>CM041024.1:17077085-22091056 GCA_022984855.1 Dimocarpus longan
TCAGGTCAAATTTGTAAGAAATAAAATTTAAATATATTTCTATAAGATTAAAATATAATCATAATTATCATAAAATCCATTAAATCTATCTCATGCAATCTTCAAAATCACTTTTAACACAATTACGCAATTACAACTTTAAAAATTTCGACAAATATAGTTACTCTTTTTTCAACAATTCTACTTGAAATATACAAAAATAACAACACTAATCAAATCTATTATATCTAAACTACTTAAAATTTCTCATCCTTCTTTCATTCTCAAACACAAGTACACAACCAATAAGATGAATTGAAACATATAGCACAAGAATTTAAATCCCCATGTAACAAATGTATAAAACCCTAAATAAATATAGTTTGTATAATCTATTAATCAGTCAATTTTCAATCATCAATTCATCATTTGGCCCTAAACAAATATATATGAAAAACATAAAAGAGTGGTGAAACTTTGAAAACAAAAAAAAAAAAAATGAAAAAAAAAAAAGTTGAGTCCCGAGTTTGGCCAAGTCAGCCCGACTTGGATCGATTTACACAGACCAAAACGACGTTATTTTGGCAAAAAAGAATTTGGAAAAAAAAAAAACTAAATCTGAGTTATGTCGAGCTGGGTCGAGTCTACCCGAGTTGGACCGAGTAGCCCCCAATCGGTTCGAGTTAGATCGATTTTGTATAGAAACCGAGTTTAACCATCAATTTGGAGGATCTCGGATCGAAAACTGATCGAGTGGCAATTTCTCGATGAGAAATCGACCAACTCATTCGAGTTTTTAAACAATGTTAATACCTCATCTTTTAATAAAATAAGGATGAAATTTAAATGTCGGATCTTTCAGGGTCAACGGAGTTATTCAAATAAAAGTGAATTTGATTGTATATGAACGGAAATATGTATAAGTTTTTGGTTTTTATTTAGGGTATAATTATTTTTCCCAATTTGAGAGTTTTTTGTTTACTTTATAATTATTTTTGTTTAGTTATAATTATTGTAGGAGACAGGGGCTTTGAAGGCTTTGGAGCTTTGGAATATGTAAAATGACTTTTACTTTTTGATTTGTTTACACTGCTTTTGGAAGATAAGTTTTGATGCCTTGTGCCTTTTTCTATCCAAACAAAAGAGAAAAAAAGAGTTCATATTTTAATTTTTTTTTCTCTCTCCTTTGTCTCTTTAGTGTAATATAATATTCAAATTGTTATAATTTATTTTGAGAATCATAGACAACATTCATGGTAAAGGAACACTTTTTAATGGTGTTGAGAAGTATTATTTAATTTATAGAATGTTTATGCTGTTATTTGTCATCAAAATGGGCAAAGTTTGTGAATATATATATTAATTGAGTTTTACATTTTTGTCTGATCTTGTGATATGAATTTTTTGTTATTTAGCTTTATATTATGGACCATCTGAGAAATCAAATCGTATGATTTAGATCTATATGAAAAACCTGTGAACCGAATTTCCGTGTCAAAGACAAAAAATTTATTTAGAAAATACATGGTTGATTTGTGTTAACAAGTAACAACTGTGCTCAGACACAAATTGATAGGATGCTAATAAATTAGGTAAAGTAGAAGAAAAAAAAAAGACGTATTTGTGGGTGCAATTGAAACTTGAAAGGTCCCACAGAGAAATCAAAAGGCCAAAAATCAACCATTGCATTGAAATTACAAGCATCTCAATTAAACAAAGCATGAGGACAAATAAATAGTTGCAATCATGTGGGGACAAACAGTAAACTTTAATGTTGACTCAAGGGGGATGTCTTGAATTTAAAGCATTCATTTGTGGGACCTTTGATGACTCATTTTTGTTCTATTTGTGCTCTCTAACTATCATTTCTGCTTTTCTAAAATTTCTTTTGTTTATTCAATCTTTTATCATTACTAATCCTTTGTTTTTCAACGGATTTTGCTACCTTCTGTATTTAAGAAAAATTAAAATTTTTATATCTACTTTTTTTAAAATACCAAAAGATATATGTTAATATATCGAAAGAGTAAAACAATTCGTCTGTTGATAGCTGGCGTTGTTAGCATAAATGTCAGCTGCCCTTCGCCAAAGGTAAGACCAAACACAAGAGAAAGTAAAAAAATAATATGTTCTCTTATTTTATATGTGTTACCCTCGTCCTCGTATAGATCTCTTTTTCACTTTCATGTGGGTAAATCTCTTCCATATAGGAACAGCATTCCAAGCACCATCAGTATTTCTATCTCGATAGATCCCGATAGTCCTCTATACCAATATCAGTCCTTAAAATAATAATAATAATAAAGAGTAAAATAAATGTTTGTTTACAATTTTTGTACATATAATATGTATCCTAAATACACATAGTGAAGTAGGATCAACCTTTTTATGTACAATTTTTGTACATAAAATATTAAATATCATGATCTCAACATATGAATTATGAGGGATTTATCATTAATTCACCTTAACTTTAATCAACTTCTTATTAATATATACAAGAAAAAATAAATAAGATTTTATTGGAGAAGATCTTGATAAAATTTGATAGTGTAAAGAAGATGCAGACCCATTTTAAGGAAATTTTTGATAGATTTAAGAAATTAATGAAAAGGCTTTTACACAAAATCAATTGAAATTGTATGTATTTAAGCAAACTAAAATCAATGCATCCTAATATAAAATTACAGATTCTTTTTTTCTTTTTACGCTTATTCTCTAAAGACACATCATATTAAATAATAAAATTTTTAAAGATACTTATTTTGTTACAAAATAATCTTTGATCCTTTCATGCTTATTTTCAACAAACATATTATTTTAAAAGAATATATTGGAAATGGAATACTTTTAATTTCAATTCATAACGCACTACATTTTCTTAAAACAAAAATTAAACCCATTTTAAAAAGTTTTATTTTATTATAAAATAAAACTAATTAAAAACTAACTTTTAAGATATTGTATTTTTTTTGAGTGGCATAGTACCTTTCACTATGACTTTATAATCAAATAGACCATCAAAAAAATGTTAATAAAGGATCAAAATTTTATGATTTTGGGTTTATAAAATATTAAAGAGATGATGAGGAGATAAGGTATTATGTACTTCAAATAATGATGTGTAAGTGTTTTTATTTTTTATTTTTTTTTGTGTAATAATTATAATTAAGGATAAATTTAACATTAACAAAATATATATATATATTAAATTGAGGTGTGAATAGATATTTAATGGCTTGCCAATATCATTATTCGAAATTAAAAATTACAACTCTATGCAAATTACAAATGCAGCCAATAATAGTTGAAAGTTTTAAAATGTTAAAAATAAAATTATTTATTTTTCATAAAAGTATTTAATAGCATTTTAGGATTAAAAATTCATACTACCTTGTCACTATAGTTAATGACAGTTTGAACCTATCACCCTTCTTGCCGAATGAAGATTACTTGAATTAAATTGTAGTCTGAAAAGCAAACAAATTAAATAAAATAAAAACAAAAACAAAATAATAAAGATTTGAAAATAAGACAATTATATTTCTAAAAGAACAAAAATATTCGGCCAAAATGACAATTTATTTTACATTATCTTTTCTAATTATTTACTGTCCTTTTGTAAATAATGCAACAATTCAAAGTTTATAAAACTCGCACAAAAACAAGAAAAATATAAAACAAAAGTTTGTTTATTAAAAAAAAAAAAATCCGTGTCTGTTTCTTTTAGACATTACTGCAAATGTTAATAGAATATTCTGAACCCAAATACCAAATTATTTTCATAAATTAAATCCAAAAATAATAAAATTTTTACATTTAAATTATAAGAAAAATTTTATCCATATTTTAATATCCTAAGAAAACAAAATTTGTTTTCACACAAAAATGAAAATATGTTTATTGCAATCAGATGTTAGTCATAAGTTAATAGAACAATGACAAACTTAAATCTGAAAAAAAAAAAAAAAAATATATTACGTATTAAAAATTTATACACATTTTAATATATTAAGAAATAATTTTTTTTTCCATTATGTTTAAAATGAACACAATTTATAATTTTTTTACTAGAAAGATAAATACAGCAGGAAAGTTCTTTCATTCTTTGTAGAGAAATGAAGTTTTTATTAAAAAAAAAAAGGAAATTGAGGCATAGTTTAGAATGGTTAAATTAGTAAATACACACAAGTCACAAGTTGAATATAAGATTTCTCACATGAGAACCGTGGTACTCAATTAGTAAACCAATTTTGTTTCTTGTGACTAAAGTCATCAAACTCTATAGTAATCTTTTTTCAACTCTCTTATAATTGATTAAAAAACTGTTTGACTATTTATTTTATAAATGCATTATATGTGTAATAAATTATTCTATCACGTAAGCATGCACACATCCATATATATATATATATATATATATATATCTCTTGTTCAATACTTTATAGGAAGTGACTGTCGCATGTATTTTGCTTGATGATTCAATCGATCAAATTGAAATTTAATAATGAAGTGATGTGATCAAATTGAAATTTAATAATGAAGTGATGTGTTATACATAGACAAAATATATTTAGCAAAACTATCCAAATCATGATTGAGACATTCTCAACTAGTCATCCCACCATATCGAAAGTATCAAATGGACCAAATCGACCTTTGTTTAACCTAATTGGTTTATGTTCAGTTGGGTATATTATGTTCAAAGTGCGTCTAACCTAATTTCCATTATACGTATTTGATACGATTTAATTTAAAGGTTTACATTTGAGGTGCATCAAATATATTATGTTGACATCTAACTGATGACGTGACGCTAGCTCTCAGCCAAATTAAAACTTAAAATCATGAAAGTGAATATCTTATTTTAAGGAATTTAAGGAACGAGTACTTTGATTTTTATTTTTTAAATATAAATATCGAGTTATTTTATCTTTTTCATAAATCTTTGACACATATTATCTTTTAGAATACGTGGTTATAAATCTCCTCATTTATACTTTAATTTCCATCAAGTGCGTAGTGAATGAGGTTCAATCCCCATCAACCGTATACTACAAACTTGTATAAATAATATTCTTTTATTGTGAAAATAGTTGTCTATGAGTATATATAGTTGAACAACTTAGGTAATAATAGATTTTGTTAGTTCATTTATTATGAAAGTGGTTGTCTACGAAAATATATAATCAAGTCGTTTAAATGGTGATTGATCGATCTATACTGTCAAGCAGCTTAGATAATGATAGACTTTGATAATTTCCTTATTATGAGAGCAGTTGTATGTGGGAATATATAGTCGAGTCCTTAGGTGGTGATCAACCACAATAGGGAATGTATAGATCATTTTTGTGAGAGGAGTTAGACCTTGCTAGTTCCTTTATTGTGTAGGTTTTTTTTACTTTGTTGTGAGTATAATCATCAATAGAAATATACAGTCGAGCAACTTAGATAATGATAGACTTTAATAGTTCATTTATTATAAGAGTAATTATCTATGAAAAATATATAGCCCAGCCAATTAAATGGGTACCGGTTTTAGTAGGTCTCTTTAAGTGTCAATTTTTTTTTATTAAAAGAAAGGGAGTCCATTATAGTTCCTAAAACAGCATTCCGATTAAATGAAGAATCGGTTACCAAACCATTAAGGAGAATAATAATACAAAAGTGACCAATAGAATGCATCCAATTAAGAACAATGATCATTAAGAGACATGACCGGTGAGTAATCAAGCAGATAACAAAATGATAGCAACAAAAAATATAATTTATTATATGAATTCTCTTCATTGTGAAAGATGTATGCGACAAATATCTTATTGTTCCTTTCATTAATAAAGTGACAAGGATTTTGGGGGTCACTGGAGGACGATAATTAATTTATTAATTATTACTAGGTTTGGTATTTGCCAAGCAGGACCTTTTCCTGGATTTTTTTTTTTTAATATATATATCTGACTTTCCTCTTAATGTGAATTATTAAGAAGGTAGTGGATAAGGACTTTGAAATTAATTAATTGAAAGTTTGCTCAAATGTTTTGATCATTAATTAGGTGGGTGATTAGGAAGACAATGAGATTATGCACTGCGTTTGTGCATAGGATACAGTCTGTCAAATTAAAAAGATTTGTCAAATTTAACTATCTTCCTATATAAAAGAATTTTTCAATATATAATAGAGATCTGAGTCATTTTAATATGATTCTTAATAAAGATAATGTGTCTAATGATTCAAAAATATGATTACAAATAAACTCAAATTTATTGCTACAACCTACCAATGTATGATTTTTTATATTTTGAAAGGCAAAATTTAAGTATTCTATTAAATTTTCGAATCTCAATTTTCTAAAAAATAACCTAATTATATAGTAAAATTAGAATTTTTGTAATTATTTAATCTTCATTCAAGTTTGAGAAGAAAAACATTACCTTTTATTTACAACAATAATTTCACTACATAATCATTTTGTAAATATACTTTTTTTTTTATTACATTACACAAGTGTAATTGATTCAAAGAACAATCGAGACCAAACAAAATCTGACATTAGTGACGCAGTTAAGGAAGTGACTTTCATATGAGAGAGAACAACTTATACATAAATGGGTGAGCAACTTACACATTGATGAGGAAAATTAGTCTCTTTTTATAACAACGGGGTGTCGAAGAAATGACCACCCAATTGATCATACCGGGCTAGCAGTGATTATCACTACGTTGCCGGCCACTTACCATTTTGTAAACACACTTTCTTACATATATTTATAGTTTTTTTTTTTTTTTTAATTAAATAAGGATGTTCACACCTTTCTTGGTTTTGATGTCGAATATCTTGTAATTAAAAAGAAAGAAAAAAAGAAAGGAAAAAAAAAAAAAAAAAACCCTGTTTAAGGACAGCGTACAGTCACTGCGAGATTACATATATACACGCTCTCAATTCATTAACTTTATGGGATGTTAGCAAAGACGTCGATCCAGCATGCCCATGTGTAAAATTGACCCCTCTTTGATGTAAGTTGTAACCATGTTCCGGAATTCTTAATATACCTCTAATTAATACATAATCAAAGTATTGAAGAAAAATATATAAAAATTATAAAATAATTTGGTTTGTAAAATGAACTGAATGTAATTATGGCATGAATTAATACTTGAAAAAAAAAAAAAATTGGATGAAAAAAAAATGTTATCAATGTCAGAAAAATTTTCAGTTCAACCAAACCCAACCCAACGTACACTTTGGCTCAATCTAACCCAAAGTACAAATTTCATGGGGTGAAGTTAACTCAATGCACATGTGTATCGAGTCAGGGCAACTAGATACACATGTTTTTCAAAATGTTTTGCACAACGCTTGTGTTTTGGTCATATTTTGTGTTATATTTATTGGTTTAATGCGACACTTAATTTTTTTTTTTCGAAACTTAATACTACACTTAATTGGTTAGAAAGGGAATTCAGAACTCAACAATCTATTATCTCACAAATAAATTTAGGAATCATCATAAAGATTGACTTTTCTACCACAATATTTTCACATTGGTCTCTAAAGTTGATAATGAATATGTTGGATTTAGAAAATTGCTGTGAGATACAAAATTATAGAGCTATGAATCTTCTTTCAAATGAATCAATTATTGTAGCAATCCAATAAGTGTAATGCAAGATATAACCAAAATACGAATGTTGTGAAAAAAAATTTTGAAAATTGTTTGTACATCAGGTTGGCCTGACCTGCTGCACAAACATTTTTTTTTTTTTCCAATTTTTCTGATAACGGTAGCACTTTTATCCTCATCAAGTAATTGATTTTTTCTTTTTTTTTTTCAAATAAATATCAACTCATGTGAATGTATTCAATTCATTTTAAGTCAAACTAACTTAGTTTATAATATATATAAATATTTAATATTTTGGTTATATATTAATTAAGAATATTTTAGAAATTTTAGTGTATCTTTGCAACTTATTTCATAAAAGGTAATTTTGCTAATGGTTATGTTGAATAGGGTAATTTTGCTACAATGCATAACTTTTTTAATCATTCAACTAAATTAAATCTATTAATATACAATAAATATTATAAATTTAGGTTAAAACTATAAATTAATATAATTTATCCAGTAAAAAACTTTTATCTAGTAAGAAGCACGTATATTTAAAGAAAAATTATAACAATTAAAAGAGAAAACATAATCTAGTAATTTTTTTTTTTAAATAAATTATCATTTTGTTAGGTTCAAGTTGAACACTAATATTTTTTTTTTCCAAAATTTTATAAGAATAACTGTTTTTTGATAAAAAAAAATGTTTGATAAAAATATGTAATCTCAAAAAAATATTACTTTTCAACTTGGGTCTCAAAAAAGGGTTATTTCTGTAATTTTATCTTAAAAACATTATAAATATTTATTTATAATTCAAGTTTCCATTACTATTTTACTTATTTTTGCGATAGGAAATTGAATTTTATCAAAAGAATTTATTACTATGTGTAGAGTTTTCCCTAGGATGGGTGTAGGTTGGAGCCACGAACACCTTGAAAGAAGTTCATTATGACCTATGCCGTGATAGTTTTGTTTTTATTTTGTGAAAAATATAAAAAATATTGACGTAAGAATACTAAAATTCGTTTTTAATCGTATTTTTAAAAATATTTATTTTCAATCCCTCAAGACAAATTAATTATATCATTTATTCACTTTATCCAAATTATCACTGCTTACTTTGTTTTTCTTTCTCTATTGCTTATGACATGAGATATTTGACTTTATTTATCGATTGTTTGAATTTTATTAAGATTTATTTTCAACCTTCCGAGTGTAGAACCTTTCCAAGAAAATTAGCAAGTGATAGCTGGCGCCTAAACCAACGACGCTAACTGTCAACTATATTAGTACAGGTTATAGCCACGCACACCTTGAAAGAAGTTTATTATGACCTAACAGCATAAACAAAATCTCACTTGTACATTGTTAATTATTATCATTTTTGTCCTCTAGACTATATTTGGTACATAAGATTTGAGATGAATTTGAGATTCAAAATATCTCAAATTTTTAAATCATATCTTTTTAGTTGCTAACTTGGGAATGAAATCTTAATCTCATTTTCATTTCAACCTCATTCTCTGGGAATGTTGAATTTCAAGCTCCACCATGAGATTCAATGAGAATGAATTTTTCTCTTTCTCCTCATTAATTATTTATTTTAGCAATCCCATTTATTTCTCTTGTGCTTTGTGAAAATAAATTTATTATATGCAAATAAAAATTTGGAAATAATGTTATTATTTAAATATGAGTTATTCCAAAATTAATATTTATATATTCATAGTTTAAAATAATATAATTCTAATAAAAATCAATATAACTTTTTAGAAAAATGATTTATAGGATTTATTTTATTTAAAACATTATTAACTTTATGTATAATATAAGTTAGGTTATATAATAATATATTTAAATTAATTTTATTTCAATCCAAAATCCAATCTACATTTTAATATTTGAAATTAATCTTTGTATTTAAATTAATAAACTATTTTTCCTTTTTTTTTTTCAAATTTTTATAAAATTAATTTTTATATTAATTTTAAGTGTATAATAAATTATTTAAATTAATTTTATTTCAATTCAATCCTAACCTACATCATACATAATATGACATATTTTTAATTTAATTTTAAGTTTTATCAAATATAAGATACTGATTTTCTATTTTAATTCAATCTATTTCAATTTCGTGTGTCAAATGGAGTCTTACTTCTTTCCACATTTTATATTGTATAATACGTGGAAAGTTGTAAGAGTAGAAGTTGAAAGGGGAGATTGAAATGATAATAATTAACGAAGCACTTTTTTCCTCTTTTTTACGTTACAACATTTTAATCAACAGAGTACTTGTTTTTTTTTTTTTTTTTTTTAAAGAATGATAAAGTACAAGTGAGATTTTGTTTATGTGCACCTGGCTACGAGAACCGTCTTCTGTAATCGAAATACAGAGAAACTAAGATGACTGACTCTCACTGCTCACTTCTTGGATCTTACTTAGTCAAGACCTTCCTCTTATCTCTGTTTCCTTTCCAAAAAAACAATTCAAGAACCAAGTAAAAGCTTATAAAGTAGAGCATGGTTATAATCGACTTCTTTCAAGGTGTACGGGCTCTAACCTACACCAATTCTCGGCAGCCAATATTACCAGGAAAGTGAAAAAATAAATAAATAAAAAAAAACAAAGCTGTCACCACACGTTGCAATGCTCGTATATAAATGACCAGGGCAATATACCTTAACAATCTATAAGATCCCTTATGTTATCAAGCACAATCAATTTATTTATTTTGGTACAGACGATCTAGTTATTCGGCAGCACAACCTGAGTACTTAAACCTAATGTTAAAGATGTTTAAATAAAAATTTACTATATTTATTTTTAATATATTAATATATATTAAATCATCAATCTGTCATACATAAGTTTTAATTATTGGATACAGTTGTGATGATAAAACAAAATTTAAAAAGTAAATAAACATACGATCATGTCCCATGGGTCCAACATATTATATAAATATAATACCTTTTCCCTAGTCAAAATAAGTATTTTTTGCTACTATTCAATATGGTTGGTTAATTAAAAGGGTTTCATTCAATATGATAATGTTTTGAATTATAAAATAAAAAAAAAAAAAAAACCAAGAATTTTTTACTGTGAAGGATCAACAAGGAAATTACTAGTTGGGTGCATTGCGTTGGTGGAGACAACACTTCTTTGCCCTTGTTTGCATAGCATACGGTCAAGGGTTCGACTCGGTGCTTTGCCACCATTTGCGTGGCGATTTTCCCTTTTCCTTGTAGGTGTCTTCTAGTGGGAGTATTCCTCCCACTTTTAAGAGTTTCAGTGTTGGATCGTGTCTCCGTAGGCCTATTTTAAAGAGCTCGAATTGTGTTATGTACTTATAATGTGCATGTAACGTATTAGAAAAAAAAATTACTTAATAAACTTACCGGAAGCAAACGTAACACTGAAAAAGACCTGAGTCCATTTTTTGGGACATGCGTGTAATCTAACAGGGAAAAGGCAAGGAATCTGATTTATTTGTTTTATTTGTTGTATAAAGCAAAGCTGTCTCCTGCTCCACTTTGACATTTTTCTTTCTTTGCTTCCACTCATCTACATTACATTTACACCGAGTTTTGTGTTAATTTTAATTAAGAAATTAATTTTAACTCCAAAATAATAAAGTCTTAACCCCTTTAGAAGTCAGATTTATTCTGGAAAATAGTTGGCTACTACCACAGGCGAAGCTAGATGCCTTTAATTGTAGGTTCAATTTAAAGTTACTTTTAAATTTAAGATCAACTCTATAATACAAAATAATTTAAAACAAACTTTAAATATATTTTACTTATATTCAAATAAAAATTGAATCTGACACTAGAGGGGCCAAGGTCCCTCCATTTATGATTGTGGGTTTCCCACTGGCCATTGCTCATCTTTATTACTTTCCCAACCATGACCTAAACATGCCATGAAATAGGACATATCCACTTATAATAATCTTTAAATGATTTGCGTATTTTTCTTTCATATTCATAACAGAGATGTAGTCTCTATTATCCGTATTTGTAAGCATATGTGATGAGAGTTTATAACTAAACATAAACAAAGATAAAATAATAAACCAGATAAATTACATATATTAATATAATTAGAAATCTCCTAAATTGTTTTCAATTACTTTGTTAAATGATGATAGATTGATAGTGTATCTCATAGAAAATTTTGATAGTTAAATAACATAATAGTTTAAAATAGGCCTCATTAATATATATATATATATTTCAAAAGGTTAAAGAAGTTGAAGATATGATAGATGAAATAAATATGTGTAGACAGTATTTGTTTTATTTTAGTTAATATAGTTGCCTTTATTATATATTAATTTTGTCTAAGGATTTTAATGTAATTAAAATTTTAATTAAAAAAAAAGTGTCTGGCTCATGTTTATCGGTGACAATATCAACAACTATCGCGTGCAATCATATAATTTTTAATATTCTTGGATGACCTAAGTTATGCAAACAATTGTTCAAATACAAAATCAAATTGTTTTGGTTAAGTCATTGGCTCAATTATCTAGATCATGAGATCAATCGTTCATACCTATAGTTAAAAAGAAAAAAAGCGAACCATCCATACATCTTAATTTCCATTTAATAAATAAAATCAACTGATTTTATATGATGTTTATAACAAATAAATTTAGTTTTTGTGATCAAGGACTTTTTCAATGTCCCCTGAATGAACCTAGTATATATTTTTTGGCTTCTATTCTTAGAACTATATAATCTAGAGACCAAAGTGTGACATTTTTATAATATATCAGGTAATCTTTGGTCTCCAAGATGGATGAATTAATCATGGTCTTTAATGTACTTGGACAGACAAAAGCTTACAAAATCCTTTTTCCTGCCATAATAAGCTCTAAATTAAAAGTTCAATTTTGTCTCAAAAGGGCATTATAATAAAGGCCACAACTTTGTATCTCCATAATACCTGCTACACATTTCATATTTGTTTATAATTTTTTATTTTGTTTTGGGTCCCAATAAAAAAACTTTGATTTGCATCCACGAAACAAGGTGACTGTCGCTTTAGAAATCCTAAAATCAGCCGTCCACCAATCTAAAAATATTGACCCAATGAAGGCCATCACTATCAAACATTAGAGTTGGAGGGCCCATCTGGCCATCACCAGTTTGGAATTTCAAAATTTCCCTTTCTTTTCAAAATGTCAAAAACTTTCCCTTTCTTTGAAAACAAGAACTGGTTTCCTAACCAAATCCCCTCGTGATGCAAATGAATGTGCACATCCCATTTACTTCAATGATGGGACTCATTCTTTGAAAACTTAATTTTATAAGTTTTGTACAGGTAATTTTATTTTTATCTTTTATTTGTGAAAATAGATAATCAAATCATGTAAATAGTTATTGATTTTGTTAAATTTCAATTTTATGTCTAATCTCGAACTTATTCAGCATCAGTCTTTGCAAAAAAAAATAAAGGTAGTAGTTTCCCAAGGTTTTGATATGGTAATTGGAGTTTTGCGAATCACAGGATTATTGCACTTATTTTGGCTTTTCACATTTGTAAGATACCCTGATAATGTTTAGTGAATTAGTGGACCGATACAACATTATTGATAGTCAGGTTGACACAATCAGAGTACGGATATAGTTAAGTTGGCCCAGAGATTACAGCAAAATTCAACAACGAAAAGAACAAGGAAATGTGATTCGAGCTGATAGGCCTTAAACTGTACCCAAATGAGGACCCCATGAACCTGTACTGAGCTGCAAACATCGGATTTCAATAACTGGTCTCATCTATTTACTCTCTGGGTCTTATCATTTTAAATTGTTTTCTCATGTTATTTGCATTTACAATTTTTAAGAAGAGTAAATTACCTCATACCCTTTGATTTTTGATAGACGGACACAACATTTGCACCTATTTATAGTGTCATTCTCTTATTTAACAACATAAATTTCTTTGATTGATAACTTTAACTTTAAAAGGTAATATGGTAATTTTCTTTTTAAAGTTTTTTTGAAATTATATTATTTAATAGATTGTTTGGATCTCCGGATGGTGGAGATCCCTTTAAAATAATTTAAAATTTAAAACTTATAAAATAAATTAAAAATTAAATAATTTTGAAATTTAAAAATAATTAAAGAATAATTTTAAATATAAAAAAATAATTTTTTGAGATGTATATGAGCATTCCATTTCAAAGATGGCGCTAAGAACAATTTTGAAAAAACCAAACAATTTAAAAACAAAAGTTTTTTTAAAAAAAATGAAGGGTGGAGATCTCATGTCCAATTTAGATTGAGATCTGCATCCACTAAAAGATCTCTATCTTCATCATAGTGATGATCTTTGTCTCCATAGCATCATCATTACTCAGACCTAAAGCCAACAATGGAAATATTCATCAAACCCAAATTATCTTCATCAAAGTTAATAGTAAAAGTCAAACCTAGATGATTTAAAAAAGAAAAAGGAAACGGGTTTGAACCCAGATGGAGATATGAGTTCAAACCTCGATCTCTAACATTTAAGTGAACCTAGATGTTAACATCTAAGTTCAAACCCATATAAGGATGGTCACTTCGCTCTTTCTCTATCGTTGGTCAATGGCAGTAGCAGAAGCTCCACCATCTCAACATTTGTGAATACCATGTCCTTCTCTCTCCCTTCTTTACTTACACTTTATTTGTGTTTATTCACTATTTTTGAAAGACATGGGTGTGGTGGTGATTTTGATCGTAAATGGATGAGTATGGTGATTTTGATCTTGATTTTGAAAGACATGGGTATGGTAGTGGTGATTAAGAGACATGGGTGTAAAGATGACAGGTCTAATAGTTCGATTTTGGATAAATGATTTCATCATCTAGATGATAAAGATCTAATCTGGATCATACGGACGTTGTGGAGATTGGATCTCCATATTAACTTTTTTTATTTGTTTTAATCTTGACTTTTTTTTTCCTTTTATATTTCTATTTTTTTTTTCTAATATGATCTCTACCATCCATTTTTTTTTGAGATGGATGGTATAGATCCATTTTTGAAAATTTGATATTTTTTAATTATTTTTTAAAAATTGATCTCAATCGTCCATTTTTGAGACTAACGGTAGGGATTTTTATGTTTTTTTTAGATTTTTTTTTAATTATATGGTGGAAATAGATTGAGGGTATTTTTATATTTTTACCAAATTTTGACAATTAACCATAACTACTAACATTTAAACCTGTTCCTATTGTTAGCATAAGAGACGATATTGTAAATAAGTGTAGACATTGCCTCCGCCTATCAAAAATCAAAAGTTGTGAGGGTACGAGGTAATTTACTCTTTTTTGGAACTTACAATTGTCTAATATACCATTATATTTTTTCTTAAAGAAACATATTATTTATGGTAAAGTTTTTGTGAAAAGGTAGTTGGTCGTTGGTTTCGTTGGTTTTAACACCCTAGCTCTATACCATAAGAGACATGATTCCCCACCCCACCCCACCCCACCCCACCAATTTGTATGGGCAGAACCCCTATCTCGTGCAGGCCAATCTTTTCTATATGGGAGCTGTTCTCTGGATTGTGCAATCAGTGTCTTATCCTGATAAATTCTGGTTGTATTCCGAGTTAGTCTTAATAATAATAATAATAATAATAATAATAATAATAATAAGTATTTGTGAAAACAAAATTGATTATATGTTCTCTTGATTCTCTATAATATCATTTTTTTTTTTCATATGTATATTTTCAAGCATCAGTTGTTCTTTCCATATTATGGTCATTCATTATTTAACTTTGCTGCATTTTGTAGTCTTTTTTTTTTTTTTTTTCTTTTTTCTTTTAGGGTGGAGAAGGAAGATTATTATTATTTTTTTTTAAAAAAAAAACTACTCACATATTCTATTTTACGATAAGTGTAAGACTTGAACTCTTAATCTCTTAGAATTAAAAGAAATACTTAATCACTCATATAGTAAGGGGTGGTATGCATTTTGTAGACATCCATGATTATGAAGAATACCACTGCTTTCTTGTACTGTTTTCTCTTCTTGTTATCTTTCTAATGAAATATTACTAAATTAACATACATTGGATCTGTGATTCTAAATCAGTTTTACAAAATTAAAATATAATTTTAAATTTGAAAAATAAATAAATATATTCGATTTATAAGCTTTCGGACAAAATTGAAGGACTTGTGGGCCTAAAGAGAAGCTCAGTCTGTTCCAACCTTGGAGTGGGGGTACAGGCCAAACTTAACAATTTTGATAGTGTAACAGCTCAGGTTGTTCGACCCATTTGACATTTGTATGCTTTATTTCCAAATTATTTCAGTTATTTCGAAATTTGAAAACAGACTCAATTTTACAATTTTTTTTTTTTTTTTAAATAAACACAATCTTGCAATTTTAATGATACAAAACATTCAATGCAAGAGATGTAAAATACTAAGCTAGAAAAAATCACTACACAGACTATCAGGCTGCAATTATATTTGTATATATTTGAAACAGCTGCAATTACATTAGATGACAGCAAAGTGCTACATTTATCTGTCTCTCTGTCACACTTGGATCTCATGTGTGTTATTAATAATCTTTTTACCGGATTGGAAATATCGACAGCCATTGTAAACAATAATTTTAAATAGAGTTTCAGAACTGGCTGTATGATAATGAAAGCTGTAGGTAACATGAACAATTATGGGTCGAAAACGGGCACATAAAGTGACTTACAGCTATAAATTGATTAAAGTCATCACAGTTTTAGAATGCCAAGGAACGTGCAGACACATTAAAAGACTGAAAATGTACTAATTTAAATTGACCCGACTCTAGTAGCCAGCTGTTTGATTGCTAATATGACAAGAAAACTACTAGGTTTTGCACGAAAATGATATTATCATTTTAAAATGCCAGATTTCCAATTTTCAAAATTTGGTTACTAAGTGATGAACGTTTAAAAATCAAGTATTCTAAACGATGTAGTTATTCTAAGGTTTTTACCCTACGAACTTGCATCACGTGAATTTTATTATGAATGCTATAAATTTTATCATTCAACTTCATAGATGACCTTAAGTCACATCTTTAGGGGTGTGTGTGGTTTTTGTCCTAAAAAAATTAATAGATCTAACCAAATTAAGGATGATGATCAGATTTTGGAAACGTTTTTTGAAGTCCAATTAAACTTATAGTATCTGAAAATGAAGTGACTAATTTGACCTTAAGTCATTCCTTTAGGGGTATGTGTGGTTTTTGTCTTAAAAAATTAATAGATCCAAGTTCTTTCCAAATTAAAGATGATGATAAGATTTTGGGAACAGTTTTTGAAGTTCAATCGAACTTATATCAATGTAGGATTTTGGTTCACAATATTACTAATCCTTATTATACTTTAAACTTAAAATAAGATCCACTTTGTTAGTAGGATTTGAGTCTGATTAAAATTTAAATGTATTTTAGGGTTTAATTGAAATCTAACCCCTTTTTGATAACTCATTTGAAAAATAACTTTTTTTTTTAAATCCCAACCTCAAGATAGAGAATCTCAACCACTAGGTTCAGAATCCCAACTTCCAGGTTGTGAGTCATAGTGTTAATTTAATTCAATCTCAACTTCAGGGTTGAGATTTTTTCAACCTAAAAAAAAGGGTTAGTTTTCAAACAGACTCTCAAAAAGGTGTTAGTTTAGGTATTTTCTCTTTAAAAATTCGTTTGGTTATAGATTCTAGTTTCGAATTTATCGTCCAAGTTCACAGCCCATCAAGCCCATCAAATAATGGGCCCAGCCCGACCAACAAAATAAAAACCCTAATCAGAACAGAAAAATTGAATTCTAAAAACCCTAACGAATTGAATTCTAAAACCCTAATTTGGAGGCATGAAGCCAGCTCTGTTGAGAAATCACTTTGTCTATGCTCGCAATTTTCTTCAGTCTCCATTCAAATTCAACACAAGCCACCGTAATATATTATCAGCTCGACTCGTCTCTTTGACTCGGCACAGACACAGATTTTACTCATCCGAGTTTGGCTTATCCAACCAGAACAACAATGGCTCCGTAGATGTTGAGGATGTCAGCAACGAAGGTAATAATTTGTATTCATTTCCTGTTTTGTAGCTGATAAAATTAAATGTGAGAGTGGCTGGAGAGGAAAAGATAAAAAAAAAGAAGGTTGATAGCTCTTTATCGTTCAATATAGTGATTAGACTTTAATAATGAAATGTTATTTTCAATGAAACTTTACATTTTTGTTTTTTAATGTTTGAAATTGGGTTATCAAATTTATTAAATTTTTAACAAATGTGAGTTTCAGTATTTTTTGGGTTGAAAACAGTGAAATATGTCCAAAGCCACATTCAACAAAGAGTCTATGTTACTAGTTTGTTAAACAAGTGGTTACACATAAATACCATATAGTTTATTCATAACTAACGTATCTTTAGAGCATGAAAGTTTGTGGTTCAACCCCTTTCTCCTCCCGTTCTTTGTCACGTTATTGTACATGTTATATGGTAAAGAGGGGACATTTAACATATATTTATCATCGGTTATTTGTCACGTTACACTTGAAGGGATGTATTAATATATTATGATATCAAGCCTTAAATACTGTGATTGGAATTGAATTGGGTTTTTGGAATCAGAGCTTAGAAGGAGAATAGACGAGTACTTGGAGGGTGACGAGGAGGCAATACCATCAATCTTCGAAGCCATTTTGAGCAGGAAGTTGGCAGGAAAGCATGAGGAGAGTGACAATGAGTTGATGGAAGACATCAAACGCGCACCAACAACTTCAAATGATTCTGATGAAGACTGATCACCATTTCTTTTGATGAGTGCTTTGCATGTTTGTAGTTTTTGTTTTTTATTTCGGTTCTTACTCGTTATTTTGAAGCTGTGATGTACATGTGCATGTGTAGTTAATACTGAAGTTGAATTCTGTATAAGTGATTATTTTTAAGTATTACAATTAATCAGAAGTTTCCTATGCCTGTATACAGTTTTGCTGCATAATTTTATCGCGAGAGGTATACCACCATATCAAATTCTAAGGTATATGACTCGATTAAATTTTTTCTCATCATGTAAAGTGTGAAATCGAATATCAAATTTGTGCCATTTGACATTGGAGTCACTCTACTAGTACTTTAATTTGTTGTTGTCAATCATAACAATTTTCCAGATGTGTAATCATGTTCTTTCGATTGGAATAATTTCTTTATTGTAATTTATCTAGTATGCATTTTTTGATAAAACTTTAGTGGATCTTTGCCAATAATTACACAAATTCCGTAAGAAATTTTCTAAAATTATTTTTCTTTCCTCAGTGGAAGAAAAAAAAAAGTATTTAAATTCTTAAATGCAATATGAATTAAGAACCAAAGTGGCACACAAATTTTGGGACGAAACTTCCTTTGAAGCCTAATGTGATAATTTTCAAGTAAGAATAAGACAATACTTGTGAAAAAAATTAGCCAAACTTAATTATGTAGTTATTTATAATTTAAACGATTAGTATATTTTTTCTTTGTAAAAGGAGATCCCTTTTCTCATTAATGACAATCGATATGATTCTGGACTGCATATAGTTTGTGAGAGTGGGTATCCCATATGGATTTTTGGACTAAGTATATTATTCAATTTTATAGAAATAGCCCGCGTTCGATGAGGGAATAAAGTTTCAGAGTGTACATATGATATTTAATCTTGATAGGTTTTTTCAAACTCTAATAATTTGGTGTCAATAAATTTCTAAATACCATATAATTATTAAACAAAAGTTAAAAATCAATTCATAAATTATCTCAATATAAAATTATGAACGGAATCAAAAGTTAATAAAACTAATAAGTAAAAGTCAACATCATCATAACCATTATCGTCTAATATGGTTTCATAGTAGATATTGTTGTTTGAACTTAACAATTATCGAAGTTTAAGTTATTTGCACTGCAAGAACTATCTAAAAAATAGTAAAACAAAGAAATAATATAACAGCCGTCCAATATGACTTTCACCAGTGTGCTATCCAAAAAAAAAAACACAATACAAAAATTTCTACATTGAATAATTTTGTCAATTTCTGTTGAATTCATGGATTTAAATGCAATCTAATTAAAAATCCTTTTTAATACTCATCATGACATAATTTATGTTATAATAATAACAATAGGATTAAAATTAACAATTCTTGATGAAACTCTAATTTAATTTCTAGAATAAAATATAATTATACAGAGACATTCAGCAAAATTAATTAAACTAAAAAAAAGAGAGAAAAAATAATCATATGAAAGATAAGCAGCCCAAAGAAAGACTTAAAAAGCAGGTAAAAATTGACAAAACCCAGAAACCTAAAAACCCTAACGTCTAAACTGTGACAATGAGACGATCTCTTCTTCGAAATGCCAATCTCTACGCTCGCAATCTCCTTCTCTCTCCTCCCAAACGCATTTCAAACCCTAATTCACCACTCGCTGCGTCGACACTCAGGCTTTTCTCCTCCGACTCCTCCTCTAATGACCCGGCTGCTGAATCTGCTGTCGCAGTTCAAACCCAGAAGAAGGACGTCTCCGTCGATGTCGAGGACGTCAGTAACGAAGGTAACACATTTTGGGTATCTCTGAAATCTTCTGTTTGTTTATGGGAATCTTTGTTTGATTAAAGGTTTGCGCTTTGCGTTTTAATGTGATTTAAATCAAGTAATTGGTGTTGAGTGATGTTTATAGTGTTGGGGTTTCTGGGTATGTGTTTTTTCAATGGCAGAGCTGAAGACGCGGATAGAACAGTACTTCAAAGGCGGCGATGAGGAGGCACTGCCATCGATTCTTGAAGCGATATTGCAGAGGAAGTTGGCGGGGAAGCACGAGGAGACGGATGATGAGATGGTTGAAGAGCTGCAGATGAAGCCACTGGATGATGTCCAGGATAAAGAGTTTGAATCCGATTTCGAGGAGTTGTATGAGACTGATGAGGAGATTAATGATCTGTATAATGCCAAGGAATATGTTATGAAGAAGATGGTGCAGGATGAATACTTCAACATGGATGACAAGAAGTGGGATGAGATGGTCAGTGAGGCAGTTCAGCATGGCTATCTAAAGGACACCAGGGAGTGCGAGCAAATTCTTGAGGACATGCTTAGCTGGGAAAAGCTCCTCCCCGGTATTTACTTTTCTATATCTCTCGCATTTTGAAATGTTGTATGATATTATGTGATTTACACTGTCTCTTTACATAGATTAGTTTATTTAATTTCTCAACATTGTAATCAGTTTGTTTTTTTGGTGTTTGGTGGACTTCTTTTTTCTTTTTGAAATTTGTGTTTGGTGAACTTGAACTATGAATTTTGATGATTTTCTTGTGTTCGAGTTGTATTTGAAATTTGGTGAGGTTTTTGTACTTAGACGAGAGTTGATGTATCTAGTTATGCGGCTATGGATAATTTGCTTTATTTATTCATAACTGCTGGTAGACTAGGTATTGGCTTGTTGGTCATTTAGTTCTAGTTGAATGTATCCTTTAGTGGATGTAGGTGTAGTTTAAGTATTTACTTGCATGTTGAAATTGTGTTGGGGTGGTTGATATTTTATCAACCTTACTACAATCAATGAAACTCTGTGCAAAAGTCAAGAAGATGAGAGTTAGGGAGAAGGAAATGAATTATGGAATCAAAATTATGAAAGAAACTTTTAACAAGATAAGATTTTGATGCTGATACTGGATGATGTATGCTGCAGAGTCGATGCTTTTTTGGTTGCTGTGTTTCTGTTATTTAGATGAGTGGCTTCTTATTTAAGTTGACCAGAAAAAACAATGAACTTTGAAGTACCAGGAAAATATTTTGTATTGTTCTCATTTATGATAATCGTTATTGTTTTTAGGTATCTAAGAAATTGAAGGTGTTAGTAAAAATTGTTTTGAGTTTTGGATGTAATCTTGGCTGTGTTACATTAGGATAGAGTTAGTTAATTTGAAACATTATGAGTCAAGAAGCAGACCTTGGCTGTATTTGACTAGGAGAAATGGGTCAAGTGAAATGTTGAGCAATTTGATTATCATCAGAGGATTCTGCCTCAACAAAACTATGGCATGTTGTCATTAGACTCAATGTGATTTTGGTAATATTGATGTTGGGTGTCCAAACAGATGCTAATGTGGAGGAGATCATGATATATTGTAGTTGTCTGGGATAATAGAAAAGCTATGTGTTGTAGATGTAATGGTGCTCTATTTTTTGTTTTCTAAATCCATGATATCTGTGAAGATGATCCCTGTCGTAAAATCCTATTTTCTGAATCTTGAAATTTTCCAGCTAATGGATTTTCCAACGTTGTTATGTCATCTTTTCCTATTATTTTTCCACTGTTATTTTCTTACTTCTATTGGTTATAGCTGTTGTAGTGCTCAGAACTTTGTTGAAGTCTAATTTTATAAATGAATGGTAAGCCAGTAATAAGCATTTTTCTTTTAAACTTTTGGCAAGCAAATTTCTTATTGGCTAGATATTCAAGTGTCTATGACATGATAGTTGCTTATTGAAATTTTTGACAATGTCCAAATGTCTTATTAGATGATATCAAGAAAAAGGTGGAGGACAAGTTCAATGAGCTGGGGGATATGTGTGAAAGAGATGAGCTTGAACCTGAACAGGCATACGAACTATTCAAAAAGTTCGAGGATGAGGTAGTTGCTGAATATATGAAAAATACAGAAGCAGAGTTGCCAAAGTTTGATTTGTCGGCTGTGCCAGACAAGAAAAAGGATGTTGATGACCCGCCAGGGGAGGGCCCAATCCTTAGGTGGCAAACGCGGTTAGTCTTGGCCCCTGGTGGTGATGCATGGCATCCCAAAAACAGAAAAGTAAAAATGTCTGTTACAGTGAAAGAGCTTGGGCTTTCAAAACATCAGTTCCGTCGGCTGAGAGAACTAGTTGGAAAAAGGTATCATCCTGGGAAAGATGAGCTGACCATCACAAGTGAGAGGTAAAGTCATTGATTTATTAATTGTTATGACAATTTCAACTCGAAAGTTTGTACTGCCCGTGGTGATTTTTCGAAAACCTGGTTGTGTAAACACGTCTTGTGACTGAAATGCAACATCTTAGTCATCTTTAAGGCTCAACGAAATCAGAAGGAGAAGGCCTTTTCTTTTAATTGTGAAATGTGGTCATGAGCTTTATGTACTTTGTTATATTTAGCAGCTAAAAAGTTTTGAAGTATACTTCCAAAAAGAAAAAAAATGTTTTGTGGTACAACGTCTAGTCCTTGGAGGATTGATACAAAATTTTTTTGCACATGTTTCTAAGTTCTCAGATTTTTCTGATACCTTTTAAGCTATCTACGTAGGAGAAATTGTCACATTTCTATTTGTTATTGTTACCAGATCCTTGGTATGTTATGTTACTAGAATTAATCCTTTTCATTTTTATCTTGATTATAAAATATTGCAAATTCTCTTTATCTCTCAATTGTTGCACCATGGTTTTTTCCTTCCTGAAGTTATTTTTTGTGTTCTTTGAAAATGGAAATTATTTAGAAACTGGATAAATCATATACTCCGTATTCTTTTTCTGTTGTGCCTAAGTTATGTGTAGTTTGTGCAACAAAAATAATATTGCATGCTGACTGCTCATCTATCTTGTGGATGTGCTTTGAAAGTGCCATTATATTTGTATTCACTGTATACAGTTAGAACACTGACATGACAATATATCTTTTCAGGTTTGAACATAGAGAAGAAAACAGAAAAGATTGTCTTAGGACTCTTTATTCCCTTATTGAGGAAGCTGGGAAAGCAAACAAGATGGTCGAGGAAGCTCGAACTTCATATGTCAAGGACAGACTCAGAGCCAATCCAGCATTCATGGAACGGTTGCGTGCCAAAACAATGAGATTGCAAGGATCCAACTCTGTCCAAGCATGAGCTTTTGAAGACCAACCACTGGCTTGTGGAGAAATTAACTTCCAGTTGAGAACATCAATTTCTGGTATTAGTTTTGTAGCAGTTTCTGCTCACACAAGTTTAGGGCCAAATCCTATTTTCATATAATATACAGGCATTGACATGTAATGTTATTGCTGATCAAGCTTAAATTGTGTTATAGTCAATGATTAATCACAAGGATGCGTTTCTTTCTTGTCAAGATTAATGTTGTTTATGGTGAAGTATGAAGCTTTTTTTTTTTGTTTTTTTTGTTTTCAGACATTGAGAGATCCTCAGATGTATATTATTTGATTTTATCAATTCAAAACGGAGTCCCGATTTTTGTTAGATAACTCACAAGTTGTTATAGAGCTTTTGTGTTCTGATGATGTATCGGCCATTTAAAAGTGGTGATGTGGGGGATTCAACTTGTTAGAAACGGTTGTATTAGAATGAAAGGATTGCCCTTCTTGTGGCATTTTGTTAAGGCATACCCAAAAAAAGGAGTAGGGAGAAAACGAAAGGGAAAGCAGAACATTCAAGCAAGCTAAACGTTCCTCAAATACAGCTTAGGATAATGGATGGAGACTTGCTTATAGAGGATGCTTTCTACAAATATCGTAAGATGTTTGGGGAGATTGTTGATGGTTGTCAAAACTTTAAGATCTCGTTTGGCATGTGGGGTTGGATTGAATTATTTTCATGAGATTAGATTGAATAAATTAGTATTATGATATGTTTGGTGTAGTATGAGATTAGATAATTTAGTGCTACAATATGTTTGGTATAATATGAGATTGAATAAAATTAATTTTAAATAATTAAATTATTATTTTTAAATAAACACATAATTGTTCAAAACCCTCGTCTCCACTATTTTCTTCAATTTAGGGGTTGCTTTGAAACCCTCATCTCCACCATACTTCCTTCCATCCACACCCATCAGCCTATTCTTTGCTACCAAAACCCTGTAAAAACCATTGTTCTTTCACTCAAATGATGCTTCCTTATCCTTCAATGGCCTCCCCATCATTGCCCTTCACTTCGTTCTGCTACGTCAAGGGGAACTCGATTTGGTCGTTGGAGTCCATCTTGTCGGTCAGGTGGTCGAAAAGGGGCTTGTGGTCGGGGAGGGTGATGGTGGGTGCAGGGGCATAGGTTGCTTGAATGTAGTCGATCATCCTTCTCTCTCCTCTCTCATTATCCAAATGTATCTCACTTGATGTGATGGGTTTGAGTTAACCCACCCCAATAGGATAAAAAAAAAGAGACGGGACATGCTTATATCAAATATGGGTTAAACTGAATTTTATCCAAACCTAATTTAAACCCATATAATGAATATGGCAAGATAATTTTTTAATGAGTTCTGAAACACACTTAGTATTGTAATCAAACTTAGATGCAAGAAGGCTAATAAAATTTTCCCTACAAATTTTCCAATATAATGAGTTGGAATACAGTATCATAATATCATACAGAATAATATGGTAGAATTAAAAACCAATAGTGGACCAAATTCTTAAGGAATCTCAACATGTGAAAAGCATTAAAGATTTATTCCCCAACTTAGGTGACAAGTTGTTTAAAATAGGGAGAGAAAAAGAAGCTACAAAAAGAAAGTAAAAGAAGCAGCAGCAGCCTGTTGAGGTTTACAAAAGCAAACCTCCCAAGTTTCTTCTACAATAATGGCACCAGTCAATAATGGAAAACAGACCTCTCCTTGAAGACCAACCGAAGGTCAAATGCCTGGAGGCTTATGGCAGAAACATTCATCCAAACATGGAAGGAAGACCTGTTTCATGTTCCAAATGCTGTGAAAAAGTTGCGGAGTTCGCTTGCAGTGCTTGTTGGTTCTGCGTTTTTTGCCCTCTTTCAATTGTCTGGTGTTGCGTCGTGTTCCCATGCAGGCTTGCATGCAGAGCTGCTCGTCGTGCAACGCAGCGGACTTGTTGTAGATCGGAAAAAAGGATTTTGGCGGCATATTCATCGTTTTCAGACATTGATTCTAACAATCTGCAAGGTAAATCGCATCCCTGCATCAAGGAATCCAATGCTGTGAAGAGAAGGATAGCACAAAAGCTGCCTAAATAGCTGCAATCTCTAGGCAAACTTGTCTTCTATTAGTAGTTTCTGTTTAAAATAGCCTTTTTGGTCATATTTAAAATTAAGACAGATAGAATTAGATTATTTTATTTGAATTACATATTCGATTTAATGTTTATGTAAATCTATAGATTATATAATAATTTTCTCTTAAGAATTAGCATATGTTTTCAATTTCTGTAAGTTTTGGATATTCTCTCTTTGGTTATGGTTTCTTTTTTGCACAAATTGACTTGCACATCTACTGCCTAACTTTTCAACTAGAAGAGGAAGAAAATTAGAATTAGAGAGATTCCTTGCTTCATAGCCAATATTCCCAAAAGAGAACTAATATTCATGTAAGATATTTTAACTAATTTAATTTAGTAAATTAGAAAAGAGAATGATGCCGCAGTGAAAGGTTAATGGTGTAGTTTATGTAAGTTGTTTTTTCCGTTTTCGTTTTTGACGGTTGACATGAGGATCAAATTTTGATAGAATTTGCAGATATAAACCAGTATACTAAAGGAGCTTAACTGGGACCGGTGGCTTCCACAATCAAGGAAATAATTACCCCAATAATTTAGAAAAACTTTTTTCCTTTCAAAATTTATAATGTATGAGTAAAATTATATTCGAACTTTCTCAGGAAGATGAAGGCGAAAAGAGTTGGTAGTGCAAAGTTGGTGGTAGTTGTGATTAATAGTTTTAAATAATACTTGATAAACGTATTATTATTGAGAAAATATAACTAAAATTAGATTTTTTTTTTCTCCAATTGAATGAAATTAAACGAAAATAAAATGAATTATCAAGGAAATAACTATCCCGATAAATTAGAAAAATATTTTTCTTTCAAAATTTATAATTTATGACTAAAATTATAGTAGAATTTTCTCAAGAAGACCAAGAGGAAAATAACGCAAAGTTGGTGGTGTAGTGTAGTTGTGATTAAAAATTTTAAATAATAATTGAGAAACATATTATTATTGAGAAAATATAACTGAAATTATATATATATATATATTTTTTTTTTTCCAGTTGAATGAAATTAAATGAAAACGGACTTTTTTCCTTTCTTACAATGGTTGAGTACCGAATTTTTGTAAAAGAACAAAAAGATGAACTTCGTGTCAAGAATGGGATTCGAACCCATGCCCTTTCGGACCAGTACCTGAAACTGGCGCCTTAGACCAACTCGGCCATCTTGACTTTTGTAAAGAGCTTTTCCATGTATATCAATTTATGTCATTTTTGTCATTTCATTACAAAGCATATAATTTATACAAGGGATTTCATGAAAATTTTGTTTTTTATTATTATCAAAATATATTGGATTGTCAAATTAATATGTTGCAGCCTTCATATTTTTTCCACTTAAAGAATCTTGTAAATTCTTGCACTTTATAATTGATGATCATTGCATTAATCCCACTCATAAAAATAATTTAAACATTCATTTTTCTAGAATTATTTATATGATAAGATTATCTTTAAATTTTTAAAACTTGAGACAATTTTCCTTTTGTTTTGTTTTTTAGTTAAAAATAAAACATATAAAAAACCATAAATATTTCTAATAGAATATATATAAAAAAAGTTTATGAATCTTACATATATCAAATAATTCTTTAGATTTCTTAAATGTAAAACATTATTTTTAAATTTAATTTTTTATCATTTAAACAGTAAAGATTGATCTAAACATAAAATAAAATCTCATTTTTTGTCAAAAATTTAGTAGTTTCAACCTTCAACTATGGTTGATTCTTCTTCTTCTTAACAAAGTGTAAAATTAGGGTTAGAGACTTAGGGTTAAGAATTTATATTTGAGAAAAATAAAAATAAAAAATTTGTTTTAAATGAATATAATTAATGTTATTTAAATAAGGGTAATATTGGTATATTATTTATGCTTATATAAATATATATATATATTTTTTAAAAAAATTGAATTAATGTATGTATTGATGGTTGGATGTGGCTACATGTGATTTAATATTTGTAAAGGTTTAGTAAATAAATTAATAAATGAAGTTAGTAAAGTCAATTAAGTTATTCATTTAGAAAATTAAATTGTTTCAATTAAATGAAACTTTATTTACGCTATATATTATTAAATGAATTCCTTCGAAACTCGTCATCTCTCTATTATATATATATATAGTGGTAACATATTATTAATTAACCATCAATTAAGTGTATGTTTACTAAAGGAAAGAGATCAAGAGAGAGAAACATAGTTTTCATCTATTAATTGCTTCATCTTCATATAGCCAAGTTTCTTTTGTTTGGATTCAAGTATGTAATTAAATTATATTTAATTACTGTGAAAATCATGAAGTTCTAAAATCCTAAAATATTATGTTAATTTTAAAAGCTTACATTAATAATTTGGGTTGGAAGTCAAATTTGTGGGGGTAATATTTGCACCCTATATTTATCTATTAAGACTTAGTGCATATATTTATATTTATATTTTAATTTTATACATATTTTAAACTTGTGTGCATTATGCTTTTTCGTTTCTTGAGATAATGCATTGTGCTTATTAAAGGGTATAGGAAAGAAGCATTCATACAAATATAAAGTTTCAACAAAGATATCAAGCCATTTCTACTATATCCAATTCTAGTAAATATTAACTGACAAATAATATTTGTTGGGTTGAACTTCAATAGTCTTAAAAAAAAAAAGAAGTAATATATTAGATAATATTATAAACTTTGACATGAGTAAGATTCTCTATCATTTTTTTTCTTGCTAATTTTTTATAATCTAATGATACATGCATTAGTATCTAACAAGGTGGGTGATTAAGGTTGTTAAATTTTTTTCACTCTCATACATCATCAAACTTAAACTTCTCTCATTAAATACTTAGCACTAATAAAAAATTAACAGAGAATTATTCCTCCTTTATTATATACTTGATTGGAAAGAAAAGTAAAAAAGTCACAATAAATTGAAGCATCTCTAAATGATACTTGCCTGATTAAATGGAATCTATTTCTCCATGAGAAGAAAGGCATATGCGCTTGACAATAATTTCGTAAAAGTAGGCCTCACAAATATATATATATATATATATCACTCTGCCCGCTCTCTAAATTCTGAAACCAAATTGACAGTCAAGTGTTTCCATGGCATGTAGATGATATCATAAACTCTTATTAATGGGAGTTTGTTGATTATTGATGCATCATTTTTCTAATAAAAGGAAAAAGACCATAGTTACATATCATAAGAAAGATCAAGCTGAACTTGAGGAACTTCAATTCAGAATCGAAATTTTGTTGTTTGTGTACATGAAAAAGTAGTAGGATGAATGGAATTAGTTATGCACCACAACCTCCACCGCAGCCTGCACCGCAACCCGCACATCCTCCACCATAGAAGTTGGAATCCGCCGTAGGAGTTTTATCTTTGGATACACCTCCTGCGCAAGAAAAGATTATGGTGGATAGCAAAGAAAGACTTAGCAAAGCAAGCCACAAGACCACACAAACACCACCAAAGCCATCCCTATTTACACTGATCACCTCATTTAGTTCTCTCACCATCTCTAAATTTTTCTCTCTAGAAGTGTGAATGTGAGTTGTGTATGGAACATGGCACATTTCCCACAAAGAAGGCATTTATATATGCCACACAATAAGTACAATGTGTATATATGTGCATGTCGACTCAAGATGTATTTGCTTTAAGGTCTCAAAAATCGTGTTTAGATCTCTCTCTCTCTCTATACTTATTTTATTTAAAACTCTTTATATGATTCTTCGTG
Source organism: Dimocarpus longan (assembly GCA_022984855.1). NCBI lineage: Eukaryota > Viridiplantae > Streptophyta > Magnoliopsida > Sapindales > Sapindaceae > Dimocarpus > Dimocarpus longan. The sequence continues at coordinate 17,106,468 of CM041024.1, forward strand.
GTTGTAATTGAATCGGCAGGCAAACCCCATGAGATTTTTTTTTTTTTTTTTTTTTGTTTTTTTAAGAATCCCATGAGAAATTTGACATGATAGTGGGTCAACAGAGCCACTACAAGCCACATGATGGATGGCGTTAACTATATATGCATATACTTACCACTCTTTCTTGTCATGATATTTTGGTCTATAAATGCGTATAAAAGCTAACATGACAGTGTATAATCTTCTTATTGATGACAGCCAAATTGCAAACCTGGGTTTAGACGAAAGTTTGTGGTCAAGCACTCACATATGCAACAATAAGCCAACAAATAACTAACAAACTTTAATTTCAACTAATTAATTAATTCATTAATTAAAGACTCCAACCTTTTCCTTTAATGAGACTTGGGGGAGGCTAAAACTAGTCCACTCTTATCCATAATTAATTCTCTGTCTTATTTCACAGACGTTTAAAACGCAATATATATTTGTCTGTGTGGATTCCACCATAGTACCCTCATATGTCATAATCACATTCCACAATAACAATAATATATTTATGTCTATAGTATTAAAGACCTATTTTTCATTTACAAATTATTGCATTAAGGTACACACCACACTTAAATTGTTGAGATTGAGACAAAGATGAGATTAAACTAATTAATGATATATCTTCGACTTATATTGCATAAGTGTAGATATGCGTCATATATATCCTTCACTTCAAATTTCAAAATAATTATGACATGAAATATATAATTATTAAAATTGATACGTTTAATAGGTAATTGATGTACATTGTCAATAATATGTACATATTAGTTTTAATTTCAATTTTCAACTGTAAAAATGCTACAAAATCTAATAATTTTTGAAAATTTGCGTAAAAGAAGTACATACCACCGTTGTCATTATCTTAACCCATATACATTTGCACGAGAAATCTTTCATGTATCATGTATTGTTTAATTATGCCAAATTGTTGAAATATGCTCCTGTATAAAAAAAGGACCACAATGGTGATAGTATATTTGAGGGACGTTGTTTTTTTCTTACATAACTATTCATAGTTGATAATTTTTATTAAATCAATAACATAAATGATGTGATGTGGTTAAGTTAGTGAAAATTTTTCTTGTGTCCAAAGATAATACATGATAACTAATTAAAAAGGAGAATCCGAAAAAGGTTTTGGATCTTGAAAATATCATAATAATCATCTGTTAATCTAGCTCCATGTGTTCTATGACTTTTATCTGTATAATCTTGTTCATGAGCATCAAAAAGGTGCCCACTCCTAAATTTAGATCTAAATTTGTTAAATTGATCCTGAACAATGAAGTGCTAATCCACTATGAGGATATGATAAATAAAAGGTGATTGTTTCTAACTTCAATTTGTTTGAATGTGTGACATATTTACTAGTGTTCCGTTTGTCTACAACTCAAGCATGTCATATCTGTATGTAATTTACTTTGGAGTCAAACCAAGCATCCAACCACTTTCATGCCAAATAGAATTACTTTATCATATAAGGTCTAACTCTGTGTCCTTGAAATTTTTTTTGGGAAATTTTCTGTGAATGATGTTCATCATTAATTTACTTACAACATAAAAATGATAAAATATAGTAAGATTCAATCAAATTCAACTAGACTCTTCGCTTCCCTCAATGAGCATTGATATCAAATCGCTCTAAATAACTGTAGTTGAACCTGCTAATATCCATTAATCCTACTTTTATTGATTCAAACTAAACCTAATTTTTTCACAAGCTTCGAGCATTATAAAGGGAATGAAGAGAACTTTTATTTTCATATCAAAAGTTAAGTCATTGAAGATAATTCTTATGTTTTGTAATTAAAAAGTTTTAGGATTGAATCCTATTTAGTGTAATTATTAAAATGACATTGATAAAAAAAAAAAAAAAATTAGAGTGGTTTCTACATATGATATGAACATGTCAAGTCAAACATTGCACACTTTGTTTACAATACCTATAATGGAAATTAGTATTTCTTTGACTAGAAATGAAAGTAATTATTTACACAAATGATATATTGATATGTCGGAGTTACAATATCATAATTAACTCGAGTGGGGGTGGTTTTAAAATTTCTTCTTGCCTTTGACTGGACCTCTTGGTATCTTGTTAAGAACCTGAGAGTCAAAGCTATCGAACATTTTGCTCATTTGACCCATCGCTTTGTAAGCTAGATAGTCAACGTCGTTCTCATATCGGTCGTACAAGTAAGGCAACGTTTCGATGCTCAGGAAAACTTGAAACCAAATCAACAAATAAGAAGTTCAAATTATTAGACCAATCATTAACTTACGAGTGATTTAAGATTATATATTAATTAGGATTTAAAAAATGAATAAAAATTGAGATAATTAACTAGCAAGGTGACGAGAATATAATTCTTACCAAGGAAAAGGAGATTAACGAAGCTGCAACAAGTTCCAATTACTGACAATATGTATAGACAACAGATCGCCTGTATATCAGGTTGGTCAACATTGATATCATACCATGATTCGTAATTTTTTTTTTTAATATGCACTATATACGGTTTAATCCCCCACCATAATATCTAGTATTTTCTTTTATTTTTTTTCCTAAAAATGCATCATATATGGGTCGAACCATAAAAAATTATTATAGAAATATACCGTGAATTATTATTTTTAAACATAAACTATTTTATATGGTAAAACTTATAGGTTAAAAACTCATGTGAACTATAATTATTTTTATCTTTAATTTTTATTTTATTTTACTTTGTTATAAGATGTCTCTTAAAATAAATGTCTGGATCCGCCACTACATAGAATATAATTAGTGCATTTTAATTAATATTTTTTAATTTTTTAAAATGTTTAAAAAAAAAAAGTGTTTGTTAAATAAATGCTATATTCATAAATTGAATTTTTTTTTTTCATAAATATTTCAAGTGGTTTTATTCAGAACAGCAGTTGAAAAATTCTTTATAAGCATTGCTTCATAAAAGAAGAATTTAAAAAAAATTTCCAAAGTTTGATCAAAATCGAAACAATATTAAGTATTTATGTTCGACAAAAACCTAGAATATTTGTTCATATTATGAGTTCTTAATTTTGAAATTGCATGGTTGTTTTTTAATCTGAATAAAATGTCTTGAGAATTTTTTGAATTATCTTTTAAATAAATTAAATATAGGATGGTTTTTTAAGTGTTTTTTTTTCCTTTTTATAATAGCAGAAGCCTCCCTACAGTTATATACAGGTAATATATAATAAAGGAGAAGGAGATATAGAATTATGAACTGTACCAGAATGAAGTGCCCAAAATGATCTGTTCCACATGCAGCGTTGATCATTCTTGATAAAATCTGATCAAATCCTCCACGAAAAATGGAAGCAACTTCCTTGATGGTAGATTCCACTAATTTTATTTCGGGGATCTTGGGATATGCACTCCTGGAAATTGAAAAAAATTTAAGGAGATATCAATTGAACTATTTTAATACTGCTAATAATATAATTAAGAAGTTGTGTTAAAGTTGGCAATTAAGAGTGTACATGCATTCAAATCCGTTGGATTTCATAAATTGGATAACCAATTTATAATTCTAATCAAATCAATTAATCGAATCCGATCTGATCAGGTTGATTGGATTGAATTGAATTTGATTCTATACATCCCAATTAGTGACCAAGTGAAATGTGTTCAAATTAGTACCAATTGAAGAATTCAGCAAGCCTGGACCATATGAAGATTAAAAGCATGGAGGCCATAGAAATATGGCAGAGAAGAGTCACGAAATTGTACTCCTCGACCTCAAATAGAAACCATATCAATGTCACTCCGAGCAGAAGCACGGCGGACACCTTTTTGTTCTTCCATAACAGCACATCCGCAACTGTGATTAATTCAACATCAATGTACATTATTTCATGGAATATATACATTGACAAAAATAATGTTCGAAAATCGAGATAAACTTGAAAATTTTCTAATCTATGTCTTTATAGGATTTGTGGCAACATAAATTGGATGGTCTAATGGGACATAAATAACACATCATTGACTACAGTACAATGTACTAGGGTTTATATGGCCACAAAAAAAAAAAAAAAAAAGGGTAAAATACCTTGTCCTCCTCCAAGCACGGCATGTAGTGGCCTTTGACGCCCGAACAACTTTGTCACCGGTGCGGTTTCGTCCTCGGAATCGGACCATGATATCCGTGGCATGGTTGTAATTTAATATCTGAAGTTAGTTACTCATAAATGGTATATAAGAAGTTGGTGAACGTGCAAGTGCAATCCTATAAATATACAAAGATTGGGAGATTCTAGGAGTTGAGTAAGTGCAATGAAGAAGCAAGGAATGGCTTACGTTTGGCTTTGAAGTTACTTTGCATGCCCGTTTAGTGTTTTTGTGACGGAGGCTCTAATTACTTATCATGTTCATGTGTAGGCCAATGCATGATTTGCATTTTTAATTAATGAATCTAATTTTTCAAAACGTAAAGTTTGAGAGAGGAATAACTTTAACCTATCATGCATGCACGCATGCCGCAGCTACGAATCTTTGTTTTCTTTTATTTATTTATTTTTTGCTTTTAAAGATCGAGAGGTGACTTGCTGCATCAGCTAGGGCTCAAGTGCTTGCAATTGACACCTTCTTGTAAAGTTTGAAATTATACGAAGGTCAACTCAAAACATTTGGACCTTTTTGTTATCTATCTAGCTTATACAGATTAAAAAAGGTTCGTGTATCGTACAAATTCAGTGACATTATTGAAAGGTCACATGTGAGGGAAGTTAATTTGAGCATACATGTTTTAGTAGGAAGTCTTTATGCATGTAGATAATTTGTTTCAAATTATGTCTCTTTTCTTTTTTATTGACTTTCACTTTTTTAGAGTGCTTTTCACTTTTAGTCTTTTTTCAAAATAAAAGTTTGTTTTTGTCCATCTTTTTATAAAAATTCTATTTTAACATCTCAAACAAACTAATTACTATCCATACCCAAGTTACCTAAATTACCTCTTACTAGTTTTCAGTTTAAATTTCCTTTTATAACCTTACCAGAAATTACGTAATTACCCTTCTTCTTCTTCCTCTTCCATGTTCTGCTTCCTCTTCCTCTTTCACGGACTCTATATTCTTCTTCCATTTTCTGTACCATTTTATGACCTCTCCATTCTCTACAAATTTTGTTGTCATCCATTGACGTCCATTTGTGCACCCATTAAACATTGTTTGACTCCTAAGAACACACATTCTCTTCGTCTCCAACAAACTCCACATTGAAGTTTTTGTTCAAATTTTGAGGTATGTGATTGTTGTTGGTTATTTTCAATTTATTTTATTCACATTGCTTAGTTTTGAGCCATAAGAGTGATTTTTACTTGTGATCTAACCTTATGTGAGTGAGATCTGTATTTTCTGGGAAGTTTGTGATTTTCTGCGATTTCTGCAAGTCGTCGGGTTACGTAGTATAACGTAACCGAAATCGGGTTATGTGGATATATATAATCCGATTTGGGTTATGTAGTTAATCGATTGGATTATGTGGATATGTATACCGGATCGGGGTATGTGAGTCTACATAAACCGAATCGGGCTACGTATACTAATGAAAACCGACTCAGGTTATATGGGATGTGAGTAATCAGATTTTCTGAGTTTTCTGCAATTCGTCGGGTTATGTAGTATCGTACCCCGCATCGGGTTATGTGGATATATGTATTCCGATTTGGGTTATGTAGTTATGCAATCGGTTTACGTATACTCACAAAACCCGACTCGGGTTATGTGTGAAACCCGACTCGGGTTATGTGTATATACAAAACCTGATTCGGGTTACATATGAAACATAAGCCGAGAAGGGTTTTTTTATTTTTATTTTTTTTATTTATGATTTCTTTTATTGTGTATGTTTGATCAAATGTGATTTTGTTAGATTTTTATGAATTTGACAAAATTAATTAGATATTATGAATCCAGTATGTGTTAAACTAATTTTTTTATACTTTAAATTTGATAGGAATGGGTGAAGTGCCGATAATAGTTAAATGTAACGGAGAATAGAATGAGAATAACTATGTTGGGGGTGAGACATTCATGATGGGGGCTCCTAGGGATGTCAATTTTTCTCGATTAGTTGAATTTGTTTACACAGTTACTGGCATTGATAGAAGAATATGAGATATTCGTTTGCATTATTTACTCCGAGATATGGGGATGCCCTCAGTCAAGATACCTATCACTACAGATCTTAGTGTCCGGGATGTGATTTCAGACGAAAAAGTAAATTATAGAGAGATTTATGTTGATAAGATTGTGAGAGATTCTGGAGGTATTAACTCTACTGTCCCTCAATTTACCATCAACACAATGTCATCATATCCAAGGGATGTAGAAGCACCTGCAGATAGAATTGTAAATCCATTTATAGGTGAAGGTCAAAATTGTTTTATTTCATCTAGTGGCAGCAATCAAGTTTCAACTTCTATTGCCGCATTCACATCCGTAGAAAGTCTAATACGTGACTTTGATTTTGGTGGAAATGATTATGATGATGAAGATCGGGATGCAGATAGTGATGGTGATGAGATATCGAACAGTGGAGATGATAATGAGGAAACTATAGGTGATGACATTGAAATTGGAGTTGATGCAGAGACTGTGGAGTATCCAAAAATTAGATTTTCGGGTTCACAATTTGAAACCAACCCTTCACAACCATACTGGATTGTTCCCGGTGTAGATCAGTGTGAAATTGAGGCTACGTCAACTGTTATGTCGACCTTCATCCGACGTGATACATTTTATAAAGGTATATTTTTTGATAGTAAATATGAACTGAATGTTGCTGTTGGAAAGTGTGTTCTTAATTCTGGGCATCAACATAAAGTTAGATGTTCATGCACGGTCAGATATGAGGGTGGTTGTAAGGATGTAAGCTGCAACTTTGAGGTTCGCGCAAGATGCAGAAAGGGTGGTTCGATGTGGTATGTGTATAAATATGTATCGGAGCACACATGCTGTCAGGACGCTTACGAGTCACATAGATAGAGTGTGAAGACTGTTGTGATAGCAACGTTGTATCGAAAAAAAGTGAGTCTTGATAGTATAACACCTCAACTTTTGATTGCAGAAATGTTGGAGCAATATGGTGTGCAGATAATGTACACTCAAGCTTGGAGATCTTTACAATATGCAAAGAAACTAGCATATGGAAAAGCGGATGAATCATTTCAGTAGCTTCCTTCGTACTTTCACATGTTAAAGGAAACAAACCCTAGTACAGTGACTGCAATTGAAACGGATGAAAACAACCGGTTCTTGTATTCGTTCCTTGCACTTTGAGCCTCAATTGAGGGTTTTCGATCTTATATAAGACCGGTTATTGCAGTTGATGCCACTCATTTGAAAGGTGAATATAAAAGGGTGATTTTTGTTGCTGCATGCAAAGATGGAGAGGAGATGATTTATCCTCTTGCCTTTGGTTTTGCTGATGGAGAGTCGGACAATTCATGGACCTGGTTCCTAAGTAGATTGAGAGAGATTATCAATGGAAGACAACATTTGCAGTCGGATTTGATTATTGTATCCGATCGTCATAAAAGCATTGCGAATGCGATGGGTAATATTTTTCCCGAAGTTTCACACGTATTCTGTTTCTTCCATTTGAAGCAAAACTTGAAGAAACATTATAGAAAGGTAAAAGATGTGGAGAATATGTTTTACCTTGCACCATATTGTTATACAAGACCAGATTGTGATAGATATTTAGAACAAATTCAAGGAGCATGTCCTCAAATGCATGAAAAATTGGTTAACATCGGAGTGATGAAATGGTCACGTGCATATGCTTCAAAAAGAAGATATGCCATGATGACTACTAACATTGCAGAGTCACTAAACAAATGCATGATGAAAGCACGATGGCTTCCAATAACAACCGCCCATGAATATTTACGACACATGCTGCAGAAATGGCATAATGATAGACGTGTTCATGCCGAGAATCTCAGAACTTCAGTTACCAAAATTGCAGAGGATCATGTGAACTCGATGACTAATGAATCGATGAGTGCTATGGTATCTCCCATTCAACAACCGATTAAGTTTGGAGTTACACATGAACTAGGTTATGGCTTCGTTCAGCCTTTTGAGCGAACATGCTCTTGTTGACATTGGGATCTAGATCAGTTACCATGTCATCATGCCATTGCTGTTGCTAGGTATAGTAATTATACTTATACTTTATTATTATTTTTCCTTATTTTATGTCATTTGGTAACTTTCTACCTTTGTCATATATATCAGGGTCAACGGTGTTCATTATTATACACTCTGTCACGATTATTATAGCAAGGAATGGCTGGAAACTGCATATGCATGTCCAATCAATCCTGTTCCTGGCCCGAAATATTGGAATGTTCCATCGGAAGTCAAAAGTATGATTGTACTACCACCCGAAGGAAGACGACAAGCAGGTAGACCGAAAGAGGCACGAATTTCGTCAGTCGGGGAAAGTCGTCGAAAGAAAAAATGTGGAAAATGTGGTGAAATGGGACACAACCGTCTTCGTTGTCCTAACCCTCCCATTTCTACATTCGAAAGGACAAATGTAGATCATGCTAGGATAAGTGCGGAACCTGTTGAAGTTACTGGGACTAGCACAAAAACTGGTGGAGAGGTTGGAAATAGCTCCACTGCCACACATAGTACTAGACGACCCAGAACCTCCCGAAAATGCAGCCTTTGTGGTGTGACAGGACACACGCGACGTCGATGCGATCAACAATTCCCAATTTCAGCCACAGAAGATGATGAAAATGATGGTAATCATGAAAATTTGTAATGAATAAACTTAATGTTTATGGTTTATCCTCTTTATAAATGACGAGCACTTATTATTGAAATCAGTTTCATTAATTTATTTAATCATTATCACGTTTGAGGAGCACAGCAGCATATTTACAAAGTCGATTTCTGATTTTGTAGTACTCGTAATGGTATATTAATATTCATTATATGATATGTGATATCGTCGTATGTTGTGTAATATTGTCGGTAACATAAATAAAAAATATGAGGAAGTTAAATTTTGAAAATTTTTGCGTAAAAAATAAGTTTTGGTTATGGTCAAAATAGTAAAATTCGATATCTGTTTTTTATTGAAAACTAAAAGTGGGAAAAAAAATAAAAACAGAAAAAAAAAAATCAAAAAATTGAGAAAAAAAAGAAAAACCGACGTCGGGATTTATGAATACTATAAGCCTGATGTCGGTTTTTAATGTATAACGAAAACCGACTCCGATTTAAGTGTAAATAAATATATTTAGTAGATATCCAAACCCGATGTCGGTTTAAGTTGGACAATGAAACCCGACGTCGGATTTTAAGGGTATATAAAACCCAATCCAGGTTTAACGTCCTCACTAAAACCGAATTGAATTTTTTTTTTTTACATATTTTTGAGGCTCTGGTGGACTAAAAATTATCCAATTGGCATGAAATTATGTCAATTTACTTGAATGAAAAACACATATTGCATATATAGGTATATTCATTACATTGAACTATTATATGTCATAAGGTTATATATACACATTATAACTGGAGATGCCATTCCTCATGTTTGTATCTTTTGGGTGTGTATAATAATATAAAATTTTTAGTTTTTGGGCATTCTGAGCAATGTAAACAAAGATAATGGGGATCCTCGCCTCGTCTAAACTCATGTACTCTTTTGGTCCTTCCCTCCGAATATGTACTCTCTAAGTCGGCTCGTGGGCTTGGGATGTGATAATCATGCTGCTGCGGATCCTCCTCCTCCTTCTCCTCCTCCTTTTCACCAGCTGACTCCCTTTCACCCTCTACCTCCCTATTCGACTCCGTCTCGCTCTCCCGGCTATCAGAATCATCATCTGTATCTTCATCAACACCCCCTCCACCTCCTACTTTATAGGCATTCTCCCTAATTAGGTGTTTAGGGTTGAAGGACTTCCAGTAATCCATTTCTTTCTCCGCAGCAGTGGGCTCAAGGGTACTATTCCCTCCTATTAACTACAAAAATATATAATATACTTAATATTATCATTACAAAAAATAATAGTCAATAAATAGAAATAAATGTAAAACATTTAGATACTTACACGAATCAGCTCATTCGACCAACGTATTTGCTTTCTGTTATTACACAACCAATTCACACACCGTGGCAATACCATGTCGCCGCCTATGACTCTGGATCCTACCATTTTTTCCAGCCACGGAAACATTTCCACCAGCCACCACTGTAATTTTCATTCGATTAAAAAAAATTTGATAAACATTTAATTAATATATATAAACATTAAACAATTTTCATTAATTATCAAGAGATTATACTAAATATCGTACCTGAAAAGTCCAAATAAAGCCATACAAATTAATGTTGCGGCCAGTCATAAGTCGATCCTCATCAAACGCACGACGAAGGCTCTTTATAAGCCTGCTGTAGCCGACTGTACCAAAGGAGAACTTATTCCACATATTAATATCCTCTATCAGGACCCACAGATAACCGTCCACCCTAGACCGATCATCATAGCCGTAAAATAAATTGTAAGCGATGACTATATTACTTAACTTCAAGACATCCTCATCGCTTATGGTATCCCCCCGGACCCTTAACATTTGCATAATTTCACTTAACATTGACGATACTCCTTTAAAAAGTCGCCACAACAAACTATTCTCGTTTTTTTGCTTTCTCTTAAGCACTTTTAGGTCGAGATAACCAAACTGCAATCCTGTCACTAATAAAAACTCCTGCTTTCCAAACCTATATGGTCTTCCCCCAATTTCGAACCACATCTCATCAGGTTGTGAATTAGGATATAGTAACTCTTTAGCAAGGATGTTTAACATAAGGAGAGTGATTAGCAGCTGTTTACCGCTCATTTTTAAAAAATACGAGATCGAACTCTCTGCCTTAAACCTGTCTAGCAGCTGCCTCTGCTGCAGAAATACATTTAACTCACCAATAGTCTTCATACTATTATGTGTACTCCCAAATGATTTTTCTGGAAAATATTGCACCGGACGCCTATAATTGAATTCCATCTGTAAGCAAGAAACGCAACGAATAATTATATGATCAAATCAAACAAATTAATTAACAAGAAAAGCAACGAATAATTTGTTTGTTAAATAATTTAACAAATTAATTAAAAAATTAAAATTAAACAAATTAATTAATTAACAAATTAAAATTAAACAATTTAACAAATTAAACAAATTAATTTAACAAATTGATTACTTCACAAATTAATTTAACAAATTAATTAATTAAAAAATTAACAAATTAAACGAATTAATTTAACAAATTAATTAATTAACAAATTAAAATTAAACAAATTAATTAACAAATTGAAATTAAACATTAATTTAACAAATTAATTAATTAACAAATTAAAATTAAACAAATTAATTTAACAAATTAATTAATTAACAAATTAAAATTAAATTAATTAATTAACAAATTAAAATTAAATAAATTAATTAAAAAAATTAAAATTTAACAAATTAAACAAATTAATTAACAAATTAAAATTAAACAAATTAGGTAATTAACAAATTAAAATTAAAAAAATAACAAATTAAACAAATTAATTAATTAACTAATTAAAATTAAAAAAATTAATTTAATAAATTAATAAATTAAAAAATTAAAATTAAACAAATTAATTAATTAACAAATTAATTTAACAAATTAAAATTAACAAATTAATTAATTAACAAATTAAAATTAAAAAAATTAACAAATTAAACAAATTAATTAACAAATTAAATTTTAACAAATTAAAATTAAACAAATTAATTTAACCGACGTCGGTATATAATACTAATATCATACACCGACGTCGGGTTAAGTTGTAACGTAAGCCGTTATCGGTATATGTGTGAAAATGTAAGCCGACGTCGATGTAGTATCTAGCGTAAGTCGATTCGGCTTTTGTTGGCTCACATAAACCGACGTCGGGTTATATGGTCATACATAAGCCGATCGTTTTCTCAGATCATATATCTACCAAATCTTTATATGCAGTTCAAACCCAAGCAGATTCTAACCAAATATAACATAATCTAACATTTATCATGAATGCCCAACATGTAAAAACACTAATCAAATCTACAAATGACAAAAAATTGGAAAAGTCATACAAAATTTGAAAACGGAGAGTCAAAACGGCTTACTAGTCGTAATGGGTGAGGAAGAAGTTCTCGCCGGTGGTGTACGGTGCTTACAGAACGACGACGACGGGGTGCGGTGGTCGGAGATCGTTGAACTAGGTGATCGGGGCGCATCGGGCGATAGAGACCGATAATCTTCCATTTTTACACCAAGTTTTCGATTTATGTAGGGTGGGCAGTTGCGTAATTTTCACTTTCCCTTTTTTTTAAAAAAAATTTGAAATTAGTAGTAATTTCGTAATTTTATGTTAGAGGTAATTTTGGTATCTTGGGTATAAGATATAATTTATTTGTTTGAGAGGCTGAAATGAAAATGTTTTTAGGTTTGGGGTTAAAAATATATTTTATGTTATTGAAGTGGCTATTTTTGGTATTTTTCACTTAAAACATTTGTCACATACATCGTTTTACACATGCCACCTGTCGGATGCACGTCAAACATCTGTCACAATTTTTTTGGTAAAGAAGGTTTCCTAGGCTGTTTTTACTCTCTTTTGATCGAGGAAGATTTGACTGACATGTACAACATTCCTATTGGTTTGACGTGTATCTCTACTAGTAGGCTTCCATGGTACTCACTGATCACGTTAAAATATACCGTGATCTAATATTTATTTTCTTAGCCCTTGTGATAAAAACTTGAGTAATTATGAACATTTTTAATATTTATTAAGTGAAGATTTGTAGGTGAGACACGAGAGGGGTTGATGAGTAAAATGGCTACTTTTGGAGGTAATTATAACAAAAATATAAAGTTGAGGGTAAAGATAAAAATTTGCCAATCAAGTCAGATTTTTTTGGAAATAAATCGAGATTAGAATCAATATGAATTAATAGAGATCGCGATTAAGAGAAAAAGGAAAAGAATATGCATAATATATATAGTTTAATATATAAAAAAAAAATTTAAGTTAAAAAAAAAAAAAGAGGTCTCCATGCTGGTCTCCCATGGAGACCTCATTTCGGTGTTGGAGACCGGTACTGATCTTCATCGTTGAACCGGAGACTAGGTCTCCTGGGAGACTTGGTCCTTAGCTCGCTGTAGACTAGAAATGGAGACCCAGTCTCGTTGGACCAACTGGTCTCCAATGGCTAGAGATCGGTTGGTCTCCAACGGTTAAAGACCGGTTGGTCTCTAGCGAGTTGGAGACTAGTAAGCAGCGAGAGACCAACTGGTCTTCATCGCCGGAGACCAGATTTAGTCTCCGGCTATGGAGACCAAAGGGTTTTTTTTTTTTTTTTTTTTTTGTTTAAAAAAAATTTACATAATTTTTTTTTTTTTTGAATTTGGATAAATAATTTTTTTTTTTAGATTTACAAGATGTTTGGTTTGATATGTTAGATGTTTAATTTGGATGATGTTGATTTGATGAAAATAATGGAAATGATGATTTTGATGAATGTAAAAGATGAAATTGAATATGAAGAAGATAATGAAGGTAGAAGATAAAGATGAAGATGAAGAAGATTTTTTTTTATTATTATTTTATATTAAAAATATTATTTTTTAATTAAAATATTTATTAACAATAAATTAAATTAAAAAAATTGATTTAATGATGTGTTACAATTTGATTGGAAGGTGGTCAATGATAATTTTGTAATAATAGATTTGATTATTTTATAATTATCAGTTTTTAAAAAGGTAATTATGTCATTTTAATAATTTTAAATTATATCAAGAGTACATTCGTCTTTTTGTCCCATCTTTCACGTTTGACTATTTTCTTTTTAATCAGAATGACTAAATTGATGCATTTTCGAAACGTTAGGGATGACGGGAATTCAAAATGCAAACGTTAGTAATAAAATAATATTTTATCAAACATTAGGGACTAAATTAAAATTTTTCCTTTATATTATGTTTTTTAGTGTTTTGTACACTAGAAATTAGCCATCACCGACACAAAACCTTATATGAGTACGTAGTCTTTGAAAGGTTATTCCAAGTCTTTTCTCTATTTATTTAAACTAAAAATTCCAAATCTTTCTTAAATGTTTAATTTAGAAAAAAATAAAATCATTCTTAAACTTTTATAAAATGTTAAAAAATCCTTCATAAATAAAATGGGCATAAATGCCATTTCAATTTTTTTCCTAAATAATTACTGTTATTTAAAAATAACTTTTCGGTAAACAAAGCATTTCATAAAAAAATAAAAAATAAAAATGCTTTACATACTTTAATAATTGAATTGCTTTTTCTTTCTTCTTTCACCCCAAAACACATTAATAAAACTCAGCAAATTCTTAGGAAGCTACTTTCAAATCAAATTTTAAGAAATACACCTTTTTTTGGTGCCGGACACTAGACAGCAGGACCTGCTTGGCATCTTAAAAATAAAAAACAAAAAACACAAAAATAAAAACAAAAACAAAAACTCATATGTTACTTTAAACGGCTGAATTTAGATAGATTTCTTTTAAGATTTGTTTAAATTTGATATTCTTAGGTTCAATTTTATTTATTTTTATACATGCTAACAATGAATAAATAAAATACTTATGATTTAATTAGGACCCATCATTAGAATTGATGGAGAGGTACAAAACCATTTGAGTTAAAATTTCTTAAGTCCAATTCCAGTGTCAATAAAATAATGCAAACTAGTCCTGTGATTTTAAATGCGAAATGTAATAACCTTATTTAATATTATCACGCATTCATTTCAAGTTTTAAATGTTATAGTTGGATAATTTCAATCAATTTAAACTTTTAAGTTTGATGATAATTAATATGATATTAGAACTTAAAGGTCTCTGGTTTAAATATTTTATTTTCTTTTATCTCGAATTCTTGTTACATATATTATAACGGTAAGGATGTTATACATGTTATAACAATAAGGAGTGTTTAACATATATCTGACATTCACTTGTTAATATCTAGTCTTAAAGAGGGTGTTTAACATGTATTCGACATCTATCATTTATCTACATTATATATGAAAAAGTGTGTCATGTGTTAATTTCAAATTTTAAAGAGTGGTAATATTTCCACCTCTCATAAACTATGTGTACACCCCTTTTATAAGTGCATCTCATCAAAACTATGAAAAGCCTCTAGTTTGTAAATAAACCGAATTAATACCAATATTGCCCTTCTTTTATTATTTTTGTACTATATTTTTGTAAGTATAATCCACAATACTTATTTTGTTATCTGTCGATGTTTGGAATTAGCAGACTAGGTTCGTGTAGGCCCAAACTGCAGCTATCATGTAAATTGGACAGACATATAGGAGAAAGTAAAGAATGGACAGAGGAAGAACAAAGAACATCAGAGGTTTTTAAGTGGTTCAGCTTAATACGTCTACATCCACTATGTCTCACTGTTTTTCAGGGTGTAAACGACACTCTTTTTTCCCTCTCCTTTCTACAATGAGGATTTTTCTCTATTTATAGGAGGAGATGTGCTACAGTAGCGCCTAATAAGTTAAAATATAATAATGATTACAGTTAATGCTTCAGGGTTACATTTAATGCGTCTGATTTGCATTAAATGCGTCTGACAACTGTCAAAGCAAGTTATTTAGGCGGCTAATCCAAGTGGATTAACCCAAGTGGGTTAAATAAGATCTTTGTAATTCAGACTGTAATTTCTGACAACGTTGGCATGTACAGTACGTTTTAAGCTGTGATTGGTTTGACGGTTCTGACTGTAGTTGACTGGCTACTTGCGAGCTGTAGTAGTTGAGAGCTCGTCTCGACGAGCTGGAATGTCCGGAGTCTGATTGAGTTTTGTCTCTGTGAATTGATCGGGTGCTTTAAGTCTTCGAGCTGAACAACTGGCGAGCTGCATATCTGATGAGCTGTATTCTTGGGCGACCTGTTCGTCTGACAAACTGGACCTACAAGGTCTGATAAGCTGTTTGATAAGCTGGATGCTTGGTAAGCTGTGCCTTAGCCAAATGTATAACCTCTTCTTTTTGAGGGACCTTAATCTTAGGTTTCTATGTGTCTTGGAACTTTATCAACAGTGCTAGGCTTTTACCGGTCCATTTAGGGTATCCTAAAAATACTCATAACATTATCTAATTAATTTTACTAAGATTTTGAGATTTTTTTCCCAATAGATAAGACGACAATTAGATTATGATTTTCTTCTAATAAAAATTAATTTCAAATTTATCATTTTACAATCAATTTCTTAAGAAGATTTTAAATTATTTTTTATACTTTATAATCAATTTGTATTTTTTATTAAAAAAAAATTAATTTAGATAAGTTAGAATTTGAAAAGAAACTGTGTTTTCCTCTTTGGTTCTAGATCTCTCTAAACAGTATGTTGGTATGGATGATCAAAACAAAAGAGAGCAAATGTTTCAAACAAAAAAAAAACAAAAAAAAAAAAACAAAAGAGAGCAAAAATGGTGTAGAAGAATAAGGGAAAGGAGGAGATGAAAGGTGGTGACTGGATAGTACATCAATCTTCATGGATGAGTGCCATTGAGAATCCAGAATGATATCAAATTATTAGGATGCTCATGCCCTTAGTGGGCAGGATAAATTACATAAAATTTTTGGGGATTTTACCAATGCTTTGTTTATTGGTTTATACAACATCAATATATTTATCTTCAATTGTGGTGGACATATTTTTAATTAATATAAAATAAGAGTAAAGTGAAAGGATTTTTTATCATGTATGTAAGAAACTACTTAATAATTTATGAATATATTTATAAACTATTTAACCATTTTCATAATTTTAATCAAGAATAATATTGGATTCTTTTAAATATATTATTTTGGGTGCATATACAATTTTTTGGGATATAAATATCCGCGTTCAATCTTAAATATTATAATTAAATTATTTGAAATTTTTGAATATGATAATAATTAATAAATATAATTTGATAGTAAAAAATATTAATTTAATTTAAGAATATCCGTATTTAAAAAAAAGAAAAAAAAAATTAAGTGAGATAATTGATACGTTACAATTTACAAAATGCTGAAGGGATGATGGCACAGAAAGAAACAAAAAGACAGAGCATCAGGTAAACGACATGAAAACCGGCACTCCTGTTATATTAAAATATGTCCAGCAATTGTTGTTGACTTAGGACTCATCGACAGCAATGGTGTTGGATTCCACTTACTCACAAACCAATCAAAACCCAAAACCCAAATGCTTTCACTTGGATCCTCTCGCCTTCCTCTCCATGTCAAATCCCACAAGCCCGCCTTTTGTCAAATGGACACCCACACCAGCACCGTTGCCTTCAAAAGCTTGGAGCAGACCTTCACTATTGATGTCCGGAGAGCTGAGAACAGACCCTTGAACGTCCCCTTGATTGCCCCCTTCACCATTGCTTCTTCTAGACTTGATAAGGTGGAGAATGTTGCCATCAGACTTGAACTCAATAATGGGTGTGCTGGGTGGGGAGAGGCCCCTGTTTTGCCTCATGTCACTGCTGAGGATCAGCACACTGCCATGCTTAAAGCCAAAGAAGCTTGTCACTTCTTGAAGAGGAGTCCACCCATGGCCTTGGCTTCGGTCTTGGAGGAGATTGGTCACCTTCTTCCTGGTCATCGGTTTGCTTCTGTAAGTCTCTCTTGTCATTTTAACCTCCTTTTTTTTTTTTTTGGAATTTGTGTGATAAGTTCTAATTATAAGATCTTATACATGTTTGATATTTGAGGGAACATCGGATTTTTTTGTTTTTGATATCAAAGAAGAAAAGACTAGTGCTTAATTTTAGCATTTGGATTTGCTTGAGTTACTCATTTCCATGGAACCGATTAAAAGCTATCACAAAATTTGAACTTTCTCTTTTGTCTGTTTATAGTTGTGTCCAAGTGTGAATTCAGAAGGAACTCTTATGGATATCAATTTCATTCTTCTTAAAAAAGTTAAGCGTGATTCGGTTGACGATATCAAATGCCTGATTATGTAGTGATGCAAACACATATATGAATATAGTGAGTCTCCATGATTGGATTAGTCATTTTTCACTTTTGCCGGGAGTTTATGCTTTATTGATGTTTACAATTTTGTTATGTAGGCTGCGATTGCTGTATATGTGTATACATGGACAAGAATTCACTGTCTATGTAAAGCTTTATTATATAAAGTTTTAGTGGGAATTTAATATTCTCATCAGTTTGTTGGCTTTGACTTTATAAACTTAAAATGCTCCTGTTATATCCTTCCCTTTTCTCATTAAACTGTTCATGGCTTGAAGGTTAGGGCAGCAGTCGAGATGGCATTGATTGATGCAGTAGCTAATAGCATCAGCATGCCTTTGTGGAGACTTTTTGGTGGGGCTTCAAATACAATCACCACTGATATAACAGTTAAGCTCCTGCTCTTGTGATTCTAAAGTAGAAAGAAATCTATCCACTGTATTCATGTACTCACCTTGTAAAAGATAAGAATCACATAGAGGGGCCTGTGATTAAAATTGAATTAAGAAATAATTTCAATTACTGCTAGAATATGGAAAAATATTAAATTTTCTGCAAAGCTAGCCTCAGCTGTTTTATATCTGCAGATTCCGATTGTTTCCCCAGCTGAAGCAGCTGAATTGGCTTTGAATTATCGGAAACAAGGATTTACTACTTTGAAGCTTAAGGTGGGCAAGGATTTGAAGTCAGACATAGAAGTTTTACAAGCTATACGTGCAGTCCACCCTGATTGTTGGTTCATTTTGGATGCCAATGAGGGTTACAAACCTGAGGAAGCCGTTGAAGTTCTTGAAAAATTATATGGTAAGCATGAACCTGCAATACTGAGTTAACTTTTGGTTACTTGTCACAAACAAAATTGACCATAAAGCACATACTATTTTCTTGTGCATGATCTGGAATTTGAATATTTTTCTACTCTCTCATACAAATTAAATACCTTATAACATTTTGGCACATTTGAAGTATTTAGGCTCTTATGTGCTATCAAAAAGGTATTTAGGCCCCTGTCCACAATGAAGCTTACTTATAGCTCATTTGCTTCTTACAGAAATGGGGGTCACTCCTGTTCTGTTTGAGCAACCAGTTCATAGGGATGATTGGGAAGGTCTTGGCCATGTTAGTCATATTGCCAAAGATAAGTTTGGGGTATCTGTTGCAGCAGATGAGAGCTGTCGGAGTTTGGATGATGTCAAGAAAATAGTCAAAGGAAATCTTGCTGATGTCATTAATATTAAGCTTGCCAAAGTTGGCGTCCTTGGCGCCCTTGAAATTATTGACGTGGCAAGGAAGTCAGGACTGAACCTCATGATTGGTGGTATGGTTGAGACTAGACTAGCCATGGGCTTTGCTGGCCACCTTGCTGCTGGTCTTGGATGTTTCAAGTAAGCATCATGATCATTCTTGAAAGATTTTTTAACATAAACTTGGATATCCATGTACCAGTTCCAATATAAGTTGTTCAGTTTCTGGATTGCAAATCACTTTTCCAGGTTTTAAGTATTTATTTTTGTCTTGTACAGGTTCATTGACTTGGATACACCACTTCTTCTATCTGAAGATCCAGTTCTTGAGGGTTATGAAGGTAATGTCTCTTCTTAGTAGAGCTCTAGAACTTTGCAATGTATATGACCTGGTTTTCACATTCAGCAAATTGATAAAGTTTTTATTATTTGTGACCAGTTTCTGGTGCTGTTTACAAGTTCACAAATGCAAGAGGCCATGGGGGTTTCCTTCATTGGGACAACATCGCATGGCAAGTTCCCTCATTGCTACTGAGGAATTTCTATATCTGTTTCAGTGTCTACTCTGCTTCAGCATCATTGTTTGCAATAATTCCAGATGTCTTGTCGATTTACATTCTTATTTACTTATTTGGATCATGAATACTACCAAACCTTTAGTTTCATAGATTAATGTCCATGTCCTGATGTGATACCAAATTTTAGAACTTGATAATGCAATTGAAATCATGGATGGTTGAAAAATAAATGAAAAGAAAAACATAAGGGGCCATAAGGGGGGTTACCCTGAAATACACAGAAACCAGAAAAAGACAACTAAGCAGAAACAAACCTGCCATAAATCCATCTGAAAACTTTTAAGTCATGTGCTTCAAAGATTTGAAAATCTATGATAGAATTTGATTTGATATATTTTTGAGATGTCCTCTTGCGATGGAGAGACTTATGTAACATCAAAAAGCTCATCCTACATCTTGTTGCAGACTGTTGTCTTAATAAGTTTCATAGTTGAATGGATCCTTTTAAATTTATATTTATAATAAATTTGCTTATTTACCATCGTGTGCATGTACATCTATAACACAAAAGTCACACTTCTGCATCATTATATCACTCGGAATTTTTCATGCTTAATGAGATAAGTGTTGCTAATAATATCAAATCATCTGCAGATTTTCAGTTGCTGGCACTTGTTTATATTACAATGATCAGTCAAGGAAGACTGGCAGACCCGGAATTTTTAAGGTCTTGCTGATGATTGAGTGAACAGTGTGTGAAAGCTTGCTAGCGTTAAAGTGCTTGCCGGTAAGATTCACAGAACTGATATTGCAATTTGAATTAATGTTCCAGGAAGAAAGATATCCATTAATAATTGCTATTGGAGATACTCTTGCTTATCGAGTTTTTCCTGTTTAGATAGTGTTTCTACGCAATGTATCTCCTAAATAATTGTACTTTTCACATTCTTCTAAATAATTGTACTTTTCGTGTTTCTTTTCGGTTAAGGTTCGCTAAATTCTTAGATGACAACCCTGTTTTGAGTTTAATGTAAAATTGTCCCCCATTTTATTATTTTTTTTTACCAACAAGAAAAGAAAATGACATTCTATAATGACAGAAAAGACATGATGTGCTTCAGGGAAAACTGAAGCAAAGTGAGAGGAGCTCCATAGAAGCTTGCCTACCATGTTCTCCATAACTGATGTAATTGTTTACCGTCTCAAAAGGAACCTCATGCAACCAAAGGAGAATTTGGAAGTTGCTCTTAATATTTGATCAAATTCGAAAACTAACCTTATACATAGTTACGATATTAGGTGAAGCCTACTTCTTGGCAGGAGGATTTCAAGCTAATGGTATGGTTTCGCTTATTTATTCGTGAAGCACACGATTTTTTTTGAATTCAGTTAAATCTCGGGAGGTTTTTCAACGTCACATGGGAAACTACTAACCTAATCATCCTTTATGTTAGATTTAGAGAAATTGTGAAAAAGAACTAATGTATCATTGTACTATCATTTTCTACATTTAGAAATTGCACTATTAAATTTGCTTATTCAGGTTAATGCAGCAAATTGTACAAGGCAGGATCGAAGAGGAGTAAGCTTCATTGTTTTGGATACCAAATTAGTTACCATAAATGAAAAGGAGTAGATCAAGGATGAAAAAATAAAGAAGAAAAAAATATATAGTTGATGATATGTGCAGCATATGAAACCAACCCTATGCTTTCTGATATTAAATTACATGAATTTTTTATTCAAAAAAAAAAAAAATTACATGAATTTTTTTAAGTGATGAAAGTGAGGTCTCTTTATTCTGTCTGTGCGCCACTTTCTGCAAATCATGCTGCAATCACGTCCCTCATTAATTTAAACCATCGATTTGTGATGTAATCAAACATACCCACTTCGATTTCGAAATCCAAAATTAATTCATGGTCAGCATGTCATATTTCATTTTAAATCAAAATCCTTGGTGCTTTGCATCATGAGCTGCCCAGACACCACAATACATGTATTGAGTTAAGTGGCAATGATAGGTGGTGTATACGACGCAGTGAGGTTATGTGAAAAATGAGCTAATGATTGTGAACCCACTTGGAAGCAGGAGCCTTGACTAAAGTTATTAATCATAAAACATTACTGAATAAGTAAGCGTGAAGATTAAAAGTTAAATTAGCATGATTTTATTGGCCCACATAATCATTCTATTAGCACTCTAATTTTGACTGAAATTTTGTACAACAGTATCCACCGGTCGTCAATTATTCAAATCCATTTAGGCTCGCTTCCAATAGAAGTAGTGCAGTCTGCCCAACTTTCTAAAAAATAGAGTGTATGTAATTTTCTCATTCAGTGTGAGTAGATTTCTCCTGTTTTTTGGGAGTAATATTTTGGGCCGGGCATAAGGGTCCTATCAACTAGTTCTATCTGATCTAGTGTAAAAAAGCCAAAAAAAAAAAAATCCATTCAGGCTAATCTCATCTCTTCTTCAACTTCTAGCGTGGATATTTGGCATCAGAGTGCCATGTCTCTCGAGTGTTGAATGTAGGTAAAAATTATTAAGTTGATGAATATAGACAGTCAAGATGTACTGAAATTGCACAATTGTTGGGAAAATATGTTGTACTTTGAGACAATTTCTCGATGCAATACAGACTCTTGAGTCTTGACGTTTTTTACTTCTAGGCTTTAATAAAATTTTGAGTGAGTTCACAAAAGCTAGATGATTTACCAAATAAAAGGAGCAATTTATGCTCTAAAAGAAGGAGATCCGATCCTCTTTAGAAATATTGCGGATTTGCTTTGTCTTCAACCAAAAAGTATAAGATCAATTGAAATTGAAAGCTCAGCAAATAGGCGCCTACGAACGAAAAAAAAAGAAGGTACAAATTTGATTGATAATTGTTTTCTGTCTTTGATAAAATTTGATATGGGTATGCCAAACCTCTATTAAAATTAAATATTATATGAACTATACGGATATTTTTAAAGACCTATTGTTTGAAAGTCTACTTCCATAATAAAAAGAAGATGTTTATTTTTCCACAAACATCGGGAGAAATCTTCATATATATATATATATATATATATATGTAAATGATTGCGCATACCGGACTTGAACCCCACCACTAAAATTGAAAGGGAGGTGCACACTATTTGAGCTAAAGAAGAAATGCTGATTGATCTTTTTGATTGTGTAAACTTTGGTGACTGTACATAGACTTCATTAAAACGGAAGTCTATAGTCATCTAATCAAATTTTATGGTTTTATCCATATTCTAAAAATTTGTAAGTGTTGTTATACTAAAATGATTGACCTGCCTTATCACAAGTTCTTAAAATGTTTACGAAAAAATTGCTTCAAGGCATCATTTTAATGCTATCCCAATATGGGACTTTGTCTATTTAACACTACAGAATTGATACTTTTTTAAGCATAAAACAGGTTATTCTTATTATTAAAAAGCGTTTTTATCGATACCTAAAACAATATAAACACTCCTCTCAAAAATAAAACAATATAAACACATCATTAATAATATGTGGACTTATTGTAAAGAAAATGTGACTTATTTTTCTTTGTGTAGAATTGTTGTGGAGTTGGCAAGAACCTTTGTACATGGGCTGCGCAATATAAGCTTCAAAAGTCTTTCTATCTTATCCTGTCTATTTGCATGCTTATTTCCACCAAGAATCTGACTTTTGCATATGTTAAAGTTCAATGAAGAATAATTATTAGATATATGGACTTTTATGTTTGTGCTCAAATGGCGCAATAAAAAATAAATTAGTTTAGTTGGTACATTTATTAATTAGTTCATGTTGATAAATTAAGATACTATTATAACAAGAGGTCTTAATTTTGAATCTAAATGGGAGTTTTAAGATTTGATTTACATTTTGAATATGATAGAAAGATTTCTAAATGAATGTAATCGTCCAAAAAAATAATTTCAATTCACTTTGATATATATATATTCAATCATTAAAATCATATGATGTGATATGAAAATTATATTTAATTGATTATTCATATTATATGATATGATTGATTAAAAATTTTATGCTACCCTCCAATGCCACACAACTGTAATTATATTATGGATAACAAAGATGACAACTGTAACTATACTAAGGATAACAAGGATGGATGATGATCATTAGTAGTTCAAATCATGATTACATAAATGTCAAAATGGAGGTCAATTTGAATGATGATGAAGAAGATGTTGATGATAACATGTGTTTGCATAAGGAGGTATGGAATTGCAACATCACCGAAAGGCAAAACAGTGTTGTGGAAAGTGGGCACCACCAAACTTCATGCATTGCAATCGAAGGGTATGACATTGTTTCATGATGATCGATGAGTGGGAACAGGTCTACCACACTACTCGTCTACTACTAATGATTGAGATGTGGGGTTAGATCTGCTTTCTTACTTTTTCACATTTCTATAAACATAAACAAATTGCTTTTCTTTTTTTTTGGTTTTCACCATCTGAGTCTTGGATTCTGCTCACTTTCTAAAGCATGTTGAGGTACAAAACTCCATTGATGAAAGCCATATCATGCTAATAATCATTGTGGATGCAGGTTTACCCTAAGCAAAATAGTTATTCTTTAAATTGGTTATCTTTTGACGTGTGCTTGAGGATACGCCGACAGAAAATTCTTGTCAATAAGATCTCGTTGAAAGGAGGCATCAAATGTAATCAAATTTGGTCACAATTATACAATTATATTCTTGCAGCACTCTATCATTCTCCTTTTTTTCTCTTTTCTTTTTTTTTTGAAAAAACCCACGCTCAATGGTTAGAGATTCGTTGGGAACTTACTAAAACCAAATACTACTTATGAGGCTTTTGAATATAGACCTCAAAACCTTTTGAAACCAAATATTATTTATATATTTTAGATGTCTACTTTCTTTTAAGGGTGACAACTACTTTAATAATAAAAGAAAAAACTATTCATATAGATATTATTTATGCGAGTTAGATATCTATTTTATTTTAAATAATACAACTTCTTCTTTCATAATAAAAGAAAAAATTACTCATATAAACTATAATACGTGTGTTTTGTGATGATTGAACTCCTAATCAATTACAAAGGAAGACAAATATTTCTACAATAAAAGTGAAAACTACAATATTAACATAAACTATAATATGTTTTATGAGAATTGAACATTTAATCTCTTAAAGAATTAGAGAATATACAAAAACCTATTATAAGAGGTGGTGTGTAGTCATCCCTGTGGACAATAATATTTAGCGTAACGTGTTTTTAGTATATACTTTAACTAATCCTGGAACAGTATTACATTGGGATTTGTAATCAAAGGATGGCCTACAGCATAGTTCTTGTTATGATGCTAGTATACATTTCGCAAATCTTGTGGGCAACTAATCAAAAAATATATATAGTAACCTTCTAATTTTAAAATATTAAAATAAATCAATCGAATTTATTCATTATATTTGAATTAAATATGAGATAATTTATTTTAGGAGAGAAAATATAATGAATAAATTTGATTGGTTTATCCTAACTTTAAAAAATTTAAAAATATTGATAGTATAATTACTGTATACATGTATATATTCCTTTCTCCAATTCCATTTCCATATATTACAACGTGTCTAAACTTGGTATAAGTTAGGTCTCTTCAGTTTTCCAATAATACTTTTTGAAAAATCTTTTTTCTTTTTCTTTTTCTTTTGTCATGTATGAAAATAAAGTAATAAATTGACTTATTTTGTGTATCATTAGTGACTTATTATTATTTTTTTTTATCAATGCTTGATTTGTAAACATTAAAGAAAAGGCAAGATTTCAAGATGGATCCTGTAGGTTTATTCTTCATTAACAACTTTTCTTCTTGCGCAAGTCTTTGACATATTTTGCAAATGACATAAAACCACCGAAATCAATTTGTAGTTAGATTATGTGTCGAGGAAGATAAATAAACATTACTGCAGATAAAATGTCAATAATTGGGTGAGGAGGTTGGATGCAACGTACGCACCTTGCGTCCCTCATTAAAATCAAGCTATTTGAACAATGTTATGTTTTTTTCCCCAAGAACTGATGTAGCATTCTGTGGGATGAATTCCACTACAGCACAAAGCAACGACCTTTGGGGGCCAGTAATTATCTTGAAAGACTTTGACCCTGAAAAGCTTCCTTATTTAACGGTCGTCTGTCATAAGGTTTGTTTACACCAGACTGAGAAACTCCTGCATATATATAACCTTTGGAATGAAATCTTTGTATAGTGTCCCACATTTGTTAAGTGGGGTTACACCAAATTTATTAGGCGCAAACAATTGGTCTTATAATATATATAATTAATGGGTATCAAAATAAGT
This sequence comes from Dimocarpus longan, assembly GCA_022984855.1. Lineage (NCBI taxonomy): Eukaryota > Viridiplantae > Streptophyta > Magnoliopsida > Sapindales > Sapindaceae > Dimocarpus > Dimocarpus longan. The sequence goes on from CM041024.1 coordinate 17,132,740, forward strand.
AATTAATCCAGTAATTTGAGCAATTAGTTTCACGACCTAAATATACTTTGAAATAAAGTATGAACATTCATTTTAATGCATTCATTTTCACTCGCATACATTTATAAAATTAAATACAGATAACTAGTTTTACAATCTAGACAATTGATATTAAACATGGGTTAAATAAATGATTTCTTAACCTGAACAATTTGACTACCATCAAACTCTATATTGAAATAAAGTATCTATGAACTTACACTCTAAATACATGCATTTTTGGCTCACATACATGCATAAATTACCAATCGAACTGAGTGCTGAAACGTTGGATCAGAGTCACGATTAAAGTTGCCTACTTTTTTTTCCTTAAAGAACAAAAGAAGATGAAATGAATAGATATGATTGAAACAAGAAGTTCAATACGGCATGCTAGCTTTTGCAGTCAAATGATTTCCCTGCTGTTTTAGTAATGCGCCGAATATGTGGGGGCCAAAAAACCAAGTTTTTACAATTTGCTTTTACTTTGGTAACTAAACCACAACCCAAAGAATAACAGTTTAATAATATCAAAATGCCTTGCCAAATCCAACTCATATTCTAGTTTCTTTTTTCCACCAAATCCCACCTATAAATTGAGACCAAACCCCCCCAAACCAAAATGCATCACAGAACCAACCAACCATCTCTCAGCTCAGACAAATTCCACCAACATATTTGTCTGTTGATCATCCAAAGCCTGTGAAAATGATGAAGGCATCATACTTGGCAGTTTTCACACTTGTGGTGTTATTTCTTGCCTCAGCAGAGGTCTCAATGGCTGTGACTTGTAGCCCAACACAACTGAGCTCATGTGTGAGTGCCATCACATCTGCATCTCCACCATCCAAGTTGTGTTGCAGCAAGATCAAGGAACAGAAGCCTTGCCTTTGCCAGTACCTCAAGAACCCAAACCTCAAGAAATTTATTAACACCCCAAATGCCAGGAAGGTTGCTAGCACTTGTGGAACTCCCTTCCCCAAGTGTTAGATCGCTATAATGTTTTCCCTTCTCTTTGTCTCCCCCTTGCTCTTGTGAGTGGACAATGGAGGGAATTGTTTTATTATAATTTGTGGTGTGGTGGCATGTCTTGTTGTGCTATTATTAGTAGTAGTAGAGGCACTAGTGGTGGTGATGGCAAAAATAATGTTGGTTCATGGTGTCACATGTCACGAGTATCAGTTGTGCTTGTTGTTGTCTATTGTATACTAGTTGTTGCAAATGCACTATTTATAATGGAATTCAGTGTTATCTTTCTCTATTTGTTTCCTGCACTTTTGGTCCTTGCAGTTCATTTGCAATCCACTTAATCAACAAATCACCGGTCAGTCACCAAGCATATGCTCTGACAAAAGCAACACATTGTACCTGTACGGTCTGATGTGTCACAAGATATGGTACAAAAGATTTTGGTAACAATGTTAAGCTATAATGCAATAATTATGAGACCAATAAACTAGACACGTGATCATTACCGACATAAATTAATTATCAGGTACAGGACGTCGTACATTTTATTTACACGTAGACAGATATACTAAGTGCGGATATTTGAACCCAAATCACATAAGACATTTAGCAGTAGTAGCTACTACACCTCGGAAGGTCCCAGGCCCAAGAAAAGGAACCTGAAATGAAGTGGCTAAACAATTGTAAACTTTCATTGCTTCTCCTCCACGGAAAATACTCTTTCTCTGTCACTGAGGATTGTTCAGATGCCTGCTCCACTTAAAATTTTGCTTTCAATTCTGTTATAGTAGTATCCTTAATTGAATTTGTAGACTTCTGGCTTAATAATGTCCACCAATTGGACATCTGTAACATGAGTCTTGTATGCATCATCTGGCTACTAATTTTAAATCACCAGGGTCTCTCTTCTTAAAATTCATACTTGTATGCATCATCCGAACTATTTCAATCACCAGGAGAATATTTACAAGAAGAAATAAATTAATCAAGCTCCATTGAGTCTTTCAGTTCCTTTACTTATAAAAGACTCACAATTTTTATTATGGGAATATGGACATAAACTTTTTGGTGACACAAACAACAATATAACGAAGTTCCAAAAAAAAAAAAAACCGAATACTCAACTGCCAACAAATGAATCAAAAATATTATTGAAATATGAAGATTACAAAAAACTAATGTTCTCAAATCCATCATGAACATGCGTAGTGCGCTCAGTCAGTCACACCATAATGAAAAGAATAAAAGTTTGGAGAAAGAATTCCAAAATTCATTTATACATGTACAAAATGGGAAGTACTTATATAAACAAATTTGCAGTTTCTCATAAGTTGAGAAGATTTGAGATGGGGTTCCAGCCCATAATCCATGGCCTTTTATCAGCAGGTAGTGCAAAATTGAGCTCAAACATCTCCTTTGACATGTTTCCACCTTCACAGAATCCTACAAGCTTTGCCACTATCTCAGCACTCTCCTGTACATGCCTGGGGTCATGAGGATCTGTCCACAGCTTGTTGACAAACTGCAGCCTTCTTTGCTTCCCGTCAAGAGGGACATCCCATTTAATGTACAATGAATCTCTCTCCTCTGTGGTCAGACGTGTGGTCAACCTCTTCGCAAGGAACTCTCTTTCGCGCTTCAATGCTCTAATACTGCAAAAACCGCAACACGAAAAACAATCAGTTTCTCAGTTATTTTGAACAAGTAAATGAATATATAGATTCCTGTTCCATTAATTTTTCCAACCTTGATGAAAGAGAGATGGTAGGCTCGCCTCCCACATGAGGAGCGGGGCTTGCATTTCCAAGTTCTGCTAAATGCTGTTGCAGCCAAGAGAGGCGCCTAAGCTCCACTTCCATGTATATTTGATCAGCTGGATCCCCTTTAAATAACAAATAAAACTGTGTCCTGTGAATGATGGAGACAAAGCATACATCCCATAACTCAATTATCTGTTGCCTCTGCTCTCTGTAAGTTATATGCCAAGCAACTTGAGGTTCCTCTGCCTCAATTTCAATCTCATCATTCTCCATATTGTATCCAGCTGCTTCATTTGCTTCCATCTCCAGCACCTAGAAGAAGCAAAACATGTGATTTCTCCAATAAATGTTAAGAAAAAACTGAATTGCATTTGATATTTAGAGGAAAAAGCAAGCTTAATAATCATACCTGGCAAACAAGTAGCTGCTTTTGGTATTGCAATTTCGCCACACGTTCTTTCAGTTCTGTTACATATGCTCGTATGCTTCTTACATTCTCCTCAGCTGCATTCTGAAACATTTTCTGCATTTTCTTCATATTTACTGAACTTGAGCGTCTATAGCCTGGAGTGCCTTCCTTTGATGAGACATCTCCACCTTCTTCACTCTTTGTGGGAGTTGTTTTCTCAGACTCTGGCATATTTTCACCAGATACCGTGTAGTCGTTCTCTGGAGCTCTATTTTCAATCTCAGAGTCCAAAATTTGCCGAGATGTTGATAGAGGTGAGCAAGGCGATTTTAAGAAACTTTGCCGGTTAACAACATTACTCGAAGCCAATGGAAGTAACTTCTTCTTTTTTGATTGATTCTTATTAGCCTTGGGGGTTGCTTCAGCGTCAGGTTGTTCATTATTATTGCTTGGAAGAGACATTACCAGTTTGTCTATGGACTTTTGAACATTTTCCAATTGCTCCTCTAGATTTGCAATAGTGCTGCCTTGTGAATGAAGTCTTGTTATCTCTTCCTTGAGGTTGGCACTAACACTCTTATTTGGAACTATTACACTTGCAACTTCAACGTCTTTAGGAACTGATCGAACAGAACGCATTTCCCTTATTTCTGCTTGCAGCTTAGCAATTGTCTCAGCTGCATCTTGATTACCGAGCCTGTGACAAGCCACTTCCTTCTGTAGCACTTCCAATGCCCGGTTTGCCTCTTCTCCAAGCGCCTCCTGAAGGTGTTCAAGCTTGCGAATTTCATGCATAAGTGTGAAAGGAGCAGCCGATGATTGCCTTACAGACTGCCTTAACGTTGTTTTCCTTGTTCTATCACCACGGCCAACCTCCTTGCTGTCTAGTTTTGGTGACAGGGCATCAGAGTAAGAGAGACACTTCTTCACTGGTGGACAGGGCAACTCAATGGGATTCGAAACCTGAATCAATTTTTAACAAAATGAATAAAGTAAATTCCAATTGGTGAAAAGGAGGAGAAGAGAGAGGATGGTGTGAGAGAGTGAGACCTGCTGGTCATCCTGAAGTTTTCTACGTAACTCATCCACCTGAGATTGTGCCATATCTCTTTGGCGTCTCAGTTCTTCAATTTCCATCTCCATCTAGACATAAATAAGATAATGATACATAAGTATTACAAGTTTGTTATATGCATAGAATGCGAAATCAAGCCAAAACTTCATAGGTTATTCACCTGCTGAATTTTCACATCCTTTTCCTTTGACGGATCAGGAGTGCGCAGCTCTGCTTCCAGCCTGGCTACTTCCTTCTGCAGATGTTTAACTAGCTGCTTATCGGAAACAACCTAACGAAATTTATAAAACAAAATTAGAAATCAGTACATGAGGCTTTGATTGAAATTTTTTTATAAAATACAAATACATGGCAAGTATAGAGAACTATACCATGTTAACATGGGCATTATTTGTCACTTCCTTTGCTCGGGTGGCAAAGAGGAGAGTGTTTCGAGATTGCTCACAATGGCTCATAGCTGGACTAAGTGTACATATGATGGCAGTCCGTGCATTCCCACCAAGCGAGTGCTGCAATATTCGAGTAAGCTTCGAGTCTCTATAGGGTATGTGACCACTTCTTTTTCCAACACTACAAATGAAAATAGTTCACCAAGGAAAATCAATTTTAGTATATAGAAATTTGCATTCAATTGACCACCTGTCCTAATATATTATCAAGTCTAGTGTAAATACGTCAACAAAAGCCTAGGAAAAGTCAGCTAGCTGTTTTACAAGTTCTGTCAATGTTATTGGTTCGAGCTGATTAGCAGCCACCAATGGAACTTTTTCAAGATTGAAAACCTCAATTAGTTGATGTACTTTGTGCAAGCTCACAAATCATTCATGAGGACTCGCTTGACAACCAGCAGTTTGCTATTGAATGGTTTAACATGACAGTAAAAATCAATTATACATGTACCATGATATCATGATAAAGCATGCGGCTGACATAAGGAGTTTGTTACAACATAAATTAACTCTTAAATTAATTTTATACAGGTTGAAGCAATTATCAAAAATCATTCAAAGTGATTCATTAATATGCAAAAATCAGGCTCTTGAATTAACTGCTGGCTTTATAATATGTGCATAAAACAAATTTTGAAATTATTCTAAAGCAACCTGCTGTTGTTATCAGTTTGTTTATCTTGGAATCCATAGAAATATTCAAGTCACCAAACTAAGCGAGATGACTCAGAATGGAAACACCAAAACAAGACAAAAGTGTGTTTTAGATTCTGACCTAAGCTTTCTTATTACAGTTGTCAGTGTCATCAAACTAAGGTTAATATGGCAGCCTTCCCTGAGTCTAGCACCATCTGCTTGTGTCTGTGATGCTCTCTCACTTCCAGCTAAATCTACAAAGTTCTGCAAGCCATTGATCTCAATAGTTATTATAACAAAAGATAACATATATATATAACTGGATGAAAGAAGACAAGAATTTCACGATCTCTTACCAGGCTTGCAACAAACGATCTCACACAATCTGAATTTTCTCTGAGAGTGCTTTCTATAGTCTGCATTGTCAGCCCGAAAATTGTTGTCATGTTAGTAGTATAGATAATTTTAATTTTCCAAGTATGAAAAAAATTGTGATCCGCCGAACTTACCAGCCTTATTATTTGATGTGATCGTGAGCTAGTATCATTTAAGGCAGTCTCTCCTACTTGCCTTTGAGCTACAATACCGCGATATTTAACCATAGACTTAGCACATTCTCCTCAAGGCAAGTCAGAAAATTCATATAAAGTGGGGTTTCACTAAATTACCTTCACATATACTGATGAGTTGTCTTAAGTGCTGACTATCATTTGCTGTTTCTTCAACTAATTTCTCGACCACTGTACCTTTCTGCAAGCAGACATTGCAAGCGATGCAAAGATGTTAGGGAAAGAAACAGATATAGGCACTTTTCTACAAGTAAAAGCAAGTCACGGTGCTAGCAGTAGTACCTCTGGATCATCAAGAAGCTTTAGATTGCGGCCAGAGTCTGAATTTAACAAGTCCCTAACATTCTCATTATAGATTTCAAGTCCAGAAATCTTTATTGCAAAATCTCTCTCTGGGGTCTGCAATCATACCAAAAAGAAAAAAGATAACATCCCATAACATGAACAACAACATTAGAACAACTTTAAAAACTACAATCTTGCACTGCCACACACATACAGGCCCAATTTAATCAGTCACATCATGAATCACATTCAAAAGCCTATATTAATATCTAATTTTTCAAACTAAAAAAACAACAAGATTATTAGGTTGTGAAAAAAGCTTACATTCATTATATGGTTATAGATGTCAGCAACAGCTTTCTCTGTTATTCCTCTCATTGTGTATGTCTTCCCACTGCTAGTTTGTCCATACGCGAATATCGTTGCTGCAATAGACAAAAGTACATTAACCAGCTGTTTAGTTTTAATACACATAAAATCAAACAAAACAAACAGAAGAAATGCAATAATACCATTGATGCCCATCAAAGCAGACAAAGCAACATTCTTCACTCCATCATATACAGTTTCAGTTAAACAAGCAGGACCAAAAACTTTATCTGCTCAAAAACAAAACAAAACAAAACAAAACCCTTGTCAAATCAACAGCAGTAACACTTTTTAAGGCAATAAAAGCAGAGAAGATTTAATGCAAAACAACGTACCAAATGCAAAAGAGGAGGGTTGAGCAACACGTTCATGAGGAGGAGGTTTGTAGACGATGGTGTGATCATCAATACAGTCCCAAGCCACCTGGTCTTTGGCCAACTGTTCCCTCTTGTTGAGAGGCCTTAACCGAACAGTGACGACAATCTTCTCTTCCCTCGGTTTTGGACCCCCAGGAGTCGACGCAGGAGTGGTAGTAGTGGTCCTATCCATTTTAGAAGATGGTGTTCCTGGAGTCCTCACAGTCATTTTCTTCTCTTACCCTTTTCAAATTATCTCCTTTAACTTCAACAGCAGCTGCCCTGATCCACTATAAATGGAATATAATATCATCAGTTTCTACTAAATGGAATTCAATCAAAATCATGTTAAAAAAGGCAACAAAAGGAGCTTCAATTAATTACATCTGGTGGGATCAAACAACACTGATCGAATCAATCAAGTTTTACATGGAAAGTAAATAAATAATAAACTAACAAAAAATTCTCATTCCATTTTAAGTCACTACTAAATCACAAAACTTATCCAAAACAAATCTTACAAAAAATGAACAAAAATGAAGTTGATGCTCACCGGAAACAGGAAGTGAAATCGAGATCTGGGTAATTCTCCGGGCAAAAAGAGAGATGGGAGCGGAAAATACACAGAGAGAAAGAGAGAGAATGACTGGGCTTCGGTTTTGTCTTTATGAGATGGTTTGAAAAGCTACTTGTATCTGTGTTGTGTCGTGTGTCTGTCACCAATGCCATTTGAATTTTAGGTTTCCCCAACGGCTAGTTTCTGTTCTCGCGAGATGTTTTCGTTTTATCGTCCGGTTCGTTGATTGCTGTGTGGGTTTTTTAATACGTTTCGTCGTTTTATCGCGGGACCCTGGTTTTAACTTTTAACGGTTTTCATTTTAATATCTGCATATATAAATTGTATTAAATCATTGATCCTGACAAAAAGACAAAAATGAAAATGAAAAGAATGAGTTGTTCTAGGGCTGCCTTTAGGTTGGACCCACTAAAATTTGGCCAATAATTGTGGTGAGAATAAATTAAATTTATTTGATTTCAAATATTTATTAAATTTTAAATATTTGTTTTTGTAAATTTTTATTCGTTGAAAAAAAAAAATAAAAAACTCAATTATTATGAGGAGATTTTCGAAACCGTGAGAATTAATTTCAAACATAATCTTTTTGTTTTAAATTTTAATTACAAGAGAGTTTTGATTAGATGTTACCATTACGATTATTATATTTTGTTTGTATAGATACGACAGCAAATTTATTAAATTAATGGGTTATGTAATGTAACCCATTTAATTTGTAATTACAGGTTTTGTTTATTGCTATTTAATGATTTTTAATAATTTAAAATATATTTTTACTCAATTACACAATTCCAATTCATTAAACACACAAATAATTGACTGTAATTTGATCTTTATATAAAATTAATGTAAATTCTCTTGAAAAGTTTATTACAAATTTTCAAAATAAAATCTGTTACGTGAACAATAATCGTACCAAACTGGTTAATATGTTAACAGAAGCACAACCCAAACATAATCTATATATTTGATGAGATTTATGTGTTGATCTGATAGTAATCCAAATCGGCTAATTTTGTGTAATGTTTATGAGTGTCATTAGGTCTTGTCAACAATTGACACTCCTAATTTTGCACACAATTAAAGGTTTTTTTTTTTTTTGACAAAATTATGAAATTACAAGATGGTTTGGTAAATAATAAAGAATATTTTTTAGTTAAATTCATATTAGAGAGTCATTTTTTGAGTAGAATCTAATTTAATTAAAGTTATGCAAAACTCCCTTATTCTAGTGAATTGCAAAATTATTCTTTATAAGCTTCATATTTTACTTACCTCTACAAGCAAAACTAATGTTAACAAGTGCTGAAATAAGTGAAAACCAAACGTATCTAGTGTCTAGGGTAATATGGGTTGGTTACCTCAAATGACTCATTAATTTTTAGCTCAACCCACACACGGCCGTTAAATTTATCGGATCATTAGTTCCACTCAAGCACGACTGTTCGGGTCACAGATAACTCATTGAATCCATTAATTTTAGGTCATATCAATTGTGTGAGAAAATTTAATTCAATTAATTCATTTATCTAATTAAAGGTTTGAGAAAATTTTGAACTTTTAAATTTAATTGTATAATTTGATCCTCTAAACATTTCTACTAGATAAAAATCATCACTATGATATAATATTAATTCAAAGAAAAATTTAAAGTAATATGTTTAATATTTGATTACAATAGATTAATGGATGATAAGTTGAGTTGATTTAGTGGCATACCCATCATACCTAAGGGTGGGTTTATACATTTTAAGTATATGGACCAACTCAATCCAATCATTTTTTACCTGATTGAGGGGCAGCCTTGGACATATATGCTGGAGGTGTGACCGCCCGAACCCGAATTTTGCAAATTTTTTAATTTATTTTTCTGTAATTGCTTTTTAAATAAATATAAAAAATAAGTTTCAAATATTATAAAGTCACCTAGAACTAGAATAGTGTTCGTTGGTAACGTGCCTTGTAGGCTAGTTCGAATCCTTAATAATGCCATTGCTGGGTCTTTTTTCTTTCTCTTCTTTTAGATGGCAACAGATTAAGCCCGCAACTGGACACTTTCCATAACTCTTTAATCACTTGGATACCAAGCATGCTAGTCAGTTCTATTGATATAAACACTATTTATAAAATACAAAAGGCCTCGAAGCTGGCACATTTCGCCCACAAATAAATACACTATCATTTTCAACTCTACATTACTTTTTTTTTGTAATATTAAATTTGAAAATATTATTGATGAATATGCTTCTCAAATTGTTGGGAGAAGACATTTTAAATAATGTTTTATGAGTTCTTAGTTTTGCATAAATTAAAACTATCAAAATACCATTAATTAAAAATAAATTATAAAAACAATTAAAAATAATAAAGAAATATTTAAAAAAACAATTGAAAAACAAAAAGAATACCTAAAAAATATATTAAAAAAAAAATTGGGTGGACATCCCATATCGAGTGTAATGGACAGTGAAAACCAATAAAATGGCTCATTTTAATTTTTCGTGTTGAGTGTCCAAAATACCTGTTGATTGAATTAGGTTAAATCTTAAAAAAAAAAGGGATGGTTCGGGGTCGGATTGGGTTGAAAAATTTTCAACTCAATCTGACAAATATTCACTCCTAGTTTTAAATTCAATATTTTCTCTTCTCTGTATAAAAAAATACTTGTTAGAGATGAATATAAAAAACAGTTACATGTGTTCTTATTATTATTATTTGCACATTTATGGTTCATGAACTGACTTTTTATTTGAAATATTTAATGACTTAAACTTTTTTATTATATCACTTTATAGATTATCTTAATTTATACTCGTTTTATTAATTAAACCTATTACTTATAATCAATATTTGTAATATTTAAATTTATATATGGTAATATAATATTAGAAATGTTATTTGTAATTATTATTAACTTTTCAATATTTCAACTAGTATCCAACCTAATTAACCCAACTCAACCCTATTTAATTATTATTGGGTTAAACTAGATTAGATTAAAAAATTATATGAATGGCAATGTTTCCATCCTTTAAATGTTGTATGTACACCCCTTTTAAACACACACCCAATTAATGATTGTTTTAAAAAATTACTAGTTATAGGGTTAATTGCACTGATATCCCCCAAGTATCTCAAAATTACATTCAATGGTAACTATAATATTTATTGCACTAACATACCTTAAAAAATGTTGACTACCATTAAAACTAACTATTCACTAACTATTTATTATGAAAGTCAACAAATGCCTTTAGTATATATTTATTATTTTATTTTTAATTATTATATTTTTTAACCATGTTCTCGTCTTGAGCTTTCCCCCACTTCACACCATAAAATTAAGGGATATTATTATTTTACCCCCTAGAATGAAAAATAACATCAAACAGCCCCTGGTTTTGAAATTATTAGTCAAAAAACCCCAACCGTTAGAGTCAACAAGTCAAAGAGTAATTGTCATCCAAAAATTAACAGAACTGTTAGATGGAAGGGTAAATAGGTAATTACACATCTATTGGAAAGATGGGTACAGCTGTTAGCCACCTATTCTCTCTCTATCTGGAGACCTCATCAGTTGTCTTAATCTCCACATGCCCAAACTCCTCCGTCAGCCCCCCACACCTCTCTCACTCATGCCTAAATTAGCCCCCAACACATATCATCACCAGTTCACGATCAGCTCCATCATGATCATCCATGTCTTCTTGTCACTCTCTCGTCTGTCCCTCCATATCTTCTCTCTCCCCTTCTCTTTAATCGACAACTACCTCGTCGATTGTGGCTCCCTTGTGGATGCCACCGTAGACGATTGCCTCTTCGTTTCAGACTCGTCAACTGCAAATTTGCACTTGTATGCCTCCTCATCTTGGTCAATCTAACTCAGTGACCAAATTTATGACTCTGTTTTTTATCGCCATTGAGGCATGTTTTCAAGATCAGAGACCAAGGGTTTGAGACGGTGGTAACGGGTAACGATGGCGGTGGGTGACAGTAGTGTGTTGAGTGGTGATGGATTAGGTTTGGGTGGATCGGGTCAACAATGTTGATGGTTTTAGTTTAATTTTTTAATTTTTTTTCATGTATATATTTTTTGTTTTGGTTGCCAGTAATCTTGATTTTAGTTGATGGTTTTGGTTTTGGTTTTTATCTTGGTTGTGGTGATGCTTTGGTGAAAATGGTCGAACCCACTCCATCTGTTTTGGTGAGAATCTGGGAGTTGCATTGTAGGAAGTTTGTCACGATGAGAGGTGGAAGATGAGATGTTGAATCTCGATTCATGGTTTTATTTTTTTTTAAGGTTTTTTTGTTCTTTTGATGTCCACCGTCCATCTCGAGATGGACGGTGGAGATACATCTATTTTTTATTTTTAAAAAATTTAATATATATATTATAAAGTATGAAAATAAATTATTTTCTATTATTTTTGTTTTTAAATTAATGTTGTTGGGTGGAGATTTCTTTTTTTGTTTTCCATTATTTCAATTTTTTTTCCTTTAATTTTAATTTTATTTTTTCAATTTTTTTATTTGGTAATTGAGTAATTTTTTTATTTTTTAATTTTTCAATATAGTAGGAGGGCATATTCGTCTTTGCACGGTTTTGTTACAAAACCACTAACATTGAGACGGAAACCACTTTTGGACAGATGGTAGGGGGTTTTTTGGCTAATATTTTTAAAACTTGGGGTGAACTGACAATACTTTCCATTTTAGGGGGGATTTTAGATTTTTCCCTAAAATTAAACCAAGAGCTATAATAGCTGCCCCCACCAAACTACATATTACAACATTATGTTCAAACTAATAATATAAATATAAATCATATTTTGAAACAACCATATCACTTACACATATGACATACCTTTCAAGATAAAGGGTCTCCTTCAGGAATGCAGCCCTCATGACAAGTGAAACGACCATCCCAAGTGGTTTAAACATGGAAACATATACATGACCCTTCTTCCTTATTGCCCACGTGTGAACTACACTTCGAAATGATACCAAAACTGCCTGCATATGTAGCACAGTCAGTCGCTAAATATAACATGTCGTAAATCGTAAACCTGAAAGAGAGCTACACATTATATGCTTAAAAAATTTGAAAGGGGCTTTTATCATGTTTACTGTACACCCAATTGCAATCAACTTCATATCAGGCCGAAGTTTCCAACTAGATAAATGCCCCACCCCTAATCACACTTGTCCTAAAGAGGTCATGAGTTTGAGTTGTGTCCTTCTTCTCTAAACTTTGAATTATTATAATTGTTGAAAAAAAAAAATGGTTATTGGTTGGTAGGAGTAAATATCAAACACAACCCATTTACTTAATCGATAAATCCACTATTTCTATGTCATACCATAAGATCGTTGTGGTGTTAACAATTGCCACTCTTGGTATGTTGAGCATACAAGGATAATAAATATTTATATTATATAAACTTCTTATATGTTACATCATGATAATGATCTTAAAGCAAATTTTGAATGGTTATTGAAATTTTAATTTTCAATGAAAATTTTTCTTAAAGCAATCTTCTTATGCGATTATGTTAGTGTGGCTTGCCCAAAGTCCATAGATAAAAGATTATGATAAGTCGTATCGTAAATGGACTACCAATAACGCAATGATTATAATAAACAGCTCTACTGAGTCTTCTATTATAATTCACTTAAAAAAGTTTTAAGATATTAAAGATGCAAGCGATTATTTTGCATTACATTCAAATTGACATGGATCTTCACTAAGCAAAAAAAGATGATAAATGCATTTCACAATTTTAATCTTAATTAATTGAACTGTGGGATTAGTTAATCTTAAGTAAAAATGGTGAGAAATATCACCTTTTGTCCATAGGTTTGTGACATCGTCACTTAATCAATAGTTCGTGTTTGTCATCTAAATGTGTACAATACTAAAGATACCATCAATATCACCCTAATAAGTGAAGATACTCGATCTCACTCGGACATTAACATTTGACACTTGAATTATCTTTTTTCACGAAAGAGAAATCTCATTCCTTTTAATTTATTAATCAAAGTTCAATTTATTTTGAAAATTAAAAGACAAGATTATCCTTGTCCAAACCTTTCAAGAATTCACATTTGATCTTTCTTGTTGATCTTAATTAAATTTATTTGGAACTATCTACCACTCTTATGTGTTTGGAAGTGCAACCAAAATCATTTGGAAGTTGGTTTCGAAAAAAAAAATCATTTGGAAGTTGCTGGACTGCATAGCTACTAAGTTTATATTGTTAAGAGTTTTCGTTTCTTTTTATATCACGAAAATTAGTGTGAATTTCAAAATTAGAATTAAACTATGAAAATAAGTTCTTTTATAAATAAAAAATAATAATTTTCATAGTTTAATACTAATTTTAAAACTCACACCAACTTTAATACTATTTACTTAATTTTTTACTAACTATTAATAATTGAAGTTATAGACTCTTGTTATCCGTACAATAAATCAACACTTAGGCATTTAAAAATCACAAACCCAGAATTTAAATATTGATTCTATACTATTTAGTAATTAAACTTCGATCATAAAGAGGTAAAATATAGATTCTAAAATTTTTGGTAATTAAGATCATAAAGAGCAAGGGATTTATGATTTTAAACAGAGATCTCATATTCTCCTTAGGTCCCATATATATATATAAGGAGTGAGCATAAAAACATAGAAAAACCCGAACTATCCGATCCGAACGGATCCGCAAGTGTTTAGGTTGATTTCCATGTTAATTCCCAAGGTGTTTAGACCCTCCATTTATAAAATACCATGTTTTACGGATTGGGTCGAGTCTAGAGATCTAGAATCGACCAGATCCGCAAACAAAAATACATACGTAATTTCGTATACCCATCTACAAAGTCCCCCAACCCTAATGTGAAAGACCATTGCATTTGCCTTCTTCCTCTTCTCTTCTCTTCTCCCTAGGATGCCACCCTTCTTCTCTTCTTCTTCTCATCTTTCATCTCGTTGATACACCGTGAAGCTCTTCTCATCATCACCATCCGTGAAGTTCTCCTCGTCGTCACCGTCGCATTTCTTCTGCCACAAAGCTCTTCAAGTCTTCTCACCATCACCAACACTATTCTTCTCGTTGTTGCCGTCACAATCACTATGAAGCTCTTCAAGTCTTGTTGCTGTCGCAAGAGCATCGCCATTCTTGTTGCCGTGAAGCTCATCTCTCATCTCTCGTTTATTTTGCCACGTTACATATATGTGTTGAACATTTAGAAACCTTTGCTTTATATATATATATATATATTAGAAATATATATATTTTTTCTTGTTGATTTTATATATGTGTGTTGACTTAGTTGGTTTGAATTTTATAGTGTTATTGTTGTTGTAAATAGAAGGGGAAAAGTCTAAAACATGAAACTCGAACCGAATTAAACCGAATATTGAGTGTTAAGTTATGTTTGGATCCTCCCCATTATTGAACCATGTTCGTATCCAAAAGTGATGACCCACACACTTACCATGTTTGAATCGGTTCCACCAAGAACCGATCTGAGCATCGTCCTGCCCACTCCATATATATATATATATATTTACACTGATAAAAAAGTTTTGACCCCACACCGAGACAAACTCTAAAATAACCAGTTACCCAGTCGCACGACATAGGATATAAACCTTAAAGACCATATGCTACTTATGTTTTTCACCTGTTGACCACTTCAACACACCAACTTCGAATGAGCTTGTAAAATTTGTTATAAGCTTGTAAAATATGTTATCTTATTTTCCTTTTCTCGCTTCTCAAAAGTAATTTCAGGTTACATCAAATTCATGCTCCAATAAAAACAACGCATCATTGACCACGAAGAGGATTTTAAGCAGATAAGATTGCTAATAATCTATACAATAGCCAACTGACCAGAACGGCATTTAATCTAGATTTTTCATATAAACTAATAATAAACAACACAAAATGTTGGTACACTAAGGGGATAACCCAAATTCAGAATTGTTATACAATCAAATTCAAACTCAAAATCCCAAATAAACCTACAGATATACTAAACTTCTCATCATAATATTGATATATAAAATAAACGGTTCAACAAGCAACAAATTGGCAGAGTATATTCATTTTGCTGCTGCTACACTCTCATTCATCTTCTTGCCGATATCTGTCCTGTCTTTTTTTTGGTCTTTTCCTCTGGTGTCTAGTTGGCTTCTTCTAATCTAATGCCACAAATTATCTGCTGTTTTGATCATTTCTCTTTTGTATTGCTTTCTTTATCACTTTATTTATTTATTTTTTTAACTTGTGAACATTTGATTTTTTTTTTTTTTTAGGTTTCACTGCATGTAACAGGAAATCGAAACCACATAAGACTCCCTCAAATATATGCCATCATAATCACCAAAACTCAGAAGGCACTTTGATCTCAGTTTAACCACTTATTATGGAATTTTATGACTTATCGTTTGCACTGTGAGCAAGGAAGTAATTGATGCAATGATATCTCACAATTTCACCTCTGTTACATCCCATGTGCAGCAAAGAACTGAAAATCTGGTTGATTGACATGGAGCAATCTTAGCCAGTCGTCTGCAGCCTGCAACGAGTTCGCCAGTTGATGCTCGCTTACCCCATTTTGGGTCCACATCGATCCTTTGAATTTATAGGAAGCCATTCCAAAAGTTGGTAAGGAAAGTTTTGGGACATCAGCAATCTCATTGGGATAGACCACAAATGGAGTTTGGGTACTTCCACTGCCTGCAAAAGTAGACAAGAGATCAATTTCAAGAAACAAATACCCGACAACAACATACTGGCTATCTTCTCATACACCATCCAACCTATTCTAACCATTGGCAGAAACACAAAGTTGCACATTATAACGATCATCTGTGCTAAGGGCAATAATGGGCAAAGATTTTCCTAACTGAGGATCTCTCTGAGCTGTATACATCTCATATGTCATGTATTTATATGTGATTTAGAAATACACAAGAAAATACTATATAGCAAATAGCAAGGAAGAACAAGTACCTTCAAAGAGATAAATACTCAAAAAACCAGGAGAATATACGAAAAAATATGATAGGACGCAAAGGCACAAGATTTAAAATAAAGACATGACCCAACATGCATCCACCAAACTCTGGAGAAGATATCAACTATACAGTCAGAATCTCTTGGCTAGGAAGTGAAGATTCTGACAAGTGTAGGCACCTAGGTTCACATAACTCATGTCCACAACATATTGCCTGGCTTATTGAAGTTTAGTGCTGCTCGTAAGAAGGCATGAGTAGTGAATCTAAAGCTTGCTATACAGATAAATCTGTGTCAACTATTTAAAAACGTACTCCTGCAGTCCACTGTTGATGCTACTTGAGACAAGGCATATCACACAGAATATGATACGATAAGTAGGGAGTATTTGGACACCACAGAAGCCAATAATTGGGTGACTACTATCAAAACCAAATGTATCCAACTATACTGATGATGAACTGCGGCAGACAAGGTAAACTCTATAGGGAAAGCAAAGCTCAGAATGCAATAAAAATTTATTATGCTGCAACAAACAATCTAATATCAGCCACTTATCACTATTTACGAAGACAAGAAAATTTTGTTCGGAATTAGAAGAAACAGGAGATGCTTGAGTCTTTTCTTTCAATAAAATTAATAGTTATTATGCAGCTAATTCAACTGAATAAGACTTTGGCCAGGGTGCCAGGAGATTCACTCCCTGTTTTCTTTCTTTATTTCATTTCTGAGCACATGAACTTCAGGTTTATTATGTAGCTATTAAACTAAGGTCAAGCTTCTGAGTAAGCAACGATGGAGGGATTAAGCATTGCAAAAGATAATTACTGTCCAACATAATCGTGGTAAGAATATCATAATTACCTCTCATGGGTGTGGAGAGGGTGTGGTAGGTCAAAAAGCAAGCATCAAAATCTTTTAATGTTGGTCCTGTAGGTATTCTGTATATAGGATACCTATAAATGCACCAGCAAAAATGAATTCATGTTGACTGCTAGGCAAATCTAAATCATATTGATCAAGCTTATCCTACCATGCAACAGATAGCCAACTGACTGGCAGCAAATCACAACTTCTTAATGTCTTCAGGCCAGGGTATCGGCGTGCAAGTTCTAATACCTGCCACAGATGCACAACAATTCAACATATACAAATATAAGGCAGCTAGTACAGAGTTCAATCCAAAATTTTACCAAATAAATATTTACTAGGTACTAAGTACTAACCTTGTCAGCTAATGGTGTACGGCTGTAAGGAGGATCCTGCTCCATATGTTCAAATAACAGTTGACCTCGAGAACTCCCAGTATCACCCTCATCACTAGAAAAGCCTTCCTGCATCGCACTATTTTCATCACTTATTGACAAACTACCAATTCTAGAAGGGACATCATCTGTTAGATGATAGCGAACCTGATGCACCCCTGAAAATTTTAAGCCTTTTTCAATTTCATAATCACTGCTTCCATCGCTACTTGAGTCCCTGTAGTAGTCACCATCACTGTCCTCTCCAGTTTCCATATTATAAAAACAAAACTGGATTTAGACTAACAAACAACGAATTGAACAATAATTCCAAAAGCTATATTACCAAATATCATGTATAACTTGATTTCTTTAAAATAATTTTGATTAAACCATCATAGTTTTAGATACTTCATCATGTTGATAGACATCCAGGAGATACCCATACTTGCACGGATAAAGCAAATACAATAACAAATATGATATACTGAGATGATCACCTTTTCAACAAAGGAAATTAATAGGCCTACGCCTAGCATAATTGAAGAATCAGTATTTCAGAGTAAACCAACATTACTGCATCAACATCTTTGTGGACACATAACCTGTATATGGTGACTTCTCAGTAACAAGGTGAAAATATATGCTCAGAGAAAATAATAACCACACTCTCTGTCCAGGACCAAGATACAATTAATAATGAGGTAGCCATGACAAAAGAAGCTTAGAGATTCAGCATTAAGTCAGTTTTAGTGTTAATAGAAGGTTACAAATGCAGTATTTATCTATGCAGGAATGCAGAAGTAATTTCCATAATTCCAGCACATTAAGGGTGTTTTGATAACCCACTCATGTCTAAGTTGAATATTAGTTCTTTATCTAAGACTTAACTGGTTTTAAGCTCAAATCAGTTAATTAAAATTCTTAATTCTCTTGATTTTACTTATCCCATCCATATAAGAAGGCAAGTCTCTAGAAAAAGCCAATGTACTCATAAGATCATGCATATAGATTAATGAAATATTGTGTTATTATTGTATTATTGAAGATATGGACATCTAGTGCCCTCTTGAATTTTCTACTGTTTTTTCCTTAAACTTTTTCCCTTCACAACTCAAACCTCGGTCACTATCCTGTTCCCTAATCTGGCAGTATTCACTGTCACATCACTACACAGCAACTACTTTCTTCACAATTATTGAAATTTTCACAATCAAATAAAGCTCTAATGAAACACTAAACCAAAATTCATTTTTCAATGCATCTAATTACTTTTCAATTTCCAAGCCTGTCCAACTTCAATTAATTAGCAGGTTTCACTAAAAGAGAACCGTAACAAACTTCAAGTTCTAAAGACCCTTTTCTTTTTTTTAACATCTCCGCTGATTATAAGACAGCGAGTTCCAACATTCGCTATAGTAAAGTAACACGATGTTTGTTTCCTATCGAAAAAAAAAGTAACAGGATGAATGGACCAAGGATATGTCATTCTGCTTATCTACACTCACATTCACATACCAAGTTAAATTCAAACTTTACAAAATAATGAGTTAAATTCCAAGGACAGCTAATTTCACTTTTCAACCATCCTCATACACTCAATCTCCATTTGTCAACGGGAAATCTTAAAGTCACAGGAACACAATTAATCTTAAGATTCCAAATACAATTCAACCTTCACCATCTTCTGATTCCCATCAACTCTCACAAGCAATACTTTGCCCACATGTCAACTCAAGGAATGTATTTCGTCTCTGCAGAACCTTAATAGCAAATACACCGAAACTTGAAAAAATCATCGAACAATTAACTCGTTATCAACTCCAATACCAAAAACTCTTATCATGGATCTTTTTCATAAGTAGAGTACTTCTCATCTCTCAAACCTATGCAAGAAGCAGAAAGCCATTTTTTCAAATGAAAATGCTTCTAGTCATGATCACAATATCTACATCCACGTTTACAACATAAATACATGATACAGTATAGTACGGGCACCCCACTGTGGTACAGTATGGTATGCTCGATACGCTTTATACTGACGTATATACGACAAATGGTTATAAAATAAAAAAATAAAAAATAAAAATGGTAATTTTTTAATAGTTATGTTTTAAAAACATTATTTATTTTTTATATTTATTTTATATTAAATAAATATTTTTTTTTTATTTGTTTATTTTTTTATGTTTACATAATTTTATTAAATAAATAAAAGCTAATTTTATTCTGGGTTCTCACGAGAACCCAAATCTGGGTTCTTCAGGAAGAAGTGGAAGAAGAGAAGAAGTGGGTTCACTCCGAGGAAGAAGAACAAGTGGAAGAAGAGAAGAAGAACAATGAGAGGATGAAGAAGAAGAAGCGGAGGAAGAAGAACAAGAGGAAGAGGCAGAATGAGAGACTGGTAAGAGAGAGAAGGGATAAAAAAATTTAAAATACAGTTAAAAGATAAATATCCCTAAATGTACTAACATTGACTAACCCTAACTAAATTATAATAAAACTATAAAGTTGATTTTCTCGATAAATATGTTTCAATCGGGTAAATATGTTTCAATTAGGTAGCTAATTTATAATTTACTCAAATATTATATATACCTATATACATATATATATATAGAGAGAGAGAGATAGAAGATTTATACCTTGACTTAGCAGTCGACTGCATAGATTCACCATACAATTGGATGCCCGATAGATATGGGACATAATACTGAACAACAGAGTCACTCCCATCAAGTACCAAAGGCACTCCCACCCCATAAACGCTCCATTCCTTAAAAGACTCCCACAAATCATCAAGTGTGAAATAAGGCTGAAACTCTACATCACAAGTCCTCCAATTCCTCATAGTTCTCTGCACCAAAAGCAAACACAATTCTATTCAAAACCTTCAAAACCTAAGAGACACAAAATTGGTTGCCACAGCATTAATGACCAAGCACGCACACACCCACCCACATGTCGAAAACAATAGGAACAACTAAATTCAATAAAAATCACGATTAACTGAACTTTTAAGTTCCAAACCTCAATCTTTCTACTGTTTTCAACAAAACTTCACAAAAATCACAATAAAACAAGACGGAAAATTATCATGCCAAGTCGACCAAAGCCATTAACTTATATATCAACATAAAACAATAAACAAGATTCAATCAAGCCCAAATCACATGGAATCACAACTTGGTGATCCCAAATCACCACATTCTGTGCAATAAACAGATACACCAAACTTAGTCATGAAAATTGACTTGACCATTAGAATTCATAAACGATTCCAAGTTACACATAACAATCACCAAAATCAAAAAACCACCCCAAACCAAGCATAATAAACACGATATATATAGATAAATAAACAAAAATCGACCTTAGAAAAATACTGGGCTGGTACCGAAGGCGTAGTTGATTTGAGGAACCTATCAAGATTACTAAGAGAGACTACATTCAAATGCGGCTCCGAAACCGAAATTGGCTTCAACACTCTGCTTTTCGACAACACCACACACTCTTTTCCCTCGTTTTCCAGCGGCTGCTGTTGCTGTTGCTGTTGTTTTTTGTGGCTCTGATTCTTCCTCCCTTTCACATGCACATAAAACCGATCCTCACCGCGAACGCGACCGAACTGTAAACTAGTCCCCAGCATACTTCTCCTCAATCTTCTGTTTGGATTCGGAGAAAACGAAAGGAAATGACAATGAAAAAAAGAAATGTATTATCACAATACTAACAGGTCTATAGTGCAGTGAAGACGTAAAGCGCTTTTTTTTTTTTCAAAATATTTAAAAAACAAAATAATTACTCAAATTATTTTCCGATTTTTCTCTCTGATTCCTGCGACTTTCTCAGGAACCAAACAGAAGAGGAAAAAAAAACGACAAATCTTTATTTTCGATTTTCAAAGTATTGTCGGCGAATTCCAATCTCAATCTAATGCGAAGTTTAAAGGAGAATCGAAGATTGGATGATCAAAAGCAATGTTGAAGATTATGATGATGATTTCTAGAGAGACAAACAGACGAAATGCAGGTTTAGAGAGAGATGAAAATGGCGTGAGAGAAGAGGAAGAGTGAACCAGACTAGAGTAGTTTTCAAAGCGGAGAGGTTATATTATATTATATTATTTTGGGTTTTTATATGGTTATTTTAATTGTAATTTTGATTTATTTCCATTTATTTACGCGGGGGTGATTAAAATTTAAGTTTAGGAGAGTGAGAGATTGGGATTTGACAGCACGTGGAGCTGCCCTTTGATTGGTGGGTTTGTTTCGTTAAAAAGGAAATTAATCTGGAGAAGATTAGGAGCACACGTGTGATTGTAAAAGTAGGTTAGACACGTGCATGCAATCCCATCAACATTTCAAGACATACTCTTTGCCTGGATTTTATTTTTTTTATATGTTGCCAACCATTAAATGTATCATCATAAAATGAGGGTAAATTATTTCTAATTTAGAAAATAAATAGATGTGGCTTTTGTGAAAAGAAAAAAAAAAAGGATGAGACAAATAAAGTGCAACATTATGGGTGAATCAGAAAGGTGAGTTTATCATCATTATTTCTTTATATCATTTGACATGAGAATCAAATGTGATTACCTACATTATGCATACAATATGATATGAGTGAATAATCTTATATTATTCTCAAAATTTTTTAATAATATAATTTAAAAAAATAATTTTGAAAATTGTGGAGGCAGTTTTGGCAAAATTGTTTTTTCCTAAAATAAATTTTATCATAATAAACATTTATTTACATTGATTGACTAACCATGTATGCATTTCCAAATAGAAGTTGGTTTCAAAGTACTTTCCATTTACATGTACTGACTCTTGTAGAAGGAAAATTGTTTGACTAAAAATCAATGTGGCCAATGAACCTAAATAAATTACTAAAAAATAATGTATCATTTAAGTTTTTTTTTTTTTTTTTTTTTTTCATTATAGCTATATTTGATAACAAGTTCTTGAAGAAATAAGAAGAATGTTTGGTTGATATGAGAAGATTACCAAATATACACTAACATACTAAGCATATTTAAACGTGTTAAGCATGCCTATACATTACAGAGTAATATTCTAGGTGTTTCCACTTTTTTATTAACTATTTTATTAAAAAAATTAAATTTTTTATTACAGTAAATATACATCAACCCTTTATTACGGTTTTGTCTATTTAATTAAAGGGTAAAACTATAAAAAATTAGTATGCAAGTTATGAGACTACTGTTTATTGATAATATCGATGGATTAAAATATCCATAATTTTCTTTTAAAAATTGAAACTGATTCAGGGAATTAATGAGACTTATTGGGATAGGAATACTGATGGTATAGCCCAAATGTTGCTTCTATATAGAAGAGATTCGTTCATATAAAGGTAGAAAAGAGACTCATATAAATATAAGAGGATGACTCACACATAAATGCGAGAAAGCTTGTTATTTTTTATCTTTCATGGGTCTCAATCCATGCTAAAGGCATGGGGATAGCTGGCGCTCATTGAGATAAATGTTTATTTTTTTAGCTTGGATAAGAAGAATAGTTGGGTATCCTTAATTTTTAGTCAATGCTTACAACATAATTATTATTGTTTTAAGTACCATGTAAACTCCCCTATTTTTATATGCTGTTCTCTTTTAATTAAGTTATATCTCACCTCTGGGAGCATATTCTTGAACTTAAACTTAGTACTATATCCATGTGCTAAGTACCATATAAAGGCCCTATGTTGTTCTCTTTTATACCATATAAAGGCCCTATTTTTATATGTTGTTCTCTTTTAGTTAAGTTATATCTCTCTCTTGGGAGCATATTCTTCACCTACAACTTGGTACTTGTTATGGATAAAATAGCGATCAGAATATTTCAGCCCAAGCAATCCACAATGCAGGCCCAATGGTCCAGAAGCCCAATTATTCGCCATCATTTATGTCCATTCTCCTAGAAGAGGGGCCCACCAGTGGACACTTGTTGTGGCTGCTGACCGCTATCGCCCATTATGACCGCGAATTGTCTATTCCGCAAGACTGGCTGTCATCTCTAGATTCTCCGACATTCAGATCGCCGTATTCCCCGTCAGTTTCATTTATTGAGGTGGATCGTTATTCCTTATCGCTGGCCGTTAGTTCTCATCCCTCAGACTTGTCCGCTGGAATATCCGCCATCCGTGACAACCAAACCTGCTCGCCATATTTTCGCCTCGATCAACCGCCTGTCTGCCCACTATTCTTGTCCGATTAAGGTATCCGTCAAGAGGAGCCACCCATCAGAGATGTCCAGCAAGCCATCCGCGCCCAAAGTTATCCGTCTGAACTAGTTGCTGTTTTCTGAGTGTGAACGCATTCCGACTCCTTCACTCACAATGTTATCTGCCTTAATGCCGTGACCGGCTGCAGACATGCCAATCCAGAATCCACTCCATCAACTCTCCAGCCTGCTGGGAAGGTCCATCTCCCTCGCGCCTTTGGAAGTTACAAGTCAGCAGAAGTCAACTGCGCCATGCAGAGTACAGTCCCAAGGCTTACCATGCACGCTACGTCCGCCAGAGTCTGTGATCGTGACCTTAATGGCCCATCAGGCCTAATCCAGCCCAATCATCAGAGATCTCTCTCGGACAGACCTCAGATGCGACGGATTCGGTCACATTAATTGTGTTTTCGACCGCATTTAATGTCTTGTCAGCCGCATTGATGGGGTTTTCGGCGCATTAAATGCTGTCTGTCAATGCAACTGTAGTTAACTATTTGCTTTTGTCTTATTTAGTTTACTGTAGCATGTCCCCTTTCTCTATAAAAGGAGACGATTTTCACTGTAAGAAAGGGGGGAATTATTGAGGGTCGTTACTCTGCCTAAATAATAAGAGAGTGAACAGTGGACGTAGGCATCATTTTGGGTCGAACCACTCTAAAAATCTTCTGTGTCTTCTTCTCCTTGTCTCTAACCTCTCCTTCTCATTCTCCTTGTCTTTCATGCAACCCATTGACCGTGCGAAACTGTGAACTTGGGCCCTAAAACAACCTCGTTGGTTAAGGGAATCTTTTCCCGATGTTAACAGTACTATATCCATGTGCCAATGTTTTTATTATATATATATATATATATATATATATATATATATATATAGTACTTTTAGAATCAGGACTCCCTTACTTAAAAAAATAAAAATCAACAAATCAAATTCATTTATTGCATTTGAATTAAATAAGAGAGAATTTGTTTTAGGGGAGAGAATATAATGGATGAATTTGATTAGTTAGTTCTTACTTTTTAAAGTAAAAGAATCCTCATTTTAAAATATTACATATATATAATACATTTTGATATAGATGCAATTATAATATTGAACATTCAATTTTTCATGAATAAGATCTAAGGGTTTAGACTTAATTTTCAACTAATAAGTTAATACCTTTAGATTTGACTTATTAAAAATTAAATGATCAAGATTATAAATGTATCTATACCCAAGTACATTGTAGAATATATTATATATATATCAAAAATAAAAATCTACTAATGACAATAGTTAAATACTACATGTACAATTTGAAAATTTATTATCATAATATATAACAATAAATATGTATATCATGATTTAAACTCTTATCACATGCTTGAAGAAAAATGTACTAATAACATAAGTTATAAATAGATGTATTTCAATATATATATATATATATATATTTTTGCACTAATAAAATGACAATTGGCTGATTTTTTGTTCCGGAGATTAATAAAAACTTCAATAACATATTAAGTTAAAGAGTGGCAATACTTACACGCCTTTAAAATTGTATTTATACCCCTAATTTTACATATTTTCAAAATTTCAACACTACTCTTAAAGTAGATAATTAATTTTATTTAAAATATATTATTATTTTTAGCTATTTATTTTTCAAAAGTGAAACTCTGGCAAGGTCCATTATTTCTTTTTCCCAGTGGGGGGAGGGGCTTCATCAAAAAGGGTCTTTGCCTGGATGCATTATTAGGTGAGAAAAATACCAAAAATAACAACTTCAATAAGAGAAAATATATTTTTAACCCCAAACTTAAAAACATTTTCATTTCAACCTCTCAAACAAATAAATTACATCCTATACTCAAGATACCAAAATTACCCCTAACATAAAATTACGAAATTGCCACTAATTTCAAATTTCAAAAAAAAAAAACGAAAAGCGGAAATTACGCAACTGCCCACCATACATAAATCGAAAAGTCGGTGGGAAAATGAAAGCTTCTCTGTCTCTGTCGCCCGACGCAACCCGATCACGCCCGACGCACCCCGATCACCTAGTTCAACGATCGCCGACCACCGCACGCCGTCTCCGTCGTTCTGTAAGCACCGTACACTGCCGACGAGAACGTCTCCTCACCCATTACGACCGGTAAGATGTTTTCACTTTCCATTTTCAAATTTTCTATGACTTTTTCAATTTTTAGCCATTTGTAGATTTGATTAGTGTTTTTACATGTTGGGCATTCATGATAAAGGTCATATTATGTTGTATTTGGTTAGAATCTGCTTGGATCTGAACTGCATATCAAGATTTGGTAGATATATGATCTGAGAAGCCGATCGGTTTATGTGTGACAATATACCCCGACGTCGGTTTACGTGATCCAACAAAAGCCGAATCGGCTTACGTTGGATACTGCATCGACGTCGGGTTAAGTTTTAACGTTTTCACATGTTGGGCATGCATGATAAAGGTCATATGATGTTGTATTTGGTTAGAATCTGCTTGGATTTGAACTACATATAAAGATTTGGTAGATATATGATCTAAGAAACCAATCGGTTAATGTGTGGCCATATAACCCGACGTCGGTTTATCTGAGCCAACAAAAGCCGAATCGGTTTACGTTGATAATAATGGACGTCGGGTTACAATTTCACACATATACCGACAACGGCTTACGTTAAAACTTAACCCGACGTCGGTTAAATTAATTTGTTTAATTTTAATTTGTTAAAAAATTAATTAGTTAATTAATTAATTTGTTAAATTAATTTGTTTAATTTTAATTTGTTTAATTAATTTGTTTAATTAATTAATTAATTTGTTTAATTTTAAATTTTTAATTAATCAATTTGTTAAATTATTTAAATTTTTAATTAATCAATTTGTTAAATTAATATGTTTAAATTTAATTAGTTAATTAATTAATTTGTTTAATTTGTTCATTTTTTTAATTTTAATTTGTTAACTAATTAATTTGTTCAATTTTAATTTGTTAATTAATTAATTTGTTTAATTTGTTAATTTTTTTAATTTTAATTTGTTAAATTAATTTGTTTAATTTGTTAATTTGTTTAATTTTAATTTGTTTAATTTGTTAATTTGTTTAATTTTAATTTGTTTAATTTGTTAATTTGATAATTTTAATTTGTTAAATTAATTTGTTTAATTTGTTAATTTTTTTTAATTTTAATTAATTTGTTTAATTTAATATTTTGTTTAATTTTAATTTGTTAAAAAATTAATTAGTTAATTAATTAATTTGTTAAATTAAATTGTTAAATTAATTTGTTAATTAATTAATTTGTTTAATTTTAAATTTTTAATTAATCAATTTGTTAAATTAATATGTTTAATTTTAATTAGTTAATTAATTAAGTTGTTTAATTTGTTAATTTTTTTAATTTTAATTTGTTAACTAATTAATTTGTTCAAATTTAATTTGTTAATTAATTAATTTGTTTAATTTGTTAATTTGTTTAATTTTAATTTGTTAAATTAATTTGTTTAATTTGTTAACTTGTTAATTAGTTAATTTGTTTAATTTGTTAATTTGTTTAATTTTAATTTGTTAAATTAATTTGTTTAATTTGTTAATTTGTTTAATTTTAATTTTTTAATTAATTTCTTAAATTATAAACAAATTATTCGTTGCTTTTCTTGTTAATTAATTTGTTTGTTTTTATCATATAATTATTCATTGATTTTCTTGCCTTTAGATGGAATTCAATTATAGACATCCGGTGCAACATCTTCCAGAAAAATCATTAGGGAGTACACATAATAGTATGAAGATGATTGGTGAGTTAAATGCGTTTCTGCAGCAGAGGCAGCTATTAGATAGGTTTAAGGCAGAGAGTTCGATCTCTTATTTTTTAAAAATGAGCGGTAAACAGCTGCTAGTCACTCCCCTTATGCTAAACATCCTTGCTAGAGAGTTAGTAAATTATCCTAATTCACAACCTGATGAGATGTGGTTCGAAATTGGGGGAAGGTCATATAGGTTTGGAAAGCAGGAGTTTTTATTAGTGACAGGATTGCAGTTTGGTTATCTCGACCTACAAGTGCTTAAGAGAAAGCAAGAAAATGAGAATAGTTTGCTGCGACGACTTTTTAAAGGAGTATCGCCATTGTTAAGTGACATTATGCAAATGTTAAGGGTCCGGGGGGAGATCATAAGCAATGAGGATGTCTTGAAGTTAAGTAATATAGTCATCGCTTATAATTTATTTTACGGTTATGATGATCGGTCTAGGGTGGACGGTTATCTGTGGGTGCTTATAGAGGATATTAATATGTGGAATAAGTTCCCCTTTGGTACAGTCGGCTACAGCAGGCTTATAGAGAGCCTTCGTCGTGCGCTTGATGAGGATCGGCTTATGACTGGCCGCAACATTAATTTGTATGACTTTATTTGGGCTTTTCAGGTATGATATTTAGTATGATTTAATGAAAATTGTTTAATGTTTATATATATATTAGTTAAATGTTTATCAAATTTTTTGTAATCGAAAGAAAATTACAGTGGTGGCTGGTGGAAATGTTTCCGTGGTTGGAAGAGAGAGTAGGATCCAAAGTCAAAGGCGGCGACATAGTATTGCCACGGTGTTTGAATTGGGTGTGTAATAACAGAAAGCAAATACGTTGGTCGAATGAGCTGATTCGTGTAAGTATCTAAATGTTTTACATTTATTTCTATTTATTGACTATTATTTTTTGTAATGATAATATTAAGTATATTATATATTTTTGTAGTTAATAGGAGGAAATACTACCCTCGAGCCCACTGATGCGGAGAAAGAAATGGATTACTGGAAGTCCTTCAACCCTAAACACCTAATTAGGGAGAATACCTATAAAGTAGGAGGTGGAGGGGGTGTTGATGAAGATACAGATGATGATTCTGATAGTCGGGAGGGCGAGACGGAGTCGAATAGGGAGGTAGAGGGTGAAATGGAGTCAGCTGGTGAGGAGGAGGAGGAGGAGGAGGATCCGCAGCGGCATGATTATCACATCCCAAGGCCACGAGCCGACTCAGAGAGTACATATTCGGAGGGAAGGACCAAACGAGTACATGAGTTTAGACAGGGCGAGGATCAGTATGATGACACTGCAGCCCCACGTGGTCCCCGCATGGTCGCTGGACTCTCTCAAAGTCAGGTGCGAACTTTGTATGATTATACTACTGTATACATTTTATTCTTGCATGACAATTGATATAATTTATAATGTTATTAAAATAATTTTACAGGAGCCTCAGACGAAGGTGGGGAAGATTATGGCCATGTTGGAGTCTATTTTGAAGACACAACAAGAGCAAAATCAGAGGTTAAGTAGGATCGAGAGGATACTGGAAATCCGTATGCCTCCAGATGGCGGGAATGACCCGAATGACGGTGGTGATGATGATGATGATGATGCTGATGCTTCACCACCGCATCTTGATCCACAGCAGCACGATGGGAGTGAGCCGGTAAATTTAGTATTTATTTTGTATTTTAGTTTAGTTTTTAAAATCATTATAACTTTTGATGTTCTGTAACTTGTATAGGTTCAGGACATAGTATCGCAGCTGGTTGGGAAGGTCGAGGGCCCACATCCCCCTGAGGACCTACCAGCCCATCAGGATCCTGGACATCAGGATGAGATTGACCAGGTAAATTTGTAATTTATTTTGTGTTTTAGAATATTTTGTGAAATTATTATAAATTTGTAAATTACAACTTGTGATGTTCTGTAACTTGTGAAGGTCCAAGATATAGTATCGCAGCTGCTTGGGGAGGTCGAAGGCCCACATCCCCATGATGACCTACCAGCTCATCAGGATCCCGGACATCGGGATGAGAGTGACCAGGTAAATTTATTTTTTATATTTTAGATTAGTTGTTCAAACAATTACAACATTTGCTTTTTCATAGATTGTGGAGGTTCTGGACATCAGATCGCAGTTGCAAGGGGGGATCGATGTCCCACTTTCCCATGAGGATCTACCACCCCACCAGTATCCACCATTCCAGTATGATATTGATAAGGTAAATTTTTATTTATTTTGTGGTTTATGTTAGTTTTTCATATCATTACAATTGCGTACTTACAAATTTGATTGTCATTTACCTTATAGGAAAAACCATCAAGGCCTAAACGAAAGATTAAACCGTCGGTATCTCTATTGTCACCATACACAGATCCTGATCGTGCAAAAAAGAAAACAAAAGTGTCAAAGGAGCAGGTGGCGGAAACTGTACCGGTGCTGGATGATATGGTTCAAAATGTGTACCAGCAGTTTAAAGCTTCATCTTCTTTAGACCTCAGGTATTGATAAATTATTTACCTTTGTTTAATCCGATTACTAATATAATACGACTAACTTTGACACTTTTATTTTGATTTTAGTCGCACCGTTAACGGTTATCCGATGACATTCACCCTTGAAGATTTTTGTACCATTGAGGGTGAGGATAGTTGGTTGATGTCAGCGCATATTGACGGTTATTTGCAATGCCTGCGAATCAAAGAAAGCGAGTGGTGGGATGAGACTCATGATGATAGATACGCAGTGCATGGATCGACCATTTTTGTGAGTGTCAACATTTAATAATTGCGAAATCAACATTTTTTCATCTTTGTCATGTATGTTAATAATTTTATTTTATCACTTGTAGGCGGATATGACCATAACCATGACAAACGAATATATCAGGCAAGGAAAAACATTTGATCCCACTATTGCTGTGATCCCCCCCCACTGGAGTAATTTTGCAAGCGGATTGGAAGACGCTAAAATCCCTTGGTGGTCTGTTCACAATGTAAGTATTGTCTATCTGAAAAATTATTATTTGATTTTGTAAATAATAATTATATCACTGACATTGTCAACATGCAGCTATTGATGCCGTGTAGTCTACATCAGACCCATTGGATAGTCTGTAAGGTGTGCCTCAGAGAGCAAAAGATTATCATATATGATTCACATGCCGATGTAGATTTTGAACACAGGAGAAATGCCATTGAGCCTTTGGTCCGCTATATCCCGTTGATCTTACGAGCGATTGATTACTACGGGAAGACCAATACAGAGATGCCACCTATAGAAAAGACATGGGATGTGGAGCGCGTTGATATACTGCGTGTGCCTCAACAACCTGATGGGTAAATGTTAATTTTTTAATCATATATAAATGTATTATTTAATGAAATAGCTGACCCAACTTTATGTGTAATACAGGAGCAGTTGCGGGGCATATTGTGCAATGTTTATTCATGACCTACTATGCTCTCTAGAGGGTCAATGGAAGTCTGTCCAAACGAAGGATGATGCTCGTAGAATAAGGGCACAGATAGCATTCGATTTATATAGGTATTCTACCCCAACGTATAGGGCAGACGAATGGGGGCGATGGACATTAGATGAGAATGGTAAAGTTGTATATGATTGATGTAAATATTACAGTAAATTACATTACATTGATTGATTCATTCATTACTTAGCAAAATATTTCACTAAATTAGATTGATTGATTGATTGATTCATTATTTAGCAAAATATTTCACAAAAATTATAAACCAAAAAAAAAAATAAGGTAAATCAGTTTTTGTGAAAGTTAACCCGAAATCGGGTTTAAGGGTGCCATTAAAACCGGCGTCGGTTTTACTTACTCAACGTAAACCGGCGTCGGTTTTGGATGATCGCCGAAATTATATAGATGCACTTAACCCGGCCTCGGTTTTCGTTGTGCCACAAAAACCGATTTCGGTTTCAGAAGGTATATACACACCGATTTCGGTTTTTGTAGACCTATGTATACCGAATTTCACTTGCTAATATTAAAAATTCATCCAAAATTCCTCATTATCTATGTTTACATTGCTCAGAAGGTGGCCAAAAACTAAAAATTTCATATTATTATACACACCCAAAAGATACAATCATCAGACATGGCATCTCCAATTACAATGTGTATAACCTTATGACATAGAATAGTTCAATGTAATGAATATACCTATATATGCAATATGTTTCTTTCATTCAAGTAAATTGACATAATTTAATGCCAATTTGATAATTTTTAGTCCAACAGCCTCTGAAATCTGTAAAAAAACAAAAGAAAAAAATTCAATTCGATTTTAGTGAGCACGTTAAACCCGGATCGGTTTTTTAATGTCATTAAAACCCGACGTCGGTTTATGTGACCCAACGAAAACCGACGTCGGGTTTAGATGTCCGCGCACATGTTTTGATCCACACTTAAACCGACGTCGGTTTTCGTTATTGATTAAAAACCGACGTCGGGTTGGATTAAAAACCGACGTCGGTTTTCCTTCTTTTCACAAATTTTTTTTTTTTAATTTTTTTTTCCTTTTTTGTTTTTTTTCCCATTTTTGTGTTTCCTCTCAGAAGCGGATATCGGATTTTATTATGTTGACCATAACCAAAACTAATTTTTTATGCAAACATTTTCAAAATTTAACATAACCTCCCTTATTTTTTATTTATGTTACCCATAATATTACACAACATACGACGATATCACATATCATATAATAAATATTAATGTACATTAGTACTACAAAATAAATTAATAATTGATTTCAATAATAAGTACTCGTCATTCATTACAAAAGAGGATAAATCATAAACGTTAAGTTTATTCATTACAAATTTTCATGATTACCACAATTTTCATCATCTTCTGTGGGTGAAATTGGAAATTGTTGATCGCATCGACGTCGCGTGTGTCCTGTGACACCACAAAGGCTGCATTTTCGGGAGGTTCTGGGTCGTCCAGTATGTGTGTGGCAGTGGAGTTATTTCCAACCTCTGCACCAGTTGCTGTGCTAGTCTCAGTAACATCAACAGGTTCTGTACTTGTCCCAGCATGATCTACATTTGTCCTTTCGAATGTAGAAATGGGAGGGTTTGGACAACGAAGACGGTTGTGTCCCATTTCACCACATTTTCCACATTTTTTCTTTCGACGACTTTCCCCGGCTGACGGAATTCGTGCCTCTTTCGGTCTACCTGGTTGTCTTCTTCCTTCGGGTGGTAGTACAATCATACTTTTGACTTTCGAGGGAACATTCCAATCTTTCGGGCCAGGAACAGGATTGATTGGACGTGCATATGCAGCTTTCAGCCATTCCTTGCTATAATAATCGTGACAGAGTGTATAATAATGAACACCGTTGACCCTGATATATATGACAAAGGTAGAAAGTTACCAAATGACATAAAATAAGGAAAAATAATAATAAAGTATAAGTATAATTATTATACCTAGCAACAGCAATGGCATGATGACATGGTAACTGATCTAGATCCCAATGTCGACAAGAGCATGTCCGCTCAAAAGGCTGAACGAAACCATAACCTAGTTCATGTGTAACTCCAAACTTGATTGGTTGTTGAATGGGAGATACCGTAGCACTCGTCGATTCATTAGCCATCGAGTTCACATGATCCTCTGCAGTTTTGGTAACCGAAGTTCTGAGATTCTCGGCATGAACACGTCTATCATTATGCCATTTCTACAGCATATGTCGTAGATATTCATGGGCGGTTGTTATTGGAAGCCGTCGCGCTTTCATCATGCATTTGTTCAGTGACTCTGCAATGTTAGTGGTCATCATAGCATATCTTCTTTTTAGAGCATATGCACGTGACCATTTCATCACTCCGATGTTAACCAATTTTTCATGCATTTGAGGACATGCTCCTTGAATTTGTTCTAAATATCTATCACAATCTGACCTTGTATAACAATATGCTGCAAGGTAAAACATATTCTCCACATCTTTTACCTTTCTATAGTGTTTCTTCAAGTTTTGCTTCAAGTGGAAGAAACAGAATACGTGTGGGACTTCGGGAAAAACATTACTCATCGCATTCGCAATGCTTTTATGACGATCGGATACAATAATCAAATCCGACTGCAAATGTTGCCTCCCACCGATAATCTCTCTCAATCTACTTAGGAACCAGGTCCATGAATTGTCCGACTCTCCATCAGCAAAACCAAAGGCAAGTGGATAAATCATCTCCTCCCCATCTTTGCATGCAGCAACAAAAATCACCCCTTTATATTCACCTTTCAAATGAGTGGCATCAACCGTAATAACCGGTCTTATATAAGAAAGAAAACCCTCAATTGAGGCTCCAAGTGCAAGGAACGAATATAAGAACTGATTGTTTTCATCTGTCTCAACTGCAGTCACTGTACCAGGGTTTGTTTCCTTTAACATGTGAAAGTATGAAGGAAGCTGCTGAAATGACTCATCCGCTCTTCCATATGCTAGTTTCTTTGCATATTGTAAAGATCTCCAAGCTTGATTGTACATTATTTGCACACCATATTGCTCCAACATTTCTGCAATCAAAAGTTGAGGTGTTATACTATCAAGACTCAC
The DNA here is from genome assembly GCA_022984855.1 of Dimocarpus longan. NCBI lineage: Eukaryota > Viridiplantae > Streptophyta > Magnoliopsida > Sapindales > Sapindaceae > Dimocarpus > Dimocarpus longan. The sequence continues at coordinate 17,167,142 of CM041024.1, forward strand.
TTTTTTCTGATACAACGTTGCTATCACGACAGTCTTCACACTTCGTCTATGTGACTCGTAAGCGTCCTGACAACATGTGTGCTCTGGTACATATTTATACACATACCACATCGAACCACCATTTCTGCATCTTGCGCGAACCTCAAAGTTGCAGCTTACATCCTTACAACCAGCCTCATATCTGACCGTGCATGAACGTCTAACTTTATGTTGATGCCCGAAATTAAGAACACACTTTCCAACAGCAACATTCAGTTCATATTTACTATAAAAAAATGCACCTTTATACAATGTATCACGTCGGATGAAGGTCGATATAGCAGTTGACGTAGCCTCAATTTCACACTGATCTACACCGGGAACAATCCAGTATGGTTGTGAAGGATTGGTTTCAAATTGTGAACCCGAAAATCTAATTTCTGGATACTCTACAGTCTCTGCATCCACTCCAGTTTCAATGCCATCACCTATAGTTTCCTCATTATCATCTCCACTGTTCGATATCTCATCACCATCACTATCTGCGTCCCGATCTTCATCATCATAATCATTTCCACCAAAATCAAAGTCACGTATTGGACTTTCTACGGATGTGAATGCGGCAATAGAAGTTGAAACTTGATTGCTGCCACTAGATGAAATAAAACAATTTTGCCCTTCACCTATAAATGGATTTACAATTCTATCCGCAGGTGCTTCTACGTCCCTTGGATATAATGACATTGTGTTGATGGTAAATTGAGGGACAGTAGAGTTAATACCTCCAGAATCTCTCATAATCTTATCAACATAAATCTCTCTATAATTTACTTTTTCGTCTGAAATCACACCCCGCACACTAAGATCTGTAGTGATAGATATCTTGATCCCCATATCTCGGAGTAAATAATGCAAACGAATATCTCATATTCTTCTATCAATGCCAGTAATTGTGTAAACAAATTCAACTAATTGAGAAAAATTGACATCTCTAGGAGCCCCTATCAAGAATGTCTCACCCCCAACATAGTTATTTCCATTCCATTCTCCATTACATTTAACTAGTATCGGCACTTCACCCATTCCTATCAAATTTAAAGTATAAACAAATTAGTCTAACACAGCAGTACTCACAAATAAAATAAAAATAAAATAAAATAAAAAATTTCTCGGCTTCTGATAAGTAAACCGAATCGGGTTTTGTATATAAACATAACCCGATTCGGTTTTTGTGAATATAACGTAAGCCGATTCCGGTATTAGTATTATAACCCGATCCGGATTAGCTCTATACGTAACCCAATTCGGCTTATGTATACCCATATAACCCGATCCGGTATACATACATACACATTACCCGATTCGATTTACTACATAACCCGAATCGAATTATATATATCAACATAACCCGATTCGGGTTACGTTACACTACGTAACCCGACGACTTGCAGAAAACGCAGAAAATCACAAACTTCCAGATCTCACTCACATAAGGTTAGATGACAAGCAAAATTCACTCTTATGGCCCAACACTAAGCAATGTGAATAAAATAAATTGAAAATAACCAACAACAATCACGTACCTCAAAATTTGAACAAAAACTTCAATGTGGAGAATGTGTGTTCTTACGAGTCAAACAATGTTTAATGGGTGCACAAATGGACGTCAATGAATGACAACAAATTTTGTAGAGGATGGAGAGGTCATAAAATGGTAGAGAAAATGGAAGAAGAATATAGAGTGCATTGTGACATAACAAGCGGAAAAGGAAGAGGAAGAGGAAGAAGAAGAAAGGGTAATTACGTAATTTCTGATAAGGTTATCAAAGGAAATTAAACTGAAATCTAGGAAGGGGTAGTTTAGGTAACTTGGGTATAGATAGTAATTAGTTTGTTTGAGATATTAAAATAAAATTTTTATAAAAAGATGGTTAAAAACATAAGTTTACTTTCAAAATTGGTGCAAACTTAAAAGCTCTCAGATTAGGTTTGCTTGCAAACAACACTTCCTCTCCTCTGATCATTTGAGGCTACTTGAATAAACAATTTAGCTAGCTTTGAGCAAGGTGTCCGCAGGCTGGCAAGCAAGTCAATCTGAAATATAAAATAAATAAAATACAAAAACTTGGATGCAGTGTATGAGGAGGAATGGAAGATTTCCAAATACTAATGAATTGATGGATAAATGGCTTGGATGGCAAACGGAAAGGAGGCAACAATTTCCGTACGAAAAACTAGGGTGTGTTGCAGTGTTTGTCCAAGTGCAACAGGCTCCATTGGAAAATTAGGGCGAAGGCTACTTATTTTAATTATTTATAATTTATTTATTTATGATATTATCTTAAAATAAAAAGAAATGATATATTTGATAATATTTATGGTGAATTTACAAGATATTACCTATTTAAATATTTTAATTGGTTGCACAAACAACAAAGGGTTTACATATAATTTCTTAAGGGTGACATCGATGCTAAAGTTATTATAAAAATGGATTGATTTTAATTATTAAGTTATTATCTTTAATGTTCTCGTGAATTATATTTTTTTTAAAAATGTCACGTCATCAATGTTAAGATATTTATTTCCTACATTGTATAGGCATCATTTGATAAATAATTAAATTGAAAAATTATTCTCTAATGCTTCAATGTATTTTTATTTAATATCTCTATGTATTTCTATTTAATATTTTTATATTTTTCATTTATTCTTTTTTTTTTACTTTTAATTGCATTTAAAAAATAGAATTAAATAATTATTATTTTATTGATATGACCATCTAATACATCATCTGAAAATGGATAATCATGTTGACAATTTTTTTTTTTATCACATCATCTTGATATTGATGAATAATAATTACATTGGAGAGATTTATTTTAACTCAATATCTATTTATCCTATGTAACATATAATTTTTTTCACAATCTATAAAAACATTAGATATGCTCTAAGTTAAGTTAGTGCAACACTTTATATGTTCACAAGCCATGATAAGAGAAAGGGAAAAAAAATTGTGGCTCTATTGACACCAAAAAAATTCCTTGATACACCCAATTATTTTATAAACTCATTTTAAAAAGTTAAAATTAAATTTTTATTTTCTTTATTCTTTAAAATACCAAAATTATTCTTCAACGTTAATAATAATTTTAATAATGTATTTTTTTCTAATTATACCTGTTTTTACATTCATTTAAAACACATTTCTAATTTTTCTTATTTTAATTTGGATTTAATTGGGACATATGTCTGCGTATTTGTACTTTTTTTTTTTTTTTTAATTGATGATTTTCCATTGCCCAAAAGCAACCATCCACAATGGCACCACGCAAGTTGTCATAATTCAAGCTTTCATTTGTAACAATAGGTCCACTTGCAGTGAATTGTGCATAATCCAAGCGCACGTTAACGGGATCAGGCATGTTAAAAAAATAAGGATAAACGTTGATCAAAAGGGGTGACCCTTGGTGTGACAAAAATGTCAAGACATTTCTTAAGCTATATTTGTAGTTTGAGATTTAAAGTGAATTTAAGATTCAAAATATATTAAACTTTCATATTTCATATTTAAAAAGTAACGAGTGAAATCTCAAACTCAATCTCAAATCCTCTTAAATCCTCCTCTCATGAGAATATTTATTCCCAACAAAAATGATGAGATTCGATAGACTTAGTAATGAGCATTTCATCTTCATTTTTTTTTTAAATTTTTTTAAAGAATTTTTTTTAAAATAAATTTTAAATATATTATAAAATATTTAAATTAATTTTATTTCACTGCAATCTCACTCTATATCAAACATCTCCACTTTACTTTTTCAAATTTTTTAAAGAATTTTATAAAATAAATTTTATGTATATTATAAAATATTTAAATTAATTTTATTTTAATCCAATTTTATTCTATACAAAACATAATAGAGTAAAATTTTATTTTAATTTTAAGTTCTAATAAATATAAAGTAATAATTTTTTAATTCCATCTAGTTAAATTTATTTTATTTTAATCAAATTCAATTTATTCTATTTTAATTTGGCTCGCCAAACGTAATTTGCTACTGACTGTTGAAGTAAATGCACCACTTTCAAGGAAGGTAAGAGATACCCAAAGCAGCCCCGATGACACCATTGTTGAAACTTTATACCGGTCAGACCCTTTGCCTAGAGGATGTTTTGCAGAGATCACATCACTGGCAATATGTTATTACTTTTTGTCATATATTACTTTTGATTTTGTATATATTATTAGGATTTAAAGTAAATTGGATGTAGAAAGTAAATTGAAAATTTTAATTATATAATTATGTACTTTTAAGTATTTGTATGTAAGGATATAATGGTGTTAAAATATTATATTAAAAAAAACAGGTGTAATAAGAAATGTTTTGAGTTACAATAGAGACAATCTTAAAAAAAAAAAAAAAAAAAAAAAAGCCATTATAAGGGAGACATCCAAAAATAAAACTCATCAAATTGAATTGGGTCTACACCAAGCTAGCCTGAGGGGTTATTAAATTTTTAAACTTAACACTTAATTGTACTTAATGTGTCTCATTTTCTCTTTTTTTTTTTTTTTTAAAAAAAAAAAAATATTTTGGGACGAAGTGTCTCATTAAGTTATCTTCTTTGATTTTTTGAAAGATAATATCATTTAAATAACTCCTAATGTTATCAAATTAAAAAGCGAAAATTTTTCACTTTTCTTCACTTAACAAAGGAGTATTGAATTATAAATAAATGTTTTATTTTTTAATCTATATAATTTAATTTAAATGAAAAACAAACATAATATTGAGTTTCCCATCAGTATTCAATATTTGGTAAAATTCAATATTATTCAATCTTAAGATCAAAAAGCAAACATAGTGTTGGATCCCCTTCAGACTGTCTCATTTATTATAGGTATTATCCCCACCACGAGATTTGTTGGCTAAGCCTCGTCTCCCCTAACCGCCACTCGAATCACTGATCTCACGGATAAGAGTGTTTAATTTGCAAGCTGGGTACCAATTGAGCTATGAAGGGGTGGCTTAGCCAGTAAAGCTTGTGGTAGGAATAATACCTAGAATAGGTGGCACGGCTCGAAGGGGATCCTACAATAGAAATACGCATTTTTATGTAATGACCCATCTCGGTTTGGACCGAGGCCTCTCTAACGGTCAGGCTCGCTCTCTAGGCCCAGGATATCTTGGCCCCCCAACTGATTTTTTTTGTCTTCTCAAGCACTCGAACCTACGACTTATAGGCTAAGTACTTATGAAAAGCATGTTTGGTACCAACTGAGCTACATTTTTATTGTGGGATCCCCTTCGGACTGTCCCACTTATTCTAAGTATTGTCCCCACCACGGGATTTACTGTGGTGGGGACAATTGAGCTACTTGCAAGTTAAACACTCTTATCCGTGAGACCAGTGGTTCGAGTGGCAGCTGGGGGAGACATGGCTAAACCAGTAAATCTCGTGGTGGGAACAATACCTAAAATAGGTGGGATAACCCGAATGGGACCCCATAAGCCTTTTTATATAACAGTCTTTTTCAGTCTGGGTCAAGGCTTATCTGGCTGTTGGGCCAGACCTCTAAGCCCATGATATCTCGGCCCTTTTCACTGATTTCTTTCGTCTCCACAGGTGCTCGAACTCATGTCCTAGGGGTCTTAGGCAAATGGGAAGCACGAGCACCTGTGGGGGCGAAAGAAATCAATGAGGGGAGCCGAGATATCCTGGGCTTAGAGGACTGACCCAACAGTCAGATAAGCCTCGACCCAAACTGGGACGGTCCATTACACATAGGCCAAATTAATTATGAAAAAAATAACATATATTTTTTATTTTTTTTTTTATTTTTAAAATTCAACCACGCTATAACTTAACAGTCTTAATTAAATCATCACTGAAATTTTCTATTATATTTTCCTCCAAAATTTTTTCTTAAATATAATTTTTTTAAAATTTTTTTTAATGGTTTGTTGTATTGCACGTTAATATCAAAGCAACCCTTTTCTCAAAGTTGACATGCAACTGGTTAAACATCAAAACTTATTGAAATCAGTTATAATTTATGTACTTTTAACATCTTCCTTTATAATAAGAAGATAACTATTTTTATAATAAAAGGAAAAAACTGTTGACACATGTTTGTAAAATGCTTTTTGGTGGGATTTTAACTAGTGGTTAAGATAGTTGTAGGAGAATGACTAGTCACCTGAGCGAGATGCATGACCACCATGACAGCTTAAATAAAAGTATAAATTTGTAATTAATGAATCTATATGAAAGAATGAATCTATGTAGAAAAACAAATATCAATTGATTTCTATTGATCAGTTTACGAATTCGAATTAGGAACCACTCAAGTGTGAAAAAGGCAATGGTGGGGCCAAACCCAATTAGGACCCTCCTTTCAGTCTCTACAAACACAACTCACAAGACACCAACCGTGGCTGGACTGATAAGTGATTGGCTGATTGCCTCTGAACCCTTCTGGGGCCCGCAAAAATAGTACATCACATCACACAAAGCTGTTTTCACTCCATTCCAATCCAACTGACAATGCCACCGTCGGGGTGGCAAATTTGGAATTGGACTATCCATTTTGGGATGGCACAAATTCATCAACTGACAATTACATAAAGTAAAAATTCATTTTAGTTACTAAAATTTAAAAAATTATTAAAATTTTAAAATTCTTTTAAAAATGATTTTCTTCATTTTTTACTTTTTCAAAATTCTTAAAAAAAGTTCACATCGTTAATCAACTGACAGTTAAAATTTAATAGAATACATGAAAAAATATTTTTATTTTTGATGGTTGTTGATGATTTATAAAATATCAGATTATTTTAAAAAAATAATGAATTTACAAGTTAAATTATCTAAAGTATATTTGAATTTAAGTTATTAAATTATAATTTAAATTGTCTAAAATTATTGTTATCTGTCAGTTGATTAACTGTTTGAATTTTTTTAAAAAAATTTAAAAAGTTAATAATGAAAAGAGTTGTTTCTATAAAAATTTAAAAATTTTATATTTTTTAAAATCTCATAAATTAAAATAAAATTTTTCCTTATATAAATTATGTTCGGTTTCATTTTTGTCCGTGTACCTAAAAGCTTAGGTCATTGACCTATAAAATTGGGCTGGCAGAACTTATTCTTCAAACGCTGGCTTACTAAATTTAGGAGGTTGGTTGTACATTTATTGAGTCATTTTAATCAGAAATAATAGACATCATTAAAATAAAGTAAACTAAATAAAAATATAATTTGAGGTCTCCAACAATTTGAAACTCTTCAGTGCGACAGACGCACTGCATGTGGTGCATCTTACCAAGAAAAAGCTGGAATCTAAAATTTGAGACTCTAATAACAAAATATCTTACCACATTCTTTATTTATTATTATTATTTTTTTATATATATACAACTTCTAACACTAGACTAGATATCCACGTAAACTTATTAATAGAGTCTGCTTAGTGAATAATTCAGAAATCTGCTCTTGAAATCAGAAGAGTGTTACCTACAAATATATAGGAAAATTACCACATATATAATGACCCAAGTGAGGATTGAACTTACATTTTGATAGGTAGGTAAGATGTGCCTTGCCATTAAGCTACCCATTCTTCCCCACCTTTCCATTAGGCTACCCACTATTTTTGTGTAAAATATCATACCATCAAATATCATACAAATTGTACAATGACAACAAATTGACATGGTATTGCTGTGAGTCATGCGAAGAGAAAGTCTTCGATATGTCGAATGTATTGTCATGCGATCTACTTAATCACTATAAAGCTTACTCATTGTCATATGTGAAATTTTTACCATGTGCCATCTCTTTAGTAACGAAAACAATCTTTCATGAGACTATTTCATAACTGATGCGATAAAATTAATCAATCATATAGTGTCATGTTCTTTTTTCTCTAACCTTTGTTATTAGTTTTTTTATTTTTCTCTTATGTTTTTTGGCTTGTCTGTCTCACCATATCAAATGTGAGACAATCTTATGAAATTTTTTTTCTTAATAGCAAGATACACCGTATGAGAGTGCATTAAAGACTTTCTCCTCTAATAAGCCAGACCAGTACCACCTCATTTTATGATTGACCTACAATTTATATGGTTAGTTTGCAATTAATAGCAAGATTATTGACATATGGAGTCTGAAAATTTTAGATTTTTCATTTTTGAAAATTAAACAAGAGATATGTTTATTAAGAAATAATGGGGTATTCATTTATGATCCAAATTCGAATTCTATCATACATAATTAATAGCATTTGTGAAGAACATTTTTCTTAATTTATCGTGAGAGTAGATTTTTTTAATATTACAAGAATAGATTTTCTTACCTGTATAATATTTAATCTCAACGTAACTCTTACCATTCACGTCAATAACATTTTGATTACATTACAATTATGTATAAAAGATGAAATTAATGGTGTAATTTTTGTAAAAGTATCATTAGTGAACTAATCGGTATCTTTAATGAGTTTTATAGTTTGATATAGAAACATTAGGATCATGATATTTGCAATGTTACGACTATTACACATGATAAATGGTAGGAGAATTAGTAAGAGTGATTAGTTGATCATATAACTTTATTTCAAATTTGACCTACATGTGATTAAATTATTATAATTTTTGTTATAATCTCAATATGTTTAGTAGTGTTTTATTGAATTAATGTATTATCTAAATTATATTTAGATAATATCTGTCTTTTAGATATTACATGCGGTAGAAATAACTTAAATCTATATATTACTAGATCAAGGGCTTGTTTCTTTTTTTTTTTTTCACCAAACTATATTGAATGATAATACCTAGATAACATATGTTTGTTCAACTTTGACAATTTTGATGTAAACATGTTGTCGAAATACGCTAACTTCATATGATTGTTCTACTCAATATATATACACACGTCATCATCACAAGTACTTGATATCTATCTAAGCCATAAAACCCACATGCTTAAGAATATATTAATGTTTTGCAGTGGGTTTTCTGACTTGAATGATTCACACCCATCCCATATAATTAATAAAATAAAAACCATTGTCGGTTTACGTCCCAAAAAGCAAAAACCAACCAGACAGGGCCCTGACTTGATCAACTATTCAACGATAATGCCTGAACAGAGTTACAATCTAAGGCAAATGCCCCATTATGCTTTTACCCTCAGATTCAGTATCACATTACTGTTCCTATACAAAAATTTGCTTGATTATGATTCTTTTCTTTTCTTATTAGAGCTGATAAGTTCAGGGTTTTCAAAGAATCAGTTTACATAAAGTATATAAAAATAATGTTAGGTTTTTTAAAATTTTATTTAAATTTATTATCTAAATGACGTGATAAGATGTATTGATAGTATGATTGTTACGAATGAAATTTAGATAAAATTTAGAGTAAAGTTGTTTGGGTATCTCCAAGTTTATTTAATTTTAATTCTAATTGGGTGTGTAATTAATAATCAGTTTTGTATAATTATCCCTTGTAAATCACAATTAGGTAAGGCCGGTTCACGTGCAGAGAATGAGACATACTGCTCCCCTTTAAGAAAATTTCAACTAATTGTTTTAGTTTATCCATGTGATTTTGTTTCATCTGAATCTAATCCATCGATAAGACAGATTACAGGAGGAATCCCGGCCCTATCATTAGTGACACTTCAGGTGCATTCAAAGACTGCTGTTGCGAAAGCATTTTGTAGTAAACATTTATTTTAAATAAAATGCTCAGCAGTTATTATGTAAAATATTTTCTTAATACTGTTGTAAAAACATTTCAAATATTTTTTTTAATCTTAAAAACTATTTATAAATAATGTATTATTATGTGTCTCTTTTATAATAATTTTATTCTTATTTATTTTAAAGAATGGAATTTAAATTTTTAGATTTCAACATCATATGAGAGATAAATTACTTTCATTTTATTAAATCTAAATCCATAACCCCGGCCTTGAGGAGAAGTGTGGTTAAAAAATACCAACCAATTTATTCGTATGATCTCATATATCAATAACATTTTGAACCAAATAAATAACCAAAAACCTTACAGACACAAAAACCACTTGCAAACATAAAACATGATTTTACTTTAGAAATAAAATAAATTAAAATCTACACTTATATATAAAAAATGTAAATTGATTCTAATGTGACTGAAGGAAATGAAGCTCAAAACACTTTTGAAAATTTAAAATGCTTTCATCGATACTTAAAACAAAACCATGATAAATTGCTATAATTAGTTGTTTTCTTATGTTTAAAATGATTACTAAAAAAAAATTATATTTTCTGATGATTATATTCTGTGGTGAAACCTTTTGTTATTACAATATTTACTACATTCGGTAAATTGTTAACCTTGTTAAAATAAAAATATCACTTTTATTTAGTAAATCATCTACTACATCCGTTTTTTTTTTTTTTTGATAAGCTACTACATCAAATTTTATATATATATATATATATTTTTTGAAGAATCAAATTTTATTATCTTGGTACTAAAAGGATATAATACCATACATTCATGAATTCACACAACAGTAGGTGTACTGTTCGTATCTCCCAGAAGCAACACTATTACATAAAATTGTCCATAGTCTACACTTGCGAGGATTAAGTTCTGAGACGAGAGTAGAGAAGACAGTGAGACACGTGAAAAGTCGAAATCAAGATGGCATCCCACTTGTATTTCTTGTCTTTTATTCCTAGAGAAGGCCATAAGGTTGTCCATGCTTCGACAAATTGGCAGTCTATTAGTATGATGATAAATTTTGGCTCGATAAATGCCTTGATTTGATCCTTCAGCTTCAAAGTTGTCTGAATATTTTTCCCCTTTTTTTAAAAAAAAAATAAAAAAAGGCATCCCCACTCTATTTAGTGGTAGAAATGAGAGGAATGGGGGGTGGCCTTTTGTCGGATGGACACTTGGCCCACTCCTTGTAGCCAATTTTGGACACAAGAGGAAAGTAAGGACGCTGGTTAAAGATGCTTATAAGATCATTGAATTGATCGATCGAGGGAGTGAATTGATTGATTTTTCACAAAGGCACTCGAATGAGAGTAGGTTTGGGATCTAAAATGCTATGTTTGGAGACCAATAGAAAAGTAATGAGTTAGAGATTCAAAGAATTCCAAACTTTCTCATTTTTCATTTGTTAGGAATCCTCGTTCCCACCCAAAATAGTAGGTTTTGGTGAGAATGAGATTTCTTATTTCTCATCTTTTTTCTCTTCCTATACTTCCATCTATCTCTCTTTTCTCTTACATTCCCTCTTTTTCTCATCACACATCCATGAAACCTGCAATATTCTCCATCCTCTCTCTCTCTCCCCCTCTTTTTTCTTAGTTTGGGTATCTGATTCTGGGAATGAACTCAAAACCATTTGGTTCTGGGAATGAGCAGAACTCCTTATTTTTATTTTTTTTTCTTTTTGTATTTTTCTTTTTCATGTTTTAATGTTTTGATGTTGTTAATATATTGTTGTTGTAGAAGATAATAATATTGATGAATTGGATTGATAATATTGATAATCAATGAGTTGATGATGTTAAAGATAGTGGATTCATTTTCTTCTTAAGATTTTTATAAAAATAATTTTATATAATAAAAATTTAAATTAATTTTATTTCAATCCAATCTTAATCTATATTAAATATGATATGGTATAATTTTAATCTAATTTCAAGTTCTACCAAACATGAAATAGTTTTTTTTTTTTTTTTTTTTTTTTTAATCCAATCAATTTCATTTTAATCAAATCAAATCAAATCAATTTTATTTTATTTCATTCCCGCGTGCTAAACGTAACCTCATAGTTCTCTGTCGATGATAAGGTATAAGAAGCAACACCTCGACAGCATATTGCAAACCCTTGTTTATGAACAGTCACTCCTCACACAGGAATAATAAAGTCTATGGATGTATGTATCATGTAATTGATAAATCTTAGACACAATGTGAGAGTATGTTTAACATGTGTCCCTGTTGTCCAATTCAATTACAAAAGAATCATCTTAATTTATCTTAAACGAACATTTATCTATCAATTCATTGCAATATAGTCATTGTCCATTTTAAGATCGCTATTAATATTTGATTCACTCGACAAGGTGAAACTAGTTTATCAAACATGCGTTGCGCCATATAATTAGGGCATAAAGCTAAATGAGATATAGTATAAAAATAGTACGATGTAGTTACTTATATTTACTTGTTTGTATTTTAAAAAACAGAGTTGATTTAGTATTAATATAGATTTCAAGCCAATATTTTATTTAATTATAAGAACAATCGGTAATAAAGTATATAAGATGACACATTGATATTGTGTTTTTAAGACACTAGTATAACTACAGATCTACAAGTTTTAAATGATGGGAGAAAAAACAAAAACAAACAAATTGCACAACGGAACTTTTTCTCCCCTTGAATGAATCCTATGAAAAACTACTAAGTAATGCACAAATCCACCACAATATAAAGCACCAACGATCAAATAATGAGTAAATAAAATCACCACCACATGCACCAATAACACAAGCCAATTTTTACGTGGAAAACCTCCCCAATGCGAGGAGTAAAAACCACGGGACCATAGTTCACCCAAAAATCTCCACTAATAATCAAATGTGAGAGTAACAAACTGTTTTAACATCAAATAGGAACTAAAGCCAATCAATAATTATCTAGGTTCCCTAATAACACAAATTCAAGTTTAAATAACAAGTGAAGAGAAAAATCCAAACTCAGCAGAACGTTCTGGACTGCATCGCTTTTTACTGGGATCTTGAAATCCGATCTCCACCGTCAGAATTTAGAATCACGGGTGCTGAGTATACTGTCCAAATTTGAGCTCGATCCAACGGTGAACGAAAGAGATGTCGTTGTTACAAAACTGCTGCGCTGACAGTGATCGCGAAAATCTGACAGCTCTGTTACGGGCTGTATATCTCACAAACGACACTGTGTTTCCGATCTCCACCGTTCAGAATCAAGATCCAGAAGAGATGAATGTGCTGTCCAAATTTCAGCACGATCCAACGGTTAACGAAAAAGATATCGCAACAACTCCGAAACTGCACAGGATGAATTTCTGTACAGAAAATTCACTCTTTTCTTTCCTCCTCTCTTCCACACGATTTTCTCTTTTCACACTTGATTTTGTGTTGTTTTCTGCCTCCAAAAAACCTTAAACTCTCACCAGTCACCAAACCCTCTTTTCTCTTATTTATATTGATCAAGGAAATAAGAATTAAATAGGGTTACTATTCTTAATTACATTAGGATTTCCATATGGGCTCAATTTAACCTGTTGAGACTTGTTGGGCCTCTACATAAGAGGAACCCAACCCAACATTAAAAGCAGTTTTTCCAAGGGTTGGTAAAAAGGAAAGTAATATTGTAAATATGTAAAATATGATAAAATGTATAATTAAATTGAACTCTAGACTTGGTTATGTTATGTTTTGATGCTAACATTTCATTTATGGTGTGGATCAAGCCCTCCCGTCAATCTACCCAACAAATGGGCCACAATCGATTGTCACCTACTAGAACGATGGACTCAATAAAATTGCCTGAAAGCTATATCTCTGTTTGCAAATTTAAATCAACAGGCTTTTGGGTCAGGATTATTTTATTTTAGCACAATAATTCTTTGTTAAAATTTTCATCATGTAAAAGTTGTTATTTCTTTTGTCCCATTCACTTATTCTAATTTGCGGAGGTTGTTACTCTTTAACAAGTAGTATTTTATAAATATGCAAAATTAAGTTGAGGATCATTAGAAAAATAAAACTATAGTAGAATATCGTGGGATTGTTATTTTTTAGGCCTGTTACTACTCATAAACATTATTTATATATGTAATTGATAAGTTGGCCTATTAGTAACATTTATAAGTTCAATCATAGGTACAAGGACCCATTTAAATTGTGATGTAACCTTATTAAAATCAACTTATTTATTTTTATGTAAAGTACTAATAATCCCAAATAAATTATTAAACACCAAAATTGATCAAATAAATTGCTGGTAAAAGAAAACAACATTAAAGATAAAGGTGGGTGACGTGAAACTGAGGGAGAGCAAATGATTTCCAAAAAACGTTATTGAGTTAAAAAAATGCTATTAAAAATGGAGAGGTGGTGTAAAAGAGAGGGACAACAAATTAGTGATAATGAAAACAAATACAAATTCAGGAAGTGGTCTTCTTCAAGGCCATTTTGGATGATGTGAGTTTGCACTATCAATGAAGGCATAAGAAGGAAGGATGGTGTTTTATGGATGCTCAATCTATCTTTCAATTGATTCTTGGTCTTGTAACATTTTAAATCATGTCATTTATGTCTATAGTCTAGCAAAAAGCAGATTAGCTTTAAAAAAAACACATTGTTTTTATGAATTATCCTCTAACATAATTGGTTCTTTCATTTTTTTTATTAAATCAACTATTTATTTTAATATTAGTTTGATTTTTGGAACAAAATTAAAGTTTACCATTCAATGCATGTATATAGGATTTTGATTTTTTTTTAATTTAATCAATTGGTCTTTGTTGTACGTTTTATTTAAGGATATTTTTGTAATAATATTTTTAATGAAAAATGAATGTATAAATTATATATTTTAATGTCAATATCATTCCTTTTTTATTATAATATAATTTTTTTTAAGTAACAGTTATATTAATGAGAATAAATATGTAAAATTTCATATTGATTTTATTATTATCATATGCAAACTGGCGTTTAACAAGTGACAAAACGATATGGGCTCACATTTGTACTCTTGAACGTTGACAACCCGGCCTCATTTTCTTTGTTTTGTTGACTCCTGGTTTTTATTTGTTTATTGTTATGAATATATAGTCTTAATATCACTTTCTTTTTAATAATATTCTTTATCTTATTTATTATTATTTTATTATGAAAATGATTATCTAATTTATTTATAAATAGACTTATATTATAAGTTAAGAATATATATTAATTGAATTATTTTCTCTTTTTCTCTTTTACTTTTACTTATTCTCTCTTATTTGATTATTATTTTATATTCATTATTTTTAGACCATATTTTATAATATGTTATCAGTACGAATCTGGTATGAGAGATTTTATTAATGTGATCTACTCCCTATTATTTGATTCAAATAATCTTATTAGCATATTTGTTTTCTATAAATGTCATGTTATGCTAACGAATGTTATATTAGATTCAAAATAAGTTTTTCTTCAAGTTTAATTAATTTTCGCCTTTTTGCTATTTTGATTTATATATTTATTTAAACATATGCAATATAAATCTTATTTTAAAAGCATATGTTAAGAGCTTCAAATCTATATATTATTTACATAATTGAATTAATTATATTAAAAAAAAAAGATTGAATTAAAAAATTTGTTTTATTGGTTTGATTGATGCAAAAAGGGAGAAAAAAAAAATTGTGTGATTTTTTTTTTTGTTAAGTATATGAAGAGAAAAAAAAAATTATTATTTTTCTTATTTATTTACTATGTGGGAAATATATAAAGTATATGTATATATATATTTTGCTCTGTTTGAGATATCAATGTTATTGGTATTTGCTTAAATAATTTTATGAATATTGCTATGAGAATTGTTATTTTTAGATTTTCTGCATTCAAAAGTAAGTTTAATATCATTAAACTTATATTTTGATATTTTATTTAATGTGATATTCTTTTTAACTGTCTTACTTATAGCCTGAGATTTGCAAGCAAAAATTAAAATTAAAAGTTTTAGTTTTAAAATAGAAATAGAAATTCTATAATTTTAATTTAATTAGAATCAAAAGTTCTAAATTTTCAATTTCATTAGAACTATAAGTTTTATATTGTAAATTTGTTTAGAACCAGAAGTTTTACACTTGCAATTTAATTAGAATTATAAAGTTTGATACATTTGTCTATTAGAATCAGGAGTTTTATAATGCTAATTTATTTGAAATTAGAAATTCTATTTAAATTTTAATTAAATTTTATTGGCTTTCACATTCAATCTGGGTAATGATATATGTCAAATAAATTATAGTTGCCTGAAGCAACATAATTGACCCTTACCTATTGTATAGAAAGAGTGTGTCTTAGACCATTAATCTAAACACAAAAGACAATAAAATGTACAAATTTGTGTTTTATGTATGAAGCCAATGTTATGCATATACATATACATATACATATACACAGAAAGCAATATGACTCTTTAGAGTTATGAAGAATTAAATAAAGATCGAACAGATTTGATCTTGTGATGTTATGTTATTGCTTTTTGTATATAATATAATGATTCCATCAAATTCGCTTTAATTAATTGGATTCTAGATGAACAGTTTGAATCCGAATTTTTGTATTTTAAATGTGAACCAAAAGTTTCAAATTTTTAATAAATTTATTTTCAATTTGATTTAGATCTTAAAACTTGAAGTTTTAGATCCTTACTTCAATTTTATATTATAATTTATTTAGATTTTGAAACTAAAAGTTTCAAAATTATAAAAAAAAAAAAAAAAAACTAAATTAATTTGAGTTTGATATGGAAAGAACCCATCTTGAACCCAAGTGCATAGATTTGAAAATATGTCTTCTTGTTGAGGGTGAGTAGAGGCTCAAAGATATTTTATACTAACTTTTATTAATGAGTTCAGGATATATAAATCTTGAAATTTAGGTTCGTAAATATATTAAAGTATTATATTTTCTATTTATAAATTTTGACGCATCGAGGTATATATTTTTACACTTATGTATTTAATATAAATTACTTGATTAAGTGTGTATATATATATAACGATCTTATGCCTTATGTTATATGATTATCTATTGATGTTATGGTTGAGTCATTACATTTCCAGTGACGACATGAGTCTGATAATGACATTAGCTGTTAGATGTGAAAACTAGGTAGCGGTGATGGTTAGGGTTTCTTGATAATGATTTTGTTTGAGATTTTTTATAATATATCATAAAATTAAGGTATGATTAAAATTTACTCAGAACCTAAAGTTCTAATACTAATTACAGTGATTGATGTGATTTAAAAAAGAATTCTATTATCAATTCTATTCAAGCCTGAAGTTTTGAGTTACTATTATATTGAATATGTAATTATGATATACAATCATATTATAGCTTGAAGTTTTTGGTATTTGAGAAGAAAAGATATAATATTTTTATTCTTCTTATATTATATTATATAATTACTGTTATTTCTTATAAAATTTTTGGTTAGTAAAGGATATTTTATTTTCGTTTTTCTTCTTTCCTCAGAGCAAGATATAAAATAAGGTAAATGACATGTATTTTTTTATACCTTATTTGATTATTAAATGTTGTTATAATTTGTTATAATTGTATTTTAAGAAATTGTTCATTAATTCACTGTAATTACAATTTATATATCTTAGTAAAAGAATTAATTTATATTTTTAAGGAAATATATATATGTATGTATATTTGATCACCAAATAAATAAAGTCAGGTAACTGAAACAATTTGTATTTTAAATTTGCTCCTGAAGTAGCAATGTTAATTATTATGGTGTGAAATATTATTTATCTTGCATGACTAAATTAATTAATATCATTTTCTGAAGTAAATGTTAAATCATCTAATAGTCATGACAATGATTATGGTTAATAAAATCTCGATGATCATAACAAATTTTAACCATCTGAAGTGGAATTCACATCAAAATAAAGTAAGCAAAATGTTTACTATTGATGGAATATGAAATTATAATAATTATGTGTTGAAGTATGCATAAATATTATATTAATATTTTACCAATATATAAAGACTCAAAAAGAGCAAATTTGCATATTACAAAGTAAAAAGCAACAATGTTATATATGTAAAATTTTGTTATTTTAATAGATCCTAAAGGATAGATATACATTAAGAAAAGTATATTATATTTGTATTATTTATACTGTCATATGCTATAAGTATATTTTACAGTCAAAACTATCATATGATCATAAGTATAATATTGTCAAAAAATGTGATAAATTAATTTTTTTTTTCATCTAATAATATAAAGAAAATAATGCATCAAATTATTGGAAGTAATGTAGATATATATTATAGAATTTGAAGATTTCTATTTAGTAAATGTTCTTGAATAACAACAATTGATATAATAATTTGATTCCTAAAGGATATTATGTGACATTTTAGTCATTGAAGAATAATATGTAACCTAATATATTCTTAAAGGATAGTAAGACAGTATAATTAAGTCTCAGAAGGATATTATGATGATATAAATAAGTGCTAGAATGATATTATAATAATGCAAATAAGTTCATGAAGGATAACAAAATAATGCCAATAAATAAATTTTCTTATTGTTAAAGGAAGAATAAGGATAAAATTAGAAAATTTAGTGACGTGAAATTATAATTGATATGCATAATTCATTATGACGATTATTGCATAAGTCATATGAATCTGAAGTTCAAATGATCGTTTACTTAAAAATTGTATACTAAAATGATTTCATACTCGTTGTCAATATATTAACCCAGGTGATTATTCCTGAAGAACAATTTACTTAAATGACAACAAATAAATTATTTCTTACATATAAAAGTATGAAAAGTAAATTTGATAATAAAATTATTATTCCTTGAAGTGAATAATGAAATATTATGATCATTTTAAAGATCACGCTCAAGTTATATATAATCTTCATCATATAAATATGATTTCTGAGAAGTTAAATGTTTTTGAAGAGATAGAACTCTTTGAATCTCCCTCTATGAAACTTAAAAGAGATTTTAATTACATATGGAAAAGTGCATGTGCTCAAATATAAATATTATAGTTTGCCTTAAGAATATGTTAAAGTTTACAGTAATTCTTGAAGAGGCATGTGTAATGAAAACTTAAAAAAAAAATAAAAAATTAAAATCTCATATTTTATTGCTTTGTATATTACAGAAAAATGATAAGAATATTGAATAACATATTTTGAATAAATATTGATATAAAAATTATTGATCATAATAAAAGTAGAGCTATACTTATGTAGTTGTATTAAACTTGTCATGTAAACGCTTAAAAATATCATATATTTTGATCAAAATAATTACTCATATGAAAATCGAGATGGTGAGATATAATTGTATCTCAAAGGTTTATTGTAGAAACTCAATATTGATAATGTAAAAAAAAAAGTTGTTTCATGGTTAATTGAATATGATGAGAATTAACAATCCCTATAAAGGCTAGGACCCTAGAAGCAGTATAATCTTTTGAAGAGATACAAAGTCTTGGAAATACATAAATTATCTTGGAGAATTGTGGGGTCATAATAAAATAATCATTGATAATTTATTTATATATGTAGTAACTATTGAGAATATAAATGATGACCATGAACCGCAAATATCAATTAGTGTTGAAAAAATGCATGATTGGTTTAAGTGGAATGAAGCAATTTAAGAAGAATTGACTTAGTTAGCCAAATGTAATGTATTTGGATAAATAATCCAGGCTCCTGAAGACGTCGAACTCGCTGGATATAAATGGTTATTTGTTCAAAAGCATAATAAGATGAAATATATTCATTTGTGATGGATATGATTACGTTTCTATTTTTCTAAATTAACTTGGTAGTCTCTAAAAGACTTTAAATGTGCCTTATGAATATAATAATGATATATTTATATGGGTCATTAGATACCAACATATACATGCAAATCTATAAAATAATTAAAATGCCAAAAGCATATAATTTAAATCCTCGTAACTTGTATTTAATAAAGTTACAATGATATTTATATGTCTTAAAGTAATCAAGATAAATGTGATATAATTATCTTAGTGAATACTTCATAAAGGAAAAATATATTAATGATCTTATATGTCCTTAAGTATTTATAAAGAAATCAAAATTTGGGTTTACAATTGTAGCAATATATGTCGATGACATGAATTCAATCAGAACTTCCGAAGAACTTCTAAGAACCGTTGAATATTTGAAAAGAAAATTTGAGATGTAAGATTTTGAGAAAATAAGATATTGTCTTAGCCTAAAGATTGAATATAAATTAGAGGGAATATTAATCCATCAACTTGAAGACACTGGAATGAAATCAACTATATTTTTCAATATCTTCGAAGAACTGTAAGAGTAATAGTTATATACCTTTCAATGGGAGTATATTAAGTCAATATAGACATATGTGTACTGTACTATTTTTTCCTTCGATTAAGTTTTGTCCTACTAATTTTCCTGATAAGATTTTTAACGAGACAATCTCTTTAAGCACGTTTAAATATTATTGAATTCAAAAGATTATTGCATTTTTGATCCAGCAGATTATGAATTATCTTTTACTTTCATTAAGGGAATATGTCATATCTTTTTGAAGTTTTGTATTATATATTCTTTTTCTCTTTCAGTAAGTTTTTATCTCATTGGGTTTTATTGACAAGGTTTTTAATGATGTAATATTTCGGCACGTTCAAGAATCTCAAAGAGTATCATCAAGTGGTACACGTCCAAGGGAGAGTATTATGAATATATGATCTTAACACCACTTCCTTTTTTATAATATTCTTTATTTTATTTATTGCTATTTTATTATGAAAATGATTCTTCAATTTACCTATAAATAGGCCTATATCGTAACAATTGGAATATGCATTAATTGAATTATTTTATCTCTTTCTTTCTTACTTTTACTTGTTTTCTCTTATTTGATTATTATTATATATTCATTGTTTTTAGATAATGTTTTATAACATTTATTTTATTTTTTAATGACTGAAATCAGCTCAAGATATAACTGAGATCAACAACGATAGTTATTGCGGCATGGATTAAGGATTAACGCTAAAAAATGGGAGGGATCAGTCCACAAAAAATGGAAAAAAGAAACCAACATATTAGTGGAGGACGTGCTTAAACCCGTGACCTTAGAGCTGTGTGGGTGAGGTGGCATTTTGTTGATTGGTGCTTTAACTACTGTAATGATCAATTATGAATGGGATCTTTCATTGAAATTGATCAGATGATTTTCCTACTAATATGATCTATAGGTAGCGGCAAAAATTATTATTCTTTCTTAAGTTAGGGAATACATTCAAACCTAGTAGAGGTTTAGGCGTTTAGTATGAATTACGAATGCATGAACTAGAGAAATCCAAACAATAATTAAATATCACCCAACATATCACCACCTCATGATTGTTGGATGTCATACTCATTTTGTGTGCAAAAAATTCACGAAATTTGCATTGAAAGTTAGTAGACGAGGTAAATTAAAACATTTTCTACATATAGAGTCTGTATATGGATAAAAATTTCATTTAAGATGCAAAATGAATTTAGAAATTGATTAACATTAAATTTACGTTCAATCAAATTCTTTTTATAAGAAATTAAATTTAATTTAATTTTGAGGCATATCATTCAAGGGCACAACTATTGCCACCCATAAGACTTCTTTTTACACCCATTTACTTTGAACACGCAACATCAAATTTTGAAAATAACATTTTAACTTTGTACACCCATTGAAATCTCAACTATGGCCCTGATTGAATATTTTTGGTCATTGATCATGGTTATCTAGTTCTCTCTAAAGTTCATCTCTCTCTCTTTTTGTCTTTTTTAATCAAAGCTATTTTTTATTCATTTCATTGAGATCGTGAATTTTCAATATTACTAAAGAAGCATGATAGATCTATCGAGATATATATATATATATATATATATATATATAATGCTTGTATAATCAGATATACATGATTTTAAAAAGTAAAGACCAACCACTTAAATTTATCTATTATATTTAAATTAAATAGGAAAAAAAAATTATTTTATGAGAGAAAATACAATGGATGAATTTGATTGATTGATCCTTATTTTTTAAAATCAGGTATACCAAATTATAAAAGTTATATATATATTTATTTATCTGGTATAAAATTATATAATATCAAAGTAATTTCATTGACAATTGTGAATTATCTTAATATCTAATACATAATTAACCTTTAAATTAGTTTTTAGATCAACAAACAAGATTGAAAACCATCATTCACGATATTGTAAATAAGGTTAGTGGCAAAGTCATTCAATATTTTACATCGGCACGATGGTATCCTTATTTTTCTGCTGTAAATTAATGATTGACAAACGAATTTTCTTAAAATTTTATCTCATTTTCATATGCAAGCTATGGAAATCAACGCTTGAGGTAAGACATTAAACATAACGGTACAAAATTTCATTTTTGCAACAAAAAACCCACATTGACAATCAAATTAATGGTGTTAAATTTGACTATTGACTTTATTGTGAAGGGCAAAGACAAAAATATCTTTATTTTTTAAATTAATTTTCTTTGAAAATAATAAAAATTAATAATACTAAAAAACGATTTTCTTTTAATTTTCATTATTTTATCATAATAAAAAATACTCAAAATAATTATTATTATTTTTAGTTTAATAATAAAAATAAAAATTAATAATAATAATAATAACCAGATTTTATTATTTTATTAATTATAAAATAATCCCTCTATCAAATTAAAATAATAAAAATGCATTCATATATATAAAATTACTCTCTCTCTCTCTCTCTATATAAGACTTTTATAAACAGGTGTATCTGATTTTAAAAAGTAAGGACCAACTAATTAAATTTATCCATTGCATTCTGTCCCCTGAAACAAATTCGATCTCCTATTTAATTTAAATGCAACGGAAGAATTTGATTGATTGGTCTCTATTTTTTAAAATCAGGTATACTTTATTATAAAAACATTATATATATAATGTTTTTATTATCTATACCTTCTAACTTTAAAAAGTTAGGACGAACCAATCAAATTTATGAATTACATTATCTCTCCTAAAACAAATTCTCTCTTCTATTGACTTCAAATATAATGGATGAATTTGATTGATTCGTCGTAACTTTAAAAAGTTACGAGATACTGATAGTAAAAACACAATATATATATATATATATATATATATAGCACTTTGTTCATATGAAAAAAATAGTTAAAATTTAATATTTTACATTTCCAAAACTAGAAGGTCATTTCTTTAAAAAAACAAAAAACAAAATAAAAAATCATGTTAAGATACAGGTTTCTGTTTTTCCATTATCTTTCTAAATGCAAAATTAATTCTCTCAATGTTGTTATGAATAAAATGATTGTAACCTTTTGCATACATAATTTATTAAATGATAAAATCCAACACTTTACATAAAAATAATATGAATAATGACATATAAGTCTGTCATATTATTTTAACAAAAATAATAATGTCTACTTCTTTGATCCATTGAATCCACTGTTTAAAGCCAAAAAGCCCATCAATTTTCTCCACTGGCAAAATACTTGCGCTAATATAAAGTAGCTAATTTTTATATGAATTCTTGCAGTTACCTGTTGCATCATCAGCCATCAAGTCAACTCTGTATTTATTAGAGTTTGGCTCGCACCGTCAACATCTTCAACCTGTATTATTAAACATTAATTGTAATCCCCTGCAACTCTCCAAACAAGCTTCCCATATGTACAGTTGTGACATTATCTTTCTCATTGTCCAACCATTTTACACCCATCAATTTCTCTAAATGAAGTCCACTATTTTCCCCATTCCTCTTCCCTTCTTCATGATCACAAACCTCCTACTTTCAATCACCTTTCCAGAATATGTTTACGGCGTCGACGACCAACCATATTCCAGCTGTTCGTCTTCTTTCAACTGTGGGAAATTCAAAGATATTGGCTATCCTTTCTGGACAAATGACCAACCTGAATATTGTGGGCATCCGGGCTTTAAGCTAGAGAATTGTGAGGAACCTAATGTCACAATGGATGCCTTTTCCTGGAAGTATCGTGTCATCGAAATCCATCCTGAAAATCAGATCCTGAAGCTTGCAAGAACAGATTTTTTGGAAAGTATCTGTCCTGCTTCTCCTGAAACATTTGTCAACAACACCTTAAATGAAAATCTCTTCAGTTACACCATCAACGATGAATATGCAACTTTGTTGTACAACTGTGAACCAACAACCGAATTTCAGGCTGATAACAAGTTCTCTTGCCCGATAAATAACGTTCCTCAGGATGCCTACTTCATTAATGATCCGTTTTTGAGTGGTGTTGCTACAAGTCTGGGATGCAATATCACTCTATCGATGCCAGTCCTGGTGACATCGGTTCAAGGATTTCTGAGCCAATCATTAGATATTTACCAAGTTATAAGTGGAGGCTTTGAAGTTAGGTGGAATATAGACGCGGTTCAATGCAGCCAATGCATCAAGTCAGGTGGGAAATGTGGATATAACATCACCGTAAATGCGTTTAGTTGTTTTTGTCCTGACAAAGCCTATGCAAGGGCCTGTCGTGGCCCTCAACCGCCACCAACAACAAGCCAGCAGGATGATTCTGCAGATGCTCCTGTCTCTCATCCTGTCAAAGGTATGCCTACATCAACCCCCTTATTTATTTATTGATTATTATTGTTTTGTTTGGTTTAGGTGTAAATAGAAATAAAATATCAAACAACCATATATACCTCCGTTGCCACGACAGATTGAGCTATTCTCATTCTCTAGTAATACATTGACTAGTTCAACTTTAGTACATTTGAGCTACTAAATTCAATAAGCCTAATCCAATACTCTATACATTAGTCATTCTTTTCTAATCTCTAAGAAAGTCCACAGAGGAATATTAGATTTGATTGTCGTAATTTTTGAAAATTCAAGGTTTGAAGTTTGATAAAATAGGACATCTTTTTTGAGAATTTCTATTCCACATATAATGTATGTTCAATAATGATAATGATTAGATATGTACGATTAGTATCCTGTCAAAGTTCCATAATCCATGACCCTGCATTTTCAATAATTTGGAGGCACTCTTTGTTAATTGTTAAAGTATATATAGACGAAAGGCAATTAAAAGGGGGAGATCATTGACAATTTCTCCAAATTTCGAATTTTTAAAACTTAAAATCAGTTTTCAACAATATGTTACTACAAAAGAAATTCAGATACTGCCATAGATCATTTGTGACATACTTAAATTTATCCCCATCCATGACACATGGGAACACATAATTGTTAGTTGTTAATTAAGAAATCACTTTTTTTTTTTTTTTTTTCAATTGTTATGATTGTTTGATTATTAAATGGGTATTTCATTGCTTAGAAACTACAAAAATACTATATAATTAATAGTACGACTCAAGGAAAAAAATTCAGAATTGCATCCCAATTTGTTAATAGACTTTTGGATATTTTTGGATTGCCAACTGTTCTTCTGATAGGTTTTATATTGACAGAATCTTTTTGTTTTCCCACTCGACAAGCTCCAAGTCTTGTATATATCTTTTCCAATCTTGAAATTAAAAAAACAGGTCAAATTTCTCTGTTTCCTGTTTTTGGAGCGGACAAATCCTTCACAATCGTGTTTATTATTATTATAATAATTATTTAATTTTTATACTTGGTAGAGTTTTCCAAAACAATTGAATAAAAACTTGTTGCTTCTGTGATTCTATATAAATTAATCTTGATCTTTGTTTGGACCAAGAACTTTTATTTTTATTTTTATTTTTGAAAATGTCAACGTCGTATGGTGAATTTGAAATTGGGCAGTCAAAACCAGATAGTTACAGGAAATTAAACTTTCTGTCGTACAAACTTTGTTTTTACAAATCCCTTAAGTTCAACATATATTGGAAACCTTGTAAAATGGTCACACCTATCTATAACGGGATCTTTTGCCTTAAACGATATTGTGTCGTATTTTAGTGAAATTATGTAGTACATGTAAGATTTCCCCGTATAAAAGTGCAGATGATAATTATTAATACAACTTATAATAAATTAAATCCAAACATAGCATGAAATTAGTGAGTTTGGATTAGAGTTTAGTATATTTTAAAGTAAATTCTTACCAAATTATTTGACTCACTGCAAAAGGAAGTGACGTTTGCTGTAAACAGATTTTAAGCAAATCTAATGGCAAAAGGGTTTTGTATGTGTTGATGACAAAATTGATCACACCAATTATAAATGCTAAGAATGACAAGTACAATACGATCTCAAGGATAAGAAATCCAGTAGAAATCCCCTTGGATGCCTAAACCCTTCTTTGCAAAGGGGATTCCTCCCCTTAGGAGTGTTGCTCCTCCCCTTGGTTACTTGCAAGTTAGAGAGAAAGAGATCAAAGGTCACCACTGAAAACCCTTCGACATTTAAGTCAATGGGATTCTCAAAGGAAATCTCCCTGAGCTACTAGGCCAAAGGGTATAACGACAACAGAGAAGGGGAAAAAGACTTGGTTATCCTATGAATGAGGCCTATAAATGTCAAATGCTTGTGAGGAGATCTCTCAAGAGAGTTTTTGACTTTTTTCATACATTAGAGTATTTTTATACATTTTTTCCTCTCTCTCCTACTTTTCATGGTCAACTCTTTTTTTACATCCCCTTCCCTTATACATTTGCATCTGGTCACCTAGCCCCTTTTCGTCTGTCCCCTTTCTTCTTTTGCTCGTCTCCCGCTTCTAGTTTGATTGGTTCATGTGTAGAAGACACGTGCCCTCTTTTTATTCACCCTTTCGGTTGTAAGGCTACATGGTGAGCTGCTGGTCCTTCGTTTTTCTTCCTACAGCCTGGCGCTTGACAGCCTTGCCGTATGCTAACTCTAGGCTTGACCCTAGGCCTGGTGCGCCTGTCCTTCTAACCGGATGTTGGGATTTGCTGATAAAATGAGGATCTGTTTTGAACCACTAGAATAGGTTTTTCCTTGGCTCCTTTTCCCACGTCTTCATGGGGGCAGCCTTGTTCTTTCCTTACCCCTTTTGCTGAGTAATTGTATTTGGGCCACCTTTCATTAAGCTTACCTTTGAGACTTAACATGGGCTTTGTCCAATCAATTTGGTCTTGACGCCAATTGAATTGTTGAGGAACTAAGTTTCTCCCAGCAGTATGGAGGATTCTAGGTTCACGAAAAATGTTTTAGAGCAGATGGATCTGTAGCAATAGTAGTAATTTTTTTTAATATTTAAAACGGATTTGTATATGTGATAGAAAAAAGTATCAACAACTATATATCACGACAACTATTGACATTTTCTTTTAATATCACTGCATAAATGGACGATATTAAGTTTAACAGATTTCAAACCAACATAAAGTACCCTTGCCTAGATCACTGTCTGGATTTTGGTTTGAGTTTGATTTACTTTGTTAAACGGATTATAAGGGTATTTTCATCTGGTATATGCAAATCCAGGTCATGTTAATGTTTTATTCCTTCTACATTGATTAATTAAATGGATGATATTCGGTTGCCCCGTAAAACACTTTGATTTGAAACTGGCCTGGTCCTGAACTGTTAGCCCCTAGAATATTTTAGGAATCTGGCTAGCTTATCCCACCAACACCCTTTAATCACTCCTGCAATTTCCTTTCGTTGAACCTTGAAGATGTTGAACTAGATAGCCAACTTTGTGGTACCAAAATATGTTCTATAAATGCAACGCTGGGCCCATATAACCTATTTCATTTCGCCCGCCATGTTTTCGTCATATGAGACTACGAAAATCGAAGTCAACAGTCACAATCTTTAATCTCATATATTAAAAAAAATGGCAGCAATTGTCGTGGTCAAAACTTTTAGTCTCTTGTTTCAAATTATAAAAGTCCCCACCATCTCAATCATCAACGGTTAATCCACCAATCAGACACCTCTATCCGTCAAACAAGTAAACAAAACAAAACCCCTTATCACTTACCAAGTCTTGGCTTTTGTCTCCATGACCTTGAACACCAACGTGATGAACAGCATCCACCTCTTCCCCGTCATCTCCATATTCATTTTCTTGATCGTTGTCCCTCCATCTTATTGCGATCAACATTATGAGCAGTTATCGGCTTGCAGAATCCAACATCTTTACGGGTGTGGCCGCTCTGCCCCATTGAATATATCGTATCCTTTCTGGGGAGGGAGTAGGCCTCCGTACTGTGGTCATAATGGATTTGAGATCAAATGTGATCATGACCAGGGGTACCATATCGTAGAATTTGCTACTAAGAAGTTTAGAGTTTTAAACATCAGTTACGATGATAGAAGAATGACCATTGCTCGAGCCGATCTTCAGGATGATTATTGTCCTGGAATAATAATATTCCAAGACATCGTTTTCGACGAAGTTCACTTCAAATACGGTCCAAACGATCGAAACCTCAGCTTCTTCTACGACTGCGATGAAGAGATTTCTCCGGAGAGTCAATATTATTTTAGTTGTAATGTACATGGTGAAGTGATAACTGGCTTTTACGCAATTGACACACTTCAAAATATGAGTAATACATGTAAAGAGGTTATCAAAGTCCCTGTTCTATTGGCTGCTCTTCTACCTGGACATTTGGGACAGGCTTTGAAACGAGGATTTGATGTAGAGTACAAAGCAGACAATATGCTATGTGCTCAGTGTTTGGCTAGTCGTGGGATATGTGCATCGAATAAATCAAATTCAGAGCAATTTATATGCCTTTGCCCTGAAGAATCTCGACCTCAAGCCTGCCCTCTTGAACATCCTCATGGTATGCACGCTCTTCTTTCAACAAATTAGCCTCCCTCGCATCTCTTTGTTGGCATACATGTATGTGTGTGTATGTGTATATGTTTTATTCTTGGTCATCTTAAGGCATGGTAACAGAATTTAGTTATGGTTTAGATACATAACGATAATGATGAACTAGGAAGGAGAAGAATCAGTTATAGTTCTTCATAGTCTTGACCAATCATTAGATCTTCTCGAACCTGGACTAGGAAGAAATTAACTCCTTAATTAGCACATAACAGTTTTGTTTCCTGCAAAATGCCTGAATCTTAACATATTAACAATTACTGGTTGGATTTAGAGTGATTGAATTTACCATAGTTACTCTTAAACTTAGGTTGAAAGACCATCGGAAGACTACTGGAGTAATTTACGATAGCATGCACCAACTTTCTTGACACACTTGCTTAGTCACTGTTTTTCAATTGGAAATGTGCCCAATTAGGTTCAAAATATTGGACATTTTGATTTTGTCAAGACGTATGTGTGAAATTACACTGTATCTTCCCGTCCCAGAAATTTTGTTTCTCAATACCCATACAAGTCGGATAGCCACATTTATCTAATTGTGAGGTTATATTGCTATTTAAATTTTATAGTATGGGTAAATTTGTATTTGTGATAGTCGAAGTGAGTCAACAATTAAATTTAATACAGATTGGGGAGGTGAGCTTAAATTTTAGCCGGGTTTAATTGGACTGTAAATTGTCAAATGAAGGAAGCTAATGGATTGATTGCCAATTAACAAGTACCCCTTACCACAATTTCCATTTTAGTTTCTGTTATCGTTTGAATTTACTAAACCAGTTGTAGAGGTCTTATCATTTGACCCATGTTTCGGGTTATGCTTATGTGTTTAATCCTCCATATGATTTATTACTTGGTTGTCCAGAATTTATCTAAATTTGAAAATCGCCCACGCACCCGGACCCCAATTGGTCATTCTTAGAAACTGTTACGAATGTGGCCAGCTAGTCTATTCAATTGAGGTGCCTGAATGAATTAGGCAATTCCCTCGAAGCTTCAATTCGCCCGCCACTCCTTTTCTTTCCACCATACTTTCTCAGGAATTGGAAGTCAACATCCCGTTTTTCTTTATCTCTCATTGGAAAATTCTTTGTTAATGGTTGCAACTTTTCTTCTCTCTAAACTATTATTGGTCTCTTCATTTCTATATTAAAATAAAGTTCTCACCATCACCATCATTATTAATTTCCATATCCACTAAAAACATCTCAATCCCTCATACACGTAAATAAGTCCCCATATCTCTTTACCTTACCAGGTCTTGGCCTGACCTTGCACAGAAACATGAACAACAACCATCTCTTCCCAGCGCTTACCCTCCACTTCATCATCACCATTTTCTTCTTCTTGATCGTTCTCCCTCTATCTCACTGCAACGATGACGAGAATCAGTTCTCCATCTGCAGTAGTAGCCCCTATCTTTATAGGTGTGGGTCAAAGGAATTGAATATCTCCTATCCTTTCTGGGGAGGGTATAGGCCTCAGTTTTGTGGTCATGAAGGATTCAGGATTGAATGTCAAAACAGTGACTACCATTATTTCATAGACCTTCGAACTCAAAATAAGTTTGGAGTTTCGAACATCGATGCGTCTCGTTCGGTCATGACCATAGCCCGAGTTGATCTTTGGAAAGGCTATTGTCCTGGAATAGTAACCCAGCACACAGATATCGACCCTTCTCGTTTCAAGTACACTCCAAACGTTCGAAATGTCAGCTTTTTCTATGATTGCGATGATCAAAAATTGCCCCAAGGCAGTCCAAATATATTTAACTGTACCGGAGAAGCTGGCTTTTACATGGTAAAGGTAGACAAACCGGAGCTTCAACTTCACAATCTCACCAATACATGTAGAGCGGAAATCAAAGTCCCAGTTCTGTTGAGTGCTCTTAATCATCTTGTTCGTCCTATAAACTTGCAAGACTTGCAAGAGCTTCTGAATGAAGGGTTTGAGGTGGAGTATATGGCGGAAGCCAAACTGTGTGCTGCTTGTAATTCTTCAGGTGGGATATGCGGATCTGATCCTTCAGCTTCTTCAGAGCCATTTCGATGTTTTTGTCGTGATCATGATGATCCTCAGGAGCATATCTGTCCTCCACCTGGTCCTCCACCTGGTGCTGGTACGTTCATATATGCTGGTCTACCCCTGTTTTAAGGCGTTATTTCTACATATGTAGCACAACTCAATGTTAGTCATTTGGGAAGTAGTCAAACTAATTCATCCCAACTTCTTGCTAGTGTTTTGAGTTCCATAGCATAATCTCTGAATTTTTATTGAACAACTATATATTATTGGTTCAACTCAAATTAATTGTTGTTAAAATTAGTTGGATGGATATTTGTTTTAGATTATGACCATATTAATTTAATTTACTATCACATAGGATAAAATAATTAGACCGTAAAACGCTAGAATTTTAAATCCCGAAAAGAATTGTATATTCGTAGCGGTATTGAAAAGTAACTACCAAGCAAATTCCAACCGTTAGATATTTGTTGAGAAATTTTATCTTCTCTTAAATACTCTTCTGCGATTGTTAATCGATGAGAAAAGTTCTCAAAACTGCCTGGTCACAAATGTTGAACATTCATTCTGGTTGACTTAGACTTTTATGGGTCTTTTGTGGGCCCTCTGCTAGCTGGAAGGTGTGCTTTGGTTTTCTTGTTTGAGTTCCACATGTTGTTTGAATGAGTCA
This sequence comes from Dimocarpus longan, assembly GCA_022984855.1. NCBI lineage: Eukaryota > Viridiplantae > Streptophyta > Magnoliopsida > Sapindales > Sapindaceae > Dimocarpus > Dimocarpus longan. The sequence goes on from CM041024.1 coordinate 17,198,523, forward strand.
AGGTCCACCAACGAAAGGGTGGAGCTGGGTACTTGCCTATTCTTATAAATAAGGGTTCATAAACACCTTTCCGGCAATTCAAAACCGCCCCCAAGTACCTTCTGTCCACATAGACCACCCTTTGCTTTTCCACTATCTAATCATCATTATTCATTTCACCTTCCAACTTCATGATTTTTTCTTGTTATGAGACTTTGTCAATCTTTGACCAAGTCCAAGTAGTGTTCAACGCCAGCTCCAATGGATATTTTCGTTGTAATTCTAAGAGAATTTTAGTATAATCATCCATTTGTATGTCGAATCACATTACCTTTATTACCTAGTATGGTTATTAATGTAGAAAAATATTTTAGTTTTAAATTTCATTCCCACACGTAGAAAATATTTGATTTGTATTGATTATAGTAAAATAAATAAACGTGTAGGAGACGGAGGAGTTCTGTTTTTCAACACACTCTGTTCACCCAGCCAACCAAGCCCACCCTCGAAGGTTTAAAGTCGTCCTGTAGCAATCACCAAAAGTTTTGTACCAAAAATGCGCCCACCATTACCTACTCCTTTTAACGCTTCAAAACTTGTCTGCACCATTAATTTATTTAGTACATATGGTTGTTCTTCAAGATTCAAGTTTTCTTTATGATCACAAATTAAAAAATCATATTGACATTTTTTCCATGCACATAATATGATGAAGTACTAAACCGACCAAGATAGTCTCTCCACTTGAAATAATTTATTTTTGCTTTTCTTTTACTCCTATCTTTGTCTTTCATTTTGTCTATGGTCCATTTTCCATGTACGATCACAATCACCAGCAAAAACAAACCTAAAATACCAATAAACTCGAAGACTCTAATACCAAATCCTACCTACTGCTATGAATATTTCTCCATATACCTTCCTCCACTTACAAACCTTATTATCTTCTCCTCTTCTCTCATTTCTCTCCTTCATTTCCCCACCCAAAATGGAAGCCAACAGCTTCTTCGCATTCACTACACTTCTTCACAAGTGTAACATCATCATCATTACAATCTTCACAACTTTAGCCAACCACACTCTTGCTCTTGACCCTCACTTTGAGGCCTGTGCTCCTAAAACATGTGGCAATGGCCTCAATATAAGCTACCCTTTTTGGATTTATGGCAAACAACAGTCCTATTGCGGCTACCCGAATTTCGAGATTACCTGCGATGATGATGAAGAACCGCTACTCCATATGTCTTATGAGGATTACATCATTAAAGACATATTCTATGATAACAATTCACTTCTAGTAGCCAGTGCTGCAGCCTATGACTATGAGGAGGACACATGTCCAACTCCTCTTCACAACCTTAGCCTTAGTAGAACTCCATTCGATCTTGTTTCTGCTGATACCAAACTTCTCTTCTTTTACAACTGCACCAAGAGGCCTCCTGATTACGTAACATATCCTATAGAATGTGGTAGTAATTATACACATTATTCTTTTGCCGGTTTTCACGTGCAAGCATTGTTGCAAGCAAACTATTCATTGGATTTGTGCCGCAATTCTGTTTCTGTGCCCGTGGATATAGAAACTGGGGTAGATTTGTGGTCTATGAATTATACTGAAATATTGAAAATGGGGTTCATCTTGAATTGGACCGCACATAATTGCAGTAGTTGTGAGGCAAGTGGTGGCCGCTGTGGATTCAAAGATAATAAATTTGTTTGTTTTTGCGCTGACAAACCTCATGTTGAGACATGTTATCATGGTAACTCCATGGAACATTCACTTGTTTCTTTGTCTACTTCATAGCAACATTTTTTTTTTTTTTCTGAAGGCCTGTTCATATGTTATCCACATTCTCCTTTCTTTGCATAGTTTAAGAGTGCTCCAACTCGGTTTCCTCTGTTTCGATCTATTGGCTAAATGTTTAGAGTGGCCCAAACATGAACTGTTTTCATCTTTTTTTTCTTTTTTTTTGGAATCTTGGTGAGCACTGAATTTGTTGCTGCCGTGGCATTGAACTTTCTTACAATGGATCTCAGTCCCTTAAAGAATCATTTGATTAGAAATTAGACTTCAATCCTTAGAATGCAGCTTGACACGGATATTGATTAATCAAGTTTTCGCAAATTTATGTGCTTGTATCAGTGCGTTAATTTTGAGATTTTGAGTTGGCTATTAGTGTTGTTTTTTCAGAAGGCTACATTCAAAAGTCGTATAAATGTTTAACCCTTTGTTATCTTCAATGATACAGTGACAAAACGGAGTAAGCGAAACAAGGTGCTCACAGGTAATATAACTCCCTCCAGCATGTTCTGATTATTTTGATACAGTGTCTAAACAAATTTTCTGTTGAAAAAATCAAAAAGTTCATCCTCATCAAACTACCATTTAAAATTGATTATTGCACTTGCATTTTAAGCAGGTGTTGGAGCAGGCTTGGGGGGCATGAGTATAATGGCCGTGGTTTTTTTGATCTGGATATATTACAATAGAAAGAAACATGCTTCCTCACCCTACACCTCTCGCAACATCTCTTCTGATATCTCCTCAGTGGCTGATCTTGAGAAGGCAGATAAGTTCCTCGGAGTTCACCTCTTCACTTATTCTGAACTTGAAGAGGCCACTAACAATTTTGATTCTGCCAAAGAACTTGGTGATGGAGGCTTTGGCACTGTATATTATGGTAAGAGCCAACAACCCTGTTCTCAAGATTAATTCCTTGAATAAACAATTCCTGGATAACATTCTTTATGTTCATTAACCAGGCAAGCTCCGTGATGGACGTGCTGTTGCAGTCAAGCGTTTATATGAAAACAATTACAAGAGAGTTGAGCAGTTCATGAATGAAGTTGAGATCCTAGCTGATTTGCGCCACAGGAATCTTGTAACTCTTTATGGTTGCACCTCTCGCCATTGCCGCGAACTCCTGCTTGTGTATGAATTCGTTTCCAATGGCACGGTTGCTGATCATTTACATGGTGAACGTGCCAAACCTGGTGCACCCCCTTGGGCTACTAGACTGAACATTGCTATTGAAACTGCATCTGCATTGCAGTACCTCCATGCTTCGACTATCATCCACCGCGATGTGAAAACGAATAACATTCTTCTTGATAACAATTTCTGTGTGAAGGTTGCAGATTTTGGGCTTTCCCGTCTGTTTCCAGACCATGTCACCCATGTTTCGACAGCTCCACAAGGGACTCCCGGTTATGTTGATCCAGAATACCACCAATGCTACCAGCTTACTGACAAAAGTGATGTCTTTAGCTTTGGGGTGGTCTTGGTTGAGCTAATATCGTCCAAGCCTGCAGTTGACATCACTAGACATCGACATGAGATCAACTTGTCGAATCTGTTTATCAATAAGATCCAAAACAAGGCATTGCATGAGCTGGTAGACCCATGTCTCGGGTTTGAATCAGACTACAAGGTGAGGACGATGATATATGCAGTGGCAGAGTTGGCATTTCAGTGTCTGCAAGGTGATAAGGACTTCAGACCTAGTATGGCAACCGTGTTGGAGACTCTAAAGGATATACAGAGTGATGGATACAGCAAAGACAAGGCAGAAGAATTGGATATATCAGATGACGTTGGACTGTTGAAGAATGGCCCCCCAACACCTTCTCCAGATTCGCGAACCAGCACGAAGACAACACCTCCTACCAGTAACTAGCAAATGCATTTTACTTAAATTTTGGAGTATGTAGGGAAGGAAATGTAAAACAATTAGCATCAGTCATATGCAATGAACTGGGTGACTGTAATCTTTTATTTTCTCCTGCTACATATATGCTGTTATTGTGAATGTCATGTACATATCTAGAAGCTGTCATGTATGATGAGGTCAAGCTTTGTGCAATGATTTTTTTTCCTTTCTGTTCATTAATTGGTTGTTTAATTCAATTTTCTATTTCTGATTGTACCTTTAGAATTGTGTTTTGTAATGCATTTCACTATAGTTTGGATTAAATAAGTCCTGCAGAAAGGCAAAGCTCAGGCCGCACTCTGCTGTTTTCATCCACTCTTGCTGTTCCAACATTTTCAAACTATTCAAAAATATTTTAATGAAAATATTATTGTAAACCATTAAAAATCGCTAACGGAAATTAAAGGGTAATTATCAAGGGAATAAGAGAGAAATTCAGTAAAGAAAAATATTGGTCACTAGAGAGCCGCAAACATCTTTGAAAATAACCATCCATGGTGTTGGGGAGCTAAGCATCCAAGGTGCTTAGGAGCTAAATGTCTGAGGTGCCTAGGAGACAAACATTGGCAGCGTCTAGGAGATAGCTCCAGGACGTCAGGGAACTAGGCATCCAAGGCGTCAGGGAGCCGAATAGAAGTTGAAGACCTACTAAAATGGCAAGAAAGGCTGTCATTCCCGAAATTACCTTCCAAAAGGATAACTTAGGGAATAAGAAAGACCAAAGGACTAACGTAAGGAAAAATGCCACCTCACTTCAAGGAGGAGACAAAAGAAAAGTGTAACGCTCCGATATTTATTTTTATATAATTAGTAGTCATTTATTAAGTAATCGAACTCGATAAGTGAAATTAAATTAGAAATTGAGCGGATTAGTGCGATGTAATATATTTCGTTATTTATTTAAGAATTTTATTAATTTTTGGAGATATTTTTATTAGTAACAGATTTAATTAGAGATTGAATGAGAGAGATTGAACGATGAAAAAAATGCTAATGGATAATCAAATAAGAGTAAGTTAGAATGTAATGCATGGAATTAATTTTAAACCAATAGGAATTTGCCATCTAAAAGTAAAAATGTAATGGAAACCAATAGAAAATGTGACAAATGCGTGGTAAATGAAGTTAGTGGAAAAAGGAGTTATCAGGATTATCAAATGGAGAGTTACCAAGTATAATGAGGGGCTTAAATATAATTAAAGAAAAGTTGGGATAAAAATTAGAAATAGAGGAAATGGTGTTAGTATATAAAGTGAAGTTGACTTAAAAAACCTTTTTTTTTCTTCTTCCTATTGCCGACTTCTTCCTCCTCCAATTGCTGACCACCATCTCTTTATTCTCTCTTCATTTTTCTTCCATTTTAAGCTCACCCATCACTCAAATCACTTGTTCTTTCTATCATCCATCCCTCCAAAGCTTCAAAACTATCAAAACTCTTCTAGAATTTCAAGTGGATTTTCTCTAGAAAAAGGTCAAATAAGGAAATCAATTGGAAAGAAGACTCTAATACCAAATCCTACCTACTGCTATGAATATTTCTCCATGTACCTTCCTCCACTTACAGACCTTATTATCTTCTCGTCTTCTCTCATTTCTCTCCTTCATTTCCCCACCCAAAATGGAAGCCAGCAGCTTCTTCGCATTCACTACACTTCTTCACAAATGTACCATCATCATCATTACAATCTTCACAACTTTAGCAAACCACACTCTTGCTCTTGACCCTCACTTTGAGGCCTGTGCTCCTAAAACATGTCGCAATGGCCTCAATATAAGCTACCCTTTTTGGATTTATGGCAAACAACAGTCCTATTGCGGCTACCCGAATTTCGAGATTACCTGCGATGATGATGAAGACCCAGTACTCACTATTTCTTATGAGGATTACATCATTAAAGACATATTCTATGCTAACAATTCACTTCTTGTAGCCAGTGCTGCAGCCTATGACTCTGAGGAGGACGCATGTCCAACTCCTCTTCACAACCTTAGCCTTAGTAGAACTCCATTCAATCTTGTTTCTGCTGATACTAAACTTTTCTTTTTTTACAATTGCACCAAGAAGCCTCCTAATTACTTCGCATCTCCTATAGATTGTGCTAGCAATTCTACACATTATTCTTTCGCTGCTTTTCACGTGCAAGCATTGTTGAAAGCAAACTATTCGCTAGATTTGTGCCGCAATTCTGTTTATGTGCCCGTGGATGTAGAAACTGGGATCGATGGGGTAGATTCGTGGCCAACGAATTATATTGACGTATTGAAAATGGGGTTCCTCTTGAATTGGACTGCACATAATTGCACTAGTTGTGAGGCAAGTGGTGGCCGCTGTGGATTCAAAGATAATAAATTTGTTTGTTTTTGTGCTGACAAACCTCATGTTGAGACATGTTATCATGGTAACTCTGGGGAACATTCACTTATTTCTTTTTCTACTTCATAGCAACAGTTTTTTTTTTTTAGTTCTGTTCATATGTTATCCACATTCTCTTTCTTTGCATAGTTTAAGAGTGCTCCAACTCGGTCTCCTCTGTTTGGCTAAATGTTTAGAGTGGCCCAAACATGAACTGTTTTTTTTCTGGAATCTTGGTGAGCACTGAATTTATTGCTGCCGTGGCATTGAGCTTTCTCACAATTGATCTCAGTCCCTTGAAGAATCATTTGATTAGAAATTATACTACAATCCTTAGAATGCAGCTTGACACGGATATTGATTAATCAAGTTTTGACGAATTTATTTGCTTGTATCAGTGCCTTAATTTTGAGATTTTGAGTTGGCTATTGGTGCTATTTTTTCAGAAGCCTACATTCACAAGTCATATAAATGTTCTAACTCTTTGTTATCTTCAATGATACAGAAAGACAACCAAATAAGAAAATGAAGGCGATCATAGGTAATATAACTCCCCCAATATGTTCTGATTATTTTTGATGTAGTGTCTAAACAGATTTTCTGTTAAAAAAATCAAGAAGTTCATCCTCAACAAACTACCATTCAAAATTGATTATTGCACTTGTATTTTAAGCAGGTGTTGCAGCAGGTTTCGGGGGCATGATTATAATGGCCGTCGTTTCATTGATCTGGGTACGTTACTATAGAAAGAAACATGCTCCCTCACTTTACACCTCTCGCAACATCTCTTCTGATCCCTCTTCAGTGGCTGATCTTGAGAAGGCAGATAAGTTCCTTGGAGTTCATCTCTTCACTTACTCTGAACTTGAAGTGGCCACTAACAATTTTGATTCTGCCAAAGAACTTGGTGATGGAGGCTTTGGCACTGTATATTATGGTAAGAACCAACAACCTTGTTCTCAAGATTAGTTCCTTGAATAAACAATTCCTGGATAACATTCTTTATGTTCATTAACCAGGCAAGCTCCGTGATGGACGTGCTGTTGCAGTCAAGCGTTTATATGAAAACAATTACAAGAGAGTTGAGCAGTTCATGAATGAAGTTGAGATCCTAGCTCATTTGCGCCACAGGAATCTTGTAACTCTTTATGGTTGCACCTCTCGCCATTGCCGTGAACTCCTGCTTGTGTATGAATTCGTTTCCAATGGCACGGTTGCTGATCATTTACATGGTGAACGTGCCAAACCTGGTGCACTCCCTTGGGCTATTAGACTGAACATTGCTATTGAAACTGCAAGTGCATTGCAGTATCTCCATGCTTCTACTATCATCCATCGCGATGTGAAAACGAATAATATTCTTCTTGGTAACAATTTCTGTGTGAAGGTTGCGGATTTTGGGCTTTCTCGTCTCTTTCCAAACCACGTCACCCATGTTTCGACAGCTCCACAGGGGACTCCTGGTTATGTTGATCCAGAATACCACCAATGCTACCAGCTTACTGACAAAAGTGACGTCTTTAGCTTTGGGGTGGTCTTGGTTGAGCTAATATCATCCATGCCTGCAGTTGACATAACTAGACATCGACATGAGATCAACTTGTCGAACCTGTTTATCAATAAGATCCAAAACAAGGCATTGCATGAGCTGGTAGACCCATGTCTCGGGTTTGAATCAGACTACAAGGTGAGGAAGATGATATATGCAGTAGCAGAGTTGGCATTTCAGTGTCTGCAAGGTGACAAGGACTTGAGACCTTGTATGGCAACCGTGTTGGAGACTCTAAAGGATATACAGAGTGATGGATACAGCAAAGACAAGGCAGAAGAATTGGATATATCAGATGATGTTGGACTGTTGAAGAATGGCCCCCCAACACCTTCTCCAGATTCGCAAACCAGCACGAAGACAACACCTCCTACCAGTAACTAGCAAACGCGTTTAACTAAAATTTTGGAGTATGTAGGGAAGAAAATGTAAAACAATTAGCATCAGTCATATGCAATGAACTGGGTGACTGTGACTGTAATCTTTTATTTTCCCCTTCTGCTACATATATGCTTTTATTGTGAATGTCATGGACATATCTAGAAGCTGTCATGTATGATGAGGTCAAGCTTTGTGCAATGATTTTTTTTTTTTCCTTTCTGTTCATTAATTGATTGTTTTCGATTTTCTATTTCTGATTGTACGTTTAGAAATGTGTTTTGTAATGCATTTCACTATAGTTTGGATTAAATAAGTCCTGAGGAAAGGCAAAGCTCAGGCCGCACTCTGCTGTTTTTATCCACTCTTGCTGTTTCAACATTTTCAAACTATTCAAAAATATTTTAATGAAAATATCATAATTAACAGTAAAAAATTGCTAACGGAAATTCAAGGGTAATTGTTGGGGGAGTAAGAGAAAAATTCAGCAAAGAAAAATATTGGTTTTTAGAGAGCCGCAAACATCTTTGGAAGTAACCATCCTTGGTGCCAGGGAGCCGAGGAGACGAACCTTGGTAACGTCTAGGAGACAGCTCTAGGATGTCAGGGACCCAAGCATTCAAGGTGTCAAGGAGCCGAATAGGAGTTAAAGACCTACTTAAATGGCAAGAAAAGTTGTCATTCTTGAAATTACCCTCCAAAAGAAGATAACTTGGGGAATAAGAAACACAAAAGGAATTAAGTAAGGAAAAATATCACCTCACTTCAAGGAGGAGACAAAAAGGAAGGAAGCAAGGAAAAGAGTGAGGTCAGGACCATTTGAAGTACACATGCATATGACACCATCATAGGAGAAGACAAGGGTAGCCACCACCAATAGGTCCTGTAGGGATTGTCACTAGACAGGGAGCAACCCTACCGACGAGGATGTTGACAAGTCCTTAGTGAGCCAATTCAATGAAGACACGTCAGCCTGCAAAGAGACAAAAAGGGTGAGGTGATGCCATGTGGCATGATATATATATGTATGTATGTATACCTATGCATTTTCATTTGAGTGATCTTCACCTCGACATTTCTTCTCTCATTTGCATCTTTCTTTAAATTTTCATCCATTTTCACTATTTCATTAAGCTAACTTACGTTAAAGGTGCCTCTTCTTAATCACCGTCTGACTTGATCGTCTGAGTGTGATTGCCAACATCTCATCGATACTACCTTAACTGATCACTTTTTTGTAAGCACCTCGCATCGAGGACACCAACTAGTCTATGAGGAGAATTTGAGAGTAGATTACCATTAAATCACCTTAAACACTTGTTCACTGTCATTGAAATCTCCTTTAAATGTATTTCGAACAAGAGAGTTGTCCTTGTTGTCTTATACTATTAATATCGTGTGAAAATCCAGAATTAATAGTTGGCGCCATCTGTGGGGAATCCAAAGATCATGTGTGGTTCCTCAAAATTGATACTAACCAAACTTCATGATTCCTTTCTTTTGTTTTTTATTGTAAGCTATTGACGATTACTACTCGAACGAAGGAAGTGCAAAGAAGATGGCTAAAGATAAAGCTCCACAATTAGATGGAGTTGAAGGGAATTCTTAGAACGACATTAGAGAAAGAAATAACTTTGCCTCAAAGCCCACCCTTTGTCAAATGATAAGAAGAAGCAAAGCAAAGCAAGGGAAGGTAAGTGGAGTCCTTGGAGAGAAGTATGCAAATCGTACTAGCGAACTGGGAGAATATGAAGGCAGAGATGGAGAAGATGATGGTAGCCGTGCTGAGAACCTTAGAAGCACAACAACAGTTCGCCAATCAAAATCCCAACATAGCAGTCATAGCACAATGAGAGATAGGCACCAGTTATAGAAGAGCATAGGACAACTAGTAAACCAGAAGTAGATATTCCTGAGGACAACCTGTTAATGAGCCAAGAAGAGTAAAGTCCTTGGTAGAATTTCCCCCACAAAGGGACTTTAGAGAGAAGCAATGAGTGAAAGATGGGCCCCAAAGATCCAAGACAGACAGTAGAATTGTGACAACACAAGCCAAAACTAAAAGCCACTATTGCGATGATCAAAAGTGTTCTCCAAGTGCAAAACAATGTGTAGAAGAGAAAGCTAAAGAGGACATCAAATCTAAGGGAAAGATTGTAGAATGCATCCAAAAGAGATTCTCAAAAATAGCCAAAGAGATGGAGGAATTAAAGAAAGGAAAAGATAATGAGAGACACTTACTGTGCGAATGGACTCTTCTCTAGGATCCTCTTAAAAAATATTTGGAGTTATTCCAAAGCCCCCTTTTAAGCTAGCCTTTACTAAGCTTTTTTCTTCTTCTTCTCACCCACCTAAGGTTCTCATTTGAATTACCCACTAGCTTGAGTATCGAAGGGTTTTTGTCGATGAACCATTGGTAACCCCTAATCTACCTTTTCTTTGTCACACAAGTCCAATAAATCTCACCCCAAGGGTTATTACATCAAGGTGTTTGTAAACCTGGGATCCATCTCATTCTTTATTTAATGCTAAAGCAAAGATGGACCTTACTTATACCTAAGGTCATTTTGCACTTGGTAGCCAGCCAAAAAAGTGTGCCAATCTAGTTGCGTAACCCCTGGTCCCAATCTCCCAGGTGTTTTAAGGAGTATCTCTAATAAACTTTTTTTCACTCGTTAGTGTAAAGGCAAAATTCTTGCGTTAATGAATGTACATACAATAATTTAAAAGAAGTGGTAAAATTATTGGTGTTATTGTTGGATAATTTTTTTTTATGTTGACTTTATTATTATGTATTTTAACTATTAAGATTAAACTTGATTATGTATGAGATCAAGTAATTTTATTATATGAAAATATGATGGATTTCAAATTATGATTTTTTAATAACTATTAATATATTGTATTATAAGTCATACACGTTTACCACTATGTATGTTTTAAAAAATAGTTGACCTGATCAAAATTCTTATCTAACATGATTTATCTTGAATTATTTGCTAAAAAAGTTATCTATTTATCTAATATCAACTTTAATTAAAAAAAATATTACAATATAATTCAATATAATTTTACATTAATTAACTATAGCGATAACATAATATGGTCTAATATGATGTAGTCTAGTACAACACCAAATAAAGATAGTTCTAAGTAGAGTGTTGATATTTACAACCCTCTAAAACTGTTTATATATTCCTTTAGTAAGTTCATCCAATTAAATGAGTTAAACTTATAATTTATAATTTTTTAAAACAATGTTTAATGCGATGCGTATAAAAAAAGGGCGCGTGCATACAATTTTAGTGGGGTGTAAAGATCGTTACTCCTCTAAAAATTATCATGCAATTTAGTATGGTACAGTCCAATTCAATAGCCCTAGCATTTTTTGGACATGCTATTAGGGTCTGAAGTTTTAGTCTTAGATATCCACCAATTAACTCTCGGGTTTAGTTGAAAAGTAACCTATTTTTTATGACCCAATTGAAAAATAACCCATTTTTTTTCAACTTTGCAGTGTGACTTTTTTTTGGACAAAAATGCCCTTGAATACTCTGTCATTTACCACTAACCCACCCCTTATCTGTCACATTCACCAAGCTTGTTACTCTCTCTACCAAACTTTTTTCTCTCATTCTCTCTCTAGGATCCTACCCACCGTCGCACCTCCTCACCCTCAAATCTCACTGTTTCACCTCCACCCACCATCGATCAAACCCACCGAAATGCATTAGAAACTTGACCCACCCACCATTGTTCACTCTCTTTCTATCTAACATTTTTTGTCATTCTCTCTCTAAGATCCATGAGTGAGGTCTTCCTCGCTCACTGTCGATTCTCAACCATCAAAGATATGTCAACCTCTCTTCACCACAATGCTGTCAACGGTGGTTCATCGACAAGTGAGGTCTTCCTCTCTTCTTCCTTTTATTTTGTTCTTATACTTTATTTTCTTTCTTTCTTTTTTTTTTTTTTTGGGCTGTTGCCATCAGATTTGCATGCCACCACACATCCTTTGTTTGCACGTCATGCCACCGTTGGACTGTTGGTTCTCCGCTCTCATGCCGCTGATAGCAAACCCTTGCTTGTCGTCAACCGATTATGTGCCACCGATAATCCATCTCAGGGGCTGTAAGTTTGGCATGACAAAGTGCTATTTTGATTGTTTGGTGTAATATGTGAGTTTAGGTTTGGATTTGAATGATGATTTATGACATATAATTTATTTTAGTGGACATTTGCATTTGAACATGATTTGGGTTCAGATTTGAATAATGATTTGGGTTCTTTGCTTGAAAGTTGAGAATAATGACTTGGTCGTTAGGTGCAGTCGAAGTCGCTTACTTTGCTACTCTCGACTCGCGTAGCTACTGATGATGCATCGCTCACTCTGCTGCTGGCCATCGTAGCGGCTCATGATTAATCATGGAAATCAACTATGTAGAAGAAGAGGAATTCAGATTCTCCAAGCATTATTTTTGGGCAAAGATTTGGCCGCCTCTGGAAAGAAATCCACTTATTAGCTCTCTGATATCAATCTCGTTGACGAACAGGTTCTTACTTCAACTTTGTGTCAACATACTTTGATTTTTTGAACACTATTATTTCACAATTTTCGATTTTTTATTTTATTGTACTATAGGAGATATGAGCAGAATGTCGAATGTGGAGTCCAAGCACGAGAAAAGTTTGTTTTGGATTATACTGGTGTGTTTATTCATGTTTGCTCTGTTATTTTAATTCCTCCACTTTCTCATGATAGTTTTAATTTATTTAGTTACTGATGTATATAAACTATTGTTTCAGGAATGACAACATTGAAAATAATATTGACAGCTACTGCAAAGCCTTTAATATTGTTTACATGGTGAGTTATAAAGACTTCTGTAAAATCTCTCTTCCAGTGCCCAACAAAGGTAATCTTGCTTATTATAATATAATTGGACTACTATGTTAATAGTATGGTATTGATACTTCATTTATGTGGTCTGTTTGTGATTTGGATTTGCTGCTGGATTTCAAACAATATGAGGGATATTGTTTTTAATCAGATAGGACTGTGCAATTTTATTTGATTTGCCTAAAGCTGAGAAAGCTCATTCTAATTGGACTTGTGCAATATTAGAGAAATAGCCCACAGTGCACGATCTGTTGTTTCTTTTCTCTTTTTCTAAGTATTGGACTTTCACTTTTATATAATCTTTTTTCAGTTATGTTATATCTGGGTTTGTGAGATTCTGATTTTGGGTTTGCGATACATTATTTACTTTTGTTCAGATTCTATTCTGGGTTTAGTTTGTATGGGTTATTTTTATTTCTAACTTTTGGTTTCAGGTGTTTTGTCAATGGGAGTAATTTTTTTTTGTGGGGGTTGTGGATGTGTTGTCAATTCAATTTTATCTTTCTGTGAAGTATTTGTTCTGGGTGTCTCATGAAATTGAATTAGTGACTTTTCATGGCTATTCTGTTTTGGTTTAAACATAATTGGGTTAGTTTTGCTTTTTATTATTATTTTTTAAAGAATTTGCAAATATTTGTCTATTTACTTGTACAGTGAGTTTTCTTATGTTGCATGTGAACTTACCAGAAATGGATATCTGGATTATGCAAAATCCAATGTTATTAGAGAACTTATATGGTTCAACTAAATGAATAAGTTAGTTCAGTTGTTAAAACAAATCCTAAACTTGCTTCTCGGTAATTTTGTTTCTCATTCACAATGTCACAATTCTATGATACATTCTCCAATTGCTTGGATTTGCAGAATGTCCTGCTTTTTGTTGTTGTATTTGCTTTAGCATTTGTGCACACTTTTTGTGGGGTTCGGTCGTAGGGGGCACATGTGCTAGCACAGTGAAGGATCCCTAAAATATTTAGTTAGAAAATCTGTTACAATTCATAGCACTGAGATGATTTTGAGTCTTCCTTGGGTTTGAGCTCTGTCTTCCCTTGCTAACATCAACAATTAACAATTGAATCATTATAGGAAGTGATACTGAATAACACTGAAACATTTTTATTGTGATTGTGTGGCTAGCATAAAATCTTTTTATTGAAATTACTTCATTTGCATTGTATGCTTATTCGCTTTTAAGAAAGTATGCACATTTGTATTTTAGTGGACATTTGCATTTAAACATGATTTGAATTTAGATTTGAATAATGACTTGGGGGTTTTTTGCTTGAAAGTTGAGAAATTTTTTGTGGATAGATTGAGCTGCTATTGAAGAATTAAGCTGAACCTAATTCTAAACCTAATGACGAGATTTTCAACCTGAAAGTTGGAATTCTCAACCCCTAGGTTGGGAATTTTCAACTTGTAAGTTGGGATTATCAATCCCTACGATTAGGAGGTCGGGATTTCACCCTAGATCCCGCTGACCTCCGGGTTGGGAGGTTAGGATTCCTAACTCGAAAGTTGGGAATCCCAACCCCTGGGTTGGGAGGATGAGAATCCCAAACCCAAAGGCTCAGAAAGTTGTTGGGAATTCCCAACCTGGAGGTTGGGAATTAAGTATCCAGGTTGGGAATTGAGTACTCTTTTCTGTACTTCCAATAATTCTTGGATAATGGATATTAAAATCCCCTTTCGGTTGGGGGTATCCAGGTTGGATAATGGAGGTTGGAGTCATCATTTTTCTCTTTCTTTTAGTTCTATTTTTCGTTTCATGTTTATATTTTCATTGTTTAATTTATTAGCTTAATTGTCTAACTGAATTATATTGTGAATGTTAACAAGAGAGCAAGAAAGGCTCTTAGCAACCTATCGATGAGGTTCTTTATTGATCCAATGAACATATCTTTACATTTATCAATGATTTCTACTGGGAATGTATTTAATGAACGAGTATTTTGATGATGTGTACTAAATTTTCTTTCCTTTATTATGAATCATGATTAGTAAACACATTCTTCATATATATTTTTTCTTTGTTGTGGGCAGACCTCAATGCAATTGGGAAAAACACAAAAGGAATTGAATGAAAATTTATCAGAAATAAGGCAACTACAAATGAAGTTGAGTAGGAAGGGGAGTGAAGATGTAGATGACAATGTGCAGAGCTTGAAAAGAGTAATTGCTACAATGGAGAAGGAAAATAATAAACTTTAGGTTGATAATTTGGTGCATTTTATAATTTACTGTCATATGAGAAGTTTATCATGATATGTAGATGATAATGTGCATTTGAAAATTTGTATAGCTATGCAATTTTGTTGACTAATGTAATTAGTCAAAAGTATAGACTATTCCCAATGACAGACCCCGTTTCTGCACTTCCATTTCCGTACAGACGGCAGCCTGCCGGCAACCCCACGGTAACCCTCCAGCCTATATTTAATCCGACTGAAAGATTCCCGTGAAGTTAAGCCGTTTTTCCCTATTGAAAACTTTTTTAATTACACATTTATATAATAGACTTAGTAAAAATTTGGGCAGCATAACGACTATTTTTCTAAGATTACCACCCTGCAAATTTGGTAAAAACTTTAAACACTTCTAAAATCAATTGGTTTTTCCCAAACTTCTGGGCCTCAGACCTTCAATTTATCAATTCACAAGCAACCACAAGCATGCCATCAATTTTCAAAATAATTTAAAACACAAAACAGTATGTCATGCATCTATATTTATTTATACATGTTCAAATATAAGAAAAACTTATATATTATGTCATATACAATTAAGTATTTCCCAAAATAAGATATATACAATCACAGCAGTACAAAACACTTTCGACTCAATCTGCCTAATCCTGGGCTGGAGTCTCTGATCCTGATGTACCTGTACCTGTACCTGTACCTGCATCTGCCCCTGGGGAGGTTTTGTTTGTAAAACATAAAACAGTATAAGCTAAACGAGCTCAGTGAGTGTTGTAAGTTTTTACTTTCATTTTATCTTTATAAAAAATCCTCCCTTAGTTTTAAAATACTTTATAAACCTCGCATCGCTGTAATATGAAAAATCAATTTTTCTCTCAAAACCATTTTTCAGAGAAATGCATGGATAACTTATTTATGTAAATATCATTCAATTCCATTATAAAACTAAAAGATACGATAAATTATCATATAATTTCAGTTTTCTGCATAAAATATAAATAGTGGTGGCATTCTTATTTTTGAAAAGTCTATGAATAAAACGAGCCAACCACTAATGGTCCGTACCATATGGTATCCTAGGTATGGAGTGGAATTTTGCCTCGCTCTGACCTTCCCGGAATTTTTCCTCGTTCAGGCCATCTAACCGGTATTACGTAGCGGAATTTTTCCCTCGCTACGGAGCGGCATTTTTCCTCGCTCAGGTGGAAGCTAGCTAATAATATACCCTATACGTGCATTAGGCGACACACTAAACTGAACAATTAACTCGATACAATCCCCCCTTGCGGGTTTCCTCCCGCTGTTAGTGACAGACACTCCCAACACTGCCAATGCACGCTTCGGGTACTCAACCTCAACCGAAAATATCTGTAAGATCTACCAAGCATACCATATGTTCAATATATATTTCCATCAAATAATTTTTCACCATAAATACTTATCTCGTATAAACTTTTCAAATTTAAGAAATCCACATCTCATATAATCATTTATAGTCCATGCAAAATATTTTTCATATAATTTCATTTATTTCAAAATCAAACTATAACATATCATAACATAAACTTTAAAACATTATATCCAAAATATTTTGAATAACACTCACCGATTATCGATTCACAAAATCACACGCTTTCGGGTTCCCTCGATTCCAAATATAATTATCGCCGTCCTAATTTAAATCTACAAAGTGATATAATATATAAAATTTTTAGTACGGTTGCCATACTGGAAAAATAACCCTAAAAATGAATTCTACACTTAAAAACGAGTCCGTAGACACGTCGGGAGCTAAATTTCGAGTTCGGGAGGTCGAAAATCTTACCTCCGCCGTACGTGGTGGCCGACGGCGACTTTCCGGTGGCGGATTCCGGCGACCTCGGTGGTGGGAGGTATGGTTAGGTGGGTTTTGTTGTCCTCGACACACTAATCACGAAAACGAGGTCGATCGGCGTCGAAATCGCTTTGTTTCGCCGGAATCTAGAAAAATAAAAGTTGGTTAACCGCCTTACTTCATCTACTGAAACGAAGACCCAAACGGTGATAAAAATTGACAAAATTGGTACCTATAGAATCTACGTCGCACGAGCTTTCCAACGGTACCAAGATCGGCCAAAACGGAGCTCGGATGAGGTCGGAACGAGAGATTGAAGTTGGGCTCGCGAAACTGAAATTTCTGGAAATCCGAGGAGAGAGAAAGGAGTGAGTCGGCCGAAGGAAGAAGATGATGATATAATCCGGTCGAATTGCAATTTGCCCCCTCAACTTTGTAAAAATTACGATTTCAACCTAAACTTTTAAAAACATAACTTTTTAGTCCTTGCACTATTGCCCAATTTTTATAATATTTTTCAATTTCACCCTTTTCTTCAATATTTCTTTTCATACTATTTTCATACCTCTAAATCAATTATTTTACCATTTCTTGAGCTCGAAATCGCATCCATAAATTTCATCATAATCCAATTTTATATTTGGGCACTCTAAATTATTATTTTATTCCATAAATGAGACATACGTGTACAATACGTATATAATACTAAAATAGGGATGACATATTACACCCAAAATACTGAAAACGTGTTTGAGTCATGTAATTAGTCAAAAGTATAGCCATGCAATCTTGTTTAGTCAATTCTTTGTTACTGGAATGAGATGCATTTCTTCCCAAGTGCATTTGTTTATAGGTGGAACTAGTGTCCAATACATTTTGATTTTCCAAATGCAAAACAAATGGAAATGAATGATGATAAACAAACTCCAATTGATCGTTTATATTTAGTTGGTCTTTCTCTCTGATTTAGGAAAATTATTAATTGTTCAATTACTCTCTGATTTAGGAAAATTATTAACTGTTCACGAATATTGAAATTATCTTCATTGAAAATTAAACATCAAGCGTTTCATATTTGCTTGTTAAAACCAAACAAGATTTCAAAATGAAATTAACCATAATAACAAATCGATACAAAAGAACAATGACAATGCATGTATAATAAACTGTTCAATATCCCAAATATAACCAAGTTGTCCCACAAAATCACTTATAATTAAAAAGTTCTATCCCCAAACTATCATAGAGCGTGTAATTGAAACCACAATAAGAACAAACCCCATGAAATGCTTGTATCAATTCAAATTATGAAGAACACATGAAACAGCTAGTGGGAAGCCAAATCATAAATAGGAAATATGGTTAGAGAACACAATCATCGACTAGCACAACTCATGTACACCATGACTACTTAAATGATCATCAAAACAAATTTGCTTGGCATCTCTAAATTTTATTGGCTTTCAATGAGCCTTTTGGAATTTTGCTTAGAACTTTGGCATCAAAAATATCAAATTGCTTTTTGCTCTCGATGGCTGCCTTCTCAGCGATAGGGTCAATCTTGTCCTCGTACTTGTCATATATAACAGGCACTGTGTGTCACAAAAAAAAAAAAAAAAACTGTTTTCACAGGAGAAGATTATCAATATGCGGTATATCAGTTGATCACATTCTACAATGTATGCATCACAAAAGTTTCTAATGACATTACCTATGTAAAACAAGGCTCAAGAAATTACACAATTCCCCACAACTGACAAGATCCACAAAGCAGCAATGGCCTGAAATCATAACATAGTCAACATAAATTGGACAGCAAAACCACAGAAAAATTTTACAATAAAGTAGCTGCACTTTTAAAATTTATTATCTAAGAATTATTGAAAGTACAAAATATGAGTGTTTAATTCCTAACCTAGGTACTCCTAACTTGGGGGTTGGGATTCCCAACCCAGGGGTTGGGATTCTCATTTTTGGATTGAGATTCTCAATTTAGAGGTCTGATTTCCAACATCCGAATCTAGGGTAGGATTCCCACCCTTCGGGTTGGGATTCTAACCAGAAGGTTGGGATTCCGGTTGGGAATCTCAGCCTAGGGGTTGGATTCCCAACTTCAAGGTTGGGAATCTCAACCTTTCAATTAGGATTCCCCTGACCTTCGACGGGATCAAGGGTGGGAATCCCAACTTAAAGGTTGGAGAGGTTGGGATTCCCAACTTTCGGGTTGGGAATCCCACCTTAGATCCCGTCGGAGGTCGGGACGACCTCCAGGTTAAGAATTCTACATAACTTGATCCCGCCAAAGGTTGAGAATGAGTTGAAAATCCCAACCAAAAGGTTGACCTTCAGGTTGGGAATCACAATCAAATGTTGGGATTTCCAACCTAAAAGTTGGGAATCATAACCTAAAGGTTAGAAATTTTTTCGAGGATCTCTGATTCATTGTCATCCTAATCAATGCACATGCAAAAATATAGACTAGCATATCTATATAAATCGAACCAGCTAAGTTAGTCATCTCTATAATAATGTTTACTTTGGATAACTGTAGACACAATTACATTGGTTCATTACCTTTTATAAATAACCTTGTATCCTCTCCATTCTACAAAATTACAGAGCTTGGGTCCTCATGTAAGAATCACTCCATTGAACTCATGGATAACCTACTCAGACAATGTCGTAGTTTCAAAATTACATCAGTATTGACCATCACAAGTGGCTGGGAAAATGACACCAAAAAGATAAATGACATAACAAAAGTGTGGTCCTTGTATATAAATACATACTAATAATTTAAAATCCACAAGGCTAAGATCTGAAAAGGATAGGATTTGTAAGCATAAACTGCTTATGCAACAGGTGCCATTACAACAGCAGAACTACAACATCCTATACCAAACTTTAATTTTCTCATGACCATTCTTCTGGTCTAAAATCACCATACGCAATATGAATTTTTCAAGAACGAGATTAGTATTCATAAGCATACTTAAAAAGGCTCAACAAATCATTTCTTATCTATTTAAATGATATTGCCCAACATGTCTATAATTGTAAATTCACCATAGAGAATTAAGTTGAAACTGATCCAAATATTTCATTGAGCTTTGAAGGGAAACTCAAACTGCTGCTAACCATTTAAATAGTCTTGGTTCCAACAACATTATGCCCGGGGACCTCTCAACGCAACACTCTACTACTCATCCTTGCAGTTGGAGATCTTCAGTCTCTAAAGACTTTAAATGAAAATTTAAAGGTTTGTCAACAAATTTTATTATTATATAATAACTATGAGTTCGTTGGGATCTGATAACCCCAAAATGAATTAGAATGATTATACAAAAATCCAATAAACATAGAAGTCGGTCTCATCTCATGTTATTGAAAAATAACAAATGGATCAATCTAACGAAACAAATACGTAAAGAAAAACACGAGCAAATACATAAGCAGATCCAAAAGGATTCAAATTACCATGATTCCTCGTCACCTCTACGTTATGCGATTTTGCTCTCCTCATCTTTGCTACCTTGTCGTCTTTTTTCAGCTCATGACCACCATTTTTCTTTTATTATACCACAGAGAGGAAGTCGATCAACTATGGGCGCAGTACAATGCTGTCCAAAAAATCTTAGATGGTGGCAGAACCTCACTCCTTTTGTTGGCCATGGGAAGAGAGAAGAGAGCTTAGGCATGGGAAGTGAGAAGAGAGTAAGATGTGGAAAGTAAGAAGAACAAGTGAGGTGTGGTAAGTGACAAAATGGAAGGCTGTAATTTGCGGGAGAGGAGACTGGCTGTGCTGCACGGTAAGACAATTTCACCAAATGGGTTATAGATGCATTTTAGTTTATGGCTCTCATTTCATTAAGGGCATTCTTGTCCATTCATGATCATTTTTGTACGAACAAAAATAAAAGGTTAGATTTGGAGTTGAGCTGCTGAAATGAGTCATTTAATGCATTTTCCCTTAACTCTCATGGGCTGGACTAACTAGGTCCAATAGAAAGAAGGTTCAACAGCTTCATACATATAAAAATGACTTGACCCGCGCGGACGTTGATTTCTTTTGTTTTTGTTTTCTTGAAATGAATGGATATCGATTTTTAAATCCGGGATTTTTAAATCTTGTTATCGAATGATGATGTGACAAACTTTGATTGGGTGATTTTTAAATTATTTAATATAACATATAAAAACCAAATTGTTTTTTTTTTTATAATTATTTTAAAATTTGGTCAGCAATTAGTCAACTATCGATTGAGATATTTTTGTTGACTTTATAAAACCCAAAGTGATATTAGTGCAAAAAGGGGTCATAGTTACTATATTTATATAATACAATTTGTCAAAAAAAAAAAAAAAAGAGGCAAATCTAATCAATGAAGCAAAAAGAATATATTTTAGACATATGTTACTTCTGAAATAAAATACTTTACCAAAGCTACGTTACCATGATAGAAAACATATGTATCCAACTCAATTGATAATTATCATGATATAAATATGGTGGAAGAATCAATTGATGTTGGTCTTGGAGAAGAAGAATGGAAAGGATTTGGTGGCATTTGCAAGGCTTCAATGCTTCCCTGCAACATGTCTATCACCTTATTCATAGATGGCCTATCCGGTGGAAGAGTCTGTACGCACCATAAACCCACGATTATCATCTTCTTTGCTATTTCATCTTCTTCACTGGTCATGCTGTCTTGCAATTTAATTTCTTCGTGTAGATCTAAATGCTCATAAATCCATTTTGGAAAATAGATCTCACTTGAATTTTCCACCCCAAGATGGAGGTTTTTCCTACCTCCAACCATCTCTAAAACCATCATTCCATAACTATAAACATCAGACTTGTGTGATACTTCTCCAAAATTTCTATTAAATATTTCAGGAGCAACATATCCCCTAGTTCCTCTAGCCTCCAACAATGATACATTACTTCCTTTTTTGGGGCACAATTTTGCAAGCCCAAAATCAGCTATCTTTGGACAAAAATCTTCATCGAGAAGAATGTTATGAGGTTTTATGTCAAAATGAAGAATTCTTGTGCTGCAGCCGCGATGCAAGTATTCCAACCCTCTAGCTATTCCTAATGCAATTTGATACAATTTTTCCCATCCCAAATGCTGATTGGTCCTCAAAGTACTGGTATTAGTACTGTGTATGAATTTTTCAAGTGATCCATTAGGCATAAACTCATAAATAAGAGCTCTTTTGCTGCCCTCTAAACAAAATCCTAGCAACCTAACAACATTAACATGGGATGTTTTACTAATGCTGGCTACCTCATTGATGAATTCCTGTCCATTTCCTTTGGATGTGTTTAGGAGCTTCACTGCTACAAGTTGGCCATCTTGTAACTTCCCTTTGTAGACGTCTCCATAACCACCTTGACCTAACTTATTCTTGAATGAATCTGTTATTTTTTTAACATTTAAAAAGCTATATCTTTTGGGAGCTAGAGATCCATAATTTCTTATAAAGGCCTCAAGATCTTGATCATTCTTTGTTTTCTTCCAAAAGGTTACTGCCGTGATTATTGATGAGATCTTCTTCCATTTGAAAATGCAAATAACAATAAAGATGATAGTAAGTCCTCCAATTGCCGTAACAATACCTATATGAAGAAATAAATGATGAATTAACAGTTCAGCACCAAGAAGTTGATAAACACATCATAATTAAGATATATCTAGCTAGAAGATAATTAGAAGGTAAGGATAAGTATATTTCTTTTAATCTCCACGGCATAGTATGACTTTCGACATTTTGGAAAAAAACTAATGTTATCAAACATGTTTAACCTAAGAAAAATGAACAGAAAAGATTAACATGAATATATTATTACCTACAAGCAGCTTTGATCCCAAAACCCGAATCGTTTCTCCGGCTGCATAATCATTAAGATTTAAGTATTTGAGAAGTTAGAACAAAATACATCTTTTAATTTTTCTACACACCCAACCCATTGGGCCTGTAGGCTAAAACAAATCAAAGATGGTTAGAGAGCTAAGGTAAATCATTGAACACTTTGTTTTCACTACAAAACATTTCCTGTAAAGAATGTATATGAAAAATAGCTAATTGACTAGCAGTCGTATGGTATGCAATAAAAGGAAATTCAATGATAAAGTTGAGGTTGATCAAATCTTTTAAACCAATATTGATGAAATTCTGAATTCAAATTATATCACCCAATTTCAACACTTAATTAAATTAGTAGTAATTTAAACTTACATAAATAAATAAATCAATAAGTGAACCGATCGAGAATAAAATTTACAACTAATCAAATAGTCCAAATGTCCATTTGGAGACTTATATAAAAGTCTAAAACCAATGACCATTAACTATAGGTGCAATCAAAATCTAGATTCTAGTCATACTCTGTATAGATGTCCATTACACCATCTAAGAATATTTGCGCGCCAAGACAGGAGAGAAAGCAAAGCAACAATAACTTATTTCAAGTGGAGAGTCTATCTTGGTCGATTTGGTATTTTTTGTTATATTATGTGTGTCGAAAAATGTGTCTAGAATAGTTTTTGAAATTGTGATCATAAAGAAAACTAGAATCATGAAGAACAGCCATATGTGCCAAATAAAATATTGGTGCAGACAAGTTAGTGTTGAAAAGGAGTAGGCAACGGTGGGCGCGTTTTTGATACAAAAGGTTTAGGTGTTGCTTGCATTCATTTTCTGGAATGATTCTGCATTTTCTGAAATGATTTTTCATTTTCAAAAACAGAAAATAGATTAAAATTGTTTGGCTAATTATTTAGTAAAATGTTTTTTAAAAATAGGAAACACATTTTTTAAAATGATAATAAAAAGTGAAAATCAACTTTTGTATCCTTTTCACCATTTTCAAAAGAAATCAAACTTTTCCCTCAAAATAGCAATTTTACTCATTTTCAAAAAAGATATTATGAAAAATTCTTCTAAAAAGTAAAATATTGATGATTAGCACCAACACACTTCCCCTCCCTCTTTTTTTTTTTTTTTTAAATAAATAAACCGCCCCATACCGATTAAAAAAATTGGTTGACGTTAAATTTGAATGGTATAATGGTATTTGGATGAGTAATTTTATTTGTTTTAATAAAATTATATTTAAAAAATAAAATTTTAAATGATTAAATAAAAATCATCGACATCAACCAGAAACATTCAAAAAACAAAACCTCATTCATTAACCCAACCAATGCAGAAACATTAATAAAACATCATCCTCAATCCATCATCATCAAAATCAACCCACCATCATCCTCAATTTGGGTTTCTAGCAGATTCACCATCCCCTAAACCCAAATCATCCCTTCATCAATTCAAACCATTAATCTCAAAACACAAAACACATCAATCCATCAACACCAGTAGAGAGAGAGAAGGAAAAGAGGATAAGCGGAGAGAGAGAGGAGAGCAAAAGAATTTGGTTTACATTAATAGTTTTTTTTGGTATTTTTTATTTAATATTATTATTAATTAATAATTTAAGTGATATTTTAGTTATTACATAAGTTTGAAGGATATAATTGGGATTTTATAGAATATTGATAAGGATATTTTGGTATTTCACTGTTTTGGATAGAAAATATTAATATCTTGGATGGAAAGTTAACGGTAGAGAACCATTTACTTAACAAAAAAAAGGATGTTAATCACCAATAATTTATTTTCCAGGGGTTTTTCATAATATCTCTTTTTTAGAACAATACCAAACATATTGCATTTTCAAAATATCATTTTTAAAACATGTTTTTCAATTTTAAAAATAGTTTTCAAATACATCATTTTAAAAAAGTTCCTACACATTTATGTAGTTGGGTGAACAAAATGTGTGGAAATTTAAATAACTCTACCTCCTACACATTTATTTAATTTATCTTTACTACAATAAACATAAATCAAATGACAAACAAGAATTTAATAGAGAATCCTTAATCAGGATAAAATATCTTTCACGTTAATTAACTTTAATAATAATTAGTTAGTACACATTCGATATAGTTTGACACAAAAATGAATAATAATACTAATTTTTTTTTTTTTAAATGACAAAAAAATTCTCCATTGGAGCTTGGGTTAAACAACACTTGGACTTGGTCAAGGATTGAGAAAAATCTTATAATAAGAAAAAAAAATAGGAAGTTGAAATCAATAATCATATGATCATGGACAATCAGCCAAAGATTTATTCGGACATGATACACTTGAGTGGCTTTGAATGTGGCAGGAAGGTCTTTGTGAACACTTAAATCATACGAAGGCAAGTGCCAAACTCCTTCCCTTTCTTTTGACTTGCTCAAACACGGCATGGAACTCAAACAAGAAAACAGAGCACACCTTCTAGCTAGCAGAGGGCCCACTAAAGAACTGTAAAACTCTGAGTCAACCAGAATTAATGTTCATTTGTGACTAGGCAACCAGCCAATTGAGAGTTTTGAGACAGCTTTTCTCGTCGATTAACAATTCTAGAAGAGTATTTAAAAGAAGATGAAATGTCTCAACAAATGACTGTAGGTTTGAATTTGCTTGGTACTTACTTTTCAATAACGCCACGACTACGAATATACAATTCTTTTCGGAATTAAAATTCTAGCGTTTTACTGTCGAATTATTTTATCCTATGTTATAGTAAATTAAATTAATATAGTGGTGACCTAATCCAAAATATCCATCCAACTAATTGTAACAACAATTAATTTGAGTTGAAGCAATACTAGTTGTTCAATAAAAATTCAGAGATTATGCTATGGAACTCAAAACACTAGCAAGAAGTTGGGATGAATTAGTTTGACTACTTCCCAAATGACTAACATTGAGTTGTGCTACATATGTTGAATAATGCCTTAAAACAGGGGTAGACCAGCATATATGAACGTACCAGCACCAGGTGGAGGACAGATAGGCTTCTGAGGTTCATCATGATCACGACAAAAACATCGAAATGGCTCTGAAGAAGCTGAAGGATCAGATCCGCATATCCCACCTGAAGAATTACAAGCAGCACACAGTTTGTCTTCCGCCATATACTCCACCTCAAACCCTTTATTCAGAAGCTCTTGCAAGTCTTGCAAGTTTATAGGACGAACAAGATGATTAAGAGCACTCAACAGAACTGGGACTTTGATTTCCGCTCTACATGTATCGGTGAGATTTTGAAGTTGAAGCTCCGGTTTGTCTACCTTTACCATGTAAAAGCCAGCTTCTCCGGTACAGTTAAATATATTTGGACTGCCTGGGGGCAATTTTTGATCATCGCAATCATGGAAAAAGCTGACATTTCGAACGTTCGGAGTGTACTTGAAACGAGAAGAGTCGATATCTGTGTCCTTGGTTACTATTCCAGGACAATAGTCATACCAAAGATCATCTCGAGCTATGGTCATGACCGAACGAGACGCATCGATGTTCAAAACTCCAAACTTTTGAGTTCCAAAGTCTATTAAATAGTAGTCATTGTTTTGACATTCAATCCTGAATCCTTCATGACCACAATACTGAGGCCTATTCCCTCCCCAGAAAGGATAGGAGATATTCAATTCCTTTGACCCACACCTATAAAGATAGGGGCTACTACCGCAGATGGAGAACTGATCCTCGTCATCGTTGCAGTGAGATAGAGGGAGGACGATCAAGAAGAAGAAAATGATGATGGTGAAGTGGAGAATAAGCGTTGGGAAGAGATGGTGGTTTTTCATGTTTCTGTGCGAAGTCAGGCCAAGACCTGGCAAGGTAAGAGATATGGGGACTTATTTACGTGTATGAGGGATTGAGGTGTTTTAAGGGAATAACATTTGATTGGACATGGAAATTAATAATGAAAGTGATGGTGAGAACTTTATTTTAACATAGAAATGAAGAGACCAATAATAGTTTAGAGAGAAGAAAAGTTGCAACCATTAACAAAGAATTTTCCAATGAGAGATATAGAAAAACGGGATGTTGACATCCAATTCCTGAGAAAGTATGGTGGAAAGAAAAGGAGTGGCGGGCGAATAGATAAGTGTGGCTATCCAACTTGTATGGGTTTCGAGAAACAAAATTTCTATGATAGGAAGATATAATAGTGTAATTTCACACATACGTCCTGACAAAATCAATTATAGGTATCTCTTAATAAATGTCCAATATTTTGAACCAACTGGAAAACGGTGACTGAGCAAGAGTGTCAATTACTCCAGAAGTCTTCCAAAAGTCTTTCTACCTAAGTTTAAGAGTAATTATGGTAAGTTCAGTCGCTCTAAATCCAACCAGTAATTGTCAATATGTTAAGATTTAGGCATTTTGTAGGAAACAAAATTGTTATGGGCTAATTAAAGACTTAATTTCTTCCTAGCCCAAGTTGGAGAAGGTCTAATGTTCTGTCAAGACTATTAAGCACTATAACTAAATCTCCTCCTTCCCAATTCATCATTATCGTTACGCGTCTAAACCATAGCTAAATTCTGTTATCATGCCTTAAGATGACTAAGAAGAAAACACACACAAACACACACACACACACATATATATATATGCCAACAAAGAGATGAGAGGTAGGCTAATTTGTTGAAAGAAGAGCGTGCATACCATGAGGATATTCAAGAGGGCAGGTTTGAGCTCGAGATTCTTCAGGGCAAAGGCATATAAATTGCTCTGAATTTGATTTACTCGATGCACATATCCCGCGACTAGCCAAACACTTATCACACAGTATATTGTCTGCGTCGTACTCTACATCAAATCCTCGTTTCAAAGCCTGTCCCAACTGTCCAGGTAGAAGAGCAGCCAATAGAACAGGGACTTTGATAACCTCTTTACACGTATTACTCATATTTCCAAGTGTGTCATTTGTGTAAAAGCCAGTTATCACTTCACCATGTACATTACAACTAAAATAATATTGACTCTCCGGAGAAATCTCTTCATCGCAGTCGTAGAAGAAGCTGAGGTTTCGATCGTTTGGACCGTATTTGAAGTGAACTTCGTCGAAAACGATGTCTCGAAATATTATTATTCCAGGACAATAATCATCCAGAAGATCGGCTCGAGCAATGGTCATTCTTCTATCATTGTAACTGATGTTTAAAACTCTAAACTTCTTAGTACCAAATTCTACGAAATGGTACTCCTGATCATGATCGCATTTGATCTCAAATCCATTATGACCACAGTACGGAGGCCTACTCCCTCCCCAGAAAGGATACGATATATTCAATGGGGCAGAGCGGCCACACCCGTAAAGATGTTGGATTCTGCAAGCCGATAACTGCTTATAATGCTGATCGCAATAAGATGTAGGGACAACGATCAAGAAAATGAAAATGGAGATGACGGGGAAGAAGTGGATGCTGTTCATCACGTTGGTGTTCAAGGTCATGGAGACAAAAAGCCAAGACTTGGTAAGTGATAAGGGGTTTTGTTTTGTTTACTTGTTTGACGGATAGAGGTGTCTGATTGGTGGATTAACCGTTGATTGACAAAGGAAATTAATGATGATTGAGATGGTGGGGACTTTTATAATTTGAAACAAGAGACTAAAAGTTTTGACCAGGAAAATTGCTGCCATTTTTTTTATTTTAATATATGAGATTAAAGATTGTGACTGTTGACTTCGATTTTCGCAGTCTCATATTACGAAAACATGGCGGGCGAAATGAAATAGGTTATATGGGCTCAGCGTTGCATTTATAGAACCACAAAGTTGCTATCTAGTTCAACATCTTCAAGGTTCAACAAAAGGAAATTGCAGGAGTGATTAAAGGGGCGGGATAAGCTAGACCGATTCCAAACATATTCTGGGGGCTGACAGTTCAGGTCTGTAGGCCAGTTTCAAATGAAAATGTTTTACGGGGCAACCGAATATCATCCATTTAATTAATCAATGTAGAAGGATTAAAACATTAACATGACCTGGATTTGCATGTACCAGATGAGAATGCCTTTATAATCCGTTTAACAAATTAATTCAAAATCAAACCAAAATCCAGGCAGTGATCAAGGTAAGGGTACTTTATGTTGGTTTGAAATCTGATAATATCGTCCGTTTATGCAATGACGTTAAAAGAAAATGTCATAGTTGTTGTGACTTTAAAACTCTAAATATCTGAGTAACAAATTCTATGAAATGGTACTCCTTGTCTTGATCACTTTTGATCTCAAATCCAATATTATACAGAGATCTACCTCTCCACTAAGGATACGTTATATTCAATAAGCCAGAACCATACGGGTAAAGATATCATCTTGATTACAATAAGATAGTTTGGGTGTCCCGATTAACTTGACCCGACCCAAATCAAACTGAAAAGAAATTCCGTTCTTATAATTTTTTTAAAAAAAAATTATTTGTATAATAAAATTATGCATGTGCCCTTGAGGGTGATCCAAAGTTTTGAATAACCCTCAAGGGTACATATGTAAATTCGAATACCTTAATCTTAAATCTTAATCAAAACAACCAGACCTCCTTCATTTCTTTTGAGTTTTCTGCTTCTTCTTCTACGCCGACACCCGCCTTTCATACACTTTCTCTCTCCTTAACTATATGTCTTTCTATGTAAAACCCTCATCTTCAAATTTATGGCTTCTTCTTCTCCTACTCAGTTTCTTATTCTTCTTCTTGTTTTGTCTTGCATTCTTTGTCTTTCAAGTGTTTTACATGTTCAAAATGAAATCTTACAATCAAACACTGTAATACAAGTTTTGACCCTTATTGACACTTACTAAAATCGTCGCCAACCCTTCGCTAACCCTTGTCGTCCACCCTATCACTAAACCCTATCGCTGAACCAAGCTTTCAGGTTTTTTAACTTATTTTTGCTTTGGTTTCTTCAATTTTTTTTATTCTTTAGTTCTTTGCTTTGAGTCTTTGCTTTGGTTTCTTTGAACTTGTGACTTTATTTCATTTTCCATTTTATGGTTTCTTTGAACTTGTTCTTGAACTCGCTTTGAGTCTTTGCCTAGAACTAATAAGAATAGATCGATCCAAATTGAACCAATCGTGTTTGGTTTAGGCCGATTTTAGTCCTCAGCTTTTTCATATTTGGTTCTACACTTTGAGAACAAAAAAAAAAAAAAATTAGTTCGGTTCAGTTCCACCGAACATGGAGCTACCCAGGCCTAGCGAGGAGCAAAGAAGGACAAATAAGAGGTCGACACTTGTTCTAATGGGAAGAGATGGTTGTTGTTCATGTTTCTGTGCAAGCTCAGGCCAAGACCTGGTAAGGTAAAAGATATAGGGACTTATTTACGTGTATGAGGGATTGAGGTGTTTGAAGGGAATAACATTTGTTTGGATATGGAAATTAGTAATGAAAGTGATGGTGAGAACTTTAGTTTAATATAGAAATGAAGAGATTAATAATAGTTTTAGAGAAAAGAAAGTTGCAACCAATAACAAAGAATATTCCCTCATTTTACAATCACACGATTATCATCTGAGGTGATAATTATGACAAATTCAAGTGAGTTGGTGCATGCTAATATAAATTACTCCAGCATTCTTCCAAAAGTCTTTCAACCCAAGTATAAAATAATTATGGTATGTTTGTTCACT
The DNA here is from genome assembly GCA_022984855.1 of Dimocarpus longan. NCBI lineage: Eukaryota > Viridiplantae > Streptophyta > Magnoliopsida > Sapindales > Sapindaceae > Dimocarpus > Dimocarpus longan. The sequence continues at coordinate 17,228,976 of CM041024.1, forward strand.
CTAATCCGAGTAATAATTGTAAAATACATAATATGTTAAGTATAAGGCATTTTTACATAACATGTTTTATGCTATAGTATTAGTTTTTTTCTTAGCCCAAGTTTGAGAAGGTCCAATGTTAGGTCAAGAGTAAGTAAGAGCTAGGACTGATCTTCTCCTTCCCAATTCATCATCATGACGTTTATGTATGGAAACCATAACTAAATCATGCTATCATGATTAAGGTGACCAAGAACAAAACATGATATGCTAAGAAGATGTCACGGAGGCCGGAGGGTAATATGTAAAAAGAAAAGCATGCATACCAGCAAGTTCTGGAGGTGCAAGAGGGCAGGTAAAAAGTTGAGATTCTTCAGGGCAAAGGCAGGTAAATTGCTCTGAATTTGAGTCATTCGATGCACATATCCCACCACTAACCAAACACACAGCACACAGTATATTGTCTGCATTGTACTCTTCATCAAATCCTTGTCTCAAAGCCTGTCCCAAATGTCCAGGTCGAAGAGTAGCCAATAGAACTGGGACTTTGATACCCTCTTTATATGTAATGCTTATATTTTAAAGTGGAAGCTCGGGCTTCCGTGTGTCAATTGCGTAAACGCCAGTTATCACTTCACCATTTACATTACAACTAAAATAATTTTGACTCCGTGGAGAAATCTCTTCATCGCAATCATGGAAGAAGCTGAGATTTCGAACGTTTGGGGCGCATTTGAAGTGAACTTTGTCGAAAACGGTGTCCCGGGATATTATTATTCCAGGACATTAATCATTCCAAAGATCAGCTCGAGCAATGGTCGTCCTTCAATCATCGTAACTGATGTTTAAAACTCTAAACTTCTGAGTATCAAATTCTATAAAAAGGTACTCCTGGTCTTGATCACATTTGATCTCAAATCCATTACGACTACAGTACTGAGGCCTAATCCCTCCCCAGAAAGAATACATTATATTGAATGAGCCAGAAACACGTACACCGGTAAAGACATTGACTACTGCAAGCCAATAACTGCTTATCTTCGTTACAATAAGATGGTGGGAAGACCACCAAGAAGAAGAAAACAGTGATGATGGAGAGGATCGGAATTCGTTGGAGGAGAAGGTGGTGGTTCATGGTTTTGGACAATTACTGTCACGGTAACAAGTTTAGGGTCGTTTATTTTTTTATTTGAAGACTGAAAAGTACTGCTGAAGACTGAAGATTGAATAGTAATTGAAACTTGAAATTTGAATAACATGTTTGTTTTTTTTCCTTTACCTCTGAATATATTATAAACTTATTTGTTTTTTAAATTTAAAATTGTCTGAAAACTAGTAAGTTGACATTTATACATTTTTAATTATTTGTTGTTATGTAATTTTAATTAATTTAATATAAATATATGAAAATAAATAATTTAATAAATTTTAAAACATTTTTATGTACATATTAATAATATTTTATTCATAATTAAAATATAATTAAAAAATATAGTAGTATTAATCATATTTATATATTTAAACATATTAATATATTTAAGAAAATAACTAAAAATGAATATTTAAATTATAAATTAAAATATATTAGTTTAATTTCAAGATAATTAAAATAAGATATATTTAGGTTTTTCTTTTCAAATATATTTTTTATAAGCATCAAGGAAAAAAAAAATTGAGTAATATGAAATTAGGATAAATTTGAAATTATATTATTTTAAGGAGAATATATTTGGAATAAAAAAATTTAAATGTCATTAAGTGACTTGCAATTAAGTGAAAAATTAAAATTTTTTAGTTAATTTTTTCAGTTATTATTATTATTTTTTTATAGTTTTAAGTGATTTGACCACTTAAAAAAGTAAACAAAAATAATTTAATAGGTATAATTTAATACTATTAAATTTTAAGTGGAAAAAACAAACGCTCTCTTAGAATTTGAAATTATATATGGGTTCAGTTTATTTTTAAAATTGTTGATTATAATATGTTGGCGGATTCACATTTGAGTAAATTAAAAAATGAAATGAAAAGAGATGATGAGATTTTATTTATTTATTTATTTAAAAAAATGATAATAATAGAAAAAAATTAAAATAATATTAAAGGGACTATCAGTTTCGTTGAAGTTGTATCCATTGAGAATTTTCCAGGAAAGATTGGAGAGGAAGCCGCAGAGAGATGCTTGACTTGGAAATTTTGAGTGGTCCGAAGAAAAACTGAGGTAGTAGATGGAAAAATCCTCAGCTCAATATCTTAGTAAGAACTACTCAAAATTGAGTTACCAATACAAAGAAAGTACATTAATTCGTATTTGCATCAAGCTGCAGTGCTGACTCAAACTTGTAGCCTGCTTGCTGATCAAACTATACTTCTAGGACTCATAGTTTAAAATATCTGTGATTTCCGCGATATTTTCACCAATATTTTCGTAAATCAAGGATATCGATATCGATAGGGGGTGTAATCTCCTATCCGTCAAAATATCTTGGAAATATCCGAAAATATCTGCGATATTTCCGTAAAATATCCTTTCTATGAGCTTGTAGTATAAATTTGACAAAATATCGAGGAAATTTTCGGAAATATTCGTAGAATATCCATGAAATATCCTGGAAATATCGATTAAATTTCCACAAAATAAAAGTGAAATTTAATTTTTTCAAATAAGAATTTGTTGAGCTTTTATTAAATAAATAAAAGGAATAATTACAAAAAAGACTCATTTGGTAAGGACAACCTCTAAAATAACATTTTTTTTGTTTTATTGTTATAAAAAAGACATTGGATGGACAAAAATGACCTTAATAAAATGATAGTAATTTGAATCACTGTTGGGATTCCCAACCTTAAAGTTGGGCATCTCAACCTCTATATTGGGAGCCCCAACCTTTAAGTTGGGATTCTCAATCTTGATTTAACATCCAGGTTGAAAATCTCAACCCTAAGGTTGAGATTCCGAATGTGGATTTGAATCAAGATTAGGACTCCCAACCTAGATGTTGGGATTTCCAACCTGAAGGTTGAGAATGTGAACTTGGATGTTTTATCAAGGTTGAGATTTTCTACCTCGAGGTTGGGATTTTCAACTTCGAAGTTGGGATGTAGATTGAGATCTTAACTTCGAGGTTGGGATTCCCAACCTCGAGGTTGGGATTCTCAACTAGATCGTTTAGTAGAAAGAGTGACCGACAAAAAATAATGGGTCAAGGGCATTTTCGTCCAAAAAAAGACATTGTGCAAAGATTTAAACAATAAAGATTATTTTTCAAATGGGTTATAAAAAATGTGTTAGTTTTCAACAAAACCCTAAATAAAATAAGTTTTCAACTCACATGAATAATCTCATTTTCATCAGGAATCTCATTATTATATTCCATTTTGTAGTCAAGTTCAAACATCTCATAATTGCTATTCTATTTTAAAAACAAAAACTCCTAAGCCCTTGCTAGTGATGGAATTCATAATGAAGACAATGATGTTGATGATGGTGATAATAGTGATGATGATGATGATAATGATGACGACGACAATGATGACGATGATAATGATAACAATGGAGGAAATAATTATGCTTTTACTCAAAGAAATGATATTGATACAGGTTTGTCATTGAGCTCATTTACTTGTGAAGAACAATACACTTATTGCACACAAGAAGAAGACTATGGGTGTAGAGCTGCGGGTCCAGGCATAGGGGTTATTGGTAAGGATTATACAAGGAGAATCCATCGAATGCAGTTAAGGATGTCATCATCCAATGAAGATAACATTTCAACTACCTTTGAATCTATAAGTTTAAGGTCTAATGATGATGGTCATAGAAGTTTTGGGATCTCCAATGATCCTTACACATAATTTCCTATCTATGGACAGATGGTGGGAATAAATCAAGAAGTTTATTCATGGCATGTTCGTGATTATATTCAAAACCATTCAAATTATATGTCATGGTATCAGTATTGTATAAATCTAGATACTAACTATACCATCTATGAATCATCTAAGACTTCATTTTGGTATTAAAATTTACATGATTTATGTGATGCAAATTAATTGAAAAGTTTTAATGGAAGCTTTTTATATTTTCATATATCTCCTCTATATATTATATCTATATTTATACCTTTTAGTTGTTACTTTTTAGATAAAATATGTTTTTTTTTTAAAAAAATATAATATGATTTTTGATTGTAGAAATGATTATTTTAACATTACCAAAAGTTTCATTAAAAAATATTATGTTTTTAACTAAATTTCCGTACTTTTCGTAAATTTTACGTAAATTTCCGTCGATATCGATATTTCTGTCGACATTTCCACCGAATCATAGTACCGATATTTCCGTCGATATCGATATTTTCAACATTGCTAGGACTTACGTGATTATTTTGCAAGGAAAATCATCCATGTACTTGTGTGGAAGCAAAATCTTTTTGTCCAGTACAGTAAAGGTCATATTTCCTTGCAAAAACCAATAGTGTTATTGGAATGAAAATAGTCATGGGATTTAAATCCAAGAACTTATAAGGATTGAAGATTTAAAAAAAAAATAAAAAAATAAAATTTAAAAGTAAATTTTTTCCTATAAATCCCTACCACCTTTACAATATCCAATATGTAGTTGTTTCGGTTAGGCAAATAAAGATAGTATTAGTTTTCAAATAATAATAATAATAATGATATAGATAGTATTGGAACGTGTTTTGACAAAAAGGTTATTATAAGAAAGTAACTGAATTTTCCTTTTTCTTTTTTTAAAGTGAATTTTCACTTTTAATGATAATAAGAGTTTCTCGGACATGCAGCTATGTATGTAGTCTCAATTATCAAGTTATCAAATAAATATTATTACTGAACTAGATCAAGTTAAGTTTAAGATACTTTGTTTTCACTGACAACACAAATTTACAGATTCAGGCCGCTGTGTAAGAACAGACATTTTGTTCGAGTCTGACACTTAATGCACTTTAGAAATTCTTCCACCTATGTATTCTCTAATACACTATGTAGATCTATAAATTCAAAATAACAATTTAATTGCTTAATTTCACCTAATTACCTTTGAATTTATGATCTAATTTTCCAAGCTCTAATAATTTTGTAGTTACAATTTCTTTGTAATTTTTTTTTTTTAATTTTCTTAAAGGTTTGGAGATAGTATATATATATGTATATATAGAGTACCATCAATCTCTCTTAGGGGCGGGCAAAAAAACATGACCCAACCGAACCAACCCGAAACTGAACTGATTTCGAATGTTCTGTTCAAATCATGTAAAGAAAATAAGGGTGTTGTAGAACCGATAAAATTTCGGTAGCTGACCTGAACTGAACCAAAATCGGATATATATTTTAAATTTTTTATGTAGCAAAATTACTCATCTGCCCTTTAGAGTTATTCAAATTTTAAATGGCCCTGAAGGGCACATATGTAATTTCGTCTTTGACAACCCAAAATATATCACTTGACCGGTTACTTTCTCCATTCCAACTTTGCTTTCTTCTTCACAGAGCAACCATTTTCTTTCTTCTTCATTTTCCTCTTTCTTTCGCCGACACCCCTCCACTTCCTCTTCCTTTCTTCTTTTTCGTTGAGATGCCGACACCCTTGTCTTTCTCCAACCCCATCACAAGCTTCGTCGTTCGTCTTCTAATCCTTTGTTGTTCGACAGTGAGAATCATAGCAACACCCTGGCGCCACTCCAGCTCTTGAAGAATGCCTTCATAACAGACGAACACCCTCTTTTCTTTTCTTTTTTTTTTTTCGGTCAAGAACAAATTTTGTTTTTTGCATATTTTTTTTGGTGTTATCTAGTTTCTGTATTTTGTATTTTTTTTTGGTGTTATTTTATCAAGAATATATTTTTATTGTATTGTGCTATCTGTATTTGTTTTGTAATTTTGTTATTTGTGTTCATATTGTTGTAATTTTATGTTACATATGTTTATGTTGTTTAGATTTTTTGTTCATTTCTTCTTCTAATTAGTTCTTTTTGTTTGAGTTTGCTATGATGTTGAATAAATGATTTTCAGAACCAATGAGGACTCAACTGACCCGAATCAAACCGATCGTATTCGGTTTAGTTGGTTTCAGTCCTCAAAATTACCATGTCTGGTTCTCAGTCTTGAGAACCAAAAAAACAAAAAAAAAAAAAAAATTATTGGTTAACATGGAGTTGCCCACCCCTAATCTCTCTAGAGGTGGACCTAGATGAGGCCTATGTGGGGCACATGTGCTACCTCAAATATTATAGAGAGCTTTTCACTTTTGTCCAATTTGTAAACTAAAATTATGTTTTAGTCCATTATTTTATAAAACTTTTATTTTAGTATCTCAAACAAACTAATTACTATCCATACCCAAGTTACCTAAATTACCCCTTATTAGTTTTCAGTTTAAATTTCCTTTTATAACCTTATCAGAAATTACGAAATTACCCTTCATCTTCTTCCTCTTCCGCTTGTTATGTCACAATAGACCCTATATTCTTCTTCCATTTTCTCTACCATTTTGTGACCTCTCCATCCTCTACAAATTTTGTTGTCATCCATTGACGTCCATTTGTGCACCCATTAAACATTGTTGGACTCCTAAAAACACACATTCTCCACATTGAAGTTTTTCTTCAAATTTTGATGTACGTGATTGTTGTTGATTATTTTCAATTTATTTTATTCACATTGCTTAGTTTTGGGCCATAAGAGTGACTTTTGCTTGTGATCTAACCTTACATGAGTGAGATCTACAATTTCTGGGAAGTTTGTGATTTTTTGCGTTTTCTGCAAGTCGTCGGGTTACGTGGTATAACGTAACCCGAATCGCGTTTTCTGCAGTTCTGCGTTTTCCGCTTTCCGTTTTTTTTTTTTAAATTTGAAATTAGTGGCAATTTCGTAATTTTATGTTAGGGGTAATTTTGGCATCTTGGGTATATGATGTAATTTATTTGTTTGAGAGGTTGAAATGAAAATGTTTTTAAGTTTGGGGTTAAAAATATATTCTCTCTTATTGAAGTTGTTATTTTTGGTATTTTTCACAATAAAAGGAAGAACTAGTTAAAAGGTTAATGTATAGAATTTTTCATTCTTTTTTTTTTTACTTGTCTTAATAACATTTTTTGTATGTATTAAATTTTGTTTCTCCACTTTCATCCATACAATAATGCATTTATAATCTTATAGTACAAATTAGTAAATTCTTAATTTTTTTTATTAAATTACTACACTCTATTATTACCTTTGTTTTGTTTTTTGTTTTTGAATTTTTTGTTTTTGTAAATTATAATATTTTTTAATTTAACCAACTTCTAATTTGTGAACTTTCCATGTCCAAATTTGTAGCATCAAAATTGTCAATATATTGGGATGTTTTAATTATTTTTTTATCTTTGTCATTTTTTTTAAGATAGTGTTGATTTTATGATGTTATTTATTTATTTCTTAAAAATATTTTAATTACAATACATGTGTAATATTATCTAAGTTTATTGATTAGGTTTTTTTTTTTTCAATTAGGTATGTTAAATTTTCTCATTCAATAATTTTTTTAATAAAATTATATATACTTTGCTATGATATGAATTTTTCAACATTATAATTGTTATTTGTAGTAAATAGTAATACTATAAAACACGATGGTAATATAATTTATTCATTCACTATAAACATATATTCACTCACAGCTTAAATAATTAATACGCTTCCCATTAACATCGTGATAGGGGCTTGAGTCCCCATCACATGTATTTATAATTAAGCATGTGTGGAGAGTTTTTTCTTTTTATTGTAAGAGTCTCATAGTGCTATAAGTATTAATTTTTGAATCATACATATAGTGTTTAAGTCTGATAAGTATTAATAGGTCACTGATGTGATTAACTTATATTTATATATATGTTTAATCTCGATAAATCTCAATACCCTAACTATCGATGTGATTACCATAATTATATATATACATATATATAATTAATACTCTTTCTATTAATATCGTGATAGGGGTTTAAGTCCTATCTTATGTATTTATAAGTATGTGTACAGTGTTTTTCATCTTTGTTATGAGAGTTTCATAGTGCTGTAAGTGTTAATTTTTTAATAATATATATAGTAGTTAAATTCGATAGGTTTTAACAAGACATTAATATGATTAACTTATATTTATATATATATGTTTAATCTCGACAAGTTTCAATACCCTAACTATTGATGTGATTAACCTATATATATGCATACATATATATATACATATAAATTAATAGTGTTTACATCATAATTGGATATTAGCATTGTTGCATAATGTTTTACTATTGTACCCCTTTTTTTTATAAATTTCTAGACTTGTCACTGAATCTCACTTAAGCATATCTAGCCTCAATGAGCCAAAAATTTGTCGTAGAAGTTTTAATGCTTTCATGCAATTTCATATACTATAAAAATCTATTAATGCCTACAAAATCTTTTAAATGAAAATCTATATAAGTCTATAAAACTTTTGTTTGAAATAGTTTTTACTTTTGACTTTTGACGATAATAAAATAGAAGTAAAAGTCTGAGCTTTTAAATTATAGTTAGGATGGTGTTGTGTGTATATTTCGGACTACGTAAATGGGTTGATAAAAGCTCAAGGAACTGATCCAAAGGATCGACCCAATAATCAAAAGCTCAGTTCGTTAAATGTCCAACTCATAAAAACGAAGCTCTTAGTTCACTATTGCAACTCCTAGATTGATAGTTAATCATTGTCAAGGCTGCCTTGTACTAAGCTCTAGATCGCCCAGAGTGAGGTCTAGCTAGTAGAACGAGGTCCAGCTCGCAGCTCGAAAGGCTTGTTAAATGAATCTTTCCAGAAAGGAAGCATAATCATCATCCATAAATATAAAACCTCTTGTGATAGTTTCATATGTGTGGAACCATTCTCCACGAGAGATCATATACCAGGTGGTTGCTGAATTTAGAATCTAGACATCAGCAAATCATAATCTGCTTTTCGCAATAGTGGTTGTTTCGCTGTATAAGACTTCACCATCATCTGAGGTATTTGTTACACATCCCCGCGAGTTTGATGACTCAAAGAGCTTTATTCTTTTTATTATGCCAACACTCACTTTTGACGTTCCCTTTTTTACCATAATTGTAACATATGATATTTTTCTTACTTCTTGATTTTGATATACTATGACTAAGATTTTTACTGGGGTCACGTTCCGTTGATCTCCCTTTTATCATTGACAAAACCTTTGCTTATGTACTATTTACCAATCTATCTTCCTTGTTCTTCCATCTACTTTCTTCTTCTAAGACAACAGTTGTAACATCATCGAAAACTAGACAGTCCGTGAGAATATTATTTGTCAGGTTGATAACAAGTTGATCATACGAATCGGGTGGACTTTGAAGTAGAATTTGTGCACATTCATTTGCCCCTATTATATGACCCAATACTGAAAGTTGAGAAAATAAAATATTTAAGGTATTGATGTGGTCGGTTACAGTTGTAGATTATGCTATTCAAAGATTACCAAGCTTTCTTTTTAAGAAAATCTTTATGTGTAGTGATTTAGATTTGTACAATTTCGTCAGCAAAGTGTTTCATATCTATTTAGTCGTTTTCTTCTCCACCACACTTGATAATACACCATCTGCTAAGGTCAGATAGAGATTGGCAATTGTGTTGCCATCCATCTTGTTCCATTTGGTGTCATCAGTGATCTCGACTGGTCTTTCTTCTATTGCTTGTAAGTAATTATATTTCCTCAAGATAGCTTTCATCTTCATTTTCCACAACAAAAAATTACTTCTATTGAACATCTCAATTTCAAATTTCACTGCCATCTTTATAAAATACTCACAAGATATTCAATGAATAGTATCGTCAATAGTACCTGTATTTCGAAATGGTGCACGTATCCACAAATAGTCTACTAGGTCAGTTCTTAGGAAAAAGAGGTTGGTTATAATGAACATACTTAAATATAAAGTATTTTCTAGTCAGAACTTTTCCTATCATACACTTCCATACCACCACACTTATTTTCAGTAACCAGAAACGATTCTTTTCTAATGTAGAAGATTAGACAATGCTGTAACCATATAGCATACTCAGAATTTTCTAAAAACCCTATGGCTCTAATACTACTGTTATGACAATCTGATACTATTTTAAACCAGCGTAAAAATGAAATCGAGAATAATATTGAAAAAAGATAGAAGTAATAAAATGAAACAAAAATAGTGGATACAAGATTTACGTGGTAAAACCCTCAATGTGAGGGAAATATCCACGAACCAAGACTAGAAAAATTTTATTAGACTAATAACTACAATACAACCTCTCTCTAAAATTTAGGAGAAGAACTTCTGAAATGAACTTGAGAGTTTAGAAATGGGATGATAAGAAGTGAATTACAATTGTCTTTTTATAGACAAAGATGTGGAGGTGCAACTACACCACATTATTTGGTGATAGCTACCATTATTTGCTCCACTAAGACAACTAATGAGACACACCTCTACATGTGCCTCCATTTATGAAATGACCACACCTCTATATGTGTCTCTATTAATTTAAGCCAATGACTTCAACTTTAACATATTAAAATGTGGAAATAAATCCCTAAACAACGTAGAAATAAACAAACACCATTTAACTTATTTTTACACCTAGCCACCTCACCCCATCCACCTCAAGACCACACAATCGATCTTTCTTCGTTCATTTTCCTTTCTTCCTTTCATCCAATTTTTTGTCTACTTACTGCTCTCAATTTTTTTTTCTTCTATTTTCATCTTTGCTTTTATCGGTTTCCCTTATCTTTCTCTCATTTAGTGGCTTATGAATTCGGATAGAGGCTATGGAGATGATGGAATTTATGTTGATAGAGAAGAAGTGAAACGGCTTAGATGAAGATGGTGGCTGTGAAATTTGAAAAAAGTTGGTAGAAACGGTGGAATTTAATTTGATTAGTGAAGAAGAATAGAAAGAAAGGAATACGATTGTCAAATTTGTCTTGTTATTGATAGTTGGAATGATAAAATTTGTCTTATTATTGATAGTTGGAATGATAAAATTCGAAACAAAAGTGATAGTAAAAGGATTTTAACTTTATTTATTATCTTAAAAGCTCTTTCAAGAGAAGCTACATGAAAAGTCATACAATTTTGACTTCTTTTGGAATTTGGAAGAACTTTTGAATCTCAAAATTCCTTTTGATAATTCATCCAAATATCTTGTTAGTCACTTTTTAGATCCTAAAGGAGTTTTTAACGCTTCTTAAAGCCTAGTCACACAAGCACTTAGTCTTATATGTCCACTAACTTACTACCATGGGATGAACTAACTAGCTCCAGAATAAAGAAGATTTTAACAGCTTTATACATATAAAAATTTTAATTAAAGCAATGAAAAGCTATTCAAGTCATTTTTATGTTTTGGTTATAGAAATCTCGACACCCAATTAAAAAAAAATCAAAAAAAAAAAAAAATACAAAACAAAGGCAAATCTAACCAATGAAGGAAAATCAATATATATTAGGTATAAGTTACTCGAGATAAAGTGGAATTCGAGTGGTTGGAATGTTTATATTGTATGGTTACATTAATTTTACCAGTAGTTAATTCAAATACACGAACTATGATAAAAACATATATAACTATCCCAACTGACAATTATCACGACATGGATATGGTGGTAGAATCGATTAATGGTGGTTTTGGAGAAGAAGAATGGAAAGGATTTGGTGGGATTTGCAACGCTTCAATGCTTCCCTGCAACATGTCAATCACCTTATTCACAGATGGCCTATCCACTGGGGGAGTCTGTATGCACCATAAACCCACAATTATCATCTTCTTTGCTATTTCATTTTCCTCACTAGTCATGGCATCTTGCAATTTCATTTCTTCGCCTAGCTCCAAATGCTTGTAAATCCATTTTGGAAAATATATCTCACTTGAATTTTCCACCTCAAGATGGAGGTTTTTCCTACCACCAACCATCTCCAAAATCATCATTCCATAACTATAAACATCAGACTTATGTGACACTTCTCCAAAATTTCTATTGAATATTTCTGGAGCAATATACCCTATAGTTCCTCGAGCCTCCAACATCGATACAATACTTTCTTTTCCAGGGCATAATTTTGCAAGCCCAAAATCAGCAATCTTTGGACAAAAATTTTCATCGAGAAGAATGTTATGAGGTTTTATATCAAAATGAAGAATTCTTGTGCTGCAGCCACGATGCAAGTACTCTAACCCTCTGGCTATTCCTAAGGCAATTTGGTACAATTTTTCCCATCCCAAATGCTGATTGGTCTTCGAAGTATTGTCACTATGTATGAATTTTTCAAGTGATCCATTAGCCATAAACTCATAAATAAGAGCTCTTTTGCTGCCCTCTAAACAAAATCCTAGTAATGTGACGACATTAACATGGGATGTTCTACTAATGCTGGCTACCTCGTTGATGAATTCTTGTCCATTTCCTTTGGATGTGTTTAGGAGCTTTATTGCTACAAGTTGGCCATCTTGTAACTTCCCTTTGTAGACCCCTCCATAACCTCCTTGACCTAGTTTATTCTTGAATGAATTGGTCATTTTCCTAACGTTTGAAAAGCTGTATCTTTTGGGAGCTAGAGAACCATAATTTCTTATGAAGGTCTCAAGATCTCGATCGTTCTTTGTTTTCTTCCAAAACATTGCTGTCTTGATAATTGATGAGTTTTTCTTCCATTTGAAAATGCAGATAATGATAAATATGAGGGTAAGTCCACCAACTGCAGCAACAATACCTTCAAAAAGGAATAAATGATGAATTTCAACACCAAGAGGTGGATAAACAACACATCATAAGCTATATCTAGCTTGAAAAAGATAATTTGATGGGGATATATATATATTTTTAATCTCGACAAAATAATTTTTGAAATTTTGATGAAGTGATATTGTCAAACACGTGTAAGCAAAGAAAAATGAACAGAAGAGATTGAGAGGAATTAAATGATACCTACCAACAAGAATTACTCCCGAAATCCGACCTGTGTAACAATTTAAGGATTCAAAAAGTCAGAGAAAATTGATTTTTTAATGTTTCTACACGCACCCAACCATTCAGCCTCATAGGCTGAAACAAATCAATTACAGAGCCGACATAAATCTTTAAACATTTTATCACACTATAAAATATTTCCTGTGAAAAACGTATGTGGATTTGATGATAAAGTTGAGATTGATCAAGCGACAAATTCCTTGAACCTATATTAATGAAATTGTGAATTCAAATTAAATCACCCAATTTTAACATTTAAATTTGTAATAATTCAAATATAAATAAATAAATAAGTGAACAAATGATCAAGAACAAAATTTAGAACTAATCGAGTAGTCCAAATTTCCATTTGGAGACAGAAGATAAAAGTTCAAAACCAATGACCATTAACTGTTGTAGCTATCAAAATTCATCTACATTCTAGTCATACTCTATGTGTGGATGTCCAAAAAGCTTTCTAAGAGCATTCGGACAGTTGGGGAGATTGCTTCACAGCAAGCATGGAATAAGCTGAGGTTTTGAACATTTGAATGGTAATTGAAGACAGAAAGATCGCTAATGGCATGTCGGGTTACTATTCCAAGACAATTATTGTTATTCCAAAGATCATATCAAACACTCAAGCTATGATCACGGTCATAATTAGAGAGTCATAAAATTTTTCAAAAAAGGTTGTTGTCTAGTAGACAAAGAAATAAGTGAATGTTCCTAAAAAACAAACCAAAAAAAAAAAAAAAAACGTGAATATTCCATAGAGTTATCATGATAAGATGTGTCAACATGAAGTTTGTCAATGCAAAGAGAGACAGATTTTCTTATTTATGAATCCACAACGCCCATTACTTGTCTCACAGCTAAATGCTAATTCAGTACTTCATTATATGCAGTCCAATTCAAGAGGAACCCCATTTTCACTACTTCAATATAATTCATTTGCCACAAGTCGAACATATCGATCCAATTTCTACATTCATGAGCACGTAAATAGAATTGCGGCAAAATTATTCCAGTGAATAGTTTGCTTTCAACAACACTTCCGTGTTAGAACCAGCAAAATAATAGTGGTAGAATTACTAGCACAATCTATCCGATATGTGTAGTAATCAGCAGGCTTCTTGGTGCAATCGTAAAAGAAGAAAGTTTTGTATCAGCAGAACTTTAAAGGAGAAGAAAATAAAGTTTGTAAGTGGAGGACGGTATATGGAGAAATATTCAAAGTAGGTGGTAGGAGTTGGTATTAGAGTCTTTCGAGTTTATTGGTATTTGAGGTTTGTTTTTGCTGGTGATGGAAAATGGAACATAGACAAAATGAAAGACAAAGATAGGAGTGAAAGCAAAGCAAAAACAAATTATTTTAGGTGGAGAGTCTATCTTGGTCGACTTGGTACTTTATGTTATATTATGTGTGTGGAAAAATACGTCTAGAATAGTTTTTGAAATTGTGATCATAGAAAACTTGAATCATGAAGAAAAACCATATGTACCAAATAAATTATTGGTGGAGACAAGTTAGTGTTGAAAGGCGTAGGCAGCGGTGGGTGCATTTTTTATGCAAAAGGTTTAGTGATTGGCCGATTGCTACTGGACTGGACAACTTGAATTAACTATAGGTGCTATCAAAATCTAGATTCTAGTCACACTCTGCATATGTGTCCATTACACTATCTAAGAATATTTGCGAGCCAAGAATCCAGAAACCATAGTTCATTTCTGGGCCACTCTTGAAGTTTGTAGGATTATATAAAAATATTTGAGCCAACAAATCGAACGTGTTTAAAATCTGAGGCAACACAAGAAACAGAGCAGCGACACTCTTCTTAAGCAACGAAAACAAAGGGGAATTTTGAATATGAACAAATTTTCTTTCAATCTTTGAAGATATAGCTTAAAAATTCAAATTGATACCCACTTCCGCAAGCGGGTCAATGCAAATGCACAAAGAAATGAACAAAGAAATCATGGCTTCACAGAAAATTGCTAAAATAGAACTAGAGAAAAAAAATACAAACAAATATGTTGATATGAAGTAGACGAAGAAATAAGTGAATGTTCCCCAGAGTTACCATGGTAACCTGTCTCAACATGAGGTTTGTCAGCACAAAAAGGAACAAATTTCTCATCTATGAATCCACAGCTGCCACCACTTGCCTTACAACTAGTGCAATTAGGTGCAGTCCAATTCAAGATTTTCAATACTTCAATGTAATTCGTTGGCTATAAATCTACCCTACAGTTTCTACATCCACGGGCACATAAACAGAATTGCGGCACAAATCCAGTGAATAGGTTAATGCTGGCACGTGAAAACCAGCGAAAGAATAATGCGTAGAATTGCTAGCACAATCTATAGGATATGCGTAGTAATTAGGAGGCTTCTTGGTGCAACTGTAAAAAAAGAAAAGTTTAGTATCAGCAGAAACAAGACTGAATGGAGTTCCACTAAGGCTAAGGTTGTGAAGAGGAGTTGGACATCTGTCCTCCTCATAATCATAGGCTGCAGCACTGGCTACAAGAAGTGAATTGTTAGCATAGAATTTGTCCTTAATGATGTAATCCTCATAAGAAACGGTGAATTGTTAGCGGTTTTAAATTGCCAGAAAGGTCTTTATTAGCCCACATTTATAGGAATAGGCAAGTACCCAGCTTGTTGGTCAAAAAAACAAAAACAAAAAAGTACCCAGCTCCATCCTTTCGTTGGCGAACCTTGACTTATTCAAACACCATGTGGAACTCAAACAAGAATACCAGAGCACACCTTCTAGCTAGCAGAGGGCCCACAAAAGACGCATAAAAGTCTAAGTCAACCAGAATAAATGTTCAACATTTGTGACCAGGCAGTTTTGAGAATTTTTCTCACTGATTAACAATCGCAGAAGAGTATTTAAGAAAAGATAAAATTTCTCAACAAGTATCTAACTGTTGGAAAATGCTTGGTACTTACTTTTCAATACCGCTACAAATCTACAATTCTTTCTAGGGTTTAAATTTTTGTTTTATTCTATGTGATAGAAAATTAAATTAAGGAAAAAAATCATTTTAGCCCCTAACTTTTAAAAAAGTATCAGTTTTTTAACTATGTTTTCTAAAAAGACGAAATAAACCTTTAACTTTTCATAAAAGTATCAAATTAGTCTATTCTATCGGTCAACTAACGGTCAAACTTAACTGATAGCATACTTAATGAGGGTAAATTTGGTATTTTCAATTATAATGGAGGAAGATAAAATAAGGAAAAAAAAATATTTAAAACAAATGAGGAAAAAAAATTAAAAAAAAAAAAAAAATTTCGTTCAACAAAATTATTTTAAAAAAAATCATTTTGTTAAATATGAATATCATCTTAAAGCATATACCAATTATACCATAAATATGTGGATCTCAAATATATAATATTATAGATTGAAAAAAATTAATAGATGCAACAAAAATATTAAACAGATGGAGCAAGAGCAGAAACTGCAAACATATTAAGAGCTAGAGTAGAAATTTTGAAAAAAAAAAAAAAAAAGCAAAAATTACAAGCTAAAGTAGAAATTAAAAAAAATAAAAATAAAAAAATCACACCCATGAATAAAGATTTAATGAAAATTTTTAATTGTAAGGATAAAATGATAATTTTACAATTAATAATTATACATAAAATCCTCAAACAAAACTACGTTCAGTCAAAAATTTTTTAAGGGTAAAACTGTAACTTTATGAAAATTATATGCAACTTATTAAAGGTATTTTGATAATTATATATTATTGTAATATTTTACTTTATTTAAGGGTATAATGATCTTTTTATCTGTTTTAATAGCGTCCAGGGTTAAATTAGTCTTTTCATATTTTTCATTAGGTTTGACCGTTAGTTGACTGATGAGAGGAACTAATTTGACACTTTTTTAAAAAATTAAGGTTCATTTCGTTCTTTTAAAAAATATAGTTAAATTTTATACTTTTCCAAAAATTAGGGACTAAAATGATTTTTTCCCTTAAATTAATATAACGGTGACCTAACCCAAATATCCATCGAACTAATTGTAACAACAATTAATTTGAGTTGAAGCAATACTAGTTGTTCAATAAAAATTCAGAGATTATGCTATGGAACTCAAAACACTAGCAAGAAGTTGGGATGAATTAGTTTGACTACTTCCCAAATGACTAACATTGAGTTGTGCTACATATGTTGAATAATGCCTTAAAACATGGGGAGACCAGGATATATCAACATACCAGGTGGAGGACAGATATGCTCCTGAGGTTCATCATGATCACGACAAAAACATCGAAATGGCTCTGAAGAAGCTGAAGGATCAGATCCGCATATCCCACCTGAAGAATTACAAGCAGCACACAGTTTGTCTTCCGCCAAATACTCCACCTCAAACCCTTTATTAAGAGGGAGAACGATCAAGAAGAAGAAAATGGTGATGATGAAGTGAAGGGTAAGCGTTCGGAAGAGATGGTTGTTGTTCATGTTTCTGTGCAAGCTCAGGCCAAGACCTGGTAAGGTAAAGAGATATGGGGACTTATTTACGTGTATGAGGGATTGAGGTGTTTTTAGTGGATATGGAAATTAATAATGAAGGTGATGGTGAGAACTTTATTTTAATATAGAAATGAAGAGACCAATAATAGTTTAGAGAGAAGAAAAGTTGCAACCATTAACAAAGAATTTTCCAATGAGAGATATAGAAAAACGGGATGTTGACTTCCAATTCCTGAGAAAGTATGGTGGAAAGAAAAGGAGTGGCGGGCGAATTGAAGCTTCGAGGGAATTGCCTGATTCATTCATGCACCTCAATTGAATAGACTAGCTAGCCACATACGTAACAGTGTCAAGAATGACCAATTGGGGTCCGGGTCCATGGGCGATTTTCAAATTTAGATAAATTCTGGACAACCAAGTAATAAATCATATGGAGGATTAAACACATAAGCATAACCCGAAACATGGGTCAAATGACAAGCTGGTTTAGTAAATTCAAACGATAACAGAAACTAAAATGGAAATTGTGGTAAGGGGTACTTGTTAATTGGCAATCAATCCATTAGCTTCCTTCATTTGACAATTTACAGTCCAATTAAACCTGGCTAAAACTTGAGCTCACCTCCCCAATCTGTTTTAAATTTAATTGTTGACTCTCTTCGACTGTCACAACTACAAATTTACCCATACTATAAAATTTATATAGCAATATAACCTCACAATTAGATAAATATGACTATCCAACGTGTATGGGTATTGAGAAACAAAATTTCTAGGACGAGAAGATAGAGTGTGATTTCACACATACGTCCTAATAAAATCAAAATGTCCAATATTTTGAACCTAATTGGGCACATTTCCAATTGAAAAACAGTGATTGAGCAAGTGTGTCAAGAAAGTTGGTGCATGCTATCATAAATTACTCCAGTAGTCTTCCGATGGTCTTTCAACCTAAGTTTAAGAGTAACTATGGTAAATTCAGTCACTCTAAATCCAACCAGTAATTGTTAATATGTTAAGATTCAGGCATTTTGCAGGAAACAAAACTGTTATGTGCTAATTAAGGAGTTAATTTCTTCCTAGTCGAAGTTCGAGAAGATCTAATGATTGGTCAAGACTATGAAGAACTATAACTGAATCTTCTCCTTCCTAGTTCATCATTATCGTTATGTATCTAAACCATAACTAAATTCTGTTACCATGCCTTAAGATGACCAAGAATAAAACATATACACATACACACACATACATGTATGCCAACAAAGAGATGAGAGGAAGGCTAATTTGTTGAAAGAAGAGCGTGCATACCATGAGGATGTTGAAGAGGGCAGGCTTGAGGTCGAGATTCTTCAGGGCAAAGGCATATAAATTGCTCTGAATTTGATTTATTCGATGCACATATCCCATGACTAGCCAAACACTTATCACACAGTATAATGTCTGCGTCGTACTCTACATCAAATCCTCGTTTCAAAGCCTGTCCCAAATGTCCAGGTAGAAGAGCAGCCAATAGAACGGGGACTTTGATAACCTCTTTACACGTATTACTCATATTTCGAAGTGTGTCATTTGTGTAAAAGCCAGTTATCACTTCACCATGTACATTACAGCTAAAATAATTTTGACTATCCGGAGAAATCTCTTCATCGCAATCGTGGAAGAAGCTGAGGTTTCGATCGTTTGAACCGTATTTGAAGTGAACTTCGTCGAAAACGATGTCCCGGAATATTATTATTCCAGGACAATAATCATCCTGAAGATCGGCTCGAGCAATGGTCATTCTTCTATCATCGTAACTGATGTTTAAAACTCTAAACTTCTTAGTAGCAAATTCTACGAAATGGTACTCCTGGTCATGATCACATTTGATCTCAAATCCATTATGACCACAGTACGGAGGCCTACTCCCTCCCCAGAAAGGATACGATATATTCAATGGGGCAGAGCGGCCACACCCGTAAAGATGTTGGATTCTGCAAGCCGATAACTGCTCATAATGTTGATCGCAATAAGATGGAGGGACAACGATCAAGAAAATGAATATGGAGATGACGGGGAAGAGATGGATGCTGTTCATCACGTTGGTGTTCAAGGTCATGGAGACAAAAGCCAAGACTTGGGTAAGTGATAAGGGGTTTTGTTTTGTTTACTTGTTTGACGGATAGAGGTGTCTGATTGGTGGATTCACCGTCGATTGAAAAAGGAAATTAATGATGACTGAGATGGTGGGGACTTTTTATAATTTAAAACAAAATTTTTAAATTTTGACCAAGAAAATTGCTGCCATTTTTTATTAAGAGATTGTGACAGTTGACTTCGAGTTTCAGAGTCTCACATGACGAAAACATGGCGGGCAAAATGAAACAGGTTATAGGAGCCCAGCGTTGAATTTATAGAACATAATTTGGTACCACAACGTTGCTATCTAGTTCAATACCTTGAAGGTTCAACGAAAGGAAATTGCAGGATTGATTAAAGGGGTGGGGTAAGCTAGCCAGATTCCAAACATATTCTGGGGGCTGACAGTTCAGGTCTGTAGGCCAGTTTCAAATCAAAATGTTTTACGGGGCAACCGAATGTCATCCATTTAATTAGTCAATGTAGAAGGATTAAAACATTAACATGACCAGGATTTGCATATACCAGATGAGAATATTCTTATAATCCGTTTAACAAATTAATTCAAAATCAAACCAAACTCCAGGCAGTGATCTAGGTAAGGGTACTTTATGTTGGTTTGAAATCTGTTAAACTTAATATCGTACGTTTATGCAATGACATTAAAAGAAAATGTCATAGTTGTTGTGACTTTAAAACTCTAAACATCTGAGTAGCAAATTCTATGAAATGGTACTCCTTGTCTTGATCACATTTGATCTCAAATCCAATATTATACAGAGATCTACCTCCCCAGAAAGGATACGATATATTCAATAAGCCAGAACCACATGGGTAAAGATATCATCTTGATGACAATAAGATGGTGGGAAGGCCACCAAGAAGAAGAAAACAGTGATGACGGAGAGGATAAGAATTTTGGAGGAGATGGTGGTGGATCATGTTTTTGGGCAATTAATGTCACGGCAACATGCTTAGGGTTGTTTGTTGTATCATTTTGTAGCGTTTGAAGTGGAGCACATCAGCTCTTATTATAAATGATTAAATATCTCCTTGATCCTAAGAAATAAAGAGTTTAAATCCTACTTTTGTCTAAAGTATAGATAATTTTTTATGAATTTTATCCCCCTTCCCCACCATTAAAAAAAATAAAAATAAAAGTTTGAATTAAATCCATTAACTTATTTTTATTGTTTTTTAAGTGATTTTAAAACTATCCAAAAATTACTTAAAAAATAAATAAATATTTTTTATTGTTTTTTAAGTGGTTTTAAAACTATCCAAAAATTACTGAAAATTTTGTTTTGACTTTTGTTTGAATATTAAAACACTTTAATAATTTTTAAATATATTATTTCAAGTTTATCCTCCCTAAAATAACATATTTTCAAATTTGTTCTAATTTTATATTATACATATTCCTTTTAATGTTACAACAAACATCTTTGAGAAATAAAAATCTTAAACATCTCATCCTCCAATTTTTTTATAGCTGAATTATTATATTTCTTCGATCAAAGTTCTAGTAAGAATTTTTATTTATTTTCTTTATTAAACTTTCATTGTAATAGTATTTCAACTTAAGACTATTTTGTTTATTTTTATTTAAATATATACATTTGATTTACACAACCATACTAATTAATCATATTTTAGTTATAAATAAAAATATTATTAGTATATACATAAAAGTATTTTAATATTTATTAAATAATTTATTTGTACTTTTTTGTATCATAGTAAATAAAATTACATAACAACTAAACATAAAATGGTATAAATGTCAAATTACTAGTTTTCAGACAATTTTAATTTTCAAAAACAAATAAGATTATTATATATTCAAAAGTAAGAAAAAAAAATTCAAATTTTAGATTTCATTCAGTATTCTATCTGGAATAATTTTTAGCAATATTTAGTTTTCAAATAAAAAAGCAAATGACTCCTTAGACTTTGTAATGATATACAAGTTCAGTTTATTTTTAAGATTGGTGAATATATGATCTTGACACATTCACATTTAAGTAATTAAAAAATGAAATGAAGAGAGATGGTGAGACTTTTATTTATTTATTTTTCAAAAAAGATAAAGACTTTATTATAAAAAGTGCTTGAGCATCATCGCTTAATAGAAATGATTAAATATCACCCTTGATTCTAAAAGGTTAAAGGTTTAAATATTTCTTTTATCTATAAATATAATTTGTGAGTTTTTTTGTATGAATTTAATTTTCTAATTCCTTATCATAAAAAATAAAAAATAAACAAAGTAAAGATTTAATTATAATAATAAATGGAAATATTAAAATAATATCAAAGGGACCCTCAGTTTGTTGACGTTGTATTCATTGAGAATTTTCAATCAAAGATAGGAGAGGAAGACGGAGGGAGATAATTGACTTGGAAATTTTGAGTGGTCCAAGGAAAAACTGAGACAGTGGACTTGTGGAAAAATCCTCAGCTTCTAGCCTTCTATTGAAATAAAAAAATAAATTATAAATTGAGATGGGAATAAAAAGAAATAGGGAGAACTTCATTTTAGTTCTTATATTTTTAAAAAACTTCTTATTTTTAAATACGCATCCATTTATAGCTTTCAATATCTCTTACGTTTTAAAAACTCATCAAATTAGTCCCTACCGTCAGTCAACAGGTGGTCAAACGTTAGTGACATGAGGGTAGTTTCGTCTTTTAACACAAGTTAGTAATATGAAGACAGGTGTCAATTGAGAAAAAAAATTAGAAAAATTAAATAAAAATAATAATTAAAAGTATAACCTAAAATGACTAAATTATCCTCCTATATTTTGGTTCAAACACTTTGTCCCCGTGAACCAAATATTTGATACAGTGTTTGGTCCCTACTAACTAAACATTTTCTCTCAGATTACACCAGCTCTTACGACGACATTCCCTCATTACCAATCCTAAACCTTACCACGACTAACTTCGATGACACACTTCTAAGGACGGTGAGTAAGAGACAAGGTGTTTTGAAGGTTAGTTGTTCGTGTGTTTGAAGTTTGACATTGTTATTCTTCTGTAAAAATTGTTTATGGTTAAGATTTTTTGTGGGTTTCTTGTGGGTGTGTTTTGGTTGAAGAAAAGTTTGTTTTAACTCTGTTTTTAAGTTGTGTTGCTTCGATTTCAACTATTTGACGATTTTGAAATTTGTTGGATACGAATAAGTGAGGTTTTTGGATTTTTTTCAGGGGGTTGTTGCATGGCTATGTTTTTTAAGTGATTGTTGTTTTTTTTTAAAAAAAAAAAAAAATTACATCATTTAGTTGTTGTTTTATTTTTTACAATTTTAGGGTTTTAGTCTTTTTGTCTCCAAAATCTATTGATAATGAAATTGGTTGTTTTGTTGAACTATTAGTTTTGTGTTTGCATGGCATTGTTATAGGTTTGGTTGATGTAATGATAGTGGAGGTCAATTTCATTTTATTGGTTGTTGTGATGATTTCTATTACTGAGATGATTTCTCTTTAATTGTTATAGTGTTACAAGTTATTCAATGAATGTGGTTTTGGTGTTTTGTGTTTGCATTTATGTTATTGAAATTTGCTTCGATTCTTTAAAATGTGGTTTTAAACACTATGGTTTCTATTTTCTACTCTTGAAAATTGTCACACTGTTTTTCTATTTTCTACTCTTCAAATGTGGTTTTTAAAATTGCAGATATGGTTAACTGATGTTTGGGTTTGCTTATTTTGCTAGATAAAATGCTCCCGTTTGAAGTATATGTTAAGATTGGAGATGAAGTGTTCGATCTTATGCTATTAGAACCTGGGGACTGCAGTGTTGTTAGCATCATCAATGATGCTAAAAATGAGTCGAATTTAATGGTATTAAGCCATGGGAAAAATGGCAGCTTTCAATTACTTTTCATGTACTTTCTTAAATAAAATGTATTGTATTATTTTGTTGTGATGATATAGGGAAAAGAGCCAGTACTGAAGAATCAGGGAAAACAACTAATAATGAAGAAGCAAGGAGAAAAACCAACAATGAAGAAGCAGAAAAAAAATACACATGATGCAACTACCGGAGCTACTGTCAGGGATAGTGATATTAGGCCTACCCAACAACAATTTATCAATATCAGGTGCATAAATAGTACAATTTTCAAGTTGTATAAAAATGATAATTAAGGTGTAATTTACTAATTCTTAAGACTGACTTATATTTCTTTTAGTATGCAAACCCATGGAGCCTATCAAGCCACTTCTTCCAATATAGCATCTAGCAAGAGTCAGTATAAATCAGTGGTTCAGCATTGCTATCAAGGTTCAACAAGCATGAATAATATTGAGCATACTAGCTCTGTTCAAACTCATCAACAAACTACTACAAGCAGGTTTAATTTTTTTAGTATTTTTAAACTTTAAACAATTTTTATACATGTTTTTGCCTACTTTCTTTTTCTTATGTTAGTGCATGGAGATATGTACTAACAAATTATTTAATGTTTTTAATATTTGCAGCTTCAACTCACGTGGAGGGACTTCTTTTAATGAAACATCAAGCAGGCCTTCCCTGTCACAGATACCTGAACACTGCTCGCGGATGAGTTCAAACTCACGACTATAAAGAATTAATGGGCTCGTGGTATTTACTATGTTTATTTTGCACACTTTTATGCAGACATGATATACATGGCTTGGTTTTAATTTTGAAGTTTATTTTGAGGACTTCTTATCTGCTGTGCATGTCATGGCAGTATATGATGTTTATTTTGCTCACTTTTAGGCTGTTAAGCATGTCATTGCAACAACTGCTTTTTTTTTTTTGACAATATTTAGCTGTTCTGCATGTTGTGGGCAGTGACATGAAAATGTTGATTAACTGTTTTTGGAAAAAACATTGGTATAGAATTTAATATTTGAAGTGGTCCCATTATCCATAAGCTTTTTGTTGTTGAGTATTGTTATTTTTCTCTTGCTACATAATCAGGTGCCATAGTTTAGTGGATACAATCCATATATATTATTGCATATTGTATATTTGATTCACTTTTGTTTGAAAGCGTGCTTACCAATATTGTATTTGAAAGAAAAAAAAAACTGCAGCAATAAGTAACAACAAGTGTGCATAATTTGCCTAAAAAAAAAACTCAATTTCAGCATACTGACATATTGCAGCATATATATATTATTAATATTGGAAGTGTGAAAGTGTGTGTACTGTAGCAACAAGTATTTTTTTTAAAAAAAATGACTGATGCACAATGGTAAAATAGCTTTTTTAATCAAAAAGAAAATAATTTATATAAGTTGAAAGACAAGAGTAAAATTTCATCTATTCAAATGTCATATAGATCCATCAACTATTAGTCAATCAATTTACACTTAGGGTTAAAACGGTAAAATAACTCAACTTACCAATAACAACACTATCTTAATAAAATATGATTTTAAAATTTTACATTTATATATGAATGATATTTTTGTCATAAAAAATTCAAATCAAATTGTAATTCTAAAATTTTTAAGAGGTTAAACACGTCATTTTAACGTGTGCATATAAAATTAAGGGCAAAACAATCTTTTACTATTTTAAGTTAACATTGACCGTTAAAGATGATGTCAGAGGGACTAATTTGATGAGTTTTTAAAACATAAAGAACTATAAAAGCTGTAAATGAATTCGTATTTAAAAATTAAAAGTTTTTTGAAAACATAGGAACTAAAATAAAATTCTCCCAAAGGAGTATGAGAAACAGTAGCCATGAAAAACACATGTTTTTATTATCACTTCAACGAACGTATATCTATATATATATATATATATTTATTAATTTATACACACACGCAATGTCTCACCGCCTTACAATATTTATATACAAAAAATTATTTCTTAAATTGATGCTCATCCACCAGTTGCAAACTTGCGACGCAGCTCACATAGCTCAGTACATGAGAAACACCTGCTCAAAATCGAGTGAGGCGTTTTATTTTTATCATTTTTTATTTAATGAATTTGAATTATATTTATTAAATATTTTTTTTATATAATCAAATCATTTAAAATCATTAAAAGAAAAAATTATAATTTTTAATTTTTATCTAAATATCAAATCATTTAATAATTTATCTTTCTTAAAATAATATATTTTTAAATTTATTATAATTTTATATTATATAAATTCATTTTAATGTAATTAATGAAATATTACAATGACTAAAATATATATTACTTAATAATTTCAATTTTTGTTTCAATAGTAATTTAATTTAAAAATATTTTACTTATTTTTATTTAAATATATAAATTTATTTTACTTTAATATAATAATTATTTATGTATATATAATTTTTTATAAAAATATTTTATTATAATAATTAATCATATTTAATTATAAATAAAAATATTATTAATATATATAAAAGTGTTTTGATAACTGTTAAATAATTTTTTTTTATAACTATTTGTATTATATTAAATAAAGTCACGTATTAATTAATGGTAAAATGATATAAATGTTAAATTATTAATTTTAAAATAATTTTAATTTTAAAAAATAAATAAGATTATTATACATTTAAAGATAATAAAAATATATATATATTATTCAGATTTTAATTTTTAATCATTATTTAAGTACTGTTAAATCTTTAAAAAAAAAACTTACACCCGTTACTAATACAAAGAAAGAACCTGCGTTGAGCTTAGATATGACCACGGTTCGGTTCGGTTCCGGTCCCAATTCTGAACCTACGGTTCCGGTTCTTAAAAAGTTAGAACCGGAACCTTAACCGAAATAAAACGGTTCCGGTTCGGTTCTGGAACCGCCGGTTCTATAACGGTTTCGATTTCTGTTCCGATTCTGGTTCTATAACGGTTTCGATTTCTGTTCCGATTCTGGTTCTGGAACCTTTTTTTAAAATGATAATTTGAAATTTAAAAATTAATATATTTTAAAATTAAAAAAATAAATCGATACCGGATACACAAACGAAATACCGGATACACAAACGAAATAAAAAATTTAATTATTTGAAGGCCAAATTACTCACAATCACATTACCGGATTATTTACTGATTTACCCTCAGTCCCTCACTGACTCACGTGAGTCACTCACTCTTCTCTCTCTGACTCTCTCTCTCTCTCTGTCTCTCTCTCTCTCTCGTCTTTTTCTTCTTTTCTATTTCTCTGTTAGGTTGTTTTCTTCTCTCTCTCTCTTCTCCTTCTTCTTCTCCTTCTTCTCTTTGATTTTTTTGTTTCCGATCTGGGTTCTGGTGGGTTCCAGCCCAGATCGGTCTAGGTTGGGGATCGAGTTCTGGTGGGAAACCCAGATCGACGTCTGGATCTGAGTTTTGGAAACTCAGACGTTGATCTGGGTTCCCGATCTGGGTATCATGGAAACCCAAAAGTCGATCTGGGTTGGAAACCCAGATCGACGTCTGGGTTTCCCGTTGGAAACCCAGATTGGCGTCTAGGTAGACACCGATCTGGGTTTCCCCAAATCGATATCTGGGTTTCCAGATGGAAACCTAGACGTCGATCTGGGTTAAACCCAAATGGAAACCCAGATCCAGACGGGATAGATGGAAACCCAGATCCAGACGGGATAGGCGTCTGGGTTTGGAAACCCAGACGTCGATCTGGGTTTCCATCTGGGTTCGAACCCAGATCGACGTCTGGGTTTTCCATCTGGAAAACCCAGACTTCGATCTGGGTTTGGAAACCCAGACGATGTCTGGGTTTCCAGAACCCAAATCCAGATGCCAGTTCGGCATCCAATCTGGGTCTCTGGAAACCCTCTGGGTTCTCTTGGTTTCCAGAACCCAGATCTGACTGCTTGCCTGTTGGGGCCACGCGGCCCGAACGTTGGCCCCAACAGTTTTTTCTGTTTTTTTATATTTATTTATTTAAGAACCGGAACCGCCGGTTCAAGTTGGTTCCGGTTCCGCCGGTTCAAGAACCGGCGGTTCCGATTCTAATTTTAAAAGAACCGGAATCGAAACCGCTACAGTGACGGTTCCGGTTCGGTTCCGAACCGGAACCAGAACCAGAACCTTATGTTCTGGTTCCGGTTCTACAGTTACGGTTCGGTTCGAACCGCATGGTTCGAACCGAACCGTGGTCATGTCTAGCTTGAGCTGCAGTGCTGCCTCAAACTTCTCTACTACTTGTTGATCGAACTATACTTCTAGGACTAATGTGACTAGTTTGCAACGAAAATTGTCCACGAACTTGTGTGGAAGCAAAGTCATATTGTCCAGTACGGTAATGGTCAAACTTCCTTGTAAAAACCACCAGTGTTATATATTGGAATGAAAATAGTCATGGGATTTAAATCCAAGAACTCATAAGGATTGAAGATTTGAAGATTTTAAAAAATATTAAAAATTAAAATTTAAAAATACATTTTTTCTTATAAATACCTCCCAACTTTACAATATCCAATAATGTAATTGTTACTGTAGGGCAAATAAAGATAGTATTAGAAGGTGCTTTGACAAGAAGGTTATTATAAGAAGGTAACTGAATTTTCGAATTCCTTTTTTTTTTAAACAGTGAATTTTCACCTTTGATGATATTAAGAGTTTCTCGGACAGTTCTATGCAGACGTACGTAGTCTCAATTATCAAGTTATCAAATAAATATAACTGAACTAGATCAAGTTAAAAACAGTTTAAGATACTTTGTTTTCACTGACAACACATATTTACAGATTCAAGCCACTCGGTAAGAACAGAACTTGTGCCAAACAACGAAGCGCTTGGTCCACATTTGATTAAAAAAACGTAAGACAACTTCCTATATACATGTACAAACTGAGACATTTTTTTTTCGAGTCTAACACTTAATGCACTTTAGAAATTCTTCCATCTGCTTCTTCTCTGATACACTATGTAGAATCTTACTTAAAAAAATTCAAAATAACAATTTAATTGCTTAATTTCACCTAATTAATTACCTTTGAATTTATGATAAAATTTTCCAAGTTCTAATATTTGTGTAGTTACAATTTCTTTGTATCTATTTATTTTCTTAAGGGTTTGGATATATATATATATTTATGGGGCAAGATCGGTAGACACAAATTTTAACACAATTTGTTGACTATTGGATGATGAAGATTTCAATAACTTAGATTTACTCATATATTTATATATAAATTAACTTTATACTCTAAATAACTATGTTCTCTCTCCCCTTTCTCCGTCATTACATCATCTTTGCTCTCTTTTATATATATATATATATATATATATTCTATAATCAATATCTCATAACTTCAAAAAGTGAGAACAAACCAATTAAATCCATTAATTTTATTTGAATTGAATAGGAGAAAGAATGTAATGAATAAATTTGATTGGGTATAAGTGACTTACCATAGAAGTTCTGTATGTATGTATGTATGCATGTATATATATATATATGGACACATTTTAACATACACTTGAGTATGCATATACTTGACAAAAAAAAAAAAAAAAACGTGTGATTACATTATAAAATGTGTAATAATAATTAAATATATGTGATTACGATCAGTAAATATTAGACAGAGTCCTTCAAGTCCAGTAGCAAATACTTGCTCTTCTAGGCCCAACAGAATTTAACTAACCTTCGTCTCTCATCCTAGCCATGATTATCTATCATTTCTATCCACTGATGATGCCAGGTTCATCCTTTTAACTACCTGTATAAGATAATGTTCCTTGATTGCTTTCTAGTTAGTTACACTAGGGGTGGGCATCTCTAACCCAACCCGATCAACCCCACCCAACCCGATCACTTTTTATCGGGTTGGATTGGGTTATATCTTTAAAAAAATTGAGATGGGTTGGGTTGGGTTGAAAAATTTTTAACCCAACCCAACCCAACCCGATAAATGCCTATCTCTAATTCTAAATTCAAGTTTTTCTTTTTTTTCTAAAAGCATATTTGTTAGAGATGAAGATCAAGAATAGTCTATGTGGTGGATTAAATCTTTTATTTTAATAATTGAATATTTATTTGTATTCATTTTATTTGTAATCAAATTATTAAGACTATAAAAGTTACTAACTAAACTTTTTATGTATTCTTAGTAGATTAAATCCAACCCAATCAACTTAAGATAAATCAACCCGATTATTATTGGGTTGGGTTGGGTTGGATTGAAGAATTTATTGGGTTGGGTTGAAAAATTTTTAACCCAACCCATGTTGGGTTGAGGGATTTTCAACCCAACCCAACCCGAACCTGAAAACGCCCACCCCTAAGTTACACACACATTTCCTGGTTAATGAAATGCTCTTGATTTCTTCGATTTTCTCCACTTGTGTTTATGTTGATTTCACTCTTGTTATTGTTTAAGGTTTTTTTTTTTTTTTTTCACATGGTATCAGAACTGTGGTAGAGATCAGTCATGGTAGAAATGGATTTGCAGAGAGGCAATAGCTCCAGTTCGTCTCAGATGTTGAAATCATAGGTGAATCCTCTTGCTTCAAATCTGAATTTCAAGCTCCCGACCAAACTCAATAGAAACAATTATAATTTTTAGAAATTGCAAGTGTTACTAGCAATTAGGATATTCGATTTAGAGGATTATGTGCTTTATCCAAAATTAGCACCACCAAAATATGTTAGCGTTAGTTCTAGTGAATCTGGAGAAATAGAACAAGTAGTGAATGAAGATTTCGTGACTTGGAAAAAGATTGACCAATTGATAGTATGCTGGTTGTTTTCAACCTTAAGTAAAACAACCTTAAGTGAAGTTATTTTGGTCAAGTCACACACTGCGTTACAGCTTATGAAATTTGGTCAACTTTAGAAAGGTTGTATGCACAATAATCCATGGCTAGGATTCTTCAGATTAAGACAGAAATGCATGGAAGTAAGAAATGTGCTATGTCTATGAGCGATTATATGATGAAAATTAAGAATCTTGGAGAGAGTTTTGCTGTTGCTAGATTATTATTGTCAGATGAATATCTGATCTCTTACATTTTAAGAGGGCTTAGTCCCGAGTATGATCCTATAGTTGTTACAATCACTTCAAGACAAGATTCAATTACATTATAAGAGGTGCAATTTATGTTAATTAACTATGAGACATGTCTAGCTCAACATAATGTTGTAGGACAGTTTGATGTAAGTCATGTCAATGCTAATGTGTCTTATAGTGGAAGCCTTAGAGAAGGGAATTTTAGAGGAAATAGATTTAGAGGAAGAAGTCGAGGAAGGATGAGTAACAAACCTGGATCAAGGATTGTCCATCAGCTGTGTGACAAACCAAGCCATGTAGTCTCAGCTTGCTACAAAAGGTTTGATTGAGGTTTTTAAGGGCTTTCATTATAGAATTTTCAGTCACAGTAGTAACAGCCTAGAATGAGTGGTCTATAACAGGTTCATCAGCCTTAAGCCTATTCAAATCAACTTGGAAGGATGTTTACTTCAATTGGGTATCAAGGTTTTTTTGACATTGTATCAGTTCAAGACTTAGGAAAGCATCAATAGGTTTCTTATCTTCTTCGACAGTCCAATCCTACTGCTCTTTATGCCTCTCCAAGCACTATGGTAGATCCTTCATGGTATCTTGATAGTGGAGCTACCCATCATGTTACCTCAAACAATCACAATCTTGCATCCAAGGCTAATTTCAAAGGTTCAAACAAGTTGACAGTAGGTAATGGGGTAAAACTGTGCATCTCACATATAGGTTCATCCATCATTAATACAATACACATACATCACCAAAAATACATTTATTTTTTAACAGTATTCTACATGTTCCTTCCATAACCAAAAATTTGTGTAATATGTCACAATTTACAAAAGACAACAATGTGTTTGTTGAATTTCATGCCAACTTTTGTGTTATAAAAGACAAGGATTCAAGGAAAACATTGTTACAAGGGGGCTTAAAGAATGATCTCTACCAACTTGAAGTCAATTTCTCAAATTTCAAGTCAAAAATAGTTTTGCCTAAAAAGTCAACATGTTCTATGTTAGATTCTTCTTTTCCTTGTAAAAATCATGTTTAACTACTTCTTTTGATTGCAATAATAGGGATAGTAATGTGTCTAAAGCTGCTGATAATATCGTTTCTATCAGTTTAGCATCTTTTCATTCTATTAGTTCAGATTTTTTACATGATAATACTAAAAATGCTTGCGCTTTGTTTTCAAACAAAAGTTTGATATGCATGTATAGCACACAAAGTTAGGCCACCCATCATTTCCAATCCTAAAAAACAAATCTTAAAAGCTTTACGCATGCTTTGTACTGCACCAATTTCTTTAGACTTTTGTTATGCTTGTCAATATGGTAAGTAACAAAAACTACCCTTTGACAGATCAAACACAGTATATACCTCATATCTTGACCTTATTTTTACAGATGTTTCGGGACCCTCACCTCACTTATCCACTCAAGGTAATAGATACTATATCAATTTTATTGATGCCTATACTCGTTATACGTGGATTTATCCTCTCTCAACTAAAGCTCAAGTAAAACAAACCTTTATACACTTTCAAAGGTTGGTTGAAAGAACTTTCAATAAGAAAATCAAATGTATTCAAAGTGATTGAGGTGGGGAATACAGATCACTTGAACCATGTTTCAAAGATATAAGGGTTACCTTTAAACATCTTTGTCCTCACACTCATCAACAAAATGGAACCTCTAAAAGAAAACATAGATATCTAATAGAAATTGGTCTTACACTCTTAGCACAAACTAATCTACCTTTTACCTTTTGGTGAGAGGCCTTTCATACTACTGCATACATCATAAATTGTTTACCAACTCCTTAGCTTGATTAGACATCCCCATATCAAATATTGTTTTATCAATTTCCCAACTATCTTTTCTTCAAAGCTTTTGGTTGTGCTTGTTTTCCTTTCCTTAGGCCTTATTATTGTCACAAGTTTGATTTTCATACATCCAAATGTATGTTCATTGGCTATAGTGATAAACATTAGGGTTACAAATGTCTTCATCCTAGTAGTAGAATATACATTTCTAAGCTTGTTTCCTTTAATGAAAAGGAATTCCTTACAAATCACTTTTCTCTTCATCATTTTCTTTTAACAAGTCTTCCTTTAGTCTTCCTATTTCAATGTTAAATCAAGACCCCTATGGTATTGTGGATCTTACAATAGCATATGAAACTTAACAACATTCACTTGCCATTACAAATATGAGACCAGCCCTTATCATATCACCTATACCACAACCTCAAAAACAGTCCACCAACATCCATCCTATGATCACCCAATAAAAAATAGGTACACTAAACCTAGAGCCTTAAGTTCCACATTACCAATTTCACTTACATCTGAACCAAAATCAATTAAGATGCTCTACTGTTACCTTACTAAAAAGTTGCCATGGATGCTGAATTTCAAGCACTACTTAACAATAATACATGGTGGTTAGTCCCTCTTACTCCTAACATGAATATAGTTGGCAACAAATGGGTTTTCGAAGTTAAATATAACTCAGTCTTGTGATTATATGGAGACTTTCAGTCCTGTGATGAAACCTGCTACCATTAGAATTGTCATTTCTCTAGCTGTTTTGAGGGGTTGGGATATAAGTCAATTAGATGTCAATAATGCCTTCTGAAATGGAGAACTTAGGGAGAATGTGTACATGTCCCAGCCTGAAGGATATGAGAGTTCTAGTCATCTTGCTTTTGTGTGCAAACTTAACAAATCCCTTTATGGATTGAAGCAAACTCTAAGAGCTTGGTTTGACAAGCTGAAAAGAGCACTTCTGGAGTGGAGATTTTATAATTCGAGGGCAGATACTTCACTTTTCATTTTTAAAGAAAATAATGATTTGCTTATTTTGTTTGTTTATATAGATGACATCCTACTTATAAGCAATAATTCTAATCTTATGACCAAATTTGTGTATGATCTCAATAAGATGTTTGCTTTGGAAGACTTGGGATCATTAAATTATTTCTTGGGGTTTGAGGCTAAGTGAACTAAAGATGGTCTATGTCTTACACAAGCAAAACATGCTCAAGGTCTAATGTCAAAAACTAGAATGTTGAATTACACCTCCTGTCTTACACCAATGAGTACTGGTGTTAAACTCACAAAGTCAGATGGTGAACCATTTTCTGATCCTAGTCTCTATAGAAGTGTTGTAGGTGACTTAACAAACATCAGACCAGACATTTCGTTTGCTGTAAATCGCTTGAGTCAATACCTTACTGCTCCTACTGTGGTTCACTAACAGGCTTATAAAAGGGTCTTACACTACATTAAAGGCACACTTTCACATGGTCTTTTGTTCAAGTCTCTTGCTTCTTCTGCTTTGTTATCTGTTGAATGCTTTACTAATGCAAATTGGGTAAGTAATTTGGACGATAGACGATCAACTAATGCCTGGTGCCTTTATTTTGGTGGTAATCTAGTGTCATGGAGCGTAAGAAAAGAAAATGTGGTAGTTAGGTCCAGTTGTGAAGTTGAGTATAGGGCTTTTGCACAAGCAACAGCTGAGATACTATAGATGCAAGTTTTGTTGATTGAAATTGGAGTGCCTATTGTTAAACCATCTGTCATTTGGTGTGATAATATTAGTGCAGGTGCTTTG
Organism: Dimocarpus longan; assembly: GCA_022984855.1. NCBI lineage: Eukaryota > Viridiplantae > Streptophyta > Magnoliopsida > Sapindales > Sapindaceae > Dimocarpus > Dimocarpus longan. The sequence goes on from CM041024.1 coordinate 17,263,153, forward strand.
GCTAAGAATCTTGTACTTCATCCAAGGACAAAACATGTTGAGCTAGATTTGCATTTTGTTAGAGAAAAAATTGAAGCATAAATGATAGATATTAGATATAATCCAACAGAGGACCAGCTTGCAGATTTACTTACTAAACCACTAGGAATCAGTAGGTTTGATCTTCTCAAAGGCAAATTCATCTTTTATTCTCCCCAAATGAATTTGAGGCAGGATGTTAGATAGATTCCTTCAAGTCAGTCGCAAATTCTTGCTCTTTTAGGCCCAATAGAATTTAACTAACTTTTATCTCTCATCCTAGCCATTGATTATCTATCATTTCTATCCATTGATGTTGCCAAGCTGGACATCCTCTTAACTACCTATATAAGGCAATGTTCTTTGTATTGCTTTCTAGTTAGTTACACACACATTTCCTAGTTAATGAAATGCTCTCGATTTCTTGATTTTCTCTGCTTGTGTTCATGTCGATTTCACTCTTGTTATTATTTTAGTTTCTCAGTTTTTTTTTTTTAATTTTACAGTAAATATGATCAGATTTATTGACTTACTGATTGTGATCAAACATATTTAGTTGTAATCACATATAAGAGATTATAATCATGTATTTTAGAATACAATCACGTATTTTTTTGGTTGAGAGAATGCATACCCAAATGTACTCAAGATGACCCCATATATATATATATATATATATATACATACAATGCTTTTATAATCAGGTATGTCTGATTTTAAAAAATAAGGAACAACTAATCAAATTTATCCATTGTATTTAAATTAAATAAAAGATAAATATATATATGCATATATATATATATATATCCATTGCCGTAGAAAGTCAACCTAGTGTTACTGTCATAAATGCAAATTAGGTGGTTTAAAAATAAACTTTTCAGTCAAAAAATCAACTTTTTTAAATAATAGAGAACCATGTTAGAGATTTATAAATAATATTCTTGATATAAATAGAATGTTTGTTAAGTAAAATAGCATCTATCATGAAAATGCTTATGATAAGAAAAGATTGGTCAATTGATATTTCCGTCACACTTACATTATGAGACCGTGTATTCAAATCATCCCTCTCCCCAGTTCCGATTTAATTATAACATTTTTCTAAACGGGAGCTTCTAATGTCTAAGTAGCTAAAGGAATTGTTAAAAAACCTATAAAAGTCCTTTTGTCAAATCTATTATGTAGCTAAAAAACAAATAAATTAATGAGGTTGGTCTATTTTATGCCCTTCACAATTCTCATTAATGTTGCGGGTTTAGGCCGTGGCTCATTTTTCAAATTCTAAATTAATTATAATAATTTATAAAGTAAAACAAAAACAAAACAAAACACTAGTAGTTTTGTTCATTATTTGATTTGAGTTTCTTAGTAAACTCATAAAAGTAAGATGTCTACAAATCATTATCTAATGTTGAACCTGACAGCAATACGGGGAAAGAATCTTCCACGGGTGACCTTGAAGGAGAAGAGAGGAAAGGATTCAATGGAACTTGCAAGGCTTTAATGTTTCCTTGCAACATGTCTATTACCTTATTCATGGAGGGTCTATCCAACGGGCGAGCTTGTATACACCATAAACCCACAATTATCAGCCTTTTTGCTATTTCATTTTCCTCTTCAGTCATGCCATCATGTAATTTCATTTCATTGTCTAGTTCAAAATGCCTGTATACCCATTTAGGAAAATATATCTCACTTGGATTCTCCACCCCAAGGTGTAGATTTTTTCTACCCCCAACCATCTCTAAAACCATCATTCCATAGCTATAAACATCAGACTTATGAGAAACTTCTCCAAAATTCCTACTAAATATTTCAGGAGCAATGTACCCAATTGTCCCTCTAGCCTCTAGCATTGATACCATACTTTCGTTTCTAGGGCATAGTTTTGCAAGCCCAAAGTCAGAGATCTTTGGACAAAAGCTTTCATCAAGAAGAATATTATGAGGTTTTATATCGAAATGCAAAATCCTTGTATTGCAACCGCGATGCAAGTACTCTAACCCTCTAGCTATTCCTAATGCAATTTGATACAATTTCTCCCATCCCAAATGCCGATTAGTCTTCAAAGTATCATTATTGTGTATGAATTGTTCAAGTGATCCATTAGCCATAAACTCATAAACAAGAGCTCTCTTCTTACCCTCTAAACAAAAACCCAACAACATGACAACATTAACATGGGATGTTCTACTAATGCTAGCAACCTCGTTGATAAATTCTTCTCCATTTCCCTTGGATGTATTCAATAGTTTTACTGCTACGAGTTGTCCATCCCGTAACTTCCCTTTGAACACACCTCCATAACCTCCTTGACCTAGTTTATCTTTGAATGAATTGGTCATTTTCTTAACATCAGAGTAGCTGTACCTCTTGGGAGCCAAAGATCCAAAATTCCGAATAAAAGCCTCAAGGTCTCGTTCTTTCTTCGCTCTTTTCCGAAAAATTGTTGTTGATGTAATTGATTTCTTCATCAATTTGAAGAGGCAAATAATGGTACATGTGACTATTGTTCCCATTATTGCACTAAAAATAGCTAACAAAAGAAAAGAAGTGATTAATTGATCTGGTGGATTGTTGATGAGAGCAAGGATTCTTTGCTAAGTTCTTGATTTTACTAGTTATGAGAGTAGTTTAAGTTTGAGTGATATATGAAAAGAAAAAATATAACAATCTTGATCATCTACTATTTTTATATTAATGTGTCACTAAATTATTAAAATACTAACAATAAAAAAGATGGTGGGGAATGCTTACTCTGTTGATGAACTAAAATTTCTATGGAATTCGATGCATTGTTTTGTAAATACTCTCATTATGAGCAATAATCAAGCTCTCTATTTCCAAATTGATTCAGCTATTTCTTCCATTACTGTGTCTTGTCAACGTATTATGAACATTTTCATTTTTAAAACCAAATCCTTTGTAATTGTAATTCAACCTCAAGTCCTTTTACATGCCTAGAAACATTTCATCGATTAAGCTAGTTGGTATTCAAATTATATATGTGTATATATGTATGTGAGTGTGTTAACTTATCTCATGAATCACTTTTCTTGAATACTATGAAAATCTTTGATGAAGTAATAATGAAATTTAATATATTTTGATGAGATTTGTTATGTGTAATAAAGAAAAGAAATATATAAAATATATATAATTGGATTTGAGAAATTTTTTTTCATTTTTTTTATGAGTAATATTATATTACCCAAAATTATATTCAAATTGTTTAAATGATATGTCAAACACATCATTAATTCATCATATTACAATTAAGGTGGTTGCTAATGAATTTACCACTTTATTTGGACAAAAAATTTGGGTAAAATTTTGGGAAATTTAAAATTATTCTTTTTCTATATATATTGAGCTAAAACTGTGGTAAAGAACTGCTTATTACGAAATGATAAGAAAAGATAAAACAGATGAGTTTATTACCTAGAATAATCCTCTTGGTCACACGTGGTCGAATACCTGTAATAATTCAAATTAATAAGATTCTGAAACATCTATACTGATTACAATTGCATGACAACATCATATAAACTTTCAGTCGCAACCTATAATCTATACTGAAGTCAAAGTAAACTAATAGCCTCAGTTTAAAATTATAACCAATGAATGCAGGTAAATATTCACAAAGGATACAAGTCGATTTTGTACTTTTTCACAAAGGTACACGCACACCATGCCACCAATTGCTAAATTAACCGTTACAGTAACGCAGATATACATAAACTAAATTTGTAAATCAATGGTTTTTTCTACTAATGTATGTATGTGTGTGTATATATATATATATATATATATATTGTTAACAAATCAGAGGTCAATAGAGACTTGGGAGATTAATTACTATTTAGTATTTATATAGTTTAGATGAATACTCTTATAATCAAGTAATTTTTTTATATTAAAAAAAAAAACCAAAGAAAAACAAAAAACAAAACTCTTCATGCATACTTTTAAAATGTATAAGACGAAATTTGTATCTTCACCACTAGATTTATAATGTTATTGATTATCGTAATTAAATGTTTCCAAGCTTGCCAAATGGAGTAAGGATTCTCTACCATCCTTTTTTTTGTTAATCTTTTGATAATCTAATGACACATCAGCATTTGAAAAAATGAATGATTAAGATTGATAGATTTTTTCTCTCTCATACATCACTCAAACTTAAATTGTTCTCATAAAAAGATTAGCACCGTGTCAATATTAACAGAGAATCCTTGTCCTGCTAAATGAGAGCTTCAAGAAAATAAATTAAATTCATAATCTATGTCTAGTGATTGCCTGATTTTACGGGATTAAAGAAGATCTCATGTCATCGCTGAATAAAAACCGGTTTGATCTATAATTTATGGATCAGAAGTATTTGTTGTGTTAAAGATTATTTTCATTTGCATTTAAAAATAATAAAATTAATATATGTATTAAAAATTAATAAATAAATAAACCCAGTCATTGATACCATATGTCACTAAATCTAAATTCTCAACCCAATAATTTAGAATAAGAGAGCACTTTTTTAAAACATGGGAAAGTATTTTAGGTACAAATTTTAAAGTTTTCAATCTAAGAAATCATTTGTTGTTTGCACTCATGACTTAATGATATTAAATTACATCAATTAAGTTACTTTTATTTATTTTTTTAAATAATCAAACCACCTAAAACTATCTAAAATCAATTGAAAAAAAAAAAAGCAAGAATTTTTACTTTTAATTGGATTACGAATCACTTAATAATATTAAAAATATTCTATTTCAAGTCTATCCTCATAAAATATCATATTTCCAAATTTACATTAATTTTTAATTTTTTCCCCAAATACTTTAAAAAAAATTCTTTTAAAAGAGAAACTCTAAACATTTTTCATCCCAAATTTTATTAGAATTAGACTAATGTATTTTAATTTATAACTTAAATATATTTTGTAGTTATTTTATAATTCAATTCCAAGGCCATTTCATATTAAATATATAAATATCATTAATTTTATGTTTTTTAATCATATTTTAATTATGAATAACATGTACATAAAAGTGCTTTAGAATTCATTAAATTATTTGTTTTTAGTTGTTTATATCATACTAAATAAAGTTTCATAACAATTAATAGTAAACAGGATAGAAATATTAAATTACTAATTTTCAGATAATTTTAACTTTAAATAAACAAATAAGTTTACAATAGATTCAGTGGTTAAAAAAGAAATTATGTTATTCAAATTTTGGGTTATTATATCACTATGCAGTCTTCAATAACTTTATAACTTTCACCGTTTAGTCTTCAAACAACCAAAAATATAAAGAACAAATTACACATAATCCTTTAGAAGTTAGCCTAATGATAAATGGAAACAATGTTTGCCTTCTATTACACTATCCTCCCTTATTCTAATAGTTTGATAGTGTTTGATCGTGAGAATAGATGTTTGACTGTCAAAATAAAAATAAAAGACAAAAATATTATTACATGATGATTTTAGAAAACCAAAACTAAAAAATAAAAGAAAAAAAAAATTAAAATATTTCTTAAAAATAAAAAAGTTAGTTCTGCACATTATTTTTTAAAATCAAAAGAAAAAAATTATTTTTTATTTAAAAAAATTAAAGGAAAAAATGGATGGAGATCCAATCATCCATCCAAGCACAAAGCCAACAACATCACCTACCACATTCGTCTCTCTCACTTCCAGTCTCTAGACTCAACATCAATCTATAATCGGCAAACACGAAAAAAAAAAAAAAATTAGATGAAACTAGACGAAGAGAAACCAAAAAAATAAATTGAAACCACCATAGATTCATCATCTGGGTTCGTTAAACCCAAATGAACATTTAGATGAACATCTTCATTTGAGTTTGACAAATCCAAATGAAGAACCTTAACTGGGTGGTTTTGCCAACTCCATTGACGCCTGAAGACAAAGTCGAAGCGCCACCACCAATGTTGGAGCACTTCCTATCCCTCTGTCTCTCAAACCCATCACTGGAATTCGATGAAAACAACAATTTGATGTTGTTTTCAGTCTCGGAAAGCGATTTCTTCTCCGTTGTAGTGGTGGTGGAGAGTTGAGATGTGATTTTACAGTGGCATTTGTAGCTGGAGAGGACAAAGGAGAAGAGTTTAGGGGAGGAGAATGAGTAGAGAGGATTGAAAAAGGAGGAGCGGAGGTGAGAATGGTGGAGGTTGGTAGCCAAATCCATGTTTGGTTGTCGAGAAAATATGGAAAACTTTTGATGGGTTGTAAGAGGAAGTGAAAATTTTTTGTTATGGAAATAGAGAGTGGCTCCATGTGACCATTGGGAACTCAACCTTAATTTTCTTTTATTTTTTTTTCATTAAATTTTTATTTTAAAATTTTAAAAAAAGTTATTACCAATTTTTCATCTAATGAATTATAAATCGTCATGTTTTTTTTTTAAGATTTTAAAAAGTCAAAAAAAAGTTTAAAATAATATTAATTCAACTTAAAAGAAAAGGTAAAATGATGTTTATTGAATTAATATCTTTTAAGTTAAAATATCTTTCATGTTAATAACTTTGCTAAATAATTAGTTAGCACACATTCGATATGGTTCAACATAAAAATGAATAATAATACTAAATTTCTCTTAAAATGACAAAAGAAAATCTCCATTGGAGCTGGGGTTGAACAATACTTGGACTTGGTCAAGGATTGAGAAAAATCTTATAACAAGAAAAACTCAGGAAGGTGAAATCAATAATGATGATTAGATGGACAACCAGCAAAAGATTTATTTGGACATGATACACTTGAGTGGTTTTGAATGTGGCAGCAAGGTATTTATGAACACGTAAATCATACAAAGGCAAGAACGCAGCTCCTTCCTTTCTTTTGAGTTTTGACTTGCTCAAACACCACGTGGAACTCAAACAAGAAAACCGAGCACACCTTCTGGCTAGCAGAGGGCCCCACGAAGGACATATAAAAGTGGAAGTCAACCGGAATGAATGTTCAATATTTATGATCAGACAACCAGTCATCGAGAGCTATGAGTAGGGATGGCAAAAATATCCGATCCGATCCAAATCCGAAAAACCCGATTTATTTGGGATGGATTTGGGGCTAAAAAAATTGACTTTGGAGCGGGTTTGAAGCTAAAAGGCTGACCCGTTTGGGTTATCGGGTCAGGAACGGGGCAAGCTTTTTTGCCCCGACCCGCCCCATTAACCCGGTATATAAATTAAAAATAAAAAAACCTAATAGTTAACAACAACCACTTCTCCAATGTTTGAAAGCATTGAGATGGATTTTGAGCATGAATTTTTGTAATATTTTCGATTATTTATTTATGTAGTGTTTGTAATGAAACTTGATTATATTTTTACTATTATTTTAGTATTTATGACTATATAGTATTAATATTTTGGATTGTGTAATGATATTTCATCATGAATATAATAAGTCTTTTGATATTTGTTATGTTTTTTTGTTTAAATATTTGTTTTAGTTAAAAACTAAATCGGGTTAATGGATCGGGTTCGAGGTAAATCCCTCCAATTGGGTTTGGATTTGGGGCAGAAAGTGGTAATTCCTTTGGGACAAGAGTCGGATTTGGAGCAACTTTCAAAAATTTCGGATCAGGTTCGAAAAGGATAAAATCCGATCCGATCCGATCCGTTGCCATCCCTAGCTATGAGACAACTATTTTCGTGGATTAAAATCGGAAAAGAGTACTTAAAAAGAAGATAAAATTTCTCAACAAGTGTCTTGGGGTTGGAATTTGCTTGGTACTATACCGCTACGTTCCAGAATTTAAATATCTAATTGTTTTATTCCATGTGATAGTGAGTTAAATTAATATAGTGGTGACCTAATCCAAATATCCATCCAACTAATTGTAACAACAATTAATTTGAGTTGAAGCAATACTAGTTGTTTAATAAAAATTCAGAGATTATGCTATGGAACTCAAAACACTAGCAAGAAGTTGGGATGAATTAGTTTGACTACTTTCCAAATGACTAAAATTGAGTTGTGCTACATATGTAGAATAACGCCTTAAAACAGGGGTAGACCAGCATATATGAACGTACCAGGTCCAGGAGGAGGACAGGTAAACTTCTGAGGTTCATCATGATCACGACAAAAACATCGAAATGGCTCTGAAGAAGCTGAAGGATCAGATCCGCATATCCCACCTGAAGAATTACAAGCAGCACACAGTTTGGCTTCCGCCATATACTCCACCTCAAACCCTTCATTCAGAAGCTCTTGCAAGTCTTGCAAGTTTATAGGACGAACAAGATGATTAAGAGCACTCAACAGAACTGGGACTTTGATTTCCGCTCTACATGTATCGGTGAGATTGTGAAGTTGAAGCTCCGGTTTGTCTACCTTTACCATGTAAAAGCCAGCATTTACTCCTTCTCCGGTACAGTTAAATATATTTGGACTGCCTTGGGGCAATTTTTGATCATCGCAATCATAGAAAAAGCTGACATTTCGAACGTTTGGAGTGTACTTGAAACGAGAAGAGTCGATATCTGTGTCACTGGTTACTATTCCAGGACAATAGCCATTCCAAAGATCATCTCGAGCTATGGTCATGACTGAACGAGACGCATCGATGTTCAAAACTCGAAACTTTTGGGTTCCAACGTCTATGAAATAGTAGTAATTGTTTTGACATTCAATCCTGAATCCTTCATGACCACAATACTGAAGCCTATTCCCTCCCCAGAAAGGATAGGAGATATTCAATTCCTTTGACCCACACCTATAAAAATAGGGGATACTACTGCAGATGGAGACCTGATCCTCGTCATCGTTGCAGTGAGACAGAGGGAGAACGATCAAGAAGAAGAAAATGGTGATGATGAAGTGAAGGGTAAGCGTTGGGAAGAGATGGTTGTTGTTCATGTTTCTGTGCAAGGTCAGGCCAAGACCTGGTAAGGTAAAGAGAAATGGGGACTTATTTACGTGTATGAGGGATTGAGGTGTTTTATTGGAATAACATTTGATTGGATATGGAAATTAATAACGAAAGTGATGGTGAGAACTTTATTTTAATAGAGAAATGAAGAGACCAACAATAGTTTAGAGAGAAGAAAAGTTGCAACCATTAACAAAGAATTTTCCAATGAGATATAGAAAAACGGGATGTTGATTCCTGAGAAAGTATGGTGGAAAAAAACAGGTGTGGCGGGCGAATTGAAGCTTCGAGGGAACTGCCTATTTCATTCATGCACCTCAATTGAATAGACTAGCTAGCCACATTCGTAGAATGACCAATTGGGGTCCGGGTCTGTGGGCGATTTTCAAATTTAGATAAATTCTGGACAACCAAGTAATAAATCATATGGAGGATTAAACACATAAGCATGACCCGAAACATGGGTCAAATGACAAGACCTCTCCAACTGGTTTAGTAAATTCAAACGATAACAGAAACTACAATGGAAATTGTGGTAATGCGTACTTGTTAATTGGCAATCAATCCATTAGCTTCCTTCATTTGACAATTTACAGTCCAATTAAACCTGGCTAAAATTTAAGCTCATCTCCCCAATCTATATTAAATTTAATTGTTGACTCACTTGGACTGTCACAACTACAAATTTGCCCATACTATAAAATTTAAATAGCAATATAACCTCACAATTAGATAAATATGGCTATCCAACTTGTATGGGTATTGAGAAATAAAATTTATGGGACGTGAAGATATAGTGTAATTTCACACATACGTCCTGACAAAATCAAAATGTCCAATATTTTGAACCTAATTGGGCTCATTTCCAATTGAAAAACAGTGACTGAGCAAGTGTGTCAAGAAAGTTGGTGCATGCTATCGTAAATTACTCCAGTAGTCTTCCAATGGTCATTCAACCTAAGTTTAGGAGTAACTATGGTAAATTCAGTTAGTCTAAATCCAACCAATAGTTGTTAATATGTTAAGATTTAGGCATTTTGCAGGAAACAAAACTGTTATGTGCTAATTAAGGAGTTAATTTCTTCCTAGTCCAAGTTCGAGAAGATCTAATGATTGGTCAAGACTATTAAGAACTATAACTGAATCTCCTCCTTCCTAATTCATCATTATCGTTTGGAGCGTACTTGAAGTGAACTTCGTCGAAAATGATGTCCCGGAATATTATTATTCTAGGACAATAATCATCCCGAAGATCGGCCTGAGCAATGGCCATTCTTCTAACATCGTAACTGATGTTTAAAACTCTAAACTTCTGAATAGCAAATTCTATGAAATGGTACTCCTGGTCATGATCACATTTGATTTCAAATCCATTACGACCACAGTACGTAATATTATTTTATTTATTATTATTATTATTATTATTATTATTATTTATTTTTAAAGGGGAGAATTACCCACAACCTACCTCTAAGTTTGATATTGACAGGCGGGTATAATATTTTGAGTTTTTTGCAATGTCCTCCCCTGACTAACAGATTGGCTGGATTTGACCATCTTTGACCGTTCAAAAAATGTTGAAAGACCAAAATGCCCCTGAGTACAGTCAGTCTTTTCCTCTGCTTCTTCTCTTCCATTTCTTCATCTTTTTCCAGTTTCTCTCCCTCTCTCCTCCTTCTTCTCTTCATCTTCATTTTCTCCATCGATCTGTTGGACCCAGATCTGGGTTGTGTGGGTTGTCTGGGACGACGTCTGGGTTGTCGACGTCGATCGACGTCTGGGTCGTCTGGGTTCCCAGACGGAAACCCAGACGACGATCTGGGTTTCCAGATTTGGGAACCCAGACGTCGTCTGGGCTTCCAGACGTCTGGGAACCCAGACGACGTCTGGGTTCCCAGATCTGGGAACCCAGACGTCGTCTGGGTTTCCAGACGTCTGGGAACCCAGACGACAGTCTGGGTTCCCAGATCTGGAAACCCAGACGACGTCTGGGCTTCCGATCCGGCAGCCCAGACGTCGTCTGGGTTTCCGGATCTGGTCTGGAAACCCAGATCCAGATCGGTCTGGGTTTCCAGATCTGGAAACCCAGATCCACATCGATCTGGGTTTCCGATCTGGAAACCCAGTCGAAAACCACATCCGGATCTGTAATTTTAGTCACTAACCTGCTGAAAACTGAGTGGAGATAGAAAAACGATGGCTGCTCTGCTCGGGTTGCACTCACCAGCTCACTTCCTCCTTGCTGCAGGTCACAGCAGCTTGGATATCACCACATCCGGATCTGGGTTCCGATCTGACTGTACTGGAAAAAGATGAAGAAATGGAAGAGAAGAAGGAGAAGAAGCAGAGGAAAAGACTGACTGTACTCAGGGGTATTTTGGTCTTTCAACATTTTTTGAACGGTCAAAGATGGTCAAATCCAGCCAATCTGTTAGTCAGGGGAGGACATTGCAAAAAACTTAAAATATTATACCCGCCTGTCAATATCAAACTTAGAGGTAGGTTGTGGGTAATTCTCCCATTTTTAAAGTGTTGTGCATTATTATTTTGTTATAGAACTTTTTATAAATTAATTTTATTTTGGTGTATGTAATATAACAAAATATAACTTTGTTATATGATAGTTGTTAATTTAGATTAATTGAAATTTTTCGTGAACTTTTTAATAGTATTATTTAGATGTGATGTTAAATTGAAGTAAAAATTATGTTATTTTAAGTTTTAATGTTTATTTATTATCTATATATTTATCTTTAATATAAAATGACTTATTAAAAATTAAATTGGATCAAAATGGATTGAGTTTGGGGCAGACTATTCTAAATGGGTTTAAATATGTGACAAAAAGTGGAGACTCATTTGGATCACATGACAGGTTTGGAGCACCCTATAAAAAATCGAGGCAGGTTCCCACAATTTGTTCATTAAATCAGTTAGTTTAATGGGATTGTGCGAAGGCAAAATTACAACATCAATATTATTTAGGAGAAACTTTATTTTAGTTCTTAAGGTTTTAAAAAATATCAAAATTTTAAAGTTCTTTTAAAAATAACTAGTTTTATCCTTAACTTTTCAAAATTCTAAAAAAATTCAAACCGTCAATTAACTTACGATCAATATTAACAAAGTATTTAAACAAATATTTTTATCTTCGATGGTTGTTGTGACATATAAATTACTGAATTATTATCATAAAATAATAAATTTATAAATTAAATTTTTTAAAATATTTCTAAATTTAAATTATTAAATTATAATTTAAATTACCTAAAATCATCGTTGACCCTCAATTTATCGATGGTTTAAACTTTTTGAAGAATTTTGAAAAAGTCAAGGATAAAAGAAGTTAGTTTTAAAAGAGTTTTAAAAATTTAATATGTTTCAAAACCTTGAGAACTAAATAAAATTTCCCTTATTATTTAATGGTATTTTTGTAATATTACATAGCTGTATAAAACATCTCAGGTTGTCGATCCTCAACCCTAACTCCTTAACTTACCCCCTCACTTTCTTCGGATAAGGTTGTCGATCCTCAACCCTTACTCCCTAACTCCCCGCTCACTTTCTCCGATATCTGTGCGACACCAGCCACGGCCTCTTCAGCGTCCTCGCCAACGACGGATCCTCGTTCGAGTTCTCGGCCGGCCTCGTCATTATTGACGCCTCCACCGCCATCTGCGCACACTCCGACTGCTTCCGCTTCCTCCTCGTCTCGGTTCCCGAGTCCCGTTCTCCTCCGCCTCCTCCGTCTTCCTTCCAGGTACTCTCTCTTCTCCTCTCTCTTTTTCCCTTTTTTTAACGAATTTTCACTCCTGATTTAGTTTCGTTTTATATCTTTTTCGTTGAACAGGAATTGCAAACGTCATTGAATTAAACAAACACAAACGAAACTGGAAACAGTTGGTTATGTGTGTTGAACTCAGTTCAGTGAATGGTGAGTTTGATTCTTTATTTTTGCAGTTTCCGTTTTTAATTCAATGCAATGTCAATCTGTAAAAACACCGGTGTTTTATTTCCCTGGTGTTTACTTTCAACAATTAATTTTATGTTGTTTTCAATGTATGTAATTTTTTACTTGCAGAAACTACTTTCAACAATTAATTTTATGTTGTTTTCAATGTATGTAATTTTTTACTTGCAGAAACATTTTGTATTTTAAAAATACAATAGAATGAGAACTTTATCAAGGACTAAGAGAGAGGTTGGGACGGTTGCGAAAATAGACGCTGATTTCACACATGATGATGAGAGATTGGCTAGGCGATGGAAGAGAAGGTGCATTGCACATCAGAATTCTAGTAAGGCTCCAAAGGATATAACTAAAGACCGGAACCAAGAAAACGACCCTGGTATTGAAATTGTTGATATTGATTCAGATTATGAGAATTTTCTTAATGATATGGATCAGTTAGTTGCTGCTGACGACGTGGATAGTGTAGATGATGATGCTAATTGTGATGTCCCACATGCTCTTGAAAGGAGTCATGATGGTGACATCTTGGATCCTCAGTACATGATGTTCTTGGACAACCTAAAAGAAGATGGAAACTCGTATGTACTTACACTTCCCTTTGGCAGTGGTGCGCCTCTAGTTGTTAAATATGAGAAAGAAGATGATAATGCTCCGAGAAGGAAAAATAAAGAAGCTCGAAATAGATTAAGAAATAATAAATCAAGTAGTGTCCCGATGATAGATAGAAAGGTTCCAATGGTTGAGATGAATGTAGAATTGGAACCTGATAATGTTTTTCATTGCCCGACAAATGATCGCGTGTCTGATATGATGGATGAAAGTTACCGAGAGTTTTTGAATTCTCTGAAAGATGATGGTCAAAATTATGTCTATGCACCTGAAGGCGGTGAAAAAGTGGTGTATGAGAAGGCAGTGAGTGATTCAGATTCTGATATGATGGATGAAAGTTACCTAGAGTTTCTGAATTCTCTGGAGAATGGTGGTCGAAATTTCGTCTATGCACCTGCAGGTGGTGAAAAAGTGGTGTATGACAAGGAGGGGAGCGATTCAGATTCCGAAGTAGTTATACTGGATGCTAATTCATTTCCTGATGGAGAGTATGATCCATTTGTATGGTCAAAATCACACGTTTTAGGTGTATGTATCATTTCCTCCTACATATTTTTTTTCTCTCGTATTTATTTATTTATTTAAAATATCAATTTTGTATATTTCTGATTTCTAGATCTTGTTTTCTTTTTGTTTGCTTGTTTGTTTTATTTATGTTGGCAAACAAAAAGATTGATGTAGATGGTGAGGGATGTGCTGGAGGCCTTGCAAGAAGTAAGGAAGCTCAGTTCAGAAAGAAGCTTATGAAAATTTTTCAAAGACCTTATGACCACAAGGAGCTTAAAGATCTTATGCGAGCTGTGTCTCAGCGAAGGCCACTGGAGGAGCGACCTCGAATTTTGCGTGGAAGAGAAGTAAATCGTAAATCTCGTTCTCTTGGCAAATCATATCTTGAATTGTATGGTAAGATTATTAACATGCGTAGTTATCTTAGGCTTTTCAATTGCCATTTTTCATGCATATGGAATATACTTTTATGGATAGACATTCAATCTGGTTTATCTTGTCTAACTAGTAATAACAAAATCTAGTTGATTAAATTACATAATTGATGTACAACCTTACCATCATAGGCATCATATTTATTAAACTGAAATGCTTGATCCAGTTGTCGAAATTGTAATCAGGATTATAAGATCATATAATATTTGTTCCTGGTTTTGACAGGCAATTTGGATTGCGTTACTAGTAGGACTTTAGGCGTGTGTAGAATCAGATGGTAGGATTTTGTGAGAAAACTGGCAAACTTGTGATGGACAATCAGAGCTTGCACATTGATTATTGGTTAATATTATGGAGAACCCTAGGCAAGAGAGGCTGAAGATGAACAAAATAATGAAGAGAGGAAATTTTTATCTTTTTGACTAAAAATCAAAATAATCCATGGGGTCTTAGTTGGAGAAAGCTCTGGAGCTAAAAATTCTAGTATTAATCTTTTTACAACTTTTCTTGAATTTCAAGCATTTTAATTTTATATATGTATTTTAGTAGTTATGTCCTTTAAATTATAGGATCTCAAGGTCCTTAATCTGATCTCATGGTCCTATCCTGAATCAAAATCAGTTGGGTCATCTTGTACCTATTTTTGACTTGACACAATAAATCTCGAATCTCAAATTTTTCTGAACTTTTGTGTGTATTTGGTTTGAATAGATGACATTAATACTTCCTTGTCCTCAACAAGTTATCTTTTCATAATTCCTATGTCTTGGACTGCAGCACTCTTGTCGTTGGTTATGCATATCTTAATTATTATTTGCTAATTCGTTAATTATTTTCTACAGCAGGTTTTTACTATCTGTAGCAAAGTCCAGATTTCTAGTATCTGTAGTAGATGTACAAAAATTTTCATTACAAAGCATGTAGTTTATGCATGTCTTATAGTGTTAGGCTTTGATGTCTGTCTGAACTTTCTTATATTTGTGTGACAAGTTCTTGAGTTTTTCCATGCTCAGCGTAGGATGCCTTTCTTAATAAAAAACATTGCATATGACAACTTTGATAGGTCTTTATGTAAAGTTGGAGTGCTTTGGGAAAATACTGGTATAGGACTTGACAATTGTATTGGTAATCTATCATGATTGTTTTTTGTTCATTACTATTTATGTAGGCTTGTTTGAATATATCTTTAGAAGTTAAGACATGAATGTAAATATGGTCTTGGTTATATATTGTACTTCTTATGGACTGCTGGTTCAATTGATATTATTGTAGCCAATTTACCACTAATAAAGCTTTGTTTATTTATATGAAATAACTGAATGACTTGTTGCTTCTCAAATTATTTGTGGTATTTAAAGGACCGTATTTGGATACAGATATGAACTGGATCAAATTTGGGATCAAACCTGCTGTTTCTTATGGCTTATAATAGCTATAAGTCGACGGATCACATATTATACCTAACTGAAGCTTGAGATTATGAATAATATAAGTTTGAAATTGTCTCCATTTTTGCATTGACTATGTGTTCTGGTTGTTGTTTCCCTATTGCCATTGCTTTGTTTTTAATTCCTTCATTTCTTTGTGAGATGCATTTCGAGCTGGATTGTATGGAAGGTTTAGTGTTTCACCCATGTTTGCAGACCCTGCAGGTTGATGCTTTGCTTGGTCCCGTAGTTATTTAGTATAACGTGATATTCAGATATTCTAAATCCCTTCTTTTTACGTTCTTGTATATAAATGAATTTTATTTAGTTAAAAGTGGAATTTTTTTTAGAATGTAAAGTTTCCTATTTCTTTTATTTATATATATTTTTTAACTTGCAGATCTTGCTAGAACGATTCATGAGGTTAAGGATCAACGTAGAATTTTGAATGTATTACGTGGTTTTTTCTTCTGGTTGGAGGTGAGGGGTTTTTTCTAATTCTTTTAGTTCACTAAGTACACTTTCTAGATTGATAGTTGCATATGTGATGATAGTCCACTGTAAATCAATGCTGCCAAATGGGAACACCATTAAACTCATATCACTGAGAACAGGGGAATTTGCTTTAGAAATATGGGCTTGTGATTGGCAATTATTAGCTTTTAGCCTGAAATTTTGTGTTTTTATTTTTTATTTTTTTTGAATATATGAAATTATGTGTTTTTGTATGCCTATTTTAGTACTGGTAAGTGCATGTTAACGAGACCTAGTTTACTCTTGTAGGTGTAGAATTGCATAGAGAGAGAGAGAGAGAGAGAGCTTTTATAATTAGGTATACCTGATTTTAAAACCTAAAGACCGAGAGAGAGAGAGAGAGAGTGAGTGCGAGAGAGAGAGAGAGCTTTTATAATCAGGTATACCTGATTTTAAAAACTAAAGACCAACCAATCAAATTCATTCATTACATTTAAATTAAATTGGAGAGAAAATGCAATAGATGAAATTTGATTGATTGGTTTTTACTTTTTAAAATCAGGTATACCTGATTATAAAAGCCCTCTCTCTCTCTCTCTCTCTCTCTCTATCTATCTGTATATATATATATATATATATATATATCTAAAAGTAGATAATTTGATTTGTAATAAAAGATGAATTCTCAAATATACTTGTGAGATCAAGTTTGGTTCAAATAGTGAGCTTTTGGATGACTTTTTCAGAACCCAAATGAAGGGACATTAGCATCTAGCAAGGGCTTTTTGAGTTGAATAAAATTATTTTACTCTAGATTTTATGGAGAAAGTAAAGAGTTAATTTAATGATAATTCTATGTATGATGGGGTAGTGGCTAGCTCCAAAAGTTTTGTGAGAGTTTAATTTGCCTGTGTAGTTCAACAATCCTGATTCCACAAGTATGTTTGCTGTCAATCATGAAGATGGGACTTCCAGTCTGATCATCACTGAGCTTGCACGCATGCATTTGTATGCTCTTATGTACATCCTCATGTAAATTGCATATATTCTTTTTCTGATTTATTAATTTGATATATACTTTCCAGAATGTGAGTTTTGAAGGAGGGGCATTCAAGCCTTGGCTGGACGCAGCATGCTTAGAGGTTTTGCCAGGGGTATGATTCAAGATGCTTCTCTCTAATGCATTGGCAATGTCTCAGGAAAAACTCCTGGCAATAGAAGGATGTAAATATGGCTGTTGCATCAGGTATCATTACGGACGATGAAAATCTGATCGGGGTGGTTTTACAGAATACATTTTGTTGATTCCCTGGAGGAGCACAACCTGTTTGGAGAAACTCGATTTAGTCACTTTTGCAATGTAAATTCACATCCTGATGAATTTGGCATTTTATTTGGCACATACCTTTTTATGATGATTAATGTCACAGCGCAACTTGAGTCTGGGCCGTCATTCAAATCGTGCATATGTCGCCACTCAAACAAAATCATAAAACAGTCCAAAGTGAGGCCCACTTTTAGGCCTATAGAAAGCCTGGATCTGAAGTGACAGGCCTTTATTTTGGCTCCTCTTAAGCCCGCCCAAATGCTTTGTTAACAAAAAGCCTTCAATAATTGCTTTTGACTAAACTTGCAAGATTGCTTTAAATTAGAAGTACAGAAGAAAATATTGTAGTATATTTCTTTTCTCGCAATCCATCTGCCTTTATATTTTAATCCTAAACTTACACGATGTTATTGTGCAATAGGTAGGAAAACAGAAAAGCAGAAAAACAAAAACAAAAACAGAAAACCTAAGAAGCACTGGGGGACTCGCCTTCGAGGCAAATCACACATCTTCCAACACCAGTACTTGTACGCTCGACCCTAACGTGGTAGCTAAACAGAGTCATTTTCTTGGTTCATTATTTCCTATCTATATATACAAGCAATTTTAAGTCACGGATCATCATGTCATGCATTAGTTTCCGTTGATGAAGGACCTTGAAGGTGTCAATTCACCATCTGATGATGACTCCGAGATACTAAACCCAATACCATTTTCAATTGATAGGGTGCTTAGGTAGGTAGGAATAGGAGTGACCTGCCAATCACTGCATCCCACTTCAGTAGATTTGTCTATAGGGTACCCACTTTGTTGAATTGATTTCATCGCCATGCTCTGATGATGATGATGATGATTGGGATATTGGTCTACCATGTTACCTATAAAATTTTAAGTAATTAATTGATTAAACATTTTGTTACCAACAAATTAATTAAAGTTTTGCCTGTACATGTAAAGTTGTACCTTGAGTTAGTAGTAAGGCAGGCTCATTGGAGACTCCTTCAACCTCTTCTAGGAAACGCCACTTCGAATATGCTTCTCTCACCAGATTCTCTATATAGGTCTGCCAACACAGAACATAAATAATTATATTACAAAATTGTTGCATGATAACACAATATAATGTGTTTGTATTTAAATAGTTAACGAAACACTTGATATTATAAGAAGGTAAAAATCATACCCTATTTATGCTTGGTAGGTCGCGAGTGGGGTAAATATGCCCATTGATCAACGCCATAACAACCTGACATACAGGGTTTAAGACGATGGTGTAATCGGGTCCACGGAAAAGGTAATGCTTGTTGCCCATCTCGCATGTTCTCGCATGCTTTATGGTCACTTCCCACATTTTCTCCGACATTCCAGCACCTAAAATCTGAAGCATTAAAAGATGTTAATTTTTACAAATTATTATTTCTGGTTTGGGAATATACATATACATACACACATACATATACATATATACATATGTATATATATACAGTAATTTTATCATCAGTGTTTCTTAATTTTAAAAAATTCGAACGAATAAATTAAATTTATTCATTGCATTATTTTTCCTAAAATAAATTCTCTCTCCTATTTCATTTAAATATAATGAATGAATATGATTGGTTCATCCTAATTTTTTAAAGTTAGAGAGCACTGATACTCAACTCAATATATATATATTGTAATGTGAAAATATGATTACTTACCTTTCTAAGTCCTTGAGAATCAACAGTGTACAATTTTAAAAAGTCTTGAACTGTTTTGATGCCTGAAGAAGAAAGCTTTCTGTGGAAAGCTCCATCTTTTCCGATCTTCTCAAGCCGCCATACTTCATCTCCCAACATGGGTGGATGATGCTTCTTGTACACTTCATGTGAGTCAAGAGAACAATATTAAAAAAAAAAGGGACAATGAAAAAGTATTAGTACAAGGTACTTCTATAGAAAATGATATTTCATTTGTCTTTTAATGTTTAAAAGAATTTGCAAGTACGCAAGTTGAAAGAGGCCTTGATAGAATTAGTAAATCATGCATTACATTAATTATTAAAGCAGATAGAATGTAAATAGTAATTAAGTTTCTAATATATATTGCATCAATATTAGTGCTGATCAACATAGTCAATGATTGACATACTCGCAATTGTTTTTTTTTTTTTTTTCAATTGCAAAGGAGCAAGATTATCCTATGGAAATATCAAACTCATCAAAATTAACTCGTTTTCCCATTTCTGATTTTTTTTTTCAACTGTTTTGAATCATACTTGATTGAGGATAATTTGATGACTTGAATGGGTTAAAAGAACTTGAAATACAACAAATTGCAATCAATGTTCTCCACAACTAACAGTCAATGGTCAATAATTGATTGAGCCG
This sequence comes from Dimocarpus longan, assembly GCA_022984855.1. NCBI lineage: Eukaryota > Viridiplantae > Streptophyta > Magnoliopsida > Sapindales > Sapindaceae > Dimocarpus > Dimocarpus longan. The sequence continues at coordinate 17,283,204 of CM041024.1, forward strand.
GCTGGATGTGAAAGGCCTACATTCATCAATACATAAATATCGGATGGCAAAAGTCGGCATCTGGACCGTGGGGACCTAAGCAGGTGACTCTAAGGTTGCATCATTGGACCCATACGTTTAGCATAATTGTAAGAACCATCTGGTTATTTTGTGGTGGAAACATTAGCTGTGTAGTTGAATTGAAACTAAAAGTCACTTGAATAGTTTGAAAAGGGTGAAAATCAAATACCTCATCTGAAACATGCGGTGGCCAAAGTTCATTGGTCCCACTCATCCACCACATTAATTTCGGTCACATGAATATAAGATCGTGTTAAGTGATGTTTCTATATATGGTTTGCATCTACAACGTTTTTACCGACAAAATTAATATTTTGAGAAATACAAATGTTCAACTATTACAATTTGAGTTTAAAAAGGATTAGCGGGATTCCAACTTATAATTTTATTGATATATAGATATCATGAAATAAAATTGTAGTCTTATTGTGAATGAATTAATTTTATTTCGTCAATTTATTAATTTATGAACCTAATTGAATTCAGTATTTTAAATAAATAAAATTAGTTTTAAACTGTAAAAGCTTATGTTCATGAACACATATTAGTAACACATTAACATCGGTTAAAAAAGCAATAAAGTTTTCAGACCTAGAGTTTTCAAATCATTTCACAATAATATAATGGCATCAGTAGGTTTCTTTCACTATTTGAAAGGCAAAAAGTGTGGAGAGCTGGTTTGGTAATCAATTCACAGGGTTGACTGAAGACCAAGATTTTCTAAGCAATCTATGATTGAAATGAGATAAGAATCCTAAGGTCATGATCTGCTGTTATCACCAACCTTTTGAAAAAAAAAAGGAATAATATTTTTAAGATTCCCAATCGATAATATAAAATTCAAGATGTAGAGGCAAAGATATATGCACAACAACGACTAGCTAGTTCAAGTTGATAGTAATTTATGCACTTTTTTATATTCGTTAGACTAATAAACATCATTAAAGTAAAGCATACTGTAATTATCTTCAATCAAGAGACACGCTAATATCTTCAGCTAGAATAACAAAGCAAGTTGAATATAAAACTATTTTTCATTTGTTAATATTGTCCAAGATTATATATTAAACATCTTTTTCACAACAAAAACACATCCACTGATAATCAAACATTGTTACATTATATAAACGCTATTCTTATCTTTTTGAAATATCACTTGCCCTTAAGTCACTCAAACCTACTTGAGAAATGTTAGTTTATTAAAATCTAAGTTTTACTAACTTATTGATTAAGTAAAATTATTCATCAATAACAAACCTGAAAATATAACCAAACCTTTACAATGATAATAATTGGAATATTTTTTTAATATATTTTAGGGATATTATCAAAATATCCCCTGAAAATAAAATTAATATAAAACTATTTCTTTTTTATATTAAAAAATTATATTATTTTTCATTTTTTGGAGTTTTCTTTGATTTTTCCCTATATTTTTAACTTATTTTAATCAAAATGGTAAATTCCTAGGCCATGTTAAATAGATGCAAGTAAACTACAAGCGAGAGTCCGGTGAAAATGAAAATACTTACATTCTCCCCGGTGATCCTTGACAATAAAAGCTTCAGTGATGGCTTCCCGGATTCGAACACCCGACGGGTTCCCTGCGGCCACTTTTGCACCGATTCTGAACTTGCGGCTCCTAATCCAGCTCGAATTATCGGTGAACTCGACATCTCCGGTGGGTGCTGACCCGTCCCTTAACGTAACGTTTACTTCTCCGGTGAGCAACGGGCGCTTGCCGGTTCTCTCCCTTACAATGCTACTATCAAATTCTTCACTTGTCCAATTGTCACGATCCCCAGGTGGAAATTCTCCGTCCAGAACCACGACATCTATTTTGATTGGGTGAGGGAGACTTGTCGGAATCACATGACCGTTTCGGGTGTCCACCAGAAGGATTTGGAGGGGACCGTTATCCACGTCCGTGATCTTGCTTCCGGTGAAGATTGGAAGGCAAAGCTTTTGGCTGAATTTCAGCTTCAAGCTTGATGGTTCAAGTGCTTGAATACGCAATGAAGGAGACCTGGTAATAGACAGGAAACCACGGTGTGCCAGACCACGCTCTACCTCTTCGTTTACCTAATCACAAAAGTCAGTAAATCATGAGAATTGTTGAAAATATTATAGAAATATTAATCAAATACTTGAATTTATATTAATATGATCAAAGTATATCTTAGTTATTATCTTGTACACGTTAAATATTTCTACTTTGTATATTGCTTGGAGTTTATATGTCGATAATATGCTAAAGCAAATAAGTTTTTGCATATATAGTTAAGAATATTTATATATATATATATATATATATATATAATTAGTTAAACAAATATGCATCACAATATCTACCAAAAGTTGCTGACTATTCTTATGGGGGTAACAGTTGCTTTGTGCAAATATATATTGTATACAACATGCAACAGCGTGTCTATATGTAGATATTTTGTATGTTCATTTATATAGATCAAAGAGCTATAGAAAGTAGAACAATTAAAAGCACGATCAATATAAGAGAAAATATTAAAGCTTTATAACTTACCACTCGTCTAAGCATTGGCTCTAATGCTGAAAAGAAGTTATGCAGGGAGTTCACCATAACCACTTCTCCAATTACACTGTCAAAGGGAGAGAAATCATTAAAAACCATCCGTAAAGAGCTTGTTTTAATGATTATACAAAGCTCGATGGAAAAATATGGTTCAAAATATCAAAAATTGAACCAGCTCCAACATAGAAAACTCAAAAGAAATTTAACAAGAGAGATGGTGCAAAATTCAACCACTTACGAAGCAAAAGAAGGTCTATTTCTAGGCCTTTTTTCGGGCGGTTGTTCCTGGTCGGAGCTAGATTCGTTTAGAAACCGTTTAGCCGCCATTCCGATAAAATTAATATAGCTAGAGAAGCAGCCAACAATATCTATGAAATAACTGAAGACCAAGAGAGAAGAGAAATGATGGGAGGTTGGCGTTATGGTTAGGCAATATATATGGGCTTGTTGGAAGTGTTGTAAAGGGCAAAGAGTTTGAACAGTTGGTATTAAAATATTATTTATGTGAAGCTTCTAGGAATCATAAAGGAACCTACTGGGCACCTCAGGGCCGTGGTGACCTATGTATGAATGATGCATAGACTTTGACGTCAACACTAATCAAAGTCAACACCCACCCTTAAACCCTTTGATCAAGTGAAATCAGACGGTTAAAATTTAATGTTAGAAAGTTATTAAGATGTATAATAATTCGTTTCAGGTATAAATTGAGCTTTCTTTCCTACTAATGTAGTATAACAACCTTTAAATTAATATAGCATTTGCAATAATTTTGTGTTTCAGTATTTTTCTAAAAATATCACTCGTGTCTGTATGCTTTTTTTTTAATCAGAAACGATATAAAATTATCAAGATAATACATGCTTTATATGGAAAAAGCGTTGGCCGGATGTCCCGCGTTAAAATTGGTCAAACGCTTCAGTTCTACGAAGGATGATGGTGGGCCCCAGATGACGGGGTCTCATTCGCTTCGGTTTTTGTTTCTCTTCTGGGTTTAACTAGTCTATTCACAGCCGTACGATCTGATTGATTTTTGCCAACCCATCGATGCGCACAGATGTACCTAAAATTCGCAAACAGCGGAGGCTGAAAATGACTGAGTGGATATTAGTGAAATTAAGTTACATTTGTTTTATTGTCTTAATAGAAATAGTGCTATGTTTCATTAAAAATTTAAAATTAATCAACATATTTTTCTTTCCGAAAAAACTAAAGTGGTTATTTTTTAAAAAAAAATTGAAACAAGTAATTTTATATTTATACACTTTCAACAATTAATAATTGTGCCACTATTTAATATAACTTAATGATAAAAAAAACCTGGTTAGATATTTTAAATTAAAATTGCTACATATAAGTAATAATTATAAAAGCTAACTCAATCAAACAATCTCATAAATTTTACGAGCACTCAATTAGTTATTGATAATATTTCAAAAATTTAGTATATAACGAAAAGTATTAATGAAAACATTATTTAATTTTATAAATATTTTGGAAAATTTATTTTTCATAAAAAGAGATTAAAAGTTCATAATTTACTTTCTATGAAGATAATATTTTACATAAAAATTACGGGATTAATTCTTTTTCATTCTGTGAAAATTTTTTTAAAAAATGTACTTTTTAAAATAAGTGGTTTTGATCATTTAAAATACAAAAAGCAAACAAAATTGGTCAATGATTTTAAATTAGTTTCATAGATGAATTATTAAACAAAATAGTCTTATACTGTTGTTAAGTGACAAATGGGAAAAACAAATAACTCCATAATAAAGGATACAATCCTTTATTATGATATATTGTCAATATATAAATGAAAACTCTTGGTATTAAACTACGTGCAAGAATTAAGAATTTTTTTTTTTTATGATTAACCAATTTGGAAATTTATCGAAGATTGAATAATAAGTAAAATTTAAATCTGAAATATATTGTTTTTTTTCCTACCACTGAATGTATTGTCGATCAACTTTTTTATTTTTTAGAAATAAAATTATGTTAAAATAATTAACTTAAAATTTATATTTTTTTACGATTAGTTGTTGCTTATTTTTGGTTTATAAGATACTAATTGAAATCAAATAATTTAACAAATCTTAAACTATTTTTATATAAATATTAATAATATAATAATCAAAATTAAGATGTAATGAAAAAAAGAAAAGTGTAGTAGAAAAGATTTTTATATTGTTAAAAGAAATATAAATATTCAACAATATTTGAAATGTTAATGATTAAAAGCGACTTTCAAATTATATTATATATATAAAAAAAAAGTTAGGCTTATTAGATTTTTGTTTATTATAAGTATTAGGTTATAATAACAAAATTTATACAATATAATTTTAGGATATAATTAAAAATATATTATCATTAGGAGGATAGATTTGAAGAAAATATTTAAATGTAATTCAGTAATTTTAAATTAAATGAAAAGTAAGAAAAGTCAGCATTCCTTCAATTATTTGACCACTTAAAAAAAAAATTAATAAGTATTATTTTAATTCTTTAAGCGTTTATTGGAAAAACAATCAACCCTGAGTTTTTGCTTTAATGAAAACTTGGTCCACTCCTCCCACTTAACAAGTTAGGGGCACATTTACCAATTAACAATGAAAATAAAAGGTAAAATTCCTTTTAGGAAGAGAACTTGATTGAGAGAAAGAATTAAATTCACTTTCATAAGGAAACTTAATTTCTAATTTTATGTGGGGTTCTATATAATTTAATTCTAGATGACTTTTACTAAATATTGTAATCACAAAATATAAATTAGGTTCTTTTTCTCTTCCAACGATTTTCAATTAGTAAATGCACCTAAAGAATTATTTTCTTATTAGCTAGATTCCTTTATTTTCATTTTTGCCATTAGTAAATGTTTTCTATTATTCTTTTCTGTTTTTAATATTGAGAGATGAGAGATTAAATTCATAAAAAATAACTCGCACATTTGAGAAAGATAAGATTTAAATATTTGACCTCCTATGATTAAAATAAGTGATCAATTATTAGTGAACGTCCTCTAAATATTAGTAAAAATTTTTAAATTTACGTACTCTCATACTAAACTGAATTGGCCTAGTCAGTGCATAATTAAATCCAATATGGAGATTACAAAATGGATCTACTTTTTAAGATTCATTTTATTTACGTCTCATACAGAATGTTTTACATTTAAAGTTTTCTTTTGGAAACCGCTCAACATCATGCAATAAAAATTTCTCTTCAAGTTCAGTTGTGGGGGACTAGTGGGATGCTGATTATTGGTGTTAGTAAATTTTTAATTATTTTATAATTATTTATAAAAAAGACAAAAAAAAAATCCTTAAACTAAAAGACAAAAGTACATATCTGTATGATGATTTTGACTTCAAAATGTATATATTTTTATTTTTATTTTTAAAAAAAGTATATAATAATGACTCTGCGTGATTGTTTGTGTGGAAAAAGACAACTCCACCATCAAAAATTAGGATCACATTTGAAGAAATTATCGGATAATCCTCTTAAATTTAATTTTTCACCATCTCATGTTAATGCGCTGCAATGATACAATTATACTAGAAAAATTGTACAGAAGAATTTAAGACATCATATGGTTCAATTTAAACAAACGAATATAGTATATAGTCCTTATTTGTTATTATGTTCATAGTTAATTAGTATATTATCATAATAGTCAAATTCTGAAAGTATAGATTGTGACATGATATTTGCTTCGTATACAAAAACAATTGAATAGACTAAAATAGTGATTTTATTTTATTTTTTTTGGGAACAAATTAACATTCTTCTGTCGAATATTTCTTTCTTTTTTCTTTTTTTTTTGGAAACATTCTGTCGAATATTTCTATTCATTATTAATGATAATAACTCATCATTTAACTGTACATAAAAGTTTTGATGCTAGCTTTTAATTTTTGGTAAACTGGCGAAGACTCACTTGTACTGTACACATAAATCAATTTTCTGCAAACATAATTACTTGTAAATTATGGTTCCAAATTAGTATATTCTTGACAACTATAATGACATCATTATTCATAAAAGGACAACATTAATCAAACTCGTCCATTAATAACTATTGAAAGTAATGCTAATAAATATTAATATAGACTAGTTTATTATATAATGACATGTTTATTGGAGATTTAGGATATTAGTTGTAATTTTGTAATATACCAACAATGTTAATAATGAATGATTAAGATTTATTTTCATGCTATTATATATACATATATATTTTTTGTAACAACCAATTTTGCAAAAGTTTAGCCCCACGAAAACATAAAAGTTCAAACATTGTTAGATAAAAGTTTGAGACTAAATCTCATACAATATAACCAAAATCAGTATGAGTTTTTGAATCAGTGCCAAGCTTTTAAAATAAGTTATTTTTTGGGTAATATTCTATTTATTATGAGAATAGATTTTCAGACTCCATATATAATATTTAATCATGGATCTAGTCTCATTAATATCATATTACCTTATAATTCTATAAAAATAACAACAACAATGGTCTATGCTCATTGCAAAGCTTAATGTTTAATTATTCTTAAAGGGTTGAATATTTTGCAATATATAATATCAAATCATTTGATGTTATTCAATTTCTGAAAATAATCCAAAACAACGCCTGAAAGGCTGAAACATCAATTTTTGTTTGTCCCTATGGTAAACTATCAACTCAGCCGCAACTAGATACGTTTTGTTATGCACGTGCGTAAAAAAATATACATGCATACATTTTTAAAGCAGCATACGCATATGTTGGTCCACCGCCATTTCAACAGCAAAATTGATAACCAATGTATGTGAAAATGCCAAGTTGCCAACAGTAATGCATCGAATTCTATCCGTTTATTATTATTATTATTATTATTATTATTATTATTGTTGTTGTTGTTGTTGTTGTTTTAGTTATTAATAATTTGGACTCATTAAATTATAGAGATCGATCGGGAAGGAACACTGACGGCACAACTAGGAGAACTACTCTTATATAGGAGGGATCAACCCACACGAAGATGAATGAGTGATCCACATAAGGATAAAAGGTCTACCCATTAAAATTGATGGGAAGAAGTGTTATTACCAAACGTAGAACCACGCTATGAGGCATGAGACTGTGGCATGTCTACCAATGGCGCCAACAACGAGCTACATATGATATTGGGATTAAGTGCATTGGAACTGTATCAGGATTTAGACCCACTCCAATGAATACACCAAAATGGTTACACCATTTTGGTGCATTTTCATGCTCCAACGTGAGCACCATTTGTATTCTTTGAAGGCAAATTTTGATGTTAATGAACAGTGCAACACCATTACACCAAATTTGGTGTGGATCTAAAAATTAATTTAGTTAAAAATATATATTAAATTATTATAAAAAATATATATAATCTAAAATAATTTATTGATACCTTTAAAATGAGTATAATATTGAATATATTTTAATATATTTTTAAATTTTTAGTATATATTAATTAAAGAATTATATATAGAATATTTTTTGAAGATACCATTTATACCAATTTGGTATAGAGTACATTGAAGTATAAGAAAATTTGGTGTAAAAATATTTGATATAAACATCAAAATGGTGTAAAGTTTGGTGCTCATATATTGGAGATGTCCTTAAGACGAGTGATCTTTAAGACTATAAGTTGTTGTCAAAAAAAAAAAAAAAAAAAGACTATAAGTTGATTGGCAGAAATAGAGGACTGAGGACCAGCCATTAATATTTTCATTTCTAGATTCCCCGACAATAAAATACCTTCAATCTTCACTTTCTGAGAAAGTTTGGTGGGGTTTCCAAGCAAGTTAGGCCAGTCTCCCTTGTTCCAGGCCCCAGTGTTACACGTTATTGTAGACCAGTCTTTGCCGTCGTGATCATGCCCAAAGGTAGATTTTTGATCATTTGTTTATTTAATTTATGTTATGGTTGGTTGGGCTTCATATGAACTCAAAAAAGCTTTAACTAACCAAGGTCAAAACATAAAATTATATTTGAAAGGCCAAATTAATATAGATTAAATTTCTTCTATCAATGCATGTCTCCCATCCTAAGTGTAAAGCTATATTTTAAAAATATTATGCTCGACATTGATTCATAGTTCGAATATTTATTACGTTTTACATATATAATAAGGATACATGAAGTTTTGGCGAATGAGGAAATATACAATCATTTATGTTAAGAGATGATACGTAGATCTAAGAAGAAATTTTTTGAAGAGATTAGAGATTCAATTCTCATTAAATGTATATTATAACTTATGTGAATAGTTTTATCTTCAAATTGAGGAGTAAACTTATGATCCCGCCTATGTGAATAGTTTTTTTCCCACAATAGATTTGAGCAATATGGGTTGTTTTTTCTCCTTATTTTGAAAGTAATTGTCTCTTATTCATAGAAGTAAACATTCGAGTCGCTCATATTATGAGAGTAATTGTTTCCTTTTTATGAGAGTAAATATCTAGGTCCAAGTTTAATTTCAACAATGTACGTAGTTTTTTTTCTTATTGTAGGAATAATTGTCTCCTCTTTGTAAGAGTAAATAACCAAATCACATATTTGATTTCGTCTGGTTCTTATAAGCTTATGACTCGTTTTATTTCTTATCAAATTAAATAATCTTAATTTAAGAATCTAATTGTGTTCAAAATTAAATAATCGTATTCCAACAAAGTATTTATATATTAATATAAACATTGTTATAGAGTTATTTTAATTTTAGAAATAGTACAATTTAGTTTTTAACTGTATTCTGAATCTAATTTTTATTAGCTCTTTATCGACCAATTATCTAATCAACCTGTTGGCTTACTTGTTAATATATAAGAAATGTTGTATTCCTATCCACTAGACCCCAGTTTTGAGAATGGCTGCACTCCACTATCTCTCTTCCTACTGAGTTTTCAATAATATGTTTAAAGTGCAGAGGTAAACCAAAAATATTGTTCGCTATAAACAAATGCATCTGAGTCAGCACTTCTTGTTGCTTGCCTCTCATTCAGTGGCAGCAGATATCATTTTCAACTTTCATATGTGGAAAATACATTAAGGAATTTCCAGGAAGACAGCCATGAGCCACCTTCTTCGTGGTGACACAGAATCTCAATCATTCTTTTATCCATCTTCATACATATATATATATATATATATGAATAATTCTTTACGTCGTAATTATTAGATATCATTTTCAAAATTTTATAACTAAAATTTCCACACAACATATTGAAAACGGTGTAAAAGGAAAGACAAATGTTGGAATTGTAATTTGCATTTTATTTATACAAATATATTTTAAACAGATTAAATTAACAAATATTTTCCACTAAAAAAATGTTGCAATGAAAAGTAGGGGCACTTGATGTGGTGCCAGATGTCAAATATTACTGCACATAAAACGAATGGCTCAACAATAGAGAATTATCTATACAAATCAATCGAATTTCATGACTTTAGGAGCAAACCTCAAGAGCCTATCCAAAGCATTCGGCATGAATTTTCTTGCAAACAAGAAACAAACACTAGTCTTCTTTCCATTGTACTCACAATGGCCACCATTTCTAAGCTTTTTCAAAAACTCAATAGTCACATCCGTTTTCTGAAACCGAGCCGGGTGCGGTCCACCCTTGGACCAATCAACCCATGTCAAGCTCCTATTTGAGTTCCTCTTCCAAAATTTTATGCTTACAAATGTTGGCAAGTAGTGTTCATCAGCATAGCAAGAAGGCTTGCAAAATTTTCTGAAAATTGGGTAATATTTTCGGTCCGAAATTACCTCGATAGCCAAGGCCCGGTCCATCTCGAACCATTGGGAGCCCTTTCGCCATTGCTCAAGCTGAATTAAGGGCTTCATTCGAGGGTTGTACCGGCCCCGGCCCACTGGACCGGGTAGGTCATAGGCCTCAACAAATGACTTGGTTGAGTTTGTGAGATAGTTGTAAATAGTGGAGAAGTTGAATAGTGGAATGCATGATTCTGAGAGGAGGACAAAACGTTCGTTGGAGACATCAAGCAAAGCATTGGCTAGCAATCGACGCTCGGCTTCAAGCATGCTAAATTTTCCCCATTCTACCTTCTACATTGTTAAAAAAAAAAAAAAACAAAATCAACAATTAGTGCGCAAATAATGTAAATACAATTCGAGAGGCCCAACATGACTAGTCCCAATGAAGCCTACAGACTTGTGATGGGCCCAACAAGAAAGCTCAAATGGACACCTTATGACCATTTGGCAATTTTGATCTTTGATTTTTCTTTTTTGGTATAGCAATAAGTTGATATGAAGTTATTCCCACTTTCTTTTCAAACACATTCTAGTTCATGTCATCCCACCCTTTTTTTTTCTTCTTTTCCTTTTTTTGGCACATAGAGAAAGCATGAAGAAAAGAATGTAGAAAAGTGGAGCTAAAATGTAAAGGGAAGATTCAAGAATTAACTGAGATAAAAGAGTCTCTTTGTGAGTTGGGAAAAGAGTAGAATCAAAGTAAAGCATGTTATTTCATGTGAGAAATAACAAAATTTCCAAACATGTTATTTAATTGGATTTTTTTTTTTCCTTTTCTTATAACAATATGAGAAAAATTATTAACAAAATAAAAGACTGTTATCAATCACGAATTGGAAGAAATTAACAATCAATGGATTGTTATTACTAAATTTTGGCTTGGTTTAGCTCGAAATTTTTGTATGTGATAATCAAAAGGTATCCTTTCTACTAAAAATAATCGGATCATATATAGGGAAGTCACAAAATTTTCGGTCTTCAAACAGGCTCAACATGCTCTGGAAAAAGAGTGTGACTTATTATTAAAACTGTGAATATTAATTTTATGCTTTAGCAAGATAAGCATCTATAGAATCCAATTGACTTCATGGGTATGTAAGAAATATATTAAGAAATTACTCTAAAGTATATTCTAGAGTCACTGACATTTCTTAGGGTGCACTTCTTCAGGGACTTTGGATTTCATATAACATGTTATACATAAAGTACTAGTGAAGTTAAAAATATACTATACGATCATGATTTTTCTCAAAACTGCAAGAAACATATAAAAACTATGACAATACCTATTTTAAATTCTAAATAAATGTAATGACAGAAGGATGGAGTTTCATATAGTATAAATTATTACTTGAAAGTAATTTTTTTATTCTTCCTAGAATCTAAATTGAATGAGGAAACATTGGATCTTAGGAGTGGACTTTTACAATAAATTTAAGAGGAGCATGCCGTCCAAGTGGGTTTGTGCCTAGGCATTAATGAAGAAAACAAATCTCTATAAGAAAATTATATCAAGGAAAAGCACATTAAATTGATTATTTAATTGTTATTTATTATTTGTCTGAACAAAGACATTATTAATTGTCAGTCCTTTCGTACTTAATTATATAAGGTTTTTTTTAAGGTTTGAACTTTCTTATGTTTTCAAATTCCTTGATCATAGAGCTCATTTAATCATTTGTCAAAATTCAATTGGCAGAATCAATGTATGTAGCACCATATGATCACACTTAACAGAATTTCACGAAATCTTTGTGTCCGAAAAAATTGCAACATGTATATACGTGGACACTTAGATGTCCAAGGAATCATAGGTCAAACTTGAGATGTCGTGCACAGGTTGAACTGGGCAACATGATCACCAACATTAATAAATTTTTATCTAGACTTCAAAATGAGATTAAATACTTTGTATTAATTCTATCGTCTAAGTGAATTGGAAAAGTTTAATAATCCACATATGTGTTTTAACGATTTTTATAATCTTCAAGCTTTCTTTTATCTGAATCTCAAAATTTGACAGTTTAATTTTTATGTAAACTATTATATGAATATTTTAGATCATTTGGTGTTGAAGGTAGTCCTCACAGAGGAACCTAAATTTTATGAATTTGTAACAACTAATCTTACAAATTTGTTTATAGTAAACTAATGTCTCTAATCCTAAGAAATGCAAACTTCCTAGCAGGAAGATATATAAATCAATAAAAAGATATGCCACAAGTATATGGAAAAGTAACGGAAATTTGTCCTTAACCAAATAAGAACATAATTCTTCTTAATATGATTTGCGTTTTGAATAAGTTTTTGTTTTGACAAAAGTATTACATATGTTTATTCTAATCGTGTTTAAGTTTCTAACAATCCATCCTTAATGCACATGCTTATAATCACTATAACAAAATTGTGTGAATTGACCTTTTAACACTGCTAAAAAACATTAAATAATAACAATAATAATAACAAAAGACACATTTCTTAAAAACTGACCAACGTTTATGACAAATAAGTGAAGAGAAAAAAAAAAGTTGGCAGTATAAAAAGAAAACCCATTTTAGTATTTGCATTAGAAGAGTAATTAGTCATTAAAGGAAAATTTTAATATGATAATAATTAACAATAAATAAGGAAGGTGTTAAAAAAAACAATAAATAAGGGAGGATTTCATAATTAATGTTATTACTGATTAATAAAGTAAATCGAGATCCCATGCTTATTTGATATATATAGTATAAAACTAAATTAGAAGATTGGAAAATTAAATTAAATTAAGCAATCTAAAAGCTATTTAATTTTGATTAAAAACAGAACATCGTGGATATTATTAACAAAAATCCCAAACTCGTATATGATTTTGAAATCCAGATCACTTTCTGTTTCGTTGGTCCATGATTCTCAAACGATTATTATGCAAATGAATTTGAACTAACATGCAGGTACCCATAACAATGATATATAAAAAAATATATGCACATACTAACCTTACTTGGGATTCTCCGGTCATGAAAGACAGAATTTTCAGGGACTGTTCCATTGAAAGATGGACTTGAATGAACATAAATGGAGTAGAGCCCTTCATGTCCTTTGAAGAATTTCTCCCACAGAGGAGCCATAGTCACTGCACCTCTTGTCAAGAACAAGAATGCAACTTTTGGAACTCTCTTGAATGGAAAACCAGGAACATGAGGCACCATTGATACTCTCCACAACAACTCATCGTCCTTCATGTCATGCATCGCTACACTAGACGGCTCCAAGTATTTCCTTAACCCGGTTCGGGTAGTGGTGGGCGGTGGAGGAGGAATAGTTGGTGATTCTCTCCTTGACAAATTCATCAAGTCATGTTCCCCATTAATTGTTGTGTTGTTAGACGGTTTCGGGTCCAATCGAAGGGGGTGTTTGGCATGAATAGGTGGTGGTGGTGGAGGGAGGGGGTGGATGAGTTGGCTGTTGAGCTGAAAACTGAAGAAAAAAACGTCTTTGAGGTGGGAACTAAGGGTGATTCCGAGGGCTAAACCACAGCTGAAAATGAGAAAATGTGAGAAGAGATTAGGGAGATGCATTTGGACATTGAACAACATGGTTGCTGCAGAGGGTGATTGGATTCGTTGTTTTTCATTCTTCATTGTTGAAATTTTGAAAACGAAAATAAAGAGTTTCTGTTTAGATTGATAGTAACGTGTGCATATATATATATATATATATATATATGTATGCGTATAGACGTATAGTTTGGATTCAAAACAGGGGAGGTTCTTGTAAGTGTCAAGAAAATAAGATTCTTGAAGACATCTAAACATTGAGTTGTTACTGTATTGTTCTGTATGTATTTAATGTAATTGGCAACATTGTGGGGACATTGTCCGAGACTCGGTCTTTTAGGAATCCAACACAAAAACCAAAAATGGAGTTTCATAAAGGAAAGCATACTGTCAAAAAGAAAGTATACCCATATGGGAAAGGAAAAGAAACAAAAAATTCTCCTACTAATTAGAAAAAATATGTTTGTTTCTTTTTTTTTTTTTCTTTAATACAAATATATTTGTTTTAAGTCTATTGAAAAGTGGGAAGAAGATCGACAAAAAAGTTGACCGAAGATTAGGAGGAAACAAAGAAGAGAAATTAGATAGTAAATTTAAGATGGCTCTATTGTAGAAAATAAAGTAAAATAAAATAATTATATATAAATTAATCATTTACTCCATATAAATATCCAAAACTTACCATAATTAATATTAATAACTTTAATATGGAAACAACATCATGTCTTGTTAGATGCAATTCGTAGTTTCTTTAAATGATAAATAATTGAGCATAAAAATATTGGAAAGTAATTTATGATTTGATAATCATTTTCAATATTATGATCTAATTTTGAGTTATGAAAAATTATTTGAATATGACTTCATTAAAAGAAATTATTTAAATAAATTTTATGAGATTTTATACATGCATGATAAATAAGTTAAGCTATTGTAAAAAGTTTAAAAATTGTTCAGATTCATAAATTATTTTTCTGAGATTTCCTCCATTTTTAAAATTTTATTTTAAAAAGGTATGGAAAAATTAGTTCATATATCTTGAAATTTTTCAAAATTTCATCAAAGGAGTTTAAAGTGTACATTGCAAAAGTCTTCATCGAGAAAATTTCTGTATATACATAAATTTCTAAATTTCTAAGAACAGAAAAAGTATAAAAAAATAGTTTATGAATATAAAAATATTTTTTTTTCTTTTTGCAGATGTATAGTTTAAATTATATTTAAATAATTTCTTATAACTCAAAACTATATTATAATCATTAAAATTACTATTGAACCATTAATTAAGTTCCAATTTTGTTTTGCTTGATTTTTTATCATATAAGGAAACTACCAATTGTATTTAGCAAGATTTGCCTCTGATTCTATATTATCATTAATATTACACTTAGGGTTAGGGTTTGCTCCCCGTAAATTATAGCCTTTAAATTGATTTCAATAACTACCCTTATAACCAATTCAAAAGTTACAATTTATGGATAGTGTTACTGGTTGCGTAAAATACCTAAACCCACTTATTTATGATAAGTTTTGATATTTTATAAGGAGTAAATGGTTAATTTGTAAAATTGTAAAGTAAGTATAGGGACTATGGATGTGGAGAAAATTTTTTGTGTCACTCAATTTAATTCTATTTGTTTAGTTTTTGAGATTTGACAACAAATTGATTAGGAGTGTGTTGTGACTTACAAAGATCAAATTGTATGTGTGGTTCAAATATTTACCCTACAATCGGGAGATATCTACTCTCATACTACTAGAAATTTACAAACATTTTAGTGTCCAATTATGTTATAAAATATATAGAGTAGGGCAGCTTAATGGGTAGTACTGAGAGGCACATAACTTCTCTTAGGACATGTGATTATGCACCCTCGATCCACTATAATGGTGAAGGTTTGAGTCTTACTAAGTACATTTTATAAGTTTTGAGTGGATGATTTTATCTCCTTATTGTGAAAGTGGTTATCTTACAATTAGAGAGCAAATATTTGAACCACTTAAGTAGGGATAAATCATCTTAGAAATACCCAAAAATAAAAACTTCTAATCCATTTGACATCAATTTTAAAAACTAAATTGTATTGACTAATTATTGGGGACAAGACCTTATTGGTTCACACTTAGCAAACAGAGCCTCGTTGAAAATTTTAATTATTATAAAGTTTTGATTTAAATGTGCTGTTAAGAAATTTGGTCAGTATATCGTCAGTCAGACTTAAACTATTTCACAAAGCATTATTCTATTTTTATCGACATGTAACTTGACCATTTGTAAAACGTCAATTTTTAATACTGATATACTACAGGATTCATAGAATACTAGTTACTTTTTATAACTTTCTGGAAATATTTTGTCTAAGGAGACAGTTTCGGCTCCATTAATGTGGCGGCCTTGACCTCCAAATATAGTTCAACCACCCCCTGCTTGCCTCCTCCGCCGCCGCCCAAAAACAAAGAGAGAAAAGCAAATCTAAACACAAGTATATACTAAAGAGTGGTTCATCAACATTAACGTATAAACTCATTGTCACAACTCACAAGTAATTATGTTTAATAAGAAATCAGAAAATAAGAACTACCTTTTTTGCTATTAAGATTTTCTAGTTTACAAACTATATTAAGCTTTCACACTCATTCTTTAAACGGGTGGCTCTATAACTATAAAAATATATATAAATAAATAAAATGAAAAATAAAAAATTTTACAATTATTAATATATTTTTACATATAATTACTTAAACTACATAATTTTAAAATTAATATTTCGAAGTTATTTTTTGTGCTCATGAGTCATGACTTGTCCACCGACTTATATCCTACTAATGTATATAAAAAATCAAGCCAACATCACAATGAGGAATTATAATTTCTACATGTAATAAAAAATGTTATTAATTATATATAAGGTTGTTGGTCAAAGCTGATGCGAATCTTGTACTATACTCACGATTAAATTGAAATACAATCATAAAAAAGATAATTCAGATTATAGAATATTTTTGACATATTGATTAGAGAATCAAAAACTAAATATATAACAATGTCACTTATAAGAAAAAGATGAGAACATGAAAGATAAGTCAACGTTGATAAATAAAAAAACAATTCTTGATACAATTCTCGAAGTTCTCAAAAGAACAATGGAGAAAAGTTTAACTCTATTCAATAAACATTTAATTGAAATATTTGATTTAATAAGCCTTTTATAGGCATATAATCCTAATTCTAATAGGAAACTAAAATAAATTCTAATTTTAATTAACCCTCCACAATTACTCTTCGGAACACATTCACGTTGGACTTTTAATTTAATTAAATGTTTCAGCCTACTAATTAAAAGCCTAAAGTAAAATTAAATAAATAAAATTAATTTAAAAACCCAACCTATTATATAAATTAGATCCAAATTACTACGAATAAATAAATAACAGCCAATTTGCGTTAAAATTATTGTCAAAGCCTCAAGAATAATATTCTTGGATTGATTTTTGGACTTGAATGATATTTTGAAGCATTGAGGTCCCCTCCAAGTCGTACAAGTCATATTGTGTAAGACTTTTGATCTAAATCTTTTGAATAAACCCATTTAAAACTTCCCTCATTCTTTTAGTTCGAGCCTTTGTTATATGTCCTCCATTAATTCTCAAATGATTCATAAGCTTGCTTATTTGGTTGTTGGGTGTTGAAGAGCAAATCAAAAAGTCAAAATTTAACAAAAAAAACAAACTTTAAAAGATTACTCTCATACCATGAGAAGGAAAATCCAACGAAATATTCAGGGAAATCAAATCCTAGACTTTATTAAAAACTTTAACGGAAAAATTCAATAGGAAAAACCTGATAGGGAAAATGAGTTATTAATTTCATTTATGGAAGTTGGAAAAAGGAATCGTTTTTGTAGGGAATTATAAGAAATCGTTTTACGGAAATTGGAAAAATAAAGCCAACATCACAATGAGGAATTACAAGAAATCCTTTTTGCCCAATCACGTCCGTGTGTTCTCTAATGCCAGGTCTGATATGTGCGTTCAGTCTGCTGTGTTTTTCTGCATCAGAACCTCCATTCCCTCTAGATGTCATCTCCAGCTGGTTTGTGTGACTAGGACGTCCCTCTTTCTTTCTCGCCCACCAGGCATTAGAGGTGGCCTTCATTTTGTGACATGAAAGGTAAACAAAGAGGTGAGGGACTTCAAGCCTTTCCTGTGTATGTTGACCAAAGTCAGAGCCTTATATATGTGGCACTTTGAAATTTTAAATATTTATCATAAAAAAGAAAAAAAAAATCTATTTGAATTGTAAAACCAAGAACCCTTAACTCAAAGATATAATCTCGTTTGGCTTTGTTTATTTATCCCAACATTATTCTTATAACAATGTCAAATGACAAGGTACGATAGCAATTAGTCATTACATAGATGTTAAGGATTGATTAAAATCAAGCGACACAGGCATCATTTGCATCAAAGGTTGCAAAGTATTTGGCAGGAATTTCCTTGCAAATAAAAAACATACAGATGTATTTTTTCCATTATAACTACAATTCTCACTGAATCTAATCCGATTCAAAAACTCATCAGAAACTTCTTGCCTCCCAAATTTTCCGGGGTGCGGACCACTCTTCGACCAATCAACCCAAGTAATGCTCCTATTGGAATTCCCTTCCGGTGCAAGAATATTCACAAGCGTAGGAAAATAGTGTTCATCCATGTAACATGGTGGAGAACAATGTTCTCGAAAAGTAATGTAATACATGTTATCCGATATGATTTCAATAGCGATTTTTCGATTTAGCTCAAACCATTGGGAGCCTTTCCGCCATTGAGATACCAGTACAGTTGGAAACATTAGGTGGTTGTATCGGCCACGACCGACCTTTCTTGGATCATCATATGAAGCAATGTAGCTTTCCTTAGCGTTGATTAGGTAATTATATGTTGTGGTGAAGTCGAATAGAGGTATGCAAGTCTCTGAAAGTAACACAAATCTTTGGCTGTTGAAGTCTAGGAGTGCATTGGCTAGAAGGCGCCTCATAGCATCAACCATTGTAGGTTTGCCCCATTCCACTTGCTGCATTAAATGAGAAAATGACACAAGTCATGAAATATTGTTTTCTTAGAGAATTGTTAAATTAATAATATAATAATTTCAACATTATATGTATCAAAATGGTAGCCACACCATGTTTGAATCACCTAAGTTTACATTTTGGTATTATAATTTCCATAACTTCGATTATGCAAACTATTAAAAATGAAGTTTTTGACGGAATATTTTTAATTTGTATATAGCTCAGAAGTGCATGATAATCATATTTATACTATATATATTGATACACATATTGATACTATACTGTTGTTAGAAATTATATGTTTTTGAATACTAATATTCATGATTCATTAAAATATTGTTTGTTTCAATCTTATTTGAAGTTTTATAAAGAAACATATTCTTTGTTAAATTTCTACACCTTTTGTTAATATTACATTAATTTTTGTCGATATCAATATTTTCAATGTTTTCATCAAATTATAGTACTAATATTTCCATTGATATTAATATTTTTATACTTAGTCAGAACTCTTGAACCAAAGAACTCACAGGTGCTTAATAAATTAACAAAAACTTCTAGCTAAACTTCAGAAAGTCAACCCACCAATATATAATTAACTAACATAAGTACTTATGCACGTGCCAGCAACCAAAATGGAAGAGAAAATATCAATGAAAAGTGTTCCTCGAGCTGTCATAAATATGCATAGATCAAAATAAATAAAATCAATACAAAAAGCGATATTAAACAACAATCAAAAGTCCTTATATAATCACACTAGTTAGCATCCAAAATGAAAGAAAATATTTATGAAAAATGTACTTCAAAATATCAAAATGATGCATGAATCAAAAGAATTTATATAAATTATGCTAGAAATCATGAGCTCACCTTGCTAGGAATTCTTCTTCCATAAAAAACAGAATTCAAAGGCACTGAATCATTATAAACAGGACTTGGATGCACATATATGGAATAAAGCCCTTCATGCCCTTTAAAGAATTTCTCCCACAAGGGAGCCAAAGGCATAGGTCCCTTTGTCAAGAACATGAAGGCAACTTTAGGGACATGCTCAAATGGGAACCCTTTGATTCTCGGACCAAATGATGCCCGCCAAAACAATTCCTCGTCGTTCATGTTGTGCATGATGGTCAGTTGTGATCTGTCATCTGGGGGCGGCAGATGTGGTGGTTCTGGTGTTGGTAATGGTGGTGGTAGTAGTGATGACGATAGTGTCTCTTGTTGAGATATTAGTGGTAGAGAGAATGGTGCGAGAGAGACTAGGTTGGCTTGTAAGTTGAATGAAAAGCTTTTAGCATATAAACAAAGTGTGATTCCTATGGAGAAACCAATAACCAAGAACACTAAATGAAATACATGGCTTAATTGTAAGTGAAATAATTTGAAAAATTTTGCAAATCTTGGAGAATTTTGTTGTTGTGCTTTCCTCATTATTGTCTCCACTCTAATTGAGAGATAGAGGGAAAAAAAAAGCAAGAGAGAGAGAGAGAGAGAGAGATATCTCTCGCTAGGTAGCTAGCTATAGTTAAATGAGTGTGGAACTTGCAAAACTTAAAGCGAAAGATAAGATGGCATGCATGTGTTTTGGTCTATGTTTACCTTGGATTTTGAAAACTTCGTGTGTTTTATTCAAAGACTTCAGAATCAAGAAGGTATATACATGGAAGCATAAGAAACAAGAAATAATCGATTCAAAAATGGATGGCATGCACTTGTACTAGTATTTGCTTCAGGCATTATTTTGATCATACTTGCTTTTTCTACTTGTTGATAAATAGGCATTATTTTGATCTTGCTGGTTGGTATGTTTCCCAATCTAATGCAATGCAACAAACACAAAATTTGTTTGCGTTATGGACATGCTTTGGGACTGAAATATAACTAGACCAATAATACATAAATAATTTTCATTTTCCACAAAGACTATGATAAGGATTATATATTAATATAGGTTTTATAGATTTTGGATTAATATTTACAAATAAATTAATGACAACAAACAAGCAAGAAAATTCTTCAAACAGCCTTCAACTACGCCGTGCCTTATTAATTTGCTTGATTTGGAGAGAATTAAAGTATCCTTTTTTGTTTTATGTGAAAGCACAACTGTCCCGAAATGAGTGGTGAAATATATACATACACTTAAGGGAGAGCACGAGGCAAAGCCTTAAAATTTAAAACAGGGAAATTTTCATGTTCAAGTGGGGAAAATTATTATTTTATGTATGTAAAATCTCAAACACACGTTTAGTTTTAATATATTAAACGAGATTTATACAACAGCTAATGCGGATTTAGGAAGCAGTCGAATATCAGACTTGTGTACCAATTACCATCACTTCTAACAATTGACACTTGAAAATGGAAGGCTCGTCAACGTAACTCAACATCAGAAATTATTGCTGTCAGGAAGAGCCCATTCCATGACCTACAGTAATAACCTTAGGGTCAACGAAAGATTAGTTGGTTAGGGGGCCTTAGGGAATAGCAAATTCTACAGGTTAGAGGATGGGAGGTCAAAACGCATCAAGTCAATCTCAACTGAAGCCGACTATCAACTATAGCCAACTTGACATGATAAATAATATTATCGAATACTTAAATTGGCTAGTTAGCTCTTGACTGAATCTAGGATTAATGATTATCATTAAGCATGCACATTTTCCTTTTTGACCTTTGATAAATAAATATTGCTCTACTTAAATCATATGAGTAGGTCGATGAGCTTGTCTAAGTAACACATTAAATGCTTTTGAATTCTTACATTATTTTCCGAAGAGCAACTCCCACTAACCAGAAGAAGTTGTCTATCGTAATATGATACGAATCCACTAGGTAGAACTCATCCTCAAAAACCGGCTATTGAGGAGAGGGTGCCTAGCAGGTTATATACCTTCAACCAATCTCATACTTAGTCGATGTGGGATCATAACATTATTCCTAGTTAGGTGACTTCGCGGATCCCACCTCTTTTGGGTAGCAACCCTTCCCAGGTCGTCCTGTCTGTGTGTCGTGCCGGTTGGCATGGTGTAAGCTCTGATACCACTTAATACGAACCCACTAGATAGAACTCATCCTTAAAAATTCGCAATTGAGGAGAGGGTGCCTAGCATGTTATATATTTTCAACCAATCCCATACTTAGTCGATGTGGAATCATAACACAATAATGGTCATCGAAAGAACTATCGACGATTAGCATTTAGCACTTCATTAAGAAGACAAAATTGGCTTTATCTCACCCAAGCTGCTGCAATTTCTTGCAGATAACCCACAAAATGAACATGTTCAAAGCAGGAATGGATTATAATTTGCAAGTGAATCTTCATGAGATGCTTTTCAAACTCTGATGAGCTAATTAGGGGAGCCACAGACCACAGGGAAGCAGACATGTCAGGTTCCCAAGCATTACGTAGTTGTCCATATATGGATGTACAACTCTAAATGGTTTCACATTACATCAAATGATTGGATATATACAGCCGGCTTGGCCAGCTATGCTCACAATAACATCCAAATAGGCCAAGACAATTATTTCAAAAATTAACAAATGAGAAGGGACAATCCCCTTTCCAACTTGATACTGGCAGTTTCGTAGCCAAGGCTCTTAACCACAAGAGACCTTACCGTTGAACTAATCAGTAATCAGTAAAAAGAATTGTGTAGATTAAGTGAAGCAATAACAACAAAGATTAAACTAGCGGGTGGGTTCCACAGAAAGTTTTAAGCTTTATTGGAAATATCAGATATTCCATTGACATCCTCGCGATCTTTGATCAAGCACTTCGTGCTTCAGTCCTGGTCTCTCCTGCAGTTTTTCCTTGCCTTCCCAATGTCCTTTATCTTGTCCTAGTTTAAGTGAAAACAAACTCTCTAAGAAAACCCAAGGACATGGAGCTTTTAGTTTGATTAACTGCATGAATCCAAAAGCATAGAAAAATTCCAACTGAGTCCATCTCATATACAAGGTTTGAGATCGGTATCGCACGCTACTTACTTGGAGTAATAATATTTCAGGAATCCAATATCAAATTTCCTCTAATAAAGATGAGGTGCCTAATTTCTAATGACATTTCATGAATTCAATATTAAATTTCCTCTGATAAAGATGAAGCGCTCAAAAATTAGGGTTAATTGCAATAAGCCACCCTGACATTTTTAATAAAAGCTTAATATTCAACTAATTGTATTAATTGCTGCAGCCACCCATCTAAACAGTCAAAGTTCATCCATTTTAACAGATGACTAAGATTGGATATGAAAAAGTCAAAAATACCCTTTCAATTTATTTTGTAAGTCTTAATTGCCTTTTATCATTAAAATAATCAATTTTAAATTATAAAATAATAATAAACTTATAATAAAAATATATGAATCAACTTCATCTTCAACTTCTTCCCAATTCATCACCTCCGATCTACTTTTTCATCTTCTTCAAACACCAAATCAGCAACAATAACCACCATCAACTTCTTCTCTCTTCTCATCAACAAAACCCAAAGGTCACAAAAAAAAAAACCACCATAAACACCTTCATTGCCATCGTCAACAAAACCGCACCATCATCACCAACTTGATAATATCATCTTCAACCATAACCACCAGCAACCCAACCATCTTCGATTGGACCCAGATGCCTCTCTCTCTCAACAAGCCAATCTCAACCCAACAACATAATCATAACCATAACCACCCAATAACCTGGTCTCAACCCATCAACCCAACCATAACGACCAATAACCTCGACCCAACAACCCAACCCAGAAAACTCTCTCTCTCTCTCTCTCTCTCTCAATTTCAACTTCGAAGTTTGTTTAAGCTCTTCATCTGATTGATCTTCAACCAAACATCCATCGCCTCCATCGCGCAATGGAGACGACGGAGATGGGTTTCCATTGTTGACGACTGATGTTGATGGTGGAGAACCATAGCTCCATAAAGGAATTTTCACAGAGATGGATCTAGATAGGATCTAGAGATCCATCTTTGGTTTGTGTTATATATATATATATTGGTTTTAATTGTTTCTTTTACGTTTTAATTGTTTTTTTTCTAAAAAATCTAAAAAAAAAAAGTTTTAATTTAAAATATATTGCAATGACCATTTTACCCCAATTATTTAGTCAACCGTTATATTTAACCGAGGTTCACCAACGGAATTGGGGCCTGTTGCAATTAAAAGGATTTGTTAAATATTAAGCCATATTGAAAAACCTTAAGGTAAGTTATTGCAATTAACCACAGAAATTATGCATTTCCCTAAATTTCCCATAAGAGTTCCATTGAACAAAATTCCAATATACTAGCATGTTCAAGAAGACGTTCACTATCTAACATCTCCGAAAACACTACAATCAATATCAACAAGTTGTGACCACAGAGCCTATCTCAATTCCTGTTATAGCTTCCTCAATAACATTCCTTACAGAAAACTAGCAAAATTGTAAGGCCAGCAAACAATATGAGGGAAAACCAGATGAAAGTCCTACTTCAAAAAATTTGACTGAAAACACTAATGATAGATCAGATAAAATTAGTTTTATAATCTAAAAGATTACTTTTTTCTCGCATAAATATCATGGCAGACACACATAAGCAAGCCGTGGACAACACCATAGTTTAATTCAATACAATGTGGCAAACATCACACAGAGACCCAAAATTAGGATACCGTCATAATAAGAAAAGGTATGACAATTCACAATGCAGGTAAACAAATTCGAAAGAGAGAACCAAAATAGAGAAGCGGTGGGATTGTATCCAATCCAAAAATAAGCATGCCAAAAATAATCTCAAAGAGAGAATTTTCACTTCATAAATGAATCTTACCAAGTAGAAGATGTAAAACCAATCACAGAGTAAATATTTCAAGACAACCATAAGCCCAGACCAAAGAAAGGAAGAAGAAAGTATAAATCTACAATGGAACTAACCTTAGCACTCAAAGTTTTGGAATACAGGGAACAACATAAACCAAGTTCTCTGCTGCAGCAATCGCCGATAATATTGTCTCTAAACAGTTAATGCTACAAAAGGAAATCAGGAATAACAGGTGTTTGTGCAACAACACTTAAGGGCCCATCAGCTTTTTGACGACCTTTATGCCTACCATGACGATGATTACTTTTTTGTGTTTCTTTCTGACTGTTATCTTCTTTTTCCTCGCCATTCTTCCCCTGACTTTTGTGTCTTCTTTCTTTACCATGACTACGATGTTTGCCTTTTCTTGAGCCAGTAACACCAGGCATATCCTCACCACCCAAATTTTCTTTTGATTCCAAGGGAAGATCTGTATTCAACTTCTCCTTCCCTTTTTTCTTGCTGGATGCCTTATCAGACAAATTACTTCGTGATGAGGTAGGTAAAGCGTCATTTCCTAAAAGAACATCCCGCACAGCACCAGAAAGCATATCACTATTCAGCTCAGGCTTCTTGGCTGCTATAGCAATCTCATCTCCATCCAATTTCAGTACCACAGGCCTAGGCTTCGCATGGTTTGACTTTTTCTTTGAGGCTAGTGACTGCTCAGTGAGCTTAACTAAATCTGCTGCATCCTCGCTGAGTTTATGTTGTGACATAGGGTCATTCGCAGGAGGATAATCATTTGATACATTGTCACCCTTTGCTGAAGGGAGATAATATAAACCATGCCGCTTACGGTGTTCTGCGAGCAAAGAAGTGGACTCATTCAACGATTCTGACTCATCTGTGATTTGGAGATTAGACAGGGGATTATCAACCTTTTCCTCGTAGTGAGGACTGCCAAGAGAAAACGAACTAGACAAAGGCAATTGCGCATCATTACATATCATTTCCAAGTCAGAAAGATTTTCCTTAAGTACTAAACCATCTGGCACCACAACTCTTTCCTGAGCACTTGTTGAGACAGGGCCAAGTTCCTTGGAAAAGGCATCATGCATCAATTTCACAGCATTGGAAGCTTCTGTTTCTTCCTTCGCCAAATTCTGTTCCTCCTGAACTACAGGGTTAAGTATTTCTTTCTTTATCAAATCAACAAAACCAAGGACATTCTTTGCTCTCTCTTGTATTTCTACATCATGGTTTCCTGATAGAGGGCCCAATGCTAATTCAACAAGAGTCAACAGGTTAACCATAGATTCTTGTCTGAAACTGCTACTCCCTAGAGAAGCAGAAGTAGAAGCCTGACTGCAAGTAACAGTTACATCTCCATCATTTTCAGTAGTAGCATCTTCAAATGATTGATTCAAGTCCCTTGGATTGAAACCTTCATCCTGTTCAGAACAGGCAGGAGCTTCAGATGTTAAATCAGAGCTCTCAGTGAATTTTCTCTCAGAGACAGATTTTGAAACTTCTGATGGCTGATTGCCAGAACCTACACAGGATGCAACATTCTCCCGGTGCAAGAGGCAAGAGTGCACACAATATATTAATACTTTAAAAGCAGACTGAACATACACTGCCCTTATCGAAGATGGCAAGAGACTAGTACGAGGCTGTAATAGTGCCTCCATGAGTTCAAATGGGTTTCGTGAAAACTCAACATACTCCCCCGACAGCCAAGCAGCAGCGGATAATATATTGTGTAAGAAATGATTACCGAGTAATGCAGGATCAATCAGAAGATCACGACTAACATGGACAAGCTCGGGTCTAACATCCTTGACCCTTATACCAATATCAATTAGCTGTTTTTCAATTTCTTCCCCCTTTTGACAATGCGGGATTCTTGCCATTTCCCCAAGAAGTGATGCATACCAATCAAAATCAACAATTACCTCATATACATTTTTAGAACAAGTCGATAAAATAGAACCAAGAATCTCGTTACAAAAGTCAGGATCAGATTTAAGTGCATAATTGACTAAAACCCTGGTTATTTCAGCCACATTACTCTCAGACACCATGGCCATCAGAAGACGCAAAGACTCAAGCTTTATATTGAAATCCCCATCACTCAAAGACTTGATCACGAAATCCTTATTCTCCATCACCACCCACAAGTGCTTCGATGCAATAATCGAAAGCGCTTGCAATCCAAGATACTTCAAATTTGGATCATCGTCAACCAAAAACTCCCGGATCTTCACAACTGTAAGCTTAACAGCAGATTCATACTCACTCAAACTACTCACCACAGTCCTAATACACTCAAACATCAAAGACTTGGCTCCAGTTCTCCTCATATGGTCACATATCGGGTCAACAATCCGCTTAGCCAACCTAGGCTCTAACAAAGCCAACTTAGCAAAAATCTTCAACACCTTAATCAACAACCAATTGTTCTTCGAATCAACCAAAATTTTATAAAACTCGGGCGCCAATGGTAAATACGATCTGGGGTCCTTCAGACTAAGCTCACAAAACACCCCAATGACCGCAGACACAATCACCGGATCAGAACTCTCTAAATTCTCCACTAAACGTTTAAAACAAACCCTAACGGCATCTGGGTACTTGTCGAAAACCCTCAAAACAACCGCAATAGCTTTCTTCTTAATAAAGGCTCTACTACTAGACAACAACGTGAAAACCTCAGGAGTTAAGTCTCTAGCGAGATCGACGTTGCCAATTCTCGACAAGCATTCAAGAGCCAAACTCACCTCGAACTGGTTGGCGCTGTTGAGATCCTTGCGGAGCTGGTTGGTGATGAGGAGCATGACGGACGTGTCGTCGTTGAACGACTGCGTGATAGCGTGGTAGCCGATTTTCTTGTGTAGGAACTGTGGAGACGACACGACTTCGACGGCGTGGAAGGCTGCGAAGGACATGTCGAGGCCGTAGAGGGAGCTGAGATACGAGAGCTTCTGGAGGGCGACGGATTTGGTGTGGAGGTCAGTGGACTTGATCTCCCGACGAATCTCCTCCATCGCTTTCGAGACGAAGAGGGATTCCTTCACCTGTTGCTGCCGAGACGCCTTGATCAGGTCTTCCAGATTTCGCTGGAAGAGCGTTTCCATGATTGAACTGCCAGCCATTCTGAGACCAACCAGAAACTGTTACTGGGTTTGATTATATGTTCGATTCAGACATACTTGGGATGAGATTTGGTTTGATTTTAGGAGGAATTCACGCTTTTTAACGAGTTGGAATTGCTTGAGTTTGTGTTTGCCTGTGAAGAAAACTTGAAGGATATGGATTTTTTTTTTTTTTGGGGTTGATGTCAGGATTCGGGTTATTTGATTGACGAAGATGAGTATTCTTTTAAAATTATAATTTCATTATTTTTCAGGGCTACCATTGAAATTATTTAATTTAATCATTATTACAACATCAGTCAAGATAAGTGGAAAATCAACCCTTGGCAAAAATAATACTTGGTAAATGTGACTATTATAAACATGAGACGATAGATGCATAGACACGCAATTATTCAATTAATCAAAAGCGTGCAGAATTCTATTGATGGTACAATAGTAAGGCATTAAGAGGATAATCATTTTAACGTTAAACTTATTAGGAATAAAGGTCCTATGTTGAACCAAAACAAATTTTCTTATTTTTATAATTAAAAGGCAAGTTGAAAGCATTTCGATATTAATTGTTTACGTTGAAAATTATAATTTTGAGGTTGGTCTAATGAAAATTGATATACATTACAAATTACATCATTTGCAACTAATATTAGAGAATAAAAATTATATTTATTTGATGTTATTAACGTGTTAATAATTAAAAATATCGATAATTGACTCATGATTTGGTATTAGACACAAGTCATCCACACATTTGGCCTTAGTAGTCATGGGTTCGTACTCACCCTCACACCAAGTCCCACAAATTGTAGGTATTTTCTCCATCTATTATTGGTCGCCCTCTCTCTCGCTTCCTGAAAGATGATCTCCGAATCGTGTTTTATAATCATATCGCTACCGATCCTAATCAAACCCTAAGCAAGTACCAGTACTCAAATAAGTAAATAAATAAATAAGAATATCACTTACTATATTACAAGTTGCAAAATTTGTAATCATTAATCTTTCAAAAAAAATTACAATGATTAAGCCAACTTATCATCATTGTTTTTTACTTTTTGATGTGTACTTTATATAAAATCTTAACATCTGAACACATTCATTTACAAATAAAATAAAATTAGTCATTGCATATAAGGAAAAAAAAAAATTGTACTCTAATAATCCAGTATTAGAGTCATAAACAATATAAAAAGATTATATTAATAATCTTAATACCATTACCATGATCAATAACATTTCCTTGACCCCAAATACACCAAGACAGCAAGCACAAACAATTCAAACTTCTGCTGTTTCAGGACCATAAGAACTTGCTCTACAAGTAGCTCTAGGTTGAGAATGAGGAGCCAAAGAAACAAAACTCCACCAACCAACCATCACTTCATCATGAATACAAGTGAAAAGAGCATGAACAAGTGACTCAAAATCATCCCCACAACTAGGACAATTGGATCTAACAGAAACATCTAAACTAGCAAGATCAACCATGCTAGGAATAGCACCATGACTATTGCACCACAAGAAGATTCTCAACTTTAGAGGTAGAAAAAAGATGTGATATGATCTTCTACCACTAAGAGTTAAAAGAAGAACATGAAGCTTCACCAACAGAGTGAGAGAATAGCAAGCTTATATCCACCTCTCACAGGGTGAGAAATGACATGGAAATCCCATCCCTGGAGATGGGGATTCAGCCAACCGGAGTTCCATCTCCAAGAGTTTAGGACTCGATATCCAGGGGTTAAAAATATTACTACAAACATAAAAATAAATTTAAATTATATATATATATAAAACTTCTATAGTCAATGCTTCTTAACTTTGTTAACCCTCCAAATTGAAAAAAGGAATGCACCTCTAATTTAATGATTAGCTTTGACTAGTATTTGCTTCTACAAGAGATTCAGAATTTGAGATCAGCAGACTGCAAGCCAAAGTATCACTATACTCTCCAGTTGATGCATGTAGAATTATCAACTTAGACTGCTACAGAGAGAAAAATAATCAAGAAACTCTTCTAGATAGGTTCCTATATCCACATCCCTCACATACGAGTATAACAGTGCCTGTTGCAGGATCCTCTTTAATGTTAAATTTTTGCCCCAAAAATTCTCTTATGCTTCTGAGTGTTTCCATCCCATAAGGTGACAACTTCCCAATACGAACCTTAGAAATGTCCAGTCCAGTTAATGCACAGAGTAGAAACAACAAACCCTACAAAACAAAACATAATAGCTTTTAGGTCCCGTGTAATCTCAATTATGACCAAAAGATGCTCACAGAAAAGTCTCAATATTGTTGCATTGAAGAAACTGCCACAGACGTTAATGTTTTTTCAATATAAACTCTGAAAATATAGAATGAGAATCCAGGCAAGGTCTTCTTCAGAATTTTAAAACAAGATAGAGAAGGCAAAACAGTTACTAGAAAAAAAAAAAAAATTATACATTTAGTCATGCTTGTAGGAACTATAGCACCAAAAATTGAGTAAAGGCACCATAACTAAACACATAGTTTCCATTAAAAACAATCTCATCCCATGTCAAAACGGCTAAATACGAGGTTAAATCTAATGTCAGCATAAAACGTAAAACCATCTAGTTTCCAATAAACAAGTGAAACTCCACAATGAGAAGAGATGCAAGAAAATATTCATTACTAAAATAGTGAGGAAGTAAAGCGCTTTGGACACAGACCTGGTGTGTCAAGTCCACAACTCCACCTTGCTCAATCTGTTCTAGCAGAAATGAAGCCATTTGTTCTCCAACATCTTCTGGGGGAGTCAGTTCTTTCTTTTCCTCCTCATCTTCAATTTCACCAGCTTCAACTAATTGTGCATAAGAAACTGTAGTATCAGCAGAGATATAGCAGCCAGAGGTAGTTTCTGCAACAAGAGATATTCCATAACCGGGGGACCTGCCACGTAATCACTATATTTTATTAGATTAAGTGTGCCTAGCTAGCATGTAACACAATATCATACAGTACAAAGAGAAGTTTGCCTTTTTTATCATCAATAAGAACTAGATAAATATCTATGGCAAATGGAAACACCTACTTTCCAGCTTGAGGTCCAGCTCTGTGATCTGTGAAAATGTGAACGTCTGGAAGCAAGCGATTGAAAATTCCACGAGCAGCATGAATCATAGTATTTTCAAACTGAGCAGACACTCTGGTAGAGAAGGTAACACCTCTAATCCTCTTAACCATTCCCTCATCAACCCAGTTAACTGCAGTCAACTTTTCAATAGTGGGAACTGTCAATATAACTTCTCCCCCACCGAGGGGTGGAGCTCCACGACTCACTATTTTTAATTCCAATCCTTCAGAGGGAACCCCGAAACGCTTCAACATGGGTAAGGTAGTAGAACGGAAAGTATCAACACATGGATCCTTAAAATCATTTGTGATTCCTGAAAAACAGAACAAAATTGTGCTTGAAACACAGACCAAGACATTATCGAGGTATTCCCCCTCATTACACAAACAAGACATTCTATATTTCTCTGTCTTTGCAGCATGTCAACAACTAGTATGAAACATTCTAGTGTTAGTAAATGAAAGTGACCATAAATATTTTTTGATCCTGATTCCTGCCTACCGCTCATAATTCAAATTTCTATTTCCAGAGATTATTTCAAGGCAATGTAATGCGTCTTTCATTCAACAGAAATCTGTAACAAAAATTTATGAACTACTCTATACTACCAGTTCTAATCTACTGCTAAAACCACGTAAATAGGTAATAAGCATTAGATAAACAAAACCACTCAAAAAGTAAGCTACTAGTGTTCCATATCATATTTCTCAAATCTGTAATACAAAAAGGGTACCTGTGAGCCTAATTGAAAGAGGTTTCTTAGCAAACAATGCCAGCAGAATCAATGGCTCCAAGAAATATCCAATGGACCGACTAACACCGCAGTCGTGGACTAGATTTTTCCCTCCCATCACTGTTCCTGGCTTGTACTTCAATTTCGTCCCTGCACAATATCGAACTATTACCATAACAACAACACCAATGATACCAAAACCAAAACAAAGTTGATATAAATATAAAGACAATGGTAACAGAAAGAAAGAATTAATACCAGTTTCGTTGATTTGGACGAGGCAATCATCGGAGAGTTTCTCGACGAGGCGGAGTAGGGAGACCTCGTGGGGGCGGAGGCCAGGCCATGTGTCTTCGGCGCGAATGTCCTCAATGAGAATAGGAGTGGACACCAGCGTAGACAATACCAGTCTCTGCCTCAGGCATTGGCTGCCCTTTAGCTTCTTGTACGTTATTGTCTTCCATGTTTTTGACAGAGAGTGAGACGCAGCGTTTGTATTGTATGAGGAGCTCCCTAAAACACTGAACCCAAAATTTTTCTTCTTGTTTGCCGTCTTCCCCATTTTGCACTGAGACGGTGAGAGACTGACGTTGAGTTCACGGAAACCCCTGTTCTCTGCTTGTCTTTTCCTTTTAAATTATATTCTCACTCTTTAATAAATATAACTATTTAATTTATATATAAAATAATATATATTTATATTTTCTCCCTATAAGGATTCAGTACCTTTCTTAATTTTTTTCTTTTCAATTTACAAGGTATGTTATATTTCTTTGTTGATTCTCAATTGTGAATTTAAGATATGGAGACTATATAGATTTTTTTTTTTTTTTTTCCAAAACCTAATTGTAAAGATTATGTTTTTGAGAGAAGAAAAGAAAATCGATACAATTAAAACATGCATGTCGTTTGGTTTTGACTTTGGACTTTTCATATTTCCAAATGTATATTTAGACTCCTTAATATCAACGGGCTCCTTTGAAATATTAATTAGTAAATAAAAAATCAAAAGGATTAACATAAATTTTAAAAAAAATTGTCTAATCGCTTTTATAAATTATTACTGTTTAATAATTATTATATATAAAACATTAAATATTTGTATTTTTTTCCTAGCAAGGAATAAGTACTTTTCTTTCTTTTTTTTTTTCTTTCAATTTAGAAGGCCTATTATATTTCTTTGATTGATTCTCAATTATGAATTTATGATATTGAGAATATACATGTAACGAGAATATACAGGTAACATATCTATATATATATCTATATATATATAATCTAAAAAGGTAAAAGTAAACATTATGTTTTTGAGAGAAGAAATGGAAATCAATACAATTATATTTTTTACATATCATGTACTAATCATGATTATTTATGAAAGGAATTATTAATTCATGATTACACAACTTAATTACCTTTGTCATTCAAAGAATCAAGTTTTGTCTTCCTAATTTACTCTACAATAAAATTTTATTGGGTGCAAATATTGCCATTCATTCAAGTGATTTGCACACCCGTTTGTTATTATTAGTGAAAGTGGTGTAAATTAAATATAATGTATAGACTTTGTAGCTTATTAAATTTATTTTTATTAACATTTAAAGTGACATTATCAGAGCCCAAAAATAATACGTACATCTATTATTACGATATTATCATCCATTCATTATAGAGTGCTATTCACATTTAGACGAGAACAAAAGGAAAATATTATTTTTAACCACTCTTTTATATAATTTTTTTTTTTTGACCTCTCAAATAGACTAATAACATGTTATAACCAAATTATTATTTTGCCTCTAAGTCAAACATTTCCTTCAACCAACGACAAAATGATGAAAATATCCTTCTTTCAACCAACGACAAAATGACGAAATGTGCTTCTTAGGGGTGGTAATTTAGAACCCGACACAACGGGTCGACACGAAACCGACACAATTATTACGGTTAGGGTTGAGTATAAACGAGTTGAGTAAATAAACGGGTCAATCCATTTAACCTGTTAACTAATCGTGTCGGATTCGTGTCATGTTAATCGTGTCACGGGTTGACCCGTTAAATGAGGATAAAAAAATAATTTCATATTAAAGGGCATTCATGTAATTTTAACAAGAGGTATATATACCCTTTAAAGCTCAAACCCTAACCACTCCACACATTTATTTCAACATTTCCACTCCACAACCGCCGCACCCCTCTACCAGTCCACCTCCACAGTCCACTCCGCCTCCACGGCTCTATCGTTTACACGACCCACACTAGTCATTGCCGCCATGCCGGTCATTTCTGCCTCGCATCTCCTTCGATCACCGCGTCGTATTTCCTTCTGTCATTTGTCTCCTTCGATCGCTGCCACGCCACGTCGATCTCCTTCCTCACCTCAGCTACACTGCACCCCACACCATTTCTTCATCTCCGACGCGGTTGTCAGTCTCCTTCGTCACTCAACCGCACCGGTTGTGGCATCGTCATCAGCTCCTTCATCCCCGATGCAGCCGCATCATCATTATCATCTAACTATACTGCATGTATACGAAAATAGAGATTTTTTTTTATTTTTTATTTTTTATTATATTTTAAATTACATATATTTGGTTGGAATCATTTTAATTTTTATGGATTGTATTTATGGATGATTATATCTGTATATTTTTAGGTTTTGGATGATTGTATCTTTATTTTGTTTCATTTTTTAGGTTTTAGGCTTTGGATGATTGCATCTTTATTTTTTAGGTTTTGGATGATTGTATTTGTTTTATTTTTTATTTTTGATATTTCATTTGTGGATGATTGTATCTTTATTTTAATTTTATTTTTTATTAAATCTATATTATAATTTAAATGTATTAAATATAGTTAAACGTATCAGCTAAACGGGTCGATTAAATGGGTCACTAAACGTATCGGCTAAACGGGTCACTAAATATATTAGCTAAACGAGTCATTAACGGGTCGCTAAATAAGTTATTAACGTGTCAATGAACGACCCATAAATAAACGGGTTAACCAGGTCGTTTTCAGTCGATCCATTAATAATAGTGTCGTGTTCGTGTTGAGGGGGTTCGACCCGTTTTCTTATCATGTCATGTCAAAAATAATTGTGTCGTGTTCGTGTCCTGTCGTGTCCTGTCCAACCCGACCCGTCAACCCGAATTGCCACTCCTAGTGCTTTTTCTTCTTCTCTTCTTCCGCATCCTCCATATGTTATTTTACTCTTTTTCCATTCTCTTCAATTTTGTCATACATTGAACATTGTTTTATGCACCCATTGAAGGCTTTTTCACTCCAAAAAAGATACATTAAAGCTTTTTTGTCTCTAACAAGCATCACATTTAAATTTTTCTTTAAGCTTAAAGGTATGTGTTTATTATTGATTAGTTTTTAAATTTCTTGTTCACGTTGCCTAGACAGAGACTTTAACAATGATTTTTTGTTATGATTTTATCTTAAATAAGTCCGATTTGCAAAAAATGAAAGAAACCACAGAAGGATTGAGATTCTATGACGACCGAGTTTTATGGGGCATCAAAATCCGATTTCGAGTTTTAAAGGCCCATAAAACCTCTAATTCACCCATAAAATTCATCAAAAACTCATTAACTTACTAAACTTTAAAACCCATGAAAATTAACATCAAAATAACTCAATTTTTCTTACAAATTTTTCTTTACTTCTTCTTGCTTCTTCATGGTTGATGACAAGGGTCAAAAGTAGGTAAAAATCTTCCTGAATCTATGGTCTCATCTCTTCCTTTTTCTTCCTCCTTCTCCTTTCCCTCTCACGGCAATTTCTCCCTCTATCTCAGCCTTACGGCCCTTACCTCTCTTTTCTCTCTTTTTCTCTATTCTGATCATTTTCCACTCTCTGGCCTACTCACACACCCTTCTCAATTTTCATTTCATGCCTCACTTTATATATAATTCTCCGAAAGATAATTTTACATTTAAAATTTCCTAAAAATCACAAAAGTGTCATCTACAAAAATCATGTCAAGTGTCTTCATGCTTATCCATTTGCCATGAGTCACTTATCCATTGATTGCTTTTTCCTTTCCCAAGCTTATCCATTCTTTTTCTTTTTGAATTTCGACTTTTTCAGAATGTCTGGATTCGACATTTTCAGGACTTTTTTTCGAAATCCTTCCAAAATTTATCGGGACCTATTTTTGGACTACCTACATACTCCTGGTAACTTTCATGACCCTTAAAAGTCATTTCATGTCTCTTTTCGGCTCTTTGCTTTTAACTAATTGCCCTAGGCGATTTTCATGTTGTTTCCGTTTCAATTTGAATCTCTTCCCGAAGTACTGATCGAGTTTTTAAAATACTTCTTAAACATTTTAATACTCGTTTACCACTTTTTGAGATTTTCAAAATTTTTTGAAGATCCGTCCGAATTTCCGGGTGGATTCGAAAACTATTCCATTTCACCTCAAATTGATCCGTTTCTGATCAGTTTCAGTTTCCGCTATCTCCAATATAATTTTCAGAGCTTTTAATATGCTAAACCCATTTTTAGAAAATCATTATTCACTCCGACAGTTTCGGTCTGAAAATACTATTTACTCGAAAATACTATTCATCAAAATTTTTATTTTCACTGATTTTCAGGATCCGAGCATCAAAAATCACTATTCAATCGTCATTATTCCTCTAAAAAATCACTATTCCATTCGAAATACTATTCATTAGAATATGGAATAAATTTGGGGCGTTACAAACTTTGTAAATTATGATGCATGAAATTAGAAGGACTTGACTAAGTATAACTAACCTGCATAAATTAAAGGATGAAGTGATGAAAAATATAACAAACCTGCACAAAACAATTAGAGACGGTAATGATTGCGAATGAACTACTGCACATTCACGTCCAGTTTGATAACTAGGTTTTTCTTTTGTCAATTGTTTTTGTTTCTAGATAAGGATAAAATAAACTTTTTAATATTTAATAGGTTATAAGATTAAGAATCCTTTGTAGGGCAGGAAAATGTCATTCACATTCTACCACCTCAGATATATGTGGAGTTCACAT
Source organism: Dimocarpus longan (assembly GCA_022984855.1). Lineage (NCBI taxonomy): Eukaryota > Viridiplantae > Streptophyta > Magnoliopsida > Sapindales > Sapindaceae > Dimocarpus > Dimocarpus longan. The sequence goes on from CM041024.1 coordinate 17,320,066, forward strand.
TTTTTATTTTATTACATATTTTATTTAAATCATGTAAACACTTATAATATTTGTTTTGTTTCTTTTTTTTTTTTTCTGTGGGAAAAAATTATTAAATTAAGAGAAAACTATTCACTCATTTTGTTTTATAATAAATGTAGGATTTGAATCATTAACCTCTTAAGATTAAAACGAAATATTCAACCACTTCTACTAAGGAGTGGTGTGCACTGTGTAAGATAATTTGGCCATTTACAACAATACTCATTTATCATTTTCATTCTCTAATCTTATAAATAAACACACCATTAATGTATTGAACTCAATTTGAGTGAACACTAACTTTTTTGATAATTCATATAGGGGTAATTTGCTAAAATCCCTGAAATTTTATGTTTAATGATATATTACCTTAGAGTTATTTATAATACTGGACATTAATTTTGTACTTTAATAAATATCATCTGATCTCCTTTTAATTATTTTATTGAAAACCAACTAATTTTTGCTCTAGAAATATCATCGAATGGTAACCATGCCTTTTTTTTTTTTTTAAATAGTTCCCCATGTAATTTTTATTTGGAAAAAAAAAAATCATTTTGGAACTATTTGATAATATTTCTTGAGAGAAACTAAACAAAAAAATAAACGGTGGCCTTTAAAAAGCCTATTACGGGTATTCTTAGAAAAAAATCATTATTTAATTAAAAAAAAAAAATCTTTACTTTGCTTTAATGCATCATAATAACCAAAAAAGAGTTTGTAACATATAACATATTAGATATATAAGTGTGCCTTTTTATATTATTCATAGCTTATTCAACAAGTAAGTTAGTAACACTAACCTTTATTTTCATTAAAATTTGCAAAGGGCATCAAGTAACACCAACCAACAATTCTCATTACACTCAATATCACGATATCTCATAACATTTACTCATCAGACATCAATACCATATACCTAATCATGCACATATTCAAACATAACTTTAGAATTACAAGTAACAATATTGATTAAAAAAAAAATTATAACACCAAGCAATGAATTGGTAATTAATAGTTATAAACTACTATCTAAGCGAGCTTCATATATAATAAGTAATGTTAGTAGATTTTAAACTCGTTAGTGTCAAATTTTAAGAAAACAAGAAGAAATTATGCTAACCCCGTAATGTTTTCCGTAGAGACATTCAAATAGAAATATTTCATTATTTTACACTTTAGACTTTTGGGTTTAATAGTTGTTTGAGGTTATGGTAAATTGATAAAATTTGACTTTGAGAATGTCAAGAATACCCTTGAATATACAAAACAAAAATAAGAGAAAATAATAAACTAGCATTGAAAAAAAAAATTAAATGTGGTAAAAGAATATATAATTTTAAAGGACAATGAATAAAAATAAAAATAATTAAATGAAAATGATTTAAAATATATATAATTAAATAAATATGAGTTAAAAACTAAAATTACACGAAAATTCAAAAAGAAAATTCAAACATAAGTATAGAATAATAATATCTTTCCATTATCGGACCTTTATGAGGGGTCAGTGTAATTTCCCCAAAAAACAATAATTATTAATCACACACAGAGTTTTCTACCTATGTGAGCAAAAGTGTGGATTTTTTGTAGGCATTGGTATCCAGAAAGGGAAGGTCATGTTGAGAACAAATGTGCGCAAACGAGGGTATTTCTGTCCACTTAATCACTACTGGAGCAGGTAATTGCAAGTTTTGGCGTGCAAAGAAAAAACTTGCTAGTAGCGGAAACGGAAGTCAGTGTCCGTGGAACGTCATATGCAGTTTCTGAAGTGCTAGCTGTTTGATGTTATCTCAACGTAAACATCAACCAAGAAGCTAGTAGTAGGTACCATTGTAGATTTGTAGTGGTCCCTCTCATATGTTGCGATCTGGCCAGTGCAGGACTTTAGTTATGATCTTGACATCTAGGCCTTTTTGACCCTTTGATTTCTCTGGACTACTGCAACGTTACAATCTGAGTATATATGCAGAATTATGCAATAAAAGTTAATCAATGACAGTTAACCGTCACGTATTAATTACCCAGCTTTATATGCAATTATATGATATATTGCCCTGAAACTTATAGTGAACAATACTTTTAGAAATTACTCAAATAAAACCTATATTAAACTTATGTTGTGTAACGAAATTGTAATTTTATTTTAGATGTAAAAAGTGAACAATTTATTGCATGATCCACTCTATGTGGAATGACAAATATGTTCCGTATGAAAAAAGAAGTAAAAATCCGCCTCACCAAAGTTTCATTTAAAATATTGAAAAAGTCTATTGATATTTTAAAAGAGATAATCATAGTAGTTTTCAAATTTTCAATTGAAGTTTTGGACAAATTTGAAAACTAATTGGAAAGAAACATGTTTGTACAACAACAATTTTAAAAAAGGTTAATCGATCCTTCTTTTAATGCAACTCGTGCATGGAAATGAAGTGATAGCTTTCCTTCTTGTAATGCAACTCGTGAAATCTTGTTTCGAAAGGAAGAGCTAATAATCCCTCTGACTATGAAGGTTGAGCTATCGGGTTCAGGAAGTAACTTGCTTTTGGTGGAAGAAACAACGAAAATAGTAATTCTTACTTTGTTGTATGCCCATATTTCAAGTCAGTTAACTTTGCCAGTTTCACACCTTTTTTTAATAAAAATAAAAATTCTCTGTATGTCCTTTTCAAGTCATTTTTATATAATTGAACTATTCTAGTTACTTTTATTAATGACCTGGTTTTACACCTGTCTAATGAAATATGAAACTAGTTACATGTCCCTCTCAAGCCATTTGTATTTCAACTCTTTAGATTACCTGTTTTACACCCTTCCTCTCTCTTAATTAATCTATATAATTCTTCAACGGTTTAAAAAAAAAAAATGTCTTATGATATAAATATGTATACAGTGGCGGACCCAGAAATCTAAACGAGGGGGGGCACTTTTATATATGAAATTTTTTTTGTAATATTTCCTTCAATTACTAAAAGAATATTATATGAAATAAAAATAGTTAAAATACATAATTAGTAGAGAATATGTAATTTTACTCTTTACAAAATTGTAAGCAAAACGTCGTACAATAATATTTATACCACAAGTATAAAAATAAAAGTATACTAATTGTGAGTTGATTGTGTATTAACTCAATTTTTCTTAGTGAGTAAAGTTCAAATTTCATATTATTTAAAAAATAAATAAAAACTTAATTTAGGGATATGTGTTCTTTATGATGATAGTTGTTATTCATATTATAAATAAATGTATGTAATCAAATTACATATATTTGTTATTAAAGTTACTAATCAAGTTGTATTTATAGTCTTTTATCTAATAAATGTAAGTGATTTATAATAAAATAAAGTAAAAAAACATAAAAGATAAAAATAATTATAATTTATATGAGTATTTTTATTTATAAATTTTATCATATAAAATAGTTTATTTAAAAGAAAAATAAATCACATCAATAATCGTAAGTAAACTAAAACTTATTAAGATTAAATAACCTAATATATTTTATTTTTTAGTTTGTATAAATATGATATAGTTTACAATAAAAAAAATAATTTGAAATTAGTATAATAATTTATAAAGTCTAAATATTTTAAATTTAAAAATTAATAAGGAAAAAAAAAAGAGAGAAAAAAAACAAGGAACAAAATAAGTGAATAAAAAAATAAATAAATTAAAAAAAAAAACAAAACAGATATTAATGAGGCGTGAGGATTGAACCCGGGTTCCAGCTAAAGGGGAAATGCAAACACAACCATCAAAGCCATCATACGCCTATGGTTAAATTTAGTAATTTAATTATATAATATATAAATGATTAAAAAACACAAAAAGCAAGATCTAGTAGGCGCTGCTGGGAATCGAACTCATACCATGAGAGCGGACAACTTGCATCATTATGACCATCAACACCAATCCTCGGATGTGAACCAATGTAGCATTAAAATTATTTAATTAATGTTTTAAAAATTTCAGGGGGGGCACGTGCCCCCCCTGGCCCAATGGTGGGTCCGCCTCTGTATGTATACACATCACATAATAATGATATTATTATATCCCATATCGCCTCTTAGTCCCATTCATTAATTCAATTTCTATTAAATGCTTTTTAAAGTTTGTGTAGCTAGTTTTCGTCTAGATATGGACTTAGCATGCCCAACCTGAACATTTTTCAAAAAAAAAAAAAATGTTTCTAAATATTATATATTTAATTTCATAAATAAATTTAATAGTGTAAGTTGTCATCTCCCATTGTAAGAGTATTTATTTGGATCGCGTTATCAATTATCTATTTTGATAGATCTCGATGGTTCTGTAATTTGTTAAATCTCATTGTTTAAAAAAAAAAAGCCTTAATCCTAAAAATTTTAAATTGAATTGGTAGTATTAGTACTGTGCATTTATAAGATAAATTTATTGCATCCAAGCTCTAGGAATATGCGCTGTATTAAGTTGAGTTATTTACATTGTACAACTTTTAGAACTAAATCAATATTTTCTTGACTAACAAAATATATAATATATATGATTTCCTTAAGATTATGTTGCATGTCTTAGTTTAGTAATTAATTTTTTACTTTATATAAATATAAATAACTTTGACTAAATAATCAAATAAGTTCAGATTAGTGAATGAATAATTGAATATGAGATTAGTGAATGAAAAAATTGATGGATGCAATATGTTTGATTAGATCACACCAATTGTTTTTGTATAACATAAAAATCTTTACATTATAAAATTCATAAGGTAAAAAATATATATAACATAATTATAATTATGCTTAAATATTGATTTGCTTACAGGGCCCCTCTTATATCAATTTATGGATCCACCATTATTTTCTTTTCTTATTGTGAGAATAATTGTTTCCCGTTTATGAAAATAACCGAATTACAAAACTATTGTTTAGTCTTAGTAGGACAATTTTTTAACCTGTTCTATGTTAGTTTTAGAAAAATAATATTATCATACCAAATACATTAATAAGCATTTCTACACAACGAAAGTTTAAGAAAAAATTAGTCCATATATGTGTGTGTTGGGGGGCTGGTTTTTGAGATAATAATAATGATATTAAAAGAAAAAAAAATCCATTACAATAGAGTTCTTGTATCGTATACCCTCTACAGAAAACAAACAATTGGACGCACTATATATGATGAGAAGGACACCTACCTTCTTAATCCCTTCATGCAGTGCAGGCAGCGTAAAGCCTATCAATTAAATATATTGTTAGTCAGTATCAGATCCAAAATTTTAAACTGATAAGAAAGAGTTTAACTATAATATTTAAAATTTAAAGTTGACACGTGACACACCCCCTCATGTGTAACATGAACAGTTGATAGATGACGGACACATGCTACACACCTTCTACTATATAATATATGTAAGGAGATGATTTCGGGGAGAGAGAAAGTTTAAGCTCTGATATCAAATTGGTTATCATCATATCCAAAAGTTTAAGTTGATAAAAAAGAACTCAATTATAATATTTAAGACTTAAGATTCATATGTGATATATAATCTACCACTCTAATGGAGATGGTTGAGACTATTCCTACGATATTTTTTTCTCGCTATATAAGGGTTACTGTTTCTCATTGTTTGTCATCCAAAACTTCTAAGCAAATACTCCCCTTTCATTTACATTTGAGATGGATCGTCCTCCTTACCGTTGTATGTGCTGCGGAAAGTTTTTTGTGTCCCCGCAAGCTATGGATGATCACTATGATAGTTGGGAACACTTTTTAAAATTTGATTATATGTTGCTAGAGAGTGTTGTGCGCAGCGGAAATTAAACAAATACACAACTACTAATGCTAGCTATTAAATATAAATAACAAATATTAATAAAGCAGAAAAGCAGAAAAATAAATGCAAAACGAAAAAAGGAAAGAACACACCAGAATTTACGTGGTTCGGTATAAAACCTACGTCCACGGGCGCTGCTGAAAACTTCCACTAGCTCCAAAGCAAAATATTACAAAATCTGGGTAAGATCCAAAAACCCAGAAATATATGGGGAGAAAACAAGAATAATACAAATGTATGGATCTTTTACAATTCTTGTTTATTTTTGGGATACAAAATCAATTAGCTAAAGGACTTATTTATAGTCCACCAAACATCCCACCATTTTGTATTCTTTAGATGTGGGATAGCTAATTAAGCCAAAAAAACAACAAATCTCCACCTTGGCGTATTAGCCTTCAGCAATGCCTTCATATATGCCTTTTAGACTTTCAAAATATTGATCAAGTCCAAACAATGGTTGAACTTGATTGCTGTCACCACTTTGGTCATCATATCTGCAGGATTATCAGCAGTCCCAATTTTCTGTAAGAGAATCGACCCTTCACTCAGAATTTCCCGCACAAAGTGATATCGGACATCAATATGCTTGGTGCGAACATGGAATACCGGATTCTTTACTAAATGAATGGCACTTTGACTATCCGAGTAAATAGCAATATTCTTCTGTCCCACTCCCAACTCTACCAGTAATCCTTGTAACCAAATTACTTCCTTCACAACCTCTGTCAATGCCATATACTCTGCTTCTGTCGTAGACAAAGCAACTGTTGACTGTAAAGTAGACTTCCAACTTACAGGAGCTCTCGCAAGAGTGAATACATATCCAGTAGTTGATCGTCGTTTATCCAAATCACCAGCATAATCTGAATCTACATATCCGATTGCAAACTGACCAAGTGAATCTTCCTTCTGAAATACCAAACCAAAATCTACGGTTTTTAACAAGTACCGTAGAATCCATTTCACAGCTTGCCAATGTCCTTTACCAGGATCATGCATATACCTGCTCACAACTCCAACCGCTTGCGAAATGTCAGGTCTTGTATACACCATAGCATACATCAGACTACCAACTACATTAGAATACGGAACACGAGACATGTACTCTCGTTCTTCATCAATACTCGGAGATAATGATGCACTCAACTTGAAATGAGGAGCAAGTGGCGTACTTACAGGTTCTGACTGTTCAGATACACCAAAACGCTGTAATACCTTCATCAGATATTGCTTCTGAGTCAAACAAACCTTGTCTTTTCCTCTATCTCTGCTAATCTCCATACCGAGAATCTTCTTAGCTTCACCCAAATCCTTCATTTCAAACTCTGAACTCAACTGAGTCTTCAGCTTCTCAATCTCCACTTTGCTCTTAGAAGCTATCAGCATATCATCAACATATAAGAGCAAGTAGATGAAGGAACCATCTTGTAGCCTTCGAAAGTATACGTAATTATCAAATTTGCTTCTGGTGTACTCTTGTCCTATCATAAATTGATCAAATCGCTTGTACCATTGTCTCGGAGACTGTTTCAAACCATAAAGCGATTTATTCAATTTACAAGCCCAATTTTCTTTACCAGCAACCTTGAATCCATCTGGCTGAGTCATATAGATTTCCTCTTCTAAATCGCCATGTAAAAATACAGTTTTTACATCCATTTGAACTAGTTCCAAATCCAATTGAGCTACAAGGGCCAATAAAATTCTAATGGAAGAGTGTTTCACAACTGGAGAAAATACCTCATTGTAGTCAATCCCTTCCTTCTGAGCGTAGCCTTTCGCCACCAACCTTGCCTTGTAGCGAACATCTTCTTTGTTTGGAAATCCCTCTTTCTTAGTAAATACCCATTTGCACCCAATTGCCTTCTTATTTTTCGGTAGTTGAGCTAGCTTCCAAGTTTCATTCTTCCGAAGAGACTGCATTTCTTCATCCATAGCTTTCTTCCACTTATCAACTTTAGAACATTGGACTGCTTCTCCGTAAGTGGAAGGAACATCATCATCTACAATTGGAAGTGCATAGGCCACCATATCAGCAAAACGAGCAGGTCTGCGAATCTCACGTCTTAGCCTATTTATTGCAATTGATTCTTGTTGCTGCGAAGGTTCTTGGGTAGGAACCTCTTTGTAACATCCCAAAATTTTCTAAATTTTTTTTTATATATATAGTGAATTTTATTTTCAAGTGAGATTAAAATAAAAATTCAATGAGTGGCATAAAGGTAATAAAGTAGTTGATCTTGGGGTTACGATGGAATAAGAAATGAAAGAAAATATCAAGTTAGGAATATTTATTATTCGAGGGGTTTAAATGAGAATTTTAAAAAGTTTAGGGGTCGATTTAACATTTTAAATTTTTGAGGGACTAAATTGTAATTTGACATAAAAAAATTATATAAAAAGACAAGCATAGTAACCGGCATTATTCATTTTCTTCTCTCCTCGGCCGGCTGCGTTCTCTGGTACGATTTTTATTTTTTTTTTATTTTATTTCCTATTTTCTTTATTTCTTTTACTTTAATAACCCTTTTTAACTCATTTCTTAGCCAAAACACCTAGATCTAACATCATTCAAGCTATTGAGTGTCTAAATCTAGACTTGAAAAATTGTCAGTGAAGTGAAATTCGGGTAAGTTAATTTTTTTATCCCATTGAGAGCTCAAATCGTGTAGAAATTCATGTAGAAGCATGCTAGAATATTTAGGAAGCATCAATAACATTATATGATAGCTTAATCACCTCTCAAGCATGATTTTCTTTAATTTTTCAAACCCCAGGTAGAGAAATACGCGATTCTGATCCCAGAAAATTTCAATTAAAGATTTTAGGGATCAATTGAGAGCTGTTAGAGGATAGTAGAAAGCCCAAAGGTTGGTGTACTCATATTTTTAAAAATTTTGCTTATTAATTCCGAATTTTAATATATATTTATTATTGTGATAGTTGATTTAATTATTTGTTTAAGATATTAAATAGTTTTGGGTGTTAATTATATGTTATTTGATGAATTTATTTGAAGAAAAATGACTTTGAAACAATTTTTGAAATTAAAATCCCCTATAGTCGAAATTGATGTATAAATTATTATAGGGGTATTTTCGTCATTTTGTTTGCCTTGAGATGTTAATTATGTGATGTATTGGTGGTATGTTTGATGGATTTAATATTTGAAATGAAAAATTTTGAGAATATCTTATTTTGGGATCGTCCCAAAAATAAGAGAAATGAGATAATAATTTTATTAAGATGTGATAATGAGATTAGGGGCGAAATAGTCATTTGAAATGATCACGAGTGGTACCCCGAAGAATCTGGAATAACAGATTTAAATATGAAATAAAATGTTTATGTGATTAAAGTCTTGTTAAATTCTGTATTTTTGAAAATTTTAAAAGGCCCAAGTAAAACTAATCACCGGTAGGTGGGGATTGGTAGTTGGCTAGCCAATAGGGTGATTTTTAGCAGTACTGCACCGTTATGATTGCTTATAGACGTTGTATGACGGACTGTGAGAGGCACCGAATGCCCGGTCCTGAAACGGAAACAAATTGTGATATGCGACCCGGTGGATAGACACCGAGCGGCCGTTGCCGGGGTTGCCGTTTAGTCTGGCTGATGCCAGTAAACCCGTTACCGATCCATGGTATCGTGATAGACTTTACGAAGGGCTAAAATAAATTGAATAAAGAAAATCTTGTGAATTTATTTGATAATTGATTTTGTAAGAATTCGATTGTGATTGCGTTTGCAATAAAATGTATTGGAAAGCTACAGGATTATGATTTATTTTGTGAAATTGGGTACCGTGTGTTTTATTGATAAATAAATTATGATCGTGCATATTGTTTTAATTTATGCTTGTATTTTGAAAATTATATGATTTCAATATTATATGAGTACACCCACTAAGTCGAAAGACTTAGCGCGTTGGATTTACCGCGCGCAGGTAGTTGAATAGGGCTTGAAGCAAAGACAAAGACAAAAATAGCTGCAGTTTCCCTCAAGTCACATCCGCCCTCATCATTTTGGTAATCATCATTGTTGTGTTGTAGGAATATCCTATTTTGGCCACAATCATGTTGTGTGGATTTAACGTTTATCACTTGTAATAACTTCTGTAAATTATCCACTGAGAAAGATTTTATATGGTATTATTTTTATAAAATCTTTAAATGTTAAAAGAAATATTTATTATTAAATGTTTGTGTGTTGGAGTGAATTGGAAACGGACGAGAGGTTCGAAATCGAAAGTTGAGAAAATGAATTGATTTAGAAGTGTATTTTCCTACAGGTTTAAATTTGGATCTTCAGAAAATAAGAAAAAGAGTAACATCTCACGCCTCGATCCTCGTACAGACGGGAATTTGGGGTAAGGGTGTTACACTCTTCTTCTCCTTCTTCTTCAGTAACCTCCTCTATCATAGGAGTGTCATCATCTGCATCAACAATTCTAGCTGGATTATTTGTTGACTCTATCTGTTTCTGAAAAAACTCCACCTGCTTCCGAGTAGACACCACCTGTTGCGGATTTCTCTCAACAATATCTTTTATTTTCTTTTTCAACATCGAAGACTCATCAAAAATAACATCCCTGCTGAAGATTATCTTCTTCGAATTAGGATATAAAAGACAATACCCTTTCACCTCTGAAGACATCCCCACAAATATAGCTTTCTTTGCTCTCGGATCCAATTTAGATTCCTTTACATGATAATAAGCAGAACAACCAAAGACATGTAAAGAATCATAATCAGTAACAGGCTTTCCAAACCATACCTCCAATGGAATTTTACCACCGATCGCTGTTGACGGTAAGCGATTAATGAGATGACATGCATAAGTCACTGCCTCAGCCCAAAACTCCTTACCCAACCCAGCATTAGACAACATACACCGAACTTTCTCCAGCAACGTTCGGTTCATGCGTTCTGCCACCCCATTCTGTTGTGGTGTGTGTCTAACTGTAAAATGACGTACAATACCCGCATCTTGACAGACCTCTCGAAAAGATTTACTGCAATATTCACCTCCATTATCTGTTCTGAGGTACTTAATCTTTCTCCCAGTCTGAGTCTCAATCATCTTTTTCCAATTAAGGAAAATCCCAAATACATCATCATTTTTCTTCATTGTGTATACCCAAACTCTTCTGGAAAAGTCATCAACAAATGTAACAAAATAGTGTTTACCACCCACGGAGGCTGTCCTAGTGGGTCCCCACACATCAGAGTGAACATAATCCAAAATACCTTTAGTATCATAAACTGCAGTTGCAAACTTCACTCTCGTCTGCTTTCCCAGAACACAATGTTCACAAAAATCTAACTTGCAGGTTTTTACTCCTTTCAACAAGCCTTGATCCACCAAACTGTTTAAAGCTTTCTCACCTGCATGCCCCAGACGCATATGCCATAACCTGATCATATCTGAATCAACATCCTTCTTTGATACTACTGCTGCTGATTCAGTAACTGTACTACCATTGTAGTAGTACAAGTTGTTCTTCCTTGTACCTTTCATTACCACCAAAGCCCCAGATACCACTCTCATAACTCCATCTCTGATAGATACCGTGTAGCCTTTAGATTCTAAGGCTCCCAATGATATGAGATTCTTCTTCAAATCTGGAACATACCGAACTTCTGTCAAAACTCTGGTCGATGCATCATGATTCTTCAATCGAATTGAACCTATCCCCTTAGTTTTGCATGAGTTATCATTACCCATGAGCACAATTCCACCATCTAGCTCTTCGAAGTTGAAGAACCATTCCTTATGTGGACACATATGATAAGTACAACCCGAATCTAAAATCCACTCACCAGATCCAGATGTTGATGATAGACTAACCAACACAAAATCTTCTTCCTCACGTTCGGCTACATATGCATCAGGAGTAACTTTACCCTTGCCCTTATCTTTCTTCTGTAGCTTCGGACAATCTTTCTTCCAATGCCCTTTCTCATGACAAAAGGCACATTCATCTTTATCAGGTCTTTTCCTTGACTGTGATCTGCCTCTTCTTTCTTGTTTTCGACTCTTACTTCTTCCCCTAACTGTAAGCGCCTCTGCTGATTCATCCCTATTCTCTTTCTGATCTTTCTTACGAATTTCATAATTAAGTAAAGCTGCACACACTTCTTCAAAGGACAATTTTTCTTTCCCATGAATAAGCGTAATGCACAAATGATCCAACTCATCAGGAAAAGATCCTATCAACAGCATGGCCTTCTGCTCATCTTTGAACGTTTCATCCAAATTCAACAAATCAGCTAACAAACGGTTGAAATTATCAATATGGTCATTGATATTCAAACCTGGTTTCAACTGAAGACGGTACAACCTCTTCAACAAATATAGCCGATTCTCATTGCTTTTCTTCATATATTTGTTCTCTAGCGCCTTCCACAATTTACTAGCAGAGGTTTCCTTCATGAACCGATACTTCTGCTCTCTACAGAGACATGAGCGAATTAAACCACATGCCTTCGCATTTTGCCTCTCCCAATCTTTTTCCTCAATATTCTCTGGTCTTGTTTCTTCCAGAACAATATCCAAATCTTGTTGATATAAGACGTCCGTAACTTCGCTTTGCCATAGGCCAAAATTATTTCGACCATCAAATTTCTCTACTTCAATTTTTACATGTGAAGACGAAGACATTTCTGCTTTACACCAAAAGTTTTTATGCCAATAGCTTGGTGATCAAATGAATAGTACTCAAAAGGTAAGCTCCCAGGAAAGGCTGGAGGGGTCACAAACGGTCCCACTTAAAATCCAGTCTCCTTAGACAATTATAGTCTTTTTGACAGAGCTTCCCTAAATTGTAACTATTCCAAAATAACACCGAAACTCTACAAACAAATATTTAATAGCTAGCTAATGCCCTAGACAATTTTTCAGATCAATCGAAACCTAGGGCTCTGATACCACTTGTTGTGCGCAGCGGAAATTAAACAAATACACAACTACTAATGCTAGCTATTAAATATAAATAACAAATATTAATAAAGTAGAAAAACAGAAAAATAAATGCAAAACGAAAAAAGGAAAGAACACACCAGAATTTACGTGATTCGGTATAAAACCTACGTCCACGGGCGCTGCTGAAAACTTCCACTAGCTCCAAAGCAAAATATTACAAAATCTGGGTAAGATCCAAAAACCCAGAAACATATGGGGAGAAAACAAGAATAATACAAATGTATGGATCTTTTACAATTCTTGTTTATTTTTGGGATACAAAATCAATTAGCTAAAGGACTTATTTATAGTCCACCAAATATCCCACCGTTTTGTATTCTTTAGATGTGGGATAGCTAATTAAGCCAAAATAACAACAGAGAGAAGGTATCGTTGTGATATCTGTTTCAACCGCTTTGAAACGAACTCCGATTTTGAGATGCACGTATCTGTGTATCATCAAGACTACCCTGCTCATGCTATTTTGACTGTACTAAACTCTGCAGAAGACGATTCGGAAGAAGAAACCAATGAGAAACAGAACCAGCAGGGGCATGCGTTTTCTTTGTATTCGTGTTTACAAATCTCAGTTTATTAGTGTTGATTTTAAACTACTGACGTATTATTATAAATGTTGGTGTTTTGTACAGAGGGCAGGAAGAGAAAGAAGAAGAATCGAAACATGACAAAGAGTAAGTTATTTGCATTTGTGTTTGTGTTTACAAATGTTATAGTCAATCAATGTTGATATTATACTATTTTCTATGTTTTTGTTGCTGTTGTTGTTGCGTATAGAGGGCATGAAGAGGATTGGGAGCAGACCAATGAAAATGAAGATGAAGAAGTGGAGGGCCAGGGCCAGGACCAAAACCAGAACCAAGGGTGAATTTGTGGCTACGATCGTCTGGTTTACTAAATACTGACGATGATTTTGTACTGTCAATCTTATATTTTTATTAATTTTTGGTGTTTTTAACAGACGGCAAAATGGAAGTGATGAGGAGGAGGAGGAGGAGGAGGAAAGTGATGATGAGGAGGAGTAAAGAGGCCGCAGAAGATGATGATTATGCATGATGATAGATCATTGAAACATGAGATGCATGGTTTTTTAGTCTTTCGTTATAGTGTTGTTGCTCTGTCTGCTTCGTCTTTCATAGTGTTTCCATAGTTAATCCGGAATCAGAAACTACTTCACTAGTTCTTATGAGTTACAACACGTGGTGGAATGCTCTTTTTCTTTAATTTCTCTCTCTCTCTCTCTCTCTCCTTTTTTTTTTTCCGATTCTAAGGTACAATATAGTATGTTCCATACTGCAACCCAAAAAAAAAAAAAAAAACGAATTTATTTTATTTGAGAATTATATATGTTGATGCAAATTTCCCATCGTACCATACTAGAAGCAATAATCAGGCATCTTTTTACCTCAAAATTAAAATTGTATCCTTTTCTGATCCCATATGAATTTTTAAGCCCCATTTCACCGTCGTAACGAACCTATGCTAGCTAACACTCACTCTTGGATTATTCTTTGAGCAGTCACAGGTTAGCCTCTAGCCTATGTCTCAAGTCTCAACACTCGAACTTCTCCCTGTTGTTTGGTTAAGAGGTCATTTAAGATTCTTCTGTTTTTGAAATAAGCACTTATTTCATAAGTTTTAAAAAGTAAGCACGAAATTCCTTTGAAAAACTGATTATTAGAAAAAGTAATATTTAATCTTTGAAATATTCATACTACCTGTATTTTCATAAAAAGACAATAGATATCCTTCTATGTAAGCTAATATTTAATTAATATTTTTAAAACCTGAAAAATTTAATAATTAAAATACAATTTCAAAACTAAAAATCATAGATATTAATTAAGATGAGTAAAAATATATTTATTTTTTTTTTACCATCGCACATTTTGCCACAATTTATCATCATAAGTTACATTATTTATGTTAGAATTGAGATGGACATTCCATTGTCTTGATGTGAATTATATCATTTTATAAACTATTGATACAGCAGTATTATTTGTGTGGTTCAATTCAATAAATAACAAATGTACTACGCTCTTTTGTCCAAACTCTTACACTTTGGTGGTTTTAGAGAAACAAAAGAATCTACAATTTTAATCAACATAAGGTGCCCAACCGTGATCTTAAGTTGGGAATTTCAAAAACTACTCATATTTCAAAAGTTAAATTCGTATTTATCACACTAAAAAATATATATATATATATTTTTAACTCAAATAAACTATTTGCATCCTATTCTCTTTTTTTACCAAAATACTCATGCCAACAAATTATTTATTTAAGGGCATTTTGGTGAAAGAGGGGTATAGGATGCAAATAATTTGTTTGAATGACTAAAATCGAATTTTCCTTTTTGAGTGCGTTAAAAACAAAAAATTTCTTTTGGTTTTTGCATAGTTTCTATAAAATAATATTACAATTATAATTTAGCGAATTAAATTATAATCTATTTTAAATATTGAGATGGTTAATCATTTTAACGTTAAACTTATTAGGAATAAAGTTTCTATGTTGGACCAAAATAAATTTTCTTATTTTTAAAATTAAAAGGCATGTTGAAAGCATTTCGATATCGACCATTTATGTTAAAAATTATAATTTTGACGTTGATCTAATGAAAATTGATATACATTATAGATTATATAATTAGCAACTAATATTAGAGAATAAAAATTATATTTATATAATGTTACTAATGTGCTAACAATTAAGAATATCGAGAATTGACTTGTGGTTTGATGTTAGACACAAGTCACCCACACATTTGGCCTTAGTAGTCATGGGTTCGAACTCACCCTCATACCAAGTCCCACAAATTGTAAGCATTTTCTCCACTCATTATTGGTCATCCTTTTCCATGTCCTGAGAGATGATCTCAAATCATGTTTTAAAATAATGCCTTTACCGATCCTAGTCAAACCCTAAGCAAGTACCGGTACTCAAATAAATATATAAATAAATGTAATAATTAAGCCAGCACATTCATTTAAAAATAAAATAAAATTAGTCATTGCATATAATAATAAAAAAAAAAATTGTATTCTAATAATCTGGTATTAGTGTCATAAACAATATAAAAAGATTATATTAATAATCTTAATACCATTATCATGAACAATAACATTTCCCTGATCCCAAATACACCAAGACAGCGAGCACAAACAATTCGAACTTCTGCTGTTTCAAAACCATAAGAACATGCTCTACCAGTAGCTCTAGGTTGAGAATGAAGAGCCAAAGAAACAAAACTCCACCAACCAACCATCAGCAACCCAAACAGCTTCATCATGAATACAAGTGAAAAGAGCATGAACAAGTGACTCAAAATCATCCCCACAACTAGGACAATTGGATCTAACAGGAACATCTAAACTAGCAAGATCAACCATGCTAGGAATAGCACCATGACTATTGCACCACAAGAAGATTCTCAACTTTAAAGGGAGAAAAAAGATGTCATATGATCTTCTACCACTAAGAGTTAAAAGAAGAACATGACACTTCACCAGCAGAGTGAGAGAATAGCAAGCTTTATCCACTTCTCACAGGGTGAGAAATGACATGGAAATCCCATGCCCTGGAGATTGGGATTCAGCCAACAGGAGTTCCATCTCCAAGAGTTTAGGACTCTGATATCCAGGTGGTTAAAAATATTACTACAAACATAAAAATAAATTTAAATATTATATATATATATATAAAACTTCTATGGTTAGTGCTTCCTAATTTTACTAACCCTCCAAATTGAAAAAAGGAATGCACCTCTAATTTAATGATTAGCTTTGACTAGTATTTGCTTCTACAAGAGATTCAGAATTTGAGATCAGCAGACTGCAAGCCAAAGTATCACTACACTCTCCAGTTGAAGCATATCGAATTATCAACTTAGACTGCTACAGAGAGAAAAATAATCAAGAAACTCTTCTGGATAGGTTCCTATATCCACATCCCTCACATACAAGTATAACAGTTCCAGTTGAAGGATCCTCTTTAATGTTAAATTTTTGCCCCAAAAATTCTCTTATGCTTCTGAGTGTTTCCATCCCATAAGGTGACAACTTCCCAATACGAACCTTAGAAATGTCCGGTTCAGTTAATGCACAGAGTAAAAACAACAAACCCTACAAAACAAAACATAATAGCTTTTAGGTCCCGTGTAATCTCAATTATGACCAAAAGATGCTCACAGAAAAGTCTTAATATTGTTGCATTGAAGAAACTGCCACAGATGTTTATGTTTTCGCAATATAAACTCTGAAAATATAGAATGAGAATCCAGGCAAGGTCTTCTTCAGAATTTTAAAACAAGATAGAGAAGGCAAAACAGTTACTAGAAAAAAAAAAAATACATTTGGTCATGCTTCTAGGATAGCGCCAAAAATTGAGTAAAGGCACCATAACTAAACACATAGTTTCCATTAAAAACAATCTCATCCCATGTCAAAACGGCTAAATACGAGGTTAAATCTAATGTCAGCATAAAACATAAAACCGTCTAGTTTCCAATAAACAAGTGAAACTCCACAATGAGAAGAGATGCAAGAAAATATTCATTACTAAAATAGTGAGGAAGTAAAGCGCTTTGGACACTGACCTGGTGTGTCAAGTCCACAACTCCACCTTGCTCAATCTGTTCTAGCAGAAATGAAGCCATTTGTTCTCCAACATCTTCTGGGGGAGTCAGTTCTTTCTTTTCCTCCTCATCTTCAATTTCACCAGCTTCTACTAATTGTGCATAAGAAACTGTAGTATCAGCAGAGATATAGCAGCCAGAGGTAGTTTCTGCAACAAGAGATATTCCATAACCGGGGGACCTGCCACGTAATCACTATATTTTATTAGATTAAGTGTGCCTAGCTAGTATGTAACACAATATCATACAGTACAGAGAGAAGTTTGCCTTTTTTATCATCAATAAGAACTAGATAAATATCTATGGCAAATGGAAACACCTACTTTCCAGCTTGAGGTCCAGCTCTGTGATCGGTGAAAATGTGAACGTCTGGAAGCAAGCGATTGAAAATTCCACGAGCAGCATGAATCATAGTATTTTCAAACTGAGCAGACACTCTGGTAGAGAAGGTAACACCTCTAATCCTCTTAACCATTCCCTCATCAACCCAGTTAACTGCAGTCAACTTTTCAATAGTGGGAACTGTCAATATAACTTCTCCCCCACCGAGGGGTGGAGCTCCACGACTCACTATTTTTAATTCCAATCCTTCAGAGGGAACCCCGAAATGCTTCAACACGGGTAAGGTAGTAGAACGGAAAGTATCAACACATGGATCCTTAAAATCATTTGTAATTCCTGAAAAACAAAACAAAATTGTACTTGAAACAGAGACCAAGACATTATCGAGGTATTCCCCCTCATTACACAAACAAGACATTCTATATTTCTCTGCCTTTGCAACATGTCAACAAACTAGTACGAAGCATTCTAGTGTTAGTAACGAAAGCTACCATAAATATTTTTTGATCCTGCCTACCGGTTACAATACAAATTTCTATTTCCAGAGATTATTTCAAGGCAATGTAACGCGTCTTTCCTTCAACAGAAATCTGTAACAAAAATTTATGAACTAATCTATACTACCAGTTCTAATCTACTGCTAAAACCACGTAAATAGGTAATAAGCATTAGATAAACAAAACCACTCAAAAAGTAAGCTACTTGTGTTTCATATCATATTTCTCAAATCTGTAATACAAAAAGGGTACCTGTGAGCCTAATTGAAAGAGGTTTCTTAGCAAACAATGCCAGCAGAATCAATGGCTCCAAGAAATAGCCAATGGACCGACTAACACCGCAGTCGTGGACTAGATGTTTCCCTCCCATCACTGTTCCTGGCCTGTACTTCAATTTCGTCCCTGCACAGTATCAAACCATTACCATAACAACAACACCAATGATACCAAAACCAAAACAAGGTTAATATAAATATAAATACAATGGTAAAAGAAAGAAAGAAAGAAAGAAAGAAAGAATTAATACCAGTTTCGTTGATTTGGACGAGGCAATCATCGGAGAGTTTCTCGACGAGGCGGAGGAGGGAGACCTCGTGGGGGCGGAGACCAGGCCACGTGTCTTCGGCGCGAATGTCCTCAATGAGAATAGGAGTGGACGCGAGCGTAGACAATACCAGTCTCTGCCTCAGGCACTGGCTGCCCTTTAGCTTCTTGTACGTCGTTGTCTTCCATGTTTTTGAGAGAGACTGAGACGCAGCGCTTGTGTTGCATGAGAAGCTCTCTAAAACAGTGAAACCAAAATTCTTCTTCTTGTTTGCTGTCTTCCCCATTCTTCACTGAGAGAGTGAGAGACTGATGTTTAGTTCACGCCTTCACGGACACCTCTGCTCTCTGCCTGTCTTCTCTTTTTAGCATACTTGGTTTGGTTTTGACATTGGACTTCTCGTATTTCCTTCTTTTTTTTTTTTTTTTTTTTGAGAAAATGAATTATTGTGTTTCCTAAATTGTATTCTCACTCTTTAATAAATTTAGTAATTTACTTCAAAAAAAATAAATTTAGTAATTAATATATATAAAGCAATAAATATTTTTTTTTTTCCCATTAAGAAATAATTACCTTTCTCACTTTTTTTCCTTTCAATTTACAAAGCAGGTTATTTTTCTTTGGCTGATTCTCAATCATGAGTTTATGATATTAAAATGGGTAAGAATTCCATTTTTCTTTGGCTGATTCTCAATCATGAGTTTATGATATTAAAATGGTTAAGAATCCTATATTATTATTAACATAGTACTAATTTTTTTATAAGAAAAATTTAAATTTGAATGATATATGAGAGAAAAAAAATTTAATAATTTTGATCCACTTTTTAAATACTGATATATCCTTAGATTATCAAAAAATTGACAATAAACAAAATGATAAAAAAAATTTTAGTCATTGAGAATATATAAGTAATTAATTTTTTTCTGGAAAAACCGAAAAGTAAACATTATATTTTTGAGAGAAGAAATGGAAATCAATATAAATGCGTTTTACATATCATGTACTAATCATGAATCTTTACGAAACAATTATTAATTCATAATTATACAACTTAATTCCGCTTTGTCATTAAAAGAATAAAGTTTTCACCTCCTAATTTACTCTACAATAAAATTTCATTGGATGTAGATATTATAAGAGGATATGTGGATTTTG
The DNA here is from genome assembly GCA_022984855.1 of Dimocarpus longan. Taxonomy (NCBI): domain Eukaryota; kingdom Viridiplantae; phylum Streptophyta; class Magnoliopsida; order Sapindales; family Sapindaceae; genus Dimocarpus; species Dimocarpus longan. The sequence continues at coordinate 17,340,069 of CM041024.1, forward strand.
AATGTTGAAATGTTGTGGATTTAATATACTGAAATTCTATGAAATATTTTATCAATTATATTTTAATTATTTTTAAAAAAAAAAAATGTGGATAAGCAGTGAAAAGAGGGTGGGAAAATGACGGAAATGAAGAATAGAGATTGCAATGGGGAAACGTACCCTCAAAATATCCTCATCCCTATTTCCCTAAATGGGGATTTGGATGGGGATGGTGAAAAGGTGGAGAAATGGGAATGGAGATGAGGAACCTACCATCGTTGCCATTTGTCCCCATTGATATTTCCACCAAAACACTTATTTTGAACACTTTTCCGTTGAGAATTTGCACCGAGCATCTTATGCAACTCATGTCTCAATCACTAACTTCTCACCCATGGCTCCACTTATAGTATTATCAACGGTATATTGTCAAAATTAAGTTAGTACAACGTAAAAGAATTGATTTTGCAATTCTAAAAAATAATTGTGGTGAGGGCATTTAATCAAGAGCATCTTAAAATGCTCTCACGCTTCATGGAATATTCACCCTCTATTTCAATAAAAGTAATAGTTTTTGTTCTTAGTTCTATGTTTTTCTGATAAAAGTAAAATTTTTAAATAAACTTGTTATAAATCGCCTCCCAAGTTTTCAATAAGTTAGTAGTAATGACTATTGGGTTGGGTTTCCTCTTATATGGATATAACCCATGAAGTTGACCCATTTATTCAAAATGGATGATAAGCTCATTAGATTTTTATTTCTTTTTTTATGTGACATAAAAACCTTCATTTTCTCATTAGGATAAAAAGAGAGAGGTAGCAAGTGGAGAGTTTGCTTGCTGAAAATTCCAGAAAAAACGAAAAAGGAAGAGAAAGAGAAGAGAAACAAAGAAAGATTGAAAAAGAAAGGGGGTGAAAACAATACAAAAACACCTAACATAACTTTCTTGTAACTACCGTTTCTCTTTCATGCACCATTTGACCGAACTGGTTTTTGGTGAGTCGATTACACACTTGTAATTCTTAAGGTTGAATAATCCAATCGTTGATCAAAGGACCCTATGGTGACTTTTGGCCGTCAAAACAGTGTTGGTCAGAAAGATAGGATTTGAACTACGCAGTCTTGATCAGAGGAGCTTCAACTCCTCCGTCTGCCATCCGATTAAGCTCAAATTTAGACAGTGGCTCTGTGAGACATGAAACTTCACTTTGTATGGTATAATTTGTAATCAAGGCACTCTCTACAAAGATACACTATTAGAACAGTAGTCTTGAGTTTGATTCCTTTATCTCTCTTCTCTTATTTGATATGAAATTGTAATTGTTACTAAGAATTAAATTTCTTAATGATGTTGCTGTGTAAATCTCTTGATAGAGTTAGAAAATTATTATAGACTTCTTCAAAATCGGATTGTGTTTTTGTGCATATGTGGATTGGTTGGTTGGATAATTACTACATATAATTATTATGAGATTGTGTTATGTTTAGTTAGTTCCTATTATGTTTATACACAACAAAAGAAAACTTATTTTGTTATTTATTCCATTTTTACGATTTCTTCCTTTAATGACATCAATCACAACTTCACTTTATCCTTCATATGGTGTAGGAAAAACATCACATGTGCAATTGATCTTCAATCAATCCCTGAAGACTAAAAGTCTAAATAGTTGAGTAAAAATCCCACATAAAAGTTAATGGATTTTCATTAGGAAGACCATGAAAAGAAGGAAGTATATTATAATAAAGAGCAAATTACTAGATAACCTCCAGACGTTTGTCTTATTACAATTAAAAACCACTTTTACCTTTTGTAATAATGACCTTCCCCGTACTAACTGTTTGACCATAATTGATCATTTGAGATAGCTGAAAAAATAGAGCAAAAAAATAAAAATATCCTGACTAATTAAATTTATAATTTTTAAATTATAAAATAATTAAAATTTAAAAAATAAAAAATAAAATAATAAAATGAGATCTGCACCATCCATCATGTTGATGGATGGTGGTGATTAATTTTCAAATACAAAAATTTAAAAAAAAAAATCAAGATCCAATTTCCAAATTGAATCTCCACCGTTCAGCTGATGAGATAGATATTTATTATAATAAACATAGTCTTTCATAGTATGGGTTGCTGGTTTCGTTGGTTAAGTGTCTTGCCTCTTGTGTCATAATGCACGGATCCTAGAGTCAAATAAAATATTTCCCCACCATTAAATATGTGGGTTTTCCTTCTATCTTATATGAACCCTCCCTCCACCAATGTATAAGATATTTTCCTCCCATATAAAAGTTGCTCTTCATATCGTGTCCTAAAATTAAATCTCGTTTGATCTCTATCGGTCCTTGGACTAGTCCTTCATAGGAGTTGGCCACAAGTTGTCGGGATCCATGTCAAATGATTTGCTCTCTAACGTGATTGATGGGGTGTCACTCAAGCTAAAGTATGATTATTCAGATGGTTCGGGTTGAGGTCTTTTTATTCCAATCATATTGAAATCATCCACAAGTGGCAAAAAGTTGTGGTCTTGTGACCGATAATTGTGCGTTCAACTCTGAAAACAAATATTTTTTTTTAAAAAAAGAAAAAGAAAAAAAGGACTTAAATGAAAAAACTAAATTAAACACACTATAATAAAAGTGACAAAATAAACTCAAATAACTCCTTAACAATGACGCCAAAAGCTTAAGGTAGTTAAATTACCCAATACTCACAAGTATACAGATCGAAAGACTAGTATAGTGACCAAGCATGAGCATCGTTCCTGCAAAAAATTATTAAGTCTTATGAATTAATTCTATTATTGCAAAATCTAAAATTGAAATAAGAAAACAAGCAAAGTAATGAAAGAAAGTGAGGTCCGAGTGCAGAAGAAAATCGAGAACCAAATTCAGCCGACAAACTAAAGGATTCTAATATATGAGAGTAAATATCAGGTCCTCGATTTCGCAGTAATGATGAATTAAATTAGGTAACTACTTATCAAGTTTCAGGGTTAGTTTGTCCAAGAGAATTAATAATTTGTATAGTATTCGGTTGTCATCAATTGCGATTAATACGGAATTCTAAACAAACAATCAATTAACCAAAATTCCATCTAGTATGGTGTTTGCATCAATGTAATTTCATCTATTTTAGAAAGCATTAATAAGGTCAAGTATGGTGTTTACTCTAACTTCATTCTTATTCAATAATAATTACGTCATACATGCACTCGAAACACAATATTAAAAATCAATTTAAGAACAGAGAGTATGACTCAGGTTTGATCAACTTGTTACCACAATAATCAACATATAATATTGTTTCGTTAGGTTGCACTGAATTCCTATCGACAGAATTAGCTACTACTACTCATATTCATAATCAAGAACATCATAAATAGAATGAATAATTAAAACCTGAGTTATAAAATTGACGAAAACTGTTAGTCACCGTTAGATCCAGAAAAGTTTAAGTTGATAGAAAATTATTCAATTATAATATTTAAAACTTGAGGTTAACAAATGATATATTTCTTCACTTATAATATGGACAAATGATACCATAATATTCAAAAGTTTAAATTGATAGAAAATAACATAATTATAATATTTAAGACTTGAAATTGACGCGTGATAAAAACGATAAATATAAGATTTTTAGCCTTTGGCTTGCAAATGGTCCAAGAATCGCCCTCTATCCCCAAAGTTATTTTAACCAATCTTGTTTCTACCTTCTAGATCATTACTCTCTTGTTTTCTCCTTCAAAGCCTAGGCACTTCAGGTCTAAAAAATCTCCTCCTAATAGCCGCATGTCATGACTTGTATTTGCTTCAAAACCAAGTCCAATTAAGATTCCTCAGTCAGTCAGTCCTCATTACTTCTAATCTCACGCCTTTGACTTGCCACATCAGCCCTAGCTCCTCTTTTATCTTTTCTTCACTTGATTACCACATCAAACCATCCCTAGTTGACCTCTTCAAAAGTCCAAATTTGCCCTTGGAAGAGTTGCAGTAATTAGGAAATTAAATTTAAAACCCGTATTTAGACACTTTCAACACGGAATAGTAATTACTCTTTTGGTGATAACTTCCCCTGGGGAACTTTGTTTTGCAAACTATTTATAGCTACGGTAACTAGACATTTGAGACTTTAATTTGACATGTAATGGGCCAACAATTGAATCTATGTTGCTCAAGGGAGCCCGCGAAATCTAACCCTTTGTTGGAATTAATTCAGGTTTAGCCCAAAAATAAAATTTCAAGCCCAAAATCCTTGCCAAGCCCATTAATCTATCGAAACCCTCAAACAACTATTAAAAGGGGAAAAAAGTATAAATAGATAGAAAGGGTGGAAAATATATATAAATTATGATTCATCATAAAGTGAATGTCTGATACTTTTTAAAATGCTAGCTGTTTGATGTTTTGTCAATGTAAACAACGCGACCAAGAATTCAGTTTAAGAGAAAGACTTAAAAGTTATTATCTAGTTCGTGATATCACATTGCATAAAATGTGAATCTTAAACTTTCATTAGATCTATCTACAAGTAAGAATATTTTTGTCCTTATACAGTGTTCTGCATAAAATTAATCTTCTATGGATTTCTAAAAATTGGAAATGTACTGATCTTCTAGTAACTACAGAAGTTATCATATCTTATAATTTTGATAAAATATTATATGAAATTTGTGCCTTGTTTTTTCTTCCTTAGTTCTGTCTAATGATTCTGTTCTATAAGGGAATTTGTTGAATACAATATTGCCCACAAAACAGAGGAAGTGAATGCTTTATAAAAGTAAAATTGAGATAGAGATTTTTTTATTGCTAGGGTCGTGGAGCCTGACACCAACATCATAAATTGTTGCAGTTCCTTTTTGCTTCCTCTTTCTTGTGAGACATTTTGTTGGAAGTATAAATTAAATGTGAAATTGTGAATCACTTAGCAATAAAAACGGATATGTTTGTCGTAAGTAATAGTTAGTCGATTAGTTGATAAGGTCTATTATGATTATGTTATTGCAACTCATATTTTTTTTATACCTAATTCATATAAAGAAAGTAAAACAAAAATTCCTGAACATAATGATTAGAAACATAGTTAGGCATGTCGTAAGGATGAGCAGCGGTTGGGTATGAACTATTTGTGACCATGGATTTATTGCGACAAACTTAATATTTTATTACTAGATAATCCTATTTTTCCTGTAATTTAGCATAATAATTAAAATTCATCATTAATTTGAGAAATTACTAAGAATCCTGTATTGTTTAATGAAATAGATAAAATACCTTCTAATTTAAAGAAATATCCGAAAAACTCTTGTAGTTTAAGAAAATATTCAGAAAATCCTTTGATCTTTTTCACCACCATGCATATCAGAATCATAGAAGAGATAAAATAGGACTAGAACTTTTACAAATTACAGAAGATAATGAATGATTACGTCAAATAAAAGAGAGAAGATAAGATTATCCCTTTTATTACTAGTAAAATAGTAATTTCGAATAACAATTAGAAACTTAAAATATTTGTATTTTTGCAGAATTACACGTGAACAAAAAAAATTGAAAACCATATATATATATATATATATATATGTATATATTGTGTGTGTGTTGTCGGGGTAGAATAAAGTTGAATCCCTTTCAGTCCTAATATAAGTGGGATTTCATCCTATATTTTTTTCTTTTACATACAAGATATCTTATCAACTGAGTTAGATAACATATAATTTGTTTTTTAGTGTTTTTTGAAGATTTAAATTTTCGGAAAGTAACTTCATTTATTGATGGTGTAATCCGAATAGGACCCGCAAAATACTGGCTTTTATTTTAGCTGTGGCAGACCAGACAAGATGGTTGAGCTCTTCAAATGTTATCTTAAAAACATCTTTTTATTTTTTAATTTTTTGGAATTGCTTTGGCATAATTGATATGTATGTATCAAATCTGACATTTTGGCCTCCACTTAAAAGCAATTTGACCGAGTCTAGCCAATGGAATCCTAGCCCACAGCAACCAACCAAACCTAATTTTGTAAAGAGCCAACTTAGTAGATGAACCAAAACCGTGAAAGTGCCTCTCAGTTTTGGTCACCTGAGTGTAAATGCTGCAGCATCACGCTGCCACGTCTATCCACAATGAACCAAAAGCAGTTTCACCCAAAAATGGTTGACCTGAATTGGTACGCATTGTCCATTGCTAATGCATTGTTTTGGGAGAAAAATAAAGGCACTTTCTCGAAAATTGGTTCAGCTGGATTGAAATTTTATGCAGTGCTTTTTATGACAGTACACTTTTCACTCAAGTACATCATATATAATCTCATATCCCATGATATTAATGAACGGGATGCACTATATACAATTAGGCCATTCTTTTGGATTGATGGATATTGTGCATTTCTTAGTCACACGCACACAAGAGAAAATGGACTCTCTTTTGAAACACTTTCTTTATGCGGCCCATACAAACAAACATTTCTCCCACCATTTTTACTTACCATCAACACCTCTACTTTTGGTGTGATAGTTATGGATAATCTACCAAATAATTTTTGGGATAAAAATTTGGCTTAATTAGGATTACTATTTTTATAAATAAAATTTTTTTAATCATTCTTCTTTATCCCGCTTCAAACTATGGGAACAATTATTATTAAAAGATGCTATCAAAAGATTTTATAAGATATAAGATTTTTGGTAGGTGGTGACATTGGGATTTAAACTATAGAATAATTATATGGTGTCTCGTAGTTTGAGCTCATCGGAGCTTTTAGATAATTGAATATATTATACTTATGATGAGTGGCTCAATTTGTGAGATAATTAAAAATGATTTTTTTTGAAATAAAAATCTACTATTAGTTATGAGTGAGAACAACCATTGTTGTAAACTTTCATACCAATAAAGTAACAGCGTTTATAAGTAAGCGTTGGTGTAGTTTGCCATCAATTTTAAAATGCTGTTGTCTATAAAAATATGGTCCCACGTAGATGAAAAAAGTTGCACCCAACCTGAAATATTAGCTGAATGTCTACTCACAATGAGCTGACAATTTATGTTGTTGTTCACTGTATTACCTCCACAACGGTTTTTTTTTTTTTTTTCATTTTTATGGCACTGAAGTATTGAATTACAATAAATTATCAAAATGAGATGTAATATCTTTTTTTTTTTTTTTTTAATAATCCAAAATTCTCTTCAAACTATTTAGATAATTCGAATTTAAAACTGGTGACTTTACTGAACCCAACAATTTTGGAAAACAATAAACTATAGCTTTTGGTCATATAAGCACACATGAGGGTTTAAATATTAAATCTTCAGAAAGCAACTATAAGGGTTTGAACCTTAAATAATATGGTAAATTATATACACACATAGGGTTCAGGTTCGGGCTTGGTTTGGTTCGACGCTCTGGGACTCAGAACTGAACACATCCCTAACATGAGTCGATTTTTCAGATCTAGAACCGAACACCTGAAATTTTATTTTGGTCAAGTTGCTTGAGTTGGTTCTGTTCAAATGTTCGATCTTAGTTGTGGGTGAACTATCTCTATTCAACTGACACGAGTTTTTCATTCGAGCGAGCTTTAGCAAAGAGAATAATGAAGAATAAACCTGGTAATTCAAACTCTTAGGAGCTATTAAAACTTATTTTAATAGTTTAGTATCATTTTCCAAACTCATTAATAATTTAATATCATTTCATGTCATTCTCACTTCTCTATAATTTATATAATAATTAATGAATTATTTATCATATTATTTGAATTTTTGAGCCATTATTATTATTATTTTAAAAAATGATAGTTATGTTATCTGTATTTGGCTTGTCAATTGAGAGAAAATTATCTGGCAGTGGCAACGGAAAAATTGGTAGATCAATTCTAGTATCTCCTGACATGTTTGTAAATAGAAAAATATTTTCATGAACAACATCTCAACTTGAAAAAAAAAAAAAAAAAGGTTCGGTGGTTAAGTCATACAATCGATAAGCTTTTTGACCAAAAGGATATTCAATAAAAATACATTAACGAGAATGTTGATCAAATTTATGTGTGAAGTTAACATTAGTGGCATAGCATAGACATTTGAAAACACATATATGGCTATATGTATGAGGACGTTTGTAAAGAGCTTCATATGGTGTATATCTAAGATGAAGGGGTTGAAAATGAATATTGAGGTTGGTTTTTTTTTTTTTTTTAAATGATAATTATGTTATATGTATTTGGCTTGTCAATTGGGATAAAATTATTTGGTAGGGGCAATGGAAAAATTGATAGATCAATTCTAGTATCTTCTGACATGTTCTGTAAATAAAAAAATATTTTCATGAAAAACAACATCTCGACTTGAAAAAAAAAAAAAGTTTTGTAGTTAAGTCATACAGTTGATAAGCTTTTTGACCAAAAGGATATCCAATAAAAATATATTTACGAGAATGTCGATCAAGTTTATGTGTGAGGTTGACATTAGTGGTATAGCATAGACATCTAAAAACACGTATATGGCCTTATGTGGGAGGACATTTGTAAAGAGTTTCATATGGTGTATGTCAAAGATGAAGGGGTTGAAGACACAGATTGAGGTTGGTTTTTTTTTTTTTTTTAATAAAAAAAATGATAGTTATGTTATCTATATTTGGCTTGTCAATTGGGATAAAATTTTTTGGCAGTGGAATTGGTAGATCAATTCTGGTATCTCTTGATATGTTTGTAAATAGAAAAATATTTTTATGAAAAACAACAACTCAACTTGAAAAAAAAAAATCGGTAGTTAAGTCATATAATCGATAAGCTTTTTGACCAAAAGGATATCCAATAAAATACATTTACGAGAATGTTGATCAAATTTATGTGTGAGGTTGACATTAGTGGCATAGTATAGACATTTGAAAACATGTATATGGCTATATGTGGGAGGACGTTTGTAAAGAGCTTCATATGGTGTATGTCCAAGATGAAGGGGTTGAAGGCGAAGATTGAGGTTGGTTTTTTTTTTTTTTTTTTTTTTTTTAACAAAAAAAAATTTCACTATTAATGGAGATCGATGGTGATCCACCAATTTTTTTAAAAAATTAATTTTTGTCATTTGAATAATTATATTTTTAATTTTATATTATAGGTTAAAATTGGACTGGTTAATATTGTATTAAAAGTAAATACCTTAAGGGCATTTTATTCAAATTACATTGTAATATGTTTGTTTCATTAGGGGCAAGACGGTAATTTAAGAGACTATAACCACACTCAACTGACTCAAGGACAAATAAGTCATTTTACACTTTTTACCTCGTTTTATCGTCAATCGACTGATAACAGGGACTTAATTGATGTGTTTTGGTAACTTTGGAGAAGATGAGTCGTTTTCAATAGATAATTGAAAAAGATAATTTCCAAAAATTTATTTTAGTTTACAATAATATCTATTTTATCACATATAATTTCATTTTTGTCCAAAATCCCCCCGATATTAATAAAAACACTCATCATATCTCCTAAAGATATGTAAAAGGACGATAATACTTTTGATAGTCACATATCGACGATTAAATCTTAAGGGTAAAATAGATATTTTTTATTAATTTATTAACGTTATGGAAGATTTTGAATAAAAATAAAATAATTGGTAGTAAAATGGATATTTTTGCAAACTATCATTGGCTTTCTAGGATTATCCCTAATTAAAATTCTCATAGTTTTCAAACCCATAGGACGAAAATGAAATTTTCCCTTAATTTTATTATATGTTAAACACTTGGAACTTTCTTTTTTTTTTTTTGTTAGAACGCTTGGAACTAATTAGATGCAAGTTAGATCAAATTATTGTAAAAGTACCAAATTCCTTTTTGGGTTTTTCCTCTTTTCTTCTCCGATAGTATTCAAACCATTTGACTGGTTTTCAAACATAAAGTTATATCCACATTATACTACAGTAATTCTACATTATAAAGTAGCATGATATATTAGTGGCTTGCAAGCGTAAAGGAAGATGGCACTGATTAAAGATAAAGAAAAAGGTTTCTTTTTTCAAGATAAAACAAAAAAAAGAAAAAAAGAAAAAGGTCGCAACTCGTAAAGTTTGGATAGAGTATCTCCAAAAATAGTGGGGATCTTACGTTGAAAAACTTTGCGGTAAGAGGGTGCATGCATGTTCAAATACTTCAAATCAAGCCTTTAAAATAACAAAATATAGATCCGAACCATTTTCCGTTTGGAATCTATAATAAAAACTAAATCATATGTGATTTTATTTCAATTTTATATTACATAAACTTATTAAAAGTTTAAAAGATTAAAATATGGTACATGAACTCTAAGTACAGATGATCGTGCGTCTCTCCATTACCCTAATAGCGAGGATGGAATCTTACTAATTGCATTTTATAGATTTTATGTAGGTACGTGTCTCATTTTTATTGTGGGATTAATTGTATTTTGGTTATAGTTTCAAAAAAAAAAAATTGTATTTTGGTTATGAAAGTATATATTTTTAGCCGTACAAATGGTGATTGGTCCAACAATTTCAGAAAACCTTTGATAAATTATTGTGGAAATGATTGTACCTTAATTGTGAAGGTTTATTTTTAGATTACATAAACGGTGATTGATCTTAATAAATTATAATATATTTTTAATCAATTCTCCCGATCATTAGAGTTGATAGTCAAATACTACAAATAGTAATAAATCTTGATAAGTTTTCACGAACCTTTAACTGAATTTGATATTAACTTCCAAAAAAAAAAAATTAAACTCATGAATTATTTTCAAAAATAATAATAATAATTAATTGTATTAGGTTTTAATTGACAAAATATAGATAAGTCTTATTGAGATGTATTCACAAGTCAATCATCTTGCATGGGAAGTTTGAAACTCTGAAGCGTAGTTTAATGCGAAAAAGACTTAAATAAAAAGAAGCAGAGCTTCAGGAGGGAATGTGTTGTCCAAAGGAGGACGTGAGTTGGTCGGGTGATGTGGAATTAATAGCACGCTTCGACACATAAATTTCGTGTGCCATCTAAATGCCACCTATCTTTACCCACACACATTCTTACCTTTTATTTTTTTTTTTTTCTTTTCTTCTTGAGTCTATTCTTAAATTGATATGAGTATGACGTTAATTTTATCCATTTTCTTCGTTTTGTAGCTGTCAATATCGTGTATTATGAAGAAAACGACTTTTTTTTAAAAAAATTATTTTCTTAAAAAAAAAAAAGTGACATAAATTTAAATTTTGTTTGGTTGCATTGTTTTTATATCGTACATCTTCATTTTCTTTTATTTTTTTTTTAAATATAATGGATCTCCTTCTATACAAAGGAAGAATTGTTTAAGCATATTGATGTATGCGTATGGTTGAATTTAAATTTATATCACGAATGTGAAAGGAAAATACACTAATCATTTAAACTATAAATTGATGCACATCTAATTGTTGTTGTTAAGAATTAAAATGCAAAACCAATTAGTTTCCCTTTAGATATGAAATAATTTTGATCTAATTGAATCACAAACCTAGAACTAATTTTTTAAGTGGAAGAATATTGTATTGTTTTTCCCTTTTTGAATGACTGAAGTTCTATCATAAATGAAAACATCAAATATTTCCTAAAAAAAAAATGAAAATATCAAATATAAAGGTTAACTTATTCTAAAAAGATGAATTTATGTTGTCTATTAATATATATATATATGTCTTTCTCAAATATATCAATATTATAAACAAAAAAAAAAAATCAATATATTTACTCTGAAAACAAAATGAAATTATAATTAATTTTGTTATAAACCTTGAGCTTTATAGTTATCAATACACTTTAATAAGAGAACATATAATGAATCTTAATCTTAATAAATCTATACAAATAAACAGGAATTCAACTAAAGATGCGAATAGTTCTTCAATAACAATAATAATGGTAATAATAAAGATTACAGGTTACTTTTAAATTTAAAAACAATTTTAAAATGTATTCTGTCCAATTTGTTATCACATTTTAAACAACCATTGTGTCAATATTAATACTTAATTTATATTTTAAAACTATGTACTTCTTAAAGCACACTTAAAACATAGCAAGTAAATGTGTTACAAATTTCAAATTAAAACAAAAAATCAATATTAATTCAGTGATCCTAGAAACATCACAACAGCAATAGGATCATTAATTATTGATTTATTGTTAGTTTTCAACGGAACAGAGCAAGTTGAACTGAAATCTATTTTTTTTTTTTAATTAATTCAGTGATCCTAGAAAGATCACAATAGCAATAGGATCATTAATTATTGATTTATTGTTAGTTTTCAAAGGAACAGAGCAAGTTGACACTGAAATCTATTATTTTTTTTTCCAGTTTCCGTCGAGCTAGGGTTCATAATCATTCATAGATCATCAAAAAATAATGTTATCTTTTACTTTTATTTTTGCAATCAAATGTCCAGCAAATAACAATATTATTACTGGTTGGTGGTGAAAATCAAATATGATTTAATATCCATTACACCGTGCAATATATCCATTAATTGATAGATATTAAGTTCACATTTCATACATGCAATTTCTTCTTTTTAACGTCACAGTCAATACAACTACCGCATTCATTATGACAGATTGACCAAACTCAAACACTTCTACTGCTTCGGTCACATAGTAAGCAGTAATCTTTACATATTTTTAAAAAGTTTTATATTTACTCTGAAAAAAAAAAAAAATTATATAGTTGTTCATTAATAGTAGATGATCTATTAGAATCTATCAAAATAAAACACTATATTTATTATTTAAAATATTTATTGGGAAACTTCATACACATGTTATATTTACACTGTAAAACTCAAAATTATATCATGGATATTAAAAACAATGTACTAATCTTTTGAATTAATAGTGAATATACTTATTATATAGTTACATATCTTAACTTTAATATTTATTCTTATCTAAAACAATTAGTTAGGTAAAGGTTTATAACTGAAATAGTGGGATGGCATAAATAGTCATTAATTTTCTATTACATTCATTAGGATAAATAAATTAAATTTTAGTAAGATGAAAATGAGTAAACAATAAATTCCTAGATGCTATATTAATCAAGTTCTAGGTTGAGTCACATCCCACTTCTTGAACCCAAAAATTGTATAATTTATAAAATAATAAAATCCTCTATAAAGAAAATCAAATCAAACCTAAATAAAAGAAAAATGCAAATCTCATCTTAATGGCTATGGTTATATATTGACTGTGTTTGATCATTAGCTAGGAATCTAACAAAATATGGGATTTGACAAATTTTGCATTAATGAAACTTGGTGTAGTTGTATATTAACTTGGTTCTTTACTTAGGACCATCTTGATTTAATAATATACTGACCTTGCAAATTTTGCATTAATAACTTTGACGTGGTTACATATTGACTTTGTATCTTTAGTTGGGGCCATCTTGATGTAACAAAATATTGACCTCACAAATTTTGTTTTAAAATTTACAATAATATGAAGTTAAATTTAACTGTACAAATTTAGTGTGGAATTTGTTGACACTTATTTTTGGTCAACCCTGTTCTTCAAGCCCAATACCTGTGACACAACAAACCTCATACAATGCAAACAATATAGGATCAAAACACACAGGACACAGCAAGACTTTTACGTGGTTCGGCAAAAAACGATGGCCTACGTCCACGACAATTACCCTCTCTCGGTGTAATTGTATTTTTTATTTCACTCTGTCCTTTACCCTAAATTATATCTCCTATTTATAATGGAGATGTTATAATCAGAATAGGCTTGAGAATCTTACAGATAAGGCAAAAAATAATATACATTAATTAAGATAATATCTTCTGAGATTATCTCTCGTATATAGCAATTTCCTAGAATGTAGAGATTCGATTTGCATGCAAATAGGTAATTCGACTCCTTTCCCGTTTCGGATTGATTCTTCTTCCAGAAGGTCTCGGATTGATTCTTCTTCCAGAAGGTCAACTGGTCAATTTAAGTGTTTTGCCTGTTCAACGATCAGACAGCAAATTGAGCGAGCAGATATCTCCGAGCAAACGAGCAGACTTATTTATTCTTTTGGCCGCCGAGCAGACGAACATATCTCCAGTCAGTAGGAATGTTCGAGCAGGTTATCTTTGTGCTTTTAACTTTCCTTTGACTATTTGACCAAGTGTCTTCTTGGCTCTTAATGGGCCTCCATTTTTGGGCCTTTTCTTATTGCACCAAAAAATACCCATAACACAAGCCCCCTTGTTTCTGGTACACTTTTTGTACTGGAAACAATGTTCTTTTGCCTAGACTTGCGCCCAGAAAACTTTTAGTGAGATGTGAACCGTTGCTTTTCTTCCTTTTTGCCCTGTGTCAGTCCCCCAGGCGCCGACTACTTGTCACTCAACTGTCGCGCTCCTTACTGCATGTATTAAATGCGCGTCTTTTCAATAATTGCTCATGATGGCTCTTTCGGTTTTTTGCGCCTATTGCCAAACTTTGGCGACGATTGAAATGTCTTGATTTGCCGATTGGGATTCCGAAGCGTCAGCTATATATTACCCTTTGTCGTTCTCTTTTCGTCTTCTCTCTTCTGCCTTTGCAAACCCTGACATTTTTGTCTGCTACCATTCTCCTGCATCCTCAAGGTTCTTTGTCAACGCCATCTTCAAGGTAACTCCTATTCTTTTCTTCTGCGATTATTTTCTTCCATGATTACTATTTGCGTATCTGGGGCATGATTTCTTCTTTTTTCTTTTTTTTTTTTTTTTTTTTTTTTTTTTAAATAGATACTTGTATTGTTGCTTTGAGTTGCTGTCTGTTTGTAATATCTCTTGCCCATCCAACTTTTCGCTCCAATAGCCCCCCTTGTGCTCATAGGAGTATCGTATCCGTATGTACTGAGTTCTGGTCTGCTTTCTGCGACCTGACACCCCTGTTGATTTTGTAGATGTCTGGTCGTAGTCGTCGCAGTCATAAGGTGGGATCCACTGATGTTGCCTCCGAGGAGGATCTTAGTGCTACCTCTCAAGGTGGTGGGGCTACTTCAGTCCCACCTGAACACCATTCCTCCTCTGCTCGCGCACCCTTTTTTCATTATGAATCTTCCCTTGGCCTCAGCGACCTTGAAACCATCGCTGAGGGCTTCTCCTTACCTAAGGGCTGCCGAGCTATGGTGCCTAAGGCTTCTGACCATGCAGCTTTTCCTCCCAAGGGTTTCTTTGCCATTAGTCATCAACACATAGAAGCCGGTTTCAGGTTTCCGGTTCATCCTTACCTGGTCGCTCTTTTAAACGACCTTAACTTAGCCCCTTTTCAACTTACCCCCAACTCTTATGCTCATCTCACCGCTTTGGCTTCCATCTTTCTTAAAAACGACCTTCCTCCTCCTACCCCCGCGATGATCCATCACCTCTTTTTGTTTAGAAGTACTACGGGTCCGAAGGCTAATAAGAAGGATGGGTTTTATTATACTTCAGCCCGAAAATCTCCTTACAAAGTGAACCTTCCTCAAGGGATTGGAAAATCCAACGTAGGAGATTACAAGTCACGATGGTTCTACGCGTCGTGCTTATCATTGTCGGATTTAAAGAATTTTTCTTTTTGCCTTTCGCCCAGTAAGTATATTTGTCTCAGTTTTCCATCTTGTATTTCTGCTCGTTGCTAACATTTTTCTTTGTGCAGATGTCTCTAGGGGCGAGATTCCTCTATCCGATCAGGAGCTCTCTCTGTTAGATAAATTTTCGGATGTAAAGACACCATCCGACGATCAGACACCTTCCGAGCACCTGCTTCAATTTCATGGTCTCGCTCCTCCTGCCGACCAAGAATTATTGGACCCCGCTTCTGATTTAGGCTCTCGTGAGGAGAAAGAAATTCCTTCTGCTTTCGAAGCTTCCGGACAGGAAATTCCACATCCAGCGAATACTTCAGTTTCGAAAATGGTGAGGCTTCATTTCGAGCAGCCTTTACCCAGCCAGGCTCCTGCTCAGTCTTCTGCTCCCAAAGAGCCTGTTCAAGCGGCCGGAGGTTCTGGCTCTCCCCCTGCTGCTGAAGTCTCTCCAGAATCGCCTCCTCAACAGGGTTCTGTCGGTTCTCCTGCTCGCTCGATAAGGCATAAATCAGTGGCGAGGAAATCTTCGAACAAGAGTGCTCGTCGAGGGGATATATCTCAGCCTGCTCCGCCCAGCAGTTCCCCATCCGCCTCTACTCAAAATGTCGACAAGGGCAAAGGGATCGCCGATTCAGAAACTGCGGAACCGCCTCATAAACGCCAGAAAACAGCCGCGGCCGGTTCTGGTGCTGAGGAGCAGTCCCAAGAGTTTGATGCCGGGGAATATTATAGCGATCTTTTAGATCGCGCGCCCCAATTCCTTGGAGCGAGGAAGCCTGCCCTGTACAAGAAAGAAATAACGGGCGAACGGCTCATCAACTATTTGGGCTTCCACAGTACGCTTGTAAGTTTTACTTTTTTGCTGCTATAGTATCTCTTTCCATTTTTTCTGTACTAACAAATGCTTTGTCTCAGGCGTCCATGGCGTACATGAAGCTTTTGCGGGAGATTGGGGACTGGCCCGAGGAGAAGGCCGCCATGGCAACTACCATCAATTCTCTGGAGGAAGAGAAGGCTAAACTGCAGGATGATCATGAACTAGAGCTGGAAAAAGCGCAGGGGGCACATCGTGAGCTGGAGCAGGAAATTGAGAAACTGAACAATCAGAAGAACGAACAGCGGGAGTCCTTGGAGAGGCAGGAAATACAGATTGCCTTTAGGGATAAAAAGATCGAGACATTGACGCATGATCTCCACTTTGCTCGGGAATCGGAGGAGAAGTTGAAAACTGAGAATAAGGAACTAAAGGGAGAACTGTCCTCGCATAAGCATAAAGCCGCGGAGGCCAAGATTGTTATGGAAGCAATGAGGCAGGAAACAGTTTCTCTCAAGGAACACATTGCTTCGGAGAAGGGACTTATCGAAGCCGCGGTTCGAGAGGCAGAAGAGAGGACAGGAAGTTTATTCCTGTATAATCTGTGGCTCAAGCGACCAGATGTGGACGTTTCGTTCTTTGGTCCAGACGCCGTGGCTGAAGTAAAGCTGTACGCTCAGCAGGATAAACTTAAAGCCGGTCCTTCAGCTTCTTCTGCTGGTGCTGCCTCTGCTGATATTCCCAGCTCAGAATCTCCCAGCTCTCCTCGTCCAATCAACATTGATGACAGCGACCAGAGGAATTTTCCTGTTCGATGATATTTTGTTTTGTACTTATTACATTTTTTAACAATTTTTAAATAAATCTTTATTTTCTTGTTTGTATTTATGTTCGTTATTTTTATTTAGTCGTGACTTGGATTTTCGACTAGTACTTATTTGAGCAGAGTAGGTGTGGGGACGGCCAACTTGCCGAAATTACCCTTTCAGGCCCCTTTCCTCTGCTTGATTAAAACAAATTCCCAGCTTTCTTGAATGGCCAATTTCTCCCAGCTTTTAAATTTTGTTCGAGCAGAGTAAGTGTGGGGACAGCTAGTCATGCTGAAATTACCCATTTTTGAGGCCCCTTACCTCTGCTCGTTTGAACCTACAGACCCAATGTTCCTTCAAGATACTATTCGTTCTTAAGTTACATGGATCTTCCAAGGTTTACTAAGTCCACAGGCCATAAGCATCCCTTCCAGAGTCCTTGTACTCACAGGTTATGCTAAGGTCTTCCAGGACATTTTTTTTTTTTTTTTTTTTATAGCTCACAGATAATGATTACACCTTCCAGAGCCCGGCTACTCACAGGTGGTAATCACATCTTCCAGAGCATTTGCTTCAATCGAAACGCGAGTAGATCATCAGTAACAACAAAAAACGATCAAGCATTGCCATTCAAGGAGAATCTGATTCAATTTTACTGCACTGAAACAAAATTGACAAATTATCAAAGCGAATTAAAACAAAAACTTAAACCAATTAAATAAAATATGGTCGAAGGTTTTCAGCATTCCATGCTCTGGGAACTAGCGCCCCTTCCATGCTAGTCAAGTGGTAGGCTCCGTTCTGCAAACTTTCCTTCACAATGTAAGGCCCTTCCCAATTTGGACCAAGTGTTCCCTCACCAGCTTTCCGAGCAGCAGGTAGAATAAGGCGCAGAACTAAATCCCCCGTCTTAAACCTTCGGGTACGGACTTTTCTATTGTAAAATCTGGCCACTCGCCTCTGATAGACAGCAATCCTTATTTGAGCATCATCCCTCATCTCTTCCACCAGGTCCAGGCTAGCAACGAGCAAACTGCTATTATCTTCTGGGTTGAAGGTTGTTCGGCGCTGACTGGCAACTTCATATTCTGCTGGAATCATCGCCTCCGAGCCGTAGACCAATGAAAAGGGAGTTTCCCCGGTAGTGTTGCGAGCAGTAGTTCTGTATGCCCACAACACTTTTTGCAGCTCGTCTACCCAAGCCCCCTTTCTCGCTTCCAGCTTAGTCTTCAGGTTTTGCTTGATGATTTTATTAATGGCCTCTACTTGTCCATTGGCCTGAGGGTGGTCCACCGCTGAGAAGCTCTTTTTAATTCCCAGATCCGTGCAAAATCTTTGAAACTGTTCGCTACTGAACTGGGTTCCATTATCTGTTACGATTTGTTGGGGGACTCCAAACCTGCAGATAATATTTTCCCAAACAAATTTTTCGACCTTGGTGGTAGATATTTCAGCTAACTCCTTTGCTTCTGCCCATTTTGTGAAATAGTCAACTGCTACAATAGCGTGCCTACACCTTCCTCGGGCTGTAGGAAGAGGTCCAATCAGGTCCATTCCCCATATGGCAAATGGCCACGGACTGATCATTTGTTGCAAAAAAGTTGGAGGGGCTCGAGGTATCTTGGCAAATCTCTGACACTTGTCACACCTCTTGACCATTTCAATTGAATCTTTTTTCATAGTTGGCCAATAGTACCCCTGTCGGAGGGCTTTCTGGGCCAACGATAGCCCCCCGGCGTGATTACCACAATGCCCAGCATGTATCTCATTTAACACGACTTGACAATCTAGACCGTCAATGCACCTAAGCAACGGAGCTGAGAATCCCCTCTTGTATAATTTATCATCATAGATGCAGTACCGAGCAGCTCGCGTCCGAAGGCGGCGAGATTCTAGCTTTCCTTCAGGTAGCTTCCCATCTTGCAAATATTCTACCAAAGGATTCATCCAGGAGTCCTGTGCTACCACAATTGCCATTATCTCATCTTGCGATTCAGTGCTAGGAATGGGCAATACCTCTATTGGCACAACTCCCATGAAATCTGCATGTTTTGCAGTGGCTAAACGAGCCAAAGCATCCGCGTGAGAATTTTGCGATCGAGGGACATGCTGCAGCTCATATTTCTCAAACTTTGTCAAGAGTTCCCTTACTTTCTGTAGATAAAGGGTCATTTTTGATCCTTTGGCCTGATATTCTCCCCGGACTTGACCTACAACAAGCTGGGAATCACTGTAAATCCTTATTCGTTCTGCTCGCACTTCTAAGGCCAGTCGCAATCCTGCCAGCAACGCTTCATACTCAGCTTCATTATTAGTGGCTTTGAACTCGAATCTTAAAGCAGACAAGATTTTGTGTCCTTCCGGGCTGATCAACATTATTCCAGCCCCTGCTTTCTGCTCGCTGGAAGAACCATCGACATATAATTCCCAAAATGGACCTTCAGAAGACTCGGGCTCATCATTACTCGACCCCGTGAACTCAGCAACAAAATCGGCCAATACCTGCCCCTTGATCGCCGTTCGAGGCTTAAATTCTATTTCAAACTGGGCGAGCTCAATAGCCCATTTCAGCAAACGACCAGAGGCATCAGGTTTTTGCAAAACCTGTTTCAGAGGATATTTGGTCGGGATTTCAATTGCGTGGGCTTGAAAATAAGGACGAAGCTTCCTGGAAGCTACCACCAGGCTGTATGCGAGCTTCTCCATAGGTGTGTATCTGGTTTCTGCATCAATCAACCTTTTGCTTACATAATACACAGGAAGCTGCCTTCCGTCTTCCTCGCGAACCAAGGCCCCACTGAGAGCGTGCTGGGAAACACCCAAATAAACGACCAGTTTCTCCCCTTCTACTGGTTTGGATAACAGTGGAGCTCGGCCCATGTATTCCTTTAGTTGCTGAAAGGCTACTTCACATTCTGCAGTCCATTGAAAGTTCCTAGCCTTCTTCAACGCATCAAAAAATGGAATGCATTTATCTGTCGACCTGGATATAAACCTGCTCAGGGCAGCGACTTGGCCGTTCAAGCTCTGCACTTCCTTGATCTTAGTAGGCGACTTTAAGTCAATAAGAGCCCTGACTTTTTCGGGGTTTGCCTCAATCCCTCTGCTGTTGACCATGAACCCCAAAAACTTGCCCGAAGCAACTCCAAACGCGCATTTCAGAGGATTTAACTTCATTTGGAATTTACGCAAGATTCGGAACATCTCTCCTAAATCTTGCACATGCCCACACGCCTGTTTTGACTTTACCAACATGTCATCAACATACACTTCCATTATCCCCCCGATGAGATGTTCGAACATCATGTTCACCAACCGTTGGTAAGTAGCTCCTGCATTCTTTAATCCGAATGGCATCACCTTGTAACAATAAAGTCCCCGATCAGTAATGAAAGACGTGTGTTCCTCATCACTCTGTTCCATTGGGATCTGATTATACCCTGAGTAGGCGTCCATGAAGCTAAGGAGCTGATGCCCAGCAGTTCCGTCAACGAGTTGATCGATCCGAGGCAAAGGAAAACTATCTTTTGGACAGGCCTTGTTCAAATCGGTGAAGTCAATACATGTCCTCCATTTTCCGTTTTTCTTTTTCACTAGAACAGGATTTGCTACCCACACAGGGTAGTGAACCTCCCTGATAAATTTATTTGCTAGCAGTTTTTCCACTTCTTCCCTGAGCGCCTCATATCGCTCTTCTGTCATAGGCCTCCTCTTTTGACGAACCGGCCTATGGAGGGGATCAATATTTAGCCTATGCGACATTACTTCGGGACTGATCCCCACCATATCCTCATGAGTCCACGCAAAGACATCCAGATTTTCTTTTAAGAACTGAACGAGCTGCTCTCTGATGTCTGAGGGTAATTCTCTCCCTATCTTCAGGCACCGTCTGGTATCCTGCTCGCTAACTTGTACTTCTTCCAATTCTTCTACAGGGCCTGCCGTTCGATCTTCATCCACTTCTCTTGGATCCAGATCTTGACTAACTCCTGTACTACTGGCAGATTGTTTCTTCTTCTCGGTCACCATACTGATATTTTTTCCTTTAACCCCAGCCTTTACGACGTTTTTATAGCACTTCCTTGCCACTTCTTGCTCGCCCCTAACACACCCTACCCCATTGGGAGTGGGAAATTTAATGGTGAGTGTTCGGGTGGATATTGCTATATCAAGATCATTCATAGCTGGTCTCCCGAGGATGGCATTGTATGCCGATGGACAATCAATAACTAGGAAGTCGGCCATTGCAAGAGCTTGTCTGTTCACGTCTCCTATGGCGAGGGGAAGTTTAATCTGCCCCAGCGGTACAATTGCATCCCCAGTGAAGCCAAAAAGAGGTTCTGGGGATGGAGTTAACTGCCCAATTGTTAAACCCATGTGCTCGAGACAGCCCTTGTACATCACATTTACTGAACTGCCTGTATCCATCATTATCCTTCTTATCTCAGCACCGCCAATCCTTGCTCTGATGACCAGTGCGTCATTATGGGGCCAATGCAAGCCTTGAGCGTCATCTTCATTAAACAACATCCCGCCTCCAGCAACTCTGGCCTTCTTACATGGCCCTTCTCTTCCATTTTGACCTGTCAACAAGACTCGGCCAGCCTCCCGCACATAGCGCTCCTGTGATCGGTTGGATGTCCCTGCGATGTGCGGTCCTCCATGAATAGTAAAGATAGTCCTCACAGCGGGCTGGTGACCTTGATCAATCAGGCGTTGTGGCTGTTGTTGAGGAAGTTGCTGAGGTATATTAGGATGTTCTTGTACAGGCTGATTTCCCTGCAGAGGATGATGACTTTCAGGTTGCGCCACATATTCCCTCAAACGACCCCGTCTGATCAACTCTTCAATTGCATCCCTAAGTTCTCTGCATTGAGAAGTATAATGCCCGTTTTCTCTATGGTAAGCACAATACTTCCTTGGGTCTTGAAACCTCCTCGGGATGTTTGTGGGACTTGGCTTTCCGAAGTTCTCCCGTCTTTTTTCTGTTTCAAAGATCCTATCTTGTCTGTCCGTCAGGACGCTGTAATTCTGGTAACGATCTCTGGGTGGAGATGCCTTCCTCCGAGACTCATTTTTTGACCGCTTCGCTACCTGATTACTGGAGCGATGTTTGTGACCGCTCTCTTCATTTTCGCGCTGGTCCCTCTTTTTTCCTGGTCGCGAACTGTTCGCTCCTTTTTCTTGTTTGCTAGGCTTTTTCTGTCCGAATGTGTCTTCCCAGCACATCTCTTTTGCTGCACGGTCATAGAACTCTCCCAAACTCTTCACAGGATTACGATAAATGCTTTTGTAAAGCTTTCCATCTTTTCGCAGTCCTGCAGAAATTGCAGTTAAGACACTTTCATCAGAGGGATTTTGCACATTGTTTACCTCGCGCCTAAATCTGGCGATGTAATCTTTTAAAGTTTCCTCCCGCTTCTGAAAGATAGTCGCTAAGTGACAAGTCGGCGCGAGCTGCTTTCTCAGCGCTTTGTACTGGTCCTCGAACTTTCTCTGGCACTCATCCCAGCTGTTTATACTTCGGGCCGGAAGACTCCTTAGCCACGTCCTTGGAGTATTCCCCAGTGTTGCTGGGAATACCCTACACTTGACCAGAGGATTAGAGGTCTGCAGGTCCATTTGAACGTTGAAAATGTCCAGATGATCATACGGGTCACTATCTCCATCATAAATTGGGATGTTCGGGAGTTTAAATCTTGGAGGCAGCAGTTGCGTTTCAATCTCTCTTGAAAACGGGGTTCTGTCTTGCTCTCTACCCTGGTCACGGTGTCCGGGTCTAGTCTCTAACTGCCGCACCCTCTGCATTAGTTCCTGTACCATGGGATCTTGCCGCTCAATCCCGTTCGCAGGGACTTGTCGATTCCCCCGCTTTCTCCTGCTGCTGAGAGACGGGTTTGTGACCTTCCCCGGTCCAACGACATCCTTTCACGTGATCCACTCCTCCTGCGAGAACTTCCTGCATGGGGTGTCCCTTGTCTATGTGAACGTTCCCTTTCACGCTGTCGACCCCTTCCATGATCAGAGTTATTTTCCCCTCGGCGATTATTACCCTGACTTGTTCTAATCCTCTGATTGGAAGGATGCGGAGCCACTTCTTGATGAGCCGGATGCCTCTCCCCTTGTGGGCGCAGATTTGAGGAACGAACAGAAACTGCTGGTTGCTGTCTGTCCCTGCCAGCCTCTCCTCTCCTAACTGGAACGGCACTCACAGAACGGGGCTGGTGGTCTGCGTTCCCTGGAACTTCCTGAACTCGGGCCTGTGTCAAGGCTCTGATGGTTTCTGCCAATTGTGCTACCGTATTTTCTAAAGCCTCCTGACGTGCTTCCTGACGACGCTGCCAAGCTGGCATAACACCTCCGCCACCATCAGTTGGTTGAGGAGGCAATGGTGGCAAAGCGGCAGAAGACGTCCCTGCTGCCTGACCTTGACCTTGGTGCTCCTCCAATTGATCGGTTTCCGATGCTACAACCCTGGTTGTCTTGACCCTAGCCATGTCAGCCGTATCACAACCAAAACAAGTTTGTTAAATCACAGTCTGGGCCCTTCCTCTAGCGCCAAAAGATGTTGACACTTATTTTTGGTCAACCCTGTTCTTCAAGCCCAATACCTGTGACACAACAAACCTCATACAATGCAAACAATATAGGATCAAAACACACAGGACACAGCAAGACTTTTACGTGGTTCGGCAAAAAACGATGGCCTACGTCCACGACAATTACCCTCTCTCGGTGTAATTGTATTTTTTATTTCACTCTGTCCTTTACCCTAAATTATATCTCCTATTTATAATGGAGATGTTATAATCAGAATAGGCTTGAGAATCTTACAGATAAGGCAAAAAATAATATACATTAATTAAGATAATATCTTCTGAGATTATCTCTCGTATATAGCAATTTCCTAGAATGTAGAGATTCGATTTGCATGCAAATAGGTAATTCGACTCCTTTCCCGTTTCGGATTGATTCTTCTTCCAGAAGGTCTCGGATTGATTCTTCTTCCAGAAGGTCAACTGGTCAATTTAAGTGTTTTGCCTGTTCAACGATCAGACAGCAAATTGAGCGAGCAGATATCTCCGAGCAAACGAGCAGACTTATTTATTCTTTTGGCCGCCGAGCAGACGAACATATCTCCAGTCAGTAGGAATGTTCGAGCAGGTTATCTTTGTGCTTTTAACTTTCCTTTGACTATTTGACCAAGTGTCTTCTTGGCTCTTAATGGGCCTCCATTTTTGGGCCTTTTCTTATTGCACCAAAAAATACCCATAACAGAATTATATTTGGCATATCATATTAAATTGTATTGGTTTAAAATTAATTTAATATTATTATATATTTGATACGTCACAAAATTAAATAAAAAATAATCATGTCTTATGCTTGGTTAATTTAGAGATAGTGTATAATAAAATTGATTTAAATTAACTCAAAAATTAAATAAATTATTAATGGTTATTTTATTTAATCTATACTTTACTCGAAACATCGGTTTTGTACTTAAATTTATATTCAAATTTAGGTTACCTTCCACTCTTTATGAGTTAGCTCATCTTATTCTTGAGAGCCGATCCTAGACCATGTTATAATGTCTATTGTTATTGATTCAAGTTGTATTTTGAATTGATCTGGATCATAAAAAAAAAATTGTACAAATTGTTCAAAGTTTATTACTGGTCAAAGAACGAAATCAAAAGAATCGCTGCAACTTGTAAGTAATTTTATTATAATATCTCATTTTCTTACATTTTTTATTATGGTAAAAAGTAAAACCTTTTCAACACCAGTCTTTATCCATATTTTATGTTTCTTTTATGTTAAAAAGTTTTTCAAGTGGTCTCATACTAACATGACAATCGACCAAAATGATAGGCCTGTCCACCAACACTTCTCACCCTTTCTCTTCACGTGACCACCCCTTGCTTACATCGGCATCCTCCGTGTCCAACCCCTTCCAGGTGGCACCTAGTCAACTATATAAACAATCTCGTAAACAAACAAAAACAAATATGTGTAACCAAACACCTCCTATCCTCTGCTTCGTCGAACGTTGAACCGGAAAAAAAAAAAAAAAACAAACCAAAAACTACAGACAGAGAGAGAGAAATGTCCATGCCGTCGCCGGAATTGCAACGGAGCGAGGCGGTACTGTCGGAATCTGTCGATGCTGCGTCGTCCAGTGGTCGCCTCCAGAGCTCGGAGCTCGACTCACCGATTCTGATTTTTTGCTTCTTCCACAAGGCGGTTCGCAATGAGCTCGATGCGCTTCACCGATTGGCCATGAAGTTCGCCACCGGACACAGCGTCGACGTCCACCGGCTCTTCGAACGCTACCGTTTCTTGCGCTCAGTTTACAAGCACCACTCCAATGCTGAAGACGAGGTACAATTTCAAAAAACATCTCCATTAAAACCACTTACATTTATACGTATTTATATACTAACTTTCGCTGTATAAGTTTCATTAGTTGATTTTACTTCAATTTTTTGGATATCAATTAGAGAGCACTTCATTTGATTTACAAACATCATCTCTTATTTTATTTGAGTTTGACTGATTTATAAAGTTAACATTTTTAGTTTGGATTGGAATTAGTTATTCTATAAGTTTTGCTTATTGGATGAAGTATATCAGTTTAATTATTTTGGTCAAACAATGTCCAGCATAAGTTAACAGAAAGTTTTTTTGTTGGTTAATGACTAATGTAAGCATGGATGGAAATTGATATTTCAGAGTTACTAGATAATGCAAAGCTTTCTAACAGCTATCGATGTACACATATATTATTCCATCAATTCAAATCTGATCTCTAAAATCAATGTTTTCAGTTACAGCTGCTTGCTTATTCTTTTGGAAGAGTGACCTTAGAGAGCTCTCTTGAACTCCTGTCTTTGTAAGAAGAAGAAGCATATGTGCAGTATATCTACTGGGTTTTACCCTGATTTTCAAAGGATTTTTTTTTTTTTTTTTTAAAGAAATGTAACTTTATTTCTATATTTTGCTCTGTCATATCTACAATTCATGACGTGATATTTAAAATTGCAGGTTATTTTTCCGGCCCTTGATATACGTGTAAAGAATGTAGCAAGAACATACTCCCTTGAGCATGAGGGTGAAAGCACCCTTTTCGATCACCTTTTTGAGTTGCTAAATTCTTATATGCAAAATGATGAAGGCTTCCCAAAGGAATTAGCATCTTGTACAAGAGCCCTTCAGACGTCAATCAACCAACACATGGCCAAGGAAGAGGAGCAGGTACAACATCTCTGGTGTTATTTGCATTCTTAAACTGCAAGGTAAAATGTTTCCTAGCCGCTGGTTGCAGGATTAGTTTTAAAGATATTGAACTTTCTTATTTCTTAGAGGCATGCAAACGAAGAAGAAAAGGGCTAGAATATACATACATACACACATATATATATTTATGTATATATATTCTATATATATATATGTATGTATGTGTATATATATGTGGAATATATATACATACATATATATATTATTGTTTTCAGCAGGCCAAAGAGATATTCTGCTCAGTGTCAAAATCTATACAAACATACAGTCCTATACACACAAAAATGTTGCCAACTTAAACAGAAATATTTTATCCATGAAAGGGAAAGAATAGTTGGAATACATATGTCAATGTGTCCCTTTAGGTTGATTTTTTTGTCCTAAATCTATACAAACATACAGTCCTATAAACACAAAAATGTTGCCAACATAAACAGAAATATTTTATCCATAAACGAACAAGAATAGTTGGAATATATATGTCAATGTGTCCCTTTAGGTTGATTTTTTTTCCTGACTGTGCCCATCTTTAACATGTTAGGAATTGCCTTGTGTATAATCTTTTTCATAGTGTTGAATTCCAGCTTTTCTGGTGACTTTATCACATAATCTACATATCCTTTTTAAGCCTGAGAATTTAAATATTGTTTCTTTTTTCTAAAAATGTAACTCCATATCATTGCCTGTGTCACCTTAACTAAATCTAAGGCTTGACATAACCTAGCTATTTTCTTCCTTTTGAGCCGTTTAATCCATCCTTTAATGGAATATGCCCCACCTAATAAATCATGTAGTTCATTAATGTTGTATGAGGGACCAGGATTAAATCTCATCTTCATGCTTTAACTATTTTTCAAATATTAATACACTAATAAATAAGTTAATAAATTTATCCCTTTTTATGCTGTTATTTAATTTGTATAGAACTAGGTTAACGTTATTAATAAAGTATTTTATGTTGATTGTTGAAATTAAATACTTATTCTTGTTATGTTATAATTAAATACACATTCTTATTATATTATTGATAAACCAAATAAGCTGGTATATTATATTTGGAGCACTATTTTTTTCAATTATCTGCGTTAAAGCTAAAATTGGTTCATCGGGTCCTCTGTGGTTATGTCAGGTCTTTCCGTTGCTTATTGGGAAGTTCACACCTGAAGAACAGGCATCTCTGGTCTGGCAGTTTTTGTGCAGCATTCCGGTTAATATGATGGCAGAGTTCCTTTCATGGCTTTCATCTTCTGTTTCACCTGACGAATATCAGGTTATGCGGAAGTCCTTAAACAAGATAGTCCCAGAAGAAAAGCTTCTTCAGCAGGCAAGGTTTCAGTTCTCATTCAGTTAATTAAATTCTTTCTAAATACTTATTATTGTGTACAGGAAGCTGATTATTGCTCTTTCTTATTGAAGGTTATATTTACCTGGATGGAAGGGAGACATGGTGCTGACACAGTTGAAAGCTGCGTAGATAATTCTGAGGTCCAGTGTTTTTCAGATTCTACCTCTAGCAGATTTACTCAACAAATTGACAGAGTAAAATGTGTTTGTGATTCTTCCAAGACTGGGAAGAGGAAACAGTTGGAACTGAGTAGTGATGATTTTAGTACTGCTGCGTCATATCCAATAAGAGAAATATTGCTTTGGCATAATGCAATAAAAAGAGAGTTAAGTGAGATAGCTGATGAGGCCAGGAAGATACAACATTATGGTGATTTTACAAATTTATCAGCCTTCAATGAACGTTTGCAATTCATTGCTGAAGTTTGCATTTATCATAGGTATTTCTGTAATTCTTACACGACAATGAAACAGTAATTAGCTCAGATGACCTCCATGTGATGTTGAATGATTCTAATATTCCATCTTCATTTGTGTTTATATTCTTCCTCTGGTGTTTTTTTTTTTATTTTGGAAAACTTAATAATGAGGCAAGTGAAATTGATAAATTTCACCCTTTTCATTGGAGCACCACTTCTTTACTGGTTGCAGTATTGCTGAAGACGAGGTCATATTCCCTGCAGTAGAAGGAGAATTCTCTTTTTCTCAGGAACACGCCGAAGAAGAAAGCCAATTTAATGACTTCAGGCATTTGATTGAAAGTATTCAAAGTGCAGGAGCAATTTCTACTTCTGCTGCTGAGTTTTATGCAAAGTTATGCTCACATGCTGATCAAATAATGGAGACCATAGGGAGGCACTTCCACAATGAGGAAGTTCAGGTGAGCTTTCTCTGATTCTGCAGAGGAATTCTTTTGGGATGTTTGTGAGCCATTATGAATTTATGCTGCAAGTTTCCTGTATCAGTAAATTAATGCTGGTAAGTAGTGTAAATTTTATGGGAATTATCAGTGTGATAAGGCAGAGAAGTTTCCTAGGATAATGCTGGTAAGTAGTGTAAATAGTTTCATCTCTGATCCACACTAATGAAGATGATAACAAAATTTATGTGTATATCTCTGTAATTTAATTGGCATGACGTGATAAGAAGTATCTAGCACCAAACATCCCCACTTGGAAATTCTCTCTTAAGTTTTTTGCATCTGTAGGTTCTTCCACTTGCCCAAAAACATTTTAGCTTCAAAAGACAGCAGGAAATTGTGTACCAAAGCTTGTGTGTAATGCCTTTAAAGTTGATTGAGCGTGTCTTGCCATGGCTTATGAGATCATTGACTGATTATGAAGCCAGGAGTTTCCTGAAAAACATGCAATCAGCTGGTACTCCATTGTATCCATCTCTTTAATGTACCACAATGTAAGACAAATTATATTCAATTTACTGTTGTGTATATTTTTTTGACTCATATCTACTTGTTTGATTCAGCTCAAGCAACTGACACTGCTCTTGTCACACTTTTCTGTGGCTGGGCTTGCAAGGGTCGCAATCAGGGCGCATGTTTGTCTCCAAGTGCACTTGGTTGCTGTCCACTTAAAAATTTTACGGATATTGAAGAAAATTTTGGTCAGTCATGCTGTGCATGCACTTTGGCATCATGTGTTAATGACATTCTAATGTCAACTCATCAAGATGAAGTGAAACGGCCAAATAAAAGAAACATCTCAAAGTCATGTGAAAATAGCAATGCTCCTAATCCCTTACAAACTGCAAATTCCCACAAACCATCTTGTGGTGATCGCTCTTGTTGTATCCCAGGTTTAGGAGTGGACAATAATAATCTGGGATTGAGTACTCATTCAGCAGCTAAGTCTTTGCGGTCATTGTCTTTTGGCTCCTCTACCTTATCCCTTAACTCCAATCTGTTTATCTGGGAAACAGATAATAGCTTTTCTGAAGTTGGGTGTGGAGAACGACCAATTGACACTATATTCAAATTTCATAAAGCTATAAGCAAAGACTTGGAGTATCTGGATGTTGAATCTGGAAAGCTGAGTGATTGTGACGAGACATTCCTTAGGCAGTTTATAGGAAGGTTTCATCTTCTATGGGGCTTATACAGAGCTCACAGTAATGCTGAGGATGAGATAGTTTTTCCAGCTCTTGAATCCAAAGAGACACTTCATAATGTAAGTCACTCATACACATTGGACCATAAACAGGAGGAAAAACTATTTGAAGATATTTCATGTCTTCTTTCTGAGATTTCACGCCTTCATGAAAGCTTGCGAAGAATCCATTTGGAGGAGAATTTAACTCAGATTAACACTGAATCATCTGCTGCCCATGGTGGTGATTTAATGAGAAAGTACAAAGAACTGGCTACTAAGCTTCAAGGGATGTGCAAATCCATAAAAGTTACACTAGATCAGCATATTTTTAGGGAAGAACTTGAGCTATGGCCTTTGTTTGACAAACATGTCTCTGTAGAGGAACAAGATAAATTAGTTGGTCGCATAATTGGAACTACAGGTGCTGAAGTGCTTCAGGCGATGCTACCATGGGTTACTTCTGCACTTACGCAGGACGAACAGAATAAAATGATGGACACATGGAAGCAGGCAACCAAAAATACAATGTTCAATGAATGGCTTGATGAATGCTGGAAAGGACAATCAAAATCGTCTTCTCAGACTGAGTCATTGGAGGCTAGCATTTCTCATAAAGGTACCTGCCATGATTTTTGTGTTGAAAAATTGTAGTTGTCTGAATAGGCTGTGGCATTATTAAAATTTCATTCTTGATCTTATAGTCTAATTCATATACATATCAAGTTTTTAATTCATTTATTTTAACTGATTTCAACTGTTAGATTATAATTTTCATGAAAGCTTGGACCAAAGTGATTCAATGTTCAAGCCTGGATGGAAAGATATCTTTCGTATGAATCAAAATGAGCTTGAGGCTGAAATCAGAAAGGTTTATAGGGACTCAACTCTTGATCCAAGGAGAAAAGCATATCTAGTTCAAAATCTGATGACTAGGTTTGTTTCAATTATTAGCTGCTTTATTTACTGTTAATCCAAATAACTAGTGCATGTTTTATATTATGTGATTTTTTTTGGTTGTCCTTTCTACTTCTGTGCTAATACTCTAAATAATCAATAATTGTATGGTCTATTTTTAAAGTCGCTGGATTGCTGCTCAGCAGAAGTTACCTCAAGCAACAGCTGGGGAAACTTCCAATGGCGGAGATGAAATGGGCTGCTCACCATCATTTCGAGATCCAGAGAAGCAAGTGTTCGGATGTGAGCACTATAAAAGAAATTGCAAAATTCGTGCTGCTTGCTGTGGCAAGTTGTTTGCATGTAGATTTTGCCATGACAAAGTGAGCGATCACTCAATGGATAGGTAATTCCTTTTATTCTTGCTTGCACCTAAAGTTAGGCTCTTGGGTTAATGATGTTTGGTTTAAATCTTGCAGAAAAGCAACAACAGAAATGATGTGCATGCGCTGCCTCAAGATTCAGGCTGTTGGGCCAATCTGCATGACTCCTTCATGCAATAGGCTACAGATGGCAAAGTACTATTGCAACATATGCAAATTTTTTGATGATGAAAGGTACAACAGTTCTTATATAAAATCCCACATTCAAATCCATCTTCCTTGGTTATGAACTATAAAAGCCAACAAAATGGATGGATAATAAATTTTAATAGGTCAGGTACGCTGGATGCCTTCTGTAAAATTATGATCCTTCTCTGAACTAGGACACGGCATTTTCTTCTTAATTTTTATTGTTGTTGGCACTGATGTTTTAAGGCAAGGATTGTGCCCTTTGTCTGAGATCTGATAAAATCTGTAGTCAGCTAAATCAAGTGACTTTCGATGGTCGAGATCGCATCTGACATATACTGTTTCTAATATGCATTAATTCTGTATTTTATTATCAGTTGTTGAATATGCATTGATTCAGTAATTTGAACAGTGTAATGGAATTTGTGTATAAAAGGAATGGATGCTGATCCTGCCACTCCATGTATGTGTAGATAGGGATTCTAGGAGATACAAAGTAAAGATGTTTTAACTACTTTGCCTTACTAGTCTTTCTGTGACCTGTGGAAGTGCCAAATCTTATTTGTACTGTTTCAAGAACTGTTAGAGTTACATTAATGTGTTAACTGTACAGCATATATTAAAGAATAGTTACTGACATAATGTGTTTTTTGTTGATTCAAGTGCTGACTTTTCACTATCAGTCTTCAGCATTTTACGAAAAATGCAAAGTTCACTTCTGTGTTTCCTAGTTGTGCTTTTTAAATTAAAATGCTGGGTTTGTCTTCAATTATTTCTTCTGTATTATGCTTGCAGGTATGCTTGGTTGACACTTTGCTGACTTGTATCCATATTTATCTTTTGACTTCAGGACTGTGTATCATTGTCCGTTTTGCAATTTATGCCGTCTGGGGAGGGGTCTTGGTGTTGATTATTTTCATTGTATGACTTGCAATTGTTGCCTGGGTTTGAAGGCAGTGAACCATAAGTGCCTCGAAAAATGTTTAGAAACAAACTGTCCTATTTGCTGTGATTTCCTGTTCACATCAAATGAAGTAGTGAGAGCTTTACCTTGTGGCCACTACATGCATTTGGCCTGCTTCCAGGTACTCTATTTTAATGATGCGTTTTCGTTTTATTTACAAACACAGGTATGCCTTTTAGTGATCTAAGGATGTGGTTTAATTGATAGCATACTATCTTGTGGTCTATTAGGCATATACTTGCAGTCACTACACCTGTCCGATCTGCAGCAAATCCTTAGGAGATATGACGGTAACAGAAACTGTAGCTCGTTTTTCTTATATTCAGAGGCACATCATGATTATGTCCCCAAAATCTATAATTTTTTGGCCTATGGTTGAAGTACAGTTTAAGCCTGATTGTAAATATTTTTTGTACATTCTAAACCTACTCAGATTTACTTCGGCATGCTTGATGGGCTGCTGGCTGCGGAAGAGCTTCCAGAGGAGTACAGAAATCGTGTTCAGGTGCATTGCCTGTGCATTTTCCACCCTCAGCTCCCTCCTCTCCTCTCTCTCTCTCTCATATGATGTTATCTTTTGTCAACTACTTTTGATTTGAAACAAATGTTGCTACGAACATTTTCCTGATTTTTATTTCTGGATAACTGTTAACAATAGAATGCACTAGCGAAGCAAATTTTAATCTAGTTACGTATGCATTGCTTATAATCTTTCTATGAATATCATCATATTATATACTATGTAGTTAACAGAACAGGTCTTATTGGATATAGCAATTTATTATAGCTTATGTTCACATCAAGCAGTCTAACGTATGTGTGGCAAATCCAGGATATACTTTGCAACGATTGCGAGCGAAAAGACACAGCACAGTTCCATTGGTTATATCACAAATGTGGATTGTGCGGATCCTACAACACCCGGGTGATAAAGAATGAGACAAGAGTTTCTGACTGCTCGACATCACAAAAATGAGTTTTCCTTCTCTATAAAGATGTATAGCCATTAGCTTTTGTAAATATTAGTATACACATACAATCTTCCATAGATGCACCCCCATAGAAGCTGGAATAGGTCATACCGTTGTGGCTCAGTTCACCAGAGATCATACAGCATAGAGACAATGGTAGAAGCTACAGAGCATTGCAATGCCAAAGTGTACAGAGTTTTCGCCCCTCCATCAACCCTTAATCAGAGGAAATTACAGTTAGTGAAGCGTTTAGCTGAGGATCATTTTTTTTTTTTTTTTTAAAGAGCTTTTTGTTTTTATTATAATATGTGGTTATGTTATTTTGTTTTGTAGGTTTTAGTTACTAAATTGGCTTAATATAGTCTTATATCTAAACCCTCGCCAGAAAGCTCTCTCGTTCTCTATATAACCTCATTTTGGTTCATGTCTAGTTTTCTTTCTTTTAATGTCTGAGGAATTTCTCTTTACAACATAAAACCTCCAAAATTTTGAAGTAATAAGCACCTATGAAGTTATGATTCTCATAACTTTTCTTCTTATTGGAAATAGATATGTTAGTTCCATAAAATTTTAGCATACTAAATCCACAAGATTTTAATATACAAATACATAACATTATGTTATAGAATCCTTTTACGTAAGTTATAACATATGATAAAAATTTAAACAATATAAAACGATTATATATTATAATGTTATAAATGGGGAAGATGGGGTTGGGGTGACTTTTGGATTTGAGGATGGATTTCTTCACTTGGATTTGGAGATGGATTTTCATCCCCAATCTCCAAAAATTCTCAAAATTCATTCCTGAATGAAGATGAGATTTGTGAATTTGGGTCCTCCTTGACAACTATAGTAGGAAAAGAGATTCTCATAAGCGCAATTTTTTATATTTTTTATATTACAAGCCTGACAATGAGAGTGGGTGATTCTTGTAAGTTAAAAAACTTGACAATTACATGTTTCTCACAAGCTATTATTCTCACTTCAATTTTCACTTCAATTTTTTATACCCTCTTCAACGAAGCAACCAGACGCAAATCTTGAAGTCTAAATATTTTATGCCAATCTTTCCAAAATAATAATAATAACAGTAACAAAAAAAAAGTTCTAGGGCAAGGTTTGGGCTTGACCAGGCTTGTTGGACAAGTCACTAGTATTCTGAATACTGTACTGCTTAGTCGGTTATATGAATTGTACAAGCCAAATTCTTACGTCTAAATATAACATATTGTGGGAATTATAGCTTACAAATTGAGGCGGTTAAAATAAAAATAAAAAAATTGTTATCTAAGAAAAGCCAATGTCCTAAAATTTATCAAAAGTGCATTTTAGTTTATAAATTAATAGCTAAAATTAATGTTGAGGATGTATCAACTTCCAAGTCATATGATTCAACAGCTTCTGGGTAGTCATTGTAGCTCTCTGTCAGTCTCTGATTGGTCATCATATTCAGCCTCTCTGGCTCAATATGATTGGTCCACCTCATCAATAGTTAGTTAGAAATATAACTAACTCTAGACCTGTATACAATAAGCTGCTCTCTGTTGTGCAATGCAAGCAAGAAAAACAGCATTCATTTTAGTCATTTTCAGTTTTATCTTCAATGGTTTCTCTGCATCAATACTTGATCTCTATGCTTTTATATGGTATCAGAGCTTAGGTTCACTCAACAATGGCGGCCATAGAAAGAGGTTTGAGTCCTCACAGTGATGTTAACGCCAATAACTCATCAAGCTTGAATCAGGTACAGTCATCATCGTTTCCTTCGCATCTCAATTCTAATTTACCACTGAAATTGGATCAAAATAACTTTGTTTCATGGAAGTTGCAAGTTCTACCAGTTATTAGGGCTTGTGATTTAGAAGAATTTGGGAAGAAGAAGAAGAGTCATAACACATACTTAGAAGATAACAGTGATGAATATGATGAGGAATTTCTGCAATGGAAGAAAGCAGACCAACTGCTTGTTTGTTGGTTACTTTCCATCTTGACACCATCGGTCTTGAGTCAAGTGACTTATTGTGTCACATCATACGAAGTCTGGAACACACTTGAGAAGTTATACTCGCAACAATCCCTTACAAAAGTCATGTATATCCGCTCCCAACTCCAGTCAACAAAGAAAAGATCGTTGTCAATTGCTGACTATATTGCAAAAATGAAAACATTTGCAGATGCTCTAGGAGCAGCTGGACAGCCAGTAGTTGAAAGAGATTTGGCCATGTACATTTTGGAAGGATTAAGCAGTGAATATGATCCAGTGGTTGTTAATTTGACATCTCATCCGAACATTGCTGGAAGAGTAATGCTACAAAATGCTCAGTTTTTACTAATAAGCTATAAAGCAAGGATGGAGCAGCAATCAGCAGTTGCCTCACTTAACACTAATAATGCAATGGCCAATTACTCTTTTAGTGATAAGATAGGTCAAAGAGGAGGAAATCTGCATTTCAATAGAGGAAGATGAAGCAGAGGCAGAGGTCGATATAGAGCCAGGAGTGGTTCAAGGACTATATGTCAATTGTGTGGTCGGTCAGGTCATTACTAGGTAATTTGTTTTCATCGCTACGATCAAAATTTTTAGGGTAATCGAGTTTCATCTCAAGGAGCATCAACTTTTATGTCAGGACCAAGAGAGTTTCAGGGGTATCATGCTCAACTTGAAGGTAATCTACAACAAACTCAAGCGCTTTATGCTCTTTCTCAATCACATTCCATCACTCAAGGCTCAGACAATGCTTGGTGCTTAGACAGTGGAGCAACAAACCATTGCACCTCAGAGCTAAGCAACCTCAGCATAAAAAATGAGTATAAGGGACTAGAGAGGTTGACAGTTGGTAATGGTAATACTCTACCATTTCTCACATAGGTTTTTCTGTCATACATTCACACACACAACCCACTCAAAACTATTACTTAAAACACATTTTACATGTGCCACATATAACCAAAAATTTATTAAGTATTTCTCAATTCACTGAAGACTGAAGATAACAAAACCATAGGTGAATTTGATTCTAATGGTTGTGTGATAAAGGATTAGAGTAGGAAGAAGGTGCTTCTTCAAGGGGAGTAGAAAGATGGATTGTACCAATCTTAAACTTCCTTCTTCCTGCTTAAAGAAGTTTCGTGAATTGAAAGCTGGTGGAGGTTCTCAGGTCTGTTTTTTGTTTTTTCAGTGTAATGATGATGATCTAGTGAAATCGTTTGAGTCTAGCGATATATCTCAGTCTTGTTCAACTACTTTATCTACTTTGAAGTCAAACCCTTCTTGTACATATGCAAGTTCGTTGTAATAAATCTCAAACAGCAGGTGTCTTAAACTTGTACAAATGCACTGTCCAATGTAAGAGTCCTTGTCATATAAATAAAACATGCAATTCTGTAGCTCTTGTTAATCCTAGTGTTTTGATTAGTAAATGTGATGATATCAATCTCTAGCATCATAAACGCCCATCTTTTCGGGTGATGCATCAAATACTCTCATCTTTAAAAATTTCAGTACCCTCTTATTATGACAGGATATGCAATGCATATCAATGTGGTAAGGCACATCAATTACCATATTACACTTCCATAACCAAAACTTATGCTCCTTTAGTACTCATCTGTGCTGATTTGTGGGGGCCAGCACCAGTTCTCTCATCTCATGGGTTCAAATACTACATTCATTTTACAAACCGTTATACTAGATTCATTTGGATTTTTCCGCTTCACTCTAAATCCCAAGTGAAAGAAGTATTTCCTTCATTCAAAAACATTCAGCTCCTATTTGGTATCAAACTTAAGTGTCTTCAAAGTGATCTTGGTAGTGAGTTTAAAATACTTCAAAATCTTTTTGGTCATATAGGAATTCAATTTAGATATTCTTGTGCTTATTCCCATCAACAAAATGACCTAGCTAAGAGAAAGCATAGGCACATAGTTGAAACTGGCCTAACTTTGCTTTCTCAAGCTAACATGCCACTTCAATTCTGGTGGGAAGCTTTTATTACTGTTGTACACCTTATAAATTGTCTTCCTACCCTAATTCTAAAAGACAAATCGCCCTATGAAGTTGTGTTTCGTATAAACCTCACTATCATGATTTAAAGGTGTTTGGTTGTGCTTGTTATCCATTCCTTAGACCTTATAACAGAACCAAATTTCAGTTTCATTCCACAAAGTGCATATTCATTGGGTACTGTCTACAACAAAAAGAGGGTACAAATGTCTTCATCCTTCTGGTCGAGTTTATGTTTCTACAAATGTTGTCTTTCATGAGACTGAGTTTCCATATCCAACATTATTTCCTTCATCATCTGTATCTACACAATCTACAATATCTAGTCTTCATGTGTCCACTTTATATACTCATATTGAGAAATCAGGCAATGGTTCTAATTCACACTCTACTAAATCAATTTCTTCTAACCTTCATCACTCTAATATATCTCATCAACCAACCACATCATCCTTGAAAACAACTGATCCTGCCATACCTTTTACTATTACCATACCAACTACTACGACAGTACCTCTCTCTGGCCATCTTATGCTGACTAGATCTAAGACTAAGCAACTAAGTGCCTTCACTAATGCAGTAGCTAGTTCAACTTCCTTTACTGAACCTAAGAGTGTTGCTGAAGCATTGGCAAGTAAAGAATGAAAGGCTGCTATGGATGATGAGTATCAAGCTCTTCTTAGAAATCAAACTTGGTCATTAGTTCCATATCAGCCTCACATGAATGTAACAGGCAATAAATGGATCTTCAAAGTTAAGTACAATGCCGATAATACTGTTCAAAGATACAAGGCTAGGATTGTAGCTAAGGGGTTTCATCAAAATGGAGGTTTAGACTACTTTGAGATATTCAACCCTGTTGTGAAAGTGTCCACCATTAGAGTCATATTGAGTTTGGCTGTTTCTTTGCATTGGAAAATAGAACAGCTTGATATAAATAATGCTTTCCTTAATGGAGATTTGCAAGAAACTGTGTATATGGTCCAACCTGAAGGATTTACTCATCCTCAATTGCCTCAACATGTATGTAATTTTCACAAATCGCTTTATGGCTTGAAGCAAGCACCTCATGCTTGGTATGAGAAATTAAAGTCTGCTTTGATCATATGGGGTTTCGTTAACTCGAAAGCTGACAGATCTTTATTTTTTCAGCATCATAAGTGAGGTCTGGTGTTAATCTTAGTATATGTTGATGATATTTTGGTTATCGGTTCAGATCAGTGTCTTATTCATCAGGTTATTCAGCAGCTTCAGGCTACTTTTGCTTTGAAGTTACTTGGTGATCTTAGCTATTTTCTTGGATTTGAGATTGGTAAGACAGATTCTGGTTTACACCTCTCACAAACCAAGTATGCTGTGGATATCTTGAAAAAGACTAACATGTATCACTCTAAACCTTGTCCAACCCCAATGGTGTATGGTTCCAAACTCGCAAAAGATTTTGGTGAGTAGTTTTCTGACCCAACTTTGTACAGAAGTACAGTGGGAGCCTTGCAGTACCTGACTATATTCAGACCTGATCTGTTGTTTGCTGTCAACAAACTTAGTCAATACTTGGCTGCTCCTACAACAGCTCATTAGCTTGCCTACAAAAGGATCTTACGATTTATTAAAGGAACTCTCACTCATGGCTTACATTTTACTCCGTCATCTAAACTTGAACTCACATGCTTTGCCGATGCAAATTAGGGCAGTTGTTTAGATGATCGAAAGTCTACATCCGATGTTTGTCTATTTCTTGGTCAGAATCTTGTTACATGGAGTCCTAAGAAGCAAAGAGTAGTTGCTCATTCGAGTACAGAAGCAGAATATCGAGCTTTAGCTCAAGCTGCTACTGAAATATCATGGATTCTATCATTGTTGAAAGAGTTGAAATTAGCTATGTTCAGTACCCCCATAACATGGTGTGACAACACAGGTGCAGCATCTTTAGCTCATAATCCTGTTTTACATTCTCGGACAAAGCATATTGAGTTGAATTTACATTTCTTGCGTAACAGCATAGCTGCAAATATATTTGATGTTCGATATGTGCCTTCTGAAGAGCAAGTAGCAGATATATTTACAAAACCTTTGCAGGTAGTTCGTTTTGATAAGTTGAAAGACAAACTGATTGTGGACAAATCCACCATCAGTTTAAGGGGGGATGTTAAGGATGTATCAACTTCCAACTCATATGATTCAGCAGCTTCAGGGTAGTCATTGTAGCTTGTTATTGTAGCTCTCTGTCAGTCTCTGATTGGTCATCATATTCAGCCTCTCTGGCTCAATATAATTGGTCCACCTCATCAATAGTTAGTTAGAAATGTAACTAACTCTAGACCTATATATAATAGGCTGCTCGCTGTTGTGTAATGCTAGCAAGAAATACAGAATTCATTTTAGTCATTTTCAGTTTTATCTTCAA
The DNA here is from genome assembly GCA_022984855.1 of Dimocarpus longan. Lineage (NCBI taxonomy): Eukaryota > Viridiplantae > Streptophyta > Magnoliopsida > Sapindales > Sapindaceae > Dimocarpus > Dimocarpus longan. Next base: position 17,379,846 of record CM041024.1, read on the forward strand.
TGGTTTCTCTGCATCAATGCTTGATCTCTATGCTTTTATAATTAACAAACATATATTGATAAATGCATCATGTGATTCTGTCATAATTGTCTTTGGTTAGTGATGAGAAAAGTACCCTCTAAAAGAAGATGATAAGAAAAGTATAATTGTTACTCACGATTTGATGGTAAAGAGCAATAATCGATATAATAATATTTCGAGTTTAAGATTACCTTACTACATATGCTATCAATAAAAAAAAAAAAAAAAAACCATATGAATGATTAATTATTTTTAGATGCCCAATTATTTGAGTAATTTAGTATAATATTCTAGGTTTAAGTTTACCTTATATTAGATGTCCAATTATTTGTCCAATTTCATGCTACAATAATTAACTATATGAATGATCATTATCATGTTAATTATGTGAGATAATATGACAAATGATGTGTTAATTACAATTCATATATCATATTTTTTTAGGAATTTAATATTACTTAAAAAAATATTTTGTCCATAAAAATTAAGATTCAAGTAGTTAATACATTCCCCCTATCCTATTTGTAATAGGTATTCAAGTCCAACTATGCTTACCAACATGAAGTAGATAGTTAGGTAGTTATTTGTCATTATTTTAAGAGTACTTATGTTATCCATATTATGAAAATAGATTTTTGGATAGTATTTGAATTATTTAATCTTGTTATGTTCCAATAAATTCTTAACTATTTGCAGATTAACACATAATTATATATATATAAACATCATAATTATATGATGTGTTGGTTTGATAAAGTAAAATCACAGCTTGCGCGTGTGGAAATAGCAACAATTTACTTGGTTATATCCGAATCCGAACGTTAAAAACCGCTGCGCTTCAGTCTGTTTTCTATAATATAAATGATATTTTCCCGGTGTTTGTTCCATTCCATCCTCTGGAAAACCAAAAAAGAAACAAAAAATGAAAATGCATCCATCAGCATAGCCAAACAAGAAACACTGCAAAATCTTCACTTGAAGAAAAGGCAAATTGAAGGGAGTTTTGCATTTGGAGAGAAAACGGCAAGTTTTGTATTGTGTTGGAGGCAATGAGACGTGCAAAGAGATCATCAAACCACCCTCTACACAACTTCACATTACCACCAACCTTGAAATGGGGAAACCAAAGATTTCTCAGGTGCATGAAGCTCCAACCACCACCACCGTCTGATCACCATCAGTCTTTGACAATTCCTGATCAGAGATTCAAATCCAAACCAATCAACGACAACTCGACTCCAACCACCATGGCTAGAAAAAAGCTCACTTTTGATCACAGGATTGTTGAGAAACTGAAGGCTGCGATTCTTGAAGAAGAAGAACAGGAGCAAGAGGGAGGTGGCAATGACACTTGTTCGAGGCCGTGGAATTTGAGGAAGCGGAGAGCAGCAGCAGCGTGTAAGGAGCCTCAAATGAAGGAGGAGGAGGAGAGAGTCAAGTTATCGGTTTCGCTATTGAAGGAGGAGGTTGAGGAGGATTTCACGGTCATGGTTGGTACTAGACCTCCCAGGAGGCCTAAGAAGAGGCCTCGCCTTCTCCAGAAGCAATTAGATGTAACTAACATTGTATTTACATGTTTGTTTTGTTTTGTTTTTTGTGTGATTGCAAGTATGATATGAAATATGTTCTAACAAAGTTTGATCTTTTTTGTGTATGGAAATTTTGAAGTCCCTTTTTCCTGGGGTTTGGTTGACAGAAGTTACACCAGATTTGTATAAAGTTGCTGAATGAGGAAAGGTGATGATCAATTTCTGCTTATCTTTTATTGAACATATCTCTTTTTCTTTGAATTTTGTGAATTATATATGGATGTATGATTTTAGTATCTGTTGCTTGATTTGCAGCGGTAGAGCTGATAATATGTGTGGTTGGTTTTGGTTTCTGGAGATTTCAGATATTCTGATTGCTGACTACTGCCTATGCATTGTGAACTAAATAATGGTAATTGTTACAGCATTAATGTAAATGGGAAAATAAATGAAAATACAACTCAAATTTTCTGTTGTATTTTGTTCCTATTGTTGTTGTTTTCATATACTCATCTCACTGCTTCTCCTTAGCAAGTGTAAATTTTTCAGCTTTCTCCTAAGATAGTTCGGTTTATGGTGAATGACTGCTCATGAATATGCCACTGCGTGGTAATGGTTTGTTTATATAATTACAATCTATTTCTCTTGTTTTTGCAAAGAAACATTATTCATTGATAGAGTATATATGAGATTTTCTTAGCCTTTTAAGATTCAGTGTTTGAAAGCATTTGAAAAGGTTAAATTTTCATATATAAATGTTTCTACGGAAGGAGAGAGGAGCTATTATAGCTAAATTTCTGTTTCAGGATGCTGGTTGGCATTATCTTGTGATATTTTTATGCAGAAATTGGCTATATCTCTTATGACCATGGTACAAACAAACTGCTTAGTATCAATCCCATCATGTAATCACCATTTAAGCAGTAAGTTATTGCGTATGAAATGAAACGACTGAAGAACATGTTGATAGTATCTTTTGATCTTTAGTAAAGTTCAACTACAAAAAGTGCTGCTATGTGGTGCTCAATCCTTTATGGGCCAACTGATGAATTTTTTGTTTTTAGTTTTCTAACAGCAGTCATACATCTGACAACTGGGAATGTAAATTGCATAAACCATTAGTTGTAGATTTCTTTTGAAATTAACATTGGTGTGTGCAATAGAAAGCAAGCTATAATTCTTCAGTTGAGACAATTATTTCATTTCATTATTTGCCAGTTATGAAACTAACTTAGCTTATCTGTTCTTTCATTGTTCTATCATCCAAGTACTTCTATGTGCATAGCATCCAATGTTCATTCACACAGTAGTTCTGGCTTCCTTGTAGTTTTGTTTAGATGCAATTTTGATAGAATGCATAGGAGTTTTATTTCAGCTCTTTCTATATAAATGTTTATATTTAATGAATCTAATTTATGTCAATGTGGAAATTCCTTGTGCACAACCCTTTACTAAAATATTAGATAGGAATGGTAGACTTTTCTGCAGAAGCTGTCTTCTTAGCTTGCTTGTGCATGAATGCATTAAAATCCATGTACAATATTTTAATTTCGAAGATGTGCTGTTTGAATCATGTTTTCTTGCCCAACATCCACTGAAATAACATTGGAGCCAAAAGAATTCAATCAACTGGCTCAAGTGGGGAGAGGAAGAAGAGTAGCATTCATTATCTTTGCATTGGTTTATATGATAATAATGATATAAATTCATGCTCTCTTTAGTTCTAGGAAAAACATCTGAAACAAAGATATCCTGCATCTTCTAGAGCCAGAAGTTATATTGCAATTATGCAATTTTTAATCACTTAAAAAGAAGCTGGATAGGATTATGATACCAATTCGGTGAATTCGCTTGTCCTGAATGAGATATAAGAACTCAAGTTTCTTTTGAAAACTGGGTGTGAGTCATCCAGCTATCCTAATTCTTCTCCAAGGGATGGACAGCAGCCAGCCACAATATATTCTCAATTTACATATCAGTATTTGGCATCTTCATCATCATTCCCGTCACGCATCCTGGAAATTTGTTGTTATGGGACGGATGGAGATGGTTCTATGTTTCAGTATTCATAATGAACTTGCTAGAGACGTAGTGACTTGCTCTTGGCATGCAACCAGTACATCTTGGGGACCAGTACAGATTTGGAGTACGGGGTTTATCTTATTGATCTGGTTCCATGTCCAGCATTATTTGCTGTAACTGCGAAGACTTCTGTCAATTGTTTTAGCAAATGGTTGATATTCTGATGCAAAAACTTATACAGTGCAGCAGTGCCTCTACTGGGGGCAAAAACTTGGGAACAATGGGTGCACCATGCATTCCCATTGTGATCACAACATATGGAATATATGTGCCACATGACATGATTGCAACAGGAGATGCAGGATGCATTCTCTCTTTACTAGAATAGATGAGAGCATTTTTAATACAAAAACAATCGACAAGAGTGGGTTGGGTGGGAAGATTCTGGTTTCCTAATGGTGGGGTGTTCAAAATTCAAATCCCCTTTTGGGCTACCTTTTTGAGATTTTATATCTTGCAAGCTTCTCATCTACTGATATTAAACCTTTTGCACGTAGTCCCGAATTTAGAGTCAAGTGAATGAAGACACTCATATCCGAGTTTAGTTAACAAAGATATGTTAAAGAAGATTTGGGTTTACAAAAAGCAGAGTTGGCATTCTTAAATGAACTACAGAAAGGGTCATAGGAGTTGTAACTATACAAGTGCCACAGGCACTGAATTCATGTGTGGTTTTTCAACTTATATGAGATGCTTTTGAGGTAAATTCAACCTTCTAAAGTGATTTTTTATTTTTAAAAAGTCTAGTTTACAGAAGAATAGTTCATTATCTTCACCTCATCTCTACACAATAATTTTGAAGATTAAACTTCTTACAACTTGATTTTAGAATAACAGTTATAATTTTCATGAAAGTAAGATATTTAGATTAAATAATTGCAATGGAGAAAGTTGTTTAACCTCACTATTTATTCATCCTATATAATAAGAAATTCAATATAAATATATTATTGTATCGAAGATACTCTTATTTTTCACTCAATGCAATAGTTAATTGAAGAGAAAAGTGATAGTTATTGGGTTGACCGGTAATGAATCATGATAATCTATTTCAGCTGGTTTAAAATTTTACAAGTCTTAGGTGGATCCTATGCTAGATTGAATCGTTTTTTAACGTGTTTCTGGATAATAAAATCCTCGGAGCGTCCTACCAAGCACTTAGATTGAAGGTGCATCCGTTTTTTTTTCAAAGAATAAATATATATATATATATATTTTTGGTTTTTCTTGCAAGTGTTTGGTGGGCCCTATGCTCATTTGTTTTACAAAATCTTTTCGGATATAAAAAGTTCACGGACCTACTTTGAAAACCTACCAGCCAGCTACTTTTTAAAGAACTTGGTTTTTTAAAATAAAATTCAGGGTTACTTTGACCTACCTGCTACTTGTCAACATGCTCTCACCAACTATCCTCACCGGTAACTTTCACAGTTTCATTGGTCTAGACATAACTATAGTTAGGTTCGAACCATTCAGTTCGAACAGAATTGGGTCAATTGAATCAAAATCAAAACATAAGGTTCTAATTCCGGTCCAAAACCGAAACCGAAACCGCCTGTTCAAAGAACCGGTGGAACTGGAACCATCTTGAACAGACGGTTTCAGTTCGATTCCGATTCTTACATAAATAAAAAACAAGAAAAACAAAAAAAACAAAAACAAAAAATTGCTGTCTGCAGACTGCAGTTGACTATTGGGGCCACGCGACCAGACCATTTCGCGGCCAGTTTGGCCCCAACGGTTGCTTTTAATTTTTTAAAAAACAGAGTGACCAACGGTTACTTTTAAAATTTTGACCGTTGGTCACTTTTTTATTTTTTACGTTTTACACCCTCCCTTAATTTCTCTTTTAACTTCTCTCTTTCCTCTATAAATCCCTCTCTCACTCTTAATTTTTTCTCACACCTATCTCAATCTCAACTCTCATTCTCTCTATTAATCTCAACTCTTTCTCAATTTCAAAATATTCTCTTAATTCTCAATTTTAATTTCCTTTAACTTTTTTAATTATATCTATAAATTATATAATTTTAAATTTATTGTTTGAAGTTTTAAATTATTAATTTATTATTTTTAAATTTCAAAATCTTATTTTATTATTTATTTTTAAATTTCAAATTGTCAATTTATAATATTTATAAATTTCAAAATTTTAATTTATAATATTTTTTAAGTTATAAATTTTGATTTCAATTTATATTTTTAAATCTAAATTTTTAATTAATTAGTTATTACATTTAAATATCAAATTTTCAATTTATTATTATTAAATTTCATATTTCAATGGCTAGTTCTAGTTCTAAAAAATCATTTTCTAGGAATAAGGATAAAGATTCAATTAACATCGAAGAAATATCACAACCAAATGCAGATATTTTAAACCTTAGTTTTTTCAATGAGGAAAATTATAATGATTTTATACAACAACAAACAGATTTTTTAGAAATGTTTGGTTCTCAAAATCCTCCTAATCTTAATCCTCCCCATGCTACTCCTCAAAACCCCCAACCCCAGAACGAACCTGAGACGCCGACGTCTCGTCAGTCCAATTTTGGAAGCAATTCCGCTAGTATGTCTAGCCTTGGGCTTGGGGATTGTGATGCAGCTGATGTTGATGACGAGAAAAAGTACAGATCTGATCTTTTTAAGGTACACATGAAAAAGGTTGAAAAAGAACCATGTACGATCAAAGCTGTATGCAACTACTGTGGAGTAAAATTCAAGTGGAATAAATCCGGAGGATAAGGCTCATATTGGAAACACATAAGATCTCAACATCCGATCGAAGCGAACAATTCACGTGAACAACAACAAATTTTCAGGTTTGCAAGCCTATTAATAAATTATTTAATTATACTGATACACAAAATAGGGAAGAATTAGCTAGATTTATAACCACAGAAAGTTTATCTTTTAGTTTTGGTGAAAAAACAAGTTTTTTTTATTATTATCGTAAAGCCTTAAATCCTACTGCATGTAAGGTGCCTAGAACAATTCTCATACGTACATTATATGATATTTATAAAAGAAAGAAAAAATGTTTAATTAGATTTTTTTAAAAAATATTGTATCGTATTACAATTTGTGCTAATATTTGGAGTGATGATTTGCAACAACATTCATATTTAGGTATTACTTGTCATTTTATAGATAATTCATGTATTATACAAAAAAGAGTTCTTACGTTTTGAGTTTTTGATTATTCTCATTCTGCACAAAATATTTATAGACTTATGAAAATTATTTTTGAAGAATATTCTATTGAAAATAAAATTTTTGCAATTGGTTTTGATAATGTTGCAAATAATACTGCTGCTATTCCCCATTTAATTAATTTATGTAACCTTTATCTTGATGGTAGATTTTTTCACTAAAAATGTATTTGTCACGTTTTAAATTTATGTGTACAAACTGATTTTAACGTTTTAAATTTAGCTCATTGTTTACTAATATTTGAATGTTTCCATAAATAATAAAGTGCATTCCTAATTGGGCTAATACTATCTTTAAGTAAAGTTAAACCAGTTTGTACACATAAATTTAAAACGTAACAAACACATCTTTAGTGAAAAAATCTACCATCAAAATAAGGGTTACATAAATTAATTAAATGAGGAATAGCAGCAGTATTATTTGCAACATTATCAAAACCAATTGCAAAAATTTTATTTTCAATAGAATATTCTTCAAAAATAATTTTCATAAATCTATAAATATTTTGTGCAGAATGAGAATAATCAAAAACTCAAAACGCAAGAACTCTTTTTTGTATAATCAATGAATTATTTATAAAATAACAAGTAATACCTAAATATGAATGTTGTTGCAAATCATCACTCTAAATATTATCACAAATTGTAATACGACCTTCATATTTTTTAAAAAATCTAATTAAACTTTTTTTTTCTCTTTTATAAATATCATATAATGTACGTGTGAGAATTGTTCTAGGCACCTTATATGCAACAGGATTTAAGGTTTTACGACAATAATAAAAAAAAACTTGTTTTTTCACCAAAACTAAAAGATAAGCTTTCTGTGGTTATAAATATAGCTAATTCTTCTCTATTTTGTGTATCAGTATAATTAAATAATTGATTATTAGGACTTGCAAACCTGGAAATTTGTTGTTGTTCACGTGAACTGTTCGCTTCGACCGGATGTTGAGATCTTATGTGTTTCCAATATGAGCCATATCCTCCGGATTTGTTCCATTTGAATTCTATCACACAGTAGTTGCATACAACCTTGATCGTACCTGGTTTTTTTTCAACCTTCTTCATGTGTACATTAAAAAGATCAGATCTGTACTTTTTCTCGTCATCAACATCAGCTGCATCACAATCTCCAAGCCTAAGGCTAAACATACTAGCGGAATTGCTTCCAAAATTGGACTGACGAGACGTCAGCGTCTCAGGTTGATCCTGGGATTGAGGGTTTTGAGGAGTAGCATGAGGAGGATTAAGATTAGGAGGATTTTAGGAACCAAATATTTCTAAAAAATTTGCTTGTTGTTGTATAAAATCATTATAATTTTCCTCATTGAAAAGACTAAGGTTTAAAAAATCTGCATTTGGTTGTGGTGTTTCTTCGATATTAATAGAATCTTTACCCTTGTTCATAGAAAATGATTTTCTAGAACTAGAACTAGCCATTGAAATATAAAATTTAATAATAATAAATTAAAATTTTGATATTTAAAAGTAATAATTTATTAATTAAAAATTTAGATTTAAAATAAATTGAAATCAAAATTTATAAGTTAAAAAATATTATAAATTAAAATTTTGAAATTTATAAATATAAATTGATAATTTAAAATTTAAAATTAATAAAATAAGATTTTAAAATTTAAAAATAATAAATTTAGAATTTAAAACTTCAAATAATAAATTAAAAATTATAATTTATAGATATAACTAAAAAAAAATTAAAGAAAATTAAGATTAAGAATTAAGAAAATATTTTGAAATTGAGAGAGAGTTGAGATTAATGGAAAGAAAGAGAGTTGAGATTGAAGGAGATAAATGTGAGAAAAAATTAAAAATGAGAGAGCGATTTATAGAGGAAAGAGAGAGGTGGAAAGAGGAATGAAGGGAGGGTAGCGTAAAAACATAAAAAGGTGACCAACGGTCAAAATTTTAAAAGTGACCGTTGGTCACTCTGTTTTTTAAAAGATTAAAAGCAATCGTTGGGCCAAACGGTCGGGCCGCGTGGCCCCAACGGTCAACTACAGTCTGCTGTCTGCAACAGCAGACTACAGTTTTTTGTTTTTTGTTTTTTATTTATTTAAGAATCGGAACCGGCGGTTCCGGTTCTTTCAGGTTTAGAACCGGAACCGCTACGTAGCGGTTCCGGTTTGATTCTCTGCATCTTGTGTTGTCTTGTTGTCATCCTTCTCTCATTTCTCCCCATTTTCTTGCCTTACGGAGGCAACGACGGTAGCAAATGGAGCTGTTTCTTTCAAATTAATGGATTCTCTGTACTACGACGCAACAGATGGCAACATCAACAAGTTTCAACAAAACTCATAGTCCCTTGATCAGATATTGACACCAAATGGCAGCACCTTCCTCCATATCCACATCACAGCCCGACTCAGAAGAAAGGAAAGAAAATGATTTTGTATGAAATATGCTTGGAATGTGTCCGGCTCTACTACGGAGGGCCAACCAAGAAGGTGAAACATTGCTACACATGGCGGCCAGGTATGGGCATGCTGATGTGGCCAAGTTCCTTCTTGATGAATGCAACCAAAATCATGACCAAGAACATGGAATCACAGCCACGGAGATGTTGCAGATGATAAATGAAGCCAAAGACACAGGCTTGCGCGAGGCTGTCCGCTATAATCACCTTGATGTGGTAAGAGAATTGACCAAAGAAGATCCTGCTTTGCCATATGATGCCAATACTGCTTTGCCATTTGATGTGGCTGCTGTAATTTGTTTCAAGTCTTCTAATAGAGGTAATTAAGCTTAGTCTTCCAATTTAATAAAGTGATTGTCATGCTACTATTGTTATTAAGATATATCAAAATTCTTCTGAACTTTTGTGTATGTATTTGGTTTGAATAGATGACATAAATACTTCCTTGTCCTCAACAAATTATCTTTTCATAATTAACTTTTGTTGTGAAAATGGTATGATTCTGTGGTTAAATTCCAATTTCCACCCTGTGTTAGAGACCCGAGGAGTGTTCATGCATGTTTTATTTGTGGTTACTTTATGGTAATGGTCATGGATCATGTCATTAATGTGTTATCTGTCCTTAGAATTATTGCTTTAAACCACTAGTACTATTCAATCAATGTTAGTAGAGAATCTTTACTCTCGTATTTGAATATTAGTTGGTCTGAGTAATTGATGTTCATTCCATAATATATGATTGCTAGTCAATTAGCTATTTGCATATACATTATTTACAGGAAATATTTTGTAATGCAAATAAAGTGTTCTTCAATGATTTCCTATAAAAAAAATGTTCTTCAATGATTTACCTCAGCTCTCTAATCACCTTTGATTTGTTTTATAGCCTACAGGCTCAGGCTCAATGGGTTGGGTGTGTAGAAAAATTAAAAGATCTATTTAGTTCTAACTTTTTTAATACTTAAATCTTAATGATTACGCAGCTGGAAAAATCGGAGTTTGGGAGTAAAGCTGCTTGTAGGTAATAATATAATTCCTGTTGATCTCTTCCGTTCATTTTTCTTAGATTACACATGTTTGATAACATTAGTTTTTCAAAATGTCGAGAGTCACACTATACTGTGGAGATTAAGATAAATATTTTATCATTACCTTCTAATTATCGTCTAGCTAGGTATATCTTAATTGTAATGCATTTATCAGTTTCTTGGTGCTGAACTGTTAATTCATCATTTATTTCTTCATATAGGTATTGCTGTTACTGCAATTGGAGGACTTAGGATCGTCTTCATTGTTATTTGCATTATCAAATGGAAGAAGAACAGCTCATCAATAATCACAACAGTAACGTTTGGTATGGGCCAACTTATAGATTTTTTGTTTTAGGTTTTCTAACAGCAGTCATATATCTGACATCTGGGATTGTAAATTGCATAAACCATTAGTTGTAGATTTCTTTTGAAATGAACATTGGTGTGTGCAATAGAAAGCCAAGCCGTAATTCTTCAGTTGAGACAATTATTTCATTTTGTTATTTGCCTGTTATGAAACCAACTTAGCTTATCTGTTCTGTCATTGTTTCATTGTTCATGTACTTCTATGTGCATTGCATCCAAAGGTCATTCACACAGTAGTTCCAGCTTCCTTGTAGTTTTGTTTAGATGCAATTTTGATAGAATGCATAGGAGTTTTATTTCAGCTCTTTCTATATAAATGTTTTTTATTGACTGAGTTGAATTTATGTCGGTGTGGAAATTCCTTGTGCACAACCATGTACTAATAAACATAGATAGGAATGGTAGACTCTTCTGCAGAAGCTGTCTTAGTTTGCTTGTGCACGAATGCATTAAAATCCATGTAGAATATTTGAATTTTGAAGATGTGCTGTTCAAATTGTGTTTTCTTGGCCTACATCGACTGAAATAACATTGGAGCCAAAAGAATTCAATTAATTTGGCTCAAGTGGAGAGAGGAAGAAGAGTAGCATTCATTATCTTTGCATTGGTTTCTATTTTACATATTCATGCTCTCTTTAGTTCTAGGAAAAACAACTGAAACAGAGAATTTCCAGCATCTTCTAGAGCCAGATGTTATATTGCAATTATGCAATTTTTAATCACTTAAAAAGAAGCTGGATAGGATTATGATAACAATATGAATTTGCTTATACTGGATGAGATATCAGAACTCAAGTTTCTTTCAAAAACTGGGTGCAAGTCTAGGGATGGACAGCAGCCAGCTACAGTATATTTGTAATTTATATATCAGTATTTGTCATCTCCATCATCATTCCTGTCACTCATCCTGGAAATTCTTTGTTATGGGAAAGGTGGAAATGGATCTATGTTTTAGTATTCATAATGAACTTGCTAGAGACACAGTGACGTGCTCTTGGCTTGCAACCAGTACATCTGGGAAATTTGAGCTGCCTCTGGAACACCATTTAGACAGATTTGGAGTACAGGGTTTATTTTATTGATTTGGTTCCATTTCCAGTGTTATTTGCAGTAACTGCAAAGACTTCTGTCAATTGTTTTAGCAAATGGTTGATATTCTAATGCAATAACTTGTTCATATGTTATCCACATTATCCTTTCTTTGCATAGTTTAAGAGAGCTCAACTCGGTCTCCTCTGTTTGGCTAAATGTTTAGAGTGGCCCAAACATGAACTGTTATTTTCTGGAATCTTGGTGAACACTGAATTTACTGCTGCTGTGGCATTGAGCTCTCTTTCAATTGATCTCAGTCCCTTAAAGAAGAACCATTTGATTAGAAACTAGACCTAAATCCTTAGAATGCAGCTTGACACGGATGCTGATTAATCAAGTTTTGACAAATTTATTTGCTTGTATCAGTGCCTTAATTTTGAGATTTTGAGTTGGCTATTAGTGTTACATTTTCAGAAGGCTACATTCAAAAGGCTGCTGTGGCATTGAGCTCTCTTTCAATTGATCTCAGTCCCTTAAAGAAGAACCATTTGATTAGAAACTAGACCTAAATCCTTAGAATGCAGCTTGACACGGATGCTGATTAATCAAGTTTTGACAAATTTATTTGCTTGTATCAGTGCCTTAATTTTGAGATTTTGAGTTGGCTATTAGTGTTACATTTTCAGAAGGCTACATTCACAAGTCATATAAATGTTCTAACTCTTTGTTATTGTTAGGGATGCCTTCATAGGAAAACAGTATATGCGCCGAAATAGGAAGGCATAAATAGCTAGCTATCAAATCTTTTAAATTAATATGTAGTTTCCTTTAGTTTCAATATTTTTATTTCCTTATTAGGGAGAGTTTTGTTTTGGTAGTCATTTATGTTAGGAATGCCTAAATTGGCAACAAATAAATTGTAACCTTGTTAGAACCATTCTCTAATTATAAAAGAGAATGTTATGAAATAAAGAGGTTTCATGGAGGTTTTTCAATAAGAAAAGTGAGGAGAGTTGGGTGATCTCTTAAGAACAAACACCCGCAATTTGAGTTCAAAAATAGGTTCTTCAAAGAAAGGTAGAAACGCGAACAAGGGTAACTATCAAGATTTTCCGGTAAACAGACCTGTGACGAGATCCTATTCACGGGAGCTTAAAAGTTATCTTCAATGATACAGCAAGACAGCGAAGTAAGCGAGAGAGGGTGATCAGGAAGGCGATCATAGGTAATATAACTCCCCCAATATGTTCTGATTATTGTGATGCAGTGTATAAACAAATTTTCTGCTGAAAAAATCAAGAAGTTCATCCTTATCAAACTACCATTCCAAATTGATTATTGCACATGCATTTTAAACAGGTGTTGCAGCAGGTTTCAAGGGCATGGGTATAATGGTCATGGTTTCATTGATCTGGGTATATTACTATAGAAAGATACATGCTCCCTCACCCTACACCTCTCGCAACATCTCCTCTGATCCCTCCTCACCCTACACCTCTCGCAACATCTCCTCTGATCCCTCTTCAGTGGCTGATTGTGAGAAGGCAGATAAGTTCCTTGGAGTTCATTTCTTCACCTACTCTGAACTCGAAGAGGCCACTAACAATTTCGATTCTGCCAAAGAAATTGGTGATGGAGGCTTTGGCACTGTATATTACGGTAAGAGACAACAACCTTGTTAGATTAATTGCTTGAATAAACAATTCCCAGATAACATTCTTTATTTTCATTAACCAGGCAAGCTCCAGATAACTAGAGGAGTGTTCTAGTCTCTAACACAGGGTGGGAATTGGAATTTAACCCCAGAATCATTACCATTTTCGATCTTTCTTTAAAATTGCGAGCAACGAAAGATTAGATACATAACTAAAGGCACAAGAACGGTAACAATGACAAGATTTTTGTCACTGTGTAACACTGCAATTATACTTGAAAGAAATGTCCCGATCATAGCCAATGTGGCACAATCAATGAGTGCTTTGCAGAATTTCAATTGACTTGAAAGCTGACTCCTGTGAGTGATAGGCTTTGAAATTACTTGGTTGAAGACAACATAATTGGACAAGATCATGGACGTGGAATTAAGTATGATAAATGCTTGAAAAGCTGTGTTTCTTGTTAAACTTGCAGCACCTTGATCTGGTCTTTTATCTGCCATGAAACCTCCTGACACAGCCAAACCTGCTGTGAACATAACAGTTGCTATGAGCGTGGACACTATCAGGCTGTTCTTTTCTATTCCATCTTTGCTCTTACTCTTAACTAGATCATTGTTGTTCCCCTTTTCTTCATCGTAGTTGACATCCTTCTTGAACACAATTCACTGACATGCTTTAACTGATGTAATGGCCTAACTAGAACACCTATCCAAGGATAAATTGAAAGCTGATTGGCCATATTGTGGAGGCATTATGGTTAACATTGTTGAAAACTAGCCTGTCCACTTTAAAGGGAACTATGAAGAAGCGCTCAGTGGTAACTTGAAGGAAGGGTGTGCTTCCTTTCTCATCTTTCTCATTAATACAGTTTCCAAGCGAAGAATTTTCTAATATGAGTAAGACTGTCTTTTTGTTTTTGCTTGTGGCGGCAAAGTGAAGAATACTCCACCATCTATTGTCAACCAGTTCGCAACAACCTGGTCATTTAGAAATAAGTTTTTGCGTGATATTTACTCTGTCAAGGCTAGCTGCTATATGAAGAGCCGTCTTCCCTTTATTATCAACTTTATAGGCTGCGGATTTATCTTTCATAATTAAATTTTTCATAACAAAAAGTGTCCAAAATGTGCAGCAAAGTGAAGTACCGTCCATCCTTGCTGGTCCTGTATGTTTTTCTGAATCCTTCCATCATCTAGTAACAGTGTTATAATTCCTAGAGCAAAAACATATTTCAGAATCACATTTAATATTAGTTCAAAACATTAAGCCAACAAATAAATTATAGAGACTATTATTACCTTCCAATTCTAAATAATTTTATAAATAGTTGTATATTTTGTGACCACACATAATTTCACTCTAGAATGGAAAATGAAATGAAATTATATGCATAATGGAGAATTACTCCTTCATGAGGGTATGTACGTACTCAAATGCTACATTTATATATATACCCAAAATTGGCCTCTCATAATACTTCATTTAATTTGTTGTCTTGTAATTTTATAGGTAGTCTTATAAATATACATTATTATGAACAAAAAACAATTATGATAGATTACCAACACAATACACTGTCAAGTCCTATACCAGTCTGTTTAATCTTGAAGCACTCCAACTTAACATAAAGACCTATACCTGTTGTCATATGCAGTGTTTGTTATTCAGAAGCCGTCCTACGCTGAGCATGGAAAAACTCGCTAACTTGTTACACAAATATAAGAAAGTTCAAACAGACATCAAAGCACAACACTTTAAGACATGCATTAACTGCATGCTTTGTAATGAAAATTTTTCTCAAAATTTCTAGACTTAGCTACAGGTACTAAAAATTCTGCTGTAGAAAATAATTAACAAGTTAGGAAATAATAATTAAGATGTGCATAATCAATAATAAGAGTGGCCCAGTACAAGATATAGGAATTATGAAAAGATAATTTGTTGAGAACAAGGAAGTATTTATGTCATCTAGTCAAACCCAATACATACACAAAAGTACAGAAAAATTTGAGCTCCAAGATTTAATGATTTATTATGTCAAAAATAGATACAAGATGACCAACTGATCCGGATTCAGGATAGGACCATGAGATCAGATTAAGGATCTTGAGATCCTACAATTTAAAGGATTTATATTTGAAAATAAGAAGTTTCTCTAAAAACATATAGACCAAAATAAAGTTCTCCCCATTAGAAATCCAAGCATTTCAAAAGTAGTGTTTGAGCTCAAAAGGAGCTTTGTAAATGTTATTGACCCGTTCCCGTTCATAATATTCCCCGCTATAATTGAAACATTAGCATTGCGCCTAAGGAAGGTGAGTTTTTAAGGGCTCTAAGTTAGGCATTAAAGTAGCGATTCAACTTAAATCCGTACGGTGATATAATTTAAGTCATATGTATTTTTCATTAAAGATAAAATATAACATGTGATTCATACCGCTTGTTTTATGTGATTGATATGAAAAATGAGTAAATTAATTCTTGCTTCCTTGTTGTGTAAATTCTATTGGAGAGTTATAAAAGGTCAAATAGTATCCTTACAATCATTAAGTTTATCTTGAAATAATATAATAATGCTTGCGCCTTTAGCATGTTATCCATGACTATGGTACAATTTGGCTTATGAAACACGTTTAAGGTGGCAATTATTTTGGGGACCAAAAGACAAAAGGTGATCAGAAAGATTTAATAAATTTTTATTTTTTATTTTTAAAAAAAAATAATACAGGAAGAGAGATAAAAAACTACTCACACTTTATGTTTTAGGACAAAAGTAAAATTTAAATCTTTGACCTTATAAGATCAATGAAAGTGCTCAACTACTACTACTAAAGAGTAGTTCGCAAATTTATTTGTTGATCAATTGTAGATGTAAATAGTAAATACAATTGTGAATACATATATAGTGTGTGTTAAAGTCTAGCATAACTTTTGTAAATATAAGAAGGATTAAGTATATTTATGCTCATAAAAAATTAAAATTAAATGGAGGACATATGTGAAAAATATTTACTTCTTGTGAAAGTTTACAATAGTTATCAAAATTGTAAGGGGATAATCCTATTTGTACCCTTATAGTTTGGTGTAATAGTAAAAATCCAACACTAATTTAAAAAATCACTAAGAATTCTCTTATCGTTTGATTAAATAGATAAAATACATTTTATAGTTGAAGGAAATATTTAGAAAATCTCTTGTAAATTAAGAAAATATCTAGAAAGCTTCTTGATCTTTTTCATCATTTTACATGTGTAAGGGTAAAATATGATTTCAACAAACTACAGTGAGGTAATTAACAATCACATCAAACAACAGAGAGAAAATTAGGATTATCCCAATTATAAACTCCAAATAAAATAATTATTTTTTTCATGAGTCACACAATGTATTTATCTATATGATCGCTATAAAGCAATTCTTGGTTTTTATTTAAACACACCTTTATGACATTTGTCACATTTCGGGGGAGTGATAAATGTTAGAATTTGGGTTACCCTTGTGCTTAGGACAAAATTGAACCATGTATCCGAATGGGTCAAATCAAATTTGACTCATGCATATCCAAATAGGTCAAATTATACTTGACTCATTTAGTTAAGTTAACTAACCCATATACTTTTCATGAACTCATGGACATAGATGGGATTAAATTATATTTGACTCAAATTATGTAAGTAGCATAGGATGTGGTTGAATATTTTTTTTTATCTTAAGAAATTAAGAGTTTAAGTCTCGTTATTATCTTAAAATACAATGTATAAATAATATTATTTGAATTTAATCGTCCTTTTTCACCATAAAAATCAAAAAATAAACAAAAAATAAAATAATAGGAACTTCTAAAGTGGTTTTATATTTTATAGGGTCATTATGTAACTAATTTCATAGACGGTTGAATGCAATCTCTCCTGTTTATTTTAATGCATGATCCTCAATCTCAAAGAAAATCCAATTCAGAGAAAATCACATTCACGGTAAGGGGCTACACCCTCTTCAAAGAAGGCTAGAATAATGCTACAGTCAAGGCTAACTTTGTGGTGACAAAGAAGAGCTCAAAAAAGACAACATTGTCCCAAGACACAAGTCAATAATGCTGAGTCAACAAATGCAGTAATTCAAGTTCCAGTGGTAGCTTACAATTATTGCCGGTCCCCACTTCCCACTTGTATGCTACAGTTGTACTTATATCCTTGTCTCGAAAAGGGTGTCTCTCCGACTCAATTCCTGTCGGTCCTTCAATTTTAATCTAAAATTTGTTCAGCCGCTTTAGTAAGAGTGGACTCCAAACTTGCCACGAAAACCAACAAGTTCTGAGAATTTGTGGGTTGTAAGTTTTAGGATCCAATGCTGATAGGACGAATTGGCGCGTAGGCCAGGATCGTACCATCACCATATTCATTGTATTCCTAAAATGCTGTAACAATTATCATGTCATCCATATTTTATGAAGTGTAACTGAGGATATAGAATACAAAATATGTTAGAGGAGAAAATATGTTTAATTATTTCATATATTTACTCGTTAAAATTCTTTATGAAAAACTACAAACAATAGTTAGTAAATAAAGAGAAAACTATCTAATTGTGAATCCACAACTTTATAATTGCTCAATCTTGAAGGCAAAATCAGTCAACTAAACTTTCTTATAAACAGAAACCACATGGGACTTAAACCAAATCTATAGGACTTAAATCCAAATCTATAGGTTGTATTTGTTGTGCGGGTTAGGACTGAGATTAGGTTACTTTTTGGTCTAAATTTATATTTGGTGCTTCCATTGATCTTTCATTAATTTAATCCATCACTAATTTTATCCTATGAGATTGAGATGAATCTAACTCATCGATCAGATGGGTTAATATACTCCCGAGTTGCTTGCTCATTCTTCTTCAGCTGGACACCTAGTCGTCGCCCTCATCGTTACCATCTCCTTCACTCACTTCTTTGCCTCCCTCTCCTTCTGTGTGCTAGTACTGGTTCTTTTCCCTCACCTTTCTCTCCTTCCACTTCGTCTCCATTACGATTTTTGTGCTCACCGATATTTTTCTTTGTCTTCGTCTCTATCAATGGTTTCTGCGCTTATCAATCTTCTTCTTTATCTTTGTTTCCATCGCGGTTTCTACACTTGTCCATCTTCATCTTCGTCAACATTTTCAGTGGTTTTATGTGGTGTCTTCGGCATTGTCAATTGCCTATCTTCTTCGGTTTCGTAGATTGTTGATGGAGGAGGGTGGGGGTGGAAGAGGTAAGCGATGGTGGTGGTGATGGTGGAGGTAAGTTTATCTGGTCTTAGTCTGCAAATTTGTGAAAAACCCCAAAAAATTACTTTAAAATCCAAGTTTGTACTCACTATTTTTAATTTTATCTTACAATTCATCAAATATAGAATAACATCCTATCTAATCTCATCAAATTCAATCCAATCTTATAAAATTATTCGATCCTATTCTGTGCACCAAACATGAATATGGTGATAGAAGATCTTACTAGTTAAATTAGTTAATACCCACAATGAATATGTCATGTTAAATATATGTTCATTCAATAAAAATTTATCACTTCTTTTATTTTCAAAGTCTCTTCTAAAAAATCAATATATATATATGTATATATGTATGTATGTATTGATGTATATGTATATATATAGATGTATGTATGTATATTTTTGTCAGTTTAATAATGTAATTCGTCTAATACATTAAAATATTATTTTTGTTATAGAACCGACTGGTAATAGCATTATGTATAACAGAATATATATATTTATATATAAATATATATTTATATATACTGCTGAAAATTCTTGCTTATGAAAGAGACCAACCAAATGCTTCAATTAAAATTTAGGGCACCACCCAAGAAAAGAACTTTGCTTAGAATAGATGGGTGGCTGAAGCTAATGCAAACAAGAAAATCAAGAAAGGTAAAGACATTTGAATGTAGATTTTGTCTTTAAAAGACTGCTTTATATCTTGATCTCAACAATAACAAACAAAAGGTAACCTCAATCAAAGACAATATCTCATAAAGATGAACACCCAATTCAAAAAGTTAATGTACATTATTAAACAAAACAAACACCAAAAGTTGCTTTAATTACATTAACAATAGAGACATCTGATGAAGAAAAAATCAATCAAAAAGACAAACAAGAATGAGACAAGCCATAAAAGAAGGGCTCCCTGTCCCCTAAGCTTAAGACACTTTGATATGCATAAAGTCTTTACATTAACCCCCTTCTTCCATCCCTCCTTTCCCCTTTTCACATCACATTAATTGTACTGTACAATTGGCTTTAATTAAGCTCCTACACCTTAATCAAACTACTGATGATTTCGATGGTTGTCTTTAACATCATTGTAATGTAAACTTGATCAAACTTAAATCATTTGACCCTTAATCATAAGAAAGACCATGAATCTAGAGCATCAAAATCAGATGATTAATCACTTCTTGTTCTTCTTATCTCTTCCGGACCGCAAAAGAGAGCCCAAACCAAAGAGACTAGCGGTTCCTTTAGAAATATAAGGAGGAGGAACATTCAACACTGGACTAATCTTGACTCCATTTCCATAAGATCCGACGTGACCTTTCTTCAATGGAGGCCTTTGCTGTGACTGGTAGGCGTTTGAAGTTAATGGGTGCTTCTGCTTGGTGCTAGTATCCTTGAATGATGCTCGTTTATTATTAGACACAGAACCAGTTGAATTGCTTCGTGATAAAAGTGGTAACGAGCAGATTAAACTCTTCTTGACATCACAGTTGAGACTGCTACTTCTTTTGAAACCACCCCAGAAAGATTTGGACTGAGCCTGCTGCTTTTCCTCATATGTCACAACCATTAGTTGATCCTTCAGAGTCTCTCTTTTTGTATTCTCATTCGTAGGACGAGGATAAGGAAGAGGAGGAAGAGAAGAAACAGTTGGTGGGCATGTGCATTTTTGGGCTTGTTTTGAAGAAGCTACAATTCTAGTGTCTTGAACTTGAAAGGGAAGGATTACACCATTCGCGAAAAGCTCATCAGCTGAAGAACAAGATTCTTGCTCGAAACAGCTTGAAGTGATGAATTCAAATTCAGAATTTGATTCCAAAAGCATGGTGTCCCTTCGTGACTCGTTTTGCTCAACTGGGACAATATCATCATCTGCTTGTCCAAGATCATGAGAGAAGGATATCCGAGGACTTGTTTCCGAGCACATTTTGATCCAAACAAAAACGAAAATGATTTCCCAGGTAGAACAGAAGAAACGGAATTGTTTCAAAGTTGAAAAATGCAAGACTTTGAAGGAGTTGAAGAACGTGGAAAATGATTCAACCGTGAACAGTGACAGAGGCCTTTTATACTAGCTGGTCAAAAAAGAGAGGCAAATTGGAATTGTAGAATTTTGGAGGATTGAGGGAGGACAAATAACAGAGTACCAGCAGCTTTTTGAAAGATTCATGAGTGAGTTTTTCTAGGAAAATTTGGTGATCAGAGCTTGGAATATTTTTCTTCTTCTTCTTCTTCTTCTGTCAGAGAAGGGAGAGTTGTCTGGTTTTGTTGACAAAAAATGACACGGCAACATCAAACAAGTCTTTACAAGTTACCAGAGCTAACATAAAGACTTATTTTTTTTTTTCTTTCGTTTTTTTTTTGGGGGGGGAATTATGGAGATGGAAGAGAATATGAGAAACTGGGGCCTTCAAAATGAAGAAATTATAAGAATTGTAGGAAACAAAAAGAGGGAGGAAAAGAGAGAGAGGAAAAGAGCTAACTTGAGAATTATTCAAAGGTTAGCTTCATTGAGAGGCAAAGAAAATAAATATGAACTTTAAAAATAAAATAAATAATTGGAAGACAACCATTTGATTTTACAATTAGGTAGCGGCCTTCTGATTGGTCGTCTATAATTAAAGGTTGAGCAATTTTCACATGATGGCGAAATCATATAATTTCTTTTTGAATTTAATCAATTTTAAGGGAAATTAAAATTTGTAATTTATCTATAAATACAAAAAAAAACAAAGAATTAGGACAAAAATAGATGTGAAGACAACAATTATGGTAAGAAAAGATGTGAGAATATATGCAAGTGCAAAGTTGTTTTGAAAAATTGGTGAAATATCAAGGAGAGGAATTTTGTTTTCTTTGTTTAAGAGACAAGTTGAATTAGCCATCTCATCTTCTAATTGACTTTTCTCTCACAGCCATATCTCAACCACCGAAAAAGCCTCTTCTCCTTTTGGAAAATTATAATAATAAGGTTGAACATTACAAATCTACCTTCTCTAATTTGAACATTTCACTCAAAGCAATTGAGTAATTTTGAATTTTGAAGGTGGGCTTTAACTTTTGAATTTTCATGTATGTCAAAAGTTTCCCTTGTACTTCTATCTTTCAACTTCTTGTTCTTTTTTACCCTTATGTAATTTTTTTTAAATTTTTTATTAAATAATTAATTATAAACAAACTTCACAAACCCTAGTACTTACATAAGAGTTTATTTTATTAGAAGTTGAAGTTGCTGCAGTACTAAAAAGACAAAAAAAAAAAAAAAAATTATCTCATAAGTTTATGAAGTAAGCAACTCATTTCTCTTACTACAATAGTTTGATGTAATTTAACTATGGAGATTTAAAATTTGGATTGGAAAAAAGAGTGTTCATGTTTGCACTGCTAAAAAAGGATGCTCAGATATAGATTAAAAAATGACTGATGAAGGCATTTTATCTTGGATCTCCTTAGTCCCTACTTTTCCTATCTTCCCATAAAAATATGTGGGCGCCTGAGTGTCGTGACAACATGAATTATGGCTTTGACACATGCATATATTTTTTCTCATTGCCTTTATCTATAAGCCAAGCCAGCATCGCGTATTCTATATATCTAATATATTTATATTTTCTTGTATGCTTCACCTATAATTTTTACCACAAAATAGTTAGCTAGGCAATTCAAAACGACGTTTGAAAAATGAAAACCTCTTCACGCTCACTGCTGAAATATTTCCTACGCTGTCATTACATATGGCATTCAAAGTGTAACTTGTGTTACTTGTAATTCTACCAAATTTTGTTTAGGGCTTAATCGATATGGTAGTACTGACAAAGTTATTTTTGAAGAATGATTTTAACGCGTGTGCTTGTGGGGCAGTGTTCAAAAAGAATGTTATTTACTTTATTTTTTATTAGAATTATAAAGATTTAGTTTGTGTACATGAATTTTCAGTATTTCATACACAACTATGGAGATATAATTTTTATTTATTTATTTATTTTTATCTTTAGTTTATAAAACAAAAAACAAGTTTCAAAAAACAATCTTGAAATGTTGCTTCCATACTATTTAAGGTCTTTTGACAACCTTAATGATAAACTTATGAAAGTGTTTTAATTTCTTTTTATTCTTCTGAAAACAACATGAATATGGATATGGACTTTCATTTTTCATTTTCTAAAGTCCATATGGGTTTTTATCGATTAGTTTAATTTGGGACATTATAAACGAAGGATGGGCATATAATTGATTTCCAAAAGAATGGTAACAGACGAATATAGAAAAAGTTGAGTTGGGATGAAGTATTTAGCTGAAAAAGGAAGAAATAACTCAATGAAACATCACTTCTAGCTAAATAATTTCTCTCCATTATTAAAAATCCCATCAATCATTGAAGTATAGTCCACATTATATATATAGTGTTGCATTGCATCATTTGACCTAATCCACCCACCTACCTATATGGCCTATTCTATAGTCTTACGCTCATACTTGTTAATCTCATATCATTTTAATTAGGATTATTGATAGTAATGTTTAAGTGCATGAGTGATTAGCCTTTGTTAGATGTTAATTTTGCAATTTGTTTGAAACTGATTATTAGAAAGGACAAAATTTGGTATTCCTGAATTTAGTAATTAATATCTTAAATTTTTAAATAGTTGTCTAATTAATTTTTAATGAACATAGAGTAATATGTTTTGATTGACTGACAAACCTTTGAGTTCTTGTAGTTCATCATTGACAATACACTTTTCTGTACTAATTGGTGTGTTTCTATTATTGATGGATGACTCAAGTGGAATTGCACTTTTGTAATTATCAAAATAGTGGATAATACATATAGATATGTACTAGATTAGATTGTCTTAATACTATTTGCAGTCCACAAATTAATTGAAATTATTCAAATGGGCCCTTGTGATCTGTTGTGGCTTATATATAATAATGGTATACAAGTTGGTAGGAATTGATCATCAATTTGATAATTTAAAAAAAAATAAAAAACAAAAAACAAACAAACAAAAACAAAAACAATTGTATTAGTTGACAACAAAACATTGACAACTTGAGTTTTTTTGCTCTTAAATTTGCAAACCTGTCACCAACCTTCATATTACAATATTCAGGGTCATTAAGAATATAAGATTAATTATAGTCCGATTGGAGATACTAAATTTTGAGCATTTCCTCTTCCAATGGATAATGTTGCTTTTAATTGTGACATTGAGATTCCTGTGCTTTTTTATAGGATGTCTTAGTTGATTGATTGATCGATCTATAAATGTTTATAATTGAATGATGCCAAAGTGACGTCTGAGATTTTGAGGGTTAATTACATAAACAACTCTCACTTTATTGAATCTAGCAGAATTTCAAAAAATAAATAAAATTAACACAAACAGCCCCTCTGACCAAGCACACTGCATGATGAATCTAGGATTACTGTGAGAAGGGTAGTCTCATCATTTCATTAGTCCAACTAATCAAATCATTCTAAAATGGCCTCTAAAGTTTCTGCAATTATAAATCTACCTAAAACAAATTATAAAACAACTCCAAAAATAATTGGAATACAAACCCCGTATACTCCAATATTAAAAAACCATCCTTTCATCAGGAAACCAATAGCACAAGTCAAACCACTGGTAATAGAGCTCATTGGCTTTTACCATTGGTGGATATTTTCTTCAATTTACGGAGGAGACTTCTCTACAAACTTAAAGAAGATTAGATTTCCTTGAATAAGGAGGAGGAGATATACTCTAATAAGGATATTGTTTGATTTTTTTTACGATTGAAGGAAGTCATCTGTCTTCTCCAGTTGACGGAGGAGGTTGACTCCATTGGTGGAGTTAATCTCCTTCATTAACTAAAGGATCGTGGAGGAGAGTAGAGGTTTCCACCAATGATAGATTGATAGAAATCCATTGTCAATTTTGGTTGTTATTGTTTATTTTTTTTATAAAAATATATATTTAAAAAAAAAAGAAAAGTGTTAGAATGACATGGGAGGGGTACATGTCAATCATTAATGTTAAATGATTAACTTAACGGTGTGTTAGTTTTAAACATTTGTTTCAAATGTTGCTAGATTCAATAAAATAAGGGTTGTCTGCGAATTTAACCTTATTTTTAACCCATTAAAAAAATAAAAAATTAAAAATTAAAAATAAAAAACCTTCACTTTATTTATTTATTTATAGTGCAAGCATAGGTTGTGATTTTGAGGATGGCATATATTGAAAATTGGAAAAATAAATTAATAATTTATATATTTTTAATGTATATAAATTAACATATTGATGTATTAAAAATAATTACATATAATTCTCTTCTTTTTTCCTAATTACATTTTTATCAGCAACTTATTAGGACACATGTTGGGAGGATCATATAAAATTACAAATGATGAAACACCATATGATTTTTCATACTGTATTTACCTGTTTGGCAACATGATTAATTTATTAGGACTAATTTTTCTTACATGTCAAAATAAAATTAAATAAAATACGACATAACTTAAAATTTTTAATTATATTCTAAAATCTTATTAATAAGTAACATATAAGATGTGACAACTTTTATCAAAGTTTTAAAATTAAAACCAATACCTTTCATTAAAATTTTAAAATTTAAACAAATCTATTTTGAATTTAATTTGAGCATTTTTTTTTCCAAAACAATTTTCTAAATAACAAATTTATTTTCAAGCTTAACATTGTTCTTATAATTAACTCTAAAAATTTTATCTTCTGAATATCATAACTAACAGTGTTTTTTCCCATCTTTGTATCTTTTATTAGGAAGAAAAAATATAAAAACAATTAACTCTATTTACATTTTGTATTAAAATCAAATATATTAGTTTTTAAAAATTTAAAATTACAACACATCATTTCTTAGTACATGCAAGTAGTTTTCTATCCTTATTATAAGAGTAATTGTTTCTCATTTATGAGATTAAATTTTGGGTCATGCTTAATATTTCTTTGATCCGTTCAATGTCAGCTTAAAAAACAAAAGTTAAAATTATAAAAACAAGTTTGGATCGTATATTGTATTGGTACAATCATGGACGAATACAAAATTTAAGTTGTAAAAAATAAGATCTCCTATTCGTTTAGTGTTATTTTTTTTAAATTTAAATTTAAATTTAAATTTAAAAAATAAAAAATCAGGATAGTATGTTTCAAATTTGCAATCGGTACAATTATGATGGAATGCAAAATTAAGCATTGAAACAATTTGAAAGTGGTAGCCTAAGAAAATAGTAATAGCTTGGATCCTCACACCCTAGATTAAAGAAGAATAAGACCTTAAAAATCAAACATGGAACTTAAATTAAGAATAGAAAACAAAAACATTAATGGTGTGTTTACTTCATGGATTGAAGAATAGGAATGGGGAATGAGATTGATTGATAGTGTTTACTTGCTTAAAATTCATTCCGTAATGAGAATGAAAATGTGGATCCCGTGTCAATTTTGGGTTGTAAAATGAGAAATTTATTCCCCCCAACTTACTTGAGAATCTCATTCACATTCCTTTTAACAAGATAAAAAGTCTCTTATACCATTTTTTTAAATTTTTTTTTTAACAAAAACCAATTTTATTTTATATTAAAAACAAAACTGCATATTATAATAAAAAATTGTACACCATTTATTTTTCATCATCAATTTCTTAATTATCATAGTGGACTATTAAAATAATATGTAGTTTTTTTTTTATATATAGTAATGTACAATTTTTTATTTGATATAAAAAAAAAAACTACATATTATAATAAAAAAAATGTACACCATTTGTTTTTCATCACCAATTGCTCAATTATCATAATGGACCATTAAAATAATATACAGGTTTTTTTTTTTAATTGTAATGTATAATTTTTTATTTGATATTAAAAAAACTATATATTATAATAAAAAACTACACACTATTATAATTAATCCATTTAATTAAAGTTATTTTTATAATTTATAATTAATCCATTGCGATTCCAAAGTAAAGTAAACATCTCAATAGGAATACTGTTGATTCTGATTTCGATTCCTGCAGTTGAAGTAAATAACTTATTCTAATTCCGATACTTCATTCTGATTCCAGATCATTCCGATTACTCTAAGTGAAGTAAACACACCATAATGGTTTTAAATAATACATTCTCATCTAAAAGCACCAACTCAACATTGTCTCTCAATTTGAATTGCAAAAAATTAGGCTATTTTTAAAACTGAATCACTTTAACTATGATCGTCCATTCGTCTTTTGAAGGGGTAAGGTCAGTAATAAAATTAATAGATCTAGTCATGCTAAAAGAATAGAAAAACAACCTTCATAGAGAAATTCAAAAGAATAACAAAATTGAGTTTAGGATATACCTCTAACAAAATGTATAAGGAATATATAACTACCAGGTAATTCATCAATTTCCATCCATTGTCCACAACCATTCTCAAGTATGCAAATACAATGGTGAGGGCTATCCTGTTAATTAAATTATAAAATGATGATTATGAAATGAAAAGGCACAATCGTAATTATAAAAATAATGATCATAAATAATATAATAAAATATATAATTATGTAGCTAATGAAAATATGAAAAAAAAAAATGAAAGGTATTATCATAAATTATAAAATTTGAAAGGCCATAATATTACCTCATTACGATTATTTTATTATTTAATTTCTAATCATTACAAAAAGAGTTAATATGTGGATATTTAGTTGTAATGAAATTGAAAGCTTTTGAGTGTTATAAACTTTTGGGTGTTACAAAAATTATACAATTAAGAACTTTTAGGTGTTATAAAATTTTGGGGAGCTTTTGGGCCTTATAAATTTTTTGATGTCATAAAAATTTAGAAGTCATAATAATATACACTACTAAAACTAATAATATAAAATCAAAACATTTTGAGTGTTACAAAATTGTGTTATAAACCATTATAAGTCATAATAATATATATATATTAATTATTTGTTATTTAAATACATATCATTATTAAATTTAGATATCTTAGAATTATGACACGTGGCATTGTAGTTTTTGTTTGAGGAAATGTCAGCCCAAGTCACTTTCAATTATTGAATAAACATTTTTATCTCATTTGAATAAACTTAACATTTGTGTCCCAACTCCATTTTTTTTGGACACAAATACCCTTAAAAACTCATTTAACTCATTTCAAAGTTTTTTGTCTCAGTTTTACCGCCGACAGCTCCTACTTCTTCTTCATTTTCTTCTCTTCCTCCTTCTCAGCACACAAACTCTACCGCCGTTCATCTCCTCCTCCTCCTATCCTTTTTATTTGATTTGGTAGACCGGTACAGCAGCTCTCGCTATCCGTCAGTGGCCGCGACTTTCATCTTCTTCCTCCGCATGACCAGACCAGATATGATGCTCCTCTTTCCCTTCTGCTTCTTCGTTTTCTCCTCCCTCTCCTACTCATTTTATCTTCCTTGGCAGACCGGGACACGACCTCCCTCTCTTCCTCAGTGACCGAGCCCTTCAGCTTCTTCCTCCGCACAACCAGAAGTTCTCAAAATGAGAAAGTGCATCATGGAATTGGGGGGTACCAGAAGTTTTCAAAATGGGAAGGGAATATGGTTTCGCCATATTTTGTAATGTTGTTAATGCAAATGTGGAGTAATTGTCAATAATGATGTAACACATTTTATATATAAATGTATATAAAGTTACTTTATTTGAGGCTATGTAATATTTATGGTTTTTACTAATATATTTTGCATTTTGTTGATACGGTATGAAGATCATTCATGTAAGGGTATATTCAGTTGGCCAAAACTAGTACCCAAAACACTAGTCACACCAAGATGAATAGCGTTAATCATGCTAGTTCCCTCGGTGTGATTAGTGGTGTCATGTGGAGATGGAATCAAAACAGAAGCGAAATCACTAATCATACCAAGTGGAACGAGTATGAATCATACTGGACACACTTGATATGATTAGTGGTGCCATGTGGAGATAGAACCAAAACAGAAGCGAAATCACTAATCATACCAAGTGGAACGAGTATGAATCATACTGGGCACACTTGATATTATTAGTGGTGTCATGTGGAGATTAGTGTATGATTAGTGTATTCACTTCTGTTTTCGTTCCATCTCCATATGGCACCACTAATCATACCAAGTGTGCCCAGTATGATTTATACTCGTTCCACTTGGTGTGATTAGTGTTTTCGCTTCTGTTGTCGTTCCATCTCCACATGGTACCACTAGTCATACCAAGTGTGCCCAGTATGATTCATACTCATTCCACTTGGTATGATTAATGATTTCGCTTCTGTTTTCGTTCCATCTCCACATGGCACCACTAATAATACCAAGTGTGCCCAGTATGATTCATACTCGTTTCACTTGGTATGATTAGTGATTTCGCTTCTGTTTTGGTTCCATCTCCACATGGCACCACTAATCATATCAAGTGTGCCCAGTATGATTCATACTCGTTCCACTTGGTATGATTAGTGATTTCGCTTCTGTTTTGGTTCCATCTCCACATGACACCACTAATCACACCAAGTGTGCCCAGTATGATTCATACTATTTTCACTTGGTATGATAAGTGATTTCCCTTCTGTTTTGGTTCCATCTCCACATGGTACCACTAATCATACCGAGGGAACTAGCATGATTAATGCTATTCACCTTGGTGTGACTAGTGTTTTGGGTACTGGTTTTGGCCAACTGAATATACCCTTACACGAATGATCATCATACCATATCAACAAAATGCAAAATATATTAGTAAAAACCATAAATGTTACAGAGCCTCAAATAAAGTAACTTTATATACATTTATATATAAAATGTGTTACATCATTATTGACAATTACTCCACATTTGCATCAACAACATTACAAAATATGGCGAAGCCATATTCCCTTCTCATTTTGAGAACTTCTGGTACCCCCCAATTCCATGATGCACCTTCTCATTTTGAGAACTTCTGGTTGTGCGAAGGAAGAAGTTGAAGGGCTTGGTCACTGAGGAAGAGAGGGAGGTCGTGTCCCGATCTACCAAGAAAGATAAAATGAGTAGGAGGAGGAGGAGAAAACAAGGAAGCAGAAGGGAAAAAGGAGCATCATACTTGGTCTGGTCGTGCGGAGGAAGAAGATGAATGTCGCGGCCACTGACGGAGAGCGAGAGCTGCTGTACCGGTCTACCAAATCAGATAAAAAGGATAAGAGGAGGAGGAGGAGGAGGAGGAGGAGATGAACGGCGACAGATTTTGTGTGCTGAGAAGGAGGAGGAGAAGAAAATGAAGAAGAAGTAGGAGCTATTGGCGGTAAAAACTGAAACAGAAAACTTTGAAATGAGTTAAATTAGTTTTTAAGGGTATTTGTGTCCAAAAAAGATGGGGTTGGGACACATATGTTAAGTTTATTCAAATGGGATAAAAATGTCTATTCAATAATTGAAAGTGACTTGGGCTGACATTTCCTCAAATAAAAATGATCATAATAATATATAGCAAAGTTGAAATGGAGACTGCGCTCATTCCATGCTTTAAAATTAAATCAGAATGGTTAAAAGGTTCAGATCTCATCAGTCATCTGTATATATAACATGATCACCAAACCTTGTGGCTTATAGCATGAAAGGTTGGACCTGTATGCTCTAACAAATTGGACTCTTCAAACTGTCCTTTATATATCATCACCACATGAGCCATGAACAAAGTTCCCTCCTACGGGACCTGGCAAATCATAAAATATTATGTATAAGTCTACAATGAAATCTTGTCAACTATGTTTTATGTATAAATTTAATGCATCATCACAATCAGTAACTTTTTGAGATAAAAAATAAAATAGATGTGATATTGTGTTCCATTAGACAAGTGCGACATTACCTCCTGTTTTTGTTAGCATTTTTCTGGTGTCAGGCTTCATTTCTTGGCTCCCAATTAAGAAACGATTACATGGCTAAATAGAGTACTAATCCTGAGTACGGTGTTAATAGTGAATAAATAGATAATACAGGTATAATATAAGAAACAGACGATTATCGTGTTTTTAATCAAGATGTTGAAGGAAAGTTTGCTTCCACTAAATACATTGTTTCCTATCAAATAAAATTATGTCATGTAGAATCGATAACCAAGCAAATGAGTTTTTAATACTACACAAACGTGGTTTTATAATTTTAACAGAGTGATGATACATTTATTCTGTGCACCAAAAATATTTTCGAAATATTGAGATGAAATGGAATGAATGGATTAGAAATTTAGAATGAAAAACATAGCCTATGTTCAACATTTAAATTAAGACCATTCCACATCAAACTCATACACTTGGAAAGGATTTATCCAATCTTCACCGTATTCTAAAATATTTCAAGCTAAAGTTTACATGTAAATTGTAAATTTGTAACGCTTTGTATTTTATTGACCTGAATGAAAATTGTTGACCAATTAAGTTTTTTATCAAACTTGGTTGCTGTATTCTAAAGTAGAAAGGTTATCTTTCAATGAAAACTTGGGTAAGCTGCCTCCAGCATCATCCACTCAATGCATGTCATTTATCAATGCTACATTTTTTCTTATCCAATTACATTTGAGATTTGACATCTTTTTTCTTTCAAGAGACAAGTTATAAATGAACAGAGGCACCTAACTAACATAGTTCACCCGCCTAACCCAAAATTTTCTACTATCCTGGAAACAACATGGGACTGCACTAGGTATCTTATGGTAAGAAATAGCATATGGTCTGCAGACCAATTCAGAGATCTGATGTAACCAGTTGTTATCTGACGAATGGTGTAGAGTTGGTGGTTGTTCCGTGAGGCCCCACATGACATAAAATCTCACCATCAACTTTGAATACCAAAGAGGCCCATTCATGTTTTTGGAAGATTCGACCGCAAGACATGGGATCTGGGGGTGGTGGTGATGAATGATGATGGTGGTGCACACTGCACGCTGCACGCTTTTTCTGATGCTTTGTGGGTTGGAAGCATGTGAAAAGCCATAGGCAAAAGCAAGAAAGCAGACAATTAAACCCACCATTTCATTGAGTGAGAATTATAACATCAAGGCCATATAAATGGCAAAGCCAGCCCATGCACGTAGCTTTAACATCTCCATCTCAAACTCCATTCCAATTCTATGAAGATTGCCTTTTCACTTTAGCTTGCGTCACCAATTGTACAACCAACAAGGTTACAAGAACCATCAAATTGACAGGCAAATAAAGCAGATGAAATAACTGAAAACAGATCAGCATATCAATAATACATCTCAAAAGATCCAGCAACAACAGAATGAATGCGTTCGGAATGGCAACGATCCCTTGATGATAATAATGCGCCTGGTGGAAAATTTCGATTTCAAGTTATTCGATTTCAAGTTATTACCATCCTGGTGGAAAATTTCGATTTCAAGTAAAATGATGCGGGAACGGGCTTTCTAAGTATAAATAAATGATTGACAAAAACACACAGCTCCACAAATCTTGAATATTAAAATGATGCACAGAATATACAGTGAGCCAGCGGTATTTGTTTCCGTTTTACCGTTGATTAGTTTTACAATTTCAGGGGCCAACCCTAATGTTGAAGGAATACTTGTATACCGATGGTTAATGAACAATTGTGTTGCAAATGTTACCCTTCCACATGGCAACTCTGTATCACCGAAGATCAATGACATCAAATTTTAAATTGGGATTCATATACACATCTGTACAGGATTTGTAAATGGGTCCCCCGTCAGGAGGGGAATCATGTGGATGAAAGCCACGTTGCTGACACTGTCTTATTACGGACATGCCACCTGGAGTTGTCAACCGGAAAATGCCATGCTTTCTACATAAGTTAAAAATTAAATGAATAAATTCAAGCAATAATCAATCATATAGCTAAAACTGGAATATTATTCTCGAACATCCTAACCTTGTACTATCTCTAGGTGCCATGACGATCGCAACAGATTCTGGCAGCATAATCTAAAAGAGGAATAAGCATTGTTATGACTATTTAATCTAGAATGGGAACAATGCAGATAACAGAAGAAAATTTGATAGGCATAAATAATAAATGATTCAACAACTCAGACCGTAACATTTTATCACATCGGGAAACTCCAGAAACTAGTGGCACTTGGTGCTAATGAGTCAGTTCCACAGGCCAAAATACAGCATAAATCAAGAAAGTGCATTTCAAGATATGCCCTAACTTTCTCTGGCATGAACAAACAGTATAATGAAAGAGTGTTTCCTGGTTTCCTAACATCTCTATTCTGCCAAGATTGAAGGCTGAACATTGAAGAGATACTTTAGAGATTCAAGGCATTGTAACTTAATACACCGCTTCCCTACCATATTCACTTCTTTTACCTCCAATATGTTTTCTCTATTCTTCCAACAGTTTCTCAGCCTAACACTACCTCGACCTCCAAAGTCACACACAAAATGACATTCACTAATTGAACGAATGTACAATGTACCAGTTTCCCAGCCATGTGAAGTATAGATAGTTCAACTAGTAAGATATCTTATTATCACAAGAGCTCTTTAAATAAAATCTAACTTGAACTAGGGTTAGAGGATTGAGGTGTGAGTTAAAGAACATAAACTAAAGTTTGACACAAAAATCAGTTTAATAGCCATCACAAAGGCTTCAAGCAACGAAGTAAATAGCAAGCATAACTTTAACAATAAGAAGCTGAAGCACACCTGATAAGAGTAATGAGTGTGAACATCAATCGATGACATGAAACAAGACTGTGTAGGATGTGTCTGGAATTTCACAATGGTAAAAAGTGATCAGTCAGCACAAAGATTACATAGGTATATCAATATTTTCAAACATTAATAAAATATGCATCAATCCGCAAGTATTTAAATTTGGACGTTCATCAGTTAAGAGAAAGGAAGAAGAGATGCCACAACTACCATGCAGAAACACATTGCCACTTGACATTCATCTGTGTATGATTTCCCATTATGAGAAATCAAAGTTCATACACAAATATGCTTCAAAAATTCTCTTTCCTCTGTAAACTTCAGCGGCAGAGAGAAGAAATAAGTTCATCCATCTAAAATAAGGTTTTGCTTTGTGCCAGGTGAGAGAAATTTACCCAAACTAACTGGTCATAATTCATAAATGGACGGGCATGTAAGACCGCATATGCATTTGCATGATAATTTACAACCACACTCTAATAATGGACTAGTTTCACAGTTACCTTATATAAATCTCAATGACAAGCTCGTTGTTAGCAATTTCATAAAATTCTTCTATTGAAATTTCTCTCAATTACAAACTGGTTGTCAGTTGTTTCCAAGAAAATAAAATATATCTGAATTAAAAGCTAGTTATCAGCAACTTTAAAGAATTCTAAATGTGATATCAGCCAAAGACTGATATAACCTTCATTTGACTCCCTGACATAGAACCCTACAAACTCCTCGTGTTTGTTTAAAGTTGCTTAACCGCTCTGCTAAGTTAATCACAATATACTAAAAATTTCCCACATGTGATAAAAATAACACGAATAATTCAAAATTGTGTGCCTTCATCCCTATTTTTCCTACCAAAACCAAGTTCCCTTGATTTTGTTAACCCCCAAATCATCATTATAACTAGTTAATATAGTGTCCTCAAATTTGCAATGGATTTTTGCATTTTGAATTAAGAATCGAAGCATAATTGTCAGCTTTAAAGAATTTATGCATTATAGTTGCATATCTCCACCTAATCAAGTATAATATTTAATTTCAGTACAATCTAAAACAAATTTCCAAAAACATAGTGAATGAGAGCAGATCAGTCAAATGTCACACTTCTATCCACTAAATGTAAGCTTATTAACTAGAGAACACAAGAATTGCACTTCGAAGATATAAACAAGTGCATAACATGACAAGAAGAGAATGAAGCTCTTGGCAGCCAAACAAGCATTATATTTTCCTTCTAACAAGGAGTGTAATAGTGATTAACAAGTATAGCATAATTTGTTTGATCTCAACAGATTCATCAAAATTTTGAAGATTGATATCAATGCTAGTTGTGGTTCATCAAAAGAAACAGGAAAGGGAAAACAATTATATTTATGAAAGAATAAAATGTATAGTAAGAATATATTATTGCAAGCCTATTTAACCGGAGACCAAGTCTTAAAATTTTACTGACCAATTAAGGCACAATCTATACGTACATGGCCGGAGATTTAAGAGTCTAAGACTAGTTCAATACCATTCCCATACGGGAACAAAAATGTAATGTTTTGATCAGTGCTAAGTGATAACACTGTAGTAAATACTCACATGAATCCACCCAAGAGGAAAAAGAGATTGCTTATCTTGCACTTCAAATATTTCTTCTTCATTTGTGGTCTGACACTGGTAATGAAGTAGACAAAAGCAACAATAGTTAAGACTAATGAAAAAGAAATGGAATAGCTTCACTCAATGCATCAAGAAGTCGACATACAGAATCAGAGGTTGATTCCTGCTTTGGAATAATGAGAGCAGTCACATAAAATTTTCGGTTTTTCTGCAGAACAGAGATTGAAACCATTAACATTACACAATTTTAACACTTATGATGTGTTCTTATAGTTATCAGCACTTACAAGTGAACCTGCCAGGACACCACAAGTTTCTAAATTCTTATCAGTATTTGACTTGGCCAGCTTCATGAAGTTATCCATTAGTGTGGTAGACTGCAAAGAAAATAATTTTTAAGAAATAATATCACCTTCCACCATTGTATCTGACAACATCCTAATTTCAATTTAAGCATCAAAATTGCGTATCACCAGAAAGATATTACCTAATACTATTCTATTCCTGAAAAACAAAGAAGTTAACACAAAAGTAGCAGAATAAAGAGAATTCTAGGACAAAAGAAAAGGTTATCAGAAAGCTTACAATGTGCAATTGCAGGGGTTCAGAACGCTCAAAGCCATCTGACAAAGAATTCTCAACTTGGCATTCTGTCTCAGAAACTTGGGGAGACAGTGCAGAGACTAGATCTTGTACTTCTGCTAGTACAGATGGAGGAGAAGGTTGTCTAATTATATCAACGGATACAGGGGTTTCTATTGTTTCAAAGGAAATCATGGAACCAGGTTCCCCAGCTTGATGCATCTCAATTTCATTATTTGGGCTTGTAATTGATCCAATACTT
Source organism: Dimocarpus longan (assembly GCA_022984855.1). Lineage (NCBI taxonomy): Eukaryota > Viridiplantae > Streptophyta > Magnoliopsida > Sapindales > Sapindaceae > Dimocarpus > Dimocarpus longan. The sequence goes on from CM041024.1 coordinate 17,415,653, forward strand.
GGTTTTTCGGGTTCAACGTTGCAAAAGTCTGTTTTTGTTGGTGGTCCACTTTCAATGGGTGGCAACAGGCTGTTCTCCACAATGGTTCACCAGAAAAAAGGAATCAGTAACCATAAATTCCCAAAAAATAAATAATGATATAATAAAGGCACAAAATATTAAAATGGGAAGAGAGCTCCTTGTGGAAACTCAACTCCAAATAAATTTAAGTTCCTATCAAATAATCACATAATGCCTTCAGAAAAGCACCATAACCTAATTCCACTTCTAAATTCAGTCGTGCGATGCACAAAGAGGGAAAGGAAATATATGCACAAGTATAACCTGGGGACTTCAACTGGATTCAGGTCTATGTTGTTTGGATATTTGACCTACACTCATATTAAAAAAAATAAATAAATAAAAAGTCAGCATGTTTCCTGCATAAAGTACCAACAGAAGGACCTAAATACCAACATACCAATATATCACTCTTAGGCGGTTGCCAATGACCATAGAGACCATTTGGACCAAGGATAGAATGTCTGGATAGGGTTTCTGCATTTGGACGGGGGAAGTTGAGAGACCTACAAGAAACAAGTGTAATCATAATGCCAAAAATGCCATATTATATCAACATCCACTAACATCATGTCACATGTATTTCGTAATTGTTTTTTTTAAAAAAAATAATGCATTTTGTAAATTAAGGCCCGACAATAGAAAGCTAAAAAACAGAAAGAACTGATATACATCTCTATCAGTTTGTAACTTCCTCATGCAGAATGACTCTGATGCAAGTACAGATGAGTCTCTTAATATAAATAATTTAATAACAGAGCATCCATATGAAAAAGAACAGAAGCTGGGCGTCTGAACTAACTAACGTTGAATGTGAACCCAACTCACTCTGTGAGTTTATAACTCCCACGACTTCAAAGAACAAATCAACTTATAATATTTTCAAAAGGCACACATTATATGGGCATATCGGTTTCCTATTTTTAAAACATTTTTTGTACGCTTATAATCTCTTTTATAGAATGTGACTTTGGTCAGACAACAAAAGTACTGCCAAACAGCCTACAGATCACTTATGATTTTTAAACCACTTCCTCCTTTCAGTTCTGATGTCATAATTCACATGAAGTTTCCAACTACGTAATGTGATATTTAATGTTCATTTCATTCACACAACATATACGGATATACCCAGCTTGATTTTCGGTAGTCTTTGAATCAAGTTTATTGAAGGCTATTAATGGGTTCTTAGACCAATGACCATGTAAGATTGCTTACATATTTTGGGCTTCTCAATATATTAGAGATGAGGATCTAAATTTCTTAATTTAATTTTTTTCTCCTTTTACCTCTTAGGAAGACTTAAAGATTATAAGTGCATCATCCATAATTTCTTGATCCTTCAGACTTTTTTTTTTTGAGTGTGTGTGTAGGTATGGTCTTTGCAAAGCTGTTCCTGCTTTTTCTTGTGAAGGACAGCTTGTTTTCTATACTTGTAATTCTTCCTCTTCTATAAGTTTTTGTTTTTGTCAAGAAAAACAACATCAATCTAACAGGTCTCCAAATCACCGAATTCAAAGAAAGCAATCAGTAACTTGACTAGCATCTTGCAGAGCTGTAAGCAGTTTCCATCATCCAGATGATATAGTGGCACACACAACATTAATTAGTCAAAACAATAAGCAAGTACCTATCCTACTATTATCACAATGATTTAGGAGACATGGAACATTGAGAAGCCACAGGAAAACTTTCCAATATTAGAACACTCACATTCTACGGAACTGCTCATCCACAGTCCTAGTATTGGACAGCTGTTGAGTCCTCAAACCTTGATAGTCAATTTCTCCAGTAGTTGGTCTCATTGCCTGTCATAGGTAGCATAGCACATAGATGAAAGCTAGTATCTTAATATGCAAAATATATGGGGTCACAACTAAAAAAGAAAAGGACAAACTCATAACAAGAGACTATTACCAGTACCAGTGCTGCACACAAAAGAACAGATTCTCACCAAAGTTTCAAAATCACACAAAATTATCAGAAAAATAAAACTCCCACTAACATGATGAACATCATCATACCTTTGCTCTATCATAGTTAGTCAAAGTCAGCTTTTTGGCAGAAGGTGACTCTAATAGATTATTTTGAGCAGAACAACCCCAACGATTATCTTGATATGCGTGCTTTCTGTTTAATTCACTGAGCTTCTGTTGCACCTTGGGCTGCAACTCCTCTAACTCACTCACAGCAATCAATAGCTTCTACAACAAGAATCATATTGCACCCAAAACCTTTAAACATCTTATCAACTTCATATAAAGAATAGAAAAACCAAAAAAAAAAAAAAAAAAAAAAAGAAAAAACCTTCTTCAGATACACTTTATTGCTTTGTAGAGATGTTCTATAGTCTCGATGATGTGGAATTGTCTCCATGACCAAACTGAAGCAAAATGAAACCACATAAATTCAGTCACAATTTTTGGAAGAAAAGAATTACAGCTTAAAATCCGCTACTCACAATTCCATAAACATGGGAGACTGCATATGTGATTAACTAATATTCTAAAGAATGAGTTCAACAAGGCACCCATAGTAACCACTTCCTTTCTTACCTTGAAAATCTTAGGAGCATAACGTACAGATCTATAATATTCTTTTCTGCTCGGAAGATGTCAGCCTACAATATCATTAGCAAATTAGGAACTGACACATAGTTAAAGACACCAGAGGGGGCTCAAAACGACAAAACAAGTTCTTCTTAATCATTCTCATTTAGACAATCCAAAAAGGCATTAAACAAGACTACAGCAATTTAAGGACGTGAATGCATTTATATGACACCATAGACAAAATCTCTAACAGCCAAACACATAATCTGCAGCACTACCGAACATCTCAAACCTATAACAAGCAAATGAAAAACTCTCTCTCTTTCACCATAAAACCAATACCCCCATTGACATTCAAACTGAACATTAAAAACATTGAATCAAAAGCAATTCAGCCAAAGGCCAAAATTTTCTGCCAAGAAAAACAAAACACTTGACTAATTACTAGACATTTGTATTTCTAACAGCATCAAAACACATAACAGTACATCTTTATCTATTACTCCTATTACTAACTTCGAAATCCAACGCTAGCCCTAACTGATTGTTTTTTTACCATATCCAACCTTTGCACATTACTTGCTCCACTATATCTTACAAAGGAAAGCTCTATTAAATCAACTTATCAGTATAAGCAAACAAACATAAACTCAAATCATACAAAATTCAAAACTAACATTATATTTCACCAATTAATTTAACCTACGTTAACTTCACAGCACTAAAAACCACCTACAGTTTCACAATTGCAGGAAACAACACGCCAAAACTTCATCAAACACAACAATCGCTTGAATTACAACCGAAACAATCTCAAACTATCCAAAATGGATATAAATCGGTGGAGATAACAAATTTACGGTGGCGAAAACGGTAAATAAATAAGAAAAGAAATTGAGACCTGTTTGAGGATGTTATCGGCAATCCGAAAGTAGAATCGAAGAGGGATACGGTTGTCGACGTCGAGTCTCTGCGCACTGGCGGCGATGTTGATTGTCGCCGAAGAAGACCTCATGATTTTCGTTTTCGTTTGTTTTTTTATCGAATTTTCTGGTCAACCAAACAGCATTTCCCGCGGATCGGAAAGTTGTAGTTCGCTCTCTAAAGAGCGATTTTGAGAGCCAAAACCTTAGAGAGAGGTCGTCGATGGTGGCTGAGGCATATAGAAACTAACGAAGTCATTTTGGGTTTCTTTCGAGGGCCATTTTGGAAATTCGGGTTTTGTTTGTCTGCTTGCGTTTTCGCTCTCCAATTTGGTGCCGCTTGGTACTCCAAATTTTTTTCTAAGGCAACTTTCATTTCAGTCCCTAACTTGTTGGAAAACATATGTATTTACTAACTTTCTCGTTTTTAAGTCACTTCGAACAGAAACATAATTTTATCCTTATTTTTTAATTAATGTGTAAATCCCGCCTACAAGACTTAAGAAAATAATCAAATCTTTATGAAAAGAGAACATACATTTTCAATCTTATATAATGTCAATAAGTAGTAGTGTTCTTCTTGTCAAATTATTTATAGTCTTTAAAGAAAGAATTTGAATCCTTATTGTCTTGCACAATAATAATCAACCTGATAATATTAATTGTGATGATAAAAATTACATAAGCCCAATTGATGGAAAAGACTGAAAGCCTAAGATAGCAACTAAATGGTGGCCTTATGTGTTGATCGAGCTGAAACAAGACCCAATGTCCGGAAGCCTATAACACTAACTCTTAACTCTATTAGTGAGTGTCGGCCGCATTAATTAAATAAATTTAAGTCAGTAGTAACATAAGCTTTCAATAGGGAGCAATTGGTTGAGCAAGAAACTCTTCGTTAAGAGTAGGAGAGCGAATCAAGCGAACGATTCCCTTGATTTCAGTAGTTTTAACTCTACTTCCGACACTCTCTTTTCACTTATAAAATGGGAGAGCAACCAAAAGAAATGGATCCCCAACTCCTTGTCCATTATTGTCACCCTACCAAAATTCCTCCAAGCACCTATACCCTCAAATACCTACATTCTAATACACCAACTTGGACCATCATCTACACTTTTTTCTCCAAAAAAAAAAAAAAAGATAGTTGCCCTCTTATTGATGGATAGCTACCCACTCCGAGGCTCTTGCACAATCATTCAACTCTTATAGTCTCATAAAACTCCATTTTCTAACTCGTCAAATGATATTGCATAATTGTCGATCGAACTCTTTTTATTTTTATATTTCTTTTTCTCATTTTAATTCTAACATGGGCGTCACCACCCTAGTATTAAGATTACACACACTCTATTTGTTTTACTTTTTTACAGGTTATTAGGTCCCATGAAACTGATTGTCGAGATCGATCTCCATAACAACTATTATAGATTTGACCGTCTACATTAATCACATTAAAATTATATTAAAGTAAAACTAAATAAATTATGAGTATCATAATTTAATTTTATATATATTATGGTGGGGAAGAGGAGATTAACATTTGCAAAAACTATCCATACTTTGTGTTTTAGGATAAGAATATAACTTAAACTACTAACCACTTAGGATCAAAGAAAGTGTTTGACACTCGGAGTGATGTACATTAATTTAATTAATATTAATTATACATGAAATTAATTAATTATGTGATGATACATTATCCAAATACTTTAGATATATTATTCTTTTACAACTCTATCTTAATAAAGATTAATATTTTATTTTCAAAAGCAATTTTATCCCTTTTATCTTATAGGCTTTCTCAATCCTATTATGATTTAGAAGGGAATCAATTTGGAGTGGAAATGACCAAGAGTGACCAAGTGGGCGGCAAGTTCACGTGCATGCCCACCTCAATCCTATTATGAGTTCACTTGGTCCAAGGTGGTCGATCGGTTATACGACCATGCTTGGAGCTCGAGGGTTCAACCTGCGCTACATTAGGGTGACCGACCCCTTACTTTCACATGAGTCCAATTGGACTCGTCACCTCCTACAAACCCAACCTTTTGGGCTTAAACCGATCAATAGTAAGAAATAAATACAATTTCGTGGGAATCGGGGGTCACGGGTGTCCTGTTATTTCATTCCAACATACTCAATCCAACTTTAATTAACTTTTAATTAATTGAACGTAATATGTAAATTTTAGTTTGATCCATTAAAAAACTAAAATTACACTCTTAAAGTAAAATAATACATAATTAAGTATTTTATTTATTAATAAATAAAAACACCATTAGCAATTTTATAGATTGTGCATTCTCATGAATGGATGTGCTATCGTTTCACTTCCCCAATTATTTTGTTTCCCAGGTCCGTCCTTACATCCAACGAATAATTTGATTTATCCTGAAAATATAATTTAATAATGCTTGTTGATTAATTATAAGTTTCATTATCCAAGCTCTTATAAGACTCATAAAGTGGCATTTATTCATATTTATAATAAGAGTCATGATGTACATATCCACAAATATATGTTTTCTATAATTAATAGATTAATAATACCAAACTATCAAGAAACACATTTTTATAATGTAATCATACCCATTGATAGCTCAAACATTATAATTTATAATCATAAGTTACATTATTTATTTCATTATCGAAATAGACATTTCAATTGCTATAATGTGATCGTTGGTAGAATTATATTATTTATATTATCCATATTCAATATGTCATTTGTATTATGCCATTTGGACAAAATACTCCACTTTACTGAATGTAGACTCATTACTCCAATTGAAACACAAGGATCCTACAATTTTATTAAAATATGGTGCCTAACCACACTATCTTAAGTTGTGAATAATATTCGATTAAATAAAAAATTATGTCTACCACACATTACAACTTTATGTGAAAATTTTTTTATTCATTTTTAGTTAGGGGTGGCAATACAAGTTGACGGGTCGGGTTTGGGTCAAGATGAACATGACGAGATTATTTTTTTGCTCAATATGAACATGACACAATTAATAAATGAGTTTGGAACTTTTAAACACGAATACGACATGATTATATTTGTTTCGACACGAAGACAATACGTTTACAGCTTAACTCATTTATTTTTGGGTCATGTTTGAACACGACCCAACCACTAACTTGTCTAACTCATTTAATGACATGTTTTCCATCCCTCTAAAACTATTTATATCACCTCATTTCATTAAATAAGTCATAATTATAAGAGTAAATTACATAAACATCCTCAAGTTTTTAAGTGTCATTGCAACTAGATGAAAATTTTAATTGTAATCACACAAAACATCTTCTACTAGCAGTTGACTTCTATAAACTCAAACCGTTGACTATCATTTCAATATAAAATAACTACAATACCCTTATCTAATGAAAACTTGATGGAAATATTAATACTTTAAGGGTAAAATAGCATTTTATATATTAAAATTACTTCATCCAATCATAAATAGGTCATGTCACAACTAAATTTATAAATAATTTAAATAATTAATTATGTAAAGTAATTTTTTTTTAATCTCTCAAAAAAAAAAAAAAAACCAATTTTTTTATTGAATCTTCTAGGAAAATTCATATACAAAACAAACAAAACTTTTTTGTTGGGGATTTGGTATAAAAAAATAAAAAATATTTATACATATATATATATATATATATATATATATTACTAGATCTCTATTGGAAACCTGGTATGAATAAGATCTCTGATGTAGATCTTCTCCATCAATGGAGTATATCGATCCATCACCAGTGGATATGTCCAATGATGATGTTTTTTCCTTATTTTGTTTTTTTTTTAAAATTATTTTATCAAAACATTATTTTCATTATTTATTAATTAATTAATTATCTTGTTTACTCCTAAAGATATTTTTGCCTCTGATAAGGGTATTGTAGTCATTTTATATTGAAATCGTGGTCAACAGTTTAAATTTACAGAAATCAACTTACATTAAGGGATGCTCATATAATTACAATAAAAAATCTCATTTAGCTATAATTACACCTAAACTTGAGTGTTTATATAATTTGCTCTTATAATTATAACTCACTTAAGGGAATATTGACACCGTTTCATTTGCACCCTACATTCAATCATCATAGAAAAGACAGGATAAATGCAAAATTCTCAGGATTCAAACTAATTTATTGTGCATGAAAATCTAAATTTGAGAGCTATCATGAGAAGACAAACATTGTACATCCTTCAAGCACATGGAGTGAAATATGTCTTTAAGACATTTCTTGGTATAGGCCTGTAGCATTAGCAAACCTATACATATATATATATATATGTATGTATTCTGTTTTACAGCGTGTTGATATTTTTTAATAATTTTGTAATTATTTATTTATTGATTGTTGTTTGCAATAGTCCTAAGGTAATTCTGTCATTAGTGACGATATTTTCACCCCTCAAAAATTATAAGTAGACCCCATATTAGCGTTTTTTTAATGTACAATATTACATTTAACTAAAATTATTAAAAGAGTAAATATTTTATAAGTACACCCACCAATTATTAATTAAAATATAATTTATATCATAAACATTTTTTTAATCTCTCAAACCCTAATTTTTTCTTTGGTTACTCTCTCAAACTCTAACTTTTTTTTTTTTTTCTAAATTCTAATCTTAAACACCAATTGAAAGAGACCTTAGTGAATGATGTCATTGCTTCTCCATCTACAATCGGCACAAGGGAAGAAACTACCCACAAAATTGGTCTCTATACGCAAATATTGGTGAAAACTTAATCAAATGACTTATATAACATAGATGATTTAGTTGTATAATGTTATAAATCAACAACGTTTGTCATATACAGTTGACTGTAAGGATGTATGGAATATTCATTTGGTATGGTTTTATATCAAAACGATTGTGGATGTGATGACAGTTTTCTGCTAACATGAACATTGCAATTTGCAAGTGTAAAAATAAGTCAATGAGAAAAAGGGCAGCTAGTGAGACGGTGAAAAACGGCTTCATAGATTTGATTGTTTGAGTAAATGAAATGTTAACCGTTCCAATACAAACATTAGTCAAAAGATTCCTCATCAATTGTACCACAGTCAAGGCATGATTGCTGCAAATTGAAAAGTTAAGAGCATCATTAATATAAATATGAATTGTTTTTTAAAAAGATAGACATATCATCAATGTCAAAAAAATATATATCCTACGTGGCATAAACATGAATTGATAGACACTCAAGTTTAAAATAGCTCTTCAATGCTATTCTATTCATTTAAATGATAAACAATCAAACAAGAATACATCATTAAAGAAAATTATCATAAAATATTATTTGATGGAAATCTCAATTATTTATTACCGATATGATTGTCTAAGAGACTCTCTAAAAATGAATATTGAGGTTAACAGTTTTTATTATTATTATTTTTTTTATCATGTCAGTTTGATAGTGGTCGAGGAAGTTTGCATTTGAGAGGTTAATTTTAACTTTCTATCAATTTATCCTATGTGACACCCTATTTTTTCATAATTCATACTTACAATAGAAATACTTTAATATATCAAAAGTCAAAACAATATAATTCATTAACACATACCATAAATAAAATAAATATTGATGGGGTGTATTTATAAAAATATATATAATAAAATTAAAAGAAAATGGTAGTTTTAGTATTAAGTGGGGTTTAAAAACAAAGTTGAAATTTTTAAAAGTATTTTGGATGTGCAAACAAAAAGGGTGTAAATATTCCATTTCTGAAGGTAGAAATATCACCACTCTTTTGTCATTCTTATTAGAATTTTATCTCTGTATCATTTATGAGTGATGCTGTTGACAATCCATTAGACATATATTCACACCCCAATTTATTTATTTATTTTTTTATTAATAATGAATTTAACTCACTAAATTAAATTAAATTTTCTAAAGACACATATAAATTTTTAAAATACATAACATCTTATCTCTTCTTCATCTTTTTAATATTTTATAAACTCAAAACCCTAAATTTTATTTTATTTTATTTTTTGTTTAACATGTTTTATGTTCCACATGATTAGAAAATGATGGTGAACATACACCGTCAAAAAGTTGTTATTAGATCAAAACTTGCAGTCTTTAAATTATATTTTTCAGGATAAAATTCAACTTTATTAAAATGAGTGAAATTTTTTTTAAGAAAATGTGGTTTCTTATGATTCTAAGCGAACCTCCACTGATTTATTTATTAGAAATAAATTGTTTATTTAAAGGAAATGTGAAAGATAAAAAGGGTATTTTCGAACAATATAATTATTTTTAGAAATTTTTATTATTAATTATGAAGTGCTTTTAGAGTATCTCCAATATAAATGTGAATTGTTTTTTTAAAAAAATGGACATATCATCAATGTCAAGGAAATGTATATCATATATGGCATAAACATGAAATGATAGACATTTAAGTGTAAAAAGACTCTCCAATTTTATTCTATTCATTTAAATGATAAACAGTTAAACAAAAATACATCATTAAAGAAAATTATCATAAAATATTATTTGATGAAAGTCTCAATCATTTATTACTGACATGACTGTCTAGGAGACTCTCTAAAAATAGACATTGAGGTTGACAGCCTCTATTTTCTTTTTTGTTATATCGGTTTAATAGTGGTCAGAGAAGTTTGCATTAGAGAGGTTAATTTTAACTTCCTATCAATTTATCTTATATGGTACTCTATTTTTTCATAATTTATACTTGCATTAGAGATGCTTTTAGAGATTAATTGTGAAAAAAATTAATAATGTATTGTAAGAAGAAAATCTCATTACTTATTAATTTAAGACTCTCACAAAAGTAGGATTTTAATAAAACCGACTTTTTAAATTGACTGTGTGTTCTATCAACTACTACAAGATATAAAGGATGTCCAATTGGCACTAGATTAATAATGGGTAGCGTAAATTTTTGCTCAAAATAATACAAGCCTCCTTTGTTGGGTTACAAGCTCTTATGTTTAATGCCTGCAAGATAAATATATATGTCATTTTCATTATCAAATTTTGCTTTCCATTATCATTTTGATTGGGAATTCAAATAAAAAAAAAAAAAGATAGGTTGTTTATTATATTTACCGGAGTAACATGATAAATGAGTTGTAACTAATGCATTAATCAATTTTTTATATAATTTATATGTTACATAATTTGGATAAATAAGACAAACTATTAATATTATTCAACAAAAAGTTAGAGAAAAAAAATATTTATCAACTATAAAAAATGGAAACATCTTCATTTGTTTCGAGAACCAAATCTAATCATAAATATACTTGACAATTAGCAGGTCGCACAACTCACAAAGACCACCTATTTAACTCTCAGATACAGACACTAAAAGACTTCAATAGAAAACAAAAAGACAGATATAGCAAAGAAAGAGCTCCAATATGGTTAAGAGTAGTGGTACGATGAACTTTCTGATAACAACCATAGTGTGTTGTTGTTCATGAATTGGCAGTTGCTCTAGGTGGCAATGGATCCAAAATACCATAGCAATGGCACTGAAAAGCACTGCATTGGCAAACTACCTGATCCAGAATGCTATAAAAATGCACTAGAGCCTACTTTGGCAGCCCACCTGCCTCGCAATGTTATCAAACTTGTTGCGACAATTGTCAAGTTCCACAAGTCTCAAAAGGCTCTAGACAAATGTACTCTTGGTTGTGCAAAATCCAAGTGTGCAAATTGTATCTCTGGTATGAATATCTCAAATCCATTGTCCTACTTGACATTAAAGTGTACAATTCTTATAACAAGGTGAACCAGGTAGTTGGCCAGCGGAGGTTCTTGCAACGCACTTGCTTTAGCATTTTTCATCCGGACGACCAAGCACAACTGCTAATATCATGAACATGATTGTTATTAGAAAGTTCCTCATTGTATCACTACTCTTCACCATGTAAGAGCTCAGTGACGGACCCATAAATTTTTACAAAATGGGGCATTAAAACAAAATCATAATAATAATAATAGTATTACAAAAAAATAATAATAATAACAATAATAATGAAAGATTAAAAACATAGCAAATATTGTGAAGTCAAGAATCGATAAAAGAAAATCTAAAATAAAATTATGTATCAGGGTAATTGTGAAATTTTAATAAAACAACTTTTTTTTCTAGGATTTTAGGGGAGGCAACCCTATATGGGTCCGCTAGTGTTAGTGCTCTTTCTTTGATATTTCTCTCCTTTCGTTTTCTGTTGAAATCTTCTAGTATGAAGGAGTTAAATAGGAATTTGGTTCACAAAAAACTCTATTAAGAAAATATTGAACCTTATGAGACAACAATACTCAATTGGTTTAGAAAGTACTTATTTGGAAGTGTTTGTGAGTTGTGATCTATTAATTATCAAATACACTTATGATTAGATTTGGTATTATGAGCAAGTGAAGATCTTACATATATTTTCATTTAATAATTTACTTTTACAAATTGTTAATAAAGATTTTTTTTTTTTTAAACAAAAAAAAAAAATCTATCACGTAGCACACAAAAAAAATGTGAGTTTTGAAAATAACATAGAAGAATTGAAATGAGTTTAAAGAGAGTGTATTCAATCTAAAATTTATTGGAGTTTGCTAGATTTTTTTTTTTTTTTTTTTTTAATGATAGATTTGGGTGGAGAATTCATAGATACTATAAATTGCATATTGATTTTGTTAGAATTATTTATGAAATCCAATAAAATCTTTAAGAGAATGACAAGTTTTGTTATTGATTTTTTTGTTTCATAAAAATTAGAGATAATCTCACTTTCCTCTTGTAGTTTGATATAATCACTAATTATCTTATGTAGTTTCAAGAAATCTCATTTTGCTCCTTATCATTACTACCGTTACAACATGACTGAAATTATCAAAGTGCCTATGTAGTTTTGTCTCTCTATATTAATAGTCAGACTATGATTTTCGAAGTCAACTTTGATGGTAGATGATTTTTTGGATATTTCCATAAACTATAGATAGTATTTGGTTTATTTCATAAACAGACAAGAGAAATGTTAGCGATTTTCAAAAATACTAGAAGATTTTGATATTATGTCAAATTAGAAGGGGAAAAATAGGATTATCCCTAAAAATTATTATAGAATCCATCTAAATTCATCACTTAACTAAATAAGTGAAATCAATTTATATACTTATATTTCATTGAATTCTTTACAAATGTGATTGAGTACACCTAGATTGTATTAGATTTTATATAAATTTAAATTAAATATACCTAGATTTTAATGTATTCTATACAAATATAGATTGAATATATCTAAATTTCAATGCAACTCATTTAAATCTAGATTAAATACGTTTAAACTTTATATTGTATTGAATCCCATGGATTTCTAGATTAAATACACTCTCTTAAATAGTTCATGCATAAAAGCTGCAAATTATGCAAACTATTTTCATTGTTCTCACACTATAGTTTATAAATACTAATGATGCTAAAAATATTCATTTTAGTTCTAAATATTATTTTAAAAAACTCACACTTTTTTAGTGCTAAAACAAAAAAGAGAATTGAGATCCTCTCTCAACCTAATTTTTGCCTTAACTTTTTATAATGAAAGTTTGAATATTTGCATACATGACGGAGAAAATATCTAACAATCTTAATCATAAACTCTATTTGATGCTAATATGTTACTAAATTGTAGAAGGTTTAGGGGGAAAAAAATGATACAAGATAATCCTAGCTTAAAAAAAAGTATCATTTCCTTTAGTAAAATTCTACTGACCTCATCAAACTTTGTCTTTTGACAACCGGAATCAAATTTTCAAAAACAAGATAATGACCGCCACCTATATTAAAGTTGATTGTGAAAAATTAGGGTTTATCATCAAAAACAGGAAAAAAAATAAAATTACTCTTGATTTAAATGAATTAAAAAATTTTAAAATGAAAATAGTAAAAAGAAAAAAATATAGATATCCACTGTTCATATATAAGATGGATAATATATATCTAGATTAGATATGCTCCCATCTAGATGGATGATGTTGATCCGTTCACAAAAATAGTAAATTTTTGGGTAAAAATCATTTTGGTCTCTAAATTTTAAGAAATAGTCAGATTTTTACCTATGTTTTGAAAAATGATGAAACCATCTCTAACGTTTCAATAAAATATCAAATTAGTGATTCTTGTCAATCAATTAACGGTCAAATCTAACGGACAGCATGATAGATAGAGGTAAAATTGTCATTTCAATCACACTCCATGATGGTAACACGTGTACAAGCTAAATAAATTAAGAAAAAAATTAAAAAGAAAGGAAATTAAATGTCAATTAAATTAAAAATAATCAAATAAAAAAGAAATTAAATTAAAAAATCAAGCAATTAAAAAACTTGAAAAAAAATCTAGAATCAATTAAAAAGCTTTAAAAATTTTGAATCCAGATCATTAAGAATAACCACTACGACAGTTCTCATCTCCAATCTAGAAGTTGTTGAACCAGCAATTTTCGTCAAACCTCCACATCTGGCAACCTTAGATCTCGACTGAAACAAGTCCAGCCATCGCCTAATAAAGTCATCTGTCAAGCATTGCTGTGAAGCTTCTCTCTTCCATCATGAGGTCTCGACAATGCCAATGTGATTCTAGGTTTCCAGCTAAGTTCGCGTAAGACCTATCAACCTATTATGGTTTATTTTTTGTTTCCTCATGTCTTGGTATTAGAAAAATAGAGATGAGAGATTAGGTGAGGATAGATATTGGATTCAATTGGGTGAATCGTCATAACCGTAGATATTGGGTTTGATTGGGCTCATTGATAAGAATATTTTTAGTGAAGATTTAGACCTTCAAATTTATATCTTTGTTATTGTTTCCAAATGTTTTTTATATGTTTTTTTAGTGTTTTTTAGGAAATGAGTCTCTAAATGGTGTGTATACTTAATTAGAAAGTATTCGATATGAAATCAAGTGAAAAAAATATTTGGTAAAAAAATGAAATAATCATAGATTTTTAGGTATGAAAGATGTGTTGAATTTTAAGACCTCTTGTGGAATCATCATTTTGATTTATATGAGCTACAAAATATCAAATTAAAGCTACGGATGTCTAGTTTCCATAGCAACCAACAGTTCGTGAATTAGAAGTTTGTAGAGAAAAATATGATTATTTTAGAGAGCAAGGGTCAAAGTTGGCACGCTCTAGCTCTGTCTCACCAACCTGCGTGCAAAGAAGCATACCCACCAGCGCACTTAGGCACCAAGTAGTGCACAAGAAATGCCACATGTTGCCAGTCCACTCCAACAACGTGAAAGAGAGCATTTTCAAGGGTATTTTTTACTTTTCACCCTTTAATCCTTACCCTAACTTCCACACCTTTAAGAGAGAACCAAAGCTCACACTTTTAGTAGTTTTTAAGGGTTGAAAATAGGGCTCTCATGGCCCTTCTCTCACCCTTAATTCTCGCTTCACATACCTCCATTTCACCTTCAAAACCCACCGACATCATTAACTCATATTTTGAAGAGAAAGCTTTACATAAGCGTAGAAGAGGACGTAAGGGTTCAAACTTGAAAGAAATGAGCTCATTGGATTCAAACTCGAGAGAGGGAGATTCATGAGTTGTTTTCTCAACTTCTTTTTTGTATTTGTAATTTTTTCATCATATGTAGCCATATTTTATGTTATGTTAGGATGATGATGGATATTGATTATTTAATGTTAATAGAGTTTGATTATCATTTGCTTAAAGATGGTGTGCATGTTGAGTAGGAATTTTAGAACTTAATATTTGTATGTGATTGACCACCATACGCATGATTTTTGTTGTGTGTTGAGACCGGAAGAAATGACATATAAAGTACTCGGTAAAATGTCTACCTTAGGTTAGGAAAGGGAAATAGAGCACTCATGTGACAGTGGGGTCGCCGTGAGTGCTCTAGTAATAGCCAATTTCAAACTATTTCGATTTCAGATTATTCCGATTTTCATTCAAATTTCTCTAAGTGAAGTAAATGCATCATAAGTTAATTCAAACAAAATTCAAGGGGTTTGGCAGTATTTTACTCTTTTACAAAAAAAAAAAAATTTGTTGAATAATATTAGATTATCTAAATTATTTGTCCAAATAATATGACAAGTAATTGTACACGATATAAATTATGAAATAAAGTAGTGAATGATGAATTAGTTATGACTCATTTATAAATTCATTTGAACATATATTTTGGATAATTACTAACTCTTTTTATTATTCTTAATAAAATGATAATGGAATGAAGAATTTAATAATTAAAATGACATATATATCTACCTTTCAACCATTAAAGCAAAACGGTTTGTAAATAATAGAGGTTGGTATTAATTTGAGCAAAAATTTACACGTCCTATTATTATACCTTTTAGCTGTTAGGCCTCGTTTGGTGCATAAGATAGAATTAGATTGAATGTTTTTTCATATTTGGTGAAAATATGATAGGATTAAAAGTAGTGGATATAAACTTTAATTTTAAAGTAATTTTTTAGAAGTTTTTGTAAATTTTACATATTAAGACAGATACTTGGCTCCATAACTACCACCATCACTTACCTTCTCTATTACCACCCTTCTTCATCAGCAACATACAACGTTGAAGAAGAGATTGACGATTGACAATGCCGAAAAAATTGCAAAAACCGCTCGGACACGAAGAATAAGTTGGGATAATTTTAATTCATGTGTTGAACATGTTAGTTTTATCCTAAACTAATGAGATAAATTAGTGATAGATTAAATTAGAGTGGAAGCACCAAACATGGGTTTGAGCAAAAGAAAAGTCTAAACCCAGTCTCATCTCATATAACAAATAGGGCCTTAACCTTAAGGTATAATAATAGGATGCGCAAATTTTGAGCAAAAATTTACAAATCCTATTATTATACCTTTTTGAGCAAAATTTACAAATCCTATTATTATACCCTTTTGGTTATTTTTCTTCTTAATGGGCCTGTTATTGCGATCTTCATCTGATGGATGATGGAGCCAAAGTTGATCGTGATCATGGGTCATGATGGACCAATTTCATTGATTTAAAATTAAATTTTAATGAAATAACCAGTTTCATGTGTCATAAATTATAATAAAATCTCCACATTTAGACTTCCGTTAAAAATTTCTGTTTTGATTGGTTTTCAACTATTGTAAAGCGTTTTTAAAAAAGAAAGATTAAATTTAGTTCATGGGAAGCTAAATAATCAAGCTTAGTATTATAGAAATATATTATTTTAATGTGCAATAAAGCTAATAATGCATGACACCTTAATTTCAATTTCATTTAGACCTAGGCTCTGGGGCACTGTCAATGTTGTAAAATTAATCATTTTGGATTACATCACGGATCTATCTAATTGTCTAGATTTTAGACGACAAGAACACCTAATTAATTCTAATCACAAACTAAAAATCAAACAGACTGTTGTAAGTCAAGAATTTCTACTAAGTTATACCAAAATTTGGATGAGTTAATCACGCCTTCCCGCTGCTGACATTAAACGTATGACTGGATGGTTGGTAGCAGATACAAAAAGCATGAGAGCAATGGAGCATAGATTCAAAATTTCTTATATATATTGACCATATACATTCTTTTATATATATATGTAAGAAACCCTCAAAGTCCACAGTCATAGTCACCTAAATTAACCTAATTAAGATCCACAATGAGACCCAACTTGTGTTTCTTTGTACACTCGCTTTTCATTTCGATTTTTCTTGTCATCTACACATCATACTATCACCCCTACCCTTAATTTATTACACATCATCGAATCAACACAACAGCAAGTGCTTTATATCATCCTATGAGAGTTTTTACTGCATAAAAACCGGAGGTTCAAATCTCATTTTAATGGTAGAAGAGTATTTGTTGGAAGTGTAATAAACCATCTGTATTGACCAACTTGGTGAAAATAAGTAGCTCAAGTCGAAAGTGTAAGAAACCATCTGTATTGAATAATGAATTGTTGATCAGTGAAAGAAATGCAGTCAATTTTAGTTGCCAAATGTATAGGTATGTTTTTTTCTTTTTTTTAATTAATTATTTTTTTTTATAGTGGGAGAGGGTGAATTAAATTCATAAAAAACCATTCACATTTTATGTTTTAGAGCAATAATAGGACTTAAACCTTTGACCTTTTAGGATAAAAAAAAAAGTTTAATCACTTCTATTAGAAGTTGACGTGCATAGATATTTCTCTTCACCCACTATAATAGCTGATTTATTTGGCATCACCTATTATAATTAAACATGATTTCCATCATGTATTTCTCTTTCACCTACCAGTGGCTGATTTATTTGGCATCACCTATTGAAACGTTCCTTTTCCAAATTCAAACTCAAGACTATCGAAACGTTCTTTTTCCAAATTCAAACAAAGCAATCAATATCAACGTCCTAAGGCAAATATTCATTCTAGAACATTCAGGTTCATGTCGTTCCAACTATGGGTGATATTTAAAGAGGAGAAAATAAAGAATATCTGAGTTTTGATTTTTTATTTTTGAATGCATGCGTTCTTTTCCACCTTAAATGAATGAATCATAAGAGGTACCTAAGGAGTACTGTCAGTTTCGTTTAATATTGAGGTCCAATTCAAACCAAATTGACTTTAATTTGCATACCCCTGAATTTTGTCACAAACATCCAAGAAATCCACATCTTTATTAAAAGTTTGGACCTTGGAAGTGACATTATTTGGCATTTGGGTTGATTTTGCTATGATTTAGACACTCACACCTGACTAGAACTACGACTGTAAATACATACATACATACATATATATATATATATGTGTGTGTGTGTATTAAGTCTTTGATAAGGTTTGATTTGCAATCTTCCGCTCCACT
Organism: Dimocarpus longan; assembly: GCA_022984855.1. Lineage (NCBI taxonomy): Eukaryota > Viridiplantae > Streptophyta > Magnoliopsida > Sapindales > Sapindaceae > Dimocarpus > Dimocarpus longan. The sequence goes on from CM041024.1 coordinate 17,434,085, forward strand.
TGCGACTTCTAAGTCTTGGGTCAAGACTCCATGGAATTCTCTAGCTTAGGCTTAAAAAAGGTCCTTGGCTACGCTACTGCATTAAACATACCCTTGACCCTTCCACCAGGAGTTTACAATCTGAACACAGATATCCATCAGTTCTTGCGTTGAGAATGAGAAAGTTGGTCTGGATATAGTTATTTGAAATTAATTAGTACTCGTGATTGGCAGCCTTAATTGCTCGGCACTAAGGGTTAGGGCTACTATCTCTATTGATAGAGCTGAAACTATGGAAATTTAATGACGAGGACTCAGCTACAAAGCTAAAGGCTCAATATGCATATACCTTATTTGTCTTGAGCCAATATTTCGATTGCAACGGACTTTATTGTGAATAGAAACCCTCCTCAATAATTAAAGATGTTAGACTAAGCACTCCACTTAGCGTGAGTGTAAGCTAGACATGGTTTAATTTTCAGCCTTTGATGTAATGGTTTTGGTCAACTGAATTCCATTTTTTTACAAAAGAATAAATTGAAAAACGTTTTCCTTGTATCATTTTTGTCTAACTTGTTGAAGGGACTATAAGGAAAATATTTTGAGGTCCTACACATCATACACCAGGTTAGGCCCATGTATAAACAACACAAGCATCAAGCAAGTAGTCGTCCGAAAAAGTTTCGTTTGCCAAATAGGTCGTCTTAAAGAAACTCAAACAGACCAAAAACAATACAGGGAATTCCTGCCACTGAAGCAGGGAATTCAATTACAATTGAATCCACATACAACATGTTTGGTTCTAGGACGTAATAGAATCCACTCCAAGTATTACCACCGAGGCTAAAAAAAAATTCTTTGTGTTCTCATGTTTTCTTCCGCTTTCTGTCATTTTCTCTCACCTAACTTTCCCTCTAAAATAATTTAGAACATCTCCAATACAAATATGAATTACTTTTTTTAAAAAATAGATATATAATCAATGTCAAGAAAATATGCATCCTACCTGACATAAATATAGATTTATAAACACTCAAATCTAAAAAAATTCTTCAATATTATTCTATTTATTTCAATGATAAATAGTCAAACAATAATATATCATTAAAGTAAATTATCACAAAATATTATTTTATAAAAGTTTCATTCATTTATTGCTGACATGGCTGTCTTACAAACTCTCTAGAAATAAACATTGAGGTTGATAGTTTCTATTTTCTTTTTTGTCATGTAAGTTTGAAAGTGGTTATGGAAGTTCACATTGGAGAAATTAATTTTAACAATTTATCAATTTATCTTATGTGGCACTCCATTTTTTTTATAATTCATATTTACATTGAAGATGCTCTTGCAGATTAATACGAAATCAGTATAGTGGTAGGGACCAGATCCTGCTCTTCCATGTCTTTAATAAGGTTTCATATTATCAAACATTCAAAGGAACGACTAAGTGTCAATGGGACAATGGCTCGTAAATGTTGCCCCTCATCTTCTCTTCTCCCTTGGGAGATCGCAGATTCGACACCTCCTCCACTTAAATGTGGGTTGTTTCCTCTGTTCATGGAGCCGATCCCCGGACTGCAGCTTAATCGTTCTTTCGATATCTCCCCCGCTTAAGTGTGGATTACTTTCTCCTCTCTAGAATAGCTGATTTTCATCCTGCACCTCAATATTTATCCCTAGTGATCACGGTTAAACGCTGGATCAATTCCAATCACAAATAAAAATAAATAAATAAAAAGTAACACCGACAACTAAACCCTTATTAATGTGCTTTTTATGTTCTGTTTACCCATTCTCATGTTTCTAACTTTTTGACAATTACCGTGGTTAACTATTGTTATTTAATTCTCTTTAGTTACATGTATCTTTCATGTGCATCCTTGTCAAAAGACTCAAAAGTCAAAACGTACAGTAAATGCATTAATTTACGTGCCACAGTGCCGGTCTACCACGGCCACCTTGATTTGTACCTCCAAAATCATTTCAAGAACCTCGTCATATCATTTAATGTCAAAATACAAATTCGTTATATATTTTAATTACAACCTCGAAAATTATCTACTATCTAGTGACAATAGATCACTAGAATTACAAAACAAAATTTTCTTAAATTTAATTATTGAATTGACCATTTTTAAGATCTATAAGAAAAACACTAATTTTCTAATATAATTCAACAAAATAACTTTTTTGATCCGTATTTAAATCATTAATTCTCAATTTTGTTTACTTCTCGAAGTCTTCTTTCTTATAAAAAAGAGAGACAAAAACGGAAAAAAAAAACCAAAACAATATATGTTCATCTAGTCAAGTCAGATTTTTTTTTCCTTTAAATAAAAAGAAAATTTTGTAATTTTTTCATATGTGGTGCAATAATATCTCTCTACTTAAAAATAAATAAATAAATAACTTGATAGCAAAGAGTTTCATCCGATCAGACAATTATTAAAGTTTGAATCTTTCTCATTGCAAGTGATACCTTAAAAAAAATAATTAAATAAAATAAATGATCACAAGTATTGTCACCTCCATCACAGATGGTTAAATAATAATAATAATAATAATAATAATAATAAGTAGTCATAGACAGTCTTACTGGTAATCACACTTTTCGGACTCCTCATAAACGAGAGTTGAAGTTCAAATTCCCCCTTCTCAAATGAAAAAACAAAACAAATAATAAAATAAAATATTATGTGATATTACTTCCAAAATTATATAAAAAAAAAAAAGACATTATATGGTATTTTTTATGTTAAACATAATAAAAAGGTAGTTAAAAATATAATTACAAAAAATAATTAATAACTCTTGAGGTGTGATCTAAATAAGTTCGGATGCAAATTTTATATATTTTTATGTTAGAATTGTTCAAAATTTTACCTTCTTTTAAAATGAAATAATTTGGCATAAAAATTATAAATACATTATTTACCGTATCATCTCACAATTCATATAATGTTTATAATTTATATACTATATTAGTTAGATGAATTAAGTTACCGATTACCTAGAGTGAGTGAAAACCCCGATTTAAACCTAAGAATTCATATACTACAATAGAAGATATTATCAATAATTAAGTTAATTACTTGATAACCTTGACAGAGCACTACAAGAAAACTGAACATTAATATCGTAATATTCATATCGAACACTAAAGGCTCGATATGGATAATAGCTATCCATACTCGATATGGATATTCATTATTTTATTATTTTTTTCGAATATCCATACCGGGCCTAATAGTGCTCGGTATTGATACTAATGATTATCCATATCGGACGTGTAAAGGCCCGATATGGATATTAAAATTGAAAAATAAAATAAATTTTTTTATTCATATCGGGTGACCGACCTGCCCGGTATAGATAAACTAGATTATCCATATCAAGCGGGTTGGTCTCTCGACATGGTTAGTCTCAATTAAAAAATGAAAAATAAATGGGTTTCAATACCGGGCGGATGACCCACTATGAATGGATAATCTTAATAAATATTAGTTTTTTATTGATACCGGGCGGGTATGGATAATTTAGATCTAAAAAAATTTTAAAAAAATAGATTATGTATACGCCCACCCGGTATGGATAATCTGGGTATTTTTTTTGCCCGATCGAATCTCTCCCCCCTCATTCTCCATTTTCTTTCTCTTTTTACCTCTTTCTCTCACATCTTTTCTCTGTACAAACCCTAGCTGCCCTCAAACCTAGCTGCTCCGACTGCCTCTGCCTCCGTCTCTGTTGCCGTCGATCGATCACTTCCTCACCGTCTCCGTCGCCATCCACTGCCTGTAAGACATCATTTCTTCTTCTTCTTCTTCTTTTCCTTATTCTTCTCTTTTTCTTCTTCTAGCTTCTTCTTCATCTTCTTGTACGTCTCCTTCTTCCATCCACGGTGACGCCAGAACTGCCTTCCAACCACTAATGCGGCAGTCTAGCCGTCACCTTATTATTATTTTTTTATTTCATTTTTTCACATATTTTCTTCTCTTGCAGCCGTGCTGATGATTGATGTTGTCCAGTGCCATCGTATTCATTGATCTACAATGCTTTCGCTATTCGAGACCGTTATCTTTGCCGATCCACACCTCTTCCACCATTTTCTCTGTCAAGAAGATATGAAATTTATGATTTTGTGTTTTTTAATGTTTCAATTTATGATTTTGTGTTTTGTGGAGTTTTTCTAAAAATTAAAGTTGTGATATTTTTTATGTTTTAGGGTAATTTTGTATTTTTGGTTTTGTGAATTTCTTTAAAGATTAAAGTTGTGATATTTTTTATGTTTTGTATGTAAAATATATGTGTGTTTACTATTTTGTACAAATAAGTAATATATTAAATGATTGTAATATTGTAGATGTGATGAATATCTATGTGAACGTGATCGTTTTCTTTGACATTCAAAGTTTAGTAATTTAAATATAGTTTAACATTATGTTGTGATATGTTTGTTTTTTAGTGTTACATAATTTCAAATAGATAAGAAGTGACTAAAATTTTCAAGGTTAATATCCTAAACTCAATCTATAAGGACATAAGATTTAAACTTTCAATATTTTTAATAATTTCTTCTGTAATTTTTAAACTTTTTGAGTATCAAAAAAATATAGAAAGGAAGCCAAAAATTTTATTGAGGTTGCGAACAAATATTCAATAAATACTGTTTTTATCTCTTACCCTTGTATAAAATGCCTCAATGGGAGATATCATTACACTAAGATAGTGTACGAGTACTTAGTCATTAATGAGATTGATCATCAATATACAACTAGATTTATGCATAGGAAACCCCTAAAGATTTTCACACCTGTTAAAAACACCTCCAATATATTTAAAATATATATTGATACAAATCTTAAAACTCATTATAATGTTGAACCTGATGTTGAAGAAAGAGACGAAAACATCACTACTACTTTGAAAAATGTTGAAATTTTTTGGTATAAAAATTACTCTAAGTACACAAAATTATCAATTATTGTAGCTTTATATAAATATAAAGCTACGTATGGTCTATTTGATAAGAGGTTTGATGAATTTCTTAATATCATTTGAGACATATTGCCATCAGATAATGTTCTACCAAAATCATTGAACTCAACAAAAAAATTATTGAAAGTGTTTAATTTGGGGTATGAAAAAATTCATGCATGTATCAATGATTGTTATCTGTTTAAAAAAGAATTAAAACATCATGAAAAATTTCTAAAATATAGCACTTATAGATGGAAAGTAAATGAAGTTACTAACAAAATTCATAAGGGAGTACTAGCTAAAGTGCTTCGATATTTTTCAATTATACTGCAGTTTAGGAGAATATTTACATTAATTGAAATAAGTGACGATTTGATATAGCATTCTACGCATACAAGCCAAGCTAGAAAGATACGTCATCTCATTGATTTAGAAGCCTGGAAGACTATAGACAGGATTTAGTCATCTTTTGCTTCAGAGTTATGCAATTTAAGGTTGGGTTTAGCTATGGATGAATTTGATCATTATAATAACCTAAGCACAACCTATAGTTGTTGGCTGGTGGTGTCAATTACATACAATTTACCTCTACGGAAGTGTATGTTGAAAGAAAATTTAATACTAACACTATCGATTATAGGAAAAAACAACAACCAAGGAATGATATTGATGTATATTTGCAGCCACTAATCAAATATTTAAATGAGTTATGACACTCGGGAGCACAAGTATATGATTCATCTACTCAATCCATCTTCAACTTAAATATTATCTTAATGTGAACCATAAATGATTTTCCTGCTTATAAAAATTTAGCAGGATATTATATGAAAGGTGAATATACTTATCCTGTATGTGGGTTGAACATACATTCACAAAGGTTGAAATGTAATAATAAAAATATGTATATTAATCATCAGCGATTTTTTCTAAAAAATCATGTTTTTTTAAAGAAGAAATCGTGATTTAATGGGAAAAAAGAAATGAGCGATCCTTCGGAGATACTTTATGGGAAATAAGTTCGAATTGCATGTGTGGAAGTTAAAAATAATTGGAGAAAGAAATTAAAAGGGAAAAAGAAGAGAAAAAGACATCCTATATGGAAAAGGAGATTAATATTTTTTGATCTTCCGTATTGGAATGTAAGATCTTTAATTTAAAAGCTAATATAACTTATTTTATTATATTTAACTATGCCGAAAATTTAATATCATCAATTTTTATAGAATTTGTATTTGTGTAATAATTTAGATATGATGCATATTGAAAAAAATATTGGTGAGAGTCTTATTGGCACGTTATTGGACATCAATGAAAATTAAGGATGATGTCAATTCTTATAAAGATTTAAAAGACACTAAGTTTAGACTAAATCTTCATATGATAGAGGATGGAGATTTGAAAGATTTGTGTCATAATTTAGATATAATGCATGTCCACGGTATGGATAATGTTTTAATTTTTTTTTTTAAAAAAAAAAATGAGAAAATATATAATTTAATATTACAATAAAAGCTAACAACGTACAAAAACATTAAAAATATATATAATTTAACATATAAATAACATTTAAATTATATAATCTAAAATTAATATACATAATTTAAAATCACCTTAAGTATCCATTCCGGGTTTCAACCAATGACTTGTCTAATATCCATATCAGATCATGCCCCGTATGGATATACATTATCCATATTGGGCACCCACCCGACGTGGATACTGCCAATATCCGTACCGGTAGCAATCACATCGGATGAGTTACCCAGCATGGATAGTCAACCATATCGAGTATTATCTGGTATGGTTGACCTGTTTTGTTGTAGTGGAGAATTTAAGCATAACTTATTTTTATTTTTATTTTTAATTCTTAACGTTTAGAAGAATTCACTTGATTTGAACCTAAAATGAAAAAATTTCTAGAGACAATAAATCTGGATAAAAAATCTGAAACGATCTTTATTAAAGTGAACTAAATGATTGAGAACAATGTATAGTCCGTCTAATATAAGCTGTCTTCACTTAACAATCCTCGATGACGTGCACAAAGGTTTTTACGGACATAAATGAACCAAGATTCTAGGATCTAAACTAAGTGAAATCAGAAGGTTACTTAATATATATATATATATATGAAGACAAATAATTAATTAAATATGAATACGATGGACTAAACTCCATTATTATTATTATTAAGTAGTGTTGTGTGTATTTTGGGATACCTCAAATGAGCTAGTAAAAGCCCTAAGGCCTAGCAGACAAGAGCCCAATTTATCAAACTCCAGCTCGCAGAAGCAGTCCAGTAGAATACTGGACGAGCAATCCATGTGCGAGCAGGCTAGTGAACAGATGGACGAATACCAGCTCGTTCAGGATGAGCTCCCAGCTCGAGCTCGCAGGCATGAGCAATCAGCTCCTAGCTCACCAACACCAAACTGATCAGCTTCTAGCTCATCAGCTCCAATCTCATCAGCTTTCGGCTCATTAGCTCGTTCAAACAACCTCATGAGCTCGTTTTTGATAAACTCTGCTCCGTCCAGATCAGAATTGGCTCACGCGATGACGTAACGTGCACAACCAACCATGTCAGATATTACAGCCTGGATTACGAAGATCTTATCTAGCCCACTTGAGCTAGCCCACTTAAACTAGCCCACTTGGATCAGCCACCTAAGCAACTTGCTTTAACAGCTGTCAGGCGTATTTAATGCAACCCAGACATTAACTGTCATCATAATTATATTTTAACTTATTAGGCGTCACTGTAGCACCTCCCCCTCTCTATAAATAGGGTTGAGAATTATTGTAAAAGAGAGTTCTCTCTTCTCTCTACTCTCTCTCTCTCTCTATAACCAGAAAATATAGTAATAATAGTGATTGTCTCTCCACTACCGGAGCAGGCACCTTTGACCTAACCACGTAAAGTCTGCGTCTTTTTCTTCCTCTCTGCCTCCATTCTCTTGCTTTTGTTTTATTTTTCATTGATTCGCAGTCTTGAGCTTGAAGAACCTTATTGACTAGATCCCAATGTCAACAGGTAGTGAGTAAAATCTATTATTAAAAAAATTAAAAAAAAAATTATTATTAGAAGACAAATTCTATGTAATTTCCACGACCACATATTGCCCTCCGCACATGGAAAAAAATTATTGATGTAAATATCAAAATTTTATTGGAGAAAGGAAAAATCATCGATGCTTTCATTAAAACTTAACTCGTGTCAAACGACAAATAATTTATTAAATCTGAACAGGATAGACTAAACTCCAATCTTATTATTATATTTAAAGACAAATTCTAGATAATTTCCACGACCTCATGTAGCCATCCGCAAATGAAAAAGATTATTGGTAAGCGTCAAAATTTAATTGGAGAAAGCCAAAGAGACCAATTGCTTTCTGACTTTGACAAGTAGCAAGTAGTAGAAGTTGTTGCATTTCAAACGGGTAAACAGGGGCATTCCCACGAAAACAAGGCACATCATATTTACAAGTTTTATACAATAAAAGAACGTAATTAATTTTTTTTAAAAAAAAAAGAGTATGTAATCTAAATCCAAATAATTGTAATAAAACCCTCATTTAGTAATCTAAATACAAATAATTGTAATAAAACCCTCATTTAATATTTGTACTACCTTATTCATTTAAAAAAAAAAAAATCGAAGTATCTCTTCCGGCTATTGTAAGAACTATATTAATAATATATAACTCTCCGCAAGTCAAAATAAACTCTAGAGAGAACATCAGTGTCAATATATTTTAGAGTTGATTCTTCAAAATTTAGATAAGTAATTCTTATTTATTTTTCTACACATCAATGCATAATGTCTTATTTAAAAAATAAATATTCTTCATTTATAAAGTAACAAATATTATTATTTTTTAAATCTTTAAAGTTTATACTCCGCAACACATATTAATATATATAATTTTCTACATATATAACTGTTGACACTTATTTTTGGTCAACCCTGTTCTTCAAGCCCAATACCTGTGACACAACAAACCTCATACAATGCAAACAATATAGGATCAAAACACACAGGACACAGCAAGACTTTTACGTGGTTCGGCAAAAAACGATGGCCTACGTCCACGACAATTACCCTCTCTCGGTGTAATTGTATTTTTTATTTCACTCTGTCTTTTACCCTAAATTATATCTCCTATTTATAATGGAGATGTTATAATCAGAATAGGCTTGAGAATCTTACAGATAAGACAAAAAATAATATACATTAATTAAGATAATATCTTCTGAGATTATCTCTCGTATATAGCAATTTCCCAGAATGTAGAGATTCGATTTGCATGCAAATAGGTAATTCGACTCCTTTCCTGTTTCGGATTGATTCTTCTTCCAGAAGGTCTCGGATTGATTCTTCTTCCAGAAGGTCAACTGGTCAATTTAAGTGTTTCGCCTGTTCAACGATCAGACAGCAAATTGAGCGAGCAGATATCTCCGAGCAAACGAGCAGACTTATTTATCCTTTTGGCCGTCGAGCAGACGAACATATCTCCAGTCAGTAGGAATGTCCGAGCAGGTTATCTTTGTGCTTTTAACTTTCCTTTGACTATTTGACCAAGTGTCTTCTTGGCTCTTAATAAGTCACAATGGGCCTCCATTTTTGGGCCTTTTCTTATTGCACCAAAAAATACCCATAACACAAGCCCCCTTGTTTCTGGTACACTTTTTGTACTGGAAACAATGTTCTTGCGCCCAGACTTGCGCCCAGAAAACTTTTAGTGAGATGTGAACCGTTGCTTTTCTTCCTTTTTGCCATGTGTCAGTCCCCCAGGCGTTGGCTACTTGTCACTCAACTGTCGCGCTCCTTACTGCATGTATTAAATGCGCGTCTTTTCAATAGTTGCTCATGATGGCTCTTTCGGTTTTTTGCGCCTATTGCCAAACTTTGGCGACGATTGAAATGTCTTGACTTGCCGATTGGGATTCCGAAGCGTCAGCTATATATTACCCTTTGTCGTTCTCTTTTCGTCTTCTCTCTTCTGCCTTTGCAAACCCTGACATTTTTGTCTGCTACCATTCTCCTACATCCTCAAGGTTCTTTGTCAACGCCATCTTCAAGGTAACTCCTATTCTTTTCTTCTGCGATTATTTTCTTCCATGATTACTATTTGCGTATCTGATGGCATGATTTCTTTTTTTTTTTTTTTTTTTTTTTTAAAATAGATACTCGTATTGTTGCTTTGAGTTGCTGTCTGTTTGTAATATCTCTTGCCCATCCAACTTTTCGCCCCAATAGCCCCCCTTGTGTTCATAGGAGTATCGTATCCGTATGTACTGAGTTCTGGTCTGCTTTCTGCGACCTGACACCCCTGTTGATTTTGTAGATGTCTGGTCGTAGTCGTCGCAGTCATAAGGTGGGATCCACTGATGTTGCCTCCGAGGAGGATCTTAGTGCTACCTCTCAAGGTGGTGGGGCTACTTCAGTCCCTTCTGAACACCATTCCTCCTCTGCTCGCGCACCCTTTTTTCATTATGAATCTTCCCTTGGCCTCAGCGACCTTGAAACCATCGCTGAGGGCTTCTCCTTACCTAAGGGCTGCCGAGCTATGGTGCCTAAGGCTTCTGACCATGCAGCTTTTCCTCCCAAGGGTTTCTTTGCCATTAGTCATCAACACATAGAAGCCGGTTTCAGGTTTCCGGTTCATCCTTATCTGGTCGCTCTTTTAAACGACCTTAACTTAGCCCCTTTTCAACTTACCCCCAACTCTTATGCTCATCTCACCGCTTTGGCTTCTATCTTTCTTAAAAACGACCTTCCTCCTCCTACCCCCGCGATGATCCATCACCTCTTTTTGTTTAGAAGTACTACGGGTCCGAAGGCTGATAAGAAGGATGGGTTTTATTATACTTCAGCCCGAAAATCTCCTTACAAAGTGAACCTTCCTCAAGGGATTGGAAAATCCAACGTAGGAGATTACAAGTCACGATGGTTCTACGCGTCGTGCTTATCATTGTCGGATTTAAAGAATTTTTCTTTTTGCCTTTCGCCCAGTAAGTATATTTGTCTCAGTTTTCTATCTTGTATTTCTGCTCGTTGCTAACATTTTTCTTTGTGCAGATGTCTCTAGGGGCGAGATTCCTCTATCCGATCAGGAGCTCTCTCTGTTAGATAAATTTTCGGATGTAAAGACACCATCCGACGATCAGACACCTTCCGAGCACCTGCTTCAATTTCATGGTCTCGCTCCTCCTGCCGACCAAGAATTATTGGACCCCGCTTCTGATTTAGGCTCTAGCGAGGAGAAAGAAATTCCTTCTGCTTTCGAAGCTTCCGGACAGGAAATTCCACATCCAGCGAATACTTCAGTTCCGGAAATGGTGAGGCTTCATTTCGAGCAGCCTTTACCCAGCCAGGCTCCTGCTCAGTCTTCTGCTCCCAAAGAGCCTGTTCAAGCGGCCGGAGGTTCAGGCTCTCCCCCTGCTGCTGAAGTCTCTCCAGAATCGCCTCCTCAACAGGGTTCTGTCGGTTCTCCTGCTCGCTCGGTGAGGCATAAATCAGTGGCGAGGAAATCTTCGAACAAGAGTGCTCGTCGAGGGGATATAGCTCAGCCTGCTCCGCCCAGCAGTTCCCCATCCGCCTCTACTCAAAATGTCGACAAGGGCAAAGGGATCGCCGATTCAGAAACTGCGGAACCGCCTCATAAACGCCAGAAAACAGCCGCGGCCGGTTCTGGTGCTGAGGAGCAGTCCCAGGAGTTTGATGCCGGGGAATATTACAGCGATCTTTTAGATCGCGCGCCCCAATTCCTGGGAGCGAGGAAGCCTGCCCTGTACAAGGAAGAAATAACGGGCGAACGGCTCATCAACTATTTGGGCTTCCACAGTACGCTTGTAAGTCTTACTTTTTTGCTGCTATAGTATCTCTTTCCATTTTTTCTGTACTAACAAATGCTTTGTTTCAGGCATCCATGGCGTACATGAAGCTTTTGCGGGAGATTGGGGACTGGCCCGAGGAGAAGGCCGCCATGGCAATCACCATCAATTCTCTGGAGGAAGAGAAGGCTAAACTGCAGGATGATCATGAACTAGAGCTGAAAAAAGCGCAGGAGGCACACCGTGAGCTGGAGCAGGAAATTGAGAAACTGAACAATCAGAAGAATGAACAGCGGGAGTCCTTGGAGAGGCAGGAAATACAGATTGCCTTTAGGGATAAAAAGATCGAGACATTGACGCATGATCTCCACTTTGCTCGGGAATCGGAGGAGAAGTTGAAAACTGAGAATAAGGAACTGAAGGGAGAACTGTCCTCGCATAAGCATAAAGCCGCGGAGGCCAAGATTGTTATGGAAGCAATGAGGCAGGAAACAATTTCTCTCAAGGAACACATTGCTTCGGAGAAGGGACGTATCGAAGCCGCGGTTCGAGAGGCAGAAGAGAGGACAGGAAGTTTATTCCTGTATAATCTGTGGCTCAAGCGACCAGATGTGGACGTTTCGTTCTTTGGTCCAGATGCCGTGGTTGAAGTAAAGCTGTACGCTCAGCAGGATAAACTTAAAGCCGGTCCTTCAGCTTCTTCTGCTGGTGCTGCCTCTGCTGATATTCCCAGCTCAGAATCTCCCAGCTCTCCTTGTCCAATCAATATTGATGACAGCAATCAGAAAAATTTTCCTGTTCGATGATATTTTGTTTTGTACTTATTACATTTTTTAACAATTTTTAAATAAATCTTTATTCATCGTTTCTTGTTTGTATTTATGTTCGTTATTTTTATTTACTCGTGAATTGGATTTTCGACCAGTACTTATTTGAGCAGAGTAGGTGTGGGGACGGCCAACTTGCTGAAATTACCCTTTCAGGCCCCTTACCTCTGCTTGATTAAAACAAATTCCCAGCTTTCTTGAATGGCCAATTTCTCCCAGCTTTTAAATTTTGTTCGAGCAGAGTAAGTGTGGGGACAGCTAGTCATGCTGAAATTACCCATTTTTGAGGCCCCTTACCTCTGCTCGTTTGAACCTACAGATCCAATGTTCCTTCAAGATACTATTCGTTCTTAAGTTACATGGATCTTCCAAGGTTTACTAAGTCCACAGGCCATAAGCATCCCTTCCAGAGTCCTTGTACTCACAGGTTATGCTAAGGTCTTCCAGGATATTTTTTTTTTTTTTTTTATAGCTCACAGATAATGATTACACCTTCCAGAGCCCGGCTACTCACAGGTGGTAATCACATCTTCCAGAGCATTTGCTTCAATCGAAACGCGAGTAGATCATCAGTAACAACAAAAAACGATCAAGCATTGCCATTCCAGGAGAATCTGATTCGATTTTACTGCACTGAAACAAAATTGACAAATTATCGAAGCGAATTAAAACAAAAACTTAAACCAATTAAATAAAATATGGTCGCAGGTTTTCAGCATTCCATGCTCTGGGAACTAGCGCCCCTTCCATGCTAGTCAAGTGGTAGGCTCCGTTCTGCAAACTTTCCTTCACAATGTAAGGCCCTTCCCAATTTGGACCAAGTGTTCCCTCACCAGCTTTCCGAGCAGCAGGTAGAATAAGGCGCAGAACTAAATCCCCCGTCTTAAACCTTCGGGTACGGACTTTTCTATTGTAAAATCTGGCCACTCGCCTCTGATAGACAGCAATCCTTATTTGAGCATCATCCCTCATTTCTTCCACCAGGTCCAGGCTAGCAACGAGCAAACTGCTATTATCTTCTGGGTTGAATGTTGTTCGGCGCTGACTGGCAACTTCATATTCTGCTGGAATCATCGCCTCCGAGCCGTAAACCAATGAAAAGGGAGTTTCCCCAGTAGTGTTGCGAGCAGTAGTTCTGTATGCCCACAATACTTTTTGCAGCTCGTCTACCCAAGCCCCCTTTCTCGCTTCCAGCTTAGTCTTCAGGTTTTGCTTGATGATTTTATTAATGGCCTCTACTTGTCCATTGGCCTGAGGGTGGTCCACCGCTGAGAAGCTCTTTTTAATTCCCAGATCCGTGCAAAATCTTTGAAACTGTTCGCTACTGAACTGGGTTCCATTATCTGTTACGATTTGTTGGGGGACTCCAAACCTGCAGATAATATTTTCCCAAACAAATTTTTCGACCTTAGTGGTGGATATTTCAGCTAACTCCTTTGCTTCTGCCCATTTTGTGAAATAGTCAACTGCTACAATAGCGTGCCTACACCTTCCTCGGGCTGTAGGAAGAGGTCCAATCAGGTCCAGTCCCCATATGGCAAATGGCCACGGACTGATCATTTGTTGCAAAAAAGTTGGAGGGGCTCGAGGTATCTTGGCAAATCTCTGACACTTGTCACACCTCTTGACCATTTCAATTGAATCTTTTTTCATAGTTGGCCAATAGTACCCCTGTCGGAGGGCTTTCTGGGCCAACGATAGCCCCCCGGCGTGATTACCACAATGCCCAGCATGTATCTCATTTAACACGACTTGACAATCTAGACCGTCAATGCACCTAAGCAACGGAGCTGAGAATCCCCTCTTGTATAATTTATCATCATAGATGCAGTACCGAGCAGCTCGCGTCCGAAGGCGGCGAGATTCTAGCTTTCCTTCAGGTAGCTTCCCATCTTGCAAATATTCTACCAAAGGATTCATCCAGGAGTCCTGTGCTACCACAATTGCCATTATCTCATCTTGCGATTCAGTGCTAGGAATGGGCAATACCTCTATTGGCACAACTCCCATGAAATCTGCATGTTTTGCAGTGGCTAAATGAGCCAAAGCATCAGCGTGAGAATTTTGCGATCGAGGGACATGCTGCAGCTCATATTTCTCAAACTTTGTCAAGAGTTCCCTTACTTTCTGTAGATAGATGGTCATTTTTGATCCTTTGGCCTGATATTCTCCCCGGACTTGACCTACAACAAGCTGGGAATCACTGTAAATCCTTATTCGTTCTGCTCGCACTTCTAAGGCCAGTCGCAATCCTGCCAGCAACGCTTCATACTCAGCTTCATTATTAGTGGCTTTGAACTCGAATCTTAAAGCAGACAAGATTTTGTGTCCTTCCGGGCTGATCAACATTATTCCAGCCCCTGCTTTCTGCTCGCTGGAAGAACCATCGACATATAATTCCCAAAATGGACCTTCAGAAGACTCGGGCTCATCATTACTCGACCCCGTGAACTCAGCAACAAAATCGGCCAATACCTGCCCCTTGATCGCCGTTCGAGGCTTAAATTCTATTTCAAACTGGGCGAGCTCAATAGCCCATTTCAGCAAACGACCAGAGGTATCAGGTTTTTGCAAAACCTGTTTCAGAGGATATTTGGTCGGGATTTCAATTGCGTGGGCTTGAAAATAAGGACGAAGCTTCCTGGAAGCTACCACCAGGCTGTATGCGAGCTTCTCCATAGGTGTGTATCTGGTTTCTGCATCAATCAACCTTTTGCTTACATAATACACAGGAAGCTGCCTTCCGTCTTCCTCGCGAACCAAGGCCCCACTGAGAGCGTGCTGGGAAACACCCAAATAAACGACCAGTTTCTCCCCTTCTACTGGTTTGGATAACAGTGGAGCTCGGCCCATGTATTCCTTTAGTTGCTGAAAGGCTACTTCACATTCTGCAGTCCATTGAAAGTTCCTAGCCTTCTTCAACGCATCAAAAAATGGAATGCATTTATCTGTCGATCTGGATATAAACCTGCTCAGGGCAGCGACTTGGCCGTTCAAGCTCTGCACTTCCTTGATCTTAGTAGGCGACTTTAAGTCAATAAGAGCCCTGACTTTTTCGGGGTTTGCCTCAATCCCTCTGCTGTTGACCATGAACCCCAAAAACTTGCCCGAAGCAACTCCAAACGCACATTTCAGAGGATTTAACTTCATTTGGAATTTACGCAAGATTCGGAACATCTCTCCTAAATCTTGCACATGCCCACACGCCTGTTTTGACTTTACCAACATGTCATCAACATACACTTCCATTATCCCCCCGATGAGATGTTCGAACATCATGTTCACCAACCGTTGGTAAGTAGCTCCTGCATTCTTTAATCCGAATGGCATCACCTTGTAACAATAAAGTCCCCGATCAGTAATGAAAGACGTGTGTTCCTCATCACTCGGTTCCATTGGGATCTGATTATACCCTGAGTAGGCGTCCATGAAGCTAAGGAGCTGATGCCCAGCAGTACCGTCAACGAGTTGATCGATCCGAGGCAAAGGAAAACTGTCTTTCGGACAGGCCTTGTTCAAATCGGTGAAGTCAATACATGTCCTCCATTTTCCGTTTTTCTTTTTCACCAGAACAGGATTTGCTACCCACACAGGGTAGTAAACCTCCCTGATAAATTTATTTGCTAGCAGTTTTTCCACTTCTTCCCTGAGCGCCTCATATCGCTCTTCTGTCATAGGTCTCCTCTTTTGACGAACCGGCCTATGGAGGGGATCAATATTTAGCCTATGCGACATTACTTCGGGACTGATCCCCACCATATCCTCATGAGTCCACGCAAAGACATCCAGATTTTCTTTTAGAAACTGAACGAGCTGCTCTCTGATGTCTGAGGGTAACTCTCTCCCTATCTTCAGGCACCGTCTGGTATCCTGCTCGCTAACTTGTACTTCTTCCAATTCTTCTACAAGGCCTGCCGTTCGATCTTCATCCACTTCTCTTGGATCCAGATCTTGACTAACTCCTGTACTACTGGCAGGTTGTTTCTTCTCCTTGGTCACCATACTGATATTTTTTCCTTTAACCCCAGCCTTTACAGCGTTTTTATAGCACTTCCTTGCCACTTCTTGCTCGCCCCTAACACACCCTACTCCATTGGGAGTGGGAAATTTAATGGTGAGTGTTCGGGTGGATATTGCTATATCAAGATCATTCATAGCTGGTCTCCCGAGGATGGCATTGTATGCCGATGGACAATCAATAACTAGGAAGTCGGCCATTGCAAGAGCTTGTCTGTTCACGTCTCCTATGGCGAGGGGAAGTTTAATCTGCCCCAGCGGTACAATTGCATCCCCAGTGAAGCCAAAAAGAGGTTCTGGGGATGGAGTCAACTGCCCAATTGTTAAACCCATGTGCTCGAGACAGCCCTTGTACATCACATTTACTGAACTGCCTGTATCCATCATTATTCTTCTTACCTCAGCACCGCCAATCCTTGCTCTGATGACCAGTGCGTCATTATGGGGCCAATGCAAGCCTTGAGCGTCATCTTCATTAAACAACATCCCGCCTCCAGCAACTCTGGCCTTCTTACATGGCCCTTCTCTTCCACTTTGACCTGTCAACAAGACTCGGCCAGCCTCCCGCACATAGCGCTCCTGTGATCGGTTAGATGTCCCTGCGATGTGCGGTCCTCCATGAATAGTAAAGATAGTACTCACAGCGGGCTGGTGACCTTGATCAATCAGGCGCTGTGGTTGTTGTTGAGGAAGTTGCTGAGGTATATTAGGATGTTCTTGTACTGGCTGATTTCCCTGCAAAGGATGATGACTTTCAGGTTGCGCCACATATTCCCTCAAACGACCCCGTCTGATCAATTCTTCAATTGCATCCCTAAGTTCTCTGCATTGAGAAGTATAATGCCCGTTTTCTCTATGGTAAGCACAATACTTCCTTGGGTCTTGAAACCTCCTCGGGATGTTTGTGGGACTTGGCTTTCCGAAGTTCTCCCGTCTTTTTTCTGTTTCAAAGATCCTATCTTGTCTGTCCGTCAGGACGCTGTAATTCTGGTAACGATCTCTGGGTGGAGATGCCTTCCTCCGAGACTCATTTTTTGACCGCTTCGCTACCTGATTACTGGAGCGATGTTTGTGACCGCTCTCTTCATTTTCGCGCTGGTCCCTCTTTTTTCCTGGTCGCGAACTGTTCGCTCCTTTTTCTTGTTTGCTAGGCTTTTTCTGTCCGAATGTGTCTTCCCAGCACATCTCTTTTGCTGCACGGTCATAGAACTCTCCCAAACTCTTCACAGGATTACGATAAATGCTTTTGTAAAGCTTTCCATCTTTTCGCAGTCCTGCAGAAATTGCAGTTAAGACACTTTCATCAGAGGGATTTTGCACATTGTTTACCTCGCGCCTAAACCTGGCGATGTAATCTCTTAAAGTTTCCTCCCGCTTCTGAAAGATAGTCGCTAAGTGACAAGTCGGCGCGAGCTGCTTTCTCAGCGCTTTGTACTGGTCCTCGAACTTTCTCTGGCACTCATCCCAGCTGTTTATACTTCGGGCCGGAAGACTCCTTAGCCACGTCCTTGGAGTATTCCCAGTGTTGCTGGGAATACCCTACACTTGACCAGAGGATTAGAGGTCTGCAGGTCCATTTGAACGTTGAAAATGTCCAGATGATCATACGGGTCACTATCTCCATCATAAATTGGGATGTTCGGGAGTTTAAATCTTGGAGGCAGCAGTTGCGTTTCAATCTCTCTTGAAAACAGGGTTCTGTCTTGCTCTCTGTCCTGGTCACGGTGTCCGGGTCTAGTCTCTAACTGTCGCACCCTCTGCATTAGTTCCTGTACCATGGGATCTTGCCGCTCAATCCCGTTCGCAGGGACTTGTCGATTCCCCCGGCTTTCTCCTGCTGCTGAGAGACAGGTTTGTGACCTTCCTCGGTCCAACGACATCCTTTCACGTGATCCACTCCTCCTGCGAGAACTTCCTGCATGGGGTGTCCCTTGTCTATGTGAACGTTCCCTTTCGCGCTGTCGACCCCTTCCATGATCAGAGTTATTTTCCCCTCGGCGATTATTACCCTGACTTGTTCTAATCCTCTGATTGGAAGGATGCGGAGCCACTTCTTGATGAGCCGGATGCCTCTCCCCTTGTGGGCGCAGATTTGAGGAACGAACAGAAACTGCTGGTTGCTGTCTGTCCCTGCCAGCCTCTCCTCTCCTAACTGGAACGGCACTCACAGAACGGGGCTGGTGGTCTGCGTTCCCTGGAACTTCCTGAACTCGGGCCTGTGTCAAGGCTCTGATGGTTTCTGCCAATTGTGCTACCGTATTTTCTAAAGCCTCCTGACGTGCTTCCTGACGACGCTGCCAAGCTGGCATAACACCTCCGCCACCATCAGTTGGTTGAGGAGGCAATGGTGGCAAAGCGGCAGAAGACGTCCCTGCTGCCTGACCTTGACCTTGGTGCTCCTCCAATTGATCGGTTTCCGATGCTACAACCCTGGTTGTCTTGACCCTAGCCATGTCAGCCGTATCACAACCAAAACAAGTTTGTTAAATCACAGTCTGGGCCCTTCCTCTAGCGCCAAAAGATGTTAACACTTATTTTTGGTCAACCCTGTTCTTCAAGCCCAATACCTGTGACACAACAAACCTCATACAATGCAAACAATATAGGATCAAAACACACAGGACACAGCAAGACTTTTACGTGGTTCGGCAAAAAACGATGGCCTACGTCCACGACAATTACCCTCTCTCGGTGTAATTGTATTTTTTATTTCACTCTGTCTTTTACCCTAAATTATATCTCCTATTTATAATGGAGATGTTATAATCAGAATAGGCTTGAGAATCTTACAGATAAGGCAAAAAATAATATACATTACTTAAGATAATATCTTCTGAGATTATCTCTCGTATATAGCAATTTCCCAGAATGTAGAGATTCGATTTGCATGCAAATAGGTAATTCGACTCCTTTCCTGTTTCGGATTGATTCTTCTTCCAGAAGGTCTCGGATTGATTCTTCTTCCAGAAGGTCAACTGGTCAATTTAAGTGTTTCGCCTGTTCAACGATCAGACAGCAAATTGAGCGAGCAGATATCTCCGAGCAAACGAGCAGACTTATTTATCCTTTTGGCCGTCGAGCAGACGAACATATCTCCAGTCAGTAGGAATGTCCGAGCAGGTTATCTTTGTGCTTTTAACTTTCCTTTGACTATTTGATCAAGTGTCTTCTTGGCTCTTAATAAGTCACAATGGGCCTCCATTTTTGGGCCTTTTCTTATTGCACCAAAAAATACCCATAACAATAACAAATAGACAAATTCGTTATCAAAAAAAAAAAAAAAAAAGACAAATTCTAGAAAAGTGGACGCATGTAGAATTAGATATGAGTGGGGAAGCGCGTGGGCCATGCTATCATATTCATGTAAAACAGTAGAGGCAAGAGCGAGAGCCGAGAGGGACATTATACGTAAATCGAAAAAGTAGACGCGCTTTTGTAATAGTGATTTTGACTTGTAATTTGATTGTGATTTTGACTTGTTATTTGATGGTCTTATCTTTACGGGCTAATTTTCGAAGTAGCAGGTGTGTTCATGACTCATTCCTCCATGTCATCGTCAAAGTAGGTGTTTTTGTTTTTTTGGACTCCTGTTCCTCCATGTCATGGTCGTCCTCTCGACATCATCAATTTATTTACTTTTTTTTTAACCTGTTTCCTTTTACCATTGTCTATGGCTGCCGTCACAACGGCTATTAAGGGTTGGAAATTAGAATTTCATTCAAATATTATTTATTTTTAATAAGATAAATTGGATGATCTCTCTCGAATATAGGTGTAACTACAATTAGATACAATTATTTATCGAAACTACATAAATATCCCTTACCTTTAATGTGTTCCGAACAAATATATCTTTTAAAATAAGATAAAAATATCAAATAATTAGTTAATAATAAAATAACAAATTTCATATAATACGATAAATTAAAAATTATAAGGAAAAAAAAGAGTCCATCACCGATGGTATCTATTCATGATGGATTAGAACTAATCTTTTATGGATCTTTATTAAAGAAACATATGATCTCCTCCATTAAAATAGAAGATTGTCTAATCTCCTTCTTTGATGGAGGAGATCGTATGATCTCCTCTACCTAAATTAAGATGGATGAAATCATTTCCTTCACCCTAATTTAAGGGAGGAATGATGGAAGAGGTCGATTGTACCTTGATCTTGTAGAGGAGATTGTGTCCTCTATCTAGATACGGGTGAAAGAGAACATCTCCTTCGTCTAAATGATTAGATAGATATTTTCCTCCATTGGACCATTAGTACAATTAATAATGATCATATCAATTCCATTTGAACATCATCATTCGATTGATGATGATTAAATGGATTGTTCATTACTAGATCATTTTTTTCTATTTTATTTATTATTTTGAATAAATTATATATTTTATAGTAAAATAAAATAAAAATAATTGGGGTTCCTTTAGTCATTTTGTGCTAAAAAGGTGGGTGAATGTTAAAATATAATTGTGATCAACTGATGATCAAGGATGTGTAATTATGACTAAAATTTTCATCTGGCTATAATTACACACGAATTTGAGGGTATGCACAATTAATTTACCCTCTTTAAAAATTTCTATCCTTTGATATAATAAATTTACTCACACCAAGAGCACCATAGGTCTTGACCAAATTCTTTAAATCTTAGTTTAAAAAGAATGATTTAATATTAGGTTGTCCCAAATTTAATCTAAATTTATGTCTAAATGATCTTATCATATGAGTTGTTAATATCATAATAATTATTGCATCATTTTATAATTTATATAATACTAACAATTTTCTTACCACATCATTTGAGTAAAAATATTTTGCAATCCAACATTAATAAAAAAAAAATGATTAAGAATGAGAATAAAAACTCGATAAAGATGAAAAATAACAAATGTTATGTATCATATTTAATATTTTGCTTTTTTAAAAATATAATTATGTAAATATAACAATGTGTTTATGATTAAATTATATATCATTTAATAAATACTATAGTGTTTATAAATGCATCATAGAATGTGCGTCCTAAAGACATCTGTAAAAATAATAATAATAATAACAACGAAGACATCTTTAAAAAAAAAAATAATAATAACTTTTTAACATTGAAATAAACACAATAATTCTACTTTCCTTATATTTAAGTCTCAACAAAATTTGTTTTTTAAAATCTCTTGGGATAGAGGCTGCACTAGGAGATCAGGTACAATCCCAATCCCCCATCACGGAGATAAAACCTACTCCACCGTCGGTGGTATTCTTGATTTTTTTTAATTTTTTTTTTGGTGGTTTCGTTGTATTTTTTTCTCCATTTTGTTGTTTATGATTGTGTTTGGTTGGCGGGGATGGCTTGAATGGTAGTTTATCCAAACTGTTGAAGATTTAAAAATGGAAGTTTCAAACCATTAGAATGAGAAAGTTTGAATAATTTGGTGGAACTTGCAAGCCACCTTTATCTATGGACTTGCTTATCGGGACTCAATTATGATTATTCCACGGTGGAGACTTGGACGGAGGCATCTTCGGGCCATTGGGATCCGTTAAATTTTGGTTTTCATTTAATTTCATGATTTTTATAATTGACTTATTTATAGATAAAACGTATTTTATGTGTATAATTAGTGTCTTAGACATTAGAACTTAGATTTGATGATGATCAATGGAAATGGAAGATAAACAAGTTCTAAGAAGATTAGCAAAAGACTCTCAGATGCAATAGCAAAAGACTCTCAGATGCAATGCAAGCTCTTCTCATTTATGTCACTACAAGTTATAATCCCTTTATGTTGCATAATTTTCACTTAAATTACATCAACTATATGACATTTATGAGTAGTAGATGCATTATACATCCTGTTGGTTGCTCACACCCCAGCTTCTTTCTTTGTTCAGTCTAATATAAAGGTGGCAATTGACTTCAAATTCCAACTTTTGACTGTTCGAATTAATGGTCTCTATAGTATGCCAGTTCACATTTAGGTAGAATGAGAGTAAATTGTTTTTCGAGTTGGGTAAAATTCAAATTTTAATTTTTTACTAATTTTATATATTAGTATAAACTATTCCGATGCTACCTTAAAAATTAAAATATCTAATTAGAAGGTTTCACTAACTTATTGGTTTGGGTAAGGTTATTCAATAAGAATATTTCATAATCATTTATAGATTGATTGTAAAATTCTTTAATAACCACCCTTCTAATCAATCTAATTGATGTTATTAAAGAAATTGGTGTGAGTAATCCTATTAAAATCAATAAGTTAATAAAATCCGTAATATCAAAGTATCAATAATTTAGAATTATTGAAAGTCAATTGAACTCAAAAGTGTTGTGGCCTAATGATCACATATTTAGGTATTGCAAGTTCTGAGTGTTAAATCCACCAGTCCTACATAATTTAAGTGCGAGGCCCCCTATCAGAATCACTCATGCACTTTTAAGTAAGAACATAAGTTTATCTCTCGCTGAGTATGGAGTATATCTCCCACTAATAATAATAAGGAAGTAAAATATAATGAAGTATTACGGACCGGGCTAGAGTCTATATCTAAAGGTTTTGTTAGTGGTAATTATATTTGTAATATTAAAAAAAGAAAAAAAGTCAATTTGAAGATTTGTATAAAACGAGGCACCAAAATCGAATTGAATGCATGGGAACAGGTAGGCGACTGAGTTGACTATTTAAACGCAAGTCAAACTCCAGTTGTGCAAGTCATCGTACCAACACTACACCAGTTATTTCCTCCAAACTGTCTCATTCGTTCTCTCTTCATGCTCACATACCTCCCTCTCAATCTCCGCCGTCTGATCTTCAAGCCTGGATGAACTAGTCGTCGCTCCCCTTTAGTTGATACATTTGATGGGCTTCCTTTCCAATCTCTTCGCCTGCTTGGAGCAGGCGCTCAAAGGCAACAGAGCCGCCTCTGGATCTTCCGGAGATGCCGACGCCGCCGCATCGGCAGACTCCTACGACCTCTTCTTCGAGCTCCATGCTCTCCAAATCGCCACTAACTTTTTCTCCGACTTGAATCAGCTCGGTCACGGCGGCTTTGGTCCTGTTTTCAAGGTACGCCCGCCCACTCTATTGCTCCCTTAGGGGCAATTCTGTAATTCAAAAAAATCTGTTTTCAGATTCATTTCTCCTCATAATTCGTGTTTTTCATTTCTCC
This sequence comes from Dimocarpus longan, assembly GCA_022984855.1. Classification (NCBI taxonomy): domain Eukaryota; kingdom Viridiplantae; phylum Streptophyta; class Magnoliopsida; order Sapindales; family Sapindaceae; genus Dimocarpus; species Dimocarpus longan. The sequence goes on from CM041024.1 coordinate 17,457,911, forward strand.
TCATAATTCGTGTTTGCCGGAGACATGGCAAATTTAACTTTGCATATGCAGAGGGAGAGAGAGTGCTTGCTTTATTAAAATTATTACCACCTTTCTTCAAATTTTATATATTTTGATTTTTTTCATATATAGTAAGAAAATTAAATATGTATTTGAAAAGAATTTAAAAAATTTTAAGATTTTTAAATTATTTTTTTCGATATAACCCTATTTTTTAGATATTTAATTTCTTAAAAAAAGTCGAAAAAAATAATATAATTTTCAAATAGTTTTCACTTGAAAATTAATATATATATATTTTCTGGTCAGATAAATTTATTTCATTAAAATTTGGATGAGAATTTTTTAATAAAAATGTTAGTTTGTAAAAGGAATTGAGGAGATAATATGTGTATGATATTTAATAAGGTATTGTTTGAAGTGGGTGCAGGGATTGATGCCAAATGGTCAAGAAATTGCTGTGAAGAAGCTGTCAGTGGATTCAAGACAGGGACTGAGAGAGTTCATTAATGAGGTTAAGCTGTTGTTGAAAATTCAGCACAAGAACTTGGTTACATTGTTGGGTTGTTGTGCTGAGGGACCTGAGAAGATGCTTGTATATGAGTATCTGCCTAACAAAAGTCTTGATTATTTTCTCTTTGGTATGACAAACCTTAAAAGTAATAACCATGCTTGCAATTTATGTTTATATGTGTTTGTTGTAGTGGCTGGATTGTGAAACTTGGAAATTTAATTAGACTGATGGTTTGAGAGGTCAAATGTTGCAGATAAAACCAAGTCTAGTTCGCTGGATTGGGCGACTAGATACCGGATAGTCATGGGTGTGGCAAGAGGGCTTCTCTACCTGCATGAGGAAGCCCCTGAAAGGATCATTCATAGAGACATCAAAGCTAGTAATATTTTACTGGATGGGCAATTAAATCCAAAAATTTCGGATTTTGGCTTGGCGAGGCTTTTTCCTGGGGATGACACTCATATGAATACATTCAGGATTTCGGGTACATAGTGAGTAGTTTCTCCACTTGTCCCCTAGCTGCTTCTGTTTTTTTCCTGGCTGTTATGTTGTTGACATTGTTTTGAGATGCTGGGGGAATGATAACAGTTCGAACATTTTCCCGAATGCAGTGGTTACATGGCACCTGAATATGCATTGCATGGATATTTATCTGTTAAAACAGATGTTTTCAGCTATGGAGTTTTGGTTTTGGAGATTGTGAGTGGAAGAAAGAACCATGATGGTCGTCTTGGTGCAGAAAAGGCTGATCTTTTGAACTATGTAAGTTAAATCCTCCCAGTAATGTTCGAAATATTTTATATTCCATCTTTCAAATTCATGAAATGTCGAATGAGCAGAGCTCATTCTCTGGATATCCGTTGTTGGAAAGCAGTACTATTGTTCATGCTATCATGTAATATTAGACCCGTAGATTTGCACCAAACTTCATAAATTATGGAGATGAAATACTTGGAGCTTATGGGGTGGACCAAGGGATCAGAGGTCCAAATTCCTTTGAGATCACATACCTGGACATTGATCTGACAGAGTTCTCTAACTGCCAAGGTTGTAAAATATGACGTTAGCATCAATTTAAAGCTCGATTCGATGAACAAGGTAATGTAATAAAACTTCCGGGTGTATAACGAAAGAAGAGATGGGTACATATGTAAGTGTTTTATTAGGTGGACATATCGTTAAAGTATAATGACGTTGTATGTCTGTCCTTCTAAAGATTTCCTTCGAGCAATAGGAAGTGCTAAATTGATGATATCTACTTTTTGCATGTTAGTATGGCAGCAGGATTGATGGTTTGACATACCTACTTTAGACAACAAAGCATCATTTCGGCTGCTTTCATTCTTGATTTGAAATTCTGTAACCGAAAAAGAAATTGCTCTCTGCTACAGACATGGTCGCTCTATCAAGCGGGGAAACCATTGGAAGTAGTGGATTCAAGCCTTACCAAGTGCAATCGCGATGAGGCTGCAATGTGCATTCAGCTAGGTTTGCTGTGTTGTCAGCAAAGCATTGCAGATAGACCTGACATGAACTCTGTTCATCTCATGCTTTCAAGCGACTCGTTCACTTTGCCAAAACCTGGAAAACCTGCAATTCAAGGCCGTATAGGAAGATGGACATCAACCACCACATCAGCTTTTACTAATACTAATGCCAATACTAATGCTAGTAGTAGCAACACTGGTAACATGTCCAAGACTTCAGGAGGCAATAGTTTTGTTGAGGATTATTCTAGAAATTCTATGTCTTATTCTTCTCTTGATGAAGGTAGATGAGATGGCCTGCATTCAAGTTCCTTAGTAGATACCGCAGTTTGTCATATGTAAATTGTTATTGTTATTATTATTATTTGTAAATTTACGTAAATATTGTCACAAAATTTATTTTATTAGTTACAATGATCTGAATTTGGATGCTGTTAGTCTATAGTGTATATGGTAAATAGAACGCAAATATCAGTTTCTATTGAATGCCTTTGGTGTTTGCCGTCTCATCTGCTTATTTGATTGTAATATTTTGGCATACAATTTTTGACCAAAGTTAATAATCATAAAATTGTATATAATTTATAATGTGGTGTCTGTTATCACCTAATTTATAAAGGGTAATGTTAACATATGTTGTGAGAACATGCATGACCATTCACATAAATTCTTTTAATATATCATTATATAACTTTTTGTTTTTAAAAGAACAAATAAAATCATGCAAGTAGATTTTCCAACTTTAACATATGTCCGCACATGTTAACGATTTTCATTTATAAAAATTCCTGTTAAATGTTTTTTTTTTTTTTTTTATATATATATTAATTGGTATCTCGATAACCTAACACTATAATCTTACAGGATTTCTACCAATTACGAACAGTGGAATGTAAAATAAGGTACAACTGAGTGAGTTTTTTTGTTTTTTATTTTTATTATACTTACTTGGTTGCAGCCATTGGTTTTGTGAAGAAAATTACGAAATCCTAGATCGAGTTAGATTCCAAGATCTCTTTCGTATTGGTTGTGGTTGTCGTGGTCCAGTTGTGGAACAATTTAATGCAATTGTATTGGTTTTACTATTTTTCGTTTTTAATATTATTCCACAATTATTATTAAATTTCACTGATTGTATTGGTTTTACTGATTAGAATACTTTTAGCTGACTTACTGCAGCGGTAGACCCGAGAACCTCTAATCTATATAAATTATTGGATTTTTTTATGACAACAAATTTAATTTGAATTCTAGTTTCAAAATAATAATAATAATAATTTGAATTCTAATTTATGTAAGCCGAACCACCTTACAAATGGTAAAGACTTTTAATCAAAGGTTGTTTACAGTTGTTAATTTGAACCAAAAAAATCTCATGCACAACTTTAGCAAATACACAAACGCATTAATTTAACTTAATCGATTCCAATAGTATAATTGGTGAAATATTCTTGAATGTATAAATCTAATACAATGAATAACATGAACAAAATAAATTATTAATCACATATTTGGAGCAACTTTTAGGATTTATAAAATTATTTAAAAAAATATATGAACAAATAAATTTATATAAATTTACTTTCAATGGTTGCAAGCATTGCTTATGGCAATCACATTTATTTAGAAAGTGGAGGTGAGAATTTCAAATCTCTCATCTCTAAATCCCAAAAGTATAATAATAATAATAAATTTATCTTTTTTAAGTTTTTCACTAGGTTTTATTTTTATGTATAAAGTAAATTTTAAATTTTAAATTTTAATGGTGGGTATCCTCGTTGATTGGGTCCCTACTTAAATGAAGTTGAGTAAAATTTAGGAAAAATTGAAAGCATATAATACATCACATCTTAGCACTAAGAGAGATACATCTTTCCATCCATCTTAGTTTTGATGATTTAAAAAGTACTACTAAGGGGTTTGTTTTTAGCATTTATCATTTAATGGATCTGAATTAGAGTCATTAAGTTATTTTTTTTTAAAATGATCAAACCAATTAAAATTATCTAAAAAAACAACCGAAAAAAAAAAGGTTAGAAATCTTAATTTTTCATTTAATTATAAATTACTTAAATATATTTAAAATATTTTATTTCAAGACAATTATCCTCAAAATAATATATTTCTAAATTTATCATAATTTTATACTATTCAAAATTTTTGCCCTTTTTGTTCTCTTAATACTTTTAAGAAATATATTTGAAAAAAAAAACTAAATATATTTAATCTCAAATTATCTTAGAATTAAACTATTGTATTTTAATTTATAATTTAAATATTTATTTTTATAGTTGATTTCTTAAAAATATTAATATGTTTTTTTAGATAATTTTAACTTTGAAAGCAAATAAGTTTATAATATATTCAAAGAGAATAATATATATATATATTATTCAGATTTTAGATTTTAGTTTTTAATAAATTTTAATATTATTTAATCTTTCGATAAAAAAATAAATGACCTAATCAGCTCTAGATGTTGAATCCTATTAAATAATATATTATAAATTTTACCATATAGTTTTCTTATTTTACTAGTTTGTCTTAGGATTTTCAAATTTTTTTTTTTGTTTTTTTAAATAATGGTTGGGAACTCAAATAATCATTTAAAATTTCACTAATTATAATATTGGATAAAAACAAAAAACAAAAAATAAAAAATAAAAAATAAAAAACCGAAATCGTCCAAAATATCGTCTAGTTGCGTTGTTTTCTTGCATAATTACGCTGTGCGTCAAAATATATTGAAATCGAATAATAAAAAAAAGACTCTTGCAAGCGAAGCCGTTACATTTTGGTCTGGTCACAGCTTCAGCGGTGGTGTCACCAACCATTTTCACAGGAAGAGGAGAGAGCAAGCCTAAGACAGACAACTCTTCTCTCTCTCTCTCTCTCGCTATCTCTTCAAACCTCTGAATACAAAGATCAGCCGCCACCAGTAGTTGTTGGATTCTGCGTTTTCCATTTGATAATCTAAAATGAGGCCAACGCCCAACTGGGAGCTCAAAGGCTGCTGCAACCAAGACCAAAGGATTTTTTTAATCACTGTCTGCGTTTGCACTGTTGTTATACTTGCGGTACCATCATCACCAACTCTTTCGCTTTCTTTCTGTTTATTGTTTTCGTTCAAGTTTTCTCTTCCTCTGTCCGAATCTTGACTGTTTTTTCGTTATAATTTAACGATCCCCATTTGTTTTGATACAAGCATAGTTGATGTTCTTTGTTGATCTGGGTCGAAAAATGTACCTTTTTTCTGAACTGGGTTGGTGCCACATTTATCCAAATATTGTTGGAATTTGAATGAGATGGTTGTAGACATATAGGTCTGTGTTTTTGAATAATGGGTATGGTTCTTTGGCGTGTGATACGATAATGGAGCTGATCTACTCATATTGTGAATTTGCACTATGTTGTGTTGTCATTTGATTTCTTAAAGGTTGATGCTTTAGCTCCAGAGCGAGTCACTATGTGAGTTTGCTAATTTGCTTGTGTTTTTTCAATCTGGGTATCATGGTATTTGTGATATTTTAGCTTTGGCATCACTTAGACTAGGTATCTTATGTGATGAGCTGTTGCCCCATGTTTACATTAATTTTCAAATTCGAAACTGTTTATTAATTATGATACGTGATACAGTTTTAAGCATTTAAGTTTAATGTATTTGTCTGGACATTGTAATGTTTTCCACTTTGGGGTCCACTTCTGGCATGATGGAAGATGAATTGGTTCCTTAGAGCTTATTGACTTTAATAGGTATAAGAAAAATTCAAATGATCATGTATGTTTACAGAAAGTAATAAACAGGGAAAATTTAACAAATTAAATTTGGTGTATGATGCTACGTTAGTGCTTTTGATGTATATTCCATCAATGTTGTATTTTTATGGTTTGAATCTTCATTCAATGCTTGCAGCTGTGGAGGACATTCCTTATGACACCATTCAAGCTTATAACAGTATTTCTTCATGAGTTAAGCCATGCTATCGCTTGCATACTTACCTGTGGCAGAGTAAGAACAATTTTGGCTTGTCATTGATTATTTTTATTGTTAATGTATGAAACCTACTCAAATCACAACCATGCTAAAATTGCATGTTGCGTTTTTAGTGTTCCAGTGGAAATGTGCTATACATGTTGTTATGTGTTTGGTTGTTGATTTGCAATGGCAGATATTAAGGAATCAATAATTTAGCTGGTACACATCTCAACGGGGTTGAATATCAATTTGTACTAGGAAATAGAATGAATGGCTATTGCAATTAACTAATAATTCAATTTATGTTATGAAGGGAAACAACATGTTGTCTTTCTGGTTATTGAAGTATGACCAAATTCCTTGTGTGTCAAAATATTTTGAATTGCAGGAGAGACTATTTTTCTTTCCTGAATCTTGTTTTTATACATATATTACATTTGCTAAATCACTGTCAGGTGTTTTGCAGGTCTGTATTTTATTAATTCGATTCAGTTTCTGATACACTTTAGCGTGCAGGTGGAAGGGATTAAGGTTAATGCTGATGAAGGTGGAAGCACAATAACACGTGGTGGCGTATACTGTTGTATCTTGCCGGCTGGGTGTATCCTCTTTTTCCCCTGCCCATTTTCAGATTTAGTTGTGTCCATAGCGTCCATCTGACATGGACATGACAAAGTGTCCTTTTTTTTTTTTTTAATTACAAGGAATAAACCAATTCCCTTTTCCCTCCCTAGTCTGGTGTGAGTAGGATTTAAAAATCCAAAACCTCTTGCACAATGAAAACAGGCCTTATTAGTTAATCTAGCTAGTTTTTTGGTTATCTCAGTATCCATGTACTAAATGTTGGTGCTGTTTGATGACATTAGGCTTGAAATCCTTAAGGGATTTATATGCTGTTTCTTTGAGACCAATACACTTTCATAACCGATATGATTTTGTCTTTCATGTTTGGTGCGTTTCAGATCTTGGTTCATCTTTCTGGGGAATGATACTGATTCTTGCATCCACAAATCATATTACTGCACTTATTGCTACAGGATGTTTTATTGCTTCTCTGCTCATTGTACTCTTCGTAGCTAAAAATGTAAGTAGTTGCAACATCAAGAAAGAATAACTTGTTCTTTGTTCCTTCATGTCATCTGTGAAAGCTGCATTGAAGTCTGACAAGGCCCTGGAATGTATGATATTCAGATGGAAATTTAATTCCTTGAAGTTGACTTGGAAATTAATGCTGAGTTAACTTGATAAAGTAGGTGAAAAATTTGTAATTATCAAATGTACAGCCACTTTCATGAAATCTTGCATTTGTACCTCATACCATAAACAACAAAGTGAAACAATACTATGGAAATAGAAGCAAATTAATGAACTTAGTTGGCTTTACGAGTTTCTTCATTGTAAATTTATGAACATCTATCAGACACAAATTCTTTAACCTGTTTTTCTATGTATGCTTAATCAACTTTTCCTTTGCTTCTACAGTGGACACTACGAGGACTTTGTATTGGTATGTGGTTTAGTATTCTGTTATTATAATACACCACATTCTGATATAAGGTGTGACTTATTGGTATTTTTATGTTTGGTCATCAGGCTTTATAATTTTCCTTGCTGTAATCTGGGTAATACAAGCAAAAACAGGAGTTCGTTTGGTTCGTTATACTATTCTGTTTATTGGTAAATGCAATTCTGCTTCTTCTCTTTCCATATTTTTAGTGAAGTTCAATTATTAAGCTTTTTGAGTAATGGCTTAAAAGAATCAAATCATATTAACTGCAGGTGTGATGAACAGCTTGTTTTCAATCTATGGTATGATTTCTTGAACAAACAAATTACAGAGGTGATTATCGATAAGTCTGAGGCAATATTAATGCTCAACAATGTGTTAATAATGATGCAGATATATTTGATGATCTGATATCTAGAAGAGTGAAAACTAGTGATGCTGAGAAATTTGCAGAAGTGTGTCCTTGCTGTAACGGCATGGGATGGGGCATCATTTGGTAAGCATCTGCAGATAGGAAAATTAGATATGCTTGATTATTGATGTGCAGATTCTATATCTTTGTTGAAAAAAGAATGAGGAAATTTCTGATGAATCATAAATTTTAGTTGTCTTGCCTTTCTTTCTGACTACAAACCCGTTGCCTGCAGGGCTATAATATCTTTAGCTTTTCTCGGTGGAGCCATGTACCTCGGACTTCTGTTGATGACTTCTTGAGGTACACTAGGCTTATTTAAACAATTCATTTTGCAACTTTTATTGGGAAATCATCCGAAATTCCAATTTGTCTGCTTCAGAAAAGTATTACTGGGGTCAAAGAGTGGATTGGCGCTCATTTTAAAACTCAAAGAAACATCTCATTAGAGGTATAAAAGTTCCATGTAATGGGAATTAGTTTACTAGGATGTGTTCACGACATAACTTAAATCCTGTGCAATCATATTGGACTGAGGTATTTATTCGAAAAATTTTGGTGGTTGCTCTTAGGAATTTAAGACATCATAACTTTTCATATAGTCAACTAGTTTAAAGGATGATATTCGAAAACAAAATCCATTTTAAAAGATGATTTGTGGCCTAAAATACCAAGAAGAAAAGGAAGTAGGATTGATATCATTTCTATGTTTCATCCCAACGTTACGAATTGGCGTAAAGACTGTTGCATAGCAAATTAAAATCAACCGTTTGGTAAATGTTATTGCAATTGACTGTTTATGTGCTCTGCATTATTTAAGTTGATTTTATTACTTGTATGCAGGCTAATTTTTCCAATCAAGCCCTGGCAAGCACATTTGCCACTTGCGTACACTTAAAGAAGGCAGTCACATTTTTCTTTTGTGAGGGGTTGTTCTGGTAATACCAGCTCTTGGTCAGAGTCTTCCTCTGTAGTCATAGAGATTCCTGTTGGGGTGTACCTGCGCCTGTGGATTCGAGCTCGAAAGCATAGGAAAAATCAGCCACCCCGGGATGATAAAATGGTCATTAACAATTTAACACTTACATTTGATTGAGCTAGCACATGATAAACAAGAACAGTTCATATATATTGTTGATTACACGTATTCTTTGAAAGCTGAGCTCAATAAGTTGATTATTGGTAATGTTATTACGGTGCTCACATATCAAATGGAAACCCTCCATGATCCTTTTATTGGTAATTATTGGTAATGTTATTGTGTTTTGTTAGTGTTGATAAAGATTAAAAGTTTTGAAGTTGATTAATGATGATCATGAGCAAGAGTTTTCTATTAATTAAATAATATTTAAATGTCAAAAAATTTAATGATTGTTTTTTGATATTTTATCTATATTACAATTAAATTGATTATTTTACCCTTCATCATTAAGTACTAATAATGGTTAGATCCTTTCACGCAAGGAACTAAACATTAAAACGGTATCTAACATATCTCAATATAATTCTTAAGCAATGTTAAATGTATTCATGATATTTTGAGAATATTATCGATGTTGTTAGTATTCCTACACTTATTTTAATAAATTTGACACATTTATATTTTCACCGAACTTAGATATTTAATTTTTTACTCTTATAGCTTTTATATAAAAATCAAAGGTCTATAAAAGAGACATCACTGCACTTGAAACGTTTTCCTATCTTAGAGTTATCACCACGCCACTGCTTAGTATATTTTTAAATTTAAGAGAACGTTTTAATAGTATATATTTAACATAATTTACATTTTAAGTGTACCTTAATTTTCTTGTTTGACAAATTGAATTTCTACTATTATACTGTCAGATGGCATCCGGAAGCATAAGGTTGAATTTTGACTCCGATCCTTTTCCATCTCGAAGCAAGCGTAAGGCCCTCATCCACAAGTAAGGACTAACCACCAAAGGAAAGAAAGGAGGAAAGCTTATATCATATCACTAAATTGAAAATAACAGTTCAGCAGCGTGAACGAGACCAAAGACCTTGCAAGAAAACTTCTAAATCTTTACTTGATTTCATCATATGGGATTGCTGATCTAATTTTCATTAATATTTTATAGCTCTATTAACATATAATAAAATATATAGATAAAATTTATTTATAAATTTAATTTTTCTCTCTACCATTTTCAAATACAATTTATATATATTTTATTCTCTGGCATTAAAAAGGTCAGCACTAAATCGTAATCCAGGTCTTGCAGCCTAGGTCAATCACGCTCTTATTAGTAAAACCCAGAAACGTATCAATCAAATTGCAGACAACTCATTTGCAAATAAGTTAACAATCTCAAGACATTTAAGAATCCAACAATCGCACCATAATGCAACACATTTAACAAGTCATAATTTTGATAACAAAATCCATCCTCACAGTTTCCTGCTTGCTAACCAACTACAAAATCTCAAAATTTTAAATAGCATTAGACGAGAAGGTTCTTTGACAAGAAACATTTGAAAGGTAGCATGTTACTAGGTATCTTTCTAAGCCTCTGTTACTGGGAACTCAAACACAACATCTTTCCCAGAAAGCTTTCTGTAAACTGCAGCAAAGGTGTCTAGTTTGTACTCAGTGTTGTTTCGTTCCTTGGGATCCAAGAAAACCTGTCAATCAAATTAAAAGTATGGGATGAATCAGCATATAATTAAACTTAATAGAATCATTTGAGTTACAAATCAATAGAAAAATCGATGAAAACCATTTGGTTGGTGTATCAACCAACATATTCACAAATCTTAAATTTCATCACTACCAGTGTTTCCCAAAACATCACAGCTAGATAGTTACGAAATGATTGTAATGACCTACCTTCATTATCTTAGATCCATCAAGACGGTATCTGATACGCTTCCCAACAATCTCCGCAGGCAATACAATATCTTCCAGCATTGCCTCATGTACAGCAGTGAGTGTACGGGTGCGGGGACGCTGAACAGCAGATCCTTTCTTTGGAGGCCTCACTATCCTTCTGGTGGCAATAAGGATCACATCCTACAACATGGTAATAAATATAGTTAAAATCAGGGATACTTAAAAAAAATCATATGATAATATATAACAAAGAATGAAATGCATTTCAACGACAGCACTTAAACCAGTATAACTAACCTGACATCCGCAAGAGTTTCACATATAAATGAAAATAAGAAAGATGCACTCAAGATGCCAAAGACAAATGCAATATATAGAAATCTAACTGGGATCAAACAAAACAAAAACATATGTTCCAACCCTTATCATAACATCAATCAGTTGCCCTCTTTTCCTTATAACCATACCAATTAGCAAGACACTTTGAAGTCATGATCTTCTCAACAAAATGTTTATAGACTTTCATAACTTTCAATCATGAGCAAACACAACTCTTAGTTACAGGAGCTACTACGGCCAATATCAAAACCACAAATTTCATTGTTCCTAGCAAATATCGAAATAACAATGAGAAGCGTATTGCAAACAAAAGTTGTCACCTAAAAACACACTTACAATATATCCCTTACAATGGTTTTAGAATGATAAAATTTTTTTAACAAAACTAAGTTATATTTCTTCACCTTTCCACTGAACTTCTTCTCAAGTTCCCTCACAAGTCTAACATGAATCTTACGGTAAGCCTTCCTCAATCTGTATGGGATATGGACAACAACAGCTTTTCGGTTCCCAGAAACATCAATTTGCCTGCATTGACAACAGAATATTACCACTCAGATTTACCCAAGCACCAAACTAAATTAACTATGCAACTAATCATATTCTTACATTGCAGCATTGATGTACAGATCCTTAAGATCACTCTTCAACTCTTGGTTGGTATTTTCCAAATCAAACAGTGCCTATTTAAACATAAAAATAAATAAATAAAAACCCCAGTCATGAGGTTCAAAAAACTTGCATATCGTTAACAATAGGAGAATCAAAAAAGAAAATTCAAAACCTGCGCAACCGACTCCTCAAATTCAGTTGGTTCGGCATCCTTATCCTTGGAAATCTTCTTCTTTGCAGAAAACATCTTCACAAATCTGCGTCAACTGATCAATTATAAGACAACAATTAACACACATAGTAAAAATTATAACCGAATTCTTTACAATGTAGACAATAAACATATACATAACATTACTACAATTTCGAACTACACTCTGCAAATTTCTACTATAACATAACCGAAAATCACAACGACCAACAGTGTTTTACTGGCATCATTTTCCATGCAATCCGTTAATAAAATTAAATTTACAATATTATGTGTCAAGTTCGCATTTTATGCAACAGCAGTTAGATAAATATAACTAAACTACAAACAAGCCACAAGGGATCTCCATTCAAACAAATAAATCAATCGAATCATACAAATAACCACAAAAAAACCTACTCATACAAAAACGACATGAACTGAACCGTAAATGATCAGAGACTAGAGCACAATATAAACCTCAGAAGACAAAAACTGTAACTGCATTTTCTCTTCTCACATTTATCCTAGCAGAACCGAAACGGAATAAGAACGAATCTAACGGCTCACAGTAGAACGTAAAGACGCGATCTTTCGTTTTTCATTTATTTATTTTTTTGTCCTCCAATTTTCTAGGCAACCAAACAGAGTAAGATTGATTTTGGAGTATCACGAGCGTACCTGATGTAGAGGGAGCTGAGGCCGAAGAGGGCGATAGGTTTTGGCGGATGAGTGAAGAAAGAAAACCCTAGGGTTGGACCAAATAGAGGTACTTTATATAATAAACTCAATGGCTGAGATGTTTGTTTCAGTACAGCTGTACCGTCCAGATCTAGTTTTGGAAATTATGGGCTTATGTGTTTTCTAGGAAGCTTGGGTCGGCCTGTTGGTTTTAGAGCCCAATCAGAAGCAGGCCCGGCTTTAGCTCGAGTTGTATATGTGAGTTGTGAATCGACGGAAACCCGCAAGTCTCACTTAATAAAGAGTAAAGACATGTCACACAAAATTTTGACTTTAGCCAAACGAAAAACGTTAAAAAGTTACAGGACAAGTTAATTTTTATTTCTCTCCCTAGGTTTTGTGTTTTTCTTCCTGCATGTTTTTGGCAGTGTGAGTCGCTAAATCTTAAGGACGTTTGTGCCAAAAATCATTTTTCTCTAAAAAAGAACAATTTTTGGGAGTGACTATTTTGAATTTTTCACCAGCTTGAGGGCTCTTTTGAATTCCAACATAATATATGTTCAAAACTGATAGGGCTATATAAATCTAAGAGTAACGTTAGATTTCTCAATTTTTTTTAATTTAAAATCATGTCCAAATAACATAACATGTGAATTGTCAATATCATTATTAATCACATCATTTCATGATTTATAGAATATTAACAACTCATATATCATATCATTTGGATAGGTATTTAGATAAATCTCATATCAAAAGTAGTGAAATTGTTAATAGAAATGAAAAAGTTGTTACCATGATAGAGTGAGTGAAGCAGGCAAGGAGGTAGTGGAGTTGGGTTGTGACAAACGGAGGAATTCCATCATAAGACTTTTTTTTTCAATATGCGTTTGCTTTGCTTTTGTGTTTGCTACTTGAAAGTAGAGACAATCCACTGGTGATCTACGAAGCAATTCAAAATCTTCAATCGATGCCAAAATATTGAGACACCAACCCGTAACTCTTTTTCTTACGACATTGTTCAAGCATTCTTTGAATGTAATTTTGGGGTGGCAATTTTGGGTTCACATCAAGTTGGACTCAAATTTACAGAACCCATTTAGTTAATTTAGTTGAATCCCTCGAATTCGTACAACCCATTTATTACATGGATGATATAACATGATATAGTTAATCAATTTATCATATAGATAATGTTAGGTTTCGATTTACTTAACTCGTTTGACTTGAATTTTATCATTACTTCGTTAAATTCATCTAATATGTTTATTATATTAAATTTAATCCATCAAAACTATGTTTTTATTAGAAGTAAATTCATCTAATAATCATCAATTCGGTAACGAATAAATTTATCTAATAATCGTCAATTCAGTAACCCATTAAGTGAACTCAACACCATTCGTTTAATACACTAGTTAAATGGGCTGACTTGATTATGAATTTTAATTTAATTAGACTAATTCAAACTTGATTACTTATCACGAATTCATGCTGGATTATCATGCTATAACTTAAATTAACATAATATAAAGGAAGATTTACAAAACCCTTCATCTTTGACTCTTTTTGACAAATAACTAATTCATTATGAACTTAGTTGAAAGGGCTTTTCGGTAAACAGCTAGGAAGCTTTTCAACTAAAATTTAAAAACACGTGATTGTTTTTTTTTTATATTAAAAAAAAAAACAATAAAGTGGATTTAATCTATCTCCTCCAGGAGTTATTTTGTTGAAAATAGCCAACTTTTAGGAAGGCCTTGGCAATTCTCCACAATATTAAACATTTTATCGGGTCCGTAACAATTAGCGGGTCAGGGGCCCAAACTTAATAAGGGTAGAATCGTCAATGCAGAGAAAATGACCTCATAACCCTGAACAGACAACAGAAACCAACTCCTTTATAAACCGCGAACCACAATCGTCTTCTACATCGCCATTTACAAAATAGTGCTGTTGCTAAATATCAAATATTTCCTCTTTAAATTTTTTATTTGATGTAAAGATCAGGTGATGATATTGGATGTAAATATCTCATGACGGTCGTCTGAGACACATCGTGTCTGCACTGATGTATTCTTGATCCAGTGTTTCTGATGGTTTTACAATTTTTTTTTTGGGTTTTCGAATCAAAATCTTTTCTCTGTTGTTAAAATTTTGCATTTTTTAACGGTGGTGATGGAGCTTGCGCGATGATGATAAGTTTTAAATCGTCTGATATATTTCACGATGAATAACAAACCTCCTACTCATACTGAGTGCTGGCTCTTTTGACACCTAATTTCAGTATTTTTCTTTTTGTTGTATTTATTTCATTTCTTTTTTCTGTTTTTCTGATGGATTGGCACGATGAGAAGATTTTGTTATGTTATTTGAGATCGAAAGATGCTTGAAATTTTACAAAATTTAAGTCCTCTTCATTATGAGTGCCGTCTGCATTTAGTTGGCATCAAAACTAGATTTCAAGTTAAAGTAATACATCAGTTTCAGAATTTTATTGCCGCGATAACATAGTTAATTTCGCACTTCACTCCCTACTAAGAGGGGTTGATCTCTCTACTATTAAAAACACGGTGTGGAGTATGGTGACAATTACGGTACAAATTCACTTATTTATTTATTAGGGTAGACTATTATATGTAACAAATGCATTGAACTTGTGAACAAATATTGCCTGAGCCGTTTAATCTAATGTTGTCGAAGAAGCCTAAACGTTTGTAGCTATCTTTATGGTTGAAAGCGTCTAGTCCAGTGCCCAAGCCTGCAACCAAATGGTTCCAAAACTAAATGAGTTAAAAAACAAATAAATAAACAATCTCATTGTTTGAATTTATATTATTTAACCTGAATTTTGCCATCAGAAGAGGCAGCATAAAGCATCCCACCATCAGTATCAGTCACCAAGGATGTGATTTTACCACCATTACCAACTTTAATGGAGGCAATTCTTGTCACTCTATCCTTCAACCAAACCTCAATGATTCCACATTTTGTAGTTGTGAATATGAAGTCACTGTTGACAGCTATCTGTTGAATATCAAATCCTGTAGAAAATGTTCTCACAGCTGCATTGTTTGGTAGACAGAATACCTTCCACAGCCAAAATTTGGTCACACAATATTAAAACCAACCCATCTACTGATATTGCATAAATTGTTCCAACAAGTAGATGTAGTTGCATTTTACCTTTCCTGCTGTGCCATCCACGGTAGAGCCACCCGCGAAGAGAAGATTGTTATGCATATACAGAGAATGTATAGTTTGTTTTCCCAACAGTTTTCTAGTACCAGAATAGAATGTGTTTGATGTTAAGTTGTTCAAATCCACCTCCTAGAAACATTAAAAATGTTCCTCAAACATTTAGCAGGTCGGTCCAAATCCAACAAAGCATTGGGAGAGTATTAGAATAGATTGCTTACTTGGATACTGTAACCAGTGCAACCACAATACAATTTATCTCCTAACATGACAAGGGATTTCACAGATTTATTGAAGTTTATATGCTTTGGAGGACTAGACCAATTGTACACCTGTTAAGATGACTTTTAGCAAAATGTTTCAGTATATTTTTTATTAAGATTGTTCAAATAGAACAGACTGCACTTGCCTTCACACCAGCTCCTTGAGAAACATAGCAAGCAACTTCAGCATTGGCTGTCAACGCATGCACTGCCTCTTTCATGTTATGAACTTGAACGCAATGAATTTTTTCTGGTTTGATGGTCCAGACCTGTTGATGAAGTGTATAATAAAAAATGTGGCTGACACTATATAAGGTATGCAAGCAAGTAGTTAAAAAAGAGCAAATAACAGAGCGACTACACAGATTGACAAGCACCTAACTTACCCGAATTGTTTTGTCTAATGAGCCACTGTAGAGTTTGTCACCTGAAGGTGGAATATAGAGGCATGTGACAGCTTTTGTGTGTTCGTGCACTTCTTTTATCAACCTTAGAACCCTCTTCCCAGCATCCCACAACTAGAAGCAAAGTATTGTCAGACACAGTTGAGCATGTGCTTATACAATGTGTGTGATGTGTGTTGAATTCTAAGAGACTGACAATTGGTTAGACCAATAATACCTTTATAGTGCCATCAGAATGACTGCTTAAAACGCGACCTTTGAAATGAAGCAGAGATAGAACCTCTCCATTTATGCTTAAATCCAACTCAACCACTTCAGTGCAATTCCACAACTCTGTCTAAAGATATCATATATTAAGGACAATGAACTAATAGTGTTCACTATTACTCACATTGCAGTTTATAACTCCGAACCCCACTTACTGCATTGACTGATGACAAATTCATCAAAGCTTTTAGTATATCCGTAACCACCACTGAATTCCTCTTAAGCCTTCTCAGGGTTCCATATATGCATTTAGCATACTTCCCCAGTTCATCAAGCGCAGCTTTAAATCACGAATATTCAATTATTAGTATATACATACTCGATGAATTATGTTCGTTTGTAGAATTTAACTCGCGTTAGATTACATTTACCTGGATCTTTGACAAAAGTTTTCAAAGCAAGGGTGGCCAAAATCTTCTCCTCTAGGTTCTTTGAAGACTGGATCACATTTATAAATTCATCGAGCAATGACTTTCGAGCAGTGACTCGTACACCAGTATCAGGAAGAGTGGAAAGCATGTGTGTCAACCACGTGGCAATGACAAGGCAAGACTTAGCCATCTCCAAAGAGTTACTCCTGAGACATTCCTCAAGAGCTTTAAAGATTGAGCCCTTCTCATGGTTGCATAGTATGAAAGTCACTCTTTTCTCCCACGAGCTTCCAGCTTTCTCTTCCTCTTCCTGGATACAATAATTTTAGATTCAGGTTTGAAATAAATTTAATACAAGCTGAGAGTACTAACAAGCTCAAAAACCACATAAGAAGCACATAAAAGTGCAAACCATTGTTTCCACCAAGTCATATTCAGGCTTACTCAGCCTCTCTGCTTTCACCAGTGCATCGTAAGGTATGTCAAAGCCTGCAAGCTTGAGTAACCAAGCTTCAGTGTACGACCTCCCTGAAGAAGTGAAACGGCCTGAAAGGGATAGTAAACAATCCAGAGCCAGCATTTGAGAATTAGGAAAATCCTTCCTGCGGAGTGCTTCAATTAGCGCTTCTACAGCTTCTTCTCTGTAGATACTCATCTTCAGTGGCTCGGACTGGAACAAGAATTTTGTAAAATATGTTATTGGATGACATACAGCTGCTGAATTGAAAAGCTTTATTTATAAATTTCAATTGATTTGATTGAATGATTCCAAAGAGTAGAAGCAAACCAGGAGATCAAGCTGAAGAAGAAGAGTAGCAATGAGAGGTTGCTGCTCCATGGGAGCCATCTGAAGATACACAAGAAAGGTATGCATGGTACTAAATGCTCCTTCATCTCTTATTATTTGCAAAATCTGGTTGCAGAATGTCCTCCTAAAACAACATAACATGAAGAAAACTTACAATGTTTGTGTTCACAAGATAAAATGTCTCCGTACTCTGTGAATTCTAAATGACATTTTCAAGATCCATGCTTAAGTGTTTTACATTGTCCAACACATATATACAAGACGGTAAAGGGTTATGACAAGAAGCAGTTGAGATTCAGGATCTCAACTCTAGCCACATTTTAGCTGAAGTACTTTTCTACCATCATTTTTTGGCTTCGAAAACCTGACTGCTGAAACTCTGGCCTTATTCAATGAGAATGATATTGTAAGGCTTATAATCATTATGATAAGTGAAAATGTGATATGAAAAACATGGCGAAAATATATACCTGTTCAACTGAATCAGTTCTGAGAGAAATTCGATGCATATGCCTCTTACACTGTCATCTCCAGAATGAAACAATTCAAGAACAAGAGACAATTCAATTCTGGTTGCTATCAAATTTTTACAACTTTTATCAGCATGCATGCAGCAAAGAAGTATGGAAACAATGGAGCTCTGTGCTTCTACCCTATCTAAACACTTCATTAAGGCAGGAATTCCATTGGCAGAAATGACGCTCAAAGCATTAAGGGACCTGCTATTTTCGTCTCCTCCTAGTAGAATCTGCTCAAGCATTAATATAGCAGATTCTTTGGGATCCATTATAAACTGAAGTTCACCAAATTCTTCAGTTTTGTTAAGGATTATCTGGACAAGGGATGGTATAAAGTCATGAGCTGAAAGCTGAGCAAATGCTGGTCTCAGCTGGTGTATAAGAACAGCAGCCTCAGCAAGTCCATTTTTAAGCAGAGCAGCCAGACAATCGAAATCAGAGTCTACACTAGTAAGAGCCTCTCCAACACTTTCATTTACAAAGATCAGCTCGGAGAGAATGTAAACAGATGTTCTCAAAACTTCTCTATTCAAAGAGGCTGATAATATTTCCACAAACCCGTTTATGATTGTTGGTTTTGATATATAAGCATGAACCCCCGGATCAGCCTTTGACTCCTTCCACAATCTGGCTACCGCAACCACTGCCGCTTCGCATTCTTGCAAGTTTTCTGAAGTACATAGACATGAAAGATAAGGTTTTAGTCCGGTGATAATTGTTTCAGCAGCAGCTTGAGATATCACACTAGTTGGTGATGTAAATACTGCTCCTCGCGTAAATCGTTTGCTTCTTTGATTAGTATAATCATCTGTACTTCTATAAGTGAGAAAATCAGTGCTTCTGGATGGAGTAGACGTCAATGGCATTTCTTTAGCCAAGGGGGAGCTGAATGGATGCTTTGGTGTTTCGGAGTAAGAGAACTCCTGAGCAAGATCAGGATGCTGATCTTTCCAAGATGTTATAAGTCTCTTCAAGACATAGTTTGTTTTGGGCAGTAAACTTGAAGAGAAAGGCTGCCTAGTGATGGGACATGTTGTATTTCCTCTTTTAAGCCATTCTTGAATTGCTTTTCTTTCATATGTCTGACCAGTTTCAAGAGTAACTGGATCATTGAAAATCTGGCCTGTGATAGGACAAACAAAGTCCTTTGGTGGCCTTGAATGAGAAGTCAGTTTCTCGGACAAAGGTAGTGAAATGTAGCTTTGGTTTCCTTCATCACTTTCATTGTGGGAACTGCAAAATATAATCATATTTACAATGTGTAACTATGCTAGTGAAAGCTCCATAGCGAAACAATGGGACAAGCAACTTATATAATTCCAAAAACACGAAATTTTAAGAAGAGAAGTTGTTCATACCTATTATCTAACTCTTCCATATTCACATTGTCATAGCTCATGCTCCTCCTTCTACTACCATAGGTTTTCCTGGAAGTTTTCTGCTGCACGTAAGTTGCAAAAGCAGACTATCAGAGAAGTCCGGTAATATAACAAAAACATTAAAATTTTAGGTAAGTATTAATTGGTTTAAAGTAAACTCACTTCCCCATCTGAATCTGCTGAGCTGTTGCTGTAATCATTACTCATACGTGGAGACATTGGCAAATAGGTAGTAGAAACATGACTGGACAGAAGGCGTAACAAAGGTGCAGGCTCTTTTCTACCCTGAATATCAGGTCTTGTAGATAAAACCTGCTTATCTGGTTTTGGAGACGAATTTCTCCTGGAAGGAGTTCTAGGAGAATCCACAGGAGAGAAAATTGTAGAAGGAGATCGAGTCTTCGTTCTAGACTCCTGTCCTTCAGCCCCACTTTCCTCGTTCATTTTCGCGCCACTAGGAGACAATAAGTTTAATTTTGCAGAATTTTTGTAATCATCATTTGGTGCATAACCAGCGTCATATTCATCTTCCTCAGGCAACTCCTCCTAAGCATAGTTACCAAAAATAGAATTTTCAATCGTTCAAGAAACCACAAAACCTGAAAATATTAAAGAACATAAACACTGTCCAATAAAGTAAAAATGTTTATAACAATGTGTAGCCTTACTTGAGCATCCCATTCGGCAGATTCTTCCAGATTCTGGAGTGGTTGCGGGGAAGCTACACTCATTCTGTATACAAATGACCGCAAAGGCATATATTGGTTAGAACTTAAATAAAATAATTAAAATGTTGAATTGTAACACTTCTCAGAGGACCTAAATTTACTGGAGAGTAGAAATAGACCTGCTAGCTCCCTTTGCATTGCTTTTAGACTTAAGAAGTCGCGAAAATCCAGCACTCTTAGGCAAGACAGGACCGAATTTGACATAGTCAGGAATAGATCGGCTTACCTCATGCAAAGGAGTCATTGGCGGTTCTGCAATTGGCAGCATTGGAATTGCCTTTTTACCAGTGTTTGAATCAGAGTTCATGCAATCCTTATAGTACTTAGCAAAAAGCCGCGTATTCTCGTCCATTGAATCTCCATAAGCTTGCTCCAGGTTTTGTAACTTCTCCACCTGATCTGTCCTCAAGGAATAGATCAAGGACTCATTAAAGAATTGGTCCAAATCAGCAGTGAAGGACAAATCAGACGAATCAGGAATAACTTCCATCACAAGTCTCTGCCTTGACTCGGAATACCACCCAACAATGGAGCTCATTTGTGGAAGAAACAGTTCCTTCCAGAGTTCAGGAGCAAAATCAATCCGCGAAAAGAACGGATCAATGATAAACATCTCTAGAACATGAAGGACTGCATTGTGTACATTGTTTCGCAGTTTAAACAGGTAGGAAAGGTTGAGATGAGCCCAAGCAGATAGATAGAAGTTAGGGACCCCAGCAGTTTTCTGGTTGGAATCCAACATGGCACACACTTGTAACATCTTCTCTGCATAGTCTAATCTTGCAAGTTTTGTTTCCGTATTGGAGGTGTTGATAGCTTCTTCAAGAGCATCAATACCCCAGTCCAAGTTGGCCAGTACTGCTTGATCTGAATATCTAACTTCAGTGTCTTTACCAGAGCTCCCATCTTCAGCTGCCAACCTTTCTGCACACTGTTCTTTGTGTTGGCTTCTCAATTCCTTGTTAATCAACCTATCTTGAATAAAACTTCCAACTGTTGTTATAAGTAACCTTACAATATCCTTTTGGTCCATAGCAAACCTATAATTTCCAGCCATCTATTGGAAGAAAAAACCTGACACTAGAAACATAAGGTTCCTGATACAGCTACTTTAGTAAATTGTTACACCAAAACCCCATCAACACTTTTGTAGAAGAAATGACACATGCAAATAATGAAAATGGTCCATCAACAATATTCATATCGGTGTTGTGCTACCTTCTCCTTCGAGGCTGGCCATTAGATTATAGTTCTTTTGCCGGCTTCGCATAATAATTTTATTGTAAGCTGATCAAAGCAAAGAATTGACTAAAACTTAATTAAGTGCTAAAATCTATTATTATTATCATTATTAAATGTTGAAAAGTTGAATAGTTGGTTTAGTTAATGATAATGAAGTGTATTGATGATTGGCTTCGGCATTGTTTACATCAGAACAAATCATATCTATATTAAATCTTGCTCACAACATAAACGAATATGCCAACATCTTTAACTACCACAATTTTTAACCCTTTTTTTGGTGCCAACTTTAGTAAATTATTACACCGAGACCCCATCAACACTTTATTTGGAAGAACTGACATATGCAAATAATGAAAATGGTCCCATCAACACTTTATTTGGAAGAACTGACATATGCAAATAATGAAAATGGTCCATTAGCTATATTTTTGTCGGGGTTGTGTTACTGTTACCTTCTCCTTCAAGGACGCCCATAGATTATAGTTCTTTTGCCGGCTTCGCATAATAATTTAATTGTATGGTGATCAAAGCAAAGAATAGACTAAAAGTACTAAAATCTATTATTATCATGATTATTAAATGTTGAAAAGTTGAATATATAGTTGGTTTAGTTAATGACAATGAAGTGTGTACCGCTAATTGGCTTCATCATTGGAAATATCCTTACTACATTAGACCAAATCATATCCAATTAAATCTTGTTGACAACATAATAATATGAAGGATTAATAACATAATGACCCTAAGATGTTTATGAGAACATTTACTATAAATATATGCATAGTTAGCAATCTGTCAAATTTACATGCAACTTGACACTGTCAAGATTATTATATGTTGTGCAATGCAAAGTATTGTACTAGAAAAAAAAAATTGATATCACCCCTTATATTCTGTCATACTTTTTTACTACTGCAACTTAGGGCAACTGTGGTTTGTTGACATCATCAGAAACACTCAAGTTTCAATGCAAAGCCAATCCTAATCTCTTTCGTCAATTTATTTCATGTAGAGCAAACATTACTGAGTTGTCCATTACGTCACTTTTGCAGCGTCAATTTTCACTCTCTTTTGTTTGTTTGTTTGTTTTTTTTTTAATTTTTTTTAAACATATTACAAGTACATTTATTATTATCGGACTCTCTTGATCACAGCACTAAAGTATAATCTGAAACTAATCCTTCCGGAAGTGAAAGAAACAACCCACATGAAGTGGGAAAATCGTTCATAAATCAAATGGGCAAACTGCAGTTCCGCCAAGTGTAACTTTCACTCTTGTGTTACCATTCAAATTTCTTTCCACACGTCCCAAAGAGAACATATTGTTCTTTAGTCCTCAAGGATGAAATACATGAGCTTGTTGCATATAATTAAACTATTTTTGCAAGTTCTGTCAACTTGATCTCCAGTGATGCTACCTACAACTTGATGCAACTACGTCTACACTAATTCTTTCCTCTCTGACTTGGCAATCATCAATTTCATTCTACTTTGTTTGGTCACATTTCTTCATTGCTAAGCTTTTTTAACATTCATAAAATGACCATCATACGTATAAAATTTCGGACATCCCAAAAACTCGACCACTGCCATCAGTTACGTTCTATTTACTCCCCAATATTTCCATCAAAGATTCCTATAAAAACGCCTGCCTAGGCTTATGAAATAATTTTTATCTCCCCTTCCCCGTAGATGACCTGTCAAATAGAGTAAAAAATGAATGAGTCTTTAAGTTTTATGTACATTATTCTTCAAATATTGCCTCACTTTTTCAAAAGTGTCCACTTGCTGATTCTATATGTTATTATAATTCTGATTTTATCAAAGTGTCCACTTGCTGATTCTATATGTTATTATAATTCTGATTTTATCATTATTGAATTATATATCATAGTATTTATGCAATATTAAGACTTTTTGGATTTGCAGGAATCTGTCATGGTCTGACCAGTAGGACAGAATCATCGGACTCAGAGCCTGATGATGTTTTTCTTTGCATTTGATCTTGAGATCTGAGCGTTAACAAACTTTTGTCAATTGTTTGGATTGCTGAAAATAATCTTCAAAAAACTTTTTCTGGACACACAATTTATCCAAAACAGTTATGATAAACTGATAAATTTCTCCATGAGCACATTGTTGAAGTGATCTATTTTGAGTCTGCATGAACTTTGTAGCTTCTTGAGACAAAGACTCAGGAATAGAGGATAAAAATGTTTGTTTTATGTTGGGATCATTAATGTCATAAAGAGCATGAAAACGCTTCAACATTTATTGATAATGTCTGTCAAGATCCTTCTTTAAACTTTCAAACACAAGAATGGTCAAATTAAAAAATGGTAGATGCTACTGCCTAAAATCTTCATGCTAGTGATTTATTACAACCTGCTCAATTTCTGTCAGAATAATGGAGAGCTACCATTTTAGGTTTCTTGCAAGAATTGTTGTTTGATGTAAACATTTTTTTTCCTTGGAATGACAATAACACCCTTTTCCCATCTAACGTTTGAATTAATTTTCTGAAAAGTCAATGTCTGATTTATCTTGGCTTAGAGCAAGGCGGCAGCATGTATGTGTGTGTGTGTAAAGTGCATGCTGCCTTGCTCTAAGCCAACATATACATATACATATTGAGCAGCTGGTAACATTTCAAGAAGACAAATGAAATTGAGTGCAGCCCTTCAGAATACAATAATTGCATGCATCAAGTGTTAGTAGTGCGACATCCAGGTGAGCAGCTGCTAACATTTGAACTAGACAAATAGAACTGAGCGTTTGCGGGATACAAGTACAATTTGCCTGTTTGTACCGTAGCCATTTTCCTCGTGACCATGTAGATCGATCAAGAATCAGAATCAGCTTTACCTAGAACCACGTGAATCGATAAACCCTCTCACTTGTTCTTTGTTCGTCTCATGTCCGACACGTGGCGTCCAGAGAAAATTCGCGTCAAAAACACGCAGCCCCGGTCGGGATCATGACACGTGTCAGACATCAACACAAAGAGCAACCCTAGCAAAACATACTCAACTTCCTTATAAATAAAAAAAATCATGAACTGCTTACTCTCATCACTGTCTCTTCAAAGTCACGTCTTGCATTGACGTAATTGTACGTACCGGAGCTTGAAGTCCAGTCCAATCCACAGATCCAGTACCGTACGATGCCGAACCCTAAAGTGTACTTCGACATGACGATCGGCGGCTCGCCGGCGGGGAAAATCGTGATGGAGCTGTACGCGGACACGACGCCACGGACGGCGGAGAACTTCAGGGCCCTGTGCACGGGGGAGAAGGGGACAGGGCGGAGCGGGAAGCCACTGCACTACAAAGGATCGAAGTTCCACCGCGTGATCCCGGGGTTCATGTGCCAGGGTGGCGACTTCACGGCCGGGAATGGGACTGGCGGCGAGTCGATCTACGGCTCGAAGTTCGCGGACGAGAACTTCGTGAAGAAGCACGTGGGGCCAGGGATACTGTCGATGGCGAACGCCGGTCCCGGGACTAACGGCTCGCAGTTCTTCATATGCACTGCGAAGACGGAGTGGCTGGACGGCAAGCACGTGGTGTTCGGGAGGGTCGTGGAGGGGATGGATGTGGTGAAGACCATCGAGAAGGTAGGCTCGTCTTCTGGAAGGACCTCGAAGCAGGTTGTGGTCGCTGACTGTGGTCAGCTCGCTTGAAGAGGTCCTGTGTTTCAAAGGTTGGTGGTGGCGGTGGTGGTTTTTAATTGTCTTGTGTTATGTATATCATTATATGTATTCATAAACTGTTGCTTTTGTGATCGGAGCAGCAGCTGGTGTTGATGGTGAGGATCATCATCAAGAGTTTGGATTTGGATTCCCTAAAAGTTTATGACTTTGTTCGAATATGTTTGGATAATTTAGAAATATGAAAAAGAAAATGAGAAAGAGAGAATTATTAATAGTACAAATGTCTCAACTCTTGAAAAGAGCTGGTGGCATGATAATTATTAATGGTACACATTCCACCGTATAGAAATGATGGGCTATACTCGTGTAAGTCTCACCTAGACCCGAATTGATCCCGATAATTAAAAAGTAAAAAAATGATCTCAAGTGTATAAATTCTAGATTATGTCTAGACAATTTTGATAGATGAAAAAGTAAAAAATAGAGATATTGCTACTACAAATATTGTCTGAACTCCTCTCAAGTGTTTCCAAAATTTTATGTTATTTTTTAACATAATTTTTATTTTTAAACATAGTCTACAGTATCAGTACCATTAGAGGATTTAATAAAATATAATTAGTTTAAATTAATTCAATATTTAAAAATAAAATAATAAAATTTTTTAACCACTTGAAAAATTCACTTAATTTTATCAAATGTAAAAAATGCTGATTTTTTAAAAAAAAAATGAAAAAGTTGATAGTTTAAAAAAGTAAAACATTGATTTTTTTTTTTTTATATCAAAACATTGATAGCTGTATTGGTAAAAAACGTAGCAACAGAATTGATCCCCTATGAGCCCAAATACCATGCGCCGCTGAACTAATGTGAGCTCGGTCGTTTGGGGGCCCGTGGTTTAGCCACAGGAAAAGTGCAGCCCAAGCAGCCGAAGATTGAGTGGACAAGTGGGGAGTAACTGATATACCCCCGTAACCAAAACATGATGCACGAAATAGTACATGAGAGTGGAGGCCCGTAAAGGTGGAGACGTGGAGTCATAAAGTTATTGAGGTTCATGCCTTTACAAGGCAATCGCCATTCAGTTTGCAGGGGATACACAGTGCAAAAACTCTGCAAAAATACATATAAGTCGCACGTAGAACGCCAAATTAAGATTTTTTCTGCCGTTATCGTCTCGTATTGATAAATTTCTGCTTAGCCTCATTGTGCAAACACCCCTTTTCCTCCCATCCATTGTTTGAACCTAGATTCTCCCATGTCACCAACCTCTTGACTCTTTGACGGGACTGTTGGTGTCATTAAAACTGATTGTAAGATCAGAACATGACTTCAGCAACGGTAGTTCTACTATAATAGTAAAAAAAAAAAAAAAAAAAAAGAGAGCTTGCCTCTTTCTTTGCGTATGTCTTTTCACGCATCATTGCCATCAGCTTTTTAAAAAAGCTATTGTAGTGGACTAGTGGTATGATTAGGAGGGTACTGTTGCGGACTGCCTTGTCAAATCCAAGCATGAGCCAAACAGTGGACACACCAAAACTAACCAGCAAGGACACAGCTATGATTTAATGCTGGGGTAGACTATAAAAATTTCCCTTCATAGAATTTTTGTGCATGATTAAATATATCAAATGTATGATAAACAGTATAATAAATTTCAACCTCACAATACATATTTAAAAATAAATAAATCATTAAAAAATATCCACCCATGCATGCACACGCGTCCATGCACGCATATATGTATTTTTAAAACGATGGGCTATATTTTTTATTTGAATTATGACTAATATAACGATATATTAAGAATTAAGTCATAAAAAATACAAAAAAATCTAATGAATAAAAAAAAATCAATAATCATAATTTAAATCACAATAATTCTTTGAGATTATCAATTAAAGATCCATTATCAATCGAGATAACTAGTACTAAATACTCGATTTTAACTCAAAGGTAATTTGATAACCAAATATTAAAAAAAATAATCATACTTCATTTTCATATTTGATCATAAATTACAATCAACAAGATTTTTAATAAATAATATATTATATAATTAAATTTTTATTTACTCTAAATTATATATTATAGTATAAAAATTGAGTATATATATTTTAAAATACAAAGAAAATTTGTTTTGAAGAAAAAAAAAAAGTTAATATATAAGGTGTTTTAATAAATTCAATAAAAAATAATTATATTATTGTGGAAATTACAGGAAATACCCAATAAAAAAACATAAATTTTGTTTTTACCCCCTGAAATTTGAAAAATTATTTTTAACCCCTCAAACAAACTAATTACATGCTATACCCAAAATACCCAGAATACCCCTAAGTATATAGGTGGCAGAAAGTGATGGAAAACAGTTTTGGATCACCGACCAAGCGGAAAACCGATCGGTTTTTGAGAGAAACCGAGGGAGAGCGAAAAACCGAGCGAGAGGCGACGCACAACCACTTTTTTCGGCCACAACGGCGACGATTCCGACTTGCCCAGAGGAGGATAGAGCTCGGGGGACGTGAGTGCTTTTGGCAAGGTTAGTTTTCGGTTGGGTTGTTGAGTTTTTTGATTTTCATTCGCGATTTGAACATGTTTGTGGAATATGGATGTTGGGTATTGCTTATTTGGTTTAGAATAGGTTGGTATTGACTGAGTTTGGCCTGATTTGTGGCTGATATGGCCGATTCCGACCATATGAGCGTCGTCTGGAACGCATCGGTTTTCCACTGGTGTGGAATCGATTTTCCACTGGTGTGGAAAACCGATCGGTTTTCCACCACACCTGTGAAAGACTGATCGGTTTTGCACCACAGGTGTGGAAAACCGATCGGTTTTCCACCACACCTGTGGAAGACTGATCGGTTTTGCACCACAGGTGTGGAAAACCGATCGGTTTTCCACCACACCTGTGGAAAACTGATCGGTTTTCCACCCTCGGTTTTGCACCACAGGGGTGGAAAACCGATCGGTTTTCCACCACACCTGTGGAAAACCGATAGTGGAAAACCGATGAGTTTGGAAAACCGATTTTAAATGTTTGTTGGTTGAATAGTGAAAAACCGATACGGTAAACCGATGTTACATATGAAACTCTGATTGGGTGATGCACTTTGACATAGGTTTTTCGAAATGTTATGAATCATATCGGTTTTGTCAGTTGGGTTTTTGAGATCTGCTCATTTCAGGTGAAAAACCGAAGTAAAAAAGCGAATCGGTTTTCCACATGTATGAAAAAGCGAATCGGTTTTCCACATCGGTGTGGAAAATCGATTCGGTTTTTCACATTGGTGTGGAAAACCGATTCGCTTTTTCACATCGGTGTGAAAAACCGAATCGGTTTTCCACAGGTTTTCCACACCTGTGGAAAATCGATTCGGTTTTTCACACCTGTGGAAAACCGATTGTTTATGTAGTGGCAGAATGACTTTTAATCCTGATACTGATCTTTTTATCATTGTTTTTGTGTCCTACAGATGGAGTTCAATTATAAATATAGTTTGCAAACAATTCCAAAGGAAACGAAAGGGATTACACATATTGGTCAGAAGTTGGTGAAGAAAATACTTGATATCCTGACTGGAAGGAACTTGTATGACCGGTTTATAAGAGAGTGCCCATTCGGATATATGTTGAGGAATACCAACCATACGGCTGCCGGCTCCGTTCTATTATGGGTTCTCGCTAGAGAAGTGGAGGTGAGTGGACGTAAAGATGAAATGTGGTTTGAACTTGGTGGGAGAATATATAGGTTCGGGAAACAGGAGTTTTTATTGATTACAGGACTTCATTTTGGAGGCATAGACCGTGAAATTTTCCAGGCAACCCAAAATGACCCGAACAGTCTCCTACAGCGATGGTTCAATGGAGTATTGCCGACTATATCCGAGTTTGCTACATTTGTTGAGGCAAGAAGTCAGTTGAACCGTGAAGACGAGGATGTATTAAATGATGAAGATCTTTTAAAGTTAGCGAATATAGGGATTGCTTTTCATCTGTTTATGGGGCAGGATGAGAAGGCGAAGATGTCGCTATTTTTGTGGATCATCATTGAGGATATAGAGAGGTGGAACTCATTCCCTTGGGGCACATTATGTTATAGTGTCCTATTCCATTACCTCCGCATGGCATTGACTGAAGAGCGGATCAGAAAGCCACCGCGTAACATCAATATTTATGGCTATGTCTATGCGTTTCAGGTATAACCAATACCGTTAATATTTATTCCTTTGCAATGTGGTTAAATTAAGTATATGTAATATTTGTTTTTTTGGCATTATAGTGGTGGTTGGTAGAAGTGTTTCCGGCATTGGCAAAGAGAATATCAGAAAGTGTCCGAGATTTACAAAATGAATTGCCAAGATGCTTGAGAAAGTCACTTAAAAGAACACCGACAATTATGAACAATCTTGATGATTTATCTCCCGTAAGTGGCAAACGTCAACTATATTAGTTTAGTAAATTTATTGTTTGTTTTAATTACACTTATTTATATGAAGTATAACATTATAATGTAACTGTATACATGTATATAATGCAGATAGTTGGCTTAGAGCAAACCCTTGAGCCTACCGACGCCGAAAGACAAACGGCTTATTGGAAATCCTTCAACCCTAATAATTTAGTAACGGGTGAAGTACATAAATCTGGCGGGGGAGGGAGTGAGGGTGACAGTGAAAGTGATGATGATGCGGATGATGACGATGATGATGGCGATGATAGTGATGATGATGATGATGATGATGGTGATGGTGATGATGGTGATGGTGATGATGATCATGACGAGGTTGACGATGTTAGGGTGGAGGGTGATGATGTGGTAGAGGGTGACTCTGTCGCAAATGAAGACGTTCAAGGCATGCAATCATCATCAGAGGATTCCCTTTCAGAGTTTCGTTCAAAAAAGGTCCACGATATCCCAAACGTCCATCCTGAGGTACAAATCACCCCTTTATATGATTATCTACGGAATATGAACATTGTATATAATGTAAAAAATATGAACATTGTTGTGTGGTAGTATGGTGTGACGGAGAGACAGAGTCTCTAAACATGATAGACGAAGTGTAATTTATTATAAGCAGGTTATGTTTTTTTGGATACTTAAAAATACAGGGGAGACTCTGGCAAAATTTTTCCTACAATCGTATAACCGTGTCAAAATTTTGTTACAGGTGAAGCAGTTGTTTGAATATATTGTAAATTTACAGAAGACAACTAATGAGAAGTTGAGTAGGATGGAGAAGAGGCAGAAGGCAACTGTGAAGATCGTTGAGAGCATGGATAAGAGATTAAGACGGATGGAAAAGGATTTCTTATGGATTAGGACGTATCTCAGCGATAGCTATGATTCAGATGATGATGACGGTGACGACGACGATCATCGCGGTGGGAGCTTTGTCCCAGAGGAGCCCATTTATGTCCCGACTACAGATCAGCCAGCACCATCAGCTCTACATCAGGACGAGGGGGTTCGTCAAACATCTATCCCTGAGGACGAGAGGGTCCAGCAGTCACCTATTGAGGTGGGCCAGTCAGACATCCAGCAGGAGATCCAGGATGTCGTTCTGGCACAGGGGGATCACCAGTCACCCATTCAGCAGGAGGAGCAGGAGCAGGAGATCAGCGGTGTAGCCGCTGCAGAGGCTGGGCCGGATGATGACCAGGTAGACATAATTTAAACAGTGTGTTTAACGTTGACGATTGAATTATAAATATTCTTTTGTATCTTTGAATTTGAGTGCAGCAGCAGGGAGAAGACGGCCACGAACGGGCCAAACGAAAGACCAGGCCAGCAGCACCTCTACGGACTCCATACACGGATCCTGGGCCGGCGAAAAAGAAAAAAAAAATTGTCCAACAGTAGGTGACAGAGGTTGCACAGCCTGTAGATCCCATAGAGGCCGTCTATAATGAATATAAAGCTTCAGCACATTTGGACCTTAGGTATGGAAAACAAAATAATAATTTCCTACAATCGTAGTTGTTGCCGTAACTTTAAATTTTTACCACTTTTTTAAAATTTTTTATTTTAGACGTGCGGTTGAGCGTTGCGCGTGGTGCGTGATTCCGACCACATTGGTGACCTTGGAGGACGAAAATAGTTGGTTGACTAGTGAGCACATCGATGCGTATTTGATATGCATACGAAACGGATGGTGGAATGAGGACGAGAATAGAAGATACGCCCTTCATGGCACTTCTTTATTTGTAAGTTATTGGTTGATAAATTTTTCTAATGTTTCATTGAAATCAAATAACATTATTAATTTTTAAAATGTGCAGGGCATTATGACCATGGAATACAATAAGCAATATGTCAACCAAGGAAAAAGATTTGATCCAGCTACAGCCACTATACCCCCAGAATGGCTGCCATTCGGATGTGGCAAGATAGATGCATCGGTCCCGTGGTGGTGTGTTGAGAATGTAAGTGTTGTTTTAATATTAGAGTCTTTTATTTGATAATTGGAATTAGTCCTACAACACTTACATTGAGAGAAACTGTAGGTACTATTGCCGTGTAGCTTGGACCAACAACACTGGGTCCTCTGTCGAGTGTGCTTGAAAGAGAAGAAAATCATTGTGTATGATTCCCGGGCGTCCATTGACATAGAGGTACGGCTCCGAGCATTGGAGCCGTTGGTGTGTTTTATGCCCGTTATGCTTCGCTTTATTGGGTTTTATGAGAGGACTCAATTACATATGCCAGCTGTAGATGAGCGATGGGAGGTTGAGCGTATTGATGAGTCAGCTGTGCCACAGCAACCCGATGGGTGAGTTGTTAGTTAATATTTAGTTATTAATTATTATTTAGTTATTATTTAATATTTAGTTATTAATTAATATTTAGTTAATCATGGAAGTTGTTAATTACCAAATAGTTAGTATCTCTGAATTGACATATATTTATGAAACAGGACGAGTTGTGGAGCATATGTCGCCATGTACGTACGGGACCTTTTGCAATCCAGGGAAAGTACATGGGAATCACGACCACGTGATACACCTGCGGACGCCCTCGCACTGAGGGCTTCGCTTGCACGAGATATTTATTCATTTTCACGTCCTTTGTATAAAGTAAATAACTCTGGAAAATGGATGATTGATTCTTACGGGGAAGTTGTACTTAAGTGACATCAATAAACAGTTAATTATCCATATCCTATTCAAGTTTTGACTTCAAGTATTTATGTCAATCAGTGAAAACAATAATTTAGTTTAAATATTTTTTTAGTTATTAAAATATATTAATATAATTAACTAACAATAATTTAGTTTTTTATAATTCCACTTAATGAAATCATGAAATCAGTCGCACTAAATATTTCATCAAATGAAACCAATTTAAGTTAAATAATATAATATTAGAGTCTTTATTATGGTTAGGATATATTAATTTAAAATTTCGAAATCATGAAATCATTGGTTTTGAATCATCCAACACTAATGATTTCATCAATTGAAATCAATTCAACTGAAAGCATTGGCCTTTAGTTATTAAAATATATTAATATAATTAACTAACAATAATTTAGTTTTTTATAATTCCACTTAATGAATAATTCCACTTAATGAAATCATGAAATCAGTCGCACTAAATATTTCATCAATTGAAACCAATTTAAGTTAAACCAATTTAAATATTATTGTGTAACTAAAATATTATTATTGTGTATTAACATCAATAACAACAGCAATAATATGATATATATTTTTTTTTAAAGAAATAATATTATATTATTGTGTAATTTCGAAACCAAAGCTTGATTCGGTTTTCCATAGATCTGGAAAACCGAATCGGGTTTCCAGATCCCTGGAAACCCGATTCGGTTTTCCAGATCCTCTGGAAACCCGATTCGGTTTTCCAGATCCTCTGGAAAACCGATTCCATCATTCAGATTCCCCCTGAAAAACCGATCGATTTTTCAGGGTCACCCAAAAACCGATTCGGTTTTTCAGGGTTCCTGAAAAACCGAACCGGTTTTTCAGGGTTACCAAAAACCGAACCGTTTTTCAGGGTTCCTGAAAAACAGAACCGGTTTTTCAGGGTTACCAAAAACCGAACCGGTTTTCCTTTGCATGGAAAACCGATTCCGCTAAAATATTGGACTTTCTGTAACTGATTAAAGCACTTATAACAGATGAATGTGGTGTGCGGACACAGTCAAGCAACTGTAACAAATACTAATCTATTAATCCGTTAAACAAAACTAAAAGCAAGACCAATGCGATTATAATACATCAATTTAACGAAATAAGATAACTTAAACATGCTTCAGAGAGTTCATACGCGATTCCTACTCATTGTTTTCATCATTATCCATTTCTTGATTGGTAGCAGGAAATCGCAGAGGACATCGACGTTGGTTGTGTCCAGTCTCATGACACAAGCGGCATCTGCGGGACGGTGGGCCGTTGTCAATAACAGATGTGCTTGGGCCAGCTTTCGCATCCGCAGAACCTGAGCTCATCCCACCCCTGGTAGAAATAGGGGGGTTAGGGCAACGAAGACGGTTGTGTCCCCTCTCGCCACATCTTCCACACTTTTTTCTACGACGATCTTCTCCGGCTGAAGGAATCCGAACTTCTTTCGGCCTACCTGGTTGTCTTTTTCCTATGGGTGGTAGTACAACCATACTTCTAACTTCCCCAGAAACATTCCAGCTGGCTAATTTAGGGACTGGATTGATCGGACTTGCATATGCAGCTTTCAACCATTTTGTGCTGTAATACTGACTGGAAAGTGTATCACAACTGACGCCCTTGAACCTGTCAAATTATCAGGTAATACAAGTTGAAGTGTATAGACATAACATGAAAAGCTGAAAGCAAACGTTGAAATATCATACCTGGCCACAGCACATGCATGAACACATGGCAACTGATCTAAGTTCCACTGCTTACATGTACATGTGTGCTCTTCAATATTAACCACCGCATCTCCTTTACTAGGATGCATGACACTGTACGTTACCGGTTCTGTAATGGGATATACACAACCTTCCGTTGCTAGATTTTTTGCTAACATGATGCGATCGTACGCAGCAGTGGTAACATAAGTTGTCAATTGAGCAGCAGCAATACGTCTATTATTAAACCATCTCTGCAGCACATTTCTTATATATTCATGTGCAGTTGTTACTGGCAAACGGCGTGCTTGCATCATGCATTTGTTGAGCGACTCTGCAATATTGGTGGTCATCATTTCATATCTTCTTTTTGGACAATGTGATCGTGACCACCTGCTGACCCCAGCTTTAACCAAAGTTCCATGTGTCCTCGGATGTAACGCTCGCATTTCTTCCAATATTCTGTTGCATTCCTCAGTCACATAACAGTATGCTGCATTGTAAAATGCATTTTCCACATCCGAACGCTTTTTATAATGCTGCGTAAGGTTTTGCCATAAGTGAAAAAAAATAACACATGTGGAACTTCTGGAAAAACTTCTTTCATCCCATTCGATATGCTTTTATGACGATCGGATACAATAAGCAAATCGTCCGACACGCCGATCGCCAATCGTAATTTTCTTAAAAACCACGTCCACGAACAGTCTGACTCTCCGTCAGCAAATCCATAAGCAATGGGATAAATCATCTCTTCTCCATCTTTGCATGCAGCAAAAAAAATCACCCCTTTATATTCACCTTTCAAATGCGTTGCTTCAACAGCAACAACCGGTCTCATATAAGCTCGGAAACCCTCTATCGAAGCTCCAAGTGCAACGAAAGAATACAAGAACCGATCGTTTTCATCTCTCTCAATTGCTGTTATTGTGCCCGGGTTTGCTAACTTTAACATCTCAAAGTAGGACGGAAGCTGTTGATATGACTCATCCGCTTGTCCATACGCAAGTTTCTTTGCATATTGTAAAGCCTTCCAAGCTTTGCTATACAAGATTTGAACTCCATACTGCTCTAGCATTTCTCCAATCAATCGATTAGGTGTATACATATCTCTCCCCACCTTTCCCGCATACAACTTTCCGATGACAATGGCCTTCACACTTTTCATATGTGATTCCATGGCTGTCTGACGACACGTGTGCTCCGCCTCATACTTCAACACAAACCACATCGAGCAACCCTTTCTGCATCTGGCACGAACTATAAAGCTACAAGTTTTGTCCTTGCAACTAGCCTCAAATCGCTCCGTGTCTGAACGTCTAACCCGATATTCAAATTTCGCTTTCAGAGCATATTCTCCAATAGCTATACTCATTTCTTCTTTACTATTAAAAAATGCTCCCTTGTATAATGAACCAAGTTGGTAGACGGTTGACATAGCACTTGAAGCAGGCTCAATGTCGCCCAGTTCAACACCAGGAACAATCCAATGTGGTTGTAAAGGATTGTTCTGAAATTGTAAACCTGAAAATCTTATTTCTGGAAACCCTTCTTCTTCAGACACATCATCACCTCGAGTTCCCTCGTTATCACTATCTCCAGTTTCCTCATAATCACTATCCCGTATCTCACCACCATTATCATTTATGTCCCAATCTTCATCATCAGTACCATAATTCATATAGTCATTGTTAACATCGCAAATTGGACTTTCTGTACATGTAAATTGGGTGCCAGCAGCATCCAGCGGATTATTGCTCCCAATTCCTGAAGTTCGATGAAAATGACTTTCAACCATTTGAGGATTTATAGGTCTTGACGTTTCTGCCTCGTTGTATCTTCTTCCTGGTATTGAGTTGGTGGCAATCGGAAAACCGATACGCCTGCTAACCTCAGCTCCACAATCTTTCACAATCTTATCCACATAAATCTCTTTAACATCAATATTTTTTATTGCCATCAAACCAACAACACCAAGATCGGACATGATACGTATCTTTTTAATTTTACCACTTGTCGCACTTTGTAGTAAATAATGTATACGAATATCCCACATTCTCCTATCAATACCAGCCTCTCTGTACACAATATCGACTAATGATGAAAAACTATTATTACTGTGAACCCCACACATGATCGACTCCCCTCCTACGTAATTACATCCATTCCACTCTCCGTCAAAATTGATTACAATTGTTTCTTGAGTCATTCCTGTAACGTTCAAATAAAATAATAAATCAATCTCATTTCAATTGGGCAACATTACAAAATACAATCTTATAATCAACTTAATTTATTATTTTAAATTAACTGTAATCGGTTTTTCAGTACGGTTTTTCAGTGCCACTGAAAAACCGAACGGTTTTCGGTTTTCCAGTGGCACTGAAAAACCGAACGATTTTTCAGTTTTTGCAAGGTTTTTAGCCACTGAAAAACCGATCACACAAAAATCGATCGGTTTTTATCGATTTTTCTGTGATCGGTTTTTAACAGAAACCGGTTTTTATCCCTGCAAATCTTCAATGTCTGACTGAAAAACCGAAATCGCTTTTTCAGACGCTATTCGCCCCTGAAATACCGATCGGTTTTTCAGTTTTTCACTGAAAACTGATCGGTTTTTCAGATCGGTTTTCACTGACTGAAAAACCGATCGGTTTTTCAAGCCACTGAAACTGAACACCGATCTGAAAAACCGATCGGTTTTTCAGTCCTCAAAAACCGATCGGTTTTTCACTCCTGAAAAACCGATTATCAGTCACGAAAAACCGATTTCGTCGTAGCTTCTGCAGTTTCCGTCGCATTTTCAGATTTCCATATCCATCAAAATCAATACAATCTTACAGCCCTAAACCATGCAAATATGAACTAAATAACCCAAAAACTAACAAATAAACATATACATTACCTTTGATCACCAAATTCTTCAACAATCAAATCCTTCAATGGATGCCACTAATGTTCAAAATCCTTCAATGGATTTTGTGAGGAAGAAGATGAAGAGCAAATATAGACACTCAAACTCAAATCTCAGAAATCATCAATGCAAAAGTAGGTAGAGGAGAAATATGGAGGTTTTAGGAGGAAGATGAAGGTTAGTTTTGTAATTTTGAGTGGAAGATGAAGGTTAGTTTGGTGATTTAATCTTAAGGGTAATTTCGTAATCTTGGGTATATAATAGAAATAGTTTGTTTGAGAGGTCAAAAACAAATTTGATTAAGAATTGGGGTAAAAACAAAACTTCTCTTTATATTTGGGTAAAATTCATAAATTTCCCTACTTATATATTTCATAACAGAATTTTTAAAATTTTCTGAACACTAAATTTTTAAAATTGGCTAGCGCAGGAGCCTACCCTAGCCCAAAGGGAGCCCTGAAAAGGGCAATGTACAACGTTGATAATGGCTTAATATTGTTTTTTGCACGTCTTTGGTGGGCCCTATGCTCATATTTTAAACTTGTTTTTGGATATAAAAGTTCAGGGGCCCACATTGAATTTTTGTCAAAGAGATTCCTACTAGCTGCTTACTTGTCAAAGGTATTCTCACCATCTACTTTTTTAAAAACTTGGTTCTATTTGCTGTAACTGCAAAGACTTCCGCCAATGGTTTTAGCAAAGGGTTGAAATTCTAATGCAAAAACTTGTACAGTACAGAAGTGCCTGTACTAGGGGAAAGAACTTGGGTACAATGGGTGCACCATGCATTCCCATTGTGATCACAACATATGGCATATATGCGCCACATGACATGATTACAACAGGAGATGCAGGATGCATTCTCTCTTTAGTAGATGAGAGCATTTTTAATACAAACACAATCTACAAGAGTGGGCTGGGTGAAAAGACTTCTGGTTTCCTAACAAATGGTGGGGTGTTAGAATTCAAATCCCTTTTCTGGCCACCATTTTGAGATTTTATATCTTTCAAGTTTCTCATCTACTGATATTAAACTTTTTGCAAGTAGTCCCGAATTTAGAGTCAAGTAAATGAAGACACTCATATCCGAGTTTAGTCAACAAAGATATGTTAAAGAAGATTTGGGTTTATAAAAAAGCAAAAGTAGAGTTGGCATTCTAAAGTGAACTACAGAAGTAGTCTTAGGAGTCGTAATTATCCAAGTGCCGCAGGCATTGATAATTCATGTGTGGTTAATTTTTCAACTTATATAAGATTGTTTTTGAGGTAAATTCAACCTTCTAAAAGTGATTTGATATTTTTAAAAGGTCTATTTTACAAACGGATAGCTCACGATCCTCACCTCATTTCTAACAACAATTCTGAAGATTAAATTTCTTATAATTTGATTTTAGAATGACTACTGCAATTTTTATGAAGGCAAGATATTTAGATTAGATAATTATAATGGAGAGTCTTTTAACCTCATTATTTATTCATATAAGAAATTCAACCTAAACATATAATTATATTGGAGATACTTTTATTTTTTACCCGATATAATAGTTAATCGAAGAGAAAAATAATAGTCGTTGGCTAGATGACCAATAATAAACAATGATAATTTATTTCCGCTCGTTTAAAATTTTACAAGCTTAGGTGGACCCTATGGTAGACTGAATGTGCCTTTTCCACTTGTTTTTGGATCATAAAATCCTCGGTTGCTTCCTACCAAGTACTAGACTGATAGTGCTTTTTTTCTTTTCACTTTTTTTTTTTTTTTTGAAAGAAGAAATACTTTACTGCAAACGAAAGGAGCAGAGACTTATTATTGAGGTTGGCTAAGAAAATTTTTCTTAATCAAATCTCGATACATGATTAATTTTATCAAATATATAATGAAGAGTATAGTAAATCTTAACCCTCATAATGTATATTTCAAAATAAATAAATCACTAAAAATGATATACATATGCACGGAAATGCACGCATGTACACACATGCATGTATATATATTTAAAACGATGGATTATATTTTTTATTTGAATTATAACTAATATAATGATGTATTGAGAATTAAGTCATAAAAAATATATATATTTACAATAACTATAATTTAAATCACAAAATTCTATAAGATTATCAACAAAATATTCATTATCAATCAAGATAAACAGTACTAAATACTCGATTTTAACTCTAACGTAATTTGATAATCAAAGATTAAAAGAAATAAACATACTTCATTTTCACATTTGATCATAAGTTACAACCAACAAGATTTTCAATAAACAGTATATTATATAGTTAAATTTTTGTTCACTTTAAATTATACATTATAATGCAAAAGTTGAGTACATATTTTAAAAGCATAAAGGAAATTAGTTTTCAAGGAAAAAAAATTAATACATAAGGTGTTTTAATAAATTCAATAAATAATAACACTCGATTTTAACTCTAAGATAATTTGATAATCAAAGATTAAAAAAAATAAACATACTTTATTTTCACATTTGATCATAAGTTACAACCAACAAGATTTTCTAATATATTATATACTTAAATTTTTTTTCACTTTAAATTATACATTATAATACAAAAGTTGAGTACATATAAAGGAAATTTGTTTCGAAGAAAAAAAAAAAAGTCAATGCATCAGATGCTTTAATAAATTTAATAAAAAATAATTTTATACTTTAAAAAATAAATTTATACTTTATAACAGGATTTTTAAAATTTTCTAAAATTGGCTGGGGTAGGAGCCTACCTTAGCTCAAATGGAGCTACGTTCCTGCTAAACTTGCCTCACATCCAATCTCAAGCTATGTACGTTGCTCCAAACACAGCAGTTGGCATGGTGCGTGCTCAATCTCTTTGACACCAAAAGCAAGTGGTGTTGTGATTAAAGAAATCGCTGCAGGGGAGGTGTGGATCCACAAAAACGTTTCGCTAAATAAAGAAGTGCATTTTATTTATTTAAAATTATGTTTTATTATAATATTTAAATAAAATTTAAAATATTAAATTTAAATAAAAAATTATAATTAGTCGATCCTATGATTTTGTACTATCTAATACCAAACACCACAGGGTATAAAACTTAGTCCACACTATCCAAAATAATATAGAAAATTCCTATCTAATGAAATTCAATCCACTACTATAACCTGTAATGTGTCAATTGTCAAACATGACTTAATACGTTTGGTACAATAACGACTGGATTAAAAAAAAAAAAAAGTCTCTTATTTGGATAGTATTGATTGAAAAAATTATAACTGTGTCTTATGTTTTTCGAAAGATAACCGTGTCTTATATTTCATACAATATGATATTGGTTAATATAAAATTAGATTAAATTAATTTTCAAATAAAATAAAATTCAATTCCAAAAAATATCATATAAAATAAATAAGTTTAATTTATTTTCATTAAATGAATCATTTAAATGATTTGGTAATGAAACAAAATGATTAAATGAGGAAAAACTTTATTTTAGTAGTTAAGATTTCGAAAAATATCATGTTTTTAAAACTTTTTAGAATTAGTTCTTTTTATCCCTAGCTTTTTTAAAACTCTTCAAAAAAAAGTTTAAATCGTCCGTCAATTGATCAACATTAATAGAACGCAATTCAAAATATTTTTAACTTTGACGGTCGTTAATGACATATAAATTACCGGATTATTTTCATAAAATAATAAATTTATAACTTAAATTGCCTAAAAAACTCTTCAAGTTAAGTTTTTAAATTACAATTGAAATTGTTTAAAATCATAGTTGACCATCAGTTGACTGATAGTTTAGACTTTTTTAAAAAATTTTGAAAAAATTAGGGATGTAAATAGTTGTTTCTAAAAAGCTTTAAAAATTTGATATTTTTCGAAACATCAGTGATTAAATGAAGTTTTACCTTTAAATAATTTTTTAAAATAAGTAAAACTATTTAAATTACTTTTAATATTTATTATTGAAAACGGTTACTTTTAAAAATGTTTTAATGAAATATATTAAACAAATTTAATATTTTATATGTAAATGATTCAATAAAGGGAAAATTTTAATTTAGTCCCTAACGTTTGGTAAAATATTATATTTTTACTAACGTTTGTATTTCGAATTTTCATCATCCCTAACGTTTCAAAAATGTATCAATTTAGTCCCTCTGACCAAAAAGATAACAGTTAAACGTGACAGATGGGATAAAAAGATGAATTTACCTTTAATATAATTTTAAAAAATTAAAATGACATAATTACCCTTTTAAAAACTGATAATTATAAAATAATCATTCCTATTATTACAAAATTATCATTGACCGCCTTCCAATTAAATTGTGATATATCATTAAATTAAATTTTTTAATTTAATTTATTATTAATAAATATTTTAATTAAAAAATAATATTTTTAATATAAAATAATAAATAAAAAAAAAATTCTTCATCTTTATCTTCTACCTCTCGTTATCTTTATCATCTTCAATTTCATCATCAGCATTCATCAAAATCATCATCTCCATTATTTTCATCAAATCAACATCATCCAAATTAAATATCTAGCACCAAACCAAACATCTTCCAAATTAAATAAAAAAAATGGTTTATCCAAATTAAAAAAAAAAATAAAGACCCTATGGTCTCCATCACCGGAGACTAGTCTGATCTC
Source organism: Dimocarpus longan (assembly GCA_022984855.1). Classification (NCBI taxonomy): domain Eukaryota; kingdom Viridiplantae; phylum Streptophyta; class Magnoliopsida; order Sapindales; family Sapindaceae; genus Dimocarpus; species Dimocarpus longan. The sequence continues at coordinate 17,499,729 of CM041024.1, forward strand.
CATCGCCGGAGACTAGTCTGGTCTCCGACGATGGAAACCAGTCTCCAGCAGAGGACCAGAAACTGGTCTCCAGCGAGACTAGACCTGGTCCCCAGTGTCTCCAGTGAGCTGGGGACCAGGTCTCATAGGAGACCTAATCTCCAGCTCGGAGACCAATGGTCTCCATCATCGAAAGTTTTTTTTTTTTTTTTTAACTTGAAATTTTTTTTATATATTAAATTAAAAATATAAAAATATATATTATATTAAATATATATTAAAATTATATAAATATATTTAAGTTAAAATTACCAAATTAACCCTCATCGACTAACATTTTACTAACAAAATAATTAAATTGATGTATTTTCAAAACGTTAGGGATGACGGGAATTTAAAATACAAACGTTAGTAAAAAAGTAATAATTTACCAAGTATTAGGGATTAAATTAAAATTTTCTCTTTAATAAAGGAAGAAAGAAAGAAAGAAAGAAAAGAAAAGAATGTGGGGACATATTTGTCTCACAACATGGGGACTAATCAGCTTCATAATTTTAACAAAATTCAATCTCATGTAGCCGATAAGCATAGAATTAAGGGAGAATTATCTCAAATCTACCTAAAATTTTAATATTCACATGCGTATACAATTTTTTTGTTTATTTACGGCGTTCTTTCTTAGATTAACGGTTGATTGATTTTGACCGTTAATAAATATGTTTGATCGTGTAAGAAATATTGAAAGACAAAATTATTTGTGAATAAATTTACTTTTTAATTTTCTTTTAAAATAAATTTTAAAAACTGTAAATAGATTACAAATAAATTTAATGAGATCTCCATTGTTCATTTTCAGATGGATAGTGAAGATGAATTTGAGAAAAAAAAACTAGAAAGCTAAAAAAAATTAAAAAGAAAAATCTAAAAATAAAAAATGAAGATTCATTTTCATTTTCAAACAAGACAAAATTGAAAAAGGGAAAAAAATCTGGACTCAACAAAATTTGAAAAAAAAAATCAAAATTAAAGAAAAAATTAAAGTTGAATCAAAACAAAACAATAATTTAAAAACAAAAAATTGAGAGTTTTGGATTGAACCCAAATCTTTCAACTCCAATTCAACATAGATCTCCCTTTTTTTTAAAAAAAAAAATGTTTTGTTTTGATTCAACTTTATTTATTTTTTTGTAATTTTGATTTTTTTTTTTCTTTTTCAGTTTTGTTTTGTTTGAAGATGAAGATCTTCATCTTTTATTTTTGGATTTTTTTTTTTTTTTTAGCTTTGATTTTTATTTTTTATTTTTAAAATTAATCTCTATCGTCCATCTGTTGAAGATCTCATTAAATTTAATTTTTAATTTTTTTAAAATTTTTAAAATTTATTTTAAAAGAAAAATAAAAAATAGATTTATTCATGAGTAATTTTATCTTTCAATATTTTTTACACAGTCAAACATATCTACTAACAGTCACACTCAGTCAACCATTAGTTCAGGATAGACGCTGCAAATAAACCAAAATATTATATGCACCTGTGAATATTAAAGTTCCAGGCAGGTTAGGGGTAATTCTCCTTAGAATTAAATTAATTGTCATTAAGATTTACTTTTTACAAGCTACTATTTTTTTTAGGACACTCATTTTCTAAAATCACTCCATCTAAAAATTTTCATCCCTAACTTTTTCAAACTCTTCAAGAAATTTCAAACTGTCAGTCAACTAATGATCAACATTAATTGAATACTTTAAAAAATATTTTTACCTTCAATGGTTATTAGTGACACATAAATTACCGGATTATCCTTATAAAATAATGAATTTACAAGCTAAATCATCTAATATACTTCTGAAATTAATTTATTAAATTATAATTTAAATTATTTAAAGTCGTTGTTGACCGTCAATTGAGTGACTGTTTGGATTTTTTTGAAGAATTTTGGAAAAGTTAGAAATGAAAAAAGTTGTTTCCAAAATAACTTTAAAAACTTAATAATTTTTGAAACTTCGGAGATAAAACGAATTTTTCCCTTTAAATAATTTTTTAAAATAAGTAAAACTATTTAAATTACGTTTAAACAAAGTAATATTTATTTTTAGGTAATATTGAAAACTATTACTTTTAAAAACATTTTAATAAAATATATTAAATAAATTTAATATATTAACTTTTATTTTTTTGATTATTGGTACAACATCCTCACCAAAACAGTCTTTTATCGAGTATTCTCAAATTTTTTACATAAATTGGGCACGTGTGATAACTATGCACCAACTCAAGGATGGTGTAGAAATTCTATAAAATTATTTATTTCCTTTCTTAGTTTGATGATTAATTGCTTATGTTTTTGGGTATGATTGATGGACATAATTGGGGTGGATGATTGATGTAAATAGGAGTGATTGTAGGTGTTTGTATAGCCTGATTGTAGGTTTTCTATCCCTACATGTCGGTTGTACATTGACAGTGAAAGCTATGAATGAAAAACACAATTCATCGTTTTGAAGTCTAAGACCATCTCTAATGTATAACACCAAATTTTACATCATTTTGATGCTAACATCAAATTTTTTTACATCAAATTTTCTTTTATTCCAATGTATATGACACCAAATTGGTGTAAAAAGTATCTTCACAGAATATTTTATACATAATTTTTTAACCAATAAATATTAAAAATTTAAAAATATATTAAAATATATCCAATATTATACTCATTTTAAAAATCTCAATAAAATATTTCATATGATATATATTTTTTTATAATAATTTAATATATATTTTGAATTAAATTAATTATTAGTAAATTATATTTTTTGGTGTAATAAACAGTGGTGTTGCACTGTTCATTAACTCCAAAAACTTACTTGGAGTCCGCGTATTGGTGTCACGTTGGAGGATAAAATTGTACCAAATTGGTGTTTAACGCTGCAGTTGCCCTAAGATTAATTTTTTTTCCTTTTAAGCATTTACAAATCCTAAAAATCTAATTTATTTTCACTGATTTAAAGTTGTCCTTGATTCTACAGTGACGAAGAACGATGTACAATCAAATATAAATTTTAAAATATTGAAGAATTATTTGCAACAAGAAATGAACAACGAGGAATAACTTGGTTGTTTTAGTTAGAATTAAACTTAAAGTCTTTTTCTTTTTTTCTTTTAGTTTTTAATCTTAAGAATTTCAAACTATGTGATGTACTGAATCTATATGCATATAATTGTATTAGGAATTATTAATATATTTTTTTAAAAAAAATCATCAAAATTAATATTGGATGATATTAAAATAAAACAGAATATTTTTAAAAGTTCAATTAATTTTATTTTTTTAAAATTAAGGTGTCCTCAGGATACGAGTGTCAAAAGATTAAAAGGATAATTTTTTAAAACAAAATACAGTGTTTTTAGAATTTTTTTAATTCTAAATTTTTACTGTGAATTATTTTATAACAGACGTGTTAAAAGAAAAAATTGGATTGTGAAGAAGATAAATGAGTGATGTTATTCATAATTCATTAAATATCTATATACAGTCTGTTTTATTTATTGATTTATTTATTTTTGTTATCAACAATTTTAATATAAATTAAAATTACTAGAGATGACAAAAAAGAAACACATTACAAAACAATATTTTAGAAATTAACATTATTTTTTTTTTCTCCATTCTGGTTTACTGGTTTGAGTCGATTAATTCTTTAAAAAAAAAAATTCATTATATATTGTGTATTAAAATCTAAACTAGTAGTTCATAAATCAGTTTTTCTTCGTTTCAATCATCAACCTAGCTACAAGCTTCATAAACATTCTAGCAAATTGCAGAACGTGGTTGAAAATAATTTTTTTTTTTCTTAAAAAACATGACATACTATATACACTATAACAATACAATGAATATTACCTAAAACGAACATTTAGTTTGCACTACATATGAGTTCGGAAATTAATCAAATTTAATATGGAATACTATTAAAACAAAATAAAGTACTTTTAGAAATTTAATATAATTTGAAGTGTCTATAGAACGAGAGTATCAAAAGATAAAATGATAATTTTAGAATAAAATGAATTGTTTTTAGATTTTTTTTTTTTTTTTTTGGGTAACTGAAGTTTGTGTATTTAGAAAAGAAGTGTTAAAAGAAAAATGCTGGGCTGTAATTCGTGATAAAATCGGAAACTTTTTTATTTTCAATCATGGCAATTACCAAAATACCCTCCAACACAAGGTATCATTTATTCCTTTAGCCTCGCTCGTCTTTATCACTCCTTTCTCACCATTCACCAATTTGGCCACTTTTTTTTTTTAAATATATTTTATTATTATTTTTTTAAAGAATGTAGAAATCCATTCAACTGAAGAAACAAAAAATTTTACATCATCCATTGAAAAACGTCGGTGTTCAACTTCATCTTATAGGATAATTCAAGGTATTGGCCCATGGGACTCCCCAGTTTTCAAAGACAAAAATTTTCTAATCCATTCAACATTTGTGTAGATGTGTAAAACTATTACTGAAATTCGCTTATTTACTTCGAAATATAATACATATCAAATGTTCATTTTTAAATTTTACATACTTCTTACCTATGTGAAAGTATACCCTTATACAATATAAAATCATGTGTTTTTTGTCACATAAAAGCGTTATTTTCTCTATATTAGATGAAATCATCCACCCTATTCTATTCTATATATGTGAAATCATCATCAACTCAAATGTTAAATCATTCATCTATACACGATGTGAAATGATTCACTTTATACTAAATGATGGGATTAGGTCTTTTCATTCATTGGTTGGTTGAAAACAATCACATTTTTATATATAGTAAACCCCAATTCATATACTCGCAAGAGCTGGGTGACTGGCTGGTCACAACACCCCCGTTCCATCTTTCTGACGAAGAGCTTTGCGAGTACGAGTGTTGGGTCTACCGATAGTGAATAATTTGTATAGAGTCCCCCTATAGGAAACTAATTACATATAGATCCATTCAATTGAAAGATCAGTTTCCTTAATTCGGTGTGGAATCCCTCTCTCCTTACTAATAAAGAGAGTATAGTCTATTAAATATTACGGTTTGGATTGTTACCTAGTGTCTGCATATTAAGATTTCTATAGTAGTAATTGTATTTATAACATAAAAAAAAAAAAAAAAAATTCCCAATTCATATGTTTTGAGAGCTATTTATGCAATTTTTTTTTTCCGATTGAATACCCTATGAGAAATAAATACAGTTGGTAAATTGATACAGTAATTTTAAATACATTGTCACATAATTCAAGGTAGAAATTTGAAATACCATTTGAGACTTGCTGCATTATTCAGCTTGTTTGCAACTTGGTTGGTTTCATTCATTTTTTTTTCCCTTAATTCAATATAATTACATATAGACCTTCATAATTAAGAACTGTTCAATGGAAACGCTTCTTATAAATTTTACGAAATTTTGGTACAATTTCGTAAAACTTTGTGACGTCTTACCATATTTTTCATAATCTCAACTCTTAAAAGATGATATTAATAAAATTTTGAAAATAACAGAAATCTTATAAAATATTTGAAAAATTTATAATCTCAATTATTAAAGTCGTTACGTGGCGAATTTATAAAAGCCAATAGAATATTTCAAAAGGAAATGTTAACTAAATCCATTAATGTGACGTGACGTTATGCGCCAAAAAGCGGTGCGTTATGGTCCACAGTTATCACTTAGCTAGTAAGAAAAATGGATGGAGACTCCCTAGGTGGACACATCCCCCAAGACCTCAAAAAAAGGTCATTTTCTATGGCCAAAGGATCTCTGTTTGTGAACTGAAAAAACGAAAGGTGGCTTGAATGGCTATGGCCCGCCACCGCCGGCCATGAGTTCTGCTGCTTCACGTTTCTAACTATATGACAATTACAAAGGTAGATGTTGATTGATTGATTGCAGTTTTTATTTTCATTTTTTTTAGGACATTTATTGAAGTAGAACTCACTTTCAAACCTTTAATCTGAGTAAGAATCAGATAAACTTGTCTATACGCTACAGAGAAACTTTTTCAATGGGATGAGCATACTTGACTACATCACCAGTTCCATCAAACTTACTCACATTTAATTTTTTTTTTAAATTTTTTTGAATTATTGGTACTTAAACTAAAAGACAGATCCATATGAATATGGCTCTTATCCATGATTTAAGAGAATAACTCTCAATATGATGAAAGGGAGAAGGGGGTGTGCATATTTGAACCCATGAGCCTGCTCTGGGCTTTATCACATGTAATTATATATTTATAAACACAAATACAATTTGTCTAAAAAAAAAAAACATAAATATGGTTATACAAAAATTATCATATGTAGATGTTCACATATTTTATATGTGAAAATCTACATATGATAATTTATAATCATATTTATATGTTATCTGATTTGTATAGTATTAGAGATTCAATTTATAATAGTATATAAGTGAGATTTCATTCCTAAAAGTTATTATTATTATTGTTGAAAAAATCATTGATTTATTTTACATTAGGGGCAATTGCACCAATATGATAACTTTTGGCCACAATAATAGCAACTTCCCCTAAACTTTTATAAGTGAAATACAAATCGCTCCAACCATTAGTCAATCGGTAAAGGATTTCCATTAAATAGAGATAAAATTGCCCATTCATAAAAATTAAATATTATATTAATAAAATAACAAAAATTATTTTTCAAAAAAATTGAAGATCCAATTTGATTAAATATCTATCTCTGATAGAGTTTCGACTGGAACTCCATCAGAGATTTCTAGTTTCCATGGCCATGAAGATTGGTCTCCACTGGTGGGGTGTTGTCATCAACGGGATGGAGATTGGTTGGAGATGATAATGTCATCTTCATTTTTTAATTAAAAAAAAAAAACAAATTTTATTCATTCCATATGTTTAACAAAAAGTCGATAACTGTTGACAAACGTGAGGTGGTTTGTGTTTTACTTATGAAAGTTCAGAAAAAGTTGCCGTTATTATGGTAAAGTTATCTTATTGATGTAATTCATCTAAGAATGTTTGTGCAATTTTTCATTTATATTATTATTAAATGGTAGTACATATGAAAATGAAATGGATCATGCTTTTGTATCTTTTAGTGGAAAAATGAGTGTCATCCAAGCTGGCTTAAACTTAAACAAGGCTAGATTAAATGCCCTGTGCTGTCAAATAGTTGTAAAGCTACTCTGCTCCTGTGTGCATCGAATTTTCCAGTTAATGAGTACGAATTGACTTATGAGTCCAAGAAAGCTAAAATATTTTTAATAATATTTAATTTCTAAAATGCATTGATGTAATGTATAAAAACAAATATTTTGATTGGTTATTTATCTTAATTTTTGTAACATTTGCATTATTGTAATCTCAAAATGCAATCATAATGCACATTTCGTATAACATTTCACATTATTTATGACTAAGTTTGAGATTGTTGTAACTTGAGACATAATTAAGGTCTATTTCTTAAAATTGCCCCAATGTTTGTCACTAATATGAAAAGGCATCCAATAGTTTGGTGTTGGTCATTTTACACCGAGCTATTAGTGTTTCCATTGATAAAGTGGACTTTGACATATGTGGAGCACCTATCTTTAACCCTGGAAAGATCTTCACCATTCATATTAAAGGCGAACGGTGAAGATTAAACTTAATTAAAATAAAATTAAAAAACAAAATTAATAAAGAGCGATCTCTACCATCCATATTTAAAATGGATAGTGAGAAATTAAAATCAATTTAATAATTTATTAAATTATTACAAAAAATTAAAAAATTAAAAAAATTAAAATATGCATGAACTAGGTCGGCTATTGATCTAGCTATCGTTGACCAAACTGGTTCTAAATCTAGATTGTTCGTTGATTTGAAACATTTCAAATCATCGATCAAGTTGGAACTCTAAATTGTTTGACAATTCCATATCATCAAACAATTTGGAGTTTCAAATCAATCGAACCTTAATGTGAACCGTGATGTCCATCGTCATCTCCAATGCTCTCTCCTCTCTCCTGGTGTCTATTATTGTCACTTGTCAAACCTCTATCTCATCTCTCCCGACGCCTCACGTCAAACAATCTTCCATTGCCAAAGATGGAAGTCGGACCTCAATTTCCATCGATAGGCGATCGATAGAGACGGAGTGCAATCCATATCTATCAATGGAGGTAAAGATCTAGATATGGATAGACAATCCACCTTATTTTTTTTTATTTGCATTTACCATTTTTTAATTTAAAAAAAAAAAGAAAAATCCATCGTTTATCTATGTTGATGAACAATGGACATTATTTAATTTTTAGTTCTTTTAGAATGATTTTAATTGTTAGTTTAATTTTATTTTTAATTTAATATAATTTAATTTGTTAAAAAAATATATAAGATTTAGGATAAATGACCTTTTTACCCTTCCACCACTAACGGGAATCTCATTCTTCTAATGAAATTGTTAACAGTTGGGTGTTGTTTGATGATTTTGATTATATGGTGGGATGTAAAGTTGCCAATTACGAGAAACTACGGGTGCTTTTTCACATTAGTGGCAAATGCTAGGGGTTATAAAGAAGTAGCCCACATAATTAATTATAAGTTTTATTTGAAAAATAATTAAATTTAAAAAATTAATTAGGTGTTTAGTAAATTCAATTTTAAAATTATTTTACATGTGAAAATGAAGAAAAATATAAAAATTGGATAAATTTAAAAACAAAATAAATAAATAAAAATACTTATAATAAATTAATTAAAAAATAATTTTATATATTTTAAAAAAAAGCCAAGTGTATAACATTTGGAGGAGGCGAGCCTCCTGTATAGTCGTTGGCATTAGAATACAGAAAGGTGAAACCTCCTCTGTTGCCGAAGAGGAGACCGAACTCCTTGGTCAATGCCAAATGACACCGGAGGATGCTGGCTCCACTCAGGCATTAGTGCCCAGTGTGGCTCTCACCACTTCGGTGGCAGTTATTACCAGTGGTCATTAGTGTCTTTTTATTTAATTTTAATAAAAAAATTATCATAATTTTCATTTAAAATATTATTTGTATATTTATGTTTTTAGTGTTTAAAAATACTATTAATAAACATGAGGCTATAATTGTTTTATCATTCAAATAGTGATTATGAACATTCCAAAATTCTAGACCAGCATGTCTAACAGTCTATTTTCTGAAAGCAATCCACTGTCAATTTCTGATTTTATGAAAAACTGAGATTCTTTCCTAGGTTAATCTTTTTATTAATCTATAACAATTACATCTTTTTTTTATCTTTTATTTTTTTATGATGTGGGAGGGGGAGGATTAGATTAAGGGAAAAATACTTACGCATTGTGTTTTAAGATAAGAGTAAAACTTGAATATTTTGTTAGAAAAATAGTAATAATAAGAATAGGTAATACTAAATAAATATAAAATTCTAGAGATGGATTACAATGAATTTGCAGTAGGAAAAAAATAAAAAATAATAATAATAAACTAAAGCAAAAATATCGAGGCCTGTTATAACTACGATGTCCTTTAGACAAATATGTTGCTCTTCGTCTAGATTGTCCAATGTTTGTCTCCCATAATACAACAATGCTGAAATCCAACGAACCAAATTGAGCCTAAATCTTTATAACTTTGTAACTTACAATTAAGGATAATATTTGAGAGAAAATAAACTGAAAAATAAAATAAATTCTAGTTGTCACAAAGCAACTAGAAAGAATATCAATTTATATCATTCCAAATTGTGAGGTTTTGATTTCATATTTATTTCACCAATAAATCCTTTAGTTACAATCCACAATTACCATCCAACTTTGTAATTATTCAGATTTATTTCATCAATAAATCTTTCGTTACAATCCATAATTGACATTCAAATTTGTAATTACTTCATTCAAATAAAATCAATTGTAATTTTCAGTTACAATTGCTATTCAAAATTTACTCAAACTTAAATAAAAAGATTTATTTCAAACTTGAATGCAACTTATTAAAATAATACAACCGCAATCATGAAATCAGTTACAATTGTCATTCAAATTCAAATTAAATTATTTATTTAATTCAAAACTGAAATGAAATCAATTGCAATTGCAATTATTTTATTATTATTTCAACCAAATGAGATACTTAATGATAATTAATTCAAACTCAACCAAATTCAACTGAATTTGAATTCCAACGAGTGATCTTTGAACTTCAATTTCTCATTCACTCATGCACCATTTTGACAAACAAATATACTAATTTGATGTTTTCATAAATAAAAACATGAATTACCTTGATCTTCCAAAACTGATATCAAACCTTAGTCAAAATGGTTCATAAAATTGTACTCCAATATCCAATATTCCAACACCCTTTATCTTTTAGAATTAAGGAAACTATTCAACAATTCCTATTATGGGGTGATATACATTTTATAATAATACGTTGCACTTGAAAATAAGGAAATAGAGAAAAAAAAATGTATCTAACTATTTTTTACAAAGAGAGAGAGTAAGTGAGTAAGTCATTTTATAATCAGTACCTCATAACTTTAAAATAAGGAATGTAAGAAAAAGATAATAATAATATATATACACTTAAAAAATATAATGTATATATATATACATATATATATGTAAAGAGAGAGAGAGAGAGAGAGAGAGAGAGAGAGAGTAAGTGAGTGAGTGCTTCTATAATAAATACTTCAAGACTTTAAAAGGTCAGGATAAACTAATCAAATTCATTCATTGCATATAAATTAAATAGAAGAGAGAATTGATCTTAACAGAGAGAATCAATAAATGAATTCAATTGGTTCATCCTAATTTCTTAAAGTTAGGAGGTATTGATTATAAAGTACTATATATATATATATATACATACATACACATACAACCTGTAATGTAAAGTGTGAACTTAAATGAGTAATTCTTATAAGAAAAGCAACCTATAAAAAAGTAATTATTTTATAAATTACAATAATTCCAAATGCATTTTAGATATTCGATATTATTTTAAATTTACAAAATCAAAATAAACTATGTTTAATTACTATAATTCTAATTATATAATTGTCGACGTCTAAATGCAATCGACCTGGTTTTTGACTCAATTATACATATAGAGTAAAACAAGGTAAAAAGAACAAAGGAAGGAGAAGAGGAAGAACAAGAATGCAAGTGGATTTTTACGTGATTCGATCCAAAAAAATGCAAACGTTCACAACTGCTTCTTCGATTATTTTTGCAGTGTCACATTAAATTATTGAGTGTTTATTATATTGTTTTATGTCTCTACAATGAACTTTCAACCCCTATTTATAATGTGGGGTGTTACAATTTGAGTACATTTAGAACAGGAAATAATTTTACATTAATTATACTTCCAAAACCATGTTCATCAATTTAGAGATAGATCTCACTGAAGTAGAGTTTGATTTCACATCCTATTCTGACAGTTGTTTCTCTCTCAAATTAAGCTACTTTGTTTTTGGAAAAATTTCTTTTAACGATTATTTTGAATTACGAGCTGGACCTCGCTTTGAGTTACCTAGAGTCGAGCATAAGGTAACTTTGACCATGTTGACCTACGACTTGAGAACTGCAATAAACAAACTCAGAGCTCGTTTGTGCGAGCTGAATGTTGACGAACTGGACTTTCGTTAATTGGGTCAATTCATTGGATCAATCCGTTGGATTTTTACTGGCTCCCTTATGCATATCCAAATATACCCACAACAATAATGCATTATGTTAATATAACTTATTGAGTTTTTTTTTTTTTTTTTTTTTGTTCATTCACTTTTTCCTACATTAGAAAATCTTAAATAATGTCTTAATGTGAATTACCAAACCATCATGTGAACTTAAAATATCTGATGTGGATATTCTTCCAAAACGCTAGTGAACAGAATAGTTGTTGGGGAAAAATTAAACCTTTGTCAATTCAATTGAGCCCAACATTGAAACCAATTGAGGTCTAAAATGGAGTCCATAAAAGTTCATCCCCAAAGAGTATGAATCCAAGCCCTTCCAATTGATTAAAATAAGCTTGAAAATATACCATTACCCCTTAAAAAAGGGTGGGAAAAGCCCAATTTGAGAAGGGAGCAACAAATCTACATGACATCAGCATATCAGTCCTTTTTTGTAAATTAACGACAAAGAAATTAGACCTAGTGTTAGATAAGTTAGGAGGTTTTCAGCTAACCTCAAGAGGCTTTGTTTATGTTTAGAAAGATTACCTGTTGATCAAGCAATCTCAGTTACATAAGTTTTATGTTTCCAGATTGTAGTTTGAGCTATTTCAGTTATAATAACTTGCCACATCATCATCTTAACCACCAATAGGATGAGAGCACACTTTCTACATGACTCATCCTAGTATGTATAGAAGTACTAAAATTTTTGTATGTAAAGTAGTTGTGTATACATCAATAGATTTTGCAAGCAAAGCAAGTTACTGTTTCTTGATTTCTCTATGTTTCTTACTTTACTTTTCTTCAAGTTTCCCTTTAATCTTTCACCTACGGGTAGACCCAAGAGATAGGTGAGAAAAGAAAAGGTGTTCGTTTTACCACGTGTTGCCAAAAGCCAGCAGACCAAGGATAGGGAGCTATATGTCCATGAGATTGAGCAAGTCAAACCAAAGGGCAAGGATCACAGATAAGATGAGAGCGACCTAACTAAGGAGGTGTCAGGAGACACGATGCAAAAAAGCTAGCTAAGAGTATGCACAGAAAGGGTTGATCAAGAAAATGAGGGAAAATAAACCCTAAAAAGAGGAGGATGAGTATGAAAGAAGTCCACTGTTCCATAGAAAGGCAATTGAGAACACATATAATCTTATAACTTTGAGAAGTATATTGTTCTTACGAACACAATATTCACTAGTGAGGATAGGAAATCAATAGCCTCTCCTTAGAGTAGCCTAGGTCTTCTCATCTTTCAAATGATTCTTCTTCTCGTTTCAGTCCTAGTAATCATAGCTAAGGCCATCTCCAATGTTTGACACCAAATTTGACACCATTTTGGTGTTAACACCAAATTTTTTTTAACTCCAACGTACATAACACCAAATTGGTGTAAAAGGTATCTTCACAGAATATTCCATACATAATTCTTTAACCAATATTAATTAATTTATTTAGTATATAATTTTATTCTCGAATAATTACTTACATTATATTTCAAAATTATTAAATACTTACATAATTTTTTTTTTAATTTTTTACAAAATATTATTCTCATTATATTTGCACCTAATTTTTTAGTCACTTAATATTTTTTAACTCATTTTTATCCAACTAATTATTTATCCACCTAATTTTTGATCCATCTAATTTTTTCAATTAATTTTTCATCCTACTATTTTATTATCCAACCAATTATAAAATCGTATTCTCAAATAATTAGGCATAATATAAAAAAAATTAATTTCTCACATAATTTTTTTAATTTATTATAAAATATTATTATCATTAATTTTCTAACTAATTTTGTAGTCATTTAATTTGTTAAACTAATTTTTATCCAACTAATTGTTTAACCACCTAATTGTTTATCCACCTAATCATTTAATTCTATCAAGTAATTATAAAAATAATAAATTTTTATATACATTAAATAATTTAAATGATATTATATTAATATATTACTTATAATATATATTAAAAACTAAAAAATTTATTAAAACATATTCAATATTATACTCATTTTAAAGATCTCAATGAAATATTTTCAATGATATATATTTTTATAATAATATAATTTTTATTTTTAATTATTAATCAAATTATATAAATAAAGAAAAAGAAATAAAGGACACAAATGGAAGAAATATTGTTGTAATAAATGTTGGAAGGGTATTGTTGGGATTTTGAATAAAATAAAAAGTGAGGTGGGCCATAAAAAGGCATTTGGTGTTTGCTACAATATCGCACCAAATTTGGTGCGATACCGTAGCACAAACACCAAATGTCTCATTGAGAACTGTGCCTGTGCACCATTTTGGTGCTATATTTGAGCTAATTTTAGCACCAAAATGGTGTTTTTTTGGTGCTACGTTGGAGTTAGCCTAAGGAGAGGGATAACTTGTAAAGAGAAAGTAATTTTATCAGTTCAGATAGATTTAGGCATATTCGGGAGTCTCAAAAGGATTCCCCTCTCTTTTCCATTTATTGTATGGTGTTTATGAAATCTATGTCAATGGGAAGGCCTATTCCTTATTTTCGTCTAGGTGTTGAATATTCTATTTTTTTAATTATTTCTTATTGATGTGATGGGACAATTTTTGCATAAACAATAGTCCATTTATTCGTTGGCTTGATTGGAGCTTTTTTATTATGTGACAGTAAAGTTAGAGCATTTCCTGACCGGTCAACTTCAGTTTGAGATTAAAATTTCTTGTTGGTTGTTATAAAGTCAGGGCCACCTTTTCCAGTTTCTGGACTACTTTCTCCATTAGATTTTGGATTATTTATGAGAAGAAGAATTTTCTGATGAGTTCATCATTGCTGATGCCAAGTGCATATTGATTTTGATATCTTCCAGTCAATATTAGTTAACCGACACTGTATGCTTTGTTGATTAAAAAGCAATTTGAACATCTTTTATACATATAAGTATTTAAATATATATATCATACTATTTGAATTGAATAAAAGAGAAACATTTTTAGATGAGAGAATATAATAGGTGAATTTGATTAGTGATCCTAATAATTTAAAAATTTAGACACATTTCATATAAAAGATCTAATATAAAATTTATATATATATATATGACGAGGTTGTAAAATCATAGTTTAGTGTGTATTTTTTAGAGTGCTTCACGCGTACTCTCTTTAATGTCTAAATTTTAGTAAATAATATTTTTATTTTCAAAAAAAATTATATCAATCATAAAAAACGAGTTCTTAGGAGATATATACATACATATATAGATCTTTAAATAATTTAATATATACATATTTTTAATATTAATTTGTTTGCAATGGCCTGGCCTTTGATAATAAGGGGGTTGAATATGATGATATTATATCATCATATTCAACTGACAGCTCTCATGCAATTGGATGGGTTGGTGGAAGAGAAAGATTTAGTTATTTTCCATAAGTTGCCTTCTTATCTCTTTGAACATTGACAAAAACTTGCCTCTCATCAAACTCTATTGCTTTGATAATTTCATAGAAGGTGGGGTCTTTTCTACACTGGATGTGCCTTAGGAGGCATGTATTTGTAAGAAATTTGTTTCCTAGAATTGGCTCATTTAGTTGGCAGCGACACTGGGTTTGAAAATTAAACGATTTAATGAATTAAATATATTAGACTGATTGACCTAATATTCGAAGAGCAAATGATTAATCTCTTGAACTTCGATTCTTATCGCTAGTGATCGGACTACAGGAAAGTCGAAAATAACATATAAAATTAGTGCCAAAGCCATTAGTTAATTTTAAATACGTAAAAATTTATACTTTATTTTCGTACGAAATTAGATCGTAAAATAAATTGTACAGATTATACAATCAGTAGTTTAGGTCGTTGTATCAATTTAAATTGTCTATGTTTAGTTATTCAAGTCGCAAGATTGGACGAAAATGGTGAAGATTGTTCGCACATCATAATTTTCATATCCGTTGAAGGGGGGCTGAATTATACAGTTTTTCTGGTTTGCTTCATTGGCTGTTTCAGTTTGCAGGTCCAAGCATAGAATCGTTTTTGAATTGGTAACTTAATGAAGCAATCAGTGGCGGAGTCAAAGGAGCGTATAAAGAAACTCCAACCTTTGAAATTTTGCAAAAAAACATTGAACACTAGTCTATGTATAATTAAATACCTTCCACTGAAAATTGTTCAAAAGTTATTCTCAAATGAATGATATTAGTCAAAAAATAGAATTCACGTTACAAACAATAATGATGATTCAGAACCGGATTTCTTCTTATTTTGTTCAAAAAATTGTCCAAGAAAGACTTAATTAAGAACTCCTTTGACATAAATTTGTAGGGAATCTGAATTCATATATATATACTGTAAACAGGTGCACTTAAAAATGAATATTACATTGGGCTGTACCTTAACAAACTAATATCAGACTTGTAACATGTACTACAATTCATTATAAAAAAAAAATAATAAAAGACTGAGATGTTGATTTTGCTAAATTAAGCAAATAACCAATTAACAGTTACTGAATTTAGTTCTTTTGAGTAGATAATTAAAAATGTCTTACCACTAATTGACACACTGTCACTATCTATCCTAGTAAGAATCTAAGCTTTTGTCATAGACAAAGTACTGTTTCGGTTGTGAAGCTCTGAGCGCGTCACTCCAAAAAGACAAAGACTCTAGGCTCCCCAGCTTTCCTGCCAGTTCCTGAACTGCCAAAGTTCATTCATGTTGTTGTTCCACACGTTGTCTGCTATATCACTTTCTACCCAATAGTTTTCTTCCATCTGGCAACCGACCGAGTTGTCGAAATCCACCGTTCCTGTGGGTACAGTTGTTTGCAGATTAATGGTTTCCATGTCATAGCAACTTGTGTTGTCAACATTACAGAACTCTTTAGAAAAATGAAAAGGACTTGTAGGGTAGTCCTGAAATTGGGCCATTTGTGAGATGTTATTCATTGATTCCGAAATTTTCAACTCTTTATTGATGGGTTCCTGTACAGGAACTTGTGGTGCCATTGGCAGAACCGTCGAAGTAGATTGCTGAAAAGTATGATTGAATGATTGGTCAGGCAGCGCCGAAATTTGCTCGAAAGAAGTAGATGGTCCTTCTATCTTTTGAAGCAATCTTGGCATCCAAAAACACCGGATAACATCCTGAAACGCTGTGCTATTGGCATCGATCTTAAGATGCCGTGCCTGTTTCTGGACTCGGGTTCTCCAGTAGTTCTTGATTTCATTGTCAGTCCTTCCTGGTAAATGTTGAGCAATCTTTGACCACCTAGAATTACAAGTACATAAATGAAACCAAATCAGGTCACATAATATAATATCAGCAGCAGCATACATACCAATGGTGGTCACTAATTTTTCTTGATGGTGTCAAAGATAATGTTATGGTATAATTCGAGATTTAATACATTTTACTCCATTCAACTTTTATGTCAAGTTGTTCTACCAAAAATGTTAAATTTATGTCAAGTTGCATGTATATATCCGGAGCTATGACCATGTTACAGGTAAGGATTGCTGTTGCTACCCAAAAATATTTTTAATTACAAAAATGATCAAATATGAGATATCGGTTTACCTATTACCCCACTTGGAGTGTAGTTCAAGAATGGAAATCTGCTCTTGTGGAGTGAAATTTCCGCGCTTCACATCTGGTTTAAGATAATTAAGCCATCTCAATCTGCAACTCTTCCCAGTTCTCTTCAACCCTTTTAACCCAAAAAAGCAAAAACGATTAATGAAAAATAAAGTTGTTTTTCAATAAGCAATAATTATGAATTGCGATAAAAATATATATAACGCATGATTTAAAGCTACCTGAACGTTTTGCAAGCAAATTCCATCGGCCCTCACCGTGACAAGCGATGTAGTGAATGAGAAGGGTGTCTTCTTCGAGGGTCCATGGCCCTCTTCTCAGCTGATCAGAGTCACTTTCACTAGAAGTGCTTCCGCTCTTGGTACTACTATTAGAAGACATTATATACAAATAATAAGTCTCTCATTAAAAGGGTGCTCTCAAATCCAAATTAAGTTGTAAAGTGTTGGAGGTCGTTAAAGTGGAGCAAAGATATTTATATATACATTACAATGGAGCAAATATACTTATATATACATTACAAGGTTAAAATCTCAGCCACCTAACGCACTGTAGTTCTAAAACTTTTCAAAGAAAGTAGCTTTTGGAAGTAGACTACAATATGGAGTTTCCATTGAACTTCCTCATTTTAAAGGACAACTCAATCATGTAAAATTAGAAAATATATCAACTTATAGTTAAAATAGAAAAGTAGAATATATCATCATAAATTTGATATAGTGCTTATTTGACGTATGCTTCTGGAACACATGAAAAGAATATTTCTCATTCTTAGCAAGAGTTCAATGAATAATAAAAATAATATATATTATTTTATTTAACAGCCATCTTCATGTTTAATAATATATAATTAATTAAATTTCATTACTTACTAGAAATTTGGTCGCCAATAATAAAACACTACCAAAAGTCTTTTAAAGAACTGTTAATTATTTGAAGACATTGGGATTTTTTGGTAACTTACCTCGACTTCTAGCACTTGGAAAACCAATCATCTTTTTGTCGACCATAAGACCCATGAGCAATTGGACCAATTTAAATGACCCATTGGAACAATTTATCAAACTTAATATTACTCATTTTTATTTTCTATTTAACAATTTTTTTTTTCTTTTAAAATTTTTATAATATAGGTACAAAGATAAAATTACTCAAAAGTCTCAAATCCACAACTTTATTGATGTAGATATAAGAAGTTGGATCCGTCAGTAGTAGTTGAATATTTTTTTTCATCCTAAGAGATGAAGAGTTTAAATTTCATTCTTATTCTAAAATATAATGTATGAATAATTTTTTTTTTAATTTAATTATTTCTTTCCCACCATATAAAAAAAAGTTGTATCAACTTTATCTTGCCATAAATTAATATACCCTTTTTCTTTCATCTTATTAATTCAAAATAAAATTATATTATATATATTTATACGTGATCAATTATTTTCACTCGTAACTCTGATAATTCGTTATATCACTTTCATATTTGTAATAGAAATTTAAATTTTATCATGTGTATTTACTAATATTTATTTCTCAATATTCGAGTTTCACTGTATGTATTTATATTATTAATATGTAGTGAGAATTTTCTCTCATTTTTTATGTCAATAGATATCTCCCGACGTTATAAAAGTAAAGTTTTAGGCTAAAGCCACCATTCGTCTTATTTCAGTAGGTCTCGTGGACATAAATTCTACCATATGTGTTTACCAATACGAGTGGGGGGAGTTAACTCTATGAGAACAGATTTTCAACATGGGCAGGACACGTGGTGTTTAATGTTGACAGCCCCTAACCATAAGTGTGAGTAGAGTTGCGATTGTTTTCTACTTGTACAAAAAATAAAATGTAATAGTTTCTAAATAATAATAATAATAAAATGTAATAAGTGTATCAAATTCTAATAAAAGTCTGTCCTCCAAATACGTCTTCAATTATTTACATCTTAAAAGAATAAATATAATATTTTTTTCCATTATAACGTCTTCCATAAAAATGATATATATTTTTTTGAGAATCATAAAAATTATATTAATATATACAATTATTCCATTCATATTTTGGTCTAGCTTCAAAGTATTTGTGCAATAAAAAAAAATGCTACGTACAATGAAGAAAAGTGAATTGATTTGGTGGTTAAACCTTTCTCATTTGGTAGGTTTTATTCACGCCTCAGCACTTGTGAAGGCAATTTCGGCATATTTGTGTGACAGTATTTTCCCGTCTTCTATAAGAAGAAATATAAGTAATTTTCTTATTTTTATATGGACAGCATTTTCTTATCTTCTAAAAGAAAAGTTTGGGTCGTATTTTAAAATTTTATCTTAGAAGAAAATATTTTGATGGTGCTTTAGAATATTATTTGAGTTAGTAATTTTTACACTTTTATATGGATAATACTCTCCTATCTCCTAGAAGAATAATTGTGAATAATTTTTTAACCTTTATATGAGCAGTATTTTTCCATTTTTTGGAAGAAGAATTTCCGATTGTGCTTTAAAATCTTATTTTAGAAGAAGAATTTTGGGTCGTGTTTTAGAGTCTTATCATAGTTGATTGTTTTCTAAAAGAAGAATTTCAAATCATACTTTAAAATCATATCTTAATTGATCTATTAGTAATATGATTTAATCTTAGATAAAAAATATATATATTCATAATCATTACAAATATAAAAAAAGAATCAATTGGAAAATAAATACATTGAGCGAAGAAAGAATACGAAAGCCACTCAATTAATCCACGATGGACTTGACAAAGACCAAAACAAAAAACGAAAAAACAAGGATGTGGAAGAATTATTAGTTAGTATAGAATAATTAATTTCTTGAATAAAAGGTCAAGCAACTTTGGAATGAGGATTTTTCTTTTCTGGATGGATCCAAAAGTGCTAAATACGAAACGTGCTTGACTGAACAAAATATTTTATAACGTTGATTTGACATCCAAACGTGGACTCACACGTGAAGAACTATTTTTGCCGTATGTGGCGGCATTTTGAGCCTATGGTTGGAATCCTAAACATGTCTGCTTTGCACAAAAACCAATACTGTGTGGTTTTTTGTGTGGTCCTTGACGCTTCAATCTCTAAATAGTCCATGCCCTATCAAATTTGCAAGACAAAAGACACGCGGGGTGTTGTAGAAAGGTCAGCTAAATTTACTATTGCAGCTATATTTGACTATTAAACCTACAAGCGTGCCATCCCCTGATCCACCCTTCACTTCCAACTGAATTTGAATAGAAGACGGCATGAGACAGGATGCATTCATGATTGCTTTATGTATCTAGGCAGTCTACACTTTGGCTTAATAGATTTTATTTTGATGAGGTAAAAGCGTTAAAGCAATAAACAATTAGCATCCGTTCTGAAATATTGTTCAAAATAAAAGGAAAAGTTAATTGATAAAAATAGAGTTTGAAATAATCCAATTTGAGATAAATTAGGCAAAGGGTCGATTGACTTATCGAGATAATTTCAACAATATATTGGTTTACTCCATCAGTTAAATACACCCATGCAACTGTTACTTAGGTCAGGCACCTCAGTACTTTTGTAATCTGTGCCATCTAAAAACAAACTTTTTAAGTAGTTCTCGGCTCTCACACCCTCTTTTATATATCGAAGATTTAATCGATATTTTTTCTGGTGTGATGTGTTTAGATAACTTGTTTGTCGATAGTATTAACTGGATACTTGTGATCACTGAATTTTATAACCAAAAAAAAAGATTGAATGCTATAAGAGATCTCGGAAATCCATCATAGAATGGTCCGGGTATTGTGACATTAGGAATAGTCAATTTCTTTATGCTGTAAATAGGTACTTATCTATATATAATCAAGATTAATCAGCAACGACATCAGAGGTAATGGCACATTATTGTAACGCTAACACTGTCCTTGAGCCCAAATATTAGTTAATTAATACTTGTACTGAATAATTTAAACAGAGATTAATTTGGTTTAGTTTCGTCATTTAATTGATAGATGAGATATTATTTCCCGAAAATTTTCAGTTTACTTAAATCTACCTGTGAAATAAGTTCTGAAATCATTTAAATGCATGAAATATAAGGAGATAATAACATCTAAAATCTATCAATTATCACAACTTTTGATTTTAGAATATATACCCAATGCTTTGTGTTATTCCATTTAATTATTTTTTTTTATTTTTTTAAAATTTTATCAGAATTAGAGTATCGAGACTAACTAAGATGAAACTTTAAAAGTGTATTATAAGAATAAGAAGATAGCTATCCAATAAGGGAAATCGTAACTTTTACTGAGAGGAAAAGACAAGACAAGTGGGGGCTGCTACCCCGTTTGCAAGCTTCCATTTAATTATTGTTGTGGTTGTGATTGACAAATCATATTCATTGGCACGCCAGATGACATCAATTGAAGGACGATATTCTAAATATTTTTGACAACTGTACATACTGGGTTTCCAAATCTAACGGTAATGACAATTAGGGCATGGCATTACAAGCAATTGTCTATTTTTTTGAGGCAATAATTGGGTTGAAAGAGAAAATAATTTTCCTTTGGAGATTTGACCCACTCAACCTCTGATCATCCTTACAGAAAAAAATCAAGATCGATTGTTTTTTTTTTTTTTTTTGTCTAAAAGTTGAAAAAAGAAAGTCTGAATAATAACTAAAACTTAAAATCTAAAAAATATATTTGATTTTTTTTATTATATCTAAATCAATTATGAACTTTTCTTTTTTAAAATTAAATTATTTAAAAACTAATAATTTGATATTTATATCATTTTTATTATTAATTATTATGAAACATTATTTAAAATGATACAAACAACCAAAAATAAATAATTTACCAAAATTTAGAACATTTTTATCTACATATTATTCATATTTAAAACATGATTAAAAAAATCTTAGAATTAATGATGTTTATATATTTAAATAAAAATGAAATAGCCTCTTAATTGAATTATAAAGCAACTAAAAAATAAATGTTTAAATCTAAGACAATTTATGATGAGATGCGTCTAAGGTTTCTCTTTTAAAAGATTGTTTTTTTTTTTTATAAATATTTAATGATATTTATATATTTAAATAAAAATGAAATAGCCTCTTAATTAAATTATAAAGCAACTAAAAAATAAATATTTAAATTATAAATTAAAATCAATAATCTTATTCTAAGACAATTTATGATGAGATACATTAAAGTTTCTCGTTTAAAAGGCTTTTTTTTTTTTTTATATAAATATTTAGGGGGAAAAGAGGAAATCTGTATGATATCATATTAGTGTAAATTTAAAAATATGTTGATTTAGGGAGAGTAGACTTAAAATATAATATTTAAAATATTATTAAGCTATTTGTAATTAAATTATAAGTCAAGAATTCTTAAGGGTCATTTTTTTTTTCTACTTATAACTTAATGGTATTGAATTGCATCTATTAAATTATTTTTGTTTGTTTTTTAAATAGTTAAATCACTTAAAAATATCCTAAAAAACTAAAAAATAAGTAAGAATTTTTTATTTTTAACTTAATTGCAAAAGAATTTTTTATTTTTAACTTAATTGCAAATCACTAAAAATTATTTATAAAAGATTCTATTCCAAATCCAAATTCCCCAAAATAATATATTTTCAAATTTATCATAATTTTATATTACACAATTTCTTTCCCTTGATACCTACAAAAATACATTTCAAAAGAAAAACCTAAAAATATCTCATCCCAAATTGTTTTGAAATTACTATATTTTAATTTACAATATAAATATTTATTTTTCTAGTTGTTTTCTTAAATATATTAATATATTTAAATACACAAATATCATTAATTCTACTACACTTTTTAATCATACTTTAATTATAAGTAAAATATTATTAATATATACATAAAAATATTTTAAATTTTATT
Source organism: Dimocarpus longan (assembly GCA_022984855.1). Classification (NCBI taxonomy): domain Eukaryota; kingdom Viridiplantae; phylum Streptophyta; class Magnoliopsida; order Sapindales; family Sapindaceae; genus Dimocarpus; species Dimocarpus longan. The sequence continues at coordinate 17,522,900 of CM041024.1, forward strand.
AAAGTAGTTATTTTCAGTATTTTATATCAAATTGATTGAAATTACATAGCAATAAATAGTAAAATAGGTATAAATGTAAAATTAGTAGTTTTCAGATAATTTTAACTTTAAATAATAAATGAGTTTATAATATTTTTAAAGGTAAAGAAAAAAATAAACATATTATTCAGATTTCAGATTTAAATTATTATTCGGTATTCAATAAGTTTTAATACTATTAAGTCTTCTAGCAAAAAAACAAATGACTCATTAGTTTGCCCCTTTATTTTTACTGAATAGGTCATAAGTCTTCTGATACCTATCAGAATTAATTACTATTTGTGAGATTAGATATTTACTCCTAAACAAAGAGAAAACCACACATTCGTGTTAGTAAAATGTGCATGGTAGAACCTAACCCCCGTAACTAGGACGAAAAAGACGTGCACAATGACATGAGACATGAGTTAGGTAGTCAACTTTTTCAAGAACTCTTAAATCATTTGGCCCTGTTCAAGCTATCTGTTATGGATATATTTTGGGCTGCGTAGATAGACTAGTAACAGCCCAACAAATCGATCCACAAGATTGGTCTAACAGATAAAAGTCCAGTTCGTCAACATTTAGCTCGCAGGAATGAAGCTCTTAGTTCACCATTACATCTCTCAGGTCGTTAGACAACTATTGTCAAAGTTGTCTTATACTCAGTTCTAGATTACTCAGAATAAGGTCCAGCTTGAAAAACGAGGTATAGCTCACAGTTCGAAGTGTTCATTTAACGAGTCATTTTAGAAAGGAAACAGTTCAATTTGAGTATGAGTCAACTACCAGAATTGGAAGCAGAATTAAGCTCCTATTTCAGTGGGATTTATTCTTAAATGGATGGACATCAGTTTTGGAAGTACAATTAATATAAAATTCTTTCCTATTTATATTGTACTCAAATTGTAACATATCCCACGATATAAATAAGGGTTAAAATTCATTGTAACGACATACATACACGGATACACAGAAGCAATCAATAGAATACTGTAACCCTGTCAAAATAACTAAGGAGCAGTCGTGAACGTAGACATCATTTTGGTTTGAATTACGTAAAAATCTCCTTTACATCCCAGTTCTTCTTCTTCTCTATTATCTCTGTCTTAATTTTATAGGTATTAGATTAAAAATTTGGGTCGACTGATTTCAAACGTCAACACTATCTAAATTTGATTTAGATCCTTTCCTAAATTAATATTTTTTAATCTCTTATTTTGTGACTTAAATTGATTTAGGTATGTGTGTAATCAGGATTTGAAATTTATTTATTTTTTATTTCTTCATTTTCTTTATTTTTAAAAGCAATGCATTATTTTTAATTATATTATTATGGAAAATGCCAGCATTAATTGTGGAGGATCTCAGTCCATCTAAAATAAGAAGTTGACAATGATATTCCCCTCCATTGGGACTACTTTGACTATTCATTTTCCTTGGTTCCATGATATATATATATATATATATATTTTATGGGGTGCCAAAGAGCTTGTGATTCATATTTTTTATGATAAAATTATCTTTAATGAACTTTTTTATGTACTTGTCAGTATTTCTAATAATTTTCGATGTTAATTTTCAATCACAAAAAGAAGAACAATGTGGTGGTGAGCTTTTATGTTGAATGCCATCTTGGTTCAACTCTGTCGAGCCATGGTCGCTGAACACGTACACTACCTTTTTCCAAAAGAGCCGTTGCTCAACTGAGAAGGAATTTTACTTCGTGAGCTATGTAGAGTTATTGCAAACTGTTCTCTTTCATGAATTAAGTCATGTTTTCGCAAATTAAACTATGCTTTCGCAAACTAAACCCCCCTTTTGCGAACCAACTCATGAACTAAGCTATGTTTTCGCCAACTAATCCATGTTGTTTGCGAACTATTGGTTATTTTTTCATGAATTTTTCTATATTTTGGGTTTCATTCTCATCTAGTTGCAAATTAAACGAAAGTTATGGATATATTTAAAGAAGTTATCATAGGTTGGCATTATTTAAAACTATACTGAAGTTTTTTTCGGAATGATGTGCAATCTAATATTCATCTTCATAGGCAATTGGAAGTTCTCTTTTTTATTTTATTTTTTTATCTAATCATGTTGTTTGATTTAGAGATCAACAAAGTTTGATTAAAAAAGAGTGGGTATGTGAGACCAGAGTTGATTAGCTTTAGTGATCTGAGTGAGTTTCATAGATTTGCAAAAAATAATGAGGCTTCAATTCGTGAGTTTTATTGTCGAAGTGAAGAAGAAATAACTGGAGAAAGAGAGGAAGGAAAGAAGGGAAGAGACATTAAATTAAATTACCAGTTTTTCAGTGATATTTCATGGGAATATTTATTCTATAAATAATTGTGCTCACAAATCTAGGTACAAGATCCATATAAAATTATAATAAAAGCATTCTAATGAGAGAAGAAATAGTGGAAATATTTATTAACAGCATTTAATTATTTAATCTACGAATTGTTTCAAATTAGATTAAAGAAATGTCTAATTAGACTATGTGCAACCTTTGAAAATTCAGTGCACTGAATAGAAGTATAAAACACAATCGCAATCTTGCCGTTGGGGTGTGGAAGATCTGTTCGTAATTCATTCCTATAATTATTATTGTGATTGTAACTTGTTGATAGGGACAAAACAAAGCCGAAGAAATATCATAACGGATAACAACAATATCATTGCACTGTTGCAAAATGGAAAAACAAGTAGAAGATGATGCAGAATTGAGAACGTATCATTCAAAGAACATTAAAAATGATGAAAAATGGCCTCACGGAAGCGATAGTCTTGGGACGAAAACGAAGACCATTCGCATCAAGCGTGATTGTCGGCAACACACGAGCTATGTAAAACAGGGTTCACGTAGGATAAATGAGTTCTGTTTGATTAAATTACTACACGTTTTTTATTTCATTTTTTTTTTTAAAATAGGTACTACTCATATTTAATATTTTTTTGTTTCCTTTCGAAACTTATTAACATTACAAAGCATACTGATTGTCCTCTCCAAGCCGCAATAATTAGGTCTGACGTCTGAGTGGATAAGTTCGGAGTTTCGCACTAACTGCAAATATTATGTCAACCTTCGAGGGCTCTTTGTATAAATTGACGAATGAACGCAATTTTTCAAGTAAAATAAATAATAATTAATGAATATTTACTCATCAATTAATACATAATTATTGAGATCAAAGTTGGGATATAAGAGTGTCTCTAAAGAAACTCTCTAAAGTGTCAACTATTCTTATTTAAAATGTCTAATAATGTGATATTTTATTAACTCCAATTACTGTTAGTGTATTTGTCTTGGGTGCTCCACTAAATCATACTCTGCCTGTGTATTCAGCATTGTCAATGGAGCAACATTCAATATATTGTGGATGATATGCAAAGGAATATGATTAATAAGCTGATCATCTGATTATTCTATTGTGATGATGTGACAGTAATTAGTCAGGGTTTTCCCGCCATCTTGTACCAATTAGTTAGAGTGAGATTCCTGGATATATATATTAGCTTGTGTTGTGTAATTGAAAAAAAAGAAACCAGAAATAAAAATTAGCTTGTTAAACCCTCAATCTTTCAATTCTCTACATGGTATCAGAGCTGTGTTGTGACTAATCGTCCAATATGGCTGAGTTCTCTGTGTTACCATCCTCACCAAATGCCTCTGCTTCTTCGATTGATGGAGATGGAGCTCAAGATTCATCAACAATCGAATTCACCATGCTTGCCAAGTCGATGAACTTTAATCTCCCTGTAAAGCTAGATTGGGACAACTATATTCATTGGAAAGTACAGGTATTACCTGCAATCGAAGCTTTTGAATTAGAAAAATTCATTTCAGATTCAAGTATAATTCCACCTAGGTTTATTGAAGTTCAATCCAATGAAAATGCTGAGAAGGTAGTGATAGCCAATAAAGAATTTACTAAATGGAAGAAAGCAGATAAATTGTTGATGTGTTGGTTACTTTCCACCATTAGTCAAAGCATTATAGGAGAAGTAACAAGCTGTACAAGCTCACGTCAGATCTGGAAGACATTGGCTGATCTTTACTCTCATCAGTCAATGGCCTAGGTGCTTCAATTGAGGCAACAATTGCAGTCTGTTAAGAAAGGTTCAAGTACAGTGAGTGAGTTTATGTTAAAAGTCAAGAGTATTGGTGATGCAATTAGAGCTGCAGGAGAAGAAGTAAAAGAGAGTGAACTGATGATGAATATATTAAATGGCTTGGGTCATGAGTATGATCCGGTGGCTGTCATGATAGCATCTCAAAAACAAGCAATGACTCTTCAAGAGGCTCAATATCAACTCATGATTCATGAGAAAAGAATTGCTCATCTGAGTTCAACCTCTCAGCTTGATCCAATAGGTTTGAGTGCAAATGTTGCTTCTGGGAGTCGAAACAATAAGCAAGCATTTAGAGGTGATTTCAATAGAGGAGCAAAATGGTCAGAATTTTAGGGGAAGAAGCAGAGGCAGGAGCGGTGGTAGATGGAATAATGGCAATAGGATTTCATGCCAAATTTGTGGAAAAATGGGTCACACAGCTTTATATTGTTATAACAGATATGATAGAACTAGTCAGGTCAATAATCAGAATTACACAACTGGTTCAGGACCGCATCAAGCCAATGTTCATCAATCTACTGCCTATTTTGCTACTCCAGAAACTGTTTGTGATCCTGCTTGGTATGCAGATAGTGGAGGTACAAATCATGTAACCTCAGATCTGGGAAATCTAACTCTTCACTCTGAATATAAGGGCAATGATCGACTAGCTGTTGGAAATGGACAGCAACTCAACATCTCTCATGTTGGTAATATTTCCATACTCTCTGAGAATGATCACCATACTACAACACCATTGGTTTTACATAATGTTCTTGTAGTTCCTTCCATTGCAAAGAATTTGCTAAGTATTTCAAAGTTTACACTTGAAAATAATGCCTATGCTGAGTTCACTAATAATTGTTGTGTGTTGAAGGACAAGATTACCCAGAGGGTGCTGCTTACAGGGGTGCTTAACCGTGGTGTTTACAAGCTTGATCTGGTCTGTGTCAAAAATCCCTCTACTCCTTCTACAAATTGTTTTGTTTCAGCATCAAACTTTGTGCCTAGTTCTTCTAAGAAACCTGTAAATAGTCTGAATAAAACTCATGTGAGCAAGTGTTCTTCTTTTGTAAATACTGCTACAAGTGATGAAATCTGTAACCAAGAAGAGCATTTATTGTCAACCTCTCATGTAAATGCAAATATGTGGCATCTTAAACTTGGTCATCCAGCTCCTTTAATTCTGAAAAATATTCTACAAAAATTGCATTTGCGATGTACTTCTAAAGATCTTGTTTTTTGTGATTCTTGCAAGATTGGTAAAATGCATCAGTTGCCTTATCGTCCATCTAGTTTTCAAGCTTCAAAACCTCTTGAGCTTGTGTATACCGATCTTTGGGGACCTGCCCCAGTTTTGTCTGTTGAAGGTCATAAATATTACTTGGTTTTTGTTGACTCCTATTCTAGATACACTTGGTTTTTCCCTCTAAAGTTGAAATCAGATGTTACAAACATCTTCTTACTGTTTAAAAGACAAGTTGAACTCCAATTAGAGTGCAAGATTAAATGCCTGCAAGCTGACTTAGGAACTGAGTTCAAGCCACTACTTCCTCATCTTAACAGTTTTGGAATTCAGTTTAGAACTTCATGTGCATACTCTCATCAACAAAATGGAATTGTTGAGAGAAAGCATAGGCATGTGGTTGAAACAGGTTTAACACTCCTAGCACATGCTTCTATGCCTCTCAAATTCTGGGTTGATGCTTTTCAAATAGTTGTCATCTTAATTAACAATCTTCCAACACCTGTGTTACAAATGAAGTCTCCTTATGAATCTTTGTTTAACCGAGTTCCAAATTATAATTTCTTCAAAGTCTTTGGCTGTTCATGTTTTCCAAATCTGAGACCTTATGTCCACCAAAAGTTTAGTTTTCACTCCACCAAATGCATCTTCATTGGTTACAGTTTAAGTCAAAAAGGTTATAGGTGTTTACACCCTTCTGGTAGAATTTACACCTTAAGAGATGTCATATTCAATGAGTTAGAATATCCATTTGCTGCATTATTCCCTTCTTTACATAATAAGCCACTTTCAACCTCAAATACTCATTCTAGTTTACCTGTTTCCACTTTACAACTGGTTCAAAACAATCCTGTTTTTGTTCCAGTTTCTGAATCTTCTACTAATCACATTCAGTCATCTCCATTGTCACCTATAACCACTCAATCCCCTTCTAGTCAAATTCCCTCTAGTTCAGACCAGAATGAGCAGCATCCTCAGTCTAAACTTGTTCCCTGTCACCCAATGATTACTAGATCAAAGGCAGGTATTTTCAAGCCAAAGGTGTATTCATTAAGTGGTAATCATGCTCAACATCCTATCACTACTGCTCTAGAACCAAGAACTGTCAAGGAGGCTTTGAGTAATTTCCATTGGTTTAGTGCTATGCAAGAAGAGTTCCAAGCCTTGATTAGAAACAATACTTGGACACTTGTACCCAATAATTCTGCTTTGAATGTTGTAGGCTGCAAATGGGTGTATAGAACTAAATTCAAACCTGATGGAACCATTCTTAAGTACAAAGCAAGGTTAGTGGCAAAGGGTTTTCATCAAACCGCTGGCCTTGATTACTTTGATACTTTTAGTCCTGTTGTAAAGGCCTCTACTATACGAATTATATTCACCATTGCTGTCACCAAAGGCTGGGATATTCAGCAAGTGGACATCAATAATGCCTTTCTAAATGGTGATCTAAAGGAAGTGGTTTACATGGAGCAACCACCAGGTTTTATAGACTCTAGATTTCCAACTCATATTTGTAAGCTTAACAAAGCACTCTATGGACTTAAGCAGGCACTAAGGGCCTGGTTCTTCAAGTTGAAAACTGTCTTGTTTGAGCTTGGTTTCAAAAATAGTAGTGCTGATGTTTCTTTATTTGTTAAAGCTGATCAGACAACTGTCATCTATCTTTTGGTTTATGTAGATGACATTCTTATCACAGGAAGTAGTTCTTTTATGGTGCATCAAATCATCAAAATCCTGGACTCTAAGTTTGCTCTCAAGATCCTTGGGCCTGTTAACTACTTCTTGGGTTTTGAGGCTTCCAGAACTACTTCAGGTATCACTCTCTGTCAATCAAAATATGTTACCGATCTACTTGCAAAAACAAATATGTTGCATAGTAAACCATGTTCTACTCCTCTATGTTCAAGTTCAAAGCTCTCTAAGCATTGTAGTGCACCATTCTCAGATCCTTCTTTCTATAGAAGCACAATAGGTGCTCTTCAATATCTTACTAACACCAGACCTGATATCTCCTTTGCTGTCAATAAGCTCAGCCAATTCTTAGCTAATCCTTTAAAGGATCATTGGAAGGCTTGTAAAAGGGTTCTCAGGTATCTAAAGGGTACAATTTCTTATGGTCTGCATTTCTCTCCAGCCTCAGATTTGACAGTGGAAGTGTTTAGTGATGCCGATTGGGCATCTTGTGTGGATGATAGACGCTCCACTACTGGCATTTGTGTGTTCTTGGGAGGAAATTTAGTTAGTTGGTGTTCAAAGAAACAGACGGTTGTGGCCAGGTCTAGTGCCGAGGCAGAGTATAGAGCATTGGCTCATGCTGCTACAGAGGTACTTTGGTTGCAATCTATTTTTCATGAACTTGGTCTCTCTATTCCACATTGTCCTATCATTTGGTGTGACAACACCAGTGCTGCTGCTCTTGCTCAGAACCCGGTTTTCCACGCTCGTACGAAGCATATTGAAGTGGATATTCATTTCATTAGAGAGAAAATTGCTGCTAATCTCTTATCTATTCAATATGTTTCTACTTCCGAGCAAAAAGCTGATATCCTTACCAAGTCTTTGCCTCCTGCTCAGTTCTCTTATTTGCGCTCCAAACTGACCATTATTGATTCCACCATTGGTCAGTTTGTGGGGGGATGTTAGTGTATTTGTCTTGGGTGCTCCACTAAATCATACTCTGCCTGTGTATTCAGCATTGTCAATGGAGCAACATTCAATATATTGTGGATGATATGCAAAGGAATGTGATTAGTAAGCTGATCATCTGATTATTCTATTGTGATGATGTGGCAGTAATTAGTCAGGGTTTTCCCGCCATCTTGTACCAATTAGTTAGAGTGAGATTCCTGGATATATATATTAGCTTGTGTTGTGTAATTGAAAAAAAAAAAAAAAAAAAAACCATAAATAAAAATTAGCTTGTTAAACCCTCAATCTTTCAATTCTCTACAATTACTCTCTAATTCTATTTTAAAAAAGAACTAATACTAAACTTATCAAATTTTTTGTCCACATACATGTTTAAGTGATAACATATAAATTGTTAATATTTTATAAATCACGAGATGATATGATAATTAATATGATGTTGAAAACTGACATGTCATGTCATTTGAGTAAAAAATTTAGGAAATCTAACATTATTCTTCAAAAAGTTGAATCACCCTAATCAACTATAAAGAGCAAGAAAACATAGTCAAATTCTCTCTTTTATTATTTTAATATTTAATTCGGGATAAAACAAATAATTTAAAAAAAAAAAATAAACTTACATGAATTTTCATATTTGTTTAGTCAAAATGCAGAGAATAATTGCAATGACTTAATTAAAAGTTGTTAGTTAAAATAGTTTTCTCATTATTTTCGCTCTATTTTAGCTAAAATTTAGTTAACATTTAATATGGTTGGTAATGCTCTAAGGTGGAATGTGCACAATGACTCCTAGAAAAATATCCAAACAAATGATCCATGGATAGAAACAGTGAAATTCTGTTAGGGCCTACTTTCCCAAACCGAATGCATCAATTGCTCCGCTGATCTTGACTTTTATTTTTAGAAATAGCTGATCTTTACTTTTCGAGTAATGTTAGTTCAACTTGAGGTACGTGCATGCCAAGCTACACCTTTTAATCGACATATATGGGCATAGTTTGCGTTTGCATCTGATTAGGAGAAAAGTCATAGCAGCACCAACATATCGTATCATTAGTCATTATTCTTAATGATATTTTGAATGATAAATTGTTGCAAATGCAGGCGTTTTTTGTTAAAAAGTTGTCAACGTTGTATATGTAGTCGATCAAATTAAACAATGATGTCGAATTTAAACTTCTACTTGACAAATTTTATCATACGAATGTATAAATTAATGATTGTACTCGTTTATCCTAATTTCATTGTCTCTAACTTTCAGTTGAAAATTTAATGAGAGTTAAGAAATCAACAAAATAAGAAGCCATATTATTGATGCATACTATTTCTAAGTAGAAGTAATTAAACTTGAGCATTTCTCTTGACTTTAATAAGTCAAATATTCAAATCTCATCATTGTTTTAAAACAAAAATATAAATAGTTTTCTCCAAATTTAACCCTGCTCCCCACCATAAAAAAAACAATGACGTATTATTGGATTTTAAATCAGTGGCCATATTGATTATCTAATTCTTCATTTTCCTTTCTTAAATTGCTATGCTTGCTTGTTAGTGTGAATGAATCATAAATATATAGAACAGTGGTTGGGGCCTGCATCCCCAAGCATCAGTTGCTGCGCTGATTTTTACATCTTGAGTAATGTTAGTTCAACTTTTGCACTTCACGTGCCCAGCTACACATTTTAATCGACGTATGTATGAACATAGTTGCATCTAATTAGGAGATAATAGCGCCAACACATCATATCATTACTCGTTACAACTGAATGATATTTGTGTTGAAAATATAAACTTGTTTTGACCAAGCCCATTTCCAAGCCCATTACCAAGCCCATTTCCAAGCCCATTACCAAGTCCAAGTCCATCAAGAAGAACCTTCTAAGGTTAGGTATAATGTTAGGTGTAAGGTTAGGTGTAAGGTTAGGTGAGTCAATTTAAAAGTATTTGTTTGGTTGGTGAAATTGTGTGGTTAGGATTTATTTGTATTTGTTAATTTGAATGGTTTAGATTAATTTTCTAGCACTATATATAGCTCCTCTTGCATGAGGTCTAAGCATCACAAAGAAGAAGAAAAACATAAGAGAAGCAAAGCTTCTAGTGAGTGTGTGAGAAACAAAGCAAAGCTTTGTATTGTGAGGTATTTTGAGTGTTGTAAAAGTTCTATTTTGTTTTAGTGAGAATTTCGATCCAACAAAGTGGTATCAGAGCAAGGCTAAGTGTCTTGTAATATACCAAATCGAAGCTCTCGACGAGAGGAGCACAACGCCGCAAAAATCATCCCAATCGGAGGTCCAACGAGCCCGCACGCGCCGTCGGAATATCACTGTAGAAAACTGAGTCAACTCAAACGAGTTGAACCGGGTTAACAGAGCAAGCCGAGCCGAGCCGATCCGAGCCAAGCCGAGCCGAGCCGAGTCAAGCCGAAGCCGAGCCGAGCCGCTGCTGACAAAAGCCGAGCCGTTGACTTTGACCGTTGACCGAGTTGACCGTTGACTTTGACCGTTGACCAAAAGTTGACTTTTTGGCTCAAGTTCCGGTTGAAGTTTCTCGACATTCTGAATCCATCCGTGCAATCAAAATTTCGAAATTCTAAACATATTAAAAGGTATGGCTAATGGTATGGTATCCTTTCAAGTTCCAACACTCAAGAACGACAACTATGATAATTGGAGTATCAAAATGAAAGCACTTCTTGGAGCACACGATGTCTGGGAGGTCGTAGAAAAGGGCTACACCGAATCAGAAGATGAGTCGACACTATCCCAAACTCAAAAGGATAGTTTAAAAGACTCAAGGAAGAGAGATAAAAAGGCTCTCTATCTCATCTATCAAGCATTAGATGATGATGGCTTTGAGAAAATTTCAAGTGCAAAGTCCGCTAAAGAAGCGTGGAATAAGCTACAAACCTCTTGCAAAGGATCTGAACAAGTGAAGAAAGTTCGTCTTCAGATTTTAAGAGGTGAGTTTGAATCATTACATATGAAAGCATCTGAATCTATTTCTGACTACTTCACAAGAGTGTTAACCGTTTCTAATCAATTAAAAAGAAACGGTGAGACACTGGAAGATACCAGAATAATGGAGAAGATACTCCGCTCGTTGGATTCAAAATTTGAATATATCGTTGTGACGATAGAAGAGACTAAAGATTTGACAACCATGACAATTGAGCAACTTCAAGGATCGTTGCAAGCTTACGAAGAAAAGCATAAAAGGAAGCAAGGTATCAATGAACAACTCCTCAAGTCCCAACTCAAAGAGAAGGAAGAAATCCAAAGCCACGAGAGATACCAACGTGGTCGAGGCAGAGGAAGAAGCCGAGGACGAGGTACAGGTCATGGTCGTGGACGAGGTTGGAATTATAACAACAACAATTCCAAAAATAGCTATGAGAGAGGAGAAAATTCAACAAGAGGTCGTGGGAGAGCCAATTCGAACACGAGGTACGAAAAATCTCAAGTTCAGTGTTATAATTATCAGAAGTTTGGACATTATGCTTCAGAATGTAGAACTCCAAATAACAAGGTTGAAGAAAAGACTAATTTTGTGGAAGCAAGAACAGAGGAGAGAGAAATTCTGTTACTAGCACATAGAGGCAATGATGGAGAGCAAGAGAATACTTGGTATCTCGACACCGGTGCGAGCAACCACATGTGTGGAAGGAAAAACATGTTCATAGAGCTCAACGAATCTGTGAGTGGCAATGTCTCATTTGGAGATAGTTCTAAAATTTCGGTGGAAGGAAAAGGTAACATTCTTATTCGTGCTAAAGATGGTAGTCACCAATTGATTTCAAATGTTTATTATGTGCCCAACATGACAAGCAACATCTTGAGTTTAGGTCAACTTTTAGAAAAAGGCTATGATATTCACATGAAAGATTATAGTCTTTTTATAAGAGATGACATAGGAAATTTAATTGCTAAGGTGAAAATGTCAAAGAATAGAATGTTTTCGTTGAACATTCAAAATGATGTTGCAAAGTGTTTGAAAGCTTGTTACAAAGATGCATCATGGTTATGGCATCTTCGATTTGGGCATCTCAACTTTGGAGGATTGGAAATGTTGTCTAAGAAGGAAATGGTGAGAGGACTACCTCGTATTGATCATCCTGACCAACTTTGTGAAGGGTGTCTACTTGGGAAGCAATTCAGAAAAGGTTTCCCAAAACAGTCAGAATCAAGAGCCAAGAAACCACTCGAGCTCATCCATACTGATGTGTGCGGTCCAATCAAGCCAAGCTCTCTCGGTAATAGTAATTATTTCCTTCTCTTCATTGATGATTTTTCAAGAAAAACGTGGGTATATTTCTTGAAACAGAAATCAGAAGTCTTTGAAGTATTCAAGAAATTTAAAACTGCTGTGGAGAAAGAAAGTGGCTACCAGATAAAAGCAATGAGATCTGATCGAGGAGGAGAGTTCACCTCAAAAGAGTTCCGAGAGTTCTGCGAAGCAAATGGAATCCGAAGTCCTCTAACCGTTCCGAGATCCCCTCAGCAAAACGGTGTTGCAGAAAGAAAGAACAGAACAATTCTCAATATGGCACGAAGTATGTTGAAAAGCAAAAGATTACCGAAGGAATTTTGGGCGGAAGCTGTAGCTTGCGCAGTATACCTATCAAATCGATCTCTAACAAGAAGTGTGTTGGGAAAGACACCACAAGAAGCATGGAATGGAAGGAAGCCAGGTATTTCCCACCTGAGAGTCTTTGGAAGCATAGCTCATGTACATGTACCAGACGAGAGAAGAAGTAAGCTTGATGAAAAAAGTGAGAAGTTCATCTTCATTGGGTACGATAATTACTCTAAAGGCTACAAGCTGTATAATCCAAACAATAGAAAGACTATCATCAGCCGTGATGTTGTATTCGATGAAGAAAGCACATGGAATTGGAAAACACATGATGAAGATTACAGTTTCCTTCCCCACTTTGAAGAAGAGAAGGAGGAGCAACCAAGAGTGGAGCAAGCAGAACAAGAACCCACTACACCACCAGCATCACCAGCCTCAACAGATAATGGAAACTCACCACCATCATTTCTGAATGAAAGAGATGTGGAGCGTACAAGAAACCTGCAAGATCTTTATGAGGTAACTGAACAACCTGATAATCTCACACTTTTCTGTCTCTTTGCTGATTCCGAACCAGTGAGCTTTGAAGAGGCTGTACAAAATAAGAAGTGGAAAGATGCAATGAATGAAGAAATCAAGTCCATTGAAAAGAATGATACTTGGAAGCTCGTTATACTTCCAAAAGGACACAAAGCAATTGGTGTCAAATGGGTGTACAAGATAAAAAGAAATGCTAAGGGAGAGATAGAAAAACACAAGGCAAGACTTGTTGCAAAAGGCTATAGTCAAAAAGCTGGAATTGACTATGATGAGGTATTTGCTTCTGTTGCTCGATTAGAAACTATAAGACTAATAATTTCTTTGGCAGCTCAGAATAAGTGGAAGATTCATCAGATGGATGTAAAATCTGCCTTCCTAAATGGAGTCCTTGAAGAAGAAGTCTACATTCAGCAACCATCAGGCTATGAAGTCAAAGGCCACGAAGACAAAGTTCTAAAACTAAAGAAAGCTCTTTACGGGTTGAAGCAAGCACCAAGGGCATGGAACAATCGGATTGACAAATACTTCAAAGAGAATGGCTTCACCAAATGTCCTCATGAACATGCTCTCTACATCAAATTCAAAGATGGAGATGTTTTGATTGTATGTTTGTATGTGGATGATTTAATCTTCACCGGTAACAATCCAAGTTTTTTTGAAGAATTCAAGAAAGCTATGGCCAAGGAATTCGAGATGACCGACATCGGATTGATGGCATACTACCTTGGTATCGAAGTCAAGCAAAATGAAGATGGCATCTTTATCTCCCAAGAAAGCTATGCAAGGGAGATACTTAAGAAATTCAAGTTGGATGATTGCAATCCAATAAGCACACCGGTGGAATGTGGAGTCAAACTGTCTAAGCATGATGAAGCAGAAAAAGTGGATCCAACACTCTTTAAGAGTTTGGTTGGAAGTTTGAGGTACTTAACTTGTATAAGACCTGACATCCTTTATGCAGTTGGACTGGTGAGTCGTTATATGGAGAATCCAATAACTACCCATTTCAAGGCAGCTAAAAGAATCCTTCGCTATATCAAAGGTACAATTGACTTTGGCTTGTTCTATTCAATTTCAAATGACTTCAAACTTATTGGATATAGCGATAGCGATTGGGGTGGAGATACAGATGATAGAAAGAGCACCAGTGGGTTTGCATTCTTCATGGGAAACACAGCTTTCACATGGATGTCAAGGAAGCAACCGATTGTCACACTATCCACCTGTGAAGCCGAATATGTAGCTGCTACTTCGTGTGTTTGTCATGCAATTTGGCTCAGAAATTTATTGAAGGAATTAAGCTTGCCACAAGAAGAACCAACTGAGATTTGTGTAGACAATAAGTCAGCCATCGCCTTAGCAAAGAATCCGGTGTTCCATGACAGAAGCAAACATATCGATACTCGTTATCACTTCATACGAGAATGCATAGCAAAAGGAAATGTGCAAATGGAATACGTAAGGTCAAAGGATCAGATCGCAGATATTTTCACCAAACCACTAAAGTTTGAAGATTTTGCGAGATTAAGAAGTTTGCTTGGCATGGTAAAACAAGTTTAAGAGGGGGTGTTGAAAATATAAACTTGTTTTGACCAAGCCCATTTCCAAGCCCATTACCAAGCCCATTTCCAAGCCCATTACCAAGCCCAAGTCCATCAAGAAGAACCTTCTAAGGTTAGGTATAATGTTAGGTGTAAGGTTAGGTGTAAGGTTAGGTGAGTCAATTTAAAAGTATTTGTTTGGTTGGTGAAATTGTGTGGTTAGGATTTATTTGTATTTGTTAATTTGAATGGTTTAGATTAATTTTCTAGCACTATATATAGCCCCTCTTGCATGAGGTCTAAGCATCACAAAGAAGAAGAAAAACATAAGAGAAGCAAAGCTTCTAGTGAGTGTGTGAGAAATAAAGCAAAGTTTTGTATTGTGAGGTATTTTGAATGTTGTAAAAGTTCTATTTTGTTTTAGTGAGAATTTCGATCCAACAATTTGGAATCGTCAAGAGTAGTTAAATTTATATTCAACAAACTTTTATTAGCTAGATAGACATGAAGAAATGATGATAGGCTATGTATATTCCATTAAAGATATTTCCCCAATTTCTTACTCATTTATCTAAGTCGACAGCCCCAAACTTACAATCCAAAATTTAATGAGTAAGAAAATTAAGATTATAAGAAGACATTGTTAGATTTTAAATTATTTATTTGCATTACTGGCCTGTTATTGTGAAGGAATTATGGGCACATACATAGACGACTCATTTAAAGGGGCTTTGGACGGTGATAGCACTGGATACAAACACCGAATCCTTATGTAAATCCAGCGTTTGTTGCGTGTGGCGACATAACCCACCGTTGTTAGCTATGTTCATTATTATTATTATTATTATTTATAAATATAATAATATTAGTTATACTAAAAAAAATTAAGAATATTTCAAGTATAATATTTTTATTAAAAATATATTATTTTATTTTTTAAAAATAATTATAAATATTTTATTAAAAGTAATTATATTTTTTTAAAAAAATTAATAATATTTCTCGGTTAGAATTATTTTTTAATATTTTTATTTAATTTAAAAGTTAATTCAATCTAATTTTATTAAATTTATTATTGACATGAAAAATTGATTAACACTATAATCGATTTGAACTGAATGCAAATTATGAAAAAATGAATGCAAGTATAGAGAGTGAGAATAATGAGAATAATGTAAGAACAGTAAATAGAAGATGATAGAATTTTTAACGTGGTTCGACTCTAGTTATAATTTAACAGAGTTTTTGTGAGAGTTCTTGTATCATTGTCTAATTGTGTCTTATACATGTATAACCCTTTATATAGTGTTAGGATTCCTTATTTAGATATGATGTGGTCACTAAAATATATATGTATATATATATATATGCACCAAATATATATACATTACGTAATACTAATACAATCCAACTTTTGACACAATATAATGCAGGCTAATAATAAACATGACCTCCAAAGTATAATAATATTGCTAATATGATTGATAGCGATAACATGCTTCACACTATAAATTTTGAATGCATAGTGGATTAAAGGGGAAAAAAAAAATTGACGCAGCCTCTAGAATTAAACTTCATAACTAGAGTCATTACAGAATTGGCAGCTTGCGGGAGTCAAGTGGCCAAAGTAGAAAGAATTAATGATGCATAAAAGATTGTGGGTCCAAAAATCAATTTGCGTGCACAACATTTACTTTGAATTTTACATGGGTTACTCGTTGGCACTTGGCCGCGATATTTAGATTTTGCAAATTGGTTTCTGTTGCTTCTCAAATTCTAAACCACAATGATGGTAGGAGCAGAAAAAAAATCATCTCCTGTTAGTTAGTATACAGGAAAACAAGCTTACGCATTTGAATATGTTTCATGTTGTATAATAGTGTTACGTAATTACACGTAACCCTTACTGAGTTGATTGTGCTCTTTTCCTTTCCATGGTTCTATTTTATCAGTTCGCCTCTAAAAAAACAAAAAAAGAAAAAAACAAAGGAGGGAACAAGGAGAGAGTCTCTTCTATTATGGAAAAAAAATTTTCATTGAACTATCTTACAGCTGATATAATGAGACAGACCAATGTAAAAAGTAAGAGAAAAAGAAAAAACCAATGAAAAAGGCAAGAGAAAAATAAATAACACTGTTTCATTGGTTTATCCCACCATATCAATTGTGAAACGGTTTCATGAAAAATTTTCTTCTATTATGGATGTATATATACACACACCATAGGATAGGATTAGTAGGCAACAACCCTTTGTTTTTAATAAATCATAAATGAATAATATGTATTTCACTATATATTTTAATGTACAATGTGAAGCCAATATATAGGCTAAGAGATATATTACAGAAATGGTAACTAGAATAATATATTATAATAATAGTAATGAAAATATATCACAATAATGATTAATTGATTTGATTGATGCAATGGTTAAATAAACAAGACTACCATTAAGCTATTGATAAATAGTAGGATCATTAAGTGGTGTGTCTTCGAAAGGCGGTAGTTTAATATTGGTTTCTAAGGGACTAGTATTGATTTTAGTATCAGTACGGCTAGCACAAGTAAGAAGATCTGAAATATATTTTGCTTATAAAAGATAGCAACCATCAGAGTTATAAAAGACTTCAAGACCAAGAAAATAATTAAGAGAGCCAAAGATGTTTCGTCTGAAATTACTGTTGGAGATAATTTTTAAGATCAGAGATTCCAATAATATCGTCATTTGTCATAATTATGTCATCCACATAAAATAACAAGAAAACATAGACAAAATTGGTCTTGCAAAGAAAAAGTGCAAAATCATTAAAGCTGGAGGCAAATTAAACCAAATTGCATGATGGTGGAAGAGAATTTAGTAAACTAAACTTTAAGAGCTTGTTTTAGCCCATATAGTGCCCGACGGAAATAATAGACCTCGTGTGGTGGATGTGGATACCTTTGTGGTGGCATTATGTGTACCTTTTCAGTAAGATCCCAATTAAGAAAGACATTTTTCATATCTATTTAAAACAATTTCCACTATTTGATTATAGTGACTATCAGTAAGCTACGGATAGATGTAAGTCTAGCAATTAATGCGAATATCTCCTTATAACCAATTTCATACTCCTAGATAAAACCTTTGACCATAAGACGAGCTTGATGTCATTTAACAGACCCATCCGACTTAGTTTTGATCTTATATACCCATTTATATCTGATAACAAATTTATTAAGAGCAAGATTAACTATATCCTAAGTGTGAGTCTTATCAAGAGCTTGCAATTCTTCAGCATAACTCGCTACGAAATAGGGTTAGTGCTGACCTCTTTATAGAATTAAGACTCATACAAAGAAAGGATTGTAAAGAAATAGTAAAAATCTCAAAGGGTTACAACTAGTTCTTTTACCTGATTAGAGCGACAAAAAAGAGCAGCAATAGGTGAAATTGGACAAGAGGACTCTGGTGTGGATCAATTGGCAAGTGGGACTATTTAGGAATCGACCATATAACAGTAGAAGCATCTGTTTAAGTCTCAGGAATACTTGAATCACTGTCATTAGAAAACAAAAGAACAATAGGATCTATAAAGAGTTTATAAGGAGTGATATGTGAAATTTATATATGGATGAAAATATCTTATATTCCTAAAAGACAATATGACAAGAGACGCGAAAGTGATTTGAGATAGGATCCTAATAATGATAGTCTTCATATTTAATGTCATAGCCAAAAAAATAATACAAACGAGCTCTAGACTCTAATTTCGGTCATAAGGATGAAAAAGGACAAAACAAACACATCCAAAAACTTTGAGATTTTGATAGTTCGGAAGAGTGTCATACTGCAGTTAATGTAGTATGACAAAGGATAGAACATGATTGATAGTGTATACTGCAGTTAACTTTTTAGGACAAGAGACAAATATGAGAAATGCACCAACAATTTTAAAAATATGTCAATGTTTGTGTTCAGCAAGACTATTCTATTGCGATGTACTGGGACATGAACAATGACTTATGATACCCCTTTGACTCAACAGATTGAGAAATATATGATCCTGATATTCAATGACATTATCAATACATAAAACTTTGATAATCCAGGAAAACTGAGTTTAAATCATTCGAATAAAATGAAAATAAATTTTAGATAATTCAGACATATTATATATAAGATAAAGTCATATATAATGGGAATAATCATTCGCAATGATAACAAAATATTTGGATATTCTCATGGTAGTTGTAAATGAGGGCCCTCAAATATTTGAATAAATTAAGTTAAAAGATACCTGAGAAACTGAATCACTATTATGAAAAGGTAATGTATGATGTTTAGATAATTGACATAAGCAATCAATGTTATTGTAAGTGACAAAGTCTAAATGTCCACTAGATAATAGAGAACGTAAACGATTAAATAAAGGATGATCTAACCATGAGCGTCAAAGACTCAATGGTAAAGATGAGGAAGTAGCAATAGACTGATAAAGAGATGAGACCCATGAAGGTAGTTGAAGATGAATAAGCTTAAACAAACATTCAATTTTACTGTCTATCCCATTAATCTTCACTGTTTGTGGATTCTACACACGACAATCGAAAGCAATAAAATGTACATCAAAATCAAGTTCACACAACTGACCCATTGAAATAAAATTTAAAGTAAATTTAAGAATAAAGTGTGTATTTTGTAAAGATAAGTTATTTGTAGAGATATGACCTACATGCTGAATAGGCATGGATCAGCCATTGGTTGTAAAAATGACAGATAAAGAAGAAGATGATGATTGTACAGAAAATTGTATAGAATCAGAGGTCATGTAATTATAACAAACTGAATCAAAATACTAAAAAGAATTACCTACTGACACGGAAGGAGTAGAAAAGGATAAATTACCAGATTTGGAAATGATTTGATTAAGCATGAAAGCAAGATCGTGAACTGAGATAGAAGAGGAACCAGCAATACCCAGTTTGTCATCGATACAACTGCAAGAAATTGCTTATTGTTTTCACAAGCATTGAGAGAAAGACTCTTAGATTTGGTTGAAAATATTTCATTATCAGTATTTTGAGGACAATCTTGATTGTAGTGACCTAGTCTAATTTTGTAGCGGTGCTTGCAGGGTCTCATAGAACAATGAAGAATACGAACAATGAAGAATACGTATCCTGGCAGCTTGTAATAATGCAAAGTGGTTTCTTCCATGGATTCTCCGTAAAGAAGCCGAATAAATAAGCCTAATAAAATGTAACAATGAAGAATACATGTCCTGGCAGCGTCTCAATAAGTTGTAAACACCAATAAACCAAACAAACCCAATAATAAACCAACCAAATAGACTAAGAAAGCAAGCCCAAAAAGCCTAAATGATCAAATAAATTTGCTTAAATAAATTGAAGATAGGAAGCAAATAAACCAGATGCAAGCCCAATAAGCAGACCAGAGGTGTGGCAACGTTGATGATGATTGGTGCAGCAAACGATGATGTATGTGCAGCGGCAATATGGTGGTGCGAAACCAGGTGGGAGATCGAGTGTGACGGTGCTGAATGAATGGCTTAAACGATAGAACTGGATGCGATGGCAGTGCGATACAGTCCAATGAAAGAGGTGACAGTGGTGTGATGCAGACCAGCAAGAAGAAACACAAACCAAAAAATGATGGACGCAGTTGAGAGACCGAGTGTGCACGGTAGAACAAACAGACCAGAAAGACCAGAACCATAACCAGAACAGAACAGGAACAGACCAGAGACAGCGGCACGACAGCAAATGGAACAGCAGCAGAATAAATGGTGACCAGCAGTGGCGTACGATGATCCCGCTGTGGAGATAGAGGTGCGCAATAAAATTGCGTGGAACTGAGGTTGACGACAGTGGTTGCGTGGTCTTTGGACAGTGTTTAATAAAGGGTGACGGCTGTGTTTAGATGGTATAATGGTATGATACTGGTATGATGTTGGTACGATGCTGATGTGATATTGGTAGCACGGTAAGATCTCTAACCAACCTAAGCTCTATTACCATGATAAATTATAAATGAATAATATGTAGGTGAAGTTAATACATAGACTAAGATACATATTACAGAAATGGTAACTAAAATAATATATTATAATAATAATAATAAAAATATATCACAATAATGATTTATTGATTTGATTGATACGATAATAATTTTTTTTTTTTAACTAAATTTTTACGTATATTGTAGAGTCGTAGACCCTTAAATCTATGTATACTAAATCTATGTACAGTTGTACACCTAACTAGTGACTACATATGTTTTTTCTCACCTCTTTAATGAAAATAAATTAATTTTTGTTCAGTTATCTCAAATCTCACACTTTTCTTATTTCATTTCTCATATTCTCTCTATCATCTTCCATTACTCATTGAGTCCGCTAAGAAGACCTTCAACGCAAATTTATTGATCCAAGCTTGCTTGATCTGTATGAATGTTATCTTTAATTACTTCCGTACTCCTTTTTAAAAAGTTGTAACATGATGTGGATATATATCTGAAATGCGGTTGAGAATACATGGCCTCTATAGTCTACATTAATCATCTTTGCAGGAGTAGATCCATTTGTCAAGCTTCTGTTTCAAGACAAAATTTTTGTGTTTTGTCTTTATTTTTTTATTTTATGGAAAATCATGTGCTTATATACATTTATATTATTTTTGTTGCGAGGGCAAAGCTTTTACTTTATTTTTTTTCTATGCAATCGATGATGTTAATAAAATGGTATTCTTTTGGGATTATTTTTATGTTTTTTAAAGATACATGTAATATGAATTACTCGAATTTTAGATATTACCAAACGAAATTTGCATTTTTTTACCACCAAACCATTTTGGATTGTGGTTATTTTTATGAGCGGTTGGATAATTTATACATGCACGTGAGCGTATCATTATAGTTTTGCTTTAAAAATTTTTCAATTTTGTTTTAAACCTGAATATTTGTTTGAGCAGAGACACTGATCTTTGATTAGTTACTCTATGGGCCAATATACAATTTGGCGTTGCACTATTATCATTCCCAAGATCAAGTTATATGCTGATATTTCTGGCCCAATTAATAACTTGGGCTTAATTCTGGTGTTGGGATTTATGGAAAAATATTACTGTTCACATCTCTACAAAAACGTATACACAATTTTCTAATAAGTACACCCCATTAATTATTCGTAAAAAAATTAATTACATAAATAATATATTGGATAACATTTATTTATAAATATATAATAAAATAAATTTAAAACAATAATATCTTTTATATTAAGTGGATTATAATTAATATATTATATTTTTAAAATTATCATTAATGGATGTATTCAGGAAAATGATGTACATATAGCATCAATGGGGTGCAAATACCATCAGTCCATCACTCTTTATAGAGCCTCCTATGTTCACTTGTCGAATGCTCACCTTCTGACATTCAAATTTTTGGCATGAGTAGAAAATAGCTTAAATGTTGATAGAAGTAAAAGTTATTAAAATGACCACATGCAATTTATAACCAAGCTTGAAATTTTCTTTTCACAATGTAGCAATATTCAATATGTCCCATTCATTTCCTTCTTCTACTTTTTTCTTATCTCTATTTTCTCACTCTAAAACAAGTTTGATACAGCATACATGTTTCATCTATATCATTTTTCCTTAGTGGACTTGTTTCATCTATATCATTTTTCCTTAGTGGACTTGTGTCAATCATTAAAGTAGTAAGATTTAAGGAGGAAAAAACAAGATTATTGAAAAGCATTTTGAAAAAGGATTTTGGAAGGGATTTTCGAAATGGAGGATATAAGATAAAATTTTGTCATTTTTCTTAAAGGTGTGTGAGATAGCATTTGAGTTGCTTAGTTTCTTTTGTTACATCATTTTGTTAGTGGATTTTGGTTGTTTGTTGCAATGGATGATGATTTTGGCAAAAACAATTGTAAAGTGTAAAGTGAAGCTCGAGTTACAGAACTATGAGACATGTAGCAAGAGAAAATTAACGCCCAACGTGAAACATCTAGAAGTAATAACCTAACGTACGACATAAAAAAAATAGCTACGTGAAACATTTGAAAAAAAACAAAAAACAAACAAAAAATAAAACAAAACAAAACAAAACAAAAACAAAAAAACAGAAACAAAAGCAAACGTGAGATATGTTGTCATGCCTATCCTGACACTATCATCAGCGTCTCCATCCAAACCTACTTTGAAACATCTTTACCCATGCTCATTGCAAAACAACTTTATTGGAGGGCATTTTAGGCATTGCATTTTCAATGAGGTTAAGAAGATGAAGATCTTATTTTCAGTGTGCAAGATTAGATTCAATCATTTCATGAAAGTGATTTG
This sequence comes from Dimocarpus longan, assembly GCA_022984855.1. Lineage (NCBI taxonomy): Eukaryota > Viridiplantae > Streptophyta > Magnoliopsida > Sapindales > Sapindaceae > Dimocarpus > Dimocarpus longan. The sequence continues at coordinate 17,545,947 of CM041024.1, forward strand.
GACTCGATTGGAATATATTATATTGGTATTGAAATAAAATAATGATCTTACATGTCTAATATGATTTATGATTAAATAGGATTTGATTTGATATGTAAAATAACATACTAAATTATTTTTTATTTAAATATTTTAAAATCAATTTCTTAAAAAATAACATTGAAATTTTATTTTGAAATATAATAAGAGATAACTAAAAGCATTATTTATTATTATTTTTTTAAAAAAAATTGAAAATTCATTAAACTATCCCAAATTTGGGAATCACACTATTACAAGCACTAATAATCATCCAAATTTGAAACAACCAAAGTAAGCTCAATACACCTATATCTGATCCTCAAAAGAAGAACGAGAAAGAATCGATAGATAGGTTGTTAGGCGATTTTCAATAATGGGAATGATAAGACACCACTGAGACCTAGTCTACAAACTTAAACTAACACAAAGACCAATAAACTTATGTGAAAATCAACAATAACACAAAATAAACTATACAAATCTAACTCCTTGAACCTAAAAGGCAACGGCTACCAAACAATTACCTAAAAAACAAGACACAACGCATTCAAAGGGATTATTTCTATAGAACAATCTGATATTTTTCCTAGACTTTGAATAATCCTCCTTAATAGAGCCATGAGATCCCTAATTGCTAAGTCATAACTCTACTGAAATGAACCAGGAACAATCACTGTCACTTGCCACAAAAGAGGCTTCTAAGCTGTTGATCTTCACTCAATCTTGGAGTAATTACAATAAAAACCCAGATCATATCGGGTTTTTAAGATTGAATCCAGTGATATTTGGATGCAACCTTAAAAACCCCAAAAGTAAAGAAGCAAAATTATGATAAGAAGAGAGATGAAGGAAAGCGATGAATAACAGATGAAGAATGAGAAGACCAAACAAGGAAAAAACCAATACAAAGTTGAACCAGATTGGATCTAATCGATAAAAACCACCCCTATGAAGTTTTCTCACTTTGGTAGATGAGTGAGTTTTCTCTCTCTAAAAAATGAGAGAGGCTTCGAGAAGATGGGTACTGTAGACAAATTATAAGATTAGTGGTTAAGTTGATTAAAGTCATTATTTACTTAATAGTTACTTATAATTGACGTTTGGAAAGATTGACAGTTAAATGAGCAAAAGACAAGAATAGTTACTACACTTTAATTGCAACTTTGTAGGACAACGAAACCTTAAAGGAGTGGTAGGTTTATTTAATCTTACGTTGATAGGATTGCATCCCACTTAGGGATGACAAAAGGTCGAATAGGTCAAATCGAGATCAGACTAGTCCGTTCCAAACTTGACTTGATTTTTTATAGAGATGTCGCAAATCTTGACCCATGATCTGAATGAATCACGACTGTTTGAGTGAGTTAGTCTATTTTGACCCAATTCAACGTTAACAAGTCATAAAATTTATAGTAAAAGATAAATATATAAACAATAGATAAACTTTAAAACTTAAAATAGTTCAATTTTTATATCAATTTAACATCACATCTAAATAATTGTCAATATAAAGTTCATAGACAACATAAATTCATTAAATACAAATACTAAAACAATAACTACTACATAATACGTCAAAATAATAACTAGCACATAACAAAATCCTACTGCTCAACAGTTAAAAATAAACTATATTAATATGTTCTAAAAATAAATTATATTAATAATAATAACGCTGATATAGATAATATTATTGTGTAATACAAATATAATAAAACGGATTAACCGTATTAGATTGGGTCAAAGATGATTAATCCAATCCCAACTTAAATATAAAACTGAGTAAAACTTTGACCCAAACTCGAACCGAAATTAGATTTCAATGCCCCAAAGCCCCACACGGATCAAAACCCTGTCAATTTAAGTTGAATTGGGGATTTAGTCATCCCTAATCCCACTATCAGGAAAACAAATCCTAATCCTTTCCGTGCTCCATCTATGGCTTCCTACTGATTGAGTCCAATCAGAGGCTGATAAGCCTCAACAAATACGCTAGAAAAAAAGGATAAATCCAACTTTGGACTATTTTGATTTAATTCTAAAATAATCAAGCTCAACAAACACGCCTGAAAAGGATTTCGTATGGCAAAAAGTTAAATTCCACAATGTCATAGGTTTAGTTTTTTAATTTCCGTGGACAAAAATTGGTTCATAAATCTCACTTGTACTATGATCTTATATCTATGTTTGAAAAATACATGTATCATAACTAAAATAATAATAATTCTAGTAGATTAAACTTAAGTTTTGCTTTACGAACATGACACTATCTATATAACCTTAATATATTAAACAAATATTGTTTATTTTAAATAATGTGACAAATGATTTATAACTATCCAATTATTCATCATATTATCACCTAATTTATGTGTTATTTTCGAATTTACAAAAAATTGTTTGAAATGAAAATTTTGAGATATCTATGGATGTAACAGTACTTATCCAATAATCATGTGGTTAATAACAAAAAAATTATTATCATTATTATTTTCCTTTCCCCATTTTTGGGTCTTTTCTTCTTGGGGATGCTGGATCACTGTACTGATATTCTATTCTAGTGAAAATTTCAGCATTTTGAACCAATGTTAAAATTAAGTTTAGATGATAATAATTTTATAATTACGTCGATTGTAATTATTTCAAATACTGCTCATTCTCACTGTTCTGTCGGGGCATATTTAACTTATCAAGGACTTATATTACATCTTGATGATATGTGTTGATTTTACAAACACCAATAAATAACAATTTAAAAACAATAACAACATTCAACGTACCTTTGAAGTTATTAAAAAAAAGAAAAAGATAAGATCACCGCAATAACACCACAGGTCCTCTAATCACATCGTATATATCCAAATGGGAGTGTATTGTGTTCTGTTTTACTGATAGAAAAACGTATGAAGAATGCTATCTTGTTTTTGTCATAATCAACCTCCTTTTGTATCTGTCGGTTTTTTTATAATCAAGCCAAATAATTGTTCAGATGACTGTCTGTAGTTATCTCAGTAGTTATTTATTTATTTATTTATTTTTGAAATTAGTAGTTATTTAATTAACTGCATACACTTTTGGGTTTCTACGCCTAGGCCAAATAAAATTGGCCCATATGTTTAGGCTAAGCTTGGGTCATTGGACCATTTTGGACGGGTCGTCTCCATATTCCAACAATTCGACCAAGTATCAATGGAATCAGCTTTTGAATTTGAATTCTATGTTGTTGTGCACTTTTAGGCCTAATTCAGTACCTATTGTGTTGTGTACTTTTATTAGAATAAATTGAAATAAGTTTGATGTAGGGATGTAAATCAAACCCAAACTCATAGGGACCCTTTCTCAATTGAGACGGGATTAAACTAAAATAAATAAAATTTAAGATGGGTTTGTAGTTGATTTCAAAACTTCATTGAAAAATAGTACAGGTATGGGGTTAGTTACATAGGTCTGCTTCAATATCGTCTTTGTCAAGATATAACCCAGTTAAGTTTATATTGTCAATAATGTTGCAATAATATCCTCTATTTTAATCATTTCAATCACCTCTCACTCTCACCTTTATGACGGGGTATATTTATCTTATAAAGAACTTATATGATATCTTGATGATTTTTTTTTTGAAAAGACATCTTAATGATTTGACCAAGTGTAAATCGTGATCATCTTCAGAATTTCAATTCTATGTTATTGTGCACTTTTAGGCCTAATTTAGTAATTAGCATGTTGTATAATTTAGTATGTTGTATACTTGTATTATAATGGATTGATATACGTTTGATGTAGGGATAAAACAAATTCAAACCTGCATCCTCAATTGATGAAATAAATATATTTGAAACAGCTGTTTAAAATGCGTGATTAAACTAAAATAAATATATTTGAGACAGCTGGTTTGTAAGCAGGTTTGCTTTACACCTGCTTATTATTTATTTTTATAATAATATTTAATGTATGAAATTTAATATATAATTAGTTTATTGATTATTAAATAAATTACTATATTCACACATTTTTCTAAATAAAAATACATTTTTAATTACTAAATATGAATAAATATTTATATCTAATAAAAATTAACATATAAAATACAAATGTTATCAAATGTGTTTTTAGCTACTTGTAGCTCATTCATGATTTCCAAAATTTACTTTCATTATTATTTCTTATTAATTATTTTTATTTTTTTTATAATCGATTATGAGTATTTAGACTATATTTGGTATATTGATATTAAGTTTCTTTAAAAGGACAAAAAATAATTGTTGAATATATAAAAATTTTGTAATTTTATATAAAAAATAAATTTGATAATGGAGGTGGACTAGTGGCGAGGAGGGGGCAGTAACCTCTCTTCCCCCAAGCTCAATTTTCAATTATTGGGTTTGTGGTGGATTTAAGGGCAAAATAATTTTTCTAGGGTCAAGATTGGGAATTCCTAACCCTAACCAGCACCCATCCCATCAACATCTCTAGTTTGATGAAATTAGATTAGATTGGATTGAATATGATAATATTATATGTTTTATGCATCATAGAATTAGATTGGAAATAATCTTATAATGTTTGAAAGGAATTGATTTGTTAATGTTAGAAAAGAATTGATTTTATAAGTTTGGATTAAATTAGCTTCTAAATTAAATACAATATTAAAATAATTTTTAATCATAAAAGGATGACAAAAATTCATAAAAAAATATTATAGTTAATTCTAATAAAAAATATTTATATTTTTTAATGAATGAGAAAGAAGATTGAGAAGCACGAAAAAGGGAAAAAGAAAGAAAAGAACCAAAAAAGAAGCGCAATAATAATGGGGAAAAAAAGAATGAAAGATGAAAAAGGAAAGTTTTTCTTTCTTTTTTTTTTAAAAAAAAAATAGAAAAGGAAAGGTTATTTATTGGTGTAAATAAAGTTATACGTTACATGTAAATTGGTTTAGGGTATTTTAATATTTTAAAGGGTAGATATTTAGATAAAGCAAAAATGAAGATTTTAAAGAGTTGTTTGGTTTTTTATTTAAAGACTGAATAATCTTGAATATTATACAAAACTGAATAGTAACTGAAATATGAAACATAAAAAACATGTATGTTTATTTATTTTTTCATCTTCTAATGTTTGATAAAAGACATCTGAAAACAAATATTTTTATGTTTATATCGTTATAATTAATAATCGTTATATACTTTTATTTTACATTGTATATGTAGCTAAAAATAAATCATTTAATAAATTCTAACTAAATTTATTTATATATTTCTAATTTTACATAAATTATTTTTTATGAAAATAATAAATATATATTAATTCAAATAATAATAGTTTAAGAAAATATTAAGTTCACATAGCTTATATATTCATTTTAGAGTAATACAAGGCTTCCTAAAAATTTTATCCAAATTCATGTCTAAATGATGTGATATATGAATTGTTAAGATATTATAAATCATAAAGTAATATAATAATTAATATGATATTAACAATTCACATATCACATTATTTGAACATGAATTTGAGTAAAATTTTTGGAAAGACTAGTATTACTTTTCTTTTTAAGTTATAAAATATATGTGGTTAAAATTGATATACAAATATAAATATTCAGGTTACTAGCAACATAAAAAAGGATAATTTATAGGATATATATATTTTTAAAGAATCATTTATAGAATATTAATGAAGACAAAATTGAGAATATATATTTCTAGAAGGATAGTTATGAAAGAAAATATTCTAATTATGATTAAGTAATTAGGTTGATAAGTTGGAATTTCTAACTTTTTATTTTAAGTTGTTTTTGTAGCAATTTTAAGTTATTTGATTATTTGAAAAATAAACAAAATGACTTGATGAATCAAATTCAGACTTATTAAATGATAAGTTTAGAAAACAAATAACTTCAATAGTTGCAACAATCAAATGGATGGTCAAAAGTTGCAGCGCCGTTGTGGTTAGCGTGCTACACACATACTTCTCACTTTAGATGTGGGTTCGACATTCATTGGCAACAGTTGTTGTTTTTTTCTCTTATGTGTGGATCGTTCTCCCATTTATATGTGGGTCTCTCCTTCCAATATGAAAGTCACTCTCCGAACTGTCCCACCAATATTTGATCTCATTTGATCCTGATTATTTTTCGAGCTAATCCTAGTAATATAATGTAATAAAAAAAAATCAAATGGATGTGAGGCGTAGGGGTGGCAATTTAGAACCCGACACGACGGGTCGATATGAAACTGATACGATTATTACGGGTTAGGGTTGAGCATAAACGGGTTGGGTAAATAAATAAGTCAGCTCGTCTAACTCGTTTACTAATCGTGTCGAGTTCGTGTTGTATTAATCGTATTACGGGTTGACCCGTTTAAATGAGAGTAAAAAAATAATTTTATATTAGAAGGGCATCCATATAATTTTAGTGGTAGATATGTATATCCTTCAAACCCTAAACACACCACACACTCCACACATTCATTTCAAGATTTCATCCACAACCACCGCACCTCCACAATCCACTCCACGGCTCCATCGCTCACACGACCACACAGCCCACATCAGTCATTATTGCCATGCCGGTCATCGCTGCTGCCACGCATCTCCTTCATTCCTTTGTCTCCTTCGATTGCGACATTTCTTTATCTCTGATGAGGTCGTCGGTCTCCTTCGTCACCTAGTCATGTTGGTTGTCTCATTTTCATCAGCTCTTTTATCTCTGACACGACGGTCATCAATCTCCTTTGTCATCCAACCACATTGGTCATCGCATTGTGATCAATTCCTTCATCTCCGATGTAGTGGTCCTTGCACTTCTCTATTTGCATTGATGTTCTTATTTCTAACCTTGGTGTTTGATGTATGAGGTTGATTTAAAATTTAAGATTCCTAATCTACATAGGTTTCTCTAATGTTAGATTTGTGTTTATATACTCATAATCGATCTTATTAGTTTATAAAACTTGCTTCTGCCTATAGCTAAGTAGTGTTGGTTTTTGTTTCTGTTTTTTGAATTTATATTTTTCTTTTACTCATTTTAATTAAATGTTAGCAAAGAAGATGGAGATTATATGCTTATACCAAGGTTTATGTTCACAAAATTCTAGCTCTGATACTAACATGGTCATATTCATTGCTTATATATACCAACAAAAATGTATTAAATATGGGTAAATGAGTCATAAACGGATTATTAATGGGTCATTAAACATGTCAGTTAAATAAGTCATTAAACGTGTCGGTTAAATGGATCACTAAAAATGTCGGTTTAATGGATCATTAAACGAGTTAATAAACGATCCGATAATAAATGGGTTAACCGTGTCATTTTCGTGTCGACCCATTAGTATTGTGTCATGTTCGTGTTGAAAGAGTTTGATCTGTTTATTTAGAGCAAAATACACCAAGCCCCCCTCAGGTAAGACATAAATACAGTTATAATCAAAGATTGAGTTTAATAACACAATAACCCCAGTTTAACGGTCAAAATGTGTTAAAATTGACGGTCAACTTTAATTTAAAGTGTAAAGACGTAAATACCCTCCATTTTTAAAATTATTTTTTTTTCTTTTAAAATTTAAAACTCTCTGCAACAACCATCTTCATTTTCATCTTCATCCAGTTCATCTTCATCCAGAAGGTTATGAAGGTTTCTACTCATCCAGAAACCTTCATCTCCCAAACATCAATCTGCATCCAGACATAAATGGCCACTACATACAAAAACCCACATCAATATGTAAAAACCCAAACATATTATTAATCATCTGCAAAAATCCAAACACATTATCAATCATCTTCTTCAAATCCAGATAAACCCATCCAGATATCATCTTCAAACACATCCAGACATCATCTTCAAACAGATCTGGGTTGTCTGGGTTCGAACCCAGACGAACCCAGATCTGGGTTCGGGGAACCACGACGGGTTCGACGAACCCAGATCTGGGTTCGACAAACCACGCCGAACCCAGGTCTGGGTTCGTCGAACCACGACGGGTTCGACGAACCCAGACGAACCCAGATCGATCTGGGTTCGACGAACCACGCCGAACCCAAGTCTGGGTTCGTCGAACCATGACGGGTTCGACGAACCCAGACGAACCCAGATCGATCTGGGTTCGTCATTAGGAACCCAGACGTCTGGGTTCGTCGTCGCGAACCCAGATCTGATCTGGGTTCGCGACGACGAACCCAGATCAGATCTGGGTTCGCGTCGTCGTGAACCCAGATCTGATCTGGGTTCGCGACGATGCGAACCCAGATCTGATCTGGGTTCGCGACGATGCGAACCCAGATCAGATCTGGGTTCGTCGTCGCCGAACCCAGATCTGATCTGGGTTCGCGTCGCGCGAACCCAGATCTGATCTGGGTTCCACGAACCCAAATCAGGAAGAAGAAGAAAAAGAAGAAGAAGAAGAAGAAGAAGAAGAAGAAGAAGGCGGTGGAGATCAGGTAGAGGGAGAGGAGAAGAAGAAGAAGAAGAAGAAGGTGGTGGAGATCAGTGGAGAGAGGCGAGGATGTGGGAGTGAGAGAGAGAGTTTTGGAAAAATGATTTTAATAATTTTTATTATTAGAAAATGACGAAATTACCCTTGATCAATCCAGAGTTGCCTAACAGATACTGTTAACTCGGGGGTATTGTGTCATTAAACCTAATCTTTAACTATAGCTGATTTAGGTCTTACCTGAGAGGGGTTTTGTGTATTTTGCTCGTTTATTTATTGTGTCGTGTTCGTGTCTTGTTAAAAATAATTATGTTGTGTTCGTATCATATCCAACTCGACTCGTCAACCCGGATTGCCATCCTGAGATGTCATTTTTTAAGTGGCAATAAACAATTAAATTTCAATCAAAAAACATATTCTTAAATTTTTTATCTTTATGCTATCTTCAACACTATTCCATTTTTGAATAAAATAATAAACATGTCCTAAAATTAAAATAATAATAATAATAATAATTTTCTCTTCAAATAAGTTCATGATCATTATCAATCTATATTGTGATTTAATGGTAAAAAATATTCATTAAATTTAATAACTTTTTTTAAAAAATTAATAATATTTCAAATTCAAATTATTGCAACATAAATAATATTTAAAAAGGAATTCATGATTACTGGAACACAAATTTCCATCGATAAAAATCCCAACATAACTAAAATTAGGCCCCAACCCATACTCAATTGTCTAAGCAAATCGTTTGAATATTACGAATCCAAAAGTAACCTTCTGAATTGGGCAAAGCATTAATGCTTCAGCCTTCAAATGTAGAGTTTATGCCATAACATTATCAATGTCTATATGAGCATCCGAAATAACTACTAAGAACAAAAATGTCAACCAAATCCATGCTTGGTGTGAAAGTATTCCAACCTTACAAATATGGGAAATTAGATGCAGTGCCACACGCCTAACACACACCCCACGTGATTGCTAATTTTGCAATTAGCACACATCATTAATTCTTTGAATTTCTTTTTCCCGTTTTGATTATTTTGTTCAAATCAAATCACATAAGAATTGAAATGCGATGAAGTGAAAGGCAAACTTTTTTGTTTAATGGTTGAATACATCTTATGATAGCGCCTTTGTGGCTCTTAACTCCAGAAGGTATTCATGAAGTCGGTGACAGTGGACGACCACTATATTAAACTACTTTTATCCATAAGTTTAGTTAAAATAATGTAACAGATGATTTGTTACATCACTACACCATTTCGTCATGATACAAATGACAATTACAAATAATCATATGCAGGTGGCTGTTTGGTGCAACAGCATTCAGCCCATGAAGTTTGACTCATTTCAACCAGATATTTATGGTTCGATCTGTACTAAAGGTCCTTAAGTTGAAAACAATTTTTCTATACAATATGAGTCTTTCTCCTGTTTCTGGGAGTTTTAGTTTCAAACCACGCTATAGAAACCATAATTAAAAATATCCAGTAAATTATACAATATATGATACTCATGATATATATGTATAATATATTCTAAAAAAAATTATAGATAATCATTTAAATAAACCCTTTGAGAAGAATTCATAAAAAAATTTGATTAATGACAACAAATAAATTAAGAGTTTACTGAAACTTTCTAAGATAAAACACAATATATACTGTCCGAATTTTTTTTATTATTATTGAAAGATATTTTTATAACAATTCAAAGTAAAAACTCTCTGCCCATACTAATAAAATACATCTATTGGATCTTTATTCATATTTAACATGTTTTGATTTATTTTATATTATCGAAATTGTTACAAATTCATCATAAACTTACATTAGTATTCTAAAAGTTGTTAGAAACATACATAAATTTCAGGAGAGATTTCCTTTGATAAAATTTACAAGAACTTCTACAAGTAAAATGTTTCTAATGATTTTTTTTTTTTTAAATAATTTAATCACTTATGTCTATTAAAAAATGAGGAAGAAGATAATTGTTGCCATCATCACATAGACTATGGGACTTTTTTTAGCGGTGGACATTGTTCTGTAAATGAAAGCACTTTTTAGTGAATGCTGTTACACCATTTCGTCATGATACAAATGACAATTACAAATAATCATATATAGGTGGCTGTTTGGTGCAACAGCATTCAGCCCACGAAGTTTGACTCATTTCAACAAGATATTTATGATTCGATCTGTATTAAAGGTCCTTAAGTTGAAAACAATTTTCCTATACAATATGAGTCTTTCTCCCGTTTCTGGGAACTTTAGTTTCAAACCACACTATAGAGACCATAATTAAAAGTGTCCAGTAAATTATATAATATATGATACTCATGATATATATATGTATAATATATTCTAAAAAAAATTATAGATAATCATTTAAATAAACCCTTTGAGAAGAATTCATAAAAAAATTTGATTAATGACAACAAATAAATTAAGAGTTTACTGAAACTTTCTAAGATAAAACACAATATATACTGTCCGAATTTTTTTTATTATTATTGAAAGATATTTTTATAACAATTCAAAGTAAAAACTCTCTGCCCATACTAATAAAATACATCTATTGGATCTTTATTCATATTTAACATGTTTTGATTTATTTTATATTATCGAAATTGTTACAAATTCATCTATTGGATCTTTATTCATATTTAACATGTTTTGATTTATTTTATATTATCGAAATTGTTACAAATTCATCATAAACTTACATTAGTATTCTAAAAGTTGTTAGAAACACACATAAATTTCAGGAGAGATTTCCTTTGATAAAATTTACAAGAACTTCTACAAGTAAAATGTTTCTAATGATTTTTTTTTAAAAATAATTTAATCACTTATGTCTATTAAAAAATGAGGAAGAAGATAATTGTTGCCATCATCACATAGACTGTGGGACTTTTTTTAGCGGTGGATATTGTTCTGTAAATGAAAGAACTTTCTAGTGGGGGCAAGTCATGTGAAATAAGAACTTGTACAATACTCGCAACCCAAATACTTGTACCTAATAGTGTGACAAGCCCATTTTATGCCCAAATGCACTTGGCAGCAATCATAAGTCATAACAGTTGTTGCATATGACTTGATAAAATATCAATTTATTGCTTTCATACCTTATAACTGAAGTTTTTTTTTTTTTTTTAAGAAAAAGAAAGAAAATAAGAAAGGTGAAACCATCAATCTGGGCCAACACCCTTTTCTACATGCAGATAATTTGTGTGAACTCACTTCAAAATGAGACTCATTCATATGTTTGAGAAATGGACATTAAGTAATTGCAATTGCTTGTTTGTAAATATCACAATAACAATTTCAAAAAAAGAAAAAAAAGAAAAAAAAAGAAAAAGAAATATCACATTAGCAATTTTAACAAAATATTGAACCAAGCACTCGTTATCAAAAGTTGATGTCACACCAGAAAATGTTAAAATAATGTTCAAGAAAATTATTCCTCCTATTATATATAGTCGAAACCTTTTCAAGTAACTTTAGGTGCTATCTGGGCCCCAAAAAATATCATGGGCCCGTAATAATTTGGATACATCTCCTGAAGACTGGGTCCACCAAGGGAACACAAATGATAGAATCTGGAACTGCCACGTGGTCTTCTCAAATTGCTTCCTTTCTATCATTCCTTAATTTGATGTTTAATTTTGAATTTATAATTTTTCTTGAAAACAAAAAGTTACTTACACACATTTTATACACTGTAATCCCACACTATAAATACAAGTCTCAGACCACACAAATCATCAAAGCCAACCACTTGGAATCACAGAGCCCTGACACAGATTTCCATGGCAAATTTTACAGAAGATTTACAAAGCTTCATGTATCCAAACATGGAAACATATTTAACCCAATTCACAGATCAAAGCCTTAGCGTTATAGACCACTCAAACTTGAGTTACAATAACAGCTTCATGCCTTTGAACTTCAATGACAGCTTCTTTTGCCAAAGCCAAGCCCCTGAATTTCCGGTAAACTTGGGGGAAAATTTTCCTGGAATTTTCCATCAAACCAACCAGAACAATCCCTTGCCGATTTCCCAGTCTACATTCACATCTGAAAATGAAGTTCATGAAAGCAAGAAGAGAAAAGCTAAGGATGTATCAGCAGATAGTAGCTGTACTGCTAACTCTTCTTCTCCAATTAAGAGCCAAAAAACTGTAAATAGTTTTCTATACTTTATATTTTCATTTGGGGGGTGTTTCTTTTTTTTTTTAAAAAAAAATATATATACAAATGAATTGATTATTTATTTTCATGTTTTGATTTTGTAGAGTTGTGGGAGGAGAAAGAAAGTGAAAAGCATGAATGAAAAAGAAAAGCAGAAACCAAAGGAAGTCGTTCATGTTAGAGCCAGAAGAGGACAAGCTACTGATAGTCACAGTTTAGCTGAAAGGGTAAATTTTTTTTTTTTTTATACATTTTATATTGATTTATTTCTAATTATTGGGAATTTATGAATGTATTTGTTTTGATTAATTCAGGTTAGAAGAGGGAAAATCAATGAGAGATTAAGATGTTTGCAAGATATTGTCCCGGGATGTTATAAGGTAAATTTAAAGAGTTATCTTGATGCAATTTTATTTGTCTTTTTACATAAAATAATAAACAAGATCAAATTATTAGACCAGTATTATAGTTGAGATAATTAATGTCCATACAAAAGTAACGTATTCGCTGGTAATGACGATCATTTAAAACTGTTTAACTAGCTAGTATATATATGATATAAAACAAGAAAAGACTTGCTAACATTCTTAAACCGTTTCTGAAAATTTGCAGACAATGGGTATGGCTGTAATGTTGGATGAGATAATAAATTATGTACAGTCCTTGCAGAATCAAGTTGAGGTGAGTTTATAATTCAAAGAAAAATTATAATTATTATTTCAAATTATAGAAAAATAAAAAATTGAAGTCTAATGAGTTTCTAATTGGTTTTGGATTCAGTTTCTTTCTATGAAGCTCAACGCAGCAAGCACATTTTATGATTTCAATTCAGAGACAGATGCTATAGATAAAATTCAGGTAATTGAAAATTTAATGGTGTTGTAATGCATATATATAAATATATATATTATATTCAGGTAATTCAAAATTTAATGGTGTTGTAATGCATATATAATATAATATAATATATTTGACGACTAAAATCTTTTTGTGTGTGCGATTAAAGAAACTTAGTATTTATTAACATGATAAACATGTAAATTAATGACTATGGTGTTGATATTGAATGTTTGAATTAATTGCAGAGAGCAAAGGCAAATGAGGCAAAAGAGTTGGAGAGATTGATGAGAGAAGGATATGGAGGTCTTGGGGTTGGTTGCTCCCACTTAACATGGCCCTTCTGACTTACTTTTTGGATATGTTACCTCCTCACTTGTCATAGAACACATGAAGAGATGCTCCATTTCTTGAACATTTCCCTTTTTAATATATATATATATATATATGTACGTACGTATGTATGTATGTATCAAAATTTGTCCCTACTTATTGTTACAGCTAGCACAAGTGAACATGTATACTTGTAATTTGCCACTTACACATGCGGATGAATGTAATCAATGTTCGTTAATTTGAAAACAAAAAAAGAGAGAAAATTATCTATCCATATTCTACTTTGTATGTGGCTATGTTCCAATAAAAAAGAATCCATTGGCATCATTTTATGGTTATATATATAACTTCCGGATTACGCAACCATACAATATATAATAACAACGATAATAATAAATTGTATTGATAGACAACATATATCTAGAGGGCTCATAAACTAATAGAATATACATATTGAGACTCTAAAAAAGAGTTATGTATATAAACATAATTCACGGCAAAATAATATGAGTGTTATTAACCTCTTTTTCTTAGGACTTATATTAACTGAATGTGTTAAATACATAATCAAATGTGTAACATTGCATATTAACAAAAATCCCTTTTAAAATATAGAACCTAATTGTTAACATGCATGTTCCCTAGAGACAGTTAAAACAATTCAAATGGTATATATAGTACACATACCGGCCACCTTATAATATATGCAGTTGTATATTTCCTCATCCTCCGGTAGGTTGAGGATTTAATTCCTACCAAACGTAAATTACGACTTATGTAGGTAATTTTTACTTGTTCACATAAGTAAAATATCTTGATCGTGTAAGTAATATTTGATATCGGTAAGTCTTGTTTATGAAAGTAAATATTCAAGTAATATTGAATTTCGATATATAGGTCTGATAAAGATCAATCTAGAAGGTCAACGAGGAGACTACAAATTTGAATATTGATTCAGTTTCTTATTTTGATTCAACTAAGGATTTTAGGCAGTTTCTTATTTTGATTCAATTAAGGTTTTTTAGGTTATTTCCTGTTTTAATTTAGTTTCCTATTTTTATTTTATTTCCTTGTTTGGGTAGGGATTCTAGCCTATTTAAAGGGAAACTTTATGTAGTTTTATCATTCAGTCAAATATCAATAAAATTGAGAGTTTTCTCTGCATTCGGTTTCTCTTAGATTCTAGGAGAGCTTGGGTTAGGGTAAGGGCTAATAACCCAAACTCTAGAGAGTTAGCAAACCCTAATTAAGGTGACCTAACTCAAATCTAACGTTGTGTGGGTGCGAAGTAAGGGCTGCTGGACGTTGCTTGCTGCCTAAGTTAGGGCTGTTAGCACGTTGCTTGCTGTTCAAGTTAGGGTTAATTGGCTTACTTGCTGCCGAAGTAAAGACTGTTGATACAATTCTTGTTGGTCAAGTTAGAGTTGTTAAGGTGGGAGGAAATAAAATAAAAATAGGAAACTAAATTAAAACAGGAAATAACCTAAAAAACCTTAATTGAATCAAAATAAGAAACTGCCTAAAATCCTTAGTTGAATCAAAATAAGAAACTGAATCAATATTCAAATTTGTAGTCTCCTTGTTGACCTTCTAGATTGATCTTTATCAAGGTCTCATTCAAAGGAGTACATAGATAGTCGGATCAGGTAAGTAGTATTTAATCTCAATATATCGTGATAGAGTTTTTACTCATTTGATTTCAGCTTTCCAAAAAATCACTTGTGGTGGAGATAACTTAAATCTAGGTTATTACTAAACTAAATGAGCTTCCGATGTCATCAAGTCACGTTGGATAATGATATATAGTATATAATCTTAATTACATAAAGTGCAACAATTTAGGAATAAAATTCAAAAATGGCTAAAAACATAAAAATTTGTTTTTGATAAAAAAAATATTTGTTTTTAAATCCAACGTATTTTTAATTGTTTTTAGCTTATTTCTGATCTTTAAGTCATTTTACATGCTATTAAAATGTTTTAAGAATTAAAAATGATTAAAAATTATCAATATTATGTGTAGACTTAAAACGAATAACCTTTTTTTTTACCAGAAAATGAATTCACTTTCACTTAATTTAATTTAATGGTTGTAATATAATTTTTCTTATGAAAATGAATATTGTTGATTTTGAGTAATTTCTTCCCTTTTTTTCAACGTCAAGTTGATTAGCTACCTGTGCATATAACAGAGTGGTTGCAAGAATAGCCAAAAGTTTGATGATTGAGACACAGTGTATGTCGGCATTGATGTTTCACAGTAGCTGACTAAACAGACCTCACTTGAATTAATTGAACGTTTGCTAAGTGACAATTAAATGAGTAATACGCCATCCTGATTCTTTCTTAACAACTTTTATATACATATGAATAATTTTCAAGTGAGGACTTTTTACAATGCACAATTTAAGCATCTTTGATGAAATCTAATGGAATTCAATGAATTTTAATGTGACTTTTTTATATTAATGATAAAAAGAGTGAAATAAACTAATACAAAAAGTTTTTTGGGTATACGAATTATTTTTTTATATTTTTATGATAAAATATTTAGAAAAATATGGATATATTGAAAAAAATAGTTTAAAAGTCTAAAAAGAAAAAATCAATTTTTTTTTTCAAATGTGTATTTTAATTTGTCTACAATGCATACGAAAAAAAAAATCAAAATACATAAAATTTCATCAAATTTCATCAAATGTGCTGATTATAATAAAATAAGGATGACCTTGAAATTATTTTTTCATGACCACTAATTTCCACAACTTATTTCCAAATAGTCTTGTCACCGTAGTGAAACATATTGCAGTGGCGGAAAATAGTGGTCTTCGGAGGACACTCCTTGTTAAAGAACTATTCGATACATAGGGTTTATATATATTTTATATTTATGCATAGTTGGTTTATCTTTCAACTGAGGTTTGAGATCCTGCAAATTATTCAACGCAGTCAATCAAAGAACAATTTGGATGACCTTTCATATTATAATACGTTCTAAATTTCTCCTCGTGTTACAATATAATGAAATAGAAAAATATAATGAAGTAAAAGAGGAAGTGAGAGCACACTGTAGACAGGTGGAGAATATGAAATTTAAAAGATATTCAAAATTTTCATTTGGATGCAAATTTTATGAAATTGAACCAACACCTCTGTGAACTTGATCATAGGAACGCCGATTCCAAAATAAATTTAAAGAAATAATGTTCTTAGTTTCTCTAGTGTTTAATGTTTTAAGCAAGCAACCCATAAAACGATAATTACATTCAAACATCCATTAAATTTTAAGGTTAAGTATAATAGCTAAACCATATTGCAGATGCCCTCTTAACATAAATAATTATGCGTCTGTCCACTCATTTGAGTAGTAAGAGTTCAAGTTTCATCAAATATAATTTACAAACTTTATTTGAGTGGTTTTTTCCCTTAATTATGAGAGTAATTGTCTTCCAGTTACGACAATAAATATATAGGTTGTACAAGCAATGATTAATCTTGACAATTTTTGATACGCCTTATGAGTTTCTTACTGGTAGTAAAACATCTATTTTCTTATTGTTTGTGTGAACATGTGTATATGTAGAAGTAAAATTCCATGTATTTTTCTATGCAGAAATTTGGATTGTCACATCTAACAATTAATTCAATTTTTTTTTTTATTATCTGTTACATTTTACAGGATAAATTGCTGTCAAGACCGGTTTAAATAAGATTTTAATAGTACTATTCGAATTGTTACTTTAAGAAATCCACGGAAAGTTGCCCACACAAATTAAAGGTAAGAAAGGTAAGAATTGGACCTATCATCTGATGAGCAAGTGAGGTCTAACAATCAATTCATTTTATATCGTCTACATACACACATCGAAAACATATATTTTGCTACATATTAATGCCACATACCACAATATCCTTAAAAATTTAGGTTGGAGTTGCTAATTAAGCTTTTCTGTCAAAATTCTGGTCATGTTCTTATCTCGCACATAAACATTAAATTAAACGAATTTAAAAATATATATATATATATAAATGGATGCTTAAATTTTGAGTCTTTTTCACTATTATTTTATTAATTTACAACAAATCACATCCAAACTCAAATTTGATTGTTATATTAAATGGAGAAATCAACAGGATTTGAATATTGTTGATCAATTTAGGAATTAAATTTAATGAGACCAATTACAAATTTTCACATTGTGTATATACACATTACTTCATAGTTGATGATATAGGGTTTACGTTGAAGCCCATGCCAACTTGGCATGGTAATGTGATGATATAGGGTATAGCTTCAAGTTGTAGTTGTGTAGGGACAATAACAAAACAAATTATTAGTAGCAAGTTGTGGGAAAAATCCCATTTGTCTGAAAAATTCAGATACTAATCCTTTTTTGGCACTGACATAGAGTGTATCAATGCATGTCCCATGAAATAAACCAAAGGCGTTTGTTGCCGATACGCGTATACTCAGAAGGCAACAAATTTTGTAATGAAAAGTTGCTTGTCCTAAATTAATGGATCCCACAAATTTTAGATGGTTTGGATACATAAAATCTTGTGGATTTTGCCAATTCATGAATTGAATGATTGGAGATAGGAAATTATAGAGAAAACAAAAACTTAATAAATTTTATGTTATTTATTACTTTTAAAAACAATTGTGATGGAATGGAAGGAGAAAGGGATAGGTGCAATGCATCCATGAAAATGGGAGCAATAGAAGGACAGCTTAAATGGGCCAGAGCTTGCCCAAAAGCGGATTGGCATTGTGGGTTCACCAACATCTCTCAAAATGACAAGAGCTTATGAACCAACTTTCAAAACCACTTTTGTTTCTCTTCCCACTCAAAAAGATCTTTTCCCTTTCTTTGACTCTCTTTTGACCAAGTCTTTGCTTTTCTCTCTGTCTCTTGAAGAAGCATGCATGAACTAGAAGGGAGGCAGGGCAATGTTTGGGGGTCCCATTTCTAAGTGAGTGGATAATGTCATATATTCATTTCCCAATTTTAGATTAGGTGAAGTTGGATTGAATGGAGAGAGAAATAGTAACTAATGTGGGCAAGTTCAAGGATCCATCTAAGTGGGCTCATTATCAAGTTTTGGAAGTGGAAGAGGTTGTTAGCTTGTCTTATATTTTAATTAATTCACTCTTCATTGCACAAATGGCACCAAATCAATTGTAAAATCTAAGATTTTTCAAAGAAAATTAGATCTAACATATGATGAGAGAGAATACATAATGGAAGAAAATTTTAGGAGCAGAATTAGTTATTGAATCCGTGCCAAAAAAAAATAATTATTATTTGTTAAATTGAGGATAATTTGTTAGAAGAAATAAAAGACAACATGAATTATTCGGGTTTTAGCTAGCTAGAATTTATTTTTTTTATTTGGAGAGAGAATTTGAATATGAGATGTTACTTTTACTAAAACTGTAATTACTAACCAATCTATATCTACAATCAATCTATTAAATATAAACGACAAGATACATATTTTATGCAGAAAAAATTTGCAATCTTCTCAACCAAGCTACCAAATTTCTTGTTACTTTGGGAAGAAAGATTCTTATAAAACATCTTTCTTTCTCTCCATAGAGAAAGAGGTAATGCAAAAGTGACTAAGATCATTCTTTTCTTCGTCTCCAATTCACATAAGAAATGATAAGAAACATGACACAAATGGGCATTCCTTTTTCATCTTTCATTCTCCATCCCCTAATCAAACTTGGGCGGGTACTTCAAGTGAGCTTGGATTCATCAGCCCAACCCAAAATCGGGTCCACATGTCATTGAGTCACCAACATTGAATATGTATATGTATGTAGGCCCGTATGCATGTGTAATATGGAGATAATTTCAACAAAATAGCATTAAAACCGATCTGGGATTTCTTTTGAGAAGTTAAAATTCGATTATTTAATATTTTTTATATAAAAAATTATTTGATAAAATTTTCAAAAGTAATTATTTAATAGTCTAAGTGAACTTAAAAGGAATTTAAAGAAACATATGAAGGTTACTTTTATAAAACAATTATGAAATAATCTATTGTGGATTTAATAAATATTTTGAATGACTAAATTATCCTCATTTAGTTTAATATAAAGACATTATATCACAACCTTTATACAAAAATATATAAATACAAACTATAATTTTTTTTCTTATCTATTTTAGATATTTTATAAATTCACAAAAATTAATGTAAAATTAACAAATGAATGCATATTGTTTTTGAGATTTATAACAATTTTAATAGTATGATTAATTTAAAATTAACTCGAAGTAGTGTGACTTTTGAAACTAAGGGGAGTGTATTTAATCTAAACTTTTAATGACTTTTATAAAGTTTAAAAGTTTGGGTGTATTCAATACAGACTTTTAAAGACTCTGCAAAAGTCATCTGGTATTCAATATAGACTTTTAAAGATTTTTATAAAGTCTATAAAAGTTAAGGTGTATTCAATCAAAACTTTTTAAGAGTTTATAAAAGTTATGAGGTATTCAAAATGTTAATGACTTTTATAAGATTTAAAATTTTAATGATTTTTGTAGACTTTTATGTTAAATTTATAATAATCAAACTTCACAAATTCTCCTCCACTCCCCTTAAAAACTTTTGTAGATTTTTGTTTTTTATTATAAAAGCAAACTTCACCATCACTTTTACATTTGAATCTCCCATAAATAAAAATATTTCACTTATTTTAAAAACACACACACACACACACACACATATATATATATATATATATTTCACTCATATTTTATTGTGAATTATAGTGGTCAATATTTTTCTTCTTACGTTCAAATTGTTAGTTTTTTAGTTTTTTAAATCTTATTAAACCCCTTATTTTACAAAGGACATTAATTTATTATTTTGTAAAATATTTCAAGTTTGAATCAAAATTGAGGAGTTAGATCTTGACAAAATAAATTTAAAAAATTATTATAATTTATATTTATATAAATACAATACAAAAAAAAAAATGTTTAGATGAATATTGATCTAAATCATCTTATTATTTTTATAATAAACAATATAACCATCATTAACAATTATGTTGTAAGCTAATAATTTAGTATTTCTTATGAATAAATGATGAAAATAGAATTCACAATGTATAAATAAAAAAAATCATTACTTTTGATGAAATTAATTAATTAAATATTTATTTTTTATATTACAAAATAAAAGAAAAAACCTCTATTTCAATTAAAAGAAGAAAAAAAATTAATATTTGATGATTTTTTAGCTAGTCGTTAATTAAGAAAATTAAAATTTTAAATTTAATTATTTAATTATATTTATACTTGTGATATTTTTTTTTTTCAATTTTTATGCATATTACTTTTGATTATCTAATATTTGGGGTAGGATAATCAATTTTAATATTTGTAAAGTATCATAAAATTAATTGGCTTGAATTTTATAAAACATTAGTTTTAATAATTGTTTTCCACCTATTTATTTACATTATATCAAAAGAAAAATATTTTCATTGAGATAAAAAATATAACTTATAAAATATGTAATTTGCACAAGTTTATTAAATGAATATAGTTTTATTTTAAAAGTAAATGAAAATCTATAAAAGTTTATTAATATCTATAAATCTTTTTCATCGTGATTATCACTACTAGTTAATGTAGACGACGATTTCAATACATTTTTTTAGACTTAAGAACAAAAAAGAGAACATGCTAATGAATGGAAGATTCTTATAGCTGCTGATATATGGAACAGTGTTGAGATTATTATCAACAACAGACATTAAAGATTTTATTTTTCACTAAAGATATAAATTGAATAATGAAATACTTGAAATACTTGACGTTCTGGTTATATGTTTATGTAGTTGAGGTAATTATATTATTATTATTATTATTATTATTATTATTATTATTTTAAAATAGACTATATTTTATTTTATGTGCCATATTTTTTAATCAATTATCGACATAATGAATATAATTTTAATATGATGAATATAATTTTACTAACTTATAAAGTAAATATTATATTAATTAGTGAAAGTTTATTAATGTCTATGAAAATCTATTGGAAGTCTATGAAAGTCTATTGGAAGTCTATGAAAGTTTTTGATATTATTTTTTTCAGAAGTCTATAACAATCTATAAAAGTTAATGAAAATTTTTTAAAAAGAATTTATAAAAGTCTTTAAAAGTTTTTTTTGAATTTGTGAAATCATTAAAAGTTTATGAAATTCTATAAATGTTATTCACTAATAGAAGTCTATAAAAGTTTTTTATAGTCATAATTGATACATTCCCCTAAAACCAAAAATAAAAATGAGTTTTTCAACGACATCTCTTGTTTGCAAACTAATTGTTAATTGGTGTGTAAATTATTTCCTTTTGTTCATGAACAAAAGATAATGCTAAAAAATTATTTTCGTAGTTTAGCGTGAGTTCAAAACTTACATTAATTTTATTTTATAAGACTCAAAGTTCCAAGTTCTTCTTCCCTAAATATAGCGGCATTAATAAAATAATTAATAAAAGTTATATTTATTATATTTTATTCCAATATTTTCACCACTCTCCTCTTCTTGATTTTATTTTTACAATTTCTACATCTTAAATTTAATATGTATAATATCCTATATGTCTTTTTCTATTTATATAATTAAACTATTATTCAACCATTGATCTACCATCCAATTTCATAGTTTATCCTTCATAATGTTCATTGTTTAATAAAATACCCTCTCTACAGTAGAAGTGCTAATTGCACAAAATTCTAATACAAAAAATCAAACAATTTAATTGTAACATTTTGTTTTTCAAACAATATCATATACTATCATGAAATAAAATTACATTATAATTGAACTCAATACTATAAAAACCCAATTGTGACCCTGCATAGCTTACATTAATCATCACTATATATCTAAATTTTTCCTCAAAAGTTATAATAAAAAAATCTCAATTATAAATTGTAATATTTCTATTATTAAAACAATTTGACAAGATTGCAATTACAATCTAAAAACATAATTGATATTTTAGTGGACTTATTTTTTATTTTTTTTTAAAAAAATCAACAATAAAAGAAATTTTACTTTTGAGAAAATAGAGAAAAATAGTTAACTTGTAATTATCTAACAATTTATCAAGAAGCAAAGATGACCTCTTTGAGGAATGACAGTTTTATTTTTGAGATGGAGAAAGTGTTGTGTGGCAAATTTCGTTCGCGGACAAAAAATAAATGGAATTGAGCATATTCTTGCGTCCTTAGCCTTGTCCTTCTCGGAGGCCCTGTGTTGGTTTGATACCAATGTTTGTTCTTTGTTCCCCTTTGGGGTTGGTTTATAATAGTTTCCTTATTTCAAAAAAAAAAAATGGAATTGAGCATATTAATCGTATTGTTGTTAAAAAAACAAAGACAAACAAAAATAAAAATAAGAAGTAATTGTACAACATTCCCAGAGGGGATGTAAGAGTGGCAGTATTCACACCCCATTAAGGTTGTATGTATAACCCTTTTGTAAATTCACCCCGTTAAAGACTGTTTTAAAAAAGTATAAATTATAATTATAACTTACTTAATATAAAAAATTAACGTTTTAAATTCTATTGTAGTGTATATATATATATTATAAAACCTAAATCCTAATGGACCAAAGAGATTAATTGAAATCGAATTTATTATTATTAATCTGATCTGGTTCAAGTTTTAAAAATAAAGAAATTTATGGATAAATATCCTCTAGGTATATATTTTTAAAAGAAATCAAGAAAATTAAGTGTGAAAAGAAAAAAGTTATAGCAAAAAGTGGGGTGCAAATTATAAATTTACAAATAATGAATGCGGTGGATTGTGTCCATGAAAAATTAAAAAAAAAAACAAATAACCTAGGGTGGTTGTGAGAGAAGGAAAACGGTGAATTTTTTTAATAAAAAAATGGGGCATGTATCAACGTGAGAGTTGTTCTGTTTTTTTTTTTTTAAATGCATATCAGATCAATAATTAAGGTGCTATATTATATTTATATATATATATATGTCTTCAAATATAAGCAAATCACACATGGAACCAAACCACGTAGCAAAACCAAAAGGAGAAGAAAATAACAAACCAAAGAAGAAGAAGAAGAAAAGAAAAGGTAGAGAAAATAGAAAATAATTGGAGTTAATTTTTGGGTTAATTTGATGTGTAATAAATTCCATTCTAGGTTTAATTTTCTGATTGTTCTTAATAGACTCTAAATATGTTTTTATGTGCAAAAAAATTCAAGGATAGTTTAAATGCTAATGGTTTCAAATAGTGTCTAACACCAAATTTACGAGTGGATTGTTTTTGTTTATAGTTATCTATATTTTTAGATTTGGTTATTTATGGATTATTATAAATGAATTATTTGTTAAATAATTAATTTTTTGGATTGTTTATTTCAATTGAATTAAGTTGTTTTAAATTATTAAAATTTCAACTTGAATTTATTTAATCATTATTAAAAAAAATTATTTAATTAGTTGATTAATTTATTAATTATGTATTATAATTCATGATTTGATTTTAGAATATCTATTATTGATATTTATATTTTTATTTAGAAATTGAATATTATAAATTTATATATGAAAATTATTTGAGTTAAGAAACGAATGAAATGAGATTTTAGAACACCAGAATTGTACCATTTCCTCTAATGATTAGTAGGTTTCACGTGTGTAAATTCTAGATAGTCGCTTAGCACGTGTATGACATATGTCTGGGGAATTATTGAGTTGTTCAGTACTTATATGATAAATGTTATTCCTAACTCTAAGTGTGTGTTGAGTATCTCCACCACGTATGATAGATTCTCTAAATATTAGATTGATATAGATTGAGCTTTTATTAACAAACAGAAATGAGTCATACAAATATTTATATTGTAACAAGACATGAGATGTGATTTTAGTATTATTTTCAAATACAATTAAATATGGATCATTAAGATTTTATTTATTATCAGCCTTATATTATATATGTTAATTATTATTGAAAATGATTTATTTAATTTTGAAACTATATTCACTCACTGAGCGTTAGAGCTCAACTTTTTATTTTTATTTTTTTAAAAAAATATTTCTTAGATAACCATTGAGTCTCAAAGAACATTTTCAAATAGAAAGAGGTGAGTCACTCAATCACATGATATGGAGAAATGACATTTTAATATTGTATATATATATATATATATATATATTTTGTATATTAAATGACATCTAGGTGTACATGTACTTATCATTTTAATGTTATAAAATATTTTATTTCTCATTAGTATTGCTTAATGTTTTGACTTTTCAGCTTGAAAATGACATCAACCATAGTTATATTTTCATATGAAAACAAGTTTGTTTTATATGTTTTATATGATATTATTTATATTTGACATATTTTAAAAATGTTTATTTCAATTATTACAGGGTAGAATTATTAGATAAATAATAGTTATATTACTAAAATTTTTATTAAACCATCTTTTATATTGTTAAATTTCCAAATAATTTCTATCAGAATATTTAGAATCGCATATAAGTTTTTTGTATATACAAAATTTTTTCGGACTCAAAATAGGAGTTTAGGAGAGTCCTGTCAATAAGAGTTTGAGATGCTTTTGTCATATATATATGTATATGTATATGTATATGTAACTAAATGTCAATAAAACAAATACTTTACATATTATAATTACTCTAAATATATGTAGGTTGAACTTACTAACACAATTTTAGAGGGGTGAAAACTTGGTTGCTTATAAGATGGATGTAGTTTAAAGGAAAAAGAAATAATGAACTTTTGTTGGAATAGTTACGGGCGATTAATAATTTAGTAAAATAGTGGTTTAAGGCTGATGTAAGTTAAAAATGAATTGCTTGAATAGTGGACTAATTTAATGAGTAGAGACTATGGTCCATTAGTCATGCTACTATGTTAGGAGTGGTTGAACATTTTTATTGATTTTAAAAGGTTAAAAGTTTAAGTCTCATCTATATCATAAAACATAAGATGCTACTCGAATTACTATTCAAATGATGTGGTATCCTAAAAAATAGGAGAATTAACTAATTAAAGTTTAATTCATTAATTTTAATTGGTTAGTTATTCTATTTTAAAAGACACCATATCATTTAGGCATCAATTTGATTAAAATTGCATTATTGTTTAACAAATAGGAACAAAATAATATTGAAACTAAAATAACAGGGTGAGATTCCAAATTTTCAAAAGTTTGGGGGAAGGGGAATTGGGTCACAAATGATCCCCTGGCCGCTTACCAGATCCGTGCCTGCGCATATTTGAGGCATTATAATTTTGTTGCAAGCTTGCAACTCAGCTTAGATCTATAGCCAGTACAAGTAACAAAACTAGGAATTTTCTTGACCAACTTGCTCATAGATTTCTCTGTTAAATCCTAGTGTCCTAGTTGAGAGCCTCTTAAATCTTGACTTTTTAATGGGCCATCTACACATAGAAAACAGCATTTGAGCAAACAGCTTAAGAAGTCATATTCATAGAATCTAATCATACATGGCTTAATTATCTGTGTGTAGCCTGCCAAGTACTGTTATCTGTAATCAGATAACCCAAAAATACACCTCATTTTTGTTGTTGCATAACCATAATCTGAAGCCTAGATGATTCTGCTCCATTTTTTTTTTTTTTGGAAAAATTAACTGGATTTTTTCAAACTAGCACCAAAAAGAATAAAAACATTTTTGTTTTTGTATATATATAAACAAAAACATTTTTGTTTTTTTGTGTGTATATATATATTTTACAGTTTGCAAATAAAAGTGATAGTTGATTAACAAAGGATCTCAAAAACACTATAATTCGTAAATGAAGGACATCAAAAGATCATCATTCACGTCTTTTTATTTTATGAATTAAAGTCTTTGTTTGTAAACATTAATCATGCCAAAAAAATTTATCTATTTCTCAATGCTAATTTTAAAGAACTCATATTAATTTTTATGGCCATTTTAAAAAGAACGTGTAGATGGGTTGTAGTCTGGTGGTTAGACCATTAGATTGGGTTGTGGTCTGATAGTTAGACCATTAGTTACCCTTTGTCTCTTTAGAGTTGAAGGGTTCTATGTTAAAAAAATTCTACAATATTATGAACATTTTACCACCATTCTTTGTAGGTTTTCCCCTCCCAATCTTGAAAATTGATCCCTGAGCCACACCAAAACATCTTATCGCTGCTAGTTTCCGTTGTACCTCGGACTAATCCTAACTATAAAAAAGATTTTTAATGTTTTCTTGGAGTTTCTAAAATGAACCTCGCTGTTGTCAAGGTACTGGATTACATTTTAGTGCCCCAACTTGAAATCCTACAAACTTCAATCTTAATATGGATTAATTGGACATTCAAAATCAGTTTATTAACACAATAAAAAAAAATCAGTTTATTAACGTTCATATATCATACAAAGAATCATGTCAAGTGCAGCAAACAAACACAAAACAGAGTTTATACTAAGGATGCAAAAAGCGAGGTCAAACAACTCGTAGCAATTCAGTTTTCCACTTTACTGACCAAATATGGCTCTTCTCCTAAATTAATCAACTAAGTTGAACATGAAGTCGGCAGTAAATTAATTTGTAAATTAAAAAAAAAAAAATCGAAATAGTCACGATAACTCAATCACAAAAGCAAGAAAATCGCACACATGCAATTTCACCAATTTCACTAATTTCTGTTCTTCAATTCAAACAACTTGACATCTTTTGATCTATCAATTCAAGGAAAATAGGTATTCTTAGTATTTAAATAACTCAATGAACTCACTAAAATGACTAAGAATTAAATCAAACAAACTAAAGTTTGATTACGAAAACTTGTTGATATTATGTTTAAATTTCAAAATTCAAAGTGTGGTCACAGGGTGGCTTTAGGATGACTTGACTGTCTATGTGTGTCTATTAATATACATTCATATCCTATTTTAATGATTGTACCATAACGAATCTGTCTGCGAACACACCTTACAATTAAAAGCCATAATGACTAATTTTTATAGCCGTATTCCACTCGCCATGACCGCTCAATGTAACAACTTTTCTGACAAGTAAATATGACTAGATTCTCATACCTTTTATAAAATACAAGCCTCAAACTCACAAAATGAAGATTGAAACACTTCATACTCATGTTCATAACCTTTTTTACTATATATATATATATATATATATATTTTTAAAGAACCTTTTTTACTTTTGTTATATCTACTCTTGTGAGTATTTTCTTGAAATCTTCAATTTCTCCTGTATTCAAGTGTTAGAGAAACACATGGTGACTTAAAATTTCAAGTGTGGAAATCACTAGGTAAAAGTTGGTGCGTATGGTAACACCAATATTGAATTATGGAAGAAGTACTGAAAATCAAAAACCAACCAAAACCTAACTAAAAAAACCAACTATTATCATTATTAGATTCGTTCAGTTAGTTTGTCAGCCTTGATAAGCTGATTTTCTTTAATCAAGATTTCACGATCGAATGTTTTATAGTCAAAAGTACAAGAATGTTCTATCGCATAGCGATGTTTGGAGCAGAATAGATTTCCGCACCGACACTTGAAGCCCATCAACCTAACCTTTTTGTTGCAGTTCTTGCATCTACTCTTCAATTTTGAACCCGAATCAGAACCAAACCCATCGATGTTTATTACCTTTGAGACAGAACCTATTTTAACCAATGTGTCAGATGAAGAAACAGAAGTATTTGATGGTTTAGTGTCTGGAATTGATGAGGTGTCTAGTGTTTTGGTTGTTTGATCAATAAGTTGTGTTTTGAGGAAGTGATTGTAGCACTTTGAGCACATGTTCTTGTTCTCCTTGGAGCCATAGAAGCCGCATCCCTTCACGCAGAGAGGTGGATGAGTCGCGTTGTTAGTAGGAGGATTCATCGCTGTCTTATTTGGAGCTTTGCTGAATGAATGAGTGGGAAATATGAGAGGTTGCTTTCAGAATTGCGGGACTGATTTTGTAAAGCTTTGAGGTCTGATTGTGACTTGTGGCGGCCGTGTATATGGAGACAGAGGCTGGCTTAGATTGAATTTGCGTAGGATTGGGAATCAGAGTTGTACAAGATTTCTAAAAGGCACGCATACATACAGGATAATATTTGATTTCTTTATCTCTGAACTTTTCAATTTGTATTTATATTTATACAAGCATTTTATAGTTTCATTTGTAATTATGGCTAGGAATTTGTTAGGAAACTATTTTAATATTATTTTTAATTGAAATTTCAAAAGTAATCCCTAATCAATTTTTGAAAATCTAATTACTGGAACAACTACCCAAATAATAAGCTTTTAAAATTTTTACCAAACATACATCAAAAGTTTGAATCTAACATGATTCGATTAGATTTTACTTATGGGAAATACATATTAGATTAACAGACTTATGGATTCAAAATTTTCATCTTAATGCATGTACGCTTATAATTCAGATGGTGAGTACATTTTTCTTCATATATGAAATCGAAGTTCTCATCATATATATTAATTAATACATGTAAGCAGTTTGTGGGAGCAAATTTATCCGTATATATATGTATGAGAGAGAGGACAAATTAGTTAAAAGAAAACAAAAACAATTCATTTTTAATTCCTTAAAATACTTATCATAAAATATTATATGTGAAATCTTTTAACTGACATGAAACATAACATTGGTGAGCTAGATTGCTGGGTTGACAAGGCGGTGTCAACCCCACTTGCCCATGCTCATGACTAGGTTCAAGTCTCATGGACAACAAAAAAAAAAACAATTTTTCCACTTAAATTGTAGATAGAATTTTTCTGAACTTGAGAGTAGATGTGATTTTGTGAATAAGGGGAAAACAAAAAAAGAAAAAACTTACATGAAATATTTTTACGTAAAAATACAGGTGAAAATTTCACTTATTTAAATGATTTACTCTTTGGAATTTTTTTTTTTCAAAGAATTTACTCTTTTGTTTTGGTACGTAGATAACAGATAACTAAATTTAAAAATTCTTTCCTTTTTTCTTTAAATAAAATTCGTACCTATTTTATGCCAATGTTGCCATTCACATATTAATTGATTCCGTTGAGTTTGAGCGGGACATTTTTCATGTCATTATAAAATTAATTATCTTAGTCTAAAACTTGATGCCTCAAAAGAAATCCAAGACCTTGATTCGGTTTCTCTCTCATCCAATAAAACTTGGACACGTAATCACATGTACTTCATCCTTGTGAGTTGTGACCACCATCCTAGGGCCTTGTTTGCTGTTAGGATAAGATTAGGTTTAGATTAAATTTTATCTTAACCCATATTTAGTGCACTCAAATGTCTTTTCACTAAAATATCTCATTTCATTTTTAACTCATTAGTTTGAGATAAAATAATTTCATTGAATGGGTTAAAATAATCTTAACACTTAATTGTTTCTTCATCCACTCACGAGCAGCGACGATAACAAATAAAGAAAACCTAATGACAAATGATAAGGAAGACTCAATGACTATCGACGAGGAAGATAGTGAAAGTCAATGAGAAAGAAGAAAGAAAAGGAAAAGAAAATGATCCATGGCAGGCTAATCGACGACACGAGAGGAAGAATGGTGATGGTGGTGATGACGGTTGAGGAAGAATAGTTTTCATTGAGTATAATACTCCAATATTTACAAAATTTTTAAAAAGTTTTTATAAAATTACTTTAAAATATAAGTTTATATTTACTATTTTTAATTCTATTCTAATTTCATAATATGAGATAGTATTTAAATTAATATAATTCGATCTCATTTAATTCAATTCAATTCTATATAAATTATCTAATCCTATTTATGATGACGAAAGCTTCTTCATGATGACGAAAGCTCCTTAATCATGAATAGCTCCCTCACAATCTTTACACTTTTTTTTTTTTTTTTTTGGATTTCTTTTAATTTTTTAAATAAACCCCAAAGCAGCTTTTAGAATCTTGAAGTCTGTTGTGGAAGCTGGAGTTGCCTCTCGATTCGTATTCTTTGCTTTTAGCGGCGGTAAATAAGCAATCTGGTGAGATGGGTTTGTGGGAACTGGACTATTGAAGCTAATCTGAGGTGGGGTTCTTGTAAGATTGGGAATATCATGTGCAAAGCTGCGGTTTTTAGCGGTTCTGAGTCTGCATTTTTTAGGTAAGTTAGTTTTTTAATGGTCTGGTTAGTGAAAGTTGTTGGGATTTGGTTGTTTGGTGAATTTGGCTGCTGGGGTTTTGATGGGTTGTTTGTGATTGGTATTTGAAACTTGAATTTGGAACTGGTAGTGGGGAGTGGTCAACATTGATTACTGTGTTTTGGATTATTATAATCTATTTAGCTGAACCATTTTATGATGGGATTGATGCTGCATCATTCGATGTTTCCCTTTGGCTAGAACGTAGAAATGAAGTAAATTGTTGTTGGATTTATGCAAGTTGAATTGATTGACAATAAAGAATTTTTTGTTGGGGTTTTTGCTAGTCAGGTGTTTGAGGAGTTGTGTGCTGTGGTTTCTAGGAGAGTTGCTAAGATTGACGTTGTTGTTGTTGATAATGGAGGTTTTGTAGCTGAATGCTCTAATTTTTAGTAGGGAATTGGGTTTCAGACTTATTTGGTGTTTCAGGATATAGTGAGGGGAATTTGAGAGATGTCTGTGTCAAGCAAAACTAGAAATATGCTGGAGGGCCTGGTAAGGGAAGGTTCATTCAAATGGTTGCTTAGCAAGCGAAGTTCCTTCGAGGAAGAATTTGAAGAAATGGGGAGGTCCCCATCCGCGCCGAGGAATTGGATACGAGAGCTCTCGCCAGTTGCCAATTTAGTTGTCCGTAGATGCTCAAAGTAAGTGTGTTGCTCCTGGTTTTTTTTTGTATTTTTTGTTTTTTTGGGTACTATTATGTTTTGCTTGGTGCCTTACAAGTACATTAATTTGAGGAAATTCATGCTTTAGTTTGAATGTGCAGTTAGGTTTTAAAAATTCTAGTCTATATAACCATCAATTTTTTAATACTGGTGAACTCCAATCTATACCCTTCTTATGGAAGCTAGAAGTTGATTGCTGCAGAGTCCTTGGCATTTCCTCAAGTGAGCTTCAAGAAAGCTTTAATACAGAGGCTTCTGAATCCATAAAGCATCCGTCACGATATGCAAGAAACTTTTTGGAGTATTGTTGCTTCAGGGCACTTGCTCTTTCTACTCAAGTAACGGGTCATTTGGCTGATAAAAAGTTTCGACGGCTAACATATGACATGATGCTAGCTTGGGAGGTTCCAGCAGCTTCAAGCCAGCCTTCACATAATGTAATGCTTCCTTGCCAGTTATATTAAGAAGTTTTCTTTAACAAATGTGTATAATGCATGTTGTTGTCTGTCTCTTTGATACATGCTCTCAAAGATACTGTAGTAATGTTATATGCCTGTGTGAACTTTTACTTGGCATCATCAGAGGGTTCTTTCAACTTTAAGGATGAAATGTTTTGGATTTATAGTGTCCTTAGTACACCGGTGTAACTTGCTATTTACATGGGTGTGTATGTAATCTAACATGCATTACTCATCTTTATTGTAGGTGGAAGGCGATGCAACAGTTGGGATGGAGGCTTTCTCTCGTATAGCTCCAGCAGTTCCGATCATCGCTGATGTTGTTATCTGTGAAAATCTTTTTGAGGTGCTCACATCATCAACTGGTGGTCAACTGCAGTTCTCCATCTTTGACAAGTACCTAACTGGACTGGATAGGTAATCATTATTTATATAAATTTGCTGGACCCATCCCCCAGTCCTTCCATCTAAAATAATAATAAAACTTTAGGACTTTTTTCAAGAAAATCCAATTTATTATTTCTTTTTAGTTATTGGGAAGTTTATTTGTCTTGGTCTGGGGAAGAGAGGATAAATGTTAGATTATGAGGTTTACTTACCATCTTCTCTTAGGGATTGTATCATAAGTTGTCATTTCTTCTCCATTGAAAAGAAAAGTAAGTTTGAAAATTTATGCAACCTTTACCCTTGAGGAGTTGGTAGAATAGTTAGGCTTATGGCTTTCTCTCACAAGGTCAAAGGTTCAAACCTTCATGGGTACCTACATGACCAAAAGCCATAGTTTACTGTTTTCCAAAGATTGTAGGGTTCAGCAGAGACTCTTACTTTGGACTCGGATTCATTAAATGGGTTTTGGGGATTTCTGGTTATTTATTTATTTATTTTATAAAAAGAATTTATGCAACCTGTGGTAGCTCTGTTCTTTTGGTTTCATGGGCAAGCTCCATCATATTCTGTTTTTTTGTTTTGGTGGTGGATTGCTTGTTCACTTCTGTATATCTTTGTATTTTCTCTTTTTTGTAATAAAACCTTTATTTTATTCTTTTCTATCAAAAAATACAAAATAAAAAAATGCAACCTTTTTCTAGGAATCTAGAGTGAGATTGGTGATACAACTTATTATAAAGGTGGCAAAATGGAAACAGCTGTTATCTTTAAGGTCCAAAACGAGCCATTGGAAATTATGTTATGTGAACTTAGTTACAACTTACAATATTTTTATGGGACACATGTTAAGGTGCTAAATTCACCTTTGAGCCATGTACTTTTTTCAAAGACATACATTCTTTATTTTCTAATCTTTCTTTTTTGGCCCTTCCTTTTATACCTTAAGTTTTACTCTAGCTATTCTAACAGGTATAATTGATAAAATGAAGAAGTACTAAAATTCTTATAGGGAATTAGAACAGAAATTTTTACTCTTCCTCAAGTCAAGGCTTTATGTCATCCAATTTCAACGCTCAAGACTTTAGGGGAATTTACCATAAAAATGGAATTGTAATTTATGATGAAAGACTATTTGAGTTTGTAAGTCAAGAGTCTTATTCTTTCCGCGAAGATAGAAATGACTTAAGAGATTGAAATACCCTTGAATAAGGGCAAAGGTATGTTGTCGCTAAATGCTCTTGAATATTAGAAAGGTTGTCATCCTTCACTTGAAAGTGCTGATTATAACGGATTTTAAAATCAAGAATTTTAGTTAAGAAATTACCATGATTTACAATTACTTGTTTATTAGATTAACAACCCCATTCTGAGTTCAGTTCTTGTATTGTTTTCTTTTATGTATATAAGATCTAGAGTAATTGTCATAGTTCTTTGTTATCAAGGTCATTTGCTTCGACACACCATCCCTTAATAGAAGTGGTTAAATAATAAGTACTTAGCTTGACCCTTAGGGTCAAGGATTTAAGTCTTACATTTATTCTATTAAAATGGTGTGGGTGTGGGTGTGAGTGTGAGTGTGAGTGTGAGTGTGAGTGTGAATATTCTCTTGGTAGAAGTTGTTATCTCTCAGTTGTGAGAGTAATCATCCGAACTGTACTATCAATGATTGATCTCGTCAGTTAGGTCCTAATAGTTATCTGATCTATAAAGTGTCGGTGTTCCAAAACAAAAAAAAAAAAAAAGAAAGTCGTGCTGCGTCTGCCATTTTAAATTTAATAAGCACTTATATCTAGTCATGGTATTTAATTTCTCATCTCTATAGAGCGATAAAAAAGATGAAGACCCAATCAGAATCATCTATACTTTCTACCATTCGATCAACAAAAGGAGAAAGGATTCTAGAGATGGATGGGACAGTCACCACTCAACCAGTTCTTGAGCATGTAGGAATATCTACATGGCCAGGTTAGTTAATGGGATTAATAATTTTTGTTTCTAACTCCATTACTGCCTCTCTTTATAAGAAATGTAACTAATGCAAACGTATATTTTTCATTTTAAAAGAAAAAATTTAAGTACTTGTTGTATAATTCTAAGTGCATAGACTGGAAAACAAAATGCAATATAGGCCTACTTATGTCAATCTTGGCATTTTTGCAGGGCGGTTAACACTGACAGATCATGCACTATACTTTGAAGCTCATCGTGTTGTATCTTATGACAGGGCAAAAATATATGATTTATCAGATGACCTAAAACAGGTTGTTAAACCTGAGTTGACTGGACCATGGGGTACTCGACTTTTTGACAAGGCAGTCCTGTATAAATCAATATCATTGTAAGGCATGATGTAAATTATATATGAGACACATTGATTTCATATTGTTTAAAGTTATAAAGTTTTTACCGTTAACAACAACTGAAAGCTTCTGTAAAACTTGACTCTGTTAACCGTGTTTCTATTGTAGGTCAGAACCAGTTGTTATAGAGTTCCCTGAGCTTAAAGGGCATACTCGTCGTGATTATTGGTTAGCAATAATGAGGGAAATTTTATACGTTCACCAATTTATAAATAAGTTCCAGATGAAAGGAGTTGAGCGGGATGAAGCACTTTCTAAAGCTGTACTTGGAATTCTGCGACTACAAGCCATTCAAGAAATTATATCTTCTAGTTCTGTACGCTGTGAGAATCTTCTCATGTTTAATCTATGTGATCAACTTCCAGGTGGAGATTTGATACTGGAGACTCTTGCAAACATGTCAACTTTAAGGGAACTAGACCACACTAATAGTTCCACGGCTGGAGGTGGAATGTATTCAATCTCGGCCTTGGGTATGGTTTCTAATTTAGGATTTGGGTTTGGACCAAGTTCAAGTAATTCCGCTGAGGCTGGGCTCGTTGTGGGTGAGATAGCTGTTGGGGAGATGAGTTCACTGGAAAGGGCTGTTAAGGAGTCTAGGAACAACTACAAAAAAGTTGTGCACGCACAAGAAACAGTTGATGGAGTTAAAGTAGATGGCATCGATACAAATGTGGCTGTGATGAAGGTACTGCTAATAAAGTTAATATCTTGCTTTCTGTTTCAGCTGTGTAACCATCATTTACTGTAAACGTTCCCTTCTTGTTTCTTGTATTTACCATTTTGCTGATTATTTAATTGAAATGCTCAATTGTGTTATCTAGAACACTGGAATTAAAAATTTTGGTTGCTGCCATCACGTATCCAGCAGAAAAATCTGCAATTGATTTCTTCTCTGCTTATTTGCATTCAAGTATGTGTGTGTGTGTGTTGAGGATTATTAAATATCAAGTTAAATAAATTGCAGGATGAATAGTTTCAGATGAAGGATAGACAGGGCTCTATTTTAGTTTTATGATGTTGAGTGGCAAAATAATCCGGCTCTTCGGTCTAGTTTTTTCACCTAATGTCACCCTAGCTCTGATTTCTATGAAGTAATTTTCTTGTAGTATCTCCTAAATCATGAATTTTTGTGTACTCGCAGGAGTTACTTTTTCCTGTTATAGAATTTGGGAACTTGCTTCTTTCACTGGCATATTGGGATGATCCTCTGAAGTCTTCAGTGTTCTGTCTGGCGTTTACATTTATAATTTGCAGGTAAGACACAAATATAAGTAATACATATTCTTACTAATAAATTATTCTGTGAGGTTCTGGCATTAATATATTCTAATCAAGTATGATATACACACAATATATTGTTGATATTGGAATCACTAGCAAGAAAGGTACCATTTAGATCTTAAATTGCTCAACTGGTACCCGTTTTATAATTAAGTCAAAATATACTAGGTGCAATTGCTATAGCTTTTTTTTGCAAAAAAGAAGGATGTTGCATTGGCTACAAATCCTGTTTGAAATTTTATGCTGGAATAAAAGTATTATTTTGTCCCTAATTTGATTGTGTATAAGAAAATTCACAGAGGCTTCTTCCTTTTATGTCCTTTTTTATTTTTTGCTCTGTTTATGAGAGAGCTCTATGATAAAGAGGGGAACTACAGAGAGAGAGAGAGAGAACACTTCTTTACTTGATTTTAGCTCCGGTATGTCATTTTATTTCCTTGCACACATCATGCTGGTTGGTGGTTTTGCTGAAAACTTACTTGATCGGAATTGTAGGGGATGGCTGAGCTATGTTTTTGCACTGGTATTAATGTTTTTCGCGGTCTTTATGGTCCTCACAAGATGCTGTAATCAAGGCAGGCCAGTG
The DNA here is from genome assembly GCA_022984855.1 of Dimocarpus longan. Classification (NCBI taxonomy): domain Eukaryota; kingdom Viridiplantae; phylum Streptophyta; class Magnoliopsida; order Sapindales; family Sapindaceae; genus Dimocarpus; species Dimocarpus longan. Next base: position 17,582,751 of record CM041024.1, read on the forward strand.
GATGAAGTTAAAGTAATAGCACCTCCACCTATGAACACAATGGAGCAGCTTTTGGCTGTTCAGAATGCAATAACTCAAGTCGAACAGCTCATCCAGGACGGCAATGTCTTTCTTCTCAAGCTTCGTGGCTTGTTTCTCTCCATTTTCCCCCAGGTTTCGTCCTCTTCCTTTACCATTCCTCACGAACCTTATTTTCCACATGAAAACTGCAGTGCATATCACTATTCACTATGTTGTAGGGGTCTTCACCTATAAGTATAATTTCAATTTTTATATAATGTCTCATGTTAACACTTTTTATAGTCATGTTCATGTTCCAGGCAAGTGAGAAATTTGCTGTAAGTCTTTTGTTAATGGCCTTGATTCTGGCCTTCGTTCCAGTTAAGTTCATAGTTCTACTGACATTCTTGGAGACATTTACAAGATACTCACCACCAAGGAAAGCAAGCACAGAGAGATGGATGAGGAGATTGAGAGAATGGTGGTTCAGCATACCAGCTGCTCCTGTGATTCTGGAGCCAGAAAAGGAAGACAAGAAGAAGAAGTAATCTGTACATATGTAAATGTGTGTATGTAGCTTAAGTTTTGTTGTGTACCGCAGGGATATCTCTGGAGTGTAAAATCTCAACAATGAAAGAAGAAACATAATAACCGAGAAACAAAAATAAAAATAAAATAAAAAATGGGTTGTTTTTGGCTTTGTTGGATGCTATTGTCAAGTCTCCATCCCATATTAGCAAAGAGCACAATGAATTGTGTAATTTTATAATTGTAACCTGTGAGGTAGTGGTAGTCGTTCCAAGGGCTGAAAATGATTAGTTGTCGGACATAAAAAAGATTTGAATCCGAAAGGCTGTGTTCGCATATAAACATGTCGGATTTTAGAGTCCATCCCAAACACAACTTGAATTTTTAATGGGGTGTCTCAAACTTGATCCGTGATTTGGAGTTGTCGTCATTTTTCGTTTCAAATCTGAACCTGTTTAAGGTGGTTTGTTCTAAATCCAATCTGTTATGATTTGTTTCAATTTTTAACAAGTAATATTGATGATAAATATATAAATAATAAATAAACGTCAAAACTCAAAATAATTCAATCTTTATAACACTTAAATAATATCACATGAAAAATATAAATTCATTGAATACAAATACCAAATAATAACAATAACATAACAAAGTATCATTACATACGACAAAATAATAATTAATATATAACAAAGTTTCATAACTAAATAATAGTGCACAACACTTAAGATAAACTATAATTAAAAATAAGAATGCTAATAAAAATATTATCAACGTATAATAAAAATAGAATAAAATGGGTTAAATAAGTTGAAGTGGGTCAAAAGTGTTTAACCAAAACCCGACCCAATGTAAAACTGAGTCAAACACTTTTGACCCAAACTCTATCAGAAACCCGATTTCAATGCTTCAAACCCATTCCAAACATATCGGAGTCCCGACGGTTTGGATTGGATTGAGTTTTTTTTTTGCCATCTCTATGTAGATAGCTTTAAAAAAATGATGATGAAAAGTTAAAATTTTTTTTTTTCTATTAATATTCTAACATGGTGGACATGATTGTCCTCCTTTTTCTTTTTCTTTTTTTCTTTTTTTTTTTTTTAATTCTAGAATTTGATTAAAATTAATCCAAAATTGGGAATATCAAGATTACAAACACTAAGCATCCGACCAAATTTGGGTATACAACATTGCAAGCGCAAATGTCCTCATCAATCTCTCAAGAGGGAAAGACACACGAATGACCAAATAGATTGTCATGCGATTCCCAAATATGAAAATGACATAATATCTATAATTCAGCCAACCATAGAACAACTAAATACATAAAACACAAACAAAGAAATGTAAACAAGACCAGTTTTAACACAAAATAAACTATATATAACAGCCTCATAGCATCAAAACAACAATTTCATCGCCATCTACATCCTAAATCTTGACATTAGTAGACCTAAAGACATTCTTCCTATAAGCAACTAAAACTCCTACTGAAGGAAACAACTTTCCCCAAGTTGCAGTTAAACCCCAAAATAACCTCCATGAAGACCGCTAGTTGCTCTACCAAAATCACAAGAGAACGATCCAAGACTCACCATTGCGATTGGCCATCCAAGAAACTAGAGTTGACCATTGATCTTCAACCAAGACCCACAAATTGTCAACCTTTGATCTTGACAAAAAACTGGTTTTGAAATGCTACATCCCGATGACAACTGAAACCAGTCCTTTAAAACCCAAAACCCCTACCAAAGAATAAAAAGGGGAAGGAAATAGTTGAGAACCCCAATCGTGACTCTGCGGTAGATCTGAATCGACTATAATTTAGGTTTTTAAGGGTTATATCCAAAAACTTCTAGATTCAGCCCTTAAAAACCTCAAAACTGAAAGAGAGCACAGAGAATAAGAGGAAACGAGAGGAAAACGACGAAAACCGTCTTACAAGTCATTTAAATCTACCTAGAGAAGAACCAAGAAGAGAACTTCTCTCTTCAAGAATATGATTTTTTTAAGTGATTGCTCTTCTCTTGCTTTTCTTAAAAACTTCAAAAACTGTCTCTATCTAGAGAAGTTCAAATCCTTGATTGCCTAATTTGAAACCAACTAGATTAGGAAAGCTTTCAATAGAGACAATCATGTTATTCTAACGTGGATCCAATAAAGTCTTATATGTGCATCCGTATCTCTATAGTAGTTCAAACTATGTAATCAAAGAATCATATTATTTAAATTCTATACCTATCTATTATTTTTTGCTTTCAAGTTTTTATTTGCATAGAGCGTTCCGTTTTAGTACGTCATTTAAGAAAAATTTCTCTTACACAAGCTATTCTATTTTATTCTTTTAAAAACATAGTTACATATTTTTGAAAGGGAAAATTTCAGAAACTTCTTTACGGTTTATAAAAAAAATCTCAAAAACCTATTTTATTCTTTGATATCAAGGTCACACATTTAAGCTCAAAAGTCTGCCCCTTTGTGTGGACAACTTTCTCATCATTGTGTCGATAATTTTCTCTTATCTTTTAGGAGCAACGATCTAAACTATATTTTACAGTTTTATCTCAGTTGGTCTCGGTAGACGTAATATTAAAAAACTAGTTGTTTTCAAATGCACCAAAATACTCCCTAACATTCTCAAAATTAACCAAAAGTGGATGTTTGTTAGTCTCCATCTATTTTTTAAGAGGTAATTTTGTACTTTTAATTCAGAATATTTAAATTAATATTTCATAAAATTAAAAATTTAAAAGCAAAACTTAAAAGAATAATTAAAAAAAAGGATAATCCTATTTTTCCTTTATAGTTTGATTAAATAGCTAAAATCTCTCCTAAGTTTGAGAAATTGCTAACATCATCTATTGATTTACAAAATAGATAAAAACTCTCCTGTAATTTATTGAAATATTCAAAAAAAAACCCTTACTGTTAATTTGGATGTTAAAAGTCAACGTTTGACCATTAATGTGAAAGGGCAAAACTGTCCAAACATAATAAAATATAAAAAAAATATTAATATTTAATAAAATAAAACTTTAATATTTAAAAAAATTAAAAAAAAAATCTTCACCATCCATTTCTAAAATGGATTATGGTAATCAAAACTTTTAATTTTTTTTGGAAGCATAAACAAATTTAAAAATATTAAAATATCAATAATTTTTAAAAAAATTATGTCCACTATCCATCAACATGATGGACAGTGGACATAATTTAAAATAATAATAATAATAACACTAAAAACAAATACTTAAAGTTAAAGAAACTTCTCTCTCTCTCTCCGGGTGGTGGATCTACTCCTTTTTTTCTCTCATTCTCTTTTGGTGATGGAAACCCATTATTATAAACCTAACTTCTAGGTTTCCATCACCAGAAAGTCAGAAGTTTCTTGGAAATCCAAAAATTTATGGGTTTTTAGTGATGAAAACCTAGAAACTTATAGGTTTCCAACGATGAAAACCCAAAAATTTTTAGGTTTTCTACATCGAAAATCTAGAAATTTATAGATTTCCATTGCTGGAAACCCAGAAACCACCGCTTGGAAACTAAGAAACTTAGTTTTTTTTTTTTTTTTTTTCTTTTTTTGGCTTTTTTTTTTTTTGGTTTTTTTATGTTGCTGTTGTGGCTAAAAACCTACAAGTTTCCATGGTTGTGTTGTGTTATTATTATTATTATTATTATTTTTTAATGTTGTTGTTGTGTTTGATGTTGTTGCAGGTTAGGGTTTAGAGATGATGATAAAATTGTTGTTACAGGTTGGGTTCATGTTCTGGGAAGTGGATATCAAGATATGTGCTTACATCTTCTTCATTAAAGAAGAACAAGATAGTATCAGTGGAGATCTAATCTCCACTTTATTTTTTATTTCTAATTTTATTTCATAAAAAAATTTTAATTAATTTTTTTTTATTTTTTATTTTTAATAGGGGCAGTTCAGTTTTTCCATACACTATCATTGTCAGAATCATTTTTCATTAATAGAATTAACAAAAGAGTTAAAATAATATTTTTACAAATTACAATGGGGTAATTAGCTATTACCTTAAATGACAGGAGAGAAATTAGGATTATCCCTAAAAAAGTGATTTTTATTGTCCATTCAAAACAGGGGTGGACCCAGCTTGAGCTTAGGTTAGGTCGATGCCCTTCCTAAAGTCTAAGTTTCCTTTTTTTTTTTTTTTTTTCAAATTTTGTATATTATAAATTTAAATATATAGATAAATATGATTTTATATATTTTTCTTATCATTATTAATTTTATTTTTTTATCTTCTAATTGTTAGAATTTTCAAAATACATATTTACTTTTTTTTTTTTTTTTTAACTTTTATTCATTATCAATTTCCTAATTAAAAAATTTATTATTATAAAATTAGTACTTTGACCTATGTTTAATTAATGAATCCTTATATTCTAAATCAATTTGTTATATCGAAATTGACTATCTATAATTTAAATTTATTGTATCAAACTTAATAAGCAATAAATATGCATTAGTATCATCTAAAATTATTTTGGGCTTTAAGGATACGGAGCTTCCAAACTAATATATATATTTTTTTCAAACACAAATTTATTGTATGACTTCTTTTAACTTAAGTGGTATTTTTTTGTTTGGTAGTTAATTTTATGCTTTGGACAAATAGAACTAGTTTCATTTATATAATCAAATAGAAGATTAAAATATGAATATAGACTGTTGGAACACAAAAAGAAAGTTATTATCAATTAAACTAATAAATATTATTATGTGATAGGACCCGATTTGGATTCCTATTAATGAATCCAGTGATCCTATCGGGCATCTCATGAAACCCCTTTGAAACCCAACTAATAGGGTCTAAGAGGACATCGTAGAATGAACCTGTAACTGTTTATCTATTTCTATGTAAATCATACTTAGTAAAAATCACATTTTGCTTTGCATCTGAAATTATACATAATATAATAAAACTATTATTATAAAATGTAAATATCTTAAATATGCATGCATTTATAAAAATGCTACCATATTTGTTCATAATTTGAAAACGTGCAAATACATGATTAAATTTAAATCTCAAACTTCATAAAATGTTAGGCTGTGTCGTCGGTCGAGAGCCACCTAATCTGCTCGAGATGCTCTACCACCTGGCTCACTTGCACCTGCACCTGGGGAGGTTTTTGAGAACAAAAACATAATGAGCTATAAACGTCTAGTGAGTATGGATGGGTTAATTTAAGCATTACCTCCCAAAAATGTTTTTGAAAACATTTTTATTTTTATTTTAAAAATCTGAGTTTTTATAAAACTTTTATAAGTTTCAAAAGTTTGTTTTAAAATGTTTAATATTTCTAAAAATATTTTTTTTCTAAAATTTGTTTTAAATGATATGCTAACTTTTTTATAAATCTCTAATGGCCACCGAGAAAGCTAAGATCACAAAGGCGGTCGAATCGGCTTTGCTTAGTGTGGGGGGTCACGTGGCGTAAAGGTTAGCATCGCTCACCATGACAGAGCTACAAAGACATATCGTATATACGTGTGGCGGAACTATCATCGCTCAACGTGCATCGAAAAATACCCCACGGATGTAGAGGGCGACAAACATGACATACTCAATCCTCCCGATGTTAACTGGATTAACACTCCCCATACTATACCATACACCGTGAAGTATACCGATCGGGTCTAAAGTTAGAAGATCACGTTAGAAATACTCAGGCCATCCACTAGGTTTGAAAACCTTTTCTTTTTTCTATAACTGAAAGTTATTATTTTATCATGCATATAAAAATAAACACTATATAATGCATACCATATGAATAAATAAGTAATTTATTTTTATACTATAATATAAAATAATTTAAATGAAAAGAATATTTTTGCTAAATAAATTAAAGGTATTTGAAATAAGTTCACACTTACAGCTCGCTATCCAGCTTCTTGAATCACTTCAACTTCTGCTCCAGTGACCTCCTGCTTTAGTTTGCTGCTCCACCTACACTTAGCCATAAATAAGATCTTACTTAGCTCGCAGGTTACTATATCTTAAATCAGCTTTTTCTCTCTTCTTTACTCGAGCTGCAGTTGCACTGCCACTCCCAGATCGAGCTGTGAGCTCCAACTCGCTACCAACTAACCCATGCAAACTCCAGCTTGCATTCTACCTCACACAGCTCAGTTCGCGCAAGCCCTTACCTCACAGCTCATTCGGGACTGAAGGCCTTTCCCAGCTGAGCAAGCGAGCTGCTAACCTCAGCGAGTTGCTAACCTCAAGCTCAACTCCCATAACACTGCCCAGCTCACACTTCAGCTTCTACCTTTAACTAGCTCGTCCTTACGAGTTATTGCCTTGGTCTAGCTTGGACAGACAGTATAGTGGGCTATGACACTACTCAGCTTGCTTTCTGCGAGCTTGCGCTCTAGGCCAACTTGACCAGCGCCGAAGGGGCTACGAGGTATTTACCCAGCTTGCATCTCGCTAGCTCTCCCTTTAGCTCACATACTCAGCCATTAATACCACCTGACGTCAAACACAACAAATATATATTCAATAACTCAACACTAGATCTCAACTCCACCCAGGTTGCGACCTCACAGATCTCACGACTAAACTCAACCATTCTAAATCACAAACTTTACAAAATAACTTATTCCATACTATTTTGCTTACCTAGCTCATTTCAGTCCTCCACCTTGCTCTCCAGCTCGCTTGATGCTTCACTTTTCCAGATCTACACACAAATTCTTGTCAATTTTAGTTGAAACTCAGAAATTGACCTTCGACATATTTCCACCAAAACAACGCTATAAACAACCATTTTACCACTTGCCTCTTATTAGATCTGGTTTCCAAATCTGTTCTTCACCTTTCAATAACTTGATCTCCTTCAAGAACAGTAGAATCCAACTTTGGGAATGGCGGCAACAGCTTCCTTCCCTTTACTGTCGAGAGCTCTCCTTCTCTCTCTCTCTCTCTCTCTTTTTTTTCTTCACTCTCACTTTCTCTCAGTCACTAACTCAACACACAGGCTTATTTATAAACGCAGGTTAAGCTCGTCTTTCACCCTTAAACTTCCTTAAAATTACAATTTTACCAGATTATAGAGAATTCTTCTCAAATATCTGAAAAATTTTTCTTGAGTCCCTCAACTTTAATAATTTATACTTATTTCTAAATACTTTCAAAAATTTTCAAACCTTAAATTTTCACTTTTAAATACTTCAAAATCCTTTTTATTATTTTTTTCAAGGGTAAATTTATATATTTATTCGCTCCGTACATATGAACAGTAATATCTTCAGGAGACGATATTACATTATGACCAAATTTTAAAAATAAAAATGTATTTAACTAGGCATAAATTGCAATTCTTATATAGTTCAAGTAATTAGTACAATTATCCTTTACATTCGAGATAAGAGTTCGAGTTCCATCACTTTTATTTATTAACATTTGTGGAGAGTTTTCTCTATCTTGTTGTAGAAATAGTTATCTCTCAACATTATGAGAGTACAATATATAATGTTTAATCTTGATAGATCTTGGTGGACTCATAATTGTTTATGTGAATTATTTTTGTTTTATATAAACTATTTTACATAATAAGAGATTTATAATTATTGGATGTTTATTGCCTACCCTATGTAGATGAACGAAGATCTAGTCAGAAATCACCCCTTTTTTATCTATTTTTTATTATTATTTTTTATTTAAATTCGAGGGTAAAATTGTATTGTTCAACATTAAGTTAGGTGTACTATTATACAATTAATATTTTGGAAAATATTTTCGGTACTTTCAAAATGCATGGTTGGGGAGCATTATGGTGTATTTTGGAAATATACTACCTAAAACTATAGACAGCTTTTTGAAATTGCCCCGATTTAAAATTGATTTCACATTATGATAGTTAATATTTTTCCTCAGCATCTCTTTTGGGTTATTTTCCTTTTAAAAAAGTCTCTTATCAAAAAAAAAAAAAAAAGTCTCTTATCAACAAAACTTATAGAAGCATTGTTAAAGAGTTTTATATCTTTATACCTAGATATGACCACGGTTCGGTTCGAACTGGACGAACTGGGTCTTCAAAATTGGAACCGAAACCGCTACTGTAGCGGTTCCGGTTCCGATTTTTTAAATAATGGAACCGAAACCGCCTGTTCAAAGAACCGGTGGAATTGGAACCGTTTTGAACCGACGATTCCAGTTCTAACCAAAAAAAAAAAAATTAAAGTGACAATTGGTCACATTTTTTTTACATTTTACCCTCTCCCCTTAATTTCTCTTTAACCCTCCCTTTCCTCTATAAATACCCCTTCCATTCTTTATTTCTTCTCACACCCATTTCCCTTAATCTCAACTCTCTTTCTCTCCATTAATCTCAACTCTCTCTCAATTTTAACTCTTAATTTCAATATTCTTTTAATTATCAATTTTAATTTCCTTTAATTTTTTTAATTATATCTATAAATTATAATTTTCAATTTATTGTTTGAAGTTTCAAATTCTTAATTTATTATTTTTAAATTTCAAAATATTATTTTATTATTTTTAAATTTCAAATTGTAAATTTATTTTTAAATTCAATCAAAGTTCAAATAATTAAATTTCTTATTTCTTTTGTGTATAAATTTATTTTTTTAATATCAAAATATAGTTTAATATTAATTTTTAAATTTTATTTTTATTTAAAAAAAGGTTCCAGAATCGAAACCGAAATCATTATAGAACCGAAACTGGAATCGGAATCAGAACCGTTATAGAACTGTCGGTTTCAGAATCGAACCGGAACCGTTTTATCTCTGTTAAGGTTCCGGTTCTAGCTTTTTAGAACCGGAACCGTCAGTTCGAAACCGGAACCAGAACCGAACCGAACCATGGTCATGTCTATTTATACCCTCCAAACAACCCTTGAATAGAGTATTGAATTACTGTACAAGATTTGTATCCCGTATCCTCTACAATTTAATGAAAAATTGTTAAACCACAATTATAAACAAGACAATACACAGATTAAAGATGATTTTAGATGAAGAAAAATTTCTCTTATATTATTTAAGGAGAGAACATCAATACACAATTTTCCCTGTTTCACTTTATTAAAAATCAATTTTGACTCTTTATTATGCATCCTGACTTTTAAATCATTATTCCATGCCTATGATCATAATCCCATAACTAAGGAGGAATTTAAATCAAATATATAGTAATAAGAACTGACAAAGCAAGTAAATTACGTAATCATTATCCAAATATAACTATGAAAAAAATTATAAACTATTATTATTATCATGATCACAGATTCAATATTAACGAACCTATGAGAAAAACAAGTTTTGTATTGTATTTTGTTGTATCTTCATAAAAACAAAATGGGAGACAGGAATAAACAAACTTTATTGTAAAAACGTAATTCTGGAAAAAAAAAACCTATCCAAAAAATAAATTTAATTTTAAAACGTACCCTTATTAGCATAAACAAAAATCAAATGAATTCTATGAATAAAAATCAATGCCTGAAATGTCAAAAATATTCCTCAAAAATAAATAAATAAATATATAAATAAAACTCTAATATTCATGAAAATCACCCATTCCTTGATGATGATGATGATGATCCGGTTGTGACGAGGCGGAAATTGAACCTCTCATCTTTGGTGCAAAAAACAAAGAATCTGTCGTGTAATTGTAAAATGGAGGAGGATTCGTGCATAGAAAATTAGCCGAATTCGGGTTAAATATCGGATAATTATTGCCCATGTAATGATTCGGTGGTGGCGTCTCGAAAATAGGTGGCGCTGGTACAAAACATGAATTCACTTGTCCTTCCCCTACACTCACACCGCCTCCTCCTCCTCCGCTGCAGTTCTCCTCGCTGGTGATCACTGATGACGACTCATTATCGTCGTTTCCAGTCATGTTATTACCATTAACATTCTTGACGTTCTTATTGTTCTCATCTTCGTCAGACAACGCGTTGTTTTTGTTGTTCTGGAGATCAGGTGTGATGTTGTTGGTCGGTCGATGATGGCCTTCCTCGTTGTTGGAGCCGGACAGGCCCGTCAGCTTCTGCACCAGCGCCATGAAGTCCTTGGGGGATGTGTGGATGATTTTGGGCGAGTGGGTGTAGATGATCACCGGGTGGCGGTGGTGCTGCGAAGAAGACGAAGGAGGCGGCAGTGGAGACAACGATGACGACGACGACGACTTCTTCATGATCATGTGAGAGTCCTTGTTGAGCTTTAATGGAGGTGGGCATATTATTCCATTTTGATCTCCCTTTGCAGGCTGATCATTACAACGTGGTTGTGATGTTGTTGGCCTCATTTGTTTTCTCTTTGCTTTAATTTTTATTTTCCTTGATAGATCAATTTCAAGACTTACAAAGAGGTTGTTAAAACTTTAAATCTTCATTTATAGGTTAATCAATTTTTGTTATTTTCGCCTAATTTTTGTGGTTAATTTTGCAGATGTATCAAAATAATTCTCAATGAAATAACTAAATATAGGATACTAGGATTAGTTTATGATATGTTACGTAAAAGAATTAAGTTCACGTGGCATGTTGCTAGCATTTTAGCAAAGGAGCGTATTAATTTTGTTTAAAAATAATTATTTTTTCAATGGAGCTGTTTAAAAATAATTAACCCTTGATTTTCTCACTATTGGTAGGAGAAGTTTGATTTTGACACGAAATGAGAATGGTGTAAATGAAGAGGAGGGGTGATACGGGGAGATGACGTGTCACGATGTGAGTGGGTGTAGGAAATCAGTTGGAGGGTGGGTCCCATGTGTTGCTCTCTAACGAATTTTCGATGGGAGTGCGGCTTCATTAGCGGGAAATTAATTAGTGAAGTAATTAAGGTTGGCTTTTATTAGAAGCAGGATTGTATTTTCCTGTAAATGTCAATCTTACGCGCATCCAACGCGTGAACCCATTGTCAGATTCTACTGCCCGAACTTTATTTAGATTAGAGTGTTAGACGGATTTATTTTCAGATTTGAAACTTAATCTAGATCGTGATATAGGTTGTTAAATCCTAATCCTTTGAAAAAAGTTAGCAAAATGAATTCTTCATCACCATATCGATATATTTTTTTATTACAATTTATCCAGATTAAATACTAGGAACTTGTTTAGTAGGTTATATTGTATAAGATTTTTTTTTTTAAAAAAAAATTGCATTATACTTAAGAGTTTAAAATGTATTAGAATCATACAATGTAATATTTGGCAAAGATTTTATCAATGTATTGCATCGTATTAGCTAATACATTTCAATTGATCAATACGATTATATTGTGTTAGCGAATGGATAAGTAAGAGGTTCTATTAACTAATACAACGATGAGAGGAGGACAGGAAATTTCAGAGAAAAAAAATACAATGAGGAGAGGAATAATAATATTAAGTATTATTATAACAATAACTTTTAAATAATAATAATAAATATAAAATATAATATATAATATATATAAAATGCTAGTGTGTGTATATATATATTATGTATGTATATAATATTATTCTAATAGTATAAAATCTAAAAGTCAATTAAGTTAAATAAATTGAAAAAATTAAGAAATATTCTTGATATTAATTGCTTAGATGCGTAATAAATTATTCAATAAAAAAAGTAAAAAGTAATATTAAATTAAAGTTGAAATATATTTTATAATATCATCTTTTTATTTTTATGATAAATCATATTCATTGCATATCATAATTAAAATTTTCTATCATATTCATTGTATATATACTAACAAATTACATATCATAACTAAAATCAAATTATTTATGATATTTTAAGATTATCTAATGGATGAGGATAACTTTTAAAAAATTAAAGAGAATTGTAGATGAGAATGTAGAGAGAAAAAGAAAGAAAAATGTTGATGAAGAAAGAGAAAGTAAGGGTGGGCATTTGCAACTCAACTCAATAGGCCCAACCCGACCATACCATTTTCTATGAAATTGGATCGAGTTAAATCTTAAAAAACTGTGATGAGTTAGTTTGGATTTTTTAACCCAAGTTGACAAACACCCACTTCTAGTTCTAAATATAAGATTTTTTCATCCCTTTAGAAGATTAAAGTTAGTTACATGTTATTATTATTATTTGCTTTTGTGGTTCATGGATTAACCTTTTTTTTTTTTTGTAATGTTCAATGAGTTAAACTTTTGTTTGTTATTACTTTATGAATTATCTTTATCAGTATTCATTTTTATAAATTAAATATTTATATGTAATCGTTATTTGTAATATTTGAATTTATATATGATGTTGTAATTTTAAAAATATTATTTATAATCATTAGGAATTTTTCAATATTTGAACTAATGTTTAACTCGATCAATTCATGCTAACTATTATTGGGTTAAATTAAAAATTTATTTTGCGTTGGGTTAGATTGAAAATTTTAGTTTATACTATTTGAGATCATTACTCACTTCTTTTATTTTGAATTTATGTTAATTTGTTCTTATTTATTTCAATTATTCAATAAAAATATTTTTTTTTTTGAAAATATAAAAATATCATATTTGTTGTTTCGATAGTACTTTTATTTTGTAGCTTGCTGTTGGCACCCTTAGTAAGAATGCCATAATCCCATGCCATGAGGCATGGTTCTAGACGCGACAATAACACTTTTTCCTAATAATTTGTATGGATTGACTTCTCACCTCTATGTAAGTCAATTCCTCTTGTATGGGAGCAGCTTTCCTGACTATACCATTAATGTTTAATCCCAGTTGGTTTCGATAGTTCCATAGGTCAGTCGATCCCAATTATCAAAAAGAAAAAAAAATTTGTACTTCTATTATTATTATTATTATTATTATTTTAACAAACCACTTATACTGATATCCTTAATACATCAAGATACATACTATTCACTCTCTGAAACAATAAATATGATTGATTTAATTCTTGACGTGCATGCTAATTGCTAATAGCGTATCTTCGTATATTTCTCTGCTTAATTAATTCTTGAGGAAACATCACCTGTCTTTACTTTAATAAAGTGTTTTTTTTCCTTTTGATTTGTTACAGAATTCATAGTTGCTTATCTTTGCTTGAATTTTCTATCTTGAGGCGACATGAGCCTAAACTTTTACTTTAATAAAGTGTCTTTTCCCCGTTGATTTGCTAATCTTTATGGTTGCTTATCTCTTAGTAGTTGGTACAGTAATATTAGAGATTCCGCATTCTGTTTCTTATTTGCATCAATGATATGGAAATGAAAAGATGGATATTTATTAAAAATAATTTATTTTTCTTGTAAATTATATTTATTTATTTATTGATTATCAAGTAATTAATTGGGGTGTATATGGAATGTAAAAGATAAAATATCTGATATTATTGCTTTTAGTAACTCTTCACCGTAAAAGTAAACTATTACTATCTGATGCTTAATTAGCATAATTCATCCTTTGTCTATTTTTTTTTTTGTTTGACTCTCTTAAAAACTTACAATCTGATAATATAAGCGTCAGAGGCAAATTATTGGACTTTCTCAACTTCTACCAATATCAACTTTTTTTTTCTCCCTTTGTGAATTATCTCCTAATGCATGCCGATGTATAATGGGCATATATATAACCTTTTATGGTACATCAACCAGTGACATTTTGTTTTATTTTTAAATCACTATCGTCCATTGAATTTATAAACCATTGCATTCCCCTTGATGAGTCTAGAATGGGAAGTCACCATCCGTCAATGTCAACTAATATTGGTACTACATTTTAAAAAAAAAACCTAAACTATGTTAGAATATTTTATATTTCTTATTGTGGGCTTACATATTTTATAACAATTATATTATGAGCTATCTATTTTAATAGGGTCAAATAAGTGATCTATTAATTGAGTTCTAGAAATATCTATTGGGTATGAGTTTTAATGTGTAGAAACCTAATACTAATAGGATTAGGGTTAATGAGAACCTAATTAGATTAGTATATAAAGAATATTATATAGGGTTATGGTCCCCAAGTCAAATCAACATATTTTTGCTCTCTTTCTCTTTCCCCATTCAAGAAGAAAAAAACTATAGAGCAACTAAGGAGATTTGATTGTGGAAGATCCAATCTCACTCAAGATTATCAACATGGATTCATGTATGTTTTCTCTATAATAATTCTTAATGATTTAATATGAGTTTCAAGATTATGGTATAGGTTTATACCTATTAAAGATTTATCCAATAAATGGTATCAGAACCTACTTATATTGAATCATCGAGGAATTAATTAGTTTGGATTATTATTGTTGTAATTGATGCATGCAATATTTGTTTCATGAATATATATATATATATATATATATATATATATAACCGGATAAAGTTTGTTTTGCGTTAAATATATATATATAGTTTATTGATGTTTTATGTTTCATCACTGTCATCGATTTTTAGTTTTTTTGTCTTCTGGGATTCAGTCAAAAAATCGTGGGGTCTATATAACCGGATAAAGTTTGTTTTGCGTTAAATATATATATATATATATATATATATAGTTTATTGATGTTGTTGTTTTATCACTGTCATCGTTTTTTGTTACTTTGTCTTCTGGATTAAGTCAAAAATCGTGGGTCCTGTGTTAAAAATATATATATATTTATATAATGTTTGCTTATGGATTCAGTATGTGTCCATCGGATGCTAGCGTATTCTATTTTGTTTTGGTTTTCTTATACCGTGTGGTGACAGTTCTAGTGATTGATTTACTTGCGATTTTAGTTTTATATATATTCACTTTGTTGAATTGAGAATTCAATTGAAAGAAATATATATATATTTTAACATATATAGTATGATATTTTAAAATAAATTGAATTGAAATTATATGTTACCAAAATAACCTTTATAATGTAAATTTATTTATTTTGGAATATTAAGATGTGTATGTCTATTATTTATGTAAATAATGACCAGCCCAAAGGAAAGTTATTATTTGACCAAATAATGGGTATACCTATGGTAATAAATATGTGACGATTATTAGGTTTTTCATGTGAGTAATAAGTCGGTCTAAAGAAAGACTTGCTACTTGACGGGATTAATTGTCAATATTTGATTACCACACGAAGAGTACCACTTACAGTTGATATTTATGTCCAAAGACTAAATGTCAATGTTGTGCTAGGTATCTTGTTTTAGAGCCCACCATTATGGGAAGTATTTAATCATGTTATATATGAGTTTATTAATTGAGTATTTTTGGTGTTGTGACATGATTATTGATTGTGAGCTTGTATTTTATTTTGTTCTCGATTAAGTTACTTCTACTTCAACAATATCTGCCAATATTAATTCTATTTCTGTGCTTAATGACACGAATTTCAAGAATTGGAAAGAGAACGTTATGATTGTTCTCGGTTGCATAGATCTTAACCTTGCGTTTCGGGAAGAATGGCCTCAATCTCTTAATGAGAATAGTTCCGCTGATGAAAAGGCGAGAATAGAAAAGTGGGACCGTTCTAATCGCATGAGTCTTATGATCATGAAACGTTCCATTCCGGAAACGGTTCTATGTCCGAAGTTGAAAGTGCTAATTTAGCAACTACCTCTAAGGACAAGAAAAGGAAAAGAAGAAAAGAAGCTGCAGTTGGGATATTACAGCATAAGGTGCAAAAGAAACAAGATTGAGAGTTTACCTGTTACTTTTGTAAGAAAGCTGGACACATAAAAAAAGAATGTCTCAAATACGTCAACTGGCGTGTCAAGAAAGGTATGCTTCTCAATCTAATTTGTTCTGAAGTTAATTTAGCTTCTGTATCTAAACACACTTGGTGGATAGATTCTGGTGCTACTACTCACATAAGTATGTCTAAGCAAGGTTGCTTGTGGAGCCGGAAGCCAAGTGATGCTGAAAGATTCATCTATGTGGGCGATAACAAAACAGTTGCAGTAGAGGCTATAGGAACTTTTAGGTTATTTTTAAAGACTGGTCAATTTTTTGAATTTGAAAGAGACTTATATAGTAACGTCTTTTAGACGGAATTTGGTTTCAATTTCTGTTTTGGACAAATTTGGTTATTCTTGTTCATATGGAAATAATAAATTTAGTCTTTTTCAAGATTCTAATCTTATTGGTACCGGTTCTTTATATTTACATGATAATCTATATTTGTTGGATACAATTGCCTCAATTAATGAAACTTTGCATATAAATTCACGAGGTACAAAACGAAAATTAACTGACAGGGATTCTACCACATTATGACACAAGCGTTTAGGTCATATCTCTAAACAGAGAATTCAGAGGCTTGTGTCTGATAGAATTCTTGATTCCCTTAATTTGACAGATTTCGAAGTCTGTATTGAGTGTATTAAAGGGAAACAGACAAACATTAAGAAATTAGGTGCCAACAGGTGTTTTGATGTCTTAGAACTAATTCATATTGATATTTGTGGACCATTTCCTACAGCCTCTTGGAATGGTCAACAGTATTTTATTACGTTCATAGACGATTATTCAAGATATGGGTACTTATATTTAATACATGAGAAGTCTCAAGCTCTGGATGTATTTAAGGCTTTCAAAGTTGAAGTTGAAAATCAACTTGGTAAGAAAATTAAAGCTGTCAAATCTGACCGTGGTGGTGAATACTATGGTAGATATGACGGATCCGGTGAACAACGTCCAGGACCTTTTGCTAAATTCCTAGAGGAATGTGGTATTGTCCCGCAATACATAATGCCAGGCAAACCTAGCATGAATGATGTTGTTGAAAGACGAAACAGAACGCTTAAGGACATGGTAAGAAGTATGATTAATCATTCTTCTTTACCAGAATCTCTCTGGGGAGAAGCACTAAAGACTGCAGCATATATCCTTAACAGGGTTCCGAGCAAAGCGGTAGCTAAAACCCATTATGAATTATGGATAGGCAAGAAGCCTAGTATTAAACATTTACACATTTGGGGTTGTCCAGCTGAGGCAAGACTTTACAGGCCAAATGAAAAGAAACTGAACTTAAGAATTGTAAGCTGTTACTTTGTTGGGTACTCTGAACGGTCAAGGGGTTTCAAGTTTTATGATTCCACTACTAGATCATTTTTTGAGACGGGAAATACGAGATTTCTTGAAGAAGTTGAGTTTGTGGGGGGAGATAAGGTTAAAAACATTGTTTTTGAAGAGGAATTTGTTTCTCTTCCTACTATTACTATTAATAATGATCAGGCTTCTATTCCTGACATTGTTCAAAATGCAAATCCAAAATTTCAAGACAATATAGAAGAGCTCCCTGTGCAAAATGAAGAAATTATACCTGAAGTGCAAACTCAACAACCTCAACAGGATATGCCATTGAGACGATCCATTAGAGAAATGAGAAGTGCGATTCCGCATGACTATATCATTTATCTCAAAGAACATGAGGTTGATACAGGAATGATGGAAGATGATCCAATCAACTTTCATCAAACCACACAAAGTTCTAATTCTCAAAAATGGATTGATGCCATGAATGATGAGATGAACTCCATGAAGAACAATGACGTTTGGGATCTCGTTGAATTGCCTGAAGGTGCGAAACCTATTGGTTGCAAATGGATATTTAAGACCAAAAGGGATTCAAAAGGCAATGTTCAGAGCTATAAAGTTCGTCTAGTTGCTTAAGGTTTCACTCAAAAAGAAGGTATTGATTATAAAAAGACTTTCTCTCCGGTTTCTACGAAAGACTCTTTTAAGATTATAATGGCACTTGTAGCTCATTTTGATTTAGAGTTACATCAGATGGATGTAAAGACTGCGTTTTTCAATGGTGACATTGACGAAACAATATATATGATGCAACCAGAAAACTTTGTATCCGGTGATCCAAAGAAAGTGGTTTGCAAAATGAAGAAATCCATCTATGGTCTCAAACAGGCTTCCCGTCAATGGTGTCACAAATTTCATCAAGTTATTATCTCATATGGGTTTGAGGTAAATAAAGTTGAAGATTGTGTATATCATAAGTTCAGTGGGAGTAAATACATATTTCTGGTGTTATATGTCGATGACATACTGCTTGCCAGCAGCGATATAGGCTTATTGAACGAAATCAAGAGATTTTTGACAAAGAATTTTGACATAAAAGATCTTGGGGACGCCTCTTTTGTATTAGGCATACAGATACAACGAGATCGCTCTCGAGGTATCCTTGGGTTATCACAAAAGAGTTATATCGAAAGAGTCCTTGATATATTCGGCATGAAAAATTGTGCACTAGGAAACACCCCTGTAGCTAAATGTGACAAGTTCAGTCTCAGTCAGTACCCTAAAAATGAGTTGGAACGAAAAGAAATGCAAAAGATTCCTTATGCATCAGCTGTAGGAAGTCTGATGTATGCTCAAGTATGCACGCGTCCAGATATTGCGTTCATAGTGGGAATGTTGGGCAGATATTTAAGTAATCCAGAGATGGATCATTGGAAAGCAGTCAAAAGGGTTATGCGTTATCTACAAAGAACAAAAGATCACATGCTCATATATCGGAGATCAGATCATTTAGAGATCGTTGGGTATTCTGATTCCGATTTTGCTGGATGCCAAGACAGTAAAAGATCCACGTCGGGCTATATTTACCTGCTAGTTGGTGGAGCTATTTCCTGAAAAAGTGCTAAGCAGACACTCATAGCTTCTTCAACCATGGCAGCTGAGTTCATAGCCTGTTATGAGGCATCTAATCATGGGATATGGCTGCGAAATTTTGTCACGGGGCTGCAAGTTGTGGATTCTATTAAAAGACCATTAAAGATATATTGTGACAATAATTCGGCTGTGCTTTATTTCAACAACAATAGAAGCTCTATGAAGTCTAAGCACATAAACATCAAGTTTCTTGTTGTTAAAGAAAGAGTTCAGAGTCATCGGGTGACTATAGAACATATTAGGACAAACTCCATGATTGCGGATCCGCTTACTAAAGGATTACCACCCAAGGTCTTTCATGAGCACATTGCTCATATAGGTGTTGTTTTGGTTGATGATGTGCATGTTTAGTGGGAGTTAGTATTTTGATGTTCTGTGTAATAGACATATTCTATATTTATTTTCTGCAAAATAAAGTACATGGTTCAATTATAAACTCTGAATGTTATTTGTGTTTGATCTCATTAAAGATTAAAGTAGGATCAGTTGAAAATAGGCATGTTTAAGATCACATTGCATGTAATTTTCATGCTACGCATCCATACTCGATATATGTCATTGAATATATTGGTATAGTGATCATTGATGGGTCTAGTTACGATTACGTGTAACAAAGATCGCTTTGATCTCATACTAATATAGTAGATGGACCAGATTGTAACTAAATGGATATTTCAGGACGGATAGCTTTTCAGTGCGCATTTAAAATTATAGATAATATAATTGTCTCAAGAAACATATGTAGCCCAAGTGGGAGATTGTTAGGATATATTATATTTTTTATTGTGGGCTTACATATTTTATAACAATTATATTATGAGCTATCTATTTTAATAAGGTCAAATAAGTGGTCTATTAATTGAGCTCTAGGAATATCTATTGGGTATGAGCTTTAATGTGTAGAAACCTAATACTAATAGGATTAGGGTTAATGGGAATCTAATTAGATTAGTATATAAAGAATATTATATAGGGTTATGGTCCCCAAGTCAAATCAACATATTTTTGCTCTCTTTCTTTTTCCCCATTCAAGAAGAAAAAAACTACAAAGCAACTACGGAGATTTAATTGTGGAAGATCCAATCCCACTCAAGATTATCAACATGGATTCAGGTATGTTTTCTCTATAATAATTCTTAATGATTTAATATGAGTTTCAAGATTATGGTATAGGTTTTTACCTATTAAAGATTTATCCAACAAACTAAACTTTCATTTAAAAGAAGGAAGCAATACAGTTAGAATCAACATCAAGCCAAGTTTTATCCTCTTTAGAGGAAAAATCAAGAGAAGCAAGGGTATATGCCATCGTGTTATAACACCGTGGAACAAAATGATAATATTTAATCCTACTACTTTACAAAGTGCCTTTATATCAGTAATAATATGAGAGACAGGATTCTATAAAGGATTATCGTTAACAATTTGAGATACTACATTAACTGCATCCACCTCAAGCCAGGAAACCTGCAGATTATAACTGTGTGCCAAAAGAATACCCTCTCGAACTGCCATTAATTCACCAATCTCAGCATTGTACCTGCCCAACAAAGGTTGAGAGAGCCCAACAACAACTCGTCCATGACAGTCCCGAATCGCAGCTCCCACAACTATCCAAGATCCTCCCTTCTTTGCAGCAACATTAATTAGTATTTAACTTAAGATTCATCACAGGGGGAGGGGACTAAGTCACAAGCTCAGCATTTCTGGAGGAAAGAGTAGAGGGTGCTTTCATGATTTGAGAGTTTTGGAATTCAGAAAGCAACCCAAAACGCCATTCAATCAGTTCCAAGCTACCACGACATTTCTGATTGTAAATGGCACAATTATGGTTATACCAGCCACACCATGATAGCATAAAAAACATTTCCCAATCAGCTCCTAAAGAGTTTATCATGAAGACCGCAAAAAATATCCATACTAGGAAGGCCCTTGAGTCAGTCGAGCAGCGTCTAAAAAACTGTACCACGCCAAATGTCTTTTGCAAAACCGCACCAAAATAGTGCATGAGGAGCATTCTCAGGATCAACTCCACACCTTTGACATGTGTCTAAAGGAACAATGTTGCGATGTCGAAGATTTGAAAGGGTAGGCAGAGTATTGAGACACAAACGCCATACAAATATCCTCACACCTGGATATTGAAGGACCATAAAAATTTCCACCACCTGTTTGAACTTCGAAGACCCTGAAGATGTTTCTGCTCCATGATATTTTTGCACAAATTCGACCATAGAGCCACTTTTGACAGTGTAAACTGGTATGGGTACATCCACAATCCACTCACCTTACTTTATGAAATTCAATCTTAATATTTATGGGAATTAACTACTACCTATGATCTGTATAACTATAAGAGTAGTTGTGAGGGAGATTTATTTATTAATTAATTTCAATTTTCTTTAGTTACAAAGTTTTGATTTTGAACCTTCAAATTACATTCAATTACTACCAATTATTGTCATAATTTTACAGTTTTAGCATTATTCAAATTTATAAAGTTTGACAAATAGAGTTTATACGTGAAGCTATAAATTAAGTTGTGTAATTACAGTTATATGAATAATACAAATTTTATATGGTGAAAAGTCCAATAAATAACACTAAAAAGGTAGGAGTTTTAGAACTAACAAAAACAAAATAGTGAGAATTTTTAGAACCATCTAAAAAAAAAAAAAACTCTTTCTGATAAGGATTCGATACCGTTACTTTTATCATCATTGGACAATACCAATTCTCTACATTTACACTATACCATGATAGTAACCTTCCAAGATGTTGGGTTTAGATAGAAATATCCAAGACTATGCCATCAACACACTGACCCAATTTTAAGTGAAAAATTCAAGTTTGTTTCATATGTTCTACAAAATACTATTGAGATGAAAACCATGCAACGTAATTATTTATTTATTTGAATTATATATATAGAAGTGTTTCGGCATATTAAAGAAAATATAAATATTAAATGAAAAATAAATTTTATTAATGTTACTCGTAAAGGCTTTTCAACTAATAAAATAATTTCTATGATCTATGATCATAGACATTACGTGGACAGAAAATTGCGCCTGCTGGTGGTCCTTGAAAAAAAAAAATTCTAGGCATCTACGGTCTAACAAAATAGAAACTGAGGGTGGTTGTGCATGCTGGTGGTCCATGAACGAAAAAACAAAAACAAAATAATAATAATAATAATTGTGCTCTGGCATGTGTCATCACCCTAGCAAGGTATATATGATGGAAATGATCATTTAAGTGTTTAAGGCGCATTTACTTTAAAAATAATTTTATATGCATAAAAAGTGCATTTCCCGAAAGGTGAGCAATACTTTCTTCTCAAAAGCATGTGATAATATTTTGTAAATATATTGAGATATAAAAATTTATTAACTTAACGAAACATATCTAATATATATGTTTAAATTTTTTTTGGCAAAATATGAATATTATTTTTGTTTTAAAACTATTATAAAGGAATACAACTTAAACCATCATCATAATGTTATAGAGGTAATAGGTAAGGAATATATCATTTAAGTAATCTCATTTTATTGTTATGAATTTTGTTAAGTTATTAGTTTTCAGTAAACTTTTTATTTAAATTCTTGATAATAGAAACCAAAATTTATTTCATAATAAGAAATAACTGAACTCTTTTTTGTATTTATTTGAAGCGAAGCATAAAAGGAAAATGAATGATATATAATAAAATATAAGAGAATGGCGACACAAGAGCAAGAGCCAAATCTTTCCAACTCTGCTTTGATGTTTCCTTCAAATTCTTAGATTCTCTGACTCTGCAAACTTAGCAACAATCTGCTTTGATGTTATCATCATTCCCAGAGGCAATATCGGACTTTAATGCGCCTTTATTGTACTTTGTATAATATATATATAAAAGCCTAATAATCAGCACTTACAAGTCAATATCAATAGGCACCGTATGACAAGTTTGAATAATACGAATGACAACATAAATTTCAAAAAAAGTAAAAGAACATATTTCACATGTTCAAAAGTCATCGTGTTGATTATGAAAGGTGTCTGAAGAGAAACTATGGAGCATCTTGACCTGACCAGTTACAGTAATTTATAATTAAGTAATATCATATTTACTTTCTAAGTCATATTATATCATTATTTCATGTTTAAACTGCCTCCATGCTGTGTGTATATATATATAATCTATTGAAGCGGATTGGATCAAACCAAATTGCTAAGTTCAGCATATATGGTTTGATAATCTAAAAAAATACCCTTTGGTTTATTATTCTAATAAAATCGTATCATTTGACCTGGTTTATAGATGAAGTTCACGAAGCCTAAACTAAACCATAAATTGAATATATTCAAGACACAATTGTTATAACTCGTTAAACAGTAATTATGATATGAATTATATTTACTTTATATCTCTTAAAAGAATTGTATTTACTTTAAATTGAACTCAACATTTGATACAAATTTTAAAGAGTTTATTTTTTTTTCCTCCGATCTAAGCTTTCTTTTTCCTAGACATACTTCATCCTGAAAATTTTAATTAATAAAAACAGTAAAGACATTTCATTTTATTTCAAAATTATTCTTTAAATCTTTTGACACTCCTATTCTGAAGACACTTATTTTTTTTAAAAAAAAAATAATTGAATTTGGTCCAATTTTAAAGACACACCATTTTTATTTTAATATTATTCGTTATTGATTTTATAAAACCTTTTTTCCTTTTTCTTTGTTCTTCTATTAAGGAGTTTTGAAGAAATTGTTAATAACCTCCAATGCTACTATATGCATACAAATTCAACATATCATATAGTTTAAAATTTTTAAGACTAAATATTAAAAAAAAAGAAAAAAATTGTAAGTTTAAATGTAATAAAAATAAAAAAAATTCTTCATTTTGTTTCTTGTTGCAAACAATTCTCCATTATTTTCACATATCAGTATTCTTACTTTGAAATCAAACAAAAACATTGAATTAGTTAAAAAAAAAGGTGATGTTTGAATATTTATAAATACAAAATTATAATACACATCACCTTTTATCATAAATGGTTGCACACCTCTATTCATAAGGTTCAAATTCTTACAAAATTATATTTTACAAGCCTGTGTAAATATTTTTCTCCCATTATTATGAAAATGAGAGTAAATATCCAAGTTGCGAAAATAATGATTGTTGTTGTTATCAATAGGTCCTTAAAAATTTGTTTGGATTGTCTTTAGAACTCTTTTCTCCTTTTTAATAATTTTAACTAAGGTTAAAATGATTATTAATCAAAGAAAATGAAAATGAAATGTAAAATATTTGGATTGGTGGATTGTTAGTCGCATTACTCATTTTAAATGTAAAATTTTAATTATGAAAGACTTAAAGGGCTATATTCAATCTATAATTCATTAAACTTTAAACATTTTAAACGTTTGAATGTATTCAATTTAGATTTGAATGAATTCCATTAAAATATAGATGTATTTAATATAGATTTATATACAATTCATTACAATTTAAGTATATTTAATTTAGATTTATATGAAATCTAATGTAATCTAGGTAGGAATCTTATGAAATTTACGTGTATTTAAAAAGTTATTAATTTTATAGATTTTATAAGTGATGAATTCTATAGTAGTTTTTATGAAAAAAAAAAAAAGAAAAAAAGTTAATAACAAATCTTACTATTTTTCAAGATTTTATTAATTTTCTAAAAAATTTTAATAGAATCAATATGGAGTTTATAAAATATGCAAATCCCATCCAAATTTATCATTAAAAAAAACATCTATCAACTCCAACGTATTATAGATTTAATACACCCTGTTAAAAATTTAATTCATATTTAAAAGAACCCACCAATCTAATTTCATCCTGTATATTTAGTCCAAACAGATCCTATTTCTCACAAAACCAGAATTTTTCATTTTGTATAGCTGGAGATAAAAACTGTAAATCTAAGTAAAAGATATATAATATGGGGAATGCACCACAACCTTCACTAGAAATTTTAATAATCTCTAGTGGTCCCCAAATGTGCACTTGAATTACACTTACTAAAATCAATTATCCACAAGTAGTATAAATAGGAAACAACATACTCTTAAACTTTGAACGGCTGATGCTAATTTTTGATACTAAGAATTGATCTTAGAGATTAGAGATACCTACGTTTATTACTTAATTTTAAAATTAAAGTAACTTGACATAACTCAACAATAATAGACAACTATTCAATTTAATATCTTAAATTCAAATAATTGCATTGTAAATGACAATTCGATATGTGAGTCTTCGAGTTGGAAATTCTTTTGTTCACAGCACGCATATTCTAAAATGATCCAAATCCCACGAGAAGAAGTGCGCCACACGTATTGATATAGTACCTTTCCATAAATCCGACTTGGAGATCAAATTATACGCGAACCTTCAATCTCATCATCCAAACCCCATTGTGGTCAATGTCAACAACGCACCATTGAGACCACCAATCACCTACTAAACGAATGTACGATATTAAAAGTCATAAAAACTCAGTGGTTGGTTCAATCATATAAGCATAATCTTCCACTTTCCGATTTTAACAAATTCAACCGTGCTTTTATTTTTATTATTATTATTTTTTTAAGTTATTGAAATTAATCTGGAAGATAATCATGATTAAATTAAAGGATAAGTATAAAAATAACATATTATATTAATGATTTAATATTTATGATAATTTTAAAAAAATATAATAATTGAGTCTTAAATCATATGTAAAAATATCAAAATATCCTTATAATAAATGTAATAATTGAGTCATTTTTTAAAAATATAGCCCTCTCACCAGTTTTATCAAGGGTATTTGTGTAAAAAAATAAGATTTGAGACTCAATTGTTAACTTTATTGAAATGAGATAAGATTATCAATCCAATATTTAAAAATATCATCCAATAATATTTTTTCTTAAATTAGCAGTACACTGATGATATAATCCAGATTTATGAGTTGAGAGCCATTTACGCCTAGGTGAAAGTATATATGACTCTCGTACAATTGGGAACCAACCATTCTTAAATGGAAGAGGAGAATATTTTATTAACGAAAGCGAGGTGCTCATGTGTTTGAACCAATGACTGGGAAGGGGTGTAGTTTTACCGACGGAGTGACACTCCAAGTGCAACCGATCTTTTATTAAAATAAATAAATATAATAATTGTACACCAAGACAAATTATATAGGAAAAAAAAAAAAAAAAAAAAACCCTGCTCTGCACATTTTAATTTCTAGTTTCATGAAGACCTACTCGTGGAACCACTTAACTAATTATTAAAGACAGTCATTTAACTTAACCAATTATTTTGGCCCACATCACCGAAAATACTAGATTAAAAGAATTAAAAAAGAAAGTAAAAATTTTAAGAATCGTCCTGCACCATATTTTAACATTGAATAAAAATTAAAAAATTTCAAAAATATTTAAATTGATTCAATTATCCGTGAATCTAAATCATTCTATAAAGAGTAATATTATATCATTAAAAAATTTATCTAAATTTATCCAAATATTATTTATTAATATAATAATTATAAATTAGTTTATTAAGTTATTCGAATAAAATTACTAATCTTTCAATAAAATACTGAAATCCCGTAACTTCAATCATTATATAAATCATTATTGATGAAATCCGCGTCAGCGTACGCAATTATCAATTATCTAATAAGTCAAATAGAAATAAAAGACATTTTCGTAAATTTGTCTGAAATACAAAATTGCGAGGAATCGGCTTTGTTTGTAACTAAATTTCGTGGGTTTTGTAATATGAACAGAGGCAGAGCGCTGACTTAGACTTTTCGTCTTCGTTTTCTCTCTCTTTCTCTCTCTCTCTGTGGAAAGTGGAAAATTCAATTACTCTCTTCAGTGATTTCTCTATATGTAACTGAAACATCTACATCACCAAAATTTCTCTTCACTTTCCCCTGTGACAGAAAAAACAAAAAAAGAAAAAAAAAACAGAGTATAATATATTGTGATCGCAGAAGAATGATGGAATGTGAGATTGTGGCGCTTAGATAGAGAGTGGTTGTGTTGAGGTTGAGTGAGATGAGTGGTAGGAGGAGGAGGAAGGCAGGAGGTTTGTATGTGGAAGAGGCAGTGGAGTTGTTGAATCATTTGAAGGAAGAGAAGCCTCTGCTTCCTTTGTTGATTCCACTGATTTTGCTTCTCTGGCTTGTCGAGAGATGGCTTTTCTCTTTATCCAACTGGGTTCCTCTTCTGATAGCTGTTTGGGCAACTATTCAGGTACAATAAAACATCATGCTTTTACTACTTTCCCTTTTTTGTTGTTGGAGCTGATTTCTATTAGGTGGTTTGGATTTGTCTTATTTTATTTTATTTTTTATTTTTTTATTTAGTTTTAGTGCTGGATAGTAATTAATTAAGTTAAACCAAATCCTCGAATTTATTTTTTTTTTTAAAAAAATCATTTTTATATTTCTGTTGCAACCAACTTTTGTCGGTTGAGGAAATGAATTTGTGTAATAGTTTCCAACAATTTAATTTGTTTTGTTGTAAAACATGATTCTTATTTGTTGATAATCCGATTCAAGTATCCATTTTGTGATTAAATGGTCCATTGGAGTAATATTTGCAATTACTAATTGGCACATTATTGGCTATTTTATGCATTAACGCCCTGAACATGCTGGACCGTTTTTTTGTTTTTTGGTTTTTTATTTTCTTATTCATTTTGACTAGGGCACTAGAGCATGTTTGAAAGAGCCTACACTATTTTCTTTTTAAAACTTTTTACTTTTATGTTTAAAATAATGACTATAACAATTAGATTTCAATTCAATGAACAACAATTGGTTTGTAATTATATGGAATTTGTGCTACAGTGGCATGACTAGTCAACCAAGCAACCACCTAAATTCCCTGCTTTATAGTGTAGTTCATTTTGTTGCCTTTATTTCTCTTCTTATTGACTAGACTTACTAGTTACTGCTAACATTGAGTTTCCAATAGCAGAATAATTTTGTTATTTGTAATGAAATTAGTGATGTTATCACTAATCCTTTCTAATAAGGATTTAGTTTATTCTGTGCTGTTTTATAATTTATGGCGATTAAGAATTTACATGGTATAACTTTGTGCCTCCAGTATGGGAGTTATCAACGCCAAATACTAGTGGAAGACTTGAACAAGAAGTGGCAGCAAGTCGTATTGAACACTTCGGTACTTTTTTTCCCTCCCATTGGTTCTTTTCCTTTTAAATTGGATTTATTTATTTATTTTTCTAAGTTGAATTGTTTTTAATAAAAATTATTTGGCATACTTAGTACAGCCTATAACGCCGTTGGAACACTGTGAGTGGCTGAATAAATTGTTGATGGAAGTTTGGCCCTGTCACATAAATCCAAAGCTGTCACTGAGATTCTCACGCATGGTTGAGGTAGGACTACGAATGTGCTTCAGTTTACTTGTTTGCTGCACTGTTAATTCAGCATTGAAGACATTTCTCCATCTTTCGCTTAATGTCTGTCTCTATGTAATCGAACACACACTAACGTTTTGCATTTCTACTGAATTTTCTTTCTTGCAGAAACGGTTAAAGCACCGTAAATCAAGGCTAATAGTAAGTGATGTCGTTGTTGCTTTACTTTATCTGTTGAGTTAGTGCATTTGGATCTGTGATCCGTAGACATGGATGAGATTGTTGCTTTTTCTACATTATGTCGGTGGTGAACATGGCATTTCAAAAAATATAGATATAAGGATATGACCATACATACATAACCTTTGGCATTTATAATACTAAATATATATGCTCAAGTAAGGTCCTATACTTATTTGCTTGAATATGAACCAAATAAATTGAAATAAATTTTTCATCTTACATGTAGTAGGTCTGTAAAGGTGCAATTACAAATCTGTATAGAACTTTCAAAGTGTTATTTGTAATTGGCCAAACGAAGGTCTAAATTCTATGATTGTCAATTCATGTATCATACAGCTAGACATAAATGTCACATCCTTGAGCATCCAAGATGCAAAGAGGTGTCCCATGAATTATAGGATTTTTTACATTGATGCCGAATATATATCATGATACATGTTTATTGAGAGGAAAATATCTTTCATGCAGGAAAAGATTGAACTCCTAGAGTTTTCACTAGGTTCCTCCCCACCTTGCTTGGGTCGTCATGGGACTCGCTGGTCTTCTTCAGGAGATCAGGTTTGCTTGTGGTTTTTTCTAGCTAATTCTTTTCAATGAGTTTTATGTTCAAATTAATTTGTCTGTGTCTATAATTACCAGAAGGTTTGGAGATAGGTATAAATGTGTAGGCTTTAAGGCTCTCCTTCTTAAAACTTATATGCTGTAAGCCTGAGAAAGTTAGGGAAACTTTTATGACCATGCTGGAATACTTGAAAAATTACCATTCTACTCCATCTGGAGCAAACCAGGTCACCAACTTAAGAAATTGTATCCAATAAAAGCATTTGGGTAATCTGGAAATTTCACTTAATTTTTCCTTTTTGAAAGGTGTTAATAATTAAAAAATTATTTTGGAAGTTTCTAGGAGTTGTGAAGTTCTGATTAAAAGAGGACATCCTCACAGATTTTTTAGTTTTAACAATTTTGTGACTCAATCTCTCCTATATGGAAGCAATCCATATAACCTATGTGTAAGTCTGTTCTTCCAGTGCTTGGTGGGTTAGAGATGGACATTCCTGTACTTGGTCTACATTCCATAACAATTCAGGGTAACTTAGCTATAAACTATAAACAATCTAACTTTGTTCTTTTAATTTAAGAATTAGCAGTTAAATCCACATTTGTGTTTGTTGTCATGGGGAACTCATGTTGAGAAAGTTGTTCTGATATGTACAATACTTTGGTTCCTTTGATGGTCTACTTGCAGGGTTTGAGGTTTTTTTAGCCTGCAACATAACTGGTATTTCATGTGTTTATGGTCTGAAAGGTTGTAACTAAGAGTAATGATTCATGGTCTGTCATGTGTTTATGGGGTGTTTGCTCTTGAAGAAAAACAGTGGCACATAAGTCATAATTAAACCATACACATATTATAGTCTGACAATCAAGTTTGGTATAGATGATTGTCAATACTTGCTACAGTTTTGGCTTTTCTTTTGACTCTTGTGCGTTCTATCTTGTTCTCCATTTTTTGGCTTGATTACTTTTAGATGTTAAGGCAATTACATTTGTCAGAGATTTTCACAATTTGTCACTCTTTAATGTTGACAGCGAGTTATGCACTTGGGTTTTGACTGGGACGCCAACGACATAAGCATTCTATTGCTTGCTAAGTTGGCCAAGCCATTACTTGGAACTGCCAGAATTGTTATAAACAGCCTCCATATCAAGGGTGATGTATGTCATGCCAATACTTTCAGCAGTTCGTTTTTCCCTTTTGCCATCTTAAATATAATTTCCACTTTTATCAATATTGAAGTTAACAACATATTTAATTTAATTAATTATATGATATTGTTAATAAAATCAAATATTGTAAAATGAATTTTTTTTTTTTCATATATTACTAAATAACCATAAAGCAGTATAATATCATTTGTTGCTTCATTCCAGTTTATCTTTATGGAATGGAATTTAATTTCTTGTTATTAATTGTGAAAATGATTATAGGATGAGGACTTAGCATTTGATGCACTCCATACAAATTAAATATGAGGTTTAACTGAAGCATTTGCTTTTATTTGAAATAAAGTGTTCATTGCTCTATTTTACATGAAGAATTCCCACTGTAGAACAGCATAAACGTGGCTTTGCTCTGCTGCATCTCCTCGTGTATTTCTTATTGTCTTTTTCATGTTGTGTATTGAAAAAGGTCTAATCACGGTCTTAATCGGCAGTAATCTTTAACATCTGCTGTTTCAAAATTTTAGATATCTTGGGGTTACAAATAGTTCACAATTAATTCCTTAATTCACATTTTACAGCTTATATTGATGCCAATTCTAGATGGGAAAGCAATTTTATACTCCTTTGTAACTATTCCTGATGTAAGAATTGGAGTTGCATTTGGAAGTGGTGGAAGCCAGTCTCTACCTGCCACAGAGCTTCCTGGTGTTTCATCATGGCTGGTGCGCCTTCTACTATAATTCTTTGTACAAATATATAACAATTTAGATTTCTATTACATTTGTTGTTTTGCATTCTAATTTAACATTAAAGGTTAACATAATCAGTTTGAAAACTTTTTCTTTATTGTTTTTCTCATATTCTGGAGTCTTGGTGCTATATGCTGTGTCTTGTCCATCAAAAACTGGCATTAGGATATAATTATGGTGAAGCTCCCACTTCCGGATATTTGGAGCTTCAAAAGTTGATACATGGTGTGATTTAACTATAATCTCTGATGGCGAATGAAATAATTCCAGGAAAATAGGCTAGTTATGCAATATATATCTGCCAAATATAATGCTTTATGCTGTTCATACTTCATAGTTCTTCAATTTCATAAGAGAAAATGAGAGTATGGTACAGCATCTCTTTTATATTCATTATAATTTGAGTTTTGTTTAAAGACTACGATTGTTCATTCTCTCCTAAAAGGCTTCATGTATTTCCTCAAATTAGCATACTCTTGCTAGTGTTTCTCTCTCTATTATTTAATTAATTTTTTAAATGCATAGCTTTTAGTCACTCATTTTTCCCTAAATAATTAATAAAGGTATTGATTTAATAAGTTAATTTTAAACACATTTACTTCTGGAAGAAGGAGCTAGCATATATATATGTGTGTGTGTGTGTATGTATATATATATATCTGTGTGTGGACTTTTGTTTACCTCACAAATCATTAAAATGCAAGCAGATTAAATGTCTTTCTTTACACTGGGGTTTTATTTTTAATTTTATATTTTGTGCTTGGAATGAGTTAATGGGTAGGGGAAATTAAATGCCATATCAAAATGTTACTCCTACTACTAAACCGAGCAAATTTTCTTGGGGCCACCTCGGCTTTATGTATGATAACGAAATCCTCTTCACTATGTTGGTGGGTTAAACTTCTTTAAATGCCTTTTTTCATTTATTTATTTTGTTCCATAGCTTCTGTATTTCATGGATCATTTGGATTTACAGTAGTCATGACAGTGAGCTATAATTTCAAGCTAATTTTCCTCATGCAGGCTAAGATCTTCAATGACACCTTAGTTAAGACAATGGTTGAACCTCGCCGTCGTTGTTTCTCTTTGCCAGCAGTGGATTTGAGGAAGAAGGCTGTTGGTGGTATCATTTATGTGGAAGTCATTTCTGCAAGTAAACTTTGTAGGAGTAGTTTGAGAGGGAGCCCATCAAGAAGGCAGCAGACATATTTTACTGACAGCGGTGTAGTAGAGAACTATGATGACAAAGATCTGCGAACATTTGTGGAGATTGAACTTGAAGAGTTAACTAGGAGGACGGATATTAGACTGGGATCCGATCCTAGATGGGAATCAACATTTAATATGGTTTTGCATGAAGAAATGGGAACTATTCGATTTCATCTTTACGAGTGTACGCCTGGCAGTGTCAAGTATGACTATCTAGCAAGTTGTCAAATTAAGGTACAGTGTATGGTATTAGTTTTGTCTCAAATCATGAAGCATAGCCACGGCTATCCAGTGTGACTCTAGGTGGTTTTTGGAGTTTAATTGACATGCAGTATTACATGTTTTATGCATAAGGCAAAAATTCGGTCACACGAACGTTTTTAGTCCTGTGATGAACAGTTGCAACAGCAAAGTGCTATAAACTAATGATGCATAACTTTTGTTTATCCAAATAAACCTACTTTTCTTTAATTATCAATTTTATGTGTTGGTATACTTTATTCCCTATCTTAATTTAAACCAATCCAATTTGTTTATGCTCTATGAGCAGATGAAGTACGTAGTAGATGATTCCACAACCTTTTGGGCGATAGGACCTGACTCCAGTGTAATAGCCAAGCATGCTGAGTTTTGTGGAAAAGAAGTTGAAATGACCGTGCCTTTTGAGGGGGCTAATTCAGGAGAGGTACAATGCAATAGTTTTTATTGCATGCTGTTGGCAATAATTTTATTCTGATTGTAGCCATCATTGTCAAAAAAAGGTAGAGCATGCGTAGCATCATGTATAGTTTTTATTGCATGTAGTAATTGGCAATAATTTTATTCTGTTTGCAG
Organism: Dimocarpus longan; assembly: GCA_022984855.1. NCBI lineage: Eukaryota > Viridiplantae > Streptophyta > Magnoliopsida > Sapindales > Sapindaceae > Dimocarpus > Dimocarpus longan. Next base: position 17,616,093 of record CM041024.1, read on the forward strand.
CCATCATTGTCAAAAAAAGGTAGAGCATGTGTAGCATCATGTATAGTTTTCCTGGATGGATAAAAAAATGGTTAAAGTAATTTTATTCTTTCTTTTCGTTATCAGCATTAGTAAGAAATTAATTAATTGATTTTTGGTGACCATTTGACTGGTTATTTGCCACAATAGAAACTACTTCTGTCTACTCCTATGGTGCACAACTTTCAAGTTTCTTAGCTATTTTTTGGGCCAAAATTTGGTTTCAAATGTTGAAAATTGAATAACGTGCAAGTGTTTGTAAATTTCTGTTTGATTTAGTATGAAATTGATGATAATAGACTAATCTAGCTTTGCATAATATAGCATCAATTATAACCGAGAAATTTTCTTTTGCAGTTGACAGTAAGGCTTGTATTGAAAGAATGGCAATTTTCTGATGGTTCACATAGCTTTAACAATTTTCACATTGGCTCTCAACCATCACTCAATGGGTCATCAAATTTTCTTTCAAGAACCGGAAGGAAGATTAATATAACTGTTGTGGAAGGAAAGGATCTTGTTTTAAGAGATAAAAACGGAAAGTTTGACCCATATGTTAAATTGCAGTATGGAAAGGTAGGGTTCTTTTTCATGATAATAACTTATGATACCAAGGTTAATGATATCACAACATTATGTGTGACGCATTCTAGATGTATAATCACTGTCAGTCATCTCAATTCTAATTATTTTGTGAATTTTTCTTCAGATCCTCCAAAGAACTCGGACTTCACAGGTTCCTAATCCTATTTGGAGTCAAAAGTTTGAATTTGATGAGATAGGAGGTGGTGAATACCTGAAGATAAAATGCTACAGTGAAGAAATCTTTGGAGATGACAACATTGGCAGTGCAAGGGTTAATTTGGAAGGTCTTATAGAAGGCTCAGTCAGGGACATATGGGTCCCCCTTGAAAAAGTGAATTCAGGAGAACTAAGGCTTCAAATAGAGGCTGTGAGAATAAATGACTATGAAGGATCAAGGGTATGCTTTTATTGCTCTGAAATGAATAAGAATTTCAACTCTTTACCAGAAAGTGATAGGGGAAAAAAACAATTTACAAATTTAACTTGAAAATATAGGTAATTACAAACTCTTAAAATCATAAAAAATCTAGGTTTGAGTTGCTTTATCCATGCATTTATGGAGTACTTAGTGAGCATGCATATCTGTATATTTTGAATTGCTTGCTTTTATTTAGTTAGAGACATGGTGTTTAACATATCTCTTTGCTGAGTTACACATACAAAGCAGGTTTTCAAGCTTAGGTTTATTTTGAGTTCATTAGTCTTGTATGACTATATTTTCAAGTTCTAATGTCATTTCCTTGAATGTTACTAGGGTTCAAGTGCAGGTTCAGGCAATGGCTGGATAGAACTTGTTCTTGTTGAAGCAAAAGACCTTGTTGCTGCGGATATCAGGGGTACAAGTGATCCATACGTGAGAGTGCAATATGGAAATTTGAAGAAGAGAACAAAGGTTTCTAGCCATGTCAGATCCTCAGAGTTATTCTTCTATGTTAGGCCCTCAATCATTGCCACCTACCATATGAGGCAGAAACCAGTTAAAGAATTGAAAGTACGTAAGAGGAAAGTCAAAGGAATTAATGTTGATTGATTGGGTATTATTTAGACAGTAAACTTGATTGAAGGAGTATTGTCTAGGCAACAAGTTAACTATTTAATGTGGGTACTAGGAGTGTCAGGGGTATCTGGAGTATTGTATTGAAATTGCAAAGTAGCTCTGCTAAGGTTAGTGCAGCATGAGCCTTATGAATTCCTGGTGTAGCAATAGAAATCTTGAGTATGTTTCTTTATTTCTTTGAGCAATAAATCCCCAAATCAGTCTTTATTTCTTTATTTCCGTTAGTGAAAGTCCTAACTATTGAACCTGGCTCTAATGCTAGTAGTTAGGCCCCTCACTAACAGAAATAAAGAAATAAAGACTGATTAGGGGATTCATTGCTCAAAGAAACAAAGTAACAAACCCATGATTCCTAGTGCTGCACCAACCTTAGCAGAGCTACTCTGCAATTTCTATACAATACTCAAGATACCTCTAACACCCTTAGTTCCCCCATTAAATAGTTAACTTGCTTTCTAGCTAATACTCCTTCAATCAAGAGTACTGTTTAAACAATACCCAATCAGTCAACATTGAATGCTTTGACTTTACTACAATACTCCTTCAATCAAGCTTACTGCCTAAACAATACCCAATCAGTCAACATTAATTCCTTTGACTTTCTTTTTGTATACTTTCAATTCTTTGATTGGTTTCTGCCTCTTATGGTAAGTGGCAATAATTAGGAGCCTAACATTCTACTGTGGAAAGGGGATTTAAAACTATCAGTCTATGATATTTTCCTTTCCTCATTTTATTTTTGTTAATATATAATCTCATCCTAGTTTTTTGCTTCTGTTTGGCCTATGCTCTCACTCTTATCCCTCATTATTACAACAGTCAGCAGTTAACTCAAATTAGTGGTGCGGAATGCTGTGTCAGTAATTTTTAAATTGAAATGTCATATCTGGGTGATGATTTTGAAATGTTATGCATAGTACTCTGTATTTTAAGCATGCATTGTAAAGGTGGTCTGAGTTTTATGTTTTTCATTCTTCATTGTTATTAACTTTAATATGTAGACATTGTTGATTATTTGTACTATACTTCCTCTGGATCTTCTGCCACTTAAATTATTGACCTTGGTTTACCATGGCTTGCCTTTCAGGTCGTATATAAAACTCTAAATCCTCAATGGAATCAAACCTTGGAGTTCCCTGATAATGGCAGTCTCCTGATGCTGCATGTCAAAGACCACAATGCTTTACTACCCACATCGAGTATAGGTGATTGTGTAGTAGAATATCAGGGATTGCCTCCAAATCAAATGGCTGACAAGTGGATACCCCTCCAAGGAGTGAAGAGGGGAGAGGTCCATGTTCGAATAACAAGAAAAGTTCCAGAGCTAGAAAAGAGATCCAGTCTGGATTCTGAGTCATCCTTAACCAAAGCACACGAAGTTTCTAGCCAGGTGAGACCTTGATCAACTTTTTGTTGATTTTAATTGTCTGTCTACCATTGTGTCCCCTGCTATTGGAATGTGATTTTATTATCGTCTTCCACAGCTCACAGTTGTATAGTTTTGAGTCTAACATATGTTGTTCATCAGATGAAACAAATGATGATCAAATTTCAATCGTTGATCGAGGATGGGAATCTTGAAGAACTTTCCACTGCTCTAAGTGAGCTGGAAAGTCTTGAAGATACACAAGAAGAGTACATGGTACAGCTTGAACAAGAACAAATGCTTCTACTTGACAAGATAAAGGAGCTTGGTGAGGAAATGTTTAACTCATCACCTTCCCTTAGCAGGTCCTCCAGAAACTGAGCCGCCATACCTTTAAAACTATTAACCTTACACAGATTATTTTTCTCTTAAAAATATAAATTTGCTTATATGAAAATCATATAACATAGCTACTGTATATGGTTCCCCAAGTGTCTAAATCTTTACGTCGCCTTCATAGCTCTGTAATTGTTAATGAATACTCCATTTTAGCAGCTAATGAATAATTGCCTGTTAATGCTTGTTCTTGCTTTTGTTTGTACCTTCACTCTTGCCATGAAAAAAGTTATTATAAATTTATTTTCATGGTTCAATATGAATGTGGTCGATTTCAATGCATAACCTCCTGGTTAAACTGATTCCAATCTTACACTGTATGTAATGGTGTTGTGAAAGAGAAACGGGAGGTCCTGGTATATTTGTTGAGCTATTATATTTATTAAAGTAGTGTTTGCTATATGAGATTGCACTAATTTTAATCCAATGTAATATCGGTTACTAGAAGTCCAGCCTTGTTATAGCAACATTCTGTACCGCCAGGCAAGACTGGTTGAGCCTTTCTCTTTTCTTTTCTTTTTCTTCTCCTTATTTTTTTGTAATAAATTCTTAAAATGTAAATTATTAAATATATTTAAAAATTAATTTAGTATACTTTATTAAAATATTGTTCAAAATAATAATTTTAATATGAAATAAAAATGAATAAAAAATTTATTTATCATAAAAAAATTAATCTTTTATATTTTTTTGAAAGATAAATATATTTATTTGATGAACTAAATTTTTTAAGTTAATTTAAATTTTAGATTTTATTTCTTGAAAATGTTTACAAATACTATTTTATTTGAAAACAAATTTAACGGGATTTTATGCCAAACAATTTCAAGATGTGTTTCTTTTTTCCAAACATTTTTATGTCAAGCATTTTTTGAAACAAAGTCTTGGACACGAATTGATTATAATGCGCATGAAGAATCTGCCTATCACAATATGTGTTAAACGTAAGATATACCAAACCAACACCATACTAAACAAAAGATAATATTATTTTTAGTCCAATCTCAACTATATCAACCACATCATAATACTAATTTAGTTTAATCAAATTGTATCCTATTATATTCAATCCATAGTCCAATTCTATTTAATCAAATCCATAATAATAGTCCAATTCATTTTTACACACAAAACAAGCCCTAACAAATTTTATGAACTTTCAAGGTGAAAATGTTTGAAAAAGACAAAAAACTAAAAATTTTGTAAGAATCACTTTAGATAGGTTTTAATAAAATCCATTAGAATTCTCCGTATTCCACCTAAAGATTATCCCTAACATTTTGAGAAATCACTTTATAGGGGGTGTTCAATCTAGACTTTCAAAAATTTTTATGAAATTAAAAAGTTTAGATGTATTTAATTTAATTAGACTTTGAAGGACTCTATAAAAATCGTAAGAAATGCCAATAACTTTTAAAAAATTGATAAAAGTTATAGACTATTCAATCAAGACTTTTAAAGAGTTTATATAAATTAGAAAAGTTTCAATTTGTTAATAATATTTGTGTATAAAAAATTTCACCAGCGTCTATATAAATTACAAAAGTTGTAGACTATTCATTCCAAAAATTTTTATAGACTTTTGAAAAGGAAGAATAAATCAAACCTTCAAAATTTTTGGATTTGATTAATTTACTAATTTGGGTAATATTATCCAATAAGATTACAACCGTTGGATGACTTATAATTAATCCAAATATCCATATTGAAGAATCTTAAATACAGTTAAATAAATGTCATTTACTTTTAACCTACTAAACGTGGTACTTGCATTGTTATTGATGTGATGGTAATTAAATTTAAGTACATTAATACCTTCAAAAGTTAAAAATGTTTAAGAAAAGTAAACATTTGAATTTAATAAAATCAGAGAAAAAATTTATATCGAATTAAGATTGATATTAATGTGATGGTCATTAAATTTAAGCATATTAATACTTTAAAAGTCATAGCATTTATGTTTAAAAAAGTTAGCATTTGAATTTTACAAAAATTTAAGATAAATAAAAAAATATTTACGTGTAACTAACAGTGTTCAAATGAATATATTCAACATTTTACTTATAACATGGTATCAATTTATAATGTTTACGTTTATATGACAAATAGCAATGTTAGAATAAGTATATGAAATATTTTATTTAATATCTATATGGTAATTTTAGGGGAGTGTATTCAATTATGATTTTAAAAACCTTTCATAAACTTTTGTAGTAAGGACTTTACAAAAGTTATGAGATATTCAATATTAACTTTTAAAGAATCTATGAAAGTTTGAGTGTATTATAAATATCTATGATTTTTGTGAAATTTCTTATATGGCAAACTTTGATAGACTTTTGGATGTTTACTATAAATTCCCAAATTCATCAATTCTCTTCTATCTCTTCCAAAAACTTTTCCAAACTTTCAATTTTCGATTGAAAATAGAAAACACTAATTTCTCTTGTATGGTTTTTTCTTCCTTTTCTTGCTTCCATTGATTTATGTATTATTATTTGATTACAAGCGATACGACAGCTAGGGTTTGTATTCAATTGTTGTTATATTCAATATTTTTGTTTTGCTAGGGTTTGTATATTTGAAATTTCGATGATGAATACGGTTGAATAAATGTCATTTACTTTTAACCTACCAAACGTGGTACTTGCATTATTATTGACGTGATGATAATTAAATTTAAGCACATTAATACCTTCAAAAGTTAAAAATGTTTAAGAAAAGTAAACATTTGAATTTAATAAAATCAGAGAAAAAATTTATATCGAATTAAGATTGATATTAATATGATGGTCATTAAATTTAAGCATATTAATACTTTAAAAGTCATAGCATTTATGTTTAAAAAAGTCAGCATTTGAATTTTACAAAAATTTAAGATAAATAAAAAAACATTTACGTGTAACTAATAGTGTTCAAATGAATATGTTCAACATTTTACTTATAACATGGTATCAATTTATAATGTTTACGTTTATATGACAAATAGCAATGTTAGAATAATTATATGAAATATTTTATTTAATATCTATATGGTAATTTTAGGGGAGAGTATTCAATCATGATTTTAAAAACCTTTCATAAACTTTTGTAGTAATGACTTTACAAAAGTTATGAGATATTCAATATTAACTTTTAAAGAATCTATGAAAGTTTGAGTGTATTATAAATATATATGATTTTTGTGAAATTTCTTATATGGCAAACTTTGATAGACTTTTGGATGTTTACTATAAATTTCCAAATTCATCAATTCTCTTCTATCTCTTCCAAAAACTTTTCCAAACTTTCAATTTTCGATTGAAAATAGAAAACCCTAATTTCTCTTGTATGGTTTTTTCTTCCTTTTCTTGCTTCCATTGATTTATGTATTATTATTTGATTACAAGCGATACGACAGCTAGGGTTTGTATTCAATTGTTGTTATATTCAATATTTTTGTTTTGCAAGGGTTTGTATATTTGAAATTTCGATGATGAATACAGTTGAATAAATGTCATTTACTTTTAAACTACTAAACGTGGTACTTGCATTGTTATTGATGTGATGGTAATTAAATTTAAGCACATTAATACCTTCAAAAGTTAAAAATGTTTAAGAAAAGTAAACATTTGAATTTAATAAAATCAGAGAAAAAATTTATATCGAATTAAGATTGATATTAATGTGATGGTCATTAAATTTAAGCATATTAATACTTTAAAAGTCATAGCATTTATGTTTAAAAAAGTCAGCATTTGAATTTTACAAAAATTTAAGATAAATAAAAAATCATTTACGTGTAACTAACAGTGTTCAAATGAATATATTCAACTTTTTACTTATAACATGGTATCAATTTATAATGTTTACGTTTATATGACAAATAGCAATGTTAGAATAAGTATATGAAATATTTTATTTAATATCTATATGGTAATTTTAGGGGAGTATATTCAATCATGATTTTAAAAACCTTTCATAAACTTTTGTAGTAAGGACTTTACAAAAGTTATGAGATATTCAATATTACCTTTTAAAGAATCAATGAAAGTTTGAGTGTATTATAAATATCTATGATTTTTATGAAATTTCTTATATGACAAACTTTGATAGACTTTTGGATGTTTACTATAAATTCCCAAATTCATCAATTCTCTTTTATCTCTTCCGAAAACTTTTCCAAACTTTCAATTTTCGATTGAAAATAGAAAACCCTAATTTCTCTTGTATGGTTTTTTCTTCCTTTTCTTGGTTCCATTGATTTATGTATTATTATTTGATTACAAGCGATACGACAGCTAGAGTTTGTATTCAATTGTTGTTATATTCAATATTTTTGTTTTGCTAGGGTTTGTATATTTGAAATTTCGATGATGAATATAGTTGAATAAATGTCATTTAATTTTAACCTACTAAACGTGGTACTTGTATTGTTATTGATGTGATGTTAATTAAATTTAAGCACATTAATACTTTCAAAAATTAAAAATGTTTAAGAAAAGTAAACATTTAAATTTAAGAAAATCAGAGAAAAAATTTATATCGAATTAAGATTGATATTAATGTGATGGTCATTAAATTTAAGCATATTAATACTTTAAAAGTCATAGCATTTATGTTTAAAAAAGTCAGCATTTGAATTTTACAAAAATTTAAGATAAATAAAAAATCATTTACGTGTAACTAACAGTGTTCAAATGAATATATTCAACATTTTACTTATAACATGGTATCAATTTATAATGTTTACGTTTATATGACAAATAGCAATGTTAGAATAAGTATATGAAATATTTTATTTAATATCTATATGGTAATTTTAGGGGAGTGTATTCAATCATGATTTTAAAAACCTTTCATAAACTTTTGTAGTAAGGACTTTGCAAAAGTTATGAGATATTGAATATTAACTTTTAAAGAATCAATGAAAGTTTGAGTGTATTATAAATATCTATGATTTTTATGAAATTTCTTATATGACAAACTTTGATAGACTTTTGGATGTTTACTATATATTCCCAAATTCATCAATTCTCTTCTCTCTTCCAAAAACTTTTCCAAACTTTCAATTTTCGATTGAAAATAGAAAACCCTAATTTCTCTTGTATGGTTTTTTCTTCCTTTTCTTGGTTCCATTGATTTACGTATTATTATTTGATTACAAGCGATACGACAGCTAGGGTTTGTATTCAATTGTTCTTATATTCAATATTTTTGTTTTGCTAGGGTTTGTATATTTGAAATTTCGATGATGAATACTATTAACATACAATCAATTAGCTTAATTAAATCAATTCTTTCTATTCATGTAATATATTATTTTGTTTCCATGCATAGATTATTCTCTAGCCTTATTTGGTTTTTTCATTGGCCTATAAATAGGCTTTATATTGTATATTGTAATATACAGTGAAAGAATACAATCCTTTTATATTTAATATGGTATCAGAGCTTAGGGTTTAGAATTTTTTTTTTCTAGCCTTCGTTCATTGTCATCAACCAACCAAACCACAGCCGCTACTGCATCCACCACGCCGCAGTGTCACCTTTGTAACAATCATCACCCAAACACCACCCAAAACTGGAGTAGTTGTCTACATCATCTCATCACACCGTCACTACCGTATCCCATTGCCTCATCACTATCGCATCAGTTTTGTCACTCCGCCAACGGTGCCTTCCAGTCATTCCTTATTGTTGCTGTCAGGTCTCGTTCTCTATCGGACCTGGTTCTCTCGCACCATCGCATTATCACACCTTCACTGTCGGACCTGGTCTCTGATCTGTTTCGCTGTTTGCACCTGGTCTCCGGTTTGAGCGGCAAGTCTCTGGTTTGTTTCCGCTGTTCGCTATTCACATCTCCAACATCATCGTACCTGGCCGCATCACACCACTACTGAACCACCTGTTCCCAACCTGATCTGTCATCATCATACCTGGTCGCATCACACCGCTATTGGACCATCTGTTATCGCATCAACCTGGCGCTGTTCTGCTGTCACGCCATTGTCACCATTGTTCCGCCGTCGCTACTGCATCACGGCGCTGTCCAACCGTCACAAATCCCCGGCTGCAATCTGGTCTGTTTTCGCCACTGTTTCGCCGCTGCCTCCACACACCATCGCTGTTGTCACTACACTGGCAACTGGTCCTGATCTGCACCGTCGGCTGTCATCACCCTATATCCGTTGTTCCGCTGTTTTGTTGTCGCACCAGTCGCCACTACACCACCTTATCAACACTGTGCTTCAGTCTCTTCTGGTTGTGTTTCAGCACCCAACAATCATCGCATCTATCACCTCTGGTTGTGGCCACCATCGCATCTCTCTCTGGTTTGCACTCGCATCGCTGTCTCTGTCTTGTTTCGCTATTGCACCATCCTAGTGCACTGTCTTTGGTTTGCTTTTCTTTGCATAATCACTGGGTCATTGCTGATTTTTTAGACTTGGGAAAACTTGTGCTTTATTTGGGCTCCTAAATTTGGTGTTTATTGGACTGCAGATAAAGAGAAATTAGATAGATCTATTTTCTTAATTTCTCTTATTGGGCTAGTTTACTTATTTTCTTGAGCTTATTTATTTTATTGTTGGATCCCCCCATGGTAGTTGTTGGTGATGGTCCCCAAATATCTGAATGAATTAAGTCAAATGGTGCTTGGAAAACTGAATCACTACTGTAAAAAGGCAGTGCATGATGTTTGGATAATTGACATGATAAGCAATCAATATGATCATCAGTCACAGAGCCTAAATGTCCCCTAAATGATAAGGAATGCAAACGACTAGATGATGTATGACCTAACCGTGAGTGCCAAAGACTCAATGGCAAAGATGAAGAAGTAGCGGCAGATTGATAAGGAGATGTGACTCGTGAAGGTAGTTGAAGATGAATGAGCTCAAACAAACGTCCAACTTTACGGCCTATCCCATGAATCTTCCCCGTTTGTGGATCCTGCACACGACAACCAGAAGAAGTAAAATGTACATCAAAACCAAGTTAGTTGAATAAATGTCATTTACTTTTAACCTACTAAACGTGGTACATGCATTGTTATTGATGTGATGGTAATTAAATTTAAGCACATTAATACCTTCAAAAGTTAAAAATGTTTAAGAAAAGTAAACATTTGAGTTTAATAAAATTAGAGAAAAAATTTATATCGAATTAAGATTGATATTAATGTGATGGTCATTAAATTTAAGCATATTAATACTTTAAAAGTCATAGCATTTATGTTTAAAAAAGTCAGCTTTTGAATTTTACAAAAATTTAAGATAAATAAAAAATCATTTACGTGTAACTAACAGTGTTCAAATGAATATATTCAACATTTTACTTATAACATGGTATCAATTTATAATGTTTACGTTTATATGACAAATAGCAATGTTAGAATAAGTATATGAAATATTTTATTTAATATCTATATGGTAATTTTAGGGGAGTGTATTCAATCATGATTTTAAAAACTTTTCATAAACTTTTGTAGTAAGGACTTTACAATAATTATGAAATATTCAATATTAACTATTAAAGAATCTATGAAAGTTTGAGTGTATTATAAATATATATGATTTTTGTGAAATTTCTTATATGGCAAACTTTTATAGACTTTTGGATGTTTACTATAAATTCCGAAATTCATCAATTCTCTTTGACAGACCCCGTTTCTGCACTTCTATTTCCGTACAGACGGCAGCCTGCCGGCAACCCCACGGTAACCCTCCAGCCTATATTTAATCCGACTGAAAGATTCCCGTGAAGCTAAGCCGTTTTTCCCTATTGAAAACTTTTTTTTTTAATTACACATTTATATAATAGACTTAGTAAAAATTTGGGCAGCATAACGACTATTTTTCTAAGATTACCACCCTGCGAATTTGGTAAAACTTTAAACACTTCTAAAATCAATTGGTTTTTCCCAAACTTCTGGGCCTCAGGCCTTCAATTTATCAATTCACAAGCAACCACAAGCATGTCATCAATTTTCAAAATACTTTAAAACACAAAACAGTACGTCATGCATTTATATTTACTCATACATGTTCAAAAATAAGAAAAACTTATATATTATGTCATATACAATTAATTAAGTATTTCCCAAAATAAGATATATACAATCACAGCAGTACAAAGCACTTTCGACTCAATCTGCCTAATCCTGGGCTGGAGTCTCTGATCCTGATATACCTGTACCTGTACCTGCATCTGCCCCTGGGGAGGTTTTGTTTGTAAAACATAAAACAGTATAAGCTAAACGAGCTCAGTGAGTGTTGTAAGTTTTTATTTTCATTTTATCTTTATAAAAATTCCTCCCTTAGTTTTAAAATACTTTATAAACCTTTCATTGCTGTAATATGAAAAATCAATTTTTCTCTCAAAACCATTTTTCATATAAATGCATGGATAACTTATTTATGTAAATATCAATTCAATTCCATTATAAAACTAAAAGATACGATAAATTATCATATAATTCAGTTTTCTGCATAAAATATAAATAGTGGTGGCATTATTATTTTTGAAAAGTCTCTGAATAAAACGAGTCAACCACTAATGGTCCGTACCATATGGTATCCTAGGTATGGAGCGGAATTTTGCCTCGCTCCGGCCTTCCCGGAATTTTTCCTCGTTCAGGCCATCTAACCGGTATTACGTAGCGGAATTTTTCCCTCGCTACGGAGCGGCATTTTTCCTCGCTCAGGTGGAAGCTAGCTAATAATATACCCTATACGTGCATTAGGCGACACACTAAACTGAACAATTAACTCGATACAATCCCCCCTGCGGGTTTCCTCCCGCTGTTAGTGACAGACACTCCCAACACTGCCAATGCACGCTTCGGGTACTCAACCTCAACCGGAAATAACTGTAAGATCTACCAAGCATACCATATGTTCAATATATATTTCCATCAAATAATTTTTCACCATAAATACTTATCTCGTATAAACTTTTCAAATTTAGGAAATCCATATCTCATATTATTTTTCAAATTTCAAATTTATAGTCCATGCAAAATATTTTTCATATAATTTCATTTATTTCAAAATCAAACTATAACATATCATAACATAAACTTTAAAACATTATATCCAAAATATTTTAAATAACACTCACCGATTATCGATTCACAAAATCACACGCTTTCGGGTTCCCTCGATTCCAAATATAATTATCGCCGTCCTAAATTAAATCTACAAAGTAATATAATATATAAAATTTTTAGTACGGCTGCCATATTGGAAAAATAGCCCTAAAAATGAGTTCTACACTTAAAAACGAGTCCGTAGACATGTCGGGAGCTAAATTTCGAGTTCGGGAGGTCGAAAATCTTACCTCCGCCGTACGTGGTGGCCGACGGCGACTTTCCGGCGTCGGATTCCGACGACCTCGGTGGTGGGAGGTATGGTTAGGTGGGTTTTGTTGTCCTCGACACACTAATCACGAAAACGAGGTCGATCGGCGTCGAAATCGCTTTGTTTCGTCGGAATCTAGAAAAATAAAAGTTGGTTAACCGCCTTACTTCATCTACTGAAACCAAGACCCAAACGGTGATAAAAATTGACAAAATTGGTACCTATAGAATCTACGTCGCACGAGCTTTCCAACGGTACCAAGATCGGTCAAAACGGAGCTCGGATGAGGTCGGAACGAGAGATTGAAATTGGGCTCGCGAAACTGAAAATTTCTGGAAATCCGAGGAGAGAGAAAGGAGTGAGTCGGCCGAAGGAAGAAGATGATGATATAATCCGGCCGAATTGCAATTTGCCCCCTCAACTTTGTAAAAATTACGATTTTAACCTAAACTTTTAAAAACATAACTTTTTAGTCCTTGCACTATTGCCCAATTTTTATAACATTTTTCAATTTCGCCTTTTTCTTCAATATTTCTTTTCATACTATTTTCATACCTCTAAATCAATTATTTTACCATTTCTTGAGCTCGAAATCGCATCCATAAATTTTATCATAATCCAATTTTATATTTGGGCACTCTAAATTATTATTTTATTCCATAAATGAGACATACGTGTACAATACGTATATAATACTAAAATAGGGATGACATATTACAATTTCTTCCCCCCTTAAAGAAATTTCGTCCTCGAAATTTACAAAACTCATCGATGTCTACTGAAATAATTGAGGATATTTATGTTTCATTTGATCCTCATGCTCCCATGTGGCCTCCTCTATATCGTGATTCCTCCACAATATCTTTACTAAGGGAATGACTTTACTACGTAGAACCTGTTCTCTGCGATCTAAAATCTGAACCGGTTCCTCTTCATAAGCTAAGTTTTCCCTCAGCTCCACAGGTTGCTCTCTAAGTATATGAGAGGGATCGGAGATATATTTTCGAAGCATGGACACATGAAACACATCATGAATTTTATCCAACTGTGGTGGCAGCTTCAACCTATACGCTACTGATCCTACTCTGTCAATAATCTCATACGGCCCAATATAACGCGGACTCAGCTTACCACGTTTTCCAAATCTAAGTACGCCTTTCCAGGGAGATATCTTGAGGAATACTTTATCTCCAACTTCGAATTCAAGATCTCTACGGCGATTGTCTGCATAACTCTTTTGCCGATCGTCTGCTATCTTGAGCCGGTCCCTTATAACTTTAACTTTATCTGTAGTGATCTGAACGAGCTCGGGACCTATCAATTTCCTCTCACCTACCTCATCCCAACACACTGGAGTCCTGCACTTTCTTCCATAAAGTGCCTCATATGGGGCCATACCTATACTGGCCTGATAACTGTTATTATAAGCAAACTCCATAAGTGGTAGATGTATATCCCAACTACCCTTGAATTCCAGAACACATGACCTGAGCATATCTTCAAGTGTCTGGATCGTCCTCTCTGACTGACCATCTGTCTGCGGGTGAAAGGCTGTGCTGAAATTTAGCCGAGTTCCTAATGCTTTCTGTAGACTGGGCCAGAACTTCGATGTGAATCTAGGATCACGATCTGAAACGATAGAAACAGGTGTACCATGAAGTCTTACTATCTCATCAATGTAGAGCTGCGCTAATCTGCTAAGGGGGTAATCACTCCGGATAGGCAGAAAATGGGCGGATTTCGTTAATCTATCAACTATCACCCATATCGCATCATGCCCCCTCTGACTGCGCGGAAGCCCTACTACAAAGTCCATGGTGATCTTCTCCCATTTCCACTCAGGAATAGAGAGAGGTTGCAACAGTCCTGCCGGCTTCTGGTGCTCTGCCTTGACTTGTTGACAGGTGAAGCATCGGGATACAAAAGCTGCTATTTCTTTCTTCATCCCTTTCCACCAGTAATGTTCTTTTAGGGTATGGTACATCTTCGTGCTACCCGGATGCATGGCGTATGCTGAGGAATGAACTTCTTCCATGATTTCCTTCTTCAGATCCTCTACATCCGGTACACATAAGCGCTGTCCCATCATTATTGTACCATCTTCCCTGATAACGAAATCTGTTCTCTTTCCATCTTCGATTTCTTTCTTTAATTTGACCAACTGAGGATCCTGTTTTTGCAATTCTCTTATCTGATCCACCAAAATGGGACGAACATGGAAAGTAGCTAACAATGCTCCGGAGTCTGCTACATTTAATTTTACTCTCAACGATCTTAATTCCACCAAAATCGGAAGATACACAGTCTTCAATAGTGCTAGGGAGCTCGTAGGTCTCCTGCTCAAAGCATCAGCCACTACATTGGCTTTTCCGGGATGGTACTCTATCGTACAATCATAATCTTTAATTAGCTCTAGCCACCTCCTTTGCCTCATATTCAATTCCTTTTGAGTGAGTAGGTATTGTAGACTCTTATGATCTATAAAGATCCGACAAGGAACACCATATAAGTAATGTCTCCAAATCCGCAATGCAAATACAACTGCTGCCAATTCTAAATCATGGGTAGGGTAGTTTTGCTCGTGCTTCTTTAGCTGTCTAGAAGCATAAGCTACAACTTTATCGTTTTGCATCAACACACAACCTAAACCCTGTCTCGAGGCATCACTATATACCGTGAATCCATCTGTTCCTGTTGGTAATGTCAAAACAGGAGCTGACGTTAATCTTTTCTTCAATTCATCAAAACTTTGCTGGCAAGCTTCTGACCACTCGAACTTTTCTTCCTTTCTCGTCAGTCTAGTTAATGGGGTTGCTATCTTGGAAAAACCCTCAACGAACTTTCTATAATAGCCTGCCAACCCGAGAAAACTCCTAACTTCAGTCACATTTGTGGGTGGTCTCCAATTCGTGATAGCTTCAATCTTTTGGGGATCCACACTAAGCCCTTCAGCTGAAATGACATGACCTAGGAAAGCAACTCTATTCAACCAAAATTGGCACTTACTGAATTTCGCATACAACTGGTGCTCTCTCAGGGTCTGCAACACAATCCTGAGATGTTCCGCATGCTCTTCATGACTGCCTGAATATACCAGAATATCATCAATAAACACAATCACGAACTTATCCAAATAAGCTCGGAAGACCCTATTCATTAGGTCCATGAATGCAGCTGGGGCATTTGTCAACCCAAATGGCATAACTAGGAATTCACAATGCCCATACCGAGTTCTGAATGCAGTCTTCGAAACATCTCCCTTCCGAACCTTCAGTTGATGATAACCTAATCTCAAATCAATCTTCGAATACACTTTGGATCCCTGTAACTGGTCAAATAAATCATCAATCCTCGGGAGCGGATATTGATTCCGTATTGTCACCCTATTCAGCTGTCTATAATCAATACACAGCCGTAAGCTCCCGTCTTTCTTTTTCACAAACAAAACTAGAGCAAAAACATAACTTTTTAGTCCTTGCACTATTACCCAATTTTTATAACATTTTTCAATTTCGCCTTTTTCTTCAATATTTCTTTTCATACTATTTTCATACCTCTAAATCAATTATTTTACCATTTCTTGAGCTCGAAATCGCATCCATAAATTTCATCATAATCCAATTTTATATTTGGGCACTCTAAATTATTATTTTATTCCATAAATGAGACATACGTGTACAATACGTATATAATACTAAAATAGGGATGACATATTACACTCTTCTATCTATTTTAAAAACTTTTCCAAACTTTCAATTTTCGATTGAAAATAGAAATCCCTAATTTCTCTTGTATGGTTTTTTCTTCCTTTTCTTGCTTCCATTGATTTATGTATTATTATTTGATTACAAGCGATATGACAACTAGGGTTTGTATTCAATTGTTGTTATATTCAATATTTTTGTTTTGCTAGGGTTTGTATATTTGAAATTTCGATGATGAATACAGTTGAATAAATGTCATTTAATTTTAACCTACTAAACGTGGTACTTGCATTGTTATTAATGTGATGGTAATTAAATTTAAGCACATTAATACCTTCAAAAGTTAAAAATGTTTAAGAAAAGTAAACATTTGAATTTAATAAAATCAGAAAAAAAATTTATATCGAATTAAGATTGATATTAATGTGATGGTCATTAAATTTAAGCATATTAATACTTTAAAAGTCATAGCATTTATGTTTAAAAAAGTCAGCATTTGAATTTTACAAAAATTTAAGATAAATAAAAAAACATTTACGTGTAACTAACAGTGTTCAAATGAATATATTCAACATTTTACTTATAACATGGTATCAATTTATAATGTTTACGTTTATATGACAAATAGCAATGTTAGAATAAGTATATGAAATATTTTATTTAATATCTATATGGTAATTTTTGGGGAGTGTATTCAATCATGATTTTAAAAACCTTTCATAAACTTTTGTAGTAAGGACTTTACAAAAGTTATGAGATATTCAATATTAACTTTTAAAGAATCTATGAAAGTTTGAGTGTATTATAAATATCTATGATTTTTGTGAAATTTCTTATATGGCAAACTTTTATAGACTTTTGGATATTTACTATAAATTCCCAAATTCATCAATTCTCTTCTATCTCTTCCAAAAACTTTTCCAAATTTTCAATTTTCGTTTGAAAATAGAAAACCCTAATTTCTCTTGTATGGTTTTTTCTTCTTTTTCTTGTTTCCATTGATTTATGTATTATTATTTGATTACAAGCGATACGACAGCTAGGGTTTGTATTCAATTGTTGTTATATTCAATATTTTTTTTTTTGCTAGGGTTTGTATATTTGAAATTTCGATGATGAATACAGTTGAATAAATGTCATTTAATTTTAACCTACTAAACGTGGTACTTGCATTGTTATTGATGTGATGGTAATTAAATTTAAGCACATTAATACCTTCAAAAGTTAAAAATGTTTAAGAAAAGTAAACATTTGAATTTAATAAAATCAGAAAAAAATTTTATATCGAATTAAGATTGATATTAATGTGATGGTCATTAAATTTAAGCATATTAATACTTTAAAAGTGATAACATTTATGTTTAAAAAAGTTAGCATTTGAATTTTACAAAAATTTAAGATAAATAAAAAAACATTTACGTGTAACTAACAGTGTTCAAATGAATACATTCAGCATTTTACTTATAACATGGTATCAATTTATAATGTTTACGTTTATATGAATAATAGCAATGTTACAATAAGTATATGAAATATTTTATTTAATATCTATATGGTAATTTTAGGGGAGTGTATTCAATCATGATTTTAAAAACTTTTCATAAACTTTTGTTGTAAGAACTTTACAAAAGTTATGAGATATTCAATATTAACTTTTAAAGAATCTATGAAAGTTTGAGTGTATTATAAATATCTATGATTTTTTTTGAAATTTCTTATATAGCAAACTTTGATAAACTTTTGGATGTTTACTATAAATTCCCAAATTCATCAATTCTCTTCTATCTCTTCCAAAAACTTTTCCAAACTTTCAATTTTTGATTGAAAATAGAAAACCCTAATTTCTAATGTATGGTTTTTTCTTCCTTTTCTTGCTTCCATTGATTTATGTATTATTATTTGATTACAAGCGATACGACAGCTAGGGTTTGTATTCAATTGTTGTTATATTCAATATTTTTGTTTTGCTAGGGTTTGTATATTTGAAATTTCGATGATGAATACAGTTGAATGAATGTCATTTACTTTTAACCTACTAAACGTGGTACTTGCATTGTTATTGATGTGATGGTAATTAAATTCAAGCACATTTATACCTTCAAAAGTTAAAAATGATTAAGAAAAATAAACATTTGAATTTAATAAAATCAGAGAAAAAATTTATATCGAATTAATATTGATATTAATGTGATGGTCATTAAATTTAAGCATATTAATACTTTAAAAGTAATAACATTTATGTTTAAAAAAGTCAGCATTTGAATTTTACAAAAATTTAAGATAAATAAAAAAATATTTACGTGTAACTAACAGTGTTCAAATGAATATATTCAACAGTTTACTTATAACTTTGTATCAATTTATAATGTTTACGTTTATATGACAAATAGTAATGTTAGAATAAGTATATGAAATATTTTATTTAATATCTATATGATAATTTTAGGGGAGTGTATTCAATCATGATTTTAAAAGCCTTTCATAAACTTTTGTTGTAAGGACTTTACAAAAGTTATGAGATATTCAATATTAACTTTTAAAGAATCTATGAAAGTTTGAGTGTATTATAAATATCTATGAGTTTTGTCAAATGTCTTGTATCGCAAACTTTGATAGACTTTTGGATGTTTACTATAAATTCCCAAATTCATCAATTCTCTTCTATCTCTTCCAAACACTTTTCCAAACTTTCAATTTTCGATTGAAAATAGAAAACCCTAATTTCTCTTGCATGGTTTTTTCTTCCTTTTCTAGCTTCCATATATTTATGTATTATTATTTGATTACAAGCGATACGACGGCTAGGGTTTGTATTCAATTGTTATTCAATATTTTTGTTTTGTTAGGGTTTGTATATTTGAAATTTCGATGATGATTACAGTTGAATAAATGTCATTTACTTTTAACCTGCTAAATGTGGTACTTGCATTGTTATTGATGTGATGGTAATTAAATTCAAGCACATTAATACCTTCAAAAGTTAAAAATGTTTAAGAAAAATAAACATTTGAATTTAATAAAATCAGAGAAAAAATTTATATCGAATTAAGATTGATATTAATGTGATGGTCATTAAATTTAAGCATATTAATACTTTAAAAGTCATAGCATTTATGTTTAAAAAAGTTAGCATTTAAATTTTACAAAAATTTAAGATAAATAAAAAAAACATTTACGTGTAACTAACAGTGTTCAAATGAATATATTCAACATTTTACTTATAACATGGTATCAATTTATAATGTTTACGTTTATATGACAAATAGCAATGTTAGAATAAGTATATGAAATATTTTATTTAATATCTATATGGTAATTTTAGGGGAGTGTATTCAATCATGATTTTAAAAACCTTTCATAAACTTTTGTTGTAAGGACTTTACAAAAGTTATGAGATATTCAATATTAACTTTTAAAGAATCTATGAAAGTTTGAGTGTATTATAAATATCTATGAGTTTTGTCAAATGTCTTATATAGCAAACTTTGATAGACTTTTGTTTGTTTACTATAAATTCCCAAATTCATCAATTCTCTTCTATCTCTTCCAAAAACTTTTCCAAACTTTCAATTTTCGATTGAAAATAGAAAACCCTAATTTCTCTTGTATGGTTTTTTCTTCCTTTTCTTGCTTCCATTGATTTATGTATTATTATTTGATTACAAGCGATACGACAGCTAGGGTTTGTATTCAATTGTTGTTATATCCAATATTTTTGTTTTGTTAGGGTTTGTATATTTGAAATTTCGATGATGAATACAGTTGAATAAATGTCATTTAGTTTTAACCTACTAAACGTGGTACTTGTATTATTATTGATGTGATGGTAATTAAATTCAAGCACATTTATACCTTCAAGAGTTAAAAATGTTTAAGAAAAGTAAACATTTGAATTTAATAAAATCAGAGAAAAAATTTATATCGAATTAAGATTGATATTAATGTGATGGTCATTAAATTTAAGCATATTAATACTTTAAAAGTCATAACATTTATGTTTAAAAAAGTCAGCATTTGAATTTTACAAAAATTTAAGATAAATAAAAAAACATTTACGTGTAACTAACAGTGTTCAAATAAATATATTCAACATTTTACTTATAACATGGTATCAATTTATAATGTTTACGTTTATATGACAAATAGCAATGTTAGAATAAGTATATGAAATATTTTATTTAATATCTATGTGGTAATTTTAGGGGAGTGTATTCAATCATGATTTTAAAAACCTTTCATAAACTTTTGTAGTAAGGACTTTACAAAAGTTATGAGATATTCAATATTAACTTTTAAAAAATCTATGAAAGTTTGAGTGTATTATAAATATCTATGATTTTCGTGAAATTTCTTATATGACAAACTTTGATAGACTTTTGGATGTTTACTATAAATTCCCAAATTCATCAATTCTTTTCTATCTCTTCCAAAAACTTTTCCAAACTTTCAATTTTCGATTGAAAATAGAAAACCCTAATTTCTCTTGCATGGTTTTTTCTTCCTTTTCTAGCTTCCATATATTTATGTATTATTATTTGATTACAAGCGATACGACGGCTAGGGTTTGTATTCAATATTTTTGTTTTGTTAGGGTTTGTATATTTGAAATTTCAATGATGATTACAGTTGAATAAATGTCATTTACTTTTAACCTGCTAAATGTGGTACTTGCATTGTTATTGATGTGATGGTAATTAAATTCAAGCACATTAATACCTTCAAAAGTTAAAAATGTTTAAGAAAAATAAACATTTGAATTTAATAAAATCAGAGAAAAAATTTATATCGAATTAAGATTGATATTAATGTGATGGTCATTAAATTTAAGCATATTAATACTTTAAAAGTCATAGCATTTATGTTTAAAAAAGTCAGCATTTAAATTTTACAAAAATTTAAGATAAATAAAAAAACATTTACGTGTAACTAACAGTGTTCAAATAAATATATTCAACATTTTACTTATAACATGGTATCAATTTATAATGTTTACGTTTATATGACAAATAGCAATGTTAGAATAAGTATATGAAATATTTTATTTAATATCTATATGGTAATTTTAGGGGAGTGTATTCAATCATGATTTTCAAAACCTTTCTTAAACTTTTGTAGTAAGGACTTTACAAAAGTTATGAAATATTCAATATTAAATTTTAAAGAATCTATGAAAGTTTGAGTGTATTATAAATATCTATGATTTTTGTGAAATTTCTTATATGACAAACTTTGATAGACTTTTGGATGTTTACTATAAATTCCGAAATTCATCAATTCTCTTCTATCTCTTCCAAAAACTTTTCCAAACTTTCAATTTTCGATTGAAAATAGAAAACCCTAATTTCTCTTGTATGGTTTTTTCTTCCTTTTCTTGCTTCCATTGATTTATGTATTATTATTTGATTACAAGCGATACGACAGCTAGGGTTTGTATTCAATTGTTGTTATATTCAATGTTTTTGTTTTGCTAGGGTTTGTATATTTGAAATTTCGATGATGAATACAGTTGAATAAATGTAATTTAATTTTAACCTAGTAAACGTGGTACTTGCATTGTTATTGATGTCATGTTAATTAAATTTAAGCACATTAATACCTTCAAAAGTTAAAAATGTTTAAGAAAAGTAAACATTTGAATTTAATAAAATCAGAGAAAAAATTTATATCAAATTAAGATTGATATTAATGTGATGGTCATTAAATTTAAGCATATTAATACTTTAAAAGTCATAGCATTTATGTTTAAAAAAGTCAGCATTTGAATTTTACAAAAATTTAAGATAAATAAAAAAACATTTACGTGTAACTAACAGTGTTCAAATGAATAGGTTCAACATTTTACTTATAACATGGTATCAATTTATAATGTTTACGTTTATATGACAAATAGCAATGTTAGAATAAATATATGAAATATTTTATTTAATATCTATATGGTAATTTTAGGGGAGTGTATTCAATCATGATTTTAAAAACCTTTCATAAACTTTGGTAGTAAGGACTTTACAAAAGTTATGAGATATTCAATATTAACTTTTAAAGAATCTATGAAAGTTTGAGTGTATTATAAATATCTATGATTTTTGTGAAATTTCTTATATGGCAAACTTTGATAGACTTTTGGATTGTTTACTATAAATTCCCAAATTCATCAATTCTCTTCTATCTTTTCCAAAAACTTTTCCAAACTTTTAATTTTCGATTGAAAATAGAAAACCCTAATTTCTCTTGTATGGTTTTTTCTTCCTTTTCTTGCTTCCATTGATTTATGTATTATTATTTGATTACAAGCGATACGACAGCTAGGGTTTGTATTCAATTGTTGTTATATTCAATATTTTTGTTTTGCTAGGGTTTGTATATTTGAAATTTCGATGATGAATACAGTTGAATAAATGTCATTTACTTTTAATCTACTAATGGTGTGTTTACTTTATGGATTAAACAAAGGGAATGGGGAATGAGATTGATTGATGTTGTTTACTTGCTTAGAATTCATTCCGTAATGGGAATAAAAATATGGGCCCCACATCAATTTGGGGTTGTGGAATGGGAATCTCATTCCCCCCACCCCACTTGGGAATCCCATTCCCATTCCCTTTGTCAAAATAAAATGTCCCTTATACCCCTTTTTAAAAAAATAAAGAAAAATTTATTTATTTGATGTTAAAAAAAAAAAAAACTACATATTGTAATAAAAAATTGCGTACTATTAATTTTTCATCACCAATGTTTTAATTATCATGATGGACTAATAAAATAATATGTAATTTTTATTATTATTATATGTAATTTTTTATTTAATATTAAAAAAAATTACATATTATAATAAAAAACTACACACCAAGTTAGTAAATTATTAAAATAATATTAAATTTTTTTATTATAATATATAGTTTTTTATTTGATATTAAAAAAAAGAGCATATTATAATAAAAAACTACACATTATTATAATTAATCCATAATTTTAATTAAGGGTATTTTTGTAACTTATAATTGATTCATTCCGATTCCAAAGTAAAGTAAACAGTTTAATGGAAATAATATTGATTCCGATTCCGATTCCTATAGTTGAAGTAAACAACTTATATGATTCCGATAAGTCATTCCGATTCCAAGTCATTCCGATTCCAGATCATTCCGATTCCTATTCCGATTCCTCCAAGTGAAGTAAACGCACCATAAACGTGGTACTTGCATTGTTATTGATGTGATGGTAATTAAATTTAAGCACATTAATACCTTCAAAAGTTAAAAATGTTTAAGAAAAGTAAACATTTGAATTTAATAAAATCAGAGAAAAAATTTATATCGAATTAAGATTGATATTAATGTGATGGTCATTAAAGTTAAGCATATTAATACTTTAAAAGTCATAACATTTATGTTTAAAAAAGTCAGCATTTGAATTTTACAAAAATTTAAGATAAATAAAAAAACATTTACGTGTAACTAACAGTGTTCAAATGAATATATTCAACAGTTTACTTATAACATGGTATCAATTTATAATGTTTACGTTTATATGACAAATAGTAATGTTAGAATAAGTATATGAAATATTTTATTTAATATCTATATGATAATTTTAGGGGAGTGTATTCAATCATGATTTTAAAAACCTTTCATAAACTTTTGTAGTAAGGACTTTACAAAAGTTATGAGATATTCAATATTAACTTTTAAAGAATCTATGAAAGTTTGAGTGTATTATAAATATCTATGATTTTTGTGAAATTTCTTATATGGCAAACTTTGATAGACTTTTAGATTGTTTACTATAAATTCCCAAATTCATCAATTCTCTTCTATCTCTTCCAAAAACTTTTCCAAACTTTCAATTTTCGATTGAAAATAGAAAACCCTAATTTCTCTTGTATGGTTTTTTCTTCCTTTTCTTGCTTCCATTGATTTATGTATTATTATTTGATTACAAGCGATACGACAGCTAGGGTTTGTATTCAATTGTTGTTATATTCAATATTTTTGTTTTGCTAGGGTTTGTATATTTGAAATTTCGATGATGAATACAGTTGAATAAATGTCATTTAGTTTTAACCTACTAAACGTGGTACTTGCATTGTTATTGATGTGATGGTAATTAAATTTAAGCACATTAATACCTTCAAAAGTTAAAAATGTTTAAAAAAAGTAAACATTTGAATTTAATAAAATCAGAGAAAAAATTTATATCGAATTAAGATTGATATTAATGTGATGATCATTAAATTTAAGCATATTAATACTTTAAAAGTGATAACATTTATGTTTAAAAAAGTCAGCATTTGAATTTTACAAAAATTTAAGATAAATAAAAAAACATTTACGTGTAACTAACAGTGTTCAAATGAATATGTTCAACATTTTACTTATAACATGGTATCAATTTATAATGTTTACGTTTATATGACAAATAGCAATGTTAAAATAAGTATATGAAATATTTTATTTAATATCTATATGATAATTTTAGGGGAGTGTATTCAATCATGATTTTAAAAATCTTTCATAAACTTTTGTAGTAAGGACTTTACAAAAGTTATGAGATATTCAATATTAACTTTTAAAGAATCTATGAAAGTTTGAGTGTATTATAAATATATATGATTTTTGTGAAATTTCTTATATGGCAAACTTTGATAGACTTTTGGATGTTTACTATAAATTCCCAAATTCATCAATTCTCTTCTATCTCTTCCAAAAACTTTTCCAAACTTTCAATTTTCGATTGAAAATAGAAAACCCTAATTTCTCTTGTATGGTTTTTTCTTCCTTTTCTTGCTTCCATTGATTTATTTATTATTATTTGATTACAAGCGATACGACAGCTAGGGTTTGTATTCAATTGTTGTTATATTCAATATTTTTGTTTTGCTAGGGTTTGTATATTTGAAATTTCGATGATGAATATAGTTGAATAAATGTCATTTACTTTTAACCTACTAAACGTGGTACTTGCATTGTTATTGATGTGATGGTAATTAAATTTAAGCACATTAATACATTCAAAAGTTAAAAATGTTTAAGAAAAGTCAACATTTGAATTTAATAAAATCAGAGAAAAAAATTGTATAAAAGATTAGAGAAAAAATTTATATTGAATTAAGATTGGTTTTAATGTGATGGTCATTAAATTTAAGCATATTAATACTTTTAAAAGTCATAGCATTTATGTTTAAAAAAGTCTGCATTTGAATTTTACAAAAATTTAAGATAAATGAGAAAACGTTTACGTGTAACTAACAGTGTTCAAATGGATATATTCAACATTTTACTTATAATATGGTCTCAATTTATAATGTTTACGCTTATATGACAAATAGCAATGTTAGAATAAGTATATGGAATATTTTATTTAATATCTATATGATAATTTTAGGTGAGTGTATTACACTGGAGACGATGAAAGTGTTGTGGCTGAGGACGCTAGCACATGGAACCTTTTTTTTTTAGGCATTGATCCTACTTTCTTCACCATTATTTTATTCATTGTTTTGATTTCTCGATCTGATTTTTTTTTTTTTTTTGAACTTTTACATGACACAGGTAAAACATAGAAGATTATTATTGACTTGTTTTGATATGAATTTTCTTGATCTGACATGGAGAAACTTATTTGACTTAATTTGTTTTGATGTGTGGTATTAGAAAAACAAATATTATTGATATGTACAAAATTAGATGATGTAGACCTTTTATATTTTTCAAGTTTTCTTACTAGTTTTGCAGAAACTTTCTTTTTTTTTAAGTAGGTTCTGCAGAAACTTTTATTAGTTCTGGAGTAATTAATGAACTACTGCATTTGCTAGGCTTGACTGCTTATATGAAAGTACATATACAATCAATCATGTAATTTTTATGAGTTTTTAATTCTTTTCAGTGAGTTAGAAAGAGTGGTCTTTGGTAGATTGAAGAGCCCTCTTTATTAGATATTCAGACACATTTTTCAAACTTTAGCTATGAGGATATATATATTTTAGTAAATTTATAACAATTTATAAAAATTAATAAAAATTTTAAAAGAGTTTATAAAAATGTCTAAGAATCTTTAATGAACCTGTGAAGTCATCAAAGGCTTATAAAATTTCACAAAAGTCATTAATTAAAACAAATCTATATAACTTTTTCAAAATTACAATCGAATACATCATTTTTAATCCAATTTAATGTTTGTTGTTAGAAGTCCAGCCTTGTTAGTAACATTTTGTCCCGCCACGGAGAGACTAATTGAGTTTCTCTCTTTTCCTTTTCATTATTTATAATAAATTTTTTAAATATAAATTTTAAATATAATTAATAATTAATTTAGTATATTTTATTAAAATATTTTTTAAAATAATAATTTTAATATTAAATAAAAATAGATAAAAATTTATTAATTGTAAAAGAATTTTAATATTTTATATTGTTTTTAAAAGATAAATATATTTATTTTATTAACAACATTTTTGAAATTAATTTAAATTTTAGATTCTATTTTTTTTTTTAAATTATTAAAAAATTATTATTTTATTTCAAAATTAATTTAACTGGATTTTATGCCAAACAATTTCAAGATGTGTTTCTTTCTTCCAAACATTTTTATGCCATGTATTTTTTGAAACAAAATCTTGGCCACAAATTGATTATAAGTAGCATGAAGAATCTGAAGATGTGTTAAATGCAACATATACCAAAATAATACTATACTAAACTAAAGATAATATTATTTTTAATATAATCTAACTACATCAACCACATCATAATACTAGCTTAGTTTAATCAAATTGTATTCAATTCTATTCAATCAAATCCAAAATAATAGTCCAATTTAGTTTTACACACCAAACAGATCCTAAAAATTTTATGAACTTCCAAGATGTAAATGTTTGAAAAAACTAAAAATTTTGTAAGAATATATCATTTTGACAGTACCTTTACTCGAAAGCAAAATTTTATTCGTTTTAATAAATACCATTAGAATGCTCCATATTCCACCTAAAGGATTAAGTTTTCATTCATGATTCATTTTCTAATAAAATTTGATTCTCTTCCATTTTCATTGGTGATTAACAAGCATGTCCCTACAAAATACCAAAGAATTTTGTTAGACATGTGAGTATATCATCACAAAGATTCCTTAAAAACTTAAAGACAGGTATCTAAGTTGGTCCTGTCCTTTCATTTCGGGCCTACAAGCCTAACAGATTAATATCCCCTTCCATCGTACAGGTAATTTCAGAATCAGTACTGATGCCTCGTCCTGGTTGGGGGCTGTCATTCGTGTTGCAGAGGATAGGGCCATCACGTTTTAGCTACTCGTGCTTTGTTCGGTGGGGTCTGTTTTGCAGTTGATGCTGCTGATGATTTGGGATATTATTCAGTTGGACAAAGCACCTGAATATATCCGGAGAGTGTTGTCGGGTATATTTTGTAACGTCAGGCACCATTTTGACATTATATCTATATCTATATATATATTTATATTGGATTTGATGGCTTTATTTCCAGATTAGTGATATGTATGCTTTATTCCAAGACAGGTAATTCGGGTTGCCAAACATACCGTTGATATTCCGTGTGGTTCTACTTTTTGGATAGAAGATTTTCCCCCCATGGATTACTTCACTGTTGCTGGGTGATGCCTAGATGAATTTGTTATTGTCACTTTCAATCAACATTCGTGCTTTTGTAAATAAGAAAATACTTGTAAATAAGAGGTGGTTTTTACTTTAAAATAAGACTTATGCACAGCTGCTAAAATATGTTCATTAATGTAATCAGACAGTGTTCAATATGGAGATTCTAATGTTGGTCCGATTATTATATTTATTAGAGGCATGGGATTAGATATCTTAGAAGCTCTCTAATATGCGAAGTGGAGATAAAGGATAGACACATGTTAATCGTTTGACATATACACAAGACAATAAATTAGAAATGTATGTAAACCATAGATAAGTTGGGAGTTATATAGAATCTGGAAAAAACTTTGTGACTCTAATATTATATCAATAATTATTTAATTCAAAAACTTATTTTGGATAGGTCTAACTGTAATACTTAAGGTTAAGATTAACACTTCCTATGAACAAGCTAAAAATATTTTTAATAAGCTTTAGGTTCAGTTAATTATAGAGAATTTTTTATACCTAATAATTTTAAATAAAAAAAAAATGAACTTGTCCTTTAGTGAATTTTAAACGTATTAAATTGTGATATGTTGATCAGTACAGAAGTAATGTTAATCCATACCTAAATCATCTTTAAGAGGTAGGCAGAAGTAGATGGAAACGAATGAAAACCAAGAGAAGCAGCAGCAGTAGTAGTGGAAAAGCATGGGTTAATTAAGGTGGGTTTCGTTTGTGCTTGTGTGATAACATTTAATCCTTACGTGGGGCATCCTCATGGCAGAATGATGATAAAGAATTCCACTAAGCCTCGTCATCAGAATATGAGTCATCCATCACATTGTAATTTCAATTAATTTTTACTCAGAAGTGGCTGCTGAGATGGACTGCCCCATTGCTCTCGATCTCTTTAAAACCATGCAAACGCAACTGCTATCCTCCACTCGTCTCAGATATCTTAGATCATCTCCTCATCAATATCATCAAAACCTCATCATGGGGAGCAGTAGTTCTTATTTTGTTGCCTTTGTGATGGTAATTGTTCAATTTGCTTATGGTGGATCGAATATCCTCATCAAAGTATCCTTTCAGAAGGGACTCAATCAACTGGTTTTAATCATTTATCGCCATCTAATTGCCATGCTCATCTTAGGTCCTTTTGCTTATGTCCTGGAAAGGTAAAACACGACACCCTTAATTTTTCTTCTTTGCTTATATATTATTTCCTTGAAAAAACCTCTGACAGTATTTTAGTTCATGTCAAACAGGAAACAACGCAGTTCTCTCTCCTTTAAAGTGATGGTACAAATTTTTGTACTCGCATTAATTGGAACTACTGTTCAGCTTAATGTGTTCTACATTGGTTTACACTACACTTCAGCAACAGTTGCAAGTGCGTTGAATAACGCTCTTCCCAGTTTGACATTTCTCTTGGCCTTCCTGCTGGGGTGTGTATATGTTAAAGCACTCTTGTATACCTTTTCACGCGTCAGACTGATAAATTTAATCCCTAAATCAAATTCAAATACATACTTAAATATTAATAAAAACTTATATAATATTATTAAACCAATTTAACATTAATAATCATGAAAATTATTATATATAGCTGTACGTATAGCTTCATTTGAAGGGATATATGTCCTTTTACTAATAGTTAGCATTTGATTCAGGATGGAGGAAGTGAAGATCAGAAGTAGAAGAAGTCAAGCGAAGGTGGTGGGTACACTTCTTTGCATTGCAGGGTCACTAGTTTTTACCTTCTGGAAGGGACAATACTTGTTCAAAAGCTTTACAGACAAGCCTCTTGTTAATATACATACAACAAATGAAGTCAAGGAAAGTTGGATAAAAGGTTCTGGTCTTATTCTCGTCGGTTACATTGGATGGAGTGTGCAGCTAATTCTCCAGGTCCTAAAATTAACATTTATATTGACATCAGGATATGAGACTCTGTGTAATTTTTTTGTTAAATTAATCTTTATTTTTTATTTTTATCATCGTATATATATATATACAGGCCATTATCCTTAGAGTGTACCCAGCTCCAGTATCAATCAACACTTTGGTTTGCTTCTTCGTGTTGTTGCAAAATGGAGTGCTGGCGGTGTTCTTTGGAAGGGATCCTAGCTTATGGAAGCTGGACTGGAATGTAAACCTCTTAACCAACGTCTACTGTGTAAGTGGTTTCATGATCAGTTAGTTCATGCGTATATTGTTTTAGTGGCTTTAACTTAACGTATATATGTTGTTGATCTGGTAATTAATTTCCAGGGAGTTGTAAACTCAGCGATAGTGTACTACGTACAAACATGGTGCGTCAGCGAAAAGGGGCCAGTTTTTGCAGCTATGTTTAGTCCACTTCAAGTTGTTATTGTGGGAATTTTTTCTGCTGTTGCTTTCGCTGAGCGGTTTCACGTGGGCAGGTGAGCTATATCTGATTCTTCTTCTCCTGCATAAAACAACATCTTAACTGTCCATTGTTTGATGTTTTTGGCAATTTCCAGTATGGTGGGCGCAGTTGTCGTCATTGCGGGACTTTATTTTGTAGTTTGGGGCAAAAAGATGGACAGTCTTGTTGATGAAAACACTGAGGATAAAGAGGAGCTTGGCAATGAAAAAATTGTGGAGATTACATGCCAGAAGTGAATGAAATTAAAATGAGAACTTTTCTTCTTTTTCTTGTGTTTTTCTTTTTTGGTTAACTACACATTTGAAATTTTGGGGGATCAAGGCGGATACAACTTGAGTTCACGATTTCATTGATGTGGGCACGAGAAACTTATCATTGAATAATGAAAAAATATATGTACTTTCTCATCAAAAGAAATCAAATTGAATTCATGGAATGAATGAGAATCTATATGTACTTTCTCATCAAAAGAAATCAAATTGAATTCATGGAATGAATTTAAAGTAAGACAATTGGTTTAACCATATAGTTCTATCCACCACAAGGTGCCCATGCACATAAACAAAGTGACCTTTTCTTTTTCTTATTATTTAACAAAACAGTAATGGTAGATATTATTTTATTCATATCGTCGCCTGTGATAAGTGAGACATACCAGTATTAAATGATTAAATATTATGATTTGCATATAAGCTCAAGTGTTCAACTACCACAGTAAAAATATATACGAACTGGGATATGATGCCTAGTTAGCGTTAGAATTACACTATTGCTATAAAGAATCTAGGGAAAATATGAAAATCCCCCCATAATGGAAAATAATCCTAGTCAACTACAACTTTTAAAATATTAGCCAAAAAACCCTACCGCTA
Organism: Dimocarpus longan; assembly: GCA_022984855.1. Classification (NCBI taxonomy): domain Eukaryota; kingdom Viridiplantae; phylum Streptophyta; class Magnoliopsida; order Sapindales; family Sapindaceae; genus Dimocarpus; species Dimocarpus longan. The sequence goes on from CM041024.1 coordinate 17,647,456, forward strand.
GTGAAATGGTGGTTTCATCATTTCAATTACTAAATTACTATTTTACACGACAATAAATATTGAAAAAATCTAAAATATAAATAAAAATTAAATTTTTTTAAAAAAGTTCAAATATTGATAAATCAATCTCCACTATCTATCAATTTATATAAAACAATTAAAATAATAATTTATACACTGAAAAATTAAAATATAAATAAATTTAAAATTTAAACTTAATAATAAAAAGGATAAACATAATAAAACTGAAAAAATAAATAGAAAATAAAAATGTAAAAATAATAATAATAAAACTTGATTAGTGGATCTAGTTATCATTCTAAGTTAATAATTTGTTTTTATTATAGATAATCAAGATATTATGCTGTAATTTAGTTGCAAACATAACTTGCTCATCATAACTCATCAAAAACTTATATTTCCCAAATCAAAATGTAACAAAAAAAAAAAAAATACAACAACAAAGAAAACAAGTTCAAGCTCATTGCGGTTCATGTTCTAAGTCTAGTTAGGTCTCTGTGTGATGATTCTGATTCTCTCTGTTGTCCTATTTGTTTTCTTCATGGTCCTCCATTTCTTTCACTTTTTGGTCACCATTTTTGGCTCTCACAATCTTTGCTCACAACCATCTTCAATCCATCACCAAAAAAATGAAAACAAAATGACACCACCAATAGTTCAAGAATAAACCATCTAGATTTAACACCGCCACCAATAGTTCAAGCACAAACCATCTAGATTTCAACTCTTCTCTATTATTGGGTTTTGTCAATAACAATTCAAAAGGACTCAACTTTATTTTTTTTTATCACATAATCAAAAAGAAAAACATATATATGGACCAACGATCTAGTAGATAAGAGAAAAGCAAGCGTAGATAAGTGAAAAAAAAAAAAAAAAAAGAGAGAAGACATACCAAGAAGCAATCGGTGTGGAGGAGGAGAGGATTACAAAGTAATGTAGAGGTAGGGGTGGGCACAATTCGGTTTTAGTCAAAACCGAACCAAACAAAAAAAAAATCAGTTTTTGAAATTAAAAAAAAAAAAAAAAAAAAAAAAAAAAAAAAAAAAAAACGTACAGAATTGAATTGTATGAATAAACCGAACTATACTAGCTTAGATAGGTTTGCTTCAGTTTTCGGGTGGGATCGATTTTTTCGATCCAAATAGAACCGAAATCGAAATAATTCTACTTTTAACATCATAAACTGAATCAAATCAAATACAAGTTAAAAATTAATATTTTCAGTCCAGTTTGATTCAATTTAGTTCAATTATCTTTTTTTTGCTCACCACTACATGAAGGTGGAGGAAAGGAGGCATTCGATAGAGTGAAGATAGAAAAGAGGAAAAGGGAAAGTAGGGTTTACAAAAAAAAAATGTTTATATACTGGAGTAGATCGAGTCGAGTCGATTGAGACACTTGATAAACTCGATTTGATCTCTGTTTTTTTTAGAATTAATCTAACTAGACCCAATCAAAAAGTTGTGTCGGGTTCTTGAAATCATTTTAGCCAATATTTTCTTAGACATAAAATTACTCATCTACCTGTAGCCTTAATGGATCTGTTAGCTTTTGGATGGAAAATACCAACCCACTAACGATTGGGGGTTTTTTGGGTAATACTTTGAAATCAGAGATGGTTTCACATTACTTTTAATTTCAGGGGTTATTTTGATAATATCCCAAGAATCTAATATTTATTTTGCTAAAAAGAATCCAAATTAAAAGGGTATATGAAGATAAGATCTGGTAATACTCTTAGAATAAAATAGATCACAAAACGACCTGCACGGAATCTATGTGGTGAGCATTTTTACTTCTTGCTTATGTAAGAACTCAACAAAATTCTGGATTCATGCACGTGGGACACTTTAAAGAACTCACTGTAGTATATTTGTCAATTTTGGCCATCTAGGATGAGTTTTCATGAAGTGCGCAGGTCAGCAACTAGTGCGCTTTTCTTACGTGCTAAGGTTGTGTGGTGTCCTTTGCTTTAATTTGCTGTATGAATTGGATAAAATAAAAGTGGCGATTGGCTTTGGTTTAGGTGGGAGCATGTTGGTGGGTGGGTGCGTTGGTGCTATGATTATAGACAATCTGGGATGATTTTGTGCTGCATATGCCTTCCCGTTGAATGGGTTGTGTTTGAGCCTGACGCTGGGGAAGTTTTTGTTGTACGGAAGGTACAGCTGGTGGCTCAGTGGACTGGCTTTTCAATTGCAGTTTTGGGGAGTGACTCCTCTGCAACTATGATGGGCATGTTCTACAATTATTGTCTGCTGTTACAGACTTGTATTTGGTGACTGATGACCTGAGCTCTTTTTTCCTGTTTGGGTGTCACTTCTTGTAAGTTTGTGCCTAGGAATGGAAACAAAATTTCTCATGCCTTGGCGTCATGTTTGCCTTTTCTTTGTATTGGCAGATTTAATTCAATAATGTTGAATCTGGCTGGTTCTTAAGAAAAAAAAGTGAAGAAGCTTATGTTAACATAAATGTCAAGTACAAGTGTAATTATTATATATTATTTTAAGGACTAATATGTAGCTAGAATATTTCCTTTTGCTGATTAATCTTACCATCTACATCAAATTTATTAAAAGTTATGAGCATTCTAATCTTTTAAGTAAGATGTAGAGAATTCATAAAACAAAATTACACAGTTTTTGAGATTAATTCTCGGCCAAAAGAATTAGCTTTAAATTGTGCATGTCCTATTCGGACAAAAGAGAAAAACGACCCTTCCTCAAAATGAACTATAGACCATCTGTCATTACAATACCGAAAGTTTCCACCCATACATTTCTCCGGCTTTTGGACTGTCGAACATTGAAACCAGTCTCTTTCACAATACCAACATGTCTTGTGTTCAATCATTTTCACACTTCCAACATATCTTGTGTTTGATATGCAAATAATTATAACTAAACTAGTTAAATAAAAAGCTGAAGCATAGTTACTTGTACAATCATTATTAAGTTGCATTTATAATTAGGCACCTAAGTATATATTGCTTGGAATCCCCATGTCTATTACTAGTTCAAATAACACAACATACATAACCACTGCGTTGTCTGTGTATAATTGTTAATAAAACGTCATCACTTCCTCAGGACCTGAAAAATGTTTCCCAAAATAGTTATTGTGCTCAGAAAATGTAGTGCAATTGGCACGACAAAGACGCAAAATCACATAATTTCAATAGTTTGATGATCATAAAAAAGTTTGTGCAATGTCCACAAATAATAATGAAAGAGACCATTCTTTAAGACTTTATAAATGCTGAGTAGTGAGTGAGTTCTAATAGAGCAAAGTTGGTTTGTACAGTAGAAATTCGAGTAGTGTATATCGACACAACAAACACCATGCTTAATTGTGTCATTAATTGGAATAAATAACTTGGAAGAACAGGAAAAGTACTGATAGTATTGTATACCAGAGCCACATAAATTAAACATCATTAAAAATTGACAAAAAGGAAAAACCCTGAATGATGATACCACAAGACATCAGTTTCGTCAACTTTAAAAAGCACCGGAGTTAGGACAAAAGAAAAGGGAAATATAATTGCATAAACAGGCTGCAGGCACTGACAACTTCTTTGTAGATAAGCCAGCATTATATGTGAAATCTGAAAAGTGGTATTAGGGGCATGTTTGATAGCTAGATTGTTTATTTGGGGATGACGTAACTTAATTCCTTTTAGTATTAATTAGGGCTTGTTTATTAAAGGAAAGTAAAAAATATATATCAAATTCTATTATAGAGGGAAAGCGAAAGGAACTCAACTTTTAATATTGGGAGAAAAGGAATTACGTTTCTTTTCTGGTAGGAATCCATAATTGATGTGGAGGGTTTAGGTAATTTGATGTTTATCAGCTTTTTTAAAATATGGTAGTCAACAAATAAGCAATTAAATTTCCTTACACTTTTTTTAAGATTTTCAATTAATGAATACTCTGTAGTAAATGACAGACTCGATCTATTGAGTTATATTTTCCCTGATTATAATATTTTATTAGTAAATAAGTCATGCGTAAATATAAATAAGAGTAGACTCTTATAGGTTGGTTTTTTTTTTTTTTTTTTTTTAAAGGAATCTGAATTTTTTCATTACGCAGATCTGTAAAACATGTGATTGGGTTATTAACGAAGTAAGAGTGGAAACATCATTAAAATTAATTCGTGTAACACTCGTGTTTACGTTAATCAATTCATTCTTAAACCTAAAGCCTCTATATATATATATATGACAATTCTTCAATAAAAACGTCTTAAGATAATCACTCATTTTCAATAGGCTCAACTATAATGATAGGATCCATTAAAAATAAATATTTCAAGATGTCCTTACCATAAAAGAATCCTCTATGCACTTGTATATAATTGGTGAATGAGATCCTCTTCCACCACGTTAATAATTGAATAAAAAATTGAAAACCTAGTAAATAAAAAAAGCAGTGAGTGGCGATACTTAGAGATCTTTAGAGGGGCGCAATGCAGGCGAGAAAAAGCAAGAGACGAGAGAAATATAGAAAGTTGATTTAGTTGATGGCACTCAGTGCGCACAATTAGATGGTGATGCTTCCTCTAATCACAGTGAAATTTTCTGCATGTGTGTTGTTGTTTGATATTTGAAATCGGAGCCATATTTTCATAGATTCCGATGGTTGTGTTCCACTCTTATTATTTACTATTATACCATCACCACTTAAAATTCATTAGTGGAACTTTTTGTTAGACCAGCATTAAGTTGTTTTTTCCTTCACAATAAGAGGTAGCTTCGTGAATCAATTTTATTATTAATTTATTATATATTGGTATTTATTCGATTATATATATTTTTCATATTTAAACTTGATTGTTAATAAACATAAACCAAGAGAGACTTGAAGCTTGAGCTTTGGTGAAGCAAGATAGTGCATTTTTTGTTCAAATTTCTTTAACCTATTTTCAACCTTGGCAATCTATATTTGTTCTTCAACGTTAGACAGTTAATCAACATCCAAACCAATCCAATTAAAATCTAATTCAATCGAGTTTTCATTAGCCTAGATCACATCTTCATCAACCTAGACCTTTATCCTTGTCAAAATCCAAATTTTGAACAATGCATCACAGATCTTCAACGCATTCCAAATCTTGAACACAACCAAATCTACATCTTCATCAACATCATCAAGGATATTGGCTCCATCTCTAATGGAACACCTCCATTGGAGATGAAACTGATCCATCTCCGATGGAGCATCTCTATCACATTGGAGATGGAATGATTTGCTACATCTCTATCAAAGCAAGTGGATCGCTCCATCTCTATTGTCTTATATGGGTTTTTCCAAATCAAAAAGTAAGAAAACATTTTTTTAAATTATTTTTAAAAATAAATTTTTTTAGGAAAAATCCTAAAAAACAACTTGACTTGTGAGAGATTATCCATTTTCTTTCATATAATTTCGGTATTATTCAAAATAACCCATATCATCACTTTTTTAATAGAAAACTGAAACTGATATGTGCAGAGTTGTTAAAAAATTAACTGAAAAATTACTTTTTTCCCTCCTATGACCGTTGCATACACAATGACTATTTTGGACACCATAAAAAGCTATCAAACCTACACGAAAACACACATACAATCTCACTAAAAATCCCACCAAACCTGTACGAAACACACCCAAACTCTCAATTGTTTTGAAATCTGTCACATCCAAAAGCTGCATAAAAACACATCCAAACTCTGAAAAAAAAAAAAAAAAAAAAAAAACCCACCTAACCAGCTAAAAAACTAGCCTGAAAGACACGCCAAAACTCTCATTTTGTTGAAATCTATCATATCACAAACTTGTCTAAAAAATACACCCACTCATTTTGCATAAAAACACATCCGAATTCAATAAAAAAACCCAGCCAACTAGCCTAAAAATAGCATGAAAAACACATCCATAATTTCATTCTTTTGAATCAAAACCTGCCAAAAAAACACACTCACCCAACCTTTATAAAAACACATCCAAACATTTGAAAAAAAAAAAAAAAAAAAACACTCAACTAACCTGAAAAGCACACCCAAATTGTCATTATTTTGAAACAGTCACACCCAAAACCTACCTAAAAAACACTTTCACCCAACCCGCATAAAACATACCCAACCTGCAAAAAAAAAAAAAAAAAAAAAAAAAAAAAACCAAAACGCCCTGAAAAACTCACAATCTCTCATTCTTTTGAAACCTGTTACACCGAAAACCTACCTAAAAACACACCCACCCAAACTTTTGATAAAAACTCAGCCAAACCAGCTTGGAAAACACATCGAAACTTCATTGTTTTGAAACCTATCACACCAAAATCCACCAAAAAAACACACCCACCCAACCTAAATAAAAAACCGACCCAAATCAATCTGAAATGAGCCTAAAAAACACACTGAATCTGCCATTTTTTGGAAACCTATCACACCCAAAAGCTGCCTAAGAAACACACCCACCTAACTTGTATAAAAACACACCTAGCCTTCAAGAAAAGAAAGAAAAAACACACCCAAACTCTTATTCTTTTCAAATCTGTCACTGAGAACAACATTAACAATGCCTACAACTACTTCAAAAACAACAACTAGAAAAAGAAAAACAAAAACAAAAAAACCATGAAATTAATAAGAAGCTCAAGCTCAAGAAGCAACATTAATGGAGGAGTAATCGAATTTAAAAACAGAAGATGTTACTGCAGAAGTAAGTAAGTGTGAAGATATCAAAATCTGCAGACAATCCAAAAAAAATATATTTTCAATGTGCGACAAGACAATGTATTTACTATTCATTTTGGGAGCCACAAGCAGATGAGGTACAGTCATATTTGATGAAAATAGAAGAAGGAAAAAAGGCACAACTACAAAGTCTAGATACAAGAGTAAAAAATTTAAAAATGTGCTTTATTGACAGAATGCATAAATTCGAAGCAATACAAGGATGGTTGAAGGCTATTATGATATACAATATAATCATATTTATTGTATGCATGACAATTATTGTTAAACATTATAATATGTAATATTTATATAATTTTATGAGTATCAATATTGAAAAGCTTAAAATATGTAATATTCATATAATATTCAACTATTCGAAATATATAAATAAATGTGAAGTTGTAACCCATACATTAACTATCAACAATAATAAAGCCCCTACTAATCTAACTAAAGCCACCATGAATTGGCAACAAAATAACAATTCAAAATGCAACAAAAGATAAGATAGTTATGGTAACCATCATTCTAAGCCAACAAAATGTAAGGGGCGAGTATTTAGCAAAAGAGACATTAAATAAATATGCAAAAAATTGAAAATATAGTAATCATTCTTGAAGTTGTGACACATATGTGACTTGTGAGCTTGGTTGAAAAGAACATGAAGGTTGTGAGATTGACGCAAAGTGGGAATTAGAGGCCACATCATTTGATTTTGATTTTTTCAGTTAATACAATGTTAATGACGGAATGATATAAGGTTTTTACAATGGTGGAATAATAATACAAAATGAAACTATGAAAAAAGTACCTTGTGAGAACTTGTAGCATGAGAAGTTGAGGAAGCATTCAAACTTGAGGCACGAACTAGATTGCTTTTATCAAAAAAAAAAAAAAACATTTATGTCAAGTTAGTAAAATAAAATTGGAAAACAAGTTTTTTAGAAAATAGCTTATGCTTTTCTGGAGGTGGCATCTCATTTTTGCATGACTTTTTGTTATGCTCAGGCTATAGACATTTGGTGCACTTCACTGTTCTAGTCTTCTTATTTGAACCAAACCTTTTAGCCTTCTCTCTAGGTTCCTTGATTCTAACTGTCTTCGGCTTGCCAACCTTTCTCGTCAATAGGGGTGGGTCACCTGGCTCACCATCAAATATATCACATGTACATTTATCTGGAATTGGATGAATCATACTATTGTAAGTTTTCTGGAATGTAGCTTTTATGAGGTGTGGATGGACATAGTCCTTCACAATAAGCTGGATGCTAAACAAAACAGTGTAGTGGTCTATATATAGTAATGCATACCTACATGGCAAACCATTGATTTGCCACTCCCCATATGCACATCTATGTTGACCTAAGTCAACAACATAACTCCTTTTAGGCCTTAAAATCTCATATTCTTTACTTTCTGCATATATGAGATTGTATATTCTTCCAGCTTCACTTGCTTTTAATATCCTATACCTCACAATAGGAGGTAAATCATCCCTTCAAGCTAACCACTCACCTTTTCTTTTTCTATTAACTGCATTACCATACTTCTTATACTCTTTAGCAACTTCAAATAAGATTTACACCTATAATCACCCAACATACTATTAAAACTCTTAGTCATGTTACTAGTAACATGATGTGAACGGATTCTCTCATCAAATCTATACCTAGTCCAATGGTGTGTACCTATCTTAGCTAACTAGATATGGGCATCCTCATCAAGACTATCAATCTTTATCATAGTCATGTTGAAATCCTTCACACAGTATGCTTTACTGGTCTCCTAAAACAAATTTTTAAGTCGTTGCCTAGGGTATGATTGCTTGAAATTGGCATGAATAAATCTTGCATAATACTTGTTAGAAACTTGTTACTAGTACCTTATACAAATTTTTAAGGAAAAAAAATTGATAAATGAATAAATAACATTATATAAACATAGGACTACCTTGTAATTGCATAGGGAAACACCTTTTCAATAGCACCGAGGACCCCTTTCTGCCTATCACTCATAAATCAAAATGAATCACTAGTAGGGTATTGTAAGTGCTCTTTCAAGTGGTGAAGGAACCATAACCAGCTGGGCAAGGTCCCCCTTTCATATATGCAAATTGCCAATGGAAACACTTTATTGTTTGCATCCAAAATAACTACAAAAATTAGGAACCTTTATACAGGCCCTTGAGGTGGCAACCATCCAAACCTATGAAAGGTCTGCAACCCTTAAAAAATACTACATTTTATGGATGAAAACTCATTAAAAAAAAAAAAAAAACTTTATAAAGTGGGTTATGGTTGTTGCAACTAATAAATGCAACCAAACCCAAGTTATGTTTCTGCACCACAAATGCATATTTTCTAAGGACTCTAAAACAGGCAATATGGTCTTCAACCAACACACCTAGTGCTCTATTTTTGGCCTTATATAATCTTTTCCTATCCACTATGACTCTATAGTTGTTTTGCAACAAGTCAGCAAAGACTGATGTTTTGATGTAAGAATTGTTCTTAATTAAGGTTTCAAACTTGCTACAAATCCACTTGACTCTTGCTTCTTTATTCCTAACCACTTTTTGACACTCATGCACATTATCATAGGTCTTGATCTTCATGTTCCCCCCTCCCCCCGTAATCATCTCTACTGCATAAATTCTTTAAGGACAACTTTGAGCCTTACACTTGTAAGTTAACCTAGTCCTATCATTAACCACTCTAAGTAAAGTCAACCTCTCTTGAACTGCATATTCCCTTAAAATATCCTTCAAAAAGTAAATACTAATCGAAAGGATTTGTAGCAAGTAAATACTGGTTATAAACCTAGTTAGAACTATTATGATCAGTTGTGTAACTTGTGTCTAGAGGAATAGGACAAACTTGTTGTATAGATTGTTATGGTTGATACTCTTAACATTTTTAAAATAACAAGTTTCAATACATGGAGAACGATAATCTGTATCAAGCCCATTTGCTAACTTGACAAGGTGGTTAGCACTTGCCAAATTATTGACAGTAATTGTTGCCATATTAGCTACATAACAACTAATAGTAGCAATTTGTTGTTATTTAATTCAGACAATTGAATAGTACTAATTTGCCACGTTATCTTATGACATGTTGGTTTTATTCGAATAAAGAAAACGCACATGTAGAAGCAAGCAAAATGCATAATTACATATGAAAATATCGAAAAGAAAAAAAGATAAAATTATATCTTATCATTTCATAAAAAACTACAAAATATACATATAGAAAAACAGTTTCATACAAAAGAAGGCAAGTTTACTAACCTATTGATAGAACTTTTTCTTGAGATAAACATTCACTTGGACGGGATCAGGGCAGTAGACAAAAAAGGTAAGTGGAACATACCAAAACCTATAAGATAACAAAATGGTGAGTGGAACAAAACAAAATCTACCATATCAGAATTTAAATATGCAAGCATAAGGATTTAACACTTGACAAGGTATAAAGTGTAAGTCGATTTTAAATCAATTAGTAAACCAATAACAGAATAATTTTTTAAAGTTTGATAATGACAAGCAAGATAGCTTCAACATTACAAAATCAAACCTCATTCAAAACAAGACCAAAAACACCGAAACTACCATCAAAAGCAGTACAAGAAGTAGACTAAAATACTCGAACACCAACAAAACATGATAATCACATAACAACTAAATGAACATCGACGTTACATGAAACAATACAAAAATTTCTAGAATATGAAAATATGTCACAATAACATCAAACATCAAACATCAAACCAATAACAGAAGACACTTCATTATGCTAACAAAAGCATTTTATTACATTAACAACATCTATTGAGAACATGTCACCCATGAGCACATATCATTTTTCAAACCATTCATAACATTTAAACATATTTACTAAGAAAATATACATTTCCACATAACCAATTACACTTTTCAAGTGTGTAATCAAAAAGTATTTTCCATAAAAAAAAACCCTAACAACATACAAACCCTCTAACAAAACAAAATCCAGTTCATCCCTTTAAACAAATATGTCTAAAACCACCTTTCAAACATAAAAATTTATTAAAAAACGTCTCTTCCCTCCATTGTCACTGATGGTCCAATTCCTTCACACCACACATCTTTAAACCCTCGTTTGACAGCCTTAAACCAACCAACGAACACAATAGGCTAGCAATAGAGGAATGTACAAGCAAGAAAATATGAGTGACGATAATGGTGGTGTAACGTCCCAAAATTTTCTGAATTTTTTTTTATATATATATTGAATTTTATTTTCAAGGGGGATTAAAATAAAAATTCAATGAGTGGCATAAAGGTAATAAAGTAGTTGATCTTGGGGTTAAGATGGAATAAGAAATGAAAGAAAATATCAAGTTAGGAATATTTCTTATTCGAGGGGTTTAAATGAGAATTTTAAAAACTTTAGGGGTCGATTTAGCATTTTAAATTTTTGAGGGACTAAATTGTAATTTGACATAAAAAAATTATATAAAAAGACAAGCATAGTGACCGGCACTATTCCTTTTTCTCTTTCCTTCAGCCGGCTGCGTCTCTGGTGCGAATTTTTGATTTTTTTTATTTTATTTTCTAATTTCTTTATTTCTTTTAGTTTAATCACCCATTTCAACCCATTTCCTAGCCAAAACACCTAGATCTAACCTCATTCAAGCTATTGGGTGTCTAAATCTAGACTTGAAAAATTGTCAGTGAAGTGAAATTCGGGTAAGTTAATTTTTTTATCCCATTGAGAGCTCAAATCGTGTAGAAATTCATGTAGAAGCATGCTAGAATATTTAGGAAGCATCAATAACATTATATGATAGCTTAATCACCTCTCAAGCATGATTTTCTTTAATTTTTCAAACCCCAGGTAGAGAAATACGCGATTCTGATCCCAGAAATTTCAATTAAAGATTTTAGGGATCAATTGGGAGCTGTTAGAGGCTAGTAGAAAGCCCAAAGGTTGGTGTACTCATATTTTTAAAAATTTTGCTTATTAATTCCGAATTTTAATATATATTTATTATTGTGATAGTTGATTTAATTGTTTGTTTGAGATATTAAATTGTTTTGGGTATTAATTATATGTTATTTGATGAAATTATTTGAAGAAAAATGATTTCGAAACAATTTTCGCAATTAAAATCCCCTATAGTCGAAATTGATGTATAAATTATTATAGGGGTATTTTCGTCATTTTGTTTGCCTTAAGATGATAATTATGTGATGTATTGGTGGTATGTTTGATGGATTTAATATTTGAAATGAAAAATTTTGAGAATATCCTATTTTGGGATCGTCCCAAAAATATGAGAAAAAGGGATAATAATTTTATTAAGATGTGATAATGAGATTAGGGGCGAAATGGTCATTTGAAATGATCACGAGTGGTTCCCCGAAGAATCTGGAATAACAGATTTAAATATGAAATAAAATGTTTATGTGATTAAAGTCTTGTTAAATTCTGTATTTTTGAAAAATTTAAAGGGCCCAAGTAAAACTAATCACCGGTAGGTGGGGATTGGTAGTTGGCTAGCCAATAGGGTGATTTTTAGCAGTACTGCACCGTTATGATTGCTTATAGACGTTGTATGACGGACTGTGAGAGGCACCGAATGCCCGGTCCTGAAACGGAAACAGATTGTGATATGCGACCCGGTGGATAGACACCGAGCGGCCGTTGCCGGGGTTGCCGTTTAGTCTGGCTGATGCCAGTAAACTCGTTACCGATCCATGGTATCGTGATAGACTTTACGAAGGGCTAAAATAAATTGAATAAAGAAAATCTTGTGAATTTATTTGATAATTGATTTTGTAAGAATTCGATTGTGATTGCGTTTGAAATAAAATGTATTGGAAAGCTACAGGATTATGATTTATTTTGTGAAATTGGGTACCGTGTGTTTTATTGATAAATAAATTATGATCGTGCATATTGTTTTAATTTATACTTGTATTTTGAAAATTATATGATTTCAATATTATATGAGTACACCCACTAAGTCGAAAGACTTAGCGCGTTGGATTTACCGCGCGCAGGTAGTTGAATAGGGCTTGAAGCAAAGACAAAGACAAAAATAGCTGCAGTTTCCCTCAAGTCACATCCGCCCTCATCATTTTGGTAATCATTATTGTTGTGTTGTAGGAATATCCTATTTTGGCCACAATCATGTTGTGTGGATTTAACGTTTATCACTAGTAATAACTTCTGTAAATTATCCGTTGAAAAAGATTTTATATGGTATTATCTTTGTAAAATATTTGAATGTTGATCGAAATATTTATTATCAAATGATTGTGTGTTGGAGTGGATTGGAAACGGACGAGAGGTCCGAAACCAGAAAGTTGAGAAATGAATTGATTTACAAGTGCGTTTTCTCTACAGGTTTAAATTTGGATTTTCAGAAAAATAGAGAAAACTCTGTCGAAATTTCGTTAAAGTATAATAAGAGTTTTTGAAAACGATAATTTTTATAAAAGAAATTTCAAAAATAAGAAAAAGAGTAACATCCCACGCCTCGATCCTCGTACAGACGGGAATTTGGGATAAGGGTGTTACAGGTGGTGCATGAACAGTACTAAGGTTTGGCACGAAATGAAAAACATAGTGAGGAACGAAAATGGTGTCTGGTTAGTTCAAATGGCACCCCATTAGGTTCTTTTCACATGTGGTTTAAGGTTTTGGTAACGTATCACCACCAAAACCATTCATTTGTTGTAAATTTTGTTTTCTTTTTTATTTTTCATGCCCATATACCATATATTGCCCTTAAGCAAATTTCATTTTTATTGCATTACTGATTTTGCCTCTGGAGTCAAATGGTCAATCATGTCCACTTTATAAAATCTATTACTGTTAGAGGTATTATTGTCTTTTCGTACGTATTCAGGGGGTATTTTGGGTATTTATTTGAAAGTCGGACAGTATTTTAGATAAAAGTGAAACTATACGAGGAAAAACAGATAATATATTAAAAGTCATGAGGCTTTAATGGATTGTATTTTGAAAATAAGTGTCATGTCATCAATATCAAAATATTTGTTTCCTATATGACATAAGTATAATTTAATAGAAAATCAAATTAAAAAATTATTTTCCAATGTTTCTATATATTTTCATTAATGTTTCTATATATTTCCATTTAATAATTTAATATTTTTATATTTAATGCTTCAATATTTTTTATCTTTTACTCAGATTTAAAAATTAGAATTAAATCATTATTGATTTGTTGGTAAGATTGTCTAAACACCATCTAAAAATAAATAGTCATATTGACGATCTCTATTTTTTTTTTATGCCACCTTAATTTGACATTAACGAATAATAATTGTATTAGAGAAATTTATTTTAACTCAATGTCTATTCATCTTATGTAATATATAATTTTTTCATAATTCATTAACGTATTAGAGACTCTCCAATTACACACATTTCTATGCAATAAACACCAAAAGTTAAATGTAACTGCAATGATGTCAAATCCCAAGAGTTGTTCTCTCAAAAAATGAAAAATAAAAAAAGGTCCCAAGGGACGTGTGCGATTAATCCTACTCATAAACGTTATCTAATTAAGGAAACATAAAAGCAACAGGAAAATAATACCTAAACACATAAGCAAAATGTAGATAAATAAATCCGAAATCTATTAATATTCTCCCACATCAATTATAGATACCCATTGCCAATGATTCTATGCTTTTTCTTAAATCTATTAATATTCTATGCTTTTATTCATGTAACAATTATTGCAATTATTCTTTTTAAAAAAAAAAGTATTGCAATTAGTAATGATGTCAAATCCCAAGGGAAGTTCTGTTAAACCAAAAAAAAAAAAACCCCAAGAGACGTGTGCAATTAATCCTACTCATAGACGTTATCTAATTAAGGAAATATAAAGGGCAACAGGAAAATAATACCTAAACACATCAGCAAAATGTAGATAAATAAATCCTAAATCTATTAATATTCTCCCACATCAATTATAGATACCCATTGCTAATGATTCTATGCTTTTTATTTTATGATCCTATGCTTTTTGTTAAATCTATTAATATGCTATGCTTTTATTCATGTAACAATTATTGCAATTATACTTTCAAAAAAAAAAAAAACAATTATTGCAATTAATCGTGAAGAAAAGAAAACGCTTTAAAGAAAAGCTTAAGAAAGCTTTTATTTCACAGCAATTGATTGTAACAGCATTTTGGTTGTTGCTGTCAAGAAAACCTTTTGACAATTTGTGATAGTAATATAGTTCATAGCAGTTATTACGAAAATGTCCTTAAACAATCTATAGATGAACATCTTATCATTCCAGAAAACTTCCACACGAATCTTGTCTTCGGAATTTAAAATTGTTTTGTAGAAGACTTTAATAGATTTTCGAATTTATAATTAAATTTTTAGAAAATTAATTAAAAAAGTCTGGATGCAATTCAAATCAGGTTTGATTATAAAACCAAACCCAAAACGTACAAGTCTAAATCCAATTTGTATTATCCGATCGGATAGGATTTTTTTCACAAAAAATCCAAATCGGGTCCAAATTCAGATCAAATTGGTCAAGATCAAGTGATCAACAAATTAAAAAAAAAAAAAAAAAAAAAACTGAAAATATCGATTTCGGATTATCGCGTCTGCCAACAAATATTTTATTATTCTTTGAAGACATGTGAAACCGATAAAAAATTAATATTATAAAAAAAAAAAAAACAATTGCAATCTTAAAGAATTGGTTAAAGCAAAGATGTTAGTTGCAATTTTTTTTTTTTCTCTAATAAAAGCTTATATGAATGAGTAAAAAATCTATTAACTCTACAAATCATTATTTATATGACCTGAATTTCTATAAGATCAACCATTCTTATCATTATACTTTTGTATGTGAATGATATCTTGGTCAGGGGAACTGATCCATCCTTGGTTGAAAAGTTTATTTCTAATTTGATGAATAAAAGTTTTGCCTCCAAAGTTTTAAGATCATTTAGTTACCTTGAGTTTAAAACAAGAAATGAAAATGGCATTTATCTTACTCAAAAGAAGTCCTTTTACAAAACGACAAATGTGTCAAATTCTTCTAAGTGTCCGACACCTATGTCAACTAGTACAAAGGCTGCTCAAAACTGATGATGAGCCACTTTGTCGATCCCACGTTATAGGAGTACATTGGTAGCTGTCAATAGGCTGAGTCAATACCTGGCCTTTCCAAACAGTGCACTGGTTGGCATGCAAGCGTGTGCTAATATATGTATATATATAAGGAACCGTTGGTCTTGGTTTGCTGTTTAAATCCTTTATTTCTAAGAAACTATCTTCATGTTTTGAACTTACAGGTTTTTCGGATATCGATTGGGCAAAAGCAACCTTGATGACCGAAAATCTACAAGTGGTTGATGCATATTTCTTGTAGGTAGTTCTATATCTTGGAGCTCTAACAAAAAGTGGTGGCTCGTTCTAGTTGTGAAGTTGAATATCGAGCATTGGTTCAAGCAGCAACTGACATGGTATGGTTCCTACTATGTGGGTGTTACACATCACTAGATCTCTCCTTAAATAAAGGAAAGTTGGTTATGAACTATACTGGACTATATGTATAGCTCCATGAACTACTAGTAATTCAGGGATTGAAATACAAATTTTTCTTTTTGCTTCTTCTTCTCGTTTTGTTATATCTTTTCTCGTTTCCTTTACATTTACATTGAATATTGGAAATAATATGTATCGACTTAGCAAACATCATACTTGGTAGCAGAGCATCATTGCTTGGCATTATAAATAACAAATCAATTAAAACTTTCAAAGAATGAAAAGAGTGTTGATAGCTAGTGTATATTGTTCACATTGAACACCATGCATAAAATTGAAATTTACAAAAGGGAAAACAATGGATTCTACTACAAGAAGACATCAGTTATGTCAACTTTGTAATGCCCTGGGAAAAAGAATAGGATAATTGCTTCTTCTCTAAAGTAATTGTACTCTAGAACGCTAGAATGCAATCAAAATAGGGTTCATGCACAAATCTAGTAAGAAACTGAAATTTGGTGGTCAAATATGAATATAGCAATAATGTACATTATAAATTTAGGAGACAGAACTTCTCTACATGTTATGTGTATTTACAAATACCTAGGGGGAGTGGAATATCAAATTGACTTGAAATTATCTCAGAATTTAAAAGTTTAAACATTTAATAAGCTCACATCTTATTAGTCTAATATAATGTAACGATAGAGAATGCTTATTTAGTCTGATAATAACTTAAATTAAACTTATATCCTTATTGCAAGTGGTGTCTTGCCACCAACACCACCCCTGCCCACTCCCAAAAAAAAAAAAAAACAAAAAGAGGTTAACATGTCACAGAAACAGGTTTCTTCTATGTATACCTCTGTCAAGTAAAAACTTTAACAAAATCATAATATTTTATGTTTCACAAATTTATGATATAACTTTCCTTACCCCAAAAAATCCACCTTAATAATATGATTTGAATCCCCACTAAGTACAGTTGACAAGCAAGTGTGAGTATTTTTTCTTCTTATTGTGTAAGAAAAAATTTTCGAAAAAAGAAGATGAGTTAATGGAAACTGATCCAGCCCAATAATGAAAATGAATGAGTAGATGGTGAATGATCCGGCCCAATAAGGAAGAAGTTGGGTTGAGAGCGGCCCAGTGAGAGTGTGTGCGCATCTCTGGAAAATATCAGAAGTGCAGCAATCTTATCTTGTGTCATGACATGAATGACTGTCAACTGAAAACTACCTTTCCTTCTTCAACCTCTCAGCTGACCAATGCACCACAACTACAACAAACAGCCTGCTGCTGCATAACCCAACTCCAGTATTTAGAAAATGGCCTTGGCTACATCCAAATTAACAGAAATGCCACTCCGTAATTGTGCAGTCCCACTGACTATCACACACTCTCGCTCACTGAAACAGCTCCTCCTCTTCTGCCAAACCCCGAAACCCTCATTTCACCACCACCACCACCACCATTACCAACATCTCAGACCCCTCTCCTCTTCTCTCCGTACAACACCCCACCACTCCCCCAAACCCAAACCCAACACTCCACGTTCAACTCCATGGCTCAACAAGCTCAAACCTTCTTCGCCCGACAATAAAAACGCTCGCGAATCCCCTCCACTCCATAACGACTACTTGCAAAACAAGGCCCAGACCGCCATCGACCGCATCGTTTTGCGGTTGCGGAATTTGGGGCTGGACGAAGAGGAAGAGGAAGAGGAGGGTGGGGGGGTTGGGTTGATGGGGGTGACGGGAGAGGAGCGGTTGGAGGATTTGTTGAGGCGGGATTGGGTTCGGCCGAATACCTATCTGGCGGAGGAGAATGAGGGAGAAGAGGTGTTGCCGTGGGAGAAGGAGGAGAATGAGAAACAAGTGGAGGAAGTGAAGCGGAGGAGGAGGGTGAGGGCTCCCACTTTGGCGGAGCTGACGATTGAAGATGAGGAATTGCGGCGTTTGAGAAGAGTTGGGATGCATTTGAGGGAGAGGATCAGTGTCCCCAAAGCAGGCATCACCCAGCCTGTCCTCCAGAAGATTCATGATAAGTGGAGGAAGGAGGAGCTCGTCAGGCTCAAGTTTCATGAGGTGCTTGCTACTGACATGAAAACTGCTCATGACGTTGTTGAGGTTCGTTCCTCTTTCATCATTTGTCATGCCTTCTCTTTTGTTTTATTTTTATATTGGGACTTGTTTGGTTATAACTGTAATCAGGTCCATAATTCTATTACATGATGTCATATGTTCTGATATGGATTTAAGGTTCGTGGATGAATAAGAGAAATTGGGAACAACTTGTTTTTGCCTATATGAGAAAGCTCTTAGTTTTTTCATAATGGCATTTGCTATTTTTATGTTCGGATATGAAATATCTTGGACATTGAAGATGTTCAAAAGAAATTGACATAGATTCTGTTTTTCTACTCTATTATTGGTACATTGGCTACTGATTTCGATTTTTTAGCTACTCCAAATGAGCAATCATGCCGTTGGAATACAGGGTTGAAGCTTTTTTTTTTTTTTTTTTGTGAAGGATGATACTTTAAATGGTTGGTGATTCGATGAGGCTTGGGTCAATTGGGTATGTGGAGTGGATCCATATGCAACGGTAGTTTGTTTTATATTAGGGACCTTTTCGGCTCATTTTATTTGACAAGTGATGCTTTGTTTGTCATATTTCGTATAGAAGTACTGGATTACATTGTTTGTCGTTTTCTGAAATGCGTAGTTGTTGCTGGCCTAGTTATGCTGTTGCTCATCTATTTGTGTGATGAATTCTGTTTAATTCACTACATACTATTATTCATTGTTTTCCATAACATATTTGAAGTCATTTATGAACAGTAACTGAGTGCCTGTAGTGGTTGTCAGCGACGAACAGGAGGATTAGTTATTTGGAGGTCTGGAAGTGTCATGGTCGTATACCGAGGAACTAACTATGAAGGGCCATCTTCTAAACCACAACCTCCTGATAGAGGAGAAACTCTTTTTGTCCCAGATGTTTCTTCTGCTGACCGCACAACTTCAACAAATGTCAACGGAGCAACTTCGACTCCACAAAAGAGTAAGCCGGTTGTCGGAAATTTAGACCGTACTAAAAACATGACAGAAGAGGAGGCTGAATATAATAGCCTACTAGATAGTTTAGGTCCTCGTTTTCATGAGTGGTGGGGTACAGGAATACTTCCAGTTGATGCTGATTTACTTCCTCAAACAATTCCTGGTTATAAAACACCTTTCAGGCTTCTTCCTACTGGAATGCGGTCAAATCTGACCAATGCAGAAATGACTAATTTACGCAAACTTGCTAAATCACTTCCTTGTCATTTTTCCCTTGGTATTTTTCACCTTCTATGTCTACTTTTTAGTTCACAGTTTCTGTTTCAGGCGCAAATATATATTCATCATGAACTTATTTATGTAGGGAGAAATAGAAATCATCAGGGGTTGGCAGCTGCAATAATTAAGCTATGGGAGAATAGTCTTGTTGCAAAAATTGCTGTAAAACGAGGTATCCAGAATACAAATAACAAAATAATGTCTGAGGAGCTCAAGGTGCGCTTCGTTTTTTCTGTATCCTCTGTTCAAAACATTAGTCAATGCCTTTAACTGCAAATTATTAATTTTGCAGCAGTATGCATAGCCACTCTTGATATTGGCATTCTTGTCTCAAAACTCAACAAAATATTGTAATTAATAATCTCTGTTGTTATCATATTTTTTTGTAATCATTATTATGAAAAAGTTTCTAATAAGAAATTCTATTATCATATTTCAAAGACCATATATTTAGCTTTAAGCACTTATATTATAGATTTTCATGATTGAGTAGATTTATCTGATCCCAGTGATATATCAGGTCATAAAATATCATTTAGAAAATATTTTGCTGAGCTTGTCAGATGAAGCACCTGAAGACAAACAATTTAAGTATAAAGGTTTCTGAATTCATCTGCTTTGCAGAAACTAACAGGAGGTACCTTGCTGCTCCGAAACAAGTATTACATCGTTATATACCGTGGAAAAGATTTCCTCCCACCAACTGTAGCTGCTGCTTTGGCTGAAAGACAGGAATTTACGAAACAAATCCAAGATGTTGAAGAGAAAGTACGTAATAGAACATTTGAGGCAACTCCATGTAGTGAAATTGAAGGACAAGCGCCTGCAGGTACTTTGGCTGAGTTTTATGAGGCTCAATCCCGGTGGGGAAGAGACATATCTGCTGAAGAACGTGAGAAGATGATTGAAGAAGCTTCCAGAGCTAAGCAAGCGAGGCTTGTCAAACAAATTGAACATAAAGTAGCTGTTGTAAGTATATATTGTTATTCCTCTTGATAGTTTGAGGATTGATAAGTATTTTCAAGTTCCCAAACTAGAGTCAATTGAAACCCTAGGCTGCATTGTGGATGATGTTTGTTTATCTGTGGTTGAGACAATCTGTGTGCGGAAATTATGCCTAGAAGCATCCCAGTGATACTGAGCTGTTAAACTTCGTTCTAAGAATTATATTTTCTGGATGGTTCTTTCTTGGAAGTTTGGAGTTTGTTGTCTATTCCCATTTTTTAGGGGGAAAAAAAAATCTATGATCAGTTTCGTCCATCAACTTCCTCGATTTTAGGCATATTTTTAGGGGCTTACAGTGTTATCTTTCAATTTATACTCATTTCTCATTGAGACTGAATTGCACAGTTGTTTCAATTTAATTATCTCTGTGCTTCATCTAATTTATCAAATTTTTAATAGGAAAGTTTTAAATATTATTAGTCCAATGTGCTGAATGGCTTTTGGTAGTTGTTATCTAAGAAGTCAATTAAATTTGCTATTGCTGCATCGGGTACATAATAGTTTTCTAGTGCTTAGTCAATACATTTTATGTAATTTGGTTGCTTTTTTGAATGCATGAACAGGCCCAAGCCAAAAAGCTGAGAGCAGAGAGACTGTTATCTAAAGTAGAAGCCTCCATGATTCCTGCTGGTCCTGATTATGACCAAGAAACAATCACTGAAGAGGAACGGACCATGCTCCGTAGGGTTGGTTTAAAAATGAGAGCATACTTGCCTCTTGGTTAGTATGTTCAGCTTGGTGTGTGAAATTACCTGAGCAGCTGAGCTTAAAATCTAATGATCTTATATATTATAATTGATCAGGTGTTCGTGGTGTTTTTGATGGTGTCATTGAGAATATGCATTTGCATTGGAAGCACAGAGAACTAGTGAAACTAATAAGCAAACAGAAGACCCTTTCTTTTGTTGAAGATACAGCAAGGTTATTGGAATATGAAAGTGGTGGGATACTAGTGGCAATAGAAAGAGTTCCCAAAGGATTTGCTCTAATTTACTATCGTGGCAAGAATTATAGGCGTCCCATTAGAATAAGGCCAAGAAACCTTCTGACGAAGGCTAAAGCATTAAAACGCTCGGTCGCCATGCAACGGCATGAGGTTGACTTCTTTTGAACACCTGTTCTTCTACTCCATAACATGGCTATTGCAATGTAATTCATCTCATCTATGCCATACTAATCTTACATGACCTTTTACAGGCTCTAAGTCAGCATATATCCCAGCTGGAGAGTACCATAGAGCAAATGAAGAAAGAAATTGTCAGTAGTAGTTTTCTTCTTGTCTCTATAATCTATATAATTCTTTTCTGCATAAACACATATAGCAGGCACACCAAACCCTTTTTCTTAGCAGATCTATATACTTGAAATTACCCTGATCTTATTCATATGTGAATTGAGAAAAGTTCAACTCAGTTTTGAATGCAACTCCAGCTTTATAAAAATTAGATATCGTCGTACTCTTTTTGAAGCTTAATTCTCACAGAAAACTTACCTCTTAGTTCAATTATCTATCTTATGGCATTTAATTAATGAAATCTGTTTTTAAGTAGTGCTGTCAAGATAATTAACACTGAAAATATACCTTTATAGGATCTTACATTGTTGGTGTACACTGTCCTGATATTGGCATCTTGGCATCCGTTATTGTACATTTTGAATTTTGATTACTCAGAGGTCCTTTCCCATGTACATTGAAACCCAATATAAGTTGACTGCTATGTAGAACTTGCAAGAAATATCTCTCATTTTAAAACATAAGTATCTGTTTTCATCCATTGATATCACATGATTTCTGAATGTTTGTTAGCAAGGCTTTTAAAATGACGTTACTGGCCTCAAATCCGAAAATAGGCTTTTGAAAGTTGGGGAGCCAACAGCTGCACTTGTTGAATATGAAACATGGGAACAAGATTAACCGTTCCCCATTCCATCAATTTATATCTGAAGTATGCATTATGCTTTGTGCTTGACAATTTAAATAGATTTTATTTAGATGCTTGATTGTCAAATACCATCTGTCTTATTTAGAAAATATTATTTTTAACAGTCATCACCATAAACCTTTTTGCTAGTCTTTAGTCCTTACAAATCATGACATTTGGAGACACTTTTGTTTATTACTTATTTTTGGCTCTGCTTGTTGATTATTTACAGGGTGTTTCCCAAGATGTGGAGGATGGAAGTATTAGGAGCTCAGAAGACCATGGCCAGTTTGATCTTGCTGCTGAATTTACCCTAGTAAGATATATTACAAGGACTGCTGCTAACTAATTATCATTCTTGTCTTAAATATGGTGGCATATATGCCCCTTATCGAGTGTTTCTCCTTCTCAGTATATCCTTTTCGTCCTTAAAAATGATATATAATGTCTCGTATCTCACTGTTTGCAACATAACTTGAATCATCTCCACTGTGGCTATCAATGCTATTTATGTTCTTACCATGGGAGAATATATATATATATATATATGAGAAAACTATATTTCTCATTTTTATAAATAATCTATTGTGGTAAATTCTTGCAGAGTGAGGATGAAGATGCAGGTATAGGATCTGATGGTGATTATGGTTTGGATGAAGACTCAGATTGGGAACCTGATGAAGAATCTGATTCAAGCTTTGAAATTGACGATATTCTTCTAAGCAAGAATAGTTGAGAAGCTCCAAATTTTATTGGTCCGGATGATTTTTCTCCACTCTCTGCATTAATGACAGGTAAATGTTATGTTTTATTTTAATTGATCCTTTAACCTTGTCGGTTTTGTGCATCTGTTCTTATTTTCGTTTCTCTTGTTCCCCAAGATTTCAAAGTTTGCCATCAACTTAAGGTGTCTGCAACATGTTTTGCTTGTCAGACAGAACTAATCTGCCCTCTTATTTTCAGATCTCATATATCATACCTGGAAATTTTAACATTTTTGGCATTGTATGTAGAAGCAGAGAAAATCTGATTTGAGAAGAAATTTGGCAAGGTTGCAATTGTAGTAATTAATTAGCATTCTAAAAGTAGTCATTCAAATTCTCAAGCGCTGGCTTTTGGTTGAAAAGTGGGTAACATTTTTTATCCATGTACAAATCATTTATGTCTCGTTTTACTTGAGCAGGTTAAGTGGTGTGTGTGGATAGCTTGCATCCTGACAGCAAGGATGATTGTTGTTCCTCTTTCTCTTGAATGTCAATGGAGCTGCAGGACTTATGACCATACACTAAAGTTGGCTACTTGGCTTGGCAGCTTAGAGGTTTTTGTGATCCAAAATGAGCTTTAAGAAGTCTCCTGGTCACTGTGCCACCACATTTTCGTAAGGGGCTGATTGAAAACCAACATGAGGCGGCAATCCTTCAGCTTTTCTTGTTTTTTGCAGAATTTGTGAACATATTATAATTTTGTAATTATCATGAGAAATACTACATTTCAGTTCGGGGATCAAAAGAAAGCCAGAAATCTTACTCGCATCGTTTTTCCCTCTCAAAGATGGTCGTACATTTGCTTGATGAAAGCTAGCAAATCTTTAAATTAAACTTGTTAGAATCCTTATTATTAAGCCATGTATAAATCAGGGAATTGGATTATGTATACTTACTTGTAATCTTCAATATTATATGTTGCTCTCGTTGGGCGTCATATGCAGCCGAACCGATTAAATTGGTTAATTTGTCAGTTGTTTAAGATCAGCTACTAAGGTCAATGTTGTCCATTTTGCTACACTTAGTTCGATTCTGTTGTAAACATTTTAAGAGAATAAATTAGTCTATAACAAAGTACGGTACCGCCATTTCAAAAAACAAAGTATGGTACCGCATGAAGATATTCTGATTCTCACTTCTAACAAATTCTTAACCTTAATCAATAATAAATGCTACACATCTATAATTGTTAAAGTCATATACACGTCTGAAGTAGTCAACTTCAACAAGACATGAAAAATCTACGCCATCCATAAAACCACCACGTAACGCAAATGGACAGAACTACAGGCTACAGCATAAGCCAACCAAAATAAAAAATGAAAACTTCCTTCAGCATATTGAGATGTGATAACTCTGGGACATGAACCTCAATCAACTTCCAATGAATCTTCCAAACAACTGTCCAAAGCTACATTGCAATCTCTATGGCAAAATGGCAAGTTTAATGTCCTCCTACTCTTTCTAAAAGAATCATCAACATCATTTCATTGACGCAGAATCTGCTGCAGCTGAAGCACTTGATTCCTCTGCTCTGGGGGCAAGAGATTTATCTGTTCTGGCGTGAGGCTCATGACCTGTTGGAGTAGCGCCTTCTCCATCTCAGGACTCAACTAAACAGTTAGCAGAACAAAAATCAAATATTGATGTTGTTACTTGACTAAATAAAATTCTGGTTCTCATAAAAATCAGAAGTTAGGATAATTTACCGATGCTGGTCGAGGGGGCTGATTGCCTGGGCCCATCTGACTAGGTACTACTGGTGATGGTCCTGGATGCTGCATTATTGTTGAATTGTCTGGTGGACCGGACATCCAAGATCCTCTATCTACTTGCATGGAACTCCCAACTTGATGGCCAAAATCTGTTCCCAAATGGGAACCTCCTGCCTGAATAAGCATCAATTGAAATTATAAATTTTATAATACATAATCAAGATCCCAATTTGGATAAAGATTTTCCATGGTGCAATACTTAGCCCAAAAACCCACCTGATAATGTGATAGGTGGTTTACAACTAACACATCATTTGGGATTTGTGCCTTTTTAGTTGGCTTATATATATATATATATATGGGGCAAAATCTTCTTAACTGTTCCAGGCCCATGCCCAACAATCATCTTGCAATGGTCAATTTTTTTTCTTTCTTTTCTTTTTTTTTTTTTTTTCAATCCTTTGTTATTTCTATAAGGATGCAAGGTTCAGTAACCCAGAAAATATTTATTCCAAAAAATAAAAAAATAAAAAAGCATTCGGCAAAAAGTTTTGTTACCAAACCACAGAGATCCCTTCTCATTATCTTCATAATGATAATGAGTAACATCCATTTAGTTGTTAGGTTAAAATAGGTTAAACAAGCATCTGCTGTTTACTTGGCAGCAATTTTATCTTTTTAAAAGTCTGACACCATCAACTGACTGTTTGAGTAACAGTCACTTATAACAGGGAGGGTCATGCAATAAAACCCAAACCTTGCCTTTGCCTGTGAATAAGCCATACTTCAGGGAAGATTACTATCATTTTCCTTTTAATAATGGTAGTAAAGGGACCAACCATCATACCAACAACATCCGTTTAAAATAAAACTTCATCCTAAAATTACAGTTGACATTTCTAATTTAGCCATTCCAGAATGCTACAAAACAATGAAACACAGTTCAAAAAGGTAAACGAGAAAGGTTATTCATTATACCCAAAACAACTGGTAAAATATAAAGAACAGTATTATATCATCTACATAAAAGTCAAAAAAAGGCAAACCCAAACATTCATTAAAGCTAACCAAGCCCATGAAAATGTTTAATGAACCAATCAATTCATAATCAACACCGAATAGCACATCCATACCTGATACAAAGATTGGGGTGGCGGCTGACTTGGAAGAGGTGGCTGTCCCTGTGGGAATGAAGGCCCCATGCTAGCTGGAGGCTTGGTACCTGACTGGACAGTTCAAAGAAATTATTCCAAATAAGTTACATGAGATGTGAAATGTGATATCTCCAAAATAACAATGAAGATAATCATCTTACATGAAACACTGGTTGTGAAGGATGTTGTTGAGCACCAGGGTGTTGGTAACCCATATTTGGCCCCATTTGAGGGGGATACTGATGGTGGAAAGGTGGCATTTGTGATGGCCGGGGTTGAGGTGGCAATGGCGGTTGAAGCGGCATATGAGGAAGTCCAGTTGACTGTAATGGTTGTTGCAACTGACTGGGGGCTGTAGGCATGTGGGATTGATGAAGCGAAGGCGGTTGTGAAGCAGAATGATGGGGAAGTGGAGGCATGTTGGAAAGTTGAGAGGATTGTGGAAGAGACATTGGTGTCACTGGGGGATTCAGAGGTCCCTTCGGCTGCTGTGGCATCTGTAAGGGATGAGAATGCATTGGCTGAGACTGAAGGTTTACAGCAGGCATGGGCACAGATGAAATTGGCATAGTGGGTTGGTTTTGGTGTTGCTTTCTTATTGAACTTTGGGCCTGAGATGCATTTGTTTGGTCCTGCAAACCAACTTGACTAGGTAAAGAGTGTGTAGCCTGGATGTTCGACTGCTGAAGTGGCTGTGCTGGTTGCTGAGGATGTTGCGTCGCTGGTGGCTGGATGCTTGGAATCTAAACAAATAAAAGAATTTAGGATACAACACACAGATGCTCCAATGTAAAGCTATAGAAGCAAAATTTGTTAAAGACTAAAAGCATACCACTTGAGGAGGTTTTACCATTCCAAGCATAATTTGTGCCTAGTTGAATAAATAAATTGAAGAAAGTGTGGTTAGTAATCAAAGCAGTTTCCAGTCAAATAAAACAAATAAACTTAAAACCAACTAATGCATAACATTTCCACCAAGTAATATGATAAAATATATCATCCATTAAGAAAATTGTACTGAGAATCAAGGCCTCATGCACCAGCAGATTGCAGCTAAACTACCCCTAAATAATGCTGTACTAAAATGGCCTTGCACCATTTCCTGCAACCCATGCATAGCAATATATTTGTAGATAATACTGGAACAAACACCTCATCACTTATGGGAACAGACACCAGTCACTTATGACATAACTTATAGAATAGACATCTCATCAAGTATTATGTAAAGTGCCTATAGGAATAGTGGACATTCCCCACAAGAAGAATTTTAATTGAAACATATTCCCATTCATCAACTCATTTTGCTTCCAGTATTCTCTCTGATTTCTCTAGTCCTAACAATTTCATCTTATGTGTAGCGATCTTATATATTCACACAATGGTCACCTTAAATGACACACAATGCTAGCCTTTCATCTAAAAGTGCACAATACTTTTGAGCAACAAACAATAGTACGATTCGATATGTAAGATTATCAAGAAACAACCAAAAAACCCTTCAAACAAAACAAGTAACCGCCTTCACTGTTTCCACGAGCAATCATTTATTGCCAGACATCCCCAACACTCAGTCATGGTACAAGACAAAACTTGGCACTTCATAGGAATTTCCTCCTAACTACACACTGATTCCACCCACCTCAAAAGTAGAAAGCAGGGAGCGAAAATAGTACAGTAAAAGAACACTAGCACCAGCAGAAACACCATTATATTGATGCCACTCTAAGCGGATCCACATGTAAGCACATCAACCATACTCTTCATAAATCTCAATTAAACTTTGCTTCTACATACAACTAGTTCCTTCTCTCTCAATTCACCCATAGTTTCAACTCAGTGTAGACTACCAAAATAAACGTCTTACATTTTTTTCTAATAATTCGTGTACCTCAGTCAAGCAATGGTCTCAATCATTGATTCAACAATTAACTATTCTATTTTTACACAACTAGAACCGCCCAGTTGAAATTCGAACTACATTATAGTTACCATCTAAAATTCAAGTATATTCTCATCGAAAGCAAGAAACTTTATTAATTGAATACAAAAACCTAACCCTAAATAAACCACAACATTGAAATTCTCACACACCAGTAAACAGATAACAAACAAAACGAAACAAAGACGGACTTTTTAATCATAAAAACGGAAAAATTTAAGTGATTTAGAAAATGGAACCTGAAAAAGAGCTTTGGTCAAGAGAGGGTTTTGGATCAAAATCTGTCTGGCTTGTTGCTGGTTCTGTTCGATGAGAGTCTTCATCTGAAACATGATGTCGTAGAGCTGGTTCTTCGACATTCCAGCGAAGTTCGCCGGCAAGCCCTCGCCGGGGATTTGTTTTCCCGCCATTCTCTGAGAGGATTTGAGAGACGGTGGTTCACGGTTGTCTTGTCTCTCAGGGTTTTTGAAGATTTTAATAGACTGGTTTTTTGGAATTGGGCTCTGGCCCAGTGTTTTTTATTGGGTTGGGCTCTGGTTCACTTCTTTGAGTCGGCCCAAATTAGACATGCGATGTTCGCATCCCTCTAAAATTGCATGTGTACCTCTTTAATAAATACACGCCATCATATATTTTTCTAGAATTTTGTAATTTGTTTAAACATAGTTTCAATGAAGTTTATTTATAAATATATAATGCAATAAAATTAAGGAAAAAAAAAAGTAAAATGCTTCATATTAAGTGAGTTATAAGTATTTATTATAATTTTTTAGAAATGATAATTAATGGGGTGTCTTTATAAAAGAGGTGTACGAAAATTTTCAGTGGGATGTAAATACCACCACTCAAATACTTGTATGAGAAAGAGAAAAATCCAAATAACCAAATGAAGTATTTAATTTGTTTAACTACTTATGGAAAAAAATTAACATTTTAAATTTTTTAAAGGATTAACATTTTAATTGTTAAAATTCAAAATATTTATTTATCAATATAAATTAAATTGAATTTTGAGATAGATAAGTAATTAAACTATTCATATAAAAAGTACTTTTTAATAATCTGAAGTTGGGGTTGGAGTTTGGTATGGACTGGTGACGACTTGATTGGCGTGCGGTGTGGGAGAGAGATGAAAGCTCGAAGCTGTTTTTACAACTTTTTATTGTTTAACTAATGCACACCAAAATGGTGTTGGTTTAGGTTCTCCAAAATGACGGTGTTATGTGTTATTTGAAGCTTAGAAAAATAAAAATAAAAATAAAAACGGCACTGTTTTTATCGTTTTGGACAATTTTTTTTTTTTTTTTTTTAAAAAGAAAGAAAAGAAAAGAAAAGAAAAATGGCCTTTACAGTAGAACCCCGGATTAGGGGGTTTTCGAATTAGTCGGTGGTTGCCTAGCGCCCAGGTGGGCCGTCTAGGTTGATTTTTATATCCATGGCGGTAAGTCTCTTTACGCTTACAATCATAAAATTTTGAGCTCCAATTATGTTTTCTCCTTTTAACTCTCAAATTTGTAATATTTAAAAAAAAAAAAAAAAAAATAGACTTAATCACTATAAGGGATTGGTGGATCAAAACACTACAACAAAATAGGTCAATTGATTATCCATAGCGGGCAACATGCCCAATATGCTTGTTGTCGGTATGGATACTTCAGGGCATTGCCCCGCATGGATACTGAAGTATCAATACCGAGCATGACCCAGTATGGATATATAAATGTAACGAGTCGACCCATAGATCGACCCGTCATATCCATACCGAGCTGCTCGATATGGATATTGATTATCCATACCGAGCACTGATCAGTATGGATATTTATTCCAATTCCGAGCATCAATCAGATATGGATATTCTTGTCCATACCGAGTCAAAGCCCGGTCCATACAAGATCGATGCCTGAAATGAGTAATTAACTATATCGGGGCGTTCGGTATGGATAAATTTATCCATACTAGGCATGTGTCTGATATGAAAAAAGTTTTAATTTAAAAATTAATAATTTTTATTATTTTTTTAACTATAAATTTGTAATTTAATATTACATCAAAACTACTAATGTACATGACCATTAAAAATATATATTATTTGATCAAAATACAACATTTTAATTTACATAATCTAAAGTTAAACGTATATTATGAAATGTTATATAATAAGTACTCAATACATAATGTTAAGATACAATATATTTTACTGGCCAAGCAATAAATGAATTTAATGCATCTTCCAGAGTTAATAGATCGTTGGTAGGTCGAGGTAGCGAAACATTAATCATTATTTTCTTAACGAAAATGAGTCAATAATTTGGACCAAGCTCGAGGTGATAAACTTTAGTATAGGAGTCATTTGAGTCAATTTTCGCTTCCACCACCACTATACCTCTACCCATCAAATCTAATAATTTGCAATGATTATTGTTCGATCCACCAGCTTAGTTTGAGAAACCCCGAGATATAAAATGTATGCACAAGAATTTAAATATTTACTCTATCAACAAATTTAAATAATTACATTTATATATAGTTGAAATTAAATTGAAACAATAAATAATCACTTTCGCATATATTTTACCTTAGCTAAAGGATCAATAAATTGAACATTTTTACTAGATTTCATTGAATTTGAGTCACTTGAATATTGTGTCTACGACAAAAATAAATAGCATTGTTATGAGGAAATATGGATATCAGGGAAATATATATATATATAAATACCCCTATTTGACAATAACAAACGCAATATATAAAACAATCCATATAAACTCGATCAATTTTATACAAATTTTGATGGAATTTTTTCTATTTTTCGAATTTGTCAAAAATTTAATTCCCCTGCAATTTATCAAACTTCTCAAATTTTTCCCAATTGATCCAACGAAAACAACATTTCTCAATAAACAGATACGCAAACAATATATATATATTTACAAATATAGATTTCCCAAAAAAATATGAAAAAATAATTACACCCACTTGTGAGAAAACATGGAAAAGGAAAAATATATATATTTATACTAAATACCAAAAAAGAGAAGTAAACAAATTTTAAATGTTGTAAGTCATTTGCTGGCTGTGTGGAAGAAATACATGTCAATGTTTGAGTTTGATATATGTTCGGCAAATGAGTCATGAGCATATTTATCAAATTAGCAATTGTCTACTTCATATTTGTCATCTCCCCATCTACATGTTGTTGATATTGTGTGAAGTTTTGTTTACCAACCGCATATGCTTGTATAATAGATGGTGTTACATCACGACCCATTCCTCGAACTCTACATCGATTCTCCTTACCCATAACTTGTGAAACAGCATAATCTTTAATTGAATATTGAGTTTGTTGATGAAGTGACTCCATTTATACCTATAAATGATTTCACATGATATTAATATTAAAAAAACTATACATATGCAATACAATCAACATGTTAATTAATCAAATTAACGTAACATACAATTTTATCAGCAGTTTTCTCATTCACTACGCATCTAACTTTGTGTTTGTGATTGACTATCTATATGTCAACTCTATCGCTTTCGTGATCCTCATTTGCAGTCACTTTTTTCGCTCTTTAACATTGATATTAATAAATACAAAAATATATACAAGTTCGAAAAACAAAAACGATACACTGGATAACATAATATTTTTAATTCAGATTATCCATACCATGAAGGTCAGGCGTCTGGTATGGATAATATTTTTACCCGCCAGGTATGGATAATATTTGTTTTTTAAAAAATAAAAAATTGTCTTATCCATACCAAGTGCTGACCTGTTCGGTATGAATATTATTTTTATCCATACCGGATGAGTCGGGCATCCGATATAGATAAAGTATAATATTAATTTTATATTAATATAGACTATCGACCCATTATGGATAATCTTTACTATCCATACCGGACAGTTGTTACCCGGTATGGATAAGTGCTTTTTCAATTTTTACCATTATAATATTTTATTATCCATATCGGGCCTTTAATGCCCTGTATGGATAGTTCAGTATTAATGTACTTTTTTCTTGTAGTGAAATTTGAAGAAGAGAAGTAGTATTAAAAATTCCACATTTATGTCTCAACTTGATTGCAAACCAATTATATGGTCATTGCTAAGCAGATACACATTGATGATGAATCTCACTTGCTCTAAGTATACATTAGCAATTGCAGATTATAAGTTGAGACCAAATTGGAATATACAAAGATGAGGTTAACCGTCACTCTCCTTTGTATAACTTAATACAATGTGTACAATACATAAACACCCACATCATTCCAAATATGACATAAATTATTCATGAACATCACATTGTACTAAATTAATTACATATTATATATAATAGGATCTACTGAAACATATACATTTATTAACGGAAACAGAGAGCAAATAAGAAATAATTTATAATAATTAATCCTTAATTCTCTAAAGTTAAATCCTTTATTTTTTTTTTCGAAAATAAATCCTTTACTATAATTATATTGATGTATTACAAAATTCTTGGTATGACTTCATATATTATTAAAAAAATCCTTATTTTATAATATGATCGTTTCGTTCACACTTCACACGTAAGTAAATTGTTATTCTAATCTATCTCCTTCGTTCACACGTGATGAAGACAAATATAGAGATCTTCTGATGCCATGCAGAGGCAAAAGTCTCTTCATGGGTGTCCCTTTGGATTTACTTACCTAGGAAATGGTCAAAATATTGCAAACAAACAACATTTGTTAGACAGCTACTTGTCCACAGTATACTTAATTAATTATCACGTTGAAAGCTTCACAATTAAAATTTTTTGTATAAAATAAATCCAATGGATAATATATAATGATCAATCAACGATGGTTTTCTTTTTTAAGAAAAAATCCATGATTTGTTTCTTCAAATTTTTTATAGAATCACCATCATAAAAAATAATAATAAAAAAAAACCTCACTTTTTTGTCTAGCATCAATTGTCTCTTTCTCCTTGTATAATATATATAATATTATATGTGCATCTAATATGACCTTCCCACCAAAAAAAATAGATGGAGAGAGAGAGAGTTGTTCATGAAACTGTAGTCTGTAGATGTATGTAAAGGAGTTTCTAGAAAGCCTGAAACTACGCATTGAAACTACGCAGAAGATATATTGATCAGAATGCGTAGTTTATGGTAGGATTGAAACTGAAGGAAGGTTTGAAACTTTGGAGATACAATCAGAAAAGAAGGAAGAAAAATTCCAACAGAAATGTATACCAAAGATTACACGGTCGTGCGGGTTGGTGACCCTTTTAACCACTCCCTCCAGCAATCTTTGCCTAGCTTTGTTTTTTTATTAAATAATAAGAGGAAATTAATATATACATTTATGAGCAGCCATGGAAGATCTCTAGACTGCAGTGTCAATTGTCAAATATTCTACATATGTGCCAGCTATTATCTGATGTTTCTTACAATATGTGATCATGTACCTTGACCTTTCAATAATCTATTATATTTATTAATTATCTCATCATAATTAAAAGCAGATAATGTTGAAGATAAATCACATATATTCATTCTAAATGGATTATGATTCCACACATATATTCATATATTCATCTAAAAATTGGATTTACACCTCTTAAACGGATCTTCCTATAATCTAATCAACTGGGGATATCTCTTCCGGATCATAAAACTTTTCATTATCTTATTAGAAAAAAATAAAATAATATATATTTTTTATTGAGTGTTTGCTAAAAGCAAAATACTTGGACAAATATCTTATAAAAGGAATATTTTTAGGGTTTCATGGAAAGCGTTTCTAAAACCACTACAAATATCACCTTTCAAAGTCGTAATCAACATTTCTTGCAAATAGCTACAAATCTAGCTTCTGCTACAAACTGTCATATCAAAATCTATACACAACAATCATTACATTTTAATAATCATGAATTAATATTAAAAAATAATCATGAATTAATATTAAACTTTTTTTAACAAATAAGCTACCCCAAAAACAATCAAACACTTCCTAAAGCTTCACAGAGAGAGAGAGAGATAGAGATTGATTAAGTTGATGACGATAGAAACCGACAAGTGCCCAATAATAAATTGATAGAAGATGGTGTTAAGGCCATATTGTTATTGGTGGGTAGAAATGGGTGGAGGTGGTTGGGCAGGATCATACAAGAAACAAATAATTTTCTTGATTTTTGGTATATACAAGTCTCAATTCTCAACCCCCCGCCTCGTGCACAAAGTTTTGCCACTCATTCTTTACATAATTAATTTCACAATTAATTGACTTGAATCACCCCATAAATCAATGCCAAACCCCCTTTGGTGGTTTTTTAGTAATAATCCAAAAATTTCGGTCAAGTTTTGGGAATACAAACAGGCTCATGTAATAACAATGGCATTTTTGTAATTTTAAGAGAAAAATCCATATTTTCATGCACCATCTTTGTCAAAGTGTTAGCTGTAATTGTCAAGATAAAATAAGATAAACCACAGCTGCTTCTTCTTCAAGAGTACACACCATTAATATATGATCCTGATCTTGTTACAGGTTAGAGACGCTTGATATCTTTTAAGCACCGTCGGTACCTGGGTTCTGGAATCCAATTACTGTAGGGTTTGGAAGTAGAATTATTTCTGAGCTCTGGAAATGGAGGAAAATAATCTCCCTCCTGGGTTCAGATTCCATCCCACGGACGAAGAACTCATCATTTACTATCTGACACGAAAAGTTTCCGATACCACTTTCACTTCTAAAGCAATTGTCGATGTTGATCTCAACAAATGTGAACCTTGGGACCTCCCAGGTAGCTACTTTCTGTGTTTTATTTTCTTTTTTTTTTGGGTTATGTTTTCTTGTGTTTGTTTTATTATTCTTATTATTATTCGGTTTGCTAATTATTTCTGTATACATCTGGTTTGTCTTCTTATATAACTTTATGATTTATGTAGACACCTTCTGTTCATATTTTTCATTCATGTTTATAAAAGTTCAGAGAGTTTTGCGTTCTCCAAAATCCATAAATTAATATTGTCATTCTATTGTAAGTTTAATTCTTGTAAGTTTGTAAGTTAAATTTCAGAAATCAGATTTTTTTTTTTTTTTTTAATTTAGGTTTTTCTTTGGTTTTATTAAAAACAATAAACTTTATGTGCTTTAAATATTACTTCTGTTTTTTGAAACAATACTTTAAATGTATTAAATTATTTGTTAATAATGAAGATTGCTTTGTAAGAAAAATTTTCCCTTTACATTGCCAAGTAAACAATAAATATCAAAATTAAAAGTAAAAATTAATTAATCTATGGAAAGCTAACATAAAAGTGATACTATTATCAAATAATTTATTGGTTATATACATTGCTATATATAATTTACACAGTTCTTGAATCTATAGTTTAATTCTACCTATTTATATCTTTCGGACTAGTTAATAATAAAAATGAATGTAAATCAGGGATTATAAATAACTTGTATAGTTTGTGATGGGTTTAACTACTATACAGAAACTATAATATTGGATAGCTATAAAATATAACTGTTGTCACTTCGTTTGTTAAACCTTTTATATTTTAACTTTTATACATAATTGGATTGCAATCCAATGACTATAAATCCATCATATATCTATACTAAATAAGTATAAGAGCATGACCCATTAATGATATTTCTATGCAATCTACAAATGATCAAAAAGGTTTTCGCTTTTTCTTTCTTAATTTGGTTGGTGTTGTCACTGTGTGCTACACCATAAAGACTGACTGAGTCTAATATACAAATGGTGCAGGCAAGGCTTCAATGGGGGAGAAAGAATGGTATTTTTTTGCCTTGAGAGACCGAAAATACCCGACTGGACTTCGAACCAACCGAGCCACTGAAGCGGGCTATTGGAAAACAACAGGAAAGGACAAGGAAATCTTTAGAGGTGGAGTCCTTGTTGGGATGAAGAAAACCCTAGTCTTTTACAAGGGTCGAGCTCCTAGGGGTGAGAAAAGCAACTGGGTAATGCATGAATACAGGCTTGAAAACAAGCATCCTTTCAAATCCACCAAGGTACATATATATATCAACGTATTGTTGGGTCACTCCTTATTCAAATCTTTTTCTTCATTAAGGTATCAAAACTTAATCGTTCCATACATATAGAATTCAGCTTGTTGATCATCCACCTAATTGTGGGATGGATTTTGACTATCACTAGCATTGAAATTAAGTTATTTGCACATAAGAGTTTTATATACATGAAACATAAAATTTCTGTTGTATTTGCTTAAACTCTATTGCAAAGCCACATTTTCACATGCGTGTCCGTACTAAACTCTATTCAATAAAAGTTGCAAATAAAAATACAAGAATTGAGATTAATCTAATCAATATGGACCGTATCCGATGTTTTAAAAAATTAAAGTTCAATTTTTTTGAAAATTTATTTTATCATTATTATTGATTTTGTTTTTATTCTTTTACGTAGGAGGAATGGGTGGTTTGTAGGGTCTTTAAGAAGAGCTCATCAGCAGTTAAAAAACAACAGCAGACACCATCCTCTCAGCCATCTCTGGAATCTCCATGCGATACAAACTCAATCGTCAATGAATTCGGGGACATCGATCAATTACCAAATTTAAATACCATTGCAAATTTATCGAGCGGGTTCAGCAACAATATTCCGACACAAGGTTACACTGGTACTGATAATAGTGTCAACATGAACATGAACATGAACTTGAATATGAACAATTGGGCAGCGGTGAGAGAAGCAAGTACCCTTCCGACGCTCTCATGGCCTTCTAGCTTGCTAAGCCCGAATCTCTCGATGAATTCCTTGCTTCTCAAGGCACTACAACTTAGAAATTATCAAGCTAGGGAAGCAACAAGTAGTGATAACTCGTTTCTTGCAGGACAAGGTTTAGGGTTTTCACGGTTTGAAAGTGACTTAAATTCAAATTTCATCCAAGCTCCTTCTTCTTCTAAGGTCTTAGATTCTGTGGCAGTGGCACAATCACAACCGGAGCAACCATTTAATATGGACTCCATCTGGTGAAGCTGTAAAGTCTGAACTAACATGCATGTTGTATACATTCTGGATTGAACATATTGCTGTAAGTGACTTAAACACTATTGGGGTGGCTAAACTTTAGTTTGCGAAAAATTGTCCAGCATAAATTCACATTAATAATAATGTTGTAGCAAAATTGTTAAGATGTAGTTACTTAGATGTCAATTATTCTCTAGGGTTACGTGTTGATGTCTATGATCTTCAACCGTTCAGTTGTAGTTAATTATGTTGTTGTATATGTTCATTTTCAATGTCAATTATGTACAGTCTCAACATAGGAAAAACCTTTGTTGGGTCTATCGATTGTTATCAATGCATTATTTATTTGCTTTGCCCTCTCTCCTTAAATGAGTTATTTTTAGTGGAAAAAAGAAAAGGAAAAAAAAATGCTCAACCAGTTGAAAATGATGGATACAGAAAATTAATTATTGTGATACTTTAATATTTGTATATTTAATTGATGGATTTTGCTATCTGTTATCTATTGTTACTTAGCAGAAGTCTTTTCCTTAGTTTTTCTCTTAGAGAAACTTAATTGTGTAAGTTAGTTTGGGTCCTACGGCCTAGTTTTACATTCCTCCTGAACTTAGTTTGGTTTTCTCTTCTTTTCAATGTGTGCCACTACTTTGCATTGCAAAAGAGATAGGTCGATTCCTTGGATCTTTAATTGAAACTGTCAAAGGAAATTGGTGCTGATGCTACTATTAGAAGCAAGGATGGGAGCTGCGCAGTTGCTGCTACTTCTAAGCCGCTGAACGGAGTTGTTAACTGCTGAATTAGGGAAAGCTTTGGCTTCGGATAAAGGTTTACTTATAGCTAAGAAACTTAACTTTACGATTTGGTTGTCTGAAGTCCACGCTAGAAATATAACGTCTACGGTGAATGTGAGTTGCTTGGATAATGAAGATGGTAGTTCTATTAGTAATTATTAATGATATATTGAGTTTTCTTAATCGCATAATTGACTAATTTTAACTGGATATCATATTATCGAAGATGATATTCTTTTGATACTACGATATCTCATCAGATCTTGAGGATGCGCAAAAACACATACTTGTATGCATGGAAATATATGAACACTAGAGATCATTTATTGAAAGGATCCCACGGAATAAATCTACTGCAATAGGTTCTGAATGTGCAAGAATTATGAAAATGGACATCCGGATAGAATTTATGATAAACTTTGAATGGATCAACAATATGTACTTTTAAGGTTATGGATCAATAACATGGAAAAAATAAGGAACAAAAAAAAGAAGAAAAAAGAAGGAAAAAGGAAGAAAAAGAACAAAAATTGAAGGAGAAAAAAAAATAGAAGTGAGAAATGAGAGATGTCAGATGGAGAAGAGCGAGATTCTATCGAAGAAGATGTTGACAGTCAAAAAAGATGACCGGAGGTAGAAGAGAATAAGAAGTTAGTTGTTTGTTTTTAAGGATATTAAGTTAGTTGTTCGTTTTTAAGGATATTTTGATCTAAAATAATAATACCGGGATACAAATGATATTTAAGTTTTTTTAGAACACAAATGATGTAGCCCTCTTTTTAAATGTGATTTTTGTTTGTAACTCCACTTAATTTTATAGGTTTGAGGTTGTACCCAAGCCCATAAAACCCTGTGGATCGAAAAATCTCAGACCTTTCACTATTATCTCAGCCCAAATATCCGGCGATTTTCTCTATGAAATAAAAAACTAGAAATTAGTACTTTTCAAAAATAAAAACTATAAATTAATAAAAGACGGACCTAAGTTTTCACATCAGCCGCTGACTCCTCACTCCTCATATACTGTCGAAGACTTTCCCGTCCAGCCACCATACCCACCCTGCCGCCGGTGGTGCTTCAAAACGTTGCGGATGGAGTTATTTCCCATCGCTGATGGTAAGCTTATAATACATTGGAGTATTTTTGTTTGTATTCATTGACGTGGTTATATCACAGTTCAGTATCTAAATTTCTTTGGCTTCGGTTAAATCGGACTCTGTTAAGGAAGAAAGGTAAATGGTTGGGTCAAGTTGCATAAGTGGGATCCAAAACTTGTGTTAGTTAGGATGATTAGAGGTGTTTGATCTATGATTATTTCGTCTTATGGGCTTGTTATGGCCACAAATTTATGAAAAATAAAAAAAATAAAAAAAAGGTTACGCATTTAGGATAGTGTGTGATGAAATAGGGTGAATATCTTTGTGCTTAGGGGCTCTTTGTTAATGACAACTGGTGTGAATGATCGACATGGCAATTGGAGTAATCATGTTGAGAGTAGGTACAATATGATGAATGTGATGGAATATGAACAAATTCTGTATTTCATAGTGCGTTAGTTTACAATGGAGAGTCTATTTATAGAATAGAGAAGATAGTCAAATCTCCTAAACAAAGTATATGAATATATGAATTTGATTTACATGGTAACAGCCCCCACGAACTCAAATGGTGATACGAATATAAGTTTAACTTTGCGGTAATGTTACCGGATTAATCAAATTCATATATTCTCATAAAATATTATTTTCGTATTTTCTATTTATTGTGTCATTATAATTACCTTGCTTAGGATATTTGATTATCTTCTATGTTCAATAAATAGACTCTCCATTACAAATTAACAGACAATGAAATATTGAATTTATTCATAATCTATTATAGTGTCAGAGTCTGGAGGTTTCTGGTTTAAACTCTCTCTTCTTTTTTAATCTAAAATTCTAGTTGCATATATTATACGATATGTGACGTTTAGTATGTGTCTGTTATCCGTTCATGTTGTTTGTGAGAAAATATGTTAATATATCGTAATCTTAAATCTAAATATTATAGTTAGGTTATTTCTATCAGTTTAAGTTTTTGAATCTAATGGTAACTAATGTTTTACTTAAATAAGGAAAAAAATAAAATTAAAAAATAAATAAATAAATAAGAGAGCAAGTGACCAAAATTAGTTCGTTAATTAATAGTGGACAAGGTTTTATTTATTTATTTATTTATTATTATTATTATTATTATTTTATTTATAATGGTGGAAGGGGGGTTGTGTTTGGTGTGGAATCAAGTGTGGAACCCATGTTTTTGGCAATTTCCAAACTATACAGTAAACTAGCATTTTTTGTTAGTTATTACACAGATTCAATGTATCTCAACTGTAGCTTGGACAGTGCCTCATTGGTTAAGGTAGTGCCTCCTGTGTTTTTGGCAAAAACATGGGTTCTACGCTCGATGCCCTCACCCAAAAAATTATGAGTTTTCCTACTTTTGTATGGATTGTTCCCTTATTTATTTATGGGTTAATCCTTCCCATGTGGGAGTTACTCTTTGGGTTGTGCCACCAGTGTGTATAGTCTTGATTGTCTTTTAGATCAGTCATAAAAATAAAAATTAGAAAAAAAAAAATCTCAATCAATTTAAAAACTATTAATTCTGTAGCATGCTTCCATAAAAACTTGCTTATTTGGTTGGAAGTCTAATACATTTTTCTTCTATTTAATTTTACATAATGTTTTTACCAAGTTGTCTAATGTTATAAATGGGTAGTAGAGCTCTCTCATCCAGTCATTGTTAATAATTTTATTATTTTTTTTATAAAAAAATATACATTAGATGAACCTGCTTTAATACCATATTAGAATATAAATCATATTGTTTTGCAATATGGTTGGTATTCATTCTAATATGGTTTAGAGTCGGTACCATCCAATGATTGTTTTATCAAAAAAGGAAAATTTAAGGAGCAATAAAAGAAAGTTGTCACTGATAGTGAGTGAGTTGGACTAGCTAGTCTTCGAATTGACTATCTTGGTTCGTTGTATGACTTGTGCTATTACCTAAATTGCGTGTGTACAACATATATATATGACTAGACCAGGGGTGGCAATTGTTGATATGACTGAGTAACACGACACAAAGTTTTGGTTAGATCTTATTGAGTTAGTTAACACATTAAACCTGTTAAGTATATAGGTTGTGTTTGGAAGAGTTAGATTCTTACTTGGGCTGCATTGGATTGTAGCCCAGGTTAGGAATATGAAAAAATTATTTTAATGTGTAAACCCCTCAGTTTACACTTTAACCATTATCCTCACATATATTAGTTAATAACAAAACTATAATTATATATATACTTATATTTCTAACCTATCTTCACTCCACACTCTCTCACTACCGACCTCACTCTCACTAGTCACTGCTGACCTAGTCACCACCACGGCGTTGTAAGGAATTTCTATTAGAGGCATAAAATATTTTTTAGGCAAACCTTGACTTATGAGGAAAATTCATTGATCGATTTAAGACAAAATATACACCTAGATAGGGGAAGACACAATGAACCCTATCCCTCAAAATACAAACATTAACTATATTGCAAAACTAAGACGATATAGAACCTAAAGGGAAAAAAAAAATGCAATTCAATTACAAAAAATAAATTTTATTCTATGAGGTTTTAAACCCTCAAACTCATCAATAGTGGAATCCAAAAAAAGTTAACTTGCTAGAGAGATTGAAGAAAAATTAGAGATAGTTGGAGAGAAATAAAGAGATATGGAGAGAAGAGGAATGAATGGAGTTAGAACAAAGATGGTAGAAATTAGAATGAAGGAGAAATGAGCGGGTTGTGGGCTGTGATGTCCAAATCAACAATGACTAGTGAGTGTGGAGTGAAAATATGCTAGAAATATGAGTGTAGATATATAATGACAATTTAGTAATTAGCTAGTAGATATGAGGATAATAGTTAAAGTCTAAACTGAGAGGCATTTTCGTAATACTTTAAAAATATCCTTCCCTAGGCTACAACCTAAAGATTTGCCCCTTACCACTACCTAAGTTATTGTTAATTTTGTAACATGCTTCCATAAAAGCTTGCTTATTTGGTTGGAAGTTCAATTCATTTTTCTTCGATGTAATTTTACATCATGTTTTTCCCAAGTTGTCTAACGTTGTAAGTGGGTAGTGGAGCTCTCTCATCAAGTTATTGGTAATAATTTAATCTTTTTTTAGAAAATATAAGTTAAATTGAACTGACTTTGATACCATGTTAGAATTTTAAACTATATGATTTTTCATTATAGTTGGTATTAATTCTAATATGGCGTTAGAGTTAGTCCTATCTAATGATTGGTTTACCAAAAAAGGAATCTTCAAAGAGCAACAAAAGAAAATTATCACTGACAAATGGTGAGTGAGCTGTAAAGCTGGTCTTCGAAAATGACTATCTTGGTCATTGTATGACTCATGCTATCTTATGGAAATTGTGTGTGTACAACATATATGACCAGAGGTGGCAATTGTTGATACAATCCAATGACACGACACAACCACAACACAAAATCATGGAGTTTTGTTTAGATCTTATTGAGTTTAGAAAACACGCTTATCCTGTTAAGGAAATAGGTCGTGTTTGGATTGTATCCCTTTCAACCCGTTAATCCATTTAATACGATTAAATATCAAATATATTATTTTGAATCATTATTATACCACATTTGATTTTTTTTTTTCGTTAATTAAACATGTTTAGTGGAATGATTTGTATAATTTAATTTAAAAGTTTTAAATTATCTCAAAATTTTAAATAGGTAAATGAATTAATCGAACTATATTTATCATATAATTGATAACTTAAGATTAACAGGTTGAACTGATCTTATGGAGTAACTTGTTAAGTTTATGAGTTGTGTTTGAGTTTAGATTAATGCAGAATAGGCTAAACGAGTCATGTTTAGGATGAGTGAAAAATTAATGGGTGTGTTTGGGTTGATGCAAATACGACATGATAACCCTCATGACAAGCATTTTGAAGTTTTTATGTACCATAGAGATTGTTTGTGTAGAACAAATTATCAACCTTCAAGTAAACACTTTCAATCACACAGATATCCTTATTTGAGAGTCTATCAATATATCATACTGTTTTGAGAGGGGGGATAGGAAATTAGCCTCATAAAAAGTATAATGGATCCTAAACCATAGAGCCCAATAATTTACAAAGTTAGCTTAAGGGAGCTCGGGCGATATGCCCATAGAACAAGCCTAAAGTCTGGTCATAAGAGAACTCCAAAAGTGGAGCTCATGGGAGAAGCTTAGGGTCAACCTGTAAGAAAAGTCCAGAGGATGAATCTATGGTTGATCCGTAGGATTCGAGAAGCCTAAGAGAAGGGTCTGAAAGGGCATAATGGCCTCCAACCTAGTCACCTTGAGAATGGGCACGAGAAGGACCAAAATACCTCTGATAAGAGGCAGGAAAAAGACTAAAGGGAAACTTTACCTTTAAATTCAAATCAATTTCATTGTCATCTGATAGCCCCTACAGCATTAGAGGGGCTAAGAGTTCAAATTTGATAGCAAGCTTAAGAGAGGCAGACACCTAAGATGATAGGCCTAAACTGTAGAGGGGAAAAGAAGGGCCCAGGATCGATCATTTGTCCTTACGTCAAAGGGGACAACCAAAAGGGTTTACCAACCACTATGGCCCTTTATTAGAACGATGAACGAGGGAGTGTCATGTGTCACGTGTCCCTGTGACAAAGGGGATAGCCAAGTGGGTTGACTAATCATATGGCCCATTGTCAGAATGACGAAAGAGAAAGCACCACATGTCCCTACGTCATATGGGACAGCCAATAGGGCTGACTAACCACATTGCCCCTTGTCAGAATGATAAATAAAAGAGCGTTACAAATTCTTAGACCATCTCCAGTGTTTGACACCAAATTTGATACCATTTTGGTGTTAACATCAAATTTTTAACACTAATTTTTTTTTAACTCCAACGTACATGACACCAAATTGATGTAAAAGGTATATTCACAGAGTATTTCATACAAAATTCTTTAACCAATATTAATTAATTTATTTAGTATATAATTTTATTCTCGAATAATTACTCACATTATATTACAAAATTATTAAATACTTACATAATTTTTTTTTTTAATTTTTTACAAAATATTATTTTCATTATATTTTCACCTAATTTTTTAGTCACTTAATATTTTTTAACTCATTTTTATCCAACTAGTTATTTATCCACCTAATTTTTTATCCATCTAATTTTTCTAATTAATTTTTCATCATACTATTTTATTATCCAACCAATTATAAAATCGTATTCTCAAATAATTAGGCATAATATAAAAAAAAATAATTTCTCACATAATTTTTTTAATTTATTATAAAATATTATTATCATTAATTTTCCAACTAATTTTGT
The DNA here is from genome assembly GCA_022984855.1 of Dimocarpus longan. Lineage (NCBI taxonomy): Eukaryota > Viridiplantae > Streptophyta > Magnoliopsida > Sapindales > Sapindaceae > Dimocarpus > Dimocarpus longan. The sequence continues at coordinate 17,691,844 of CM041024.1, forward strand.
AGTCATTTAATTTGTTCAACTAATTTTTATCCACCTAATTATTTATCTACCTCTTTTACCCAACTAATTGTTTGTGGGAGTTACATGGTAATGAAGAATGATCATAAAAGTATTTACGTCAAGAATTTTATTTTTAAGTTATGTTGTTGTTGTTTTTTTTAATCATGTATTTTAAATTTAAGGTAGTGGTAATGTTAATGTTATTATTTTGTATTATATTATTGAGTTTTTGTATAACAAAATATTATCAATTCTATCAAGTAATTATAAAAATAATAAAATTTTATATACATTAAATAATTTAAATGATATTATATTAATATATTACTTATAATATATATTAAAAACTTAAAAATATATTAAAACATATTCAATATTATACTCATTTTAAATATCTTAATGAAATATTTTCAATGGTATATATTTTTATAATAATATAATTTTTATTTTTAATTATTAATCAAATTATATAAATAAAGAAAAAGAAATAAATGACACAAATGAAAGAAATATTGTTGTAATTGTTGGTAGAAGGATATTGTTGGGATTTTGAATAAAATAAGAAGTCACGTGGGTCATAAAAAGGCATTTGGTGTTTGCTACAGTGTCGCACCAAATTTGGTGCGATACTGTAGCACAAACACCAAATATCACATTGAAAATCGTGCCTGTGCACCAAATTGAGGCTCCACTGGAGCCAATTTTGGCACCAAAATTAACACCATTTTGGTAGTGGGTCTTAGACCAACTCTAATGTGTAACACCAAATTTAACATCATTTTGGTGTTAACACCAAATTTTTTGATACCAAATTTTTTTACACTCCAATGTACATAACACCAAATTGGTGTAAAAGGTATATTTACAGAATATTTCATACATAATTCATTAATCAATATTAATTAATTTATTTAGTATAGAATTTTATTCTCAAATAATTATTCACAATATATTACAAAATTATTAAATACTTATATAGTTTTTTTTTTTAATTTTTTACAAAATATTATTTTCATTATATTTTCACCTAATTTTTTAATCACTTAATATTTTTTAATTCATTTTTATCCAACTAATTGTTTATCTACCTCATTTTTATCTCTTCCACATTCTATCATAGATATGACATAAAAATCTAACAATATATGATCTCCACCGTTGGATGAAAAGTGATTTGATCATAACCGTTAAACGGTATTCTTATCTCTTTCACACTCTGTCCTAGGTATGACACAAAAATCTAATAATATATGATCTCCACCGTTGGATGAAAAGTGGTTTGATCATAACCGTTAAACGGTATTCTTATCTCTTTCACACTCTGTTCTAGGTATGACACAAAAATCTAACAATATATGATCTCCACCGTTGGATGAAAAGTGGTTTGATCCTAACCGTTAAACGGTATTCTTATCTCTTCCACAATGGATCTATAAATAATGGCTCTTTCTAAAAATTAAAACATCTTTCTCTTTTAGTTCCAACCACTGAACATATATCTCTACAAAAATGTCATCAAGCAAGAATTTAGGTGATAAGTCTAAAAATACTCTACGAAGTGCTTCATATTCGAATAAGGAGGACCAACTTCTCTGTCGTGTATATCTTGATGTTTCTCAAAATCCAATTATAGGCATCAATCAATCTAGTCTTCAATTTTGGTCTCGTATAGAGACTGAATATCATATGGCGTTACCAACGCATATCACTCAAGTTCGACCTAGAAGATCTTTGACAGCTCGAATGCAAGTAATCAATGCAGCAATTAGCAAATTAAGAGGATGCGTTCGACAAATTGAAAATTTGAATCCAAGTGGCGCTTCTGAACAAGATATTGTAAGTATTTCTAAATTTGAGTTATACGGATTTTATGAAATTCATTTTATTCTATTTTTTATAGCTTTAATTTTTTGTCATATTGTGTAGTTAAATCAAGCCAAAGTCTTACTAGCACAAGATCCAAATTATCATAAAGGATTCAAATTTGATCATGTATGGCCTCTTCTTAAAGATATAGAGAAATATTCTGATATTAATAGCATGCAAACTCCAGACCGTCGAAAGAGATATGACGGCAACGAAGCATCACAATTAGATTCTACCACGTTAAAGTCTTCAGGAGCTTCGTCATTTTGTATTGATTTAAATGTAAACTTCGAAATTGAAAAGCAAGTTAATGATTTTAATGATAATAATGATTCAACTGAGCGGCCTATTGGGAGAAACAAAGAAAAAATGAAGAAGAAACAAGGTGAAGAGGTGCTACAATATTTTAAATCCATAAAAAAAGATAGTGAGCAAATGATGGGTAAGTTTACTGAAACTCAGTCTCTACTCAAAAAGAGTTATGAACTTCAACTGTTACGAGCTCAAAATGAGGCAAAAAAATTAGAGTTGCGAGAACGACGCAAAGAGAATAAAATTTTACTAAAGAATGTGGATTCTATAAAAGATCCAATTCTACGTGATATTATTCGAAATGAACAAAAAAAAATTTATGAAAAAAGGACCAATGACCAACAATTTGAAGGAGGAAGCGGATCATCTAATGCATTTGACAAGTATTTTGATGGTATTGAAGGAAGTGGAGATGACCTTCCAAATTTCTAAATGATTATTTAGAAGTATTTATGTCATGTATTTTATTTTTAAGTTATGTTGTTGTTGTTGTTATTTATATATATATATATTTTTTTTTTATCATGTATTTTTAATTTAAGGTTATGATAATATTAATGTTATTGCTTTTTATTACATTATTAAGTTTTTGCATTAAAAATATTATCAATTCTATCAAGTAATTTTTAAAATAATAAATTTTTATTTACAAAAAATAATTTAAAATGACATTATCTTAATATACTACTTATAATATATATTAAAAACTTAAAAATATATTAAAATATATTCAATATTATACTCATTTTAAAGATCTTAATGAAATATTTTCAACGGTATACATTTTTTATAATAATTTAATTTTTACTTATAATTATTAATCAAATTATATAATTATATTAAATATATTAAAGGATATAAAAGGAATTAGATTTATTTTATTTATTATATTAAGGATAACATTGACATTTTGAAAAGTTAAAAAAGGCATCTGGCTCACCATTTGAAAATTTGGTGCAAGCTACAGTCGGACACTAAATTTGGTGTCCGACTGTAGCACAAGCACCAAATTCTTTTTTGGGCTTCACGCCGGACACTAATATAGTGTCTACATTGGAGCAGTTTTTTTCATCAAATTGGTGTTAAACATCAATTTGGTGTAACGTTGGAGATGGCCTTAGACCTTTTCCAATGCGTGGACACCAAATTTCACACCATTTTGATGTTTATATCAAATTTTTTTACATTAAATTTTTCTATACTCCAATATGTTTTACACTAAATTGGTGTAAATTACATCTTTAAAAAATATTATATATATAATTCTTTAATTAGTATATATTAATAATTTAAAAATATATTAAAATATATTTAATATTATATTCATTTTAAAGATCTTAACAAAATATTTTAAATGATATATATTTTTAATTAAATTAATTTATAAATCAAATATATATTTGATGTTATGAATAGTATAACGTCAAATTTGGTGTTATACTATTTATTGACACAAAAAAAAGTGCCACGAAATTAGCATGTTAGGGTACACATTGGAGTACGAAAATACACCAAAATGGTTACACCATTTTGGTGCATTAATTGGAGAAGCCCTTGTATCAGAGTGGACAATAAAGAAGGCTAGCTAATAGCTACGGAAAAGGTTAAAAGACCAGACAAGTCAGAGGAGAAAGGAACAAAAACAGGGGAAGTCTTGACTAGCAGGGAGAGCAGACGTGGAAGCATTAGGTGCAAGCAATCAGACTATATCTAAAGACATGGTTTCATCACTAAAGGGGAAGATCTGTTCTCAAGACCTTAGAAAATTTGAAATGCTCTCTGAGGGGTTTTTTCTATAAAATTCAAGGGATCTCAACCCCCTCTAATTTAGAGGAGCTACGTCTCCACCATATTTATCCATATAAAGGGTTAAGTTGTGGAGTAATAAGGTAGACCTACTCCTTAGGCTACTAAGGGTTTTGAATCACCTAAGCTAGGTCCTCTTCTCTTTTTTTGGCTGAAGGAACCAAGGAGACCATAGGTCAATCATTCACTAAGATCTCCATCAAGAGAAAAAAGAGAAGTATACCTCGGTCTCTATTATTTTTATTTACTTATGTCATGTTTACTCTTCTTAAGGGTTTATCTTCGTCCATCCTATCTGATTTGAGCATCAGAAGACGTTCGTCGGCAAACCTGTCGGCAAGCCTTAATGGTTTTCTTTATCTTGCAGGTGCTTATGGATCTAGGATTCATCATACATAAGGGCTAATCCCTTAGGGTCAACCTCATTTCCTAAAGAGGAGCAAAGCAAAGTTGGATCTATTCAATGCCTAATGTCATTCTTGGCGAGTAACTAACCAATGGAGGTGAGTCGAACTCATCCTTAGAACCCAGGGCACCACCTAGTGTCCCTTGGCCCTAACGTCCCTTTTTGTTACTAAGAAGATATTTTACCATCGGCTAAAGGACTAAAGACTTCTTCTTACTCGTTGGTGCGAGAGACCATTTTTTGCATCAACACATATCATCAACAAATTGATTTTATTAATGGCAATTCCAAGTTTGTGAGCAATTGATACAAACAAATAATGTCGATTATATCCATGCATGGGCATTAGGCCATTTAAACCTTCTGCAGTGAAGCTTTGATGTATGCTCAAAGTATGAAATACACCATCGTTCTGATGAGGGTAACATCCATATGAACAAGTTTTGCAACTTCAACATATGTGACCTAGGTTAATTTCTATTTCCCACAAGCAAGGAAACTCTCAATGCTAGTGGTGTAAATTTGGTCGGATTCGGATAATTCAAAATTTGATATTTTTCATATTTCCATTTTAGGATGGTCTGAGAATGTTTGGATTTAATATTTAAATATCTTATTTTTATTACGAATTCCGCATCTTTAAATTTTCAAGTAATTGAGTGAACTGTTGTCTTCCTTTTATCCTTTTCTTTTTTTTGGGTTGGAAAGGTTTTTTTTTTTTTTAATTTTTTCCCTTTATCTGGATTGTGAATGATACATCACATCCTTCTCCGTTGTTCAACACATTATTAATTCAGGAATATGGTTTCCATCAGCAATTGTGTAGCAGAATACTCTTAATTAAAGTGCGAAACAGTGGTAACTGGAAGCCTATTCAATAATTTTTTTTTTTATTATTTAAAAATGTGAGCAGTAGAAGATGAAGGTGGGTGAACTTATTTGTCAATAAATCATTCACTATAACAGTCATTGTTCGTGGCCACATATCATACTAAGATAAATTACCACGCCTTGATTGTGTAATGCATTTAAGTAATTCGCAATTACAAGTCACAGCCGGAGAGTTATTAAGCCTTACATACAGCCCACTCATCGATAAACATGGACCATTGTCATTGCAATGAGGCCTTGTATAATTAAGATGAGTCATGCTTAATGTGTAAATTGATTAATTGAGATATAAGTTAGTACATAAGAGAAGAGAAAATTGCACAAGATATAAAAAAAAATAATAAAAAAAAGAAGTAATTTTAAAGTGGTATCGAAAATTGAAATGAGTGTTAAAAGAACAAACGCTAGGCGTGGAATTAACTTTTGTTTACTGCATATATTAGGTTATAACGTGAAAAAAAAAATTGTATAATATAATATTAAAATAAAGTTGAAAATATATTATTTTTAAGATGATAGATGTTGAAGAAAATACATTAAGTATAGTCTTGAAATAAAGAAATAAAATAATAGTGGTGGCTATGCACGGGAGTCGATAACGTAGTTTTTTATTTATTTTTTTAATAAATGGGTGACATCAAGGGACAAATGAAACTAGAAGGAAGCGGGGGCCCGCTGACAATTTGTACTTTGATTTGCTATTTGTTTTAACAAAAATTTGTAGGTGATGCTCGGCGTGGAGCCGTCGATTCTTCTTTCTATCGGCATCTTATAATAATCTCAAAACTCAGTTGTTGTCAATTTGTGATTCTTCCCGCCACCATCTAGTTGAAAATTGAAATTTCTTCAGTATCATTAGTTTGTGGGTATATTTTTACGAACTATTTTCACTCATTATTGTTAGTTTATGAAGGTACGCCTGCAATCAATTTTTATAGTCAGCGAAGGCATGTTCACGAACAAGTGATGATAAAAAAATTTAATTCAATTTTTCAATATTACTTTTGAAAGTAGTGTTAAAAGAAAAAAAAAAATTCTTAATTGAATTGTCCTCACCTCTGTTATCATTCTTTTATTGAATCAGTGATTTAATATAAGAAAAAGAAGTCCAACTTCTGCTTTTGGTTATTGTAAGCAAGTTGAAAACTTTTAGACCCTTTGAATTCAATTCATATTAAGTGTAACATTACCTAAACTTAATTGAAATCTTTCGTTAAAATTTTTATTTAACCACGAATCAAGTTTTCATTTTCATACACATAATTAAATTGATGATGGGTGGTCATGAATAGTGTATTATTCTTCTTTATAATATATAATAAAGAATATTGGGTGTCGTAGGTAGCAAAATCCAAACAAGAGGAGAGTTAAAAATAAAGAAAAAACTTAGAGGCCAAGTTAAGGACAGAAACAAAAAAAAATAATTATAATTTAATTTCAAAGAGAAGCCCTTAAAAATATGAGTAAGAACTCTCTACCATTTTTTTTAATTAATTTTTTAATAATTTAGTGATACATCAATATTTAAAAAAATTAATGATCAAGATTTATAGATTTTTTCTTTTTCATATATCACTCAAATTTAAATTATTCTAATAATAAAATTAGCATAATATTAACATTAACAGAATCCTTATTCAAAAAATATATTATAAGTTTATATAACCCCATGATTACCTTTAGAAAAAAGTTCTTTATTTCATCATCAAGCAGCCAAGTAGATCCATGTCTCTCTCCACTACCAAACTCGACAAACACCTTCACACATCTTTTCTTCTATCATTTACACCCAAAATTCAATTGATTTAATTGGATTATCTTATAAGATTTCAAATAAAGTTTTCTTAACATTTCTTTTAGAAAGTAAAAGCAATAGATGGTTACAGAAACATATGCGTGTGGCGAGGTTTTGGTCTCTTCTTTTTTAAGACATAATGAAAATAAAATAGCCTTCTTCTTTATTGAGTATTGTTTATATATTTATTTTCCATTTAATATAATTAGGATAGAATAGAGCCCTTTCTTTTAGACTAGGATTTTGTGCTTTGAATAGTGATCTTGTGTGTTACACGATTTCTATACTTTTAATGCAATCAGTTGATTCCTCTTCCTTTGTTTATTTAATAGTTTTATACTTTTATACACCACATGCGAAAAACAAAAAGATCTCACCGCTATTTTTTTTTTTCCCTTGAATATTGAAGTTTTAATATGAATTCTCAAATTTAATGTGAACGAAATTTGATATATCAGATCTTTTTAACTGAAGAAGCTTGTATTCATTCCTTTTATGTGTTTTTGATACCAGTTAAAGTATAAATTAAATATTTGTTTTATTATGAAACATGGAATTAAATTGCACATTCAGAACATATAATTGAACCATCTTAGTTTAGCAATCATTTAGAGTAAATCATGAAAATCATTAGTCAAATTTTACTAAGGTTTTCTTTTGTATTTAATTTTTCTAGTTATAATATACTAATGCTTAGGTGGCCAATTGGTAAATTCCTTACACCAATAAAAATGAAATTGTAGGTTCAAATAAAGTCTCGCTTTCAAAACTTTTAAATTTAAAATTATTTTTAAAAAATATAATATAATTATTTTTTAAAAAATACATGTACATTAACATGACACGTGATTATGGAAGCTTCATCATTTTTGGCTCCATTGAATATATTTTCCTGCTGTAAAATATTTCAGCCCTAAGACGAGTTTACTTCTATTATTATTATTATTGCAAACTTAAACTGAAAATGTAACCTAATTTTGTACGCTGTGTGTATAAAAAGATTGTATAAAAAAAAGGGACAAGTACAAATATAGCATATTAAATTAATGACTTAACATTTATGTTATTTTTCAAAAAATGTAACAATTGAGTCCTAAAACATGTGTAAAAATATTAAAATATCCTCACAATAAATGTAATAATTGAGTCATTTTTAAAAAAATGTAGCATTCTCACCAATTTTATTAAGAGTATTTGTATAAAAAAAATAAAACTTGAGATTTAATTGTTAACTTTATTGAAATGGGACAAGATTGTCAATCTAATATTTAAAAGTATCATCTAATGACATTTTATCTTAAAAAAAAAAATTATTGAAAAACTAGTTAGCCTTATTCCTGAAAAACCCTTACTATATATTTTATATTACAATCAAATAATTAGAACGTCATGGTGAAATTAAAGAATGTTCTTATGCAAGACACATAAGAGATTTGAAGAAAAGACATGGATAAATTTGGCTGACTAAAAGATAACAACTATCAAGGAAAGCAAAGCAACCAAAGCACTCACAGTTGCTACCTTTTTTGTTTTTGTTTTTGTTTTTTTTTTGGTTGTTTTTCGGTGCTTGGGACCAAGCTAGCTTTGTGTTAGAAATTGATTGAGAACTCATTTTTGAAACAAACCCCGAAAGAAAATGCAACATTTTTCAAAAGAAGAAACTCTCTTTAGGTTCTTCTACAATGTTTCAAGCTCCTTCTGTCTTTTTCTTCTCTTCATCCACTACTCTTCCATTTTTCTTGCCAAGTTGTTTCACTTCGTCGGCAGCTATCCCTTGATCTATAGGTCTTTCAATATTTCAATTTGCTACTCTTTTTGTTTTTGCTTTTGTCTTTTTCGTTTTCAGTTGGAGAAATGATTTGTTTTTGTTTTGTTGCAGAAATCAAAATGAATATGACTATACTTTGTTTTCCGAGGAAGAAGAAGAGGAGGAGTTTAATAATGATAATAATGAAGGCTATTATCATGAAGACATCACTGAACATCATGAACACCATCACCAACATCACCTGGTGGCCGACATAATCCACGGTGGAGAATCAATTGTGTTTTTGCATAAAAACGACCATGTTCAGGAGCTCACTAGCCCAAACGAGCAAGTAATAATTGAAGATCAGGATCATGAAAGTTTTGACACTGCTCAATATTCTTCTCGTGATCATGACTCCTCACCATGCTCAGAAACTGAAGCAAATGATGGTGATGATGATGAATCAGAAGCCGTAGAACAACCACAGATTCCCAGAAGAGATGATCAGTACGATTCGTTCTATGATTCTGATCCGAATCATCATCATGGCGGCCCCACCTCTCAGATTACAATAGAAATAGAGCGAAGTGGTTTGGTGGACAATGACGAAACCTCTGATGGTTTGCACTTGCACTTTGTTACATCAGTCACATGCTGTACCTTCTAACAAATTTTGTACTCTTCCTATTATTGCTTGCGTGTCATATATACTCGTTCTGATATCGCTTAAGCTGTTGTTTCAGAAAATTTCCGCGATCAGAAAAACGAAAACAACAAGAAAGTGGAGACAAATTCATCAGGAGATGAAAAATTTTTTGTGCTAGGGCCAACCCAGTTGAAGTCCAGGAAGTTTAGTAACATTCAAATTCAAGAAAAGGATGATGAAGAGATCTTTGGAGATTCCTGTACAATGGGGTCGACTTCAAAGAGCTCCTCCGAGTGGAGAAGCTCAGTCACTTGTAGAGATTCAGGGATTGAAGATCCATTTTCATCTTCTTCTCGAAGAAGTTGTCCCAAGTGGGAGTCTTACACGGTTTTTCAAAAATATGATGAAGAGATGATGTTCCTCGACAGAGTTAGTGCTCAAAAGCTCCATGAAACAGGTATCAAAATGGGAAAATAATTTGAGGTTTGAAAAAACTATATATATATATATATACACAAATATATGCTGTCATTGACATTAACAGATGCATATGTATATATGTTTTCAGAGTCACTGAGGTCAATCCAAGCTTGTCCAAGATCAATATCAGAGAGGATAGTTCACAAGTTTGCAACAATAAACAAGAAGCCGTCGGACATAAAACACAACCCATATCATGAACTGGAAGCTGCTTATGTTGCTCAAATATGCTTGACATGGGAGGCTTTGAACTGGAACTACAGCAACTTCCAACGCAAGAAAGCTACTTCACGTAAAAACTTTGACACTGGTTGTCCGGCGCATGTTGCGCAACAGTTTCAGCAGTTTCAGGTGCTTTTGCAGCGATACGTAGAGAACGAGCCGTATGAGCAAGGAAGAAGACCTGAGGTATATGCTCGTATGAGGCTTTTGGCACCAAAGTTGCTTCTTGTTCCCGAATATCGAGGTATATATTCTCTCTTTTTCTTTCTTTTTTGACCAATTAAAAATTAATTAACTTCGAAAGACTACAAGTCTAATTAATTTCTACTTCTGTTGTCATGATCTTCGTTTAGGTTATTATTACCCACATTGGCAATATAAGTTCTCTGGCAATCTGAATTTAAGTATTTAACTTTGTAATTAGTGATTAAGAAAATTAAACATATTTTTACCCTTTTTAATAATAATATGTTTCGTGTATTATAAGACGTTTGAAGGCTTATGATATTGGAGAAAGATACAATAAATTAACATTAATTAACTAAGTCTATGTTGGGGTCTCTATAAGCTTAGGTTGGCAATATATGTAAGAATTGTATCAACATGAATACAACCGTCTCAGTTACTCATGTTAGACTTACAATTTTAACCTATTAAATTTACTTTGTATATGTCCATATTGTGTGTATAATTGTGTTAAAAATAATTACTTCTAGACAGTAATTTTATGTTATTGTATCCTATCTGTAGTATTCTAATTAAACACTACTCTTTTGATTTTTGTTCAACTTGTATAGAACATGTTTGTTAATTGTGTCATTAACCATGTTCCATTTTTTTAGTCATGTCGAAAATTGCTATCTCATAAAGGGAGAAAGGGAAACAATTGAAAGAAGGATATTTGTTGTTTGCCTCAAGTGTTTTTTCAAAAATTGTTGTCTCGTAGTTTTTTAAACTATGTTAAGGGCTCATTTTTCTCTAGTGACATAACAAACTTTATAGCTACAATACGTACTCACTAGTGTCATGAAAATATATATATATGTACATTTTACCGTTGATTTTTTTTTTTTTTTTTTAAAAAAAAATTATATTTGAAAGATTCGGAAGATGATCGTCAAGAGGATGAAGGAATATTTGCTTCAAGGATTTCATCGGCTTCATTTGTTATGATAATGGAAGAAGGAATTCGAACTTTCATGAATTTTCTCAAGGCAGACAAGGAAAGGCCCTGCCAAATCCTCAAGTCTTTCTTTGGGAGAAACCGAAGAGGCTCAGTTGATCCAACTCTTCTCAATCTCATCAAGAAAGTCAACTGCAAAGTAAGTTAATACTTAATTCCTTTTTCATTTTCCTTATGACTAACATAATTTTATAAAAATAATAAAATGTGAGCAGAAGAAGAAGAAGCTTAAAGATCTGCGACGTTCACGAACATGCATCAGAAAGAAGAAGCTAACAGTGGATGAGGAGATGGAGATCTTGATGGGTCAAATAGACCTGAAAGTGGTGTCTAGGGTTTTAAGAATGAAAGACCTAAGTGAAGGACAATTGCATTGGTGCGAGGAGAAGATGAGCAAAGTTAGCATTTTGGATGGAAAACTACAAAGAGATTCCTCCCCACTTTTACCCACACACTTGCCTTAATTTTAATGCTTTGCTGACTAGATCATGATTCACAAAATCATGAATATCCACTTACGGTACACTTTTGTAAATACACTGTAAAAGGAAATGAATAATATATAAAGAAGCAAGGGACCCTACAAATAAAAGATAAATACATGTGGGGTGACATGGAATTCGGAGATTTTGATTCATGAAAACTAAAAAAAAAGAGAGAGGGAAGACTTGAAAAAAGATGTTGCCGATGGGATTTTTCATGGAAATGAAAGTAAATGATCAGAGACAAAGCGAGGAAGATGAAGATAGAGACAAGAGTAGCTTTAGTTTTGCTTTTGCTTTTTCGTATTTTTGGGGTTTTATCTATAACAGAAGATTTGAATTGAGTCAAAAGAAGAGAGGAAGAGTTAGCAAAGCTGCTGCGGACACATGCATGGTGGAATAAAAAGGTGGCACATGGTAACACTCAAAGGATACATAAACTACTTTTACATATACATATAATATATATATATATATATATATATATATATTTATATATTTCATATGTGTCCCCTCTTTTTGTGGGGATTGAAAAGACAATAAAAGAATGAAAGAATAAACAATTTGTGCTGTATTATCTAGAATCTAGTGAGAATAAAATTTACATTATTTTTTAAGGTTTTTGATCTAGTTGGTCTATGGTGAGATATATGGATGGAATAATACGTTGAATCATCATCAACGATAATTTAATAAGATGATCGGAGCTTCAAAAGAATTTTTACATGATCTAATTAATTTTTACTATATGCTGGCTAGTAAACTCTTTTTTTGGATTCTTCATTCTTGATCTGATTCCTTTGGCATTGAGAGGAAATTGTTCTTTGTTGCAGTTATTAGGTCAGTATATATACAATAAATTAATAGAAGCATGATACAAAATTAAATACCGACCACTAAACAATTCCGTCGCAGCTACATGCATGCAGCGCATCCAAGCTATATATATTTTTGTTGAATTTGCTATGTGTTGACGTGGGAAACCAGCTAACCAGATTCTTGAGCCCAATGCCGCACAGATAAGGAGACCTGCAACAAACAGACCCAATAATGGCAAAAAAGAGGAGAAGGAAGAAGAAGAACACACAAAGTTTGAAGTGGTTCGGCCTTTTTAAAAGTGCCTACGTCCACTTTATCTGTTATTAATGACAGAATCTCTCTAAAGTGTTTGCTCTCTCTAAGTTTCGGCAGAATAACAGCCCTCACAATTTTCTGGATGCTTAACAATAAATGCCCTCCTCTATTTATAGAGAAGATGAGGCTACAGATGGAATACACAGACAAAAAGGACTGATCTTGTCGTAATTAATGCTGCTGAAATGTATTTAATGCCTCTGACTTGTGCCAGGTCAACTCTGGCTTTACGCGTGGGCCGACTGCTAACCCATACTGGTTTGGTGAGATTTCCCGAAATTAAGCTGTCGCTACGTGAGAAACCCTTACTTATCGTGCAAGACACGCCATTTTACTGTCTTGCACTGAAACTGGGCGAACTGGGTAGAAAACGGACTGAAGCCTCGTCGTGACGATCTTGACTTCGAACCGTCCTGACGATATCGACGTCGCAATGACCGATATGCGACCTCAACGTCGCTAAGAGGGCAACTGGCGTCCGACCTCGTCTTCGCTAGTTCCTCTCACGGGCTCGTTCTCGTCGACTACTGGAGCGATCTGGCGATCTGATGAATAGTACCTCATACCCGGTCTTGGTGGCTTGGGCCACTATCTTGATGGGCCTTGACCAGCCCATTTGAGGAATCCGAAAATACCCATAACACTATGAAATTTTAAGTAGGTACTATAGTACCTTGCGATATGCATCCAATCATTATATTGCTAGCTAGACACTTGGTTAATCTTCATAATTATTATTTTAATTAGAATAGATTAAATTAGGTTCGAATCCCTCTCATTAGGTTTTAAAATTTTAATTTGGTTTTTTATCTTAGAAATTATATAAATGTAGAAAAATATAAAGGATACAAGACGTATACATACATACATTATATATATATATATATAATGCCCCATTTTACAAGGGAAAAATATTTTGAAATTTAATGGGCCCTTTAGAAAGACTTGGAGGGACGGGCCTGAGCCACCATACGTTGATGGCTTGAAATTGGGGGCCATCAATTTCATCAAAGGTTGATTGAGTCATATTATTATACAAGGTTCGTATTATGTTGTGTGGATTGATTAAATTTCTACTAATTGTGAATCAGTTTCATTGTTTAAGCTTATAGTAGTCTGTCTCTCGAAAAAAAAAAAGGTTTATAGTAGTCTGTTTGTTGCATTATTTTAAGTTTGTTTGTACTAGTTATGAACTCAATTAAATTATGATATGGAAATGATCTTATAATGTTTAAATGTGATAAAAATGATGTTATAATGTTGGATTTGTTTGCACTAGTTGTTATAAAAAATGTTATTATGTTAAGTTTGTTTGTACTAGTTGTGATCACTAAATTAAATTATGATACGGGATTAATCTTATAATGTTTAAATGTGATAAAAATGATGTTATAATGTTAGATTTGTTTGCACTAGTTTTTATAAAAAGATGTTATTATGTTAAGTTTGTTTGTACTAGTTGTGATCACTAAATTAAATTATGATACGGGATTAATCTTATAATGTTTAAATGTGATAAAAATGATATTTTAATGTTAAATTTATTTGTACTAGTTGTCATACTCATAATGTTTGATTATTATATTGTTTATAACTTATGATTGTTCAGGTCGCTAATCGACCATGATCAAAGCTGCTTAATATCTAGCTTCAGGTTGTTCGAAGTAAGATTCAACCCATGGCTTGACGTGTACATAAAAGAGATTTTTCCATAAATGTAGCAGCTTAATTTAAGGAAAAACTCAACTATCCAGTATAGAGATAAAATCAATATCCTATTTTTACGGGATTTGACCCTACACTGATGGGCGCCAGTCTTGGAAATGTAATCAGTATAGATTTTTTTCTTATTGTAATTGTAATTATACTATAGTCTCTCACTCTATAAATAAAAGTTGCAAGTTCATTGTAAAAAAAAAAAAAAAAAAGAGCAATTAATAATATACTCTCTCTCTGCAAAAATAATCAGCGAACAGCTGTGGACGTAGACATCCTTTTAGGCAAAACCACGTAAAAATCACTTTGCAACAGTATTCTTCCTCTTCCTGCTCTTATTTTCTCTTCTGTTTTGTCTTATTTACAGGTACTGGGTGAAGAATCTAAGTCGACTAAATTTCTACGTCGATAGATAGCTTATCAAATTTGACGATGGAAGAATTAGAATTAAAGGTATTAGAATTAACTAACACTATAAGGGAAGGTTGAATATTATCATCATATTGAAAGAACTCCATGTGCGACAGGTAGATTATTAGGATATGATTTTGTACAAAAATTGTTAAACCATCATAAACAACGAATGTATAACTTGTGTCGTATGGATAAACAATTTTTTCTTAATTTATATCAAATACTAGAGTACTAGTCAAAGTTGTTGAAAGACGATAAAAAGGTTACTACTATTGAGGCTAAAGCACTATGTTTATGCACACTGTCTCATGGTATTGTCATGCGGGTTGTAACTGAGCGTTCTCAATGCTAAAAAATACTGTGCTGCATAGACGCTGTAAATGTGTGGTGAAGGCACTCTATATGCTAGCATCACTTATTATACGTGAACAAAATTGAGAACAACCACCACCACCAAAGATTAAAAATAATCCAAAATTTTAATTATATTTTAAGTTATGGATTCTATTTTAATATGTTATACTTTTTCGTTTTATTTTATTTAACGAATAAATTAATAAATATTTATTTATTGTCGAATTGTATTGGTACCATTGATAGAATACATATTCCTACATGGCCACCATCATAGCTAGAAACAAATATCATATAGAGATGAAAAAGTCTAAGTTACTCAAAATATTATATGCATTGTTCTAAAATTCAACTGATTTGGTCTATTTTTTACCGGTTAATCGGCGATCGATACCATGTCGATCCAATAACTCTCATATCAAGGGTTTTACTTGCTAGAGGCGAGTACCTATCGAGTTGGGCCGAGTACTCACCAACTCGATGAGTACTCACCAAACCAATCACTAGACTTACCAACCATTTCAAACCAATATCAAAGAAAAGAGTAATGATAACAACAATCTCCTCAAACCATTCACCAAACTCACCATCAAACTTCAACAATCTCTCATACCACACCAATCTTTCCAACCAAACTTTAACAATCAACCCTTAGTCACCATACCAAACCCCAACCCCCAAATTACCATACTAAACCCTAACCCCCAATCTCCATACCAAACACAAATCAGTGGTTGTTTATCTATCACTGGTTGCTATCGTTCGTCCTCGCCATCACTCGACCTCTACTAGAACTTATCCACATCAACCTCAGTGATTTTGGAGAGATTGGCTTCAGTTTCGGTATGGCAGCAATTCATGATCTCAAAGAGACAACAACAACAGCTTCAACTCACTTTAACGGCAATAGAGACGATGATGTTTAAAGAAAGAAGAGAGATGAGATAAGGGAAATGAGAGAGAGAGAATGTGAGGGTTTGATTAAAATGGTTTCAATCGTTTAACCAGGCTGTGGGTTGTGCTTTATTTATAGTGAGGATAATTTGATCATGACCCTTGATGTTTAAAAAAATCAATTTATGACCTCAAATTTTAAAAATAATAATTTTTCCTCAAATTAGCTCACCTATCACTTTTCAAGTAACAAAGATATAAAAATTATACAACTAACAAGTCTATCAAATTTCACTATTTTACTATATTATGAAAAAATATATGTATTAATTTTTTTCCATAAGATTTTTTTTTTCATACAATACAGGTACAGATCTCTCTACCAGGACCATATATGTAAGCCCCCTATTCTTACTATTTGAAATTCCTAGTATTAGAAGATAGATTAAGGGGTAAAGTAGTCATTTTTCCAAGTTTGAGTTTCATATATAAATAAAAGTGATTAGAGTAAATTAGTTGTGGGAATTATGAAAAATTTTAAAAGTTAGTGGGATGCCATGAAATTTAAGTAAAGTCGAAGGACATTTAAGTTAAATTTCAAGTAGTGGCATGGAATGTAATTAAATACAAAACTTTAAGAGCAATTATATAAGAAATGTCTATAAATGTAAGCGTGTTAGTCATGACACTTAGCCAAAATTTGAAGCAAAAATAGAGAGGAGGAGAGGGAAGTGGTCGGCCAAGAGAGAAGGAAGAAGAAACAAGTGGTTTTAATCATTTTTCAAGCTCCAAATCAAGAATTTGAGTGAATCTAAGCTAGAAGATCAAACCCTAAGCAAAATCAATGTGAGTTTCCATGGATTTCTTCAAGTTTTATGCTAGTTGGGTTAGTATGTGAAGTTGATGTTTGAGTTAGTTATGACATGTAATTGATGTGGGTTTTAATTTCAATCAAGTTTAGAGTCTAAACCAAGTAGAAGGAAGCTTGATTTGAAAGGAATCATGCTAGATGTGGAAGTTAGGGTTTATGGGAGTGAAACCCTAGAGTTTAATTTAAGCATGTTTAAAGTGAATTAAATTATGGATAATGTGTTTGATGAAAAGTTTAAGTGAATAACAATATAAAAATTTTGAAAGTTGAAAAAAGCAAAGTGATGTGTGTGCATGTATGAATTCAGCCACCAAGGGAGATGTGTGACTCCATTAAGTTTTGATGCATATGAAATTGAATTCATGCATGTTCGATACTAGGAAATCAAATGGAAACATTAGAATAGAAAAAACAATAGAATTAGTGCAAACGTGTTGTTAAGCTAGATGAAGGGCATTAATGATTACCAAGCCATGCCACTTCCTCTTTGCATTTTTATGTTATGTATGATCCTAATTGAATATATATAAATTTGAGAACACTAATGAAAAGATAATTGAGTTTAGAATGTGGAAATGGTAAGTTTTGACATGAAAAAATGTCGAAAAATAAGGGTATTTCATAGGTTTCGCCCCTCTATAGTTAAAATTTTTCAAAATCGTTTTATAGACGACATAAATGAGAGATAGAGAGGTGATTGGAGTGAGAATGGAACGTAGAAAAGTGCAGGGTTGGTCCCCACACTAGATTCGGTTAAAGGGGTCTAAAACAGGCGTTTTTCGTTCCAAGCTCTAAAAAATTATTTCGAGTATACCAGGGTGTCCTAAGTGATAATAAAGTGAAGTTCGTGGAAAGAAATCGAAATTTTAAAGCCTCGATTAAGTTAGAACTTATATGGAAAAGTTGTAGTAAAAAAGGTTTTCAATAAAATTAATTGTGTTAGAAACTCTATTTGTAGCTTTGAGTAACTCAATTTAGCAAATTTTGAATAAGAATATGTTGTGTAGGTGAAACACAAGCAAACGGAGCAAGAGAAGCTCATTGAAGTGCATTAACAAGCTTGGATTTGAGGTGAGTAACTCTATCTCACACTATGAGTATTATGTGTTTAATGTTGTTTCATTTATTATTAAAAAGTTCTGAATGCTTATGATATGTGTTTAAAAAGAATTTGAATTTAAATGAAAATATGAATTTAAATGAATTAACTCAACTAATTTTGAATTAATGATATCAAGAGAGTTTCAAACAAAAGTAAACGGGCAAGATTTTCAGGGTTCGCTCTACGAATTTCTTTTAGCCACCTATAGGGTTAAATAGAGGTCCGTTGGAGTACCAGACGAGGCCTACCAGATACTAGCTTAAAGAGAATCTTAATTGGGTCTCATCAACATAAGGTTTGGACATTTCAAAACAACTTGGATATCTACCCACAATGAGTGGGTAGACTATCTTCCAACTGAAGGAACCAAACGAAAAACGACCCACATTAGGGGCTTAAGAAAAATTGGCCAATTTAGAGGTCATGGGGGCTCGAACCATGCATTACTTTCATTATACATAAAGCACATGGTAGGCTCTGTCATCTAGACAAGTCACTTTGGAGCGATTTTCATAAGATATTATTATGTTGTGGATTCAAGATATGTATAATAAACATGTAAAGATTTTTAACGCCTTACAAAGGTAAGCGATATCATTTACGTAACTATAATAGAGGACATGAGTGTGCACCCGAAGGTTCAAGGGAGCTATTTAATTATAAGCATTTGTCATTATGAAATGTGATTGAAAAGTTTTTCAGCCTTTAAAAAGGCGTAGTGCTATTTTGGAAAACATACCTAAATTATTGTTTACGTAGGCAATGTCTTATACTAATTGCATGTTGTGGCTTGTATAATTTTATTCAATCACAAGCTAGATGTGATAGGATATTTGGGCAATGTGACATGAAGAACATCTGTGGAGACACCTTAAGGGTTAAATTATAATTCTTGCAAATACATTCTTTGTTTTAAAATATGTGTCAATAGATTCTTTTAAAGAACATGAATTTTCCTCGATAGTGAACATCGAGAATAATTTTAAAAGTCGGGATGTGTTAATAAAATCCACCTATAAAATGCTCATTATCCAAATAATTGTTTTTGGCTATATCGATATCTACCTTTCAATACTTCAGTACTGCAAGTTGAAAGATATTGTTGCTTTATTGTATAATGACTATAATCTATATCAAACAAAATAAATGAAACGAATTTTTTTCCTCTGAAATGACTTTCGCTACACCACCCCAAAATGCTTTCAAATGTGTGTTGCACTTTAGTAGTTGATTTGTAATTGCTCCTATCATTCAAATATATAAATAATATAACTACAATTCGTCCTATCACATCATTCAAAATATATCTAAATTTTCATAATTTAATTATCACATATATAATATACTTTTAAGAGTATTGTCTTTATATATTTATGTGGTGTACCATAAATTTTTAAAATTAAAAGAGAAAAAAATATTTAAAAGCCTAAATTCTGTTAACTATATTCTATTATTTATTTTAAACACTACATACAGTGTAGTCATTCGAATATTGTTTATTACTAAATTAAATAAAACTCTCTTTATTACTAAATTAAATAAAACTCTCTATCATTGGATTGTTCTACTATTTAATTTGTAAATTATAATTTGGTTGCTCAAATTTAGTTAATTTATTAGTAATGTTATCAGAATTACAACTTATAATCAAATTACACATGCAATCGGATATAGATGTAAATAATTTAAAAAACTTGATAAAACTTATATCATAATTCAAAATTTTGATTCGTCATTACTTTTTAAAATAAATGAGTCCTTATTTTAAAGCAATATATATATATAAGAAATATCATAACTTATGATGTATTAATGGATAATCTTGATAAGCAGTTAGCTTTAAAAAGGAAATTACAAATATAAAGTAACCTCTACAAGTATATAGAATTTGAGTTTGACTATCTTATTTCAATCACTAACTTTATCTATAAATTATGTTCCTTAAATTGGCTTTATTAACTACTAATCCAATCAATTTAAAGAGCGTAATTTATGAGTAAGATTTGTGGGTGAAATAAAGTAGTTAAATTCATATAATTTTAATGCAGTGATTACTAAAATACCGTAAAGCCTTTGATTTCCCAATCTGACGGTACCATTCCAAACAATTAAAGCCATGATAATTTTTTTTTGAAACAATGTGAATGGCATTGATTAGAAAACTAAAGCAGGAAAAATAAATATAAAAACAATAATAATCAAAGTAAATTAAATCGAAATGAAGTAGGTGGTTTTCCCAAATACGGTCAAGTAAATGAGAGGAAGCATGGGAGATTCGTTCCATGTGATACAAGATCCGATCCGCAATATTTGAGAAACAAACAAAATTCAATAATTGATTTGTCTGTCATTTTCACGACACTATGTCTAACAGCTGTCCCCTTCCTTCCTTCCTCAATCATTCTGCGCGTGCTGTCCACACGATTGCTTTTAACACTGCCCGTACGGATAACCGAGTTCATCACAAAACCTTGCATCTATGGTCAGCTATTTTGTAACCTCGAAATCACAAGTTTTTTACTTTTTACGGATTATATTATCTTGTTGTAATCAATAATATTTTTGGATAAAAAATAACTACTAAATTCAAATCCAAAAGTGGCTGATGGAGCGGTGAATGGTATCCTCTCTTTTGGGATGCTACTTTTCTAGAGCGATTGATTCAAGGTTCAAGCTACAGAAACCCATTTTAATTTATGGGTAATTTTTTTATTTTATATGAATTATTCTTTTTTAGTTTTGAACTATTTTTGAGAGTCCTATATTAGAAGAGCCCAATAATAATAAATGAATTTATGAATAATTTTCTTACTTTATATAAGTTATTTTTACCGTTTTTAGGAGTTTAGTTCTGAACTGTTTCTGAGAGTTCTACATTAGGAGAGCCCGATAAACATATTTATAATGTCAAAAACAAAATAAAATCCAAAAATTCATGAAAATTGAAGATTTAAAAAATATTAAGAAATCAAAATTTTAAAATGACAATTCCTTCTTGTCATTACTTCCCAACATTACAGTTCTTTTTTTTTTTTTTTTTTGCAAAACTCAAGAGACTTTATTCAACAAACATCCGCAGAAATAATATTTAAAATACAATCTATAACAGAATCGAACTAAGATTTGATACAATTGCTTCTAAAAACTAAAGTGACAAGCCAATGAGCTACCTCATTACTCTTTCTAAGAGTAAACTGACACCGAACATTACCCAACTCAGATAACATCAATGAGATATTCCTAACAATAGGACCTTCCACTGCAGAAAAATTCTTAGCCTAAATAGCCAAGATAACCTACCGAGCATCCATTTCTATAACTTGAGGTCATGAGATAAAACAAACTTCAATTCCTCTTTGATTGTCAAACATTCAACCAAATAGGGGGTGAAAAAACTATCAAACTTTATAGATAGAGCTCTCTTAACCTCTCCTAGGTGATTACGGATCAAGGCTCTAATCCCTATAGAATCGGATCCATTATTTGACATGCGGGATAAGAGAAAAAGTATCTAGACTCTCTCTAGTATACCCATTAAGCTTTTGAAACTCAGTAAGGAAAAAAACAGCTTCTTCCAAAATCAACTCCCATTTCTTATGAACATCACCATGCAAAATATTATTTGTATCCCCCTAAAGGTTTTATAAGATCATCAACCATAACCTTAAAATTTGAAAGGGAAAGATAATCATGCAAGAAAAGTATTAAGCCTAACATAGATGAACCTGAGAACCTCCTAAAACAAGTTCAAAATATACTCTTAAACTAGCAATTTTTAGCCTAAAGACACAAAATGTGAGTGTGGAAAGTTGATTCCTCCTCCTGACAACAACATTTATACAATATTAAACAATTTGTCCCTCTACAAGCCAAATTTTCACTAGTAGGTAATAAATCATAAAAAACACACCACCCGAAAATTTTAATCTTGCTTGGAATTTTATAATTCCAAAGGAAATTCCACTAATGACTATTAGATCTCTCATCGATGACTTTCTATCAGAGTGTGACGCCATGATGACCGAATAGCCCTATTTAACCAAGTATAACCTATTTGAATTGAAGTGTCATACAATGCTATCACAAAGGAGAGAGCTATTTAGCGGAATCCCTAAGATAGAAGGAATATTTATTTGTGAAAAAAAAAAAAAGATTTAGCAAATAACATTCCATTCCTCATTCTTAAAAATTAAATCAATGACCCTCAAATTTGACAAATGAGAATCCGGTCTAGTGATGGGGCAGAAGAGAAAGGGTTTGGAGATCCAAAGATCCTGAAAAACCTGAAGAGAAGCACCATTATCAATCTGTCATCTACACCCAACTTTATAACTTATCTACTCCATAAAATACTTTACCAAATCGTAGAAGCCCTAGTTTTGCAATGAGTTGACAACAAATCAACCCTAAGATAACATTTGTCTTGAACAACTCTAACCATCCAAGAGAAAAGAAAGGGAATAAGTAAGCTTATGAGCCATTAAGGCTTGGTTAAAAGCTCCTAAGTCTCGAAAAATCATCACTCCAACTTTCTTGTTTTAACACAGTTTATCCTAACTCTACTAATGTAACTTCTTAGTTGACTCATCTCCTTCCCATGAAAACCGAGCTACTGAAGATTAAAGTTCATTACAAAGAAAAGTAGGGATTTGAAATACACTTATCATATAAGTTGGAATAGATTAAACCATCACCTTAATAAGAACTTCTCTGCCCCAATGGAAAATAACTTAGCTCACCAAGTTTGCAAATGCTTAATAACCCTCTCATTTAGAAGCTTAAAAACCTTTCTTCTACTTTTTTCAATGATAAAAGGGAGCCCTAAATATTTTGCATAAAAAGTAGAGACAAACATTTGAAGAGAGTCTTGAATGGTTTCACGAAATTCACTTCTCACATCGGGGCTAAAAGTGATAGTAGACTTTTGAAAATTAATAACCTATCCTAGAGCGAGCTTATAACATAAAAGGATATCTTGAATCGTATTCATCTCATTCAAAGAAGTCTAAGCAAAAGGAAGACTGTCATCTATAAAAAATAAATAAATAACAAAAGGTCATTTTCGAATACAAGAAAACCCCAAAATAGACCTCCTAGCTTTTGCTTCCTTAAATAAACAAGACAAGCCCTCCATACATAAGAGAAATAAATAAGGTGAAAGAGGGTAACCTTGACATAAACCACGAGAGAGAATAAGTTTACCTTGAGGGTCGCCATTCAATATAATAGAGAATTGACATGTGCTCACATAATCATAAACAACTGAAGTGAACTACTTATCAAACCACATCTTTAGCATAATTGCTCGCAAAAAGACCATTAACTCTGTCATAACCTTTGCTCATATCAAGTTTAAGAGCTAATCAACCCTTTCTACCACCTATTTTCTTCCTCATAATGATAACATTATTAGTAATAAGGCGGTCAGGAACAAAAGCACTTTGAATCTCATCAATAATCAATGGAAGCACCAACTTTAAATAGTTAGCCAATACTTTTATGTCTACCTTGTAGATCACATTGCACAAACTGATAGGACAAAAGTTTGAAACCTTTTGAGGTGCTGAAATCTTTTGAATGAGGACAATATTAGTGATATTCAGCTTCCTAATAGAAATCTCTTTATTAAGAATACCACGACACAAATCATTAACCTATCTTTCTACTATTGACTAATACTTCTAATAAAACAAAGCATGAAAGCCATCCAAACCAGGTGCTTTTGTGGCACCCATATCGAAAACAGGTTGCTTGATATCCTCATTCGAATAAGAAGTCGTCAAAATTTGATTGAACTCAGAAATGATACTTTGAGTGATCGTATCCAGTACAGACTTAAGGGCCTCTTCACTCGGTTGTGAAGTCTTGTAAATATCATCAAAATAATCTATCACAATATTTACTAAATCAGAATGATTTTCACACCAAACTCCCCCTCTATTTTCCAAACCAACAATTTCATTTTTCCTCCTCTGTCTTGAAACTCTGGAATGAAAGAAAGAAGTATTTTTATCTCTTACCGCTAACCAGTATGCTCTAAAACACTTACGCCTATATTATTCCTTAAGAAAAATGAGACTTCTTCTTTCCTTTTCCAATCTACAGATCTCCACCCAATTGTGCACATCTCTACTCTTTAAGTACGTTCTTTCCAAATTTTCCCTCACTAACCGAATCTTCTTAGGTATGACTCCATATTTCTTAGGGCTCCACACTTACAGACCCTGTGCACAAGCTAATAAAGCTCTATTCGAAGAAACACATAAACCATTAAAAAAATTAGAAGCCTAAGATTGTTGAACAATCCCAAGACTGTTGAACAATCTCTTTAGAATCTGCATCTCTTGCCCATAATGGTTTGAAGAAAAACCATTTCTTATTCCGACATGAAATACTACCCAAGGAAGAATCTAATAGACAATGTATAGCCTGATGATCTTAACCCCAAAACTTAAGAGTACACACTTTAGCTCTCCTAAATAAACTCCTCCAACTAGAGCAAACAACAAATCTATCTAATTGCTCATGAATATTTGCATTTCCTTTATGTCTATTGTCCCACGTGAGTTTAGGACCTGAAAACCCCAAATCCTCCAAATCACAATCCTTTATGGCTTTCTGAAAGAGACCCATATCAACGACATTACGAACCACACACCTAGTTCTCTTCAAAAGAAAGAATCTCATTAATGTCACCTCCACATACCCACGACAAATCTAATTGATATCTCAAATGAGTGATAAAAACCTAAAAAAACCTATAAGATGCCTAATTTGGTTCCCTATAGATACTTGTAAATAAAAACTTAACATTAAAAGGTAAAAGCACAATGACATTAATATGATGCTGAGAGAAATTCTTTACCTTTTGACTAACTAGTCCTCTTTCCATAAAAGCACCAAATCCATACTACAACTTATATAATTCACATGAAAACCATTAACAAAACCCACTCCTCTTTTAACACCACTTGCTCTTCTTCCTAATAGGTGAGTTTCCGACACGAAGACAAGTGAAGGTTAGGTATGACAGAGTAGACTACGAAAATTTGAGAATGCTCTGGGACAACCAAACCCCAGAGCATTCCATGTTAAGAGACTCATGATGTCTGACGGACTGCTCCATAGTTACCACCACTCCTCTATTATTGAAATGATGAGAAAGCCCAAGACAAAATTTATTATCAACTCCCTCATCTGAAACAAAACCCGTTTTTCGTTTACCAATGTCATCCCTTTTTTAATAATCCCTAACACACACAACAGAACCCCGAGCTCTTGCAACTTTCTTCCAACATTTCTTTTTGGAATTCACTTGACCAGATGAGGAAGAAAAATCATGAAGAGAAACAGAGGATATACCTATAAAGAATACCACTGTTCTAACTCTTGAGTGACTCACAGAGGCCCCTTGATTTTCCACAACAATACCATGCACATGCTTCCCTATAACTGACTTAAACTTGGCTTTTGTGACGTCACGAAACCCACCCCTGTACAATTCAGACATATGGCAATTTATTTGATTACAATTATGATTTACTAGTTTACAAATATCAAAAGATGAGTGTATGGACTACTATTTTGCATGGCCTCACTTACTAATTTCTCACATGAGGGATACATATGGCTTGTCTCTAGTTGCATGGCCATCAACAACATCATCTCCTCCAACCCCGAAATCGAAACATGCCATGAATGCCCTTCCTAAATCATAGACCCGAGGAGGACCTACCCGAGAATCCTCCTTCAAAGAGCTTAATCGTCGACCACCAAGAAAAGAACCATCGTCTCTTATGGAACTCCCCCTCCAAGTACCATCAAATGATCCCTCATCGTCTACTTTTAATTCTGACCTCCAATTCTTCACCTTCTTTGTTTTACGAAGCCAAATCCTATATTGAAACTCACCATTAGCATTAGTTTGGATATTCTTGCTAAGAAGTCCTTAAAACCATGCCCCAAGACACTGCACGTGAAGCAAAAGTTGGGGAGTCTCTCATAACGAAAGTCGACCTATACTGGAGAGCCCTTTGAACCTAACAGAATCTTGAACCCCCTCCACGAAGGATTGGTGATATCAACTCGAACCCGAACTTGCATGTAATCACCCCAGCATCAACCATTCTTATCAGCATCTATAACAATGTAAAAGCTAACTTAATTCCCTGACAATTGTCTTACAGCTTGTAATATACCCGTGAAATTTAGGTTATTAACTTGAATCCGGAAGTCTATAAAACAGAATGATGCCTACCTGGATTTTCCCGTTCATCAACCTCTTTAAGAACCAACAAATCCTTATCGAAAGCCCATGGTTTCAACTCTAAGATTCTATTCTTCTTTTTCTCATGAACAAATGAAAACATGAATATGTCATTCCCTATGGCTTGAATTTCTAACCCCCTCTAAACCCTCCAAGCTCTCTTAATCACATCGACGAAAACTGCTTTGTTGAAATGCTTTCGTGTAAGAACCTTGCCCAATAAAACATTTTTCATCCCCTCCATACCAGTAGCAAGTAAAGAATCGTCCACCCCGACAACATCCTCTTCCTCTCTTGAGATCATAAAGAAAGACCACTTACCTACTATATCTTCCATATGAAAACTAACCACCCAAGCTACTAAGTAGGAAACTTAAAAACAAAGACTGATCAGAGATGGCTACCACCACTCTCACAAGTCTAGCCTCCCCAACATTGCAGTTCTTGATATTATAATTGTTTCCCATTATTATATACATACATTTATTTAACTACGATACATTATTGAATTATTAATGGATTGTTTTTAAGATCGAGCACATCTCATTCTAACTTACGTGATTAGTCGTGCATCTCTCTTCTCACTTTAGTTGTGAGAGTTCAAATGCTAGTAGCCTGCATTTTATGGGCTAATTTTTTTTCTTGTTATCGTTAAATTTTAATTATGAAAATGAAAATCTGTATTGAACAAATATTGATTGATTTCAATAAATCCCAACATATATCCAAATCATTCAATATTAATTTTATAAAATGAAATTAAAAAATATTTTTTAGTTTTAAATTTTTTAACCTCAAATTGAAATCTAGCGACTAATTTTTACTCTAGTCACTATATATTATTTCAATGAAATTATATGGTTTTTTTAACTATTATAAATTTAGAAATAAAAAAAAAAATACATTTTGAGTACACATATAATGCCAAAGTTGAAGAGACTTGTTATAAGTTGATTTTAACATTTTTCTTAAACCAAATTATTATTATTATTATTATTTGATAATTAAGTTATTGATGGTTATAAGACAGTAATATCTTTAAATTTAAAATCTTTTGAATTTTTTAATTAAATTAACCTTTCTGGTCATCATACCGCCTATGGTAGGACATCTCCAAAATCTACAATATTAATTTTTATTAAAAGAAACACATATAAGTTCACAAATGAAAACATTTATAATATACAAAATCTCAATTGTAATATTAAAAATTTATGATTATGATACTAGTATAGTAGAAAATTATGGCCTGACTAGGTGGTAAGTCGTGGCCCAGCTCTTACATCTTTTGGTTTGCGAGCTCAAATTCACATTCCCTTCTACGTGGGCAATTTTCAAGTTATTCTTTCTCCCACTTGGGAGCCTCTGTCTCCTCTCACTTCTAAGAACTTCAATTTTAGACCGTTCTTTAATGTTCTATTTAAGAGAGTTCGAGTTATGGTTACTGTATTTGTAATATGTCAAATATATATATACATATATAGATATATATATATTAGTGTCATAGTTATAAAATTAAGAGTGAACAAGAGTTTTACTTGAGCTTTTTCTTCACCATCTATGATTTGAATAAAACCAAAGTAGAAAAGACGAAGTAGTAAGCTCTTTTTTTTTTTCAAATACTAACGTCTTATAAATTAGAGGATTATCGGGTTTTGTTGAGAGCAATCATTGATAGTTTGATTTGTCGAGATTGATCACTGATAACGTTGCCCAAATGACTATTCCATAACTGGGAGATGACAACTCCTATCAAGAGTAAACTCATACTTATATCTTATATTTTAATACTCGAATCTCTAATCTCAAAGGTCGAATGAAATACTCAATTACTCCTATTACAACTAAGTAGCGGTGTGAGCAAAAAGTTTCAAATCTTAGATCATATATTTTAACGAGTCTCAAATATCATTAGACTAATAAAAGTTAGCCTCCAGCTTTAATTTAAAATGTATGGAAGATTTGGTTGGGGAAAAGGTGTATCCGAGCTTAAGATCCTTTTACAATTCGATACAGCTTTTACCAACACAACTACACGAGAAAACGCGTGGCAAGTGGATGTCACATGTTGAGGAATAAAACATTGTCGTATAAATTACAAAATTAATTAAACAAATAAATAAAGTTCGAAAAAGAGAGGCTGATGTGTCCTTTATTTATTAGAAAATTTTGTTTTGTCCCTATTTTAATTTGGAGTGGAATCAACAATCGATCATGGACGCTCCCATTGCTTCTCTTTTTTCTTCTTCCAAGTGGTACCAGTCCATAAAAGCTCCATTTGCTGCCTACAAATTGACCACACCATAACATTATTAAACAACAACAAATTTTATCTTATCTCAACAATAATTGTAACTTTTGTTTTTTTTTTTTTTTTCAAAGTTTATTTCACTTTGTATTGTGCATATCACCTCTCTTAATGCATGTAGTTATGTTGATGCAATTCTTTTTTCATCTTAAAAGTTTAGTTACCACAAAATGCATTTTACGTGTAAGCTTGTGTCAGTAATCTTTTTATTTTGTTATGGAGATACTTATCTCTAACTTATGGGAGTAAGAATTGAACTGTATAAATAGTAATAAATCTCGATAGATTTTGATAAATCTATAACTCGTTTTGTCTTAATATTTTTTTTTTTTTTTTTGAAAAAAATGTATAATAAGATTTTCTATAGTCAGAATATTTTCATGCAATTATAAAATGTACCTCCAATTAAGTTAACGGATGCCGACAAATAAAATTAATTATGGGTCTTGGATTTTGACTGTTTCTTTTATTGTTAGAACATAAAAGGTATGATTTTTTTTTTTCAAAAAAAAAACATTGGGTATTCCATCTTTAGAATATCATACAAATTATATCGGGTGACTCGTAACTTGGCAGCATCTCTCTTATTTTACAAGATTAGTAAGAGATACTGAAAAGTAATAATAATTTCATACCACCTCTAAAAGTCATATGTCAAACATAAGTCCTACCCATGCAAAACTCTTTTATTAGTATTTATTTTCTATTTTTCACGAATAAAGTCTGTCCATGTATCATTGCATATTTTTTAACTAACTAAAATAAAATAAATTATAAATTTTGTTAGATTATTATTCAATACAACAAATTACACTAAGTTACATGAGGTTTGGGCTTCTACAAGCGAAACCTACTTTCCATTTACTAATAAATTAACCCCAAACTGTTAGTGTTAACTTTGGTTGACTGTTAAAGATAATGGATGGAGGGGTAATTTAGTCTTTTGATCATATTTATTTGATTTTATTTTAAAATTCATTTTGAAAACTGAAAACCTAAAAAAAAAAAAAAGGATTAGATCTTCATTGTTCATTAAGTTCTGTATGATGAAGATTTTTCTCAAATAAAACAAAAATTTAAAAAAAAAAAAAAAAAAGCAACTTAGATCTCCACCATCCATCATATTGATCGACGACGGAGATCATTAAAAAAATTAAAAATTAAAAAAAAAGTGAAAATTCAAATTAGATATCTATCGTCTATTTTAAAAGCTTATAAACAATATCTAAATTGGATATTTATCATTTCCATTTCCATTTCCATGGAGATTCAATCACCATGGAGAACGAGAGTCGAAGTCTCCATCGTCAATAGAGATCCTGACAATGGGATCTCTAATGCCAATGGAGATTGACGTGGGTCTCTGTCGACGATGGAAATCCCATTGTTAGGATCTCCATACGTCATGATTGAGGTCTCCATTTACATGATGGTGAAGACCTAGATTGTGATGCCCTAATCATAGGATCGCTATAGGTGGAGACCCACGTCAATCTCCATTAGTTATAGAAATCTCATCGTCGGATCTCTGTGCGTGATGAAGACTTTAAGTCTCAAGTCCCTATCTCCATGGAGATGGAAATGGTAGAGATCCAAATTTTAGAAGATGATAAGATTGACAATGGAAATCCAATTTCCATTTTCTTTTCCCATTTTTACTTTCTCTCCTTTTTTAACAAAAAAAAAAAAAAAAAAAATTATTTACCATACATCAATTGTAATGGGCGATGGAGATCTTAGTTCTTTTTTTTTAAAAAAAAATTATTAAAAAATTTTAAATAATCATTTTATATTAATTTTAACTAAATGGTATTTTTGTAATTTTTAAATGTAATAAGGGTATAATGGTCTTTTTTAACAGTCAACTGTAATCAATGGTTAGAGTTAATAGATTTTACTAATGGAGTAAGATTAATTTATTTGTAAAAGAGGTATTTGTAAAAGAGTTATTATTATTTTTCCATCTAATGTTAATCATTATTTTTCCCCTTAATGATTTTAAATATGTCAAAACACCCTTGAAATCATATTAATCCAAGTTAAAAGAAGAAATAAAATGATGTTTTTTCAATAGGAAAAATGATAATAACTCTTTATAAAATGAAAAGTGGGTTCCACTTGTACAAGACCTTATGTCGCTTATAAAGTATAATTTACTCTTTTTTATATGATGCACATCCCTCTTAAATTAAATAGTTGTTTTTTTTTTTTTTTTAATCCACTTTAGTGGTATGAGTTTGGATCCTACCATGTACAAGTAATGATTAATTTTAGTAATATTTTTGACATATTTGGTGTCGACTTTAAAAATTAAACCTTTAAAACTACTTATTTCAATTCATTTGAATCTGGAAAGTGTTTTTTTTTTTTTTTTTTCCATGGTTGATTTAAAGATCCAAGCCACACAAATATTTTAGTTCATTTGTATCTTGTAAGTTGTTTATTATCATCATCATCTTTATTATTATTATGATTATATCTAGGACCAGCTCAGGGTTCAGTCAGGACCAGCAATGATAAATGTTGGAGTGTGGTCTGGGGATCAGCTCCTAAGAACGAAACAGAACAATTCATACTAAAGTAGAAGGCAACCTATATACATGGGAATGAAATTCGCATAATGTGAGATAGTGTCGAACCCACAATTTTTAAAGGAGAGAATAGGGGGACCGGCTGTTTACCACTACACTACAGGCCTAGTGACTATGATCATCATCATCATTATTATTTGAGTAAATTTTTTGATTGTACAAATAACAATTAATCTCAAAAGATACTAGATAACTCTAGTTTATATAATCTCAGCTTTGAAAAGTAAAATCAAATGTCATTAACCTTAGAAACTAACATTTTAGTTTATCTGTACGTTGGAGTATGGAAGCAATTTTTTTTTTTTTAATTAAAGAAAAAAGCCAAAAGTATTTCGTAAATGATCTCTCTAAACTGTCAATCTACCAAAATATTGAATCTATTTATAAAGAATTGTATAATTACAATAATACAATTGATAGAGAAAATCAAACACTAAATTACATCGACTCTTATCTATATTCAATGTTTTAAATTACACTAATGTTGAGCTTCTTCATTAAGCAAGACAACATTTTTACACCAACACATTAAGAGAACACTCATCTATCTTTATCTCACATGTAAAAAATCTTACTTTTACAAGTGTATCTCACACTCAAAGTGGAACAAAATGCTTACAAGGATAAATAAAGTTTCTTAAGGAGTGAATATGAAAACTTTAAACTCAATAATATATTAGATGTAAATTTGATGACTTAAAGTAGCTCAAATATCACAAGGAGACCTCATGTTGATGGTATGAAAGTTTGTAAGATTTTAAAACACTTAAAAAAGTGGTTACAAAGTTGAATTTATATATTCTTTTAAATAGATATGAATTAATTTGATGACTCAAAATAGCTCAAATATCACTAGGAAACTTCATATCGTTGACATAACAAGTTTGTAAGCTCTTAAAAACCCCAAATAATGACTAAAGAGTTGAATTTATAGGAAAGAGAACATATCATATTATATATACGAAAAGAGCTCACCCCTTCCCTTGGTATTATAAAAAGTAGATGGAAATTGAGGAATAAAAAAAAATATCTTCTGTTAGACTATGCTTTCTCTTTTTCTCTTATTTTGTGGTTATGTTATTATATTCTTGTTAATTCCAATTATTTTCATAACATATAAAAATTAGTTTTGGATACTAAATGAAACCTTTTTTTTAAAAAAAAAAAAAAAGTATCTATAAATATTAAACGTATAGTTAAATATTTTACATAGTATCATAATCTTTTAAACTAATTTGGAGTCACAACTGCCTATAATTTTATATAATCAACTTTCATATCATATAGAATACTTCTAAAATGAAAAGTAAAATGTATTTTCAAAAAATAAAATGAAGCTTCAAGCATTTGTTTATCTTTTTTTCTTCTACTTCTTCTTTTTTTCCTCCTCCTTCTTTTTTTTCTTCTCTCATTTTTCTTTTATTTTGTTTTTATGATGGTGGAGCAAGGAGTTAAATTTAGAGAAAACTACTTACATCTTATGGTTTAAGACAAATGTGAGATTTGAACAACTAACTTTTTAGGATCGAGAGAAATGCTCAAACATTCTTACTAAAAAGTGATGTGCATAATAGACAAGACTCCTCCTCTTCCTCCTCTTCCTTCTTATTCTTCTTATCATTTTTCTTTTCCTTCTCTTTCTCTTTTTCCTTATTTGTTTTCCTCTCCCTCCTCTTCCTCTTCCTTCTTCACCTGTTTTTTTTTTTCTACTTCTCATTCTTTTCCTTCTTCTTCTTCCTATTCTTCTGTTTCTTCCGCGTTCTCTTTTCTTTTTCCTCTTTCTTATTGAAAGAGAAGATATGTAGATCTACAAATTCACCTACTATATAAATTGATATGACTTGATTTGTTGTAATATCACAAGTCCCAATAGCACAAAATACTATGAGTTATGATACTATTAAACTACTGTGAGTTATGATAGTTTGTAATGTCATAAGTAATGACAATATAAATCGCCATGACTTTCAGCAATATAAGTTGTCGTGATTTATGGTGGATAGATTTACTAATCAATCAGTATGCTTTTCCAATAAGAAAATAGGAGAACAAAGAAGAAGATGTAAGGAGCTAAAGAAGGAGAAAGAGAAAGATGTTAGGGCACAAAGCCCTAAAAGCTTGTAATTTGTAAACATTTAAATAAATAATAAATAAAACATGTTTATTTTATTTAATTTATATCTGTTTGTGAAATGTTTGCTTTATACGAATTCAAAAAACATTTATGATTATTTATATAGTTTCAAACTAACTATATAATGGTTATATACGAGAAGATTTAGTTTGAAATTAATAATATAAATAATTCGTAGAAAACTGATGAAGATCAATCTAGAAGGTCAATTAGGACGCAGAAAAGGCTTCATGAGCCATAGACAAAGTTTGATTTAGTTTTCTATTTTGGTTCAGTTTCCTATTTTGATTTAGTTTCCTATTTTGGTTCAGTTTCCTATTTTTATTTGATTTCCTTGTTTAATTAGAGATTCTATGTTAAATTGGAAGTTTGTTTCCTTGTTTAGGTAGGAATTATAGCCTATTTAAAGGGTAACTTTATGTAAATTTTGGGTATTCTGTCAAATATCAATAAAATTAAGAGTTTTTCTGCATTCGGTTTCTTTTAGATTCTAGGAGAGCTTGGGCTAGGACGAGAGCTAATAACCCAAACTCTAGAGAGTTAGCAAACCCTAATTAAGGTGATCTAACTCAAATCTATCGTTGTGTGAGTGCGAAGTAGGGTCTGCTGGACGTTGCTTGCTGCCTAAGTTAGGACTGTTGGCACGTTGCTTGCTGTTCAAGTTAGGGCTATTTGGACTTACTTGCTACTGAAGTAAAGACTGTTGCTATAACTCTTGTCAGTCAAGTTGGAGTTGTTAAGGTGGTTATTGGATTCCTAATTGGTACCTCAACAAAAACAAACAAAACTAAATACTTTGTTTTTGATTTATGATAAATCTATAACTGTGGCTCATTTTATATTTAATATAATAATCTTATCCGAGATCGTTCATGTGGAGATATAGAAATAGAAGCACCTTATATAATAGAGATTTATATTTATCGATTAGATGATCGTTTATCGATTGATCTTAATCCTATGTGTTTTATGGACTTTTGTTTATTGAGTCATATATTTTGATTTACATAGTAAGACTGTTGTCGATTTACCGTCAATAAGTTTCGTACTTTGAAAATATAATTTAATAAATACCTGTGAACATTTTACACAATAATAGAATTCACTCATTCTTCCAAAAAATAAATGAGTGGTTCCCTTAAATATTAATACGGATCTTGAATAATAAAAACGTTCGACTTTTTATTTATAAGTAAACAGAAAGATAAAATTCATAAGTTGTTACAAATATATTATTCATTAAAAAATCAATAATACTTACAAGAACAAAATATAATTATTGAGGTATTATAGACTTTATGACCTAACTCTAATTATGAACTATTTATGGAGGATCGAACCATATGCAATTATTAGATCAATGGATATTGAAAAATTTAAATTATGTAAAACATCTTTAATTTTAAGAATACAACCCTAGATTTTTAGTCAAATAACTCTAAGGTTAATAATAGTGAATTATTTAATTAAAGAATTTTAATTAATAATTCCAATATTATTGGAGCTCAAAATTGTAACTCCATTTGGTTTGCTTGCTAGTTTGTACTCATTATAGGAAACAAGAAAAGAATACTATAATTGAAGCATCCAATTATATGTGCTACATGTGTAACATCATTACGTTCACTTAATATTTAAATAATATTGATTATTTAATTAATAGTTTTTTAATCATTTAATCATGTATCTATAGAGGGCATGGGTTCAAATCTTTGCTTCGTTACATAAAGAATGATTTTAATCATTTAATTTAAGGATTTTGTTAACTTACTAATTAGGTAAAGTTACTCATCAATAACAATTTTTCGATATTTTTAATAATCATCCTTATAATCAATCATAGGGCTATTATTAATGGATAATGTTATCTAAATAGTAAGATAGTCAAACCCTTAATTTAATAGTCATTAGATTTGAAAAAATCAAAGTCAATTAATGAAAGATTATGAGTTTTCATTGAGTTGGAAATTGGATAATCTAATTATGAAAAAAATAAAATAAAATTCCTATTGAAAAAATGATCATCTAATTAAGAATTAGATTTTTCCTATCTGGAAATAAGGTCATCTAATTATGAATTAGATTTTCCAATTTGAAAATTAAATCATCTAATTATGAATTAGATTTTCTAAATTAGAAATTAAATATTCTAATTAATAAGCAAATATGTTTCCTTATCAAATTAGAAAACCCTAAACTGATTAATATAGAAATATATTTTATATTGAAAATCAATTGATCAATTTTTGACATGATCCATATATTTCCTCACCCTAGCCGTATATCACAAAACAAAGAAAACAAAGAACCCTAGCTTTTAGGGTTGGCTGCACGTCATCAATCAACAAGGATGGTTGATCGAACCCTTCATGGTAGTGTAGCCTTATCATTTTCTTTTGTTGCAAGATTTCTTTTATGAAAAGAAAGTTAACATATTCTTCAAAATCATGCCCACGTATGATTTCTTAGTGAAAAGTCATGGCAAGAAAGATCGATCGCTAAAAAATTTACAAATCAAAATAGAACAATGAAATCTTCATATAATATATGATTTGATCTTATTAACTTAGAATTATTGAATTGCCATTACTAACCTCGATCAGACACATTTTTGTTTAGAATTTCATTTTTTTTAAATCCATGTTTCCACTTTAATCATAAATCAATTTTTCCCATCAAAAGAAAGAAATAACAAAATGAGAAAAGGAAGGAAGAAAAAGAAGAGGGGTAGGAGAAGAAAATGATAATCATGATGAAGTCCATAAAAAAAAAAAAATACTGAACAGAAAAGAGAGATTTTGATGATCGAAAAGATATAAGGAGATGAAATTCTTTTTTTTTTTTTTCTCTTTCGAAAAAGTAATCTTGTCTAAAAGATATATCTTTGAGACACAAATGATCTTAATACTTTTATTTTTTTTTTTCAAATGTCATTTTATCTTTACCTCTATTAATTTTTTTTTTTGAAATTATTTCCACACTTTTCATGTATGATCAAAATCAAAAGACTATAATTTGTGTAGATATTTTTCTCTACGCAACTAGTGTTTTATTGTGCCATTTTTTTGGATTATAATTTGTGTACATAATTTTCTCTGTGCAATAGCGTTTATGGCGTCAATTTTCATTTCCAAATTTTGATTTTTATTATAGCAACTGAAAAAAAAATAAAAAAGGGATGAAAATCACTCACATTGTAGTGATTTTTGACTTGAGAAAAATCACAAATTGATATTTATATAGTTTATTAATAAATAAACAAACCTATAGAATCTTTATTGTATTAAAATAATGTAATATTGAAAACGAGCCAATAGACAAATAACTAATGGTGTGTTTACTTGCACGTAATCGAAATGGTTTGAAATCTGAATGATTTCAAATCGGATTGATATTTCGGAATTAAAGTAAATTATTTATTTCCATTGTATGGATTATAATCGAAATCAACAATATTCTTTTGAAATATTTACTTTAATTTAGAATTGGAATATTTAGTTTACAAGTTACAAAATGCTCTTGATTAAAAGATGCATTTCTTTAGCATTTTTTTAAAGAAAATTATGTTTTTTGTTTTTTATCATTGAGAAATATGTTATTAAGCTTATTAGACTATTTTTTAATAATAATAATGGTGTTTTAATAATAATTTAATATTATTTACTGCATCATTAATAAATATAAAATAAAATTTTCTTATGTTTTTAATTTTCTATTTTATCTTTTTTTAAATAAGGATATAAAAAACTTTCTATTATTTGAAATGAAATGAAAATAGAAGTCCTAGACAGGATGGGAAACGATAATCTCATTTCCATGATCTCAAATTTGTGCGGGGATCTAAATTTTACATTCTCTTTCTTTAATTTTATTAGGAAACCATTGCAATAATCATGACCTAGGGCAGAAAAACGAAATAATCACGAAAACAAAAAACAAAAAAATACATCCGTGTATCTTGTGGATAAAATCTTTATCTCCACATCACCGTAAAAAGTTGACGTAACCACAGCATCAATCAACAAACGTGTCCAATTCAAAATTATCAGCAGTCAAACCAGATTAATCGAATCGAACGGCCCACGGTGGCGTTCTTACAAAACAGAGGTGATTATTGACCGCAGACGATCCCAGCTGGGTTGTTGTCGTTCCTGTTGAACATATAAAAAAGCCAACCCATCTCCAATTCCTCTCTCTCCTTTTCTCTCCCACAAAAATCTCTGCATTCAGATTTGTTCTAAAGCTCTCTCTATTTTTCCTCCTTGAAACCCTCCTCCTCATCGGAGGCAGCTTTAAGGTCAAACTCTCTCTCTCTGTCTATCTATCTGGGTCCTTTCTTATTTTGTTTTCTGTTTGTTTCTAAGAAAATTATTAAAAAAAAAAAAAACAGATTTTGACTTTCATCTGGTAATAAATTTCATTTTTTTTCGTGAAACCCAACAGTTGTTTTAGATCTGGGTTTGGTTTCTCTTCGTTTTGTTGACTGAGAAATTCTGTTCCCATCTGGGTTGTTGTCAGGTATTGGTGTAGTCATCCTCTGTGTTTGGTTGAAGAGAAAATGAACTGCCAGCAGAGGAACACCATGGTGGGCTGTGTTGTGGTGGTGGAGGAGGAGGAGAGAAGGAGGCTGGATGCGGTGGTTTGCCCTAAACCCAGAAGATTAGGCCTCTTAAATCCCTCTATTAACGACTCTATTAGACCTTTTAGATGGCCATCCAAGTATGTTTTATTTATTTATTTTTTCTTCTTGTTGGTGATTCTGGTTTCTTATGTTGTATTTGTTTTTGTTTTTGTTTTGAATACCTTTTAATTGCAGTAACCAGAGTGAGATTGGAGACTCGAAAGCTGGGACTGAACTTCTGGACATAATTCTTGCTAAGGTCTGTGTCTTCTCTCTCCTCTTTTTTCTTTAAAAAGAAAAATCTTTCATTTTCAAGAACCCTTTAAGATTGCTAGAAAAGTTGATTTTGTGCTACACAAATTAATTGTTCTCTGGTAGGTTTAATTAGCTCCTAACAAGTGATTTTTTTACCCCTTTTTTTACTCGTTAGTTTGTTTGTGACTGAAGTGTTTTCAGATCTTTACTTTTCTTAAATTTTCCTGAGAAAATACGTCTCAAGTTTTTTGTTTTTTGTTTTTTTTTTTTTTTAACATTTAGAAACTTGAATCATAAAAAAAAAATGCACCTTTTTAAAGCGGTGATGAAATTACCTCTCTTTCAAGTGATGTTTAGGCAGATTAAGTAGTTGGTGGCTTGGATTAGTGGTCAGTTTGTGGTGATGAGTGACTTTTTATATAAACTAATAAACTGTCATCTAAATCTTGCTTGTTGATGTGCAGCAGGGAGGTTATGGTGGTGAAAAATCTGGCAACCAGGTGGCTTCATCGCCACCATATTTCTGTGGATCACCACCAACCCGAGCTTCGAATCCTCTAATCCAGGATGCCCAGTTCGGGAATGAGAAGCTCAATCCGGTATCCCCAGCACCGCCATCTCCCTCTTCGCGGATGGGAGGTGGCTGTGTGAGGATGAAATTTGGGCACAAACCAGCCGCTGTAAGGATTGAAGGGTTCGATTGCCTGACCAGAGATGGCCGCAACTGCAGCATCTCTGCCGTGGCTTAGACTCAATCAAACCCTCAAACAAGCAATGCATTTTGTAGCAAAATTTTGACATGAGAGGGAGAAGAAGAAGAGGATCTAAAAAAGACATGGTAGTTAACTATACTGTTGTTGTATATACAAGTGAATCTTGTGTGTTACTGCTTCTTGATTTTTTTTTTTTTGTTCAAATCTGTTTTTTTTCTAGTCTTGCCCGTGTTCATGACATGTTTATGTGGTGAACGGTGATGAAATGTTAATTTTGAAGAAATAAGAGGGTTGGAAAGGAAAATCACTTTCTTCCCCTTGTCAAGTCTTTTGTATATAGAGATGGAGGTTGAGGCTTTTGGGAGGTTTTCTTGGAGAAGTTTGTTGTAATGTTCTTATTTGTCGCACTCTAATCCTCCCCCTTTTGTAATTGTAATTTGGAGGAAATTGAGATGGTGAATGGACTTTTTCATTTGTATTATAATGCTGTGCCTGCAAATTATTATTGTATAAAGAGATTTAAGAATTCGCAGTCAATTTTGTGGTGTTGGTGGTCTTTGTCATCTTTTTATTTTATAGATTCTGTTAACATATGTTCCAAGGGGAAAAGGGCATAAACTATGGCAATAATTTCAAAACGGATATGTATAATAGACATGAATTGGATCTAAGAGGATTTTCAATCACTTTATTTTTTCTTTTTTTATGTTTTTGTATATTGCGCACGTTATATTATAAGTATGTTTATCATTGCTGAGCTTTTTTGATTTAGATATCAAGGTACAGTTCGAATTTAGGCTTCCACAGCTAGGAACGACAATCCGTAAAATATTGAAAAATCACCTACAAACGCAAGTGGGTATTATATAGTTTGAACCTTAAACCAAACTCAAGAGGAGTAACATCTAAAGGTGTGGGTACACCGCCTGTAGATCTTCGGCCACTTGATTAGTCTCATGTGCAAGATTTCAAATTTTCACTTGATTGTTCTCATGTGCGAGATTTCAAATTCTTATGAAGCTTTGGATGTGTGATTTCAGTCTAAATAAGCACTTAGTTTATAATTTTAATTTTTTGAATATCCATCTATTGTCATATAATTAAATATAAAAAATGTGAGGGGTGCATTTTGATTCATTTTTAAAATGGTATTTTTAAATTTAAAAAATATAATGTGTTTGGAAGGAGTTATTTTCAAAAATAAAAAATGATATAAATGTGTTTATTTTTTTAAAAGTAGTAAATAATTATTTGGATGAAAAAGTAATGATTTATTTTGAAACATGTATTGGAAATGATGAAAAACATTTAAAAAAAAAGTTGTTTTTCACTTTTTAGTTATAATTTTTTAAAATATGTTTTTTATTTTCCAAAACACATTTTACAACACATACAATCAAACATTTTACTCTCATTTTTCACTTTTGAAAATAGAAAATCATTTTAAAAAAATACATCCAAACACTATCCAGGTATTCTTAATTTTTTTTTTTTTTTTTTTTTTTTAAAAAAGAAAGACCAAGCTCTTTCTAAAAGATGTGCAATAAGAGATATGGCACGCGATGCCACGATGACATTCATATGTTATATAAATGGTGGTGGGTTAAAGGAAAAAGCAAAGATGCCCGAAGGGAAACAAGAGATGGATAGGATGTGGGAACAAATGGGGTAGTGGGGGTCCATGATAATTTGATTAGTTTGTTGAAAGGTGTTTAAAGAAAGGCTGAAAGAGAGACAAGTCAGTGGATTATCATTGATTGATGAACCTCAAACTTACAGAGTCTGGCTTTCTGTTAGTGGTTCAAAGGTCTTAATGCTGACTAAGCTGTGAGCATTGCATTATTTCAAAGACGATGACGATTATGACCGATGACACCACTTTTACATACTCTATTTACGCTTGTTTGTGGGCCATGTCTGTGCCTTTCAATCAGCGACCCACCTTCCATTGGCCTTTCCTCTTCATTTTCTCGGGAAAATCCCCCCCTTGTTTCTCTTTTCCTTGTCAATGAAATGGATGTTTTATTTTTTTTTATTATTATTTCATTATTTTAATTAACTGCAAACTCAACAACTTTAATTGAAATGAGCGTTGGATTATTGCCTCACTGTAACGCGGCATCAGTTATGCGTACTTTTTTTTTTTTTTATGAGAGAGTAATGTGTACTTATATACGTATTGAAGGAGAAAATCCAAGTGAGTCAGTCTTTTCATGGAAAAACTCTAAAGTGGATTCTACTAT
Organism: Dimocarpus longan; assembly: GCA_022984855.1. Taxonomy (NCBI): domain Eukaryota; kingdom Viridiplantae; phylum Streptophyta; class Magnoliopsida; order Sapindales; family Sapindaceae; genus Dimocarpus; species Dimocarpus longan. The sequence goes on from CM041024.1 coordinate 17,733,299, forward strand.
TAAAATGACAGTGTATAATGAAAAAATATATTTAATTAATTAATTATATATATATCTCGAAAGCAATCGATTTTTTTTTTGTGTCACGAGATATCTATTTGAAATAAAGAGCAAAATGTATAATACTCCCTGAAATAAAACGTTAAACAGACGAATATAAAGTTTGAGTTTTATAATAAAATAGTCCCGACTTAACAGTTAAAATGTATTAAAATTGATGATCAACTTTAGTTTAAAATATAAAGATGTAAATACCCTTAGTTTTTAAAATTAATTTCTTTTTTTTTTTAAATTTAAAAGAATAAAAATTAATTCAATAAAATAAGAAAAAAATTAAAAAAAAAAAAATTCAGTTCGTCTGCTCACCCAGACCTTCATCACCCAGAAACCTAATTCTCCATTAGTAGAACCAAACAACATAAAGCATTGAACAAATTAAAAAAAATTAAATTTTATTCTTTATTCTTCACCGGTTACTACCAGACCAAAAACATAATCATTATCATCAATAAACAATTTCAACTCATCATCAACCAATCTTCAAACCCAATTAAAAACAATAAAACTCAATCCAGAAATCTGGGTTCTCGTGAACCCAGAATCTAGGTTCGAACACCTAGAAATCGAATCCAGATTTCTATGGTCGAGAACCCAGATCATGAACTCAGAATCTGGGTTCACGAATGAACCTAGATTTCTGGGTTCATTCGTGAACCCAGACTGGGTTCACTCGAATTATGAATCCTGGGTTCATCCAGATGAACTCAGATCGGGTTCGAGGAAGATAAATAGCGGAAGAAGAAGAAGCAGAAGAAGTAAAAGAAGAGACAGTGGACGACGACGACGATAATAATAGGGACGGCGGAAACAGAGAGCGTCAGCTGATGATGTTTTTCTGGGTTTCGAACCCATACAAGAGACAGAAAGGGAGAGATTAGAGAGAGCATGAGGGTCTGATAGGGGAAGGAAAGAGGAGAGAGAGAGGGTCTGGTGAGATTTTATTATTTTTTATTTTAAAAAAATATATATTTTTTTAAAATAAAATAAATTAGTAAATGACGAAACTATCATTGGTCAACCTAACATTGACTAACAGACACTGATGACTTGAGAGTATTGTGTTATAAAAACTAAACTTTGACTATGAATATTTAAAGTTTTATCTCAGGGAGGTTTTGTGCATTTTACTCTAGAATATAACATATTGGAAGATAATATATTGATTTATTAAATAATTAGTTATTTACAATTGTGTACCATGTGCAGTACTTATCCAGATTTTTATGGTCGAGAACCCAGATCATGAACTCAGAATCTAGGTTCACGAATGAACCTAGATTTCTAGGTTCATTCGTGAACCCAGACTGGGTTCACTCGAATTATAAATCATGGGTTCATTCAGATGAACTCAGATCGGGTTCGAGGAAGATAAATAGCGGAAGAAGAAGAAGCAGAAGAAGTAAAAAAAGAGACAGTGGACGACGACGATAGTAATAGGGACGGCGGAAACAGAGAGCATCAGCTGATGATGTTTTTCTGGGTTTCGAACCCAGACAAGAGACAGAAAGAGAGAGATTAGAGAGAGCGTGAGGGTCTGATAGGGGAAGGAAAGAGGAGAGAGAGAGAGTCTGGTGAGATTTTATCATTTTTTATTTTAAAAAAATATATTTTTTAAAATAAAATAAATTAATAAATGACGAAACTATCATTGGTCAACCTAACATTAACTAACAGACACTGATGACTTGAGAGTATTGTGTTATAAAAACCAAACTTTAACTATGAATCTTTAAAGTTTTGTCTCAGAGAGGTTTTGTGCATTTTACTCTAGAATATAATATATTGGAAGATAATATATTGATTTATTAAATAATTAGTTATTTACAATTGTGTACCATGTGCAGTACTTATCACAACTCACAACCAAAATTCCCACCGCCCCCCCACCCCCCCGCCTTTTCTTTGAAGAAAAAGAAAATTTTGCCGTATTTAGGGGTTTAGTGAATATTAAACAACATGCTTATGAAATTGAACATTGATTGTTTTTTCGGTTGAAATAGGTAAAATTTATTGAATTTGGTACTTCTAAAGAGTCAAAATTTCTTTCTTCTTAACATATTCAAAAATTAAAAATAAATTCTATTCTATAAACTAATTGTCTCTGTCATTTGTTTATCGTAAATACAACAATGGTGCAATTATCATTAGAATTAAAAGAATAGTGTATCACGTGTTTGCGAGTGACATAAGCGAGGTTTGACTAAGATTTAGGTGGGGCATCCATTAATTGATTGAAAGGACAATTAAAAATAGAATTATAAATAATATTGAATTAATTATATATATAAGATTGATGGGTTATTCTCAAGCTATGTTATTATACTGGTTTAATATAGCTTGCACCCTATAACATAATAAAGTTGATTGAATTTTTAAAGAATAGAAAAAGTAGAAGGAAAACTCACAAGTGGTTTGCCATGATTATCACCAACCTCCCCTATCTGCTTTTCCCATCAATACAGGATTCAAGTATCACGTCCACCAAGAAGTGAAATAATTTCATTTTAATTTATTTATTTGTGAAGAGTCTACTTACAGGTTTCTCCTATTGAAGAACGGTTTTATTCATTTAGTGTGAGTTATTCTCCTTGTTAGTAAGGTGTAAAGTCAATTAAGTATTATCTTCCAAGTTATTTTATAATATCTTATCTAGGGATTCCAATAGTTATACTTATATTTGTAATATATATATATATATATAAAGAAAAACTAGAAGGAAAAGTATATCACTTTTATAAACATTTTGTTAACATTCAATATCCTTTGGCGATAATATTTTAAAGTTTGATAGTAGAAATTAACAATATTTTAAATTTAAGTAATTATTATTTTTTTAATATATAAAATTACTCTTTTGTTATTGCCACATAACAATCCTGATGAATATAATGTAAAATTCATCAATTTTAGATATTCACACTTTTTCTTTGTATTAATATCAAATTTTAATAATGCATTGCATTCGATAATTTCTGAGATAAAATTATTATTACAACTCATAATGTTAAAACTTCATTATGCATTTGTTTAACATCATCATCATCATGGATGTCTGCATTTTAAAATTTCTATAACTGTGTCAGGTCATTATTTCTCATTATTTTATGTTTTTTTTTTCCGGGTTGTTTCCCCTACGTCAAGTAAGTATTTTAGTGGACTAAGATTATTAATGGTGAATTTTGAATATTTCCTTCGTGATGATTATGTCGTCAATGTTAAAAAAAAGAAGAAGATTAAAGTCTTTGTTCAAAGTGATTATGTGAAAGAAGAAACAAACAATAGATAGGCTTTGTTGGACTAGGAATCCATGATAATAGAACAAATAATTTATAATTGAAAGCTTTGAAAATCAGTTTATACTTGACAACCAATGGGCTTGACGTGCGGTCCATAGTTAGAAAAACGCTTAATGCATTGGCATGCTGGGCGGCTCACTCTCATATTATATTTATACGATTGAATAAGAGGTTTATATTACATGATATAAGATAGGATCTCCTATAATTAAATTTTTATATAAATAATATGACGTTAATGTAAAATTATATTTTTTATGTTATTCATTGAATAGTCATTGGAACCTGTGTTATTATTAGGCTAATGAGAACTCTTTACAATTAAATGATGATGGATTTCATCGTACTTGAGATAATGTACGTACTTTGGATAGGATCAACCATGCAGTTTTTCTTATACCTAATAATTGTCAATATGGATAATGGGATCTTGTGGAACCTCGTTGTAGTTGATAAGGTAAGGACCAACCCACTCAGGAAATGGAAAACAAGTTGCAATTACTATTTGCTTTAATCTCACTATAACCTGGACTTTTACTAATTATTTTAATGCTTTACAAGATCTTATAATACATATATTTTTTTAATACCACTTGTGATATAATTACTATAAACTTTAGTTATTGTGAAAGAGTATTTATCTATCCATTGTCGAACCACATATGACGATGGTATAACACATCCATGTTACCAATTAATTATTATTACTATATATTTTTATTTCATAATTTAACTATAGAACCAAATTCTTTTTAAAGAAGCAATGTATGAAAAACAATCAACAACATTTCATATATAATTATTTTTTGCTCGTAATTTCCATTTCGTTGGAAGAACCGGAAGAATATAGGTGAAGACAATGCGATGACATTAGAATATATTTACACATGTACACACTCGCCCATACGTAAATTACAATCTGTCTGGAACAAAAGAAAAAGTAATACAAGCTCAAAATCTATGAAGTTAAACAGATTTCAGACCCCATGAGGACCACACACTGATGGGCCAAAAATTATTGAGCAAGAAACCTCAGAGCACTTTGATTTACAAGGTCTAACCTCATCTTCTAATTGAACAATTGGAAACAACTTATATATATAAAAAAAAAAAATGTATATATATATACACACACAAGAAAAGATGTGGTATAATTCACAAAACCCGCCTGGGAGGCTTGGACAGAGTAGAGGTGGAGCTGCCAGTCACAGTCACTTCTTCGCCTGAAATAGTAGCTGTGAAGAACATCAATAGGATATTAGCGTAATTTCCTATATAAAGATAAGTATTGCTTATTGGAAAAGTAAAGGAAGAAATTGGAAAGCTATGTTGTTATACCTGTTGACACCTTTCGCAAATCCTTGGACACTGACACTGGTCTTCTAGTTTGCCCTGGTTTTTGTAGGTGTCGAGAAATTCTTGAGGCCGGTTTAGGCCTGCACATATTAAAGTTGAAAAATCAGCGCTCAAATTTGTTAATGTGTCTATTTTTGTATTGAAGAAACCAAATGGTTTTCAACCACCCGTATGTAGCTTAGCTCTCACAAGTCTAAAATGGTGCTCTGAGCTCTCTCCTAGATGTCATCTTAACCCCTTCTCAGTTCTCTATTCTCCGTTTTAGTGAGCATGTGTGTGCACTTCTATTTGTGCATTGTCGAACCTTAAAAATCAAATTTGTGTTTCATAGCCCAGCAATTTATTAGTTTTGACTCCGAAAAAGCAAATTAGGAGGAGGAATCTTCTCTTCAAATTGACTTGTTCAAAAGCATAAAATAAAAGTACTTAAAAAGATGCAGATATTTTCAAGAACATGGATGACTAAATTGTACACACGTATAGAGATCTTAATGGAAGCACCAAAAAACGATAAAAACAAATGAAGCAATACTCACATCTCCAAATGATTTAATTGTTTCGCACCATCATTGAGACGAGTACGTTCTGAAGAGTCATCGAATACTGTTCCCATAGAAAGACTACAATCAAATTCAAATATATTACCTAATCCATGGTCTTAGGCTTCACTAAGTTCTGCCTACAAAGTCTCTCTTTGAAGAAGGAGATACATACCTCGATGAATTTGAGCCCTGCTTCTCACCGTTGACACTAGGATACACATTTTTCAGATCTTTAAGTAGATGCAACCGCTCAATCTCATCATCCTTTCTGGAAATTGTGTCTTTGAGAGATGCAACCTGCATGGCAACCAAGAGTTTAGTATGCAACAATGCCAAAAAAATAAAAAAGCAGGATTGTGAGTGAAATGTATTTTTTCAACAAATCAAAACAGAAATTTTGGTCCTCTTCTCTTGCCTGAGCAATGCATGTCTTTCAATGTCTATGGACCCATAAATTGACTCAAAAAGACAACACAAAGCAAATAAACATGTTTCCACTAGAACAGCTAATATAATTTATGAACCAATTCAAATAATGGTTTCAGTATTTTATAAACTAAAATATATGAAACGATCAACCAAAAAATTGGTGCATAGGATTATTAAACAAGCATTTCTTCAAATTCCACTGCATTAGTGAAAAATCCTCTGAACATTCGAAAAAGCCTAGGAACATGTCAAGATACTTCTTGTTACATGACAAAGAAAAATGCCAACCAGTTATGGGCAGCTATTCAAGCTTGATCATTGCTGTTATTATTCAATAACAACGATATCAGAGCACACACTGGTCATAGTTACTATAATACTTAATTGAATTATAATATATGGTCAGTTCCAAGACTTCATACGTAAGAGAGTTCTACAGGCATTCGTAGGTGATACCTGAAATTGCCTTATAACCCTTTGATCTTCAGTAGATGACAAAATTTATCATGCAATTTCTTTTACTCATTACTCAAATTCAATAAGAGCTTATATGTAAACTAAATAAATGTAAAACTGGACCTGCTCCATCAATTCCCTAACATCCCGGCCTTCTTTGCTGCTTTTTGCAGCACCTAGTTCAACTCCAGAGACCCTCTCTGCAAACTTCAATGTACTCAAGCTTTCAGAATATGAAATGGTATCAGGATTGAGCTGCACAAACATAAGGGTCTTTGCTTGACCTCCTGTGACAAGTAAACCAGAAAAGTATGTTTTAGATGAATTTTAATAAAAGAATATTGCCAACAGTCAAGAAAATTTTACCATCTCAGTATCTAAGGAGAAATTTTACAAAATTTTATGATCACTGACAAATTATACCGAGAGAGCTTTGAAGGACTTGAGTGAGCTTGCTATTTCTGTATGGTACATGGGGGCTTTTTTGTGCAAGTGCAAAAATAACATCTCCAAGGGCTGATAATGATTTGTTTATATGTTGTGCTTCCCTAAGTCTGTCTCCAGTTACTTCAGAGCGGTCTACTCTTTCACTTCCTGCAAGATCTACCAAATGAAGATTACCATGCAAAGGCATACCAGTCTTCAAGTCCTTGCCACGAACGTGAATAGTAACAACACTGTGCACACAACAGTCTCGATCAGATCATGACATGCTTGAAGATAATGTGCATATATATACACAAACTTGGAGAAAGATATTTTTTGGAAGATCATGTAGATACCTATGAGACCGACTACTTCTTTCATTAAGGGCAGTGGATCCCATAGCTCTATTCTTCAGTCCAATAGCCATTAATTCCACTACATCTGAGGTTGCTCTAACAGGATGCATGCTAGCATCAGGTACAGCTAACCCGTTGGGTTGAGTGGTTGACATAATCCCAAGTGTGTGCAAATCAAGGAAACAAAAATATAGTTGTTTCAACTTCAAGTATACTATATTCTTCAATCAAATAATCAATAACACTAGAACTAGGGAGATATGCCAAGCGAACATATCATAAACATACAATTAGGCAAAAATATAAAAACAAGAACTCAAAAATGTAAAAAATTCACAGTTGATTCTTTCATAAGGTGGAAAAAAAATTAATGACCAAATCATAATCAAATCACGTATAACCAATCTAAAAGGATATTTCTTTTGAGCACCATCACTTGATAGTAAATCCCGTACTTGCTCATTGTATATTTCAACCATTTGAACCCCAACTTCATATGTGATGGAGCTTTTTCTATTTTGAGAGATATTGAAAAGGTCATTCAAAGCTCGATAGTTAACTCCCCAATCTTCTTCACTCGCTTTATCAGGACCACTCTGGAAATGGAGGAAATTGTCATCGGTGTGTTCATAAGTGTCATCATATGTGTTATTACAAGTTAAAATATGAAGGCTTGTTCGTACCATGGTGTGCGTTTTTCCTGAACCAGTTTGACCATAAGCAAATATACAGACATTATATCCATCAAGAACGGACCGTATCAAGGGTTGAGTATCTGAATATACCTCAGCTGCCAACATTACAAATTGCCACAAAAATTATGAATAGCGATGTTTTCATTCAGCAATGAATCAGAGGTTAAAGACAGAACACATTTAAATCATATTCCAAGAAGTAAAATTAATAAAAATATTATCCATGCAACAACCAAGAAAAATTTGACAGCTACAAAGATGAAAACCTTGAGTACTAGCCGGACCAAAGACCTTGTTGAACTTAAACATTCGATGCCCTTCTTTTCCTGGTTTGGAGGGATTTGCAACAATTAACTCCCCATTATCACCAATGTTTTCTATAGTTGATTGTTTCTTAGATTGTCCAGGCAGAAATGGCCTAATTCGACAATAAACTCTAATATTTCCTGGACAAAGAAATTTAAAGCTGATGTCAAAAAATACACCTTTATACAACCTAAGAGAGTAAAAATAACCAGAAGCACCTTTTAATTCCTGAAGTTCATTAAAAAACTTCTGATTTTCAGCAAGAACTGCATCATAATTTCCAGCTGCATCCGCTAATAACTTGAGCTTTTTGCCTAAAAAAACATCAAAGTTAACTCATGACAATATACCATCACATCACACATTCCATAAAATAAAGATAATTTCAAAGAAGCTGCCTACCTATGGAATAAAATTCATCCAAGTAGCTCCTCTGGGCTTTTGTAAGTTCTAGCTTGATGGAATCTGATGAGAACCTCAATTCCTGAATGTTTTTGTAAACTTAGGAAATATGAACATCATTAAACAAAAAAATACAAAGCTACAAATAGAAAAAAAATAATCATGGCATACCCGCAGTGCACCAAGTTGAAACTCCATGACACTCTGATAGATGTTCTCCTTCTGGCTCCACCTCTTGTTCTTTGACTCACAATTTGCCTCAAGCTCTTTCACCTTCTTCCTTGAATCAGCCAAGAGGGACTCAAGCTCTTTCACTTTATTCCTTGAATCTGTCAAGAGGGACTCAAGCTCTTTTAATCTGTCCACAAGGTTTGCTGCAGACCCTTTAGATTCTGTTTCCATTTGCAAGCAACGCATTTCGCATGTCTTTTTGGCCACTTCTAGTTCCTGTTTCAATCCTGAAATTTCAAGGTCGCGTAGGTCCTTGTCCTTCGTTATTTTAGCCAGATCCTCTTCATATTTCTTTTTGGCCATTTCTAAATCTTGTTTCAATCCTGAAATCTCAAGATTGTGTTGATCCTTCTCCTTCATTAATTTAACCAGACCCTCCTCCTCAACTTTCTTCTTTTCTTCCACTTTTGCTTTCTCAGTCTTCAATGAGGAAACAAATAAAAGAGTAGTGTAAAATATATAACCATCACATGAGATTGATATCTTCATATCATTAAAGTTTTGTGTGAGCTCTAAATTCAGAATACACACACACACACACACACACACACGTATACAAAACTTAATGTCTATATAGTCATTAAAACAGCTGGTTCAAGTGTCAGCAATTACAATGAAGCAGAGAACAAGAAGTTAAAAACTCTCCAGATAGTGACATATGGTACCCTCAAACTCATTGAAGCCTCGCAACAATATGATGACAGTTTTCTCAATAAAGAATGATTTGTGTATGAAAACGGGGAGCTAAATGGAGATGCCAGGTAGAGAGTATCAGATACGAGGATGCTATAGTTATAACAGGAAGAATTTTTTAGCTCTGAAATTTTTTACCTTTATTTGTTGAAGCTGCTGCATGACAATCTGCAAAGTACTTCATTTAGTAAAGATAAAGTATGCAACAAATATATCAATGAATAAAGGTGCATATCGCCTTGAAGTGTTAACCATGATACCTCTGTCTCTTCACCAGTACCAGCCGCAAGTGTTTCAAGCACTCTGATTCTTGATTGGTACTTCTCCTCACGAGTCTTGAAAAGATTGTTTTGCTGCAGGCATAAACACAAAGATATAGGTAAATAGAAATCGTGAAAAAATTTGTTGAAAGCAAGAACAAAAAGATGGATTTTACAGTTCTTAGGTGTTCAGCTTGTGTTGATATACGCCGTTCAATCTCCTGCACAACTTTTCTCAATAGACATGCCACACGCTGAACAACAAAGACAAATGTTGCATGTGTCAAAACTTAGTAATAGTTTACATTAACATATATACTTCTTCCCACAACTTACATGAGGTATTTCTCCATTGTTTTTATCAACACTTTCATCAAGAATTCCATTCACAACACTCAAAAGTGACTGAGTTGGAGCATTCTGCAACAAGAGATGCTGAAATGCATTATATAAGCATTAAAGAAAAGCTCATGGATGAGATTATCAAAGTCAATGACAATAAGAACTTACATCTAAACAAGTTGATTTCATCATCTCAGAAATCTTCGCCGCAGGAAGATCTGCGTATCGCCCTTGTTTCATTTGAAAGACCTCATGGAACTTGTGTCCAGCATGTTGTATTACACCAGCTGATGGGTCTATAAACGTGTAAAAAATAAATAAATAAATAAATTCACGTAATTTAGATAACCAAAAGAGCTTGTAAAACTATGTACACTAATTGGAACGAATTAACAATTGCATAGAGGCATTTGAAAACTACCCTTTTCTAAATAAAGCAGAACAGTGATAATAAATTATACATACACATCAATGTCCATCTAAAGCATACATGTTTTATTTTTCTCCACAATCAAATCAGATAAAAATATAAAAAGCAAAGAAATGCGATCATGCAGGAACACTTGTACACACACACACTTCCACGAAATCAGTGTACGTACCTGGCATGAATGCACTATGTAAAGTGCGTTGAAATGGGGACTCAGGCAAAACCTTCCTCTTTTCTTCTCCAAATACTGGAGAAGTCCTAGATGCATCCACAAGAAGGCTTCCCGATTTTGTAAGTGTATTAATGTTTCTGACAGGTGTCAAATGTCCTCTAATCGTTAACAGACAGTCAATGACAGGCTTCATAGAACCCTGCAACATATATAACTCAATATTGAGGGAGAGAAAATTTCTTTAAGGAGCAGAAACAACAAATGTCTGTCTTCTAAAACAGTAGGCTGGATTATATTTCTATGCAAAATCATACACGTAAGAATGCGACTAAGAAATCGAATCCAAATGCATGTAATTACCTTCTCTAGATCTGATATCTTGAACCTCGGTGTCCCCAGTTTATCCATTGTTGCCAGAAACCTTCTAACATTTTCTGAGCGCGACACTGGAGAAGGATCAGACTCACCTGCCTAGCATAAAAAAAAACTGCGCATTGATAAGCTAGTTTATCATCTAAACAGCAAATCACACTATAATTTGGTAAGAACGAAATGATTTTAGTAACCTCATTGACAGAAACAAGTTTAAGCCTCTTCAAAATCTGACAAAGGACAGTGCCATCAATTAAAGAAGCTCTTATCTCCTCATCTGAAGCTTTTGCTGGCAAATTCAAATGAGGAAAAGTACTATTTAACCATTCCACCAACAATGCCCGTTGCTTGGCTGAACGGGGGAAAAAGAAGAAAAAAAGAACAGTCAATAATTATGAGCATTACTTGCAGATAAAGCAATTGCAATGAAAGTCTGCTGCCTTTACCTTCCGCCTCACTAGTACCGTTTATTGTTGATTCAGGAACATTTCCATTCATTTTTAAATTAGATGTCTTGAGATCCCCATATTGATTTGAATCCATGATGAAGCGCAGTGAAAGGGCATCCAAATTTGAACTTCAATTATGAACAATATGTACAAGTGCAATTCCTCATATTTAAACAGAATCCTGAAAAATGACTGAAACAAACATCTCATTAGTAAGGCCATTGATAGTTAGGTAACTACATTACTAGCAGATACCGCTTCTGTGGAATAAAGCAATATCTTTTGAACTTGTAATACACTATTGCCCTGCAATTTGGTTCCTGATACTCTTGTAATAACAATAAGCAATGAACAACAACATGAAGCACCATTACTGCTAGACATGTCACCGAAATGATGTCCAAAACAACAGATTGATACGACGTGTTATACACTGAAACCACTTATAAAAATCTCTTGCAAATGACGGTAGAAAGATTTAAGATATTTTGACCTTGACAAGGATTCGCATTTCCAGAGCTTCCATGTCCAAATTTATATTACAAAACATTATTGCTGATCTAGAAGATGAATTTACCAGTCTAGAAAACGCTAGTGAGACTAAAATCTGCTAGACAGGCAGTACAAAATTGCTCTGTGGCACTGCCAATTTTGGTCCCTTATACTTGGTTTTTGGTTACAACCGTTATATTTAATTTCACAAATCAAGATTTAATAAAAAAAAAAAAAAATTCACAAATCAAAAATCATACCATCAATAATTGAAATCTGCTCTCTCATCTCATACATTTTAAAACTACTATAAACAAGTTCACGTCAACACAAATAAAAATGCACACACTAACATATCATTCACCTGTATTAAAAAATCTAAACATATATAATTACAACTTATAGCCAATAATAACACAAATAAACTCACTTGAAATGTGGCTGGCACTAAGTATTTCATAAAACAGTTCAACACGGCATTGCAACCTGTAAAAAAACAAAAGTTGCAGCTAAATGCTCATGTTATGTAATTTAGGCATGCACTTCAATCACAAACACGTGCATGCACACAAATGAGAGCTGAGGGACGTTACAAAATCAGAATACCAAAAAATATGCATAATACATTTGATTTAGATTAAAATCATCGAAGATCAATGTACATACATTGAACCAAAACCATCAATGTTTACAACATCTAACATTTTGACACTGCATGCTGTAATGCAAATTGAAAAACAATGTAGAAAACACAATCAGATTCAGATAATGGTATTAGAAAACAAAACAAAGTCCAAAATGAGAGACAACCCACCTGAAAGAGACGATACCTACAGCTAATGCATGTGTTTTTTTGTTTTTTTTTTGAGTTACGTACAGCTAATGCATGTTGTTTGACGTAAAATGAAGCCTTAGATATTCTTTTGCTTTTTTGTTTTTAATTGAATTTAAGATTTTGATTTGCTTGATATTTCGTACACTCAGTGGTGTCTCTAGTGGCCAGTGAAATATGGAAGAAAGTGGTCTTCATTTTCAATGGTCTACACATTTTCATGTGCCCCCACTAACCATCACTTTGACTGGTATTTTTAATTTGTTTTTGTTCATATTGTTTTTGGTTTTTTTTTTTTTAAATAAATATATCAGAATTCTTAAATAATTTAGTGTTGTTACAAAATTTTTATGATATTATAATTTATGTTCATAACATCTTTGTTGGATTGAGGTGTTTGCTAAACTATTAAAATTTTCTCATACTTCAACGTGTTTAAACACTCTAAAATAGAGGTCGTTATATATTTTATGGAAATCAATTGATGATCATAAAATAATCATGAAATATTTTATTTCATGTTTTCCTAGCGCAAAAGGCAAACCGCACTTTAGCAAAGGGCAATAATCTCCCTCTACCAGTGATATCAAAGGACTTAAATTCTATCATTGTTTTCATATTTTAATGGTAACTAAAGAATTTTGGTTCCTTATACTTGGTTTTTTGTTACAACTATTATATTTAATTTCACAAATCAAGATTTAATAAAAAAAAAAAAATTCACAAATCAAAATCATATCATCAATAGTTGAAATCTGCTCTTCCATCTCATACACTTTAAAACTACTATAAACCGGTTCACATCAACACAAATAAAAATGCATACACTAACATATCATTCACCTGCATTAAAAAATCTAAACATATGTAATTACAACTTACAACCAATAATAACACAAATCAACTCACCTGAAATGCGGTTGACACCAAGTATTTCATAAAACAGTTCAAAACAGTATCGCAACCTGTAAAAAAACAAAAGTTGCAGCTAAATCCTCCTGTTATGTAATTTGGGAATGCACTTCAATCACAAACATGTGCATGCACACAAATGAGAGCTAAATCCTCCTTTTTTTTTTTTCGAGTTACGTACAGCTAATGCATGTTGTTTGACGTAAAATAAAGCCTTAGATATTCTTTTACTTTTTTGTTTTTAATTGAATTTAAGATTTTGATTTGCTTGGTATTTCGTATACTCAGTGGTGTCTCTGGTGGCCAGTGAAACATGGAAGAAAGTGGTCTTCATTTTCAATGGTCCACACATCTTCATGTGCCCCCACTAACCATCACTTTGACTGATATTTTTAATTTGTTTTGGTCCATATTGTTTTTGGTTTTTTTTTTTTTTAAAAAAAAAATATATATATCAGAATTCTTAAATAATTTAATGTTGTTTCAAAATTTTTATGATATAATGATTTCTATTCATAACATCTTTGTTGGATTGAGGTGTTTGCTAAACTATTAAAAGTTTTGTCATACTTCAACGTGTTTAAATACTCTAAAATAGAGATCGTTATATATTTTATGGAAATCAATTGGTGATCATAAAATGATCATTAAAACTTTTATTTCATGTTTTCCTAGAGCAAAAGGCAAACTGTACTTTAGCAAAGGGCAATAATCTCCCTTTACCAGGGACATCGAAGGACTCAAATTCTATCATTGCTTTCATAATTTAATTGTAATTGAACAATTTTGGTCTCTTATACTTGGTTTTTTGTTACAACTATTATATTTAATTTCACAAATCAAGATTTTAAAAAAAAAGTTTTACAAATCAAAATTATACCATCAATAGTTGAAATCTGCTCTCCCATCTCATACACTTTAAAACTACTATAAACTGGTTCACATCAACACAAATAAAAATGCACACACTAACATATCATTCACCTGCATTAAAAAATCTAAACATATGTAATTACAACTTACAACCAATAATAACACAAATCAACTTACCTGAAATGAGGTTGCCACCAAGTATTTCATAAAACAGTTCAACACAGCATTGCAACCTATAAAAAAACAAAAGTTGCAGCTAAATGCTCCTCTTATGTAATTTCGGCATACACTTCAATCACAAACACGTGCATGCACACAAATGAGAGCTGAGGGACGTTACAAAATCAGAATACCAAAAAATATTCATAATACATTTGATTTAGATTAAAATCATCGAAGATCAAATGTACATACATTGAACCAAAACCATCAATGTTTACAACATCTATCATTTTGACACTGCATGCTGTAATGCAGATTGAAGAACAATGTAGAAAACACAATCAGATTCAGATAATGGTATTAAAAAACAAAACAAAGTCCAAAATGAGAGACAACCCACTTGAAAGAGGTGATACCTACAGCTAATGCATGTGTTTTTTTTTTTTTTTTTAGTTACGTACAACTAATGCATGTTGTTTGACGTAAAAGGAAGCCTTAGATACTCTTTTGCTTTTTTGTTTTTAATTGAATTTAAGATTTTCATTTGCTTGGTATTCCGTATACTCAGTGATGTCTTTGGTGGCCAGCGAAACATTGAAGAAAGTGGTCTTCATTTTCTATGGTCCACACATCTTCATGTGCCCCTACTAACCATCACTTTGACTGATATTTTTAATTTGTTTTGGCTCATATTGTTTTTGTTTTTTTTTTAAAAAAAAAAAAATAAATCAGAATTCTTAAATAATTTAGTGTTGTTTCAAAATTTTTATGATATTATGATTTTTATTCATGACATCTTTGTTGGATTGAGGTGTTTGCTAAACTATTAAAACTTTTCTCATACTTTAACGTGTTTAAACACTCTAAAATAAAGGTCGTTATATATTTTATGGAAATCAATTGGTGATCATAAAATGATCATGAAATCTTTTATTTTAGGTTTTTCTAGCGCAAAAGGCAAACCGTACTTTAGCAAATGGCAATAATCTCCCTCTACCAGTGACATCGAAGGGCTCAAATTCTGTCATTGTTTTCATATATTAATTGTAACTGAACAATTTTGGTCCCTTATACTAGGTGTTACAACTACTACATTTAATTTCCCAAATCAAGATATATATATATATAAAAAAAAAAAAAAAAAAGTGTCACAAATGAAAATCATACCATCAATAGTTGAAATGTGTTGTCCCATCTCATACACTTTAAAACTACTATAAACTGGTTCACATCAACACAAATAAAAATGCACATAATAACATATCATTCACCTGCATTAAAAACTCTTAACATATGTAATTACAACTTACAACCAATAATAACACAAATCAACTCACCTTAAATGCGGCTAACACCAAGTATTTCATAAAATAGTTCAACACGGCATCGCAACTGGTAAAAAAACAAAAGTTGCAGCTAAATGCTCCTGTTATGTAATTTAGGCATGCACTTCAATCACAAACACATGCATGCATTCAAATGAGAGCTGAGAGACGTTACAAAATCATAATGCCAAAAAATTTGCATAATACATTTGATTTAGATTAAAATCATCGAAGATTAATGTACATACATTGAACCAAAACCATCAATGTTTACAACATCTAACATTTTGACACTGCATGCTGTAATGCAGATTGAAAAACAATGTAAAAAACACAATCAGATTCAGATAATGGTATTAGAAAACGAAACAAAATCCAAAATGAGAAACAACCCACCTAAAAGAGGCGATACCTACAGCTAATGCATGTGTTTTTTTTTTTTGAGTTACGTACAGCTAATGCATGTTGTTTGATGTAAAATGAAGCCTTAGATATTCTTTTGCTTTTTTGTTTTTAATTGAATTTAAGATTTTCATTTGCTTGGTATTCCGTATACTCAGTGGTGTCTTTGGTGGCCAGTGAAACATGGAAGAAAGTGGTCTTCATTTTCTATGGTCCACACATCTTCATATGCCCCTACTAATTATCACTTTGACTAGTATTTTTAAGTTGTTTTGGTTCATATTGTTTTTTTTTTTTTTTTTAAAAAAAATAAATATATCAGAATTCTTAAATAATTTAGTGTTGTTGCAAAATTTTTATGATATTATGATTCTTATTCATAACATCTTTGTTGGATTGAGGTGTTTGCTAAACTATTAAAAGTTTTCTCATACTTCAACGTGTTTAAACACTCCAAAATAGAGGTTGTTATATATTTTATGGAAATCAATTGGTGATCATAAAATGATCATGAAATCTTTTATTTTACGTTTTCCAAGCGCAAAAGGCAAACTGTACCTTAGCAAAGGGCAATAATCTCCCTCTACCAGTGATATCGAATGACTCAAATTCTATCATTGTTTTCATATTTTAATGATAACTGAACAATTTTGGTCCCTTATACTTGGTTTTTTGTTACAACTATTATATTTAATTTCACAAATCAAGATTTAAAAAAAAAAAAAAAAAGTTTCACAAATCAAAATCATACCATCAATAGTTGAAATCTGCTCTTTCATCTCATACACTTTAAAACTACTATAAACTGGTTCATATCAACATAAATAAAAATGCACGTACTAACATATCATTCACCTGCTTTAAAAAATCTAAACACATGTAATTATAACTTACAACCAATAATAACACAAATCAACTCACCTGAAATGCGGCTGGCACCAAGTATTTCATAAAACAGTTCAACACCGCATCGCAACCTGTAAAAAAAACAAAAGTTGCAACTAAATGCTCCTCTTATGTAATTTCGGCATGCACTTCAATCACAAACACGTGCATGCACGCAAATGAGAGCTAAGGGACATTACAAAATCAAAATACCTTAAAATATTCATAATACATTTGATTTAGATTAAAATCATCGAAGATCAATGTACATACATTAAACCAAAACCATCAATGTTTACAACATCTAACATTTTGACACTGCATGTTGTAATACAGATCGAGAAACAATGTAGAAAACACAATCAGATTTAGATAATGGTATAAGAAAACAAAACAAAGTCCAAAATGAGAGACAACCCACCTGAAAGAGGCGATACCTACAGTTAATGCATGTGTTTTTTTTTGTTTTGAGTTACGTACAGCTAATACATGTTGTTTGACGTAAAATGAAGCCTTAGACATTCTTTTGCTTTTTTGTTTTTAATTGAATTTAAGATTTTGATTTGTTTGGTATTCCGTATACTCATGGTGTCTCTGGTGGCGAGTGAAACATGGAAGAAAGTGGTCTTCATTTTCTGTGGTCCACACATCTTCATATGCTCCCATTAACCATCACTTTGACTGGTTTTTTTTTTTTTTTTAAATAAATACATCCGAATTCTTAAATAATTTAATGTTGTTACAAAATTTTTATGATATTATGATTTTTGTTCATTAAACCTTTGTTGGATTGAGGTGGTTGTTAAACTATTAAAAGTATTGTCAAACTTCAATGTGTTTAAACACTCTAAAATAGAGGTCGTTATATATTTATAAAAATCAATTGGTGATCATAAAATTATCATGAAATCTTTTATTTCATGTTTTCCTAGCGCAAAAGGCAAACCGTACTTTAGCAAAGGGTAATAATCTCCCTCAACCAGTGACATCGAAGGACTCAAATTCTGTCATTGTTTTCATATTTTAATTGTAACTGAACAATTTTGGTCCCTTATACTTGGTTTTTTATTACAACTATTATATTTAATTTCACAAATCAAAATCATACCATCAATAGTTGAAATCTGCTCTCCCATCTCATACACTTTAAAACTACTATAAACTGGTTAACCTTAACGCAAATAAAAATGCACATACTAACATATCATTCACTTGCATTAAAAAATCTAAACATATGTAATTACAACTTACAAACAATAATAACACAAATCAACTCACCTGAAATGCAACTAGCACCAAGTATTTCATAAAACAGTTCAACACAACATTGCAACTTGTAAAAAAAAAAAGTTGCAGCGAAATGCTCCTGTTATGTAATTTGGGCATGCACTTCAATCACAAACACGTGCATGCACACAAATGAGAGCTGAGGGACATTACAAAATCAAAATACCAAAAAATATGCATGATACATTTGATTTAGAATAAAATCATCGAAGATCAATGTACATACATTAAACCCAAACCATCAATGTTTACAACATCTAACAGTTTGACACTGCATGTTGTAATGCAGATTGAAAAACAATGTAGAAAACACAATCAGATTCAGATAATGGTATTAGAAAACAAAACAAAGTCCAAAATGAGAGACAACCCACCTGAAAGAGGCGTTACCTACCGCTAATGCATGTGTTTTTTTTTTTTTTTTGAGTTACGTACAACTAATGCATGTTGTTTGACGTAAAATGAAGCCCTAGATATTCTTTTGTTTTTTGTTTTTAATTGAATTTAAGATTTTGATTTGCCTTGTATTACGTATACTCAGTGGTGTCTCTGGTGGCCAGTGAAACATGGAAGAAAGTGGTCTTCATTTTCTATGGTCCACATATCTTCATATGTCCCCACTAACCATCACTTTAACTGGTATTTTTAATTTGTTTTGGTTCATATTGTTTTTGTTTTTTTTTTTTTTTTAAAAAAAATATATCATAATTCTTAAATAATTTAGTATTGTTACGAAATTTTTATGATATTAAGATTTTTGTTTGTAACATCTTTGTTGGATTAGGGTGTTTGCTAAACTATTAAAAGTTTTGTCATACTTCAACGTGTTTAAACACTCTAAAATAGAGGTCGTTATATATTTTATGGAAATCAATTGGTGATCATAAAATGATCATGAAATCTTTTATTTCATGTTTTCCTAGTGCAAAAGGCAAACCGTACTTTAGCAAATGGCAATAATCTCCCTCTACCAGTGACATCGAAGGACTCAAATTCTGTCATTGTTTTCATATTTTAATTGTAACTGAACAATTTTGGTCCCTTATACTTGGTTTTTTGTTACAACTATTATATTTAATTTCACAAATCAAGATTTAAAAAAATAAAAAAAAATTCACAAATCAAAATCATACCATCAATAGTTGAAATCTGCTCTCCCATCTCATACACTTTAAAACTACTATAAACAAGTTCACATCAACACAAATATAAATGCACACACTAACATATCATTCACCTGCATTAAAAAAATCTAAACATATATAATTACAACTTACAATTAATAATAACACAAATCAATTCACCTGAAATGCGACTAGCACCTAGTATTTCATAAAATAGTTCAACATAGCATTGTAACTTGTAAAAAAACAAAAGTTGCAGCTAAATGCTCCTGTTATGTAATTTGGGCATGCACTTCAATCACAAACACGTGCATGCACACAAATGAGAGCTGAGGGACGTTACAAAATCAGAATACCAGAAAATATGCATAATACATTTGATTTAGATTAAAATCATCGAAGATCGATGTACATACATTGAACCAAAACCATAAATATTTACAACATCTAACATTTTGACACTGCATGCTGTAATGTAGATTGAAAAACAATGTAGAAAACACAATCAGATTCAGATAATTGTATTAGAAAACAAAACAAAGTCCAAAATGAGAGACAATCCACCTGAAAGAGGCGATACCTACAACAAATGCATGTTTTTTTTTTTTTTTGAGTTACGTACAACTAATGCATGTTGTTTGACGTAAAATGAAGCTTTAGATATTCTTTTGCTTTTTTGTTTTTAATTGAATTTAAGATTTTGATTTGTTTGGTATTCCGTATGCTCAGTGGTGTCTCTAGTGGCCAGCGAAACATAGAAGAAAGTGGTCTTCATTTTCTATGGTCCACACATCTTCATATGCCCCTACTAACCATCACTTTAACTTGTATTTTTAATTTGTTTTGATTCATATTGTTTTTGTTTTTTTTTTTTTAAAAAAAATAAATATATCAGAATTCTTAAATAATTTAGTGTTGTTACGAAATTTTTATGATATTATGATTTTTGTTCATAACACCTTTGTTGGATTGAGGTGCTTGCTAAACTATTAAAAGTTTTGTCATACTTCAACGTGTTTAAACACTTTAAAATAGAGGTCGTTATATATTTTATGGAAATCAATTGGTGATCATAAAATGATTATGAAATCTTTTATTTCATGTTTTCCTAGCACAAAAGGCAAACCGTAATTTAGCAAAGGACAATAATCTCCCTCTACCAGTGACATCGAATGACTCAAATTCTGTCTTTATTTTCATATTTTAATTGTTACTGAACAATTTTGGTCCCTTATACTTGGTTTTTTATTACAATTATTATATTTAATTTCACAAATCAAGATTTTTAAAAAAAAATATATATATATTCACAAGTCAAAATCATACCATCAAAAGTTGAAATCTGCTCTCCCATCTCATACACTTTAAAACTACTATAAACTGATTCACATCAGCACAAATAAAAATGCACACACTAACATATCATTCACCTACATTAAAAAATCTAAACATATGTAATTACAACTTACAACCAATAATAACACAAATCAACTCACCTGAAATGTGGCTGGCACCAAGTATTTCATAAAACAGTTCAACACAGCTTCGTAACCTGTAAAAAAACAAAAGTTGCAGCTAAATGCTCCTGTTATGTAATTTGGGCATGCACTTCAATCACAAACACGTGCATGCACACAAATGAGAGCTGAGGGACGTTACAAAATCAGAATACCAAAAAATATGCATAATACATTTGATTTAGATTAAAATCATTGAAGATCAATGTACATACATTGAACCAAAACTATCAATGTTTACAACATCTAACATTTTGACATTGCATTCTGTAATGTAGATTGAAAAACACTGTAGAAAACACAATTAGATTCAGATAATGGTATTAGAAAACAAAGCAATGTCCAAATGAGAGACAACCCACCTGAAAGAGGCGATACCTACAGCTAATGCATGTTTTTTTTTTTTTGAGTTACGTACAGCTAATGCATGTTGTTTGACGTAAAATGAAGCTTTAGATATTTTTTTGCTTTTTCTTTTTTTTTTTTTAAATTGAATTTAAGATTTTGATTTGCTTGGTATTCCATATACCGTTGGTCTTCTAACTACTAAGAGAGAGATAATTAAAAAGCGGCCCGTCTCTCTTGTTCAGTGTTTGTGTTTTCATGAGTTGGGTATCTGTCACGTGTCCAGGACCTGATCCCGATAGTGACGATCCGTCTTCAGTGGTATCTCTGGTGACCAGTGAAACATGGAAGAAAGTGGTCTTCATTTTCCATGGTCCATACATCCTCATGTGCCCTTACTAACCATCACTTTGACTGATATTTTTAATTAGTTTTTGTTCATATTGTTTTTGGTTTTTTTTTTTTTAAATAAATATATCAAAATTCTTAAATAATTTAGTGTTGTTACAAAATTTTTATGATATTATGATTTTTGTTCATAACATGTTTGTTGGATTGAGGTGTTTGCTAAACTATTAAATGTTTTCTTATACTTTAACGTGCCTAAACACTCTAAAATAGAGGTCGTTATATATTTTATGCAAATCAATTAGTGATCATAAAATGATCATGAAATCTTTTATTTCATGTTTTCCTAGCGCGAAAGGCAAACCGTACTTTGGCAAAGAGCAGTAATCTCCCTCTACCAGTGACATCGAAGGACTCAAATTTTGTCCTTGTATCCACGTTTTATTTGTAATTGAACAATTTGTTGATTCAATTTCATTAATTGAATACTGTTGCATAAAAAGTTGAATTTTCTCTTTTTTTTTTTTTTTATTAAATGCAAGTAACTATTATAAATCAATCCCTGAAGTGTTGATATTACGTCAACAAACAGTCTCTAAAGAGGACGAGACTAAAAAGCGAGCATATGAACCAAACGATTGTCATATCGAGAGATAGTTTGACACTAATTAACGCCTAGCTCCTCACATAAAACCTTAATATCTTCAACAATACAAGCAGAAGCCCCCCTACGAATACTAGAAGAGTTAATAATAAAGGCTACAATGACCGAATCCACCTCCGCTACATCAGAGAGAGCAGACCTAAGGCCTTCTTTAAGGGCTAACAGTTCGCTAACTTCAGGATAAATTTATTTAATTATGGTAGTTAGATAAACAGGCCCAAACCATCAAGCCCAATTGTAACGAATGGCCCGATAAAATCCAACAAAAACAAAGAGCGGAGTAGACTAGACAGTAGGCAGTGAAGAAAATGGGCAGGAAAAAGGGGACGGCTGAGTTCGAGGAAACGGCGCCGGATGACTTCGATCCTTCGAACCCGTACAAGGACCCGGTGGCGATGCTTGAGATGCGGGAGCACATAGTGAGAGAGAAGTGGATTGACATCGAGAAGGCGAAGATCTTGAGAGAGAAGCTGAGGTGGTGCTACCGTATCGAAGGCATCAATCATCTCCAGAAATGCCGACACCTCGTCCACCAGTACCTCGACGCTACACGTGGCATTGGCTGGGGCAAGGACGGCCGCCACCCTTCCCTCCACGGCCCCAAGCCCGAATCTGACTGATTCTCTTCCTCCTCCAATAATAAGGTAGTCAAATCTTGAATTCTTAGGCATGGAAAACACTTCTTTTTGCTTTGAAAATATCAGTCATTACATTTCACTTGAATTGTCACTTAATGGAA
Organism: Dimocarpus longan; assembly: GCA_022984855.1. Taxonomy (NCBI): domain Eukaryota; kingdom Viridiplantae; phylum Streptophyta; class Magnoliopsida; order Sapindales; family Sapindaceae; genus Dimocarpus; species Dimocarpus longan. Next base: position 17,756,479 of record CM041024.1, read on the forward strand.
AATTTGCAATTACTGACAGACAATATATCATTGAGTGATTTTTGTGGAGATATGATAAACAATTCTTGTAATGTGTTTTTCCTTTTACCTTGTGGAGATATTTTTGGAGTTTGATTGAATTTTAGTGCTATATTACAAGTATTCTTAGATTGTGTATGATGTTGTACTGTGAAACTAATAATATGTGTCTCAGTGTATGCAAATATGCTTCACAGCATTAGTAGTACTCCAACCAGTGTTCAATGTGAGAAATAGTATGCAGCAATCTAAGAATACTTGGTACATGTGCTACTTTTGTGCATTAAATCCTTTAGAAAAGTGAAGCTAAGATAAGATACTTACATCATATACTTAACTGCCATATTAATTTTCAGGATTTAGCTACTTTACCCAATCACTAACCTTATCCGTCAATTGCAACCCTTGGATAAACATCAATAATCAATTTTACAATCAATCCAAGAACTCCAATTGAGGGGTATAAGGTTAGTGGATGGGTAAGGTAGTCAAACCCCACCTTAATTTTCAACTTATCAGTTTTAAATACAGCTTGACCATTTAGACTTCCTTGAGTGGTATTATGAGAAATTGAAAAAAATAAAAAATAAAAAGACCTAACAGGTACTCTCAGTCTCAGGTCTCCAGGATGATTATTTTGCGTTAAAGCTAAAGCTGTTCTCTCTCTCTTTCTGTGCATATGTGTGTGTGTGTGTGTGTGTCTCTCTCTCTCTCTCTCTCTCTCTCACACACTCAATTTAGAAGGCTAATCATCATCGAGGTTTTGGGTAGGTCTCAATCAAGTAGATGAAGAAGGCTATAATTTTTAAGTCAAAATCCTGAAGCATTGTGTTTAATGAATTTCGATTGATGGCTTGGATAAGTCCCCATCTAGATGCACTTATAGCATGTTTTAAAATAATCCAATGGGACATTATAGTATATTTTAGTGCAATGTCCTGTTCATTTTTATTTATTTTTCATGTCAGAAACTGTGTTCCTTAGTTTTCTAATCTTTGAGATACCTTCTTATCTGGCAGAATTAGTATACGTGGTTTCTTTCCAAGATTTTCCTAAACAAAATATGTATGGTCCATTCCATGTGTATATGATGTCGATGTTGTGACTAGTGTGTTGTTGTACAATAGCTGAAGTTGTCGTGTCCAATTGGATTTCTTTAAAAAATGTTCAAATCTATCTCTTTGCTCATTCTCCGACAAGTTTTCTCCTGGAGTGCTTGATATGTGAGTCAACTCAATTCGTTTTGCTTCCTTTTTACAGGGAACTGCTCTTGGCCAGTGAAGGGATGCCTGATGTGGAGGGGGGAAGCTGGTCCAGTCATATACCAATTTGCTTTTGTTTTTGACATTGATTTCTACTTGAAACATTTTTCTCTCTTTAGTTTTACTGTGATGTGTGGCTATCAGATGCTACTGGCTTTTGCTTGGATATTATTAGATCATGGTTTTCGTTAGGATCTGAATATTGGTCTTTATTTGGACACAATTTGGACAAAGTCAAGTAATGAGAAGTACATCAAATAATGTTAATAAATTCCTTTTCATTGCCTGATTTGGTTCGCTATCGATGAATACTTAAATCTGATTAAATCTGATGCTCTGTTAGGTTATCTAGCTGCTGATTTGATGGGGGGAAAAGTGACATTTTTGACAACCTGCCACCTTCTGGATTTGGATAGGGTGTTCAAGTTCCATTCTGATATTTAAGTTATAGTATCTTGGAATATTAGTTTATTATTGCACTACATGGCTTTTTCTGGAGGAGAACAAGAGTGCACTGGTGGTAACAGAACGTGAAGCCATGGGAATTAGTCAAGATTTAATTGATCTTTTGGTTTCATCTCTTGAAATTTGACTATTTATGAAAGCCGGAAATTGGGTTCTAAATTTTGATATGGTGTGTTAAGTACCTTATATTAGTTTTTGTAAACTAGATGGAATTGATTTTATCTTATGTCAATCCACCAGTTTTGCTCAGCACTCAAACAGTTTCCTTTCCATTATGATGCCAAATTTTCACATTTGATTGTGCTTGCATGATCCATCGTTGCTGAACTTGTAGACTCTTTTGTTGTGGATCTTTCAGTGGCCTAATGTGATTATAGGCCAAAGCCAGCCGAGATGGCTGTTTGATCGTTCATGTTTCTTTGATAATAATTGTATTGTTTGAGCGAAAACTTATTCTTATATTTCTTCTCTGTTGCTTGAAGATAGACTCATTTCAACTGTTGATCTTCATTGGTGTAGTTGGTTTGGGTTTTGCCTGTTATGTCATCTGTATATCCGAACAATAATAAAATGTTATCATTTAAAATATGTTAATCATCTTTTCATTGTCTTGGTCCCCGTGTCAAATTCAACTTTTTTTTTCATCTGTTTGGAAAAGGACTTTTGGCTATCATAACTCATACCATCAAGAAGCAGCCTCAAACAAAATTGCGGCTTTTTCTTGTGACCTTCAGTGGATGCGTTACCTAGTTCAGTTGATATGATTTCTTTCGTTCTTGTTACATATGGAATTTTACGATTGACTCTCCTTATATGAGGTTTGGTTAATTTCAGTTATTCCTGAAAATGTAATAGTAGATAGCTGACTTATTTTCAAAAAGGGGAACGAGTAGATAGCTGATTTGCTAAGAACATGGCTTCATAACGGTCTAAAAGCCCAAATTTTAGTACAAAATTTGTGTAAAGGTGATATCATCTAAACTTCCAATTCGGAAGCTGATGCTATTATAAGATAATAAAAACAACACAAACGAAGATGCGGCAGGGCGGTTCTTGAGATCTTGACTTCTGTACAAATGAAGTCATGCCAACTTGAGACACTTGGCCTGGAAAAAAAAATCAGAAAATGTTAAAGCTCTATGTATTTTTTGATCTTCACCACCATTACAAAAATACGCAGGTGAATAATATAAAGTTTTGAAACCTTATGGTGTGCTTCGAATTTGAAGCCTTCCGAGTGTTGGAAAAAAATTCACCTCTCAAGATTTTCCCTAAAAATCTGTCTTTAGTAAGAATATCATAAATAATAAAATAATAAAATAAAAAACAATAACAATCGCTGCTACACAAGAAATAAGAAGCACCACTCTAAAATAAGAGAAAAATATAAGAAGCACCACTGTAAAATAAGAGAAAAATTCATTATGTAAAAAATAAATGACTCACACTTTTCAACATTCTAAAATAAAAGAAACAAAATAGAAATTTTAACTAGAGGCAAATACAATGCTTAAAGTGTTTTTGATTGTGGCGATTTGAAACCAAGACATTGAACTCTTTTTATAGTCTTCAAAATCCATCCTCCATTATTTTGTTTTCAACGTGGGATTGACGTCACTTTTATTTTTGCCAATTTCCTAATACCAAGAAGCAACTAGCTTAATGTAACCAATTAGTATTCATACTCCGCTAATGGAAACACCAATGGAAAGCATATACGGACGTACGGGCTTAATCTAAGAAACAAAAAACAACAAAGTTAGAAGACTTGTATAAGATAGTATTGCAATGAAATCAAAATTAAACATTTAAAGAAGTTTGTATGGCTAACAGATAGTTTCAAGACAAGTAAAAGAAGTTATGCATACGATATGATGCTTAGAAGGAGCTCCCTTCAGTCCAATATGTGGGCAAAGCAAACGGAAGGGTTGCTCCCACACCATGCATCTGGCTAAACTTAACATGTACTTGCTGCTGCCACCATTTTATCATCATATTAAGGGTAGCCTGGTGCATGAGATGGCAGCTCTTGCCGCTTCTCGGCCCTCGGCATCGGACTGCAAAGGAGCTCCCTTAATTAGCTTTTACTCTATTTGCCTAATTGGCCCCTATTTTACTGTCGCTCCAAGGTAGAAGAAAGAATAGATTTTAAGCAGAAGGCTAATGTGAAAATGGTACCCCAAAGCCTAATGAGGCATGTAGCATGCATGGTCCTTCACTTCTTGCTTCCTTAAATACAATATCTCAAGAGGTTTTGAAATATCAAGTCAAGCTTCCTTGTGGGAGAACATGATTTGGTAATGTGCATGGGAATCTTGTCATTTCTTTAAGGTACTCATTTGTGGGTTTCCGAGGTTTTGTCCACTTCCACATGGCATGCTTCCTGGCTTCCTATATCCTTTAAATATTCTTCTGTGCATCAGAAGTTGCCACTAATGAAAGTACAAAACTTGGAGTATGATTGCTTCTCTAAAAAATGCAAATGGCGGTATATGATTACATCATCATAATGCAAAGATAATATATATATATATATATCCTAGTTGTATAATCAATTATTAGATTATGTAATCAGTTGTTCAAATTGCATAACCAGTTAAACATAAGTGTGTTTCTCATTTAATGCCAACCTGGGAAATATTCAATGCTTAACAAAAATGACAGTTATTATATGATGACATGGAGTATTTATTGCAAAAGCTTGGATTGAGTAATAATGATTTTTCATAGTTGGCACTTGGCACATTTCAGATTTATAGCTTTTCTTTTATTGATCTGCATTCGAATATTTTCAATGAACAGGCGTCATCTCTTAAGTCAAAAGACAATAACAATTATTCAAATCGTTATCAATAATCCAACAAATAAAATTTGACAACACATTAAAATTGAAGTGTTCATCAATATTGAACACAATTAATTACAAGATTATAATATATGTCGTACGTAACAACATCAAGAGATAGCTTAATAAATATATATAAATTAAAAAAAAAAAAAAAACATCAAGAGACAGCTTAAGGGAAAGAAGAGGTAGCATTTGGCTATCACCCCATATACATACATATATATATATATATTGTTGTTTAGGATGCTCGAATCTTTGAACCAAATCTAGCCGTATCATTTTAGGGTTTTGTTGAAAAATGACATCTTTTTTATAATCTATTTGCACACTAACTTTTTTTTTTTAAATCTCAACCTCAAGGTAGAGAATCTCAACCTCTAGGTTCGGAATCCCAACTTCTAAGTTGAGAATCATAATATTAATTCAAATCAATCTCAACTTCAAGGTTGAGATTTTTTTTTCACAGAAAAAAAAGGGTTAGTTTTGCAACTTACCTCTCCAAATGGGTCATTTTTCATAATTTCTCATATTCGAGGGAGATCATAAGTGGGTCACTCCACAAGGATCGAGTCATATTTCATTTTAATCAGCCCAAAGGATGGAAGCGTCCGGATACTTAAAATATTTCCATATCACAATAACTACATCCCTTCTCTAATTGGGCTGTGTTGGTTGTAGTTTCATTCAAACCTCAGTACCTGTGAAGTTTGTTTAGTCTTTGTCTATGTTGTGTAGTATCGTTGCCTTGGTCTAAGTCATGCATATATATATATATATATATATATATAGTTCTCTAGAGTCTAGAATATGGTTATAGGGGAAATGTAAATAAAAACAGTTTCCATCTTAATTTATACAAATCGTTTTCTAGTTAGCATTTTAAAATGTTTAGAAATAGTCATTTGAATTGCCAACTTACCATAATATCCTTACCTAGCCTCCAATTTGAAAATCATCATAGAAAGCATGTATCTTTAAGGCTTATGACAGAAAATTAAAAATTTTGTTTGTTGGAGAATTAATTAAATCTCTCTAAATTTACACAGCAATAATTTTTATTTTTTGTTTTTAGATAATACGCAAAGGTAAGTAAATACACACGATATGTTATGTAAGGAAGTTAATAAACTAAGTTTTGAGAGAAACTAATGCACCCGAAAATTAAAATAACACAATCGTTTGAAGATAGATTTCACATAGCAATTGAGCTACATCTAGATTTAATAATTTTGTGTTTTCAAAAGATTTTATGACGGAAAATGAGTTGATTTAACTAGGTTTTGAAATAGAGACACAGTAAGTGTTAAATAGATGACTTAGACAATAGATAGGAATGTCAAAAATCCCCAAGGATATTGGGGCCTCATAGGGACCCACCCTATTTGGAATGAATTTGGTACCTGATAATTGAGATGTGGGCACCATTTTGTCCCATGAGATCCCATAATTTTGTAATCTCATAATATAATATTAATAATTCAAATAATCAAACTCTACACACCTAATTCACTTTAGTTGTGGGAGTTCAAATATTATAATGCACATTTTATAGGTTGGGGATACAATTTAATTTTGGCAATACTTATATGCAACTTATTATAAGCTAATTAGTTTCACATTGGCATCACTGCATACGGATGTGCCGGCATCACTCTAAGGGTGCATTTGGATAGTCATACTTAATGTTAGATTGGATTCGATCGAGAAGAGAATTTTGAGGAAGGTCGCAGGTGTTCGAAGTGGGAATGCTATTGGGCATGAGTGTCCTCTATTGTTGTACAATTACGTGCTACGAACATGCGATGAAGCACGCCCAACTATGTATCAATCAGGTCCATTTGACCTGATAATGGGATATAATTATCCATTTTTCATAAAATTTTTTGGAAAAATCTTCTTTTAGCATCTAAAGTTTTAGAAATTGACAATTTTTTACCTATGATTTGGAACACTCGATACATGATTTCTAAAATTTTAAAATATATATCAATTAGGTCTATTTGACTGATTCTTTAACAATCAAACATAACTGAAAGAGGAAATCTCAATTTTACCATTAGTCAATTAAGTCAAATTTGTATTAATTAATTAATTATTATTAAAACTAAAATAAAAATAATAATAAATTTACATCCTTACCCTTCATCTTCATCCTCAACCCCCACAACTTTCATCTTCAACCTAGTACCAATATCAGTCTTCATCTTCAATCAAGCAAATAGCACCGACAAAATCACAAAATCATCTATCAGCATTTCAAAGCCAAAATCAATTCAAAACCAAGATAATCTCAAGAAAAGAAAAAAAACACACAAATAATAATAATAATAATAATAGCATATTTCATTTGGTTTCAAAGGGTTTCAAAACACCCAGTTTTGATTTGGGTTTTGAAACCCAAATCGTCTTCATTCGAAGAAATACGAAAGAACCCAAACACCTAGGTTCACTGAAGAATGAATCCAACCCATCTAGGTATGTTGAAGAACGAATCCAAGCCACTTGGGTTTGTTTGAAGAAATGAATGAACTCAGACACCTGGGTTCATTTGAAGAAAAACAACCCATGAGACCTAGGTTCGTTCATCTCATAGGTTCATTTGAATTGGATTGTTCAGAGCGACTGTTTTTAATTTTTAATTTGTTAAATTTTTAATTTTAATTTTCTTGTTTATTTTATATTTTTATAATTAATTAATAAAATAGATAGGTTTTATTCAGTGTTGACATGTGTATTATTTAAAGATAATAATGGCTCTAGAATCATTAAGTTTTACTAACGGTCAATTGTCAATTGGACCGAATTAACGTGTTTTCTATACTTTACAGATCATGTATTGAGTTTGGCGATTCGTAGGTAAAAACTAATCAATTTCTAATAATTTAGTGGTCAAATTGAAATTTCCCAAATTTTTAAAAGTTGTAATTAGTTTTTTTTGACTTATGGATAATGATTATTTTTACTCATAAATATTATATTAATTTTAAATAATTATATATATACAATATTTTATATTTAATTTTGAAAATTCTATAAATTTGGTAGATATATAACTTAAATATGGTTATTTTCTTTGAATAATTAAATTTAATTAAAAATATTTTTACCTAGTTATATCCAAATCATTGCAACGGTATACTTAACAAATGATCGTATTGTATTCAATTTAATCCAATATAATTTAATGTTATCTTATTCTATGCAATTCAATGTGGTCATCCAAATACAGTCTAATTCTAGAATGGAGGTCAAGGTTGGACCAGATTGGCCATCGAAGAGTAAATTGAAATAAAATTTCAGTTAATTTAAATCAAGATGTTTCTATCAATTAGAAATTCTTATAAATTTATACATCTGCTCATAGTTCAGGAGATGGCTTTGTATGTAATGTCAATTTTTCAAATATACTTCACATTCTTCAAATGAAAATTCAATATGAATTGTGATACATGATTAATTTGAGAACTTATTTGTAACATTTTTACACAATATATCTTTTTTCAAAACCTTTACAAAATTAATCTTCAAAAAGCCTTAAACAACCACTCTAAATATATATGGGAAGGAACTTAGGAATTTTAAGGTTACGTTTGTTAAAAAATACAGAAACGGGTAAAGAGACTGTGGAAGTTGATTGTCAACCTCGACGTTTAATTTTCATTGCTAACAATAAGTGCTCTATAAGTTTTGAACCCATTTGCTTATTTAGCCAAATTTTCTTTTATTTATCAAAGTTTAATTTATTTTAAATGCATCATTTCAAGCTTAAATTTAGCAATTATTCAACAGTTAGGCTTATCTGAGATTCTCGTTGTAGCTGTATATATAAATCATGGATTATGGGGGAAGACATGGACTTTGCCATTGATACATGTTGTACGTACGTACATCGAGAGATGTGATCAGGTATATATATGTTCGATTATAAATTAACTTCATGCTTTCTTGCTATCTATTATTAACTTTATTATCCCTGTAAACCATTAATTACTATTAATTTTCCTAATATATTGTTTGCAATTGTAAACATATTTACATTCTTGTCAATGACCTTCATAGCCATTAGTTTCTTGCTATTCTCCACATGCAAGAGCAAAGGATTGAGCTTGCGGGTTCACGCCCACCTTATCGGAATTCAACCGACGGAACTCGAACAAACCAAGTCCTTCAAATGGTATATATGATTTTGAATATCATTTTAACAAGCTCACACATGCTATTTTTGCATTTAAAGTCTAACATTATTCTACTCGAAGTGATTGGATTGCATGTATAAATGATGTTTCTATTCTTTATTACAGCTCGTTGCTATTGATATTGTATTACACGATGACATCTCGATTTTTCAAGCCACCATCATTCTTCTTTGCTTACAAGATAGTGTCACTTGTCAAATGGCAATCGAGTCTAGTCAAAAGAAAATTGATGGTATCGGTGTAGGTTGAGGTGTATAATATAAGAATCAGCAAACCCCGTCGTTTTAATTTACTTCTAGTTACTCCTTGTGATTGGTCGTATATATGCAAGTACCAGCATTTTTGTTGACCTTTTCTGATGGTAATAATATCCATTCCTATTATGATCATGTGCCAGAACTTCTCACAGCACTATGACAGTACATATTCCATTTTCAGTTAATATGATAAACTGTAGTGTTACAAAATCTTTATGAGTTTGAATCCAGATTAGCTAATTCTGTAAACACTTTCTATATTCTCCTATACAGAAAACGGCAACTCCATAGCACGAAAAGGAAATTGAGATCAGAATTGACGGCACAAATTTGAGTCACCAACATTCTAATTATAACCAGAAGTGTTTTTGTGATGGATTCCAGTAAAAACAAATATTATGTACTATTTTGCCGCTGAAATTTATTGAAATTTTTATTCCTTTCTTATCAACATGGAAGTTTCTCGCAACCTGTGATGGCTGCTTATATTATGTCATTATTCTTGAAAGTGTTTAATTTGAAAATTATACAAAATGCATATATTTGGTGATTAGAACTGATTCAAAGGAAGCAGTGGTTCTCATTGCTTATAAAAAACCTAGTGGAACGTCTGCTATGCTGATTTGAAAGGCTTAGATTTACTTGAAACCTGAAAACGGTTTACAAAGCCTGTCTACATTTTCTACAGGAAAAGAACAAGTCAAGCAGAAGCTACATATGATACTGATAGTTCATTTTCCACCCTGAACCAATAGAGGAAAATGCTATTCGGACTAGAACATAGAAAATGGTTCCACTAAAGTTACTTTCATATAATTTTTTTATGTCCATTCAATACAATTCTATTATACATATAATCAAATTTTAAAATAACATTATAATTGATAATTTTTATTTTTTTATAAGATAATGATTTTGTTGGACAGATCTAGTAATGGTATGTCCATATATAACATTAAAGCATTTCTGAGTGAGTGAGAGAGATGGAGGCAACCACAGAGGGAATTGAAAACAACCATAGGGGACCGCAAACAACAGCTTTTAAAGTTGCAAAGGGACTAATTGATATATAGAGACAAAACAACAAAAAGGGTCTTAGTCGAAATTTTTGTCAGTCTCTAATTTGCCAATTTCCGGTTGGGCCCCACGAGGAATCCTTTATGAAGACAGGTAGCCAATAAGAATTCAGGAATTAGGATGGATTTCAAAATTTTAGCCAATCAACACCGAGATGAGACGAATTCATGGGTCCCATAAAAGCCATACAAAATTTCGGTAGCAAACCACCAGAAGTGTGCATGGGGCCAGTAGTGCTATGTTTGTGCTCAGAAGACACAAGTAGGGCACGCCGACAAAACCCACCATCAATGTCATGGGGTCGTCACAAACGCAGCGACGGGTTCTCAAGTCTCAACTTTCAATAATTGAACCACTAGTAGGTGTCCCAAACTAAACACATCAAGCCACCCCAATATACCTTCCAATGGGCAGTGTTAACCTTTTAGCTTCATTTCAATATGCACCAGTATTGCAATAACTTTTATCTCTTTCCGTTTTGAGATTTGCTAAAAACCAAAAAAAAAAAAAAAAGTTTAATTAGTTAGTTTGTTTTGATGATCACTGAAATGAAAGCAGCGAATGCTATGGGAGGCAAGACGGCAAGAGCCTGCGATGGCTGTTTGCGGAAGCGGGCACGCTGGTATTGTGTGGCGGATGATGCTTTTCTTTGCCAAGCTTGTGATTCATCCGTCCACTCGGCCAATCAGCTTGCAAGCCGCCACGAGAGGGTTCGGCTTGAAACTGCCTCATCTAAGGCGTTGAATGGTCGTCTAAACAATGTTAAAGATGGGATTCCAGTATGGCACCAAGGGTTCACCCGAAAAGCCAGGACGCCAAGACCTAACAAGGCCATGTTGGCTCATCAACAAGCACAGGATCATGAGAAGAAAGTTTTCAATTCAAATGATCCTCTTGTTCCTGAGCTTGGTAGTGAAGAAGGATCACTAGATCATGATGAGAACGTAGAGGAAAGCCTGCTTTGTCAGGTGCCTGTTTTCAATCCGTTCCAAGTAGAAATTAGCTCTGATATGATAGCAAGTGAAGAAATTGGGATGGTGAATAAAGAGGAAAATATAGTTGTTGATGATCATGGTTATGGACAAGAAGGAACGTGTGATTTGGATGATTTACATAGGTTCTTGCCTTCAGATATGGATCTTGCTGAGTTTGCTGCTGACGTTGAGAGCTTATTGGGAGGTAGTACTGGCCTTGATGAAGATTCCAGTGATATCAAAGGACTGGATTTTTTAGATTGTAAAGAGGAAAACGATACTAATGTTTGTTTTGGAGACACAATAGTGAAGGTTAAGGATGAAGATGATCATCATCAGGAGGGTGTTACAGGTAATTTCCATTTAGAACCGTCTTATAGCATGACAAGAGAGGCAATGGAGTGGAGCTTTGATTATGACGACTCGCCGCTGGTTGGACAAGACGAGGATGAGAAAGTGGTTCCTCTAGTTGACACAGCCATGGCTACTAGTACTACGTCTCAATGTAAGGTGGAGAGAAACGTATCTTTGAGACTAAATTATGAGGCTGTTATCAATGCTTGGGCAAGCCAAGGCTGTCCATGGACAACCGGAAGTCGCCCCGAATTTAATCCCGATGACTGCTGGCCTAACTGTTCGGTATCTATCCTTTACTTATCAGAACTCTTTTTTAAAAATTAAGTTTACTTAGATTTTTATAGCCTCGGACTAATTAATCCTATATGAAATTAGTCAAAACAAGTTAATTAATCACTATCTAACGATACTTTGTGTGCATTCAATGTTCCAGGGTGCATGCCCTAAACATGTTCATCACCCTTACGGAGGAGTAAGGTGTCAGGTGGGGGGTGGAGATGGCGGCAGAGAAGCACGAGTATCGAGGTACAGAGAGAAGCGAAGAACTCGACTGTTTTCGAAGAAGATAAGATATGAAGTGCGGAAACTGAACGCGGAGAAGAGGCCTAGAATGAAAGGCCGGTTCGTCAAGAGGACTTCATTTGTGGGGACTGCAGCTTTTCCATACCTGAACCAGTGATGATTGACCATTAACAGCCAGACCCGGCCAAATAAAGCGCTGCTGGTTAGGGCTAGCTATATATTAATAGCTAATTTTACTACTAGAAGAAGCTGTTAGACATCTCTCTAACAGGATGATTAGTATAATAAGTTCTTGACAATCGAAGCACACGTCTGAGAGTTGCTTCTCGTTTTGTCAAGAGAATTAATCGATTTTAGTGAATTTCTTATCTGAAATCTTTTGGTTCATGCATGAAATCATTGTCTATAAACAGGTTTTCGTGCTTGTATATCTAACTCAGGTAGATTTGCTGGTTCGTGCTGCGTGCATGAAATTTCTGCTTGTTAACATGTTTGTATATATTTATTAATTGACTGTGAAATTTGTAAGCATTAATCGTGTAGCAGAAGAGGAAAGCTATGGTGCCTTCTATATATTCTTCCTTTTCTTGTCTTCCAAAAATGAAACATTCTTTTTGTAATTTTTTTGCTTCATCTAGCATCATGAGGATATCTTTAATTGTTTTTCAATTAAATGGAGATTGGATATTAATTGTGAATAAACTCAATTCTTGTTTAAAGATTATAGCGTTTACCAAAGTAATAGGAAAATCAGTAGATCTTATATATAAATTAGGAATTTTCTAAGCTTCTGGTAAAAAATGAATTTAATTCCCGCTCTCAATCCAGAATTAAATTCCTTTAATTTCCTAATTTGTTTCCCAATAAAATTTGATTTACTTGTATGTTCATTCCTGATTAATAAACACATTACAATAAGCACAACAAGTATATGTAATGATATTTACAAGAGGTCAATATAATTCTTCCCACTCCTAACTAGCGTGACTTTGTTAAAGTAATAATTGTTGGATCCAAAGTTTAAGTTGATAGATTAAAAGCCAAGTAGTACTATTAAATTCAAATGTACCCTCTCACATGCAAGACTGACGAGCTTATCTTCCTCTAGACAAATATAAATGACCGATGCACATAGATGGATTTAAATTAATATAACTGAGAGTCAGAGAGAGAGGGGTGCTGTGAGATTATTAATAAGTATCCCTTTTTTTACAGTACTTAAAAAAAGTAGGAACTTTGAAATTAATAGCGGAAGAAAAATTTAGCACATTCCTCTTATTATGAGCATTAGTTCTCGAGCAAAAACTTTTCCCTTTATTTATGAAAGTTACAATAAAGGAAAGAGAACAAAAAACTCATATTTTTTTTTTAATCGATACTCATTCTTTTGATGTTATTTTATAGAATTTTCACTTATTAACTATTCCAACCAAAACTTTCGTTCAAAAGTCAACTGGATTTTCGAACGTCCATTTCCTTTGATGATATCTTTCTTTAACTTCTTTCTATTATTCTACTTGCAAAACAAATTAACACATTTGTCAAAATATTCAAAGATTATCTCTAGAAATATTTTCCGATATGATGCTTACATCGGTTTTTTAAGTTATCTTAAGAAGAGTTAATTTGTTCCTAAAAGTTATTTCCCTCTAACAAAAAACTCAATCACCTTTTATAAAGAAACAAAACTTACTTTTTAGGTGTCCTAATGAATGTGAAAGTATCCGTCATTTATCATACACATTATTTTTGGGATGACAAGTGTTTGTTGCATGTCTCACATGTATCACTGATCTATTTGAGGAACAGTTTTCCTAAAGATTAGTTTTTTTTTTTTTTTACCTTTAGAGACTTACTTACGCAATTACACAGTTTAATATGAATGTTATCTAATATCTTTTTTGCTCAAAATTTATGATATTTATCACATGTTTTTTTTCCTATTGCACTAATGTATCTTCTTTTCATTCTATCTTTCTTGCACACAAACATTAGTACATATATATATATATGAGTGAATATGCTCAAGAAATGTACAAGACAGAGCCAAACAACGACAAGGAATGTATATGGATTTTTCTACAGAAACGAAGAACCTTAGAACAAAGTTGTTATCAATCTGATTATGATATCCCAACTGATTTTTCTAGAATCCCAAATCGCAACGGAAACTGATGAAAACGATGAGGTCTATAATCCTTTCGGCACTTGTTGCGTTTTCAGTGACCAAATCCAAACTCTTGATAAATTATATCATGATCATTGAGTCAGTGTTGTCAGGACTAGATAAAAAAATCTACTTGGTTCACAAAAATAAAATAAAAATAATCATAAAAAATCTGCTGTACGACACGAGGAAGAACACTAGTATTTAAATGAATAGATCAGGAAAGAGTTGATTCTTATCCGAAACGAGAAAACGAAGCTTCTTTTTAAGAAAAAAGGCAGCGAATATTTGCACTAGAATTTTCAATTTCTTAATTTTGTTCTAAATCTGCTTTCGAATCTTTTAACTACTTTGCTTTACTCCTTTTCTAACATAGAGTTCTTTTCTTATATCCAACACTAAAATTAGTATAAATTTTAAAACTAACATTCAACTATGCCCACAAAAAAAAAATAAATAAATAACATCAATTAGTTTGCAAACAAAGGAAAAAAATATTTTATGAACAAATAAACAGCCACTCGTTAGAACTAAATTAGTTTGTGAACAAAGAATAATACTAATAAATAATTGATTCTTTTATTATCATTTTCAAAAATATTAATATAAAAATAATCAATGCATCCAATGGTCTATAATCTTGAAACTGATAGTAATAAAATTAGTTCGAATTAAGAAGATAATAAATAAATATATATATATATATATGAATGATCAAATCTGCATTAGTTAAATTAGCTAAGTAATGGTTTTACTTCACATGCTGTGGTTCAGTTCCTATAAATCTTTGTTTGTATATTTATTGATAAATTAACATGGCATCATAGCCAATTTAACTAAAAGATTTTAATTTGTGTTTGCATAACTAAATAAATTCAGCCTAATCTTGGAGAAGTAGCTTTTAACTAAAATTAGTGTGAGCTTTAAAACCAGCATCAAACTATAAATAAATTCTAGCACCATCTCTTTGTTCGCAAATTTAAAGTGTTTTATTGTGTGTTTGTTTTCTTCTTTTTGTTTTGTGATAAAATTTATACATTGATCGTATTGTAAAAAATTATGGAGAAGTAGCTTTATTTCTTAAGATATAAACAAATCTAAATCACAAGATAAAACAAACCGTGAATTCAAAAGGGAACTTCAATATAATATTTGCGCGAGTAGTAACAAGTGTTGGATCGAAATTCTCACTAAAACAAAAATAAAACTTTTACAACACTCAAAATAACTCACAATACAAAGCTTTGCTTTGTTTCTCATACACTCACTAGAAGCTTTGCTTCTCTTCTTATGTTTTTTTCTTCTTTGTGATGATAAAACCTCATGCAAGAGGGGCTATATATAGTGCTAGAAAATTAATTTAAACCATTCAAATTAACAAATACAAATAAATCCTAACCACACAATTTCACCAACCAAACAAATACTTTTAAATTGCATTATTGACTCACCTAACCTTACACCTAACCTTAGAAGGTTCTTCTTGATGGACTTGGGCTTGGTAATGGGCTTGCTCAAAAACAAGTTTATATTTTCAACACCCCCTCTTAAACTTGTTTTACCATGCCAAGCAAACTTCTTAATCTCGCAAAATCTTCAAACTTTAGTGGTTTGGTGAAATATCTGCGATCTGATCCTTTGACCTTACGTATTCCATTTGCACATTTCCTTTTGCTATGCATTCTCGTATGAAGTGATAATGAGTATCGATATGTTTGCTTCTGTCATGGAACACCGGATTCTTTGCTAAGGCGATGGCTGACTTATTGTCTACACAAATCTCAGTTGGTTCTTCTTGTGGCAAGCTTAATTCCTTCAGTAAATTTCTAAGCCAAATTGCATGACAAACACACGAAGTAGCAGCTACGTATTCGGCTTCACAAGTGGATAGTGTGACAATCGGTTGCTTCCTTGACATCCATGTGAAAGCTGTGTTTCCCATGAAGAATGTAAACCCACTGGTGCTCTTTCTATCATCTGTATCTCCACCCCAATCGCTATCGCTATATCCAACAAGTTTGAAGTCATTTGAAATTGAATAGAACAAGCCAAAGTCAATTGTACTTTTGATATAGCGAAGGATTCTCTTAGCTGCCTTGAAATGGGTAGTTATTGGATTCTCCATATAACGACTCACAAGTCCAACTACATAAAGGATGTCAGGTCTTGTACAAGTCAAGTACCTCAAACTTCCAACCAAACTCTTAAAGAGTGTTGGATCCACCTTTTCTGCTTCATCATGCTTAGACAGTTTGACTCCACATTCCACCGGTGTGCTTATTGGATTGCAATCATCCAACTTGAATTTCTTAAGTATCTCCCTTGCATAGCTTTCTTGGGAGATAAAGATGTCATCTTCATTTTGCTTGACTTCGATACCAAGGTAGTATGCCATCAATCCGATGTCGGTCATCTCGAATTCCTCGGCCATTGCTTTCTTGAATTCTTCAAAAAAACTTGGATTATTACCGGTGAAGATTAAATCATCCACATACAAACATACAATCAAAACATCTCCATCTTTGAATTTGATGTAGAGAGCATGTTCATGAGGACATTTGGTGAAACCATTCTCTTTGAAGTATTTGTCAATCCGATTGTTCCATGCCCTTGGTGCTTGCTTCAACCCGTAAAGAGCTTTCTTTAGTTTTAGAACTTTGTCTTCGTGGCCTTTGATTTCATAGCCTGATGGTTGCTGAATGTAGACTTCTTCTTCAAGAATTCCATTTAGGAAGGCGGATTTTACATCCATCTGATGAATCTTCCACTTATTCTGAGCTGCCAAAGAAATTATTAGTCTTATAGTTTCTAGTCGAGCAACAAGAGCAAATACCTCATCATAGTCAATTCCAGCTTTTTGACTATAACCTTTTGCAACAAGTCTTGCCTTATGTTTTTCTATCTCTCCCTTAGCATTTTTCTTTATCTTGTACACCCATTTGACACCAATTGCTTTGTGTCCTTTTGGAAGTATTACAAGCTTTCAAGTATCATTCTTTTCAATGGACTTGATTTCTTCATTCATTGCATCTTTCTACTTCTTATTTTGTACAGCTTCTTCGAAGCTCACTGGTTCGGAATCAGCAAAGAGACAGAAAAGTGTGAGATTATCAGGTTGTTCAGTTACCTCATAAAAATCTTGCAGGCTTCTTGTACGCTCCACATCTCTTTCATTCAGAAATGATGGTGGTGAGTTTCCATTATCTGTTGAGGCTGGTGATGCTGATGGTGTAGTGGGTTCTTGTTCTGCTTGCTCCATTCTTGGTTGCTCCTCCTTCTCTTCTTCAAAGTAGGGAAGGAAACTGTAATCTTCATCATGTGTTTTCCAATTCCATGTGCTTTCTTCATCAAATACAACATCACGGCTGATGATAGTCCTTCCATTGTTTGGATTATACATCTTATAGCCTTTAGAATAATTATCGTACCCAATGAAGATGAACTTCTCACTTTTGTCATCAAGCTTACTTCTTCTCTCGTCTGGTACATGTACATGAGCTATGCTTCCAAAGACTCTTAGGTGGGAAATACCTGGCTTCCTTCCATTCCATGCTTCTTGTGGTGTCTTTCCCAACACACTTCTTGTTGGAGATCGATTTGATAGGTATACTGCGCAAGCTACGGCTTCCGCCCAAAATTCCTTCGGTAATCTTTTGCTTTTCAGCATACTTCGTGCCATATTGAGAATTGTTCTGTTCTTTCTTTCTGCAACACCGTTTTGCTGAGGCGATCTCGAAACGGTTAGAGGACGTCGGATTCCATTTGCTTCGCAGAACTCTCGGAACTCTTTTGAGGTGAACTCTCCTCCTCGATCAGATCTCATTGCTTTTATCTGGTGGCCACTTTCTTTCTCCACAGCAGTTTTAAATTTCTTGAATACTTCAAAGACTTCTGATTTCTGTTTCAAGAAATATACCCACGTTTTTCTTGAAAAATCATCAATGAAGAGAAGGAAATAATTACTATTACCGAGAGAGCTTGGCTTGATTGGACCGCACACATCAGTATGGATGAGCTCGAGTGGTTTCTTGGCTCTTGATTCTGACTGTTTTGGGAAACCTTTTCTGAATTGCTTCCCAAGTAGACACCCTTCACAAAGTTGGTCAGGATGATTAATACAAGGTAGTCCTCTCACCATTTCCTTCTTAGACAACATTTCCAATCCTCCAAAGTTGAGATGCCCAAATCGAAGATGCCATAACCATGATGCATCTTTGTAACAAGCTTTCAAACACTTTGTAACATCATTTTGAATGTTCAACGAAAACATTCTATTCTTTGACATTTTCACCTTAGCAATTAAATTTCCTATGTCATCTTTTATAAAAAGACTACAATCTTTCATGTGAATATCATAGCCTTTTTCTAAAAGTTGACTTAAACTCAAGATGTTGCTTGTCATGTTGGGCACATAATAAATATTTGAAATCAATTGGTGACTACCATCTTTAGCACGAATAAGAATGTTACCTTTTCCTTTCACTGGAATTTTAGAACTATCTCCAAATGAGACATTTCCAGTCACAGATTCGTTGAGCTCTATGAACATGTTTTTCCTTCCACACATGTGGTTGCTCGCACCAGTGTCGAGATACCAAGTATTCTCTTGGTCACCATCATTGCCTCTATGTGCTAATAACAGAATTTCTCTCTCCTCTGCTCTTACTTCCACAAAATTAGTCTTTTCTTCAACCTTGTTATTTGGAGTTCTACATTCTGAAGCATAATGTCCAAACTTCTGACAATTATAACACTGAACTTGAGATTTTTCGTACCTCGTGTTCGAATTGGCTCTCCCACGACCTCTTGTTGAATTTTCTCATCTCTCATAGCTATTGTTGGAATTGTTGTTGTTATAATTCCAACCTCGTCCACGACCACGACTTGTACCTCGTCCTCGGCCTCTTCCTCTGCCTGACCACGTTGGTATCTCTCGTGGCTTTGGATTTCTTCCTTCTCTTTGAGTTGGGACTTGAGGAGTTGTTCATTGATACCTTGCTTCCTTTTATACTTTTCTTCGTAAGCTTGCAACGATCCTTGAAGTTGCTCAATTGTCATGGTTGTCAAATCTTTAGTCTCTTCTATCGTCACAACGATATATTCAAATTTGGAATCCAACGAGCGGAGTATCTTCTCCATTATTCTGGTATCTTTCAGTGTCTCACCGTTTCTTTTTAATTGATTAGAAACGGTTAACACTCTTGTGAAGTAGTCAGAAATAGATTCAGATGCTTTCATATGTAATGATTCAAACTCACCTCTTAAAATCTGAAGACGAACTTTCTTCACTTGTTCAGATCCTTTGCAAGAGGTTTGTAGCTTATTCCACGCTTCTTTAGCGGACTTTGCACTTGAAATTTTCTCAAAGCCATCATCATCTAATACTTGATAGATGAGATAGAGAGCCTTTTTGTCTCTCTTCCTTGAGTCTTTTAAACTATCCTTTTGAGTTTGGGATAGTGTCGACTCATCTTCTGATTCGGTGTAGCCTTTTTCTACGACCTCCCAGACATCGTGTGCTCCAAGAAGTGCTTTCATTTTGATACTCCAATTATCATAGTTATCGTTCTTGAGTGTTGGAACTTGAAAGGATACCATACCATTAGCCATATCTTTTAATATGTTTAGAATTTCAAAATTCTGATTGCACGGATGGATTCAGAACGTCGAGAAACTTCAACCGGAACTTGAGCCAAAAAGTCAACTTTTGGTCAACGGGACCTGTTTGGCTTTTGTCAGCAGCGGCTCTGCTCGGCTCGGGTTCGGCTTGGCTCGGCTCGGCTCGGCTCGGTCTGGCTCGGCTTGGCTCGGCTTGGTCTGTTAACCTGGTTCAACTCGTTTGAGTTGACTCAATTTTCTGCATCGATTTTCCGGCGGCGCGTGCGGGCGCGTGGAACCTCCGATTGGGGTGATTTTTACGGCGTTATGCTCCTCTCGTCGAGAGCTTCAATTTGGTATATTATAAGACACTTAGCCTTGCTCTGATACCACTTTGTTGGATCGAAATTCTCACTAAAACAAAAATAAAACTTTTACAACACTCAAAATAACTCACAATACAAAACTTTGCTTTGTTTCTCACACACTCACTAGAAGCTTTGCTTCTCTTCTTATGTTTTCTTCTTCTTTGTGATGATAAAACCTCATGCAAGAGGGGCTATATATAGTGCTAGAAAATTAATCTAAACCATTCAAATTAACAAATACAAATAAATCTTAACCACACAATTTCACCAACCAAACAAATACTTTTAAATTGCATTATTGACTCACCTAACCTTACACCTAACCTTAGAAGGTTCTTCTTGATAGACTTGGGCTTGGTAATGGGCTTGCTCAAAAACAAGTTTATATTTTCAACAACAAGGCCCATAACATTAATTATACCTTGTTTTTTTTCTAAAGACTTCAATGCTCCCGGAAAATGAAATCATAAGAAAAAACAAAATGCGAAACCGAAAGGCAATAAATTACTGTAAAAAATAGATGGATAAAGCAATCTCTCATCACTAGAAATGTTGGAATTCTGTTTGGTCCCCGTTGTTGGATTGGAATAATTTGAAGATGGTGATGGTGATGGAGATGGGGATAATGTTATAAACGGGACTATTGGATTCGCTGATGATGATGATGATGGGGATGCTATTGGAGAGTCTGCATGTTTGCTTTTGTTACCTGCTTCAATTAGATATATATTAATTGTGTTTAAGGAAGGATTAATAGTACTTATGATATAGAATAGGAAACTGAAGATTAATTGACTTGGGAGCAATGGAATTGTGTATAGAATTATATAAATTCTTACCAGGACACTGCACATGCGAAGAATTTAACAAACTGCATGCAACAAAAAGAATATATCACACCTACGTTCTTAATATTAAGAAAATTATGAAAAAAAAAAAGAATAAGAAGAAGAAGAAGAAACTGTAAATTTAAGATTATGTCTTAAATATGTGCAAAACAGTTATAACTTTTTTCTAATTAAGGCTACTAAGTGGTAACTTTATTCTTTTACTTAGAGAAAGTAAATTTGAACTTAAAATCTTAACATTAACCCAAAGGTCTAAGTAATACAAAATTATTAATTTTACGAAATCACAAAAGATTATGAATTTTATTTTTTGACAAGAGTTTCCCATTAGAAATGGATTTGGAAACGTTTTATTAGTCATAAGCACCATTGTCTTGCAAGGTCGGATCCTTTGCTGTGTTGGGACGTGCTGAATTCTATATAAATCTCTCCACTCTTATATTATTAATTAAGCAAAAGATATGTTTCGTTTTGCATTTTTTTTTTTTTGGTTCTAAAATCCTATACCGAACCATGGTTTTAATAGAAAAACAATGTGGTCTTACCTTCTGAAAATTTTGCCGCCGTTATGGCCACGATAGACACAAGTAGTGATATTGCAACCGATGGCCGTTTGGTTGACATATGAATCTCCGATGAAGAGATTAGATTCTTTGCAATGTAAATGAGAGCAGGAGGCTTCCATTCCCGAAGGTAAACATCTCAAGCTGATCATCCATCACAATCATCAAATATAATACATCATGTCATTTGAGCTAGCTGATACAACATGCCTCAAATTCCATTAATTAATGATGGTGAAAATCCTAGCAAAGTTGATGTAGCACGTGTTTGGGGAACTGAAAATCCACTAAGTAGCATAAAAAAAATTTGAATTATGGAATTACTACTGAAAAAATGAATTAATTTTTTTATCATTAATTATTAATTTGCGAATAAAGAAATAGCTCATGCATAAATTAATGTTACTAAAATATATAATTCGGTCTACTTCTATCAATTGGTTTTAGAATGCATCTTTGAATCCATTGTTGAATTAGTGGTTTTCTTATTATTATTATAAGGGTTTGATTAATTTAATGGTTTGGAAAGTCTACCCTGAGATTCTTCAATAAACTCTTCTTTAAAATGAAACATTATGCAAGAAATTTGGAAACATGTTATTAGAGGGTTTAAAAGTGATATTTGGAGGGAGAAATTGAAGACTCACTCGAGATCGGTTGGTCCACAAATGCACTTGATGCAGTTGGAGGCAGTAAGAGCGTAGGAACCATCAGGAACTATAAGACTCTCGTTGTACCAATTTAGATTTGCCGAAGAACAAGCTGCATTTAACATGTGTCTATGGAACCTCATACATCAATGTAACACTTCGTAATCTTAATAAAATTAATACATCAATCATTTAATTAACTCCATGCAAGGAGTTTATAAAAATTAAAAATATATATAATTAGCATTCCTATGTTTATTTGACTTTTAATTATTTCATTTTCCTTAAAACTTTCAGCTCCTTTGAGGAGATAAAATGTAACCAGTTTTTTAAAGTTCACACCAAACGGATTAAAGTTGTATTGGGACAGAACATGTTTCTAAATTGTGCATAGTAAAATTTGAAGACCTACTGTTTGGATACATAGAGAAATCCACAACCACTAGAGCTAGGAGAACGGGTGTCATTTCATTAACAAATATTGGATGTGATTAACAGGTGTCAAAGAAATGCAAGGTTTTATCTTTTAATCAACTTATTACATTTACATTAAGCTAACTCATTATATAAAGTGTAAATAAAATCTTAAGGGTGTGTGAGTAGTGTTTTTCGTTTGCTATTTTTGAAAAAAAAAAATCATTGAAAGTGAAAATAGTGTTTTTGGTTTTTATTTTCAAAGTCTAAAAACATGATGGGTAACATGTATTGAAATGGCATTCTAAAAATGAAAACAACGAATATCAAAAGAAAAAAAAAATGAAAACAACGAAAATGTATTTAATGGCAATTAATAATTAAAAATATGAAAAACTATTATATCGGGTGGAGCCAAAACCCACAGTATTAATAGCTCGTCACACATAATAATAAACTAATAAAACACTTCAACCCATCCTTTAGACTAATCAAGGTTAAAGTTCCTAAAAATCATAACTTCGAACAAAAGAATATGATGTAGTAATAACTATCTAATTTTTGTATAACTTTTTTTGGGTTTGACTAATAGACAAAATTTGTAACTATATAGTATAGTTTTAGTTAGATATTATTTATTTTTAATATTTTTAAATTTCCTTTAACTATTTGAACCAGTTGATTGAAATCTAATAGGT
This sequence comes from Dimocarpus longan, assembly GCA_022984855.1. Taxonomy (NCBI): domain Eukaryota; kingdom Viridiplantae; phylum Streptophyta; class Magnoliopsida; order Sapindales; family Sapindaceae; genus Dimocarpus; species Dimocarpus longan. Next base: position 17,779,761 of record CM041024.1, read on the forward strand.
TTGGATCACACATATGCATACACTTTATAATATTATACAGTAGCATAATCCAACTTACATTTTAAATATTGACATTAATGTTGAGATAAACTGTATTATTATGAAAAGCAACATAAAAATATTTAATATACAATTTTAAAAAATGAAGTAATATTAGTTTGTTTAGGTATTTTTATAATTTTCAAAAGCGAAAATTTCGATTTCAATCTTGTGGTTTTGGAAACTATCAATTTTAATCATCTATTGAAAATAACTCCCATCTTCCCTGAAGTTTCCCAAAACAAATCAATTGGTCCTTGACGTCAATCACCTGATAGTTAAACCAAACAAAAAGAGCTTGGGATGTGTTTTGAGATGGAGATTAGATTGGGTTACGTTTTTAGATAGAGATGAGCTTTCAAATGGCGACTTGGTTTCAATAGAAATGATCACTACTGGATTATGACAGAGATGGTGTTGCATTTTCAAATGTACACTAGGTTGCAGTTGCATTTTCAAAATTGGTTGTTTTTAGATTAGGTGGTTTGGTTATGTTAGTGATGGTGGTGATGGCAGATTGTTTTTGTATGGATTGATTGTTGATGATGTTCGATAGTTTCATATTGGTGTTTTGTTTTTTTGTTTATTTTTTTTAATTGATTATTGATGATATTCATCTGGATTCATCTGAGTTTGAACCCAAATGTTGAGATTTGCATCTCAAATCTTCATCTGGGTTTGAACTCAGATTATGCATAAAAGTAAGCTTGGTCCAATAGTCCAAGAGCATGCAATGCAATACGAAAACGATTGAGTGTGTGATGTTTGCAACTAGAAGCTATGCAACATGAAACAATCAAGCAGTAATAGGCTAATAGCATGCAATATGTTTTACACGATCTTGCAGGACACAATCATAGTAGATGTTTGTGAGGGGCTCTTATATATATACACACACATAGATATATATATATAAAGTGATTATGTCATCAGTGTCTCTTAACTTTAAAAAGCTAGGACGAACTAATCAAATTCATCCATTACATTTGAATAAATAAGAGAGATAATTTGTTTCAGGAGAGAGAATGCAATAAATGAATTTAATTAGTTCGTCATAACTTTTAAAGTTATGAAACACTGATGATAGAAGTATTATATATATACATATAAAATCTAAGTTTGAATCTAGATAAAAATATGAGTTTGAACCTAGATTTTTAATACTTGGTGACTAGATTGTCTCTTGACGATTTGGTCGAACTCAGATCTAAGTTATCCAAATTTTCAAGATCTATTTTTTAAAAAAAAAAATTAAATTTTTTATTAAGTTTAATCTCCATCTTCCATCTTAAAGATAGACGATTGAGATCTTTTATTTTTTTAATTAATTTATAATTTTATTTTAATAAATTTATATTTTTCTTCAATTTAATCATGACTCTACACATGTTGTCATCCTACTCTCATTATGAAATGGCAAAAATATTCTGCTTGTCTAATCATTTTGTCTCTTTTGATCGTCATTTAACAAACGTCATGGACTAAATTGATGTGTTATTGGAAACTTTAGGGAAGATGTAGAGCTTTTTGTAATGGAAATCCTTTTATTTTTTTAAAAATTATTAAAATGCTAACATTAATTCATTCCCAATTTAAATGCAAAGATAATGCATTGGTCCCACACTCCCACAAATCCATGAGACACTTCAGCCATGAATAAATAGTCCACTAGCATATTTCAGATAAAAAAAACAAAAAAAGGTCCCCTAACAGTAGAAACAACCAAAAATAAAAGAAAGCGTAAATTTCCGTCTTTACGCTTAAACAATGTTTCAAAAAAAATATTGTTTTATGAAAGTAGGTACCAAACAAATTTTTGAATTGTTTTCCAAAATAAAAAATGAAGACAGGCTTTGAAATACAGTACTGGACACTGTAATTTACAAAACCTAAATTTCAACATAATAGACACGGCTCTTTTTCCAAAAAAATAAAACATAACTTAGACACCAATTCTTCCGAATTTTCATGCATGCGATGCATATTAATGCAATCCATAAAGTTGCTTTTATATGAGTAGACATATAAATTCAGTCTAATGATATCATGTCATGTAATGTAAAGTATTTAGTTATATATATTTTATACATCACATTATATATAAAACAATTCATTTAATGCAATCCATAAAGTTGCTCTTATATGAGTAGGCATATAAATTCATTCTAATGATATCATATCATGTGTTGAAAATATTCAGTTATATATATATTTTTATATCACATTATGCAATTTATGTAGAAGGAAATTAATTCCAAATATATATATATATGTAGAAGGAAAACCATATAGAAACACTCCATGTTTGGTTAGACAAATTAATAATAGGAACTCACAATCTCAATGTTAGGGCCCTCCACCTACATAATTATGTGTGGGTAAAAAGTATGTACATGTGAAGCAACTTGCTCTCATTTGTTATTGGTGACAGCCCAAAAATGCTGCATAATATTTTATGGGGGATTTTGGAATTCCGGACCACTATAACAGTATGACGATTGACAAACAAGACTATATAATAAAGCCATGATGAGCATTTTTATTTTTTTGTGTGTTCCACATGTTGCTCATAAATCGCCAGAAAATCAGTAAAGTACAAAAGCCTTTTTTAGGAAAACACCGTCCTTTCGGTAAGCAATAGGACCAAAACTGAGTGCACTGGTTTCTAATCTTTGGTATAATATAAAGGACCACAAAAGGAGAAAGAAACAAACATTGTCTAAGGGCGAACTTTATTAATTTCTGTAACAACAAATTTATCTTTTCCCATCACTGTGAAATAGAGGGCCTCAGGTGCTTCACTCATCTACCTGTAGTTTCTTTTCAAATCATATTACCTAATGTAAAAGTAAATGCAATTCATTTTAATAAGTATAAAATAATTAAATATGATTGGTTATTCATATTAGATGCGATTTAAATGATGATATACTCAAAAGTTTCTTATGTGTAAGAGATTTACAATGAAACTAAAGGGGTTTGTAATCAATCGTCCGAGAGGTTTATTAAGAGTTAATTTAACCTAAAAAATTTCATAAAGAATTTAAACAAGATTACAAGCATAAGGGTGTAGCTACTAACCTGGAATTGGAACTGCCAATATATCTCCAGGATTAACAACAGGTTGGCCAAGTCCATTGACAACCACCAAGTCCGAGACTGTACTCCCAAATTCCAAGCCAATGCCACCTAAACTCTCCCCTCTCTGCACCACATACTCCATGAACACAGAAGCCACCCCATTGTTGCTGTTGTTAAAGCAAGTGCATGGCAATGGAACCACCACGCTTTCCCCACTCACCATCGGATTCTTCTCACTTATATTATTAACGCTCCTGATTTGCTCACCACTCACCAGCCCTCCGAACGCCTCCGATATGGAATCAACGGTGTCCGCAGGGTGGACAGCGTACGTGGTTGACAAGTACCGTCTGATCCCCTCCACGCAGGGGCACGAAATGGGCACCTTGATCAGGGACTTGGCACGGATTATCTGGTTTTCCAAGGAGGGTGTTGTTGGGTTGATCGAGTTGGCGCCTAAAACGTCCAAAACGTTTATCTGGAAACGGTAGGCGATTTCGGAGAGCTTGGAGTCGTAAGGAAGGAGATAGGAGAGAAGAGAAGGGCAAGAATCTGAGGTGTTACAGGGTTCGATTGTGGACTTTGAATGTGTGGAAATCAAGAGGAGACTTGGAGTTACAAGGGAGAGAAGGAGTAAGTGCACTAGTTGATGTCTCATTTTTGTTTTTTTCAATATTGTGGTTTCTAGCTAGCTAGGCCTAGAAAATTAAATCAGATAATCAGATCTCCATTCTCATTATTGATTTGGATGACTTTCGATTTGTTAGGTGTGTGAATGTTATCGCAATGATAGTAACATAAGAAGAGAGGTTCGTTGGTGCATGGGTTGATTATTAAGTCTAAAGGGTCAAGACTTTGAAGGGAGGTTGTGATATATAATGCTGTTGTTCCCATCTAACCATATTTGATGAGGCCAAGGACTAACCAGTCTCTAGAAACCAATTTAATTAATTGCACAATTCTCACATAACTCGTATTACTGATGGCAAGTTGCCAATGGCCAGAACCCACTGCCCACACTAGCTACCAGCATTACTCTTGGTTCAACATTAAAGCTTTCTTCTTCGGGTTAATTTATTTCAACAACTCGAAGTTGGTGATTCAAAGTTCATCCCCCCGCACAAAACTTGAAGTTGTCTTTAATGTAAAGTAGATTTGTTTGTTTACTTATCTTCAATACCTGGTATATGTTTGTGATTTGAAAGAGAGTCCATTAAACTAAAATTTCTAGTTCTAGGGGTTCGAAAATTTTTTGAGCAATTTGTCCAATTGTGAACTTTATTATGACGATTATGATGTGGGTTTGGTTATTTAGTCTTTCATTTGTTTATTTTTGGAAAAACATTGAGTAGATATGGTTGAAATTGAGAATGTTGGATAAAAAATTTGATAATATTTGTTATCTTCATTGATAATATTATAAATAGTGTTAAGGAAGGATGGGAGAAGGCACAATAGGGCAGTGGAATAAAAAAAAAAACATTTTTTTGAAACTTATGAGTGTCCCCAATGCATAAATAGACATAAAGTCAACCTAAACTCGATTCACATCAACATATTGGGTCAACCTGACCTAGGATATATTTATATATCAAGTTCATAAAATGTAAAGAACTCTTGAGATATATTTGTTTTATGTTGGGTTATTCGATGTTTATAAAGTTTGAAAAAAAAAATAACATTCATAATTATGGTAATAATTTTCTTCTCATCTAAATATATTTTTTTCGTTAGTGAATGATATTTTTGTAGATTTATTTAGTTTGGTGATTTAAAAAATAAAAGTTAAAATTAGTGACTTGGAGGGAAAAAAAAAAAAAGAAGGGCCCAACCCATTTTCACCAACATGCTGCTAGGGACTAAGAAGTACTAATGGGCGAAAAATATTTCAATGTGTGACATTTCAGCAATCTTGTAAAATTTTGCAGTACTGTTACTCACGGCCCGTTGCTCTTGAAAAATTACCCGGCAACGCAACATGAAACTGCACAGACGCCACCAGTCGCCGGTAGATAACTCACGCGTCACCAAGCGCAACCGCCGTCTTACGCAGACGGTCAAACACTCTGATACTGCTAGACATCATCACAATTATACAAAGAGGCAGAAAATTACCTTCTCTGAAGAAACCGAAACCCTAACCCGGAGACCCGGCCCATACAGCTCTAACCGTTTCGAGCTAGTTCACTCTTCAAGAAAGCGACGCAAAAGTCGGAAGAGAAGAAATTCAAGCGCTACAGATGGTCATCGCCGGTGGACTTGCTCTTCTCGTGATTTTTCGAACTTCAAAGGTGCTTTTTTTTAAATATATATATATATTGGTATATATATTCAAGTAATATGATATATTTTGTATTCAATTTTGTATTTTGATTGGTCATTTAAATGTTTTGATTTCAATACATGTTAACTGTGTAGTTGTATCTGCTTTTGTAGATAAATTTGTGGTTGTTTCGTATAATATACTTGGTGTCGAAAATGCAATGAAGCATCCGGACTTGTATAGTAAAGTGCCACCGGAATTCTTAGAGTGGGATAGGCGGAAAAAGCTCATATGTGAGGAGATAAACCGATACAATGCAAGCATCCTTTGTTTTCAGGCAAGTTTTTAGTGCTATGAGAATGACTTTGTGTTTGGTAGGAGGAAAGTGTAGGGAATCAAAAAGGAAGGACGTTACTTATTTCCATTTGGTTGAATAGATGTAAAATGGGGACTTGTTACTCTTCATGGTATCTAGTGAGAGGAAAGGTAGAGATACGATTTTATGTTAATTTGATTGTGATTAATTCAAAATTAAGAATTAAACAAACAAGTGATTAAAATCAAAGTCATGTATGATGAAGATATATTCCTGTATGCAGAAGTTGATAAGTTGATTGATAAATCAAACCGTAAGTGACGAAGGTGGAGAGAGTCCGGCTGCATTTTTCACATATCGATGAACTTTTTTTAGGCATATGTTGCCAGTGGTGTGAATTGAATTGACTTCTCTATTCACTGACCAAAAATGAAATTGTTCATGTGGCTACAGGAGGTTGACCATTTTGATGATTTAGATAATATTCTTCAAAAGGATGGGTTTAGAGGTGTGTACAAGGTATATAGAAATATTATATGTGTGTATGTCAGTACTTGTAGTCCTGAAACTATGTGATTAATTGAATTTTGTTAACTTAGACTTCTGATTTACGTTGACTTCAGGCACGCACAGGTGATGCATATGATGGATGTGCTATATTTTGGAGAGACAATATGTGAGGTTCCTTCCACCCTTATGAATTTATATGTGTGTATATGATTAATATAGCTGAAAATGTTGTATGTAAATTCATCATGCCATCGATAAATTACTTTGAATTGGGGTTACTATATCCTTTGCTAGGTTTATTTCAGACAGAAATGGTAGTTTTATAGCTCTCTAATGATACTTAAACTTTTGAAATTCAAAGTTTTTGTTGGAAGTAGCAACCTACTAAATGTGGTGGCTTGTACCTTAAGCAAGTTAGGCAGTTGCCTAAGGACCCACCTCCACCTAAAACTTCATAGAAAGCTTCTATAAACTTTTTTCTTGCTGTAATTTTTTTTTTTCCGAATAAATTTCAAGTTAAAACGTCTTCTAGCCCCCTCCTTAAGTAAGTTTAATTAAAATTGTTTTTTAATAATAAAAGTAGATTTTTCTTGCATTTATAGCTTTTCTTCCCAAAAGCTTCTAATTTAATGCTTGGACATTCTTTTCTCTCTATAAGTGGTATGGCCCTCATATTTTCATAATGTTTTTTGCTGCTTACTCTTATGCTATTTTTCGCTTTTTCTGTATTGAACTTTTAGTCAGTATATTCTGAACCAGATTTACCCTTCTGCATCAAGAAGATATAGAATTCCGAAAATTTGGCCTACGTCATAATGTTGCTCAACTTTGTGTTTTAAAGGTATAGTTTTGATTTGTTGCCATGTAAATACCCCTTTTCTTTTCATGTGTACCTTTCTTGGGTTTTTAATCTTACTAAGTTTATTCATGAAGACAACATGCACTGGAATTAAGCAAAGCTTTTTTAAATGATAAGACTGTATAAAGAGTTCATATATCCGATTGGCTATGCATCATTGATGAAACTTCCTATGGATAAGAGCTGTTATCGATTTTTCTCTTTCGATTGCTATCTATTTACTCAAGCATTAACCACCCTCATTATGGGAACACACACACACACACAATCACTCTTTAAGCAAGATTTAGACCTGTTTGGCATAGGAGTCATTTGGAATAGCTTTTACTGTTGATTTTTGATAGTAGAAGAAGAAAGATAAAAGTTCAAGTTTTTCAATTGTTGTTTAGGTAGTATATTTCAAAAAAACTTTTGAAACTGTTTGATTGGAATATTATAAAATCTCAGTTGTAACTTATTCTTTATTATTAATAAAGTTGTTGTTTCCTATCAAATAAAAAAAAATGAATATTATAAAATCTCTTTTAATTGTGTATTATCTTTTTATCCAAGTGTGTTTTTTTATATGGTTGGACAGGTTGGTTGAAGTTTTTAAAATCTCTTTTGATTATGATATAATTATTATGTCCTAATTGAAATAAATAATCCATATATAATTTTAATTATTTCAATTAATTTTTAATTGAAAATGATGATTCCAATTAAATTAATAATAAACAATTAAAGTTCAAATATGAAAAAAAAAAATTAAAAACAACCTTTCAAAAAGAAATTTAAAAAAGAAACTAAACAAATAAAAGCATGAAAATATTAAAATGTTAACTAAAATGATGGTATAAAATAAATAAAATGGTTAATGGTGATAAGAAAAAAAATACATACATACATATATACATACATTGCATATAGTGTAATGTAAATTCTTATCACCTAACAATCAAATACATCCCAATGTTTCCAGCCGCCTCCCCAAAACCAACCATTTTTTCTTTTTGTTCTTTTATTCTCAAAGGCTCTTAAGATTCTTGTTTCTCTAACTTTGTCTCCTTTTTCTTTCTTTTTCTAATGTCTCTCTCTCTCTCATGTCTAAGCAAATCCGGTTAAAATTTTTTCTCCATAATTGCAATCTTATGTTTGATAATTTGTATTTAGTGAAATAATATGCCTATGGCTTTTGTTGAATTTTCTCTTCGGTATCCTTGATTCTCTTATATGATTTGGGTTGAGATGCGGCTGGATTTTTTATGGAGAAAAACCATTAAATTTGGGTTTTAAATGGGTCAGTAGAGAAAGGAGAAAAGAAGGGGATATGGGTGAAATTTGGGATTTGTTGCTTAATAAGAAAATGATAAATTTGTCAATATGAAAAATTTATTAAAATGGAACATAGCTCCGTGTGTTTTATAGGAAGCTCTTCCTTAAGAAGCTACTAATCTTGGCTTTTGACAGAAGAGCTTTCAGAAACTGTTTTTAGGAGTTTGCCCAAACACACCGAAAAGTTACTTGTGACCTTCCAAAAGCTAAAAGCTGGCTTTTGGAAGCCATGCAAAACACCATAGCTTCCATAAGCCAACTTTTGGTTTTTGAAAAAGAAAAAAAAAAAGGAGCAATGTTTAGGGTGTGTTTGGATGTTCACTCGAAAATGGCTTTTGGTTTTCATAAGCTCTTATATGGAAAGCTAAGTTCTGTAGCTTTCTAGAAAAGAGCTTCCTACAGAACACGGTTTTCCCAAATCCCAATTAATGAAATTTTTATATTAACAATTTTATCATTTTCTCAACCAACAACAAATCAAAAATTCCATTCATATTCTCTCTTTCCCTTTTCTCTACCAACCAAATTTCATCTATTCTCTTCCTTTCCATCCAATTCTAGTCATATATCAACCTAAATCATGACAAGATAATAAGAAAATAAAAGATAAAAAATAAAAATTAATCAAAGTTAACTGAACACAAATGATCAAACCAAAGATTGAAATAATGGACAAAAACTTGGAGTTGGGTTCGTGGAGATCTTTGAGAGAGAGGGTAAACAGCTAGGTTTGCTTAGATCTCAGGAAGAACTCAAAGGATAAAAAAAAAAGAGAGAGAGAGAGGAAATTAGAGATGATAATGCAGATGGAAAGGAAAAAGAAAAAATGGTGTGTTTGAGGAAACAACTATCGAGGAGTTGGATAAGGATGTGATTGTTAAGTCTTTTAGGTTTAACTCATATATATAATTTGTTCTGATTGTCACCACTATTCAAATTTTATTTGTTTACTCTCACCATTTTAAATTTATAAAAAAAGTATGTTCAATATTTTAATGTTCTCATACCTTTACGTGCTTAATTTTTTTTTTTTTAAAAAAAAAAAAATTAAACCTTAAATTTAATTGTTTATTATCGTTTTTACAATTAAAAATTATTTAAATGTAAACAAAATTATATATGAATTATTTATTTCAATTAAAACATAATAATTATATTACAACTATAAGAATCATACTCAATAAAGCTTTTCTGGAGGCATAAAAAGGTCATATCTTCATCAGAAGAGATTATAAAAATGTTTTAACCAAACAATGTCAAAGCTTTTATGAAAACAAGAGCTCTTTTAAAATAATCTATCCAAACAATAGCAAAAAGATTTGAGCTTTTACTTCTCTTCTTCTACTAACAAAAGCTAAAAATAGAAGCTAACCCAAGCAAGGCTTTAGTTGCCATTTTCGTCACTCATTCATTATCTCTTTTCTTTTTTATCTTTTCTTAATTTCTAATGATGAATATGAGTAGAAGAAACAATTCATTCATTATCAAGCTATAAGTTTTACTTCTTATGTCTGTTGTTAGGGGCATATATGTGTAAATGATAGTTTAAGTTTTGTGTGCAATTGTTCTTGCTATAACTCACGTTCAAAGGTTATTTGAGTCTTTGTTAGAGTTATGCCTTTGAAATTTCTCTTTGCTTGTGAATCTCCGATGCGGTTCAATCCTGCAAAACAAGTAACAGCTTTGTCAAGGTGACTTAGGGGTTATCTTCGGGAGCACCTTCCAATGGTTTAGTATCTCTGGAAGACCCTTTTTTCCCTAAGAACTCTCATCCTCCCCAAAAAGACACTTAACCACCTTTTATGAGGAAACAAGGTTTACCTTTTAGGTGTCCAAATGCATACTAAGGTACTTGCCATTTGTTGTACTCATTTTTCTTGGGATAATAGGTGTTTGCCGTATGTCTTACATTTGTCGCTTATCTACTCAAGGAACAGTTCCTCCAAGGTTGACTTTTCCTACCATCAATAACTCACTTAATTGTGCAATTTAATAGTCGTTCTTCAATCGGAGTTTATGATACTTGCCACACGTCTCCTCCCAGCTGTGCTGACATGTCTTCCTTTCATTGGATCTTTCTTGCTCCCATACAATAGTAATGTTTTAGTAATGTCATGCATAATCAGTTGTTACGTTCTTGACTTTTCAGATCAGCTCAAATTTACCAGAGTCTGAAATACATGAGCGACCATCAGTGTAAGTTTTAAGCCTATTCTGTTAGTATATAACCATGTACATATATATATGGTCAGAAAGTTATCATACATGATGGTTGTTGGTGAAATTTGTGATTATGTATGTTTGTATGTATTTATTATTTCATATATTTCATATTCATGAGAACTCGAAAGTGCTGAGGGTACCCAAAAATTGAAATTCTGGCGACTCTTGAAAATTCTACTGCTGGGAAATTTTGGGTGTCAATTGATTAATGAATTCAATATGTTATCTTTTCTTTTTCTTTTTCTAACATTTTTTTTTTCTAAATTATGTATATTATTTGCATAATATAAGCTTCTTTAAAGATATTAAAGAAACAGTTATTACAATTGGGATTGTAAAATGCTTGCAAAGTACTATATATCAGTTCAAGTTTAACAATCAGTTGCATTATTGCATTTTCAGTCATCTTGATATTGTTTGTCATGTGAGATAACATACGTTACATGCTGCTCTATTTTCAAACATTTATGGTCTGCTCTATTTATGCTCCATTTTCAACCATGCAAACATTTAAGTTTTCATGGTTTCTGGTATGCTTACTAATATTACTATTGACATCAATTGGAATATGGTTGCATGGGTTTTAGCAGTTGAAGCAATTAGCATAGTTAGAATAGGTTGTTTAATCCTTTTTGTTCATGTAATGAAATCACCAGTTCAATTACTAATTTATATGCATGCATATATGACAACGCTCTCCTGAAGTCAAAGCTTAGTGGTTGGAAATATACATGTGCTCTTCAATCCAAACCGGGGAGACATCAAGCTAGGTCAGGTATCTGCTCTGCTGATCTTTTTTCCAACTAGTAAAGTTCTGGCAGCATGACTGGGTCTCTCTTGGAATTTTATGCGTTTACTATGGGATATATGTGATCCCTAAGGTGCTTTGTTCACTATAGACCTATAAACCAAATTGCTTTTAAATGATATTTCTGCATGTTTGGATTGGAATAAAAGTAACAGATGTGACTAATTTGTTTTTATGGATATAAGTGGCAAATAATATTTAGTGTAAAACAATGTCTACATGGGATATTACTTGTGTTTTCTGAGGTGCTTTGTTCACTGTAGACCCAAAAGAGCAAATTAATGATGTTTCTGCGTGTTTGGATTGGAATATTAGTTAAAATTGCTGTTAACAAGTTTGTTTTATGGATAAATTAGTGGCCAAAACAATTGACACCCTGGCTAGAGGTGTCAATCGGACCAGCTGGGTCAACCTGAACTTTATGGGCCTGTTTAAGGTTCGGATCAGGCTGGATTACTGCCTGAGCACAATTCATAGCAGATTGGTTTGGGCCCAATAGAGCAACAAATTTGACAAGTCCGGCCCTGGATTTGACTGTTATCTGATCTGACTTTGACCAGATCTAATTCCAAATTCTTCTTTTTCCTTTTTTCTTTTTTAATGCAAAAGCAAAAAATACTCTTTTTTAAGTTTATTTTAGTACTTAAAACTGTTGAACATTTAAAATTACATTTAAAGAAATAATAAAAACTTATAAAAATTAGGAACTAAATGGTATACAATCACATTGTTTTAACTTGTAAAGCCTAATCTTGGTTCAGTGGTAAAACCAAGCACACCCACCACTTACCTTTGAGTGGTGGGTTCAACTCACCAAAGTCTAATCAATATGTGGATAATTTTCCCACATTTATGTGGATAATCCTTCCTGTCTTCTGGGAGTCAAGATCCGAGTGTGCTTCAGAGTCCTATTGGTCCCGACAGTAATTGGGCCTAGTCCCCCCTCCCCCGCCCCCCACACCACCCCACCCCCCCAAAAAAAAATACTTATAAGCCAAATAGAGGTTAAGGCTTATAGAGAGAAAAAGTTTAGACTTGAAGTTATAGTATCGAATTATATTTACTAGGAATTCTTTGAGTTTATGAGGGAAGCTTTAAGGCTTTTGAGTTTTGCCCGACATTATAAATGAGAGGCACTAAAAATCCAGTCTAACAGTTGTAAATTTGGACCAAATTTGGACTGTCTGGAATTTGATTCAGTCCAAACCAGATTAGACCCTCACAGCCCTATTGACACCTCTACGCTCTGCTGTATGTTGCTTCCAGCCTAAGGATAAAATTATCAGGTGGTTAGTTTTCACTGAACCTGAAACCCTCTTTGTCATGGAAATCTATCATGTTTATGAGCCTGTTAATAACTCAATCTGTTGCAAGAGGACTTCCAGAACCTTGTCCTAAGCTGTGACAACTTAAGATTTTTTATGAATAATTTTAGTTTTCTAATAAGAATTATGGTAGTTTTGATATGTTGATCTTCACTTAATTGCCATGTTTGGAGACAAATCTTGTTTTTAAGCTGTACCCGATTCACACAGAGAAAAAGATAAATGATAAAAATGAAAACCCAAAGGTAAGGAAGGGAAAAGTTGCAACAACTTTTTTTTTTTGGTGAGATGAGGGTTCGTGGATTAAATGTATAAAGGAAAATGTTTGTACTGCCAGTTTTTTGGTTTCCAGGGGAAAGGAAAATCAAACTGTCTGTAAAATCTTTTGTGATGTCATTTATCTAGTGATGTTTCAAAATAACCCATAATGTGCTATGGTTTAGGTTCGTCTGTTTCTTGAGAAGGCTTACAAACTTTCAGAAGAATATGGTGGGATCCCAGTCCTTCTTGCTGGGGACTTAAACAGCAACCCACAGGTGAGATCTTGCTACACAACGTAATCGATTATTCATTAACATTTAGCAGTTCTACATTACATGAACAATGTGATTTAGAATTTCATTGTCACTTTATGACTTCATTTTTGTTTTCATCTCATGGCCAGAGTGCAATTTATCAGTTTTTGGCTTCCTCTGAGGTGAGTTATGTTTCTACTGCAATGTCAAACTTATACAGATATTCTTGTGACTTGCATGGCACCAAAGATCTCTTTGCTGTACTCTGTTTGGTTGATTAATTTTTTCAAATATGTTGCAACTTTTACAGTTGGACATCCGAAAACATGATCGCAGATATATTTCCGGGCAGGTTGAAGTGGCTTCAAATTGCAGAGACTTCAGATTTCAGAATCAGAATGCAACCAAGTACTTTTAATCATCTTGTAAAATTATTTGGTCTTGAGTAACACAAATCCATGTGCAATGGCACCTACGTAATTGTGAAATTTCTAATCTCTGTTGCATTGAGTCCCTCTTATGAACTTAATCCTTATAGAATGGAGGATGGTATTCTTTGTCTATAAAAAATGAGATCATTCTGAAATATTTGAGAAAACAAGGCTTTTCAAATTGCTTATGGAACTATCTTTGGGACAATGTTGCCTTATATGTTTCCTTTTTGGCCCTTCAAATTAAGTTTGTACAGTGTCATATCTAGGACAGGTCTATGGCACTTTCTAACTTGTGGGTGTATGTTGGGTGCAGTGGTTGGATGTCTAATTCAAGAAAATTGATGTATAAATGGAATGATGAAGAATTAAGGCTTGCAACTGGCAGCGATGAAGTCACGCAACTTCAACACCAATTGAAGCTCCATAGTGCATATTTTGGGGTTCCTGTGAGACATTTATAATACATTTCTTTAGGGATTTTGCAATCAACTTGCTTCAACTGAATAATTTTAATTTCATTCAATAAGCCCAGATTCATGTTTAATATGGATATGAATTAACAAATATGGTAAAAAATCGTTTTATTAAATGGCATGTATGAATACTCATATCATACATTTGTACTCAGATGTCTTTCTGACTGCAAAAAATTAGCATCCTCCAAATGTAATCTATATCTATGTGTGTAATCTCTAAGTCATCACGACCTAAACTTCTCTCATATACTTTATTTTTATTTCTTCAGGGCAGTGGCAGAACAAGAGACAGTTACGGTGAACCCTTGGCAACATCATACCACACCAAGTTTATGGGAACTGTTGATTATATTTGGTATTCAATATATTTTAATTAAATACAAAATTTATTGTTTGAACCCCAAATTTTTACTGATTACAGTGATTGAAATAGGCATACGGAGGAACTACTTCCTGTAAGAGTTCTTGAAACCTTGCCCATTGACGCTTTGAGAAGAACTGCTGGACTCCCTTGTGAGGTGCTTTTCGATTTTTGTAAACCTCAAGTTTAATTAGTCACATTAAATGTCCTTCATTACCTTATTATATTAGATAGACATGTTTCTTAATATATGTAGGAACCAAGAGAGTTTAATTTATAAGAATATTGTCACAGCCTCTCAATATCTGGTTGTACATGTAAATTACGAAGCTTTATGTTACTTTGCAGAGATGGGGCAGTGATCATCTTGCCCTTGTATGTGAACTGGCCTTTGTAAACAATGGTAATAGGATCTGATTACAATTTCCAATTCAAATCGTGTACTGCCATAGATGCTTTGGCACTGTGAGAGTTCTAATCTGGGGTGGGAACAGCTTCTATGACAAATTGGCGTTAGCATAAAGGTAACAAAATTATCAAGATGTTCACGGAATCTACAGGTGTACTGCTCCAAGATTTACTTGAGAGCTCTGAAACTGAATTTGAAACAGCTTCGTAGTTTTAGCAGCCACATCCAGGTTTACATGTAATGTTATACAAGTAGAAGTAAATTATTTTTGCGTAGTTACACAATAACATCTTTACAGAATTTTAATATTGGGTAGTAGTTATAAAATGTTGGTGTGCCTGATTATTTTATTCATTCTGCTTTAGAGGATTTCTTAGTTAAATTCATAAGTATACAGTAATTCAAGCTTGCAGTCCCATTTGAATTTTGATCTTATTTTAAAAAGTTTTAGCTTGGATCATGCTGATATTGTCTGAGACATTGGTCATCTTAGGCTGACTTGTTAAAGCCTACATTTTTTTAATGGGGCCTGGTGAGGATCTGGCACCTAACCATTAATTAATGGTTATTTAATCAAATCATTTTCTTTTTAGAGTACTAAACAATTTGTGTTGGAGAAAATTGGAGTCTTGATAGGGAATAGAAAAGACTTGATCAACCATACCTTTTTTACCATTACAGAAAAATAGACATGGTAGTGTCAGCAGGAAGGAATGGAAGGGCACAATAAAAAAAGTCTGTCTTTTGATTGTCCGAAAAGCTAAATAGAATTAGTGGTATCCGTTTATCTAAAGTGATGCCCAGCAGTGCTATATTTGCACCTAAGTGACAGTCACATCTAGAAATTTTCAAGTCAAGAAAATTAGTAAAAGAAGGCGGTTGAGTCTGTGTCTCAGCCAAAGATGCAGACTGTATAAGATGTTTCCAAACTTTGAAGCTAAATGTAGAAAATTCATAAGCCCTAGTGGTGTCCAGTGGCTTTGAAAAAACGACCATGACTTGATGGGGCAGCTTGTAAGATGGGGATTAGGTCTGGCAACTTTGGCATATATTTTGCCACATGGAAGAGATTTAATTGAATAATAAACATATGATTTTACTTTCATTTTCTTTTTTTTTGAAAGTCATTACTTTCATTTTCACTTGCAACGATTCCCTCACTATGATCAAAAAGTAGCATTATTTTTTAAATATGAAAAGGACCTTTAACAACCGCATCCAAAGTCCACGCATTGCTTGCACAACAAGTATGTCGAATTTTCACGGACCGCAAGCCGCCACATTTACATGCTCTCTGTCTTTTCTCATACAATCTACTTTTTGGATTATGTTTATGGTATGGTGACAATATTTTGAGGACATCGCTCCAAGTGGGGTGGCCACACCTGCCTTTCATGCTAAGGTCATGGTGGTGTGTAAAACTCCCATGTTATGTGGATAACTTTTCTATCATTGTAAAAATAGATTATTCTCATCTTCTGAAAATAGATTTTCAAGCCGTGCTTTAGAGTGATATCTCAATTGGGTCTTGATAATGTTTTACATATATATTCAGGATTTATGTTAGTTTCAATAAATTTCATGTTAAAGTACTCATATATAACATGTGCATAAATTGATATTTAAACTCTATTAGAAGAACATTTAACTACTCAAATAGATGAAACAAAAGTAAAACCCATATGACATCTTCTTGAAGCAGTTTCGTTGATAAATTTATTTGTAATGTTAGACTAAAAATAAATAGAACACCGATTGAAACATCCAGTAGTACTAAAAGTATAAACAATCTGAGACTTCCAACCCATGTCTATTTTAAATTTCAGATACGCAACAAAAATGTAAGTTTACACTATTTGTAAATATAAGATATGCTAACAAAGTTGCATATAATAAATTATCTCATATCCATCCCTGTTTAGGAATTGACAAAATCTTTACCTCCAAAAAGGAGAGACAAAACACAACTTTCCCTCACTCAAAGATGACAAAATCCTCAAGAACTCTTCAACATGTTCTTGAGCTTTTATTCAACATTGTATACTAATATAATTTCGTAACTCCAAAACTCAATGATCATGAAAAATCCAGGGTTCCATCAGCCCAAGCAAAGTCTTCCAGGTTAGGTTCAATTTTGCAAAAATCAATCACCTCTCCATAGTCCAGTTCACACAAAGAAGGATCTTCTGCGTAATTGTAACTGTAATACCCATGGTAAATATGCCCATAATCAGCCTGGCATTGTGAAGAATTGCCCAGAAAACTCAATTCCTCACAAATAGATGGTAACAACTCTGGCTCTTCTAGTAGATATGAAACAGATTGCTCTTCAAAATCAAGCATCTCCACCTCGCTATCTCGCCAAAATTTCTCCACATTGCAATGCTTCACTACCTTATCACCATCACGTTCTTCAACAACGTCTTCAGGATCACGTTTTCTCACTAGTTTCTTTTCCACATCGCGTTCTTGCACAAACTTGCACTCGCAGTCATCTTCTTCTTTGACAGGATTTCCAAGCACATTCCAATCACATTCTTTAACAACTTCCGCAGTGTCATGTTTCCACACCAGTTGCTTTTCCACATTGCATTTGTGTATGAACTTGACTTCACAGTCATCTTCTCTAATTGAATTTCCAAGCCCAACACCATGACATTCTTTGACAATTTCCTGACAGTCAAGTTTTCTCACCAGATTCTTTTCCACATTGCATTCTCGAACAAACTTGTTCTCATCATCATCTTCGTCTTTGATTGACTTTCCAAGGCTACAACCAAGTGAAGCTGAAGTGGTTACATCGAGCACAGATGATGGGGACAGACAAGAAAACAAACCATTGGTCTTTTCAGACACGTCCGTTGATGTAGCTGACATATTCTTCTTCTTCTGCAATTCAACCATGCTCTCAAACTCAAGCTTCTTCTTCTGGTAAGCTGATGCAGCCTCCTCTGCAGTATTGAAAGTACCAAGCCATACTCGAACGCGACGAAATGGATCTCTAATCTCTGCCGAATACTTTCCCCACGGCCTTCGCCTAACCCCTTTATATATAGTTGATGACTTTGGAGATTTCTTATTCACATCAAACTTCGTAGCAACATTACTTTTGCTTGGAACATCGCTTTGTTGCAAAGCATTCTCTCCACAAGTTTCATACGATGGATCCCGAAGTAAAATCTCCGAAACACAACGCTTAGATCTCATAAACCGATTTCTCTTCTGATTATAACACTCATCATCTTCACTTGAAGAATCGGTGGCCTCAGGATCATGACATATTATGCGAATTTTCCTCATTGGAATCAAACTCTCTTCTCTCTTAGGTTTTTTGACTATGCTCTTCTCTTTGTAACAATCCATATCTTGATTCAAATTTTGCCTTTGAAGGCTTGGCATTTTGTAGACAGACAGCTTAAGACAAACTTGAGTCCTCCAAAGGCAAAATTAAATTTTAAAAAACAAAATAAAATAAAACAAGACAATCTTCAAGAAACTTAAATATCAAAAAATATTCAAACCCCTAAAACCCTTTAAACCCAAAACTAAATAGAATAAATGATATCTGAAACAATCCACAAAGCACTCTACCCAAGAAGAATTCCTGCACAAAAGAATTAAAAACAAAACACAAAACATAATCAAAATCCTAAAAAAAACCCATCAAAAACCAGTCTCATGAATCAAAAACTAACAAATAAATTAACAATGATTTCAATAAATACAGAGTTAAAAACCAAAACAAACAAGCAGAACCCACATACCCTTTTGACGCTGATTGCATGGAAGAAGTAGAGAATTTCTGTACGATTCTGCGTTGGGCTTGAAGAGACTGAAATTGCTTGTAGGAGTTGAAGAAGGAGCAGCAGCAGCAGCAGAAAGTGGCAAATAGAGAGAAATTACAAAACCAGAGCTTCTTTGGAGCTCCAGCTATTAACAACAGAGCAGACTCAGACGACATAAATCCTCTGCTTTCTCGAGAAAACCTTTCAGTGAAAACTGAAATAGGAAAATCTCATTAAATATATTAAAAAATCTAAAATTTCTCAAAATAATTTAAAAAGAAAAAAAAAACCGCAATACACTCGGAATTCAGCCTGATTTTTTTCCCAAAAAAGATATTATTCAAATAATGAAATAAATACAAAAGCAATAATAGCAGTTACAATATGAATTAAATACGAAATAAAACCAAAAATCAATTAAAACCCTTTTCAATATAGAAAACTTGTTACTTACCCAGAAAAACAGCTTCGAAAATTTTCTTGATTCCTCTGCAGAATCTCTCTCTCACTCACGAACACTCTCTAACTCCCTTTATACTTTTATTTAAATGTTTTGTGTTTGTTTTTATCCAAAGTTTGTAATGCTCTCCAAATGAGACCGAACGGTAGTACTAAACTTGGAAGAAAGTCTGTAAGAGCTGGTGCTGGCATGCGAGAGCAGGACCAGCAACCTCGTAAGCCTACCAATCAGATGTCTAGTTGGGGCTAAGCTAACCTACACTTACGACTTTTATTGTCGTCGGTGGACCCTTCACTTGATTTTCTTAAATTTTGTTGTCGTTTTACTGCCATTGAACGTAAATGATATCAAAAATTTAACTAGATAATATGTTAAACTGATTTGTAATTATTATATTAATTTTAAAATATTATATTGATGATATGATAATTATTCACGTTATTTAGATAACAGATTTAAAAAAAATAAATAAATGATGTATTGATGATATAGTAAAAGTTTATCATTGATTTAATTTATGAAGATAGAGTTAAATTAATCAAATATATTAGGATACAGATAGATTAAATAACTTTTTTTATTACTAAATTATATTAGATAATAATAATGTGTTAAGTTTTTTTCAACACATTTATCTTATTAATTATATTTGTATCAATCATTAACACAACCTTTTTGATTTCGTGGAGTCATAATCAACAATCAAACTTATTTCAAAAAAAAAAAAAAAATCCACAATCAAACATAATAAAAATGTGTCGTGAAAGTTGAACTCTTAATTTGTAACATCAATTATAAATGAGTGAATTTTCAACATAATTAAATTACTTTGACTCCATAATAGTCATATATTAAATTCTTATAGTAAAAAGAAAAAAAAATTAATTCCCTATCTCATTTGTTATTAAGAAAGTAGACCATACTTTATTTTCTAAAAAACATTTTTCAAACAAATTATACATGCTATAAGATAGACTTATTTTGGTGATAAACTTGTTTTAATTTTATTTCTTACAATTTAGTTACATTGTAATAAAATTTTGTAATATAAAATTTTCATTCTTCTTCCTTACCTTTACTAAAGCATATACTAATTGAGAGTGAAATTGAAATGAAACAAGTTTCATAGAAAGTGAAACGAAAAGAAGAAGAAAAAAAAAAAAACCTTGAATTCCATAAGTGCAATGAAAGAATTAGAATTTTTTTTTTTTTTCTAAAACTGAACTGCCCTGAATTTATATAAAGATAAAATAGTGACAAACACCTTAATTGTAGTATTTGGATTGACTTTAATAATCATCCTTATAGCTAATAAAAATGCTCCAATTGAAGGGTAAGTTTAATAGTTGGATAAGGTAACCAAACCCAAAACTTAAACCTGAATTATATGTTTTTAGTTCTACCACATAACTAACATATTAACTTGCATGTTTTCAAAGATAAAAATCTGAAAATAAGCATTTTAATATTTATATCTTTTTAATATTAGAATGAAATTAGAAATATATTATATTTGAAATAATAGATTTGGAAGAAAATATTTAAATGGAATTAAGTTACCAAAATTAAGTGAAAGTCAGGATTTCTGACTTCTTTTTTTTCAGTTTTTTTTATATTTTTTAGTTATTTGACTGCTAGAAAAACAAACACACAAATAATCTAGTTTGGATGTTAAGTGAGAAAGACAAACAATCTCGAAATTCCATTTTCAACAATAATTTAATTCTTAATTTTCTGGAGTTCACATAAATTAAAGCCTATCGTAATAACAACTCAAAAATCAAATTCTCCTTTCTCATTAAAATTTCGATTAGTGTAATGCCAGTATTGCTACGTACAGCAAGAAATTATCAAATAACACAAGTTTTACTGATTTGTTTGATACACCACTACATATATTGATATCGCAAAGGTTTGTTATTTGTATTATCTTTCTTTCATCTGACCTTTTAAGGATGTGAAGACACAAAACTTTATTATCATTAGGTGGTTATATTTTGAATGTATGGCTTTAACAACATATTCACTAACAATGCGAGTGACGCAATTATAATTTAACAGAACAGAGTAAAATGATCTTCTTACATTGTTTCCACTGCATTTCAATTGCTTGCCTTCAATGTTTCGAATGGGCAGTTCCTAGATGAATAAAACTGTTTTTTGTTGAAATTTTAAGTCAACAACACACAGCTACTACTGTTCAACTATTGTTCCAATGACGACCTGAAATCAAGGAATTATTACACCATTTATGTGAAGGAAAAAAAAATCATTTAGGAATCTATTGAGAATGGTATTTTGATTATGATAGTATTGATGATGCGAAAAACTATTGCCAACCCCAAAGAAGTCACAGATGCCAAGTAAAAATTGTCATCTTGGTGGTCCAAATTATGTCAGTGAAAATACCAAAACAGATATATGTGATTTCAGTGACATAGATGATAGATATCATAACTCGTATAAGGGACAAAAATTAATGATTTAGCATTAATATACCCAAACCATATTTAGTTCAACTGATCATATCCAGCTCCTAGTTAGATTGAACCATCCTTTTTCACGTATTGAAGCATCGTTTTTCGTGCAAACTCTTGCGAAGTGTAATATTCATGTTTTGAACTATCAAATTCTTCTGAAATTCGGAAAATCTGGACATTGATCTTTGACCTATTGTAACTAACCAGTGCTCATACTCTTTCACAACTTCTTTTTAAGTGAATTGAATTGAAAAGTAACATTAATTTTTATTTGAACAGATATGTAATATGTCGTGTTGTTATTAAAAGGTTACACCAACGTCAATATATCATGCTAATTCAGCGTTTCATAAAATATTTTCTCGAAATGTGATATATTTTACAGCGATTTATTAGAAGTGAGTGTATATTTTGTTTTAAATAATTGTATTGAAAATAAAAATATACATTTCTATACTTTTATTGTCTAAATGAATCTACGTTCAGAAAAATTATTGATATATCGCTAATAAAAATCATAAAAATATACAATAATAACAGTGGAGATGGTTTTACTATATAAATAATATATATGTGTGTGTGTATAGCCATATCACAGAATTGTTTTAATTCGTCAGAGACTCGGTCAAGTTGTGGGTTTCAAAAGCCGAAGAAGAAAAATAGCCAATTAGTGGGCTTCACTTACGACTGAAAAAAAAGGAAAAAAAAAAGAGTCAATTAGTGGGCTTCACTCATAGCTGATTTCAAGGAATATATAATCATATCCGCCCGATATAAAAATTAATAGGATTTAGGTCCATATAAGGGCCATTAAACCCATCCAATTAATGATCATAATTACATCTTATGAGAAATATTTCGTCCGTGGCTCATTGCTACAAGATTTTTTTTTTTTTAAAGCAATCATTGCTACATGATTTTGTGATCATTTTTCGTTTGTTCGGTTTTTTTTTTTTTTTTTTTTGAAGAACAATTGATGATAGTATACAACAATTTTGAAAAAGACGTTTGGTTTTGTTATATATTGAGCTATCTTTAACTAAAAAAATAAAACTTAAAATGTAATTCAAAATTTTTGAATGATATCTTTCTTTTTCTTTTTCAGAACTGTACTTAAATTATTTTTGAAAACTCAAATTACTTTATATACTAAAGGCCGGTTCTATTGCCACCAAGAAAAAGTTGTGGAAATTTTATTTAACTCTAAGTTTTGATAAAATATTATTTTTTTATTTACTAATTCGGTTTTAGTTCTCATTATCGCTAATGATTTAGATATTCATCAATCTAGTCTCTTTGACCGTTTAACTAATAGTCAAATGTGATAAAATTGTATAAAGATTAAAATGTCCTTAAATTATTTTGTCCTAATTTATCTACTAATGGGAATTTAACACTTGTCAAATAAAATTTAAAATCAAAACAATTAAAACAATTTTGCATCAATTATAAATCGCCACATCATCATTTTATAAATTAAAATGTTTATATAAATATAACTAAAAATTATGAATTTAAATTATTAAACAAAAATTTAAAAAAAATAATAATCATAAAATATTGTTGATGTGAAAACTGTTCTCAATAGTCGTACCAACAATAATGAACAAATTACAATCGAAGCACAATGTATGAAAGGAAAAGATCTTGTCATTTTATTAACTTGATGATAAGATAGAATACAAAAAGGGGAATGGATTTTACGAAATTTCCCTAGATACCTAACCCTCTTCTACCAGAGGCATTTCCTTCTCCCTTTGGCCAATTTCCTTTCCTCTTTTGTTAAAAAGAAGGGGCAAAGAGCCTATCTGATCAAAGGAGAGGGAAGCTTAGGCTATCTCATGGTGAGATTCCTGAACTGCCAGCATTAATCTAATGTGTACATTCCCTTTCCCATGACCCTCTTCTCTCTTACTTGCTCTCTAATTGTTCATGTTCACTTGTCTTTGGTTCTGAATAGTATTGTCTTTTATACAAGTTCTTCTTAGGTTTAGGGCTTACTATCTCTCATTTCTTTTTGGTCAATTTTCTTCTATTCCTCGTAGCATGCTTTTTTGCACCTTGTTGCCCAAGGCTTTCTTAGGGCAATCGCTTTCTCCTTTATTGTGTCTTGTGCTTCTGGCTTTCCTTAGCTCAGATGCCACGTATATATGTCTTTTTCTCTTTGGCTCCTCTGGTCCTTGTACTGGTGTAAGCATAACATTTCCTTTTCTCACTTACCGTCTGACATCCTTTCTCCTTAGATGTGTAAGGCTTAGGCCCGCCCTATAGGCTTACGAGTTCTACTATGCTGACATAAAAGGGGATCATGCACCGATTTCAAATTGAATCTCTCTCTTGACTGATTTTGTCACCCCTTTGTAAGGTTAATTGTGTCCATTTGCTATTTGTTCCTAGCTTGTTAGGCTTGGGTTTGCACCAATTCCTCTCCCAATTCAGCTTTATGGGCTTGTTAATTGAACCAAAAATTGAATTGACTATTTTGGGCTCAATGAGGTTGGAGAATGGTCAATTCCTCTCCTAACAAATATATTATTAAATATAAAAATAACATAAAAAATGTAAAATCAAAATTTAGAAATTAAAAAAGTTATTGATAAAAATTAAAAATTAGAAATGAAACACCCAAATGAATATATGTTACCCACATCTTCATCAAAGTGAATAACCTAGACGTTCATGAACACCTCCTTCAGATCTTCACGAACACAATCACCTACCTCAATCAAACCAAACCCAGACCCCATCCATCACGAAAATTAAACAATTTTTTTTTTAAAAAAAAAAAATGCATGAACTAGATCGGTGGCCAAACTGGCGGTCGATATAGTTAGAACCAAATTGTTGATTGATTTGGAGTGTTCCAGATCATTCAACGATATGGAAAATTCTAGATCGTAAATTGATCTAGACCACTCAAGATTGCTTGACGATCTGGAATCCATATCGTCAAACGATTTGGATGCAAGCTCGATTTGGCTGCTTATCGTCGACAATCTAGATACAAGACAAAGAAAAGTTCAAAATATAAAATATTTATTAATTAACAAGCTTAAATTTGGAATGTCAAAATGCTACAATCTGCAAAGCAAGTTCAATATTACGAAAACAAAATTAGTTTTTGTCAAAATAAATTAAATTTGCAATATAAAACCAGTGAGAAATTAAAAGAAAATTATATATATATGATTTAATTACCTTACTGATTGGATAAGATTATCCATCAATAACAACACTTACACATTCTTTAAAACCACCCTCACAACTAATTCATGAAGTAATAGAAGACTAAATTCTAAATTGGATAGATTTTTTCTCCTATATTAAGTAGGAATAGATAAATTATTTAAATAGATTATATCATTAAAATAAATAAATAATTATAAACTTCATTTGAGGAAAAACAGAAAAATAACGGTAGAAAATAGGATACCAAAACAGTGCACTTCTAACAGTCTCCCAGATCAGAAGGGAAAAAAAAAAAAAAAGTGAATTAGAAAAATTAATTAAAAAGAAAAAAGCCCGGCAATCGCGGCTTTTGTGCAATGTCTTGGTCAAAACCAAAAGCCAATGGGAAGGACATACGGGAAAGCATAGCATGTATTGCAAAGGATGATAAAATTAATAAAATTAAACGTGTCACACCTTTATTGCCCTGTGTTGAATCTCAGTGGTCGGGTGCATCACACAATAGTATACTCTTTATATATAGGAGACTTTCTCCCCATCCAAAAGTTGGTCTTGGATGAGCTAAGTATTTTTACGAAGTCGATTATTTTGTAGTGGTGTTGGTTTTTAATGAGTTCATTCCTTCAAAGTGTGAGAAAAAAAAAATTCTAATCTCCGAATTTTATTGGCCTTTTCCATGTATGTGTCAATAATCTGACTATACCCTCGGGAAATTTCTAAAAATCTATTGAAGTTTGACTAAAATTAAGAAGTAACATTGTAATTCCAAAACTAGGGGAAGTAGAGGGGGGTTCTCTATAGACCTGGTTGAATACTCAACCCACTATTTCGATCCAAACTCATTCACATAAAACGTTAGATCGGTCCATCTTTATTGCGTCGGATTAACGGAAACCAATAAATAATAGTTCCAGTATTGAGTTTATCTCTTAAACCCGATATAACCCATTATTCTACTAATATCATAATAATTTTTAATCTAAACTTTACCATAAACAACCCTAATTTCCTAAATTGTTCTTCCTTTTTTTTTTTTTTTCTTGTAACATGATCGTTTATAAATCTGCATGTATTACTAATTATTGTTGCGATTGTAAAGAAATATCATAATGCACTGGAATAGCTTAATATGAATAGATTCCATTTAAATCATATGACTATTAACTTAACAAAATGCTACAATATAGTTTCTCTCGATAAAAAAGAGGTCAAATTTGGTAATTTTTTTAATTTCATCTTTTTTTTTTTCATATATATATTTTTTGATATTATCTACTTCAATGTTTTTAAAATTCTAACCATCCACGTATCACGATCTAAATTTGTCGTATGAAAAGATCATCTTACTCTTTCTACCCAAATTATTTGTTTCCGTTCAGCGTTAGTTGATTTACAATTTGAACTTATTTTAAAAGTTTTAGAAACTTTAAGAATAGAAAGAGCTGTTTTTAAAATACTTTTAAAAAGCTTAAATTTTCTTATACATCATAGACTAAAATAAAGTTTTTCTTTTTTATTTATTTATTTATAGTGTTGTTTAATATATGAACTTGACTTCACAAACTTGAGTTGACCATGATAAATTCATAAGGCTTTGAATATATCTCATGTCTAAGTAAGGATTTTGTCAAAGAAGGAAAAAATAGAAGAAAGTAATAAGGTCATGATTCCAACAAAAACAAACACCTATCGATTACCACTTAACATCAGTGTTGTAAAAATCGTCGGTTATTCGTTGATCGATACCCAACGAGTCTGATAACCTCTAGATCGAGAGTCCTGATCACCGCAGGTGAGTAATCAATCAAGTTACCGAGTAATCAATCAAACTCGACAAACTCAGCATAAAAACGATTGGAAACCCAAAAACCACCAAAAATTAAAGCATCCAAATGAAACAAAATTTAATTGTTAAATCAAAGACTAACATTTGTTGATTTGCACTACAAAATTGAGCAAAGGACTAGTGAATCATGGTTGTCGTCATTGAACTGTTGAAGGAATCCATCAAGAGCGAGAGAGATCAAAGAGGGAGAAAGAGACTTGGTTGTGGTCACCGCGTGAGTGGATAAGGTCGGGGTTGAGGTTGTCGTCTTCGTCATTCATTGCTATCGCCCACGCTGCTAATCTGATGGATGATAGGATAAGGTCGTTGTCACCAATGCACACAAATCTGTGGGAGAAAAAGAAGAAGGTTGATCGGAAGAAGAAGAAGAGAGAAAAGAGAGGTGTATGACGGCTTTATGTGAGGGTGTTTTTGTGTGTGTGTGTGTGTATATATATATATATTAGGAAACGTTTCACAAACTACCCTCAGGTTTGATAAAGTTATATCAATATTTGAATTTTGACCCTGTATGTTTAGAAAAATATCAGTTTACATATTTAGATTTCAAAAAATAATATTTTTTTTTCTTAAAACAGTACTCACCGATTAATTTCGATTATTCGTCCAGTAACCGATAAATCGTTAACTACTACCTCGTCAGTCGATTAACGAGTAGCGATTTTTACAACCTTACTTAACATACAACTTGTGAAAATAATTTTCCATGGGGTAAATTATATCAAAGACCCTATCATATTGTATTATTACACTAGTAGTGCAAGTTTATGGTCTATTGCATTAAAATGCCCTATCATTAGTTGACTTAGTCAAACTTAAGATGTGATCATTTATTTAGAATAAAATAACGTAAATACCCGTATTATAAATATTAATATAACAATTAAGTAATAAAAATAATTTAATAAATAAAATATTAGAGAAAAAAAATTGATGTGGTTCCAAGATCTCTAACAACGCAAACCAACCATCACCAAATCTCCATCACCTTATCCTCGTTGCATCTCCATCACCAATGCCCACAAAACCCCACCATCATCGACACCCACACCCATACCATTAGCGGCTCCATCACCATCACCCAGACGCACATCATCTTCATCACCGTTATCGTGCCATCTAAATGCTTCAATTGTTGTTGCATCATTTGAAGCTCCAACCATCCCCATCTGTCTCGAAGCTCCGATTGTTGTCACATCATTCTTGATGCTCGTATTGTCGGTAGAACATCCCTCCAACTTGGTGCATCTTCGTGGATATGGCCCAAATTCAATGCGATCTCCATGTGGCAAGAGATTTGGGCGATATTGGCTTTTGTTGCATATCCATCTAGGTTGAAAAATATTTTAGCTTGAATTGGAATGAGTCGATTTTGATTGAAGAAGTTCAATTTTTTTTGCTTTTGGTTATTGGTATTGCCTAAAGAAAGAGAAGGATTTGTGTTTTATTTAATACTTGGGTTGAAGAAGATTTTGCTTTTATTAAAGATTGGATTGAAGAACATGAGTTTTAGTTAAACTGAAAGCGGTGATTTGGTGCCTAATTTTTTATTTTTTATTTAAAATTTTAAAATAATATTATTATTAATTATTTTTAAACTATGGTGTGGTGTGCCACATGATGATTTAGCAGAATCATTTTCATTCATTTATAATTTTTCATAAATTCATAGTTAAATGACCAATGCCGTTTAACTGTCTAACTTGTCGGTAGTTCAAACTTTGGTCAAATCCAATCAAGCATACTTTTCTGTAATTTAACCTAAACTCGTAGTATCTATTTTAATTTTGGTTAGACCTAAACAAGGGTATTTTTGTATAATTTAGGGACAGTTTATTTTTTTCACTTAAGATTTAATAATATTGAATTATATCTATTAAGTTGTTTTTGTTTATTTTTTTAAGTGATTAAACCACTTAAAACTACTAAAAATTTTTAATTTTTCACTTAATTATAAATCACTTAATGACATCTAAAAGTTTTTATTCCAAATCTATTTTCTCCAAAATAATATAATTTCAAATTTATTTTAATTTTATATTACTCAATTTTTTTTTCCCTTGATGGTTACAAAAATTATATTTGAAAAGAAAAATTCAAATACATCTCATCTCAAATTGTCTTGATCAACTAATATATTTTAATTTATAATTAAACATTCATTTTTCTAGTTATTTTATTAAATATATAAATATGATTAATACTACTATTTTTTAATTGTATTTTAATTATGAATAAAATATTATTAATATATACATAAAAAATGTTTTAAAATTTATTAAATTATTTATTTTCAAATACTTGTATTAAATAATTAAAGTTACATAACATCAAATAATAAAAAGTATATAAATATCAAATTATTAGTTTTTAAATAATTTTAATTTTAAAAAATAAATAAGTTTATAATATATTTGTCGACGTCTAGATTTAACCGACTAGATTCGTTTAAGGCCCAAGCTACAGTTTTGGGTTGTTGTAGTATAGTAAATAAAGCAGAAAGTAAAAGAAAAGAGGTTAGGGAAGAACAAAAAACACCAGAGATTTTTAAATGGTTTGGTCCAAGAAAATGTTTACGTCTACTATTCACTCTCTCACTATTTTAACAAAGTAACGGCACTCAAGAGATTGTCCCCTCTTTACAATGAAAATCATCCATTTTTTATAAAAATAGGAAGGAATTACAGTAATACATAATAAGACAGTATACAGTAAAGCAAAATGTAATGATGAGTTACATTTAATGCGGCTGACAATGTCAGACCTAATTCTACCAAAGCATGAATTTAGACGACTAACCTATACTGCTTAGGTGAAATCTCCGTAAACCATACTGTAATATATTATAGAGTTAGCATGTACAATACGCCTTAAACTATAATCTGTCTGACAGTTCTGACTGTAATTGACTTGCATTCTGAGAGATGTGACAGGAGCGAACACCTTAGTGAGAAGAATGTCCTGTCAGGTTGATGAGTGAGTAAGACTCTTTGTTGAACTGATATTGTTAAGGGTCGCTGATAAAGATAATAAACGAACTATACAGCGATCTGATGAATTAACAGACTACCGGTCTTATAGACAAGCTGATAAGCGAGTACATGCAGTAAAGGTCGAGCGGTTGGACGAACGGATGACAAATCCCATAAACGAGCACATGAGAAAAACTGATACATGAATACTTAGACGCTCTGATATGCGAACAGATGGTAAACGGATAAGCGAGCAGACAGACGAACAGAGGGATTGACAGATTACTGGGTTTCTTGGACTTTTGGATCACTGGACCCATACTTTAGACTTCTGATGATCCAATTAGTTTGATCGTGAAAACATTCCTAATATATTTAAAAATAAAAATAAATATATATTGTTTAGATTTTAAATTCATCATTATGTAGTCTTCAATTTCAGCAGCAGTGTTTAATTTTAAAAATAAAAATAAAAAATAAAAAATAAAAAAAAAAAAAATCCCCGCAACTATAAATATCGCGATGTGATAGGTTATTAGTAATCTGCCTTTTCCATGCTTTGGGAGTAGATTGAATTATTGTTGGTTGGTGGGCGTGGGGCCGAGCGAAATCCAATAGGATGGCGAAAAATGGGACGTACGTGACCCACCCAGTAACAAGTGTTGTTAAAATTTCTAAAGGTTGGGGACCCGTATGTAAAGCATGTGATTTGACTAAAACTCCGCTCCAAACTTGTAATGTACTAGTTTCTTTCTATGCAATTCACTCCCCGCAATGTACTTGTTTCTTTCTGTGCAATTCACTCCGACTTGCAATTAGAATATGGAATGTGTGGGTCAATCATATTCCACTTTATGAACTGAAAATACCTACTCCCAACTCCTAGTTTCTAATAGGAAACCTCTCATTTATAATAGAAAATGTGTTAGAAATACGAACAAGTAATAACATAAGGAGAGTTCTATGAGTTGGCGTAGTAGCACAGCACTTTGGCTGTTGTTTGTCTGTGAGTGACAAAGTTTGAACTTATGTGACCACAAAAGGTTGGTCAATTTTCCATTTGTGGGGCGACTTCTCTAAATTCCAGGAGCAGTGTTTTGAGTAATTCATTAGAATTCCATTAGTTAAAATCTCACTAGTTATTTAATCTAATGTCAGAATGGTAAAAAGTAAGATATATATTATAACAAGAAGAATTAAAAATCTCATTATTCTTTAGATTACTATCAATTTACAATAATTATAAAAGAAAAAGAAATAGAAATAGAAAAAAAAAATTGAGGATCAAGGCCTGGGTGTGATGCCCTCTCCTTAAAATAAATTTGCTGTAATCAATGAAATTGTCAATTAGGAGTGGGTTTTTTTTTTTTTTTTTTCCTTTCAAATTTTCAAAATTTGTTAGTAATTGTTTTTTGAATTTTTAATAATTTAAAATGTATTAAATATTATTATTTATAAACAGTTGGTCTGTTTCTTGTACCTAGAAGGAATCTTAGATAAGGACATCACTATGGACTTTAAATATTTAAAATTGGAATGTTTAATTCATGATGTTTATTTTAAAGTACTAAGATTTCTAACTTGCGAAATTTCACACTAACTTACAAGTTAAGCTTGTGGATTACCTTTTATATTTGATGCAAAGTTTGTTTGTTATCATTTTTATAAAGATTAATTTATGTTAGGTAACAATTTAAAGTTATTGTATCACACCTACTATTCTTGATATATTTCCCACTAACATTCCAAATTGAGTCCTAATTTATTTATAAAATTATAAAATACGAAGGGCTTCTTACCTATTGTAAAAATTACTATCTTTATCATACTTATAGCCATTTGTTTCATCAATACACGTATGTGAAGTATTAAAAAATATGTAAATAAAGAAAAAAATTATTTTAGTTGATATATTTTTTAATTTCCATCATTTTGTTTACAATCTTTTCATTTTTTGGTTTGGTAATATCTAAAATTTCATAAATCCGACAAATTATTCCTTCTATTAGTCAAACAGTTGTCTACATGCTTATCTTGGTCATTATCCTTAACGTATTATAAAAATAAAATAATAAAAATAAAAATTTATGAAATGATATTTTATAATCAATATTAAACAAAAAAATTAATCTCAACTGTTTTGATTGTTGACCAAGTCCATTGCTTGGAATTGATGGACATACCGCATTGCGATTCTCTTAGCTTATAATAATGGATTAAGTGTGATGGAATCCCCATCACTTAAAGATCAACGGTGGAGTCGAGATAGATAGCGAGATCCAATCTAAATCTCCATCATTCATTTTGTTCTTTTTCTTTTTTTTTTATTTTTCATTATATTTTATCGTGTTTAATATTGTTTTAATTTAATAAAAAGAGATTTTAACATACGCAAAATAATCATTTAACCCTTTTTGGTTTTGCCAGTTAAAAAACCTGGTCCAATGACTAAATTTGTGAATTTTTAATAAATCAGGGGCCATGAAAACTGAAAACGAAAACTTTGTTAAAGAACTAAAGAAGTGATAAAAACCGAAAACATGTAGACCAAATGAAATGTTTTCAACAAATAAAGATATTGAACATCAATCAATGGTTTTTTGTTTGATTTTGACCACAAGATACAATTGAAACGATGGCCATCTGTATAATTGAATTATTTGTCAGTGGTCACACTGTTGTATACAGTGTCGGTGCTGTTTGATATTTGACTGGAACGCATGCCGAGGAGCCATCCTGATGCTAAGACACACGATACCAAGATGCACCTGAATCACACCCAATTACTCGAATTTCCACCATTAAATAAGTTGACCTGCTTTAGGAGTCCACTTTGGTCATCCAAGAAAAAACTTACAGTAGATGAGGTAAAACAAACTAATAAAAAAATTAAAAAACAAAAATAATATTATTTAATCAATCTATCTCATCAGATTAATTATGAAACGGTCTTATAGAAAATTTTATTTTCTAGAAAACCAAAGCGAACTCTTAAAACAGATCATAAAGATTAATCTTAATTATCTAGATTGAAGATTAATCTCAACTGTCTGGATTAGAGCCATGTCCATCACTTAGAATTGATAGACATCATGCATTGTGATCCTCTTAACAATAGTGACAGATTAATTGTGCGTTTACTTTACTTCGAGGAATCGGAATGATCTAGAATCGGAATGTAGTATCGAAATCAGAATAAGTTGTTTACTTCGATTGCAGGAATCGAAATCGAAATTAACAATATTCCCATTGAGCTATTTATTTGCTTTGGAATCGGAATGGATTAATTATAAGTTACAAAAATATCCTTAATTAAAATTATAGATTAATTACAATATACAAAATTGTATTTAAGATGTGAATATCATATTTTTATCATGTACCTTGTCATAATAGGCTAAAAAAAAAAAATCTTAACAATTTAACAATACCATTGTAAATATTTTATGTATCTATTTTTTTTTTTTAAAGAAGAATATATTATGTATCTATATTGTATATCAATTTTTTTTTTTTTTAAATATAAAATGTTACCTAAACTTTCTTAATAGTAATATTATAATATTCTTCAATCCATCACAAAATTTGAGTGCTAACTGCAAATTATTAGAATAAAATATAACACTTTATATTAGCACATTTTTTTATGAAAACTTATAGCATATGTAAATATTTATATTTATAAATATAAAAACAACCAATCATCAGTTCATAAAATATAATAGCAACCGACTACGAATATAAATATAAAATCCTCACATAATATCTATAGTAAGTTCATAACTTGTGAAAATAAATTTTCTTTATTTTTTAAATAATGGTATAAAAGACTTTCTATCATGGATTAGGGAATGAGAATGAGATTCTTAAGTGGGTTGAGGAGAATAAGATTCTCATTCCACAACCCCAAATTGATGTGGGGTTCATAATTTTATTCTCATTACGAAATGAATTTTAAGCAAGTAAACAATATCAATCAATCCCATTCATCATTTTCATTCCTCAATCCGTGAAGTAAACGCACCATAAATATGATGGAATCTATATTACTTAAAGATTAACGATAGAGTCGAGATGGAGAGGGAGATTTTAACATAGGCAAAATAATCATTTAACTCTTTTCTATTAGTTTTGGCAGTTAAAAAAACCTCATCAAATGACTAAATCCTGACTTTTTAATAAATTAGCGGCCATAAAAACTAGAAACGAAAAGTTCGTCAAGAAAGTAATAAGAACCGAAAACATGTGGACCAAAATGAAATGTTTTGAACAAGTAAAGATATTGAATGTCAAGCAATGGTTTTCGTTTGATTTTGACCAAAACATGCATTTGAAACGATGGCTACCTGTTCAATTGAATTATTTCTCAGTGGTCATACTGTTGTCGAGTGTCGGTTGCTGTTTGTAGAGTGGAATCGCATGCCAAGGGACCATCCTGATGCTAGAGCACGCCATATCAAAATGCACCTTCATCACACCCAGTCGCTCGAATTTCCACCATTAAATAAGTTGACGTACTTTAGGAGTCATGCTTTGATTTTCATGAAAGTTTCAGAGCCGATATAAAAAGATGAATTAATGAAAAATATAAACAATTAAAACTATTTAATTGATTGGATTCACTAGATCAGTCGTGTGACGGATTATATAGGTTTCTTAAAGGAATGTACCAAACATAAACTACTCTAGCCATCACACTTGCACGCGCGAGTACCCGGTACTCGGACATCAGACGGATCTCTAACGTTGGGGGACCCACTTATCACCACACGACACCTACTCTCCGCGTGATTCGCTCGTGCCATTGACCTGTACATCAAATGCCAACAACATCAGGCGATTATGCAACAACGTGACGTCAGATCACTCAAAGGAGGATGACGTCAATGAGATCTCAATCAACGGTTGGAAACGGCCCTTGCACGTCAAAGTCACGCTTCGTCATCATTATTCGTGTACCCACTAAATGGACTGTGTATACAAGCGTCATTAAAGCGAGAAAACGTAACGTTTTATTGAAAAAAAAAAGGTCTCTCACAAATAAACCTAAAAAAAGTAATATGTGATTTAAGAGCAAATATAAATAGACTTTGCGGAGAAATAAAAAAATACTCAACTTCGACAGAGATGGAAGCGGAGAAGCGGAAGAGGAGCGAGAAGAGAGAGAGTGAAGAGAGATTGTCGACGAAGAAGAAGAAGGAGGAGAAGGAGAAGGAGATCGCGACGGACGCGGAGGTGGAGGAGTTCTTCGCGATACTGAGGAGGATGCAGGAAGCGATCAAGCACTTCGGTGAAGGGTGGAGGACGGCGGTGGAGATGGAGCCGGATGCGGTTGCTGCTGTCGACGACAAAGAAGATCAGGAAGTGAAGAGAGGCGAGACAGCGACGGCGGAGACGGAGGAGGCGGAGAATGGTCATGTTCTGGATTTGAACGCCGTGCCTGAAGGAGAAAGCAACGTGGCTCCTGCTTAGCTGGCTAGATCGATGGCAGCTCTCCCTCACGCGTATGGCACATGCCGATCCCGTTGTGAATTGAAGCTCGAAGGTGTTTTTTTTTTTTTTTTCTGTTCTTTTTTTTTTAATTTTTTTAAGAGTTATACTGGCCAATTTTTTTAAAAATTCACGTCCAATATATGGTCTCTATTCACGTTTTATGTGATTAACATATTATATATTTTATATAAATCATAAAATATTAGATAAATATTATGTCAAATATAACTTCTTAGCACGTTTTTAATCATTCGGACGTAAATTTAAACCAAAATTTTGTTGGCACCAGTATTTCTCTTTTTCTAATTCACATATAGTTTTTGTTAATTAGTGGCTTGGATTTGGACGGTAGGTCGTTTTAACTTTAAAGAATAGTAGCGGACATTGTATCGTGTGAACGGTAGTAAAATTATTGTTGACTTGACAGAAGAATTTGTGCCGTTTGATATTGGAACATCACGTGATAGCGTAAAGACACGTTAGCATCTATTAAAGTACATTGATCAGTGCTATTTAGTGCTGTGATTAGTGATTAGAAGAATAATTGCGTTCTTGTCTCCCCATCTTTTCAAGATTTTTGTATCATTTTAACAGTATTTTTATTGATTAATTATTTTGATTTTTTTTTTTTATAAAAAAATTTAATTTATCGTTGAACAGTCCGGTTACATGTGTTATATGCATCCTAATAAAAGTTTATATAGGTACACCGCACACAGGTACAGATTTGAACTTATTCTGCAGAAATGCTTTTTTTTTTTTTTTCTGTGAAAGAACTTGAAATTGTTTTCAAATTTAATTTTATTTAGTATTTTTCAGAAAAATCTAATCGGTTTATTTTTATTCAAATTTGATAAATTAAAAATCTATATGATAATTTTGTATTTTATATTAAAGACAATCTTTTCTTACTTAAAAAATGCAATATTGAAAAAGTAATTTTAATACAAAATTTGAGATAGATGATTGGTAAGTTTTCTTTTCAAGGCGTTGAGATTATAGATTCAATTCATATTTCTTATTGCAAATCTCATTTTATATTTAAGAAAGAACAAAGTAAATTTGATAAGAGAATTCTTGTTAGTTTGTTTATAGTGAAAACTTGGTTCATCAAACAATTTGTGAATTTATTGAGGAAAATAGTTATTTTTATTTCTATTATTTCATTCTTTAGAGACAGTTTGAGAAATATAATTTTGACTTCGGTGGACCCATTTATCAGTTAAACCTCTGCTTTTTTGTTTTTGTCTTTTTTTTCATTTTTAAATTTATATGGGAAGGAGTCATTTTCTTTTGCTCTTTTTGAAATGGAAAGGAGTCATTTGCATTTGGCAATGACTATTTGTAATCTCTGTCCCCGTCTATGGAGAAATATCCCTCGTGAATCCAGTGGAGGTCATAGAACGAGTTTGGTATTGGGAAGTATCATACGAATATGTATCAACAACGACAACTTCGAGAGTGTAAATTTGGCCTCAGCTCAAGTCGTATTCGAGAGAAATATTTGGAAAAAGAATAAATTGCATAAACTTTCCCACGTTTTTCTCCCAACAAGACAACAAAAACATGGAAACAACTTTAGTAACCCCAAAAAATAAAAATAAAAACCTTGAGTAACATTCTGACTCACTATTGTTTGTGGTCAATCTTTTAGGTAGACATAACTGGTAGGTGCGTTTGAAGGCTTTTGTTGGAGCATCTCCACTGAACTCTCTAAATGTTAGTTAAATTTTAATTAAAATAGTAAAAAATTCCTTTTAGCTAGCAAATAAGGCTGAAGGTGCTGACAAAGTATCTTGCCTGTGATAAATTTGTTGGATTAACTATAGACTATGTTTGACTACAAACTAAGAATATAAGTGTTATATATAAACGGATTTAATTTAAAATAAATAATATAAAAAGTCTATAGAAAACAAATAAAGTTGGATATTTTATATGTGATAAATTTATAGTTACAATTCATTTCGTATTTGGTACTGTTGACGTCTGAAACTGGTTTAGTCAACTTGTTGGTTCGTTCAAGCCCAAGACAGCAGATTTGTAAAAGATACAAACAAACAAAAAGAGAGGCAAAGAGGACGAAGGAAAAACACACGAGATTTACGTGGTTCGGCTTTAAGAATGGCCTACGTCCACGACGCCGGCTCCAATTAGGGACGGCAGTCACTATTACTATGTCTGTTTTGTGTTTACAGTGGGAGAGATCTTCAGAGGGAGAGTCATTCCCTTTACATTGATTTTTATCTCCTATTTATAGAGAAGATATTACAATTTGAATAGGTTTCGGAATCTTACAGATAAGGCAAAAAATAATATACATTAATTGAAATAATATCTCCCAAGATTATCTCTACCGCATACATAGCAATTGCCAAAAATGTCGTGATTCTATTTGGATGAAAATAGGTAAATTGGCTCATTTCCTGATTTGAATGGATTCGTTTTCCAGAAGGTCAACTGGTCAACTCTAGCGAGCACATTGAGCGAACGGCTTACTCCAGCGATCAGATATTGCAGCCAACGAGCAGACTCTGGCCTGGGTAAGCTGGAGCTCGTCCAAAACGAGCTGATCAGCTCGTTTTGGACGAGCTGACGAGCAAATCTGCTAGCTGATGAAGGAGCTGATGAGCTAGCTGATGAGTAGATCTGCTAGCTGATGAACGAGCAGATGCTTATGAGTTGGGCCTCTGCCTACTAGGTCGATTTATTGGGTCTTTTTCATTGGGCTTTTACCAACCCATTTAGGCAATTCAAAAAATACC
Organism: Dimocarpus longan; assembly: GCA_022984855.1. Lineage (NCBI taxonomy): Eukaryota > Viridiplantae > Streptophyta > Magnoliopsida > Sapindales > Sapindaceae > Dimocarpus > Dimocarpus longan. The sequence continues at coordinate 17,817,684 of CM041024.1, forward strand.
CATAACAGGTACAATAATCTTATTTGAGATTGTTCATATGACAATATGGAAATAGACACTTTTATATAGGAGTGAATCATGGTAAACATGAGTCTTTAACTAACATTCATTAAATTTAGATATTTATATTTAACAACCGGATAATCATATATAAATTGATATTAATCCTAAGTGTATTATAAACTCATATTTGTTGCGTTATATTCTATGATTTAAATGAGTGAGATCAATGTGAATAACCGGTCAATAAATTCGTTCTTTGAGAATATGATTTAGGAAATAGTTATGAACATTCTTTATAATAATAGAATCTACTTCTCTTTGCGAAAAGTAAATAGAAAGTTCCCTTAAAAGTTATTTCAGACATTGAACAATAAGAATACTCAACTTTCTATTTATATATAAATAGAAAGATAAATGTATAAGTTGTTATTAATATATTGTTCATTAGAAAATTAATGGTACTTAAAAGAACAAAAAATAATTTAGGGGTAAAAATGACATTTTGATTTAGCTTTAATTATGAACTACTTATTGAATATCAAATCATATATAATAATTAAATTAATGGATACTGAAAATTTCAAATTGTATAAAAACATTTGCAGTTTTAAGAGTGTAATATTAGGTTTATAATGGAGTAACTCTAAAATTACTAATAATGAATTATTTAATTGAAGAGTTTAATTAATAATTTTAATATTATTAGAGATCAAACCTATAAACTTATTGGGTCCCTTTAATAGCTCATTTCCTGTAAATATACATGTATAGAATATTATAATTGTACCACCAAATTATATGTGTCACATGATGATAAAATTTGAGTTCACTTAGTATTTGAATAATAATGATTATTCAAATAATTTAACAAGTAATTAGTTAATTATTGATTATGAATTAACAACTAGATAATTAATTTTATAAAAAGTCTTGAATTTAATTTCAGTAATAAATATAATTTAAATTAATTCTGAATTAATTTATTAGAAATCAAGTGTTCGATTCTAAAATATGACATTTAAATTGATTCTGTTATGAAGGAAAATAGTTCAATTCTTAACAAATAAAATTTCAATATTAATTTTAAATTAATGAAACCCCTAGTTATTGTCTATAAAAAGAAACGAATGAGTTTTCTTTATTAATAAAGGATTTTTTGGTAGGTTATACATTTGAGAGACTAGAAAGGAAAAAAAAAATATATATATATATATATATATGTTTTCAATTGCCAATATATAGAGAAGAATAATTTATGTCTTTCTTCTTTGTATAACTAAAAATAAATATTCACCTCTTATATCGTCATATTTGATTTTCTTTTTAGAAAAAAAAATAAAAAATATGTTAGTATATATTGTGGGTATTTTGGTGAAATGGAAAAAGCCCAAGGATTAAGGCCCATTGTGTCGTTCTGTAAGGAGAAACCCAGAAAGTGCTAGTCAAAATGGTCAGAAGTCAAAGGAAAGAGGGTAGCTATTCATTGACCTGTATACCCGAGCACACCCGATTATGTGGTTAACCGTTTTTAATCGCTGAGTAACTAGATTAACTGTACGACGGTTTGACCGATTGACAAAGCATAAACATAATCTGTTCATGGTCAAAGGGCTGCTCGATAGGTGCCCTTTAGAAGTTATCGCAGTGATCAGGAAGTCTGCTCGACTGCTCGATAGTCAGAAGAACAGTTGAATCTACTCGATACTAGAAACGCTTGATCATTGAAGCAGTCTGCTCGTTAGCACTACATCTGGTCGCTGAAATAGTCTGCCCGTATGATGCAATGTCTGATCGTTGAACAGGTTGTTCGCTAAAGTTGACCAGTTGACTTTCTGAAAGGAGAGTCAATTCAAATCAGGAAAAGAGTCAACTTACATATTTTCATGCAAATCGAATCTCGACATTCTTGGCAACTGTTATATGTATGATAGAGATAATCTTGGGAAATATTATTTCAATTAATGTATATTATTTTTTACCTTATCTGTAAGATTCGTAAACCGATTCCAATTGTAACATCTCCACTATAAATAGGAGATAAAATTCAGTGTAAAGGATAGAGGGAAATAAAATACAATTACTCCGAGAGAGAGAAGGGGTAATTGTCGTGGACGTAGGCCATTGTCTTTTGTCGAACCATGTAAAAACCTGTTGTGTCTTTTTCGTTTTGATCTTGGTCATTCTGATTTTGTGTGTGGTTTGTTGTGTCGCAGGTATTGGGTTTGAAGAACTGAGTTGACCAAAATTGAGTGTCAACAGTATAATTCTATATAATTGTTCTCACTTACTTATTTTTTGATGCAGTGATATATTAAGAAAAATTGGACGATAAGCAATCAATGAATCAATACAAAAGGTAAAAGATCTGTTATTTTATTTTGTTTTTATTATTTTATTTTATTATTTCATATATATAAATTTGTGTGTTTTTTAAAAAGTTTTGAAATTCACTTTTCTCCTCGTTTTATTTTGATTAAAATAACTGCTGTTTTTTGTATAAATAATTCATTTGTGTAATTTTTTAAAAGTAGAAAATAGCTTTATTTTCACCGTAAAGACTCAAGCCAAGCAAAAGTAGCAAATAGCCAAATAGAGTTTCCACCCCGCCAAACTGCACGTACATACTTTTTGTGTAAACAACACATTAAAGACGGTTTTCAAAAATTATAAATTATAGGGAAAATTACCCAAAGACTCTGACATTATGTAATATTACACTCATGTGAAATGTTTGTCCATAATTACACTAAATTGCCCTGTCATTAGTCCGTTGATTACCTAACATGAAGTCTAAATTGCCATTAGTACTTATTTTATTATTTTTAAACAATTTACTTAATAACTAAATATAAGAAAAAATCCAACATTCTTCATCGTCTAAAATCAGAATTTCAATTGTTCATCATCAGTACATCATCTTTCACCTAATCATGATAAATACTAGTTCTTTACTCTTCCAGAAGGTGGTGTTTTTTTTTTTTTTTTTTTCCCAAGATCTTTTTTTTTTCTCCTACCTGTTTTTCTTTTTTTAATTTTTTTCTTCTTTTACACGATTACATCAAATTTGTTTTTCCCTGTATGTTTTTGCTCTTCATTGATTTTGTTCTTTTTCTTTTATTAGCTTTTGCTTCTTTTAATTAGTTTTTCACCTCCACTACGTCACTTTTAAAATTAAAAACTTTCGACGTTAAAATTCGATTAATCCAGATTTTTGACCCAATACTACAAATAAACGAAATAGAGATAAAATATAAAAAAAAAAAAAAAAAAGAAAGAACAGGAATGCCAAGAGATTTTTACGTGGTTATACCCAAAAAGATACCTACGTCCATAACTGCTTCTTTAATTATTTTGGTAGAATCACAGTATATTATTGAGTGTGTTTCTTTCTTTCATGTCTCTACAATGAACTTTCAACCCTTATTTATAGAATAAAGTGTTACAATTTGAGTACGTTTAGAACAGGAAAAAATTTTACATTAATTATGCTACCAAAACTGTATCCATCAATTTAGAAATAAATCCTACCGAAGTAGGAGTTTGATTTTATTTCCAATTCTGGTAGTTGATTCTCTCTCAAATTAGACTACTTTTTTTCTAGAAAAATTTCTTTTAATAAGCATTTCGAGCTGCGAGCTAGATTTTGCTCCGGACGACCTAGAGTTGCGCATAAAGCAATCTTGACCATAATTAACTAGTGATATGAGAAATGCAATCAACGAACTAAGAGCTCGCTTATGCGAGTTGGATGTTGGTGGAATAAGCTTTTATCATTTGGATTAATTCATTGGATCAGTTTGTTAGGCTTTTATTAGTCCACTTATGCAGTCCTGAATATACCCACAACATCAGTCTCCTAGTTTTCAGTACGATCTGCGGACTGGGAGCTCTGAGCTCACTGGTAAAAGCTAATATGTCATAACCCGTCATGCTCTCTTTTCAAATTCTGTCTCATTGCTTGACTTGCGGCGACTCTTCGAATCATCACACCACTTACACGTCTCGTTTTATGTGCATTTAATACGTACGTTTCTCAATTGTCGGCACATGATAGACCCATTGTCAGCTCATAATGACAAATATATTAACTCGCGTGGCACCGTTAGATCTAGGGCGGCTAACTAGCCCCCAAATCTAATTATTAGAGTTTCAATCTCGCGTCTATATATAAGTGAAAGCCTCTTCCTTTTCACTCTTACCTTACCATTTTCAAACTCGAGATGCAGTTGAGTCTCCCTTTTCTCTCGTTTTCTTCTTATTTTACATCGTTGCACCAACACTCCTAAGATTTAAATCCATTGAAGGTTACTGTCTCTGTTTTTACTTCACTTACAGTAAGTTTCCATAACCAACTATTTTTTTTTTTCATTTTTTGTATGTGCTACATTTTTTTTTCTGGATTTGATATTGATTTGAACGTTTCATGTTCTTGATGTTATGTGCTCATTAATGGTTGTGACTTTTCATTTCCTTTCGTCTTGATCTTGTTGGTTGGTTCTTTGCAGACTGTTTATTGTTTGTTAAACTATGTATGCGAGCTGTAGGATGAGATATTTATAGGTTATTAGCTCATAAGTCGTTGGATCGTTTGTGACCTGCAGACTAAGAAGTTCCTCCTTAGAAAATATGAAACTTATATTTTTAGGCATGGTCTGTATGTAGCGACCTAACAATTCCTTGTTATGTGTAGACGTCTTCGGATCGCAAACGCTGGTCACACAAAATAGGAGATGATGACTCTTCTAGCTCGAAGTAGCTCAACATGGCAGTAGTTTGCATTGTGAAAGAGACGACCTCTCTTCACGACGAGGTCGCTGGGGAGTTCGCAGCTCGAGGTAACTCCGCAGTAATCCAGTATGTCGTTAAAGAACAGCGAGCTCGTGAAATTATTGGGGAGGGAGAGGCTCGTAAGGTGTTTACCACTACGCCTTGAAATTAAAATATGAAGAGTTGAGGGGAATAACTTTATAATACCGCATTCCCAGAGGTTGTTATGTCATGCTACCCGCACTTAGTGACCACGCAGCCTATCTCTTCAGGGGATTCATTGTCATTAGCACCAATCACCTTAGGCACGGGCTTAGATTTTCAGTCCCTTGTTATATCATCAACCTCCTGAACGGGCTAAAGCTCAACCTTTTCTAGTTAACCCTTAACTCGTACTCCCAACTCACGTCCCTGGTCTTGGTCTTCAAGAGGAACAGTCTTTCACCTCTAATCCCAAGAATCTACCGCCATCTCTTCAATATCAAGAGTGTCGACAGCTTGAAAAGGGGAATGTGAGATGAAATTTATTATCTCATATCTAGAAGACGGACTTCAGGGATTTCCGTCGTTACGGCGAAGTGAATGACAAGTCCTATCTATATGACTACAAATTAAGCTGGTTCTATGTCTCTTACCTTTTCCTTAGGCAGTTCGAAAATTTCGTTTTCGTCCTTAGTCCAGGTAGATAAATGAGACTGATTTTTATGTGAGCTACAAATGGGAGAAGATAAAAATTCTTAGGATGCTTGTGGACTCATAAGAAGGGAGAACCAATTACGCTTTCGACTATAAACTCCTTAGGACCCACCATCTAGCTCCTCCTCTGAACAACGAGCTCATTGACAACAATAAGAACATCAAAATTCGAGGTGAACTCGAACTCGCTCTTACCTTTGAAGCTGCTAATGACGTAAAGGCAATTTCTATCCCTCATGAGACTCCAGCAATGGTGAAGCTCGCTCTCCACAAGCCCCCTTCTGCTCGATCTGTTCAGTCAGCTCCTTCAGTTGTTGCCTCTGTTAGGTGACTATATCTGAACCGGTTTCAAGACTTTCAAAAGCCCAGGTTCCCACCTCACAGTTAGAAGTGACTGAGGTTTGACATAAACAGGTGGGAGCTACTGCTTACGAGGTTCAAGTTGCTCCAAGCAATAGGGCGAAAAGAAAGTCAGTGTCTTCGTATCCTCCAGCCAAACGATCATGAGCAGATAAAGGTAAACAGCCCGAGGTCACAGAGAGAAGAATGGAGCAACAGGCCAAGGTACAGCCTGAAGTCAGGTCAAGGGGATGTACTTCGACGTCGTCCTCGATAACATGCCATAAATCCTAGGGAACGCCATCAAGAACCTCGAGAAAGAAAGCCTAAGGGGCGAAGCTTTGTTTAGTTACATAGCTTGCCACAAGATGCTGGTAATCTTCTATACCTTTGTCTTTCTTGCTATCTTATTTTAAAAATTAACTTGCCGCATGTCAGGCCACTATGGGAACAATAAAGCAGATAAAGGAAGCTCGAACTTTTGAAGAGGAGAAAAAGGAACTCAAGAGCAAAAAGAAGAAGTTGCAGGATGAGCTCTTGTTCATGACTATGGAGACTGACAAGGCTAAGAACTCAGAGTAACTCCATCTGACGAGACTTAGGAATGCTGAGGATGCTATAAAGGAAACTGAGGACGCTCTGGTTCGCGAGGAGAGTACTCATACAGTTGCGAGGTCAGACTTCACCATCAAACTCCTCAAGAGTGAAGAGGAATTGGACAAAGCAATTGGCGATCTAGAGAAATCTGTGCAGCGAGTTGAGGCTATTGAGAAAATAGTGGAGAAGGCTGAGAGGGAGGTCGCTCTTACTAAGAATGAAGTTGAGGTACCGGTCACCAAAGTTAGAGAGGAGGTAGAATCAAAGACCTCTAGTAGTTTCCTCTAAACTTTATGGGAAGTTCATCTAAAGTTGGACTTCTCGTTTCTTAGTGAAGATGCAGTCGCGAAGGTGAAGATATATAAGGAGCCAGTCATCCGATCCTCTACTATTTCAGACGCAGCTCCTTAGAACACAGACCTCTCAGATGCAGCCTTTCAGGATGAGATAACATAAGTCGCAGTGCCTCTAGATCCAACCTCACATGACACAGCCCCCCATGTAGCTTGAATCTTTTTCTTGTAAAAATGTTCATAATTTTGTTACATTCACCTCGTTTTGTGAGGTTATTTGTAATAAATATTTCAACTTCATCAACTGAACTGATTCACCTTATCGCAAAGTTTATTTTGAATTTATTTGCTTCAATATAGCCTTGTGTTTTTATTCCCCTTTTCTTTTTATCTTTAAGTTTTCTGCGAACTGATAAATAATTAATATATAAATAAGTGGTAATAAAAGCTTATGAGAGCTAGTGAGGTCGTAGCTCGCAAATGATAGTTTAATTCAAAAAATTTAACTCAAACCATATCCAGTAGATAGGTATCTCAGCTAATAGCTTAATAAAATTTTTCGAACTATATCCAGTAGGTCGAAACCTTGGATAACATAACGTAATAAAATTTTTTAAGCTATGTCCAGTAGATCAGAACCTGGGATAACATAGCGTAATAAAATTTTTTCGAATTATGTCCAGTAGATCGAAATCTGGCATAACATAGCGTAATAATATTTTTCGAGCTATGTCTAGTACGTCGAAACCTGGGATAACATAACTTAGAATTTTGTCATAGAGAGTCTTGCTGAGAGATCATTTTTCATTTAGCATTTAATAAAGATATCAATAAGAATATTATTCAGAATATAAGTAATATGGGAAATTTGGAGCTTTTATTAATATTCATAGATTGAATATCGGCGAAAGTGTGAGATATGCGTACAAAAAGTTACTGAAAGTATCGGCGAAAGTGTTCAGCATTTCAAACTTGCGGGACCTCATCTCCATCCACATTAGTCAAGTGATACGCTCCATTTCCCAGGTTTTCTTTGATATTATAAGGTCCTTCTCAGTTTGGACCTAATAACTCGTCACTGGCCTTACAAGCTCCAAGAAGGATAAGGCGTAGTACGAGATCACTGACGTTGTAGTGCCTAATTCAAACCTTTCTGTTATAGTACCTCATAACCCTTTGTTGATAAACAACTACCTTTAAATGAGCTGTTTCTCTTGTCTCTTTGAACTTTACACTGCAAGGTCGCTTTTAATTCTACCGGAATCATAGCTTCAGATCTGTACATCATGGAGAAGGGAGTTTCATAAGTAGTGTTGCGAACTGTGGTTCTATAGGCCCATAGCACTTTTCATAGCTCATCTACTCATGCTTATTTCTTTGCTTCCAACTTTGTTTTCAAGATCTATTTTATTATTTAATTCATAGACTCAACCTGACCATTGGCCTGTAGATGGTCTACGATAGAGAAACTTTTAACGATTTTCAAGTCGCTATAAAACTTGATGAATTGGTCGCTGTTAAACTGAGTCTCATTATCTGTTATGATCTGTTGAGAGATCCCAAACCTGCAAATAATATTACTCCAAACAAAACTTTCTATATTTGTGGTGGAGATCTCTGCTAACTCTTTGGCTTTTACCCACTTGGTAAAGTAGTCTATTGCGACCATAGCGTGCTTACAATTGTTGCAGGTTGTTGGTAAATATCCAATTAAATTTATCTTCCAAATTACAAAAGGCCACGGGCTCACCATTTGATGAAGATAAGTTGGTGGAACTCGTAAAACCTTGGTGAACCTTTGACACTTATTATATCTCTTGATTAAGTTGATGACATCTTACTTCATGGTGGGTCAGTATAATCCTTGCTGGAGTGCTTTTTGAGCTAAAGACAACCCCCCAGTGTGATTTCTACAGTGACCAACATGTATTTGTTTTAGCACGGTCTCACAGTCCAAACCATCGATGCATCTCAGGAACGGAACGGAGAATCCTCTCTTGTAGAGCATATCATCATAGATGTAATATTGAGCTGCTCTAGCTCGCAGGCGATGTGCCTCCAGCTTATCACTTGGTAGCTTCCTATCCTGTAAGTAGTCCAAGATTGGGCTCATCCATAAATTTGGCTGGACAATTATGGCTATCATTGAATCCTTTTCTTCTGTGTTTGGGGCAAGCAAGAATTCTACTGGGATAGCTCCTAGAAAGTCTGCATCTTAGGTAATTATTATGCGAGCTAGTGCTTCCACATACGAGTTTTGATCTTGTAGGATCTAGTTCACTTCATACTTCTGGAAAGTGCCTAGCAGCTTCTAAACCTTCTGAAAGTAAACAACCATCTTAGACCCCCTGGTCTGATATTCCCCTTTGATGTGGCAAACCACGATCTGAGAATCACTGAAAATCTTTAGTTGCCGAACTGGCATCTCTTTAGCTAAACGCAGACCTGCTAATAACGCCTCATACTCAACTTTGTTATTGGTGGCTCAAAACCAAACCCTAGTGCACAGAGAATCTTGTGTCATTCAAGACTGATTAGTAACATCTCAGCCCCAACTTTTTGTTCGTTGGAAGATTCATCCACATATTGCTCCTAAGTTGGACCTTTAAGAGATTCAACCTCCTCTTCTACGGGCCTTATGAACTCCACGATGAAGTCTTCTAGAGCCTAGGCCTTTATTGCCTATCTCAGCTAGAACTCGATGTTGAATTGTGCGAGCTCTACTGCCCACTTGAAATCGACCCAAAGTGTCCGACTTTTGGAGGACCTGTTTCAATGGATACTGAGTGAGGACTTTAATTCTATAGGCTTGAAAATATGGGCATAACTTCCTTGACGCAACTACCAAGCAATAAGCAAGTTTTTCCATCTGCGAGTACTTGATTTCGACATCAAGCAGCCTTTTAGTACACGAGAAATTGTGTCATTTCCTCTTTTCGCACCAAAGTCATGCTCAAAGCATGCTGAGATACCCTCAAGTATAAAATGAGCTTTTCTCCTTCTTTTGGCTTGGATAGGAGCAGAGCTCGTCCCACGTAATCGTTCAGTTGTTGAAATGCCACCTCCCATTGCTAATTCCATTCGAAATTTTTCACCTTCCTCAATACACCGAAAATAGGGAATGCATTTGTAGTGGTCTTCGAGATGAATCTACTGAGAGCTGCGACCTGACCATTGAGGCTTTGCACATCCTTGACTAAAGTAAGAGACTTCATGTCAATTAATGCCCTAATCTTTTGGGAATTTGCTTCAATCCCTCTGCCATTAACCATAAAGCCAAAGAATTTTCTAGAAGCTACCCCAAATGCGCACTTGAGAGGGTTTAGCTTTATTTGGTAGTTTCTTAATATCTGGAATATTTCCTTCGAGTCGTGCACGTGGTCAGCCTCTTATTTGGACTTTACTAGTTTGTCGTCCACGTACACTTCCATTGTCTTACCAATCTGTTCTTCGAACATCATATTGATCAAGCGCCGGTAGGTTATCCCTGCATTCTTCAGTCCAAATGGCATCATTTTGTAGTAGGACATGTCACGATTTGTGATGAATGAGGTGTGCTCTTCGTCCTCTGAGCTCATCGGTATTTGATTATAGCTCGAGTAAGCGTCTATAAAGCTAAGAAGCTGGTGACCAGTTGTAGCATCCATAAGCTAGTCAATTCTGGGTAAGGGAAAACTGTTTTTCGGGTAGTCATGAAATTGATACATGTTCTCCATTTTTCATTTTTCTTTTTAACGAGCACAAGATTTGTGACCCAAGTTAGGTAGTAGGTTTTTCGGATAAATTTGTTTGCTAACAACTTATCTACCTCCTCCTTTAGAATGGCACAACGTTCTGCTGTCATTGGCCCCCCTCTTTTAGCAAACTGGTTTACGGTGAGGGTTAATGCTCAGTTTATGCGATATGAACTTAAGATCTATTCTTACTACATCCTAGTGGTTCCAATCAAAAAAGTCTAAGTTCGCTTTGAGATAGTCAGCGAGCTGGGACTTCACCTTTGGAGTTAGGTCTCGTCCTATTTTAAGGCGTCTTTCAGCATCCACTCCGCTGACTTGGATATCCTCGAGCTCTTCTATAGGCCCAGCTGTTTTGTCTGCGTCCACCTCGTGCAGGTTGAGGTCGTGACTTACCCCTTTCTCACTCATAACATGTTGTCTAACCCCAAAACCACGTTTACCTTCTTTCCTTTTATCCTAATCTTGATTGTGTGTTCGTAGTAGAGTCAAGCCAGATGCTGCTCACCTTGCACACAACCTATCCTATTAGGGGTTGAAAATTTGATTGTGAGAGTCCTAGTGAAGGTGACCACATCCATGTCGTTTATAGCAGGTCTCCTCATAACCATATTGTATGCCTCATAGGGGCAATCAATTATTAAGAAGTCAGCTAGCACAGTGGCTTGCTAACGTAAATCCCTAAATGTAAGCAGAAGTCTGATATAGCCTACTAGAGTGATGGCGTCTTTAGTGAAGCCATAAAGAGGTTTTGGGGAAGGTCTCAGCTGTTCTGCCCCTAATCTCATCTGGTCATAGCATCTTCTATACATGACATTCACCGAGCTCTCTGTATCAATCATTATCGGTCATACTTTGGTGCTACTAATCTTACTCAAATGATGAATGGATCATTACGAGGCCAACATATGCATATGGAATCCTCCTCAGTGAAAATAATGTTGTCCGAGGCTGTTCTTGCCTTCTTTGCAGGTCCTTCCAGCCTATTGTTGCATATGAGCAAGGCATAATTCGCTTCATGTACATAACATTCATGTAACCTAGTGAATGTAGCTACGATGTGAGGACCACCATGTATGGTAAAGATGGTCTTCACTGCGGGCTCGTGTTCTTGTTTAAGAGCTCGCTGAGGCTGTTGATATGCTAGCTATGTCAGTTGTTAAGGTCATTGGTGTTGAGGTTACGAGCTCACCAGTCGCACCACGTAATCTCTCAAGCGACCTCTCTTGATTAGATCCTCGTTAACGTCCTTTAACTCCCTATATTCTGAAGTATTGTGTTTGACCTCATTATGATAGATACAAAACTTATTTCTATTTCTAAGGTGAAAGGGAGATTTCATAGGATTAGGCTTCCCGAAATCCTTCATGTTCCTCTCTATTACAAAGATCTTATCCTGTATATCTTATATGATGTTTTAGCTATCATGATGACCTTAACGCTGAGATCGTTCTTTTCTAAGCTCATTTCTGGCTTTCTTAGCAACTTAATTGTTTGAGCCGTTATTCTGACCTTGACTTCCATTCTCACCATTATTTCTTTTCTTTGATTGGTTGAAACTACCAGCTTCGCCCTTTTAGTTAGACTTCTTGGGGCCAAAGATCTCCTTCCCCATCTGATCTCCTTAACAGCTCGCTCGTAGAACTTACCCTGGTCCTTCACTGGAGATTTGTAGATGCTCTCACACAGCTTCTCATCCTTGCGAAGCTCAGCTGAGATCGCAGTTAGAATGCTTTCGTCTGAAGGATTCTTTATATTACTGACTTCGCATCTGAATCTGGTAATATAATCTTTCAGCGATTCATTTTGTTGTTGAAAGACTGTAGCAAGATGACAAGATGACGCGAGCAACCTCCTCAGAGCTTTATATTGTCTGGTAAATTTTTATTGACATTCCTCCCAACTATCTATGCTACGACTTGGGAGACTCTCCCCTTGAACCAGATCCACGAAACGTCCCGAGGGTGGCTAGGAAAACGTGGCACTTGACCAAAGGATTGTCTGTCTAAAGATCCATTTAGACATTGAACGCATGCAGGTGATCATAAGGGTCTCTATCTCCATTGTGCTGAGGGATGTTGAGGAATTTGAATATAAAGGGGAGAGGCTATGTCTCAATCTCCTTGGTGAAGGGGGTTCTCTCCCCATATTGATCATGCTAGTTTGAGGTACCAGAGCGTGCCTCAAGTTATTGAACCCTCTGAAGGAGCTCATTTATCTTTAGGTTCTGAGGCCTTTGTCCTCTCCTGTGTTCGCGATCTAGAGAGCGACGGTCTGGAACATATTCTTGATTAGGCCTTCGCGAGCTTCTAGCTCGGTATGACTCCGTTCGTCGCTGATAGTCTATTTCATCCTCTTCATACTAAGGTGTGGCCCGAACTTAGTCATAGCCATCCTCCACGTGGTGGCTCCCATCCTAGGTCACTCTTACCCTTAAACTTGCAAGATGCATGACTTCTTCCTTTTCACAAGCACGACAACCTTCAACTCTCGATCGTGAGTTGGAGGAACAAGTTGAGTTAGCAAGTCACTGTACCTCTTTGTTAGGCCTTTTAGGGACTAGCACTTCCTCTCGTTGTTGTGGGTAAATTTCTTTGGAAGCAGTAGCCTCTAGTCTGGGCGTATTCTGGGCTTGGGTTTGTGCCAGCACCCTGACTGTATATGTAAGTTGCTATACTGTATTTTTCAATGCCTTCTGCCACTGGTACCACACCTGCAACCCCTCAGCTATAGGGATCATTGGTGCTGGTAGACGAGGGGCTAGTGAAGGCAAACCCACAGTAGCGTCGTTTGTAAGGACATGAGATATGTCTGCCATAAGCACAATTATATCTTTCATCAGTTGGATGTCTCACTGTTGTTGATCCATTTGCCTTTTTGGTTGATCAACCGCCACGTCAAAACTTTTAGTGGTTCTTCCTCTTGTCGTAGCAATTGAAACTTCAAAAGATTACATTCTAGGCCGTTCCTCTAGTGCCAAAATGTCAATGTTTAAATTCGATCAATCCGGATTCTTGACCAAATACTACAAATAAAACGAAATAGAGACAAAAGCAAAGAAAAGAGAAGGGGAAGAACATAAAAGCCAAGGGATTTTTATGTGGTTCGACTAAAAAAGCTACCTACATCAATGACTGCTTCTTTAATTAATTTGGTAGAGTCACAGTACATTATTGAGTGTGTTTATTTCTTTCATGTCTCTATAATGAACTTTCAACCCCTATTTATAAAATGGAATGTTATAATTTGAGTACATTTAGAACATGAAAGAATTCTACATTAATTATGCTACCAAAACTGTGTTCATCAATTTTGGGATAAATCTTATCCAAGTAGAAATTTGATTTGATTTCCAATTGTAGTAGGTTATTCTCCATCAAATTAGGCTGCTTTCTTTCTGGAAAGATTTTTTTTCTGAAAAAATTTCTTTTAATGAGCACTTCGAACTGCGAATTAAACCTTACTCTGGACGACCTAGAGCTGAGCATAAGACAGTCTTGACTATAGTTGACTGGCAACCTGAGAAATGCAATCAGCGAACTGAGAGCTCACTTCTGCGAGATGAATGTTGACAGATTGGGCTTTTATCATTTGGATCTATTCATTGGATCAGTTTGTTGAGTTTTTACCAACTCACTTATGCAACCAGAAATATATCCACAACAAAAACATTAAAAAAATAAAAGGAAAAAAAGTGAAGGTTTGCTATAGCAGAGCTCCATTTGGTGAAGCACTGGTGTCACTCCACCATGGAGAAGTTGTGCCACTCCATCCAAGAATTCTACAAATTTTCACATTCTTCTTCACTATTCCTTATCCAAGAGTTCCATCGATGAGGGAGGAATTTGCTTCATGATTAACTCCTTCACACTTCATCCTAATGGATCCGCAATCGCTCCATCAGATGGAGCATCTGAACAAATATTGAAGTTGAAAGAAACAAAGTTGAAGAAAAACTTGCTTTATGTATTTCTATATAGGTCTCCAGAAAAGAGCCAAAACTCATTTATATACAAGTCAGGAATTAATTAAAGCCTTCTAACTATCAACCTCTCTAAAGTTGCCATTTGTCACTAATCCTAACTAACCACCTGTTGTCACTAAACATAAAATACTGAGTATAAATACAAAGCATAAGTGCACATATAACAATGTACATATAACTTTACAGCATCGCTCCAACGAAATAGAGTGCTTTGCCAAAGAGGAGCAATTGGTCCACATCTTTCATGGATGAGCAGATTTACACCATCCACTTTTACCGTTTGAGTTTCTAATTGTTTTTCTATTCCATCCATTTTCACTTTTCTATTTTTTTTTTTAATTTTTTTTTTAAAAAAATTGATATGTTAATTAGTTCTATTGACTATAGGAATATGTTTTTTACTTTCGATTCAAGAAAAGTTAATGAAAAAGAAGTAGAGTTGTTGAGAAAGAGATGAAGGAAAAGAAGATTTGAGTTCTGCCTAACATCTGACCCATCTGGATTTGTTTTTGTTTTTTGTTTTTATTTGTTTTTAGTTTTTTTGAAGTGGTAGACATCTTGGTCTTAGGAGATATAGAGCTTTAATGGCTTATTGAATTGGATCTTGGAAGAAAATGGAAAGGAATCTTGGAAGAAGAATGGAGATTTATGTTTGATTTACGGAATTGGATTTTTGGAAGAATACGAAGGTGTGTGATGAATGATGATAATGGAAAAAGAGTTGTTGATTTTTATTACTTTTTAATAAAATAAATAAATGATTAAAAATAATAAATTTTATGTTTTAAGTTTTTAAATACCATCCATTACTTTTTTTATCTGAAATTTAATTAAGTAAATTAATAACTTGTGAGGGGCAAGTTCGACTTTTTATATCAGTAAATTGGTCAATGGTTAAAGTTAGGGAACTTGATGCAATTAAGAGCAAACATTCCATATGGGTGTAATATTACATAATTTCAAGAGTATTTGTGCAATTCTTTTTATAATTTATAATTTTTTAAAACAATGTGTTTACAAAGGGGTGCGAGTACAACTTTAGTGAGTTGTAAATATCATCGCTCTGGTCGATAACCAATTTTGAAGTATTGTTAGCCAATCAAATTCCAATAAACACGCTTCTTCTTTTTCAAGTAATTTAGTGGGAAATCAGAATTCTCTATCATCATTTTTTTTTTTAATATTTTTATAATTTAGTGATACATTAGTATTTAAAAAAATAAATTATTAAGATTATTTGATTTTTTTCTTTTATACATCACTCAAATTTAAATTACTTTTATAAAAAAATTAGTATCATATCAACATTAACAATGAATATTTACTCTTTAACGAGCATACCTAGGCTGGGGCTGTGGTACACAATAAGTCAATGTTTTTAAACCATATCAACCCAACTCGATTGTATTACGTTAAAGAGTACTGCATAATGCTATCTAAGGATCCATTTTAGTATTTGTTATAACTTTTAAAATAATCATTGATAGATGTGTTCAATAAATAATTTGCCGTAAAGCTAATCACGATAATGTTTGGTTAATTCTACTGTTAAAAATATTATAATTGATAAACCTAAAGAACAATTAATAATGATAAACTACCTAAAATTTTTATCCAAATAATATAATAAACTGATTTATAACTACCACATTAATTTTAGGATGACGTATTATGATGTGATATTTATACATAAGTTTGCTACATCATTTGAGTAATGAATTTAAATAAATTTTTTTGTGGCACGGCATTACTCAAAAACAATATGCATACATTGGTAATTTTATGTTAATTGTTGTGAATTTATAAATGTCTAAATAAGACATAAAATAAAATATTTTAATTTATATTTGGAATGAATATAATTACATATAATTAAGGTTAGGACATAAAGCGTTTTATTAAAATGAAGAGTTAAGCTAGATAGTCCAAAATATTTGCTCAAATTCTTGATCAACTAATATAGCATGTGAGTTGTCGACATCATGTAAAATGTTAAATAATATGGTGATTAATATGTCAATTAAAATTCATATACCACATCATTTTGACATGAATTTAAATAAATATTTCGGGTAACCTTAGTGTTACTCTAAAATTAATAATACTGATTTGAACACTTTAAAGATTCATTGAATCCTTGATTATTATTTTTTTTTTTTTTGAAAGTGAATTCTTGATTATTTTATAATTACTTTACAAAAACAACTTCCTACGTGTTTTTTGAAATTGCTACCAAATCTACTCACATTACTAAATCATCATTTTGGAAGTTTTATCAACCATCTTCTTTCGAGTGACTCTATTGTCACCCATAAAACCTAAGTCCAAACCCACCTTGTTTTAAAATTTTTGTTGTTAAAAAATTTAATGATAAAATTAGTTATATATCCAAACAATGGAAACCCATATTTTTCTTCAACTTATCTTGGAAAAGTTCTTTCTTTTATCAACTTTTATTCTACAACAATGATGCCATAACTTACAAATATCAGTATAAATTGGATTTCCTTTTTCTCAAATTTACACTATCAATAGGCAACAACACCATCTTATTGGTTGGCTTTCCTTAATCCTTAATTCACAAATTTTGATATAAACGGCTATCCATTATGGCTTTTGAAAACTACTTTTGATATTTAAAGATTTTTTTTTTTTAATATATATAGCACTAAAAAACTAAATATATATTTTATTAGCACCAAAGAACTAAAATGAGTTTTAAAAACCTTAAAATACTATTCATTATTTTAATGATAAAAATGTCCTTGACTTTGTAACTGTATTATTTCAAATGTTTGCAATAGTTTGCAAACATATAAATAGATAGCGAACACGGCAATAGATAGTGAATACATGTATATTTTCAATAGATAGTGAATACATGTATATTTTCATCACATATAAATAGATAGTGAACATAACAATAGATAGCAAATAAAGCAATAACAGATAGCAAACATATAAATAACGTAACTAACAAACAAAGCAATAGATAGCGAACACAATTATTGTTAGGGTTTGCTATTTGATGGTGTTTTTGCGACTATTAGCATTCTATCTTCGTCAGTGGACCTCAACACCAAATCAACTATGACATCGCTATCTAATACATTCAAAAATGGTTTTCCAAACCCATCCTCCCCTAAATGTGTGCGATGCAACTTCACATTAAATGCCAATCAACACCATTAAAATTTAATGAAAGTTAAATTTAAGCCAACTATCATATCAAAAATTATTTTTATCTCAAAATTGGGAGTGACAAACGTCAACAACCTTCACTTTTAAGAGGAACGAAATCGAGACGAAATCAATTTTGATATCTAGAGAAAGTATTGATAAGATGAAGGAGAGTGTACAAGACAATCAAGATGCAAAGGAATACAGTTAAGGGAGTTGTATAGATGAAAGAGAGTAGAAGACTCATAAGGCTTTAATGAAGGTAATATAGACTTTTTACAAGAGGATATGATAGTAAAACTTAAGTTAGTTCTTTAGTGTGTAAATATACTTAAAATCTTTGACACTTTTTATTTTTTTTCTGAAATATAAAATCGTTGATATGCAGAATAAGGAGATGATTACTTTTATAAAAATTTTGAAGACCCATACTCACATGATAGAGTTCAATAATGGAAACATGGTTGAATGGTAAAATTTAAAATGAGAAATGAGTATTCTCCCAATTAATTGAATACAAATTTTTAAATAAATCTCTTATAGTTTTGCTATCCTTAATAAAAAAATTTAATTGTTTTTAAGAGTTATTCTCTTTTAACTTTTTAGATTGAGATTTAATAAAAGAATAAGAGATCAAAGAAAAAAAATGATATGATAAAACGAAAGAAAAAAAGAAAAGATGAATGAAAACTTAAAAAAATAAAAAATAAAAAATAAAAAATAAGAGAGAGAGAGAGAGAGAGAGATTAATGTGAAAGAAAATAAGGCTATTTTTTGAATTATGAAAGGTGTAAAGGGAACAGTTGTTAAGTTTATATTTCTATACTGGATATTCTAAGAAAATGGGTGTGGCGAGGCATTTTATGGGTGGCAATAGAGCCACCATTTTTTTATACCAAATTTATTAAACAATCAAATTTTAACTTCTTACAAGCAATACCAAACAAAGCCTGAATTATGTTGGAAATTCCACTTTATACATTAAAGGATTGTATAATATGACTAGAAGAATACTAAAGTTGTTCGGATAAATATTCAAATCAACCGAGGATCTAAAATTTTAAAGGTTCTTAAAGTAACTTAATGCTTTAAAAAATTGGGTATGTTAATTCTAATATGAATTTGAATTCGATTCCATCTCATAACTTATAAGAGACCTCACCAATAGAGACATTGGTCAAACAGAAATGAATATTATAACTAGTACTAAAATTCCAAAGAATTATTGGCAAAGCATCTGTAATAAGATTCTGAAGCTAATGTCCCATAACATTTGTTGGCATCAACTTAGCATCTTCGTTGCGTTCATGTCAAATTTCTAATGAAGATACCAACGACTAAAATGAATTTTAATGATTCTCATTAGTGGGCTGCGGAAATCTTTCTCCATTATATGATTGAGAGCCACTTGGAAATTTTGTAATCAAAATATGGCCAAGTCCAAATTCCTCCACGCAACAACAAATTATTATTACCTCTTATTTTTCACTAGAATCGTGTGGTGTGCTTTAAAATTATATATATATATATATATATATATAGCCAATATCTGTCTCGGATCCGTTCAATGTGAACTTACAAAAACAATATTTGATAAATAATAGTGACAACGTTTGGAGCATGCAGGCGCCAACTTTGTAGGAAAAGGGAGCCGCCTCTCACTTTAACACCAATTGATTAATGATTACCGCTTAACTATTAGCATAAAAGAGGAGGATGATGACGAACAGTGGTTGTGGTGTTTAATGTCCGATTGATCGACAGAACTTGTCACTTGTCTGATAAACAGGTTGATCAGATACACGTTTTGACAACCAACAAATAATATATATTGGTGTTTCAAAAATAATAATAATAATATGTGTTATAAAGTAATATTTTTCTAATTTTTTTATTAGTATTATAATTTTATTTTCTTCTAAAACAAATAATATATTGTGCATAAAATAATATTTTTCTAATATTATATATATATTTACCGATAAAGGGTAAGGTAGCTTACTGAACAATCTCTTTCGCTCCAAGCATCTCAACTTACAAATTTATACCCTCACTTGTGGGTAGTGTAATTGGCATCACTTTCCCTGTCTTTGCCTCAAAGAGATAGGATTCGAGATTTACTTCCCACTTGTATGTGGGTTTGTGTTTGTGGTAACTTTTCCATTTATACGTGGATCTCTCCTCCCAAATTATGGAAGCTATGTTCCAAGTAGTGTTTTAGAGAATGCATTAGAAGATCTCGATTATGATATCTGCACTTGTAATATGTATACTATGTCAGAAAAGAATTTCAAATTTGTCCTTACTGTCGGGCCTCCTTAGCCGGCTTGATTGATCACTAATTGTTAATCAAACAAACTTAAAGCAGCTCTGAGGTGTAGCTCTAAGGGCAAAGCTAGCTGAGAGGGCATCAATAAGGGCCATGGCACCCCAAATTTAATCTTTTATAAAGTATATCACAATAATTATTTATACAATCTTAAACTTTACATAAAATATAATTCACATCCCCTCTTTCAATATTGCGTGTTTGGTTTTTTTTTTTTTTTTTTAATGGTTGAGATAAACTCAGGAATTAGTTAAAACTAAGTAAAGTTTGACTCTGAGATACAGCTTGGGGAACGGCTCCAATATAGGAGGAATCAACTCACACATAAGTGGGAAGAAGACTCTTACAAAATTGGGGGATAACATACACATTTTTATATGGTGGGAAAGAGGTGTTTTGCCATTTGTGAAAATTGAAACAGGCACCCAAGGTACCAAGTCAGTGGTATTACCACGACGCCACTAACCAACTCTCTCGTGTGTTTGTTGTTGGCTCCACATAAGTATGGACTCCTGTATGTGCATAACTTACAGCCATGCCATCACTTCTAAAGATTGTTCTAACTAGATGGCCATATCAGAGTTCATCAGAGCCAATGGAAGCTACATGTCATCATCTATCTTCTGAAATTAAGTTAGTTAGATACAGCTCTAGTAGCTTATTGCAATCATTATTGAGCAAAACACAAAATTTATAGAAGTTTCTTTCATTTCTTTTACCTGGAAATACTCTTAAATTATTAGTAATTATTTGCCACCTGGTTTTTTCTTTGGCTGTTAAATTCATTCGAGAACTATTTGCAAAATGATATTTGCGATAACATTGAGGGTGTTGTTCGTCAACCATATCACTATGTTAGTTGACTAGTGCACTGGTCTCATTCTTTACCTTTTTTTAACAACCTGCCATGTCATCACTGCTTCGAACCAATCATTAGGCTCCATGTCAAAGTTTGTCAAGAAGGTAGTTATAGCTGTAAATATAGTAAGCAGTGTTAACACTGGAAAGCTTCTATATATATAAGAAGCTAATTAACGTAATAAGTTAAAAGAAAAGAAAAGCAACACTGCCTTGCCTTACTTGCCTAACAATAGTGCCGTTCGACTCGTGCTTGCCAAGTTGTGTGTGACAATTTTCCTTTTCCTTTGTAGGTTTCTCCTCCCTCCATTGGGAGCCATCCTCCGGCTTTCGAGGAGCCTCGATCCTGGTCGAGTCTCAGCAGGTCTATTCTAAATAGTTCAATAATGAATTATGTACTTGTAATATGTAAAAAAAATAAAAACAAAAAGTCAATTTTTGTTTCCAAAGTTTTCTCTGTTTCTATCTCCCTTATAGGAAATATATCTATTCAATCATTTGAGAGAATTCAAGTTCAGGTAGTCGCGGGATAACCTAAAATTTTAATATGATTGCTAAAGTTGCAAAATAATATTAAACTCCACTGTCATCAACAAAGCGAAACATAAGACAGGCTTCAACAGATTCGTTGTTTGCTCTAATGGTCATGTTTATCCGTTGAATTATCTCTAAACTATTCAAATGATAAGGAAATATTACTAACCGGAAAGAAAACACGAGACCATTATTCATAAATCTAGTTTATTTTATTTCAAATCACTCTTTAATTATTTGTACTTTTGAGGCATCAATAGGGGTATTTAGCAATCATGTTCTTTTTTATAAAAGAAAAATTAGTGTTCAACGAGTAGATAAGCATGAGAATTAGCCACTAATTCTATCATTGGAATGTTTACTTCTATAATTAATTAATTAAATGATGTTTACTACCATGCAGAATAAAAAACTATTTATATATACTTGAAAAATCTGGATTGTGAAATTTCAAACCCGATTACAAAAATAGATAGAGGGGTATACAACTATTACAACTATGACACGCTGTGTAGCAATATATATATATATATATATATATTTTTTTTTTTTTTTTGCATGCAACAATTACCAGTCATGTTAAAGGATTAATTTAACATTTCATGCAAATGCATGTATTAGTGGCGGTGGGTCATAATCATTATTAATCAACTGACTTTTCCAATTCTGAAGGTGGAAAACATGTAGAAAAATGTTTTGTCGGTGACTGTATAATACGACTCCTATCGTTTTAAAATAATATAATTCTACATAATTTGCAATTTGTCAGCATTTGAATTTTGTTCTTATAAATGCTTTTCTTAAAATAATAATAATAATTTGCAACAATAATACGCTTTTCATTTTAAAAAAAGTAATAATAATAATAATAATATGCATTTCAATTATCATTCCGTCATTTTTTATATTATATGTGATCAGTCGATAACATTTTTATTTTTTTTTTTAAATCCAAACAATTTTAGTCAATAAACATATGCCAAAACAACGTTTGAGATACAATCCGCAACATAATGAAACCAAGATTTATTGGAGTTACTATGAAAAACTAAAGTTACTAGTATATGAATCACTTAATTACTCTTTCTAGGAGTAAATTAGCACTGAATATTGTCCAAGTTGAAAAGCCAAAAAAAAATATATCTGATGACGGGACCTTCAACAGTAGAAAAATTCTTCGCCTGAATTGTCATAATAACAAAACAAGCATCTATCTCTACAATTTGGGACCTAAAGTAATGAGTTAAGGCAAACTTTAAACCATCTCTGAATATCATGTATTCAGCCAAAAAATGGATTAAAAAAAACTGGCATCTTCATAGAAAAAGCATATTTAATCGCTTCCTGATTATCGCGAATCAGAGTTTCAATCCCAACAAATATAACTTCACCACATCGAAGTTAATTTAATTATAGCAAGGTGTTTAAATTAACTAGAAATGTAGTCCAATGATAATGGTCTCCATGCAAGACGAAACTCAACTATCACCTCTGCCTCTCACTCCTCCTCCGTCTCCTTCATTGAAACCATCACTTCCTCCACCATGTAGCTGCTTACCTTCACTCTATCTTTGTGTCTTCTTAAACCCAAATAGTCTTTTGTTTCGTCTCGTCCACCAAAATTGTTGCTTCCTCCACCACATGGTCGCTAACCTCCACTCCATCTATGTGTGTTCTTCAACTCGTCGACAACCTGGGTTCAACCCATATCAAACGATTTGAGTTCCCATCTCTATTGGCTGTCGAATAACCGATGATGATGACATTCATTTATTAGTTTTAATTTTAGGTTTGTTAATGGTGACATTGATTTGTGTTTGTCAATGATGATATTGATTTTGAGTTTGTTAGTTTTAATTCCGGGTTAGTTTTAATTTTGGGTTTGTTAATTTTCAAATGAAAATTGAAGAGCTTATTGGTGTTTAAAGATATTGATATTGAGATATTAATGATAGTGTTTGCTGGTAGAAATCCCGATTGGATGTATGGTGGAGATCCAATCTTCATCTATTTTTATATTAATTTTTTATTTTTAATCTGTTATTAATTTATAATTTTTTATTTTTAAAATGTTATTTTAATACAAATCTCACGGCTAAAATAGTTTTTTTAACTTTGTCGAATTTTTCTATTAAATTATAACGTGTGTGGTAAATCAAATAAAATTTAAACAGTAAGAGATAAAATGAAATTGTTTCACACGTAAGGTGATTTTTTGGAATTTTTCCAAAATAATATAATGATAATGATAATGATAATGCCGTAAATATGCTTGCCTGCTGGAAGTGTCATGTATTATATATACCCCAGGATACAGCCTGTCCATAAACTTAATTATAATAGAGAAGCATCAAGCCAGCAATATCATTGTAAGCTTTAGGCCCACCAAAAAAATTTCTCGATATACCCAATTATTTCATGTACTTACTTTATAAATTTACAATTTAATCATTTAATCCTTACAGAATATTAAAACTTAGCATAAGTAATATTAATCATTTTAATATTTATAAAAATAAGAGCTTGGTAGCTATAGTTCGTAAATCGCGATTTCCTTATAAACTCATAAATAATTAGGCACAAAAATATTGGAAATAATTTTTTTGTTTAATTATAGTTTTTAATATTACGATATAATTTGAGTTATGAGAATTTATTTGAATATAACTTCATTAAAAGAAATTATTTAATTAATTATTTACATAATAAGAAAGTTAAGAATATTATCAAAAAATTTAAAAACAGAGAATATGTCAGAAAATAGTTTTTGAATCTAAAAGATTTTCAATTTTTTTTATAAATGTATTATTTCACTTTCTTATGATGTATACAAAATATCTCATCAAAATTAATCAAATAATTTTTTCAATGAAATTATATTCAGATAATTTCTAATAACTCAAAATTATATTAGCATTGAAGATTTCTATTGAACCATTAATTAGTTTCTAATTTTTTATTTGATTATTTATCGTATAAGGAAACTATAAATTGCATCTGATAAAATTTGATCTTAGGTTAAATTATCAATATTATTTATAACAAATTTTAGTATTTTATAGGAAGTAAATAATTCCTCAAAAAACAAAAAATGAAGCCAATAATTAATTTATAAAATGGGTGTAGAAAGTAATGGGGTAATTGGAGCATGCTTTTGGTGGCGACAGAGACGCCTTAAGTTTTATTATTATTATTATTATATATTTTTGGATATAAGATTGTTGGTCACTTACTATTAGAAAAGGAAAAAAATCTACAAAAATAAGACAAGATTAAGGGATTGTTTGTTTTTTACACTTAACATTTAATGGTGCTAAATTATGTCAATTAAGAGATTTTTGTTTATATTTTTAAGTGGTCAAACCACTTAAAACAACCCAAAAACTACTGGAAAAAAGTAATATTTTTTACTTTTCACTTAATACAAAATCATTTAATGATTTTATAAATATATTATTTCAAATTTATCCTTCCTAAAATAATATATTTTCAAGTTTGTCTTAATTTTACATTATACAAATTTCTTTTAATACTTTAACAAACAACATTGGAAAATAAAAACCCTAAACATCTCAACGTTAAATTTTCTTATAGCTGGATTATTATATTTATCCGATCAAATTTCGATAATAATATTTATTGATCAAATGTTTATACAACAATTCAGAGACCAAATTACAAATCAATTTGTTTAAGTATTTGATTATTCTTGTTTAATTATAATAGAGAATATATATTACTTTACAATTTCAACTTTTATTATAATAGTAATTTAATTTAAAATCAACTTATTTATTTTTATTTGAATATATAAATTTAATTGACTCCACTATTATAATTAATCTTATTTTAATTATGAATAAAAATATTATATATATAAGTTTTTCAACTTTTGTTGTAATAGTAATTCAATTGAAGACCATTTTGTTTATTTTTATTTGAATATATAAACTTAATTGAGTCTATTATGATAATTAATCTTATTTTAATTATGAATAAAAATATTATCTATATAAGTGTTTTAATATTTGTTAAATAATTTATTGTAATTGTTTGTATCATATTAAATAAAATTACACAACAACTAATAGTAAAATGATATAAATGTCAAATTACTAGTAATCAGACAATTTTAACTTTAAAAAACAAACAAGATTATTATACATTCAGAGTTAAAAAAAAAAAAAAAAAAACCAAACATGTTTATCAGATTTCAGATTTCAGTCACTATTCAGTTTTCAGTCTTCAACAATATTGTTTAGTCTTCAGATAAAAAAACAAACGATCCCTAAAAATAAAAATAAAAAAGAACAAACTCTAAAAAATTACAATCAAACCATGGGAAGAAAAAA
Source organism: Dimocarpus longan (assembly GCA_022984855.1). NCBI lineage: Eukaryota > Viridiplantae > Streptophyta > Magnoliopsida > Sapindales > Sapindaceae > Dimocarpus > Dimocarpus longan. The sequence continues at coordinate 17,843,351 of CM041024.1, forward strand.
ACAATAGAAGATTCAACTGAAACGAAGAAAAAAACAGTAGAAAATTCAACTGAAACCAAATATTTACAAATCAAACCCTGTAACGAACCTCATTAAAAACCTTATTAGAAAAATTCAATGAGAAAAATCTGATAAGGGAAAAAGAGTGTCCATCCTCAAAGCCAAAACTAACTAAACCGATAATGAATTTTGCTAAAAAAAATCATCGGAGGGAAAGGTACTCAAAAAATCTGGAGTCGTCCATCAACAAGTGAAACAAATGAAAAAAAAGAAGAATCAAAAGCTAAAGAATGCCCACCCCAAGTTTTATTATTAATTACAAATATTATAAATAGTGACTAAGGATACACGCATGATAGCAAAGTTGGTATCTTACTAATTAAGCAATGTTTAATTTATTTAATTAAATTAAATTAATAGGCATGCGCATTTGGAGCTGATTAATTAAATTTTACGATCCCTTTCATGCCGACAAATAATTTTAAACGTCCATGTATTATTATATTAAACAAAGAATTGATAGGATCTTGTAGTAGTGCTAAAAAAGGTTCACTAGTTGTAACATTTTTGTAATTATTAAATTGCATAATAAAACCATATAAATTTTGCATTCCACTACCACTTTCTACAAATGTGATGTTCAAATTCATAGGTTTGTGTATAAGTTCACAAGGTTAGTTTGCAGTTTCAATCATAAACTTTCACTAAATTATATGCATATTTCATTGTAATTTCTATAAATTTGACACATGATTTCACATAACTAATGTTAATAATATTGCAATTAAAAGGTGGACGATGATCTATTTAAATAATGGGCAATACTACTTTGCTCAAAATATTTGTTTATAATATGTTATTTTCTTTAAGAAAATAATATAATAATTGTCACCTGAATCATAAGGTATGTGATAGATAACGTTTTAATTGCAATAAATTTGTTATGTTGTTGTATACCATCTCTAGACAAATTAGTGTTACTCTTTTATAATTTTTGCAAGTAAAATTATCCTTTCTGCTTTAATTAATAACTTTTTAATGATTTATTTATTAGTAAAATTATAAAAATGCTTCCAATAGTCATAAAGTACATATTCAAATTTGTATGATGGCGAAGAATGGTACCGGACAAAAAAACAAAACACTAAATGAAAAAACTCAAAATTTGTACCCTACATGACATGAGCTATTTAGTGACGCAATTATCAACACGACATCAATCAATCAATGTTATAGACATAACAATTATATATTGATTCCTTGTTTTGTTTCCTTGACAGTTCACACCTACCCAATTATAAAACTGTTGAAAAGCACTACTTTCAAAATTTGAATTTAAATCTAATAACGGAAAATAATTATTATTGCAATATGAGAAGAAAATTTCTTATACATAATTTATGAAATACGTTTGCTGGGCTGGAATTTCCACAAATAGAGTAGATGAAAAGATATACAATCAATAAAGAATATATCATTAGACGAACCTAATTTATTACATTTTATATCATTTGAATACATAATCTATTAAATACGTTTGGTGGGCTCACAAATAAAGTAGATGGAAAGATATACAATCAATAAAGAATATATCATTGGACTAATTTAATTTGTTACATTTTATATCATTTGAATACATAGTTTTTGAGATTTTTTAAGGTTCTATACACTACCACTCATCAAATAATTTATAATGTGAACTAGCTAAGGTTTTTGTAAAAGATATCAATAATGGATGATCGATGTGATCTTAATTAGGCAAATAATGTGATAAGAAGAAAACGATGCAGAAACATCCATCTAATAAGGCTGTCTATTATTAATGCGATGGTGACGGTCCAGCTTAGCTCTACCAAACATTTATAAAACACACAAAAAAATATTACACGTCTAAACCAAGCAAAGTCTTGGTAAATAGCACCCGAAACTTATCGGATTAGGACACTAAAACGTGACTGTTAGTGACATCAGTATACTATTTTTATACTATGATTATGACGTTTAGGGTTTGAAGTGTTTTATCAACTATTATAATGTTATATTATTGCTTGAGTGATTGGTTCAACAAGAACTAGTCTTACCTAATTTCATTGTATCCATGACTTTGATTGTTTAATGGTAATTTAATTCGGGTTCTATTACGTAACTCAGAACAATTGAAATAACAATTACACTAAATAGCAACCGTTCTTTTTTATATAATTACAAACAAAAATTATTAAAAAGATAAGAACGGTAATTAAGTGAGATAAGATAAGGTTGGTTAGTTCAAGTCGTTTTTTCTTCTCTAAATTTTGAATTTATTCTGATTGTTTTTTTAAAAAAAAAAAATCTCTTAAATAAAGTGGTATAATGATGTCATTTCTATCCAATTTCATGTCATTCATGTTGAGAGTTGAGTTCGAGTCTTAAATAGCCCATCAATGTGGATAATTTCCTAAAAAATCCTACTAATATGTTATTATTATGTGTAGATCGTTTTCTTCTGTGTATTTAGGATTAGAGTTTCAGATTGTTCCGTAAGAGTTATATATCTAAGAGGTTTTGATAGTTATAAAAATATACTTGTATTTAAAAAAAAAAAAAAAAGTTCCTAATCATTCCCTAAAAGTCTTATGTCTGGGAAGTTATGGTAGCGGTAAAAATATACTTATACTTTAGAAAAAAGATTTTTAAAAAAATTATAATTATGTGGCTTTACTAATATTTAAAAAAAAAAAAAAGACTCTATCATAGAGTCTTCTTTTTTTTTTTTTTTAGAATATTATAGAGTCTTGTTTAAAAAATTTTAAAGTGCATGTGACATAACTGTACTAACTTGTCAAAATGTACCTGTACTTGTAACGTATGCTAAGCAATAATAAAAAAAAATAAGATTCTACTAACACGTTAAAATATTGGGATATTTATAATTTGCCCCTAACCTTTAATTATAATATGAAACTGCCCCCTCGTTTCATAATTAGCATTTTACCTCCCAAAATTTAATTAAATAAAGAATCAACTCTCCACCGTTATGAATTCCATTCATTGCCATTAAGGGTGAAAGGGTAAAATAGTAAATAGGGGTGATAAATAAATATAAATTAATTTAAAAAATCAAAAATAAAAATAAAAATTTAATTTATTTTAAAAAATTTATTGATTACCACCGTTCAGATAGACAGTGGAGATCAAATTAAAAAATAATTTGATATAAAAAAAAAAAAAAACACACACACACACACTCTTTCTCTCTCCATTCGCTCTCTTTCTACCAATTCTCTCCTTTTGTCTTCGGCTTCATCGGTGGAATTCGATGACAAAGACTTCATCAATGATGACCCGTCTAGATTTTGGCGGTGGTGGTGGTGGGTTAGTGGTTTCTGGATTGATATTGGTGGCCATCTAGATATGTTTGATGGATGAGTGTGGCAGGTGTTTGGTGTTAATGGTGATAGTGGTGGATGGGTAGTTTCTGGGTGTGGTAGATGCGTTTGATGGGTGATTGTGGGTGGGTGTGGTAGATACGTTTGATGCATTTGATGTTGGTCGTCATCCATAGGTTCATCAACATCACCTTCTTCTTCTTCTTCTCTTTTCTTCTTCTTCATCTTCTCGAAACCAAAAATCTGAATTAAACCCAGATTTTTGGAGGGGTGAAGTAGGAAAGGACAAAACGAGGAGTGTGTTTCCCCCTTCCCACCCGGTTTACCCATTTATACAAATTATTTATTAAAAATTTCATATAATATATAAAATAATTCCTTAAAAGTGTTGAAAATAGTCTCATTAACATTAAAAATAAAATAAATCTAAAAACTGTAGGATTAATCTATATATATTGATATTTATATGTATGAAACTATGCAGTTTCACCTTTAATTAATGTTTAAATAAAAATAAAATAATAAAAATATAAAGATTATAATATATTTTAAGCAAGGCGGGGAGTACAAAACTCATCCCGCCCCGAACTCACTATGGGTTTCACTATTGGTCCTCATCCACACCCCATGTCAACAAAATTGGATCTCACCTCCAACCCAAAAATCTAGCTTCCCATGAGCATCATTCCTATAGTTTATTTTGTCATCCCTAATTGTCCATCTTAGATGTGAAAAATGAAGATCAAAATTAGATAAACAATTTTTTTATCGAACAACGACCTATATAGATGAGAGAGTAATTCACATATATAATAAAGGAATCACAATTTTTATTGGGGATAGGTGTAAAATCCATGTCCTTGTCAATATCACGGGCGGCAATGCCTTCAATCACTTAGGCACTGGCCAAACTACAAGTTGATATAGTTTCTAATTAAAGAAAGCTATTGGCTTTGTGGATAGTGCTTACTTGGATTAGTTCTCAAGACAGAATCAATTGTATAATGAATATATACTCTATGATAAGATTGCATTATTTTATAAGTTAATCGCTCCCTCACAATGTGCCATCTTTTTACTTTTTTCCTTTCTATTGTTTTGTTTGGTGTTTTTTTTTTTTTTTTGTCAAAAGATGAAAGGTGAAGGTAATGGTATACATGCTTAGCATGAAAAACATTGAAACCAAAAAACAAATTAAAGGGACATTCACATTGAAAGTCACGTTACGATTTTACTCAATCAGTTTCCTTTTTCAAGTAGTGGGACCACTACACCTTTTCCTTGTAGATGAAGAAATAATTAAGGCAGATTCAAGATGAGTACAACTTGCTTTATAAAATAAAATAAAATAATAAAGAAGAAGTTTTTGTGAAACAGAAATTAATATTTTGATTTTGTATTTTTCAAATATAAAATGTTCTTCCCGATATGTTAGCGAAATAATTTTCACTAAACGGATTATATGATTATCTATCATTTCTTAAATAGCATTAATATTAGATATTCCTAATAATGAAATGTCATTTTAATTCAATCGGAACATATGTACACATGAATTTAAGTGCCACACATATTAGTTGATACAAAAGGTATAGTATGATATATCCGCTTTAGTACAAGTGTCTATGGATATTTTCATTTATTTTAATAGTGAAAGTTCAAGTCGGAACAAGTTTAGCAATAACATTCAAAGCTTCTTTCCACTTATGTGAGGAAACATGAATTAACTTTAAAACGGTATTGAAATTATCGACCATTAAGCTAATTTTTGCATATAAAATTTTGTATACAATTATACTAACGAACGAAGCATGAAGTAACTTAAACGAATCCCTTGTTCGGTAAACAATACAATTTAGAAGATATATCATATTTATGTACAGTTTGGAGTAATCTCATGAAGAAACTGTGAAAGAAATTATGTCATATAAAGGAACATTCCAAGGATTCTCCTCTCCTGGCTCTGCTGTGAATGTTTATGTTGATGATTTTCTTCTACTATGCATTTTTGATCAGTTAAAAAAGAAAAAAAAAAAAAAGATTTGATAGTAGCAAGAAGATATACAGAGGATAGTGTTTGCTATTATTGAACCTTATACTTTGGTTTGAAAAACTAATTGTATTTTATATTTTTAAGTGTTATGTTTTTTTATATATTTAGGATCAGTCCAGAGTTCAATTAGGACTATTAACGATAGATGTTGGAGCACAGTCCAAAGATCAACTTCCAAAAATGAAAATGAGTAACCTACACTTGAGTAGAGGGGAAACCCACGTAACATGGGAGGATATTAAAACACGATCTCTAAAGGAGAGATTTAGGAACCAACTACTTATCTCAAGCCTATTGAATATTTTTTAAGTGTTATAATAGTTATAAAAAATTGTTTAGATTCTTTAAAATTTCACATGTAAGTATGTAAGTGAACTTATCAATTAATATTATGTGGTTATATTCTCTGGCAAGGATGACAGAGTGCTAAAAAGATTAAGGATTCATTTTTCATTTGGGGCAGGAAAATTTAGATTTGGAACTGCCATCTAATGAAGTGATATGGTTACCATAAAGCTATCCGGGCAACCATTATATTTCTCATAATTGAAAAAAAAAAGGACAAAAAACAAAGACAAAAGACAAAAGAATTGGTGTTGGAAATGATAATAAAACCCTCCTTATAAGCAACAAATTATAATACAAGCTGATTTTCCGTCTTCAGCTAAGGATTTTTTTTTTTTTTTTTTTGAAACAGTCTTCGGCTAAGTTTTGTTTACGCACGGGGTTAATGAAAACATAATAAAAGTAATAAATTATATATATATATATATATATTGATCTCTGGATATTAGCTCAAAAAACTATCGAGATATAGATAAAATGAGATTTTATTGTGTCATTCAGAATTCTCTTTTTAAAAAACAAAAGAGATATATTTATATTAAGTGAAAAAATTATCTTATATTTTTTACGTCGATACTAGTATCTTATCATTTACTTGTTGGAAAAGCCGGATGGGTGGATTGGTGTGATTCCACCTTCGTATTTAGGAGTGTAATAATTTATATATATTTTTGCTACAATGATATAAAATTTTCTAATCAAAATAATCAATATAGTTTTTTTTTTTATTATTATTTGAAATAATGAAAAAAGGGGTCTTCTCTAATTTCCATCACAAGACGGCACGTCTAAGATGGATGTTATTTCCACAAACATCCATCGAGACTGAGACTACTTTAGAATTTAGATGTGACTTCATTTTTATTATTATTATTTTAATTTATTTAAAAAAACTATATTCTTTTCTTTAAAAATAAAATATAATTTTTGACTTTTTGAGTTGCTTCTTCGTATACGATGCTTTTATTTTTCTTTATGAAACATGCCTCCACTTTCCACACGTTGTGACATGTTTGTTGGTCACACTTGCCTTAAAGCTTCCCTCCTTTTTTCTCCATTGGAGTTCCTTTAATTAATATTAATTATTAATTGAGGTGACCCATTTCCCTCCCACGACGTTTCTCATTCTTTACTCGAAGGTCATAATTATGTTAGATTCACATCAACACTTGCACGTCAATATTGCCAAAAGTTAGACCGTATCAAAATTTCATTTTGAGTTTTTCTTTTTTTCCGGTACATATTATTGGATTAATTTAAAACAAAATTTCAACCTTTAGAGTTTGGTGGTTGTGTATTTCAAACAAGTAGTCAAAATCCATTATGAATTTTATCTAAATTAATTCGCATGACCAATTATCCAAATTTTGATTTTGGGGATTATTTTAGAATTTTAAAATTTCTATTCAAACAAGATACCCCTTCAAATATGCTTTTATTTGTGTGGTCCTAGATCAATATATATAAATATGCTTTTTCTTTTCTTGATATTACTACCATTCCTGATTACTTTGAAAGACCTAATCAATGATGGCGTTATTTCGGTTAAACCTTCAATTTTCTTTCTCTTGCCATCAAATGCGATTTTGATTTTTTTTTTTAATGAAATAGTAATTTTGAAAATTTTATGGGATTACACTGTACACTGCAATGACTCATCAAAATTTGTTGGGAAAAAACAACTCGCATCAATCAAGTCAATCTTTCTCCTTTTAAAAGGTAAAGTCATATGAACACCAAGAACAAAAAGATAAATTCTATTGACTTTTTTGAAGATGTGATTTAGATATGTACTAATTCAAATGATTTCGAAGTTTGTCAATATTTCCTTTAGCTTTTTCTATTTGTTAAATTCGAAAGAAACTTCTCCAAATCAGTGGCATATGCGCCCGAAAAATATCAGTGGAACAACCATGATATGACACTCTAAAAGAAAAAAGAAAATATACATATATATATAAAGAAAAAAGAAAATATACATATACATAAAAAAAAAAAATTTAAAAAAAAACAGTTCTGTTGATTTTAATTTAATGGTTTCCTGGTTCAAATTTTCTGTTAAAACAATTGAACAAATGAAAATTTCAATTTTAATATCTATTGCTTTAATTGTTTGGGAATCAAGATCTTATATTTTGCCTCCAAATAATTGAAATCAATATTACATGAGTCGGTCGAGAATCTTTTACTTAAAAGAGTGATGGAAGCAGAGTTCCACTGCAATTAAAAACAGTCTTCATGTGTGCTAATTGGTTTCTACACGTGTATCCCTAAACAAACTCAATCAATTTCACAGCTATATTTGATTATGATGCTGAGAAAAAAAATTCTGTGACTTCAGTCTCCCAGTTACACATCAAATTATGTTCTAAGAAAGAAAATATTTAAATGTCAAAAAATACAAAATACAAATTATGCTCTGGACACACATTTCACTCATGGATTTTTTTTTAAAGTTTTTTTATCCATTAAAATTATTAATTTCTTTAAGAAAATAATGTACAAAGACCAACCTACCCTTCTGATCTATTTGACTGTCAACAGTTAGTTAATAGTTAAAGATTCGTATTACTATAGCAATAGTTCACAGTTGAGTGTAATTATCGATAAAATCAGGAGTTATCAATGTAATTTACCCTTTAGCTTAAAAGTTAAAATTCCACGTAAGGGGTATTTTGACCCACCATTTGGAAGTTTTCAACTAAATTTTGGAAGTACAAAATAGTTTTGGTTTATAAAAAGTGGGTTTCTGATTAAATTCTAAATCAAAAGGTTCTTTCTAAAAATAATTAAATTTTAGGGATTTGTTTACAAATCTCCCTATCACGTTGGACCCTTAAATTAGGAATTTTTTACGGTTATACCCCACACTTATTCTTTTTCTATGGCCGGCCCTTCGTTTTTTAATAGAGTTTTTTTTTTTTTAATAAATTTAAAAGAGGTTTTATGAGAGAAGAGAAGCTAGCATCTTTTGTAATTTAACTATATATTTTTTCATCGCTGAGGAAGTAAAGATAAGGTTTATCATAATATAATCTATCGTAAGTCATCAACAATATAATAATAACAATAATATTAATAATAATTAAATGACAAAGTTAGTGAAAATTACGTCATTATTCGATGCCCATTATGTTATAATCCTTATTAAACCAATATTCTTCCCAGTGACTAAACAACAAAAGAACTACTATAATTATGATAAAAACAATATTGTAAAGGATCAAGTAGATAGGAAACAGTTGCCTAGGCTAATAGCTCAACAATAAATTAGAGTTAGTCACATATTTGTAGATTAATCAATTACAAATTCAAGTACTCTATCTATAATTATGATAAAAACAATATTGTAAAGGATCAAGTAGATAGGAAACAGTTGCCTGGGCTAATAGCTCAACAATAAATTAGAGTTAGTCACATATTTGTAGATTAATCAATTACAAATTCAAGTACTCTATACTATAGCCTGTGCTTTGCCAGCAAAGAGCGAGAAAACAATGTGCCTTGTTTCACTAGATTAGTTAAACTAGCTAATTTGTAATCTCTAATTCTCAATCTATCTATACGATTTGGTTCTTTTAAGTGCAAAGAAAAGTAGGATATGACTATGAGAATTGCTTATCGTATAGGAAATTGTTCTTTGGTAAGAGATACGCATGGTATAGCTAGTAGCAATTAATCTTATTAAAAAGTTAGGTTTGAACAAATTTACTAAACAATGACTTTTCCTTGTCTAGGATTTAAAATTATAAATTTAGGTAAGTGAACCTATACCTTCCAACTATTTAAAGAAATATATTGTGGACCTTTCTTTATTTGATTTAATCAATTGATTAAATTTATTGCAAGGTTAGGATAAGATATTAATTTTAATTTATGTACCAAAATTGGATCAAAAGAAGTGTGTGATTATATATGGACAAAGAGAAAATTTTTGAAAGAAATTTCAAAGTATCTTACATTTTTTAAACATTATCATAATTAATTTAAATTTTGAGAGAGAATGACAGACTCACATTCATAATTTCATGATGTAGTAGGGGCATACCATTAAATTTGGCCAACTTTTATCTCATCGACGGTCTTTTTTTTTTTATTATTTTTTTTTTATTTTTTTGATTTGGATTGTTACTCCCCATTACGAACACATTATAGTAGTTATATACCTCCCCATCATATGAGAAATTGGGGATTCTATTTAAAAATAATACTAATAATAAAAACTGAGGATTCTTTTCTACCAACACATACTACAACTGATATGAATGTTTTTTTTCCTTTACTATAAAAATAGTTATCTCTCATTCATATTAATAGATATCTGGATTATATAAATAATATTTGTTATTGATACATTTTCATATTTTTTGGACAATTTGATAATAGTTCTAAAAAATCAAAATCTAATAACAAATTGAGGATACAATTTTATTGTTGTTTTTTTTTTTTTTTGAGAGAAACAATTTTATTGTTTTTTTTATCTAATCCGTGAGAAATAACACAAAAAGACAAATAATTTCAACGGCCAAATACATCAAAACTTAAAATTCTAGATTCTTAAAATATATATATATATTAAAATTCTAGATTTTAATAAATTAATAGATAAGAATCGAAAATTTAGTATATGATAAAAATACAAGCAGTCAATGGCCTTGTGGCGAAGTGGTTGCATACAGGTCATGCATTGGCTTTAAGTCAAGGTTATGATACTTTATCCATATCTCACTCAATAAAAATGTGAGATTTTTTTTTTTAATATTTATGGATTGTCTTCTACCCTAGTGTAAGTAACTCTCAATCTTATGAAGGCTGCTTATTCGGACTGTATCACTACGTTTTATCAGCTTGATTCTAGTTATCTTCAATATTTGTTTTAGTACCTAAAAAAAAATACAAGTTAGTCCACCTTAACTTTCTTCTTCCATAATTTAATTATTATTTTTATTCAAATTGGCGTGATTCCTTTAAAGGGAAAAAATATATATATATATTTAATGGAATTCCATATGTGGGAATGCAAACATAGACAAGGAGCGTGATTCAGGAAGGATTTTCCGAGAAAGAAAAGCGTGGAGAAAATGGAAGTATATTCCCACTACATAAAATCAAATTAATGCAGCTGGTAGCAAGGAAGTTCGGTAGAGACGGCATATACGACATATCAAACATGTCGGATTAACATTTTGACAATTAGCAAATTTTTGCTTTTTCTTTTAAAATATATGTATATTTGAATCGACTTTGTTTGTTTATATTGTCTGTAATCCATTATCCATATGGACAAAAATCACACTTCAATTGCTCAAAAGTATATTGATGTAATGGTATCAATCTATCTACCCAACTTTATAATAAAGGAGTAGGTTCCAGAGTCAGCCCACAAAAAATATGAATAATTTTCTCGATAAATATAAGTAGATCTCTTCTACCTTTGGGAGCAACATTATGAACCGTGAGATAGAGTTTTATTTCGACTAAATCTTATCAATTGTCTGACCTGATGTCAGAAGATCAAAAAATAAAAAATAATGTTAGATTTTTTAAATAGTTTATCTAAATGATGTGACATATAAATTATACTTTATAAAAAAAAATGATATTAATAAGATCTTAATAATTCATATATCACATTATTTAAATATATATTTGAACAAAATATTCGAGAATCTTAATATTATTTTAAAATAAAAAATTTGTTAAATTCGGCTTGAGTTTTTTTGCCAAAGAAAATTGTCATTAATCTTTATAAAAATTTTATTTTCTTTTCGAAAGATTATATTAAATGAAAATTTTTGCTGAGATTTACTTAAGATTTATCACAGCAATCGCAACTCATACACCTACTTTCACAACGCAAGAAAGATCTTTCAATGTCTGCAATTTTTTTAGCATAATTTTTATCTGTGTACGTTATACAACAAATTTAAAATATAGGTTATGTGGCGAGTGTATTATGTCGTCATATGTAAGTTCAATGAATTTATATGAGAAATGATTTTATAAAGAAATTAAATTCAAATTAATTGATTATAGTTTATTTTAAAAAAAGTATTGATAAAAAATGTTGCTACTATACAAATTTATATAATTATTGACTTGATTATTTTTCCATCATCGAATTTAATCTATAAAATAAATTAACGTCTATTACAACCATTCCTATATCCATACAATTTCTGTCCATTCGCGTAGCAGATTTTCTTGTGACAACTTTCAGATTTTTTTAAAAAAGTTATGCTAAGAGACCACTCATTTGAGATCAACCATTCGATCATGATTCACGCGTACACGACGGAATAATCCAGTGGCTAAAAGGCACAACACGTGGGAGATTAAGGACCATAGATAGGGCATATCCGGGTGTGATCAGCTATTATTGTTGCAGCAGTGCGGTCGTTGGCAAAGCCATAATTTGATACCAAAAACGAAGGATGAAATAAAACGAGTGGTCCCCATGCAACCGCATCGTATTCCAGTAAGGACTAGGAGCTAGACAGGCTACGTACTACCACCATGTGATATTGGCAAGTACAATTGGTCAATTCCATGATAGTGACCTGATCAGATCGGATGCTTCAAACTCAAATTATAAGGCTTTGAATCAAAAACTGGTCCGTTCATGGGGTCCACCTCGTGGGTTGGATCGATCTTTTTAAATCATTAACTCTAAACCAGTATTTCGGTCGCTAGATTAGATGTCTATTTTATTGACAGTTTTACTAAAACAATGAGATTCTTTATTCAAAAGGCGGTCCATTATTTCGTTCAAATGGAATATAAATGCCAAATATGTGCATTATCATAAAAGTACTTTGAGTCACAGACATTTTAGATATTTCAATTATACCCTTTATATTTACAATATTTACAATTTACATATCAACTATATATATTTCACTAAACGTAGTGATTAAACGAAACATTTAAGTGAACGAGGACTTGATTTAATCAATGGTCAGTATTTTATAAAATAAATAAAAAATTTATAGATGTAGTAATTTGAACTTAAAAATTTTATCAAACTGAGTAAATATTTTTATCACTAAACCCATTATGTTGTGGTAAAAGCAATAATGCTGATTTAGATATTCTTTAGTTAAAAAATAGAAGATACTCTCAATCTATAAATAGGTTATATGGAAATAGAAGTGCATTACTAATATATTAAAATAATTTAACTATAAAAATCAAGACACTAAAAGACTAGTACTCACCTCCACTTAATGTGTCTTAGTGGTTAAAAATGCTCATTCTTTATGATAATAATCAAAATTGGAGTTTTTCTCACTATATTTGGTATGCCAACAAAAAAAAAAAAAAAAAAAAAATCAACATATCATATTTTGATATGAGTGGTTGAGTATCCCTTTTCACTTTAAAAAGTTAAGGATTTTAGTCCCATTATTATTCTTTTATTATATAAGGTGAAGAGGGAATAGTCATTTGAAGCTCGATATAACACTTAACAGATATAAAAGTTCTACTATTGTTCTTCTATTCTTTAAGTTACAATAATATAAGATAATAATTTACTTTTTTATTTAAATCTTAAATAATAGTAGTTGAATGTTTATAGGTATCTAATATGATAAAGAATGTATTTCTCCACATTTGTTTTGCTATAAGTAGAAAATTTTGTTTGAACGTGTTAATGTATTAAAATTTAATATATAATAGAGGTCAAATAAAAAATTTACGATATTAAAGGACGATATTTATAATTTTCTTTTTTAAGATAAGGCCATATTAGGCTATTTATATACACCGTTGATTATAAGTTAGAAGAAACTTGAATCTCGTCAACACAAAGGAAAGAGTGTATAGTTACTACATACTTGACCGATAATTAATGTGTTATTTTATTAAAAAAATATATTCCTATTGATTTAGGATTTGAGGTATAGATACTACTAAAACCAATAACTTTGATGGCCCAAAAAAATATGGCACTTATTATTATTATTATTATTTTTTAAAAAAAAGGGCACTATAACAGGGGTATATTACTATACTAAAATCTTGTCATGAATGTATATGCTTCTGACAAACTTATAGAATGTGAATATTTTTGCAACAAATGATGCACAATATCAGAGGTTAACAAAATCTTAAAATAACTATATGAAATATTATTTTAATACAAAAACAATAAAATATAGTGAAAAAAGTGCCATATTCTTTTTTTTTTTTCTTAAACAAAAAGGCACCATATGCTTCTAACATATAGCATTATCCAACACTACAAACTCAAAACAAAAAGAAAAGCATTATCCAACAATAGTATCATTCTATAATTCTATAATGCACAAACATATTCAGAAATTCTATCAACACAAATAAGGTGGAAGTGATTTATACGTAAAAATTTGGAATAAGAATTTTAGAACAAAACTTGACTGTATAGTCAATTACCTTATGGGGTGATGGAAACACACAAACAGTCATTCATGCATATGAATTATCTCTCATCTTCATAGGAGTAATTCCCAATCGTACGAGGGTTATTAATTCAAATTGTACAATTAGGGTCCATCAGTCCGGCCCTAATTGTCTCTCATTTCAGTATTAAAAAAAAAAAAAGGGTATATTTTGATTAGTCTACAATACTTTTATTTTGTACTTATCGTTGCTGTTACAGTTAACCAAAAAGGACCTAATAGAGGTACGTGTTATTCTGGTAATTCTAAGATCTCTCCAAGGGTAACCTTGCGTAAAATCGAAAAACAAGTTAAGAAAAATATCTTTCACCGGTAATACCAGACCATGACGCCCACGTCACCATAATAAAAGCATTGGCACCTTCACTTACCGCACTGACAATCAAACAGAAAGCACCAAACGCACGCCATGTGACTGGTTCTCGTGTCACCTCCGCTACGTGTCGCCTTCTCGTTTGATTACTTAATTTCACCGGAATACCCGGTCTCGGAAACCAAAGGGCAGCTTATGCTCATCCGGAAAGCGGACGGTGAGATGCCGGTTGCGTGGGCGACCATCCTGGCGGCAGAGACACGTGGCCGACGTCCCCATGACGTGGCGGCTTGCTTGTGTATCAAAGCCGCATACTCTCGACATCCGTGAAGCTGTTTTCTTTTTGCTTTATCTGTCGGCGCCGCTTGGTGTGCGGCTCGTTGTCAGTTCACGGCTCGGGAGATTCGGCGCGACAAGTTGCGCAAGTCCAGATGCGAGAGAAAAGGCCGTTGGTTGTAGCTGTCATGTGGGAGAGGTGGTGGGCCCGACTGATTACGTTGGGTGGGACCTTTTTAATATCCTTGATTTAAAAAAAATATCTGATTTTGAGTGGCCGTGATGTGTTGTTGAGTACAACGAGGGACCGAGTCATGAGAAATCTCAGGTTGGACCCACCAGATGAACGGTACAGACGGTTACAAAATGGGGTACGCTGTTGCGTGTATTCGTTAGTCAACCAAGATTTTTTTGTTGCGGAGCAAAGAGTTTAAAATTGTCTTTCCAAAAAAAAAAAGTTTAAATTTTTCTTTGAAAAAAAAAAAAAAGTTTAAAACTTTTAGATTACTTGCGGATGTTTGTCAAGAATATTTATGTATGGTTATGATACTATTCCAAAAATAAAACCACATTAAACGTATCAAAGTCCAAGAAAAAAGGAAACTATGAGCATTCTTCTCTTTTTAAAAGTCAATAATATACATGAGTTATTTTTTTAAAAAAAATAATTATCTTATCTAATCATTAATATTATTTCTAAATTAATTATAGTCATTAATTAACTTTAATAATCAATTCAAACATTATAATTTATAAATAATATTAATATTTAAATAAGACAGCTAAACCCATTTTTAAATACTCTCAAACAACTATAAGCAATTAAAAAACAAAAAAGAAGTGAGTGTATTTGAACTTAAAAATATATTAAAAAAAAAATTGGGTGTATTTGAACTATAACTAAAAGTGTACCGCGTACTGCATGAGTAAGTACCAAGAAAAAAAAAAAAAGCATTCCACATCTTAATACAGTTGATTAGACACGTCCTCGTACACTTAAATGTCGACTTAATAAAGATGGAAATAATTTACTTGAAAAAAAAAAGATAGAAATAATTAAAATTATGTACACCTTTAATAACCAATATAAATTAATAAACACAATAATAAAAATTGAGGTAACCTGGTAGGCAATAGTAGATTATTTACATCCACATTAATAATATTATGGTTTAAATTATATTAAAAATAAATTAAACTATTTGAATTTAAAATTTTATTTTAATTTATGGTTTTAACATTCATTTTTTCAAAAAATATTTTTACAATATAAATGTTGAAATGTGTGAATGAGTTAATGGTAGCTGATAATTTTTTATTACAAGAAAATTGTTGAATAAACCTTAAAATTATAAAATTAAATTAACATTTTAAATTATAAAACTTAACCTTTGTAAATTCTATTTATTTTTAATAAGAAAAGTTAGCTGTCCAGCAAAGTTCTCTATGTGGTAGGGGAACTATAAAAGAGTTAGTGGTATATAATATATATGGTTTTAAAGAATTTAAGAGGTAATACTTATCTATTCAGTGCAGTATTAAAATCGTCCTAGTAATTTTAAACTAAATAAAAAATTATAATCAATTGTATATATTTTCATTTTAACATATGTACTTTTTGTATTTCTACGTGCCTGAGGGCCGTTTGTTTTTCTTCATTTTAAAACTTAATAAGGTTGAATTGTATCAATTAAATTATTTTTATTTATTTTTTTAAAAGATCAAATTACTTAAAACTTAATAATGTTGAATTACATTAACTACAAAATTAAGTAAAATTTTTAATTCTTCACCTAATTATAAATAACTTAATGATATTTAAAGTTTTTATTCATATATATTCTATCTGAAATAATATAATTTAAAATATAACCTAATTTTATATTACTTTAATTTTTTTCTTGATATTTATAAAAAATATATTTTAAAAAAAATCTAAATACATCGTATCTTAAATTAAACTAATATATTTTAATTTACGATTTAAATATTTATTTTTTAGTTATTTTCTTAAATGCATTAATATATTTAAATATATAAATGTGATTAATACTACTATATTTTTTTAATCATATTTTAATTATGAATAAAAATTTATTAATATATACATAAAAAATATTTTAGAATTTATTAAATTATTTCTTTTTACACGTTTGTATTAAATTAATTAAAATTACATAACAACAAATAATTAAAAAGGTATAGATATCAAATTATTAGTTTTTAGATAATTTTAACTTTGAAAAATATATAAGTTTATAATATATTTAGATGTAAGAAAAATAAATAAATATATAATTCAGATTTCATGTTTTAATCACTATTTAGTTTTCAGTTTTCAGCAACAGTTTTCAGTATACAATTAAAAAAAAAAAAACGATCCCCTAATTTTTAGAATAAAAAGTAGTGGTAAATGGCACTCTTCTGGCATTTTTTTTTTATAAAATATTTTCCATTTAATATAAGATAAGTGTGCAAATTATACTTGTTAAATATAAAATTTATCACAAATTTCCTTCTTTTTTTTTTTTAATAAAACTCACATTATAAAAGTACAATTTAGATATGCATCTAATATTAAATGGAGAGTGATTTGAGATAATATATTTAGAGACTATAATATTCCTCTTAAAATAAATATAATATTGCACTATATATCTCTTAAGCTAGTTCTAGTTATATATTTTCTTATTCTCATAGTGTTGGTGTTTTAAATTTCATAATGAGAATTTTATAAGCATATATAATTAGTTGTCTATTATTATTAATAAAAATGGATATTCAAACGGTATAAATAACGATTAATTTATTTAAATTTTGATTTTTTTTAATCTCTTTAATGTCAACTTTATATATATAATCTTTCTACTATGAAGATGAATTTATTTTAATAATGTAAGTTTCAACATTATGATGTATTAATTATATATAAATAATTAATGCCAAATATTAACTACGAAAAAAATCAATGCGTGCAATAACTTATACCGTTGGACTTGATATTATTAAAATTGGTTATTCTTTATGGTAGAAAGACTCTATCTCTATATATATGCGTGTGTGTATGCGCGTGCGCATATGTGCTCGTGTGTGTTTTCATAACGTTGATAAATGATTTTTTTTTTTTTTAACTAATGTTGATCCATGAAATAATCGAAACCAAATGAAATAAGACACGAGTATTACAATCCGGAGAGCTACTCTCATATGAGAGAGAACAATTCACACATATGTTAGGGTGTAGCCACACATAAGGTGGACGGAAAGCCTACAATTTTTATGAGAGATGGTCGTAGAACCCATGGCCTTGCCAAGATCACATGTGACAGTGTTTTAACCACTAAGACGTGCCTAAGCTATAATATAAATTGTTGTTTTATTTTTTTTTATAATAAACATTAAAAAAAAAAAAAAAAAACTACTAACTGCACAAATAAATGGTTCACTACTTTAGAGGTCATCACTTACGTGCCTTCACCGTTGCTTCTCGTCATACTTAGAGGGTGACGCATGCGAGCAAGTTAGAGAGAAATTTGTTAATTTTTTTTTTTTTTATATTGATCATTTTTTCAAAATAAAAATTAAATTTAAGTGATTTATGAGAGTAAAAAAATAAAATAATTTTGATCATCTACTATTTTTTTATGTTAATATATTATTAGATTAATAAAAGCTTGACAAGAAAAAAAGATGATAAACAATCCTTATCCGATATGTGTCTTTAACACTCCAAATTAATGGATTGTTATAATTATTAATGGCTCATAAGCCATACTAAAATTAGAGACTTTGACCTTATAACTTGATATTTCTTCTAGTAAAATGTATTATATTTTAAAAATATAAGTTTAAACAAAAAATTAAAGACACTTCATATTATTATTATTATTATTATTATTATTATCTTTTGACATGTTTATAATAAAGAAACTATGTTTTAAAAATATAAATATAAAAGTTTTTACTTGTTGCGCAAGTTACTTGATTTAGCAGCATCAATAAATTTTACTTTGACCATTTTAACTTGTGTTGTTTTTTTTTTAATCTATTGGCACCAGTTTAGAATATAGTTGAAACAAGCTAAGACGAGGTTTTGAAGTACGATCTAGATTTTAACTCTTAGAAGTAGAAAGGGATTACCCACATATAATGAGAAAACTATCTACATTATCATGGGAAATATGGATCAAAACCGAACCTTGACTCACACCCTTCATATTTCAATTATCAAAATAAAGAACAGTATTCAAAATTTATGAAGTTCAAAACTAATTAAGAATTTACTTATTCACCGTTGTTTTTTCTTATTGCAAATCATTCTCCATTATTTCTAAATTTACTTATTATTGTATACGGTTCTCCATCACTTAGGATTCAAACAAAAATTTCAAGTGAAAAAAAAGAACATATATTTTAGCGTTTGTGAACCACAAAAGAGGAAAAGAAATAAAGTTAAATTCTAAAAATATTGTTTTTGTAGCGTCTTTAAAATTCTTTTTTTTTTAAGTTATTTTAATTAAGACTAAAATTATCGTCAAACAATAAAATTTAAAGGAAGCGTCAAAAGATATTTAATGAAATCACTCTAAAATTATTCAGTATTGACTATTGAATAATTATTAACCGGTCATTAATGCCAAAGAATTTATACGATAACATCATTTATGAATATATATTATATACATTAGAGTTAACTTGTACCTTTGCAAACAATGTTGACATGTAGAAAATTGACAGGGGATATACAAATAAGCAACGAATGAATCACAAAGAAAATAATTTTATTTTATTTTATTTTTGGATATTAACCAATATCTTAAGGGCATAAATTAACAGTACCTTGTTATATATAATACCTTTTTCAAAATAAAAAAAGTTATATTGAAATTGAGATTAATTCAGTTAGAAACATTTATATTCACATTGAATCAATTGTGAATTCAAATTATTTATTTTAATTCATTTTCAAATGATTTAAATAGTATTTTTTTTTAAAGCTGATTTTTTTGAGGAATATTAAAAAGTACTTTGAAATACTTTAATTTTGTTTTTTCATTTTAAAATTTGACTTCTTTTAACAGCTGTTCCACCATGTCTCGAATTTCAACATTTTCAACCACAAACTGTGTGTTATTAACGTGGCAGAACCGCAGAAGTACCTTACTTCAACAGATCAAAAGTTGAAGACTTTTCAAAATACTTATTAACATAAAAAATAATAATAATAATAATAAAACCAACGAATCAAACACAAGCCAGTAGGGAAAACTGGAACCGGAATTTGACTGGAAATTCCCACCACTTATTATCCTAAGTACAAATTTCTCATTCCAACATCTGGCTGAGACATAATTAAAAAAAAAAATAGTAAAAACCATATACAAAAATGGAACGTGTCAAAAAACAGAAAAAATAATTATATTGACGGTGACAGACAGCAAAAGCAAAGCAAAGCAAAACCACTTGTGTCTGACACGAACCAAGTCAGTGAAGCCCACATGATTCCACTTCTACCCCTAATCCGGTGGGCCCGGAACGGACTTCAAATTCCTCATTTAAATTTAGTTAAATTGACAGAAAAGCAAAGATAAATAAAGAAACAAAAATTATAAAAAAAAGAATAATAAAATTTTATGGATTTCACAAAAAAAGAAAGCATGAGAAGTCCGTGAAGGAGTGGGGCCCATACCGCCCCCTCCCTCCCCCTCTACACGCGCCTGTCACTGTACCCTACAATTAATTCTAACAAGAAAAATTAATTAATCCTCAAAAACAAAAAAGAAAATAATTAATTAATTGATTGATTGAAAACAAGAAAAAGCAAAATCTTGATCTTCCCACTTTTCCAACCACTATATATACCATCCCCAATTCGATTTCCCTCTCATCCTCCACCTCATATTTTCTCTCTCTAATGCTTCTCATTTTCTCTCTCTAAAACTAGTTAAAATCTAAGGCCCTCCCTTTATTTGCTCAAGTGTTTTTATCTTTTGCAATTTCTATCTTTTTCCCATTACCAAACAACCCATCCCACGTTACTTTCTCTCTCTAAAAAAATCTTATTATTTTAAAATCACCACCCTGTCTTTCTCTCTCTTCCCACTCAACCCACTAATATCTCTTACAGACAAAAACCTAGTACTAGGTTTTGTGTTGTCTCCTCCTCAATTGAAACTGAATACCTTACCGGTAACGTTGCCGTTGACCCCTTGTGATTGGAATAATTATGGAAGAGTACAAAGAAGAAAACAACAAGAAGAGAGCCCGGGATGAGTTTGATGACTCGGTCGGTGTTAACTCACCAGAGTCGAAGCTCGCCCGGGTTGACTCGGCAAACGCGAACGCTTCCAAGGATTCGTTTAACTCGGGCGTGAGGTCGCCAGTTGTGATGGGGATCCAGGACCAATTGCTGGACATATTTGACGACTCTGAGCCCGACCCAGCGATTCAGGGGTTGGATTCGGTGATCAGGAGCTTCGAAGAGGAGATCCTGGTTCCGGATCCGGCACCGCAGGCGGTGATGACGTCATTCTCCGGCGAGTCGAGGCCTGAACTCGGGTACCTTCTGGAAGCTTCGGATGACGAGCTCGGCCTGCCTCCGAGCTTCTCGTCCGGAGGAGAAGAGCAGAAGATCGAGACTGTTGGTTTGGAGGAGACTGGTGTATACGGACCCGGACCCGGACCCGTTACCTTGGACGATATAGGGTTAGGTTTTGACGAGTTGCCGAATTTCGATCCGTACAAGTTTGGGATGGAACCGGACAATATGGTTGCCAATGACTTTATAACTTTAGGAGGCGGCTTGTTTGAAAGCGAACCGGGCGATAGCTCGGAGTTCTTGTGGCGGTCCGGGTCGCTTTCGGCTACGTAAGAAACCGGAAATTTCGGACCGAATATCGAAAATGTTAGGAAATCATGGTTCTGGACATCATGTTAGGAAATCACTGTTCATAATACGTAGGAATGTAAATGTCAATGCAAGCAAGACCACAGCTGGGTCTGTTCAAGCTAAGATTAAGCATATCGAAAATGTCAATTTGTTCCTTCTTTTGTAGTTTTTAATTCTCAGGAAAAAATATGAATTACATGATGCATGAAAAGATAGATGATTGTCGAAAACTTGAAATCGAGGAAATGAAAAGGTTTAAAAATGTTAAAAATTTTCTGGGGATGCTAACTAATTTCAGCCAAACACATGTACCGTTATTTACTTCAAAAATCCCAGAATTTGTGAAATGGCTCATTATCATCACTTGGCTGGTAATTTAACTTCTGGCAAGACTAGATTGTTGATGTTAATGGGGTAGATAAAATTTTATACCCATTTTCACATGTTTGAGAGAAGGAAGTGTTTGATTGTAATATGGTTAAGGATGATAATTGCAGTTATGGTGCGGTGCAGTGGTAATCATTCTTTTCGTGTTGTTCTTTATTCATTCTTTTGATCTCTTGTTCAAGTTTCCAATTATAAATCAAGAGAGTATTGTTACGGTTCGAATCTTGAATAAGCCTATTCAAGGGAGTCACAATAAAAGTGGGTGTCGCTGTTTTGTACCATTAATTATTTTAATATACATAATATCTTGAACTTATATGCTAAGGAAATAAAATTTCGTGTATATATAAGTGTTGACGTTTGATTTCAGTTAACGAAATTTTTTCGAGGTCAATTTTATAATATAATCAAAATAATACAAGAAATAGGTAAAGGATGAAGAAGAGAGTAAAGGAAGAATAAAATATCACAAGATTTAGAGTGATTTGGTCAATTTGTGCTTACATCTACTGTTTTTCTCTCACTATTTGGGTAGAATAATGATAAGATTTACACTCAGTATTTTTTTTTTTTTACAATGAAAATCATTCCTTATTTATAGAGAGAGAGAGAGGTGCTACAGTGACATATAATAAGTTAAAATACAATAATGATTTCATTTAATGATCATGAATTACATTTAATGCACCTGATATCTGTCAGGTCAACTCTGTCAAAACATAAAATTAGACGTTAAATGCATGCTAGTCAGGTGAGATCTTATTAAATCACGCTGCAATGAATCTGAAACAAAGTTCATAACGTGTAAGGCATGTTATAAGCTAAGTTTGACTTCATTCTGGAGCTGCTGAAAGTGATTGGTGATTTCAGCTCTTCAGTAATATATGAACTGGTAACTACTGAACGATCTCAACCTTTGGAGATTGTTGGGCGAACTTGACATCACTGGAATTATGAAACACGCGATTTGAGAGCTCGCTTTCTCCGAACTGTCAAATTGGGCTCGGTCTATTGGATTTATTTAGTGGACTTTTACTAGCTCGTTTGGGTGATTCAGAAAATATCTATAACAATGAGGTTAATGAAGTATTATCTACAAGATTTTCTACAGGTTACATGAAAAGTGATTGGTACTACCTGGTCACAAGAAAACTAATTTAATGAAATGATAAAGACCTAAGAGAAGGGATTAGCGCGTCGGTTTCCTGAAGTCGTGGAAAGGGGATCCTATGCAACGGATGGTAATGTTTGATCTTTTCGTCATGCGTGTAAAATAATTAGAAGTGGATTAATTTGATAAGATTATTTGATAAGATTGGCGATAGTAGGTGGGAAAAGCGAAGTAAATCACAACTCTTCTAAGCAGATAAGGACCGAATAAATGATAGGGTTTTAAAACGAGGACCGCATTTTCTCTTTTCATAAAATATTACCTTAAAGCATGGTGTTCGTTGTGGTCCTTGTGGCAGGTTGGATTTGTCTTAAAACATGGTGTTGATAACAACTCCAAGGGTCCACGCTGGCTATTAAAAATTTGAAAATGACCAAAAGGATTATACGGTTAAAAATTAATAAGTATCATGTGACAAAAGACATATGTCATAAAAATATTTACTCATATATCATTTAATTAATATGTACCCTTAACAAAATTTGATATAAATTAGCATAAATAGTTAGTGTTGAGCTCTATGCCTTTTATTGCTATGATTAAAAGATCAGAGTTGCCATATTTGCGCCCCTCTCAAGTTATATATGTATCCTCAAATTCATGTGCTTTTAAAATTTTATCATAATCCATAATTTAAAATATCATACTTTAATAAAAAAAAGGATCATTTTAGAAAAGAAAATTTTATTTTTTCCCACTTTTTAAAAAATTTGTTTTTAATCCTTTTAACAAATTAATTGCAATCTATACCTAAATTATCCAAATTATCCCTATATATCTTGTTCTTCTCTTTTATTGCTTATGATATATGATCTCTGGTTTCATTTGTTAATCATTTGAGTTTTTATTTTTTATGTTGGGTATTGATATTGAAGATTAGATTTGGTTAGATTTGATTTGAAAATAGAGGTTTCTAGTAATGAAGATGATGATTAGTTTGTATTGGTTTTTATGTCCACTTAAAAATCAATTATTGAGTTTTTTTTTTTTTGGTGATTTTTCAAGTCTTTTTTGTGCTTTGGAATTTGAGTATTGATGTTTTGAATTAGATTTGGTAGGATTTAGCTTGAAAATTAAGATTTTCGATGAGATGTAATGTCAAGATGACGGTTGGATAGAATAGGTTTTTAATCAAAAATCGATGAGTCCACTTAAAAATCAATCCCATTAAAACTCGATTAACAAGCGGGTTTTCCATGTTGAGAGTAGTTTAATAAACTTGAGTGTAGGATGAAAATATTTTGTTTGAGTGGCTAAAAATAAATTTTTATAAAAAAAGGATAAAAACAAATTTTTTCATTTGTTTTTAGGTAAAAGTGAAATTTTCCCTATTTTTCATATTTTAATCAAAAGATATAATTTTTAATTAATTTACATTTTTTTTCTATTTTTGTTAAATTCAAACTAAATTTCAAAAAATATATATAAGATAACATAAAAATAAAGATCAAAAGCAAAAGCTTATATGGGGAGCAATTCGCTTCTTTCCTAACCTATAATGAGGGCAGGGGCAGTACTGCTGTAGCATCCGCCATTCCCCACACATAAGGAAATGGAGGCTGCCGTCTCCGTGCGGCAAAATCCTGTTTACAAGCTTTAATTTTATTTAATTATAACATTTTTTAAAATCATTCAGTTTGGGCCAAGCCCAATAGGATATATGACTAAAAGATAACTGAGTTTGAGCTAAGCCCAACCGTATGTGTTAAAACGGGTAGGGTCAAAGTCATCGGATCCGGAACATACAAAATCTGGCCTCTCATCCAGAGCCACAAACAAGGATATTCAGAGTTTGCACTCATCCACTGACAGTCCAATGGCCATCACCATAGGCAACGCCACTGGTGGAGGCAGAATCCTCTACACCAATACCACCAGGGACATCTTCAACCGCAACTGCGACGTTCTTGTCTTCCCTTATTCTTCTTCCTCAACCGCCACCAAAGCTCAAGCTCGGACTCGGACTCTGCTCGTGGTCGCGGCTTCCAAGAAGCTCTCCTCCCGAACCGGACGCTTCGACAGCAAGAACAGAAGGACCATGACCACCACCACCGAGGAAGAAAAAGAAGAGAAAGACGTTGGGCAGAAACGGACGGTGGAGATTGAAGGAGAGAGTAAGATTGAGAATTACGTTGATGATGGGTTTGTAATGCCGGATCTTCCCGGTGAGGAGCCAGACTTCTGGGAGGGCCCCCAGTGGGAGCCTCTCGGCTTCTTTATCAAGTACATGTGGGCTTTCGGCATCGTTTTCGCTGTAACTTCTTCTTCTTCTTCTTATCTTTATGTTACCTGTTTGTGATGAATTTTCCTTGTTCAAGAGGTGATTTTTTTTTTGTTCATTGAAACAGCTAATTGCGTGTGGGATTGCGGTGGTCACATATAATGAAGGGGCGACTGATTTTAAGGAGACACCTGCATACAAAGAGTCTGTTCAATCTCGAGAATTTTTAGAAGAACCGGATGCATCCAACTCCGATGTCTTCGAGTCCAACCCTACTGAGGTTGCTCCTAGTTTGGAATAGTTACTCAAACTGAATGCAGAAAATTTTATATCCCAGACAGTGATATAGTGTTCTAGGCAAAAGGAAATTCAAGAGGAAGACATTGGCCTCGGTTTATAAGGTAGTGTTTGTAATATCTCTTCTGAAATGTATCGTAATATTTCATGACATGATGATACGGAGAAAATTTGTAATTGTGCATTTTGTGACAAGCAAGTTGTGTACATGTTCCATCAGTTTGATCTCTGCTGTTGTTTTATAATTTTGCTGGTAACAAATTTGTTTTTAGCGCATCCATACTCTTAGGGAAATTTCAATACATATTTACTTAGTAGTATTAGTTATCATCGGACTCATAAACTTAACAACACCCCTTACAGTATAACAGGCAATAAGATGATAGATAAAGGAAAAAAGACGGTTCGAAGTAGAGACCTTCAAAATCTGATTGCATATTAGTTACCATCAGATCCAAAAGTTTAAGTTGATAAAAAATGACTAATAGGAAAAGACAAAACTAATATTTAAAACTCGATATTATGATACGTTAACAAATAGAATTCATAACTGATGAATTTGTTTCAATTTGTTATGTCGTCTGTTCAGATAATAAATTTAATTCCACTGATGGCATTTGTTTGTGCATAACTGTCATATTGCATTTGTTTATGTATATGGCTGGAGCAGGACAAAGTCCTGAATGTTATTCCAAAGAAGATAGAAGGATAATGAAATTCAGTCACGTATTAGTATGGCAAACTAAACCAAACTGATTGACCATTGCTTATTTTAATGGTCCTAAATACTAGATAAATAGCCAGACGTATCATAAGCTACTATGAATGATGGCATTGTGCTATAATTAGATTCAATATGTGGTAAATAGAATTGCTGCTGCAACAATCACCAGTCCACCTTCTGTCCTACACTTGATACCAGCGCTCTGCCCTTGTCCAAATCCCATGATACTGGATCTTGGTGCCACTGGAACCACCATAGGAGATGCTGAAATCCCAAAAAGAATGACAATGGGGAGTTACAAAAGAAAAGCTGACTGGAGGTTAAGATTAGAAATTTGATAGTTAAAATATTTTTACATCATGTTGTAGAATTTCTCTCTTGACATAAACTAACTGGTTAGGTGTAGCAGATGGGTACTTTTGCAGAGATTTCTAAATTAAGCATACCACTAACAAATATTATAACAGTAATTAAAAAAATTGTAATATGTAGGAGGCAAAATAATTAAGCATACCAGCAACAATGGAGTTGTTGTGTTTCCCTAGTGAAACTTGATGATCTGAACTGTTAGACCGAGGAGGCACAGCCATTCCTTCAATAAAACCATAAAATATTAGGTAAAACAAGTGTTAAACGCACACATTAAGAATAGACTCTTTTTACGTAAGAATTGTAATAGAAAAAAAAAATCCGGATGAAATTGATAGGTTGTTGTAGCATTTTATACCTTGAAAAAAATATTTGTATTATATTAAACTATTACCAGTAGAAAGTAAGGCTCTCTTAATGTGCTCCTTTAGGGCTAATGTCAATAAATGTGTACAAAACAATTTTAAATTTTAGCTTAGTTTAGAGGTATAGGAGTTGGTATGATACTGATACCTGGACAAGCAGAGACATCAGCTTGAAGACCACAAAGAACTGGAAGCTGTAGGGCCAGTGTCTTGTTAATAGGCATATTACTCAAGCTTGTGCCGTTGAGCAAGAGGCATAAGCAAGCTGGTTGCTGGCCATAGACTTGTTTGAGATTGACGCAACACATATCTGCTGGTGACTGCACCGTGCCCTGCACAAATGGTGCACATGGTGACAGTGGCAGTAGCCGCGACATGCAGTCAGTCAAGGTTGGTCCGGGGGTGATGGGGTCTTGAGAAAAGGCAGTTTGCGGAAAGCCAGTCAGGAAGAGAATGATCAAAGAGGTTATAGCAATGAAAGGGAGGGAGTGAAGAGAGGCCATGGTCAAAGGTGAGTTGTTGAGTGGATAAATTAGGGATACGGTGGTGTGTTATTTTAAACCGAAAGTGCATTATCTTGGTGTGAGTTGTTACATGCATGGTGTGTGTTTTTCTGCATGCATTTTCTGTTCTCTGTCTCACTCTCTTTAGTAACCAAACTGCTGTACTTTCAAGGTGGGACAGTTTGCCATGAACTGGCATTTGTGTTTAGAAGAACCCAATTTTATGGGGAAAACGTTGCAGTAAAAATTATTAACAATAAATAGCATTTATTTATAAATTTAGTATTTTCTTTTTAGTTTTTTGGATGATTTTTCGATTCAATTCTTTGAATTTTGAAGGTTTGTTTAGCATATCAGGACAATTTTCAATCAAATCCTACGTTTGGCATAACTTGTGGGATTGGCTTTCCACAGTTTTAATTAAACTTGCCATGGGGTTTACATGCAATTTATATATATTAAAAATCTCTAAATAGTGATGTTCTTTTAAATTAATTATAAAATAAATATGATTATATATATATATATATATATCAAACATATCTAATCCGGCCTGTATATCTCCAAACATAAATCCAATCCAATTTCATTAAATAATTTAATCCAATTTCACATATCAAATGAGTGAAAAGGAAAATTAGATTTTGATATTTTTTGGGGTTTGGTATAATTGTAGAAGATAGCTGAAAAAGAATTTTTTTTTTAATAACTTTATGTTTAATTATTAAAATATTTTACATTTTTTTATTATTTGTTTCAGGGCTAATGTTGCAAAATATTATTAGACAATTGTTTATCTTTATTTGGTTATTCATTTAATGATAATAAGAAAAATACCAAATTGCCCAGATATCCTAACTTACTGATGGTGATCAACTTTTAGTCAACAGTTAAAGTGGTTGTTATTGTAATGCTGTTGCAGTTAAGTCAATAATTCAAAGTTGCAAGTAGTGATATGGTTAGGGGAGTTATTTTATTTTTTTCGAAGTCGAAATGAAGCTATAACATTATGTGATGGTTATCTAAACATATCTTATGCTTGTGTATTAATTAATAAAAAAATATAATATAACAGGAAAGAGACTTTAATTATTGTGGTTAATAGACACAGCTCTTCTAAAAGAGGTAGTTGTGCACATTTCAATCCACTTTAGTAATGAGGTTTTAGTTTCTACCATGTTTATTTTACAAGCATGTGCAGATGCCTTTACTGTGGTTAACTGTGTTAATATATCAACAAAAATATAGGTAGTTTAGTGGGGTACCTCACATCCACACATTAAGGTTGTAGCTAGGTTCAATTAAGTTGCATCCACATCCCCAAATTCCACATTTGTACTTGAAACCAAAAAAGATTAGTGTCCGTATATCACTCTAGTGGTGATCATACATTTCAACTAGTGTTGTTGTTCAAGTTTAAATTTTCTGATCTGAAGTTAAAATAAAAGATTAAAAGGAAAAAAAAAAAAAAAAATTAAATGGGCTCATTATCTTGGGAATCCTTTTTTTTTTTTTTTTCCAAAGTATTATAAATTTGGGAGTTAATAAGGTGACCGTTTGGGATATGACATAATGGGTTAACATAAAATACACACAATTATAGTGGCTTTTGGTTGAACTTAAATAGGAATCATTGTTCGTGTCAACCTAGCAAATCCATTTTGTAAACATGTCATTTAATGAGTCATTTAAACGAGTTTGATAAACCTATCATTTAGGTGGGTTTAGCGGGGTTACATCGGTCAAACGTGTTTAAATACAATCCTTATAATAAATAGATTAAGCGTACAGTATTTGTATTGACCTGAATATAATTGTGCTGCATTCCATGTTTAAGGGTATTGACTCATTTATTAATCATGTCGTGTTCGGGTGACTAAAATATAATCGTGTTGGCTTTAACCTAACATGCTAGCATGAATTGGCACCCCGTGGAAGAAAGGGACAACAAGGGTCTGTTCTTGAATATATATGAACTTGAGGGTTAGAAAGAATGATATGATTTGAACTCATCTCACTTACGTGGTGTGAGAGAACTAGTTTTTTTGTTGCCGATCTATTAGTTCATAGGATAGAGCTTAGAGCAGGTTTTTTAAGGGACATAAATTAGATTGTACAATTAATTGGTTAAAGATAGTGAATTAACTTTGAATTGTGGTTAATTTCTATGGAAGCTCTGGTAGGATAGGAGCACAATTTTTTTGTGGAGGATTACCTAAGAAGGAGCATTACTGTAGGAGGCCACTTTATATCTTTATGAATATTAGAAGTTAAATGAGGTTAATATAGAACTTCCAGTTATAAATTCTCCAATTTTGCATGTTAAGTGGCAACCTTCTGACAGGGGCTCTCTTAAATTCAATGTGGATGCTGCTATGGGTAATGATACTAGTTTTGTGGGGACTAGAGCTTTGATTTGTGATCACCTCAGAAATATTGAGTGTACTCTTTCTATGAAAATGATTGATTTTTTCAATTCGTTTTTGGGTAAATGTGTGGCAATTCAAGAAGAGTTGAAATTTACTTTGGCTCATGACTATAGGTCTCAAGTTGTTGAAACAGATGCTCAGTTGGTTATTTTGACAATTTAGGCGAACAATTTCTTTGTTGTGGAAGACCCTTTTATTAGAGATAATTTCTCTATGTTGATTGAGTTGGATGATATTTAGTGTCAATTTACTCTTATAAGAAGTAATGAGGCAATTCATAGGCTTACAACTTTGATTTTTAGAAGTAATTATTGTTAATTTTGGTTCCATTCTATTCATTGAGAATGTATTTCAAATGTTGTTCTTGTAGATGTTTTTTATTAAAATTGCTACTTTTATTTAAAAAAAAAAAAAAAGGCTACTCAATACTTTCTCTCTCATTAGCGAACTCACAAATTATATGGCTACTATACCATCATTTTGATCTTCTACCGGGAGAAATCTTGTCCCAAACGTTACTAAAAAGTGAAAGACAAAAAAATTTATAAAGCTCAGCCTAAGTTGTTGATGGTAGGTGAATTCAAACTCTAATACCTTATTGAAATTTTATAAATTGGAAAGCTCTGATAAGATTCCAATTTAAATTCAATGAACTGGAATTTGTTGAAGACTTGGTGGCCACCTGCTCGACGCCTCGAACTACAATAAGGAATAAAATTTCAAGTATGTATATAATGTGGCTCAAGAAATGCACATGCCAAATGGGTAGTGCAAAGTCCCGTCAAACCTCACCAACGAAGAACACTCTGGATAAACTTAGTTTACTTTTTTTCACAAATTTTACGTGCTTTTTCTCTTCTCACCTCTCACTCACATATATATATATATATATATATATATATATAGTCTTATAAATGTATGTATCTAGACTCTAGTCATTACATTCAATAATGCAATTTGCAGTCTTTATAGACATTTTAGTGTCCACTTTCAGTTGATATTCACAAATTCTCTCTTCATATTTCAATGGGATCTTTTCTATTATCAATGTGCCCAATATTAATACGGCTTCAAATTTAGACATCATAATAAATGCTCAACATACATGCATAACAACATATACATTAAGTTTCTAAATCCACAAGTTTATTGTAATAGATCCCTTGAACGAAATGTATTGCAACGTGGAAGATTCCTATGATGACTTTATGTCTTATCTCCTAATTTTGAACCAAATAGATGATATTTCACATAAATCAGATGTATGAGTTGTATCATATCTTTGCGTTTGTAAACAGAATGTGTGCATTGATCTATGAGTGTAAAATTAAAATTGTTATAAAGTAAATGATTCTTCGAAAAGAATTTATTTGGGTACATGAGATATGAACTACATGATTGACTCTTGTTAAGCCTTTTCCATTAGAAAAGATGAAGCACGTGAGAAAAATGAATAAAGATTATCCGTTATCTGTTTTTTTTATTAAATTTTTAATAATTTAATGACACATTAATATATAATATATTCCGAAATGAATTTATTTGGGTGCATATGAGGTGGACCATATGGTCGACTCCTGTTAAGTCTTTTCTGCGAGAATAGATGAATCACGCGAGAAAAAGTCTGCCATCCTGGTCAACTTTTAACATGGGAATCAACAGTATTTAATAAGCCATCATGTGCTCTATCACCTTCACTTCGCTGTGTCGTGGATTTAGGGAAATAATTCAAAAAAGAAGATCAAAATGGTCCAATTTTTGTGAAGATTTCCAACCTCCTCTTCTTCCTTTGCAGGCAACCCCAGACCTAACAATCCACCAACTGACAACCCCATTGCTCTGGCATTATTTATCGAGTGTATAAATAAGGTCCCTTTTCTATCTTCTTCTCATTTTCTGTTTTTTGTCAAGAACATTATTTCAGAAAACAAAATTGGATTCTCGGGCAAAGTAGAAAGTAAAACACAGTACAGGTTGCTTCTTCGAGGAATTTATGGCAATGCCACCTGATCTGGTTGGTTGCTCTTTCTCTCTCTCCCTCTTTTGGTAATGAATTTACTTTCCTGTATATGCAAAACAAAGTTTAATAGAAGAATAATATATTGAGTTTTGGTTCTGCGTATCAGGAAGTGATTTTAGCAGCTGATTTAAAATGTGCCAGGTGCCAAGACAAGGTGGTCGATGCCATTTCAAGATTCGGTGGTAAGATTTCTTCAACCTCGATATGTGTACTTATATGAATGAGAATTAATTACTAGAAATTTACGTAATCAACTTTTTAAATATATATATATACACATGTATATATATAATATTTTTATAATAAAATATATCATATTTTAAAAAATAAGAATCAATTAATCAAATTTATTCATTATATTTGAATTAAATAGGAGAAAAAATTTATTTTAGGAAGATAAAGTAATGAATGAATTTGATTGGTTAGTCCTTACATTTTAAAATCAGGTATACCTGATTATAAAATAGATATAGTAATTTTATTATTAGTACTTTCTAACTTTAAAAAGTTAGGATAAACCAATTAAATTCATCCATTGTATTTTTTCTCCTAAAATAAATTTTTTCTTTTATTTAATTTAAATACAATTGATAAATTTGATTGGTTCATTTTAACTTTTCAAAGTTATGAAACACAGATGGTAAAATTTCTTTATATAAAGACAGTGATTTTACCATCCATACTTTCTAATTTTTAAATATATATATATATACATACACTTGAAAATTATATCTGGGTGATTGATTTGTTGTTATTCAAAGCGGCCAGGTTTCAAAATTAAGGCGCGTGTTTGAGTTTATAAAAATGAATTGCATGCAAATACAATCTCGTAAAAAAGTAAAGTTTTAATGCGCCAAACATATAATGTAAATAATTTAATTTCAGAGGCACCGAACTTTTTCTGTCTATAAAATAATACAATAGGTTACTCTTCATTATTGTATATAATATGTTACTTTTCTTTAATATCATATCGCTGACTAACTGTTTTAGATTATATTTAAAAGATTTATTTTTAAATACAACATAGTCATGCATGGTATTTTTTAAAGAACTTTTATCTTCATTACTTTTGGTTTTTTAAAGAAAAACAAATAATTGTGTCTAGATGAGGAATCAAACGCCTCATCTAATTTCCTTCAATTTCAATGGCTTAGTCTTGATGCAAAATCATATATAAATGCATGGGCAGATGTGGAGGCTATGGAGGTGCACTTGTTGAAGAAGAAAGTGATTCTTACTAGTAAATCTGCCTCGACCAGTAAGGAATTGCCGAGAAAATCTACTATTGCCTATAAAAATAATAATAACTTGCCTTGCAAGGCTTTAAGAACTACCGTGTGGTTCCCTTCATCTAAATGAGAAATTTCAGGATGCACTTCTAGAATGTATCAGTATCACTATGCATTTGCATCGTCGATCTGGCATGGACATATGTCATGAGTGACGTAAATATATGTACCTGTTCAATCATACTACTTATGTAATTGATTGATTAATTAATTAATTATATATGTATATATATTTTTACTCTTGATCTTATTGAATTTTCAGAAATGGTATGATCAGTTGCCAACAACTTAAAAGGTTAAACTATTTGTAATATAGTAAAATTCAATATTTAAAATTGGGTTGCCTTTAATTAACAACCGACATCATGCTTATCAAAATGTTATTAGATCTCACGTAATACTACATTGGATACTAATGTGGCGTATCTAATGCACTCTAAATTTTTTCATCAAGTCATATATATCATTTACAGTTTGAAACTCTTGTGTCCTATATGTGTAAATTGATTGAAGTGAATTTATTTTTCAGAAGAGGGAAAGTAACCTATTGTCTCGAACATAAAACCTTTGCAATGAATAGTGTCAAAATTAATCATCCAAGTTATAAATAATGTGGACGATCACTATATATGTTAGATTCCTAAAAAGAATGTATCCCTAAAATGAGGAAATTTACTGATTTATGTTTTGACAATAGAAAATAAAAAAACTCAATGATTTTCTATTTTTGAAAATTGAGGAATAAGGAAACTAGGTTTTAACAGTTTGAGGGTACATATAAAGCAGTTGAGGCATGATTAAAAAAGAAAGTGTATTAATGGTAATTAATGAGGGAAGCTTAGAGGTGCCTATATAAAGGTCTCTCATCTCATTGTTTCAATCATCCCTGAATTCAGAGAAAAAAGAGTGGTGTAACTCTTTGAGTGAAAAGTGAGGTTCTCTTAAATGTTAGAGAATTGTTATTCTCTCCAGTGCAATTGAGATCTGGGTTGTGAGGTTTGACTGTTTGTAAACATTTGTTATTTTTCTCCCTATAGTGAAGATCTGCAGTAGCTCTATGTACGTAGTGTATTGTGGGTGAATCACGTAAATTATGTGTATTGTTTTTATCTACTTTATTTCATTATTATTTCTATATTATTTTATCACTTCATTAATTAATTTGGTGTTTTGAAAGATTTATTTCCTAACACACTAGATGATATAAATGGTTAAGGAGCTAACAATTTTTGTCCCTTCTCAATGTTTGTAACATTTAAATCTCAAAAGAATTTTTTTTTGATAAAATTGCCCTTTGAACCAAAAAAAAAAAAAAAAAAACAAGAAAACAAAAAGACTTTATCTTCTTCATCTCTTTCTCTAGGATCTTTCTATTTCATTTCATAGTTCCCCTATCGAATTCTCTCTCTTTTCAATCAAGCACTCTCATCGCTCGTCTCTTTCTTCTTCTTTTTCCTTATTCCTTCTTCTTTCTTCCTCTTCATTTTCTTTTTTCTTCCTCTTCTTTTTCTTTTTCTTCTTCATCTACTTCTTCTTCTTCATTTTCTTTTTCTTTTTCTTCTTCTTCTTCCTTTTTCTTCTTTCACTTCCTTCTTCTTTCTTCTTTATTTTCCTTCGTTCATTTTACAGATTTGTATTGCACTAATAATGACAGAAGTGTTTTCACTAATCACGTCACTTACCTTGCATTACTCATGCCAGTGTTAGAGCAAGATTAGTTCAATGAATGACTTAAGAAAAAAAAATAGAATTATTTTCACTAATCTTACCATTTACCTAGCATTAGTCACGCCAGTGTCAATGACGAAATTAGTTTAATGACCATCTTAAAAATATATATATATTTCTACTAATCATACCACTTAACTTGGTGTTATTAGAGTAGAAAAATTGGCATTATTAGTACAAAAAAAAATGGTGTACGTTATACGATGTGACTCACTTTGACTTTTATAGCATTATTAGTGCAAAAAACTGGCATTATTGGTACCCAAAAAAAACCAACATTATTAGTGTAGAAAAATTGGAGTGAGTCACACCTTTTTTCTGACATTATTAATGCATATTTGTAATATACAAGTCTACTTTTTTTATAAGGAACTCCTTGCTAGAGATGGAAGAAAAGGAGAAAAAGAAATATAATTAGAAGAAGAAGAAGAAGAAAGGTAAGGAGGAAGAAGAAATTAAAAGGAAGAAGTAGCAGAAGAGATGTTGAATGAAGGAGGAAGTTCATTAGAAGGAGAAGAATTTCGGTGGTAAAAGTTTGGAGAAGATGAAATTATTATTTTTTTTCCTTTGAAGGGTACTTTTTGTTTAATCACAAAATTATTGGGATTCAAATATTGAAAATAATGAGATGAGACAAAAATGTTAATTTTCTAAATTTGTGTATCATTTTTGTCCTTAGCCCTAATATATGTTAATATGTACTGTATTAGCATATGTTAGAAAAGATTTTTGTCAACAAGTACACTAAAGTGTAAGTATATCTAATTAATGTTAACTAAACCTAATCACTACATTTGATGTAGGGGCAGAATCGAGAACATAATTTTTGATACAAATTTTGATATAATTTGTTAACATTTGATGATCATGATTTCAATAATTTAGATTTATTCACATATTTGTATATAACTTAATTTTACACTTTATATAAATGTGTTTTCTCGTCTGTCTCTTTATCATTACATTTTCTCTTCTCTTTTCAATTAATGTTAAAAATCTACCAATTACTATTCTTTAATATTCTTCTCATCTACCCAATTCTTTATATATATACATATATATATAGTTATTCATTTTCAAATTGTATTATTTTTATTTTCCTCTTTAGATATCATGCTTGTATCTAAAATAAGTTTTTTTTTTCCTTTTTTAATTAATTTCAGATATTAGACTATTTTGATTAGTATGTTTATTTAAATATATGCAATATAAATATTGTTTGAAAGTTTATGTTGAAAGTTTCAAATCCATATATTGTTTGCATAACTTTGTTAACTCAATAGTGAAAAAATATTAAATAAAAATTGGATTTATATTCTTTTTATTTGGTCTAATAGATTATGTGTATAGAAAATATAAAATAATGATAATAATAATATATTTTTTTCATTCTTTGTGCCATGTACATAGAATGAAGAGGAGAAAAAATAATAAAATTTTGTTTTAAATAATAATAATAAAAAAAAAATTGATACTTTTTTTTTTTTCACTTTGTGTATTATAAAAAAAAGAAATATATATATATATAGATATAATACGTACTTCCTAACTTTAAAAAATTATGACGCATCAATCAAATTCATCAATTGTATTTGAATTAAATAAGAGAGAATTTATTTTAAAAAAGAGAATGTAATGGATAAATTTGATTGGTTCGTCCTAACTTTTTAAAGTTAGGAAGTACCGATTATAAAAGTATTATATATATGTGTCTTTTTTCTTTTTTTTGAAAGATTATTAAATGTATATGTATGTTTGAAAATAATATAATTTGAAAATGAATAAAAAAAAAATTAAAGATGCACTTCAAAAAAAGAAAAAAGAAAAAAAAAGAAAAAATTAAAATGCAAAGAATTTGATTGAATAACGAGAATATTAATTGGTGAGTTTATTAAATTAATTGGAGTAAAAAGAGTTGAGGTAACGATGAAGAGAGAGAAGAAATAATATATTTATATAGAGCGTAAATTAGGTTATATATAAAGATGTGAGTAGATTTAAGCGATTAAAATCATCATCATCCAATAATTAACAAATTATATCAAAATTTATGTAAAAAATTGTCATCCTCCTTGAATGCATAGGATCAATTAATGATTATAATGTGTACTGAGTCATCATCAATCCTTCTTCATCTATTTTGCAGACTCATGCTTCGTTTTGTCAACTCATTAACACAAAAAGGCACTTTAAAGCTTGTATTATAAAAAATGAAAGGAAAAATATTTTAATGTGTTTGATAGTATAATCATCCAATAATCATGCGGTATAAATTTAATAATATAATTTTCTTTATCGTAAAGATCATTTTATGACCAGACGCACCCTTCCAAAGAATTCCTAGAAAATAAATTAAAGGAAAGATTTGATGGATCTCAATAAAGAAATTGCTGGGGTGAATTAATATCATTTAGGGATCAATACTTTCTCAAGCTTTGATGGTTGTAAGCTTACCTGTTATGTCCTGAATATTATTTAGGGATCAATACTTTCTCAAGACTCTTAATGGAAGTTCTAAGCGTCTTTATGTGCCACTTCAAGGGTGCCAAATGGAGGTTTCTTTAGTATTTATTTTACTCACAACATTTCATCTAAAAAAGAAGAGAGACTGAGAATTTAGTTTGGTAAGCTTTTTTACTTTTTTCTCCTTTTGGCTCTCTTTTTTCACCTCTTTGAAGAAGTATATACACAAAAAAGGATGCTTTAAAGTTTTCTTTAAAGAATTAATTTGCCTTCACAACCAAGAAAAGGATGCTCTCTCCTCAAACACCTACACATGCAAACATACAAAAGCACTGCAAAGAAGTCAAGAATATTGTGCTAGCTAAGCTACGCTACATATATAAATTTGCATTCTCATTATATTGGTAGAAATATATATAGATAGAATCTGATTCTAAGATGAAAAAGAAGAATTTCTCTTGAAACCAGCTAGCTCATGATCATCCTTATATTCTCAATATATTATGCATCATTACTTATTAAATTCTATACCTTTCTTTTGTCCATTCCACCATTTCTGGATTCTGATCGAACCAGCCCCCGATTGACAGATACATGACTGAAAAGGCAACCTCCCATTTGGAAAACTTTTCTTTTTTTTTTTTTTCCTATTTACAACAATAATGTGGGTTATATATATATGTGCAAGCTTTCTTTGCAGTTCTAATAATTATTTCTCTTTCAAAAAAAAAAATGCCGTTTTGTTGCATGGTGATGAGGATCAACATTGACTGCAAGGGTTGCTACAGAAAAGTAAGGAGAGCCCTCCTTAGCATGCAAGGTGAGGTTCTCTGAAATGGATCAAAACCTGTTTTCTGTTTTACAAATCCAAATATTGTATTTGAACAAGCAAATTAAACGTGAAAAACTTGCACTGTTTTCCAAAAAC
The DNA here is from genome assembly GCA_022984855.1 of Dimocarpus longan. Taxonomy (NCBI): domain Eukaryota; kingdom Viridiplantae; phylum Streptophyta; class Magnoliopsida; order Sapindales; family Sapindaceae; genus Dimocarpus; species Dimocarpus longan. Next base: position 17,881,933 of record CM041024.1, read on the forward strand.
TGATGTTAATTTTGAAAAACAACTTATAGGAAACACATGAACTCCTATTTTATTCTTCGAAACTATTAGTACCAAATATACCTTCAATAATTTATTTATTTTTTTGGAATACTTTAGTGCCAAAAATTTTAATTTAATTTGGAATATTTAATGAAATCGAATAGACATAATTTTTTGTTTTTGTATGATGGTGATAGAATTGGAGACATATTTAATAGAGAAGAAGCAACGCAGAGTGAGTGTATATGGAAAATTCATTCCACAGGATGTGGCCATCAAGATAAGAAAGAAAACAAATCGCAGAGTAGAGATATTGGAAATACAGGAGTTTAGCGACGACACCAATGAAAACTAGCAGGAAGTTAGTCATCAGGAAAAACAGCATGATCATCAAGATCATCATCAGGGACCATGCTTCACTTCCTGGAATTACCCATCAAACCATTATCAAATGGCAACTTGTGTAACGTGAGCCAAGAATCAACAGACAGTGATAAATTAGTTTTCTCTTCTGTCTTCTCATATTAATTCTATATACGTTGTTTGATTAATTTGTCACTCGATATATAGATAGTTTTCATTATGTTAATATTAAAAAAATAAAAAATAAAGTTGATTGTTTTCTTGTTTTTTCTTTAAGTTTTATTGGATCGAAAGTCTTAATTGATACAAAAACATCATAGAGTGAGCCTTATTTAAAAGATAAATAAATAAGCTCAAATTATGTATGCACTTCATTTTTTCCTGATCCTGACTGTAAATCTCTACTTATATGTCCACTGGTTTTTAGTAAATATGTGTAACATATTCGACGTTTAGCTTATGAATGAATCAATTAATGCTTGCTTTTTCGAAACTTCTAATTAATCTAGGCTTGTTCTAGACTGAAAATTTCATTTCACAATGGATAAATAATTTTCTTTCATGACTTTTCTTTTGTTTCTTGTGTTCTCAGATATATATTCTTTTCTTTCTTTTTTTTTTTAAAAAAAAAAAATTATAACAATTTGAGAATTGGAAACGGTTATATCTCAAATCTGCAATTTCATTGATCAAGTATTAAAGGTTTACCATCGTAATAACATCATCTCGTCCGTCTCAAACAATTATCAAAGCAGAAAGAAGTACTCGAACTTCCATTTTTTGGGAATTAAATTCAAATAAAATTATCTCAAGTATGAAAGGTTTATCATCATAACAATATCATCTCGTCTGTCTTAAACAATTATCAAAGCAGAGAGAAGTACTGAACTACTGATATTTTCTTTTTTTTTTTTTTTAATGGTGGGGGAAGGGGAGTTAAATTTAAAAAAAATTACTCACACTTTGTGTTGTAAAATAAGGATAAGATTTGAATCTCTGATCTTATAGGATTAAAAGAAGTACTCAACCACACCTACTAATGGATGGTGTGCGCTTTTTTTCAACACACACATATATATATATATATATATATATGAGAGATTTGCAAAATATTTATATTTCCATTTAATTAAACAAAATATTGATATTTCAATTCCTTTTCTTTTCTATTATCATGAAGAACAGCACAACTTGATTAGAGTTTTAATGACGATCAAGTCGAATAATTCCAAACATTATTAACGGGAACCTGGTGCTTATAGTAGAATAAAAGAACTAGAATTTTTCTAAAGACTACATATATTCTTTGATTTATTTATTCAATTGAACAGACAACTAAGAATGGCCGTTTTGTTAACCTTTTTAAGTTACATACTTAGTTGTTATTTAAGATTTTGTTGTCTGACTCCGCAGTAAAAGCATTACCTTCAGAATATTACATGGAATCTGAATGCTCAAGTAGACAACAAGCTAAAAGAATTTTCAGGCACTGTAACTATTACAAAGTCAAATGTACATGCTAATATTCCACACAATAAAAAAAAGTTATATCAACCCCATAATTTTGCATAAGAGAATGCCACAAATCATTTTATACATTCTTATAAATTTTATATTTTTTGAATCATTGAATTTCAATTTTATGAATATTGGTAGTTGATAAAGGTGAGTCTGATAACTATTTTTCATTCGTTGATTTTCAAAAGGAAAAATGAAAAAAAAAACAGTGTCTTTGATTTTGTTTGCAAATTTTGAAAATGCGTCTGGTAGCGTATATTGAAAATAATATTAAAAAATGAGAACTAAAAAACATGTATAATAAAAATAACTGAAAACATAAAAAAAAAAAAAAGAGAAAATGTGTTTAGTAGCAATTTTTGAAAAACAGTTTCTATCCATGTAATTTATTTTATTGATTAATTACAAATATAATTTTTTGATTGATTAGTTACATACGTAATTATATCTTTTCATCTTAAAAATATATTTTATAAGGTTTATTTTATTTTTGATTCAAATAAATTTATAATTTCTTATATATTGGGAAAAAAATTATACCGTTTCATATAACATTATAATTACTTGAATGTAACGGTTCCATACAGATCATTTAATCAACTTATGAAAATTATAAGTTTACATTATATTTCAGCTATTTCCATTTAACAGGAAAAAATATATAAACGATCAAAGTCAAAAACTCTAAAATAGTGTTATATGTCATAAGCATTCTCATATCATAACATTAACATGATACAACTTATACAAATCATAACTAAAAACATCACTCTTCATCACGTGAGAAATCCCTCCACATTTTTCTTGCAATTTTCATCTCTAGTATTACCATTAGACCATCTCCAATATATGACACCAAATTTTATATCATTTTGGTGTTAACACCAAATTTTCTCACACCAAATTTTTGTACACTCCAATGTATTTCATCTTCAAATAATATTCTATACATAATTTTTTAATCAATATATATTAAAAATTTAAAAATATATTCAATATTATACTTATTTTAAAAATCTTAATAAAATATTTCAGATGATATATTTTTTTTATAATAATTTAATATATATTTTTAATTAAATTAATTTATTGTTAAACATTATTTTTGGTGTTATGAACAGTACAACATCAAATTTAGTGTTGCACTGTTTATTGATACAAAAAAATTGTCTCAACTGCAGCTTTGATGTCTTGATTGGCTAGGAAAAATGCACCAAATTGACATTTTACAACATTTTAGTGCAACATTGGAGTTGCTCTTAGCGCTATATTTGATGGAGATAAATCTATATTATGAATTGGTCTTACTTCTTCTTCATTGATTAATAAATCTTCATTTTCATATTGTTTATATATATCAAATCACCATAAACTTGCGAACGAATAAAGTTATGTAAGACACAATATGCAATTGGCATGATAAAGTTACTTTTTTATACTGAATAAATTACAATTTAACTATCCAATTGAAATGTATTTACAGGCAGAACAACTGTTTTGCTTTTATTACAATTGACTTTCCGATCGTTAGTAATTTTTTGTTAAATCTAACAATATAAAATAACAAAAAGACCAAAATACCCTTAAAATTAATTAATTAAATAAAAATTAATTAGAAAATTTTATATATATATATTAAAAAAATTAAATTAAATAAATAAAAATTAAACATTCAACCATCAATCTTCTCAAATATCAATCTTTTTCCCCTTCAAAATCTGATCAATCTTCTCCCACATCAATCTTCTTCCAGTTCAAAATCATTAGTCTTCTTCCACATCCTCTTCTCTTCATTTTCTTCCCCTTTCTTTCTCTTCCTGCCCCTTATCTCTCTCCTATTTTATTCTCAATTTCTGGAAACCCAAAATGGAAATCTAGATTTGGGTTTTCAGACAACTGAAAACCCAAAAAATGGTCACAAATATCCAAAAAATGATCCTAAACATCATCAATCATCATCAATCAACCACCCAACATCTTCAATCCACTCCTAGAAACCCAAAAATTGATCTCAAACATCATCGACCATCATCGATCAAACCCAACATAATCGATTTCTCACAAAACCATCAAACCCAACATCATAACTGAAATCAAAACTGTCAATCAAATTGAAAAAAAAAAAAAAAAAAAAAAGAAAAAAGGAAATCAATCTCACAATCATCGACGAACCCAGATGAACCCGATGAACCCAGATGGAGGTTCATCTAGGTTCATCGATGAGAGGTTCATATGGGTTCTCATCGACGAACCCAGATGAACCTCAATTTGGGTTCGTCGATTCGAACCCATATAAACCAGGTTCAACTTCGAATCTAGATAATGAAGGAGAAAAGAACGGTGACGAGAAGAAATAAGATGAGAGAGGGGAGCAACAGCAGAAAAAGGAGAGGAGAGCAGATGAGCACGGTGGACGAAGGAGGGGCGAGAAGATGAGAGCGACGAAGACAGGCAATGAATTGAGAAGAAGAAGAAGAAAGGAGAGACAGGGACGACGACGACGAAGGCAAAGACAAAGAAAGGAGAGAAGCCTGAGGGATGAAAGAGAGGGAGAGAGAGATAGAGACAGGGAGAGAGAGAAGTTGATTGATATTAAATTTTTTACTTAACATTATAATTTATTTTTAATTAATTTATTTATATTTTTAATATGAATTTCTAATTAATTAAATAAAACAGTATAAAAATCTATTTTTAAAATATATCATCAAATGACAATTTTAACCTTAAGCCAATTAAGACTAACAGAGATCTACTAACAGTAGGAGAATCAATTATAATAAAAACGAAACAGTTACTTCACCTATAATTATATTTTAATTGAGTAATTAAATTGTAATTTATTCTTCTTATAATATATATTTAGTGAAATTATTTTAAATACTTTGCGAACCGTGCCAACTGTGAACCTACTGACTATTAGGGATTATTAAAATGATTTAAGACATATTGTTAGTTGTATCTGTACACAACAGATCAACCACCCCCAATTAATTTAGCGATTAATTCTACACTACGCAACTGATTTTCCTCCTGTCAAATCTTATTAAAATATTGGCTCTCCTATCAATTTAATAAGAAATTGAATACGAAGTATTGAATAAAGACGTTTCAACGAGAGTAAACTTCACTTTAATTCTCATATTTTTTTAAAATTCTCATTTTTTAATGCATTTGGATTAATGATTTTCATGGTCCTTAAACTTTGAAAAACCCATCAAGTTGGTCCCTTTGATAAGATTTTTGATGTCTGACTGTGACGAAAATTTTAAAATGAATGTTTTAACCTCAATGATTTTTAAAGGAGATAAAAATATCATTTTGCCCATGTTTTAATCTCAATGATTTTTAAAGGAGATAAAAATATCATTTTGCCCTCTAACATTTGAAATTTAACCATTTAAGTCATCAATAAGGACACAACATGTGTTGTAATAATTTTAAAATACAAAAAATAAATAACCCTTATCAATCAAAATTTGACACCTTTCGCCATAAATAATTTAATATTAATTATTTATGAGATTTAAAATTTCAAGGAAAATTATAATAAATAAAAAGATTATTAAAAAATTAAAAAATCATCACCATCAACCGATCATCTTAACCAAAAACCATCAATTGATCGTCGTCATCGAGCCACCACAAAAAATCATCAATCGGTTATCTTCATCAAACTTCATGTTGTCATCATCAAGCCACCATCAAACCTTCTTGTCATCATCATCAAACCTCCATCAAATTTCATCATGGAACGAATCCAGATCGTCTGGATTCATTTGACGATTGAGGTTTCAAAACCTAGATCTAGTTATGTGGGTTTTAAAACCCAAACGTTGACGATCCAGTTCTTAAAACCAAATCGTCATCGAACCTAGATCGTCGACGATCTAGGTTTTAAGAACCCAAATAGTTGACGATTTGAGTTCTTAGCAAACGATTTGGTTCGAAACTAGATTTTTTTAAAAAAGAAATAATTTACATTGTTCAAAATTTTATCTCCTTGTCTTTTTTTCTTTTTCTTTTTTTTAAATAATAATAATAACTGTTTCTTTTTCACCATAAGATATTTTTCTATTGTTATTCAACCTACACAAATTTTTTTAATTTAAATCTCAAACCATTAGGTAATCTTTCAATTGTGATCAAACCTCATAAATTTGTTCTAATAACCCGTGTTATGTTATAGATTAATTATCATCCACGTCTTGCCATTAATAATTCTTACAAATTTGTATAAAGTAAATAAGTTAGAAACTACCAAGTATTTAACATAAATGAATTTTTTCTTTAAATTCCAACTAAAGAATTTCTAAAGTGGTTATCTCAAATTAATGGAAAAACGCTTCTCTGGAATCAATCAACCTCAATTACTGTCAATTTAACCAAATTCTTGTTTTGAAAAACAGATCGTCTTACATTAAACAATATTTCGACTGTGATTCCGTATTATATCACATGGTACTTTATAAATTTCTTTAATGGCATGTCCACCCAAATTGGCTAAGTCCATCCACTAAATTGGACTATTGCCCTACTCAAAATCCCAAAATTTATAATAAAAAATAACAAAACATGAAGAATGTCAAGGTGCTTTTGAACAATTCTACACATAAATTTGAATTAATAGAATTCAACATTGGCATCAGCCAAGGTGGAAACCAGTCCAGCAATTCGTCTCCTGTTGGGTTATAGGTGGAGTCACCGTTCTATATAACACAATGATAAACAGACAAAACTTCAACTTCCTCCTCAAGCCAAAAAGATCTATGTATTTACAATAAATGATAGAAGCCAAAGGTGTAGAAATATATATGAGATTATAATTATGTCAACAACGAGAATCCAACAATGTCAAATGAAGAATGCCATCATAGTCTAGCAGACCAGACATCATAAAAATGTATGGATTATTTAAGCAACAGGATTGATTCAGCTAATACACAAGCGCGTCCATTACTTCCACTTCTTGAACTTTCCTCCAAACATTCCATGCTTCCCATGCTTGAACTTCCCGTGCTTTCCATGCTTGAACTTCCCGTGCTTCCCATGCATGAACCCGCCGCCGTGGGGCATCCCAGGCATGTAGCTGCCATGACTGCCATGTGCAACGTGGTGGGCACCATAAGCAGCTGCAGCAGCAGCAGCACCCCCAGCTATCAATGCCCCCATGCCACCATGTCCTGAAGATACACAAGAATTTCAGCAAGTTTCAGAAAATTACAAAAGCAACTATTAGTGTTCAACACACAACCTCTCCAATAAGGCAGAATTGAACCCAAAACCAATTCTAACTAATATGATCCCAACCTAAATTGTCAGGATGAAAAATCAACTTGAATATTCAACAACGGTTAGCAAGTCAAAATTAAGATCAAATATACCAACTCAAAAATTGATACCTCAGTTCTATTCAAGACATTCTAATGTCAAAACCCAAGATAAAATTGCGGTCACATGTCTCGAAATTTCCATCAAATGATACAAACGAATGACATCACTCATATGATGCTTAAACAATTATTCATACAAAATACAAAACGAAATGGGATTTTAGAGATTGTTTAGTACCTCCATGATGTGGAGCTGATGGGCCAGGATAATGACCTGCTGGTGGGTAGCCAGCAGGGGGCGGATACCCGCCTGGTTGAGGGTAACCAGCAGGCGGGTAACCAGCAGGAGGAGGATACCCTGCTGGTGGGTAGCCTTGGGGAGGATATTGTCCGGGTGCGGGAGGATATTGTCCGGGTGCAGGAGGATACTGTGCTGGAGGATATCCATAACCATGAGAACCAAGATGACTAAACAGCCCCTTATCAGACTCATCATGCTTATCCTTGCCACCTCCCATGTTTTTGTTTCTTTCTGATCAGCAAACGACTTGTTCTACAATCACACAACATTACGTTCAATTAGAGAACATATACAACTTCAAATCTTGACTCACAATCTAGTATCTCCCAAATCATGTTTACCGCTACAATTATCAAAAAATAAGCTAGAGAGGGCAAATCTACACCAATAATCACATCCACTTTTAAAGGGCATGAAAACATAAATCTATTTGAAAACTCCTCAATGTTACACATAACAGAGTGAATCTAAACAATCTAAAACTACAAAAACCATTAAAAAAAAAAAACCCAGGTCACAATTTTCAATTCCAACCACATTTCAAACAGCTAATGATCATACAAATAACTCATACCAAATATCAAATTAAAGAGAAAGAAAAGAGAGACATACCCAGATAAAAATTGAGGTTGATAAAAATATCTTGATTTAGGGATGGCAAGACATCAGATATATACTGTTCGAGATTGGTGTTGGAAACGCGTATAGCCGTTTCTTTCTTTAACAATAGTCTAAAGTGTTAAGCGAAGGATGAGAAGCGTTGGATATGAATCATCCAAAGGTGAATATAGTCTCGTAAACCGCGTGGAGAATCGAGCATATCCATTAATAATTACAAAAACTATTGCGAGTTTTAAGTTGGAATGTTGAAACAGACCATATTGGGCCGTGTTTGGATGGGTGTACTAACTTGTGCCGGCGCAAGGAACCGTCTCCCTTGTAATTTTTTAATTTTCGGTGTGGAGTAGGCGGTGTTCAAAGTCGCCACGTGTTAGATCATTTTATTAAAAAGGAATTTGCATGAGCATCCCTTTGGGTTTGCGAAGAATCAAGTTCTCCGGAAAGAAATTAAGAGGAATCACAGTAAATATGATGTTACATTTACATAAATGCCCTTGTGCGTGTAATGATCCATTCATCTCAAAATTTAATAAATTATTTCTGATCTACTATTATTCACTAAATTGTTAATGATTATGAAATCAGAGACAGTAACTAAAATATATAAAAAATAATAATTAAAAAATATATATAACCTAAAACAAAAGAAGTCTCGAATTATTCATTAAATAGGATCAATGTATTAAAAATATAACCTAACATCTACGATCTAACTGTGTAAGGCTATTTTGGTCTTTTAAGAGTATCTTAATTTCATACAAACACAATGACAAATTGATAAAGAGAACAACTTGTGGAATTTGAGAAGAAACGTAAGAAGGTTAGAGCATCTCCAATGTAAGTATGAATTGTGAAAGAATAAAGTGTCACATAAAATAAATTGATAGATAGTTAAAATTAATATCTTTAATGTAAACTTTCATAATCACTATCAAGCTGACATGACAAAAAAGAAAATAGAGACTGTACATCTCATTATCTATTTCCAGAGAGTTTCATGAACAGTCATGTTAGTAGTAAATGATTGAGACTTTTATCAAATAATATTTTATGGTAATTTACTTTAATTATATATTATTGTTTGATTATTTATTATTGAAATAAATATAATAGCATTGGAAAACTTTTTTAGATTTTAGTGTTTATTAATCCATATTTATGCCACGTAAGATGCACATTTTTTTAACATTGATGATATGTCAATTTTTTTTAAAATACAATCTATATTTGCATTGGAGATATTCTTAGTGTCGCTTTTACCGCATTTTCGGCTCTCTATGAGAAAGGGTTTTTATGGCTTTTTTAATCTAATCAGGAACAAAAAAGAAAGGTTTTCCTTCTCAATCTCATTGGTCATTAAGGAAACTGGAAAGCCACCTCACTTATTTCGATCACTCTCTTCATGTCCTCCTTTATTTATTTTAGGGACGAAATTAGGTTTTTCGTTAGACTGAGTTAAATGTTTCTTTTTGGTGCAAACATATAGTAGAATACAAATAAAATGTATTTATATAAATTTTATCAAATTTATATGGAACAATGTTTTTAACAAGTTGTTTCTAATATAAACAAGCACAAAATTCTATCTAATTATTTATTAAATTCTAAGTATTTTGTTGTATTGACCTTAAAGGAGGTCAACACTCACTTGTATAGGTGTGACATTGATGCTTGACTATATCAATCAGGGAAAAAAATCATTCATAGGACTGTTTTACAGTCAATGACCTAATGTAGTGAGATAAATTAATAAAGGTAAAAGAAAAAAAAGAAGACTAATGGAAAAGATAAGAATAAAAGAAATGATATAATTTTATTAATTCATCTCACTGTATCAACTGTAAGATAGTTCTATGAAAGATTTTCTCGTCAAGCAATTGGTGTCATATGGGCACTATAAAGCCTTTTAGGGCCAACTGCAACACGTATGGACATTAGGCTCCACCGCCCCATACTAAGGAAATAAAGTTTGTGGCTTTTCTGTTAGCTATGGCTTAGCATAATGATAAGCACTTGATCTTTAACATTTGGCATCAAAGCGAGAATGTTGCTTCTACGTCCTCTTGGTGTCTTTGGGAAAAGATTGTTGGCCTCGTGAGTGGTCAGCATTCACTTATGGACTTGCCATCGTGTATGGACCATGATATCGATGCTCGATTGTGACGAGCAATCACTGTTATATGGCCCGCTAGAAAGCCTCTTAGGCCCATCCACAACGCGTATAGATGCAAGACTCTACGCTGCCACATATTGGGACCAACCACGTGGAGCATTCTTAGTGTACATAATAATATTATTTTGGCCCCTTCAAACCAGCAGCTTCAAGTACACACAATGGGCTTAATCGTTTAAAGGAGAAATTGATTATAAAATCAGAGGATCAATTCAGTTTCCAATCGAGAATAACAAGGAAAACTAACGCTAAGAGAATGAGTACCAATGAGTAACTCAAAAAAACAATAAAATATATAAAATTGGAGCTTTCTCAAGAGAACAACTACAAGCGGATGTAGCAGTAAGGGGTCGTTTGTTTTTTTATCTGAAGACTGAACAGTGCTGCTGAAGACTGAAAGCTGAATAGTGACTGAAATCTGAAATCTGATTGACATGTTTGTTTTTTCTTTTCTTACCTCTGAATGTATAATAATTTTGTTTGTTTTTTAAAGTTAAAATTATCTGATTACTAGTAATTTGACATTTATATCCTTTTACTATTAGTTGTTGTGTAATTTTATTTAATATGATACAAACAATTGTAATAAATTATTTAACAAATATTAAAACATTTATATATAATATTTTTATTCATAATTAAAATAAGATTAATTATTATAGTAGAATCAATTAAGTTTATATGTTCAAATAAAAATAAACAAAATAATCTTAAATTGAATTACTATTATAACAAAAGTTGAAATTGTAACTTATATATATAGTATTTTTATTCATAATTAAAATAAGATTAATTAAAATAGTAGAGTCAATTAATTTTATATATTCAAATAAAAATAAATAAAATGATTTTAAATTAAATTACTATTACAACGAAAATTGAAATTGTAAAGTAATTATATATTTTCTGATATAATTAAATAAAAATAGTCAAATACTTAAACAAATTGATTTGTAATTTGGTCTCTGAGTTATTGCATTAACATTTTATCAATAAAGATTCTTACCAGAATTTAATTAGAAAAATATAGTAATCCAGCTATAAAAAAAAAATTGATGTTAAGATATTTAGAGTTTTTATTTTTCAATGTTATTTATTAAAGTATTAAAAGAAATTTTTATAATATAAAACTAAAACAAACTTGGAAACATATTATTTTAGGAAGGATAAACTTGGAATAATATATTTATAAATCATTAAGTGATTTTGTATTAAGTGATAAGTCAAAAAATGTTACTTTTTTTTTTAAGTGGTTTTTGGGTGATTTTAAGTGATTTGACCACTTAAAAAAACAAACAAAAATCTCTTAATTAACCAAATTAAGCACCATTAAGTGTTAAGTGTAAAAAACAAACAACCCCTAAGTCGACCGCATAAATGCATAATTTTGATTTGTAACACTTTCCACGTAGATCAGAAAGTTGAACCATTAAATCCGAAGAAGGAGCGCTGGACCAAAAATAGGTGAATATTAGTAGTAGAATTTAAGTAACATATAACAATGAAATTGAAACTAACATATTTTTCTAAGACATTAGCGTGCTCACATCAAATACTAAGAGTCTAAGAATATGGTCATTAAAATACCTGAACATCAAAAAATTTGATATAAAAACGAGAGCTATCAATGGAGAGCTTAGTTTGGAGAATATCAGCAATGGTTGAGCTCAATTTAGCATTAACAGTGGGTCCAAGGCCCCCAATTGAGATCAATTCTCCATAAGCAGCTGGGCCTTCAGTGTCCGCAAATGCAATGGGCACTCCACCATTGAGCAGAATCATCACATACTAAACAATAAATCATTATATAAGTAAATAAATGATTTCATCGATCAAATGGTAGTCACAAATATATGAGAAAGATATAGTTATAATAGTTGAAGAAAAGGTACAGATTCAGGTTTGCCGATGATTTTAGCGACAGCCTTGGTGGCGTCCCTGAGAATGTCGGAGGCTATCACCGCATCCACAGGCACATTCGTGTATACATTCAATGTCGGCATTTTTCTCTCTTAATAACAGCCCTTCCCTAACATTTAAAATTGATATAAAAAGACCTAAAAAGGTTAAACAAATATGAAATATTTTAGGCCTACATGAAACATTTTAAACATATATAAAACATCTTGAATCTACGTGAAACATTTTAATGGTACATGAAGTATTTTAACATGAAACACCTTAAACCTAAGTTAAAGATTTTAAAAGTACATGAAACATAAAAAAGGAGAAAAAAAAATATACATGAAACGTTTAACTACAAGTGAAAATTAAAAAAACTAATTCATACATTAAAAACCATTAATCAAACATCAAAATCATACATGAAACAGAAATAAATATATATATATATATATACATGTGTACACACATGAAACATAACTTAAAAAAGAAAAAAAAAATGAAACATCAAAGCATAGATGAAATATAAAACCCAAACATTATTCAATTAAAACCCACAGGTGGAACATAAAACCAAAACGTCATTCAACATTGTAATAACTAAAATCCATAAAATCAACTAAATTTCAGCCCACAAATCAAATTTTGAATCGAAAAAATCAAAATTTGAAACCACAAATCAAATTTTCAAACATCATACTGAAATTTACTAAAGATTTACCTTTTTTGGGGGGGTAAAAATGGAACAAAAAATGGTCAGGTCGAAGTCCAGTCAAACGGAAGCCAAATGGGGTCAACTCTAGGCAATATGATCAAAAGCGGGCCGAATCTGGATCAAAACCGGGTCAAATGATCAAACGGGTCATATGCCGCTTCAACTCGGCGCCAGACGTGCAGCTGCTGTTCTGGTCAGCGGAAGTTCGCCGTCTGGTCCGCACTTCACCTGCGAGCTCTCTCTCTTCTCTTTTCTCTCTCCCTGTACAAAAATTCTTATTGTACATGAATTCCTCCTGTAACTTAGTACAGTCTTGAATATCATTACAGATGTTTACATATTGCCCTATAAGAATAAACAGACTTTTATTCGAAGCCTGGCTCTAGTATTGATGGTGCATCCACCGAAAGTTTACTCTCACACCATTTTGTCGATGCAGAAATCTTTGTTTGCCTACTAATTTTTTGTGTTAACAGGAAATTTTGAGTTACACAAATGATGTTCACCGATACAATTATCAAATAAGCTAGAAAGTAGAAAATATAAACCAGTAATCGCATCCAGTTTCAAAGGCCAAAAAAGCATAAACCATTGGAAATCCATCAATGTTACATATAGCAGTGTGAATCTAAAAGTGGAGACACCGCAAAAATCAACGACATCCAGATCAAAATTTTCAATTTCAACCCCAATGCAACCAGGTATGATTATAGAAATAACTTGTAGAAGTTGTACAATGCCTATTAATAAAAAAGGAAGCAAGAAAGAAAGAGAGACATACCCAGATAAGGCTTGCGCTTGGTACTGGTATCTCCAGAGAGGGATCAGATAAGACTCACAAGACCCGTTTCTGGCCCCAGATACACAGTGTTTGAGGTTCGTGTTCGAAGCGCTATCTCCCGAATAAAAACAGGGTTTGAACATTAAAATTTACCATAAATTATAGTCCCTTCAACGTCCATCCTTACAATCTAACGGCTTCAATTTGTTAATAATATTAACGATCGAATAAAGCAACAAATGGTAATAAAATATTCAATTTTTAACCGAAGCTTAGGAGCCATTGGATGTAAAAATTATATATACCTTTGGATGTGATCCAATGGTTTATATAATCTCGAAAAAATATGAAAATATACCATATTCATTAATAAATTATAAAATTAATTTAATAAAAATAAAAACAGAGTAGTCTAATGGTAAGTTATCTTCCATTTATTCCATATCATGCTATTAAAAAAGAAAAATTCGAGCGGTGCTATTAAAAAAAAAATTAATCCAAAACCTTTTTAATAGATAAAAAGAAAAAAATTAAAACTCATCCAAAATTAAGTCACAGGTGAAAATTAAATATTAATAAATGTTGGTATTCAACCCTTATTTGTTGACTGAACTTTATTTATTAGGTGAAAGAGAAGTATATTAATCAATTTAGCTCTGGGGGAGCACAAATTTTACTTTTTGAATAATTACAAGTTAATTTAACATTAATGGTTTGAAAACTTTTTTTTAGCATTGGACAGCATCTATTCCTTCCATAAAATGAAAAATATCTTACGTATGTTTGTAAATATGTATTATAAAACTTCATTAATAACTTGAATTAGAAATGCATGTAAAGGTGGTAATATGGGCTACTCTGTTGTATACTCTTATTTGAGTCGATTCAAACATGATTTGTTATGGTTATTATGTTATTAGTCTAAACTCACACATGACTTATTATATTAACGAGTTATTTTGTAAAATCCGTTTAATTCATTAGTTTTACGTTATGTTAATTAAATAAATAGAAATCCCTTGATTCAGGAGATGCACTCCAACATTTGATGAAATTGGAAACGAAAACAATGAATGATCTAATTTCAGGTCTGTATACGTTGTTTAAAGGTTTATTCACTCATAGTGATTGTACTAAGAGTGCTATTTGTAATTAAAGACATATTTGTTAATACAATTTGTCGTACCAAGTGTATGCAAAGTACGCCAAACAGTTGTTGTAAATCTCATCTAGGGCTGGTCATTTCACCCACAAACCGATGAATATCCACCCATAGTGGACAGATATGAATCTCACTAAATGGGTTTGTGAGCGAATATATATATATATATGAATTTTTTAACCCCATGTTGATTCAAGTTGGATATGGGTGTAAAAATTACACCTACACCTTGCAAAATACTTATGTTTATAATTACATATATATATATATATGTAATCACATATTTGTTTTATCAAAAAAAAAAAATTATTTATCTAATTGCAAGTAATCACATTAACTGTTTGTGTGATTTTATATATTTAGTTTAAGATTTTATGTGCTTAATATATTTAGTTTGGGATTCACTGGGTTGAAGTTGAAAGTTAAAACATAAACTATGTAGTGGATTTAATTTTATTAGTTTTAGAGGAAGTGTATTCAATCATGACTATAAAAAATTTTTATAGACTTCTTTTAGTGAATGACTTTTATATAATTTCATAAACTTTTAATGACTTTACAAATTTATGAAAAACTTTTAGAGACTTTTATAAATTCTTTTTAAAAAACTTTCATTAACTTGTATTAGTTGTATAGATTGTTATAGATTTCTAAAAAAAAAATAATATAAAAAACTTTCATAGACTTCCAATAGACTTCCATAGATATTAATAAACTTTCACTAATTAATATAATATTTACTTTATAAGTTAGTAAAATTATATTCATCATGTCAATAATTGATTAAAAAATATGATACATAAAATATAAGTATAGTCTATTTCAAAATAATAATAAGAAGAAAAGTATAGTCACCTCAACTACATAAACAGATAACCAAAATATCAAATATTTCAAGTATTTTATGATTCAATTTATATCTTTTATGAAAAATAAAATCTTTAATGACCGTTATTGTTAATAATCTCAACATTGTTCTACATATCAGCAGCTATAATAGTCTTTCATTCATTAACATGCTCTCTTTTTTGTTCTTAAATCTCAAAAAATGAGTTGAAATCGTCGTCTATATTAACTAATAATGATGATTAAGATGAAGAAGATTCATAGATATTAATAAATTTTTATAGATTTTCATTTACTTTTAAAATAAAAATATATTCTTTTACCAAACTTGTGCAAATTATACATTTTATAAGTTATATTTTCCATCTTAATGAAAATATTTTTCTTTTGACATAATATAAATAAACAAGTGGAAAACAACTATTAAAACTAATGTTTTACAAAATTCAAACTGATTAATTTTATAATATTTTACAAATATTAAAATTGATTATCCTACCCCAAATATTAAATAATCAAAAGTAATATGCATAAAAATTGAAAAAAAAAATCACAAGTATAAATATAATTAAATTTAAAATTTTAATTTTCTTAATTGACCACTAGCTAAAAAATCATCAAATATTAATTTTTTTCCTCTTTTAATTGAAATAGAAGTTTTTTTTTTTTATTTTGTAATATAAAAAATAAAGATTCCATTGATTAATTTCATCAATAAAGTAATGAGATTTTTTATTTATACATTATGAATTATATTTTCATCATTTATGCACAAAAAATACTAAACTGTTAGCTTCAATATAATTATTAATAATGGTTGTATTGTTTATTATAAGAATAATGAGATGATTTATATCAATATTCATCTAAATATTTTTTTTTTGTATTGTATTTATATAAATATAAATTATAATATATTTTTTAAATTTATTTTGTCAAGATCTAACTCCTCAATTTTGATCCAAACTTTAAATTTTTTACAAAATAATAAATTGATGTCATTTGGAAAAAAACGAGTTTAATAAGATTTAAAAATTTAAAAAGCTAACAATTTGAACATAGAAAAAAAATATTGACTATTATAATTCACAATAAAATATAAGTGAAATATATATACGTGTGTGTGTGTGTTTTTAAAATAAGTGAAATGGTTTTATTTATGAGATATTCAAATATAAAAATAATGGTGAGGTTTACTTCTATAGTAAAAAATAAAAGTCTACAAAGTTTTGAAGAGGAGTGAAGAATAATTTATGGAGTTTGATTATTATAAATTTAACATAAAAGTCTACAAAAGTTATTAAAATTTTAAATTTGATAAAAGTCATTGACATTTTGAATACTTCATAATTTTTATAAACTTTTAAAAAGTTTTGATTGAATACACCTTAACTTTTATAGACTTTGTAAAAATCTTTAAAAGTCTATATTGAATATCATATGACTTTTGTAGAGTCTTTAAAAGTCTGTATTGAATACATACAAATCTTTAAACTCTATAAAAGTCATTAAAAGTTTAGATTGGATACACCCCCCTTAGAATTTTTTTTTTTCCTTGAAACAGCTTTAGAAGTTATGATGTTGGAACTTAAACTTTATTGAATTTATGATGTTGAAATTTATACGTTTTAATATAAAGTTTAATTGTATTGCATTTTGTTGCTGTTGTTAAAATTTAAAAATCATCCTATTTTAGTTTATTTGTTTTTTTGGAATATTATTTTATCATAAATTTATTTTTTAAAATTTTTACCTATTAATGTGGTTTCACAGGTGCATATGGAATTAAAGCTAACCCATGGGTGTGCACTCATTTTAGAATCTATGAAATTTCCATGATTTGGATGCAAAAATATTTTCAGGTATGAATTTCACCAAACTTGTTCAAATCCTATTCGTTACTATCTCTAGTTTTATCGAATATTGTTGTACCTAAAAATAGCTTTTAGGCCGGATGCTCGTTAAAACTTAATAAACTGATAGGCCCAAAGGCCAAATAAGAAGTGGAGGGGTGCAAAACTCATAAACCGCAAAAAACATTAGCAAATGCGATACCAGTAGGAATACTTAATTGGCTCAATCATGTCAAGACAATAAATTGGCTTGAATTGATTAGCTTGCATAGAAAACGGATCAAGAGTGTATTGACATAACATTCCGTAACACGCTATTAGCTTGTAATTGTCTAAAAATTGCATGCAAAAAACAAAAGACTTTTTGTAGCCCACCAAAATTGGCATATTTCCTTATTTTAGTAAATCTCTATAAAGAAAAATAGAATTTCATCTAACATGAAGATCCATGCAATGCACAACATATCTCTTCAAATAGAAAGTTGTTAGAAGTACAATTTAATTCGAATATAAATATATTAATTATAGTTTTTTGTAAAATAATAAGAAGAATCTCTACTTTCCTATATTGTAGTGATTGAGTCATATGTAAATAGAAACCTTAGCAGTATACGAAAAGGTCCTTTGTATGCACACAGAGAGTTAGAGACATACATTTACATTACAAGTTACTTGTTCACCTTTAACATAAACTCTGTTAAAGTTTGTTAAGTTTTTCTTTTCCATAAATAACATAATTGTGGACATAAACATCATTCTAAAGGGTAAAATCTCTCTTGTCTATTTGCTTTTGTTCATACATTTTTACAATTTATTTGCTCACCATTATTATGCTAAACCGTTCATTACTCACATTTAATTGACATTGATTCGGATGTCGACTAATTTTTGACATCAACAAATATATAAATACAATCATTTTATTTATTTATTTAAGTACAATCATTTTAATTTTAGATTACCTTACCTATGACAGAAAGCGAGACTTTTTCAATCCTTAAGTCAAAATTCTTTTTGAGAAAAAAAAATGGGTACTTAGTGCTTGGTCACTAGATGGAAAATTGCCTACCTCCTTGATAAGTGTCATCCCGTACTTATGCTGGATTTTGGGTGATGGTATACAATGTGTTTGATTTTACTTTAACAAAAATGTTCTACTTAGCAACGATATTAAATTTTGAACTTACTCAAGTGGTTGGTGCACTTTTTCACGTCGAAGGAATCTAATCTTATCATGCTATTTAGCCATATGTGCAAGGAATTTTTTCCCATAAGTACACTTTTCTAAGTATTACAAGAGTATATTTCTAAATCACACATATTGTTTAATATTTAATCACGACAGACACCAGTAGCAGTTGGTGTTAATAAATCTGCAAATATATTTGTATATTTTCCATTTATTTTTATTTGATATTCTAAATTAATGTTATTTTTAAAAACCAATTATGCTTTAGTAGATAAAAAATTTACCAGACTTTATAATAATTATTATACTATAATTACTTAAAAAAACTAAAATATTTCACAATAATTTTATTATTATCATTTTATATAACCAATACTTTTATTATTGATATTACACACATCATACATGTATCTTTTTTTTTTTTAAAAAAAAAAATTAATATCAAATGAATTAAAGGCCAATTGAGACTTGTCAAAATTAAATATTACTATTTATACTATCATTCTCAAGATTAAATACTACCACTTATACTATCAAGATATTTATTCCTAAATAAGACAACTATTACATGGCCTAAATATCTGCTGCTGATTATCTTCATAGAGATAACAATTACGTAGACAAACTATAATACTGAGTTTAATGGAAATTGGATCTTTATGTCTCTTGACGCATGGCGAACTACATGGCTACATTTGCTGAAAGACAATGAGTTTTCTTTTTCTTATTGGAATTATTATAATTTGGAATTTTTATGAGAAAGAGTACGACTTATGATGATATATATATCTATATATTTGAAAACGACCTGATGAATAAAAAAATAAGAAAAGAAAACGACTTTACGTTGATAAGGCCTGTTTCCAACCAATGCACCAAGACCGTGTCGAGCACCATTTTGGTGCTCCAATTAATACACCAATTATATTCTCTTAGCACGATTTTTTTTGTCTGACATCAAATTTAGTATTACACTGCACGTAACACTAAAAAGTGGTATTAGATTATAAATTAGTTTAATAAAAATTATATTGAATTATTATAAAAAAATCATTTGAAATATTTCGTTGAGATTTTTAAAATAAGTATAATATTGAATATATTTTAATATATTTTTAAATTTTTAGTATATATTAATTAAAAAATTATGTATAGAATAATTTTTAAAGATATCATTTATATCAACTTGGTATAAGATATATTGGAGTGTAAGAAAATTTAATATAAATATGTTTTTAATATTAAAATTATGTGAAATTTGATATTCAACATCGAAGATGCCCTTAAAGATGCAATATTAGTATGATCTCATATCTCAAGATCAACTTTCTTCCGTATATTTGTCCAAAATTTGCAATTCTACTTGCATATGGAACACATCTTGATTTAATTTCTTCCTTAAAATTCTTCAATATTTTTGTTTTAACAATTTTTATTTACAAATAAAGAAAATACTATTAAACCTAAAAAATTTATAATAAATGTTAAATAAATTTACGAAACCCTTATTAAGGATGATTGAATATTTTTTTTGATCGATTGAACAATTCATTTGATGCTAAAAAATTAAACGTTTAAGTCATGTTTTTATCTATTCAAATCATGTCTTTATCTTTAAAGATTAAGTATGAGTTCTGAATTTAATCTACTTATCCATTATAAAATAATAATAATAATAACAAACGTTAAATAATCCTTCAAACTCGTCTGAGAATTACTATAACAATCAGATACAAATTAGGAATCTCAATTGTTTTTATAATCAATTAATTGATAAACTAGACCCCCTCGCCAGCACGACGTCGTTTTCAGTGTAAACAGCCGATGTGCCCTACAAGATCTCTGCTTCAATTATTATAATCAAATAATTCTCTCGAATTCAGTGATCCATTCTCATCCCCACCATTAAAAAAATCAAAATCCAATTTCTCTTCTTCTTCTCGATGTGTCTGGAATAAAAGCAGTGTAGAACGACCTTAGCAACAAGGAGTTTGTTCTCTCATCTCTGACATCAATGGCAGGCAAAATTGGTTCATTGAGAGAGAAACTTCTCTCGGGGAAGGGTGGCTCCGAGGCGTGGCTGACCTCCATAGACTCCAGCAACGGGGAACGTAGAAGCTGTTGCTCCTACAGGTCCATCAGCGACAAGGTCACCAATTCTCTGAGGACAGTGCAAGATGTCGTCGCCGGTGCTGTTCAAATGGGCAAGTCTGATCCAAGGAAAATCGTCTTCTCGGCCAAGATGGGTCTGGCTTTGATGCTCATTTCGCTTCTTATTTTCCTCAAAGAGCCTGGCAAAGAGCTCAGTCGCTACTATGTTTGGGCTTTACTTACCGTTGTCGTTGTCTTTGAGTTCAGCATAGGTATTTGTTGTTTGTGTGATGCTTTGCGTGTACGTGTTGTGTTGCTAGCCAATATCAAAGGATAGAAATTTGTGCTTGTCTTTGTACTCTAGGATGGGTGTGTGGTGTTTTTGTCGACATTCACTTTGTTTCTTGGTTATTATCTGGTTTTACCTTGTGGGTTGTCATTAAATGTATTATACATGTGAAATTCATTTTGTACAGTTACTTGGAAAGAATTTGCTATGCTTTAGTGGGATTGAGTTGACGATAAGCTAGCAAATACTTAGATTGATACGATAGAACAAGTTTCTATAGTGCCAAATTATTATTTTCTTAAGCTCTATCGGGACCTGTTGGACATTCAGTATTTGCGCAGTCACTCAAAATCAATCCCTATTTATGCAGTTAGTTTGGATATCTATTTTCCTAATGAGGAGACGACTACTCCCACGATAATAGAGAAAATTACCCATAAAAAACTTAGAAAATATGTTTGATAGGAGTTGAGTCACCACCACCTTAGTGCCCGTGATTAGAGGTGATGTGCCACAGTATCAAATTATTGATTTCTTTATCTTTTTATTTTTGGTACATTTTGTTGTCTTTTTGTTTCTTTTAATTTATTGAATGAAGTTCTTATGTGAATCTTTTAATTTAATTGCACATGACCGAACCAGCTTACCAAATTTCTCTTATTTTCTATATGTAGCATTTGACATGAATAATTTTTCTTTCTTTTCTGCTTATCAAGTTCTTTCCTAAGTTTCATTATTTACGTAAAGTTGTCATTATGATTATTCCCATTGCATGCTTACCTAACGTTCAGAAAAGAGAAAGCATTTATTATATTAGTGGTTGTTTTTTGGTGCAGGAGCAACCCTTAGCAAAGGATTTAACCGTGGATTGGGTACTTTGTCAGCTGGAGGGCTTGCTTTGGGTATGGCAGAGCTTTCAGTATTAGCTGGAAAGTGGGAGGAAGTTTTTATTGTTCTTAGTATATTCATCATAGGTTTGTAATTCCAATCGGTTCTATGTCGTAAGAGTTATAATTGATTTTGTCTCCAAATATTTGCTGTAAGTTTTGCTCATTCTGACGTGCTTTTGTTTGCCAGGTTTTATCATAAGTTATGCAAAACTTTACCCAACAATGAAACCTTATGAATATGGGTTTCGAGTGTTCTTGTTGACATATTGTTTCATAATGGTATCTGGGTATAGGACAAGGGAATTTATCCACACGGCTGTAACACGATTCTTGCTTATTGCACTGGGTGCTGGTGTTTGTTTGGTGGTAAATATATGCATTTATCCAATCTGGGCTGGCGAAGATCTACATATGTTGGTGGTGAAAAATTTCATGAGTGTGGCGGCTTCTTTGGAAGGTTATTTTGCATCATGGTTTTTCATTAATTATCTAGGTCTACTGATGGAAATGATTCAATATTTGAAATTTCTTTTTCGTTCTTCCTGGCTCACCTTTTAGTGAATGACTAATTTTTTTGAGCTTCTCTTTAGGTTGTCTGAATGGGTACCTTAGTGGTCTTGAATATGAGAGGATCCCTTCCAAGATTCTTACTTACCAAGCTTCCGATGATCCAGTTTATAGTGGCTACAGATCAGCTGTGGAATCTACAAGCCAAGAGGATGCTCTGGTATTATTAATTGCAATCTGTAACTTATTATGAGTGATTAAATGTTTCAATTATTTTCTCAACTCCATTCTTCTATTTTTCCTTCTTATAATGTGAAGATGGGATTCGCGATTTGGGAGCCACCTCACGGTCCTTACAGATCGCTTAAATATCCATGGAAGAATTATGTCAAAGTAAGTGGCGCACTGAGGCATTGTGCATTTATGGTTATGGCGCTGCATGGGTGTATACTTTCAGAAATACAGGTAATCTTTGGAGGCATTGGCTGTGAAAACTATATTTAAATTATATGTTGTATGTTTTACGAGTACTTTAGTCTTTTCGGCAGCAATGCTGAAACGTGGTCTTTAGTACAATAGTATAATTTGTTGCAAGATAGGAGTAATTCATTGTAATTTGCATTATGCGGTTCTTCATGAAATAATTAACTGTTAATTTCCTTTTTTGCATAATTATCTGTTTTACTTCATCCTGAGTGCTATTTTTCATTCTTTTCATTATTCAGTTTTCATCTTATGGTGCAATTGATTTATATTGCTTTTGATTAATGACCTTGAACTATGCTACTTCATCCTGAGTGCTATTTTTTTTTCAGTATTAATTTTTTCATCTTATGGTGCAATTGATTTATACTGCTTCTGATTAATGATCTTGAACTATGCAATCCCGTCATTGTTTCTTTCAAATATCAGGAACCTCCTATCTTAATTATTTCTGTTGATCCCCTGTCATAAATTACTAATAGATGGGTTGTATGTAATGAAATCTGATCCCTTCTCTCCTCACTTCCAAATTATCTCAAATCAAAATATGTTTTCATCATGACCATCCATTTATCTCAATGTGATTGATTTCATGCAGTTCACAAATTTACTGTGTCAACATGACAGCCCTTTTTTTTTTTAATTATTATTTATTTATTTTATGATTTTTACCTTTTATAAAGTACTCAACCTTACATTGCGCATATTTATGATTGCAATAACATGTAACAAACGAGTCACATATGAAAACAATGGTTTCATGTACTGCAATAAAGTGGCTAGAATTTGTCAGTTTGGATTCATGACATTTAAACCTGTCTAAAATTGTGTTTTTATTTTCTCCATGTCTATAGACCTGTTATAGGATTATTTTGAAAGCTTGTTTTGTGCTTTTACTTGAGTGGAACTATCTGAATACCTATTAAAATGAAGATATTGTACTTACAGGCTCCAGCAGAGAGGAGGAAGGTCTTTCGTCATGAGCTCCAGAGGGTAGGCTCTGCAGGTGCAAAAGTTCTACGTGAACTTGGGAACAAAGTTAAAAAGATGGAGAAATTAGGTCCAGTAGACATACTTTATGAAGTGCACGAGGCAGCAGAAGAGTTGCAAGACAAGGTTGACCGAAAATCATACATTCTTGTCAATGCAGAAAGCTGGGAAATTGGAAACCGGGTGAAGGAGGTGACCGAGCCCCAAGAATCACTAAGCTTAGATGATGATGAAAAGAAAGTCCTAGAATTTAAATCCCGTAGTGAAACTGTGCTTGATCTCAGCTCGATTTCAATGACAGGAAGTCGGGATCCCTGGAGCTCTGACATGGGCATACATTCTAGCTTGACTCGAAATGTTAACCCTGAACTAACGAAACAGATATCATGGCCTGCTCGTCTCTCATTTGATGCTGATGCAGTACCACAACTAGAAAGATCAAAAACATATGAAAGTGCTAGCGCGCTATCTTTAGCAACTTTTACATCACTTCTAATTGAATTTGTTGCCAGGCTGCAAAATGTTGTTAACTCCTTTGAAGAGTTGAGTGAAAAGGCAAAATTTAGGGATCCTGCTGAGCTAACAGCCGCAGCATCAGTGCAACCCAACGGGTTATGGACCAGATTGCGCAGATTTATGAAATTCTAGACTCGATATAGTAATATCTATAAATAAATGATCCGAGAATGTATCGAACCTAAATAGGGGTCTGGCAAATAACCTTATCAGGTAGTCCTAACTTATTACATGTCTCCAAAACTTCAAAATCTGAAGTATGATGGAAACTGAATTAGAGAAGATCTGTTTTCCAATCAGACTGTAGGAGGAAATCCTGTTCCAGGACAATCCATTTCGGGTTGCCTGACTACTTCCAAAATCTTATTGGTTGACAATAATGGAGCTGATCTAAAACGGAACTGTAAATGTCTAGCAAGGAGGAAAGAACTGATAGATTTAAGTAACAATATGTAATGTGTGGACCAACATTTGCTCAAATCTTATATAATATAGAGTTTCTTTTACCTTTTCTGCTTTGCTGATAATATCATCTTTCTTTCATGTTTTCATGTGTTTTGCTGATAATAGTTAAGAGTTTGCATCCCAAAAATTGCCAGTAGTACTTGAACCCCTGCTACATTGGGGGTTCAAATGAGTTTTGGTTTAGCTGCCTAACTCAATAG
The DNA here is from genome assembly GCA_022984855.1 of Dimocarpus longan. Lineage (NCBI taxonomy): Eukaryota > Viridiplantae > Streptophyta > Magnoliopsida > Sapindales > Sapindaceae > Dimocarpus > Dimocarpus longan. The sequence goes on from CM041024.1 coordinate 17,907,121, forward strand.
AAAGAAAGCTACCCCCAATGTCTTCAAGTCTTTGCATATTTTTCAGCTTGCTACCTTAAATTTGGTTGTTTGATAACACATAAAGCTGTCGCAGGAGTTCACATTTTGAAATACTATCAGTGGAAAGATATGAATTTAGAATATTATTACCATCAAATCAGAGCAGACAGACAATCACATGAATTCACATTTTGAAAGGTAATGCATGAACTTTTCCAGTTGTCACACTAACTTGTTCCCACCTCGTGGTATGCCAATTGAGACATTTTTTTGTCTTTCAACTTAATCTCGACTCATGATAAATCAATTGATTAATAGTATTCACTAATGATTTTAATGAGTATTATTCATCAATAAACACATCATGGATTGGAATCAAAATTGAGATAGAGGTAGGATATGTAACATTATTCTTATGAAAATGAATAACAGCTTTTTAGCAATTACTACTCAAGGGTTAGGCTACCATAACTTAAAATTTTGACTTAAAAAGGTAATTTCAAAATCCATCAATCTATTATCACTCAATCCAAAGGTGAAAAAAGTGAATCAATTGAAAATTAATAATAATATTTGAATTGAATGACAATGGATGGATAAATATTGAGGTCACTCTTTTAAGTAAAAATTTTAAAGTTATTTTAGCTTAATAGATTACTCAAAAGCAAAATGCATTTATTTATTTTTTTAAATGTCTAATATCATTTTTAAAATAAACCATTATCTTTCCTTCAAACAAATGTTTTATTTATTTTGAAAAACAATACCAAATACATTTACATCATTTATAGTATTTTTAAAATAACTTTTAACAAATCCTACTAAACGCATTGCATTCTTAAAATTATCATTTTTATAACATAATTTTTAATTTTTAAAATAATTTTAAAAAACAATCCTAATTTTTTTTAGCAAAATTGTCTGATTTCAATTAAGTGTTAACTTGAGCTTCTCAGAGAGTATCCATTAGAAATGGCATCGGGTTGGGTTCGAACGGATTTGCCCAAACCCAAACTCAAACATGAAAAAAACTGCACTCACACCTGAACTTGCACCTATAGAACTTCGCGGGTTTAGGGGTGCGGGTGGACCTTAATTCCATTCGCGAATCCGTAACATTTAAATTTATTTGTATGCCAAATTTAATTCAAGTTTTTTCCTCCAACATTATTTAATAAGCACAAACGATATAATATCCGAATCATACAATAACAAAAACCATGAAATAAAATCAAACTTAATAATCCAACCTAGAATTAAACTTTAACAACTAACATAATGAATTCAAAATAATGGACATAATCACATAAGTCTCGTAAATCCAAATACAATACAAAATACGTTAAAGCATAGGTCAAATGCACAAAAAAAAATATATTATGAAAAAAAATTTAATATTGCGAGTTGGTAGGTGCGTTGCGGAATTTTTTTTTTCGCATCCAGCTTTAAAGTTTAGCATTCACATCTACCCACGAACCTATTTGAATTCATACTCGTTCATCGTAGATTGAAACCTACGGATTTTGTCGTGAAATTATCATCCCAAGTACCCATAAAAGCTTAGGATAGGCACAGAAGGGGTTAGTGGAGTGTTAAAACATTACATTCCTTCTTATGACTCATGTTATGAGTTTAATACTATGCATCCCAACTCTCTTAATAAAAATATGAGATTTTTTTTTTTTTTTTCATGTATGTGAATTATCTTTTATCTAGGTGTGGATGACTCCCAATCATACGAGAGACGTTTATCCAAGTCGTATCAGCAGTGTTATTCTAGTTTGGTTTCAGGTATTTCTACGGGGTAATTTCGAAGAAAAGAAAAGAAAAAAATAAAAAAATAAAAAATAAAAATAAATAAATAAAAAAAGGCTTAGGACAGATGCGGACAAAATCAGGTCGCGGAAAGAATTGAAATTCACCCATTAACATTTGCATTGTAAAAATAAATAAATAAAATAAAATAAAAAATAAAAGGTCAGAATGAAAACCCCGATTTTATTGTAATTTACAGCGAAACACACACAGAAACTATAACAAACGCAAATCGACACTTGCTTGGGATCTCTCTCTGTATCTGTCCCTGCTCTACGCTCGCAAGGTACACGTGCACTGTTCCTTTAGGTTTTCATTTTCTCCAATCACCATTCCTTTTTCTTGAGATCTCATCGTCTTCTTCAACTTTATGCTTTAAATGATAGATTCAATCTTTTAAACATTGTAATTACTGAGTTTTTAATTACTGTTCACTATGCTTTAAGTGAATGATGTTCAAATTCTAGGTTTTTAATTTGATGTTTGTTAAATTACATTTTCGAGCTGGATCGGTGCTTTTGTGGTGTGCTTATAGAGAGTCTTGATTTTGTTACAACTGGACTTTGGTATTGCAGGTGCAAGATCTTGAGGCAAGATGGCGATGATTGACGAGCCACTCTACCCGATTGCGGTTCTGATTGATGAGCTTAAGAATGAAGATATTCAGCTTCGATTGAACTCAATCCGGAGGCTGTCCACGATCGCGCGTGCCCTTGGGGAGGAGAGGACGCGCAAGGAGTTGATCCCGTTTTTGAGCGAGAACAATGATGATGATGATGAAGTGCTTCTTGCAATGGCCGAAGAATTGGGGGTTTTCATTCCCTATGTTGGTGGTCTGGAGCACGCCAATGTGTTGCTCCCGCCACTTGAGACTTTGTGCACTGTCGAAGAAACTTGCGTGAGGGACAAATCGGTGGAGTCGTTGTGTAGGATTGGTACTCAGATGAGGGAACAGGACTTGGTTGAGTATTTTATCCCGTTAGTGAAGGTATGTATGTTTATAAGGTTTGTTTGTTTTTGTCGTGTTTTGGTGTGCTAGTCTAGTATTATGTATTTTTAGGGATATTATAGGCATAATAAGTAATGTTGTAAAATTAAGGCATTGTTTTATCACAAATCATGGATTGTTTGCATGCCGTTATGGAAACTTGTGTATTTCGAAGGAAAAGTTGTGGTACGATGAGAAGAAAATGTTGTTAGCATCTAGTGGTTTGTTTGCAAATAATGCTTGAGAGCTTTATTAGTAATCTGCTTTGACAAGGCGACATTTAAGCCATGCTATTTCTTAATATGATTGCTTGTGTATCATCTTAATTAATTTTTTATGTCTTATTTCAGTCATTATGTTTCCTTATAGTTGTTATTAATTGACTATGTTTCCTTATAAGTTATAATTGTTATTGAATATGTTTCCTTATAATATGTTTCCTTATAATACTATAGTAGAATAACTCGGTTTTTCCATTCTCCTATTGTTTTCTCCAATCATTTAGAGACTGGCAGCTGGTGAATGGTTTACAGCTCGGGTTTCCTCTTGTGGATTGTTTCATATAGCTTACCCTAGTGCTCCCGAGGCATTAAAAACTGAACTAAGAACAATATACAGGCAGCTGTGCCAAGATGACATGCCCATGGTTAGAAGATCTGCTGCAACTAACCTTGGAAAATTTGCTACTACTGTTGAAGCTGCCCATTTGAAGGCTGAAATTATGTCTATATTTGAGGAACTCACACAGGATGGTATGTATATTCGATAGTATGTTATGTATTTATGTTCAATTTCAGATTTTGATGAATTAATTATATGCTGTTCTTCATTTTTACCTGCCTGATTTCTATTAGAAAAATATTTATTGATAGATTATTGTGTCTGTAACTTTTCATCCTTCATTATATCATGTTACATATGATTGTTGTCTACATGTTAGGTTTATATCTAATGGTTAATTGGGTATAGACTGCTGATGATGAGATAATAATGGGAAAAAGTTAGCACCCCTTTTCTACTAGGTGCTTGTATATCCTTGTTACAGTTAACCTATCCACTGCATTTAATGATTGTATTTTTTAACTATAGCAGTTAATTGGGTATAGACTGCTGATGATTAGATAATAATGGGAAAAAGTTAGTACCCCTTCTGTGGTAGGTGTTTATGTGTCTTTTTGCAGTTAACCTATCCACTTGCATCTAATGATTGTATTTTTTAACTGAAGCAGTTCCTTTTCCTGTTTTATGTTTCATTAATAAGTAAAACAATTATTAAAATAGCAAAAACTGTTCTAATTTTTTGTTATGCTATAAATAAGTCTATGAAATTCATTCTAGTGCTTCTTCTAAAGTACAGTTTGGTTCAGTACTGTTTTAGTTTTGACGTCTAATGTTCTTATGCCTATCAACTGAAGCCTTGCAAGTTTCTTCATCATAGTAGGGAACTATAAAACTACTTGTTTCATTTTTCATTATTGGTGAATAATGTGATATCTCTCAAATGTATCTTAATTTCAGACCAAGATTCAGTTCGATTATTGGCTGTTGAGGGTTGTGGAGCTCTAGGAAAGTTGTTGGAACCCCAAGATTGTGTGGCACATATTCTCCCTGTTATAGTTAATTTCTCGCAGGTAAAATATATATTATTGTTGATAATATTATTGACTTAATCATTTCTATTACTTTTTTATCTTTATCATAATCTTTATTCCTTGAAATGGTGAAGCTTGAATGTTTAATTGTGATCTCGTGTGGCTTTCTGTTTCATGATCTTCATTGAACACTGTGCTAGGCATGTTTTATTCAAGATATGTGATTCACTGGGACTATAACCATTGTAAAAGTTTTTAGCAGTCTTATGGCCATTTAGTTTAAGAAAAATATGATACTTTAGGTAAGAAATTTAACCAATTTTATTTCAATATTAACTTCTGTTATTTCAGAGATTTTTGGTTGAATTGTTTTTGTCCAAATTTAATGAAGCATAAATCAATGTCCTGTTATGTATTTGTTTTGTTTATCATTATCTGTCAAGCTTAATGAAATTTTTAACTGAGCAGGACAAGTCTTGGCGTGTCCGTTACATGGTTGCTAATCAATTATATGAGCTATGTGAAGCTGTTGGTCCTGAGCCCACCAGGTAATCACTTTTATGTTTTGTTAGCCATATGAATTTATAGTTATTTGATTTGATATTCTCTCGAGTACTTGCTAAATGCCCTCGCAACATCTGAAATTCTTTGCATATGCTGAGATTGTGACTTGCCTTTCATGCTTCAATCATTCATTTAAGCTTACTCCTTCCACCCCCCCCGCCCTCCCCCCACCCCCCCTCTTCTATTTACTTTACATATTATTGTGCTTTCGATGATTTTTAGATTTTTTATGACAGTGTATTTACTTGAAAGTATACCTTATGATTAACTTGATGGTTGACATTTTTAGGTCGGATGTGGTTCCTGCATATGTTCGCCTTCTTCGTGATAATGAAGCTGAAGTACGTATAGCTGCTGCAGGAAAAGTAACGAAGATTTGCCGGATTTTGAATCCAGAGCTTGCAATCCAACATATTCTGCCTTGTGTAAAGGTATACAGATGCTTGAAACAACTAGTCACTTTGATGCAAGTTCATATGTACTAAGATGCATCTCAGATTCAGTATGTTTTAGCTGCTGATTATCTATATGATACTGTCTTAATTGGCAAATAAACTTGTTTGCTGTAGGAGTTGTCATCAGATTCATCTCAGCATGTTCGTTCCGCTTTGGCTACAGTGATAATGGGAATGGCTCCAGTTTTAGGAAAGGTAAGAATTCCATATTAGTAATTATGTTTTTTCTCCTATTATGTGTGCACAATAGTGGGTGGTCAGGATTATGTGATGTATCTTGACATCCATATTAAATATGTGAAAAAACCTTATTTTTTATTTTTCATTAAGAACAAAAGAATACTATATATCAAGGTTAGAAAAGAGTGGATATACAAGAAGTGAACCAGCTGTCTGTATAAACTGAAACAAATAAAAAACTATTGGAGGAATAATGTGGACTTTGTTTGTTCATTACAATGATGACTTTCTGTTACGGCTATATTTACCTACATAAAGGTAATAGCTTCAACGTTCTACATCCCTTTTTTGGTTGACTTAGTTATTTATTTAATTTACCGTCGTAACTGGTTATCTACTTAAGAATGCAGAAGGGAATTAAAGAATTGAGAAAGAGAATTAACTAGTTTAATACCTCGGTGATCAGCTTTTCTTGCTTCTTAAGTTGATCTTGGAGGACAACATTCCCAATGTTTCTGTTGCTTTGTTATTGACTTTGCATTATACATTATACATATGCACAGTTATTATATACTGAATGTTGTTTCTTACCAGCCATTTAGCTTACTGTTAATATGTAATTGCAGGATGCAACAATAGAGCAGCTGCTGCCTATTTTCCTTTCTCTTCTAAAGGACGAATTTCCTGATGTCCGCCTGAATATTATTAGCAAGCTTGATCAAGTCAACCAGGTTGGTCAAAGCTACTAAACTTTGGTATGACTAATTTACCTTTCCAAACTCAAAAAGGCATGACAAATTACCTTTCCAAACTCAAAGGCATGATCTCAAGAAAAATGTAAAGACATGCCAACATCTGTCATTACAAAGGCATGTCGTGTTTTAACTTTAGGTTTGAGTATATCAATTCTAAGTAACCAGATTTTTACCTTATTTGCTACATTTATATGCAGTTTGTTATATCTTCTCCTTTTGCAACTGGAAAAAAAGTACTAAAACAAATAATACGAACTAAAATGGGCAAGGTTAATGGGGTGCTTAAGGAAAGGGTAACATCGAGACAGAAAGGGAGAGAAGCTAATGCAACTGCTGTAACATGCTAACTTGATAAGAAGTTTTAGATAACCAAAATTAGTGTTGCCTCTGAATTTGGAGCTCCGGATTCAGCAATTAGTTCTTGCCATTTCTATGGATCACTATTCACTATCATGGGGACATGTTTCCGAGACCATCTCTTTGATTAATACCTGTAATTGCAATTGGTTTTAAGATTATAATCCACTCTTTCATCTTGCAAGAAGGCTGTCTGGGGTCCCTTGTTAGCGTTATCCATGATGAGCATTCTCCATATTCGAGTTGCATTTATGTACTTATAAAAGAAGTAGTGGTGACTAAATGACCACAATAACTTTGTGAAGTGAAGCCAAGTCCTATTAAATGTTTATGTTGCAATATTTATGAGATGTATTGCATGGGTTCCTTTCTGCATTGAATATGACTTCGGGAAAGATAGATGGGATTTGCATTGTACTACGAAATATTAATGCGTGACCACAAATTTTAACTGAAGGATTCTCTCTGTAAGCTGATTGTTGTTTTAACAATAGACACTGGTATATCTATTTCTGTCTCTCTGTGCATGTGCGTGTTTGGATATAATACTATATACATCGTCTGATGATGTAGGTGATTGGAATCGATCTGCTATCCCAATCTCTATTGCCAGCGATCGTCGAGCTTGCAGAAGATAGACACTGGAGGGTTCGACTTGCAATAATAGAGTACATACCATTATTGGCAAGTCAGTTGGGTGTAGGGTTCTTTGATGATAAGCTTGGTGCTCTCTGCATGCAATGGTTAAAAGATAAGGTTTGTGAAGATCTGGGCTAGTTTGAGTTTAAGTAAAAAGTTCATGAAATATTGTATTCTCTCTCTCTATCCTCTCTCTCGCTTTCTTTCATTCACTTTTTTGTGACTGATAATTATGTCTCATAATCTCCTCTTGCAAAAAGAAGGTCTGGCAGTTAGTGCTGCTTTAATTTTCACAATTTCTCTTTGTTTTTGAAGTTTTATTTGAAAAAGAATCAAAACTGTTTTATACTTTCATGGCTCACTATATCGGTATTGGTTCTAGGTTTACTCAATCCGTGATGCAGCTGCCAATAATGTGAAACGCCTTGCAGAAGAATTTGGTCCAGATTGGGCAATGCTGCACATAGTTCCACAGGTAAGTCTGATTCTATGTTACAATAATTTGGTTTGTAGTTCAGTATATTTTGCTGTAGAATAGAATAGACATTGTTTTTGGTGTTCAACCTGGGTATGTGGTGTTTGAAATGATCAATTTATTTGAAGCCGTATTTAGTAGTGTTGATTCTCAAACTGATCCCTGTTACATGTCTCACACCAATCCATAGCTTTTGCTGTTCAACCTGTGTATGTGGTGTTTGAAATGACCAATTTATTTGAAAATGTATTTAATAGTGTTGATTCTCAAATTGATACCTGTTACATGTCTCACACCAATCCATAAAAAATGTGGGAATAGTAATTTAATTTAACTATTTTTATGCTGTTTCTTAATGATTTTTCTGTGTATATTCCTCTTTTGGCTTCTTCTTCTATGGTGGTATCCTTACAAGTATGTTGGCTGTTACAGGTTTTGGACATGATTAACAATCCTCACTATTTGTATCGAATGACCATTCTGCATGCAATTTCTCTTCTGGCTCCTGTTATGGGCACAGAAATTACTTGTTCAAAACTTCTACCTGTTGTCATTAATGCTTCAAAAGATAGGTAAATTTTTCTGGACTTCTAAAGCTTGGCAGTTTATGTTTTTTTACCCATGGATTACAATGCTAAGATTGACATGTGACAGGGTACCAAACATCAAATTCAATGTGGCTAAGGTGTTGCAGTCGCTTATTCCCATAGTGGATCAGTCTGTAAGTTAACTTATTTTTACTGTGATATTTTTGCTCTAGTCTTACAAATCTTGAATTTTTGGTTATCATGTTTTTGTAAAATTCGTACAAATAGAATCATAAGTGTCCAGCAGTAAATTATTTGGGCATCTGCTAATTATTTGTTGCATAAATATAGTTTCCTGTATGTCAACTTGTGGGGCCTATTGTTGAGATACTTACACTTGATAGAACCAGATAACATTCAAGATTTCTGATGTCGGGTTTGCTATTTTATATCTCTCTCTCAATTGCTAAGTGACATGTTTAAGAGACTACCCAATTGTTACATAAGATTGTAAGTTTTGGGACAGTGAGTGCACTTTGAAGACTGTCTACTTTAAGCCACTTTCTTTTTTTTTTTTTTTTTTCGGGATCATACTTTTTGCCACTTAGTTTACTACCTCTAGATATAGCAATACTGGCAGGCCCTCATTTTATTTATACATGTGTTGATCATGTGGTTGTGGAATTTTTTACTTTTTGCAAATCTAAGGATCATGCCGTTGAGGCCTCAGTATTAAATTTATTCTTGAAGTAATTTCTTATGAAATATCCAGAATTGAAAAGATAATAATATCAACTTATTTTGTTTCATGATCTGAATTGTAATTGGGAATGGTTCTGAATGATGCAGATAGTGGAGAAGACAATCCATCCATGTTTGGTTGAGCTGAGCGAGGACCCGGATGTTGATGTCAGATTTTTTGCCAGCCAAGCACTACAGTCAACTGGTCAGGTCATGATGTCTAGTTAGATTGATGTTGTAATTAGCAATTCTTTTTCCTTTGTTCCTTCCAGATCAGAATACAGATAATTTTTTTTTTTATATTTTACTGATGTACCAGAGCGTCTTGTAGTCAAGACATTAACGTTGCCTTTTGATACTTTGAATGCACTTTTCCCCCATGTTCTAGAAGAATCCCAATAGCACTTGGAAAATTAAACTCCTAGAAGCTAATGTCATACGGTTTTTGCCATCATGTGTGTGTTTTCTTGAGTCAACATTGCATAAATTATGATCGAGAAAGGCCTGTTGTTTTGGTTTTCAGACTTGATTTCACCTCCTTGAGCATCTGACTCAATCGTCGCAATTCTTAATGCATAAAGTTGAATGAAATCAAATTTTTCAGACTCTGATGTTCTTAAACAATAATGTCTTTAACGAATTCTCCGTGAGTTGATGCTTTTTTTTTTTAAATAATATTGTTGGTAACGTAGTTTTTAGGTTTCATCTTAAAAGATTTCCTCTCGATATGAATTAATGTTTCTTCATACTAGTCTAAGAATTAAAATGGGTTGAGAAGATCAGTAAGAGATATGACTGCATGAGAACGACTTATAACCCCTCGAAAATCAGTTGCTCTATGATTCCACTTATAATTTAATTTAGCAGCACAGATTTTTCCCTCAAATCTTACAATTCAATCCTATTGTATAAAATTTTATGACCATCTTTTACCAATAAACAGATTCAAAGAAAGCCAGAATAACGGAATATAATAATAATCTGTCCCAAAAAACCTTTTTTAAGTTTACATTATAGAAAGAAGTTTATACATACAAGCCCATAAGCACTCAAGATAATAACATAAAGATATTTTACCCACAGCGCCGTAGTTACTGTACAAAGGAAGTGTTTCTCCACAAAGAAATTGGAAACTGCTGTGCTTTTTTTTCTTTTTTTCTTTTTTTTTTTTTTAAATATTTTTTGAAAATGAAAACTGCTGCTTTTACTCCATATAAAAATCTATGCTTCAAAAAAAGGCAGGCTAGTAAATCTTTTAGGCTTCACACAATCTGAGTTTGCCCACCCTATCTTCTTGTTTACATTGTCATAAACCACCAGTTGTCCACGCAGCGATATATCTGCAAAACTCAAATGATATTAATGAACTTTCCAAACAAAATTGTTGGAGACAAAAGAAGGGTGAGAAGGGCAACAGAATCAGTAAGAGTGCACTTCTTTAATGTCATTAAAGAAAGACCTAAAGTAAATAGTTTCCTAGGAATTTGGAGTTATGTAGCAACACTTAGTGAATCCAAAGTAACCAGAAAGTAGTAATGTATAAACAGCTTTGGACTTGGCTTGGAGTTAATGTAGGCAAGGACATTAAAAGACACGAAATTTTGCTGTGTCAAAGGCAAAGGCAGTAGCAATACTAAGATGCTTTTGATTTTCTTTCAGTTTCCAAAATCCAATAAACATACCTCCAAGTATAATTGTGGATCCATCATGTACTCCGCTTCCATCAAGGATACCCAAGCATATGCTGCCTTTCTTCTGCAGAACAGAGAGGAATTTTAAACAACAACTTCTCAGTCTCAAACATTGTAACCAAATGTTAGGATTCATACACTGATGATCAAGTAGCCCTCTGGAGGAATGCGAAGCTTCTTGGAGACAATCCACCACTGGCTCCCAAACTGAAGGGTTAAAGTCTTGAAGTACTGCTTGACATCAATAACAGATCTGCATATACGATACAGATTTTAAAGTACTGCTAAACCCAAGAAAAAAATATCAAATCAATCATAAAGAGATTAAAAACAGTGCACAGTTTGCAAAGACAGTTCAAATGTAGGAGATAGCTCAGCATCACAGCATGATATTAGTGTAAGCATAGTCCATTAGACGGACAGCTTAAATAAATTGCACCATGTTAAATCTTAGGAAGAGATACACAAGTCAAATTTAAATGGCCTTTTGGTACATTTAATACTTTCAAGCACTCAATTCAATGAAATTAGAAGGGTAAGTTTCATTCATTGACTGAAAGCACTGGAATTATAAATTAGTCAATGGATTTGTGAAAGAAAAACTCAGGGAGGTTCCTTTAGATATTCACATTCTGTTTTTTTCATTGTTTTTAAATTTTTTTTTTTCCTTTTCTCTCTTTTTGTGGTCAGCAGTAACATAACCTTGTCTAAGATGCTAACAAGCACGTTGTCAAATCATGATTGATTGATGTCTTAACTTATAGATAAATTAATGAACCATTTTTCATTTAAAGCATTATAATTTTATGCTGGCAGCAACGACAGCCTAATCAATCATTTTGGTAATGTGCTGTCATACCTGATTGGAAGTTTAGCCCGCCAACAGATGGGCAATGTCGAATCTGATTCATCTTGGACGAGTCCCATGGTCGATACTTCTTTAAGCTGCATCAATGTGCAAAGTGAAAATGCTAATTTATGATCTTTTTGCTGTCGTGGTGGATGAAAATACTTACAGCAGAAATCAATTCAGAATAAGCTTGCTTTGTGAAGTAGGTATATGAGCTGCCAGTATCAAACAGTACTCGTCCTATTCTGCCGCCCAAACTGCCTAAACCGAGTGGACTACTCCCATAGTTCATTTTCACAATCTCTGTGCAGTAAAATTCTCTTCGTATTGAAACAGAATATGTTAGAAGAAAATCAAACGTAAAGCTGAACAAAAGTATTAAGTCACTTCAAATGATCTATTATACAAATACCAATCTAGCAGAATGTAAGCACTTGCATGGATGCACTTTACCTACGAATTAGCATCATAAAAATATAATTTCTATTATGTTGAATTTGTTTCACAGGAAAATATGGGCGAAAGATATTTCTTTTCTGTTTAGCCAGTGACTACCACGAACAACAAATGATTGAAAAATTATGGTGGTACGCATTAGTTGCTCTCAGCTGTGGAAAGAAACACATTTGGAAAAGATGCTCCAAAAGTAATTTTCATATTGATTTTAAAAAATGTAAAAAGAATTGTTCGTTGGGTCAGCTCATGAAACAGTAGATTTTTTTGTATACATCCAGCCACAAAATTTTGTTTACCAGGAAAAACCAACTTCTGAAGTAAAAAAAATGAATAAAAAAAGAAAGAAACAAAGAAAGAGGAAATCTTCAAAGATCTAAACTCACTTGGAAGAGCTGTCAAGCATTGAAACCCATGCCATACCCCAGTTTGGAACAAATTCGTCACCTAAGAACATATATCCTCCATCACCTACATCTGTGGCAAGGCAATGACCGACCACATTATTTATAATCCCCTGGCTTGCCAACTGAGAAGGTAAACTGACTTTAGCTCTGCTTAGTCCAAGGATTCCATCTGTCTTTACCAAAGTGCTCAACAATAAACCTTGCTGATCATATGCACACCTTACAGAAAATTAAATGAGCACATCAGTATGTTGGTTTTGTAACAAATATTAAAACAATCAAATTTTATAAGGTAGGGATTGAAGGGTACCCGAAAACAACATTTGACTTGGACAATGATCCATTTGCAACCATTAGATGAAGCTCATCTCTTGCAAGAACCCCCATAGAGGAACTACGATCAGCATATTCAATCTCATAGTCACACTGTTGGCAAGTTTCACAATGTCCAGCCTTCTGATTTCTTTGGATTTCTACACACAGTGCATCCTTGTAAGGTATTATATTCCCTCTTCTTGGCTTGTATAAAGGATTCGCTCCCTACATAAACTGTTTCCGTTAGCACAGAGATTTTTGACATCTATAGAAACTTGATAAATGGTTTGGATTTAGTCATCTACAATGTCGGCTACTTTTCTTTTTCTTTTTTTTTTCAAGAGAACTTAATTTTACTACAAGTTGGGCTTAAGAGCCACTAGATGGGTGACCATCCAGCATGCTCCTGTGAGCACTCTTTGCGCAAGAGCTTGTTTTCAGAGTTCTGACCGACAACCAGACTATATGATGAGAAAATAAACCTTTATATTAGTACATTCTCTTTCTTATTGATTCATTATTTTGCAAAAGTTACAATCCAGAACCCCAAAAGATGAGAAAAAAGTTAAACAAGAACAAATATGGGAGATCGATCTATTAACTTAACAGAAAGAAAACAAATTTGGGGAAAGAATTGTGCAAAAATCAGATATCGAATGTCAAGAATCAATCAAGTAATTTTTAGACATGCATGAAAATCAGGGATGTACAAAACTGAGAGGAAGAAAGTTATTGATAAATCACTCCTATATGTCTACTTACTAAGGAATAGTCAACAATTAAGGATTACCTTGGCACAGCTGGTGCAAGGAGCATCGCATTGAACCCATGTTAAGTCACTCCCAGTATCAATATCTAGATGATAAGGTCTTGGAGGATTCCCAACATGTATGAATGTGAAATACAATCTGTATGAAAGTTAACAAATTTACTTAGTTTCGGTATTGACATTATACAGTTTGAGCATTTACTGGCCAAAGTGATAATCACAATACAGCTGTCATATGACTCAGTTTAAATCCTTCTGCAACCTAACAAGCGCGCATGTGAGCCATGTGAGCTTCCATGGAAACAAACAATTCTTTACTACTTCCTTAATATCAGACCATACCACCTTTACTAATGTCATCGCCAGCACATCCACCAGTGAAACCAACAGTCCACCACCATTACAGACACTACGACACAACTGTTAACATTGTTTGCACCACACCACTTCTGACCTCAATGGCATCACATCACCACACGCATTGCTATTAACCATAGCATTTCCATTGATACAGTTGCATCACCGCCATCATTCCATACAAATTTCACCATTGAAGTCATCTTCTATATAGTGGGACATCGCCCACATATGCCACGCTACAATTAGTATAATATCAGTTACACACAGAATTTATTTGACTAGTCTTGTTATCTTCCTTATAATGGTGGCTGAAAATTGCAATTGCTTCATGATTACAGGTATTCACGTTATACAAATACAAACGACAACACACGAAGTATATGTGAGTTAACAAGCACCCCTAACAGGAAGCATAAAATCAGAAGATCAAATTTATTAGTCTTGGTTCTAAAAGCACATCAAAAAGACATATCAAAGCTAAGTTTCTCAGAATCCTAGTAAATTCTGCTTTCCAAAGCATGACAAACAATCAGCTAAAACACTATCAACCCAATAATACAACAAAAATCAATATAGAGACAACAATCAAACATATGCATACCCATCTGGAAAAACATTGCCTCTAACAGGGAAAGCAATGGAAGAATCACCAGCAGCAACAGCATTAGCAGAAGTCAATTTGTTGTTGACCTTACTTTTCTGGGGTCTCATCTTCTTATTACCAAATGGTGTAACCATATTCTCCCTGTCCAACTCAACGAACCTCCCCAGCTTAAAGTCAACATTCCTCTGAGGAACCTCACGGATGCCAAGTTTATGATACAAAGGGAAGATAAAAGATTTCTTTTGGTCCTGATCATCACTGGAACCGCTTAGCTCTTGAAGGGTGTGTGAGAAAACAGAGCTGTAGAGAACCAGAGCACAAAGGGACACACCCACAAAAGCCAGAAACTTCCTGGTGAAACCTGGAAAGAGAGCTGAGAATGAGGTTCGAAGTTGAGGGGTTGGTGGTGGTGGTGGTTGGCTTGGAGGAGGAGGAGGAGGAGGGTGTTGTTGTTCTACCGATGCTTGTTGGTTGGTTCCAAGAGGAGGGTGGTGTTGATCATCAGTCAAAGTAAAAGCAGTGATGGTTTTGCCCAGAGAAGGGTTGTCTGGTGGTGGAAGAGTTATTATAACAAATCCATTTATCTGGGGTAAGTGTGACTCATCATCAGCATCCATGTCTCTCTCTCTGTCTCTCTCTCTCTCTCTACACTACAAGTGAATACACACAGCGCACATAAAATTTGATGATCAGAAGGCAAACTGAGAGATGGTATGCATTATCATGAGGAAGAAACACAAGTGATCTTCTTCTTCACGATGGACAGATGAATTCAAAGACAAGCAAGGCAAAGACTTGTTCTGTTTGTTGTGTCTATAACTACAAGTCAATCCATGAAATATAAATTTTTTTAAGTATGAAAATGAGGAAAAAAGGTGCCAGGTGGAAGCGTCTAGGAAGTTTACACAGAGTACAGAAAGTCCAAGGGAGTAGAGGGAGACTTGGAATTTGATGTTGCCGAGTACGCTTACATTATTCTGGGCTGTTGAAAAACTTTTGATGTTGACATTGGCTTTAATTTTATAATAAAATATAACTATTATCATTATAATTATGAAAAATAACTACTTCCACATCAAGAAAAAAAAAAAACCATTACTTGCACAAAATTGGTTAAACTTCTACTGTGTTTGCTATCTTTGCAGCCTAAGATAAGGGGAACTTGATGTTGCCAAGAGTATATTATATACAGGGAGTCTTGACTGGGTTGTTGGAAAAATCAATATTACTCTTTGTAGGTTGGACATATAGTTTGCTCCTTTTTATTATTATTATCATTATTATTATAATTATTATTTTATAATTAAGTAAAATTGAAAAGGCACTATAATTGCGAATTAAAGTCACGGACTTATGATATATGTGCGACGAGAATATACCACTCGACCACTAATCACATGCTCGTTAAACAATAAGTTAATAACAACGATTAGATAAGTTTTAAAAAAATATATTTTGATGTGTTCGATGTATCAATCTGATTATTTAAATAGAGTTTTATTAGTATGATGGCACCGTATCAACATACGAGTAGTTTTAAGAAGGATTTTTTTTATTTATTTTTTTAATTTTCAAACCATGAATTGTTTCGAACTATTAGATTTAAATCTAATGATTACTAATCATTCCATTAATAATACAGATCCTGCATGGTAGTACAATCCTATTATATGACATGAAAATTACTTTTAATTTGTTACTGTTTATATCATATGGGGGATAGCGGTATTTCACTGCCAAGTTTTGAAGCATTAGAGTGGAAGTAAATGGATTCTAGTGTACTTACTACATTTGTTGTTTATTTAGAGTTAGTTTATAATGAGTAATGTTAAGTTGTTCAAGTTATTAAATAAAATTCATACTCATATGATATAACATATAAGTTGTAATAATACCACATAAATCATAAAATGATGTGTTACTTATAACTCATATATCATATCATTTGATGTTGAAATTTGATAAATATTTAAATAGTACAACATTATTAAAATAGAATAAATAAACCTAATAATATGAAATTAATCTAGTGATATATCATTCATATTAAAATTAATGAAGATGTGGATTAAAGTCACATCCTCTGCCTCAAACCCTAAATAGTTTGTTAAACAAAAAAAAAAAATCCAACAACTACCAAATATGGTGCAAGAATCAAATAAGGAATACTGTAGCTTTAGAATAGTTATTATTGGTAATAAATTATTACGAAACACTGTCACTCATTTATAATAATAATTGTTTGTTAATGAGAATATTTAAATTTAAGGTTAAGCACCCAAATTAAGCGTTAATTATATTTAATAATAAAGGGACAGGATATTGCTTCAAAAAAAAAAAAAAAGAAGACAGGATATTGGAGCATTCTTTTAATACATATATTAATAAAGTTTTCAAATAAGATTGAAAAATAAACTAAACTTTTCGTGTCAAAACAAAATTAAATAGAGCAAATGCCCAATGCCTCGTGTATGCAAACCCACCGTGGTGTGCTTGCATGTGCAGATTTGTCTCACCAAAATCCATTTTAATAGGTCTTATTTATAGAGTTCGACAGCATCATTTATTCTAATAATAGAATATGTAAAAAATTTATGAATTAAAATTTCGAAATAATCCTTGACATAGACACATCCGAAAGAGATGTGTGTGAGTCGTGGGACTCCCTAATCCTGAATGCTAAGCCACAAATGTCCTTCCTTGAGAAGCAAGTTAACCTCCTTGAAAACGAGGCATAAGGGAGATTTACAATTAAGTCCTAAATTTCTTTGGAATATTACTTTTACATGATTGTCAGCTTTTCTTAGGGATGGCAATTTGGAACCCGACACGACGGATTGACACGAAACCGATACAATAATTACAGATTAGGATTGAGCGTGAATAGTTGGGTAAATTAACGGGTCAACCCGTCTAACCCGTTAACTAATCGTGTCGGGTTCGTGTCAGGGTTGACTAGTTAAATAAGGGTAAAAATGTAATTTGCTATGTAGAGGGCATTCATGTAATTTGAATGAGAGATATATATACTCTTCAATCTTCAAATTCCAAGCCCTACCCATTTGTTACAGCCGCTGCACCCATCCACTTCACCAGTCCATTGTCCATATTCACAGCCGCCGCAACTCCTTCCGTCCAGCGTCTTATTTAGTCATCGCCACGTCGATATCCTTCGGTCGTCGCCACGCGTCTTCTTTGGTCGTCACCCCGCATCTCCTTCCTCACTCATCGTCCTTCGATCGCTGCCACGCGTCTCATTTTGTCACCGTTGCATCTTCGTCCGTCGATTGTCTCATTCGGGTCGCCGCCAAGCCGATCTCCTTCAATAGCTGCGCCGCATCTTATCCACAAGTTGATCTCCTTCGGGTTGCTGCCATCTAACTCCTTTGGTCACCGCGTCGTATCCCATTCGTCACCCATCGTCTCCTTCGTCACTCAGCCACGTAGCACCCCACACCATTTCTTTATCTCGAGTGCAATTCATCAGCTTCTAGTATGTAGTCATGTAGATTTGTTTGATTTTTGATTTTTGATTTTTAATTTTTAATATTGAAACTGTTTAGTGGAGACATGCGAAATCCAATATTGTGATTATGTTAGTAAATAAGTGTTTCTTCTTGCAGAATACAAACATTATAAGAGACTCCTGCATATTGATTTACGTGCTGGTATGCAGTCAGGAACTCCATCGAGACTCCTGCATATTGATGTAAACGAGAATATAAGAGAGAAATTTATTCTGTAATATTTTAGTCTGTAATTATAATTTATTCTGTAATCCTAAAAATGCAAAAAAAAATTGATATTGAAACTGTATTTTCTAACAACAGATTAACAATAATAAGTGTTAAAAATTTTTATTTTTTGATATTGAAACTATTATTAACAGGTTGATAACATGTCGGTTAAACGAGTCATTAAATGAGTCATTAACGGGTTGATAAATAACTTGTAAATAAACGGATTAATCGGGTCGTTTTCGTGTCGACCCGTTACGAATCGTGTCGTGTTCGTGTTGGAGGGGTTCAACCCGTTTACTTATTGTGTCGTGTAAAAAATTATCGTGTCGTGTCCAATCTGACCCATTAACCTGAAATGCCATCCCTAGCTTTTTCTTACATTAAGTCAATGGATTTTTTTTTTTTTTTGTTATGTTGTCAATATATTAAAATGGTCTCTCGTATAAAAAGAGGAAATTACACGTAATTATCTTGAAATTTATTTTTATATGTGAAAACGACTTTTTTAAATACTAACATTGAACTCCGATTTAATTTAAATTTGATCAAAATTAGTGATTAGAAGGATATTTATACAAAAAGAATTATTTCATATACAGATGTAAACAAAATAATAACAGTTAATTAAAATAAAATGAAATGATTAAGAAAATTAAAAAATAAAAAATAAAGCAAAAGGGCACTTACAATTGACTAGGAATATTAACAGAGCTTTGGGAGCAAAATGACGTGAAAGTGAAAGAAGAAAATGGAAGTGCAATTATTTAGTAGAAAATGTTGGCAAGAGTTGCTGTAACAAATTAATGCATGGCAATTTGGTATTTACTGGTTGAAATTGTTCTTATGCATTAAAAATAGGGACATTTTAATTAAAATAATAAAGAAATATTTGTTTTAACAGAAAAGTTAATTAATTATTTTTCACCTCAAATAAAATTTCAATCGTTTTTAATTTATTTGGACTCTAAAAAAATATTTTATATAGGCGAACATTTCAACATTTCACATACTTAAAATATTGTACATAATGTGAAATATTACAAGAATTGAAAACGGACATAAAATTATGGAAGTTTTATTTATTGCAAAAAATGATTAACTTTTTTTTTACCAAAAATTATAAACTGTTTTTTTGGGCAATTAATGATTAACTTTTTTTGTGTCGGTGAACAAAAACAATTGAGAATTTTGATTTTGGCAATAAATAAACAGTTAATCGTTTTTTGTCCATTTAGATTCTGCTCAACATTGCACTTATATGAACATTTTAATATTTTATGTATATAAAATGTTATATATGACATGAAATATTGTGCGACTTGAAAATAGATAAAAAACAATTAAATTTTCGTTTAAGACAAAAAATGATTAACCTTTTTTTGTTGCCAAAGTGAACAAAAATGATTGCAAATTTTGTTTGTGGTAAGGAAAAAAAGAGTCAATTGTTTATTACCCCAATTAAAATTTCAATCAATTTTTGTCCTGCTTGAATTATATATAATATTTTACACGTAGGTAAACATTTTAACATTTTTATAGATGTAAACTATTGTACATAACGAAAAATGTTGTGTAAATTGAAAATAGATGAAAAAAATAGAGGATAAAGCAAAAAATGATTTTTTTTTTGTTTTTTGCTAAAATGATTAACTTCTTTTTTAGATAAAAAAATGATTAACCTTTTGTCGGGTCAAAAACTAAAATATACTAGTTTTTTAGACTTTTTATTAACTTTGGTATATAATATATTACTAGCCCATAAGTCACAACTAATTAAATGATAATGATTTATTCAGGGATCATTTATTTTTCTATATGAAAACTAAATAGTATTCTTGAAAATTGAAGACTAAATAGTGATTGAAACATTAAATCTGATTAACATATTTGTTGTTTTTTCTCTCTCACCTGTGAATATGTTGTAAGCTTTTTTTTTTTTTTAATTTAAAATTATCTGAAAATTAGTAAATTGATATTTATAATTTTTTTATTATTTGTTGTTATGTAATTTTAATTAATTTAATTCAAATATCTGAAAATAAATAATTTAATAAATTTTAAAATATATTTTATGTATATCTTATTCATAATTAAAATATGATTAAAAATATAATAGTATTAATAATATTTATATATTTAAATATATTAATATATTTTAAAAAAACTAAAAAATGAATATTTAAATTATAAATTAAAATATATTAGTTTAATTTCAAGATAATTTGAGATGAAATATATTCAAATTTTACTTTTTAAATATATTTTTTATAAGTATAAAAAAAATGAATACTATAAAATTAGGATGAATTTGAAATTATATTATTTTAAGATGATAGATTTGGAATAAAAAATTTTAAATATCATTAAATGATTTGCAGTTAAGTGAAAAGTTAAAAATTCTAACTTAATTTTTTTAACTGTTTTTTGGTAGTTTTAAGTGGTTTAATCACTTAAAAAAACAAACGAAAATAACTTAATAAATACAATTCAACACTATTAAGTTTTAAATGAAAAAACAAGCAAGCACTTAGAGTAACAATCTATCATAATAACATTAAAATTGGGTTCATTCAAAAAATATCCAAGTGTTTCTTTTTTTATACTAGAAATATTGAACTATTATAACAAATAATAATGCCAATCATCTCCTTTTTTATCACAATAGCATCTTAACTAACAATGTGATAATTAATAAATAAATATATTTTCTAAATGAAATAAATTACTATTATTGTGTATCAATTTACCAATTACTACACTATTGGGTGAGATACAAAAAAGAGACGTCCTGCATTCGTGTATTACAAATTGTATCTATAGGGAAAAATCTTTTTCACAAACAAATTTTTGTGCAGAATCAAAAGCAAAACGGTTTAAATTTTTTTTTGAGTAAGGATCGAATTCATTATCAAGAAATGCATGGAGATTAGAGAGTGGAGATATGTTAAATTTTTGTTTTATTTTTATTTTTCTTTACTAGATTGGTCCACGTGGATATAGAAAAATAAATTATTATTTTTAATTATTTATAAATGGATCTCTATGGACAGCAGAGACGCTTAACTTTTCTTTTACTTTTTTTTTTTTTTTTCTCCATACGAGATTTTTCAAGTCTTTTAGTTATTTTTTATTTTATTTTATTTTTATCATATGGTAGAGCCGGAGAGACGGGTGATTGAGGGGATGCCCACCTTTTAAGCATTTTTGATAGTCAAACCTAGTTATTGACGGACAAACATTGTCCTACCATTGCATGAGGGGAGATCATTACAACGAATTAAAAAGCTTTTTTTTGCTTGTAGAAAAATAAACGTCAGGTAAATCATTAAATTATGAGTAGAGATAGTTTATTTTAATCATTTTTCACTTAATAGGATTATATTATATCTATTAAATAAATTTTCTTTATTTTCTTAAGTAATCAAATTATTTAAAATCACAAAACAATTATTGAAAATAAAAAGTTATAATTTCTTACTTTTAACCGAATATCAAATTATTTAATGGTTTTTTAAATGTATTATTCAAAATTTATTATTCTCAAAATAACATATTTCTAAATTTATCATAATTTTATATTATACATATTTCTTTTATGTTATTTTTATTTAAAAATAATAATAAGTTATTTATGTATATATAATTTTCAGCAAAAAATATTTTTGTATAATAATTAATTATATTTTAATTATGAATAAAAATATTATTAATGTATATAAAAGTGTTAAGTATTTATTAAATAATTTATTATAACTGTTTGTATTATTTTAAAGGAAATTATATAACGATTAACAGTAAAAAGATATAAATGTCAAATTATAATTTTTAGATTATTTTAAGTTTTTAACTTTAAAAACAAATAAGATTATTGTACATTCAAAGATAAGGAAAAAAAAAAAACAAATATATCTTTCAGTTTTCAGGTTTTAGTTATTATTTAATCTTAAATGTTTAGCAATATTGTTAAGTCTTTAGACAACAAAACAAACAACCTCAAAAGATTATTTGTTTTTTCAACTTATCACTTAATGGGTAAACTATTGCAGTTTAAAATAATATATATTTATTATTATCAACAAAAACTATATTTATGTAAAATTAGATATATACATATAGATATTTTTTATTAGAGTTTATTATTATTGTTTGCTACCTATATAATTTAAAATAAATGTACATAACAATTATTAGTTATAAGAATAAAAACCTAAAACTAGGATTAAGATTTTAGTTACTATTGAGTTTTTAATAATAATCCAGATTATTCAGTCTTCAAATAAAAAAAAAAAAAGATCTTATAATTCTTTTTAAAATGTTATAAAGTTTATAAAAATCAATAAAAATTCATAAATTTTACGAAACAATTCACTTAAAAAAGTTTCATAAAATTGTTTGGAAATCTAAATACACCATCCTTAATCTTTTATATATATATATATATATATATATGTATTAAGTTTATTTTATTTTTCATATCATATCATAACATTTTAGATATTAGGTCATGTTTATTATATAGGTTTGAATAAAATTCAATCTAAACTCATACCTATGTTTAGTAAGAGTATGAGACTGGTATCTCCCTTTCTTATCTTGCTGTGGTGGGTTAAATGAAATCCACCAGACAGGTGGGATAAATTAATCCCATCAAGATTTTTTATTTTTATTTTTTAACCTATCCTAACAAATTAGAAGAAGAAAAAGAAGAATAATTAGAAAGAGCAAAAAGAGAAAGAGAGAAAATGGAGGCATCACCAATTGGTAGTGAAGGAGTAGGAAGTTTGGACTAGGTAGAGGTAGTGGTGTTGATGAAAAATGTGGAAGATGATCAAATGACGTGTTGAAGAGAGACAATCAGGATTCTATTTGAGACTTACTTAATGGTTGGACATGATAAGACAGCGACGATGACAGTGTGAGAGATTGGAGATGGGTACAACAAAGCTTGGGTAAAGTCACAATGAGGTTGATTTGGCCAAGAGGGAGTGAATGATGATCGGACAATGATTTGACTAATTGAGGTATTTGGTATTTTTAACTAACCAATTGAGTTAAAAATATATTTGTTTATTTAAAAAAATAATTTAATTATTTAAAATTAATTTTATCAATTTCATATTATACCAAACATATTACAATACTAATTATCTAATCTCATATTATAAAAATACATCGTAATATTAATTTATTAAATTTAATCTGATCCAACTCAATTTCGTAAAAACGATAAAAATAATTCAGTCCATTTAACTGTGCCAAATCAGATTATTTAGCCAAATAAAAGTATAAAACACCCGAGTAAAGTAACAGTAAAAAATGGTATTGTCTGCTTCTTCAACCCTGTTAACAAACAAAACTGGACGAAGAAAACCAATGGAAATCAGATCGCAGTGAATCACAACCAGATCTAACAAATGGCGCGAATTTTCGAATACTTCGTCGTCTGTGGAATCGGACCGGAGATTCGAACCCTAGAAGGAAGCAAAGGTTATCACGGAACTGAATACTTGTACTTATCTTCTCTACTCGACCAGTTCCCTCCTTCCAATCACTCTCTTTATCCTCCTCCACCTCCTCAGCTCTCCACTGTAAGTCTCTCGCGTTTTCGTTGATTACTTCCATTGTCGCCGCCGGAGCTTCAATTTCGCTTTGCATTTTCTCTCGCAGTGCGTTCTTCCTGCTGGTGTACAGTTTTATTCGTCCGGATTTGACGCTAATGACGCCTCTACATTTCCGCGCAGCTATCCTATTGTTTTAACCGGTATCGTTTTTGCGTGATTTTGAATCTGATCTTTTAAGTTTTCGAGATATTTTTTTGTTCAAATCGATTTTGATTTTGTGCAGAGGGTGATGGATCGAAAATTTACGTTAGTTGCATAGCGTTTAGAGATCCGGTTAGTGAAGATATCGCAGAAGCATATCGTGTACCTGCTAATTCGTATGCTGATAAATGTATCTGTCTTGTTTCTCGATCGCCTAGTTTTCGTGTTCTTCGTAATGCACTTGAGGAGCTGTTTTCGCTTTGTTTTTCTGATGAAGGGAGTAGGTAACAGATAAAATCGGTTTAGTTGACAATGTGGATTTGTAGTGTTTAGTTTTGGTTGTGTATAGTGTTATCTGCTTTGTTACTTTTTTCAGCAAGCCATTGTGGGATGTTATATCGTTTTTGGTATCCAATGTACCTTTGCCTACTCCTGGAAAGGATCGAGTTTTGTTTGCTATTGAGAATTGCTTGCTTTCTGTGGATGCTCCACCGAAAGAAGGGCTACCTCATGCTGATGTAGGGTGATATTGTGTTTTGCTGGTTGTTTGGTTGGCTGTGGAGATTGTTGGGAAATTGTTTGATATTAGTTTGTTGTATGCAGGTATCGTTTCAGCCTCTGGTGCAGTGCTTGGATGTTGATAATTTAATTCAACTTTTTACGGCTGTGCTGCTTGAAAGGAGGGTTCTGCTTCGGTCAAACAAGTAATTTTCCAACTGCCTATAAGTGCCTTTCTGTTTATTTCTTCTTGCTGTTTTAACAATAAAGATGAATATCAATTTGATGTGAAATAAATGCTTGTAATTGTTTTATATTATTGCTTGTAGGATGATTAAGTTTTATTGGGTTAAAAACATGAGTCAGTTTGTTAATTGGGTTGATAGCAGGTGGTGACTACATAGGCTCAGCCTACGCATTCAAGCATGATCTAATCAATTTAATGCCAAAAAATAGTGAATACAAAGAGAAACACAATCAGATTGGGTTCTATTAATGTTGAGAAATGTCCATCTCTTGAGAAGTATGAAGAATTGTGCAAAAATCAAGTTATGATTCTTTTCGTTTTGTGGTTTAAGATGAATAAATACCATACGCACTGAAGTCCTAAGGAGAAGAATATTACTTCACTATTTTCTCGCAAAAGGTTGATTGCTTATTCTTTTAATTTTCAAATCGAGGAGAAAATATGTTAAACTTCTTCTGATAGACATGGTGGATTATGGTTTGACAAGGTATCTGGCCCTAGATACAGTTAAATGACTAAATTTATGTCATGACTTTCAGGCCTGAAATGGCTAATATACATGTAGCTAGGATAGGAAGACATGCTCCAATTCTCTAGTCTGCCATATTCTTGATATAATAGTATAATACTCTGTATTTTATCCTCTATCATACATCTTTTGTTAGTGTAAGCATTACATTGATTTTCTCAAAGAGAACTTTGGATCCTAACGTGCCTAATTGTTGGAATTATGTTAGAAGATGGAACAACAACGTGGTTGAAGTATGAGTGCTATTATACCAATTTACAGTTGTTTTTCGTGTGTTAAATGTTCTATCTAAGATGTATGGTGCTTTTGCATATAGGTTGACTATCTCCATTATGATCAATTGGATTTTGGTCTGCCCATCATTTGGATCCCTTATACTGATTCATTTCACTTTGTTATTGTATGTGATAGGTATTCCCTTCTAACTCTAGTATCAGAGGCAATTTGCCATTTAATTTATCCATTCCGGTGGCAGGTTAGTGTGAAATTCTTGATGTCACTTCTTTGTACTAAATCAGAATTAAATTTTCGTTTGTACAAATGCTGTCCAGGTTTTGTCAATCTAGTACCATTTTATATACGACGGCTGCAATCACAATTAAATGAGTTTAAAGCTATATTGATGTTTCACATATTGTTTTCCTATAAATTCTCATCTAATCTTTGAATGTTTGTTGTGCTGAAGCACGTCTACATTCCGTTACTATTTTTCAGTGGAGTAGACTATATTGATGCTCCTACACCATATATGATGGGTCTCCATTCAGGTGTTGATACATCTAACCTGGCCATGGACGGTGTAAGTAGATTTGCTGCTTAGTGTTCAATAATCAGTTTTGTTCCCTTTATTTATTGTCTCTTTCTAACTGCAAGTTGTTTTCTTAGTCATTGTTATATTTTTCTTCCAATTATTGTTGTAAATTAGCAGTATTACCTCTCTAACATTTTGTCATGAAAAATGAAATGTGATATGTCATATGTTTAAAAATGCCGAATTTGATTCCGCAGTTGCTTTGATCCACTGGATGATTGGTCTGTTTTGTTTATATTTTGCTTGAAATGATCGGACAAATACACATTGTAGTTGGATCATGTAATTATTGCTTAACTTAGGATTCAGGAAATTTATTCAGAGATTGGTACTGTCTCTTAACAGATAATTATACTGCCATGCTATCCCTAGGGCAGACAAGGAATGAGGACAAATGTCTTTTTGTAATCTTTGTCTTCTGCTGTTGGTGCTTTGCTTTCATTGATGCTTTACTTATTTATTTTTTTGAAACAAAAATTTTATTGCAAAAAAGGATGATACATTTAGCCCTATACAAAAACAGAGCATGGTAAAGCATCTCATTGACAAAAGTCAACTACCAGTCCACCTAGGCTAACTAGAAATCACCTAGCTGACAAAAATGCCTTGAAAGAAAAAAGCAAGGCTTGGGAAACAATGAGAAACCCGAAGTGAGACTGACCTACCCACCTTAAATGAGTCAAGAAAGATGAACAATCCTTGAATTCAGTAGAAGACAGAAGCATACAGAAGTGAAGTACTAAATGAGATCCCACAAGTCCTGATGTTTTCCTCACTCCTTTTAAAATTTCTATTTTTTTGGCCTGCAAATAACCCAAAGTAAGGCAAAGACTGCACATTTATATAAGGCTTCCATTCCACAAGAAAAAGCTCAAAAATATCACATTTATGCTTTCAAATGTACAAAATTTAAGATGAGGTGCTTGATTTCTTTTGGCATTTTCTGAATTTCTGAGGCTAAAAGTTGGTCAGTTGTTGGAACATCATCAAATTTTCCATTGGTTATTTAAGAATAATGTAACTGGTTGGTAGGATGGAGCCATCATGTCAATCTTCTATGATGTCATTAATGCTTATATCGATATGCAAGATTTTTCTAGTCTATCAAGACAAAATGCACACCTTCATTCATTATTTGTATGCATGCGCCAAGAGTTGGCAATCAAACATTCCTATTTAATTTTTGACCTTTATTTTTTATTTATTTTATTTATTTACTTTTTTTTGTAGGTAGTTGTTGTGGACCTTGAGTATAATCGAATCTCTACGACAGAGGAAATACCCGCAATTCCGGAGCCAGAATTAAGTTCTTTGCGTGGTGAAATCTTAAAGTTGCTGTATCCCAATGTTGTGGGGATTGATGAGATGTATGCTCCTATAGGTGGTTCATCTGAGCAATTTTCTAAAGGTGGCAACAAGCCTTGGGGAGAGGTTCATGACCTTCAACTCAGGTGATACTTGGATGCAATGTAAAATGTTTGTGAAGTAGTCATTGCTTTCCTAAAGCAATTGTTGAAATAATTTATAAGATTTTCTCACATTCTTCTTAAAAGTAGCAAACCTATTCGACATTTTGAAATGTGCTATGTATCTCTTTGCACTAGAATTGGTTTTGTAACATGATAGTTGAATTGATGTGACAGTCATAACTGAAAGTTCGGGCTTTTTTCATTTCTCTCTTTTGTTTAGTTTATTTGCTTTCTTTTTCTCATTGTAGTGACATATAGGGACGACATGTTTTTTATTCGTGAGAATGCGAGATAACGGTATGCAATTACCCTGGAAATGTTAACCAAGTGCTGCTAAAGCTTTTGCCTGCCTTCAGGCTATAGTTTGATGGTTAATGCCTTGTAACCTAATTATTGAAATGATCAGAAATTGTTACACAAGTTGCGTTCTCAGAAATGAATGTTTTCTGTTGCTAGTGATTAAGCTGTCATACAAAATTGTCAGTGTAATAACCTGTTGTGATGTTTTAATATGTCAATGCCGATGTTTCTATTATGAAAAGAGTTGTGGGATAATAGAATTTGATATACAATTTTGTTTTATAATTGTTAATAGAATTTGATATGCAATTTTGTTTTTTAATTGTTAATAGAATTTGATATACAATTTTGTTTTTGTAATTGTTATTGAAATTTGTATTTATGTGCAGGTTTATATTTTTAAAGTTCTTTGCATCAATTTTAGGGGGCTATCGCAACTTCATTGTATGGAACTTCTCATCTTTCCTTGTGTATTTGTATTGTTAGTATTATTACTGTCTGAGTGATAATTTCTTAAGCCAAGTCACCGCCACACATGTTTGTATTTTTGAAGTACTCTTCTGGTATGCCATACCACAATCTTCTTTGTTCTATATTGGTTGAAATAATTGATAATTGCTTGTCAGGAAACCACTGGAAACCATGTCTTCAACTCCCAAGCATTTTTGAGGATGCGCTCTCGGTCAACCAACCAGCCACCAGACCCCATGGTAATTTCATGCAATCTCACTGTTTATTTATTTATTTAGTTTAAAGTTGCATTTTCGTGGACTGTTGAACTTGTTTGTGTTTATATCTTTTGAAGGATCTGTGTCTTTTTTACCTTATGATTCCTTATTCTGTTGTTACAAGTTCTTCATATTTTTATAAGGAAAATGCTTGATTATGAATTATGAATATCCTTTTCTTTTTTCTTCTTTTTTATCATTTGTACAGAAATTTTTTGTCGTCCCACTATCCTCATTCCCTCATTTCTTTGTTGTATGCAGATAATGCAGTTCTTAGATTCTCAAGGTTTCTTGGATTATCTGGAAAGAGGTATTGGTTCTGAAGAAAACAGTAATAATCTCCTTGACAAATTACAAGATGCAATTGGAAGGGGTCAAAATCCAATGTCAATTCTTCCATCGTCATTGATAGAGCCTGAGATTATAACCATATCTGGTCCAGATATGGGAGTATCAGGTGCATTTCTAGTTGTTTTTTGGTTGAGATTTCAATTATATCAGTCCATCTGATAAAAGGAAAGAAACATACCTGAGGTGATATAAGTTAGGCATGTCATAATCAGGTTGCATTCTTTGCTTTTCCAGGATCAGGTGCGAAATATACTTATGATAGATTTCCATCGATAGTCAGAACCGAAGAGCAAGAAGAAAAGAGGAAGCAAATTCTTGCAGCAGTAACTGGATCGTCTGAATACTCTGGAAAGCATAATCTGAAGTACATTTTCATTCATGGCCAGTTAAATATTTATTTGTTCTTTGTGAGCTGTTACGTTATTTTGTACCAGTTACAGACCTTAATATCTTTTCCTTTTCAATTTCTGAAATGCTTATCAGTTCGCCATCTGTGCGCAAGGACTCCAAAACAGATACTCTTAGTCCGATGGAAAGGGCTGTAAGTTTTTCAATCCATCATGATGATTCACAATTTTCTTGTATTATAATTTATATATGTCTTGAATAAATATAAATATCAATGTTTTACAGGCGGAAAGAGAGCGTATGGTTTTGGACATCCAAGTTAAGCTGCAGGTAAAGCAGTTTCTTTTTGTCTGTATGTTTAAATGAATTATTCATCTCTCTCTCTCTCTCTCTCTCTCTCTCTCTTTCTTTTTTGGTTGATAAGCATTCAGTATATATCCTTCCATGCGTGGTTGTTTTATTCTGAGTCATGTAACTATATTCTAATAATTTGTTCCATTGAATCTTAGACCTTTTACGCAAGCTTAAGAGACCTTGCTAGCTAAACCAGCCAGCACTAATGGGATTTTTTTGCTGAGTTTGGTTCTTCTATTTTTTCTTGGAAAACTAAACAATGACTTGCAGCTTTTGGCTGCTACATACCAAAAAAAGAAACGTAAAAGCAAATATGATGATTATCTTGTACATGAAGAATGTATTATACTTGCCAATATCTAGAGGAGTTAATTGCAATAATTTGCCTTGACATATAGCAAAGTCATAGCTAGAATTTTCAAAAATCATGGGAAGGTGCCCTTGACTTGTTTGACCACCGTTTGACTTAATGGTGGTCTTAATTAGTTGATGTAAAGTGCCAAATTGTCGTTATTTGAATATTTTTATAGTTAATTTTAAATATTTCAAAATAAAATTATTTAAAGTAATCAAAAAAGGAATTATTAACAAATACCCATCCCCACCCACCAAGTCACTATGACTTTACGCCCACCCCACCTCAACCAATCCTCATTTTGACTGGGTTCTGTATATTTGTGGTGCTTTAGCCATCTTGGAAACCGACCAGTTCGGATCCATTATACAGGTAAATATTTCATACTGTGAGTGGAAACCAGACATGGTCCAGGTGTCTGCCGTGTTCATGTAATTAATGGTAGGGACCTTTACATGTTTGGAAAAGAAAAGGAGTTCATTGGATGCTCGATGATCACCAATTTTATTGACTAGACGAGCTACCACTTGACTCTATATTTTTTTGAGCTTTTCAAGTGAGCAAACTTTTCATTATAAGTTACTGGATACGGGTTATCAAATCAAATGCAATTTCTTGGCTTGATTTATATTTTCGTTGGTTAATTCGTTATTAGTTGTTAACAAAACCATCCTGGACTGGAGAATTACCGGAATAATGGATTACAGGTCTCTTTTTCTCTCCATTTGTGTTGATACTTTTAGTACGGTTGCAAATTATGCTTGAATCCATAGATCTGGGAGATCAAGATTTCCTCCAATAGGAGGATATCTGTTTTTTATTTTATTCTTTTATAGATTTTTTATTAGGATTAAAATTGTTATTTTTTTAGTTAAATAATTGATTAAATATTACATTACAAAAAGTCATTTTCGCCCTTCAGGCATTAAGACCACCGTTACGTCTAATGATGGTCAAATGAGTCAAAGGTATCTTGCCATAGTTTTTGCAAAAGTTCATTCTAGCTATGGTATTCTAATATGTTAGGATATGCTATTGCAGTGAACCCTATCTAGAAAAAGTCCTGCAAGACATGGATAAGGGTTTTTATGATGTTAAGAGGATGCATATTCATACATGTTTTACCATTATTATTTACGATAATGTATTCCTATCGCTATAATCTATATGTATGTTACAATGGCTGGAAAACAAAATTAAAGTTTTTCTTAATATTTCTTTTGATGGAGATTCTATTATCCAAGGCTATTTAATAAAATTCTTTGTCAGGATATATCTATTCCAATTTTTCCTGTGTAACCAGTGCCTGTGTATTGTTTTATAGCCATGAAAAGATGTGAAAAATTAGGTGATTGTATCTATGTGTTTACAAAACAGTAAGAAAATGACACTTTGGTAGCTTTGATGCTATTATTGCAATGCTGAAATTGTTGCAGCTTTTATTTTCATTATCGGTCATTCATTCCATTTCAATAATTGTAGTTTGTTTGTTGAACAGGGTTTGTGGCTGCGCCTTCTGAAATTGGGAGCAACTGATGATCCACTTTCATCATTTGAGTATGGCACAATACTTGGTATGCTTCAATTTTTTTTTGATAGTAAACAAAACTTTATTAGGGAGAAAAAAGAAGAAACAAAAGTACAAGAGTGAACCAGAAGTCCACCAACAAACAACAGAAACAAAAACTAAATAAGGCTGACAAAACTAACAACAAACAACTAACAAGTAACAGCCTTCCAATCTAACAAAATGAAAAATAACGAAGAATCTTTAAAATCAACACATGTAGATGCCCAAAGCGAAGCCAAAAAATACGCTTTGTCCCATAAAAAATTCACATCCTCTTCAACTTCAGTAAAAATTCTTCTGTTTCTTTCTTCCCATATAACCCATATAATGGCAAAAACTCCACATCGCCAAAGAATGCCAGCTTTCGTTCCCCTTCCAAGGGCTTGAAAATCTTCCATTAAGAAAGACCATAAAAAATTAGGAGTGGCCCATCTCAAACCCACCACAGAGAACAACTTACTCCATAAATTACCCGCCACCGGACAATGAAGAAAAAGATGATTCAAGTTTTCCCCACTACGCTTACACATGATACACCAATAAGGAGAGAGACAAGAGTAAGGATATCTTTTTTGGAGGACTTCACAAGAGCTTAACTTCTGATGAGCGATAAGCCAAACTAAGAACTTAACCTTGTTTGGCACCTTTGCCTTCCAAATAAGATTATCAAAGATAAACCTTGGGTGAGAATCATTAAGAGCTAATTTTTCGAAAAAGGACTTGCAAGAAAAGATGCCATTTGAGCTTATCCTCCACACCCTTTGATCTTCCATTCGAGGATTGAGAGAAACTCCTTCGAGTAAAGAGATAAGAGAAGAGAATTCATCAAACTCCCTATCATTCAAGTTCCTTCTAAAATCAAAAGACCATCCGCTATGGAGAGAAGAGCTATCCCATCTGTTTAAAACTAAAGCACTCCGAGAGATTGCAAGATTGAATAATCTTGGAAACTTTAAACAGAAAGGCATATCTTCCACCCAAACATCCTCCCAAAACCTAATTCGAGTACCATTTCCAACCTTCAACCTCAAGTTTTCCGAGAATGCTTGATAACCTTGCATGATAACTTTCCAAGGACAACGGCTGAAACCTTTAATAATCATATTAGAGTCCCATCCATTCTTTTGTAAACCATACTTGCTTCTAATCACTTTATGCCACATGGATTTAGGTTCCAAGGGAAACCTCCACATCCACTTTCCAAGCAAGGCCAAATTCTTTATAACCACATTCCCAATCCCTAAGCCACCTTTGTCCCGAGGACGGGAAACAATGTCCCAACTCAATAGATGAGCCTTCTTACCATCCCCAAAACCCTCCCACAAGAAATCTCTCATAACCTTTTCAAGCCTCTTTGCCACTCCAATAGGAATTCTGAACAAGGAAAGAAAATAAGTAGGGATGCTATGCAACACCGCTTGAATCAAAACCAATCTTCCTCCCCTGGATAAAAAGGCGTTCTTCCATCCCTCTAGTCTCCTCTCTACTTTCTCTACCACCGGAGTCCAAAATTCTGAAGATCTGGGATTGCCTCCCAAAGGTAACCCTAAATATTTCAAAGGCCAAGAACCTACCTCACATCCAACATAGTTAGCCAAATCCACAAGCTTACTACCATCACAGTTTATACCCGCCAAAACACTCTTGGTCAAGTTTACCTTAAGCCCAGAAATCCAACAAAAGAAACGAAGCACCTCAACCAAAAAACCAAAATTCTCTTTATTACCTGAAGAGAAAAATACAGTATCATCTGCAAACTGTAGATGAGAAACCATAACATTCTCCTTTCCGACGCAAAATCCCTCTACCAAGTGACACTCCTTTGCTTTATCAAGAAGTCTTCCCAAACAATCCGCTACGAGAATAAACAAAAATGGAGAGAGAGGATCTCCTTGTCTAAGCCCTCTAGAAGCAGAAAATTTTCCTTTAGGACACCCATTTATCATAATTGAGAAATTTGTAGTCTTCAAGCATCCCCTAATCCAACTTCTCCATTTTGCCCCAAAACCCTTTGCTTCCAAAACAAAATCTAAAAAATCCCAATCAACATGATCATAAGCTTTTTCAAAATCGATTTTGAAGACGACCCCTTCTTTTCCCTTCATTCTGTACTCCTCCACAACCTCATTAGCCACCAAAACAGAGTCGAGGATTTGCCTACCTTTAACAAAAGCAGACTGACAACTGGCAATTGTGGTATCCAACACCTCTTTCAATCTAAAAGATAAGACTTTTGCAATAATTTTGTACAGGCTGGAAACCAAGCTGATAGGTCTGAAATCCCCAATTTTCAAAGAGTTAGATTTTTTCGGAATGAGACAAATATAAGTTGAGTTGGTGATGTTGTTGATGATCCCATTCCCAAAAAATTCTGAGAACACATCCATCAAATCTTTTTTGATTATCTCCCAACATTTATGAAAGAATTCTATGTTAAAGCCATCCGGACCAGGAGCCTTTTCTTTACTACAATCCGCAACTGCCTTTTTAATTTCCTCTTCTTCAAAAGGTCTTTCTAACCAAGCGGCTTTGTTTTGATCAATGCAATCCCAATTAAGCCCTTGAATAGAAGGTCTTTCTACATTTTCTTTAGAATATAAGTTCTGAAAGAACTTGATAATTTCTCTCTCGATGGCCCCTTCTTCTTCTAAGATAGAACCGTCATTCAACTCTAGCTTGTTGATACAATTCCTAGATCTTCTTCCATTGACAACTTTATGAAAGAATTTAGAATTGCAATCTCCTTCTTTCACCCATCTAACTTTAGCCTTTTGCCTCCATAAAATTTCTTCTTTACATATCGTCTTCTCAAGCTCTATCTTCAACTGGGATCTTTCTACCCGCATCGATTCATTCAAATCTCCATCAGCCTCGACTCTATCCAAATCAAAGATCCTTGACTCAATCTCTTTCTTTTCCTTGAAGATGTTTCCAAAAACTTCCTTATTCCAAATTTTCAGCTTCCTTTTAACCCAATCAAGTTTCTTCATAAACCTGTATCCCTTCCATCCCTGAGCGTCTGCATCGGTCCACCATTCCTCTATGTTTTTCATGAAAGAGTGGTGGTTCATCCAAACATTCTCAAACTTGAAGGGTAAGGGACCCCAGATCCTATGGGAAGAGTCTAACAGAATAGGACAATGATCGGAAATCGATCTCACCAAAGCTTCTTGTCTAACCTTTCCACCGACATACTCCTCCCATTCATTTGAAAAGAGAAATCTATCAAGTCTACAACAAACCACCCTTTGTCTAAAATTTGACCAAGTAAAGTCGGCGAAATTCAAAACCGGATCGATTAAATTGGTTTCGCGAATAAGACAATTGAAGTCCTTCATGCTTCTAGTTTCCCTTCCCCCTGTGGACTTTTCAGAAGGGAATCTAACAACATTAAAGTCTCCTCCGATGCACCATCTTGGGTAGCATAATCCAAATAGACCAGCTAACTCATCCCAAAAAGCCTTCCTTTCTTTCTTTATGTTTGGACCATAAACCCCTGAAAGCCACCAATCTCTACCGTCGGCCCCAATGATGTTTATAGAAACTGAAAACTCCCCAATGATGGAGTCCACTACCTTGACCATCTTGGAATCCCAAATCACTATGATTCCCCCAGAACTACCCTCTGAAGGTAGACAAATCCATTGCTTGAATCTTGCTCCCCAAACGCTCGAAACTACGCTATGATCTATAATCATTTTCTTAGACTCTATTAGGATAACCACATCCGGATTAGTCTTCCTGATTGTTTCCTTAATCATGCTCCTCTTTTTCCAACACCCCAAACCCCGCACATTCCAGCTCATAATTTTCATGATAAAACATTAGGGCCCTTATTACCACTATCCTTACCTTTCTCAGAACTGAATCCTCTTCTAAGAACCTGCATCTCCCTGCTGCTTTTCTTCTTCCTGTTCATCTCCGAATCTGTCGTCTCCTGAACTGTTCTACTACGCTGATAAAGAGACAAATTCATCTTCTTTAATAGAGTCTTAAATCTCTCACTCTCCCCTGAGATTGAACTTTCCGGAGCTTCCTTCGAAACTGGTGAAAAAGAGTTCACCAACTTCTTCTTTCTGCGATATTGGATAATACAGCCATCCTTCTCCCTTTTATCACATACTTTCGGCTTATCCACATCAACGGCAACCTCTCTCAGCTCATCAAACAAAACATGCAGGTCCAAGCTATCTCCCTTGACTGTCTCAGTTTTGGAAATCTCAGCCTCTGCCGACTGGCTTATGTCGGAGTCACTGTCAGATAACACTCTCTCGGCGACATTCTGATCATCCCATTCAGCAGCTGCCCTTGATATATCAGCGGTCTCAAGAAGGTTTTCCGATTCCATCCCCTGGCCGGATATTTCTGCTTCCACCTTGTATCTCAAACAGTTCTGCCAGCAACATTTTCCGATGGAATGAGGAGTAGCCTTCTTCTCCCCTTCGATCTTTCCATCGCTGCCCAGATTGTCGTCTTCTTCTGATTTTTGGTCTTCATCATCTGAGTCGGCCGGCTTTAACACGGAAACGTCCGCTGAGTCGGTCTGCTTTGTCTGGTCGAAGGAGGTAACGGGAAATGAGTTGACGAAGATGAACCGACTTGGAGATTTCGGGTTGAATGGCCCGATTTTGATCTTTCCCCCTCCATCTGAAACTGATGGGCCCTGGTTTGGTCTATTATCCTTCAATGGTCCAGAAACACTGAAACCTTTAGAAAGCCCATCGTGGGCCTTAAGGGCTCCTAAACATCCTGACGGCCCATTCATCCCATTCATCATTCTAGGCCCAGGATCACTTTGATATCCGCTTCCCACTTCCTTAACATGGGCCCAATCGCTCTTAAGACTGAGACCACTCAGCCCTTCCATACCAGATCTGCTGCTTTCCTTTAGTTGGAAACCATTTAAAGCTGGTTCCGGCTCCTTCTCCCCATCAGACCCATTTTGATCAAACTTTCTGTAATCTCTCCCGACACCACATATCTTCTTTACAGAGTTCGCGATCAGATCAGCTCCCTTCTCGTGGCTCAACTTTCTCAGCAAACCACTCCCTTCTCGGCAAAAGTCAGCCTTCTCTGCCTGCTCACCTGCCACTTCTCTGTTTCTGTTGTCTCTCTTTACCCTCCACATCAGTTTTGCTTGTTTTCTGCATGTAGACCCGATTTGAATATTTGAATTGACCATCTCCCATCTGCTGCCACGTGGACCTTTCCCCTTTCCAAGCTCATCTTCAACCTTGCGTCTGTGATGAAGGATGAAGCTGCGACTAGAAGGAGAACCAAATTTGGACAGCGGTCTAACTCCAATGTCCAGAAGTCTATCTCCATCCTTGAATTGAATCAACGTGGGAATAAAAGAGTTGTTCGTCTTCCCAACTTTAATTCTTGCCTCCCGCAGAGAAAGAAAAAGCTCTGTTTGTTTGTCCACTTGGATAAGTCCCCCGCAAAAGTCAGCAATTTTGCAGAAGGAATTCCTATTCCATAGGTGAAAGGGGAGACCTTCAATGGCTAACCATCCTCCACCGAAAGCCATTCTTTCATTGACACTGTTGATTTCAGGCCTCCATTGTTGAAGAGACACATAAACAGAACCTTCTAAACGACATATACCAATTTTCCCGACTTTGGCCGCCTCTCTCTCATCCTGGCAAAAGAAAACAGCTTTGTCGTCATGGAATGGTTTTAATTCAATCCTGATCCCCAGGAAGCTCGACAACGCCTTCTGAATGTAGCCCCATCCTACACTCCCATCCTGCTTAGAACAAACCACTGCTCTAATCCATTCTCCATACACAAGGCACTCTGCAAAGCTTACTCCCTTCTTAATTTTTGCTGAATTCCTCCCCCCACTGCCGCCTTCACCTCCCTTTCTAACTGAAGCATCATTCTTCATATGGCCGACCTTTCCAATCTTCTCCTTCGCGCCAGAACCTACATTGCCGCCTGAAGGAAATATGCTTAAAATCAATCTTGCACACTCAGACCATCCAGAAGCCTTGGATCCCATTGGAATAACGATACTTTTTAGTCCCGATTTGCCAACAATTAAGGAAACTTGCAAAAAAGCTCCTCTGTTGTTTTCAAATCTATTAATCCATAGTCGATGCATATTGAATCTGCGGGTGCAGAAGAATTTCCTATCATCCTTATGCTGAACCGCTTCTAACAAGCACTTCCCCAACCAATGAGCACAATCCAGCCCCAGCTTCAACTCAAAAGATCCATGCCTGGACCTCTCCCCAAACTTGATTACACTGCCCGCATAAAGTTCATCGAACTCTATGGAAAAGATCTTGCTCTCAATTCTAATATGACTAGATAAATGAGAATACCTACCCGAACTACTCATAATGTTCAGTTAATAGTTTTCATATTTTGAACATATGTAAAAGTCAGGGGAAGAATAATTTCCATGTTTTGCTCTAAAAAGCTCACGCAATGCTGTGCCAACTTTTCACACATCATAACTAGATCATGGTATGCTTCAATTTGATCAATGTTAAAGGAGAACTTTCTATGTGCAGCAAGTTCAATTCACTCTACTGGTTTAGATATTCTTGCGAATTAACTCATACTGATTCATTTCACAGCGTTGATTGAGTCTGACGCAGAAGGGATCGGTGGAAGTGGGTTTGTTGAATGTATAAGGGAGCACATAAATTCAGTATGTTTAGCAATTATTAGTACACACTAATCTATTATTTCTGTTCATGGCATCAATGTAACATTTGACTTAATTTATCGTTTCAGGGATGGGACTGTCAACTGACTGATGAACAGTTCATTGCCGTGAAAGAATTGGTATGCAGATGCTAGGACTCCCCTTCGCTCTCCAACCTGAATAAGAATATATTTGATATAGTGATCTTATACTGTTAGTGCACCATTTTGCTTGTCTGCTCTTGCTCCCTCTTGACATTTCTTTAGAAATAGAGTAGTTGATTTTGCACTGATTAATTGTCTTACTGTCCTAACTCTCCCTCCTTCATTCAGCTCAAAACAGCAATTAGTCGTGCAACTTCTCGAAATGATGTGTCAACTGTTAGAGATGGTCTTGAAGTGTCTGCTGAGATGTTTAAGAAAGATGCTAATAATGTTGCAGACTACATCCAGCGCCATCTTATTTCTCTCTCAATCTGGGAGGAGTTACGGTATGTATCACAGGTCATTTAAGGACTTTGATTAATCATTGTGATTTTATTTTTATTTTCCATCTTTTTTCCTTTTAATTTCCCTTCATGCATAGGATTTGTTTGCTCTCTTATAATTGAAATGTTACCTACTTATGCTCTTCAAAGTTTTAGGACTCTTTACCAATATATTGAAAAAGAAATGAATTGTATTTTGTCTCATTCTTTTGCATTTGTCGAGGAATGAAAGATAGTCTCTACTCCCTTTATTTTACATTTTGCAATAATAATTGGATTTCTTATGAATGGTTTTTGATGGTCTTTAATGGTTTGGGTTTATTTTTTGTCAACTTATATTGCTATGTAATATTTTTGGCCTTAGGATTCTGCAGAAGTTTTCTAGTCGGATCTTTCTTTTATAAAGAAATATCTTATCTGATTCTCTTGTAGGTTTTGGGAAGGATATTTTGACTATTTGATGGAGCGGTTTTCGAGCAAGTAAGAAAAATATATCTTCAACTTCTCTCATGTATTTATTGATTTTCTTTTCTTGGTATTTCTTTATCACCCAGTCCTGTATTTGTTGATCTCAAAATTATGTTTATCATCTTGTTTGATAGTGTATTGAGTATGTCACCGACTTTCTTCTCATTGTTGGCTCACTTTTAAATAGTTCTATATCTTGCATTTGGTTGTATTGAATGTTAGTTATACCTCTATCTAGAAGCTGACATGCAGGGGTCAGATTTGAGATGAGGATTATCTATATAGAACCACAATTTAGTGATAAGGCTGTCTGTGTTTAAGTTTTATTTATCAGTTTCCTTGTTTGAGCTGGGCCTGTATTTGCATCGGGCTGTATTGATTTGGCACAAGAGCAGAAATGTCAGAACTTTGGATTTTGTGAACTTTTGATTATTGGATTAGAGATTGAACTGCCAATCCAATGATTTATGGGAGGATAATTTTTATAAATTTTATTCAGCATGTGTCATATGCAGTTGAGTTATTCATACTGCATGAATCTACCTTCAGAAATTACATGGTGGATGATCTGTGGTTGTATCGCTGGAAAATTGAGTGTGGTTCCTTCAAACTTTAGTTCCTGCCTTAAACGATGAAGGCACCTGCAAGGGTAGCTTCTGTTTTTATTTGAATTTATCCAACAAGCCGCCGGTAAACGATTAGTAGATGTCTATTGCAAAATTGTTTGGTTCTTGTAGTTTTAGTTGGAGTTATTTCAGTAGTCTATGCTAGTTCAGTGCTGGATCAAGCTTAATGGGTTTATCATGAGAGTTAGTGCTTTTTTATATTGTTATTAAAATATTATAAATCTCATTGACCGATGTCTTAAATATAAGAGTTGGGCCCTTGCCTATCAACTTATACTTTTGAGTTTAGCGGTTTTTGATATGATAGTGCTTGGAGGTTTCGGGTTTAAAGTCCCCCTCCCCTCTTTATTTGGAGGTCTTATTTATTGCACATTTTGCATAGTAGGGTTGTCTAAGTTATGTTTGGCATTTGATATCTGTTTCTTTGTTACTTGTGAGGAGGCTTATTAACATATCATAAATCACATCAACGTATATCTTAAATACTATTGGCAGACCCTTACCTATCAATTTAAGTCTTATGGTTTCTGATAGGTTGGGCTTTTAGTTATTGTAGCTATTGAAGGCTCAAGGAATATTAGATTATTAGAACGTTGGTTACCAACTTAGTTGTTGGCTGTTTCTTGGAAGTGTTTATATGCCCACCCACTTATTGGAGGATGTTGATGACAGAATTTGATAAATAAATGGGAAGGTTCCCTCTTTTAATTGGCTTCACCTTCTCTCTCTCTCTCTGTCACTCTATTATTTTTCCCTACTACTCAGATTTGCTTGAGTCACGTCTAGGATAGACCATTGATTATTAATAACTTTCAATCAATAAAATGATGTGAAAATGAGGTAAGAGGTGATCTATTCTTGGGTTGCAATCTTCCGCAAATATCAAGGATGCTAAAAGGCCCTTTGTTTGAGGACCACAGCTCATCATTGATTTTTCAAACTTGTTATTTTCATTGCATCTTTATTCTGCACAAAATCTGTCAAAATAAATAAATAAATAAATAAATAAAAATAAGTAACCTCTAACTTGGGGAATGCATTAGTTAGATTATTTAGTTTAGCATTAAAATATCTTGATAATATGGAAAAATGTCAACTTGGAAAGCGTACTTATTGATTGTTCTTATGGCAGGTCAGCAAACTATGCAACTTTGGTGACAGCACAGCTAATAGTGTTGGCATCACACATGGTATTGTTCTTTATTACTTCTTACCTCTTTTAAACCTCCAAGCAAGCTTAACGTACTTTCATTTACATTTCTTGAACTTGAAGGCTGGTTTGGGACTTCCAGATATTGATGCTTGGTTCATGATTGAAACAATAGCAGAGAAAAACAAAATCGGATACAAGCATTTTGTAAGTAAAATTACTGTCATGAAGTAGTCTTTTTTTTTATTAATATTTTAAAATTCATCCGTTGCACTAGTTTTTTAGCCTTGCCTATATTCTGCCTTGGTTTGTTGTTCCTTGTATTTGGGCTTTTCAATGTGGGCAGACCCCTAGATTACATTTGGTTTTGCCATGTTTGCAATTTAATTATTTGATTTTATATGATCATTTTGGTGTACTACTTGATTTTCAATTCCCATAGTCACGTTAGTTTTCTATTAGCTTGAATGGTATTTCTTAAATTGGTCACTCCAAATTGGATGTCTGTTGAAATATGCAAGATCAAACATTTGAAAGAAAATAGAGTAGTTTCTTGGGAAGAAATAGATCTGCTGTCAAAATTTGTGAACTTGTGGAACCTCAGTGTAAGTTCTATTTTAGTTGAGCATGTCAGATTCTATCAACAGTGATATATCGTGATGAACAATAGAAAATTGCACTTTAGAACCAAAACTCATGTAACTGTTGGAAGTAATTTCTAGTTCTTGAGGATTAAAGTTCTTGTAAAGATATGTATATTTTCAGAAGCATAACTCGCTTAAAGGGATTGCTTTCAGGATTCAAGTAGGTCTTTTTCAATTTCCAGGATAAAGTGACTTTTTGTTGCCTCAACTGGATAGATAACATTTTTACTCCTTGGTTGATAGATTTTGTGCCCTGATTAACAATCGAAGACTGGTGTTTTGAAAGATCCTTCTAGCTGTAGATTTGCTGAATCTGTAGGCTTCTACCTCAGGCTAATATAATTAGATGTTGATCCTGTCAATGGCTATTTTCTTTTCTTCATTTTATGTTTTGCTATCAATTATCTCATCAGTAGCATGCTTTGTCTTGGGTTGAAACTCAAAAGTGCTGATCTTAAATTTCATGATTTTACATTTATGAGCCCAAGGGGTTCCTTTTCCCTGGAAAAAAACAACTGGTTTAATAAGTTTTGGACAAAACAAAAGTTTCTGTCACTTGTTGGTTTTCTTCTTTCCTTATGTGTTTATTTTTCTTTCGCTCAATGTATAGCACAACTGTACTTTTTCTTTTGTTTCTTAATATTAATGCTAAAATATTGTTCACCCTTCAATTGTTCCAGATACAACTCAGAGGGTTTCTGTCACATATCCAACAACTTAGAATTGGTTACTGGGGATTGTCGTCTATTAAGGCCCAATCT
This sequence comes from Dimocarpus longan, assembly GCA_022984855.1. NCBI lineage: Eukaryota > Viridiplantae > Streptophyta > Magnoliopsida > Sapindales > Sapindaceae > Dimocarpus > Dimocarpus longan. Next base: position 17,949,514 of record CM041024.1, read on the forward strand.
GTCTTGTCTCATGGATTGCCATCTCCACATCCAAGAGACGGCTCAAGTGAGGATCAGCAACCTGCTGAGGCTACTGGTGTTGGAAGGAGCTGGGTGCAGAGCATGTTCAGCAGGGATGCATCGTCAAGAACAAAGTCAGTTAGTCGTGTTCGTAAATGGACTTCTGATGGTGGGTCTTCAGATATGTCTATTGTGACTTCAAACTAAAATGCTTCTAGACTGCTGTTATTTATATATTACCTTGTCTTATTGTCTCTCGACTTCAGCTGCAAATGAGAATGGGACTTCTCTCAAGGTAGATGTGACTACGTCTGGGCAGAAGAAAATTCAAACCAATGTTCGCATTCTTCGAGGACATAGTGGTTCAGTTACTGCTTTGCATTGTGTAACAAGGAGGGAGGTATGGGATCTAGTGGGTGACCGTGAAGATGCAGGTTTCTTTATCAGTGGGAGTACAGACTGTTTGGTGAGTTACATATCTGCAAATTTTCTTCTGTCATACAATTCCTTTGCTTGAGATTCATGCATTTGCTAGCTTGATTGGAATCTCATACTCTGTGGAGCTTTTAATGGGAATATAGAGTGGGTTTGCTGCCCTTCCATGTAGTCAACAAACCTTTTCATTCTCAACCAAAAGCTCCTATTTTTTTTGATAGGAAACGAAACTTTATTAAAACTTGGAAAAATACAAGGACAAGATAACAACTGTGGACTAGAGGTCCGCCAAAACAACAAACAAAGACACAACAAGAACAAGAAGCAAATTAAAAAAGAAAACTCAATGAACAACAGGCTTCCAATCTATCAAAATAAAAAATAACGAGTAATCTTTAAAGACCTTGCTGGTAGAAGCCCACAGAGAAGCTAAATAATAAGTTTTATCCCAAAGATGATTCTCTTCTTCTTCAATATCTTCAAAAATTCTTTTGTTTCTCTTTTCCTAAATCACCCATAAAATGACATAAACTCCACAATACCAAAGGATATTTGCTTTCGTTCCTCCACCAAGAACTATAAAATCTTTCGATAAGAAGGAAGATATTGAAGCAGGAGCTGTCCATTTCAACCCAACCAAGGAAAATAGATTACTCCAAAAATTAGCCGCCACTAGACAATGAAAAAGAAGATGATCCATATTTTTCTCGAACCTTTTACACATAACACACCACAAGGGGGAAAAGTAATAGCTAGGAAATCTTTTCTGAAGGATATCGTTAGTATTTAGCTTCCGGTAGGCAATAAGCCACGCAAGAAACTTGACTTTGTTCGGAACCTTTGACTTCCAAATCATATTCGCATGATCGAAGTGTGGGTGGCCATCATCTTTGATCAACCACTCAAAGAAAGACTTGCAAGAAAAGGATCCACTGGCGGTCAGCTTCCAAATCCTTTTATCCTCCGATCCCAAATTGAGAGAAACTCCATCAATTAAAGCAATAAGAAAAGAAAATTCCTCTATCTTCCTCTCATTCAAATTTCTCTTGAAATCGAAAGACCACTCGGAAGATTGAGAAGATATCTCTTTTCTACTTGAAATTGAAGCGCTTGGAGAAGAGACAGTAATCATGGAGTCGACTGGCACTTTGTCTATGGACCATGATTGCTGACATGATTATGCCTCTTATGTCATGATCTTTTTAATCTTTTGGGCACTAGATGAAGATTGCTGTTGTGGAGTTGCATGACCGATAAAACCTTGCAGCACATTCAGTATTTTATCTGATCCTTAAGATTTTCTAACCCTGAATGGAATAATATTTTTGGAAAGCATAGTTTTATAACTTGGTGCAAATTTGAATGGGTGATGTTTAATCTTCTAAATGTTCTTTGCAGGTTAAGATCTGGGATCCTAGTCTTCGTGGTTCAGAACTTCGAGCAACTTTGAAAGGGCATACAGGGTAATGTTTTCCCTTTTTATTTTTATTTTTTTCAAAATATATATGTTTAATTTGGTTTTATGGAACTTTGTATGTGCCAATTCCTGTATTCTAAATGGCTGTAACCTGTTTTGTCCTATGCAGAACTGTTCGAGCTATTAGTTCTGATCGAGGGAAGGTGGTGTCAGGATCTGATGATCAGTCTGTTATTGTATGGGATAAGCAAACATCTCAGTTTCTAGAAGAGCTGAAGGGCCATGATGCACAGGTTTGCTTAATAGAATTTTTGCCTGGACCATTGATTAGGTTAACTATCACAAAAGTATTTGCTGTTTATAAAATACAGAAGACAAGAAAGATAAAATGCACGTTCAATTTTGTGAAACTATGCCCAGCATCAATACTAGTTTGCAAACTACTCAAAGGTTTAACTGAGGTGTAGCTCAAAGAATGTTAGGTGCTAAGCGCAAATTGTTTGATCCTGTCCCTCCCTTGCATCACGTAATTATTCAACATCTGTTTCATGCTTACAGCCTTATTCCCCTACCTCATGTGAGACCAGGAAAAGCTATAAGATCTGTAGATCACTTCATTTTGGAAATGGGCATGTGGCACAGTGGAGGATACATAATTTTTGTCCACCTGTGTCTGTCAAGCGTGCTGAGTTAAATGAAAATGCACCTATATTTTGTCTAAAGTATATGTAATTTTATCAGGTACTCTGTGAAATTTCTAATGCAAGCATTTTAGTTATTATTTATGGTTTATTTATGTACAAATAAAAGCATGATCGTATTTTCATATAAAGTTAGAATATTGTGAATGCACAAGTGTGCACATATTCAGTTGACATTTATCTTGATTTAAAAGTTGTGTTGTCCACTCATCTTGAACACAACACTGGTGTCCGTAAACTGTAGGAAGTAATTGAGTCTGCTATCAATTTTACTGCCAAACATTCTGCTTGTGGGTTATTTCATGGATTATAATCTGTTTTCTCTCATTGAGTTCAACCTGTTTTTGCTCTTGATGTTTGACCTTTGTGCTGGTCCATTAGCATTTTGAGCTCAAAAATGTTGTTTGTGGAGTCCACTTGTTGCTGTTCAGATCTTGATCTTGTACATGTTCTAAGAAACTTGGATAAGTATACTGCTTTTCTGAGGTGGCTCATTTCTTCGTTGTCAATTATCACTGTAGGTCAATTGTGTGCGGATGCTGTCAGGTGAACGTGTCCTTACTGCTTCCCATGATGGAACTGTGAAGATGTGGGATGTTCGAACTGACACTTGTGTGGCAACAGTCGGTCGTTGCTCCAGTGCAGTTCTATGCATGGAATATGATGACTCCACAGGAATTTTGGCTGCGGCTGGTCGAGATGCGTATGTTTACTCGAACTTGCGTCTGCCCAGTAGTTTTAAAATTTAATATTTTTCTTAAGCTTAGTGCATACTTGAATATCAGGGTTGCAAACGTCTGGGACATCCGCGCTGGCAAGCAGATGCACAAGTTTTTAGGGCACACAAAATGGGTCCGGTGAGCCAAAGGAGCATTGAATTATTGTGTTATTTTATATTTTTGTAGTATTAGCTCTGAAGGGGGCTTGTTTGCATATCACTTGTTCAGGTCAATTAGAATGGACAGAGATACTGTAATTACTGGTAGTGATGATTGGACAGCAAGAATGTGGTCTGTTTCCCGAGGGACGTGTGATGCTGTTCTAGCTTGCCATGCTGGCCCAGTACTATGTGTTGAGTATTCCTCATCAGATAAAGGAATAGTAACAGGTGGGCACCTTAACTATTTACTTTTTATTATAATGTAATTTGTGTTTCCTCAGGTACTTAAATCCTGTTATGGATACTAAGTGGTGCTAAATCAACAATTAACAAGACAAGTCCAAACTTGCTGTCTTTCATTTCAGGGTCAAGTGATGGGCTGCTCCGGTTTTGGGAAAATGAGGATGGTAAGAGCTGTAGTTCCTGAGTTTTGAAATTTCCTTCTGTTCATATTTTGGATGCAAAACTTGCATTATGATTTGTTTTGTTTAAACTGGCGAAGGCAGTGACATTTGTGTAACATTAAACTTTAGGAAGTTCTCCGTATTCTCAATTTTGTTAATAATTGAACTACAAAACAGGTGAATGTAATGGCATTTGGGTAACATTAAACTTCAGGAAGTTCTCCATAATCCCAATTTTGTTAATCATAGAACAACAGAACAGGTGAAAGATGTGGCATTTGAATAACATTTAACTTCAGGAAATTCCCCATGATCAAATTTTGTTAATCTTTGAACAAAATGAGGAAAGTTTATATAATGTACTGCAATGAATTGTTAATGTCTCGGTTATTGTTCCTGTTACAGAGCTAGACATCATTTTTTAGGTCTTTATCTTCAAGATTAAACTTTTGGGTGTAGTGATTATTTTCTATTGTGTCAGTCTAATCTGGTTAGGTCTTTGGTACCAGTTCCTCAATTTGCTTTTATTTGATTGGACTTGGACCACATGACAAACCTGTTGGTCTTGCTCATCAGGCAGTTTGTTGGAGGTTTTGTAACCTTTTTTGGGTTGATACCTACAAGCTTTAAAGTTTTAGGATCTAGGAGTCATTTAACAGTTTGATAGATATTCTGTTTTAAATTTTTGCACAGCTTTTTAAAGATAAAGATGTATGGTCTATTCTGTAATGCTCTTGCATAGAACTGTTGCATGGATGATTTCTAGTCTTACTTGTGTAAACTTCAACGCTGATATTAAAAACCTGTGGCTTTAGTTTTAAAAATCTTAATGATAAGATCTTGTTCAAAATATTTTACTGAACAATGCATGTGATACTATAGTTCGACTTGCTAGCTTTCAATGCTGCATGTAACTTTTAGTGATAATGTGATATGCTATTTTTGTAAAAACATGCAGGTGGTTTAAGATGTGTGAAGAATGTTACAATTCACACAGCTTCTATACTATCAATCAATGCTGGGGAGAACTGGTTAGGAATTGGAGCAGCTGACAATTCTATGTCTCTCTTCCATCGACCTCAAGAGAGACTGGGTGGCTTCTCAAGCACTGGATCAAAAATGGCTGGGTGGCAACTTTACAGAACACCTCAAAAGACGGTTGCTGTGGTATGCATAACTTTCCTCTATGTCTGCATATTCTTACTTTTTTCTTGCATTTTGCCTCTAGATTTTGATTACTGAAAAAACAAACATTTCAATTGTTCTTTTTATTGTAATTTCTTTCTTTTGTTGGTGGACTTCTAGTTCACGTTTGTTACTTCTTTTTAGGGAAAAATCATTTTGGTCCTTATGTTTTGGGAAATGGTCAACTTTTTAACTATATTTAGGAAAATGACCCAATCAATCATAACTTTTCGAAAAAGTGTTAAATTAGTCTATCTTGTTAGTCAACTGACGGTTAAACCTAAATGGACGAGGGTAAATTGTCATTTTTAATCACGTCCAGAATGGCGACACATGTACGAACTAGATAAATAAAAAAAAAAAAAATTAAATATAAACTAAATTAAAATAATAAAATCAAAAAGAAATTAAATTAAACAATTAAACAATTAACTAACTTTAAAAAAAAAATCATAAACAAAAAAAAAAAGATCTGGAAGCCAGATTAAGTAAAACACAGGTTTTGATGATCATCCAAACACCAAAGGCCATAGCCTCCTGAATTCCTTTACGTCTTGGCTAGTGCCGACCACGGGTTCAAGGCTTTGAAGAGGATTGGCATCACTGACCGGCGTCAAGGTGATCGACTCACCGCCTCTTGTTAGTCGGGCTAACCCTTACAACCTATCGTTCTTCAATAGGATCTTTGATGTGGCATTGGCAAAGGCATTCCTGATGTGGTTCGTGGAGGAGATGGAGAGGATAATAGAGATGATACAGTTTGTTAGTGAACCTTTTTTATTTATTTATTTATTTTTGTGGTTGGTGACTATTTAGAAGAAGAAGAAAATAAGAGAGGACGATGACGATCTAGTGACCGTTGTGCTTGGTGATTTCTTTTTGTTATTATTTTTTTCTTTTTTGGATTTAGAGTTTCGAGTTGGGCCTGTGGATTTGAGAGATGACGATCTAATTTTTTTTTTTTTTAGATGAAAGGTGATTTTTTTTATGATTTTTTTCAATGAGGATGACGATCTGTAATAGAGGCTGATTTTATGGGGGTTGTTTGTTTGATAGAAGATGAATTTTGATGTGGAATGGGTTGAAGATGAGGATTAGGCTAAACATGATTTATTTATTTATTTAATTTGTTTTATTTTAGAGTTTAATTTTAATTTTCTAAAAAAAAAAATCGATGGATATTAGTGATTTCTTTTTGTTTATTTTAATTAAAATTTTTAATTTTAATTTATTTTAGTTTTTTAATTATTTTTGTGTTTAATTTTTGGATGTTTAAGATTTCAAAAAATCCAATAATATAATTATAATTACATAGAAACCATAAGGGGTATTTTTATAATTAAATATTATTATAGTATTTAATTAGGGACAGAAATATCCATTTTAACATAGTATAGGAGTAAATAAGTTATTTTACGTTTTTCATTAGGTTTGACCGTCAGTTGACTAACGGGATAGACTAATTTAACACTTCTTTAAAAAGTTAGGGTTAATTTAGTTATTTTTTTAAATATAGTTAAAAATTTGATCATTTTTCAAAACTTAGGGACCAAATGATTTTAACTATTATTTTTATTATTTTTATTAATAAACTCTTTGTTTCCTATAAAAATAAATAAATAATTGTTCTATATATTGTAAGCGTCATGTCATCGAGTACACCCAATGCAAAGTGCTTTTCTGAGCAGTAATGAGGTAGAGACTGAATAATCTGACTACAATTTTATTGATTTGACTTGGGCTTACGTCTTGCAGGTAAGATGCATAGCTTCGGATCTTGAAAGGAAAAGGATATGCAGTGGAGGGCGTAATGGACTACTGAGGCTTTGGGAAGCCACCATCAACATCTAAGTTTCAGTTGCACTTACGTGTTTGTAGTTCAAGTTTTGGAAGAACGTCGCGAGATGAAACAGCTTGGTGATGGCATACTCAACACTTAGTATGGTTTCAGATTCTTTGAGCATCTAGCTTGTACACGTGTAATCTGTAATTTGTAAATCATATGACGATCGGAATTTTTCCAATCGCTTCATTTTGTTTCATACCTGTCATTTTTCCTCATTTTATTCCAGTTTTGTTAATATATTTCAAAGATGCTTGTTTTCCTACCGAACTTGTAGATAATTGAGGAGCGAAAAGAGTGTAAGTTTGAACTTAGGTTTATGTAATATACACAATTTTCCCTGTAAGGATGAGCTGTTACTTGTACTGAGAGTATTAAATTACATTACCTCCCTTTGATCGTATCCAGTTCTGTATTTTACTACATCACAAGCATCACATCATATTACTCTAGCTTCTAATTATTTCTTCAATCTCCTGCATTTTAGGGCATCATCTTGGTACTTATTATTATTTTTTTCTTTTGAAGCTTTATAGTTATTTTGTGCTAGCTATTTGCTCCCATTTCGTTGCGGTCACTTTAGATTAGATAAGCTATCTCAATTATTTATCTTTTCAAGTATGAAAATGCGCGAAAAAAAGAGGCCAAGCTAAGTGTAGAAAATTGTGTGCGTTATTAAATCAATTTTTGGTTTTTGGTTTGTGTTTCACAACGTTATCTTTATATTCCCCAACACAATGCATTTCTTGATCCAATGTATTTTCATTTGGAATATTGAGGATTTTTTTTTCCCGGCTGTGTAGAGGTTTAAATTTGTTTGTTAGTTTTTAAATTTCTATATATATATATATGTATATGTAAAGGGATAGGATCGGATGACACAAATTTTAACACAGTTTTTCATCTATTATTGTATATGCAATTATCTAGTGTATCACAAACCTTCAGCAACTTCATATTCCCAAAAAAAAAATTGTATTATTGATTGTTAATCTAATAATTGAAAAATTATGTTAAAATTTGTGATTTTCGATCCTGTTACCTTTCTCTGTGTGTGTGTGTGTGTGTGAGGATATAAAGGGCGCGCTGAGGAACTCCCAATAAGTCTACTGTTGGAGTTGCACTATTCTTTTTAACAGATTTATTTTACATGTGCCGAAAGAAATCTTGGAATGGATTGGTCCTAAGTGGTTAAAGATTTATGGCGATGTGTGGTGATTCTCATGTAAAGAGTTATGGGTTGAACACAAGTCTTTTTTGGGTGATTGTCATCGAAGAGTGTTTTATTAGGAATGTTACACGTTTTTATTGTCTAAAGTTGAAAGTAAATACATTTGACTGGTAAGTAAAAATAAGGGTATAAAAGAAAAGGTTCAATTGAGAGTGCAAAAAGGCATTTATAATATTGATACTAAGATTATTATTATCATTGCTTCGAAACTACATTAATACTAGGATTAGATAAGAAAAACCATTGGGTTTCATGCATACAATTGAGGATCCGAATGAAAATCCGTACTAGTTGGTAAAACTCATCAAAAAGTTCTCTTCGTTTGCAAACAAGAACTTTTTCTAAAAGTAGAGTGTTAATTCTAAAGTTTATGCTGATTGTAGTACCGTAAAATTGAAAACAAATACACTTAAACTGATAAGTGATAAAAAGGTAAAAAGAAAAAAGTTTCAATTGAGAGTGCAAAAAGGCATCCGACTGTTCCATAAAGTCCATGTAGTCATTAGATAAGCAATTCCATTGGGTTTCATTTGATTGAGAATCCGTGTGAATATCCCTGCTAGCGGGTAAAACTTCATCAAAAAGTTCTCTTTCATTTGTGTGAGATATAAATTTTCTAATTTGTCTCTTGTGAATTGCTTTTATTAAAAAGAAGACGTATTGCATAAAGAAAGTCAAATATGGAGCTCATTAAGTTCAAATAAACACATAGTAGAGATCATTTTATTTGTTTCTGCCAACAGGGTATCAGACTGCTGCAGAAATACAAAAATAATCAACCAAAAAAAAAAAAAAAAACAACAACAAACAAACCTGATGCACACACATTACAACACGATCTTTTTAACTTAAAAATATAAAACTTATAAATTTCAACACATCATTCTTTGATTCACTGGGGCCATCATAGCAACTTGCTGCTGATTCATTATCTGATTCCTTGCCTGCAAGTTTGCTTGCCATCCTGCAATAGACCCAAACTTAGTCTAAGTAACGCAGTCAGCAGTGTATTTGAAAATACTTTTGATCATACGACACAAAACTCTTTTAAATAGTCAATTACAATTTGAATAATTAAATTTGCATAGAGCTCGATATTCAAAATAATAAAAAAAAATGATAATAATAGTAATTTTTGAGACATGAAAGAAAATAAAAACTTCTGAATTGTTTTTCAAAAGTACTAGTTTTGAATGAGAAAAATATTGCTTGAAATGCCGTTTTGAAAAATAAATTGACATATTCATTTGTACTTTTTGAAGTTTATGAGAAGGTTTTTTAAAATGCATATATATATATATATATATTCTGTATTTAGATTAAATATAACTAATTTTTATCATAGTACGCTTTCAAGTGAACTTTCCCAATTATTCTAAGGTAGATTGAGTTAATTTTTTGTATAGAAGAGGAGATAAGGACGTAAAAATTGGAAGTATAATTAAGATACCAATGGAAGGATCACAGCCTCTAGTTTGAAGCTCTCTGTACTCTTGACAAATAGCACAATATTCACAAAGGAAGTGAGTGATCCAATCTGGCGCGGGATCCTCCGGAAGCCCAAACTTACTGCGGAGCTTTGTCCTGTAAGTGCATGACATTATCCATGGCGCCGCTATGAAGAGCGATAATGCCCCATACAACATTCCACTTGTTTCACATGCTTCATACGTGAAAACCGTACGTACTCAAATCATTATAATATTATTTTTAAAAAATCCATCCAAAAGAGAGGAAGATTTTATGTAAATATCAAGCTAGCTAGCATCAAACTTACAGGGCTGTCCTTCATCTATGATCTCTGCAATCTGGCCGAACGACAACCATGGGAACTAAAGTGTTGTCAGAGCTGAAACAAACATAAGTAGATATCAGTTTATGCATGATCTCATTTTTAGATATATAGTTGAAAATTTTGGAGAGAGGGGAAATCACCATTCATTGGGTCATTCATGCAATCAAAGAGGCCACTAGTCCAACCATTCTGAATCCACGGCGTTGGTTGTGGTTGCAGTGTGGTCCCTGGTACAGAACCTGCAGCCACATATTGTACTTGTGGTTGTTGAAATTGCACTCCTTGTCCTTGAGGTGTTTGGTAACCCTGGAAATTTTGTCCAGTTGAAGGAAATTGTACAGGACCTTGTTGTTGGTATGCTGGAGAACGATTTTGTCCAATTTGTGCGCTTTGTGGCGGGAACCGCTGCTCCGGTTTGGCGGGGATCCCATTTTGATACATTTGGTTGTTTTGCGGTGGAAAATTCACTGGCTGGGCTGGTGGCGGGTATGTCCCCGGCTGATTCTGCCCATTTTGATATGTTTGGACGTTGTTTTGCTGCATCCGGATTGGCCATGTTGGTTGAGCCCCACAAGTCAGCAGGTTGGTCTGTGGTGGTGGAAATTGTGTTGGTTGCTGCTGCTGAGGTTGTTGTTGTGGTGGCTGCTGGAACTGTTGTTGAGCTTGCAGGTTGTTTGGCTGCTCGGGTTGGCAGCATTGGTCGGGTTGGTTCCCTTCCACGTAGTAATTAGGTTCATAAGTGAGTGCAGCTTCATGATCACCAGTGGCTATGGTTTCATGGGTTCCTTCATGTTGATATTCTTGAGGTTGAAGGTCATATTCTGATTGATTTTGAGGCTGCTGCTGAGGAAGATAAGAAGAAGGGCCTGTTCCTGGGCGACCCATAACTGGCTATTTTTGCTGTGAGTTGCGAGAGAGAGATCTGTGTGTAAGGAAATTCCTATGGCTGTATATAAGCTACATGCAAATGGACGCACTCGCATAATCAAATAAATATTATATAATAACTTGGGAGAAAAATTATATACCACTAGCATTTTATTAGTTTCCAACCTAAATGAGTAGGAGACTTACAATCGAACCAAATTGGCATTTAATTTGTATATAAAATTTCTTTAAAGGGAAAAAGTCTTCAATTACAACATGTATTAGTTCATATCGACTGCATTATAATTAACTATTCTATTACTATATGTGATTGGATGAATATGTCTGTTTCATTTATTTATTGAATAATGATACACTTTTAAAAATTTTATTCAAATAGTGTGGTAAGTGATTTGTAACTACCGTATTAATTTTGAGATGATGTTTGATGATATGATAATTATATATAAGTTTATCACATCTTTTGGATAATAAATTTGAATAAATTTTTGGATAGTATGATATTACTTTTATTTATTTATGTATTTTAAATGGGAGAGGTAGGTGTTAATGTCTTATTCTTAATGAAGATGAATTATCGGTTGGTCTTAGTCACCATTTTCACAGCCTCGTGGCAAATCCCTTTGCCCCAGTACTTGGAGGTAAAAACATAACCAATCTCATCTCTACATATATGATCTCCTGAATTTGCTATTGCTCAAATAGCACCAATCGCAGCCTATTGTCAAGGCAAATTGCTTTGAACCAGCTGTGAGATTGAACCTTGTTCTTGATGTAGTCCATGCCTTGTTAATGGGAGAAAATGAGAAAAAAATGGCTTCAAAATTGTTGTTTTGTGATAAAAAAAAAAATGGAAGAGCGAAATTGATTGGCATTTTGTTAATGGAGTTGCGCTTGTTTTGTGCTTGAATGAGACCATATTTGATGACCAAATTCTTGAATGCTCCCCACGCCTCATGAAAAGGTTTCCATAATATATGCCCCGCGTCTTTTGAAAAGATTTCCACGTCACATCTCATGGAAAGGTGTCCATGAGAATTAGAGTACGTCTTCCATGAGATGTCGTGTCCATGATAGTCATGCATGTCTCATGAAAGTCGTGTCTTAATGTAGTCATGTCTTACGGAAGACCTTTTCATGAGGCACGATTGGTTTCAATGCTGCTGCATTTTTTCCAAAAACCCTAAAATTTCAAGTTTCTAACCTAAAATCAACCAATCTAATGATATCCTAAGTCCTAAACAACTCTAATTAGCTATTTAAACTTTAAAATACACCACATACCTTCAATTATTCTTCAAAACCCAATCTTTCCCAAAATCTTCAAAACCTAACTTTTCTAAAATGAGTGAATGTGTGTTCGTTGGAGAGAAAGATAATGAAATCGATTTGGAGATGATGAATTCCGTTTGGAGAGGAAGATTTTGGCTTGTAAAGAAGAAGTAAATATGAAATCGGTTTGGAGAGGGCATGAGGAAGAAAGAAGAAAGAAAGAGAGAAAGGGGATTTTGGGTTTTTCATGTAGAGGCAGTATGGGTGGTTATTTGAGTATTTGATGGTAGGGATATTTTGGGCTTTCATGGTGAGGGCATTTAGTTATAGGTTGCAATTAATTGTTTTGGTAGGTCAAAAGCAATTTCACTTTTGAAATGTATTAAAAATGAATATTTCCTTTTCAAAAGTACCCTTTTAAAAGTGTCTCTAAACAAAACGAATAACTCACAATTCACAAATAAAGAATGTAAATTATGGCCCTTTATCTTTTTCGAATGTTGCCTTCGTTGGCAAACAATACTGATGGTACTAAACAAATTTTTTTTGAAAGTTTGGTATTAATTCTTGAACTTATACTGATATTAATGCTGTAAAACTGAAAGTAAATACATTTGACTGGTAAGTAAAAAGAAGGTTAAAAAAGAAAAGGTTCGATTGAGAGTGCAAAAAGGCATTTATTATATTAATAATAGGATTAGATAAGAAAAACCATTGGGTTTCATGCATACAATTGAGGATCCAAATGAAAATCCGTACTAACTGGTAAAATTTTATCAAAAAGTTCTCTTTCATTCACAAACAATACTGATGGTACTAAAAGAATTTTTAAAAAAAAAAAAATTGAATTCTAAAACTTATGCTAATTTTAATGCCGTAAAATTGAAAATAAATACACTTGTGAATTACTTCTATTGAGAGTGCAAAAAGGCATCAGACTGCTCCATAGTCCATATATAAATAGTTTATTATATTGATAACGGGATTAGATAAACAATACCATTGGGCTTCATATGTGTACATTTGATTGAGAATCTGTGTGAAAATCCGTACTAGCGGGTAACACTTCATAAAAAAGTTCTCTTTCATCTGTGTGAGATATAAGTTTACTAATTTGTCTCTTGTGAATTACTACTTCTATTGACACGAAGAAGTAATTAATACGGTTCAATTAACGAATTGCATAAAGAAAGTCAAATATGGAGCTCATTAAGTTCAAATAAACACATAGTGGAGATCATTTTATTTGTTTTTGCCAGTAGGGTATTAGATTCCTGGAGAAATACAATAATAATAATAATAATAATAACTGATGCACACACGTTACAACACGATCTTTTAACTTAAAAATATAAAACTTATATATGTCAACCCATCATTCTTTGATTCATTGGTGGCATCATAGCAACTGGCTGCTGATTCATGTTCTGATTCCTTGCCAAATTTCCTTGCCATCCTGCAATAGACCCACAGGCAAACTTAATTGGTCTAATTAAGTCACGCATGCAGTCAGCAGTTTAAATGTTACGGCAGCTAGTTTCCTATTGGTATGATTCTGATCTACTTACAAGTGTATTTGAAAATACTTTTGATACATAAAATTAACTCTTTTAAATAGTCAATTATAATTTGAATAATTAGCTTTGCATAGAACTCGATATTCAAAATAAAAAATAATAACAGTAATTTCTGAGACATGAAAAAAAATAAAACTTCTGAATTGTTTTTTAAAAGTACTAGTTTTGAAAAATAAATTGACATATTAATTTGTACTTTTTGCTGATAAGAAGTTTATGAGAAGGTTTTTAAAATGCACATTCTGTATTTAGATTAAATATGACTAATTTTTATTGTAGTACGCTTTCAGGTGTCGAAAAGTGAACTTCGCCAATTATTGTAACGTAGATTGAGTTAATTTTTTTTATAGATGAGGAGATAGGGACGTAAAAATTGGAAGTATAATTAAGATACCAATGGAAGGATCCCAGCCTCTACTTTGAAGCTCTCTGTACTCTTGACAAATAGCACAATATTCACAAAGGAAGTGAGTGATCCAATCTGGCGCGGGAGCCTCCGGAAGCCCAAACTTACTGCGGAGTTTAGTCCTGTAAGTGCATGACATTATACATGGCACCGCTATGCAGAACGCTATTGTCCCATACAACATTCCACTTGTCCCACATGCTACATACGTAAAAACCGTACGTACTCATATCATTATAATATTATTTTTAAACGAATCCATCAAAAGACAGAAAGATTTTATGTAAATATCAAGCTAGCTAGCATCAAACTTACAGGTCTGTCCTTCATCTATGATCTCTGCAATCTGGCCGAACGTCAAGCATGGGAACAAAAGTGTTATCAGAGCTGAAACAAACATAAGTAGATATCAGTTTATGCATGATATCATTTTTAGATACATAGTAGAAAATTTTGGAGAGAGAGGAAATCACCATTCATTGGGTCATTCATGAAATCAAAGAGGCCACTAGTCCAACCATTCTGAATCCGTGGCGTTGGTTGTGGTTGCAGTGGGATCCCTGGCACAGAACCTGCAGCCACATATTGTTGTGGTTGTTGAAATTGCACTCCTTGTCCTTGATGGAAATTTTGTCCAGTTGGAGGAAATTGTACAGGAATTGACTGCACTTGTTGTTGGTGCGCTGGAGACGGATTTTGGAACACTGGACTCTTTCGTGGGCTTTGTGGCGGGAACTGCTCCGGCTTGGCTTGGATCCCATTTTGATACATTTGGTTGTTTTGAGGTGGAAAATTCATTGGCTGGCCTGGCATCGCTTGTGGTGGGTATGCCACGGGCTGATTCTGCCCATTTTGATACGTTTGGACGTTGTTTTGCTGCATCCGGATTGCCCTTGTTGGTTGAGCCCCGTAAGCCTGCAGGTTGGTCTGTGGTGGTGGAAATTGTGTTGGTTGCTGCTGCTGAGGTTGTTGTTGTGGTGGCTGCAACTGTTGTTGAGCTTGCAAGTTGTTTGGCTGCTCGGGTTGGCAGCATTGGTCGGGTTGGTTCCCTTCCACGTAATAATTAGGTTCATAAGTGAGTGCAGCTTCATGATCACCAGTGGCTATGGTTTCATGGGTTCCTTCATATTGATATTCTTGAGGTTGAAGGTCATATTCTGATTGATTTTGAGGCTGCTGCTGAGGAAGGTGAGAAGAAGGGCCTGTTCCTGGGCGACCCATAACTGGCTATTTTTGGTGTGAGTTGTGAGAGAGAGATCTCTAAGGAAATCCCTATGGCTGTATATAAGCGCTACGTGCAAATGGACCAACTTGCATGATCAAACAAATATTATATAATAACTTGGGAGAAAAATTATATACCACTAGCATTTTATTAGTTTCCAACCTAAATGAATAGAAGACTTACAATCGTGCCAAATTGACATTTAATTTGTATATAAAAAATTTTTTAAAGGGAAAAGGTCTTCAGTTTCACATGTCTATTAGTTTATATCGATGGCATTATAATTAACTATATTATTACTAGATTTTATTGAATGAATATGTCTATCTCATTTATTTATTGAAAATATTATATTTTTCAGAAATTTTATTGAAATAATATGATAAATTGATTTGTAATTATTACATTAATTTTGAGATAATATATTGATGATATGATAATTATACATAAATTTGTAATATCGTCTTGATAATAACTTTGAATAAATTTTTAGGTAACATATGAAAGTACACTTATTTATTTATGTATTTTAAACGGGAGAGGTAGGCGTGTATGTATTATACTGTTTGGAGATGAACTATTGGTTGACTTTAACGGGGAAGATGATTATTTTGTGGCGGGGATCAAGAAAGTTGACGAATACAAAGTATGCTGTGAAGTGATCATGATTCATGACAAATAATGTTAGTACGAGTTTACTTTGACTGAGACAAAAATATTGGTTTTTTAATAAACGTTTGGCATTGCCAAGCTAGCCATGTGAGCATTATTTGACCGTGTCGGCACTCGGCGTTGCATGGCGATTGTCAAGTTTTAAGGACTTCTTGTATTTCCTTTCGTCTTTGGATTCTTTTAAGTTACTAGATTCTCGTTCATGGAATGCATATATCGTGTTTAGTTTATATGTATAATAATTTACGAACTGCTGGCAACATTTGTTCTACAATTAATTTAGATAATTAATGTATTATAATTTGGATTAAATTTCAAATCCGAACATTAGATTTCTGTAATATATATATATATATGGGTGATCACTATGGAAATAAAGTGCATACCGGATGTCATATTTCTTGTTGGTATCTCCATATGTACACAGTACTCTAATAGACCTGAAATGTTGAACTATATATTTCAAAAATACAATGCGAGTGAATTTATTTTCTTAATTAATTGGTTCTATAGTCATGTACATGAATCATGAACAAGTAAGAACACGATTATGTTTTTTTAATTATAAAGAAAAAACTAAACTTGGAACTCGCTGATGATTGAGTGAGATGTGCTACTATTTTTCCCTTTGGCAGACATGATAAATACAAGTTTACAACATATCTGGCCAAACATTTCCATTTTCTAGTTTGTCTTAGAAGAAGGAAACAAAAATACTCATAGATGGAGTTTAACTCAATATCTATTTGAAGTTGTACCCACTAACCTATGTTCCTAACTCCTAGCACAGATTAATCAAGTTTTTGTGTGTGTGTGTCTATATATATATATACTGACTGCCTAATATATGCACACAGTTAACACACAAAAAAAGGATAAAAATAAGAAAAACTCCTTGTTAAAATGAAGCAAAAATAATGGTATTGAATCCAGATTTCAAATGAGTTGAAACTACCTACATACATGCACAGGTCCATATTTAACTCATTTTTCTGTGCAAAGAGAAATACACTTGTATGTGGAGATTTCTGTGGAAGTAAATATTTCTGTCGTAGAAGTAGAATCAGTAGATAGTCCAGATATATATAACATCAGTCATATTTGTTTTGTTACGAAAGTAAAACCAATTATTGGATAACAATAAAAAGAAGTTTGTGGGTCGTAATATTAGTAGAAATCGAACATTTTAATTGGTCAAACATAAATAAGAAATATAAGAGACACGTTTAATTAGTTGATTTATAATTTTTCATAAACGTGGATTTAATTTGTTTTCTTGGAATTATAAAAACTTTTCTTAAAAACACATAATTAATTATATTTTTAAAAACAAATTTCATAAAGAATTCAAACTTAAAAATAATAATTTGTATTTTTTGGGAAATTGTATATTTCTTATATTTTTAATTAAGTAGATTAAAGTTTTTCTTAACAAAAATCAAATTATGAATAAAATTTTCTTCACTTTATTCCATCAAAAGAGCCATGATTTAATGGCAAATAATTGTCAATTGATTTCTTCATTTCTGCAATCATACCAACTTAACACACACGCGGAAACCATGAAATTGGCTTAACTAGTCAATGCCAAGACTTTAGTTTTGCTTTGTTATCATTCTTCTGTGCTAATTATTATCGTTCTTCAACCATCGAATTATTCTAATATTCATGATAGTCAAGTTGAGATTTTTTTTTTTTCTTTTTTTGTCCCCTTTGAACCAGTACCATAGATAATATATATATATATATATATATATATATATGTATATCTTTTCTGTTTTTCAAATACAAAAGATGACAACTGTAAAATTAAAGATCCACCACTCCCCTCTGATATATTATTTGATTGGAAGTTGGAACTAGTTTGCCTAGGCCACTTGATATATATAATTTTGTTGAACTTCTCTATCTGGATAAACACAATTCCATAGAAACTTGGTTTTTGTTTCTTATACAATTTATTATTTATACAATTTTGTTGAACAATCCTATTTTTGTTTTGAGTTTTATTACATGTTCTTAAAATGACATCATTTTTTTTATATGTAATTATAATATAGTCAAATTCTACCAATATCATTGATAAAATGTTTATTAAAACCTACAAATTAAAATTAAACATTACATGTAAAGCCGAAAAGTATGCTCTCACAATGTTAAGAAATATCTATCCCACAATATGGAAATTCCCATAATAAAAGAAAAGGCTTCTCGTACTTATTAATACATGCGCATAATGAGATTTGAACTCTTATTATGAATGTAAAAGAGAAACATATTAACTACTTAAATTATAAGTAGTTGTGTTTATGATGACATCATACATAATCTCAATGTTATTGATTTATGTTAATTATAAAAACTTATAATTTTTTTGTTGTACACATGAAAAATATTTTGTTGTGGCCACCACTTCTCATATTACTGGTGAATAATATTTTGGACTAATATAACCTTGAAGTGCTAATCCCTTTGCAAATGGTTTTGAGCTCACAGACAATGCTACTTGAGTGAGAAGCAGTCCAATTCGATATATCAACAATGTTTTATACCTTCAACGTACATTTCATATGATGATGATGATGTTGCAAATTAATGGTTTTGAGCTCATAAACAATGCCACTTGAGTGAAGCAGTATATATCAAGTATATTTTATACCTTACATCTCATATGATGATGATGAAGAACAACATCATGTGTATGTTGAATTGATAATTCCACAGTCACACCATTTTCTAAACTATATATTTTAAAATGGTTTTATATTAAAAATTTCTATTTACTACAAAGAATAATGTTTGGATGATTGTATTAAATTGGATTATATTAAATTAATAAGATTGAATTTAATTGAATACTATAATATATTTGGTGCATAATAGAATTGATTAGATTAATTTATTTTCTAAATTAGATAAAAAATAGTCTTGATACTTATTTTTAGTTTTAATAAAATAAAAAAATGTATATATCAAAACTATTTTTCTAAAAAAATATTATAGTTACTTTTACTAAAAATATTTATAATCATTTTAAAAAATAAATATTTAAAATTTTAATAGAATAAAATATAATTACTTTAATATACTTTTGCGTTCCCAAAATTTAAAAAATAAAAGAATATCTATTAGCATACAAGCATGAGTTATGTTATAACTTATAACCCATATACCCTTTTGGGTTATGCAACTACTTGTTGGGATTTGATTGTAAGTTGTAACCAATCCCAAAATCAATCAAACACTGAATTTTTGTCTAAACCAAACACCGTTATAGTGCTCCTAGCCCACTGTTACAGGTTTCAACATGTCACATATGAGGGCAAAGAAGCCTACCCCCTGCCCTTGCAATATTGTTTCCGAGTCAACAGTGAGGGAATTCTTCTTAATATTAGAAAAAAAAAAAGTATTGCTTATCCCACCCGATTTATTTATGATTTTAATTCAATTTATTTTATTTATGTTTTATGTTCGAAAACCCCGTTATACACCAATGCCAAAACCTTTTACATACAAGTAGATATTTTAAAAATGATTTGACTATTTTACTAGTTGGATAAGATTACTCATAAATAACTACTCTTCTTATACAACTATAACAACCCTTTGATTTATTGCAAGGGTGGTTATTGAATAATCAGTAGATTGATTATAAGGATGTTTATTGAAGAATATTTAATAATTGTTGTTAATGGGTTATATTTTATAACCAATAAGATAATCAAATCTAAATTAAGGATAATAGTCCAAAATTTTAGGGTAGATCCCCAATCAGTCCATTGTTGGTGACTCACTTTGCAAAAGTTAAATATCCATGATTATGATTGAAGAGCTCTGCTTTTTAGCCCAATTGACTTTAGTGGAGGCCCATTCTCTTACCTGTCATATAATTGTCTCTCATCATAATAATATTTTATGAAGCATATATATATGTGTGTATATATATATATATATATATGATCTAATCGATGCTTCTTTAAGAAAAATAAATAAATAATTGCAAAAGTAGCTATACTCCACATTAATACAGGTTTGGACAACGATTTAAAGCAAGCAATTGATCTATTTTTTGGTCATTACATCAATCTACATGTTTTTGCCTGTTCACCAAAAAAAAAAAAATTGTTTCTTTTTCAATGGTTGAAGATATTTGATCAATTCTTTAAAAAAAAAACAAAAAAAGAAGATAGTTGATCAATTGGAAATAAATAAATTTGCGCAATTAATTAGTTTTCTTATCTACTATGCATTAATGAAATTATTTATCAATGTAATAAATGATTTATAATTTTTTTCAGTCGACACCAATTACACCAGCGGTCTCTTGGTTCCTAATGAGATGAACTACTAGTCTACTTTACAACTCTTGAAAGTTGCCTCTCAATATGTTGTGATTTAATACGTTAAAAAAATATTTACAAGAAGTAGATTGTGATTTATGTTTTAGTTACTATATTGTAAGAAGATTGTTTCTTATTTAAAAAAAAAAAAAATTGTAATTAACACATTTGCATTTTTAAAAAATACCAATTCTCCTATGTAATGACAAAAAAAAAAAAAAAACAAATTATCAATTGTGATTTTAATATTCACTGTCGTTATGACAATGATATCAACTCTCTTATTTTAAGAGTTAGAGGTTGTTATTTTTTCCACTTAAAATTTAATAGTGCTGAATTATACCTATTAAATTATTTCTATTTTTTTTAACTGATCAAACCACTTAAAACTAACAAAAAATAACTGAAAAAATTAAATATGAATTTTTAACATTTCACTCAATTGAAAATCACTTAATGACATTTAAAAGTTTTTATTCAAAATCTATCATTTCTAAAATAGCATAATTTTAAATTGATCATAATTTTATATTACTTAAATTTTTTTTCTTGAAATATTTTTGAAAAGTAAAATCTAAATGTATCTCATCCCAAATTATCTTGAAATTAAACTAATGCATTTTAATTTATAATTTTAACATTCTTTTTTTAGTTGTTTTCATAAATATATTAATATATTTAAATGTATAGATATGGTTAATATTACTATATTTTTTAATTATATTTTAATCATAAATTAAATATTATTAATATGTACATAAAAAAGGTTTTAAAATTTTTTAAATTATTTATTCTTAGATGTTTATATTACATTAATTAAAATTACATAATAACAAAGAGTAAAAAATATATAAATATCAAATTACTAATTTACAGATAATTTTAAATTTAAAAAATAAATAAGTTTATAACATATTCTGAGATAAAGAAAAAAAAAACATGTTATTCAGGTTTTAATTACTATTCATCTTAGGTTTTTAACAACACTATTTAATCTTTAGATAAAAAAATAAACAACCTCTTAGACTATATTAACTTAAAACTTTAATTTTAAAAAAATGAATTTAGTACTTATTTATCAATTTTCACTTAAGGGTTATCTATTTTAAATTCATTTACTTTTTCTCAATATTAATTGTGTAAAAATGGAAGAATAAATATTGAAATAATTTTTTAAGTCAAAATTTTATGTTAATATAGTCTAACCTTTACTTTAATTTATAATTTTATTTAATGATCCTATACTTTTTTTTCCTTTAATATAATTCAATTATTTATGAAGGTTGCTTATAAGTAAACAAATTTAAGAACCTTTTTTATTTTCATTTTTACAACGGGATTTTAGCAAAATTACCCCAAATACACATTGAAAGTACAAAAATACCCTTAGAAGGAATTAAATTTCAAAAATACCCCTAAATGACTAAAATGCCCTTAAACTTAAATCATCAGCCTCTCATTCATTTTCTCATGGCAGACCACTAGCAGACCACAACTCCCATTGAACACTTCACGGCAGACCACTCCCCTTTCTGAAACCAACATCTCCATCACGGTAGCCCCACACTCACATTGTTTGGAATCACGGCAGACCACAGCTCCTTCTTTGTTTTGCTTCACCGTAAACCACACCCCCCTCTCAATCCAACCCGATTCTCCACCTTCAGAGCAGTCCAACACCATTCCAAGGTGCATCGAAGTCAAGGCAAGAGCCACCCAAGTGAACCAAGCTCCATTCACGGATGGAAACCGCCACCACCCGCTACCAACCGCCATAGAAGCTCCACCCGAACTCGTCCAAAGCCCAACCGTAGACCTATCCGAACCATTCCACACGAATTCGCCCAAACTCCAACCATAACCATCCATCAAAGTTCAACCACAACCGGTCATAGAAGCCCAAACTAAGGAAGACGCCCACAACCAGTCATTGAAGCCCAAGCCGAGGAAGACGCTCACCAAGTGTTCGACAAATGATCAATATTGATTTAGTTTTTTACGCTGTAGACTTTCTATGGAAACTTATAAAGATAGAATGTTGAACCAGTGCTAGCTTTTACTATATGTATGTAATTGAGTGCTCTTTTCTCCTAAAAACATTATTTCTGCTTCATATGTCAATCACTGTGATGCAGTGAATATGTTTATTTCTTTCTTGATGGAGTTTTTTTTAACGTTCTCTTGTCTGCATTTTGAATAAATTCATTAGTTACTGAAGGAAAGGGTAGTATAATTTAATGGTCATGATCCTTGTAATCAGATGAGTTTCTTTCGATAACAGCCTATACATTCTTTTAATTTATGCTTCACTAGGTTAAGATAATAAGGTAGAGTAAAATTGCCTCTTCAGGTCAGCATCTAACCCGATTTTGGATCAAAGACTGACCTGATTTCGGGTCAGCCTCTGACTTGATTTCGGGTCAGCCTCTGACCCGAAGAGACAATATTTCCTCTTCGGGTCACATCTAACCCGAAATCGGGTCAGATCTGATTTTCATTAACACACAAACTAACTCATTAATATAAATTAATTACTTATCTACCAAATCAAACCATCAAATAAAATCAACAAATCAAACCATCAAACCTTCATTTGATATGTTTGGAAAAAAAAAATGATGTTACTGCTTCGGGTTAGCCTCTGACCCGATTTCGGGTCGCCCTCTGACCCGAAGAGGAAATATTTCCTCTTCGGGTCAGAGGCTGACCCGATTTTGGGTCGCCCTCTGACCTGAAGCAGTAACATCATTTTTTTTTTTTCCAAACATATCAAATGAAGGTTTGATGATTTGATTTGTTAATTTTATTTGATAGTTTATTTGATGGTTTGATTTGGTAAATAAGTAATTAATTTATATTAATGAGTTGGTTTGTGTATTAATGAAAATCAGATCTGACCCGATTTCGGGTCAGATGTGACCCGAAGAGGAAATATTGCCTCTTCAGGTCAGAGGCTGACCCGATTTCTTATCCGAAATGGAAGTATTTCCTCTTCGGGTCAGATGCTGACCCGAAGAGGCAATTTTACTCCACCTTATTAGCTTAACCTAGTGAATCATAAATTAAAAGAATGTATAGGCTGTTATCGAAAGAAACTCATCTGATTACAAGGATCCATGACCATTAAATTATACCACCCTTTCCTTCAGTAACTAATGAATTTACTCAAAATGCAGACAAGAAAACGTTAAAAAAAACTCCATCAAGAAAGAAATGAACATATCCACTGCATCACAATGATTGACATATGAAGCAGAGATAATGTTTTTAGGAGAAAATAGCACTCAATTACATACATATAGTAAAAGCTAGCACTGGTTCAGCATTCTATCTTTATAAGTTTCCATGGAAAGTCTACAGCATCAAAAACTAAATCAATATTGATCATTCGTCGAACACTTGGTGGGCGTCTTCCTCGGCTTGGGCTTTGATGACTGGTTGTGGGCGTCTTCCTCGGCTTGGGCTTCTATAACCGGTTGTGGTTGAACTTTGATGGATGGTTGTGGTTGGAGTTTGGGCAAATTCATGTGGAATTGTTTGGATAGGTCGACGGTTGGGCTTTGAACGAGTTCGAGTGGAGCTTCTATGGCGGTTGATGGTGGGTGGTGGCGATTTCCATCCGTGAATGGAGCTTGGTTCACTTGGGTGGCTCTTGCCTTGACTTCGGTGCACCTTGGAATGGTGTTGGACTGCTCTGAAGGTGGAGAATCGGGTTGGATTGAGAGAGGGGTGTGGTTTGCGATGAAGCAAAACAAAGAAGGAGCTGTGGTCTATCGTGATTCCAAACAATGAGATTGTGGGGCTGCCGTGATGGAGATGTTGGTTTGAGAAGGGGGAGTGGTCTGTCGTGAAGTAGTTCAATGGAGAAGGGGGATTGGTGAGAAGATGAAGGGGATTTTGCTATCATGAAGGGGAGGTGGTTTCGGGTCTGGTCTGCCGTGAGAAGATGAAGGGGAGTTTGCTGCCGTGAAAGGGAGGTGGTTTCGGGTCTGGTCTGCCGTGAGAAGATGAAGGGCAGTTTGCTACCTGATGCAAAATGTTAAAAGGTCATTTTAGTCTTTTTGGGACATATTTGCAATTGAATTACATCAAATGACATTTTTATCATTTCAGTTTGTATCTAGGGCAATTTTGCTAAATTCCCTTTTACAATCATATGACAATAAATGATTTTTTTTTAATCTAAAAACTAAAAGACTATTCCTCGATGAAAAAAAAAAAAAACTAAGGGATTATTTTGTAGTTTAATTTTGAAATTACTTTCGTTTTTGTTTTTTGAAAACAGAGTACAAGTTCGTTTAATTATGTTGGGTTGTCTTTCAAAAATTGAGAAAACACAAGAAACAACACAAGTTTAAAAAAAAAAAAAAAATCAAAATCATGTTTTGCTTTCATGGGTAAAGTGAAGTATCAAGTTTACCTAAAAATAAAATAAAATAAATAAAAAGTTAAGTATCAAGTGTGATGAATGTTTAGTAAAATTCTAAAGATATGAAAATGCTTCTAACAAGTGTGACGTGTAGCATGATAGTTACTCCCATAAATGAGAGATGATAACTTTTACGAAAAATGAGATTTGAATTATTGATTTTCTAATAAGAAAGACATTTAACTGCTCCTATTAAGAGATGATAAATGATATTAGCTACTTTTTAATTGTTCATCGTAATAATAATAATACTTTTCAAATATTTTATCTAAATTCGTACCTAAATGATATAACATGTGAGTTGTCAATATCCTATTAATTATCATATCATCTTATAAATTACAAAATTTTGACAATCCACATGCCACATCATTTGAATATAAATTTGGATAAAATATCGAGGAAACCTAGAATTACTCTGATAATAACGGTTAAAAACTGTCCTTCGTTAATGTAATATGAACTCATATGAATAATTGTGCCATATTCGTCTATATTAGACATTAACAATTTATAAAATAAATTGTTCAGGATAATTCATACATGTTAAGGTAAACTTTGGTGGAGTTTGAGCCAATCCAACATGAAAATGGGCCAGGCCCAACCCCATTTTCACTTTCAATCCACAATCAATTTCCAAAAAGACAATAGATGCAAAAATAAAATAAAAAAAAATAAAAAAGACTGCTCACACATAAGACCATGAAGAAAACCACCGATTGTTAACAACCAAAACCACCTCCAGTCTTCAGATCTAACTCCAATATTCTAACCTTTTGATCTGCTGATTGACATTGAAATCAAATTGCGAAAACCTAGGCTGCATTTGTCTGGAACAAGGATCCGATATCACGAATATGGAGCCTCCACAAGGTGGATTCGACAGAGACAAATCCACCTCCTCTTCTTCTTCTTCTCCCGTCCCCTTCGTCGCCAATTTCTGGAAAGGTGACTCCATTTTTGTATTCCGATTTCTCTGTTCCGCGTTTAGTTAGCTTAATTTATTAAGAAGATCTCGATTGGCCTATTGAGTTGGAGAAAATCGTGTGGCAATATTGTAAATACGATCTGTTAGCTGTGTTTAAGCTGATAACTGTGAATGTGTGCTAGTGAATTTGGCTTTTGAACTGAATTAGAATTTTAGTTTTATTGACTGATGACGACAACTGTGATTGAAGTTATTAGTTGCTAAGATGTTAGTTAATTGTGGTGTAATTTCATAGGTAGAATCACTTGTGGAGCGATTCTATCATTTGATGGAAGCTTAACTGTTTGCGTAATTTCTTTCTTCATTAGTTTAATAGTGTAGATTAATTTTTGTTGGAGAAAATAAAATAAATGCAGCAGAGTAAAGAGCCAAATTTTACTTTGGATAACCAACAAGTTTTTTGCTGGTGCTTGTCTTTCCGACCAAGAATATAGTTTGATGAGAGAGGAACTTCTGACAGAAGAGTTTGATCAGTTGAAATTTGACTTTGAATGAGAAATTTCACCATATAAGTTGGATCAATATTTTGGGTTGGAATGATTCTAATAATTGAGAGTTTTTCAGTTTATGTAAGAAGAACTCAGATAAGCTTTGACACATTTATTAAGTCATGGGAAGTTAAACATATGGTGTAGTAGATTTAATACAAAATAGGAGTATTATAACATAATGTTTATCTATGAGTAAAACTACTAAACCTAAATTTGTATTGCAAGTTTTCATCTCAAATGGGATGGTAAATGATTTGCAATTGTCACATAACTTAAATTTATGTGACTGCTATAAATGCCCATCATTTGAAATGAAAAGTGTAATGAAAATGATGTTGAATGGTCTGCTTCTATATGGTTTCTCTTGACTTCGTAGCTGATTGTTTTTTTTTTTTTTTTGTTCTACCGGTCTTAACACTTTCAAAGATATACATCAGTTGTGTATAACATTGTTCCACATTCTTTATCAATTTTCTTTGTCCTTTTTGTGCATTAGGGATTGATTTTCTCTTACTTTTTTCTTCCATTTGCAGATTTTGATTTGGAGAAAGAAAAAAGTGTGCTAGATGAACAAGGGCTTAGAATAGCTGAAAATCAAGAGAATAGTCAAAAAAACCGGCGAAAGCTTGCTGAGAGCACCAGAGGTATCGCTAAGTTTAATTATTATATTTAAATTACCAAAAGAAAATTTGACACCACTTTTACTAAGGAAGCAGAAAAAGAAAAATGATTTTTTTTTTTTTTGGATTACTAGGTATTAATAACCATCAAATCCAAAAATTTAAACAGACAAGCATGAGCCCAACAATAGAGTATAAGCTCTCTAAGACTCTGACACACCCTCTCATATGCAAGACTAACGGGCTTACCTAGTGGCTCAAGCCCAGACACAAGCATACAACAAATTCATATAACATTTTCTGATTTTACCACGCAAGGGGTTTGAACCCAAAATACATAGGACAAATGAAGCTCTGATACAACTGGCTTCCCCTCCAAAATTTGGAGTTTTGGATGGCACTAGACTAAATTTGTATTTTCTCACTTGTATAAATTACCTTATATGATCTTTACTTAAGTCTTTGTTCATGTCTTCAACAGATTTTAAGAAAGCTTCAGCTGAGGAAAAGTTAAGTCTTTTCAATTCGTTACTTAGGGGTTATCAAGAAGAAGTTGACAATCTTACCAAGAGAGCAAAATTTGGTGAAAATGCATTTCTTAACATCTATCAAAAACTTTATGAGGCTCCAGATCCTTATCCTGCTCTTGCTTCAATTGCTGTGAGTATTAACTTCTCTCACTTAACATGTTTCATCACAGTGAGGATTAATTAAATATGCATTTTTAATTCATTCATCATTGACTTCTTGTATCTTATATGAATGAATTTCTTTAGTGTTGTGGGAGATTATGTGTATGTGCATTGAATGGTGTGTATATTGTTCGGATAAATTAAATTAAAGGATTCTTTATCTGTGTATCAGATACATATCAAGATCATCAAGTATTAGTATCCAGTGATAATATTCACTCGCACTAATATTCTTGTTAGACCATAGAGTGCTTGACATTATTAATATTTTTCCTTAATTACACATGGGATA
This sequence comes from Dimocarpus longan, assembly GCA_022984855.1. Lineage (NCBI taxonomy): Eukaryota > Viridiplantae > Streptophyta > Magnoliopsida > Sapindales > Sapindaceae > Dimocarpus > Dimocarpus longan. The sequence goes on from CM041024.1 coordinate 17,977,297, forward strand.
TTGAAACTGTACAAACATAAAACAAGTTAGGAATCTTCCACTAGTGCTTCGTACGACGTCGTATGGCACCTCTAAACATAATTTTTTTTTTTTTAACAAGAAATAGAAACTTTATTAATAAACAAAAAGAAGATACAAAAGTGGACCAGAAGTCCACCAACAAAAACAAACAAAGACGAAAACAAAACAAGAAAGGAAAAAGTAGTAAACAAATAGCAGTCTTCCAATCAAACATAATAAGAAATAAAGACAAATCTTTAAAATTTCCAGTAAGGAAGGCTTAGAGAGAAACCAAATAATACGTTTTATCTCATAAAAAAATTCTCCTCCTCTTCTACTTCTTCTAAGATTTTTCTATTTTTTTCCTCCAAAATAACTCACAAATTGGCAAAAATTTCACAATTCTAAAGAATATCTGCTCTTTGTCCCCCTTTTAAGACTTTAAATTCTTCCAATAAGAAAGAACATAAAGAATTAAGAGCAGTCCACTTCAAACCAACTAGAGAAAAAAACTTGTTCCATAACAAACTGACTACCGAACAATGGAGAAAGAGATGACCCAAGGTTTCCCCACTACTCTTACACATAACACACTAAGAGAGAGAAAGATAGGTACTAGGATACCTTTTTTGAAGGATATCACTAGTACTTAATTTCTTATGAGCCATAATCCAAACTAGAAACTCGACCTTGTTCGGAGCCTCTGGCTTTCAAATAAGATTAGCAAACTCAAACTTTGGAAGAGAATAATTTTGAACCAACTTTTCAAACAAGGATGTGCACGAAAAAATACCATCAGAACTTAACCTCCACACCCTACGATTGTCCATTCCAGAATTGACAAAAACACCTTCAAGTATGGAAATAAGAGAAGAAAATTCCTCAATCTCCCTATCATTCAAGTTTCTTCTAAAATCAAAAACCCAACCTCTATGATTAGTAGGACAACCCAATCAACTTAAGACTGAAATATTTTGAGAAGAAACGAGCTTAAACAATCTTGGAAACTTCAAGCAAAGAGGCTGAAAATCCAACAAACAATTCTCCCTAAACTGAATTTGAGCGCCATTACCAACAACAAATCTCAAATTCCCCGAGACAGCATGGCAACCTTGCATAATAATTTTCTAAGGACATCGGCTAAAACCTTTAAGAACCACATTAGAATCTGTGCTATTTTCTCTAAACGTAATTTAACGCATGTATTGTGTATTAAACCCCTAGAAATGGTGTATTCGATTTAAAAAACATGTGAGGAACCTTCCGTAGGTGCATCATACGGTGTCATACGACACCTCTGAAAATAATTTCACGCATGTGTTGTGCATTAAACCCCTATAAATGGTGTATTCAATGTAAAAAACAAGTTAGGAACCATATGTTGTATGAAGTACTGTTAGGAAAGGATTATAAATTGGAGTTGCTCTTTCATTTAGTAAAATATTTGACTTCCAGTATTTCAATTACCACTTATAAGCCATGGATATTTCCATGATTTGCTACTCTGGGCATATTGTAGATATTTTTAGAATTAGATGTATTTAGTTGTAATAAAAGAAAAACAGTGATTATCTGTGCAAGGACTGTTCTCTTTGCAGTCTGCATCTTGGCTTTTTTGTTGGTAAAACTTGTCCTTGTGCAGGAGCAAGATCTGAAAGTCTCTGAACTAGAATCTGAAAATCGAAAGATGAAAGTGGAGCTGGAGGAATACAGGACGGAAGCAACTCACTTAAAGAATCAACAGGCAACCATAAGAAGACTTGAAGAGCGCAACCGCCAGTTAGAGCAACAGGTTAGCATTGCTTGGCGTAATTTAGAGATTTAATGGTACCAGGAGCTGTGACATTTTATTGATGTCCTGCTGTGACTGTGAAATGGAGAGCTATTAGCTACAATTTTGGCTTGTGCAAGAGCTCCAAGAGAATAACTGTAGTGATGCATACATTATTTCTGTTGAGTTAGAGCCTACAAGTGCTAAAAAATGTTTAATCTTTCCTTTTGATTGCTCATTTAAAGTTCTATACAATATTGTCTTATATCCAAATCAGACCAAAGAATATTTGAGTTCATGACTTAATTTCTTATGTTGTTAGGGCTTATGGTTTAGATTTCTTCAATACCTAGGATAGCAAGTTACTCTGAGTTCTTAACGATTAGGTTAGGTTTCTTAGAAACTCGTGAACTTATATAAAATCTTGTTAAGATTGCCTCTGATTCGGTCATGTCATTATTGTTATCATCTCTTGTATTTCATTTTAAACCTACGTAGCGATTTGGAAAAGGGATTTCGCCTCCAAACTTTCCCTCTAATAGAGTAGTGGTAACACTGTCGTCATAATGTGATGGATTTTATTTTATGATGATATGAATGTCATTTTACCTGTTCTTCTATATTTATTTAGATGGAGGAGAAAGTGAAAGAAATTGTGGAGATCAAACAACGCAGTCTGGCTGAAGAGAACCAGAAAATAATGGAGGTTTTAAAAGAAAGGTATTATTATCTCCATTGAAGGGGTATGTTTTACATGAAAATGATTGGCAATCTTGAGTTTATTTGGCATTTCTTATTAGATTTTTTTTTTTTTTTCCCATTTTTTTGATATTTCTGATTTTAGTGGCTGAAGTATATGAAGATTGAATAGAAAGGTAGGGCAAATATGATCATTTAGGCGTCACACGTAGAGAAGTTTGCATCTCACAAACCAAGATAAACCGCAAATAACCATGGATATACAGGTTTGGAATTAGACTCGTAGAAACATTAAAAGACTCTTGGATAATAAAAGATTAATGACTCAAAAAGTAAAAGTGCTTTTAAGACCCATTTATATTTGACTCTTGGAAAATATGCTTTAAGACTCTTTGCCTATTAGAAAATTTTAGACTATTTGACTACTTTGACCTAACATTAATGACTCTTTAGCTGTATGCTGGACATCAGAACTTCTTCTTTGTTGTTGATCTAGAACTTTGGCCCATATTTTGATAATCTCAGGCTGTTTGGGCTTTTAATTTAATCTTTTACATTTTTTGTAAACTTTTAAACCGGCTGCCACTTGCCTCTATTGCAAAATAATTCAAAGATTATTTTGCATAGATGATGCATTGTGTATAACGATGTTTTGTTGTGTTTTCCTTACCTTTTGTGTAGCAGGATTCATGTTTTAATGCACTCTTTGCAGGGAGCAAGCCTTGCAAGATCAATTACGACAAGCTCAGGAAAGTGTTGCCAATATGCAGAAATTGCATGAACTTGCACAAAGCCAGTTGTTTGAAGTCCGTGCCCAATCAGGTTATATGCAATTAAGAGTTGTTTTATGTGAAAATTTTGTTGCTTGAATCTTTTACAGTCAATTCTCATTCTCAAAAGGAACTATCGTCTTTCGCTTCCCGTGCTAAGGCCATGGTTCCCTACATGTCTTTTCTTTATTAATTTGCATGTCTTATTTGTTGAATAATATCAGATGAAGAAAGGGCAGCTAAGCAATCAGAGGTCAATCTCCTAATGGATGAAGTGGAACGGGCTCAAACACGACTTCTCAGTCTTGAGAGAGAAAAGGTGCATCCTGAAGCTGATTTTTAGATTTGAGTCAACTTGCCTCTGATTTCTCTGGTGCTATGTTGCTAAAGCTACTTCTCTTCATCTTTTCTTTGAAACTCGTTGTCAATATTATATTCTTTAGCTTTGTTGCTCTATCTCTAAACTCATTCAATGTCATACCCGCCAAGAAAAAGAAAAAGGAGGAAAAATAAAATGAAAAAGACTAACGGACAAACTCTCAACTACAGAATCTAGTTAAATAATTTGGTGCACATGGGATATCTCCTTTGCCATAACTTATTATGTGTCCAAATAAGTAAAAAAAAGAAGTGATTCTATAGCATAGAAATGCATTAACAGTAAAAAGTTGTTTGGACCTTGGTAATCGTCTGCTTGGATTGTTTCTCACCAATAAAAACAATACCAAAAAAAAAAAAAAATGAACGAAACAGATATGGAGTTTCATTGTTGTAGGTGACAGTATGTTTCAAGCTGTAGGTTGTGGCTTACTAATGGCCATAAATTACGTTATGTTAGTCACAGCTAGTATGAATATCTATTCACTACCCAAATACATAAATTTGGGAACAGGCTAATAGGACCTATCTAGGCTGTTCTTGGAGAGTTTCCATAGCATTAATGGATCAGAAGCAAAGACAGTTTGGTTTAGAAAATTTTTCCTTTAATAATGCAATGTCTATTATGAAGGTAATTGAATGATAAGTATGTATGCTGTATGAAAGATATCAGCTTCAGAGTCGAAAATTATATTTCTGCTAATTAAGCAATAATTGATCAAATGTACAAGCCTTGGAACTCAGTCAGACTTGAAACAGGAAACTGAAGATGACATTATATTATAAAACTTTACAGATTTGCAGAATTTTGCCAAAATTAGATATTCTATCATTCCATCAAGAACTACGATCATGGAAATTTTTAAGTCATGATAAAATTGGAGGATAATTTAATGGTTGATTAGCCCATTTATTTGTTTCCACTAAATGAATTAAGCTCATAGGAACATGTGGAAGTTCTCCATTTTTCTCCGACTTGCACAATGTGCTTCCTAAACTCCTGTAGGAGTAATGTTATTGTTAGGTAGCCTTTTATCAAAACAAATGATACCATATATTTCATGTAGGTATGATGCATACTAGCAATTTCTTGAAAGTAAAAGATGAAGTTTGCATGGTCGATCTTTATTTACTTTTTTGGTAAATCATTTGTGGCTGAGTGTTTCAATTGTCCATTGCTTGAGTCTGCAGGGTGTCCTACGCTCCCAATTACAAACGGCAAATGAAGAGACGGAAAGTAAGAATAGGTAAGACATTGCGGTTCCATTTCTGACTTTATTTTTACCTATACTACCATTTATTATTGTATGGTAACTTATTTTTCCTACTGAAAATTAACTACATTAAGTTATCTACTTTTAAGATTTTTTTTTTAAAAAAAAATTTAAAATAAAAAAGGTACGCATGAAAAAGTAAAGCAAATTTTATTCATTTGACTCACACAACGAAATATAAAAGCAAAGATCACCCGTTTGGTACATTTAACAACCCAAAAATTAAGGTCTAGATTATCTTAACATTTAAATACGCACACACACATGTAAAAGCAAAGAAAATTTCATCTGTTTGATACACACAATGAAAAAGTGCAGCAAATTTTATCTGTTTGGTACTTTTTAACAACTAAGAATTAGGTCTAGGTTTTGTTAAAATTTTGATGCTCTGACCAATGTATATATCGTCCATTTTGTTTTTAACAAAAGTTGATTTTGTCTTGAACGTCTTTGTTGAAGTTTGAGAAGAGTCTTGAAAGTTGATCGAGACCATCAAGTATTTAACTAAGTCGATCAAGATGGAACTGATTTTCTAAATCTGAACGTTTGTGCACAATATACAATTTTCTTATCAATGCACATTGATTTTGTTAAAATTGTTATTCAATATTATCTCGAACACTTTGGTTAGTGTCTTGATTGCTTTGTTAAAGTTCTGACCGTTTCAATCAACTTTTCAAGACTTTCAAGACCTAATAAAGGCAATCAGGATGGTATTATTTTTTTATCCGTTAAACTCAATGCACAGTTAGATTAATGAACAACAATACAACAAATAAGTCACAAAGAGTTCCTTTACTGCATTTTCTATTAGAAAGGTGATGTCTTTAATTTTTAGCCCAATGCAATGGGCAGCAGTAATGCAAATACACTAAAAACGATTACCTACCCATCCCATAGAAAATAACATGAAGAATTGTGTTAATTGAAGTTAAAGATTATCTTAGGTCCTTTTAACCTTTTATTTTAGAACCGTTGAGCCAAATAGATTTTTTTTTCTCATAAACACCTCTGTTAAAAACCACAAACCATACGTTCATGTTGGAACTAGCTCGTCTGAGTAAAGGTTATAGCCAGGATCCCTGCCCAATGAAAATGACCAGGTGTGATTAAAATGTGAATTCCTTCCCCTGATAAAAATTAACATTTTTATCTTTCAATTTATTGATGTTATATTATCATGTAGAGTTTTCAGGTTTTGTTTAAAGGTTCATTATTGGTTGCTCTGATCACAGCGATACTCTGGATTCAAATACCTACCTTGAGAATTCTCTGAATGCCAAAGAGAAGATCATCTCTGAACTGAACATGGAACTTCACAATATTGAAACAACCTTGTCAAATGAGCGAGAGCAACACAGGAATGAGATCAAGAAATTGAATGCATTGCTCAATGATAAGGTAATGTAAATGTTTTTCAGATTTCTATTATTGATGTTCATCTTCTCCATTTCCTTCTTTAATGATGTGATTATTCTCCAAAAGGAAAGATAAGGTAATGTTAATGCTATTATTTTCTTGTGATTTTCATTTGTTTATATATTAAATTTCACTTGGTAATTCAGGAAGCTGCTCTTGAGGAGATGAAGAAAGAGATTCAAGTTAGACCAACGGCAAAATTAGTTGATGATTTGCGTAAAAAAGTGAAAATTCTGCAGGTAATTCTATCCTTCATTCCATTTTCTAATAATTGAGGGTTTTCCCTTGGTCAATTGAAAGTTAATAAACTTTGATCGATCTAATTCTGTTTAGTTCAATGGTCAGTTATCGATGCTTGGGTTATTTGAATTTACACTAATGTGAAACATAAATTAGTTTGCTTGCTAGCTATGAAATTTTGGTGTCCCATTGAATTACAATATGTTGGATTGGTAACTCAGTGCCACTTAAAATCATTAAGAACTTGAGAACGTACCGAATGGTATAAGTCTTCAAATGTGTATACAGTTTGTCCTTTTGGGAATGCTTGAAGACTTAACATTTACTCTTCCTGCACTGTGAATGATTTTGCTTCTGCTTCATTTATCGTTTTTGCTTCTAATACTAATAATATTTCTGTGTCGTCCTAATTGTTGTCATTCTGAAGTATGTGGTTATATATGATCTTCGTGCAATCGTGTTAGTGAAGGGTTTTCTGAAACTTCAACTATAATTATTATTTAACGTGGATGGCTTATTGTTAACTACATATGTTTGAAAAAGAAATTTGCATCTTCATATCTCATTATGCATCTTGTTATGTTCTGCTTCCATGTTTGTTTGAGTCCTAATATACTTTTTAGTGTATCGTTACTTATACTTTGATTGTTGTATGCATTTAATTAAATCTGAAGATTTATGTTTTGGTGTATTCTTGTTTAATGCTTGAACATTATAGGCTGTGGGCTATAATTCAATTGAGGCTGAAGATTGGGAAGTAGCTACAGATGGTGAGGAGATGAGCAAAATGGAATCGCTTCTTCTAGATAAAAACCGAAAAATGGAGCATGAACTGACCCAATTGAAGGTATGCCTATGTTTCTTTGTGAGTATTGTTTTATTAGTTTCTGTCTACTACACCATGTATGTTGATTTTGTAGCTGTGAGTTTTGTTTGTTTACTTTTGTTTAACACATACCTTATAGTTTGTCACTGTGGACATCATGTTCATTTTCTGATCGTATATCCTGTTAGTCAATACAATCAATTAGTTATTATTTTAAACGAAAAAGGAAAAAAGAAAAGAAACACCATGAAGGTGTTGATTATAAATCTGGCATGATGCTAAACATCAAAGGAGATTAATATCCTGTGTACATGCTATACTGCCTTATTTTGGTTCTTATTATTTTTTCAGGGTAGTTATAAAACAACTTCTATGCACCAACCATATTTTGTAACTGTTGAACTTTCTGCAATTTTCCAGGTCAAACTTTCTGAGAAAACATCATTGCTGGAGACAGCTGAAGGCAAGATAGCAGAGCTTACAGCAGAGGTTAATGAACAACAAAAACTCATACAGAAGTTGGAGGATGATATCTCAAAGGTTTGGATCATTGACTTTTATGTTAAGTCTTGAAAGCTTATTGATGTAGAATCAATAGCAGAAAATAACTCGATAGAAAAATTAGGATTTAGAAGAGATAAAAACTAGAGGAAAAGGGGAAAATTCTAGACGAAAGGGGAGAAAGTTAGGGGAAAAACGGTGGGAAAAAAATAAGAGGAATTCAAAACTCAATTCAATTATTCAGTCAAGCAAACATACACCGCAATTTATGGAGACCAAAACCACAACAACTAGGTAATAATTATAGTCCTAAAACAAGTAGATAACCGACCTCCAAAATAATGCACTCCTAAAAAGAAATAAAACCAAGATTAAAAATATATAAATTCTAAGATTATATCCTAAACAATTATCGATCACCTATGCCTTCCTAGTTTTGTCATATGCATATAATCGTATTTGCCAATGAATGATCTGTAGGATTGTGAACACCGGTGTATTTGGTTATGTCAGTTTAAGTGGTATAAACTGAATTTGTTAAGATCATGGTATTTGGATTATATGTATGCAATTGTGATTTGTGAATACCGGTGTATTTAGTTATATCAGTTTTAAGTGGCATAAACTGAATTTGTTAAGATCATGGTATTCTGATTATATATATCCTTCTTTAAATGTCTACATCCTTGATTGAAATTCAGGGTTATGGTTCCAAGGACCAAAAGGGTAACAATCTATTTGATGATTGGGATCTATCAGAGGGCAACGGGGCAGAGGTATCTGAGGTAAATCTCTCATTTTCCTCACTGCTCTGCATTTTTAAGTTTTGAGAATTACGTTCTTTAGGATAAAATTAAACCTCATGCGTTTTAAATTTGGACATATGTTCATTAATTGCAATGATTAAACTCATGGCAAAGGTATATATATGATTACTTTATCCGTTCTTGTGATTCTAGTGATTTGACGTTTTAATTGATATAAGCAAACATTATTTAGTTTTGTTTTGACATTTGGGCATTTCGGGTTAATTGCATTGTTCTAACATTCATGATGATTACAGAAAACTGCTTTGAAACCATCTATGAAAGGTAATGCAGATAACATAGGCAATATCGAAGAATAGTAATATCTGTCTGAGGAGATGAAAGGACGGCAGCTCAATGTTGCTGGTTCATGTAATGTGGTTTTTAGATATTTGTGTATGGGGTTCTATCTGTTAAATACATAGGGTGAATTCCTGTCCACATTTTTCTTGAGCTGTCATTTTGCAATGACTCTGTCTAGTCTAGTTGATAAAGAGGGAAGTTCATTCCACTGGCATATGGAGTTGTTTGAGTTTTGACTATGCTTCTGGTTTTCAAGTCTTAGGCTTTCTTTTCCTTGCAATATTGTTCATTTGCATCTGGAGCTGGATTAATGTTTTATTTATGTTCAGTATGACCACTGCTACTTGCCATCTATTTTGGATGGGTATCATGCCTTTTGTGATTGGAGTGATAATTCATATACTCTGTCTTCTCAATCAGAAAACAGATAAAAAGCATGCTTCCTCAGATCAAGATCAGAGCTCAATGCTTAAGGTGATATGCAATCAACGTGACCGATTTAGGACACGCTTGCGAGAGACAGAAGAGGTTTGCTGTTGCAACTATTCTTTACCAAGAACAATCGCTACAGAGCATATACCCATCATCAGATTATGGATTCATTAGTGTGGCTTTCTCTGAATTTTGTAGGAAATAAGACAGTTGAAGGAGAAGATTGGTGTACTAACAGTGGAACTAGAAAAAACTAAAGCTGATAACGTCATGCTGTATGGAAAAATTCGTTATGTCCAGGATTACAATCAGGAGAAAGTAGTTTCTAGAGGATCAAAGAAGGTATATGGTTTAGTAATTTCTTGGTATGCTTTTTGGTTTCTTCAAGCTCATGGTTTCTGTTATTTTATCATTTGCAGTACGCAGGGGATCTTGAAAGTGGTTTTAGCTCGGATATTGAATCAAAGTACAAGAAGATATACGAGGATGATATAAATCCTTTTGCAGCATTCTCAAAAAAGGTTGATGAAAGATCATATCTGCTATATAATAATATGTATTGCTAAAATATTTAAGATGGTATTAGTGATTGTCATTTTACTTACATATATTTATTGTAAATGTGTCTGTTATTGTCAGAACCATTTAGGTATTTATTTGCTGTCTGGTGTGGTGTGTGTTATATTATTGTAACGCTCTATCTACTTGCTGCTATCTTTTACGTGCCATGTACTAACCATGCTTATTTTCCTTCAATTAGGAAAGGGATCAAAGATACAAGGAATTAGGTTTCAGAGATAGAATCACACTTAGCAGTGGACGCTTCCTTCTTGGCAACAAGTATAATTTTCCTCTACTAATTTTAGAGTTTTTACAGTGTTCCAATTAAACTTCTTTTATGTGGTTTTTCAGCACTTTGAACGCAATATAGGTTTGAAGCTTTTAATATGCATCACTTATAATATCATTGCCCTCTTTTGCTGAAGTTTGGTTTGGAATCTCACTGTATTGTGTTCAACCATTCTCAAGTGTAATGGAAACAATATTCTTATTTAACTATGCATTATGTAGAAATCTTTATTGCAGTGCCCTCCTCTGTCTCACCACCCACACGTCTGTAATTTGTGACTTCCTTTTCTTCATCAATGCTTTTGTATTGTGTGCCGGATATGCCGTAGGAAGTTGATCATTTTTAACATTCTTTCAACCTAAGAGATGGAAGTTCCACATTTTGTCTTACAGTCTTTGCCTAATCATTTTTTTCCATAGTGTACAGAAATGTATGTGAACATCAAGTTACATTTTTTAGGTGTCAATTTTCATGTATATCATAAAGAAGTCTTAAAGGCCCATTTTTTTCTTGGAGGGAATCCTGTACAAAATGCAAGTGTTATTAGGGGAAACTTCATTTTACCACTTTCTTCTTATTTGCCTTGGATGTGATTTCTGCTCTGCTTTCTACTTAAAAAATACATCACAGCTTAATTAACAATTGCTGTTTCAGATATGCTCGAACATTTGCATTTTTCTACACCATCGGGTTGCATATCCTGGTTTTCACTTGTCTCTACCGGATGTCAGCCCTGAGCTATTTGAGGTAATAATAAGTTCACGGGTTCATATCAAATGCTGTTTTGGTTTTCTCTTTTTTTTTTTTTTTCTCCTGCTCATAATATTTCTCTGCTTTGCAGCAATGGCCCCGAAGATTTTATTGATGAGAAGAAGATTACGAACCTCCCCCATGCGCTCTGATTTTCTTGTTTACTCAGATTTCAACATAAGATCAAAATCATGAACATAAATTTTATACAATGTACAGAATTACGCACAACAAAGATGGTGTAATCGTGCGTGCTTGTCATGCCAAATTTGTTGGGTGCAATGAAGCCTCGTAATTTTTATATTGATTTTATATCATGTAAATGGGATCAAAGCTTGTGACAAGTAGGAGATTCTTCGGCAATTTTGAGTTTTTTGTCTACTTGTGTATTATAGTGTTTGTTAGGATGGATCGAGATTGGATTAATCCGAGTCGAATCTACCGATTGGCACCTCTAGGAGACCGGACAAAATCTAGTTCCATTTTATCGTCCAACTGAGGCTAACTTATCTGTTCCACCATTTATTGTGGGACTATAATGAGTCCTGTTTTCCATTTTTTATTTACTTATTTTTTTTTGGAAAGAGTTTTTTTTTTTTTTTTTTCAAATTCTTACTCTATTAGCTATTCATATATGAAATTAATTTATATATTTTATTTCAGTAGTTTTGAAAATTGATATTTTCTGATAAAAATTAAAAATATATATATTTTTATTTATTTATGATATTATTTCTTATTTAATTAGCAAGATTATTGAAAAAATAAATTAATAAAAGTCTAAACATGTATGTGTATATATATATATATATATATATATATATATATATATATGAATGAAAGCATATTGTGCGGTTTCAAAATTTAATTCTAATCCTACAATAAAATATGTACAATTAGATTTGTTAGAAAAAACAAATACAATTAGTAAATTTATTCTTACTGTATTCTAAGATATCCAATCCCATGACAAAAATATATAAACTCGACGAAAATAAAGATATATGTTAATATATAGGAGTGATGGGAGTCAAATATATAGGTACCTGAAATGCGGCATGCAAATTATATCACTAGACAATAAAGGGCCCATGAGGCATTTGCCATGTTTTTTTCTTATTATTGTTTTTGTAAAACTTTATTTATTCGAATATTAGGTTGAAACTTAATAGATAACTATTAATTATTGAAAGAACTTTAACCATAAAGAAAATGTATGCATAACCCACTCATTTTGCACAACTTATCCATGGTATGTAATTTTATAGCACGTGATATGATATGATTAGATTGAAAAAATGTGGGGTGGATTAAAACTTTTCCTAATTTAAAATCACAAAGAATTGTATATTCATTTCGTCAAAAAACCTTTCGAATATTTTTTAATATTATTATTAAAAATAAAAATAATATTTTTGACAAATATTGTATTCAAAATGCAAAAACATTGATGGGTTTAATTAAGAATATTTTTTGAAAACTGAAAATAATTAAAAAAATGTGTTTTGTATTATTTTTAAAAATATATAAAATAATTATTTAGAAATAAAAATTCATAATTTATTTTGAATTATAAATTTAAAAACACTATTATTCATTTAAAAAAGCAATTAAACAAGCATGATTTTAATTAACTTTTATTTTTAAAATATATATGTGTGTATAAATATATATAAAAATTATTAGGATCAGTCATTTATCACATTCTCATCAATTTTTATTTTTATTTTTTTTTTGTTCTTCCATTCGATGCTAGCATATGTATATGTATAAAATTCAAAAACATATGCAAAGCCACAATTGTGTTGGGAACTCAAATCTTAACAGGGTGCTTCAAAATCACATTTCCTTCTCGTAATCGGAAAAATTGAGCTTCTCCACCGTCTCTTGGGAGAGAAATATTTATGCTTTCGAGTATTATAAAGCACCAAGTCATGAAACTAGCATACTCTGTCAGAGCCTCTATTTCTGCAATCCGATTTCCTTCCACCCACCAACACCACCCTTCCTTTCTCTCTTCATTGACTCTCCCTCTCTTTTCTCGTCTAAATACAACCACAATGTCCAACTCCACGTCTTCTTCCACCTCTAGAAGTATCTCTTCGACCACCGAAGAGGGTTTTCAGGCTTTGCCCAAAAAGCAACAGCAACAGCAGCCCTGGCTCATTGTTGGACTCGGGAACCCCGGGAAGAAGTACCAGGGCACTCGTCACAACGTATTTTGTAAATGGGTTTTGATTTTATTTATTTATTTATTTATTTTTATATGAATTGTAATGTGATGGTGTGTATTGTGTTTGTTTGTTAATAGGTGGGGTTTGAGATGGTGGATGCAATTGCTGACGCTGAAGGGATACCAATGAGCTCTGTCAACTTTCGAGCCCAATTCGGAAGAGGTTCGATTTTTAGTATTCTATTGATTGTTGTTTATGTTTTGTTGAATTGGGTTTAAGTGGAAAACATCATAAATGCTGATGGTGTCTGTTTGTCGAATCAACCGTATGTAATCATACTGTTTTATTTGTATATACTTGGTTGGGATTGATTCTTGTTGGTCAGAATTTAGGTTGTGTGTTAAATTCTTAAATTACATTCAAAACTTGCTTTCGAAAGCTAGCTACAGGTGCGTTTTGTTTCTCTTCTATCCAAGTTGTTGCGTTATTGTTTGAATTAGATGCTGAATGTTTTTCGTTATTTTTGTGAGCTAAGTAGGGTTAATGGCCACAACAGGTTGTTCGTTATATCTTTCTTTTTTAATATCAGAATAGCTGAACCATATTCAAGGATTTTCAAGTCAAGTTTTTTATTATATGTTTTTTGTTATCTTTAGGGAAAAGCCAACTGCGTTCTTCATGTGACTGTTCTGACAGTTGTTTCAAAATTTTGTGGCGTTCATTTGGAAGTTGTTAAAGGCCATCAAATTAGATGGAAATTGTATAAGCATTGGTTTTTGCTTTCGGTGTGCTTGTATATCTTGTCTATTGGGTTTGGTCCTGGTGAAATGGTATCAATTCACCCATGAGTGATTAGTAAAATGGTTGGGTCGTATGGTTTGCTCTCTCAAGGTCTAAAGTTTAAACCTCTTCTAGGGAGCCTACACGGCCAAAGACTATAGTTTACCAATTCCCAAAGATTATTTGGTTAAGCGAAGGCTCCAATTTCAAACTCAAATTTGCTAAGTGTTTTGAGGGATTTCTGGATTATCAAAAATAAATAAATAAATGAAATGGCATGAATTCATTTTCTGTCTAGTGAACATCTTAATTGTCCGGCATTCTAATGGCTTGAGTAGATAAATGGTGCAAGTTGTCCGTCATCTATAAGATTCCTAACTCAATCTCCTGCTAATGAGTGGTAAAGAGCTAAAAAGCCTGAAGTTTAGTTTGGGGTGTCAACTGTAACATAGCACCTCAACTTTTTGTAATGAAAATTGTGGTCATTGCTATCTTTCCGCATTTGATATATAGAAGTTTTAAAATATCAGTTTGTGCTGAATTGAAATGGTCTACATTTATCAATTTTAATTTATTTGTAGCATTAGTTTGAATATTTTAAAATTTTTCTCACTTCACCTGAGTTCACCAATTACCACCTTCATCTGGAAATAGGAAATTTATGTATGTATGAACTACTAAGTATCACTTATATTTGGAGTTCTAATGGTTGGAAGAATTATAAAATTCTCACTGTTTATGATCTTGAAAGTGCTGGTTTACGTGTTCCAGGTTTTGTCGGGAATGTTCCAGTAATGCTTGCCAAACCGCAAACTTTTATGAACGCAAGTGGTGAGTCTGTAAGTAAGCTCATCTGAAAAGACATCTATTTAATTTTAGTTTTCAGGACTTATCTCAGATTCATGCTTTTATGGTTTTTGAAATGATTGGTTTACGTTCGCTTGCTTTTTGAAGGTTGGGGCCATTGTATCATATTACAAGATTCCGTTGAAGCAAGTACTTGTGGTAATACATTCCTTCTCCTATTTGGTTGATTGCTGATATCGTTTTGTTGAATTAAATATTTACTATCGACTTAACTGCTATCTTTCTGAACATTTTCCAACATATTGTCCTGTTCTACAGATATTTGACGACTTGGATTTGCCATTTGCCAAATTGCGTCTACTGCCCAAAGGTGGACATGGAGGACATAATGGGTTGTTTATTCTGTCTCTGTTTTTTCCACTTTCCTGTTAATGGAATATATAAAATCAATGTTAATGTTCCTAATTAAGTTTTAGGTTTTCAACATGTTAATTTATCAACTCTTGGTCACTCTAAATTCTTCTTTTTTCCCCAAAAGATAAATTCTGGATCTCTTTAAGATCAATTTACTAGACACCGCCATATTATTCCTAGTTCTGTGAAATAAGCATCATATGGCGGACGCGGAACTATACTGAACCAAAAGTTTTAGTGCAATAAACGGCTAGAACATATTGGAGTATTATGGAAATTTTTTTACCTGCATGAGATGTTTGGGTAAATTTTATGGGGATCAATGCCTCGTTCAGTATGTATATATATATTTTTTAATGAAATTTAATTTATTGAAGCTAATGTTGGTGTCCAGTTATATGATTTGCTCAACCTGGTCTGATTAGGTGAGTTGTATGATTTATTATGTTTGCTGCTTCTTGTAGGATGAAGAATATCATTGATCATTTCAAAGGGAGCCGTGATTTTCCTCGTTTAAGAATTGGTATGTGGGGAGTGCTAGAGTAAAATCTAAACCATTTTGTTTTATGTTCAATTTGTTAATTAAATTCGTGTTACTTTTGTAGGGATTGGACGGCCTCCTGGGAAAATGAATGCCATGAACTTTGTTCTTCGCCCATTCGATAAACAAGAACGTCAAGAGGTATGTGAATGCTTTGCATCCACTTTTGATAGAGCATTTTTCTATACGCACCTAGTGTTTCCCTAATGCCTTGTTGGAAACATCTTTCAGTTGGATTTCACATTTCAACACGGCATAGAAGCAGTGCAAATTCTTTTGCTTGAGGGGTTTGATAAAAGCGCGACTTTTGTCAACAGTGCCAAATCCATCGAACAACTTAGTTAAATTGGCTAAATCATTTACAGTTGGGTTTGACTAATTTACTAGTTGAATAAGATTATTCATTAATAATAACTTTTGAATTTGTTGTAAAAATAATTATTAAAGAATATTCAAGGATTATTATTGATGAGTAATCTTACTTAACTAGTAAGGTAGTCGAACCCCTAACAATTAATTATGATGACCGCTATGAAACTTATTTATTTAGTGAAGGAGGTTGTGCATTAGAGCAAATAGGATTTTGTGAAAACCCCATTTGGATTTTTAAGAACCCGCCATGTGTACATCCATTATTTGAAATAACAAAAAAAAATGTAGCATAAGCAATTGCTTTAATTTGAGACTAGTATCGTTACACTTCTATGGAGGGTTCATTTAATATTAGAGACATCCTTCTTAATATCCCTCTTAAGCTTTTCTTCCTATATTGTTGATCCTAGGGCTAGAAAATAGAAGTTTATTACGAAAGACAAGATAGAAGTAACTACGTATTAACTGTGCCCAGCTAGTTTGAATTTTCTTGATCGGACTAAAACTCGATTTAATAGAGTTTTTCCTAATATATTTTTCAGAAATGGATATTTTATATATAAGTCTTTTACAAATAGAGTTTTTAGAGATAAGTTATCGGTCGTTTGGTTGTAATTTACAAAAAAACTCTTTAAAACGGTAAATTATTTGGTTTGATTAATTTTAAGTTATAAGATTACCAAAAATGATATTTAAAAGATAATAAAATAATGAAATCCATATACAGTATATTAATGTTCCATAATTTAAATCGCATGGTTCAGAAATGTGCATCAAAAATATCTTCGAAGTAAAAAGAAATTTTAAAACAAAAAAATAAAAACTAATAAAAAATTTTAAAGAATAAAAAAGAAAAAAATCTTCAGAGTGTTTTATTGAAACAAATACGGAAAGTATTTATAATAATTCAGGGAAAAGTTTATTAGTGATCTAACTTATAAGAGTTGAGTGAAATTAATAAAATGCTTTAATATTTAAAAAAAAAAAAAAAACTTAGAATGATTTATTTATAAATGCCCAAAATTTGAGTTTATCTTATATATATTTCAGTTTTTTTAATTGTTTAAAAATTCTATTATAATAACAATCAAATAACACTAACAAATAATTTAAAAGAGCTTTTAAGATTAAAAAAACTCCTCTAGACGGTAAACAAGTTAATTAATCAAATCTGTTAAATGATATAATTACATTGATGTCTGTGGATAGCACGTTAGCTTGTAGGTGATACAATATTGGGATTACAATTCGAGACGTTAATTTAAGAAGAGCAATATTACTTAACCGGAAAACTTTCTAACATAAAATCTATGCATATTCACCTTTCAATATATATATATATAATGCTGTGCATATTCATCAAATAGAATCACATATTATCTCATGTATACGTAGATATTGTGTGTGGCTATCGGATGCCCAAGTCTCGCAAAAAAAATCATGCCACACGTTCGATTCTCATTTTACAGGACTGTGTATAGAGTTTAAAAACAGAGATCCGGGTATCTAATGATGGGACTTAAATAATAAAGCAAACTATTGACTTGCTTTGAGGTCAACTTAAAAAAGAGAAAAATTGTAAGTAAAACAAACACCCTCCAATAAATAAATAAAACAAGTGCCATTTCTTTTGAACGTAAAACAAATGCCATTTCACATCACCATTTTATCTGTTATATTTTGCTCTGATTTCCCGGATCAAGATCAAGCAAATTATAAAAGTATGATTGATTTCTCGTACAGTTGGCGACTTGCGTCCTATCCTACGTGGTTTAAAAGTCTCTTCAAATCGCAAATCAGAAAAAAATCAAAATGTTTCCACAGGCATGGCTACCGATGTTGACAACTAATAATGCAATGTAGTGCAAGTTTTTATCATTTCAAATCACTTTAGAATTGACAATAACTGACCTGATAGTGATACATTCATGCATTTGCTTTATTAACTTGTTTTCCCCAAATCCTAATTATTTTAAACAACATTTTGCATCTATTACTGTAGAATCACAAGGACATTTAGTGGGTGTTTGCGTCTGTGTTCAGTCATTTTCCCTTTTGGGGAAGTTGCCCTCAATTCCCTAAGCTTTAGCATAAGGCCACTTGTGCAGGATCCTGAATTTGATTCTCCTACAAGCACATCTTTAAACTCTAAAGGTTTGATACCTGGAATTCGATTAAATTAATTTAATAGAATTAGATAAATTAGTTTTATGGTATGTTTGGTGTGAAATATAACTTGAAATTAGATTAAAAATAGTATTATAGATTGAACAAAAAGTATAATATATTATATATTTTTTAATTATTAGTGTATCAAACTTTTTAATTTTTAAATTATTAGAAGCTGGATATACTGACGGTAAACAACAGATTTGTTCCGACCTTTATTGACTTATCACAATCCTCAGTTGAGTGACAGAACAATCCAGCTAATGTGAATTCATAATGTTACGTATCAATGCGACAATGCCTGTTTTCAAAAATAACCTGTTCAAAGTCCAGATTTTCACCTACTCTGGCCATATTTGTTTTCGAAGGCGCAAAAATCGTCAGTTCTCTACAGCGGCCCACTCGACATCATCAGTTCACATCTTATCTTACTACCCGACAAACCACCGAGAATCTTACATAGTTAGCACTTAAGAACTGAAAACAATTATGTAAGTGTTAAATCTCTTTTAATTAAGTAAACCTGTTTTAGGCACATAAATGGAAAAAACGTGAAGCCCATGACTTGGAGCAAATGCACAAAGTGAAAGGGTACTGCTTTGAAACTCAAGATATGTATACTTGATGGCTTCGAAACTCTTATCTTATTCTAAGGAGTAAATAAGGTAAATATTCGGT
The DNA here is from genome assembly GCA_022984855.1 of Dimocarpus longan. NCBI lineage: Eukaryota > Viridiplantae > Streptophyta > Magnoliopsida > Sapindales > Sapindaceae > Dimocarpus > Dimocarpus longan. Next base: position 17,996,251 of record CM041024.1, read on the forward strand.
GTCTAAATGATAAAATAATAAAATAATTCAGTACATCATCATTTAGTATAAATGATCGTCTTAAAACATTAAGTATAAGTAATTTTATCTGTACTTAATCCCCCTTCCCCCACCATTTAAAATAAAAAAAATCCACTTTATTATTCTTGAGAAGCAAAAAATAATCTAACTTGAGTTTTGTGACTATAATATTAACCAACTTATAAAGTTAAATCTAATAGTTTATTTATTTATTTATTTCCTTGGTGGAGAAAAATTTAAATTTGGGACTTAAGTTTTGGTGGAAAATGTAATTACCAATCATACTATACATACAACCATAATAATATATTAATTTTTTATTAGGCAGTTGTCTCTTCACCTTTAAAATAGAGATAGACAAAGGCAAAGCCAACTTCATTAGATTTGGGAAGCCCGAGGGCACGGGAAATTTTGAAAATAAAAATATGGATAACAAAAACGTTGAGGTAAAGTTAAATAGACTTTATCTTTATTCTGTGCATGGAGTGTCAGTTCAGCGATAAACGTGCATCCTCTTCCTTTTCAATCTGATTTGATTCCAATAAGCGCACCCTACCGACTCATTAAAAATAAGGTATGATTTTCTCTCCCTCCTATGTTAGAGAATAAGGTAGGATTTTCTCTTTCTCCTATGTGAGAGCAGTCTTTTCATCTGTATATAAATCGTTTTTTCTTATCTGAGAGTCTCTCTCCGGACCGTGCATTCAATATATAATCTCATTTGGTCCGATTGTTCCTAGTCCCAAGTATATAATATAATTTAAAAAAAAAAAAAAGAGTTTAACTTTATTTTAAAATGAAATAATAAAAATTTGAACCTGGGCCATGGCTCTCCAGGTCCCAAAATGAAAAGAGGCTTGAATCCATTTTATTTATAAATAAAAAAATAATAATAAAAGTTTATCACTTCGTTTTTTTAAATATTATCATGAATAGGTAAGAATCTATGGAAAACTATCCAAATTAAATATTAGCTACGTGACTTAAATATAATTTTATAATCATAACGTTGAACAAATTCTACTAGCACAAACATAATGGAAAAAAAAATCTGTCAATATATATTAATAAAAATATTCCACATCAACCGTATTAATAATGTTAAATTTAGCTCACCGGACATAATGGAGTTGACATTACTTCCCTTGTTTCTGCTTCAAGAGCAAGGTTCGAGCACACCTGTAAGTGGGTTATGTTTGAGGCATCCTTCTTATTTGTATGTGTGGGTTTTTCCTCCTCTTAACTTACAAGAGCTTATTCCGAATCGTGTTTTAGATTATATATCAATAGGTACAGGATGTAACATCTGTATTTGTTATATGTACTTGTAAAAAAAAAAATGCTGAATTTAAATACAGCCAGAAAACTCTGACCTATTCACTGATTACAACAAAACCTATGTTATAAAATTACTCACCTAAGTTACAAGTTACAACACATGAGACATTATAAGCTTCTGTCTCTCGAGTCTTCACAATGACTGCACTAAGCCAACTTTATATTTAAGCAGCTTCATGTGATTGTGTGCCTGACTATTTGTTTAAGCAAATCACTTTCTTTCACGAAATAGAAAGGTCAGCGGCACAACTCATAAGTCACAGCCATGAAAAAGGCAGAAAACATTCCAAGACTGGGAGACCTTAATCAAAGGCATGACATGTGGTTTGGTTATTCAACAATCAACATATAGTCCTTGTGAAGCTTACCTACTTTTTACTTTTTATAGCAGAAATTGTTGTGGTTGACCTTAGAATCTTCAGTTTGCACACATTGCAATTGGCGGAATAGGCATCCTTAATTTGTGCTAAATCTACTTCAAGATTTGTGCCTTATAAAATTCAGCTTCAAGCTTTTGAATACCATGGTTGTGCCTAGAACCGGAAATCTATTCAAAAGAGTCACCTTACTACAGTCACCAACCTAAAGATACAGAGAAATTTCTAATAAACAAATATATCGCATCCCTTACATTACAGGCTTTTTTTATTAAAAAAAATTTAAAAAAAAATACCACATCTATAGTTATATCACAGGCTTGTTCAATAAACATTTATACAAATTAATTTTACGATAAATTCACTTATTCAATTGTTCAAGTCTTGGTGATCCAGATTGTGTAAGGTATTTAGGTTGTGTGATTGTTTGTCCATATTACATAAACAGATAAAAGCTTGTAAATTTATTTTACACATAAATATATTTGTATGGGATAAAAGTACTTTTTAAATATGATAAAATTATCATATTATCTCTTAAGTCCCAACCATGTGGTTATTTGTCTTCCTATCTATATTAATAGTAGGGTTCAAATTCTACCGTGTATATTTCTAAGTACGTATGATTTTTGTTTTTTATTCATTGATTAAAACAGTATCTCTTCGTTATTAGAAGTACGAATCCAGAGTACTTTAATTTCAGCAACCCTGACTCCTAAATTAAAAATAGAAAATAAAAATAAAAATAAAACGAAGAGGGAGAAACATGACAAAATTAGACATCATATGAATTTAATAGCTTCTTAGAAATCAATCAGTAGCTTAATTGAGCAAGTGGGGAGCACCGGAGCACACAAATTAAAGAAAACAAGTGCTTTGGGAGGACCCGCAAGTGGTGATTTGTCTCGGTAGGCACACAATTATGTTTGTCTCTATTAATGTCTAAAATAACTTCTACTGACAAGGTGGTGGCTGCTGTCTCTAAACCATTGACAGGCTGCTCTGACCGGAATTGGGAGTGTTACTAGCTGTTCAAGAAGGTCTTCTGCTGGCTAAAAGTCTCCATTCACGGGTTGGCTGGTTAGAATTAGATGCTGTTAACGTTGCTTCTCTAGTCAATGTAGCCTCCTCTTGGAATCCTTTTTTCAATGTCATTGGTGATGTTAAGGCACCATGTAGAGCAGTAGGGGTTTTGCATTGTCTCACTGTTCCTAGAGTGTGTAACACGGTGGCTCACACCCGTACTTCCTTTGTCTTCTCCTCGGACATGGAGACAACTTGACTTGATACTAAGTCTTTCTATATTTATCTACGAGGGATAGTTTATTTTTTCTACTTAAAATTTAATAATATTAAATTATATTTATTAAGTTATTTTTTAAAGTAATTAAATTACTTAAAATTATTAAAAAATAACTGAAAAAATAAGTAAGAATTTTTAATTTTTTACTTAATTATAAATCATTTAATAATATTAAAAACTTTTATTCCAAATCCATCATTCCTAAAATAACATAATTTTAAATATATCCTAATTTTATATTACTCTTTTTTTTTTTTGATACATACAAAAAATATATTTGAAAAGTAAAATTTAAATACATCTCATTCCAAATTATCTTAAAATTAAAATAATATATTTTAATTTACAATTGAAATATTCATTTTTGTAGTTATTTTCTTAAATATATTAATATACTTAAATATATAAATATGGTTATTACTACTATACTTTTTAATCATATTTTACCTATAAATAAAATATTATTAATATGTACATAAAAAATATTTTAGAGTTTATTAAATTATTTATTTTCAAATGTTTGTATTAAATTAATTGAGCAAAATACACAAAACCCCCTCAGGTAAGACCTAAATACAGTTATAGTCAAAAATTGAGTTTAATAACACAATAACCCCAGTTTAACGGTCAAAATATGTTAAAATTGACGGTCAACTTTAATTTAAAGTGTAAAGACGTAAATGCCCTCCATTTTTAAAATTAATTTTTTTTCTTTTAAAATTTAAAACTCTCTCCAGCAACCATCTTCCAGGCCCTTCATCTTCATCCAACAACCATCTTCCAGGCCCTTCATCTTCATCCAGACATAAATGGCCACTACTCATCCAGAAACCTTCATCTCCCAAACATCAATCTGCATCCAGACATAAATGGCCACTACATGCAAAAACCCACATCAATATGTAAAAACCCAAACATATTATTAATCATCCGCAAAAATCCAAACACATTATCAATCATCTTCTTCAAACCCAGATAAACCCATCCAGATATCATCTTCAAACACATCCAGATATCATCTTCAAACAGATCTGGGTTGTCTGGGTTCGAACCCAGATCTGGGTTCGTCGAACCACGTCTGGGTTCGTCCAACCATGACGAACCCAGATCTGGGTTCGGGGAACCACGACGGGCACGCCGAACCTAGATCTGGGTTCGACGAACCAAGCCGAACCTAGGTCTGGGTTCGTCGAACCACGACCGGTTCGACGAACCCAAACGAACCCAGATCGATCTGGGTTCGTCATCTAGGAACCCAGACGTCTGGGTTCGTCGTCGCGAACCTAGATCAGATCTGGGTTCGAACGCGACGACAAACCCAGATCAGATCTGGGTTCGAACGCGACGACGAACCCAGATCAGATCTGGGTTCGAACGCGACGATGCGAACCCAGATCTGATCTGGGTTCGTCGTCGTGAACCCAGATCTGATCTGGGTTCCGCGAACCCAAATCAGGAAGAAGAAGAAGAAGAAGAAGAAGGTGGTGGAGATCAGGTAGAGGCAGAGAAGAAAAAGAGGAGAAGAAGAAGAAGAAGAAGAAGAAGGTGGAGAGAGAGGCGAGGATGTGGGAGTGACAGAGAGAGAGTTTTGGAAAAATAGTTTTAATAATTTTTTAATAATTTTTGTTATTAGTAAATGACGAAATTACCCTTGATCAATCGAGAGTTGCCTAACAGATACTGTTAACTCGGGGGTATTGTGTCATTAAACCTAATCTTTAACTATAGCTGATTTAGGTCTTACCTGAGAGGGGTTTTGTGTATTTTGCTCTAAATTAATTAAAATTACATTACAACAAATAGTAAAAAGGGTATAAAATATAAATATCAATTTATTAGTTTTCAGATAATTTTAAATTTAAAAAAAAAAAACAAGTTTACACTATCTTTAGAGGTAAAGAAAAAAAAAAACATATTATTCAGATTTCATGTTTCAGTCACTATTCAGTCTTCAGTTTTCAGTCTTCAGTAGCACAGTTCTATTTTCAGATAAAAAAACAAACAATCCCTTATTTTAACAAAAGTTGCATAATTTCAAAACAATAATAATAATAATAACTTCTACTAACACATATATTTAAATCATAATTTTGCTCAATAATCCCCTTCATGTTACTTATTATATGATATATTGGGAGCAAATTTTAAAAATAGCTAACAAAATTCGAATCCTGCAAAAGAATAATTAAAAAAAAAAAATGAATGGAGCATATTAATTTATGAGTTGAGTAATATTATTGAATTAGGCTGTGCACAATATTACTGTAAAATAAATATCTATATATTTTATGTTGAAAAAATAATAAAAAAATATTTCTAAATATTTAAGTAATACTAAATTCAATTAATTTTATAACACTTAGACTTCATTTGATACAACTTATCCGAGTAATTATTTTAAGAAATTGATCTTTTGGAAATAGATATTTATAAGTAGCTTTTTATAGGTTATTTAATTGTCAATTAAAAAAAAAAACTCTTTTAATTGAAATTTTTTTAAATTATAAATTTATCAAAAATAACATGAAACATTATTATATTTTTTAACCTAAATTTTTAACTAAAAGGAGGAGAATGTTTGCCTCCAGACTATGAGATAAATGTAACCGGGGTAATTGTTTCTTGAAACAACGAGTTTCAAGGATCTTCTTCCGGTGAATCAATCTGGGCTCCAAGCGGCAGGTGGGTTGCCATTAATAGGCATCTGCTGCTTTCTCAGATGTGGAGCCACACACAATGACATTGATGTACTGAAATACTAATCAAAACAACAACATTCCACTGTTCCACATATGCAACAATATTCTAAACAAAAAGAAAAATCCTATTTACAAATAAAAAATGCACATCACACAACAAAGAGACGAAAAATGCAGGTGCTTACAACACCATGGTACCTGACCGCAGGAAGCTTTGGCCAAGCAAAGTAAATCTACAAATGAAGATTCATAGCTAGAACATGTTCGCATCAGCTATACCGGCAGAATATAGTCCTATTAATTGATGCAATTCCGCATCTGTCAATTAATGTTGATCTTGGGTTAGATAGATATCCAATGAATGACATTAATGGATTCCATAAAAGCCAATTAAATGAAAAAGAAATAAAAAATTGAAGAACCATTTACTTTGGAAATCTTTCAGCCATCTTCGCTTTTGTAAGCGAAAAAATAAAAACTTAAATATCTTTGTTATGGATAAAATAGCGATCAGAATATTCAAGCCCAGACGGATCTACAGTGCAGGCCCAGTGGCCCAGAAGACCAATTATCCGCCATCATTTCGATCCATTCTCCTAGAAGAGAGGCCCGTTAGTGGGCGCTTGTTGTGGTCGCTGACCGCTATCGCTCAGCCTGATCGCTCATTCTGACCGTATACCGTCTATTCCGCAAGACTGGCTGTGACCGTTATATTCTCCGCTATTCAGATCACCGTGTTCTCCTTCAGCTTTATTTGCTGAGTTTGACCGCTGGTCCTTGTCGCTAGCCGTTGGCTCTCATCCCTCAGACTTGCTCGCCAGAATATCCGCCATCCGTGACAGCTAAGCCTGCTCGCCATATTTTCGCCATGATTGACCGCCTGTCTGTCCGCTATTCCTGTCCGATTGAGGTATCCGCCAAGAGGAGCCACTCATCAGAGATGTCCAACAAGTCATTCTCGTCCAAGGCTATCTGTCTGAGCCGGTCACTGGTTTCTGAGCGTGGCCGCGTTCTAACTCCTTCACTCATGATGTTATTCGCCTTACTGCCATGACCAGCTGCGGACATGTCGACCCAGAATCCACCCCGTCGACTCTCCAGCCTGCTGGAAAATCCGTCTCCGTCACGCGTCTGGAAGTCCCAAGTCAGCAGAAGTCAATAGCGCCATGCAGAGTACAGTTCCAAGGCTTGCCATGCACGCTACGTCCAACAGAAACTGCGATCTCAGCCTCGACAGTCCATCATTGCATATCCGACCCGGACAGTAGAAATCTCCCTTGGGCAGACCTCGGATGCGACGGATTCGGCCGCATTTAATGCACTGTCAGTCATTTTAATTGGGATTCTAGCGCATTAAATGCTGTCTGTCAGTGTAACTGTAGTTAACTGTTTGCTTTTGTCTTATTCTGTTTACTGTAGCACGTCCCCTTCCTCTATAAAAAGGGACGATTTTCACTGTAAAAAGGATCCAATCTCTGAGTGTCGTTACTCTACCTAAATAGTGAAAGAGTGAACAGTGGACGTAAACATCTTTTTGGGCCGAACCACTCTAAAAATCTTCTGTGTTTTCTCCTCCTCGCCTCTAACCTCTCATTCTCATTCTCATTGTTTTTTATGCAAATCATGGATTGTCCGAAATTGTAAGCTTGGGCCCTAAAACAACCTCGTTGGCTAAGGGAACATTTTCCCGACGTTAACAATCTCCATAGAGGAAAACTCCAAAAGATAGTAAAATAGGGATATATTAGATATTTTAATCTTTAAAAAAAAAAATCAAAATGACATACTTACAAAAGCCCAAATTTTGAGTTTTCCCGGTAGATATATTTCAATTTTTTTTTTTTTTTATTGTTCAAAAACTCTATTAAGATGACAATCAAATAACACAAAATAAATCTAATAGAGCTTTTGAGATTAAAAAATTATTTTTGACCAGCAGATAAGTTATACTAAACATATATTTACAATCATACCAGCTAGTACCGAACCATTTAAATGTATGTTTCAAATGCATAAATTAATATAGAATATATTTGTTGTGTCCAAAAATAATATATGTTCAAAAATAGCATATAGATCTAGAGCCTAGTAAAAGATCAAAAAGCCTAGGGATCCAAGGGCCCAAAAAAGGGCAATATCATCATGAGGTCAATGAAACCTGTCTCGATAGCATGTGCCACATCGGCGTGCTCGGCAAGCAGCTTGTATATTATTTTAACCTAACGGTAGAAATTAACATTTTCTTTATTTCAATGAATTTTTGGAAAATGAAAGAGACCTTCGTCAAATAGAAAATTACCCCAACTAGAAAATCTCCAAAATCATGGTTTGATCCAGTATCCAAATACTTAATACAATTTGATATAATTTAGTGACTAAATCACATATAATTAAGGAACCTCAACACTATATAAAAGTGTCATTCACATGTAAATAAATACATCCGCACACATTACAATTTGATTATTCACTCCTAGTAGAAACTTTGGTAATACACAACTTTCCTCTTCAACAATAACATAATCATGGATATAGACAACATTCAAATGACCGAACCACGTTACAAATTTTCTCATCTTTATTTACTTTTTTACATCTTCATTATTTTGTTTATTTGTCATCATTGTAGCCCTACATTCATCATTCACATTCAATTCGTATTGATTCGAATGTTGACCAATTTTTGCGTCAACAATATTCTATGATCTAAAATTTTAATTAAATTAGTAAATAAATGTACTTAATTATGAATAAAAATAATAAGAATAACAAAGAAAATTCCATCAATATTTTTAAAGTGACATAATCACAAAAGAAGCGTGCCATCCTTTTAGTAAAAAAATCTGAATCCAATTTCAGAAAAGTAAAAAATTATGAAAATTGAAATGATCATACTACCTTATGGATTGAATAATATTATTCAATCAGGCTGAAAAAAAAATGTAATTAATATGCCTTATCGAAAATATAGAAAAAAATGATAAAAAATATTTCTAAATTATTTAAATAATATCATATTCAATTACTTGTATAATTAGGGTCGTAAGGGTTTTTATACTTATAACTTAATAGTATAAATTGCATCTATTAAGATATTTAAAACTATCTAAAAAAAAAAAAAGTGAGTTAGTATTAAGTCACTTTAAAATGGAATATTGTAAAATTCAAATTTTGTTATTTATTTATTTTTCAAATAATTATTTATAGTATAATAATTCAAATTTAAAATACTGTAAAACTAAATTAACACATTCTAGTTTCTACTTCCAAACCATATTTGGTTGTGATATATATTATGTGATGTTTTAATAAGGTCTAGTGAGCTTTCTACGAAATTACGTAATAGGATTTTACAAGTTTTTTTTTTCTTTTTTCTTTTTAAAGGAAAATGCAAGAATTATTTCCATTATGAAAATTGTTTTCTTAAATTATAGTGGAAACATGTTCCCTACGTAGATGAGAAAACGGACTAAACTTTTGACTTCAATTAATTATTTTATGGAATAAATATGTTTAAATGGTCCCATTCATAATTCAATTAGTCTGTACATGGCTTTTGGAATAGATACCTACCTGCCCCATTTATAAATTAAAGATTGTGTCCCTTTGTTGTTGTGCCCGACTCCTTCAACATTTGCTGCCTCTAGCAAACAACAGTTTCTGTATCCCCGTGAATTCATCATATGATGTCAAAAATATATATATATTAATTATTATCGTGACATGTTAATTCTGAATTTGCAATTTTAATGTATAATTTTTCATTCATTTTTAATTTAATAATTTTATTTTTATTTTAAATCAATCTCTAACTTTTAAATTTAAATTAAGAATAGATAAATGATTATTAAATATTTTGAAACCAATAAAAAAAATTCTATCAAAATGTCAAGATAGTCATATTTCATTATTAGAATTAATTAAATTTGTGTAATTTTTTGTGACTGTTTTTGAACTTTTACAATTTATGACTTGAAGGGAAGAGCATGACATGAACTTTCATTGATATAAGTTTGAAAAACATACCATTCGACCAATATCATATTGTTAAATTTGATACCTTCGAAATTAATATATTTTTCGGTAGTATTTTTACAAAGGGTGGGCATAAAGCATAGGAACCGACTTGAACAACTGTTCTGAAGGTGTTCGGTTCTCATGTTCATTTAAAGGGTGTTCAGGGTCATAACTTTAGAAAACTGAACTTTTTTAAGTTCGATTCGATACCGACCCTTCAAGGGCATATGCCCTATATAAACCCCAACCCTAACTGAGTTCCCTTCCCACATTATGCTTCTTCACACAGCCACCCGCCTTTCATCTCTCACCCATTTTCTTCATCTCTTTTTTTAATCGCCATCTATGCCTTTTATGCATTTTTTTCATTAAAAAAAAAAAATATCGAAACCACCATCTACTCTGCTCGATTGTGCCTCTCTCTCTCTCTCCCCCTTAATCACAACCCCTTCAAACTTTATCAATCGACCGCTTTATCTTCAGTGACCACAAGAACTTCTCAGTCTCTCTCTCTATCACCATCGAGGTACGAATTGGATATTTCAGTGTTTGATGCCAAGAAATGGGTATTTTAGTTTTTAATGCTTGAGCTTTATTGTTCTTATTAAATCGATGTCATTAGGCAACAAATCTGGGTATTTTAGTGTTTGATTGCTAAGAAATTGGCCTAATATAGGCCCAAATTTGGGATCAGAATCAAGGGTGTTCAGTTATGATCAATTTTCTTCCTAAAATTACCATGTTCGGTTCTTTATGTTGGAAATCGAACACCTATATGTCCACCCCTAACTATAATGATTGTAATCATAAATTTCAATCAAAATTTTATATTTATTTAATCCAGTACTTATTAAATTTTCAAATTACACTTCCAATTTGTTAACTTCTAATAAACAACCAAGTGTTACATGATTTCGTAAGTTGCTTAATATTATAAATAATTATTATTTTGATATTCAAACTAATATAATTCTAAAATTAACAAAAAATACGCATATTTTTTCACGGTTAACTTCAAAAACTTGCTAATAATATAATAAATTTCTCAAATTACACATTAAATGATTAATTTTCTTTAAAGCTGACACCTACCATATTAAATAATTAAAATTATCCTCTGAAAAAATTAAAATTATGAATTTAAGTTAATTTATTTTCACAGAAAAAATAAATTTTCATCTTTTCATTATTAATTTTGCACCAAAAAAGGAAATTGAACATCTGCCGACAATCACGGCACCTACATTGCCTCATATGTCAGATCCTGTAAGTGGACCCAAGTACTGAAGTACACACTTCTTATAAATCTCCAGCATTATTATTTTTCTTTTTCAATGAGAAATATTACGATAACACCCTTAATTATAGCAATGTTGTACGAAATTTATATATATTTTTCTTTTAATACCATTTGTAGTTTTGTACTATCACCACTCGAAATTGGTCATCGTCAGGATGAAAGAGCTCTTCATCGCTTACCACTACATAAACCATAACTTGAATCTTGAGTATTATCAAATTATACTCTCTATCACTAAACCATATCTCTATACATTCACCCATCCATTTATAATTTTATAACTTACCATTAAAATATCCAAACATTATCAACCCTAGTCATTAACAAATATCATGGTGCGAGCCTTCTTCCCACATTGTTGGATGTGTTATTAGGAGAAAAAACAGAAACTTTAATCCAACGTTAAATTTATTATACAACTTTATTATAATTCACAATGGAAGATGCATATCAACATGTGCATATATTCCATTTCACTGAAAATCTTCTCCTGTTGCTGAGTTCAACCTTCTATTAATTTTTTTATAGCTTTATTAATATAAATATTGAACTATAGTTAAAATTTAACACAAGCCTAAAACGGCAGGGAGGTAATAATAGGACAATCACTTTTCATACTCGAGTGTAAATATTGCATGAATTAGACGATATCCGTGGTATTGTACTGTCACTTCTCAATCATCTAGGTTGTCGGAAAACAGAATCGACCAATCCACACACAACTTGGGTCCCTTCATGCTCAACCTGGACCCCACCAACGCACACATCACAAACAGAATATGCAAAAGCCAAAAATTCAAAAAAAAAAAAATCCCCCGACGAACATCCCGTGAATAAAGCAAGAAAAATTTATATCATTTTAGTCACAAAATCCAAATCACCGTCACGATAACAAACTGCCACGTGTCGTACATGCAAGCCTTTACAGATTTAATTATCATCCCACCATTTCAACCACATCCAAACAAGGCCTGTCCTTCACTTAATTTACTATACATGCCACTTAACTGGAATAAATACCAATACGGATTTATGATTATGATTAATAATAGCAACCAACACCAACCAGAGCATATTTTATTTAGGTGGATCCCACTTTCATCCACCAAGCACCTAACGATATGTCATCACTGCATTAACCTAGAAACAGACAACTTACTATAAAAATCAACCTACCCTATTTATATATGAAACTCAAATTTTGTTCTACCAATTACGGTAAAAGAAATTTGATATTTTGACCGTAGTTAACATTTATTGGGAGAGAACCCAACACGACTATTAGCCAAATCGAAGCTGACACGTGTCCCCTGCTGCTGCACATTACCGATAATGGACAGAGCGGACGTCGTAGGAGCAAATGCGAAGCAGAAAGCGCCGCGGGAATCTACTGGGACCAAGTAATTTTTGGCCGGCAAAGTAAGCGATTTTCCGCCGGAGAACAGAAACGACACCGTTGGGACCTTGACGCTGGACAACCCGGATAGATCGTAACACGTGTCGAACAGAGCAAAGCCGCTGGTGCGTTTCAAGTTGCTAGTCAGCTTCACGAAAGAGTCACGGAGCGCGTTGTAGGCCTGAGTCTGCAACCGAGTTATGGCCGTCCCACAATCAACGATGATCCCTCCGTTGCCTGAATTGTCCATCTGGAAAAGCGACGGCGGGATTTGAACCGCCTGTCCACCGACGGTGAACCCCGTTAGTCCCACGTAATAAAACGTGTCGATTTTGCGGTTTTGGAGTAACGGAGCCGTGACGTCGCCGGCTTGGGGCGAGTTGAACTCGAGAAAACCCGACTGGGACGAATCGCGATTCACCAGGCAGTAAGAGAAGGATGACGCTTTGATTTGCCTGGTGAGCGACAGCGCGCCGCCGCCGAGTCCGAGCAAGCCGGCCGCTCCAACAAACAAGCCCTCGTTGTCATGCCCGCACCCCACTGCCACATTCGGGACACGGCCACTGTTGCCAAACGACACCGTTTCCGTCACGAAGTCGCCGACAGTGAACGACCCGTCCCCGTACGATACTTGATAGAGGCACTTGCCGGCGCGACACGCCCGCACGTCGAGGGATCCACACAGGCTGGAGTCGCACGTAAGAGTTCTGTAAGAGGACGACGATGCCGGGACGTAGATCGGGTCGGATTGTTGATAGCAATCCGAACAGGGCTGACACTGAAGCCAGTTGACGTCACTGCCGGTGTCGAGCACCATGTAGAATTGCTTCGGTGGGCTGCCCACTCCCACACGAGAGAAGTACTCGCCGCTCCCCTGGCTCGTTCCCGACACCACCGGAGTGTTCAAGTCCTCGGGTCGGATCTGGGTGTCCACGGGTTTCAGGTCCTGTCTGTCGATGTTGTTGAGAGCCAGCTGGAGCTTGGTAACAAGTGAGTCGACCCGGGCCGAGTCGCGGTCGAGGCGAGACAGGACAAGGGACTTGTAGTCCTCGTGCTGGGTTTTAAGAACCAGCTCACGGGAGTGAAGTGGCAGCGAGAAAGTGGAAGAGGAGTTCAAAAACAGCATCGTAGAAGTCTCGTCGCTGAAAGGTTCAAGGGTTTGGGGGTCAAAAGAGAGGATTTGGAGTGCCTGTTCAAGAGAAGAAGACACATCGAGAACTGTGGTTGTGGTGGTTTCTGACACACTGCGAGATTGAGTTGTGGAGGTGAGAAGACAGAGTGACAAGCAGACTGTCAAGACCCATAACAGTGTCGTGGAGGCCATTTTGGTTGCAGAGAGTCAAAATGTTGGAGGGAGTGAGCTGTTGGGAGTGGGGGTTATGGAGGGTTGGCTTTATTTAAAAAGGGAACCCACTGATAAAGAAACGCCAAATTGTACAAACATCTTAGGTTTGGCGTAATTGCGTAGAAATCATGTTATTTGGTCACGACCTTTGATATTTCAAAAACCCAACATAAATCTCATTTACTATTAATTAATTACTGTTATATTATCACGATTAACTATCAAAATATAAAATGATTAAAATACCTTTCAAATTTAAAGTAAACATTTATTTTTTATAAATTTAAAATTAATATAAATTTTTTAATTTAATTAGAAAACAAAAAATTAAAAAAAAAATTACTTGACAATAGAGTCGAACGGATCTTCATCGCATTCATCTCCATCGGTGAAGAGTTTCCAATGATGGAGACCAACCCATGGGTCTCCATCGTTGTAAACCTACAACATTTTTATTACTGAACACTCTGATCTGCGGTGATGAAAAAGACATCGAAGATCAACTGGTCTCTGGTGATAACTGATTTTTTATGAAGATCATTTTTTTTAATATTTTTTAATTAAATTAAAATATTTATAAGCTATGTATTGATTATTTTATTCTTCATAAAATTGATTTAATGTAGGTTGATTAACAGTTAACTAACGGTAGGGAATATTTGTGTAGAGTTTTTGGAATCTCAAGTAGAAAGAGTAGATTACATAAATATTATGATTCTTTTTATGTGATTTTAGCAAACTTTAGGGTTTCATGTAATTTTCCCTAAAGAGAAATCATTAAGAGAGGCTCACGTCAGTCTTGTTGGGAGGTAACAGAAAGTTTTAAAGCATTTACGAAACCTAACTCCGAGGCTCCCCTCTATCAATAGTACTTCTATCTGTCCATCCCATCACTTCTAGATTTTCCAACAATAATGTACAATCTCTAATTCATGTATCGAACTAGTGATGTTAAGGTTTCTTCGATTTTACACGTAAGTGTTGTATTTATAACTTGATACGTGCAACACGTCATCTTTAATATCAATAATTAAGTACCTATCTTAATTTTAAGAAGTAAAAGATTTAAGTCTCATTATTATTCTTAAAATCACAATGTGTGAATTGTAAATATATTATTGATAAGAATTGTCATTTTTTCAATTGTGTAATTAGTCATTTGAATCATACTATAATGACTTATTTAAGTAGATTTTAGCAGTCATATGATTCATAAGATGTATATATATATTTAAAAAAAAAAAATGTTACCTAGGAGTTTCTTCAAATAGACTTATTTTATTTATTATCGTATGTTTTATGAGTTTATCTTTTTAGTTGTTACTAATTGGAATAATTAGACATTATTGTTCAAGTTTTGGATTCATCGAGTCAAGTTATGAATGTCATTGGTTTAAACATGAATATGTGTTTACCAAGTTAGATGTTATTTGTTCAAGCAATGATACATTTCTTAAAGTTTATGGTCAAATTATATTAACTTGAAATTTGTTAAAATTGGATTTTACATATATAAAATTTTCCGTGA
This sequence comes from Dimocarpus longan, assembly GCA_022984855.1. NCBI lineage: Eukaryota > Viridiplantae > Streptophyta > Magnoliopsida > Sapindales > Sapindaceae > Dimocarpus > Dimocarpus longan. The sequence goes on from CM041024.1 coordinate 18,011,575, forward strand.
ATTGTTTGATAAAATTAAACCAAGTAAAGTTAAATAAATTAACCTATTGATTAGAGATTAGCTTATCTTAGTTATTAGATTAATCATTTAGTATTTTATTAGTATCAAATTAATTTCCAGTACTTATAAATAATTCTGTAGTACCTCATATTTTGTTCCTCCTTCAAACTTTATCATATAATTGTGATTGGTTTTTTAAAATTCAAATTGGATACTGGATAGTAGTGATTGGTTTATATAAATTATTAAATTTTGAATTTGTTGTTATTTATTAACATAATGATTAATGGCATAAAGATATATAAATTTTGTACGTAAGCAAATAAATTTTTAAGTGTTAACGTCGGAAAATGGTTCCCTTAGTCAACGAGGTTGTTTTGGGCCCAAACTCACAATTTCGTATGGTCGATAGGTGGCATGCAAAGCAATGGGAATGAAATGAAGAGGTCAGAGGCGAGGAGAAAGAGACACACAAGGTATTCAGAGTGGTTCGGCCCAAAAAGATGTCTACATCCACTGTTCACTCTCTCACTATTTGGGCAGAGTAACGACACTTGAAAGTTCCGTCCCTTTTACAGTGAAAATCGTCCCCTTTTATAGAAGAAGGGGACATGCTACAGTAAACAGAATAAGACAAAGGTAAATAGTTAACTACAGTTACGCTAACAGACAGCATTTAATGCGCCGGAAACTTAATTAAAACGACTGGCAGTGTATTAAATGCGGCCGAAAACACATTAAATGCGGCCGAATCCGTCGCATCCGAGGTCTGTCCACAGAGGATCTTTGCTGACCGGGTCGGATACGCAATGATGGGTTGTCGAGGTTGAGATTCTGACTTCTGGTAGAAGTAGCGTGCATGGCAAGCTTTGAAATCGTACTCTGCATGGTGCTGTTGATTCCTGCTGACCGGAGCTTCCAAATTCGAGAGGGAGACGAATTTCTCCAGCAGATTAGGAAGTTGATGGGATGGATTCTGGACCGGCACGCCCACAGCCGGTCATGGCATCAAAGCGGATAACATCATGAGTGAAGGAGTCGGAATGCGTCTACGCTCAGAAAGCGGCGGCCAGTCGGACAGACAACAGCGGGCGAGAACGGCTTGTTGGATATCTCTGACAGACGGCTATCTTCTGACAGATACTTTAACCAGACTGGAAATAATCGGTCAGACAGGCTGTCGATCGTGGCGGAAATATGGCGATGTGGCATAACTGTCGCGGATGGCGGATATTCTCGCGGACAAACCTGAAGGATGGAAGTCAGCGATCAGCGACGAGGGCCGGTTGTTCAATTTTAGCAAGTAGAGTTCTGGGGGAACATATCGACTGAGCGACACGGAGCATAACGGTCATAAAAGATCTCGCGGAATAGGCGGTGTATGTGGAGATCGAGCGATCAGGCTGAACGACTGCGGGCTCACTGAACGATAACGGGCTTTCTGAACGATAATGGGCTTTCTGAACGATAATGGGCTTCGACAATCGCCCATTCATAGGCTCCACTTCCAGGAGAATGGACCAGGATGCGGGAGGATATTTGGACGTCTGGGCCTCTGGGCTTGCACTGTAGATTCAATTGGGCCGGACTATTCTGATCGCAATAATTTTACCATAACATTAAGTATTAGACGTATAAACTTCCCTATGACTAACTAGTTAATATTAAAATTTCAACTCGTTAGTCATTACATACTAAATCATCATCTCCCATTTTAGGTAATTTTGTTCTGCCTTCTCTCACAATTATTATATATTAACATTTGTTTTTCTTTTCACACATTTTACAATCATCAAAACCTTTATTATTATTATTATTGCTGCTGCTGCTGTCATTAATGAAGTATTTTACCATGTTTTCAAATCAATTGTTTAGATATGATAATTTATATTTCATGAAATTGTAGCTTTATAGATAATTTAAATTTTGATAAAAAATTTAAAATACTATTAATGATAAAATAATTTTATTTTATATTTATTAAGTTATTTACTTTTGAACTGTATTTAATATAATAAAATCTATATATGACAAGTAATATTTGAAAGAATCTAAATATAAAATTATTTATTCTTAAATATTTATAATTTGAAAAAATAAATATTTTTATTATTTATATATGATTTTCAGTGTGTATATATATATATATACACATATGCATGTATATAATTTTCGGTTTCTAGTCATTATCAAATCGTTAGTAATATTTATTTAGGAGAAGGGGAAAACATAAATTGCAACCAAAGCTGCAAGATGAAACATAAATCACATCAATCAAATTTGCTAACCAGATTATTTATTTGTGTCGACTTTGTGAAATTAGCAGTTATAAATTGTATTTAGCATTATTTTGTCACATCTATTAACTGCAATTAATCGGTCTTGATTTATCACTTTTTTTTTTTTAAAAAAAAATTAATTTTGCTTGTACAAAAGAATAATAATAATAAAAAAAAGGTAAGTAAAATGCTTTTGCATTGTTATTCATTTTTTTTTTAGTTTAATACATTATTACCAACAATTTTATTTTATTTTATTGACACTTTATCAAAGTTAGAAATCTACCGAACCAACCCAGATAAAATTCCGGAGTACAGTTCAGATAACTGTTATCAAACATTGAGAGATGACTATTAGATAAACGTGGGATTAATTATGTTTGGACTTGTAATTTCTACTTAGAGAAATAAGAATAAGTAGGGGTGGCTACCACCACACCACCCCATTTGCGAGCCTTATTACCAACATTTTCATTCTCGCTTTTGTCAATAATTTGGTCATATTGTCAATTTTATTATTTAAACAATTTAATAAATTATTGGAAACAATATTTTTTTAAAGAAAAAGATTATGAACTTTTGTGTTAGTCACGGGTAGTGGTACCATTGTTAGTTCAAACATAAATAAGATATGGTTGCTACTTATAAATCATACATAATATAGTAATGCTACCCTAATAAATGCATAGCCAATATATATCTTGAAATATATTGAAGCTGCTTACCATAAGAAAGCTAGACTGTTTTAAATATATGGAAAAATTACAAAAACATACCTTGACATTAACTTAAACCTGAATCATATTCAAGTTTTCTTTAGAATACAATAATATATAGCCTCAACCATACCTCTGACCTTTTAAACTAACCGAGCCATTAACTATAGACATGCAAGTACCAAGATGCCCTTCATTTTATAAACTATTAATTATTTTAAAATAAAAATATAGAAAAGAATAATATAAAATAAAATGTCAATCTTCTCCATACGTTGTTGTGGCCATTGTAGACTATGTTTTTCCATCTTTAACTTCATCCCTATCGAGCTTCATCTCCTCATTATGTAAGCGATGAACAATCCTCCTTTATCTTGAGAGGATAACTAGAAGTTTTAACACATCTTTCTCCTTTAACAATGAAAAGTTATGTTAGATTTTCTCTATTAAAAGGAGATTTGGAGAGTTTATAACCTTTCTGCAAATAGAAATAGTATAAATTTTGTAATATAAAGGCCAAAAATCATGAAAAACCTCTAATTATACAAAGCTTTGTATCACATAAATGAAATGAAAATGTTTAACATATCAAAATCTAGTCAAAGTTGGTTTTTCTTAAAACATACGTAACTTCACGCATGTTATCAGGACAAGGAAGGGTTTTTATGTACTCTAAATGTTTGGACTTCTTATTTATGGAATTTGTCTTTAGAAAGAAAAAAACTTAGAATATTATTCAATGAAATCATCTTGTACAATTTGCTTGATGAAAAGAGGGCTATTAGAGAGCCAAAAATCTCGTCACCAATGCAAGAAATAATATGCCTAGTGAGTGTATGATCAACCTTGTTAGCATCCTTAATAAGGAAACAACCCCCAAAAATAGCAAATAAGTTTTGAATATCTTCAATTATAGGGCCACTAGCAACAAAATGAAATAAAGAATCGCTAAGTATGACAAAAATGGATGAGTCACACTCAACTTGCTTAAAGAAATTTTGAAATTAAAAAAATTTTTTTTTTTTCCTTTAAAAACACTCTTCCAGGTATACACACAACAACATGCCACATACCATCTAATTTAGCAAAAAAAAAAAAAAAAAACTTGTGCTAACAAGGCCCATTAAAATTTGGATCAATGGCCCAATTGTGCCCATTAAAATTGGGATCAACGGCCCAATTGTCCATTTCAGTAGCAGAAAAACAAAAAAACACAGACCAACCGAGGGAGGGAGAATTTGGACTTGAAGCGTGTTCTAAAACCCTAACGGGAGCTCTTGAAAAACCTCTTCGAAATTCAATCTTCTTCACGCTCGCTAGAGCTGCAATCATGTATGGAGGAGGTAAGTACTCCATTGAAGTCCCGTGCTTTCTCATCTCATGACTTGTATGTGTTTTTTTCATTGATTTGTTGTTGTTATTATTATTTTTTTTGCCACATGTTGTCTCTGTTTGATTTTCACGCAGATGAAGTATCGGCCATAGTTCTTGACTTGGGTTCTCACACCTGCAAAGCCGGTTACGCCGGTGAAGATGCACCCAAGGCCGTGTTTCCTTCTGTAAGTCTAGTCTTTCCTTTTTCTAGTGTGTGTGTAGTATTACATGTTGACTACAATGTGCTTTGGTTTTGACCTCTATTTTGAAGCACTTTCTCGAAGCATTGTTGAATTTGGTCTCAACTGTTGTCTGTTGAATTAGTTATCAGGCTAGAGAATTTGACATCAACTAGGTTTGGGGATTTTGTCATGTTGAATTTTAGCTGTTAATGTGATTTTATGTTTTCGAAATGAGATATTTGTGGTATAGTGCTAATTTGGTATTGTTTTGTTGTGGTATTTATCTTGGTTTCGCTTAAGGTTGTTGGAGCAATTGATCAAATGGATGTTGATGACTCTGAAAACACGGAAAGGAATTCTGGGTCCGGGGTAGATGCTAAGAACAATGTTGATTCTAACAAAGGCAAAGGAAAACGCAAGCTGTATGTGGGGACTCAATCTTTAGGGTTTCGCCGTGATCATATGGAGGTCAGTTTGTTGATTATTATCTTATATTAGAAGGGCTCTTTGTTTTTGAAGATTTTGTTGAGTAATTCTGCTATGGGATCAGGTGCTATCACCCTTAAAGGATGGAGTTGTTGCTGACTGGGATATCGTGGATAGCATATGGGACCATGCTTTTAGGTAACTGCTGATTATCAAAGTTGCATGCCCCTTTTTGAATTAGTTGTTATTTTTACTGTTATGTAACCATTGGAGATTAATTGTTTTCACTGTTATAGGGAATGTTTATTAATAGATCCCAAAGAGCATCCAATGTTGCTTGCAGAGCCATCTTCAAACACTCAGCAACAGAGAGAAAGGTGACATGCCACTTGAATATATTTTGTCGTCAACGACATTGTGATAAAAGAATAAAATAAGTTATTTCCAATGTATTGTTCTATAAATGTGCTAGAAATTTTTACCTTTATGACTCACATGTATCATATGAAAATGATATTTGTATTAGAGGAGTAGCCAATCTTATCAGTAATAGGTGCTACCCTGTTTGCTGCTTATATTGTGTCTGTTGATGGTAATTATTGTACAAGTTATGATTATTATATATGCTTGTTATTGGTAATGAATATTAAAAAATAGTTCTATGTCTTTTTGTTGTATTTATGGTCCTAATTTAATTAAGAAAAGCAAGAGTTGTTTATGCTAAGTGAACAAACAAATACGATTACCCCACGCGTGAAGTAGTATATTTGCCTTGATAAATATTAATAAATTAAGTATGCTAGATATTCATGACAAAGATTCAAGAGGTTTTGCGGAAATGTGAATGATGCTGGACAATTTTCATCTAAAAAACATTTATCGATCGAGGAAAAAAGGACCTTGTGATATTTCCTTAAGCTCCTGTGAACTAAAAGCATGAATGGAACAAATCCAAAGATTCTTGATACAAAGCATTTTATTATTACTAATTGTTTTAGCTCTACATTCTTTGTGGTATAGGAAGGTATATAATTATGGTTCTGATTGATCTAAAATTGACTAAATAATTTATTGCCTTACAAGAATTTGCTCATTTGATCTACAGTGTTGATATATTTCTTATGTCTTTTAATTTTTCTTTTTATAGCAAACGATATATGTTACTCAGTCACACTGCTTAACAACTGATCTAGTTTAAGTATTTGCATTTTGTTTTGTGGCTTGTAGTTTATGTCTAATCATGGCGTTTTAATTTATCTTTTCTATCTAACAGAACAGCAGAGCTTATGTTTGAAAAGTACAAAGTTCCTGCCTTATTCTTGGCCAAGAATGCTGTATGCCTCTAGCCATTAGTTTCCTTTTTCTATAGCTGCAGCAACTTTTCTTTTTAACATTAGAGAGTAGCCAGTTACAAGTTTCTGCCATGTCCTTACCCTTTTATTACGATAGCTTGGCTTGTGTTGGTGTATCATATTGATAATTGTTTTATGCCAGGTTCTCACATCCTTTGCATTAGGGCGGGCTACCTCGCTTGTTGTTGATTGGTACGATTTATATTCTTGTTAACTATCATCCTATTTTAATTTAGCATTATATTTGCACTTGCAGCTACCTCTTTTTCTTTCTGTTGCCTTTTAAGTCGTAATAGCTACTTTATGCATTGTGGTATTATACTTACTTATTGTTCCTAGTAAAAAAGTGAATTTATATTAACACTAAAGACTCTGATTGTTCACTATCACAAACCTTTCCAGTGGTGGAGGATCAACTACAGTGGCCCCAGTACACGATGGTTATGTTCTCCAAAAGGTATTTTCCTTTAACAATTCCAAATACACCTGTAAGGTACTTTTGTGTGATTATAGTATGTGCTGCATTTTCTTCATCTATATGTATCAGTGTCTGTATTTTCTTCATGCCAGTGCTTATCCTGTGCTGCTACTGAGAGCATAATATGGAAAAAAATATATTAACAAATTCTTTTATGAATTGCAATGGAAGCTAAATTTGAGATATGTTGGAGTATGCCTCTTACCATGTTTTGAACTTGTGAGTTTCTGAATCAGTGTTGGAGGGTAAAGTGGAGAATAGTTTGAATGGCAATAATTGCATATTTAATATGGAGAATAGGGTTGGAACACTGAATAAGAGCTGTGTGGGAGAAAAGACTCCATTGCTATGCTTAAGATGGGACCTTTTCGGACTCTGCATTTGTGGTTTCATCTTTGGTTGTTTATGCTTTGTTATCCCTTTTAGGGTTTATGGATCATCAAAATTTAATATCTCTTCATTCTCCTTTCATGAGTTTTATGCTCTGTCTACTTCCTGTGTGCATACAACTTTGCCTTTAACTTGTCCGCACTTTGCTGCCTGAGGCTGCTAATGTTATTGGCAAGCTTGTGTTACAGTGTTACTAAAGGAAGAAAGACTTGAAAGAAGTGTTTCGTTCACCGTTGATGTGTCATGCTGTTTATATTTCTCTTGATCAAATACATAAAGTTGTCAATTATTTTTCATCATGCTTTTTGGTCATTGTTATCTTTATGTTCTAAGTAATTATTGTATGTCCTGCAGTAATTTTTTTTAGCTCACCTCAAGTAGTGGCAATTAGTGTTTTTGACTTAGGTTTACTTATGGTGAATTCCTTTTTATTTATTTTTATTTTTCATTTATAAATTATTTTGTGTGGTGAGGTCAGAGACCTAAAACCTACTTTGGTCAACCCTACCACTTCACTCTTGGGCTAATATGGGCCAAATTTTCTGAGCCATACATGTTTAAGATGTATAATTCTGCATTCCAAACTAGAAATGATTTTTCTGGTTTGATTTGGTTAATATAGCTCATACCTAAGTGCTAAGTTTTTCTCAGAAGTCACATTCACTTTGTTATAGACATACTGATCTTATTTTCGCCCTGCTATTTCTTCTGCTATACTAGTCAGTGTTAACTTCCCCTATTGGAGGAGAATTTCTTACAAATTGCTTGATGAAAAGCTTGGAGAGCAAAGGTATCACTGTAAGTGACTTTATGTATTGAATTTTCCTTGGGAGTTGAATTATAGGAGATGGAAATTATTGTTAATTGTTTATTTCTAAATAATTTCTTATATTGTATCTGCAGATAAAACCCAGATACTCTTTCAAGAGAAAGGAGATACGACCTGGAGATTTTCAGGTATTATTTTATTGTCGCTGGCAATCTTTTTCTGAGTTTGTGTGATCATTTCTTTAATATTGTTTTAAGTTCAGGTAATGATATGGTATAGTGTTATAATTGATTTAGTTAGGTGAAATGGAAATCAGAAACAGAACTTGGTCATGATGATTCAAGTAATGCACTTTCTTGCAAAATTAAAATTACAATACAACTAATGATTCAATGTGGTGTCTTACGAAAAATTGATTAAATGAGGACAAGGATTATAAGAATGAAGGGAGTGGAGGATTCTTAAGAATATATGGAGCACATACGAAAGGGTGCTAAGTTTACATATGTATGACAGCAATATTTAGTTGTGGGAAAGAAAAGAAAGCCTTTGAAGTTACAGGTTACTTCACCACAAGCCACATATGGAGGGGAATAATTAAGATTTGTTGGAGTTTGATAACAATAATTGTCTCTTCGATTAGGAGAGCTGACTTCTTATCTTAATTGGCCTTGTAACACTATACTTCGAACTTAGAAAATGAGCTAAATAAATGCGCTTTTCATAATTTGTTTCTTACCTTCCTTTATTTCCTGATGGGCTTGAGTTAATCATAGCATCCTTAAATGAATTGTCTTTTGAATTGTGTGTATTATCAACCTGTCTTTTGACATGGTATTCCATTTTGCTGAAATTTACAGACAGTGGACCTTGATTTTCCAAATACAACAGAAAGCTACAAACTCTACTCTCAGGTCTGTGATTATAACTGTATCTTTTGTGGAGGGTACATCTGTTTTTCACTGCTGACTGTTCTTTTGCAACAGAGGGTGATTGCTAGTGACATCAAGGAATGCGTTTGTCGAGCACCCGATACTCCATATGATGGTTTGTGTTCCTTCCATAGGCCTTTTCAACTATTCTTGTACTGATTTTCTTGCTCATTATCTCCCTTTCTTAACGTAATTATGTACACATATTCCAAAATCTACAAGGTAGAGATATAAGAATCAATCTTCATTTTCAACTTTGATAAAAATGCATTTACTCAATCTATTGATTAAATTTTAAAATAAGTGCTGATTATGATGTAATATCAATAGATAATATTGAGCTAGAATACTGAATGCATGATTAAGTGCACATGTAATGATGCAGTGTTGAATTTTCAGTTTCAACTTCTGAAATGTGGTTAACACCCAAGTGTCCTATTGGAAAAGCTTTGATGATAGTAACCATCCTGATGTGAGCCATTTTTGTTGCAGAAAGTGCATATTCAAACATTCCAATGACCCCATATGAGCTTCCTGATGGCCAGTAAGCCTCTTGCAATTTTATTCGCTACATATAACTTTTTCTTTGATATGTAAGTTGTAATGTGCTTTGCTAGCATCTGTTTCTCTATTCTCATCCATGTATGTATAAGGTAAATTGTGGTTGTGCATCACATTGTATCACACTCATTGAATATTGCTCGGTTTGTTTTCGTTCTCATTTCTTGTTAATTATTACTGAAAGTCATCTAATACTGAATTTTTATATATGCATAATGCAGAACAATAGAAATTGGAGCTGATAGATTCAAGATTCCTGATGTTCTGTTCAATCCATCTTTAGTTCAGGTGGGAGGCTCAAATACTTGTGAAATGCTTATCTTGTCTGATTCAAAAGACTTTGGCATAATTTTTATGTAAACTTCAAATTTTTTATATAAATATGGCTTACACTCTGTAAGCCTCTGCGGTCTAGGTTGTCAGAAGCTTGTTTTTATTTCCTGTTTGTAGCATTTGATATTACATAAGTAAGATGTTGGACATTCATGATATGGTACTTAGTTGTTATTTCTTTTATTATCAAAATTTTCAGGGCATTTTAACATGTTGTTTTTCCCTTATATGTGATCAGACTATTCCTGGTATGGAGAATTTGGCTGAAATTATTCCTTCTGCTCGTGGTTTGCCCCAAATGGTAAATTTATCTAGGTTCATTTGCGTACATCTGGCTGAAACTATCAATATTATATTTGCCCTGTAAATAATATCAATTGTTTTTTCTATTTATTGCAGGTTCTAGACAGCATTAATAGATGCGATGTTGATATTCGGAGAGAATTGTTTAGTAGTATACTGGTAAAATAAAATTTTGAGGCTTTCTATATTTGGCTTTTTTTCCCCTCTTTGAACATCTTATTTCTTAAATTTCTACTCCAGGTTGTTATTCCCCCCACCCCCCATAAAGACACTAATTAGAATTTTATTTTATAAATAGATCTAATATGAGTCTTCAGATAAGTTCTTTTTGTTGCACAATATTATAGATTCCCTGATAACCATCAATGCCATAATATCGTCGCTACTTCTCCTCAAGTCACTTTATCTACCTGCAATGCCAGTCAACTATTTTCTCATGCCTCTGTTGGTATGATATATCTACTTTTATTGAACTAGCAATTGTCTACCAACATATAACCATAAGATCCGAATCTACCTTACCTCCTGCCTCCCCAAGAAGACGTGTTTGAAAAACAAATAAAATAGATTAGTTGAAAGACGAAATGGTCCAATTCTGTCTCTTGCTAGCACCCTCCATTTCTGTCTAGTTAGCCCAATTTTTAAGCATGCTTGTCTCATAATCTCATCAGAACACACATATGATTAACAGGGATGCTATCTATGAAATGTTTCCAATCAGAAAATGAAAATGTGAGGATGGTAAGTAAGTATGTCAGCTGATGGAACCCGAGAGAATGGAAGTTTGTGAAAAATTGACAGGATTGGTTTTGCTTCACCAGTACATGTTTTCTCCTTAGGTGGAACTCATGTGGTTCCTTGTGTTCTTTTTATTCAGCTAGCTGGTGGAACAGCATCAATGCAACAGTTGAAGGAACGTCTTGAGAAAGATTTGCTGGAGGTACTTTTCATTAGCCTTTTGTTTTGTTCTATTTTTTTGGGCTACTTATGTCTTTAAGTCTTAACTTTATGTCTAGTTTTCTACTACTTTCAATGATGTTAAGGGGGGTTTCTCCATTAATCATTTTGTATTTAATAGTATACGTTGTTTAATATTGTTAATTCTTTTTATATTGCATTACCAGCTTCATTATCATCCATCCCCCCTTTCTGTTTTTAAATTTTAACTGGCTTCTAACTCTGAATTAGCGTCCTGATATTCAACTTCATTTGTGACATAAAAGAAATTTATTTAACACTGTAGACCTCTCTCCCTCTCTCTTTTCCTTCTCATACTTTGGAGCATGAAGTAAAAAGAATGGTATTAAAAATTGTGTTAATGCAAATAGGAAGTGTAGTTAATTACTGATCATGCTTCAGAAAAAAATTGGTATAGTTACAATATGACTAAAATATCATAGATCAATTTGTAGGAATCTCCTCAAGCTGCTAGAGTCAAAGTTGTGGCAAGTGGAAATGCAACAGAAAGAAGATTCAGGTGAACTTCTCTCTCTCTCTCTCTACCCTCTCTTCCCATCACTGACTCTGCACTAAAACGTGAGTGTAAAATAGGTTCATTGGCTGCATTCACTCTGTTAGTACTGAAAATCTGGTCTACTTATATTTACTTGGATTATTGGGTTTGATAGTGTTTTCCACCTTGGTTTCTCGAAAGTGAAAGTTGAAGGTTGCTGTGAACCGACTGAATTTTTATCAAGCTAATGACAGATGTGATACATAAATTCACCTTGAGCATTTACTTCATTTTTGTTGAAATGGACAAATAAACCTTGATGCATCTGGTACCTGGGTTTATATCAATGGATTTGGGTATAGGAGCCCTTTGGTGTCTTTCAACAACTTATCATTTAAAATATTTCATAGCAATTTGAGTATACTTGTAGATATAATGAACAATTCTGTTGAAAGTGAAGTTACATTGCTAATTGTTAACAACTCTTCTATTTCCAGCAATTTCATGTGAAAAATGTCTTGCTACTTCTTGTTAGCATGCGATTATTAATTTATTATGCTCTCCTCTTCTTACATAATACTGGTGATATTTGAAACAGCGTTTGGATAGGAGGGAGTATATTGGCATCTCTTGGTTCGTTCCAGCAAATGTGGTTTTCTAAATCCGAGTAAGATTCCATCTCTTTGTTAAAGATATCTCTTTTCAGTTCTGCTTGTTCTTTTTTGTTCCTGAACTTAAAAAAGTATATACGGTGCTCAGTGATTAGTCTTAATTTCTCATCTTTTTGACCATATTCAATTGACAGATACGAAGAGCATGGAGCTTCATATATACAAAGGAAATGCCCTTGAGATGCATCCTTCAGAATGCAAAGTAACAAAAAGTTTGTGCTCTTGCCATGTTAGAAACAATGTTTAGGGACCTTAATTCTTAGAAAATGCTCTCTTCCATTCTCAAGCGCACAAAATAGATCCTGTCATCTCTTCTTAGGTTTCAAATCATTTAGATGCGACTTACTCTCTGTTCCGTGTAGCTATTAGGCCATTGTCTGAACACATGAAAAACCATTAACTGAAGTTTGTACCATTATTGTTTTATAATAGTTCTCAAATGTTCTATTCTGTGACCAACTCTTTGACCATATTTAGCATAGCCGTGTTTGTGCATATATCGAACCAAGTGGTTGGGACCTTTTATGCCATTGTTGCAGTATATTATTTGGTGGTTCTAGTCTGAGTCACTGTGGAGATGCTTTTTTCTTTCATTTGTTCGTATTCGGTTTACCATTTGTCTTTTTTGAATAGTAAAGAAAATAACTTTTTTCGTTTTTATGCCAGTACATAATTTATTAAGAGTAGAGCTCAAGTTTTCTGTGACATAATGACTATATGTGCTTTGGTCGTATAAATTGCTCCCTGATTAACTGAATATTCAGCTATACAAATTAAATTGTATGTATTAACCAAATTAAATCGATTCCTTTTTCATGTTAAAAATCGAATCCAAATTAACACTTCAGCTCAATTTGGTTTGGTCTTTACTGCTAATTGTAGGTGAAATAATTTAATCTATCAAAAATGATTTATATGGTAGCCAACAATATTTAGAAGAGACCTTTGATCGATTATTTGTGTACAGAAGATGGCTTAAAATTAATGGATTTTAATTCACTTGTACTTGTCAAATCAATTAAACCAGAGATGACCTTTAAAATAACACTTGACATATCATAAATCTGTATATTTTGGGTCAGCTTGTTATTGTTGGAGCATTTAAAAGCATTTCAAATAATCATCATTTGTTGCACCGAAGAAATAATTTGTCGTAAAATTAATCAAACTATTGTTGAAACTATTATAAACCTTAAGATACAGTGGGTTTACTATATTAGATTGGATTGAACTAGATTTGATTGAATACAATACAATCATTTGTTTAGTGTATGATTGGATTAATTATATATGATTGTTTAGTGTATGATTGGATTAATTATATATGATTTGATGAATTAGATAAAAATATTTATTTCTTAAATTAATTAATTTCAATATTATTATTTTATTAATTAATTTATTAAATTATTATTATTATTTAACAATAAAATAAAAAATATAATATTTATTAAAATGTAATTTATATATATAATGAAATAAAATTTATAGTGCATTTACTTGCATATTATCAGAATGATTTGAAATCGAAATGATTTGAAATCAAATTAATGTATTAAAATAATAATAAGTTGTTTACTTCAATCATAGAAATCTTAATTAGAATTAACAATGTTCATTTTGAAATATTTACTTCAACTTAGAATCAAAATGAATTGTTTATAAGTTATAAAAATTCTCTTGATTAAAAATATGTATTCCTTATCATTTTTGGAAGAAAACCATTATTATTACTATTATTATTATTTTTTCATCAAGAAATATGTGTTTTTATTATAATAATATTATGCTTGTTAAACTGTTTTTCAATAATAATAATGATTTTTTAATAATAATTTAATGTTATCAACTACACTATTAATAAATATAAAGTAGGTTTTTCTCACAATTTTTTATTTTCAATTTTACCTTTTTATTTGAAACATTTTTTTTTTTTTAAATAGAGGTATAAAAGACTTGTAATATTTAAAAGGAGTAGAGGAATGTCAATCTTATTCTATAACCATAAATTTACATGAGATATATATTTTTCACTCTCGTTATGAATTAAATTAAAGTAAATGAATACATACAATCATAGGTACATGGGGTAAGCTGAGCTCCTTCCACGACTAGTTATTACACTATCAATATCCTATCAGCGTGATCTCAATTACCTTGCGCGTAACTCTCGATGACTCAACAAAAAAGAAACATACATACAATCATTTTTATTCTTGTTCTTATTGATTAATCCGTGGTATTAGTTTTGACATCGTAAATATAGAAAGTTGAAAGCCATAATATAGCCAAGCAGATAAAGTGATAAAGCTCCGTGTATGTAGTGGCGCCAAACATTCGAGGGAAAGGTAGTTGCTTCTTCAACCAATGAAGTTCCACACCGCTTCTTCTTTTTCTTCTTCTTCGTTGCTCCGCCGTACCCCAACTATCTTCACCGCCACACCGACCCACGCCTCCGTCTTCCGCCGACTCTCCTCCTCCAACATCATTGTTTGCTGCTCTTCTGGTACCAGTACTCATTCCTCTTCCTCTTCATCTCGTTCCTACAGCCGTCGATGGTACAACCCCCTCCGACGTAAACCGTTGGATGAAGCTTCTCCGGAGATCCCCCGCCATTGGATCGACTCTGATCCTCAGCCTCTCGCATCCCAAGGTCATGACTTGTTTCTTTATTTTCGCTTTGAATCTTTTAGCAAGTTATATATATATAATAAACATATGTTGTTTGTTTTGTTTATTAATGGTGTAGAGAGAGTTACAGTTGTCTCCTATAACATATTGGGAGACAAAAATGCTTCCAAACATGCAGATTTATACCAAAATGTGCCTTCACAATACATGAAATGGAACCACCGCAAAAACTTAATATCCAATCAGTTATTTCAATGGAATCCTGAAATCATCTGTATGCAAGTAAGCTTTTCTTCTTCTACACTACTTTAGAAATGTTAGTTCGTTTGTTGAGAATTAATACTATTAATGATTTATTGGCATTTGAGTGTGATTTGACACTTAATTATGTTATAGGAGGTGGACAGGTATTATGATCTTTTAAGTGTTATGGAGAAAGCAGGATATGTTGGTTCTTATAAGGTTTGAAAATCTGCTTTTTGATGTTTATAATGTCTGAGAAGTTTGATTTTTGAGATGTATAATTCTGAATCAAATGTTTGTGATGGCAGCGACGCACTGGAGATAATGTTGATGGTTGTGCAATGTTTTGGAAAACTGATAAGTGAGGAAGTTGTGGTTCGTTTTGTTTCTGTTGCTTGTAAAATTGACTAGTTATTCCGATTTTCATTTTTTTTTTTTTGCAATTTTTCAGGTTTCAGTTAATTGAGGAAGTGAGCATTGAATTTAAGGATTTCGGTCTCCGTCATAATGTGGCCCAAATTTCTGTTTTTGAGGTAGCAATCTGTTTGTGTTTTGGGGTTGTTCTTCATTGCTTTGTTTCAGTCATTTATCACGTGATATTTGAACCTTAGATGGCTAGAATTTTACATAGGAAGAAACAGAAAAAGAGTGTTGTGTTCATGAGTTTGTTATATTGTGATTTGTGTGTTGGGTGTCTCTAACTGGAGCATAAGTTGTATTCAGAAGCACATAGCTATCCTTATGGGTGAAATTTTGCTGCCATAGCTTTGACTTAGATGATTGTTTGCTAGTATAATTGAAACTTGAGTAAACTGTAATTAGTTCCTGAAGGCTTAAGTGTCATATTGCTGGAATGCCAATAAATCCAAAGGAAAAAAAGGACAAGCACAAAAAGTAGGTGACACGTTCTGCTTTTAAAAGAAACAACAACGTAATCAATACATAAACCTATGAAATATGTATCATTGTTAGTATTATTATTTTATAGTCGTATTGGACAGCATGCTATATTACAGAAGTTCCTTGAAAATTTTTCTTAGTTACCCAGGTACTGTCTAAATGTTCAATTCTACAGAGCAATCTACAGTTGTCTTGCACTTGAGATGTTGTAGTCGTAATCATATTTCTGGAATTAGTTGACATCAGATTCGTGTTACTTATTTTTATGAGCTTTTATTGGCATCTTATAGTCCTTCCTGCATCTGATTTCAACGTATACAGGCAGATGTGCAGTGCAAAATCAAGAAGACTAGTGGTTGGCAATATCCATGTGCTGTATAACCCAATCCGTGGGGAAGTTAAATTAGGTCAAGTAAGCTCTTCTGACAGAATTATATGTTTTTTTATGCGTGAAATGATGGTAACTATCTGTTCATTGGATTTAAGCTCTTGTTTGGTGACTAATATATGTGCTTTCTTTTACAAACTTTTCTTCAAAAGTGCATCTACTCTACAAATTCTCATTGCATCACGCTCACGCCTGATTTAGTGAGAAGTTGTGTCAGATTGGACAACAAATGAGAAAGTATATGTGCAAGATAATCCTCTTGTTTTCTTTATCACAATTATAGGTGCCACTTTCTGTGTTATTACGTCATGCTTTTGTTATGGTTCCTACGTCTGTCCCCTCTCTTCGCAAATGTGATTTTGACAGAGCGTCCTAAACTTTACCATGATGTAGGACTTAACAATTTTTGCTGCAAGAATTGATCTGTTTAAGAGTGAGCTATTTGGTTTTCTAGATTTCTCTACTTTCGTCAAGGGCACACATCCTTTCGGAGAAATGGGGTAATATCCCAGTTGTGCTAGCTGGTGATTTCAATAGCACTCCTCAGGTATGATATTCAAAATTATTTTTCTGTCCAGTGTACAATGTAATTGTGGAATTATGCTTCTTACATTTAGTAAATTAAGCCCCCTTTTCTGTTCATTGGCAGAGTGCAATTTACCAGTTCTTATCATCATCAGAGGTGAACTTCTGGAAGTTGTTAACTAATGAACCTTACATTGTTATATAATTTCGTTCTCTGAAATAACAATACTGAAAATTTGTATATTATATTCAATCCTTTAGTTTGTCTTTGCTATATGAGATGAGATTTTTATTTGCAGTTGAATATCAAGTTTTATGACCGAAGAGAGTTATCTGGTCAGCGAAGTTGTCATCCTGCTCAAGTTTTTGGGTATAAACAAGAAATGAGTAATCCTTTTGCTGTGATTGACAGGTATATTTTTCACTTCTGATGATAATTAAATTTTTCTGTTTGCAATCTGTTCCAGTCGAATGTGCATTTGTAGCTCTCATGATTGAGGTTTTGAAGAGAAGTTAGGCTATGTTATCAATCAAGGGAGAAGAGTAAAACCAAAGTAACATCATTTAGTTGTATTACTGGGCTTTGGAGATTAGACTTGGCCCAATTTCTTTGAATGGGAGGAGATGTTATGTATCTTTCCTGAACATTATAGATTAAGCATATTACTTACTACCTATTATTGGTGCTATAAAGTAATCATTTTTTTCTCCTGATAAGTACAAAGTACTTTCTTTATTTTTATTGCTCTAGTGTAACAAAAAAAATTAAAAAAAAAATGGAAATACTTTTGTGTTTATTGAAAATAAATTTAACGATTTTCATTTTGTGTATTCTGGATTCATTTCCATTGAAAGTGGAATTTCTTTACTTAAAATATCGTATCTTGAAAGATTTGAGATCTGACATCGTAGCTTACAATTGATGTCGTTGAACACTTTAACTTCTAACTGGTATTGTATTGTTTTCACATTATTTTAAATCTAAATGTTCTAATTTTCTTATTACTTATTTATTTATTTAAAGGCCCTGTGGTAACATTCACATTGGAAGGCATCCGTTTGATCTGTCAAGATGTTTTTGATCATGGGGTCTCCTTTGTTAGTGTGAATGTCGTCCCTCTTTTGCAATGACAAAATTAATGTCTTTAATGCTTCTTTAGATTCTTGCAAAATTGCTGGACCGATGAAGAGGTTAAAGTTGCTACTGGCAGTCATGAGTGCCATTTAGCAGTGCATCCATTGAAGCTTAACAGCTCATATGCTTCAGTCAAGGTAAAATGCATTGCGCTTCCATCTTATTAAAGACAGTTCATTATTTGCATCTTCCACAACAAATTCATCTAGAATGACCATTTTTTATTTCAGGGTTCTACAGAAACAAGGAACTTAAATGGCGAACCTTTTGCTACTTCTTATCACTCTAAATTTTTTGGAACTGTTGACTATATATGGTAAATGATGACTTTTCTGAGTAGTTATTGTAATCATCTTACTAGTTACTGGTTCTAACATTAATATAGTTAAATGAAACAACCCAATAACTGGTTCTTGATGCAGGTATTCGGACGGTCTAGTACCTACCAGAGTCTTGGATACTCTTCCAGTTAATATTCTAAGAAGAACAGGTGGCCTTCCTTGCAAGGTAAGAATAGTGAGATGTTTTGGCTTTTCTGTCTTGTCTGGTGATGCATGTCTTGGAAACTTCATGAACCTGTTTTGTGTTTTTCCCCTTAAGAGTGACATGCACTTCATGGGAATTCTTAAATTTTTCTTTAAAGAGAGGACTAGATTTTTGCAAAATTTAAAGTTTTAATTTGCTGCTGAATGGTGGACCAACCTTGCAAATAGAAACCTTCGAAGAGGAGTTTTACTCTTTGTAACAAACTCAATCGGTTTGATCATCAAAGTAGTTATTTATTCTAGTACCTCTTATGGCAATAGGTTCTACGAACATAGAAAAATGGGCTATAATGTGATAGGCCTAATGTGCTCAATCGGTGCTCGATCGGTCCACATTACATACAAAGTGTTCAACTTAATTGAACATTCACGTCACATGGTGTGGTATTTGTAGGTAGCAGTTTTATGCTAGTCCCACCAAAACTTGCTCAATGAGATAATGTGTATGTATGTAGGATCTGATCCTGACATTTTGGTTGTCACTGTTAACAGAAATTGGGCAGCGATCACTTGGCCTTGGTTTCTGAGTTTGCCTTTGTTCAAGGCGCCAACGAAGGTGCATGTGAAGAAGATACTGATCCTCTCATAGAAGATGTCAATGATGGTACTTCAACTCAAAAGCTTTGACAGATCAACTTAATTAGGTTCATACACCCAAAAAGTTTTCTGTGAACCCCAGCTTTGGAAGATAAAATTTGAGCTTTATGCTTGAAACAATTGGAATTAAATTATTTTATTTGCTTCGCAAGTGGGGATAAGAATATAAGATACCCCTTAAATGGACAATCAAATTATATTATGATTATTCTTTAGTTTTATTGTACTTAACAGGATTATTACAAAAATTAGTTGAAACTTATTTAAAATTTGCCCACATTTTGATAGGGTTTTGAGCGTTTTTTTGTTTGGGGAAGGGGGGATTTTGAACTCAATACTTTCACTTTGTGAAGAAGTGAGGTTACTAAATACCATGCCTAAGGAAGAAGATTAATGGTATAAAAGGGTAACTTTAATTCATGAATGTCATCTTAAGAAAGACGGTCAGTGGTATAAAAAGATTAATTCATAAACGTCATCTTGAAAGAAAAATTTAATGAAGTTATTTCAATTTTACATTCCGTAATGTATTGTAACTGGTCAAAGGGGAAGCAATGCAGTGATAAAAGCATTACCCCTCACTTCCTCTCTTGAGATGATTCCTACACTCCACCTCAACCATATGTCGGCTTCTCTTCCACGCACGTGGATTGTCCCATCATTTGGTATGAGTTACTCTTTTTCATTTTATGAGTTATTTTTCGAATTATACTTTAAAATAATATTTTTATTAATTACAACTGCATCTTGGATTAAGTATCAGTTATTAGAAAAAAAAAAAAAAAAAGTACTGTAACTGTTGAAAGAGATGTATAAATTTGATCAACAAAATCAAGCTACATGTTTATTGTGCTTGTTTTTTGAAAGCGTTTATTGTGCTTTCAATTTCCATCCAGTGTGTATGGTTGTTTTCACGTTTCCAATGCTTTGAAGTAGGGCTAGGCCCAAAAAAAAAAATGAACCGACCCGATCCTTGGATGTCCGGGTCGATTCCCATGTTAATTCTGAAGGTGTTTGGATGATTGGATCTTTCAATCAGAAAATACCATGTTTCACGGATCACTCGGTTTTACAGGGTCAAATCCGACCCGACCCGACCCGTGTACAGGGGTACATGCGTAATTTCGCATGCCCCTATATACTAATGTCACACCCAACCCTGGCTAAAAAAAATTCTGCCCCTTCTCAGTTCTCTTCCTCGTTCCTGCCGCCGCACCGCATCCCCCTTCTCCCTCCCATCTCTCGCCAGCCGTAGCCTCTCCTTGCCGTTGCCGTGGCCGCGTCGTCACCGTCAGTCCGAAGCTCCTTGCCGTTTCTCTCGACGCCGTCTGTCATCTCTAACCGTTTTCACCGCCGTCACCCTCTCCTTGCCGTGGCCGTGGCCGTGGCCGAGCTTCTCCTCGTCGGCGTCGTCGCGGTGAAGCCACTCTCATCTCTTATCTCTCATTTCTCGCCGTCTATCGCCGCCGTGGAGCACTCCTCGCCGTAGCCGTGACTGTCAATCCCTTCTCCTCGTCGGCGACACCGTGAAGCCGTGGCCGTGAAGCAAAAGTCGCCGTCGCCGTGCAGCTATTCTCCTTGCCGTCACCGTCGCCATCACCAGCTTGGTACTCATCAATCTGTTTCAGTTTCAGTATTTCAGTTCAGTTTCAGTTTCAGTCTTTAACTCATCAATCTGTTTTGAACATTGAAGCAGAGCAGTAACTTAGCAGCTTGGTACTTCCTACTTTGATCCTCGGCAGCCCCAGACACTAACAACCTGCAACTCGGTGAGTGTACTCAATTCATGCTCTTATTTTGCTGCTTGAATCTTGATTTTTACATACTTAGTGGTTTTAGACTTCATTGAAATTTGATTGGGTGTTTGTTGTTTTGAATCCTGTTCATTGAAATTTTGGCTTTAGATTTCATTGAAATTTGGGCCCAAACATGAAACCCGACCCGAACTGTGTCGGTCTCCTTTACTGGACCATGGACCATGTTTGGACCCAAAACATGCGACCTGCGACCCGAACATGGTCATACCCACCCCTACCCTCAGCAATTGCCCCTTCATAAAACTCTCTTAGACATATGCAATTATTATAATTTTTTTAAAAAAGAAACTCTTGCGGGATTTTAGTTTGCCGTCGTTGCTTTTAATTTCAAACTAGGGTTTAAGTTCGTCTTCGTTGGTTTCAGTTTCAGACAAGTCAGGTACATATCCTCACAGCTCTAATATCTCTGACAGCGTACAATAGTATTCCAATAATGTCCTTTTGCGTCTGTTTCTGTGTAGTATGATCGTCAATTACATTTAAAAATTTGACACGGTCTCAGTTTCAGATTTGTCTTGTATCATATTGAGCACTCCATATTCGTTTGTTTGATACGGTTCTTTTATTCAGTGTGCAATTTCAATGTAGAGTTTTAGCTTCTCGATGCGTAAGATATTCCTATTTTAACAATAAACTGGGGCGTTTGATTAGTGTTTTTGATATACTTGCTAGTGTGAATTATGTTTCAGCTGTGTATTTATCATGTGGTTGATTTTGGACTTGGAAATTTGCTGCATCACTGATTTACATATTGTTTGATTTTATTAGGAGGATATTCTATTCTGTAGAAAATGAGTTTGATATCTCAAAATATTAGCTCTAGAAAGAGAACCAAGACGAAATTGGTGGAGGGTGACAAGGCTTTGCTCCTGGAAGAGAACAAAGATGTTGAGGCTTTGGAGATGTCTAGGAAAAAGAAGATAACGAAAGAGAAGGAAAAGCGATTGGAAATGGAGCAAGAAAAGGAAATGAAAAAGCTGGAGAACTTTTTGTTTGGATCCCTTTATGCGCCTGTTGAATTTGGGAAGGAAGGGAAGGAAGATGCTCAGGAAGAAGTTGAAAATGGTACTGCTGGTTTTTTTGTGGACCATTCTGCAAATGGTGCGTTGTCTGTTTATGAAGAGGATGCACGATTGTCTGAGGAAAGTGATGATGGAGAGAAAACTTTGCAAAAGAAACCCGTTTGGGTGGATGATGAAGAGGAAAAGACCAATATAAATATAGCTAATGTTAACAGGTTGAGGAAGCTCAGAAAGGAGGAGGATGAGAGAGTGATTTCTGGTCCAGAGTATGTTTCAAGACTGAGGGCCCAGCATGTTAAGCTGAACCCAGGTACAGAATGGGCCAAACTTGATTCATGCTTGAGGGATAATGACTCTTATGATGATGAATCATCTGATGAAGAAAATCAGGTAGTGGCGGCTCGTGGTTATGAGGATGTTGAAGCTGTTGATGATATTCTCAGAACAAATGAAGAGCTTGTTGTGAAGAGTGGTGCTAAGTTGTTACCTGGACTTCTTGAGTACTCAAGACTTGTAGATGCAAATGTTGAGGAACCTTCTAAAAGCCGAATAAGTTCGGTGCATTTCCATCGTAATGCTCAGTTGCTGCTTGTTGCTGGATTGGATAAAAGTTTGAAGTTTTTCCAGATTGATGGCAAACGGAATACTAAAATACAAAGCTTTTTCCTTGATGATTGCCCTATTCATAAGGCATCTTTCTTACCTGATGGTTCTCAGGTGATAATAGCAGGAAGAAGAAAGTACTTTTACAGCCTTGATATAGTGAAGGCTTCGATTGATAAAATAGGCCCCTTGGTTGGTCGGGAGGAGAAAAGCTTGGAAGCTTTTGAAGTTTCCTCTGATTCTAGTACGATTGCATTTGTGGGTAATGAAGGGTATATTTTGTTGGTTTCATCTAAAACAAAGGAGTTGATTGGAACTCTAAAGATGAACGGAACTGCTCGTGCTTTAGCTTTTACCAATGATGGGAAACAACTCTTGAGTTCTGGTGGTGACGGGCAAATTTACCATTGGGATTTAAGAACGAGAACTTGCATCCATAAGGCAGTCGATGAAGGTTGCATTAAAGGTACCACTTTTTGCACTTCGCCTAATGGTACTTTCTTCGCTGCAGGTTCGGAAAGTGGGATAGTGAATGTTTACAACAGAGAAGAGTTTTTAGGGGGCAAGAGAAAGCCAATCAAGACCATTGAGAATCTAACCACCCAAGTGGATTTCATGAAATTTAATAACGATGGTCAGATCTTGGCTATTTGTTCGAGCAGGAAGAAGAATGGTTTTAAATTGATACATGTTCCTTCGTTTAATGTGTTTTCCAATTGGCCTCCACGAAATAGTACTCTGAAGTCTCCTCAATGTTTGGATTTCAGTCCTGGTGGTGGGTTTTGTGCTGTGGGGAATGCTGAAGGAAAAGTTTTACTATACAAGTTGCATCACTACCACCATGCATAGACTTAAATATAACAAGCTGGAATATCTCGGCGTACCGTGTTGGTTTCTCTACCTGCATGTTGAAAGAATTCCTTTTACCTATGGCAAAAGATATGGCTATATGGCATCTACGCTTCCCAAGTGTTGTGCTGGTAAAGAGTTTCATGGCGTTCAATAGATGAGTAATATGAAAAGTTTTGGCCTCTCTTTTTCAGTTCCAGTTATTAGAGCTGCATTTGATTAGGTATTCTAGTAATTTATAGATTGTTCTCTTTTTTCCGTATCACTTAATAGTGAACTTTCATCTTTTGTACCTGTTTATTGCAGAAGGGATTTTCTGCAGTATTTTTGGATATTAATGGATTCTCATGGTGTAGTATCAACTCTTGAGATCAAGATTTTTGTTATTTGTGCCAATTCTTATGTTTATTTTATTTTTTTAAGATGTCAACTTTTTTTTTTACTGTCATCATGTGTTTGGCTTCCACGATTGCGTTGGTGCATTGAACATGCTTCTGTGTTGCCATGGTTTTCTATTGGATTTCCTTCTTATCTCTTCAAATAGTCGGTTTATTGTGATTTGAAAATTATTGAGTTTTGGACATAATATTACAGAGTAATATTAATTGGCCAATATAACTAATAATAGCATCATATATCACATCCACATTGTTTAGCCTACAATTTTAACTAAAACTATTTGGACAAAATTAAATTACTTCTACAGCTAATCACAACTGCATATCTTCTTTAACTTCAGAAACTGATAATATATCATAGAACCAAAGGATGTACACATAATTACATTTTTAAATAAAACATATCCGCTGACAAATATATTCATTGTGGTGTACAAAGGAAAAGAGCTAAGCACTGCAAGTTTATTGAAGGACTCACATGTGGCCGTTGACAATAAATTTAAATTACTATTTACTCGTTATCATACTGAAAAGTGCCACATCAAACCGCAAAATTAGAGAACCATAAGATCTGGAAATCTTTTTCTTCATCAATGGCTCCAAGAGGGGTATTCCCGGCTTCACACATTCCTTTAAAGTTAGAAAGCTCAGTCATGACTCTACTTCACAGTTCTCTATCAAACTCTTCATTGTATTTCATCTGCAATTAATTATTAATCTGCTTCACAAAATCAAGAAAATGTAAAACAAGGATTAACATACAACGTGTATCAAATACTTTTGAGTATATAAAAAGTAAAAACCGTTTAGGTCTGAAAACACCTCATGATTTTAATTAATTTACAGAACATCGAGGTTTTAAGAACTGTCAGCTGGAATTCACAAAGTAGCCTCATCTTGCACCAATTTCCCAGAAAAGATGATTGGTCAAAAGGGTTACTCTGGGAGTGAGCTGTGGTTCTCCTAAATTGCGGATTTTAAAATTTCTCTTTGTTCATTAGCATAAATCATGTATGTTGCCATGAGCACAATACTATACTAGGACGGTATTCTGACGATCTTCAGTCACATTTTCAACATTAAATTGTTAGACTTTGAAAAATGGAAAAATATTAACTTGAATAAACAATAATTTTCCACAGATGTCATGAGAACAATTTATTACCTAACAGAGTTCATACCTTACAAGGGCCTTTGATACAGCGTCGCCAATGGATTGATTCTGATGTTGCTAAACCCCTGCTGCGGCTTTAACCTCAGGATCAGTCATTCCCTGAAACAAATTTACTTAAGCATAGTAATCATTCCAGATGACCACAATAACAAAGTTTATTAGGCCATTGCACGTAATTGATGATAAAAATGGAGAAGGTTTGATAAACCAATAATGTATAAGGATAAGAATGGTTTCAGTTACTAAGGAATCAGATAATGGAAAATTCAAGCTTCCCAATATATAAATCTAGGACTTACGTGCTCTAGCAGAAGAACAAATGAAGAACCGGTGCATTAGTTCTACAAGAAAACTCGATTAGCCTTAAATAACAGGAGCATTTGAAAATCAGCATTAAAAATTCATGCTTACATGAGATAAATAATTTAAACCTTAACCCTGCTAATAAGCTGTCATGCTTTTGATTACCATCAGAGATTACAAACTAAATCTCTAACGACACAAAATTCACACATTATGGATTCAAGTCATTGACTAACCTAAGATGGAGGGTCCTGTCTAATTTTCCGAGTAGGAGTCCTCATTGTAACAAACTCCTCAGCTGCAGTCGGATGAATGCCCACTGTGGCATCAAAGTCTGCCTTTGTCAAGCCAGATTTTACAACAACTGCAAATCCCTGGAATTTTTTACAATTATTACCACATTAGAGGCTGATCTGACAGTAGAAGTGTCAACACTATGTCACCCAAACAGCATACTTTATTCCCGCATTAATTTCTGATTTTTTTTTGCCTTGAAGTGAATTCCTATGCTAATCACTAAATTGCCGCCCACCACTTTGCATGCTCACTTTTAAGCATTTGGAGTCAGCATTAGACCATCTCAAACAAAGAGCAGAGCATGTGAAAGATTTACATTAGCAATAAATATTTATTTAGTCTGCCTACTTTGTTACTTTGATCACTTGCAGGTCTTTCAACTTCCAAAATCACCAGCAAAGAAATTTTTTGTTGTCCAGCACAAATCATGCGCCCTTGCCATCCATCATACAAACTATCTCCTACATGCAAGCTATGAAATAATGAAACTTGATCTTTACAAAAGACATTTCTCACGGCAAGTTCAGCATTTGGTCATCAACAGTATATTACACTAATTATTAGTAACTTGGACATTTTAAAAAGTAATTCAGTCAAGTGAGATTTCTAAAAAAAATAAGTAAATAAATTTAAGGGCTGTCCAGATCTTAAAATTTCTTTTGCAGGGGCTTCCACTCAAAACACTCACTGAATGCTGAAACCACCTAAACATTCTAGTTCGAAAGGGATTAAAAATTGAAAATTAAGATGTATGCTCTAAAATAATCATAACTGGAAAATAATCTTCTCTAATAAAAGATAAAAGCATGTGCCCTCTATCATTATTTAATCAGTGGAGCATATGTATACAAAAGATGCTCATTTTTCCAATGTCTTAAACCTTGTTAACTGCTGTATCACAAGATTTTTAAATTCCCTGTAATTAGGTTTTGCTGGCTCATCCTGAAACAAAGTTTTTGCTAGAGCCCCTCCGTCCATTAAAGCAACTGCTGTCAAATTTATTCTATCTGTAACATCTCCAACAGCCCAAATTGAAGGAACCGATGTACGGGAGTATTCATCAACCTGAGGAAACAGCAATTATGAAACCAACATACGATAAAGCAGAGAAACCAACAGCATGTACCAATCGATTAGTGAGAGAGGAAAGGTCTGATAGGGGGTTAAGTTAACCCATTTTCAATAGGTTGAATTTATCCTACTCCAGTAAATAAAACTGTGATGGGTTTAATTTGTCCAACAACATGGATTCGGATAAAATTTAATCCAAATCCTGTCCAATCCCGATAAACAAACATGACCAACAGTTTTAATCATCTAAATTATCTAATTATAAGATTTAAAATTATATATTATAATAATTTGAATGTGTTTTTAAGAAAAGATATAAGTTTGCCAATCAACTTAAAATGAAAAACCATAATACCACGACATGTTAATTTACAAGTTTACGTCTAATACCACATATTACAACACTGGACGTAAATAACTCTTTCCGTCTTGATTATTGCGTGGCTACAAGAAACGGCTTTTAGGTCGTGTTTGGATACATTCTATAAAATGATTTTTCAATTTCAAAAACAAAAAATGAAATAAAGTGCTTGGATAAGGTGTTCTTCAAAATGTGTTTTTGAAAATAGAAAACATTTTTTTGAAAAAAATAACTTAAAATTGAAAACAAGCTTTTTTTTTTATGTTTTTGATCATTTTAAAAATAAATCATTATTTTTCTCTCCAAATAACTGTTTTACTAATTTTTAAAAACAATACTAAATATATTTACATCATTTTTTGTTTCTTAAAATAACTTTTAAGAAATTATACTAAACACATTACATTTTCAAAAACATCATTTTTAAAACATGTTTTTCATTTTTAAAAAGAGTAATACTGATCTTTTCAAATATTT
Source organism: Dimocarpus longan (assembly GCA_022984855.1). Lineage (NCBI taxonomy): Eukaryota > Viridiplantae > Streptophyta > Magnoliopsida > Sapindales > Sapindaceae > Dimocarpus > Dimocarpus longan. The sequence continues at coordinate 18,039,130 of CM041024.1, forward strand.
TATCAAAAATTCATATCCAAGTGATGTGACATGTGAGTTGTTAATATTCTATTAATTATCATATTATCTCATGATTTACAAGATTTTGACAACTCAATATCACATCATTTGAGCATAATATTTTAAAAGTCTAGTATTATTTTTTAAAAAAATGAGTAATATTAAATTTTTAAATATTTTGCTTAAATTCATACCCAAATGATGTGATATATAAATTGTCAATATCCTATTAATTATCACATCATCTCATAATTTACGATATCTTAATGACTTATATATCACATCATTTGGGTATGAATTTAAATAAAATATTTAAAAAATCTAACGTCACTCTTTAAAAATAGTTTTAAAAAACTTCATTTTAAAAACAATTACAGATGCAATCTTATTACATATTCGTACATTGCCAAAGAAAAGAAACAATGCATTAATTGATAGAGACAATGAGGCACCGTATTATGGTAAGAGTTGTTAGAACTTACTGCACTCATCCAAACCATTATAATTTTATAATTGGCACTTATTTGGACATTGCCAAAGATAAGAAGCAATGCATTAATTGATTGAGCCAATTAGGCACCGTGTTATAAGTAAGAGTTGTTAGAATATATTGCATGCATCCAAACCATTGTAATTTTATAATTGGCACATAACCATTTCTTTTTTGGCTTTTCTAGTTTCTTTACCATTCTTTTACAAAAGTTATAGCCATAACACCAAAACATGGCACTGAGACAAAAATGAGGCGCCAGCCAACAGCATTTTATAATCTAGTTATGTATTTTAAGACTCAGTTTAAACATCCCAATCCAATTGTTGATTATTTTTTTAATCATCACACTTGTGTTTTTATTTGAAATCACGAATGATCCGATGTTTATTTGAAATAAAAAACATTCAAAGAAGAATTGAACAAATTAATGCATGACCAATTGATTTTAAAAGACAAAAGGTGATCTTGTATATGCAGTCATTAAATTTATTTTATTTTTTATGCAAGCTATTGGACTTGATGTTTGGGCTGTAATTAATTGGAGATATATACCGTTATTCACAAATTGCGAGCATAAATTACCAGGCATTATAATTATACAACCCAATGTGAATTTGGTTCACTTGACACTCTTAACTAGCTAAAAAGCTAGTATAATATGTCTAAACTGGATTAAAACTATTATAAACAAATTTTTACATGAATTTGCTGTCACACACTAATTATTTTAATTTAAATCAATCATGTTTATCTTAACAAGTAGTAGACATCCTGATGATATGATGAGAAATTGAGGCGAATCCCTCTACTTCGATTTAACATTAAAATATTATTTGTTTAGATTTTATATTCCTATTTCAAATATTATTTCTTTGTTTTAGACTTTACCGGTATTTCATTTTATTGGTTGGATTTATTTCCTTTTAGATTTTTATTTTCTTAAATTATTTGAATTATTTTTCTTTTAGGCTTTGTATTTTTTTCCTTTTAGGTTTTTATTTCCTTAAGTTATTTAATTTATTTTCTTTTAGGACTCTATTTCCTAAAGAAGTCTTGTTTCCTATAAAAGTTAAAATTATTTTAGATTTTTATTTTCTTATTTATTTTATTTTCTTTTAGGTTTCTTTCTTTAAGGAAAACTTTTATATCATATGAAAATTAGAATCAATCATCTATAAATAAAAGATTAGTTTTGGCTATTATAATTTTTATACTTTTGAAATATTAATAAAATCTTATAACTTTGCAAGGCAATATCTTGTTTTGATTTCTTTCGTTTTTTTTTTTTTTTAGTAATCTTACTTGAGATTGTTTGGGTTAGGGCTAAGTCAATTCTATAATATAATTTTAGATGATAGATCTACCCAATTCTTTAGGTTAGGTGGTTCGTCATTTATCATTCTCTAAGGTTGGGCCATTATGTTATTTAATTCTAGAGGGTCAATTAATTCATTCTATGAGCTAATTAGCCATTATCTATCTTGGCGTGTGACATAAGTTAAACAATTGGGTTTGTTGTTGGAGTTATAGTTGGGTTCTCAACAATTTGGTGTCATAATGATACTTTTAACAATTATACCATTTCTTAAATGACTAGAAGTGAATTAAATTTATTCAGATAACTTAATCTGTATCGTTTTCACTATCTTTCTTTATAAGTAGCATGTCCAAGAAAACTATATCAAATATTCAACAATCTATACATATGCTTCCAGTTGCTCGACATTGACCTACATATTTTTTATAAATTTTATTATTAGTTTAAAAGATTTTCGTAACATTTATTGTCTTGAGATAATATAATATTTGTTTTATTCAGACTGGTAAAGTAAAAGACTGGTGGAATATTATGTTATTGTCGTATGGAAAAAAAGTGGGTGACCTTTCTTATTGTCGATGACATTATGACTTATACACTCTCATGTTATTTCCTGTTGTTGTAACAGGATGGCATGGACCGTGGCAGCTCTTGCCTTTTCCTCAAAGGAGAACAGACTTCGGGCTTGCTTCCTTCTAAGCCTAACTTTATTTTCCCTTTTTTTATTTATTTTATTTTTTATATATCCGATGATACTATATCAGACAACTATTAGAACTTAATCGAGATAAGATTCTAACGCGCAACCCGAAGTGCTACTCTCAAAAGTTAGGAGAGTTCAACCCATATTAAGTAAAAAAATTATCTATGTTTTTTGTGATCCGGTGCTTAAAGCATGTCTTTTGCTTTATTAGAAAGCTAGGTGCACCAACCCCCTTGGAAGTTCATATTTCCTCTTTTTATTAAAGTTTTTTTTTTTTTTTATAAAAAAAAAAAAAAAGTGCATGGAAAATTGGTAGATGAAAATGTTACGGTACATAAAAGTTCATTATATACTATTTGATTAAATAATCGGGGAACAAAAAGATATCATGCAAGACTATATTAATTACATGAAAGAAAAACATGCAAGTCAATCAAACTCCAAAATTATAAGTCAATAAATCTAGCTATATTCTAATGGTGGGTAGAACTATGTTCGGGTCGGTTTCTGCTGGAACAAACTCAAACATGATAAGTGTTCAGGTCACTACTTTTGGGTTCGAATATGGTCCAGTAAAGGGGAGGAACTGAATCGAATTGAACACTTCAATTTGGTTCGGGTTTCATGTTTTGGATCTAATTTTGAATTTTTTTTTTTTTTTTGCTAAAATTTTTATAATTTTTTCAACTTTTTTGGGGTCTATTACTGTTAGGCCTTTAAGTTTAATTATTTTGAACTGTTTTGGGCTGTTTTGTCTTATGGGTGGAACCAAAAAAATAGGTGGGTGAAAAAAAAAAAAATTAGTTGGTTGCACACTAAACAAGTCATTCAATGGTAATGTATCTTTATATTAAAAACAAACTCTATTAGGTAATGTCATTTGAACCTGCTTTCATAAACAAAACAAAAAATCAACTTGGCTTCAATTATCAAGAGTCTATGAACACCAAACAAATTAAACACTAAACAAGTTCAATAGTCCAAAAAAAGTTAAACCCCAACAGTCCACTTTCACAAATTAAACAAAATAATCCACATGAAAATACAACAAAACAATATACATAAAAATGCAACAAAACAATCCTAACATGTTAATTGACAACTCCAAATATTAGCTCAAAGCCCAACTCCAAACATTAGCTCCAAAGTTCACACATTTTTTTATAGCGCTTAAAAAAAAATTATTAGTACGCCAATAATAAACAAATAATAAATGAATAATGATATTAAAAATATCATAAACTATAAAATCTTATCATCAAAATTTCCAATCAAACCCAAATCCATTGAAGTTCAAACTTCACTTGCTCATCCTTGATGGACACTATATCAAAAATTAAGAAAACTCAAATTATAAAGTAATATTTATATAAATGTAAGCATCAAACACAAAATGTAAATGCTTAACTAATTTATAAAACTCACTAGTTTCAATGGATTGGTAAAACTGAATATTTTGAACCTATTATCGTCAAGTTCCACATGCTCCTCTAGATTAACGATTTTGGGTATTAGGTCCAATCCTTTTAACCAATTCTGATAACAATTCACCCTCTCCACCACTATCATCAACATCAAATTCAGATTGCTCATTACTCTCTACAGTTTTCCTTATCTATTCACGACAATAACACATTATAAAAATCAAACTAAGTCAACATACATATATAAATCAACAAGAAATATATAATAACTAAAAAAAGAAAAAGAAAAAAGCTAAGGCTTCTAAATGTTCAATCAACAATAGCTCATACTCTTCATTTTAATCTGTTCAACCTTTTAAACAATTAACATTTTTTCAATTTCGACTATTGGCATCACTTCAACCAAATTTAACACTCAAAAACTCGTCAAAAATTCATCAATTATAATATTGTACAAACAAGAACGACAACGAAATTGCGAAATAAATCTAACAAAATAGACTGTGAAATCACACAATGCAACACCAAAATTCATTTCAATACTAACTAAATTAAAAATCAAGAAACTCTAATGTAAGTATGTAACACTAACTAAACAATAAACATCAAAAAGTAATTTCAGAGATGCTGAGCGTAAAATATGTGAACTCAACAATAGAAAACAACAAACAGACACAAAAATCGCCAAAACGCTAACACCCAATCATGTAAATGTCAAGCTAAAGCTACAATTATCAAGCATGTAAAGCTGCTAAGCATGTAAAACTGTAAATATCAGGCATGTAGATTCATAGAGTGAAAGAGAAACAATGGAGTCTATGCTTCAAAGGATATTGATAACTAATTAGTGAATTTGAAATGATAAAGTATAAATCAAGGTCAAATAAGAAAGAGAAACCAAAGTGAAAGAGGAAATAAGAGAAATAGGGCCAAAAGAAGCAATAAGAATGAAGAGAAACTAAAAACAGTATCGCAAAATTGATCGGAGGTGGGTGTGAGAAGCCAAAGTGACAGCTTCACCGTGACGACAATGAGTGGAGATTAAGATGAAGGCAATGAGCAGAGATCACAAAGACGACTAGTTGAGAGGTGAGAGATGAAAGATGACAGAAGAGTCAGTGGCTACACGAAGAAGAGGAGAAATGGGGCTGGTGAGGATGTTATGGTTAAATGAGGGGTTTATATAGGGGCATGCGAAATTACGTATATATTCATGTTCATGGATTGGGTCGATTCTGAATATCCAGAATCGAACAGATTCGTGAAACATAGTGTTTTAAAGATTTTTTAAAAAATTAATTTTAAGTATATTATAAAATATTTAAATTAATTTTATTCTAATTTAATTCAAATTTATATCAAACATAATATGGTATAATTTTAATCTAATCTCAAATTCTATCAAACATTAACAGTAATTTTCTAATTCAATCCAATCAATTTTATTTCAATTCAATATAATCTAATTCATTCTATTTCAATTTCACGTGTTAAAACATAGCATGATTATAATTGATCACGCCATGATTATATTTCGATTGGAATGAAAAATATATCAGTTAGTTGGTCCACTTCTTATATCTTATTTGTAGGTCACTTCATGATGTGATAAATGATAAACAAACAAATTTTATAAATAAAATAAATGATTATTATTATATCCTCATTCTTCACTTTGGAGGTTTTAAATTAAAATGGAAATGAAATATTGGAAATAAAATATCTAGAATTACTTGTAGTACATAGATAAATACTTCTGCTTATGACAAAATAAGCATATAAGGGAAAATGGTTTTGGGGCAATGATAAAATAAAAAATCCACCCACTTATTTAATAATAGCCTGTGGGTTTAATTTGTAAATCCTATTTAATATTGATAATTATATATATATAGGTTGTTCTTTTCTAATTTTTTAGAATTAATGTTCAGATTACGTCTTAAAATTATACTACAGTTGATCTAACATGACACTAGGCCGGTACTAGTAATTAGAAAACAAAACAAAAACGTGTATAAGATATACATTGTCGTGCATTCATTTCTTTCTATGAATGTGCATGTTTACGGTGGAACTTAAATGCTTAATTAAAACGTGAGGTAGCATTAAATTTAGTGCGCGGTGCACGTAATAAATGGTGATCGCGTGAAGTCAAAAGTTGATTTATTCTGCAGTTGAAGAAAACGAATATAAATAAATTTATAGACATAAAAATCAATCATAAAATAGTGCGGGATAAAGGCTCATCCCAGGCGTCGACCTCTAAGATGTCCCATCACATCACCCCACTAATCAAATTCGTCCACGTGAAACACGTCAGACTTACGTGCACTCTCCCTTTCCGCAACCGCACATCGTCGTCCACCGACCAATCTCCACGTGTAATAACGTCCACAATAGCAGAAACTGAAATCAAATCCCAAACTGAAAATCAAAAATCACCAAAGCTTGCTCTGTACGGAAAGAATCGGCGTCGGCTCCTAAATATCGGTCCCTTCTATCCAAACCCAAAAAAAGAAATATCCTATTATTTCTCTCGTCATTTTCGCTTCGTTTGAATTTTTTTTTTTTTTTTCCCAACAACGAAATCAGACACTAAATCCTTAAAAAAAAAAAAGAAAAAGTATGCAGCGATTCGTTGACAACGTCCTCGCTGTCACCAAAGAGTGAGTGCAATTTTTCTCTCTCTACGTATAGATGTTGTATTTTGGTTGATGATTTTTGTTATTTCATTTCCAATTGTTTTAGGTATTCGATTCTCATGATTGATTGATTGCACGTTATAATGAGAACAATGGTGGAGATTGTTGTGTTATTGTTGATTGTGAAATGGTGAGAGAAGGAGGATGATATCTGATTCGTGTTGTTGGTGTTGTTAGTGCAGGTCAGTGAAGACGTTCACTTATGAGTCATTGAATAACATTGTGAGGCTAATCAATGGAATCTCGGCGATTCTGTTGGCTTTTCTACCGGGGAAGGCCACTATTCTTGAAGGCATGCATGGTTGGGAGCTCCGGCCCACTTTTCGTGGCCCTCGATTCCCTCGTTGGATGGAAAAGTTAGTTTTTTTCTAATCTTGTTAATTGTTTACCAGATATGTGTTGATTCTTTCAATTCCTGTAGTTGCTTGTATTTGGATTAATGCTTCTTGTGAATCCACTTTTTAATTTACGTGTAGTAGTTATGTGGTTCGTGTATTGCTCTTTTGACGTAGTCAACTACTCTATGTTTCCTACCATTGACAGTCTGAGAGGATTGATATTACAACCCGGAATTAGTTAAGAAACATGAGTTTAGTTAATTGCAAGTTACATTGTTGCCTTACTTGATTTCTGAGTTGGCGCTTGTAAGATTTGTAATCAGTGAAGGAGCTTTGTTTGATGTGTTTTTGATCTTTGTTTATACTCAAGCTCGTGTGTTGTGAATGACAAACGATTGGACATTAACTATTACTCTTTTCACTAGTCAGTGGCTGATTTTAGTCTCGTTCGTATCTTATAAATTTTATTCTCTGCAAAAGGGGAGCTGCTGATGAAGTTATGTGGATATTATTTTTTTACATTGTGTTTCTCTCTTGTTTTGCCTTTTGTTTTTCTCGTTGAATAAGTGCACTGGTGTCAATATCCTTTTTTCCTACGCTTTGTACTTCAGTAAATTCTTCTTTTTCAAGATTATATTTTGGACTATACAATTTATAATTCTTGTCTCACTCTCAATGTATTTTTCTTATTGATTGTTGATTATTGCCAAGTCTCCTGTTATAAGGTTTACGGATTTTTGACATTTTTCCTTTTTTTATTTATTTATTGATGATGTAGTGGTGTGTCTTCATTCAACCGGTTTGTTCATGAGCTTTCTGTGGATTCTGATACTTCAAGCGTAGACTATTCTTCTGGAGAAGAGGATTTTGATGGAACTTTTCCTTCGACGCCAACATCACAGAGTTCACGAGTCTCCAGGGCAAGTACTTTCAGCAATTATGAAAGGCGTCAGACTGGGTGGATCACATGCATACTTTGTTGGTTTCTATGTCCCGCAAAGTTTCTGCTGGGGTTACCATTTCGTCTTGGCCATTTGTCTTATAGGAGAGCGCCAAATGCCCCTTCTACACCCCGCCAACACTTGCGTATGCGCTCTTTTAAGAGAATGCACATCAAGGATCATGTTGTTCACCGCGCTACTGACAGGAGACGTGGAGTGATTGAGGTTTGTTCAAGCACTTCTATGTGTATCACGTTCAGATAGATTGTAAATTGATAATTATCTTTCTGATGGCTGGTGGGCGCGTTGATATCCATTATTGTTGCTAATATGCTTTTGTTTTAACCAGGATCTTCATCTAGCTATTGAGATTTTCATAGAAGCTGTGTTTGATGTTGTTCACAAGGCAGCACATTTTATGCTTTCTCCATCAAAAGCTTTTAGAATAGCACAGGGTTGGTTTTCATCTGACAGCAGTGGCATTGAGGGTGTCCATGATGATGTTTCTGATGCCTTTGTGCAAACAGCTACACTTGGAGAGGATGATCCAGCTGTGACAGAAAGAACTACTACTTTTCACCAGTCTATGAATACAGATGCCCGTACATGCCAAGATGTCATAACAGAGCTAGGGTAAGAGCAATGCTACTTCACTGCATCTAATCTGTGTTTGTTCACAAAACCTCTTATATGTTCATGTCTTACTTTGTTACTTTAGGTATCCCTACGAGGCTATTCATGTGGTTACTTCTGATGGATATGTTCTTCTTTTGGAAAGAATTCCCAGGTATAATTGGTTTCTTTTTGTCTCAAAATTAGAACCTTTCTGTTGGATTCATGATATCTGATATTTGCTGTGTGATTTGCAGACGTGATGCTAGGAAAGCTGTTTATCTTCAGCATGGAATTTTGGATACATCTATGGGGTCAGTTCTTTTCCCCCTTTCTTTTTCTTGTGATATTTATGCGAGTGAATGGTTCAGTTCTATTCCCCTATAGTTATTATCTGGTTAACTGCTCTCTTGACTGTAGTTATCTAATGTTATCAATTTGGTGCTCAGTCAGATGTCCTGATGTGGACAATCAATGTGGTCTATGTAGGAGACTTTGGCAGGCAGTAGATACATTTGCTTGGGGGCTGACCTAGTTTTTAATATTTTATTAGAGAGTACATAATCTTGAGCATTACTAGAACTCTACATCATTTAATGCATCTCTTTTATTTTATTATTATTATTATTTTTTTTTGAGAAACATGCATATTTTTTATGGTAAAGAGAGTATAATATTATGTGTTATCTGTTAATGCTAGGGTGTTTGATATGTGTAGTTAGACTTGTGCAGCCTTATACATAGGAAGAAGCAACTTTGGTGGGCTAAATACAATCAGCAAGACTATAGTTAGCATGTCAGTGACTCATCGCATTTGTAAAACAATTAAAAGAGGATTTTATTATGTTGAACTTCAACTTACAAATATATGAAACCTCTTTATAGGCATATGAGAGTAGATAAATACAGTAAATAAAGATTTAAAAGTTTTAAATGGTAATAGATCTAACTTAATAACATATAAATGGAAACATTTAATATGCATTATAGTTTTGAGATCCTTTAGCAGTATTTATTGTCGAGCTTTCAATGCAGGAGTTTTACTATATATGTTCATTCAGTTTTTTTTTTCCCCTTCTCTTTTCTATTTTAATTTCAGTTACTGCTCTGTTGCTGTGTTGACTAGTTGAATTTTGTTTTCTTTTGCCTCTCTAGTTTTAAATAGCATGGTATTTATGCGTTATTTATATCTGCTTTCTTATGAATTAATTTAATAATTTATTTATCATGCTTTACCTGTTTGACATCGGATGAGTTGATTCTGTTGTCCAGGTGGGTAGCTAATGGAGTTGTTGGTTCTCCGGCATTTGCTGCCTATGATCAAGGTTCTCGTAATTGTCATTGGAATATGCACAGTTTCCATTTTCATCTTTCTTTGGCTAGGAGTTTAAACTTGTTATTGCATTTTTTTTTTTAATAGGATATGATGTTTTCCTTGGAAATTATCGTGGTTTAGTTTCTCGGGAGCATGTTGACAAAAACATTTCTTCACGACAGTAAGTTCATATTGGAAACTATTGCTTGATTTTTATATGGAATTGCATATCTGATTATTTTGCAATAGCAATATTGAAATTTGGAGGGAAGAAGAACAGTAATTATAAGATGATGTCCTTTTTGACCTTGTAATCAGTAGACTGTAAAAGTCAGCCATGAAGTAAGATATAACTAGAAGTAATTGGTCTGATGTAGGTATTGGCATTACTCCATCAATGAGCATGGGACTGAAGACATTCCTGCTTTGATAGAGAAGATTCATGAAATTAAAACTTCAGAATTGAAATTAAGTAATCCTGATCTCAGTGAAGAAATTAATGAAGGCCAGCCTTACAAACTTTGTGCAATCTGCCATAGCTTGGGTGGAGCTGGTATATTGATGGATGTTGTAACCCGCCGGCTTGAAGAGAAGCCCCATAGACTTTCAAGATTGATTTTGTTGTCACCAGCTGGATTTCATGACGATTCCAATCTAGTTTTTACCATCGTGGAGTACATGTTCCTTTTCTTTGCTCCTATTTTGGCACCTCTTGTGCCTGGGATATATATTCCAACCAGATTCTTTCGTATGTTGCTGAATAAGTTAGCTAGGGACTTAAATAACTATCCTGCAATTGGAGGGTTAGTTCAAACCTTAATGGGCTATGTCGTTGGCGGAGACAGCTCGAATTGGGTTGGTGTGATAGGTTTGCCACACTACAACATGAATGACATGCCTGGAGTTTCGTTCCGTGTGGCTCACCATCTCGCACAGATGAAACGTGCAGGAAGATTTATAATGTATGATTATGGGAGTGCCGTCAACATGGAGGTGTATGGTTCTCCAGAGCCATTGGACTTGGGCGAATATTATGGACTCATTGACATTCCCGTCGATCTGGTTGCTGGGCGGAAGGACAAAGTAATCCGAGCTTCAATGGTAAGGAAGCACTATAAGTTGATGAAGGAGGCAGGCGTGGATGTATCATATAACGAATCTGAGTATGCCCACTTGGACTTCACATTCGCCCATCGCGAAGAACTCTTGGCCTATGTTATGTCACGATTACTACTAGTGGAACCCACTTCGAAGAAGCAACAGAGTCAGAAGGCTGGAAAGTCGAAAAAGAGACAGGTTAACTCTTAATTTATAGAACACCAGCGCCATGCATTTCCATTTCTTTTGTGTTTGGATTTGGCATGCATGCTGTGTACCTTTAGATGAAATCGTTGTTGTACATGATTGATAGAGTAAATGTGTTTTTGGTTTGTGATTAGGGATAGAGTGTGGTATACAGAGTCAATCTACCCAATCATTTTTTCTTTGGGAGAGGTTTTAAGTGTATGCGCAAGCAGGATTTTGTGCTCCAAAAAGTTGTAAACCAAACACTGGAGTACTTGATTTGATTATTAGATGTGATGTCTGTAATTTATGAACATTTATTTTGGCTTTTTATAGTAATGTGCATTATAATTGTCAGGACGGAAGAGCTCTTGAGTGTTGAGTCTCTTTTTGGAAATTATAAGTTCTCATAACCTTTTTAATATGAACTTGGCTGGTTGGTACAGTATATGGTATTTGAGAGAATTTAACTCGTAACAAAATTTTGAAAACTCCAAAAGTCTTTTCAATGAAATAAAAAAAGCAATAAAATAGTATGGTAGTAATATTTTATATTGACTATTGTTTGATGCTGTTAAAAGTATTGAGATTTTCTTTTTATAAGTCATTTTTTTTGGTTGGCTGGTAGTACTCATTTTCTAGTTACATTGTTTCAAAAAGTGAAACGTCAAAATGTTTTGTAGAACATTCTAAAGTGATAATTTTTATTTGTGACATTTTAATTATAAAGACACTTCATTTTTTGAAAAAAAATTGTAATTATAAAATTGCTTCATTTTATTTAAATATTACTCATAAGTTGTTTTATTTTTGAAATTTTGATGAAAATTTTAATAATTGTCAACTCTGCATAAATCATCAAATTTGATTTAATGAGAGAAAATAATATTAAACCATATCTAATAAAATTTCAATATAATATATAGTTAAAAAAATTCTTAAGATTCTTGTTCGGGGAAAAATAAATTCTTAACATTCCCATAAACAATGGTAAGTTTAAAATTAATAGAATATATATATATATATATATGCATGTATTTATGTATTTTTTGAGGTATTGAGATAAACTCAAAGATACAATCAAGATCAAATTGGTAAGATTTTAATGGCACAATCTGCATAAGTAATCTTTATAGGACTGAAAATTATCCACATATAAGAAGGGAGATAACCCATATATATAGGAAAAAATTTCATTATTACTAAATAAGGTGAGGTGTCAAATCTTAGTTTTAAAACCAAGGAAACCATTGTGTTTCCACTACACTATAAGGCCGATGACTAGTCGAAAAATTGTTTATTCATTGTTTGTTACAAATAATTTTCCACCACTTCATTTTGGAATTAAAAATATTTGAAAAAATAAAAGGAGAAGTGTTGTGATTGCAATAGTGAAAAACAGTAACGTTGGATTCTAAAGTTTACAAAAATAAATAAATAAATAAATAAAAATTAAGTAAAACGGTGCGTTTTGCTTCCGACGTATACAACAGTTTAGCTGCCAGGAAGAACTGAACTAAAAGGAGGTGGGCGTTTGGTTTGGGAGTAATCAGAGAAAATAAGAAAGAGAAATCGAGAGATGGGGGCGGCGTCGCGGTATTGGGCGTCCGTACGGGTGATGACGGGCACCATTCTTGGCGGTATTTTAGGATTCTATGTTATGCACCGTGTTGAAATCAGCTACAAGGTTTTTTTTTTTTTTTTTTTTTTTTTTTTTCGATTTTTATAGTTGCTGACAAATCGTTGGAAAATTAGGACACTCATTAATGTTTGGTAGGATCTTCTTTTTGGGGTTTTAATAATGTTAGGTCAATTTTGTTCCAGGATCAAGTCAAACAAAGTTCACTAAACTTACTAATACAATTTTTTGCATTTGTGGTTAACAATTTCTAAAATTATTGTGTTGATCAGTGTTGTCATCAGTGTAGAAGCATGATTAAACGTTGAATATGTGTTAGTGTTGTTGATGCAGGAGAAAATGAAGGAGAGATTGAGAATATATGAGAGTGAAATGAAGAAGAAGAAAGAAAAGTTGAATGAGCAGCTTGAAGACTCTATTTAGCTCCCTAATTTTATCTATTAGTTTTATTTTCTATTTTTTTTTTCTTCTGTTTTCGTTTTGTAGAATTTTATTGCTGCATTGGAGCAACGGCATCGAATCAAGAACCAAGTAAGAGTTTCTTTGCTATTGTTTAGCTATGGTGCCACATGAGCTTATAACAATGAGTTTCAATTGTTTGCTTTATTTGATGTACATATACTGTCTGTAACTGTAGACGCAAATTTTTGAGGTGGAAGAGTGAGTGAATATATACTGCAAACTCAAATGCAAGCCTACATTCTACATTCAACCTGTCCAATTGATATTAAATAAATATAATGATTTGACAAACCATTAGCAAGAAATATAACTATTTGAATTTGTTTTCATGTTTTCGTTTTATTTAAACACGTAACTGCCAGTTTGCCTGTATCTATTATAAGTGGTTATGTGATGCTTTTTGTAAACATTGAAACATTCAAGGGAGAAGAAGTGTCTTATATGAGGCAACACTTGACTGATTATAGGTCCTTTTGAGCATTATTTTGGTTTGGAGGAGTGTTACATTCCATGTGGGGTGTCTTATGTCACTAACAAAACAGTATGATAAAAATTTGGGTAAACTTTATTACTAGTTATGTTTGCAAGGCAGAGTGCTTTGACTTGATTTTAAGCTTTGACAGCCACATCTCTCGGATAGTTGATCTATGTTTGTGATGGAAGATATATCTTCCTTCCAATGGCTCACTGTCTGTGATCTACAATGGTATGTGATTTCCAATTATTCGAGGAAGTGGAAAATGAAATTGGAAGACACTCTCAATGTAGGCAGAGAAAAAGGTTAAGGTTGAAGAATGATTTCTTCAATTTATTGGAGAAAAAAAAAAAAAGATTTCTTCAACTTTTTGGAGAAAAGACTGATTTCTTTTCTTCAACCTTAGCCTCCATGGTTCCACCTATCTTGTGAACGTCTCGCAATTCATTTGTTATTATTATTATTTTTTTTTGGAATAATCGGTGACCACAAACCATTGTTGACTAGAGATACGATGAGTCATTGGAAAGATGGCTCTAGGTGTTCAAAGCATCAACTTGGAATTTAAGCAAAGGAATCAAATTGACAAAGAAATTTTCAATTGGTAACGTTCAGTTCTTGGTAAATTCTTAATTGTACATATCGATTCTAGGCAAATTTTTTTAACTCTATATATGTTATGAAGAAGCAATGACTACGAACTTGGATTTATTTAAACCATCTTTTCCAAAAATACTTCTGCAATGTTTTTCTTGATAACCTTTGATTCCTTTAAGTTACATAATATTTGGAGTGGCCATATATGGTTATAATATAACTATTATTCGTAATACATTTCCTCCCTCTGACAATGCCCTGCCCCAATGCGTGTCTGCCGATGCTTATCTTGTTCTCATATAAGTGCTTTTATATCTCTTATTTATATATTTTTCAGGAACTTGGGGGATTAGGAAAAAGAAGATAGTAGTTTTTAAGTTAGTTTGAATGGCTAGATCTCTGACATTTCTGTAAAATCAGTAAACTGAAGAAAAGCAACCAGGGGGAACAGAATGGGAATCCCAAACTTTGTCTTGGAAATTTGGAGACTATTACTTGTATACAGGAGAAATCCTAGCATCTAGGACTCTAGGGTAAATTGCTTATAATTTCTCAAGAATTCTTGTCTTGCCTTATAGCCAAATTTAGTGGTGGGAATACTTTGTCTTAAAGCATGTGTTGGTTTGCCAGAATGAAGTTTATTTATTCGGTTGTAGGCTTGTAGCCCTGGTGTCTAGCCTGCAAAGATTTATAACCTTCTGAGGTGTTATACACATGAACAGGTTATGCTTTCATCTGTATGCACTGTCATTATGCAATAGTGCTATCATCTTGTTCCTTGCTCTTTGAAATCTTAATCGTAACCAATTCTATTGTCTTCCATCATCACAACCTGGGTCCTGTTTCCACTCTACATTTATGTATGCAGTTGCCCTCTCGTGCTCTATTTCATATGATTTGATGATGCATGTTGTGTGTCTCTCTGGCTTGTACAGGGATAAGATTATGGTGTAACAACCCTTGTTGGTCTTGAGCTGGAAACATCGATCAACTGGGTTTGAAGTAACGAGACATAAGCGTTGACCCCCCAAGCTCAGAGGACGCTATAGGAAATGGTAGTTATTGTGCCCGATGTAATGAAGAATGGTGGGGGGATTTGTAAGTGCAAATTTTGTAATATAAAAAGGATCAACACCACTTACCTTTGGCAGCCACTTACTCTGACCTTCAATTTTCTTTTTTATCATAATGACTTTTGTTCTTTTTCATTCTTGATTATATTTGTGGGTCAAGTACTGCTCAGATCATGTGCTTAAATAAGTTATATTGTTGTCATTTTGTTGAATCAATTATCACACTGTTTGAGAGAGAATTTGGGGTACAGAAATTCTGACCGAAATTTAGTAGTGTGTTTTTTTTTTTTTTCAAATAAAATGCCAGGATGTTGTCGTGTGTTGATATACCCTCGAATTGGTTTTTTATTGGATGGGGCCTAACACTGGATGAAGGTTGGCCCATTTGATGACTTTACTCTCCCTTGCGGCCTAGCCTGAGAAATTGAAACGGGATACTAGTAGGGCACACTGGTAGTGCCGTACTAGCGTCAGTGTACTTCTGGATTATACATCAAAATAGAAAGTCTGAAAATCAAAATGAAGGAAACACCTTCATATTATTCATTTTTTAAAAATCATTACAATTATTTCGGGATTTAGAAAAAAAGATATGATTTGAATTCATTAGTTTTTTTTTTAAAAAAAAAAAATTAAGATCAAATGGATTAGAGATTTATGGAAATTTATTGGTTAGAATAAATACTCCCAATTAAGAAATATATAGTGAGGGAAGGAGATTATTTATATAAAGTATGTTAAATGTGTTTTATGAGAATTGAATTCGGGTCATCTTAATGGATGAGGAGATATATGTTTACTTATACTAAGGTGATGTGTGAACTCACACTATTATAGCGTTATTCATTATTTAAAAATATGAACTTATGATTCAGAAGTATGAAAAACATATGACTATGCGAATCTCCTTTTTTTTTAAAATAATAATAATAATAATAATAATCTCAAATTTTTACAAGATAATCTTCTGTAGTACTAATTGGATAAAAATGAAACTTTCATTTATAAACATAATCTTTTTTTATACTAAAATTAAAACTTCTATTTTTATTTTCTGTACGAATCCTACTATGTTTTCAATTAACTACAACATTGTGAATGGTGGGAAAATTTCGTGTTATTAAAATTTAAAAGAGTGTTAGTGTTAAAAGCACAGTGAAGCAATGGCGTGTGAGTGCTGAGATTTGTTGCTTACAAAGTTTAAAAACACCAAAAAAAGTAAAAAAAAAGTGATACCATTTTACAGATTCAACTTGCTGTCTGCTTCTGCTTCGTCTGCATGAACATCAACATATCTGCCATGACTCCTTACAATAAGAAGATGAACAAACTCAACAAAACCAAATCAACCAAACCAAACTCTGACAACAGAAACGAGAAGAAGAAGAAGAAGAAGACAACTTCGAGCCAGTCGCATGATGTTTCAAAAGCTCCAACTCACCGTTCCAAATCACCCGGTGTTCGTCTTGTGGGTGGCCGAATCTACGATTCTCACAATGGCAAGACTTGTCACCAGGTTCCACTCTTTTTCACCACCACCGCCACGAAAAAAAAAAGACCTCAATTTTTTCATTTTTTTTGGTTTTAGATAATAAGTGTGGATATGATGAGAAAGTTTTGGTCTTTTTGTCTTCTGTTGGTCACATACTCATTTTACAACACAACCCAGACAGGAAATACATGCTCTTTTTTCTTTTTGTAATCTGTTTGGCTATTCAGAATATGTGGGAAAAAAAGTGGTAGAAAGGGAAGCTTTTGACTTTTTTTATTGATTGGACTAATTTTGTGTAAAATGAGACAGTGCCGGCAAAAGACGATGGATTTTGTGGCATCTTGCAACAACACTACTGAGAATAAGCAATGTAGCCTCCATTTTTGTCACAGATGCCTCTTAAACAGGTCTCATTGTCATTTCCTTAAAGTCTCTGTCTAACACTCTTTCTCTGGATGTAATATTTTGTGTGTTGAATTTCAATCAGGTATGGAGAGAAGGCTGAAGACGTGGCAATCTTGAAGGATTGGATATGTCCAAAGTGCAGAGGTATTTGCAACTGTAGTTTCTGCATGTAAGTGCTTGCTTTTTTCTATTGAGTTGAAGATTAGCAAATTTGAAGCAACTTGTTTTATTAAGTTATTGAATATATCTTGATTGATTGAGAAACTAAATTATATAGGAAGAAGCGTGGGCAATGTCCTACTGGGATTCTTGTTCATGCAGCCAAGGCAAATGGGTTGTCATCAGCATCAGAGATGCTGAGTATAAACCAACCAGACAGTTTGGGTTCCAAAAAGGCCTCTTCGAAAAAACGAAAGGCTTCAAATAAGGTTCATTAGTGTTTTTCTTAGTTTCTCACATTTTGTTATATGTCATTGATATATTTTGGGTTGTACTGTTTGTTTGGTGAATGAATTCAAGTATCTAATCTCTGGTTGTTTTGGTCGACCTTGAACTTCAAATGCTGAAAATTCAAAGAGTTGCTTTGATCTTTGTTTTCATGACAACTTGATGGAAAATGAGGTTTTGTTGTTAGTTATAAACCATTAAGTTCTTTTCGACAGGAATCTGCTGTTTCTGCAGTCAAAAAACAACGAGAAGGGGATGGTTTTCAGACACCTACTGATTCAGAGGTGCAAACCAAATCTTCAAAGATGAGTGGTGTAGGTAGAGAAACTAGAAGTGCCAAGTTGAAGAGGTTAAGAGATGGCAACGGAAATGATAATGTAACTGGAAACAACAAGGAGGATAACTCCCTTACCAACAAGACTAGTCCTAGAAAATGTCAGATTTCTGAAGAGACATCGCATGGAAAAGAAAATATTTCCAAAAGTGATTATGGTGGTCGATTAACTAGAAAGAAATCTGGGGTTAAAAATCCCAAGAAGAATTCTCAAGTGTATAGCAGTAAGCATAATGAAACTGGAATGCTGAGCAATGTAGATATTGATGCCTTTGTAACCAAGGATAAGCCGGTTGCAGGGTCACGCAGTTGTGACAAGAAGAATATTATGGAAGTCAAGAAGAAATTATCAGACACGGAAATCTCATTACCCCGTGGCATTTTATTAAACAGTGTAGCTGCCATTGATATACCTGCTGAGGATGTTGGCCATGCATTTCAGTTCCTAGAATTTTGTGAAGCATTTGGACAGGTAAATACAACAAAATTATGATTTTGTACAAATATCATAAGGGTTACATGCTTACCCTTTGATTTGCTCAGCTTGTTGAAATGGAATGCTGTGAATAGCTTCTAGTTTTTTGTGCTCCCATATCGTAGTTGTATGTACTTTCGTGAATTGTTTTTGACGGCATGTTTTAAGACCAAGCTGTTGATTCGTTTGTCATCATTCTTTTCTAAGCTATACAATGAAATAGTCTGTCTTCAAGTACATCCTGAGGTTTCCACTTTTTCTCCCAGTTTTGTGCTTTTATACTGTTTATAAACCTATGGCTTGTTGAAGTCAATTTTTTGTTGTTATTTTATAGATTTAATAAAATGTTTTAGTACTGGATCATATTTCTGTTGACATTGATTCCCAGTTGTCAGGGTTGTCAACTTAATAATATATCTGCTTATGTTTGTGGTGGTTGATTCGTATCAGTCAGCAGTGCATGCTTTTCTTCTTTCACCTTTATGTGTAAAATTATTGACAGTTAGACACTCTTACTTTTCATTTAGAACTTTGCTTATCGTTTTCATAAGAAGACTTTGTTTATATTTAGATTCTTAATCTGAAGAAAGGACAGCCTGAGCTGTTCCTCCGAGAATTAGCTTGTGGACGAAGGAAGCGTTGGCAGTACAGCTCACCAATTGTTCAGTTTCATGTTCAGCTGCTCTCTTTGATACAAAAGGATTCAGGAAAAGAGTAGTGACTGTTGTTTCGCTTCTTGTTGGATTCTGTTTTTTACCATGTATGTTTGAAATTGATCAACCAACCAAATCTAAATCTTGGTGCAGATGTCATGACTCTTGCAATTTGAGTGAAAATTCTTGGTTGCAAGCTATTCTTAAGTATATCTCTGAATCTCATATTTCCTTGGATGAACTGCAAGTGGACTGTTTCAAAAGTGGTGATTGTGGCTATGGTCAATTAGATTCTTCTAAGAAGCTAAAACTTCTAAATTTTCTTTGTGATGAAGCGCTTGGCACAGTGTAAGTCATGATATCTTATCCAATGATATCTTCATGTTCATATCTCTCTTTGTTTCAATACTATGGTCACAATGTGTGGATCAATTGGTTATGGCTTTCGTTCAGAAACTTTAGGAGTTTGATCGATGAACAAAACTCAAAACGTGCTGTAAGAGGGAAGAAAGTGAACGAAAAGGCTCTTGCTGAAAAGGAAAAGGTATAAATTTAAGAAGCACTCTCTGCACATATGCTTAACATCATGTCTCCGCAAGTCTCTTCTGATCAAAATATTTTTGTACCAGAAAAACATGGAGAGGAAGAAGCTGCAGAACGAGATAGCCAAAGCTGTTGTCATGAAAAACGGTGCTCCTCTTTCAATTTCTGAACATTCGGAACTCGTTGCGAAAATAAAGTTGGAAGTAGTTCAAACTCTGGGACATACAGTCAAAGAATCTGAGGTGATCCCCAAAGACGAGCCACGGTTGGATGCTCTTAGGTCTGAGCCAATATTATTGGATGGACTTGGTCGTAAATTCTGGAGATTGAAATGCTACTCTGGTGAGGTGAACATTTTGCTTCAAGGTTCGTCTTGGACTTCTGAACCACAAACCTTTAAAGGTCTTAGCTGTAAACGAAATTTCACTTTCATTTTGTTGTTTCCTTGTATGTTTAGATTTCGAAGGGGGGGATCTGGTCACAGTCAAGGAAAGATGGTATACCTTTGATATTGAACAGAAAGCCATGGTTGAGAAGTATCTATCTTCTTTCAGGTATACAATCATGTCATGTCTAGTGTAGCTTCTATCTAAGAATTTCAGAGTCTAAGTGAAATAAAATGAACAAATTATGACTAACATACGCTGTCTTTCAACTTTTGCTTGCAGGAAGTAATTAGTATGTTACAGATGATCAGTTTTTGGGAGGGCAACTGCTTGCTACTGCATATTTTGTTTGGCAGCTTTTTGTTCATTTTTGAAGCGGTACTTCTTACTCACAGGAGTCATGTTATCTGATGATGAAACAGACATTTAGAGTTACTAGATATTACATGCACATCGTATATGTTTATTGAAAATTATATTTTTAATTCATGATGTTCTATAGACAATGTGTTACTACCAACATGTCACTCAATTTTTAATGATAACATGATAATTTAATCTTAACAAATGTATCTGAAATGTATGATATTTGAACGAAATCAAACTGAGAACTGAGACATGATATATACGGTTGAAATGCTTTATTGATTTTGCTGTAAACTTTTCATGAATGGTATTGTGAGTCATGATTACAATTGTTTGCTACTCGTTTTGGTTCAAATTCAAAGTATCAACAAATATACTTTCTAATGAAATGATAAAGAATAACGAATCTGTAATCAATTAGTCCTACCATTTTTGTTTAACTTGTTCATGCCATTGAGGAATGTAAGAAAGGAATATAAGAAAAGTATATGTATGTATTGGATCATAGTTTTATACAAGATTAATAACTATTAAATAATTACATTCATAGTTTGTTCCAGGTGTGAACAGTTCGTATCATTTTTAACTCAGGAAAAAAATCATGTTGGAAACATTATCATCAAGCATCACGACATGATGATTGTGTTGCATGTGTTATAATTGGTAGCGTTCTCCACACCGAACATAAAATCCAATAACTTTGATTAAAATCCAAAATTTCAAATAAATTTATAATATTTGCAGTAAAATGAAAAAAAAAAGAAACAGAGAAAATAAAATAAACTATTGTGCTCTTTGCTTCAACTGCTCTATATAGATTTTGTATAGTGTTAGTAGGACAATCCTAACTTATTTGTTTTTCTTCTAATGATAACAATGATAATTAGTGAAATTATGTCATGGATTAGTCTTTACTTATGGACAAATTCAAGTACAAAATAGAAGGCATTGAAACCTTCCACTCACAGAAGCAAAACAAAAAATGGAGGATCAATTATGAGTCTCTAAAATATTTGATTGATTGATTAAAGTGATAATCTATGAAATTTTCAGCAACTTTTGTGCAGAAAATTGAGGTCTATTTTGGGACCTATATATTATAGCAATATCTACCAATCAAAACTTAAATTCAGACTAAACTTTATTTTTCTTTAGTTGACTTAAGAGTCAATCCTTTTATTATCTGTCTACAATCAATGAGGCCTATAACAATTATAAGTTTTTAGAATATTTGATTGATCGATTAAAGTGATGATCTGGGAAATTTTTAACAACTTTTGTACTGAGAATAGAGATATATTTTGGGACCTATATATTATAACAAAATCTATGAATCAAAACTTGAAGGAAGACTGAACTTTATTTTTCTTTAATTGTCTTAAGAGTCACTTCTTTTATTGTCCATATACAATCAATGAGGCCAATAGCAATTATAAGCCTTTGAAATATTTGATTGATTGATTAATGTGACGATCTAGAAAATTTTCACCTACTTTTGTGTAGAGAGTAGAGGTCTATTTTGGAACCTATATATTATAGCACAATCTATGAATCAAACCTTGAATGAAGGCTAAACTTTATTTTTCTTTAATTGTCTTCTTAAGAGTCGATTATTTTATTATCAATCTACAATCAATGGAGCCTATAGCAATTATAAGTCTTTGGAATATTTGATTGATTGATTAATGTGACAATCTAGAAAATTTTCAGTAACTTTTGTACACAGAATAGAGATCTATTTTGGGATATATATATATTATAGCAAAATCTATGAATCAAAACTTGAATAAAGACTAAACTTTATTTTTCTTTAATTATCTTAAAAGTCAATTCTTTTATTGTCGAATTACTATCAGTAGGGCCTATTTCAATTATAAGTATTTGGAACATTTGATTGATTGATCAATATAATGATCTAGAAGATTTTCAGCAACTTTTGTGCAAAGAATAGAGATCTATTATAGAACCTATATATTATAGCAAAATCTATGAATCAAAACTTGTATGGAGACTACGTTTTTTTTTTATTTAATTGTCTTAAGAGTCGATTCTTTTATTACCAATCTACAATCTACAGCAATTATAAGTCTTTGGAATATTTGATTGATTGACCAATACGACGATCTAGAAAATTTTCAGCAACTTTTGTGGAGAGAATAGAGGTCTATTTTGGGACGTCTATATATTAAAGCAAAATCTATGAATCAAAACTTGAATGGAGACAAAATTTTCTTTTTTTTCAATTGACTTATGAGTCAATACTTTCATTACCGATCTACAATCAGTGGGAGCTTATAGCAATTATAAGTTTTCAGAATATTTGATTGATTGATTAATGTAATGATCCATGATATTTTTAGCAACATTTTTGTGGAGAGGTTTACTTTGGGATCTATATATTATAGCAAAATCCATGAATCAAAACTTGAATGGAGACTAAACTTTATTTTTCTTTAATTGATTTAAGAGTCAATCATTTTATTATCAATCTACAATTATTGGGGCCTATAGCAGTTATAAGTCATTAGAATATTCGATTAATTGATTAAAGTGAAGAGCCAGGAAATTTTCAACAACTTTCGTACAGAGAATAGAAATCTATTTTGGGACCTATATCTTATGGCAATATCTATGAATCAAAACTTGAATATGAAGTAAACTTTGTTTTTCTTTAATTGACTTAAGAGTCAAACTTTTTATTATTAGTCTAATTCGACAAGTTGCTTCAAATTTAGTAAAACTTAAAAATAAATAAATAAAAATAAATAAGTAAATAAAAACTGAAAATAAAATAAACTGTTGTGCTCTTTGCTACAACTATTGTATATAGATTTTGTATAGTCGTTTCAGGACTATACAAAATCTATATACAAAAGGCGTAGTCATGGATTAGTCTTTACCCATGGACCAAAAGGCCAGAAAGTGGAAGCGGAAGAGTTCAAATCAAATTCAAATACAAAAGAGAAGGCATTGAAACCTTACACTCACAAAAACAAAACAAAAATGGAGGATTCAGGATCTCAGCATATTTCTTCACTTAATTACTAAAATTGCTCGATCAGGTGTTCTTCCTTTCCCTACGATTGCTTGAAGATCTTAATCAGTCCAACTCTGGTAATTTTACATATCTAAGTTTGTCATGTTGGCTTGCTGTTGTCCAGATACATGACTACGTATAGAATGGCCCTTCTTAAACTGCTCTTGTCATAATTTTATTTTCCTTGGATGTACGTGGTTTTGCTTGAACTTATTGGATCAATTCCAGAGGAATTGAAGATAAATTAACATGAAGATCTTCAATTCCTCCGGAATATTTTACATATACCAAGTGCTTCTCTGTTATTTCATTCAAATGAATTTAGTTGAGTGGTTTCGATGTTCGGGCATATTATGTAAGGCAGCACAAGGTGCTCCATCATATTCTATGGACATTGAGATATATTGTGATGCAAAATTTCAGCTCGGCGGGGAGAGCTCGTAATAAAAAGACGATATAATCGCTTTTAGGTGACACGAATAAGGAGCACAACCATGATAAAAATGCACGTCATAGCAAACATCAGAAGCCATGTGAAACATGTAGTCTTAGAAGTCTCCGAGCATATTTTATTGGCTCGCGTGTTAGCATGTCCTGTGCTTGCAAGGCTTTGCTCAATGGCTTTCTCTGTTGAATCAAGAATCTGCATTCAACGGATGATCAACGTAATTATCACTTGCACATATTAATAAAATCCCCATCTAAGAAAATGTGGCATACAATTCACACTTCATTGATAACTTAAGAAACTGCAACACTAGCAGATCCATAGGGTATGCAATACAGAACTCCACTGTACAAAATAGTTTCTCAATATGACAAACTATTCTTTATATAGTTGTTGCAACACATCCTATGATTGAACCATTTAATGGCAAATTATTCACCGCTAAACACAATTGATGTGTCTTGGTTATAATCACTATTTAATACTTCCACTGTTTGTACATATGTTTATCATCTACATCAAGATAAAAAAAAATGTATAGCCTGGTAATATATGATAAAATCTTACTTTTTCAGTGTTCTGCAGGGACTGGCTCATAACGAGACTACTCTCTTTAAGGTGTCGAGCCAACCCAACCATTTCATCTGTCAAAACATCTTGAAGATTTCTGTTACAGGAAGAATTTTAGTTGATTTGCAACATAACAATAACTAGGAAAAAGTGAATTAATTGACATTCAAATTTGCCTTTAGTTCTGAAATTTTCCTTCACATCATTCAGGAAGCCAAGGAGGATTTCAATAAAATTATGATAAAATTAAGCTATATGAAAACGGGCTTAAATTTGGTCAATTATGACTCCATCGAGGGTCAGTAACAAATTAACAATGTCTTAAGTTGTTAAGCAGCTTACTCACACAGTAATTTTTGGTTTTTCACCATCAATGGAAAACTCATATTCAATAGGAAAACTCCATTCTATCTCTTTACATAAACCATAATAGTATTTGTTCTTTTTTTGTACAATGACATAACAACCCCAAAAACCCCCTATTTGACAAAGGTAAGGTTAAAACTTAGCTAGAAGAACCGACAGCAAAAAGAAATAGACAAACATTTCATATGGTCATTTCCTCGTTTCCTTTCTGAAAATCTCAGTGTGACAATTTAAACGCACTCATTTCTCATGTAAATTTTGTTTGAGTAAATGTTTGATAAAGTTTATCTTTTAATAACAACCTTTGTAAATCAAATAACGTTTTCTACACAGCTCAACATCAACTGAGATCAATTTCCAAGAATTGGCCTCCAAAGAAGGATAACAGTTCAACTCCCTCATAAGGCACTATGTTGTGGTTAGCGCCGCCTCTATTGCCAGTGAGTGGAATTGGGGTATAGAAATTCAAGAATAACAACAAGAATGTATAAGGGTAATGTTCAACTGCACTGGAGAGAGAGAAAAAATGCATGAATCGATAAAAATTAACAAAGCAGAATTAAGACTGCTTAGCATTTACGGCTTTAGACTCAAGTACACTTTGCCACTCCAGAGCCAGAAGGCTTAACTCCAAATTTTAGGACAAATATACCTTAAAATTCAGATAAAATTCAACATAAAATTTCATGACAATTGATTTTCTAAAACTAAAACTCATATGCAAGCAAAAGCATTAGATTGCCTACAACTACACCCCAACCATCACCACATAATATGTTATGTAAATACAATTTGATACATATATTAAAAAAAAAAAAAAAAAATCTAATAATGTATTCTGACATAAGCATAATTGAATTAGCAAGTACACCTAAGATAATTATTGTCGTAATTTCATTTCAAGCTTGAATAGCACTAGTAACTTATAGAAGTACCTATGCTTTTCCATGCGAGTTTGTGTCGCGGCATCCAGTTTGACTGTTTCTGATGTATCAGCTTCAATAGTTTCACGGTTCTATCTTGAATATTTGAGAAATTCCTATAGATTGGATTAATAAAACAAACATTGACAGATATACTAACAATCAGGAGCTAACACATAACACAATGGTCCTACTCATAGATTAACTTACACATTTCTCCTCCTCAACAATGGAGAAGAGGGGATGAGAGTTTCTTCATTGGATTTTGAAGGGGTCTCTTTAAATGAATTGCTCCTTAAAGAATCTCGAGATACTTGAATATCAGGCTGTTAAAAAACAGTTAGCATAAAAAATTCTTCAAAGTCAAGTATGTTTGACTTGGGATGTTGAAATAAGGCAACATTAGACAAGTGAAGAACAGCAACAGATATTGAACAAACTTCAGGCATAACCATATGAAAAATGAACAAAGCCCAGACACATCAAAAGAGGTACAAAGCTGAGTGATGAATCTACATCATATTTAGGAATACATGAGCAGAAACCACAAAAAAAATCTTTGATCAGCACCAACAACTGATTTAAAAACTTCAACATGATATTGACACAATTGAATTCCACCTATGAATGTTGAGACAACCTATTCCTTTGTATTAAGACTCATGCATGATTTTCAAATTTTGGAGATTCCATGAACCAATAGTTGGTATCAATGGTCTTTTAGCATTTAACCTCACTCTCACATATATTTGAATGGTGCCTTAGCCCATGAATTAAACATTAGACTAATAAATGTATGGTTAAAGGAAGAAATTAGGAAAATAAAACTAAACCAAAATATAATATATATGTAGCAGATTACTGTGCTATTGCATATAAGGGCTTGAGTCTGTAATGAATTGCCAAGGGCAATTAAAAGACAGTGGACAGATGCTTGCAAAAGTAATCAAAAGATATCAAAATTATCTGAAAATATCAAAATGTGTCTAACCATCATTCTTATTTTATGATCAATTGTTTATATACAGAATACATCAATTTGCCTAACCACTTGCTACAGAGCCATGTACACTTACTCTAAATCATTCTCTGCCAAAATTGTGGGTTATTCCAGCTAAAAGGTTAATCTGATTGTGATAAAAATTTTATTATAGAAAGTTTAATTCCTAGAATGGCAAAAAGCAGGTGCAAATATTCTTTCTTAGCGTTCATAGTAGAAACCCAAAATCTATAAATAAATCTACTACTCATATAAATATAAACAGCAATTTATAACAAAATAAAGGGAAACAAAGGAAAAAACAAAAAAGAATCCCACCATAATCTTCACTAATCAGGAGACCCAACTCATAACCATTCCAGTTTGTTTATATATACCAATGGAACAACTACTTTGGAAGCAACGGCTTCAATCTTCTCTGAGTAATCATTCACCTTAGCTTTTGAAATGCTGAAACAAATACAAAATATAACTTCTACTACAAATTTGAGAAATTAAAGAATTTCATATTGTACTAAACACCTCGTAACACTAATCTATGAATTAATCTATCTAATTCAGTCTCATAAAAATAATTCAATTAAATCTCACGTACCCAACAAGATCTATGATGCTTTTATTTTTATCAATATTTTTTTTTATCTATTTTAAATTCAATATTATCAAAAAGTTAAAAATAAATAAATATTAATGAGACATATAAATTTAGATCAAAATATATCAGTTGAAATTTTTCATTTTAGAAATATCAGGATATTACAGAAATATTTAGATATCTTACGAATATGTATAAATATGTTGAAGGATATTAAATATTCCCTCATAAGTCATATCTATATTGATCTCTTGAAAATTGAGATAATATCGGATATCTTGTTAGTTTTTAAAATCTTGGAAACTATTAAAGATATCAATGATTCGAGGAAGAAAAGTTACTTCACCACTATAAATTATAACTGAATACGGCCAAGAGTTAGTTTTCCCATGTCGGACGTTTGAAAGATTACATTTTGACTGTTCCTATCTCTTTCTGTGGCGCATCATCTTTAATCACGTTCACGTCTGATTAAATCATTAAACCTCCTGTTGCAAAGTATTGATTTTTGTTTTTGGTCCATTATATAAGAATTCATCTATGTTTTTCTAGAATTTTTAAAGTTTTGACTGCCTTTGTTAGAGTTTTAAGTCTTTGACAGTCTTTTTCTGAAACCAAGTCTTTGACAGTTTTGAAATGTTGATGAAGACTGTCTAGAGATTAACAAAATTGATCAAGACCTTCAATAAACAATCAAGACAATCCAGACAGTGTAAATTTATGTAATTATTACATCCATGTTTTATTTGAACACATCATGACCAATTGCTATATTATAAAATATATATTGAGCTAGAGCTAGTGTTAGGCTATTGGTGCATCAATTGTGCCCTTTTATTGACCAATAATACGATGCCGACTGCAATGATTTATAGAGATTTTTGCCACTTTAAAAGTACTGTTTATTAATTACTATGTCTTCATCTTACTCGTTAACATTTGCAAGCATATCCTTATAATAAATGTGCAGTGTTAGATTTTCTTGCATCAGGTGCTGCCTTCCTGACAATTTGTGAGAAAATGTAATTAATAGCACCATTATCAGTATCAATGCCATCATGAATAATTGAGTACTCTTTTTGACTAAAGTCTAATAATGTATTTATCTTGTACCATGTACAGTGCATGCATCAAATTTATTTTTCCGGACAATAAAACCATGAAACTTTGAACGTGCAGTCCTTGCTATTAAAGCTGGACTTGAACTGGTTCTGTTCAAATTTAAATTTTGACCATAAAAATCTCATAGAATAGGAGCTATCAAAGGCATAAGCTTTTGCAGTGATGCAGAAGAAACTATTACTAGAGACACTTGGCTTTTCGTTGGCGTCACATGTGGACAGAGACTGGTCATGTCATGGGTCAAAATTTTGACTTCAAAGAATTATTGCATTTGCATTTGCTGATTATGAATGTATGAATTTCAAAGAGAAAAGTCGATGATCTCTCTGCCTCCCTTTTTGTTTCTATTATACACTGAAAATTGTTATAAGTTGTGTCAGTCTCTTGCATGAGGGTCTGGATCCGGACCTCACTGAAGTTTTGACACATTCTCACCAAGTGTGTTTCTGTTTTGTCATTTTCAGGTGGAGGTAGGGGTCCGACATGGTGAACGGGTACCAATGCAGGTCATTTGCTCTCTTTCTAATTTTTACCGTTTTGTATTTCCGAATGTATTTACCAATGAGAAAATCTTGTATGAAAAATTTATTTGGTATATCATACTGATGTTAATATGACTTTTAAATAATAATATAATACGTGATATTTTACTTTCATAAAAATTTGATGTTGGTGCATTTTCTCATTTATGAAAAAAAATTTATTTAAAAAGCTATGTTATATGCCACATTGTTATTGAAATATCACAAAATTATATCATACGTAGCATGTTATTAGAATATCATATCAATATTAACTTTTTATAAAAGAAAAATGTCATATGTTACGTTATCATTAGAAGGTCACACTAAAATGTCATATGTTACGTTATCATTAGAAGGTCACACTAACATTAACATAAGAAAAATTTTTATGGGGTGTTTAATTGATGCACATACTGATGGTGGTGTGATATTCTAATAATAACGTGACACTTAACATTTATCTTTAATAAAAAAAATCGATGTTATTGTAATCTTTGAATAATAATGTAACACGTAACATAACTTTTTAAATGAAAATTTTCTCTTATATGAATAAACACATCAAAGGCATTAATATTAATTTTTTATGAAAAAAAAAAATCACGTATCACATTATTATTTGAACGTCGCACTATTATTAACATGACGCATCAACTAAACGTTACATGAAAGATTTTCTCCATCAGCATGACACGCTAACTAAACATCTCATGGAAGATTTTCTCCGGATAGTAGAAATACCAATAGAAGCATAATTAAGTTCTTACAAATTTCATCTGTGTTTAACAAGAATTAAGCACAAGTCTGATTTTTTGAATTGATTGCATATGTAGATATGATTAGGTATGTAAAGAGTCGGTTTTAGCTACAAATATTTTGATTTAATTAAAGTGTTAAAAGGCCTTTTGATTAAAATTAAATGATTTTATAATTTAACATAAAAATGGTGTTTAGTATTCGATCATTTTGAGTTGAGTTAACAGCAACTGTACATGATGGGCTACTTATGTATAATGAAAATTAATAAATCTTTTAAATTATCAAAAAAAAAAATTAATATTAACATACAAACATTTGTATTCAAACTTTAATTATATCAAAATTTTTAAAATATTTTCATATCACCACTTAGTGCCGTGGTTGTATACTTCTTATTAGTTCAAATGTTGGGGATTTGATTTTCACCAAACAAATTTTCCGAACCCATGTAAGTAATTTTTTCACTTTATTTCTCTAGTTATCGGTAGTTTTTTTTTTTATTATTATAAAAGTAAATATTTTAATTGCATAATTAGTGATTATTTTTGACAAGTTATAATAGAAATCTTGTCTTTTTGGCATCAACTTTTAAATTAAAAAATAATAATAATAACTATTTTTATGTCTATTTTTTAACATTATATAAATTTACAGCAATTAACATAAAAATTTATCAAACACGTGAATACTGTTTCTGAGTTTTATAATAGTTTAGCAACACAATTAATAAAAAAGTTTAATTAATTTTATTGTAAATTACTAATTTAATATAGTTAATAACAAATATTTTTAAAATTACAACAATACCAAGCATAAATCAATAGCATGACTGGTTCAATTTGTCTCCGTAAGCAATGTGGTTTATGTCCAAGATCAATTATTTTGGTTCATGTCCACGTTTTAGTCGTCTAGATTATAGTATCAATGGACAAAAATCATTCAAATATATACCTAATAATTTTACTGCATGTAAAAAGATTTTCTCGCTTCATATGCTTGGTCTGGTCATTTATATATGCAGTAACTCGGTGAAAGCTTGCTTCGAAACAAAATTTCTCACAATTGATGGCATGAATTATACTTTTAGAAATTTCAAAATTGTACTTCAAAAGAAGAATAATAATGCAGTAGGTGGTACAATGCCTCTTGGCAGCTCCTTTTAAACTATTAGGTCAAGATTCAAACTGCAGCTTGCCTATTTAATTTATAGGCAATTTTCTTATTTTTGTGGGTTATTTCTTTCGCTTCTGTGAGCCATGGTTTTAAGTTGTGCCTTCACTTTTAGTGTTGCTCCTCTGGAGCCCTTAGATCAATGTTTAAATTGTAATTTAACTATTTAATTTATGGATAATTTTCTTATTTTCTATGGATTATTCCTTTCGCTTCTATGAGCTTTAATTTTAGACTGTGTCTTTATGTAAATTATTCTTTATGTTTATAAGAGTTTTAGTTTCTAGTTATGCCTCCGTATCTTAATCAAAATGTATGATATCTATACTTGTAATATATATATATAAACAATGTTTATAATATATAAAACGTGAGCAACGAGTGATTTTGTTAAATAAAGAGTAAACATTTGTTTACTAAAAGACAAACTCAAGTTCTGCTTTTCCGTGAACATTTTATTTCTAAAGTTCATTTTGGAAAAATCAACCTGGACTTTCTTAAAATATATCTATAGTCCTTTTTTATTTTCACCAAATTTTTTTTATCTATTTCAAATTAAATATTATCAAAATAATTGAAAAAAAATAGTTTAATATAATTGAAAAGTACTTTCGAAGGCACCAAAAAAATCCCTTGTCAAGCAACTAGTAAAACTAAAAGATAGCTGGAAAGCTTCCTATTCTACCAGAAGCAGAGAAAGAGACCGGTAGCTCCCCACAGAGAAAAAGAATGCCAGCAGAAGTAGCGGTGATGGCTATAACAAAATAGGAAAAATGTGGTCGAAAACCATGTCTAAAACTAGGTTGTCTTCCTGGTTACAGACACAGACCATGTCTGTCTCGTGAACACCACGTGTACCCGTGACCATAGAGCTATGTCTTTTCAGATGTATGTGCATTATAATAGTGCACAAAATCAGCTTGGGATCTTTCTCCTCCTTGTGACCAGAAATATAGGAAAATCTAGAAAAATAAAAAGCAATTAATGGTTGAAAATTTTAACTCCTGCTTTGGGACCTATGTCTGATGATAGGCTTCTTTAATCGAAGTCATATCATACCCCACTTTTTTGAATGAAATAACAATGTGTCAAGCCACATATTGAGTTAATTCTTTTTTCGGTCAATTATTTCTGAACTATAGTGTTCTTTAGCACGTGGGATGGATTGATCGGTCGATTAACTCAGACAATTAGCTCAAATCTTATCTGTTTTTATTATTTGTTGGATGAAAAGATTGTAATTTGTGATGTAGGACCAGCGGTTCCTTGATGTGAACAATCGGGGTCCGTTTGGAGCACCGTAATGGGAGGGGGATTAGATTTAGGAGGGGATATAATTCAATTACGGTGTTTGGCATTGCAATGGATTGGATACAGAGTATACACACAGCAACCTTATAACCTTCCGTGACTGGATTGGAGTAACCCATTCTCTTGATGGGTTTTGATGGATCCCTGTAAACACTCTGTTCAATACAAGCTCTTTCTCCCTCATATTCATATGTCTATACATTTTTTCTCCAACCCAATCGTAACACATGATTGGAATGCATCAAATCTAATCATATCATATACCAAACATAGATTTTGATCATATCCAATCTAATATCATCCAATCTAATATAGTACATCAAACGCATCCTATGATAATTATTTACGTGACAAACATCGATTAACCTAAGTTTTGAACCAGTATCTGTGTAATAAGTATAAAACAAATTGACTTTTAAAAATCAACAATGAACAAGTGTAATGTGTAAACACATTGAGTAGGAAAATAAACGAGAATGGCCAACACAAATTAATGAGGGAAATGGAATGGAAATCACATAACTACAAATAAAACAAGAACAAAAATTAAAATTGCTAATATGTTAGAAGTATATGCAAATGCTAATGCTTAGAGTTTGAAATAGAACAAATTAAGGTTTAGTCATTTAAACTTTAAGTTGCTTTAAGGAGCTTGACAATGTGTGGATCTAGAAGAGGATTGAAAGATCATACCAATAATAAAAAAGAAAAACTTTATTATAAACTGTTGATAGGTGAAAATAAAGTCCATTTAGATAGATTTTTAGTAGTGAAGAGGTTTAGGGATCAATTCTTTTTTCACCAAACTTAGAGAAAGCTTTTATTTGCTGGCAAGTAAATGTTGTCGAACGGCAAAAGAACAGTAGTTCAAAAGATACAAAAACAAAAAGATGGCATAAAGAATAAACTAATATGACCAGTCGCAAATCTTAAAATAAACTAAAATTGTCAAGGATTTTGATGTTCTGCGAATCTAGAACAGAAGTTGGAGAATCTTAGCTAAAAAGTAAAGTTCATGTATTGTAAATCTCCAACGCATGAATGAAAATAATTAAAGGGGCTCGGCTGTTTAGCCAAAGAAATCAATTGAAGCTCAAAAAACACACTTATGTCAACAATACTATTTTCATTACCATACAATAATACTAGATAAAATGATCCTGACATGATACTATTTTCATTACAATGCAATAATACTAGATAAAAAGATCAAATTTTTGTAACATTATCTTTCTTTAATGTTATGTCTTGTTCTTGTTGGCTTTGGTGCTTAGCCAACCAAGCTGATTGATTGTATCAGCTTTCCTGCCCCAAATCATGTTTGACCAGTTATCAGATCAAAGACGTACTTACTAAGCTTTTTCTTTTAATTTTGAAATTTAATTTTATTTATTTATTATTTTGCATACTATGAATTTGGTCACAAGACAGAATAGCATGTCCTTGATAATCTTAATGGCAAAAGTTGCAAAAACAGACACTGATGAGGAAATTTCTGCCATCTAATTATTATCACTTTTTACATAAAAATTAAAATAAAGGAAAAAAAACATCCCATATGTAATGGATAACAAATAGGACCAAAAAATTGCTTGCCTTTCCACACATGTCTGAGTGAGAGAGAGAAAGAGAGATTTGTTTGGTTTCAAGCACATTCCATTTCTCTCTCCTATCAGCATATTGCTTGCCAGTAAGCTGGGGCCCAAAGTGCAGTGTCTGGTGAGAATAGGAACACAAATATATCCCTTCCATGAACCATATTTGTTCATTTAAATGAGTTATTGGGCGCCGAGGGGCCTGGACCATTCCCTGTCCATTCTAGTTTTCCCTATAAGAAGTGTCTTTCTCTCCTTCCTCTTTTCATGCAGTTCAATCATTATCTTAAGGTGAACCTCATACCACCCAGACCGCCAAAATGATCCTTACACAGGAGAGAAGAGAAAGCACAAAGGTTCATTGAAACTCAGAAGTCAAGAAAAGAAAAAAGTGTGAGAAAAGAATCTTTGAAGAGAGAGGATGGAGATGAAAAGTAGTGCTACTATTAGTGACTCCAAGAGAAAGTTTTCATGTAAAGGATTAGGTGGTTTCCTTAAACAACAAAGAGGTAGGCTCTACATAATAAGAAGGTGTATTGTTATGCTTCTATGCTGGCATGATTAGAGCTTGTGGCTTTGGACTGCTGCTCCTTCACCTCCAACATGGAAGCTGCTGCTTGTTTTCCTTTCTTTTTTTTTTTTTGGTTTTTATCATCATATGTTACCTGGAGAGTGTGAAAATTGTATAGCAAAAATATGATTAATTTCTTTTTCTTTCTGTGGCTTCACTATTCTCTTTGGTTTCTCCAATTCTATTGACAGGTTGTTAAAATTTTGATTTCATTGGTGATCTAAAGTGTCTAACATTTCAGTCCTGTTTCTTGATATATCATTGTTTGCTTTCAACCTATGAAGTGACCCATCTTTAGCTACAAACAATTAAAGAGCACTTTTCATATATAGCACTTACCTTGGTTTATTGATAGATATATTTGTCATGGATCCAGGAATGTAATTGTTCTCCTTTCTTCTTCCCTTCTTCGTTTGCATGTGGAGAAAGAAAGATCTGATTTTCCTCGTAATGATCTTATGTGTTTATAATCAGCACCATGATGGTTGGCGTAGGTGCTAATAAGACTTACGAAAATTATGACCTTATGAAACAATAAAAAAATACCATTCAATAGTTGATTTTAATGCTAGTGTTGATTGAATGGTGATTCTGTTTTTCTTTTAAGACATTTGATGCACATTGCTCCAAGAGGGTACCCATGCCACCTAACCTATTACGTCGTTTATTGACACCCGTTGACCCAGAGGTGTGCCAAAAACTGACTTGGAATCAAAAGGGGTGTCAGAAAGATTCTTATGTCTAGAACCACCACACAAAAGCTAAGCGTATATGAGATATCATGTCAAAAAGTTTCTTCTGTCTCATTTTATCGTAAAAATTAATTCATAAATCGAGGTTTACTCTTATCTTATATCCTCCACAGATTAAGAGATATAGATTTATATTTTAAAATGAAAGAAGAAGAAGGAGAATTACGTTGGGTTAATATAAAACAATTCATAATATAATTTAAGGAACCTTTCAAATACAAATATATCCCTTTTAATGTTCATAGCTTTTGGACTACAACAAATTTTATATCTTAAAATTTTTTATAGGATCCTTATTTAAGGGTGTAAATTTTTTAATTGAATGGCTACCAACATGTTAGTATAATCAATATGAGATATATGATCAATGTCGGGGTTCAAGTTGTCCTTCTATCTTTTTGTATTTTTTTCTTCCTCAATTTCATGGTTGCATGCCGTCTCCTCAAAGACACTGACCAAATATGTTTTTTATTAAGATAATATTTTCTGCATCTTTTTAATATAGGAAAAAAAAATTTTCAGTTTTGGTCAAAAAAATGGACTAGACCCATAAATATGGTACAGTATTGCATTGGATATAGATGATTGGGAAGTGAATCAAGTAATGCTCACATGTTTTTCGATATCTTATACATTCTTTATAATTTAGAGGATAAAGACTGAGATCATGTGTAAGAGATTCAGATAATTTATTGTGTACAATATTTTAATTTTTTAGATTAAATAATCCTAATACATGATCCTTCAATGTGAACCAAAAACTGAGGTTCAATGCCACGTTGATTTTCAGATGATCCTTAAAGAAGAAACTTGTTCTTGCTACAGCATTACCATTCTTTGCATCTGGGAACTATTCGAATTTGAGTTAAAATGTTTAATAGTATATGGAATATTTTTAGGAAAAAAAATATATCTAATTTTAAAAATCTCATCAGATTTTTTTTTTTTTTATGAAAACACTATCGGCATAAAATAATTTCTTATCCAATAAAACATTATTCATAAAGATAAATGCGAATCAAAATATTCAATATCTGTATAGTATATTGAAATGCAAAAACAATCAAGATCATAACTAGAGAAGACTATTGGGTCATGCATTGCTGAAACACAGATATAAATGATTCACATGACTGGTTATATAGAGTCGTCTGGGGAAAAAACATGCGTGGCCTCATGTTTTCTACTTTTGGTACACTTTTTCTTCAAATCCTTACAAAGGACAGAATATGAAATTTGGCCAAGAAGAAAAACATGAAAAAGCAAAGATTTGAATCTCTTTACCGTGTCATATCACACGATTGCCAAATACCTCATCAGACGACCACAAACCGCATTTTACCTGCGTTTTGATCACACCCTCTCTCAAGGGCGATAAATTTTTGACAAGAAGCTCACACCGTCACAGGTAAATATATTAGTAACTTGAATTAAGTAATAATGATAGTAAACTATTATGTATGTCAACTTTTACATTCAAATAATGTATCATTTGTATAGCTGAGGAACGGTGCAATGCTCGCCTGGCTTTGCTTTTCTCAAGCTGATGTCCATGGTTCGAGCATCAGCATCAGCATTAACCAATAAGTCTCACCTTTGTGTGTGAGAAGTTGTCTTCTCCTTTATCGGGGAATAAAGTCTCGGACGATTTCTAAGTACTTCTATATCAGGAGATCCCGATAATTATAATTTATACTTATAATGTCAATGTATATTACACATAATTAATTATAATCTATATTAAAATAATAATTTGCCAGCAATCAAGGTGACATACATATGCAAATTTCAATATTATAAAAATTTAAACAGAGACAAAGTGAAAATGTATATTACACATAATTAATTATAATCTATATTAATTATAATCTATATTAAATTAATAATTTGATATCAATCAAGGTGACATACATATACATATGCAAATTTTAATATTATAAAAATTTAAACAGAGACAAAGTGAATAAAAATACATAAATACTGCTCTTTAATAGGAGTGGTTGAACATCCATTTTAACTTTAAGAGATCAAAGTTGTGGATTATGAGTTTTCTCTTAGTAGAAATTGGTCTCTTTCCAATTATAAGAGTAATCATCCAGACCGTGTTATCACTAATATATCTCAATAAATTTTGATAATCATTCTACTCTCGATAAGTTTCGATAATCATTTTACTCCTGAGATGTTGGGGTAGGCATTACAGTGAGCATCAAGTAGGAAGAAAAATAGGACGTGAAATGAAATGCGCGTGGAGGGCAAAAGAGAGGGTGTTGATGATTGCACAATTGAGTCTAGAAATTTCTCCCGGAAATGTACTTGGATGAAAAGAGAGGGAGAAATAAATGGAGCATAATGTTACCACCCCCACGTGGCAGATCTAATCCAAAACCCCACCATATATGTTGCATTTGTGACTTTCCATCTTCAATCAGCAAACGCTAAATCAAAATCACATCTTTGACCCCACTTTCCTAACTTTCCTTATAATTCACACTAGCGCTTCTATTTTCTCCGGCTCGTCATGATTCATGGCTTTACTAGCTTCTACCCTAAATTTAATTAATTAATATTAAAAATTGGAAATATGAATTCACAAAAACAAACAATAAATTGATTTTAGATTTAATTTACCGTGCATCCCATACCATTAACCATCCTATCCATAACTACACACAAGCCCTACAACATCATAATGATTTTTTTTAGCTATTTGACATTGAGTCAGTCTATTACCAAAATCGATTGAGATAAAACTTTAAAATACAACCAAAAATTCTTTTCTTAGAAGATGAGATAATACTGTCCACACAAAGGTAGAAAAATTACCCATACAAATGGTATGAGGTGAGTAGAACCCTAATAACTTTTGAAACAAAAGGTAGGTGGAAAATATTTAATCACCAAACCAATCCAGTTTTCTCTAATGATGTTTTTATTATAATAAACTTCTACATATGTGAAAATCTCTTAGAATCATGTAATTGAATTAAAAAAGACAATAAGGACGAGATTTACACCTAAAATTGATTTATATACAACATAAAATTCTCAAACAACCTTCTTGAACCCTAGCTGCAACTTGTCTCCTTATTTTGCTCTTTATTATATATATATATATTTTTAAATCTAATCACTAAACATTTTCCTCCCGATTCTTGATTTTTCAAGTGAAAAGTGTGTGGGCACTTTTCCTTAATTGAAGGATTTTTTTTTTTAAATGATTAATTAAAGGGTATTTTGTAGCTTAGCAAGAGAAAGATAAATCCCTGCCCTGCTTAGGTCTCTCGTTTTCTTCATTTAATTTCCTTGATAGATGTAGTAACGGAGTGTAATGGAAAAGAATATACACTTGGGCCACACACCCTTGTTGCTCACGTTCAAGCCTTTGTGGTTGTCTGGGGTTTTTCAGTTTCTTGCATTTGTTTGGTCCAATCCATAATTATATATTTATAGTGTTAATTAGAATTTTTAAAATCCAATTCACTATTTACTTAAAAAAAAATATCTAATTCACTATTTGTTTATTGATCCTTTTAATTTAGGGTAAATCACTTGTAATTAATTTACCTATCTAGTCTTCCTTCGATATAAAATTACTCGTAAATCTCTTTTTTGGATTTATCGTAATTCATATTAACTTAACTATACTTTATACCATTGTGTATATATATATATATATTAATTTACGCTTATATTTGTCAAGAACCCTAAATGATAATATTACGAAATAATCCGGAATACAATATTTAATTATACTTTCTACTGGTAGAGAGAGAGAGATTCACACTAAATGAAAAAAACTGTCTTCCAACTAAATGGATTTATATGTAAATTACCTACAAACAAGTGGGTTGATATAAAATTGTCCATTTTTCTGATGGACGGTACTCGAACCCTATATCTGTGATGAGTGATAGGGTTGGTGTGCCACTCAAACAAACCATTTGTAAGTCCATTATAAAATTATAATTGAATTACAAACATAAATACAATATCGAAGTAATCAAATAACATATTTGGCGTCCCCGATCAGTTATATGTCATGTAGCATAATCCTTCATTGGGATATTCATAATAAAAAAGAAGATAAGTTACTAGCTACAACATTTGATCACATATTCACTTTGAATTACACCAATTATGACAGTATGACTATTATGATATATCTAGATATCATAATTGTTGGATCAAAATGCAACCTGGGGAGGGGTGTAAATAACAAAAATTCTAACGAACAGATGCAATACTAAATTGTTCATACAAAGTATAAACATAAACAATTAAAGCAAATTTCACAAATTAAATAGATAATGGGAAAAAAGAGATCAAACACAACAATTTTGATGTGGTTCGGCCAACTCATCTACATCCATACCTCCAAGCTTACTAAGCTTGAGGATTCTCCACCATTCAAGGTTCTCAAGACCCAACTTGCTTATGCAAGACAATATTGGTGATAACACACACTAATCTTTACCAAGTAATTCCAACCGTTGGATTTGCAACATTCAAGTGTTTTTCTGTCACTCAAATACAATAGAAATTATTGAAGGTTATTACAAAAATATTCTCACAAGAGTAAATATGGTAATGATGTTCAATTCGCTCAAGAAATTTTGAAGGTTTTTGTTTCAAACTTAAGTGTAAAGAAGGAAACTCATGGAATGGTTTTAAACTGGTTCAACGATTATTCGTGGGTTGGGCTACTTTTCAGCTTCCACCCTTTAATAAGAATGTCTGTACGCTGTAGCAATGCTATTGGCCCATTCATTGTTTGTGAATATCTCAATTTTTTAAAATTCACCTAAATTATATTAAAAACATAAAACCATAATAATTTTTGATAAGTGTGGGATATGTTAAGTTAAGTTGGTATCCATTTATTCTTTTATTTATATTCAATTTAAATAAACTCCACCGTTCATTTCTTCATCTCCAACCACACTCTTCTTCTTCCCCCTCCCCTTCTTTTCCATCTCGCTGAACTTACATCGATTATTATTTTCTCTAATGGGTTGAGCATTCGACGAAGTCTACTTGAAAATGGTGACCGGACCGGAGATTAAAATGGTAGCTGAAGATGAGTTATTGAGAGCAAATGCGTTTTTAACAATAATTATTTTAAAATGATTGAGGAGTATATTAATTTTCACAACGACATTTAGGAGCAAAGATAATATAAATATTAAAAGATGTGGAAAACAGTAACTACCATAAATAAAAGTCCATTCTTAAGTATTTATTCTAAAAACATAGCTCTCACGTAAACAATGACATTATTTACTTGTATAGAGAACATAAAACAGACATTGGCTTTCGAAAAATAGCGTCATCCTGTATCGTCCCATACTTCGGAATCGTTTTTGCATTGTGGCAACCTATGCATTTTAATTTACCATACAATTTGTGTGTTCTCCCTGTGAAAGCTAATAGAAAATGATAAAACAACATTATTTATGCAACTTTGAGACCTTCACATTAAAACCAAAAGATCAAGAGAAGTTAACGACCACCACTGTGCTACTATGATCAATCTCATTAGAATATACGAGAGCTTAGTATGCATTTACACACCAATTACATGGTGATAAATTATGAACCTTTATTGCACACCTTTGTTTAACAAATGTTGGCTTCGTTTATCTTCATGTAGTCAATCTCCTAAGAAAACTGCCACTCTTCGGTGGCGTTTTCATCCTTTTCCTAAATTTTATAAGTTTTATTTTAAACAAGTGCCTAATAGAAATTAATTTTTAAGACACTTTTTTTTTTTTTTCCTTTTTTGAGATCACTTCACTTAAATATTGAGCAGTTTTGCTATCATCATTGGGAAAACAAATTGTATTGACTTTATTTCACGACGACACATTCTTTTATATGCTTGAGTTTTTGTCCATATTTACATTGAAAGTGTGAGATTTCTGAAAAAATTATAGTAGTTTAAGAATCAAGTTAAGTGCAGGTAAAAGGTTATTAGTTCTTAATTTTCGTGAAGAAATAGGTTTATATTTTCTTCATGCATTTTTTTTTTGTTGCGCCTTCTGGATGGAAAAATTCTCTGGAAAAAGGTTTTGAAAGGTTTTAAACTTTTAATTATGAAATATTTTTAAATAATTTTTTGTTTTTTTCGAGTTCATCGATCCCCATCAAGTTAGATTGATGACCGTAAAGCCCATGGTCGATGTCGCGATCTGTAGCGATTGTGGTTGATCTTTTGCTTCTTTGCCCCTTTTTGCAAGCTGGTCACGCTATGGCGCGATTGCGATCACACAATTGAGGTTGCGCAGTTATGACGTTTCACAGTATGGGGCATCATGGTAGAGGAGTGTTTCAAAATTTTCCACATTGGGGTCATTTTATAGTTGTTCAAAACATCCTTAAGCACAGTATATAAGTGCTTCTGTAATTTTCTTGCTAGCTTTGGTAATTTGCTACACAAACTTTTAAAAAAAATCCTATTTTTATTTTTATATTCCTATTTTATGTGGATTTTTTACGATTTTTTTTTTAATGGGTTTCTTACCCTGTAAATAGGAATATTTTTTTTATTAAAAGTTAAGAAAGCATACATCAAGAGTTTGCAATTTTTTTGAGTTCACTTTTTACGCATATTAAGACTGAAATCTTAAATGTTGTTTTCTTCCCTGTGCTAGTCCTTGTAGGCTGATTCGATCTTCCAACTTGTTAAGTTCTTGTTTTCTAGATGGAGTCCAAAAAGACAAGTTAATAGTTATGAAATTGAGCGGAGAAAAGAAGGAAACTTAGGATAGTTAGGGATCACTTCTAAAAGGATTGTGGCTAGGTAGAATAAATCATAGATCAACGGGAGTGTGATCGAGAGATCAACTTGCGGTTATAATTGTTCTATCAACTAATGAATTTTGTGACAAAGCGGTCAAAGAGATTTGATCTCATGATCTTTACCTTTTCGAGTTTTTCACGTAAAAATCTCATGTCAACAATTCTTACGCTCCTCACTTTTATTTTGTTATGATTTGTTTAATTTGATATGATTTTTTATTCCGTGGAAAATTTGATAACAACTTATTCACACCCTTTTAGATTCTCTTTAATTGATAATTAGTGATTTCCAATTTTTAAAGGATATTATTATATTTATAATTATTTTAAAAAATATTTATCATGTAATATAAATGAAGCTAATATTTTTAATATTTTATTTAAAAAAATTAATAAAAAATTATAAGGAAAGACTTTTTTGTGTTATCAGGAAGGCTGTTTGGCCTTCTTCAATAGTGGTAGTGACCTTCGACATGGCTAGCAGCCTCCTCGTCATTAAAATGGATGAAATGAGACTATCGCCTTATTTCTTTAATCTAGAGGGGGTTGGGTAGCCTCTTCCTATCAAACAAACAAAGGAGGTACAGTCGACTGGTCAGCCTACTTCGATCAAACTTAGGAGGTGGAATATGAGTTTATGGTTAAGGTTAGTATCAAGGTTAGGTTATGGAATAAAATCAACGAAATTAGAACTTTTTTGTAGTAAATCAACCATGTAAGGCTATTCTAGTAAACTAATATGAATTGATAAAATATGACTTAAAAGTAAAAAAATTGACATTTTAAATTAGATGTTTTTTTACCTTATAATAAGATATAAACAAAAAAAAAAAAAAAATTTAATCCACTTAATTTAACTATTA
The DNA here is from genome assembly GCA_022984855.1 of Dimocarpus longan. Lineage (NCBI taxonomy): Eukaryota > Viridiplantae > Streptophyta > Magnoliopsida > Sapindales > Sapindaceae > Dimocarpus > Dimocarpus longan. The sequence continues at coordinate 18,082,014 of CM041024.1, forward strand.
AATAAATAAAAAAAAAACCCTTAAAAATGTGAAAAACAAACATCTTTTATTCTCTTATGGCTTGAGACTCCGAAGTATTTTATTTTTGCGTGTTCCACCTATCTCCCAAACTGATAAAAGGGGAAAGAAAGGAATCATTCTCTAATTTTCTTCTTGCTAATCTCCTTTACCCCTTTCTAATCCACCTAGCAACCACTTGATAATTAATTGCTTAAATTAGCTTGCTATGTAAATCATCAGAGAATTAATGTTCACAAAAGCATGGAAAATAACATAAAAAAATGTTGAGAGCCATGAAGCCAGAAAAATTTAACAGAAAGAAAGTTGGATGCTAATATTGCTAAACAACATCGAATTTATACAAATACTAATTTAGACCCATGCCAAGCACTGCTAAATTATTAAAACTGAGATGATGACGATGATAAAAGACAAATACCACAAAGGAAGTTAACCAACTATTATTTGCAAGGACCCTCTGAATTGAAGAATTTTAACTTTAGATTGCAAGACCGTTAAATACTTCGGTGTAGCCATTTCAGCGGTATTCATCCCATGCCCTAAAAAAAAAAAAAAAAACTTCGCAATTTCATGTCTTTGCTATAATTATTTTCTCCTCTCTTGTGCATAATCCTCACAAATATGCTCATTCTAATTGTCTCATTCATAGAGTCAATCCCTACACAACTAAAATTTTGTAAACCTAGACTAGTTAGCAACAAGACTAATGCCGACAAGATGAGGTTGGTCCACCTTACATTTACACTTAAGTGGTTGTAAGCTCAAGTCATACCCCTATCTCTCAAACTCCGAATTATCGTAATTATTTAAAAATGTAAAAAAAAAAAATGAAAAATTGATGTTATCATATTAGTCAAATTTATATTTTCACCATATATACCACAACATTATTACGGCATCTCCGATTTTCATGTATATAATATGTTATGATAGTTACTTTTATGTAAAATTTCTACTCATGTTTTTCATGCATCATCCTCACTACTAGGTTTTTCATCTCAATATCACATCTTTGTGTAATAGTTTCGCAATTTCATATCCCTTGTTTTTTAGCAACTTAAGTGGGTGGTGGACATTCTTTGTTAATATCTTACTATAAGAAGAAATATGTCTAAACACCATAAGAACAACATGAACATGATAGTAACAAAACAATCCAATCAACCAAATTGTGATCAACTCAAATAAATTATCATTTTGAAGCCTTAAAGAAATCAAGAGAAAAATATGAAAGAGAAAAGATCGAGGTTTTTTAAAATAAAGACACTTTAAATTTCTTATATATAAGCTAATTAATACCCGTAACGTTCTCTTGTAAGAACTGTTGGACCAACTCCTCTCCAATTTCCTTTCAACCATATGCACAATATTTTCTCACTAACTCCACAGTTCAATTAATAGAGTTAAATGATTTGGTATATTTTTCAAGATTCAAAAATCCCTTTAGTTAACCAAAGAAAAAGATATTTTTATCCATATTCACCATATTAGTAGTGTAAAAATTATCATGACACTTATTAAATATGACAGAAACTAAGAGAAACATATAATAAAAATACATAATTAATATATATTTTTTATTTAATTATTTTTAAATGACTATTAATAATACTAAATATTCCAAATTTTAATCCAAAAAGAGATGACTTCTAATTAACATGCTGATCTATGAGACGATCCAAAATGGTAAACATGCTCATTAAATCTGATAATATCTCATATTGAGCTCCCACTATATCTAGTGTCTTTGGAAAAAAAGAAAAAACAAAAAGGACGTTCCTGAGAGAAGTATCAAAATGGTGGGCTTAAACGAAAATACAAAAAGTCACCTGTAACAAACATAAAATACATCAAACAAAAAGTACAAATATACAATTACACTCGTCAGAAGTCCCGTTATAAATACAAAACAAATAACAAAAAAAAGGGAAGGTATTAGAAGTCGCCAAAATTGTCGAATTTGCATCGAGAGGCCCTTCGATTTGCCCTACCCTTGGTAAGATAAAAATACTCTCAATTTTTTCTTCACTCTGACTTATTATTTCTCTCCTTTTCCACTTCTGTATTTTTTTTTCTATTTTATATTTGTTAATATAAACTCCATCTGTTATGTACAGATGTACATTTTTGTATATTAGTTCCTTACATTTTAGATTTTTTTTTATCAAATTCAGTCTCAGTAGAATATAATGTGGACTTGTGAGATTCTGTTTTTCATTTTATTTTGCACTTTTATTTCATATAATCTTCATGCTTTGCATTTTGTTTGCCCATAATATTTACTTTTTTTTTTTTTTAACACAATGTTGATGGATGACCAAAAAGAGAAGAAGAGACAGAAAGAACTGATTTTTTTTTTCAGTGATTATTCAACAGGCACTTACAGTCAAACTGTTATATAGTATATATATATATATATATATATATATATATATATATATATATATTTCCTTAATTTTATTTTTGAAAATTTTTTCGGTTTAGTTGGTTTGTTATTGTTGCTAGAAGTTTTAAATTTAAATTAGAATCTATAGAAGTCAGTACTCTGTGGAATCACAAGCAGATTATAGGATTTTGATTATTGTTCGATGGCATATAAATATATATATTTAAAATTTTGTGTTTTCTTTTTTTCTACTCCACATTTTATTTTCAGCTAATAAATTGATTGTATTTGTGAAAACCATGATTTGTTAAGCCAAATGATATGACTATATCAATGGTTTGGTGGTGTTCCAGGCTCAATTTGTTTGGTGCCTGTCTATTTTGCATTTCGTCTTAAAATATTTCATGTCATTTCATTTCTAGTAGTCAGTATTCCGTACATTTCGGAGGTGACGCTCGTTTTTTATAGTTTCCGGTTTTAATGCAATTTTCTTGTATTTATTTTATTCAAGATTTTTCCTTTCTTCTGTACATTTATGACTCGGTCTCTGCTAAATTGAGCATTTTTCTTTCGTTTCTTTGTAGAGAATTTTTTACTTCACTGTAATCAAGGATATTATACCTCTTCTTCTCATTTTTGAGTATGTTTTACTATTTTTTTCTTTTTTTGACATTTTTGCTGATGATGATTGGGATTTTTAACAAAGTGATGATTTTCGCAGAAAGTTTGCATGTGATCTTTGAACACAATATGGTTACAGAATCTCTTCAACCAAGTCGTTTCGCAAATGGAGAGGCTGAGAACAGTCTTCGTAAAGAGAGTTTCCAGATTCCACATCAGGACTCTAAAAGAAGACATGGAAATTCGGTCTCTGACGGGACTGTTACTGCAAGAAATGAAAATTGTACTGAGGGATATTTAGTAGGACTATCCAGCCCAGATGCAACTAATGATGTAGATACAAACTCGCAGTGTGGTGTTGTAGTTGTACGTGAAATGCAGGATTTGTTGTTCATTCATGAAATATAATTGTTTGGAATGGTGATTTTTACACAAACACTTAATAATAATATATTCTATTTTTATTATGTTATTTCTCTGCAGAAAAAGGCAAGGGTTCAGAGAGAAATGACTGTTCAAGATATGTATAACCAAGAATATTTCAATGATGATGATGATGAAGATGACAGTGATTGGGAACCAATGCAAAAGCATGTGGAGGTTATGAAGTGGTTCTGCACTAACTGTACAATGGCCAATCTTGATGATTTTGTTCATTGTGATGTATGTTTATGAGTATTTTGCATTTGTAGGAAATTAGTTTCCAATATTTAACAAAATTCTGACATATGGTTCTCCATTTGCGACTGTCTACGCTAAAGAAGTATGGTTTTGTGTTGATTTTGATTAAATTCCTTCCATGCAGATATGTGGGGAACATAAGGAATCTGGTATTGTGAGGCATGGATTCTTTGCTTCTCCTTCTTCACCAGATGGTCTTGCAGATGTTGGATCAGAAGTAAAAGATAGATACAAAGGTGATTAGCTATTAGGTCTACTTCATAGGGTTGCCATTTTTTGAAAGGAGTTTATGTTATAAATTCTTCTACTCGGGCCTTTCCAATTTAATGTGGTCAAATCTTATCAAAATGCTTAAAATTGCGTTCTTTGTAGTCATCTATACATTCACATGTTTGTACATTTGCTCATCGGTATAGGAATTCAATTTTAAATATGTTATTTTTTATAAGCATTTAATAATAGTATTGTGAAATAATGATGCTGCATTAGCCGAAGCTTTTTTTATCCTCCTTCTCTCCCTTGACTTGTACATTTACAGTCTTTTAATGGTAATTTTATACAGCTAGAAAAGGATTTGGTTGTAAAGCCACTTAATGCGTCTGCGTATAAGTTGAAAATACTCTTAGTTAGACTTAGTTACACAAGTTTGAAGAATTTTTTTGTATTAACTTACAGATCTGGTTCTGGATGCAATTAATGTATAGTTAGAAATGGCCTTGCATTTGCTAATTGCTATCTCGTATTGATATAGTGCTGTCTACATGAAATGTCTGATTCTATCTTGTAATTCATGGTTTATCATACTCCTGTCCTAAAATGATGGTTTTGTTCTGTTTTCAGATGCTGTTGTCTTTTATTTCTTTTGTTATGGATACAGATATTATCATTTGGCATGATTGATTAACTGCTGCCATACTTATTTTCCCCTTGGCTCTGTAGATTTGCACTCAGGAATTTCTCAAACCGACAGTAGCACAGCAATAGGATTTGATGAGAGAATGTTGCTGCACTCAGAAGTATGGTTTTGTTGTTCAGCATATTTTGTTTAAACACTTGTTTGAATTTTGATTAGTTGGGATGATGCCTTCTTTTTCTGTTCTCATTTGTAATAACATGCATGTGCATGAAGATTGTAATGCAATATCTTTAAGAGGATCAAGTTTTAGTGAGAAGTGATATGCTGTTAAATCCCTAAATATGTTTATTAACTTTGTCTGTTTGAACACATTATTATTATATTTTTTTTGGGTTTCCATGTAAAGAAAGCATTGATTATTAGTTGCAAACAGAATTTTGTCAATTTTGCAGACAATGGAAAGGTGTCGGAGTATAGAAAGGGCCTAAATAATCTCTCATTTGAAGTGTGTGGTGGGGAATGAGGAAAGAATCTGTTTTTGGGAGGATAGATGAATTAGGGAGATACCTATCTTTTTGTTATCTCCTTTCCTTTACAGGCTGAGGAGCTCTTGTAATGTGTTTATTAAACGTAGGGCTGCTTCATCTTTTACTTCTTTGATTGGAGTTATAATTTTCTTAGAAATTTGAATGATACGGAAGTATAGGAATTGTCTTCCCTTCTTCCATAGCTAGAGAGTGTTTCCTTAAATGATGTGGAGGGGAGCGTAGAATTTGGTAGCTAGAGATCTTTGGGTATACTATCGACTCAAGCAAATCCTACTTCAATTGGTTGACCGATGATCCTTTCTTATGTTGGACCTACTAACTTCAACATTGAAAGTTTTCTTGTATGATTCTGAGTTTCTCTTGGGCTATGGCTCATGCAAGTTAATACTCCACATTTTAAAGGCACAGACCTTATGCTTGCTGATTACCCTTTTTTACACGTGATGTGTTAAAGAGAGGAAGAAAAATTTGATCATTTAATTCTTCATCGTTCACTAACAGTCTAAGATAGTGGTATAAATCTTTAGGTAAATTTTTGTGGGTCATTTGACCCGCTGCATCTAATTGTTTGTTAAAAATCATTATGCTTCCAGCTGAGGGAAGATAGGTGGTTTAGGGTGATTATCAGGTTGGTAATTTTTTGGGTTATTTGGAAAGAAAGGGAAAGAAGGATCTTCGAAAATGGTTGTGGGGATGGTAATCTCTTGTAGGATAAAGTTTGTTTTTAGTATTTCTATGGGCTTTTGTTTCAAAAGAATATGTGGGTTTCGTTCTTTTGTACACACAGTTGTGATGTTGAATTTTTTAAATATTTAAGTACTTTCTTAATGTGAAGCTTCTGATATTAGCAGTGGACTGCTGGTTCACCCCTGCTGTAATGCGATTCTGCTAATTCTAATATAATCAAGAAAATTAAATCCATTATAAATAGAATTTGGTGTAGTAACAAATAAATAACAATGTTTAGGAAATATATACTGAATTGTAATTTGTGCATGAAGCAACTTTTCTAGATTTGCTTGCTATAAATCTTTCTTACTATGGCCCTTGTCCTTTCTGCTTATCTCTGCATTCCAAAACAAGAAGTTGGTGGAAATTGCTTATTATTTTTCTTTTCTAGTACTTAACATTCTTGTCTTGGTTGTTGCTTTGTTAGAATAGGTTGAGATGAAGTCACATCCACATCCAGAAAGACCTGACCGTCTTCAAGCTATTGCTGCTAGCCTTGCTACTGCTGGTATTTTCTCTTTACTGACTTCACTGAAAATTTAGAGACTTGATTGTTATTAACAGTGATGGATTAATTGTGTCTTACTTCTTCTGGCATGTCATGTTAATGCCTGTTGACTAACAAATGGCTATTTTTAATCTTGAAGGTATATTTCCTGGAAGATGCTATCCAATAGCTTCAAGAGAAATTACACGGGAAGAACTCAAGATGGTAAGTGACCTACTTTTAACTCAGACGATTACAAGGTCTCTATTACGTCTGTATGTGCTATTATTTCTCATGGAATTAGGAGTTTACAACCGGAAACATTTTAAGCAGAAATATGTGACATCTGGGAGTTAGTTTGAAAGTTTTGGACATTGTAGTGATTTGTGATATATCGTAGGTAGTATGGCAATGCAGAATCTCGCTAATTTGTGTGTTATATAAGGGGCTTGGTGTGTATGGGAATAGGGATTCACTGCTTGGACTGTTCATATGTCCTTACATATTTAATTCTGTTTCTTTTTCTAAGCAGAAAAGTCATGCCTCAGGTGTTAAATTTATAATGTTTCTGATTGTTCTATTGGAATCTTTAGATACATACCTCAGAGCAGATCGAAGCTGTTGAACTTACGCGTGATATGCATGCTAGGTTGGTAAAATGACTGCCCTTTTTATTCTCTCCCTCTTCTCTCTCTCTCCTTTCTCTCCCTTGTACTCTGCCGAAAGGAAACTGTTGATGTGGTAATAATTGCAATTAAAATTGGGGGAAGTTCTAGTGATTGTTTTTACAAGTTTGGAGACATTAGATTTTGAAATTAGAATTTTCTGGTGTGGTGGTGAACAATATTCATATGAAGTTTGAAAGAGGTTAAGCCTAGTGCACAAAAAAGATAAAAGTAACAAATAATAAATTGATAGAGCTGGCCAAAGTTGTAGTCAGTATTCATGTTACGCATGGTAGAAAGCAAGATGTATAGGTATGAGCCGTGTAAAAGAAAGAAACCACATATGCACTGTATGTTTTGTCCTTGAATATGTATGTCTAAGGAGGTAAGCTGACATAAATATTCTTTAGTTTTTCTTTTTGAATTTGCAGTAACTTAGACCTCAGTTGTGATTGTTCAAATATATTCAATTTTGACTTGTGTGATGAGATGGTTAGAGAGACATTTGGGAGTTCAAAAGAAGACTATTAAATGTATGAATTGGAATGGATCGGGAAACCAACATGATACTATTGAGTTAACAATGGCGATTGCTGTTTTTGTAATGTATCTTCCATTGGCTGAGTTCCTTTGATATGGTGTGTTTTCATTTGCATGATCAGGACTCCTGTGGTCTAAATTTGTGAGTCTAAAGATCCAGGATTTCAAGACTACATCTAGCTCTCTTAATTTCTCAGAAATGAGGCTCGGTTTGTAGTTAACTGTTATTTTTGGTTGGCAGCTACTTTACTCCTGATACATATGCTAATGAGCATTCAGCGCGTGCTGCTAGGCTTGCAGCAGGTTTGTGTGCTGATCTTGCTTCAGCAATTTTTTCTGGACGTGCCAGAAATGGATTTGCTCTGGTAGGAATGGTTTATGATTTCCAGTTACAGGGGTTCTATACCGAATTTGGTCTTTCTAATGTTATCCTTGTAATATTTTGAATGATTAGGTTCGACCTCCAGGTCATCATGCTGGTGTAAGACAGTCCATGGGTTTCTGCCTCCATAATAATGCTGCTGTTGCTGCGTTAGCAGCTCAAGCTGCTGGGGCAAAGAAAGTGCTAATTGTCGATTGGGTAATTTTTCTGCTACATGCAATGTTCCAAGGGCCATAAGGCATTGGGAAAGTTTCACGGCAGTGCTGAATGCTGATTGTGTATGCCCTTTAATCTGAATTTGTTAATGAATTATTTCAGGATGTTCATCATGGAAACGGCACCCAGGAAATTTTCGACCAGAATAAATCGGTGCGTTTGATAATAATAAAATTTAATTTGTGATTGTTCATAAACGTTTGTTGTGCTACGATCTTCATGAGTGCCCTTTAATGGAGATTGCCAGATGGTTTTGGCTATGGCACTTGTAAATGGAATAAAAAAGAATAAGCCAATTTCAGTGCTAGTAGGAACACTGTGATACTGTCCAGTAGGAGGCAGGATTTAGGAAGCAATTTGTGGTGTTATGTTTTATGGGTTTAAGTAGCTAGTAGAAACTTTTATTGCAATATGGTGGCCTATGTTTTTTATTTTTATGAAGTTGTTGATTTCATGTAGGATTCTTTTGGGTGGTTCCAGGTTATTGATAATAAGATGAATAGCGTAGATAAGCATTTGACTGTGGCATGGAGATAGTAATGCCTTAATTGCATTTCAGATGGATAAATTGCATGACTAGAAGGTTTTTCTTGCAGTGATTCCAATTTTTGTAGTTTTGGCTTTTAAATTTTGTGCTGATGCCTTGGACCTATTTGTAGGTGTTGTACATATCCTTGCATAGACATGAGGGAGGAAGGTTTTATCCTGGTACTGGAGCTGCTAATGAGGTGCTTGATTCCCCAGAGTTTTTTGAAAAAAATTTCCACTATTATTTATATTGTTTGTTGGCATTATCATGTGATAGGATTTGAATTTAGTTGCAGTTTAACTTGTTGCTCTGCATTCACTTATGAATTATTGAAGTGTGCCCGTCAACAATATGCATTAGTAGAAAGTGTTCTTTCTGTTTACATGTTTATCCTAGTCCGCCTACTCTTTCACACCCTCTTAAGTTTGGTGTTTAACCTACTCTGTGAATTTTATGTCTTAGCTCTTAATGTTGTTTGTGTAATCTCATTTGTATTGTAGCTTACACCTTGAAAACCAAAAATGAGTTTGAGTTCACTCGTTTCAAAATGGTCTTCACCATTTTCGGTGAGACAAAATAGAGTTTCTCCTTCTTGAAGAATGCTTTCTTGTTTGCTCTAAATTCTAATCATATATATCTCATCCGTTTGCTACACTGGATGCATTTTTTTTTTTTTTTAATAATAATAATTATTTTTTTTAATACAATAAACAGACCAAAACCCAATCAAAGTTGAACTTGAGACCTCTTATAAGAGGTTTTACCAACTATGCTAGCTAGTACCCACAACAATGGATGCATCAATAGCTAAGAGGCTGTTTAGATGGGTTTTTGAATTCGTTTTAGAAATACAAATAAATAAAAAGGTTTTTTGGTTACATGTTCTCTAAGAGGCTGTTTTTTTTTTTTTTTTTTAATTATAACTGGAAAGTAGGAAAAAAAATTTATTTCCCACCATTTTCAAAACAAGTTTATGAAACAAGTCACAAAATTTTTCACCTAACAAATGAGCAACTATTTTTACTCATTTGAAAATAAAATTATAATTTTATTTTGTTTTCAGTTTTTGAAAACTGCTTTTAACAAGCGCTACTACATAATTTTACATTTTAAAACCTTCATTTTTAAAAGATAATTTTCCTTAGTAAATGTAATTTTGAAAAATACCATTTTAAAAACAACTCTAAATGCACCCTTATTATGTTTGAAATTTGGTCTGTACATCTTTCATCTTGTTTTACATTGTTCTGTAGTTTTGTTTCCATGCCGACTTATGCAATCTACTGTAATTACTATACTATTTTATTTTACAATTTGAACCTGTAATAAATATTTTTAATGGTACTCTTCCGTAGGTTGGAACTGAGGGTGCAGAGGGATATTGCGTAAATGTTCCGTGGAGTCGTGGGGGAGTTGGAGATAATGATTATGTTTTTGCATTTCAGAATGTTGTTCTTCCTATAGGTTACCGTCCATTAATTCCCCTCCTTATATGTCTATTATCATTTTAAGAAGAGATTTTTGGTGTTAGTGTCTATATTGCAGTCTAGAAACTTTAATGAACCAACTATCAAGGTGTTGCATTTTATATTATTGTCCCTGTGCATGATACTGAAGAAGACATCCTAGATTACTGATGGTCTGTGAATGACTGTAAAGTGTAATTGTCTGGTAATGGTATCATCGTTGTAGTCAAAATTTGTTAGCCAGGGCTGAACAGGCTTTGCATTATTTATTATCTGGTAAAAGATCTGCTAGCTTGAGCTGCAAGAGGCTTTTCATTCATAATCCGGTGTGAAAGTGAAGTAGTTTGTCAGTCATCCTGAATTGCATTAAGTTTTATAACCTTGTAGATATGCATTATTTGCTTAAGCAATGTCAAATATAAAATAGTAATCCTCTTGACATAAATCAGGTACAATTCTGACTGAACGCAACTGCTTGTGGTGCTGTACTTTGAACATTTGATATCTAAGAAAGATGGTAGTTATATATTTTTGTAATGCCAATGTTTTGTGTAAAGAAAAGGTTTTCCCCATTTATGAGGCATGGGATCTTAACTTACATTTCCACTTATAACTGTTGCTGGTTTAAGAGAACACATTTGAATGGAAGGGAGATTTTGGTGGTTGGGCTTGACATTTATGTGAATCGTAGAGGATATTGTTTTTCTTTTATGCCATGCTATGGTTATATTGTTCACCATGTATTTTTGTGCTTTATTTGGTGTAGCAAGCATGTGTTATAAAAAGTGCAATATGCACTTGGTTATTACTTAAATCCAATTAACACCGGTATAATTTCAGCTTCTGAGTTCACTCCTGATTTCACGATCATATCTGCTGGATTTGATGCTGCAAGGGGTGATCCTCTAGGCTGTTGCGATGTAAGAATATTTCTTATTCTCTAAATGAGGTTTTTTATCATTCATTTGAAATAACTTCGTTTGGTAGCGTCAGTTGCAAGTCATTCAGTTGTTTCTACAGTGGAGTATGTGAAATTGTGCACAAACTACTCATACAGGCCAGAGAGACTTAAGTTGCTTTTGCAGTAGTCCATTCCTTCCTAATAGTTTGTACTTTGTACTGTTTGTATTGTCTTTAGGTGAAAGTGTATTACATTAGCTAATGAACGTGAAACTTGAGAAAATAAGTTTTTCACGTCATTTTGTCGTTGTTTCTATTTAGATTTCTACAATCCTAAGTTTTGACATCTAGCAGTTTCAATTTTGATTCCTTAGATTGCGTAATTTTGTTTTTGTAGGTAACTCCTGCTGGCTATGCACAGATGACACATATGTTGGGCGCTCTCTCCGGTGGGAAATTGCTTGTTATTCTAGAGGGCGGGTTTGTGATTTACTCTCGATCTTTGGTTTTTCTCTTTATTACTCGTATCATTTGAGTTTAATATGCATATCTTTGACTCGAAGAAGTATATTAACAATGCATTTTTTTTGCAGCTACAATCTTCGTTCAATATCATCTTCTGCTACTTCAGTGATTAAGGTGAATATTGTTTCCTGTACTTAAACAATGAACATGTTATAAGAGTCTGAAGACATGCATGCTATCATGATACTTTTCCATGTTTTACAATATTAACTGATGTGCCAATAAACCTATATTTGCTCTACTTTTCCATGTTTATTTTGTAATTTAATAGTCTGACATGGGTTCCATAATGAAGGTTCTACTGGGTGAGAATCCTGGATGCGAGTTGGACCACTGTGTTCCTTCTAGAGCTGGTCTCCAAACTGTTCTTGAAGTGTTGAAGATTCAGACAAAGTACTGGCCTTTTTTAGAATCCCATTATGCAAAATTGCAGTCCCAGTGGGAAATATACATTTCTGAGTACAAAAGTGAGCAATTTGTTACCATCACCTCTGTTTTCTTATAGGATATTCTTGTATTTGCTCTGTTTGCAATAAAATTATGTCTGTTTCCTGTTGTTTGCCAGCCTCTCTCCCGGTTTAAATAATTTGATTGTTCAAGTCCTGTTAGTCAATTTTCTGTAAGTGCCTGCGAGTTTTAGGAAATTCAAAGTTACTTGTACAAAGGGTGGGGAGTCTTGATTATACAGGAGTGAAAGACATGGTTTTGTTTGTATTTTCCTTGTAGTATCTAGAGTCTGTGTCAGGGCAGGAATGACTTGTATTTCCGACATACTCCATAATTGTTCCCTCATATTTATCACCCTGCCTTGCAGAAAAACAAATTAAGAAGGTACGGCGGGCTACTGCACCGATATGGTGGAAGTGGGGAAGGAAAAGGTTGCTGTATTATATTCTTCAAGGCCGTCTTCATCTAAAACCGAAGGGATGTTAAGTGATCTTCAGGCAGCATTCCGTATATGCTGTAATTTTGTGCATTTTGTAAGTCGGATAGGTTTTTAATATTATGTCTCAGGAGCAGATACTTCGATCATTTATATTTTCTAATGTTGCCTATGAGGAAAAGGTTAGGTATCTTCATTTTGCTGCTCACACTTTGAAGGGACCCCGTCATATTAATGAGCTCCTGCTATCATAGCTCAGTCTCTCTCAATTTGAGTAATGTTGATGTATACCAGAATCTTTTAGGTGGCAATTGGTTTATAATAAAAAAAAAAACATTAAAAAACAAAAGAAAAAGTATAACAATTAAAATGTGATATGAAATTATAAAAAGAACCTAAATGAGGAGTTTCATTAAATTGTGGAAGAAATACATATTGGCACCTCAGGAGCAGACATGGGTTTGCATTCATGATTCAGATTCTGTGATGTGTATTCAACATAAATATATTTAATGAGTGCATAACTTATAAATTTGAAGAGCTGGTGATGTTTTAAGTAAAATTATTTGAATGTTACAAAGTTTAGCATTTCAAATGAATCTTCTGTGCAATATTGTCACCATCCAGTCTCTCTTAAAATCTATTTATACACTTTCTTTGAACTTGTATCTTGATAACGACAAAGCTTAGGATTGATATATGTATTTTAAAGAAATAGATGATGATTCAAGACCATGCATGAAAGATAATGGTCACAAAACTCAAATAAGGGAAAGGTGCATCATATTCAATATAATTTACAGGGGAAAGAAAAGGCTATTGGTGCATTGCGGGAGGTGGTGCCATGGGGTAGGCAACTGGGAGAACATACGAACGATGAGGAGGAAGCATGACGGGAGTACCAACAGCAGAACCAATATGAGCTGGGGCCCCAATTGGGTGACCAACAGTTGCACCATACATGCCTATGCCAGGAGCCATAGCTGCTGGCTGAGCTGCCCTGTGCTTCACTCCACTGCCACTGCCACCACCACCACCTGTGTTGTTTGCATTAGCCTGTTGACCAGTAATTGGTGGCTGATGAGAGGACATTTCCCCATTATTAATACTTGTGATATCATGAATGCTAGACCTCCTCCTATCTCTGTTCATTGAGTTTAACCTAATGAAGTACTTTTGTGCATGGCTAGCTACTTGTGTTGGAGTTCTTGATATCACAAAGTTCCTTGATATGCTTCTCCAATCCCCTTTCCCAAATTTATCCAGACCTAATAGAAATAACCTGCAAAAAGGAAAAAAAAACAATGAGTAGGCTGAAATCATCACCGATACAGCATTTCTAATACATTGCTATTTTGCACTTGATATATCTTACTGTTAAAAGTTAACAGCATCGATTCTCATATTAGTTCACACAATTCGTGTATTCAATAGTGATACCACTTTACCGTGAATCATTTTAACAGATTTCTTTTAGATTACACGTTAAATTAATTTTATATTTATTTAACCAAATTCAAGATACGAAGTTTAGTAAAACTTGATCTTATTAATTAAGTGTTTAGTTATATAATTTACTAAGCATGTCCCACAAACATGTTAAGCTAGAGAACCCTTTTATGGTTAAATATTACATTATCAACATACTTGCCAGAAGCCAGCCAATAATGACTGTTGCACTCACAACATAAATTAACAATTTCTCTTGAAAGCAAGCACGCATGAGTTCTACTCCCAATAATGCATATATGTTCCGAATCAACTTTTATTTGCCAGGGCAACTAATATAACCAAACATGAGCATTAATTTATAGCTTCAAATTTTTGTACTTTAGTATAGTTTAGTAACAGAAACCTACCTATTCCAAGCATATACAATAGGTACCACAAAAAGCCATATTCATAAAATGAATAAAAATGAAAGGAGAGTTTTGATATGGGTAAGAGTATATATGTACCTATGTTCTTCTTCGGTCCATGGAATGCCTTTTCTTCTTTCTTGGTCTGACCTGGAACTGCTTCCTTTACCTACATGTCCACTGGACTCATGATGACTCAACCCCGACAACCCACTTCCATAACCACCATTTGATCTCCCATTAAGGCCATGGACATCCTTGGCTGAAGAAGAAGTTGCAGCAGCTTCCTCTCCTACATAGTTTGGTATTGGTATATTTCCAGCCTCTATTGCCTGCACATCCTCCAGCAACATTTGGTGGTGTTGCTTTATTTGTTCAGCAGTTTTACTAGGAACCATTGAAGCAATCTTTTGCCATTGCTCTTTTGAGTCCTCTTCAGTCCAATGCATAGCTATGGCATTTTCAAAAGATTTGTCTTCTTCTCTGGTCCAAGTCACTGAAGTTGCAGTAGTAGTGGACATAGTTTTCTTCTGCCTTCTGGGGTTCTGCAAATGTTTTTTTATTTTGAGGGGGTTTATTATGCAATATTGGTTTTGTGTGAAAATGGTCATGAATGGGTTCAGTCTCTCAATTTCTGTTATGTGGGGCTTTGTGTGCTTTGTTTGTATTTGGAAAAGGAGGAAGAGGGGGTGCGTAGGATAAGGGGTGTGCCTTCATGAGGTGAGTGTAGGATAAGCGGTGCGGTGGGCATCAAACTGTCGATTGAAAGGACCACTTCTGTTTTGGAAAGAGATGGGTAATATGTCATTTTCACATCATATTTACAATCAATTTTTTTTTTTCCTTTTTCCATAGTACAATTATCAAAATCTCATTGATATAAGACTTTAATACAATCCAAAATATTACTACCAAAAAGGGGAAGAGATCCTTATGAACTATGATACTCGAACTTTTTCCCTCTATTTATTTTAGAAAACTAGATAGATGAGTGTGACTTGTGAGCATCATATTTACAATATTCATACATAGAGATATTTGAGTCTTTTATTTATTGTTAAATTTTCATTAACAAAATACTTCAGATTATTTTTTGAAATATTTGGTAGCAGGTATCTCAATTCTTATTTTTATTTACATACCAATTTATAATGTAACAATGTAATTTATGTGGCGAACAACGAGTGACATAAATCATTTTCAATGTATATATATGTCAAACAACTCATTGCCGAGTTGAGAGCTACAATGGAAAAATCTAAAACTGTCATATTTTTATTAAACTTTGTCTTGGAGTTTGCTAATGAGGAAAGACTATAATTGTAGGGCCATTTATAATTTATTAAAAGACATCCCAGCAAATGAAAGAAAAATTAATTATTGGTTTGTGATTTTTATATTAAAAAAAAAAAAACAAAATTATTGGAAATCAACAATGGTTTATGCTGAAAAGGAAACTTGCTTTTCTCCTCACGTATAAGGAATTAAACTTTCTTTCGCGATTTCCTTTATATAATGGAATTGAATTGTCTTTCACCTTTGTTTTTTATTAGTAAACATGTCCTAAGTTATTTGAAAGGATATGAATGAGCTCAGTATTCTAATTGAGCGTGTATGACATGAACAGTCAAAAATAATAGTTTCTTAAATTTGTTAGTTGTGTTGTACTTGTGTTTTCTAGAAGAGTAGAGGAACAATTGCAATCATGGAGATGGTGAACGCAAGTGTGGAAGAAAGAAAGATCGGAGGGCCTGAGAGAATCTTTCGAACCAACTTTGTCACATGCCCACTCTTGCTTGCCCACTCTTTTTACTCTCTTATTTTTATTCTACCTCACGCGCGTTTTTCCTTCCTATTTTTCACTCGCCAGGGCACATGCTCCCTGAAATTTATAATTGAGTATTTGCCACATTGAATAACAAATATATATTACTGTTATCATATCAATGGTATTATCGAAATCAATTACGATATAACTTTGAAATACAGTCCCAGAATCTCCTTCTAAGTGCTAACAAGACCAATTGATATATAATTTTGAGGTATGATTTAAGAATTTTTTTTAAAAACAGGAGACAATAATTCACATCGAATGAAAAAAATTACTTAAAAATAGTAAGACTTTGTGAAATTGAACCCATAACCTTATACGAAGAGAGAGTAGATTTTTGTCTTAACATTTAACCGAACCGTTTTTCTACTTACAAATATTTTGAGGAAAGCATTAATGACAACCGGTAAATTTCCTCTATATAAGCTTTGAGGGTGAACAATGTATATGTAATAATAAGAGTTAATGATATCCTAGATTTGAATTACTTAAAAAAAGAAGTTTAAATGTAATAAAGATAATATTCTGCCAACTTAATTGGTTATCATATGCACATCTCCTTTAAGCATTAATAATTGTGTATCTCCACATCCATTTTTTTAAAGATTCAGGCACAATCAAAAGTAACATATAAATCTTGTGTGGATAGTAACTCTCTTTATTGTATGAAAGTAGATATCTAAATGGTGTAAGCAGCGAATGATTTTGATAGATTTCAATACATCTTCGATTAATTTGATATTATATATATATATTTTTAAAAAAGTAGTTATTATATTAAAAGAGTCAAAATTAGAGGAAACATTATTACAATTTAACCAGTGGCAAAATTTGAAAGAGTTATTACACCAATTTTATCTTGAATATAAAAATGTGAAATTTTATGTTTTTAATGGAATATTAAAGTTTAAAATTAGTTAAAAGACAAAAATCCACATTTTATCGAAATCAACTTGTTATTAAGAGACAAAGAGAATCTATATGGTTAAACTATTTATTCTTTTAGAGTAAATGAGTAATTAGATAAAGTATTCGTAAGCTTACGCTAATATCACATCATTCTATATGTGTATGCATACTATTCCGAATTTTTTTTTTTTTTATATATATATTGGGAATAGTGAATAAATTAAAAAAAATTATCCACACTTTATATTTTGGGACAATGATCAGACTTAAACCTTATCCTCTTAGGATTAAATGAAATATTCAATCACTCCTACTAAAAAGGGAATTAAATATTTTACCCAATCTTTAAGTTTGAAATTATTATCACTCAAATCTTACATAAATATCAAATGGTTTTCTATTTTTGGAACGGCGTGTCGCACGCGCCCAGCGAAGTAAGTGGTGGAGAGTTCATATTAAGTTATAGCTACGTGGCCAGTTATGTACGCCTCATATAATTCCGGCTCTATCTGCATTATTATTATTATTATTAACACAAAAAAATAAAAAAATTTGAAAAAACATAATTATATTTCAAGGGAAAAAAACATGATTATGTTTTATGTTTGATAGATAAATTAATATGATATGACATCATATTAATTTAAATTATTTTTTAGAAATAATTAAAATTATTTATAATAAATTTTAAATAAAATAATATTTATAAATAATATTTTATAACATATGTTTTGTAACAATATTTTTACGAAATAAATATTTTAATTATAAAAATAAAATATAAAAATAACTTTTAGATAATATTATATTTTATATTATTTTATAGAAATTTAAATATATTATATTATTTTTAAATTTTATAATATAAAATTGTTAAAATAAGTAATAAAAAATAAATATATAATATATACTAAACAGTCCGGCCTCTGCGTCGTAGGCTTAAATAATCCTGGCTTTGTGGGACTATTTAGCTTGACCAAAGTCCTATCCTGTCAAGTGAACATAACCCTTTCTTCTGGTGCAACCAACAATGCCTAAAGAAGTGAAGTTGCATTTTTAAAAATCTCATCAATGATTATCCAAACTTAAAATCAAGAGATGCATTTTCTCACCATCAAAGTTCAATCCAAGGGATACGAATAATCATCAGCCAAGAGAGTTTAACTAAAAATATAAAATCCATTAAAAAGAAATAATCTAAAAAAGATTATAATTTCTTCATTAAAGATTTCATCAAACTGTTTAACTACCTTACAAGAGACTCAGGTATAAGGTATAATCTTAGAACGACCATCTAAGCTTGAGAATGATAAGAGAAATAATTATTGTGGTTAGAAAATAATAGCTGAAATATTAAAAACAAGTATGAAAACTCTTCAATTCCGACACATGGTTTGACTATTGACCCATCAACATAAAGTTAGTCATAACTTTCTTTAAATACCTTCAAACATTGCACTGCAAATTTGGTAAGAAAGTTAAGACATAGAGCTTTCGAATGACATGTGGAATGACACCAAAGTCCTTTCCAATCAATATAGTTTAAGTTCCTAATTTGCTCCTTGTGCAAAATATGTCACTTAGCTTATTAGAGTAAGTAAGAAGTTGAAACCTTTCTTACTTTCGATCAGAATTCAAGTATTTTGATACTCCTGTGTCCATCTCCCCTGGTTGAAAAAGCCTTGTCCTCGAGTTTGAATTGATTGCTTCACCATAATAAGGACAAGGATTAAAAACTTTAACACTTGTGAAAATTTCATGAGTTTAGGTAGTTCAATCATGTAGGTATTCTTTCCAATGCGTTGAAGTACTTCAAATAAACCATTAGCTTTTGAACACTGTTCACTAGAAAAGCAATCTTTACAAAGATAAATCCATACTAAATCACCTTATTGGTAGGAATTTTGAGCGCCCCTAATTATCTTAAGAGGTTAAAGATTTTAATTCCATCCTTATTCTATTTAAACATAAGGTGTGGGGAGTGTTTATTCTTTTATTAGAAGTTGTTATTTTCCAGTTGTGGGAGGAGTAGTTATCCAAACCGTTCTATCAATATGATCTATCTCGACAGGTTCTGACAATTCTCAAACTTATAGCTTCAAATGGACTACATTCATTGCTTTTACTTGTAAGCAAACTCTAAGGCAAGATAAGATCACATTACCATATGTTTTTTCTCACATAGCACCTCGAAAGATTCTCCAAGCATCGGTCGATAACTTCAATTTGCCAACCTATTTATGGATTATGAGAAGAACTAAAATTGAGACTTGTGCCAAGCTTTCTCCAAAGTGTACGCCAAAATGACTTAAAAACTTTGAATTTCAATGAAAACAATAATCTTTGGAATACCATGTAAATTCACAATCACCTTAAAATACATGTCTGAAATGTTAGAAGCATTAATAGTTTTGTTGTAAGGAACAAAATGAGCAATCTTTGAAAATTTATCAACAACCACCATGATAGGGTCTTTATTCATTTGACTTCTTAGCAAACCCACAAGGTCCAAACTAGCATCTTCTTATGGAGCACAAGCCACTAGAAGTGGTGTATACAAGCTAGTGTTTTGACCATGACCCTTAGTAATATGATAGATTTTACATTATTTGACATGTATCATCACATTTAAAACTTCTTTTGGACAATAGCTAATGTTTTATCTCTTCCAAAATGCCCCATTGTTATGAACCTTTAGGATACTAGAATTCATAAAACAATATTGAGGAAACCCAATTGATTGGCCTTGAAGAAATAACTATCGTACATCAAGAATTAATAAAAAAATCGTTCACACATTCTTCCTAAATTTTTGCAAAAATAAGATCGTCCTCATATTAATTTTTTAAAACCTCAACTTACAAGTTTCACTTGCATTATGTTGCAAGGAATTTATTGGCTTAGAGCATCAACCACCACATTCAGAACACCCATTTTATGCTTGATAGTAAGGTTATAAGCTTGAAGAAACTCGACTCAAATTGTATGTCTTCTATTGATCTTATGCTAATTGTTGATAAACTTCAAAACTTCCAGATTTGAATAGAGAACAAAAGGTTTGGCAAGAAGGTATTGGCTCGAATGATTCAAGGTTCGGTAATTGTTATAGAATTCCTTATCATCACTGAAGTATTTTTTGCGAGAATCGTTCAACTTTTTACTTAATAATGCAATCGGTCGACCTTCTTCACTAAGAACAAGGCTGATACCAGAATTAGAAGTATCGCATTCAACTTAATTAAATGCCTTTTGGAAATCTAGAAGTGAAAGATTAGGAGCTTCAGTGACCTTGCTTTGTATTAGCTCAAACCTCTCTCAAGTTGCATTTATCTACTTGAAACCATCACTGATTCACTTTTCAAGTATTCAGTTATAAGATCAACAATAGAATGAACCCCTTTATGAAATGCTAACAAAATGAAACAAGTCCATGAAGGCTTCAAATCATGAAGTGATTTTGGTTTAGCCTATCACTACAACAAAATAAGGTATTGATATCGGAATATCCATACTGGGCACTAAAGGTCCGGTATGGATATCAATTATCCATACCGGGTCTTTAATGTCTGGTATAGATAATATTTTTTTATTATTAAATTCAATTATCCATACTGGGCCCTTTATGCCCGGTATGGATAATAATGTAAAAAATGTTAAAAAACTTATCCATACCGGGTAATTGAAGCCTGGTATAGATAGTCTCTTTGTTTTAAAAAATAATTAAAATATTCATATTAGACATCCAATCTGTCTGGTATGAAAAACGGATATTATCCACACCGGGTAATTGAAGCCTGGTATAGATAGTCTCTTTGTTTTAAAAAATAATTAAAATATTCATATTAGACATCCAATCTGTCTGGTATGAAAAACGGATATTATCCACACCGGGTGGATCGACGCCTGATATGGATAACCCTTTTAAGAAAAAATTAAATAATTGGATTGGATAATCCTTTACTATTCATGTCAGACGCCTGACCCGTCTGACATGGATAATCCTTTTTAATAAAAAATTAAAAAAATCTAATCATCTATACTGAGCGGGTCGAGTGTTCGGTATAAACAATCCTTATTATCCATGCTAGCCACTCAATATGGATAATCATTTTTAATAAAAAAATTAAAAAAATCAGATTATCCATGGATAATTTGGGTTTTCATATTTAACCCGAGCCCTTCCCCCTCATTTCTCTATTTCTTTCTCTCTTTATCATTTTCCCTCGCATCAACTCTTCCCTAAACCTTAGCCATCCCCCCTACACTTGGCCACCTGTGGGCCGGTCTAGTAGCGACTGTTTGCAGCCTATAGCCCTGTCGTTGATCTACCGTTGAAATGGACGATCTCCTATTCTTTTTCTTCTTCTTTTCCTTTTATTCTTTTTCTTTTTCTTCTTCTTCTCGTTTTCGTCTTGTTTTTATTGTTATTATTTCGTAAAAAAAGGGACAACCAAACTGGCTCTATTGTCGGCGACGCCATCTCTGCCATGGCAGTTCGACCGTCGTTTTTGTTTTTGTTATTTTTGTCATTTCTTGTCATTTTTTCACACTAATTTCTTTTGTTGCAGTAGTCGACAAAAAATTTGTCGTCGTCCATATTATTTTTCTCGCTGATCTACTTCCCTTCCTCTATTTTCTTCCTCATTGTAGGTATGAAGTTTGTGATTTTATGTTTTTCGATGTTTCAATTCATGATTTTGTGTTTTATAAGTTTTACTAGTGTTGGGGGTATATATGGGGTTACATAAGTGGGCTGGTAAAAGCCTAATGAATTGATTCAATGAATTGACCATAAACAAAAGCCCAGTTCGTCAACGTGTCCAGCTCTCAGTTTGCTATTGCAGTTTTTAGGTCGTTGCTTAACCATGGTCAAGACTGTCTTATGCTCAGCTTTAGGTTGCCCAAAGCGAGTTCCAGCTCGTAACTCAAAGTATACATTAAACGAATTTTTCCAAAATGGTAACAACATAAATTGAGAAAGAGTCAACTACCAAAATTGAAAGTAAAATCAAACTCCTATTTCAGCGGAATCTATTCCTGAATTGATAAACATTAGTTTTAGAAGTATAATTAATGTAGAATTTTTTTCTATTCTTATTGTACTCTAATTGTAACACCCCATGTTATAAATAGAGGTTGAAAATTCATTGTAAGGAGAACAATCAACAATCAATAAGATACTGTGATTCTACCAAAATAACTAGAGAAACAATTGTGGACGTAAACATCTTTTTGGGCCGAACCATGTGAAAGATCTCTTTGCATTCGTTGTTCCTCCTCTTCTCTTTCTTTGGTCTGGCTTTTTGTTCTCTTTATTTGTAGTATTGGGTCAAGCACTTAGGTCGACCAAATTTAGACAAGCGACCTCACTGCTCAGAGAGGCAAGCTTCTTCAAGTTGGAAGAGTTACCATCTCTTATTTTGTATGACTGAAGTTTGCAACCTGAAGACATCTACACATATAATGAAGCAATTAGGTCGTTACATGTAGACTATGTCTAAAAATATAAGTTTCCTATTCTTTAATAAGGGACTTCCTAGTCTATAGGTTACAAACGTCATATAGATCATTAAAGCTATGAGGGGCTCGACCTACAGTCTAACGACTTACGACCTAATGACCCACAAATATCTCATCCTACAACTCGCATACATAGAGTTACAAACAACAAACAGCCTACAAAAGGCCTACCAACAAGGTCAAAGCAAAAGGAAACGAAAAGTCACAACTACTAACAAGTACGTAACATCAAGAACATGAAACATTCAAGGCAATATCAATTCCAGAAAAAACATAATGCATACAAAAGATGGAAGTCAAAAAATCAAGAGATGGTTATGAAGACTTACTGTGAACACGGTAAACTTTAATCGCCTAAGAACGATGACTCTGATATTCAAAGAAAACGAGAGAAGAAAGAGACTCAGTGATGTCTTGAGTTTGAAAATGATAGAGTAAGAAAGGAAAGGAAGGGGCCTCCACTTATATATAGGCACAAGACCCTAACCGTTAAATTTGAGGGCTAATCAACCGCCTTAAATCTAACGGTGTCGCACAAGTTGATGGATTTGTCATCATGGGTTGACAATTGAGAAATGTGAGCATTAAATGCACATAAAACGAGATGTGCAAGTAGTGCAATTATCCAAAGAGTCACCAGAAGTTAAGCGATGGGATAGAATTTGAAAAGGCAGCATGACAGGTTAAGACGCATCAGCTTTTACTAGTGAGCTTGAGCTCCCAATCCGTAAATTGCACTAAGAGCTAGGAGGCTGATATTGTGACTATATTTGGAGCTGCATAAGTAGGCTAGTAAAAACCCAACAAACTGATCTAATAAATTGACTCAATAGATAAAAGCTCAGTCCGTCAACGTTCAGCTCGCAGAAACGAGTTCTCAGTTCGCTGTTGCAATTCTTAGGTCGTTGGTCAACCATGGTCAAGACTGCCTTATGCTCAACTTTAAGTCGCCCAGAACGAGGTCCAGCTCGTAGCTTGAAGTGCACATTAAATGAATTTTTCCAAAAAAGTAAAAACTTAAATTGAGGAAGAGTCAACTACTAGAATTAGAAGTAAAATCAAACTCCTATTTCAACGGAATCTATCTCTAAATTGATAGATATTGGTTTTGAAAGTATAATTAATGTAGAATTCTTTCATATTCTTATTATACTTAAATTGTAACACCTCACACTATAAATGAGGGTTGAAAATTCATTATAAGGAGGACAATAAACAATCAATAAGATACTGTGATTCTGCTAAAATAACCAGAGAAACAATCGTGGATGTAGACATTTTTTTAGGCCGAACCACGTAAAAGATCTCTTTGCATTTATTGTTCTTTCTCTTCTCTTTATTTGGTTACAGTATTGAGTCAAGCACTTGGGTCGATCAAAAGACAAACGATCTTACTACTTAGATAGGTCGCTTCTTCCAATAATACGGACTTCCCTCGAGACAAGCTCCTTTGAGCTAAAAGAGTCACCATCTCCTATTCTGTATGACCAGCGTCTACAACCTAAAGACATCTACACATAAAAGGGAGCAGTTAGGTCGTTATATACAGACCATGCCTAAAAATATAAGTTTTCTATTCTTTAACAAGGGACTTCCTAGGCTACAGGTCATAAACGTCATACAGATCACTAAGGTCATGGGGGGCTCAACCTACAGTCTAACGACCTACGAGCGAATGACTCACAAATATCTCATCCTATAACTTACATACATAGAATTACAAACAACAAACAGCCCATAAAGGACCCATCAACAAGATTAAAGCAAAAGAAAACAAAAAGTCACAACTACTAACAAGAACATAACATTAAGAATATGAAACATTTAAGGCAATATTAAATCCAGAAAAAACACAATACATACAAAAGATGGAAGTCAAAAAATCAAGAGATGGTTATGGAGACTTACTGTGAATATAATAAACTTTAATCACCTACGAACGATACTGCTAATATTCAAAGAAAGCGAGAGAAGAAAGAGGTTTAGTGGTGTCTTGAGTTTGAAAATAACAGAGTAAGAAGAAAGGAAGAGGCTTCCATTTATATATAGGCATAAGACCCTAATCGTTAGATTTGAGAGCTAATCAACTGCCTTACATCTAATGGTGTCGCACGAGTTGAGGGATTTATCATTATGGGCTGGCAATTGAGAAATGTGAGCATTAAATACTCATAAAATGAGATGTACAATTAATGCGGTTACCCAAAGAGTCTCTACAAGCTAAGCGATAGGACAGAATTTGAAAAGGTAACACGATATATCATGACGTATTAGCTTTTACCAACGAGCTTGAGCTCCCAGTCTGTAGATTGCACTGAGAGCTGGGGGACTGATGTTGTGGGTATATTTGGGGCTACATAAGTGGACCAGTAAAAGTCCAATAAACCAATCCAATGAATTGATCCAAGAGACAAAAGCCTAGTCTGCCAATGTCCAGCTTGTAGAAACGAGCTCTCAATTCGCTATTATAGTTCTCAGGTCGCTGGTCAACCATGATCAAAGTTGTCTTATACTCAGCTTTAGGTCGTCCAGAGCGAGATCCAGCTTGTAGCTTGAAGTGCATATTAAATTAATTTTTTCAGAAAGGTAATAGCCTAAATTGAGGAAGATTTAACTACCAGAATTGGAAGTAAAATCAAACTCCTATTTCAGCGGAATCTATCCTTAAATTGATGGACACTGATTTTGGAAGTATAATTAATATAGATTTTTTTTCTATTTTTATTGTATTCAAATTGTAACACCTCATACTATAAATAGAATTTGAAAATTCATTGTAAGGAGGACAATTAACAATCAATAAGATACTGTGATTTTACAAAATAAGCAAAGAAACAGTCATGAACGTAGATATATTTTTTAGCCAAACCACGTAAAAAATTTCTTTATATTTATTGTTCTTCCTTTTCTCTTTCTTTGGTCTGTGTTTTTATTCTCTTTATTTGTAGTACTGGGCTAAGAACTGAGGTTGACCAAATTTCGATGTCGACAACTAGATCTTGTATGTATTATTATTATTATTATTATTTTGGATTCTTTTGATATAAACATAATAATATTATTAGGGTAATTTTTTTTTTTTTTGGTTTTGTGAAGTTGTTTTAATGGTTAAAGTTATGATATTTTTTATGTTTGGTATATAAAAGATATGTGTATATGCTAGTTTGTATGGATAAATAATATGTAAGATGCTTATAATATATGTAGATGTGGTAAATGTCTATGTGAATATGATTGTTTTCTTTTTATTCAAATTTTAATAATTTTAATGTAGTTTAACGCTATGCTGTTACATGTTTTTTTTTAGTGTTTTATGCTTTTAAATGGATAAAGAGTGGTTAATATTTTCAAGATTAATATCCAAAACTCAGTTAATATCAACATAAGATTTAAAATTTCAATATTTTTAACAAGTTCTTCTATCATTTTTAAACTTTTAGAGTATCGAAATAATATAGAGAGGGAGTCAAAAACTTTGTTGAGATTGCGAACAAACATTCAATATATACTAGTTTCATCCTTTATCCCTGTATAAAATGTTTTAATGGGAGGTATCATCACACTAAGCTAGTGTATGCACTTTGTTATTAATGAGATGGATTTTCAATATACAACTTGGTTCATACATGAGGAACCCCTAAAAACTTTCACACTTGTTGAAAACATTTCCAATACATTTAGAATATATGTTGATGCAAATCTTGAAAGTTATAGTAATGTTGAACCTAATGTCAAAGAAAGAGATGAAGACATCACTGCTATTTTGGAAGATATTGAAATTCTTTTGTATGAAGGTTGCTCCAAGTACATAAAATTATTGGCTATTGTAGCTTTATATAAACATAAAGCTACGTACAGTTTATTTGATAAAGGTTTGATGAACTTCTTAACTTCATTCGAAACATGTTGCTATCGAACAATGTTCTACCAAAATCATTACACTCAACAAAAAAATTGCTGAAAGTGTTTGATTTGGGGTATGAAAAAATTTATGCATGCATCAATAATTGTTGTCTGGTTAGAAAAGAATTGAAGCATTATGAAGAATGTTCAAAATGTGACACTTGTAGATGAAAAGTAAATAAAGTTACTAAAAAGATTGATAAGGGAGTACTGGCTAAAGTACTTAGATATTTTCCAATCATATAGTGACTTAGGAGAATGTTTACATAAATTAAAATGGCTAGCAACTTGAAATGACATTTTACCCATACAAGCCAAGATGGAAAAATACATCATCCCGTTGATTCAGAAGCCTAAAAGACTATAGATAGGATTTGACTATCTTTTGCTTTAGAGCCATACAATTTGAGGTTGGGTTTAGCTGCAGATGGATTTAATCCTTATAGCAACCTAAAAACAACCTATAGTTGTTAGTCGGTGGTGTTAATTACATACAATCTACCTCCATGGAAATGTATGTCGAAAGAAAATTTGATACTAACACTATTGATTCCAAAAAAAAAAAACAACTATGGAGTAATGTTGATATATACTTACAACCACTAATCGAAGATTTAAATGAGTTATGACACTTAGGAGCACAAATGTATGATTCATCTACTAAGTCCACCTTCAACTTAAAGGTTATCTTAATGTGGATCATAAATGATTTTTCTGCTTATGAAAACTTAGTAAGATCTTATGTGAAAGGTGAATATGCTTGTCCTATATATAGGTTAAACATAAATTCACAAAAGTTGAAATATAGTAATAAAAATGTGGGTCATTGACGATTTCTTTCAAATAATCATGTTTTTCAAAAGAAGAAATCGTGGTTTAATGGGAAAGAAGAAATGGACAATCCTCCAAAGATACTTTATGGGAAATAAGTTCGAATTGCATGTGTTGAAGTTGAAAATGATTGGGGAAAGAAAGTAAAAGGGAAAAGAAAGAGAAAAGAACATCCTATATAGAAAAAAATATCAATATTCTTTAATCTTCCGTATTGGAATGTTCTATCTCTAATTCAAAAGATGATTTAAGTTATTCTATTATATTTAACTATGTCTCAAATTTAACATCATCAATTTATATAAAATTTGTGTTTGTGTTCTAATTTAGATGTGATGTACATTGAAAAAAATATTGGTGAGAGTTTTGTTGGCACGTTGTTGGTCATCAATAGGAAAACCAAGTATGATGTCAATTCTTGTAGAGATCTGGAAGATATTGGGATTAAGCAAGACCTTTTGTGAAAGAGGATGGAGATAAATTTTATTTGCCTGCAACACCACAAACTCTATTAAAGGTAGAAAAACAATAATTTTGTAAGTGGTTGTTAAATTTAAAGTTGCCTAACGGTTATGCTTCAAACATTTCTAATTGCATTTCGTTGAATGAATGCAAGATAGTTGGACTTAAGTCTCATGACTATCATGTATTGATGTAATATTTTTTATCGGTGGCAATACGGGATCTCCTACCTAAAGGGCTAAGAATTGTCATATATCAATTGTATTCATTTTTTAATGCAATTTATCAAAGAGTGTTAAATAGATATAAGTTAGCTTCATTGAAAAATGAAGCTACAGTTATTATGTATATACTTGAACGTTATTTCCCTTATTGTTTCTTTGATATCATGGTTTATCTTACAATTCATTTAATAAGAGAAGCTCACTTATGTGGATTAGTTCAATATCGTTTGATGTACCCTTTTGAAATGTTATTCTTACACTATTTTTCATATCTGAATTAAGATTAATGATATCCACACATTTCATTTACCTTTATATATTTATTTTATAGATTTATGAAGGTGTTAAAGGAATATATAAGAAATTGTGCACGACCAAAGGGTTGCATAGCAGAATGCTATTTAGCCAATGAATGCATGCAATTTTGTAGTAAGTATGTACTGCAAACAGCAAATGTTGATGAGAAATATAATAAAA
Source organism: Dimocarpus longan (assembly GCA_022984855.1). Classification (NCBI taxonomy): domain Eukaryota; kingdom Viridiplantae; phylum Streptophyta; class Magnoliopsida; order Sapindales; family Sapindaceae; genus Dimocarpus; species Dimocarpus longan. Next base: position 18,110,465 of record CM041024.1, read on the forward strand.
ATGAAGATATTGTGTTTCAAAATGTAGTATAAGGGCATCCTACATTTGCATTGATAATAAAAACTGTAACACCCCTACCTTGACTTCCCTGTTAGAACGAGGATAGAGACGAAGGGTATTACCTTTTTCGTTTCCAAATTCCTTTATTAAAATTCTTTTTAGCTACGTTGATTTTATTTTATCGAACAATTTTTGTTAAAATGTTCATTTTGATTTAGCAAAAAATTTCGATTAAGTTTTGTCTGTTTTTCGAAAAACTCAAAATTTACAAAACCTACAGAAAACACAAATACACTTCTAAAAAAATATATTCACTTTTCTCCACTTCCATTTTCGAACCCTCTGTCTGACTCCAAATTCATTTCACCACACAAACATTTATGAAATTAATTTTTAATAAAAATCAGTTTAATCAAAATAAAATACTAATAAAAAGACAACTAATCATTCGTCATACAAATCACTGTACAGATTAAAAACATTTTTTATGATGGATATACATTATGGTGTAAAATTTTCTACGGCTCAATATACATACACATGTATCGTTACATACATTAACATCACTATAAAAATAACAAAAGAATAATTATCAACTATTGAAGGATTGTGACTCATTGGGATTGCGGCGGCTAGCTTCTCATATGATTCTATCTATATTGCCCAGATTTTGACCTGCGCGTAAAAAATCCAACGCACTAAGTATTTCTATTTAGTTGAGTATACACTTAATTTTAAAGTCATCATTTATTCAAAGTACTGTATTATAAAACAAAATGTCCAAAATCCTTAACGTTTACTGAAATTCACAGTTAAATCGATTCACTAATAAATACATATATGAAATACATGCACTTTATTATTAATTCAAATCAATTCAATTTGTAAAACTTTTATTCTAAATCTCGATGAAAGCACCTTACTAATAATTACCTATATAAAATATGTAATAATCATTTTTCATATATTTATATACATTTCTATTATTTTCTTAAACATAATAACACGTTTTTATTTAATAATTTTCAGTTCACCCAGTAAGTGTATAAAAGTCGTTCTTCTAGTCTGATTTTATAAAATCAAATTTCATCACATTCAAACATGTATAACAAAACATAATAAAACTTATTAATTGAAAAATGCATGATAGTATAAAAATCATTATTTTTAATGGTCATTCTTAAATTTTATATCAAAATTCACTAATTACTCCGTTTATTAACAATTGTACACACAAAAAACTTAACATCATTTCTTCCCATTTGTAACCACATGATTTTCACGATATTTTGAAATTCAAGTCATAAATTAAAATTTCACAAAATTTTAAACTTTTACAAAATAATTCAAGAATTCAAATTACAATTTGATGCACATATAAAACATAATAATTTTCATTTTCAATCTTATTAATATTATTTTCGTTTATCTTTTTCTCAGTGCCCTTTTTAAACTTTGACACGATATTATAGATCGGAATTCGGGTCTTCTAACATCAACCACTCGATGACTACCCGCCAAAATCAAAGGTGTCCCCGACATAAACAACTCGATGGCTACCTGTAGGGTCGCATAGCACAATCACATATTATAATCGGGCTCGATTTCAGAACCGGACACTCAGTGCCTTTCACAATCCATCCGTCGAACACTGTATATCTATATATGGCGCAGTACTGCTAATATCATCCTATTGATTAGTCAACTATCAGTTCCCACCTATCAATGCTCAGGTTTACTCGAGCCCTTTTTAAATTTCATTATTTACCAAAAACTTCATATTTTTAACAACTTGTAAATTTTAAATAACAATTTCATACAAAAAGCAATAAACACAATTTCCATCACACTTTTTCACATATATTCAAATTATCAATATAAAGTTTACAAAACTCTATTTCACATCCAATTAATCGATCCAACTTTTCAAAACATTCATGCCTTTCTTTTGATATATGTTTAGTCAAGGCACTGAACTTGTTCGTTTCTTTTCCGTTTCGTTTCGTTTCGTTTTTTTTTTTTTTTCGTTTTCGTTTGAAATTCATAAAATCATACTTAAACAATCTTTTATTACAATTTATCGAAAAATTTCACAGATATTAAAATCAAACAAAAATCTTAATTCGCGTTAACATTTAATCATACATTTTTATCAATTTTGCGAAATCTTCAAATCAAAATTCTTGGTCATTTCAAATGATCATTTTACCCCTAGTTTTGACATCAATAGTTAACAAAATCTATTCTTTTATTCTCATATGCCTATTTGGTCATACACCCCTTTTTCTTTTAAAACTTAATTTTCGACTTAAATTTTATATTCCAATATTATTTAAAATATTTCCGATCAATATTCAAATATTATTACTATATCAATTTTGTCGAATTCCTATTATTTTAAAAACTCATGAATACTATACTTTATTAATAAAATTTAAAATCATTCAAAACATATCCAAATAATACAAAATCAAAATTTCAAGTATTCAAGACCTACTCCTGGACCTGCTCCTCATCAGCCCCTCCTGTCATGGGCGCCTTACCGTTAGACTTCTGACGCTTAACAGGAGGCTCCATGACCTCTTTTCCTTTGTCTCCGACCCCTGAGGGCCTTGTTGACTCATCCACAGGAATTGAGATTCCCTTACTAGCTGCATCCTTCGGTGGCGGTATATACTTTACGGTTTTCTTCCCCACGGTCTTATATTTCATTTCCTGCTTTTTAGTAGACGGGGCGTCCCCTATTTGCGATAGTTCTGTTGCTTGTGTTGAGGGCCCTTTCAAACCTGTTATCTCTACTTCAAGCTCCTCCGTTTCGGCCACTGGCGAGGATGAGGGAGAATACATCTCAAAGTGCACCATGGTTTTAGACTTATTTGGAACCGGGGCGGAAGCACCTTCGTCAGGTCCTGCGAAGACAGAAGGGACCTCTTGGCTCTTTCGCACTCCGACGTCCAAGGCTAGACTAAGGGGCTTGACTCCAATCCCAGGTGCGAGCCCGTAATCCCTTAAGAAGTAGTTCACTAGGAAATAATCGTCTACAGGATCCTTGACCTCAGAAAATATCTCAAGAGCCCTTAACTCCTCGCTCGAGAGACTAATTGAACCCTTGCTAACAGCTGCGCATAAGGGAAGAGATATTAGTAATAATAGAAAATGATAATACATGCATGTATGCAGGAGTAGCGAGTAGTAATATGCTCACCAAGATTGAGGGTAAAGTCAAAATTGACAAGTTTCAGTAGGGACAAATAGGACACATAAAACCAACGAGATTTATAATCCCCTACATTCGATCTGCTAACCTTCTGTGGTAAGAAAGCCTTGAAGGGCGAGTTGTGGGCGGCCATATAATAAATGCCGTCCCGTTTTTTGGCCTTAGAGCTGGTAGTGGACTTAAAGAAAAAAAAATATGGATAATGTTCGGGGTCGATGGCGGAAGGCCATTTTTGAGAAAGATATAGACCAAAGTGTTTACTTGGGCATAAGAATTTGGTGTAAGTTGGAAATGAGCTATTTTCAGATCATTCAATAGGTCGATTAGATATGAGAGAACTGGAAATCGAAACCCTAGGTCCACATGCTGACGGCTAATCGCTGTAAACCCTTTAGAGGGGTGCGCCGCGTGGTCATGATGGGCAGAAACTATGATGCGACACCCAGAAGGGAAACCGTACGTTTCGGCTATGGTTTTGAGCTCCCCGAGGGTAACAGAAGAGTAATGTTGGCAAAAGGATGCACGAGTAAGAGCTTCCTCTAGCCCAAAGAAACTCGGCGCATCCCCGCTGTCCTGGGTAGTTACGCTTGGAGAATCTCTGCCCTGTTGAGAAGAACCCTCCTCAGTGCCCTCTTTGCTGGACATGACTCGTTGGTATCGACGTCCACGACTTGATATCTACAAAGGAAGCAGCTAATTAGGCCGCTGACAGCCAACCAGACCTAAGAAATAAAGAAAACCTAAGTCAACTGTCTCTAAGCGTCAAGTCGTGCGCTTGGGAAGCAAATAAGGGGCAAGAAAGGCCTCATTTGATAAATTCCTACCCCCCCCCCCTCCTCCTCCTTCAAGATAAAAAAGAGAAAGGAAGAAAAGGAAGAGAGAAGACAGGTAAAACTATTCCATAGGTAATCTAGGCCCAACCGGACCAGAGGCAGCACGGAGACGCTCCGCCCGCACCTGTCCAGACTCTTAGAAAAGGAATGCCATGTCAAAAGAGAGAGAGAGAGAAGAAACCTTACCTTGAATATAATGGTGACCGGTGACTTTGATTGAGGATCGGCGAACGGGAGTATGAAATCGGGAAAGAAGGCAAACAACGATGAAGTTTCTGATTTTTGAAAATGTCAGAAGAAAAGAAATGGAGCGTCACCCTCTTTAAAAAACAGCTAAGCCCCAACCATTGGATCGAGACAACTGTGTAACCGTCTCAAATCAGATGATATGGCGTGATTCTCGGGATTTTATCATCATGCGGCATGTCAGTTGAGAGACGTGCATTAAATGCACACGGCGCGTGGTGTGACTTGTAACCGTCGCCTGGGGAAGCTCCACGTAGCCTGGTGAAAAAATGGAATTTAAAAAGTGGCGTAACTGTTCTCACCCAGGTTGCTCATCAATGGGTTTATAGCTTCTGGTCCTCTGTAAGGCACTAAGAGCTAGGGGGCTTATGTTATGGATAATTTATTGACCAGGTTGATTGGCCCAGAAGGGATCTACAGTGCAGGCCCGCAGGCCCAAGGGCTCAGCAATCTGCCATTCTTTCTTATCGCTTTCCTGATAACATATCTGTTCGTTAGACTGACTCTCCACTCTGTTTGTATCCCAACTCCCCGACTGATCGTCACTCTGTTCGTGATCAATGACATGTTCGTTATCCTGCATACAACCACGATCAGTTCTTTTCGCCCAGGCTGATCGCCAGTTCTGTTCGTTCAGGCTAATCGCCATGTCGACTTGTCTAGGCTATCTGTTATGCCTGCTTACCAAATCTGTTCGCTTTAGCTAATTGCTATGCCTGCCCATCTAGGCTATCTGTTATGCTTGCTCGTCAAATCTGTTCGCTTGAGCTAATCGTCGAAGGGTGATAGGCAAGTTCAGTTGGCTCGAGTCTGTTTGTTCGGAATGGTTCTTCTTATCGTTCGGTAGTTTTTGAGCATGCTAGTAAGCCTGCTTGTTTGCGAGACTGTTTGCCTAATATCACGGCTAGTCGCAGGAGTATTAATTCGTGACCCATCTCCTGAACCCTCCAAGTATCCGCTCCGTTAGAAGCTCATATGTTCGCCAGCTCAACTGAATATTCTGACCGCTGGAAAGCTCATCTCAGCCTTGACCCTCAAATTGCGAGTCAGCGGAAGCCGAAGATGCCATGTAAGATGCAGTTCAGAGCGTACCGCGCACGCCATCTCTGCTAAATATTACAGCCAAGATTTCGGTGACCTCCTATTACCCGTACAGATTAACTGCCTAAAATTGCCCTTGGACAGACCTCAGAAGTGACAGTTTTGGCCGCATTTAATGCACTGTCAGCCGCATTGAATAAAATCCCGACACATTAAATGCGGTCCATCATTGTAATTTCAGTTTACTGTATGTCTTTGTCTTTATTTTTGCTTTTTTTTACTGTAGCACCTTTCCTTTCTCTATAAATAAGGGAGGATTTCATTGTAAAAACGGGGACCATCTTTTAAGTGCAGTTATTTTGCCAAAATAGTGAAAGAGTGAACAGTGAACGTAAGCATCTAATTGGGCCGAATCACTTTAAAATCTTCTGGTGTTTTCTGCTCTTGCTTTTGATCTCTTCTTTTTGTTTCCTTTTTACTTTGCACATTCCAAATCAACTACCCGAAAGTGCATCTTGGGCTCAAAACGAACCTTGTTGACTAGGGATTCAAATCCGGACGTCAACACTTATAATTACTAAACTTTTCTAATAAAATTGAAGTTTCGAAAAAAGTGTACACCAATCTCTTTGGACTATATTTCTAACTTCTCCAAACATTCAATTTGAGCTTATAACTTTCTTTGCTCCTCCTCATAGCTTCCTTGAGCTCAATCCACACCTAAAATATCAATTGATCATTTAATTCCAATTTAATATATATATATACCCAATAATTTTACAACTTAATCATTTTTCAAACCAATAATCTCGCAATCATTTCTTTTATTTTCTTTGACACTAAAACATTCGAATACATCCTAAATATCACTAAAACACTTCAAATGGGTCAAAGCAACACATTTACATCAATTCTCAATCTCAACCCAACTTTACACTTAAACTTTCAATTTTCAATTTTCTATAATTCTTTTAACTCCAACCATCATAAATTCATTCTGAAACCTCATATAGTCATTCAAACATTTAAAACCACTCAAATACATATAAAAACACAACTTGACCACGTACTAATATAATTATTCATCTAATTATCCAATTGCATTTTTATTCTAATTATCACTTCAAATTAACATAAGTCATCACCAAAACCATCTAATTCATCCAAATTCAATTTAACACATAAAAATTTCCTACACTAACGAAACTTCACCAATAACTTTCCAACCATTTATTTTCATTTTTTTCACACAAACCAACTCAAATTCACTTAATTTTTCATATAAAATCATCAAACATCAAAAACCACAAAATCAATACCACCAAAACCCTTTGGCCGAACACTAGTCTACTTACACCACCCATCATTTTTCAATTCCAATCACTCCAATCACACTCAAAACATTCCAAAATTAATTCAATATCCAAAATCAATTCAAACACTAAAATCTCTTCAATTACACAAAATTTTTCAAATTATACACATACTAATAATAATCAAATTAATTCATCCTTCTCATTTCCAAATCAAAATCACATCCAAACACCTCAAATAAATATCAAATATTTAACTAAAACCTTAAACTAAAAAAAAAAAACAATTAAATTTCATCCGCTGTAATATATCAAACCCTAACTCACCTTACTAATTTCCATGCTCCAAAGCTCCTTGATGATTCTTTTCTCTTCTAAGCTTGAATTTGAAGTTATTCTAGCTCAATTTAACCATAAAATTAATCAAAATCCATTTACTTAAAAATTCTCAAAAACCCATCAAATAATACATAGATTTAGCTTAACTTACCTCCATTTTTTCTTATGGAAATCTTGATGGGTTGAGAGGTTTGGGATGGGGAATCACCTCTCTTTCTTCTCATTCTTCTTTCTGTTCTTTTCTTTTCCTCTTCTTCCTCCTCTCTCGGCTTTTCTTTCTTCCTCACAGACTAATCTCTACTTTCCATCTTCAGCTCTATTTCTACACTCTTCAGCCGCCTCTCACTCTCCTTCTCATCTCATTTCATGCGTCAATATATATATATATGTATATATATATATGTATGTATATATAAACCACTTAATTGATCATTTTGCCCTTAAAATTCACTTTAATCACAAAATTACCATCCATAACATTATGCCATGTGTCCTCTTTATTTTCAATGCCACGTGTCACTTTTCTTATGGTTGCTTTTTTAATACTTATCTTTTCTTTATTTTTTAGATTTTTAGCTTTTTCAGAACGCTCGGATTTCGGCTTTTCCAAGATTTTTTCAAAATTCTTTCAAAATTTATCAGAGCATATATTTGGACTTTTTACATACTCCTAGTAATTTTCGTAACCCTTAAAAGTCATTTTAGGCTCTTTTTTTGCTCTCCGCTTTTTACTAAATTGCCTAAGGAAAATCTCCGGATTGATTCCATTGCAATCTGAATCTCCTTCAGAAATGCTGATTGAGTCTCAAAAATATTTCTTGAGCATTTCTGTACTCATTGGACACTTTTCAAAGTTTTTAAAATTTTTCGAAAATCCGTCCAAATTTTCGATCGGATTGAAAAATTGCTTCGTTTTATCTCAAACTGATTTCTTTTTTATCTGATTCAGTTTATGTTATTCCCAATATAATTTTCAGAACCTTTTAATATGCTAGACCCATTTTTCAAAAATCACTATTCACACGGACAGTTTTTCGTTTGAAAATATTATTCATCCGAAATCACTATTCATCAAAAATTTCACTTTTACTGATTTTCGGGATCCGATTCTCACAAATCACTATTCATCTTAAAGTCACTATTTCATTCAAAATACTATTCATCCAGAAATTCGGAGCGTTACAAAAACGATTTCTACAAACATGTTACGGATTGCATATACGCATATACTGTTGAATAGTACAATAGTGAAATCATATATTGAGTAAGTGGTTTAATTAATTAAAGATGAATATAGTGTAAATATTAGTAAAAATTATTAATGTTGTACTTATTTGGTCATGTTGTTTTTATTTATATAAACATTTTATTAGTATATACCTAGAAGAGTTTCAACAATTAAATCTCAATCTTTTAAGTAGACCAACTTTGTTGCAAACGACATATACTAGAGAATTTTCAACATAGTTCAGAAATAAGATGAATTCACTACCTTATACGTTAATAATATGATGTTTTTACCTTAATTTTTTGTCCTCTATAATCTAAATCGTAATCTCCCAAACAGGTTTTTGATGAATTAAACACCATGGATATGACCCAAACTCTAAAGTTACTAGCACTTGGACAAATATGCAAGTCATATGTTATTCAAGTTATGTTGTGAATGAGAAACGATACTACATAAAAAGTAGTGAGAAAACTACACAAGATTGTGGTGTTTCCCTTAAAGCAGAAACTGTTTGTAATGAAAAATATGATACTCAAGTTGTCAAGAAAATAGTTTACTATGGATTTTTAAGGGAAATACTTTTGTCGGATTTCTTAGCATTTCATATTCCATTGTTCAAATGTGATTGGATAAGTAGTGCGAGTGATGTTAGAGAAGAAGACAGGTTCACACTAGTTAATTTTAGCCCACATGTAAATAAATGAGATAGAGATCTTTTCATTTTAGCCTTACAAGCAACAAAAATTCTAGAGAAAATAATACCTTTAATTGGTATGTTTGTCCTAAATGCACCTTCAAGAGGTTTTCACGATCTAGAGAAGTTTGATAAGCATGTTTATATGAAACTACACCATTAGATGTATCTAAATTTGACGCTAGTGTGGATGATAGTGAGGATTTTACTCGGATAGATTATGAGGAATTGATAGTAAACATATAATGTTAATGACTATAATCATATTTTCATATTTTTTGCTATATATGTGTATATATATTGTTTGTGTTTATGTTAGTGGAGAGACAGAGTCTCTGAAGTGGTTGAATATGTTGTGAAATTGCGTTGCTATTTATATTGTAGGTGAACTTAATATTGGTAAGGTCAAAAAATAAGGGAAATTCTATCAAAAATTTTATAAAATAGATTGACATTATATGTATTATTTTATATATTGAGTTTGTTATACTTGTGTTGGCAACCTAATATATTTCATTTCCATATCATTTTCAGATGTCAACTGAAAGAACATCAACTGGTCAGTCTTCAGGTAGCTTTAATGGAGAGAAGAAAAGAAAAGGAAGAGGTCTCAACCATTTGGATTATGAAAAAAAGGCAAAAGTCAAAGTTACAAGGATACAAATTAATGAAGTTGGACAATCAATTGAAGAAAATTCAGTGGTCTATAGTTTAGGGGTCGGAGCCATTACAGTTCAGATGATACTTTTAACCTATAGTAGTTTAAATAAGACACCACAATCTGTAAAAGATACAGTATGAGAGAATATAAAGATATATAATGGTTTCATTTATTTATAATATCAATGTTACATATTTAATTTTAAAACATATTTAATTTGAAAAACTTACAACTACAATTACGACTTGGTGCTGATGAATTAATGAAAGTTCATATATTAAAATCAATGAATGAGTGTTGGAGACACTACAAAGGCAAAATAACAAAACAAATTAAAGACGTTCCTCCTAATCCTGATGCATACAGAAGATACAAAATGATAAAACCAGCTAACGTTAGCGATTAGGATTGGACTATATTTGTCAATCAGTGATTGTCACCAAAATTTTTGGTAATTATGCATTCATATTCTTAAGCTGGCATGAACAAGTTTAATGGAATATGATTAAATTTTACAATATTTCAGGCTAGTAAGCATTATTCTGAGTTGTCAAAAAAGAATCGTATCCTATATACATCAAGTAGTAAATGAATGACACGACTATGAGAAAAAGAGTTAAATGTATTGTAATGATTATCTTACATGTGTATGGTTTTTGTTTTTTGATCTAGCATATATTTTTGTATATATGAATATCAATGTCAGAGAGCCAAAAAAATGGCTACAAATAAAGATCTCGAAGTCGATAGAGTTGACATATGAATAGTCAGTAACTAGCATAAAGATGGAAGCGCAATGAATAAGGAAACTACTGATAAAATTGTATGTTACGTTGATTTCTTTAATTATTGTGTTGATTGTATTACATCTGTATAGTTTTTTTTTTTAATTTTAATTAATATCATGTGACATCATTTATAAACACAAATGGAGTCACTACATCAATAAACCCAACATTTAATTAGAGATTAGGTAAGGAGCATCGAGGTAGAGTTCAAGGAATAAGTTATAATGTAACATCATCTATTGTACAAACATCTATGGTTGGTAAACAAAATTTTGTGCAATACCAATAATATGTCCATTGTGAGATGACATTCACAAAGCAGACAATTGCTAATTTGACAAACTTACTCATGACTCATTTGCCGAACGCAGATCAAACTCTAGTATTGACATGTATATCTCCCACACAGTCGGTAAATAACTCAAAACTTTTAAAATTTATTTAATTCTATTTTTTGGTACTTGGTATATATATTTTTTTTGTTTCCATGTTTTCTCACAAGTGGGTATAACCATTTTTTTCATATTTTTTTGTTATATCTATGTTTGTAAATATATATATATTTTTTGTGTATAAATGTATTGAAAGACGCTATTTTGGTTGGATAGATTGTGAAAGATTTGAAAAATTGAATAAATTGCGGGGGAATTAAATTTTTGGCAAGTTCGAAAAACAGTAGAAACCCTGTCAAAATTTTTATAAAATTGATCGAGTTTATATTATTGTTTTTATATATTCAGTTTGTTACCTATATGTTGTCAAATAGGGATACTTAGAATTTTCTTTTCCCAATATCCATGTTTCTTGATAACAATGCTATTAATTTTTTTTCATAGACACAATATTCAAGTGGCTCAAATCCGATGGGAGTTAGTAAAAGTGTTCAATTTGCCGAGCCTTCAGGTAAGGTAAAATATACAAGAAATTTATTTCATTTATTGTTTTAATTTAATTTCATATATATATAATTATTTAAATTTGTTGATAGAAGTAAATAGTTAAATTTTTATGCATACAGTCTATATCTCGGGATTCCTCAAGCCAAAATGGTGGATCGAATGGTAATCACTGCAAGCTATTAGACTGGATGGGTAGAGGAATAGTGGTGGTAAAAGCGAAAATTGACTCAAAGGTATGCTAAAATTCATCACATTAAGCTTAGTCCAGATTATTGATGCGTTTCTATTAAGAAAATCATTGTTAGCGTTTTGCTACCTCGACCTACCAACAAGCTATTAATTTTAGAAAATGCATTAAACTCATTTATTACATGGCCAATAAACTATATTGTATTTTAGGATTATATATTGATTTGTTATAACATTTCAGAGTGTACGACGACTTAAAATGATGTACGTTAATTTTAGATTATGTAATTTAAATATTGTTTATATATTAAATTATATATATTTTTAATGTTTATGTACATTGTTAGTTTTTATTGTAATATTAAATTATATTTTTTTTTTCATTTAATTTTTTTGAATTAAAATGTTTTTCATACCGAGCATAGGTCAGGTCTAGTATTGATAAAATTAACCATATTGGGCACCAACCTGGGGTGGAAAAATGTATCCAGATCGGGTCTGAGCCCGAAATGGTACTTAATATCCATATTGAGTAGGTGCCCGGTATTGATAATGAATATCCATATCGAGCAGTGCTCGGTGTCAACCCGTGACTTGAATATATTCATATTGGGCACCTCCAAGCATCCAAATTGGCAGTAACCACATCAAGTGAGCTGCCCAACATGGATAGTCAACCATATCAAATAATGCTCAATATGGTTAACCTGTTTTGTTGTAGTGTATGTTTAGTTGCCTCTACTAAGGATCAATTGTAATTCCATCTTGAAAACAACATAGCCTAAGAAAATAAGGTTCTTAATGAAAAACTTGCATTTCTTCAAATTGGCATAAAAATTTGGGTTTTGTTGAAAACTAACCCATTTCTGATAATTCATTTGAGAAATAACCTTTGTTTTTTATATCTTTGTACAATGTCCTTTTTTGGACGAAAATGCCCTTGACCCACCATTTTTTGTCGGTCATTCTTTCTACCAAACGATCTGGTTGGGAATCTTAACTTTAAGATTGAGAATCTTAACTTCGAGGTTGAGAATCCCAGCTTCGAAGTTGGGAATTCCAACCTCGAGATAAATAATCTCAATCTTGATAGAACATCCAAGTTCACATTCTCAATCTTCAGATTGGGAATCCCAACTTTCAGGTTGGGAGTCCTAATCTTAATTCAAATCCACATTTGGAATCTCAACCTTCGAGTTGGGATTCCTAACCTGAATATTAAATCAAGATTAGGAATCCCAACTTGAAAGTTGGGACTCCCAACATAGAGGTTGATATTTTCAACTTTAAGGTTGGGAATCCCAACCGTGATTCAAATAACTATTACTTCATTAAGGGCATTTTTGTCCATCCAATATATTTTTTATAATTAAAAAAGAAAGGTTATTTTTTAAGTTGGCATTTCCAAATGGGTCTTTTTTACAATTATTCCTAAAATTTTTTAAGATGATTCAAGTGCTCTTTTAGACTATTGAAATGTTTGTTTGTACGCCAGTTGAAAAGCAAATTTAGATGATTGAAAATTATTTGGCTAAAAAAAAAAGAGTAATATGAAGAAGTAAAGTTTTACTTAGGTTTTAAACTTACGGTTGTTTCGTGCATGAAGTTGAATCTTAAAAATTTCAAATGTATCGAAGTTTACAAATTATGGTTTAATATTATTTTCATTAATGTAATTGAATTTATTGATTTATGTATGTAGTTGCACTGGAAAATATTAAGAATTTCATCAAAATTCCTATAAAAAAGAATTTCATCAAAATTAATGTAGACAATAAAGTGGAGTTTTTTTTTTTTTCTTTTTTAAGTTTAATTAACTTTTTTTTTCCTTAAAATAAGGTGTATTTAGGAAAGACAAAAAGAATAATTTTGAAATGTAAATTAGTTTTAAAACTTTTTAACTAATTTTTATATGAGAGTATTTTTAGAAAAGAAGTGTCAAAAGGACAGAAAAAAAAAAAAGAGAGATTTGTAAATGAAAAACCAATAAAGCCTTTAGTTGGAAAATATTTCAGAAAAAAATCATTAGAATTTATTTGATTTATTAAAATAAAATATTAAAAAAAAGGTATTTTAAGATTTTACTGATGTGAAGACTTGGGATTGAAATCTTCAGCAGATTATTCAGTGTTGACAGCAGGAGATATGACAAACACAAGTGGGTAAATAGGGAAGAAACAATCCTTTTCACAGCCGACATTTCAGTTGTTTAATTATTCTATTTGAGACCTGCAATTGCAATCATCACAGGAATTCAGTGACTAGACAACCACCATGAAAATTCAAGACTGGATATTTGGATTAAAGGGGCCAAAATAGTCGAGTTTATCTTGAAATTACACGCCCTCCAAGTCAAAATTTAAAGTTAGATGTAGCTTAATTCTTTTAACAAATTCGCTGCAAACCAAGCATCAATTTTTTTGATGTTAGGTTCACCAATTCCATTATAAGGAGGAAGAACAGGACCCACCGGCATTCAGAAGACCATCAAAATCTGGGATATGTAAGGATTGGATACTGGAAAATTTCAACATTGTCACCTTTCAGCATCAATTTCTTGCATCAAATTTGACGGTTTATAGTAAGGATAAGACAGCATTAAGGCTGTGGTCCAACCACAACCTTGTTGATAGTGATGGAAATGGAATCTTGGGAAAATATGATTGCGGTAACCACAATTACAAATTCTTGTAATATGTATCTTGGCCACTACTCTCGACTAGATTTACTAGAATCACTGTTGCTTATATTTTTCTTTCCTTCTCAGGTTATATGGCAGCATGCAACAGTCTTGACTGATCCTTGGGGTGGGATCATAGCATCCAGTCACGTGGTAATCCCATGCTGTGTGTCATGTTATAAGTGGTATGGGAACACTGCACTCATCCCTACCCAAGAATCTTTCAATGTCCATGAGCCTTTTTGGATCATCACATGATTACATGGCCATGTTTCTGCTGGCAGCAAGAATAAACTCCTTGGCAATGGCAGAAAATAAGATGAACTTAAGTATCTATTCATTAACAACAAAAGACTATTGAATCTCTTAGAAAGCAGCTGTATTGTACAAGAAACAAGTTTCATGGGGTAACAAGTCCTAGGACAAAACACATACTATAATTTTGTTAGTGAAGAATCAGTTCTTCCACAAATCTTGTTACCATTTACCTAGCATACCCACTTGATTAAAAAAGATAAATAAGTATACTTCTCTCTTTTCCATTTCACACCCTTTTTCGACAAAAGCACGAGGCTTGAGCAACACAATAAATCTTGAACAACACATTAAAACCCCTGCAAGTAATGAAAACATTGCTACTTTAACTGCAAAAGCTAACTTGTCTGAGTTGAGTTCCACACGAGGTGCGTACACAACAGTTGCAATTCAATAAATGCTGAACAACACATTAAAACCCCTGCAAGTCATGAAAACAATGCTTAAAGTAAACTGCAAAAGCTAACATGTGTGAGTTGAGGTCCACACTAACTGCTTATACAACAGTTGCAATTCAAATACAGCTCCTTTATAATTTAACAATATGGACCTCTAACTTTTCATTAAGAGGAAACATATCAGCCAGTCGTGAATTTGGAATGATCTAATCTGTTTCTATGTAATTTTGGACAGATATCTAAGCTCGGAAATTCTTGGGAAGAGGGTGAATCAAAATACAGATAAGTGATTCTCACCCGTCTGGAGAAGATGAAGTCATGATAAAGAACATTCCATCAAAACTGCTAGGCATAAAAGAAACCAAACCGTCACCTGACCCCACTCACCCCCCACCCCAAAAAAAAAAATTGTGCAGTAGTCTCACCTAGAGGAAAACACTTGCCTGAAGTTTGAGAAATTCTCCCAATCCCATGAAAGAAGGATGCTGCAATATAATTACAAATGGTCCCATCCTTCAGTAGCATGAGAAGACACTATATCTGAAGCCACTTGATTCCTAGCCATACCATGCACACTATGTTGGTGAAGTGGACGGTGCAACTCTAACTTCTACTTGAGGGTTACCAGGAAGTTTTGTCAATTCTGTACTTCCTTGTAAAAGAGCAGCCCTTTGAGGGTTAACAAGCAAAAGCTCCTGCATGTCCTTGGGAAGTACATTAAATACTGCCAGCAAATCTCCCTTTAGTTTATGGCAAGTGGGCTCAGAGTCTACAGCAGCCAGTCCAGATTGCTGCAACTGAAGAGTGCATTTAGTGAGAAAGTAAAATTCTGTTATGGGTTATTCATTTGTATGAGCATATAGTGCTCAGTCCTGAGTGATATAAAACGCATTGAAAATATCAAATGCAAAATCAAAAGTACAGAAAGCAGCTAGCTGAAAAATTTTTATATTTTCATCTCTAAGGCTTGCAAAGGGAGAGGTCATAACATGTGAGATTCAGTATCACACCTAAATTCAACTTTAGGATTCCAATAGGTAGTACTATTGTATCCTTTGCTCCAGTGTGTAAAATTGCCCATAAATACTTTAATGTCTTTGTCAGCACTATTCTTCTCGCAAGTACTAGGAAAGAAATTTTATTTTATTTTATTTTTTTTGTGGATAGGAAAAGGAAAAGAAAGTTCAAATTGCATAAAGTGGAATGACAAACACATTGTCACTTGAGGTATTATCATCTGTATTAAAATTAAAAAGTGCAATAAAATTAGGAGCTTCCCATCATATCTACTGCGAACAAGAAAATTAGAGATGGAAACACGCAATTGTCATTTAAACAACCTAAGCTAATGCCACTTATTGGCCTAAATTTAAGAAAAGCAGGAGAAAAGTATTTGAGGGAACCAATAAATCTAAAAGATCAATTTCTTGCCCATGGTCATGTACTCTATATCAGAATCTATCCACATAAATTGTAGTAATATCTCCTTTTCAGATGATCTTTGCTACTGCAGAGTGATTCTGTTACTCTTCTGCCGAGTGTAACAAAATCACTATTGATTTGTTCGCTCTTGGTCATGAATACTTACTAAAGCAGTAATAACTGTCATGCTTTCAACCCAAAGGTCACGGTAGTGGTCCTTTCCTATCAAGTATAACACTCAAAAGCCAAGCCAAATATAACAAATCCTTTCAAACTTTTGAGTGTTGCAATGATGGAATGTAGTTAGGAATAAGACTGGCTTTAATTTACTCACAAGTGGTTTTCCATGATGGCCAACCCACCCTATCCACTCTCCCCAATAATACAAGGTTCACAGCAATACAAGGTTCAAATACCACGTCCACCAAGAAGTGGACAATTTCATCTTAACCCACTTGTCTGTGGACAATCTACTTAAAAGTCCCTCTAATTGGAGGACAATTTTACCCACTTTGTGTGAATCCCTCTCTCCTTATTATTAGGAAGTAAGTAATGCGTTCCGGGTTGTTCCATAGTGTACTATCTAGGGGTCTCGACAGTTATACTTGTATTTATAATATCAAAATAATAATAATAATAATAATAGTAATTTGTGTAGCTTCATCAAAATAAACAGAGATTTATTTCTTTTGGTGATTCCTTTCAAACAATAATCATAAGCTACAATCTCAAGAACCCAACATGGACATGTAGATTTAGATGGTCACGAAGATAGTTGAGTGGCAACAAAGAGAAGACAAGTGACATTTCTACTACGCCCAATGTTTGTAAATACGGCCATATCAGGCCGTATATACGCTGATACTACCATATTGGAGGTGGGGCGTACAGATACGGGCGTATCTTGCCCGTATTTGTTTTGCCCCGTATAATGCGTACCGGTACGGCCTTATACGGCCGTACTGTACTGATACGCCCGTATATTGCAATATATAGGCGTATCTGCATGAGGGGCAAAACGGTCCAATAAAAAAGGGTATATTAGGCTATTTACCCCAGTTTTCATCCATTTCTTCCCCGCTTGGCTATCTCCCTCCCACAACCGGTTCATCGGTGTGAAGAACCTCTGTTTCTGGCTCCACAACTTCCATTTCCGGCAACGAAACCTCCATTTTCGACAACTTTCCCACTCACCGAACCTATATTTCCGACTCCACAACTTCCATTTCCGGCGACATTCCCACTCACCAACGCCAAAAGAGCCTCCATTTTCGCAATTGAAGTCGTCTAGTTCCGGCGAGATCCCTCCATCCCAGCCTCTGTCATCACCGGCATCGATCTATGTCCATTTCCGACAACGCTGGACATTGCATGTGGCTGTCTTCCTCTTTTTTCCGGCGGGTATTTTTTTTGGCCGTTGAACTGTTCTCTTTCTTCAACAGTTTGATCTGGTGATCTGATACTTTTCACTATCTTTTCTTTTTAATTGTTAATTCTCAGGCTTGTTTGGAATATTGTTGGCAGTATCTCACTTTCAAACTCTCTTTTTGAAGCCTTGTGATTGTGATTTGTGAATTATACATTTGCAATGGCTAGTAATAAAAAGGATCCAACATGGAAATATGGGGTTGAAATTGAAATAGATGGAAAAAAGCATATGAGATGTACTTTGTGTGATAAAGTAATAAGGGGGGGAGTGTATAGGATAAAAGAACACCTTGCGGGTGTTAAAGGGAATGTTGCCTTGTGTACAAGTGTTCCACCGGACGTTAGAGATGACATCAAAAGTTATATGGAGAATTCGGAGAAAGTGAAAAGATATAATCAGTTAGTTAGGGAGGCAAGAATTGATAAGTGTATTACATTGAATAGTCGATCTAAGTCTATGGAACAGTCGGGTAGTGGTAGTGTGACTGAAAGTCAGAGAGGGATCAGGGGACTTATGGATAGGTTTTCTAATAGTGTGGAAGATGATCAAATTGAAGAATTGAGGGGAACTAAAAAGGGAGGAATTGATAAGGAGTTACGTGATCGAACATGCGACGAGGTAGGCCGATTCTTCTTTAAAAACGGCATCGCATTTAATGTTGCTGATAGTCCATCTTTTGTGACAATTATGCCGGCAGCTGGGCGCTATGGGATAGGTTTCAAACCACCAAATAACTATGAGTTGAAGACTTCCATATTAAGGAGGGAGGAACAAAATACCGAAACTATTGTGAATGAAGTGAAGAAGACATGGGCGAAAACAGGAGTGTCGATATCGTCAGATGGGTGGAAAGATATGAGGGGTAGACAGTTGATCAACTTTCTTGTAAACAATCCATATGGCACAATTTTCCTTCGTTCGGTTGATGTTAGTGATGTGGTTAAAGATGGAGTATTATTGTGCAGTTTACTTGATGACGTGCTTGAAGAGATTGGAGAGGATATTGTTGTACAAGTGGTGACAGATAATGCTTCTAATTACAAGAAGGCTGGGGAAATGTTGATGGAGAAGAGGAAACGGTTGTGGTGGACGCCTTGTACAGCTCATTGCATAGATTTGATGCTTGAAAAACTTGGAGAACTGCCTCAACACAAAAATGCATTGAGAAAGCGAAGAAGGTACCGTAACAATCATAGTATTACTATTTCTTTCTATATTTTTTCAACTACTCATAGTTTAATTAAAAAATTTATGTCCTATAATAGGTGATGAACTTCATTTACAATCATGGATGGGTATTGGCATTGATGAGAAAGTTTACAAACAAAGAATTGATCCGACCTGCTCCTACAAGATTTGCTACTGCATATTTGACTTTGCAAGGTATATCTGAACTGCGGCAATCTTTGCAGCATATGTTTACTTCAGTGGAGTGGGAGGGATGTTCATATGCAAAGAAGCCAGAGGGGAAGGAAGTCAAACAAATCATACTGACGGATTTGTTTTGGGAAGGTATTTCTTATGCATTGAAGATAACCCGACCTCTTGTTTATGTGTTGAGGATAGCGGATTCAGAAAAAGTGCCTGCAATGAGATTTATTTATGGAGCAATGGATACAGCTAAGGAGGAAATAGCCAAAAACTTGGGGGTGATGTTGCAGCTTATAGTGAGATTTGGAATATAATTGATGACAAATGAGAGTTCCAGATGCACCGCCATTTGCACGCAGCTGTTTACTTTCGGAATCCTCAATATCAATATTCACAAGACATGACCGATCATGAGATTAAGTGGGGACTGTATAAGTGTATGGATAGGCTTATTGCAGATGATAGAGAGCGATAGAAGGCAAATTTACAAGTTGAAGATTTCAAGCAGACGAGAGAGATGTTTGGCATAACTCAGGCAAAAACTTCTATCACCAAACGTACCCCCGGTATGTGGAGTTTTCTTTTAGATGTTATTCAATCATTTATGTTTTCTTACTGAAGAGATTCTTATTGGAATTGTAGTTGAATGATGGATGCAATTTGGAGATCGCACCCTAGAGTTGAGATATTTTATAGTGAAGATTTTAAGCCTCACTTGCTCATCCTCCGCTTGTAAGCGGAATTGAAGTGCATTTAATATGGTACGAGTCTAGTTAAAATATACTATAAAACAACTTATCATTGATACTGATTTTTTCATTATTAATTATTGTAGATTCATACTAAAAGAAAAAATCAGTTGGCCACGGAAAAGTTGAACTCATTAGTGTACATAATGTACAATAGAAAATTGCGACAGAAATATGAGAAGTTCCAATGTTTACCTGATGATGTTGACCCCTTAGTTTCTGCCGACTTGCCTTCCGATAATGAGTGGCTAATAGGAGAAGATGTTGTGGAACCGAGTGGAAGTAGGCCACAACGACGAAAGAGGATTAAAGATACACGTAAATTTATCATTAAGTAAATGAAGTAACTTGGATATAGATTGAAATTTTTAATTATCTTACTTTAAATTCTTTTGACTTAGAGAAAGAAAAAGGTGTTCAATCAATGGACAATGAAACGGAGTGGGATGATATCCGTGGTGAGGAGGAGAATGATTGTGATGATGATGACGGGGAAGATGACAATCATGACACATTCTGTTTCCATTTCAATACTCATTTTCGACCAGAGATTTTGCCAGAATCAGATGATTAGATCATCTTTTGTTTTTGTGACTTGTGTGTTGTTTTTGGTTTGATATTGATGTATTGTCACTACGTAGTATGTACTAGTAATTGTTGTTCATCTTTTGTTTTTATGACACTTGTATTATTTTTGGCTTGATTTGATATTTAAACATATTATTGCTCTAGAAATTCATGACATTTTCTACCCTTTTTTTTAAAAAAAATATTTGCCGTATAATATGCCCGTATAATACGTACCGACCGTATCGTACCATACCATTTCGGGGTGCCCGTACCGTACCACGTATTTACAAACCTTGACTACGCCTAAAATCAAATAAGTAGTTAAAAACCATAAAGTGAAAGTGGGTAAATATTTGTGACAAACTCCCTTCTCATTGGTTTTGGAAAGCAACCAAAACAAATGCTTGATGGTTGCTGAATGCATTAAGATTGAGGTTGGCCATAAACCATTAGGTATTAAAAACCAATGAGAGTTTTCAAATACAACTTCTGAGTTAGATTAACGGTGATTTGTATGCCATAAAAAGGTTAGCCATATATCATTAATTAAACATTGATATCTTCCTTTTCAGATTGAAATGATGATCATAAGAAATTCAACTGAAAAGACCTCTTCTATGAATTAAAAAAACATCTCTTCTATGAATTGAAAAAACATGTTCAATGCTCAAGCTGGAAATTCATGTTTCGTTTGCAAGGATTTTTATTAGTAATTAGCTACTGAGTAGCATGTTGATGCACTTATGCAAGAGGAAAAAAAGAGTTCAAAGGGTTTTAGAAAAATGTTATGACCAAAGATGTCTCATGATCTCATCTAAAATTTAAGAAAACATTGATCCGAAACGACAAGGAAGTGGGGGGGTGTGGGGGGATAGGGAGGAATCGACTGTTTATGCAACAGGTATGAAAGAGTTTGACAGACTTTAGAAGAATGAAGTTGACAAATAAATTCTTGTGATCTCATCAAAATTCAATAAAACATTGGTTTGAAGGGAATTGACTGTTATGTGAGTTAAAGGCTCAAACATATTAAAAATAATAATAATAAGATTAAAAAAATGGGCAAGATTGTGTGAACATAAATTTAAGAAAGAAGATAAATTTGATAACCCCCAACACATTTACTGAAAAAGATAAAAGTAAATTTTATCCAGCTACCTGGCCAATCTGTACCAATTGAACAGTATAACAAGTCACAAACAAGTTCTGCTTGACAACTTAACAAGACCCACAAACGAACGGAACACAAGGAAGAAGCTTGGAGGAGAGTGCTCCACACAGCAGCCAATAAGTGATCATACACAACTTGTCAGATAGTCAGTGAAAGATGTTAATCCTTCGTGATCCCAGCTGTCATTTTTATTTTCTCTCTCCTGAACCACATTATCCATGGAAAAACACCTATATGACCCTATAAACGCGACATCAATATCTACCTATTCACCCTTTGTGCATTGTCTAGTGGTAACAGATAATACTAGCCGATATCTTTTGACAAATCCTTCTACAAACAGATGAGTTCTGGCTTAACATGATTCATGAAAGGTAAACCATTTGTGTTTGAAAAGGCTCAATGCAAAGGTTCTCTCTTAAAACTACTCAGACATCAATTATAAGATAAAAAGAGAATGCCTCATCCTAACAGATAACTAAATATTATCCTTAAAAAAGATTAAAAAAAAAAATACCTGTATTTCTTGAGCAACATGCCTCTCGATAGCATTGAATGAATCAACAATTTCCAATTCGGACATTTTAGATATAAGCAGCTGTATGTCAACCCTCATTCTTGCCCGCCTCCATAATTTATGTTGTTCTTGTTCCGCAGCGGCACGTCTTCTTTGGAACCATGGCATAAAGTTCGGTCCTTTCAGAAACTTCCTGAAATGACACATAAAGAATTATTTATCTTTTTAACAGCAAGCAATAGAAAGATTAATTAAGAAAGCAGTAAAAAACTAAAGACAGAGGACAGAAACAAAGTGAAGAACAACATATGTCAAACAGGTTAGTCTTAGAAAATAAGTATGAATGGCATATAAGGTTCATTACCTGTATAAGTCCAGCCAATTAGATCTCATCCGCTTTGACAGAAACTTCCCAGCTCCTCTTGCTGATAAGCTTGAAAGAAATTCATCAGCATTGAATGAAGGGAGAGGAGGAGGATTAACAAATGGAGAAGATCCTTCGGAAGGCATTGTAGTCCTAAAATATGGGCCAAAAGGAGCCAAAAAGTTGGTAGTGAGCTCCAAGAAATGCCGGCGCAATATTTCATTGTTGACGACTGACATTGACTCTTCAACCCTAGGCGACATCCCTGCATCAATAAGTCTATTCAAGATAGAAGTGTCTGGCTTGGTAGTTGCAGCATAAGTGCTCCAAATGGCTTCCTTATGTTCTGTCATGAGACACAGAGGACCATCTCTCCTTAACTTCACAGCATTCAACAAATTTGAAGGAGAAAACTTTTTAAGGGAAAGCTGTTGAAGACCAAAACCTTCCAGTCTACCAGAAATTCTGCCAGTAGAAGCCCTACTTGCAAAAGTTACTCTGTTTGAATTAGGAAAAGGGCTTCCAACTGACACAATGTGGGGAATACTACGCAAAGCTTTAAGGAAAAAAAGGTTTGTCACACCCAAGACCATTGGTGGAAAAGTGTCCCCCTCTTGAAGTGCATTTAAATATGCAAATTCTGGATCATGGATGGTAAAATAAGGCCTAAAATCAATACTACAAAGCAGTGGAGCAATTAAACTTACAAGACTAGCAACAGCCTCACAACATTGGGGAGGTGTTGGTGCTATAACAAGAATAGGTTCACCAATAAGTAACAATTCCCATAACACCCAAAGCTGCAATAGGAGGCCCCGAAATGTACCAAAAATATCCGAATCATGAAATAGACCTTGTGGAACTGACTGATTATTTGGAAGAAAGGGCGCCATGGAGGAAGTGGACTCTTCAAACAACATTCCACTTTCCAAGGGCAAACTATGTGAAGGTGGCAAGTTCACTTTAAGAGTGGCATTCCCAATAGGAAGCTCCATTAGCTTACCAGGCACAGGAGAGGGCCACGTTGAAACATAAGCAGCAATATGCTCAACAGCTTTCTTTCCAATGTCGAAATACAAAGGACCCATTATTTGTAACAACGGTCTAAACACACTAGAATAAGGACAATGAGACAATATCACCACAGATTTTTGTTCCCCACCCCGCTTTAGCCTCTCATCATGCCGTTGCCTATTAAAAACATAACCATACAAGTACTTGGAACCTCTGCTATTACTTCTACTTCTCGATTGTTTAAGCATTCTGTCCTTAACGGACCTAGAAGATATTTCTTTATCATCAATTTCGGTTATCTCAGACGAAGTCAAATTGCCCTGCGCAGAACTCTTCTGCCTCTGGAACCGGAAAAAGAAGATGCAATCATGAATGCTGGCACGGTTTTGTTGCTGGGAAACAGAATCCGGAAACGAACTAAACGCCACCTCAAGCTCCTCATTTTGCGTGAGACAACCAGGAGGGTAACAATCTTCAATGAGCTGGCCTTGTTCAAGATCAAATCGAATGATGCAAAACGCAACAACCCATTGTTGCAAAGCTTCCGGGTCTGGCTTTAAGCTAAGCTCTTGCTTCACAGAAAACGACGGTGATCGACTCATGTCCACAACTCTTTCATCCATCAAAAACACCAACTCTCATCATCTTCAACCACCATTTCCATTACTACCTACTACTATCAACAACCACCAACCTTTCAACTACTTAGACTAACAGGCCTATTCTCCTCTTAAACCATCCAAGTAACCCAAAATCAAACCCTATCAGTAAGGATCCAAGATGGGTATTTTGCACAATGATCCAAGTAAGCAATAGTTATCACATAAAACAACATCACATAATATTGTTCGCTTTTCTTTTCCGTTATTAACCAAACAAGCTGTCAACAAAGATCTGAAAACGCGTACACTAATAACAACTTGCCTGAAAATCGAATAACCCACAAAACGCTTGCTGCAGGAACCAGTTTGGATCGGCAAAAAACGAGCACCCAATTCAATAAAAGCCAAAAACAAAAATCAGACGCAGATGCGTACAAAGAGTTGGCTTCTGCAAAAACTGTAATTGTACGAATTGGAGGATAATTATGGGAGATGTCGAATCAAATGTTGGTTAAGATTTGATTTAGCGCAGATTTCAGTGGGAAATTTGATTTTGCGTGAAATGTGTCCTTTTCGACGTTTTCTTGACAGCAAAAAATATATAAAAATGGAAATTGATTCATTTATACTGGAAACGACAAACACAACTACTATTAGCATTTGTACCCATATTTTTTTTTTAAGTTGTCTCCGGTTATTTTGGCTCCGGGTGATACTAGTTGTGCCTTTCTTATCTTGACACGTCGGTGCTTTCAAAATATCTGATGATCCATGTTTCATTTTTTTTTTTTTCATTTCCTCTTGCAGTCCGGATTCTGCAGGATTTTTTTCATTTGTTTCATATATAAAATTTTTCTATTTAGTTGTAACGTTTTTCCGACATGATTAGAGGATTACTCATTTATATAACTCGAAAAATCTATTTTTCCATAATATTAAGATATTTATGAATATAAAAGAATAAGACTGATAACTTGAATTATAAATATTTTGTAATATTTATAAATTTGAAAAATATATATATATACTATAAATTTATTTAAAATATAATGTATAACATAACATACTGAACGATCTTATAGGTACAATTTACAAATAATTTGACACATGTTGGGTAAGCTTTTTAAAAAATAAGTATTACCTAAACTTTAACCATTAATGATACTTCTTCATGCAATCTATTATTTCCTCGATCCTCATAGCAGCCTTCGCAAATTGCAATACAAGAATTCTTTTCTTTCTTCTTTTTTTTTTTTTTTTTTAATAACAAATGGATTAAATAATTTTCTTATGTTTTGTATTTTTTATTATTATAAAATTGAGCATTAGAGGATAAGGACATAATTTGAACCTATAAGATAAGAGACGGATCAATCCATTCTAACTTTTTTCTAACTCTTACCATGATTTGAGGGCTTTGTACCTTTGCTTTAAGATGTGTAATAATTTGTTGTATAATTCACTAAACTTGCATAAAGCAAAAAATTTTGTGTTTAACTGCACAAAAGTTTTGTTTAAACTACACATACGTTGTCAATCAATATAATGAACTTAACATTTAATTTTACAAATTTGAATTTTTTTTCTTTTGAAATTACAAATTTGAAATGTTGTAGTTATGAGACTATGGTATGGCTTTGACATTAAAAGGCATATGAACTGGGCCACGGGAGGCCAGCCCATTAAGATAGCAAAGGTGGGGGAATTCAATACCCAAAATAATATTGGACTGGCCAGCCTGTTACATGTAATGCCTTATCTGGCCATGAAGCCTTGAACTGAAGAAAGTGTTATGCAAATTCACCCACCTAATTTTTTTGTTTGAAGAGCTTCCATTGTATAGACTACTGTAACAGGTGCACCTTTCCAACGTCCAAAAGAGGATAACATTAAGTTGAATGCATTCAGAAGAAATCCTGAAAGAGTCATGCCAAGTTTGGTCTGAATTGGCCCATTGCCCATGTTTGTTTCATGATCTAAAAAAGCGCATATGCATCCATATTTCGCAATCCAAATAATACAAAATTTTGTACATCGAGTCACCCTCACTCGAGAACTCAGGAGTTGGTACAATGACGCAACTCCCTTGTCTGTTTCTAAGGAGTGTATGGCAGGTTAGAATTCTAGAAGTCTTCAACTTCTGAGGTAATTTTCATTCTTATCATGTGGGTCGATTTATCTCATTCTAAGAGTAGTATCCCTAGATCGCACGTCAGAATCTTGTACTAGATAGATTTAGATGGTTATTTGATATAATGTCAGGGGATAAAAAAAAAAGTCACCCTCACTTGAGATATATGAGTCTCACATCAATCTATTCGGAAGCTGAATTATTTGTGTTTCAAATCACCCTAACACAAGAAGCAAAAAATGTTGTATTATGTGTCACCTTTAGCCAAAACACACAATTTTGTATTTAGGTTAAAGGTGACCTAGGACATTTCATCAATTATGATAGACATATTGGATGGGATAAATGGATAAGACAGTACTAAAATTAGTACCGTCTAATGTTTGATAATATTATATATACATATTAATTAATTCGTCTTAAAATTTTTATCTCTTTAAAAGTAAAACGTAGTGAAAAATCGAAATTTTGTTTTTATTTTTAGCTTCGGAGGGAAAGCTATTTTTAATTTTATTTTATTTAAATTTATGTATTTTTAGAATTAACATTTATTTTATATTTTGAAACGTTTATGTGACTTTTTTTTTTTAATTAAAGATATCATTTGTAGGGTGAAAGACTCAAATTTGGGATATTGCTACGTCAAATATACATTCTTTATCATTAAACCATAATGGGCTATTGTAATATTTATGTTTTTATGCTCAACTTTCGATGAAAAATAATATAAATCTTGAGATAAGTAAATATATTTTTGATATGATTAAGTATAATAATTAGAGGGTTCATGTAATTTTTGCTTTTTTATTAAAATGAAAATTAAATTGTAATTAACATTTCTAGGTTTTGAGGTTGAAATCTAGAAATAATTTTATCCAAAACAAGCTATTAAATTGTGTAGTTACTAATATAAAAAAAATTAAAAAATATGAAAATATAAAATTGTTTATTTCAATTAAAAATTTAAATTGGCATTGTTATTATTAAACCAAATAAGATAAATACATATTTTAATATTAATAAAATAAAATAAAGTGAGTAGAGAAAATAGTAAGAGGGTCACCTCTTTGTTCCCACAACTCACAACTCTTTCATTGAAATAAATACCAAAAAACAAAAAAAACGAAAATCTTATCCATGCTTTGATGTTTGAATTTGTAGGTAGTAAAGTACAAAACATGGAAAAATATTTCAAAAAAAAAATGGAAAATTAGTTTTCTATTTTTGCTTTTTTTTTTTTTTTTTTCTAAGTCAAGAATGGACGATAATAAGTGAAAAAAAAAAAAAATGAGGTTATCAGCTAACATTTCCGAAATGCTTTTTCCCTTTTTGCGTTGAAAAAGTAAAAAATAAAAAGCATAAGAAGTTTAGCGAACAATATTAAAATATATATATGTATATATACATACACATATGAGAAACATGTAAATGACTTTTCCCTTTAAGATACTAGAACATACGCGATGTAAAATATGTCATTGACCTTTCAAACATCTGCTAACCACTTAAACTACCTTAGGGATATTTATTGTCGCGTGGTAACTTCAAATTTTAAATATTATAATTATTTAAATTTTTGAATCTAATGATAATTAATATGATATTAAAATCTGGAGGTTTCTGATTCAAATCCTCTTTTCTCTCTTTATTTGGAAATTTTCTCTTTATATATGTTAGACGGTAGATGACGTTTAATATATATCTGTAATTTGTTATTTACTCATATTATATATAAAAGGGTATGTTACGTATCAATCTTAAATCTTAAATATTATAATTAAATTTTTTTCTATTAATTTAAATTTTTAAATTTGACGATAATTAATATTTATGGCTCCTAAAGGCCTTTAAAGAAGCTAGTTTCTTCCACGTTTTAATCAAGGATGATTTAAATGGGCTTCCTTTGCCTTGTCATGTGTTTCGACCTTAGTTGTCATGTGTTTGCCTCGTGAACGTTTTTAATGTTTTTCCCAGATGTCCCTAATCTGTGGCGGCTCTTTTTTAATGAGTATTTGATTAATTCCAAAAAAAAATAATATAATTTAAACACTATTAAATGATGAATATAAATAATACGGTACGTAAATTTAACCGATGGCTATTAATAATGCGCACAACTTTTGTTTTCATGATGTATGAAAAATTAATATATTTGTTCAACAATTTTAAAAATAATAGAATTTAAAATTAATTAAGCCTTAGTTGATACATTCCTTTTTCCCTTTTCATGAATAAAGTATGGTTTTTCCCAACCAAACTTATAAATTTTATCATTTATTTATGACTTATGTCGATGGTTACTAAATCTAGAAAACCAACAATGTTTCCGTTTGTTTATAGAATAATTGCCTTTGAACTTCCTGTTTCAATTAACATAATGAACAATTGCTTTCAGCTGCAGATTATCAAAACTAGGCATTGGAACAAGATGGAGAAGAACTTTCTCAATATCTTTTTAATCATGTACATTAAAAAAAAAAATAATCACGTAGAAATTTAGTATAAAATTAAATATATTATTAATGGCTTTTGAGGGGTATAATAGCGAAGAGTTCAAATTTAATTCTCAAATTTTGTTTTATATTTTTAGCTCCAGAGGAGAAGCTATTTTTAAGTTTATTTTATTTAAATTTATGTATATTTAGAATTAACATTTATTTTATATTTTAAAAACATTTATGTGATTTTTTTTTTAATTAAAGATATTTTTTACGGTCTGAGAGACTCAAATTTGGGATATCGCTGCCTCGAATATACATTCTTTGTCATTAAACCGTGATCGGAAAAGGTAATATTTATGTTGTTATGCTCAACTTTCGATGAAAAATAATATAAATCTTGAGATAAGTAAATATATATTTGATATGATTAAGTACAATAATTAGAGGGTTCATGTAATTTTTGTTTTTTATTAAAATGAAAGTTAAATTGTAATTAACAATTTTAGGTTTTGAGGGTGAAATCTATAAATAATTTTATCCGAAATAAACTATTAAATTGTGTAGCTACTAATATATGAAAATTATTAAAAAAAAAATGAAAATATAAAATTGTATATTTCAATTAAAAGTTAATTTCTCATTGTTATTATTAAACCAAATAAGATAAATATATATTTTAGCATTAATAAAATAAAATAAAGCGAGTAGAGAAAATAGTAAAAGACTACTAGGTCATTTGTTTTTTTATCTGAAAACTAAACAGTGCTGCTGAAAACTGAATAGTTATTGAAATCTGAAATATGATAAACATATTTGTTTTTTCTTTTCTTACTTCTGAATGTATAATAATTTTATTTGTTTTTTAAAGTTAAAATTATCTGATTATTAGTAATTTGATATTTATATCATTTTATTATTAGTTGTTGTGTAACTTTATTTAATATGATACAAATAATTCTAATAAATTATTTAACAAATATTTAAACACTTATATATATATAATATTTTTATTCATAAAAATAAAATTAATTATTATAGTAGAGTCAATTAAGTTTATATATTCAAATAAAAATAAATAAA
The DNA here is from genome assembly GCA_022984855.1 of Dimocarpus longan. NCBI lineage: Eukaryota > Viridiplantae > Streptophyta > Magnoliopsida > Sapindales > Sapindaceae > Dimocarpus > Dimocarpus longan. Next base: position 18,140,170 of record CM041024.1, read on the forward strand.
ATAGTCTTAAATTGAATTACTATTACAACAAAAGTTGAAATTGTAACTTATATATATAATATTTCTATTCATAATTAAATTAAGATTAATTATAATACTATAATTAATTAAATTTATATATTCAAATAAAAATAAATAAAATGGTTTTAAATTGAATTACTATTACAACAAAAATTGAAATTGTAAAGTAATATATTTTCTGCTATAATTAAATAAGAATAATCATATACTTAAATAAATTGATTTATAATTTGGTATCAGAATTGTTGCATAAACACTTGATTAATAAAGATTCTTATCGGAATTTGATCGAAGAAATATAGTAATCTAGCTATAAGAAAATTTGATGTTGAGATGTTTAGAGTTTTTAATTTTTAATATTGTTTGTTAAAGTATTAAATGAAACTTGTATGATGTAAAACTAAGATAAATTTGGAAACATATTATTTAAGGAAGAATAAACTTAGAATAATATATTTATAAAATCATCAAGTAATTTTGTATTCAGTGAGAAATCAAAATATGTTATTTTTTTTTTCAATGGTTTCTAGGTGGTTTTAAGTAGTTTAACCACTTAAAAAATAAAATAAAAATATTTTAATTGATCTAATTTAATATCATTAAGTGTTAAGTATAAAAAAACAAGCAATCCTTACCTTTTTGTTTCCACAACTCATGTAATGGGTATTTTTACGATCAAGTTAAATGGGCTGCTGAAAGCTCAAAGAATGAGCCCCAAGACCAAAGGTCCAAAAGGCTCAGCAATCTGTTCGTTAATCAGTTCGTCCGTTTGCTCGTCCATCTATCTAACTTTTTGCATATGCTCGTTTATCAACCTGTCCATGAGCCCGTTAATAAGATCGATTGTCTGCTGATTGATCAGATCGTCCTCCAGTTCATTTATCATCTCGGTCAGAAGCCTAGAATGAGATCAATTTGATAGAAAGTCTTATTCACTCATCAGCTTGACAGGACATCCTTCTCGCTAAAGAGCTCGTTCATGTTACGCCTTTCGGATTACAAGTCAAATGTAGTCAGAACTGTCTGACCAAATACAGCTTAAGACGTATCGTACACGTTAATTTCGTCAGAAATTACAACATAGATTAAAGAAATTTCACCTAACCAGCATGAGGTTACCGTCTAAACTCATGTTTTGACAGAGTTGGTCTAACAAATGTCAATATCATTAAATATAATTCATCATTTCAGTTTAACTTATTATTTTTTGTCGTATTATGTATTACTGTAACTCCTCCCATTTTCTATAAATAGAAAAGATTTTCATTGTAAAGAGGAAGATAAACATTTTTACTGAGAGGGTCGTTACTCTATCAAAATATAGTAAGAAAAATAATGGATATAAATATTACTTTGAATCGAATCACTCTAAAAATCCTATATCTGCTTGTCTTCCTCTTACTCTTTTCTTCTTCGTTTCCTTGACATTTTTACTTGCTGCAGTATAGAATTCAGATCAATATCGAACGTCAACAACTCATAACTCACAATGCTTTCATTGAAATAAATACCACCAAAAAAACAAAAATCTTATCCATGCTTTTAAGTTTGAACACGTAGGCAGTAAAGTACAAAACATGGAAAATAAGTTTGCCTTTTTTTCCAAAAGTGAGGAACGGACAAGAATGAGTAAATGGTTTTACCCTTTAGGACACTGGCACACGACACTACGTAAAAAACGTCACTGACCATTCAAACGTCTGCCGACGACTTAGTAGTTGTAGGATATTTATTGCCACGTGTTTAATTTAAAATTTTAAATATTATAATTAAAATCTTTCTTATTAATATAAATTTTTAAATATAATATTAATTAATATAATATTAGAAATTACTGATTCAAATTTTCTCTTTTATTTTTATCTAAAAATCATCTAATTATATATGTTAGATTATAGAAAATATTTAATATGTATCTATCATCTATTTATGTTATATGTGAAATATATGTTATATTAATTTTAAATTTTAAATATTATAATTAAATTTATTTTTATTAATTTAAATTTTTAATTGATATTTATGGCTCTTAAAAGATCCATAAAGAAGATTAAGTTTCATCCACGTTTTCATGAAGGGTGGCTTAAATGGGCTTCCTTTGCCTTGTCATGTGTTGGGAATCTTAGTTGGCATCGTGTGAACGTTTTTTATATTTTTCCCGGATGTCCTGTAGGGGCTCTTTTTTAATGAGTATTTGATTAATTCCAAAAAAAAAAAGTACAAAGTAAACACTATTAAATGATTAATATAAATAATACAGTATGTATATTTAATCGATGGCTATTAATAATGCACACAACTTATGTTTTTATGATGTATGAAAAATTAATATATTCGTTCAACAATTTTAAAATTAATAGAATTTAAAATTAATTAAGCCTTAGTTGATACATTCTTTTTCCCCTTTTTCATGAATAAAGTGTGGCTTTTCCCAACCAAACTTATAAATTTTATCATTTATTTATGACTTATGTGGATGGTTACTAAATCTAGAAAACCAACAATGTTTCCGTTTGTTTATAGAATAATTTGTTAGGATATTTTATATTTTCTATTATGGGCTTACATATTTTATAACAATTATATTATGGGCTATTTATTTTAATAGGGCCAAATAAGTGATCTATTAATTGGGCTCTAGAAATATCTAATGGGTATGGGCTTTAATGTGTAGAAACCTAATACTAATAGGATTAGGGTTAATGGGAACCTAATTGGTTTAGTATATAAAGAACATTATAAAGGGTTATGGTCCCCAAGTCAAATCACAACAAATTTGCTCTCTTTCTCTTTCCCCATTCAAGTAGAAAAAACTACAGAGCAACTAAGGAGATTTGATTGTGGAAGATCCAATCCTATTCAAGATTATTTCTATGGATTCAGGTATGTTTTCTTTACGATAATTATTAATGATTTAATATGAGTTTCAAGATTATGGTATAGGTTTATACCTATTAAAGATTTATCCAACAAGTGGTATCAGAGCCGACTCATATTGAATTATTGAAGAATTAATTGGTTTAATTTATTACTGTTGCTATGAAAGTGTGAAGAAAAATATATTAAATTCACTCGGTGCTCTGTGTTTTCTTAAGATTATTAAAGCAAGAATATATAATATATATATTTTTTAAAGCAAGCCGCATGTCATCATTCTAGTTCAATTATTATAAAATATATATATATATACTCTTGGATTCAGATATGTGTGCAGTGCATGGATTGTCATCTATAACGTGACAAAATCAAATTCAATGTTATTTGACTTTAGTTACTCTTAGTTTTCGCTGCCACATATATATATATATTATAGATATTGAGAATTTGTCCGCTTGTGTTTGTTTAACACTGGTTGGTTGTTTTGAAGAACATATATAAATATGTTATGCATTGAAAGTCACGAATGCTGTTTTATTTTTTTGGGAAAAGGACGGCAGGAGATTAGAATATATATATATATATAAAGTTATTGGATGCAGCCTTGTGTTTTGCTTTTTCATGTGCAAAAGGAATTGGATTTCTTTTTTGTTTGGTTTTCCTTTTCCATGTATAATCAGGATTTCGTGTGTATTCTGTTTTGTTTTGTTTTGTGTTTTATACTTTTGGACTGCGTACCATCTGGATTCGGTTTTTATTTATTGATTTATTTTTTTTTATTTTCCGAAACTAAGATATATATATTTACTTTATTAAATTGAGGATTCAATTAAAAGAAAAATATATATATTTAATAAATATATAGTCTGATATTTTAAAATAAATTGAATTGAAATTATATGTTGCCAAAGTAACCTCTATAATATAAATTTATTTATTTTGAAATATTAAGATGTGTGTGTCTATTATTTATGTGAATAATGACTGGCCCAAAGGAAGGTTATTATTTGACCAAATAATAGGCATACCTGTGGTAATAAATATGTGATGATTATTAGGTTTTCCATGTGAGTAATAAGTCGATCCAAAGAAAGGCTTACTACTTGACGGGATTAATTGTCAATATTTGATTACTACACGGAGAGTACCACTTACAGTTGATATTTCTGTCCAAAGACTAAATGTCAATGTTGTGTTAGGTATCTTGTTTTAGGGCCCACCATTATGGGAATCGTTTAATCATGTCATGTATGAATTTATTAATTGATATATATATATATATATATATTTTTGTGTTATGACATGATTATTGATTGTGAGCCTGTATTTGATTTTGTTCTCGATTCAGTTACTTCTGCTTCAACAATATCTGCCAATATTAATTCCATTCCTGTGCTTAATGGCACGAATTTCAAGAATTGGAAAGAGAACGTTATGATTGTTCTCGGTTGCATGGATCTTGACCTTGCGCTTCGGGAAGAACGGCCTGCTTCTCTTAATGATAATAGTTCCGCTGATGAAAAGGCGAGAATGGAGAAGTGGGACCGTTCTAATCGCATGAGTCTTATGATCATGAAACGTTCCATTCCAGAAACTTTTAGGGGCTCTATGTCCGAAGAGGAAAGTGCTAAGAAGTTCCTTGAGGAAATAAAACAACGTTTTGCGAAAAAACGAAAAGGTTGAAACAAGTACCCATTTGGCAAAACTTGTTTCAATGAAGTATAATGGAAAAGGGAACATAAGGGAGTACATCATGGAGATGTCTCATATCGCTTCCAAACTAAAGGCACTAAAGTTACAGCTGTCTGAGGATTTGCTGGTGCACTTAGTTTTGATTTCTCTTCCTGCACAATACAGTCAGTTTAAAGTGAGTTACAACACTCAGAAGGACAAATGGACTCTTAACGAGCTCATATCTCACTGTGTGCAAGAAGAGGAAAGATTGAAGCGAGAAGGTGTTGAAAGTGCTAACTTAGCAACTATCTCTAAGGACAAGAAAAGGAAAAGAGGAAAAGAAGCTGCAGTTGGGACATCACAGCATAAGGTGCAAAAGAAACAGGATGAAAAGTTTACCTGTTACTTTTGCAAGAAAGCTGGACACATGAAGAAAGAATGTCCCAAATACGCCAACTGGCGTGTCAAGAAAGGTATGCTTCTCAATCTAGTTTGTTCTGAAGTTAATTTAGCTTCTGTACCTAAACACACTTGGTGGATAGATTCTGGTGCTACTACTCACATAAGTGTGTCTATGCAGGGTTGCTTGTGGAGCCGGAAGCCAAGTGATGCTGAAAGATTCATCTATGTGGGCGATGGCAAAACAGTTCCAGTAAAGGCTATAGGAACTTTTAGGTTATTATTAAAGACTGGTCAATTTTTGAATTTGGAAGAGACTTATATAGTACCGTCTTTTAGACGGAATTTGGTTTCAATTTCTGTTTTGGACAAATTTGGTTATTCTTGTTCATTTGGAAATAATAAATTTAGTCTTTTTCAAGATTCTAATCTTATTGGTACCGGTTCTTTATCTTTACATGATAACCTATATTTGTTGGATACTATTGCCTCAATTAATGAAACCTTGCATATAAATTCACGAGGTACAAAACGAAAATTAACTGACAGGGATTCCGCCACATTATGGCACAAGCGTTTAGGTCATATCTCTAAACAGAGAATTCAGAGGCTTGTGTCTGATGGAATTCTTGATTCCCTTAATTTGACAGATTTCGAAGTCTGTATTGAATGTATTAAAGGGAAACAGACAAACATTAAGAAATTAGGTGCCAACAGGTGTTCTGATGTCTTAGAACTAATTCATACTGATATTTGTGGACCATTTCCTACAGCCTCTTGGAATGGTCAACAGTATTTTATTACGTTCATAGACGACTATTCAAGATATGGGTACCTATATTTAATACATGAGAAGTCTCAAGCCCTGGATGTATTTAAGGCTTTCAAAATTGAAGTTGAAAATCAACTTTGTAAGAAAATTAAAGCTGTTAAATCTGACCGTGGTGGTGAATACTATGGTAGATATGACGGATCTGGTGAACAACGTCCAGGACCTTTTGCTAAATTCCTAGAGGAATGCGGTATCGTCCCGCAATACACAATGCCAGGCAAACCTAGCATGAATGGTGTTGCTGAAAGACGAAACAGAACGCTTAAGGACATGGTAAGAAGTATGATCAATCATTCTTCTTTACCAGAATCCCTCTGGGGAGAAGCACTAAAGACTGCAGCATATATCCTTAACAGGGTTCCGAGCAAAGCGGTAGCTAAAACCCCTTATGAATTATGGACAGGCAAGAAGCCTAGTATTAAACATTTACACATTTGGGGTTGTCCAGCTGAGGCAAGGCCTTACAGGCCAAATGAAAAGAAACTGGACTCAAGAACTGTAAGTTGCTACTTTGTTGGGTACTCTGAACGGTCAAGGGGTTTCAAGTTTTATGATCCCACTACTAGATCATTCTTTGAGACGGGAAATGCGAGATTTCTTGAGGAAGTTGAGTTTGTGGGGGGAGATAAAGTGAAAGACATTGTCTTTGAAGAGGAATTTGTTTCTCTTCCTACTATTGCTATTAATAATGATCAGGCATCTATCCCTGACATTATTCAAAATGCAAATCCAGAATTTCAAGACAATGTAGAAGAGCTCCCTGTGCAAAATGAAGAAATTATACCTGAAGTGCAAACTCAACAACCTCAAGAGGATATGCCATTGAGACGATCCATTAGAGAAAGGAGAAATGCGATTCCGGATGACTATGTCGTTTATCTCCAAGAACATGAGGTTGATATAGGAATGATGGAAGATGATCCAATCAACTTTCATCAAGCCACACAAAGTTCTAATTCTCAAAAATGGATTGATGCCATGAATGATGAGATGAATTCCATGAAGAACAATGACGTTTGGGATCTCGTCGAATTGCCTGAAGGTGCGAAACCTATTGGTTGCAAATGGATATTTAAGACCAAAAAGGATTCAAAAGGCAATGTTGAGAGATATAAGGCTCGTCTAGTTGCCAAGGGTTTCACTCAAAAGGAAGGCATTGATTATAAAGAGACTTTCTCTCCAGTTTCTACGAAAGACTCTTTTAGGATTATAATGACACTTGTGGCTCATTTTGATTTAGAGCTACATCAGATGGATGTAAAGACTGCGTTTCTCAATGGTGACATTGACGAAACAATATATATGATGCAACCAGAAAACTTTGTATCCGGTGATCCAAAGAAAATGGTTTGTAAATTGAAGAAATCCATCTATGGTCTCAAACAGGCTTCCCGTCAATGGTATCACAAATTTCATCAAGTTATTATCTCATATGGGTTTGAGGTAAATAAAGTTGAAGATTGTGTATATCATAAGTTCAGTGGGAGTAAATACATATTTTTGGTGTTATATGTCGATGACATACTACTTGCTAGTAGTGATATAGGCTTATTGCACGAAACCAAGAGATTTCTGACAAAGAATTTTGACATGAAAGATCTTGGGGACGCCTCTTTTGTATTAGGCATACAGATACAACGAGATCGCTCTCGAGGTATCCTTGGGTTATCACAAAAGAGCTATATCGAAAAAATTCTTGATAGATTCGGCATGAAAGATTGTGCACCAGGAGACACCCCTGTAGCTAAAGGAGACAAGTTTAGTTCAAGTCAGTGCCCTAAAAATGAGTTGGAACGAAAAGAAATGCAAAAGATTCCTTATGCATCAGCTGTAGGAAGTCTAATGTATGCTCAAGTATGCACGCGTCCAGATATTGCGTTCATAGTGGGAATGTTGGGCAGATATTTAAGTAACCCAGGGATAGATCATTGGAAAGCAGCCAAAAGGGTTATGCGTTATCTACAAAGAACAAAAGATCACATGCTCACATATCGGAGATCAGAACATTTAGAGATCATTGGGTATTCTGATTCCGATTTTGCTGGATGCCAAGATAGTAAAAGATCCACGTCGGGCTATATTTACCTGCTAGCTGGTGGAGCTATTTCCTGGAAAAGTGCTAAGCAGACACTCATAGCTTCTTCCACCATGGCAGCTGAGTTCATAGCCTGTTATGAGGCATCTAATCATGGGATATGGTTGCGAAATTTTGTCACAGGGCTGCAAGTTATGGATTCTATTGAAAGACCATTAAAGATATATTATGACAATAATTCAGCTGTGCTTTATTCCAACAACAATAGAAGCTCTATGAAGTCTAAGCACATAGACATCAAGTTTCTTATTGTTAAAGAAAGAGTTCAGAGTCGTCAGGTGACTATAGAACATATTGGGACAAACTCCATGATTGCGGATCCGCTTACTAAGGGATTACCACCCAAGGTCTTTCATGAGCACATTGCTCATATGGGTGTTATTTTAGCTGATGATGTGCATGTTTAGTGGGAGTTAGTATTTTGATGTTCTGTGTAATAAACATATTTTATATTTATTTTCTGCAGAATAAAGTATATGGTTCAGTTATAAACTCTGAATGTTATTTGTGTTTGATCTCATTAAAGATTAAAGTAGGACCAGTTGGAAATAGGCATGTTTGAGATCACATTGCATGTAATTTCCATGCTACGCATCCATACTCGATCTATGTCATTGAATATATTGGTATGGTGACCATTGATGGATCTAGTTACGAATAAATGTAACAAAGGTCGCTTTGATCTCATATTAATATAGTAGATGGACCAGATTGTAACTAAAGGGATATTTCAGGACGGATAGCTTTTCAGTGCGCACTTAAGATTATAGATAATATAATTGTCTCAGGAAACATATGTAGCCCAAGTGGGAGATTGTTAGGATATTTTATATTTTCTATTATGGGCTTACATATTTTATAACAATTATATTATGGGCTATTTATTTTAATAGGGCCAAATAAGTGATCTATTAATTGGGCTCTAGAAATATCTAATGGGTATGGGCTTTAATGTGTAGAAACCTAATACTAATAGGATTAGGGTTAATGGGAACCTAATTGGTTTAGTATATAAAGAACATTATAAAGGGTTATGGTCCCCAAGTCAAATCACAACAAATTTGCTCTCTTTCTCTTTCCCCATTCAAGTAGAAAAAACTACAGAGCAACTAAGGAGATTTGATTGTGGAAGATCCAATCCTATTCAAGATTATTTCTATGGATTCAGGTATGTTTTCTTTACAATAATTATTAATGATTTAATATGAGTTTCAAGATTATGGTATAGGTTTATACCTATTAAAGATTTATCCAACATAATTGTCTTTGTACTTACTGTTTCAATTAACATAATGAACAATTACTTTCAGCTGCGGATTATCAAAACTAGGCTTTGGAACAAGAGGGAGAAGAACTTTCTCAACATCTTTTTAATCATGTACATTAAAAAAAAAAAAATCACATAGAAATTTAGCGTAAAATTAAATATATTATTAATGGCTTTTGAGGGGTATAATAGCGAAAAGTTCAAATTTAATTCTCAAACATATATATTTTTTGTTTAATTTTCTTTAGTTTATAGTTAACACTAGACAATAAACCATAACCATAACTATTACTATGATTTTTATTTTAATACATGAATTGCTGACTATATCATTTCAAATGATATAGTCATGCGACTGTACATAGCACTGCTTTATAAGTTCTATAACTAGTCTTCTAAAATTTAGAGGAAGCAGTCTTTACGAATATATTTGAAGTACAAATTGAGATTTTGAGAATAAGTACAGCTTGATACTGCGATTTCAATATACGGGTATGAAGAATTTATCACTTGAGTTATTTCTAACTTTCCATCGGCAAATGATTTTTCTGTTTGCTATTATTGATTGTCTTTGCATCACATATTATTCACACATTTTACATCTACGTACCCTAGCTGGATCGACATAATATTAAGTGTGAGATAACAAGGGGCTAGGGGCCTTGCTGTACTATAACTTCAGCTTCGGTTTGGTTAAATTAGAAGTTGAGGATTTTTATACGTACTGAGTGTAAAATTTTATGCAAGGATGACAGGACATTAAAATTTCAAATTTATACTTTTTAATACTATCATTACGACTAATTATATGAAAATGCAGCGACCGTGTCATCGGCGGTCCACTGTTGTCTTATGTCATGCTCCAATCTAATGATGCATTGGCTCACATGTATATGACAGGGGACCTTGTACTTAAACACGCACCTATGAAACCAATTTATTCACTCAATAATACAATATGAAGATAAACACTTACCAGAATTTCAAGCACCCAGTGGTATATGTGCATTGGATACCAAAAATAAGTCTTCATAGAAGAATAAATTTGTTGTTTTGTCAACCTTACATCTTTTTCTACAAACCACTTTCGGACACGTTTTTTTCAATAGATAATCTTATTGGCTAAATTAATCATATGTACGAATCTTTTCTGAATTTTAAGTTTCATGCATGCACTTTTTTTTTTTTCCAGTGTATTCCCAATAAATCATGCTTCATATTTTTTTAATCAGTCTTCAAAAGAGGCATTCTCATCCAAGAAATGCATGAACATGAAAAAAAAATTAGGCTATAAAAGTAATCGCCTACCAATCTTGACCATGAATTGAAGCTTTTATGCTACTAGGTTTGCATGTAGATGTATAGAGCGGGTTCTGTGATAAATCTCTAATTGCTAGTCTCGTCCTGTGGGTTATTAGCGAGGCCGACATTTGCTGTGTAGGACGCTGGTGCATCAACAGTCATCTCATGTTGCGTCTCGGGAAAATTTCTTCCGTGAATCACACTGTCCTCTAAGGCCAATAATACAATCCCTAGTGGAGATGCATGAAAAACGTTTCGTTGGTATAAAAAATTTTGATAATACAGACAATGGGCTAAGGTACGCTGATAAGACCACTCAGCCGTCTACCTTCCTTCAATAGGTGGTTGGCTCTATATCTAATTTCTATAAAAATTGTGGATTTTTTTAACATTTAATGTGAATTATTCTCTTCCGTTTATGAGAATTGATCGCGAAGTGCAGCTCAAATCGTATTACAATTGGTCCTTCTTGCACGTTGAACTGTCCCAATTAAGAAGAAGAGGTCTAATATTTCGTGCAATAATGATATAGATTACAGTTGATTAATTATTTTTATTAAAAAATAATTAATTATTCGGATAATTTTAAAATATATATTTTAATTTATAAAAATATCTATTTTATCATCTATAATTTATTTTTTATCCAAAATTTTTCATGATATTAATAAAAATACTCAAAATACTCTCTAAAAACGTGTAGAAAGACGATAATAATTCAGATGATTACAAATTAATAATAAAATTATAAGGGATAAAATGATCATTTTATATTATTTTTTAATATCAAGAGAAATTTTATATAAAGATAAAATAAAATTAAAATATGTATATTGGTATTATCCCTATTTCTTAATAATTCAAAAACGACAAGACTAGACGCCGACTAACGACTTGTAACGTCTGCCCCATAGGGTCCTACACTGTTGGCTTCTAGTATGTTCCAACTGCATCGGCACACATGTATACATGCTAGAAGAATATGACAAAATGTACTCAAAACGCACGCCGTTTCAGATCTTGTCATAATTTCAAGTAACCAATGATCCAAATGTGCCTCTGCTGAAATGGCAGCGGCACTGTTTGATCCATGATTCAAGACATCAGAACCATAGTTGTAACTGTCTTTCTCCACCGTGTTCAGTCTTGTTTCATTTTCCTGTAGGCTGTCCTCCATCCATACACATGTATGAATTATTTTCTTTCATACTATAATCGTTTTTCGGGTCGTATCATCGATATCTGATTCTACTTGATTTTGGTTATTCACTTAATTAATCCTAGTAATATAATATAATAAAAAAAAAATACCCAATGGAGAATATGATTGAATTATCATAATTAACTATGTAAAAGAACAAATTTCTTGAAATTATTTTTTAAAAATAATTAAAATTATTTGCAATTAATCATCATGACTAAAACAATGTTTATTTGTAACTAATAATAAACTTGAAGTAAAACATATTAAATTAATTTTAAAAAGGTTTAATATTTTATATATAAATAATTAACAAGATGATTATAAATAAAATAATATTTAGTTTTTATTAACATCAAAATAATAAAAAATAATTCAATAATTATTTTTTATTATAAATAATCAAAAAAATAAAAAGAAAAATATATATAATCTAGTTAGGTAGAATTCTACATGGAGCGCACATGGGGCTAGGGCTAGATTAAGCCAATGTTAATCAGCCACGATCGTTGAATTGTTAGTCCAATCCCATCTAGTCTCACGTACCAATTACACTGCCTAATAGTAATCGCTCACACACCAATCTAGAATTAAAGCTCTCAACCGTTATGCTAACATGTGCCTATATGTATAGAGTGATTCTTCTATGACACATCCTTTATATGTACATGAAACATATAATCAAACAAAACCTAGTAGCAGAATTGCAAATGACTTTTCTCTTGAATCTCAACAGCTACCTTGGAATAAGTAATCAAACATAGTTACTTTCAGAATTAAAGCCTGATATGATAGCATACTAATTGTTGGATTGTGAAGCCTAAATCAGTAATATGACTCTAGAAATAAGCATTACAAGGGTTGAATGTACGGATTCCACCAGCCATTTTGAGAAATCTATTTCTAGTTTTGTATAAAAAAAAATCTTAATTTCCTAATTTGTTGAGAATTGATAGTTTCATTTTTATAACTAAACTATTTAGTTTTTTGTATATAGGTTTTCCGGAAGAGATTGAAAAAAGAGAAAGAGAGCTAAATTGAGATGTTGTAATATTCATTTGATAGTGGATTGAGTACTGGTGCACTCATGGTCATAAGGATCACATTAATCACCGAATCACATACAAATCATATGTCTTTTTTATTTTCAACTTGTGTTTGTATTTGATTTTTGGTTTTGTAATTGTTCTGTTTCTGTATAGCCAATATCAGAGCCTATTTCTAATGAACATATTTTTGTACCCATTTTAGACCACTAATTCTTATTCTTTGGCTTGTTTCTTAAGTAATTTGTTGTGTTTAATGAGTTTTATGTAATGCTTCAGGTTAATTTGTATTTCAAGGTGGTTTAGAGCAAAAATAAAAAATTCAAGCGTAATTCAATTAAGTTTGAACGTATTAACATATTAAGTGTTTCCTAATTGTTCTAGTTGATTATCAATTTATTATTAGTCAGTTATTTCTGTTTTTGCCAACTATATTGAGGCCAGCTACGGTATATTCTAGAGAGAGTTGGTTAGAGAATTTGTTAGATTCTTCTCTATATATACATTACTGCTGTAACGTCAACAATCAAGCAATGAGAATGTGCTTCATAATTTCTTCAGTTCATTATTTGTAATATGGTATCAGAGCATATTTTCTACTGCTCTACCATTATTTTTCCTCTGATTTTTCCCAAAAATGGCCCGTGGAGATCAAAATAACAACAACAACCGTTTTCAGCCACTTACACCTCCTTCCACCTCTGCTACTACTTCCCAGACTAATCTAACCTCTTCTCCGATAGACAACATCCATAGTCCTTTCTTCCTCCATAATGGAGATTATTCTGGATTAGCCCTCGTATCTCATGTACTGACGGGTCCTAATTACAATACCTGGAGCCGTGCCATGGTCATGGCCTTTAATGCCAAGAACAAGCTTGGTTTCATTGATGGGACTCTCCAATCACCATTTATAGACGATCCCATGGCCAGCGTTTGGTCCCGATGCAACAGCATGGTTACATCTTGGTTTCTCAATGCAGTATCTAAGGAGATTGCCGATAGCCTTCTGTATCTTGACACTGCTTAAGCTGTCTGGACGGATCTCCATGATCGCTTTCATCAAAGCAATGCTCCAAGGATTTTCCAAATCAAGCAACAACTCAATGGCCTCACACAAGGATCCCTTGATGTCAACACCTATTATACCCATCTAAAAATTCTTTAGAATGAGCTCAAAAATTTTTAGCCAATCCCTGTGTGTAGATGTGGTGGTGTGAAGGCTTGGATGGACTACCAGCAACAAGAGTATGTAATGCAATTTCTAATGGGTTTGAACGAATCTTATGCTGGAATACGTGGTCAAATCTTGATGATTGATCCCCTACCTCCTATCTCGAAGGTGTTCAACCTGGTCGTACAGGAAGAGCGGCAGCGTTCAATTGGGCCTGCATCTCACTTTCCAACTAACTCTTTGGCTTTCAGCACCTCGTTGTCTCTGCCTCTTCTTCCGACTTCAGTGACTGCTGCTGTGCCATTTTCTCTAGGAAAGCCGAAGCAACGCCCAATATGCTCACATTGTGGCATTATAGGACATATAGTAGACCGATGTTATAAGTTACACGATTACCCACCAGGTTACAAGCCTAAGCCCAAGTGCAACGGACCTCCCTTCAATCCACACCTCAAGTAGTTGTTGACTCCCCCAAACGACAACAATTCTGTCCATCAGCGGTGATAACCATGGTACCACCATGTGGATCACTTTCCACCGATCAAGTACAGTAGCTAATTGCCTACCTCAGCTCGCAACTTCATATTCATGCACATGACTCATCTGAGATTTCCACAGCTACAACACCTTCTGTCTCACATGTTTATGGTAACCTTTCTTTTGTTTTTTCCCTTTTCCACCCTTTTGTTCCTCGTGATGCTTGGATAATAGACACCGGAGCCACACACCATGTTTGTTGTGATTTTTTTTTTTTTACATTCCACAATTACTAATCCAACCTCCGTCACTTTACCGAATGGGAACAAAGTAGCTATTAATCGGATTGGTACTGTGAAGTTGTGTGATTCTTTGGTTCTACATAATGTCTTATTCGCACCAACGTTTTCTTTCAATCTACTCAGTGTCAGTGCTCTTACCTTAAGTCATCATTGTCGTGTTGATTTTCTTTCCAATTCATGTGTAATTTAGGACCTGATTCAGGGCTCGATGATTGGGAGGGGTAGATGTCAAGGCAACCGTTATTTTCTTGAGTTGGGAAATTCTTTTTGTAATCTCTCTTTTTCATATTCTGTAATGTCTAAGAGTGATATTTGGCATCATAGGCTAGGCCACCCATCTCATGTAAAACTTCAAACTCTACATAATAAATTACAAATTCCAGTTTCTTTACCTTGTTTATCTTCTCACTGTAAAATTTGTCACATGGCCAAGCAAAAACGATTTTCTTTTGTCTCTAATAATAATATGTCATCCAAACCTTTTGACTTGATTCATATAGACATTTGGGGTGCTTTTCATGTTTCAACTCTTTCTAGACACAAATATTTTCTTACCATAGTCGATGATTGTACACGAGCTACATGGGTTTATCTTCTGCGTACTAAAGCTGATGTTCTTACCATTTTTTCAGATTTTTACAATTTTGTATTTAACCAGTACAATACCACTATTAAATTTGTGCGATCTGACAATGCGAATTAGCTTTCACTGATTTCTTTCACTTTAAGGGAATTTCTTCTTATCACTCTTATGTTGACACACCCGAGCAAAGCTCTGTGGTGGAACGCAAACAGCAACACATTCTTAATGTGGCTCGAGCTCTCCTTTTTCAATCCTCAGTCCCTCTTTGCTATTAGGGGGACTGTGTCTTAACAATCGTATACTTAATTAACTGGACCCATCTCCATTACTCTCAAACAAGACACCATTTGAGCTTCTACACAATAAAGAACCAACTTATAATCATCTTCGTGTCTTCGATTGCTTGTGCTATGGTTCAACTTTACCACACAATCGTACAAAATTCTTTCTCGTGCACGAGCTTCCTTGTTCCTAGGCTATCCCTCTGGTTACAAAGGATACAAACTTCTTGATTTAAAAAGCAACAAAATCTACATTTCCTGCGATGTCCTGTTCCATGAATCCAATTTTCCATTCGCTCATCTCTAGCCTACACCCACTCATTATGATTTTTTCTCTGATCGTGTTTCCCTACACCTATTTCTGTTCCCTCTGATATATCATCTTCTACCTCTGCTCCTTCTTCTCCCATACCTGCTTTTCGCCCACAACGATTAACCAGACCCCCCTCTTGTTTATCAGATTATCATTGCTACCTAGCTACTCATTCCCCTCCACCTTCTGATGTCAACTTCTCCTCTTCCACCTCTCATCCCATATTTAGCTTCATTAGCTATCATAAATTGTCTTCGCCCTTTCGAAAGTTCATTTTAGCCATTTCTTCCTATAGTGAACCTCGAACCTTTTCCCAAAATATTCTTTCTCCAATATGGTGTGATGCAATGAATGTTGAGTTGCAAGCTTTGAAAAGTAACAAAACTTAGTCCATTGTGTCTCTTCCTCAAGGGAAGCACCCGGTGGGTTGTAAATGGGTGTATAAGACTAAGTTTCGATCGGATAGCTTGGTTGAACGATATAAGGCCCGCCTTGTGGTCAAAGGGTACACACAACAAGAGGGTATTGATTTTCTTGACACTTTCTCGCCTGTTGCTAAGCTCGTTACTGTTAAACTTTTACTCTCTTTAGCTACTGTATATGGCTGGTCTTTAAGCCAACTTGATGTCACAAATGCCTTTCTTCACAGGGATCTATCTGAAAAGGTCTACATGACCTTACCTCCTGGATATACTTGTGGAAAGGGGGAGATCCTGCCTTTTAATGCTGTTTGCAACCTTCACAAGTCTATTTATGGTTTAAAACAAGCATCTCGACAGTGGTTCCACAAGTTTTCAAGTGTTTTGATCTTAGAAAGGTTCATGTAATCAAATTGTGATCACTCTTTATTTACCAAGTCTCATGGTTCTGATTTCTTGGCTCTCTTAGTGTATGTTGATGATATAATCATTGCAAGTAATGATCAAAAAGCTGTGGACACACTAAAAGTTGCTTTAAGCAGGCGATTCAAAATGAAGGATCTAGGCCCTTTGAAGTATTTTTTGGGCTTAGAAGTTGCCAGATCAGCTGCTGGCATTTCCATTTGTTAAAGGAAGTATGCTTTAGAATTATTGTCTGATGCAGGTTATTTGGGATGCAAGCCAGCCTCTATTCCTATAGAGACCAATTTGAAAATTTCTCAATCTGATGGTGAACCTCTTACTGATCCTACTAGCTACCGAAGATTAATTGGCAAGCTTATTTATCTCACTATCACAGTACTCAACCTCAGCTATTCTATGAATCGCCTTAGTCAGTTTGTGGCAACCCTTTGTACTTCTCATTTTAATGCGGCAATGCGTGTCTTGCAATATGTCAAGAAGACTCCAGGTCAAGGGCTCTTCTTTTCTTCAAAATCAACACTTCAACTTAATTAAGGCTTTCTCTGATATAGACTAGGGTACATGTCCTGACGCAAGGTGTTCTCTCACTGGTTTCTGCATCTTCTTAGGTTCTTCACTCATCTCTTGGAAATCCAAGAAGCAACAAGTGGTCTCACACTCCTCAACATAAGCAGAGTACCGATCCATGACTAATACTACCTGTGAAATTATATGGCTGCTTGGTTTGCTCAAAGAATTGTAGGTTGCTCATTAAGATCCATCCCTCCTTTACTGTGATAATCAAGCTGCTCTTCACATTGCAGCCAACCCAGTTTATCATGAACGTACCAAGCACATCGAAATCGACTGTCATTTTGTGCGTGAAAGAATTCAAGCTGGTGTTTTGAAAACCATGCATGTTTCGACTCAAAATCAACTTGCATACCTCTTTACCAAGGCACTTCATCCAACACGTTTTCAACTTCTTCTCAGCAAGATAGGAATCCATAATCTGTATTCTCCATCTTGAGGGGGAGTATTAACATATTAAGTATTTCCTAATTGTTCTAGTTGGTTATCAGTTTATTATTAGTCAGTTATTTCTGTTTTTGCCAACTATATTAAGGTCAGCTACAGTATATTCTAGAGAGAGTTGGTTAGAGAATTTGTTAGACCCTTCTCTATATATACATTACTGTTGTAATGTCAACAATCAAGCAATGAGAATGTGCTTCATAATTTCTTCAGTTCATCATTTGTAATAGAACGTTTTTCAAATATGTTTTCTGTCATCATGTTATAGCTATGTTTAAGCTCGTAGATGGAAGTTGCTAGGTTCTCTATCGAGTATGGCGACCTAGTTGCCACAAGGCTGATGGTCACGCCATAAGTTGTCATCGTCTCGGTCAAGTTCAGCAAGGAGATTGCCGCAAGTATAAAGGTCATGTCTTGACTTGTAACCAAATTTAATGCAAATTTTAAAGGCTAATTTGGTCTTAAATGTGTATTAGTGCTTTGATCTTATCAATTCTCGAATATAGCAAGCTTTAATAACAACCTTTATCGGAGCTTTTGACAAAGCTCTAAGTTTTCACCATTCTCGAGGAGAAACACCAAATATCATCACTCATATCAAATTCACATATTTCGTTTGAATCGTCAGCAAGGGACGAAGAGAGAAGTAAGAAGTCCCAACTAAGGAGACCACAGTCTGATCATTAGAAACAATTTCAATTGAGCTTTATGGCATTTTGTCTCTAGATGATTCTTATATTTGTTTTCAGTTGAATATTGCTGATGCACAAGTTTTGGTTGTGCATAAAGTGTTGGCATCTTAAAGCAATAAGATAAAAGGTTTTTGTGTAGCAAAATTCATGGACTGTTGTTATATCTTAACCTCAGAAATGATGCATGTTGCAACATCAGAACACATTTGGTGTTACAACAATCTTTGGTTACTGATGTTACAACATTCTTTGATTGACATTGATTAGATCAAGAACTCAGAGTTGTTTATTTTTATATATATTTCTTTGACAGTTTTATAGCTTGTATTTATCCTCTTTTATGTCATCTTTCACGAGATTATCTATTTACTTCTAGATTTACTATTAAAGAGTATAAGTTTCTAAAAAGATAAATTTGTTCATCTTTGATTTTTATTCTTTTATCTTTTAGGAAATTTATTATGAGCATTTTCTGTAGGATGTAAAGCTAATCAGCTAATGCGCAGAAGATGAATGAATTTTGACAATTTCTTGACCAAGTTTGAATAAACAAAATAAAAAGATATGGTCATTACTAAAAAATATGACTAATTTATTTTTTAATAGATATTATTTTTCTTTATTTGAGATATTTATTTTTTGATAAATATCTAATTTTTATTTAGTTAATAATGTTATTTTATTCTATAGGTTTCAAGCTGGACACATATTGTATAAATAGCATATTCTATTTTTCTTTATTTTGAGATATTTATCTTTTGATAATATATATGATTTTTTGAGCTAATAATTGTATGATTTAGAGCTGATTTATCTATGTTTCTTTTATTGATAACTACTACATATTCCTGTTATAAATATAGAACACATAGTATAGAATGAAAGTAAGCAAGTGAGTCATTAAGAGTTAACATGTAATATCGAGAGTTTGCTTGCTTGTAAACTTTTGAGAGTTTGTTCTCTAAGTTGTTTTTATTTTTAGATTTAGGAAGTGAGCCAACTAGGTCTACGTTTGCATTTAGATGCTTGTTAGGATGATAAGTTATTAGATCTTTAGAAGAAGATGTTAGGATTTATTTTATATTTCTTATTGTGGACTTACATATTTAATAACAATTATATTATGGGCTATCTATTTTAATAGGACTAAATAAGTGATATATTAGTTGGACTCTAGAGACATCCATTGGGTATGAACTTTAATATGTAAAAACCTAATACTAATCACATTAGGCTTAATGAGAACTTAATTAGATTAGTATATAAAAACCTAATTAGATTAGTATTATGTAAAAACCTAATACTAATCACATTAGGGTTAATGAGAACCTAATTAGATTAGTATATAAAGAACATTATAGAGAGTTATGGTCTCAAAATCAAATCAACATAATTTTGCTCTCTTTTTCTCCTTACCCATTCAAGAAGAAGACTATTAAACTAAGAAGATTTGACTGTGAAAGACACAATCCTATTCAAGTTTATCAACATGGACTCTTGTATGTTTTATTTACAATAATTCTTAATGATTTAATATGAGTTTCTAGATTGTGGAATAGATTTTCATCTATTAAAAATTTTTCCAACAAATGGTATCATAGCCTGCTCATATTGAATCATCTAGGAATTAATTAGTTTGGATTATTATTATTGTAATTGATGCATGTAATATATGTTTCAAGAATATATATATAATCGGATAAAGTTTTTTTTGCGTTAAATATATATATAGTTTATTGATGTTTTAGTTCATTACTGTCAATCTGTTTCAATCATTGTTTTCTGTTTTTCAAGTCAAAAGTCGTGGGGTCGCTATGTTTTATATGCATAATCCTTCTTTGTACTTGTTTGGGAATTATTAAAGAAAGAATATATATATATTGTTAATCGGGTTGTCTCATACAATTATTTGTTTTTTAATTGAACAAAAAGTTGTTTGTTTATACAATCGGGTTGTCTCAGACAATTGTTTGTTTATATAATTGAACAAAAAGTTGTTTGTTTATATATATTGTTAATCCTTCTCATCAAACAATTGTTTGTTTTTAATTGAACAAAGAGTTGTCTCGTATATAATTAAATGAGACTGTTTTGGATGCGTCTCCCGACTCTGACATTTGAAAATTTTCAATGGCATTGAATCATGCACTTTTCTTACATATAAGTTTTATATATATATATATCAATATCATTATAAGTATATATAAAATCAACAATGCTAATATGATAATTAAATTGATGACAGTTTTGTTTTGGTTAGAAAATAATAAAATAAAAAAATAAATATATATAGTCTGATATTTCAAAATAAATTGAATTGAAATTCTATATTGCCAAAGTAACCTCTATAATATAAATTTGTTTATTTTGAAATATTACGATGTGTATGTCAATTATTTATGTAAATAATGACCGACCCAAGGGAAGATTATTATTTGACCAAATAATGGGGATATTTGTGGTAATAAATATGTGACGATTATTAAGTTTTCTATGTGAGTAATAAGTCGGTTCAAAGAAAGACTTACTTCTTGACAGGATTAATTGTCAATATTTGATTACTACACGGAGAGTACCACTTACAGTTGATATTTTTGTCCAAAGATTAAATGTCAATATTGTGCTAGGTATCTTATTTTAGGGCTCATCATTATGGGAATTGTTTAATCATGTCATGTATGAATTTATTAATTGAGTATTTTTTTTTTTTGTGACATGATAATTGATTATAAGCTTGTATTTGATTTTGTTCTCGATTCAATTACTTCTGCTTCAACAATATCTACCAATATTAATTCCATTCCTGTGCTTAATGACATAATTTCAAGAATTGGAAAGAGAACGTTATGATTGTTCTCGGTTGCATGGATCTTGACCTTGTGCTTATGGAATAACGGTCTGCATCTCTTAATGAGAATAGTTCCGCTGATGAAAAGACGAGAATGGAGAAGTGGGACCGTTCTAATCGCATGAGTCTTATGATTATGAAACTTTTCATTCTGAAAATTTTTAGGGGCTCTATATCCGAAGAGGAAAGTGCTAAGAAGTTCTTTGAGGAAATAAAACAACGTTTTATGAAAAACGAAAAGGTTGAAACAAGTACCCATTTGGCGAAACTTGTTTCAATGAAATATAATGGAAAAAGGGAACATAAGGGAGTACATCATGGAGATGTCTCATATCGCTTCCAAACTAAAGACACTAAAGTTATAGTTATATGAGCATTTACTGATGCACTTAGTTTTGATTTCTCTTCCTGCACAATACAGTTAGTTTAAAGTGACTTACAACACTCAAAAGGACAAATGGACTCTTAACGAGCTCACATCTCACTGTGCGCAAGAAGATGAAAGACTGAAACGAGAAGGTGTTGAAAGTGCTAACTTAGCAACTATCTCTAAGGAGACAAGAAAAGAAAAAAGGAAAAGAAGCTGCAGTTGGGACATCACAACATAAGGTGCAAAAGAAATAGGATGGAGAGTTTACCTGTTACTTTTGCAAAAAAGCTGGACACATGAAGAAAGAATGTCCCAAATACGCCAATTAGCGTGTCAAGAAAGGGTTGTCTGTGGAGCCGAAAACCAAGTGATGTTGAAATATTCATCTATGTGAGCGATGACAAAACAGTTGCAGTAGAGACTATAAAAACTTTTAGGTTATTATTAAAAACTGGTCAATTTTTGAGTTTGGAATAGACTTATGTGGTACCGTCTTTTAGACGAAATTTGGTTTCAATTTCTATTTTGGACAAATTTGGTTATTCTTATTCATTTGAAAATAATAAATTTAGTCTTTTTCAATATTCTAATATTATTGGCATTGGTTCTTTATCTTTACATGATAACTTATATTTGTTAGATACAATTGCCTCAATTAATAAAATATTGCATATAAATTCACGAAGTACAAAACAAAAACTAACTGACAGGGATTCCGTCATACTATAGCACAAGCGTTTAGATTATATCTCTAAACAGAGAATTCAGAGGCTTGTGTCTAACGAAATTCTTGATTCCCTTAATTTGATAGATTTCGAAGTCTATATTGAGTTTATAAAAGAGAAATAGACGAACATTAGGAGATTAGATACCAGCAGGTATTCTGATGTCTTAGAACTAATTCATACTGATATTTGTGGACCATTTTTTACAGTCTCTTGGAATGGTCAACAATATTTTATTACATTCATAGACAATTATTCAAGGTATGAGTACCTATATTTAATACATGAGAAGTCTCAAGTCCTGGATGTATTTAAGGCCTTTAAAGTTGAAGTTGAAAATCAACTTGGTAAGAAAATTATTGTCAAATCTGATTATGGTAGTGAATACTATGGTAGATATGACGGATCCGGTGAATAATATCCAGGACCTTTTGTAAAATTCCTAGAGGAATGCGGTATCGTCTCGTAATACATGATGTCAGGCAAACCTAGCATGAATGATGTTGCTGAAAGACGAAACAAAACGCTTAAGAACATGGTAAGAAGTATGATCAATCATTATTCTTTACCAGAATCCCTTTGGAGAGAAACACTAAAGACTGCAACATATATCCTCAACATGGTTCTGAGCAAAGCGGTAGCTAAAACATCTTATGAATTATGAATAGGCAAGAACCCTAGTATTAGACATTTACATATTTGAGGTTGTCCAGCTAAGGTAAGGCTTTACAAGCTAAATGAAAAGAAACTAGACTCAAGAACTGTAAGCTGGTAAGCTGCTACTTTGTTGGATACTCTGAATGGTTAAGGGGTTTCAAGTTTTATGATTCCACTATTAGATCATTTTTTTAGAAGGAAAGTGCGAGATTTCTTGAGGAAGTTGAGTTTATGGGGGGAGATAAGGTTAAAGACATTGTCTTTGAAGATGAATTTGTTTCTCTTCCTACTATTGCTATTAATAATGATCAGACTTTTATCCCTGACATTGTTGAAAATGCAAATCCAGAATATCAATACAATGTAGAAGAGCTCCCTATGCAAAATGAAGAAATTATACCTAAAATGCAAACTCAACAACATCAAAAGGATATGTCATTGAGACGATCTATTAAAGAAAGGAGAAGTGCGATTCCAGATGATTATATCGTTTTTCTCCAAGAACATGAGGTTGATATAGGAGTGGTGGAAGATGATCCAATGAACTTCCATCAAGCCAAACAAATGTTAAGAGATATAAGACTCATCCAGTTGCCAAGGGTTTCATTCAGAAAGAAGACATTTATTATAAAAAGATTTTTTCTCCAATTTCTACGAAAGACTCTTTTAGGATTATAATGACACTTATGGCTCAGTTTGATTTGGAGCTACATCAGATAGATGTAAAAACTACGTTTCTCAATGGTGACATTAACGAAACAATATATATGATGTAACCAGAAAACTTTGTATCCGGTGATCCAAAGAAAGGGGTTTACAAATTAAAGAAATCCATCTATGGTCTCAAACAGGCTTCCCTTTAATGGTATCATAAATTTCATCAAGTTATTATCTCATATGGGTTTGAGGTAAATAAAGTTGAAGATTGTGTATATCATAAGTTCAATATGAGTAAATACATATTTCTGGTGTTATATGTCGATGACATACTGCTTGCCAGTAGCGATATAGGCTTATTGCACGAAACCAAGAGATTTCTGTTAAAGAATTTTGATATGACAGATCTTGGGGACGCCTCTTTTGTATTAGGCATACAGATACAATGAGATCACTTTTGAGGTATCCTTGGATTATTACAAAAGAACTATATTGAAAAAGTTCTTGATAGATTCGGTATGAAAGGTTGTGCACCAGGAGACACCCCTGTAGCTAAAGGAGACAAGTTTAGTATAAGTTAGTGCCCTAAAAATGATTTGGAATGAAAAGAAATGTAAAAGATTCCTTATGCATCCGTTGTAGGAAGTCTAATGTATGTTCAAGTATGCACGCGTTCAGATATTGCGTTCATAGTGGGAATGTTGGGCAGATATTTAAGTAACTTAGAGATGGATCATTAGCAAGCAGCCAAACGGGTTATGCGTTATTTACAGAGAACAAAAGATCACATGCTCACGGATAAGAGATCAGATCATTTAGAGATCGTTCGGTATTCTGATTTCGATTTCGCTGGATGCCAAGACAGTAAATGATCCACGTCGAGCTATATTTATCTGCTAGCTGGTGGAGCTATTTCCTGAAAAAGTGCTAAGCAGACACTCATAGTTTCTTCCACCATGGCAGTTGAGTTCATAGCCTGTTATGAGGCATCTAATCATGGGTTATGGTTGCGAAATTTTATCACGGGTTGCAAGTTATGGATTGTATTGAAAGACCATTAAAGATATATTATGATTATAAATTGGTTGTGCTTTATTCGAATAACAATAGAAGCTTTATGAAGTCTAAGTACATAAACATCAAGTTTTTTGTTATTAAATAAAGAGTTCAGAATCTTCATGTAACTATAGAATATATTGGGACAAACTCCATGATTGCGGATCCGCTTACTAAGGGATTACCGCTCAAGATCTTTCATGAGCACACTGCTCATATGGGTGTTGTTTTGGTTGATGATGTGCATGTTTAGTGGGAGTTAGTATTTTGATGTTCTTTGTAATAGACATATTTTATATTTATTTTCTACAGAATGAAGTATATGGTTCAGTTATAAACTCTGAATATTATTTATGTTTGATCTTATTTAAGATTAAAATATGACCAATTGGAAATAGACATGTTTGATATTACATTGCATATAATTTTCATGCCACGCATCCATACTCGATCTATGTCATTGAATATATTGGTATGGTGACCATTGATGGGTCTAGTTACGAATAAATGTAACAAAGGTCGCTTTGATATCATGCTAATATAGTAGATAGACCAGATTGTAACTAAAGGGATATTTCAGGATGGATAGCTTTTTAGTGCGCATTTAAGATTATGGATAATATAATTGTCTCAAGAGATATATGTAGCCCAAGTGGGAGATTGTTAGGATTTATTTTATATTTCTTATTATGAGCTTACATATTTAATAACAATTATATTATGAGCTATCTATTTTAATAGGGCCAAATAAGTTATCTATTAATTAAGTTATAGAGATATCCATTGGGTATAAGTAGAAACCTAATACTAATCAAATTAGGGTTAATGAGAACCTAATTAGATTAGTATATAAAGAATATTATAGAGAGTTATTGTCCTCAAGTCAAATCAACATAATTTTGCTCTCTCTTTCTCCTTACTCATTCAAGAAGAAGATTATTGAGCAACTAAAGAGATTTGACTGTAGAAGACACAATTCTACTCAAATTTATCAACATGAAATCAAGTATGTTTTATTTACAATAATTCTTAATGATTTAATATGAGTTTCTAGATTGTGGAATAAGTTTTCACCTATTAAAGGTTGTTCCAATAGAAGATTGGTTCACAATCCTTGAAGGGATTTCAAGAAGTGATTTCAAAGAGTATAAGTTCTTTGGGAGGAATAACATTTTTGTCTTCGGGAGGAAGGGGCTTACAAAGTCGTAAAAGGAGTTCAAGCACAAGTGTTTTTCAAGAGGAAATACTTATTGACTTTCGAGAGAATGTAGGTTTGTAACTGTTGAAGAAAGTTCAAGGAGCTGGCAACCATTGAAGGCAAGGGGAGCTTGTTGCGTCATCATTGATGAACTTGGGCTTGCATCAATACTATAAGGAACTGACCTTTGAATATTACAACCATCTTATTAAATATTAGTTTTGATCGATGTTGTTTTGATTGAGTTTTTGAGTTTTGATTTGTTCAATATATATATTTTTGAGGATGTTAAATATTAGTGTTGAATTTTAATTTTGATAGAGTTTAGAATTGAGATATGGTCATAGTGTTAAACATGAAACCAACCTGAACAAAACCCAACCGATCTTGTTCAGTTTAGGTCAGTTCCAGTGTTCCAAATAAGCATGTTCAGATTTCATTTTGAAAATTGACAATTCATAGGTTCGTGGTTGGTTCCTATTAGAACCAAACCGAGCACCCAAATGCCCCCCACCCACCCACCCTCCACATTCCTTCTAGAAAAAAACTATGAAAATTGAAAACCCTTTCATATGAATTACTGGTTAATTAATCAATCATTTAGCTCTATTTTAATTTTCAATTCCTTGTCTTTCTTTTAGTTAGAATTTGTTTTTATTTATTTTTTTTCAAAATATAGCGACGTGGAAGTAGAATTAAAATGAAAATCAAACTTGCTTATAAGTGGAATTCTATATCAAGACTTCTTCTGTAGCCATGCATACTTAATAATATGGCGCTTTAAGTTTCAAATAATTTAAATTGATCCTTCAAAATTGTGATTCGTTTAATCTGATCTACATATCGTGCAAAATATATATTAAATGATGTAATTAACATTTAATTATTCTGCCAACTGCCATAATATTCTCAATATTTGATTAACATGACTCATATTTAAAACAAGATACATTAGAGTAGAAAGTATTCAAAATATAATATCATGTAAACACTGTATTAAACATCACCTACCATAGTGATCAGTGGCGGACTCAGAAAATTTGTTTAGAGGGGGCACATAGATAAATTAATAAAAATATCGAAAATTAAGAACATATTAAATATATAATATTTTTATGTAAAGTAATGTTTGATAACACTATATAGTTTAAATGAAATGAAATATACATAATATTTAAGCAAAATAAATAGTCTTATGCTAAAAAAATCCAAATGAATTCATTAAAATAAATAAAAATGAAAAAAAAATAGGTCAAGTTGTAATTTTTCTCAATGAGCCTTCATATCTTGAAATATAAAATTGAATTATAACAATACATAAATAATTTTAATGTAATAATTTAAAGTTTAAAATTTTAGGGTTTATTGATGAGATGTGTATTAAGTTCAAATTATTAAAAAATAAATAAATTAAAAAAAAAAGTAATCAATTTAGTGGGTTAACTTGGTAAGTGATAAGATATTAAAGTGAAGATAAAAAGATGCTAAATAATGATGAAGAGAAATTAAAAAAAAAAAAAAAATTACTTATTAAAATTGTAAATTGCTAATGGATTTTGTGTAACACACAAAAAATATAAGTAAATAATACTTATATTGTGGATAACTAAAATGATAAAACTGAAAAAAATAAAAATATTAAATAATTAGAAGTGGCAAAAATATTTGAAATAGGAAAACTAAGTAAAGAAATGAAAGTAATTATAATAGAAATAGAAAAAATAAATAATAAAGTTAAAGCACCTCAGCACAGCAGCTTAACAATATGAGCAGTTTTTCACTTTCAAACAAAAAATGGAAGCAGTTTTTTTAAAAAATAATATTATAATGATAATAATTAATAAAATTTACACATTTTAGTAATTGTCAAAATTGTTCAGCTTGTAAGTTGTACTGCAAGTTTGCTGTCCACGTGCTGCAATCACCTTATATGTTAACGACAGCTGATAATTTTTTTTTTCAAAAATATAAACAATTAAGCAAACTTATGGGATTTTTCTCAAATTTCAGGGGGGGCACGTGTTCCCCCTGGCCCAGCTATAGGTCCGCCTCTGATAGTGATGATTTATATAATTAGTGAAGGAAATAAGAAAAATAAATTTGCACATGACGATAATTTGTTTGGCAGACACGGATGGCATGAAAGAATTATTTCATAGAAGACTTTATGATTGACGTTTAAAGAATAAAGTACTTATTTTTTTGACATTACAAATACATTTTTACAACAATCAAGACCTGCCTCTAAGGTACATTATGCATCTATGCTCCTGAATAGATGAAAAAGAAGCACATAAAGTGTAAAAATTACTCACATGTTAGTGAAACTTATTAGAAAATTGCTCACACTTACGAGTCAAAAATACTCGAACGAAACCCACCATTTGAAAGAAGCAAATCTAGATAACAATGGCGCCACTGCGCCACTTTCTTCATACCAAGACGGCAAAATGGAAATTGGGAACCTCTTTTGATGTGGGGTATCTAACTAATTTTACCGATTTTGCCGACATCGTCTGCTCCTTTTATTAATGATGCTTACAAAAATCTCAACAATCTCTGCTAAGAAGTGGCGCCACTCTCTCTTCATGCCAATAAAGCAAATCGAAATTGGAAGCCTCTTATGGTGTGGAGTATCTAAATTCTTTGAGTGTGCCACCATTGTCTGTTCGATTTATTTAGGATACTTACAAAAATCTCAACAATCGGTGCGATCTCCACTGAAAATATTTTGTGGTGGCCGATGATCCTTGTCGCTGAATTATTGCTGGGGCCATCATAAAGTCAATACCAAATGATAGACATAAAGTTTTTCTTAAGTACCTAACTTTTACTAATTACTACGTAACTTCATCATACACATTAAAGATATAAAGAGTAAATAAAAAAATAATATTTATTCTTTTAGTCCATCAATCTATCATTTCATATCCATCGGAGAATAGATATAAATTTTTACTCCTTTAGTTCTTACAATATGCACTAAAACATTTGCGCAACACTTGAAATTACCACACAATCAAAGCTAGAGTTGACTCCTTTGAATAGTCACTATCTGCCTTTAAATTAAATGTAAGTGCTGTTATCAATTTAGTGGGGGGCGGGCCAGAGTTAATAGATTAAAAGCACCTTCAAAAAATGAAGACGCGAGTTACTTTCAATGATCTGTAAGTCATTCACTCTTGACTCTTGATTGAACTAAGAAAGGCTCTCTAAATTGTGTCGTGAAATTGCTTGTAACTTATATATCAAACAATAATCTTATTAATTAAACAAAAACAAAAAAATTTGCCCATGACAAGACTACAAATACGTGCATTAACTCCAGCAGCAAGTGACACACTGGTATCCATGCCTTTAACATGGGTTCATTTATTAAAAAAATTATTACTCTTATTTTTTTTTTTTCATTTTACACATTGGCGACTGTATCAATTCTCTGACATTACTAATCATAAAATTAGAGACAAATGTTCCCTAGAAGCCCTGCAATTTAGACCAAGAACATTTTTTTTTCCAATCCAAGTACACATTACAGCTAACAAGATCTCATGATTTTAGATGAGATCGGGAGTCAAGACTATTACTATTTTTTAATAAATGGAAAAGAGTTATTCACATATAGTAAAAAAATTGTGTACAAATTAATAAAACTTTTTAATAAATTATGTATATTTATGAACTATTTAGATATTATTCATTTTATGAATAGAGATACTCAAACATAAACCTCTATTTATTGACAAGTTGAGTGAGAGTGCACTACTAAGACACTCTATTTCGGAGCAATTTAGACCAAGAATTTGTCCTACAGCTTTAAGCGGTTAAAGCAAAGCATGGAAGAAGATAGACCTTTTTTCATAGTTTCCAATTTTTGCCCTCCCGTTTGCCCTGATGCATATATACAGGGGATGAAGATAGAATACTAATTTGGCCCTCCTGATGCTTATACCATCGAATGACAAGTGGACCTTCTCTTTACAAAACCAAAAGTCAGTCGTGTGACGATTGATGACACATTGTCGAAAGTAACACACCCTCCTGGGGCAGCCTCCAAGAAACTCCACCGAAATCCTGATTACCGAGCAGGATCCGCATCTGAGTGGGCACAAAAAATCCCAGGTAGTCGATGCATAAAGCCACTGACAACCGTGCAAAAGAAATTAAGTACCTAAAATAATGACTTGATTGTGACATTTGAACTAAGTGTGCAATTGAATTCCTCTCTATTGGTTTGTCCCATCTCATGATCATAGTCACGTTCGAAATGTCCCACGTTCCATCATGTAACCTTTATCGGAGGAGTATTTAATTTTAACTCAAAGGGAATACGTTTGCTATAACTTATTTATTAATTAAAAATTCTATTCAATTTATTTTACGTTGTTTACTTGATATTTTAATAGAGCTTTGTAAGAAATTACAAAGATTGAAAAATATTTACTTATATAAGCTCAAATTTTGAGTTTTTTGATTTTTTAAGTAGATTTTTTAAGTTTTTTTAAAAATATTAAAATATTTAATTTATTCTTATTTTATTTTGTCAATATCTCTATGCTCTTATAACTATATTACACTTTTCTTATAAATATAAACACATAACCTTCAATTTCATTCATTTTTTATTTTATAAAAATGTCTTAAAACTTCTCTTTAACTAATAAGTTTTCTATATTGTGTGTGTGTTTTTTTTTTCCAATTGATTTTGACTAATACTGTAACTTTTTTGTTATTGGTTCATCGATATATATATATATATACTGCAATTGATACAGGTGAATAAAAAAAAAAAAAAAAAGAACAAAATATTTTTATTTCTTTTGAAATATGTATACTTCAATTGGTTTTGTTATTATTTCATTGATATATATATATATATATATTTATATATATACTGCAATTGGTACAGGTGAACAAAAAAAAATCTTTTTATTTCTTTCAAAAATTATAAAAAAAAAAAAAAATCAACCCACAGGTCTGAAATGGGTATAAGTGAATTTTACGACAATCATGAAATGAATAAAAAAAGAGTAAAAAAAATATGACCTTGTTATTTCTTGAGGCTAATTAAATCAAGAGTGAAAAATTAGCGAATAGCAATAAAATCTCTATTACTACTACAATTGATGAATTTTTTATGAATGAGGTTGAAGTAATTACATTTGTGGAATGAATACTATTCCTCTTTTTCATGTCTTTTTTGGTAAATAATATTTAAAAGTACTTTAAAAATAATTTAATAAAACAATCTATAATTTAAATGAGTTTTTTTAATTGATGACCAAATAATCAATAATTTTCTTCCAAAAGATCTATTTTTAAAAGATTTACTTCCAAAAGATTTGTTTTTAAAATATCTATTTAAAAAAACTGTACCAAACGTAATATAACAAACCGATTGGTTAGAGGATTGTCGTCAAATTACACGTAGCAAGTAAGGTATTTTTTTTATTTAAAAAAAAAAAAAAGTAAAGGGTATGTTGTTTTGAAAAAACAGTGAGATATTGTTTTAAGAAGGAAAGCTTCTTTCTTTTTTTTTTTTTTTAATTATTGCTGTATGTATTAAAAAGTTTTAGGAATGAAATCGGGTAAATTTCATATATAAATTAAAAAATAAGTTTTCACTGAAAAAATAATTTAAGTCTCCCATCTAACTAAATAATTAAACTTATTTTCCTAATGTTCTTGGAGAAAGTTTATTATTTTTCATGTTTAATTTCTATTAGTAAACGATTCCTGAGAGTGTAAAGAGTAGAAAAATAACTTTTGAAAATTATTTCAATCTCATTAACTACAATACGCATGGACCAATTATGTTTGTTGTGAAAATTCCAAAAAATAGCTTTGAAAAAAAAAAAGAGTTTTGATACTACCACCGATATTATAAACTGAGTTTTTTTAATACCATCAGTTCACGTGTGAACTATTGCTGCTAAAAAAAACTCAGTTTATAATTTCAATATTAGTTTTAAAACTCAAAATTTTTTGGTGCTAAAAAATAAAAATGAAAGGGATTTCTTTTGATCTTTGTGTCTTAAGGCTTCATCTATAAACCATACCATATTAGATTGTATTGAATTGGATTAAATTGAATATAACACATTCTCTTGTTTCATGCATCATTGAATTGTATTGGATTTAAAAAAAAAAAATTATTAGTAAAATTATTTATAATAAGTTTGAATAAAATAAAAAATTAAAATATATATTGATAAAATATAAATAATGTAACAAAAAAATTCAAAACCATCCAAATTCAAAAGGAAAATTTGTTTTCACCCCATTATAAGAAAAAAATTATTTTTACTTCTTTAGATAAATCAATCGCACACAGTATCCCATATCAACTGAAAACACCTGAAGTACCAAAACCTTAAATTGGAGATACCGTAATAGGAAGCTTTCCTGTCACGCTAGAGCGTCAACTTGACGAGAGACTCTCCAATCAAACACCAGCATGATGGAAGAGCCACTTGTCTTGTCCGTGATGGGAGGTCACACTTGAGCACGTTCCACTTGAGCATGTCACACTCGACAAGAAAGCCTCTTGTTACACTATTTTCAAAATTTTAACGACAAGGTATGCACAGAATCATGGAATATTGGTTGTAATTTATTTATTTGAATAATCAAAAACTAATTTTCTTTTGAGAGGGTAAAAACAATTTTTCATTTTAAAATGGGGATGGTTTTTGAAATTTTCACATAATTTAATATAAAATATAAATTTAGATATGAAATTATATTAACAAAAATTATTATTTCAACTTAATCTAACATTTATAAATAAAATAACTACATTTTTTTTTAATTATTTGAGAAAATACATAAACTTTATTACATGTAGTCAATTAACAAAATGCTAAAAATAAGGCATTTAATTCACTTTTCTAGCAAATATGATGAAACCCACCTCCCAATACAGTTCTATATACTATCAACCTAGTACCCACTAAACAACGTAGGATATCATCAGGCAGACACCTAAACACTGGTGTAGATATCTTAGCGCCTAGAGAAGCTGATAACCATAGTACAACTCATTTTCTCTCGTCTCAGTGGTTCTAATTAATTATAAGTATCCAACTTTACAGATGAGATGATCAATTTTTGTAGATACAATTTTATTTTTATTTTTTTAACAACATAATGTGATCCAAGGTGGTTGAACTTGGAGACGCTGCTTACAGATGCTTCTCGTACGGAAGTTAGATATCAAGTCATTTAAAGATGTCACCAACCTTGCTAAACTCTAATATGCCGTGGTCCACTTCACTCCTCTCGAGATTCAAAGGAGGCTGCTAATTGTGAACGTGATTGTTTTTGGATTGAGAACGTTTCTCTTCCCCCTCTGGAATGTAGATATAAAAAAATAAAGAGGCAAATTGCACAAACTTCTCAGAGTTTAGGTTTAATTGCAGCTGGGGGGACCTTTTACTCAAACTGCTTGTACAAACCTCTCCCCTCATTACTTGTCATCCATTAAACTTAACTTTTGACTATATTTTTAAAATTAAATATCAGCAATACCCCTGTTTAAATTATTTTGTATTTTGTTTATTTTTATAAAAATAATGAAATTAATAATATATAAAATTTTAATAAAGAAATTACGTTGAACCAAATGATAATAAACTTAATTATTACCATTCATCATCCAAACTAAAATACAACTCAAACCGTTTATCAATCTAACGGTAAATATATATATATATATATATTCAAAGCAAAATTAAAAAAAAAAACACAATTTAGTACAACTCAATCATAAAAACCACAAGACAATCGTCCAAAGCAAACAAAAAACCTGTTGTACAAAATCCATAAGACAGGCATCAAAACCAAACCATAAATTTGTAAATTTTTTTCACTCCCTTTATCATCCAAACAGAATCTCTTTCTTCTTCATCCAAATCACTCTCTTGTAACTTTTTCATCATCATCACAGTCATAAGACGAACATAAGTGGAAAAATGTAAATAGTTTTGCTAACAAATCTGAAAAAAAAAAAAAAAAAAAAAAAAAAAGGACCACTCCATCGTTGGTGGAATAACTCCACTAGTGATGGAGGTCTACTCCTCGTGTTCGGAGCAGATTGCTCCTTCGCATGGAGGAGCGTTTTTGCTCTTTGTGAAAGTGCATACCACACCAAGCAGAAGCTCCTTTTGCTCCTCCACGAAAGGTGGATATGCTTTGTATTTGCGATGACCATTTATCCACACAAGATTTTGATCTTATCCTCAGAGAGATGTGACAGAAGCCGAGTGTGGCCAAAGTTCTCCTTAAACCACGAGTCGAGGTGGGGCAGAGGTCGGGTATGATTAGAGTTTTCCTCGAACCATAAGTGAACAAAATGACGTTCTGAGGATTTGAACTAAAAAACCTATAAATATTTTAAACAACGCTTTTCACTTCAAAAAACGACTTTAATCTTAATCAATCATATTTCTCAAGATCAATTTATAAGTTTTAAAACACTACTTTGACCATTATATAGTTCATAAGAGTTGTATATAACATAATCATCCGTCAAAATTGATTAACCAATAAAAATACAAGTGCAATAATTTTTTTTTTCTTAATATTATTGAAAACATCAATCCTAAATTGAATTACAAAAGAAAAAATTAAACAACTTTTAGAACTAAAATATTTATCAATTTACTAAATTATTATTTTCTATTATTCAATATAATGATTAATGCTTCTGGAACAAATTGAACAAGAAGAAAATAAGTTCTTACAACTTTAGTTATATAAATTATAACAAAACTGAAAAAGGAATTTACATTAAAATTATTCAATCCATGAAATTATGGCATTAACTCGTTAACAATAATTCGATCAACCTAGTTACACTACATACTTTCATAATAGTTTCCACAGTTTGTGACGATAAAAATTTGTTATTAACAAAATATCTACCATTTTCGAGGGATAATTCCCTGCCGCAGATGCTCTTATTAGTGTCAGCACTTGCCGCCAAGTAATAAATCATTCTCAAACATATTTTAGAATTAATTTTTACGATGGCTAACTACCCATATGAATAAAATTTTCATTATTTTCAACAGTAATTTCCAATACCGTCAATGATACACTTGGCACAAAATATTTCCACCAAAATGAAATAATTTTTTGACGACTTTTTAGATTGTGTTTGATGGTTATGAATCATCAGTGATAGTATAACCAAAATTTTTATCATTTTAGAGGGTATCAAATTAGCCATTGATAATATTATTGACGCAAATATTCCTCCAAAAATCAATACATTTCCAACGATAATGTGATGAATTTTTGACAAGATTTTTTCCCTCGAAAATATAGTGCTTTTATTGATCAACAACAGCCATTGACTTATGCATAGAAAATGAAGGTATCATCGATAGTATTTTGGACCATCGAAAATATTTGGTCAGTGATAACCATATTTTTTGTATTGTCAGTAATAGGCGGACTTGTACTGTGAAAGGTTTTAACGACGCACATTGCATGTTATTGTATACCTACCCATTTTCTTGTAGTGACATTCACAATATAATTAGTATTTCCCAGACAATTAACGAATACGAATCCTCTACTGATGTTTTTCTTCATTGACTTGTGTTGATTATATATAGCTTAGTGTATCTCAAATCAGCAATCCAATGCATAAATCTAAGAAAATTACATAAATTAGAGAAAGAAGAAGGTTAATAATTAATTCATATATATAATAAGGGCAAAATTAAACGTGCTTTCTTCAGAAAAATAATAAATAAATAAATAAATGTGCTAAGTAAACAAAATAAATAAATTATGTAGTTTAATGGGTACTCAAGTCCAGAGTTTTGGGAAAGGATTCCATTTCAAATAATAAAATAACTAGTTTCCACCATAGTTGTTACAAAACTAAGGTTGTATCTATTTGTCTCGATGACTAAGTTAATCTTGTGAAATCAAACCTTAGATGATACCGAAACACGATCACATGTATTAACCTAAGAAAATTACATAAATTAGAGAAAGAAAAAGTTACTTTGGTAAATGTGGCATGTATATTTATCCAAACAACAATTATTGTTGTTCACATGATCATCAGTAAGACGGAGCCAATTATTTAAGTAATGTGGAAAAATATTTATATAAACTGCAAAAGCAGTTGTTTCCAACAGTAAACAAAGTCATTTAAAAGGAAAAAAAAAAAAAAAAAGTGTGAAAAAAGCACGTCGGTTGTGGGGTAGATGAAGCAGCTAGCTAGGTATCCATCTTAAAATTAAGGGATATTTATAAATTGCCTCAACTTTTGCTCCTAATAAGAAAATGCTCCACACAATTTATAATTAGCAGTTTTTCACCCACTGTTTAATTAAACAAGGAATCAACCCCCCGCTGTTACCAATTCTGTTCATTGCCATTACGGGTGGGCCAGATGGAAGGATAAAATGGTAAATAAAGCTAATAAATAAATATCAATCAATAAAAATAAAAAAAAATAAATGAAAATATAATTGTTTTTATTTTATAAAAAAACCAATTAAAAATAATGTTTGATTTGGACAATGAAGATCAAATTAAAAATTAATTTTATATGAAAAAAATGAAAAAAAAAATGTTCTCCTTATTTCAACATCCCATTTCTCTCTCTCTCTCTCTCTCTCTCTCTCTCTCTCTAAATATATATATCAAGAACACCACCGTCTAAGCCATCCGTCGCTACCAATCGCCACTTCTACCTATTCTTTCTCCACCTCAATTGTCCTTCCTCTATCATTGTCACTCTTTTTCATTACATTTCCAACTCCAATGCCACCAACGTGAAGAAGACTACTTGGGGTTTGGTGCGATGCCATCGAACTTGTGCATTGGTGACTGCAGTTAAGGAAGAACGAGATAAGCTCTAGGGTTTTTTGGAGGAGAGAAAATTAGAGGTGACGAGTGACATTTGACTCGTACGACTGCTGTATAGGTGCGGTGATAAACAGTTAGGTTTGGTGGTTAGTCAAAATGGTCCATCACCATCCCTTTCCATATCCCTTTCCCTTTCCAAGCCATCTACGTCACTCCACCTGTTATCTCTTATTCTTTTTTTTTTTTTTCTCCAATCACCTAAGACATTTATATATATATACATATATATATATTTATATATGAGATAAATGTTGTTGTGTTGATTGGTTGTGATGGATCCAATTGGCAGATTTGGTGTTGGTTGTAGGTTTAATGTGAAGTTCTGGATTAAGGATGGTGGATTGATCGTCAATCTAGTATATAAATTAATTGTGTTGATTAGTGTTGAAGTTCTTTTCTTTTTTTCAACAATTTGTTGCAATTTTTTTCTTAATTTTTTGAAGATCTAGGTTATGAATTCAAATCTTAAAGCTTGAATATTTGGGTTCATAATCCAAACCTTTAATTAGATTTTTTTTTTTAATTTAATTTCTCTTTTTTGCAATAATTTTTTTCTTTTTATTTCAATTTTTTTTAAATTCTTTTATCTCCACTATTCATCTTAAAGATAGACAGTGGGGATCTACTGTCTTTATTCTTAAGAAAATTTTAAAATTTTATTTTTTAAACAAATATAAATATTAAATTTTATTTTTTAAGTTGATCTTCACTGTCCATCACGTGATGGACGGTGGAGATTCTTTTTTTAAAAAAAAACTATTCATTATTTTAATTCTTATTTATTTTTTATATTATTAAATTAATTTCGATTTCCCATCGTCCATTTAGAGATGGACATTGGATATCTACTTTTTTTTTTTAATTTTGATTTTTAATTTTATTTTAACTAAGTTTAAATCAATGGTTAAAAAAGTCATTTACTGCTCTTTGTTAACTTTCTAACAAAAAAACTAACGGCAGGGTACAAAATTGCTAATTACAAAACGCAAATGATATTTTCTTATTATGAGCAAAAGTTGGGGGCCAAATAGAAATCTCCCTAAAATTAATAATTTATATATAATAAGGGTCAACTTAAGTAAACAAAATAAATAAATTATGTAATTTAATGGTGCAAACAAGTCCAGAGATTTGGGAAAGGATCCCATTTCAACTAATAAAATGACTAGTCTCTGCTTTCGAAAGAAAAAAAAATGACTAGTTTCCTCCATAGTTGTTATAAATGTAAGGCTGTATCTATCTTGTTAGATGTTTTAACCTTGCGTAATCAAACCTTAAATAATACCGAAGTACAATCACATGTCTAAACCTAAGAAAATTACATGTATTAGAAAAAGAAACACGTACTTTGGTAAATGTGACATGGATATTTATCCAAATACAAATTGCTGTTGTTCACATGATCACCTAACGTAGCCAATTAATTAAGCCAAACTGCAAAAGCGGCTGTTTCCAACACTCAACACTAAACAAGGTCATTTAAAAGAAAAAAGAGCGAAAACAGCACGTAGGTTGTAGGGTACATGAAGTAGCTAGCTAGTTATCCTTCATGTTAAAATTAATAATTTATATATAATAAGGAATAAGTTGACGTGGAAAAAAAAACAAAACAAGAAAGAAAATAGAGGTTATCAATATGATCTATCTATTTTCAAAGCAAATTGTGACGGTGATTGCTTCAACATTCTGGACTTAAATCCAAGTCCGCCCTTGGCGTATCTCGAACAGGCCTTAAAAAATCTATGTCCGGCAATCCCAACGCCAGAATCACTGACTATTTCAACGTGGCGGCGGGTACCGGAGTTGGCGATATTTCTGTGTCACCCTCCTCTTCCATCCCCATCTTCTTCTCTGCAATTCTTGCTCTGCTTTTCCGTCTGGTTTTCTCTTTCTCCGTTGACCTTGACGAGTCCCTCACCTACATATGGCCTCACACTGCACAATTCACTTCCGGCAACCACAGCCTCTCCCTCCCCGACCCCTCTTTCTTTCTCTCTCTCTTCCTCCCTTCCACCATTCTCAAACACGCTTTTCACAGGTACAAAGCCATCATTTGCAACCACCCCACCACCACCAGAAGTAGAGCTTCTGTGTATAACGTCTGTAGAGGAATCAGATCGGGTTATGATGTCGTCAGACTGTCCATCATTTCAAACAGAAGTGGCTTTTTTTTTTTTTTTTTGGCTTTTTTGTTTCTATATTTTCTATTCCCTCGTTCCATAAAGACAATAAAATATTATATAAGCATTAGAAAGCGCTTTTTAACTTGATTATCTGTTAAGTTACATGCATATGATATAGGGAACAAATTCCCGTAACACATTTCTTAAAACAGAGTCTAAAATAAACTTAAATGTGTTAAGCAAATAAAAAAAAAAAACTTTATTTTAGTTCTTGAAATTTAAAAAAAATCAAAATTTTAAAGTATTTTTAGAAATCGTTTTTTTCATTTCTAAAGTTTTCAAAATTCTTTCTAAAGTACATTCGTTAATAAATCATGGGTAAAGGGAGACAAAATATTTAAAAAGACATTGTTACCCTGAATGGCAGCCAGTGATGCATGCTTAAATTATCGTATTATCTTTGATAAAATAATTAATTTACAAATTCAATTATTTAAAATGCATATAAGGTGAAAATTTTAAATTATAAATTTACCCAAACCATTTCGATATGATTTATTTACCAAAATGACCTCATTTATAGCTTTTTTTGGATTTTTATCAAAATACCCTCATCAATTTTTTAAATAAAATGAAAATTAAACAATAATAATGGTAGTGATTAATTTTTTAAAAAAATAAAGAAATTAAATAATAATAGGGGTTTTTTTATAAATACTTATTTTTTAAGTCCAAGTTGAATCCTAATTATTTTTTTTAAATCTTATAATAAAATTTATTTTTGGACTAACATATAATTGATAGAAATAAAGGGCTTAAAAAAGGAGTTACCTATCAACTTAATCTTAAAAAAAAGTTAGCCCTACAATTATCTCATTATAATAATAAAAAAAGCAATTATTTATGACTGCGACTTAATCTGACCCATATGTTAATTGGATTCATTTAGTTTTTTAGGTAGGTTTGATTAGTCCTAATTTGAGTGTCGGTCTATGACCTCCGTTACCAAAACCAGAATAGAAAGCAGAAAACATGTCAACGACGGCCACAAACCACCTCTCTCTCTCTCTCTCTCTCTCAAGCATCATATAGAAGCTCCACCAAGTTTTGTGAAAAAATTTTGAATTTGTAGAAAAATCTGGTCCGCCGCGAATTCGTCCTATTGGATTGTATTCAGGGTGTTGTTGAAGGTCAGTATAACGTCCACCGCGAATTCCACCGGAGACTTGTATGCCTTCTTGTCGAGATTGGATTTCACGGTGCCGAAGTCCATCGGTATCTTGATGATGCCTTTGTAGTCGTGGAGCCCCATCGCTACCACGTCCATTGGAGTGTTGAAGACCCACCCGTCCTTATATTTCATCAGCTTCGCCTGGATTTGACGGCACCTTTTCATCATATCCGATTCCGTCGCCAATCTTTTTGGGTTCTTACTGGAATCGCCAAACGAGTTGACCCGTTTCGAATGGCAAGGGGATGGAGGGGGCTACGGGAGTTGTTGCCGCTGTTGCTGCGCTCTCTAGGGGAGTTCGAGCCAGATGTTCTGGTTTCACCCACATGTTGAAGATCTTCAACATCTGAGTTCTACCAGAACTTTGATTTTTTTATTTTATTAATTTTTTGTTGTTTTGTTTGTGTGGTTTTTTTGTTGTTAGTATTTAGTGGAATGAGAAGTAGTGTTTGTTCGAGAGTTTAAGAATTTTTTTTTTAAAATTTTGGGTTTGTGTCGATGATGATGAAAGGTTGATGAATGGTGGTTGTGCCGGTTAATGATGATGAAAGTTGGATATCATTATTATTATTGTTTAATTTTTTTTTTTTTAATTGGCTATTTATCAACGTGCTTTCATTTATCAAAAAGATCATTTTTTTTTTCCTTTAGATTTTTAAAATTGGAATCATATACGTGTTACAATCTTAATCCTTTATAAAAAAATCATTTTACTCTTTTTGTTCAAATTATTTGTTATTATTAATCGTCAATCCATTGAGATGGTTTAGATTTTTTAAAGAGTTTTAAAAAAATTAAAAATAAAACAAATTATTTTTAATTTTTTGAAACCATAATTACTAAAATAAAGTTTTTCATAAAAAAATTATGTGTTTATAGGTGAAGGGGTTGTGTTTACAGATTCAAAAGGTTAAAGTGGATGCTGTTAACGTGGAGCTTAGTGTAAATTCTGGAAGTTCCAGCTTCTGCCATGTTTGATTTACTTGCTGTCGATGTTAAAGCCATAGGTCGGGAGGTCGGTGTTCTGAGTTATCAGGCAATTTCCAGATCAAATAATTGCCTGACACACCAAGCGGCTCTGGCTTCATCCTCTAAATGGAGGACCTTTCGTGGCATTTCGTGGATGTATCATTTATCTTTCCTGGTTTTCCAGTTGCTAATGAAAGTCTTTTATTTTCAAAAAGAAAAATAATAATAATTTTAAAAATTTTATTATAATTTATAAAAATATTTATTTTATTATTATAATTTGATTTTTATCTATAATTTCTTTTGACAGCAAAAAATTTTTAAAAAATAATCATTTTATTTCTTATAACTTTATCATTAATTTATGACTATCGGAGGTATTATCATATTTTCACACATATTTAAGGATATTTTGAATATTTTTATCAATATTAGAGAGAATTTTGGATAAAAATAAAATAAATATTTTTATAAATTAAAATAGGTTTCCATTGATTATCTCAAAAAAAAACATTATGTAATTTAATGGGTAAACTAAGTCCAGAGATTTGGGAAAGGATCCCGTTTCAACTAATAAAATGACTAGTTTCCACCATAGTTGTTATAAAACTAAGGTTGTAACTATCGGTCTAGATGACTACGCTAACCTTGCGTAATTAAACCTTGAATAATACCGAAACACCACATGTATAAACCTAAGAAAATTGCATAAATTAGAGAAAGAAAAAGGTACTTTGGTAAATGTGGCATTTACACATTTATGCAAATAAAGATTATTGTTGTTCGCATCACAAAGGAAGTAGCCAATTATTCAATTCACGCAGGAAAATTTTTATATAAACTCCAAAAGCAGTTGTTTCCAATGGTAAACAAAGTCATTTAAAAGAACAAAATAAATAAATAAAGAGTGAAAAAAGCACGTAGGGTTGTGGCGGGTAGATGAAGTAGCTAGCTAGGTATCCATCTATCTACATAGCTAAAGTTCGGCCGACAAAGCTAGCTTTGGAATATTAATAACCAAGCACGATCACGTAATATCTCATCTATAATATAATAACCTGAAAAGAATTAATCCATACAAATGGGAATTCCTGAAACCACAAATAATCAATAGCTCTCAGAAGTCTACCCATCTATTTACTATTAACAAAAATTGAAAATTTTTTCTAAAGATGGAGATATCCGAAAGGTCTCTCATGATCATATCCTTATCTACCACCATAATACGTGACCCATCAACCCCAGCAAAACCTTTGACAGTGAAACACCCAACGACAATATGATACACCTAACCTTCCTTTCAAGAAAATAGTGATAAAAATTTGTCTACCATTCTCTCTACCAAACGGGTCATAGGTTGTCAGCTAACATGCGCCTGGTGCGTACTGTTTTCCTTTGCTCCCTCCTTTTATTCCGCACGACCCTTCCCCAGTCCTCCACTCACTTTTTTCTTCTTCACCAACTTTTTAGAGGAAATTATGAAATCCAGTACCGACATGATCATCAACGGGCCATCTCCACATGTGTCCAAGAACGGTCCCGTCTTGATCATCGGTTCGACCGGCTTCATTGGCCGATTCGTCACCGAGTCCTGCCTTGACTCTGGCCGCCCCACTTACCTTCTTGTCCGGTCCGGTGTTACCAGCTGCCATTTCAAGTCCACCGTTCTCAAGTCCTTCGAAGAAAAAGGAGCCATTATAGTGCATGTACGTACAAAATAATAATTGTTGCCTGTTCTTTTCGTCTTTTCTTTGTATAGTTTACATTTGCTTACTTGAGTATAAAGTGGCGACCGATAGTTGTCAGACTTCGTTGAAATACAAAAATTTAATAAAATTCTTAGTTTTAAAATACGGTGAACTACCACGACCAATGGGTCGAGAGAACGTCCATTTATCTTGATAGTGACCTAAATTCTCGGATGACTATACAATATGTGATATATATATATATATATATATATAAAGGTAAACTTGCCATCTAATTGATTTTATCTATTTAGAATCCCATGTGAATAGTTGGGTGCCTAAAAACATTCAAATAATTATGTATATAAGTATTTTTATATGAGTATATAGTGGAGTAAATGGTTTGATGGCATCATGTGCAGGGTTCAATGGACGAGGGAGATTTAATGGAGAAGGTTTTAAGGGAAAATAAAATTGAAATTGTGATATCTGCGGTCGGCGGAAAAAACATTCTTGATCAACTTAAACTCGTGGAAGTCATTAAAGTTATCGGAACGATTAAGGTAAGCAAAAAATATATAAAATTTTCTTTTTAAGTATGTATAATTTAGAATTTCGAGGAGAGATTATACTATTTATATTTGTCACCTGTGTGTGAGATAAATATTATTGAGGTACCTCCACTTCCATTGAAACAGAAAAAGTAAAATAAAATTTAAAACAAGAAAACTGCTGAATGTTAATAACATTAACATTTGTGCTGTGGTGAGATAATGACAAGTGTTTTTCAAAAAAAAATAATAATAATAATGACAAGTGCTACAAAACTATACGCACATTTTCTTCTTGTGATTTTTTTTTTTTTTGAAATATCCTTCTTGTGAATTTATACTTCATAATTTATAAATTGTTTTGTAAGTACTAGTCAATTTAGTCGAAGCATATGTAGCTGCTGTGACAGCCATATCACTCGTGGCCAACAAGGGTCATGAGTTTGCCCTATCATCAAAAGAAAAAGTGGTTAGTTTTCCTTCCATCTTAACGTGGGTTGTACTCTTTTAGATGGAAATTGCTCTTCGAATAGCTATACTAGTATCATATTCCGTTTGATTTCGATTGTTGTTTGGACTAATATTGCTAATAAAAAAAAAGTACTAGTCAATTTTATTAATAAATTAATGATCAAATTTCAACCACTTGGATATTTTTTGAGAAGTTTACATTATGTTTGCGTATTATAAACGAAACTAAGGTAGCATATATATATATATATATATATGTATTCTCTGAAAGAAGACAAATTCAAATTATACGACAATGACACTTTCCACACAAACACATGTAAATTTAGATGGGTGATATACCATTACTAAAATAATTTTGAAGAATGAATTTCAATATTGTATGCATTAACAAGAATATCTATTAGTAGGAGACGTATATAAGATATCCATGTGTAGTAAAAATTGTAGTAACTCTAAATGGTTGAAAAAAAAAAAATGCAGAGGTTTCTGCCTTCAGAATTTGGACACGACATAGATAGAGCAGATCCCGTGGAGCCAGGTCTGACCATGTATGCCGAGAAGAGAAAAGTGAGAAGAGCCATTGAAAAGGCCGGGATTCCCTACACTTACATTTGCTGCAACTCCATTGCTGCCTGGCCCTACCATGACAACACCCACCCTGCTGATGTTCTTCCTCCCTTGGATCGCTTCCACATCTACGGTGATGGCTCCGTCAAAGGTACTTTTTCTACTACCTCTTCAAAATATTAGACTATCCACATTAATAAATATAAAATGTATATATAGAAATAAAGTTAAAACTGACAACAATGAACAGAAATAAATTTAATTTATGTTATTGATAACACTGGTATTGGATATACGAAGGAGACGAAAAAAAAAACAGAAGAATCCAACTTTGTTGATGTTGATAGTTTGGCGTATGATAAAGGGTTTGGATTTTGGATTTTATGGGTTTGCTCATACGCCTTTATGTTGTTTGATTGTGTGGTTCGTGGTATATAGTCTAGGACAAAAAATCACAATCTCGGGCATAGGCCCACAAGTTTGTTCACCAAAACAAGGCTTTCACAAAAGAAGAACCATAGAATTGGATTGTACTAT
Source organism: Dimocarpus longan (assembly GCA_022984855.1). Taxonomy (NCBI): domain Eukaryota; kingdom Viridiplantae; phylum Streptophyta; class Magnoliopsida; order Sapindales; family Sapindaceae; genus Dimocarpus; species Dimocarpus longan. The sequence goes on from CM041024.1 coordinate 18,185,106, forward strand.
CTAGCTTTATGCCCGTTCCGTATGGTCAGGTTTGCAAACTCTGTCTCCATGAAATGAAAAATTTTATATAAAACTGGCTCTCGGCTAGTACGATAAAACGAATTAATAGAAAATATAATAAAAGATAAAAAGACCAATAGAAAAAATGATAGAAAGAAATGATATTATTTCATTGATCTATTTTATTATATTATTTATGAAATAGTTTTATAAAAGATTTTATCTTAAGGATAAAATCTTTAATAAAATTATTTTATTTCTGATGTGGTGAGACACCAATAAATTAGTATCTTTTTTTTTTTTTTACCTTTTTTATAGGTTTATCTCACCACGTGAGACAGTCTGATAGAAGATTTTTTTAATAAATGACTATGTACACTGTTGTCACCTGTCCACGTGTTCTTAAATAGTTGTGGAGCAGCCATGAGTTATGACCCCAGATATTTTTCACATTAATTTGGTGTCATCCTATCCAAAGTGTACAATAGATCATGTTGACGTAAGCATTAAAAAGAAAAGAAGAGGATGAGATGTTGGTAGAATAGATTTTGTACTACATCTACCTGCAAGATGCTTGCGATAGTGGTAAAAGTAAAACACGCTGGGTGGTCTTTTCTCTAAAGATTGAGGCCACGATCGAGTAGCGACGTCAACGAACATGATTAATTATTAATTTTAGTTTGACCCCTTATGTATGGGGTAAAATTACTCCTGAGTTCCTTTCGTTAAAGGGCTGATTTCCCACTAAATATTCGTATTTCTCTCCCACTTGTTAGGTAGTACGGTTAGAAATTATATTACGGTGTGGATTAGTTTTTTATAGTTACTCTTAAGAGAGATTCTGATAGACATAAAAATACACTTGTAACATCATAAAGGAAAAAAATAAATTTGCATTACAACAAACTGTTGCCGAGATTGTTACATGCTTGCAAGTAATTAGTACACATTTTGAGGCAAACCAATCATTTATGAGTAATCTCATCGTAAGGACGCACATGGTTGAAAACGATTCATAATGTGTACATTTCAAAAAATAATAAGTGAGAATTTAAAAAAAAAAAAAAAAAAATTATGAAGTTCTGATCAAGATCCAAAAACAATTATATGATTTTAAGTTAAAATCCAATTTGTCAATAGATGGTTTCTGAATTATTAGATCAACCGACTACCTAGCATCCACGTGTCCACTGCTTGACTTTAAGTCAATGAGTGACATCATAGATATAGCAGATGACTAGGTGCATGGGTTGTCACCGGTCCGCATCTTCTTGATTAGCCGTGGTGCACCCATCCGTCATGATCCCACAAATTTTTTCACATCGATTTGGTGTCTTCCTATACATCGTTGTATAGAATTTATTTCATGGTTAATGCTAAGGTAAACATTAAAAAGAAAACGAGAGGAGACATGTTTGGTAGACATAGATTTTGCATCACTATATATGTGTGTGTGTATATATATATATATATATATATATATATTAGCAGGCTCGTTTTCTATTGGAAAAAACAACTTTTACGATGACCAATCTGGTCCTCTACACACACATCCATTCCTAATTAAGTAATGTGCAACACTTTTAGCATATTGGGAAATTCAAGTTTCACCTTATATATTATCAATATATGTAGGGAAATTTCTCCTTCATAGTAGCATATACAGTGTCTAAAAATAAATATGAAAAGACTTTTTAAATATATATTATGATAATAGACATTCCAACCATCAAATAATGTGTGAAGTTAAAAGAGAAAGAAGAAGAAAAGAAATCTGGCTGCTTATACTTGAAAGGATGGGCAGAGGAATGCCAGGGGAGACGAGGAGAGTAAACATTATTGAAAATTTGAAGGAAACCAACACTAGTGACTGAATATGGATGCAACAAGAGTCAACCCACCAACAGACTTTGTAGATGGTCACGTGATCATCATCATTAAAGTGGAGATCCCGCCATACTTTGTCAGTTAAACTCGTGTGGGATCATCTGCCCACCTAACACTCCTCATTTTTTTTCACCGTCTCCTTTGCTAGGATGCCATTTGCTCTCCTTTGCTAGGATGCCATTTGCCAACATGCCTTTTTGTTTTTTACTCATCAAATAATTACTAGGGTCCAACTGATATAAAATATTATTACACAGTCTAAAATACTGTTTTCAAAAGGTAAAAGAGATTTATCTATATTGAAGGAGAAAATTATCCTTATTTTTTAGATAAACTGACGCTCGAATCTTGCTTTTAACCTTTTAAGAAAGTTAAAAAAAATGGTTGATATCATTGTATCAATGCACTTTGAAGGCCAATATGCCTTGTTAAAGGTGTAGTTTGGATAGATATATTAAAATATGTCACAAGATTACGGGAAAAATGTGTTATAAGATTATTGGATTATTACTATCGATGTTGTTGTCGTTATTCAAAACTTACAAATGGTGATGACTTGACTTGATTACATAAATTTTAATTGTAACATAAACATGACACAGCTTACTTTGTGGCGGGCGCTGATATTGGGAAATTCACAATAAAGTCCATGGATGACGTACGAACAGTCAACAAATCAGTTCATTTTCGACCACCAAACAATCTCCTCAACATAAATGAGCTTGCTTCTTTGTGGGAGCAGAAGATTGGCCGTACTCTCCCTCGAGTCACCATCACCGAAAATGATCTTCTCGATGTTGCTAGAGGTTTGCATCTTTTATATAGCCCCGTCTTATTCATGCTTTCGTTATTGTTTATTTTTTACTATAACATGACCATTAATACATGAATTAGACCTACAATGTTAAAATATCAAGTTGTGTTATTAGAATAACATGCTCATAAAACTAGTTTACCAAGTTAATTAAGTCATACCTTGTCATACAATAGTATAATTAGTTTCATTAAGTAGGTCACGTTGAAATTTGATGCGACAATCAAATTACATCATCAACTTAAATTTGACTAAAACTAGACATGTTTGAGTTAATCTTTGAAAACCCTTTTTTTTTTTCGGTGGTTGTGCAGAGATGCGAATTCCAGAAAGCATCGTGGCATCATTCACTCATGACATATTCATAAACGGCTGCCAGATAAATTTCTCCATTGAAGAGCCAGAGGATATTGATGTTAGCTCTCTGTACCCAGACGCTCGGTTTCAAACCATTGATGAGTGCTTCAATGACTTCCTTGTAAAGTTGGTTGAGAATCCAAAAGTGCTCAAGCAAGCTTCAGGCAATAACAACAACAATGGCATTATCATGCCAGCACCTAAACAAGAAGCAATGGCTATCGCCACCTGCACATGATCACCATTATTCGTATTTTGATTTGTAATAAATAATCTACCATTGAACCTCTCTACTTTTAAATGCGATCATTTCAGGTGTGTTGTAGCAGCAGAAAAATTTATTTCTACCAAGGATTTTTATTTATGACGTTAGGCCTAAGGGTGTCTTAAAAATTGTTGCCCTTGTGATTCATACTCATCAAAATTTGTATTTGTGGTAACACCTGATTTATAGTCCGGTGCTTCAATCGTGCAATTCTGCTTAAGATTATGTTTAGTTTCTAAATTTCTGTTTCTTTATTCCTTCTCTTTTCGGACAGAGAGTAACAATAACTCTCTCAATTGATTCAATTTTGAGATCTCTGCATAACAAAAATAATACTTCAGATAATAAAAAAGCATATGACCAACTGAGGATTTCGAAAACCACTTAAAGTATGATAAAATTTGAAAAACAATCTTATAGTGCAGATATCTAATAAAAACCAAATGAATTTGTAAATAATGACAGAGGGTTAAAATCTTAGAAGTATTTTTCAAATCTCCCTAAGCCCTATAACAAAATAAACAAAACATAACAATGACCAACTATCACAAAATTACTTGAAACTCAGACTCAACTTGAATTTTAAGCGAAGATCAAGTAAAAGAAAGGAGCAACGAACCACCAGCAAGAAACTAACCTTTACTCATTTCTTCTGATCTTGAATAAATTTTTCAAGTTCCCATTGACAAAGATCTCTTCTGCAAATATTTAACAACTTGAAGAGACAAATGTTGTAAGATGTCATAACATAATGCAACTTCTTCAAACTTCTGCACCTGATTACTATTGGACAAGGCAACAACTTGAAACCTGTAGTGACAGTAGTTTCTCGTCTTAAAGGTTATACATACATATATATATATATATATTTATTTACAATTTCAGAAAACCAAAGCAATATATCTGTGTTCAGAGGAAAAAAAATAAAATAAAAAGAAGAGAGAAAAAACTAAGAAATTTATATAATCATTGTTTCTGTCACTCTACTTATCCTAATGTTAGCTTAGGTGAAATAAACAAGCACCATTGACTAGTGCTGAAGTTCTTTCAGTGAAAACTGTAAAAGCATTTTCCCTGTTTAAGTTATTTTCCATTCTCCATACACTCCCAGCTCTTAGGAAGTAAGAAGCCGGCGGTTAGAATCAAACATCATACACAGGTAATCGCTCCTCGATAGTGATTCGGCATATTGGGCATTTTTTACACTTCTCACAGCAGGAGCTGCAGTGCATTGGAAAATTATCAGCATGTCACCATAAAATAAGAGGGAAAAGGCAAATAAATGTATGATCAGATTGCTTCAAGATGTCGCGAATTTTAGGTTCATCAAGATAAACGACCATACCTACAAAGTATGCGATGCCTGCATGGAAGCAAGACGACACTAATTTCACGCTCAAAGCAGACTCTACATAACACTTTTTCCTGCAGATTTTACGAAGAAATCATTTGGTACACTCTTAAGATAATCATAGATCACAAGGACATGTATTAACCATTGCAACATGCTAACAATAAATCATGACAAACCCTGTACTTAAGGGAATGTCTCAAGAAGTACAGTATACTCATTAATTTTACACAATATATCCACACTATAGAGAAACCAACAGTCGAAGTTAAAATTATTACGTTTTGAAGTCTTTCAAACTCCTGCTGGCTATATTTCGTGATCTCCGTCTGCTCACCGAGAGCTGCTTGAAGTCTCCATACCTGCAATCAGGTGAGAATTGAGATAGTGAACATAAAGCAGGCAGCAGCAACATCATAATAGGTTTGGTATCTGCAAAAATATATATTAGACAAATTGGATATACATATGAGTGTTACCCAAACTTTAATGAATGCCAACATAAAAACCAGACATACAGAGAATAATCTTAGATGAAAGGAGTATGAAGGTTAACTCTGCACCATAAATAATCACCTCTTCAGCAAGATCCCTTTTAGGCATTTTCTTCACTATTTCTGGTGGATAGCCACAGAAAGTGTTATACCTGCAAGGTTAAAAACCCAAAACACAAAGATCAGTATTTCTTCCTTCTGGTTATAGTCTTTTAGTTACAAGGGATTCCAATGGAACTCTTCTAGGAATAGTTCAGCGGCCCCAAATGTGTTATACAGCAGCCACAACAAAATGAGACTATTTCATCAAGAATAACTCATGAATGTGAAATCAAAGATTATTCTCTATTGAAAACCAAACCAAGATTAGTGTAAGCAATTAGGACCAGCCGAACATATATACCACACCATTAATTATGTTGCATGTGAACTTTAAGGGTGTTGAGTTCTAAAACCTTTTTAAAGCAGAAACAGAGTTCTCCTACACTTTAAATTTAAGCAAATCATAGAATAAAATCGTTTGCTTCCATTTCCATTTTTGTTAATTCAGGTCATGCCTAATTCAATTTCTTTGTTTATAAGCATCCGTCCTCTTTAAAACATGTTGTACAATCATAAGCAATACAGGTACATGCAAACCAAAAAGAAAAACTACATACAATTCAAGCATCTCCTATAAATTATAAAGAAAGAATACAAATCCCTACTGACCCCGAACCACTCTCCTGAACAAGTCTGGCCTGTTCTTCACGACTCCCTTCATCAATTGACCACCAACCCAATAACCTGTTGAACACATGCAGAAAACATGTTTTGATAGGAACAAGTGCAAAAAAATGTTAACTCTCAAGTCATACAACATCATAACAGACATTGTTGAGGTAAGTAACATCATATCTATCGAAAATTGCTTCTAATGGAAGTGAAAGTCATTACCTGGAACCATGGTGCAAAAACCCCAAGCAATCATAAGCTCCTGCGGAAAATGTAAAATACATTCCGGTGCCAGCTCCACTTCGAAGTAAGAGTACTATCTTCTCAGCCAACCTAGACGAAGCAAATAGGACACCGGCACCTTGCAGCAGGAAAAGAGGGGAGAAAAGGATTGGAAGTGGTATATTTCTAGCACCAGCTGGGGTTCCCTGAAATACAGATCTGTCAACGAGATGTACCAACCAGCAGCCATGACCACAAATCAACAGAACAAATCACACATACCTCTAACCGCATACAAAGGAGGACTTGAAATCCTATAACTGGAACTTTCATAATGTGACCACCAATGTCTGACAGGCCGCACATTCTATCCTGATTCTGATCATCCTCGGGAGAAATGACCAAGCCACTGTTCCAATCAAGATACCTAATACTCATAGAAGAAGAACCAGCTTGTCTTGTCCGAGGACTTCGATGAATTACTGGATTAGACCATTTTGTACAAACAAGAAATGCGAAGCATTCTGCAATGCTGCAGCAATAATATGTTCACACATTGCTTCTAGGATCATTCAAAACCATGAAGAAAACTTTATGTGGCAATGCCCCACAAAGGTACAAAATGATGAAGTGATGATGTAAGAAGCAGAGAAGAACGTACCCAAAATTTATTAATAGGTCCCACCACCCAAGGGCACCTACATAACCTACGACAATTCATACATGAAAATTTGGAATTAAGGAAGGCAGTATGTTATAAATGTGTTAGGAAATTTGGGTATGAGTAAACATTTGATTAATCAACTTAAAGCAAGGACATTTTGATGGTTATATTATAGCGATAAAAAGTAAATTGCATAAATAACAAAGCTGGAATGATTGGCAAAAGCTCCCATAGATAAACAAGTACTGACAATTTATGGCTCATTCGATAGTATTTTGCAAAAGAAGCCATTCTGAGATCTATAAAACATTACGTTCTTAGCAGTGGTTCAATCTCAGTCACTCGGCCAACTTCCAAAAGAGGCAATTCTGAGATCTATCAAGGAACACACTGTATACTCGATAATAGGCATTCTATACATGTAATGGTCATGTCTCCAATAGTATTGTAAGCAAAATCATGCCAAAACAGAATTTCAAGCAAGCCAAAAACAAAAATAGGTTTGTTTGAAAAAAAAGATAGGCAAACATATTGCACGTCAATGAACGTTTAAATCGTATAAAATGAAGCTTAACAAAATATATAACATTCATTCAGGAAAAGACAATGAAAAAAGGAAAATATATAACATGTTTTTCTATTTTGAGCACAATTCCTTGCAATATCATTTAAAACCTAATGTGCTTAAACAAATTACCACATAGCTTTAAGACGGTGAAGACTGTAGCCGCCACAAAGAAGACCATGGAAATGGCAACCCAAAAGTGCTGCAAACAATATGATCAGAGTCAAATATTAGTCGATTTTATATAATCTCATCCATAATTAGGCCAATTTTTTTTTCAAATACCACTATCTCGAAAAATAGCTCAAGTGTGTGATCACAATGGCTAAATGTCTAAAACTAGATTCTACAACTATAAAACATGTAGAAAGTCCTATGATTGAGGAAGTTATTATAGGAAATTTTCATCTTTGACAGATTGTGTGCCTATGATTAGGAGACAAATTGTATGACCATAATTAGATTTGACAGATCGTGTGCCTATGATTAGGAGACAAATTGTATGACTATAATTAGAACCAGCCTCTGACATTGCTGCTCTACAGAAATGGAAGTCAAAAAATTCTTTGGTAACAACTTGGCTTGTGAACTCCATGCAACTTTCAATTGGCAAACCTTATCTCTTCTTGCCGACAACGATGGACGTCCGCGAAGCAATTCGCGAAACCTATTTGGTCATGGAGAACTCATCGCAAATCTTTGAACTTAAGACCTGATTATGGCAGATGAAGCAAGGAGAGAGAGATGAGACTGCGTATTACCTGAAGATGTCGGCGATCTGGCAAGAACTCCAATTGAGTTACACAAATGAATGGAAGTGCACCGATAATAGTGTTCGCTACTGAAAGTGACTCGAGAAAGAACGAGTCTTCGAATTCTTGCCCAATCTCAACCAAGAACTGGATGACGTTCGCGGGAGGATCTTGAGCCACCGACCTCTGCCCTCAACTCGTGAAACCTTCTCTAAAGTCAGAAGAAAAGAAAATAGGAGGAAGGTGATGCTCGAGTCATTGACAGTGCAAAACGGGTCAACAATGCAGAAGGCCCAATCCAGTGGCTCAAGTGAAGGATCAACTCTTAAAATCAAAGGCCCATCAAGTGGGTTAGACCCAAATAAAATTAAAAACAAGCCTTGGTGTGAACATTGTAAAAAACCAGGCCACATTATAGAAAAATGTTGGGAGTTGCATGGTAAACCAGCTGATTGAAAGCCTAGACAGAGCAATCGAAATCGTGGATATCAAGCTGGGATTGATGCTCAATTAGAACGCAACCCTACCCTGAGTGAGGGATTTAATCCTGAACAAATGGAACAACTTTATAAAATGTTCTCCAATTTCCAAACCACCAGTCAGTCTAATTCAAATATTCCAACTGGGTCATTAGCACATCGAGGTAATTCTTTACAATCCTTAAATACCAAATTACAATCTAAGACTCCCTGGATCATTGATTTTGGTGCCTCTGATCATATGATTGGTTCATGTAATCTTTTTCTATCATACTCACCTTCTGCTGGAAATCTTAAAGTTAAAATTGCAGATGACTCACTCTCGTCAGTTGCAGGAAAAAAGAGTATTCGACTCTCTAATTCTATTATTTTAGAATATGTTCTTCATGTTCCAAATTTATCATGCAATTTGTTATCTGTCAACAAATTAACGAAATACTCCAACTGCTCCATTAAATTTTTCCTATCATTATATATTTTTCAGGACCTATCATCGGGGATGACGATTGATAGTGCTAAGGAATGTGATGGACTCTACTACTTTGAGGAAGCTAATGTGAGTAAACAATGTCAAACTGTACTTTGTAATTCTGTATCTTCCTCTAAGGATAGTGATATTTTGTTATGGCATTTTAGACTGGATCATCCCAATTTTCAATATTTGCAAAGAATGTTTCCTGTTATGTTCTTGAATAAAAGGTATTTTGATTTCCAATGTGAGATATATGAATTAGCAAAACATCATCGTACCTCTTTTCCAAAATCTATATACAAACCATCAAAACCATTCTCATTAATCCACAGTGATCTATGGGGTCCATCGCGTATTCCTACTCGCACTCATACAAAATAGTTTGTCACGTTTATTGATGTTGATGATCATACACGTGTTTGCTGGGTATATTTATTAAAAATAAAAGCAGATGTTCATTCTGTGTTTATCAATTTTCACTCCATGATCCAAACACAATTTCAAACTTCAATCCAAATACTTCAAACTAATAATGGTATCGAATATTTCAATACCATTTTGGGTAATTTCTTTCAAAAACATGGGATAATCCATCAAAGTTCTTGCATTGACACTCCTTAACAAAATAGAGTTGTCGAGCGTAAAAATCGACATCTCCTTGAAGTTGCTTGTGCCTTAATGTTTTCCACTCATATGCCTAAACAATTCTGGGGTGATGTCATCTTAACATCTGGCTTATCTTATAAATAGATTACTCAGTTGCGTACTTTCATTTGAAACACCAATCCGGAGATTTCAAAAATTTTTTCCAACCTATCGTCTTAGTTCTGGTGTACCTTTAAAAGTGTTTGGTTGTACTACATTTGTCCATGTTCACGCTCATCATCACAGTAAATTAGACGCTAGGGCAGTTAAATGTATTTTTCTCGGTTATTCATCTATCCAAAAAGGCTACAAGTGCTATGATCCTATAAATAAAAAAGCATTTGTTAGTCTTGATGTTACCTTCTTTGAACACACACCTTATTTTCAAAAATTTACTCTTTAGAGGGAGAAATTGAGTGAATATCAGTTTTTTATTTGCTCGCTTAATCTTGATTTCTCTCTCTTTAAGTCAACTCAAAACACTAGACCACTCCATGAGTCAATTCTAATCTCAAACCCTAAATCACCCTCCAAGTCTAATATGTCATATACAGATGAAAATTTGAAAATAGGGGGAGATGGAAGAAAACAAAATGACAAGGAGATAATTGTTTACTCGTGGAGGCCAAAGTCAAAGGAAAAGGAAGATATCACATCTGATGCACCCGAAAAGTTTGAACCACTGATTGCTCCGAATACAAACGAGCCTTTTGATCTTGATCTGCCCATTGCCCTTAGAAAAGAACCTCGGTCATGTACACTACATCCTATCTCAAAATTTATGTCTTATAATTCTCTGTCCACAAAATTTCGTGCCTTCACTTCTAATTTTGACAGCACAAAGATCCCAAAAAATATTTATGAAGCATTAGAGGTCCCTAAATGGAGAAATACAGTCATGGATGAAATAACAGCCTTGGAAAAAAATGGTACTTGGGTGGTAATGGAGTTACCGAGAGCGAAAAAGCCTGTACGCTGCAAAAAAATTTTTACTCTAAAATACAAAGCTGATGGAACAATAGAGCGGTATAAGGCCCGCTTAGTTGTAAAAGGGTTTACTCAAACATATGACATTGACTACACAGAAACAATTGCACCAGTGGCAAAGATGAATACGATCCGAGTTCTATTATCTTTGGCAGCAAATCTAGATTGGCCTTTTCAACAACTAGACATCAAGAATGCTTTTCTGAATGGTGATTTAGAAGAAGAGGTATTTATGACTTTACCACCTGGGTTCATCAAAAAGGGAGAAGAAAATCTTGCATGTAAGCTTAAAAATTCTTGTATGGCCTTAAACAATCACCAAGAGCATGGTTTGACAAGTTCGCAAAGGTGATAAAAGGTCAAGAATACAGTCAAGTGCAGTTAGATCACACAATGTTCATCAAGCAATTTGAAAAAGGTTTGAAAACAATCCTAATTATGTATGTAGATGACATAATCTTGACAGGAGATGCATAGCTAAGATGGATAGGCTAAAAAGAATCTTAGCTACTGAATTTGAAGTAAAGGATTTAAGCCAGATGAGGTTTTTCTTGGGAATGGAATTTGCCAGTTCAAAGAAAGGTATTTGTGTTTCTCAACGAAAATACATTCTTGACTTGCTTTCTGAAACAAGAATGCTTGGATGTAAACCAAGTGACATTCCAATTGAAGTAAGAAAGAAAGTTGATGCCATTGGGAAATCAGTGGAAACTGATAGATATCAAAAGCTGGTTGGTAAGCTAATTTATCTCTCACATACAAGACCTGACATTACATTTGCAGTGAATGTAGTGAGCCAACACATGCATTCACCTAAAGAAGAACATCTTGAAACAGTTTACAAGATTCTCATATATCTAAAAAGGACATCTGGCAGAGGATTGTTCTTCAAGAAAGGTGAACGAAAAAAAATAGAAGTGTTCACAGATACTGATTGGGTAGGATCAGTTGAAGATAGGAGATCAACTACCGGATATTGCACCTTAATATGGGAGAACTTGATAACATGGAGAAGTAAAAAGCAGAACGTAGTTGCTAGAAACAAAATTCAGAGCAATTGCCCAAGGGATGTATGAAGGATTATGGTTAAAGAAACTCTTGGAAGAAATGTTTGTCATAATAAGTTATCCAATTAAACTTTATTGTGACAATAAAGATGCTATTAACATTTCTCTTAATTCAATTCAGCATGATCGAACCAAACATGTGAAAGTAGACAGACATTTCATTAAGGAAAAAGTTGATAATGGAACTGTTTGCATGATATACATCCCTACCAAGGAACAGATTGCCGATATCTTAACCAAAGGGCTTCCTCGACAGCTATTTGATGACTTCATTCGCAAGTTAGATTTGATTAACATCTATAATCCAACTTGAGGGGGAGTGTAGAAAGTCCTATGATTGAGGAAGTTATTATAGGAAATTTTCATCTTTGACAGATTACGTGCCTATGATTAGGAGACAAATTATATGACTATAATTAGAAGATTTATTTCCCTTTTTTGTTCTGAAGTGTAGCTATAAAGTAGAGGTGTAACATGTACAAAAATATAACATTGAATAAAATACAAAAGTGTGTTTATTCATAAAACATCTTGCAGTAAGTTATGCTGCATTTTTCTTCAACAAAAAAGTCCCCCATAACACAGTATGCATAGGATAAATCCAAACAATGGGAAATCAAACACAATTTCTATAAATAGATTCCATCTTTAAGCATAGATAAAATCTTCAAAAGCCGATAGAACCTAAAGACAATCTGAAAAATTAGGGACAAAGAATACATATATAATACACTTCAGCTCAGTTTTGCATATCTTATAACTCCCACAATGACTAAGGGGTTCATCCTAACCTAACACTAAGCCATTTAACTATTTAAAATCCACAAGTAGCAAAAGCATTATGGATTACAAGCTCTAAAATGGCTTTTGATAAGCAATGTGCAGGATATGACAGCCAATTAACATGAGGATTTCTTCTTATTTTGTTAAAACCTTTTTGTGCTTGTGGTGGGTTGCTTTGAATAGATCAGGCATGGGCCTAATTTGAGAGATACATTCCCCTCCATGTTATATAACTAATATAATAGAACTTACAGGCAGTGCCTCCCATATTGCTTCATCATTCATGCTTTCTTCATCACCTGGCATAAGAGCCCTACACATTCTGAACAAGAAATTATCTTCAGTCATAAATCCTGCATAATAACATATTAATCCTGGACTCACAGACCACAGTAACAAATTGTAAATAACGCAGAACAACGTAAGTTTAGGATATCAATGAGGGAAGAAACACCATTTCAAGTTTTAACCATCTATTGTAGTAGCTATAAAACTGCAATAGTCATTTCATGAAATTTTAATATCCCATAAGGACCGCGTATGTCTTCATTCTTCCAAAACTATAAACCCACAAATTTGTAAAACCACTTTTCACCCCAAAAGCTTGAGTTGAAAACATTATCCAATACTGACACTCAGAAACCCTCCCCCTCCCTTAATGCCACATACATGGACCTAATAATATAGTATTGTGAAGGCATTTGAGCTTAAAAACAATGCTTACTACTTTTGACATAAAGTGTTAGAAAACTTTAAGAGACTGGTCTGCTTTGCTGAATCTATTCCAACAAGATGTGCTACAGATTAAAACCTAAAAGAAGTAGACAAAATGTTTTCAGAAAAGGTAGTGTCTGGTTACATTATGACATTTAACGGGAAACGGAGACATGCAGGTAAGCAGAATTTACATTAAAATGTCATTCATAGTCTCAAAAAGGTTAAATTATTGGGCGGGGGGTGGGTGGAAGAATAAAGTGGATATAAAAAGGGGAACGGACTCGGGACAATTTAACAAATAGCAAGGTCATCTAACTCTATGTATCAATGAATAAATATTTCATTTGGTTCACAATATAAAAAGAAAATAACATATAAATGAGAAGAAGGGCAAATCATACTGACAATTTTGCTTAAACTAATTCAGTACAGGAGTCTATATGTTAACTGCCTGACAATAATCACTAGTACATGATTTTTTTATCTTTTTTGGGTTGGCACCAAGCCACCAACTAGGTTAGGGTTCCGCTAGAACCTGCACACATTAACCACTAGAAGCGTGGCCCTATTAGCTACTTCCACAACCAGCGAGAGGTCTCCCAACACTTGTTTTTTTTAAGAGCTAGATAAGACTCAAACCCACATTGCTAACATTGAGGGGGTGCACAATCCACTCACCCAAAAATATTGTACACTGGTACATGAATTTTGATAGAATTAGGAATAAATGTATTAGCTAGAAAACATACCTGAAATTGTCAATTAGAATAATCATTTCAAATGCCAACAGGGGAAGAAAGACAATTTTCAAGCTGAAAGCCGCAAAACCTTGAACTGTAAAAGAAAAAAAAAAATGAAAAAATAAAACAAAGTAAAGGTTTAAGCATTGAACACAGTCATTGTCCATCAAGAAAACATATTAATGGAATTAAGGTTTTAAAACTCGAAAGGCAAGGCGAGCCGAGATGGCTACCTCAATTTGAAATGACAAAAAAATTTTAAAAAATAATTAAAAAATTAAAAAAAATAATAATAATGAAAAAACTTACATAGATATCATCATAACATTGAAAAAAAATAATGATAACCAATGTTAGGAATATAAGTATCAAACCAAATAGAACAAAATCAACAAAAAAGGGCCGACTGCCCTTTTTATTCTAGGGTTTCTAGGGGCTAGGGTTGAAGATGAAAAAGAGAAGAGAATCAAAAGGGTTGTCGACCCTATTAATAAGAGTGTACAACAAGTTCCAAAGAAATAAATATGTACAAATCATAATCCCTTTAATATAGGAATAAGGGCAACTACTTCAATACTGATAATTCTTAAACTTCCTCCTAATTAATTGTCCATATATAAAAGTGTATAACAAGTTCTAAAGAAAGAAATATGTACAAATCGTAATTCCTATAACATAGAAACAAGATCAACTATTTCATTATTGATAATTCTTAAACTTCCTCCTCATTTAAAAATGATTTTTGGCTGAGATAGACGTAGTGACCGCCTCAGCCCAGTGACTGCCTCAAGCAGATGAGGCAGCCCACAATCTAGTACGGTCTTAGGAGCCCACCTCAGGGCGCTTTTGGCCTTGAGGCAATGCGTCAGATCGCCTTTTAAAACAATGAATGGAATATATCTATGTATCAATGCCAACTAGTGTGAATTTTATTAAAAGAGCCAACTCTGTCCACCAACTTTCTAATTTCTTGACGAAATACCCACGCATAAGTAAAACCAAAATAGAAATAGTAAACAAGAGAAATAAGAAAGAATTAGAGTTGATCACCCATAATATAAAGACAACAAAAACAAGGTCTTCATACATACCATATATACTCTCAAGATATATACATAGAAGCAGTTCAAATGCAACGAGCAATGGTGTTGCAACAATGGCATGGCAAGGTGCCCACTGTTCAAGAAAGGGAAATTGTATTCACAATTTATGATGTGAACAAATGTAAAGAAATATAAAGTAGTAAATACAAAATCAGATAACAAGTAATGATTTCTTTGAATTGTGTCCAGTAGTAGAGAAAGATATAAACACACGTTACGACTATGTGGAACTGAGGGAGCAGGTAAAGAGAATCTTCCTCGAGCAACAACTGCATGGAATATCCAAATTGGGAAAAATATAATCCTGCACACCAAAATGAACACATATAGCCATTAAAACCTAAAACTTTTTGTAATTTTTTCTTTCTTAAATTGCATGCAATTAAAACTAAAATAATCAAAGATATAAGAATGGTTATACCCAAAATGTCGGGATTACAACAAAGAATTCCACAACTGTGGTAGATTAAAAGTGAGCTTACACCGAAATACACCCACATCTTCCTTTATCACATTAGCATCTCTCAATCATATTGCTTACACTCCCTCTCACCCAACCACCAAATAACCTTAAAAGATTCTAGTCAAAAGAATTGGTAGAACAAGAAACATGAACACATATGAGGTCGTCACCTTAATTCAAAACGACAAAAAAAATTAAAAAAATAATAATAATAATAATAACACAAAAATCATCCATAAAATTTAAAAAAAAAAAAAAAATAGTGACAAACAATGTTAAAAACACAAATATCAAACAAATTAGAACACAATCAACAAAAAATGGCCAACTGCCCATTTTATTCTGGGGTTTGTAGGGTTTAGGATTGAAGATGAAAATGAGCATAGAGTGAAAGGATAAATGACCCTATAGATAAAAGTGTACAACAGGTTCTATGGAAAGAAATATGTATAAATCATAATCCTTATAACATAGGAACAAGGTCAACTATTTCATTATTAATAATTCCTAAACTATCTCCTAATTAATTGTCTACATATAAAAGTGAACAACAAGTTCTAAGCAAAGAAATATGTACAAATCATGATTCCTATAACATAAAAACAAGGGCAACCATTTCATTATTGATAGTTTCTAAACTTCCTCTTAATCAATTGTATTAAAATCAGTCTAGATCTTTCCGCATGGTTAAAAAGATGAATGTTTTGGCTGAGGCAGACGTTGTGACTGCCTCACCACTGCCTCAGTCTGCCTCACCTCGAGGCGGCCACCAATCTGGTGGGGTCTGAGGCGCCCACCTCAGGGCCCTTCGTCCTTGAGGCAGCATTTGCCTTTTAAAACAATGCATATAAAAGCTAAAAAGCTTTTCTCCACTTTTTAAGCAACTCCCGATACTCAACACTATGGTATGTAGTGTGTGTTTAGTCATTCAGAGAATCTCTTTCCTCAAACCCACCAAATCTCTCTTAACCGAATATTTGAAAAACCTGATTTCTGAAACAACACCACAAACGTCACCAACACATAACCTGAACTCCAGAAAAACTATGTTAAAACCAAAAGTTTGTAAATCTTAGTTCATATCCACTACACTATTTCAATATCTCATGTTTGAAAAAACAAACAGAAAGATTTTTTCTTCTTAATTCTGTTCGGAGTATTAAATCTGGTACTTCAAGCCAAATCCAATCAAAGCCAACCTGCTTAATATAATTCTCACTAAGTTGATTTCTCATAGAACCCCAGATTCCAAACACTTTTTCTTCATCAATTTCATTTGTTTTGCTATTCCAAGTGCTAAATATGTACGCTACCATAAAAATAAAATTCGCACTCTCTCATATACACCAGTTCATTTAATTTAGCCACTTAATAATTAAAAGATAATTTTTTTTTTCAAGAAATGATATATGTTTTTTTAAAAGAAATCAGCAACTTATATAATCCTAAGAAGAAATGAAGTCCAGTTTCGAGGTCCAATTAAACAAATACAAATTCAACATCTTCAATTCATTAATTCCCGACAAGTACCAAAACAAAGATAATGTTTTCTTATAATATATACACAAACGAACCGGTTTGATTGAAATTGAAATTCGTTCGTTAAACCGTCTCGAACACAAACAAAAAAGCGAAGTTTCCAGGCGAATCAAAATCAAATAACAGAAACAGAAATAGAAAGAGAGAAAGTGACCGAACCACCAAGAGTAGGAGACGACGTGATCGAGTTTGAGAACGAGCAATATCGTGAAAGAGAAGAGAAGGCTATGCGCGACGACTGCCTGTACCGACTTCAACACTCTTCTCCAGGTCATCATCTTCGTATTCGTCTTCTTCTTCTTCTTCCTCTTCTCTCTATTACATCAAAATCAAAGCAATTCAGCTCGGCGAGTCGACAATTCAGGTTTCAGTGGGCGCCATTGAAACCACTCTCTTTCTCTCTCTCTCGCTCCCCTCTTTCTGGTTGCTTTGGTTTGATGGACAAAAATACAAAACGTATTAATATTCTTTTGCTTTTTCTAACTTACAAACTTTCTTTATTATTTTAGGGAAAATTACACTAAGCCTGGACCTATTATGTTATTACAGCAATGATGCGAGTTTAGCTTAAATTACATTTCAACACCTTTGACTGAGTTTGACAAACATAAAGATAACAAGAAGGATAACACCTTAAGGGTAGATTAGTCATTTTACATATGAAAAATTATAAATAAATAAATAAATGACCATAGCCAATCACCACTTGCCACATCACATTAAATTAAAAGTAATTTAAACAATAATTATATTTTAAATAAAAAAAGTAATTAAATGAAAAGAAAAAAAATTAAAATAAGAACTTTTTTTTTAGAAACAAATAAAAATAAGAACTTAAAAAATTAAAAATTAAAAAATATATATATGGTCATCAATGGGATACTAGTCATTTAACACCCATCTCCACCACAATCTGACACCTAGACTCAACTACATCTCAACACTGAACCATTAATTGAAGAGTTGTATCGTCGTGTGCCATCTCCGACACCCTCACACCATTGCCACACCACCTCGAAGCTTCCATTGCCATTGCGACTTATCAAGCTCACACAACCTGTTTTGAAGCAATTAATTGTATCTCCTCTATAGAGATTGCACTAGAATGGTGTGAGAGATGTGCATTGGTATAGAACAATCTCCAACCTCCATCATTCCATTGTTTTTAATATATATATATATATAAAAAAAAAAAAAACTTGGCTTTGATGTTTATAATGTTCTTTTTTATTAGATTTCTATTGTTTTTCTAATGCTCATCCATGACTAGATCTATCAGCTTAAATCCATATCTGTTTAAGATTTTTCTTTTAATTTTTTTATTATTTTTTCTTAAATATTTTAATTGGTAAATATTGAATGGAATAATTGACGAAGATATAGTGTTGTGAAGGAAGAATAAGAGTTTTGGAAAGAGGTTATTGTGGTCGAAGAAGAAGATGTTGTATGTTCATCTTTGATAGAAGAGATAAACAAAAGAAACTACCTGATTCATTGACAGATGAACCAGATATCCATTTAATTTCTTTTTTTTATTATATATAAATTTTTATTTTAATTAATATATTTAAATTAATTTATATCGACATAACATCAGGTAGTCAATAATCACATTACATTCGATTATGTGCAAAGATTATTAGGTATTTTTCATCAGATTCTGTTAAAATCATCATTGTTGTGATAATAGGTTATGTCTAGTTACTTTAGTATAATTTTTTGATTATTTTATTCTTTCTCTCTCTCTCTCTCTTTGCTTCACGCATTCCATTTTTTTTTATTATATTCATCAAAGACCATTTTACCCTTCCATAATGTTGGTTACCATTTGTGTTGTCATTAGCCATTTTGTTACAAGAAATGTTAGCTTTCTTGAATTTTTTGTTCAAGTGATATAGTATATAAGTTACCAATATTATATTAATTATAATATCATCTTATAATTTATAAAATATTGATAATTCATATATTATATCATTTGAGCATGAATTTAAATAAAAAATTTAAGAAATCTAACATTACTCTTTTGTTATCTATGGATGGCACTGTTTGTCTCCTACTTCAAAATGTCCAAATGAATTTGGATTGAGATAATTCTAATTTCTCCTTTATAATTTGGCATAATAGTCCAAAAATCCTCCGACTTCAAAAATAGTTAAAAATCCCCCGTTGTCTATGAAAATAGCTAAAAATAGCCAAAAAAACCCCTATTATTTATAAAAATAACCAAAAAATCCAATCATCAAGAGGATTTTTAGCAATTAAGCCAAACTATAGGAGATTTTTGGTTATTTTTATAAATTACTGGGGGATTTATAATAACTTCTGAAGTCAAGCAGTTTTTGGTTATTATGTCAAACTACAGGAAAAATTAGAATTATTCATTTTTGTATATATCATGAGTTAAATTACTATAATTTTATATTATAGGAAGATTTATTTTAATTAACTTGTAATGAATGACATTTTCAAATAGAGTAATTCTATACTTTTCAAATATTTTATTCAAATTCATGCTAAAATGATATAACATGTGAATTGTTAACATCTTATAAATTATAAGATGATTTCATAATTAATAGGATGTTGACAACTCACATATCATGTTATTTGAGCATAAATTTAGACAAAAATTTTGAAAAATCTAGCATTACTTTTTTAAATATTATTTACAATGAAATATGGAGTGATGATGAATAATGATTTCAGTTTTGATGCATTTTCTTTATTTTAAAAGTTATTTTAAGACTCATTCAAATAAAATAATATTTCATTGACAATGATAATTTCAGAATTTTTATTTTAGGAAGAATACTATTATCATTTTAGTAGGATTCAATTAATATTTTTTTAAGTTTTGTTTTCTTATTAAGGGGATATATTCATTCAAAACTTTTGCAGAATTACCCTAATCTCTATTTCCCCTAAACAAAGATAGGGTTAGGGCAACTCACCCCACCTTATTGAATAAAAATGAAAAAGAATTAAATTCTATGGCAACGAGAATCAAGAAAATAACACTTGATTCCTCGAGTTATTTATTTTCAGGAGCAATTTAATTTCTTACTTAAGTGTGGGGGTCCATGTCATTTGATGCCCTATAAATTTAGTAAACAATCAAACCACAAATCAAATCTTATCAAACCACAAATCAAATCTTATGTTCTCTTTTGCTCTTAAAGATTCATGATTAGTGTAGTGGATGAACTCTACAGTATGTTGACTTTGAACAGGCCTCATCAGTCAACTTTCTTGGAACCTGACAACTTATGTCCTGCATAAATCAAACAAAGAAAATGCAAGTGATCTTAACACTGGTAGGGTGTCGATCGAAGATACTTCAATGCTCAAGTCAGTAAACTGATCTTAATGTAAAAAAATGCAGTAATTGTAAAGCGTTATCAAACTGAAGGGAGTACCGAAGAAGAAGAATGATGGAAGACTATCAGAATCTTGACCGTTTTAACCTAAAAATTGGACGGAGTAGGAACAATAAGATATTGAGTATCAGTGGGTAAAACCTTATATAATAGAATAGTGCAAAAAGATCATGAATAGTATACTAGGTAAGTTTTCAGAAAATAGAGGTCGGTCACAATGAATACAGTTAAATACTAAGTTTTTTCTAGTAAAAACCCTTCTTAGATATATTTTTTCACACCACTACACTGACTCCATCACAAAATAATTCTAAATTTAGAGTAGAAGAAGAAGATACAAGAGAGAAAATGAGAAACCTCAAGTGGTTTGCAAGAGATGAGCAAGAGAGGTTGGGATGCTTTTTCCTTTTGATGAAGCCTATATTTATAGGTGGAAAAAGAGCCATTAGAACTTATTACACAATAAATGCAACATACATTATGGAATTTATGACGATGTCTATTATAGAGTTTATGATAATATCTGTTACAAAGAATTATTGCAACTTTCGTTACAATTCGTTTAAAGCTGTAAACTTTTATTTAAAGAGATGAACCTAGCTTGGGCTAAATTAACAACATGAATTGGGCCATTAGTATAGGTTTGATCAACATATTGGGCCAGTCTATTTTAACTAGTTTTAGGCTTACATTTTAGGCCTGAGAATTTTTTACCATTATAGTTTGTCCTCCACTGCTTCGATTGACTTATTCAATCAGAGCAGTGAAAGTTCTAATAACTAACTTGTAACTTAATTAGTTATACAATATCACAGTTGGGTAGTTGAATGTGACATTAAACCTCACGACTCTACCGGTTCATTAGGATATGGACTGTCTATAAGTGCTTAATGTGGACAATGATAGTTAAACCAATCATTATGATAGGTATCACTTCAATTAACTAGACCCTACAAGATGAACACTGTCCTAATAACGTTTCGCATCTACTACTTTTTGAATTGTTAAATTTAAATACTTGTAATATGAGAAGTAGTCGAATAATGTATTTTGTAAAACACTTTTTAGAGCACTCAAGTGACTAAAAATATGTTTATTGTTTGAACACTGCAATTTGAATACTTTTGATGTTAGTTTGAACAGCTTTTTGAGACCAACATTTTTATAGCGATACTGAGATTCAATGTTCGTGTTTATCATTATGACTTTCAAACATTATGTCTAAGTTAATAGTATATCCATCGAACAAGCATTGATCCCTGAAGTAAAAAGGCCTAGGAAGGAAATGAAAAAAATTCAGGAAGCCTAGGCTATTAAGAGCAAGCTTGAGGATGTTGAGAAGGTAAAGAATGCTGTCGAGAAAGGTAAAGCCACTATAGACATGGCTGCATCTGTGACTAATGACAGAGCAACTAAATTGGAACAGATGATGAGCCAACAAGCCGAGAAGTGGTGAATTATGAATGAGTCACTTGAAGAAGAACTTGTGGGGAAACCGTAAGGATTGAGAGGTGCAAAAATACGTTGACAATTGGGAAGCACTTTGAATCAATCTAAAAATGAATGACCCTAGAGCTCAAGCCATAGTGATCAACATAGAAGAAAGGTCGGATGACATAGCTGATGAAATTGCTAAAGAAACTGAAGGTAACGCAATAGACGGTGTGACTAAGGATAATGTTAATCTTATCAATGCTGAGGTTGACACAGATATTTAATGTTTTATCGAAGTTACTTGTAAAAATAGGAGTTGCCTCTAAGTTCCATACTTCATATGGTGAAAGTATGATTTGATCGACAAATATTATTTGAATTGCTTGTTTGATAATTCAAGTTTCAAGGCATTCGAGATTAAAAACTTGATGTCAATAGTTCAAGAGAGTTGATAAATATAATTATAAAAGGGCTTGTTAGGTATGTCAGGAATATGTTTGACTTTTGTATTAATGCGAACGACCTATGAAGCGTTTATAAGGAATAGTGAGTGTGTTTAGTCTTATGTTAGTGCAAATGGTTGATTAAGTAGTGAGTGCATTCAGTTTTGGTGCAAACAACTTTCGAAAGTGTGTTCACATCGAATGACTTTTGAAAATACGTTCGGATCTAATGACTTTTAAAAATGGGTCACGGGGAATGCCTTTTGAAAGTGTATTCGTGGAGAACGGCTTTTGAAAATGCATTTGTGGCAAGCAACTTTTGAAACGGCGTTAGTGGGGAATAGCTTTGAAAATGCATTCGGATCGAACAGCTTTTGAAAATACATTCGAATCGAACAGCTTTTGAAAATACATTCAGATCAAACGACTTTTGAAAATGCGTTCAGGTCAAATGGCTTTTGAAAATGCAATGATCATACAAGTCAATTCGCAATATTGACCTAAATATGATGGAAGCAATACTTTTTTAAACCATTGGTGAATACTTACGTGGCAAAGGCTGAGTGTTACCTTGTCCCTATTAAACCACTAACTTGTTTGTATGACGGAGGCTGGGTGCTGTCTTGGCTTCCTTAAACCATAAGTTGATCGTCATAATGGACTTATTGTTGAAAAATCATTGGTCGGGGCCAATATGTGATTAATTATGATGCATTCAGACAAGTATAGAGGTTGATCTCTGTTTGACGAACCCCTTTGATAGACCTCATTAAAAACCTTGTTAGCAAAACCCAATAGAATAAAAACTGACAAGGAAAAAAGAATATCTACTTACAAAATGTTAATCCCTTTGAGAAGCTCAGAAATAATCTCTTCAGAACTGAATTGCTTGAAGTGTCAATGTATTTATACTTATATTTCATATGAACCTGTATCATAAATTGTTAGAGTGATCCTTAATTTTGTCAAGGATCCTCCAAAACTTGAGTTAGTAACTACTGGAAATATATGAATTTTAAATTAGAAATCTTACCAAATGTCCCCATCTTGTATGTGGGAACCAATATCTATGAATTTGATTACTCTCCTATTTCTCTTAGGGCTAATCGAATTCAAGCATCAGCTAGAAGAGATAACTATTCTATAAGAGTTGCTAGAGCTTGTTTTGTTGTCTAGTTGACAAGAATTTTTTTCTCTTCGATCGTTTGATTCTTTTGGTTGATGCTTTAAGACATCCCTTTTTCAACTTGTGCCCATGCCTTGGCAAACATGATTTCAATGATCTTGGGTTGGTAGGTGTTGTGGACTTTATTAACTCTTTATATGGTTCAAAGAAATGGAGCATTTTTCTCCTAAAAACATGTATTGCAACAATGATATTAAATTTTGGTATTAATACCTTTTCCTTATCGTTCGATTTTTCCTGTCATATCATTGAACATAACGTCTGAGATGTTCGTGATGTTGCATTATTGAATATAAGTTGTCTGGAAGCATGTGGTCGCCTGTTGTATTTCTAACTAGATCTTTATAAAGTCTAGTGGCTTTGACAATTAACACTGGATTTACTAGTCATCGAGGTGGAACTGACTAAAACCTAAGAATTGATATACTTGTCCCCAGTGAAGTCCTGCGGACCGAATTTTAAATGAAAAATATATATATATTAAATATAGTCGACTTAGCACCACTATATAAGTGAAGAAATCGATTGATGAACTTTATTTGTATGTAACCTCATTGTCTTATAAATCTTTAGATAATTGCTTTTATAATGTAGAAATTTGTAGCAAATTAGTGCACTAGTATATCTTCTTATTTTTCATGCGGAAGATGTTATTGAGGATTTTGAAATTCAAAAAAATTATATATAATTGTGTTAATTATACTTTCATTTTACTACATACTTAAATTAGATAGTGAAACTTTTGTAATTTCATTATGTCATGTTAGATCTAGCTTTCTTCTATAATATTATTGTTAAATGCCAAGAGACAACTTACAATCATAACAGGACAATGCTGCGTAAACATGAACACAAGATGATTCATCTTGGTGTGACGAATAATCCACTATACTATTGTTGAACAATTAATATTTCTCAATAGCAAAATTATTCATAATTCATAAAAAGGTACATATGGTGACAGAACAAACTAAATTCCCAAAAATTTATTCATTCAAAGAATCCTTCAAATAACTATTAGAACCTAAATAGAAATCAAATATATAATTCCTATCTTACGAATTTATTATCAAATAATTAATACTACATCTTTGACAATTAATGATAGTGACAATCAAGTTCGATGGCATCGATGGCAACAACAATGATAATGTAAGGTTTTAATGCGTTGATAAATTTATAGGAAACAAGGGGAATTTTTAGATAGAATGCCATTAAAAAGTAAGGTCCACAGACATTGACTAACAATTTGTTATGGCATATTACGACTTTGAGATATGAAAAAGACATGTTTTGCTTTGTCTAGCGTGATTTATGAAAGACTAAAGAGGAAGACCCACCATTTAATAAAATTATATACACTGATCTCTCACAAAAATGAAAAATCCTAAACGTATCAAATGGATGTGGAATAATCAGAAAATCAAGTTAATTATAGTATTTGTAATGTAGAAATTGGACTTAACAAAAACAATCCAAAAAGTTAACAATGTCAGAAGTCTTAACATAAAATCAAAGCCTTAACATAGAAGTTAGATACTATTTACAAAACCTCAAGTATAATGTTTAGGTCAAATACAGTCGAACAACTGCATGCATGATCTAAGAATTCAAGATGTTAGATCTAATTTCTAGAATGCGTATAGAATAATTTTTTAGAATAGAACAGAAAATATGTTTTGAAGACATCACGTGGTTCAAAGTAAAATCAATTGAAGGAAAGAAATCACCTTTCGTAAATGATTATGAGATTTTTAAGATATATTTACCATTATGCTACATAAAGTGATTCGAATTGCACTGGATTAGGTTGTTAGAGTTCCTACAGACAATGTCAAACTGTAGTAGGTGAATTCTACAGTATGTTGATTTTGAACGGGCCTCATCAGTTAACTTTCTTGGAACCTAGTAACCTGTATCTAGCACAAATCAAACAAAGAGTATGCGAGTGATCTTGACACCAATAAGATGTCAATCAAAGACACTCTGATGTTGAAATCAGTAATTAAACTTATCGTAATATAAAAGAATGCAGTAATTATAAAACGTCGTCAGACTAAAGGGAGCGTGCCAAAGAAAGAGAATGGCAGAAGACTATCGAAATCTTAATTGTCTTGACCTAAAAATTGGATAGAGTGGGATGGTTAAGATATAGAGTGTTAGTGGGCAAAACCCCGTATAATAGATCAGTGCAAGAAGACCGTGAATAATACACCAGATAAATTCTCAAGAAAGAGATATCAGTTACAATGGACACAATTAAATACAAAATCTTTCCTAACCATAACATTTCCTAAAAATGCATTTCCCTGCCACTATACTGAATCCATCACAAAGCAATTCTAAATCTAAAACAGAAGATGAAGACACATGAAAGAAAAGGAGAAACCTCAAGTGGTTTGTAAGAGATGAGCAAGAGAGGTTGGGATGCTTCTTCCTTTTGATAAAGCCTCTATTTATAAGTGGAAAATGAGCCATTGAAACTTATTACACAATAAGTGCAATATCCATTATGGAATTTATGACAATATTCGTTACAGATTTCATGACAATATCAATTACAAAGAATTATTGCAACGTCCGATATAATTCGACAAAAGTTGTCAACTCTCATTTAAAGAGATGAACTTAGCTTGGATTGGATTAACCAAGTTATTGGGCTATCCGCTTTTAACATGCATTAGGCCGTTAGTGTGGGTTGATCGGCATACTGGGCCAGTTTATCTCAACTAGCTTTTGTCTTACATTTTAGACTTGAGAATTTTTTACCACTGCAATTAGTAATCGTGCCATTCACTTTCATTTTCATTCCCAATTAATTTATAGTTATTCAAATCAATTAACTAATATAAAATAAATTTAAAATATAAATAATTATTGTGACAATTGAAAGTCTTTACCTTCCCCCTAAATTTATAGGATGTTATCATTCAATTGCAAAATCTATAAAGATTTTTTTTATGAGATTTTTTGTTTTATTAATTACCTATATATGTAAGTAAATGACATTGTGAGACTTAAACCCTTGTCATGAATGTGAAGAAAGAGTGTTCTAACTACTTTAGCTACGAGTGATGTGTTCATATCAGGACCGCTCGAGCATATGTAAAAGGTGCGACCACCTGAGGCCCTTAAATTTTGGGACTACAAATTTCATAATTTCTATTTTTTTTATAATTAATTTGTAAAATAAATATATTATTAATATTTCAAATAATGTACAAAGACTTAGATTAATTTTTATGGTCAAAGGCCTCTAAATTGGTGTTTTCCAACCCAAATTTGACTTCTCAACATGATGAGTTTTTGTTTCTCCTTTTTTTAAAATAAAGAAAAGTTGCTACATGTGCGAACCATTATTAACCTGAATGCTCATAAAAGATACTTTGACCACTTGGTTACCAAGCATGTTGCTTGTTTTTGTTGATCTAGCAAATATTTGTAAGGTATTAAAGGCCTCCAAGCTGACAAATTGATGTTTTTGTGAGTTCTTTGATATATATAGTTAAATTTTATTTATAAGTTCTAATGAATTTTTTTATCATTATATGAATATATTTGTCTTATATAAATATATTTGTCTTATGGTTTTACTTAATAAAATAAAACCATTTAAAATAAATTTTTAAAAAACCAATTTCTTAAAAATAAAATTATTCAAAGAATTTAAATTATGTTATATTTTTATTAAATAATATATTTAAATTATTTTTAAAATAAAATTATTTTTAATTAATTTTAATAAAATATTTTAGTAAAAAAAATTAGTTTATATGGCTAATTTAATAAAAAAAGAAAGAAAAAAAAATTGGTAGAAAAATATACATAGTCCCACCATTTGTGGTGGGACTAACGCTGCCCACCACACCAGGACAAAGCAATTATTCCAATCCCATTTAGTGCATTGGACTGAGATTAATTCTAATCCTAATCCATCCTCTAAAAAAAAAAAGGATACATGCCTAGAGCGAAAATAATAAAGTGTCCAAAAAACGACAGTTTGGTCAAGTAGCCTCAGTGTAATGGTAATGCTTGTTGGCCCATCATTATTAATTATGGTCATTCATTCGACACTCTCTTTTTACAAGAATAAGAGGCTGATTTTTCTCATCATGATATGAATTGCTCCCTCACTTATGTATGTGTCGATCTCTCTATATAGAAATCGCTTTTCGAATTGTATTATCAGTATCAGATTTTATTTGATCTTGATTATTCTTTAAACTAATCCCAATAATATAATTAAAAAAAAAAATTCGTTTAATTATAAGCAATTCATTCTCACCAACAACACGACAGGCAAGGAGAAATGATCGTGACTGCATTTCGTTATACAGCTTTTATTGATTGCTTGTTGTTTGTTAGCTTAAATTCTTGTTGTTTAGGATGGAAATATCAAGTCGACAATCAAAAAGACGTAGGTATAACATAAATAGCTACTGATAGTAGATATTTTGTTTTCAATGTCAGTTATTCTTTTGACGTTGGATATAATAAAATATAATTTGTGATAATATCTTCAAAATTTAGAAATCTAATGATAGCAACTTTTATTTTTTATTTTTTTATATATAAAATTATTGATCAAAACTAATATTTTATTAAATGGTAAAAATAAAAATATAAGAAAAAGTAAGTCATAAAGCCTAAAAGAAACAAAGATCAGTCCTTAAAAAAATATAATCGGACCATGACCAAAAAAAAGGGAGTGTCCATTCCCATAGCTATGTTAAACTTCATTGAATTTAAAAATTGGTTAGATCTTATAAATTTTGATCTATAGAACGTTTTTTTTGTTTTCCTTAAAAAAAAAAAAAAAAAAAAACTATTTTGATTTAATTATATCATCTAAAAAACATGAGATTAGTATACAGTCTGACTTGATGATCGTAAAAAAATCCCAAATATGAAGCGTGAAAACTACAATTTAATAATTTTTTTAAGTAATATATATATATCACTAGTTTTATCCTTTACATTTTGAGTTTTCATATTTTCAGATACTAAATGTTAAATTTTTATATATTTTAATCTTACACATCAATTACATCTATTAAATTAATTGTAAAGATAGTTATTGAAGTTAATCAAATGATTATAATTATTTGATAAGGTTAATAAACAAGTAAAGTAGTCAAATTATTAAAAAACAAAGAAGTTAAAAATTAAGAGAGAGAATAGTGCCATACTTTCTTTTGATAGAAATAATGAAACATATTTGACAACTGATATTGAAACTATCACAATACTAACGAATTTTAGGACTTGTTTAGTATGCGAGATTAAATTGAATTATTTTTATGGAATTGGATTCGATTAGATAGAATAGAATGAGATTGAATAAATTAGTGTTGTGATGTGTTTGGTGTATTATGAGATTAGATAAATTAATGTCATGATGAGTTTGATACAATATGAGATTGAATAAAATCAATTTTAAATAATTTAATTATTTTAAAAATAAACAAATATATTTTCAATTAATTATAATGTGAAATAAAATTTTTAATTAATACAGAAAGGATTTTTTTATAAATATATTAAATTAATTTTAAACAAAATAAATATATCATTTACTAAAAATATTTAAATTAATTTGAAAAATAATATAAAAAACTAAATTATATTTTATAAATAAATATAACTATATAAAATCAATTTTATAGAAAATAATTTTATTTTATAATTAATTTAAAAGAATATTACATTTTAGAAATATTTAATAAATATATTATCTTAATTTTTAAAATAAATAATTTAATTTATCATTATATTGGAAAAAAATGTAAAACAAAAGAATGACAAAAAAAAAAGAAAAAAAGAAAAAAGAAAACATCTGAAATTAAAGAGGAAAAAATGCTGAAGTGAAAAGCACCAAAAAAAAAAAAAACCCACCAGCATGGGAAAAAAATTGACATTAAAAAAAAAAAAAATCGGTATAAGATATATTGTTTTATCTCATCTATTGTGGTGGGTTTAAAAGAGCATAAACCAAAATAGCATGTGATTGGTTTCCAATTTCATGCTCTCACCAAACATGGGTTTGGATTGAAAGTTATTTAAATCAGTCCAAACTCAAGTAACAAATAAGACCTTAGTTTTTAATTGTCTTTTCTTAACAATAATTATAAGCATAATTTGACTAAAACCATAATTTTAAAAAATTAATAAAATTCCCTCCGAATGATTGCAAATAGTATAAAGTAGTGACTCATAAATTATTGATAGATCATGTTAATATATACTTATTCAAGTTAATTCTCCATAAAAAATAAATAAATAAATAAATTGAGAATTGTGGTCTACTCTACCGGGATGGTGAGGCAAGCCTATCTCACTTAGTAAGTTTGTGGGTTTGATGCTGTATTGGCTCTTTGTGCAAGCGTTTGCCAGCTGCCCTACCTCCCATCTAAGAGTCATTTTCCGTTTCCTTCTCTGGAGGCTTTAGTTCTGAGCCACTCTTCGAGTATTTCCATTTTGAAAGTCCGGTACGTGATGTAGTATGTGTAATATGTAATATACATAGTAAAAAAATACAAAAGACGAAGTATAAAGGGGATAAGGAATGCAATTCTTCTTGTAAGTAATTAATCTCGCTAATTATTAAAATACATATATAATTTAAATTTTTTTATTATTGATGTGACTCGTGAGTGTCGTCTTGTGGTACCCTCAGGTAGAAGCATGTATCAGAGCTGCTGATGACTATGGGAATAAATGAGATGGAGAAGGTTGAAAATGACATTAAAAGAAGACCAGAAGTGGGGGCCAATAACATCAATTGAGCCAACCAGAGTTTGCCAGATTATCCAAAATGATAACGTTATGGCCTGCAGACTTCATTACTAAAATGGGGAAAAACTCTGAATTATTTGGAGAAAGGTACACAAAACACAACCGCTTATGGATATGATTACGAAAGAGACCCACACGAGTACGACTCTGCTCGAATTTTTCTTATATTTATTTTTTAAACCATGCCTTTTTTTTTTTTTTTAAATCACTAAGACTGATTATAAAACTATCAAGAACAAATAAATTCACGCCCAAGTTTTGTATGAACTTCAAAATATGACTCTACTCCACTTTGAACCCAAAAAAACAACTAAACAAAACAAATTTCATCTTCTTCATCCTAAAATCTTTCTTTATCAATTCTCTCCCTTCTCCATCGATTGTTGTCATTGCTCATCTCTCTCTTCTTCATCTACTTCTTCCTTTTCCTTCTTCTTCTTTCTTCTTTATTTTCTTCTTTCATCTCGCAAATGTGCATTACACTAATAACAACAAAAGTGTTTACACTAATTAGTCCACTTATCTAGTATTAGTCACGACAGTGTCACGATGGAAGTAGTTCAATTAATGACTTGAAAAAAAGAAATATAACTATTTTTACTAATCATGCCGCTTACCTGACATTAGTCACACCAATGTCATGACATGATTAGTTCAATGAATGACTTGAAAAAAAAAATGTTTTCACTTATTATTCCACTTTAACCAAATGTTATTAGTGCATTGTGACTCACACGGCTTTTCAATAGCACTATTTGTACAGAAAACTGAAGTTATCAGTGCACAAAATTTGACATACATTATTGCAGAAAAAATAATGTTATTAGTGTAGAAAAATTGACGTTCTAGTGCAAAAAAATTGGTGTGAATCACATTGCTTTTCTGACACTATTAGTGCAGAAAAATCGGGTGCACCAGTAGCATTTATCAAAGATAGAAATTAGGATTATTAACATGACCTATATATTGGATGTGTGCGTAGATTAAAAAGTATTTACACCGTAGATTGGATCGTAATATCATTGTATCATGCTTTATTTCGGTGCCTTTAGGTTGGATCTTAATATTATTGTATTATGTTTTGTTCCGATGCACATTTTTTATATAAATTTTTGAGTCCATCATATGATGAATTAGGATTTTTAACAAGACCTACAAAAATTAATTGATCAAGTTTAAGGTGTAAATTGTGATATACTGGATTAAAATGATCGTGTTGAAATTGACCGGATAATAAATTTTATTTTTTTATAAAAAAATGATATAATAATTCAAATTTTTTTACACCAATAATAAGTTTGTATTATTCATTGCTAGTAATATCAATATATCATAATATTCTTAAAAGTTTTAAGCAAAATTTACATGAGATATTTTTTTTTTTGGGCAAAACTTCAATTTGATCTCTATGTTTTGACGTAATATCAATATTTTAAACGTGTTTGCTTAAAGGCATCCCAGGATCCTAAATTATCAAAAAATTCATCAATTTAATCTCTAACATTAGTCAACCTAATGTTTTAGGGGTAATTTCATCTTTAAACATCTACACGACATGTGTCAACACCGAAAAATTAAGAAATTAAAAATAATTCAAATCTGGAAAGAAAAATCAAATTAAAATAAACAAAAATCTAAAAAAAAAAAAAAGGACCAACGACGCACACCAAACCTCATCTAGTTGAAGAAAACCAAATTTGACTCAAACATGAAGCTTGTCGACATGTGTGTCCTCGCCCTATCCTTCAACAACCACCCGCTATAGGCTTGTCATGCCCTTTTATCTCGACATCCGCCACTTTATCAACTCCAATTCTGGCAAAAACTTCCTCAGCTTCGTCATCGACAAATTATTTGTTTTCTCTCTCTTTTTGCCATGTTTGGGTTGTTGAAAACCCATATTGGTTGATTAGTGGTGATCGGATGGTGTTTAGACATTTGCGTGGTGTATGCTTTAAGTGTTGAAGGGTGATTAAGATTTTTAGGATGATATTTTGGTGGTGATGGACAAGTTATTAAGGTGTTTGGTAGTGGCCTCTGTTATTTTTTCTTCATCAACGATGGAGAAGCTTTATCTTCTTCATCGTTGATTAAGAATACGACCTCCTCCAGGAACATTATCTTCGTCTAGGTTTATGATGAAAATGTTTCTTCATCTAAGTTAATTTCAAATGAATAACATCTATCTTGGGGTTCATTTTTTTTATTTATCTTTAATTTTATTTTTAAAATTAATCTCCACCGTCTATCTTAGGATGGACGATGGAGATCTTATTACTTTATTTATTTAATCATTTAATTTTTTGAATTAATTATTTAATGAGGTAAAATTGTAGTTATTTCCTTTCAATAAGGGTAAAATTTTCCTCTTAACTAGTAAACAAATTGTCAAGGGTAATAATGTCTTTTTGCCAATTCCGTTCTAATAAACTAATAGAAATCTGATGTTAGGGACTAAATTGATGAATTTTCTAATAATTTAGGGTGCAAGATGTAATTAAGCAAATAAGCTTAAAAATAGACATTTCTTTTTCTTTTCAAGGTTTACACGAGATAAATGGGATGCACAAATTAGTGCTCCAGTCACTAGCATGTGATGTTAGCTTGGAAACCAACTCACGCAAAGCCACGTAATAAAAGTAAACGACTCGCTTTGTCTCTCAGAATAAATGCTTTGGTAGTGCTAAGATAAAGACACGCCATTTTTGAATGACCAAATTAGCACCATATTTCTCGGCATCGACAGATTTCTTCCATGGGCATTTCTGTAAATAGAGATTGTACTTGTTCAACTATTTTCGTTCTTTGAAAGTACTTGTATAACTAACTATTTTCGTCACTAAAATTAGATTTGACATTCTAACATTCGATAATTGGTCATACACCAGCCTTTGATGGTTGGCGAGGCGACCTTGACTGTCTTTTTTTTCTCGTTAAAATGACAATGATTTATGTTTGCACATCATAGAGGCATATATGTTGAAAAGTTTCCTATTCACCAGAGTATTAGGTAATTCAATCCATATCAAACACATTTTAAAACTTGTGTAGGTAATTTTTTCTCTTATTATAAGAATTATTATTCTCTGTTTATCATGACCTATATGATGTTAGCTTAAGAAGAGATAAATTAATCAATTAAGAAAAGATTGTTCATCAGATAATATAAAGTTGTTCAACTTATATGTCCCTCATTTACATCTTGTACGTTGTAAGTTTGAATTATCCTATATTCCCAAATATAAAGTTGTTCAAATGATGTCTCTCATGTTTACATCTCATAGGTTGTAAGTTTGAATTCTCCCCCATTCTCCAACCACAACCCCAACCCCAAAATTTGAAGAATTTGAATACTCACTACGATATAAGATTTTTTCTAACTTAATTTAATCTCATGACACATAAATAATATTATCAATGAATGATTGAAATGTAATTATTTTTCATATTTACTTTTTTAACCATCAATTATATACTTTAAAAAAAATTAAGTGTACATTTGATATAGTTTATTTACTGACTAAAAGTACTTTTTTTAATATCCAAAGCTCTACTTGATTTTTTCTGTGTCGTTTAGTTATCGTTCTAATAGAGATTTTAGGCATTTAAAAAAGCTAAAAAATGCCTATTTGCAAAAGTCTAAATTTTAAGTTTCTTCAAGTAAATCGTTTTGAGTTTTTAAAAAAAATAAAATGTCTAATATAACCTTATTAATATTGTTATACACTTGAAACCATTTAATTCTTTTTTATAAATTTATAATTTAAAAGATATTTTTTAATTAACAATCAAATAATCAATAATTTTTTTAAAAAAACTCTATTAATAAAAGATTTATTTCTAAAAGATCTATTTACAAAAATTGTATAAAACGAAATCTACAAAAAGTTTAAACTTTAAAATTGGAAACTATTCAATCCAATTTTGAATGTATGATAATAGTTAAAAAATTAGATTAATCAAGCTTTTAAATATATTGATAAATAATAAAACAATTGTGATATTTTCGTATAGAATATCAAAATATTTCAAATTTTTATAAAATTTATCACAGATATCTCCAACTAGAGAGGCCAATGATGAAATCAATAATTCATGCCTAAACTGAGTGTATTTAAGACAAGCAATATAATTATTAAATCCTAAACAATTATTAAATAGAGTAATTAGGCTAAAATAACTTAAAATCTTGATTTAAAATAGTTGGTGTGACTTAAGGTTGCCAAATTACTTGGGATAATCAATTGTTGGGAACTCAATTGAACGTCTCGAATGCAATCATTTATTTCAGTTGAATTTTTTGCTAGTACGATAGATAGATAATGAGACAAAAAAATATTCTTCCACACAATTGTTTAACTTAAATATAGAGTTGATGTGACATTTTTTTAAAAAATAATATAGAGATGAGTAACCTTTGGAATGGAGAAACAGTAACCTCTCTCTTATTTTAATTATAAAATATAAAAAAAAAAGAGTAAAACACATATTTTATAATGATTAATCAAAAGTAAATGTACTTTAAATAATTACATTAAAGATGTAAATATGTATTTTTATATTTTTTTACGTTAAAAAATGATTGATATGTCACTAATAAAAGCTTAAAAATGTATATTAGTATTGAAAATGTTCTAAGCTGTGTGTTTGTAACTAAATAACTAATTGATTCCTTACTTTTAAAGAACCAATTAGCTAGTTAGTCATTAAAATTAAAGGAATCCTACTCGGTTGTAGTGTATATCTCTCTCCTTCTTTATGAGTCTGAGTACTTCAAAATATGTAGAAGAATTTCCAAAGACTCTGTTGGACAGTTCTCAGAAACATTTTGTCAAACATTTTTCTTTTTCTATTCAACACTTTGTTTTTGCTTCACTTTATATGGTAATTTAGACGATGATAAAATACATAATATTATCAAGGTTAAAAGCTAAGAATTAAACAGAACGAACTAGTATGATGCAAAGTCCAAATAGGGGTCTTGAAGTCACATTCTAGCGTGTGTTGTGGAGTAGAATGTTGTTAATGATTATTTATGTGGTGCAATGAATGTGTTTGCTATATGTTATGTTTGCATCGTATTAAAGTGTTATGCGTCCGTGTTTGTGCGAATAATTATGTTAGTTCCACTTAGGTAACAGTGAGTTATATGTGAGCATGATTATATAGATTATACTTGAATGATAATGACTAGTTTGCATGATTGTTTAAGTTATACTTAAATGATAGTAACGAGTTTGCATAACTATTTAGGATAAGTCTCGAATGATTGTGTTTTAAATGCTTTCCTAGCATTATTTGCATATGTGTTTTACATTTAAATGCATCTCATATCATAACTAAGTAACGTCAAGTAAATGAGTACTAGTAACCTCTTTTTGGGCGTGGCAATCTCGTGGTGGAAGAGAGAGCCAAGTCCAATAGACTAAAATGTATTGGTTACGGAGTTTACAAGGAGAGAGGTATGCAAGTCTTAGAGTCTGAATGTGTTTGAGTTAGAGACTTGGTGAACCTATCCTTTTGCAATCCAATGTGAAGGAGTTAGATTTATTAACGAGGCACGAGCATAGCTAAGAGGAGTAAGGCCATTTCTTAAAGCTTCAAAGTTAGATATACATGGGCAGGCAACTCGAGGGGATGAGAAATAAGACCATTTCCTAGAGTTTTGAGGTTAGAGGCAAAGATGGGCAACTATGGTATGGGTTGGTAATACCAGTACAAATACTTTTAGGTCAAAATTTGATTCACTGGTGGTTTTTTTTTTTTTTTTTTTCAAATAATATAAAACAACAGTTGAATTTGAAACTCACAAGCCGGAGGACCTCCGAGTACATCATAGTGGTTGTGGATCGTGAGGAAACTCTTGCTGATTTGCTTCAATGTCGTATTTACCAAGTACTTGCTCATCAACGTGTCCATATTTTACACATCAAATAATAAATGATCAGGAACTTCACCCACAAGTAAACTTCACCCACAAGTAGTGGTCCATTCCACTAATGTCCAGTGAAAAGCATTTGTAGAATATTTCTACTGTTCTATTACACTAGGTAGTGCAGTAGGTGGGACGTCAAACTCAGTACCGCTATCCATCGTTTACGCTTTGCAGCATATCTTGTTTGTTACGTATCTGGGATAATATATGATGGGGCAAATTTTATTTTAGTTCTTAAGATTTCAAAATGAGAAAATTACTGGATACCCTCTACACATTTACTTTATTACAATCAAAAACCACTTTTATCTTTTGTAACAATGACCTCCTCTCTACTAAGGTTTGACCATAGTTGACCGTTTAAAATAACCGAAAAATAACAAAATAGAACAAAAAGACAAGAATACTCTTGATTAATTAATTTTATAATTTTTAAATTATAAAATAATCAAAATTTAAAAAAAGAAAAATAAAATAATGAAATGAGATCTGCACCGTCCATCGTATGTTGATGGATGGTGGTGATTAATTTTTAAATATCAAAATTAAAAATAAAATCTTTAATATTTAAAAAATAAAAAAATAAAAAAAAATCGGTGGAGATCTAATCTCCAGATTGGATCTCCACCATCCATCTGATGAGATGGACGGTGGAGATCCAATCTGGAGAGATTGGATCCCATTTATAGAACTCTCCCACTGACTTCTTCATCTCTTTGTGCCCTCGCTCTCTCTCTCTCTCTCTCTCTCTCTCTCTCTCTCTCTTCTTCTTCTCTTTTTTCTTCATCTTCTTCATCGGTCGGTATCCCTCTCTTCTCCTTCTTCTCTTTATTTTCATCTTCTCATTCTCTTGCCCAGATACCCAGATCAACGTCTGGGTATCGAGCGTCTGAGAGGTTTTCAGATCGATCTGAAAACAACCCAGAGATCTGGGTTCCCAGTGATCTGGAAACCCATATCTTTGTGTTGTTTCCAGAGATCTAGAAACCCATATCGGGGTTTCCAGATCATTGGAAACCTAGATCGATCTAGGTTTCCGTCCCGGACACCTGGGTTCCAGATTAGAAACCCAGATTCAATCTGGGTTTCCAACCCAAATTTAATCTGGGTTTCCAACCCAGACGTCTGAGTATTTACGTAATTAATTTTTACTCTGTTTATTGTATGTAGATGGTGTTAATTATGATTGTGTTTATGATGTTGTTGATGATTGTGTTTATTGTAGATGATGTTGATAATGATGTTCTTGGGTCTGTTTGATAATGATAGTAGTGGTTTCTGTTTGAAGATGACAGTGGTTTTGTTTGTGATGATGACTGATGATGCTGGATCAACGTTGTTGATGAACCAGAAACCCAGATATCTGAAATGTTGATGAATAGGACTAGAAACTATGTTGATGAACAAGAAACATAGTTTAAATTTAATTTCTTTAAATTATTTAATTTTTAAAATATTTTTAAGTTTTAAAATTTTAAATTATTTATTAATTAATATAATTTTTAAAAGAAAAATAAAAATAAAATAAATTGATCAAAATACCCTTACTATAGTTAACCTTAACGGTCAATTATGGTCAAACCGTTAACAAAGGGGAGGTCATTGTTATAAAAGATAAAAATGGTTTCCAATTACAATAAGACAAATGTCTGGAGGTTATCCAGTAATTTGCTCATTTCAAAATATAACATGTTTTTAAAGTTCATCTGAAAATAACTTTTTTAATTTTTTTTTTAAAAATTCAAACTATAAATCAACTAATGGTCAGCATTAACAGAATACGTTAAAAAAATATTTTTGTTTTTAATAGTTATTAGTAACACATAAATTATCAGATTACCCTCATAAAATAATGAATTTACAAGTTAAATTGTCTAAAATATATCTGAATTTAAATTATTAAATAACAATTTAAATGACTTAAAGTTACTGTTGACCGTTATTTGACTGACGGTTTGGATTTTTTTAAGATTTTTAAAAAAGTTAGGAACGAAAAGAGTTGTTTCTAAAAAATTTTAAAAACCTAATATTTTTAAGTCTCATATATTAAAATGAAGTTTTTCCTACATAAAATTATATAGAATATACGGATTAAAAACAACAAAACAATGATGGTTTAAATTTTAAAATTTGTATTCTTTCAAAAAAAATAATAATAAAATCCGCATAAAGTTGGTAAATGACATAAAGCTGTTGATGTTTATAAATAATAAAGGTTTTATTCATTTTGTCCACAGGGATGTAATCAAGTGGCTCATAGTTTAGCTAGCCGTGATTTGCGCTACAATAGTTCCACAATTTGGAAACAATCCTTCCTACTTTGGTTATTTTGAGTAGCTGAGCAAGATTTGCCTACTTTTCCCACCCATGGTGGTTGTTGATCTTTCGTAATACAAAGTTTATCTCTCTCTTAAAAAAATAAATAAATAAATTTGTACATCTAGTAAATTCAAATATCTATATATCTAAACGATAAGATAGCCAAGGCCTTAATATACAGTGTTATCATATACTGATTGGGTTTGATTCAAAAGTGTTTGTTAAAACTAAAATCCAGTTGATAATCCCGACACGTGCAACAATTAATAACGTGATCATCAAAAGTCTGTCCAAAGAAATCAAATGATCATCAAATTGGGGTTTCATCCGCATTGATGTGACAATAATACGATGATTGCTGTTTCCTACCATCAAATAAATCTGCAGGACCTGGCCTCAGCAATTCCTGTAGCAGAAGGCTTGTAGGTACACATAC
This sequence comes from Dimocarpus longan, assembly GCA_022984855.1. Lineage (NCBI taxonomy): Eukaryota > Viridiplantae > Streptophyta > Magnoliopsida > Sapindales > Sapindaceae > Dimocarpus > Dimocarpus longan. The sequence continues at coordinate 18,224,114 of CM041024.1, forward strand.
TGGCTTGGAAAACTCAGGCTTAGCCTTTGAAAAAAATATTCCATAGAAATTGTTGCACAACCGAAATAGTTTGTAGGCATGCATACTGCCTTGGAAAACTCAGGCTTAGCCTTTGAGAAAAATATTCTATAGCGATTGTTTCACAATTGAAACAGTGAGACAAACCAATGAAAAATGTAAAAAATAAAAAAAATAAAAAGACCAATGAGAAAGATGAGAGAAAAAAAATGATACTATTTTATTGATCCGTCTTACCCCATCAATTGTAAAACAATACCAACGAAAATTTTCTCTACTACTACCTTTGGGCCGTCCAAATAATTTTTTCAGGAAAATTGTCATCTCACTTTTTTCTATTACATTAATGCTACAATATAAAAGGGATATTATGTGTATGTGTATCAACTACTGTATATTTTAATTAATTGCAAGGTGCATACACTAATCGGAGTTAGAATGAAATGAAATTAAACGAGAATCATAAAGGAAACTAGAAGGAATTTGATTTTTTATATGTATTAAGTCAACACATTCAATTTGAAAAGAATTAAATAGCATTCATTTTAATTTATGTTATGAGTGTACATATTAATTATGAAAACGTCTGAATTAGAAAAATAAAATAAAAAAAGAACCCACCCAAAGATTTACATTTCTAGCTGCCACTATACCAGTATATTTATACAAACAGACATGCATGGGAATAATTAAACAAAATTATATTATGTCAGAGGCCAAAAGGGAAGGCTCAATGTCACAAAAATAGGGGACAACGATAATTTGAAAATGATGAATGCAAGGTACATATAACATTTTCTCACCCTAAACTAGATCAAACAACTACTTACACCATATTCAATTCCCCTCCCTCCTCTGATCAAGAGCAACAGCAAAAGTAGTGTCAAAATGTGGCTGAGCACCCTGATAGGGAACCTACACCGGTTGCCGTGTGCCCTTGCATTCATAACATAGACACAAAATTGGAGAAGAGGAGCATTTGACTTCACACCTATAATGCAAAGATCCATTGAAACACCACATTTACAGTGATAGGCTTTACAAAATGTTCCCACATCAGAAACTACCTCTATATGGAAGTCAACTAAAGGAATTGCTGGAGCCAGGGACAGTCTACAGCATCCTTGTCTAAGTCTTCTTTCATCTTTTTTACTTGTTCCAGAGCTTGTTTCAAGTCCATTGTCTCTAATGGCAAATCAGAAAACTTCTGCAGAAACTGGTGAGCCAGAGTGGCGCCTCTAGACATGTCACTGGGATCACTCACTCTCTTTCTTTTGGATCCCACCTGCATAAAATTGACAAGATCAAAATGGTGCATTTCATAGCCAGGAAAAACCAAAATATTCACTTGTAACATGGCGTCTTCTTTTTGGAAGTCCAAAACATATATGCAAAATATTCTAGTAAATCACTCTGCTTCAGTACCATGGTATTTATTGATAAACACTAATTCTAATAATCATCAGTTTAAAGCTTCATGTTAAAAATTGATGTCTAGAGAAACAGATAAAGTAACTGAAGCAACACAATAGAGTATTCCTCATAATAAGCAATGAAGCGTTGTGAACCACTAAAGACCATACCTCTTCTTCTGCATCGTTTGAAATGACTGCAGGAGAGAAATCTTCCAATTCAGCAGCTTTTTCTCTAGCAAGGGTGACAACACTTTCAGGAAAGTTGGCAAATTCTGCAACATGAATACCAAAACTTTGATCACAAGCACCTGGTTCAACCTGGAAAGTGGCATTTCAAGAAGGATTAGTAAATGCAGTTTTGCTCAGTTAAGTACGTGAAATAAATTTCAAGTTGCAAGCATGATAAGAGAAAATCTTGTAGTATCTTAATTAGTAAACAATTATTTGGCTAAATTGGTGCCTATTCTCTTAAAAATTGTATGATCCATGATTTGATGCAACTCAACCTGAAGAAAACTAAAACTAGAACCTTGTGCAGAAAGAGATTACCGCCAGATGGAGAACCAATTAGGAACTGATGTTCAAAGTTTTTATTGCTTCATTAGGCTTAGAGTTTACATTCCACTAGCGGTTAATTATTACGAAAAGTAGACTTCAATTGATAAATAAGAAATAATATAGAGTTTCTCCTCCTTACTTTCTCCTTCCATGTCCTCTAAAGTTTTCCCCTTTCTTCTATAATTTTTCCCTTTTCCACTAAGTGTGTGTTTATTAATTAGGAAGCTTTACAAAGAAAATATAACTTAATTACTAATACGTGATCACAACGTTTACTAAATACTAGTAGAAATCAAATTATGTAGACGGAAATAAACTCATGCTGGAAACAGAATTTAATTCCCCCTTCCATCCAAGGAATCAAGTTCCCTTCCTAATTCCTTTTCAAATGAAACTTGATTCCCTTTCATTTTTGTTCCTGATTAGTAAACGTGTCTTTAATTTCTATCCCTACTAAAACTATTCTATCATTTCTTCAATCTCTGATTTCCCATCCTACATCACTGTCACAAACATGCTTTATAATAAAAAACTGAATGAATCCAAGAATATCTGTGATGACATTGTTAGGATCTGGTTGATACCCCACAATACATATTCCTATAATTATTGATCATTCGAAGCAATTAATGTAACTACACAGCATTAAGAAAAAAGGCGGAACTGAAATTTGTTCTTTATCTAGCCTATGATTTTTGCAAGCTTGTGGACTCTGGTTTTGCACATTTAGCTATTTTAAATTAAGACCCTGTTAGGCCCCAATCATCACCTACCATAAGAGATATGGATCAATCAAGGGATTGAATTGTTTAATAAGTCAAAAGTACTAAAGGGGTTGAATTGTTTAACAAGGAAAGTCAATGATCGCTTAATTGATTGTAGCTTGTTGGAAGGGATGTGTCTTTGCAGTAAATGGCTATTTATAGGGGATGTAAGGAAAGCTAGGGGATACCTTTTTGTGTCTTGAATATTGTAAGCAGAGTAGTTCTGCCAAAAGGTTGAGTGTAGCACTTGCCTTAGCCTCTTGGTATAGCATTAAGAGAAATTATCCTTGTTCTTTTGTTATTCAATAATAAAATTCCCCTACCTCCCCTTAATTTTACTTTGAGTTAGCGAGTTTCCTAACAATTGCTATCAAAGCTTTACGCGAAGAACCTAGTGAATGGTTAGTACTTAGATGGAGAGTCGTGTGGAATTGCTTGAAAAGGATGTGTCGAAATTGAAAAATCAGATGGTGATCATGAATGGAGGTTGTCCGAATTGGTTTCAATTCGAAAATTGCTCACTAAGTTGAGTGAAAAAATACTGTCGAACGAAATGAAGGTTGTTGGTGGTGAGTGTTCATCTGATGGGCTGACTGAAACTGTTACGACAGTCATGATGGCTGCTACGCTAGAACGGAACGTGAAATACAAGACAACCAATCGAACTATTTCGACGAATGATGAGTTTCGATTGGTGGTGAAGAAAGTAGAACAACCCAATTTCAATGACCAAAATCCTGTAGGATGAGTTTATTGAGCGAAACAATACTTTGAAGTGCAAAGAACTAAACTAGAACACAAAGTCCAGTTAGTGTTCGTGGCTATAAAAGACATAGCCATTCATTGGTTGATATTAGGGGAGGGCATAAAAACATAAAACCAATCCAAACAACTTGATCCGATCTGACCAGACCCGAGGGTGTTCAAGTCGGTTTCTATGTTCATTTACTGGATGTTTAGACCCTCCACTTTAAAAACATCATGTTTAACAGATCGGATCGAGTTCAAAGGTCCATAGCCGACCCCATTCGTGAACAGGGGTACATGGATAATTTCGCATGCCTCTTTATAAAAACCCCCAACCTTAAGTCTAACAGATCATTCTCTCCTTCCCCTTCTCTTCTACCCGCCACCACATCCCTTCTTCTCTTCTTCCTCTCATCTCTCGTCGTCTTCTCTTCTACCCGTCGCCGCATCTCTTCTTCTTTCTTCCTCTCATTTCTCATCTCTCTTCTTCCCCTTCTTTTCTTCCCATCGACTGTTCATCCTTGACGACCACCAGAGCATCTCCAATCATCTCTTATTCACCGATCCTCCTCTTAACTCTCAACTATCAGGTTTCCTTGCAGCTTTTAGCATGTTTCTCTTTACAACTTTCAATTGTATCTTTGTCTAATACATTGTTGATTGGATTTTGTAATGGGTGTTTGTGTTTACTTTCCTTGCAGCTTGTTTTGTGGCATTTTCTATGTGGAAATCCGTTGACAGAGATGAGCAAAACGTTTATGACGGACAAATAATTTTTTGAATGTTAATAAATTTGAGCAAAACATTCATGTTATATTGTTATGTGTTTGTTGTTAAGTTGGGTATTTATAATAATAATATAAGATAGGGAGTCATACAACAAAAGCATGGAGCAGATGAAGTCACAAAACAAAAAAAATAAAAAATAAATAAAATAAAAAATAAAAATTGGCCCAAAATTGAACCCAAACATGAAACCCAAATCGAACCGAACACTAAGTGTTCAGATCGACTCGGTTTCTTCCCATTACTGGACCATGTTTGGACCCAGAAGTGCTGACCTGACCATTTACAGGAACCAACCCGAACATGGTCATACCCACCCTTAATTGATATGGTTAAAAGGCAAACACCCTAAGAATACTTGAAAAATATTGTCTATAAAAATGATACGACAATTTGGCAGATCGAAGGTTGGAAATCCATATGAAAATATGGTCGAATTGAAACAAGTGTCGACGATAGAGGAGTACATCCAGCAGTTTGAATACATTACCGGAATGACACCTGAGATGCTTGAACCAACGTATGTGGGCAACTTTATCAATGGGTAGAAGGATGAAATCAAGAAGAAGATCGGGGGGCAAGACCCTCGAGAGTTGATGTGCGTAATGGAGCTAGCTAGAGGTTTGGAAGAATAAATTTTAGGCATGAATATGTACCTGTAAGCTCCATGACCCGAGGGTTACCCCTTATCTAGCCTGCCTACTACTGAACCCACCAAGTCACTATCTGAACAACGACCAACAATTGTCTGTCAATCATCAGTTTTTTCGATTCCAACGACCTACGAATTTCCACAAAATAGACAGGAAAATCTCACCACTTGTATGCGAGCTCGCCGCATTAAAAATCAGTGGTTTCGTTGTGAAGGACAATACTCACCAAACCATGTCTATCTTAAAGCACACCTATGAGTCATGATTGCAGCTAAAGACAAAGAGGAGACGATATCCAAAGTTCCGCCTTAGGGACAAGGCGGTTGCTGGGAGGGATAGAATTGTTAGGCCCTATCATCACCTACCATAGGAGGCATGAATCAATCAAGGGATTGACTTGTTTAATAAATCAAAAGTATTAAAGGGGTTGAATTGTTTTGATTGTAGCTTGATTGTAACTTGTTGGAAGGGATGTGTCTTTGCAATAAATGGCTATTTATAGGGGATGTTAGGAAAGCTAGGGGATATATCTTTGTGTCTTGAATATTGTAAGTAGGGTAGCTTTGCCTAAAGGCTAAGTGTAGCACTTGCCTTAACTTTTTGGTGCAGCACTAAGATAAATTATGCTTGTTCTTTTGTTATTCAATAATAAAATTCTCTTGCCTCCCCTTAAGTTTACTTTGAGTTAGTGAGGTTCCTAACAAACCCTCTTTTTAAACTTTCACAGTGCATACAGCAATGAGTCAACTAGCTGCTTGAAATCTACAATTTTGACACCAAAGAAACAAAGGCTGGCCTCAGCATACAGTTACCTAAGTCTCGCAGCCTAGCATTTGACCATGCTTAAAACTAGTACATCTAGGTCATTCATAATTACCAGAACCCCTCATAACATTTCTACAACTTGTGAGGTGCTGTTAAACCAGTTCACTATTCCTTGTTCGACCACCCATCTCCTAAAGTGGCTGAGATATTATGATAGTTAGATTGACATTGATTACCCTCTGTTCTAACATCTATATGATAATGCAATATAAGGTGAACTCAGAAAGCAGAGGCCAAAAACTGTTACCTTGTACAGCATAGTAAGTTTGCGACTTGACGAGTCAATGTGTGCACTAACATGATAATTTGCAACCCCAACAATTTGTCTTGAATGGAGTTCATGGTTGCCATTTTCATGAGCTAGTGCAGTCAGTTCGTGGAAGTGGGTTGCAAACAAAGTAGGTGCCCTGATCTCTTGAACAAGGTGCTCACATATGGCCCATGCTAAACCTGGAAACCAGAGGAAAACATGATTAAACTAAGCTCTGACTAAAAACTGTAAATGCATCTTTCTATGCACATATGGTCTAGATGTCAGAAACCATGATGTCACATTTAAAATTAGAAAAACAACATAAAGGCCTCCCATGCATTTTGACTCTTAGATGAAGACTGGGTCACTGACCTAAAATTTTTTTTTCGAAATACAATGACCTAGAAATTTTAAAATCTTTATTAGATATTAATTAGTGAACCTATCCTGGCCTCAGTTGTAAGTATTAAAACCAGAAGAAATTATCAATTAATGTATCTGATGGGCTTATTCTCCACCCAAAACAGGCAGAGCCACATGACTCCATGGATGGAAAATGCTTGAATGTGTATACAGCCACATTCCGCCATCTTTGAATGGTGAGAAAAGTAAAAGCTCAACTCTCATCACCCAAAAAAGTTCCAAAAATCAGTGCTTATCTCTTGCTGTTCTACATCTCTTTATTGGACATATATCCTACTATTAGGGAGTCTTATATCATTAGTTGGAATCTTTCATATTAATTTAAGCTTTTGAGTCTATTGTTTATTCACATGGTATCAGAGCTTGATTTGTCCTGAGAATCTTAGGTTTGAATCCCCTTACATGCAGTTTGATTATGCATTTGTTCTGTAATATGCATCTGTATTTGGGCTTAGTCATGTGCCAAGCCAGTCAATCTGGCACATGAGAGGGTGTATTAGCCCCTTTTTATTAGCTCAAGTTTTAAGGTTTGTCGGTTACCAACATTTTTATGATTAGTAGGCAAGGGTTGGGTTCTAATAGAAACTCATCATTCTATGAGCTCCAAAGAGAGGCGACATTATGATTAAAAAGAAAAAAAAGTGATTTCGTAATAAACTTTTCTGCTTATGTTCTAAATATACAAATAAGTAAAATATTAAAAGCATAAATTTCAGTTGCCTAGAAACCAAGCCACATTTAATCTATTTATCATCAGGTTGTCATTTATTTTCTAACCAAGCAATCTGCCCACAAAAAATCTGATTTCAGGTACACCATAAATGTGATTATTCTGTATGTGTCAGTGTGTGTGAGAGAGAAACAAACCAAATCCATCATAAGTTGATGTCCCACGGCCCAACTCGTCTATGATTATCAATGACTTCTCAGTAGCTCCCTTCAATATTGATGCGGTTTCGAGCATTTCTTGCATAAATGTAGAAACTCCACGAAGCTGAAAGGTAAGGATAAATAAAAATGAAAAACTTCAACCATGAGGAAATGAACCAGTAGCACATCTGGAAAATGATAAAGCATCAATATATGTGGTCAGTCCAAGAGCATGACATTCTCAGTTATCTTATATCATAGAATTCATAACTCGTAGGCACTATCTAAGTAAATAGAATGGTATAATGTATTAAATAGATTCATCTAATAACGCTCCTACAATCCACAAGCCAGCCCATGACCCAAAAATAATTCTAGATCCACCTGAGTCACCAAATTTATCGTTTGCTATTAAATAAGTGTTGCCTTTGTACAAGTATACCGTGTAAGCAATTTCTAAAAAGATGTATATGTAAAGCTCTTTAGTTGGCAGATCTTAAAAACACTCTTTAAAAACTATATTTATTAAATGTTTCTTTGAAAAGTATATCTGTGTTTCTTTAAAAACATTTAAGGGTATGGTTCAAGTAACTCAACTGATTAAATTCTATTGTCCATTATAGAAATTGAGAGGCATGATTCTATCTAATTGACATTTTCAAGAAACGATAATTATCAACCTTCCCACTGAAATGTGTACAGATAAAAAATTATTGAAGCATTAAAAAAGGACGCGCATTTGTATTTTTCACAGGACCCACTAGGCACAATAACATGCTCAGATACAGCTTTCCTAAGCAAATGTCCAAGCATTCAGTAGAATAGACAATGAAAAAATGACACAATCAACTAAAATCAATTTTTAAAGTTGACTAGTATGTGTGAGTCTGCAATTTCTTCTGAAACTCCATTCATAGGCAATAAAAGATTATGTTTCTTATTTAAACAAAACTAAAAGAAAAAATACTTCTCTATCCTGCACTGAACTTTATAAATGGCAAAACAATGATACAGAAGCAGAGAGATGCAGGCGGCAAAGACTTCTTAATGTACTACAAAAGGAAATAGACACATAAATAGCATAACAAATAGCTTGATAAGTAATCTTTATAATTCAACATTTAAACTTCATAAGAAGTTGGAACTTCAAGAGAGAATGTCATGGAACTCACTTGGCAGTCACCAGCACCAACACGGGCGAAAATGCAATCACGCACAGAAATGCTAGCTTTGTCACAAGGCACAAAACAACCGACTTGTGCCATCAGAATATTTACACCAATCTACAAATGAGACCAAAATTCACAGCTATCAACCATAGAAATTTCTCACTTAGTAATACTAAAGGTCACAAGATCTCATGTAACAACAAACTTGGATGGACTTTGGCATTGAAATTTGACATAAGGATAACAAATGCGACACCATTAAAAAGGAATGGCAAAATTTTTATATAGGTATTTAAATCCAGCAAAGACAGCAAAAACTTACTAAAACAAGATTCAATGTCATGATGGGGCAATAAATTAGCAATTAAATACTCAGATAGGACTGATAGGAAAGACTCATATAATCTAATAATAAATAACACACCTGCCGAATAAAGGTGGACTTCCCACCCATGTTAGGTCCAGTAATGATCTGAAACCAGCTCTTTCCCCTGATCTGACAAGTGAGGAAAACCAAGGAGTAAGTAACAGATGATACTGACTTATATAGGCTAGAAACATGCCTTTCTGGTTTTGACCAAGAGAATACTCACAAGTCTACAATCATTTGGTATAAAATTCACCCAGTCTTGAGCCTCTACACAAGGATGCCTACTCCCTTCTAATATGATATCCCCCACATCCTATAATAACAAATATTGAATAGCAACACTGAGAAGAAGTGTATCTTATAATACAAGGAGAAAAAAGAGGAAAATTTGAGGCAATGAAAAACAAAATGCAGCAAATAGTTCATAAATATATACTGGTGTGCTGATCTCTGGTCTTGTGTATGAGGAAGGACAAGAAGAAGCCAAATCAGCGAAACTAAGTAAGACATCCAATTCAGAAAGCAAGCCAGCCAAAGACTTGAAAACCTGCAGTGCTCAAACTTTCTTCAATCAGATCATTAGCAATAGGAATAAAATAAGTTACAATAGGAAATGAATACCTCAGAGAAAGTTGCTGTAGTTTGAACAACTTTGACAACAAGGTCTTTCTGACAATTCTTATACTCCTCAAGTATTTTTTGATACTGGTCCCCTAATTTTTTAAGCTTTGTATTTGTAAATTTCACTCCATCCTTGCGGGTTTCGAGGACGATAAATTGAGTGGTGAGCTTTTTCCTTATTTTTGGCTCTTCTTTCTTTGTAATTCTGAAGACATGCCCAAACTGTGTGCCTTTATCTAACTTTAGTGCTTTGTCTATAGGCAAATCAAGGTCGTAAGCAGTCTGTTTATGCAAACTATGTATTTGGCGCTCCAGAGACTCCTGCTCATCTTTCAGTGCCAATAACGCAGTATCATAACTTGGTGAAATCATGTACTCTCCATTCTCAAGTTGATAAAGGTCAACAGAAGCTTCTACCAGAGCAATGAACTTATTCAAGTGGTCATCATCTGTCAATAACTCCATTGGATCCAAATACCTTTCCTTGATCAACGTTGAAAACTGTCCATCATATTGTTGCAAGGCACTTCTAATGTATGGAAGTCTAATCATTGACTGCATCAAGAAGACAAGTAGCACTTCAAAAGAAAATAAAGTAATTATTTTAAAGAAAAAAGTACATGGTTATCTTCGTTTTTATTCTTTGCTCTCTTTTCTTTTCACAAAAAAAGAAAAATGAAAAAAGAAAAAAATAACTTTTATAAAAAGAAAAATGGGAGGATATACAAGAAGTAAACCAGCTGTCCACAAAAGTGAAGACTAACAAGAGGTATATAGTCTAATAGAAGTATAATTCAGTTTGTGACATAATAAACAAGTGACAAGTAGGTTGCTCTTGTCAGTACAGCAAGGCAGCATACCATAATATGCACATAATAAAGAATGTACAATTAAGGAAACATGTTAAAAAATTCTGCAATTCCAAACTCTTTTTAAGAAATAAATAATGTGTAGACAACAGATGACCACTCTACTTAGAATGGATTGAAATTACACTATATCAGGCTAAGTAACCAACCAACGAGAAAGGTAAAAAGATAATTATGAGAAGGCAAAAAAGATATTTATGAAAGGCTGAACCAAAAACTTTATTTAGTCCAGTAGGGAAGATGACTCTTCCCCTTTGTTGTCTATCAAATATAAACACTAATCTTTTTCTTTCTTTCTTTCTTTCTTTCTCTACTTTAGTGGAGCTAAAATTTAAAAAGAAAATAATTTGGTCATATCAGGACACCATTGTACCTTATCAAGCATTATATAAAAAACTGAACAGAACCCACCTGATAAAGTTTTACTACATGCTGCAAGCCAGCTCTCCTCTTCTCAAGATTGTGCGTCAGTCGCTCTATATCTGAAATTCTTTTCAGATGTTGCTTCAGATCTTGACGAAGTTGAGTATCCTCCACGAATACTTGTACCAAATCCAGCCTTGTGTTGATTTCATTTACATCTAACAAAGGCTGCTTTAACCACATATGCAGTAACCGCTTTCCCATTCCAGCAGTACAGGTTCTATTCATGAGACCGAACAAACTGAAATTTTTGTTTGCATCAGTTTTGCTTTCCAAGACATTTAGTGCCCTCATAGCGGCAGAATCTAACCTCATGTAGCTATCCAGGTTGTACTTTCGAATAGAATAATTCCCATAGTTGCTCTCATCTGCAAGTAATTCAGCATATGACAGTAATGCCCCTAATGCACCAGGAGCAATTTCAAACCCAGAAACCAAATCACGAACTGGTTCAATGGAACCTTTAACAAGCCTACCAAGATCCTGCACCAAATCCCTTGTTTTAAATTCAGTTTTCTTTCTCTCAGTTAACATCACACCACATCTGGTCAAAGCATCATGTAAAGTTCTAAACTCATAAGATTTTCCACTTTCCACAGGCAAAAGGCATTCCTTGCAACTGAGAGCAACCAAAGCTGATTCCACATTTGTAAAGTGGCTATCATCAAGAAATTCAGCTAATCCAAGTACTCTCTTGGTTAAATCAACATAACCAAGCCCAACAGTGCATCCATTTTCACGGAAGTTCAGACACAAAGCAACAACTACAGGAGTATCCTGCATCTCATTGTTGGCAAATAAAACATCTTCAAAACTGCCTAAATTTCCAGGTGTTCCACTTTTTGCCAGTCTCCAGTTTGAGCCACTACCTTCATAGAGCTCAAGAGTATGATCTGTTCTCTCCAGGAGAAGATCACGGGCAATTGTCTCAAACATGTTCTTACTAACACTGACACTTGAAAGACCATCAGATCCACTACCCAATTGTCGTAATGCAGTAGTGGTGTGGTAGTAAGTCTTTGCAATGAAAGTTGCATTTTCACCATGTGCAGTATAGTAGTCCTACATGTTCGCTCAAAACCAATTAAACATGACAACTAAGTGATGTGTGGAATAAAAAGAGGATAGCGTAATATAAAACTTCATTAAAGCTTATGAATCACATGGTGTAAATTTCAGATAACAAGGAGCACAGGTAAGTCATGTGATTTATAGACATTATACATCTCTTCTATGTTGAACTTAATTAAACTAATAAACACAAAAGATCCTATAGACTAGAACAGAAATGTAAAATCAGATAACAAGAGGGGTACAAAGAGAGAGTTGTATTGATAAAAATATTAACTTGCAAAACCATACAAAATTATAAATTTGTAATTTGTCATCATGTATGCATGAGTGCATCCAATATACACTTGAAACTAGAAAACGAACTGAATAAACAGAAGTAAAATGAATATGGGCAGAATTAAAACAAAACTCCAACTAAATATCAGATATAAGATCAAATAAATACAACAAAAATTCTTGGAGAGATTTACCATCTGACCTGGCAAACATCTTAGTGTGAAAAGCAACAGGCTTCCAAGTGATTTCTAGTATCTATGTTTTTGGGCCCTTTCCAAAACTTATTTTCAGTGTCAAATGTCGAAAACAAAAGCATTTTGAACAGAAATGGAAAAGAAATATAAACTTTTTCCCAATGGAAGATTTTCAAAGAGAAAGAAGAAAACATATCATGACGTTTTTTCAGAAACAAGGTCATCTAAATAGCATTTCTCACAAATGTGATTGATTTCTTTCCAAAACTAAACCATTTCAAAATTAAAGAAAAATCTACCAGCATCGACCGAAGAAGAAGAACATTAAAAAAAGCAAACATTACAAAGTTAATTTCAGTTTTCAAAGTACACTAATTACTAACAAGCATTTCAACAGGAAAAAGATAAAAGATACAACAACCAAATTTATAAAAGAAAAAACATAAAAACAGATACACCAACATCAAAGTTATTTAGAACGTAAGAGTGGGGAAAAAAATAACAACAACAATTGTTATAAATTTTAGACCATGAACTGACCCTACGATCAAAGAACCGAACAGCCCTTGAGTCCTGCAGTATATAAAAACAAAACAACATAACAAAATCAGAAATTTGTTTTAACAAATGTTTGCATCCACTTACATTTTTACTATTTCCTTTTTACTTCCCCCCATTAAAGCTCCTATAAACCAAACCCGGTAAACAGAAAAATCGTCGCTTCATCACAGAAGACAAAAAAATGAGAATACCCACAAACCCCAAACATACAATAATGGCTTTTTAAACCAAAAGTTACAATTTTGATCCAAATATAGACACACCCAGATGAAAAAAAAAAGTTGGCTTACATCAGGTAGGGTTTTGTAGAAAGAGAGAAACCCTCGAGCTTGCTTTGCATCTGATCAAAACAATTTCAACAAAAAAAAAAAGTAAAAAATTAAAAATATTTCATTCCTCCATATAACCGTAAAATCAAAACAAACCCAAAATTAAATTGAGAGAGTGAACATAAGAGTAAAGGTGGGTTTTAGTGTTTTAGTTACCGAGTTTGAACTCTGGAAGCTTGTTCTGTCCTTCAAAAACGTTGTTGTCATCCATTTGAGACCCTTGCGTTTTGATTGTTCGTCTTCTAAAATCCCCGAAGAAAGGTTTTATATGTATTTATTGGTGTGTACATATACGTATACGAGGGTGTGGTAATGGCGGGAAGGGAACAGCATGGCGCGGCTTTTTATTGGGGGCGCTTGCACGGCTACACGCTCCCTTGCTGTAGAAAGTTAGAGGTTTCGCCAGGTGGGCCTATATTTTAAGGGCCATTTGTTTGAGGGCCGCCTACAGGCCCAAGAATTAACTTTTTTATGATGCACTGCTCAACCCATCAGAGTGGATTTGTGAGATCTGCTTCTTTGTGGTGGCCTTGAAATTTTGGTCGCCAGTTTATGGTTCGCATCTATGCTCGGTTAGTGAAATGGAAATTGTTTTACTTTTCCTTTGTAAGTACATGTGGTAAACTTAATAGCTAAGGAGGACATTAATAGTACACAATGATAATAAAATTTGTCATTTGTCAAGTGCGTAGGCTTTTCGTAAATTTATCGTTTGTCAAGAGTACGTGGTGGGCTCGTCATTTCGAGGACATTAGATTTAGGGATAGTTACCAAATAACTACTTGAGGTTGAGGTTTGAACTTTTGAAAAAAAAAACAATTAATTGATACTCACCTCCCATTCACTTGCTATTTGATCTTACAAAAATATGGTTGAATATTTAACTATGAAAAGGACATAAGTAGGGTCATTAGGAAATGTCGTTTTTGTTTGTCAAATAATTTACATATGACATCTATTAGGTGTTATTCAAACTTTAATTAAATAATTACACATTATTTAATTAATTTGATTTATGATAAAACAAGGCCCCTAGCTTGCAAGACTAAGATTTTCTTGCTCTTGGAAGATTATTTCATTTTCATACGAAGGATGTCATTATCCTTGCTTTGGATGATGTCATCCTCACCAAATGAGGATGATGCCATTGTATGTCTTGTTGACATCAAACTTATTGCTTTGCTAGAACAGTCTCAAACACACACATTCACACAGAGTCCATACTCTCTTGCGTGAGAGTTACTGCTTAACATAATTTATAAATATTTATTATCTTGAAATATAGGTTTATTAGTCTAATTTTATATTGAATTTATTTTGATTAGTTATGTATTTAATGAAACAGGAATAAAAGATAATTTACATCATGCTTAAAGTATTTGTCAATCAAGTAAGGACATTGGTTGAAACAAATAAATATACATGAAAAAAAAAAAAAAAGATAAATTTGAAACAATTCAATTTTGAGTTATTTTTGAAGGGCTGGACGCCTGGACACATACAAAAGGAAGTTTATACGTCAAAGTTAGGCCAACAGCTAAACATACTAAAGGAGAGAACTGGGGGGCTGCCTAACAAGACAAAACGTAGCATCGGAATTGAAGCAAAACAGCGGCAGTTTGGGAGCCGAAAGAAGAAGCAACATGGCTAGTTTAGGGAGTAATTTTGTGACAAATTACACCAATAGTTTTGATAATATGCCGGATTTTAATTTTTTTTCTTGTTATCATCATAATTATTTAATTTTATTTTTTTATATATAGGATGAAATTTTATTAATTTTATAATAATTTTCTTATTTGAATGTTATTATAAATTTTGTTTCTATTGTTTAATAACTTTTAGTTTTACCGATTAATAAAATAAAAATTGTTTCACTAAGTATTTTTTGTTGTTATAAAATTATTTCATTAAATTTGACTATAGATTGAAAAATGTTTAAATATAAAATTTTTTATTATATATTTTAAATATTAGATACATGTAATACTTAGATCTTATAAATTTTAAATTTTAGAGTAAAAATTTACATAAGATTTATTTTTGAACTTAACTGATAAATCTTGAGAAAATAACAAATTGATTTCTAAGTTTTTTTTTTTAGAATAATATTTCAAATAATAAATATTACAAGTTGAAAATGATGGATTCTGAACATTTGATTTTTTTTCAATTGCTTGAGTTTTAGAACTTAATATTGTCTAGTTAATTTATAATTTTATTTTTTTAATTTTAATTAATTCTCGATTTTCAAAATTTTATTAACTAAATTAAAATTAAAATTAATTTAAATTTAAATTAATATTTTTTTAAATTTCTATGAGATCGATCTTGTACTTGCATTATTTATTCTATAATAGATTCGTGTATTTATAAGTACTAAAATTTATACAACAGTTATGTACGACATTCCCTAAGCGTTATTATTTTTTTTTAAAGAAATCTCTCAGGTGATATTTAAAATTTTAATTAAACAATAATTATTATTTATTTAATTTGATTTATGATATAAGAAAGCCCCCTAACTGCAAGAGTAAGATTTTCCTGTTCTTGGAAGGTTATTTCATACTAAGGATGTCATTGTCCGTGCCTTAGGTGATGTCTTCCTCACTCATGAGGATGACATCAGTATATATGTTAATGATATCATCATCGGACTTGATGACATTAAACTTTTTGCTTGGCTAGAATACTCTCATACGTGTGTATATATATATACACGCGCGCACAAGTGCATACTCCCTTACACATGTAATTACACATGTAAGAGTTATATTAAAATCCTCTCCTATTTGATAAAATCTTATATAGACACACACGTATGTGTCTATATATATATATATATATATATATATTGAAATCTTATGCATTTTTATAAGATCTGTTGTCGCAATGCTAAGCAACATAAAATATGCTTGTGGATAAAATTTTATATATTTTTTTCAAGCTTGGGAACTAGTTTTCCAAAAAAATTTCAATGGAAAAAACATTTTAAAATAGGAAAACAAAATAAAATTAGAAAAAATTCATTCTAAACTCAAAAAAAAAAAAAATAGTTGATTTCAATTTTTAGTATTGATTTACAAAAATAGTTAGTAGTATTGATTAATAAAAATAGTTTGAAATATATATATATATATCCGACTATGTGTACGTACCTGTGCGTGTATTTCAATTTGTGATCTGGTTTTGCAACTGCTATTTGAAAGATCGATATTTGTTGCCCATTGTCAGCAAACCACGACTTTGACTGTCATAATTGTTTGCCAACCAGGGAGAAAGTATTTTGGTAATTTTCCCTTAGGTTTTTTGTTTTTCGATTGAAAGGATATTTAAGTAATTTAGGGACACACTTGCAATTATTTGAGGGGTCAAAAACAAACTCAAATTTTCTTTAGGCTAAAAACAAAATTTCAATTTCAAATGTGATTTTTTTAACAATCTATATGTATATGATTAGTTCTTTTCTTCTTAGTGTATATTATCAGCCGTTTAATTCACTTACTTTCATTTATTTTAATTTAGTCAATATTTATTTATACTTAATCATTGACTCTCTTAATTAATTTCGGTGCATATGAATATGAAAATCATTTCACTTATTATTAATACCATTCTTATTTTCATAACAAAAGAAACCTACATTAAATAATTTATAGATTATTTAACGTTTAAAATTTCCTTCACCTATATCACACAATATCGAGATTTTTTGTCTATCCAGCCAAATCATCCACCCCACCAGTGGCCTCTAGTATGTCTTCTGAAAGTGTGGTACCTCCTATATAAAATAAATATATGAATTTAAATAAACTCAACAAATAATATTCTAATTAATCATTTGTTGACGTCAAAAACTAGTCAACTAGGTTCTTTGAAACCCAATACTGTAAAAGATGATGAAAACAGTACAAGAAACAGATGGAAAGTAAAGAAGAAGGCAAAGAAAAACAAAAGATAACAAGATTTTAAAGTGATTCGATCAACATATGCTTACATCCATTGTTTTTCTTTCATTATTCGAACAGAGTAACGATACAGTTTACACTTAGTGTTTCTCTCTTGATTTATAATTAAAATTCTCCCATATTTTAGAGAATGAGAGGTGTTATAGTTGTATAATAAGTTAAAATGAAATTATGGATCACATTTAATGAGACTGACATTTGTCAGGTCAACTCTGTCAAAGTATGATTTAGACGCTAAATTCATGTTAGCTAGGTGAGATTTCCTCAAATCACGTTGCAATTAGTTTGAGATACTTTACTTGACGTGTACGGCACATTATAAGCTGGATCTGACCTCGCGTTGGCCGAGCTGAGATTGTTGAGGATGTCAGATGATCTTAGCTTGGTAGTAGTATACGACCTCGGTTTAGCAAGCTTGACGTCGCTATATTGCAATATAAGCGAGCTGAGAATATGGCATCTAGAGATCTTGCTTCTGCGAGATGGAAGATTAGGCCTGACCTATTGGGCTTTTACCAGCCTATCCGAGTGATCCAGAAAATACCCATAACACAAGTCCCCTAGCTCTTAGGGTGTTCTGCGAACTGAGAGCTCCAAGCTCGTTGGTAAAAGTTGGTTTTGCGAGACTTGTCACTTGGTTTTTTCAAATTGGTCTTATCTCTGGACACGCAGCAACTTCTCAGGTAACGGTTTTGGCACACGTCTCATGTAGTGTGTGCATTTAATGCATGTCTTTTTAACTGACGGCACATGATGACCAAATCCCGAGCATCGCACTACACCGTCAGATCTAGAGCGGTTATTGAGCTCTCAAATCCAACGACTAGGGCTTGACCGCTATAAAAAGATAGAGTTCCTTCACATTCTCCTTCCTTTTGTGACTTCCAGATTCTAGCACCACTCTTCGTTTTTTTCTTTCAACTACTGCAATCGTTCCCCACTTCCGTTGAATATCAATCTCTGTTTTCTCAAAGCTATCAAATTCTGCTTCACTTACCGTAAGTTCTTGTGACTTCTTTCTTAATTCTTTGGCTTCTTTTGGTTGCACTATTTGCATGCTTTTCTGGACTTATTTTTTATTTGCACTCCATGTTCTTGATGTTCAAGAGTTTGTTTAAGGTTGAAACTTTATTTTTTGTTGATTTTGATATGGTGAATCTGTTTTTTGTTATTTGTCTGCTATTTGTGATGTGGATGTGAGCTCATAGATAGAGAGAATAATAGATTGACAGTCCGTAGGTCGCTACATTATAGAGTAAGACATGCCTTGTAGATAACTTTTTGTGACGTTTGTGACCTGTTAACTTTGGGAGAATTTGCAGTTTAGGGAATTGGAGTCTTAGACTACTTAGGCCTGGTCCGCATGTAGCAACCTAATTGCTCATTTTAATTGTGTAAATATCTTCAGATCGCAGATGTTAGTCACACATAATAGGGGAGGGAGAAACTTCAGGCTCTGACGAGCAAATAGAGCAAGCACGAGCTCCTCAGAGGGCGACCTCGTAAGGCAAAGAGGTCACTGAAGGATTTTTTGTTCGTACGGATCCCAATCTAGCCCAACAATCAGCTGCGGCTGATCAGGTTGCTGAAGAGAGGAGAGCTCGAGAAATATTCAAACATCATCCCACAAAAATATTACCTACCGAGCTTTTGGGAGTGGCGCTAGAGTTCCACATCCCAAGACATTGCCATATCATGGCAGACTCTCCTAGAGACCACGTGGCCTATCCTCCCGCGGGCTTCATTGCTATTAGCCCGCACCATTTGGAAGCTGAGTTTAGGTTTTCAGTCCCCTCTTACCTCGTAGATCTTCTAAACGATCTGGACTTTGCCCCATTTCAGTTAACCCAAAACAAGAACTCTCAAATTACTTCTTTAGCTATTCTTTTTAGAAAAAATAATCTTCCTTTTCATTCTCTCAAATTATTAAAGTACCTGTTTTCCTTTAAGGGTACTAGCACTAGCCAGCCACGGGACGGGCCATACTATGTCTCAGCTCGCTCTTCCTAATATAAGAGCATCTTGCCTCAAGGTCAGACAAAGGGGAAGTCCAATGTGGGCGATTACAAGACGCATTGGTTTTATATTTCTTACCCTTCTTTGGTCAATCTTAGGAACTTCACTTTCGAGCTGAGTCAGGTAAAGACTTTCAGACAGCGTCACGGATCATCATCATTCTTGACAGTTTGCTTTCTTACTAACGATTTTTTTTTTAGACGTGAAGACTTGGAGGATTGAGTTAAGTCAAGGCGAGGTAGGAGATTTTGAAGTTCTTTCGGTATTGAAATCAGAGGAGGAAGACGTTAAACTAATAGATGAGCTTCTTCGTACTTATGGGCTCGCTCCTTCACATGAAGATAAACTTTTCAAGAGCAAGTACATAGGCTATCGCGATTATGGGGATATCGAATCGGCCTTCGAAGCGGGAGACGTAAGTGAGAGTTCCAATTCGTTGGGATTGTCCTCTTCTAGTGATTCTGAGGTTGAGATCATCTTAAGAGAAGCTGTAGAGATGGCCAACTTGAGTCTACTGACTCATCCAAAAAGAAAATCTCGTTAGTTCGCGAGCTGGACCGCTACAACTTCCGCAGCTCCCAGTTCATTTGCAGCGGCAACAAAACAGGCCCCCTAAGACCTTAGCACCGCTGAGTCTCCTACCCCTATTCCTTCAGAAGGTCTTTCAGTGGCTGCCCCTTCTGGGACCTCGCAGGCCATCGTTCCTGTCCCTCAGTCACAAACTCCCCCGGATCCAAATACAGCAGCTGCGGATAAAAGTAAAAAAGCAGTCGCCAGCTCAGAGGTGAAGAGAAAATGCCCCGAGACTTATAATTACCTAAAATATTTGATTATATTTTGGAAAATAATTAAATTATCCCTAATATTTCGAAAAAGTATTAAATTAGCCCCTCACGTTAGTCAACTAAGGATTAAACCTAACAAAAAATATGAAAATACTAATTTATCCTTGGATTCTATTAAAGTGGACAAAAATATCATTATACCTCTATCCATAGTTAAATATTACAATAATAAAATAATTAAATTTGAAAAAAAATAAAAAAATAAAATAAAAATTAAGAAATCAAATATAAAAAATAAAAAACTCCACAAAAATTAAAATTTTAAATAAAAAATTTAGTTAATCAAATCTCCATCGTCCATCTCTAGATGGACAGTGAAGATTAATTTGAAATAAATTACGAAATTAAGAAATTAAATAAAAATTAAAAACAATTTATCAATTTATCTTTGTTCCCAAAAATAAAATAAAGTTCATTGATTCATCAGCTCATTAACTTATCAACTCAAATCCGAGTTTCCAATTGATTAAAAACCTAATCTACAAACCCAAAAAATACACTCAACATCATCAATCCAAAGCTAAACATCACAAATTATACCCAACATCATCAACCTCTCATCAAACCATCAAACTTGGAAAGCCAACAACATCAATCATAAAGCAGACCCTCTAATTCTAACAAAAAATATTCATCATTGGACAAACCCAAAAGGTTCGTCTGATGTGGTATGAAACGAACCCAGGTAGGTTTGTCATTGAATGAACTGTCTTGGGTTCATCATTAAATGAATCCTGGTGGGTTTGTTGAACGAACCCTTTTCAAGAACCCAGGTGGGTTTGATGATCTATGTGTGGTGATGCACTTGTCTTTGCTGCAAGACCGTTGTGTTGGGTTCAACGATCCACTTGGGTTCGATGATTTGGAGACAAGTTGTTGTTGCATTAGCGACGACGGAGGATGATGAGACAATGATGGCGGCAACAAAAGATGAGGGATGATTGATGATGATTTTGATTTTTAATGGTGAATAGGTTAGATTTTTGTGGTGAATATTTTTTTTGTTCTTTGGTGAATGTTTTTGAATTTTTTATGGCGTAAATTGTTTTATTTTTATTAATTTTTAAAATTTCTTAATTGCATGCCTTGCTTTAAATGATCTGAATTCCAGATTTATAATTTTTTAGTTTTTTTTTTTTTTTAAGTTTCTTAATTAATCCGGATTTCAGATTTTTTTTCAAGTTTTTTAATTGTTTAAATTTTTAATTTAATTTCTTTTTTATTTTATCATTTTTAATTTAATTTGCATTTTTTTTTCAATTTATCTTGTTCTTATATATGTCATCATCTTGGAGTGTGATTAGAAATAACAATTTTACCTCTACCCACCATGCTATCCATTTAGTTTAACCAAAAATTGATTGATTAGGAGGATTAATTTGATATTTTTGAAACATTAGAGATGATTTAATCCTTTTGCGAAACATAATTAAAAATTTGACTCATTCCCAAAAATTGGGGACCAAATTATTCTTCTAATTTTTTTTTTTAAAAAAAAAAAGAAAAAGAAAGAAAAATCCAATGGGATTTCTTTAGCAAATTGGGTGGGCTCTTTTAATGATAATTTTCTTTAAAAATAAATTGGTCTCACTTAGAAAGTCATGTGACGTCATTTAATACTTAATTTTCTATAAAAATATTTGGGCTCCAATTGCTATTGAGCTTGTATTTGTTATAAAATGAATAAAATAAAATAGAAGAGGAGTAGAGATAGAAGAATATATGAATACGATAACACAAACAAGATAATAACAAATAAAGTAACAAATATGCAAGTAGGACAGTAGAATAGGAGAGAGGGGAAATTTACTTGATATTAGAAAGTTTGAGAGAGATTTTTTTACATGTGATAAAAAAATCAAAAGAGAGGCAATATATAGGAAAATTTGGCCGATTAATCCACCTCTTCAACATAAAATATTGTTGTTAAAATTTATGGTTATCCACCAATAATATTATTTAAATTAGTGATGGATATTGAAATTTATCCATCAATAATATTATTTAAATTAGTGTTTATCCATATTTCATAATTATCTTCCTTCTAGGAGGATACAAAATCACGTACCAACATAATTTTTAAGGAAAAAGACACGAAAGTAAACATATATATTATTAGGTAGGCAACTGCCTAATTGGTATAAATATTTATATCATCAATTGAGTAATCTATTTTCTATCTGCATTATCAAGGAAATCTAACAAGTTCAGACTTGTGATGTCTATGGAATCATTATCTTCATTTGCAAAATTTATATCAATTTTATTTTTTCTTTTTTTGCCTTTTATAAAGGCCTAATATAGATCAACCAAGTGTTTGGTTGTACTGTATATATGCGACTAGTGCCCAGACCTGCCACATCTGAAAATAAACATCTTCATAATTTTTTGGGGTCTTTTTCTCTACATTTTTATCCTTATTATGTTTGGTGTTATAAACATTCCACTTCTAAGTGTTGTTTTTTTAGTTTCGATGAACTAAAAATTTATAACCACCATGACCAGGATAACTACGTCCACATTGACAGCATTTGCTTGCACTAGCATTTGCTTTTAAAAGTGTTATTGCATCAGCTGGACGAAGTTCATATTTTTTATCAGAAGCTCATTGTTTTGTTTTACCACTAAAAGATATTAGATTAGTTTAGAATATTTTATAAACTTATGCTCTCTATATTACTGTTGCAAGAGCACATTACAGTCATGGAAAATAGTATATGTCTTTTCTAACATATCTATATCAGTCAAATTATCACACAAGTTCAGTTGTGGGGTTATCTTAAACAGAGCAAAATTATAATCAGCAACTTATTTGAATATTTGAGTCTTAAATTATTACACTCATGTCGGGCTTTGGAAAGGACTATAGTTTTCTGATGATCATACCTATCTTTAAGATTTTTTCACAAAGTCAGTGGATCTTTAATTGTAAGGTATCAAGTCTTCAGGCTCTTATGTAAATGACAACAAATAAAAATCATTGTATTTGTTTTATCTTTAAAGATTTTTTATTGTTCTCTCTAATAGTATCAACTAAGTCCTTAGATTGCAAGTATAGCTCCATATAAAAGATCCGTGAAAATTAGTTCTTCTAAAAAATGTCAAGTAGGGTAAATTCTTGTTTTGCAATATTTCACATAGCTATGCGCATAAAATAATACAATTAGTGACATAACCAAAGTGCTAAATTATATTTGTTATAATTTTCTATCATTAACATGAATAAAAATTCTACAATAATAGTATATAAACATAACTCTAAAATAGACTTTAAACAAACTTGGAATAAAGCGAAAGACACACAATCTTGTGTTATTTAATTGGTGGTTAGATTTCGATCACTAAATCTGAAAGAAATATCAATTCACAGTGTAAATACCTTGCCCTTCTCTATGTTTAAGTCTTAGTTTTTTGTTTTTGCCCTCTGTGTGTACGTTTCTTCTCTGCATGTAATCGTCTCTTATGCAAACAACCAATTGTAACTTCTTTTTTTTTTTTATCTGTGAGTAAGTACAATATGCAGTTATTTAATAACTGACTTACTGACAAAACTGCCAAAGACAATTAATCCACACGATCTAACTCTTTGTTGGATCTTGGATCCGGGTGTTGAATCCGGGTTCGGGTTTTAGGTCGTCTTAGGTGAACTCAACCTAAGGTCCATATAACCTAATATCTCCCATTTACATAAGGTGAGCCAAACAGAACTTACTGAAAAAATATTAGTGAACCATTTATAATAAGAAGTACAGACATTCATATAAGCAAACACATTATGTGATCTATGAACAATGATATATGTGATAGGACTTGTTTTTTAAATCTCAATTGTACTTCCATATAAGAGATTGTAAACTTTTTCATTATTATATCATAGATTTAATAAAATTTTATTTGTCCAAACACATTTGAACCCTTTAACATAGTATGCTTGATCGTCTAATACTTCATATAATTACAATTATGATTCCAAATCATAACTTATCGACATGTAAATATATAAAAAATAAAATTCGTTAAATCTTTCTATCTTACTTTCATTCCTCGGTCAACAACAATGACTAATATCATAGAAATGTCTCATAGGTCGTATTATCATGACCATAGAAGACACACTGATGATACAAACATCACTCCGTTACTTTAAGACAAAGTGAACAGTTACTGAGGATATAGGTAGAAGTTTTTACAAACCTCAATGTAACTTACACAATAAGGAATTAAGGATAAACTTACTCATTTTCTATTTCGGTCACTATAAACACACACGGTATGAAACACACGTTACAGTGAATCTTATCCCTCAGTAAAGAAGCATATATCTATTATATTTAAATTATTCACTATACAGATTTTAGTTTAGACACTCTTCTAACGTCAAACGTGAGTTTCTAAAAAGCTCACTTTCTAAACGCCTATTATTAAGTTACATTTGGCTTAATTAAGTTCTCATAATAGTGAAGATATATCATTAGTGGTTTCATTTTTAATGTTTGGAATACGACCTCATTTTGGCTATGATCAATGTGATATTCCATATATTCTAAGTCCTTGAGAGAATAACTTCCAGTTTATTCTCTAAAAATATATGTCTCACTTTGGCCTATCATCCTAACAACCAAGTGACTATATGTGTAAAAATACTGGTCTTCAACCTAATGACATACCTTATATAATTCAAGTGAAATTAATGTGATAGTATCATGTAATAAATCCGACGTATTTATTCATAAATGGATATTGTTTAAAAGCAATTATAATATTACATTCTACAAAAACCTAAAGACCTAACATGTGACATAATCACGGTTTTTGTGAACAGGTCTGCAACTATCTAATGCGTAGATATATATTTGATCATTACATTTTTCCTTATCATTATATTTCTAACAAAATTATATTTAGTCTCTATATGCTTCGATTTACTGTAATACTTTACATTTTTGGTATAGACAGTAACTGCTTGATTATTACAATAAATGATAACTGACTTCTCTACATCAACTTCTAAAATTAGATCTCCTAAAAATCTCCTCAGCCATACTGCTTCATGAACTACTACTGAACACGCTATATTTTCAGCTTCTATAGTGGACAGCACAGTGCTTGACTGTTTCTTGCTACTCCAAAAGATAATATCTTGGCTGAGCAAAAATGTATAACCTGAAGTAGATTTGCGCACATCCAAGTCACCTCTCTAGTTAGCATTTATATACCTAACCAGACACATGTTGCCATCTTGATAGCATAAGGAACAGTCTGCAGTCCCCTTCAGATATGTTAATATTCTTTTCACAGCGATCTAATATTTCTTACCAGGATTGGATTGATATCTGCTAACTAATCTAACTGTATGGTAGATATAAAGTCTCGTGCACATCATAACGTATATAAGATTTCCTACAGCACTAGAGTAAAGAATTTTTTGCATTCTTTCACGCTCTTCTGTAGTCTTGAGAGACGTTTTGAGACTAAGAGTTTGTCCCTTGGAGATGAGCACTAGCATAAGCAACTCTTTGCGTTATTTCACACTCTTGTGGAGTCTTAGAGCATATTTCGAGACTAAAAGTTTGTCTCTTTTAGATGAGAGTATCTATAAACTTATAATCAATCATATAGAATCGTTTGTGAATCTTTTTAATGTAAGGCTCTTATGATAAAGCCAGAATTCTTTTTGAACGATTTCTATTAATTTTAACTCCTAAAATATAAACAACTTCTCTCATATCTTTCATTTCGAAAGTTGAGGATAATCATTTCTTTATGGTCATCATAAACTCTTTGTTATTTTCGACTAATAAAATGTCGTCCATGTATAAAAACAAAATTATGAATTTGTCTTTTAGTCACTTAACATACACACAATAATCCTCTTCAATCATCTGAAATCTATAGGATATTACTGTCTCATAGAAACGAATGTACTATTGTCTAGAGATTTATTTCAAACCATAAATATATCTATTGAGTTTTTACTCTTGAACTTTTGAAATGAATTCATTGGCAGTTCCATATAAATTTCTTCCTCCAGTTCTCCATTAAGAAAAATTATCTTTACATCCATCTGATGTAATTCCAGATTCATATATGCGATGATAGCTAATATAAGACAAATTGACGCAAACCTTACTACAGGGAAAAAGGTTTCTTCATAATTTATAAGGTATATCATTTCGCTAATAATCTTGTCTTATATCTTTCAATGGAGTTATCTGTCTTACGCTTGATATGGAAAATCTATTTGTTTCTAATGACTTTCTGATCAGGTGGTAAGTCAGTCAAGTCCCAGACGTGGTTGTTTTTCATTGACTCTATTTCTTCTTATATAACTTTAATCTAAAATTTTTTAGCAAGTGAGTTGAGAGCTTCATTTACATTATTTGGCTCGTCACTATAATGTGAAGCAAGCATAAAGGCTTTCCTTTCAATCTCAAATAGTCGACAAGGAATAACTTTATGGTCGCTTCTACGAATTGAAGATTTTGAGTATACTAATTCATTAGTCTGTGTGCTCCCACTATAAATAAATAAAGAAGCTCTCTTAATAGCTTTATCATTTCCACTAAGGACAGAGTATTTAGGCAACTTTTTATCTTCCTTTAGTTGAGTGTTTGAATGCATAACATTATATGATTTGCTTAATTCGTAAAATTAATTTTTTTTTTTCAATTTCACCCTTACTAGGAATTCATTCTCCAAGAAATTCACGTCATGTGACTTCAATTCAATTATATTTTCATATGAATTTTCTCTTATGAATTCATATCATTTCTAATGCTCAGAGTATCTAATAAAAATATATTTCTTCCCCTAGCACCCAACTTTCCATATTTGCTGGACAAGTCATGTATATATCCTACATATCCCCAATATCACATTTGAGTGAGATTAGGTTTCCTATCTATCTATAATTCATAGAGTGTAGAAGATACTGACTTAATAGGAACCTTATTCAAAATACAAGCAGTGTCATTAGTGTATCTCCCCAATAAGATACTGGGAGATTCGCTTATGCCATTGTTAATCTTACCAACTCTAATAAAGTTTTATTCCTCCTTTCTGTTACATAATTTTGTTGCGCAGTCCAAAGAATTGTTAATTATCTATCAATACTTTTCTCTCGACACAATGTCTCTAATTGTTCTAAGAGATATTCTCATCCTAAATCAATTTGCAGGATTTTGATAGTTCTATCTAATTGATTTTTCATTATGCATGTTTAGATATAATCCAGAACAATCTAATACTTTAGATTTATGAGAGATTAGATAAACATGACCATAACGAGTGTAATCATCTATGAGACTTGTAAAATGTGAATCATCATTTCTAACTCTAACATTCATAGATCCATAGATATCAGAATAAACTAACTATAATATATTCTTAGCTCTAATTCCTTTTTCAAATGATTTTTTAGTTGTTTTTTTCTATAGACAATTTTTACATACAGATAAATCTATCTTATTGAAGGAACTTAAAAACCTCTCTTTGGCCAATCTATTTATGCGATCTTGATCGATATGCCCTAGTCTAGTATGTCAAGTATTAACATCGACATTTGCAATGTCAGAAGAAATAATTAATGAAAAATAACCACTATAATCATAATAACCATTCATCTCGGTATTTAATATAATAAAATTATCCAATAAGCATCCAGTGTCAGTCCTAATATAATCCAAATAAATATCCTTGTAATCGCCATGAAAGTTTAAAATATATCCTAATTTAAGAATTCTTGGTACAGAAACCAAATTTTGTTGAATATCAGGAGTAAATAGCACATCATAAAGATAGAATATTTGACCACTATTCCAGATAAGCTTACAAGTGCCAATACTCTTTACCTCAACACGTGAGTTATTCTCCACATGTAGAATTTTGATCCTTGATTTATTCAATGATACTCTACAAATGGACCTCAATCTCTAGCTATATGATCTGTTGCTCCTGAGTCTACAATCCATAAAGGACAAGATTCAATGAGTAATACTGAGCTAGAAACATAAGCATTATTAAATGTGTTAAAGTAACATTGTGTCTTTTCCTTTTTTGCTCAATATTCACGAGCAAAATAACCCAACTAACCGCAGTTGAAATATGTCATTTTGGTTTTTTCCTTTCTAGTCTTAATGAGCTTGCCTTTTTTGTGCTTCCGGTCTCATTCTTCTTAAACTTAGAAATTTTCATTCCCTTTCTTAAAGTTCTTCTTCCATCTCTTGTACTTAAAGCTTAAATATTTACGCTTGCTGCATTCAATCATGTAAAGCTGACCGGAAGTCTTAACCGCCTTTAAGCGCTCATCTTCTAATTCAACATGATGAGAAATATCATCAAATGTCTTAATGTTGTCATTGTGCATCATGTTGATCTTCATATTCTCTTAATTGGAGGGAAGAGACCGGATTGTTACTCGTCAATGAGATTATGCCTAACAGTCTTGAGCTCACGAATTATGTTTGACATTTCTTAAGGTGATGTCTCATGGTATAATTCGGGCGTATCCTATAGGCGTCAAACTTGATGGTAAGTCTTCTCAGCTTAATGGTTGAAGTACTGTAAAAGCCAAAACCTCATTCGTCGAAGAGCGAAATATTTTTCCAATGAATCTCGTTCGATCTGAAAAAAATATAATTATCGAGTCCGAAAAAATTCGAAATATTTATTTTAGAATAATAAAAATAAATTCGAGTTCGTGAAGACGGATTCAAAATTTATAAATAATTTCGAGTGTGTGAAGCCAAGATTAAATTAAAAACGGATTCCCGGATGGACGGATGAAAATAGATTCGATTTCGGAATTAAAGCAAGAATGCATGGAAGAATGCTAATAAAATAAAGAAAATAAAATTGATGAATGAAAATGACAAATGTCATTCATGCATGGAATCAAGTTAACAAGTGGCATCATTTTATAGCTTATATATATAAGTTAATTGAAAAGCAAAAATGGAAAGTGAAGATTAAAAAGCAAACATCATCCAAGAGTCGAGAGAGATAGAGAATGAGAAAGTGAGAGTTAGAGAAAAGAGATTGAAAGTGTAAGTTAAGAGAGAGAGAAGCAAATCCAAGCAAGGCAATTCGGTCACCATGCTTCATCAAATTAAGTCCGAGAGTGTGAAGTGCGAGAGTAACCTACTCGTGAAAGAGAGAACCAAGAGCGAGAGAGTGAACGAGAGAAGGAGAGCTGCACTCGGTCAGCTCACCCAAAACCGAGAGCTGTCTTTGTTGCATGTGAGAGGTGCAACTAGATCCGCGAGCTTGTGTATGTGTGCAGTCATGAGAAGTGTGAGAGAGTGGGCTTGGCAACTCGATGCTACAAATCTGAACCAAGAAACCGTGCATGCAAGCAAGACGAGGTTGTGAGCTGTTGTCGCCATCGTGAGGAGCTGCTACCGTGAGTTGTGTGAGCTATTGTCGAGTAGCTGCTGTCAGGCCGAGAACAACATTTCAGATTTGAGGTGAAGCCGAATCAAGAGAGGACAGCTGCTGGTTGATCTGAAGAAGAAGACAGTAGGTGTTAAGAGCTGTTCTTGAGGGAAGACAACACATCCAAGCAAGGAGGGGCTGTTTTGGGCATGAAAATCTGACAGTTGTGAGTTATTTAATTGCTGTCTTGTCATATTTTTAGCTTGGAATCAATGTTGGGTGCAGTTAGATTGTTGGCAGCTCGTGCATGTAGGTGGAAGGAGGTGTTGCTTGCTGCCGTGAGCTTAAGTGAGCGTCGTCTCGCCGTCGCGATTGTTCGAGAGTTGGTTCAAAGCAAAAAACAGTTCGAGTTAAGGCAAGTGCTGTTCCAATTGGTTGTGTTGTGTTTTTCAAGTTATTTTTAAAGCGTGCATGTGAATAAGAGTTAAGATATGAATTAAATTGATATTGTTATGATTGGGTTTTAGGATTGAGAACCTCGTTGGTGTGAGGTTCGCTCGATATTGTTTGGTTGTATTTTTGGAATGATATTTTCATCGATTGTTTTTGTTGCGTTTTATTTACGGGCTATATAGGAGAAGTTAGGGGCTGTTAAATTATGTTTTTAAATTTGAGCTCGTTGTCGTGGAAAATGATTAATATGGATATGTTTTAAAGTATCGGATAGCCGTTCGGATATTGAGAAATTGTTTTCAAGTGATTCGGATAAGTTTTCCGCGAATGCAAATGTTTTTAGTTTGTGATTTTCGTTGTCAAATATGAAAGTGTTGATGATGTTATCTCGCTGCCTTGAGACGTATTTAAGCCCGTTAAAGTGTTAAAGTTTGATGTTAGGATAGTTTGAAATACATTTAAGTTAATCAGATAGTTTTTGTTTCGCGCAAAATCGTTAAATTGTCGAAATTCGGAGTTGAATCGGAAAATGAATATTGTTTAAGCTTGCTATCATATTTTTCATGTTTGTGCTTTAAAGTGTTTGAAAATTCATTTTCCATGATTTAAGTTAAGTCGCGAGTAGTATTGATGATAAGTTTAATTGGAAACAAAGGAATCGCGCGAAACGTTAAAAACGATAATTTGTGATAACTAGTTGAAATCGCGTAAGTTTTATGTTATTCGTTTAGCTTCGAATCTTCTTTTTATTGAATCCATTAGAATGTGATTTTGATGATGTTACTTTAGTTTCGAATGTCATAGTTTTCGGTTTTGTAATCGTAGAGTTTCGAGTAATTTATGTTGCGATAATGAATTGGTTCGAGATAGTCTCCGCGTGCGAATATTAGTTTTCCGTATTGTTATCGTGTGAGGATAATCGCTTGAATTGTCGTGATTGGAAATCCTCGTGTGGTTTAAGTTTAGTTTGTGCACAAGATGTGTTTTAATGCAATCTCGATCGAAACCAATTGTAGGTGATCTGGCGAGTGGACGAGATCCGTAACGGGAAGTGGTGATAAATTATTGGAAGCAAGTTGTGAGTGTGCATTTTTTTAAGCTTTCGCGAATTTTGTTATATGGAATTATTAATGCAATACTATTTTAGTTTATGATTATTATGTTATTCAAGTAACATTTTAGAATATTATCGCTTTCCTTTTAATGCATGTATAGTTGTATATATGTATTTAATCTTGAAGATACATGAGAACGTTATTTCAAATAGTTAAGTTTTTGCTCTAGAAAGCAAGTTTTTCGGTTTTAAACTGTAACTAGAAAACGAAACACTTATGAAATAATTCTAAAAGTGATTAATATGCTTAAATGCTAAGTAAATATAAGTTAAGCGTAAGTTTTAAGTGTATTAAAAGATTTTAAGATGTCTTTAGTTTATCTTGACCTTTAGCATAACCTGACCGAGGTATCTTATGCGTGTACGCCTAATAGACGGGGGGGAATCGTAATCCCAAGTTCTTGCATTTCCTGATGTTGGGGGGAATCGTAATCCCAAGTTCCCGCATCTGAGCACATGTAAACAGAAAATTTCTAGTATTTTATGTCATATAGATATTTAACTTAAGAGCTTAAGAGAATGAGTTTTTCTAGAGTTACCCTTCTAAGTTAGTATAGAAATGAAATACGTCAATAGACGTTAGTTTAGAATAATAAGAAAAATTCAATCACAAAAAATTTACTAAAAGAATCTTTTACTTAAATAAGCCGTATCGTTTTCAATATAATAATGAAAGCAGAATTTATTATTAAGTACACTCATTGAGTTATTCTTACCATCATTTTCTGTTTTATTTAAAATCCTCATCAAGTGTAGGAACGAGTAGCATGGCGGAAATATCTTCATCGGACGTACAGGCGAGCTACAGACGCGATCACGCTACACTAGTTTAGATAAGTTATCATGTATTGCATTTACTATCGTTTTCAGATTTCTCAAGTTTTGTAAATATTGTTTTGAATAAAGGATTTTATGTGAATATCATGCATGATATTTAAGATTTTAATTAAGTTGTTTTCCATATTATTGAATATTTTAAGCATGTTGTGAATGATTGTGTATTTGAAAAAGGGCCTGAGGCCTATAGTTTGATAAAGATATTGAATGAACTTATACAGGTTTTGTGAAGTTTTTACAGGATGAAAATTTTAGAAAAACAGCCGTTGTGCTGTCGGATTTTCGTAAAACTCTATTTTCATAAATTATTTTCAACGAACAAAATTCCTACCCCTTTTTAGAATTAAAAAAGTTTAAAGTATTTTCAGATAAGGAAGAGTCTTAACTCCACGGGAACTTCTCAACCGGAGCAGATCTGGACTGGAAAGCCACCGTGGGGTGCCGGACAGGTCCCTAGCTAGTATAGTTAGAAAGGGGCTTGTCAAGTACCACCATACTTGTCTTTTAGGGGTCATCCACATGTCCTAAACAGTCTCATAATCTTCATACATGTATATAAGATCATCATCCATACTGCTTAAAATCGTAATCTGAGCAATGCTATTCTTCTTTTTCCAAGTCTAATTGACCTCTATGTCTCTTCTGCTTTAAGCAGATGTACCTGATTGGGCAGTGTCATAGTCTTTGTCAGGGTGTCACTAGCATTTTGCTTTTCGAGAATATATTGAATTTTTCAATGTCAAATATCATAATTGTCACCATCCAATTTCTCTCCCTTGTTCAATTCAGCAATAATATTCTTTGAAGCTAAAGTCATTTCCTGAAATAATATTTATTTCTATCTAGAGACTTATGATTTATATCCTTATATATCTATACTAACACATCTACTATTATATCACTATAATATTACAATAACTATAGACTCATAAATATGAAAAATGAATCTTTGGACAGGAATCGAAAAGATAGTCAAGCCGCCTATCAACATCCACTTTCAATTATTCTCTACACCATATTTGTAAGTATATTCATGCAAAACAATCATAATGTCATTCCTTAATAGAATTAGAACACCATATAGATATTATCATATAAAAAGCAATATAAATAGAACAAGATTTTATAAATGATAAATAAAGAAAATTACACTATCCATGTTCTATACATAAAATGAAATATCCAACCTAAATACAAGTACCACATGCAATACAATAATAAAAAGAAAGATAACATTAGTCAGGCAGACAAGCGGTACGGGATTCAATCTCTTTATAATACTCTCTGATATACTGGTTGAAATCAATCGTCATCTCCGGATCCTTCTCGTTTAATGAGATGTCTATCACCTTAACAATCTCATCGTCGAAAATATCCATAACATCGATATCCACATCATCATCTGATATTTCAATAATCCAGATATCATCCGAAAGACTATAACATCAGCTGGATAATCAAAAGGCACATAATCTGAAGGCTATCTTCGTTATCTGAAATGATTATAACATCAGTCGGATAATCAAAAGACACATAATCCAGAGGCTCGATGCCCTTTTCATCATAAAAAATGACTATAACATCAGTCGAATAATCAGAAGACACATAATCCGCAGGTTCGACATCCTTCTCGTTATTAGAAATGACTATGATGCCGTCTGATCATCAAAAATATCAAATGTTAAGACTCTCAGCTATCTTGATGACTTCCTCGATTTCATCATCAGAATCGGTAAAATAATGAATAACACGATAGATCATCTACAAAACAATTTGTCATGTTAAACATATTAAACAATTTAGTTGAATAACAAAATGTAACATTAAATTTTATTAAATTAATAGGTTAATAAAAGAAACAAGAATTTAATTTAATTAATTTTTTAAAAAAAACGATCGTCGAAAATCATCATCGATGGCAGTGTGTGGGCCTCACACGCCTCTGACCATCTCGGTGATGCGTCGACTGTCACAGTACACTTGTGGCATGTGCAACGCAAACGCACGCTGCATCCTGGTCACGATGTGACATGTGGTGGCTCTAATACTGCCGCAGGCATTGGCATGTGGCCTATCCATATGCTACCATGTCATGTTATACGTGACATAATCTGGTTTGTCCATACCAGGTGACACATGACTGCACCAGATGATGCCACACTTGTTACATGTGTCTTCACCAGATTAGGACACTTGGTGATACACGTGACCGAATAAGATTGCTCCATATCTTGTAAAACGTGGCTTCCTCTGATTGGTACACTTACTCTTGATGTGGCTCCGCCAGAAACTGACATGTAACTTATATGATGTGGCCTCGCCCCTGGCTGCCATGTGATATTATTACTATTTATCTTTAACATTTTAAAATCGTTTTTTCTAGAATTTAAGTTTTTATTGACAAATTTTAAAAGCGTTTTTCTTTCTTGTTTCTTATCCAAATTGCTCATATGATATGTTGGAAAGCTCTTTTCGAGCCCTATCCAGTGGTATAATAATTACACAAAGATAAGAAGTTTATAGACATTTAAAAGCAAAGAACACATTCAGGTATTAATTACAATTCTTCATGTTCTTCTTAAAAAATAAGTTCTAAATATCTTAAATTCGACATATAAGGTAAGTTTCATGTAATTTATCATCATTCCACCAACAAACAACATAAGAAAAGCTCTTATACTAATGTTATCATTTTCTACCATTAACATGAATAAAAATCCTACAATGGTGGTATACAAACATAATTATAAAATAAACTTTAAACAGAACCTAGAATAGAGCAGAAGACACACAATCTCATGTTGTTCAATTGGTGGTCAAATTTCGATTACTAAATCGGAAAGAAATCTTAATTCACAATGTAAACACCTTGCCCTTCTCTGTGTTTAACTCTCAGTTTTTTTTTTTTTTGGCTCTCTGTGTGTACGTTTCTTCTCTGCATATAGTTGTCTCTTCTGCAAACAACCAACTGCAACCATTTTTTTTTATTTGTGAGTAACTGCAATATGCAGTTATTTGATAACTCACAAAACTGTCTAAAGCAGTTAATCAACACAATCCAACTCTTTATTGGACCTTAGATCTGGGTTTGGGTTTTGGGTCATTTTGGGTGAACTCGACCCAAGACCTATAAACCCAACAATATTAATATTATATTCAAAGGAAATTATATATAATAAAGAGCAAATTACAATTTAGCTATCCAGATAAAACATTATTGCTAGTGAAACTAACTTTTTACTTTAATTACAATAAACCCACCCGCCGTTACTTCATCTCAGTTAGAATTAACGGCTTAAGGGGTAAAATTGTCTTTTCTTACCCCCACCAGCCACAGTCACCGTGTCTCCCACAGCCACCGTGTCTTATCTTTCTTCTCCTTCTTCTTCTTCTTCACTTCTTATTTTCTTCTTCTTCTTTTCTTCTCCTTCGAATCCAGATGAATCTAGATTCGAATCATCAACAACACAAACATCAAAATCATCAACAATGATCCATCATCAACACAAACAATCATCAACACAAATAACACAAACAAGTCTAACATCATCAATAATCAACACAAACCAAAACCACTGCCATTTTCAAACAAAAACCATCACCATCATCATCAAACAGACCCAATAACATTAGCATCAACACCATCTGGAAACTAACACTTATGCAGGTCTGGGCTTCGATCTGGAAACCCAAACACTGATGCGGGTCTGGGTTGGAAACCAAGATCCACATCGGGTCACGGTCTGGAACCAACCCAGATCCACGTCGGGTCACGATCTGGTTCCCTAGATCTGCGCCTGGGTTTGGATGGAAACCCAGACACCGATCTGGGTTTCCAAACCCAGACGTCGATCTGGGTTTCCAAACCCAGATCGGTGTCTGGGTTGGAAACCTAGATCTAGACGTTTGGGTTTGCCAGACGCCGATCTGGGATGGAAACCCAGACGCCGATCTGGGTTTCCAAACCCAGATCGATTGGTGAAGAAGATTAACAGAAGAAGGAGAAGAAGAAGAAGAGAGAGAGGAGAAGAAGGAGACCCAGATCGGTGCTGGGTTGAAAACCTAGATCCAGACGTCTGGGTTTGCCAGACGCCGATCTGGGATGGAAATCCAGACGCCGATTTGGGTTTTCAAACCCAGATCGACTGGTGAAGAAGATGAACAGAAGAAGGAGAAGAGAGAGAGAGAGAGAGCTGAGAGACCGGGCGCTGGGTTTAAGACGTCGATCGGGTTCCGATGAAGAAGACGAAGGAAAATGAGAGAATAAGGAGAAGAAAAAGAAGAGAGAAGGAGGTGATTTTTGCTGGTGATTTATGGGGGTATTTTGGTCTTTTACTTTTTATCACGGGGGCATTTTGGTCTTTTAATAATATTTGTATGGTTGACAGTTAAGTTTGACGGAAATTCTCTAACGGAAGGGGGTTGATTGTAATAAAACTAAAAATATTGATCCGTCAGTAATTACGTTTCAAATGGGTAGTTAAATTGTAATTTGCTTTATAATAAATTCCTTTATGAATATATCTAAAATTTTAGATTGTAAAAAATTTCATATATACTTTTAGATCAACAAATGATAACTTAAAGTTTTAACGATATAAATTTAGAACATCGGGTTCCATTAATTGAAATCTAGAATTTCAGGTTCTGGTATA
Source organism: Dimocarpus longan (assembly GCA_022984855.1). Lineage (NCBI taxonomy): Eukaryota > Viridiplantae > Streptophyta > Magnoliopsida > Sapindales > Sapindaceae > Dimocarpus > Dimocarpus longan. The sequence continues at coordinate 18,260,572 of CM041024.1, forward strand.
TTATAAATTAAAGAGAACAAAAACATATAATATAAAGATATAGAGAAATAAGACAATCAATTATAATTTGTTAATGTGAATAATATATTGAGCCGACATAGTCGTACATATAATGTAAAATAAAAACAGTAAATAATGGTTGTAGGACTGCACATAAAGTATATAACAATAAATAAATAAAGTCATATAGTTATATATGCAATGCATAAATATAATAATAAATGAAATTAGTATAATGATCGAGTCGGTAAAGTCGTACATTAATTGGGCTAGCATAATCAAACTTTTTAGTTACAATTAGAGTATCGAGAACTTTGGGTTATGATAAATTAGAATCTGGAACTCTAAGTTCTAATTGAATTTGTTCAAAACTTCAGGTTCTGAGTTGATAATGTATTATAAAATTAATGAACTAAAATAGAAGAGAAGTAGAGATAGATGAACGTGTGAATATAATAACACAAACAAGATAATAACAAACAAAGTAACAAATATGAAAGTGGGATGGTAGAATAGGAGAAAAGAGAAATTTACTTGATATTAGAAAGTTTGAGAGAGATTTTTTTACATGTGAAAAAAAATCAAAAGAGAGGCAAAATATATATATATGGAGAAAAATTTGACGGATTAATCCACCTCTTCAACATAAAATATTGTTGTTAAAATTGGTGTTTATCCACCAATAATATTATTTAAATTGATGATGGATATTGATGTTTATCTATCAATAATATTATTTAAATTGATGTTTATCCATGTTTCATAATAATATTAATTTTTTTTAAAATATTATAGAATGATGGTGTTTCCACCTCTTTTAAACTCGTATGCACACTTTTTATATAATTTAAAATTTCAATATTATTCTTAAATCAAATTATCAATATTATAATAAAAATAACATAATATTTTAAACAAATGGCCAACACTCCGATTCCACTCGCTCCTCCCTCCTCCGCACTCTCACTCACTCTTTCCGACTCACCAATTCCGACCACCACCACCACAATCTCAATTTCCTCGCCTAATACAAAACAGAAATTGAGGGGCTCTCCACGGAGGTCCTTGCTATATCTCCAAGTCTCAGAATAATTCCGATGGAGCAAGCATATGAACAGAAGCTCTTGCTTCGGCGATATGTGTGCAGGTTGAACAAGATGGTTTTGTAGCAAACGTGCTGGTAGTCTTCGAAATGTGATTAATTGTTCGGAAACAATGAAGCAACATGACTCGGCTGTTTTTGTCCAGTCGGTTGTTGCTGCGTCTCTTGTTACATCAGCCTCCGTTGCTGTTAGCAAGTATGCTTCTTGGAAGTGTAATAAAATGGGAATATTTGGTATAAAGTGGGGTGTACTTAAGAAAATAGATATTTTAAAAAATTAATGGGGTGTATAAACAAAGAAGGGTGTACATACAACTTTTAAGGGGTGGTGATATGGCCACTCAACATTATATCCTACCTTCTAAAGAAGAAAATCAGTGTAATAAGTACAATAATGATTTGGTTTGAGCCCAATTCATGATATTTTATATGAATTTAAATGGGTTTGGATCTCAAATTTTGAACCTTTTTGAGACTCATCCTTATTCTAGCAAGTTTAACTCACTTCAGGTGTGTTATAATTTAGTATATAACTACGGTCATAATCAATCAATATGAATGTCTTTTTCAGCATCTTGTTTTTTTTTCAACCAATTAACTTTTCATAGTCCATTCTAATCTGTTGAACACCAGTTGCCGACAGCTGTTTGGTAATGAAAGAGATATAAGCCTTTAAGTCTCAATTGCAATTCTACAAATTAGGTTCAAAAGCCTTCGCCATTATTACCTTTCTGTTTGTTTTGGATATATTGCTCCAAAACCCATGTCACCCTCCAACTGTATGCTTGAGCTCACATTTTGAAAAACTTCAACAATTTATTTTGAATGGAAAATTATTTGAAATATCCCTCAAATTAGTTGAAAATTAAAAACATAGTCACTATAGAAAATATTTTCATTTTTCAGTCAAAAAAAATTTGGACAAAAATGGCCCTAAGTTTTAGTAACCCACACCTCTTAACTTAAATTGTAACTTTTTTTTATTTACTGAGGAGAGCGAAACCAAAAATTAAGAGAGAAAAACCAAAACTATAGTGAGAGAACATGAAACCTAGCTAGATAGAGAAACTAAAATTTAACTTAGCTTGTATTTTGAGTTATTTATTTATTTATTTACCATCTTGATTTTATATAATTACATATGCTTAACATGATGGACTGGAGTGTTTATTCGACTGATTTGGTTGATATCATGTTTCCAACAACATTACAAGCTAACTTTCATATGTAGCGTGTAAAGTTTGTTTTTAATGTGTAAAACTTGTTTGTTCTTAACATGATGTAGGACATTTTCGTAAGACTTTTGATTTGGAGAAGATGCTATTAAATTTGCATCCATAATATATCTTTGGAACCATTTTGACAAGGAGAAAAAAATTTAGATTGGAGAAAAAAAGAGAAAATAGAGAAGAGAGAAAAACCAAGTAGAAAAGTTATGAGAAAGAAACAACAATAGATCAGAGAGTCGAGAGAGAGAGAAAGGGAAAGATATAGAAACCTAATGGAGGAAGGGAAGAAATTTGCAGAGAGAGAAACACATCATAGATGGAAAAGAAAGAAGATTTAAAAAGGAAACAAGGTTAAAATTTATTATATGTATAATTCAATCAATGTACTTACTTATGTAAGGGCATTTTCGTCAACTCAGTGATAAAAATTGACCAGAAAATAAATTGTTTTAGGAATTGCTAGTTTTGAACTTATTGCTAATTTAGGGGCTAATGTAGAAAAACTTCTGTTAATGAAGCCTAATATCTCTGCAATCACTTTCAAGACACTAATTGTCCATCATTTCATTTGTCTTAGCATAATCCTTAATTATAAAATAGTTTAAATTTGTCATTCTTTGTTTGTCCTCTTTTGATGTAATCAATAGATGAATTGATAGTTAACCTAATAAAAAAATTGATTGATAAAGATGATGTAAAAATATCAAATTCAATTTAGTGATTTTTGTTTGAATATATATAAAAAAAATTAATGAAAACATATATTAATTTTGTTCTTACTTAATAACTAACAATGTCTGAGGTTCAGGTTATGCCTCACAATGTCCCAAATTCCAACCACACCTAACAATCTTCCATATTCAAGTCATTGTACTGTAGGTGGTAATTTTTTTTAAAGAAATTGTTGGAATCACAAATTTAATATTTGTTTTAATTCTTTCCTTTTAGTGGATATGCTAGTTTGTTTATCCGGTAAGAATTCTTATAATCGTGTAAATGGTTTTAAATCTAAAATCTATGATCTTAAATTTTGGGAAAAAGATTTGAATACACTTATAAGGAAGCTATTGGATTGATCACGTTTGAAGCCATAGAAAGTTAAGAGCCCAACCCCTAAGAAATTACGTAGGTTGACTAGTTGAGTAGCGTAAATGTTTTTTAATATTAGTATAAGTTTCTCTCCTCAGGCTAACATCAAATTAGTATCAAAGTTTTGGAATAACTTATTTAAATCAAACACTATAACTAAAGTTCAGATACCTACTTATACAACTACTTCCACAGGGAATAAGCATCCCCATATTTTTTACATAAGTAAAGAGGGACTCAAACCCCTCATTAAAAACAGTTTGGGTTAGTGTTGAAGTGTCGCTTCACTTTACTCTCTACATCAAATACATATTATAATCATAAAAAAAGTAATGTGAAACTCACTTATTATCCTTATGTGCTATATATTTTTTAAAGTAAAGCTAGATTGTCTAAATTTATGCTAAAATAGTATGACAATTGACATATGAGTTATAATTAATATATCAATCATTATATTATGACATGATTTACATAGATGATAACTTATATATTATTTTTATGCTCAAATAATATGGTAATTGACAAATGAGTTGTAATGAACATATCACTTATTACATTACCACTTGATTTACATGGAGTTGATAATTTATATATTATTTGAGCAAGAATTTTGACAAATACTTAGAATAATCTGATATTATTTTTCTTCTTTCTGAATTTTTAACTGAAATGTGAGTTGTAATTAACATATCACTTTTTGCATTACCACAAAATTAATATGAGTTGATATCTTATATATTATTTAAGCATGAATTTTGACAAGTGATTTGAACAATCTAGTATTAATTTTTTTTCGCTTTAAATTTTTAATGCTCTGCCAAGAATGAATTAGAGAGAACTGCAACCCCTAAGATCTGCATGATTAATTTATCGATCGTGGAGTGTTTTAGAAAAGGGTCAACCCTCTTGAGAATATTTGTTGGGATATCTCTAATGAATAATTGACCTCGCTTGATTTATCTTGTCAAGTGGAAAACAAGCTTCATATTTTATATATATATATATACAGTATTTGCAGGTAATACCTTTCATCACAAGTACTGGTACATACCAAAATATCATGTTAACGTCCAACAACAAAAGTTATTCCAACTAAGAAAAATTGGATGGAGTCTGGCCCAAAGGGTCACATCTGCAATTCATTGGTTTTCACATTGAACTCCAAGGACTATCCTACTGTACCCTTTTGACACAACGTCACTATCAGGCCAAACAAGTCTACATGAGTTGCAGATATTAAAGGATAGATATACCAAAAACATTTCCTTTATTTATTTTAAAAATGTCGCATGCTATATTTTATTCTCAAAATTTCATCTTTAATTATTTTAATACCTTATAATAATTTCTCAAAATAATACATTATGGTAGATTTTCATCATAATGCACATCATGTATGAACATGATGACATGCATATACATATGATACATCTATCTTATTAAATTTTTTTCGTCAAAGAATTTAGAGTACCATTATTATTAGATTGACGTACATATTATGAGATGGTTAATTAATGATTTTGTATAAGACACACATTAAAAGACAGCCCGTGTAGGTACTGACATGTACTAATTACACAGTGAATATGTTGGACTTAAACAAATCAGAAGGGTTGATGCTCTAAGTGCAGAAAATGTGGGTTCGGCATACGCCCTCGTGTTAAACAGAACAGTACAATTCAATCTTGATAAACAACATCTTGAAACAGTTACTTGTTCGCATCTTAGAACTACTTGTCCTATTTGATGTTATAAGTTCACACCACGAAGGAAGAAAGGAAATGCCAATGCAAAGAAGGGCAATTTTGTTCTGCTTGTGGATTAAATTCTACTTTGACACCATCATTTTCCTATCTTAAGAGTAGTAGTTTAATTTTAGCTTTCATAGAAAAAAATGTCTAACAGCAAGAAAGTTGTAAAATTTTGAAAAAAAAAAAAAAATCCATTAATTAAGATTATGCGTTTGATCACCTTTAAAAACCAATCAATATGTGAAACAGTGGAATACTGTTAAAAAGTATAATATTTGGCCCGAAGGTGTTTGATATATGATGTAAATAGCAATACTATTTATAGCTTAAATGAAAACTAATTATTTGTGATTCATTGTAACATCATATTTATGGACCCTTCAGTATTTAAACTTTGACATCTTTATTTTCCTATTTTTACAGTATCAGTTTATTCCTACCTTTCAAAGAAAAAAAATTTTTAATAGGAAGACGGTTGTAAAAAAAAAAATCCATTAGTTAAGCTTATGAGTTTGATCACCTCCAAAAATCAATCAATATATGTGACATACTATTAAAAACGTATAATATTTAGCTCAGAAGACTTCTAATATATGATTCAACTAACAATACTAATTATAGATTAATTGATAACTAATTGTTTGTGATTTATCGTGACATCATATTTATGGGCCCTTGAGGATTTAAACCATTGACAGAAATTGGCTAAAATGTCATGATAAAAACTTTATGGCCAATCTAATCAAATCCGAGAAGAATAGTGCTATATATCATGTGATCAACAAGATTATGTAGTTTTTCTTTTTATTGATTTTGACAGGGGCCGGAGACATGCATCATCTCAATATGGACCAAATTGTGGAGCATTTTAGTTCAATCAAAACCACCTCAATAATAGAAAACAACATGGAGGGCAAAACATCAACTATAAAAATGAAGCAATAAGGGTGTTGTTGGGCCATGTTGTTTAGCCAGCTAGCTATAGTGTTTGCACAACCGATATAATAGAAAATGGTCTTGTCACACACCATGCGTGAAGTGGAAAAGCCGAACTTTAATTAGACACTTTCTGGCTTGGCTCAGCTCAATTGACCCCTATGTTTCCCTTCATCTTTTTGTCATTTTAATTTTGAAATGGGTGTAATCCTAAAGCTATATGTTAACACTGTAGCTAAACTGGTTCTCCATAAATTTCCCAGCTTGAAAATAATAACACCACATGAGACATTTTCAGTTGCATAAAGGCAAAAAAGCAAGATGGGAGTACTTTATTTCCCATCAAACCATCTTTTAGATGCAGGAAATTATATATGCATACTTATCACGAGAACTTATCCACAATAGAATTGCAAGAAGAGATCAAATTGAAGCAAGAGTCTGAGAGTGAGACGTTGTATTTTAATAATGCAAGGTTTCCAGATTTAGACACAAAGGAGTAACATTATTGTCCTTGCAAGCAGTGGCCGAAATTTTTGCTTGGAATGGAAAATGGTTCATCCCCTAGAGGACTCAATCCAAATGAGTCTGGGGAAAGGTGAGAAGACCAGAAGAGAACAGTAAGATATCATGGATAAATGTGTTGGAAGAGAGGCTGATAATTTCAACCACAAAAGGGCTTTTGTGCAGAGACAAAGAAAAACAAGTCACCAACGAAATGAAAGCACTTAAACTAAGCATGACTTTTCTAGGGTTTTATGGTCTCATTATCACCCACTTCATCATCAATATGGTGCAACTCACCATCCTTTTGTGATAGTTATCCCCTTGTTGAAAGCAACCTTGGACAGAACAGTACACCATATACACATCATGTGGTCCTCCTTATAATAAAGTCAGTCCAAAGAGGACAGACTCAGACAGAGAGAGAGAGAGAGAGAGAGAGAGAGAGGGAAATGATTTTAGAGAAGTGGAAAGGACGGCATGTATAAATGGAAATAAGACATAAAAAAGAATGTAAAATATATAAAAACAGTACTTGGCATAGAAGGCTTTCAAGAGTGGAAAGGACTATTACCATTTCCAAATAAGATGATTATTTGGGTGTTTGGAGAGAGTCTCTTATAGATAGCAATGGCTCGTACAAGCACAAGCAACCCTTTCTTGACTATGTTGAGTGTGTTTATGTAAGAAAGAGAGAGAGAGAGATACCTCCCAGGAAAAAGCTAAACCGATAAGCACGCTAGGAGGAACCCAACAACATTCTCATCTCACATAGACTTGATAGCTACATAGACATGGAGAGAAGAGAGAGAGTGAGAGAGGGAGAGAGGAGATGGATTTCTCTTTTTGGTTGAAAACGACCAGCCCAAAATACTCAGTCAAAGGAGCAATGCCTCTATTGGCAGGCTCACACACCACCCATCTGCTCCTTTCACGCCTTTAAGTGAAATAATTATGCTTTCCTCTAGGGTTAGACACCAGCCACGTGTCCATTTGAAACATTGTTTGTTGTATGAATCTTCCCCAAACAAGTCACAGCTCGTCCTGTGACCAAAGCAACCCTAACCCACCATAACCCACTTCTCTTTGTTTTTCTTTTTTTTCTTCTCTTTTTTTCCCTCTCTTTTTTTCTTTTCTCTCTTGAAAAATATTAATATTTCATGCAACTTCTTGGTTTTGATTGAGAGAGAGAGATTGGAGGGGAGAGGGAGAGGTTCTCTGTCAATCCCTCACCTGCTACCACGTGAAGTGGCACAATACTAAGTGTTTCCTATCCACTCACTTCCCACAATATCGCTGTTTCTGCTTTCTCTCTTTCGCTTTCATGGTCCAATTAAGCACAACAGCCAAATTTTGCTCTCTCTATAGATATTAAAAAGATTAAGAAAAAGATGGCTCTTTTGTCTTCAATAAATTCCCCCCTCTTGGTCTTGGCTTCTTTATCTTCTTGCCATCTTTACTCACATTTCTCTCTCACACACACACGCACACTCTCAAACACACATATTCAACAAACCTCATGGCAATACAGTAGTCGTGCCGTGCTGTCTTGCTCATGCTTTAGTCTTTGCTCGAGGGAGGTAAATTAAATTGGACACACTCACTCTCTCTCTCTCTCTCTCTCACAAGCACACATACAGCTAGACATACATACACAAACAGTGCATTAAGCCGTCTTTCTCAAGCTTGCTAGTTCACTGAAATTGAAATAAACTGTTTATTCTCTTGTCTTTCTCTTGAGCAAAGTTTTTTTCTTTCGATTTTTCCTGAGAAATGAATTGAAAAAGATAGAATTGATATATGGATCTATTTCCTCCACAGGAACCACCCCATCCCGTATGATCAAATATTGGTGCATGTTTCATTCTCAAGCTCTAGTGCCACCGTCAGCTAGCTAGGTCACGTGGCTAGGGGTTGTTCAGTGCATTTCCAAGGCTAAAAAATATGTTTTCGTCAAACAACAGCAACAACAATGGTTTCTTTAACAATGACCAAGTCTGTTTTACTGACCAATCTATTTTGCATAGGCCTTTTCTCAGTGACATCATTACCAATTCCAAACAAGACCAAGACCCTGCTTTATCTTTTTTCCACTTCTCATCTCCCAGCTTCCTCCACTATGAATCAGCATTAGACGATGACCGTGATGTTTTCCTCCAACAACACCATGATCTTTTATTTCTCCACCAGCAACCAGCTTTGAGGACTGATCATCATAGTACAAATTTATCCGAGATTTTGGTTAACATGGCCGATTCAACAAGCCAAAATGACGTTAATGGATTGACGAAAGACTGCCAGCAGATCCCGAGGAAGAGAACTTCAAAGAGAGACCGGCACAGTAAGATCAGCACCGCCAAGGGACTGAGGGACCGGAGAATGAGATTGTCCCTTGATGTTGCCCGCAACTTTTTTGGCCTTCAAGACATGCTAGGCTATGATAAAGCTAGTAAGACTGTTGAATGGTTGCTCTTACAGGCAAAACAGGAGATCCGAAAGCTAGAAAAAGATCGTCCCCAGATGAACAACAGCAGCAGCTGCGTGAGTGTTGGTGCAAAAAGTGCTTCTTCTACTTCTGAGTGTACTACTGAAGTGGCTTCGGGAATCGACGAGGCTGCAGTTAATATTTCCAAGGCAAAGCCCTCAGTCAAAGCGAAAAAGACTAGACAGTCGACGCGTAAGAGTAGCCTTGGCCCTCTTGCAAGAGATTTGAGGGCCAAGGCTAGAGCAAGAGCGAGGGAGAGGACAATAGAGAAAATGAAGAGTCGAAAATCAGATCACTCAAATGAAGCAAAAAGTGATGATCTCAATCACCTAGCTTCTTTGAGCTCCTTTGACACTGGGGAGGAATCTGGTACCCATAGCCACGACATGAACCACTCCTTGCAGGTACTTGCTGACGTCGAAGACCCAAGCTCTCAGCATTTAGGAGATCAAGAAGCAGTCGTCGATGATTCTTTGATCAATATGGGAAAGTGGAGCCCAATTTTCTTCCCTTATTAATTGTCTACACAACATTGGAACACCCCAGGAGGTAATTAAGTCCTCAATTAATTTTGTGAAATTGATAAGAAAAGATGAAACCACAAGAATATTACCTTAACTGGAGTTCTAACCTGCTCTTGTAAACGTTTGCAGCAACAACTCACAGACTTCCAATTCTTCGGCAAGCCATAGGAAGCCTGCAACAGTCAAAATCTATTCTAATCTGAGTTATTTCTTCTTTAATATGTAGGTAAATTATATAATTAGCAGATTGTTATATATGTAATGCATGCCTTCCTATCTGTTCAGTATGTTTTATTGTGTAACTCGTTGTGAACAATTAAGTGGAATGATTATCATGTAACTTGATATGTTCTAATATGTACTTTGTTTCTGTGAGAAACATATCTGTTGTTAGAGCTTAGTTCTCACGTGACATGTTATTAGGATTTATTTAAGTTCCTGCACTTGTAAATATGTTCTTTTTTTTTCTTGATTCTCGGTTCAGTAGACTAAGATTCCATATATATAGTTTGTGCTTATACTTCTACTTAACCTACTTGTCTTGCCTCGTAGAATTTTTATAAAAAATTCCTAACCTCTAAAGATTGAATTCGGTTAAACTCTTGAAAAGTGATCTCATAGCTACAAGTCATTCTTTCAAAATCCATCGACTCCTTGGAGAGAAAATTCAATACATGTGTTCAATAATCTCAGCTTCTACGATGATATAAGACTACTCTGGAAGTTTCATGAGGATAACATCAGAAACATAGAATTATCGGGTTAACATAAAGTTTCTTTCCTTCTTTTTTTTTTTTTTTTTTGGCATGGCATAGGATTTATGAGATTTGCAAATGAAGCCATTTATTTATATGACCAATCACCAAAGCAACAACATTTTTAAGTAAATAATTATAGAACAATGAACTTATATATAGAGTTTCTGCATATTTCTGTTTACATACATCACATAGATCATGATGTGGAGTCTATGTATAATATATCTTGTTTAGCACTGATACCTTGAAGCCAATCTTTGTACTTACCTGCATGAACCTAAAGTTAATTTCTATATAGACTCCATTAGTATATATCCTTCTTGTAGACTCCATTAGCAAATCTCTTAAAGATAGAAAGGACTTAGAATTTCCTGTAACATCTTTTTGCTACCAATGGCAGACTCTATATATATATATATGTATATGTATATTTGTGTGTGTATGTGTATATATATGTATATGTCTGTATATATGTGTATATGTATATATATGTGTATGTATGTATATATGTGTGTATATATATATATGTGTGTATATATATATATGTATGTATATATATTTCACCCTTTATCATGATCAACATACACATATAGGCGTGCATGATATTTGAGTTTCAGGCAAAAAAGTGCTTGATAACTTTTTTTTTTTCTGTCCTATAAGCATTTAATTAAAAAGACTACTCAACTAAGAGATGGCATTCAATAATTTGTCCATTGTTTGCAAGTGCTGCAGTTAATATCGAGATATAGCATATATTCTTACAATGTATAAATATGTGTGTATAAGAAAACTTAAATATTGTATTAGAACTCGTTAAATTCCAGCATGAATCTTTTTAAGTTCTTTCTGTTTATGCATTTTCGTTGATGTTCGTCATAATCTATTCACTAAATTTATAGATGAGCCAACAAAACTGAGAAGATCGCATATCTTGGTTCAATGATAAATCATTATCTATATACTATTCTAACACGTTATTCAAATATATTGGCAGCTGCTATATTTTTTAGATTTATATTGGCTGACACTAACAAGAAATATAATTAATATTCTGACAGGCGTATCAGTGCCTATAATAATTAGGAACTATAATCCCTGTTAGCAGAAGAGTATAAAAGGCCAAGAAATTCTAGCAAATCGGGATTACAGGATAGTTTAAAACTTTGTTTCTGCTTCTTAAAAACACTATAGCAAATCATTGAGGATTTGATTCTTTTAGTACTTGACTAAATGTATGAAATGAGGTTTCAAAGAGTATTGGATAGTTTGCTACAAATTTTACTCACCAGGTTTACAGATTTTATTTACATCCAGGTCAAGGTAGTGCAAAATAAGAATTTAAATAAAGAACTAGGTTTTAATAGTTTCACTTAATTCCTATGGTTAACCTCTTTTATATATGTATATGTAAATGCTACATATAATATTATAGAGGTTTTACTAATTTATTGATTGAGTAATGTTACCTATCAATAGCAACCATTAGATTAGTTGTAAGAATGATTATTGATGAATACGTTTCTTGAACTAATTAATAATATGTTTTAAAGAATATGATCCCTTTCCGAATCTCAATATATAGCTGGAAAAAGTTGTAAATACAAATGAGAATAATCTATACATATAATATTCCTTCTTCATCCCTTGGTACGAAAGTACTGAATCGTTCATTTTTAGGTATTGTATGTGAGGCATTTTACTTTTCTCAGTTATATTGAATCCTCCAAAACGACACAAGTAGATAAAATGGTTGCAACCAGAGCCAAAGTTTATGAACAGTCATTTTAATTAAATGCAGATCATTATTGGGATAAAAATTATTCAGATTTATTTTGCTATGTATAAGACATAAAATTATGTAAACCGTTAGGTTCATCTAATAATAAAAATATGATATTCATATATGTAAATAACATATAAATAGTTCACACTTGAAGCAAATAAAGATTTGCAAACAGTTTCATAAAACTGACCTTTTATATTCCCACCAATGATTACAAAGCCGATGTCCCACCATCTTTGGGTTGTGCTAGGCATGTGAGAAAGGAAGTTGATTGTCATGATAACATGGGTGGACTGCAGGAACTCTCTCCAGTTAGCCTTTTTGGTCCTTTTTGTTCCATGACAAACGGACATTTACAGGCTACTTTACCACCAATCATCCTAAACTACCAAGATGCCCCAAGTCTGAGGCAGAAGCCCCATACAATCAGCTAATAAGAATTCACATGTCAATAATGGAACAAGATAACAGTATCAATACCTTTTTAGGCGCCAGACATACATCTGGATTCATCCCATATCACCTGGATATGGAATGGCAAATTAGTTACATAAAACCAAGTCCTTACAATTTGTGTGCAAGAAGCTTTTTAAGTGGGGCTAGTTCGTTTGAAAAGAAAACAAAACGGTGAGAATAAACTATGGAGGACTAAAGATGTGTCGAAGGGAACCCGAAGCCAGCACAAACTATCATATCATGCTAGCGAGCACACAATCCAACGGTGATAATAAAGGTCTCAGGATGTGTGAAAGAATCCAAAGTAGTCATAAACAGTTGTAACGTTCCAGCGGGAACAAAATCCTAAGGGAGGTTATATCTGAAAGGAGGTTAGATCAATTCAAAAATAAACTATAAGAATGAAGAACATGTGAAAGAACCCTAAGTAGTTCAAAAAGAATGCAAGACGAGATAGTCCAAACGGGATTTTTTTTTTCGAAAAAAATTACAAGTGACTTCAACATTAAAAGCAGGTTAAATAGATGCTCACTACCCGAATACAATATTAGACAAAGGTTATAGTCTAACGCGAGTCATACAAATATAAAGACTAAGGCTTGGCTTCCAAAAAATTTTAACCTAAATAATATGATATATGAGTTATCAAGATCTTGTAAACATATCACATATCTTAATTATTTACTATATTAAAGGAGTCAAAATAACAATACTTTATATTAAGTAGTTTTCTTTTAAAAAAAAAATTAAAATCACTTATGAGCAACTCGAATATGGATGATTGACAGACTCAATGAAAACTCTTTACCACCAAATTATGTCATGGGGGTGGCTCATCTTAAATGGTTTATGACTCATCATATTGTTTGTACTCAATTTTTAGACTATATTGTAGGCAGTGCATTTCAAACTAACAATTCAGGAAAAAAGATCTTTTATAGCAATAAAGAAGTTAAGTAGCACAAAGTAGGAGTGCTAAAGTGGTAAAGCAACCCCTCACTCATATCTACGTGCTTAATGTAAAGCGCAACGGTCCCACTTAATTTGTGGGGGGTTTTCCCATGTTGTATGGACTGTTCTCTCCTATTTATGAGAGTAGGGATTCAGATTATACTTTACAATCTGATCTCGAGTAACTGGTTCTAATAGTGCTCTGACATGATATCAATAAATTAAAAAAACAAAAGTTGAGTAATTAAGACCAAAACTTACCAACTCATTACTGGACCTGCTTGTTCCCAATGATAGCCTCCTATGATGAAGTTGAAGAACATGGCCGTTCTAGTACAGATTAATAATATGTAGCAAATTTTGATAATAAGAAAGAAACTAATTATTTTGCATAGCATAAAGACGTATTCACAGTCCATTATTCAGTAATGGCAATTGGTATCCCAAGAAGTTTGGGAGTACAGCAGAGACCCAACATTCTCTGAAAGTTGTTGGTGATGACAGTTGGGTTTTCACATGTTTCATGTGGATGCTAGCTGTTGCCATTTTGTTGATTTTTAGGCTTTTAGCTATTACTTTTGTTAATGCTTTAAAATGTTAGTTCCCTCCCAAAACTAATGTCATGAAAAGAAAACAAGTGAAAGAAGAGAAGCAAATAACGAGACATCTGATTATCAAAATCCATTTTTTCTTATCATATTATTACATTATTTATATGGTATTAATAACTCATATACCATATTATTTAAGTGTAAATTTACAAAAAAATTTCGAACAATCTAACATTGGTCAAAGAGGAATGTCTTAACATATATTTTGTGAGAAAATATAGAATAAAAGTTTCTTTCTTTTTATCCATTTTGAAAATATAATGATATTTTGGTTGTAAATGATCGAGTTCTTAAATTTTATAGCACCTGTTGGTGCACCACATTAATAATAAGGGTTTGTTCTCACCAAAGTTGAATTTGGATGAAAATTAAATGTGCATGTTTCTCCCTCTCTGAAAAAAAATGCTATTTGAACTTGTAGGGAATGTGGAGGGTTTAAAGAGAAACAAGCACATCAGTTACCACTCCCTCTAGTTGAATCCTTCTATTCCCACGATTTACTCAATGCGATTTCCATGTGATAAAGAAGGATTTGAAAATCAAGAAGAGGAGTGGACGTAAATAAATAAGAAAACAAAACAAAATGAGAAGACAATAATTTTGAAATGATGAGATAATTACAGTTGAAAACCAAAACAAGGAAAATAAAAATTATACAAAATTGTAAATTAAAAGTAATTAAAAGTAAACAAAACTAATTTCAAAAATGAAAAAGAGAATCTTCTGTGAAGACTCAAATTAAGTCCGCACTGAAACTTAAATTTAGTCACGAGACTCTCCCAAGGAGACTTGAGGACTTAAAATCTTGGCTGGTCTTGGACAAGTCACCATTTAATCTATGTCTCGGGGAAGACCTTAAAGTCCTGGACATTAAGACTAAATTTAGTCTCAATTTTCGAGACTTTTAGGTTGTGTTTGGAAGGCTTGAGATCTGGTGAGGTTAACGAAGACCAGTTACCTTTTCAGAGTTTTGATTTTGGCACCAACATAGCGCTAGCCAAAGAGTGATCTCATAAACAACAATGGCTCAACATCACAAATCCATCTGCAATGTGGCTGGTTGGACAAATCCAGTGAATAGTGGGACAAAAAAAATTCAAAAAAATAAGACTATTTCTGTCACGACCCGGACCCTGGTCCGTGACAGAAAAGATGATATCAAAGTGATATCAAACTTTGCCCCATAAAGATAATATCTCCAGATTTTTAGAACAAAAATCCTAGTAACAAACTCTAGATTATGAGTATTTCTCTCCCTTAATCATTTTTTATTTGACACTATCCTTCCTCTCTCATTTATTTAAATTATATTATATTTTAAATCTTATACTATTCAGCAGCAATTTAAAATAATTATATTTTTTAAATTTTGAATTATATTAATTTTAATTGATTAAATTTAGTTTATTATTAATATATAATTCAAAATATTTTTAATTTAAAGATGATTTTTTATCTTTAATTAATTTCATCCAATCCAAAATTACATCAACGACTGATTGTACTAAGTCAAATCAAATCTAATGGTTCATCAAACCAAAAAATGTAATATATTAAATCCAATTTAGTTTTGAACAATTCAATTCAGTCAAACTCAATTCATTAATTAAATATGATATATGAAATCAAGTTTAAGTCTTGGACCAAGTTAACTTAAGTGATACCTTTAAATTTGTTTTTTTTTTCCCCTAGTAATGCTTTTTAACCAAGTTAATGATTATTGGTTTAAAATTTTCGTTTCATTGAAATAAGGTTTTCATTGTTTAAGTGGAAAAATGTAGGAAATTTTTTTGCATATATACAACAATAAAAAACTGATGACTTGTTTCACTAACAAATTTTAATAGTATCATTTCATTGTTTACATATATTAATGATAAAATTATCCTTATTTTAAAAACTTGAAAGATCATAAAAACAAGCATTATTAGTTCACAAAAGCTTCAAATTCGACGCCTTCACGAACATACAACGATTCAATTAAGGTTGGATTGGTTCAATTGGATACAATAGAGAAACAAAAAGTCACCTATGTGATAGAGTTTCAAAAAGTAAACTAAGTTTGAGTTTAACATCTATTCTTTGAGTTCGGGTTCATCATCTTCTCGAAGGTAAAAAAAAAGGATAGGAAACATTTCTCTTTAGTCAACAAGAATATCCTGATATTTAGTTTTTGATAAAAAAAAAAAAATGACAACTAATTGATGAAGAAAAAGATGACACAAACTTAGTTGTAAGTAGGTTGGAAATCGGAGTTGCAATAAAAATTGAGAATATGACAAATTTTCAATTGGGTTGGTGTCAATAAAACTCAATTCAATTTTTTGGTGCTGATCAAATAAATGCTTAGTTATTTGGTGTTAGTCTATATGATTTTCACAAAAACATAACCAACCTCAAAAATCGAAACCTATCCAACAAGTGCATCCAGTTATTTTTTAAATGATGAGCGTAAGATTTTTCATTCGCTTCTGTTCAGTCTCCGAGAATACTATAGTTTTCATGAGAGAGAAGGTTAGACAAAGTAAAGAGTGGAATGAGCAAAGTGAATATTGGAAAGGTAAATTCGGCGAGTTCTAGTTAAGAGCATTTTAGTCTTTGCAGTTTCGTACTAAAAGGAGATCGACTAAAGAAGGATTATTAAGTGTTATTTTCCTCAAATTTCACTAAATCAGCCTGCAACTATGTTTGAGCACGCAGGATATACATGTTTATTACAAGGAAAGTCTATGTGGAGCCGTGAAAGTGAAAAACAAAGGATGAACCTTCAAAAAAAAAAAAAGAAACAAATACCTTGCATGTGCATGAGACTAGGAGTACAATCAATACAGTTTCGCAATTGATCATCACTTTACAGAAATCTAAAACTTAAACATAAAAGTACGGCTTTGTCTACCTTAAGTACAATCAAGCTAGCGTTAACAATCAATACTTTAACTTGTTTCAATATATATATATATATATATATCAATACCTTAACTAACATAATCAATTTTCAAAAGACCAAAAAAAAAAAACATAATGATTAATTTTGTTAATTCATCTTTTATAATTTGCCATGAATCTAAAAATATACTACTCATTAACTACATTAAATGACAGAGAAACTGGAACCTTTAAATTAATCGATTATTGTACCTTTATGTCCAATCATTCCGTAGAACACACACTGCGCGCAATAGACAAAATTCCCCTTCAATTACTGAAACATCAAACCGTCTGCCACTGTTTTTGTGGGACACATAATCCTAGTGCAACATTTTAATTTGTTGTTGCAAGTTGCAACTGTCTAATTTTGCGACTAATATTAATTCACTTTTGATCAGCTCTTGTGCTGCATTCCCCTTAGTCAAACTTGTTATTTAAAGGTCCAAATGTTAATATTTTCTTCATTTAATATTATATTATTATCGTCATTCAATAGAATTTAATAATATTTATTTAATTTGATAATATTTTATATTCTAATGATTTATCAATATAGTTTACTAATACTAATTCAAACTGATGTTATTCTAGATTGGAATGGTTGGACTTACGCTGTATGTTGTAGTTCAAGAAAAGAAAAAATAATTCCATGCTAGCATCAAAGTGAGCAAGTACAACGTTAAAGAAGAGCGATTTCTTGGAGTATGTTTGAGGTGATTGCCTAGGAAATTTCTATTTCAGGATTTTGCTTCTTTTTAAATATTGAAGCAAACACTAAAACAAGGAAGTCCTTTCTTTCGTTTTCGCAGATACTTTCTTTTTTTTTTTTTTTTTCTATATATACATTTTTAATTTTTGCATTTACGAAACATTTTTGCAAATGGACAAGTACTCTTGCTTCAATGAATATTATCTTTTTATTTGGTGGTTCGCAAGGTCATTTTCAACTTTTAGTATTGAAAAACCTCCCATCAGTGACACAAGAAAAATATTCTTAGATGCAAAAGTTACAAAATATCAACCAGGTGAAGATTGTGATAAAAAAGGATTAGATTTAATTAAATATAAAATATTTAATATAATTGTCCATCCTACTTACCTAATTCTCTACTTACTAATGTTCAGCTGCCTTAAGTCCTATTTGTGATTTCTAAAGTGTCTGTATATATAAAGGTTGTTAGAGAGAAGAATTAGATTAACTGAATATAAAATATATAATGTACTTATCCATCCAACTTTTTCATTCCCCTGCTTATTAATGTTTAGCTACCTTCAATAGTATATGTGATTTTCAGAAATCAGAGAAGTTGGATAGATTGTGAAAATCACAGAAGTTGGATAAACATTAATAAGTAGAGGATTGTAGACGTTAGATGGATAAGTTGATTAAATATTTTATATTCAGTTAACCTAATCCTTCTCTATGATAACCTTCGCTTTGTTGACATCTTGACATCTTGCAATTTTGGCACCCAAGAATATTTTCTTTGTGCAGCCATGGAGATTTCTCGATACTAAAAGATTAAAAGATGGAAAGAATTTACGAGGACAACCAAATATAAAGATCATTTATATATAGATATATATATATGTTGTTTGTTAATTATATTGAAATTGATTGCAAGAAATATATATTTAACAGTAAACTAATCAAATTTTAAGGCCAGAAAAAATATCGTCTAACCACTTTGCCTAAGGAACTATATACAAGACAGATGACAGATATAAGGTTGTTTTTTAGAAAAAAAGATGTAAGGTTGTTTTGAGTTCACTTTACGAAAGATTGGGGAGGTTCCGTACGGTCGTCTAAAGTTGACTTAGCTTGGATCTGGGATGAATTCTAGAGGAGAAGACCCAAACCTAAAGACGCATTGCTGGTAGTTCTGGTAATAACTTCGATATTTAAGCTGAATTGGTTCGGATCTAGTTTGACTGATAGCGATTATAGATTCCACAACTGATCTAAACAAACGCAGAATAAGCCACTTTTTGGGATTATATGCCCCAGGAAACTCTCTAAATTTCTCAAAGAGGAGTTATTGTGGCAAATAATAATTACAGAGAGAGGGAGAGGCAGAAGCGACAGAGAGACAAGAAATAGACTAGCAACAATAACTGGAGAGCAACTAACAAATCAGAGATCAAAAGCTGGAAAGAAAATAGACCTACAGTGAAACTTATATGTACACCCTATAACATGAAAACAAACACTGCAACAAAGGGAAAATAAATAGCATCTTGTAACATATTGTGTGTACAAGTCTCTATTAAACAAGCCATCCTTCCATGCTGATCTAGTGCAAAAGATGAACGAAATGATGAAACAAACCGAACATCAGACAAAACAATTTGATGATATTCCTTCTCAACATACAGAGAGAGAGAGAGAGAAAGGGTCAGAGAGTATCTTTGAAAGACTGAGATAGTTCAAAGGATGGAATATTCTGAAATTCCTTGACATTCTAATGAAAAACTAGATACAGATCAGAAGAGTGAACGCTGGAGAGAAGGGATCAAAGACTTTTTCTGTTTTCTATTTTCTATTTTAATCCTTCTAACCTGCTGACTGGTAAACCCTAGGAGAGAGAGAATTTGTTATGAAGTGGGTGGACCCACTTGTCAAAGTGGGTGGCTGGTCAGAGCAATTAAGGGTCACTGGTATCATAGTACAATTCTTGCAGAAGATAAGAAAAGACATTAGTATTTGCTAGGGTTGGATGCATGTAACCAACAAATGGTGCAAGAAAGAAAATTATTGCCAGGCAGTCATATTTTCTTCAACCTAATCCAACACTAGTGCTTATCTCTTTCTGTCACTGTTGGATTTTTGTGCTTTCTAGTCTTTTGTTAGGCATCTACTTTTGTGGAGGACCACAAATTATATCATGTAAATACGGTACTAGCTACAGTCGTTAAAACAATCATATATGTATACACACCGACACTAATATAACAGCTAACACTATCCGTGACTAAATTAATCATATATATCAACACTGGTATATTAGTATGACTAAATTGACTACATTACAATAGTACATACTGACACGAATATAACAGTTTACTAGTTAATACTATTTGTGATTACAATCGTAAAACTCAATTACGGTAATAATATAATCTTAAATTCACTCGCTATTCATGACTATAATTACCAAAATTAGTATAACAATCAACACCACCGTTACTAATGTCATTAATCCTACTAAAACACAACACAATCAGAACTTTAGTCATGATTTATGACTATAATTAAATTCATTGATCATGAATTTTAATATCAAGATTAGTTTTACAAGCAAATTGATCATATTACTTCTACATTGTGCCAAAGACTATAGCAATCTTGTGATAAATCACCCTTATGAAGAGTGTGTGATTAATATCTCTTTTCCTAGTTCAATGTGCTCTAGCAAAGACTACATGACAAAATATCTACTCATCACAGAGATAGATAGTGATTGTCACGTTAACAGGAAACTTATGCTAGAACTGCTCATAAATTTGTCATCCACTTGTCTGAATCGGATTCCCCTAACCCGTTTGGTTTCTCTTCAAATTAGTGATTTCAAAAGAATGAAGCAGAAATTTGTCAGGAACAAACAATTATTTGTAAGTTGCTGCTGTGAATAATCTATATTGTCGTACACCATTTTCAATAAGCTTCCCAATAATTAAATTTGGCGCTTCTGGCTTAATTTAATAATACTAATTAGGAGAAGTGGCCTAAAACAAGTCAATTCCATCCAACAGAAATATCGATGCGGTTTTATATTTGCAGTGGGTTGTGGAGTACTGGAGCTGGTGGGCTATAATAGGCTATTGAGTATTGACCGAGCTTATTTTAGACCAATAGCTTTGAGCCTTTAATGTTTTCTTTTGCATGACCCAAAGTAATCTAGGAATTCATTAGGTAGAAGTCAACTTGACGCTTAGAGCGTGCGTGTGTGAATTGACGATTACTGGCCCATCACGTTGATATTTCAAGACTTCTGTAAAGTGAAAAAACTGAAATCCGGGTGCAAGAGCTACCAAATCATACATTAGTACCCAAAGCTGGTGCAAATATTAAATATAATCTTGTGAGCCAATTCTTTACTTGTAGATAAGTTTTGGGATATAAATTCTCGAAAGGAAAAGTGAAGACTACATGTCTCCATTGATAATATCTATATTAGGCCCTTGTGCTATAAGGAGTATTAAAATCAAGGAAGACACAAAATAATTTTATACACATATCTACTATCTATAAATTGACTTCGAGATCACATACACGTGAATGGATTAGTGAGTTTTTATATACTTCCTCCATAGATTGAAAGATATTATTTCCACAGTACGGTAAAAACTAGATTGTTGACAACCCATAAAATATCTACAAAATACCTTTAGGGGGCATTGGTCACTAATAAGAACTAAAGACTGGAAGACGCAACTAGGAGGCTCGCTTGGAGTAATAATGTTACAAGGTTTGAACTGATGAGAAGTAAAAAAAGTATCACAAAACTGCTTTTAGGAGAAGTGTGAGGATCAATGCATATTTGAGCGCCTACAAAATCCTTTAGAGATGCAATATGAGAAGAAATCTACAAATATCTGGTAAATAATGCTCTAAAAATCTAATATAGTAGTTTGTATAAGTGTCTTATCTGAAATCAATGGCCATATATATGTAGGTGTAAGTTAATTACCACTTGCATAAGCCAAGGGTAGAATTTGCATTTGTGCGGCAAGTCAAAAATGAAACAAAGAGATACTCTACAACATAAGATTGTATTTCTATCCCCTCCACTTATTAAAAAAATTGAATTCCTCTCCTCTTTTCAAATAAAAACAGTTTCATTAATTCAAGCCCCCTACCAATTTCGATAATTACTACACAAATTTTAACTAACACTTGAGCAATAATCTATAAATTTTCACAGATCAGGAGAGGATAAACCCTGGATTTTATGACAAGGAACACAAGAGGGAATACTTTGAAATAATTTTGACCAGCTCATTTTGAGTCAAAAGCACTATGGGTTGTTTCTCATCTCTAATGAGTGATAATGCTAGTGTAATCAGGAACCGAGATAGAGTGTATGAGAAAGAGCACAACCTTGGTAATTATCTAGGCCCTTAGATTAATCTACATTACTTATAACATAACTTCCTATACTGGAGACTGAAGTGCTGCACAGATGCCTGGGAGTAGATACCAAGTCGTTTTATGAATTTACCATACTAAATAAACGTTACATCTAAATAACCTTAATTTTGTATAAAGAAAGTCCTGAGCAATGTTGTTAACCTTCCACTATTATGTCTGTCCTTATTTGCTAATTAGATAATATTAAAGAGTCACACATGTGAAACAAAAATGATGGGATGAATCACATTGAAAACATAAAAACTAAGAGAACAAATGGATCTATGCCAAAAGCCAATATAGTAGTATTTTGGATTGTAAGACTATCTACGAATATAAAAAGTCAACTATAAAAACTTAATATGCTATCACAGCCTTTAACAAATATCATATTGGGTTTGGGCTTAGCTCTGTCAAAAAATATTGGCAACTAAAAAAAAATGAAATAAGAAAAAAAAAGGTGGTAAATTTAATGCCGACCCGAGCTTACATACGAGGGGAAGTGTTAAATAATGCTACATGCGAAGTAAAAGAGATGAAATGAATTTCACATTAAAGACATAAAAACTAAGGAGTAAGTGTACAAATGGATGGTACAATCCAATAGGCAAGTCTTTAGAGTTATAAGGCTATCCAGTAACCTATATACCACTTTTAAAAAACATATAAAAAGTCAGAAGAAGTGATGAAACTTAATGCCTATTACCCAGACCACAAACTTGCAACATTTTTAGTGCTTCAAGTAACAGCCATTAATGAACTCAACAAAAATTAACAAATTAACAGGATATAGAATATTCTATGATCCATTGAATCATAAACCATACAGGCACCTGCTGCAAAATTACCAGACCACGAAACAATTCATGGACTCAAGGAACCATCACAGGAGCTAGCTTAATTATAATTAATTAATTAAGAGAACGTCATGTGAGAAAAACCTGAAATGAACGTACCGGACCAAGTTAGCATTAGCTAGCTACAAAAGACAATCATGAAATGAAATCATCTAACCTTATCATTCACATATGGTTACAGAAGGCAAAGCACTAAATCTTCTCTACTTACAGTAATTAATCCTCAAAACATCTTTTGGAGTCTGGATTATATAAATCTTTCTGTTATTATGAGAACTTTCGTGTCATATTAAATGAATTTTACGTTCAAATAAGCATGGCTCTTTACTATCATCTTAATTAGATGTTGGGTGTGGCATGGATATTGCCCCATGTTCTGATTTACACACCTAGCTTTTATTTAAAAAAATTATGACAAAAATAACCTTAAACAAAATAACTATTATAAACAATCTGATTTAAATAAATTAATTAAAATACTTTCCATATCTATTAATCTTTCCTAATTTCACATTTAAATAATTGAATCAAAATACTTTTCATACTCACTATCATGATACTATATATATATACACACACACATATACATATTCACAAGTTTGGTTGTAGGAAGGTTGAGAATTAAAATAAAAAAATAATTAAATAAAAAATCAGAATAAGAGAATAATTTCTGGTTTAGTTCTTCATTTGTGTTATCCACTTAATTAGTTAATGAGATGGCAAAAACAATTTGACATCTATTAGCATTTCAGGCACTTGAAGGATTTTATTAAATGAATTTATAACAATTATTTAAAATGTTTTCATATATAGAAGGAAACTTTCAGTTCTCCAAGTATAATGTATACAACCAATAAAAACATGTCATATGATATAAAAAAAATCATTTAATTGATTATCCACAATGCATGATTTTGTGCATCGCATCTAATGCATCTCACCGGATGTATTAGACAAACAATTATAAAGCACAATGGGAAATATAAAAAAATCATTTAATTGATTATCCTCAATGCATGATTTTGTGCATCGCATCTAATGCATCTCCCCGGATGTATTAGACAAACAATTATAAAGCACAAAGGGAACAAATAAAATCTTAACTACATTATTATCTTTCTAGTTTGCATGCGTAATTAATTACAACTTGAATTGTTGCTAGTGACTGGAAAGCATGATATGAAAAGTGTCAAATTCACTCATATTCTATAAGAATCCTAACCTGTGGTCATAATTATTCAAAAATGTAGTCCCCTCTCCAGTGCAAACAAACCATTTCATAGACTGAATTAAATGTACCGCAAATACTGGATGGACATATGCAGTGAATCCACAACGCTAAACAAATGGGCCCACTTAAGATTTTTTGAGTTTCGCAATTGTTTGAACATAATCATTGGACGGGAAATAACTACTCATACTTGAAACTAATCATATAGATCCTAAAAAGATTAAAAGATGACGTGATGTTGTAACGTTTATGAGTGTAATGGTAAAAAATTATACAGGCCCAACGAATGGAAAAGATTGGGCCAATGTAACATCCCAATTGATGAGCCCAAGAATCGATCCATCTCGATCAACCGACAAACCATAAGTTAGCCCAAGCCCAAAACTCAAAACGACCTAGGCATATCACAACTTTTGCCGGCTCATGACCTCTTTGATGAGAATTGACTGTATTTGGAAAAGAGTGAATTGCGTATGATAACGTCTATAGATAAAATTGGGCCAATGTAACAACCCAATTGATGAGCCCAAAAATCAATCCAGCTCGATCGACTGACCGACAAACCATAAGTTAGCCTAAGCCCAAAACCCAAAACGACCTAAGCATGTCACAACTTTTGCCAGCTCATAATCTCTATAATGAGAATTGACTGTATTTGAAAAAGAGAGAATTGCGTATGATAACGTCTACAGATAAGAGGTGATCGACTAGTGAGATTTTCATCATCAAAACATTGAAGCGTGGATCAACAAAACAAATCTCAATTCCTTGATCCTTGCTGCTTTAATGCACCCCCTACGGTTCTCTCCCCACCTATAAGAGGGGGAGAGCAACTAGAGAGAGAGGATTATCAAATTTTCTACTATATCTTCACCCTTCCAAAATTCCTCCAAGCTCTTATACTCTCACACACCTCCATTCTCAATCACCTACACATTCAAGGCACATTTCAAGTCCACCTTCAACTATCTTACTCTCCTACACGAAGGATAGTCAGCCTTAAAAGCCAAAGAGTGACCGACATACAACCAGATTGCATCTCCCAATATCAGGAAACCTTGCTTCACGATACTATCGAACAACAAAATAACCTTTTGTCGAGCATGTTTTATCTGTTTTATTCATTCTTATATTTTTTATTTTCATTTTTATCTTGAGTATCAAAGTGTCTTCAGTTAGCATCACCCCGGTGTCAAGATTACATTAGTTTTATTTGTTCGACTTTTGCAAGTTGTCAAGTCCTTTAAAGCTGATCGACAAGTCATACACTATATTAACAACTGTAGATCGACCATTGCATTATTTTGAGATTAGATTTGAGATGTTTTATGATTATATTTACTATTATTGACTACTAACCTTTCTTATAAATTATTTTTGGTCCATTTGACTTATGTTTTTATACTATCTCTATTAACAATACTTATTGACATCAATCTAGCATTAAAAAATACACACAAAAAAAGAACAAAAGCAAAACAAAGATCAGAGTAAGAAAGCATGGACTCATTATATCTCGTATATGCCTACGAATATATGTATTGATCTCATTCTATATATAGAGGACCATTAGTTTTTGAACAAATGTAGCACGCTTCCCTGGCCCGTGGGGTTGGGGAGCTGATATTTTTCCTTATAAAGCTAAATTGCAGTGGACAAAATATCCTTTGATCAGTTTCACCAAATAAGACAGAATAATGTTCACGTCCAATCATGGAAAAGGAAGGCGCAGATTTCGTGTCCTCTGGCAAACAAATGTCCTTTTTGTTTCATCAAATAATTATTAACTCGAAATTTATAATCTAGTCCATCGTGAAATGGGACTAACGAAAATGCAAAAGAAAACAAAAAAAAAAAAAAAAGACATGATGATGATTTTGCATTTCCATCCTTGAAAATAGAAATACTTTATGATATGTCCGATAAAATCTCAACTTCATATTTTTAGTTATTAAATAAATCTAATAAAAAATATTATATTTTATATCACATAAAAAAGCAACAGTTTTGTACTCATTTGTTCACATTAATTAACATGAGTTTGACTTCATGGGAGTGGTTTTTTTTTTTTTTTTTCCCTTTTTTCTGGCACAAATCGTTGAAGAGTACGTGAAGCAACTCAATTTCACAATTTCCAGTTGTAAATTTGAAAAACCTATCTTTATATCAACCCATATTATTCCACATATAAAAATTGTTAAATCTCAAAACAGTGTACATTTTAGTAGATTCTAGTATTGTATAAAATATCTGGTTCATCCTAAAACGAAAGTAGATGCACAACAATTCAAACTAATGCGGATCATTCAACCGGAAGTTCAAACATTAAAATCACAGAAAATACACGCTATATACCAATATTGTGTCATATTACATATATACAGAGATAGTTGGCAAAGGTACCTTGGATAGGGAAGCTGAGGTAGCAACTGCATCTAACTACAAGTTTGCCAGGAGATTTTAACATTCCTTAAAAAAAAGAAAAAAAAATGGTTTTAGCACTTATCATGCAAGAGTCGTGACAAAAAGCAGAAGCAGATAATTTGTTCATAAATTACACAGTCTAAATTATACCTTAAAAGAACGAGAACTAAGAACCACCACTTCGAAGAAGCAGAAGAATAAATATGCGATTTCATATACATATAAATAAGAAGATTCTGATTTAGAGAGTGATTTTAAATTTTGATCAAGCTCTACCATATTTAGTGAAGGTAGAAGAGGATTAGACCAAGGAAAAGAAAACGAAAAACGAAAAGGGGAAAGAAAAGAAAATTATACCAGAGCAAGTGATAGAGAGCGAATTTAAGCAAAAAAGATGAGTTTTAAACTAACCTGATCATCAAGTTGAAGTTCTTCTAGGTTGTTTTTTTTTGGTGCTTTTCGGAGAAATATCTTATAAAACCCAGCTCAAGAACGAAGAAAACGGTTTGATTTGCTGTACAAGAAAAAAGTGCAGGCCTCTGCCAGGATTAGCAGTAAAGTTTGAGACTATTTCTACTGGAACAGAGAGTGAACGACAGACTTAACCAATACTGAAGAAAACAAATATGGATAAAAAAAAATTAAAGTTGAAGAGAGTAATAATTGAGTACCATTAAGACACGGCCGGTATTTTTCTTTTTACTTTCACTTTTGGATAATTTTCATTTGAAAACGAAAAATAAATTTTTAATTTTTAAAATTTGAAAATACACCTACCTACCGAAAGAAGTAATATATATATATATATATATGTGTGTGTGTGTGTTTGCACGCCGATAGATGTATTTCTACTATTTAAAAAATATATATTTTTAGAATATTGTAAGATCGTAAGTAATATTACATTTAGTTGGTGACCATATCGAAAGTTCTCACGAAAAGGAGTATTTATAAAAAATAATAACAATAATAATGAAAAATTAAAAGTATTGCCAACATAATTTTTTATAAATATAAAAATTCAATAATACGATGAAATTCATATAAAATAAAACAAATAATGCAGTTAATCTATATAAATCAAATATTTTAACATTCAAAAAGTTTTAACTTAGATATTAGAAAATATAAACAACATAAATTAAATATTGTTATAGTAAAAGTAAGGCTATTAAATATAAGATAAAAATTGAGATTTTAGGGTTATTGATTAAACATGGTAAGTTAAAATTTGATATTTTAGAATTTATTGATTAAATATATGTCAAATTAAAATTATTAAATATAAAAAAATTAAAAAAAAAAAAGAACTAATTTTAAATAAAATGAAGCTATATTTATTAATTTGGAATATAATAACAGTTGCCAAGATTTTGATGATACAAATATATTGTTAATGTTGATTGTGCAGAAGAAGATGAAAGACAAGGAGAAAATTTAATGTTGGTTGCTAGAAGACAAAAGAAATGGAAACAGAATACACACTACAAGTCAATAACTAGTAAAAGAAATTTTAAAAAGAAATTATATAAAAAAAAATTAAAAACTATGAAATTTTAATTAATTATAATTTTAAAATAAAATTATATGTAAAAAAAAAACTGAAAAACTATGAAATTTTAATTAAATAGATATACATATATATATATATATATATATATTATAGAATTTGAGGGGAGGCCAGACTCATATTGGAATCCGCCGATGTATATAGTTAAATTCAAACTTTTGTTGATTAAAACGTATAAGAATAAGAATACATACTGCTTATGCTTAAACATGGCCCACATAATGCATTAACTTAATTAATTTCAGTAGTTACTGATGTGAAAATTATATATAAGGACTTTGAAAAAAAATGGGTATTACCAAAATGTCATTCAATTTACATTATAACTATTTTCCTCACATTTACTAGTTATATACAAAACTGTCAAATTATATATATATACACACATACACTTATATTTCTAACTTATTTTTACTCCTTGCCGATCACACTCTCTCACTATTCATTGCCGACCTAAGTCACCATAGCTCACAATCCACTCATTTATCCTCCATTCTAATTTCTACCATCTTAGCTAAACTCTATTCCTTCTTGCTTTTCTCCATATCTCTGTATTTCTCTCCTACTATCTTCAATTTTTTTCCGATCTCTCTTTCAAGATAACTTTTTTTAATTTTCAAATTATTTATTTAATGTATAAGTTAGGGCTGTAGATTATTAATTATTTCTAATTTGTTTCTCATGTACTAGCAACAACTCATTATTCTCAGGGAATCAAGCTTTAGAGTCTAATTACTTTCTCCAATCTCTCTTTCAAGGCATTTAAAAAAAAAAAAAATTGATGTTATCTATTTATTGTATAAGTTATTAAAATTTTATGTTATTCTTAGAGTGATGGTTATAGAAGAAAATATTTTAATAATAATGAATTAAGTGACTAGATGTTAACTTTTTATTTGAAGTTATTTTTTTTTGGCAATGTTAAGTTTTTTGACCACTTAAAAGTAACAAAAATAGCTAATTAAATTAATCCAATTTAGACACTAAATAATAACTGATAAGTGGAACATAAACGGCCCTTTTTTTTTTTTATAATTACAATGTTTATTAAAGGTTATTGAAAATAAAATTGCAAGGATTCCACACAAAAAAAATAAAAAAAATTATTCATGCAGGTGAACTTAATTTTAATGAGAAAATTATAATTTAACTATTCAGTTTGAAACTTTATTCAAACGAAACAAATTTTTTATTTTATTACAATTAACCTACTTGCGTTAATGGATTTTCGTTAGAGTTAACTGATTGAGGGACAAAATCATTTTTTGACCTTATCTTTTATTCTTTTAGATAAAATTTAAAAACTTTAAAGTAAAAGTAAATAAAAAAAATTTAATCAAATCTCTACCTTCCATCAGAATATGAATAAAATATAAAATTTATAAAAAATTAAATATAAAATTCAATTCATTATATATTTATCATCCATTTTAAGGCAGATATTAATGTGAAAAAAAAAATTAAAATATAATAATAAAAATTAAAAAAAAAATTGAATAAAAACATTTTAAATAAAAATTAAAAATCCCATAAATCATTTTCAACCCATCAGTTTCCTCACCAATTCATCACTCGAGTAAAAAATTCTTCTTCTCTTTTTCTTCTTTGCTTTCTCCTCTCTCCTTCTTCTCTTCTTCCTCTCTCATTCTTTTTCTTCTTAAACCCCATTTGCGTTTGTCGAACCCAGATTTCTGGATCAGTGATGATTCAAATTTCATTTGGCTTCATATATGTCCATGACGAACCCATATTTCATCTGGGTTTCGCGATGAATTCAGATGAAATCTAGATTGTCGCTAACTCAGAAGTATGGGTTTGTTGAACCCAAATTTTATCTGGGTTTGACGAACCCAAATGGGGTTTGAGAAAAAGAATAAGAAGAAGAGGAAGAAGAGAAGAAGAAGAAATTTTATCTTGATAGGGAGACTGATAGGTTGAACATGATTTAGGGGATTTTTAATTTTTATTTGAAATATTTTTATTTTAAATCTAGGCGTCTAGGCGTCTTTACGATTGATGTCGCGAACCAAATGAAATTTGGACATTAGGGTTTGTAATTGATGTTAGTTGGTTCGAATTGAAATTGGCCGGTTTGATGTTATGGATGTTGCTTTGATGTTGGTCAAATGGATTGATGATGTTGGGAGATTAATCAATGAGAGAGGATGTGAAAAATAACAATGAACTGGGAGGATTTTGTTTTTCAAATTTTTTTTGGTTTAGGAGATCCAAAGATTGGATTTTGTTTTTTTTTTAAAAAAAATTTTGAATTTGTTTTTAAACAAAAAATCTTTAATTTTGTTCTTTTTAAACAAAAAATCTTTAATTTTGTATTTTTTTTTTTTATTTGATCAAGGCCAACACAGTTTATTTTTTTTTAAAAAAAAAATTGGTCAACACAGGTATATGGGCGTTTTTATCTTTTAGCCATATTACGCTACTTATGATTAAATCTAACTGAGATTCTCTAACGATAGGGTGGTCAATTATAATAAAACTGAAACTTTTGTTATGTTTGAATAAAATTTTAAACTGGGTAGTTAAATTGTAATTTTCTCTAATTTTAATAGATGTTTAACTCTCTGCTTACGCTCAAGGAAACAAATTCGTTCTTATGATTCCTTTTCCACTTAACCTTAGTTATTTTATCTTCATGCTCAATTAGAATTAGTTAATTAAGGTGCCCTTAGTTCCAAGCCCACTAAGGTATTTAAAATTATTTTGCTGAACTATACCATTTTTCATTATTAAGGGTATGTTTGGAACGTAGAATTCACGGTAGGACTGGAATTCATTTTCTTTCATTCCCTCAAATCCCACGTTTGGAGCCAAAAGTCCATTCCCATCCAATATGAGAAATGGAATGTCAACCTTACCCATGTTATTCCAAAATCCTAAGTTCATGGGATTTCATTTTTTTTTTTATTTCATCCTCTCTCTCTCCACAGAGTCACAAACTTTTTATCTCCCTCATCTCTACCATGCCGATTCATCTCCACCACAAACCACTATTCGTTTCTCTTATCTCCTCCTCCATCCAAATGAACCAGCTCTATTTTTTTTTTTTTTTTTCGAGTTGGGAAACCTAGTTCTGGGTCCGTCGAACCCAGAACCAAGTGGTTCTAGGTCCGACGAACCCCGAACCACGTTGGACTCAGAACCACCTAGTTCTGGACCCGTCGAACCCAGAACCGGATGATCCTAGGTTCGATGAACCCAGAACTGAGTTCGAGTTCTAGGTCATCGAACCCAAAGCCATCTGATTCTGGTTCGACGATGAAACCAAAACCATCTGAAACAGGGGTTCGAACCTCTATTCTGAGTTTTTTTTTTTTGTAATATTATAATATTTTGATGTTGTTGTTGTGAAAGATGATGATGTTAATGAATTTGATGGATGATATTGATAAACTGTGGGTTGATGATGTTAAATTGTAGGAGATGATGACATTGATTAATTACGGGATTTGATATTGATAAATTGTAGGAGATAATGTTTGTTTTCTTTTCATATTTTATATAAAATTAATTTTATATAATAAAAAATTTTAATTAATTTTATTCAAATCCAATTTCAATCAACACCAAACATGATATAATATAATTTTTAATCCAATCATAATTTCTACCAAACATGAGATGATAATTTTTCATTTCAATCTAATTAATTCCATTCCAAATGGAGCCTCAAAGACAATGGTAGGCTTTTTTGTCCTGTCTTGAACTAATTCTAAAAGATTCCATGGATATCATACGATTATTGATTAAAAACTTTCATGAGGATTTGGCAGTGGGATTTTTTTTTTTTTTTTTGGCGGGGCGGGGGGTGGTGGGTGTTGAAGTATGTAGGTTTTTGGGTTAGTTAGTTGTTAGGACCGTCCAAAGGAACCCAGAAAAAAAAGATAAAAAAAACAATTGGGGGTTGTTTGTTTTTTGCACTTATCACTTAATGGTGCTTAATTTGGTTAATTAAGAGATTTTTGTTTGTTTTTTTAAGTGGTCAAATCACTTAAAATCACCCAAAAACCACTTAAAAAAAAATAACATTTTTTGACTTATCACTTAATACAAAATCACTTAATGATTTATAAATATATTATTCCAAGTTTATCCTTCCTAAAATAATATGTTTCCAAGTTTGTTTTAGTTTTGTATTATAAAAATTTCTTTTAATACTTTAATAAATAACATTGAAAAATAAAAACCCTAAACATCTTAACATCAAATTTTTTTTTTATAGTTGGATTACTATATTTCTCTAATTAAATTCTGGTAAGAATATTTATTGATAAAATGTTTATGCAATAACTCAGAGATCAAATTACAAATCAATTTGTTTAAGTATTTGATTATTTTTATTTAATTATATCCGAAAATATATATTACTTTACAATTTCAATTTTCGTTGTAATAGTAATTTAATTTAAAACCATTTTATTTATTTTTATTTGAATATATAAATTTAATTGACTCTACTATTTTAATTAATCTTATTTTAATTATGAATAAAAATACTATATATAAGTTACAATTTCAACTTTTGTTATAATAGTAATTCAATTTAATATTATTTTGTTTATTTTTATTTGAACATATAAACTTAATTGATTCTACTATAATAATTAATGTCATTTTAATTATGAATAAAAATATTATATATATAAATGTTTTAATATTTGTTAAATAATTTATTACAATTGTTTGTATCATATTAAATAAAATTACACAACAATTAATAGTAAAAGGATATAAATGTCAAATTACTAGTAATCAGATAATTTTAACTTTAAAAAACAAACAAGATTATTATACATTCAGAGGTAAGGAAAAAAAAAAACAAACATGTCAATCAGATTTCAGATTTCAGTCACTATTCAGCTTTCAGTTTTCAGCAGCACTGTTCAGTCTTCAGATAAAAAAACAAACGACCCCTTGGTTTAAAATTGCCGGAGCATGTAAATTTAATTTATTTGGGCATGTCTCTATATTCGAAAGAGTCCATCTCATGTAATTTTTGGTGAGTGATGACAAAGACATAATAAGGAAGGGAGTATATTTATATATATAATATTTTTATAATCAGATATACCTATTTTTAAAAAGTAATGATAAATTAATTAAATTTATTAATTATATTTGAATTAAATATGAGAGATAATTTATTTTAGAAAATAGAATGTAATTAATGAATTTAATTGATTGATTTTTACTTTTTAAAATCAGGTATATCTAATTATAAAAGTCATATATATATATAGGTACACCTTATTATAAAACTCATATATATACATACACACGCGTGATGAAATATTTGAATTTTCTTGCTATACCAATAGTATAATAGTATATTTAAATATCTGGTTTAGAAATAATCTTTAAAAGGTGAAGCAATCCTTAAGTAATCATAGAATCAGTTTGGGTTGTTTTTAATTTTTCTTTTAAATGATTCATTTGATAAATGTTAAAAAGTTTGAGTCAAAATGATCGAGTTTTAATGAATTAAAAGGATCTATATATATGTGCTGGCAAAGCCAAAAAGGATGCTATATATATTAAAACGAATTGTTAATTAAGCAAAATAGCATTATTAAACTGAAAACAGATCTGCTTTCAATTCACACTCTAAATATATATATAAACTAAGAATATTGGAAATAATAAATAATACATACAAGTTAAGGTTTTCAATTTAAAAGGTTACACATTGAGAGAATTAAAATAGTCAGGGTTTTCATTTTTCGGATGTTGGACGTTGAGAGATTAAGAAAAAAAAAAAAAAAAAGCTAGTGTTTTCAACTTTAAGAGGTTACACATTGAGAGATTAAAAAGATTGTCATAAATTATAGTTCTCCTGCTAATATATATAATATGCAACCAGACCTCGTTAAAAAATGAAAATGTAACCATGCAAGATGACCAATATCGATTAAATTTCAATTCATTTATTCAAATATACAATTGATGAGTTTCAAGTTAAAAATTTTGAAAATCTCTCTAATAATTATTTCCTTTTTATTCATCAATCTAAATACATATGAAAACTAATACTTAGTAGTTAGTACTAATTTTTTAAAAATCAAACCCTTCTGCTAATATGCATATATAAATATGTAAGATTTCAATTCATTTATTTAAATGTATAATTGATGAGTTTCAAAATGAAAATTGAGAAAATCTCTTTAATTATTATTATTATTATTTTGAAATGCAATTTTCTTTTTATTCAACAATCTAATAATTACATATAAAGACCGTCTAGTTAGTACTTGGTACTACTAATATTTTAAAAATCCAAAGCTTCAATATTACTGTCCTTATGTGCACATGACCATCATTTTGTGCTTTTTTGTGTGTGGCATCTAATTTGAACAGACAAACACATTCATGTCAGATGAATCGACCAGTCGGGATTGGAAATCAATAATCACAAATTTTAAAAATCAGAAGAAGACAGGCACACCGAGGCAGGGGATATAAGACTGTTTATAAAGTAATGTTTATGTTTCGAAAGAGAGGGTACGGGTGACCGTACAACGCGTAAACAGAGACGGTGCGAGAAAGAGAGTCAAGAATGTGACACATATAGATTACGATAGATGTGATAGGGCGTACAGCAGTAAACTTCATCGCTACAAAAAGTAGTTACCTCGGTCTGTGAGACGACTACGGTCCCTGTTTGCGTGACCCAGTTGCCCACTTAGGTTTTTTCCAGAGGTTTTGTGAAAGTGATTTGTTTGTCCGTTTTCTCATCTTTTCAATAACGTCGTGGCATGTGCATAGCCGAAATATGGCAAATTACATTCAGTGTCTTGACTTTATCTATAATTACACTCTCCTTTGAATTGTTAATATACTTATAAAGACTAGACATCCTCCCTTTATTTCTCACTTACATTCAATCGACGATGTGATAAATAATCATTGATAGGATACACATTAATAATATTTCATTTCACTTATAAAATATATTTAATCATTAATTAGCACATCATTGGTTGGGATGTGTTAATTCTATCTAATTTTGATTTTATTAGTTTTATTTTTAAATTCAAAATCAGTTATTAATTTTGGTTTGAAATAATATTGGATTTTGAATTCATTCAATCTAATCCTAGTTGATGTCTGATTGGATATTACGTTTTGGCTTTCTTGTATAGATAAAGACTTTTTTTTTTTTTGAAAAGTGTATAGATAAAGACTTGCTATCTTGATAAAAATTGAGTAGAATTGTGTTATGTTTGAAATGTATATCAGACTTTTCTAACCTTTGGGAGGTTTCTAGCTTCCTTCATTGTCAACCCCATTATATTTTTTGTTCCATAAAAGTGTGCAGGTAACATTTGATATCAAGACCAGTTATGAAGCACTTCCAGTAAGTATCGTATTGGCAACCATCATACATCCAAGAGCAATAAAATTCTGCAACTTATAGATTAGATTAAGATGATTTAATATTATGTATTGATATTATATCATTACAATGAATACTGATAGTTAAGTGAAGCCGTTAGAGTAAGAAATGGTTACCGTTGCATTAGTATTGATAATGTTGGCTAATGTAGATGTTAGCATTGGAAACATGATAGAACGTTACGATCACATTTTATTTAACTTAAAATAGTTATAAAAAAAAAGAAAGGATAGGATAATTGTTAATTTTATTTTAAACTCAGATTAGTTGACGATTTTGGTTTAAACTTAGATTTGACTTTGAATTTATTCTATTCTTAGTTGTTGTTAGATTGGATGTAATGTTTTGGATTTCTGATATAAATAGGGACTTGTTATCTTAATAAAATTTGAGTTGAATTATGTTATTTCTAAAATGTGTTAGACTTTTATAATATTTGGGAGATTTTGTCTTTTCTCGAAATAACCTGACTATATTTTTTATTTCATAAAAATGTACGTGTAACTTTTTTTTTTTTTTTTAAACTTAATGTGCGTGTAACATTTGGTAATAGAGCACTTCAGTAAATCTCGTGTTGAACAATCATCGTACATCCAATAGCAATGAAATTGTGTAACTTAACTAGCTTAAGACGTTTTAATAATATGTAAGGGCATTATATATATTGTCATATCGAATACTGATAATC
Source organism: Dimocarpus longan (assembly GCA_022984855.1). NCBI lineage: Eukaryota > Viridiplantae > Streptophyta > Magnoliopsida > Sapindales > Sapindaceae > Dimocarpus > Dimocarpus longan. The sequence goes on from CM041024.1 coordinate 18,296,994, forward strand.
AAGTGAAACCGCGAAGGATTAAATGTCTACTATCATGTCAATGTCAGTAAATACCGATTAATGTGGATGTTGGCTTTTGAAAGTATGCTGAACAGTTATGATCATTTTTTTTTTTTTTAAACTTGTTATGGTCACATTTTTATTTAATTGAAAAAAAGAAGAAAAAAGATAATTGTTAGAATTATTTTTTAAATGCAAATTAATTTATAATTCTAGCTTAAAGTAAGATTAAATTTTGAATTTATTCTATCTAATCCTAGTTGCTATTGATTGGATGTTATGTTTTAAATTTCTTGTATAAATAGGGATTTGCTATCTTAATAAAAATTGAGTTACATTGCACTATTTGTTAAGTGTGTTAGACTTTCCTTAAAGTAAATTAAACTAGATTTTTAGCTCCATCAAAATGTACCAAAAACACTTTTGCCGATCTTAGGAAATGAAGGGGAAGAAATTGGAGGAGAAGAGAGAGAGAAGCATGCAGGTAGACGGAGATCTAGAGAGAGAATTGAAGGCCCCGTTGTAGATCTTCATCGACAAATTCTCCCAAGTGGGAGAACCAGTCATTCAACGAGACTTTTCTGCATGACCAGCAATGAATCCAAACGTAATTTGAATAATGAGGAAAAAGACTTTTCATTTTGTGTTATGTTTTTCATTTAATTAATAAAATATCAAATTTTTGATGTGGCACAATCTTATTGGATATTTTAACTGTAATAAATCAAAATACCAAATTATCCCTCTACCCTACTATCAAAGGCTATCAACCTCTGGTCAACCGTCGCTGAGGATATGAGTATATTTATGTTAACAAATCAGGGTAAGTGTAATTATAGGTAAGCTTAAGGATAGTTAGTGCAATTAGCCTGTCAAAATAACAATATCCCTCTCGCTCCTATTTTAACATTTCTGGGTCTTTCGCGTTAAATTTCTATGTTCGTTTTTCTTGAATGCTTGACACGTTTATATTTGCTACAATCTCCATTTTGAAGTCTAAAATTCACTGATGAAGTTTTGTCTTACAATTTGTCCAAAAAAATCATTTCAAAATTTAGATATTTTGTAAATAAGTTATTTTTGACATTGTGTAGAGAGTTATAATTCAAGTTCCATCACATAAATAATAAAGATGATTATCAATTGAAATGTAAACAAGATTTCAATATGTTTCTAAAACATACCTTACAGTTAGAGATACTAATAGGACAGATGAGGATGAGGATGAATCCCTATTCTTGTACCCCTCCCCTATCTTCATTTAAATCTCCATTTGGGAAAAATAAGGATGGGATATTTGAGGGTGGGTTCCTCCATCCCTATCTCCGTTCCCCGATTTCGCATGTAGAAATTTTGATTGGTTTGAAAATATGAAAGAAAATGAGAGAATATATATGGGAAGAGAAATGTGTTTTGGCCTTTTAACATGTTTCCTTATGACCTTCTGTCATTACTTATCACAAGGTTTAATGTTAGCATCTATGTTGAAATAAAATCAGATATCAAAGAAAAATAACACTACATAAATACATGGATTGCGCAGTAATTTCAAAAACATATAACTAGGTTTGTGATTTTTGTACATGTGTATAAGATGGTATACAACACATTGCAATTCCAAAAATCTTCAAGTATGATAGCCATAACCTTCCAAGCAATTCGGCACTCAATTGTACTTCATAAACCAAAAATCTTCCCAATGATTCTTGCATAACAAGTGATAAAAATAGTGGTTTTTTTCTACAATAGATGACTTTTGATAACATAGTTTGATTAATGATTTTCACTCCCAAGAGTTTTAAGGATTCACTTACAATCAATTTGTTGAATAGATTGTAAAATTAATATTTGCAAGATCATTGTAAATGAGAGAATTAATGTTTTAATTAAACATTAATGTACAATACATGAAGATTTTGTTTTATAAATGTTGTATGAATTGGAAACTGACACAATTAAATATTGTTGCATGTTTATTATAAATTTAATGAAATTTATAAATAAATGTGGAGAAGTATTTGTCAAATTTCGATTAATAAAATTAATAAAAGTAATGACAAAAGATTTCAGGATGTTACAAATACAAATTAAGAATTGAATTAAATGTACATGAAAATTTAAGAAATACTTCTCTCTGAAAGGATCAAAAGCTCTTTGATTTACTTATAATCATACAATTTTTACCGAAGCTATTTGAGAATACTTCAATAATTTTAGTTTCAGTATTCTAGTATTCTTATATCCTGGAGGTAATTTGCTTAAAAATTCCATTAACAAACTCTTTGAGTAGGTGCAAATAATAAAAATTAAATGGTCAAGACCTTCCCAAAGGCTCTACTGAGTTGGGCTCACCCTCCTGTTCCAAGAGCACCTAGTTAATTGCGTTATATAGAGATATACACACACACACACACACATATATATATATATATATCTTCTTTCTTGGTCTCTCTGAAGCTGACCCACCAGGAAGCAGGAGTCATCTCCTAGAAGAAGTAGTAGCCAAACGACCCTCGCATGTAAACGCATAAGTGCATTTCATTATCTCAAAATTATGAGATATTTATTCTAGCTAAGTCAATTGTCAAATCAAATAATTACTTATTTGACTATTTGATAGGCCTTTCCATCATGCAAAATCACTTGTAAATAATTAATTTTTTAATTAATAAACAACGGGGGATCTTCAAGAACACATACATTATAGGCTTAGCGGAACACATAAATTATATTAACAAAATCTCTTTGCGGGTTTTTACCATAATTCTCTTATTTGCTAATCATAATTTTTTTTTTTTTAAAGTACAAAAACTACACTTAAAACGGATCCAGAGGATTACTAAAATCAACCGAAATAGGATACTAATGATACGACTTAAGGAACTACTTTCAATTGAGAGGGATCCACTCATACAAAGATGAAAGAGAGACCCATACGAGAATAGAAGATCAACTCATATAAATGGTGAGAGATATATTATTATTATTACATATATATATATTATAAGTATTATTATATTATATATATATAAATATAAATTTGGATTTGATAGACTGAAATGTCCAACTCATACCTCTTATAAAGGGAGAGAGATATGAGGATTACGGGTGCTAACCAATTAGGTCGACCGACTACCAATGACATTTATGAATCATAATTGTATCATTATAATATTATAGTTTAATATACTCCGAATAATAAATATAAATTTATATAAAATACAAATGCTCCAATGATAGATCTATCGAATATGAAATAATAATTTTTTATTTCCATTCGAAACAATTTAATCAAGTTCATTATATTCTAACTTCGAGTGTCTAATGCAGTTCAAAGAAGAAAATTAGAAAATCTATACAGACAAGAAAGAAGTCTGACCAAATCTTCGCAACAGGATATGAATAGCTAAAGCTTTATTGCTCTAAGTGGGGGCACCCATGGATTTGGCCGCCGCAACCACTCCTCAATCATAGGTTCAGCTATAAGCCTATCGTTTCCTGTTTTTGTGCTTGCAAGTTTAGAAACCGTCCTATCATCATTAAATGTTTTTAAATAAACAAATTCGAAAGGTAAGACATACCTATATTGCCTAAACCTAGATGCAGCCCGATTTGGTAACTATCAGTCTCTCATATTTCAAATCTTTTTGTGTCTTGTCTTATTTAATATTTATTTATTTTGTGAATTATTCCAAAATATAAGTGAAAAGAAAATTAAAATTAATACAAATATGCGTAGAGCATAGTACAGACCACCTAATTCTGCCGATATTTATTGCTAATTTATTTATATATTTTTATATTTATAATAAGCTATGCATATTATTAATTTCAAAAACTAAAAAAGTTATACATATTATTAGATAATCTTACAATCTATTGCACAAATGTCCCAAAAATTTGACAAAATTACACAAAAATAACGATGCTTGAACGCTTTCACTATTTAAGATTTCAAAATCTCAAAACAAATCTCTTGTACCGTCAATTAACTCTTAGTTTACCACCGTTAAATCAAAATTATGAATGATCAAATAGTCCATTCACAGCTAATAAATATTTTAATAAAAAATAAGATTTTTAATTACTAAAATAACAATATAATATATTTTTTTAAAAATCTTCTTCATCTTCTATCTTTCATTATCTTCCTTATCTCTAATTTCATCTTTTATATTTATCAAAATCATACTCTCAATCATTTTCATCAAACCAATATTACCCAAATTAAACATCAACATCAAACCAAACATTTCCAAAAAAAAAAAAAATTAAAGTTTATGTAATTTTTTTTTTTTTGGAAAAGGGAGATGACATCGCCATCTCTAATTAGTCTTCACCGTTGGAGACTAGAGACACTCTAGTCTCTATCGCTGGAGATCAATGTTGGTCTTCATCGCTAAAGACAGGAAATCATATCTCCAGCGATAGAAACCAACTAGTCTCTGGTGATGAAGACCGGTTTGCTGGTTTTCCTCATCGAAAACCTGAATTGTGATTTTTTTTTTTAGTTTTTTATTTTTTTAATTAACTGAAAAATATTTTTTGACATATTAAATTAAAAACATATAAATATATATTATATGTTTTTGTTTTTTGTTTTTTAATTAAATTAAAAAATGTATTATTCTAAGTTTAAATTTATAAAAAGTAAAATGTTGACTTTAAATTTGATTTGAAGGATATTTTAGTCGTTTTGTATATTTGACCGTTGACCGTAAGAATTTAACTACGGTTGACAAATAGAAGAAAATGTTTGTGTTAAGTTTTTAGAATCTTAGGGGAGGTAACATCGTCATTTTTATGCGATTTCATCAAATCTTATGAAAATTTGTACAATTTGCCCATTTCAAAGACAAGAAAAGTTGTATTTATTATTGGATAATCTTACAGCCTCTTAGGTTGTGACAACTATTGGCATGAATTTGTGAAAGATTCAATTCCACCTCTCTAATTTCATATGGAATCTTTCACATTTAGTGACATTTAAGACTTCCAAACAACCATGCTTTATGTTTAACTAGGAGAAGTTTATGCTTGCTTATCATAAATGTATGGGTTAATTGCACTCACATATTTCCCTCCTTTGATTCAAACCCATTTTCACAAATAATATTGACGATCTATATTTCCGTCATCATCACCGACAACCCATTATTGTCATCGATCCATCATCATCACCAAACACAACTAGTTTCTACTCCTTTTTTTTTTTGGAACAAAAATAAATATTTACATATTTCTTTCAATTATAGCAGATCAGTGTAGATCTCCTTTAGTTGGAGGAGACCTATCTAGATCTCCTCATTCTCGACGATCACGCGATCTAATCGGAGGTGATCGTCGCCATCAAATGAAGCCATCAGAGTGACAATGGAGTTATATTTGAGGGATGAGATCAAGAATTTTTAGATCTCAGCCTTTAATTTTTTTTTTATTTTAATTTTAACGAATTTGATTTTCGTTTATTATATATAAAATTTTATATATTTTTATTTGATCAAGAAGATAATATTGCCCTTAACATTACTTCGAAAATTGGTGTGGCAAGATTTGATTGGTTAGCGTATTTTGTTTTATTTTATTTATGTAATATATTATAAAATAAATATATTGCCTTTCAATGATCATATTAAAATTTGGTCAACTATTAGTCATCTAACAGTTGAGGCGTTTTTATTGTATCTATGAAACTTTAAGTGATGTTAGTGTAAAAAGGATCAAAGTTGTTATATTCATGTAATAATAAAAAATATGGGTTGTGTGTAATTTGCTCATCACATAATTACCTAAGGATTTTAAATTAATAGAAAATCCAAAAACTATATATATATATAAAAGAAAACAAAATATTTAAGATGAAGATAGACACGATTTTATTATTTTCTTTTGCCTTAAATAATATTTGATTTTTTTTTTTCTAAATATACTATTAAGCAAACAGCAAAACAAGACCGAAGTAACTAAAACAAGATTAGAAATGAAAAAACCCCGACTTGAGAGCCGTAGCTGCAAGATTATGAGCCACTAGACAACCTATCTCTTTTCTCCAGCTAGTTAGAATACACAGCAGCTGAGACATTTCATTCATCAACCTCCACCTGTAAACCTAACAGCTGTTAAATCTAAACCATTCCTCTTTAACCTCCATTTTCTCTTGGCTTATTCAATATGATGTATTTATGCCCATTCAAATGTTAAAATTAATTAACAATTCGTCTTAACGAAGTCAACCAACAGCAAAAATAGTTCTTGCAATTAAAAGAAAGTTACATATGCGTGCAATTTCAACAAAGCTGAGGAAATATTAGTGCAATTAATCAAGGACGGAACTAGAAAAATATATTTATACGGGAGGCCAATAAACTAACATGAAGAAGTCTAATTTGAGATATTATTAGACTCTATGGGCACTCAGTACTATCAAGTCATTTTGGATGGTATTTAAATCTAAATTATTTATAAATTATGCTATTATACGAATATATATGCAGTTGTTTCTATAATATAGAGAACTATTTTTATTTTTTTTAAACTATAAAACTAAAATCAAATCACATATCAGATCAACGTAATCAACATACTGGAGTTATATGTAGCATGCCTTGATTAAAAGCTTAAAAGTTTACTTAAACTTCTAAAATTAATCGACACTTTTATTTAATATCAATAAAAATTTACATTGTTATTTAAATATGATTAGAAATATCTAGATATGAACAAGCGAAAAGGAGGTACCTATGAGATCTAAATGAAAACTCATAGACTAGCTCCTCCATTTTTTTAAAAAAAAAAGTAAATTAAGGATAACTTACAGGAAAAAAAAAAAAAGAAGCGCCAATTTTTATTAATTCAATCCAACGTTGATTATGAAATCTTACAACAAATATAATAATAAACAATGTTTATTGGTTGGGAGTGCCACAGCAGCTGTGTGCACCCTTATATTTTAAGATAAAAAGATTAAGGGAAGTATTTAATTATTTTTATTAAGAATAGTATATTAATTTTACACTTCAAATATAAGCTTTTTTTTTTCATTTTAATTTTACTTTTCAGTAAAGAATATGTTGAGAAATTGACGTCATTAATAAATAACAAAAACAAAGATAAAAGATAAAGATAAATATATAATTCACTGGGTTTAGTTATCTTATCAAATTAATAATATTATTTTTTATAAATTATAATTATTAAATTAATTATAGAGTAATTATTAGAATCAATTCAAGTACTGTTGTTTACGGGTAATGCTGCCGATTTGATAAAATAGTCAAACCATAAACTAGACTAACGTGTGTGAATTAAAGTCATGGGGCAGGTGTGCAGAAAAGAGGAGGTTTGAGGTTTGCAGGCCGGAGCACTGTTTTCTGACGATGTAGCTATAGTGCGTACACCGACCAACTCCAAAATCAAATATATCTTCAGTAATTGCTACGGTCACTTCCTACATATAGTACCTATACCCAAAATCTAAGGAGACAAAAGCACCGCCAAGATTTTTTATTTTATTTTAATTTAAATGAAATTACTATTCAATGTCATGTTTACTGCGCGCATCCACTAGCCACAAATTTAAATTGACGTTTGAGATTTTATTTTTATTTTGAATATTATAAAACAACCATCCCAAATTCAAAAACCCCAAGATTACATCCCTAAATCCGACGCTTGAGCCATCTTTGAAACAAACCAATGAACCATTATGAACTTATGACTTTCAGCTAGTTGTTGCTATGCTGTGTTTGTGTCCTAAAGTCTGAACCCAATTCAATACTGAACTTTCCAAACATTTACTATTTTTTTTTAATGGATAATACTATACTTTTATGAAAAATTGATTTTTTTCTTAAATAATAAATATACTGGGTTGAAATGATCACATAAAATGATATAATAATTACAAATCATCTTCCCATATTATTTGAATAATCAATTTAAATAAAATTTAAGATAAAAAAGCACTACTCTTAATCAATTGTATTAAAACCCAGCCCTATATTCTTCCTCGGTTGTGTCAAGAGAATTGCGCCCCAATGAGTGGTTTTCATGTCAACACAATCCTGACCCATTTAAATTATCGTATCGAACCTTCAGTCTCAACTTGCTCAAGTCGCTACAGGTTCATGCTCTATTCTAATAGTGTCAAAAATTGAAACCTTTGCACCCAGCCGGCCAGCAGTGTATTTTACTTAAACCAAAAACCTTCGGGCTTCAACGAAGACTAAATTTTAAAGGTTGCTCTATTCTAATGTACACTGACAATTAATTTTTTTGAAAAAAAGATATGACGAATAATACAACCTTGAAACACGTTTGTTCCAGCCCAAATTTACTACAGTTGCACCAATATGATCCGGACTGGAGGGACCAGCTCTGGTTTTCTTCAATTTGCTTGAGATACTCCCAATTAATGAATCACAAACTTACCTAAACTGGAAATTTTCACTGAAAAAACTGGGAAGCAATGAAAAAAATATTGCGATCATTTGATCAATTAATCAAGATGCAATATAGTCTCTCACATCAACAGTCTACTTCTACAGATTGCCGCAGATAAACAAACTAGAAGGCAAAACTTTAAAAGGTCTTTGGTTTGAGCAACTTATACATACACTACGATTTGTTTTGCGTCCTACCTTTGATTTTTATTCGCAATTTAGGGGCAGAAGTACCTTCTTGCTGTTCAGGCTTGGTTTCCGACTTTGTGACCATAACCTTGGATCCGCCGGGTTCATTTGGTTTCAATTGCGTTGCTGCCAACTTATTTCTGAATTCCTCCTTACTAGGCAACTCTACTGAAGGCACCTTCCTCTCTTCACTCAACAGCTTTGCCATCTCTTTCTCCTTCTGTTTTTTCTCCTTCTTCAAACGCTTCCTTTCCAAATACTCAGGGTCTTCCCGCTTCCGCTTCTTTTCCTTATCCTTCTTTTTCTCCTTTTGTTTCTTGTGAAAAGGTGAAGCTACTGTACCTGAAGAACCACCATTTAAATCATGTATTCCAACTGACAGTCTTTGAAGACTCGCATATTTCTGCGCATCGGTATCTACATTGTTATCATGAATGGTGCTTGGCGAGGAAGGATCATCAGACTGCAGGTGCACAGATAGTTTGCTTGAATCAGCAGTGCACTGGAGTTCCTTCCCAAAGTTGTCACCCTCACTCGGAAGTTTCACGCTGCCAATGCTAGCCGTCATTCGGGACCCACGATCATGACAAGAGTTGACCTCATCAACATTTTGATTGCTGATGCTCACAACTTCCACTGAATTCCTTTGGGGTGCATCAACAGAAACTGAACTGCTGGTGCGACGATCAGTCTCCTGATGTCCACCTTGAGATCTTTCAACAGTTCTATTATCAGTCTCTGCTCTACTGGTAGTAGCAGAGTGTTTAACCCTAATTTTAACAACCTTCCGTTCATGACTGTTGGAAACAGTATCAGCATCCTTAGAAACATCTGGAACTGGCATTTTGTGTTCACGACTGTGGGAAACAGTATCAGCATCCTTAGAAACTTCTGGAACTGACATTTTGTGTTCATGACTGTTGGAAATAGTATCAGTGTCCTTATTATAGACTTCTGGAACTGGCGTTTTCTGATCATGACCATTTAAAACAGTAATTATTTCCTTGGAAGCTTCAGCAGTAACCAATACATTTTCTTGGCAACCATTTGAAAAGTGGTCTGCTTCCCTCACAACATCCGGAAGAGCAAAATTATTCTGTGAAATGTTTGGGATGTCTGTAGGAGGTTCTGTGGTCTTCATTTCTGAAACAAGCGCAGCAAAAAAGTTCTGCTCTTTGCAAGTTTCTCCATCACCCATACGCAATATTTTTTCTCTGGGCACTCCATAAAGCGTAGGAGCTCTGAAACAAGTTCAGAATTTGATTTCAACATTAGTTTCTTATAAAGTTTTAGCCATTCAAGCACACATACAATAAATTAACGACAGTCATTTAAATTGGGAATGAAACCAAAGAAAACTTCAGTCTAGTGTTTTGCGTAATCACTCCAATCCAATATAGTTCACAATAGTAAGAATTTCTTACTTTGTCATGTGGGCAACCAAACAAGAAATTAAGAAATCAAAAATTTGAATGTGAAGACAAAAATTCGATGTTGGAGAAGTACAAACAGCTTAAAACTCTCTAAGATTAATGTAAAAGGAAAATAAATGTACCGTGGCAATTATATCTGTCGGTAAGCAATAGACCTAGAAAGTTCAAGTTGATAGAAAAGGACCGACCAACAAAAATATATAAGCACTCTAACAATATTCAACAACACTGATTCGGGCAAATTTGGAGCAAAAGAATTCTAACAAAATGACATGGAAGAATTGAGTTTTTTTATTTATTTTATTTCCCATGATTTTGTAGGGAACATAATGGACTAGATCAGGTGATAGGAAAGAACAGGATGGGTTGGGTTGATGGTACAACTAGGTTGAAAAAATAAATAAAGTACTTCGGCATAAACAATTCAGCACCACGTGGAAACAATTAACACTAAGAGAAATACAGTAACTAGATCACCCGACCAACCCTCAGCTAATGTATGTAATCACAGATAAACTGGCCCAAGCTTCAGCTTGCTTGGGCTTGGCTCAGTTAAAATAAAAGATCAAAAATGAGGCTCAAGGTCAGTTATTAGAAAAAAATAAATAAATAGACAGAAGTCTTTTACCAAGTTAACTGCATATCACCTATAACAAGCCAGTTTATTTTGCAATGACGTTAACCCACATCTACTGTTCATCATCACAAAAAAATCAGTAACGGGATGCAAAGGGGCAATGGCTATCATATAATCCACAAAACTACCCTCACTTGTAATAACATTTTAAGTTCTTTGATAATTAGATTTATTGCTCTTTAATGACCAAATGCTTACTCACCACATTGATTACCTCTAAATATTAAACCATTCTAAAGCCAATTAAAAGCATACATTCTATCTATTAAACAAAGAAAATCCCACCTTCCCGCAAGGATTTGTAAAATGCTGAACAAATGGTGACGAAGAAATACATTATTGAATGCTATACGGCTTTCAAGCAGATTAAGCAAAGCAACAAGAGTTGTAGTCTCAATTTCATCATCAAGATCAGATTCGCCTCTTAACTGACATAACCGCATAGTATGAACACCCAATTTCACTTGTCCTACAATAAAGGAATAAATAAGTCAAACAATGCACCATCTTATTACCCAGAAAAACAAGAATCCATAATCAGTAAAAGTTGGAGCCTGAAAAAGGAAATCCCCACTAGACGAAAATAGCAAAGAACAAAACCTCTCAGGGATGGCTCTTCTTCTATATATTTGATAAAGAGAGATAATGTAGCATCTATGCCTTTGCAGTGGAACTCAAGATCAAGGAGTGCTCTACTTGCTTCTATTCGAACTTGCCACATAATATTGAAATCCCGAAATGGTTTAATAAGTTCAACAACATGATCCTGCAGTGAATGAGGACAAAAAGTGAAAGTAAATATAGAAGCAATGTGTCATCATAAGGGATACCCAAAAATAAAAAGAACACTAACAAGACAGATGAATCCAGATAGCTTCAATGCAATTTGCGTCAAAGTACGGATGCAGCTGATCGTCAAGATCCCGTTATAACTAGGCATCAGTCTGATAAAAGAAATTTTACACAAAATTAATCACAGACAGTTTCATAAAGGCCATTTCCAATTAAAAGCAACGGAATTCACCTGTCAAACTGCAAAAGCCGATCAACACGCTTGAGAAGAGATGATAGAAAGAGAATACTCTGTTACAAGAGAAACGCCATGCAAAGTTAAGATTCATGGTAATATGAGCATGTAGAGAAATAAAGGATTAATATTATACTATTTGAATGATTAATAAAAAAAGGGATAATTAAAGATCAAATTCTGGCATTTCAAATCAAGATCACTAAACAAAACTATAAGTGAAAATTTCAAGGTGATTGACACTCAAATTGTAAAAATCAAATTTAGCATCACTTGTTCAACATCCATAACTATTAAAGAATTGGCTGAAATTCCTCTTCACTGCATTTAAGACTGAATTTAAATTTAAGTCAACCACCTGATTATACAGTGTAACTACAGGAATAGCATACCGAGAACATTTTTTATAGGTAAGACATAAAAAACCAAATTTTAATAAATGCTCAATTTCATCCAACACGACTTCAAAGCCTATGAAAATTTACAAATCGGTAATAATTTTTTTAATTTTATAATTCTAAAGATTGTCAACAGGAAATATGAGATTTGACACGATGAAGGTTATTGTCCAATGTGTCAGAAGCCTTAACTTAGATCCAGCTACACCACACTTTCATAGGACATACAAATATGGCAGGAATAATATCCAAGACCACAGTAGCGATTTCACAAAAATCTCATAATTAATGCTAGAATCCATGAACAATCTATCGTGACAAATTCATTTTTCAAGAAATTTTGACTAAATATTGTCTATTCATCTGTTTTCTTTATCTTATTTTACAGTTTTAACTGTTTGGCTATAAGAATTTTTTTCCTCTGTGAACTTTATCGTTGGATCATTATTAAGACAGTAATACTATATATTCCATTATAATAGCAAGCCATATTAGAGGCTCCAGGTCTACGCCACTACCATTTTGAAAGCTATCTTTGCATTCATCTTAGTAGTTATTTAATGTATTCATTTGAATTTTCATGTGAAATGGGCACATCAACTTAATAAAATGTCTCAACCAAATATCACCCATATTTTTAAGACTAGTCATTAGAATTGTAAGACTAGTGCTTCACAATAGGGTTGAAAGGTTGCAAGAATGTCAGATGACAATTAATTTCTAACACCTATATGACAGTGATTTTTTATTTTATTTTTTTTAAATTTTCCGACGGAACAGAAAAGAAAACAATAATGATCCTTCATCTTAAAAACAAAACAAGTAAAACTTAAGCAATCAATTTATGTTATTCTCTACACCACTGATAACTAATCACATTAAAAATAGAACATCACTCTATTTACTTTAGTTGACCATGAACAATAAAAGATTAGAAGAGTGTGAAACTGTTAACATTACATATTGACTGCATGATCGAGTGCGAGTGTCTGTGCAAGTCTGTGAGAGACGGAATGTTGATGATTTTTAAAATATTTATGTAGGAATCAGATCCTGATATACTGTAATCATACATATTGATGTTGAGTGCTGGAATGAGTGGTTTCATGACCGTTCAAACACGTGAAAGAAAGAGAATGATGAGGATTTTGAAGATATATCAGTTGAAATGAAATCCTGATATCATAACTAAAGATGTCGATAACAATGTCCAAGGGTGAGATGCTAACATCCAATTGAAGTGCACATGTGCAAAAGCATGTGTGACATAGATACATGAAGCTAATCGCGAGCATACAAGAGCTACAACTAAAACAGTAACATAAAAACAACAGAAGCATAAGAAACAAAAATTATGAGTCACTAGGCACTTAAAATGGATTTAAAACAAGCAAGAAGCAATTTTGAAATTGCACTGTCATAAAGAAGACGCACGAACTAAAAGCCAAGTGAAAAATTAGTATTAACAACCTGTTGCCCAAACTCAAGTTCACCAACTGACTGGACCAGTGCAGCAAGCCAGAACACATCTGAGTAGGGATTTCCATTGTTATCATTATACTGTTGAAAAACAACAAAAATGAACATTGAGCATACCAAAGGCTGAACATTGAGCATACCAAAGGCATGATAGCAAAAATAAATAATTGTAACATTGTCGCAAATCACAAATAACATCCAGATACAAGGGTACATTGTATGCTGAACAATGAAACAAGTATGAAAATATCACAAAACAAGTTTATTCTTTGCATGGAAGTTAAAATAAAAACATTAGACAATAGATTTTGAAATTAATATAAAACATACAGAATTTTAAACTAAAGGGCATACTCATACTTTGACTTTATGAGCATCTTTTTATTGTTATACAGTTGAAGAACAATGAAAATGAACATTGAGCATACCAAAGGGATAATAGCTTAAACAAATAATTGTAAAATTGTCACAAATCACAAATAACTCCCAGGAACAAGGGTTGATTGCATGCTGAACCAGGAAAGTGAGAAAATAACATGAAAACAGGTTTATTCTTAGCATTGAAATAAGAAAAAAAAAAAAAGTTTCGGAAAAAGGTTTTGAAATTATTATCAATAAATACAGAATGTTAAACTGGAGTGCATGCTCATATTTGACTGTATGAGCATCTTTATATACAATGAGTACACATGACTATATACAATACCACACCCTTGGTTATTGCCTACCTTTTTTTTTTTTTTTTTTTGGGGGGGTTGGTGTATAGGAAATGAAAACTTTATTTAAGAATAAAAACGGAGTACAAAAGTGAATCAGTAGCCCACCAAAATAACGAACAGAACAAGAACAAAATAGAAAATAGAAAAAATGCAATCAATAAACAACGGCCTTCCAATCAAGTACAATGAGAAATAAAGAAGTATCTTTAAAATCTTCATTAGGAGATGCTCATAGAGAAGCCAAATAATAAGAGCTTTATCCCCTTAAATATTCTCCTACTCTTCAACTTCATCAAAAAGTCTTTTGTTTTTTTCTTTCCAAATAACCCATAAAACGACAAAAACTTCACAATACCAAAGTATTTTGGCTTTCTTTCCTCCTCCAAGAACCTTGAAATCTTCCACAAAAGAAAATGAACAAAGATTCAGGAGCAACCCACTTCAAACCAACCAATGAAAACAATTTGCTCCAAAGATTACCACCAACCAAATAATGAAGAAAAACATGATTCAAATTTTCCCCATAACTCTAGTAAATGACACACCAAGAGGGAATAAGACAATAATTAGGATCTCTTTTGAATAACATCACAAGTACTTATTTTCCTATGAGCCGTTAACCAAACTAAAAATTTGATCTTGTTAGGAGCCTTTGACTTCCAAATTAGACTAGCAAGATCAAACCTTGAATGAGATTCATCATGGATTAACCATTCAAAAAAGGACTTGCAATATTCCATTGGAATTCAAACTCTAAACCCTTTTATCTTCCATTTCCATATTAAAAGAAACACCATCAAGCAATGAGGTAAGAGTAGAAAATTTCTCGATGTCCCTATCATTCAAATTCCTCCTAAAATTAGAGGACCAACCTCTACGTTGAGAAGATCTATCCAATCTACTTTGAAGTAAAGCACTTTGCAAGCTCATATAACCTTGGAAAGTGGAAACCTTACACAGAATTTCTAATCTTGTTTATTGCCTACTGATCTTTTATGTATTCTACTCTTACCTCTTGGAGATTCATATAAAATTGCAAATGGCTCACAAGACAAGACAAGATATAATTATATATTCCACTTGACAAAAAGATAACCATGATTAGGAAGTATGCTGTTATGCTACCAGTACACAAACATACGAATGGAATTTATGATAATGCTTTGACCAAAACTCTTTTCATAAACATCCAATAAGAGCCTTGTTGTTCATAGCTTATGAGCCAAAAGAGAAAACCTTACCTTTAAAAGCTGTAAAACAAACTCCACAGCTTCTCTTGGGCTTTTATTGTCTGCAGCTCTGACCATAGCAATGGCATGTGGAATGGCCTAATGAAAGACAAAATAATGTCAATTCAGAAGTTCTTACAGAAAACTGAAAATATTGTCAGTTTAGCACGATACCAGTCTGATTATAGAGCAGCAGTGACTATTCAAAATTTTTAACACTTGAAAACAAAACCTCAAAGGGATTGCACATACAAAATGTAAATTCCTTCTCACCATAGTCGATCATTGATTCAAAACTCAAAAGTGCTATCTAAGGAACAAAATTACCAATTAAATGTTGATCAAATTTCAATCCTTTGAAACTGACATGAATAACTTGAGGCCAGAGCAGCAACTTTTCGTTCTTAGGTTTCAGAAAACAGAAAATTTCAGGGCGCATTCAATAATGTTTTTATATTCATTTTATGTTTTATTGATTTCAATTGAAAACAAGAAATTGATTTTCATATTTTAGGATCCATAAATGCATCTGAATGTTTTTAGTGCATCATAAAAGAATCAAAGATGGGTTTTGCGTATATCTTCATGAATTCACACTGATCTCTGTAGAACTAAGGAGATCAACACAGATCCACACAGGCATTGATCTCCTTAAGTCCTACATATATATATGCAGACATGGTGAGAGATGGATGAAGAACCATGATCTATACACATACATGTGCTTGTGCCTGGTACATAGAAGTTAAAAATAAAGAACCCCTTCTGTAAGAAGTTGAAAAAGTAAGATGAAGCAGGGAGGCCATTATTCAAGTGCTCTCACTAAACTTTTTTTATGGAAGCTTGGTTGGCGAAAACACAGAACCATGCTTTAAATGTTTTCTGTTACAACATTGTAAAAGTTAAAAATGATAATATTGTTTATAAAAGAGAGCTTTATAATGGCCCAATGCGCGTGTTTTGGGTCTTTCATAAAACATGGGAACATGGAAAACAAATTTGGAAAATGTTAATGAACAGGCGATAAGAAAATAAATCAGGCAGAGATCGTCTTTCATTTTGCATTTAAAGAGAGACCAACCTAGCATTGTTGGGCTTCAAGGTTGACAAGATAATTCAGCAATGAAGAATCTCACAACCAGAATCCACTAGTCTATTAGGTGTATGGCAATTACTGTAATATTGATTGAGGGATGTAAGTCCTCTACAGCTGGTGAGAAGGCAAGTTTTTTTTTTTTTTGATAGTAAACGAAACTTTATTAGGAAGAAAAAGAAGAAACAGATGTACAAGAGTGAACCAGAAGTCCACCAACAAACAACAGATACAAAAACTAATTAAGGCTAACAAAACTAACAACAAACAACTAACAAGTAACAGCCTTCCAATCTAACAAAATGAAAAATAACGAAGTATCTTTAAAATCAACACACGTAGATGCCCAAAACGAAGCAAAAAAAAAACGCTTTGTCCCATAAAAAATTCACATCCTCTTCAACTTCAGTAAAAATTCTTCTTTTTCTTTCTTCCCATATAACCCATAGAATGGCGAAAACTCCACACCGCTATAGAATGCCAGCTTTCGTTCCCCTTCCAAGAGCTTGAAATTCTTCCATAAAGAAAGACCATAAAAAATTAGGAGTGGCCCATCTCAAGCTCACCACAGAGAACAACTTACTCCATAATTTACCCGCCACCGGACAATGAAGAAAAAGATGATTCAAGTTTTCCCCACTACACTTACACATAATACACCAATAAGAAGAGAGACAAGAGTAAGGATATCTTTTTTGGAGGACCTCACAAGAGCTTAACTTCTGATGAACGATAAGCCAAACTAAAAACTTAACCTTGTTTGGCACCTTTGCCTTCCAAATAAGATTATCAAAGATAAACCTTGGGTGAGAATCATTAAGAGCTAATTTTTCGAAAAAGGACTTGCAAAAAAAGATGCCATTTGAGCTTATCCTCCAAACCCTTTGATCCTCCATTCGAGGATTGAGAGAAACTCTTTCGAGTAAAGAGATAAGAGAAGAGAATTCATCAAATTCCCTATCATTCAAGTTCCTTCTAAAATCAAAAGACCATCCGCTATGGAGAGAAGAGCTATCCCATCTGTTTACAACTAAAGCACTCTGAGAAATTGCAAGATTGAATAATCTTGGAAACTTTAAACAAAAAGGCGTATCTTCCACCCAAACATCCTCCCAAAACCGAATTCGAGCACCATTTCCAACCTTCGACCTCAAGTTTTTCGAGAAAGCTTGAAAACCTTGCATAATAACTTTCCAAGGACAACGGCTGAAGCCTTTAATAATCAAATTAGAGTCTCATCCATTTTTCTGCAAACCATACTTGCTTCTAATCACTTTATGCCACATGGATTTAGGTTCCAAGGGAAACCTCCAAATCCACTTTCCAAGCAAAGCCAAATTTTTAAAAACCACGTTCCCAATCCCTAAGCCTCCTTTGTCCCGAGGACGGGAAACAATGTCCCAACTCAATAGATGAGCCTTCTTATCATCCCCAAAACCCTCCCACAAGAAATCTCTCATAACCTTTTCAAGCCTCTTTGCCACCCCTATAGGAATTATGAATAAGGAAAGAAAATAAGTAGGGATGCTATGCAACACCGCTTGAATCAAGACCAATCTTCCTCCCCTGGATAAAAAGGCGTTCTTCCATCCCTCTAGTCTCCTCTCTACTTTCTCTACCACCAGTGTCCAAAATTCTGAAGATCTGGGATTACCTCCCAAAGGTAACCCTAAATATTTTAAAGGCCAAGAACCTACCTCACATCCAACATAGTTAGCTAAATCCACAAGCTTACTACCATCACAGTTTATACCCACCAAAACACTTTTGGCCAAGTTTACCTTAAGCCCAGAAATCCAACAAAAGAAACGAAGCACCTCAACCAAAAAGCCAAAATTCTCTTTATTACCTGAAGAAAAAAAGACAGTATCATCTGCAAACTGTAGATGAGAAACCATAACATTCTCCTTTCCGACGCAAAATCCCTCTACCAAGTGACACTCCTTAGCTCTATCAAGAAATCTTCCCAAACAATCCGCTACGAGAATAAACAAAAAGGGAGAGAGAGGATCTCATTGTCTAAGCCCTCTAGAAGTAGAGAATTTTCCTTTAGGTCGCCCATTTATCATAATTGAGAAATTTGTAGTCATCAAGCATCCCCTAATCCAATTTCTCCATTTTGACCCAAAACCCTTTGCTTCCAAAACAAAGTCTAAAAAATCTCAATCAACATGATCGTAAGCTTTTTCAAAATCGATTTTGAAAACAACCCCTTCTCTTCTCTTCATTCTATACTCCTCCACAACCTCATTAGCCACCAAGACAGAGTCAAGAATTTGTCTGCCTTTAACAAAAGCAGACTGACAACTAGCGATGGTGGTATCCAACACCTCTCTCAATCTAAAAGATAAGACTTTTGCAATAATTTTGTACAGGTTGGAAACCAAGCTGATAGGTCTAAAATCTCCAATTTTCAAAGAGTTAGATTTTTTCGGAATGAGACAAATATAAGTTGAGTTGGTGATTTTGTTGATGATCCCATTCCTAAAAAATTCCGAAAACACATCCATCAAATCTTCTTTGATTATCTCCCAACATTTATGAAAGAATTCTATGTTAAAGCCATCTGGACCAAAAGCCTTTTCTTTGCTACAATCCGCGACTGCCTTCTTAATTTCCTCTTCTTCAAAAGGTCTTTCTAGCCAAGCGGCTCTATCTCGATCAATGAAATCCCAATTAAACCCTTGAATAGAAGGTCTTTCTACATTTTCTTTAAAATATAAGTTCTGAAAGAACTGGATAATTTCTCTCTCAATGGCCCCTTCTTCTTCTAAGACAGAACCGTCATTCAACTCCAGCTTGTTGATACAATTCCTAGACCTTCTCCCATTGATAACTTTATGGAAAAATTTAGAATTGCAATCTCCTTCTTTCACCCATCTAACTTTAGCCTTTTGCCTCCACAAAATTTCTTCTTTACATATCGTCTTCTCAAGCTCTATCTTCAACTGGGATTTTTCTACCCACATCGATTCATTCAATTCTCCATCAGCCTCGACTCTATCCAAAACAAAGATCCTTGACTCAATCTCTTTCTTTTCCTTGAAGATGTCTCCAAAAACTTCCTTATTCCAAATTTTCAGCTTCCTTTTAACCCAATCAAGTTTCTTCATAAACTTGTATCCCTTCCATCCCTGAGCGTCTGCTCGGTCCACCATTCCTCTATGTTTTTCATGAAAGAGTGGTGGTTCATCCAAACGTTCTCAAACTTGAAGGGTATGGGACCCCAGATCCTATGAGAAGAGTCTAGCAGAATAGGACAATGATCGGAAATCGATCTCACCAAAGCTTCTTGTCTAACCTTCCCACCGACATACTCTTCCCATTCATTTGAAAAGAGAAATCTATCAAGTCTACAACAAACCACCCTTTGTCTAAAATTTGACCAAGTAAAATTGGCGTAATTCAAAACCGGATTGATTAAATTGGTTTCACGAATAAGACAATTGAAGTCCTTCATACTTCTAGTTTCCCTTCCCCCTGTGGACTTTTCAGAAGGGAATCTAACAACATTAAAATCTCCGCCGATGCACCATCTCGGGTAGCATAACCCAAATAATCCAGCTAACTCATCCCAAAAAGCCTTCCTTTCTTTCTTCTTGTTTGGGTCGTAAACCCCTGAAAGCCACCAATCTCTACCGTCGGCACCAATGATGTTTATAGAAACTGAAAACTCCCCAATGATGGAATCCACTACCTTGACCATCTTGGAATCCCATATCACTATGATTCCACCAGAACTACCCTCTGAAGGTAGACAAACCCATTGCTTGAATCTTGCTCCCCGAACGCTCGAAACTACGCTATGATCTATAACCATTTTCTTAGACTCAATTAGGATAACCACGTCCGGATTAGTCTTTCTGATTGCTTCCTTAATCATACTCCTCTTTTTCCAACACCCCAAACCCCGCACATTCCAGCTCATAATTTTCATGATAAAACATTAGGGCCCTTATTACCACTGTCTTTACCTTTCTCGGAACTGAATTCTCTTCTGAGAACCTGCATCTCCCTGTTGCTTTTCTTCTTCCTGTTCATCTCCAAATCTGTCGTCTCCTGAACTGTTCTACTAGGCTGATAAAGAGACAAATTCATCTTCTTTAATAGAGTCTTAAATCTCTCACTCTCTCTTGAGATAGAACTTTCCGAAGCTTCCTTCGAAACTGGTGAAAAAGGGTTCACCAACTTCTTATTTCTGCGATACTGGCAAGTTACACAACTCTTTTAAGGAAATTAGAACATGTTTATATACCAAACACTTGAGATGCTCTTCCATGCCTTCTCACCAACACCCAGACATCAAAAACTCAAAATATTCATTTGCACATTACAGTGCCCAAAGAAATCAACTTTTGTGGGCCCCTACCCTGTCTAGGGCTGCATTTTTGTTATTTCATTTAAACTTATAGTTCCAACTTAAGCATAGCAGGTTTACATAGTCCCCTACCTTAGTTGGCCCCCAAGGTTCAAAATATACAAAGTAAAGAACTTTCAAAGGCAAAGAACAGAAATATATATGTGCTGATAAAATATGCTAGTATGTTCTGCTACGCAATTTAGTTACCTTTCCTTCGTCCTATATTACCTTCTTCCATTCTGGTTTTTCAAGTTTTCTTATTGATCTAAGGTAAGGTATAAAACACATGTACAAGCTTATCTATTGAATGAATAGAGCAGCAGCCAAAAGTACTTGGGTTCAAATCAACCTAATCCATTTTATTTGTTAATGAACAGACAGTCTCTTCAAAGAAGAAGCATATCCACGCACAAACATATGAAATAACAATGTCTGAAGTTCCTTTAGCACTTAGGATATTAGCAAATAATAACAAAACATTGCCTCAGATTAAACACACTATTCAAAATATTTCATCATAACATGAAAAGAAGAAGAGAACAATGTGAAACGATCACATAGCAACTCACATAAACATAGCCTACCTCAATGCATTACCTCAAGAACAAAGTACTCGGGAAAATCACAAAAGTCATTTGGCCTGGCATGATCAACCAAAAAAAATTAACAAAGTGCCAGAGCAGTAGGATCATAAAAATCAAATGACGTTAGAGTCTTACTTGGGGAGTCCGATATTCGCATCAAACCTTCGATTTTTATAAAATTTCACCAGGTGGAGTAAACCAGCCCAATCAGTTTCCTGAGACAATAATATGGAATCTCATATGTCAACATCCAGAGCTGATAATAGTAAACATAGTGCAAAACAAAAACATTCTCAATCACAAACACAGATTTCTTTATAAAGTTCAAACAAATTTCAATCACAAAAGGATCAGTGAAACTCACGACTATACATCTAGAAGTAACTCATTTTTTATCGTCAACAAGTTCATTGCACAACTTAAAATAGATTCTTATTTAGAAAATGTAGAAGACAAATAAGAATCCCCTGAACTACATCCAGAACCATCAAGCAGGGTATTAGCAATTTCCAAAACAATGAATTTCAGAAAATTCTTGGCATGTCCCATTATCATTAGTGGTGATAGAGATCCCAACTTGTAATATGACAATTATATTCAACTGACATGTGGAGACACATTAATTTCACTTGCTACAGCTAACTAAATAAATTTTCCAATTCACAAGCTGGGACCCCTAGGCATTATTGATCTATCATTCTAAGAAAACCTGCACAAACATTTTTTATAAATTTTATAGACGATGAACAGTAGCACACCAAGATAATTTTCTAGATTGCAGAAGTAGTTATCCATACAAATTGCTTTGTGGGATAGACTGAGTGGATATTTGGTTAAATAGACAACATTGGAGCAAGCACCTCCTCATCGAATTAATCAATAAGGTAAGAATGATAAGAATATACCTCAGATGCTGTATTTGCAAGTGCAAAAGCCGCCTCAATCCGAACTCTCCAAAAGGCCTTGACATCACATTAAAAAAAAAAAAAAAAAGAACTCAGAATCACATTCCATTTCAACATGAGTGAATCAAAAACCAAGAGTTCTTCCGAAACTGATTAGAACCTTGGAGTCACTGAGGAAGTTATTCAACGTATTGACAACCGAAAACGAAAGTTGGGGTAGCGAGACTAGTGCTGCAATTGCTTGTGCCTGAGCGACAACATCTCCATCCTTCTCCAACTGATTTACCTGATTAATCATACAAACAACATGAAGTTTTTATCCAATTAATAAAGTAAACATCACTAAAAACTAGTGATTCAGTTTACAATAAAAGAATGTCTATGAAACTATGTAACAGATGTGAGCAACTAGCTAAACATCATTATATATGCACAAATATACACACAAACCGTGGAAGATACAGGTTATTTGACAAAGACAGCATGATACAATTGGTTACAAGGAAATAATCTCTTTCTTACCCACATCTGTACTGGCTGGTTAAAATGAATTTCAGCAAGATATTCCATTTCAGGATCTGCCCTAATCCATGACAAGGGGGATTCCATACTACAAAAAGAACAACTGACAAATCCAGTAAATTATTATTTTAAAATCTTTCAACAAGTCTCAGAACCTAAGATGATAACATACCTTGAGCGCATATCCAAAGCAGCCACAGCATCACCATTATCATCAGAACCATCAGGTTTTGCACCCTTTTTAGGCTTCAATGAGCGCCTGGCAGCAAGCTTTGAATGGCATTGTATTTCCAGTAGCTGCCATGCATCTCCAGCCATTGGCAGAATAGGATGGTCATACATACCATCAAGCTCGTGAACTCTGATGCTCATCATCCCAGGCCATCCAATATCACCATCTCGGTTTTCAGAATCAGGATTAGGATTAACAAGGACTGCATTTGAATCAAGTGCAGCAGTGCATTCCCGCAACACTGCCAGTTCGACTATATTTTTCCGTTTGTTATATGAAAATCCCATCCTTATGATCAAAAGCCAGAAAGGATACGGCATTAGAAAACATCTAGTAAGTGAAGGACTCCAGCCATGCAAAACATAGCTCAGATAACTATACCTTAGTATCGGACAACCACATGAACCCACCCAGCGAGGGAAAAAGTCCTTCAGAAATGGACGCTCAAGATTTCCAACCTTATTAGCAAAATGCCGAAACTGCATCCCACAGTTCATAATATACTTGGATAAATAGGTGTTTTCAATAGGAAACAAACATATTTGTATTGTAATAGAAGATAATCACTAAGCGAACAAGCTTTTCCAAAAATAACAGGATGAACCTGGAAAATGTGTAACCCATACAATTTAACTGAACAACTCCCAAACAACAGCAAAATTCTTATAATAAAACCGCTTTTAATAATCAATACCACATTAACCCAAACTGTGTATTTAACTGGACTAATAAGTACCTAACTAAAAAAATTATCAACAGAATTCAAATTAAAACCTTTACAAATCCAAACCATGAAAATTTAGCAGTCATCACAAAAAGCATATCATATGGAAACAAACTTGGTCTTGATATACAACATATATTGTAATAACCAAAAGTAATGAAGGCAGAAAGCTAAAAGTCTAAAGATATGGATTTAAAAAGAAAGGTAAAAACAAATAAGACAACTAAGGCATAAGATTGGTAGTGTAGACATAGAGGTCACTATTAATTAACAATAACTCTTAGTTGAAAACCATTACTTCAAATCAAAAAAGGAAAAGAAAACTATTACTTAAACATCTTCTTACACAATCAACATACAATTTAACCAATGCAGACCAAAAAACTTAAGACAAAAATATCTGCATCCCCTTGAAAGAGTTGTCTAGGCAATTACATTTGAAATAGATAATTATAGTTACAAACTACATAATTCTCAATTTTTAATAAAGAAGAAAGGATATTTAATGCTAGATACCAAGAACAAGTGGCCTCCACCACCGTTGAGTTAATTTCTATCTCAAAATTTCATACCAAACAAGCACCATCAACCACCTTAAATTATAATATAAAATACAATATACCTTTTATCTTCATAATAAACATTAAAAAACCATGCAAAATACGTTGTTTTTTCGCTTGTTATTGTATCTTGTGCCCATACAAACTTTTATTTATCTACTAGAACATATAAGTCCTTAACCCAATGATATGTGATTGTGTGTGGAAAACAATTTTACACATCATCTGTACAAAATACCAACATCCTAGGAACTAATGTAGGAATTTAGGATTGCCCAAGAATCTTGATAATAATGCCAATAGTAACTAAAAGAACAATGCCTATAATAACATGTTCTATAAAAGTCTAATTTCGTGATAAAATCAGCTGGCAGGCCAGGACATTATGTATAAATATATAAAAGCACTTTATACTTTAGTGGAATGTAATCACCTCCTTGGTACTGAGAGACCTCACGGGAGAAGTACCACCCTGTGCCCGACAAACAATATTCTGTAAAATCTAGATATTGCACAGAAACAAAAACATGTTAGATGGTTAATGCAAAATCAGCTTTTCATTTTACAAGATTCATAAAATATACAATGCCATACATCTCAACAGATATGGCAGTGCGTACACTGGTAAAAATAGGAAAAAGAAACGATCTATTATTTCCGACAATTAACATTAATGCAAACTTAATTCAACACATCTGCATCTCTTGGAATTTAATATCAAGTCACATTCACAAAGCATCAACCTAAGTCAAAGCACAAACACAAAATAGCCTTTTAGTTCAAACTCTCCCCCTTTCAGCACTTAAAGCTACTCATTATTGGGTTACTTCAAAACAGTGACCACAGCATTGCATATCATCCTGTACATCCATGAACATTTCACCACTAAGCTAAGAAATCAACTCTCCACATATGAACACATTCAACATCAAAACAAAACAATGTACAGGAACATGGCCTTTCAGAGTTGGGCAATACAAAAACTTTCCATCACTCCACACAACTGAACAAAACTGGATAAATAACAACAACAATAATAACAATAACAAACAAAAGAGGGGAAAAAAACGTAAAGTACCTAGATGGAGAAACCAACCTAAATTATAAAAATAAATGGCTGTGTTTGTTGCCCAGGATTTACGATGGGATAGGATGTCATGAATCCTAATCCCTAGTTTGGCTTACATACATGGGATGGGAATACATCTCCAGGCAGGAAATCCAGCTGCAACAGGATTAGCTTACCCAAGCATTTCTACAGATTATGAGTATATTCACAAAATTCTACCCTCTCTTCCTTTCTCCTCCATCCTTCTTGTCATGTCACCTATCATTTCATGTCTCCATTTATTCCTCATTTTTTCATCATTTTAAAATTGACTTAAAATGAACTATTATATGCAAATATAATTTTTATTTTGATAAAAAACTCATTCAATTCAAATCTTATTCAATCCAATCCCAAGTCGCGTCAAAGGAAGAACATTACTTTTTAAATCCAATCCCAATCACATCCAATTCCATTCCCAAATCCAAACCATCTAGCAAACAAAATGCAGCCATATGGGGAAAAAAAAAAAAAAAAAAAACTAATAAAATAAAATTTAAGATTAAACAATGCAATGAAAGAGACAAAAAGCATATGCATGATAAAGTAACACTGCTTATAGACTATGAATTCCAAAGTCCTACTAGGCTGATAAAAGAATCCAGCCTGCTAACGTAAAATCACTCTCAGCTCAGCAAAAACCTATTTGATACAAGGCAATATTCTTAGAATAAAATGTTAAAGAAAATCATATAAGAGAACCAGCATGGTAGAAACCAAAAAGGCAACAAAAACAGCAATATATTTTAAGTTTTTCACAGACACTGCACAGTGTAAGCTGTTAAGGACCCTTACTTTCCGGAAGAAGTTAGATCCCATTTGCTTTTCCAACATCTGAAGGATGGTCACCTATAAGAAAATCAATCCGTTAGTAAAATTTCCAAGAAACAGTGTGTATGAGTGTATCAACTTAAAGAGAAAAATAAATTAGAATTTTCAAAGTAAACTTACAGACTTGCATGACCGTATTTTGCCATATATACCAATGCAATGGGTTCCATACAAATCCTTACAAGAAGCAGAGGAGCTCAAAGCTGTTGCACCACTATCATCTGCTTTACAAACAGCACAATTTGCCTACAAGTGCATAAATGTCAAATTATCAATTTCATGGGCCCATTATATGTGTATATACGTATGTATGTATATATATATATATCAAAGAGATATTTGAATAACCTAATATCACAGGGTTTTTTCTCCTCTTTCTCAGTTATCGCCGGACTTCATACAAGTTATTTCTTAGTCATGATATTTGAGTTATTATCTTGTAAGTTGCTTATTATGATATCGACTGTTCTAAATCCCTATTTTAAACAGTTGTAGGGAATTCAGACTGCTGTTGTCAATGGGATAGAAGAAATTTTTAGGTGAAACAGATAAGAAACATTATTTAGCTTCATTATGGGTATCAACATCTAACGAATTCATTGAAGCAAAAGCGGAGCACAACACCTTTCTTAAGAATAAGAGTAATGAATTTACTGACAATTTTTTTTTTTTTTTTATCAAACTTATTTGGAAAGCTGTAGTTAATTGAATAAATTTCTGGTGACTTTTTTTCGTGTTCAGTTTGTACTTTTGGTGGACAGCTAGTTCACTCATTGTAACTATATACAATTCACCAAGAATAAATTTATGTTTTAAACTGCCAAAAAGAAGTTAAGCAATTAGCTTCTCCAAAAAAAATCATGCCACAAAGAAAACATGTCTTTAACAAGCAATTTATATTTTAAAATGCACACAACTAATTTGTACAACCAAAAAGTGCAGGTATGTCAGGTTTATTGAAAAAAGTACAAGAAAGCACACCTTGTATCGCCGATAACGTGCCTCATTGTTTCCCAAAAATTTCTTGATAAATGTATCCGTCAAAAAGCCAGCTAGACCATCCAGAAGCCATTCTAAAATTAAGCAGAAAGTAATCACATTAATATTAATCAAATTGTTTCCTTCAAATTATAGGTAGTATATAAATGGCATCAATCTAAATCTCAATCAAGCAGTTCAGACAATCATATAATTCCAGCTTACCATCATTCGGTGTCTCCGGAGTTATATATACTCCAAACCACTGTCTTGCAAGGGCAAATGCAAGTTTAATGCTCGTCTCTATGGCCTGAGGAAGAGTTCAGAAAACATATAACTTGCAGTTTTACACTACATAAACTAATATGCAAGGAAGCAATTCACAAGATTAACTCTTGAGTATATTGCATAATAAAAATCATGGAAACATTTACATATCTAGACATCTTAAACCATCCCATAATTACACACATTGTGCAACAGAAGTGAAAGAAACTTGGAAAATGGTAGAACCATACGAGTACAAAGTTGAATCTTTTAATCAAATGCATAATAGACCGACCTGATCAATAACCTTCTCATCGTATAGAACTTGAGAACTAAAGACACTCATTGAAGCTCCAAAAGATGATGATGATACTGCCATTTCAGGAGACAAGAAAACTTGCTTGTACGATCCAAATGGAAATTTTGCCTCAAGGTATGTCTCATAGTGGCTGTTGAAAATAATATATCAAGTCAGGCAACATCATAAAACTAACAAAATACATGTTGAGTCAATCCACAAAGTTGTTGGAAAAGATTTAAAATCAATATACAATACCTGAAAGCATTGTGAAAAGATTCCACAGTATTTCGAAGCTGCGACAAATTAGCTGGCAAACACAGGTGTGATATGAGACCATGATGGCGGTCAGGAAGGATTTCAAAGGGTGCAACTGCCAAACTTATCCACTGAGCAGAGACCGGAACATCTAATTTGTAGACATATGTTTTGCGGGGAGGGTCATCCTTGCTTAAGACCTGGAAAGCAGAAGGAAATGATACATCGATACTTAGAATACCAAGGGATCCATAAAAATTATAAGTGTAAAGAATGAAACAATACAACAGTAAAATAAAAAAAAAAAAAAAAGGGGATGCCCAAACCATCAGATGGTAAATCATTTAATCTGCCTAAGGTCTCGTAGACTTTCAATTCAGTGTTGTTTCTCAAGAAAAAAAAAAAAAAAAATTGTAAAGGAAACAATATAGCTACCCTGGGATGAGGCATGAGGAAATTCTATATTCTGGTTAATAAATTCGTTTACATAACAATGATTGAATATAACACCTTCAACCATTAAAAGAATAAATTATAATTAAAAAATCAAAACTAATCGAAAGTATTTGGCACACAAAAGGACAAGCAATGTATTGAAAAGAAAATTGTGGAATGCAAGCCTCCATAACCATCCAAAACTCAGAAAAACCTAGTAATAATAAAGTGAGTGAAATCTCTCTTGACATGCAAAATAAAGCACAAATCTCAATTTTTAAGATTTCAAAAATCAATTATTGTAGTAGTATTTCTGCTAGTGATCAAGTTCAAATACTTATATATGATCTTATAATAAATTTTAATTATTAATGTTGCACACTAAGTTATAAGCTTGAGTTTTTGAATTATGGTTTTTTAACATACTATCAAAATTTATTTGGCAAAGTCTTGCATCTGAACATGTATTTGGACCCACAAGTCAAGCTCATGATGAAGGTGGACCATGGCAGCAGGGAGTAAGTTAGTAAGATGATATTCTGGTAATTGAAATAGTTTAATTATTATTGTTGCTAGCTATCCAACAAATGTACGTGTACTTCTGATTATGGGCAACATCAAGCCCAAAAGCATAACCATAGTCTTCAATAACAGTAAAAAATGGCTATCAGTTCCAACCTCTCATTAGGAAGATTATCACTTCTTACATATATATATATATATATATATATATCCTAATAAAGATGGGTTATGAACACCTCCCGAGTTAGAACTCAGCAAAACAAAGCTTCAAAACCCGAAGATACGTGCAATGAGCATGGATTGAACACGCAACCTTCAGATCTTCAGTCTGACACTCTCCCAACTGAGCTATCCCCGCAAATTAAGCACCAGCCCAGAACTGAACTTGGGTATATAAGGAAGTGTTTTTATTTTTATATTTTCTAAAGAAAAAGTGTTACCCGTGATCTATTAAACGATGAAAAATTCATTTAAATTCTCCTTGGACAGATCAATATTTTCCACAATTATCACAAAGTAAATCTTCTATTGCCATAGAGCAAAAAAAGAAAAGTGCCAATAGAAAGATAGAGAAAGCAGATATGAAGACCAGTAACAACTCCCAGTCCAAGCCCCATAAAGTATATTCTTCAAAAGCTTTACAAGATAATTCAGTTAATTTTTTAAAATCATTAATGTACATGATGTTCTTTTCTATTCCATTTTCATAAAGGTAGATCATTGTGTTGATTACTATATCTCCTAGGGATGGGATGATACCACTCTTCTCTTGAAAAAAATGTAACAATCTACAACAGCAAAATGTTAACTGATTTTATATGCAGCATGTCAACAAAACAATAAAGATTTGTCTTTATTGGAGTCTGGAAGAAGCAAGAAAAAGTTTTTGCAGTAGGATCAATTCAATGCAAGAATTCAGCGAACCAAATCGAGAATATCTAACCCTTATCAGAAGTATTAGTTTCAGAATCACTAACAATCACAATCAGGCACTAACAAGACATAAACACCCCCATTTCTCTCACCTGATAAAGTAAGCTTCCATTACTGACAGCGATAAGATTATGGGCGACAGTAAACTCCATATCATAACTGAACACACAACGTGAAAGTTCAATAAATTCACGATAGACTGCCAGCAGGCCAAAATCACCAAAGCAAGAAGAACAAGAAAAAGCACAACTAAACAGTCAACTACCAGTATCGCTGAGAGCTGTCATCCATACAAGGGAACCAGCATCGAGCTCGCCTTATCTGGTTATCAGTATGCAACACATTACAGTCAAAATGAACTCCAGTCTCTGCTTTCTCGACCCAATAGTCAATACGAACCAATTTCACATTCTGCACCCAACATCAACCTACATGAGAAACCACAGAAGTGTAAACCACGTCACAATACCTCTAGAACAACACAGGCGAAAAAAACCACCAATTACTCCTCGCTAGCATACACAAAACTGAGCAATTTTCTAAAACGATGCCAGACAGAAACCACAAACATCCCCCAACCAACAAACCACAATCATCAAGTCTCACAACTATAAAATTGCACTGCTTCATGGAGCCCAATCACATAGAATTAAACAATTTTTCATTAAAAGCAAATGATTAACGAACAAAATAGCACAGTAACCTAAACCTCAATCATCAAGTCTCAAAACTATAAATTCCTAGATTGCAATGCTTCATGGAGCCCAATCACATAGAATTACACAATTTTTTTCATTAAAGCAAATGATTAATGAACAAAATAGCACAGTAACCTCCTTGGGTTCAGCAGAGGACTCTGGCCTGTTCTCTAAATTCATTTGGTCAATATGTTCAGTTAAACCCTTAGAAGGCTTGCAACAATTGATGAGGAGATTGGGAACCAATTCTCGTTCGAGAGCTGACACATATGCTGCCGCTGCAGCATCAGCAGCGGAACTAGGCGACGTTACGGATCTCCATCTCTTTTCACTCTCCCCAATGTGATGATGCGGATAATATTCGAATTCCGTCAGCTCTCCGTCCACCAGTACACTCTCGATCACCAAATTCTCCGCATGTAGACCTACAATACCGATGTCAGGGACAACGATTTCCAACTCTGTGTACCTATATACGAGCAAACGAATCACAGTCAGTCCACTGATTGAATCATTTTACAATAACAGCTGATTTGAAACAATTAGAAATCACACACTGCTGGAGTGTGCGAAGAAGAATACACTACAAGTGGAGAGAAAAGTGGCACGCACCCGTAGATTTGGTGCTTCTCGATGTCGATAGAGAGACAGAGCTTCTGGTGACGGACCACGGCTCCGGAATTCTCGGCCTTGGTGTCCTCGTTCTTCGGCTTACGAGGCTTTGCCATGGCTCGCTTGAAGATCGAGCGCGCCTTGGCCTGGACGGCTTTATTTATAGAGGGAGGTGGTCTCCCTAGAGCCGAGCCTCTTCTCCCTCGTTTAGGTCACTCATGGTCACGCTGTGCCCTACCTGTGTTGTTCCTATCTCGGCCGTACACGTTGACGGTTATTGTTTGATGTTTATTTGACTAACGATGGACAGCCAATAGACGTTGCAATTGTTTGGGATGACGTGGATATTGGATTCGTTTGGTCTTCTGACCTCATAATCCAATAGATTCAGACCTCGGTTTTGTTTGTTTATTTATCGCCAAATGCTATATACTTTCGCCCAACGTACACTTCGTTTAATATCATAGAAGTTACGAGTACAGATTATATTTTTTGATGTAAATTTTATATCTACAAAGTGAAAAATTTATGATAAATTTTACATTTAAAAACATATGTATAGTATCTTTAAAGAGTGTATTCAGCACTGATTGTGATTATTTGTTTATTGCTCTTTGAAATGCACGTTTAACTAATTTTTAGGATGAATTGCAATAAGTTTTCCTAAGCTTGATTGGAATGCAATAAAAGATATAAGTGCAAATTGCACAAACGCCCAAATATTAAGGCCTATACAATAAATATGAATTTTACTCAAAATTGTACAATATCATTACTTTACTTCCATTTAAAATTGTACAACTTCTAGAGTGAAATGCTCACATACCTTTTGTTTAGCTCCTTTTTTTAAAAAAAAAACCTTCTTTATCCTATTTTGTTACCCTTAAAATTAATAAGAGATTATTGTATTTGGTCGCTTAAGTCTAATAAAATTGCACTTTTTTAATGAATGATGAATACAAAAACTTCTTATATCCAAAGTTTCAAACATACATTAATTTTATGGAAAAACTTCATTTTAGTCCTTGGGATTTTGAAAAATATTAAGTTTTTAAAACTCTTAGGAAACATCTCTTTTCATCCTTATTTTTTTCAAAACTCTTCAAAAAAGTTCAAACGATCAGTTAACTGACAATTAAAAACCGAACAGAAAAATTAAAAAGACTCAATTACTCCTAGCACCTAAAATGACTATTTTACCCTTAATAAAATCAAAATATTACATATCATTTGACTAATAAAATGTTAACACGTGTACAATAATATGATTTTTTTTAAAAAAAAATTGTTATTGTTTTTTTAAAATTAAACATAATAAAAAAACTTAAGAAGAAAAATTTACTCTAGACAAAATTTATTTTAGAAAAAATCAAACCCAAGTAAAGATCATAACAATATAAAAAAAAATTAAAAATTAAGAAAGAATTTTTAAAAATTAAGAAAAAAATTAAAAGAAAAAATCAACCCAGATAAATAACAAATCTCTTCTCTCAATTACTCAAATGAAAAAATCAACCCAATTAATCATAATATCACAACCAATAAGATTTTACAATAAAAATAAAAAATAAATGTTGCAAAAAAATTAAAAAAGAAAATGAGAGTTCCAAATCTTCAAGCAGCTTAAAGATCTTGTACCCATAAAATAAAAAATTATTGCAAGAAATTCTTTTAAAGAAAAAGAGGCATTCATTTTTGCATAAAACCACAAACCCAAAACAAGCCTCCACTTCCCCCACACATCTATTGTCAACAATAACGCATTTATATCAACATTCATTTTTGCACAAAGCCACAAACCTAGAACAACCCCCTCACTCGCCGTCATCAACAACCCATTTATCATTAACCTTTGTCATCATAATCAGCAATAACAACGGTAATGGGTTGTGGTTGAAGCAGGGATGGGACTACGGTTGAAGCATGGATGAGGTGGGTTGCGGCGATGATTTAGATCGACAAGATTTGGTACCTTTGTATGTATTTTTTATGGCTGCTAACGAACCAACCCTAGCAACCACTACCACCACCCTTGAAAACTAACGAAATTTGGTTTTTGGCTAACACCCACAATTGTTACCTCCGTTGATGTTGATAGGGAGTTGGTTTCAAACTAGATGTTTTGGGTTCACTCACCGCTGTTGTAGCTCCTACTGTTGTTAGGAAGTCGGTTCACCTATTTCAACAACCACCACCATTACCTTTAAAAACAAATCAATTGATTTTTTATTTTTATTTTTTTTAAAAGCCTAATAATTTTTTTTTTTAGTTTATGTATTTTTTTTGTTGTAAGAATTTAGTGGATGAAAAGTAGCGTTTGTTTGAGTGCATCAATTGAAGAATATTTTTTTTTTTTTGGCTGATGAATATGAGTTTTTATTTGTTTGTGTTGTTGATAATGATTGGTGGGAATAGGTTTGTGTTGATGACAATGAAGGTTGATGATGAATGGTGATTTTGCTGGTGAATGATTTCTTTTTAGTTATTATTTAATTCCTTATTATTATTTAATTTCTTTCTAAAAAATTAGTTGTTTGTCAAAATACCCTTCTTTACTAAAAGAGTTTTTTTTTTTCCCCCTCTTTCTTTTAGATTTAAAATCCTAGTAATCCATGTGTCACGACTTAAGCTTCTCACATTAAAAGACCATCTTACTCTTCCCATCCTAACTATCTGTCTCCATTAGCCATCAGTTGATTAATAGTTTGGAATTTTTTAAAGAGTTTTATAAAAATTAGGGATAAAAAGAGCTATTTTCAAAAGAACATTGAAAAATTGATATTTTTCAAAATCTTAAGAACTCAAATGAAATTTTCCCTAATTTTATCTGTTTGATCAAATTTCTAATAGTTCAAACGTTTTACAAAAGACAAAAAAATATGGTTAAATAGTCAAATTTATATTGATTAATAGAAACTAATTAAAATAAATAATAAATAAAATGTAAGATAAAAGAGAAAGTTCTTCACCATCCATCCTTAAAATGGATGGCGAAGATTAAACTTAATTAAAAATAAAAAATAAAAAATAAAAATCTGTAATAAATCATATTGATCATCAATTTAATTCATTTCAAACGATAAAAAATCGGGTTCACTCTAGATGGTTCGAACAACATGGAACAAGCTAGATTGAATGACCTGGAATAAAACAGATCTGTCAAATAATTTGATCATGTTTTCATTCACTCATTTTATTATCCCATTAAATCTTCATTTGCTCCAAATCTTGAACAAAACACAGCCCTTTAACAAAATCCAAACACACTACTTCTTTAACCAACTATCAATAATAAAACCCAAAAAAAAAAAAAAATCAATGAAAAAAATCAAAAGCATTAATATGCTCTTTGAATACTATTCTACTTCATAATTAAAAAGAAAAAAAAAAGTCGAATGAAACAAAATAGGAAATACTAGATAAATTAAAAAAATGAATGTGATGGAATGAATTGCTTCATCTCCAATGAAGATGGAGTGATTTTCTCCATCTCCACCTTCGTTGAAGCGAATAAGATCTAAGCTTAGGGTCTCTATTGTTGGAGATTTGAAAGTTGAGATCTTTACCATTTATTTTTATTAATTTTTTTTGGATTTTATTTTGATTTGATCTCCATCATTCAACTTAGAGATAGATGGTGGAGATTAACTTTCTTTTTAGTTTTTAAATAATTTGTTTTAATTTATTTTTATTAGTTTGATTTTTTAGAATAATAATATTTAAATAATTTTCTAAATTTTATAAGGATATAAAATAATGGATATTTGTTGGCCTAACTTTATTTAATGATTTTATTTCAAAAGGAGAAAAAAAATTATTTAATGATTTGATCGAACGGACTTTTATTAATTAATTATTTGGAGCTTATTTGTTAGTAAACGACTAATTTCGACTGTAAAAAGGCAGACTAGTCTATAATTTGCCTCTTTGTTTTTCTACATAAACAGTTTGATATCCAAAACATTGATAAATTGAAGACAAGCAACATTTCACTAAAAAAAACCTCTAAACTCTTCTTGACTCTGCTGTACGACGCGAAGAAGATGAGAGTAGAACCAGTTAATCAGTGTAATACTAAAACTTGTCAATTTATAAGAAATTGAGGCAATTGGCATCGATTTTGGTTTCGCTGTTTCTGGAAACAGATTGGTGAACTTTGCGACAATGGCGTTTTATAATGACATAACAACGAAAGGAGATAATCAGCCGACAAAGGGGGGGAGTGACTCTCCAGGTATTCTATGATTTATGATTTGGCTTGGGAATTGATATATTGAGTTTGGTTTTCGATGTTTTGAAGATGGTAGTGGAATTAGAACATTTTAAGTGGACTGTAGTGTTGTTAGATTCGTTTCAAAACTATATACTAGAAAGAAAGAGACGAGCGAGATGATTTTGGGTGGGCGGCGAAGATTTGAAATTGTGATGGTTTGGTTGTTAAATTTATGTTAATTAAAAGTGAAAAGTGGAACAACTAGAAGTGTTTGCATCTTGGGTTGCTTGAAGTGACCAGGCAGTGACATTGGTCAATTAATGTTGGTAAAGATTTTAGCACAGTTTAATACACGTATTCAACTGACCCATACAATCATGATAATCCAAACAATACGACAAAAATGAAAACCGTCTTATTAGTGCAAAGTGGGTTTGTATCAGTGGTTAACACCCCTCAATCCCTGTCTTGTCCACGGTCTTTGGTTCAATTCGTGCACCTCCTCTTAACCCTTACCTTATCCAAGATCATGGATTCGATTCACACACTTTTTATTAATAAATGGGTAGTTTTTTCACTCTATATAGGTAGTTTTCTCTCGTTTTTAAGAGTAGAATGTTAAGGGAATTTGTGTTTGTTGTGGATAAATTAGCGATCAGAATAATCGGGCCCAGACAGATCTACAGTGCAGACCTAGTGGCCCAGAAGCCCAAGTATCCGTCATCTCTCCAGTCCATTCTCTTGGCAAAGGGGCCCGTTAGTGAGCGCTTGTCGTGACCGCTGATCGCTGTCGCTCAGCCTAACCATTGAGTCTGACCGCAGGCGCCTATTTTGAAAGCTGGCTCTGACCGTTATCTTCTCCGCCATTCAGACCGTCGATTTCTCCGTCAGCTTTATTTGCTCAAGTTTGACCGATGGTCCTAATCGCTGACCGTTGGCCTTCATCTCTCGGACTTACTGCTGTCTGCCGATCGGGACTACTAAGCCTGCTCGCCAAATTATCCGCCATGATTGACCGTCTGCCTCTTCGTCAATCCCGTCCGACTGAAGTACTTACCAAGAGGAGCAGTCCGTCAGAAATGTTCAACAAGTCATTCTCGTCCAAGATAGTCTGACTGAGCTGATCGCTAATCTCTGAGCGTGACCGCGTACCGACTCCTTCACTCGTGATATCGCCCGCCTTACTACCATGACCAGCTGCGGACAAGCCGACTCATAATCCGCCTCCTCGACTCTCCAGGTAGCCAGACTTATCAGAGATTCTCTTGTTCTCCCAACAGACTCGATTCTCAGTCTACTGGAAGACCCGTCCCCGCCTTGCTCCCGAGGATCCCGAGTCAACAGAAGTCAACAGTGCCATGCAGAATACAGTTCTAAAGCGTGCCATGCACACTACATCGACCAGAAGCTGTGATTGTGATCTCGACAGCCTATCATGACGAATCCGACCCAGTCATCAGAAATCCCCTTTGGACAGACCTCTAATGCGACGGATTCGGCCGCATTTAATGCACTGTCAGCCGCATTAATTGAGATTTCGGCGCATTAAATGCTGTCATCATTGTAACTGTAGCTAACTGTTTGCTTTTATCTTGTTCTATTTTACTGTAGTATGTCTCATTCCTCTATAAATAGGGGACGATTTTCACTGTAAAGAGGATCCAATTTCTGAGTGTCGTTACTCTGCCAAAATAGTGAGAGAGTGAACAGTGGACGTAGGCATCTTTTTGGGCCAAACCACTCTAAAAATCTTCTGTATCTTCTCCTCCTCGCCTCTAACCTCTCTATCTCATTCTTATTGTTTTGCATGCATTCTATTGTCCGTTCGAAACTGTAGCTTGGGCCCGAAAACAACCTCGTTGACTAAGGAAACCATTTTTCGATATTAACAGTGTTTAAGAAGAGGTTGAGAAGGATGTCAGACAATTAGAAGGAGGGAAGAGCAGAGAGAGGATGGAAATTTTGCTTGATAATCGTTAAGTTCTATTACTCTCTACATAATTCATAAATATACTATACTGAAGAGAATTTCCAGCTACAAACAAGGAAGAAAATAAGGAATTGGGGCTTTAACACCAGCCACTACATGCAGTAATCAAGGAAACAAACAAACAACTAACATGATTTTATTCGACTCCACTAAATTGACTAAGTCCATGCAACTTCCTCTACCAGTTTTGCATGCCACGACACTCATACCCTTGACTTAATCAACAAACAACAAAACAATTGAAAAAGCAACAATGACTTGGTTATAGTGCAAGCTTTACACCTCCTCTGTATGCACATATCATAGAAATCCGCACTGTACTTCAATCTTACCTCAGGTGGTTCTGATAGTATTCAGACTTGATGCTAGTAATAAAAAAAAAAAAAAAAAACATATTGGACTTAAAACCATGATCAATATATATAACTGTTTATGTTTTTATTTCACTAAAAGATTAAATAAATGAATAAAATATAAATATATATTCAAATTCATTTTTCTTTTTAGAACGAAAAGAATATGAAAAAGAAAAGCTTATGTTTTAGCTACCCATAATCCATGTAGAGATATTAACACATAAAGTTAATAGTATTTCATAACTATTATTAAGCACCATCTAAAAAGCAATATTTACTATCTAATCTATTTCCTAAGATAATAAGTCTAATAGGAGCGATACTTAAAAAGGTAATTCATAAAATGAAGGCATAGTGGATGGTTGAACTTGCTGCAAAGCTCAATACAGCTCAAATATATTACTTTGACCTTATAGAATCCAAATAATTTAACAAAAAAGACACAATAAGCCACGCTTGTAGCAATAGTAGGAGGTAATAAATTTAACCATAAGTAACTATCAAGATGACATTCAAATTAACCAGCCTTGTTAGAGAATCCAACCCTAAAAGTTTAAGCTCTTTGATGGAGGGCCCTTTTTGAGCATAAGTCACTATACTAGAAATTAAACTTAACGGAAGTGACATACATTTTATGTGCAAACCTAAGACAATACTTAACCAAATGAACCTGTATGTGGACCAGGAACTAAACTGAAGTTGAGTAACTAAATACATAACAAAAACCAACCTGAATGTATTAGACAAATCTAATCCAAAAGCTTATGCTATAAAGTAGAGGACCCAATCCTAGAATAGATACCCATGGTGGGCATAAACTTCAAGTAATGCAGGAAACACTAAAACACCACATTGGCTACCTAGCATATAATAAAATTTTGAAAATTATGATTGCATCTCCCTTTGGTCAACTTGAGACATGAGGATTTCTGGTGCCAAATTTCTTTTTTTTTTGGCCTAGGGATATCACTAAAGTCATAATTATTATAATAAAGAGATAGCAGTGTGTCTTAGGACAACAGGACCATAGTTTCAAAAGGCACGTCTGGCGAGAGGCACAACGAGACTCTCCTTCAGCACTTGAACAACAACCAGACGCAACTCCTTTAAAGAGGCATTCCAAGCTGTAAAAGCCCAATGAGTGTCTAGGTGCGCCTTGGCAAAAACCAGTGGTAACTGGCACTCTGGCAATCGAAACCAACACTTCGGAGATGGATTTATGGCTATAATGAAGAATACGGTGAAGACTGAGAAGAAAGAAAGGCAAAATAAAGAGAGTGAAGGAAGTAAAGATGAGAAGACAGAGAGGGGAGAGAAAATTGTAGTGGAGAGAAAGGGTGAGGAAGAGGGACGGGTGGGTTGGGGAATTAACGAAAGTGTCGGCTAAGCCTAAAAACTCTAAAATGTCAAAACTTAAATATATATATATATAAATCTTAAATAACCCCTTAATATGATCAAATATTTAATTGAACTTAAAAATGATAAATAACTCTCTAATTTATGATAAAATACCCAATTGAACTAGAAAAATTATAAACAACCCTTAAGTTATGGTAAAATACTCAATTAAACTCTATAATTTGAAAAGTAAATAAAAAAAAATCCCTATATTTATTATTATTTTTTTACACCTTATGTTGAAAAGGTGCGTCTTACTCCTTAAGCTCCACGGCCCTTTTGTGCCTTGGTGTGCCTTGGGTTTTTTTAAAATTATGACAGGACAAGCAATCAATCAATCACACTATATAAACAATAGAAACCATTATCTAAAGAATCTCATATTTTAGGCATTTGACAGTATGAAAGACATATGACAGAGGAGATTCATCACCAATCTTTTATTAATAAGTAGCAAGAAAAAAATAAATAACCATCAATCAAGCAAAAGAAAAACATTACAAACATAATAAGTAGAATGCTAGAAAATCAACTATCAAACATAGTAAAATATGTTCTAAGTTTTGCATCAGCACCTCATATAGTGAATAAAAAAGAATTATAACACTCAAACACCAAGAAGAAAGTTACCTTTATGTCTCCAAGAAATGGTATATGTGTTCCCTCAATAACCTAGCACTTGAAAAGATTTGGAAGTGTTAGAACTAGAATTACCAAATTCACTACACACCCAGTAGCACTTGCCTGAGCTTCCATGCTTGGAGACTTCCAAATTCATAAACAACCAGATCTTTAACTCTGTTGAGTTGTTCCACTAACAATTTAAGTTGAGTTGCAATCAATTAGTCTGCTCGGAAAAGAATGAGACGGAGAATAGATTTAAATAAGAGAGCAATCAGAGAATATCTATTTTTCTTTAATAATAATTTGTGTCCAGTTAATCTTCAAAAAAAAAAATTTTGTCCAGTTAATAATTCTGAGAATATATCCAAGACAAAGGAGAAGTAATTGTAAGTAAAAACAACATATGTTATTGATAAAAATAAGAATTTTACGGAATTATGAGTTTAAAATTTTTATAAAACTCAAAAACTCTAGATTAATAAGATAGTGAAATAAAATAATATAAAGAAATAAAAATCACATTTAAAACAGAGTCACAATTAAAAATCGAAATCAAGACCTTAAAAAATCAATTAAATAATTATTAAATAATTTGAATAATCACTATTATTCAAATATCGAGTGAACATAAATTTTACTACTTACGTAACAACCGTAATTAGATAGTCTAATTATAATATTCTTTATGCATGTTTCTTATAGTGAAATGAATTATCAACGGAACCCGACGGATCTATAGTTTTGGATTCCAATAACATTAAAATTATTAATACTCTTTAATTAAATAATTCACTATTATTAACTTTAGAGTTATTCCATTAAAAATCAAGATTGCAGTCTTAAAACGACATATGTTTTTATACAATCTGAAATTTTCAATGTCCATTGATTTAATCATTATATATGATTTGATTCTCCACAAATAGTTCATAGTTAGAGTTTAAGTAAAAAATGTCGGTTTTACCTCTCTAATTATATTTTGATCTTTAAGTACAATTAATTATCTAATAAACAATATAGTCATGACAAATTATGAATTTATTTTTCCATTTACATATGAACAGAAAGTTGAACGCTTTTATTGTTTAAGACCTGAATCAACCCTTAAGGGAATTACTTCTCTACTTTTTATAAGAAAGAATGTTACTTATTAAATCATATTCCCAAAGTACGAAGTTATTAATCAGATATCTACACCTATCTCACCCATGTAAATCAAAGGATACAACTCAATAAGTAGGAGTCTATAATGCACTTAGGATTAAGATCAATTCATATATGATCATCTGGTTGATAAATATAAATCTGTAAGTTTAACGGATATTGATTAGAGATTCATGTTTATCGTAGTCCAATCATATATAATCTTTATTATATAAGGTACCTCTATTTTCATGTCACTACATGAATAGTCTTGGATAAGACTATCGCATCGAATACAAAATGGACCACAACTGTAGTTTTATCATATATAACAATTTTGTTTACTTTCTACGGACTCTTTAGATTACTTATCTCAAACTAAATCTGTTTATAAATAAAATTTGTATACTTAGTTTGAAATTACTTCAGTAATCAAGGACGTTTTTCATGATATATACAATTTTTGCAATATATATATAAATTGAATAAAATGAATACTTTATCAATATTTATAAAACCGTTTACATAATTACAAGCTCTTAGACCTTATTTGTTGCATGGGTTTGAACTGGGTTTAGATAGTTTTCAATTCAAACCTATGTTTGGTGAGGACAAGGGATTGGAAAAACTAATCTCATTTTATTTTTTTATCCCACTATAGTGAGTTAATGAAACCGACCACAACTGGTGGGATAAAAATTCTACTACCAACCCTTACTCTTTTTCTCTCTCCTCTCCACCATTTTCATCTCTTCTTGAACCCATTGCCACTTCTTCTATTTTCCTCGTCTCCACTACCAACTCTCGCTTTCCATTTTCTTCACCGTTAATCTCAGCTTTCACTCTTTTGGTTTCGTCTCCTTGTCTTCATCATTTTCAATTGATTGCATTTTAGATCAGTTTGTGTATGTGTATAGGTTCCTTTCGATCACCAACCCTCACTCTCTCTCTCCTTCACCGTAAATCTTTATTTAACTTTTCTGATTCCATCTTCTTGTCATCATTGTCTTCCATTGTTTGCATTTCAGATCGGTTTGTGTATGTGTATTGGTTCCCCTCTACCACTAACCCTCACACTGTTTCTCCTCTAATGTAAATCTCTGCTTTCGTTTTTTGGTTTTGTCTACTTGTCGTCATGTCTTCAATTGGTTGTATTTTAGTTCAGTTTATGTATGTGTATAGGTTCAACACCGATGGTGAGTTGATGCTAAAAGCAAGAGTGACGACAGAATTCTTATTTGTTTGAGCTTGTTTATGTTTTGAATTCTTGTTTGAGTTTGTATTTGTACCATTTGTTTGAGTTTGTACTCTGTTTCTATAAATGATCTCCAGGTTTGTTTATTGTCAAAAATATTTTAGTTATTTAAAATTGGTTTTATCTGATCCTACCCAACAAACACGTCACAACACTAATTTATTCAATCTTATACTATACCAAATACATGACAGTATAATTTATCCAATCATACATTTTCTTATCCAATCCAATTCAATGTCATGAAAATAATTCAATCTAATCTCGCATGCCAAATAAAGCCTTAGGTCATAAACCCCAATAGTAATAACATTATAAATAAACAAATCCATAGTGAAAAACCAAACTTCATATTTTGAAGCATGTCCTTTAATATTTCATGTCGCCACTCGCTTGCATTGTCATCTCCATCTCCTTCTTGAGCTGCTAACTTGTCACCTTTTGCCACAAGTTCTCCACTGCAATTTTCAATGTAAAAATTCATCTTCTAGAGACTACTACTCCCAATGCATCCAAAGCATTGTATCTGAACATATGTCATCAGGAACCTAAACTTCAAGGTTATAAAATTCAACCACACATACAAAACAACTTCAAACATAAAAATAAAGGAAAAGGAGTAACAATGACCTTCCGCCACATTTAAGGCAAATGTACACCTAAACTATGTTTTTGCTTTCCAGTTCATTTGCAATTTTTTCTTCATATAGTGCAATTTGTACCTAATGACACCATAAATTACTTGAAGTGACCAGATAGTGACAT
This sequence comes from Dimocarpus longan, assembly GCA_022984855.1. Classification (NCBI taxonomy): domain Eukaryota; kingdom Viridiplantae; phylum Streptophyta; class Magnoliopsida; order Sapindales; family Sapindaceae; genus Dimocarpus; species Dimocarpus longan. The sequence goes on from CM041024.1 coordinate 18,340,213, forward strand.
TGGTCAACTATTGGTGTTATGACCTTTTTTTGTTTTCCTATAAAACCTTGTGGTTCTCTATCATTGGCTGTTTTGTCTATCTTGTGATAGTAATGAGCTTGCATTAAAAAAACTAGAGTTGGTCTCTTAGCATAGTTCTAAAAAGAGAAAAATGCACCATGACGCAAAGGGCCCTAGAAGCGTAAGATGCACCTTTTATAAAAAGAAAAAACCCTAAGTACTATAAAATCATATATAATTGGCAATAATAAGATATAATTCATAGAATAAACATCCAATTAATATTTGTCATTTTCAAATTTTAAACTTGCAATATGCAAACAACAAAAATTCATACTAATTGCTAGTGGTAAGTACCAGCTATGTGTCTGGGCACCCACCAATAACAAAAATTCAAATTTCAAATACTAAACTAAAAACATGCAAAGTTGCAAACAAACACTAGTCACTATAATAAAGAAGGTGATTTATTCATCATCAAAGTCAATATCTTCATCACCTTTAAACTCCCCTTTCATTTTCTTCTTCCTCTCCAAATCCTTTTCCCTTATCTTCTTCGATGTCACATTCCTCCTCATCAATCTCTTAACTTATTGGTCACCTTGATAAAGAACCCAATTTTGATTTAAATCGATAGCTAGGCTCCTTTCCAACTCTTGCAGCTATAGCAACATTACTCCATGTCAACCCATTTTCATTTGAAAAAATGGTCTCATTAGCTCTACCATCCTCTTCTTCAAGCCTCCCAATCAACCATTCGTTGCTATCATCAATGTGATATGATTGATGGTATCACTCATTTGATACTGATGCCTCTATTGTGTTTCACTTACACCAAGTCATTTAAATGACTTTGAGCAAGCCTATTTTTTTGTTTGCTATGAAGCTGCAAGAATTTTTCAAAAAAATACTTAGGATAAGCTACATAGAACAAAGTAACTGTTTAAAAAAATTGTAAGAACAAACATGTTATATGTACTTACATTTTAAAAAACACTCCAATTACGTTCATAACTAGATGAACTACAAGTCAGACAAAGAATATTCATTGCAAAATGTTGTAATATGGGTTCTGAATCTCCATATGAAGCTCATCATTTAGTTGTCCATTAAAATTCATGAATTAATTGCTAATATTATGAGTGATGATATTTGATTTAATTTAAGATTTATGTATAAAACGTAATATATATATACCTGGTGCTTCCTTAACTATCTTTTTGATAGTTATGTAGTTTCTAAATAACCTTTCTATTCTAGCATAAATCGAAAGCTCTGAATCAATTTTGTCTTGAATTTTAGGATTCGAAACCAACATTTTTATGCATTCATATAAGCCTAATAACACCTTTACATCTATTTTTTTTGTCTTGTAGAAGAATTCCGAATTCAAGTATCATTCGGCAACATGTAAAGGGTGATGAAGCAAATATCCCATCTAGCATAGTGATTTAAAAAATGGCCTTATGTTTCCTTTCAACCAGTCAAAAGAGTTGGCAATCACCTTTTTGGCCCTATCCATGGTCTCGTATATATATCCCTTAGTAGGCTCCCTCTCACCCTCCATAAAATCAAGTACACACACTAATGGACTGGATACTTTTACAACATACACTACATTGTTCCAAAAAGGAGGCATCAAAATCACTTTTACAACCTTTCCCTCGCTTCTTTTGCCCACTCGCTTGTCGTCCAATCATCGGAGGTAAACATCTTTTTAAGTTAGATTTTCAAATTGTGCATCCTACTTAAGTTGACAAAGGTAGTTGCAAAACTAAGCAACTCTTTCTTGTTGGTAAATATTCACAATAAATTAAACTAACCAGAATAGTTGTAGATGTAGCCATTTACCATAGTAGCTATCTCAAATGTTTTTTTTCATGTTAGATAGCTTGAAAATGTCTTCCAAAGTCAAATACAAACAATGAGCTGTACATGATGTCCAAAAGAGTGTTGGATATTTTGCCTCCAGCATTTTCCCTGTTATTATTTAAAAGGAATCAGGGAAACAAAAAATATATTAGTAAATATTTAGTCTAAAACTTCAAATTGTTTTATTCATAACATAATACAAAAATTAATTTCTTACCTACTAAAACATTATTTGTAGCACTATCAATGATCACTTGAACGACATTACCTACTCCAACCTTTTCCACACATTTACTTAACAATTCAAACATCTTTTCACTAGTTTTTGCATATGTGGAGACATTAACAGACTCCACAAACATACTTCCATTGCAACAATTGACTAAGAAGTTAATCAATGTCCTTTCTATCTTATCTTTCCAACTATCTAACAAGATTGAACACCTATACTTGACCCACACCTCTTCATTATCTTTCAATGCATTATTAGTGGTTCCCATCTCTTGCTTGAGAAGGGAAACCCTAACTTCATGATAAGTAGGCGCCTTCATACTTGGACCATATTGGCCAACTACTTTCACTAAAACTTGAAAACTGTCATATGAGACAACATTGAATGGAATGCCTGCATCATAAATCCATCTTGCAAAACTCCTACAAGCTCCATCTCTTAACTTCTTTTTAGTTGCGTAGTCACTCTCGTTCAACATAATTTGCCTTCCTTTGCTTTCCTTCGCATTAACTTCTAGGTCAAGGGTAAAAACGACATCCAATTAACCTTTTTGTTTTAGCCCTTTAACACTACTGCTTCCACCGGTAGATGTATGGATTCTTTTTCTACCTGTAGCTTGTGATGGCTCATCATCGTACCCTTCACCGAATTCAAACTCAATGTAATTCCATATAGGGACGGATTTGTTAGTCGAAGAAGACATTTACATTGAGTTTGAGCGGGCTGCTGAAATAAAAGAAAGCAATGGCTGTTTATATTTTATACACAAACTGATAACATAAAAGAGTGCAATGGCTGCTGAAATAAATTATGTTTTATACAGAAACACAAAGACTTTATACGCAAAACAGACAACATAAACAAAAGAGAGCAACGGCCAATGGCTGCTGAAAATTGAAATAGACCAAGTAACTTACAAGTTACAAACATATAACATAGTAACATCCACAAGCCGATAGCAATACAACGTAAACTATTACAGTTAGCAACATAGTAACATACACAAACAGGTAACGTACACTTAACAGACTAACGTACATTGACACAAACATAGTAACATATATTAGCAACACAACGTCACGGACAGCTAACATACACTTACTACCTTACAAATACACGAAGAGAAGAGAAGAGAAGAGAAGAGAAGAGAAGATGAGATTCGAGACTTACATGAAGAAAAGAGAGGAGAGTGGCTGAGCGGCTGGAACGGCGGCCGGAAAGGTAGTTTCGGCGGCTGGTTGACCGGCGTGAGGAGAGGAGAGGATGATGTTATGAAGAGAAGCGGCTTCATATTATAAGGTTTTGCTCTGTTTTGGTCGACCAAACCACTTAAAATTAAATTGCTAGGGTTCTGTAGTCTCACTGAAGGTACTGCCTAAGTGCCTGTTATGAATTGACAGTGGGTCAGAGAAGAAGATTTGGCCGAGGAATTGAAACTACATTCAAAGCAACTCTGTCAAACTCTGCAATTTTTTTGAAGTGGAAAAACTTGTCACTTGGGATCACAGGAAAGAGTCAGTCTGTACTGGAGTTCATGCAATTTCATGAGCTTCTTGTAAGTTATCACTAATTTGTTACATTTGCAAGGTGCATGCCTTTTATTTTCTGCCCTTCTCTTGCAATTCTAGTTTTATTAATACATTATTGTTTTCCTAAACAAAGCCCTCTGTTTCTCTGCTTATGCATTTTTTTCCTCAATGTATGTTTTCTTTGTATAAGTTTCATGCAGCTTGATATTGAAAGAACAAAGACCACGCAAAACTATATTAAACAAATCTGTATGTTTATCATATGGCTGTTACCTTTTATCTTCCATATGCAATTTTTTTGCTCAATCTAGTTTCTAAAATTCATACATGGCAAAAGAATCTTAATGAAACCTTCCTAAAGCAGTATATGTTATGAATGGAGTTTTGAGTTGAGTAATATCATATATAACTTCGGCTTGTTTAAATTACGAATTAGATAGTGTTTTCTGACATTTGAGTGAGCTCAAGAAAGCCTCTAGATGAGTGGTCAGGAGTTGAAATCAAGTGATTGGGTCATTTTACAGCTCTATATATTAGGTGCTTGCATTTTTCCGCAGACGTTTCTTTATGTTGCTAGCTTCTTCATTTGCTTATGCTTTTCTTGCTGTTATAAGGTTCTTGATTTCGGTTCTACAGTTCGTTGTGGACAATTGCTTTTCATTAAGCGTAAGCTTTTGGTTTATCAATAAGTTTTGTCTAAATTACATGTAGGTTATAGTAATTTTCGATTATTAAACTTAGATGGAATTTTAATTTTTATTGGACAGCGAAAGAAACAGTCTTCTTTCCTGTTTAATCTTTATTATTTATATTTGATTTCAGGGCCAGTTTGGTATTGCTGTGATTAAGAATGGGATATAAGTGTCTTTATATTGAGATCAATAATGATGATTTGGTTATCTAAAAAATTCATAAATCCCACAACTAATTGTTTTATTATCACTTTACTAAAGAAGCCCCTCACCTTCTTCTTAAAATTGTTGTCAAATCAGCCAGATTATTAAATACTCACTTCTGGAAGTGAGAAAACACCATTTTATACCAACAGTATTAGATGTTTTGATTTTAATTTCTAAAAAATAGTACCAAATGGGGCCTTATTTAGCCAAATTTTCGCTTTTGAGTTAGTTAAAGGGCCTAAAGCAGAAATGTGTTGCAGATTTATGGTGTTGTTAGGTACAGATCGCATCGTATGAAGAAAAAATTGAAGGATGAACTTGAAAGCAAAAACACAGTTCAGGTGTACAAATGCCCTAAACGTGGGAGAAGGTCACCGTTGTTCCTTTTCCTTTACTTGTATGTTTGAAGTTGCTTTGTATGTGTGGTTGAATTTTATATCCTTGAAGTTCAGGTTCCTGGTGGCATATGTTCAAATACAATGCTTTGGATGCATTGGGATGAGTTTCTGTAGAAGATGAATTTTTATACTGAAAATTGCAGTGGAGAGCTTGTGGCGGAGAGTGACAAGTTAACAGCTCAAGAAGGAGATGGCGATGACAATGCTTCAAAATAAGGAGGTTGGTTTTTCATTATGGATTTGTTTATTTATAATGTTATAACTTCTCCTTTGTCTCGGATATATTCTTAGAATTATTAGCTGAACAGAAATTATTATTAAAGAAAAATAAATGTCCTCTGATTGCTGGCTTATTTAAATATACTATCTGTCTCCTTTTTTTTTTTTTTTTTTGAGTTGGCTGATTGACTGCAACTCAGCTCAAGCCGTTAGTGGAACAACTCAACAGGGTTAAAGATCTGGTTGTTTCTGAATTTGGAAGTCTTTAAGCATGGGAAGCTCAGGCAAGTGCCGCTGGTGTGCGGTGAATTTGGTGATTCTAGTTCTAAAACTTCCATATCTTTTCAAGTGCTAGGTTATTGGTGGAACACCTATGCCATTTATTGGAGACACAAATGTAACTTTCTTCTTGGTGTTTGAGTGTTATAATTCTTTTTCATTTACTATATGAGGTGCTGATCCAAAACTTAGAACATATTTTACTATGTTTGATAGTTGATTTTCTGGCATGCTACTTATTATGTTAGTAATGATTTTTTTTTTTTTTTTTTTTTTTATTGATGGTTTTATGGTTTTTTCTTGCTACTTATTAATAAAAGATTTGTGATGAATCTCCTCCTTCAGGTGTCATTCATACTGTGAAGTGCCCGAAATATGAGATTCTTCAGATTATGGTTTCTACTGTTTATATAGTGTGGTTGATTGCTTGTCCTGTTGTCCTAAGACACACTGCTATCTCTTTATTACAGTAATTATAAGTTTAGTGATATCTCTGGGCCAAAAAATCAGCTTTGGGATAAGAAATCCTCATGTCTCAAGCTTACCAGAGGGAGATGCAACCATAATTCTCAAAATTTTATGATATGCTACGTAGCCAATGTGGTTTTTTGGTATTTTCCACATTACTTAAAAGTTTATGTCCACCATGGGTATCCGTTCTAGGATTGGGTCCTCTAACTTATAGCTTAAGCTTTTGGATTAGATTTATCTAGTACATTCAGGTTGGTTTTTGTTCTGTATTAGGTTACTCAACTTCAGTTTAGTTCCTGGTCCATGTTTTGGTTAAGTATTGTGTTGGGTTTGCCCATAAAGTGTATCCCACTTCAGTTAAGTTTAATTTCTATTATGGTGACTTATGCTAAGAAAGGGATCTCCATCAAAGAGCTTAAGCTTTTTGGGCTGGATTCTCTAACAAGGCTGGTTGGTTTGAATGCCATCTAGATAGTTACTTATGGCTAAATCTGTTGCCTCCTACTATTGCTGCAAGCTAGCTTATTGTGTCTCGTTTGTTAAATTGTTTGGATTCTATAGGGTCAGAGTAATACATTTGAGCTGCATTGAGCTTTGCAGCAGGTTTAACCAGCCATTATGCCTTCATTTTATGGATTGCCTTTTCAAGTATTGCTCCTATTGGACTTCTTGTGACAGGAGATGGATTAGATAATAAATATTGCTTTTTAGGTGGTCTGTGAGCTGGTGCTTAATAGTAGTTATTAAATACCATTAAGTGTATGTGGTAATTTCTCTATGTGGGTTTAGCTAAAACATAAGCTTTTCTTTTCCTTATTCTTTTTGTTCTAGAAAAAAAAAAAAAAAAGAATTTGAATAGATATTGTTGTGAGTATATTTGGGGCTGCATAAGTAGATTAGTAAAAGTTCAACGAACTGATCCAATGAATTAACCCAATAGATAAAAACCCAGTCCGCCAACGTTTAGCTCACAGAAACGAGCTCTCAGTTCGTTGTTCCAGTTCTCAAGTCGTTGGTTAAGACTGTCTTATGCTCAGCGTTTAGTCGTCTAGAGTAAGGTTCAGCTCATAGTTCGAAGTGTTCATTAAATGAATTTTTCCAAAAAGGTAATAACCTAATTTAAGGAAGAGTCAATTACCAAAATTGGAAATAAAATCAAATTCCTATTTCTGCGGGATCTATCCTTAAACTAATGCATACCGATTTTGGAAATATAATTAATGTAGAATTCCTTCCTATTCTTATTGTACTCAAATTATAATACCGTACGTTATAAATAGGGTTTGAAAATTCATTGTGAGGGAAATAATCAAATAAGTAATATATTGTGACTCTACTAAAATAACTAGAGAAATAGTCATAGATGTAGACATATTTTTGGGTCAGATCACGTAAAAGATCTCTTTGCATTCACTGTTTTTCCTCTTCTCTTTCTTTTGTTTGTGTCTTTATTTTGTTTATTTGTAGTATTGAGCCAAGAACTTGGATCGACTGAATTTAGACACGTTACAGATATTTAAAGGTTTGTGCAACAAGAACAACATTTTCTGTCTTGATCTTTGCGTTTGCTTAAATTTGATGTTGTTTACATTGTTTCTGCTTCTGACTTATGTTACAGATTGAGTATTTTAGCTTATTGTGCTGCTTTGCTTAAGAAACAGCAAGAACTAGAACAAGCTGCTAGAAACAACAGGAATTAATTTCTGATGCTCTTTATGGTGTGTCTTCTAATCGTCAAGTGGGTGTGAAGCCTACACGTGATGAGGAGGATGGAGACGATGATGTTGATGAGAAAGAGGTTCCAGTTGGAGGTAACTATTGCTTGCTCCAATCATAATTTTCAAATTTGTTTTAAATAAATGTATATTGTCATGATGCTTGTAAGTTGTATTACTATAGTTATTATTCTTCTTCTTCTTGTTATTATTTTACTCGACTTGATGCTTGCATGTAATTGAGATCAGTAAATGAGTTTTAAAACTTGACAGGTTTTTGGTTGACAGGTTTATAAAAACCATGCTACTAGACTCTGCAGCTCTTATAATACTTTACCTGTTTTTATGCAGAATGGTTGGATTTAAGTTGACAGGTAGTTATTGTACTTTTGATTGTTTTTGCTTGCATGTAGCCACCAAAATACATATATTGTCTGTTATTGTTACCAAGAACAAGGTATATATATTTGCTTATTGCAGGCAACGTAAGTGAAAGTTACGAGGTCAACGACTTGAATGTTGAAGCTGAGGCTTCAGGAGAGGATGAGGATGACATAGATTGGGAGGAAGGTTGAAGAGCTAAGGGATTTGCTTGATAAAATGAATGTGCTCTTTTGATCTGCAAAATATTTTATTAAACAAAGCGGGGAGCTGTGCACAGTCTTCCAGCAAGTTGCAGTTTCTTATCATCTAAAGGGTTGTACATTTACAAGAACTGAAGATTGATTCATGAATAGCAGATCTTACATTAACTTAGTTCTCTTCGCAGTGGCCTTGAACTAGTGATAACAATTTTTTTAGGTTGGGAAAAGAAACAACAGGACAGGCCGCTTTTGTTGGAATTTTGTTATACTTATTCCGTTTTTGTATTCTTGCTCACAGATAGTTTAAATAAACAGCTGCCCTAAGTGACGCTATTATTATGAACATTAAATTTGTCTTCGTCTTCTTCAACAATGTATACATACATGTCAGTGCATAATTGTTGCATCAAGAATCTGACATATTGGGTGCTTTTGAATTAGGAAATTGAAAACTACGAGGGATAATACGTTGCTGTATTTTCAGGACTTTTGTTGGCATCTTTTTAAATGCTTACTCTGCTTGCTTCAATTTTCAACTCTGAAATTACATTGTTGTAAGACTGATACATGTTTGAATGGTAGTTAGAAGTCTCAGCTGGTTCATAATTCGGAGGTAGAGCTTTTTAAATTGGTAGGCCGTTTAGTCTGTCCTGTAGTCTTTTAGGATACCTTTGCAAATGCATTTTGAATTTCTACTTAATCGAAGTCACTTTCTATATAAACAGTCTCTCACATCTCAGTCATAATATGATCTCCAAAATATTCATTCACCAACTTACGTGTGTTTTGGGCGGGTATGTCTGTGGTTTGGGAGAGAAAAGAAAAATTTGGTGGGACGGTTTTTCGCATTCTTATTCGTTTGTATCATATTATGTGGTACGTAAATGCATCTTATTGATTATTTATCTTATATGTAGTATAAGAAAACGGCAGGGGATAGTACCATCCACCCAAATTAATTTCATGATTTAGACTTTAGCGTTTAAAGGAGGGAGAGGAGGTGGGTTGGTTGACTTTTGATCTCCAAGTTGGTAATTATAATCATATTCCTTGGATGGCCAACTACTAATTTGACATTTTCCCATATTTCAAACTAAAATAGTATGATAAAATCAAATGGTGTCAATATAAAATCAAATCAGGGTGGCATGTAAACTGTGACCAGGTCAGCCTTCCACGTGGGCAGGTGATGAACAGAAATGAAGAAAAGTGGAGAAACATATTCAGGGTCTTCCCGACAAGAGCCTCCCATTTTGCAAAAGCCATTCAAAGTCCTTTTCCACTTCCTGAAGCTATGGGAATATACGTTTAAAAATTTTGAGAGAGAGATTAGTTCAACCGGCCTTTGGAGCAAGTGTGAGCACATACAACCATGATGGATCGTACTCCGAGGCTCCTTTTCATGTATATATAAATGCAGACTTTAACCCTACAGAGAAAGTCATGAAATAAAAGTCAATTAAAGCCATTTTTGACATTTCAGATGAATGTGAAATAATGCTTTCAACACACATAATCTATAATAAAAAACATATTAGTACTAGCCAAAATTTGCATTAAGAGAAAAGTTGTAATGAGACAAACGTATATAAATTTTGTCTTTCAAATATTAATATATGAACTTCATTTTAAAGTTATCAATATTTTTATTTTTTTAAGAAGATGAATATGCGATTTAACAGACATATGAATAATATAATACGTCTATTCGATTGAATTATTATTATTTTTTTTTAGTTTTTTTGGCAGGTTGACATAGCATGGATGAGAGAAGAGTCTAAATGAAGTAATTGTTTCCTCCCATGCAAGTGTAACTTGTTCCTCCTATCTATTTTTTCATTTGTCTGGAATAATTATAGGCCCTATCTTCCTATTAGTTATTTTCATAATATATTCAAAGGTCAACTCACCACATTGTGCTTTGAGGACAACACATAATAGATTATAAATGCATATTTATTATTTAAATAATTCACACTTTGAATGTCGGCCAAAATCACAGATATTATTTATAGTGAATTGTATGCATATGAGTTGTCCTTCCGCAGTTCATTAGCGTGTCTTCAAAAATATATACAGACCATGCAAGCTGGTAAATCCCTAAAACCTGCAACTTGTTACAGCCGCGTAACGTGTGTTCATATTAAGAATCTTCATAGATTAGTAGCTTCTAATATCCTATTAATTTGAGGTGTTATAAATTATTTTTGGATTTAGTTAATATGTATTCTTAAGACATAGATGAACGGAATTTCTTACTGCTAGAATTTTTTTTTTTTTAATTCTTTTAAGACATAAAATAAAATAGAAATAAATCTTTTTTAATTGGAAGTCATGCACAATAAAGCTAGTGTGCACAAGATTTGTATAATATAATCATCTAATAGTTGCATAAGATATTATTATAAGATTTTTGACACTTACATTAGATCTCCGCGTCTTCTAAATTTTACATTGCATTTATACTCTTTGCTTTCTATCATTTGGATTTTAAAATATGTAAATTTTAATTTTGTTTCTTTTCCCACTATATGCATGAAAATATGATTAAATCATACTGAGGAATTACATAAATTTAAGTGGAAATATCAAGAAAGAGCCTAAAAAAAAAGGTATGTATCATATGTATCCCCAAAAACTTAAAACATCATTTATGTCCTAATCAGCATAAAATTGGACAAAATTACCCTTTCACAAATTTCACCTTCTCTTTCATCTCCAGTCATCCTTTTTAATGTCTGACATCTACTTCGGTGAAGTTTCTCTCTTCTCTGTCCGATACATCTCCTTTTCTTCTTCTTCTTCTTCTTCATTAGCAATGTACCATGAGTCACGATAGTATATTGTCATGACTCATGGTACATTGCTAATGAACGCTTTGTTGGAGAAGGAAGAATAAGAAGAAAGAAGAAAGAAGGAGGAAGCAGAAGAATGAAGGAGAAGAAAAAAGGAAGAGAAGAACAAGGAGTAAAAAGAAGAAGAAAAAAGAACAAGTGAGAGATGAGAGATGCATGATGGAGATGAGAGAGATTCCATCGAAGAAGGCACTGAACATTGAAAAAGATGACTGAAAGTGGAATAGAAGAATAAATTAGTTTGTTTTTTTAAGGGTATTTTGAGCCTAAATTATAACCTTAGGACACAAATGATGTTTTAATTTCTTTGGGATATAAATAATATAGCCCTTTTTTTTTATCATCTATGTTTTTAAGCCTTAATTCAATAATATGATGCACCTCCATCTCCTTACAACCATTAGTATGGATAAAAACTTGGGTCTAATATCTATATATATATATATATATATTCTTAAGATGTACATTAAGATCACCTTTTATCTTTAATGATGTAAAGTGTCATAATCGAATATCAACTTTAATTTATGTTATTATTGGTGCCAACTTTTTTTTATATATAATAGATCCTCTAGAAAATATTTTAGTTAATATGAGTCTTGAACTATGGGGTAAGAATTCAAAAATTTAAAAAGTAGCTCATATTAACCTTTTCAACATATTGGTGCATGGTAGTTGGTTAGTGGTGCCGCTAGTCGGCCCACTGCCCCTTGTGACCTTAAGTCACAAATCTACATCCTAATTAACAGTCTCCCATCATATAAAAATGTGCGAATTGTTCCTCTCACTTTGTGTAGACCATCTTTTTCACCCATGTGCGAGTTACTTCCTCCAGCATGGTACTGCTCTCAGGCTTCGTCACAGAGTCAAATCTTATTTAGTTATGATTGATTTTTAGACTTATTCCGGTCATAAAAAATATATGTATTGGTGTACAATTTTTCTGTCTCGAAATAATAAATATAAATTCTTTATTTATCATTTTAATTTTTAAAATCTATATGTTTACAGAATTCTTGTGCTTTCCCTTCGCACCAAAATTCAAAGTTATCCTTCTGGAAAATATGACGATGGAATCATAATCATAAATACGATCATGATGTGATATTTACTTCTTCTAATAAATGACTACATAAGTTATGACTGATGATAAATAATATTCAGTGGTGTGACATAATCACTACTCATCTTTTCAACCTTCTCCTTGTAGTTCTAGTCACCCCAGAATACATATAATAATCAAAGGTTTGACAAAGTGCTCTCAATGACCAAAACCTTTTTCCTTGAACGCAAAGGAAGTTTCATTGGGAACAACAATGCTCTATAATCCTGCCCCCCCTCTCCGCATCTCTTGCTCTCTCTATCTTCTGAATATTATTATTATTATTAAATTTCTGAGTCTCATGGAAGCAAAACACCCTCCCATGATAATATTTCTCTTCTTGTAGCTACCTATACGTTTCTTATGCAAATTAATTGGTATACTTTTCATACCACATTTAAGCCGTCATCCTTGTAAATCTCCCCCATCTCTCATTCTCATTCTAAGTTATCTTGACTACTTTTTCTTCTCTCATGATCTTATTATTATCTCTCTGTACATCTCCGATATTTCTTTGATATCTTCTAGCTCTCCATGCACTCTCTTCTCTTCTCTTTATCTTCTCTCCCTCTCTATGTCCATGATCACCATGAAAACCCCATCACATATTTTCAGTACAATTCTTTGTCTCTCTCTTTTGTTTCTTCTCGTTTTCTTCCAAGGATTTTGGTGTAGTTTAGTTAGTAATAGCATCCACAAAGAAGCATCTATTCATGACCACCACCACCTCCACCATCATCATCATCATCACTTAGCTTTGGGCAATAACAGGAAGCTGTTGGCTGCTGGCAAGTTTGACTTCACCCCATTTCTCCCTCACCGGCATCACCGACATCATCACCGGACACATGTGCCCGAACGGCCTGAACCCACCGGAAACGAGATCGACCCGCGTTACGGGGTCGAAAAAAGGCTTGTTCCAACTGGTCCCAATCCATTGCACCATTGAGGTCTCTTCTTCATCACTTTGTACTGTAACTTAATTTGTTCATGTGATTTTGCACTCTCATCTTATTTATTTTTCCTTCTCCGCAAGAAAAAAAGGAAAAAATATATATAAAAAAAGGAAGTTCATGTCTTGTGAAAATTATTTGTATGATTCCATACTTGTTTAGAGATTGAAATTGATACCCAAATTTGGATAGATTCATCATGTCACTGTCCATTTGGATCAAATATGTTTCTTTTTGATCACATAAATTTTTGTGTATGTCTAATGTGAATAAGAATAAGGAGTGATTATTTATTTATTTATTTTATTAATTTCCTGAAAACTAGAGTTGTCCATGTATGCGATTTATTATTTAAGTATTCATTATAGTATATATAGATTAATTAGATGCATCAATCTCATCGAATTTACATGATTGATCATGCAAATATTTTAATTATAAATCTGAATTATATTATTATTAAAATCATTCTAGTGTGGAAGAATCAAGTGATCATATAAACAAGAGAGTAGCTGTGACGGCACGGCATGTCACGGGAAGCAGGGTTTTAGGAACTCTTGCTGAGGGCATCATTCTATAATTAATTACAAGTTTACTTGTAATAGCAACTTTAATTTTAACTAATAATTTATAATTTACAATTTATTAATTGCGGACTACCATTAAAGGGTTGACTTAGTAAGAGATTTTTGCATTATTGATGGTTGAATTAGTTGCATGCATAACTACTTATCCCCCTTTTTTTATTTTATCAGTATCTTATTAGAGTCTCTTTCACCCACACATAAAAAAAGAAAAAATTAATAATAATGTTAACCTGTAGGACACAAGTTAAAATAATAAACAACTAAAAAAATAAGAAAGTAAGTAAAAAAAAACAGACAAATAAAATAAATGAATTCATTCATTGGTTAATTGTGATTTTTTTTTTCCCAATTTTTTAGGCTTAACCTATGCCATGAGACCATCGATTAACACTATCATATCTATATATGTATTGGCATAGTAGTTAAAGGAAAAGATTTTACTAATAAGAATTGTAAAATGCATTTAATTAATTTATTTTTTAATCTTACTATATTTGATTTTTTTTTTCAATTGGTAAAAATATTTCAATTTTTATAACAACAATAATTTTCTAATTTGTTATTAGAAAACACATTAATCGAACTTGAAAACAGAATTATAGTAAATATCCAAAACCATTAACCGATGGTCATAGTCTCATAAATGGATAGTTAAAGCCGCCCCACATAGGATCCTCAAAGATGTTTCTTCTGTTTAATATGACCCAAAATTGAATATTTTCCCACTATGCTATTCATGCTCAAGCGTGCTTGGTGTACTTTAATTACCCTTTCTTTTTCCTGAACTTGAAAAGCCATCGAATTTCAACATGGGGTTGGTATTAGTTAAAAATAGAGTTAATATGTCAACCAACTTTATCACAATATATATATATATATATATATATATATCATCTATTGACATTGCCTATATTGCACACGTGTTTTATTATCATTTGGCTTGAGGGCAACCAATCACCAATATTCTTCTACAATTTTGTGGTCATGTGAAGGTTGAGTTTTTGGAGTTTGTGGACTTGAATAATAATTTCTACAAGTTTCCTTGTTGCACGTTTTTAAGTGTGGAACTGTTGCTTGGCTTATTGGTTTCTGACTTTAATAGGTTCTTTAGTGGCAACACCACTTGATCATGGAGGAATATTTTCTTTTTTAAGGCAACATTAATAGTGGATTGATTTGATCGTTTTAATTGTAAGAGAGAAATTTCATGTGGCAATTAACCCTTGTCACCAACTTTTACCTGCTATTACATCTCATCTAGTATTGCTGGGTTTGAAACGTCCTCAATACCATACAATTACAGAATGGTTATAATTTAAAAAAGGAATCTATCTTCTTTTAATTTGGAATTTTGAAAACTTTGATTTTTGAGGATTTTTTATTAAAATTTAATGATCTACGATCTGATATTATATTAAAATTCGAAATTTATGGGACGCTAGTGCAATTTAATCTAATTTCAAAAAATATATATCTATATATATGTATTGGGTTTTTTTAATCAGATATACCTGATTTTAAAAAGTAAGAACCAATCAATTAAATTCATCCAATGCATTATCTCTCCTATAACAAATTATCTTTCCTATTTAATTCAAATGTAATTGATGAATTTGATTGGTTGATCTTTATTTTTTAAAATCATGTATATTAATTATAAAATCATTATGTAAATAAATATATAAATATAAAATGTTTGGATAAATGTGTCAGTCTCTGTCAAATTAAATTGGCTTTTGAATATTTGGATCCAATCTAACCACTAGAACTCATAATTCCAGTCAAAGTTGAATCAATTGTGCTGGGTTCTGGATGGATTGATTTGAATTTTAACTCTCGTGTCTTTTGACTGAGTACCATTTCTTTCATTCAAATCTGAAATAGGAATGCCTTACGACGACACAAAAAAAAAAAAAAAAAAAAATCTTTTAGTGAACAAAAATAAAAGATTGAAAATCATGTTAATGGGAACTGCAGTGGGACATAGTATGAATTACAGCCACTTCGGTCAGTGTAATGATATGAAAGGGCCACCATAACAATTGAAACCCATATCCTCATGAATACTCACATTGTGGATATAATCATTTAGAATATCTAGGACAATATTTCATCAAATGAGGCTGACAAAATATATTACATCAAACATGATAGGCCACTTCTCATTAGATTTATGTCAATTGCAAGATAATTAATGGTTAGAAATATTGGCACTCATGTTTGATGCATTTGGCTAAGAAAAGATCGGGGACACCAAAGTCTTACTGAAAAAGTCGATCTTGTTTGTGGGTTTGGGCTGCCCAAGTCCTCTTGTTATCAATCGAGTCATAGAGATCTGATTATATTAATTATTAGTGCTCAAGTCGCTGGTACTGGCCAACTAACTTCCATATGTGTTACAAAATAACTGATTATTGTAACAGCGATTGTTAAGAGCACAATTCTTTTTTCTTTTTTTTTTTTGGCATCCAATCAAAATACTGTTGGGACCAACTAAGATAGTATTCTAAAACATTATCCGAATTTCTGTTTTCAGAAATAGGAGAAGACTATCCACATAAAATTAGAAAACTACCCACAAATAATGAGATGCTGTAGATCGAACTCATGACCTAAGTGCAACATAAAATAGCAAGCAAAAATAATTTTTTTCCTGCTCAAAAAAAAAAAATAAAGAAAATATTGTTTTTTTTCATTTAAATGTCACAGACTCAAAGTATGAAACATACAACGAAAGGAAATTTATACATTGGTGGACAAAAAAGGAGAACGTTAATAGATTAGAGGTTCAACCCCTTGAGATGCTTTCATTTCAAACTGTTGCTTGCACATTTTTATACTGCTTGAAACAAATTCTCCGTGAAGAAAATGTAGGATTAGCAATCGTTTTCTCAACTATGATGGCATTTTCAAGAAAGTAGAAGATGAGTTCAAGGTCGATTGGACGGGTAACAAATACACTTGAATTGTTGACGAAATACTTTAACATTGGCGTATTTTTCTTCTGCTAGGGCCAGGATATACATAGTAACTGCAACTATGAAAAATAAGCTAGCATTCTGTCACAAGTATTCTTGTTAGAAGAAAAACAAAGGGGAATGCTTAATTTATTAAATAATCTTGAAATTGTCAATGCATAGTATATATACTCTTCCACTTCTATTTTATTGCATTTAATCCCATACCATTTAGACTTTCATTTTTAAAATGTTGGGCAAATTACACATAATCCCTGATATTTGACAATATTATACGTATACGACAACTATGGCCTTTTCTACACCAGCGTTCCTTGAACTGTCAAAACACTGCAGAAACATCGTCAACTGCCGTTAGATCATTCCTATTAACATTAAATGGTGAAAGGCAAAAAGAGTGATTGAAAAATGATGTCAAACCAAATCAAATCACTTGAGTATTTTAATATATTTAATTACTAATTTATTATCGTTGAAAGTTCAATGTATATTTTTTTCACATGGGTAAGGGCCTACAACCGACTTTGATGAGAGATTAGCTAGAGTCGGCACCCTTAGTCTTCACTTCTATTATTGGTGCTGTTGATTTTCATTCATAAATCAAACGACGTAATAACATAATGCAACAATAACATCAAATAAATTATGAGAGATATTAATATACATACCTTTCAAATATAACAGGATAAATCAAACAAAATGCTACAAATCTAGTAAACAATCACAGTAAAGGGAAACAAACTCTAATAAGAATGTAAGAGCTTAGAGAAATTAATTTGTGTTTGTATTTGCTTACTAAAGAAGAAGAAGAATAATACTTCATCAATCTGTTTGGCAGCACCCATTTATGTTTTAATAACATATTTTCTTTTGGCATAAACTGCTATAACAATTTTAATTGATATCAACTGCTTTGGTAGTCATCATTATCCATTATCCAATTTCAATTAGATGTTGGGTGTTGGGTTATGGATCTTTGATAAAACCCGACCCATAACCCAAGGCCCAATTTTCAACATCTCACACTCACATAGAATGGGATAATGTTAATAAAAGGGATGCAAACATTCAAACACAAACCTATTCTCGAATATTCATACAGGTAAATAAATCATGTGACCTGTGAAGAATTGTTGATCTTGGAGCTAATAGTTTGATATTTTAATTATGAAATATCGCATATTGTTCACATGTATCCTAGATTCAATTTCAAAATTTCATCAACACAAATATACTTAATCCCTTTTTTAATTGATAAAGAAGCTACACTTGACTTCAATAATTCTATGTATTCATAATTGCAATCACAACTTTGAACACAATTTGGTCGACCAACAAATACGCTATTTGATGAAAAAAATATCGAATCTTCCCGTTCAACTTTCATCCTTTGGTCCACAAAGACAACTGCCACCATAGACATACCACATAAGTCGGACTTTTATGACCATAAAAAGATATGCTAAAGGCACTAACATCATCTTGTGACTTCTAGGTAAAGCCAATAGTCTTTAAGGACATGGTTTGGAGTTTTATAACTCTAATGGAACTCACATAATAAGGAAGCAGAGATTCATTCTCCCATTTTCCATATTGGTCACTTAAGCACACATGATATGAATCATGTGTTACAATGAATTTCATTCTAAATTAAGAATGCATATGTCTAATAATTATTTCACCATACGAATCTGAATTCAAACACAATTTAAGCGTTCAACTTGAGTTCTCAATTGCTCACTTTTCAAAGTGCCATATTAAGTCTCATATTCGGCGTAATCAGGTTTCAATGATAGTGGGGCAATTATCATTGATCAATTTTCATAGTTTATTTGTATATAGAGAAAACCTCACTAGACCAAGTCAAGGCAACAAAATCATATATCTGAGCTCTACGAAAATTATATCACTTATAATTTTAAATGATATATGTGTCTTATCTTAACTTATTTTTCCCAAACAACCAAGGCAACAGCATGTGTAAGAGTGTTAGTCTCTACCTGATGACATATGTTTAATAAGTTCTTATATGAAATATGTATGCTAGTCTAAAATTGAAGATTCAAACTGAACTGATATTTAGATTCATAAGTAGAAGAACAAGTCAGTTCAAATAATTCAATATATACAAACAATATTACAATCTACGCAATCCTAAGAACTTAGCATGTGAGCTATGCACACCTCTAGTGATAGCTTTAGTAAATGGGTCTACAGTCATCATGTGTATAGAAATATATTGAACTTTCACTTCCTTCTTCATTATGATGTCTCTCACAAAATTAAACGGTCCAAACATCCCTAAAATTATATAAATACATCAATTTAGTACCTCTCATCAGGCAGCAGTCAATTAGAATTAACATTGACCATGAAAGACAGGGGTAATTTGGACATTATACAATATAACTTATATAATTAAAAATAGAATATAAGTGTCAAATAACGATTGATAGATAGTAGTTGAAGAAAATCTTCAACCTTATTTGATGGCAAAATTTAACATGATTTTGCATAGTGTTGAATTGCTTCAATAATGGATTAATTTAATAAATTTGTTGTCTGTCATTTGTGCTTTTGTTATGGATGCATATACAAGCAAATTTCTTACCATCATTTTCGGATCAATCGCATATATACTGGTATTACATCTTCTTATAGTGAAAAATTTAGTTTTATTTGTACATTGACATTTATGTTCAAATTATATGTCATTAACATGTCGTAGATTTTACAGTAAGGAATGAATATGAGTAAGGAATGTTAACAAATAATCATCTACAGGGAAGATGATGACATTGACGGAGGTGTTCTGAATCTATTGTCTCCTTAATGCACAACCAAAGAACTGCATTAAGGTAAATGTGTAAGCACTATCAGTACATAAATAGCTTATTTATATTTGGCACAATCAATATTAATCTTAGGTAGTGGTGTAATCAAAACTTACAATGTTCCTTTCACAGTTGATCAATATAATTTCACCATTGATAGAGACAAAAAAACATATCACTAGAGTTTTTAAGTGGTATTATATGTCATTCACATTGATACTAATATTAGTATAAGTTTTGATGACTTTTGTCTAGTATCTTAGCTGGGTTGGGGGCATTGTGATGTAAACCAGTTTCGAGGTTTTAGGGCTTGGTCTATTCTTTGATGGGGTAACGTTTTATATTCATGTCGACGAGTAAAGTATGTTTTCTAGCAGTACATAAGTACTTTTATTGCCATTTGTAAGAAAAACCAGCTTTAGCTACAAATAGATGGAATTGTAAATGGATTATACTTTAAGAAATTAGATATAACAAATTAAAATTTATAACATTAGTTTAGGGGGATTTGTTGTTAGATTGATAAATAATATATACTTTCTCGAGTTTGTTTCATGGGCACTATACCGATTAATACTCAATAAATACTTGTTCAATAGTATCTAATGAACCATGAGCTAAAACTAGTGCTTCTCTTGATATTTCTTATGCCAATATCAAACTCTATTCTTTAAGCTTGAGAAGAATCAAAAGTCAGTCAGGTAATAAAATAAAAAGGAACTCTTATAAGAGCTTCCAAAATATTAAAAAAAAAGGAACTCTTATAAGCTTATATAGGCCAGAAATTCATTTGTTCTTGTATAATGGAGAACAAAAAGTAGCAAAGAAGGCTCTGAGGATGGAATGTCATGCTCTTCATCATATGTTCCCCCCTCTCACTTTGTTTTTATGCTTCTATAATAGAGTCAATTTACATCCATATAATATTGTTAATAGAAGAAAAAATTTTAAGTTTAGTTTTACATATAATTTATATATGATGGTTAAATGATCAAATTATAACTAAAACAAATTGTGCAATAATGAAATGCTTGCAGAGTTAGGATCATTGGCACTTGAAGAAAATATTCAACTTATTTGATGGAAAAATTTAACATGGCATCGTATAGTGTTATACTGCTACAACAATGGATTAATTTGTTTTCTATCATTTATGTTTTTGTTGCAGATGCATATACAAACAAATTTGGGGGCTTGGTCTACTCTTTGTTGGGACAAGGTTTTATATCCATATCCATGTGCAAAGTGTGTTTTCTAACAATGCATAGGTATTTATTGTTATTTGTAACACTAGCTTCAGCTCCCAACGGATGGAATTGTAGATGGAGTTTTCTATGATCCTTCTCTCAAAGAAGCATTTATTGTGTCCAAACTTTCTCTTTCCCTTAAGTTCAAGTTAGGTTTTTGATCAATTATGTCACCACAACATGCATGAAAAATGGGTGAATCACTTACACAATAATTGATGGGGAGACTTTGATTGATTATGTATTAGGTGATTGGTGCTATTGTGCTAATATAGTGAACGTATTAACATTTTTGGTTATTAAAAAGTGCTCATAATTACACTGGTTGTTGATATATTATATTATAATTATTGTTATTTTGTCTTAATTATACGTTACTCTTTTAGGATGCAAGATTGAATTGCTTGATAATCTGGTTTCTTTTAGGTAGTTAAACAAAACTGTATTAATAAAGAGTCCCGATGACATAGAGGTAGATGGTGGCTGTAGAAATCCATAGAGACTCTGCACAATCTAACAAGTCAAGGCAGTTAAACACTTGATGCATATAACTCTTATCTGAGGCATTGTCTATCATCACTTCAATTCCATAAATTTGTTGGTTTGAACTTCAACTATAGTTGTCGTACACACTTCGAAAATGGACACACACAGCTCAAACCAAATTTTAAAATCGCTATTGCTTCAGTTGGTATTGTAACTTTGGTTGTTACAAGAATATTTCTCTTAATATACAATCATTTCATAATTCCAACACTAAATAACTAAGGTTGTGGGATCAGACTTTTGCATAGAATTGGTTTGATGAACATTAGCTCAATCCTAGCAACAATCATTACCGGATTTGTTGAGAGACAAAGAATGGGTTCTTATGAGGTCGTACCTATCTCGATGATGTGGTTAGTTCATCAGCTTAGTTCGTTGAGATTTTTTCAGGTACTCACCGTTCTTAGTTTTATAGAATATTATAACAACCAATTCCCTAAGCACATAAGAAGCATCAACAATTTCTTAGCCTCTCTCTCTACTTCTTTGTCAACTTATTTGACAAAGGGTTTGATAAACTTAGTGCATCATTTCATCGGAGAGACGAGCTGGCTGGATATTGATATTAATGCTAAAAAATTATATTATGTTTACTTTCTTCAAGCAGTATTGTTATTTCTAAATGTTATGTATTTTCTTTATATTGCTTGGCGATATTAGTATAAGCCTATAAGGTCAGTGAATGATGAGTAGAAAGTTGATGTTGATGAAGAGGTTAAACTCATTTTTTTTTTTTTAATTTTATCTTTTATAAGATTTTTATTAATTTTTTTATATATATCCCTAAATTTTCTATTGTATTTAAATTTAAAATTAGGTAATTAGGCTCATGTATATATTTACGTCATTCTCAATTGTAATTAAAGACATTTTTAGTATTTACCAATTGATTAAAACTAAGAAAGTAAGAATTGTTACTATTCAAAGGTACAAGTGTTAGGTTATATTTTCTCTCATCTTTCATCTATCACTTTGTATTACTCTGTCTCTTAACTATTCTACTCGCAAAACCAAATACTATATTACAGCTTTCATTACAAAGAGGTAATATTATTGGAGAATGAGGATTGGTGAGTCAAAATCGGAAAAAAAAAAAAAATTAAACAACCTTTTTTTTAACAATTTTATCACCTAGTATTTATACATTGTGGTAGGACAAAATCTTCAAGTGATATAATACATTTATGAGTAAATATCATTTTCATCCCTATGTTTTAGGAAAGTATCAAATTTTTATTTGTGTTTTGAACACATCGTACCTTCTGTGAAAATTTATCACTTTCTACTACTCTCTCTCTTAATTATCCATAAAACCAAATACAATTACAACTTCCATCACTTAGGTAAAAGTTAAAACTATAGAAGTCTAGAGAGTCAAAATAAAATAAAAAAATTTAAAAAAAATTAAAGAGTCTTTTTTTTTTTTAAACAATTTTATCACCTATTATTTATACATTGTGGTGGGACCAAAATCTTCAAGTGATATAATACATTTATATATCAAATAACGTGATCTAATCATTAATATATATTTCTTCTTATAGAATATGGTCTTAATAATTCTATAAATACATTAAAGTGAATTGAAGATTCTTTTTCTCAAGGTAGACGTATATGATCATGTGGTGTGGACATGAATGGGTCTATCTCTCACGAGTGCATTCCTAGGTGCCGTCATCCTTTATTTGGCAAAGCAAAAGATGGATGCAAATTGAAAATAAAAAGGGATCATTCTAATTTCCTTCTATAGTTTAATATAATAACCAAAATACCTCCTGACTTAATGAAATCGCTAGACTTGATTCTTGTTGGTTTCCAGTTGATTGGTTTTCCGTGTATCTTCCAACACTTTTCTTTGACATGGCTTGAATTTTTGTAGTGTTCACACTATGGCCTTTCTCCTCTTTTTGCTCAATTGTCTGCTGTAGAGAACTGTCCTTCATGAACAACCAGTGTAAAACCTTTAGGACTGTTTTCAGTCTTGTTTTACGTACCCAACATCAAACTCTTTCAACTCTCCTCTCTTCTTACTTCTGAGAATACACGTCTAATACTTGGAAGAGTTTTCATACCAAGAATCCTTCCTCTCACATCATTCAAGTTCTTATTCAAGCCGAATAAAAACTTCTAAATTTGCTTTTCCTCTAAGAACTCTCTATGTTTGATTCCATCCTCAACACATTTAACTCGAGATGCTTGAACATGTCTATCTATTGCTAAAGTCGAACAAGTGTGTTGAAGTATTGGGTGAAGGACAAATCCCCTTAACGTAAATCATGGATCATGTTTTCGATGCTCACTATTTCTGACCTATTATCATTGTAAGAGTAAATTTCTTTTGTAGCTTTCCAAATCTCCCCTACAATTTCGTATAGAAGGAAGTTTTCACTTATGTCATTGGTCATCAAATTGATGAGCGAAGACATTACTAAGTTGTCATCTGCATCCAATTTCTTGTAGGCTGGATCATCGCTTGCTGGTGCCTTTAATACTCCATTCAAGAAATTTGTCTTGCCTTTGCCACTCACAAATATCCTCACAGACTGGGACCATCGAATATAGTTGTTTCCATTGAGCCTATGAGTCGTGATGAGAAGACTACAATTATTGGTGTTAGCAACTCCTCCTCTGGATGCTCCTCCATTGGCATAATAAGTCGGTTTTGGATTTAAGGAAATTTTCGATAATATACATGGTGAATCAGCAAAGGTTTCTATTTGGTCATTGCATGCATCCTATATATACTAGTTAAAAACAAAATAAAAATTACATAAACTACTAGGTAATGGAAAAGTGAGTAACAAGAAACTTAAGGTCATAGATCGATGTATTTTCTTAGCCAAAAAAAAAAAAAAAAGCAAAACAAAATTAGAGAAGCTAATACAGTTTCACATAGTTCAGACATCATGCAATATAGTGTTTTTTTTTTTTAAAGGATGGAGTAACTATAACATATTTCAATCTTATTTTGATCTGCAGTATTGTTAGAGGTGCTATTATTCACCACGTGGCAACATCTCGTAACATGTGGTTTAATCTTATTAGGGTCACATTCCATGATGCGTGAGCACCCTAACACATGTCACATTATGTGGCTTCATCTCATTTTGCCATGTCGTTTAATCTGGACCTCTCCTTCGTTAACATGTATCCCACTTATTGTTCATCATCTTCAACATTTCAAATTATTTTCAGATTTCAAGTTTTTTCAATTTTGAATGAAATTCATTTTTCTCACTCAATTTTCATCGAAATCGGTTATATGATATACCATTGGAAAGCTCTTTTCAAGCCCTATCCAATGGTGTATAAATTACATTGAAACAAACAATTTAAGACATTAATATTCAAAGAAGAGTCTCGGATATATTCAAGATATGAGTATTTGAAGTTTTCTAATTTCATAACTAATTCAAGTCAAACAAAACTTCAATTATCTGCATTTTTTCTCACTTTCATGTAATTTTCAAATCTCTAACGTCCTATAAAACTTACATTTCAAAATTTAAGGTTCACAAACAGTGAAACTAAAGCAAAAAAAATAAAAGTAAAAAATAAAACCGAGCATTGTTATATGAATGCTCTAATACCAATGTTGATTCTTATTCATAAATCAAACAACAACATAATAACATAATGTAGCAATAACATCCAATAAATTATGAGAGATATTAATATACATACCTTTCAAATACAATAGGATTAATCAAACGATGCTACAGGTCTGGTAAGCAATCACAATAAAGGAAAACAAACTCTAATTACAATGTAAAGGTCTAGAGAAATTAATTTGTGTTTATATCTATTTATTAGAGAAGAAGAATAATAATACTTCATCAATCTGTTTGGCAACACCCATTTACGTTTTAATAATGTATTTTCTTATGCCATAAACTGCTAGAGTAATTTTAACTGATGTCAACTTCTTTGGTAGTTAATCATCATTATCCACTATCCAATTTCAAATTAGATATCGGATGTTAGATTATGAATTCTGGGTAAAAGTTGATCCATAACCTAAGGCCCAAGTATTTATTACGGGCAGGCTTTTGTAATTTCCAACAAATGCCAAGAACTCATTATACACAAAACTTTTCACCTATCTTTTCACTAATGGTAGATCCAGCAAATTTGTAAAGGGAGGATAGGGGCAGCCAAAATTAAAATCATATTAAATATATAATATTTTTATATAAACCAATGTTTGGTAATATAATATAGTTTAAATAAAATAAAACATATGTTATACTTAAACAAAACAAGTAGTTTTACATTTAAAAATCTTAACAAAATAAGTAAAATAAATTAAAATGAAAAAAAAAAAAAAACATAAACTATGTAAATTTATAATCTTTCTAGACAAGACTTCATAGTTTATATTTTGAAATTGTTTCATGATAACTTCTCTATCAATTTTATTAAAAAATATTTCTTCTCATACGTAAGCAAGTTATCATTTAATCATTGACCTCTCATTCAATTATATAGTTCAATCTTGACAATATTCATAATAAAAAATACTTTTTCAATGACAGTAGTAATAACAGGTAGTAATAATGTCAATGGCGAGTGCAAGTAAACTAATGGAAAAACCTTTTTTTTTTCTTCTCAACCATTTTTTTGTGTTAGATTTGTAAGGTAATTTAATTCTAAAAATTTGATGTTAGAATGTTGTATTGTAATATAATTCTCAAATTTATTTTCAAGTACTAATAATTTAATTGAAGAAAAGTCTCTTGGATAAACTTAAACAAGTTGAATAAGGTTTCGTTTATCAAATGCATTTAATTGATTTGTTAGACTAAGACATGCAACACAAAGAAGTAACTCAAAATTCATCTCTGAAAATCGATTATTTAGTTCTTGAAGTTGCAAATCCATTATAGAACAAAATAATTCTACTCAATAATGATGCATATTGTTTATCTTCTGAGTTTTATGCCTTGATGTCTCTCGAGATACAAACAAATCATCCACGTTAACAACTTGGATTTTATGTTTTTCACAAAAAGCGAAAACTTGCTTCAATAAAGAATCATGCCCATTCTCTCTCATTGTTTGAAGTCATTCTTTACATACTTTTACTAAGTTCGTGGTATTCATAATATCTTGATCTTTCTTTTGTCTTCATTTGATGAAAACAATAATGAGAGTTGCATATGAGTTGTCACAGATATTATTGCATCCAATAAAAGTTTGATTCATATTTTTACTCTTGATTTGATCCATCATCCACCAACATATCAAGTATTTCTACAGTAGAAGAGAATATGAAAATTATTTTAAGTATAGTATTATAATACGAGCCCCAACTGAAATAAACCAAGATAACAATGATAGAATGTAAAAAGGAAGGAAATGATGAAGTTTCACTTGCTTTTGCATAATGGGTCCCCAAGCAGGAGGCCCCTCATAAAGGGCTATTAACTTAGTGGTAGAGCGTGCCCCTGATAATTGTGCCGTTGTGCTTGGGCTGTGAGGGTTCTCAGCTACTTGGATAGTTTTAATATGCTTATCGACGCCTGACATTGAGATATGGATCATCCAAGGCATATTAGCATGACATACTTCTCTTGTTCGAACCAGGGGTTTGAAACCAAACTGCTCCTCAAGAGGATAAATGGGGCGATTCAAGTGAGATACAATATAGATTCAACTTTCTATTCGCTCGTGGGATCTGGGCGGTCCGGGGGGACCACCACGACTGACAATGAGACAATTGAACAATAGGGTAATTAAAGATAATTGGGCTCATTCTTAAAGGCAATTGGTCTAATTTTCTTGGAAATCAACAATTTTGGAGGCTTTGGGCACAAATTGAAGACAATTAATAGTATTGGGCTTAATTTAGGATTTTTATTAATTTAAGATTATATTAATTTTGATAGTTATTTTATTAAATTTAGGATTAGCATTTCATTTAAATTAGGATTAGTTATATTTATTTCTATTTTAACTAATATATAATTTTGTTAATTTGGAATTTTTTTAATTTAAATTTTATTTTCTGGGAAAGTTATGTTTTCCAGGAAAGTTAAAATTAATTAACCATAAATAGGAGATTAATTTAGAGTTGTTATGAGGTAGCTGATTATTGATTATGGAATGAAAATTTGTTTTATTTTGTTTTTTTTTTTTTTCATGAACATGTGATCTTATTAAGTTAATTATTGTGGTGATCAAACATGACCTATTTTTTACCTTCTTATCTCGTTCTTGGAAGTGGCATTAATATCATCTTTTTATAATTTTGGTTCTTGATTGAATTCGAATTATTTGATCAAAGTTCTTTATAAATTTGGTTCTTGATTGATATATAATCAACGAGTCAATTTTTTTTTTTTATAAATTTGTTTTAATCTTTTTTGGGATTGTGATCTAATTTGACAATAGATGTCATATGGGTATATGTCATTCGCATCAATTAGAATAAGAGCTTTGGGTATTAACTCAAGTTTGATTATATAATTTATTGTTATTTTTATTTTTATTTTTTCTTTTTCGTATATCGGAATCTTAATTCATCATAATTTTTCTTGTTTCAATTTTATTTTTTTAGGGTTCTTGAATTGTGTTGGTAGAATATTCTAGGTTTTGTAGGGTTCTTGATTGATTGATCATACAATAAATCAATTGGGTTTATTTTCTTATTGGTCATATATTGTGATTCATAAATCTTTATAGATTTGCAAGATTCACATGACCTAGGGTTAGATTCACACAACCTGGGGTTTCTTGATTTGCAAGATTCACATGGCCTAGGGTTTCTTGGTTTGCAAGATTCATCATCTTCTTATTCGTTTCGCAAGTACTACATTAAAGTTATCAATTTGAGTGTTCTGATTTGATTTTTAAAAAGGAAAAAGAAAAGAAAACTTTGAGCATGGAAAGCGCGTGTTGAGTGATAAACACATTAGTGTTTGGAGTGAAAGATATGAGAGAGTGTTATAAAGTTCTTTTTCAGATATTTTTTCAAGGTTTCAATCAAGTCTTCAATAACAATAAAGATGGGCTATGATTTGAGTACAAATCATTTTGAGGAAAAGGGGAATGATGGAAACCATGATAGCGATCATGAAAGACGACGAGACAATTAGATAACGGGGCAATTAAAGACAATTAAGTTTATTCTTAAAGGCAATTATGTTGGTTTTCTTAGAGATCAACAACCTTGGAGGCTCTAGGCGTCAATTGAAGATAATTAATATTATTAGACTTAATTTAGGATTTTTATTAATTTAAGATTATATTAATTTTGATAGTTATTTTATTAAATTTAGGATTAGTATTTCCTTTAAATTAGGATTAGTTATATTATTTTATATTTTAACTAATATATATTTTTGTTAATTTGGAATTTGTTTTGATTTAGGATTTTATTTCTTAAGGAAGTTATGTTTCCTATAAAAGTTAGAATTATTTAGCTATAAATAGGATATTAGTTTAGAGTTGTTATGAGGCAACTGATTATTGATTATAGAATAAGAGTTTTGTTTTGTTTTTTTTTTTTTTTTTGTTCTTCATAAACATGTGATCTTATCAAGTTAACTCTTTTAGCGATCAAACATGACTTACCTCACACCTTCTCATCTCATTCTTGGGAGTGACGTCAATATCATTCTTTTATAATTTTGGTTCTTGATTGAGTTCAATTATTAGATAAAAGTTCTTTATAACTTTAATTTTTGATTGACATATAATCAATGAGTTAAGATTTTTTTTTTATAAACTTGTTTTTAATCTTTCTTCAGATTGTGATCTAATTTGACTCTAAGTGCCATATCAGTATATGGGGTTCACATCACCAACGTATATCACTTGATCCCTTAAGACTAGTTTCATTATTGACACTACCTACTTGAAAGCTCATTAGTTTCTAATACTTTAAAAACTTTAGCTACTTGTTTTTCTCAAAGAATATTGCAATGTTTAATGGATGCTCTATTAACATTTATCACTTGTGTAATCCAATAACAAATATCGGTAAAATCTGCTTGATTTTTCGCCACAACAGCAAGAGCTAATTTAAGTTGATGGGCAAAACAATACACATTAAAAGTACTCTCATTCTCTTTTAAAATAAGTACTTTAAGACCATAAAATGCACCTTGCATATTACTTGTTCTATCATAACCTTATCCTCAAAATCTAGAAATACTTAATCCATGTCCAGGAAAAAAAGAATCAATAGCCTCTTTAAGCGATAAATATCAATAACATGCTCAATGTCGAAAAAACGCTTAATTACATTACTATTCTTGTCCACATATCTCAATATAATAGTCATCTTCTATTTTGAATATATGTCACGAGATTTATCCACAATAATTGAGAATAATGAATCACCAATATCCTTAATAATTTGCATTAATAATTTTAATTGAAATAGCACTGACCATGTCTCTCTGAATCTCAGGTGTCGTCATTATCAAATTTTAGGAGCAATTTTGAGTGTCGCAGGTTTTACATTCTTATTTTGAGTACATAGTCAAAGAAAAAGTTCAAGAAAATTGTCTTTATTGTTAAATTTTTTTATTCATCATATCCTCGAAATGGAAACCCTTGTTGTAAAAGAAACCAACTACAATTAATTGAAGCACCTAAGCGAGTTTGATACTCAATCGGAGTTTGATCTAACTATTTATTTATAGTTGTCTTAATATGTTGATTTAGATTTAGCATGTCTTCACATTTGCTCTAAGCTTGCTTATAGGCACTACTTTTAGCATGTTGTCTTAATGAATCTTACTTCTTCCAGTTTGTAAACTCTTTATCAACAAAAGAGTCACCACTCGCTTATTTTCCAATATCTAATAGAAAAAATAACACCTCAAACAATATGATGCATCATTTTTGCTATATTGTATTCCAACCAGGTGGAATATTCGATAAACCAGGCAAGGTTGAACCACTTAGACTTTTCTCGAAAAGGTCTTATAGGACAACTGTGTTCTCGAGGTTTACAAGAACACTTTAACAGATATGCTCGATAGACTTATTCATGGACATTAGGATTATAATCTCATATTCTAGTTCACAACCCTAGATCGATAAGAATATCTAACAAATTGACTTCAACATAATTTTTCTCTATGAAAGATGATTCTAACTCAAGTGTTGATTTTCTTTTCATATATCTCTTCATAACTGAATAAAAACATAATAAGAAATTTTTTTTAAAAAAAATAACAATAATTTTAGTAATACTCAAGTGGCATTATTTACTCAAAAAATTATTAATTTAAATAAGACACAAACCATATATACGTTAGAAAACTAATTTCTATCTAATTTTACAATATATATATATACATATATATTTATTCATTATGAGCAATAATAAATTTTGTACACTGAGAATTGATTTATACATATTATAAGTCATGTTCTGAATATTTTCAAACTTCTATTTTTTATTAATTCTAAATAAAGCAGAAATATAAAGTAAAAAAATAAATATAAAGAATACATAAATAATTTCAATGCAATACCTTAAAGTTTAATAATTTAGGAATTATTGATGAGATGTATGTTTGATTTTAAATTATTAAAAATAAAAAATTGAAAAAAGTAATAAATTTAGTAGGCTAATCTAGTAAGTAACAAAATACCAAGTGAAAATGAAGAGACAAAAAAAAGTTGTTCAGTAAAATTACATATTGTAAATAGAGTTTGTGTGGCTTGCTTTTTTTTTATTTTTTATTTATTTATTTTTTTTATTTTTTGGGAAAGTGTGGCTTACTTAAAGTAGAAGTTAATAGTATTTATATAGGAGAGAACATATACCGAACTAAAAGAATAAAATTGTAAAAAGGAAAGCATTAATTGAATGGGAGTAAGAAGAGCAGGTATAAGAAAAGTAATTAAAAAAAAGTTAATTATATTAAAAATAGAAATAATAAACAATAGTGTTAAAAAAAATGTATTTGAGGAGAGGTAGACACCTGACCAAAATAGTGTTGTTACTTGTTACAAACAAAAATACATAATTAAAAAAAAAAATGGTTTGAGAGAACAGCTTTGTATAATTGTGTCAATCCAAAAAAAGAAAATTAAAATTTTTTTTTTGGGTAAACCTATTTTTTCCCTTATAATTTGATATAATATCAAAATTTTTCAATATTTTAAAAATCGTTAATATCTCTCTTATCAATTTATGAAATAAATATAATGACCTTTATAGTTTACGAAAATCTCTAAAAAATCCCTTATCTTAAAAGTTGATTTTGAAAATCAAAATTTGATCATTAATATAGAATAATAAAACTACACAGATTCTTTAATCATTTCAGTCATTTCAGTAACGATAATAATAATAGGGATAAAATGAGATTTTTTAAAACTATAAGGGATAATTAACGATTACGTCAAACTAAAAGGTGGAAAGTTAGATCATTTCTTCTTTTTATTTTTTCAGATTTTCAAGGAAAATGTGACCCATCAGATCCCATAATGGGTCGCCCCTAACTATGACTGTGGGCATAATCCACCTAACGTTTGAAGTATCCATAGATGAGTGCTACAAGTCTGCAAAGTACTCCAAGATTAATATTAGATTACTATCTGGGAGTCTTTACACTAATCAAACCCTCCTAAATTTTATCCATATCTAGCCAATAAAATATTTTTAACAAAAATATATTCACCATCAGAAATTGGTGCCAGGCTGCCAGCCTGCCAGGAACGGAGTCGACAGGCGCATGGATTTGAAGGTAGTGCTGCGAGTCAGACACTGCTCTAAACAAATCGATTTCCTAAACGTACCATGTTAATTACTTGGGTCGGCCCAATGCTCCCACAAAGTCCATCTCGGTGGCTTTCCGCTAAACGGTATTGGGCTATGTTGTTAAAGTGAGGCTTCCATTTGTCACCTGCAACAACACTATTTTTGGTTTTTCGAAACCCCGCAGCAGCACATTGTATTCACATTGTAACATATGTTATAAAATTAAATGTAATTTATTATTTATTTCACATAATACGATATAAGCAAAAATGATATTATTTTATTGTATATCCACCACCCGGAAATATTTTTCATGCTACTTTATAAAGATAGTTGATATGCATTAGACATCAACTTAATAAATAACATAAATAAAGAACTATAAAAGTTAAAATTATAACAAATGAGAGGATGGTGGGTGCTAGTGGAAAGGCGCACCCCATTTGCTTCTAATTGATAAGGTTCCATCCTCACCCAGTGTGGCAATTTTCCCACTTATTTGTGATAATTTTCTTCTGATTTTAGGAGTAGCTTTCCAAGTTTACTTGTTAAGTAAATTCTATCAATGGGTATCAGTAGATATCCAACTAATATACTTAGATGTAATATCAAATAAAAAAATTAAAACAAATGAAAATTAATGAATGGGTTCCATGTTAACTACAGTTCTTGAATGTGGCAAACCCCATGGAAATAACAAGGTAAAGGTATGATAGTTCTAGAGAATGACATGATTAAAATCAAGGTTGAACAATGAGTTAGACTTAACATAAGAGGTGTGTTGAGGTTAGAACAAAATTATGTCAAAATAGTGATTTTGAGATTCGTAGTCACTTTGTTAAGGTTTTATTAAGGTCTTATTTGCATTCACTCAGTGATTTTATTAATGGGTTTATTGTGAAAAAATTAGCTTCATATTACAGTTAAATCAAAATAGTGCACTTGGCACTTAGCAATTTTTACTAGATTTTTTTAAATCCAATCTAACGGTAATTATTCAATATAATAACATTATTGTTCCAATAAGATAGTATGACCAATATATATTTTCTTTAGTTAGAATATATTAAAAGATTTTTAAAAAAATATATTTTAAATTTAAAATACTTAAATCAAATTTTAAAATATTATAATTAAATAAAATTTTAAAATATTATAATTAAATAAAATTTTAAAATATTAATTTAGTTAGAAGTTAGAACATATTAAAAGTTTTTTTTAAAAAAAAAAAAAAAAATCAATGGCCATGGTGATCACTACAGCCTCCTCAAGGAGACCACCTCTATGGACACATGAGGATTTGTTTTCCATCAATGTAGGAGAATAAATCCTCCTTTATTGTGGTATGTTAAAGAGTTAAACATATAAATAACATAAGATAAGAAGAATATTATATTGAAAACATAAAACTCAAGAGAAGTGTGTGTACAGACACACACACAAAACCCAATAAGCTAATCTTTTAGGTTGTAAAGTTATATATGTGTGTGTATATATATATATATATCACTTCACACAAAAATTATAAAGGGTAACAAGTGCGAAAATTTAATATGATTTCAACGCCTTTGATAAACATTATAATGGACTCAACCTCAGCCGAGTTTTACCAAAAAAAGCAACTCAAGAAAAAAATAAGGTTTAATATATATTTTTTTAATTTGAAATACTTTTATAAATATTCAAAATATTAATTTAGTTAGAAAATATTAAAAGTTTTTTTTTAAAAATATATATATATATTATTGGCCATGGTGATCATTAGAGCCTCCTCAAGGAGATCACCTCCATGGACACATGAGGATTTGTTCTCCATCGATGTAGGAGAATAAATCCTCCTTTATTGTGACATGTTAAAGAGCTACGCATATGTATAAGAAAAGATAAGTTGAATATTATATTAAAAACTTATAACTTGAGAATATATATATATATATATACACACACGAGGCAGGTGTTTGGTTAATTGTACTGGTTAAGACTATCCAAAGAGGTCTATATAGGTTTGATCAATTTTATGTTAACTATGTGAATTTATGGAATACCTAAAATAGACATAAAAATAACATATTTTAATTTATATTTGATATGAATATAATTTAATATAACTAAGATTGTGATATAAATTGTTTTCACTAAATTCAATGGGTATGATTTGGTTATTTAAAAAATTTATTAAGTCCTAAAATAAATTATTCCATAATCACTACACCAAAGTAACTCCACCCGTTTTTTTAAAACTTGCTAAATTTAATTAAATTATTAAATAATCACTTTTTAAAGTTTTATCAAACTATCATTTTTTATGGCAAAATTATTAAATAATTATATTTTAACTTCTTAAAAGCGATGTAAATGGCACTAAGAATAATATTAACAAAAGATTTTAAACAACTATTTCCTTCTTCTACTTTCAAATGTTTTTTCGAAAGTTAAAAACAGAAGTTATCTCAAATGAATACATTTCCTCCTTATATCTGTCCCTTTCAGCTTTCACAATCCCACTTTGGTCATAAATGATTTGGATTTCAACCCCTATATGATTATGCATTCACAATACATTAATTTCCACGAAGAAATTAAAGCTTCCTTTGAAAAGGTCATAAATGAAGAGGTGACAATGTTTTGGCCTTTGGGTGTCGGTTGAAGCCTAGCTTTGGTGATCCAATAATAAAGAGTCAATGCCACAACTGACCTAATTAATCAACCATGCTAAATACATTTTGCAAGGAAAATGGAAGGTAACCTACCATTATTTTACCAATGGTTTGGTTCATTTCAACATGATTATTATTTGGTAACCTGCCAACATTTTTTTTTCCAGATTTTGTTTCCTGAGCATCAAAGTTGACTTGCTTTAATTTATTGACTACTAACACAAGTTACTTGGCAACTTGTTTCCAATTAACCTTTTAATGAATTTTTCTAAACTGTATACTTCGTTAAACTTTACCTACTATCAGACTTATGTTGTATTAAATATATATTAATTACTTGGTCCTTTTTAATTATCTTGATTTTGTCTTTCATTGGGATTTATATTGCTTCAATGGTGGTTTAAGCTTAAAGTTTTGTTATTCAAGTAGAACACTAGTTATGTTTTTATCCAAACCGTTGACCAATTGTCAAAAACATAAAATCCAATAAAAGTTATACCAACGGTTTAACTTGAGTATTTATACATAACTTAACTAAAAGTTGTGTGAACAATAACATAAAGTTTTTATACGTATCATATTGGACCTATTGGTTGTTTATTTTCCTTTTTTTTTTTTTTTTTTTGCATTCCTTTAACTATTAATTTAGTTAGGATTGGGCAAACAAATATATAAACCATTGAACCATACAGTATCAAATCAAATTATTTGATATGGTGTGATTTTTTAATTTAAAAAAAAAACGTATGATTTTATTATTAGAAAACCGTGTGATCTAGTTAGAGTTACGGTCCAAATTTATTAAGTTCTAGAGCCAATTATAAACCAAATACTTTAATAAGAGTCATAAGACATACTTAATTATACTACGTGTTATACCCAACATTTTTTTTTTCTTTAAAATGGTAAATATAATACAATTCGTATTAATACAACCTTACATATTTATTTAACAAGAACCCAACATTTAAAACAAATTTTAAATCACATAATCATAATCATGAAATCCAAAATTAATTCTATAATTCTTATGGTGTGTTTACTTTATGTATTAGGAAATAAGAATGAGAAATGAAATTGATTGATGATGTTTACTTACTTCAAATTCATTCTATAATAGGAATGAAAGTATGGATCTCACATCAATTTGGGGTTATGGAATGAGAATTTTACTCCCCCCACCCCACTTGAGAATTTTATTTCCGTTTCAAAATTCAATGTAAAAAGTCTCTTATACAATTCTTAAAAAAAAAAAATTAATTTGATAATTTTGTCTTTGCTATTGAATTAATTTACTGTACATTGTTTTTATATTTATAAAATATGAATATTTATATATGCTAAAAGCTTTCAAAATAAAAATGCTAGTACAAAGTGTTATATTTTATTCCAATTATTTGTAATTAACACTCAAATTTTGTAATGAATTATAGAATGTTACACATTGATGATAATTGTTAACAACATTGCATGGTTGCCAGACTATTGCATTTACAAAAGTAAAGAAGATTTAGTTAACATTTTATATTAAAAAAAAATCACGATTTGATATACAATATAGATACACAATATATTCTTGTAAAAAATAAATAAATATACAAAATGCCTACAATAATATTGTTAAGAAAATTCATTTTTTTTTTCAACTTATTATAATGAGTCACATGATAAAATTATGACACTACATCTTAAATAATATTTTACATATTGTAATTAATCTATAATTTTAATTAAGGGTATTTTTGTAACCTGTAATTAATTCATTTCAATTTCAAAGCAAAATAAATAGCTTAATGAGAATACCACTTATTTTGATTTCAATTCTTACAATTGAGGTAAATAATTTATTCTGATTCTGATACATCATTCCAATATTAGATTAGTTCGATTTAAGATTATTCTGATTCTCATTCCAATTCTTCTAATTAAAATAAACGCACTATTAGATTAAACCAAGCAAATTTGGTTTGATTTGATCTAGAAAAATGGGAATTGGTCTTATTTTTTTGGGGATCGAAATGTTTGTTTTGGTTTGTTGTAGTTTGTTGTAGTGAAAACCCACCATATCCATCCCTAGATTTAATAGCTATTTAGGGGATCATTAATGCTATTTGGTATGTACATTAGCTTGACTCATAACATGGACCATACTTTCAATTGCAAATGGTGAAAATTCTTTTTATAGTCGAACATTCAACATATGTAATCATACAATACCTGAATTACCCTTCAACTTAGCTTATAATTATTGTTTTGGAAATTGTTGACGTATAGAATTAGTCGACTAGGTTCTTGTAGGCCCAAACTGTAGATATCAGGTGAATTAAATGAATGCACATGAAAAAAAAATGGCAGAGGAAGAACAAAGGACACCAGAAGTTTTTAAGTGGTTCAGCTGAATATTTTACCTACGTCCACTATTTTTCAAGAGATAATTAGCCATCTCTCTTTCACAATAAGGATCCTCCCTTATTTATAGGAGGGGAGGTGCTATAGTTGCGCCTAATAAATTAAAATATAATAATGATTATACTTAATGTTTCAGGATTGAATTTAATGCGTCTAGGTTACATTTAATACTTCTGACAGCTGTCAATGCATGTTTTAGACAGCTAATCCAAGTGGCTAGCCCAAATGGACTAGATAAGATCTTCGTAATCTAGACTGTAATCTCTGATAGGGTTAGCTTGTACGGCACGTCTTGAGCTGTAATTGACTTGGCGGTTTTGACTGTTAGTTGACTGGCGACTTGCAAGATGGGAGTTGAGAGCTAAAGCTGTTCTGGGCGAGTTGGAGCTCATTCTGGGCGAGCTGGAACTCATTCTGGGAGAGCTGGAGCTCATTCTGGACGAGCTAGAGCTCGTCCATCTATTCACTGACTTACTCGCACATGGACTGCTCATCTAGTATTCTGCTAAGCTAGTTCCGCGAGCTGGGGTTTGGTAAATTGGGTCATTATCTGCTGGGCCTTTGGGCTTTTACCAGCCCATTTGGGGTACCCAAAAATACACACAACATTAAGCTCTCCAGCTCCTAGTTCGTTTATGGGCTGGGAGCTCGAACTTAGCTGGTAAAAGCTGGTGCGCATGAGCTTGCTGCCTTAATGAGATGGAGAAATACTGAAAGCATGTTGCCGATCTACCTCATGGTGAGGCCTATTAGGCATTTGCTTCATTTGAGTTTCCTGTGGACTTAAAAGTAAAGTCATTAGTATTAATAGACCTCTCGAGCTGTGCCCATGAGGTGTTAGAACCCGACGGCCTAGCGAGAGTTGAGAAAGTCGAAACCTCTGTTGTGCTATGAGAGTCGTAACCCAAGCTGCACATTGGGTTGGGCTCACAAGGTTGAAACTTAAGCCATACAGCGAGCTATGCTCACAAAGACGAAACCTGAGCTATACAGCGAGTTGCGCTCACAAGATTGAAACTTGAGCGATACAGCATAATGCGCTCAAAAGATGTTAGAGCCCGAACTATTTAGAATAAGCCTCTCAGGCTACGCTCAAAATGTCGTAACTCGAGTTCTGTAACGAGAGTTGGGAAGGTGAAAAATCTCAACTGTGCTCTAAGTGTCGTAAGTTGAGATGTACAGTGTAATGTTCTTAACGAGCTGCTTTAAAGGTCGTTACCCATAACAACACTTGAGTATCTGCTGAGTTGCACACTTTTGGCGAGGTGGCTTAGTGATTAAAAACATAGAGTATATATAATAGCTCAGAGATACAATTCATTAATATTCAAAAAATTAAATTGAACATTAAGAGCTTCAGCTCAGAAGGTTACCGAACATAAGGACGTGCCCCTATGCTGAGGGTCATTAAGTGGCATGTTAATGCTTATTGTTCAGGAGCTCGTTACTGAGCTGGTTATCAAGCTTACGAGCTCGTTGGCATTACTACATAGTCATTCAGGCAACCTTACTTTATCAAATCTTCAATTTAAATCTCTGTAATCCGAGGTGGTATGCTCGACCTCGTTGTGATAGGCGCAGAATTCATTTTGATTTCTACGGTGAATAGGAGCCTTTAGAGGATTGGGTTTCCAAAATCTTCTTTATCCTTTTCAGCTTCATAAATCATGTCTTAAGCAAAGGACATGGTGCTATAATTGTCATGGCGGTGAGATCGCTTAGCCTTGGGCTCTTTTCTAGCCTTTTTGGCGACCTGATCACTTTCATCATTGGAGTTGTTCGCTTCATCTTCTTGGTTAGTTTGCTTGGGATTGAAAGTTTCTTCTCATCTAACCTCTTTGGCAGCTCGCTCATAAAACTCTTTTAGGTCCTTGACTGGAGACTTGTATATATCTTTATATAATTTTTCATCCTTGCGAAGGCCAGCTGAGATCGCCGTCAGAATGGTAGCATCTAAGGGGTTTTTCACCCTACTGAGCTCGCGTCTGAATTTAACCAGATAGTCTTTTAGCGATTCATCTCTTCGCTGGAAGACTATTACAAGGTGGCAATGGGGCACAAGCTGTTTTTTCAAAACCTAATTCTAGCTGATGAACCTTATCTGCAATTCTTCCTAACCGCCTATGCTGCAAGCTGGGAGATTCTTGAACCAAGCTTGTGGAATGTCCTCTAAAGTTGCTGGGAAAACACGACACTTGACCAACGAGCTGATGGTCTGCAGGTCCATCTAAGTATTAAATGCATCCAGATGGTCGTATGGGTCTGTGTCCCCATTATATTGTGGGATGCTAGGAACCTTAAGTTTAGGAGGCAGAAGCTTGAGCTTAACATTCAAGGCGAGAGAGGGTTTTTCATTGCACTAACCCTTTTGCTCCTGAGCTCCATGTCGAGCTTCAAACTGGCTGACCCTTTGAAAGAGCTTTTCGATCCTTGGGTCTTGAGGACTGTGCCTTCTGCTAAACTCGCGACTTGAGGAGCTATGGCCTGAGGCATTTATCCTATTTCACGAGCTGACTGTTTGGTCTTATTGCTACTAAGGAGCAGCAGTTTCTAATCTGTGAGTATTTTGCGCCAGGGCTTGGGTCAGTCCCCTGACCGCATCCATGAGCTGACGCATTGAGTTTAGTAGAGCTTTTTGTCGTTGATGCAGCTCTTGAAGCCCCCCAATTGCTGGGATTGCCGAAGCTGGCTGATGGGAGGCTAGAGGGAGTTGACTTTCAGTAGCGTCGCGTAGGAATTCTGGTTGACCTGCGATTGCTACATTAGAGCTCTTAGTCTTTCTCCCCCATTGTTATGGCTGCCTGAAAATTGGAAAGAGATACAGTTTGGGCCCTTCCTCTAGCACCAAATTGTCGACGTATGGAATTAGCCGACTAAGTTCTTGTAAGCCCAAACTGCAGATATCAAGTGAATTAAACGAATGCAAAAAAAGAGAAAAAAAAAAGGCAAAGGAAGAATAAAGGACACCAAAAGTTTTTAAGTGGTTCGGCTGAATATTTTGCCTACGTCCACTATTTCTCACTATTTTTCAAAAGATAATCAACCATCTCTCTTTCACAATGAGGATCCTCCCCTATTTATATGACAG
This sequence comes from Dimocarpus longan, assembly GCA_022984855.1. NCBI lineage: Eukaryota > Viridiplantae > Streptophyta > Magnoliopsida > Sapindales > Sapindaceae > Dimocarpus > Dimocarpus longan. The sequence continues at coordinate 18,380,393 of CM041024.1, forward strand.
GTACTACAGTTGCACCTAATAAGTTAAAATATAATGATGATTATACTTAATACTTCAAGATTGCATTTAATGCGCCTGATAGCTGTCAATGCTTGTTTTAGGTGGTTAATCCAAGTGGCTAGTCCAAGTGGGCTAGATAAGATCTTCATAATCCAGGCTGTAATATCTGATGGGGGTTGGCTTGTACTGCACGTCTTGAGCCGTAATTAGCTTGGTGGTTTTGACTATTAGTTGACTGATGACTTATGAGTTGGGAGCTGAGAGCTAGAGTTGCTCTGGACGAGCTGAAGGTCGTCCTTCTATTCGCTGGCTTGCTCACACATGGACTGCTTATCCAGTATTCTGCTGGGCTACTTTCGCGAGCTGAGGTTTGGTAAATTAGGCCTTTATCTGTTAGGTCTTTCGGCTTTTACTAGCTCATTTAGGGTATCTAAAAAATACACACAACAGAAATTAAATTATTTATAAGTTTTTTTTAATAATATTTATTGTTTTTTTTTTATTTTGTTACTAAATCACTATTTATAAAATTCAAGTCCAATATGTTCTTTCTTGGTCCTTCCCTTATGTTGCCTTTTATACATTATCGATCGGTTTGATTCTATTCTTTTCTCTACAAAGTACAAACATCTTCCTTGAAATTACCTTTAATAAACAATCACCAATTAGAAAGAGACAGATAAAATTTTTAAATAAGATTACAAAGCTTAAAATAAAATTAGCTGCTTACCCTTGCTTGTCAAGTAATAACAAGATTCAAAATTCATTAGGGTCACAAAAATATGATAAATTTCTCATTAAAATATGGATCAACTCTTCTAATTTTAAAAGTAGTATTCGGAATCCTTAAATTTTTGGTAATTGTCGTACTTAGTAATAGGACAAAAAAAAAAAGTTTTTTCTTAAAAAAACAAAAAATAATGGACTTGGCCGCAATTTGGTGGGTCCAAGAGAATCGAGAAACACATACGTAAGTGTCATAAACACCAAAAGTTTCAAGTTGGGAAGTGAGTCAACGTGGGACCCACACGCACTTTGCCCACAAACAAGGTGGACTCGGCCCAAATTAGACTTGCTTCCCTCGCGCCACCTGCATTGACTCAACCACCTTTCTCTCTCATCGCTTGCACGCCTCACCCGTTTGTGACACGTGTACTTCATTACCTTTGGGTGGCGGATGTAATCCCTATTTTGCTACGACGCATTTTAATTCGATAAAATTGGATGGTTATGTGGCCTCCTAATTTATAAGATTACACATGTTGATGTTGATCTTTTAATTTAGTGGCCATTCTTGCTTTTCTGTCGACTATTATCTTGGACACCTGATTTTTTGTCTTTTTTGGAACCTATTATGGTTTAAGTGTCATCCTTTCTATCACTAATTTCTATTAAATTTTAGTGGCCGTTGAAAAACATTTTAAACTTAAGATTTAACTTTTAATGCTTAAAATATCAAATTTTAAGTAAAAATCAGGATTATGTTTCCAAAATGAAAAAAGATCCTACTATATTGATAATATTAAATGTATGAAAATAAGATTTAAAAATTGGGATTCAAATGATGTATCATCTCATTATAATGGTAATCATTAATTTTTTTGATTCAAATACTAACACAGAATTGATTATAGGTATTATGTGATCAAACAATAATTATATAATCTGAATATTTACTTTCATAATAACATATAACTGCTCTCATAATAATGAAAAAAAACTACTTATACAAAACTTATATATGTATACAGCTATATAACGTTTTATGTTTGAAGATTTTAACATTAATTAAGAAAAATCGGCTGTCATGTTAAATAAGCAAAATATCCTGACTTGACAACAATGCAAAATGTATGAAATAAAATTTTAAAATTGAGATGCAAAGTAACATCTTATTACCATTATAGTGTAGATGATAGAATGATATTATATTTAATGCGGCAGATATAAAGAAAATGTTATATGGTTTAGAATTTCAGATTTAATATTATTGTGTAACGCCTGGCGTTATTATGATTATATATACATATGAAAGATCTTGTGTATTTGAAATATATATGTTGAATATTTTAAAAAAAAAAATCATCTATATTCTAAACGAAATATCAATTGGAAAAGAAAAACAAATTATCATTTATTATATATCAACTTGACCTAAAAAAGTCATCTTGCAATATTCCAAGTTTTATTTTTCTTTATTTAAAAAAAAAAAAAAAAAAAAAAAAAAAAAAAAAAACCGACGTGAGTCAACTGTAAAACCAATTGCAACTGTCTACCGCCTATCACCGGTCACCTAAACACGAAATCCCACCTATATATAAATACACCTGGCCTTTACACAAACACCAATCTCCCCGCCTTGTTTTTATGTTTTGTTTTTCCTTTATTCACTTCCACAAACACAACAATCAGAAAATATGGTCCGATCAATAACCTCACCAGACCACGGCTCCGGCTCATCAAAGCGGCTCACTATCTTATTGATGTCCGTAGTGGCTCTATGCGCGAAACACGCAAGCCGAGTGTCGAGCAAGCTCAGAGCCAAGCCAGGGCCAATGATCAAGACAAGACACAACAAACCGGACAGCAGTGATCACAAGACAACAACAACAACTACTACTACAAGTCCAAGAAGTCCTCTACCTCCGAAGTCGCCGCTGATAGCGCGGCCGAAACAGCTGATGACGAGCATAAGCGACAAGGCCATCACGCTCATGCACAACAAGAAGAAACCCGCCACGGACGATAAGGACGACGACTGTTTCGTTGGACCCCATGACGAGTTCGGCGACGGTGGGGTCTGGCAGAGGACCATCCTTATGGGAGACAAGTGTCAGCCGTTGGATTTCTCCGGTGCAATTTATTATGATAGTAAAGGTAAGCAGCTTGACGAGGTTCCTTTTCGCTCGCCGCGTGCCAGTCCTTTGCCAGGGTATCTAGCTCGGAGAGGGGACTTGTGATCTCGTGTCAGAGTTCTGGAGACTTGATCAAAGTCGAAAAACAATTGTAAAATTTTTAATTATGTGAAAACCTGAGGACGTGTAAGATTATTTTTCAATTTCGATGAAAAGTCAGGGTTTGGAATTATATGAAGGCAGTGTGGGGTGCGACGGTACATGTTAGTGGTTGGGCATGAAGTGAGTTTGAGGTTCTTTGGGTGACCAGGTCATCTAACATCGGATATTAGTTGATGACTTGATGATGGTGTTGTTTATGTGAATGTACAAATGTTTAGATACGTTTTTATGTTGGATGAATTTAATTTAATTTAATTGAGATTCTTGATTTTGTTTTGAATTACTTAACTATAATATGCGATGCTAAAGCATGTTTTGGCATTTTAGTGTTCCTTGATCATTTTTGCTTTAAGAAAGTGTAGCAATTGCGAATATGAAATTAATTACCTACTAAGAAGATAATTTGAAGAGATCTATTATGTGTAATTTCATACAAACTGTTGTCAAACAAAAGATTTTTACTGTATTAAAAAAACAGTAACTTTTACCGAGCCTTCAAAAAATGACATAAAAAATTAATACTTTGAATTTTTCTTTCTTTGAAATATGCTTATTTGTCTTGATGATTTAAAAACAGTAGAATAGTCATAAATTGCAGCTTTTTAAAAAAATTATTGGGATGTAGCTGACCATAATTTTATCTTGATACTGTTGAATACTTACTTTAATCTTTTTATTTTATTTAAAACAACTTTTGACACCAGTGCATATAGCCACTAGAGTTACTTTAATTTATATATAAGAAAAGTATTTAATATATAATTGTCAGTTCTTCCCGGTTTCAAATCAATTTTTTTTATCAAATGTTTGGCATATGAAAGCTTATGTCATGTTTAGAAGCAGTCGTGCATGTGCATTGCAGGACCTGTGACCTGTTCATCATTCATAGAGGAAAATATAAATTAATCAATCAGGCAGGAAGAGTCTTTGGTCATGGGCAGCATGGCATACATCCCTTCCTTCACAAACATCCTCCTTCATCCTCCCTCCCCCTTTTTTTTTAATAATTTTCTTTTTTCTTTTTTCTTTTTCTTTTTTAAAACTAGCTATTGGGATATGTAAAGATTGAATACTAATTATGCAACTTAGATATCTATTATTGTAAAAAGTTGACAATAATTCTCACAAATATAGAAAGAAAAAAGAAAAACACTACTATACAACTTTTAAAATATATTTTGTGGGAATTGAACCCACCAACACCTTAGTGAATAAGGTGCCAAACCAAGAGGTGATGTGCAAATTTTTGTTTGATAACATTAATAACAATCTGAGTTTTACAACGAATACCAAAATACTTAACTAAGTATTTCTAGCTAGCACAATAATAATTAGTTCGCTTGTGATTTATTTCTTTATTTGCAAAATAAAAAATAATTCGTAAGCAAATTAAGTTTTAATTCGTGGACAAAGAAATAGTTCTCGAGTGGACTAATGGCTCCAAAAAAGGAGTAAAAACAACAAAGTGATTAAAAAAAAATAAAAGAAGAAGGTAGAGATCATTTGTGTAAAGATAAAAAAAGGTTGATTATTTGTATCTCAAAAATATGGTTTTATTGAACAAAATTACCTTTAAAAAAGACTAACTTCATCTTGTTCAATCTCTTCAACATCAGAATCTCTCTTTTCTGTTTTCTATCTTTTCTCCTAAACTTCCTCCTCTTCTTCTTTTTCTCCTCATTTTCATTCTCATTCTTCTTGTCCAATTTCTTCTTCTTTTTCCTCATTTTTCATTCTTCTTTTTACTTCTTCGTCTTCCTTAGTTTTCTTTCTTTTTTATCTTCCTCGTAAAAAGGAAAAAAAAAACTTGTAAATTTGCAAGTTTGTTTGCAATGAATTACGACGATACAAACTACGTACCAAGACCTATGCCAATATAAACTATCGTGAATCATTGCAAGCCGACTTACAATTTGCAAGTCTGTTTTTTTTTTTATAAGGTAAAAGTAGAAGAAAGAAAAGAAGAAGAAGAAAAAGAAAGAAAAGGAGAGAGAAAAGGAAAAGAAGGGGAAGAAGAAAAGGAGAAGGAATTGAGATACTAGATAGAGTAGAAAGAGATTATGTTAGAGAAGATATTTGATGCCAATAAAGATAGTTTGAGGTGGAAGGGAATGAGAAATTTTTTTTTTCCCAAAGGATAATTTTATCTAAATTTTAGTGGTTTAAGATATAAATGATTAAAAGTTTTTTCATTTTTTGGTATTTCCACTAAAAAAAAAAAAGCTTAATTTACTTTTTTGGTATTAGTTTCAAAACTTATACTTTGTTTTTAACACCTTTGCACAGGTTTTCATCTTTTCAAAAATTAAAAAACCCAAAATTGTTTATATTTTTGGTTTCCAAATTACCATATGTGTTTGTTTCATCCTTTTCCCTTTCCATATTCATTGGGTAGACATAAATGTACATTTTATATAGGAATTCTTAAGTGTAAACCCTTCTTATATCCACACCATCCACACCTTCATGAAAATTAATGAATTTTAGTGGGAGTTTCATACAAGAACCTCATCCAAATTCATTATGTATTCCTAACCATCCACATATTGATGATGATGTGGACAGTTAGGAATATATAATGACTTTTGATGAGGTTTTCGTCATACTTTAACTAAAGTGAGGATCGTTAGCAATGTTTTAGTACGTATGTAATACCTAAATAACTAGACGCATCACCAAACCAACCTATAGGTTTTGTTATAACAACTAATTTTGCATGGAAATGACAATCTCAACATTTTTGTGTAAAAAGGATTGAATCCATGTGTCAACGATGTTTAACCTAAAAAGTAGTTTGTAGAAACAAATTTCTTCCAGTATCTTTTGTGATAGAGAATGTTTCTTTAGCATAAATTAAAGGCAAGATAGTACATTGTCAAGAAGGAACAAAGGCAAGTGTTGGTGGTCTTCAAGGGACGTACTAGTCAATATATAATTCTAATTGTGTAATTGACCCTATATTGTTACTTTGGCTTTTGGGTTTATTTTGGCTTTTTAGGTTTACTTTGACTTTTTTATTTGACCTTGACTTGCTTCAACTTTCAAAATAATGTAAATATAGATTTTGAAGAGATCATTTTGTTTTTCTTTCCACCTTGTTTTTCATTTGTAAAAATATTTCCATTTTATAAAATTAAAAAATCTTAAATTTTTTATAACACTTTATTTTCTAAAATTATTTTCTTTAATCTTTCACATTCTTTTACTAAACACTTTATAAAAGATTTATAAGTACATAAAAAGACACATTCTTCTTTTATTTTCGTTGTTTGTATATTATTCATTGTTTCAAAACTTACTACTTGTTATTCGACTGGTGAGGTGATGAGTAGCAAGTACTTGAAAACTCAGTGAATACTCAACGAGAGGTAAAATTGACAAAATTGTAAAAAAAAAAAAAAAAATTAAAATATATATAAATATCATAAAGAAAAAGACTAATTCAAAATAATAAAAATGATTAAATTGTAAAAAGATATATATATATTTTTTTAAATAAAGGGAAACAATTAAGGGTATTTTTGTCAAAAAGTGGAAAAGTTGGGGGCATTTTGGGACTAATCTCTCTTCCGTCAACAAAAACACCCTAGTTCACACATTTTGTCATCCTTTTCTCCTCTCTTTGTCTCCAATCTCCACATCTTGATTTCTTTCTTATTCTTTTTTGATCTCCGTGTGTGTGTAGGTGGTAGATGATGATAAGAGACGACGATGAATAGCAGATTTGGAAACAACGATGAATGGAAATGAATAGTAATAAAGGTGACGATGATGAACATTCAAGTCGATAAGCCCATCAAACTCGAATTGGCGATGATTTATTGAGCAAAGAGAGAAGAAAATGATGGTGATGAATCCAGTGAGTAGAGATTCTATTATTGCCGTGTTCTTCGTCGCGACTACAATCGACGACAATAGTTCAGTTTTTATTGGTGGGTTTTTTTGAATATGTATGAGTTTTTTGTTAATGGATTTTGTGGATCGATGACAAGAGAAAAAGAATGATGACTTTTTCAATTTTCTTTTTCGATCAGGCGATTTGGGTTGAGTTGTCACCTCCGTGAGCAGGACCTTTAATTTGGTGGTTCTCGAATCGGCGAAGTGCCAATTAGTGAGAACCCGATGAGCACTCAACAAAACTTATCAAGTGTTTATACATTGATATTGTTATAAAAGGCTCATGATATTACATAAAACCAAAAAAATTCATTTTAGTACTTATATTTCCATAAAATATTAGTTTTTTAACCACGAATTCAAGAATGTTCGATATTCTCTAAACTTTAAGGTTTTGTAAATACATTGATTTAGTCCTTATTACCAAGAATTTAATGGTCAGACTTAATAAAAAATGCAAAAGATCTATGTTATTAGTTAGTTCTAAAATTATCATTGTATCCTAATTTATCAAGCAATAAGAATCCAGCACGTATCACGCTTAAAATAATAAAAATTAAACAATTTATACCAATGCTTAATTGACACATCACCATTTTATAAATTATTATATACATATTAAAACTATTTTCACTTGTGTTGTTGTGCGTGCAAACCAAACTTTAATATATTATTTCGGTTGAAATCAACACAATGAAATGCGGGTTTTTCACATCCAGTTTTTTTAAGGATCTAATGAACGGCAGTTTGGGTCTATGCCTGAACTACATTATGTGGGTATGAATCTAGTTTGTTAAACCTAGTCCATTTTGTCATCCTTATTATCATCGTTCCATCTCCACTGTCATTGCTCATGTTGGGTTGGTATTTAAGGTTTCGTTGAGTGATTTTTGGTATTTGATTGTTTGATTTTTATTCTTATTACCAATAACTAATAGTGCTAAAAAAGGAGTAAAGACAATTTGTGTAAAACAAATGATTATTTGTGTCCCAACAATATGGTTTTGGACAAATTTACCATTTGAAAAAACTAACTTCATGATCTTCTTCAACCTCTTGAACATCAGAATCTATCTTTTTTAACGGATTTTTCCTCCACAACCTCCTCCTCATCTTCATCCCCCTCTTCTTTTTTCTTCTTCTCATTCTTCTTCTCCGACTTCTTCTTTTTCCTTTTTAGTCATCATTCTTTTTTACTTCTTCCACATTTTTCTTTCTTTTTTATTTTCTTGCCAAAAAAATATACCAGTAAATGTGCATGTTTACTAGCAGTGAGTTATGATAATATAAACTACCATGGTCCATGATCATATTGAACTATTGTGAGTCACTACAGTATTAAAATCATAAGTCACAAAAATATAAATTGTTGTGACTCATTGCAAGCGGACTTGCAATTGCAAGTCTGTTTTTCGAAAAAGAAGAAGAAAGAAAGAAAGAAAGGGAGACGGAGAAGAAAAAGAAGAGGAAGAAGAAAAGGAGGAGAGAGTGAGATAATAGACAGTTTAGAAAGGGATTTTGTCGTAGAAGATACTGGATGTCAATAAGGATGACCAGAGGTGGAAGGAAAGGAGAAGTTATTATTATTTTTTTTTTTCAAAGGATAATTTTATCCAAATTTTAGTAGTTTGAAACACAAATGATATTATATTTTTTGTTAGGATTGAGCCATTTTTTAGTATTTTCCTAAAAATTCTCGATTTAATTTTTTATTATTAATTTCAAAACTCATCCTTTATTTTTTAACACCTTTGCTCGGGTTTTCATCTAAACAAAAAATCAAAACACCAAAAATTGGTGCTTGTTTTTGGTTTCAAAATTACTATATGTGTTTGCTTCATCCTTTCCCCTTTCCATACTAATTAGGTAGACATAAATGTACATTTTATAAAGGAATTCTCAAGTGTAAACTTTCTTATATCCAAATCATCCACACCTTTATAAAAATCAATGAATTTTGGTGGGAGTTTCATACAAAAACCTTATCACAATTCATTATATATTCCTAAACATCCACATATTGATGATGTGGATAGTTTGCAATATATAATGAATTTTGATGAGGTTTTTGTCATAATTTTACTAAGTGAGGATATTTTGCAATGTTTTGGCACGTATAAAATACCTTAATAATTAACTTGATGCATCACCAAAGCAACCTATAGGTTTTGTTACAAGTTACAACAACTTAATTTGGATGGAATGAAAATCTCGACATTTTTATGTAAGAAGGATTGAATCCATGTGTCAACAATGTTTGAGCTAAAGAGTAGACTGTAGAGAAATTTCTTCCAATATCTTTTGTGAAAGGTCTTTTGAACGTAAATCAAGGGACTGCCAAGAAAGAACAAAGGCAAGTTGGTGGTCTTCAAGGGACACGCTACTTGGTATGGAATTCTAATGCTGTAATTGACCCGACATTGTGGCTTTTGGGTTTACTTAATTTTGCCCTTTTGGTTTACTTTGACTTTTGTTTATTTGACTCTGACTTGCTTCAACTTTCAAATTAATATCCATAGATTTTGAAGAAATCATTTTGTTTTTCCTTCCACTCTCTTTCTCATTTGTAAAAACATTCCATTTTATGAAATTGAAAAATCTTAAATTTTTTATAACACTTTATTTTATTCAAAAACTATTTTCTGTAATCTTTCACATGCTTTTATAAACACTCTATAAAAGATTTATAAGTATACATAAAAAAAAAAAAAATTAAAAAAAAAAAAACCTTTTTATTTTTCGTGGTTTGTATATTATTATAGAAGGCTCATAATATTACATAAAAAGAAAACATTCTGTTTTAGTCCTTACAGTTTCATAAAGTATTAGTTCGGTTGAAATCAACACAAAATCAGTGTATATTGGAGAAAACATTTGACGGTTTTAGGGTGACAAGGAATCTGTAAACAAACTCAAATCTCAATAGTTAGTAACACTTCTAGTTATATCCACACGATTACATTCAAACATCATATATTCCATGAATTTTATTTTATTTTTTTTAATATTTTAAGAATTTAAGTGAAATCAATAAAACCAAAACATCAAGCTTGTCATTTTTAACATACTTGAAGTACTTATTTGACATGTGAAATCATGGTCCTTCACACGTAATATATATGTTATTACACTAAATCCTATAAAACGTGAAATTATATAATGTTTAATACATAAAATTTTAAATTGTTTGACATTTCAAATCACATAATCTACAAATGCATTCTAATTGAAAATTGAAATTTATATTTCTTTTTGCAGAAAAAATGGCTACAACATCAAACCCCAAGGGCCACACTGATGACAGCCTTATGTAAAGATGCCGGGCTTGTTTCATGTCAGGCTATTTCTCGATCGAGGAATGGTGTGGCCCATACCTTTTATTCTTGGGCCATGTCCTCTGTGGAGTATTTGGATTCAAGCGTGGCTTTATTAAAAGCCTAGTTGTATAAGTTCTCTTTGTTAATAAAACTATGCTAGTTTAGAGAGTATATTTATTCTTTTAAAAAAAAGCAATATATTTCTTTTATGTGGTATTATAAAAGTAACTTAAAAAATAATAATTTAAAAATCTCCTAATTTAGTTTTTGTGTAAATGTTAAGAGAAATCGTGTTTTTATGACATAAAAATTATTTAATTTTTTCACAAAAAAATAAAAAATAAATTTAATAATACCGTTGAAAGTAATATCATTTAATAGGTGTACAAGGTCTAATAGGTGTACAAGGTCTGCTGAACTTAATGCAATCAGTAATAATATAGAATACAGAGTCGCAAAATCTTGTGCTCTGTTAGCAACTCAATTTCAGAAAATTACAATTTCTTTTATCTGTCAATACATTTTCAATAACAGCGATTCCTTCACAATAGATATAAAATAAATTACTCTGATCCAACTCTTCATAATTTGTGTAACGTCATAATGGGAAGAAAAAGATAAATTAATCTAACCCACTTTTTTCTATGATTAGAGCCTAAAAATTGACTTAATCAATAGAGATTGTGACGCAACCTAAAAATCAACCAACAACGGATAGAATTGACAATCCATAGATATCATGATGCAGTTTAAAAATCAACTTAATAAATAGAGATTGCAGTCTAAAAATAAACTTAAGATGCAGTTTAAAAATCAACTTAATAAATAGAGATTGCTGTCTAAAAATAAACTTAAGACAATCGATAGACATTACAACGTAGTCTAAAAATCGACTTAACAAATAGAGATTGCAGTCTAAAAATCAACTTAATCGACATAATAAATAGATATTACCGTATACAAATCAACTTAATCGATAGAGATTGCAACATAGCCTAAGAATCGACTTAACGAATAGATGATAGACTTAACTTATAGAAATTGTGACGTTACTTAAAAATCAACTTAATCGATAAATATAGTGACGCAACCTAAAAATCGACTTCTAGGAACAAGATGAACCAATCCACAAAGAGTGGAGAAAAATTGCCACAAATGTGGTATTGAACATTTGAATCTTGCATTTGCGACCATCATGTTTAATTAATCTAACCCATTTTGTTTTCAGGGCATGTTATCTATTAACTTGAGGAGTTAAAATAATTGGATTCTTAAAGAATTTCCCTGCCAATTTATTGTTCTTCTACATTATCCGGTTTTGTCTTGTCTTAACATGCATCGACCCTTATGGTTTTGGTTAGCTTTCTAATTTATTTATACTTTCATAAACTTTTCAAATAAAAAAGCTTGGTCATTTCTTTCAATAAACATTAAAAAAATAAAAAAAATAAAAAAGAAACACACAAAATCACCATCATATAAAGCGAGTAAACAACCACTGTTCATATCATGACCCCAAATCGATCCGACCCGAAATGTCAAGCACCGGGCGCTGCATCCTTGACTTTACTCTGCAAATAGCCACCATATTCTCTGGCATAGTCCTTGACATGGCTGGCAGTGTCATAAATCCGGCTCCGAGCGTAGTCGAACTGGTCCGACCCGGGCGGGTGCAACCCCCTGAAGTACCTGTACATCCACGACAACCCGGCCACAACCGCCACCCCGAACCCGCAAAACGACAAGAACCCTGCCACGGAGAGGAAGAGTATCGTGACTATTGGGACCCATATGGGGCTGGAAACGATGAGCACAGGCGCGACGACGATGAGGCCGAGGACCGTCACGGTGACCGCCAAACCCGTGAGAAAGAGGAGAATCGACCCGGATATGAGTAGGGTCAGGAAACCGAGCAGCTGGGCCGAGTTGGGGGCGTGGTTCTGGAGCTTGCGTAGAAAAGAGTTGGCGTTGAAGGTCTGGTTATTGGGCCGTGTAGCTCTCGGGTGGGTGGGGTTTCGATCAGCCATGGTCGAGAGCTCCAAAGGAGAGTGTGTGTTAGTGAGTGGCGATGGTGGTGTTGTTAAGAGGTGAAGAAGGAGGGTGGCGTTTGAGGACAGGTGTGAGGAGATTGTGTTGATGGAGACATGCATGGGGACACGTGGACGTGGTGGGGGCTTTGGGAACCCTAGATGTGGGTTTGTGCGTACTGGATTTGACTCTTTCTTTCGGTTTTTGTTAGGTGATTGGCTCTTCCTTGAGGCAGTTGCTTTTCATTTGTCACTTTTGGGCGACCGATCTCATCCCATTCGGGTTTATATACACAACACCACCATGTCAACTTCAGCATATACAATTGGATTTTTCAGTCCCGACGGATCCACCGTCAATCATTAGTTACGTGGCGTGATTAACCTGAATATGTATGGTCATGTGGATGGACGACTCGGTACAATCACAGCACATAATGATTAGTGCAACCATCTACCAAAAATGTTTCCTAAGCATTTAGGGTTGGGGTTCCACAGAACTAGGTTAATTGGAAATGTTATTATAATTTTAGGCAATAAATAAAAAATGACCCAATAATTAAATGCACACATGTTCGATAGTCTTTTTTTTAAAAAAAAAAACAAAAAAAATTAAACCTCTTGAGATGAAATTATCTATCACTTAAAATTTATTTTTATGCCATTTTTAAAAAAGAAACTTAAAAATTAATAGTAATAAATTTCATTGCCGTGGAATTTATTTGCTAGGGATGACAACTATATGTTCGGTTCAGTTCCAACTCATGTTCCATTTTGTTCCTGTTAGAACTGAACTAAGCCTTTTTTTTTTCTTGTTTCAGTTCTCAAGATTGAAAATCGAATATGAAAAGTTTGAGAGTTAAAAACCGATCTGAATCAAATATAGTCGATTTGATTCGATTCTTATTGATTTTGGAAATTAGTCAAATGATGAAATTATTCAACACTGTAGCAAACTCAAACAAGAAGAACCTTTATATATGTAACAAACGAGGAGATGCAACATTGCGAGAAGAGGAAATGAACAAATGATAAAATTTTGAAGAAAAAGTTTCAAATCTAGAATTTTTACAAATAGTTTTAGAAGGATGTAAATGTCAACCACTCTAAAAATAAAATTTGGAGATAATGAGACAAGACTTAATAGTAATTTTCTTATATTTACATAAGATAAGCCTTGAGTTTGAGTCATATTTCTCTCTCCTAAACTCTAGTTAAATTACAATCTCAAAAAATATTAAAAATAAAATTTATGCTTTATATTTTTATAAAAGTGATTTTATGTGTCACTACTGTAACAATCTATGAAAGAACTTAAACAACTTTATTTTTATTTATTTATTTATTTATTAATACATTTTACAAATAATACAATTAATATATTCTGATATAAACTTTAGGATGCAGTCAGAAATAAGCTCTCAAAAGCGGGATGAGAGACTCTTATATAAATGGGAATTACTTCAAACTGAACCCACATGGAGGTAAGAGTGTCCAATCACTCATAGGAGAGACAGAAAGGGTGATGTCAATTGTGCCACCCACCCACTGTAGAAACAACTTTGTTTTGGTTTTAAAATAAAATATTTTTCCTTAAAAAAATAATAGAAATGACTTTTTTTTTTCTTATGGTTAAAAGTAAGCTATAAAAAGAGTAATCTATAGACAACCTTAGAAATGAAGTATAAAATTTTTCGATCAAACTAATTAAAATAATCACAGGAATTCTTGGTAAATTATTAACAAGAAATTTGCGAGATGAAAGATTGTTCATACAAAATTGCCATTGACAAGAATCCAGTTTGTACCGAATTAATAAGTATGTCGATGATTAAATTTTAAAAATACAAAAGTTTCACTTTAAAAGCACAATTTGGGATGTCGATTTAAATACATAAAAAAAGTAAGGTGGGATTACCATCCACATGAAAATGATTCTACACATGTACATTCTTGGAATGAAAGAGAATATAAATTATGGGTCTAGGCATTGAACTTTATATTAGCAACTACAAATTTCAGGCTTAGTAAATTACAGCAGTACTAAGAATAAATAAGAAATAAACAAGCAACATGAAGACTGGAAATAACAGTAAAGCAGCAGTGAAATGTGTTACTGTGTCTGTGTGAGTGGTTTCAACCCTTCTGTCCACCTGATTATCCTTTCAACCAATGTCAGGAATTGAATCACTTGAATGGTCAGGTTTTGGTAGAGTGATCATTTTAAGCAATGACACTTCATTTTTCTCCTCAGCCAATTTAGCTACACACTTTGAGGTGACATCTATAGTTGAGTTTTGATCAGATTTATCACTAGTCATTTCCATGCCATCCTTCACTTCATCATAATCTGAATTTGATGCATCTTGAGAATTTGATACAACTGTTTCAACTGAATCACAAAATGAAACTCTCCTTGCTCGCTGGAAGTTTGGTGTACATGGAGATTCAGTGGATTTATGTCTTGTATTGTTGGCAGAATATGGTGTGACACCTGCAACACTATCCGCTTTGGTACTCAGCATGGACGGCCTGGTTGGCACCATTGAAGCAGAAAACCTTCGAAATAGGCCAATTCCTCTTCGAGATTTATTTGTCGATGAAACAGAACTCAAATCATCCTTGCTTCTTCCCCACCTTATTATTCTCTGCATAAGACCAGATTTCTTACCAATACTTTCCTGACTATTCAAAGAGGTTCCAGTAGTACTGCTAGAACTGTCGATTTCATTGCTCTCAGTTGATGTTGATGAAGTTCGAGAAGAAATGCTGTCAAAACTGGGGTACAACACTAGTTTTTCAGCGTTGTTATCACACTTATGGCTTGCATTGTTGCTCATATACTCAGAACTAGAGGCCTTTCTTGATGATGATGTTTGATAATCCTGTAATTCATACCTCAGGCACACATTAAGCCAACGCTGGTACACTAGTTTTTCCACCATATTATATCTGTTCTTCTGCAAGCTTCCAACTTCTTTTGAATGAAGGCTCTTCATTGGCGTGCCTCAAAATACTCATCTCTTGCCCAATTTTTGCAATAATTTTACCCTGTGAAACAAAGATTCCAGTTATCAGCATTAAACTATAGTGAGATTGCTCTAGGCCTTTACATATAATAAGATTGTTAAACATACCTCTGTCATGGTGGAAAGGAAAGGGCAGCCATTCGGGCTTGAGCACCAATCAACTTAAGTGCCAGTTCCCTCTTTTCTAATTCAAGTTCTTTGTTCCTCCTCCGCATCTCTACAAATTCCAATTCAACTTGTCTAGTAGCTTTAAGCTTCTTTTTAATAGTGGCATCGGTGATAGAGGTTTCATTGCCCCGAAATCCAGATACTTGTTCTTCAAGCAACATCAACCGCTCTCTCATATGCCTTGCACTGACATTAACTTTCATCTGCAATTCTTCTATCGTCCTCTTTGCCACGCCTAGCTGCGTCTCCACCCATGCAGCCTGCTTCATTTCCTCTTGAAGCTTCTTTATCTGACTCCGCAATGAATTGACAGTGTCGTTAAGCATCTCAATCTCTGCCGTCTTCTCCTCGAATTGGCTGCGCAACTGAGCAATGTATGATTGCTGCTCTTTAAGACCGTATAGTTCAAGCAATTTTCTCTCAACAACCAACCTCTTATTCTCCAATTCCTTCACTAAATCACGCAGTAACTCCATCTCATAGACATTGTTCAATTCCTTACCTTGCAAGGGAAATCTGAACATCCTGTGATTGTTTTTTTTCTCTACATCAGAATTCAAATCTTGTTTCTTGTTTCTTGTTCCTTGTAACCCTTTTAGCAGCCTCCTCTTGTTGTGCTTTGTCATCTGATATGTTGTCCATGTACTTTTCCTCCTCCTCTTCTTCTTCTTCTCCCTTAATCTGCTGGAAGCTTGAGCCATAGTTCCCTAAATACATATTAATTAGAACCACCAAGACTTGACAAGGTAACAAACATGCAGGCCTCAGTAATAAACTTCTTTAATCTAAGCCAAAACTGGCACAAAATTGAAACACAAAACCACTATAAAAAAACAAAATGAAAAGAAAAAGGCTGGTAAGGTCACCTGAGAATTTGAAATTGGAAGAATGTGGCTTCTTGGAAGAATTAATGTTAATATGGGAAACAGATAGAGCTGCAACTGAGGCCAAAACCAAAAAGCTGAGCCTGAATATCATGTGAGTGATTGCAGTTTACGGCAACTGGATATCTGTGTGTAGTAAACTGAAATTTTATATGTGTTTTCACCATCACTATAATCTTATCAATCAGATGAATTATCTTCCACAGTTGATAATAAATCTCATCACCAAGCAGTGGTTGATCTTTTCCCACTTCCACTCCAGTCACTGCTATTTAATGCTTTTGGAACATCTAGTTACCATCACAGAAGAGTCAAAGCACAAAAACATCCACATGAAAAAAATCCGAGTCTCCCAGATATTCTTAAAGAGGCATATATGCCTATCACAGTTCAGTAACTTGCACAGACTGGAAAAAATACTTCAAATCTTCAATCTCAATGGACACCAATTATCCTTTATTCTTCTAATAAAATCACGTAAGTCAGGACAAGTCCAAATATTTAATTTTTCTAGTACCTTCCATAAACATGGGAAGAAATGGCTACAAAATTTGATCAATTCAAGTGGCAGTGGCAGGGTCTATCAATTCATGTCTTTATAAAATAATGGAAGTGGCCATTCATTGCATACCATTTTTCATCAGCCCTTTTTTTTTGGAGGGATACTTTTCGTTAGCCATTTATTTAACTTTTATATTTATAACAAAATGGAGTCCTTTTGAAATTCTATTGATTAAAATATTTATATGATTGAGGGTATGCTTACAAAATAAATTTATATTATTAATTCATTCACCGAAATAATATTTTCTCTAAATTGAAAAAAGAAAATTATATTCTCATATAGTGCATTTATATGTATCTTAAGTAATTATTACAATTTTCTTTTCATTTTTGTGATAAGGATTCAAGTCCTCAATACATAGTTATACAAGTAAAAGTTTTTACCACTTATTGTGAAAATAAATAACTCCTATAGTTTATTTCAAAAAAAGTAATAAATAACTCTCATAGTTGTCGTGTCGGAATGGATATCTCTATGTGTTATGAAGTAAATGTATGACATGCATATGTAGGGTGAGTTTATTAATCAGGACCAAAAATGTAAGTGAATCAAATTATATTGGAAAAGGAATGAAAAGAAATCACAATAATGATTTATAAGTAAAATTTTAATTGTAAACATGAATTTTATTTTTCAATTAAGAAAATGAATTTAATTTTTAAGGTGGGAGGAAAATCAAGTTTGCTTCCCTACCAAAAACTTATTTTTCATTGATTTAATTGCAAATTATCTACTTTAGGTATGGCTTAAAACAAATAGAACTAATTTTTTATTTTATTAACAATTAACCTCCACACTATTACACTAAACCCTTAATATTAAGGGCAAATAATTGTCCAATATGTATAAAGATCAAAAGCTTATTGAGGTTTAAAAAAAAATGTTGGATTGACAAATCGGAGTCATTGGACCCTATAAAATAACCAAAAAAAAAGAAAAAAATTCAATGACGGGAATGTTAGGGTAATGTGCCCTAAGAGCTTGTAATTTATAAATATTTAAATTAAATAATAAATATAATATATTTATTTTATTCAATTAGATGTGCATTTATGAAATGATTGCTTCATATAAATATCATGTAACATCCATGGTTACTTATGTAGTCTCAAACTAAGTATATAAATGTTATATACAAGAGGATTTAGTTTGAGATCAGTAATCTAAAGAGTCCGTAGAAAGCAAATAAAGCTGGGTACTTTGCTTGTGGTAAATCTACAGCTGCGGTCCATTTTGTATTTGATACGATGATCCTATCCGAGATCGTTCATGTGGTGACATGAAAATGGAGGCACCTTATATAATAGAGATTATATAGGACTGGACCATGATAAAATGAATTTCTTATTAAATCTGTTAAACAAAGAAATTTATATTTATCAACTAAATGATCATATATGGATTGATCTTAATCCTGAGTGTTTCATGGACTCCTATTTGTTGAGTCATATCTTTTGATTTACATGAGTGAGATTGTTATAGATTTACGGTCAATAAGCTTCGTACTTTGGAGATGTAATTTAATAAGTGGCTGGGAACATTCTACACAATAGTGGAATCCACTCCTTTTTGTGAGAAGTAGATTAGTAGTTCTCTTTAGTGTTGATTCGGGTCTTGAACAATAAGAGCGCTCGACTTTCTATTTGTAAATAAATGGAAAGATAAATTCATGAGTTGTTATGAATATATTATTCATTAGAGAATTAATAGTACTTAACGAAAGAAGAAATAATTAGAGAGGTATAACGGACTTTAATGACCTAACTCTAATTATGAACTACTCGTGGAGGATTGAACCATATGAAATGATTAAATCAATGGACACTGAAAATTCAGATTGTATAAAATATCTATAATTTTGAGAGTGCAATCTTAAGTTTTTAATGGAGTAACTTTAAGGTTAATAATAGTGAATTATTTAATTAAAGAGTTTAATTAATAATTTCGATATTATTGGAGCTCAAATTATAGATCCATTTGGTCCCCTTGTTAGCTCACAACCACATAAAAAAACAAAGAGAAGAATATAATTGGATTGTCCAATTATAAGTGTACATACAATTTTATGAACACGTTCACGAATAATTTAAATAATTTGATTATTTAAATATAAGTAATTATTTAATTATTTGTAAAGGTTAAAAGTTTAACTTTAAATTGTGTCATTAAATTATATATGATTTAGAATCATTTAATTTAATGAAAAATCTTTTAATTAATGAAAATGGTAATTTAATTTAATTGGAATTAGATTTCATATTAAATTAGATTAAAGAAGTTTTAATTTAATAGGAATTAGATTCCATATTAAATTAAAAGTAAAGAGTTTTAAACCAATAAGAAATATGATTTCATATTGGATTTGAATTGAGTTTTACAATTTAATTAGGAAATTGTATTCCTTATTAAATCAGAAAACTTTAACTCACCATTATAAAAAGTGTTTTATATTGATAACAAGAGAGAGAGAAAAATAGAGAGAATTTTTGGCTACATGAACCAAAAACTTCCATTAATTAAAAAGATTTTGTGTTTCATAGTAAGGAAGATCGGGTGGTAAAGAATTTGCGAATCAAAAGGGATCAATTCAATCTTCATGCAAGGTAAGATTCGATCTTATTAATTTAATTATTGAATTGTTATTACTAGCATCGATTGGACGTATTTTTATTTGGAAAATTTTTTGAAGTTCACGTTTCCGCATTAAATTCAAAATTCAATTTTTCCTTCAGGGAATACATGTGAGAATGATGTGGGAGTTGTAAATATTTTTTAAGGCCTTATTCCAAAATCTGTTGATTGTTAATAAATTAAAATATTAATTATAATATTAATTTTATGATCATGTTAATTATAATGTTAATTTTAGAAATTAAATTTACCATGTCACCTCTAAAGATTTAAGCCCACATGTCACATAAATAAAAGATTATATTGTTTTCATAAGTCTTATAAATAAGATAAGATGTGAATGAAATTTTATACATTTAAAATTTTAAATCTCGTATTTATTTATAAAATCATAAAATGTAGTGAAATTACATCCTACCACATCGTAATTGTTGAATAGAAATTGTAATTTGAATTATGATACGACAGATCAATACGAATCTAACATGAATATTACGGGTTATGTTTGATTATAAACATGTCGTATTAATAAATGGGTCAACCCATCTTAATCCCGTTTAATAATTGTACTGTATTTAGATTTTTTTAATTGTGTCACATGTCAACCCCTTTAATAGGAGCACAAAAAGTAATTTTACAATAGTGAAATTAAAACCCTAGTTCATTTTTCAAGCTGCAACTTTAGCCATGTTCAAAAATTAAAAAAGAAAAAAAAAAATTGCAACTTGCAGTCATCAGTGACACCATGCTCAATCTCAGGCCATGTTTGTTGCCTGAGTTTGGATAAAATTCAGTCCAAACTCATGTTTGGTAAGGACATAGG
Organism: Dimocarpus longan; assembly: GCA_022984855.1. Taxonomy (NCBI): domain Eukaryota; kingdom Viridiplantae; phylum Streptophyta; class Magnoliopsida; order Sapindales; family Sapindaceae; genus Dimocarpus; species Dimocarpus longan. Next base: position 18,400,751 of record CM041024.1, read on the forward strand.
ATTGGAAAAATCAATCCCATCTGAATTTTTTAACCCACTGTAATGGGTTAAATGAAACCCACTGGGTGTGCCGGGATAAATGAATCTCATCTTCCTCAACCATTTTTTTTTTTGTTTTTTTTGAAACCTATTTTGCAGCCATGGAAGAAGAACTAGAAGAAGAAGAAGAATCAGGAGAGAGACTAGAGGCGGTGTGTACAGTCAACGTCGGTCGGCGCTGATAAAAGAAATCGATCGGCAGCGCTGGACGATCGACAGGGCTGAAGAATCGATCGACGCTGATGAAGAAGAATCCATCGACGGCATTGGACGATCGACGGTGCTGGAGAACCGATCGGCGCTGAGGAAGAAGAATCCATCGACGGCACTGGACGATCGACGGCGCTGGACGATCGACGGCGCTGGAGAATCGATCGGCACTGAGGAAGAAGAATCTATCGACGACACTGGAGAACCGATCGGCAACACTGATGAAGAAGAATCGATCGGCGGCGGCGTTGGTGAGACGTGGAGGTGGAGGCTGCCACGGACCAACGATGACAAACTGGGTTTCTTCACGGCGCTGGAGCATATTTTTTTTAAACAACTATCTATTTATTTTTAAAAATAATTTAATTACTTAAATTTGATTTTATCCAATCCCATTTAAATCAAACACATCATAATATTAATCTATCCAATTTCATGTTACCCCAAACATATATACAGTATTAATTTATCCAATCTTATTCTATCCTATCCTATCTAATCCAATCCTATGAAAATAATCCAATCCCACATCCCAAACGAGGCCTTAAGTCTCAACCCGTTTAGACCCCAATCAACCCCTCTCATCCTCTTCGACGTTTCAGGCTTTCAACGCTACACCCTTCTTTTTCTCTCTTCGTCGAATCTGCCTTGCTTTTGTTACACTGCTGTTCTTTTTAGTTTGTCCCTTCATTCTCTTCGACGTCTCTTCTTCATCCGCTGTTCTTTGCCAAGGGCTCGGATCTCAGGGTTCATTTCAAGGTATATTTACGGTCTTGTGATCTATTTGTACTTGTTTTTTTATTTTATTTTATTTTTTTCTGAAATAGATCTATCTGTACTTGTTTTTATTCGATTTATAGGTTTTTTGCTTGATGTCTACTTGTGTTGTTTAACGAGTCTTATGGTTAGTGTACAGCTGTTAGGTTGAATTGAAAGGAATGTTTAAATTTGTGTTATCTTGCGCTCATAATACAAAGATAAAGCCACTACTTAAAGTAAAAAAAAAAAAAAGGTAAATAAGCACTAAGCAGATAAAATCTAACTATAACCTGTGTGCCTCAAAAAGCTTATCGTCTATCACTCGTTTATGTAATTCATGGCAAGCAATCGATTCCTGTTATGGGCATTTTAATAATAGAAAATGGGCTGAAAAAGGTCCAAAGATGAGCCCAGTATGTTTTCTTATGAGAAGAAGTCCAAGAGTCAACAGTCAAAGGAGGAAATATGTGGTTGTTTCTTAAACTGTGAACCCGAGCATATCTGAACGAATGATCGATCGTTTTAATTACTGAATGACTGATCGTATCATTTAAACACATGTTTGATAGCGTGAGGGTCTGACCGTATGTTATAACACTAAGCCAATCTGCTCGTGGTCAATAACTACTCGACAGTATTCTTCAAAAGCTATCGGAACGATTAGGAGGTCTTCTTATCTGATCGCTAGTCATAGAGGTAGATTACTTGGAACATCTGCTCGTTGGGTGTAATATCTGATCGCTTGAGTGGTCTGTTTGCTCAAAATACTCGTTAAATTTAACCAGTTGACCTTCTAGAATGCCGAATCAGTTCAATTCAGGAAATTAGTCAACTTATCTATTTCCATGCAAATCAAATCACGACATTCTCGGCAATTGCTGCAGATACGGTAGAGATAATCTTGGGAGATATTATTTCAATTAATGTATATTATTTTTTGTATTATCTATAAGATTCTTAAACTTATTCAAATTGTAACATTTCCTCTATAAATAGGGGATCAAATTCATTGTAAAACCCTAAGTAAGAAATATATATTGTTACTTTGAGAGAATAAAGGTGATGATTGTGGACGTAGACCATTACTTTGCCGAGCCACATAAAATTTATTATGTCCTGCTTGTTTTGATTTTAGTCATTGTTGTTTTGTTTGTTAGTTATTGTTTCGCAGGTATTGGACTTCAAGAACTGGGTTGATCAAAATTTGATGTCAATAATTCCAAAATGAAATTGTCAACAAATTAAAGATATGAAACAATACTATCAAAGGAGTGCTCAATAAGGACATAAACAAAAACAATATAATAGGGAATCAAAGTGCAAGCATTTTGTTTGTATGCTCTCTTTGACAACCAACACTCATACGGAATATAATAGCTATATTCATACAGTGCAACTTTTTTGTTTTTGTTTTTTGAATAATCAAGAAATCTTTCGAAATTGTTTAGTGAATTCGAGTTTGAAACCAGAGCTCCGTCGAATCTTACTATCTTTAAAAAACAGTAAACTATAGTCTTCAACTATGCAAATACCAATAAAAGCTTGAAGCTTTGATCATGAGGGGACAAACTTCAAGGCCCGATCATACTGGGCAACCTATAATGACAAGTGAAACATCTTAAGCTCACATTTTCTGAGCACAGAGCTCGACAGAACTTTTATTTTGATCAAACAAAGATCACACCAATGCAAAATCACCAGTACAAAAGACAATGAAAGTCTGCTTTAACGGTATCATATGGAATTATCGTGGCTTTTGTTTTTTTGATTTTTTTATTCAAATCCTTCTCATATATATGTTGAGTTTCTAGATCAGAGTAGTATTGTGTTTAAAAAAAAAAAATCATATTGTATTGTAATTTGTATGCGCCATATGATGACAAACTTTGACAAGTTTTACTTAAAATTTGTAGGATGAAAAATCTATCCAAGTTTTAACTTTAAATTTGTATGATGACACAGTAATCTATTTTACTAATTTTGTATGATGACAAATTTATCCCAATTTTAACTTTTAGTTATTATCTTTTGGCAAGTTACAATTTGGTGGAGCAATCAACTGTTGATAATATTGCTTTTTGTAATATGAAGCAGTATATTTGTGGATATATTTTTTATTTATCTTTGTGGATGTTTGTATTTTTATGTTTTGAATTGTATTTGTGGATGATTGTAATTTTAGGTTTTTGGATTGTATTTATGGATTTAAAAAGTCATGTATATTTATATTTTATTTTTATTTTTTATTAAAATTTAAATATATTAAATATGATTACATGAGTTAATGAACGTGTCAATAAACGAATAAAAAAACGATCCGTAAATAAATAGTTTAACCGTATCATATCTATGTTAACTCATATATAATTGTGTCGTGTTCGTATTAAAGGGGTCAAACTAGTTTATTAATCATATCGTAGAAAAAAATGATCGTGTCGTAACCAATCTGACCTGCCAACTCGGATTGCTACCCTAATGTTAAGTGTTAATTGTGTCATGTTAGGAAAAACCTCAACTTTGAAAAGAATAAAAAACATATTTATGATTTTATAAAATAAAAAAAACAAAGAACTTCTTCAATGTTTAAAAAATTGTTCGTAAATTTTATAAAGAATTTGATCCAAAATAAAATATAATGATTATTTGTAATTGATTTGAAATAAAAATCATAGAAATATCAAATTTGATTTCACAACTATTCATTTTGATTTCATTTCACATAATTTGTAATGTTAATGTATTATATTTATAACAAATATTTCCTCATTCAAAAAATAAATAGATATGTTTAAAAAAAAATGGTAACATGGGCTTGTTATGATAATTACAAGGTCTAATATATATTAGAATTTGATCTTTTTTTTTCGTATATTCCCGCTATTGATTATTTTTTTTTCCCTTTATAAAGTTTAATTTGTTAATTCAACCATTTCTTTAAATTTCAAGGACATTTTGATCTTTACACACATTAAATAATAACTACCATTAATATTAATAGTTTAATGTAACAATGTGGTGTTGATTGTTAATAAATTAAAAAGTTAACCCTATTTATTTTTCATCACACCTTATGTTTGTAATTTGTATTTAAATCTTTTTAATTTATACATGGGGTGTATAGAACTTATAAATCTTTCAACTATTTTTTTTTTTTGACAATAATCTTTCAATTATTTTTTAAAAAAATAAAAAAGATTTAGTAAACATTACACTTCACAAATAAAAAGCCTTATGGTTGTAATTTTTATTTAAATCTTTTTAATTTATACGTGGAGCGCACAAAACTTATAAATCTTTAAACTATTTTTTTAAAAAAAAAACAAAAATAGTAGACGTTACACTACACAAATAAAAAATCTAACTCTCTTAAATAGGTTTTTTTTTTTTTTCTTTTTTTGAAATTTAAATGCTATTTGGACCAATAAAAGAAAAAACAAAAAAAAAAAAAGAAAGAGAATCTTGAAAGTAAGGTAAAGTGCAAGGCATTGTGGTGAATTTTGATATTCGTTTTATATTATCAGGCACGTAATAATAACCCTAAAACCCCCCAAAATCGATACTCGTCAGCGACTGACACTCCACCACACTCGATGGACGCGCGTCGCAGCAATCGAGCTGTCCCCAAGGTCCGCCAGGTCGGCTTCGTCACTCCGAACCCTAACTCCGACCCCAACCCTACCCCGCCCGCTCGCTGTCACTCCGTCCCCGTCGAGTCCTCCTCCCCTGCCCTCTCCGAATCTCCGGCCAGCGGCAACTCCCTCTCCCCCGTCATGATTCCTCCTCCACGCCACCACTCCGATAACACCGTCTACGTCCGCTCCGCCGCCATCCCTCTCCCCGACTACTCCTCCCGCCGCCCCCTCCCGGCCGAACACCCCCCCGTCGTCGGCAGCTACAATCCGGCCGAGTCGGTGCTTGGCGAAGTCGTCTCCTCCCCCAATCACTCCGAGGACAACAACTCCGAGGCTTCCACTACGTTGGATTGGTTTAGTAGAAGCGGTTCGGGTAAATTCACTGCCGGTTCAAGTTTCCCCGGTGGCGGTTTCGACTTGACCACCGTCAAGTCGGAGAAATTCACCGCCAAAAAGAACACCGCTGGAGTGCCTGGTATGTTTGATCTTTTGCTTATTTAACTTACCTTGTTTTTTTAAAAAAAAAAAAAAAATTTATTTTGCTGCTCATGATTAAGATAAAAATGTTCCAGAAAAGAGTGGAGCGGTTGCTGTGGAAGCACAAAACGATATTGCATCCAGTACGAAACCAACAAAAGCTGAAACGAAGGCAAAAACTACAAAAGCTGAAAGACGTGCTTTACAAGAAGCCCAACGAGCAGCAAAAGCAGCTGCAAAAGGTTCAAATATTTTGATCTGAACCATAAAAAATTATAGCTTTTTAATTTCTCAGTTGCGATAACAGATAAATGTTAAAAATGCAAATCAAATCATGTTGGTTTGTTGAATTGAATGCTGCATACACTATTGTTTCATATGTACTTTTTGTGTTCAGTGGCTTAGCACTTTGTTACATGTGATGTTTTACATATTCTTGATTCGTCATGTTTTTTTCAGCTGAGGGAAATAAATCTGCTGTGGCCTCTGGGGGAGCGACCTCTGGTAAACCGACAAAGCAGCCTATACAAAAGAAAGAGGATCCTCCCGTCACATCTTTGATTGCAGGCGCTGAGAGGAAATCAGGTGATCGTCCAGTAGATAAAGAGAGGAAGAAAGATGTGCCGCCTCCACGAATGCAGTTTGATGACAAGAATCGAGTGGAGAAGGCCAGAAAACGATCCATAGTCAATCAAACTGAAGTTAGAAACAGAGTTGAATTGTTTCGACATTTGCCTCAATATGAACATGGATCACAGCTTCCTAATCTTGAACTGAAATTTTTCCAACTTGACTCGGTGCATCCTGCTGTTTACAAGGTATTGTGCATGGTCAACTTATGAATATTTCATTCGTTGCATGATATAACTTGCAAGCATTCAAGTAAGTGAAACATGTTTAGACAGCTTCTAGTTACAGGACAAGCTGCTACTATTTTGATGCTGACATACAAGTGTGCATGTGTAGGCGATTAGCTTAATTATAAAATTGTATTTTATTGTCATTATCTTCTTTTGGTTTTGTATCGTGGTTCCAAGTTATATGCGATCTAGTGATAAGAGTGTGCATGAATGTATCTATGGTTTTTTGTATTTAAGAGTTATACTTAATGTCAAATATGTTTTTTAAGTGTTCAGTTCATGCTTAAGACATCCAGCCTAAGTGCTAGCCAGTTTTTTGTCATAACATCTTTGTGTTGAATAAGTCTCCTTTATACATCCTGATTCCTTAACCTCAAGATGTACACCGGAAGAGTGTGATGATGCTCAAGTTACTTTTCAAAGTAAGAATATTTAAGAAATGGGAAGTAAATTGATGTATTTTTGTAACTTTTTCTCTACATGAATTCATAGTGGTAGTTTGGTTGTTGAAAATATTCTAGTTGTTAAAAGTTTCTGGAAAGCAAGTAGATTGCTACATATTCAACATGCAATTGATAGAAATTTGATCTGAGATAGGATAGGCATAGGAGTTGGGGATAGATGTTATATCCGTTGTACCACCCTTTCCTGAGCAAGCTATCACTTGTTATGATTGGTGGGATCAAACGCAAGCTCTCTGTTATGCATTTTTATGTAACATAAAACATGAATTCTTGCACAAATGTTGACATGTTAATAGTTTTGCTCACTTCAAGCATGGTTAAGCTGAAACATTATACTGTATTTAACACGTGGTTTTCTTGTAAATTAGCCAAATACTAACTTAAGTAGTCAAATGATGATCACATGACCAAAACAAAGTATTTCTAAACCAAAACTACAACAATAAGTTCGTAAGATAAAAGGTATGAGATGAAAGAAAACATATTGGTACACAGTAATCACTTTCCGGTTTTTAGTTGTCTTTTTTTAGGTTATAAGAAATCTTTTATACTCCATATACTTAGAGTACATGTATATCTCTTAATTTAGGTAGTCAATACATTTTTTTTTTTTTTCCATTTTAACAAGAGTTGAGAACTAAGCATAGCTCATGGTGGTAGATAAGCTATTTATTTATACTAGTATTATTCTTATTCAAGGGGAAAAAATTAAAAGCTCTAAGTTCCTTACTACATTATGAATTATAAGTACTGTATTTGTGAAATTGTCAGGTTGGATTGCAGTATACTTCAGGAGAAATATCGGGGGGCAATGCTCGTTGTATCGCAATGCTTCAGTCATTTCAGGAAGCCATTAAAGACTACTCCACACCATCAAAAAAAACTCTTGTCAGGGATTTAACTGCAAAAATCAGTAGTTATGTCTCATTTCTGATTGAATGTCGACCTCTGTCTATGAGCATGGGAAATGCAATTAGGTTTCTGAAAAGTCATATTACCAATTTACCTTTAACTCTTTCTGAATCAGAAGCAAAAGCTGTCCTTTGTAAAGATATTGATCGATTCATAAATGAAAAGATAATACTTGCTGACAAGGTGATTGTTAGACATGCTGCTACCAAAGTCAGGGATGGAGATGTTCTTCTCACTTATGGTTCATCGTGTGTTGTTGAGATGATTTTCTTGTATGCCCATGAGCTTGGGAAACAGTTTCGTGTTGTGGTGGTGGATTCACGTCCAAAGCTTGAAGGCCAGGCATTACTTCGAAGGTTGGTTGCAAAGGGCTTGAGTTGTACATATACTCATATAAATGCTGTTTCTTACATTATGCATGAAGTTACTCGAGTCTTCCTGGGAGCGTCCTCTGTATTGTCTAATGGAACTGTATATTCGAGGGTTGGGACTGCATGTGTTGCTATGGTTGCTCATGCATTCCGAGTTCCAGTCCTGATATGCTGTGAAGCGTACAAATTTCATGAGAGGGTACAGCTTGATTCAATCTGCTCTAATGAGCTTGGTATGTCTGCTTTTTTGGCTGTTAACTACATGATTTTTAGCTTTTAAATGACTGCTTTAAAGCATCTTGAAGTAACTTGCAGGTGATCCAGAAGCTATTGCAAAGGTTCCTGGAAGAATGGATGTGAATTATCTGGATGATCGGGCCAATACAGAAAACCTCCAACTGCTCAATCTAATGTAAGGTTTCAGATATTTTATCACATAAACGAAGAATAGGAATTTATAACTTTTGCTGAATGATTCTGATTCTCATCTTGGTATGATATAACAGGTATGATGCTACTCCTTCAGATTATATCTCAATGATTGTTACAGATTATGGCATGGTAAGTTGTGTTTGAGGAACGTATTTGTAAGTTACTGTTTCATCATTTATTGCAAGACATGCTAGGTAATGTTTATTGTTCACTCTGTTACATGTTACAGTTTGCAAATACTGCTAAGAAATTGTCTGTAAGCCCTGGATGCATCACGCATGTTGACTTGTAGTGTTAGGATTGGGCTAGATGTCATAGATGATAGAGATCTCTTTAATAGTTAATTTATTTGTTTTCTTCTTGTTAATGTAGATACCACCCACAAGCGTGCCTGTCATTGTGCGTGAGTATCGAAGGGAGCATTTGTTGATTGGATAGAGTTCCTCATGCTTCGGTATCAATGGTTATTGGCGAGGGAGCACATAGACAACAATAAATTTCTAGATTTTTTAATGTAGAAATTGCTTTTAATCATTCTTTTTTGCATACATCATGATTCCAGGTCATGTCAAGTTTATATTTGAAGTCCTTGAGTATGACTAAGTGAAGAGTGGGGTTTTCGCCGCTCCATGCAGTTTTGGAGATGTTTTCTTGTGTTCTACAGTACAATTAATCTTTGTCATAAGCTTTTCCCCCCTTTTTCCAGCTTATGTAGTCCTTCCTAAGCAAAAGGCTTACATGATTAACTCAATCATTCCATGGACAATTTGTTGAACTTGAACCTTCACTTGATCAGTGGAGATGACAACTGACTAGGTTGAACCAAAGCCAAATGACAAATCAAAACAAATTTTGTTATATTTATCTGGCTTCCTTTCTTTAAGTGCTTAACTCAGCATGTGCTTTCGTTTTTAAAAATTGGTAAGATGTGTAGGTTTCAAAACTTGGTTTCTTTATTAAAAAAAGGATCAAAGAAGGAACCGATCCAACTGAATAGTAGATGTAAATTTTTTGTGTTTGCTTACATCAAAAAGGTCTTCAGAGATAACTGTAGAGAAAAAAACAAAAGTAAATTTATTCTCCATATCCTGTAGATGCAGATTAAGGGGTTGTGTGTTTTTTACATTTAATAGTATTGAATTAGGTCAATTAAGAGATTTTTATTTGTTTTTTTAAGTGGTTAAATCATTTAAAATCATTCAAAAATAATTGAAAAACAAAATTTTTTCTAACTTTTTATTTAATATAAAATCACTGAAAGAATTTTTTTTTTTTTTTTGTCGACTCAACTTTATAGTGAAGATTAACATTGATTAACATTTGCATTGGAGAGATCTTTTTTCACACAATCTTATCTGATATCTTATTTTTTTATAATCCATATTAACATTATAGATATTCTAATATAAGAGAATTAGTGTAGATAAAGTCTCAAACCTTAAGCTTAGAGGGTAGGTGTAATTTCCTCTTTATTTAGAAGGAATTACATAATAGTTTGCTTAATAATAGAAGAAAACATATTTATTTTTTATTATACAGTATCCTCACTTTATTAGTCAAATTTTGTTAAGATTAATTAACTTAAGGATAATTTTATCTTTTAATTTTTTTAAAAACATAAAAATTATAATTATAAAATTAAATAATGATTAAAAGTAATAAAAATTAAAAAAATCTACATCATTCATTAATTTAAAAATCTTTTTAATTTTCAAATAGAAAATTAAAAATTAAAAGTTAAAAATATAAAAATTTGAAAATTAAAAAATAAATTAAAAACAAATTCGTCTTGTTGAAGATGAAAAATCAAATCAAAGAAATAAGAAAAAAAAATATCAAATCAAATGTAGATGAACAAAAAAAATACAAAAAAAAAAAATGAAAACCACCTAAAAACCCAGAACAGAGGTGGATGAAAACCCTGTAAAAAGGGAGAATGAATTTTCAAGGGTCTCACCACCACCACCGACTGTCCCCATAACATCACCACCTCCATCGCTGCCCAAAGACTCACCACTAACAAATTTGCACGACCCTTTTTGCTTCTTTGATTGATCATCAAATCTCCTGCTTTTCTCTTTTTTTTTTAAGAAAAAAAAAACATAATGATAATCAAAACAAACCCAAAATTTTGAAAATAAATTATCTGAAACTAAACCAAAACTCAAACCCTAAATTTTGATCAAAATCACAAACCAAAACCCAACTAGATGTGAAGTAAACCCATCTAAATCCAAAGCCAAACCATCAAACACACAACCTTATCTACCTCTTCGAACCCCCCTCTTCTCCTTTTCCATGCCTATGGTCTCTTTCATAGGAGACTTAATGGTCTCCATCGTCAGCTTGATTCATCTCTGGGCTTTTTAGATTTCAATTTTTTTTTTTCCTTATTTCATCTACAAGGGAGACCCAAGGTGTGGTTGCCACCGACTTTGATACTGGTGGTCGCGTTTGTTTGTTTGTTTGGAAAAATAAATGATTGGTTGAGGCGATGGAGGAAATGGAAGAAGAGACGGGTTAGGAGATGTTTGGGTTTTTTTTTTTTTTTCATTTTAATAATTTATTTTTTAACTTTTAATTTTCTGTTTGAAAATGAAAAGGATTTTTAAATTTATTTTTCATATTTAAAAAAATTAAAAAAAATCTCAATCACCTATCTCTAATAATTTATTTTTTAACTTTTAATTTTCTATTTGAAAATGAAAAGGATTTTTAAAATTTTAAATTTATTTTTCATATTTAAAAAAATTAAAAAAAAAATCTCAATCACCTATCTCTAACAATTTATTTTTTAACTTTTAATTTTCTGTTTGAAAATGAAAAGGATTTTTAAAATTTAAAATTTATTTTTTATATTTAAAAAAATTAAAAAAAAATCTCAATTACTTGTCTCTCATCTGGATGATGAATATATACTTTTAATTTTTAATTTATATTTTATTTATATTTATATTTTTTTATGTTATTCATGAATAGAATGATTATTTGGTCAAAATTTATGATCAAACGTTAAAATTAACTAAAATCAACTGATGGAATAAGGATTTACGGTAGTAAAAGGATAAACATGCTTACGATCGTTTTTAGGCAAACTGGTTGTGCAATTCATTTCTTTATTAATAAATAAAGTACCTTCAAATCAACCCTAGTACGGCGTCGTTTGAAGTCTACTACGTTCAAATCAACCCTATAAAAGTGTTCAATAGCAGTTGTTATCCTCTCTTGGCTACCTCACCAGTCACCACCGCCGATACTCCCGCGTTTATACGCCGCCGTTTGAACAAATCCTTGTCTGAGCAAATAAGCAAACTCCTCCGTCTCCACTAGTACCTCGCCGTTTTCAAGCTACTTGATAAAAAACTTCCAAGTGCTACGACGCCGTTGGAAGCTGCCGTCTCCGGAGAGGTCAATTTCAGTCAAGTTTGTAGTTTTTCTCTGTACAAGACACCGTTTCTAGCTCTTTTGTAGATTTTTTTAATTTTAATTATTTTTTTTTTTAAATTTTGTTGTGTTTTCAGTGAATTTATGGGGTCGGTGAAGAGGAAATCGATGGAGGAGCCGTCGAGTTCGCAGCAACAGAGAGAGGAGGACGACGGCCGAAAACTACAACAACAACAAGAACAGGTGGCTTGTCTACATGACGTGTCGTATCCGGAAGGCTACGTGGCGTCGAATTCCTCTGAGGCGGCTCGACATGACAACAAACCTGCCAAGGAGTATCCCTTCGCGCTTGACCCGTTCCAGTCTGAGGCCATCAAGTGCCTGGACAGTGGCGAGTCCGTCATGGTTGGTACATATGTCATGAATGTTATTGTTGCGTTTTGTGTTGTTTGTGTTTAGATCGTTAGAATTAGCCAACTTTTATTGCTGTGCTACTGAATTAGCTGTTTTAGGGTACCAAAATGTGTTATTTTACATTTTTGTATGCAAAATTTGTGTTTAGGAAGCTGAAATTGACGACATATTATGAGGGGTTTAATACGCTTTGGTAGTGAATCAGCCAACTCTGTGTTCGAAATTTGTGTTATTTTATGTATTTTGTATGTATAAATTGCGCTTAGAGAGCTTGAAACTTACTAAATGGTTAAGAGGGATAAACTGCTATGTACTGAATACGTAATTCTAGAGTTCAAAATTTGTGTTGTTTTATGTATATGTACTTATAATTCGTGTTTAGAGAGGTCATATTTAGGAAATTTTACTAGGAGTCTAGGGTTAAATAAAAAAAATGTCATCTTCAGCATTGGAATTTACAGCTGTAGTTTTAAAATAACAACTTTGTAATTCTAGTAATGTATATTGAAATCCACAACTCTGTTGTTATGATATTGGTACTGAAATAATAAAATAGGATGATCTTCTTAATATGCAGAAAAAGTGCATATATGTATATGTATATATATATATTTGTTTGTTTAAGTTGGTATATGTTCTATCTATTGTCAGGTTTCGGCTCATACTTCAGCTGGAAAAACTGTAGTGGCATTATATGCGATTGCAATGTCTTTGCGGAATAAGCAAAGGGTCATTTACACTTCACCAATTAAGGCACTCAGCAACCAGAAGTATAGGGAGTTTAAGGAAGAGTTTTCGGATGTTGGGTTGATGACTGGGGATGTGACTATTGATCCTAATGCTTCTTGTTTGGTACGTTTGCTTGCTGGATGTTGGTTTTTAGGCATTGAAGCAATTTGATTTACGGATTGCTTATATGTAGTTTGATTTCAGGTGATGACTACAGAAATCTGGCGCAGCATGCAGTACAAAGGTTCGGAGGTTACACGGGAGGTGGCTTGGGTCATTTTTGATGAGGTACATTACATGCGCGATCGTGAGAGAGGTGTGGTATGGGAGGAGAGTATTGTTATGGCTCCTAAAAATTCCCGATTTGTATTCCTCTCAGCTACTGTGCCAAATGCTAAGGAATTTGCTGATTGGGTTGCAAAGGTTAGATTTTTCGTCCTTTGTCTGAATTTGTATGTCACAGTTAACATTGGGATGGAGTTCTCAGTGTTGAAAATGATGAATTAGTTTCTACATAATTTAGAGAATGTAGAAAGATGTTGAAAAGGTGTGATCTGAGTTGGTGAGAACTAATGGTTTTAGATTGTCTATATGCATCTATTGAACACCCAGTTTCCGCATTTGACAGAGCAACTAGTAGGATCAAGATGATTTTATGGATTAATTAATTTTCTTGTATGATCAAAGTTCACCAAAAAAATAAAATAAACAAAAATAAAAGGATATTTACCTCTGCTTATCTAATAAGTGGTGTTATTGCAGGTTCACAAGCAACCATGTCACATTGTTTATACTGATTATCGACCAACACCCCTTCAGCACTACATTTTCCCTGCTGGAGGTCATGGTCTATACTTGGTGGTGGATGAAACGGGGAAATTCCGTGAGGATAGCTTCCATAAAGCTTTGAATGCACTAGTCCCTCCTGGGGAGGGTGATAAGAAAAGAGAGAATGGGAAGCGGCAGAAAGGGTTGGTGGCAGGTAAAGTTGGTGAAGAGAGTGACATCTTCAAGATGGTGAAAATGATCATTCAGCGTCAATATGACCCTGTCATAATTTTCAGCTTCAGTAAAAGGGAATGTGAATTTCTTGCAATGCAGGTTTGTAACTTTTATGTATTCATATATGCTTCCTTTTTGGTAGGTTGGGAGTGGTAATTTGCGTGTGTCCATCAGTAATTTGTTTTCCAAGCCTATCTAGTGTTAGCTTGGACAGGCTTCTAACTTGTGTGAGCCTTTCCAATCCTGCTACCTCTACCTTAAGTTTTGATATATTAGCAATTCTATGTAGCTATTTGTAGGATTTATAATACATGGCATGAAATTTTTGTAATCTGGCTCAATATGTGTTAGTCATTAAGCTTTATCGTTCAGCATATGTTTTCCCTTTTCCATCTTGTAATTCCATTTACTTTTGTCTTCTTCTTTTTTCGTTAAGAACCTATGTCATATCTTCCTTTTTCTGAAGATTTGAACACTCAATATTCATTCTTTTCCTCTTTCCAAGTCTATATAGATGGCAAAAATGGATTTGAATGAGGATGACGAGAAAGTGAACATAGAAACAATTTTCTGGAGTGCTATGGACATGCTTTCGGATGATGATAAGAAACTACCTCAGGCAAGATACTACTTCTCTTCTTCCAAACTTTATGCATGCGTGCATGCTTGTGTGTGCGTGTTTATGTCTGATGATCTGCATGTGTAATAAGTTATCATAAAACTGAATGTAAGGATACGGTCTCATTTAAATTCTTGAGGCTGAGATGCTGTGAGTTCCTCTTCCCTTGCAATTTACATTGGTAGATCAAATCGGACCAAAATTCTTGTAGAGTTGCTAGGTGAATCGAAGCAGAGTAGTTGTAATTGATTCTAATTGCAATTTCTGAATGGATGAATGAGAATCTATAGAGAAGAAGTAGACTTTAGTTTTGAATATTGCTCTTAGAATATCTTAAGCATCTCAATCCAGAACTCTTGGCATCAAAGGTAGGACTAGGTCTTGCATTATACAGGTTTAATAGTTGCTGAATTATCTTTTATACTTATCACTAAATGAAACATAAGGAATTGGATCAGCATAGATGGACATCATGGACTTGTTTTCTAAATTGATAAGTAGGATTTGCAAAGGAAAATTAGAAAAATTAGACCTATGATTGTAAGTCCGTATATTGCCAGGTGTAATATATATATATATATGTATATGTGTGTGTATATATAAATACCTGTACCAAAGCCTGAGCTGTTGCAAAGAACAAGATGAAAAGACCTGAAGTTTCAAATAGTCACACATCAGATTTTGTATAATAATTTTCAGACGTCATTTTTTTCTATTTTTACTGTTCATGAACTTACAAGATACAAGTTACTTATGGTGTTTCCATTTTGTATTATTATTGTTTTTAACCATCAGGGCTTTGCGTATATTCTGTACACAGGTCTCAAATATGTTACCTCTCCTGAAACGTGGAATAGGGGTGCATCATTCTGGCTTGCTTCCGATCTTGAAGGAAGTGATTGAGATATTATTTCAAGAAGGACTGCTGAAGGTCTGAGCAAATTATACATATAGTCGTTACTCGTTATCTTCTTTTGCAATTTAGAATAGTTAATGACTGGTAAAGAATTATTATTCACCTGTATTGCTACAAATTTGATGGTTTGTCCCCATAAATATAGTTACTTCATACATTTCACTCTATAAACTAAAATCAGGGGAGAGAAGCAAGCTATGAGTCAATTAATATCTGTTTATTAGCTGATGCTTGAGTCTGTTCTCAGCAAATTCATGTCATTTCGAACCTGGTTCCAGCAAATAGCATCTTCTTATTGATGCTATATGTTCTCCAAACAGTGGTAACAAGTAGGTTATTTTATTGTGTGGAGAAGAAAGGATAATATGTAGAACAGCTTCTCACATCCTTGATAATCAGGGTCATGGTTTCTTTCAACTTGGAGGATTCATGTTTGGGTTTCTAAGAATAATTTTTGTGAATGTGAAGTAAAGAGAGGTTCCTAATTTATTGTGCTTGTTTTGAAGTATGAAGCTCTATTGAGATTCATTTTTAATTTATATGGATAATTTTTTTTGTATGTTGACTGATATTAACTGGTTTATTATCATTCTCTAGTGTGTTTTTGTAATTCCAATGTCATGAAGACTAAAAAAATTTTGTTCAGTGTTTGTTTGCCACAGAGACTTTTAGCATTGGTTTGAACATGCCTGCAAAAACTGTTGTATTTACGAATGTGCGTAAATTTGATGGGGACAAATTTAGATGGATATCTAGTGGAGAGTACATACAGATGAGTGGCCGTGCTGGTCGTCGAGGCATTGATGAACGTGGGATATGTATCCTTATGGTTGATGACAAGATGGAACCTTCAACTGCTAAAGTGATGCTTAAAGGAAGTGCTGATAGTTTGAACAGGTATATTTGGTGCTGTCAGTTTAAATGTTAAGTAGTCTAATTTAGGATTATAAATTCCTGACTTATAAGATTCCCTTTTCTCTATTTTTTTGAATTGATGATTCATCTATATAGTGTTAAGTAGTCTAAAACATTATGTTGGCATGCAAAATCACAAAGAGAGAGTGTTGCAAGATTCTTAGTGGAGAGTTTACTGCCCCATCTAGCTTAACTACTAAGGGTTCCTTTAAGCTGCCTCTATTTTCCTTACCCCTGGACTTCAGCCACTGGTTCAAGATATCGTAGGCATTCTCTCTTAATATGTTTTTGAAGAGAGTGAGATAAGCACGTGTTGATGATGTGAGTTAATTTACATCTAATTCTAGACTAGATTTGATTCCCCTGCAACAGAACTATGATGAATAAAAATACTCTTATCTCATTAAATCTCCCATCACGGTGTGGTAGTATAATATTATGCTGATGACTGGAAGTTGCATGGCTGAATTAGATGTTAGATCGGTGGCTTTGTTCCCTTCTCGTCATTTCCATTGTTATCTATCAATTATTAGTTTTTTTTGAGTGCGTAATGACTTGATTATTTATGATGTGAAAGATCTTTATATTAATTCATTATGTCGAGACATTGTTAAGAATTCAGTCTAGAATAGTTCTGATGCTGTATTATGAGCAATGCTATCATTGTGCATTGAAACCATTATGCTATTTCTGGCTGGATCCATATCATATTTGACTATAACTGAAAGTTATACTTGTATAGTGAACTAGAAATGCTCTCTGACTTATTTTTCACTTTTCCTTTCTAGTGCCTTCCATCTAAGCTACAACATGCTTTTGAATCAAATCCGCTCTGAAGATGGCAATCCTGAGAATTTGCTTCGTAATTCATTCTATCAGTTTCAAGCTGATCGCAGCATCCCTGATCTCGAGGTTAGTTAACATAGAAGCGTCTGATTTTTTTCTTTTGAACCCAATTTTGTTTTTTGTGATTTTTGCTGTAGAATACTCTCAAAGAATTTTATTAAATGGGTTATTTGATTTCTACTTTCAGAGCTAACTTTTGAAATTGTTATATACCAATTTATTGGAAAAATAAATGTTACTTTGTAGAAACAAGCTAAAGTCCTTGAAGAAGAGAGGGATTCAATGATAATCGAAGAGGAAGATAGTTTGAAAAGCTATTATAATCTGCTGCAACAATTCAAAAGTTTGAAGAAGGATATTCGTGATATTGTCTTCTCTCCGAAATACTGTTTGCCTTTCTTGCAACCAGGCAGGTTCATCTGTATAGAATGCACAAGGAGTGATGAAAAGTCCCCATGTTTCTCCGCTGAGGACCAGGTCACATGGGGAGTAGTAATTGAATTTGAGAGGGTAAAAACTGTTAATGAAGGTGGGACCTCATTTTTGTTTGTTGTAAGCAGTGCCTAGCAGTTTTAAGTTTTTCTAATTGTCAATGGTGAATGCTTGATCCAGATGATGAAAGTCGGAAACCAGAAGATGCAAACTACACTGTGAATGTCCTTACAAGATGTGTAGTAACCAAAGATGGAATTGGGAAGAAGACTTTTACGATCATCCCCTTGAAAGAGGCCGGAGAACCACTTGTTGTTTCTGTACCTATCTCTAAGGCAAGTTCCCTGATACAAATCATATTTTTCCACTTGTCCATTTTTTCTATAAGGTCCGTGATATTGTAATTTTCAAGACTTCTGTGGTTTGTATCCAGTGTTTGTATGTTCATGTTTATATTTACGTTTCCGAAGCAGATTGTCTTAAGCCAGTGTAAGGATTTGTGATTTAGAGAAGGAAAAATTTACTGCTATGCTATATCTTGTACAGATTGTTAGTCTAAGTAGTGCTCGCTTGCCTATGCCGAAAGATCTTCTGCCACTGCAAACTCGAGAAAACATGCTGAAGTCCACAGTTGAATTTCTTACTAGAAATTCTAGTGGACTGCCTCTGGATCCTGAAACAAACATGGGGGTTTGTTATTGTACTTCTCTTTTACAGATTATTTCTTGGTTTTTATTATTATTTTTTTTAACACAAATTTGTCATTCTGCAGATTCGGAGTAGCTCATATCGGAAAGCAGAGCGTAGGATAGAGGCTTTAGAAAACTTGTTTGACAAGCATGAAATTGCTAAGTCCCCACTTATCGAGCAAAAACTCAAAGTACTACACAAGAAGCAAGAACTGAGTGCCAAGATCAAGTCAACTAAGAGACAAATGCGTTCTTCCACTGAATTGGCATTCAAAGATGAACTGAAGGCAAGAAAACGGGTTCTCCGGAGGCTTGGGTAATTACAACATATTTATATAATTTCCCCTTGCTTCTTTTGTCTCCATTATTTTCATTTATAAGCTGTCTTCCTTGTGGTTAACTTGATAGCTGTGTTGCCTTATTAAACATGATTTTCTTCTGTTTTCTCATAGCTGTCTGACCTTGAATTGACAACCTGAAAGTTCAACAACAACATGGTTAAATTTTGGACCAGTGTTTGATTGTCCTTGTCAAAGTATTATTTAATCACTGCAAAGTGATAATATTTGTTTTATGCAATCATTAAGTGACAGTGTTATGGATTTTATCACAGATATGTCACAAGTGATGATGTTGTAGAACTGAAAGGAAAGGTAGCTTGTGAAATCAGCAGTGCTGATGAGCTGACTCTGACAGAGCTCATGTTCAATGGAGTTCTAAAAGACTTAAAGGTCGAAGAAATGGTGTCCCTTCTCTCTTGTTTTGTGTGGCAGGAAAGGCTCCAAGATGCTATGAAGCCCAGGGAAGAACTTGAGTTGCTTTTTACACAATTACAAGATACAGCTCAGAGAGTTGCCAAAGTTCAATTGGAGTACAAGGTATTTGTTACATCATAATCCCTTAACGTAGATTTGCTTTCAAGGTACTAAAAGTTGCATTATAACATGGTGAAGAAAACAATCTTGTTCAGTTATTAAATACATCTTGATCACTAAAAGCACCCTTGACTATGAGGAAAACACACAAGTGTTTCGGTCATTTTGCAAGCATATTGTGAGGTGTCTAGAACCCTTTCAGATGTGCTATTAGACAAACATCAGGCTGTTTCAGACATATAATACAGCCTGATGTTTGTCTATCTTTAGTGTTGTAGCTTGAGTAGATATCAATATTTTGAAATTTTGTTTGGCATTTGCCTCTTATTAATTGATAATTGAGATTTGGTTCTTTTTTTTTTTATTTTTTAATATTATATGTCACAGGTCCAGATTGATGTGGAGAGTTTTGTGAGTTCATTTAGGCCTGATATCATGGAGGCTGTTTATGCTTGGGCAAAAGGATCCAAGTTCTATGAAATCATGGAAATTACACAGGTTTTTGAAGGAAGCTTGATCAGGGCAATCAGGAGACTCGAAGAAGTTCTTCAGCAGCTTATACTAGCAGCAAAGTCCATTGGAGAAACAGAGCTAGAGGCAAAATTCGAAGATGCTGTTTCCAAGATTAAGAGAGACATTGTTTTTGCAGCATCATTATACTTGTAATTCACCACCCGTAGACTTACTTTCCTCTATAATGATGTGGAAGGTCAGCTCTTCTGAGATTCGATTTTCTCGTCGGTGCCACGAGTAATCAGACATGAACGAAGAGCAAAACATACACCCAGCAAAGCGATTGCAATTTGTGAACAACCTGGATGCAAATGGGACAAATGGGTAAAGAGAGAGATCTCAAAGGCATGCAAGTCTTGTGGTGAGGAGCTGTAACATATATACATGCTTCTTGAAGGTATATCTGCCCTCGGTCTTGATAAAATTTATTTATTTATAGGAAAAATTAGTTTTATGTAGTAAATTGTATTTCATTAGTTAGTGGCTTTAGAAGTTGAGTTTTATTTTTGCAATTCTTGATTTATTTGTTGAAAAAGTAACATGAAAAAGCAGTCTTGTGCTTCTTAGCAATTTTGTTTCGATTGTTGTAATCGAAAGCATATTATTAAAGGTTAAAATCGTGACAAATTAACACAAGTTCATGCAGCATAAACTTTTGATTTTGTGTATGGTTAATTTAGAATGACGAAGTGCAAGTGCTAGTGTGCGAATGACATGTAATAAATAAATATCTATATAATTTTTATCTCAGTACGTATTAAAATTAATTAATTAATTAAGTCAATACATTGTGAATGAATTATTGATTAGATATAACTGTATAAGTGATTGTTGATTAAGCCAAAACAAGTAAAAGTAGATTTAACAGTTTATAAATGAGATATTGAATTTATTATATCAGTGTGTATTAGAAAAAATAACTTCTATATATATGTGTTTATATATAGTTTCTAAATATTATCTTTAATTTATATATTTATAATTAGAGCAAATTACAATTTAGCCACCCGGTTGAAACGCTTTTACGGGCGGAGCAATTGTTTTGATGTTATTACAATTTACCCCCGACCGTTAGTAAGATCAGTTAAATGTAACGATAAACAGTATCAAAACAGTAAAAGGACGAAAATACCCTTTGACTGAAATTGACCAGTTGACCAAATATAAATCTGGTCAACTGATTACTCTCTCTCTGATCAGTCTTCTACCAGTCTCCCCTCTTCCTCTCATTCTTCTTCTTCTATTCTTCCGCTTCTTCTTCTCATTCTTCTTCTTCTTCTTCTTCCACTTCTTCTTCTTCCTTTCTTCTGCTTCTTCTTCTGCAGATCGGGTTCACTCCGATGGGTTCGTGACGAACCCAGATCTCTGGGTTCGTGACGAACCCAGAAGTCTGGGTTCGTGACGAACCCAGAAGTCTGGGTTCGTCACGAACCCAGATGGGTTCCTGATGAACCCAGACTCTGGGTTCTCAGGAACCCAGAGGTCTGGGTGACGAACCCAGATCTCTGGGTTCCTGAGAACCCAGAGTTTGGGTTCCTGAGAACCCAGAGTTTGGGTTCCGACGAACCCAGAAATCTGGGTTCATGAACTCAGAGTTATCAAAATTTTTTTTTTTATTTGTTTAACCAGTGATTTGGGTGATTTTTTTATGCTGAAATGGTGAAGTTGATGACTTTGGGTTGATTCTGTTTAACTGGTGAAGATTATGTTGAAATGTACTTTGGGTTGATTATGTTTAACTGATGAAGGTTTTGGGTTGATTATGTTTAACTGGTGATGGTGAAGTTTATGTTGAAATATTTAATTTTGATGAAC
Organism: Dimocarpus longan; assembly: GCA_022984855.1. Classification (NCBI taxonomy): domain Eukaryota; kingdom Viridiplantae; phylum Streptophyta; class Magnoliopsida; order Sapindales; family Sapindaceae; genus Dimocarpus; species Dimocarpus longan. The sequence continues at coordinate 18,422,056 of CM041024.1, forward strand.
TGTACTTTGGATTGATTATGTTTTTGGGTTGATTATGTTTAATTGGTGATGGTGAAGTTTATGCTGAAATGTTTAAATTTGATTAACTGTACTTTGGGATGATTTATTTTTGGGATGATGATGTTTAACCGATGAAATTTTTGGTCAATTTCAGTCAAAGGGTATTTTCGTCCTTTTACTGTTTTGATACTGTTTATCGTTACATTTAACTGATCTTACTAACGGTAGGGGAGTAAATTGTAATAACATCAAAACAATTGTTCCGCCCGTAAAAGCGTTTCAACCGGGTAGCTAAATTGTAATTTGCTCTTATAATTATATATGATTAAAATTATATTGTTTTATTTTCACCTTTTATTTATATAAGTTTCTCTTAATTTTTAGTTGGTTATTATGTGCTTCATAAATTATAATGAATTTATAATTTTCTTAATTCAAAGGTGAGTTATTTACTAATTTATTAATAAAAAAGTGACAAATTTAAGCATTTATTCAACAATTGGACTAATTTAAGGTTTTCAAACTTTCAACATATGACACATTTTCTAAGAATGCAATGTTTAAAGTCCAAAATACTTTTTAACACTGTTAAGTTTGATTAATGGTTGACCGATAAAAAACTAAAGTGATGAATTTTTAATAAGGAATTGTGCTGACTAATATGATTAGTGTTCTAAAGCTTGGGCTCGGCAGCCGGCAAGTCGCCTCTTGGGCGCTAGGCAGTCGGCCTGAAAACACCCTAATCAAGGATTTTAGGTAGGTTTTCGTCTAGGCAACTGATTAGGCCCCGCTTAGATGAGGCCAAATTGCCCATCGAAAAGGGAAGGTGAGAGAGGGAGGAGTAAGAGTAGGATTTATCCATAAGTTGAGAAATAAGAAAGAAAAAGAAAATAAAAGTAGAGGGAGAGCGTTGGATTTGGTGGAGAAGGTAAATAGGTGAGAGAGAGAGGCAAAAGGAGGAAGAGCAAGAGTCACTTGTAAAGAGAGTGAGAGGGAGTTTAATGAAAGAAAGATGAAGAGGAGATAAAAATCAAATATCATTTAAAGAAGAGATAGTTATAGAGAGAATTGGTAAGTAGAGCAAAAATTAGTATCATTTTATGAAGAGACAATTGCAGAGAGAATTGGTGAAATGATAGGGAGATAGAATCTTATTTAATTAAGGAAGATAATTGCAGAGAATTAAATTCTTTCAAATAATTTTTTTTCATAATCATTAGTTAAAATCATAATTTTTTTTTTTTTTTTTTTTGCATTTAAGAGTTTTTTATTGTTTTTATTTTGTGAAGATAAGAAACACAACATTTTATTTTTTTCTGTTGACCCGCCAGAGAGCCACCGAAAGTAAATGTCGCCTAGTCGCCATTTAGGCACCCCATGAGCTAGGTGCTGGGCCACCGTCCGATTAGCGCCTATTCCCTTTTAGAACACTAAATGTGACAATTGACAGACATTTAAACAAATGACATTTGTCAAAAAAGCTCTGATTTTACCTGACATTTCCTCCATATTGTCAATTGAAGGAGTCAAAACATAGGCATATTGGCACACCACCTCTTAATCTTAACATAAGTGGGTACATGCTTTTCTGTCCTCCAAGAAGGACGAGGATTCAATTCTTATTGAGGGCATGTGTTATGGTTTATATGAGTAGTTTATTTCTCTTATAATGTAAATAATTATCTTTTATTTTTAAAAATAAAAATTTGAGTCATATAATTATTTGTCATTTATAAAAATAAAAATTCAGACTACATAAGTAGTATTTGATTTTAATAGGTTTTAACAAATCTTTGATCTACGTGATTCCGAATCATCCATTCGATGAATCTTGATAGACCTTTATACACACATACACACACACACACACATATATATATATATATACACTCTTTATATGCATTATTTTAACTTGAGAAAATAATATAGAGAAAAAGAATAAACCTTGGGATGGATAGTTTTAATTACTCTATACAGTAGAACAGAATATATGAGAATAAATCAATGGATTAAAATTTCATAAATGTGATTTAGATCTGGATACTTGATCATACAAGAGCACTTGGCTTGCTGGTTGAAATGGCAAAAATTTCCTAATAATCATCATGACTTCTCAAATTTCTCTCCGTAGTCATCAATATGGTGTATCCTGACCTTAAATCATCATAAAATAAGATTATAACAATAAAATATGACTTTCTACACGAGTGCACTAGCAAATTTGGATGGTAGAAATTAAACCAAGTGACCTCCCAATGCTAGTGGAGAATCATTACAAGCAATTAGATCAAAAAAGTTTAGCACAATTATAGCAAACAAGATCTACGAAGGGGTTCATCGTGAATTCTTCATGACAATACTCCTTTTTAGATCCCGACGACATTTAATTTAATTCATGCCACCCTCTCTAGTTAGCATTATCACAATTCTCAACTGTACACTAATACACGAATTTCGTTACATACATACAACAATGAAAGTACACCTCCGACCACAGCTGCTTCCCTTTTCGTGGCCATCATTTTCAAATAACTAAATTGGGAGCTAAAATAGAAGCAGATTTGTCGGGGCCCATCTGGCTAGATTTGATCCTCCTAACTCATGCCCCACGGCTGTCATTTCTGTTTTTTCTCAGAACCAGAAGCACTACTATCTATAGCAGCAGCAGTTGCCAATTCCATCAATCTCTCACAGTCTATCTCAGTGGACTTGTACTTCAACTTGATTCCACCCTGAATCCACGACCTAATACAAAGAACAGGTTGTGTGCTGTCGTGTGGCATGCAAAATCGTTGCTTGTCAATCTGGTCACCTTTGCTGCAAAACAATTCTTCAGGAGCCACTGAAGTTGCCTGCACAGCCAGAAAATCACGAGCCATCACAGACAACCGAGGGTATCGAGTGCTGTTCGCCTTCCACCACTCCAGGACATCTGTTGGTATTGGAGCGGGAGGTTCTGACAGATACTGAGTGAGTTCATCTGTGGAGTGACTTAAACTTCCCCTTCGTTTCTTTCGGGCAATTTCTTCGGCAAAAGAGACACTACCCCCATCTTCAATCTCTTGAGAACCATATCCACTTGTTATTGATGAGAAATGAGAGGTAGAATAATTTCGAAGGAAATGGGCTCTTGCTTCTTCAAGATAATTTTCTGCGCTGAGGCTCTCAGGAATGAGCTCACTTTTGATCCGGGGATCAAGAATGGCTGTCATGAAGGTAAATATATTGCAAACCTGGTTGTTGTAACTCCTGGTCTTTTTGGCCATTTCTTCAGCTGCATTCTTCTGCCAGTCTGGGCTGAGACGGGATTCTCTGCATACAGCAATGATCTCAGAAATGTGATCCATGAAGAAGAGAACCAACCCAACAGTCGGTACTTTATGGGTACATATATTATTAGTGGTCTTATAGAAGGGTTCTAAGTATCCATGCACAATGCTGGCTGCAGTTTTCTCTGCAGCGCTTAGCCGCATCCTACTGCCTAGTGTTTCTTCATGCTTGCTTATCACCGCGTCCATGGTTTTACCAGCCTGCAAATCCACGTTGCAATATCCACTAAATTCTCATCCTGAGTATTAAAGAAACATTGCAGTGTATGCAATAATCTCATAATGTAAGTGGAGTTCTTAGAAGCAAAAAGTACCTTATGCACAAGGTCAAGCATTTGGTAATTGCCACTCCACCGTACAGAAGTGTCAAGCGGAAATTTCCAACTGCCTTCTCGATAAGCTGTTGAAAACTGAACAAAATCATCTGACATATCTACTGATTCATTTACCTCTAATGCGAACTCCCTGGTTTTAGAGATCACAGGTTTTGTGGTTCTTAATCCATCATCTATGATCAAGTTCAAAGTACGAGCAGCACAGGGGATATAGCAGAAGGGACCAATTTTCTGACGATCAAACTCCTCTTTTAAATTATGACATGCACGGATAGAATTTTGATTGTTATCATGGGTACAAGAGAGGACTCTATTCTCAATATTGTACGTCCTAATAACATTGACTAAGGAATGATAAATCTCTGGATCACCACAAGGATATTGTATGTGACATATATCAAGGAGCAGCTTGTGAAAGGACCAGCTTTCATCTATCCATTGACAAGTAATGCTCATATAAGAAATTTGCTCATAGGAAGTCCAGAAATCTAGAGTGAGGGAGATTTTAGAAGACCCCTGTTCCAAAGATGTCTTTACATCTTCCCGCATGCTCCTGAAAACTTCACGAAGCACTGCTTTGTACTTCTCACCAGACCAGAGTTGTATTGATGGATTTACAAATTTAAAGGAGTTTGCTAACCACTTTTCCTCCATGGTTGAAGGAGGGAGACAAGTTAATATGACCCACTTAATGAGTAACCAGTTTAGATGATCATAGTCCACTTGAGATGCTTTGACCTGAGGTTGTGATTTCTTAACTACAACAGTCGGCTGTGGTGCTGGGCTGGTGACAGTATCTCCTGCCTTATCATATCCTGGATGCCGATTAGCAAGGTGCCTTCCCAAATTACCTTCAACAACAAAGGGTGAGGATTAGATGTTTGAAACTACACGAATTTTCATAATATAATGTCCCAAAATCAATATATTTCCTACATATCACACAACAGATTGTCCTCGTGTACAAGAACGTACAAGAGACCTAGTAGACTGCAAATCCAGTTTCGAATGAGACCAATTTGATATGATATATTTCCTGCCAATGACCTCCTAGAAAACTCTAAAATTTCTCAGGAGTGACAGGAGTGTGTCACATGAACTAATCTATCTGGACTAATTGTAACCCCAAAATTTTCGCAGAACCTAATTTGTTCATTCCATAAGAAGTTAATAATAGAACAAATGAAGTAAACGCACAAAACATACCAGTGGCAGTTGCAATAGAATAGCTTTGTCCACAAAACTTGCACCTCCTACTTTTCCCATCAGGAGCTGTCTCAAAAAACTTGAGATATACTGATGTCATTGTCTTCTTTCTTGGTTTTGTCAAAGGGACAGCATTCCCCTTTTCTGAAGAACCCAGTCCAATATCTATTGGATCAATGCTTGGAATTAGTGCCAGATCCATCACATGTTTGGGTTCCATATCTACTCCTTGAAGCAACAAAAAAGAAACAGAGAGTTTAGTTTTAGAATTAAAAGTGGGATTCAACTTTATACAGTGAATCAGCTGACTGTTAAAATCCGGTATTGACATCTTGGAAAACATATAAGAAGTAAACTGCAGTTCAGAATCAGGAGATCAAGTTTCATATTCTGCCACAGATCAACCTTTTTTCCTTTCCTTTTTTTTTTTTTTCTTTTCTCATTTTAATGAGTTAAAAAACGAAATGACATCGCTTCTGTTACCATCCTGACAGCAAAACAAATTGTAAGAATTCTTCTCGGTAAGAAATCAAACCAGAATCAGTGGATCAACGAAACTATGCACAAACTAATTGACACTGACTTGCAAATTGTCTCAATAGCAGAAGATTTATTGAAGCATAGATCCTTATCTTAACCTAAAAAGTGCGTCTTTTCACCTCTTGAGGAAATTCTTGACTGGTTTAGTTTATACTCACAGAGAAAACACTCATTTTCATGGATTTAGTGTTATTTCAGAATGACACTTGATATGCTAATATCAAAAAAGGGAGCAAGTGCTGAAAAAGTCTTGTAACTTTCGAATAATACTCGCCAACAACAATGCTCAATCTAACCCAACTGGTAAAGTTCCCATTGTTTTATCAATTCATTGTAAACTCTACTACATGTTGCCCGCCTAAAAATGTTTTCTTGTATCAACTCAACATACTAGAAAAGATCCTATATCTCAATAACATCAATACAAGACACCAAATGTCAAATAAATCCAGTTACATCAATCAATCACTCCTACTCAACTTTTGATTATATATTTTTGTATCATTAAATCTAACATTAGTCAACGAATTTCAGTCCTTTCTAACATATTATAATTCATGTCAATAAAAAACAAAAACATACACTTTGTGACAGCCAAGTAGTATAAAACTAGTATGTGAATCACAAAACTTATTAATACAAGACTGTTTCTTTCTTCTTCTAGTTTGTTAACATGTTGACACAACAGCAGCTAAACAAACCAACATCATCAAACAATATAATGAGGATCAGGAAATGAAGTACCTTTATAAGGCTTATAAGCATTATTGACACTCCAGTCCATCGAATTCGCAGCTTTTTCACCAATTATATTCCTGTCTAAATCAATAAACAAACTATCAAAAACCACACTCTTTTACACTAAAAAACATAAACATTTGAGACCACTACTGATTTCCCATCATGTGGATGAAGAAGAGTTAGTGAGGAGTCAGTGATCATGGAAAATCAATCACTCACTGATTTGGGTTTTTCAAGTCATGACTGTGTGAAAAAATTGGAGGGAGACGGAAACTAGAAAAAAAAAAAGAGAGAGAGAGAGAGATGGGCGCTGGATCTGAGCCGGATCTGAGCCGAGCGAAGAGAGATAGAGAGAAGAGAGAGAAAAACGAACAAGGATCAGCTTTTACTTCAGAGAGCCGCGACGCCTACACATAGATTCATCATCTCTCTCTCTCTCTCTTTAGTGGGTGTGTGAGTGGGGTGGGTGGGTGGCTCGGCTGGTGGGTCCAACTCGAGCGAGTAGAGACTCGGATGTGTGTGGAGACACAGAGACTGAGTGAGGCTGAGCCAGCTTGGTTGGTTTTCAATTTTTTTTTTTTTTCAATAAAAATCGAATGTTGGATTTGTGTGTAGTGGGCTTGAGTGGGCTGAGTGGTGGCGGCTCAGTTGGGGCATGGGTTCTAAGCTATATGAGTTTGTCGAGCCCAATGTCTCCCGCTAGCTCCGCTTTGGCTCCAACCTCCCTCCATTCTCTCTTTTTCAAATCAAACGTTCTCTTTTTTAATTATTTGAATATTTTAAAGATTAAGGAATCGTTTTTGCACCTCCCTCCTCTGCTTCTACTTGACATGGGAGCGTTGATGACTACCTTATAATTGCACTTTTTTTTTTTTTTCATGGTAATAAATTGTGGAAGATGGAATGTGAATTGTACTCATGTTCAAAAGAGGGACAATATATAATAAATTGATAATTTAAAGAGTAATATTATATTTTTCAAATATTTTATCCAAATAATATGATATGTGAATTGTCAAGACCTTATATCACAAGATGATATGATAATTAATAATAAAATCTTGATAACTCACATGTCACATCATTTGAGTATGAATTTAACCAAAATATTTAAAAATTCTATCATTAGCATAATTTAAATAAGTTTTAATAAAATCATGAATTTAGTGTTAATTTCATAAAACTAATAATAAAATTTATAGCTTTAAAAATAATTATAAATAGCACTCAAATGACCTTTTTTTTTCAATACATATTTAATGTACTTATGTTTCAACCTTTTCTCTCCACTCTAAATTTCTCCCGCTTTTCCCTCCAATTTATAGAAGTTTTTCTTTTTACGCCTGCATCAAAACTCCTGTTTCCTAAGTTTTCCTCTCCACATTCCCATTTTCAATATTTGTCTTACATCGAAACTTCTCTTTCCTTTGTCTCTCTCTATATTTTCATTTTTAGTATTTGTAGAGACAAAATTATTAAGTTTTAGAAAATAGATTTTTTGTATAAACTATTGTGATCCACGCTATTATAAATTACCCACTATATGATATAAAATAAGTAGCAATCTCAACAATCTTCAATAAATCCAACATCACAATACATCTAACGTTAATTTTCATCGACTACCTCCCATTGTTTCCATTCAATTTGTTTGTATTTTTTCCATTGTTTCCATTCAATTATGCTATATACGAGTAGATGAGTTAAAAGTAATATTTACCGCACTAATGCAAGTGGACCGTCACAAAATTTTTTGTACCTCGGGATAATAAAGTTCAGTTCAGTCTTCTTGTTCTATAGAAATTACCAGCAAGAATTGGTTAATCAGAGGAAACCAAAGTTGTTATATTGTCTTCAATAATTACGATCATGAAGAATGTATTAGAAACCAAACCATAGCTGAATCATATAGCGAGAAAAGAAAGGAAAGCAAATGTTGTTTCACTCTAATTACTTGTGCACAAAGCCAATGACATTATCAAATCTTTCACAAATCAGAAATTTGTAAATCACAACAACTCTATGATATTCATTCCAGTACTCTCTCTCTCCCTCTCTCTATATATTATACATATATATTTTTTCTGTATCTAACTGTTGGTGTGAGACAAGTTAAAGAGAAACATTTTTAAAAATAAAACCACTAAGTAGGGAAAAAAAGAAAAAAAGCAGCTGAAGACCAAACCATGCCTAAAACTTTGTATAATTTCACTTATTATTTAGCCTTTTCAAGATCTTCCCCTTCTCTTTGATTTCCTTGATCTCCAAATTATTGCAGATGGGTCTGGGCAGATTCGATATGGGATTTTTGGCTGAGGTATATCAGGGACCCTGCAACACATCCATCTATGGAACTTGTTACGTTTATCTGTATTTCTTTTTAAAATTATTTTCATTTTTCTCCTTGACGATTAATGAATCATCATTTATTCCCTATTGATTTAGAAAACATCTTTTTACCCTTTCTTTTAATTTGAGTTAACACTAATTCAAAGGTTTTTTAACGTTTTATAAATTATAAAAGAGAAAAATGATAATTCGTTAATTGTCAAAGAAAAAAATAAAAATAACTCTTATTTTTACACTTGATGGTGGTAATAAAATAAGCAGAAACTTTTGATTCTTGCAGCACATGCATGCTGCCCCTGAGGCATCTTAGTTGTTGTAGGTTATTAGAAAACATAATTTCTACAGGGAGCAGGTAAATATATAAAATAATGAGTAGAAGAGGTTGTAATAGGTATCTTACTGTAATGTAGCAATCTCGATCTGCGAAAAGTCCATGTTGGTTGAACTGTCTGGTGTTGGAGCTGCAGTACTGGACTGGGTCTGGGTCCTGCTGAGCACCGGTAAATTTGATGTTGTGGGCTGTTTGACAGCAAGTACTCTGCAATTGAAGTTGTTTACTGTATTGTTGTGGGGCAGTGCCACTGCCAACCTACATACCACCACCACATGCACACCAACACTGTTTTGAGTTTTATCCACTCATAAAATTTCTGTCTTTGCATTGGTTTCGGTTACGGTACAAAGTTCACATGAATCAAAGAACCAACGCCATAAAATAAAGTTAAAAATTGCTAGACAGTAGTCCCTAATTCACCATCATAAGGTGAATATATCCAAAATTTATTTCTTTAATACCAGCCGCCGTAATGGACGTTATCTGCCACTAAGCTATATTAATTATTATTAGGCTGGCTACCGATAAACAATTGAATTATTACATATGTTTTATTCATTGAATATAACCTACTACTATGTTAACATTAGACCTCCATGTCACTTCTTAATAATAATATTTGAACGTAACTTTTGATTTTAATCCTAAAAGGTCAAAGGTTCGAATTTCACTCTTATTGAATGTATGAATAACTTTTCATGAATTTAATTCTCCCTCCCAAACTCAAAAAAAAAAAAAAAAACAAAAACGGAAAAAAAAAAAAAAAACAAAAAACAAAAAAACAACAACAAGAAGGAACCTAGCACAACTAATTACAGTAAGTAATTTATATGAGAATTTTCATCATTGGAAATTAAAGTCAATACCAAGCATTCCTAATCAGAGTGGAAATCTTAGCCGTTGGATGAAACTCTGTTTTGCTAAAATAATTACAACTCATGTTTACTCAATTCTCGTATTTGGAGAAAAATATTGGATTTAAATCTCTAATCTCTGATCCATTATAGTAACCATTTAAAAACTTCTTCTATGTCGTTGATTCCTAAATGGTTTAATGGTTTTGTAAATGTAGTTTCGAATCTCAAAAAGTGGTAAAAAGAACTCACAGTACTGAGGGTGAACATTCACAGATTCAAATTGGATTAGATTAAATTGAAAATTTCTCAACTCAACGTGGGTTGGATTGAAATTTTATCAATCTAATCTAATCCAATAAATTCTTTAACTCAATCAAATCCAACCTAATAATAATCAAGTTTGATTGATCGGATTGGATTTAATCCACCACAAAAACATAAAAGATCATATTAATAACTCTCATAATATTAGTAATTTAGTTACAAATAAAACAAATACAAATAAAGATTAAATTATTAAAATAAGAGAATCAACCCAGGTAAAAGTCGTAAAAGTCATAAAAGCTGTCATTGACCCTCGTTCTTAGCAAGTAATCTTTTAGTGGGAGAAAAAAATCTTAGATTTAGAATTAGGGATAAATGTTTACCAAGTTTGGTTAGACTTAGTTAAAATTTTTCAACCCAACTCAACTCTATTTAATTTTTAACTCAACCCATATCTCAATTTTTTTAAAATTTAACCCAATCCAACCCAACCCGCCAGTGATCGGATTTGGTCGGATTGGTTGGAGATGCCCTTCCCTGCACAGGACTCCCCGGATACACATAGCAACTCACAGGACTCCACGGATACAAAAAGAGAGTTGACCAATCTATATTTTTAGTTGAACTTTCTAGGAAGCGCACTTTATCAAACCAGGTTGAAATATGATCCTTTTCATCCATCAAAAGAAAATAATGACAAAATGATTAGATGGTGCATGTAAAATCATCAAACACATGACAAAACAAGATTTTTATTTTGGCAAGTATGTAGATCAAACATAAGTTAAAAAAAAAAGGTTACCTGTGAAGAAAGCTGTGATCATGGAGACCAACAACAAGAGCAAAAGCACCAATCTCCCTCACCAGGGCAGCAAGTCTCGTGCCCTCCTCATCTCCTTCGGTAACAACAATCTCAACGTTTGTCTGTAACACAAGTCGCCTGATTATTGGTGCCCCCCATGACTGACATTAGTCATACAAGCAACTGAATCAATCTAAAACAAAATTTTGCATGGTTTTGAAAATCCAAACTCACGTTGAAGAAATTGTTGCAGATTTCTTTAAAAGAGAGGGCCAACTGGAAGCCCTTCAAGCGAAGTAGCCTCATCTTCTTCTTGCTTCTTGATTTTGTAGTGGGGAAGACATGGAGGAGAGTGATGACATCTCCATAGCGAAGAAGGTTGTGGAGAGCCCACAAAAGGGCTGTTCTTGCTGCCTCAACGTCTTCCACAACCACCACTACTTTCCTCGCATCCATTCTTCCCTGCTGTCTCCACTCTCTTTTTGATCTCTCCCTCTATCTCTCTCTCCGATCTCAGTTTTATGTTTGTGTAAAAAAAACATCTCATCACTTTTGTGTTGCCTTGTTTCCCTTGACTTTTCCATGAGTTTGGTTTTTATTATTTTTTTCCTCATTTTGTCTAGACTTCCAATTTGGGTTTTCAAAATTGCCACCTCAGAAAACGTATTCTACAATTATTCTGGCAGAAAAAAAAAATTGTGAAAATATCCAAATTACCCTAACAGACGTCACACAATCTGATTGCCCCTTCGTATCCATCAAGGATCCCGAAATTTGTGGCTGGTCATCCATCAACGAACCTCCCTTAGAGTTTCGAGTTCATCGATGGATGTGCCCAGGGGAAGGGCTGTGGCGTTGTGTGAGACCCACTCCAATGTAGCACCAAAATGGTGTTAAACACCATTTTGGTGCTAAAATTGGCTCCAGTGTAGCACCAAAATGGTGCACAGGCGCGCTTTTCCGTGTGAAATTTGGTGTTTGTGCTACAGTGGCGCACCAAATTTGGTGCGACACTGTAGCAAACACCAAATACCATTTTGGGGCCCACGTGAACTTTTGTTTTATTAAAAATCCCAACAATACCCTCCTAACAACAATTGCAACAATATTTATTCCATTTGCGTCCTTTATTTCTTTTTCTTTATTTATATAATTTGATTAATAATTAAAAATAAAAATTATATTATTATAAAAATATATACCATTGAAAATATTTCATTGAGATCTTTAAAATGAGTATAATATTGAATATGTTTTAATATATTTTTAAGTTTTTAATATATATTATAAGTAATATATTAATATAATATCATTTAAATTATATAATGTATATAAAAATTTATTATTTTTATAATTATTTGATAGAATTGATAATATTTTATTATGCAAAAACTCAATAATATAATAAAAAGTAATAACATTAACATTACCACTACCTTAAATTTAAAATACATGATTAAAAAAAAACAACAACAACATAACTTAAAAATAAAATTCTTGACGTAAATACTTTTATGATCATTCTTCGTTACCACATAACTCCCACAAATGTTCAATTAATGCATTACGGAGTGCAAAGTGAGCATCTTTATCTTTGATTTACCACATAACTCCCACAAATGTTCAATTATTGGTTGGATAATAAAATAGTAGGATGAAAAATTAATTGGAAAAATTAGATGGATAAAAAATTAGGTGGATAAATAATTAGTTGGATAAAAATGAGTTAAAAAATATTAAGTGACTAAAAAATTAGGTGCAAATATAATGAGAATAATATTTTGTAAAAAATTAAAAAATAATTATGTAAGTATTTAATAATTTTGAAATATAATGTGAGTAATTATTCGAGAATAAAATTATATACTAAATAAATTAATTAATATTAGTTAAAGAATTATGTATGGAATATTCTGTAAAGATACCTTTTACACCAATTTGGTGTAATGTACGTTGGAGTTAAAAAAAATTTGGTGTTAAAAAATTTGGTGTCAACACCAAAATGGTGTCAAATTTGGTGTCAAACACTGGAGATGGTCTGGGTGTTGTGTATTATTTTAGTAACCTTTTCTACATCGGGGCAATTGAGCAATTGGCTTTATCTATGGGGACACGTTGGTAAATATCCCTTCCAAATTTTTACAAAAATAAAAGTTGGGTTGAGCAGGAATCTAACAGCGACAGCCGACAGCTCATCATAGCTCGGTTAATGAAATGTTAATATTTTTTGTTTCATAAATTAAAAAAGTAGGAATTGATTATATATCTAATATCGTATAATTTGAATAAAGTTTCACGGTGGACTTTAACAAAATTTTTTATGTTAATTTTCGACTATTATAGAAGTTTAATGATCAACAGTATTTATTGTTTCAACAACTCTTTTCCAAAATTTAAAAGTTCAAGCAATTCACACCTGAAATTTTTTATTTATTGATTTTTTTGTTTGGTTAGAAGTAAATAATAGAAAACTTAAAAGGACAATTTTTAATCCTCAAAATTAGTACAATTATTTTTTTTTTTTCTCGAAATTCTCTCTCTACAGTCGCGAACATGTTTTATGCTTTCACGCATCACTTTGTACACTCTAAATCAATCCTAGTACTAGAGTTGGTAGTCCCATTAATATTTGAGCAGTCTTTTTATTTTTTTTTACGGCAATTATTTTATGATTACGAGAATAAATTTTTAGATCGTAATTTTAATAATTGATTTTAAAAGGTTTTAATAGACCCATAATCTAACTCTGAAAAAATAGTACTTTATATATTTTAAATTTTTTAATGTAAACTTTCTTTAATTCATGTTTTTGGAATATACCTTAACATGGTATAAAAAATACATGAACTTCGCATTAAGACTATAATGATAGGAACGTGACATTTTTTCACATAATAAATGCCTACACGTTGCATCATTTTTATGACCCATCTAAACATGTACAATATTTCATGTGCTTTCTTCCCACGAAAATGACTCCGATCATGAAACACCGTTGGTCAACTATCTAACCCCTCAACCTACTTGATGCTGCCACGTGTTTGGTACCTATCAATTTTTAGTAGGGATATTACGAAAAGGCCCCTAAAAAGTAAAATAATAAAAAATTATATCAATTTTTTTTAATTAAGTAACTCATCTCCTACCGTTAACTTTCTGTTCAAAATATTAACATTTTCTATCCAAAATTATGAAATAACCAAAATATCCGTATTACCATCCCATAAAATTACTCTTATACCTTTCAAATTTACGAAATGACTAAAGTATCATTTTAAATTATTAATTAATGATAATATTAAATAAAAAATAACATAAATTTTTTTCTAAAAAACTTCTAAACCTAATAAATACAAAAACTGTCCATCCCCCTCCACTCTCTCTTCTTCTTCTTCTCTAAGTTCGAATAGAATCAAGAACTATGTTCATTTGAACCCCAATCGAACCTAGTTGGATTGATTGTGGTTTTTTTGGGTTGTTTTTTATTAATTGGATTTTGATATTTTTTGATCAATTGTTTTGGTATTTTGTCATTGATGTTTATGATATGTTTGTGATGTTGGTTTTGTCGGTTTTAGGTGATGTTTGTGATATGTTTTGCGTTTGGGATTTTGGGATTGATGTGTTCAATTAATGAAGAGATGATAATTTTAGGTTTAGAGAATGGTGAGTCTGCCATTTTTGGGTTTCCAAATTGGTTTCCACTAAAAACCTAAAACTTTCAATTTTCAACGGAAACCTATTTCTGGGTTTCTAGAAAATGGGATTTTATTTTAATTTATGAAACAAAATTTTATTTTTTTAATTTCCAATTTTCATACGGTGGATTATTTTATTTTTTTAAAATTTTTACAAAATTTTAACAATTTTTTTATTTTAAACTTTTAATTATTTTATCATATTATTCTTTGCTTTTTAGATAGTAGGGAGCAGCTCACCTAAGGAAAAAAAAAAAAAAAAATCAGAGGCGGTTCACAATTATTTTGCTTTTAAGAGGTTTTTCATAATATCTCTTTTTAATATCATAGTGGAATTGAAACGAGAACAGACATGCATGGGAGCGCGTCATCAGCTGACAACGCATATCGCTCCACGTGTTCGGCTGTAGCTCTCTGATTAAAAAAAAGGTGATTCCGATAGCGGCTGTCGTGGCATTTTATTTTTAAATTATTTTGTTTGATTTTGATGAGAGAGAGAGACAGAGGGAGCGGTTTCGTCGGCGTCAGTTGTTTCTGTTGTCTTCGTTTGTTTTTATCAGCTTTGTCTAGTTGTCTAAATCAGAGCGCAAGCATTGCCTGTAATAGTCCACTTGCATCAATGCTGTCCACATCAGCAACATCAGCGTTTTCCAATGATGATGCTCGGCCCATCCTGACGTCAACGGCTCAGATTTAATTAAATGTCTAGTAAATTGAGCCACACGACTCCCCTAAAGTCCGCCTTTTTAATTTTTTTTTCAATGACGAGATAATTAGAAGCAAATTTCATTTGAATAATTGAATGTACTTTTATTTTAAATATTACTTGAACAATGTACAAAGTTTTAAACTATAATGATCTAGTACGAGGTTTGCATTTCACAATTTTGGACAAAAATCTTCGTTTATGAGAGCGCTCAAAACTTTATAACCAAAGACCTTTTTTTTTTTTTTTTTTAACACTTATAAAAATATATATATAACTGTGCAAATCATGATCTAATTTATATCTATCTATATATATCTAAATCTTCTATAAAATCTCAATTGATCATATTCTTTTAGAGTAAAGATATAGAAAATATCATTTGTATTGTAACTTTGTAATTCGGAATAAATAAAGTATTTTTTCTTAAAGAATGAAATCATTGTTATTCCTATAGGATGTCTTGGAACAAGAACAATTAACAGGAAAATATAAGAAAATCTATTGTTAGAATCTGATTTAAGATAAATGGATTTGGATTCATTAGAAAACTATGAATACCATCTAATAGGTTAGTATTTTAAATTGATTATATGCATCTGGCTAATTACAAGCCATAGTTAAAACATACTCCAACTCTATTGATCCCCATATCCACCCATATTTACATTCGTCAAGGCAGGGACTAATGATGGAGTCCAGGAGACGGTCACGGTTTGTGTTTAAGTCAGATGTGCTAAAAGCATCAAATAAATACGAATAGGATTTTGGGATAGACAGGGTAGGTTTTTAGATTGATTGCAATCCCTTTGTGCCACTTTGAGCCTAAACCAGAATCATGCATTTCTTAATGTCAAAATGATTTTTAATTGTATTATTTCTAGTTACAATGTGAATTGCTGGAATCAGAGTCCTACATCGTTTAAATGACAATTAATTTTCTTTATTAGCACTTTGACTTTCCACACTTCATCATTTTAAAAAGACATTTGATCTTTGCTAATAACCTTTTATTTTAAGCCAAATCAGTAAATATTCGGATCAGTATTCATGGTTTTATTTTCGTAAGATTTAACATTGAAGAAGGTTGTATTAACTATGTAGTTTTCATTTCTTGAGACGCAAGGACAAAGTCCATAAAAAGACATAGAATTTCCTCCCATAGTTTAGTGAAAGAAAGAGTTAGGAGAAGTTTCTGTATCCCACATCGAACAGAAACCACTTATAATAGCTGCTTATAAAATGAGTCAGGATATCACTGCATCGCCGGGCCAAGTAACGCTGGTCTGTAACCAAGTGGGGCATTAAGTTGGCAGAACATGTTGATATTGGCTGGGACGTGTGGTTCACATGTGAGACTTTCAGTTGTATTGCGGCGGATTTGATGACGCTAGAGGCCATGAGTGAAATCCTGACTTGAGAAACTGATGCCAAGTGCGGAGTGGCCAAGAGAAGAAGGCCCAACTGTTCACAGCTAGCCCAGTTAGGCGGTGGAACAGTGAATGGGAGAGAGCCCAACCGTGGGTTGTTGTTTGCCTGAATAATCCCGAGCGGACGGGATGAGGGCCGAGATTATGTAAGTCCCGAGTGGGACTACCTACAGCGCGCTGAGAGGTTGTGACTCAGCGGTCTCCGCAAGCTGGTTAAGGACACATGTGGGATGCGCGCCCCGGCTTGAACTGCCACACTTTTGCTGCGAGCCATACTGCCTTTTCAATCTTTATCAGGATCCTCCAATGAAAATGACAGGTTTCAATTACCATATGGGATCCATATAATTATTGATCGTTTAGTGGTCATTACATCAACGATTTTGTTTGTCCTCTGATGAAAATAACGGGTTCAAACTCTGTATAAGGATGAATATAATTATCGAAATGGTTATTTGATCATTACTATCAATTTTGTTTTTGATTTTTATCATGATATATTAATGAGATTACGATTCAGGATTTCTATAGTTATTGGAATGGTTGTTGGTCATTTGGCCTCAATTTTGTTTGTAATTTTATCTTTGATCTATTTGTGAGAATGACAGACTTCTATTACTCTAAGGATCGGTATAATTATTGGCATGGTTATTGAGCATTATATTCAAATTCAAATGTTCACAAAACAGATGACAGAAAATTTTTAAATCATTAAAAGAAAAATGAAGTCCTTATACAAATAAGCTCCATATTTATACAGTTTTATATATTAGCAAAAATCTGAAAATGATATGGACGATTATCGTCTAATATGATTTGGTGTAGATAATTCTTATTTAGTCCGACAAGACTTAAGAGATTTAAATTGCTACACCACTAGTGGCATTCAAACAAAAAAAGATGACACGTAAAAGATATCAAGTTTCATTCATAACGTGAAACATATCCAGGACACACAGGGTCATTGTTTGGACACTGAACAAATTAGGACCACACCATATTAAATGGCATATTGGCCTGTTCTTATGTTTTGTATAATGGATTATTCATACATGGTCAGATCTCATAAATGAAGTCTCAATTATCATGATATGCCAATCTTGACCATTGATTTCAATTTCACTGATCGGTGAAAAATGAAATTTTAACTTAAAAACCAGGATCTTCCATTAATCAAATCGTTCTTCAAACCTGATGATGCCTTCCTTCACAAGCCACAAAACCTAATGTGGTTTGACCCCATTAGTCTTTATAATTATAATAGGCAGGCTCCTGTAATTCCAAATACATCTATAAATATAGATTTTAAATTGAAATCCAATTACAGAGCCATTGCAAGCATATGTGCCTTCCTGAACTTATATATCCTACCGGGCACCATCTTAAAACTTCCATTGACAAAGGTAAACTAGGTTACCTTTCTCCATACAGCCCGTCCCTGACCCATTCCAGCACGGCCATATCCCCTTCCGTATCTAAAGCCCCTTGGCCTGCCACCACGATCACCTCGCTGCATTTGGAAGTTGCCAAATGTCTGAAACACAAGTCACCAGGAGGGAAGTTAAGTGAATCAAAAACCAAGCAAGTATTACACGTTCATAAACAGAATCAGAATAAGCAAACTACCTCTGCATCTAATTTCATTTGTTCAGTTTGCTTAACCCTTCCTTTTCTCGGCTCGTGCTTGGGCGAGTAGCAAGAAAGTGAATCAAAAAAGTCATCCTTCACATAAACAGGCTGTTGAATATTTAAAACAGTACCAAGTCAATATAAGAGATAACCAAGAAAGTGTCTTTGTTCATAACTAACAACATAATTTTGTATGCCAATCACACCTTCAGATCTTTTGCTAGTGCATCTGCATCTTCATGTTGAATATTATCTCCATCACTGGCACTTGCATCCCTTGGTCGGGCCTTGTTGCATTTACCTAGCTCACCCCATACTTGATCCTTATTGAATCTTTCATTCATAGCCTCAAAATCGAAGTCCTCAGCGAACTTTGTCACTGGTCGTAATGTCTGCAAAGGCAAAGAGTCATTCATTTAGAAAATGAAATCTCGCAAACTGTAAAGCAAGACATTGATATTGTATGACAATGTATGTATCAGGGGAAAATATTGTTTAAAATTTCTAGCTGATGGCAAAACATATGACGAGGAATAGCACAGAATGCACATCCATGCAAGAACATTTAGTCACGCCAGCAAATATTCAAGAAATAGTGGCTGAACCAATATTCCATACTCTGGGACTTATGGTCATGTATAACCTATTCGCATGACCTCATCTATAACATCTGCTAAACACAACAATAGCGTCAACGGAAAAGAGCATTATACAAACTTCCAGTCAAATGATTAAATTCTCAACCATTATAAAAACAGAAAATAATCAAATGAATAAAATCTCAACTAGACTCTCTCGATCGGGTTAGAAGTTTGAATTGCAAAATATTATCAGTTAAAAGAAAGCATTCTGTTACCCCAATAAAACTTCCTCTATGGTGGCCCCTCCTACCATAGTGAGGGTATGACGCAGCTCCATTCACCTGGAGATTGCGAAATAGAAAACATGAAAATTGAAGTTGTGGACAATGAACATGAAGTATTTTGATAACTGAAGGGTCATTAACAAATTATTCCTATTTTCATTTACCATGCATGGCCTCTTATAAGTTAAGATCAGTGCAATAAAATTGGCACAATTGGCTAACAACAGAGTCCCCGAAAGGCCATGATAATGTATTTACTTTGCATACAAGTCAATTCTCAAGTCAAGTGAACAAAGTGCAATTTAAAAACGTGAGAAACTAAATGGAGTACCCCCTGTCCTCTTCCCCGTATATTGACTCTGCGAGTGCGGTGCGTGTATGAAGCAGCTCCATTGAGCTGAAAAAGTATACAAAGAAACAGAAACACAGGCACACCAATTTATCATAATAATTATAGGGATGTAATATGCGAAAAATAAAGTAAGAACTAACATTAAATGATCACCTTGTTTTCCTTTTCCTGGATATGTCTCCCGATACTTTGATGAGTATGTAAAACAGCACAATGTGGCTGGAAGGGAACAGCACAATGTGGCTGGAAGGGTCAAGGAACACACGAAAATCTCAATGATGAAAAACTAGTAAGGGCTTAAGAATACCAATCGAACACAAGATATAGACACCTTGTATTTACTCCTTTCAGTAAGAAGAGACTTGTTTATCAAACCAAAAAGGACCAAAAAGATAATAATAATAATTTAAACAAGCATCCAAAACTGCTACATTCTTCTGCTAAGCTTGGCAACTGTACCTATGTGATCATTATCTGAAAGATTGATTGATTTAAGATATCAGGTAAACAATGACTTGTCCGTTCTTTTTAAATCCTCAGAATCAAACATGTAAGAGTAGAATAAACCAACCCACTTCCTCTACTCAGTCATAACCCTATATTACTCAATCATATAATTAAAGGAAAACAGCAGAACCTTAAAGAAGCGATGCTAACAAAAATGGATAGAAATATACAACTATATAATAAGATCATTCCAGATATCAAGTCATTTCTTATAGCAAGATAACATCTCAAACTGTCAAAATAAAGGACGAGCATGACAAGTATCGGAGGAATGGTAATTTGCTCAATTTTAATATCCCAAGAACTAGAAACCTCAGAATTTTCAAACAAGAGGACAGAAAACAAAACGATAAAAGACCCCATTTCTTTTCCCCTTTCACGCGTTCTATTGTAGTGTTGATGATGAAAATGAGCTCCATTTGACTACGGAAAAATAAAATGGTAAACATTAGATTTGCGTGACCTTTCTATTACATTGTTAGAGCACCAACATATATATACAGAAATAATGAATTCTTTTTGCATGTGTATCAGTATGTGTTTTGTGCACTTATAAATGGAGAACACCAAAACGATTTGGCAATACAACTAATTGGAAAAGAAATAATATACAATAGTCTTATAGAATCAATCATCCATGACAGATAAAATAAAATAATATAACAGCCAAAACAAGAATAAATATGATCATGCATTAGGGCAATCTTTAAAAGTTACATATATTATGTGTGTTTGCGTCAGTAACCACGCTAAGTGCAATATGTCTCAATTTTTCGAGTTCATGTTTGAGTATACGTAAATGCATGCAAAGTAGTGCAACAGCAATGAAATTGAATGCATATGACACAAGTTAGAGACTATAGCAGAAACAAGTGTTAAGAAAGGCATGCAGAAAATCCTATATCAGAGTTTCCTGCGATATAATTCCACTTCGATTACTTCATTATATTTGCCAATATTCTGACTTTACTCTTGACTTTTAGATAGCTCAACGCTACAATTTACGTAGAAAGTGATCACTAAGCATCATTTATTTCTATTACTAAGCACTCTTGGTGCTTAGTATTTGATCAAAAATATTTCAAAACTTGGGGGCCTTTCAACCTAGAAACCAACTAGGTCATAATATCTGCAAACAAGCCTTGATGTTTGGTAAAAGAGCATCAATGTCATTTGGACAATGAGTTCAAATTATGCTGAATATTTACCAAATTGGTTTATACTTCCCCAATAACCTTAAGAACCACAATTTTCTACTGCCATTAGACCATCTGTACAAACAATGCAACACTCTTGCATTATACACATATGCTTTAGAGATTGCCTATAATTTAAATCTCCAATACATTGCCAAAAGTGAATAATTGTTCAAAATAATCAGTACACAAGGTTGCATGAATGCTAATTTGTTTTATTTTCAGATCATTCAAATTTCCAATAATCTTATGCTATTTAAAAATGTTAGATTACAACTATCACAATAAATTCAGCCTTATAATTTCATTCTCTCTAACATCATCCATAGTGATCTTTTATAGATATTCTCATGAGGTTCTAAATAAGATAAAAGTCCAAACCCAATTTGTCCAACTTTTATCAAAAAACTGCTTAATCATTTAAAAAAGTCATCAACAGTCCACCCACGGTGCACTTAGTGCTTCAAGGAAAAATTTGTTATCACAACTTACCAGAAAATTCTATTTTAGCAGAAAACATATTAAATCAACAATAATCCAACACTAAACATAAACGGACTAACTTTAAGATGTATTTCACCATACAACTACTAGATTTTTAAAACAGGTGTTTGACACCAACCGCAAAATGCAATATATTTTTCACCAAACAACAATAAAGCTTTTTAAATAAAAAAATTTGTACTCACATGTGCACTATCTTCATTTGTATGGAAGTATATATTGTCTCACAATGTAAAAATAGACATTAAAGCATATACCTTTTTAGCAGATGTTAATGGTAGTGTCAAAACAGATGCTTCAGCTTCTTTCGAGTCCTTTTTAGCAGATATTAATGGTAGTGTCGAAACTGATGCTGCTGCATCTTTTAAGTCTGGTGGCAATAATTCTGATGCTGCTGCTACTTTTAAGTCTGGTGATGATAATTCTGGTGCTGCTGCTACTTTTAAGTCTGGTGACGATAATTCTGGTGCTAATGCTTGAACGACCTCTATGTCTTTCTGAGCTGTTTGCGAGGAATGAGATGAAGAAAGTTTACTAGGCCCAGACTGCAAAGGCTGACCAGGGGTCACTGGAGAAGCAAATAATGTCTCAATCTTATGTTGACTACTTGTTCCAACAGTTGATGGTGTAGATACAGACGTACACTGATGAGAATCATGAGATGATACGTGACCGATAACTGAATATGATTTGTCAGATGCCAGAGATACCACTGTATCTGAATTTAAACCAGACAAAGTCAATGGAGACAGCAACGGTGAACTACTGGTTAATGTTATAGTTGGACGGGCAGTTGATGGATTATTTGCAGTCTCTAAATCTTTCTGAACAGGTTCCAGGGAATGAAAGGAGGAAACTTTATTATGCCCAGACTGCAAAAGCTGACCTGGAGTTACTAAAGAAGGGATTGAAGTCTCAAAGCGACTTGAGATAGATGTTCCAACAATAAAGGGCACTGACAAAGGCATACTCTGATAAGATGATATGGAGCCACAAAGTGATTTTGTTTGGTCATTAACCAAGGGGGGTATAATAGTATTTCTGTCCAAACCAGGGGAAGGTAATGGAGACACCCATGATGAGCTATAACTTGATGTTACGATAGAAGGCTGATTATTTGCCTTCAATTTAGATACTTGATCTGAAGCTGATGCAAAAGAACTGCCAGAAAGACTGCTCGACGGTAAAACTGAGTAAGGAGTGGAAGTAAAAGTTTGATTCTGAGAGGCAGCATTGAGAGATGGAGGCAACAACAGGCTAGGTACATCATGAAAATTTCGGGCACCATTCGACAAGGATGCATTTGTGACAGGATGTTGCATCTGCTGTTGCTGCGAAGGAGAAACCACCAAGCCAGGTGGTGATTGAAGCAAAGACACCTGTTGCAAGTGAGATAGCCCCGTTGAGGGCCCATTAGATCCTTGCCAATACATTGGCAGACAATGTTCATTACCGCTTGCATTCGGACGACACAACGAACTCCAAGATCCCGAATTTCCCAAGGGTTGATAGTGAGATAGAAGACTGCCTTGAAATGTCAATCCAGGATTCGCCTGAGCACTGGAACCAGCATTTGAAACAGACCCCGCATCAGCAGGTGGCAAGTTTGTAGATGTAGGTGCCACCGGATCATGACAACATGACTGCATAGTAAGTTATTACATTATAATATAATCATTTTCACTTTATGTCACGCATAACGAATTACTAGCCTTTCTAATGTTAGTATCACATACTTGAAAAATAGCTGGATCATTAGGTGCGGCTGTATTCAGAACAGGGACAGAAGACAAAACCTGCAAATCCTGGGAGAATTTACGAAAACACACATAAATTAAAAAAAAAAAAATCAAAGTTAATATTTATCTATCTATACTTGTTGCATCCAACATGAAAGATCATGATTTGACATTCAAACCACCGACAAGGAGATCATCAGATTGATAACAGAATATATGACTAAAAACTTAAAACGTACTATTTTCCTCTAAACCTCTCCAATTGAAATTTCTGATGCTCTAACTAATATACCAACTTCAAAATTATAAAATGTACCTTAAGGTCATTTGCTCGGAAGTAGACATACTCGTAAACTTTTTGACTTGGAAGGATCTGTGGACCGTCCTTTCTTCGTCCCTCCGTTCCAAACGATGTTACTGCATAATGTTTCAGATATATTATTGAAGATCAAAAGACATGGACGTGCAAATCAATGATATCAGAGAAAAACCAAAACGAAAACAAAATAACACTCTTTCGAAAACATCTGATGACACTCTAACACATACATACATACACATCCGAAATTCAAAGAAAGAAATACCGTTTTTGAGTCCGATGGTGGAATCGTGAGGATTGATGTGGAAGACGACACCTTCGTATCGGATTTCGGACTTCGAAATCAAGCTTATAAAGCTCCCCACGTAAGAGTCGGCGGAGGAACTCATTATTATGGTTCTCGGTTTTGCGTTTAAAGTGAGTGTCGCGGTGGAGGTGTCAATGCAGAGAGAGAGATCATAAGACAGAGATGTTAAATCAATTCAAAACGTACGAGAACAAGCTTGTGAAAGTTGCCAACTTTAATTGGCATGTCTTTCCAAAAAAAAAAAAAAGAAAATTCCTTTAAATTAGCTTGGACTGGGCTTCCTTAGGCCCAACCCAACATAATTACTTAAGAATTAGTTAGTTGCTAAAAACATCAAATTATGATTTATGCTGATAAAGTGTGTTCATTTTACGCTCCAATTCAACATTTTCTAAAGCTAACATTAAGTACCCTTGTTGAACAAGGTTTCTCTTTTTTTTTGAAAGTCTCGTTGGACAAGATGTATTAAGTACCCTTGACAAGAGTTTTTTTTTTTCTTTTTCTTTTTTATTTAAACTCTTGTTGGACAAGAGTTTGTTCTAATACCAATACTGACTTCCAATTCTCTTTCATCTTGATTTAACACTTAGCTTTCTCTCTTTTCTTTATATTACTTTATTCTTTAAATATTACTTTCCTCAACATCAATAAGTGCTTTGCCGCGATGATTGCTGCGTAACTAAAGATATTTCACATCTTGTGTTTAATATCCAGTGGCCACAAGTGTGACCGACTGCATCCTACTTTAACGTGGATCAATTTCTCTTGTATGAAAACTACTCCTCGAACCGTGCCACCGTTATCCCATCTTATTTGATCCAAACAATTTCCCAATAATATATATATATATTACATTCCTTAACAAAAATTTCAACTACTTATATTTTTCTAAAACATAAATCATATCAATTTTGCATTAATAGAAAATATTTAAATTTTATTATATTAATATTATATATAACACTAACTAATTTTACCTGAAATCAATTTAAACATGGGTTAAAAAATTATTTCAAAATTGTTAATGTCATCCAAAGCATGGTATTAAATAAAATCCAATTTGATCAAAAAAATTATTAATAATAATAATTTATTTCAATTGAGATTTGAGACAACAATTACGAAGATTTAATTTTGGGTTGTAAGTTCCAAATATATCTATTTTCCAATCTTCTAATAATTTTAAAAGAGATCTAATTCCATACGGTTCGAAAACAATAAAATATAATAATGTTAATAGTAAACCAATTAATAACAGAAGCAGCAGTGATGACAATTTCAGTGTGCTTGTTAAAAAACTTAATTTGATATAATAAAAGACTCAAAGAGCATCCTGCTTTTTGAGCAAACTGCTTTCAACTGACAATACAAATTCATCAAAAAGCAGACAGCATGGCTATGAAGGCTTAAAAAGAAGCTCAATGGGTGTACAACCATCGAATTAAAAAAAAAAAAAAATGATTCCCAAATCTTTCTGGCCTTCTAACATAATTGGCAACTGATACAAACATAATCATATTAGCCCACACAGAAGTAGCACATACTCAAAATTTGCCTCTTTCCTTTCTTTGTTCTGAAGTAGGCGAAGATTTCTGCATCAATCGCAAGTACCTAAAAGCAAAGTCATGATATTAATTACAGCAAGGAAAATTGATTACAAGCTTGATGAACCTTAACTGTTCCCACTTTGAGTCTGCATTTGCTTTTTAGTAATAGCCTATGCTTCTAAATTCTGATGAATTAGGAGGTTGGCCATCACCATTATTTCCCAGAAACACAAGGCGACCTGCCAAATCCACATCGGAAAACATGTTAAAAAGATAGATAAGCTACATAGGGCAACAATGGCAATTTACTATTGGCTGGTACACCTCCATCACCATACACAAGGGTAGTCCTCAACCTTCCTTATCCCATCAATCCATTTTATCCTGCACTTCTAAGAATTGATTTCATCAACATGTCTCCATCCCCACAAGGACAACCATGCTCTTTTTCTCAACAAGCTTTTATAACATTGTAGATACTAGTAAACCTTAACGAAAAAGAATGATATTTAAAGGTAACTCTAAATATATTACAAAAAATGAAAACAAATCCATTTTACATGTTGAGTTTGGTTGTTTGTTTATTTGTTTAAACCTTGAGCAATTTTATCTAAATGATGGAATTAAGCAATTAAGTACCATTTGCCCGGATAGCAATCTCTCGTATACGCCGAACAAGACCAGTTACTGGATCATTAAAAATCTTTTGCTCCAGATTTCCCTCCATATATAGAATTGATCTACATATAAAAATAAATAAAAAATAAAAAATTAAGATATCATAACTGCGACCAAGAGATTACATAACCATCTACTCAAGTCATATGCAACCAGAAATACGAAGATAAACCAAATGATAAAAAAAACATTTGGAAACAGACATAATTATAAGGAAATCACCCAAAACAATATTCAACAAAAATAATAATAATCACTGCAAATCTCTTGAAGCATACGATACACAATGCCTTTTTTTTTTTTCAATACATGTCATTTGTCATCCCACGGTGTCATCTAATAAGTAGAAAACAACATTTGGTACATCGGTGAGGATTAATAATATAACTACAATTTTTATTGTTCAGGTAAATCTTGCTCTGAAAACTGTTGGACTATGTCATGGTAAACTGATTTTAATTGCAATATTGCATATATGATATAATGCATACATAATTCTCAAAATTTTTCTATTATACTGAAGTGACTTCCTTGTTCATACCGTAATTAGTGAGTTTGTAATACTACCACCATTATCACTTGAGGGTGGACAATGTGGATAAAATAACGTTTTGGATAAGACGACCAATGTTGAAAGAGCACATCAAAAAGGATTCCTATGTAAGCAATTACAGCCAATCTCCAATGTTTAATAATTTTCAAGTGCACCATATAACCCAACTGTTTCATACACGTTTGAACCTCTTGACAAGACTTATTCTATTCTAGGATCTCTAGCATGAACAGAATTCCAATCACAAGGTCCATACCTACATATCTAGCGAATTAGTACCTAGGAAATGCATCCAACACAGTTCCTTAGAGACTTGATCTGTTGAATATCAGATCCATAAATAACAACAACTGCCGAAAGCATAAATAACTATACACTTAACTACGTCATCATATGCTTTGATTGCTATGTTTGATATTGAAAGTTTTAGGTAATCATATTTGTTTCGACCTTTTTATAAATTAGCACAGATATAAATGCTCACATTTCTTAACCAGTAAAGTAAGGTTCCAACAATGGCTCGCTAAGAGCATCCAAATATATGCAATCAAGTTGTCAAATAGGATGATTATTTCAAAACCTCACCCAGGAACAGCATGCTTCATGACAGTCCTGCCCAATTTCTCAGGGTAAACTGTGACGCGATGCCACTGAACAGCACATCGATTTGCATAATCCCTTGGATCCTCATTATCCAATGGTCTGCGATTGTTCCGAATCCCACCTGTAGCCAATGAGAAGAGCGTCACAACCCTCCCACTTTTAAGCTTCTTTTGCAACGGACTTAGCCCCACTTGCCCAACCATTATTGCCTACAACAATCAAAACCAATTGAAAAAAAATAAAAAATAAAAAACACATACTATATTTCTGTCTATACATTCCACAATCATTTATCAATACTAAAACAAGTAAAAGAAAGGGTCAACTCAAAAATAAAAAAAGCTGTGAAAATGATAACAGTGAGGATAAAAGAAAAACCTTGTAAATGCCCGAATCGAGGCCATTTTCGAGCGGGCGATCATAAATGGGCTGTCGTTCGCCTGAGGCCTGAAGCGGTGAGGCTGGGGAAGAGCCAGAGTCAGGGAGGGACGCGGGTGGGGAAGAGTCAGAGTCAGGGAGGGACTCGGTGTCCGAGTTGAGAGGTAAGTCGTCAAGGTAGGAGGTGGAAAACGGCCTGCAAATGCGAGAGATGTTGTTGGGATTTGACTTTGAGAGGAGAGAGCGATGTAGTCTTGAAGACAGACTTGCCATCGAATCAAACTGATTCTGATTTTCAATTGTTCCTTCCCTTTTTATGATTTTGGTGGGAGGTTTTGGCTTAAACCCTAGTAGCGGCAAATCCTACTTTCTTTTTCCTTTTTTTTAAAAAAAAAAATAAAAAAGAAAAAAAGAAAAGAAAGAAAGACAATAAATTGCTGGCCAAAAAAAACCAATAAATGGCGAAATATGGAATAAATCATATTTAATAAATTTTTGAATAATATAATATATTTATTTTTTAAAAAAATAAATAAAATCATCAATACTAAATTTTAAATAAAATATATTAAATTAAAAAATATTTAATATATATTTTTAAATAATTATATTTAATATTAAAATATGAATAATATTTTAAATAAAACAAAGTAAAGAAAAAGCTTTTTAACAGTAATTTATCCCATAATTGAGAGTGTGTTTAATTAGTTCTCAGTGATGCGATTAAATGAGATATAAAAATGATAGTTTTTTCTAAATTTAATTAATCTTTCTAATCATAAAAAATAAGATTGGATTTTATTCAATTTCATGACTCCTTCAAATATCGGACTGGACAAAAATTAAGCTTATCTTAATCTAATTCGAGATTCTAAACAGTTCTTAATGATCAAAATTTGAAGTCGAAGTTCTAAAAGGGGAAATAAAATGATGTGTGAATTTCGATTTCCTCCTTGGATGTAATAATTGGTTGATCTATTCTTATCATAGTCAAGAAACGAAGAACACAAACAACCAAATGCATCTTGTCTAAAAGCAATCAAACAAAAGTGAACATAAAGTTCTCCATTGTCTTTGAAGTCTCTCAACCCCTATGGCTCATAAAATACTCTCTAATGCTCCCACGAAAGTCACCCACTTAAGTTAAAAGGCAAAGTCTTAATGAAAAATCTTGACCTGACATTGGAGAACAAAAGAAAATATAAAACACAAACAAATCCTTTACTCAAATTGAGTAAAAGAAAAAGGAGCATTTTCACATGTGAAATGGACAATAGATAGCTCGAGGAAGAGAAAAATGATATTTGAGAAATGGGTTTAAATTGTTGATTCCTTTCAACTAATTCGAAACATTTGCCCCTTATTTTCGTATAAATTAGGTCACAAAATTAATTATATAGATTATTTTATTAATTTAGAACCGAAAATTATCCAAATTACATAGTTGTTTAGATCATAAAACTAGAAGAAATATATGCAGAAGAGTCGCTCCTCTAAAAGGTTCATCAAATTGCAACTATTTATTTGCTGAGGTAAGTCGCAGCTTAAATGAAATTCTAGCCCAAATTTCTCTGGTTTTCATTTTTTGACAAGTTCTGGTCCATAAAAGATTTAAGGAACATCAGATTGGTGGTAGGCATATGAGAGATGGCCCACAAGATCTCTTCAGATTGGTGCTATGCATTTGGTACCATAAAATTAGACATTTCCAAGCATATGAATTGGTTGGCTTTTTGTGTCCTTATCCTGAAAATCTGTTCGCTCAAAAATCAGAGAATCTGACATTTTTCTGCCTGGAAGAAAGCCACCAACACAGAGAACCCTCTTGAAGCAGTTAAGACACAAACCAGAAAAGCATATTTTCATAGAAATGTTACAGAACCAAAAGCTGTTGCAACCCTCTCTACCAATTCTTCCTCCAACACCACCATCAACAGCCCCTATACAAGGCCAAAATTTCCCTTCTTCCCCATCACTTCCAGTCCTCAAACACAGCTGCAAATTATCACGCAGAGAGCTCTCAATCTGCGGCAACTCTTCACTGCTTCTTCTCTGGGGCACTCAGGCTTTGGAACAATTCAACCTGTCCAAGGCACGAGCAGAAGAAAATTTGCCAAACACCGACAGGAATGAGCAAGAGGAGAATTTGAACAACAGTAGTCCTAACTGTTCTAACAAAGTTCCTACAAAACGGGCATTTCTTGATATTTCAATTGATGGAATACCTGTTGGTCGTATTCTCATTGGGTTATATGAAGACAATGCCCCAGCTGGGGCAGCGAGGTTTAGTAGTCTTGTTAGCGGGACTGCTGGGATTAGTTATAGAAGAAAAGAGTTCATCAAAATCATGCCAAATTATGTGCAACATGGTGGGGTGAGATCGTATGGTGTGGACGCAGAGCTAGCAAACAGAAAAGGAAGCAATTTGGCAGCTGAAAGTCTCAAAGAAGAATGGGTGAGGAACTACGAACAGTGTCCTGGAACTAAGAACTTGGCCGGAACTGTCAGCATTATTGTCAGAGATCCTTCGAAACCACCCCCGAAGCTGAAGTTAGTAGCCAGAAACGGAAAGCTGGAGATTGATGAGGAGGATGTCGGTAAGGAGCCGAATGGGACAGAATTTGTAATTGCTACGAAGGATTCACCAGAACTGGATGCCTCAGCTCTGGTTGTTGGAAAAGTCTTGGAAGGAATGGAGGTTGTAGAGAAGGTCAGACAAGTGAAGACTGTGCAGGAGAATACTAGTTCTCCATATTTCAGGTTAGTCTTTCAACTCTGGGTTTTTGTGATGTGTCTTGTTCTAATGTTCCTCACAGTCAAAAGTCAGTAGCCATAATACGTTTTAGTGACTTAGCTTGTTTAAGGAAAATTTTAAAAATTCGAAATAAGACTGTATGTTTCATGGATTTATTATTGTTTTAGAGTACTCAAGTAAGAAGTGTTTTTGAGTACAATGCTGTTCGTAACAACACTTAACAAGGTTCTTCCCAAAGGGAAAAAAAAAAAAAAAACTTAACAATGCATTCTGAAAATTAATTTATCAAGTGCTTTCTTCAAAGGCACTTTCAAGTTTTTCTCAATCCAAAATATATTCTACAGAAGTATCTGTTCGATGCTTAAATATTACGTCTAACTTTAAACTGCAGATGATTCTCCATTTCCAACTACGAAGAAATATAACAATCACCTATTGTTTGGTGTGCAGGGTGGCAAAGTTAATAGGAGACAAAAGGGCTGTTGTGGCAGAAAGAGGCTTCAACCGTCCCTATTCAAAGGTGGTGGTCACCAACTGTGGTGTGATGAATTAACACACATTTGCTACTCTTCCCTGTTCTTTCAATTTTGTATCATGAGAGAACAATTTCACATGACAAAAATGAATTCAATTCTATTCACCAAAAAGCAATGTTTGTATAGAGCTCTAGATCAAGGTGGAAAATCCAAACTTAATTACCATGTTGTCAATGAATGGGATACTATTTTACCAAAACCTTTTTATTCTACAAGAGATACAGCACTTTCATATGTTTTAATTGGGATACATGCAAGGACAAAAATATCCGACCAGATAAGTCAGGATGCAAGGTCTTCACTGAGTCATTTTTGGAAACCGATCAACAATTCGCAAAATGATCAGAGTCGCCCGTTACTTCGATCCAGGAGATTTCTTGATTCTTTTTGTGACTGGAGACGTGAAAAGCTTTCTAACTGAGGCAATGGGATCATCCACCTATCAAATAGCATGAAATAACAAATTAAATTTTTTCAGACGACAACACTAGAATAAATATTTCACCATCACTGTAATATGTCTATACAGGTTTAAATGAGAACATCAGCAAAAGGTTTCACTGGGCAAATCCTACCGATTTTGTTGCAGGCATATATAACTAATAGTATTCAGATGAAGCGAAGGAAGATGAAATATTCGCAGGTACAGTCATCGTCGTCATCAAATTAACTACAAGTTTATGTCACTGTGCTTGAATCTCTTAGTTACAAGTGTATTAGGCCCTAATTAACCTTCATTGCAGAAGATTGGTGCTGTAGTACCTTAATAATCAAGGTGGACAGAGGAGAATTTGTCGGTGATGAATGAGAATGGTCTCTCTTACGTTGTAAAGCAGATAGCGTTTGTTGCCATCCAGGTGGTCCGCTGCCTGTTGATATAATCCAGGGGCAAAAATGTCTGTGTTGCCTAATTGGATCAAACTTCATTCCGTTATCTTCTGGTACTCGCTTTAAATCCTTTCCTGGAACATAGAAAAAGCATACATAATGAGAATTAAAGTGAACCAGATGAAAATAATGTTTTCTGTTTTTTTTTTTTTAAAGAAATAAATAAAAAAGAAAAATCCAAACAGATTTAAGTCTACCGCAAATGCTACACATGTATAAACAAACATCCACCAAATGAGACTTTTCACAATTCACCAGTAATAGGTCAAGCTTTAACACAATTCACATCATCCTTCATTGTTTCTCACTAATCTTAAAAGAAAGCCACAAAGAAACCATCCAGACTCGGAGCTTCGTCTATGTTGCATTCAAACTGGGTTTTTGAACTTATTTCCTCTTCACTAAATATTGCTTTCAATCATTTGGCTTGGAATACATCAATAAAAGCCCAATTAAGCCCTTAGACAATAGGTCTTCCAGCACCCCATTAGATTATAGTTCCTTAAGTAATTAATGATCACCCTCTCAATGTTGTTATAATCTATAAGCGTAAGCCCTTCATTTGTTTCCACTTTGCTAATCACATTTCTATTTCTCCTTTATTAACCATTTTATGAAATATCTTTGTGATTTCCATCCGTTTACTTTGCCCATAAAGTAGTCATTGAGACAATGAGGAAGCATGCAAGAATTACATCCAAACAAAATAAATAAATAAAAAGGAAATCACAGTATATCCGATGTCAACATTAAAACTACTGGATCTAAATCAAGGATGCAAAGAGACATGTCCAAGAAGAATAGTGATTGCATTTTAAAAATCATTGTAAAGAGCTAGAAACCATCAATATTGTATCTTACCTGTACTCCTAACCATGATTGCATTATCAGATGTAACCATCAGTGATCTTCCATTTTTGCTACAATCCCCATTTACAATAGTGCACTTACCATCTGGACTTGTCACAGAAAGGTCTTTAACTCCACTGGTAACAATTCTCCCATCTGCTGAATCAATCGATTCAACATTTGCTGCATTTTCAGGCAACCCATCATTTTGATTTACGCCAGGATTCTGGGTTGTTTGTGTTGCAATTTGTGTAAGAGTACAATGAGTGCCAGTTTCAGAAGATGGGACTAGATCGGTGACAGTTTTTCCTTCAGTTGGCATATGATTGTTGTTCTCAGGAGTATCACCTTTTTCACCACCATTATGATTCAAACAAGGGCATTGATCTTCACTTATAGAACTAGATGGTCCATGTTCACTCTGTTTGCTGTTTAACAATCTCGTATCTTTTGTCTGAACAATTAGTTCCGAGAGATTGTGTTCTGTACATTCTTTTCCATCCCAACTCAAAGTCTTATTCATAGTTGCAGATTGAATTTCTTCATGGTGATCACGTGTACAACCTCTAAAATCAGAGTCATTAGAAAACCTAGCCCTCAAAGTGCGGCCAACAACAGGTAAGGAAATTGTAGCTTTAAAACTCTGTTTTGTTGGTGGTGGACCCCCTGCAATTGTAAGGTTTAAACCGGATGAACTCTCCTTACTCAATGGTGCAATGTTTGAAAAAGTATTAACAACTTCCCTATTGTCAGTGTGGTTTTCAGTGCCTGAAGCATGGGTTCCAGCATTTCCTTCACCACTTACTTCTGTATATCCCACCAATCTATAAAACTCTACAGGACGGGGAACCGTAGAAAAAGCCCACAATCCAACACTAGCGCCACAAAGCCTGCAATCCAACACAACAGATTTATGAGCCCCAGTGTTTCCAGTTGCCTCCACAATCTCATCGCCACCAGTGATATCTTCACATTCAACCACATAAGGAAGTATACGCGGTTCCCAGCCGCATAAACTTATAAGGTTTACCGCCTGAAAATGGTTTAATACATTATTCCTTATCATCAAGGATGCAAGGAAACCGAAAATGATCAATTACTATCGTTATAATCACTTGCTTTCTATGAAACGAGCAACACATGGACTATCCAGTAATCTGAATGCTATCTAGTTTATGCTTTGAAACTTGCAAGGTGAGCAGAAAAGGAAACATAGACATGAGCAGAATTAAAATGATCCACTTCTTTCACTGAAGACAAACAAACTTCAGCAGAAGACAGGGTCAGCAAGCTTTTCATTGCATAATTGATTAAAATAATGTCTACAAACCATTACAATAACAGATACATTCCATATAGGAACAGGGCAAGGAACCACCATGGAAGTGCATTAAAGTTCATTTGTTAATAATAATAAAAGATGTAGGGGTAAGCATAAATTTGAGAAAGCAACCCATAATTTAGAAAGCATCAAACAAATCAAGTATAGTACCTGATAATACAGTTTAGCAGATTGGTCTTCAGATTCATTGTCAAGGGAATCTGATTGAGAAGCATTCAAAGAATCATTACCATGTTCAAAGGCTGAAGACTGTTTAAGAAATTCTTCTGGCTGAGGGTTGCCAATACTCTCAATGGATGAAGGTGAAATTACAGGAAGAGCTAACAGTTGTAAGAGTGTAGAAGAACGTTCTCTAAACTTGTCAACTAAAACTGGGGGCAGTGTAGGAGGAAATTGAGCCAGCGTTTCATCACAAGCATTGTCGATCCATGGGCAGACTGATTTGTGCCCATTATCCAGCTTGAAGCTAAATACCAAGGCTGCCTTCTCAACTGAAAAAACATAGGAAATACTCCGATTTAGACAAAAACAAACTAGAAAGTTTTCATGCAATTTACAACAGAGCAGTTCCTTATCCTCCCCCACCACCCCCCAACAACCAATCCACCAACCACCCCCACCCCCCAAAAAAAAATCTCTGACATGCCTTGCTGCTGTGCCCAAGATGATGGAGTAGAAAAAAGGAGATGAGCTCCACAAGATTCACAGGCTATAGTATCTGCGTCCACATTGACCCAACCTCTCCTTGCACAATTTACAGCACTTACAACCTGATAATGACAGGAAAACAAGCAAGTAAAAACAGTAGTTAGTAGGAACTCAGAGCATTATGATTCCTCCTAAATGAAAGAAGGCTGTAAAAATTATAGAAAACTTCTTGAAGAAGCTGACAGTGAAGGGGAAAGATAAAAATGTCACAGCAACAGAAAGATGTCTATTTGTACAGAATATAAAATTATAACATACACAATTGAATTAATCTTATCATTGTCACTGCATTACACCTTAAGGCTTTCTATAGGCTTCTCCATCTACAAAATTACTTTAGTTCTTTGTCCAACACAAACTAAACCCAAAAACTAGAAACAACTGGAACAACAGAAAACTTATTTAAAAGCTGAAACATTCTATCAAAACATTCGTGAGGCAAATTAATAATACAATTAACTTCAGTCAAGCACATCAAGACTTAATAAGGAGAGAAAAAATAAAGACAGAACAAAGAAAAAATATCATCACCATAAGGCTTGTAACACAGGAGAGCACAGTACTACATACCAACCAATGAAATACTCCTAAAATACTAGAATTACTGGTTTGCAAAATATGCAAATAGACTGCATCACATATAGAAACAGAAAAATCAATAAATTCTGAGTATTCCATGGTAACAAATGTGAATAGACTGCATCATATATAGAAACAGAAAATCGATAAATTCCATGTATTAAAAGGTAAAAAGTTGCAAGCAGACTGCATCAGATATAGAAACAGAAAATCGATAAATTCTAAGTATTGCATGGTAAAAAGATGAGAATAGAGTGCATCATATATATAACGAAAACCTTAGGCTTCGCAAACCATGTCATGGACTTGAAAGTGGCCAGCCTCCTCATAAGATCTCCTCGGTCCCATGGTCTACACAGCGGAGTTTCCGTTGAGCTGGCCAAGCAATGCTGATAGTTCTCCACCACATTTGTAGTCGATTTGGGGTCCACCAGTGCCAATGCAGAATCCGCATTCCGCCGCTTCACACCACTCGTCGACTCAGCTCTTGAACAACTAATCATTCAATAAAACACCCAACAGACATGTTAATCCTAACCCTAAACCACAACAATAGTAACTGAAATTAAATTAAATTTAAAATATAAAAATAAAGTTCGATATCCTTCTGATATACAATGTATCACTTGAAAACTTATTCAACTAATTTTTCAAAACAGAAAGTCCAGATATCAATATTTTCAATCACTGCAACTAAATTGAACCAAGAGCTCAACATCCTATTTACGGTGATTTAGAACAAAAAGAAAATAATCAAATAAAATAAGCTTGAATTACGAGATTTTCCTCCTTTATCCATAATTTTCTCTTATTTTCTAGTAACCAAACGCTCAAAAAGAAAAAGAGGAAAAAACAAAAAAGAAGGGGAGGGGGGGAGAGAGAGAGAGAGTGAACCTGGAGGAAGTTGGAATAGATTTGGGAGCGTGAAAGAGCTTGTCCATGATTGAGTGGAACCTCTTCTCTGAATCGCCAGCCATGGTTTGCTTCTTCTCAACAATCGTTTTCTTCTTTTGAATCGATTTCTTTCCTCCTTCAAAACTAATAAAAGAGGAAAAGGGGAAATTTGCACTAACTCCCTGACTTCATATAAAATTTCATTCCATCTTAAAGTATTGACATAATTGCGCTAACATCTCATGAAACCGTTGACTAGTGGTTGACTTCCCGTTAGAACTAACCATCCAAATGCAATTTCATTTTTACCTCTAATGATTATTCTGCTTCAAATGTCTATCTTATTATTCTTAAATATTTTGTTCATTAATTTTAAAATATATATTTTGTATTGATTAAAAGTTTCCAATTAAAAAGTCCATACAAAAATCAATTTTTCTGATTTGAAAATATATTATTCAAAATATGTTATTAATTGAAACAGAAACTCTATTATTTACTTTGCGACAGTTAGTGAGTGAAGAAAATTTTAAATATATTTTTTAAAGGTTTGTATGTTACTCGTTCCAAAGTTTTTTTTTTTTTTTTTGGATTTATTTCATTAATCTTGTAATTAAAAACTTGAATTTAAAATCAAGAATCTATCGTGATCATCATACATTACGTATCAAATTGGAGCTAAGAACCAATAATTAATTTCTACATTTTCTTAACCATCATTGAGTGAGTTTAGGGTTTGTATTGATTTTTGATATGATAGTCAATGATTGTTCAATTTTAAATCTTTTTCCAAAATTATGAACCAACGACTTTGAAACAGATTTGAAATGATTGGCATGAGGATAATATTGTGTTAAGGAGGACAGGTTGGTTTTCTTTGGATTCTTTGGATTCATTCGAGTTGCATTGTGTTTATATTTATTAGTTTTTGTGATCATTAATGTTTTATTTTTATTTTGAAAATTTAATTAAAGTTTCATTTTGTTGATGCAATTAATTAAATATATTATCATTACTTATAAAAATATTGCGTAATAAAATGGGGTATACTTATAAAAATATAGTATAACAAAATTCAGAAAAATGGGTATTTTTTTATATTAAGTGGAGTTTAAAAACAAATTAGAAAAATTTTAGATGTAGTTTTCCGTTTTCAAAAACAAAATATAGGTAGAAAGTGTTTGGTTAATTATTTTGTAAAATGTGTTTTTGAAATGAAAAATATAGTTTTGGAAATGATAACTAAAAAGTGAAAAATAAATTTTTTATGTTTTTCACCATTTTTAAAACAAATCAAATTTTTTCCTCTAAACAACTATTTTACTTATTTTAAAAAATAATATCAAACACATTTACATCATTTTTCATTTTGAAAAATCTTACAAAATATACTTTATTTTTAAAACATATTTTTTATTTTTAAAAATAGTTTTAAAAAATATCATTTAAAAATGATTCTAAACATACCCTTAATTTTTTTATGGCAAAAGGAGTGTACAAACAATTTTCGAGGGGTGGAATTATTGCCACTCTAGATGTAATATATAAAATCCTGATTTAGGTAACCCAATAATTGTTTGGGTGAATTTTGGGCAAATTAGCAGTCCAAAACAATGGGCCAATATTAATCCCAACCCAATAAACTAAAATATCTCCATTTAAACGTTATCTGGCTATATTGTGGCCCAATAAAGAGGTGGGTTTGGTCCCTTAACCTCAAGGCCAATCACGCACTTTACATTCGCATGCATGGTGGTTGAAGTAAAAAAGTAACTACATTACGTAATATCGAAATAAAGTGAAGTAATTAAATTGGTTAAGTTTACTAATGTTCATGATTACATGTTTGTTAGTAATCAAATTGAATGCATGTCAAAGTTAGTTTAATCTTCAACATTGGTATTTAACTTTGTTTATTAATGAAGTTAATTGTGGGTGACTATATTGAAGTTATATTATACTTTGACAAATATATTAGATATTTGTTCATCTTGTTTTTCGACTTTGACTTTGTTTGGAACAGGTTCCTAAAGCTCAACTTGGTGTTTTCATGTCCGTACTTCGAATCAAAGTGACAGTATTTCCACCCATTAAAAATTGTATGTACATCCTTTTTTGTACTTATAACTCATTATGATTTTTAAAAATTTATATTCTGTAAATACACCCTATATATGAATCACTAATTACGTTAATTCATTTATTTTTATTTATTTAAATATTATAGATAAATAATTATAAAGATAATTAAATTGAAATATGAAAAAAAAGGTCAAACCTGCAATCAGATCATCACAAGAAGAAGACTAAAGAAAGTAAAATATCTAACAAACTCAAAACTACGTTGTCGACGTTGCACAAAGCCATTGAAGAAGAAGCCAAAGCCATTGACGTCGCTACAATCTTCTATGATTAATTGAAGATTGGCAAACTTCAACTTTCTTTTAGTTTCCTTTGCCGCACCAAAGTCATTGACGTCGTTGCAATCTCCAGACCACGTCGTTCTGGAAACCGCAGTGGAAGAGGTGGCAGGAGAGGCGCGATGGGAGGAACAGAGGTGGTGGTTATGGTAGAGGAAGACTAGGGAAAGACGCCACATTATCATCTTTTAATTAACCAAAAGTTATTCAAATTTAATGGTCTCTTTTTATTCCTATTAAGATGGTTTATTGTATCTGAGATTATAAAGAGGGATGGTGATTTGGTTGTGGAATTTTAGATTGCAAATGCTATAAATGAAGGGAGGGTTGTTCCAAAGGAGGTGATTTTCAAGTTGTTGTCGAAGAGGCTACAAGAAGGATACTATAGAGGAGAGAGTGGTTTTATTCTTGATGGGTTTTCTCGTACCAGACTGAAGAAACCATCTTAATAAATCAAAAGTTATTTGAATTTATTTATAACAATAACAATGCCACCTTTAAATTAAAATGCTAATAATTTAATTTAAAGAGTAATTTCGGAATATTAAATATGTATAAATTAAAGGGTATACATAGGATTTTACAGGGTTGGAAATATGGTCGCTCTTCCAATCAGCTGCATGCAGACTTTCTCACAAAGCCCATTTCGCAAAGTTAATGCCATTCACATCGGTCCAACATTAAAATTGGTGGATGCTTCATCTTGTGGGGGCACGATTGATCATGACAGATTTTCTACATTAATTATATTTAATTTGGTCAATGATATACTTCTTAATGTAATTATTACGTTAATAGTTTTCCTAAATTTTTAGGATTTATTAGCTTCCTTAGGGTTTACTTATTTCTTATTCAGTTGTGATTATATACATACATATATATATATACACTTTTTTTTTTTAAAAAAAAAAAAAAAAAGAGTGTATGTATACCCTTCCTTTAATGAAATCAATATGAAACTTTACTCATTAAATTAGTTCTATTAAAAACAACTATTGTCTACATTTTAATCCCTAAAATGGTACTCTTTCCTAAAGTTTAAAAGCTCTAGATCAAAAAATAAATTTATAAGTACATGTTGCAATCGATGGATTTCCTTCATTTTAAGACCTATTTTGAAATATAATAATCATGTAATTCTATATTTTATTGATTTGTAGGACGGCGGCATGGCCATTTGCAAATTATATATCAATACTTAGTAAATAAACTTCCCATAGTTCAACATCAATACCTATATATAGTAAATTCATTCTCTTGACTTTTACATTCTTTCTTTTCATACTAATTTTCTTTTATTTATTATTGTCTCACGCATGTTATCAACTTCATACATTCTTTCACAAGTTCTACTGCCTTATATTGTTTTCATTTATCTTAATTCTAGATACTCACTTCACTAATATTATACCGGATAACATGCTCAACTAATTATACATTAAATAATTTATAAGCTATGTTGTTATGATAGTGGCCTCGCTGCCTCACCGAGGTGTCTTGCCATAACATGATTTCACATCAATGCACCTTGAAGACCAGAAAGTAGCTAAACTAAACTGTACATGCCTCTCGCATTAATTTTCATGACTCTACTTTTGCTGATTTTACTCAACAGACTTATTTTGATTGTCTTTTGGAAAAACATATCTACACCAAGTCAAAGATACATAGCCCCTTACTCAACGGTTTCTTCCAAACATCAACTGTCTCCACATTTCCCTCCTACTTCTTCTCCATCTCTCCATCAACAGACTTTAAATATTCGAGAGCTCTCCTAGAATTTTAAAGTCCCAACAAGGACACTCATTTTCATCAAACACAATCTGCACCCACAGATTTAAACCATTATTTGATTCTCTATTAATCTTCTGCATGGGTTCCTGCAAATTTACCATTTGGTTGATTCTCTTCTCTTTTCTCCATTTCTATGCTGTTACATCTACTGAATTTAAAGTTGGTGATGATGATGGCTGGGTTGTTCCTAAGAAGTCAAAGGATGGTGGCCAAATGTACAACCAGTGGGCTTCCAAAAATAGGTTCAAGCCTGATGATGAGCTCCGTATGTACTATGGACTTCTGTCACACTTCATTGTGTTTGAAAATACTTTTGGTACCATTAAAATCTTTTTCAATAATTAGAACCATTGGTGTATTCATTATATATAATTGTTTAGTTGAAATCAATATCATAATGCTTTCAAGATAGACAAAATATTTACAATTGTTTTTCTCCAAAAGAAGATCAGTTGGTATTATTCATAATATTGTTTTTAAAACAGAAATGTTTCAAAGCATTTTATAAAGTGCTTTTTTGTGAAAATTATTTTACTAGAAAATGCTCTTTTACAAAAGCACTTTAGAGTCACTTTCTATATGTTGCTCAATGTTTAAGCATCATTTTTATCCGATCGATGTTTTCATTTTCTTTTCTATATACCAATTGAAATGCGGGGTCTTGGACCATCCACACATGAATGTTAAGTATAGGACAATTATAAGAGAATCTTTCATGAAGTTATTTCATGGTGAAAC
This sequence comes from Dimocarpus longan, assembly GCA_022984855.1. Taxonomy (NCBI): domain Eukaryota; kingdom Viridiplantae; phylum Streptophyta; class Magnoliopsida; order Sapindales; family Sapindaceae; genus Dimocarpus; species Dimocarpus longan. Next base: position 18,463,327 of record CM041024.1, read on the forward strand.
GTATCAATAAGACATGTAAAATAAAATGAAAAATTAATTAAAAAGGTAAAAGAAAAAAAATATATATTATTTCATTAGTATGTTTCATTACATCAACATGTTTTATCATATTAGCATTAAAACGGTCTCATCAATTTTTTTTTTTTTAATTATAATTATATATTATTACAAACCTATACTATTGTTTAAATTCTTTATATGTATAATTAATCTCGATTCGTGTGCTTTAGGTTTCAAGTACAGTAAAGACTCGGTTCTGGTAGTAACTGAGGAGGAGTATAAAAAATGTCGATCCTCTCATCCAATCTCCTTCTTCAACAATGGCGATACTGTCTTCAAGCTGGAGCGGCCAGGTCTGTTCTATTTTATCAGCGGAGTCGCCGGACACTGCGAGCGGGGGCTGAAGATGATCGTCAAAGTTTTGGAGCCTGAAAGCCCTCCACAGTCCCAAAACCAAAGCAGCTCTACTGATGACAAGAATGGTGCAGTTTATATTAGGGCTGCTGCCGTTGCTTCTCCAACCAATTTTATGTTGTTCTTCATGTCGTTTTTAGCGTTGGTTTAATTTCTATTTGTTGCTTTAAGGTTTTTAGGGTTGCTTTAATATTAGGTCTTGATTTTAGAATATCTTAGGCTAAGGTTTTCTATTTTAAAATTAACTTGGCAATAAATATGTTACATGTCTAATCAAATTCCATATGTTATATCGACTATTAATTAGTCGTGGATATATATATAGAGAGAGGAATAATTTTTTTTTTTTAGCACTTTTGTATTCTTTGTAATAAGTTTCAATAAAGATATTCCTTAAAAATAAGAGAAAGAAAAGAAGAAAAAGAAATTTAGAGCATTTTTTTTTTTTTTTTTTACATATTTTGATGCTATTAAAACTCATAGAAAATATATGTAGCTCATAAGTCATTGACCTCTCTCTTTTCAACTTGTTCTAAGTATGAGCTCTATTGGTATCCATGTAATTATAATTAATTTTATAAATAAAATGATGTAACTATGATTAGAGACAATGACAAAAAGGAGGAACAATGAGAGTAATTGCCCGTCATTTCCACTTCATAAATCACTATACCAAGTACATAATAAAGAACATAATTCATATTGTTCAATTAGATTAAATGATATCCTATCTCGGTTGATCCTAGTAGTCTCCTGAATTAATCCCAATTCTCAAAAAAAAAAATAAAAAAGATGATAATAGATTAAATGATAAAGAATAGAACTTATTTTATATTTTTATATTTTAAGATTTTTTTTTTGGAGAGCTCATTAATGTAGGGGTATGAAGTCAAAATTCAAAATTATGATACTGCATAAATATATCAATTTTTTTTTTTTTGGAAAATATTTACAGAATAAGATTTTCTGTTTATTGCATAAGAAAGTTTCTCGAATTGATTAGGAGCATTAATTATATTTACGAGTTATTATAACTAAGAGCATCTTCAATATTTTCATTGTGTTGAAAAAAAAAAATAAAAAAATTATGTCATTAATATCAAGAGACTTACTACAATTTATTACAAGGTATAAATATCATTTTATAAACAATCAAATTAGAAACTGTTCTCCAATACTTTCATTTAAAATAGGCTTTTATCCAAACAATCAAGCCGATCAATTTTCTTGCACCACCCAAATGAATGAACAGAGAAAAAAAATTATGTGACATACTCTATATGTTATTTGTTGCTTAAATAAACAATTCCATCAACGCGGCATGATACATATATCGCCCATTGTTTATTTTCAAATAATGACAATGAACAAAGAATGCGATTGGCACCTCAATAAGAGTTACTTAACAATAGACTAATGATGTGATTTACCCAAAAGTTGCGTTGGTGCATAAATTAATTGGTATGGGACAAGACACACTAAACAATAATATTTATGTAGATTGAGGTTCATATTTGCTTTAAGGGAATATAAAACTATATATTAAAAACTAAAGTAAAACAATTGGTAAAGCATGAAACAATCACTACAAGAAAACTGCCCAATGCCCGGTATGGATGAGTATCCATACCGGGCACACGCCCGACGTGCTTTCCCCCGGTATGGATAATTGAATATCCATACCGGTCGGGTAACCGGTATGGATAATTAATATCCATACCGGGCACGACCCGGTATGGATAACTGAAATTGGGCGACGTGAGTCGGGTCGACCCGCCATTATCCATACCGGGCCGCCCGGTATGGATAATAATTACCCATATTATCCATACCGGGCTTACGACCGGTATGGAAAGTATTAACAAAAAAAAAAATTAATTTTTTTCAATGTGATAAAATTAAATTAAACACATAATATTTATATTACACAAACACTAAATCCGTACATAAATATTTGTTTAGATATGTTATTTAATAATATATTAACTACATACATTTAAATTACATAATCTAAGAAAACCTTAAATCGCTTCCTTATTGTCTCAATGTTATCGTCTTCTCTTCCCTTCATTATCCAAAACAGAATGTAATATGGAGAAAATGGAATAAGTTGAAATAATGTAAAATAGATAAGAAAATGATATACAGCAAGACAAAAAAGCATAATCCTAGAACGAAAGGCAAATCTAACCTGATTTCTACTCAATAGGCGCCTTTCCATCTCTTCTTCAGAACATTCAAAAAACAGGACAAATTCTAGCTCAATTTTAGTCTGCAAGAATAACACATTATCAGCAATTAACAACAGATACCCTAAACTCAATGAACTGTCATTACATTAGCATATGCAAGCTAATAGTGTCATCAACAAGTAAATAACATAGAAGACTTACAACTTCTTCAAATGCTGCACGATTTTCCTCATTATAATTACCCTCTCTTTCATTACATTTAAGAGAAGAAGTACAAGGCACATAAAGAAAGCAATTGATCTAGAGTATAAAGTAGTCATGACAATACTCTTTCAGGCAGGAAGAGTTTCATGCTTTGAGAGAGCTATTATCATACATTTCTACTAATAAATTAACATTCTAATGCCGGTAAGGTACTTATTCTAGTCCATCATTCTCTCCTCCCTCTTTAACCATGTCAAAAGATAGAAAAATCCTGGATGCATGTTTATCTCAGACTACGATAAAAATCCAATAATATGACACGTAAAAGGAGTTGTTTTAATAGAGATACTAGAAATGATATGGGATCCACTAATACTATAAGAACAAGATCCATACCCAAAACAAAAACAACAGTGGGCTTCTTCTCAGCTATGCTTCCGTTTGCCTCCTGCAACGAGAAACTTTTGTCATATGCCAAGATTAAGGCAAGACATACATCAGCAGTGCAGGGTATGCTTTACAAGAAGGCACCACGCACAAGATGGCATATTTAACTGACAACTGTAATCAAGCATTTAATCAATTCACTTCATAACATAAAATTGCAGCAATTTTTATATCACTAAAGCACAGATCTAAGGTTCTGAATCATCAGTTTAATTACTGCTAACACCAACAACTCAGTAATTCTTTTCGGCCAATTTTCTCTGAAAACTCTACTCAGTAAATAAGTCTCTAAAACACAATAGAACACATAATCGCTCCATCGGCTACTTGGATCATAAAGTCACATATATGATTAAATATCAAGACACGCAAATAAAATTCAAAAACATTATATATAACTCAAAATCAACCATAAATCATAAATAATCAACAATCACAACTTAAAATTTCAAATTCAACATATTGAAAACAATCAACCTTAATAATATCCATACCTTTTCACCGATGAATTCAAGCCTAAGTGGAGGAAATTATCGAAACTGACGAGCACTACACCATTAATCAAAAATCTGCCCAAAAAAAATTAATGTAACAGAAATTAAAAAAATATATATACCATAGTTGGGTGGCCGGACTGCTGTCCGACCGCCGGACGGCAGTCCGGCCACCACTTCATGAGCATCTGAAGATGAACACGAAGAAGAACAAGAAGAAGAAGACCAGAAGAAGAAGATGTGATCACCGAGACGGAAGAAGAGAAAACGGGCAAGAAGAAGAGCAAAGAAGGAGAAGAAGAAGAAAAGGCAACTTACCGGCGGGACGGCGATGGAGGATCACGGCGAAGAAGTCGGACGACCGGTGGAGCGGCGGCGAGGAGGCAGCAGGGTCGGCAGCGGCGGCTAGGGTTTCTAGAGAGAGAAGATGTGAGAAAGTGATAGAGAGAGAAAGTGGGAGGGGGAAAATGGATCGCAGATGGGTGAAAAGGGCCCAGATTATCCATACCGGGCCCGTGCACCGCCCGGTATGGATAATTATTTTAATATAAAAATTAAAAAGATTTTTTATCCACACCGGGCGACCCGCCCAACCGGCGTGGATAATTTGATTATCCTTCCCGAGCGGGTGGGGCGCCCGGTAAGGATATTTTACATTTTTTTTAAAATATTTTCCAATCCGGGCAGCCGACCCGCCCGGTGTAGATAATCCGAATATCCACACCGGGCTCCGGATCCGACCGGCGTGGATAAATTTTTCGGGTTTTTTATTAAAAATAGTATATCCATACCGGGCGGAATGACGCCCGGTATGGATAATCGATTAAGCATACCGGGCTATTAGCGCCCGGCATGCTTAATTGCCAAAACAATTTTTTCCTTTTTTATATTGATTATCCATACCGGGCCTTTAGTGCCCGGTATAGATAGTCCGGCGTTAATAACGTCTTTTCTTGTAGTGAATTATGACATCCTCCACTCTAAGACGTGCATGTGAATACTCATAATTAATTTGGCAGTTTTATTGGCCTTCCTTTGAAGGCATTGTGTTAGATTACTAATCACTTAACACTATCGACGGCCAACATAATTTAGATAATCATGTCGCACTTCCTCCAAGATTTTATAATTATATCTGAATCAAGTGCATGTCTTTCTAAATATTTTCTAAACTCAAAAGAAAGAATTAGGCATTGCCACACTGGGTTGCGTAAGAAATTATGCATAAATTATCAATTACATTTTCATTAAGTTAAAAGTATCTTTTGTTTATGTCATGGTGCTTTTCAATTAAATAAATGAAAAACATTTAAAATATATATTTACAGTGTAAAAAAATTAATAAAATCGCAATTGAAATAGTTGCCCATGTAGATTTGATTCGAGTTCATTATTTAATAAAATGTCGCTAAAAGTGACAATAGATGCAATTAGGTGATAATATATCATTGTTGATGAAGTATTTATCATTGAGAGTAATGTTAAACCTCTCAATGAGTACTATGATTTGTGTTGTATTCCAATTATATTATTAAATTTTAACATTAATTACAACATTATTTCACTTATTATATGTCAATCAAAGAAAATGATAACTTAGAAATTGGAATATAGAGATATAAAATGGGATCTGTATCATATATAATCTAATATTTAAAATTTTTTATGGTGGATGAAATAATATTTAGACTTATTGAAATTAATGATCATCCTTTATGTACCTTTTCAAAAAAGGTTTTATTAAATTTATTTATTAGTGCATATTTATAGATAACCTAAGTAATTATTGCACTTCTCCTTCACACGTGTAATCCAAGTAATGTGGTAAGATAATTTATATTAATCAGACTAATTATAGGATGATATATTGATGTGTGATAGCTCCATGTAACCTTACAACATCATTTGGATAATAAATTTAGGTAAAATTTAAAATAATATAATATTAGTCTTAACAAACATGTATAAAGAATTATTGTGAGAATAAATTTTCTCTATGTCATGTAAGTAGATTTTCAGACCAATTTAATCTCGATAAATCCTAATAAATATTTAATTATTACTATAAGTTGATTTTTAATTTTACGTGTATATATATATATATATATATATCTATAAAAGCAGAAAGCTTATTGATATAAAAACTACTTTCATTGCAAGGCCAAAGATATGCTAATTGAGGCTTGATGCGATTTATTATAGTGGCTGATCGGGCAATCAAGCACTAAAGTTTATTGTCATGTTGCTTGATTGTCCAATCTGAGGGAAGAATTTAAACATCATGAACCACAAGGTCATCTGTTTTTGTATTTTTCTATTCTTTAAAGTAAAAAGGTTTTTAGGAAACTTAAAATAATAATAATAATAATAATAAATTGAAACTAGAAAAATAATGTAGGTGAACTACTGAACTGGGTGGTTCTTTTGAGATAAAAAGAAAAAGACAAATTTTATGTGTATTATTATTATTATTTATTATTCTAACAAATTTTATATATATTTGTTTAAAAGCAATGTTTGTCATCATTCAACCCTCACGAATCCAGTCGAACCCATCACTTTGATTGACATAAACTGATGATGTACTTTCAACCACTTGATATATAATTCATTCCGCAGGTTCGTCTCTGATATCTCGTCCCATTTTTTATCAACTCAAATGAGAAAGAAATTAACTTTAGCTTATGTATTTAATTTTAGCTTATATAAAAATTATCAACTAGTAATGATCTGCAGAATTTTGTCTACTTTTTATAGCTAGATAATTATTTTCAGGACTTAGAGTGAAAGAATTCATAGCAGTATATAAATTCTACAAAAATGGTAAAACATAACTGAAAACGTATCTGTATCTATTTCATGCAGCGAAAAATTCTTCTAAATTCGAATTGTTCAACTAATCGAAGTTCGACCATCAATTACGAGACTAGACCCTCAAATCACGATGTAAGAACCTATGCTATTGCTCTCTCTATTTTCTCTCTGTTTACTCATGTGTGTATTTTGTACGGATATTGTGGAAAGTTGATTTTATATCAATCTCAAAATGCAAAACAAAATCATATATTTATAGGGATGACAGTTATTTTTTGGTAATCGTCAGTAACCATTAGTAGTTATTTATTCATATCCAAACATATTTTATTTAGATCAGGTCATGAGTTTAGGGTCATCTTGAAGGTACCCAACCCAACAACCTAATAACCCAACATGGATAATTGATGTAAAGACATGAATAATTATCAAAATTCAAATAACTAATTTGGAATAGTTGGGATTCACTCATAGGCTCAATTTTTACGATTTTTTATATTAAAAAATAAATAAATTTGAGTGAACCACTTACATGCATAGATGGTAGAGAAAAAAAATCAACAATTTTGAATCATCTATTTTTCTTTACGTTGACGGTGTCATTTAATTATAAAAAGTTTAGAAGAAGTAAGACTTGGAAAGAATCCTAATTGGAAAATTTAACAATTAATTAAGTGATCAAGAGATTTTTATATTAAAAATCTAATTTGAAATTTTTGGAGAACTCTCCTATTAAAGATTCAGGGGCACCTTCTCTTTTTTTTTTTTTTTTTTTTTGAAAATAAGATTCATGGGGACTTGGATCCTCTCTTCTAAGCTTTTGACGCATGTGATTGATTGTTTGAAAACGTAAAAATGAAAAGAGAATTACATCTCAATCATTTGTTGATGGTAGTGTTGATCTCATAAGATTTCAGTATGCAATAAAAAGACTTTAAAACTATAACTAATAATCAAATAAATTATAAACAAAAATAATTTAAATATTAATAATATTTCATCAATTAATTTTTTATTGATAATAATTAGTAAAATATTGTTTTATTTAATAATATCCTTGAAAAACATCAACTTCATATCAGTCAAAATAAATATGTTTATTGTTCCAGAAAAAAAAAAAAATTGTACGCAATACAAGATTAAAATTACTATATATATATATAAACTACTTTTTTGTTAATTGTTTTCCTATCAAGATTAAACATTACAAAGTCTAGTTTGATATCTATTTTCATTCGGGTTTAGCTACCTTATCCAACCACTTCCCTTACCCCTCTATTAGAACTTTTAAATTGACATCAAAAACCACTTTTATAATCAATCAAAGAGTTCCAATTGAGGGGTAAAGTTAGTAATTAGGTAAAATAATCAAACATTTTTTTATAATATTGAGAGATATCCACCCTCATAATAAAATATAAAACTTTCTATACATACAGATAAATACATATAATAATACTTGAACCATATCACCAATGTGAAGGGACATGTACTAACAAGTAATGACTTGAGATTGGTACATGTATAATTAAGATGTAATTAGAAATAAATCAATATTAAAGGGATAATTTTTAAAATATATTTTTAATATGATTAACTTATTAAGTATTAGATGATGGTTTGTTGCCACTGAAATAAATTAGATGATGGCTTGTTGCCACTAAAATAAAGTGTCAAATTTCATGTTGTATTATAATAAGATAAAAGTAAAGTTTTTCAATTTTTTGCATTTGATATTTCTTTTCTTTTTTTCTTTACTTGTTACAAACTTCTAATCATTTGAAAGAAGAAAGAAAACGTCTAAAATAAATTATTTTGTGTTCTATTCAGATTTAAGAGAAAAGAACAAACACCTTCTAACTTCTCATTTCCTACTCTGTACATAGAAAATGATGTAAGTGGGATTCACCTAATACTGTGCACGAAAAACATTTTACTTTAATTATTAACATGAAATTATTATATGTATGCATAAAATCTTTAAGAGTGAATTGTACAATACTCCCGAGATTTGTCTAAAAACATATAGTTATCATTTTATTACATAAAACTATCATATTTAATATTGATTTTTTTTTAAGATCTGGACAAATCTTCAAATTGAAGATTTGAAATCCAGATCTTTAAGTTACAATGTTGAGAGTATTATAGGAATTAGTCTAAAATCCTGGTCATACCGTTAAATTTGACGGAATTCAACCAATGACATAGAAATTTGATGTAATAAAAGGATAAATATATTTTTATCTATTTTTTAACAAACCTTTGGGAGATTTTATACAATTACTTCGAATCTTTAATTATTAACATCAAATTATTTTATATATATATAAAAGTTTTTCCAGTAAAATAGGAAAACATACAGATGGGCCCCACTTCTTTCCTCCCAATAGCTGACCGTTTGTGACTGACAACAATATGACCGTTACACACAATATTTAAAACCATTCTCTTTTGAAAAGCAAAAGCCCTGATCGCCCTCCAAATACTTCTTCTTCCACTCCGCTTTCCAGCATGAAACGGGCTATTTCTCAAAGCACCCAACATTTGCCACTAATATGAAAATGCTCCCAATGTCACTGCAATTGCCTATTTTACGCCCCATAGTTTATAAAATAAGCAAACAACATCCCGCTTTTAACAATTATATTAGAGGAAGGCCATCACCGTTAGTGGTGGAAGGATAAAATGGCAAATAAAGCTAATAAGTAAATATCAATTAATAAATTTTCCTTTTTTTTTTTCAATTTCTCCTTTTGTAGCAATTTTTCTTTTTCTTTTTCTTTTTTAATTTTTTATGAAAATTTTAAAATTAATGTTTAGAAAAATACAAATACTAAATTTTAGTTTTAAATTAATTTTTACTATCCATCATACGATGAATAATGGAGATGTCTTTATTAAAAAAAATTATTAAAAGGTGTTTAATTTGTATAATTATTAAATTAATTTTTCATAAAGTAGAGGCAATTGGGTCACTTAACGGTTTATATTTGTTATAATCACTTTTTCAAATGGAAAGTGTAATGGCAAGATGAAAAACAGATATTTTTGAAAGGTTGAGAAGTTTTTTTTTTTTCCTTTCAAGCAAAAGTTGGGAGACTATTTAAAATTCACCTTAAAAATAACATCACCATTGATGTTGTGTGTTGAGTTTGATGATGACTTCATATCCATATATTGTTGACAATGTTATTGTTTTTTTTCTTTTTTTATAAAATTTGTAGAAAGCAAAATAGATGCCTAAGAAGCAATAAATACAAGTCACAAATGAGGGTTTTTATACATGTTGGAGGAGAAGTCGTTGCTTTGCAATGGTCACAAATGGAGGATAAAATCGTCCTTTTCACACATTTTTCATAAATCAGTGGCAAAAAAATCATTTACTGCTCTGCATGTGTTAGGGTCAATTTCTCTAATGAAACACTAGCAGGGGGGTGTAAAATGGGCAATTGCGAAACTGCAGGGTGTATTTTCATATTAGTGGTAAATAGTTGGGTTTTCGAAATAGCCAGCTTGAAACGCCAGGCAAGAATAGCAAAAAACGGAGTGTCCATAGCAACTCACTTCAAAATGTAATGTTCCCTGCATTTACCGTATCAAATCGACGGCTCAGATATCATCGTCCATTTCTCTTCTTCTCCCCATTTCTCTTCTTCTTGTTCACTTGATTTCTTACATTTTCGACAAAAAGCTCGCAACTTTCTTGCATTTTGATCGGTTACTCCAACTGGGTTTGAGCAAATTTCTTCTGGGTATGTTTGGATAACGAGAAAGAAAAAAAAAAAAAAAATCATTGAACATGCCTGTGTCAACTCGGTCTCAACTCAGTAACGGAGAACACAATGACTCGAACCCAGAGCAAAGAACAAGAGGCAGACCCAGATCAGACCAAGAAGAGACGACGCATATGAATCTTCCTTTGAGGAACCCGCATCATGGTTTGAAAGAGAAAATGAGAGCTTTGACTGTCTTGTATGAGCAGCAAAAGAGAGCATCGTTGGCTCTCAGGAACCAGTCTCCCAAACTGGAAGAGAAGCGGTACTCGACACATCCAAGCGGTGACCTTCTCGGTTCATGTAAAAAAGAAGACAAAGAAAATAAAGATTCGCACAATGTCATGAACGGCAACTCTAAGTCGACAATGCCAATTTCTACAATCACAAGAACCTACGTGTTGCCACAACCACCGATGGATGATGCCAAGGAGAATCTTGGGATGGGTCCTGATCGGATTCTTGGGTTCTCGGCTTGTCCCAAAAAGGCCAATGCAGCAACAACAACCGTGGCAAGAAAGTTATCATTGGGAGGTTTAGTGGCACAAACAGAAGCTAAAGAATCGGAGAAAATGGTGGGGGGTGGGAGCCGGATTCTTGTGTTCGTGAGGCTTAGGCCTATGTCCAAGAAGGAGAAGGAAGCGGGTTCGAGGTGTTGTGTGAAGATTGTGAACAGGAGAGATGTTTATTTGACTGAATTTGCTAATGAGCACGACTATCTCAGGCTCAAGCGGCTTCGAGGAAGGCATTTCACTTTTGATGCTTCCTTTCCGGATTCCACCTCTCAACAACAGGTTTATTCCACTACGTGAGTTTGTCGATAACTTTTAAGCTTTTGATTAATTTGATGTGATTTTATTGCTGCCATTTGTGTTTCATATTTCTTTAGTCTTGTTTCTCTTTTAATGACTTTATGTAGACTTCTACATTCATTGAATTTTATTTTGACAACCTACATACATTGTTTTTCTCCTTTGCTTTCTACTGTAGTACATTTTCCACCATATAAAGTTTAGAACTTGCCACATGATTTTGGCTGCTAGGGGGCCAGAAACTTGACTATACTTATGTAATGATTTTCTTCATTTTGTTTTAGTCTGTTCTATATGTGTTGGTAGCAGAAACAATGGAGTGAAGATTCTTGTGAGTAATATATATGGCAGCTTCAAGAAATTAGAAACTCTAGTAGCCACGCTATGTAGTTGTTTTAGTTTAGTCTTATCTCAATGGAAGCTTTTGTTGTCTTAATCCTAACTAGTTCATTTTTTACCACGAGCAATGGAACAGAATTCATTCTTCGATCACATCAGAGGATTTGTCTGATTAGGATTTGTTATTTGAATTTTCAGAACTTCAGAGCTGGTGGAAGCAGTTGTGCAGGGAAGGAATGGATCAGTGTTCTGTTATGGTGCCACAGGAGCAGGAAAAACGTATACAATGCTGGGTACTGTGGAGAATCCAGGAGTGATGGTTTTGGCAATCAAAGAACTCTTCACCAAGATTAGGCAGAGGAGCTTTGATGGAAACCATGTTGTTCACCTCTCCTATCTTGAGGTCTACAATGAAACTGTCAGGGATTTGCTTTCCCCTGGAAGACCTTTGGTCCTCAGAGAAGATAAACAGGTCTGCTTGTTGCTTTTGAACTGTGTTCTTGATGCATCAAAATTGTCAAAAAGGTTTTTGATGAGGACGCTAAGAGAAGGTTCAAAATAAATTTGTTAAGCAAGATTTTAGACTTGAAGTAATTTGAATGATAAGCTGACGGAAAAATTGGTGGTTCAAATGTATTATAGGGGATTGTGGCAGCAGGTATTACACAATACAGAGCTTACTCTACTGATGAGGTGAGTTTTCTAATTTCCTGTTGAGCAGTTCATGGTAAATTGAATAGAGAAGTAGAGAACATTGTCATTTGGGTTGGCACAGGTAATGGCTTTGCTTCAACTAGGAAACCAAAACCGTACCACAGAACCAACTCGTGCCAATGAAACCTCTTCACGGTCCCATGCCATTTTGCAGGTAACTATGGATTATTCTATGTTGTTCTTTGTCATTTAATTTTCATCTATTTTAAAGTTTTTGATTTACTTTTGACCTTTCTTGTCTCTAAAATTTTGTGTTTTTCTTTTTCATTAAGGTTGTAGTGGAATACAAAGTTAAAGATGCTTCTATGAACATTGTAAATAAAGTGGGAAAACTTTCACTGATTGATCTTGCTGGGTCAGAAAGAGCCCTTGCTACTGATCAGAGAACAGTCAGATCAATTGAGGGTGCCAATATAAATCGGTCTCTCCTTGCACTGAGCAGCTGTATCAATGCTCTTGTTGAGGGTAAAAAGCACATCCCATATCGAAACTCAAAACTCACTCAACTTCTCAAGGACTCATTAGGGGGAGCTTGTAACACTGTAATGATTGCTAACATTAGTCCGTGCAATCTGTCGTTTGGTGAAACTCAAAACACCCTGCATTGGGCTGACCGAGCTAAGGAGATCAGGACCAAGGTTAAGCTCTCATTCACTCATATTATCTTTCACTCTAGTAATTGTGAATTTGTAACTCTATTTTGCTGTAAGTTTGAAGGTTTACTCTGATATGTCACTGTTTTCTTCTTAACATTATGCTACCAGCCTGATAGCACCTCCTTCTTGAGTTTTATCTTCCCTAACGATTTTAACTTGTATTCATTTCCTCAGCAACAGAAATGATAATTGATTATGTTGCTTCAGATCTTGTTAACATCTACTATAACTGCAGGCATGTGAGCCCAGTGAGGAAAAACTTGAAGCACCTGAATCTGGACCCGACCAAACCAAGTTATTACTTGAACTGCAGAAGGAGAATCGTGAATTACGTGTACAAATGGCACGCCAGCAACAGAAACTTCTAGCCCTCCAAGCACAGGCCTTAGCTGCAAATACCTCACCAACCCCTCCTTCAGTTTCGGATCTAGTAACTCCTCCATCTACTGCCCTACCAAATGAAAAGCGGAAAGCCAGATCATATTTTTTATCTGGAAATTGTTTTACACCAGAATCTAAGAGAAAGGAAGCACAAGGAGTTAAAGAGCTTCGCTTGACTGTGAAGACACTGGAAGCAGAAATTGAGAGAATGAGGAAAGTTCATGCCTTGCAGCTAAAGCAGAAGGATGATCTTATTCGTGAGCTATCACAGAAGAATGGAAAACCACTGGAAGGAGGGGCAACAGAAGGAACGAAAAGGGCAGGAATACTCACCAGGGATAGCTTGCGGCCTAAGGAACCAACCACAGGGGACTTGAAGAGCCCTAGTCATCGTTTTCGATCACCAGTCCCAACAGCTAAAAAACGAAGCTTTTGGGACATAACAACAGCTAACAGCCCATCAGTTACTACATTAAATGGAAGGAAAACCAGAAGTCATGTCACTTCTGAAGCTGCTGCAGCAGCTCCCTCCATGTTGCTTCAGGTAAAGCGATTTCCTAACCTGGCAAATGTATATCATAGCAAGATAGAATAGGGATTGTGTATGCATGAGTATCTTTCTTCTAGCAACATATATGAGCGACGTCTCGTATAGGGAAAATGGCTAAAGAGCTCCCAATTGTCTCTTTCTTTTGCTTATGCATGAGTATCTTTCTTCTATAACTGATGTAGCTCTCATATCCATGTTTCTGGTTTGCGTTCATGTTTTGGATTGCGCATTGTCAATTGCATCATTCAGCCAGGTTTTGCTCGTCAAAAGGCCTGAACTGAATCTCTGAAGTAGCAGTATAAAGCAACAGAGAGGTGATTAAAGTTTGGTGGTGAGAAGGGGTATTCTTATTTCTTGTTCGCGAGGCATTCTCACAGCTCGAGCTGATGGTTCAACATAAAAGAAGAAAGGATGAAAATTTGCTTGGAAGGGAAGGTGGTGGAGCCTTGTGTTTCTCATCTTGCATGTCATTTGATCAACCAAGACCCCCGAAAGGGACGTTTCTCAGTGTTTTATTCTTTTTTGTTATTATTCTAGTTCCTTCTGTCCTGCTCAACATCACATTTCAATACTGTATTCTTTACCACTGCAAGCTCCTGAGGCTTGTGTTGACAAAAAAACATAAATATACATATTAAATTATCTCGTTTAGGAATTTGATGATACAAGTAATTTATTCCCTTGCATTTTTTGGTAACAGTCTTGAAATGCACTCAGTCCTTAAAAGGAATGGTTTTAATAAAAGATTTTAAGAGAGCATCTTATATCTCCAAATGTCACCAAGATATATCATCAAAACCAGTCACCTTATAACAAATCAATTGATGAATAATGGCATGGATTTTACTTATCTCCCAAGTAATAAAATAATATTTCTTATAAATTTTTATCAAATAATAAACCTAGATATTACTAAAAATTTATCATAATTATAAATTATAAATCATAAGTTGTTGATTTAAATCGATATAACAAAAATTTCTGATGAAAAGTAATTAAATATATATTTTTATTTATAAAAAGCACAATAAAAAACAATTGATTCATGTATACAAGAAAATCTTTCATGGGGAATTAAGTTGACGTGCCATGCTGAAATATACATATATAGGGAGAGAAAATTACTTGTGACTTTCTTGTATAAAGATCCCACCTGAAAGCAGAATAAAAAATAATTGATTCATAATTATAAGAAAATCTTTCATGGGGCGTTGAGTTAACATGTTATGCCAATATATACATGTATAGGGAGAGAAAATTACTTGTGACTTTCTTGTATGAAGATCCCACCTGAAAGCTTCTGCAAAGCATCCTGTCTATAATCCATCTACTGTCAATAAAGCCTAGTTATATAAGAAGTTTTATTCATATGTAAAGAATAAAACGCAGAGTCCCAATTTAAATTGAATTAAGCTAATAGAGGGATTGACAGTCCCATAGGTTTCCTAACTCCAATTTAAAATCCTAGCCCAAATCATCTCATGAGGCACTAGTATGTTTAAATGACTGGCAGGTGTTTGTGTCCTTCTAAAATTGTTTGTACACCCCTAATTCATATATTTTCAATGTTTCAATATTACACTTAAATGAAATTATTAACACTTTATTTAGAAGGTGTATATTAACAATTTACTTTTTCAAACATTTACTAATTAAACAAACTTTTTTAAAGTATATATCACGGATGTGATCAAGTCCATAGGTTTAAATCATCAAATATTGCAGACAGCTTCAGTAAACATCAAAATATATATTCTTTAAATAATACTGTGTACAGTATATGATTTAAAATATAAGATATTATACCAACTCATGCTTTAAGGAGACAAAAATAACATCAATTTTAACTGTTACACAAGAGTACCTCTGTTTCACCTGATCCATTGAACCCGTAAGCAACCCATAATACGGTTGATATCTCATGTCGCCTGTAGCAACCAGAACGCCGGAGAGCAATGTCACACATATGTTAACATAGTGATTATAAAGTCTTCATTCATTTTTGGACTTGGATCGTTAGTTGGGTTGGACTTGGAGCCCATCTACAAATTTCAAAGAGGAAAAAGAAGTTTCTCGAATGATGGTGTGTGTGTATATATATTTTAATAATTACAAGGCTGTAATTAAAACTCTATTATTGACATCAATAGTTAGATCTTTTAGAATCTAACGAGATTAAATACTACATATGACCTATATCTATTTTTATGCTGGAAGATATCTACTTTCAAAATAAAAAAAACCTCATTACTCATACTAATAAATACTCACGATGAAAGTTAAACCCATGTGATAAAGAAGTACATAATCATTTGAACATAGCATATTGTGTAAGTACTGAGTGTAGGTTCTTGATTAAATTAAATAATAATTAGCTACTTTTAATGGGACGACTAATACAAGGTTTTTGGATTGAGGCATAGCATTTTGGTGTCGTCTAGCATTGGGTCCAACGGGTTGGGCCTATAGTTTTGTTGGCTATTATATGAGTAAGGCTAAAAGCACCCCACTTATGTTTTTTCTGAGGCTGTTAAATGTGGATGGTTTTAAATATAAAGAGGAATATGTATGGCAGTACTCTAATCGGACCGTATTCACAGCAGGAAACTAACGATATTATACTTAAGGTTTAACTATTTTACTAATTGAGTAAGATTACTTATCAATAATAATTTTTAGATTGATTATAAAAGTGATTATTGAATCTAATAGTTTTTATTGATGAGTAGTTTTATAATTTTATTCAATTAGTAAGATAACTCAATATTTATATTTAATAAGGAAAATGAAAACCAAAAAAAGCAAAAGGAAAAGGCAACCAAACAATAAAAAATAATATTAATAAAAATGGCGTGCAAATGTTGATATGTTGTCACTCGTAATACGATCTGCGAAATGCTTTTATGGTTTTTTTTTTTTTTGCCTCAAATCACTACAAGAGATTCAATCCTTTTGTAACGTTTTGCTAATTGCGTTGGATTTTTTTGGGGCTATTGCCAGTGTACTCCTCTTAAAACATATTTAATAATTATACAATTATAAGAGTCAATTTTTAATTTCAATTTTTTTTAATTGAATCATGGATACATATTGTAGTGATTGTTAGTTACTACAGTGACCATTTGTCAACGTGAGCTTTGATGTTATTTGTTCATGTGGACTTTGGTCTTGCCTCCAGAGGGATGTGGTGGAGACGAAGTGTAGTCATGTCTTCTTTGAACCACAGGTCAACCTCCTCAAACCACATCCGACCTCTTCTTTGAACCACAGTGACATCCATAAGATTTGAACTAATGACTTTATAGGTGTTTTGATTGCAATCATGGTACCACTTGGGGACACTATCTTAACGGTCACTATACATAATACTTTATATATTTACAAATATTATATAGTTGCATCATTGTTGATTATATGATTCATACTTATATATGTAACATATGGGGCTAGTTGATGGAGTAAAAAGGACAGGCTGATATAGAAATCAAGAGAGAAAAGAAAGAAAGGGAGAGGGGGTGGCAGAAGAGAAAGAAAGAAAGGGAGCGAGAGAGAGGGTGATGGTCTCCCTATTTTTTTTGTTTTTATTAATTTTTTAGCAATTTTTTTTTTTTAATATTTGAATGTTATTTTTTTATATTATTTATTATGTTTTTTTTTTTTGCACTTTATTATTTTTACATATTTTATGTTATTTATTTTGATTTTTGATTTTTTATAGTTTTATATATTTTTATTATTTTTATTTTTTTTTTAATATTTTGATATTTTAATATCAAATGACAATTTAGTCTATTTGTTTTTAAATTTTCAAATTTTAACATCAAATGATAAGGGTAAAAAGTTGACACTTTAATTTTTGTCAACATTTTCGTTAAAAAATTGATTATAGGAAATATTTTGGATAAAAACGAAACCACATAATAAAAAAACGACATATTATCAAGTGTGAAGGGGTTTTTGGCTTTTTCCTTAATTTTTCGTTGTATTCCATTTTTGCCCCTAAAATCAAACAATCAATTATGTTAATCCGATGAAATCTATGACTTCAAGGGTATTGTCGTACTTTCATACGTTTCTAAGTGACATTTTGGGTGTTTATTTTAATGGCAGAGGGTATTTCGGATAAAAACGAAATCATTATGAAAAAAATACATATTATCAAAAGTTAGGATGTTTTTTTTAGGACTTTCCTGTTAAATAATATGAATTGAATGCAGAGTAGGTATACTGCACTGGATACACCAAAGCTGGTTCTCAAAACCAATAGTCTCAAGACAGAGAAGTATTACTCTTCTTTTTCTTTTAAAAATCTAAAATCCTCCTTAATCTATTAGAGTGGACACAATATTTCCATGGTTCAATTTCCATGAAAAACAAATAGTGTACTTGAAGTCACACATCCAACTTTATTCTTTATTCAAAACAAGCAGCGCCACAGGACAAAGTCTACAAAAAATAATACAAAGTTTAGGAGAGAAGATATGGTCCAGATATTCTGCAAAAATGAGACACAACTTGGAACTAGTAGGTCATGTATATAGGGTATAGATTTGTAGTATTGGGGCCATGCATCTTTAAGCTAGTTTGCATTCAATGAAGTAATAATGGTATAAAGCATTATAGCATAAACTTTAGGCTCAGCAGGCAACTTTTGAATCTTTTGAAGAATGATGAGTAGATGATCAAAAACAAAACCTCGATTTCTGTGCATCTTAATCTTAATTCTTAACCTATTTTTGTTTTTGCCCCAGCTGTCATCCATCCGCATTATCTCCATCGTTTTTTTTTTTCTTTTTTTTTTTTTTTATTTTCATTTTGTAATTCTAAATTGTTGTAAATCAATGACAATACCAGTACATTACGTTAGAGTTATAAGTTTTAACATTATTGATAATGACAAGCGAGATTAGCTTAAAGGTTTAACCACCTCCGCTTATCGCTTCAAATGGTGGGTTCCAGTTTTCTTAATTCCATCATTTATATTAATAACATTCAAATATGTTGATAGGTCTTTTTCGATATCTGAAAGCAACAATTTCATTTGGATTAATTCTTGTGCTACCAAAGTCTCATTTGAACTGATATCGATAATCATTTGAGTTATATTATTAGAGTCTTATTTGAGTTATCTATATACTATTAAAGTTTTTCTAATTCGATTTCGATAGTCTACTGATCCATAAATAATGTCATATGATTTTTAAAAAAAAATACACACACATTATTGATAAAGTTTTCTAGAACATATGATAGTTGAATAATGTTAAAATTATTTCTCATGTTCAATAGAGTTGGAATTTTAAATGTGAGTATCACATTTCTCTTCTTTTTTCTTTTTTTTTTTGGAAAGTAGTATTACATTTCTCCTTTTTTTTTTTTTTTTTTGGAAAGTAGTATCACATTTCTCTTTCTTTTTTTTTTTTTTTTTTTAGTATGTATTACATTTCTCTTACTAATATTGAAATTTCAACTCTCATTATTCACACATAGGAACGGTGAGTGTTATTAAACTAGGAGAGGTTAGACACTGCAAAAGCAGCAGAACTACTAATAATCATAATAAAAATAATAATAATAGGTCTCACACCATTATGTATAAGTTGATCTTCTACCCTTGTGTGAGTTTCCCTTCTCCCAACCTCCGTGTGGGTAGATCTTTTTCAATTGAGAACAGTTATTCAGACTGTGTTACTAGTGTTCTATTTCTATTGGTCCCGATAGTTACCTGTGGTTCTGATTAAATGTTTTATACTAAAAAAAAAAAGCTGCAGAACTTCCCTTTTTAAAAAGACCAAAACACCCATGTAAAGAAAATCTGTCTATTATTTTTAATTTTCTAGGGGGTAGAGGTGTCATATGGGATGGCAAATTAATTAACACTTTGTGGAATATGTACTTGCGGTGGTAACTACAAAAACGACACAAACTGTGGAGTGAGTTTTAAAATAAAAATAAATTCAACAGGAATCAAATGCCAAGGTGAAAAATGAAAAGCAGTCAAACTAATGGGGAAGGCCCAATTCCGCTGTCAGGGAATTGGATTTTTTTTCTTTTCTTTCAAAATACATTGCTTTTGATGACTTCTATGATTAGGCTTTAATAAAATTTCTTGGGATCAATCCACACAGAATTGTGCACCAAAAGAAATGATTGGGAACATCTTGCACTTTTAGACCAAATGTTGAAACTTTATGGATTAATATATGAACAAATTACCTAATAGGATCCAAGCTAAACAGGAAAACAAACAAGTGCAAGCCAGAAAAAACAAAAAACAAAGAAGATGGACTTACCACTACTGAATTAAACACTCCCCACACACACAAAGAAAGGGAGGGACTCCAAAGATATATCATGAACAATCATTTGTTTAAGCCAGGTATACAAAGATAGATTATCTGCATCAATCATTTAATCTACAAGGATAATTTAAAATTAATGAAAACACACAAATATGTGCAAACTTTTACTTTTTGGCCACATGATATAAATATGCTATTATTGTTGCTTGATATGATCATGTGAGTTATGATCATTCCTCAGCAATGGCAGCCACGCCCCACAGGGCATGCAGAGAAACAGAACCAACCAATACATTGTATACAATTCAAGATCAAAATCAGGAATTTAAGTCTTCAACATGAGCGTATTTGAATTAATCGTTTTCAAATACTGGATCTCGGATTTCTGTAATTTTTCTTTTTACTATTTTTTCAGAATTAAAATTTATAAAAATTTTTGAATTCAGTGTACAAAGAAACACAAAAAGACAAAGGTGCAGAAATCCGAGATCGCACAGCGGAGTGGAAAATTATTAATGTTTAAACAGATTTAAGTTGCATAATTTAAGATGTTGAAACAGGAGCAATGAGCAACAACTAGCAAAGGGTTCCT
Source organism: Dimocarpus longan (assembly GCA_022984855.1). Classification (NCBI taxonomy): domain Eukaryota; kingdom Viridiplantae; phylum Streptophyta; class Magnoliopsida; order Sapindales; family Sapindaceae; genus Dimocarpus; species Dimocarpus longan. Next base: position 18,484,014 of record CM041024.1, read on the forward strand.
TGTTACATGCCGCATCAGGCCCTTCCACAAACCTTTGTTCTGGTATCTGGAAAGGAAAATTTGATATAAATATAGAGAAAGTTGAGGCATCAAACAAAACCAAAATGCAAAGAGATAATCATGATTGCACAAGGCTCAGTGGCCTCTTGATTTAATTAAACCATCATTAAAAAAGAACTATACATATACACAACTTAATGAACTCCCCCACCCCACCTACCATTATCTTATATTTGTATCCCCCATCCACCTAAAACTAACAAAAGTACAATAATAAGCTCACTTTCCCATTTTCTCAGAAGGAAAAAAGAAAAAAGAACAGAAAAATTGAAGGAAGCTAGACCTCCATTTTCACGGCAGGAAGAGCTTTTAACAAGTATCACTAATTTTACCCTTTCAAAGATCAAAAAGGACACAAAATGGAGATATAGTGACTTGGATTGGACCTTTCCGTTATCACACTTGATCTCAGATTCTGAGCAAGTAGATACTAAGCTCAGGAGTGCCATTGCTATCAGGATTCATCATATAGAAAGCCTCAGAATCTCTAGAACCAACAATTCTCTCAAACTTGGCTCTCATGTACATGAGCTCACCATCAGCACCACCAGCCTCATCCTCATCACCACCACAACCAGGCAACACACCAGCACCCATTGAAATAGGCTCCACAGCCTTCAAAACCTTCCACTCCTTAGCACCACACTCCCTCCTAGTAGCAAACCCACATTTCTTGCCATTACAATAAGTCCTCCACATCGGCTCCTCAAGCAGCTTCACAGGCTTCTTCTCTTCTTCTTTCTCCTTATCACATTCCAGAGCAATCCTCACCAGCCCAGATGCCATTTCTCGAACCAAACCACTTATTGGGGTGGCCAGCTCCACCAGAAAAGCTGGCGGTGAGTTGGGGTCCTTTTGGAATGCAAAATGGACATGACCACGCCGGTGGCCGAAAAGGGTCCCCACAACTCTAGGTCCCAGGCCCAGTTGAAGGCTGGATCGGTTCTTGCCAAATGCAGAGAGCACAGTTCGAAGCCTAGCAACAGCCACAGCCGGAAGCTTCTTCTTGGGAGTGGGCATGGACACTTGGGTGGGTTTAGATTTATCCTTTTTGTGGTCTTCTTCGGTTGGAGGAGGAGCTTCATCATCATCTTCAGTTCCAACCTTTTTGGTCCAGTGGAAGTGCCTCTTGGAGGAGAAGTCTTGGGAGGGTCTAGACATGTTTGGCTTCATCTTAAGACAACCACAACCAAATGTTGTCCAGTGACTAAGAAAAATGAGAATGAGAAGATGAGGAGAGATATTCTATTCTAAGTTTCTTCTCATTTATTTTTATTTATTTGGTGGGGGCTTCTCTTTAATTCTTTGTTTCTAGTCCTTTGTTATAGTGCGAGAGAATCCTGACAAAAGAAACATAGACTGTCCCACCAAACTGATTTAGTATAAGTGAGGAGAGAGAGAGAGGACGTGTATGTGTCAATGTGTTTCAAATGGGAAAAGAAAGGAATCTAAGGGGACAATGTGTGTGTTGTTTCACTTTCTTTGTGGGGTAAAGAGAGAAGAGAGGGATTTTGCTTGACTGACTCTTTTGACCTGAAATCCAATAAAACAACAACAAGCCGATTAAAGTGTGCTACTATTACAAACACACAACACCAGAACCCATCACTGTTCAATCCAGACATGCTCAAACCACATTTGTTCTGTCATCCATGTCTTGTTCTCTAAACCTACTAGCCTGCTGCGAATGTTGGCTTCAAAGGCCTCCTCCATCTCTCCCAAGACCTCATTGCTGGGTGAATCCTCTACATTTCACCTACCTGCGAACTGACACCTCAATGTCTGTGGGTCCCAACCACAATTCCATCCCACTTTGAATCAGATATTGAAACATCACCACCTTGGTGGGCCCTCCTTGGTCCTACAAGTGTTCATTTCAAGTGACTTCAATCCGCAGTTGCCCATTGTGACCACTGTGTCAAGTCGCTAACTTTTCATGGTGCGGTTGCCACGTCAATTTGCTATGTTATTTCAACGATGACATTAATTTAATTTAAGTAGAAAAATAGGATTTCGAAAGCCGCAGTTCAAACGTTTAGAGTTTCGCCTCCGACACAGAAGTCCACGATGTTAGCAATGAAAGGGCAGAAAAAACATACACAGAATCTACACTTTAAACACATAATCTATAATTATAACGTTGTGCAATAATTACAACACACAAACTAATACTCTACTTTCGAATCAATCGCCAACCCAGAAACAAGAACATGGCTAATAGGAAATGATGGATCTATACATACATACATACATATGCATATATTGAGAATTACTAAGCGACTTTCGAATATATGATTTATTACAATCGAAAATCATTTTTATTTTTTTATAACAATGACTGCCCTTATAGTAACGGTTTGACTATGTTGATCGTTTGAGATAACGGAAAAATGACAAAATAGAGTAAAAGGACGAGAATGTTCCTGACTAAAAATAATTAAAAAATTAAAAATATTTTTAAATCATAAAATAATAAAATTTAAAAAAAATAAAAATTAAAAAAATGAGATATGCAACTCCGATCAAGTGGACGGACGGTGGTGATTATTTTTTGAAAATCAAAATTAAAATTTTTTTTTTAATATTTTAAAAAATAAAAAAATTATAAAAAATGAATGAAGATCCAATCTTCAGATTGGATCTTTACCGTCCATCTGATGAGATGGACAGTGAAAATCCAATCTGGAGAGATTAGATCTCCACTTATAAACCCAACCACCGTCCATCGTGTCTCTCCTACCTCTCTCTCTCTCTTCATCTTCTTCTCTTCTTTTTCTTTATCTTTCTCACGACCCAGATCGATATCGATGGAAACTTAGACACCTTCTCCCTCTTTGTCTCTCTCTGTTTCTTCTTCTCTTTCTTTTCTTCTTTTTCTTCATCTCCTTTACCGGTCGAGTTTGTTGTCCGGATACCCAGACGCCTCCTCCCTCTTTCCCTATTTTCTCCTTCTTCTCTTCATTTCCTTCACCAATCAGATCTGGGTTTACTAGGTTTCTATCTGGAAACCCAAACGCTTGAGTTTTGGGTTTCCAGATGAAAATCCAGAACTCAAGCGTCTGCCCAATAAACCCAGATAAAAACCCAGATCGATAGGTTTCGATCTGGAACCTAGACGCTTGAATATCAGGCGTCTGGGTTTTCATATGGAAACCTAGATGTCGATCTGAGTTTTTAGATGATGTAGGTTTGGTTTTGGAACCAGACTGTCGCCCATCGTGGATCTGGGTTTCCAATCCATACCCGTATTAGTGTTTGGGTTTCCAGATCGAAACCCATACTCGTATCAATTTTTGGATTTTCAGATAGTGTTGATGATGATGTTCTTGGGTCTATTTGATGATGATGGTAATGGTTTTTTTGAAGATGACAGTGACTTTTGTTTGTGTTGATGATTGATGATGTTGAACCCTATTTATGTTATTTATGTTGATGATTAATGATAATTGTTTGTGTTGATGATTGATGATGATGGATCATGATTGATGAATCAAGCCTCTATTGATCAACCTAAAAACCCAGACATCCATTGAATGTTGATGAACCATCATCAATTTTTTTTTTCTATTTCTTTGAAATATTATTTTTTTTTCATACTGTTCATCTACGAGATGGACGGCTTAAATCCATTTACAAAATTTTTAAATTATTTTTTATGGTTAAAATTTAAATTTTTTAAATTTTTAAATTATTTAATTTTTAAAATATTTTTGAGTATTAAAATTTTTAATTATTTATTAATTAATATAATTTTTAAAAGAGAAATAAAAATTAGATAAATTAACCAAAACGCTCTTACTAAAGTTAACTCTTCCAATCAACTATAATCAAACCGTTTGTAGAGAAGAGGTTATTGTTATAAAAAGTAAAAGTAATTTTTAATTGTAGTAATGCATATGTCTAAAGACCTTTCAGTAATTCTCTCTCATAAATATATATATATATATATATATATATTGAGTTCGGAGAAAGTTTTGAACAAGCTCTCACTAATTACATTAAGTTATAGACATGATCCATAGAGATAAAAGTACAAATGGAAGTGCATATCCATCCGCATAGGCCAGTGCACTCGTAAAGGATTTTTGTACATAAATATAAGAGAGCTCAAAGCACAAATGGGAAAAAGTCAAGGATGATGCCTGCCTATGGTAGAAGAAAATTATAGGTCCTATAGTTAGCTCTCTAAACTTGGGTCAAGGTCTGGTTGTTTTGGAGGGGCCACTGCCCCACCGTTCATTCTTGCACGTGCCTCAGCAAACATCCTCTGCTGCTCGGCCACTGCTTCTTCTTCGGTCATCTCGGCTCCATTGCTCCATTTTCCACCTTTCAGGGAGTCCTGCTGAAAATCATTACCAGAAACGTTAGATGTACTAAGTGCCAGACTTAGTTGTGGTTCACTTGTTTTGTTCCCCGTTCGACTAACTTGATGTACAAATATTACAAAACATAAATTGAGGAGGAAGTTTCTGGCAACGTAATAAAACTTGAACAGAGGTTTGAAAGAATTACGTTTTCTCTTTTCTTCTTTCAGAAGAAATAAATAAGCCAGCCAACCCCAATTTTTACTTTTTCTCAGCCTAATTAAGTTTTCAAGCTTTTGGATGCTATGATTCACTCTCTCAAAATAACCATCTTAAAGCCAGACATAATATGAAAAACAGACAATTACCATAGTCTCGACTTTGTGTTGCTCATATGCAGCATAGACTTCCTCAATGTATTCACCAAACCCGAGAACCTAATATCAGATGAAGAAATCACATTATTACACTTCCAGATATAAAATTAAGTAATCATTGTTATATTTATGATAAATGAGCAACGTATAGAGGGATGAATATTCAGACAAGGATCCAGTAACAAAGTGACTATCTCATGACGCCTAGAATAATAATAATCACAAGAGCCAATTCTACTATGACAAAACTTTCAAGACCAGTCTGCATTTGCTAGAGCCTCAAACCCAGGCACTGTTGTGACTTGCGATAATCTAACAGGCTCACAGGAAGCTAATGATCCCATTTCTCATCAAGCTCCAACTGTACTATCCCTCCAAATTCATGCTTAATGTGGTAAATAAATAAATTAAAAATCATTACAACTCAAAAACAATGCTTCACTTAAAATGCTATTAAAATCAAAGGCCGTTGGAGAATTACAGGTATTTATATCGCCAATAGACCAATAAAGTTACTAACCGATGATCTACGGTCCGCTTATTAAACACTTCAGAACTTGAGCAGTATAAAATACACTAATCATTTCACTGTTATACAAATCAAGTGACAGAATAATGATATGGACATTGAAGTTGTCAACTACAATCTAAGTATCAGAAATTATAGAATCCAAACAAAAAAGATCTTGGAGCACTAAAATATCAGTAAAGTATTTGTAGGCACTAAATAAGCTTAGCTAGCAGGGTCTTTCATCATTATACTTTGGTTTCAAATCTCAGTTACACAAAATGTTGAGAGTTTGGTTTACATTTATTGTAACAAAATAAAATTGGAAATCTATAACATAAAATGTAGAAAATCCGATTGCATCCGAAATTGGAGGAAGATTGATCATGAAATTGAACAAACATAAATAAACATATAAGTGTATAACAACCAAATTAAGACATAAAATAGTACTGTGGATGAAACATTAACCTCTAGAGCCTTGAGTACATGCTCAGGAGCAATTGTTCGTTTTTCCTCTCTGCTACAAACTTCATTGGACTCAGATGATACAAGATTAATAAATTCTGCAAAAATAAACATAAATGGAAAAAATTTTCAGCTGTCTGAAAAAAATCAAATTTGAACATTCACAAGTAAATTAGCAAATAACCATCTATGATAGAAGATTGATACATTCAGCAAAAATAAACATAAACGGAAAAATTTTCTGCTGTCTGAAAAAATTCAAATTTGAACATTCACAAGTAAATCAACAAACAAATAACCATCTAGGATCATTGACTACAAAGGTCAGTGATAACGAAAACTACTGACAGAAAAACAACATATATTTCTAAAACTCAATTAGAAAATTGTCAAGGTAACAACACTATTGATATAGAGATATCATGAAGAGCACAAACATTACTACCTAAACTGCAAGGCACCCATACAAATAGCTATACTGACTAGTACCAATAAACTGACTTGTTAAATATTAGAAGCTGGGCAGTAATCAATTCCATCATGTCAACATCTAAGAAAAAGATAATCATTAAATCACTACCCTTTTCTTCCATCTCATATAAAAATTTAACTGGCATCAATCTTTACAATACATCTTAAGTTGAAAACGAAAACAAATATTACTTATAACATAATAATTAGTTCCTTTCATACAGTTTTAATGCCGGCATAAAAAATTTTGTGCTGTGAAATAATTCCATATAAAGACAATTTTCATTTTAACTAAGCCAGCGTAAATCTTGCTCTCTAGGTTGAAGATTTATATTGCAATATAATTAACACTCTTGATTTGTGCATTATTTAATAGCTAGGCTCCAAAGAGCACAAAACTTGTATTTTTTTTATAGCACCCTTTTGAAAAAGCAAAAATATACACACCCTATTAAGTCAAACCTATACGAACGATAAGATCATTTCTTCTTTATTCACAAGAAAATTTCAGGATTACTCCTAGGCAAATACTTCTATGCAAGTCTATCCTACAATATCTTCTGATAAGAAGGAGGTACACACAGCCAGAAACAGTCTGCCCCACTGTTACATCTTAGGTACACACAGCCAGAAACAGTCTGCCCCACTGTTACATCTTAGGTACACTTGAGAAGTAAGCAATCATAATACATAAATATCAAAAGATATAATCCCAATGCTTCATTTGTAAGGTTGCTATACCTTTGTAATTGACACTAATACCCTTTATATGAAAAAAATACTTTTAATTAAATTCACACGTACTAACTAGTTACTAGTTACAGTATCACACTATGACACTAAGATTCCATTTAGTTAGCCGTATTGGATTAGAATGAAGTGAACTAGCAGGGATTGGATTAGATGTAATCATATCCCAAGTTTGGTGCATGATGGAATTGGATTGACAACATTGATAAAATAATAATTTAACATTAATAAAATATAAAATATTAATTTATAATTATTAAACTCAATTCAAAACATTTGTTTATCAGTTAAAAATTATTATTACTATTGTTATCATTATTAGAAAAAAGAGAATGTGCTAGTATGTATAAAAATAAGAGCAGAGCACGAGTTTTGAGGAGAGAATTGTTTTTTTAATCCAAAATTTGTAGTATATACCAAAACCCATGGTGAATATGGGTTATAGGATTCCAATTCATAGGAAAGCCAAACACCATATATAAAAATTAGTCCCGTCTGAAGTCCAATACAATCCCATAGCCGGCAGTCCAATGTCACCTAAATGCCTCTACTTATATACTAGCTTTTGCCAGCTATATTTGCCTCAATCCATTATGACTATAACATGTGCTAAATTAAAAAGCTACGACGAAATTTTATGGAGTTACCTAAAACAATTTTCTAACACCTTCTATCTTACAACTCAACAATACATAAGAACAAGCCTATAGATCGGATCCTGTCTACGTAAGGTCATTCTTGATGCCTTCTGTTTACTAAGCTTACAGATTGTTAAAAATCAAAGTTGATCACCATGTGCCTTGGGTTTCTGTTATCACATAGGCAGATCAAAGAGTGGTTCTAGCTTTAAAGGCACAGAGAAGAAGATAATAACAAAATACAGGAGTGACTCTCAAAGGGTAATATCTGAGACCAAGGAACTTCTGCTTATGCATGGGTGGTAGAAACGTTAGAAAAGTTTACTTTCAGCTAAGCAATAATATAAAAAAAAATAAAAAAGAAGCATATTTCTTGATAAAAATATGGCTGGCAAATAGCAACTAAACATGACAAGATCGCAAGTTAATTCAGGCAAATAACTTGATTCTGATTAGGGAAAAAAGAAGGTAATAGAGTGCCAGGTGGTCAACAGGAGATACACAATCAAACTCAATTCATTTTCAAGCGATCAAAAAGCCCATGAGAGAGTTTTAGTTTCTTTAAAAGAATATACTGCTAGATTTGGTTGTGACTCGTAGTCGTAACAAATCTTTTTAGGGTCAAAATGACTTGACAGCAACAAAGATGTGTATTATGCTTCAAAAAAAATAAAAAATAAAAAACAAAGATGTGTATTAAACAAAACTAAGGATGTGAAACTGCAAAATAGTTTAGAGTACTAAAGTATACTAACATTAAAAAGTGAAAACATCAAAATGTCTTAGTTTCTTTTCTAAAAGTGAAGTTAAAAACATCAGAAATATACAAGAATATAAAGAAAAATAAGATAATAAGTTGAGGCAGCTTATAAATATAAACTAGGTCAAAAAATTCCATGAAATTGCATTAGTGCCTCACCTACACAACACTCAATCAAAAGATCTTGAGCATCTCTAGCAACTCGAACATCAGGGGGCAGCATCTCCTTTATTATTTTGGTCATTGTTGCTGAAAAGAAAAACCATAGTTAGCAATATTAAGTAAATGCAAATTATAATGCTTAAGCATCAGCCTCAGATAATGATTACTAACTTACTCGGTTAAGTGTACAATTATGACCTTATGTGTTATGGCTGTATTTAGTAAAATTAAAAAGATATCAAATCATTGCTAAGTAACCAAAAAAGGATGTTAAGCAGTATATCAGCAGCTTGGGTATTAAATGATGAACAATATGAAATATTGCATCGTTTTTCCTACAAAAGTAATCCATCAGCCAGTCCAATCACATTCCAAACAACTCCACATTACAGTTGAGACTTGGAAAGCCCCAGCTTCATTCCAAAGCACACACAAACAAGAAGCTGCCAAGTACCCAGCAGCAACAAATTGTCTCTCAAACAAACCCACCAGGCCAGGAAGACACTCTCAAAAAAAAGCTAGCACCGCATTTAACTTGCAAAGTTTGAATTGTCACTTAATTCAAAGTAATTCCATCTTCTACACCCAAAGCTTCTAAGACTAGTAATCCACGCCAATGCAAGAGAGAAATTGCTTATCCAATAAAAATCGTATTGCAAGACGAAAATCTACAAAGCTAATTAATTTTCAAGGTCACTTGACATAATGATTAAAGTATCTTTGAAAAATTTGGTACATGTTCCAACAAATAAGAATGGTGGGAACTAATGAGAGCAAAAGACACCAAACAGGCAGGACAGAAATAACCATAAAAAGGTAACCTGTAGAAGAAATTTTAAAATAAAAAATTAACATCTCAACAAAAGAAAATGTATGCATATGACCCACGTCACAGTTTTCAGTTCAAAATTCATGTTTTAATAAAAGTGGAATAAATTATACTAACATCAATGCTGTCTTCAAGCAAAGAATTACCCATCACAAAAGAAAAAAAAAAAAAAAAAGATATCATGCAAGTGTGAGTAGATTAGCAAGGTGTACCTTAACAGCTATATAACTTGATCAAGGCTAATTGCAGTGTTGTCCTATTATAGGCAGCATGAATCTTCTTTTCATATAAAATCAACACGTAAATCTTCCTAATTACTAGTTAATGAACCCAAAAAAAAAAAAAAATTGATGAATAATTTTAATTCTCTCACAAATGCACGAATCGATGCTTTAGTATAGATCAAAACGAGTGCTGAACCTACAGGGATTACCAAGTTCTTTATTTAATTCAAAACTAATAATAATTAACTAAATTAAGAAAACCTAGCACAATAAGACTAAGAAAATATTAACTAATTCGGCAACAAACAAAAGCGAAAGCAATTGTTCAAGAAGCCGATTTCACGGTAACAATATATAATCCTATCGATCCATTTAAGTCCACATAATTACATTTCCTAAAATACTTGGCGATTTTCTTTACAAATTTAAATCAATTTCTCAGTTTCACACATCAGCTAATTATAAAAACCAATCAAAACCCTTTTTTTTTGGTAAGCCCAAAAAACCTAGAACACGAAGAAATAAAAACAACAACAACAACAACAACAATAATAATAATAATAATAATAATATCCTTAAAATTAACCAGAAAAAGAAAATAAGAAAAAAAAATCAGAAACTAACCTTTTGGAAGCGAGGCGTCCTCTTTTGACTTGCCAACAATATCCATCGGTTCCATTGTTAATCTTCAATAATTAAACATAATAATAATAATAATAACATCAGCGTACAGATACACGTATACGTATATGAGTATCGGATTAAAAAAATTACAGGCAGTAAACAGATCTGAAGAAAAGTTACGGACTGACGGAGTGGAGGGAGAGAATCGAATAGGCAGGCGACTAAGGGAGAAGGCGAGGAGGAGCGGCGGTGGTAGGAGTCAGTGAGAGGAGGAGGAGGAGGAGGAGGAGCATGGCTGTTGATATATGGATTTATTGAAGGAGTCCAGCGTCATGAGTTTGATTTGTTGGGTGTTCACGATAAGAGACTCAGCACTAGCAAGCACGCGATTAGGGCAACTCCAAAACTAACAAACCAACAAACAAACTCCCTTACGGACGCTTCATTCTTTCCCCACGACGCGCATCTCTTTCGCTTCACGCGTGCCGCCTCTAGCTCATTACGTGGCGTGCTTTGTTCTAGTGATGAAGGGTTAATTTCATAAACTTCCCCGGGTTTAAGTCTAATTACAAGTTGAAGGGATTTTGTACTGGAAATTGTACAAACTTTCTCTATAACAGTTGAAGAGGCAAAATTATCATTTTTTATTTTTCAAATAGGATAATTACATTGTTTATTACTTAAATAATAATAATAAAATAAAAACAGAATGTCGTGGAGATTAACTTAAAATGAAAAACGAAAACAAAAATGGAGATTGATCTCCAAGTAATTGATGTATATTAGGTTTACATTTAATTAATAGAGACTTGGTAGCTTTTAGAAGGAGATCATAGATTTTTTACATCAGTATGGAATTTGTGATCTCTATTAATTAAATGGACAACTAGTCTTCATTAACTCAATGGAGAGGAGGTCCCATTATAAGAGATCTTGCCATCTCCTTAATAATAAACTAGTGAGTTGTTGTATTTTTATTTTTTTTTTTTTAAAAAAAAAGAATTATTGTGAATTTGTAAACCATAGAAGAGGAATATGGCAGGATGACTTACTTTGGAGAATTTTAATGGGTTAGTTATTGGAATTTGATAATGGGGCCTGTTTGCTGAAAATTGAGTTGGTGTATTTCTTGCTGTTTAAAGAGTTCACGTTCAGTTTTTTTTTTTTTTTTTTTTTTAAATGTTATTTTAATAGTACTATAGCATTATAATATAGTAATAAAGTTATTATAATAAATTTTAGTTGTTATCGTATTTTGCTTTTTCATTTTTTTAAAAAAATGTTAGAATTATTTTTAAAAAATTAATAAAATAAAAAAATAATATAGCTTTGGAGACATTATAGTCATTTTGTTTTAAAAGACCAATCAACCGATCATTCAATAGGAGTCAAGGGGGGTGCTCTGAAACCGAAAAAGTTCTTGTCACATACAATTGCTTCCTCCACCCATTTTATAATTTTATGAATTAATTATTTACTCTTATATGATAATTAAACCTGTCACAAGTATATTTCAAAAAAAAAAAAAATTGTCCCAAGTAATATGAATCACTATAATATGAAAATAAGAGCAAATATCGCTAGTTGTAATTCTTAGTTTACTTAGATGACGAATCAAGTAAAAAAAAAATTCAAAATATCATAATAAGATACATATAATCTTTTAGTAGACGATGTTGAGCATTTCTCTTGATTTTAAAAGATTAAATATTCAAATTATACAATTAGCCTAAAACATAAAGTGTTGATAGTTTTATCTAAATTTAATCTCACATTCCCCACCTCAACAAAAACAAAAAAGTAAAAAATATATATATATTATAATCATTAAAAATTCTTATTAAATCATTCATTAATTTCGTTTTTTTGCTTAATAATTTGTCATATAAGAAAACTACAAACTGCATCTAACAAGATGTGTTTTTATATCCATATTAAAGTAATTTTAATATTACTTATATAAAGTTTTGATATTTTGTAAAAAATAAATGATTAATTTGTAAATTTGAAAGTTGGTGTAGGGAGTAATTGGGAAGAACCTTTTTGGGTGGCTCTTTCAATGAAGCTTTAAAAACAATTGGTTGGTTATTTTAATTGTTAACTAAATTAACTCATTTTTAAATTATATGTACTCAATTCACTTGTATGGAATCTAATGAAATTCCGGTGTATTAAAAAAATCATTAACATCACATTCACATATGTCATTTAAGTGATAGATTTAGAGGAATTTTAAAGTGATTCTTGTAAATAAAAAAGTTTTACAGTAAAAAATCTGATAAACCCTCAAAAATGAAAAATAATATTATTAAACCTCATTTGTTAACACAAAAAAATAAGTGGTTACACATTAAATTTATTTTCAAAGGATATTTTGATAATATCACTTATTATTATTATTATTATTATTATTATTGCATTTGAGCTATTGATGGTACCCATATTCTAACAATGGTCACTGGACATGATATAAGCAGCTATTGTAATCATCATAGATAAATTTCATACAATGTTTTAGCAACTTGTAATTTTGATTTGGAATTCATGTATGTGCTCAGTGGGTGGGAGGGATAGACATATGATTCAAAAGTGTTAAATGATGCTTTATCAAAGTGAAGCAAACTTAAAGTGCCATAAGGTATGATTTTATTAGTTTTAATTTTATTGCCATTTATTATTTTTTTTAGCTTTTATTTATTTATTTTAAATAATTTTAGGTAAATATTTTTTCAGTGTATTTTGAGTTTCCAAATCGACGTCGATTCTTAGCTCACTTTCAAAGAGTATATTATCATCTTTAACATTTTGGTGGCCAAGGTCATGACCTTAAAAATGGAAATGACGTGTTCAATCTTTGTCATGCTTCCTTAAGAAATGTAATTGAGAGAATATTTGATATATTTAAATCGCGGTCCATAATTTTCAAAACAGTTCATTTATTTCCATATAAAACACAAGCAGAGCTAGTGTTAGCTTGTGTAGGATTACACACTACTTTCTTTGCAATGAATGTTGCTTTGATGAATTTTCGATTGAACCAGGTAATGAAACCTTATCATTTTCATCATTAATAGTTAATAAATGAGATCATTTTAACTTATTTATTGAGACTCCAGAATAACAAGGAGAGCATATTAATGAATGAAAAATTGTCATAACCATTGATATATGGAACAATGTTTGAGTTATTGATAATAATAGACATTAGAGATTTTATTGTTCATATAAGACATAAAACAAATAATGAAACACTTACAATATTTGGTGTTTTGGTTATTTATTTATGTAATTGAAGTGACTTTATTTCTATTTTATGTACCATGCTTTTAATCATTATTTACATGATAAATATAGTTTTATTAACTTATAATATGCATATTATATTAGAACTTAGTGAAAATTTATTAATATTTATGAAAGTTTATGAAAATCTATAAAAATCTATGAAAGCTTATATGTTATGGGTGTTTTTAGACTAACTTGGACGGGTTGGTACAAGCCCAGCACTGTCGACAAAGGTCAAAGTCAAGTAGAAGTTCAAAACCCTTTTTAAGAAACTGTACATTTGGTTAAGACACAGCCCGTTGATGGATCTAATTTAGCAGATGTACTGTCCACTTCATCAGTTATACAACTTATCCCGATATTCAACTCATTCGTGATGCAGCTCATCCGATATTCAGCTCATCAGACATACAACTTACAAAGTGTCCAGCTTATCAAACCCCCTAAGTCCAATCTGTCCAATGTACAAGCCACCCAAAGATCTGGCTCGTCCAAAATATAGCTCATTAGCTGTACAGCTGATCAAGTATGCAGCTCGATAGTCGTCCAGCTCTCAGAATCAGACTACATGATCAGACCATAGAGACGCAACTCAGTCAGACTTCGGCATCTCTCAGCTCGTTCAAACAAGCTAACAGCTACTACAGCTCGCATATAGCTAATCAATTACAGTCAGAATCGTCAAACCAATCATGACTTAAAATGTGCTGTACACGCCAATTTTATCAAAAATTACAGCGATTACAACCAATATTACAGTATGGATTATAAGAATCTTATCTAGCCCACTTGAGTTAGCCGCTTAAGCAACTTATTTTGACAACTGTCAGACGCATTTAATACAGTCAAGACGCATTAAATATAACCTTGAAACATTAACTATAATCATTATTGTATTTTGATTTATTAGGCGCCACTGTAGCATCTCCCCCCCTATAAATAAGGGAGGAACCTCATTGTACAAAAAAAGGGTGCAATAACACACACCACACTACGTTACATAATAAGTGAGAGAACAGTGGACATAGATAAAATTTGGGCCGAATTACTTTAAAAATCCTGAGTATCTTGTATTCTTCCTTTACCCTTTCATTTACCTTTAATTGCAAATCATATCATTTCTAACATCTCCTGTAGTTTGGGCCTACATGAACCTCGTCAGCTAATTCCATACGTCGACATTATAAAAGTCTTTTATAATTTTTTTTTTGGTTAAAATCTATGAATGTCTTTCGTAAATTCGTAAAATCTTTAAAAATCCATAAAATTCTATAAAAATCATTTACTAAAAAAAGTTTCTAAAAGTTGACGAGAGTCTTTTAAAATCATAATTGAAATAATACGACAAATTTAAAAGTTGTTCGGAAACTAAAAGAAACTATGGTGGTTTGATAAATTGTGCATCCTTATTTCTTCAAATGTTTTGAAGTGATTTGTTGATTTGACATTTATAAATTCGATAATTATTCGGATAAAAGTGGCTATTGGTTATCAAGAAACAATTTGTTTTCTCCCTCTTGCTCAGATGCCTCATATGTATCTTCTTGCTAGTCCTTTTTGTGGAAACTCCACATTCTATGGATGAAGGTTAACCATTTTCTCCTTGAAAGCTTCCCATGATTGGATGCCATGTCTCGTTAATTTGGCCATCATAAGGTTCCGGTTTTCTAGCACTTGCCCGCTATGTTGTCGCTGCCAAAGACCACACTTCATCTTAAAGGTTACTATTACGGTAGCTTGCTCTTTTCTTGTCGAGATGGATTTCTCTAATGGGATGTCATCTATTGATTTCCTTTTAGCATAGAGATTTCAGATTTTTACCCGGTATTTTGAATTGTTATCGATTATTCAGCGGAGAATTTTATTCTATAATAATCGTGTACTCGATCTTTACTGTTTCTCTACGAGAACGATATTGTTTGGTTATTTTCTTCTTTTTTATCTGATTTTCAAGCTGTTAATGTGCTTTATAAAATACATGTTAAAAATTAAGTATTTTATTTATTTATTTAAGATAAAAATAATATGTTAAAAAATAATACATAAAATTATTTATTTAATTAAAAAAAAAAAAAAGAAAAACTGTCAACATACAAAGGCAATAAACCGGTAACAAAGAAGCAGCTCGTGGGAGCCGCGCGTGAGATAAGGTAGTTATAGAGTGTTTTACACGTGCTCTTAGGCGCGTGGGGACTACGAGTTTAGATTGGTTTTATTGTTTTATAAAAAACAATTTTATATTTTTTCAAATTTTTAATAAATTATTTTTTGTTATGCGGTGATGAATTTCGCTTTCTGCTTTTTTTTATTAGAGACAGAGAGATAGAGAGACAGAGAGAGCAATTTCTTTTCAAAGTCTACTTTGTTATTTTGTTTTTTGTATGCCTTTTTAATTGTTGTTCGCGTGCCAATCAGACTTTGATTCGTGTATCACTTCGATCAAGACAAATCGAAGACCTAGTCAAAGGCGTGAGATGAGCCGTACTAGATTGGGCTTGTAAATTTTAAAAGCCCAATTATTTTGAGTGGACAACATAGAAATATAGATGGCCTCAATCTAGCAGCTACACCCTACTTCATTCTAAGTGGGCTTATAAATTTGCAAATGTTTGATTGGGTTGTTATAGCTAAAGACAAATAGACAATTGATGGTTTATGACACAAACACAAGTATTTAGATTAGTATAATAATTAATATGCATACGAAGGTTCTATCTGTTATAAAATTAAAATAAATAAAAAAAATCAAGGGGTTAAAGAGAAGTTTACCAGGGACTTGATATAAAATTTGAATTAAAATATTGATAGCAGCAGGAAGAGAGATGCGAGAGAAACCATATAATAATTTAATAAAAACAATAAAGTGGAGAGAGAGAAATGATAATAAGAAAAGCAGAAAATTAATATATCATTATTGATTGAGGCCTCTCATATATATACAGGTTTTAAGTCGGTTTAACCGACTCACAAAATATTTTTATATTATTATTATAATATCATCCAGAACTTTCACAATACTCCCCATTGGATGATATTATTATAATACATTAAAAGTTTCTACCAATAAAAACTCAAAATCTAAACAAAAGATATTTTATGATCTGCTGGATCTAAAATATTATGATCTTCTGGATTTAATAATATTTGGATATGCTTAAAATGACTACCTCATTAAAAACCTTGTCAGGAAAACCCAGTGGGATAAAACCTGATCGAAGGGAAAAAGAGTGCAGTGCACATATATCCACATTGATTTAATATACTCCCCCTAAAAAATGCTTCAAAATTAATTATGTAATTTACATACTCGACGCATTCCAATGTCATAAATCAATTTCTCGAATGTTGATGTTGGTAATGTTTTGGTGAATAAATCTGCGAGATTATCTGGGGAGCGAACTTGTTTAACATCAATCTGCTGACTTTGTTGAAGCTCATGAGTATAAAAGAACTTTGGTGAGATATGTTTGGTTCTATCTCCTTTGATGTATCCTCCTCTGATTTGAGCAATACTTGCAGCATTGTCTTCATATATGATTGTGGGAGAATTTGAAGCAGTAGATAGTTCGCATGTACTCTGAATATGGTGAATGACAGATCTTAACCATATACATTCTCGGCTTGTTTCATGAAGTGCAAGAATTTCAGAATGGTTGGAGGATGTGGCAACCAAAGTCTGTTTTGTTGAGCGCCATGAAATTGCTGTATCATTATAAGTAAAAACATACCCGGTTTGTGAACGAGCCTTATGAGGATCTGAAAGATATCCAGCATCAGCATAACCAATCAAACCTGCACCACTATTAGATTTTGAATAGAATAACCCCAAATCTGTTGTTCCACGAAGATAACGAAAAATATGTTTGATACCATTCCAATGACGTCGTGTTGGTTCAGAACTGAACCTGGCCAACAAATTCACTGAAAAAGAAATATCAGGCCTAGTACATTGTGCTAAATATAATAAAGCACCAATTGCACTTAGATATGGTACTTCTGGACCAAGTATTTGTTCATCATCTTCTTTAGGTCGAAATGGATCCTTTTTAGGATCAAGAGATCGAACAACCATAGGGGTACTCAAAGAGTGAGCTTTATCCATATTGAACCGTTTTAGGATTTTTTCAATATATGCTGATTGATGGATAAGTACTCCGTATGATTTATGATCGATTTCCAAGCCGAGACAATATTTCGTTTGTCCCAAATCTTTCATCTCAAATTCTCTTTTTAAATAGTCAGCAGTTTTTCGGAGCTCTTCAGGTGTTCCGATTAAATTCATATCATCAACATAAACTGCAACAATAGCAAATCCAGATTCTGTTTTCTTTATGAAAACACATGGGCATATAGGATTATTAATATATCCTTCATTTGTCAGGTATTTGCTAAGACGATTATACCACATTCGCCCAGATTGTTTTAATCCATACAAGGATCGTTGCAATTTAATTGAATAAACATTGTTGGCTTTTGATTTGTATGCTTCAGGCATCTTAAATCCTTCAGGAATTTTCATATAGATATCAGTATCAAGTGACCCATATAAATATGCTGTCACTACGTCCATAAGCCGCATTTCGAGCCCTTCTGAGACTGCTAAACTGATTAAGAATCTAAAAGTAATTGTATCCATCACTGGTGAATACGTCTCATCATAATCAATTCCTGGTCTCTGCGAGAAACCTTGTGCAACAAGCCTTGCTTTATGTCTTACAATTTCATTCTTTTCATTACGTTTCCGTACAAATACCCATTTGTATCCAACAGGTTTGACATTTTCAGGCGTTTGGACTACAGGTCCAAAGACTTTACGTTTGGCTAAGGAACTTAATTCTGCTTGAATTGCATTTTTCCATTCAGGCCAATCGTGTCTTTGTCTACATTCATTAACAGTATGTGGTTCATAATCATCGTTCATAACTTTCAAAGCTACTGTATATGAAAATATATCATCGATGATTATTTCATTACGATTCCACATACCTTCAGCACAATTGATTGAAATTTCTTGATTTCCAGAATTTTGTGACTCATCAATTGTTTGTACCTCTTTAGAGGTTTTAGTCTCTTCAGGGATTGACAACTCTCCTAGACTTGATCTTTCAGAGATAATGGATTTTGTAGCTTGAGAATTATTTTCAGAAGAATCAGAATTTTTCATTCTCCGTTTTCGGGGAATACTATCTTTTGAGCCCATTGGTCTACCACGCTTCTGGCGTGCAGTAGATGATTCATTTACTGCGTTCTGATTACATTGTTCTGCAGGAACAATTATTCTAGCTGGTGTATTGGCAGCTGGTAGCAAAAGCAATGTTACGACTGGATAATAAACATACATGTGACCACCTTGCTGAGGCATCAATTAATACCATAAAATAACGGAATGGTCCACTGGGTGGATGAATGGGTCCACATATATCTCCTTGTATTCTTTGCAGGAAAGATGGAGATTCAAAACCAACCTTAGAAATAGATGGCCATGAAATTTACCAGTTCAAAAGATAACGAAAAATTGGCCATGAAAAATGTCAATATTGGAAAGAAAAATGAGCTATATTCTATTATCCAATGACAATATATGCACTGTCTGTTCACAAGGAAAATTGGTAATTAAACCATCTATTTCTAAGGTTGGTTTTGAATCTCCATCTTTCCTGCAAAGAATACAAGGAGATATATGTGGACCCATTCATCCACCCAGTGGACCATTCCGTTATTTTATGGTATTAATTGATGCCTCAGCAAGGTGGTCACATGTATGTTTATTATCCAGTCGTAACATTGCTTTTGCTAGATTGCTTGCTCAAATCATTAGACTCCGAGCACAATTTCCAGATTATCCAATCAAGAGTATACGACTAGATAATGCTGGTGAGTTTACATCAAAAACATTTGATGATTATTGCACATCAATCGGAATTGATGTTGAACATCCAGTCCCACATGTACATACCCAGAATGGTCTAGCAGAATCATTCATCAAACGTATCCAGGTCCCTATTGCTCCTCCTCAAAGAACCTAACTTTTGTTATGTTAGTACATATTTTTGTAATCTTCCAGAAGTAAGATAACTTATTTTGCTTTATATTTTGTTATCAATGATGTACTAACATATGGTTTATCTGATGAAAGACGGATATGGATGAATTATCTATTCTCAAAAAGGAAGGTGCAGATATATGTATTGTCGACAGTGCAATAACACATACTATTCTTCAGAATAAGAAATATTTCTCAAATTTGACAGTAGCCAAAGCCAAGCCGAGAATGTATATGGTTGAGATCTGTTATTCACCATATCCAGAGTACATGCGAACTATCTACTGCTTCAAGTTCTCCCACAATCATATATGAAGATAATGCTGCATGTATTGCTCAAATCAGAGGAGGATACATCAAAGGAGATAGAACCAAACATATCTCACCAAAGTTCTTTTATACTCATGAGCTTCAACAAACCCAGCAGATTGATGTTAAGCAAGTCCGCTCCCCTGCGTTCTCTATATTGCTGCTGCAGGAGCACATTAGATGCATGGAAAGTAGTATATGTCTTTTCCAACAGATCTGCATCAGTCAGTATTTCACCACACAAGTTCAGCTGTGAGGTTATCTTAAACAGGGCAGAATTATAATCAGCGACTGATTTGAAATCTTGGAGTCGTAAATTACTCCACTCATGCCGGGCTCTGGGGAGGACGACGGTTTTCTGATGGTCATACCTATATGTGCTTTTGCTTTTATCTCTCTCCCTCTTTAATGCTTTTGTTTTCTGTTTCAATTATTGTTTCCTGTTCACTTTATTGTTTTTTGTTTTTCTCTCGCATCTCTCTCCTGCTATCAACTTTTACTGTCAAATTCATCACAAGTCCCTGGTAAATTATCTTTAAGCCCCTGATGATTATTAATTTTATTATATTCATTTATTTTAATTTTATACCACGTTATCAGCACGATCTTGAACCTGAAGTTCTTGATATTCTGACTCAATCAATGTACGGCTCTGCCGACTCAATATATGTACGGCTATGCCGACTCAATCAATGTACGGCTCTGCCGACTCAATCAATGTACGGCTCTGCCGACTCAATCAATGTACGGCTCTGCCGACTCAATATATGTACGGCTCTGCCGACTCAATCAATGTACGGCTCTGCCGACTCAATTATTATACTAACCTTATTGATGTTATTGTCAGTATTTCATGAAGTTATTATTTTTGACCTGAAGTTCTAAAAATAATAATTAAATATTTGGCAACCTGAAGTTTCAAATATATCATTTTGATTATGTCACTAATTGTGATATTTTATGTGTATAGTCATGTCAAATATCGCAAAACCAGAATTTGCTCTACTGGATATCTCAGGAAATAATTATCTTTCATGGATCCTTGATGTAGAGCTGTATCTGCAGTCCAAAGGCTTAGCTGATACAATTAGAGATAATAATGAAACATCTCTACAGGATAAAGCAACTGCAATGATCTTTATCCGCCGTCATTTACATGAGAGCCTGAAGACTCAATACCTCACAATTAGAGATCCACTGACTCTGTGGACAAATCTAAAAGATAGGTATGACCATCAGAAAACCGTCGTCCTCCCCAGAGCCCGGCATGAGTGGAGTAATTTAAGACTCCAAGATTTCAAATCAGTCGCTGATTATAATTCTGCCCTATTTAAGATAACCTCACAGCTGAACTTGTGTGGTGAAATACTGACTGATGCAGATCTGTTGGAAAAGACATATACTACTTTCCATGCATATATAGGATTATTAATATATCCTTCATTTGTCAGGTATTTGCTAAGACGATTATACCACATTCGCCCAGATTGTTTTAATCCATACAAGGATCGTTGCAATTTAATTGAATAAACATTGTTGGCTTTTGATTTGTATGCTTCAGGCATCTTAAATCCTTCAGGAATTTTCATATAGATATCAGTATCGAGTGACCCATATAAATATGCTGTCACTACGTCCATAAGCCGCATTTCGAGTCCTTCTGAGACTGCTAAACTGATCAAGAATCTAAAAGTAATTGTATCCATCACTGGTGAATACGTCTCATCATAATCAATCCCTGGTCTCTGCGAGAAACCTTGTGCAACAAGCCTTGCTTTATATCTTACAATCTCATTTTTTTCATTACGTTTCCGTACAAATACCCATTTGTATCCAACAGGTTTGACATTTTCAGGCGTTTGGACTACAGGTCCAAAGACTTTACGTTTGGCTAAGGAACTTAATTCTGCTTGAATTGCATTTTTCCATTCAAGCCAATCGTGTCTTTGTCTACATTCATTAACAGTATGTGGTTCATAATCATCGTTCATAACTTTCAAAGCTACTGTATATGAAAATATATCATCGATGATTATTTCATTACGATTCCACATACCTTCAGCACAATTGATTGAAATTTCTTGATTTCCAGAATTTTGTGACTCATCAATTGTTTGTACCTCTTTAGAGGTTTTAGTCTCTTCAGGGATTGACAACTCTTCTGGAGTTGATCTTTCAGAGATAATGGATTTTGTAGCTTGAGTATTATTTTCAAAAGAATCAGAATTTTTCATTCTCCGTTTTCGGGGAATACTATCTTTTGAGCCCATTGGTCTACCACGCTTCTGGCGTGCAGTAGATGATTCATTTGCTGCGTTCTGATTACATTGTTCTACAGTAACAATTATTCTAGCTGGTGTATTGACAGCTGGTATGTGTGATTTTGTCACTTTAGCAGCATCAGTAAATGTATCTGGCAACTGATTCGCAATCATCTGAAGATTAACTATTCTTCGTACCTCACTTTCACATTGGGTAGTACGAGGATCCAAATGAGATATTGTTGTCACATTCCATGACAGCTCATTTTTCTCTCTAATAGTTACATTTTTCTTGTGCTTCTCTTCAAGAGAAATTTTTCCTCCCCCTAATGGTGGGAAAGTTGTCTCGTCGAAATGACAATCTGCAAAACGGGCAGTAAAAAGATCACCTGTCAATGGTTCAAGATATCTGATAATTGAAGGTGAATTAAAACCAACATATATTCCCAAACGACGTTGGGGTCCCATTTTGGTTCTTTGAGGAGGAGCAATAGGGACCTGGATACGTTTGATGAATGATTCTGCTAGACCATTCTGGGTATGTACATGTGGGACTGGATGTTCAACATCAATTCCGATTGATGTGCAATAATCATCAAATGTTTTTGATGTAAACTCACCAGCATTATCTAGTCGTATGCTCTTGATTGGATAATCTGGAAATTGTGCTCGGAGTCTAATGATTTGAGCAAGCAATCTAGCAAAAGCAATGTTACGACTGGATAATAAACATACATGTGACCACCTTGCTGAGGCATCAATTAATACCATAAAATAACGGAATGGTCCACTGGGTGGATGAATGGGTCCACATATATCTCCTTGTATTATTTGCAGGAAAGATGGAGATTCAAAACCAACCTTAGAAATAGATGGTTTAATTACCAATTTTCCTTGTGAACAGACAGTGCATATATTGTCATTGGATAATAGAATCTTCAGGTTCTTTAATGGGTGCCCATGAGAATTTTCAATGATTCTACGCATCATCGTAGATCCTGGATGACCAAGACGGTCATGCCAAAGTCGAAATATTATTGGTTTAAACAGCTTCTGGCTTGAAACTACATAAGTTTCAATTGATCTCATAATTGTATAATACAACCCAGATGAGAAAGCTCTGAGTTTTTCTACAATTAGCTTCTGGCCTGAGATAATTTTAGTAATGCATAAATATTCAACATTCTTCTCATTTGTAGTTTCAATATGATATCCGTTACTACGTATATCTTTGAAACTGAGTAGATTTCTTCTAGATCTACTAGAGTATAATGCATCATTTATATATAATTTAGTACCATTTGTCAGTAAGATTATGGCTCTTCCAGAACCTTCAACCAGATCTGCAGGACCTGATATAGTATTTACCTTGGCTTTGGCTACTGTCAAATTTGAGAAATATTTCTTATTCTGAAGAATAGTATGTGTTGTTGCACTGTCGACAATACATATATCTGCACCTTCCTTTTTGAGAATAGATAATTCATCCATATCCGTCTTTCATCAGATAAACCACATGTTAGTACATCATTGATAACAAAATATAAAGCAAAATAAGTTATCTTACTTCTGGAAGATTACAAAAATATGTACTAACATAACAAAAGTTAATATGAATATATTAACTAGGTAACTTTCTAATTGGTATGGATATCTCCATTACCAATTGAGTAATCCACTTTTTCATCCGCATTATCAAGAAAATCTGATAATTCCAGGCTTGTGATATCTTCAGGATCATCACCTTGATCTGCAAAATTTGTATCAATTTTCTTTTCTTTCCCCTTTACAGAGGCTTGATACAGATCAACCAAATGCTTAGTCGTACGACAGGTACGAGACCAGTGTCCAGACATACCACATCTGAAACAAACATCTTCATAATGTTTAGGGGTATGTTTCTCTACATTTTTGCCCTTGTTATGTTTAGCATTATAAACATTCCACTTTTGAGAGATGTTTTTCTGGTTTCGATTACTTGAAAATTTATACCCCCCACGACCATGATTACTACGTCCGCGTCCACGTCCACGTCCATGGCCTTTACTTGTACTAGCATTTGCTTCTGGCAGTGCAACTGCGCCAGCTGGGCGGAGTTCATGATTTTTCATCAGAAGCTCATTATTTTGTTCTGCCACTAAAAGACATGAAATTAACTCAGAGTATTTTGTAAACCTGCGTTCTCTATATTGCTGCTGCAGGAGCACATTAGATGCATGGAAAGTAGTATATGTCTTTTCCAACAGATCTGCATCAGTCAGTATTTCACCACACAAGTTCAGCTGTGAGGTTATCTTAAATAGGGCAGAATTATAATCAGCGACTGATTTGAAATCTTGGAGTCTTAAATTACTCCACTCATGCCGGGCTCTGGGGAGGACGACGGTTTTCTGATGGTCATACCTATCTTTTAGATTTGTCCACAGAGTCAGTGGATCTCTAATTGTGAGGTATTGAGTCTTCAGGCTCTCATGTAAATGACGGCGGATAAAGATCATTGCAGTTGCTTTATCCTGTAGAGATGTTTCATTATTATCTCTAATTGTATCAGCTAAGCCTTTGGACTGCAGATACAGCTCTACATCAAGGATTCATGAAAGATAATTATTTCCTGAGATATCCAGTAGAGCAAATTCTGGTTTTGCGATATTTGACATGACTATACACATAAAATATCACAATTAGTGACATAATCAAAATGATATATTTGAAACTTCAGGTTGCCAAATATTTCATTTATATTTTTAGAACTTCAGGTCAAAAATAATAACTTCAGGTTTTAGTAATATATATTTAGAACTTCAGATTCCATTGATTCAGATCCAGAACTTCAGGTTCTAGTACATTATAAATTTAAGAGAATAAAGTATATAAAATATAAAGATATAACAGAGATAACAAATCAATTAATTAATATAAATAATATATTGAGCCGGCATAGCCGTGCATGAAATATATAATAAAAATAGTAAATAATAATAACAGAACTGCATATATAGTATGTAATAATCAGTAAATAAATAAAATTAAATAGTTAGATCTGTAATGCATGATAATAATAAGTGAGTCGGCAGAGCCGTACATTGTTTGAGTCGGCAGAGCCGTACATTGATTAAGTCGGCAGAGCCGTACATATATTGAGTCGGCAGAGCCGTACATTGATTGAGTCGGCAGAGCCGTACATATATTGAGTCGGCAGAGC
The DNA here is from genome assembly GCA_022984855.1 of Dimocarpus longan. Lineage (NCBI taxonomy): Eukaryota > Viridiplantae > Streptophyta > Magnoliopsida > Sapindales > Sapindaceae > Dimocarpus > Dimocarpus longan. Next base: position 18,509,289 of record CM041024.1, read on the forward strand.
CGTACATATATTGAGTCGGCAGAGCCGTACATATATTGAGTTAGAATATCAAGAACTTCAGGTTCAAGATCGTGCTGATAACGTGTTATAAAATTAAAATAAATGAATATAATAAAATTAATAATCATCAGGGGCTTAAAGATAATTTACCAGGGACTTGTGATGAATTTGACAGTAAAAGTTGATAGCAGGAGAGAGATGCGAGAGAAAAACAAAAAACAATAAAGTGAACAGGAAACAATAATTGAAACAGAAAACAAAAGCATTAAAGAGGGAGAGAGATAGAGTAATAAATTATATCTTTTCTCTGGAGGCTTTACACATATATATAGACAATAGATAGAGTCGGTTATGACCGACTTTAAATAATATATTATTATAATATAATCGTCCAGAAATTAAAATAAATGAATATAATAAAATTAATAATCATCAGGGGCTTAAAGATAATTTACCAGGGACTTGTGATGAATTTGACAGTAAAAGTTGATAGCAGGAGAGAGATGCGAGAGAAAAACAAAAAACAATAAAGTGAACAGGAAACAATAATTGAAACAGAAAACAAAAGCATTAAAGAGGGAGAGAGATAGAGTAATAAATTATATCTTTTCTCTGGAGGCTTTACACATATATATAGACAATAGATAGAGTCGGTTATGACCGACTTTAAATAATATATTATTATAATATAATCGTCCAGAAGTTTCACGATACTCCCCCTTGGATGATTATATTATAATATATTTAAAATTCCTATCAGTAAAAACTCAAAATCTAAATAAAAGATATTTTATGATCTGCTGGATCAAAAATATTATAATCTTCTGGATTTAATAATATTTGTATGTGCTTAAAATGACTGCCTCATTAAAAACCTTATCAGGAAAACCCAGTGGGATAAAACCTGATCGAAGGAAAAAAGAGTGCAGTGCACATATGTCCACAGTGATTTAATATACTCCCCCTGAAAAATGCTTCAAAATTAATTATGTAATTTACATACTCGACGCATCCCAATGCCATAAATCAATTTCTCGAATGTTGATGTTGGTAATGTTTTGGTGAATAAATCTGCGAGATTATCTGGGGAGCGGACTTGCTTAACATCAATCTGCTGGGTTTGTTGAAGCTCATGAGTATAAAAGAACTTTGGTGAGATATGTTTGGTTCTATCTCCTTTGATGTATCCTCCTCTGATTTGAGCAATACATGCAGCATTATCTTCATATATGATTGTGGGAGAACTTGAAGCAGTAGATAGTTCGCATGTACTCTGGATATGGTGAATAACAGATCTCAACCATATACATTCTCGGCTTGTTTCATGAAGTGCAAGAATTTCAGAATGGTTGGAGGATGTGGCAACCAAAGTCTGTTTTGTTGAGCGCCATGAAATTGCTGTATTATTATAAGTAAAAACGTACCCAGTTTGTGAACGAGCCTTATGAGGATCTGAAAGATATCCAGCATCAGCATAACCAATCAAACCTGCACCACTATTAGATTTTGAATAGAATAACCCCAAATCTGTTGTTCCACGAAGATAACGAAAAATATATTTGATACCATTCCAATGACGTCGTGTTGGTTCAGAACTGAACCTGGCCAACAAATTCACTGAAAAAGCAATATCAGGCCTGGTACATTGTGCTAAATATAATAAAGCACCAATTGCACTTAGATATGGTACTTCTGGACCAAGTATTTGTTCATCATCTTCTTTAGGTCGAAATGGATCCTTTTTAGGATCAAGAGATCGAACAACCATAGGGGTACTCAAAGGATGAGCTTTATCCATATTGAATCGTTTTAGGATTTTTTCAATATATGCTGATTGATGGATAAGTACTCCATGCGATTTGTGCTCGATTTCCAAACCGAGACAATATTTCGTTTGTCCCAAATCTTTCATCTCAAATTCTCTTTTTAAATAATCAGCAGTTTGTCGGAGCTCTTCAGGTGTTCCGATTAAATTCATATCATCAACATAAACTGCAACAATGGCAAATCCAGATTTTGTTTTCTTTATGAAAACACATGGGCATATAGGATTATTAATATATCCTTCATTTGTCAGGTATTTGCTAAGACGATTATACCACATTCGCCCAGATTGTTTTAATCCATACAAGGATCGTTGCAATTTAATTGAATAAACATTGTTGGCTTTTGATTTGTATGCTTCAGGCATCTTAAATCCTTCAGGAATTTTCATATAGATATCAGTATCGAGTGACCCATATAAATATGCTGTCACTACGTCCATAAGCCGCATTTCGAGTCCTTCTGAGACTGCTAAACTGATCAAGAATCTAAAAGTAATTGTATCCATCACTGGTGAATACGTCTCATCATAATCAATCCCTGGTCTCTGCGAGAAACCTTGTGCAACAAGCCTTGCTTTATATCTTACAATCTCATTTTTTTCATTACGTTTCCGTACAAATACCCATTTGTATCCAACAGGTTTGACATTTTCAGGCGTTTGGACTACAGGTCCAAAGACCTTACGTTTGGCTAAAGAACTTAATTCTGCTTGAATTGCATCTTTCCATTCAGGCCAATCGTGTCTTTGTCTACATTCATTAACAGTATGTGGTTCATAATCATCGTTCATAACTTTCAAAGCTACTGTATATGAAAATATATCATCGATGATTATTTCATTACGATTCCACATACCTTCGGCACAATTGATTGAAATTTCTTGATTTTCAGAATTTCGTGGCTCATCAATTGTTTGTGCCTCTTTGGGGGTTTCAGTCTCTTCAGGGATTGACAACTCTTCGAGAGTTGATTTTTCAGATAGAATGGATTTCGTAGTTTGAGTATTATTTTCAGAAGAATCAGAATTTTTCATTCTCCGTTTCCGGGGAATACTATCTTTTGAACCCATTGGTCTACCACGCTTCTAACGTGTAGTAGATGATTCATTTGCTGCGTTCTGATTACATTGTTCTACAAAAACAATTATTCTAGCTGGTGTATTGACAGCTGGTATGTGTGATTTTGTCACTTTAGCAGCATCAGTAAATGCATCTGGCAACTGATTCGCAATCATCTGAAGATTAACTATTCTTCGTACCTCACTTTCACATTGGGTAGTACGAGGATCCAGATGAGATATTGTTGTCACATTCCATGATAGCTCATTTTTCTTTCCAATATTGACATTTTTCTTGTTGTTCTCTGCAGGAGAAATTTTTCCTCCCCCTAATGGTGGGAAAGTTGTCTCATCAAAATGACAATCTGCAAAACGAGCAGTAAAAAGATCACCTGTCAATGGTTCAAGATATCTGATAATTGAAGGTGAATTAAAACCAACATATATTCCCAAACGACGTTGGGGTCCCATTTTGGTTCTTTGAGGAGGAGCAATAGGGACCTGTACGGCACAACCAAAAATACGTAAATGAGAAATATCAGGTTGGTGCCCAAGTACAAGTTGTAATGGAGAGTACTGGTGATAAGCTGCAGGCCTAAGTCGAATCAATGTTGCTGCATGTAAAACAGCATGTCCCCAAGCAGAAACCGGTAATTTGGTTTGTAACAATAAAGTTCTAGCAATCACCTGGATACGTTTGATGAATGATTCTGCTAGACCATTCTGGGTATGTACATGTGGGACTGGATGTTCAACATCAATTCCGATTGATGTGCAATAATCATCAAATGTTTTTGATGTAAACTCACCAGCATTATCTAGTCGTATACTCTTGATTGGATAATCTGGAAATTGTGCTCGGAGTCTAATGATTTGAGCAAGCAATCTAGCAAAAGCAATGTTACGACTGGATAATAAACATACATGTGACCACCTTGCTGATGCATCAATTAATACCATAAAATAACGGAATGGTCCGCTGGACGGATGAATAGGTCCACATATATCTCCTTGTATTCTTTATAGAAAAGATGGAGATTCAAAACCAACCTTAGAAATAGATGGTTTAATTACCAATTTTCCTTGTGAACAGACAGTACATAGATTGTCATTGGATAATAGAATCTTCAGGTTCTTTAATGGGTGCCCATGAGAATTTTCAATGATTCTACGCATCATCGTAGATCCTGGATGACCAAGACGGTCATGCCAAAGTCGAAATATTATTGGTTTAAACAGCTTCTGGCTTGAAACTACATAAGTTTCAATTGATCTCATAATTGTATAATACAACCCAGATGAGAAAGCTCTGAGTTTTTTTACAATTAGCTTCTGGCCTGAGATAATTTTAGTAATGCATAAATATTCAACATTCTTCTCATTTGTAGTTTCAATATGATATCCGTTACTACGTATATCTTTGAAACTGAGTAGATTTCTTCTAGATCTACTAGAGTATAATGCATCATTTATATATAATTTAGTACCATTTGTCAGTAAGATTATGGCTCTTCCAGAACCTTCAACCAGATCTGCAGGACCTGATATAGTATTTACCTTGGCTTTGGCTACTGTCAAATTTGAGAAATATTTCTTATTCTGAAGAATAGTATGTGTTGTTGCACTGTCGACAATACATATATCTGCACCTTCCTTTTTGAGAATAGATAATTCATCCATATCCGTCTTTCATCAGATAAACCATATGTTAGTACATCATTGATAACAAAATATAAAGCAAAATAAGTTATCTTACTTCTGGAAGATTACAAAAATATGTACTAACATAACAAAAGTTAATATGAATATATTAACTAGGCAACTTTCTAATTGGTATGGATATCTCCATTACCAATTGAGTAATCCACTTTTTCATCCGCATTATCAAGAAAATCTGATAAATCCAGGCTTGTGATATCTTCAGGATCATCACTTTGATCTGCAAAATTTGTATCAATTTTCTTTTCCTTTCCCTTTACAGAGGCTTGATACAGATCAACCAAATGCTTAGCTGTACGGCAGGTACGAGATCAGTGTCCAGATATGCCGCATCTGAAACAAACATCTTCATAATTTTTAGGGGCATTTTTCTCTACATTTTTGCCCTTGTTATGTTTAGCATTATAAACATTCCACTTTTGAGAGATGTTTTTCTGGTTTCGATTATTTGAAAATTTATACCCACCACGACCATGATTACCACATTCGCGTCCACGTCCACGGCCTTTACTTATGCTAGCATTTGCTTCTGGAAGTGCAATTGCGCCAGCTGGGCGGAGTTCATGATTTTTCATCAGAAGCTCATTATTTTGTTCTGCCACTAAGAGACATGAGATTAATTCAGAATATTTTGTAAACCTGCGTTCTCTATATTGCTGCTGCAGGAGCACATTAGATGCATGGAAAGTAGTATATGTCTTTTCCAACAGATCTGCATCAGTCAGTATTTCACCACACAAGTTCAGCTGTGAGGTTATCTTAAACAGGGCAGAATTATAATCAGCGACTGATTTGAAATCTTGGAGTCTTAAATTACTCCACTCATGCCGGGCTCTGGGGAGGACGACGGTTTTCTGATGGTCATACCTATCTTTTAGATTTTTCCACAGAGTCAGTGGATCTTCAATTGTAAGGTATTGAGTCTTCAGGCTCTCATGTAAATGACGGCGGATAAAGATCATTGCAGTTGCTTTATCCTGTAGAGATGTTTCATTATTATCTCTAAATGTATCAGCTAAGCCCTTGGACTGCAGATACAGCTTTACATCAAGGATCCATGAAAGATAATTATTTCCTGATATATTCAGTAGAGCAAATTCTGGTTTTGCGATATTTGACATGGCTATATACATAAAATATCACAATTAGTGACATAATAAAAATGTACTTCAGGTTGCCAAAAATTTCATTTATATTTTTAGAACTTCAGGTCAAAAATAATAACTTCAGGTTTTAACAATAAATATTTAGAACTTCAGATTCCATTGATTAAAATCCAGAACTTCAGGTTCTAATACATTATAAATTTAAGAGAATAAAATATATGAAATATAAAGATATAACAGAGATAACAAATCAATTAATTAATAATATATTGAGCCGGCATAGCCGTGCATGAAATACATAATAAAAATAGTAAATAATAATAACAGAGCTGCACATATAGTATGTAACAATAAGTAAATAAATAAAATTAAATAGTTAGATCTGTAATGCATGATAATAATAATTGAGTCGGCAGAGCCGTACATTGGTTGAGTCGACAGAGCCGTACATTGGTTGAGTCGGCAGAGCCGTACATTGATTGAGTCGGCAGAGCCGTACATATATTGAGTCGGCAGAGCCGTACATTGATTGAGTCGGCAGAGCCGTACATATATTGAGTCGGCAGAGCCGTACATATATTGGGTTGGCATAGCCAAACTTCTCAGTTAGAGTTAAAGTCAGAATATCAAGAACTTCAGGTTCAAGATCGTGCTGATAACGTGTTATAAAATTAAAATAAATGAATATAATAAAATTAATAATCATCAGGGGCTTAAAGATAATTTACCAGGGACTTGTGATGAATTTGACAGTAAAAGTTGATAGCAGGAGAGAGATGCGAGAGAAAAACAAAAAACAATAAAGTGAACAGGAAACAATAATTGAAACAGAAAACAAAAGCATTAAAGAGGGAGAGAGATAAAGTGCTCAAATCGGGGAATACTATCTTTTGAGCCCATTGGTCTACCACGCTTCTGGCGTGCAGTAGATGATTCATTTACTGCGTTCTGATTACATTGTTCTGCAGGAACAATTATTCTAGCTGGTGTATTGGCAGCTGGTATGTGTGATTTTGTCACTTTAGCAGCATCAGTAAATGCATCTGGCAACTGATTCGTAATCATCTGAAGATTAACTATTCTTCGTACCTCACTTTCACATTGGGTAGTGCGAGGATCCAAATGAGATATTGTTGTCACATTCCATGATAGCTCATTTTTCTCTCCAATAGTTACATTTTTCTTGTGCTTCTCTTCAGGAGAAATTTTTCCTCCCCCTAATGGTGGGAAAGTTGTCTCGTCAAAATGACAATCTGCAAAACGGGCAGTAAAAAGATCACCTGTCAATGGTTCAAGATATCTGATAATTGAAGGTGAATTAAAACCAACATATATTCCCAAACGACGTTGGGGTCCCATTTTGGTTCTTTGAGGAGGAGCAATAGGGACCTGTACGGCACAACCAAAAATGCGTAAATGAGAAATATCATGTTGGTGCCCAAGTACAAGTTGTAATGGAGAGTACTGGTGATAAGCTGCAGGCCTAAGTCGAATCAATGTTGCTGCATGTAAAACAACATGTCCCCAAGCAGAAACCGGTAATTTGGTTTGTAACAATAAAGTTCTAGCAATCACCTGGATACGTTTGATGAATGATTCTGCTAGACCATTCTGGGTATGTACATGTGGGACTGGATGTTCAACATCAATTCCGATTGATGTGCAATAATCATCAAATGTTTTTGATGTAAACTCACCAGCATTATCTAGTCGTATACTCTTGATTGGATAATCTGGAAATTGTGCTCGGAGTCTAATGATTTGAGCAAGCAATCTAGCAAAAGCAATGTTACGACTGGATAATAAACATACATATGACCACCTTGCTGATGCATCAATTAATACCATAAAATAACGGAATGGTCCACTGGGTGGATGAATGGGTCCACATATATCTCCTTGTATTCTTTGCAGGAAAGATGGAGATTCAAAACCAACCTTAGAAATAGATGGTTTAATTACCAATTTTCCTTGTGAACAGACAGTGCATATATTGTCATTGGATAATAGAATCTTCAGGTTCTTTAATGGGTGCCCATGAGAATTTTCAATGATTCTACGCATCATCGTAGATCCAGGATGACCAGGACGGTCATGCCAAAGTCGAAATGTTATTGGTTTAAACAGCTTCTGGCTTGAAACTACATAAGTTTCAATTGATCTCATAATTGTATAATACAACCCAGATGAAAAAGCTCTGAGTTTTTCTACAATTAGCTTCTGGCCTGAGATAATTTTAGTAATGCATAAATATTCAACATTTTTCTCATTTGTAGTTTCAATATGATATCCGTTACTACGTATATCTTTGAAACTGAGTAGATTTCTTCTAGATCTACTAAAGTATAATGCATCATTTATATATAATTTAGTACCATTTGTCAATAAGATTATGGCTCTTCCAGAACCTTCAACCAGATCTGCAGGACCTGATATAGTATTTACCTTGGCTTTGGCTACTGTCAAATTTGAGAAATATTTCTTATTCTGAAGAATAGTATGTGTTGTTGCACTGTCGACAATACATATATCTACACCTTCCTTTTTGAGAATAGATAATTCATCCATATCCGTCTTTCATCATATAAACCATATGTTAGTACATCATTGATAACAAAATCTAAAGCAAAATAAGTTATCTTATTTCTGGAAGATTACAAAAATATGTACTAATATAATATAATAAAAGTAAATATGACTATATTAACTAGGCAACTTTCTAATTGGTATGGATATCTCCATCACCAATTGAGTAATCCACTTTTTCATCCGCATTATCAAGAAAATCTGATAATTCCAGGCTTGTGATATCTTCAGGATCATCACCTTGATCTGCAAAATTTGTATCAATTTTCTTTTCTTTCCCCTTTACAGAGGCTTGATACAGATCAACCAAATGCTTAGTCGTACGACAGGTACGAGACCAGTGTCCAGACATACCACATCTGAAACAAACATCTTCATAATTTTTAGGGGTATGTTTCTCTACATTTTTGCCCTTGTTATGTTTAGCATTATAAACATTCCACTTTTGAGAGATGTTTTTCTGGTTTCGATTACTTGAAAATTTATACCCCCCACGACCATGATTACTACGTCCGCGTCCACGTCCACGTCCATGACCTTTACTTGTACTAACATTTGCTTCTGGCAGTGCAACTGCGCCTGCTGGACGGAGTTCATGATTTTTCATCAGAAGCTCATTATTTTGTTCTGCCACTAAAAGACATGAGATTAACTCAGAGTATTTTGTAAACCTGCGTTCTCTATATTGCTGCTGCAGGAGCACATTAGATGCATGGAAAGTAGTATATGTTTTTTCCAACAGATCCGCATCAGTCAGTATTTCACCACACAAGTTCAGCTGTGAGGTTATCTTAAACAGGGCAGAATTATAATCAGCGACTGATTTGAAATCTTGGAGTCTTAAATTACTCCACTCATGCCGGGCTCTGGGGAGGACGACGGTTTTCTGATGGTCATACCTATCTTTTAGATTTGTCCACAGAGTCAGTGGATCTCTAATTGTGAGGTATTGAGTCTTCAGGCTCTCATGTAAATGACGGCGGATAAAGATCATTGCAGTTGCTTTATCCTGTAGAGATGTTTCATTATTATCTCTAATTGTATCAGCTAAGCCTTTGGACTGCAGATACAGCTCTACATCAAAGATCCATGAAAGATAATTATTTCCTGAGATATCCAGTAGAGCAAATTCTGGTTTTGCGATATTTGACATGGCTATACACATAAAATATCACAATTAGTGACATAATCAAAATGATATATTTGAAACTTCAGGTTGCCAAAAATTTCATTTATATTTTTAGAACTTCAGGTCAAAAATAATAACTTCAGGTTTTAACAATAAATTTTTTTTAGAACTTCAGATTCCATTGATTAAAATCCAGAACTTCAGGTTCTAGTACATTATAAATTTGAGAGAATAAAATATATGAAATATAAAGATATAACAGAGATAACAAATCAATTAATTAATAATATATTGAGCCGGCATAGCCGTGCATGAAATATATAATAAAAATAATAATAACAAAGCTGCACATATAGTACGTAACAATAAGTAAATAAATAAAATTAAATAGTTAGATCTGTAATGCATGATAATAATAATAATGAATTATCAATAAGGTTAGTATAATAATTGAGTCGGCAGAGCCGTACATTGATTGAGTCGGCAGAGCCGTACATATATTGAGTCGGCAGAGCCGTACATTGATTGAGTCGGCAGAGCCGTACATTGATTGAGTCGGCATAGCCGTACATATATTGAGTCGGCAGAGCCGTACATTGATTGAGTCAGAATATCAAGAACTTCAGGTTCAAGATCGTGCTGATAACGTGTTATAAAATTAAAATAAATAAATAAAATCAAGGGGTTAAAGAGAAGTTTACCAGGGACTTGATATAAAATTTGAATTAAAATATTGATAGCAGCAGGAAGAGAGATGCGAGAGAAACCATATAATAATTTAATAAAAGCAATAAAGTGGAGAGAGAGAAATGATAATAAGAAAAGCAGAAAATTAATATATCATTATTGATTGAGGCCTCTCATATATATACAGGTTTTAAGTCGGTTTAACCGACTCACAAAATATTTTTATATTATTATTATAATATCATCCAGAACTTTCACAATACTATCGTATTTATAAAATTATAATAATTTTATATAACTTCAAAAGTAGTCTTTCTATAATTTCAAACATTGTAGAAAATACAAAGTCCAAAATTGAACATCTGAGGCTAGCTTACATACCCTCTTTCCTCAGGAAAAGCTAAGCATCACAACACGTACGATGGAGTTGGGCAGTCACCCAATCCAACAAAAACATCGTCAAGAGTAGGATTGATACACTTCTTCAATGCCCAAACACAAACCCTTCCCTTGTCTCACCCATGGCCGTCATCTTGGGCATGATGTGTTCGACGGCATGTTGCAACAATACTGGTGGTGAAGGCAGAGTGGATCTGGTGGGTCGACTCAAGCGGCCAATGGAGAGGTAAAAATAACATGGAAGCCTGTGCATAATTTTCAATCTTCAAATTAAGGACTACCATTTGTTAGAAAGAGTATTCAACATCCACAATTACATAAGTCTAGCAAATGATTAAAAAGGATAAATAATACAGATTACAACAGTTATTAAGCCAATCAGTTCTGCTACATTGGAAAATTCATGAAGCATACAATACCATGTATGAGGTTGGAGGTTGATGCTAACTACAATTAGAAAAAACAAGAAGATGATTAATCACAAAACTTATCAAGTCTCTGGTCACTATTCGGAAACCATGGCATTAGTGTCACCTTCATCACCCTCTTCAACTGACACTTCATTGATGTACTGACTTTGATACTCCATCAAATACTGTGTCGATCTCTGCACATCTAAAAATAGGCGGTAAACACGCTCAATGTCCTGAACCTCCACAACCTTTCCCTTCCGTTTCTGACATGCCAGTGCGGCTGAAGTGATAAGCTGGATGGCGTATCTCATGGATGTTCCCTCCCCAACACGTGTCAGTAATTGTTTCGCTTCTTCCGTCATCTCTACATCTTCTTCCTGGCATCTGATGTCAAGAATTTTGCGAATTTCATCTTTTGTGTAAGGTCTAGTGGAGATGATGAGCAGGCGATCCAGGAGATCAACTGGAATCCCATGAGCAGCTTTGTAGTTTGTGCCCCGAATTCTAGTAATCCCTCTGTTGGTAGCAACAACTAATATTGGAGCCATTTCATTTTCTAAAGCACGATTCAGGAAGGAAAAGCACTCAACATCAAGCATATGCACCTCATCAATAAACAGGACACCGGGTACCATCTCTGCTTTTCCTTCCTCCCTCCACTCCGCCACCTTCGTGTCAATTTGTTCCCTTACTTCTGCACGTATTTCACCAGTATCACCAGTGAAGAGAGCCAGAAATCCCTGCGTTCTGAAAGTGAGAAATAATGAAGTGGTCAGACGTAAGAATGGGATCCATAACCAGCAGAATTTATTGACATTTAAGTCTTGCTCATCAATTTGATGTCTACGAACAAACAGATCCAATTGAATAGAAAATAAAAAACTGTACAATGTATTGCTGTCCAGATTAGTAAGCATCTTGCAGAAGTAAAACAGTAGACAAAACTATCAATAGATATACAATAACTCTAGATACATAATTTATCCAAATAACTGCCAGTTTTTAGATTTTTTTTTTTTAAATAATAATAATAAAAAAAAACCTGCCAGTTTTTAGCTTCACAAATTATCATAAGAATATTGAGTAAGTAAGTACCCTGCTAGTGCCCTATCTTTTTTCAAATTCACCAGAAACACTACACCCCCCCACCATCCCACCCCCTCCAAAAAAAAACACAAGCCAAGCTAATAAAGATAAAAATTAGATTCACCACTGCTCCAAAATGTTAAAACAAGAACTTTGCGTTTGTATATACATATGTGCATACATATATATATATATATGTATGTATGTATATAAAATTAATGAACCTTGTATCTAAGGAACAAATGAACATAAAAATAGGACTTCGTAACAATTAGCCGATATAGCCTATATTCAATATAGATCATATTCTGGCTTCCTTTGCCTATAACTCTTTGTTGTCTAAAATACAACATCAGATAATGAAAAACATATAAAAAAAGATACTCACAAAGGTTCAGAAAAGCTCACAGCCCAAAAATAACACCATAGCCATACAAATTCTTATAAACCAAACAAGCTCAATAGGATACGGGTTAAAGCCACTCAAAACACAAGGCAGTCCACCATAGAGATACACAGAAGAAAACTTCAATTGTAGATATAAATCATCAGAAACAGACACCAATAAATCCCTCTCTCAGATTTACAGCACTGAAAACTATACATAAAACTCGAAAGAATCCTCTAGTCTATCTATCTATGCAGTATGCATTCAATATTCTCATTCCCTTAAAATCTTTAGACTAGAGATGCGAAAGCATTCAAATAAAGACTATAAATACCTATAAATTTGAGCTTGAAAGCATAAATGAAAAGACAATAGATCAAAGCTTCTATGGTCATTACATCCTAACTTTTAAATGGTTAGACCCACTAATCTCAACCATCCATTGCATTCTCTCTCCTTAAAACATTTATCAAGATTAATGGTTTTAACAATTTAAAAGTTTGTCCGTATTCACAATAAAATCTCTAGCGAATAGATACCTGCTGTTGATTACATCAATCTCATGAAGGGAAACACAATGCACAACCTCTTTCCGCTTCTGCAACTCTCCATCAGGACACTGAAGGAATTTGGTTTGCGGTCCCATGGCATCATAATCTCTTGACCTCGAAAACGACCTCCCTAGCTTGGTGATTTTACCGGAAACTTTATCAATGGCTATGACATCACCACTCTGCACCTTCTGCTTCCCCAACGCTTCGATCATTTTGGCTCCCAAGTCGTAAACGGTCTCCATCTCGGTCGTCTTCAGCGTCAGTTTTCCAGTCTTGGCGGCGGCTCCAGAAGCGGCAGGGCGGTCTATTTGGAGCTCGACCACCTCGCCTTCAATGACCTCGGTCTCTTCTTTGATTCTGACTCCAATGGCCTTTCGAAAGGCTTGCATAAGCGCCTCCGTCTTCGACATCTCCAGGGAGAAAATCTCCGACCCGGAGATCATAGCGAAGGGGGTTTCTTGACCGAGAGATTTGGCCAGACCCATTGCTATCGCGGTTTTTCCAGTCCCTGGTTGCCCCGCTATGAGGACAGCCCGACCCGCGATTTTACCTTCTTTTATCATGTGGAGAATAACGCCGGCTGCCTTGCGGGCGGCGACTTGACCCACCATGCCTTCCGAGACGTCGCGAGGCTCTAGCGCGGCGTCCAGGCCCAGACCACGGATGTGGGAGTGTGCGCCTATGCGTTCGATTCGGGTTAGGTCCCGTGACTCCGAGAGCTTCAGCTCCGCCATTACTTCACAAGGAGACTGAGAGGACAGACACACAAGCTAGGGTTTAGGGTTTTATAGTAGTTTTGTTTTGTTTTGTTTTACACAAAATTTCATTTACCATTTTGATCTGGACGACAAAGTAAATGCAAAACGCCGCAAGGGGTAGAAAGGTAAATGCATGCCAATGAAAATAGGACCAGGTCCGATCGGGTTTTGCACTTTTCGAACCCGATCTGAAATTTTCGAGATGTGCCACAAACCCGATCTAGGTTCCAACTAAAACAAATATAAAAAAAAGATTGGCTAGACAACTGCTGCTATTATTCGAAACACAAAACAATAGACCGTACATACATACTTGCTAAACAACACCGTTCAAGGTGATTATATAATTCCATTCCCAAACATACAATGCATTCACGCCAAAAACAAAACTCCACAAGCTATAGCAGCAAACACCAAATTCTTCTGATTGTAAATTGATTGAATCAAAGGCTCAATAATCATCCATTCAAATGTTTAATTTAATCCTCAAACTAATCAACAAAAGTAATCAAAATCTCATAAACAAAGTGGCAAAGGAAGAGAGAGAGAGAGAGAGAGAGAGAGAGAGAGACTGACATAAGAAGACGAGACCAGTAAAAGCGCCGACCAAGAATAAACGAGAGAGGATAGACGATGATGGCGGCGAAGGGTTTCTAGGTAGGCGTGGCAGCGACGATGTCGATGTGGTCAGTGGATGGCAACGACGACAATGAGAGGGAGAGCCACGGTGATAGAGGAGAGGATAAGGGAAGAGTTGAGTTGACACTAGAGAGACGAGAGGCAGCGGCTTGGCAGGGGAAGGATTTGAAGCTTTATTCATAGACCGGATATCGGTTCGGATTAGATTAAAGGTCGGGTAGTTTCTATTCCCCAAACCCGCCTCAAATTTACTTTTTCGCTCCAAACCCGTCTTAAACAAACCATCTGGATTTAGATCGGTTCGGGTATTTTTGCCATACCAAATGTGCGAGGACCGTATCATCGCTTAAAAAAGGGCATCCGCATGGTTTGGTTTGTTCATTGTTTTTTGAAAACATGGATTCAGAGGAAGAGGATTTCGTGTTCTACGGAACACCGATTGAGCGTGAGGAAGATATCACCAGCCGTCGAAAGAAATCCCTGGCCGAGACCTCCGGTCACGTCCGTGTCCTCCCTCCTTGGAAACAAGAGGTACCTCTTCGCTTTTAGTGTTTTCCATTTCTATGATTTATATTAAATTAAGCAACTATTAGTGGAGAATGGATTTGTTCTGAATGCCTAAGTGTTTTTATTTTTAAAATTACATTCTTCAGGTCACCGATGAAGAAGGACGGAGGAGATTTCATGGAGCCTTTACAGGTGGATACTCTGCCGGCTATTATAACACAGTCGGCTCAAAAGAGGGTAAATATTTTTTACCTGCTTTTTGAATTTGACATTTTGTGTGCCAAAAATTACTGTAATGTGATGTCAAATGAATCTGCAGGTTGGACTCCTCAGTCCTTTACGTCGTCAAGGAAGAACAGAGCTGAAGTCAAACGGCAGAGCATTCTTAACTTTTTAGACGACGATGAGAAAGCTGTATGTTTTACCCTCTTCTCTCATCTACTTATGTTGGATTTGGTGGAATCGTTTTAATGTTTTTGAATTGTCCAAGCTTCTTTAGAGTGTTTCAAATCTATGTGGATGATGTTGTTTTGTTATGAATTCATTTTGAGTTGTTTGGTATTTATAAAGATAAAAATGGGAATTAAATTGCCTTATATATAAAATTATAAGTTGGAATGATTCCTATTCTTAGATGAATTCAGTGATTGAGTTGTTGTCTTGCTTGGTTCTTCAAAGGGGTATACTTTCTAGTGCCATAATACATCCTTAACATTCATTTATCTGCTAGCACATTCTAGTAGATTTACAATGAATGTCAATGAGGTTTCTTGAATAATTATTGCTTAAAGTTCTTATATTTCTTTGAATTGATAGAAAGGTTACCATCTTTGCAAGATAGCTTTTGTGCTACTAGAAGAGTTTTTGCTTCTAATTTAATACAAATTTGTGCTAAGAAAATACCACAATCAGTGTCAAAAGATGCCATCTCAATTGTCAATTTCGTGTTGTGCCATGGATAGTCTGTGCGCTTATTGCTTGTTCTGCACCAATGCCCTTGATTATTCACAGACCTCCCTTAATCAGCCATTTTATTATTTACAAGCCTTCTATTTGCCGTAAAATTATCTCAGCAGAGAGGTTAAGAATCCATCATGCTGAATCTGCAATTGTTGCTTTAAATGGACTTGATGAAAGTACTCTATCCATGACAGTCAGATTGCCTTAATTCAGGAAATTTAGTGTTTTTCTGTTTGTTTCATTTGAGTTCAAAGTTCAATTGTATGGTCTGCTATTTTCTGCCAACATGAGAGTAGTTTTTCCTTCGGACTTTTGGTGGTGCATGTGTTGCCTCCTTCTTCAACTTTTTGGTGTTTTTTCCTTTGTTATTATTGTTGGTTTGGAAGGGGGGTGGGTGGGCGGTATTGGCAGTGATGTTGGTATGTTTCTATCCTAAATTATACTTCTTGACGTTGTACTTTTTTCCCTCCTTTTATTAGTCATTTTGAAATTATTCCGAATTAAGATAATTACTGTGCATGGTCCCTATAAGACAATTAATGAATATTTATATTCCTTTGTTGATTTTTTTTTTCTTGAGTTGGATTCGATGTAGGAGTTAAAATTTGTGTTTCTTTTGTGTTTTAGGAATTGGAGGGCACCTTTAAGACGTCGTCTCAGTTTGATACATTTGGATTTACAGCTGCTGAATTAGCTCGCAAGCAGGTTGAGAAGGAGCAGCATCAAAGGTTTTGTAATCTTTTGATATATTTATTTTGATAGGCATTACATATAGCAGCAGCTAAAGTTTATTCCAGATTGGCGCCTGTTTGCTTGTTGAGAGCCTTAATTCTTTAGGGTATGAAATTAGAATTCTACAGTTTATGATAAATTGTGTTGATACGTATGTGGATCTTAGTTTTTTATGTGACTATTAATGTAACTCTTGTCATTTGAATAAAATGATAGTGCTTAAAATGCCACTTCTCGTGAGGCCCAAGTTGAAGGTTGTATACCTGGCCCTTGGCACCGATGAAAATTGTTTCCATAAGATGCTGAAAATTTGGTTGTAAAGATGGTTTTGAAAACTTTCCTTGAAGTTGATAGATTTGGTTCATAGATCATTCTTTGACTCTGTAGGATTGTGGACATTGTCAGTACACTTAAGAGGTCATTTTTTTTTGGTCTAAATATTGAACAGTAATGAAACTTACTGAAGATTAAATAGTGATTGAAAACTAAATTGAATAACATGTTTATTTGTCTCACCTTTACATGTTCTGTTTTTCGTTTGTTTTTTAGAGTTAAAACTATTTGAAAACTAGTAATTTGATATTTATATCCTTTTTATTATTAGTTGTTATGAAATTTTATTTAATACGATATAAACAACGAAAAACATATAATTATTAGTGATATTTTATTTATAATTAAAATATGATTAAAAATTATTAATGATATTTATATGTTTCAATAAAAATAACCAAATATTTTAAATATCATTAAATGATTTGCAATTAAGTTAAAAATAAAAAAATTCTAACATTTTTTTTTCCTCCTCAGTTGTTTTGGATAGATTTAAATGGTTTGACTATTTAAAAAGAACAAACAAAATAATTTAATAGGTGCAATTTAACACTACTAAATTATAAGTGAAAAAAAAAACGATCTCTTATTATCTTCTTCTCTATTGACCTTAAAACCTACATTATTTATCATCATCAGCATCGCCATCGTAGCAGGTGCTTGACCTAGAATTGTAGATTCCAAATCAATTTGAAAAACCCTTTTTAGCTAATTTTTCTATTATTATTTTTTTTCCTTCTGAAACTGCCATAGTTGGTTCATTATTAGTCCTTCTGTCTTTACATGAAATTTCATAGTCTACTAGAAGAGTACCTGACTTGGAAAATTTTTTCTCTATACATTTATGCATTTTGAAAATTGTACCTATTTTTATTCGTGAGGGTGTTCTAAGAAAGTGAATTATTTGAAAATTTGTATACACCACAAATATTTTTCTGTTGTTCCTTTTCATAATATTTTTAACTGTTGTCAAACGAAATCAGGACTTTCTGTTCTATGCAAAAAGGTTTTTTGATTGTGAAACTTGTACTAAAAATTACAAGGTATTAGTCGGACCTCACTGAGAAAGCGACTTTTAAGTCTTTTTGTAACATTTTAATTTTTATTTGCATTCATAAGAACAAACACACAATAAATATTGACGTAAGCATGCACATGTGTACTTTATGCATGTCTTTGTCGTAATTGTTTCAATGTATTTTATGTTTTAAGAATTTGGGGGTGGGCCTCTCTGTGTTGTGTTTCTGTTCATTCTCTGCTGACGTACAACATTCAACCTTTTAACATAAGAGGTTGCTGAAGTGTAACTAAATTATTCATTAGTCAATTGATTTTTTATTTACAAAGTTGCTAACGAGAAGAATAGAACTTCACTAAAGGAAGCTATGTATTGGGGAAGAAAAAGTTATTCTACTATAGTTTTTGCTGCCAGAAACCTTTATGATTGTACTATTAGGGAGCTCCATATGGTCACATTTTTTTTCCCGCTGTGTGTTGATTAATGTATATCTTTTATCTTAAGGAAAAAAATTTCCAATTTAAGGGTCTATATTGTTGTATATTTATTGCATGTGGACAAGCGTGTATGTCTAAATATATGTATTATGCATGTGTACTGTTTTATTCCCGTTTTGTGCTGATAGTAGTACTATGTAGATTCCTTTTTGCTCTTTGTTTACACTTTGTGTGTGTTGCAGGCCATCAGCAATCCCAGGACCTGTTCCCGATGAATTAGTTATTCCAGCCACAGAGTCTATTGGTTTGTCTCATCTAATTTATAATAGTTCAAAGCAGCATGTTTTAATCAAATTAATCATCCATGACCCACCTCACTTTTTTTAATCAGGTGTAAAATTACTGCTGAAGATGGGTTGGCGACGTGGTCGGTCGATTAAGGATTCCCATGCTGATTCACTATATAGTACGTTTCTCTACTTGCTTTTAAAATTTGCAACATAACTATTTTCTGTGAAAGATTGTTTTATTATTTTGTTTTGTGATTTTAGCTTTTTGTAGTGGAAAAGTGGTAATGTGAGCTAGACTTAAATAGGGTATTATAAATTTGAAGGCATTTAGCTTTTTATTTAAGATATATCAATAAACTTATCCCACATGGCAAGTACTATAGTGATCTTTGCTATATTGGAAACGCTAAGGACATCACTTGAACAGTTTTGGTGGTCCAAAGGTTTTGGTGCTTCTCGTTGCATGTTACTGAAACTTTTACAAGGTTATTTTCAACTTTGAATATATTGATTCTACCTGGGTTTCCTTTCTCAAATACCGTGGGTAAGCTTTGCCCCATCTTTAAGCACTCAAAGAGAATGGGAAATTATTTGCTAAGTCCTGGTCCTTTTTTTCCCAGGTGTCGGCGTACCTTCATGTGGATTGGAATTTTAAAAGCCAATTTCAAATTTTTTTTATCATCTAATATTCTGTTGTTAAGGCTTTGTTTCCTTTGGTTAACTGATCTTTGAAGCAAACTTATATACTTTTTCATCATCACAATAATTTACAGAATCTCGAAGAGAAGCTAGAAAAGCTCTGTTAGCATTTTCTATTGATGATGCCAAAACACAGCTTACTGACTCAGAGTGTAGTGAAAGTCACCTTGAAAGTTCTGTTGAGCAGCCTATTAATGATGATGTCCAGTCTTCTCGAAGCACTCCGGTAAGAATTTCCTGGAGCTATATCTTCTATCGGAAGTAGCTTTGGCTGTTAATGTGTATTTGACAAGCTTTTATAGTTTGAATAGCATGATAGGATGAATGATAAACAGTGCTTTGAGTCATTCTATAAATTTTTTAATGTTTTTGTCAATTGCTGGAAGAGTTGATAATTTGTTTAGCTTTTCAATAATTCTTGTCCACTGGATGAGTTATTTCTTTATATTGTCAGTGTGCAACTTGGCTTTGACATACTGTCATCCCACAGAGAAAGAGACAGTGCCTTATTTTCTTGTTGGAAAAATTAATCTGTTCAGAAGTATTGTTTGTGCATTTTAGGAACTCCAGTCATTTTTAAGGAAATACTGTGTATTGCATTTACATGGGTAAAGTCTGGGTTTTGAACAGTTCCCTTACATAAAATCTTGCAGAGAAATAGTTGAGAGCATTTTGATATTGTTTACTTCTAATCATGTGGTTTGACTATTTAAAAGGATCTATGATATGGGACACAGATTTTAAGTATTAATTGGATACTGTTATTCTTAAGATAATACCTATACAACTTAAACATATCCAGAACAAAATTTTGACTCTAATAATATAATTAACATATCTGC
The DNA here is from genome assembly GCA_022984855.1 of Dimocarpus longan. Taxonomy (NCBI): domain Eukaryota; kingdom Viridiplantae; phylum Streptophyta; class Magnoliopsida; order Sapindales; family Sapindaceae; genus Dimocarpus; species Dimocarpus longan. The sequence goes on from CM041024.1 coordinate 18,529,455, forward strand.
AACTCATTTCGTAATCCAGAATACTTATTGGAGTGATATAGTGTGTCCTAATTATTACTAGAAGTTTTAATGATATTAGTTTATCTATGTATGCTAATTAGTATATAATTGTTTTATGATTAAATATTAGTGGGAAAATCATACAACATTTGATGATAAGAAAATTTGACAGGTATATATGTATAAATAAATTATTAGTGTACTGTTGTAGTGTAAAATACTTTTAAAACTTATTATATCTTTGTTACATTGTTATTTCAGCTGTATTCTTTATAACAGAAAGTTTTTATAATTAAATTGTGTATCACATATTTCTTTCAACGCAGGTGTTTGTACTCAATCCAAAGCAGGACTTGCATGGTTTAGGATATGATCCTTTTAAGCATGCTCCAGAATTCAGGGGTATGTATATTTCCACTTAAGCCCGTTACAGCTAACTATTCTTTCACTAAAATTGTATTTTAACTTTTTTTGTTTTAAATTTCAGAAAGGAAAAGATCACGTCTATCTGATAACAGGGAACCTGGGTATAGGAAAGCTTTGTCTATGAAAGATAGTCTTTTTGGTTTTAAGTGTAAGAATCATAATCTGATGAATCAACAGCACCTTTTTTTTGTTATAAAATTTTACACTCAACCTTTGTCTGATTGGTTTCATTGCTTGTATTGAATCCTAAGTTCTAAAATGAGATTGATTTAACTAATTAGCTGGCATACATCAGCAGGAAAGGTCGCTCCTGGTTTTGGCATTGGTGCACTTGAAGAATATGATGTTGAAGATGAGGATGTTTATGGCACTGGTATGTACCTCTATAATGTTAGCTTTATGGAAAACCATTTTCATGTCAATACCCACGCTATTTTTAGATGCATACAATTCCCCTTCCACTAAATTATATTCTCATTATAAGCTAGCACCTTTACTTTTCACTTTATTTTTCTCTCTTTTCTTTTTCATAGTTACATGAGGGTCTAGATTTTCACCGTTTAATTTTATTGTTTAAATTTTATTCTAATTATAAAGTATAGTCTCTGCAGTTTACCAGATGTCCGCCTTTCTTCAATTTTATGCTTTTATATGAGTCCAGTTTCTCCTACTAAAAAAATGTAGTTTTTCTTCAGCATATGACTTTGAGGATAGTTATGTTCAAGAAGTTGAAGAGCCCTCTGGAGTGACCAAAGAGAGCAGGCCAAAGTTATTAGGAAAGGAGCAGGGCGTTCTACCTGGGTTCATAGTTGCATCAAAATCTGACTACCAGTTGGAAAGGTACTTGGATAGTAGAAATATGGTGCAGACAAGGTGATATGTCGGCCTAATCAATTTAAATCAGATTACATGAAGTAATCTGAGGATGAAAAATTTCTTAGTGATCGTTTTTTTTCCTGTATGGAGGTGTGGGGGAATGGAAGATAATTTATGTAGCTGTGTTCTGCTTGATACTTTTAATGCTACTCCACATATTTATGCATCAAATTGTTGTCCAGGTTTGATCCTCCTGCTGTTCCCAAGGATTTTGTTCCCCACCATAAATTTTCTGGTCCTCTTGAGACTGACAGCAAGTTTGCTGATGCCCCACCTCCTGAGGTTCCTCCTCCTGATGATAATAATATGAAACTCTTAATTGATGGGGTAGCGACTTTAGTAGCTCGATGTGGTAAATTGTTTGAGGATCTTTCCAGAGAAAAGAACCGAAATAACCCATTATTTAGTTTTCTCTCTGGAGGAAACGGCCATGACTATTATGCAAGGAAGTTGTGGGAGGAGCGACAGAAACGTAATGATCAAACCAAGCTGGCAATGGATGGGAAATTGTCTCCGGCTGTGCAGAAGATGACAGCAGAGAGCCGTGGCAAACTGTTAGGGGAAAGGCCTTTGGAGCGAAGTTCAAAAGATTCAAGCTCATCTGTTGCTTCTGAAAATGTCATTCATATCCAGTACAACCTTTCAGATACATTCACTAAGCCTGCATCATATGTAAGTTGCATACGCATTTGGTGCCCATCGTTTTTAACTCCTTACATTATTTATGTTAAGAAGTTTCTTGGAAATCTAGATTTTGATTTGTTGACCTTACAAGGTCTAAATCACTGCTGTGTCACACTTCACAGTTAGTTCTACTCAGAGCTTTTTTTAAAAACTTTTTTAACCCAATGTGATATAGAGTGAGTTGCCAGAAATCACAAAACCTTTCAAAGATGATCCTGCAAAGCAAGAAAGATTTGAGTGGTTTCTCAAGGAAAAGTATCAAGGGGGGCTTCGTTCGACAAATTCTGGTGGAGCTAGTAATATGTCAGAAGTAGCTCGTGCTCGTGAGAGATTAGACTTTGAAGCTGCGGCTGATGCATTAGAGAAAGGGAAAAATGGTAAGGAAAGCTTACTGTCTGTGCAGCAGTTTATGGGAATTTCACCTGGAGGGATGCAGTTTACTTCTGGCGGACTAGAGGTATGCTTTAGATCTTGTGATTTCTGTTTCGAAAATTTATCATTTTTGGTGTTTGACAAACATTTCTGGAAACAGCAAGCTAAAGATGCTCAAGTTGAAAATTTGGCGACTAAGAAGATGTATCCAAAAAGGGAAGAGTTTCAATGGCGTCCTTCTCCTATTCTCTGCAAGCGCTTTGATCTCACAGATCCTTTTATGGGGAAGGTACTTTTAAGTACTTGGTTTTTAGTTTGTGATTTTTATTTTATTTTTTAACAAACTGCTTATGGATAATAACTCAGCTATTTAGGTTCTAATGACTTTTTTAATTATATCTGGGTTTATAAAAGGTATTATCAGGATAGTTTTGATAGCCATCCCAGTTAATATTAACTGTATTTTCTCCCTCCTCTCTGGTGGTTTGTCTTCGTTGACTTTGTCTTCTTGCTTCCACCATGAGAAAAAAGAGGTTGTAGCTGTATTCTCAACCTTGTTTTTTATGCATTTGCTTGTTCATTGTTTTTGTGGAATGTCCTCGTCCAAGTGCAGATTGAATTTTCTTATCCATTCATTACATGGAAATTCTTGTGCTGTAAATCTTTGATCATTTGGGCATTACATTACTAAGAAATGTAATACTGCTACTTGCAGCCGCCGCCAGCACCAAGGATAAGAAGCAAGATGGACTCTTTCATCTTCTTGCCTGATTCTGTCAAACCCACAAAGTTGGAAGAATCTGATGCTGTGAATAAAGGACCATATACTGCACCTCAATCTGATGCTCAAGAGATGAGCAAAAATGTAGCTGACAAGGAAACTGAAGTTGAGGTTGAAGTTGAAGTTGACAACATTGAGAGGCCAGTTGACCTGTACAAGGTACTATTTAATTGTTTTATACTTTAAATATAAAGAGGTGCTGCATCATCACTCATTGTGTCAATTGAATCCTTGGGTTTTTAAATCTCACTATACGAACACTTGGATGACAAATTACAAATAAAAGGCACTCTTTGCTATGTTTAAATATGTTTGCAATTGGTAAGTAACCGGTTTGCATCAGAAGTAGATAGACATATTCTGGTCAATGATAATGTAAAGTTATTTAACCCCCTGTTATAAACAACCAACGACAAATGCAACAGCTGCAAAATTCCTTTTACTTGCTCAATTTGAACTATTTTGCTTTTCCCTTGTTTTCTCTTTCTCCTTATTTTTGTGCTTTCCCTGTGTTGAATGAGTTAAATCCATCTCAGCTAATCTGAACATCTTTTATCTGTGCTATGTATAAGTTAAACATCTTTGCTTACAAAATAAGGAAAAGAAAAATGAAAAGGTAAGCCCTAATAAGATTTTTGGTTGGATGTTTCATATAGGGTCTTTCAATTTGTTCATCTGACCATCCTCCTTTAATATTTACTGTATCGAAGAAGGTATTTCCTAATAAAATTTTATTTTATATTAGAGTTTTCTTAATTCTGTAGAATAAAATCTAGCTTTTAGTTTGGTTGATGTTTCATCTTTTGTGGTTGGACACCTTATTGTCTGGTTCAGTCTCCCACATTTCTATTTCTATATCCATTCTTCCTCCCTCCCTTCCCTTTCTCATTTATGAGTTTCCCTTACTTTCAGTTCTGAGTAAAAACAGGTAGGGTAATTCATCTGTTAATTATTTTTTATGTTTTGAAAACGGCAAAAAGAATGACTTGAGTTGTATTATCCTTTATGAGAGCATGTACTCTTTGCCATGCTTGTGTATAAGCTCATTAATTTAGAACTGAAGAATCATTCAACTGGCAGCAAGCTGATATGCAGCTAGCGCTTTGTGATTTTAGGATCTTCATGATTGTAATTTGTGGCTGTACTCATATGATTTTCATGGTCGTTTGATGGTTTTAAATGATGTAAAATTGGGTTTGGGGTAATTAAGTGAATTAATATTTGTGAAGTATGTTTGAATACCATCTTTGGAGAATTTGACTTCTAGATCAAGGACAAATTTTTGTACTTGAAATTTGGATTCTGCAAAGAGCAACTAATATTTTGTGTTCAAGATTTTCATTTCCATTGTTGTGCTGTTTTGTTGGTGAGAAATGTTGGAAGTGCCCGGTTACTTTGAGAATGGGAGCCTGTATTTTGGTTGGTACTTGTTTTCTTGTATAGTCTTCGATGCACCACTGAAGTCAAAGTTCATGATCCATACAAAATTTTATTTTACCTCATTTTTAATAAACAAGCCCGCTGTAAGTGTAATATGCTATTTGTTGGTAACTTTCTTCATTCACGTGCAGGCTATATTCTCGGATGATTCTGATGATGAAGCAGAAACTTTTAATCTCAAAAAAGTGGAGGAGCCAGAAAAGAAGATTGAAGTGGCACATACTGCATTAAACCATTTGATAGCAGGTGACTTCTTGGAATCCTTAGGGAAAGAACTAGGCTTGGAGGTTCCCCCTGAGTTACCCTACTCAATGAGTAAACCCAAGATTCCTGCTCCTCTGAAAGAATCTACTAATGCCATTGGTGGAAATACTAATAACTTGCCAGTTGAAAATAAGTCTTCTTCTGCTCTAAATGCTGTTAGTGGAGCTCCAGTAGACCGAGTGGTGCCACAACAGAGGGGAACTGCTCAAGAGAGCGAATCCCTAAAAAAGCTATTCATTTCCGGTAACCCTCAGAGTAGCGGTGTCAAATTTACTGAGGTTGATTTGTCTGGAAATAGAGCTGGTAAAGTAGGTCAGGAAAAAACTAAAGACAATGCAAGCGCCAAATCACCATCTATCCGCCATAGAAATCAGAGCAGCAGTTCATCGTCAGAAGATGAAAGAAGCAGAAAACATTCCAGACGACATCATTATAGAAGCAGTGACTCATTTAGTGATTCATCCAGTGATCATTGGGATCGGTACCATTCCAGGTCAAAAGGAAGAAAGAAAGGATCCTCTCGGGAGAAGAGTAGTAGCAGCGGAAGAAAACATCATAAGCATAAACGCAGGGACTCTCCCAGCAGGTCTCACTATGATACTGAGAGAGAACGTGCTGAAAGGAAGAAAGAAAGAAGAAAACGGAGAGATTGACATGATTTTCACGTAGGAATCACCACCCAAATTGGTAATTCCTATATGCTGCATCAACCAAGAAAAATTTAGCATTGTTTAGTTGAGACTTGGGGGTTTGTGGCCACTGCAGTTGGACATTTAATCAGAAATCCTTCATAATCAAGCTCTGTACTTTTGGCAGCACTTGGCTTTAGATTGGAAACAGAATGCTTTGCTTAAACCCTAGAGGTGATTTGCATTACGTCATCAACTCTAGTGATGCTACATACCTGCATTCGAAATGCTGTTACTGAAATAAAGTGTCTTTCATTTTTTTCCCCAGTATGTTGCACATATATATTTACTTGAGAAGATCAAAGTCATCACATCTCTCACTGATGTATGAATGCAATTTTGAAGGACGACAAAACCTTGTAATGGCAGCAGATCTTATGGGATTGTTAGCATAGGCGTTTTTAGGGTGTCTGCTTTTGAATTCATTTTCTATATGTAATTATGATGAAAGAAATCTCCAACAATGTCATTTAGCAGGCAGTTTGTGTGTAATTGTTGTAGTGAGGACAGTAGAAAACACCAGAAGATACTATTAAACATGAAAATCAATCATTCTGGGCTCAAATTCCGTAGATTTTTCTCTGATGTGCCAAAGGAATTATAATATTGCAGAGAAGTTCAAGAATGTGCTATAATAAAGTCAGACATGCAATCAGAGGTCGTCAATAAAATAGTTGATCCATATATATATATATATGTATGTATGTATATAAGTATATATGTATGTATGTGTGTATGTATTTTGACCTCTTGACATTATGTTAAACAACTACCAGGATATATCCCATATGAGACTTTTGCATACGGTTCAAATTGTTGCTCCCAGAACAGAGAGAGATCGATTCACATATTATGAAAGAAAATTTTCACAATTTGAGACCGTTAGAATTCGAACAATGCTTCATGCTTACAAGAAGAGGGTAAGTGGGGTTGGTCCATATTTACCATTGCTATGAATAGGAACGAAGAGAGGTCGATTCATATATTATGGAAGAAAATTTTCACAATTTGAGGCCGTTAGAGCTCGAACCATGCTTCATGCTTATAAGAAGCGGGTAAGTGGGGTTGGTCCATATTTACCATTGCTATGAATAGGGAAGCGGGTAGAAAAGGGAAGTGTCTATCTGATAGATGGTCTTGGTGCTCATGGATCAACATTATACATATGCATACATACATACATACACATATATATATATATATACATATATATATATGTATGTATCATAATTTCGGCCTAGAAGGTTTGACCTAGTGCTAGACAAAACGAAAAAGAAAATGCGATTTTGGAATTGAATTTGATAAACACATTAGCTAAAATCCATTATCACCCTCTACCGTAATCCGAAAATATCATTCTAAAGGAGGTTTAGGTTTTATTATTATTATTATCATCATTATTTATAGTTTCAAAATCACAGTTCTATTTTTTGAATTTAGTCAAACCTCAAATGGAGATTTTGAATTCTCCTTAATTTCCATTAAAATTGTTGGTTAATTCTTTTAATTATGATCCCTATATTGATATTGGTATTCCAATTGTAAAGACATTAAAAGAAGAAACATAAAAAATACAGGATCTTCCACACCCTTAATTTATGGTGACACATCATCTCAAAGTCTGTAGTATGGTATACACCACGAAGAGTGGTAGAAATTAACACCTCATTAATATGTATTACGTTGATTTGAATACTTAATTTAATTCAACTTTCATTTGGTCGCTTTCAGTAACAACCAGCATGTCATGCCATAATTCTTAACTTAATTCAGCTTTCAGTAACAATCAACATGTGATACCGTAATTATCAATTAATATTCTTTGTTAGTTTACTGTAGTCATAAATAGAACAAAACAAAATGCTGTATTTTTCTTTATTCAAAGAGCTTAAACTGCTGTCTTGTTTCTGATTCTGAATATCTAAATAGAAAACACCTTCTTTAAATAAATAAATAAAACCCTTCAGAAGTATTCCAAACTAGATTAATATTAGAATTTCAAGTAGAAAAAAAAATAAATAGAATTATTAATGACGTAGCAATTGATTTAGAGTTAGAGATATGATAATACAATGTGACATATATGATATGATACATGTAAATCAATTGTTATAAGTTATAATTGAACAAGTGAAAGTCCGGGATACGAAGAATTACAGATAAATGAGTTTCATTTTTTTAAAAGCTAACATCGAACATGCTAAAGTTTTAATGAACTTATTAAGATAAATTATTACTTATGCGGTCCAAATATCTATTTCTATAAACGAGTGATAACTATCGACTAGTATAAATGAAAAAACTTCTAAACTTTTGGAGGTACACATCATCTATGCTAAGAAATGATATGTAAATGAATTTTATTTTTAAATTTGAATAAGTAGATAAATGTGAATTTAAAATAAAATTGGAACTAAATTAAATGTTAATTTAATCCTTGAAGCCAACTTAACCCAAAATACTCTTTTTATTATTATTATTATTATTACTTTGGGTAAGGAGATAAATTTAAACAAGGGACCTCAACTTACTTAAAACTTAAAATATGTCTTAGGGGCATGTAAGATAATCCCCGGTAATTTTGCTAGATCTAAAATAACCTGTTGACATTCGATACCGGTCAACTAAGGTTCGTCTAAACCCAGTACTGCAACGAATGAAAGCAAAGGAAATGAAAAAGAAAGGGTAAGGGGAAGAAAAGGTAAGAGGAAGAAAAGTAGACATAGGATTTTTAGAGTAGTTCAGCCCAAAGTGATGTTTACGTCTACTGTTTTTCTCACTATATTTTGACAGAGTAATGACTCTTTCAGTAAAAGTGTTTCTCTCTTTTTACAATGAATTTTCTCCCATATTTATAGAGAAATGGGAGGTGTTACAGTAATACATAATAAGACAAAATATAATAAATCAAACTGAAATGATGAATTACATTTAATGATACTGATATTTGTCAGGTCAACTCTACAAAAGCATGAGTTTAGATGATAACCTCATACTGGTTAGGTGAGATTTCCTTAATCTACATTGTAATTTCTAATGGGATTGGCGTATACGATATGCCTTGAGCTGTATTCGGTCTAATAGTTCTAACTATAGTTGACTTGTAATATGAAAGGCGTGACAGAAATGAGTTTTTTAGCGAAAAGGATATCATGTCAGGCTAACGAGCGAATATGGTTATTTAACGAGTTGATCTCATTCTGGACTGCTGATTGAGATGATAGACGAACTGGATGACGACCTGAAGAATAAGTAGACAATCGATCTCATCAACGAGCTCATGGACGAGCTGATAAACGAGCATATGTAAAGGGCTGAGTAGATAGATGGGCAGATGGACGAGTAGAATGCTGGGCTTTTTGGGCCTTTGGTCTTTGGGCTCATCCTTTAGGTTTCTAACAGTCCATTTGACTTGATCGTAAAAAAACCATGACATAACCCAAATTGGATATGATTAGGTCCAGTGAGGGCATGTGGCCCTCCTGCATTCTCTAAAAAAACAAAGTAGCTTCAACATGTTGTTTTTATTAAAATCATATTGTTTTTATTAGGTTTTTATTCATATTATCTTTGTTTTTTTTCTTAAAGATCATATTGTTTTTGTTTAATATGAATGACCGATGATATTATAGTGGCAGGACTGTTGTTGCCAGTGCCCAGCGAACTTCACCATTAACAAAAACAATATGGGCTGGGCATGGCATTGAAATTGGGCTAATAGTTTGTTAGTTTTCATCCTAATTTTAAACTAAATCATGGAATTTCTATTTCTGATCTTTTCATTGCCATTCTTCAATTTTTTATTCTTCGTTTTCCACATGAGATAGGTCATCTCTTCCAGAAGGACGAAAGTATTATAATATTTTATTGGTCACGCGTATTTTATAAATTTTATTTATATAATTTTCTTTCGTTATTACGAAAATAATTATTAGTAAAGTATAAGAACAAACCCTCTAATTTGTTTGATTTCAACTTTAAAAAAACAAGGGACGTTGACACTAAAAATCTAATTAATGAAAATTTTAAAATCTAAATTTATTACGGTAGCATTGACAATATATAACGAATCATAATCATGACTTAACTTTTTGTCCCTAATAAATTTGTTTGCTTCATCATTTAATCTATTTAAACATAACAAAGTAATAATTTGACATTTATTAAAAATAAATAAATAAAGATTTTCACTAGTATTATGTGTCAATTTGTTGTAAATTATTATATAAATTTCTAATGACTTTATTCTAAATGCAAAACTTTGTTTTATTATAAAAATGTAGGATGTAATTATGATAAATTTTCTTTCTCAGAACATTACTATATAGTATAAATCCTTGATTATTATCATCAATAAAGAAAGCTCGTGTGAAAATCATTTTTGCATATCGAACTTAGAACATCATCAAAAGGCTTAAAATAGAGGTTCCCTTTATAATAAAAATTTTTGGATCCACCACTGTTTTAGATATTCAAATAGGACCAAAATATTAATTGAATTAATTTAATGTGAAAATTAATAAATACTATTACTGTTGGTTGTCCATCGTCCAACTATGCATGAATTTATGACAATTGCTGAGACACTACATTTAATTCTCTTTCAAGTTTATATGGTATCCACCCATTTCTAATAAAACAATTATGGCAGATAGAAGTAAGCACAATTCTGAGCCATTAATCTTCCACAAGACTGTCGGTGAGGTGATTCCACACCCAAAATATGCCAATTGACATGAGCATCACACAAGATTTGATTATGTTATACTGAGAGTACGAGGAGAGACAGCTCGAAAAACATATGTTCTTGTAAATTTAATTTTGTTCGTTGAAACATGCTACATAAAATTTATGAAATAATTGTTTTTGTGATGAAGTATATCATGTTCATCTGAAATTGACTTTTTATATTCGGATTTATGTAACCTTGGAGGTAAATTTGGTAACATAAGTTTAAGAACTATTTTCTCTTTGTTAAATGTTAATTTTGGATCGAATCTTTATAGGATGTTAATGCCTAATGGTGGTAAAAATTGCATTGAAGATTGCCATTGCAGCCGCCATCAAAGTCGCCCTACAAAATGTTGACTTTCTCTGTCTCGCATTTGATTTGTCTCATTGTCTCTCCCTGTTTTGTTTCTCTGGTGCTCTATAGACAATAGTCTATTCTCTCGCACTCTCCCTGTTTGCTTTTTGAGCATAACACACGGCAACAACAACCACAACGTCTCCTCCCGGTAAGGCTTTAATCACGTGAAATCAAAGTTTGAATTTTATAACAAAATACTCCTATGTTGGCAATCAATGACAGTTAAATGCAACCCATTGACTGTGATTTCATGGATAAAGACTAAAATATCCTTAATTTTAAAACTAACTTTGTTTTAAAATTTAAAATAATAAAAATTAATTTAATAAAAAATAAATTAAAAAACAATAAATTTCTACCGTCTATCTCGAAAAATGGACAATAAAGATGAAATAAAGTATAAAAAATAAGGAAAAAAAATTAAAAATATGGAGATCCAATTTGGATTTGATCTCCACCAACTATCATCAACACTAAAAAAAACATTCTTCTTTCAACCCATTTCGATCTCCTAACCAAATTCAACAAATCAAAATTAAACAGTGGAACATTAAAGATCCAATCCAGAAAATCGAAAACAGAAAAATCAAGAACCAATTTCAACATCACATTCAACACAAGAAAATCAAGAACCCAGAAAATTGAAAACAAAAATATCAAAAACCATCTTCAACATCATATTCAGCACTAAAAAATCAAGAACCCAGAAAAATGAAGAACCCAAAAAATGAAGAACATCAAGAACCCAAAAAATTAAAAACATTATCAATAGATCTTCATCAAAAGTCATCTTCAACTAGAAAAATCGAAGTGAAGAATTCGCATCAAACCAATATATGAACACATCGCAAATCAAAACCAATACATTTGAAACAAAAATAATAATCGACATCAACATATTTGATCAAAACTAAAACAAAAAATTAATTTACGAAATCTGGATTTCCATCACTGAAAATCCAAATTTTTGGGTGTGAGAGAAACCTAGAAATCTATATGTTTCCACTAAAAACTCAGAGATTTATGAGTTTCTAGTGAAAACTCATACTAGGTTTCAATGGGATGGAAACCCAAACTAGACCTAGGTGGTTTTGGAGACCTAGACCACTATGGAAACTTTGGGTTGTAGAAAGGAAGAAGAAAGAGGTGAAGTTGTCGACGAAAATCCTCGGCGAGTTGGCCTGCGACTTGAACTAGATTTCCATTCACCTTACACCATGGAGATGGAGACAAAGAATGAAGATGGAATGAACCAGAGAGAGAGATGAAGATGAAGTTTTTTCATGTTAATAATCTTTTTTAAATTATTTTGAATTTAATCTTTATCGTTCATCATAGAGATAGACGACAGAGATTAAAATTTTTTTTATAAATATTATATTTTACATTTTTAATTATTTAAAATTTTTAATTATTTTTGTCAATTAGATCAAACAAAATGATGTAAATGCTCTTGGTTAAACTAACGTCCACTAACATACACTAATGGCTTAGGGGTATTTTGTTTTAAAAGCGAAACTTTGACTATATCTAATTAAAGTCTTACCTTAGGGGCATTTTGTGCTTTTTTCTCTTTTATTTTATATAAATATATATACTTATATTTATATTCTTAATTTTTAAATTGTTAGAATTATTAAATAAAAATCATGCATTATATCTGAATTAAATAGAAGAAATATATATATTTTTTAGGAGACAAACCAGAATAACACCTAAAAATATCTCTTTTTTATTTAATTCAAATATAATATATTATTTTTATTTGATAGTCCTAACAATTTAAAAGTTAAGAATATATATATATATATTCTAAGATAGCAAAGGGGTAGCTTTTTCCTTTTTACTAAAACACAAAATATGTACCAAAAAAATTCAAGTTAGTAATTTAGATAGGCTTAAAATTAAGCTTTGAAAGAGTGCTACTTAAAAAAAAATTGTATTTTATTTATATCATGTGATATATTTTAAATCGGAGACACTTTATATCTCCATTGATTTCTGCTAAATGAAAATTAAAAATTATTCAATATTAGAAGTAGGCAATTGAATAAATAACTAAAAAATACATAAAATAAAATGGCTTTTAGGTTTGGAATTTCACAATTTTTTTAATATAAAATCCTAATTTAGATAGGATAATCGATTAATATTATCATGCGAATAATATTATGCCGTGAAAATCTTTATCTAAATTTATTGTGTAAATAATATACCAAAGTGATTTGTAATCGCCGTACTGTTAGCACGTTCCTTTATGATTAATATAGTTGTTACAAATCAACATATTATATTACATAAAAAAAATTATTTGATATAATATTATATATATGTATATATAACTATATCTTAATTCTTAACTTTTAAATTATTTGAATTTATTATCTCAGTCATTCATTACATTTACGGTGAATGGAAGATTTTTTTTTTTTTTTAAAATGAAATAATATAATGAATGATTAAGATGATTGATCTCAATAATTTAAAAATTAGGCCGTATTAACAGCAAAAGTCTTATATATATTTAACTTATCCTATTATATGAGAAAATGTTTATGTGAACAAGAATGATACCATCATTACCTTTTTCCTGAAAATGACCCATACTATAAGTGAAGAGATGTCAGTACATTCATTGACTGCTGACCAAAAAACATGTGTATGAGCAAATTGTTGCGCCTGATAACATTTACTTATCTGCTTATCATTTCAAAGAAACGAAAAACATTTACTCATTGCATTTTGACTTAGTATGGATAAATTTAAATATCTAAGAAAGAGCCAAACGTTTTTCACATTTTAAATCGAAAACACGTTACAACTTCATTGATTTCTACTATAAGAAAATTAAAAATTGTTCAATATTTGAAATAGGTAATGGAATAAATAACTAAAAATACATAAAATAAAATGGTTTTTAGGTTTGGAATTTTATTTTTTTTAATGCAAAATCCTGATTTAGATATGATAATCAATTGATTTATCATATAAATGATGTTATGGTGTGAAAATCTCTATAAAAATTTATTGTGCAAATGATATATATTTGTGATTATTATATTATTAGCAGCCATTTTATGATTAATATAGTTGTTACAAACAATATACCATATTATATAAAAAAAATTATTTAATATAATAAAATATAATATTTTTTTATTATCAATACTTTTTAATTTTAAGATGTTAAAACGAACCAATCAAATTCATTAATTGTATTATTTATTCTAAAACAAATTCTCTCATATATTTAATTCAAATACAATGGATAAATTTGATTGATTTATCTTAACTTTTTAAAGTTAGGAGGTACTAATAGTAAAAACATTATATATATATGACTTTTATAATTAGATATACCTGATTTTAAAAAATAAAGATAAATCAATCAAATTCATTCGTTACATTCTCTCTCTTAAAACAAATTTTCTCTTATATTTAATTCAAATATAATAGATTATTTGATTGATTGGTCATTACATTTTAAAATCAGTTATACGTGATTATAAAAGCAATATATATAAATATATATAAACTTACCATATTATGTGAGAAAATGTGTATGAACAAGAATGATGCCGTTAACTACTTTCTTCACGAAAAAGATGCATAAAATAAGAGAAGAGATGTCAATAAATTCATTGACTATTGACCAAAAAAGGTGTATTAGCAATTTTTTTTAAATATAAGAACTGTAACTGGTATGGATCCAGATGACTATAAGAATCAACCAAGATAGAACACTGATAGTGTATCTAGGAAGATTCCTCGATTGCTCCCAATTACAAGGAATCTGTCCACACGAAGGAAGGAGAAAGATCCATACAAGGATGAAAGATCAATCCATATAAATTGTGAGAGAACTATTATTATTATTATTATTATTATTATTATTATATATAATTTAGATGTTACCAGAGAGAAGGGAGGGGGTGAACCCATGCCTCGCACAATGGGAGGCATGAGGGTTGCTGGCGTCAACCAACGATACCAGCAACCAAAGACTTAGTAAAAAGTTTCGACTAATAACATTTACTCTGTGCATTTTGACTTAGAAATATGGATAAATTTAAATATTTAAGAAATAGTCAAAATTTTTCTAAATTTTAAAAGAAATGACTGTTAAAATCTTTTTGATATATATATAATATTGGTATGAATATATAGACTTAACATCACTTCCTTTTTGATAATATTTTGTTACTTCATTATAGAAATTATTCTCCTAATTTACCTATAAATAGACTTATATTGTTAACTATTAGAATATACATCAATTGAATTATATTCATTATTTTTCTCTCATTTCTTTATTCCTATTATTGTGGTTAGTATTATAAAATAATTGTTTTTATGATTTATTTCACAACATGTACATATATATATAATAACTTCTTTAAAATTTTCATGTTGAAAATTTAGAAAATTTCAAATATTAAAATTTTGTCATAACAAAAAATATATTAAAATAAAGTTTTAGATACTTTAAGATTTATATTCGACCAAGAGAATTACAATATAGCTTATCTCTTTCAAAGCATTTCACTTGATGAAATAAAATAAAATAAAATAAAAAGTATGAATATTATTTAATCAAGTATGCAGTTAGGAATGACAATGGATCAAGTTCTAGCAAGTTTCTGTAAAATGCATAACTGAATTTGCGAAAATTTTTGACATTCAGCATTCAAATCCATGAAATTTTATGGATTTGGATATGAATTTCCATTAGTGAGTTTAGTTAAGTCTGTACCCAACTTGCAAAGCAATAAAAGTTCTTAAACCACTGTACTACATTATAATATCCTTAAATATAACTCAATAAACTAAATTTTATATCATTTTGGAACACTAGCAACACTTAAAAAAAAAAATTAAAGTAAAATAAATTTAATATTCCAACGTAATAGACCCACAAATTTTTATTTGTCAACATAATATTGAACTAGCACGTCAATACCGTCGACGGTAGAAAAAAGTTGAGACACTTTGCCTTGCAAAGGCATTGAACTAGCATGCCGATACCTTGGAGTATAGAATAAGCCTTTCTAGTTGTGGACAAATATCAGAATGATATACAAATATAAGACATCCACTAGTCAAATTAGGAGGCACAAGTGCAAACCAGCCAATTTATTAATGCCAAACCCCACTTTTCAAACTTAAGTTGGTAGTAATATCTATCAAATCTCATGCCTTCTTAATTCAAAATTCAGGCAACTATTTATGAGTATTAGGGGGCCACTTGCAAATTGAATCAGTCTCGAATTTTGATTTGACCCATCTAGTAACTCCATGAGTTAAAAAGCACATTCATTTTGTGGGGATATATTTTTTCAAAATTTGAAACTTATTCCAATAGAACGTGTCTTGAAATTTGACAATTTGTTAATGATTTAGAAACAGAAACTTCAACCGACCCAAAGTCTAATATAAAGTCCCACAACTTCATGGAAAACGAATCCACATTTCTACTAGAAGAAATAAGCAACACGGTGAATACCCGCTTCTTTTTCAAATTAGATCATTCCACTTGCAATTATAGCTACAACAATGACTTTTATTACTTGTAAATCAAAATTAGATCATGCAACAACTTTTATTTTGTATAGAGATAAAATTTTGCATTTGATAATTATTAATTTAACCAACATAAGGGAGTATTAAAATCCCTATTTATAAAGCCGCCAGCCAAATACATTACAGACTAGAAATTAAATTATGCTGTGTGCATGAATATTTAATATGATTATTCACAAACATGCATCATTAATACGATGTAATTGGATTGGTCGTATACGTCAGGGCAGTCCTAAGGGGCACCTGGTGTGGAAACTGACCTGATATTTCAAACTTACTTTCCTGTTAGATGGGGGTGATGGAGACTGAAAAGTGGACAAATTTGAATCCGGCGCACTCTAGTCTACAGGTGAATTAGTCCAGCCGTCGGCAACAACTCAATGTTGGCTTTACTACCCATTTTATATAATCATATGTACTAAGACAAAAAAAAAAAAAAAAAAAGGAAAAAAATTGTATTATACTTATTTGGAAGAATATTCGATTGATTTATCCTTTCTTATTTCTTTTTAATAACAATATTATATGGGTCTTGGTCTACCAATAAATCAAACAAGAAAAACGTGCTATTTTAATTTTATTTACTTATGTTTAAGAAAACTGTGATATAATCCTCTCTCCCTCTCCATATGGTTTAAGGGTAAAAATGTGCATCTAACTTAACGATGTTTTAAGTTTAAGTGATACATATTTTTAAGAAATTTTTTTTTGTTAAAATCATATTATTGTCATCATAATAATGTCAAATACAAGTAACTAAATGTAAATATGAAAATGAGTATATAAAATTACATAATGATTCATTGCATTTTGTTAAAAATAAAAATTAATTAATTCTGTTAGAAACTTGAAAGCAATTTAAAGGTATAGCAAATACATAATAAAATATAAGTCCTTCTGAGAAGCCCGTTGAAAGCGAAAATGAAAAGAAAAAAAAAAAAAGGATAATTATATTTTTCCCTTATAGTTTGATACAATATTAAAATCTTTTTGTATTTTTAAAAATCATTAATATCTCCTCATTAATTTATAAAATAGATCAAATGACTCATATAATTTATAAAAATAACCGAAAAACCCTTTACAGTCAAAGTTGACTTTGAAAATAAAAGTTAACCATTCATATAGAAGGGTAAAACTATATGGATACTTTAATCATTTCAGTTATTTTAATAACGATAGTAATAGTAGGAGATAAAATGTGATCATCTGAAATCATAGAAGATAATTTATAAAAATATTCGAAAAACCTTTTACAGTTAAAATTGACTTTGAAAATAAAAGTTAACAATTCATACAAAGGGTAAAACTACAGGAATACTTTAATCATTTCAGTTATTTTAATAACGATGAAAATAATAGATGATAAAATGTAATTATTTGAAATTATTAAAGATAATTAGTGATTATGTCAAACTATAAGGTGGCCATTGAGATTATCCAAAAAAGAATTAGAGCATGTGATCCTCAATGGATTGTCCGGTGGAATATTGGCCTTAGCATCTTGCATAGAAGCAGCCTCATCTTCAGCATCACTGCCTACTTTTTTAATTGCATAATTAATAATAATAATAATAAAATCCAATAACTATATTTCTCTGACAACTTAAAAAAAAATACATACAGTCTCTCTCAAACTCACATCTGTCAATTTGTCATGTTTAATTTCTTCCTTCCTTCGTTCAATAGATTCACCTGGATCCATGTCTTCCTGTACCGTTCACATGGAAACATCAAACGTGTTTCATTTACGTACCCTCCAAGCTCAATACCCCGAAACTGCCACTGACGTGTACAATGATCTAAGCTTAATTAATTAGTTTCCTCATTTATCTTCTTCTTTTACACCTTTTTATATTGACTTTCTAGAAGACTTTGCCTCCAATCAAAATAATAATTTCATAGATCATACACATTACCTGTCAGCTATATACTTGGTAATTCTAAGTTGATATTTATGGAAGCATTTTTTTTTAAGCTGTCAGGAAGAAGTTGTTAAGTGTCTATTTTTATTTGATTTGAGTAGCTTTTCAGTGGGCTGGTTTTGTGTTGTGTTTTTTTTTTTTTGGGTTTAAAGACATTTTTTATTTTGAAACAAAACTATGTTTCTGCTAGTAAATGAGCTGATGTTTAGTAGTTGATATGCACGTTCAATTTTTTTTCTTTTTTTTGACATTTTTTGGTTTGGTTTCCATCTGCAAGTCAAAGAAGACATGCAGGTATTGTCCAATCCCCTACCAAAAACAAAGAAGTATATTTTCTAAGTTTGGTTGGTGGCATCATCACTTTTAAGGGGTCTAGACGACTTTGTGTCTTTTTAAGGTTTTTTTCTTGTTTCCTTTTCACCTTTTGGATCTGAATTCTCTTTTGTTCTGTCTAGGCTAGCTTTGTGTATTGTTTAGTGCTTAAGAATCTGGTTGTTTAAATCATTGGTTATGGTATGGAAGTGTTTTTAATATTTTGAGGGAAGGATTGATTTAATCATTTATAGTTAGCTTAGATGGCTGGTAACAGAAGAAAGAGGCAGCAATTTAGCAGGATCTATGCATTCTCATGTGGAATTACATCATTCAAAGGTGACCATTCTTTGATTGGAGGGCCTGGATTCTCAAGAATTGTGTATTGCAATGACCCTGACTGCTTTGAGGCCAGTGTCCTTAACTATGGTGACAATTATGTTAGAACTACAAAGTATACACTGGCAACATTTTTTCCAAAATCATTGTTTGAGCAATTCAGGAGGGTTGCCAACACATATTTCCTTTTCTGTGCTATATTGTCTTTCACTTCTTTGTCCCCCTACTCCTCGGTCAGCAATGTTCTTCCTCTTGTTGTGGTGATTGGAGCAACAATGGGGAAAGAGATTCTTGAAGACTGGCGGCGAAAAAGGCAGGTAAGAGATTGCTGTCACAACTTCATTTCTGACTTTCAACCTTGAATGGTGGATGATATTAAATGCTGTACTAGCTAGGCCAAATGTGTGACTTAATTCAATGAACGCAAATTGGATATAAAGTATGGTACAATATGAAGAATTCAATAACTATTAGTCCTAAAATCCGGGTATAAGAACAAATTGTTTGGAGAAAGTCTTTGATATGTGTTGTTTATTATGTTTTTTCCTGGTGGGGTTTATGTTTCTAGACTGTTGTGTCTTTTGTTTTTGTTTTTGTTTTTGTTTTTTTTGTTTTTTTTTTAAGAAATGAAATATGGACTTGTCTGTCATGATAGAGTAATTTTGATGTTGAGTTCTTTACATATAAAGTAAATTGTCTTATATGGGGTTAGATAATAGATTACTCCTATCAGTTGCTTAATGCTTAGTTTCAGCAAATAACCCTGCAAAAATAGGAGGAAAGCAATCTGCCAATTTCAGATTTTGTTACAATTTGACATTTTTGTTGTTTCATAGAGGCTGTAGGCTTTCTCTTTACTAGCAATACAATGTGGAGTTGACATCATGTTTCCGTATAGGTAACTTCCTTCTTTCTGGTTCAAGCATTCCTAATAATGAACTGTTATTTTATCAATGGTTCAGGATATTGAGATGAACAACAGAAAGGTGAAAGTGCATTGTGGTGATGGTGTGTTTGATCACAAAAAATGGAGGAATTTGAAAGTTGGGGACGTCGTGAAGGTAGAGAAAGACGAATTTTTTCCTGCTGATCTCATCTTACTTTCCTCAAGTTATGAGGAAGCAACTTGCTATGTGGAAACCATGAACCTGGATGGGGAGACCAATTTGAAACTGAAACAAGCACTTGAACCAACTTCAAGTCTACATGAGGATTCCAGCTTCCAAAATTTCAAGGCTATCATTAGATGTGAAGATCCAAATGCAAATTTGTATTCCTTTGTTGGCAGTCTGGAACTTGAAGAACAACAGTACCCCCTTTCACCACAGCAGCTTCTGCTTAGGGACTCAAAACTACGAAACACTGATTATATCTATGGTGCAGTTATCTTCACAGGTCATGATACAAAGGTGATGCAAAACTCCACAGCACCTCCTTCTAAAAGGAGCAAGATTGAGAGAAGGATGGATAAGATTGTGTATTTCTTGTTTGGTGTCTTAGTTTTGCTGTCTGTTTTGGGGTCAATTTTCTTTGGAATTGCAACCAGGGAGGACCTAGAAGATGGAAGGATGACAAGATGGTATCTTAGACCAGATGAGACTACTATTTATTATGATCCCAAAAGAGCAGCAGCAGCTGCAATCTTACAGTTTTTGACTGCCCTTATGTTGTATGGCTATTTGATTCCCATTTCCTTGTACGTGTCGATAGAGATTGTCAAAATCCTGCAGAGCATTTTCATCAATCAAGATGTGCATATGTACTATGAGGAAGCTGACAGACCAGCAAGGGCGCGTACCTCTAATTTAAATGAAGAACTTGGCCAAGTTGACACTATACTTTCTGATAAAACAGGAACTTTAACTTGCAACTCAATGGAGTTTATCAAGTGTTCCATTGCAGGGACCTCATATGGCCGTGGAGTAACTGAAGTTGAGAGAGCTATGGCCAGGAGAAAGGGGTCACCTTTAGCGCAAGAGGTGACAGAAGAAGAGGCCTGTGTTGAGGAGTCTGCTGGAGACAAGCCACCCATTAAAGGGTTTAATTTTGTGGATGAAAGGATCATGAATGGTAACTGGGTTAATGAGCCTCATGCTGATAGTATTGGTAAATTCTTGAGATTGCTGGCCATCTGCCACACTGCAATACCTGAAATTGATGAAGCAACTGGAGAAATTTCATATGAAGCTGAATCACCAGATGAGGCGGCTTTTGTCATTGCTGCCAGAGAACTCGGATTTGAATTCTATGAAAGGACTCAAACAAGCATATCACTGCATGAGTTAGATCCTATCTCTGGCAAAAAAGTTGAAAGGTCAGTTTCTTGCATTTTAGATATCAAGTTATATTGACTGATTTCTAATCAATTAGCTGGTAGTACATGTTCACATGTTATTTATGCGTTTATTTGATTGATTTTTATTTTTTCAGAACCTACAAACTTTTGAATGTCCTGGAGTTCAGTAGCTCTAGAAAGCGGATGTCTGTGATAGTAAGAAATGAGGAGGGGACCCTACTACTACTTTCGAAAGGGGCTGACAGGTTTGTAATTTCAAACATTGCTCTACAACTTGTGAAATTGTTCATAGATGGAGTAGGTTTAACTATATCCGTTACAAAGTGCTTGAATTAAAGATATATTGGCTATTGGCTCTTGTATATTGGCTCTTGAATTAAAGATATATTGGCCAATAGCAACTGCTGCTAAGAATAGATTTTGCGTGGGTGATATTGGATTGCTTTGAGTTAATTTAATCTTCTTTTCCTATGCATGCAGTGTAATGTTTGAAAGACTTGCGAAAAATGGAAATGCATTTGAAGAGCAGACCAAGGTACACATCGATGAGTATGCTGATGCTGGTCTGAGGACTTTAATACTTGCCTATCGTGAACTGGACGAGAAAGAGTACAATGAGTTCAATGCAGAATTTACAGAGGCCAAGAATTTAGTCAGTGCAGAACGCGAGGAAATAGTTGAAGAAGTGGCAGAAAAAATCGAGAAGGATTTGATTCTTCTTGGTGCCACAGCTGTTGAAGACAAACTTCAAAATGGGGTGAGTTTCTGATAGGGGAATACAATATAACACTTTGTTCAAATATATATATTTATATTTTGAAACCAAACTAGTAGTTAATTTTTGTCACAAATTGTGAAAGTAAAGAGTATATTAAATGAGTTTCTTTTTTTGTGGGATAGGTTCCTGAATGCATAGACAAACTTGCTCAAGCTGGAATTAAATTATGGGTTTTGACTGGAGATAAGATGGAGACAGCAATTAATATTGGGTATGAATAGTAGATATGATCATTCTTTTTGTTTTCTTCCTAAGTGACTTTAAAATCTGATATATGCTAACATTTCTGATCTTATGTTGAGATCGCAGCTTTGCCTGTAGTTTGCTTAGACAAGGAATGCAGCAAATAATAATCAACTCAGAGACACCAGAATATAAAGCTCTCGAAAAATCAGAGGACAAATCTGCTGCCGCTGTGGTAATCCCTATTTTCATTAGTCAAAATATTATGTAACAAATTTTTTTGGTCTCCAAAATGGTTTACAGCACTCGAAAACTTGCTTTTGGATGTCTAATTAATTGTATTATCCTATCTCACTATCAACTATGACTTTTGAACTTGACGAAATCTTGTTTGATTCTTTAGGCATTGAAGGCCATTGTTGTCCAACAGATAACTGAAGGAAAAGCATTACTTGCGTCATCAAGTGAAAGTTCAGAAGCAGTGGCTTTGATTATAGACGGGAAATCTCTTGCTTATGCTCTACAAGATGATGTAAAGGATATTTTTCTAGAGCTTGCCATTAGCTGCGCATCTGTTATTTGTTGTCGTTCATCTCCTAAGCAGAAAGCGCTAGTAAGTCATGTTACTTTCTTAATGCTTTTTTTCAGGCTTGTGTTGTTTTCTTATCATTTTCTACTCAAGTGGTGCATGATTGGTGCATGAAAATGTATTTGAGTTGTTTTCATATGTTAAACCTGCTACTCTTCATAACTAATTTTGACTGATGAATTGTTAGCTCAATATTTTCAGATAATCAATTTAATTATAAGTTATGACATATAAATATCTGTTTCTTATAAATTTTTTATGGATATGGTTCTATCAACCTACTTGATAAGTACTTAATTCGTATATTAACTTCAACAGAATTTCAGTCACAAAAATGTAACAACATTGCCTTTGCTCTAGTCTTAAAAGTGTTCCTTGAACAACTACAGGTTACCAGATTGGTTAAAATTAAAACAGCTAGCACAACTTTAGCTATCGGTGATGGAGCGAACGATGTAGGAATGCTTCAAGAAGCAGATATTGGAGTTGGTATCAGTGGTGTAGAAGGAATGCAGGTAAATGAAAGGGAACTTTCTTATATTGGTGTCTGCATTGCATGTGAGTCCATCCTAAATATCGATCTTACAAAATTGTCTGACTTCCGTTCGGATGCCTCTTGTCAAAATTTCAGGCAGTCATGTCTAGTGACATAGCAATTGCACAATTCCGGTTTTTGGAGCGTTTGCTGCTTGTGCATGGACATTGGTGTTACAGGAGGATCTCATCAATGGTAACTATTTATGAACAATGGAAATGTTTTTCTTTTTTTGAAATCGGAAGATGTTTTCAAATAAGCTTTAAATAGATTAGAATGTTTACTTTTTGTGTGCTAACAACTCCAAAATTTGAATTCTCCTAGCAGCATGTATGTAGAAAAAAGTTCTGAAACTGTGATTATTGACAAAATAGTACAAATTGTGATTCAACATGAAGGCAAAATAATCGAATTTTTTTTTAAAGAGATTGACATATTTCTTTTGTTGTTTGGCAGATATGCTATTTCTTTTACAAGAACATTGCCTTCGGCTTCACTCTGTTCTTCTTCGAGGTGTATGCATCCTTCTCAGGCCAAACTGTATACAACGATTGGTTTCTAGCACTATATAATATGTTCTTTACATCTCTTCCTGTAATTGCCTTGGGAGTTTTCGACCAGGATGTTGCTTCCCGTTTGTGTCTCAAAGTAAGTCCAATATCTTTCCTTCGCTAAAAGCTCACGACAGCTTCAATCTAGACTAATTAATAAAAGACAAAACATTTTATAGAATGTAATAACTTTTGCTCTTCATTATTTACAGTTCCCTCTATTATACCAAGAAGGTGTACAAAACCTCCTATTTAGCTGGTATCGGATACTTGGCTGGGCATTCAATGGTGTTGTAACTTCTGCTATAATCTTCTTCTTTTGCATCCGTGCAACAGAACAACAAGCGTTTCGTAAAGGTGGAGAAGTGGTGGGCTTGGAGATCCTAGGTGCCACCATGTATACATGTATTGTCTGGGTGGTGAATTGTCAAATGGCATTATCAGTCAATTATTTCACGTATATACAACATCTTTTCATCTGGGGTGGCATTATATTGTGGTACATATTCCTCTTGGCATATGGTGCATTGGATCCAGACATATCAACAACTGCATATAAAGTCTTCATTGAGGCCTGTGCACCA
Organism: Dimocarpus longan; assembly: GCA_022984855.1. Taxonomy (NCBI): domain Eukaryota; kingdom Viridiplantae; phylum Streptophyta; class Magnoliopsida; order Sapindales; family Sapindaceae; genus Dimocarpus; species Dimocarpus longan. Next base: position 18,553,748 of record CM041024.1, read on the forward strand.
GCACCCTCATTTTGGCTCGTTACACTATTTGTGTCAGTCTCAGCTCTCCTCCCATATTTCACTTACTCTGCCATTCAGGTGCGGTTCTTCCCTATGTATCATCAGATGATACAATGGATTAGATTCGATGGGCAAACGGATGATCCTGAGTACTGTCATATGGTACGTCAAAGATCATTGCGCCCCACAACTGTAGGTTACACTGCTCGTTTTGAAGCAAGTTCTAGAAGCTCAAGAGGGAAGATTGAATATGATTTATGAGGCACCATATGTGTACTTGTTTGTAAATCCTAGCAAAACTAGTAGTAGAACTTTTGCAAAGACAAGCTTCTTCACGGATATGTATATACTTTGTACAGAGTTGAGTCTTTCAAGCATGCTTGCTTAACATGAAAGCATGTTCCATTGATGAGGCTCTCCAGGTAAGTCTTGCAAGTTATACGCTACAAGAATTTTGTTTTGATTAGGTCCAAGCTGTATTTAATTTGTTTGTTTTGGCACCTTTGATGCCATATTTGATTTTGATTTTACGCCAACAATGTATTATTCATTCAGCTTATTAATCATAAATTAAAAAATTTCAATTCAATATGTAGTTCCATATCTCCTACTCCTGAGCAAGAACGTTGTAGGCTTGAGTGTATTTTGTTAATAACCAACTACTGACACACATTACCTTTTAGCAAAAATGGTTAAATATCCATTTTGACTATAAAAGATTAAGAGTTCAGGTCTTACATTTATCCTTTAAAACACAAGGTGTGAATTATGAGTTTTTTTTTTTTTTTTTTCAGTTGTGGGAGTAGTTATCGAAGCTGTACTATTGGTAATCAATCTTGATAGTTTTCGACAGCCATTTGAAACATAAAGGTGACAGCGTTCAAAAAGTCTTTGAAAAAAAATAACCTACTGCTGAGAGAGGGACTCAAATGCCTGGAAACTCATCCTCATGAGAGCAGGCCACAATTTCATGGGCACAGCAAGGGTACAGGCTTAAATTTGTTGGGCTTGATCCCATAAAACAGGATCCAACTATTTTTTTTTTCCCCACCTTAAATGAACCATCCACTTGCTTTTTACTTGAAGCTCTATTATTTTGTAACTTTTTTTCATTCTTTCAACTTTGCCAACCTGGGCAACCGCAGGCATTGGCTGCATCAACCTAATGTAATGTAGGGTACATCTCCTATTCAAGTAACAGTTATGTGTTATAGATACAGAAATAGATGCATGTATGTAGATATCGGATATATACAACCCCAGATATTTCTCGTAAATTTTAAGTACTCATAAAATTATTTGAAGAAAATGAAAAGTAAAACAAAATATGCAAGATCAAAAGAGAGATCAATCAATACGTACCCCAAAATTGTGTTTCTACTCTGATGATGGTTAAAAATGTTAAAATGTTATAATACACAACGGTATTCTACAAACATTCCAAGATTGTTGAGAAAAAAACCTCCTTCAAAATAGCCCCTTTTTTTGGTCTTCTTCAACAATGTATAGAATTACTGGCAATGAATATGTACACTATTCTTCATTTCTACATTTCAAAATCTAACAAATCTAAAAATATATATATAAAAATAGAAGGTCAGACAAATATGACAATAATTGTTAAAAAGAAATAAATGAAGACACCCCACGAAAATGTGTGATCAGGATAATCCAAGACCGTAAAGATCAGAGGTGGTTTTGGCCATTGCAGCGGCGAACTCATCGAAGCTAATGACGCCGTCGCCGTCCGTATCGGCTTCTTTGATCATCTCCGTCAGCTCTTTGTACGTTAGAGGCTGACCTATCTTGGCCATCGTCCCCGCCAGCTCCGCCGCCGTAATGTACCCGTTACCGTCGCGGTCGAAGGCGTGAAATACCTCCAAAAGCTGCTTCTGGTTTATCAACGTGGTCTCGTTGAAGTCCGGCAACATAACTCTGACCAACTCGTCGAACTCCACCGACCCATTTCCGTTGGAGTCCATGTTCGTTAACAGGACGTGAATCTGGTCTCCGGACGGCTTCAGGCCTAGCGAACGCAGCAGCGCCGCCAGCTCTAGAATTGTTAGGCTGCCGTCGGAGTCCATATCGAACCTGGAGAATATTTCTTTTAGTTGCTTCAGCTGTTGGACCGGCAACGACATGACCATGTATCTTGATAAAACGACGATGGAGACGACTACGGAAAAGGAACAACCACCCGAGAAAACAACAATGGTGGTGAAGAATGGTAATTGTTATTATGAGAGGTTTGAGTTATTTTGGTTTTTGATAGATTACATGAGAGAGCTTAAAAATAGAAAAAGCGCGTAAAGATCGAATATATTTATTATTTGTCGATATAAAAATGTGATTTTTTATTTTTTATTTTTTATTTTCCGCCATTAAAATAGTTTTTGGTTTGGATTTTTACATTTATGCACATGAGATGAGTAGATCTTGGAGTTTGGTGTTTTGCTGGTGGATTCGAATTTAGTGCAATAAATCGATTGTATATAAAGAGTAATACTGAGTTACTCAAATTTTTTGTTTAAATTCATATCTAAATAATATGATATATAAATTATCGACATCACATTAATTATAAAGGTAATACTACATTATCCAAAAATTTACTCAAATGATGTGACAAGTTTATATGTAATTACTATATCATCTTAAAATTAATGTGATAGTTATAAATCAGTTTGTTATATTATTTAAGCAAAATTTTTAAATAAATTTTTGAAAAATGTAACATTATTCTAATTATAATAATGTTACACTTCCAAAAAATTTGCTCAAATGATGGCAAACTGATTTGTAGCTACCATATTAATTTTTGAATGATGTATTGATGATATAATAATTGTATATAAACTTGTCATATTATTTGAATAATGAATTCAAATTTTTTTTTTTATAGTGTAACATTACTTTATTAATTATCATATCATCTCATAATATATAAGATATTGACAATTCACACATGTCACATCATTTGGGTATGAATTTGGATAAAAAATTTGGTAAAACTAACATTACTCATATGTAAAATTAGAGAACTCAATAATTCTCTATTTTAGCGGTGGTGAAATTTGAGGACACATATATTGCATATGAGGAAACTATGATTTTCTTTAAAAAATTTAGGGCAGTGTGATGCATGAGTAAAAGGAAAATCAATTAATGGTAATTAATGAGGGGTTGCATATATAACGTCATCTTCTCTTATTGTTTTATGCATCCCATAATTGAGAGAAAAAGAGTCGTGTAACTCTTTAAATGAAAAGCAAAGTTATCTTAGGTGTTAGAAAATTGTTATTTTCTCAAGTGTAATCAATATTTGAGTTATGAGGATTTGAGCGGTTGTAAACATTTGTTATTTTTCTCCCTATAATGAAGATTTACAGCAACTCTATGTACGTAGTTAAGTAAATTTTGTGTGTTGTTTCATCTATTATTATTATTTTTTTATTCTGTTATTATTTTCATATTATTTTATCATTTTATTAATATAGTATTTTGGAAGGTTTATTTCCTAACAATTGGTATCAAAGCTTTAGTTGTAAATTCTATCAATTTTTTAGAGAGGTCATTCTTCATGTTAATAGTGAATTCATGAATAGTAAAATTTGTCAGTTATACCGGTTTATCAACGATGATGTTCTAAAACATGGTGGTTCACATGGGTAATTAAAAATGATCTAGAGAAAGCTAGATTCGAGTGGGAAAAATGACATCAGACGAAGGAAAGAGCATCAAAATTGAGAAGTTCAATGATGAGGATTTTAGCTTCAAGAAGATGGAAATAAAAGATTATCTATATCAGAAAAGTACGCATTTACCTCTTTCAAGGAAAAAACCAATAAATATAAGGGATGAAGATTGGGCTTTATTGACAAGCATGTGCTTGGTGTTATCCTGTTGATATTATCTCACAATGTTGTTTTCAACATAGCAAAGGAGAAAACTATAGCAAATCTTATGGTGGCTGTCTCCGACATGTATAGGAAACCATCCATTTCAGATAAAGTGCACTAAATGAGGCTGTTGTCAATTTACGAATGATAGAAGATGCATCAGTAGCAACTCACATCAACAAATTTAGTATGATCATAACACAACTAAGTTCAGTGGGAATTGAGTTTGATGACAAAGTTCGAGCTTTATTCATTCTAATTTATCTACTAGAAAGATGGAACACGATACTGAAAAGTTGGAACACAATGGTAATGATAATGAGTAATTCTTCTGGAGTAAAAAAATGATATTTAAAGATGTTTGTGATCTAATTCTGAGCAAAGAGATATGCTGGAAAGAATTAGTAGAAACATCAAGTTTTTTCTTAAGCATCGAATTTAGAGGTAGATCCAACGATAGAAACTCAAATCAAAGTAAGTCAAAATCAAGACGGAATAAGTCTAGATCTAGGAAGAAAACTACAAGTATTGGAACTACGACAAGAATGATCACTTAAAGAAGGATTGTAAAGCACCGAAGAAGAATAATGGTATTGCAAAGGAATCCACGAATGTGGTCGAAGATAATAGAGACACTTTAATCTTAAGTATCAACAACCAAATTAAATCATGGATTTTGGATTATCGGACGTCGTCTCACTGCACCTCGCATCAAGAAAACATGGAGAATTACATCGGTGGTGATTTCGGAAAGGTTAATTATTAATACATTTATTTGATAGGAAGTTGTTGACACTCAATTTTGGTCAACTTGGTTCTTTAAACCCAATACTTGCAACACAACAAATCTCACACGAAACAAGTATTATAGGACCAACACAAACAGGACACGGCAAGACTTTTACGTGGTTCGGCAAGAACAAAGGCATACGTCCACGACAATTACCCCTTCCCCCTCTTGGAGTAATTGTATTTTATTTCACTCTGTCCTTTACATTAAATTCTACCTCCTATTTATAGCAGAGGTGTTACAGTCAAAATAGACTTAAGGATCTTACAGATAAAACAAAAAATAATATACATTAAATAAGATAATATCTTTCGAGATTATTTCTTCCACATATATAGCAATTTCCAAGAGTATCGAGATTCAGTTTGCATGAAAATAGGCAAGTCGACTCCTTTCCTGTTTTGAATTGATTCTCCTTCCAGAAGGTCAATTGGTCAGCTCTAGCGAACAGCCTGCTCCGCGACCAGACGCTGCGTTAAATGGGCAGACTACTTCAAGAATCATATGCTCCCATTGCCGAACAAACATGCAGACCTGACCGTTTTTCTGGCTATCGCATAGTCTTCCTGATCGCTAAGACTATCGAGTACATGAGCATACTTCCTGGTCGCTACGATAGCTTCTAAAGGGCACTCATCGAACAGCCTTTTGATTACGAGCAGATTATCCTTATGTCTTTGTCCATCAACTTGATCTTCATACAACCACCATACATTTAACGTTCTAACATAATCTTCCGCATGATTAGGTGTGCTCGGGCATATCTTTTACTGAATGGTTGTACCCCTTCCTTTGACTTCTGACCATCTTGACCAGTATTTCCTGGGCTTTTCGATTCAATGGGCTTTCATTCTTGGGCTTTTATATTGTACTTAAATGCCCACAACAGAAGTTATACGTTATATTTGTTTAGTTTAATATAAAATGTGAACAAGTTTGCTGTCTATAAAAAGCAAATAAATCAAACAACAACTTTCGAATAGTCCTACCTGTTGGTCTTTTAAAATCAAGACTAAATGCGTAAGAAGTGTATACAGATAAGTGGAGGTTAATTATTTCTTGAACAATCATAATTTCAACTTTGATATTCGAGAAATAACTACTTATATATACGATAAGATAAACGAATGCTACTTAGATATAAATTGCAAAATGTAGATAATGAAATTTAAATCCTACTACAGTAGATTGAGAGATGCATAATCATTTGTGTTAAAAAGAGGTCTACTCATGAGATGTATTATTATTAAAAAATAAAATAAAATCTCAATGAAAGGGAAGAAAATATATGATTTGACAAACTAAAAAGAGTTTGGATAACTCTAAAAATGTTGAAGTTACTTCTACAGTTCCCATAAATTTCCACCCTCAAATCTAAACTTTTACCTTAGAGAAAGATAATGAAAAAGTCGACACACATTTAACTACTTGATTAGATATTATAATGTACTTGGAAATTAGAACATCTCCATTTGACAATAATTAATTCATAAATTAAACATCATCATTGTATACAAACTAATTAAGTTGAAACTGAACTTGAATTTGAACTTGTAGTTATACATGTACGTAATTAGTATGGGCTTCAAGGCTGCGGGGGATCTTGAAGCTCACCATCTTTAGCTTTAACATGGTTTTTATCTTCACCAAAAGCCATCACCTTCGCTCCCGCCTCAACATCGCCGGCAATGCAGCGCCGCCACCTCCGCTTCACCCACCCCAAACATCCACCACCCTTGATGCTCTCCAAGGGCGTCTCCACGACTCCGTGGCGGCGGCAATATCTGCCCAGCATGCATGAAAGAATAGCCAGAACCGTCAAAACAGAGATGACCGCAAAGAATGGCCCGATAGACCCTGATGAAGAAGAACCGCTCTGTACACCTTGAGTGTTAGCTTCGACTTCCCCTTCCACTGGCTGTTGCTGATTGGGTAGTAATGAAGTCGACGACGCCATGTACGTATCTATTTGTGCAAGCAAATTCAACGTTATAGTCAGATAAATATGTAGTGAATTGTGGTGACTCTATTATATATATATATACACAAATGAGTTCACCATCTTACACTGAAAAGTTAGTCTTACAAGCTAAGTAATCGTATCTATAACTTAAGTTCTGATAAAACTAAAATCAGGATGTGTTCAATAGATAACTCCGTATATTTGTGTTTATTGTTATTGAGAGATCTATAAAGGGATTGGAAGTGGTGCTTTCGGGCCTTAGCCGACCATGAAAGTGTGCATGATGAGTGGAAGACAACATGGAAAGGGTTAAAAGTGATGAATGTTCTTTAGTATCATGTGTTTTACTAGAGGAGAGGGAGTTCTTTTGCATGCTTGAATTTGCATGGCCCCATTAAAAAGTAGACCTTTCTGCGTAACAAAGCCAAAGATTGCTTTCTTAAAGCGTGTCCCATGTGATGCTTTCTTCTTTTTCTTTTAAGGTGATATACTATTTATTTGATATTATTATTCTACTTCTTGGTGTTGAATAATTAAGTTTGTAAAAGTACTTATGGAAGATTAAAAAGATATGCATATTCATCATAATTGTCAAATTTTGCTTAATAACATATGCAAGGGATGCTTACGCTGTTCAAAGATTAAAAAATCTAATCATTTTATCATTTTAATCCAATTCAATCTAATTCAATTTTATCAAATTTAATAATTAAATTTAAGATAGGGTTGAAATTGGTTGAATTGTCCCAAAAAAATGGACTCATCTAATTTCCTTGACATATTACAAGAAAGTCCGCTTGGAGTTAAACCGAATTGACAGGTGATGAATAAAGTATTCGTTTGAATTCATCTTCCATGTATATCATGGACTTGATTCAATTAATTTAGAATGCTACACTTTGGCTTTATATGCAGTGTAATGGAGAACATATAACATGACAAAGGCTTTTTTTTTCTTTTTAATTTTTTTTGCAGAGATGATGTTGATGTCTCCAGACTATCAATAACAGATTCACAATAATGACATTTCTTGAAGGTCTGAAAAAAAAAACAAAGAAAGTTTATGAAAGTTATTATCTTGGCTGATCCGTTGTTGATTGGGAAGTCAAACATTGGTCGGCAAGAGTAATGTAGTTCTTAATTGATGAAGGTACGGTGTACATATCCTCTTTTATATTTATGTACAACATTGGGTCAATGGTTTTAGGGGGTACGATGCCTGCCACCATTGCACAATGCACTATGGACCACTTCGAAGTTTTAAGCGATCAAATATAGCCACGTCAATAGGCTGACTGATGGAAAGGGGGAAATTTCATTTGGTCCCCAACAGACCCTCAAGTCTAAGGAAATTTCACTTTTTTAATAGCTGTTACATTAATACGATAGCTAATTCTTTTTTTTTTTTTTTTTTTAAGTTATTTCAGGAGATAACTAGGATTAAACTAAAAAGACATCAATAACATGATCCAGATAAGACCTACATCTAGATGAAAAATAACTCATATACATGAGAGGAACACATCAATAATTCGATAGCTACTTCCTGAAGTTTAAGAAACATATCAATATGATTCTTCTGTTCAAATTTAATGATATTAGGGGTATTATTATCTTTAAACATGAAGATGCCACGTGCTAGTGTAAAATATAACCTTTATATATTTGATAAAATTAATACAAAATAAAAAAATATTTTGGCTCTTCATATGGAGATCTATTATAAAAACTAATATTAGAAGTTCTAAAAACATAAAAATATATATATAAAAATTAATATATTAGATTTTTTTAGAAAACCTAATATCTATTATCGTCCATCTAGTTGGTATGGATAGTGAAAATCACTTTTTAAAATGATTTGATAATTTCTCGATGGAGTGGAGGTCCATCAATGGTATGCATTGACAATTAACCCCCATGGCATCAATGGTTAACCCACTCTACATATATTGATTCTAGATTGTTTGATATGATTTTAGGACTAGATAATTCAATTTAGTTTTGAAACCAATTCAATTGTCAATCCAATTTATTGTTATTGGGAATCATATAGACTTCGATCTGATTTGTTCTAGATTGTCTTCAATGTCATTCTTTTCTGTTATAGACCAAAATGATGTACTTATAAAACTTTAGGCACTAAGCATCGAGTTAATGAAAACACATATTAAAAAGTGAAATTTTCTTAAACTTCGGAGATTAGATCAAATTTTTTCCATAAAAAATGCAGGCCAAAAAATGGAGCAAAGTTGGGTTGGCTTAATAGTAAGCTTTTCACATCCGGATCCACATCCACGGGATCCGTTTCAGATCATATTCTAAAAAGAAATCACTGAGAATTATTTCCTTGTGTTTAGCCTACAATGCTTTTTCTAATACCATGACATCTGATATAAAATTCATGTGATCGATCACTTACATCTCATATGGTGTACTTAATATGAGTGGAGCATGCACTAGCATTACCAAAACAAATGAATTGAATTTTTTCTCCAAACCATTTACGAACTCAATGTTGTACCCAAACTTTCTCCTAATACGGTGCACCAAATTCACCCTATACCCTTAACGATAACCATAATGTATCATGCCTATCAGTCTATGAATTTGGTTTGCATTACATTCCAAAAAAAAAAAAAAAATCATGGAGAATAGTTTCCATGTGTCTAACCTATAATACACCTTCCAATACTATGTCATGTGATATAAAACTATATATGATATAATACAACTTCCGATACTAACATCAAATATAACATAATTAATATAAGTGGAGCATGCACTCACGGCGGATTCAAAAAATTAAAAATTTGTTGAAGAGACGTATGAATAAAGTAATAAAAATATTAAAAATTAAAAATATACTAAATATATAATATTTTTACGTAAAACAAAGTTTGATAACACTATATAATTTAAATAAAATGAAACATGTATAATATTTAGGAAAAACAAATAGTCTTATACTTTAAAATTATAATGAAAACTTTAAAATTAATAAAATAAAATAAAATAAACTATGTAAAATTGTAACTTTCCTTATCGAGATTTTAACAATAATTTCATTAATAATCAGGTGGATATAATTTGGTAATATTTGCTTAAAAAATTACTAATCTAAATAAGACATAAACCATATATATTCATTAAAATATATAATTTTAGTCTATTTTTACCAAAAATATATATATATATATATTTATATTGAACAACAGTAAAGTTATATAATGAGAATTGATTGATACATATTATAAAACATGTTTTGATTTTTTTTTATATAATTTTATTGATTCCAAATAAAGTAGAACTATAAAGTAAACAAAAAATAAATATAAAAATAAAAAACAAATTGAATCATGACAATACATGGACAATTTTAATGCAATAACTTAAAATTTAAGATTTTAGAATTTATTGATGGAATATATGTAAAATTATAATTATTAAAAATAAACAAATAGGAAGAAGTAATCTTTTTAGTAGGCTCACCTGATAAGTGGTAAGTAACAAGATACTAAATGACGATAAAGAGATATCAAATAAAGATAAAGAGAAAAAAAAAAGGTTATTTAGTAAAACTGTAAATTACCAATAGAATTTGTATAGCATACAAAAAGTAGAAGTAAGTAATACATATATATAATTAAAACGAAAAAATTGTAAGAAGAAAAACATTAATTAATTAGGAGTATGAAAAATATTAAAAGTAAAAAACTAGATATAATAAAAATAATAAAAAAGAGAATGAAATTAATTATATCAGAAATAGGAAGAATATTTTTTAAGAAAAAAATGGAAAGAATAAATAATGGTGTTAAAAAAAAAAAAGAGAAAAAGAAATAATAAACAATAAAAAAAGAAAGAAAAAAAAGCAGGCACGAACGTAAACAACAAAATAAAACCAACTACTATTAAAAACTTAAGATAAATAATAATAATAAACAATAATAGGAGGAGCAGCTTTGAACAGCTTTGTGTTGGTTTGTGTCTACCAAGTGTTTAAATCTTAATGTCTGTTAAGTGTCAAACCAAGACAAACTCGAGCCAACTTACAATTCGAACCAACACAAATATTTATTTTTCAAAGCTTTGAATCCGTTATTGACTTAAAGGATAGTTTGTTTTTATCATTATTTATTTAATAGATTTGAATTATATATATTAGGTGATTTTTATTTATTCTTTTAAGTGGTCAAACTACGTTAAAAAATAATTGAAAATAAAAATTTACAATTTTTTACTTTTCATTTCATATTAAATTACTTAATGATTTTTTTTAAATATATTATTTCTCAAAATAATATATTTCCTAATTTATTCTTATTTTACATTATACAAATTCTTTTTAAATATAATTAATTAAATATTGCAATGATTAAAATATATATTACTTTATAATTTTAACTTTTATTGCAATAATAATTTAAATTAAGAACATTTTGTTTATTCTTATTTAAATATATAATTTAATTTATTTTACTGTAATAATTTACTTATGTATATATAATTTTAAAAAAAATACTTTACAGTAATAATTAATCATATTTTAATTATAAACAAAAATATTATTAATATATACATAAAAATATTTTAGTATTTATTGAATAATTTATTATAATTGTTTATATTATATTAAATGAAGTTTGTTAACGTCGGAAAATGATTTCCTTCGTCAACGAGATTGTTTTAGGACCCAAGCTGCAGTTTCGGACGGTCAATGGAATGCATGTAAAGCAGTAAGAATGAGAAAGAGAGGTTAGAGGCGAGAAGAAAAAACACAGAGGATTTTTAGAGTGGTTCGGCCCAAAAAGATGCCTACGTCCACTGTTCACTCTCTCACTATTTTGGTAGAGTAACGACACTCAGAAAATGGAATTCTTTTTACAGTGAAATTCGTCCCCTATTTATAGAGAGAGGGGACATGCTACAGTAAAACTGAATAAAACAAAAGTAAACAGTTAGCTACAGTTACAATGATAGACAACATTTAATGCGTCGGGATCTTAATTAATGCGGCTAACAGTGCATTAAATGCGGTCGAAAATACATTAAATGTGGTCGAATCCATCGCATCTAAGGTCTGTCCAAGGGAGATTTCTGATGACTGGGTCGGATATGCCATGATGAGCTATCGAAATCGTGATCACATCTTCTGGTGGTAATAGCATGCATGGCACGCTTTGGAACTGTACTCTGCATGGTACCTTTAACTTCTGTTGACTAGGACTCTTAGGAGTGAGGCGGGGATGGATCTTCCAGCAGATGGAATATCAAGTCAACTAGGAGAATAAATCAGTCTCTGATAAGTATAACTACCTGAAGAGTCGAGAAGACGGATTTCAAGTCAACACGTCCACAACTGGTCATGGCAGTGAGACGGGCAATATTACAAGTGAAAGAGCCGGTACGCGGCCACGCTCAGATATTAGTTATTAGTTCAGCCGGATCATCTTGGGCTAGGGGGACTTGTTGAACATTTCTGATAAATGGTTCCACTTGACGGATATCTTGAACGGACACAATCAGCGAATAGACAGGTTGTCAGTCGTGACGGATAATCTGGCGAACAGGCTTAACGGACATGGCCAGTGGCCAGCGGTCAACGGTCAGTCTGAGCGATGGGAGCCAACGGTCAGCGATCAGGACCAGCGGTCAGACTGATAGAACAGAACTGACGGATAAAGTAGACGGCCAGAATGACGGATGAAGTCAACGATCATAGATAACGCTCAGAATTGGCGTCTACGATCAGAATCAGCGGACAGGCTGAGCGATAGCGATCAGCAGTCACGAATGGGCCTTCCATCTGGAAGGTGGATTGAAAGAGACGGCGGATTATTGGGCTTGCACTGTAGATCCTTCTGGGCCCGATTATTCTGATCGCTAAATTATTCATAACAAAGTTATATAACAATTAATAGTAAAATGATATACTGTTAAATTACTAGTTTTTAGATAATTTTAACTTTAAAAAACAAATAAAATTACTATATATTTAAAAGTTAAAAAAAAAAAACTAAATATATTATTTAGATTTCAAGTTTCAATCACTATTTAGTTTCTTCAACAGCACTGTTTAATCTTCAAATAAAAAAAACAAACAAATCCTTACTTTTTACTTTTGTTTTTTTAAATATAAGTAATGACACATGACTCACATGACTCACCTGACTCTATGGTGGGCCCCTTACACTGCATTATCAAATCAAATATATTGAAATTTTTCTCCAAATCATTTACGAATTCATCTACGATCTCAATGTTGTCCAAATTTCCCTCCTAATATAGTTCACCAAATGTACCCTTAAACCTTAATGGTGATCCTATTATATCTACGTCTATAAGATCGATTCAGATTACATTCCAAAAGAAAACAATCACTAAAAATAATTTTCCTGTGTCTATCCTCCGATGCACCTCCAACATTATGCCATGTAATATAAAATTACATGCTATTGATTATTTATATCACATATAGTGTAATATGAGTGGAGCATACATTGTTACTGTCAAACCAAATAGGTTTAGAAGTTGTTTGTTTTTATGTTTGAAGATCGAATAATCTTGAATATTATTGAATAGTGATCGAAATCTGAAATCTAGAGTACATGTTTTTTTTTTTTTTTTAATATATGAATATACATGTTGATCATTTGTTTTTTTTATTTTTTTAAATATTTGAATACAAATACTTTTATTTATATATCCATATAACTAATAATTGTTATGTATTTTATTTTAAATTATATATGTAGTAAAAAATAAATCATTCAATAAATCCTAGCCAATTTTTTTTCTATATTAAATCCTAACCTATTTTATCTATATATTTATAATTTTACATAAATGTAGTTTTTATTGATAACAATAAATGCATATTATTTTTTATTCTAAATATATATTATTTCAAACAATAATATTTTAAGAAAATGATTTAAATATCTTACCCAACTACTAACTTTACCCATCAACTGGAGTTCTTAGATTGACTTTAATAACTACCATTATAATAAATTTAAGACTTTTAATTGATGGATGAGGTTAACAGTTGGCTAAAGTAATTAAATCCCTAAGAAAATATCATGTTCACATAGCTTATATCTTTTTTTTTTTTTTAAGTTATAAGATATATGTGATAGAAATTGCTATACAAATATAAAGATTCAAGTTACTAATAACAATAAGAAAAATGATAATTTATAGAATATTAATGAATATAGAATTGAAAATATGTATTTTTTATGAGGATAGTTATGGAATAAAATATTTTAATTATAATTAAGTGATTATATGTTAAATGATAAGTTTAAATCTTTTAAAAGGATAATTTACAAATTCTAAATCATCAAAAAGATAAAAATTCTCTGATTTTTTTTTTGAGCAGAAAAGAATTTCAACTAACATAATTTTTTAAATTCTTGAATTTATTCATCAATTCATAACAAAAAAGCTAAAAAAAAAAGACAACTTTTTTTCTTTTGTTGAGGTTTTGAGATGAATCTAAGATATACTCGGGATCAAATTAATAGGATCGTGATGGTATAACCCGAATAAACCTCCTCATATCACTGTGAGTAATCAAACGAAGACTCGGGTTTAGACATCGTTCACGGACAAGGCTGATTGCCCATCAAACAATTTAACCCGACCCTACCCAGCCTACAAAAAGTTCCCGTCTGATATTTCAAGATGCGTAGGAGTAGGAATGGGACTATGGGAGTGTAGGACCCAACCTACCAACAGCCCAACAAAAAAAACAAAAATCAAAAGAGGTGGTTATTTGGTTAATATTTATGGAAAGTAGGGCTAAAAGCGTAAAAGTGATAAACACGTGATTATCCATTGTAAATAACAGTAAAGAAGTCCCACTGCTCCACTCACTCGCTCACTCGCCATCCAGTCCCCACCCAAAAACGAAAAGTCACAGTGTGTGTGTCTGCACGTCTCTCTCTCTCTCTCTCTCTGATTTGAGAGAGACAGTGAGAGAGATAGCGAGTCACGACGTACGGCAATGGTGATATTCCTCAGATTCCTGGTTCAACTTCAAAACCATTTCTCTCTACGCAAAACACTCCTTCAAATCTCTCCGTCTCTATAATATATACTCATGCTCTTCTTATATGCATGTATGTATGTCTTCGTCTTATCTATTTTTACTGGATTTCGTGCTCGTTTGTTTGATTTGTCACCGATTAGGACTTCAGATCTGTGTTGTTCGACATTTTTTATACTGATCTGTTTGGATTTCCAGTTTTTGTTGCGAGAAAACATGAATATGTATTTTGTTTTCGTTTTTATTTTTCGGTTCTTGCTGTTGAAAAAAAAAAAAAAAAAAGGAGAGAGTGAAGTCACTGGAGGCAGCGGTTCATCGATCTCTTCCTGGAAAATTTTGTTGTGAAAATGACACAATACATGAATCGATCGATAAACCTCTGCATCCAGCGCTCCCTCTTCTTCTTTTTCTTCTCTCTCTCTCTCTCTCTCTCTCTCTCTCTCTCTCTCTTCGTCTTTTAATTTCCAGAGATATTTGTTTGTTTGTTTTCATACGTCGTTTATTTCGCTGAACGAAAATAATTGAAAAGTTGATAATTACATGATTATTGGTCTTAATAGTGCTTAAAAAAATTTAATAATTTAAATTTTCTTTTCCGTTATTGTTTTTCTGTTTTGATGAGGATATTGTAGTAGTAGTTGTTTGTTGCAGAATTTGCAGAGAAGGTACTGCACTCTTTATTATTTGCAGTTAGACCCAGTTCATCAGATATTTGGTAGACTTTTTTGTAAATTCTCTACTAATTTTGAAACTTTGAACATTTTGACAGTTTGGGACCTTTTCTGGTTCTGATTATGGATAATTGTTCATTTAGTCTATGCTAGAGCTGTAGTATGATATCCTTTTATCAAGGATTTGATTAATCTGGAGCTAATGTTACATCAATTAGTTTATGACTTTTATGTGTATTATTTTCTATTGTCGAGGGCATTGGTGATATTGATGGTGAAGATGAAGGGTGTGCGAATATTTCTTTGGTATGAAACTTGCGATTATCTTATGTTTTTGGGAACCCAAATGTTACAAATTTGGAACTTAATTTGCTTATGTTATGGGTTTGTGTTTTGTATATGGCCACCATTTGAATTACCATATGCAAGTGCCATTTTTTTTCCTTTTGTTTTTAGCTATTGATTCTCCTTGTTTGTTACTGATCGTCTAGGAAGATATTTCCTTGTTAGCACATATTTGGTGGAGATGAGTTCAATGGTGCCCTACCTTTCTTCACTTTCTCTTCATAAGTGTCCAGGTGTCTTGTTTCTCTAGTGTATGGAAGTCATTATCCATTTGACAGATTGATGGAGATTTTTCTAAAAGCAACTTGGTGGGTTTGATGGCCGATGGAGCATATTGCTAATGGCTCCTCACCTTAGGTTCCATGCAGCGATGAATTGTGGTTTGTAGGGTAGAAGTGTGGTTGAAAACAACATTTAGAGGCTCAAAAAGTTATGGTGAGATATTGACATCATTACTTCGTGAATTAGAGGGTTTAAAATTGATCAAAAACCTCATCAAATTGCGAAATTATATGCCTATTTGTATCTAACCTAAGGCTTTTGCTATTGTCTTTTGACAGGATATGCCTCATTACAGCATTACACAATACAAGTATTACATATATGTCATCGTAACATCACATAGATTTAAATTTAAACTTTACACATTTAAAAATTAAACCAAAACATTTTAGGTAAGACGGTCACAAGACCATTGCTTTGCCCATCCCCTTATTAGCTAGAAGTGTTGGATATATTTGGGAAGTTGAAAGCAGAAAAATTGGTGGTAATGATGTGTTTGTGGTGGGGAAGTTCACATGGTAGGCATGTGAATTTATTCGGTGCCAATTATGTTAGTCTTAGTCCTGAGCAGGTAGTCAAAAGTGAGGTACTTGTTTCTTTCTCAAAGTATCTTTGAAATGTAGTAGTAGTTTCCAAGTGGGAGACAAACTATCGTCATTGCTTCATGGAAGTCAGGGAAAGAAAGGAAGAAAATACTCTACTCTATCAGGGTGAGCTGAAGAATCTGAACTTGAATTGATATTGATATGTAGTAATGGAATCTGGTATCGAATTTTTTGTGCCAAATTTAGAATGGAAAAATCAAATCAACTTAGACATGATTCCTGGGGAACTAATTGCAGTGTCAATAATACATATTCCTTTTTAATAATTTAAGTCCAAAAGAAAAGGAAAGAATCCTGGGAAGCATCAGCAAAGCTGTGAATATTCTGCTTTTTTGTTGCTTTTTAAAGACTGGCTTAAATTTTCCAGCCTCATGTGTACTTTGTATTCTCTTTATCCTTATAATGCTTATTTTAATTGCTTTGGTTTTTGGGTTATTTAATTGAAGGTCCATGTTAATTTGATTATTTTTATATTATTGAGAGTGTTTTTTAATTTGAAATTTTCTATATCTTTACATTAATTTTGCGGTTTTGGGAAGGAGATATGGCTTAAACTTGCACTGTGATTGGTTTGTTACAAACAAGCTTCGTTTTGCCTATTTTAAAAATTTAATGGGTGAACTTTGATTTTGTCAATTTTAAAAATTTATAATTTTGTGTACTTGTGTTCAAGCCTTGGAGGGTTTTTTGTTATATAATTTTTAAACGGATAATTGTCTTAAAAAAATTTTTATATAATTGTCAGAAACTATTTTTTATAAATTTTAACTTGTATTTAAAAATGTATTGTCATAAAAGCATTGTTAATTAACACATCTTTATAAGTCTAGGGCTGAAACACAAGATGTAAAGTTGAAATGTCTCGTACTTATCACTACTTCGGGTTGCGCGGGAATTGTGATTGAATTGTTAGGGATCCATCGCTATCATGGTGTCACATTCAGTTGGTATGGTTTATCGGACCAATAATTTTCGCTGATAATGTTAACAATGATGATGACGATGATATGAGATAATGGTGTTGGTGGCTATAATTCGTCGAAACTGACCTCAATTAATGATGATTATGATGACGGGAGAGCTTCACTAACATAAAGTGATTAATGATTACGGCGGCATATAGTGAAAGAGTAACTAATAAATATTTTTGCACATTTCTAATACAGGGTGGTTGTATGCCTTCCTTAGAATTTCAAGACTCTTCTTACACATCTACAAGTTTCATCCACATATACATGTATGTGAAAAGAATTTTCTATCTCTTATTTTATAGGAGTAGATGTCCTCAATTGTGAGAGTAAGCATTGGAAATTATAATCAGTCATCCTTACGTGAGGGGCGGAGCTAGGTGTTTTATCTTAAAAGGGGCTAAAGACAAAAAATACAAACTCAAAAAAAAAAGAAAGGACTAACATTGAAAAAAAAAAGTCATTAATATCATTTATTTTTATTCTAAAAATTTAAATTAATAAATAATATAGATCTTAAGTTTGTTAATCAAAATAGAATTAATTTTTCTTTAAAATTTTATAAACAATCTATAGTGAAATATACCCTTTCAATTTACATGAACAAAGAATTTGTAAAAAATTCATATTTTCATTTTGTTATGAAGCCTAATCTTAATAACACACATAATTGAAAAGAATCTCTCAATAGTAACCGTTAACACTCTTCATAAGTGCAAATACCATTATTTTGCAATATATTTAAATCTTAATTACTTGCCTACATTTTAGTAATTTTTTTTATCATATTCGTATTAAATCATATTAAATTATACTAACTTAAAAAAAAAAATTAAAACAAATTTTTTCTATAAAAAAAGCAAATTTATATAAATAAACAATTAAATTATAAATTAGCAAAATAAGTTTAAAAAAAAATATATAACTAAAAACTAAAATATAGATTTAACAAAAGTAATATGTCAATAGAGTGTATATATATATGTGGGAGAAAGATATATATCCAACGACTTCCAATTAATTGTTATAATTTATAATGAATTTAGCCTTAACTTAAAAAACAAAATTAGAGGGACTCACTGAAGAGTATTACATCTATGATATAAGACAAAATACTTTAATTTGACACATGACATATTTTCATTGGCCGTGGGCCATTTTCGCCCCGCCTGTCAAATCGTGCCAATTTTATCATTAGTTGACTAAATTGGATGTAACGGTTTGATCGCTCATTTAAATGCAAAGACATTAACAACCTAAATTTTAGAAATTGATACAAATGAATACTATAAATTAATTTATAAATACTTTCTTATAAAGAAAAAAAAAAATTTGGAGTAAATTGGCCTAATACCAGATCTCCAACTCAAGCAACCTCAACGGTAACTATAGCTGAATCTTCAATGTCCCACCAATCTTACCATCATCAAGGCTCTAAAACCTCACCGCTAACATCTCTTTATCACTAACACCTCATGCGTACCATCACCATCTTCATCAATTATCACCAAACACACCCATACTCATACCATCTCTATCATTGACATTAACATCGTGTGACCTTTCATTATTATTACTATCGCCATGCCAGCAATGCTCTAACCATTGTTGGCTTCTGTGTTCTCCATGCAGGAGATCTAGGCAATCTCTTCCACGGGTCTGGAGATCACCCAGATCTTTTCTTAGAGGCAAAGGATATATACTCTCTCTTTAGGAGGACATAGTGTTTAAAAACTCGGCCGAGTTGGTCGAGTTCTCGTCGAGAACTCGCCGCTCGGCCAGTTACCGAGCCGAGAACCCCCAGATCGGGGGTTTCAACTCGGTTACTGTCCAAAGTCAGCCGAACTCGGCCCAAATCGAGCCGACTCGGGCCGAACTCGAGCCGACTCGGGCCCAACTCGGTTGCGTTTTGTTCTGCAACTTCTGCTTCTGCCGCCGCCGTGCTGCTTCTGTCGAGTCTGGTTCTGCTATTGCCAGTTGACTTTTACTGTCGCTGTCTTCTCGTCGTCCTCCGTTACTCCGTCAGTCATAGTCCTCGTCTCCGTCCGTGAGTCCACTCCATCCGTCCGCTGCGTTACTTATCAATCCACAAAACCCACCAACAAAAACTTTACACACATTCCAGAAACCCACCAAAAAACTCACCCATTGTCATTGATCACAGCCATGAAGGAGAAGGGAGAGCTCGGCCAGTAACAGATCTGTTCAGTCACTAGCTCACTGTTCACTGGATTTATGGCCATTTTTATCTACTCTCTCTGCTCAATCACCAGATTCATCACCATCTTCTTCTTCTCTCTCGCTGTTGTTCATCGCCGTTCATCGTCTCCAAATCTTCTATTATCATCATCTCTATTATCATCATCTAACAAAAAACACACACACACACGAAGACCAGAAGAAGAAGAAGAAGAAAGAAATCAAAGACAAAGAGTAGAGACTGAGACAGAGAGAAGTGAAGAAGATATGGAAAAAAATAGGCAAAATCGTCCAAAGGGTAGAATTTTTTAAATTGTTATCCGAAAATGCTCTTTAACTTTTTTATTTTTGGACAAAATTACCCTTCATTATTTTTCATTATTTAAAAAAAAAACCATTATCTTTTATAATATAATATTTTTATTATTTTCAATTAGCCACTTTCTTTATAATATTTATAGTTTTTTATACTTTATTACAGTTTTTACCATTTTTACCCCTCACCGAGTACTCACCGAGTTTCCGAGTACTCGCTGCTCGCTACCTCACCGATCGAGTAGCGAGTAGCGAGTTTTGGAACATTAGGAGGACATGGTTGAAAATTCGACAAGTTTTATTATCAAATCTTCAAACGATAGCTTTGCTTCTTATTTATTTATTTATTTATTTTTATTTTATTATTTTCTTTTAACTTTGATTATAATATTATTAATTTATTATTTATTATTTAATTTTTAAATGTTAGTGTGATGTGGCATGTTCTCATTAGTTGCAACAATTTTTTTTATTAATTTTATATATATTTTTACATGTCAAATGACCATTGTGGTGGTAAACATGGTCAAGGGTACTAAAGTGTCAATTTTTATAACGTTGGGATTATTTGTATATTTACACAAAATACCATGAGATTGCTAGTTATTTTCTCGAACATATACTCCTTGAATTAAAAATAACCCTTTATTCCATGCCATCACTAAAGCCTCAAAACATAGGAAAAAGCAAAGTCAAAGTTAGAGTCAAAACTGCCACGTGTGCACTCTTGCTCAACCTTAAGCCCCACAAAAGGAATACGGCTCTTAAAACTTAGTGCACAAGAAAGAAGGGGTCATGTCATGTCCATATCCACGGGAAATGTTACTATTGCCTTAATCAGTTGGTGGGGACACATGTCAAAATTGAAAGTTTTGACGCGGAATCCTACAGCAAGCGTAGATTAGAAAAAAAAAAAACGTTTAAAAAAAACATTAGAAAAAAAAAACTTAATTGGCTAAGGGCGACATATGTATTATCATCCTGTCCCTCAAATTCCCGTCAAAGGGCCACAGTCCTAAAGATACTACTATATATGTGTAATGGGATCGAATTACAGTATGTCTACTGAAAGATGGGCTCGTCGATCGACTTTATAAGGCTTAGTAACTTGTATCCTACACAAATCAAACAAAAGAGAACGTAGATGATTTTGACACTAGTGTGGTGCCAATCGAAGATCATTCGATGCTCAAATCCGTGGATTGAATGTAAAAGGTAAAATGCAAAGCAATAAAACATCGCTCTAGTTGCGTTAGAATGGAATATAAGGATGATGACAAAGTGAATCAAGAGTGTTGGCTAGAACAACGTCGATGTGGCTTCAAAACGGTGATGGTCCTGCACTAGGTTAATCACACCAAGTGACTGTGAACATTGTATTAGTGGATTCGATTAAGCTTGTTGGAGGAGGGAATATGCTAGAGGAGAATGTAGACGATATCGTGAGGATTTCATCGTTAAGGGTGGTTGGCTTAGATCTCAGAGGAGTTTGATGACTGTTTGGCAACGTGACAACGTCTATGAGATGGAATGCCTGATTTGAAGGTGTGGGGACCTTTTTATAGGCGTGCTGTCCTACTAAGTCAGAAGAAAACTAGTTTCAATAGACTTAAGAGTTCAAGTTTGAGTAAAAATGGGGATGGTCGTGGTCATCCCTAAATTATCAAAGAGGTTAAAGTTAATCATACATGGATTGCACCTTATCTCTTGGATGGTTGAGTCCCGATATAATTGGACTTGAGATGGAAGAGTTTATATCAGACTAAGAACCTTAGGTTAATTTTATATCAATCAACCTATGGCATAACTCATAATCCTACTAGCTATGACCGATTGAACCCATGAATCGTTCTACCAAGGGTATATTTACTCTTAAGTTATTAGACTCGTCGACCAATCCATATGAGAAAACATTGCACGGTGTCGATCAATAAGTTAGACAATAAACTTGTGTCGACCGACACATTGGGTCAACTCTCAATTGGCTCTTGGGCTTATGTTTATTGGGTCTAGATCTGTGGCCACTGTAATAAGAAGCTCACCAAAAGGTAAAAGAATAGTTTTTATCCTTTCTCAAGCATTGTTCAATTTAAGATTGTTTGAGAAAAAGTTTTGACTTAGGAATTAGAGTGGGATCGCCGAGCAGATCCTGACTTTCCATTTGACCTCATTTTTCTTGTTTTGTAGGTCTTCTACCAATTGATAAACCAATTCACTCATTCATGCAAATCTAGGAAGAACCTTTTCAACTTGATCAATTGATTGATTGAGTTTATTTCTTTACTATTTGTAACGCCTCAAATTTACTCTATATCCGGATAAATAGTATTTCGAACGAAATAGTGATTTTTGGATGAATAGTGATGAGTGAATAGTAATTTTTAGGAATCGAATCCCGAAAATAATTGAAAGTGAAATTTTTGATGAATAGTTATTTCGAGTGAATAGTATTTTCGGACGGAATAGTATCCACGTGAATAACAATTTTAAAAAAAGAGATTTGTATATTAAAAGTCTTGAAAATTTTATTAGAATTAATGTAAACTGAATCGGATCAGAAATGAATCAGTTTGAGGTAAAAACGAAGTAGTTTCCGGATTCGATCAGAAATTCAGACGAATTTTCGATAAATTTCAAAAATCTTGAAAAGTGTCAAATGAGTATTAAAATACTCAAGAAGTATATTAGAAACTCAATTGACCCTTTCGAATGAGATTCGGATTGAAATGGAACCAATCTGGAGAATTTTCTAGGGCAATCTGATTAAAAATGGAGAGCCGAAAATGGGTATGAAATGATTTTTAAGGGTCACGAAAGTTACTAGAAGTATGTTGGGAGTCCAAATATAGGCCCCAGTGAATTTTGAAAGGATTTCGAAAAAGTCCCAAAAAAGTCGAAATTCGAACGTTTCGAAAAAGTTAAAAATCTAAAAGTAAGAGATAAGGTTTGAAAAAGTAATCAATAAAAATGTGACATGTGGCCGTGTGAAAAATGATGAGGACACATGGAATAATTTTATGGATGGTATTTTTGTAATTTTTATGAGTTTTAGGGGCAAAAATGGTAAATTGGAGTTTATATATATATTGAATTGTGAAATGAAATTAAAAAGAGAGTGAGAGCCGGTGGAGAGAGACCAGAATCAGACTAGAAGAGAAAAAAAATAGAGAAGAGACCGAGAGGAGAAAAAGGAAAAGAAAAAGAAAGAAAAGAAGAGAAAATCGAAGGAGGAAGAAAAAGAAGAAGAAAAAGAGGAAGTGATCCTTCCATTCTAGCCTCTCCAACCTCTCATGAGATACTCAAGCAAAGATTGAAGGGAAATAGGTGAGTTAGTTAAGATTTTTTTTTATGGTATTTTGATGAATTTTTGTAGTTAAATGATTAAGTGATGTTTTTATGGAATTTTTAAGTTAAATAGAGTTAGATCATCTTCAAATTAAGCTTGGAAGGGAAAAGAAACATCAAGCAAGTGTGTATTATGGAAATTAGTAAGGTATGAGTTAGGATTTTTAGATAATTTGTGTAGAGATTAATTGATTTTTGAGTAAGATTTTAGTTGAATATTTGATATTTATTTGGGGTGTTTGGAAGTGATTTTGCATTTTATATGAAGAGGATGAATTAAGTTGGTTATTATTAGTATGTATATAAATTGAAAAAGTTTGTGTATTTGGATGATTTTTAGTGTTTGAATTTATTTTTGGGTATTGAATAAATTTTAGGATATTTTGAGTGTGATTGGTGTTATTGGAAATGAAAAATAATGGATGAGGGTGTGTTGGTGTATTCAGCCAAAAGGTAGAAATGGTGGTGATTTTATAGTTTTTGGTGTTTGATGAATTTATATTAAAATTTAAGTGAATTTGAGTTGGTTTATGTGAAGAAATCGAAAAATAAATAGTTAAAAAATTTGTTGATGAATTTGGTTAGTATAAGAATTTTTATGTGTTGAATTGAATTTAGATGAATAATTATATTAGTATGTGGACAAATTGTGTTTTTTATATGTTTTGAAATGAATTTCTAGTATTTGAATGAGTTGTAGGAGTGTTGGGATGAGTTTGAGTTAATTTGGAATTAAAGGAATGAAAGAAAATTGAAATTGGAAAGTTTGGGTATAAAACGGGTTGAGATTGAGAATTGGCGAAAATATATTGTTTCTTATCATTTTGAAGTATTTTAGTAATGTTTAAGATGTATTTGAGTAAGTTATCGGAAAAAGAATTAAAGAAATGGGTGAATTTTGTACTCTCAAACCTAGGTAGGAATCGAGCTCAAGGAAGCTGCGAGGAGGAGCAAGGGAAGTTACAAGCTCGACTTGAATGGAGAAGTTAGAAATATTGTCCAAAAAGGTTGGTGTACACTTCTTTCACAAATTTAATTTTATTCGTAAAGTTTAGTTTTTATGAGTTTTTAAAATAAGAGGAATTCGATTAAATTGATATAGTAGTTATGTTTGAGTATTGAACTTTATATAATTTAGAAATATTTTGGGTAATTTCGTAATAGAATTTAAGTTGAAAACGAAATTTAAAAAGAAAAATTGTTGTTTGACCGAAAATGTTTAAGAAAAGAAAAAGAATGGTTTTGTTACATTTCAATGTTAAAACGATGGGTAAAATAGTCATTTGAATAGATAAATAATAATAATAATAATAATGCCTTGAAAAATTTCGAAAAATAGATATAAATGTGTGATTAAAAATTTACGCGATTTAAACTTTTATTTGATTTTAAAATACACGAAATTTTTTCGATACATGGCATTAAAGGATGTTTAAATGTGATTTTAATGAATTTTGAATGAAAACGAAAAAGAAACAGGATGAAGCAAAAAAGAAATGGAGAGAAACAAAAAGAAACGGATACGTTCAGTGCCTTGACTGAGTGTATATCAGAAGAAGGGCATGGACGTTCTGAAAAAGATTGGATAAGTTAATTAAATAAAAAATAGAGTTTTGTGATAATTATGTCGATAATTTGAATATATGAAAAAAGTTGTAATTGCAATCGTAATTATTATTTGCTGAACGAGATTTTGATTTAAAGTTAAAAGTTATCAAAAATATAAAATTTTTTATGATTAATAAAAAAAATTTAGAAGGGTCCGAGTAAACCTGAATATTGATAGGTGGGGACTGGTAGTTGGCTAGCCAATACAGTAATATTAGCAGTACTACGCCGTTACACCGATACGTAGTTTTCGATGGATGGATTATGAGAGACACTGGATGTCCGGTCTTGAAGTCAAAACCGACTGTGATATGTGATATATGATATGTAATCTGACGGGTAGTCACCGTGTGGTCGATGTTGGGGATGCCGTTTATTCTGTCTGAGACCCGAATTCCGATCCATGATATCGTGTCAGAGTTTACAAAGGACACTGAATAATATAAAGGAAAATCGTGTTAAAATATTCTAGAATGAAAATTTTTGAGTTTTAAGTATGCATCAATTTATGAATCAAATCTTTTGTAATATATTTGTAAAAGTTTGAAAAAAAAATTTGTGAAATCTAAATTTACGACGTGAGTTTTGAGAAATGAAAAAGATTTGGTAGAATTCGTATGATTATAATTGGAAAGAAATGATGTTACGTATTTACATATACAATTATTAGTAAATGGATTAATTAGTGAATTTGATATAAAGATAAAAAAAAAAATGACCGTCAAAAGTAATTTTTATGTTTATGTGTACTTTTCAATTAATAAAATTTTAGTGCGTTTTATTATGAACATTTATAAATGGTGAAATTAGATTTTGTAAAGTTATATTTGAAAAATGACTTTTATGCACTTCATGGGTGTGTTTCCGAGTAAATAGATATATTTATGATTTAGTATAAAATTTTGAGAATTCTAAAATATTTATGTAGAATCTTGTATTTTGGAAAATATAAATTGAAAATTAAACGTATACCTTCTAAATAGAAATACTTAGCGCATTGAATTTTCCCATGCGTAGATTAAAGTATGGGCACTGTGGATAGAGACTGATAAGAAGATAGCTGCCGCGTCTCTTGCGAGTCATAATCCCTTCACATGTAATAGCTTCATTTTTTTTTATATCCATAGGCTCATATATGTGTTGTAAATTTTACATACTTGTATAAAGAAATTGTAATCCGTAAAACCCATTACAATACATATGATGAAATATTGTATTTTAACTTAATTTTTGTGGCTTGAAATGTTTTTGGGAAATTGTTAATATGTTTCTTATGATTTGTGGATAAAGTTTAGTAATAATATTATTATGAAAAATGTTTGTGTGTTGAAGTGATTTTGGAGTTGGATTGAGGGTCCGAAACAGACGTTTGAGAAATTGTATGTATTTTAGAAGTGTTTATTTTGAAATCTCCAGGTTTGGTAAATTTTGGGTTTTCTAGAAAAACAGAGAAAAATTTTCCGGATTTTCGTTAAAATTAAAATAAATATTTTTAACGAAACTTTTAATAACGAAACGTTTCAACGTTTTAAACTAAGTTTAAATCAGAAAGGTAGCATTTTCCGTTCGAATTCTCCGTTCTGGCGGGAGTCAGGTGGATGGTGTTACACTATTAGTTCATTACCACTTTTAGGTGTTAACAGATATATATCTAATAATTATGAGAATAAATATTTAAATTATGCAAGTAGTAATTAATCCCGACAGGACTTAGCAACTCTCTAAACTTTTTAGTTTCAATTTTAAAATAATAATAATAGTTAACATTTTTGGCATTTTTAAATGTTTAAGAATGATTAAATGTGTATTTGGTTTAATTTTGCAATGTTTGCTCTAACACACATGATTTCTTTTAATTAAGGATTATATATATAAAAAAAAAAATCTTAATACTATTTGTAAAGTAATGTAACAATATCATGTGAATAACAATGATCTTTTATCAATTCTATTAGAGTAAAGGAATAAAAAAATGTCACAAATTAAAGTTGAAGTTCCAATTTGATAAATAATTTAACCTATATTGAGTAATATAGATTGTTCAAATTATTTGCCAAAATTCATGCTGAAACAATATAGTAAGTTGTAACTAATACATTCTTCATCACATTATTTTATGAGTTATATGATAATAACAATTCTTATGTAAAATATATTTACAAGATAAAACATTAAGCATCAATATTACATATTTAAGTCACTCACAAATATAAAGGAAAACCGGATGAATTTACCCTCAAGTAGAGTGAAAATGCAAAACATTCAACTTTTCCTAATAATTACACATATCCTACATCAACGGTCAATGGTTAACTTTAACTAGTGACAGTGGAATGATAAAATTACCCTTCTAAATAATAATCATTAAATAATAATTAAAAATAATAAATTAATATTCAAAAAATTAAAGAAAAAAATTTATCTATAAAATCCATCGCTAGTGGAGTTCAATCCCCTCCACAAAAGGAAGAGGTCGACCTCTTCCACGAGGAGATTGGAGATCTCCTTTCAAAGAGGAGATAGACCTCCTCTGCAAGAAGATGAAACAGTCTCCTCATTAAGGAGACCAATGGGATCTCTTCCAAAAAGGAGGGCTCCTCTGTGGATAAGTTTTTCACTACTAGTTGACTGGCAATGAGTGCATTGGTGGTCAACCTTCAATTTTTTTTTTTTTTTTTTTTAAATTTGTGATTGAACATATAATTATTAAAAATTTTGTGGTTATTTTATAATTAAGTTTGAGGTACATTTATAGTTATAAGGACTTTGAAGGTCACTTTAAGATTTTCTATTTTGTTTAATAAGTGAAAAGATCAAATTGTCCTAAAAAATTTTCACTATATGTGAGGGTAGGTTCCCGCATGTGAGAAATATCAAAAATAACAAAAATAATGACTGAAAATTTGTTTCTATTGTCAACATTTACAAAAATTCCATTTTAGTCTCCCAAACAAATAATTTGCAATCTATATCCAAGATACCGAAATTGCACCTAACAAAAATTACACATAAACCTCTCATCCATTAAAATTTTAAAAGAAATAAATATAAGAGTAATTACAAAATTGCCCCTATATATAAGAAGAGAAACTAATGGCAAATAATTTCCATCGCTTTTTGTCAACACACAAAACTTGATTTGCGACCCAATAACCTGTTTGTAACCCAAGAATGATTTGCACTGTTGTTGGCCTTCTTACACCGTCGCCAACCTTTGTAAAGCTTTGTAGATTGTCGGCGATCTAGTTGACCTCCTCTATTGGTGAAGGTATGCTACCATTGACTTTCCTCGACATTCTTTGAGTTTTATTTGTAATTTTTGGATTTTTTTTTTTTTTTTTTTTTTTTTTTTTTTTTTTTTTTTACGATTTTAACAATTGTTTTGTGTTTTGTATGTTGGGTTTTAATGATTAGAGTGAGATTATATTATATTTGGTTAGGGTGTGGTCGAATTTTGACTAAAAATATAGGTTTGGGTAGTTAATCATCTTTGACATCGATTGGCTTTTGTTGGACCATGTATCCCGATATCGGGTTATGTGGACCCATAAGGATCGATCGGCTTGTGTTGGCCCATAGAGACCGACGTCAGTGTAAGTGAACCAACTAAGGCCAGTTGGTTCATATACACTAACGTCGGGCTTTACGACCAACAAAAATCGATTTTTTTATATTTAAATGAAATTAATTTAATTAATATTTAGAAAATGATATTTAAAATTTAATTAATTTCAATTAAATGTAAAAGAAATTTTATTAATAAAAAAATTTAAAATTATAAATAAATTTAAAAGTAAATGTATTGAAAGTAATTAAATTATAAATTAATGAAAATAAGAGAAAGATTTTCATTTAATTAAATTAATGTTATTATTTTTATTTTAATTTATTTAATAAATTTAATTTGATTTAGTTATTAACATTTAAATTATAAAAATGTTGGTTTTATTTGGATATTTCAAGTACGACACTTAGTATACTCTCTTTATTAGTAATGAAAATTGTTTAGTTTTTATATATATACAGAGTTTGAATAAAGGAGAAATGCTATTGAGCTGTTGGTCCACTACATAATATTGATCTTACGATCAATTGATTACTATGAGAAGACCAATACAAAAATGCCACCGGTAGAAAAAAATATGGGATGTGAAGCGTGTCAATAAACAGAATGTGCCTCGGCAACCTGACATGTAAATGCCACTTTTTTTATCATATATTTAGACCAAATTTAAATAATAAGGTTTTTAATGAATTATTTGACTTGTTCTATTTCCAACATAGGATCAGTTGCAAGGTATATTGTGCAATGTATATCCACGACCTTTTATACTCTCTAGAGTGATAGGACCTGACCCGACTCCTCTCTCGAGTCTAAAAAGATTCTGTGAAAACTGTGATTTTTTTTATTGGAATCTAGAGTTCCAAAAACCTTTTGAAAAATTATTGTAAATCTCATCATTACCTCATAAATTCAATATGAACAAACCAAAAATTTGTACATTTATCGTGTTGAAGCCTTGTTATAAATATATAAAATATTTATAAAATATTTGAAAAAGATATTTCATTTCCAAAACTATTCTAAAAATATATTTACAAAATCTAGTAAATTAAAAATAATATACACTAATGTAAAATATTTCTATTATTTATAATATTAATTCATTTTATATCACCATATGATCTTTCTCATGATGTGCAATAATCTGCACGAACCCTCGTCAAATATATTGGAAAAATGGGTTTATAAAATAATGAGCATTAATGCTAAATGAGTGGATATAATTTTTTTAAAAATATTTCTAAATAAAATATAACATATTTCTGGTATTAATAAACAATTCTCATATCATTATATAACTGTAAACTTCAATATAAATTATTTTTATTACTTTAATAATATAATTCGTAAAACTTTTCTAGAATCTTTTTTATATAAATCGAATTTTTTTGTAAATCTCTATCTGTATTGATTCAATTCAGTATAAAATATCTATAATCAGAAAATCTATATCAATATATTTAGAGAAATTTATCATACGTGGCGGAGATACTCAACACGCACATACAAGGGATAATATCTGTCATACACGTGTTGAGTGACTTAATGACTCTAGACATCTGTCATACATGTGTTGGGCGACTCTTTCGAACTTACACATATGAAGCCTAATTGATCGTAAGAAGGAAGGATATAACTTTAGTATTCTGAAAAAGTCTCATTTCAATCGTTTTCAAATCTCAAATAATTTTTATATACAAATTATATAATTATATTTCTGAATATAAATATAATTCTTAATAAATATTCTTCTTAAACATAAATAAATAATACTTAAATAATTCTGAAACTTTTCATATAATTTCTTATTGAAATTTCAAATACGTAAATCTATATATAGATACACAATTAAATTCTAATTTCAAACATAAAGCAAAATTAATAATTCAGGAAATTAATCAACTAACAAATAACTCATTTATACTAATCTACAGTTAATAAAATCCGAACTATAATAATAAATAATCAATTCAAAATAAATAAAATGGTTCACTCACATAACTCATTTGCTCAAATCTTGATCTAAAATAACTTCCTATATGATTTCTCATAATACTGGAATTGAATTGATTGCACACCAAATCAATCTAAAAATCAGCTTCAATTATTTCTTATTTTCTCTAACTTTCTTCTTCTTCTTTGGCTTGTTATGTTATTCTCCTATTATTTCTTCTTCTTCTTCTTTGGCTTATTATGTTATTCTTCTATTTGTTTTGCTTTGGTTTCGTGTGTTTGATTTGCTTCATGCGCACACACACACACACACATGCATGCACGCACACACACATATACTATATTACGTTATCTCTTAAAAATTATTTCCACGATACCTACCTTTACATATATATATATATACATACACACATAAATTTATCATTTTCTTTCAACTATCCTATCCATTGTTTCTCTTATTTTTTTTTATATTATTTTATTAGTTTTTTTACTTTTATCCAATGGATGCGGCCCACCACATTAGCACTTATAAATTTACATTTTGCACTTATGGTCTTTTTCCTTTTACATCCCCTTTTTTTGAGTTCTTTTAAAAATGTTAATAACGAGGATATTTGTTCATATATTCTTTTATTTCTAAAATTTGGGCAGGCCAAATTAATAACAATAAACTAAATTTTAATTATTCTCTTTGATCCACTTAGATTAGGGTCTTACAAATCATCTCCTTTATG
This sequence comes from Dimocarpus longan, assembly GCA_022984855.1. Lineage (NCBI taxonomy): Eukaryota > Viridiplantae > Streptophyta > Magnoliopsida > Sapindales > Sapindaceae > Dimocarpus > Dimocarpus longan. Next base: position 18,585,046 of record CM041024.1, read on the forward strand.
AAATTGCATCTTCAAAATTTACGAATTATCTGAACTTAAAATATCTTACTCTAAAACTATTGCTTTTATTTTCTCATTAATAATTATAATAATTCTTTTCTCAAATATTCTCCAAATTCCCTTAGATATAGTATCGTGAAAGCAACATCATAACATTTCACACAAACTTGGACCGTCAATCAATAAAATCCTTGAATAATCATAATCATACTCTAATAAAATATTTTATAAATGTTCTCGTATATATGGTGTCGTAGATCCAACATTCCAACAATTCACTCCTATATAGACAATTATTAAACAAAACTCTTCTGAATAATAATAATTTTCCTTTTTATCACATCCAATACTATACAAAACTTAATAAATGATTCCCTATAATTCTTATACTTAATGTAACTTTCGAATAATGAACCAATATACACATTAATTACTCATTTTTCATTTTTATCATTTCTTTCTATACTTTTCAGAAATAATTAAATCATTCAAGATCATACCCTATGACATCAACACCATATCATATTCATAAAAATTTCATCCAATTATCTCAAAATTCATATCTACTACTTCATAACTCAATTTTAATTCTAATAAACATTAATTTTCTCAAACAAAAGATTTAATATCATACTTCCGCTACGCACTCTAATACTTAACTAAAATGTCTCTACTCACTCCATTAATAACACCACAAAACAATTATAAAATTTTACCCAACTTCCAAGAGTCATTCTGGAACTTTATTCGATACTCTAGAATTTCAATCGTCTAAAAACTCTAAGTCATAAATATTCGAAACATCATAATTCATATCATTAACCAAGATTATAAAAAATAAACATCCATAAGTAAATAGCTTCAAATTCTAATATATTGCCACCAATCTTTATTGATAGATACTTCTGTCCCAATTTGCTATAAGACACTGGTAATAATCCACAATATCATTTCTTGCAATAACAATTCTTCATAATGAATTAAAAATTCTTCATCAAAATTTTCTTGTAATTTTACCACTCTTTTCATTCAAATGAATATAAAATATCTAATAAAATTAAACCACAAAGAACCGGAAGTAACGAATATTCACTAATTAAAATTAATGTACTAACACAAGTGCAAATAAAGATTTATATCAATTTCGTGACCAATAAAAATAAAATTTCATCAAAAATATTTTTAACCAGTAAACTTGATTAAAAACCATCAAAATTATATCCAAGTCATAATCTTGTATGAATCCATAAATTACCTTATAATTGTAAATAATCTGAAAATCTATATCAACTAGTATCCAGAGAAATCTGTCATACGTGATGGAGATACTCAACACATATGCAGAGTTAGGGATAACTTCTATCATACACGTGCTAGATGATTATGATAAATCTATCATACGTGGTGAAGATACTCAACATACACGTAGAGTTAGGGATAACATCTATCATATACGTGTTAGACAATTAAATGACTCTAGATATCTGCCACGTAGGCGATTCTCTCGAACCTATAGACATGAAGTTTGCTTGACCATTAGAGGAGATGGTACAACTTTGGTGTTATGAAAAACTCTCATTTCAATCGTTTTCAAATCTCAATTTATTTTCATATATAAATTATATAATTTTATTTCTGAATATAAATATAATTCTTAATAAATATTATTCTCAAACATAAATAAATAATACTCAAATAATTCTGAAACTTTTCATATAATAAACTTAAACCGGAAAACAATAAATTCTTATTGGAATTTCAAATATGTAAACATATATATATATATACATATACAATTAAATTCTAATAATTCAGGAAATTAATTAACTAACAAATAGTTCATTTTTAATTATCTATAATTAATAAAATCTGAAATATAATTATAAATAATTAATTCAAAATAAACAAAATGACCCATTCACATAACTCTCTTGCTCAAATCTAGATCTAAAATAGCTTCTCATATGATTTCTCATAATCTTGGAATTGAATCTATTGCACACCAAATAAATCCAGAAATCAGCTCTAATTATTTCTTATTTTCTTTGTTTTTTTTTTTTCCTTCTTCTTCTCTTTCTTCTTCGGCTTGTTATGTTCTTCTCTGATTTGTTTTGCTTTGATTTCGTGTGTTTGATTTGCTTTATACACACACATTATATCACCTTACCTCCTAAAAAACTGCTCCTACGATACCGGTTTTTTTTTTTTTTAATAAAAAATTTATTATTTTCTTTTAACAACCCCACCCATCATTTCTCTTATTTTTTATTGTTATTTAATTATTTTTTTTCAATTTTTTTAATGAACACGACCCACCACACTATCATTTGTAAATTTATATTTTGCACCCCTAAGGTTTTTTTTCGTTTGCACCCCATTTTCATGAGTTATTTTAAAAATATCCACAAAAAGGATATTTGTCTATATATTCTTTTATTTCTAAAATTTAGGTAGGGCTAAATTAATAACAATAAACTAAATTTTAATTATTCTTTTGGATCCACTTAGATTGAGGCGGTGAATAGAAGTCTTTCCAAACTAAGGAAAATGCCCAGCAAATAAGGGCATGGATAGTGTATGATATGTATATGTATCTACCTTAAGGTACCAGATAGATGAATGGGGACGATGAACATTAGATGAGGACGATAAAGTTGTATATGATTGATGTTAATTTCATTGATGTTTTATTCATTCATTAATTAATTGTAAATTTTTGAAAATATTGTGTGATAGTACGAAGATGAACAGAGAGATTGAATCTCTAGATGAACTAGACGAAATATTATTTTTTATGCAGGTTAAACTACCCAGTTCGTGGAAAAACAAGCGAAACTTTGTCAAATTTATCTCAAAATTAACCAAAGGAAAATCAATTTTTAAATTAAATAAACTACACCTTGTACATAAGACACCAAATAAACTAATATTGAGGGTTCTTTGCAAGTGTCTTATCTATGATTGGATTTAGAGACAAATATAACCATAAATTTAGTCTGTTAGGTACATAAAAGTGTATGTAAATGACACTTTACCTACCTTTAATATCATATTCACTATTAGTTAATTAATTAAAAAAAACACTAAAGGTAAATAGTTTTTGATGGAATATTATAAGGGGTTTAACTACTTTACTAGTTGAATTGATTACTTTTTGAAAAAAAAAAAATTTAAAAAAGGAGTTCATGTTTCAAAATATTAAAAAAAATTAAAGAAAGAGTTCAAAAGTTAGAAAGAAAAAAGATAGTAAAGTAATTGGGTTTTGTGAGATTACAAAACCCGATATCAGTTTTTGTATGTCCACTAACACCGACGTTAGGTTTTCTACAAACATAGAACCTGATTTAAAAGCCTTGGGGTTTGTGAGCTTTAATACCCTGACGTCGAGTTTTGTATACCCATAAAACCTGACATCGGTTTTTATGAGTATACAAAATCCGATACTTTATTTATATCAAATAATTTCTAATTTTTCCTTCAATTTTTTTTTTTCGTTTCCAATGACCAAAAATACCAAAAAGATTTTTTTTTTTTAATTTATTTATAGAGTCTCTCTTATTTTTTGACTATCTGGGTATTAAGTTGATGACAAATGGAGGGATGATAGGGCTAATACCTCTAAAATCTCTGATATTCTTGTCAACATAAATCTTACTATAATAAGTTTTTTTTTTGTCCAAATTCACACCTCGGACAGTAAGATCAGTAGTGATAGGTATCTTAATTGTAGGAATTCCCCTGGCTTGAAGTAAATAATGTAAATGAATGTTCCATATTCTTTTATCAATGCTAGTCATTGTGTAAACAAAGTCCACCGACCGAGAAAAATTAACATTGTTAGGGGCCCTCATCATGAACTTATCACCACTAACATAGTTATTCCAATTCTACTCTCCATTGCATTTGACTATTATCATCACTTCATCCATTCCTATAAAATTCAAAGTATAAAATAAATTAGTCTCCTCTATACTCTTGTCATATTTAATATCTAATTTTATGTTTCCAAATTCATAAAAATCTAACCGAATATAATTACATATGATCAATACCAAACATACATAACACAAGAAAAAAAAAACAATAAAACTTTTCGGGTTTTGTGAGTCCACTTAACCCGAATCAAGTTTTATGTATCAACAAAATCTCGGGTTTTGTGAGTACACGTAAATCTATTAGGGTTATATGGGCTTACAAAACCCAATTCGGGTTTTATGTATTAACCAAAACCGATTCGGGTTTTGTGAGTACACATAAACCAATTCGGATTATGTAGACCCACAAAACTCAACAAATCAGAGAAAACTGCGGTCCTCCTTTTTTCTTCGTTTTCTATAGATAAGGTTAAATGTGTGTTTTTTTAGAGTTAAATAACTTTTAATGGGTGCACAAATAACCATTGCACAAATAATCTTCAATGGATGAGAAAAAAATTATAGATAATGAAAGAGGTGAAAATCTTATGAAAAAGAAAAGGGAACAAGAAGAAAGGTATTGTGGGTATAGGAAGTAATTAGTTTGTTTGAGAGGTTAAAAAGGAATTTGTGTAAAAAAGAGGTTAAAAACGTATTTTTCTCTTTTAGTTTGGATTTATTCTAAAAAGCTTGTTTCGTGTAAATTGCCCCAAATATAACTAGGGAAGAAAGAAATGGAATTGGTCTAATTAGTATAATTTTTACACCTACAAAATTTAAGGTTGAAAGGTATATATATATATGTATGTATGTCTGTATGTCTGTATGTATGTATGCATGGGGACAAGAAATACCTTAATTAATTGTAATTTTTGTATTCTCCCATTTGGATTAAAGTTCAGTAGGGGATATAACGTATGAAAAATAAATATGTACGCCACCCTAATAATGCCCAATGGTAGGTACGTGGCCCTAAAGATTTTCTCGTCTTCATGTAAGGTCGGATTGTTAGCATGACATGTTACGGGATCATTTGGGGTGCTTTTTGTAGTACATTTTTGTAATAACAATTTATTTAAGGGACAAGTATAAAAATAGCACATTAAATTAATGACTTAACATTTATGTCATTTTTAAAAAAATGTAACAATTGAGTCATAAATCATGTGTAAAAATACAAAAATATTCTTACAATAAATGTAATAATTGAGTCATTTTTCAAAAAATGTAGCATTCTCATCAATTTTATCAAAGGTATTTGTGTAAAAAAAAAAAATAAGGTTTGGGACTCAATTGTTAACTTTATTGAAATTAGACAAGATTGTCAATCCAATATTTAAAAGTGACATTTAGTAACATTTTCTTTTTATTTAATAGAATAGGATTTTGTACAATTCAAATACAATGTTTTTTAGTTGAGTTAGCCCGAATACTATAATAAGTTAACTTTTAAATCCAATCGGTTAGACAATTTTCACTAGGGAGATTTCATTTTCATCCTTATATTATTGGAAAAGGTTCACTTTTTTAAATACGAATCCAATTTTTACTTCTATGGTTCGGTATGTTTCAAAAAGGGATCATTTTAGTTTTTTTGGCCAAAAATTTAACGGTCAACGTTAACAAAAAATGGAAAAAGACTATATTGCCTTAACTATTTATAAACTCTATAAAATTATGATTTTACCCTTATTTTAAAATTAAAAATTATAATTAAAAAATTAAGAAAAGTAAATTATAAATTAATAAAAACCGATCTTCACTATACATCTATGATATGAACGGTACAGTGGAGATTGAACCACAAAATCACAATATAAAAATATTTGAAAAAAAGAAAAAAAAAATACTTGGAACTAATTAGGCACCGGAAACTTAAATGCTTGTTTGAGTTTTGAATTTGGAAATCTAGATTAGCTATTGGCTTACGTCAGCGTGGTTCCAATTTGAAATCAATTTTTTTTCCCTTTTTTTTTCAACTTTTTTATATATTGTTTTGATGGTTTGATCTCCACTAATCATCTCACAGATAAACAACAGAGATAAATTTTTATTAATTTATAGTTTTTTATTTTTAAATATTATTTTAATTAATTTTTATCTCCAGATTGATGATAGAGATTTTTTCTTTTTAATTATAAATTTTATATTATTTATTTATTTTAAATTCTAAAAAATCCTATTAAAATGAAAAAAATACATCTCTTCCCGTTAAAGTTGACCAATATTTGATTAACGGTAAAGACTAAAATGATCCTTTTTTAAAAATATATAAGACCATTGACTCAAAATGAATTCGCATTTAAAACCATGTGCTAAGATTAAAACTGAGATGGTTTTCGCATGATAACCAAAACATTTAAAAAAAAAAAAAAAAACAATTGATACTCGGCAATTGCACTCTTTTAGATCTCATTTTTATATGTTAATGACAATTAATTTATCAATCTCCGAGTCATCATTTAGATAAGCCAGAGATGATGCAATCAGAACTAAAATAAAACCACATCTCATTACTTTGAACTAGACATATACAAAGAGAAATTAAGTAGCTAGCTACAAAGCATATGTATATTAACGAGTAGACTAATTAATCAAACTATGTCTTGCCCCATACAAACCCCTGAACGGCAGAACTTGAGCGATGGATTTTCTTAAAATGAGCAAGATTCATGTTTCTTAGCCTCTTCATGCAATTATTATCATATATCTCCTTGATGATCTATTGCAGGACATGGAGAAGCACTAAAAGAAGGTGCAACTCTAACAGAAGAATAAACCTTAGAGCAGCTGCCTACAATATTATTGTTTTGATCTGAAGTATAACTTGAAGAACAAACTATAGTTTCTCCAACAAGTGCATCAAAAGTGATTGAACAATCAACAACTTCATCATTCTTACCTAGAGTTTGATCCATCAACCAAGGAATCTTCATAGGGTTAAGAGATGTTGTAGAAGATGATGGTGCTGAACTTGCATGGCTCTTCATGATCATTGCATGTTGAAGAGGTTTATAAAGCCTTGGGTTATTTCCCATCACACTGAAATTTTCTTCATGGTTGGTTATATTCTCATGATGATTTGTAAAGTTTGTCTTTGCATTTCTTCCTCTCAAAAGCCTTGCCGCGTCATCGTAAGCCAAGGCAGCCTCTTCTGCTCTGTCAAAAGTCCCTAGCCATAGCCTCAGCTTCTGTGAAGAGTCCTTGATTTCAGCAACCCATCTTCCTGATGGCCTTTGTCTCACCCCCAAAAATTTTCTTCCACTGTTGTTTCTCATGCTTCTTAATTTGTTCTCTCCAATATTTTCATGCAAGGTGTGGTTTTTGGTAGGGTTTTGGGGTTGAGTTGTGGTTTTTGAGCTCTCTGTGATGTCCATGAGAGAGGGAGGAAGATGGGTAATTAATTTGGTATGGATATGGATAATAAGGACAAATTGAGATGAGAATGATGATGGTGATTCTCTCATTTGGGTTTAATAGTGTTTCTCATATTATTAAAATTTAAATGATCAATCACTCAGACAATTAATATATTAGAATTTTATATTTCCAAGTAATCAAAATAGATGGATGTTTTTATTAGGCATATGACATATCAACTTTGATGTGCGACTAGCAACCACCAACCAACAATTTATAGTATAGAACACCATCTTTGAAGAACATTAAATCTTAAATAGGAAAAATAATTTATAGATTCAGATGACCCTAAAATTAGTTCTTGATCAGTCCTTTTAGCGTATATTTAAACAAATCGTTTTGGTAAAATTATTTAAAGGGTATTTCTTTTGATGAATTTATAAATTTAAGATTTATTTATTTTTTTTAAAGAACTTTGAAACTATATACCTTAAATCTCAATGTAAATTATGATACATCATAGATAGTATAATTAGTACGGTGTCCTAGTAATTTGAAGATGTTTGTCAGGTGAGAATTTGAGGTGGAACATGTAAGCTCTCAATTAGAGGCAGAAAACTCCGAAAGAAGCACTGCAGCGAGCTGACATATATAAGCTGTGTGTGCATATTGCAATATTTAATCATGATGTTTATTCTAATTAATACCTCACGAGAATAAATCCAATTGCCTACAAACAAAATTCACACCTCAAAAGCGCCAAAAACTAACAGCGCTCCACGTTTCTTTCTAAGTAACCTCATCCTTTGCTCTCTGATCATCATGCTAAAAAATTAAACTGATGTTTGGAATTTTGTCATGTAATGGGTGTCTTTGTTAGACTTTTGGAACAGGGATGCCCACCAGAGCAGTACTCTTGCTCTAAGTTTGTCATTTGCCTTTTCAAATTTGAATAAAATCAAAGCTATAGGCAGTACTAAATTCTTGTGTACTGCAAGAATCCTCAGGAATTTTTTACTTTTCTTGTTGGATTTTTCATGACAGCCTTTTGTTTTATTGGAAGTTAATTTGCTTTTTCACTGCTTTGTCACAAAGATAACATCATCCAAAGGATCACTTGGCTTTTCTCGTTGGACTCTTCATCCTACCATGAGAAGTTCCTTTTAATTATTAGCCAATGTCTGCTGGAATGACAGAGGTATACGGTATTAAAATATAGACACCTGCATGGTTACGATTGTCCTCTAAACTAATTTAAGTAATTCAAATATATATATATATATATATATATAGACATCTGCATATATTCAAAAAAAATTAAACCAAACCTTATTATATTGACCCAAATCTAAATATCATACAATTAATATGGGACATGCTTGACGGTATATTTATGGATTCAACGGAATGAAATTACATTTTTTATTTTTAATTTTTTATAAAACTTGATGGACTGACTGAGGGATTTATTAATAGAGAAATAAGGAAAAGTTTTCGTTTTTGAATTTATTATAATTAATCTAATATTTAAGGTAGGGAACATGATTTCCACTTACAATCTCGCTACGTAGATACGATGTATATGATACAAATCTAACTTTATCTTGTCAAAACAAATTTCATCCCCCTTAAAGTAGATTAATTACAGACATATCCATAAAATTATCATTTTAGTTTAGAATCTCTTTACCAGTGCAATCATGGGTGTCTTTTGATTGAAGTTGATTTTTGACTTAGTTGACTGTTCTCATAATAGTTTTGTGGAAATTTTAAATGTGAGGTCATAAGATAAAAGGATTGGATATGATTAATTGTTAGATAATTTTAAATTGAGTGGAACATTGAGATTAACCCATGAATGTTGTCCTCAATTGCACCTTTATTTCTTCTGTATTATGAAAGTTTTCCGCTACAATTATACCACTATTTCTTTTGTTCATAAATATACAAATTTGACCATATAGTAGTATATTCAGACAAATTATTAAATAAGGTAATTTTTTAATTTAAATCTATCACTGGATGGACACATTAAAATGTTTGATATGCAAAAATAAAAATAATTTAGTAAAAATTTTTATTTTTATGTTTCAATTAATTTAGTAAAAATCTAATAATTTATGTTTATTTTATTTGTTAAATATTAATTATTAGAATTTTGATTAAATTGTTATAAATATAAATTTACATATAAGGCATATTTTAAATGATACCAAAATTTTTCAAAAAATTAGTAGCATTTTATAATTAAATAGTAAAAGTATTACTTTGTTTTTTATTTTAATTAATTTTTTTATTAAATCAGTTTTACTCAAATAACATAAATTAGGGAATAACCATATTTTCACAGCTTTTATTAAAGTTAAATGTTAAATTTCACCAAGAAAGAAAATTAAGAAACCAAAAAACTCTAGACTAGTAGCCTTATTATTATTATTGAAAAGAGGCTAGTAACTTTTAATAATGAGAGAAAAATAAAAAATAAAAAAAGAGAGGAATTTTTAATGATTGGGCCTACTATAACAAACAACAAAACTTTGGATTGGTGGGCCTAATGTCGCATCTATTCAAATCTTGTCTGATCCGATCCGGTACTGTGAGGTTTGAATTTCTACTTGGGCTCGATATGTGGATTAGGGGGACAAACCCCTCCCTAAATACGATTGTTTGATAAAGAAAACCAAATTACGGTTTTTTTAATAGTTCTGGATATTATTAATGGATGAATGAAAATTAAAATCTGAAATCAAAACACAATATATATATATATGTATATATATATATTATATTCTCTTCTAACGTCTCAAAATATGTTTTGATTGTCTATTTTTCAAGGCAAAAACATTTAAAAACAAATACTTTTATATTTATATATAACTACTTTCATAAATTAAATTTTATTGATAATAATAAATATATATAATTTTATATAATAATATTTTAATAAAATATTAATTTCATGTAACTGATAATTATAAGTATATTCATAAAATATATATTATTAAAATAATTATGCAATTACTGGTTTATATATGGTTACTCAATAAGATTCTTCAATAACAACTTTGAATTGGTTATAAGATTCATCAATAACAACTTTTGAAACAAATATAAAGTTTATTATTGAAGAATTTTATTGGATAATTTTACCTAAATGAATAGAGCAAATTACAATTTAGCTACCCAGTTGAAACGCTTTCACAGGCGGAGCAATTGTTTTAATGTTATTACAATTTATCCCCTTACCGTTAGTAAGATTCGTTACATTTAATCGAAAATAGTATCAAAACAGTAAAAAGACGAAATTGCCCTTTGACTGGAGTTGACCAGTTGACCAAATATAAGGTTTGGTCAACTCATCAATCTCTCTCTCATTCTGCCAGACTGCCTCTTCCTCTCATTCTTCTTCTCTTCTTCCGCTTCTTCCCTTTCCTTCTTCTGCTTCATTCTTCTTCTTCCCTTCTTCCCCTCTTCCCCTTCTTCTTTTTGGAGCAGATCGGAGGACACGAACCCAGATCGGGGCTTCTCAGACGAACCTAGATCTGGGTTCGTGTCAGGAACCCAGATTTTTGGGTTCGTCACGAACCCAGAAATCTGGGTTCGTTAGGAACCCAGATCTGGGTTCCTCAGACGAACCCAGATCAAGGAACCCCGATCTGGGTTCGTCTGAGGAACCCCGATCTGGGTTCGTGTCAGGAACCCAGATCTGGGTTTGTGTCAGGAACCCAGATTTGGGTTCCTCAGACGAACCCAGATCAAGGAACCCCAATCTGGGTTCGTCGGAGGAACCCCGATCTGGGTTCCCGACGAACCAAGATTTCTGGGTTCCTGACGAACCCAGATTTCTGGGTTCGTCAGGAACCCAGACGAACCCAGATCGGGGTTTTGGGTTCGTCGGAGGAACCCCGATTTGGGTTCGTGTCAGGAACCCAGATCTGGGTTCCTGACGAACCTAGAAATCGAACCCAGATTTCTGGGTTCGTCAGGAACCCAGAAATCTGGGTTTTTGACGAACCCAGATTGTGGGTTCGTCAGGAACCCAGAATTCTGGGGTCCTAAACCCAGAATTCTGGGTTCTGAATCAATTTTTTTTTTTTCAATTTTGTGATATTGATAATTGTTTGGGTTGATGAGGATGTTTAACCAGTGGCTTTGGGTGATTTGGTGATTTTTTGATGCTGTAAATTGGGTTGATGGATTGAAGTTGAATTTGTGAAGTTGATGACTTTGGGTTTGATGGATTGAAGTTGAACCGGTGAAGCTGATGAGTTTGACCATGTTTTTGGTTAATATTTCATCTGTAATTTTGAGTTTATTTAATTTTTAAAATTTATTTTTAAAAATTAAAAGTAAAGTTAAAAGACTATTTTGTCCCTCGTACAGTTAATTTTAATGGAAGATGTTAACGGTGGGAGGGTAAATTGTAATAACATTGAAATAATTGCTCTGCCCGTGAAAGCTTTTTAACTGGGTAGCTAAATTGTAATTTGCTCAAATGAATAAGTTAGCCAAACCCTAAATATGAAAATACAAAAAGGCTTGTTTGATTTTCTATACTTAATACTTAAAAAAAGAAAAAAAAAATTTCATCTTCCCTCATCCTCCACCATTTCTCCTATTTGGTCAACTTCTCTTTTTTCTTTTTGTGTGTTTTTCGTTGATAATGGTGGTGGGTTCGAAGATGATGTTCATCTGAGTTTAAATCGAACCTAGATAACCATCATCTGGAATTGAAACCTAGATAATACATTATTTGGGACGAACTCAAATGAATCCAATTAAACCTAGATGAACATCATCTAAGTTCTAATCGAACCCAAATGAACATCATTATAGATGATGTAGATTATGTTCATTCTAGATGATGTATTCGAACCTAGATGAAGAATGGCGAGAGTTTATAATGATATAGGTTGTTGGGTTGATGATGATGGTGGGGTTAAGGTCGATGATAGTGGATTAATGATAGATTGGTGGGTTCTTGAGTTGAGATTGATGATGATGATAGTGGGGTTGGGGTTGATGATGATGATGATGAGTTGCTAGGTTGATGATGGTGAGTTGAGGGTTAATGACAATGATGGTTGTCACATTGAGGTTGATAATGATAAATTGATGGAGATCCAATCCCTACCATTTTTTTTTTTAAATAAACTTTTCTTTTTTCTTTTTTTTTTCTTCTAGATTTTTTTTAAAAAATTTTTTTTGGTGGAGATCCATTATTTTTATTTTAGAAAATTTTTATATAATTTTTTAAAAAATATAAATATTAAATTTTATTTTTAAATTGATGGATGGTTATTTTTTTAAGAAAAAATTATTTTTAATTCTTATTTATTATTTATAATTTTAGATTTTAAAAGAAAATAATAAAACGTAAAAGACGAAAGTATTCTTAATTCAAATTAGTTTAACATGTGTTTTCGTTTAATTTTAGGCATACCTCAAAGGTGTTTGTACAATTTATTATTTTGCAAAATTAAGGAGAGGCATGTTCCCGACCCTAACATAGTGTAGGTCCTCTAATGATAATTAACTTGAAAATTTGGGAATGGGAGATTGATGACGAAATAAATTATTATTATTGTTTTAAATAGAAACTTATGCATTAGTGTATATTATTTTTAATTAATCTGAATTCTTAAATAAGTTTCAAGAATGAAATACATTTTTCAGGTATCTTATAAAAATTTTATTTTTTTAGTAGAGGGGTCAAACACTAGAAATATAAAGATTTTCAGTTTATTCATATTAAATTTATAAGGTGACTATAAGATTAACAAAAAAGAATTTTCTCTGGAATGTTTTCAAAAAATCCATTTTTTAATTAGATCGATTATGGTTTTCACAGGATTCTCATGAACTCAAGTGCAGAATTAAGATGGGTTTCACCAGTTTTCATGAAATTCTCTTGAACTTAGAAAGGGGAGCTGACATGGGACATGTTGGAGATAATGTAATTGCTTACTTGGTAAACTTATGCATTAGTGTATATTATTTTTAATTAATCTGAATTCTTAAATAAGTTTCAAGAATGAAATACATTTTTCAGGTATCTTATAAAAATTTTATTGTTTTAGTAGAGGGGTCGAACACTAGAAATATAAAGATTTTCAGTTTATTTATATTAAATTTATAAGGTGACCATAAGATTAACAAAAAAGAATTTTCTCTGGAATGTTTTCAAAAAATCCATTTTTTAATTAGACCGATTATAGTTTTCACATGATTCTCATGAACTCAAGTAAAGAATTAAGATGAGTTTCATCAGTTTTCATGAAATTCTCTTGAACTTAGAAAGGGAAGCCGACATGGGACATGTTGGAGATAATGTAATTGCTTACTTGGTTGTTTATATATATATATATATATATATATATATCTCAAATCTAAGAAATTGTGGAGATCCATCGATAATTGTAAGAGATAGATACGCACATTATTAAATATGTTCACCTCAAAATATTTGTGTTATTAATTATTATATATGTTTTGTTTTTTAAAAGTTCACATCGAATGAGCCAAAAATTTTCAAAAACCGGTACAGTTCCAAGTTTAAAAATGGCCATCTAAAAATATTTGTGGTATTATTATTATTATTATTCAGATAGCACGACAATTCTACAAAAAGCTCATGTTTGATCCTGAGTTAGCCAATTGTACTAATTATGGACTTTAAAGTAGACAATTCAACAATCAAGTTTAACGGAAATGATATAACAATGTCAAACGAATGGAAGTCTCCCATCATCTTTTATCAGGGAGAAGTGTTGGAATATAATTGTTAATAAACTAAAAGTCTAAAACATTTATGTTAGGTGCCTGATGATCAAAATTTTTATCAAAGAATAAGACTAGAAACACTCTTTGTTGATGGATGACCCCCACGGAAAAAAGCTTGAGAAGCTGCCAAATTTGAGAATTTTCAAATTGAAGCAGTCATCATATGTGAAATGGCTTGTTCTAATGGGGGGTTCTCAAAACTCCATTTCTTGAAATTGTCTCAGCTATATTCAGTGGAAAAGTGGACTATTGAGGAAGGTGCATTGTGCAATCTTAGAGAGTTGGAGATTGTAGAATGTAAGCGATTGAAGATTGTTCCAAGAGGGTTGTGGCTAGTGACAACCCTTCGCAATTTGAAGTTGGGCTGCATGCCATATGAATTCAAAATGATGGGACAAGATCGCAAGGATTAGAGCATGTATTTCCAAATTTCCAATATAAGAGAAAATAAAATGCTCTTCGTTCAGCTTTTATGTGGACAGTGTCAAATTATCAAAATGTTCCGATCTGGAAGGCTGGAGTCTTTTCTGCAAATTGAGGGTCACAATGCTTCTAATTGATGCTGTTACGAACTTTTTCTCACTTCGGTACTTTACAAGTACCTGAAGTTGTGCTTTCCTGAATATCATGTTGATGCTTGGAGCTAAAGTTTTGTTTCAGGAGCTTTATTAAGACTGGTTCTAGTGTCCCCTAGTCTCCAAATATTCATTGCCTTGTTCCAAGGGTTGCTTTGTTGTCTTTTACATGGTTATTTATTTAATAAATACACATCCATGTACATACTTTTTTTTTTGGTTGTCTCATCTAAAGATGGTTCCAAAAAAAAAAAAAAAACAGAACCCTTTACATTGGCTGAGATGACTAGATAAGCAAATGTAATAGGACAATGTCATTAAGTTTGAGACAGTAGCTCTTAAAAATTTGCCAAATTTATAACAGAAGCGTACAAAGAAGGATGCCAACTCGAATGGGAGTGGGTGGCTCAAAAGCATGGCACGTAGGATATGATGGGCCATCCCCATGAATAATGCTATTGGCTAGAAACAGCTCCGCTTTCTACACCATCAAATACTCATCACACATTTTTTCTCATGATATACCCCATCAACCAGACATTCAAGTTCAACAACTACAACTCCATTTCTCACGCTGGTTTGAGACTTGAGAGGTTAGATAAAATGGCAATGGTCATGGCTGTCCGATGTTCAGCCACTGCTAAACTCTCTCTTCCTTCCTCCTCACAAAGACCTTCCTCCAAACCCCACTTGAGACTGAACTCTCTCTTGTTTCCAACATCAACTACCTTCTCTTTCTTGGCTCTTTTTAATGCTCCAAATCAAGCCAAAGCTCTCACTCTTGACAAAGACCAGATTGTCTCCTCTCTTAATGAGGTAACCTTTTACCATTTGCATCTACTGGTTCTTTTCTTGTTTTTCTGAGTAATTTTTTTTCAAATGAATTTACCACTACTATTTGTCATAATTTGGTTTCTTTTATGAATTGATAGGTGGAGAAAACGATTGATCAAGTCCTGGAAGCCGGTTCCAGTATTATTGACATAACACAGAAGGTTCTTGATGTTGTTGGGGGTGCTTTGAAGCCAGCTATTGATGCAGCATTGCCAGTTGCAAAGCAAGCTGGAGAGCAGGCGTTGGAGTTAGCTTCTCCAGCCATTTCTGAGGCTACAAAGAAAGCTCAAGAAGCTATTCAAACCTCTGGCGTTGACACAGAGCCAGTTCTCACTGCTGCCAAGGTCTGCATTTCTCAACTTCATTTCCCCTTTTTTCCTTCTTGTTTTGTTAATTGCTGCAGTGTATGATGTGTTTACATTGAAAGTGGGTGCCCGTTTTTATTTTTGATTTTATTCTATATATAAATGTATATGACTGCTTCTCGGTTTTTTAGTGAATTTTTGATATAAATGGTGTTTGATGGTTATGTTTCTATAGTTTAAATGTTTGTTTCAATAAGAAACTGATAATGTGAATATTGACATATTGGGAAAGTAACTGGAGTGTTAATTTTGCACTTCGACCGACTTAGAAACAAAATTGATGGACAGAATCTTATCAACTGTCAATGATTTTCCTTAAGACTTGAAGTTTCTACTACGTCATTGTAATTTCAGTTCGGTTAAATTTCAATAAAGAACTTTAAATCAGTTGCTTGTGATCCATATAGAAATTAAATAAGACAATTTAGCCTTGGTTCAGGCTTCATCTTCTATAGTTTTGAAACAAAGCTTTTCTCCTTTTTTACTATGAATTCTACGTTGCTTATTATCAATAAATGGCTCTATCTTTTATACTGTTTCACTGTTTTGTTTTCAAATTGTGTGTCCAAATTTTTGTCCTTTCCAAGGACTAAATTTTCCTTATTATTCTTCAATTTTTTCTGTGTATGCTTGTGTTAATCCACTTAGAGTAATACTTTGCACCTTCAATTACTTCTATCAGAACCAGACTATCTGGTAATATCTGACATAAATGTTAGCTTTGAGCAAGTAAATCCATATTAAGGCCCTTCCAAACTTTCATTCATAAAATGAATGGTTCTTTTCTGACAGACAATAGCAGATGCAGCTCAAGAAACCACAAAGGTGGCCAAGCCTATCGCTGCATCAACTATTGAAACCATCTCATCTTCGGATCCAGTTGTAATAGTTGGAACTGCTGGAGCTTTATTTGTTGCATACCTCCTCTTTCCTCCTATCTGGTCTGCAATCTCATTTAGCTTCCGTGGTTACAAAGGTGATTTTTCTGTTTTCCGTTTTGTGCACTAGCTTTATTTGAGAAATTTTTGTTTGGATTTGATGTTTGTAGTTCAGTTTTTTTTTTTTTCTTTTGGAACAAGTATGTTGAGTTTTTAAGACGAGGCATGGAGAGATAAAAGAGGAGTTTCTCACCTATAACAAGGTTCCATTCACTTGCTATTTTGAACATAACGATTGAACATAGGATCCCAGACTTCAAATTCCCCGCCAAATCCAATATCAACATGAGTAAACTTGAAAAGATTAAAAATAAATGTCAGCTATAGTATGTGAATTTCCTTTCCTTTGCAGATTTTAGATCAATATTACTGGAAGAGCTAGTGTTATAATGTGGGCCTAACATGTTATTATTTGTTACCCTCTAGGTGATCTTACTCCTGCTCAATCACTTGATCTCATTACCACGAAAAGTCACTTTATGATCGACATTCGATCAGAGAAGGACAAGGACAAGGCTGGAATTCCTCGCCTTCCCTCTAGTGCTAAGAACAGAATGATTCCAATTCCGTAAGTAAAACAGTATATCCAGCTGCCTCACTGCATGTACTTCTCTTCCATTCTCCACTACTAATTTAGATACCAAATGTACATACATGCATGCATCTATTTATGCGAAAAATTGTAAGAGCATGAGCATTGTGATTACTCATTATTTCTTTGTCATCTTCAGCTTGGAAGAACTGCCTAGCAAGTTGAGAGGACTTGTCAGAAACGTGAAGAGAGTAGAAGCTGAAATCGCAGCTCTGAAAATTTCGTTTCTCAAGAGGATCAACAAAGGCTCCAACATCATAATCCTGGACTCGTGCGTTTTTCCACCTCACTAGTCTTTTCACAAATAACATACATAGCCTTTCTGTTCTAGACCAAGAATTCTGTTCTAGTGTTTGGATTTAATGTCAACGTCTCGTATTTATATATACCTTATATAAAACGTCAGTTCTAGATGATTATCAGGTATACTGCTTGCATTAGTTAACGCCACTTGATGATGCTCAGGTACTCAGATTCAGCAAAACTTGTTGCAAGAGTACTAACAAGTCTTGGCTTCAAGAACTGCTGGGTTGTGTCTGGTGGATTTTCAGGCAGCAGAGGATGGTTACAAAGTCGGTTAGGGGCAGATACGTATAAATTTTCTTTTGCAGAGGTTATCTCACCATCCCAGATCATTCCTGCAGCGACCAAACGTATTGGTACAACGGCCACAAGGTTTCTACCAGGTGGTTCAGATTAGAAAGTTTTGCCTTGGGTTTTAACAAATTTCTGAAATGTGCATTCTTGGTCTAGATAGGAGCTTCTGCAATTATGGGGTTGTAATTCTTTGATTAATGTAAGCTATTGATCATTTACATATCATATATTAGTTGCTTCAATCCTCCTTTTTTGTACTTGATAAAATGGTTCAGGAATTTTAAGGTTGAAAAGGCTTCAATAAATACCATATTATCAATTTGGTAAGTTAGTTTTCACTATAACTAAATTCATATCTTAAATTGTATACTCGTAAGTGATAAAACATTTTCTTTTATCTTATGAGGTTAAGAGTTCAAGTCTTATCTTTATTCTAAAACGTAAGACGTGGGTAGTTTTTAATGAATTTAATTCCCATTCTTTAATTTTAAATAATCGAAAAAAACAACTCATATCCTAAATTGAAAAGTTTTATTATTAACATATATATATTTTTATATTTATTAATATATGTTTTATGTGACACTTTTAAAAAAGTTTGATGTAATATTATATTTACTAAGTATTTTTTTTTATTATTTACCAGTGACGTGTGCCACTGGACAGTATCTGTTTTTGGTAATTTGAATGGGATAGACATTGCATCTCGTTGCCAGCGCAGCTGCAAGCACATTGGTTAGACACAAAATTGACAGGTTTGCAAATAGTATGAAACTTGAAAGCCATTTCAAACCTGCCTCAACAACCCGGCACCAAGTGCAAAATTAACAGCTCAACTACTAGCCTAACACGCAAACGTCTGCCACTATGATTTATTTCAATTTTTTAATTAAACTCGGAACCAGTTAAAGATCTATTTAATGATCCAATGATTATGAGACAACTATTACATTACTGACTGGTGAAATAATTAAAAACTTCTAACCATAAAAAATTGCAAACAATAGATGTAAACATTTGCACTGCACATGGAAAAAATTTTTAATATAGTTGATATGGTGACTCATTGATCCATATTAGTGTATTAACTATGAAACAATTTCATAGAATATTTTTTCCCTCATATGTTTTCAAAACCTAGTATTAAGTTTTTTTTTTTGGGATAATCTTATTTTCTTCTGTAATTTGTCATGATCCCAAGATCCTCTAGTATTTTTTAAAATTATTAATATTGTTTTATCAATTTATGGAATAGATTAAATATCTCATATGATATATGAAAATATCCAAAAACTCTTTATCATTAAAGTTGATGTTAGAAATTAAAGTTTAAATATTAATATGGATGGTAAAACTATAGGTATGCTTTAATAATTTCAGTTATTTCAGTAACAATAATAAGGATAAAATGAGATTCCTAAAACTATAAATAATAATTAACGATAATATCACATTACAAAGAGAAAAATAAGATTACCCAATTTTTTCCCCCCAAAACCTAGTATTATCATTATAAAACCAAGAATACAGTTAGTAGCTATACTATTTTTCATCTTAATGTATGTTTGATATAACTTATTACTGATTATAAGTATATTTTTAATGTCTAAAGCTCTTTTTGATTTTTTTTTTTTTTTATATCTGTTGGTTGTCATCTTAGTAGAGTTTTTGAACAATTAAAAAGCTGAAAAATTTCTACTTGAAAAATCTCAAATTTTGAGTTTTTTCAGATAGATTTTTTTGATACATTTATAATTTAATTTTTTAATTAATAATCAAATAATTAATAATTTTTTTTTGAAAAACTTTATAAATAAAAATTTACTTCCAAAATATCTATTTGGAAAAGTTTATCAAACGAAACCTTAGATGAAATCACACAAGTAACAAAACCCACTAAACGACAAAAGAAAGTAATAAACCAAGCAACAGAGTTTTGAATTTTTGGAGAAACGCTTTATCTGGTACTTACTATGATCATATTATGAGCTTTCACTCTCGCTCCTCTATCTCAAGTGAAAATGGCTACCTACAATTACAAGCCTCTCAACTCCATCACCGTCTCCGACATCCAAGCCGTTGGGCTGCCATCACAGGTGGCGGAGGACCTCCATCAAAAGCTCACCAACATCCTCCGTAATCACGGCGCTGACACTCCCGCCACCTGGCACCATATCTCCACCCGTCTCCTTAACCCGGACTTGCCCTTCTCCTTCCATCAGATGTTGTACTACGGTTGCTTTAAGGACTTCGGACCCGAAGCCCCTGCCTGGTTACCCGACCCGTATGCTTTTTTTTTTTTTTTTTTAATTTTTAATTTACTTGCCTAGTGGATTTCAATGGTAAAGTTTTACCTCATGATTTGGGTTTTGGAATTGTTTTAGAGTGTTACTATCCTATTTCTGTTTTATTTAATTGTAATAATAAAAGTTAGTTTTATTAGTTTCGAATTCGAAGAAGGATAGAAATTTGATATTAAAATATGATTAGATTGGATTTAATCTATCTAACCATAAATTAGCTGTTATGTAATGTCTGTTTAAATTGAGACTTGCTCTTAATGAATAATAATCAATTAAGTTGTTTTCTGAAAATACGTTAGTTTTTGCTATCATTTGGGAGGTTCTGGTTTCGCTAAAAGTAAATTAAGTTTTATTTTTGACGTTTATCTTTCGTGTGCATAATAGTATTACAAAATAATCATGAAGAGAAAAAAAATTGGAATTCGTATGACTCATGATTATAAGTTATTCTTGAGAAAATGAAAATGGAATATCAAACCAATTAATTAAATTTAAATTTTAGGTGGCGAAGACAAATTAGTGATAAAATGTAGTTTGGAGTGTAATTTATAGCAATATGGAGGTTTTTTTTTAAATTATTATTTATTGCTTGTTAGGGAGGCTGCAAAATTAACAAATGTTGGCCGGTTATTAGAGAGGCATGGAGTGGAGTTTTTGGGTTCGAGGTACAAGGATCCTGTGTCCAGTTTTTCGGACTTTCAGGAATTTTCAGTCTCAAATCCTGAGGTATTAGTGATATGACTTTAGGGTGACATTCGTGTTGATTTGCTTATTATGCTTCTTCAAAGTACTGTTTATTACAAAATTATAGTTTGATGTCTCTTTGTTTTGTTAGGTTTACTGGAAGACTGTACTTGATGAAATGAGTATAATGTTTTCGGAACCTCCTCGATGTATTTTACGTGTGAATCCACATGGGGAAGGCTCGAACCCTGGTGGACAATGGCTTCCTGGAGCATCTGTGAATCCTGCGAAACATTGTTTGAGTGTAAACAGTAAAAGAGGTTTAGATGACATTGTAATAAGATGGCGTGATGAAGGAGATGATGATGTACATGTAAAGAGCATGACACTTGAGGAATTGCGCGGAAAAGTTTGGTATGCTAATTTCATCTTAAAGGATGTCTGAAAGACTGAAAGTGGTTTTCTTGTCTCTCAAAATTCATTAATATTTCACAACAGATGAATTAGATCCAAGGCTAGGTATTGGAAGTTCTCAGAAGATGTATTGAGTTGAGTGTTGGTTTTATGGTTCTGCCTGCCATTTTTTACGGCTTATGCTCTGATTTGAAAAAGCATAAAAGCATTATTCTAGTTAAAGCATAGTTGCTTCTTCAGAGTACTTACTGACAAAAGAAGTTTGTGTGTTATCATGTAGTTTTGAAGTTTGGTAAGATGTGTTTCTTTTATTTATTGACTTGATCTTTGCTTAATATGTTTTGCAGAAGCATAGCCTCTTATGTTATAATGTTAATCTTTTATTTTAGTGGGAAGATTAAGTCTACGTCATGTTTCTAATTTTCATTATGTTTCAAAGTTCTACCTATGCTGAATAGTATACACCTCAATGCTGTAGGTTGGTGG
Organism: Dimocarpus longan; assembly: GCA_022984855.1. Classification (NCBI taxonomy): domain Eukaryota; kingdom Viridiplantae; phylum Streptophyta; class Magnoliopsida; order Sapindales; family Sapindaceae; genus Dimocarpus; species Dimocarpus longan. The sequence goes on from CM041024.1 coordinate 18,606,891, forward strand.
CACACGCACTTGATACTCTGGGTTTGGACCGGGGGTCTGCAATTGCAATTGATATGCCAATGAATGTCAATTCTGTGGTTATCTACCTAGCTATTGTTGTGGCAGGATATGTAATTGTATCCATTGCTGATAGTTTTGCTGCAGTTGAAATATCAACAAGGCTCAAAATATCAGATGCGAAAGCTATTTTTACTCAGGTTATAAACATTATCCTTAGGTTATAAAGATTATCCTTTTGAAGGAACCAGAATTTCATACTGAAATTTTTGTGGTTCATGTATATATATTTGAGCTTATCGAGCTAAATAATCAATGCTGTTTGAATTTTCTTGTGAATTGTTATGTTTGATTTCTATTTTTATCATGCTTCTTATATAAATTAGCTGTAATCCAGGCTCTCAATGTATGCTTCATTATATCAGGATCTGACGTGACAAATGTGGCTTCAATCATTTGTTTGGCATAATTCACAACTTCTTACCATCGCCATATTGAAGTTAACTTGTTCCTGCCATAGTGACTGCATTTTTTTTTTTTTTTTTTTTAAATTATGCTTCTTGCACTCCAACCATGGAATGATGTTATCTTTACTGAAGTCCGTTACAATTGTACTCTTCTGGAAGACTAAAATTCCCAAAATTATGCTGAAAACTTGTATGTCATCCTGAGTAATTGTGAAAGTGAAAGGGGCTGTTATTAGAAATCTCTTGCTGGACACTGCAAACCAGGCTTCATTTATAGAATAATTGTTTGCTTATTCATCTATCATGGATTGGGGGTCTATATGAGATCCTAAGGGATTTGATTTTTTTTATTTTTTAAATTTTAATTTTAATTAATTAATTTTTTTGTTTTACATAGACATGAAGGAGGTTATAAACATATCATGCAGCTCTGCGCTAATTGGAGCCAATTAATGGTTTAACAATTAGTTAAAATATAAATATTTCTGAATTGCTCACTGAGAATTTGGATCTGTAAAAGCTGATCTGTCAAGTCCTATATGAGCTATGCACCTTCTTATTAACATGCATGAAGTGTAATTCTTGGTGCTAATATGCTGTGTCTTATTCTCCTGATCAATGGTAGTTTTATGGCTGTCTGTGATTATTCAAAAGCATTAGTAGGCCAGTAGATTTGACATCCATACTCTAGTGGCTATATGCTATCTGGAGATGAGTGTTATGATGTTTGGCTTTTTTTGTTTTTTTTTTTTTCAACGGAAAGTGTTATGATGGCTGTCTATGTGCTAAATCGTCAGTAATAGTTGTACAATCTTCTTCCTAGGTTCTCATTTGTCATTGAAGAAGTAATGAAACCGTATGTTTTGAGAGGGGAAGTGCTTTGCAATTCTATTTCAATTTCGTGTTCTTTGATAGCTTCAAGCCTGCATCTGTTGTTATATCATACATATGGGTTTGGAATAATTCCTTCCAAGATTGTGTTCATCATAGGATTTGGATTTCACCACTTGGGTTGAAATTTGGTGCATTTGGGATACCCCTTATGAATATTTTGTCAAAATATCACATCATCAAACATATTCAAATTGTGCAAATGAAAACCCATGTACTAAGGAATTTGGATAAAGGATTATGCGTGTGATCCACATACATATATTTATTATTTTTTGTAGAAGTTTTTCAGATGATAACTTTTGTACCTTTTGACTTTTTTATTCAAAATTAACCACATTATTTTGGTCACATCAATGAGCTAGTATCGAAAATGAGTGGTCAAGTTCTCTGTTCTCAGCTTTAGCCTAAAGCAATTACAATGCTGTTATCATCTTTGCATAATCATTTCTTTCTTTAATCTTTTACTGTCAGGATGTAATCATTCGTGGTGACAAAAGTATACCCTTGTACAGGTGAAGTTTCGTTACTTTCTGGCTACATGCTTGAACAATCTGTATCCCCATTAATTTCTTATGCTAGTACGTCTGATGGTTTAGTGTTGGTTCTGCAGTAGAATCAGGGATGCCCAAGCACCTATCGCAATTGTTATTCCAGCCAGAGGTAGCTTTAACAAGGAATTGCGTGATGGTGACATTTCTTGGCATGATTTTCTGGAGAGAGCCAGAAATTTCAGGTATGAACAATTTTCTATTTTACCAATGCTACCTTGTCAATCCATATGCAGGATCATCTATGGTATTTACTCTTATATTTACTTTCTTAATGGTTGGGTAGAAGTGACGTATATCTTGTTTTGAAGCGTAACATTCTACCGTTATAAAATTTTCTATCAGCCATGCCTAATAGTTAATGTAGGATGCTGTAGATTGATTCCATCTTGATCCCTAAGATACAATCATTAGGGATAATGACATAAATTAGGCTTGAAAATCAAGGTTTATCTGTTTATGAAATAAAGAAATTGAAAGGAGAATTTAGAAGAAAAAAAGATCAGAGGGAAGTAGAATTCAGAAACTGGGGGGATCAAATCTATCCAAATTGTTAGAGATGAGAGAAAAGAGGGAAAATAGTAGCAAATGATCCTTCATGAATTGAATTGGAAGCAGAACTCAACATCCACAATGGTAGAGACGAGAGAAAAGAGGGAAAATGGTAGCAAATGATCCTTCATGAATTGAATTGGAAGCAGAATTCAACATCCATACTTGAGCCTTTATATAGGTTCATATGCTACAGAATCCACTTGTTGATATGATGTAGAAAGAACTGAATCTATTTACAATTCCTTTGGTTTGACCTATTTTCGAGTGTATTCATATTTCAATGCTTGTATCATACTACTTAATGTTAGAGTGAACAAAGAGAGTGAACAATGGAAATGCATTCCAAATGTCAAAATTATGAAAGTGTTACAAACATTAGATGTGCAAAATTGCAAGTGATTATTTCCTGAGAGATGGGGACTGGGGACTCTTCAAAAAGAAATGATAATGTGGAAAGCAATGTCTTGTTGCTAATTCCGTACCTGTTCTTGGACCAGTTTATGGGTTCATGTTAACATCTAGAATGGGTGCACCTTAATAACCTCATGTTGTTAGATGCTTAATGAAAAAATATATAATCTATCTAAACGTCTCATGATTAATGATTTCTTCATGTTGGATAACAAGTTAGATATCAGGGTGGCTCTAATGCTGGTGCTGTATCTGTTCATCTTGTGTTCAAACCTGCAGAGAAGATGAATTTGTAGCTGTTGAACAACCTGTGGAAGCATTTACAAACATCCTTTTCTCATCTGGTACAACAGGTATCTTCAAGAAAAAACACCAAAAGCTTTCTTGACTTGTTTATTTATTAACCAAAATTTTGTTATTTCGTGGACTGCATATTGACTTGGCAATTCATAGATTATAATTCTGCTTGTAGAGTCAATCATTAACCATCTAGAAATGAACTGTACTGATGGGGTGTAAGAATATCTAGCATAACCATCTGTGTACTAAATTTGATGGCATAATTGAATATTATACTGGGTCTAATTGATTTGTCAAAAACACAAAGTATATCTTACTCTCATTGGCGAACAGAGATGACAATTCTGGTGAATGAGCAAATCTTATGGGGTTGTATGAGTGGTTTTAATGAATACAATGGCTGATTAATATTATTCACCTTCACAATTTTGGAAAAAATTAGTTCTGTGCCAAAAATGAGAAACAAAATTGAATTTGGGGCTACACAAAATCTCACATAATTGTTTGAAGGTCTGACTAGACTAAATTTCTGCTGTAGGGGAACCGAAGGCCATCCCATGGACCAATGCAACTCCTCTCAAAGCTGCAGCAGATGCATGGTGCCACATGGATATCCGTGCAGGTGATGTTGTTGCTTGGCCAACTAACCTTGGGTGGATGATGGGTCCTTGGTTAGTATATGCTTCATTGTTAAATGGAGCTTCCATGGCATTATATAATGGATCCCCCCTTAGTTCAGGCTTTGCTAAGTTTGTACAGGTAGATGTCCATCTCGTTAGTATATTGTGATTTAGTCTTTCTGCCATAGCACTTAATCCCAGAAAAACCTTGTGATGCTGAACTAACATTGTGTGAAAGAAACCAGTCATATTCAAATTATAAAATCGTCAAGTGAAGCAGATAAAACTGTTATTTATTTTTGGACTTCAAACCTAGATTACCAAACTGCACTCTGTCATACAAATAATCAGTTGACTAGTCCATTGTCAGACTTAATAGCCTTCTTGTGCATAGTATTTGTCTCAAATGTTGTGTTGAGTATATGTTCAGAGTGTAATCTAATAAAAGCAAAATGATAGTTTTAGATTGCTTGGTGGTCTGAATAGCCCTTGACTTCTGATTGATTTTTCATGATGTGTAATGAAGGACATGTGAGAGACATCTCTCTGTGGTGGGATTGGCAAGGTTATGCAACAAAAATGTACTGAAGAGTGTTAGATAGCAACATTTTTGTGAATGATAGCTTAGTCACGACTTTATGTATTTGTATGCCATTTGACCTTCCATTTACATCACAAAATGAATCTTTTCTTTTCTAACATGTTAAAATGATTTTGGTATTTAAATGTATTTTGTCGGTTAAAATATGTGGACTATAAAGACCTTTGGCCTTACGGACACACTGCCATGTATTTAACATAGCATTAGTGCTTGACTGCTCATCCTGTTGGTTTGTCACGTGTGCAATGCACTGTCCTTTAAGCCACCCACGACGCATATAGATATGGGGCTCTACATTGCCATATGTATAAGAGAGAGTATTGCCCCTGTTAACAATTTAAGTTTTCAGGCATTAGGCATGACTGCTTGACAATGTTACTCCTTTTTTTTTTTCCCTGAGATTAAAAAAAAAAAAAACGCTACTTTTGCTAGTCTGCAAAAGTAACATTTTTTCATTCTAAATGTTCTTTAAGTAGGCATTTGGCTTTTTTTTGTTAAATTTATATTTCAGTTAAATTTCTTGCATGTTGTTTAGGATGCTAAAGTAACAATGCTCGGTGTAATCCCAAGTATGGTTCGGTCATGGAAAAGTACAAATTGCATAGCTGGCTATGATTGGTCTACCATTCGGTAAGGCATTGATGCTATCGTTAAGCATGTTTATTCATCACCCAACAAATTACACTTTGTTATGATGGCATTTTTTTTGCATATATATTTGATAAAAAATCAGTTGTATAGGTCTTTGGAATTTTGCTGCAAGTATTAATTGTTTCAGGCTATTTTTATTATTTTGGAAACTGGCAGGTGCTTTGGCTCCACTGGTGAAGCTTCGAGTGTAGATGAGTACTTATGGCTGATGGGGAGAGCTCTTTACAAACCTATCATTGAATATTGTGGTGGTACAGAGATTGGTGGTGGATTTGTTACTGGTTCATTTTTGCAGGCTCAGTCATTGGCTGCTTTTAGTACCCCTGCAATGGGCTGCAAATTGTTTATTCTCGGGGATGATGGTTGTCCTATCGTAAGCACCATTGAACCTAACATTTTAGGGGTAGAGAAGATCGACCATTGTCATACCGTAGTAGAATTACATTTCTTATATCCTTACACTTAAAATTGTTTCATGCTGTGGAAATACTCCCCTTTTTTCTCTCTCCTTGTAATATCCTTCGTTGTAGATGAGGTTTGCCTGAACATTACGTTACGACCAATGAGGTGAACCAAAATCTTTTACTGGAATTTGATAATGGTTCTGATTAACTCACAACTTGGCTAATTCTTGTGGAATTTTATACTATTTCTTGAGCAATGTTTACTAGTCTCTAAAACTAATTCTTTTTCTGTTAAATTCTTCAATTATAGCCTCAAAATGTTCCAGGAATGGGTGAGTTGGCACTTAGTCCTCTCATGTTTGGTGCCTCGAGTACGTTGCTAAATGCTAATCATTACGATGTGTATTTTAGGGGCATGCCTTCCTGGAATGGAAAGGTAGACAAAATTTCCCTTCCACCTCCATTCCGGTTTATTACCTAGGTTAATAGAATCGTTTATTAGAATTTACTTTTGTAGGTTCTACGGAGGCATGGGGATGTTTTTGAACGTACTTCTAGAGGATTCTATCGTGCACATGGCCGTTCAGATGATACCATGAACATTGGCGGTATAAAGGTAACCATTTTACATTATTTACTAGAATTTATAAAAATTGATAAATGATTCTGAGGATAGTGCTAATCTTATACAGGCTAGGTGTGCTTTGTAGAAGTAATTTTTCATTAATTAATCCACAGTTATATCTTGTCTGCTCTAACAAATGTTGTTCCTTTTGGCAGGTTAGTTCTGTTGAGATTGAGCGTATCTGTAATGCAGTTGATAGCAGTGTCCTTGAAACAGCAGCTATTGGGGTGCCACCTCCTGACGGTGGACCAGAGCGACTTGTAATTGCTGTCGTATTCAAGGATTCTGATACAACATCACCAGACTTGAATCAGTTGAGGGTATCTTTCAATTCAGCCGTGCAGAAGAAACTAAATCCTTTGTTCAGGGTATTGATTTCTAGCTCTGCTCAAACGATACCTTTATAAGCGTTAGACACTGTGTTTAGCTCCGATTTCATGCTAAAATGTGCCTCTGCAGGTCTCTCATGTTGTTCCCCTTCCGTCTCTTCCAAGGACGGCCACCAACAAGGTAATGAGAAGGGTCTTGCGGCAGCAATTTGCTCAACTTGACCAGAATTCTAAACTCTGATATATAATGTACTCGGGAACGAACCATGCCCAGAGCTAAAATGCACCATCGGTGTCTGGATATTATGTTGTACAATAACCATTTTGCTCGCCTGTTCATAATGAATAAGCAACCCGCATATTTTACAGGTGTTCTGTGACTTAAAATGTTCAAAGGAAAATCTCCACAAAGTAAAACATTCATGTATTATCTTATAAAACACCTCTTTGCATATTTTCATGAAGTGGTGTTGTGATCCATGTATAAACAATATTCCTTTTCATGCCACTGGAAGAGTGAGTTTGGATGAGTAAGTACCAGATTATTTGAAATGCTTCACTGCGGGAGCTTCCACTGTCATCGGTTCTTGCCACTTGAATTAGCAATAGGCCAATAACCTCTCACTAATCACTTTTTCCTTTAACCAGGGCGGAAGTGCTCAACTATAAAGCCGTTTAGGCTTACATATATGAGATTGTGGATTTGAATCTATGTTACAATATTTTAACTCCTAAATTTATAAAGTACAATAGTTAAAGAAGAAAAGAGGAAAATATTCTCTCTAAGAAATTTATAAGATGTATTTAATCTAGATTTTTCAAAGAAATTTGTATTCAGTCGTGCTCAATGGTGTGTAAGTGATCTGATAAAATTTCAAAACTTAAAATTATTTCGAATGAGTTAATTATATATAGGATCTGTTAAGATTAATTATTATTTATATAATTTAAATATATTTTTTCATAATTAAGAGATAATTAAATTTTAAGAAAAAAAAGTAAAAATTATCGAGACAAAACTTGTAAAATAAGATTGGTGGAAAATTAAGTCCTTTTTTCTTTTTCAAAAAGATATATAAAATTAAAATTATTTTTTTATTCTCAAAAGCAAATAAATTTTACATTAAATACATTGGTTATTTAGATAGAGTGACAATATTTCTACTCACTAAAATTGTACGTGCACTCCCTTAAACAAATATGCTCCATAAAAAATTTTAATTTATAAATACAACAAACCTAATACGTAAAATATTATTTTTTGAAAAAAATTATTTATTATATTTTTTCATAAATAAATCTTACTAAAATTACTCATAAAAATAAAAATTTTAAAAAGTTTTATTCGTATACTCGCTAAAAAGTGGACACACAAATATTTTCAAAGAAAAAAAAAAAGTGGACATACAAATGGAGTGGAAAACGATAATTTTTCTTAATTATAGTAGGGGCCCAGTAGGTCTTGATTAGTGGCCCGAGCCTGCTGAACGGGTCCCAATCCGATCTGCAAACACTGCGTTGCGGTTGTTTAAAACAGAAAATAGGTGAAAACCTGCGTTCCTCCCGTCTCCTCCAGCAACCTCAAAAAGGTTAGTTGGAAGAGTTAACAGTTTCGATTCGTCCACCAAACAATCAAGAATGCGTTCTCTTTTACTCTCTTTATTTGTTGCGTGCCTCCTCTTTCCTCCTATCTGGTCTGCAATCTCATTTAGCTTCCGTGGTTACAAAGGTGATTTTTCTGTTTTCCGTTAAGTGGCTTTATCTGGGCCAATTTTGTGCACTAGCTTTATTTGAGAAATTTTTGTTTGGATTTGATGTTTGTAGTCCAGTCTTTTTTTTTTTCCTTTTGGAACAAGTATGTTGAGTTTTTAAGACGAGGCATGGAGAGATAAAACAGGAGTTTCTCACCTATAACAAGGTTCCATTCACTTGCTATTTTGAACATAACGATTGAACATTGGATCCCAGACTTCAAATTCCGGGCCAAATCCAATATCAACATGAGTAAACTTGAAAAGATTTTCTCAAAAAAAAAATAAATGTCAGCTTTAGAATGTGAATTTCCTTTCCTTATACTTTGCAGAATATTACTGGAAGAGCTAGTGTTATAATGTGGGCCTAACATGTTATTATTTGTTACCCTCTAGGTGATCTTACTCCTGCTCAATCACTTGATCTCATTACCACGAAAAATCACTTTATGATCGACATTCGATCAGAGAAGGACAAGAACAAGGCTGGAATTCCTCGCCTTCCCTCTAGTGCTAAGAACAGAATGATTCCAATTCCGTAAGTAAAACAGTATATCCAGCTGCCTCACTGCATGTACTTCTCTTCCATTCTCCACTACTAATTTAGATACCAAATGTACATACATGCATGCATGCATCTATTTATGCGAAAAATTGTAAGAGCATGAGCATTGTCATTACTCATTATTTCTTTGTCATCTTCAGCTTGGAAGCTAGCAAGTTGAGAGGACTTGTCAGAAACGTGAAGAGACTAGAAGCTGAAATAGCAGCTCTGAAAATTTCGTCTCTCAAGAGAATCAACAAAGGCTCCAACATCATAATCCTGGACTCGTGCGTTTTTCCACCTCACTAGTCTTTTCACAAATAACATACATAGCCTTTCTGTTCTAGACCAAGAATTCTGTTCTAGCGTTTGGATTTAATGTCAACGTCTCGTATTTATATATAACCTTATATTAAATGTCAGTTCTAGATGATTATCAGGTATACTGCTTGCATTAGTTAATGCTACTTGATGATGCTCAGGTACTCGGATTCAGCAAAACTTGTTGCAAGAGAACTAACAAGTCTTGGCTTCAAGAACTGCTGGGTTGTGTCTGGTGGATTTTCAGGCAGCAGAGGATGGTTACAAAGTCGGGTTGGGGGCAGATACGTATAAATTTTCTTTTGCAGAGGTTATCTCACCATCCCAGATCATTCCTGCAGCGACCAAACGTATTGGTACAACGGCCACAAGGTTTCTACCGGGTGGTTCAGATTAGAAAGTTTTGCCTTGGGTTTTAACAAATTTCTGAAATGTATTTAATAAAATAGTTTATAAAATAGTTTCATATGGAAAATGGTAGCGAATGATCCTTCATGAATTGAGTTGGAAGCAGAATTCAACATCCATACTTGAGCCTTTATATAGGTTCATATGCTACAGAATCCACTTGTTGAGATGATGTAAAAATTACTGAATCTATTTACAATTCCTTTGGTTTGACCTATTTTCGAGTGTATTCATATTTCAATGCTTGTATCATACTACTTAATGTTAGAGTGAACAAAGAGAGTGAACAATGGAAATGCATTCCAAATGTCAAAATTATGAAAGTGTTACAAACATTAGATGTGCAAAATTGCAAGTGATTATTTCCTGAGAGATGGGGACTGGGGACTCTTCAAAAAGAAATGATAATGTGGAAAGCAATGTCTTGTTGCTAATTCCGTACCTGTTCTTGGACCAGTTTATGGGTTCATGTTAACATCTAGAATGGGTGCACCTTAATAACCTCATGTTGTTAGATGCTTAATGAAAAAATATATAATCTATCTAAACGTCTCATGATTAATGATTTCTTCATGTTGGATAACAAATTAAATATCAGGGTGGCTCTAATGCTGGTGCTGTATCTGTTCATCTTATGTTCAAACCTGCAGAGAAAATGAATTTGTAGCTGTTGAACAACCTGTGGAAGCATTTACAAACATCCTTTTCTCATCTGGTACAACAGGTATCTTCAAGAAAAAACACCAAAAGCTTTCTTGACTTGTTTATTTATTAACCAAAATTTTGTTATTTCGTGGACTGCATATTGACTTGGCAATTCATAGATTATAATTCTGCTTGTAGAGTCAATCATTAACCATCTAGAAATGAACTGTATTGATGGGGTGTAAGAATATCTAGCATAACCATCTGTGTATTAAATTTGATGGCATAATTGAATATTATACTGGGTCTAATTGATTTGTCAAAAACACAAAGTATATCTTACTCTCATTGGCAAATCAATAATAGAGATGACAATTCTGGTGAATGAGCAAATCTTATGGGTTTGTATGAGTGGTTTTAATGAATACAATGGCTGATTAATATTATTCACCTTCTGATGAAGATCAATCTAGAAGGTCAATTAGAATGCAGAAAAGGGTTCATAAGCCATAGACAAATTTGAATTTGATTCAGGTTCTTATTTTGATTCAATTAAGGATTTTTAGGTTATTTTCTGTTTTAATTTAGTTTCCTATTTTATTTTATTTCTTTGTTTAAGTAGAGATTCTAGGTTGACTTGGAAGTTTGTTTCTTTGTTAGGTATGAATTTTAGTCTATTTAAAGGGCAACTTTATATAGTTTTGATTATTTAGTCAAATATCAATAAAATTGAGAGTTTCTCTGCATTCGGTTTCTCTTAGATTCTAGGAGAGCTTGGACTAGGGCGAGGGCTAATAACCCAAACTTTAGAGAGTTAGCAAACCCTAATTAAGGTGACCTAACTCAAATCTATCGTTGTGTGGGTGCGAAGTAAGGGCTACTGGGCATGGCTTGCTACCTGTTATGGATAAAATAGCGATCAGAATATTTAAGCCCAAGCAATCCACAGTGCAGGCCCAATGGTCCAGAAGCCCAATTATTTACCATCATTTCTGTCCACTCTCCTAGAAGAGGGGCCCATCAGTGGCCACTTGTTGTGGCCGTTGACCACTATCGCCCATTATGACCGCGAATTGTCTATTCCGCAAGACTGGCTGTGATCGCTATATTCTCCGACATTCAGATCGCCGTATTCCCCGTCAGTTTTATTTATTGAGGTGGATCGTTGTTCCTTATCGCTGGCCGTCGGTTCTCATCCCTCAGACTTGTCCGCTGAAATATCCGCCATCCGTGACAACCAAACCTGCTCGCCATATTTTCGCCTCGATCAACCGCCTGTCTGCCCACTATTCTTGTCCGATTAAGGTATCTGTCAAGAGGAGCCGCCCGTCAGAGATGTCCAACAAGCCATTCGCGCCCAAAGTTATCCGTCTGAACTGGTCGTTGTTTTCTGAGCGTGAACGCATTCCGACTCCTTCACTCACGATGTTATCCGCCTTAATGCCGTGACCGGCTGCAGACATGCCAATCCAGAATCCACTCCATCAACTCTCCAACCTGCTAGAAAGGTTCGTCTCCCTCACGCCTTCGGAAGTTACAAGTCAGCAGAAGTCAACCGCGCCATGCAGAGTACAGTCCCGAGGCTTGCCATGCACGCTACGTCCACCAGAGTCTGCGATCGTGACCTTGATGGCCCATCAGGCCGAATCCAGCCCAATCATCAGAAATCTCTCTCCGGCAGACCTCAGATGCGACAGATTCGGCCGCATTAATTGTGTTTTCGGCCACATTTAATGCCTTGTCAGCCGCATTGATGGGGTTTTCGACGCATTAAATGCTGTCTGTCAGTGCAACTGTAGTTAACTATTTACTTTTGTCTTATTCTGTTTACTGTAACATGTCCCATTTCTCTATAAAAGGAGACGATTTTCACTGTAAAAAAAGGGGGAACGATTGAGGGCCGTTACTCTACCTAAATAGTGAGAGAGTGAACAGTGGACGTAGGCATCTTTTTGGGCCGAACCACTCTAAAAATCTTCTGTGTCTTCTTCTCCTTGCCTCTAACCTCTCATTCTCATTCTCCTTGTCCTTCATGCAACCCATTGATCGTGCGAAACTGTGAGCTTGGGCCCTAAAACAACCTCGTTGGCTAAGGGAACTTTTTCCTGACGTTAACATTTTTGGCGCTAGAAGGAGGGGCTCATCTTCGGTTTCGTCATCTTCCATTCCATTAGCTTTCGCAGCTCTTTCTTTGTTCGCCATGGTTAGAGGGAGGATTCCTAGAGACTCCAATGTAGCAGAAAGCCGCCAGGAAACTTCAGACCATCGACCAGCCATGCCTGTGGGAGGAATGTCCAATAATGGCGCGGGGCCATCTAACGTGCCTGGGACAGGAAACGCTCAAGGTGGGGACGCAATGCAGGTGATGCAATGACGACAGGAAAGACTGGAGAATACCGTCGCGGAGTTTATGGGTGAAGTTAGAACTCTATTCCGGAACCAAGTCCAACCTCCTCAAGTTCCCCCCCAAGCCGTTCCAGAGAGAAATGCTTCCCCTAGGAGGCGCGTGGGGATTCTTGAGATGAGCAGGAGAGGTGCCAGGGAGTTTGAATGAGAAGGGTCTGTCCATTCCTACAGCGTGCATTCCAGCGCTCATCCCTCATAAGCCCACGATGGGTATAGACCGGAGCAGACCGGCCGTAATCATGATCAGATCCCGGCCCATGTAGACGGAGCGGGACCAAGACCTGGTGCAGGAGGGCGAGCTGGTAGAGACAACCGATCCCCAGGCAGGAGAGACAGACACTCCGATGTGGGAAGAACTGAAACGTGGGGTATGATGGTGGCCGAACTCCTCCAAAGGGTCCGGCAGCTGGAAGCGCGACCTATGGTGCAGGAACAGAGGGGCCAAGCCGGGGAAAGTACCCCATTCGCTGTGGAGATTGAGCTGGAGCCGCTCCCCCCAAGATTCAAAGTTCCCAACATTCCCCAGTATAGAGGAAACTCCGACCCCTACGATCATCTGGACGCCTTCAACATACAAATGGACCTCCAGACAACAAATTCGCTTGTGAAATGTAGAGTGTTCCCAGCTACTCTTGGGGACATTCCGCGGACATGGTTCAGAAGCCTCCCACCGCGCAGCATCAATAACTAGGAAGAGTGCCAGCAGAAGTTCCTGAACCAATATAAGGCGCTGAAGAGACGGCTGGCGCTACCATGTCACATTTCTACCATCTGCCAACGCCTAGGTGAGCCTTTGAAAGAATACATTAACAGTTTCAGGCGCGAGGTGACGAACGTGGAGAGCCCTACGGATGAAGGGGTTTTGTCAGCTACCTCGTCTGGTCTGAAGAAAGATGGCAAATTGTACGAGAGTATATATAGGTCCCCCGTCAAGGACTTGGGTGAGTTCTATGACAGAGCTGAGAAAGAAATCCGGTGGGAAGAAGTGACGAATCCTAGGAAGGCCAGTGCTCAAAGGAATGAAGCCGGTACTTCCAGTCATGGAAGGAAAAGGAGTGGTGGAGACAGCAGCCCCGGAGGGTGAAGAGAAAACCAGCAGGTTGCCAAGAAAGCCCGAAACTGGCGGAGACCAGACAACAGTCAGGGAACGGAGCGGCCACGGTATCGAAGCCGCTACAATACTTACAACGCTCTGTCAGACACCCAAGATCGGATATATGCAACTGAAAAAAGCAGGGAAAATTTTGGGCGACCGGCTCCCCTTCAGGGTCCGGAAGGGCGGAGAGACAGAAACAAATTCTGTGCCTACCACAACGACATTGGACACAATACCTCCGACTGTTGGGCACTCAAAGATGCCATCGAGGAATTAATCAGAAATGGCCGCCTGAAGGATTATGTCATGAGGCCCCCGAGGCGACCCTCTCAGCAGCAACTATCGCGCCAGCATTCAGAAGACCCTCCCTCTCAAAACCAGCCAGAGCCGAATCCTAACTAAGGGCCCTCCGTCAGGACCATCCATACGATCCATGGGGGACCCTCGCAAGCAGGAGAATCTAACCGGTCCCAGGAACTATTTGTGCTGGAAGCGAGGCGCGTCCAGCCTGGGAAGCAGGGGGAGTCGGGGAAACCTGCCAAGAAGGCCAAGAAGGTGACTGAGAACATTGTGTTTACTGATGAAGACGCGCGGGATGCCCGCCTCCCTCACAATGACGCGTTGGTAATCAGGGCGCGTATCGACAACTCAGTGGTAAAGAGGATCATGATAGACACTGGCAGCTCTGTGAATGTCATGTACAAAGACTGCTATGATCAAATGGGGATTGGTGATGATCAGCTGGAACCATCCCCTGAACCCCTTTACGGATTTACTGGAGACTCGATCATTCCTGCCGGACAAATCAAATTGCCTTTGACCCTCGGCGACGCCACCAAGCAGTCCACAGTGCTAGTGGACTTCCTCATCATCAACTCACCCTCAGCGTACAATATGGTAATAGGGAGGCCCGCAATGAACGATCTTGATATGGTTGTTTCCACTAAGGCCCTCGCGGTGAAGTTCCCAACTCCCAATGGTGTAGGATGTGTGCAGGGCGAGCAATCCATGGCTCGTCGCTGCTACGTCGACGCGATCAGAAAGGGGTCCCAGTGGAAGAAGGCGGAGGAGGTTCCGGAACGAAAATTGTAGGTAATTACTTCGTCAGGGGTCAGTCATGATCTGGATCTTAGGGAATTCGACGCACATCAGAATACTGGTCCAGTAGAAGAGCTTGAGGACGTCCTGGTTTCGGAAGTTGATGCGTCAAGGTGTCTCAAGCTGGGTAGAAGCCTGGTCCCGGAGGTAAAGTATCCACTAATTAATTGCCTCAAGAAAAACGCAGATATATTCGCTTGGAATCACGGGGATATGGTGGGGATTGACCCGGACGTAATGACTCACAAGCTGAATGTCAACCCCCGCCACCGACCGGTCTGTCAGAAGAGGAGACAAATGAATCAAGAACGCAGCGAAGCCCTGAAGGAAGAGGTGGACAAGCTCCTGGCCAACAAGTTCATCCGAGAGGTCCAATATCCGGAATGGGTAGCTAATCCCGTGCTGGTGAAGAAAAACGAAAAGTGGAGAACCTGCATAGACTTCACGGACCTCAACAAAGCCTACCCGAAAGATAATTTCCCTCTGCCCAGAATTGATCAGTTGGTGGATGCGACGGCGGGACATGAACTCCTTAGCTTCATGAATGCTTACTCAAGCTACAACCAGATCCCCATGGAGCCAAGAGACGAGGAATGTACATCGTTCACTACTGACCGGGGGCTCTACTGCTACAAGGTAATGCCCTTCGGCCTAAAAAATGCAGGAGCTACTTATCAGAGATTGGTGAACAAAATGTTTGAAGATTTGATCGGGAAGAGCATGGAGGTTTACGTGGACGATATGCTTGTGAAGTTGGAGAAAGCCGCCGATCACGTCCATGATCTTGAAAGAATGTTCAGGATCCTGAGGAAGTATCGAATGAAACTCAATCCTCTCAAATGCGCCTTCGGGGTCTCCTCAGGTAAATTTCTTGGGTTCGTTGTAAATAACAGGGGAATAGAAGCTAACCCGGAGAAGATACAAGCCTTGCAGGACATGAGGTCGCCAAGAAATGTGAAAGAGATCCAGAGCCTGAACGGCCAGATCGCGGCTTTAAGCCGTTTCGTCTCCAAGGCCTCCGACAGATGTGTTCCGTTTTTTGAGGTGTTAAAAAAAGCCAGAAACTTCAAGTGGACCGATGAGTGTGAAGCCGCCTTCATGCAGTTAAAGGAATACATAGGGCGCGCTCCGCTGCTGACTAAACCGAAGGAGGAGGAGACTCTAACCATCTACCTGGGGGTTTCCCAGCATGCCTTGAGCGAAGCATTGATAAGGCAATAAGGAAATGGAGCACAGGTGCCGGTGTACTTTGTAAGTAAGAAGATGGTCGAGGCAGAAGCCAGATACACCCCAATGGAGCTACTCGCCTACTGCCTGGTGATGGCATCCAGGAAGCTGCGTCCGTACTTCCAGGCACACAAAATTGAAGTCTTAACCAGGTATCCTCTGAAACAAATCCTTCAAAAACCAGACACCTCCGGCCGACTCATCAAGTGGGCCATCGAGCTCGCCCAATATGACATCGAGTTCAGACCAAGGCCGGCGATCAAAGGTCAGGCACTGGCAGACTTCATTGTCGAATTTACAGCACCGGCAGACGATCAAGCTAAAACTTCTGAAGGACCATACTGGGAGCTCTTTGTGGACGGGTCCTCTTGCGAGAGGAGCGCTGGAGCCAGGATCCTATTGATTAATCCAGACGGGGGTAAGTTCCTTTGTGCGCTTAAATTCGGCTTCAGGGCAACTAACAATGAGGCGGAGTACGAAGCGCTGCTGGTAGGACTCCGCCTGGCCAAAAGGATGCAGGTGGAACGACTTAGGATCTTCAGCGATTCCCAATTGGTCATCTGCCAGATAAAAGTTCAATATCAGGCCAAGGAGGCGAAGATGGCGGCCTATCTGCAAGAGGTTCAGAAAGTATTGGGGGCTTTCGAAGCATTCGAGTTGAACCAGATCCCGCGCGCCCAGAACTCCTATGCAGATGCTCTGGCTCGTCTGGCATCCGCTCAGGATACGGACCGCACCAAAAGCATACCTGTGGAGTTCCTGCCCAAGCCGAGCACCAAGTCTGACATGGAAGTGATGACCCTGATAGTGGCGGATGGGTCATGGATGAGCCCTCTGGTCGGTTACTTGTAAGAAGGCACACTGCCAGAAGATAAGATGGAGGCGCGCCGTCTGCGGGTAAGAGCGGCCAGGTACTGTATTTATGGTGATGTCCTCTATAAAAGGGGCCTTTCAACCCCTCTTCTCAGGTGCATTGGTGAGCCGGAATGTACTGCCTTAATGAGGGATATACATGAGGGACACTGCGGAAACCATGCTGGAGGGCTCTCCTTAGCTCAGAAAGCGCTCCGGCAAGACTTTTACTGGCCGACAATGAAGAAAGACGCCGTTGACCTGGTGAAGAAGTGTGACAAGTGCCAGAGATTTTCTAAGGTTTCCAGAGCTCCACCAGCTTACCTCCGCCAGATGATCAGTCCATGGCCCTTCGCCATCTAGGGCATGGACCTCATTGGACCTCTTCCAATAGGACGAGCAAGGTGTAAGTATGCCGTTGTGGCCGTTGATTACTTCACCAAATGGGCAGAAGCAAAGGAACTGACGGAGATCTCCACGACGAAGATTGAGAAGTTTGTGTGGGATCATATAATCTGCAGATTCGGCATTCCCCAACAACTGGTAATAGACAACGGAACCCAATTCACAAGTGAGCAGTTTCAGGAGTTCTGCCGTAGCCTCGGCATTGTCAAAAGCTTCTCTGCAGTTGACCACCCGCAAGCCAATGGTCAGGTGGAAGCGGTCAACAAAATCATCAAGCAGATCCTGAAGACTAAACTGGAAGCCAGGAATGGAGCGTGGGTTGACGAGCTGCAGAAAGTGTTGTGGGTCTACCGTACTACCGCCCGCAGCACTACTGGAGAGACCCCCTTCTCGATGGTCTACGGATCTGAGGCCATGATTCCAGCAGAATTTGAAGTCTACAGTCACCGCAGGGCAAGTTTCAACCTCGACGACAACAACCAGCTCCTGGTAGACATGACCACGGTTCGGTTCGAACCGTGCGGTTCGAACCGAACCGTAACTGTAGAACCAGAACCAGAACATAAGGTTCTGGTTCCGGTTCGGAACCGAATCGGAACCGTCACTGTAGCGGTTCCGGTTCCGGTTCTTTGAAAATTAGAACCGGAACCGCCAGTTCAAGAACCGACGGAACCGGAACCGACTTAAACCGACGGTTCCGGTTCGGTTCCGGTTCTTAAATAAATAAATAATAATAATAATAAAAAAAACCGTTGGGGTCTATAAATTATAATTTTTAGTTTATTGTTAGCACTTAGCAGTTTTAAATTCTTATTTTATTATTTTTAAATTTCAAATTATCAACCTATAATATTTATAAATTTCAAAATTTTAATTTATAATATTTTTTAACTTAAATTTTGATTTCAATTTATATTTTTAAATCTAAATTTTTAATTTATTAGTTATTATTTTTAAATATTAAATTTTCAATTTATTATTATTAAATTATTTCAATGGCTAAAGAGTGACTGAGTGAGTGACGTACTGACGTGAGTCAGTGAGAGACTGAGGGTAAATCAGTAAATGGATAATCCGTAATGAATTTTATAAATTAAAGCTAATTGTGATTTGTGATTGTGAGTATTGGTCTTCAAATAATTAAATTTTTTATTTCATTTGTGTATCAGTGTATCCGCCTATCCGGTATCGATTTATTTTTTAATTTTAAAATATATTTTAATATTACTTTTTAAATTTCAAATTGTCATTTTAAAAAAAGGTTCCAGAACCGGAACCGAAACCGTTATAGAACCGAAATCGGAACCAGAACCTGAACCGTTATAGAACCGTCGGTTCCAGAACCGAACCGGAACCGTGTTATTTCGGTTAAGGTTCCGGTTCTAGCTTTTTTAGAACCGGAACCGTCGGTTCGGAATCGGAACCGGAACCGAACCGAACCGTGGTCATGTCTAGCTCCTGACCGTTAGCTCAGATTTACTCGAGGAATCAAGAGAAGCTGCTCGTCTCAAGGCGGCCGTCTACCAGCAGAGGATGGCCAGACACTACAATAAAAAGGTTCGGGTACGTCAATTCAAACCAGGAGACCTTGTCCTACGAGAAATCCTGCCCGGTGCTCGCAAAGCAAGTGAAGGAGTGTTGGGGCCGAACTGGGAAGGACCCTACACGATCCACGAGAGCCTGAACAACGGGACCTATCACTTAGCGGACATGAACGGGACGATCTTATCAAGGGCCTGGAACGCCATCCACCTAAGGATGTACTACACTTGAAGTACTGCTTTGTTGTTTACGATCGCTATTCCGTCATATATGTAAAAACAAACCATGTATAGATATAATGAGAATTGTCTATCAATTGTGATGGAATATTTCTAACATCAAATGTCTACATGTGTTTTTATGAAAGGAACACCACCAAACGGCCATACGTCAACTTGAAGCTCCAACACCTAATGGCCCCAAGGGGGGCAGGAGGGGTGAAAACGGCCACGAGCCAGCGCACCTAATCGCCACTCACTGATTGGCCTCCCCCTCCACCTTCGCGCACGATTAAAAATAAAAGGCCCGATCGAAGTGACACTCGACTCGACTCATGCTATAAATGCTCAGGCTAAGGCCTTGTGAGCGCAGCCGAGGCATAATCCTCCATAACTCTCGCTGTAAATGCTCGGGTACGCCCTGTGAGCGCAGCTGGAGAGATCCACTCCGACTCATGCTGTAAATGCTCAGGTTAAGGCCTTGTGAGCGCAGTCGAGGCATCATCCTCCACAACTCTCGCTGTAAATGCTTGGGTACGCCCTGTGAGCGCAGCTGGAGAGATCCACTCCGATATGCTGTAAATGGTCAGGCTAAGGCCTTGTGAGCACAGCCGAGGCATCATCCTCCACAACTCTCGCTGTAAATGCTCGGGTACGCCCTGTGAGCGCAGCTGGAGAGATCCACTCCGATATGCTGTAAATGCTCAGGCTAAGGCCTTGTGAGCGCAGCCGAGGCATCATCCTCCACAACTCTCGCTGTAAATGCTCGGGTACGCCCTGTGAGCGCAGCTGGAGAGATCCACTCCTATATGCTGTGAATGCTCAGGCTAAGGCCTTGTGAGCGCAGCCGAAGCATCATCCTCCATAACTTTCGCTGTAAATGCTCGGGTACGCCCTGTGAGCGCAGCTGGAGAGATCCACTCCGTTATGCTGTAAATGCTCAGGCTAAGGCCTTGTGAGCGCAGCTGGAGAAATCCACTCCGTTATTCTATAGACGCTCCTTCAGTCTGAATGTGATCCGTTATTAATCCAGACAGCGATCAGGAAAGATGCGGCTACAATTTATTTATTATTCATATGGTTCCTTCTTTTATTTAGCAAAACTATTATGCGTATGGAAAACCATATGATGGATGTCGTCCACGACCCAAACGATCATTTTCCCTGTTACACCTCTCCCAAGGTATGCGTAAAGGCGATCAACTCACTTGGCCATCTTTTAGACATTATTTATCTGACAGGTTATAATTGTTTACAACCTACTATGACGACATCCACAAGAATATGACGAAGCGATGGAACGAAATGAAATGAATTTTGCTAAGATGGTGATCAATCAAAAAATGATAACTTGTTCCAAAAACAAAACAGGAATTGCAAATTGTGAAAGTATCAATGTTCAAAGATAAGTCCTATCAACAGCAAGGGAAAATATTGCAATCATTTGTCGGAAGGAGCCTTGGAGGAACTGACAGGGGCATCTATGGGATCCTTTGAAGAGCTGGGGGGAATGTCTTCAAGATCTTTACTGCTAGAGGCCCCTTGAGATGATGAGCCTAGGTCTCCATCCTTTGCCAAACCATGATGAACCGAGGAAGAACCCCCTTGAATTGATGGGGCGCTAACCTGAGCTGGTGGCGGATCGGGAACTTTCTGTGGGGCAGGAGGAATCGTTCCTGTCTGAACAGCCTGTGCAGCCTTCTTTTGAGCACCCGCAGCTGCGCGCGCCTTATATTTCTTTACCTCCGCCACCGCGTTTTCGCCAAGATATGAATAATCCAGCGTAGGATGACGCAGCCACGTAGTGTACAAGAACTTGCTACTCGTCTTTTTGGTGGCCTCCTCCGCGGCCTGTCTGGCCCGGAGCTCTGCCTTGTGGAACGCCTCCCGCGATTTGACAAGTTGATCCCTTGCCACGGCCAGATCCTTCTGAGTCGCTTCGTTTTTCTTTTCAGCATCATCAGCCCGCTTCCTATGAAGTTCGGCTTCCTCTTTGAGCCTGTCCCCATCTGCAGTGGCCTTCAGGAGCTAGTCGGAGGCAGCCATCCAAAGTCTTTTCTCTACGCCAGCTGTTTTCTCCGCTTCCTTGAGTTTCGTCCTCAGTTTAGAAATGGTCTTCTCGGCGACCGCGGACCCTTCCCTGAGACTCTGAACCTCCGCCTTCAGCTCCCTTTTCGCCTCCTCGAGAGCAACCTTTTCCCCAGCTAAGTCAGGGATGTCCCGACGCATCTTCATCACTGCCAGTGAAGCCTGAAGGAATAGTATATCAACAACAAGTGCGATTGTAGAACGTAATCACAAAGCAATGAAAAGAACTTACGAGCACAGTGCAGCGCGCAGTATAATCCATCAACTGGTCGCCGCGAATATGTTTCTGGTAGACATCTGGCTTGTGCGGGCCTAATAAAATCGGCATCCGGTCCAACAGATCGTCGAAGTATATTCCCGCATTGGCCTCGGGAGTTGGTCCTCCGTCAGCTCCCCCCGTCGGGGCCACCTTCCCTTTGCCTTTGTCTTTTGATCTCAGGCGCTTGGCAGGCGGTTCCAACGACCCCCTTATTTCTTCAAGTCGGAATTTTCTGGAAGAAAATCGTCCTCGGGATCCTTCACTTCTATGAATCTCTTCAACGTTTTTGTCTCTTCATTTGTGAGACGGACCACTCCTTTGACAAAAGCTGCAAGAAAAAGAAAAGAATATCAGTGATAATTAAGCCTGAAGTCAAGTGCAGGAACGCCCCAGTTACGAGTTAAGACAGGCCTACCGGGACCATTGTTGAAGTCAAAATGGACAACTTCCTGCAGGGACCGACAAGTAGCATAAAACCACCTCGATTTGTAGTCCCCCACATTCGACTTGCCAACCTTCAGTGGCAGAAACGCCTTGTAGGGTGTTTTACGAGCGGTTATGTAATAAATACCGTCTCGCTTAGTATCATGAAGGTTAGTGGTGGATTTAAAGAAGTAAAGGCTTTGAATTATATTTGAGGTGGGTGGCGGAAGGCCGTTTTTGAGGAAGATATAGGCCAGAGTGGTTATTTGGCCATAAGAATTTGGTGTGAGCTGAAAGGGGGCTATCTCCAGGTCGTTCAACAGATTTATCAGATATGGGGGAACCGGAAACCTAAACCCCATCTTTACATGGTGACGGCTGATCGCTATGAATCCTTCGGGGGGATCAGCCGCATGATCGCGATGAGCGGGGATCATGACACGACATGTCGAAGGAAAATGGAACGCGTCAGCCAACGTTTTGAGTTCTTTAACGGTCATCTGGGAGTCATGTTGGTAAAAAGTTTCGTACGCGAAAGTCCTCTCTCGCCCAGAAAAGCCGATGTCTCCTCATTGCCCTGAGCATTTGCACTAGAAGAGCCCTCGTCGTGTTGGGAGGACCTCCTCTCGGAGCTTTCGTCACTGGACCTGACTCGGCGATACCGGAGCCCACGGCTTGACATCTACAAAAGGAATAGCCAGTTAGGCCGCTTACAGCCACCCAATCTAAAACCAAACAAGAAAAGCCTAAGAAGAGTAAACCTAAGCGTCAAGCCGCGCACCTAGGAAGTTATAGAGTAGAAGGGATAAGGGATCTTGTCCTAAAGATTTTTTCCCCCCCTCCAGGACTGGGAAAGGAAGAAAAAGAGACGGACCAATCACCTTATGCTGTTACCAGACCATGCCGGACCGGAGGCAAAGCGGAAGTTATCCGCCCTAACTATTCCAAAATCTCGGAAGGGAGAACGCCAACGCAGAAAATAGAAAGCAATAGTATCGATAACAGTGTGAACAGGGGAAGAGGGTCTGACCTGGGATATGACGGTCACCGGAAGTTGCAGACGATAAACTCTGGATATTGCTGAAGAGTCAAAGCGAAGGAAGAAGACGATGGAAATTCCTATGAAACTTGAAATGCCAGAAGAGGAATATGGAGGGATGTTTCTTCTTTTTAAATGATTCAGCCCCAACCGTTAGATGAAGACAGCAGTGCAACCACTCCCAATCTGGCGACTTGGCGCGATTCCCGAGATTTTATCATTATGCAATATATCAGTTGAGTGACGTGCATTAAATGCGCACGACGGGCACTACGGCCAGCAACCGTCGTCTGGGGAAGCGCCACGTGGCCTGGCAATAAAGTGGAATTCAAAAGGTACTGATACCGCCCTTCTTTTTGTAACTGTTCCCGCCTATTCTGCTCGCTCTGGAATGCATGGCTCCTGGTCCTCCCTAAACACCAAGAGCCAGGGGGCTTTATGTTATGGATAAAATAGCGATCAGAATATTTAAGCCCAAGCAATCCACAGTGCAGGCCCAATGGTCCAGAAGCCCAATTATTCGCCATCATTTCTATCCACTCTCCTAGAAGAGGGGCCCACCAGTGGGCACTTGTTGTGGCCGCTGACCGCTATCGCCCATTATGACCGCGAATTGTCTATTCCACAAGACTGGCTGTGATCGCTATATTTTCCAACATTCAGATCGCCGTATTCCCCGTCATTTTTATTTATTGAGGTGGATCGTTGTTCCTTATCGCTGGCCGTCGGTTCTCATCCCTCAGACTTGTCCGCTGAAATATTTGCCATCCGTGACAACCAAACCTGCTCGCCATATTTTCGCCTCGATCAACCGCCTGTCTGCCCACTATTCTTGTCCGATTAAGGTATCCGTCAAGAGGAGCTACCCGTCAGAGATGTCCAGCAAGCCATCCGTGCCCAAAGTTATCCGTCTGAACTGGTCGCTGTTTTCTGAGCGTGAACGCATTCCGACTCCTTCACTCACGATGTTATCCGCCTTAATGCCGTGACCGGCTGCAGACATGCCAATCCAGAATCCACTCCATCAACTCTCCAGCCTGCTGGAAAGGTCCGTCTCCCTCACTCCTTCAAAAGTTACAAGTCAGCAGAAGTCAACCGCGCCATGCAGAGTACAGTCCCGAGGCTTGCCATGCACGCTACATCCACCAGAGTCTGCGATCGTGACCTTGATGGCCCATCAGGCCGAATCCATCCCAATCATCAGAAATCTCTCTCCGGCAGACCTCAGATGCGACGGATTCGGCCGCATTAATTGTGTTTTCGGCCGCATTTACTGCCTTGTCAGCCGCATTGATGGGGTTTTCGGCGCATTAAATGCTGTCTATCAGTGCAACTGTAGTTAACTATTTGCTTTTGTCTTATTCTGTTTATTGTAGCATGTCCCATTTCTCTATAAAAGGAGACGATTTTCACTGTAAAAAAAAGGGGGAACGATTGAGGGCCGTTACTCTGCCTAAATAGTGAGAGAGTGAACAGTGGACGTAGGCATCTTTTTGGGCCGAACCACTCTAAAAATCTTCTGTGTCTTCTTCTCCTTGCCTCTAACCTCTCCTTCTCATTCTCCTTGTCCTTCATGCTACCCATTGATCGTGCGAAACTGTGAGCTTGGGCCCTAAAACAACCTCGTTGGCTAAGGGAACCTTTTCCTGACGTTAACACTACCTAAGTTAGGGCTGTTGGCACGTTGCTTGCTGTTTAAGTTAGGGCTATTTGGACTTTCTTGCTGTCGAAGTAAAGGTTGTTGCTACAATTCTTGTTGGTCAAGTTGGAGTTGTTAAGGTGGTTATTGGATCCCTAATTAGTACCTCAACAATTTTGTGCTTTCATTGAGAGGTTTGGGGTTGAAAGTGTGGTAAAGACGAACTCATGGTTTGTAATGGAAAAGATGAAGTAAGTGGGAGTGTGGTCAACTCACCGTCCAATGCACCAATCTCTAATCAAAATCGGTTTGCAGCCTTGGAAGCGGGATAAGCGGAGTTGCAAGCGGGTTAAGATGAGTTGCGAAGATCAATGGTGCAAATAATTGAAAGAATGGATCGGATGGAAAGAAGGGATCTACTAGAGGGCCCCCTGTGAATGGGAATCCGGAGGGATTTAGGAGAGGTGGTCGAGTCAAGAGAGGTCCGTTGCGAGTGGAGCATTGGGTGAATCATGAGTACGAGAATCGGTGGGATGATGACGAATATCCTAGGCATGACAGGAGGTTTCGTGGCCGAATGCAAGCCGATGAGAGACAAAGGGGTCGCTGGAGAGAAGAAGATAACTTGAATGATGATTAGAGAGGATTGCGCAATTATCAACAAGGGCCGAGAAGGCCGAAGATGGACTTTCCTAGGTTTAGTGGGGGTAATTCGCTGATAGACATGACCACGGTTTGGTTCAATTCCGATTTCGATTCCGAACCGACGGTTCCGGTTCTAAAAAAGTTAGAACCGGAACCTTAACCGAAATAAAACGGTTCCGGTTCGGTTCTGTTCTGGAGCCGACGGTTCTCTAATGGTTTCGGTTCCGGTTCTGAAACCTTTTTTTAAAAAGACAATTTGAAATTTAAAAATTAATATTAAACTATATTTTTATATTAAAAAAATAAATCTATACGACTATACACAAACGAAATAAAAAATTTAATTATTTGAGGAGTAAATTATTCACATGCCTCTGGATATTAGTATTATTACAATCGAAAACTACTTTTATATTTTATAACAATGACCTCCCATTTGATCACGTTGGACCGTTTAATATAACTAGAAAATGACAAAATAAGGTAAAAAGACGGAAATACCTTAATTTATAAAATCTGTTACCCTGGTTGAGCTGGCTCACTCTTCTCTCTCTGTCTCTCTAGTTTCTTGTCCTTTTCTTCTCCTTCTTCTTTTCTATTTCTTTGTTTTCTTCTCTCTCTCTCACCTTTCTCTCTCTCTTCTCCTTCTTCTCTTTGTTTTTAGTTTTCTTCACTAGTCGATCTAGGTTCTAGAACCCAGATCGACATCTGGGTTCTAGAACCCAGATCGACATCTGGGTTCCAAAACCCAGATCGACATCTGGGTTCCAAAACCCAGATCGACGTCTGGGTTTTCATCTGAAAACCCAAACGCCATCTGAAAATCAGATCTAAGTTTCCAGATGGAAATCCAGACGCCCGTCCGGCGTCTGGGTTTCGATCTGGAAGCCCAGATCAGGTTTCCAGATCGAAAACCGATATGGGTTTATGGAAACCCAGATGGGTTTTCGATCCGAAAACCCAGATCTATGTTTCATTTTCATAGATCTGGGTTTTTGGTTACGGAACCCAGTTCGATCTGGGTTTCCATCTGGAAACCCAGATCTTTCCAGAACTGGGTTTCCGTTTGGATGATTGATTTTTACTGTTTATTGTTGATGATGATTGTGTTTATGATGATGTTGATGATTGTGTTTATTGTAGATGGTATTGATGTTTTGGGTCCGTTTGATGCTGGATTAATGTCTCTGTTGATGAACCAGATATGCCTCTGCAGACTACAGTTTGTGGGTTTTCGTTTTTTCTGTTTTTTTGGTTTTTTTTTAATTTTTTTATTTATTTAAGAACCGGAACCGTCGGTTGACGGTTTCGGTTCGGTTTCGAACTGAAACCAGAACCTTATGTTCTGGTTCAGGTTCTACAGTGACAGTTCGGTTCGAACCGGACGGTTCGAATCGTACCGTGGTCATGTCTAGATCCGCATGAGTGGCTTGATAAAGTAGATCACTACTTCCGAGTCTACGAAGTTGCTAGGGAAGATAGGGTTAACACTGCATACATTTACTTAGACGAAAAAGCCAATAGTTGGTGACGGTGGTTAAGAGCGCAGTATGAAGAGGAAGAGAGGCATCTAGGGTGGATGGCATTTGAGAGAGAGTTTCTGAATCAGTGGGGTCCATCGCCTGTTGTTAATCACTATGGGCAGTTAGCGAAACTCAGACAAGAAGGAAAGGTACAAAACTATATTGATGAATTTCGTAGGTTGCAGACTCTAGTTAGAGGGTGGTCTGAGGAGACATATTGAAGGATTAAAGTCTTGGTTGTCACAGGAATTGAAGCTAAAGCAACCACAACGGTTGACTGAGGCAATGAGACTAGCGGAGATATTAGAAGATAATTATCGAAGTGACAAGAAACCGTTCAAGGAGAGTGTTGGGACTAAAGACTTGAAAGCTACTACATCCTAGAAAGGAAAGGAGGCTGTAGAGAATAAACCCGAAGGAAAGAGGTTGTCACGAGAGGAGGTTCAAGAGCGAATGAAGGAAGGGTTGTGCTTCAGATGTGGTGAGCCTTGGGTCAAGGGACACAAATACAGGAATGGAAAATCATATTTGGTGATTGAACCTAGTGATAGCGAGGATGGAAGTGAAAAAGAGGAGTCTGATGACGAAGGTGAGATTCGAGCCACTGATAAAGCGAATAGTGTGGAAGAAATTGAATTGTCTTTACATGCCCTATCGGGAGCACCTAGGCCCTCGACTATGCGACTGTTGGCGTGGATTGGTAAATCTGAGGTAACTTTATTAGTTGATTCGGGATCGTCACATAATTTTATTAATGCGAATGTTGTCAGAAAAATTGGGTTGACGGGAGTAGTAATTGATCCGTTTGATGTATGAATAGCTAATGGGGAGAGATTGACATGTGAGGAAGTAGTTAGGGATGTGAAACAAAATGCTCAAAAGGTTCGAATTGTGGCCGATTTGCATGTACTACCGTTGGTGGGATTAGATGTAGTCTTGGGTAATGCTTGGTTGAAAAGTGTAGGTAAGGTGCTCCATGATTTTGAAAATATGACAATGGAGTTCAAAATAGGAAGGAAAAAAAAGACTTGGACTGCTTTATCCTCTAAGGAAATTAGACATTGTGAGACCCATATGATAGAGAAGTTATGTAGAGGAGGGGCGCAATGTTTTGCAGTAGTGGAAAGGAATGACATTGATGGGTTATCTGAGGATTTGCAGAAATTACCGAAAACAGTACGAGAGGTGGTAGTAAAGCACAAGCAAGTTCTAGAGGTATCGACTAGCTTGCCACCATCGCGGAGTTTTGACCACCGCATAACTTTGAAAGATGAGTCGAGGACAGTGCATGTTCCTCCGTACCGATACGCACATTTCCAAAAAGGGGAGATAGAGCGTCAAGTGGAAGAGATGTTGAAAAGTGTATTGATTCGACCAAGCACTAGTCCTTTTTTGTCACTGGTGTTGTTGGTACGAAAGAAGGATGGAACATGGAGATTTTGCACGGACTATAGGGCCTTGAATGAAGCTACGGTGAAGGATCGATTTCCTACATCGACAGTGGATGAGATGCTAGATGAGTTACATGGAACTAGTGTGATCACGAAGCTTGACTTGAGGGCGAGATACCATCAGATTAGGATGAAAGAGGAAGATGTACACAATACTGCTTTCAGAACACACTCGAGGCATTATGAATATTTGGTGATACCGTTTGGACTGTGTAATGTGCCTTCAAATTTCCAAACGGCTATGAATGATATTTTTCGACCATATTTGCGGAAGTTTGTGCTCGTGTTCTTTGATGATATTCTTGTGTATTCCAAGTCTATGCAGGAACACTTGGAGCAACTTGACTTAGTGTTGCAGATTCTTGGCCAACACAATTTTCATACCAAGATGTTCAAGTGCGAATTTGTCAAGGAAGAATTAGAGTATCTCGAACATATAATTTCTCGTGAGGGAGTGAAAGTTGATGCCAGAAAGGTTGAGGCCATGGTAGATTGGTCGTTGCCGAAAGACGTGTCCACTCTGAGGGGATTTCTTGGCTTAACAGGATACTATGGCCTAATTGCTCGGCCATTGACGGTCACGTTGAAGAAAGATGGGTTTGAATGGACTGAAGAAGCAAGACAGGCTTTTGAAGATTTAAAAAGGGCAATGACGCAAACACTAGTACTAGCATTACCGAACTTTGAGAAACCATTCGAGATTTATACAGATGCTAGTGGTGAAAGTATTGGGGCGGTGTTGGTTCAAGAGCAAAGGCTGTTGGCATTTATTTTCAAAGCTTTGGGTCCTATAAAGAAAGCTTGGAGCACTTATGCACGAGAGATACTAGCGGTAGTATACGCGGTTAAGGTTTGGAGGTCTTATCTTTTAGGTCGTAAATTCATAATAGTGACAGACCAATAGGCTTTGAGGCATTTGTTGGACCAGAAAATTGTGACGCCGGAGCAACAAAAATTCATGGTGAAATTACTAGGTTTCGAGTACGATATTGTCTACCAACTGGGTAAGGAAAATAAGGTTGCGGACGCCTTATCTCGAAAGGAAGGGAGCCCTATACTATGGAATGCATATGGTGAGGATGATATGTGCTTATTGGCTCTTAGTGGGGCTGAGTGGAGAATTTGGGATAGGCTTCGTGAGACAGTGAAGTTTGATTCTAAAGCTCAAGAGATTTGCAAGAAGATTGAAGTCCAAGAAACTGGGGTAGATCGGTATCGCTTGAAAGATGGACTACTACTTTATAAGAATGTGGTGTATGTTCCAGGAGTGCCGGGGTTACGTGAAAAGATTCTTACTCACTTTCATAATAGTAAGGAAGGAGGTTATTCGGGGTGGTTGAGAACTTATGTGCGAATTAAAAATTTATTCTACTGGGAAAGTCTCAAGAATGCAGTAAAAACTTTAGTAGCCGAGTGTGACATTTGCCAGAAGGTAAAATATGATAAGAGGCAACCAGTAGGGCTATTACAACTGTTGCCTATGCCAGAGTGAATTTGGGAAGATTTGACTATGGATTTTGTTGAGGAATTGCCCAGTAGTGACGGTTATGAGTCTATTTTAGTTGTGGTGGATCGTTTAAGCAAGAGTGCTCACTTTATTCCACTTAAGCATCCATTCACGACCAAAAGTATTGCTAAAGCCTTTGTAAAAAATGTGGTGAAGTTACATTGGATTCCAAGGAGTATTGTGATAGATAGGGGAAAGTTGTTTATGAGTTCCTTTTGGCAAGAGTTATTTTCATTGTAGGGTAGCAAGTTAAAGGCAAGTTCATCTTACCATCCGCAAACCGATGGGCAGACGGAGGTGGTGAATCGAATTCTAGAGAAATACTTGAGGTGTTATTGTCATGATGACCAACGAAAGTGGAAGGAGTATATTCCGTGGGCGAAATATTGGTACAACACAACTCATCATGCATCTATCAATATTAGCCCGTTTGAGTTGGTGTATGGGAGGCCACCATCTGCGTTAGGTGTCTATGAAAAAGGTACGGCTCATAACGAGGAAGTTGAGCAAGAATTGATCACAAGGGATGAGATGTTGAAGCGAGCTAAAAAAGAGCTCGAAAAGGCTCGAGTGAGAATGAAAAAGTACTATGACCAAGGGCGAAGGAACGTGGAATTTGTGCCTGGAGACTATGTGTATTTAAAGCTTCAACCTTATAGGCAGAAGTCATTGAAGAAAAGATTCAATGTCAAATTGTCTCAAAGGTATTATGGGCCATTCAAGGTATTGGAAAGGGTGGGTGAAGTTGCCTATAGGTTGGATTTGCCGCCAACTTCTTGACTACATCCAGTCTTTCATGTGACAATACTGAAGAAACGAGTCGGAGATCCTAAGTTAGTGGTAAATGAATTGCCCGTGTTTGATGATGAAGGACGGATGGTGATTCAACCAAAAGTTGCTATGAGATACAAGAGCTTGTGGAAGAGGCGTGAGAAGAAAAGAGTTTGGATGGTTTTGATTCAATGGAAGGGGTTACCTATGGAAGAAGCTACTTGGGTGAACTATGATGAGATTGTAGAGAGGTTTCCAGATTTTATCCTTGAGGGCAAGGATGTTCTTGAAGACGGGAGGAATGATGAAGATCAATCTAGAAGGTCAACTAGAACGCAGAAAATGCTTCATAAGCCATAGACAAATTTGAATTTGATTCAATTTCTTATTTTGATTCAATTAAGGATTTTTAGGTTATTTTCTATTTTAATTTAGTTTTCTATTTTGTTTTATTTCTTTGTTTAAGTAGAGATTTTAGGTTGACTTGGAAGTTTGTTTCTTTGTTAGGTAGGACTTTTAGCCTATTTAAAGGGTAACTTTATGTAGTTTTGATTATTCAGTCAAATATCAATAAAATTGAGAGTTTCTTTGCATTCGGTTTCTCTTAGATTCTAGGAAAGCTTGAACTAGGGTGAGGGTTAATAACCTAAACTCTAGAGAGTTAGCAAACCTTAATTAAGGTGACCTAACTCAAATCTATCGTTGTGTGGATGCGAAGTAAGGGCTGCTGGGCGTGGCTTGTTGCCTAAGTTAGGGCTGTTGGCACGTTGCTTGCTGCTCACATTAGGGCTATTTGAACTTACTTGCTGTCGAAGTAAAGGTTGTTGCTACAATTTTTGTTGGTCAAGTTAGAGTTGTTAAGGTGGTTATTGGATCCCTAATTAGTACCTCAACACCTTCACAATTTTGGAAAAAATTAATTCTGTGCCAAAAATGAGAAACAAAATTGAATTTGGGGCTACACAAAATCTCACATAATTGTTTGAAGGTCTGACTAGACTAAATTTCTGCTGTAGGGGAACCGAAGGCCATCCCATGGACCAATGCAACTCCTCTCAACGCTGCAGCAGATGCATGGTGCCACATGGATATCCGTGCAGGTGATGTTGTTGCTTGGCCAACTAACCTTGGGTGGATGATGGGTCCTTGGTTAGTATATGCTTCATTGTTAAATGGAGCTTCCATGGCATTATATACTGGATCCCCCCTTTGTTCAGGCTTTGCTAAGTTTGTACAGGTAGATGTCCATCTCGTTAGTATATTGTGATTTAGTCTTTCTGCCATAGCACTTAATCCCAGAAAAACCTTGTGATGCTGAACTAACATTGTGTGAAAGAAACCAGTCATATTCAAATTACAAAATCGTCAAGTGAAGCAGATAAAACTGTTATTTATTTTTGGACTTCAAACTTGAATTACCAAACTGCACTCTGTCATACAAATAATCAGTTGACTAGTCCATTGTCAGACTTAATAGCCTTCTTGTGCATAGTATTTGTCTCAAATGTTGTGTTGAGTATATGTTCAGAGTGTAATCTAATAAAAGCAAAATGATAGTTTTAGATTGCTTGGTGATCTGAATAGCCCTTGACTTCTGATTGATTTTTCATGATGTGTAATGAAGCACATGTGCACCTCTTTGTGGTGGGATTGGCAAGGTTATGCAACAAAAATGTACTGAAGAGTGTTAAATAGCAACATTTTTGTGAATGATAGCTTAGTCACGACTTTATGTATTTGTATGCCGTTTGACCTTCCATTTACATCACAAAATTAATCTTTTCTTTTCTAACATGTTAAAATGATTTTGGTATTTAAATGTATTTCATTAGTTAAAATATGTGGACCATAAAGACCTTTGGCCTTACGGACACTCTACCACATATTTAACATAGCATCAGTGCTTGACTGCTCATCCTGTTGGTTTGTCACGTGTGCAATGCACTGTCCTTTAAGCCACCCACAACGCATATAGATATGGGGCTCTACATTGCCATATGTATAAGAGAGAGTATCACCCCTGTTAGCGATTTAAGTTTTCAGGCATTGGGGATGACTGCTTGACCTTGAAAAAATGTTACTCTTTTTTTTTTTTTTTTTCCCTGAGATTAAAAAAAAAAAATGCTACTTTTGCTAGTCTGCAAAAGTAACATTTTTTCATTCTAAATGTTCTTCAAGTAGGCATTTGGCTTTTTTTTGTTAAATTTTTATTTCAGTTAAATTTCTTGCATGTTGTTTAGGATGCTAAAGTAACAATGCTCGTTGTAATCCCAAGTATGATTCGGACATGGAAAAGTACAAATTGCATAGCTGGCTATGATTGGTCTACCATTCGGCAAGGCATTGATGCTATCATTCAGCATGTTTATTCATCACCTAACAAATTACACTTTGTTATGATGGCATTTTTTTTGCATATATATTTGATAAAAAATCAGTTGTATAGGTCTTTGGAATTTTGCTGCAAGTATTAATTGTTTCAGGCTATTTTTATTATTTTGGAAACTGGCAGGTGCTTTGGCTCCACTGGTGAAGCTTCGAGTGTAGAAGAGTACTTATAGTTGATGGGGAGAGCTCTTTACAACCCTATCGTTGAATATTGTGGTGGTACAGAGATTGGTGGTGGATTTGTTACTGGTTCATTTTTGCAGGCTCAGTCATTGGCTGCTTTTAGTACCCCTGCAATGGGCTGCAAATTGTTTATTCTTGGAGATGATGGTTGTCCTATCGTAAGCACCATTGAACCTAACATTTTAGTGGTAGAGAAGATCGACCATTGTCATACCGTAGTAGAATTACATTTCTTATATCCTTACACTTAAAATTGTTTCATGCTGCGGAAATTCTCCCCTTTTTTCTCTCTCCTTGTAGTATCCTTTGTTGTAGATGAGGTTTGCCTAAACATTACGTTATGACCAATGAGGTGAACCAAAATCTTTTACTGGAATTTGATAATGGTTCTAATTAACTCACAACTTGGCTAATTCTTGTGAAATTTTATTCTATTTTTTGAGCAAAGTATACTAATCTCTAAAACTAATTCTTTTTCTGTTAAAATTTTCAATTATAGCCTCAAAATGTTTCAGGAATGGGTGAGTTGGCACTTAGTCCTCTCATGTTTGGTGCCTCCAGTACGTTGCTAAATGCTAATCATTACGATGTGTATTTTAGGGGCATGCCTTCCTGGAATGGAAAGGTAGACAAAATTTTCCTTCCACCTCCATTCCAGTTTATTATCTAGGTTAATAGAATCGTTTATTGGAATTTAGTTTTGTAGGTTCTACGGAGGCATGGGATGTTTTTGAACGTACTTCTAGAGGATTCTATCGTGCACATGGCCGTTAAAATGATACCATGAACATTGGCGGTATAAAGGTAACCATTTTACATTATTTACTAGAATTTATAAAAATTGATAACTGATTCTGAGGATAGTGATAATCTTATACAGGCTAGGTGTGCTTTGTAGAAGTAATTTTTCATTAATTAATACACAGTTATATGTGTTGTCTGCTCTAACAAATGTTGTTCCTTTTGGCAGGTTAGTTCTGTTGAGATTGAGCGTATCTGTAATGCAGTTGATAGCAGTGTCCTTGAAACAGCAGCTCTTGGGGTGCCACCTCCTGAGGGTGGACCAGAGCGACTTGTAATTACTGTTGTATTCAAGGATTCTGATACAGCATCACCAGACTTGAATCAGTTGAGGGTATCTTTCAATTCAGCCGTGCAGAAGAAACTGAATCCTTTGTTCAGGGTATTGATTTCTAGCTCTGCTCAAACGATACCTTTCTAAACGTTAGACACTGTGTTTAGCTCCGATTTCATGCTAAAATGTGCCTCTGCAGGTCTCTCATTTTGTTCCCCTTCCGTCTCTTCCAAGGACGGCCACCAACAAGGTAATGAGAAGGGTCTTGCGGCAGCAATTCGCTCAATTTGACCAGAATTCTAAACTCTGATATATAATGTACTCGGGAACGAACCATGCCCAGAGCTAAAATGCACCATCGGTGTCTGGATATTATGTTGTACAATAACCCTTTTGCTCGCCTGTTCATAATGAATAAGCAACCGGCATAGTTTACAGGTGTTCTGTGACTTAAAATGTTCAAAGGAAAATCTCCACAAAGTAAAACATTCATGTATTATCTTATAAAACACCTCTTTGCATATTTTCATGAAGTGGTGTTGTGATCCATGTATAAACAATATTCCTTTTCATGCCCCTGGAAGAGTGAGTTTGGATGAGTAAGTACCAGATTATTTGAAATGCTTCATTGTGGGAGCTTCCACTGTCGTCGTTTCTTGCCACTTGAACTATTAGCGATAGGCCAATAACCTTTCATTAATTACTTTTTCCCTTAACCATAGCGGAAGTTGTCAACTATAAAGCCGTTTAGGCTTACATATATGAGATTGTGGATTTGAATCTATGTTACAATATTTTAACTCCTAAATTTATAAAGTACAATAGTTAAAGAAGAAAAGAGGAAAATATTCTCTCTAAGAAATTTATAAGATGTATTTAATCTAGATTTTTCAAAGAAATTTGTATTCAGTCGTGCTCAATGGTGTGTATCTTGAAATAAGTGATCTGATAAAATTTCAAAGCTTAAAATTATTTCGAATGAGTTAAATATATATAGGATCTGTTAAGATTAATTATTATTTATACAATTTAAATATATTTTTTCATAATTAAGAGATAATTAAATCTTAAGAAAAAAATGTAAAAATTATCGAGACAAAACTTGTAAAATAAGATTGGTGAAAAATTAGGTTTTTTTTTTTTTTGAAAAGATATATAAAATTAAAATTAAATTTTTATTCTCTAAACCAAATAAGTTTTACATTAAATACATTGGTTCTTTAGATAGAGTGGCAATATTTCTACTCACTAAAGTTGTACGTACACTCTCTTAAACAAGTATGTTCCATAAAAAATTCTAATTTATAAATATAACAAACCTAATGCGAAAAATATTATTTTTCAAAAAAAATTATTTATTATATTTTTTCATAAATAAATCTTACTGAAATTACTCATGAAAAATAAAAATTTTAAAAAGTTTTATTCGTATACTCACTAAAAAGTGGACATACAAATATTTTCACAGAGAGAGGTGGACATACAAACGGAGTGGAAAGCGATAATTTTTCTTAATTATATAGTAGCGGCCCAGTAGCTCTTGCTTAGTGGACCGAGCCTGCTGAACCCGGCCCAATCCGATCTGCAAACACTGCGTTGTGGTTGTTTAAAACAGAAAATAGGTAAAAAACTGCGTTCCTCCCGTCTCCTCCAGCAACCTCAAAAAGGTTAGTTGGAAGAGTTTACAGTTTCGATTCATCCACCAAACAATCAAGAATGCGCTCTCTTCTACTCTCCAACCCTAGTTTATCCACTCCCTTCCCCCACCAATTGTAAGTATTTTACTCACTCTTCTCAATTGTTCATTGAATTGAATTTATTTAACAGCCTTTGTTGGAATTTTTGCAGTTCTTCTTATCAGAACACTAAAAAGGCAAAGGCGAAGGCGGCGGCCACACCTTACTCCATCTCCAGGCGCCCTTATATCCCTAGATGTTCTGTCGATACACCCTATGGAGGTACTTTCAATTTTCTTCGTCTAAATTTCAACAATTCGGTATGTACGATAATTTATTTTATATGATTATATTCCATTTATTAAATCATAATATGTCGACCAATGAACTGTGTGATTTAAGGAATTGAATTTTTGGTATAGTGTGTATATATATTCTATGGTCAGCGCATCCTAACATTTAAATAGTTAGAACTACTAATTTTAGTCATTTATTGCATTTGAATTATATATATTTATATATATACTCTATAGTCGGTGCATCCTAACGTTTAAATTGTTAGAACCATTAATTTTAGTCATTCATCGCATTTGAATTAAATAGGACAGATGTTTAGAAAGGGAATGCAATGAATGGTTGAAATTAGTGCTTCTAACAATTTTAAAGCAAGGATACACTGACTATGAAAACTATATATATATATATATATAACTAGAATTGACTAATGAGTAATGTTATGTGTTTGTAAGTGTTTGCGTCGTCTAGTTTTGGTTGAAATGTTATGTTGTATATGGGTACAGGTAATGTGCCCACGTTTCCACGAATGAATGTCTGGGACCCTTATAAACGGCTTGGTATTAGCCCTTATGCGTCTGAGGAAGAAATATGGGGATCGCGTAATTTTCTTTTGCAACAATATGCTGGACATGAGAGAATCGAAGAATCCGTCGAAGCTGCTTTTGAGAAACTACTGATGAACAGCTTCAAACAAAGGAAGAAGACCAAAATTAATTTGAAAAGTAGGCTAAAGAAGAAAGTAGAGGAGTCTCCCCCTTGGGTTAAGAATTTACTTGATATTGTGGAGCTTCCTCCAATGGACATCATCTTTAGAAGATTATTTCTTTTTGCGTTCATGGGTGGCTGGAGTATCATGAATTCCGCTGAAGGAGGACCTGCTTTCCAGGTTCATTTTTCTACATGTCCTGATACATATCTCTACACGGTCAATAGTATTGTTCTTAAATTGAGTTATATCAGTGCATACTGACATTGACAACTTATAGCTTCTTAATGTTCACATGATCAAGATGAATTGCCAGATGTGCTGCCTCGTTGAAATATTTTTGCACTTTGCTGGTCTAATGCTTTGTATACAAGTCCTGTTGTCAGTTTACTGCTTTTGTGACTTTCTTGATTGAGTGTTTTTTGTATTCTTATATTTAATTTTTATGTGTATGAGAATGTTCATGTGGTTGGATTATATGACACTTTGGAATATATTTTTACTCGATATTTATGTTGGATCCTACCATATCTTTGCACAATTTACTTATTGTGATACTGTTCCAAAACTTGAGCATTGAACAATTGAAACATGACAATATATGATACCTCTATACATATATTAAATGTATACTTCACATTTGTGCTCCATTTTACCTTCCAGATGTGACATTAAGGTTTTAGTTGGGTGTCCTTATTCGTCCCATGAAGTTGTATAAGAATTCTAACTGACCTTTCATATATTTTTCGGTATTTGAGTTTGTTGGAGTGGTCTTCATGTTATGAATAATTGACAGAAAGAAGTAGCATTCTCCTTCTGGACCATGCTTTGTTGTGTCACATATCTGTAGGCTTTTACACAAATATTTATGCACATTTCAATTTCAAATTCCTGTTGTTAATATTATGTTAGAATATATTTGAATTGTTTCTTTAAACATTGTACTTATAAAATATTAATTATCATTTTATTTCCAGGTAGCTGTCTCGTTAGCAGCTTGCATTTATTTCCTTAATGAGAAGACAAAGAGCTTGGCTAGAGCTTCAATTATTGGGTAAGTTTTTCTGGTGCAAACAACCTGAAGTTGCAATTTTCATTTCAATTTACACTTAGTTTTTTTCTGTCTTTTTAGTTTTTATTTTCCCATTTAATCTTTTGGCTTAAGTGTTTTTTAGTTACTGACATTGTTGTATAACACAGATTTGGAGCTCTTGCGGGTGGATGGATTTGTGGCTCAATCGTAGTCCCTATGATTCCAACAGTTCTAATACACCCGACTTGGACACTTGAGCTTCTAACATCACTGGTGGCATATGTTTTCTTGTTTCTTGCCTGTACTTTTCTCAAGTAAACTTCCAACTGTACTTTGTTTTTAGAAAATTTAAGAATTGGACCGACCTGACTCAGTTTACCTTGTCATTGAATTACGAGTCATCCATCCATTGTTTTCCTATATAGAGCATTGTGAATTTAGGTGACATGTACTGCAAATTTCACTCTCAAGTAGCAATTTTCTTTAAAAAAGGTTCAAAATGTGGCTATTGTATGTGAGTGAGTGTATATGCATTTGAAAATCTTCAAGAGCGCTTTAATAATTTACAAATCTCATTTTAAGTTACAGTTGTGATCAATGTTTTAAAAGACAAAAAGCGAGGCGAAGAGGTGGGAGCTTCCATGTGGCAAGGCGAGGCGGTCGCCTCCAGACAATCGAGGCGGCCACCACCATCTCAATTCCAAATGAAAATATATATATATATATATAAACCTAATTGACAAAGTCATTCATAACATCTTTCAATATAGCAATATAACAAACAACAAAATGTTTCAGTATAGCAATATAACAATATAACCCTAAATTACTAAAAGTTTCATCTCCTCCACTCAAGAAGAGTTTTAGGATTTCCATCTTTTCTAAGTAAGTTTTATTTCTACTATCTACTTGTTTATCTAATGGTATTTGCTATAGTGTGTGTGTTTTTGATGTAACTTGTATTGGTTGTTGTTGCATGGACTGTTTATAACTAGTATTTCAGGGACTGCTGTACTGGCCGTCATCGTCGTCGTTTACTGCTGTACCGTTTACTGCTATACTTATTTCAATTTGTTTACAACTTGTTTACTGCTATACTGCTGTACCGTTTACTGTTTTCAAATGGTTGTTGTTTACTGCAGTATACTGCAGTGTTTGTGTTATACTGCAGACTGTAGTGTTTGTTACTGCTATACTGCAGTGTTTGTGTTATGTTGCTGTGTTGTTTACCGCAGTATTTGTGTGTGTTTACTGCAGTGTGTGTCGTGCGTTGCAGTAAACAACAACCAATTATCTTTGCAGCATGACACAAACACTTTTATTATATTGCTATCCTGCAGTGTTTGTGTAATGATTGGTTGTTTTTTTTTTTAAGAATAATGATTGGTTGGTTTTTGATTGGTTTCATCTGGGTTTGTGTTGAAATTGGAGATGGTGGTTACAATGGAATGAAAAAGGGTTTCATTTGGTTACAATGGGTTTGGTTGGTTTTTGATTGTTTGTTGTTTACTGCAGTATAGCAGGAAACAACAACCAATTCGGTTGTTTGTTAACTGCTAACCTGCACTCTTGAATGGAGCGGGAGATGTGTTGAGACTTGAGTAATGGAGAGGATTTTAGTGGGAGATCTCTAGGTTAGGGTTTTGGGAGTTTTAAGAGAAAAAGGGAGCAAATGAGGGCAAAGAGAGTGAGAGTTGGTTCTGATCTGACTGACTCTCACTCATTTAATATTATGTTTTGGTTTTTAAATAAATAATAATAATTAAAGGGACAGTTTTGCCCTTTGCCAACCACCTCGAGACGGTCCTAAGGTGATCGCCTCACTTGATTGGGGTGTATGTCATGCTGGCATTGCCTGAGGCGGCTGTCTCAAGGTGCCTCATGTCGCAATGCAGTCGAGGTGATTCTCAAGGCGACGCCTCGCCTCACCTTTTGAAACAATGGTGGTGATCCAATGGTCCCAAAAGTTAGGTGATCTTATACTCTTCTACTGTAACCAGAACTACTAGCCAGAGGCAGAGAGGCAAGTATATTGTTCGCTGTTTGGACTTAGACCTCCTAATTGCATTATTCTCGAGTGTCTTAAGTTCATACAACCCTTTTTTTTTTTTGTTTAATTGTTATAACATTGTAAAATCGATTCAATTTTCAAAAATATGGATGATCTATCAACGCCTGCAATTGAAGTGTTTATCAAATGTTGGAATGAGCTGATCTTCTAATTTTGTCATGGATCCTGTTTTCTTGGCATTGTTTGCCAAGATTTGCTAGATTCAGTCATTCTATCTTGGCTAAACCAGTCGCTGTGGTAGAAAAAGTGTTCTTTCTCAAATCATGAGGCATAACTTCTGTCTTTATTTACTAAAACACAAGTTTTCCTCTTATACCATAAACCTCTGTTTACATTTTATAAAATGCTACAAGACTTATTTCTTCTCTTGCTTTGGTTCATTCCTCCCTTACATTCCACGAAATTTACGGCGTTAACACCCATTGAACTCTGGTCAACATCATCTACTATAATAATAAGGTGATAGACTGGTTGTCATAGCACTATCCCCTATTATTACTATTAGAACCTGTTTTTTGGCAATTGTCACAAAATTTGGACTATTTTTAAGAGGTGAGATTGAATTGGGTGGGATAGGATTGGTGTTCTACCATGTATGTTTGGAACAACATATAAAAAAAAAAAAAAATCTTGAATTTATCATGTAAATTAAAGCCAAGGAATTTTTTTTTTTTTTTGAAAGATTAAAGCCAAGGAATTTAAGAACTGAAAATTGGCATTAAAAAAACAAGTTATAATAGAAAGATGTTGAAATAATGCAAGCCGAGTTTAGATTTGCACAAAACGAACAGGCACAAAAGCATTCTTCTAACAATAACAATTGTATAATACCAAGCCAAAATCCATTTCACATTAAACAAACTTGGTCTACATTCACAGGTCGTGATAAAAAACCCTTACAAATCATAAATCCAATTGCCCAACCAAATCATTAACAAAATAATAATAATAAATAAACAAACAAATCAACACAATAAATCTTTTGACTTTCTCCTATTGATAACGGAACTAATCTAAACATCAGACAGAATAAAATAACTGGGAAACATCTCTAAATCTGAGAATGAATGATATAGTGCTCAAGTGCGGTAGTACCCTCTATACTTGTTGTGTCTTCTATTGTTGCTCTTGGCACTGCAACCGAAACAGTAGGCGCATATCATGAGTAAAAGGAGACACACATTAAAAATGACCAAATGTCTCCATTCCTTCTTGATGTTGCTTAGGAAACCCCTTTTGCATGAATTGCAATCGTAGCACAGTGTCTGCTGTTGATTGCTCCATCTCTTGCAGTCACTGTCCACCACAGCCGGCCCCCCTTTCTCCCTGGCTGTCCAAAATGTCGCGTTTTGGTAATCGAATCCACAATCTTTTGGTGGCTTGCAGCAACCATCCTGACAATACAAGCAAGTTAATATGAATTATATGTACATGTACATACTTATATATTAAAAATTATTTTATCAATGCACACTGATTTTAACAAAATTAGTACTACTTTGAAAGACTTTGTTTGAGTTTTGACGGCCTTTATTCTACGTTAAGATTAATTCTGACAATGGCGAAGAGTAGTATGGCAATGACAACCATAACTCAGGCTTTCAAGACAGTACTGCTTACTAGGGAGGATAACATAATTTTGAGTCTCGAGAAATAATTTAGATACGATCTCAGTGAACAGAATAAAATTTCATTGTCTGGATTTCAAACTAAGTATCATATACTTTATGATTCACAAACAAAATATTATGTTTGGGTCACAAATCAATTGCAGCATTAAGTTTTCAGCATCAACAATGTGCATACAAGAGCAAAGATTGCGCACTTAGTAAATATTATATCAAGTTTAAGATCAAGTATGTCTAGAAAGTCTCACATGACATCCTCTTCCTCATGGCTGTTGTCCTATAGAGTGACGTTGCTATTTCAATTCTAAAGTATTGGACCATGACCGAAATAAAAATAATCGTAGCATGAACCGTTGGAACTACAAGAAATTATGTCTATGACAACGTACGAAAGACAACATATATGAAGTCTATATTGCTGTAGGTCAACTATGACAGTGGGCAAAGAATGCACATCAGAAAATAACCATAAAAAATGTCTAATGAGATTTAACAAGCCAAGCTAGAGTTTCAGACTACCCTTTTTATCTTGTGAAAACGACTACCCTTGGTATTTCGATAAAAATATTTAATGCAGAGAAAGTGCAGGTTAATTTCATCAAACAAAAAAAAAAAATGAATGTGCAAGTCAATGCCATCTTCAATTTTTTTTAATCACATTCATTTTTCATAATGATGTTGCAGTTACAATTTTAAATGTGTCAAATGAAAAAAAATATATCGATAAATTAATGCCGCGACAAATTTTGGTGAACTCTCATTCTGTTGGCTCAAAAACATATGAATGTATCTACCAAGGAGACAAATATTTTCTTCTAACTTCTGGAAGTGTTATAATGGATTTCAATAGACAACCTAAAATGATAAGCCAAATCAATAAGATTACTCATAATTCGATGCATGGAAGAGATTCTGCCCCTTCTTCACGAAGATGGATTAAAACATAACAACACCAACTAAAAACAACTAGAATAAGAAGAGGATTTGCCATATTATACTGGATTAGTAACCAGACACGGTCGTTGCAAGAAATATATTATCTCTTTTCTCAGTATTTTTCATTTTTAATTTATAAAATTATTTAGTTATTAGAACCATTGAATTATAATCGAATGAACCATAATCGGTCCTGCTAAATCTGCCCATAAGGAGAAACACAATAGCAAGCAAACCTAATTTTCTAATTCTTACATAAATCAAATGGATTTTGCTAATTTACTGATTGAAAAAATTTCATGAAACTAGCGTTACTTACTTTTATTTTCAATAAATTTGTGCAATTGAACACTATTTATGTGAGGGTTCGGCTACCTTATTATCAATCCAATCATTGTAATTGTTGGATAAGGTTATCCAAATGGTAAGGTAGTTAAATTCTCGATATGAAACAAAAGTAAAATTTGTGTAATTATTGATCTACTCTGAATTATTATAATATGGACAAAAGAACTAAATTATAAATAAAAAAATGATTTAATTACCTGAGTAGGAGTCAAACCCTTCTCATAAAAGTCAGTTACGGATGCAGGACTGCCAATTTTATTACAAAAATTAGATTCCTGCAAACAACTCTTGATATCATTCCATTTCTTCCCATTCACGAAATGATTCTGCAACCAATTGGAATAATCCATGGTCTTCGTTTTATCAAGCGCACTTGCAACTCTCGCATTCGTGACCATGAACAAGAACACCGTGAACGCCAAAAGCCCCAGAATCATAAAAAACATGACGATCAAGTAAAGCACCAACAGGAAATTAACCCTACAAAAAGAGCCAATCAACCCCATCAACGATACAACCGACACGAACAGACCAGTCACCAGTAACGGTATTTGCAAAAACTTCTGACATTTGGTGTCACCACCGCCTCTCAGGAAGAAATAGAGGGACATTGCAATGGTCGCCAGTCCTAAGAGAAGAGTCAACAAGTTCAAGAACCCCACGACGAAATTGCTTACACGAACCATATTGTATTGAA
Source organism: Dimocarpus longan (assembly GCA_022984855.1). NCBI lineage: Eukaryota > Viridiplantae > Streptophyta > Magnoliopsida > Sapindales > Sapindaceae > Dimocarpus > Dimocarpus longan. The sequence continues at coordinate 18,650,189 of CM041024.1, forward strand.
TTTTGTGTGAGATTGAAGAGAGAATCTGTGGTTTTTATGATATGGTGGAATTTGCCAGAGAAGAAGGGGACGTCTCTGTTTCTGAATTGGTAACTGCTCTCTAAGGCATATGTTGTGTGACTCAGCTCTATAAATTTCATGCAAATACGATACAACGTCTGCGAAAATTTTGAGTTTCGAGTAACGGATATGCTGTCTGCCAACCACAGCAACACACGTGTTGTGGAAACTGGATGTCCCCACCACTGCACCTATGGTGAGTAAGACACAACTACACGTGGCATGCATGTCTAGTGACACGTCATGCTGAGTGACACAAATGGTGGGAATTATTAGTTGACTCAACTTACTTGTTTTGTTTGAGTCTTTATCGTTTGGTTCGGTCTGCATACACTACCATCCAGTTTCTTTTTTTTTTTTTGGATATGTATTAGCTGTGTTGATTAATTGTTATTAGTCTTTAGTAGTGATTTAATAGAATTTAAAAAATTGCCATAATATACCTGTAGATTTATTTTAAAATAAATGTTCTTCTAAAGTTGCTGTCAAATTAAAAAGAAAAATGTTCTTCCTAAAGTAATAATTTTTTTTTTTTTTTTACTAATTCCCTAAAGTGATCATTATAATTCATCACCAAGTAATATTATAAAGATTTTTTATGCCAAAAAAGAAACAAAAAACTTTGTTTTGTTATTACAATTAGATTTATTAAGTTATTTTGTTTTTTTCAGTTAGTAAGCAATCTAAAAATAGAACAAACAATTGAGAAAAGGGTAAGAAATATTACTTTTCACTTATGTTTAAATCACTAGATTATATTTGTAATATTTTATTTCAAATATATCATCACAAAAATAATACATTTTTCAATTTTATTAAATTACTATTTTCATGTGCAATTTTATTAAATTAATATTTTCAAGTGTGAGTTTTTTTCGGCTTTTTCCTTTGTACTCCATTTTGTGTGTTTTCGCTCGGTCGCTCCTTGTTTTCTCCAAGACTGTTTATGTGACTAAAATACCTATTGTGAATGGTGAATATATTTTTACTGAGTTAAAAATTGAATTTCATAGAATTTCTTATAACACCTTCCTCGTCAAATTCAAAATCTAAACTTAGTTAGATTAGAAATCTTACTTAAGAAGTTTTTCTAGAGAGATATTATGAAAAATCCCCCTAGAAAGTATACTAATCAGGTTCGGCACTTCCTTTTTTTTTCTCTTTTTTTTTTTTTTTTTTTTAATTAGACCACCCCTAATCGGTAAAAAAAACTTGGCTGATGTTAAATTTAAAGAGCATAATAGTAATAATTATATATATTTTTAAATAACTCTATTAATCAATAACAATAATAAATTAAAAATCATGACATTAAAAAAAATGCAAAATATACAAAAATGACCGGTTGATCACCCATTCCAAATCCCTAATCACCTACTACCAATTGACCACCCCCACTCCAAATGATAGGGCCGACCAATTATGCCCTAACACAACCATCATCAGCATGCAATCAACTTCGAATTGATGAGCCAACGAAGTTGTCGTCGATTGAAATGCCATTCGCCATCGAGTCTTCCTGATGGACGAGGTTGTGGTTGACGATGGAGCCAACTGATTCCATCTTACATGGAGATGGAACCAATTGGCCCCAACTCAACTCCATTTCAGATGAAGATGTAGCAACCTTGTATCATCACTGCATCTTTCTGGTGTGTGTGTGTGTGTTTTTTTTTTTTTTTTTTTAATTTCCTTTGTTTTTAAGTTTTAATGCGTTTCTTTTGATTTGCATTATGTTGCTAGTTTTGATTTGGTTTCAATGTGTTGCTTTTTTTTTTTAAAGAAACAAACAAAAAAAAAAAAGGAAAGAAAATATGTTGTAGGTTATTGGAAACCTAGAGTTCTAGATTTTCATGTCGTTTAAAACCTATAAACCTAGATTTGAGTTTCCAAGTTGTTGGAAGCCTAGATTTGTAGGTATTTGGATCGTTGGAAACTTAGATTTGAGTTTCTAGATTGCTAGAAACCCAGATACAATGGAAACCCAAAAAATTTCGGCTTTGAATGGAAACCCAAATTTATCGGTCTTTATGTTGCTAGAATCTGGAGTGAGAACCCATATTTTTAGGTTCGATTTGTTGATGAATATGGGTGTGTTCTTGACGTTGTGAGTTTATCGATGAAGGTGATTTTTTTTTAGAAAAAAAATTGTGTTATTTTTATTTATTAGTGTTATTAAGTAATTAAACTTTTTTTTTTCATTTTTTGCTATTTTTTATTTAATATTGTTATTAATTAAGAATCAATAAGTTTAAAGGGCATTTTAGTCATTATATAGGTTTAAAGGTTATGATTAGGGCTGGCAATTTGGAACCCGACACGACGGATCGACACGAAACCGACACGATAATTACGGGTTAGGGTTGAGCGTTAACGGGTTGGGTAAGTTAACGGGTCAACCCGTTTAACCCGTTAACTAATCGTGTCGGGTTCGCGTCGGGCTTATCGTGTCACGGGTTGACCCGTTAAGGGAGGGTAAAAATGTAATTTAACATTGGAGGGCATTCATGTAATTTTCACATGAGGTATATATACACTCTTCATTATGTCCAAACCCTACACTGCTACACATTTGTTACAGCCGCCCCCACCGCTCCACTCCACCAGGCACCATTCACTGCCCACCTCCACAGCCGCCGCAACTGCTTCCGTCTAGCATCTCATTCGGTCGCCGTCACGCGTCTCCTTTGGTCACCGCGCCGCACCACCTTCGTCACCCATTGTCTCCTTCTGTCGCCGTCGCATCTCCTTCCGTATATCATCTTCTTCGGGTCGCCGCCACGCCGATCTCAGTCGGTCGCTACGCCGCTACTCATCCGAACCCCGATCTCCTTCAGTCGCACCCCGATCTCCTTCAGTCGCGGCCACCCATCTCCTTTGGTCGCAGCGTCGTATCTCCGTCGTCACCTATCGTCTCCTTCGTCACCCAGCCACGCCGATCTGCTTCGTGACCCAGCCACGCCGCACCGCTTCGTGACCCAGCCACGCCGCACCCTACACTATTTCTTCATCTCGGTTCATCAGCTTCGTCACCCAGCTGATATGTAGATTTGTTTTAGTTTTGATTTTTTATTTTTGATTGTGATATTGAAACTGTTTAGTGGAGATGTGTGAAAACTATGATTGTGTTGATTACTTTGAACATGATTAACAGTTTAACACTAACATTAAACTATGATTGTGTTATAGTTAATTTTTTTTTTCGATTCTTGATGTTGATGGTTAACAATCAAGAACAACAATCAATTCTTGATGCATAAATGAATAATTTACTAATTAGCTTAACGGGTCATAAACGGGTCATTAATCGTGTAAGCTTAACGGGTTGATAACGTGTAGCTTAACGGGTTGATAACGTGTCGGTTTAACGGGTTGATAAACAACTCGTAAATAAACGGGTTATCGGGTCATTTTCGTGTCAATCCGTTATGAATCGTGTCGTGTTCGTGTTGAAGGGGTTCAACCCGTTTGCTTATCGTGTCGTGTTCGGGTCGTGTCAAAAATTATCGTGTCGTGTTCGGATCGTGTCCAACCCGACCCGTCAACCCGAATTGCCACCCCTAGTTATGATAGGGATTTTATGGAATTTTGATAAAGGTATTTGGTCATTTCATGATTTTGGATGAAGAATATTAACGTTTTAGATGGAAACTTAACTGTAGAGGACAGTTTACCTAATAAAAATAAAACCTTGTGCCAATCACGATAAGTTTACTTTCCAGGAAGCTTTTTCACAATATCCATTTTCTAAAGTGGTTTTAACTCTAAATCTCCACAATACAAATATGAGTCTTTCTCTTATAAAAGGTTACAAATCTTATTATTGATATTTACCTTGATAGATGTTTTAGAGAGATTAGTTTCCAATCTAGAGTCCTAATATTTAGTGTGAGTGCGTAGATTGCATCTAAATTCACATAGAGTGTTTTGATCAAGCATATTACATAATTTGCAAAATTCATTTGTGTGTGTGCATTATCTTGATTGGTTAATTATTTTACGTCTTTGATTTCTTGGAGCATGAGGAGTGAGGAGAGTTTGTTTCATGTGCAAGTGAGTTAAGAAAGTGTGAAATAACTTGTTTACTGTGCAGTACCTAATTTTCACAATTGTTATACCAAGTGAAATAATGTTATAGTTAATTAAATGTTGTGTCAAGATAAGAACATGTCATAACAAGCAAACCACATATTGCAACATAACACACAAGCAATAACAAAATAAAAATAAGACAATAACATTTTTAATGTGGTTAAGTTTTATTCTATATTCGAGATCATGCCCAGAGTTATAAACTTATTAATGAACCTTTGAATAGTATAACTAATCCTTGACTTACTCAACCTAAGACTCCATCCTAAAGTTGATGTAAGACTTGTACAAGTTCACCAATCAAGTTTATGCAAGATCCCTTATCTTTAATGATTATTAGCTATTTGAACCCCCTTTAACAGCCTCAAATTTGTCTTCTTCTGAAAGCCTATATGTTTTTCTTTTCGAAGAACACTTGTTGCTTACACTTCCTTCAAGACTTTGTAAATTTCCTCATTCTGAAAATGAAAATGTTATGTCTTCTGAAGAACTCACGCTTCTTGAATTCCCTTCAAAAACTGCAAATTTATCTTCTCTTAAAGACCTAATAGCTTGTTCCCTCAACAAACTTCTAATAAAAACTAGACATAGTAGCTCACACTTCTTAAGTCTAACAGATAACTTAAAGAACAAATACTCTAAGGTTTACACAAATATTCTCTCTGAAGCTCTCAAACATTCATACTGCTTGCTTGTTATCGACGTCTGGATTTAGCCGACTAGGTTCGTTTATGGCCCAAGCTACAGTTTTGGGTTATTGTAGTATAGTAAGCAAAAGAGAAAGTAAAGGAGATGAGGTCAGAGAAGAAGAAAGAACACCAGAGATTTTTAAGTGGTTCGGTCTAAAAAGATACCAACGTCCACTATTTTTTCTCTCACTATTTTGTTAGGATAACGGCACTTAAGAGATATCCTCCTCTATTTATAGAGAAAGGGAGGGGCTACAGTAAAAAGTAATAAGATAATGTGTAGTAAATAAAATTGTAATGATGAGTTTACATTTAATGCGGGTTGACAATGTCAAGTCTAATTTTGTCAAAGTATGGATTTAGACGGTTAATTCATGCGGGTTAGGTAAGATTTTCGTAATCCAGGCTGTAATCTCTGACGGAATTGGCGTATACAATACGCCTTGAACTGTAATTAGTCTGACAGCTCTGATTGTAGTTAACTTACCTTCTAAGAAGTGTGACAGGAGCGAGTACCTTAGCGAGAAGGGTGTCCTGTCAGACTAACGAACTAGTAAGGTTCTGTTGAACTGATTGTATATGAGGTCGCTGATAAAGGTAATGAGCGAGCTATATAGCGATTTGGTGTATCAATAAACAATCGGCCTCATAGGCGAGGTGATAAGTGAGTACATGCAGTAAGGGCCGAGCAGATTGACGAGCACATGATCAACCAAATAAATGAGCTCATTCACGATCTGATGAACGAGTAGATGGAGGGACAGATTATCGAGCAGGCAAGCGAACTGTTCAACGAGCAGATTAACGATCAGACAAACGAAGTGATATACGAGCAAGTTGGCAAGCAGACAAGCGAACAGGTTAGCGAGCAGATGGACAAATAGAGAGATGGATAGATTGCTGAGTTTCTTGGGCTTTCGGGTCTCTGAACCCATTCTTTGGCCTAATTGATTTGATTGTAAAATTACCCATAACAGTTGTGTTTCTGCACCATATTAATATGCATTTATTCCAGATATGTACAACTACTATTCTATAAAAGAAAAATAAAATAAATCAGTTGTAAGCAGATAAAAATCAGCAAATAAAATTTGCTGAAAATTTGAAAATAAATTTGCTCAAAAATAGTGGGATGAATCCTATTTTTTAGCTTTGACCAAATCTCTTTATCTCCAAGATATTTGTTCAACCGAATCTAATCCAAATGGTATATTGATTTATGTTGCACCTATGCATCAGTTGACCAATTATATTTTAGAAAAATAATCAAAGATTAACTTCAATCGAAGAAGAGTATTGCCAACAAGGATAAAGGTAGAAAAATTTTATTCTAAAAATATATCTCATTAAATCCAACAGATATGTGATGAAGATAAATAATTATGCTTGACAAATAATCATAGAAATAATCAATTAAATCTCATAATACACAGAATCAAATCAAGCAAGAAAATCACACTGTATTCAGCAATTTGTTCTGTAGTCATGATTGTCATAACAACTTTCAACTGTTATAATAGCTATTTTAGTTATTGTGACAACTCCTATAGTTGTTGCAATAGCTAGTGTCAACGGACAGAAATCTTTCCTTAGTCAGCCTCTTGCAAACTAATTTTAAACCATGAGTTTGATTCAATTTTACAAAGCTATTATGTAGCCATCTTTTTCTTCAAAAAATCTACACCAAAGAAAACAATGATTAGAGATAAAATTAGGTCAAATTAAATTAGCTATAAAATTGGAGTTTCATTCTTAATAATAACTTGACCGAAGACAAAAGATTAATTTGGTAAACTCAAATCTGTAATTAAAGAGTTGAATTCATACAAAGAAATTGCATAGAAATAAAAGAGATTTCTTGAAAAGTCAACAGCAAAAAAGTCATGAAATAATTCTTCTTAAAAATAGAAATAGTATTCATACTTTTTAGCCGTGATCAAATCTAATAATAATTGTGTCCACATTCATCCAAAAATAAAATCTCTATTTTAAACAAAGAATAAATGAAAAATTTTTATTTAGAAAAATAAATACAAGGGATAATTCTAAAAGTATTTTGAATGAAGTTTATCCTAAAAAGAAAACATCTTATATAAAAGGGAAAATCCAATTAATAAAAAAGTATTTATTAAAAGATATTATTTTTCTCATTAGATAATTACTGAATTAACATTGAGAAAAATCTAAAAAATTTACTCAATTCATTGAATTAAATTAGAGTAATAATTCTTCCATTTTTATTACACACTGTTGAATGCCCACAGTTATTGCAACACCGAGTCAATTGTCGTAACATGTCAGTGATTTGCTACAATAACTTTCATGAAAATTTTGACAGCACCAACTTTTGAGTTTGTTCAAACCACTACCGTACAAGATACTGTCATATAATGATGTCAAACACAAAAACACTCAAACAACTATCATATGCCATAAGATGACAACACATATGCACTAACAAAGTGGATTTGGAGATGTAGCGGATTTGGGCATTGGGCGAAATTATCATCCAAGTTCGTGAAGGACGGAATTGAGCCTACTATTAAGTATAGAAAGATTAGACTTCTAGGCAAGAGATTATTATGAATGAAGTTTGTAATTCATATAATAATCATGGGGTTTCGTTCGAAATTGTCTACCTTGGTACTTAGTCTCATAATTTTTACCTTGCTAGTTTAGCATACAAAAATCGTTGTGCACACTTTTTTCTCATCTAGCTTACTCTTTTATTTTTTGTTTAATTATCTGCAAATATAATAAATGATAAAAGAATATTTATTATTAACCTATTTACCCCCTTATCTAGGTTGATGGTTGTGTTTGCTAGTGACTTTCACGGTCAAAGGTAATTTATAGATATAATCAACATAGATTTTTATGAATAATTACAGATATATATTTTGTTGACTAACATAATTTAATGGGAATTTTCTTTATTTTGAAGGTTTTTAAAAATAATTATCATGTATAAATGGGAATTATAATTTTGAATTTGAAATCTCATTTTTCATTTAAACATGAGAAGTTAAGGGTATGAAGTTACTTTCAAAACTTTAGTTAAGAGTAAAAAGTTTAAAATGATGGTGACATGGATCAATTTAGTCATTTTAAAAAAGTCAATGACCAATTTAACATTTAAGAAAAATATAGGTATCGGTTTGGTTGAAAACTGAAAAGTTACAAACTAATTGAAATTAAAAAAAAATAAAAATAAAAATCCAGGATTTATTTGATAATTACCAATTTAAATTCAATTGTGTATATTATAAATAATGACCTATCTTTCAAGAAACTTATAATTATTTTTGTAACTGATAAGCAACAATACCATTAAAATACATTAAAAAGATAAAATAACAAATTTCATTTTGAAGAACAAGTAATAAAATGTCAAACTCTAAAATAAAATGAAACTATTAAATTATGTGAAAAAATAATCCTTATCCAAATATGGCAAAAGATCAATCGAAACGGAATAGAAGCTTTATAAACAACACAACAATGCATTTTTGTGAAGATTATTTAAACTAATGTCAGCTACAATTAAAGAGTTTTATGTTTGTTTGTTTAATTATTTTAAACTTGAGCTAAGGGTTGCAAGAAAGAAAAAATAAAAATAAATAAAATTGATAAGAATAATTTAGAAAATAAAATATTCAAATTTAATTCAATAATTTTGGTTAAGTTCAAAATAACTTAATGCTATTTAGATTGCAAAATAATAATAATAATAATAATAATGCTGTTCAATATTAAGTGAAAAAAATCACATTTAACTTCTTCTCTTTTTTTTGAAATGCTGAAAGTTCATTAACACTCTTCCAACTTTGGGAACCATAATCTTACAAACACCAATACCTGTCAAATTTGGAATAAACCAGAATAGGCTCATATATATATACATAACATATCCTCAAAAGAGGATTAAATAAGAATGACGAGATGGAATGTCAGGTCATTCATAAACATGGAAATAACATGACACCTTTTATATCCAACCAATTCACATTTAACTTAAATTATACAAAAGTTAATTGTCCCAATTTTTTTTTATAGGAGAATAACTTGGAAATTGCAACGAGTCACTAACGAACATGACTCATTTCAAACACCATTATTAAATCTTCATTATTAAGATTTATTTTTATAGTCGTTCATAATCATATTAAATAAAAATAAAAATACATATCAATTAAATTAAATATTTTCAGATAATTTTATTTTTAAAAATTAAATAGATTGATAAAACATTCAAATATAAGTAAAATAAATAAACATGTCATTTAGGTGGAATTTTCAATTCTTAATTTTTTTTTTTTAAAAAAAAGAACGAACGAATCCTCAAAACACAGAGTTGAAAAACTAAATCATGGGGTTTTGTTTTTCCTCATTTTCTTTCAAATTTGGAGTTTCATTTTCTTGTTCTCATTACTAATTTTTCTTCTTCGAAGCTGTTCTTATAAGTATTTGTTTGGCTAGAAAAATCAATATAATTATGCAAAAGAAATTAAAAAAAAAAAGAAAAAGAAAATTTATTAACCTATCAGGAATCAGAAACTTAAACAAGAAATTCTAAAAATAAAGACTATTTCATTGTAGACAAATATTTCCTTTTATCTATAATATTCATGTCATCATTTTACTGTGAAATCTATCTGAAATTACATATTTGATATCACAATATAAAATATTATCTATCACAAATCCGTGAATTCTTAAGTCAATTAAAATTTTAACTAAGAAATTAAAGATTTAAGACCACCTCAAAGTCTCTAATTTTTATTTTTATTTTTTTGGTACAAGAAGACAGTTTAACCAAAGCTAAGAACCACGAACGCGCCGACAAGAAACTACACCAACTCTATCTTGAAGTAAAATATTCTCCAGGTCTCTGGGGACACTAGAAATCCAATGGGAACCAAGAGGAAGCCCCTGAGCATAATTTGCAAGGAAATCCGCTGCTTTGTTAGCTTCTCTATTTGATTACATAGAAATAATAATAAAAAACTATTAACTATACAATAATACAGTTTGTGTGCTAATGTTTTGGCCGTCAATTCTTAGAGTAGGCGCTATATCTCACATATTGATCGTACCGAATATTTCTTCTAACACAGCAGCCCACAAAGAGGATGATGAGGAAGATGGCAATAAAGGCGACATTGAGCTGAGCCAGTACTCTCCACTGCCTCCTGATGGTGGTCAGCACCCTTCCTTTACATGACTTGCAGTAAAAGCAAAGCTTCTCCCGTTCGTTGCTCCACGTTAAGCAGTCGCTATCCTCCACCGCCGGTCCTCCTCTGCCCACTCTCCAGAACGTTGCGTTTGTCTTCTCGAACCCGCAAAACATCGGCGGCTTACAGCATCCGGACTGAAAATTTAAAAGGGGATCTCGTTATTAAGTAGTGTTTGACAATTTCTAAAGTGAAGAAGTACTCTGGAATAGCCTTAAAAATAGGGCTGTTGTTATTCTTTTCACTCCCAATGTTTTATCATTATTATTTTTTAAAAAAAAAAACACTATCGTGAGGATCAAATTCAAAATACCCTTTTAACATTTAATCAAAAGGAAGAGAGATAAGTGACTTGAAATGGAATATAAAGAGATTTTGTTGGAGGAAATGACCAACTGAGGTTTAGTTTTTTTGTGCGATTTTCAACTCAAGGAAGAAATGTACATTGAACACTTTCTTTGATTCTAAAAAATCAAAGTTCAACTGAGTTTTTTCTGAACTCTCTCTTCCACCGTAAAAACAAAAAAATGAATTGTTTTATTTTATAAAAACAATAATAATAAAATTATTGGGAGTTAACATAAATATGTATCCACTAATTTAACGGCCATTTCTTTTTTTTTTTTTTTTTTTTTGTCCAAATGGAGAAAAGAATTGCAAGTACCTGTACAAGAGACCAATGTGTGATATCCACGTTATCAAGATTGTTGCAGACCTGGGCATCAATCAAACAACTTTTTATATCCTCCCAATTTTTCCCACTAGCGAAATGGTGTTTGAACCAATGCGAGTAATCCTGAAGCCGGTTCGGATAAGCTCTCCGACCTGAAAACCTGGTGGTCACGATGAGAGAGAACATGGTGAAAGCTATGAGGCCTAGAACGAGAAGGAAGACCACCAACAGGTAAATCGAAAGCATGAGATTAGCTTTACAGCAGGAGCCAATCAACCCTAACCACGACACGATCGCCAAGAAGAGACCCGTCACGAGTAGAGGGATTTGCAGGGCTTTTTGGCAGTCGGAGCTGCCCTGAAACTGGATGAGGGCGGACACACTGACGGCGACGAAGCCAGAAGCCAGTAAAATGCAGTTAAGGATTACGAAGACGCAGTTGCTTAAGCGAGCCATTTTGTGGTTTACAATCGTTTTTGTTTGGAGAAAAAAATGGTGGGGTTTATAGGTGAGAATAAAGGGGGGTTTGGTTTTTTCAGCTGCTAAAGAGAGGAAATATGAAACTTCCTTTTTCTTTGCATTTTCTTAACTGTTTTTGTGCATTATAAGGTTTGGGGAAGTTGCATTAGAATGCTCATACTCGTGGTCTTGGTAAAGCTATGGATTCAATAGCAATTCCATGATTACTTTTACAAAATTTAAAACAAAATAAAGCAAACTAAATTTGAAGAGTAGTTTTACAGAAAGATGAAATAGATCTAGTAATTAAATTTAATTATGCATTGAATGTAAAATGAAGTTAGATGTGAATTTGTTAGAAAGTTGTCTACAAAATGATTCTTATACGTTGGAAAACACCAACTAAATATAATTACACATTGAATATAAAATGAAATAAAATATGAATCTGTTAGAATGTTATTTGATCTCTATATTTGATTTCCTAGGATCTTTATTTATAAATTAAGATTTTACTTGATAATCAATATTAGAATTTCCATTTAGGCTACGTTTGGCACGTACGATTAGAATGGATTAGATTATAATAGAATATATTGGATTGGATTAGAATAGAAAATTATTGTCCCATATTTGGTAGAACTTGGGATTTGATTAAAAATACTCCATATTGTGTTGGATGTAGGTTGAGATTGGATTAAAATAAAATTAAGTTAAATACTTTATTATATACTTAAAGTTAAATTAATTTTACAAAAAAATCTGAAAAAAAAAGAAAAAAATATTTTATTAATTAAAATACATGGATTAATTTTAAATACTAAAATATAGGTTGAAATTAGATTAAAATAAAATTAATTTAAATATTTTATTGTATAATCTAACTTATATTATACCTAAAGTTAATAATGTTTTAAGTAATTCCAAAAAGCCCATTATAGTTTGTAAAAATATCTATTTTATCATTTATGGTTTTATTTTTGTCTAAAATCTCCCCTTAGCGTTATAAAAACACTCAAAATATCCCTTAGAGGCTTGTGAAATGATGACAATGTCTGTAACAATCACAAATTGATGATGAAGTCATACATGGTAAAATGAACAAAATCTGTTAATTTATTAATGTCAGAGGATTTTGAACAAAAAGAAAATCATAGATGATAAAATGAATATTTTTGCTGCTGAAATGGATAAAGGTTAGCTTGACGACTATAACTACCGACAACCCTATATCAATGGTAGAAGAGACCAAATTAGAGATGAAAAAGACTAGTTTGAGGGAACTCACGAGCCAAGATATCTGACACAAAGTTCTCCAAATCAACCCGGGCCGATTTGTCGATCTGACCCATTTTGAATGTTTGAAAATGGTAACCAAGGTGTTTTTGGATGACACAATTGATGGGATCCATGTTGATGATAACTTCAAGTATTGTCTCTCAATGAGTTATCTTTGCAACCACAAAACTCACGGACAAGTGTTTTTTTTTTTTTTTTTTTTTTTCAAGAGGAGAAGATTGATGTAGAACAAGTTTAACCTCCTAAGATCTTTATTTGATCTCCTAGGATCTTTATTTAATTTCCTAGGATTTTTATTTATTAATTATGATTTTACTTAATAATCAAGATTAAAATCTTCATTTATTAGCTAAAATTTCTATTTCCATTAAAAATAAGATTAAAACATTACTTGAGTTGTTTATGTTTTGTATCATGCTCGTAATTTCTCTTCAATAATAAAATTTTGAGTTTAGTTTTATTATGTTAGTTTGAGTTTATTCGTTTTGATTTTGAAGCAAAATTCCACTATATATATAATATATGTGAGCCGTTGATTATACACAACCATTGACTATTTTTATAATTAATATTTGACATTAATTATTTATATATAATCAATGTATCACAATATTTGAACTGATAGTATTAAAATCAAGTCATACACACACACAATATCCACTTGAACCATAAATTAATGTGATCCTAAATTTTCTACAACTTATATGTGAACAATTTGAAATTAGCATTGTTCCCATCAAAGCATATGCTCGAAGGTTGTTACAATCCTTTATTGGACCTTTGCCTTCATTATTGTTCCCTTCACCTTTGGTTTGCTTTTATTGCTTTATTCTAAGAGACAAACAACACATATATCAGGGTACCTCCGAGAGCACTCTTTGATGTCCAAGTCAGTTTATCATTTTTTTAGAGGATTTGTCTTCGTTAAAAAATTATCTTAACACTTGTGTACAAATGAACTACTTATGTGGGGTCCACGCCAACCCTTCGTAATCTCTTTAGGCCCGTGGCTTGCCACTCACAAGGTACTGTCTCAGTCAAAATGGGTTTTCTTTCGCCTCCCCTACCTCTCGAACCTGACCCTTAAATCCAAATTCTTAGAGAGGTAAGGGAGGCGAAAGAAAACTCATCTTGACTGGGACAGTACTTTGTGAGTGGCAAGCCACGGGCTTGAAGAGATTACGAAGGGCTGGTGTGGATCCCACAACTTAATTAATCACATTTTATAAGGAAACAACATTTATCTTTTTAGGTGTCCTAATGTGTGCTAACATGCTTCCCATTTATTACATATATTGTTTTTAGGATGATAAGTGTTGTCTACATATCTTCCATACTATGTTTCTCCTTCGATTATTTCTCTTTCCTCTCTCTTTAACTTTTGCCTAATAAGCCAATCTTCGATGACTAGAATGGAGTTCCTTCGATCGAATGTAATTAATACATTTATACGTGTCATATCCTTATTGGATCTACATGTCCTTTCAACATTGTGTAATTACTCCATTCAAATATATAATATTTATGATTTATTGGCAAGTTTTCTTGATGGACATTTTAAGGTTAAGAATACTAGTGATAGCAAAAATTATCAACTATTTGATATTTGAATTTGTTTCTTAAGAAAATTTAATAAGTTTAATTGTTTTTCAATAATTACAATAAGGGCAACCTTTTGCTAATTGGGAAAAAGAAAATAGGAATCAAGTCTCACTTGAAACTAAATCAGGGAAAAAAAATGCAACTTATTTCCTTTATTAGGGAAAACAAATGAGGAAAGGGAATTTCATTCCTTAGAGGAGAATTAAATTTCTTCGGGTTTTCTATAAATAATCTTTTTTAGGTTCAAGTTGAACACTAGTTCATTCTTTCAAACTATTATAAGAATAATTGTTTTTAGGCAAAAATACATTTGATAAAAATATGAAATCCCAAAAAAAAAAAAAAAAAAAAAAGGCTATTTTTTAACTTCAACTTTAAAAAAGGGTTATTACTGTAATATTTTCAATTTCTTTTTACGTGGGGTCTATATATTTTATTTCCACATATTAAATATGAAATCACAAATCATCAGTAATCAAGTTTCTTTTCCTCCTGACATTTAGCAAATGGCCCTGAGGTTACGCTCCTACTTCTCTAGATATATTGTTTCTTTTTCTTCAATATTATAAATTTATTACAACCATGGCTACTGTAAATAACAATGCACCAACCAATAAGAACTTCTTTACCTACATCTTACCTTCATTCAATCATATGTTACAGATAAAATAAGGATAACAGGGTCAATTATTACTTCAATCACACACCTCAGAACTTTTTCTAATTAATGTTATCTTAAAAGCAAACAATCTGTAGAATTAATAATTTTTGTGTAATTCTCAAAAGAGAAAAATAACTAGATGACACTTTTAAATATTGAATTGACAATCTTGTTTAATTTCAATAAAGTTAACAATTGAGTCCTAATTTTTTTTTTTTTTGACACAAATACCTTTAATAAAATTTATGAGAATACTATATTTTTTAAAAAATGACTCAATTGTTACATTTATTGTAATGATATTTTGGTATTTTTATACATGATTTAGCACTCAATTGTTATATTTTAAAAAAAATGATATAAATATTAAGTCATTAATTTAATGTGCTATTTTTGTACTTGTTTCTTCTCAAAAAGATAGGAAAATATTTTTGTGTGTTTTATAAAACACAAAGAGTAATTTAACATTAATGTTTACCTCAAGTTTTGTATTTGCCTGCTAAAATGCAGAGAATATTAAAAAAGGAAAAAGGAAAAATCCTTGCTAATTTGTTTTCAAATTAAAACACAAAGAGTAATTTAGCATAATAATAGATGACACTCGAGTATTTGTTTTCAAACCAGCTCAAAAAGGAAAAATCCTTACTCATTTGTTTGAAGGGGGTTTTCAGTATCCTCCTATGTTTTAGCATTTACAATAACACAATATATAGATGTAATTGATTTTGGTGCAGCAAGCGGTGCAAAACATGATAATGAGCAATGTAACAACACAATAGCCCCCTATTACTACAAACCTCCACTGTCTCTTGATTTCTTCAAAAACTGCGTTCTTGCATGAGTTGCAGTAATAGCACCATCTCTCTTTATCATTGCTCCACCTAAAGGAGTCACTGTCAGCACTCCCGTGCATGTCTGCGCCGCTTATTTCCGGCACGGCCACTGTCGCATTCTTGTTTAAGTTTTGAACAACTCCGCAATAATCGGTCGGAGACATGCAGCAACCCAACTGATAATTAATGCAACAACCCAACAACATGTTATTTAAGTTGAAATCTGAAAATTAGTTCAAAATTGTCTTATTATCATAATTTTTTGTTGCTAAAAGCACTAGCGTGAAAATAGTGTTACAACATTTACCAGTATATGGTTGTTTTTCCACAGTGTATGAGTTTTCGATGAAGAGTTTAATTGTGTTCAGTAAATTAAAATATATATATATATATAAAATTAGCTTAATATACATATTGTTTGACTATAAATCCCCAAAACATTTTGATAATAATAGCAATAATAAAATAACAACAACAACAATAACAAGAGGGTACCTCTATAGGTGATAAATTTTTCTTGTAAGAATTCGTGGCCATGTCGGGACTGATCCTATCAAATTTGTCACAAATTTTAGCATCAATCAAGCAATTTCTGATTTTATTCCAGTTCTTCTCATTCACAACAAATTTCTTCAACCAACTCGAATAACTATTTTTCAACTCATAGTTCCCCGACGAGTGATCTTCTCGAGAAGCGATAACTGCCAAAGCAGCGATGATCAGGAACCAAACAATCAACAAGAACACCACCAACAAATAAGTGGTTATCAGGAAATTGTGGTTCGAAAAGGAGCCGACGAATCCCAGAATCGAAATTGTGGTTAAAAGCAGACCCGATATTAGTAAGGGGAGACGTATCGACTTTTGGCAGGCGGAGCCGCCGTGTATGAGAACATAGATGGTGTAAGCGACGGCAGCAAGGCCAAGGAGGAGAGAACACAAGTTAATAAAAGCAACAAAGCAGTTGCAAATTCGAGCCATGTTGTGGTTGAAAGACGCAAGAATGAAGAGACAAGCTGAGAACAGGTGGCCCTGTGTGCGTGCATGGGCCAGTTTTAATAGATACCCTTCATGCAATAAAAGACAAAACAATAAATTTAGGAAATCAGACTTATGTAAGATATAGCAGTTTTGTTTAAGGAAAAAAATTAATATTTCTTCTTCTATTTTTAGTTTTTTTCTTTTTTTTTTTTTGAAATATAGTTTTGTTTTATGGAAAAAGATTAATATTTCTTCTTCCTCTTTTAGAATTTATAGAAACACAGGTATTTTAGCTTGATGGTAACTACTTATACTTATATTATAAATATTATAAATTTGAGTCATCTCTCTCCTTTAACATTCCCGAATTTAATGTAATATTATTGTAAGAAACAAAAAGTTAAGCTATTTAAAGGAAAAATTCTATTTACATTTATAATTACATTTACTGTTATATTTCTAGAGTCCTTAGGATTAGTGACCCAAAATTAAGGTGAATTATTAAAAATGACAAAGCTTAATAATTTTACTAAATCTCATTCAAAATCGATGTAATTTTACTCATTACTCTTAATTCACTGGAAAATTTACCCACATGCTATTTTCAAAAAATACTTAGAAATTAAAAAAAAAATGAAAATATTTCATCAAACGGAACTTTTTACTAGATAATGCTCTATCTCAAACCAAATTTCTTCATCTTCCTCTCCTTCTTCTCTTTCTCCTCTTCCTTCCCCTCATCTTATTTCTCCTATTTTTCTTCTTCTTTCTCCGACACAAATCTACTTTGCTGACAATCAACCATTATTGATGACATTTTCTTGTTCCTCCTTTCCCACATTCTTCTTCTTTTTTTCCCTTTTTTTTTTTTTCTAATTTTGTTCTCTTTTTTGTTCTTTTTTCTTTTCTTCAGCTTCGATAAACTTCTTGGAAGAGAAAATGGTCTATAAATCTATAATAGACAATGCGGCATCAATGAGGTCCATATTTCAAGAGCATCATTAACGTCCCTTAAATAAAAGTGTTATAAATGACATTATTGTACTTGGGTTGTCATGAACTCCCCGTTTGTAGATCTACTCAATAGATTTATATATATATATATATATATATATATATATATAGGGGCGAAACTAGGATTTTATGTATAGGGGAGCTGAACTAAATAGAAATAAAAAATTTTTATGTGAAAAAATAATTCACTGATAAGGAAATAAATATATGATGCACTAAGATACGTAATAAATCTAACATCTCATAATACATAATATTCCAACAAAATACATAAACTAATAAGTAAAAAAGGTAAAAAAAAAAAAAAACATATTAGGTAGTACAATCAAACAATTTTAGTGGTAGTATGTTTTACTCTACGAGACTTCTCATCAAACTCATCTATTATAGATTCAACATCTACTGAATCAGCAAACTCTCGCTTAATATAAACAACCATGCAATCTACAAGGAAATCATTGTCCATCTTATTGCGAAGTGGTGTCTTAACAAGATTCATTGCTGAAAATGCTCTTTCTGTAGTTGCTGTGGAAACGGGAAGAGTCAACACTAAGCGAATTAATCTATCAACTAAAAAAAAGTGTTCAAATTGTCTAGTTTCAACCAATGCTTGACATAACTCAAAAAGAGAAGCAATATTCTGAAAATCTACATGATGAACTACTGCATACTCATAATGCTCCAATTGTCATCTCAAAGTATCTGTTATGGATAATTTAGCGATCACAGTAATCGGGCCCAAAAAGATTTACAGTGCAGACCCAGTGGCTCAAAGGTCCAATAATTCGCCATCTTTTCTAATCTGCCTTCCTGACGGAGGGCCCTTTTATGATCGCTCGTCATGACCGCTGATGCTCTACGCTCAGACTGACCGTTGATTCTGACCGCAGATGCCAATTATGAGCGCTGTCTCCATCCGTCATTCTGACCGTCAGTCTTTCCGTCAGTTCTGTTTGTTCAGTTTGACTGTTGGTCCTGATCGCTGACCGTTGGCTCTCATCGCTCTGACTGACCGCTGGCCGCTAGTCGTGTCCACTATGCCTGCTCGCCAGATTATCCGCCATGATTGACCGCCTGCCTATTCGCCGATTCTGTCCATACGAGATATCCGCCAAGAGAAACCATCCATCAGAAATGTTTAATAAGTCCTCCTCGCCCAAGATGATCCGGTTAAACTAATCGCTAAACTCTGAGCGTGGCCGTATATCGGCTCCTTCATTCGCGATATTGTCCGCCTCACTGTCATGATCAGCTACGGACGTGTTGACTCATAATCCGCCTCCTCGAATCTCCAGGTAGCCAGACTTATCAGAGACTTATTTATTCTCCTAACTGACTTGGTATTTCGTCTGCTGGAAGATCCATCCCTGCCTTACTCCTAAGAGTCCCAAGTCAACAGAAGTCAAGAGTGTCATGCAAATTACAGTTTCAAAACGTGCCATGCACGCTATATCAGCCAGAAGCTGTGATCAAGATCTCGATAGCCCATCATGATATATCCAAACCAGGCACCAGAAATCTACCTTGGGCAGGCCTCAGAAGCGATAGATTCGACCGCATTTAATGTATTTTCGACCACATTTATTGCACTGTTAGCCGCATTAATTGAGATCCCGATTCATTAAATGTTGTCCATCATTGTAACTGTAGTTAACTGTTCACTTTTGTTTATTCTGTTTTACTGTAGCATGTTTCATTTCTCTATAAATAGGGGACGAATTTCATTGTAAAAAGGATCCCCGATTCTGAGTGTTGTTACTCTACCGAAATAGTGAGAGAGTGAACAGTGGATGTAGGTATCTTTTTAAGCCGAACCACTCTAAAAATCATTCGTGTCTCTTCTCCTCGCCTCTGACCTCTTCTTCTCATTCTTACTACTTTGCATGCATTCTACTAGACATACGAAACTGCAGCTTGGGCCCTAAAACAACCTCGTTGACTAAGGAAATCATTTTTCGACGTTAACAGTATCTAACTCAGTTCAAGTAAAATCTTGAGGATACAATTTTTAAGCAAGAGTACAAATATCCTCCATACTAAATGATTTAAACCCATCAATAGGATTCAAAATTGAGCTAAGAGTTAGGAGTTCCATTGTTTATTCAGTGAATCTATTATTCAACTCCATCAATTGAAAATCTATCACAACATTGAATATGTTAATGTGATAATAATGTTCAACCTTGATATCATTTTTCTGTTGACAAGAACGTCTTGTGCCTTCCATATATCGAGCACTCATGCTAGGCACCTCAATGTGATACCTTTAAGAAAAAAAAAAAAAAAAGTGTTAATGTCATATACTATATTTCATGTAAAAATAAGAATTAAATGATTAAATTAATAAAATTCATACCTTTCACAAAACTTCATCACGTCTTTTAGAAATTTATTCCATCCAACTTCACGTAACTTTTGAAGAAGTATCTTGGTTGATGAGACTAAATTGATTGCATTCAAAATGTCTTGAGATTTCATTTGTAATGCTTGACAAAGAATATTAGAGATTCCTAAAACTTCATTCATCAAGTGCAAGATAAATACAAATTCGAATGACACCATCTCTTTATAAATGCTTTTAGCTTCCCGCGTATGTTACTATTGAATCCATTGTCAATCATTCTTTCAAGAAGGAGACAAGTTGCACCAAACATATCAATTAAGTTACTAACAGAAGCAAAATGAGAGCTCCAACGAGCAGCTCCAGCTCGTTGTAAAGTACGAATTTGATTAGCCCCTGTAGCAGTTTTAAGTTCTCCTGAAGCTATCATATCAACAATTTCATCTTTTCGAATAGATTTTAACTCACAATGACGCTTGAAGGAAGAGCCGAAAAAATTGACAATAGAACTCAATTTTGAAAAGAATAGTCATACCTCATGCACTTCTTTGGATACCGCAACTAAAGCAAGTTGTAAACGCTAAGCGAAGCAATGCACATAATAGGCATATAGGCAATCTTTGCGAAATAAGGCTTGTAATCCATTCCATTCACCTCGTATATTACTAGCTCCATCATATCCTTGACCCCGTAAATTTTCAACTAAAAGATTGTAACAAGAAAGCACATTACATATCTCTTTTTTGAGAGTTAATACATTTGTATCATTCACATTAACAACTTCAAAGAAACGTTCTCGAACAAAACCCTTACAATCCACAAATCTCAAAATGATAGCCATGTGTTCCTTATTAGATTCATCAAGAGCTTCATCAACAAAAATACAAAACTTGGCATCCCTAACTTCTTCACAGATCATATTGCGCACTTTATTAGCAAGAATATGCAATACTTCTTTTTGAATCTTAGATGATGTGTACTTAGTATTTTGAGGAGCATTTTCTAAGACAAGTGAAGCAATTTCTTCATTTGCTCTTGCTTGCAACTTTATCAATTCAATGAAATTTCCACGATTAGTAGAATGCATGGATTCATCATGACTCTCTAAAAGCACAACCTTGCATAGCTAACCATTTCATACTTTCTATTGAAATCTTAAGTCGCAATCGATTATCCAAAATTTCTTGAGAAGTTACCTTATTCATGACTTTGTCAATGTGTTGAGATGTGTTCACTAAGTTATTCCATTTTTCCATAGCAACATTATGTAGTGAACCATGATTGCCTTCATGTTGTGCAAATGGACATTTCTTCCTTTCTTTAACTCTTTTCCAATCTTGAAATCCTTCACGAGTAAATGTGATATACTTTGAAGAACAACTATCAAAAAGAAAACATGGAAAACAAAAGGCACTATTTTTTTCTATTGAGTACTCAAGCCATGAGAATTGTGCAAACCAAGCATATTAAAAATATTGATTTTGACTTGCATACGAAATGGGTGGATACTTACTTAATTTAGGATGATATGGTCCCATCTTGATATACTCCTTTCTAACATCATCACACATATCAACAGGATATGAACATATTGGCGAGCGTAATCCTGGATCACGTTCCAAGTAAGGACCACTAGTAGTTGATGGAATATCAACTTTCTCAATTTCAACTCTTCGAGATTTAGAAGGAGAACATGAGACATCAATATTTGGTGAAGAACTTATTTGACCATCATTTATTTTGTTGTAGAAATGATGAAGAGTTAACTTTGACTTTGTCTGCTTAGAGATATGTTCATTTGACATTATAATCAATGACCTACATTAATTTTTATTAATAAAATTAATTAAAAACTAATATAGAAATTTAAAGATACATAAGAATAAAATATAACAAGTAAATTTTCTAATTTCAAATTTTGGTAAGTACCACATATAGATTTGCATGGCTTTTATATCAAAATTGTCTATCTAGATTTTTTATCAAACAAAAATATTTAAGCACATGATCTATAACCATAAAGAAAAAAAAAGAATAATAAACTATTATACTAACTATTAACCACTACTCAAATCTAATGTTCACCACTTACCATCTAATTAATTTATGACATATAAACATAATTAATTATAATAATCAATTTCAACCTCAAATATAGTAATCTTTTTTCAATTATTGAAAGTAGCAAGCAAACTATAATTATTTATATTTTTGTTCAAAATACAATTTAAGCACAAATGGGGAAAATAAAAACCCTAACAAATCACATACATATTTAATTAAATCAAAGCTAATCTACATGTATAAAAACCCCAAACATGAATAATCAACTATTATACTAACTATTAACCACTACTCAAATCTAATGTTCACCATTTACAATCTAATTAATTTAAGACATATGAAACATAACTAATTATAATTATCAATTTCAACCTCAAATATAGTAATATTTTTTTCAATTATTGAAAGTATCAAGCAAACTATAATTATTTGTATTTTTGTTCAAAATACAATTTAAGTACAAATAGGGAAAACAAAAACCCTAACAATTACAAATCACATACATATTTAATTAAATCAAGACTAATCTAAATGTATAAATCAATTTTAGCAAAACAAAAGAAAAAGAAGAAGAAGAAGAAGCAAAAAGCTAACCCTAACAAAATAATTAATAAGTTAATAGTAAATTAATAAACAAACAAATAATATTACCTTCTAGAGAGAGTGTGTGTATTGAAAATATGATCTCAACACTAAAGTAAAATTCACATAAAGTCAAAAGGGAAGTGGTCAAGTGGGTAGCAAATCTTCTTTTGTTTTTTGTTTTATAAAAGTGAGCAGTATTGAAGTTTTGAGCTTTTGTTCGTGTCTGGTAGTGAAAGAGAGAACAAAGACATTTGTTATTTGTGCGTGGTGGGAACTACACCTAACAGGGAAAGACAACAGCTTTAAGAAAAATTAAAGTGGCAATTTGGCAAAATGAGTTGGGTCTTGCTTTATATGATTGCATTCAAAATTTTATGCATTGGACTTGTAACATTAAACTCATCTAGTTAGGCTTGCTTTATATAATAAATGATAAAACTTGTAATTTTTAAAAAACTTAGATTGGGCTGGAGCCCAGTGTAGCCCACCTTATGTGCCGCCCCTATATATATATATATATATATATATATATTTGATGAATTTTTTCCCCATGAAAGTAGATGAAAGAAGAGGAAAATGAGGAAAAAGAAAGAGCAAAAAGAAGAAAAAAAAAAGAAGAAGAAGAACAAAAAAGAAGAAGAAAAGAAAAAGAAAAAAGATAGAAAGAAGAAGAAGAAGGAAGGAAGATGGAAAAGAAAAAGAAGAATGTGAGAATGAGGAGGAATGAGAAAATATATTGGTAGAGAAGTGTCCAAAATTCATTAGATGAAGATCGAAGAAAGTGGAGATTGAAGATAGAGGTCGAAGTTGAAGATTGCTGGATATGGAGATTTAAAAAAAATAAATACAAAATAATCATTGAATGCTAATCCAAGGATTAACAAAAAAATAAAATTTAATCACTCACTTAACTACCCTATAATTATTTAGAATTTGTTGTAGTCACTCCCCCGGTATTTTTTAAAAAGATAGAATTGGATTATTTATATGAAATTGAATTATAATAATTTAAATGTTATCCCATGTTTGGTGTAATGTAGGATATATAGAAATAAAAATAATATGTTGTTGTGTTTGGTAAGTTATGGGATTGTACAAAATAATGCGATCTCGTGTTTGTTCTAAGTCTAGATAAGATAATAATTGAAATAATAATTTAATTATTTTTTAATATAAAATTAAATTTATCTCAATAAAATAAAATTCATTTATAAAGTTAAAAAACAACCACCATATTAAAAAATGAAAAAAGTAGCCATCTAATTCGAAAAAGTAGTGTGGATCTAATAACAATGACCTTTTTATTGAGTTAGACATTCACTCAACAAGTAACCACCATATGATCACAACACAAGTAGAAGAAGAAACGAAAAAAAATGAAAAAAAGGAAGTACCTTATAGAAGAAAAAGAAGGGAGAGATCAGTGTTAAAGAGAGCTCATTTAAACGAATTCCAAACAGAGTCTCTTTTGTCTTGATTAGGATATTATTATTTATAAGGTAAAAATCATTTTGGTTTGTAAGTTTTGGGGAATGGTCAAATTTTTAACTATATTTTAGAAACAAATTAAGTCAATCATAATTTTTTTTTTAAAAAAATATCAAATTAGTCATTCTCGTCAATCAAGTGACAGTCAAACCTAACAAAAAATATGAAAAATACTCATTTACCCTTAGGCTATGTTAAGACGGATAAAAAAATCGTTATACCTCTATCCCTAGTTAAAAATTACAATGATATTTAATTATGAAAATATCCCTTACAGTTTTTATGTAATTACAATAATATTATTAGAGTTTTTTTGAAACCTTACTTAAACACCAAAAATTAAACCCAAAAAATAAAAAATAAACTCAAAAAATTAAATTAAATTAAACACAAAAAATCATCCACCATGTTAGTCTTTCAATTGTCTTCTCCATCTCCTCCACGAATCGTGTTGGGAATAGCGCCTTCGCTAGATGCATCGTGAACACCATTTCGAAGAACGACAGGTTATGTTATGAAGGTTAGCTCGGCTAACCGACAGTGGCTAGTCGATCGCCTTGACATCAGTTACATCGACAGCGCCAATCCTTTTCAAAGCAATGACCTTGCGGTCAGTGTCGTAACTCGTGAACAAATTGCATATATGACTGGACCTGCTGGTTCCAAGCTATTGAAGTTCAGAGCCGTTAGTGTTTTTTCTCAATTGGGAGGTGTTGTTGGTGACTCAAATTGCAAGATGTTCTCCATGAGATTCTATTCAAGAGTCTTTCTATGTGCTTCTCCATTTTTGTTATGTTTTCGTGTTTTTTATCTCTAGCCCCAAATTTTAATCTTTTGTTTTGTTTTTTTCTCTTTGGTTTTTCATTTTTTTCCTCGAATTCGATGATGTTACCAGTGAGTATTTGATGCAACACTTCTCGTTGTTTTTCTTTTTTATAATTTGGTTTTGAAAATAGGTTTGAGTTTGTTGAATAGTGGTTGCAAATAGGGAATTTAAATATTTAGGTTTTACTTCAATTATAATTTGGTTTCATTTATTTGTTCCAACCCAGATGATGATCCGGGTTCGAATGTGATTGAGTGGTGGTGGTGATATTTGTGGTGATTGAATGGCGATGGTGACAATCTTCGATTGGCAATAAAGGTTGCCGACCATGGAAATTCATTAAAGATAATTGATTTAGGTAATTAAATGTTTTTTAATTGATCTGAATTCTGGATTTATTTTTCATTTTCTTTCAAGTTTTTTAATTGTTTAATTTAATTTCTTTTTTATTTTATTATTTTAAATTTAATTTACATATAATTTCCTTTCATTTTAATTTTTTTTCTCAATTTTTCTTGTTTATACTCACCTTACCATTCTAGGGTGTAATTGAAAATGATAATTTTACCCCTACCTACCATGCTATCTATTAGGTTTGATCAAAAATTGAGTGACACAAGGGACTAATTTGATATTATGTCAAAACGTTAGAGATGATTTGATCATTTTCCGAACATAACTAAAAATTTGACAATGTCTCAAAACTTAAGGACCAAAATGATTTTTGTCTTTATTTATAAGAAAAACCAGAGAGAGTGAGAGAGAGCAAATAGTTACGTAGAAGTACAACAATTTTTTTTTTTTATACTCTTCAATTTCTCACACATAAACACACCAAACTCCACCGAAAAAAAAGGAACTAGAAAAAAAAAAAAAAAAAAAAAAAAAACCCTTGCATGTTAAAACACTTCTATTAAAGGAATGCAAACATCATATTGACTTCAAAACAACACCAAACAAAAACCCACAAAAACTAAGACATGATTTTACCAAATTGCTAGAGCTAAAAATCCAAATCGGTGAATAAAACTCACCTTAAATTAGTTGTATTCTTCAGGATAGAGAAGTAGACCAAGGAAGAAAGATGAGAAATGAGAGGTCAAGGGTGGATAAATTAGTGAAGAGAAGATGAGAGAATTTTTTAACTCAACTATTTGCTAGGATTTCAATTTTCCTAATCAAACGGGATAAAATTAGAAAATATATAATTTAGCAAATGATAATTGGCTGGACTAAATATGAGTTTGGACAAAAAAAATGTCCAAACCCAGTCCAAACCTGACCACCAAAGAAGGTTAGAGATCCCAGTAGTAGATATACTAATACTACTTTACGCAAACGGGTGCCTAGACAATATGACATCCAAGAAAATAGATATATTAACCAATCAAAATTTAATTCACCAACCTTAATTAGCTAAACTTTTTTATTTTGATGGATGCCACATCATTTTAACACCAATTTGAGCAAAATAGCATTATATATATATATATATATATATATATATGTTGTAAAGTGGATGAATATCCACCATTATTTATTTTATGAAATAAATTACAGGTGGTCCACAATGAGACAATTGTCATTGGATAATATATTAGAAAGGTCAATAATTATGGCTTAGTGGGCAACTTGCTTGCCTAATTGTTTTGTGTATAAATAGGAACCATATGTAATCAATTGACATACTCAATTTAAGAGCATCCTCTATTTACGCTCTCTTTCTTTCTCTTTATATTCTTTTACTTTAGTTCATATTTCTTTTGTTGTCTTTATCCTTCATATTTCTAGATGAAATTCAGTCTATTTTTTTTTATTTATTTATAATACGTTATCAGTACGGTCCAAATAAGTAAACAAATTTTTATTATAGATTATTTACTTATTGCTTATAATTATTTATGTATTATTATTTTGGTAACTTTGACTATGCTAACTCAATCAATATATAGTTATGCTGACTCGATTATTACACCAGTTTCATTTCTTATTATTATGCATTGCATATCTAACTATTTGACTATATTTATTTATTTTTATATACTACATGTGTGGCCCTGCCACTATTATTTATTTATTTTTATTGCACATTACATGTACAGCTGTGTCGGCTCAATATATTATTTATATTAACAAATTATAATTGATTGTCTTATTTCTCTATATCTTTATTTTTTGTGTTATTATTCTCTTTAATTTATAATGTATTAAAACTTAAAGTTCTACATTTCAATTAATTGAAACTGATGTTTTAAATCTATATTGTTAAAACTTGAAATTATCATTTTTGACCTGAAGTTCTAAAAGTATATATGAAATTTTTGGTAAACTGAAGTTTCAAATATATACATAAAGGAATTTATCATATACAAATTCGCTTTGATTATAATGTTAATATTATTTACCATTTTAATTATATCACTAATTGTTGTTGTTTTATGCATATAGATATGTCAAATATAATAGATCCAAAATTTACTCTACTAGATATTTCTGGAAAAAACTATATTTCATGAATTTTTTATATAGAGTTATATCTACAATCTAAAGGCCTAGTTGGTATTATTATAGAAAATAATGAAACAACTCCAAAAGCTAAAGCTACGACAATGATCATTATCCGTAATTATTTACAATAGAGTCTTAAAAATCAATATCTCACTATTAAAGATCCATTAATTTTGTGGAATAACCTAAAAAACAAATATAACTATCAAAAAATTGTCAATATGAATGGAGTCATTTAAGACTGCAAGATTTTAAATCAGTTGCTAATTACAATTTTGCCTTATTTAATATAACCTCATGGCTACAATTGTATGGTGAAACACTGACTAATGAAGACCTACTAAAAAAATATAAACTACTTTTCATGCCACTAATGTGTTCTTGTAGCAACAATATAGAGAGCTCAGGTTTATAAAATATTCTGAATTAATATCATATCTATTAGTGGCAGAACAGAATAATGAGCTTCTGATGAAAAATTATAAACTCTGCCTAGTTGGCATAATAACAGTTCTAGAAGTAAACGCTAGAACAAGCAAAGACCATGGATGTGGACGTGGTAATCAAGGTCATGGTGGCAATAAATTTTCAGGTCATCAAAACTAGAAAAACATCACTCAGAAGTGGAATGTTTAAAATTTCGAACATGACATAAGCAAAAATGTGGAGAAAAATGTCTCTAAAAATTATGAAAATATTTGTTTTAGATGTGGCATGCATATATACTGGTCGCGTACCTGTCATACGATCAATCATTTGGTTGATCTGTATCAAGTCTCTAAAAAGAGGAACGAAAAGAAAATAAAAACCAATTTTGTATATCAAAATAATGACTCAATAAACATCACAAGTCTAGATGTGTTAGATTTTCTTAATAATGTATAAATTGATCACTAAATTAGTGATATCAATACCAAGTAAGAAATTGCCTAATTAGAATTATCATGTTTACTTTTATATCTTTTTCTTTTTACTTAGAAAATTATGTTAGTACTTACTTTCGTATCCTACTAAAAGGAAGATAACTTTTTACTTTATTTTTTTTTATCACTAATGTATTAACATATGGTTTCTTTAATGAAAGATGGATATGGATGAATTATCTATTTTTAAAAGGGGAGATGCAGATAAATATATTATCAACGGTGCAACAACGCATATTATTGTTCAAAATAAGAAATATTTCTTAAATTTGTCAGTGACTAATATTAAGGTAAATACTATATCAGATCCTGCAAACTAATAAAAGGTTTTGGAAAAGTCATACTCTTATTAAAAAAAAATACTAAATTATGTATAAATAATGTATTATACTCAAGTAGATCCAAAAGAGATCTTCTCAGTTTCAAAGATATATATAGTAACAGATATTATATTAAAACTATAAATGAGAAGAATATTGAATATTTATACATCACTAGAATTATTTTGGACCAGAAACTTATTTTAGAAAAGTTCAAGGCTTTCTTATTTACATTGTGTTGTGAATAAATTAACGATCAGAATAATCGAGTCCAGACAGATCTACAGTGCAGGCCCAGTGGCCCAGAATCCCAATTATCCGTCATCCCTTCAGTCCATTCTCCTGGCAAAGGGGCCCGTTAGTTAGCGCTAGTCGTGACCGCTGATCGCTGTCGCTCAGCCTGACCGTTGAGTCTGACCGCAGGCGCCTATTCTGAAAGCTGGCTCTGACCGTTATCTTCTTCGCCATTCAGACCGTCGATTTCTCCGTCAGCTTTATTTGCTTAGTTTGACCGCTGACAGTCGGCCTTCACCTCTCAGACTTACCGCTGTCTGCCAGCCGGGACTACTAAGCCTGCTCGCTAGACTATCCGTCATAATTGACCGTCTGCCTCTTCGCCAATCCCGCCCGACTAAAGTATTTACCAAGAGGAGTCGTCCGTAAAAAATGTTCAACAAGTCCTTCTCGTCCAAGATGGTTTGGCTGAGTTGATCTCTAATCTCTGAGTGTGGCCGTATACCGACTCATTCACTCGTGATATCGCCCGCCTCACTGCCATGACCAGCTGCAGACATGCCGACTCATAATCCGCCTCCTCGACTCTCCAAGTAGCCAGACTTATCAGAGATTCTCTTGTTCCCCCAACCAACTCGATTCTCAGTCTGCTGGAATATCCGTCCCCGCCTTACTCCCGAGGATCCCGAGTCAACAAAAGTCAACAGCGCCATGCAGAGTGCAGTTCCAAGGTGTACCATACACATTGCATCCACCAGAAGCTGTGATCGTAATCTCGACAGCCCATCATGGCGTGTCCGACCCAGTCATCAGAAATCTCCCTTGGGCAGACCTCGGATGCGACGGATTCGACTGCATTTAATGTATTTTCGACAGCATTTAATACACTGTCAGCCGCATTAATTAAGATTCCGGCGCATTAAATGCTGTCTGTTATTGCAACTGTAGCTAACTGTTTACTTTTGTCTTATTCTGTTTTACTGTAGGATGTCCCCTTCCTCTATAAATATGGGACGATTTTCACTGTAAAAGGGATCCCGAATTTTGAGTGTCGTTACTTTGCCAAAATAGTAAGAGAGTGAACAGTGGACGTAGGCATCTTTTTGGGCCGAACCACTCTAAAAATCTTCTGTGTCTTCTCCTCCTCGTCTCTAACCTCTCTACCTCATTCTTATTACTTTGCATGCATTCCATTGTCCGTTCGAAACTGTAGCTTGGGCCCGAAAATAATCTCGTTGACTAAGAAAACCATTTTCCGACGTTAACACATTGTTTTATACAATTATAAAATCAATTGAAACATATGTAGTTTTGAGTCAGAAACTTTCAAAACTAATAATGTTTCAACTTTGATAAGACTATTTTGGTCGTCCACGATCTACAATGATACGTAAAATTATTGAAAATTCTCATAGATACCTATTAAAGAACCTGAAGATTCTATCATCCAATGAAAATATATATACTATTTTTTCACAAAAAAATTGATGGTTAAACAATCTATTTCTACGGTTGGTTTTGAGTCTCTATTTTTTCTATAAAGAATTCAATGAGACATATATGAACTCATACATCCACCAAGCAAAACATTTCGTTATTTCATGATATTAATTGATATATCCGTAAGATGATCGCATGTATGTTTATTGTATAGTCATAATGTTGCTTTTGCTAGATTGTTTGATCAGATTATTAAACTTCAAGCACAATTTTTAGATTATCAAATTAAAAATATACAACTAGATAATACTGATGAATTAACATTTGATGATTACTACACATCGGTTGGAATCGATGTTGAGCATCCAATTCCATATGTACCTACCCAGAATAGTCTAGCAGAATCATTCATCAAACCCATCTAAGTATTTGTAAGAACTTTATCGTTGCAAACAAAATTAACAGTTTATGTCTGGGGATATATTGTTTTACATGCAGCAATATTAATTCACCTTATTGCAGATTGTCATTTTGGTGAGACAACTTTCCCATCTTTAGGAGAAGAAAAAATTTCTCCTAAAGAGAATCATGAGAAAAATGTCACTATTGGAGAAAAAAATATTCTCATGAAACGGTAAAACAATATCTCATCTAGATCTTTGTACCACTCAATGTAAAAATGAAGTACGATAGATAGTTAATCTTTTGGTGATTGCAAATCGGTTGTCAGATGCATTTACAAATGCAACTAGAAACAAAATCATATATACCAATTGCTAATACACTAGTTAGAATAATTGTCTCTATAGAACAATGTAATCAAAATGTGATAAATAAATCATCTACTGTAAACCAGAAGCGTCGTAGATTAATTAGTCCAAAAGATAGTATTCCTCGGAAACGGAGAATAAAAAATCACAATTATATTAAAAATAATGTCTAAGCTACAAAATCTACATTCTCTGAAAAATTATCTCCAGAAAAGTTAACAATCCCTGAAGAGACTAAAACTCTTAAAGAGGTACAAGCCCCCGCAGGGCTATAAAATTTTAAAAATAAAGAAATTTCATTGAATTTTGTAGGAGATATATGGAATCCTAATGAAAAAATCATCGACAGTATATTTTCATATACAATTATTATTCAAATTATAAACGATAGTTGTGAACCGTATACGGTTGATGAATGTTAAAAAAGACATGATTGACCTAAATAGAAAGATATAATTCAAACATAATTAAATTCTTTAGCCAAATGAAAAGTCTTTTGACCTGTTGTCCAGACATCTGAAGACGCAAACCTATTGAATACAAATGAGTATTTTTGCAAAAACGTAATTAAAAAAATGAGATTGTAACATATAAAGTAAGGTTTGTTGTACAAGATGTCTTGCAAATACCAGGAATTGATTATGATGAAACGTATTCACCTATGATGGACATGATTACTTTTAGATTTTTAGTAAGTTTGGCAGTCTTGGAAGAACTCCAAATGCATTTTCTAGATGTAGTGACATCATATTTATATGGGTCACTTGATAATGATATCTATGAAATTATTGAAAGATTTAAAACGTCTTAAGCATATAAATCAAAAGCTAACAATGTTTTTTTAATTAAGTTGCAACGATCTTTGTATGGATTAAAACAATCCGGACGCATATGCTATAATTGCCTTAACGAATAGTTGATAAATGAAGGATATATTCGTAATCTTATATGTCTATATGTGTTCATAGAGATATCAAAATCTGGATTTACAATTGCAGTAATATATGTTGATGATATGAATTTAATAGAACTCTTGAAAAACTCCTAAGAACTTTTGAATATTTGAAAAAGAAATTTGAGATGAAAGACTTAAGACAAACGAAATATTGTCTCAACCTCAAAATCGGACATAAATCATATGAAGTACTTATCCATCAAATAGCATATACTGAAAAAATTTTAAAACATTTCAATATGGATAAAGCTTATACCTTGATTATCTCTATGATTGTTTAGTCTTTTGATCCTAAAAAATGATCAATTTCTACTTAAAGAAGATAACAAACAGATATTTGGTCCAGAAGTACTATATCTGAGTACAATTGATGCTTTATTATATTCAGACCTGATATTACATTTTTAGTAAATTTATTGGTCAAGTTCAGTTCTGAACTAACACGACGTCACTAGAGGGATCAAACATGTTTTTCGTTATCTTCGTAGAACAACAGATTTTGGGTTATTCTATTCAAATTCTGCTAATGGTGTAGATTGTTATGTTGATGCTGGATATCTTTTAGATCCCTACAAAACTTATTCACAAACTAGATATCTCTTTATTTATAAGGATACAACAATTTTATGGTGCTCCATAAAACAAATTTTTGTCACTGCATCATCCAATCATTTTGAAATTTTTGTACTTCATAAAGTAAGCCAAGAATGTATATGATTGAGATCTGTTATTCATCATATCCAGAATACATGTACACTACCTACTACATCAAATTCCCTAACAATTATATATGAGGATAATATTGCATGTATCGTTCAAATAAGAGGAGGATACATCAAAGGAGATAAAACTAAATATATCTCACCAAAGTTCTTTTATTATGAACTGCAACAAAATTAGCAAATTAATGTTAAACAAGTATGCTCCACAGATAATCTTGTAAATTTATTCATCAAAACATTACCAATATCAACATTTGAGAAGTTGACTTATGGCATTGGAATACGTCAATTATGTAAGCTACATGACTGACTATGAAGCATTCATTACAGGGGAGTATATTAAGTTAATATAGACATATGTGCACTACACTATTTTTCCCTTTGATCAGGTTTTATCCTACTGGATTTTTCTGACAAGGTTTTTATAAGACAATCCCTTAAAAACACATTCAAATACTATTAAATTTAAAAGATTATAGTATTTTTGATCCAACAGATCATGAAATATCTTTTGCTTATATTTTTATTTCATTGGGTTTTTACTAGCAAAAATTTTAAAAATTTTAAAAATAATGGTGTTATTCAAGGGGGAGCGTTGTAAAGTGTATGAATATCAACCATTATTTTTTTATAAGATAAATTACAAATGGTCCATGATAAGGTAATTGTCATTGGATAATATATTAGAAAGGTCAATCAATAATTGTGACTTAATGGACAACTTACTTTCATAATTGTGACTTAGAAGATAATTTGCTTGCCTAAATGTTTTGTGTATAAATAGGTATCATATGTAATCATTTGAACACACTCAATTTAAGAACATTCTCCATTTACGCTCTCTTTCTTTCTCTTCATATTCTTCTACTTTAGTTCATATTTCTTTTGTTGTCTCTATCCTTCATATTCCCACGTAAAATTTAGTTCATTTCTTTTGATTTACAACAATATATATATAGTAAATTTTAAATGTAATTATATTCTAATTTTAAAAATAAAAAGGTTTATGGCTTAGGGGTCATATCTTCAGGTCATAACATTGCTTCACCACTCTATGTATGCATATGAATTAGTTTTACTGCTATAGAAATTCAGTACACATACTAAGTCGATTAATATTCATTATACGAGGATGATTAATATTCATTAGATTATATAAGGGTCCATAAAATCAAAGATGTAAAAATTAGAAAAGAAAAATTAGAAGGTTGTTGTTGTCTAATTCTGTATCTTTACTTTATAACTACTCTGAACAAATACAGCCTCGTACTATATATATAAAATTTTTATAATAAGGTATATCTGATTTTAAAATATAAGTATCAATAAAATTAAATTTATCTATTGTATATGAATTAAATACGATAAAATATTTATTTTAAAAAAATATATAATAAATAAATTTGATTAATTAATTTTTATATTTTAAATTCATATTTATTAAAATATATATATATATATATATATATTATGGGCCACAACATTTGAAAACGCAGGGGAGTGACAGGGGGAGGGAGTCAACTGTGGAAACTTGACCTACCCCTTGTGAGTTGAGTCGCATAGCAACGTCCTTCCACCAACCAAAACAAACTGACTGTTCGACCTTCCTACGTTCTAAAATCACCTATATCTATATATTTGATTATAAAAATTCCATATATATATATATTGTGTGGGCCACAATATTGAAAAACACAGGAGAGTGACAGCGCGAGGGAGACAGCTGTGGAAACTTGACCTAACCCTTGTAAGTTTGAGTCGTATAGTAACGTCCTTCCCCCAACAGCCAAGGCCAAAACAAAGTGACTAATCGAACTAACAACACTGTTTTCACCGCCACTCAGCGGACTTTCCAAGGCTTCACTTTCACTTTCCCTCTATTTATATATTCTGTCCAACCTCCTCTCCCTCCAATTCAAAATGTCTTCTTTGGCCACCCACGCCAACCCCTTCCTTTCCTCCAAACCCCACAACAACCTCTCCACTCCTTCTTGTAAGCACCGTCCTCTTCTTGTCCAATGCTCCTCCTCCTCCTCTTCCAAGCTCAAGTCCTTGAAGGCCAGGCAGATCATTGACAGCAGAGGCAACCCCACCGTCGAGGTCGATCTCATCACCGATCATCTATTTCGATCCGCTGTTCCCAGTGGAGCCTCTACTGGGATCCACGAGGCTCTCGAGCTCAGAGACGGTGACAAGTCCCTTTACGGCGGCAAAGGTGTTCTCAATGCCGTTAAAAATATCAACGACGTTCTCGCTCCCAAGCTTGTTGGTATTGATGTTAGGTAATCATAATGTATCTTGTGAATTCTTAAGTCTTTTAAAGTTGTTAGAATAAGACAGAAAACGATAGACATAGACTGAATGAGCGCCCTGCTAATCTGCTTAGTTATTATTGCAGCTTTTTTGCTTGTACACATGTTGTAATGTGGATATTAGTTAAGTTAGCTAGTGAGATACCTTCAGTTCAAGGTAAAAATCATCTATGAGACCGTTTTATGTGGTGAGACTGGACAAATGGAAAAAGGTAAAAGAAAAAGAAAACACGTAAGAAACTATACTATTTTATTGGTCCGTCTCATCATATTAATTATAAGACAAAATTTTCTTCGGCTCAAGTCTTGTCCACGTCAGGGTGCTGATGGGATTGTTTTGTATTTTTTAGTATATAAAAGTTATAGAAGAAAGTATGTTGTAATGGGTATTGTATTTGCTTGTTGGTTGTATGGTTGTGACACTGCTCCTGTCTGTTTAACTAGATATCAAGCTGATGTGGATGCTCTAATGCTGGAAATCGATGGAACTCCAAACAAATCAAAGCTTGGGGCTAATGCCATATTAGGAGTGTCTTTGAGTGTGTGCAGAGCTGGTGCAGGGGCGAAAGGAGTTCCCTTGTACAAGCACATCCAGGAGTTGTCTGGAACGAAGGAGCTTGTTATGCCAGTTCCTGCTTTTAATGTTATAAATGGGGGAAGTCATGCTGGGAATAATTTGGCCATGCAAGAATTTATGATACTACCAGTGGGTGCAACATCATTTGCTGAGGCACTCCGCATGGGCAGTGAAGGTCAGTAAACGATTGATTCTTATTTTGGACGTGATGCACATTCCTTGTATATTTCATTAACTCTATGATTGTTGTTTTATAAATCAATTATGCAGTCTATCATATACTGAAAGGAATTATTAAAGCAAAATATGGACAAGATGCTTGCAATGTTGGAGATGAAGGGGGATTTGCTCCCAACGTTCAGGATAACAGGGAGGGACTTGTTTTGCTTATAGATGCTATTGAAAAGGCTGGTTATACTGGCAAGGTAGGCCTTGTTTCATTTGCTTTATTCTTGTCTGTTGCAACTTAAATTTTGCTTATGGTACCTATGCTATGTGTTTAATTCAATGATGCAGATCAAAATAGGAATGGATGTTGCAGCTTCAGAATTTTTCACTAAAGATGGGAGATATGATCTAAACTTTAAGAAACAACCAAATGATGGAGCTCATGTGCTGTCAGCTCAGAGTCTTGGCGACCTTTACAAGGAGTTTGTTAGAGATTTCCCTATTGTGTCTATTGAAGATCCATTTGACCAAGATGATTGGAGCTCATGGGCCTCATTGCAGTCTTCAGTTGATATTCAACTTGTAGGAGATGACCTTTTGGTCACTAACCCGAACAGAATAGCTGAAGCAATTCAGAAAAAGTCTTGCAGTGGTTTACTTCTGAAGGTATAAATCTTATCCTTAATATTAGTTTTTCTATTTTGCTTTTTATCTATTTAATCTCAATGGTTTCTTTTTGAGTCCAAAGTTCTGACTCTTTGATCAATTTAATCTTTGCATGTGTAATATGTAATTGAGTTGCATGAGATTTAAGTTATATGAATATTACCGTACCGGTATTACTTGTCATGTTTGATTAATAAATACTGATATAACACAGTAGCACATATATGTAAATAATTAGCATACTACAGATCTCTCAATTTAATTTTGGTTTCATTACAAAAAAAAAAAAAAAAGTTTAAAAGACTCTGATTGAAATGTGCAAATTCCTGTGTATCTTTTGGTGGAATTATATTTATTTATATCCACCCTGAGAATTTTATGGTTGGGGTTATCATTCATATTTCAGCTGTTTCTCTTTTTCTTCCCCATCCACTTCTTCTGTACTTTATTAACGGTATACAATTTCACATGATTCATTTTGATTTAAGCTAATCAATTATATTATGTTAAATTCTATTCTTGTAATTATATGCAACTAAAACTTGATACACAGATGCCTCATCTAGATCTATTTATTTTGTTGCAGGTTAACCAGATTGGTACAGTAACTGAATCTATTCAAGCAGCGCTAGACTCGAAAGCTGCAGGTTGGGGTGTCATGGTCAGCCACCGGAGTGGTGAAACTGAGGATAATTTTATCGCTGACCTTTCTGTTGGTTTGTCTAGTGGACAGGTTTAATAGCAGAAGTTCTTAAACTATGCTTTCGTACTAAATTATATCATTAATGCCATAAAGTTGATCATTGCTTGTTCTGTTGTATAGATCAAGACTGGAGCTCCTTGCCGAAGTGAGCGGTTGGCCAAGTACAATCAGGTAAAATCAAAATCTTTCTGATTTGCCCCTCTCTTTCCCTTTGTATGATTTGTGGTTTCACCCTCTTCTCTTTGTTCCTCTATTAACTCTAGAAATGCTTCTTTGCACTATCATATCCATGCATGCGGGAAAATTTAGATTCGATAAGTTGCTATCGTTAGTTGTGATAGCACCTATATATTGCACGGTTTACGTAGAGCCATAATTGACAAATTATATGATAGATGATCTAACACCCCACTGTAGCCAAAATCATTGAATTGGATGATATTATCATAGCATCTGCATCTTGCTTGGAAGCATAATAATGCAAGTCCGAGTTTTGGTAGTTAAATCTCTATCACACTGATAAACTGTGATTTTATACGAAGTGGATCCCCCCAGCAATGCTGTGGTTTTGGAAGATAGCTTTTGGCTTTGAGTACTTGTTGTAGTTCATACCATGGATGCCCATTTTTGGTATTTTAATTTCCATGCCTTTTATTGATTATTATGATAGAACTTTAACAATTTTTGGGATTCTCAATTTGGTTACAGCTTCTACGCATTGAAGAGGAACTTGGAAATGTGCGTTATGCTGGTCAATCATTCAGATCACCCTAGGGGAAAAGTATAAAATGCAGTTTCTTAGTCGGAATAAAGTACTAGGTCAAGCGAGTTCAGCATCATTAAACATAATCACCGAAGCCATGAGTCCTAGTAAACCTAAAAACCCAGAAGAGATTTTTGGTAGGGCGAGTTTGCTGAGATGTCAGAGAATGCACCTTATTTGATTGATTTTGTTGATACCATATGTTCACAGTTTCAAATGAAACAACTGTAGTCACCGAATAAGTTTCCTTTGTAGTGTTTGGGGTGATTAAGAAACTGGCTTTGATTATTGATTTTTATTTAATACCTGATCGAGACCAACATGATTTGTAACTTTCCATCTCCTTGTAATGAAAATTTGTGTTTTTTTAATTATGTTGTACTTGATACTACATGGCTAAAATTTGTGTTTTTTAATTATGTTGTCATGACTCTGTATCTCACGTGCAAAACTGGTGTATGCGAACGTATTTAAAGTTGGGAGTCAATTTGCGGAATAGCCACTCTTCATATCATTGTAAGTTGAAGTTGCATTACACGCTCTTGCACCAAAATGGCATACGGAAAATTTTGATTTATGGAGGATAAGGACTACTTGCCCCATCACAGAAGTAGAGAGGTAATCGATCTAATGGCCACCCTTAAAACACCAACAACGCATTAATTTATTTGGCACCCTCTTCTCGTTGGTTTTATTGTTCAAGAACTCTTAGATTAAGATAAAGTTCTTAAAGTGCACTACACTGTTGAACTACATGCTACCATGTCTATTTGTTGGTCTATGGGAGAAAGCTAGCCATAAATCTTATCATATCAGTATTTTTATGTCACTAATGAGGCAAGATGGTCACAGCCAAACATAAAATACAGTGTTCGCTGCTGCCAGTCAGCTCAACCCAAAGCGATGAGCAGCATGAGCTTGTCCACTGACCATGGTGATACAAGCTAAGCCTCAACAGATGGACCAGTATATATTCCTGAACGCATGTAAAGATTATCTGGGGTATCTATCTCAGCAAGCCATGCGTAGTCACCTTTTTCATCAGTTATCCCTGCTTTGTTACCTGCAGCTACTTTGTTGTAGCGATTTAGGGAGAAGTATGACTAGAGAATTTTCAACCTAAATTTAGAAGGGCATTGGAAAAGACAATAATAACGGCACTCACCATAGGTAGAATAAGGGTAGTCGATATAATAAGTACACTTTCTGCCTGCATCTTCTCTGTATGAAGGGGAGAGAATGTCAAGCACAGCACATGGGGTGACTGCGGTAAAACAATGCAAATTTCCCCCACTCTTTGGGTACAGAACCGATGTCCCGCATTCTGGTGTTAAAACTGTATCAATTGCCAACTTTGCCAATCTCACTGCAAAATAGAACTTTTCATCATAAGTTGTCCATACATTAACACTAATATTTGGAACAGGAAGGCTGAAGCAAGACATAAGAGCCACATAACAAATGTATAGAGAGATGAAAGCGTAATATGCCTCATTCAATAAAAAAACACATATATATTAGAAAATAAATCCAGAAAAACGTGGTTACTAGAATTATACAAAGTAATCATGATTCTTCATACTCAGATATTTATAATATGATTTATTGTTACATGATGCTTGTTTTCCAATAAACACCTAACAGGCCAGACCGTCCAAATGAAGGGAATAACTTATAATTAGATGATTAATCTTAGCCTAGCCAGCTTTGGGCTTCAAAAGGGAAAAAATATTTAGCAATACCAAGTACTGATCCCAGTAAAATGCTTCATAAATCCCAAACTAAAAAATAAGAAAGAAATCAAATCAGTTTTATTTATGGTAAATCACACACAAAAATTGACCAGAGCACTCGAGTTATGAGTCAACCATTTTTCACCACTAAATGATAGTTGAGTGGTTGCAAATATTTAAACACAACTTTAGGTCAGAATTTTACATGTAATTATATAAGAGCCATGAATAAAATCAAAGCTAGAATTGCCTAATAGTTAATAAAAATCCCAAAAGCTATCATCTATGAAGCTGAAAAGTGTATTGTAGAGATCAAACCTCGCCCAGAACCCGGTCCCTTGGTTTCTTGAAAACATGCAGGCTCAATCCAGTCATACGCTTTGACGTGCAAAGAACCATAGAGAACTCTGCTAAATACGTTCATTCCAGGATGATCATGAAGCGGAATAACTGAGGAAGTAGGAAAGCAGAAAATGCACATCTGCATATAAGACCATTTAATTGATCTTAAACATAATAATCATTTCAATAAACTAGGAACAGTAGAAAACCAAATTTTATGACTAATATTCAAAAAATTTGTTCTTATTTACATCTGCTCAAAACAAAGTATATGCTAGTAAGTAAAGGAATTTATCAATAAATGATTTATCAAGATCAAACAAAAGGATTAAAATTTTAGAATTTGATAAAATATTTATGATTGAAACAAAAATGATCAAAAGATTAGGGTCCCAATGTTTGTGCAGAAAATATTATCAAGTTTTGACATAGTACTGTTGAACTCGGAAATTATTCTACAGATGAAGATTGCACAGACAGAATAATCCAAAAGAAAACATCAAGAATTAAATACTTGAACAAGAAGTTGCTTACCGTAAAACTATCACTTTCACATATATCTAAATATGTAATTGGTTGAGCCCATCGAGCTACTCTATTCAATTCACTAAGTCCAAAAATACCAAGCCCTCGATCATCTTCTAGATTCTCCTCTTTAAGCCCAACATCAGTAGGGCCAACGGTGTCTGCAAAATGCTAACTATCAGAAATGTATCAGAAAATAAGGTAACATATTGAAACATATACAACTCTTCTGATCAAAACATCAATTCACTTCACAACCTTTCTGCCAATTACAGAAGGCAAGTTTTCGAGTGGGATATGATTTTCATGACGAAAAAGAACAACAAATTGATAGTTATTCATAATATCCATTAATGTATCGAGTCCACAGAATGCAGAAGGAGCAACAATAAACCTTCAGAACCACATTGATGGCTACAGTGCCATTGATATGATCATACGAAACCCCATTCCACGTTGCTTTAAAGTTGGATATTATTGTCCCACAAGCTAGAAAACCACATCTGTTTTTGGGTTAACAGAGACATATGATCTGAAAGATCTTCTAATCGACCCTTCATAGTCATCATTGCATCAGAATTGTTTAGTGCTAACCATTAGTAGTTCTCCAGACCTAGCATCAGGAACAATTTATTGATATCCAATCATAGTCTTCTTCAAAAAGCATCATGAATTTTAAAAAATATGGCTTTCATGAAATGATTTAAAAGTAGATTGGAAACCCTTTTCTAGCTTCATTTGTTCTATATCAAACGAATATATGCAGCCTTATTGTTCTCTCTAGATTGGACTTAATTTTGTCATATAAGGAGATGGGCAGGTTATTCCTTTGTAGTTGTGGCAAACACATAATATTAAAAGTGTGTCAAGCACATACAAGTGTGAGACTAATACCATAACATAACTGCCAGTAAAGCTCACTTAGCTAGATGACTATGATATGAATAAATAACAGCTAATATATATTTTCCCTGACAATCCTTTTATGTGACATCTAGAATTCGAAGTTCCAACAAACATGGATTTTAACCGTAAAACCAATGCGCTTTCATTTCCTGAATTTCCAGTATTTTAATAAACAAAAACAGTCTTTTATATTCGAGTTGGTGCACTATAGATTTCACATCCTAACTTTCAAAATCGATACTATCACACTGTTCACTGCAGATTGACAATGCACAACAAAATTCAAAGAAGCCAACTGCACCCAATATCAAAGTATACAATTCTTGAATTCCAGCTCCAAAACAAAGCAAGCACACACCCAAACAACACAAAATAAGCAAAACCCAGACGCAGAATCGAGCCACACATTACAAAATACCTTCATTAACAAGAGAAATGTAAAAGGAAATGGAGACGTACCCAGAAGAGAGGAGATATTATGAACAGCTTGAGAAGAGAGAGGAGGGGTGGCGGAGGGCGTCAAGGTCTTTTTACAGAGGTCATAGAGAGAGACAACTTTCGAGGGAGGGGTCTTCTTCGCCATGTGCAGTTGCCTTGGAAGACAACATAGTCTGAGAAGTGATGTGTGGTTTTGTACGAACAATCTTGCCTTATCTGATGCTCTGTGGAATTTTGATAACATTTCGGCGTCCAGTGAAAATTTAGACATATTGTTTACCATAAAAATAATTTGGGGAATTTTCACCGACTTTGTTGGCTACGCAGCTTCGAAAGAGGTCAGCAATTGTTTGACCGTTTATGTGTAATATTTATTTAATGAGTAATGTTAATTATTTTGAGTAAATTCATACTTAAATTATATAACATATAAAATATTAATATTTTACATGAAATAACAAAAAAAAATATAATTCTAAGATTACTTCTATTTAATTCCATTTTTTATGATAAAAACTTATTGATGGTATATATCACACTAGAGAGAAGTAGCTAAGTATCTATTTTGGACTTTTATTTTATATTGGAAAAACTTTATTTTAATATCTGAGATTTCGAAAAATATTAAATTTTTAAAACTCTTTCGAAAATATTTTTTTTTTAATCCCTAACTTTTCAAAAATTCTTTAAAAATGTCCAAACCATCAGTCAACTGATAATCCACATTAACAGGATGCATAAAAAAATATTTTTGCGCTTGATGATTGTTAATTTAACATAAATTATTGAATTATGCTAATAAAATAATGAAATTATAAGTTAAATCATCTAAAATGTTTCTAAATTTAAGTTGTTAAAAATGACCGAAAGTCGTCGTTGATCATCAATTAACTTATGGTTTGAACTTTTTTGGAGAATTCTAAAAAAGTTAGGGATCAAAATAGTCATTTTAAAAAAAATTTTAAAAATTTGATATTTTTCAAAACTTTGATAATTAAAATGAAGTTTTTCTCCATGGATGGAGATCTTAGAGATTTGGCTTGATTAGTGGAGATCTTCATTCATTAATTAAAATCAAATGAAATTGGTTGAGATCCAACACTCAATTTTTCTCCTTTTTTTTTTTAATTCAGTTTTTACTTTTTATTTTAATTTCAACACAATCCATCTTTCAAATACACGGTGAAGATTCAATTTTTTGTTATATTTTTATTTTTATTATCAATAAGTCTTTAATATTTAAATAAATAATTATTTATTTAAACTAAAGATAGTTTCATCTTTTTATCTTTCTTTTTAAAGGTTAATTCTAGTTGTGCAAAATAAAGATTCGAGGACTTATTTTTGTATTTTTCCCTTAACATGTGTAAAAAATTTAATAATTAAATAAATTGAAAAAGGGAAGTTCGAGAAATTAGAAGATGACCTATAATAAACTACTATAAATATATGTGATTATGTGTTTCTCATATCTTAGGTTGAGGCTTTAATTTCTTCTATGCTCATGTTACAACTTAAGTGAAATATTTTTATTCCTTTTTATGGGATTAGTTATCTTCTATGGAAATAAATATCTTAACTGTTTAAATAGTATTTGATTTCGACAAATTCCAATGAAGCTTTCACCGCATGGTTTGAGATTTAAAAGTGCGTGTGTATATATACATATACATATAGGGATTTTTATAATTTGCCCGCTAACATTTGATCATAATCTGAAACTGCTCGTTCTAGTTTCATAATTAGCAATTTGTCTTTCCAAAGTTTAATTAAATAAAGAATCAACTCCCCGTCGTTACAAATTCTGTCCATTACCATTAGAGGTGGAAAGGTAAAATAATACATGGAGGTGATAAGTAAATATAAAATAATATAAAAAATCGAAAAATTTTAATATAAAATATAAAAAATTTATTTATTAAAAAAATGAAAATTGATTGATCTCCACCGTCCAAATTGACGGTGGAGATCAAATTAAAAAATAATTTGATGTAAAAAAATTTTTTTAAAAAAAACACACACATAAACACTCTCTCTCTCTTCATTTACTCTTTCTCTTGACCAACTAGTTCTCTCTCTCTCTCTCTCTCTCTCTCTCTCTCTCTCTCTCTCTATCTTTGGCATCATCGACCGAGTTGGATGACTATAGCTTCATCAATGGCAATCCATCTGGATTTGGTGGTGGTGGTGGTGGGTTAGTGTGATGGGTTAGTAGTTTCTAGGTTAATGTTGGTAGTTGTCAGAATGTGTTTGATGGGTGGGTGTAATAGGTGTTTAATGTTAATGATGGTGGTGGTGATGGTGGGAAGGTCAGGTGGATTGATGGCTTTTGAGTGTGGTGGATACATTTGATAGGTGGTTGTAGGTTGGTGTTTGATGTTAGTCACTGTCCATAATTGCCGTCTATGGATGGGTTCATCATCATCTTCTTTTTCTGTTCATCATCATCATCATCATCTTCTTCTTGTTCTATTCATCATCATCATCATCATCATCATTATCTTTTTATTCTTCTCTTCTTTTTCTCCTCTTCTTCTTCATCTTCTCGAACACCCAAATTTCTAGGTTTGA
The DNA here is from genome assembly GCA_022984855.1 of Dimocarpus longan. Classification (NCBI taxonomy): domain Eukaryota; kingdom Viridiplantae; phylum Streptophyta; class Magnoliopsida; order Sapindales; family Sapindaceae; genus Dimocarpus; species Dimocarpus longan. The sequence continues at coordinate 18,694,666 of CM041024.1, forward strand.
TGTTTTGGGTTTGAATCGATCTAGGTTCGACTCGATGAAGAAGAAGAAGAAGACGATAAGGAGGAGGAGAAAAAGAAAATGAGAAGGAAGAGAAGAGAAGAAGAATAAGAAGTTTGCATTTCTAGGTGGTTTTGATATTTGTGTTCTTCATAACATAATTTTCATGAAATTGTTGAATATGGTTAGGTTAAACTTGATTGAATTTGTTTTTTGGTTTTTTTGATGATTTTTTTTTTTTTTTAATGAGATTGGAATGAGAAAAAAGAGAAATAGATGTGTTTAAGTTTCTCAGTTTATATCCCAGACCTGGAGATGTTGAATGTCAACTTAAAGATCTTGATTCATAACCTAGGCCTTTAATTGAATTTTTTTTTTTAAATTTTTTTTAAGAATAATCACAAAAAACCAATATAATTTATAAAAATGTCAATTTTACAATCTATGATTTTATTTTTATCTAAAGTCCTTCCTGATATAAATAAAAATACCAAAAAACCCTTTAAAGGCATGTGAAATGACAAAAATAACCCCAACAGACATAAATTGATGATGAAGTCATAGATGATAAAATCGATATTTTCTGTTGATTTTTTGACATCAAAGAGGATTTTAGATAAAAATGAAACATAGCTGGTGAAATGGACAATTTTATAAACTACAATGGGCTTTTGAGATTATACCTTTTTTTATTCAATAATTTTTTTTTTAATTTTTTTTAATTCTTTGATCACCACCCTCTATCTTAGAGGTGAATGGTGAAAATCTATTAATTAAATTTTAAAAATTAATTTTTTAAGTAAATATTAATATTAAATTTTATTTTTAAATTAATGGAGATCTTCTTTTATAATTTTATTTTCATTAAATTTATTTTGTTTTTTCAATTATATTTTAATTAAGTTTAAATCGGGGCGAAATAATCGTTTATTACTCTGATAAACCTTGTAACGGAAAAATTGGGGGCGGGGGGCAAAACGACTATTTATGAAATTAGAGGGAGACGTTTCAGATTAGGATCAAACGTTGGGGCGAAAATTATAAATCTCTCTCTCTCTGTACAGATAGATGAACAGGACCCACAGCGTTACTACTGGGCTTTCCAGTCTTTTTAGGCTCCTCTGGTTTTTGGCGGGAAAATAAGGGATGGGAATAATATAATATAAGGGCTAGAAACGAATTCAATTCGAAACATTACCTTTGTGTAGAAATTGAAAAATCGAAGAAGAGTTAGGGTTTTGAATTGAAGAAATGGAAGGCACTGAAAGTGAGGCTATTTTCAATTCCCTAAACCTCAATCCACAGCTTTTCATCAACGAAACCCTCAACACCGTCGACGATTTGGTCGACGACGCCTTCAATTTCTATCTCCAGTAATCTCTTTCTCTCTACTTGCATTGATTATATTCCAAGGAGTAGTAAATAAATTTTATAAGCACTGTTTGTTTTTGCAGACAAGCATCGACTCTTTTGAAAACCGACGATGGCACCGACAGGTCTCAAGATCTAACCAAGGTCAGCTCCTCCTGATTTTCCTGCTGTTAAATTGAGTACTTGACTGAATTTCTTATAAATAGATGCCTTTGAATAAGATGCCTTTGAATTGGTTATATTTGTATAACAAAATCATTTATACATCATTTCTGAATGAATTTTGAAGAGAGAGAAGTGTTAATTTAACAATGTCTTTGGTCTCGTTTGAGATAGCTTTTATTTTTGGCTTTTGTTAGTAGAAGAAGAAAAGTAAAAGTATAAGCATTTTACTTGTGGTTTAGACGATGTATGTCAAAGAGCTTTTGGAATTTTAGATTTATTATTAACGTAGAAAATGATAAAATTGTCACTATGAAAAATTCATTGAAATGGCGAAATAGCTTCCCTTGTTTTGTGGGAAGCTCTTCATGAAGAAGCTAGTAAAGTTGGCTTCTGATGGAGGAGCTTTCGAAAGTCAGAAGTTATTTCTATGAGTATACACAAACACTCCCACAAGTTGCTTTTTACCTTCCAAAAGCCAAAGCCAAAAGCCAACTTTTGGAAGCTATGCCAAACAGGCCCATAGTTTGCTTGTATTGTTGTATGCTGACAATTTGGTCTTTCTGGTATTTTAATGGTATCTTGTAGGGTGTTACTTACATTCGCAATATAATTCAAACGGTTCTGGATAAACGGCTGGGTGTGTGGGAGAAGTATTGCCTTCACCACTGTTTTGCTGTTCCTCAAGGCCTTTCTTTACAACGAAATGTATGTTCTTTGTCATTAGTAATTTGTGCTTCGCATGATTACATTCTTGTTTTGCTTCTAGTATCTGCAATATTAGTACTACAATTATTTTACTAATGATGTGCCTAGGAATTTTCATTCTAGGATGAATTATCTGGTGAAAGTTCATTGTCCCAAGATGCATTGTATGATCCAGACCTCGATGCACAGTTGGATTCTTTAAGGGATAAACTTGCTGTGGTAAAATAGAATTTGTGAATTTCTTGAAAGTCCATTTGCAATTGATTGAATGTTATCTATGTTTTCCAAATTGTTTTTTTCTTGCAATGTAAATGTACTGTTCAGGTTGGGAAGGAGTCTGCTCAGTTGAGTCGAGAGCTCCATCTATTAGAAAAAAAGTCATCTGCCAGTGATCGCTTTGCTGGGCTTGCTAGTGAGGCATTACAATTATGTGAGCAAAATTCAGTGCACGACATGTTCCAAGGTGATAGATAAGCTATGCGAACACTCTTTGATTTATGAAATTTACTTGTAATGCTTGCATGTAATGGAGAAATTTGTTTTAGCTTAGGAAAGTGATTTACGAATACTTTATATTATTCTTCATTACCTGAGTTGCTGTTTAAGATACTGAAGCTACCCTGCGTCTTGAGTCCTCATCTCATTTGATAATTTCAGATCATGGTTGGTGGCTAAAATTAATGATTTTCCCCTGTTCTTCTAGATATCCTACACATCTGTGAGCCACTTTACAAGATACTGATGTGCTGTTTAAAATGGAGTATCCTCCTTTTGAGTTTTGATCAGAGAGATTCAGACAACTTGCTGCTACTGGAAATTTTTTATTTATATCATCACATCACAGATATCCATTAGACCACTTACTTGGCCTTCCATAACTCTTCACCCTTGGCTTTGTTAGTTTCTTTTAATATGATAGTTTTCGACCAGATTGACATCGTCCATATCAAAACACCACCTGTTGGTGGGAACTGTTCAGAGCCCAAAGGAGGCTGAGTTATTGGTTTGGCTGATTGCTTTTTATTCTAAGCTGTGTCCAGCTGAAACCTTAGACAGGAGGAGACAATCATGTGTTTGCAAGTATTTAGTTATATAGTGTATTATATATTTGGTCAAATTAGAGGTTTTTCCCTAATCTCATTTCTATCACTAAATTTATGCTTGGGTCCACAAAGAGGAACTTAAAGGTTGTACATACGCTATCAGTCTGCTGAGAATTCTAAATCCACAATATAGAATTATTTCTGCCCTGTGAGATGCAAGTATTTCTGCTTGCCTTAATTGATCAACACAAAGTTGATATTTGCTGAAGTTTGTAAAATTGTCTAAGTAGAATTCTGTAATGTAATTGTAATAGCAACTATATTTGATGATAATTTCCTGCAGAGATGGTAAAAACTGCGTCAGAACTCCGTACGAAAGTGCAGAGCTTGAAGGCAAAAAGGATGGAAGGTATAGAACGCATGAGAACTGAGAGGATTGTCGATCCAGAAAGAGATTTGCGTACAATAAATCATGGCAAAGGTAACAGAACGTCAAGTTATCTTTTTTTTTCAGTTCCCCAGCATCTTAATGTTCTTTATGAAGTTGAAATTCTATGTTTGTGTTGTGAGATGCTCAGTTTTGTTTTGCAGGCCTCTACAAGGCAAAGTTGGAAGATCTTCAAGAGTTTTTAGCTGAATTAAAGACCACATGAAATGTAATGGAGGCTTAGGTTGACTTGTAATGTGGCTGAATTTGTACCAGAGGCTGTAATTCGTACTAGTAGCACTACTAGCACATAGCGATCATTGTAGTATAATAGACCTTCAAACTGTGGAGATTTTCTTTACGGCCATCAGTTACTTCAATTTGGTTCTGACGAGGTCTTTGTATAAGAAGCAGCATGAGCTGAAGCTAGGAAAAAGTTATTTTTTTGAACATTTGAAGCTGGTTGCGACTTTGCCATTATTGACACATGTTTTTAGCTAATGTATATCAGTAAACTTAAGAGTTGTTGGTTTTTGCATAGCTTAAACGTCATTTGTGTTTCACATCAGTACTCCATACTGCTATTTGTTTACAAACGGTGATTGTACATCTCCAGGCGTCTTTTAAGATTCCTTCTTACATGGTGTCTCTTTACGTACATGTTCTCCTTTATCCTTGATGTCTGGCACTAGTGGTACAACGTTTTGGAGATTGAGTTAACAATATATATCAGCATTTAAATGTAAGCTGAATTTATTTTTTAATTTTTTCTGTAGTATGTTAGTTTTTGATCCTAAGAAAAGTCTTCCAATGACCTTGCAATTTATCCATACCTTTAAACAGGATGTCATTCCATAGACAGGTGTAGCCATGCTTTATCATCACTCATGACAGATTAATTTGTTACAGCTACTAGCATTTTCCAGCTTCCATTCCAAGGCATTTCCATTTTTAAAGAGTGTAAACACCAATGATGCTTGCAAACTGTTAAGATGCATATAACAAACACCATTCAGTTGAACCTCACAGATCGCATATGCGCCAAACTGTTCTGTGAATATTATCATCTTCTTAACACCACCAAATCTGTAAAAAGGCATTTGACATCACAGTCTCCTGAAAGTCCCCGAGTATCATCCATTATGTCATTTGGCCTTCACTGGAACTTCACAACTCCAATCACCAAATGTGTTGGCTTTAGGACCACTCATTAACGAGTTTAAAGTCCTGCTGCCTACAAAGCTGTCTTTACTAAAAGCTATTCCTGCTGATCCTTGAAGATTCCCGTGCAATACTGTTGTTCATTTTCAGGGTGTCTCTCAATAACCTTCTCGTGGAGTCATTTGTTCATATAGTTTCTGTGGAATTTTGCTAGGGGAAATATATTTGGAAAACTCTCTTCTATGATTAATTAAAAAGTTTAGTCATTGGAAAAATGAATTAATGAGTTATATCTTAGATCAGACGTTGTGTTGGATCTAAGAAATCATATAAGTCCAGTGATTTGATTTATGTCTAAGACGTTGCAGAATGTGAAAAGTAGTCCTCTATGCCAGTGACAAGCTGAGTTACAAGTTCCCTACTAGCCACAGCTCAAAATAAGCATAAGTGATGTAGAGTAGAGCTAGCTATGCGTTTGGTTGCATAGTTGAGTGCCAAGTCTCAAATGGTCATCCACAGAGAGGTTTGTGAATACCGTTCAGATACAGTGCAAAGAACAGAGAAGGTAAGCATGAAATCTATGTTTTGTGAACTCGCAAAACCCATGTCTAATACGAAATAGAGTGTAATAGCAGTTTCGAAAATTTAGCTGCTACATAACTTTTGAAATGTGTACCCACTCTACTTCGTGGACTAAAATCCTGAAAAAAAAAAGTTACTAATCAAATTATATCACTAAAATAATGTTGTTGTTAGGTTATAGTTATTACTACATTTACATACAAGTTAAAGTACTATGATTAACTGTGAAAATATTGATATTGACAAAAATTTCATTATTGTAATTTCACTAAAATATCAATAATCATAGGGATTGATGTAAAATTTGTTAAAAAAAAAAAAGAAAATTTAGCTAAAAGTATAAATTTTTTGAATGAAAGTTTAGAAAAGGTTAACTCTAAGGAAAAACATATTTATTCTAAAATATATATAATGCCTAACGACTGTGTGCTATGAATATGAATATAATATGCATAGAACTATAAAAAATAAAAAATATTCCATTAAAACTTTATTTTCTAGTAGTTTGCATCATAGAAGACAAAAATTTTAATACTAAAATGAAGGCATAGTGATTCAAACATATTGTGGTTACCATATTGATTTATACAATATTAATACCATAATTTGAATAATTTTTAATATAATCATAAATATGTCAAATGTAAACTACTTCACTTTTTTCCATCATTGGTCCAAATATAGGCATTTATGTGAAAGGAGATTCCAAACCTCTATAGCCATCATTACTAGTCTCTAATCTCATGGATTTAAAACTAATTGAAAGATTAATCTCCATTAGATTGTGGCATTCTAGGTTGTATTTCATTATTTTTATTCGTGTAATCTTTGCCAATAGCCATGTACCTGCAATTCTACACCCATGGTGCGCAGGGCGGAAGCTTATGGAGGCTGGGGGAGACCCCTGCCCTCTTATAATTTTTAGAATATATATATGTCAAATATAGGTAGTTAATGTAGAATATGTTGTTCTAATATTATAAAAGTTTATTTTTTTATGACAAAATAAGTGTTATGAAATATGTACTTCATTCTGATGGTAACTTAATATTTTTATTTCATGTTTTTTATTTCACAAAGTCTATTGAAAAATGCATGTCTAAACATTATTAGTTCACTCTCTTACTTAGATCTAAGACTTTTATAATGAAGGATTAATTTGATTGGGACACGAAAAAACTTTTAAAAGCTAAATGTTCTTTTAGGATTATACGGTGTGATTTTAATTTTTATTCTATACCTTATATAAGAGGAAACCCTAAATTTTTAAGTTATTTTAGTCTTCATAGTTTATGTTTAAATTTTAGATTCGTTAGTTTTAGATGGTTTTCAATCAACTGAATTCAAGTTTATTTGTGAATCTAAGTATATATTAAACTTTAAAGATATATTTTAATTTAAGCATATGTATAAAATTTAAGAGTAATTTTTTTTTTTTTAATTTACATGTTTATTTACATATAATTGAAAGTTAAAATTTATATTTAAATGTACGTTAAACTATATATTTTATTCAATGAATTGAGTCAAAATAAGTTGGGTGTGGGGCAACCCTGTCCCAAACAGAACAGTTTTAGGCGAAAATAAAAACTCCAATATGATAAGGTCAAGTTTGAGACATTCCGTTGCCATTGCTATAACACATGTTAATTTGGGATTTGGTTTTTAATTGGAAGTCTAAATTATATTGTAAATTTAAGAACTTATAAATATTCACTTTATCATCATACATATTGCAGTGGTCCCTCTCCCCATCCACCGTCCAAGTCTTTTGGTTTCACACCTTGCATGCACGGTCCTCGTGTGTAATGAACACAAATAAAAAGCAATATATATATATATATATATATATATATAGTGTTTCTATTATTGATGTCTTCTAACTTTAAAAAGTTAGGACGAACCAATCAAATTCATTCATTTCATTATTTCTCCTAAAATAAATTATCTCTCATATTTAATTCAATTGCAATTAATAAACTTAATTGATTTATTCTAACTTTTTAAAGTTAGGAAGTAATGATGGTAGAATTACTACATATATATATTTTTGTGCAATAGAAAAGCAATACTAAAATTAAAAGAAAAGAGAAAACACAGAAAATTATAGTGATTTAGCAGTGTGTTTACGTCTACTTTCGTACAGTTAAAAAACTTCCACTATATTTTCAATAGGCTTACAATAATATTTATATCCAAACCGTATTCATCAACTAACTCCACATGTTACATATATAAATATGAGCTATACAATTAACATATATATATTGTTTGGGTATAGACTATATTAACTTTAAATTTTATTATAAAAAATAATTTCAAAATCTATTCATTCATTTTCTTTCAAACTATGGGTGAAAGTAGTGTATAAATTGAGAATAGAAAATCCTCCTTGGATTGAGCGAAAATGAATGTATAAATTAGTTAAATCAAATAGATAGATGCTAATGTCACTTTGTTAAATCAAAATTTGAAGTTAATCTAATCTAAACTCATTTTGTTAATTAAAAAATAGATAAAATTAGTAGGGAATATAATTAATTCTCTTTTTTTCTTTTTAATTTAAAAAATATAACGGATATTTTTTCAATATTTCAATAAAATTTTCATTACAAAAGAGTACCAAAATTACAATATATGTTTATAGATATCGATATTTCACCAGAATGTAGAGGATATTTTCTAAAATTTTCAAGGTATTTAATGAAAAATATATTACAATCTACATCAATATTGGTAATCTCGATTTACAAGAATATAGACAGAAATATTGAAAATCTTATTTATTTTTCAATTAACAAAGAACTGTTATACCTCCAGTTTTATTGAAGTTTGATCGATTGATAGAAACTGTATTAGTACTATCACTAACATACTCTAATATCATATAGGCATGCCCCGTATTACCCCCGCTCTCCTTCTCTGCTTGCACTATGGATCTTGATAACCATATACGATGCAACTTTGATTAGGATGTGGGAATCTCCAACCCAATCAGATAAACTTAATCCAATTCAATCCGATCATTTTTTATTGGGTTGGATTGAGTTAAATCTTAAAAAAATTGGAATGGATTAGATTGAGTTGGGTTAAAAAATTTTCAACCCAACCCGACAAACATCCATCCATAATTCTAAATCTAAGATTTTCTTCTACTTTTATAAGAATATTTGTTGGGAATAATGATCAAAGACAACTTTTGTGGTGGATTGAATCTTTATTTTGAATCATTGAATATTTATTTGTACTTATTTTATTTGTAATTAAATTGTTAAGATTACGAGAGTTATCAACTAAACCTTTTATGCATTTATGGAGGATTAAATCTAACCCGATCAATCTAACTCAATCCAATCCGCTATTATTAGGTTGAGTTGGATTGAGTTGAAGAATTTAGTGGGTTGGATTGGATTGAGTTGAAAATGTTTCAACCCAACTCACATTGAATTAAGAGATTTTAAATCCAGTCCAACCCGAACTTGAAAACCCCCACCCCTAATATCAACATTTTATTTTGAACAAACTAACTTTTATTCATAAGCCACATGGCAGCATAACATTTTATTTTATTTTCAAGACATCAAATTCAAAGAAATATTCGTTCAAAAATAATTGAAACAAGCATGCTAGAATTAACTACTATAAGTTTATATATATGTATGTACATATATATATAATTGTCAAACTTGATGTAGCTAAATCAATCTACGGAGAAAATGATGAACCAAAAAGCGAAAATGATGAATTGAATAGCAGAGTGTGTAAAGGCAAAAAAGGGCAAGAATGAAGGAAAACGGTAATCCTTTTTATTTTTTATTTTTTTATTTGTAATTTAGTTTGAGTGGGGATATATTGGTAAACTTATGAGTTTTCTTTTCTAATCAGGTTGATTCCCAAGGTGAGAGGGAGGGATCAAATTTTCTTCCCAGCTTGATTCCTAATATATTAGTGGGATACACGAAATTTAATTCTCACAAAATTTGGTAAATATTATATAATAGGAGAAAAAGAGGGTCAAAACTTTAGAGTTTACAAGCTTTTAATATCTATTTTATTACATTTAATTGGCCTTAATCCTCGTAGACCATTTCTACTAACCAGTAACTATAAAATTTTTTTCCATAAAACATTTAATTGATTTATCATGTTAATATTTGTATGACAATTTAATAACAACATGACATGTAATATTTTTTTCATTAAAAAAAAAGTTAGTATCTTTCTTTATTTATAAGAAAATTTTTTAAATATCATTTTGTTATTAGAAAGATAAGCAAAAAAAATTCTTGAAGATCATATGATTGGTTTTCCATCCCATCACAGCAGATAAAAAAAAAAAGTGTAGGATTGGAATAAAATTTGATAAAATTTTATCTCTTAATTGTTATATTAAGAATTGAATTAAATTTGATAAAATTAATACAGTTTTTTAACTGAATAAAATTATTTTAATTTACTTTTAGAAAATAAAAATATTTTCTAATAAAAAAATTAAATTAATAATTTTTTAGTATGTTATAATTTATTTTAAGTTATCTTTATATATCGAAATGTTGAAAGATATAAATAGAATAGAACAATTTTAAATAGGAGAGATTAGCTCATATCAATAAGATATATATATATATATATATGTATGTATATATGAAATAAGAAAGAGAAATTTCAATCAATCAATAAAAGCGAAAGATAATACGAAATGTAAGCCCCCTAAACACAACACGTAATGAAAGCTATGTTGAAGGCGGGTTTTACTATGTCTAGTGTTTGAAGCATATTAAAAATTTGTTTGACAATACTGGTTCCAATTCAAGCATGAACCAAACATACCATGTGAAAAGGATAATAATAGATATCCAATACTTTTATTCAATTTTATGTGGTAGTTGATATGTCATTCTCATGTCGATTTCCTTATCAACCTCAAACCTAAATATTTAATAATATGTTAATTGTTATATAAGATTTGAATGAAAAGTTACAAAAACTATTGGATATCTACTATTATCTATATAACAAACTAATCAAACTTACGTCCAATCTCATGATGTATACACGCTCCAAGCAAATCCAGCTTCTCTATTCAATCATATATGACAGTTGAAATGTCATTTTCATGTCAACTATGTTATCAATCTTAAGTCTAAATTTTTAATGATACATCAGTTGTCACATAATATTGGATGAAAAAGTTGGATAATAACGTTAAATATCTATAAATATCCATACAAAAATCTAATCAAACTTACATCAAATTCTTTTGTGTATACACCGCTCCAAACACAATGCATTTGTCTTATGGCTAGTTTTGAACTTATTTAAAAATAAGTAGCTTTGTCAATGAGACGAGGTTAATTAGGAATTCTGAACCTTGACCTCGCAAAACTGTTTGCCTCGAAATCTATCTCAAACCTCATAATAGAAAACTAGGATTGGAGTGGAAGGAGGTGGACTCGTTCTTGCTTTGCCCTCACTACTAGTCCACCTCCGCCACTCATTCTTTTTCTCTATGAATATTACAAAATTTTTAATGTGCTTCTTTTTTATTATTATTATTATAAAATGTTTTATATCCCCGACAATTACTTAGTTATAAAAGAACTTATTATATTATTAAAAGGAAGAACTTCATTTTGGTTTCTATATTTTTAATAAACTTCTCATTTTTAAATGTAAATCCATTTATAATATTTATGATCACTTACGTTTCAAAAATCATCAACTTAGTCTCTATCATTAGTCAACAGACAGTAAAACATTACATATGGAGAGTAGTTTCGTATTTTAATACTAATTGATAACATGGCAACGCATGTTCGATAGAAATTTTTTTTATAAAGTTAAATAAAAACAACAATTAAAAGTGTATATAAAGATAAGGGTAAAACAGTCTATTACCGTATTTTACTAATGTTGATCGTAAAAAAAATCACGTTAAAGATATTAATTTGATGAGTTTTTTAACTGTAACAGACATGAATGCTATAAACATATTCATATTTAAAAGCGAAAAGTTTCCTAAAAACATAGAAATCAAAATGAAGTTTTCTTATTTTTACTAAAAAAAAAAAAAAAAACCTGAGATCAACATACTAATTAATATAGTTTAAACTATAAAAGAATTCATCAAAATAACTAACAACAAACAATTAAAAAAAAAAGTAAAATTTAAAACAAAATAATTAAAATAAATTTTCATTTATATTAAATTTTTAATAATTAATAAATATATATTAAAGTTTATTTATTAAATATTACTATATAAAATAGGTTTGGGTTGGCGTCCCGCTGAGGAAACCCAACCCTAGACCTGCCCCACTTTTGCAATGGGTTTTAAAAGTAATCTTTCAGGGGCAGCTGGGACAGCAGTAGGTGCAAATGGCAAGTTTGTTCTTGTCACTGAGTTTATGGCCAAAAGAATTCAGAGATACTGGCTCAAGGGTCCCAAAGCTAACACTGCTGAAACCTTTTCCAGCTTCAACGGGGGACCAGACAACATCGAGAGGACAGCATTGGGAGAGTTTTGGGTGGCTGTCACCTTAGATAAACTCTCATCAGATGTTACGGTGCCGACAGCTATACGACTGGACGCAAATGGTAAGGTTCTGGAAAGAGTTTCCCTCGTTGGCCAATAGGGCAATGCATCGATCAGTGAAGTTCAAGAGTTTGGTGGGGATCGTTACGTAAGTTCAATGTCTACCAATTTCGTTGGTGTTTACAAGCGCACCAATGCGTGTTGAACTAAGAAGCTACAATAATTAAAAAATAATTAAATGAGTAATAATGGTTAGGAACCTACTAAAAGTTGGCAATAATTAATGGTTTGGAGAAATAGATCTTTTAGGTCTTTAATTTTAGAGTTCAATGCTTGTGTGGTTCCATAACTAGCTAGATCATATTCTCTTTGTATCCTTTGGCCTTTTTCATGCGTAAGCTTAAGCTCAATCTTTATTTATATATACAATTATTTTTGAGTAAGTATTTTGTCTTAATTTTTTATTAATATTAAACTTTTGATGAGAAGAGTTTAAGTTTGAGTGACATATGAAAAAGAAAAAAATCTAACAATCTTGATTATCTATATTTTAAATATTAATGTGTTACTTGATTATTAAAATATTAGAAAAAAAACACAGGTAAAAAATCATTTACACATTATTTTTAGTCTAACAGTAGTTACGAAAACATAAATGAATTGAAGATAGTTACCACCTTTAAAATAATAGAAAATAAATAAATATATGGGTATTGATATCACAAATTTAAGTAAAAATTTAACTTTACGTAGTTGGACTCTTTTATTGTTACAATTCTCTCTTGCAATTAAAAGGTTCTATAGAAAACATATTTTAACAAGGAAAGAATATTTTTTTGCAAGAAAACAGGAAAAAAAAAAAAAAAAAACCAGAGTAATTTCAAGTCCCAATTACTGAAGAAAAATAGAATAACTCAAATTCTAACACAGTGATCTAGCTGCGATTCTAATTCCTTGGCTCTTTCTTCATCGCAAAACAATTTTCACACATAACAAATTTCAAATAGCTAATTTAAAGATTTGGATTCAGTTGTTCTTTTTTCTTTAGTTTCACAATAAATTAAGAGAAAATATTGTAACTTCCACAAAATTTAATGGTCTCGTAATACCACAGATTGTACATGTTTCTGTTGCGATGGCTGCCCCATAAAAATCTCTTATTAATCAAAGTTCCCTTTTGTTAGTGAAGCAATTAGTGAACAGATGTGTACTCTAATTCCCTAATCATCACTGCTGAGAGCCAATCATGAGGCTCCAAGTATATGTTCGTTGTGAGGTTAGTTAGAAATGTAACTTGCATGAGTTAGTGAGGCTAGTATTGTAAAATGTACTAGTATATTTACAAAAGTCAGGGAGCTTCTCTTCACTTGTAGAAAACACAATTCAGAGCAATGAAATGTTCTAGATTCTCGACTCTAATTTTTCTGGTTTCTTTGTTTTTCTTTGATTCTTGAATTGTACCTTCAAACTTTGCTTGAACAATCACACCTTTGATGTTATTAGGACTTGATCGGAAGTTTCTAATAGTGATGGTGTACTTTGGTTATTAATCAATTTTCAGGAAACTTTTTTATCCGACAATGTATATGCAAAATTGGATTCATTTCTAACAGAAAGATGAGATGTACTACCATTACATGTCAATATTCTTGTTGTTAAATTTATTATTCTTGAGAAAGTAACTAAGGCTACCTGTAGGGTTTGGTGTAATTTAAAGGTACTCAAATTTGCTTGTAAAAGAGTAAATCTCTGGAGGTTTTATACAATTACTTCTCTATACATTCAATATATTGTTTCAACCTCGGTCATAGGATGTATGTTAAAAGTTCAAAAACCCAAAAAATTGTTAATATTTGTTCTTTTAATAATGTATATTACTGTGCACTTTGGTTTAACGATAAAAATACTTGATCAATCTTATAATGTTTAAAACAAAGGTACTTAAAAAAAAGTCTAAAAAAAATTGTAATATATAATTTTTAATATCTTAAAAATTAATAAAGATGAGATAAGAATGCACTTTTAATTTTAATATTGTCCCTTTGTCCTCTACATCCGCATAAAATAATAATAATAATAATAAATTGTGTGTTACCGCTCACAAACTCAAATTGTTTGAGTCGATCTTGTTCATTTGTGCAAGAGTCTAGATTAGTTCTATTATGTAGCCCCACAAATTAAAAAGTAACGAAGCAGTGTTGACAAGTCAAATTTTCAAATTAAACAAGATTGATCATTAATGCAACGTAAATGGTCTTAACAAGTTAAGATTTCTATTTAATTAGTCGTGCTTATAAGGAAACAAGTCTAGATCGTATTATGTATCAAAATAGCCTTGAAAGCTACTTTATTTAATAAGGTTCTGCTTGGTATGCCGTATGTAATTAAATTGAATTGAATTATATAATATTAGATTGTATTAAATCAAATATAGTACAATCCCTTAATTGTTGTATTATAGATTGAATTAAATTTGATAAAATTAAAACAATTTTTTAACTAAAATAAAATTATTTGAATTTCCTTTTAGAAAATAAAATATTTTCTAATAATAAAAAATTAAATTAATAATTTTTTAGTATACTGTAATTTATTTAAGTTAATTTTATATATTAAAATGTTGAAAGATATAAATAGAATAGAAAAATTTTAAATAGGAGAGGGTACAATAAGGAAAAAAAAAAATTATAAAATAAGAGAGAGAGAGTTCAATCAATCAATAAAAGTGGAAGATAATATAAGATGTCAAACCCCTAACCGCTAAACGCAACACGTAATGAAAGCTCTGCTGAAGTTGCGTTTTCTTATGTCTAGTGTTTGTAGCGTATTAAAAATTTGTTCGACACTATTTTTTCCAATTCAAGCATGAACCAAACATACCATATCAAAATGATAATAATAGGCATCCAACATTTGTATTAGATTTTATGTCATAGTTAATATGTAATTCTCATGTCAATTATTTTGTCAACTTTAAATCTCAATATTTAATAATATAATAACTGTCATATAAAATTAAAAATAAAAGTATTGGATGTCTACTTTGTATTATCCATACAAGAAACTAATCAAACTTACATCCAATCTCATGATGTATACACGCTCCAAAAACATCAAATATTTTTATCCAACTTTTCTATTCAATCATACGTGATAATTGATTTGTCATTTCCATGTTAACTAGTTGTCAATCTTAAACATAAATCTTTAATGACACATCAATTGTCATATAATGTTGGATGAAAAAATTGGACAAAAATATTAAATATCTATAATTATCCATACAAAAAACTAATCAAACTTACATCAAATCCTTTGGTGTATACATCGCTCCAAATACAACTCATTTGTCTTGTGGCTAGTTTTGAACTTCTATTTTTAAAGCGATTAGTTTTGAACTTAAAAAGAAGTAGGAATGTCAAAGAGACGAGACTAAATAGGAATTCTCAACCCTCAACCCACAAAACTATTTACCCCTAAATCTATCTCAAACCTGATAATAGAAAACTAGGATTGGAGTGGAAGAAGGTGAACTTGTTCTTGCTTTGCCCTCATAACTAGCCCACCTCCACCACACATTTTTTTTTTTTTTGCCTATGAATATTACAAAATTTTTTATGTCTCTTTTTTTTTTAATTATTATTATAAAATGTTTTATATTCTCAATAGTTAGGGGTCGTTTGTTTTTTTATCTGAAGACTGAACAGTGCTGCTGAAGACTGAAAACTGAATAGTGACTGAAATCTGAAATCTGATTGACATGTTTGTTTTTTCTTTTCTTACCTCTGAATGTATAATAATCTTGTTTGTTTTTTAAAGTTAAAATTATCTGATTACTAGTAATTTGACATTTATATCCTTTTACTATTAGTTGTTGTGTAATTTTATTTAATATGATACAAACAATTGTAATAAATTATTTAACAAATATTAAAACATTTATATATAATATTTTTATTCATAATTAAAATAAGATTAATTATTATAGTAGAATCAATTAAGTTTATATGTTCAAATAAAAATAAACAAAATAATCTTAAATTGAATTACTATTATAACAAAAGTTGAAATTGTAACTTATATATATAGTATTTTTATTCATAATTAAAATAGTAGAGTCAATTAAATTTATATATTCAAATAAAAATAAATAAAATAATTTTAAATTAAATTACTATTACAACGAAAATTGAAATTGTAAAGTAATATATATTTTCTGATATAATTAAATAAAAATAATCAAATACTTAAACAAATTGATTTGTAATTTGGTCTCTGAGTTATTGCATAAACATTTTATCAATAAAGATTCTTACCAGAATTTAATTAGAGAAATATAGTAATCCAGCTATAAAAAAAAAAAAATTGATGTTAAGATGTATAGGGTTTTTATTTTTCAATGTTATTTATTAAAGTATTAAAAGAAATTTTTATAATATAAAACTAAAACAAACTTGGAAACATATTATTTTAGGAAGGATAAACTTGGAATAATATATTTATAAATCATTAAGTGATTTTGTATTAAGTGATAAGTCAAAAAAATGTTATTTTTTTTTTTAAGTGGTTTTTGGGTGATTTTAAGTGATTTGACCACTTAAAAAAACAAACAAAAATCTCTTAATTAACCAAATTAAGCACCATTAAGTGTTAAGTGCAAAAAACAAACAACCCCTTAGTCATGAAAGAAATTATTACATAATTAAAATGAATAACATCGTTTTGGTTCTTATATTTTTGAAAAACTTCTCATTTTTAAATGTAAATCCATTTATAGTATTTATGGTCCTTTGCATTTCAAAAGTCATCAACTTAGTCTCTACCATCAATCAACAGGCGATCAAACATTATATATGTGGAAGTATTTTTGTCTTTTAATGCTAATTGGTAATATAGAGATACGTGTCAGATAATTTTTTTTTTTTTAAATGTTAAATAAAAACAACAATTAAAAGTGTATATGAAGTTAAAGGCAAAACATTCTTTTACTATATTCTGCTAACGTTGACAATAAAAAATCACGTTAAAGATACTAATTTAATGAGTTTTTGAAACGTAAGGGACTATGAACATTTTAAACGAATTCACGTTTAAAAATGGAAAATTTCTTAAAAACATAGGAACTAAAGTGAAATTCTTTCTTTTTTTTTTTTTTAAGAAAAAAAAAAAAACTCGACATCAACATACTAATTAATATAGTTTAAGTACTGACTATAAAAAAATTCATCAAAATAATTAACAAGAAGCAATAAAAAAAAAAAAGTAAAATTTAAAACGAAAAATAAAAATAAATTTCTGTTCGACCCTAAGTGCCGAGTTCGTGCCCTGGGAGGTGCGAAACCTACGTGGTCCTCAATAAGCCTATACAAGCAATTTGGGTGGGGTATTAATTACATATTAAAGTTTATTTATTAAGTATTAATATATAAAATAGATTTGGGTTGGGGTATAGCCAACCCCAGACTTGCCCCACTTTTGCATCGGGTTCTAAAATTAACCTTGAACCATTCCAACCCATTTATTTTGGCTTAACAACGCCCAGATTGAGACGGGAGGTGGGTAATCCCTGCTGGTTTTATTTTTTTAACATTAGTTTTAGTTTGGAAAAGTGGCTAGTTTGGCTAGACCCTTGAAATATCATTTCATAAATTTGAATATCTAATAAATCTTAGTAATTGAATTTTTCTAATTTGTCATTTGCTGTTTAGTTCAGAAAATTAATGGGAAGATAATTAGTCTAAAATCATAAAGGATAATGTTGGATTGTCCAAAAGTAAGACACCGTTTATGATATTATCTCATAGTTAATTTACATCGAAGTTATACTCATATGTTACATAATTTATCCATGAATTTAGACAATCAAGCAATATTAAAACTATAAACAAATGCTCTAGTGTTTTGAAAGGTTGATAGGAGAGCTTTCATCTGATACAAACCCACTAGGTAGAACTCATCCTTAAAAACCGACTATTGAGGAGAAGGTGCCTAGCAGGTTATATACTTTCAACTAATCTCATACTTAGTCGATGTGAGATCATAACATTCCACCACGCTTCCGCAGCCGACGTCCACGGCGGCCCATCATTCCCAGTTGGGTGACTTCGCGGATCCCACCTCTTTTCAGTAGCAACCCTCCCCAGGTTGTCCCGTTTGTGTGTCGTGCTGGTACGCGTGGTGTAGGCTCTGATACCACTTGATACAAATCCACTAAGTAGAACTCATCCTAAAAAATCGGCTATTGAGAAGAGGGTGCCTAACAGGTTATATACTTTCAACTAATCTCATACTTAGTCGATGTGGGATCATAACACCATCATCGAGAATTTCACTATAAAGTAATATTAGATTACTCATAAATTTTATTTAATTTCATGTTCAAATGATATGGTATATGAGCTTTTAACATTATATAAACAATATAACAATGTTGAAATTAACATATATAATGTTAATATTTCAAATGTTATATCATTTATACTTGAATTTAAGTAATTTTTTTTAGATAATTTAGTATTACTGTTCATGCAACATAAACATCTACTGGCACTGATGCCTATAAATACCCGTACAGATGTTCGTGGCTCTTCATTCAATATTAAAAGCGTAAGCAAAAAGTAGAAATGCTTCCCATTTTCATTGTTTTGTCCTCTATTTTTCGCACAGTTCTCTCGGATTCAACCTTCACCACGTTGCCATTACCAATAGGTGGTGTGGGTCCTGAGTCCTATGTCTTTGACTCTTCAGGAGGGGGACCCTACACAGGCATCGCTGATGGTAGAATTCTCAAATACCAAGGGCCTCGACGTGGTTTTGTTGATTTTGCCATCACTGTGCCAAATAGGTAATTTTTGAAGGAGATAATTCTAAAAATTAATGCTCCTACGGTTTTGAAATAATTAACTTTTTTTTTTTCAATCTTTTTTTTTAAAGTTTTGCAAAAATGACATAAATATTCTCTAAAGTTTCAATTGCATTCTATTTCTAGGTTTCTAATGTTATCATTATTAAGGTTATGTTATTTATGCACATGGTGAGATTTGAGTCATGGGGAGAAAGAGTTGGTGCAAAACAACACCCAACTACTATATTCTTCCTAATTATGTGAATTTAGTAGGAACCAACTAAGTAAAACACAATCCCATAATAATTATATGTTGTAATTTATAAATTTAGCAATCCACACACATATACAATAAAACAAGCCAATTTTTTTGTGAAAAACTTCTCCAATTTGAGGAATAAAAGTCATGGGATCATAGTCCACTGAAAAGTAAAAACTTAACTACCAATCAAATTGCAAATGTACATTCTCTTTCCGGTTACAACTGAGGATAAATCATAATAGCAACATCAAGAAATTCAATTCTTAACAGTAGAAAACACATTTAATTTTAAAAAAAATAGAGAGTAGAGATATCACAAACACTGAGGCTCTGTGCGGGGTCAATATCTCTCTACTAAATGATATGATTAGAAATCCAACTGTCCAGGTTGAGGCACCATGTTTGATGAACTTTCTGTTCAAATTTGAGCTTGATCCAAGTAAACAAAAAGTTATGGCTCTTAGAGTAATACTGCACAATTCAGACTCTGTTTTCTGATTACCATTGTCTTAAAGGTCAAATGCACCATAGGAAGCTCCAATCGAACCATGAGTGCTTATCATGTTGACCAAAATTTAGTTCAATCCAACGGTGGATGAGGGAGATATAATGATTTTATGAAAATTGTCTAGGATGCTCTCTATGCAGTTTTTTTTCTCTTCATCTCTCAATCTTTCTCTCTTTCTCTTCCTCTCTCTCTCTTTCAACCGGCCACACCCATTTTCAGTTACAAAACTCTTTTCTAGCAGCTACACGTTCCCAATTTTTTTTTTCCTACAATCCTAATGAGAAAAAGGGTATTTAAATTATCAAACAAAAAGACTAAAAAGAACTTTCTTCTGTTTTGAATTTACAACATCAAAAATAATAATAATAATAATAAAACAAAACAAAACAAAAATTAAAAATGAGCAAAGAACTTTTGGAAAACCAACCTTAAATTAATTATTTGTTTTATATTTTACTTGCTCGTTTCGTCAGGTTAAAAATATAATATATACGTAAAAATGGCACAGGTCAAAGGCATTGTGTGATGGCACAAATAACCCAGCACTGTTAGGACAAAAGTGTGGAAGACCAGTAGGCTTGGGTATATATAATGCAACAGGCGACATATACATCGCTGACGCTTATAAAGGGCTTTTGGTTGTTGGACAAGATGGTGGACTCGCAACACAACTCGCCACAACAGCAGATGGGGAACCCTTCGGCTTCCCTGATGGTTTGGATGTAGACCCATGCACCGGTGCTGTTTATTTTACAGATGCCAGCGCTGTTTTCCAACTAAGGTATACATATTATTATTTTATACGTGTTATAAATGATTAGTTGCAAATTTTTATTATCTCTTCTTATGCTTTGACTAAATTTTGTTGCAGTACCTAAAATTTGTTGTCCTTTTCTTTTGCTAAGGAAAAGAATATATATATAGAGAGAGAGAAAGTAAAAGAATAAATAAATATCTATTAGGGATAGGATCGTCAGCCCCAAATTTTAACATAAGGTTTACAAGATTTATGACTTTTGGATTATAGCAATTTTAATGGCTAGAATGAATTTATACACACTTAGACACACATTATTTTTCTCTACTCACACAATCTCTCTCCTCGTTAATGAAAACAAATTTATATCTTCTTCATTATTGTCTTCCCTCTCCCTTCGCTTTTTAACTCCACTATTCCTCTCTTTATATGCACGCTACTCTCTCTCTCTTTGCTTTGGTGACAATTTCATTTTCACCTTTTCTCAAAAAAAAAAAAAAAATCATTTTCACCTTATTTAAAGTTTCAATTAATAAATGCAAGCTATAAAAATTTATACTAAAAGAAAATTTAAAAAAATCCAAAAGCGAAAATCTGAATTTTTTATTCTTCTTCCCAGGTTAACTAGTCATCTGAATGTAAAGATCTAAACTAGAAGTTTATTGCTCATGACATGTTTTGTTTTCATATTTGTAGGTGCTTTTCCCTTTAATAGATATAATTTTTTTTTTTTTTTTTTTTTTTTTTTGCCTAGTTTGCTATTGTCACTGAACTTTATCTTTGTCAATCATCAACAATCGCATCAAGGACAGAAAATCACCCTTGCGTGGCAATTTGCAATGCTTCTTGGATTATTTATATGTCGGTGATATATATTAAATCTGGTTTTTTCTAAAAATAAATCCTTAATTAATTTTGTATGAAGACTATTATTGAAAAAAAATTAGTAATTTGAATGAGTTGAATTACGATTTAGCTTTAAATATGAGTAAACAAATCCTTAAGATGAGAGAGAATAAGAGATAGATGAGAAAAAAGAAAAGAGAGAAGAGAGATAAGAACGAAGAAAATCTAAATTCGTTTTCTTTAATGAGTTGAGAGACTATGGAAGTGGAGAAGAACAATAGGTGTCGAAGTGTATGGTAACTTGTGATATTTAAAGTATAAATTCATCTTAGTCATTGAAATTGTTTTAATCCAAAGATTGTAAATCTACGTAAGATCTTACGTCAAATTTTGGGACTGCAAATCCTACCCCATATATATATATATATATATATATATATATATATATATATATGGTGTGTTTACTTCATGGATTAAACAAAGGGAATGGGGAATGAGATTGATTGATGTTATTTATTTGCTTAAAATCCATTCCGTAATGGGAATGAAAATGTGGGCCCCACGTCAATTTGGGGTTGTGGAATGGGAATCTCATTCCCCCCAACCCACTTGGGAATCCCATTCCCATTCCCTTTGTCAAAAATAAAATGTCCCTTATACCCCTTTTTAAAAAAATAAAGAAAAATCTATTTATTTGATGTTAAAAAAAAAAAAAAACTACATATTGTAATAAAAAATTGCGCACTATTAATTTTTCATCACCAATTTCTTAATTATCATGATGGACTAATAAAATAATATGTAATTATTATTATTATTATTATATGTATTTTTTTATTTAATATTAAAAAAATTACATATTATAATAAAAAACTACACACCAAGTTAGTAAACTATTAAAATAATATTAAGTTTTTTTATTATAATATGTAGTTTTTTATTTGATATTAAAAAAAGAGCATATTATAATAAAAAACTACACATTATTATAATTAATCCATAATTTTAATTAAGGGTATTTTTGTAACTTATAATTAATTCATTCCGATTCCAAAGTAAAGTAAACAGTTTAATGGAAATATTATTGATTCCGATTCCGATTCCTGTAGTTGAAGTAAACAACTTATATGATTCCGATATTTCATTCCGATTCCAAATTATTCCGATTCCAGATCATTCCGATTCCTCCAAGTGAAGTAAACGCACCAATAGTGCTTTTAAAATAAGGACTCATTCACTTTAAAAAGTAAGAACCAACTAATCAAATTTATCCATTATAATTAAATTAAATAAAAAAAAAATTTGTTTTAAGAGAGAGAATGTAATAGATAAATTTTGATTGGTAATTTCTTTTCAATATCAGATATACTTGATTATAATTGATTATAAATGTTATATATATTTAAAATAAAAACTCTCCAACTTTAAAAAGTAAAGGCCAACCAATTAAATTCATCTATTGTATTTCTTCTCTTATTTAATTGAAATGTAATGAATAAATTTGATTAATTGATCTTTATTTTTTAAAATAAAGGAGTCATCATTTTAAAAAACACTATATAACCATATATATACATATATATAAGCGCAGTCTACAATGCGCTTAAATATAGATACACTTGGAGTCTTGGCTTTTCAATTTCTAATAAGTTAGATCTAGACGCTGAAACTTAATCTTCAACTAATTGCTTAAAACCCTCAAACCTGACTCATTGAAAATTGAAAGATCAAATTTTACTATTAGTCTACAATGCACTTGAATATAGATGCTCTTGGAATCTCGACTCTTCAATTTCAAATGAGTCATATCTATGTATTGCGACTTAACCTTCAACTAATTGCTTAATACCCTTAGGCTTGACTCATTGAGAATTGAAGAGTCAATATTTCAAGTGCAATCATACTCAAATTCCCATATATATATAAATTATTTTTGACACTAAATTTGTTATGTATCAACATTTTTACGCTAAAGTCTTAATTAAATAAAAATGTAAAAAATAAAAACATGATAAGAAAAGTTTGCAAAAATTTTCTCCTAAAAAAATAAATAAATATGAGTTTGCAAAAATTTTGCATTTTAACTACACATGCAGAATTACAAACATGATAGTTCTTATTTGTTAATTAAAGAACGTGGAGATATTATCACTTTTCTCTCTCATGCAGTGAAATTCCACAAGCAGTTGCTGCTAATGATTCAACAGGAAGATTCTTGAAGTATGACCTCAAGACCAAACAAATTACAGTCTTATTAAGGAATCTTTCAGGGCCAGCTGGGACAGCAGTAGGTGCAAATGGCGAGTTTGTTCTTGTCACAGAGTTTATAGGCAAAAGAATTCAGAGATATTGGCTCAAGGGTCCCAAAGCTAACACAGCTGAAACCTTTGCCAGCTTCAATGGGCGGCCAGACAACATCAAGAGGACAGCATTGGGAGAGTTTTGGGTGGCTGTCAACTTAGATAAACTCTTATCAGTTGTTACGGTGCCGACAGCTATACGACTGGATGCAAATGGTAAGGTTCTGGAAACAGTTTCCCTTGTTGTCCAATACGGCACTACATTGATCAGTGAAGTTCAAGAATTTCGTGGAGATCGTTATGTAGGTTCAATGTTTACCAATTTCGTTGGCGTTTACAAGCGCACAAATGAGTGATGAACTTAGAAGCTACAATAATCAAAAAATAATTAAATGAATAATAATGGTTAGGAACCTACTATGGAATAAAAGTTGGCAATAATTAATGCTTGGAGAAATAGATCTTTTGGGTCTTTAATTTTTAGAGTTTAATGCTTGTGCGGTTCCATAACTAGCTAGACCACATTCTCTTTGTATCCTTTGGCTTTTTTCATGTGTAAACTTAACCTCAATCTTTATTTATATATAGGGATAATCCTAAAAACCCCTGAAAACGAAAATAATCTCAGTTTAATCTAACTTTTAAAACTATTAGCCAAAAACCCCCCTATCGGTGATCTAAAAGTGGTTTCATCCAAAAATTAAGTGGTTTATGACATATTTATGAAAAGACAAAAATACCCTTACTATATTAAACATTTTTAAATTAAAATTAAAATACAATTATAATTAAATTAATTATTTTACATTTAAGAATTAAAATTTAAAAAAAAATAAAAAAAATTTTGAAAAAAAAATTATGGTGATCCAGTCCCAAATTGAATCTCCACTGTCCATCAATTACGATGGACAGTAGAGATTGGATCTCTACCAAGTGTTATTAACACTAACCAGATTCAATACCAAAACTGGAAAAAAAAAATTATATATGCAATTTGGGTTTCCAGTTTGGGTGCGATGGAAACCTATAAATCTCCTGTTCATCTTCAACATTAAACGTATCAACATTCCTCTTTATCATCATAAACAATACATAAAGAAATCAACGACACACAAACAACACACAAACACACAAAAATAGAAAAACCCACTCAAAAAAAAAAAAAAAAATCAAAAGTTCATCTGGGTTCAAACCCGGATGAAGAAAACAAAGAGGCGAATCAGAGGGTTGGGTAATCACCCACATTCGCGACAGCCACAGCACCCAACCTTTATATACCTAAAAAACAACACTCATACTTCATCCATACCACTCAAGTACCACTACACTTCTCTGCAACCAAACATAAACAACCTAAAAAAAAAAACTCAAATCTTCAACCACCTACATCGACGACGACGATGACGAACCTAGACGAACCCATGCCATCCAGACAACATTTACACTTGATCCATACCCACACAGACCCATCCAAGCACCACGACAGACCCATTATCACTACCACACACCTATACTCGTATCACCACACTTCTCTGCAACCAAACACAAATAACCCAAAAAAAAAAAAACTCAGATCTTCAACCACCCACATCGGCGACGACGAACCCCTTTTGAACCCACACCACCCAGACAACACTTACACTTAATCCATACCCATACAAACACCACCATAGACCCATCCAAACACCACAACAGACCCATCATCACCACCATACACCTATACCTGCACTATCCAAACGACACTCATCTTGACCCATAAACTTGACAAATTTACCAACCCAACCATATACAGAGAGAGTGAAGGAGACGGTAATCGATTGAGAGAGGGAGAGATAAGACTGATTTGACTCAGACCATGAGAGGCGAAGAAAGCACGACAGGTTGAGACGACAATCGACTTCGACTTTGGGTGTTCGGATCAGATTTCTTCTTCGATTTGGGAGACCAAAGAAGAAGAGAAGAAGGAAAAGAAAAGAGAGTGAGGGAAAGTGATGAACCCAGATCTGCATTCGAAGAAGAGAATAATAAGAAAAAGAAGAAGAAGAGAGGGGAAGAGAGAAAGTGATAGTGGCTGACTGTGTGAATTTTTTTTTTAATTTATTTTTTCAAATTTTGTATGAAATTGTTTTATTTAATTGTTTAATTTTTTGATATCACACGTGGCACAATCTAAGTGGTCTAACTGACATTCATCTATGGATTCAACCCTCAATGACTATTTTACCCTCAAATTTCACAAAACCATTATTTTATTAATGAATTTACTATTTCAATTGACAATTGGACCCTTTTAACTAATAGTTTTAAAACCGGTGGTGGTTTGATATTATTTTCAATTTCAGGAGGTTAAATTGGTAATAATCCATTTATATATATACAATTATTTTTGAGTAAGTATTTCTTTGTTAATTTTTTGTTAATACTAAGTTTTTTATTAGAAGAGTTTAAATTTGAGTGACATATGAAAGAGAAAGAATATAATAATCTTGGTCATCCACGTTTTTAAATGTTAATGTATTACTTTATTATCAAAACGTTAGGGGAAAAAAAAAAGTAAAGAATCATTTACTCATTATTTTTAGTCTAGCGGGAGTTAGGAAAACATAAATGAATTGAAGGTAGTTACCACCACTAGATTAATAGAAAATAAATAAATATATGGGTATTGATATCACAAATTTAAGTAAAAATTTAACTTTATGTAGTTGGACTATTTTGTTGTTACAATTCTCTCTTGCAATTAAAAGGTTCTATAGAAAACAAATTTTAACAATGAAAGAATATTTTTTTACAAGAAAACAGGAAAAAAAAAACCAACAACCGGAGTAATTTCAAGTGCCCGCAACTACTGAAGAAAAATAGAATAACTCAAATTCTAAATCAATGATCTAGCTGCGATTCTAATTCCTTGGCTCTTTCTTCATCGCAAAACAATTTTCACACATAATAAATTTCAAATTGCTAATTTAAATATTTGGATTCAGTTGTTCTTTTTTCTTTAATTTCACAATAAATTAAGAGAAAACATATTGTAATTTCCACAAAATTTAATGTTCTCGTAATACCAAAGACTGTACATATTTCTGTTCTGATGGCTGCCCCAAAAAAATCTCTTATTAATCAATGTTCCGTTTGATGTTACTAGGACTTGATCGGAAGTTTCTGACGGTGAAACTACTATTTTGCCAAAACTTAGGGACTAAAGTGACATGTTTCGTCAAAAAATGATTTCAACATTTATCTGTCTATTTTTACTCAATTAAAAAGTTGTTAACCATCTTAAAACTATTCACTTTTTCTACTTTCACCCTTAAATTGGATTGAGTGAAAATAAATTGATAGATATTGAAGTCCCCTTTCACATAAAATTTTTATGACAATATAACCTAACCTTTCTATATTATTGCCATGCCCCGTTTTTGCATGCCTATTTTTGTACAGACGGCAGCCTGTCGACAATCTCATAATGGCCCTCCAACCGATACCTAATTCGACTGTAAGATTCCCATGAAGTTAAGTGATTTTTCCTTACTAAAAACCTTTTTTGGAAATCTCTTTTTTGACTGAGACGGATGAAAAATTTTTCTTTTCATCATACATTATTATCATAGATTTAATAAAAATTTGGGCAGCATGAGGACTGTTTTACTAAAATAATCACCCTACACAGTTGGTATAAAATTTGAACACTTCTAAAATTAAATGCTTTCCCTCAAACTTCTGGGCCTCAAGTTATCAATTCATCAATTCATAAAGAACCATAAATATATCAACCAATTTCAAAATATTTTCAAATACAAACATGAGTTATGCATATATATATATATATATATATTTATACATTGTGCCATAAACAGATTTCTAAGAATTTCCAAAGAAAATACATCTATACAATCACAATAGCACCCGACTCAATTTGTCTAATCCTGGACTGGAGTTTTTTATTTTGATGTACCTATATCTGTATCTACCCGCGAGAATATTTTATTTATAAAACACAAAACGGTGTAAGCTTTATAAGCTCAGTGAGTGTCATAGGATTTTATTTAATTTTAATTTTATGAAATGCCTCTCTTAAACTTTTAAAACTTTTAAAGGCTATAACATCAAAATCGATTTTTCATTAAAAACAATATTTCAATTAATTGCATGGATAAATTATTTTCATAAATATTATTCGCTTTTATTTTAAAACTGAATAATAAATCAAATTTACTGTATGCTCTAAATTTTCTAATAAAAATTTAAGTAGTGGTGGCGTTTACTATTATGAAAATATCTGAATAAATCAAGCTACCCACTAACGGTCCATACCACATGATATCATAGGTATGGAGCGAAATTTTACCTCGCTCCGGCCTTCTCGAAATTTTGCCTCGCTCCGGTTTTCCCGAAATTTTCCTTTGTTCAGGCTATCTATATGATATTACGTAGCAGAATTTTTTCTTTACTATGAAGCGATATTTTCCCTCATTTAGATGGAAGCTAACTAATAATATACTTTATATGCGGATTGGGTGACACACTGAACTGATCCACTGACTCAACACAATTCCCTCTTACGGATTTCCTCCCGCTGTTAGTGATAGACACACCTGACATTGTCAATGCACGCTTTGGGTACTCAACCTCAACCGTAGATAATCTGTAATATTTATCAGGCATACCATAGGTTTACAAATACATTTCGATTCCATGCAATTCATAATTTATAAACTAAATATCCAAACCATACAAAATATTTTATTTTAATTTCCTTTAACTCAAAATCAATTTCTAGTATATTCAAACACTTATTTTAACGTATTAAATCAATCGTTTAAGGGACACTCAACTTACGACAACTCATGATAATGCAAGCTTTGGACTTCCTTCGATTTTCGAGTTACCCATATGTCATGCATTTCACATCAAATTAATCATTATAGCAGCCCTCTAACAGCGCTTAAATCTAACATAAAACTTAAAAACAAAATGTCACGAACTACAGCATTGCTTAGCCCAGCTCGAACTACGAGCTCCCCTCTAGCTTGCTCAGCTTACATTTTGCGAGCTACTGCTTTCGTCCAGCTTGCCTGATCAACAGGCATTGCCAAGCATAATTTGAACAGGCACTGTGATGGACCACAGGACGGGCACTGCCGAGCTCGCA
This sequence comes from Dimocarpus longan, assembly GCA_022984855.1. NCBI lineage: Eukaryota > Viridiplantae > Streptophyta > Magnoliopsida > Sapindales > Sapindaceae > Dimocarpus > Dimocarpus longan. Next base: position 18,723,321 of record CM041024.1, read on the forward strand.
GCTTCTAGCTCACTAGTGAGCTGTAGTCCATGCCCAGCTTAGCCTCGAACTCACACTTAGCAATTTCTCCTTTAATTTCTTGCCTTACTTTTCCACTTGATTAATACTTCAAAACTCTAAATCAATACACAAAAACATCATCAACATGATGAGCAGTCTATAGATTGTTTTAAATCAAAATTTTCACTTTCTAACTTTATTGAAACTTAACTATTTTCACTTGAAAATCACTTACCCTTGGTAGTTAACCTCCCTAGACTTATTCTCTACCTTTTGATGGGTTGAAATCACTTGGAAAATGGCTTGAAAGGGGTGAAAATTACTAGCTATCCCTGGTTCCGATTCTGCTCTCTTACGCTGAATACTTCTCCTTTCACTCTTAATTTCTCTCAATTTAATTTTTTGGACCCTTCTAACATATATATATATATATATATATATATATATATAGACATGACTTTGACAAAAAACCCTTAAAGTTTGAAGCATAATTACAACTCATGCCATTGATGAAATTTTTAAAATTGCACCATTTTATTTCTACACTTTTATACTTGTAATTTAAAGATTTTCCACATATATTTATCTAACCTTTTAATTCGATCGTACCATTTCTAAAATATGTCTTTTAATATCAATTCCATACGAAACCTCAAACCAACTATCATGTCACTTCTCACGTTTGAAATTGGTTTCCAATCTATCCAAAAATTCAATCCGAATTCAATTTTGTATTCGAAAATCCTACCAAATTTTGATTATATTTCAGGGTACCTTGAATTATTTCTTTATTCCATATATAATATATAAGTGCACAATGTATTTACATCACTAAAATATGGGAGGGTATATTACAATTGTATATATTGGTTTTTTTTTTTTTTTTGCTATAAGAAAATATGACAATTTTCTAGCGAATAAAATATACACTAGAAACCTGTGTAAGTATACAAGGTCTACAAATAATACAATGATGAGTAAAGATCGTTCCCATGAGGATTGTCTAAATTATATATATTAAGTATTAAACCGATCAAAACTATACTTTATCCAAACTATCAAAATAATAAATTGTAAAATAACAATAATAAAGAATGAACAAGTAACTAAACTAAATTACAACCAAAGAAGAATTGAGTCTAGAACTACAACTTCACTCTACCAATCCACTCAACCTATATTTATATCTTAATCAATTTGTTCTCACTATATGCTTGATCGAGCACTAAATTATCCACAAGTTTCTTTCAAACGGTCTAGTGGAATCACCTAAATTAATTAACCAACTATATTACTATTACGATTAATTAACCTAAGCATATTAAGCGTTTAATAACTCATAAATACCACACAAACTACACAGGTATATTCCCATCATGTGCAATCAATGACATCTTATTCAGGTCTTGTTGACGTGGTAAACCAGCCAACCAGATTCTTGAGCCCAATGTCGCGCTGATAAGGAGACCTGCAACAAACAGACCGAATAATGGCGAAGAAAAGAAGAAGAAAGGAGAAAGAACAAAGAACACAGGAGGTTTGAAGTGGTTCGGCCTGATTTGGAAGGGCCTACGTCCACTTGTTCTGTTATTACTGTTGATCTCCCACAAAATGTTTGCTCTCCCTACGTTTTTACAGAGTAACAGCCTCCCAAAACTCTCAATTTCTGGATCCGTTCAACAATAAATGCCTCTCTCTATTTATAGAGGAGACGAGGATACAAAGAGAACAAACGGACAAAAAGGGCTGATCTTGTCGTAATAAATGCTGCTGGAGAGCTTTAAATGCTTCTGACTTCTGACATGTCAATTCTGACTTCACGTGGACTGACTGCTAATCCATGCCGGTTTGATGAGATTTCCGGAAATTAGGCTGCCATTAGGTGAGGTAACCTTACTTACCGTGCAAGACACGCCATCTTACTGTCTTACACTGGAACTGGGCGAACTGGGTAGAAAACGAACTGAATCTGCGTCGTGGCGATCTTGACTTCGGGCCGTCCTGGCGATCTCGACGTCGCAATGGTCGGTAGACGATCTCAATATCGCTACTAGGCCGATCTGACATGCTTTGCTAGTCTCCTGATGAGACCGATCTGGTAGTCGAGTACGGGAGCGATCTAGCGGGCCCGATCTAGCGGGCTGAGGAATAGTGCTTTCCACTTGGTCTTGGTAACTTGGGCCACACTTCGGATGGGCCTTTACTGGCCCATTTGGGGAATCCAAAAATACCCATAACATCAACCCCCCAGTTCTTAGGTCGGATGGGCCTTTGTCGGCCCGTCCATAGCGTTGCGAGCTCACAGGGCGCGGCGTCTCCGTCCAAGACTTGAATAATTTTAAGTCCACAGGAGATCACGGGCCCGTCCAGAGTTTTGCGAGCTCACAGGGCGCGGCGTCTCCGTCCAAGACTGTTGAATGATCATAAGTCCACAGGAGGACGTCAGCCCGTCCAGAGCGTTGCGAGCTCACAGGGCGCGGCGTCTCCGTCCAAGACTGTTGAATGATCATAAGTCCACAGGAGGACGTCGGCCCGTCCAGAGCGTTGCGAGCTCACAGGGCGCGGCGTCTCCGTCCAAGACTGTTGAATGATCATAAGTCCACAGGAGGACGTCGGCCCGTCCAGAGCATTGCGAGCTCACAGGGCGCGGCGTCTCCGTCCAAGACTGTTGAATGATCATATGTCCACAGGAGGACGTCGGCCCGTCCAGAGTGTTGTGAGCTCACAGGGCGCGGCGTCTCCGTCCAAGACTGTTGAATGATCATAAGTCCATAGGAGGACGCACAGGGCGCGGCGTCTCCGTCCAAGACTGTTGAATGATCATAAGTCCATAGGAGGACGCCAGCCCGTCCAGAGCGTTGCGAGCTCACAGGGCGCGGCGTCTCCGTCCAAGACTGTTGAATGATCATATGTCCACAGGAGGACGTCGGCCCGTCCAGAGCGTTGCGAGCTCACAGGGCACGGCGTCTCCGTCCAAGACTTTGTTGAGGCTGATAAATACAAGTAAGAACGAAGACAAATATAAGTGGAGAGAATTTGCTTGAATATATTCATATATGCACTGGCGAACTGCCAAAGGTGTTACAATTGCAGCAAATAACTTGATCTGATAAATTACATTTGAGATAGATAATCCGATCTGACTGAATCATACGAAGTAAGGTTGGAGTTTCTCAGCGTTCCATGCTCGCGGGAGTTCCGTTCCGTCCATATTGCTTAAGTGATAGGCTCCATTCCCCAAATTCTTCTGAATGACGTAAGGACCTTCCCAGCTCGGTCCTAGAGTGCCTTCGCTGGGATTTCGAGCTGCAGGCAGAACAAGTCTCAGTACCAGATCTCCGACGTTGTAGTGACGAACTCGAACTTTTTTGTTGTAATATCTGGCGACTCTCTGCTGGTAGACTGCCAACCTTAGTTGAGCTTCATCCCGTAATTCCTCAGAATCTGGAATGTCTCCGCTAGATCGTCGACATGGGACTCGGCTTGCTTCGACTTGACCAGCATGTCGTCTACATACACTTCCATCGACCTGCCGATCTGCTTCTCAAACATCTTATTGACGAGCCTCTGATAGGTCGCGCCAGCATTCTTCAGACCGAAAGGCATCACCTTGTAGCAATAAAGGCCTCTATCCGTAACGAACGAGGTATGCTCTTCGTCCAGCGGGCTCATAGAAATTTGGTTATATCCTGAATAAGCGTCCATAAAACTCAACAGCTGGTGACTAGCAGTCGCGTCCACCAACTGATCGATCCTTGGAAGAGGAAAACTGTCCTTAGGGCACGCCTTATTGAGATCGGTGAAATCAATGCACGTCCTCCACTTGCCATTCTTCTTCTTTACGAGCACAGGGTTAGCGAGCCAAAGTGGATACTGGACGGCCCTGATGAAGTTATTAGCGAGCAGCTTATCAACCTCCTCTTTGATGGCATCAGATCGCTCTTTTGTCAACGGTCTCCTCTTCTGGCGAACCGGTCTGAATCGGGGATCAATATTCAATCTATGCGACATAACCTCAGGATCGATCCCAACCATGTCTTCGTGACTCCATGCGAAGACATCTACATTTTCTTTGAGGAAATTAACGAGCTGATTCTTCACTTCCGGGGCCAGACCTCGCCCCACACTCAGGCATCTTCTCGGATCTTCCTTGCTGACCTGAACGGGTTCGAGCTCGTTAACTGGACCCGATGTTCCATACTCATCTACTTCACGAGGATCAAGATCGCGGTCGAACCCTTTTCTGCTCGCTTCTCTGGCTTTTCCTCAGTTACCATGTCGACTTGCTTATACGTCACCCCGATCTTCATAGCCTTCACATAACAGCGCCTTGCTGTATACTGCTCACCTCGAATTACCCCTACTCCGCTGGCCGTTGGGAATTTGATTGTGAGAGCTTTGGTTGACACGATCATATCCAGATCGTTCATCGCGGGCCTCCCCAAAACCACATTATAAGCAGATGCCCCATTAACGATGAGGAAGTCCGCTAGGGTAGTCGCCTGGCGAGCTGGATCTCCTATTGAAAGCGGAAGTCTGACTTGGCCTATTGGGATGACGGCGTCCCCGGTGAAGCCGTAGAGAGGCTCCGGAGATGGCTTCAACTGATTAGCTCCCAACTCGAGCTGATCATAACAATCTTTGTACATAACATTGACCGAGCTGCCCGTATCGATCATGATCCTCAGAACCTCGGCGTTGCTGATTCTCGCCTTGATAACAAGGGCGTCATTATGGGGAAATTTTACCTCGCTTTCGTCCTCCTTTGTAAAAACGATCTCCTCCGAAGTCATTCTAGCCTTCTTCGCTGGCCCTTCCTGATCACCCCGCCCTGTAAGGTGGACGTGATTTGCCTCTCGCACATATCTTTCATGAGACTTACTAGAGGATCCGGCGATGTGGGGACCGCCATGGATGGTATAGATAGTTTTCACCGTCAAATCAACCCCCTGCTCCTGGCCCTGCTGACTCGTCTGCGCGGGCTAGTGATCTCGACGAGGACGCTGATTCTAGGGCTTTTCGTGGTCGGGCTGTACCACATACTCCTTCAGACGACCATTTCTTATCAAATCTTCTATGGCGTCCTTAAGGTCCCAGCATTCAGATGTATTGTGCCCGTTCTCCTGATGATAAGCACAATACTTACGAGGATTTTTGAACTTACCCGGGAAACCAGTAGGGCTCGGCCTCCCGAAGTTGACTTTATGCTTCTCTGTCTGAAAGATCCGATCTTGCCTGTCGGATAATGTACTGTAGCGGTGGAAGCGGCTTCGAGGTGGCGAATGGTTCCTCCTGGGCTCCTTCTTAGCTCGCTTCGCCACCTGATTATTAGATCGATTTCTTCTATCTTCATTACCGACCTGATCCCTCTTCTTGCCTTGATGGGATCCGCTTGCCTCATTTTTCGGCTGGCTAGCCTTTCTCGAGCTAAAGGATTCTTCCCATCTGATCTCCCTATTAGCTCGCTCATAAAATTCTCCCAGGTCTTTGACAGGCATTTTGTAAATGCTTTCATACAGCTTTCCATCCTTTCGAAGTCCAGCTGATATTGTTGACAAAACGCCCTCATCAGACGGGCTCTCCACATTATTAATCTCGCTTCTGAAGCGGCTGATATATTCCTTTAGCGATTCCCCTGATCGCTGAAAAATGGTTGCGAGATGACAGGCCGGAGCGAGCTGCCTCTTCAATGCTTTATACTGGTCGAGGAACTTTTGCTGGCACTCCTCCCAGCTACTGATACTGAGAGGTGGCAGATTCCTGAGCCAAGTTCGCGGTATTTCTCCTAACGTCGCAGGGAACACGCGACACTTTACCAACGAACTGGAGGTTTGCAAATTCATTTGGACGTTGAAGGCATCCAGATGGTCATAGGGGTCTGAATCTCCATTATACGTCGGGATGTTAGGGACTTTGAATCTTGCAGGAAGCGGTTCCCGATCTATTTCAGCTGAAAACGGGCTTCTATCTTCACACCGCTCTCCTGCCACTTGAGCCCCAGGTCGCGCTTCGAGCTGTTGCATTCGCTCCAGGAGCTGTTGAATGATCGGATCTTGAGCCCAATGCCGCGTTGATAAGGAGACCTGCAACAAACAGACCAAATAATGGCGAAGAAAAGAAGAAAAAAGGAGAAAGAACAAAGAACACAGGAGGTTTGAAGTGGTTCGGCCTGATTTGGAAGGGCCTACGTCCACTTGTTCTGTTATTACTGTTGATCTCCCACAAAATGTTTGCTCTCCCTACGTTTTTACAGAGTAACAGCCTCCCAAAACTCTCAATTTCTGGATCCGTTCAACAATAAATGCCTCTCTCTATTTATAGAGGAAACGAGGCTACAAAGAGAACAAACGGACAAAAAGGGCTGATCTTGTCGTAATAAATGCTGCTGGAGAGCTTTAAATGCTTTTGACTTCTGACATGTCAACTCTGACTTCACGTGGACTGACTGCTAACCCATGCTGGTTTGATGAGATTTTCGAAAATTAGGCTGCCATTAGGTGAGGTAACCTTACTTACCGTGCAAGACACGCCATCTTACTGTCTTACACTGGAACTGGGCGAACTGGGTAGAAAACGAACTGAATCTGCGTCGTGGCGATCTTGACTTCGGGCCGTCCTGGCGATCTCGACGTCGCAATGGTCGGTAGACGATCTCAACATCGCTACTAGGCCGATCTGACATGCTTTGCTAGTCTCCTGACGAGACCGATCTGGTAGTCGAGTACGGGAGCGATCTAGCGGGCTGAGGAATAGTGCTTTCCACTTGGTCTTGGTAACTTGGGCCACACTTCGGATGGGCCTTTACTGGCCCATTTGAGGAATCCAAAAATACCCATAACAGGTCTATACCATGAATACCTTTTTTAAGTGCATTCAAGATTACCAATTCAACTAAATTAGTGATCAATTAATTTAGAAGCATTAAGAGCAAAATAAAACGGAACACAATAATGAATAAATTAAAATCGATATCATAAAGGTGAGTTTCATGGAATAGAGTTCATTACAATTCTAGACAACAAATTTAAGTCATCATCAATATCATACAAATAAAACCAAACAAGCAAACAACCAACATCATCATTAAACAATTTAAATCAAAGTATAGGAATGAAAAATCTCATGGTAGTAGCATGATTCCCTCTCATCGAGAATCGGCCACCATTCCAATGACGAAATCTTCACTTTTCCCATGCTGTTTATGCACCATATTTGTAGTTGAAGATGGATTGCTGTTGAACTCCAAATAAGTTGATGACAAACTATATTTTTGCTCTAAAATCTTCTCTTAACAAGCTGTTTTGAGGCGTGTTTAAGGCTATCTTTGCCTTACAATTGCAGGCGATTATTGGCTGATTTAGCATTCTAAAACCAGCCTTCAAAATCTTCGTGCAAGCCCTTTTGAAACCAGATAAGAAGCTACTGTAAATTGGTTCCGAATTGACTTAAAACACTACCAAACACTGCAGAATGTGGGCTGTTGATTTGCAAAATTTACACCCTCGTTCTAGCCTTCAATTTCATGTCACGGACCTACAAAAACTACACTCTCTTACTGGTGCAGAAATACAATAGCCAAGAACAAGTTCAAGGAGGCTGTTCTAAGATGTGATGAATCTACGCTCAAGCCCTCCCTTAGAACCTCTTGTTTAAGCCTGTCTTCACTCTCTCACTGTTGTGTTTTATGGTTTGTGTTGAAAAGCCTCCATCACTGTTGCAAAAAGAGACAATTTATAGGCACACCAATTGAGGGTTTTAATTTTTTTTTTCTCGTCTAATTAGTTGACTTCAACCCGTAATCTCAAATTTTGATTCCCATTTTACTCCTTGGTTCTCTAGCTCCCATCTTTGAGAATTCGAATGCTCAAAGTAATTCCGAGGTCTTCTGCAAGTTAACAGTTGACTGCTGTACAACTTTCTTTAAAACCTGCTTCACTTGACTAAATTGGTTTCGACAAATAAACTAAACATCTTCGAAGACATTAATGGTGATTCTTCGTGAGTAAAATTAGCACTGAAACTTTGTTACATCTTAAACGCATACTTTGACCACTTAAAACTCTCTTGCAGATTATTCACACGTGAAACAAGGTTCAAGCCTAGGTGCAATCTACTCACGCAGGCAGCAGGCCTGCGGAGACTCCCAGTACCCACATGCTAGCTTGGGCTGTAGTTTATAACCTTTAGCTATGGTTTACGGTTAAATTATAAAAAGAACCTCAATTTTCCAAAAATTAACCTGTAGTTATGGTTTGCCCCAAAATTACAAAAAAGTCATTTCATTCAATTTCTGCACAAAACACTCAGAAAATATTAGAACACCCATATTTTACTTGAGTTTTCATCACAAAAGCCTCAGTTGAGAATATAAGATCGTGCTTCATTTTAGCTCGATCAAGATACATATTGAAAAATCAATAAATAAACAAAACACATCTAATCCCAAAAATTTCTTGGAATGAACTACTACATTTTAATTTACAATCAAACATTTTGTTATAGTAGTCTCAAATCAAGAGAAGTTTGTGATCTGGATAGCAATTTTAATTTGTTGAAATATAGAAAAATTGTGTATCCTATAAACAAAAAAAAAAAAGAAGAAGAAGAAAAAATGTTGAAAAAAGAAAAGAAAGAAGGGAAAATAGCAAAATTGCCCTAAAATGCATTCAAAATTACATAAATGCCATTACCAGAAATAATTTAGCAAAATTGCCCCAATAAGACCAAAATACCCTTGAGTAAATTACCCCTCCCATTCACTCTGCCACCAGCCCGATCCCACACCCCACCGGCCCGATCCCACTCCTCAGCAGCCCGAACGGCGTCAGATCAAGGTCGACAGCGGCGACGGCGGTATAAGGACCTCCAGCGGCGACGGCAAGCTCCCCAAGCCGTATCATCCCAACCCGGAAGCCCCCGAACCCGATCTGAAAGCCACCAGCCCGATCCCACTCCTCAGCAGCCCGAACGGCGACAGATCAAGGTAGGCAGCGGCGACGGCGGTATAAGGCCCTCCAGCGGCGACGGCAAGCACCCCAAGCCGTATCATCCCAACCCGGAAGCACCCAACCCGATTCGAAAGCCACCAGCCCGAAAGATAGCACACGAACCGGAAAGCTGGCGTCGGAGCAACGACGGTGACGGTGGCATTAACCCCTCCACCGGCGACAGCAACGGCAATCCGACTTCACCCCAACCCGAAATCAGCCCAACCCGATCCCAAATGCACCAGCCCGAATTCGGGTCACCAGACCAACGCGAACGCGGCAACGGCGACGGTAGGTACTATATTGCTTGGTTGTAGTTTTTAGTTGGTATGCCCAGTTTGCACTTCTGATTATAGAACATTGCGATATTGCTTTACAATGTTTAGTTTATTCTGCTAGTTGTCACCTGGTTACCATACGTGACTGACCTGAAGAGGAACTTTTTCCTCTTCGGGTCAGCCTCTGACCCGAAGAGGAAAAAGTTTCTCTTCAGGTCAGCGGCTGACCCGAAATCGGGTCAGCCGCTGACCCGAAGAGTAAATGTACTCTTCCGGTGACTGACCCGAATTCGGTTCAACCTCTGACCAGAAGAGGAATTTTCCTCTTCGGGTCAGAGGTTGACCCGAATTCGGGTCGACCCGAAATCGGGTCACCTCTGACCCGAAGAAGAAATTTCGCGTTTATCGGTTTCTGGTTCAGATAATTTCGGGCTGCCCTTGCCGTCGTCGATGGAGGGGTTTATACCACTGCCGACGATGACCTGACGTCGACGTTCGGGTTCGTCTGGTGTGGGATTGTGCTCGTGCGGTGTCTTATCAACTTGGCGGGTGTGGCTATGGGCGGAATACATGAAAGTTGGGTAATTAATAAGGGCATTTTAGTCCAAATGGGGTAGTTTTGCAAATTCATTTCTGTTTAGGGTATTTTTGTCATTTCAGTTTGTATTTAGGGTAATTTTGCTAAATTCCCAAGAAAGAAATAAGAACAAGAGAAAACAGCTTCCGTAAGACTCAATTGGAAAGTTCCGAACTTTAGACGCTATTAAAACTTAAAATAATACTTTAGTGATAGATGTGGGTGCTTGTGAAAATTTAGCAAGTAGCACTAAAATTAGTATAATTTTTTAAAATCGAGTTCAAACTATTTTGTCCTATGTTAAAATGGTTCACAAACTAAAAAACTCATTTTCATAGTTCAATATTGATTTCAAAATTCACTATTTTTTTTTTGTTTTTGAAAACTTATTCTGAATGAGTTAGAAAAAAAAAAAAAAAAAACTATAACCAAACAAGCTTTCAAATGCAATTGATGAGAATTGAATCCCCTACATTGAAGTGAATAGAGAGGTGCTCACCCACCTCTACTAACAAGTTTATCATAAAATTCATTAATTTTAGTACTATACTAAAAAGGAACTCTCACTACAATATCAAAAATAAAAGTTTAATAGACGTGACTACAAACTAAAAGAATCTACCATTAGAGTTTTAACTCTATTTTATATATTTATAATGATAGAATATTATAAAGTCCATAATTTAGAGCTGTTGCAATAACTATAGTGCAATAATTACAAACCTAATCCATTGCATTAGTATTAATCCACAACTCTAATATAAGAGCTTGAGCCATCGACAACTCTAATATAAAACCTAGCCAGTCCTTAAATGACCAAAGGCATTGCCATTTCTCTTGATTCTTTGGTATAGCACACTACTAGAATGGTCTCCATACTCCTAATTATATTGTATTTTCCTTCCATAGTTCTCTCCACACCATCCTTCAAGAAGCTGCAACTACCACCAGGATTAGTGGGTCCTGATTCCTTTGCCTTTGACTCCTTGGGTGATGGACTTTATACGGGCATTGCTGATGGTAGAATTCTCAAGCACTATCAAGGCACTGGCGGTTTTGCTGATTTCGCTGTCACTTCACCAAACAGGTATTAAATTCCTCTAATGGGATAACCATCTCTATATGGCTATCTAACTTCCCGATGAATAAAATTACTTTTTCATGTTCTAAGGTCCTGATCCAAACCCTTAACAACTCTTCAAAATCATAAGGTCATGTTTGGAGGGTCTGATTGGATTGGGATGACTTAATTTCAGTCCAATCTGAAATTTGAAGGATATATGAGTTTGGATGAATTCCAATCCCACGTCTTAAATAATCTCTTAGCTGTGGGACTAATTAAACCCACACTATGTGGGACTATTAAAACTTTATTAATTTTTTTTTTTACTAGGAGAAAAAATGTTGTGGGTTCGGTGGCCAGCTAAGAAGACTGCGATGGCCAAAAATGGGCATGCTTTAACCGGTCATACATGAGATTTGCAGCAACTCATTGATGAAAAAAAATGGCAAGTCAGCGGTCAAAAGAACATGGAGAAGACAGAGTTTGCAAGGCATGGAGAATAAAGAGTTTGCAAGGCTAACTTAGGTTTAGATGATGGGTCATAAAAATGGGCCCTGGTGCATGAGATGAAAATAAGAGAGGTGCAAATTGGCCGGTCAAGCTTGCGGCAACCGCAAACGAAGAAGAAGATTTATCGTTGCCGATCTTGAAGTTGTGGCAGTGGCTAGATGACGATACTGCGAATCGACATTTTAAAATATCATTTATATTTAAATATTAAATTTAATTGTTTCAAAAAATATATCAAATATTTTTACAAATTAATTTAATATATTTTATTTTTATATTTCTAATATTAATGAAAATTAAATTTTATTATTCAAAATTTGATTCAATATGATTTTATTTTTCTGAAATTAATTTAAAATAATTTTATTTTATTCAAAAATGAATTTAATGTAATCTTATTCTACCACATGTCAAATAGAATATAATTTTATATTCAATTTCATGTTATATCAAATAAGGAATAATAAATGTATTACAATGCTAATTAATCTAATCTTATTTAATTCAATCTTACGCACCAAATAAGGTCTAAAAGTATAAAAGAATCCATCAATACATTTGTATAATTGATCATTACTATTATTACTAGGTAGGTTCGTTCTTTTAGTTAATAAAGACTTAGGCATCTCAGAATTTTCATATTTTCAAGAATGTATATAAATATATATATAACATATTATATTATATTAAAATGTTTGGCAGCTTAAATTAATATTGAACAGGTCCAGGGCAAAGTGTGATGGCACAAGCAATAATTCACGTAAACTAGGGGACCAATGTGGAAGGCCATTAGGTTTGGTTTTCAACAAATCAACAGGCGATCTCTACATTGCTGACGCTTACACAGGGCTTTCTGTTGTTGCACGAAAGGGGGGGCTTGCAACACAACTTTCCACAACTGCAGACGGAGTTCCCTACGGCTTCCTTAGTGGATTGGACATTGATCAACTAAGTGGAGAAGTGTACTTCACCGATGCAACTTCTATCCTCCATCTAAAGTACGTCCTAACTTTACACTTCACAAATCATGATTGTATACAGACAAGCGAGATTAACATAGAGATTTAATCATCTCCACCTGCTACCTTAAGAGGCAGGTTCGAGCCTCCTTAATCCCATCCTTTGTGTTAGTATTCATAATGATACAGGTAAACCTCTCCTGATACCTGATAATAATTATATATCCGATATGTGCTATTAAAATTTCATTTGGACTGATCTCGATAGTCTTCTTATTCAAAAATAGTATCGCTAGTAAATAAAAAAAATCCCAATGTATAAGTACGTTTTGCAGTTTTTATATCTTCATTGCTGTTTAAATTTAATATTCTACGTGACAATTGATGTGTCATACATATCTGATATTTAAATATATGCTATTAAGTCTAATGTTTACTAAACAGTTACGTCACTTTGTATATTTTACAGCGACTTCCCTTTCGCGGTTGCTTTTAACGATTCAACAGGAAGGTTGTTAAAGTATAACCCGAAAACAAAGAAAATTACTGTCTTGCTAACGGATCTCTCAGGGGCAACCGGGGCAGCAATCAGCGACGATAATTCATTCGTTCTTGTCACCGAGTTCACTGCCAAAAGAATCAGGAAGTATTGGCTAAAAGGTCCGAAAGCGGACACATCAGAAGTGATTGTCCGTTTCAATGGGAGGCCAAACAAGGTTAAGAGGGCAGGAAAAGGAGAATTTTGGGTGTCAGTCAACATGCAAGGAGGCTTTCTATTTCGAGATTTATTTACGGTGCCTACGGCTATAAGACTGAATGCAAATGGCAAGGTCATGGAAAAAATTTCTCTTAGAGGTCAGTACAACACAACATTCATCAGTGAAGTTCAAGAGTTTGGTGGAGCACTTTATGTAGGATCGATGTTTTCGGATTTCGTTGGTGTTTACCAGCCCTAGTGTTGTTCTAGTAGTGAGAGCTAGAATTTTTAGTAGTAGTTTGGCAACCGCTATGGGTCCATCAATAAAAGTCGGCTGGAGCTAGCTGGCTAGTACCAAATTGTACTTGGCTAGATTGTTAAGATTAAGTTTGAATAAATGAATAAGAGGTCAAAGCACCACAACTCCATGCTTTTTGTTTTCTCGGACGCAAAGTTTGATGGTCCAAATTGCTACAGTGGTGAAGCCAAGATTTTTTAAAAAATAAAAATGGTTCAGATCACAATATTCAAATCAATGTTGTCAGTGTCAAAAGAGACACAGAAATACAAAGTCCATTCTAATAAGTTAAATAAAAAAAAAAGGTAAACCAATTCATATTTAACTAACTTTTACCATATATAGTTTATGGAATAAGTCTCATGTTTGTTAATATGCTTCTTCATTCAATGTAATTTTCAAAGAGTATTTTCCGTTTTGCTTTAAAATTTGGTTCTTTGTTCGCAGTACAATTCCAGCCACCTTCGACAAATTATAACTTCTTTGCATTGACGGCTCCGCTTCCGTTCTTGGCAGTCTTTATATTTTACCTCAATATAAGAAATAGTACATACAACCTCTTAACATAAGTTGTTGTACTAACTCACGTATGTAGTTGTCCTCTTGTTAGCTTTTGCTCTTTTTTTTTTTTTTTTGTTTAAAAAAAATTCATCATTAATTTTAAGTATCTAGTTTCCGGGATAAGTCTCATGTTTATTATTATTATTATTATTATTTATGATCAAGGAAAAGAGAATTAAATTCATAAAAAACTATTCACACTTTATATTTTAGAATAAGGGTGAGATTTGAACCATAGATTTTTTGACATTAAGGAAAATATTCAATCACTTGATAATGTGTATATTTGTTAATATGCTTTTTCATTGAATGTAATTTTCAAAGAGTGCTTAAAAAAAAAATTAACTGTTTGATCTATATATATAAGTAATTTTGTATTGAAATGTTAATAAGTAGTTTTAACATAAGTTATATGGTGGTAATATAGGCGCCCAACTTACGCCTTTTTACTCACTGTTGTTTTCAAAGCAAACCATCAATTTATTATTATTATTATTATTATTATTATTATTATTATTATTTTGAGAATAGCAAGTCATCAAATTGACATACAACTTTCATAAAATTTTTATTCAATATTGGGAAAAAATCATTTTAGTCCCTAACTTTTGGAAAAGTGTCAACTTTTTAACTATGTTTTCTAAAAAGACGAAATGAACCTTAATTTTTCAAAAAAATGTCAAATTAGTTCCTTCCATCGGTCAACTAATGGTCAAACTTAACTGATAGCATACTAAATGAGGGTAAATTTGGTATTTCCAATTATAATGGAGGAAGATGTAAAAGGAAGATAAAATAAGGGGAAAAAAATCATTTAAAACAAATGAGGAAAAAAAATTCAAAAAAAAAAAATCTTGTTCGACAAAATTATTTAAAAAAAAAAAATCATTTTGTTAAATATGAATATCATCTCAAAGCATATACCAATTATACCATAAATATGTGGATCTCAAATATATAATATTATAGACTGAAAAAAAATTAATAGATGCAACAAAAATATTAAACAGATGGAGCAAGAGCAGAAACTGTAAATATATTAAAAGCTAGAGCATAAATTTTGAAAAACAAAAAACAAAAATTACAAGCTAAAGTAGAAATTAAAAAAAAATAAAAATACAAAAAATCACACCCATGAATAAAGATTTAATGAAAATTTTTAATTATAAGGGTAAAATGGTAATTTTATAATTAATAAATATACATAAGATCCTCAAACAAAGCTACACCCAGTCAAAAATTTTCTAAGAGTAAAACTGTAACTTTATGAAAATTATATGTAACTCATTAAGGGTATTTTGATAATTATATATTATTCTAATATTTTACTTTATTTGAGGGTATAATAATCTTTTTATCTGTTTTAATAGTGTCCAGGGTTAAATTAGTCTTTTCATATTTTTCATTAGGTTTGACCGTTAGTTGACTGATGAGAGGGACTAATTTGATACTTTTTTGAAAAGTTAAGGTTCATTTCGTCCTTTTAGAAAATATAGTTAAAAATTTAACACTTTCCCAAAAGTTGGGGACTAAAATGATTTTTCCCCTTAAATATTTTATTAGTCATAAACATTCAACATTTATGGAGTGAAATCTACAACTTCATTTTCATGGACTGACTTCATTTATTTCAGTAAACGGCGAAGGTCCTCAAGCTTAATTAATTAATTTATTAATTATAACTTCAGTTAATTAGTGAACTTATAATTCCAACGTAGTTAATCGCTGGCATCACTGATCCCAGATAGATTTTCCGTCGATACTCTTGAACTTCGCTCTATCGTATATTTGGATTTCCTACACTTAAGCTCAATGTCTCCAGAACCCTGCCATCTTCGCTAAGCCTCTGCTCCAAAGACTCTGACCTTCCATTTGCAGAATTAACGGCTACCCAAAACTCACCATTTACATTCCTCTTTATGTTGTCCGGAATTCCTGTGAATGTCGCAAAAACTTCAGATGTTTTTGCTTTAGACCCTTTAAGACAATACCTTTGTGCTCTTCTACCAACTCCTTCTGTGTACACTACATATTCTCCATCTTTGCTTATAGCCACTCCCAACGGCAACCCCAGGTTCTTTTGCAGCACCGTTACTCCTTTGCTTCTTGGATCGTATTTCATAAGTCTTACCGTTCTGTCTCCAGCTGCAAGTGCCACCAAGAATTGACTGCAAAGATTCGAAATCATTTATACTTAATCAATGGTTTATCATATATACATATATATGTATGTATGTATGTTTGATTGATAGATACAAATATTAAATGAAATTTAAAGATAAAGATAATTGAATATTTGAATTATCACCTTCGCTAACATTTAGCGCTGGAATCAGTGAAATAAACTGTGCAAGTTTGCTGATCAATGTCTAGTCCATTGAGAAATCTAAAAGGAACACCTTCTGCAGAGGTGGCCAACTGGTTGGCAGTGCCACCATTTGGACTGCCCACTCCGAGACCATAATAAGTATCAGCAATGTATAGATTACCCATTTTAGGGTTGAACCCCAAACCTAAGGGACGGCCACAAGTGGTTCTAGTACAGGGTTACTTGAGCCATCACACAGTTACCTGAACCTGAAGAAAATAAATAACTATAACAAAGTCGAAGAAGCAATCGGGGAACTTAGCCAAGAATTTTCTCCAGGTGGGCTAGAATAAAAGTTTTAAATAAACATCAATATTATAAAAACATTTTATAAATTAAAAAAGTTATATAGATATACCTAGTAAAAGAAAATAATTAAAAAAAAACTATAGATAGCCTAGTTAAAGAAAATATAACAAGTCTTATTTACTCTTTAAAAGTCATATTATAAATAAATAAAAATAAAGTTAAAAAGATTGAACACAATATAAAAGAAACATTAAATGTATGTAAAATTATATATCAATCAAGCTGTAACTAAAAATATTTAAATAATTAAATTTATTACATATGAATTATAACATAATAATATTATAACATCAATAATTTTTCATTATAGATAGACAATTTACATTTTGACAATTATAATTTATATTTACTATCACACTTTAAATTAAAAAGTGCATTAGGAAAAACACCAAAAATATTAAATTTAAGTAATATATTATGCAACTAATATTATGATTAAAAAAAAAAAGAAAAGCAAAGTGTGAAAAATTTAAGTAAAATTTCAGATCTAATATATGAAATAAAATAATTATATATGCAATATTTGAATAAACTTATAAATATAAACAAGACAATACATATATTAGGTTCGGAATAAATACATATTTTAAAGAATTAATAAATAAGTATATATTTTTTAAAATAAATATGATTTTATTATTATATATATTTTTTAACAATGTGGGCTATGGTGGCTTGATGACCCGTTCCTGTGTGAAAAATGGAAATGATGATAATAAGTTGCTGGAAAATTTGCTTTGCAGGCTAATGGGATGCAGCACCGTATGGATGGTTCCACCGTGTACTTTGTCACTGATTGTGGCTCCTTTAAATTTGCATTTGCCTCATGTGTAATTACCTGTCTAAACTGAACCAAAATAAAAAAAGTACCTATCTAAACTATCCATGTAAATTTTTTTCCCAATGTGAGCCTACCCTAGCCCACACATTGCTACGTCCCTGTCGATATATGAATAATGCCAGACTTGTAACAAATTTATTAACATGATAAAATAATTTGTAATAATTAAATTTATTATACAAAGTGTTGGTGCATAAGTTTTGACTGTGCACAAAGTGTTGACATCTTAAAGCAATAAGGCAAAAGGTTTTTTTCTTTTTTTTTTCAGCAAAATTCATAAATTGCAATTATGTCATAACATCAAGGTCGGATGCATGTTGCAAGATCGTAACATAGTTGATGTCACAACACTCATTGCTTGACAGTGTTCAAATCATAAGCTTAGAATCGGTTTTTAGATATTTTTCTTTGACGGTTCTATCTCTTATATTCATCATTAATCTCTATTATAAGATATTGCATGAGATTATCTTTTCACTTTTTAGATTTATTCTCAAGGGAATTAAGTTTCCAAAAAGATAAATGTGTTTATCTTAGATTTTTATTCTTTTATCTATTAGAAAACTTATTATGATTATCTTTGAGTTTTTATCAAAGTTAATCAAGTGTTTTATAGGGAAATTATGTTTTTGGTCAGATAAGGATTCATAAAAAAGTTAGATGATAATTATCTTACTAACAAATAGGATTTTATCTGTTTTTTAGATAATTATCTTCTCACTTATTTTAGCATTTATCTTTGGATTAACTTCTGATTTATTTGGTTGATTTAATCTTGTTTTATTTCATAGTTCTTGATGAGTATGAAGTTATTATAAATACAAGATTGAATCAACCTGGAAAAAAAAAAAAAAAAAAAAAAACACCAAGTAGCATTAAGTTTAGTGAGAGATATATAGTTTGCTTATAAACTTTAGAGAGTTTATTCTCTAAGTTATTTTTTATTTCAAGACTTAGGAAATGAGCCGACTAGGTCTATGTTTGTGTTTAGATGTTTGTTGGGATAAAAAGTCATTGGTCTTTAGGAGAAGATTTGTTCACAACCCTTAAAGAGATTTCAAGGAGCATAAGTTTTTCGGGAGGAAGAATGTTTTTGTCCTTGAGAGGAGGCGGCTTACAAAATCTAGAATGAAGTTCAAACAACAAAGTCTTGAAAAGAGTTTAAGCAACAAGTCTTGAAGGGAGTTCAAGTAACAAGTGTTCTTCATATGAAAGAACCAATTGGCCACAAAGAGAGGAGACAAGTTTACAAGTTAAAGGTAATTCAAGCTGCTGTCATTATTGAAGGTAAGAAGAGCTTGCTGAAACAACGTCAATGAACGTGTACTTCATCTTGTGTCGATTCTAAGAAGAAGTCTTAGATTGAATAAGTCAAGTAGGTTGCACTTTATCTCTCTGGACAAGGCCTCGTGGATGTAGGGTAAAATTAAACCACGTTAAAAATGTATTTGTTTGCTTTCTTAATATACTATCTTTATTTTTTAGTGTTGCATCATTCTCTTTTAACTAGTGTTATAACTTGTGATTTATTTGTGTTATAACATTCAGTTTCTAATCATGTTATAACATCCATATTTTTCTATGTTATAACTTCCCAAAAATTTGGTATTGCACAGTGAACAGGCCTTTTCATAATGATTTATTAATGATATAATAATTACAAATAAATTTATTTTATTATTTAAATAAAATTTTAGATAATATACATTCTTAATAAATATATATATTTATCATTTTAAATATTATATGAAATGCTACAAGTCAACAATAGATTTTTTTTAATATTATTCTTCATTTTAGTCCTTAAAATTTTGAAAAATATCAAGTTTTTTAATTTCTTTAAAAACAGTTATTTTCATCCTTAACTTTTCAAAACTTTTCAAAAAAATCAAAATTGTCAGTCAACTAACAATCAAAATAAAAGGAAAAAGCAAAATAACTCGTTTACCCCTTATCTTAGTTATGATGTATCAAATTACCGTTTTACCCCTAGTTAAATAAAAATATTAAAATTAAATAAATATATAATTAAAATTCTTTACTCAATTAGAAAAAGAAAAATAATTAATAATAATAAAAAAAAATCATCACTATCATCAACAAACCACCAAAAGCTCTTTCTCTCCCTCCCTCTCTCTTTTCGAAAAATTTTCTTCTTCTTCTTGTTCTTCGTCTCATCCAATCTCTCCTCTCCATTTCTTCTTCTTCTTCGTCTCCTCTTTCTCTCCTTCAACCTCAAGTTCTAGATTCAATGGAACTCTTCTCGAAAAGACCATCTTAATAAATATATATTAAGATCATCTTGCCTTACATGAAAAGACTATTTTAGTCTTTTACACAAAAGACTATCTTACCTTTCCTATCCAAATTATGCATAACTATTGACCGTCAGTTGATTGAGGATTTGGACTTTAAGAGTTTTGAAAGAGTTAGAGATGAAAAAAACTATTTCCAAAAGAGATTTAAAAACCTGATATTTTTTAAAACCTCAAAGACTCAAATGAAATTTTTCCTATTATTTATATAATCAATTTGGATAAAATTTTAGATAGTATACTATCTTAATATATATATATATATATATATCATATGCAGTACAACAAGTCAACAATAGATTTTTTTAAGAGAGAATTACTGATAGGCCTCTGAATATATGTCTTATTACAATCGGAAACCACTTTTATTTTTTATAATAATAACCTCCCCTATACTAACGATTTGATCATGTTGACTGTTTAAGATAACTAAAAAAATAATAAATAGAGCAAAAAGATAATAATACCCCTTCATTTATAAAATCCAACCACGGCCTTCTCTCCTTCCCTCTCTCGCTCTCTTCTCTTTCTTATCCTTCTTCTTTTCTTTTTCTTCATCTTTTTCACCAGTCAATATCCCTTCTTTTCTCTCTCTCTCTCTTCTCCTTCTCTTATTTTTCTTCATTTTCATCTTCTCCCTCTCTTGCTCGAATATCCAGATTGACGTTTAGGTATCGGGTGTCTGGGTTCCTAGACGGAAACCCATACGTCGATTAGGTTTCCAATCTGAAAACCAGATCGACGTCTGAGTTTCCAACACAAATGCCTAGATATGGGTTTCCATTTGTAAACCCAGATGTAGGTCTGATTCTATCTTGAAACCAAACCATTGATCGCCGTCGATTTAGGTTTCCAAACCAGACCTGTATCAGTATCTGGATTTCTGGATTGGAACTCTCCTCCCGACTTCGTTCGACGACAACGACGAACCCACCTAGGTGGGTTCATACCAGAAGACGATATGGTATTTTGTGGGTTTTGATTTGAGTCAATTTTGTGGAATATTTATGTTGATTTTGTAGGTTTTGATTTTGATTGAAGTTGGTTGAAGATAAGGGGTTGAAGATGATGGGGCTGATTTTGATTTGTATTGATTTTGTAGAGTATTTTGATTTTTTGTGAGATGTTGGTTGGGTGATGAACTACATGTTGGTTAAGTGATGAGATGTCGATTTTTTTAATCATTTTTCTTTTTTTTTTTCAAATTGATCTAGATCGTCCATCTTTGAGATGGACAGTTTAGATCCATTTGATAAAATTTTAAATTATTTTTTATTAATTAATATAATTTTTAAAAGAAAAATAAAAATCGGAGAAATTGATCAAAATGTCTTTACTACAGTTAACTTTCACAGTCAACTATGGTCAAATCGTTAGTACAAACGAGATCATTATTACAAAAAATCAAATTGGTTTTCGATTGTAATCAGTCATATGTCTAGAGGCTTTTCTGTAAATCTCTCATTTTTTTTTTAATATTATTTTTACATTAATTACATCAAAAGCAAAAAGTAAAAGACTGTTGGAAGAGTTAAGTTTTGCTTGTTTTTCATTTATGGTTTGTGCAACTAATTTACTACGGTAAACAAAAGACTCTTTTCAAAGTTAGGTAGGATATTCAAAAAAAAAAAAAAATTATTGTTGATATGACCTTCTAATAATAACGTCACACGTGACATAGTTTTGTAAATGAAAATTTTTTCGTAAATGAGGAAAGACATCAATATTAATTTTTTGAAAAAAGGAACGTTACGTATCATGTCATTATTGGAACGACACACCAATATTAGTATGGCATGGTGACTAAATGTCCTATAAAATATTCTTATAATAATTTGCACCTGTACCAAGAATTTTTTTTTTTTTTTGAAACTATACTAGAAAAAGTTGTTACTAATTATTATGAAAGATAATTAAGTCGAGTAATTCTCTAATTATTATTATTATTGAAATAAACTGATTTCCATTAACACCTAATAAAAGTTGGGAACACAGTGATTACAAGCATATATGAGTAATTGTTTAGTTGATGAAAGAAACTAAATCATATAAGTTAATTAATAATTTAATATATAATTATAATTTGATTAATTGTATTTCATTTTTAAGTTATAATTAGAGGAGTGAAAGAGAAAAACATAATTGTAATTCTAATTTCAATGTGTGAATAATGAATATAGGTGTAAAAGCATGTAGCTATATAAATCTTATTTTATGATAATTATAGCTTGATGTGATGGTCAAGCACACTCGGTGCTTTCTCACAAAGCAAGACCGCAGTTTGAGTAATAATGTTCATTATATGGATAATTTCAATTTAACTCATATATGTATGAATAAATTGCACTTAAGACCCTCTAATTGGAGGGCAGTATTTCCACTACAGTGTGAGTCTTTCTGTCATCTAGTTGGAAGTAAAATTAAATAGTATTGTATTCCAAACTGTATCTTAGAATCCTAATTAAAGAGGTTTCGATTTCTGTAATAATTACTTATAATATGATTTTTTTTTTAAAAAAAAAAAAGCCCATAATTTGAGGTCCAATGCAATCATAATAAGTCATCCACCCCTTACGATTACAGGTATTAGTTAATTACTGTTGACGATCGGAATCGGTCAACCTTGGAACAATTTGTGTAGGGTCGGTCTATCAATGAGCTGTGATTAGGTGCGTGAGCTTGCAGCCATTGGCAGGGTAAGCTGCGATTAGGTACGCGAGTTCACTACTAGTAAACCCCTATTTTTGGTCTCGTACTGTTGCGTCTGAAGTTGAACCTATAACCTTATAGATATTTTGGTTGCACAACTCTTTCCACAAAGTTGACTTAGCTTGATTGTAGGAGTTATGCACCCAAAAAACCTATAAGGTTTAGGGTTTCATTCTGGACGCGAGCCTACAAGGCTAAAAGGGATACAACGGTCACCAATTTTGCTAAATCGCAGCTCGCACTACGGTCGACCCCACACAAATCGTACGTTGGGGCCTCTGGGACATACCCTCAACAAGTGTTGACCCTCCGAAACAGTCAACAATTACCTAACTTGTGCATCTTTTGAAGGGTCATTTTTAGTTTCAGTCCAAAACAAAAGAAAAATATCATTTTTACCCATTGTTTTACATAAATTCGTTTTAACCTTTCAAATAAACTAATTGTAGTTTATACCCAAGTTTCGAAACTATCCTTAAATCAAAATTTTAAAAACACGGAATATAAACTCAATGTCTAGTTCTATGGGGTTTGTGGCCCCTTGGTTTTTGTCAGGTTTTATGGCCCCACAAAACCTAATATATCTGGTCATCATCTTTATTGTTGTATCTGATAAAATGTCTCAATTTTTAAGTCAAAGTTAATTAAATCTAATTCTAAACATCAATACACAACATTCAAAACACAAAAAAATTCGAAAAATCACAAAAAAAAAAAAAACTCAAAAAAATCCGAACAAAACTCATATAATCAATTAAAAAAAGTCAAAGATCTCATACTATAAATAATGGAGGAGAATAACAAAGATGTAAGGGCAATTTGGGTAATTTGCGTATAAGCCATAATTAATTTGTTTGAGAGGTTAAAAAAGAATTAAAAATTTTGGGTATGAATGAATTTACAATTTTTATGTTAGGTATTGTTGGTAGTTTTCACTCTTTTGAGATGTTGCGTGTGCGGTGTGCTATTTATATATCAATTTGCTAGAACCTACACAAGAATGTGAATAATTAATTAAATAACTTATAAAAAAAATAATAATAATTGTTAAATTAGGTAAAAACAGTGCTCCTAAGTTTATCTTTCAATGCAGCATAAGCAACATGACCACAAGGCCAACATCCAAGGAAAGAGATTGATAGTGATTAGTGAATTGTAAATTATTATCATTCTTATTATTTAATGTTAGGTCAAATAGTTTTAGGTTGGCTAGATTCCATGCAAAACGCTTTTTGTGTATAATTTTATTCTGAGAGCTACCTATTGAAGAAACACAAGTCATAATATCTCTTGGTATAACTCTCTCAACATCACAAAGGCTTTAGGATCGCACACACTCACGAATTTGCATATTCATATGGTGTGCACCTGTCAGGGGTGTAAATGAAAAGTTTTTAAATCTGTCAGGGGTGTAAATGAAATAGTTTTAGAATATTTGCGTCAAATTGTAATTTTACAATTTATCAGGGACCCAAATGCAATTTACCACATGACATATTAAAAACCTGTTTGCTGCCATTTGTTTCCAGCAGCCACGACCTCCACCCATATCAGCCCCAAAAATAAACTCTCTCAACTCCAAAACACCCAAATCACTTCCAATCTCTCATTTATACTTTTGGCATAGTAGAATCATCAAGGTATTGGTTTATTATCTTGATTTTTGTTTGAATGTGTCTTGATTGTTTTAATGTGATGTATTTATTGTAGATTGGTTGTATTCTTGAGTTGGGTCTTTAATTAATCATTTTGTGTGTAGTGATTTTGTGGTTTATGGCTTATGGGGTTTGTTAATTGATCATTAGATTGAACTTTAGTGTAATTTAGAAGTGTATTTACATACTATAAGCATTCAATTTCTAGAACACCCATGTTGTATTATAAAATCAATTTCTAGGGTTTAAAAAAGGGGATTTGTGTTTTTGGTTCATGGTTCTTGTTCTTGTGTATATTACACATATACTTTGACATGTTCATTTGATTAAAATAGGTTATATATGTGTAAAGTGAGTTTATTATATGACTATGTATATTGTGGTTGAGATGAATATATATTTAGTCATGATTGTTTATGTGCCAAGTGATTATATATGTTGATTGAGTTAATTGTGCACTTGGTATCATAGGTTGTAGTGGTTATGCATCCTATTTGAATGTTCATGCATCATTGAACACTTAGACCATAGCCTTTTGAGTGTTGGAAAGCTTGTTGTGACTTGTCTAAAGTCTAGGGAGCAAGGTCAAGTTTTTCATCTTTAGTGAAAGGTGCAATTGGTTCAGGAAATTCCTAGTTGGTTCTTACGAGACAATAAATGTAGGCCCATGCCAAGAAAAGTGTGATCTCAAGAGCGGCTTGAGGATATATGCCTAGTCACCTAATGAATCATGCGTGATTATTAGGGGAAAAAGCCTGCGGGTATACAAGTTGGGATAGTCCAAGAGGAGTGCATGTCTTTTGTATCAACTTGAGGGTGTACTACAATTATCACTAGTGAATTGTCCGTTTAAGTGGCCAAGAGTGGTCCGTGGTTTTTACCCATGTTGAAGGGGTTTTACATGTAAAAATTCTTGTGTTATTGTTTTTATTGCTTCTGCACTTGTTTATATTTCTTGTTATAAAATTGGTTTGGTAAATTTATTAAAAATCAAAAATTTGGTAAGAATCTATTCACCTCTTCCTCTAGGTTCATATTAGGTTAACAATTAGCACACTTTCATTTAATATTAACAATATTCATCCAAATTATTGAGAATAATTATTAATAGTACGATTTGGATAAGGGTAATTTTTTTAGGGATATTATGAAAATCCCTGAAAAGTAAATTATTTATGATTAGCACACCCAATTTATTTTATTAGACAAACCATCCCTTATCGTTAAGAAAATTGGTTGGTGTTATATTTGAATGGTATAATAATAATTGGATGAGTA
This sequence comes from Dimocarpus longan, assembly GCA_022984855.1. NCBI lineage: Eukaryota > Viridiplantae > Streptophyta > Magnoliopsida > Sapindales > Sapindaceae > Dimocarpus > Dimocarpus longan. The sequence goes on from CM041024.1 coordinate 18,748,726, forward strand.
ATTTTATTTGTTTTAATAAAATTAAATTAAAAATATGAAAAAAAAACTAAATAATTAAATAAAAATTTAATTCATCAAATCTTCACCTTTAAGAAATACGGTGAAGATTAATTTTAAAAAATATTTTAATCAGATCTCCACCATTGGATGGTGGAGATTAATTTTGAAAAAATTAAAAAATAATAATAATTAATTAATTAAATAGAAAATTTTTAATCAAATATCTACCGTCCATCTTAAAATAGACGGTGAAGATTAATTTAATAAAAATTTAAAAGATTAAATAAAAATTATATCTTCTCTCTCATCCATCTCTTCTCTTTTTTTAAAAAAAATATTCAGCATAAAAATTATAAATTTCAAAAAGAAGAGAACTAGATGGAGATAAGTGATGGACTATTTGATATTCAACGGGTCAAACAAAATTTGAGAGGACTAAATTGTAATTTTCTTGATCGGATTAAATTGTAAAAAGCCACATGCAAGAACTAAATCGTAATTTACGGACTGAATTGTAAAAGCCTTTTTTTTTTTTTGAATAAAAATGAAACAGTGAGGGCAGTTTTGTCCTAGGGTGAAAAAAGTGAGGGGTAGTTTCAACACTACAAAATCACTTAAAAAAACTCTCAATTCTCTCAACCATTCAAAATCAAAGCAAAGTGGAAATAAACTAGAGAGAGAACGAGAGAGAGAGAGAAAGAGAGAAATATATGGGTTTGGAGGGGAGAGAGAGAGCGAGAGACAAAATGGAAGATAAGAGGGATGTAGGTCGGTAGACGACGTCAGATTCTAGTGTGGATAAGTGATCGGTGATAGATTTTGTTGAGTTTTCTTTTGTGGTTTATTATTATTATTATTATTATTATTGTTTAGTTGTGTTTGAAGCATTGATGGAGATGATTTTGGTGATGGAATGTGTGTATCTACAGTGGATTTGGGTGGTGGGATGGTTAAATTTGTGTAAGGTTTTTTTTTTTTTGGAGGTGATTGTGGAGAGAATTTAGATGATGGAAGGTTTGTGTGGTGTATATGGTGAAGTGGTGGATACGGAGGAAAGTTTAGTGTTCCTTTTATTATTATTATTATTATTATTATTTTATTTATGTTTTTTCTTTTGGTCGGTTTTAGGTTGATTTTGGTGGACGGAAAGGATTGTGTTTGCAATTGGATAGTAAAGTAGAGAGGAAGACTTACTGCTCGATATTAGAGTGAGCTTCGATTGAGTTTGAACTAGCCTGGAATCGAAACTGCTATGATATCGAAATGATGCAAGTAATTTTCAGGCAACGTATTACTCTGAAAATTATCTAGCAATGGCTAAATATGATTCTAAAAACCTTTAAAAAGATAAACAACTTCAAACTGAAGTTTACAAACTGATTTTGATTGATAATTTAACTGTCTTTTAGCTATACAAATCTATTTATAGAGTTATAAAAATATACTTTAAAAAAAAAAAAAGACAATAATTTATTGCATTAGTTGGCTACTCTAAATGGTTGGGTAGTAGGATAGTCGGTTAGTTGCTCTAGATGGTTGGGCAAAGCAGGGTGGCTATAGAGTGGCAGAGTAGGGTGGCTGCTTCTGCATCATTTAACAACTATAATTTATCCATTATTTGAACATAAGTAATTGGTTTGGATAGGGTTTCTATTTATTTTGTATTCAATATGTTTATCTTTATCGATCATTTTGTTTGAAAAAAAAATTGTAATAATTTTCTCAATAAATTATGGGTGTGCAAATGGTATTTTTGGGTGGCAATATTGACAACATAAGCGAATAAATATTCACATGATGAAAAGATATTTCCAATTTTTGTTGTTAGCCACTAAGGTACTGATGTTTGTTTGCCATAAAATCTAGGAACATAGAAATGGAAGAGAATGAGCATCAATCCACGGAGCGGTCATCAATTGGCAATGTTAAAGGAAACGATGTGGAGCAATTTTTGGAACCCACAAAGAATTGTTGCATATATAGGCTTCCTGAATCTCTCTGCAAATTAAATAAAGCAGCTTATACTCCCAGGTTAATTTCGATAGGCCCACTTCATTACGGCAACAAGAAATTGATGAGAATGGAAAGCCAAAAGGAGAGATATTGGACAAGATTTGAAGAACGAGTAAGTCCAGAGGTTTTGAAGGAATTCAAGACTTATATCCTGAAGGAAGAGAAATCCATCCGTGCTCACTATTCAGTGACCTCTAATCTTCCGACTTCGGAATATGCAGAGATTATTTTACGGGATGTAATCTTCATCATGGAACTCTTCCTAAGGAAACACGATTACACTGACGACTTTTTACTGAAATCACCTATGGTGTCTTATATAATATTAGATCTACTAGTGGTGGAAAATCAGCTCCCATACTCTCTTCTTGACCATCTATATTCGAAAGCCTTTCCTAGCAATGGAGCAGATTCTTCCTTTTTTGCACTTTTGCGCCATTTTTTTGGGAGATATTCTTTTTTCAGGGATGTGTCGCTTTCAGAAAGTCAAACACAATTTAAACATTTTACTGATTTTCTAAGATGTTCCTTAGTAATGAAAGCCAAACTAGAACTGAAGTCAGGTTATAAATGTCCGGGTGAAATACCATGTGCGACAAAGTTGAAAAAGTCAGGGCTGAAGTTTAAAGGCGCTAAAGACAAAAGCTTGCTCGACATACAGTTTGTAAAGACAAAGAAATATGGTAAATGGTTGCAATGGTTTGAAGCAAATGAATTACAAATCCCGACCCTTGAAGTAGAAGACAATACAGAAATTCTGTTACGAAACTTGATGGCTTGGGAGATGTTTCACTATCCAACAGAAGCTTACGTACGCAGCTATGCTATTCTGATGGATCATCTTATCAATACCGAAGAGGATGTGGATTTGCTTGCTGAGAAAGGGATAATTATCAATCGTGTGGGCGGTAATAAAGCAATAGCCAAGATGTTCAACAAACTCGGCTTAAACATCGTGGTAAGTGGTTCTTGTTATCATGAAACCATCGAGAATATGAAAGCACACTATACGAATCCATGGAACCATGCTAAGGCTGCCTTGAAAAGTGTATATTTCAGTGATCTTTGGACAAGCACTGCAACTGTTGCTGCAACTTTATTCCTCATACTCACTTTGATACAAACCATTTGCTCTGTTATCCAAGTACTCGAGGGATACCCCAAATAGGAACTAGTCTCCATAACTGTATAAGCGGAGGTGTATTGTACATTATTACTCAACTGTTTGTTTTTGTTTTCGCATTTGATGCTTGTATTCCCATTCGTAGTCAAGTTTGGTATGTAAATGCTTCCCGTCTTTCTAATTAATATACCTTGTAATCAATTTTATCTCATTTTCTGCAATTTACACCCCTTACTTTGCTTAAATATTGTATATATCATTATATAAATCACTTTTAGAAAGCAAAAATAAATAAATAAATAAATAAAGCTAAACTTTTCGAAAATTAACTCAAATTTTTTATTCAAATGATGTGATAAAATAATTTATAACAACTACATTTATTACGAGATGATATAGTAGTTACGAATAAGATTATCACATAATTTAGACAATAATTTTGAGTAAAATTCTGGATAATATAATATTATTAGAAAAAATAAGTTCATCATATTTTGATTGAATAGCTATTAGATGAACAATATAAGATGATTTTTCGTGGAATCAATTAAGAAGATAAATTTTGTCATCTACCTTACTTTTTGCAATGAAGCGCAATTAGGCATTTTTTATGCTAGCAGAACAATCTATCATAGCATAGTTCAAAGAATCTTTATATATATATATATATATATATAAATATATCACTTGTATCACATCATGATAAATTGACGTGATACAAGTGATATTAATTAAAAATTTAATTTTATTGATATGAACATATATATTTTAATCTTTCAACAATGTTGTCTTCAAGCAAGAAAACTTGCGGTGTGTTCGTGTTTTGACCTGCTTGAGGATAACAAATGAACTCATCAGTGATTAAATTGTTGAATAATTAAAACTTGTCCATATCAATAAAACTAAACTTTTAGCATCACTTGTATCAATTATTGATGATTTTTCTAACCAATTCAACAATTATTGATGACTTTTCTAGCTTTCTAGTGGAGAGTCATAAGGATACCTCGTAATTATTTAAAAGGAAAAAAAAAAAAAAATTGGGTGCATGAAGTTTATTAGTTATAAAGCAAACTAACAACTATATATCTTATGACTATATGACTAATATAATTAGATCTTTTAATATTATCCCTCACAATCAAAGTTTTTGTTGATTTGGGGACATTTGGTTTGTTCATCAAAATAATTTAATTTTTTCTTAAGATAATATTTTATTAGCATTCTTGCTAATAGTTAACAATTTATTTATTATATATATGGTTTTATTTCAAAATAAATATTAGATAATTTTAGCTTTGTTATAAGCAAATTAATTTACATTGTTTTTAATTATATTTCAAAATTTATTTTTAACAATATTTAATTAAAAATTTAATATGGTTTTGCAAAGTGGGTTTGTCTCAATGGTTGATGCCCCTCAATTCTTACCTTGTCCAAGGTCTTGGGTTCCATTCATGGATCCTCCCACTGATAGTTGGTGGATAATTTTCAAATTTTTCCTCCCAAGAGCCTTTGTCCCCTCCCAGTTCTAGGAGTTTCAGTTCCAGACCCACCACACTCTTCCGATTAAGAGAGTCTGATAGATGTTTTTGGGTATATGCAATATATGCTTGTAATATATCCAAAAAAAAAATCTAATACAGTCCGGGCTGAATTGAAGTCCAATCTCAGTTGCCTTACGGCGTATGAAAGTCTTGTGGACTGAGGAGCTTGGCAATTTCAGTGAAGACAGACAGGTCCACCAAAAATGTCTCATTAAATTTAATTCGTACCAACTATAAAACGAAAAGCGTTTGGATGATTAAATCCAAATGAAAAAATTAATAAAACTCAATTAACTTTGTGAAAAGTCTTTAATTATCTAATAGTAATTAATAATTTTTTCATGGGCGTGTCATAATTTAATCATTTTATACAGTCAAATCTTCTACAATGTTCCGTAATAGATTATTCATTTATTTTGTTAATTAGTTTTGACAATCAACTGTAAAATCTAAGTAATTATCAAATTGGATGGACATTTTTATTAAAAAAAGATGTTAGATGAAGATATTTATTTTATTAATAATAGATATTATAATTTATTTTACGTATTATTATATGATTGTCGATCAATCAATGATATTAACTTCTATAAATTATTGATTCAAACCACCCATCAAATGGGCTTACGGTAAAATTAAACCAGAATATAAACGAGACGGTAAGATAAAGGGGCATAAGGCGCACATTATTATACCACTATTAAATTGATATTTTGTTAAGAGTCGCGATGTTTTCATCCCTTCAAAATTGTATGTACATCCCAAACCATTTTTTTCTTTTTAAATTCCAATATTATCTTTATATAACATAATTTTTAATTCACTGATAACAGCAGGGATTCATGGAAATGACACCTAGAAGGAGACACTTGAAGCCACTGCTCGTTCGAATGTCATGAGATGGTCCTTTATCTTCTTCAAGTTGATTATCCAAGGCTAAAATAGAAACCCAGATAGGATATTAAGAAAAGGAGGACACAAGTGAGTAGAAGCAGTGACCATCAAGCAGAGAGATTTTCAAGTGTGAAAGCTAAACTTTTATACGTACAGATGGAAGGATAGCTAGCTGTCACACACGAACAAAACAGTCCAAATTGCATATATTTGACTGAATTAAAAAACAAAAACCAAAAAAATAAATAAAGACAAATGTGAATTGTGAAGTGTAAGAGCAAGGAAGGATAGAAATAAGCCACAGAACGTGGTTGGTGAGTTTTGATGTTTTTGGCCTTCAGGGAAAGTGCTTTTTCCAAGCGCTTCCAAAGATAAAAAGCGTTTGCTTTGACTTGGCTGTCAGTTATGTTTCTTTATCCGCCGCACGTGGAAACCTATGGCATACAGGATCTATAACATAGTCTCTCAAGTAAGAAGAAAAAGGTTTTGTTAAAATTAGTGAGATAATATTGAAATTTTAAAAAAAAAAAAAAATTAATGATTTGGGGTGTACACATAATTTTGAAGGAGTGGAAATATCGTCACTTCTATGTTAATCATTTCAAGAGTTTTCCTTGTAGGAAACCACTCAGCAAATTTTGTCTTTGTTGGGCTTGGCCCATCGGACAGAAAAAAATAAAATTATATATGTTTTTGCCAGAAAAATAATTTTTTTTTTTTAATTACTGGTACCAAACTAAAATACCGTCAAGATCTAATTAGATAGAAACTTTGAAGTATAATTTGGATTATTGCTTTCAGAAATGAGAGATAATTACCTATATAAAGTGGAAAAACTACCAACATATTAGTGAAAGACTGTGGATTGAATCCATGACCTTAGTATATTGATGGGGGTGGCTATGCCACTATGTCTATCTCACTTGCTGATTTGCAGATCAATCTTATTATGTTGCTTTTGTAAAAAAATTAATAAATACTATATTATATAGCACGTGTTTAAGATGATTAATCAATTACAGTTTACAATATAAATGTGACATAACATCTACAGTATTTCTTAGTTAAGAAATAAGAGCAGAACAACACTTCAAATAAATATCAAATATAATAAATAGTTATAAAAAATAAAATAAAATAAAAAGATAATACATCAATCAAACATGCCTTAAAAAGTCGGCTCACACATTTCATAACATAAAAACTCAACTCAGATGCTATAAATACATTTATAAAAACGTCAAATAAATGGCATGTTAAACAATTATAAGAATTTTCAATTCCAAACTTCTAATTGAAATACTTATGAAAATACAAGAACCAAAGGCAAAATCACAAATTAATGAAACAAAAACCAAACAATTCAATATTAATATAAAGTAGATCTCCTCTAATACAGCTATGCAAGTATTACCAGCTATTTGACATTTGCTTGCATTCCTTTGTGTATCCTTGTATTCCTTGGAGAATAGAGCATATGCTTTGTATCAAAGTGAGTATCAAGAGAAAAGTTGCCGCAGCAGCTTGTCCAAAAACCTAAAATATACTCTTTTCAAGGTAGCATTGACAGCAATACCATGCATTAATCCAAATTTGGCCCTTAAATTATTAAGAGAAACACTGTTTGACCAAGATAAAACAAAAATAATTTTTGAATTTTCAAAAATAATAAATATATATAATCAGAAAGGGTTTTTTTTTTTTAGATACTATACTGTAGAATTTTATTTGTATTTGAAACTGTTAGATTGTTTCAAAAAAAAATTGTAATTCACCCTAAACTAATATATATATATATATATATGCATGTCTTATAGATGATTCCATAAGTAAATACCTATTTGGTTAAGTAATAGCAAAATCTACGAAACCAACTTGGAGATTCATGTATTTGAGTGCTCTACCGTCGGAGACACCGGTGTAAAGGCCCAAACCGGCATGATGGAAGGCAAGGGCCTCAGGGCCTGTGGTGGTGGAAGGGAGCTAGACGCTGCTTGACCAGGTCGTATGAAAGAATCACGGAAGGGAAAGATATGAAGATGATAAAAAGAAAAGTGGGCAGCATCTTCGTAGCCATATTGCCATACTTATTGTAGGCAATTGAGATCTTGTATATATAGAGTACGTATTAGGTGCACCAGGTTACATAGATGATCGATCCTGTGGCCACATTTTTTTTTTTTTTATGTTATAATAAGTACAAGTTATAATTATCGGGTCCTCTAAATACTAATTTTTATGAAATTGTCTGAAATGCAACAATTATTAAACTTTACTCTCATATTAGAAGGGAGAGAAAGGTCTCACATTGAATGGAGAAAATTGACCCTTTAACTGGAGAGATCTTTTTGTATCCTGTGGCCACATTTTTTTTTTTTTTTATGTTATAATAAGTACAAGTTATAATTATCGGGTCCTCTAAATACTAATTTTTATGAAACGGTCTGAAATGCAATACTTATTAAACTTTACTCTCATATTAGAAGGGAGAGAAAGGTCTCACATTGAATAGAGAAAATTGACCCTTTAACTGGAGAGATCTTTTTGTAATTTACCCATTTATAGTAGGGCTACACGTAAATTATTCATCATTGGTAAATTGGATACTCACGAAAAAAAAAGTGTAGTTGGTGTGATCATCACGCCACGGTAGTACTTTTGAGTGGCTACATATTTATAAAGGAAGATTTACAAGCTGTTGGTAACTTTATACAAGTTGTTCAAAGGTAGATAATAGAGTAGAAATGAGAGAGATAGGAGGCTACAAGCTTACTGAAGCTACTTAGCCAGGGGCAGTGTACTCCATTTTCGCTTTTGTTCTTTAGGAAAAAAAAAAAAAAAAGGGTCTGGTTACAACACTTTCCCGCGGCAATAAACAAAACTCCAAAGAGAATTTTTTTTTTTTTTTGAAAGAACAAGAAGTGAAATTTTTACTTTTGTACGGTCTACACAAATATCAGAAATTATTGAAAACACGAAATAGCTGTCATGTTCTTTTTGCATCAGAGGAAAAAATTTGCATGTTGTTCACTCTCATTCTCCCTTTCCGTTTATTCCTGCAATAGTTTACGGGTGATCTGTCAAGTGTCAACAACCATCACTCAAGGTTTTACAATTTTCAAAAAAAATATTATAATATCCAATTTAGGTAAAACATCTTTTATTATAAGAAAAAATCCAAAAAAATCCTTGAAAACAAAAATAACCTCAATTTACTCCAACTATTAAAAATATTAGCCTAAAAACCCTTTACCATAAACTAAAAGCAGTTTCCATCCAAATTTTAGTCGTTTTGTGACAAAAACATCAAAAGACCAAAACACCCCTATAATATTGAAAAATTAAAAAATAAAAAACAAAATAAATTAATCAATTACCAAACTATCCTTTCATAACCAAAATAAAATAAATTAAATTAAAAAATAAATAAAAATAAAAATCTTTATTAACTATTATTATTTGTTAAATTGAATTAAATTAAATTAATTTTTTATTATAATTAATTAATTATAAAAAAATAATCTCAATGGTCAAATGGTGGTACATTAATTTTTAAAATATTAATATTTGTTATGGGTAAAATAGCGATCAGAATATTCGAGCCCAGACGGATCTACAGTGCGGGCCCAATGGCCCAGAAGCCCAAACATTCGCCATCATTTCGGTCCATTCTCCCAGAAAAGGGGCCCGTTAGTGGGCGCTTGTTGTGGCCGCTGACCGCTACCCCCCATTCTGACCGCAGACCGTCTATTCCGTAAGACTAGCTGTGACCGCTATATTCTCCGTCATTCAGATCGCCGTGTTCTCCTTCAACTTTATTTGCTGAGATTGATCGCTGGTCCTTGTCGCTGGCCGATGGCTCTTATCCCTCAGACTCGCTCGTCAGAATATCCGCCATCCGTGACAGCTAAGCCTGCTCGCTATATTTCCGCCATGATTGACCGCACCTCTGACCGCTATTCCTGTCCGATTGGGGCATCCGCCAAGATTAACCATCCATCAGAGATGACCAACAAGCTATTCTCGCTCAAGGTTATCTGTCCGAGCTGGTCGCTGGTTCCTGAGCGTGACCGCGTTCCGACTCCCTCGTTCATGGCATCACTCGCCTCATCGCCGTATCCAACTACGGACATACCGGCTCATAACCCGCCTTCTCAATCCTCTCGGAAGATAGTGTTCAAAGAGCCTCTTGTTCCCCCGCCTAATTCGGTGATCTATCTGCTGGAAGATCCGTCTCCGCCTCGCATCTGGAAGTCTCATGTCAGCAGGAGTCAACAGCGCCATGCAAAGAATAGTTCCAAGGCTTGCCATGCACGCTACCTCCACCAGAAGCTATGATCTCAACCTCGACAACCCATCATTGCGTATCCGACCCGGTCAGCAGAAATCTCCTTTGGGCAGACCTCGGATGCGACGGATTCGGCTGCATTTATTGCGTTTTCGACCGTATTTAATACACTGACAGTCGTTTTAATTGGGATTCCGGCGATTAAATACTATCTGTCAGTGTAACTGTAGTTAACTGTTTGCTTTTGTCTTATTCTGTTTACTGTAGCATGTCCCCTTCCTCTATAAAAGGGGACGATTTTCACTGTAAAAAGGGGTTCCAACTTCTGAGTGTCGTTACTCTGCCCAAATAGTGAGAGAGTGAACAGTGGACGTAGGCATCTTTTTGGGCCGAACCACTCTAAAAATCTTCTGTGTCTTCTCCTCCTCGCCTCTAACCTCTCCTTCTCATTCTCATTGTTCTTCATGCAACCCATCGACCGTACGAAACTGTGAGCTTGGGCCCTAAAACAACCTCGTTGGCTAAGGGAACTTTTTATAACGTTAACAATATTAATCTTAACAAATATAGTAAATTAAAAAGATAAATAAAACCATATTGAAGATTTGGATTTGAAATCCAGATCTTCAAACCCAAATCTACCAACAGAAATCAATAATCACAAAAATTACAAAAAATCATAAAAATCCAGCACAAATACAACAAAAATAAAACACTCTGATGAGTTCCACATCGATTAGCGAGAGTGTTCTTGAGTGTTATATATATGAGTTTGCAATCTTTCCCTTGCAAGCTAGTTTTTGAGGAGGAGTTAGGAAGGTCCGTATCATATGGTATCAGAGCTCGGTTCTAAATCAGGTTTGATCTATCATTATTCCTCTTGCTATTATTTCTTTAAAGTTCTAGCACCTCTTTTCTTATTTTTGTCACATTAATTCCAGCCTTCTTGTTTTATTTCTTCTCGGTAGAAATTTAACATAGTTTCCTGTACACCAAAATTCATTCTAGTCTTGTTCTTTATCATTGCAACCAAAACAAAAAACAAAAAAAAAGAACGAAAATTCAAAAAAAAAAAAAAAAAAAACCTGGAAAAGTATATTCATTTTTCAAATTGAAATTTCAATTCAATTGAAGTGTTATCGCATCAAATTTGTGCCTTTTGTTCCTGTCTTTATTTTATTTCCTTTGCTTCTAAAATTCTACCATTTCCTTTTGTTCTTTTTGTTTAACCATTCTCTCCTTAGTGAATTGATTTGTTGAGTTTGGATTGTTGTAAGGGAATTTTGATTGAGTTTTGGTTAAGTTCAATAAAGAACTAAAAGAGAGGACTAAAGAGTGACAAAAAACAAAAAAGCAAAATAAAAGGCTACAGTGGTGAGTGCAATAAGAGCGACAAAAAAGGCCATAGAAAAAGAGTGAAACACGAGTGGATTGGAGTAACATTCAATTGAGAGTAAACACGTGAGAGAGTGTTTGGTGAGGTCATTTTTTTTTTTAACTAATATTTCTTGCAGGTTTAAAAACATGTCTAATCACGAAAGTGAAATCACCAATCCGGATATGAATTTTACAATTCAGGCAATGCAACAACAATTTGAGCGAATGAATCTTGTTTTTGGAGAAATAAGAGACCAAATGGATAGGCAAGATGCTACAATAGCTGACTTGCGTAGGGAGCCACCTATGCGAGCCCAAAATGGTAGAAGGCATGTGAGGTGAGTTATTTCCCCACCTGGACATGAATTTGAGGATGAGATATATGAGGATGTTGAAGATGAAGAAGAGCAGGTTGCATATGATGGTAGATTTATACCTCGAGGTGGTAGGCAAGAAAGAAGAGCACGAAGAGATCATAAAGGTTAGAATCGGTAAGATGGTAATAGAAATTATAGAGGTCAGAATCGACAAGATGGCAACATTAATAGTATAAAGATGAAGATACCATCTTTCCAAGGCAAAAATGATCATGAAGCTTATTTGGAGTAGGAGAAAAGGATGGAATTGATGTTTGATTGTCACAATTACTCCGAATTGAAAAAGGTAAAGTTGGCTGCCACATAATTCACTGATTATGCTATTATTTGGTGGGATCAACTTGTTTTGAACAAGAGACGATATGGTATTAGAGTCATACCTCATCTGGTCGGTGGGCTATGTACGAAGGTTCTCTGCATGAGGACGTGCAGTCTAAAGGGATCGGGAATGATGAGTCCCACATCGGTTAGCGAAGGTATTCTTTGGTGTTATATATATGGGTTTACAATCTCTCCTTGCAAGCTAGCTTTTGAGGAGGAGTTAGGCAGGTCCGTATCACACTCAATCCACCAATAATCATAAAAAAATTCATTAATATCTCTACAACCAAACACATAAAAAAAAAATCAAACAAATCCATTCAGACCTCAAAAAAAAAAAATTCCATCCATTTTTTTGCAACCGAACACCATCAATTTTTTTGGTCTCAAACGCATCGAAACAGATAAAGCCAACAGATTTAAACTCTGCTGAAAGCAGCAGAGAAGCATACAAAGGACAATAGAGATCAAAGAGAACAAAGTGATAGATGAAAAGCAAGAAACCCAGAGCTTCAATGCAGCCCCAATCACAGCCAAATCAAACCCACACAAGCACCAACTAATTTCTGGAGATCGTGAATACTGGATGAGGCTGTCGATGGAATAGATCCAGTTTTTCTCCTTATCAAAGTCGGTGAGGATGAACATGGTGAAGTCGCCGGAAATGGAAACCCTTGGGTTCTGTCTGCACTTTTACCTCCGTATAAGCACCAGTCAATTTCTAGAGAGTTTCAATGACGGCGACCACTTTCCAAAGCACAAGTGGTAGGTGTGTTTGAGCTGACGGATCAGAAACATAGCTTCATTAGTTTCACTCCGTTGTGGTTTGGTGATTTTGAGCCAAGGGTTGCTGATCGTTTTTCCAGTTCTGATGAGTGGACCTGATGAATATGGTTTTTCTAGGTCTAATGATGATTTGAGAGAGTGAAGAAGAATAAGAAGAAGGAGAGAGAGAGAGAGAGAGAGAGAGAGAGACGGTTTTCTTTTTAATTAGGTTTTTAATTTTTTTAATGAAAATTTTTTATTTTTATTTAAGTTTTTAATTCAATCCAGTTGTCCTAATAAAGACATTGACGAGTATACCCTCGGAATTCACGGTATCGTTACTTTTTTGATCAATTTACTGTTCCAATTGACAGTTGGACTTTTTTAGCTAATATTTTCAAAACCAGTGGTGGTTTGATATTATTTTCAATTCTAGGGGATAAAATGATAATAACCTTTTATTATATATCAAAATCATTTTACTATTTCAAACCCTGACAAAAATTTTGTTATCTAAATTCAAAACAGAAAAATTATTATTTTTCAAAAGAATGAAACCTCAAGAGAGTTTTGAGGACCTCTCGTTAGTTCCCATTAGCTTATCATAAGGTTAAAAAAAAAAAATTATTTTATTTGCTTTTAGCGAAAACGACAAAAAAAATTTAGCAAAAACCAAAAACAGAAGCGACACAAGAATTTAAATTTTATTGGTTTGTTGAAAGATATTAAATAATCATCATCAGTTGATAAGAAGAGCAGCAAATTAAACATAGGCCAAATAAATTAGCTTGTTATACGAGATAATCAAGCTAAAAGCTAAAGAAAAGATCGTTAACTAGTTACTTAAGAAAGTTGAGCCAGTCTCATTAGCTTGTTTCCAGGTTTGATGAATTGATCAAGTGGGTTATTGATACGTCAGCAAAAGTTGGTTAGAGTCTGAAAACAAGAAATACATTGCTCTGATACCAGGATTGCATGCAATATTCATTCAAGCAAAAATGAAAAGAAAATTCTTTCATATTGCTCTCAAACATTTCTCTATTTTCTTCTAATCTTCTTTTCTCAAATCTCTACAAATCTTTCATGGTATCAGAGCCGCAACAAATCTGAGGCCGTGACTTCATTCATCAACATACATCAAGATACTTCAATGGGGTTTAATCAAGGAGAACCGACATTAACCAAGAAGCAACGTGAGGCTCAAACGAAACTGATATTGAAGAATCTGAATTACAACTTTCCTATCAAGTTGAACCACAACAACTTTGTTCATTGAAAGGCTCAAATCATGCTAGTGATTCGAGCTTACGACTTGGAGGAATACATCTTTGGGCTTGTCAAGAGTCCATCAAAGTTTGTCAACTCTAAAGATGAAGAAACATGTGAGATTACACAAGTTTACAATGATGATTTTCTAAACTGGAAAAAGATTGGTCAGATTTTAGTGTCTTGGTTGCTTTCTAAGTTTAATGACTCAATCGTAGGTCAAGTAACTCACTGTGTGACTATTTATGAGACTTGGAATTGTGTTGTTAAACTGTTTTCCACACAATTAATGGCTAGAGTGGTTCACCTAAGAAGCCAATTGCAAACACTCAAGAAAAGGGTTACATTACTAAAATCAAAGGGATAGCTGAATTGTTAATGGCTGTTTGACAAATTATTACAGAACAGGATTTAGTCTCTTATATTCTAAGTGGGTTAGGTCAAGAATTTGACCCAGTTCTAATGACAATAACAGCCAAAAAAAAAATGAAATAAAGCTTCAAGATGCACAATTTCTCCTTATGAGTTTTGAGTCTAGGTTGGAACAATTTGCATCTGTTAGTACAATTGATCTGTCAAACCCTCATTGAATGTCCTAAGTAGAATTAACAAGGAAGAACTTCCTCAGAATTTTGAGAGGTGGTAATTACAATAATTTTTCTAAAGGAAGATTTAGGCTCAGATGAAGAGGCAAAGGTGGAAGGTTTGGAAGTTCAAGACCAACTGGCCAAGTGTGTGGTAAAACAGGGCACATTTCAAATGTTTGTTATCACAAGTTTGATAACACTTTCAACACAAGTAGAACACAAAAGCAGATGTTGCAGGGAAACATGGCCAATGTGAGTCGTCAGATTGAGTACTCTCCAGAAGCTCTTTATCAGATTCAAGGCAACAAATCTAATGCCCTAACAGCCTCTTCTTCAACGGTGAGTGATCCATGTTGGTAAATGGATAGCGGAGCTACAAATCATATAACTTCAAACCTCAACAACCTATCCATAAGCAGTGAATACAAAGATAATGAGAAGTTGGAAGTAGGTGGTAGTCAGAGACTCTCAATCTCTCATTTTGGTAAAACCTTCATTCATTCAAATTCACATAATACACCTATCATTCATTTAAACAAAATGATAATAGTAACTAATATAACCAAAAACCTCATAAGTGTTACTCAACTTGTCATTGATAATAATGTTGTTGTTGAGTTTGATAATCAAGTTTGTCTTGTAAAGGACAACCTCATGAAAAGAATACTTCTCAAAGGGGTTATGAAAAATGGGTTGTACCAAGTTATGCTTCTCATAAGATGTACTTTTGCAAATTTGGCATAACAAACTTGGACATCCATCCAAGTATGTCTTATATAGAGTACTGAAAAATTTGAATGTTGATGATATTGATTTCAATACAAAGTTTTTCTATGATTCTTGTTCTACTGAAAAAGCTCACAAACTTTCATTTACTCATTCATTTGAAAAAGTTTTTGCCCCTTTAGATTTAGTATGTTCTGATGTGTGGGGACCCTCTCCCATAACCTCCACACAAGGTCACATATATTATATCAGGTTTATAGACCAATACTCAAGATATTGTTGGACCTATCACATGGCTCTTAAGTCTCAAGTCAAGACCATTTTCATTCAATTCCATAAAATGGTCCAATGTCAATTTCAAACAACTTTAAAAGCTTTTCAAAGTGACAATAGAGATGAATTTCTTGCTCTAAAACCACACCTTGTTGAAAATAGCATTACTTATAGATTAACTTGTCCATATACCTCTCAACAAAATGGTATTGCTGAGTGAAAACACAGACATATTGTAGAAATAGGACTTATCTTGCTTGCACATGCCAAACTATCTATATCATTCTGGTGGGAAGCTTTTCATAGTGCTGTCTTTACCATTAACAGAATTCTTACTCTTATATTGAATCATTTGTCACCATATGCTGTTCTTTTAAAAAAGAAACCAAGTTATATTGATTGTAATGCCATAAACATAAGTTTTACCTATATAGGAGGATGGTGTCGTTTACTATGTATGTTGGACAAGTTAATAGTTAGTGGACATGTGTTGTTACCCATGACACTCTTTTCTCGCAATCCAATTCCAAGCAACTTTCGAAAATCACCAAGAACGAAAGGAAATACACACCGGTTTCGTAGTCAACAACTTTATTTGAAGAATTATCAGCTAGAGAAAGTGAACTCTAAAGGTGTGAGGAGAGTGATTCAACAAGAGAGAGCTGATAGCGTTTTACAAATGGGTGTTTTCAGTTTTGGTAGGTCCTGACGCCAGTCACCTCAATGGTCACTACAGCTAAGGAGGTGATGGTAATGGTGACGGGACGTGGTGCTCGATGTGTGGCAGGTTAGGGTGATTTGATGGTTGAGAAAACGAGAATAGAAACTGAAGTGAAACAATTGTTAGTGTAATACACCCACTTAATTAAGTCCTATCGTGTGAAAAATGAAACTGAAAAATCTTATATTATTTTTTAAAAGTGAGAGTCGATATTTACGCTTGTCTATTTATACATCATTTTAGTAAGTTCACCCCATTAAATGAATCATAATTGTAATTTGAAAAAATTGCACTGACATTCGTTGAGTTTAGGTGAACTTGCACTCCCAAGTAATAGATCAATAAATTGCATTAACTCTGTTGAAAATTTTATAAAAATTCTAGCTCACCCCTACATCCTTGGATGGCTCCTCTTTCGATCTTGATAGTTTTTATATTTTAATTCAATATAAGAAATAGTACACACCACCTCTTAACATAAGTTGTTGTGCTGACTTATGTATATGGTTGTCCTCTTATTAGCTTTCAAAAAGAAAAATTCATCATTTCAAGTATCTAGTTTCTGGGATAAGTTTCATATATTTTTGTTAATATGCTTCTTCATTCAATGTAGTTTTCAAAGAGTATTTTTTAAAAAATAAATAAATAAATAAACTGTTTGATCTATATGTTAGTAATTTTGTACTGAAATTAATGTTAATAAGTAATTTTAATATAAGTTATGCGGTGGTAATATATAGGCACCCAAAGAACATTAATGGATTTCTTAAGCCTTTTATTGACTGTTGTTTTCAAGCAAACCATCAAATTGACATACAATTATTTTCATAATATTTTTATTGAATATTTTATTAGCCATAAACATTCAACATATATATGGAGTGAAATCCACAACTTCATTGTCAGGGACTGACTTCATTTATTTCAGTAAACGGAGAAGGTCCTCTAGCTAAATTAATTAACACTCAGTTAATTAGTTAAACATATAATACCAACATAGTTAACAGTTGGCATCACTGATCCCAGATAGATTTTCCCTCGATACTCTTGAACTTCGCTATATTGTATAGATGGATTTCCAACACTTAAGCTCAATGTCTGCAGAACCCTGCCATCTTCGCTAAGCCTCTGCCCCATAGACTCTGACCTTATTCCATTTGCTAAAAAAACGGCTACCCAAAACTCACCTTTCGAATTCCTCTTTATGTTGTCCGGAATTCCAGTGAATGTCGCAAAAACTTCAGATGAATTTGCTTTAGACCCTTTAAGCCAATACCTTTGTGCTCTTCTACCAACTCCTTCTGTGTACACTACATATTGTCCATCTTTGCTTATAGCCACTCCAAACGGCAACCCCAGGTTCTTTTGCAGCACCGTTACTTCTTTGCTTCTTGGATCGTATTTCATTAATCTTCCCGTTCTGTCTCCAGCAGCAAGTGCCACCGAGAATTCACTGCAAAGATTTGAAATCATTTATACTTAATCAATGGTTTATTATATATATATATATATATATATAGTAAATTACTATCAGTTGCATTTTCTCTCCTAAAATAAATTTTCTCATATTTAAGTTAAATGTAATTGATGAATTTTATTGGTTTATTCTAAATTTTTAAAGTTAGGAAGTATTGATGGTAAAATTAATATACATATATATAACGGAGAGAGGAAGAAAAAGAGAGAAATTTTATGATCAATGTGTCCTAATTTTTATGGTGTTTTATTTGCAAGTGATCGAATTGACTTGGAATCGGAATAATTTAAAATCGAAATAATGTATTGGAATTAGAATAAGTTGTTTACTTTAATTGCAAGAATTGTGATTGGAATTAGTAGTATTCTCATTGACATGTTTACTTTCCTTTGAAATTGGAATTAATTAATTACAAGTTACAAAAATATCATTAACTAAGATTATCAAAAAATATATATTTTTTTTAAAAAAAAAAAAAAGTATAAAAGACCTTTTAACTTGTAAAAAAATATTATAATAAGATTTCTAAGTGGGACGGGGGAAATGGAATTCTCATTCCACAACTCTAAATTCATGCGGGATACACAATTTTATTCTCATTATGAATTGATTTTAGAGTAAGTAAACACTACTAATTATTTCTATTCCTCATTCTCTAATCCATCAAGTAAACATATCATTAAATTGTTAGGATCATCAATTATACTCATTTATTATATTTGAATTGAATAGAAAAGAGACATTTTTTTTTAAAGGAAAAAATGCAATGGATGAATATATATATATATATATATATATTTATGTATAATGAATTTTAAAGATAAAAGATAATTGAATATTTGAATTATCACCTTCGCCGATATTTAGCGCTGGAATCAATGAAATAAACTATGCCAGTTTGCTGATCAATGACTAGAGCATTGAGAAATTTAAATTGAACACCTTCTGCAGAGGTGGCTAGTTGGGTGGCAGTGCCACCATATGGACCAACCACTTCTAGACCATAATAAGCATCAGCAATGTATAGATTACCCGTTTTAAGGTTGAACTCCAAACCTAAGGGACGACCGCAAATGGGTTCTAGTAGAGGGTTATTTGAGCCATCACACAGTAGCTTGGACCTGAAGAAAATAAATAACTATAAGCCATACCATGCATTAATCCAAATTTGGTGCTTAAATTATTAAGGGAAACACTGTTTGACCAAGATAAAATAATAATAATAATAATAACTTTTTGAAGTAATATATATATGTGTGTATAAAGAGATTCTTTTAGATAATAGTGACATAATTAAGACTGTCGAATTTTATTTATTTTTGTAACTGTAAGATTGTTTCAAAAAAAAAAAATTGTAATTCACTCTAAATGAATATATATATATATATATATATATATATGTTTTATACATGCTTTCGTAAGTAATTACCTATTTGGTGAAGTAATAGCAAAATCTGCAAAACCAACTTGGGGATTTATGTATTTGAGTACTCTACCGTCGGAGACACCAGTGTAAGGGCCTAAACCGGCACGATCAAAAGCAAGGGCCTCAGGACCTGAGGTGGTGGAAGGGAGATGCAGCTTGACCAAGTCGTATGAAAGAATCACAGAAGGGAATGATATGAAGATGATGAAAAGAAAAGTCGGCAGCATCTTCATGGCCATATTGTCATTGTAGGCCATTGAGATCCGGTATGTGTACAGAGTATTAGGTGCACCGAGTTATATAGATGATGGACCCTGTGGCTACATATTTGTAAGGGTTATATTTATTTTACCCCTAGATTTGAAAATAATATCATATTACCTTTTATACTGAAACTAATAGTTAAACGGCTCAATTGTTATATGATATAGTAATTTTGTATTTGTTAATTTTGAGGGTAAAAAGATAATTGAGGATTAAACTCATAAATGGATTCTAGCTAGATATCCCACAAGAGCAAAAGATTCTCAAACATTTTTTTTTTACTAATATTATGATAATCTAATAACACATTAGTATAAAAAATAATAGATCGTTAAAATTATTCAAAATATTAATAGAGTCTCTTCGCTCGTCCCACCGTCCATCACCACCCATTAGTCTCTCCCATCACCAGTAATTACTCTCTCTCTCTCTTTACTATTACCTTCTCTCTTTCATCTCTCCCAACAACTGTTACCATTCAACTTCATCACCACCCAAGTTCCATCACAGCCTAACCTCATCATCACACAACTTAACACCCTAACCCATTCGTCAAGCAAATTGAAATGTGATTTCTATTTCTTTTTTTCATTTATTTTTTATTGTTTCACACGGTCATTACTTGATATGGTTCGGTTTTTTTTTTACTTTATTTATTAATATAATTATAATGATATATTGAAATATATTGAGATTAAATATTATTTATATGGTATAAAATTTTACTCTCTTAAATATTGATTAATAGATTAGACACGATAGAGTTGTTCAGATGTTATTTATTTATTTCAGTTGTGGTTGTATATTATAATGAGGAGCATTTAATTTATTTCTAATTTGATATTATTTATTTTAGTTCATGATTTAGATTTTTTTTTTTTTGTTAGTGTATTTTATATTAATTAAAACAGAGATTTAGCTAATTTCAGACCCTAGGTGCTAGAAACAGATGCTCGTCTTGTTATCTTGATAATTCAGACTAAGATTTTTTTCGCTATTGAATGTCCCTTCATGAGGGATATTTCCTCTTTGTTAGCTCAATAGGGCAATGTTAAGTGCCAATTCACTTTTAGGAAAAGTAATGAGGCAATTCATAGACTAGCAACTTTGATTTTTCAAAGCAATTTTAGTCAATCTTGATTTAATTATGTTCCAAATTGTATCCAAGCATTGTTTTGGCTTATGTTTCTTGGATAAATTAGTTTAGATTAAAAAAGAGAGAGAGAGAGAGAGAGAGGGAGAGAGCGAGATTTAGCTATAAAAAAGAGACATTTTGTTAGTTGGGATGAAAATATAATTTTTAATCTTAATACTGAGAGGAAATATGACTCATTCTTTTGATTTTTAATTTCTTGGATTTGATTCTGATTCTAGATGATGATGATTTTGATTGAACATGCAAACTCAAATAATTGATTAAATAAATTTATTTAATTAATTAATAAGTAATAATTAAAAAAATTAAAAAAGAGTGAGATCCCACTCCTTTTTTAAATTGTTTTAATTATTACTTGTTAATTATTTAATTTAATTAATTTTTAATCAATTTTTTAATTTTGATTTGTAGGGGCCAAATCTATAATTTGTAAGGGCAAATCTATAAGTTAATTAAAGTTTATTTTTGTCTTTTATTGGCTTTACATGAACATATTTATCATTCTACATAATTTTAAAACTAGCAGATATTTTCCATTTCTTCCTAAATAGTTCAACAATGGTATTTTGGTCTTTTAGTGCTTTTATCACAAACCTACCAAAAATCTAGATAAAAACTGCTTTTGGTTAATGACAAGGGTTGTTTAACTAAAGTTTTCATAAGTTAGGGTCAACTGATAATACTTTTCATTTGAAGGAACCTTTTAGATTTTCCCTATTTATAAAGGAAGATTTACAAGTTGTTGGTAATTTTATAGAAGTTATTGAAAGATAGATAATAGAGTAGAAATGAGAGCAAGGAGGCTACAAGCCTACTAATGCTTAGCTAGGTGGAGTGTGTATATCCCATTTTCGATTTTGTTCTTCGAATATATATATATAGTCTGGTTACAACAATTTTTGAATGGATCTCACTCATATGGGAGATGATCTTTGGGCCGCGCCATCAATGTTCCATCTCACGACAACAAACAAAGCTCAAAAAATGAAATTTTTACTTTTGTACAATGTACACAAATGTCAGAAATTATTGAAAACACAATAGTTGTTTCGTTCTTTTGCATAAGAGAAAAAAATTAACGTGTTAGTTCACTCTCATTCTCTCTTTCTATTTATTCCTACAATATATTACGGGGTGATGTGTCAACAACCCATCATGTAAGGTTTCTATTTTAAAAAAATATATATATATATAATATTCAATTTAGGTAAAACATCTTTTATTATATATCAAAATCATTTTATTGTTTATCTACATCCAAAACAAATATATATATATATATATATTGTAGTGGGTGAATTCTATAGTATGTTGACTTCAAACGGGTCTCATCAGTCAACTTTCTTAGAGCCTAACAACCTGTATTCCACATAAATCAAACAAAGAGAACACAGATAATCTTGACACCGGTAAAGTACTAGTTGAATACACTCTAATACTTAAATCAATAAACTAATCATAATATAAAAGAAAGCAGTAATTATAAAGTGTCGTCAAATTAGAGGGAGTATATCGGGGAAAGAGAAAGATAAAAGACTATTGAAATCTTAACCGTCTTAACCTAAAAACTAGATGAAATAGAACCACTAAAATATTGAATGTTAGTGGGCAAAACCTTATATAATAGAACAATGTAAGAAGATCGTAAATAATACACTAGGTAAGTTACCAGGATAAAGAAGTCGATCACAATAGACACAGTTAAATATCAAGTCTTTTCTAGTCACAACCCTTCTTATACATGCATTTCCATGCCACTGTACTGAATCCATCATAGAAGAATTTTAAATCTAGAGTAGAAGAATGAAGACACAGGAGAAAAAAGAAGAAACCTCAAGTAGTTTGCAAGAAATAAACAAGAGAGATTGGGATGTCTCATTCCTTCTAATGACCCCTTTGTAGAAAATAAGCCATTAGAACTTATTACATAATAAGTGCAATATCCGTTATGAAATTTATGACAATGTTCATTATAGAGTTTATTATGACAATATCGGTTACAGAAAATTATTGCGACATCCGTTACAATTCATTAAAAGTTGTCAACTCTCATTTAAATATAACCTAGCTCAAGCTAGATTAACCAAGTTGCTGGGTTGTCCACTTTTAACATGCATTGAGCTGTTAGTGTCAGTTGATCGGCATATTAGGTCAATCTATCTCAAGTCTCAACTAGTTTGGACTTACATTTTAGGCTTGAGAATTTTTTTGACCACTACAGATATATATGTATTTATTTATTTCAAAAAACGAAAACCTCAATAGAGTTTTGCGAGTCTCCCATTAGCTCCCATTAACTAATGATAAGGTTTTGAAAAAAATAATAATAAGTTGTATTTTATTTGTTTTTAGTGAAATGACAAAAAATTCAGCAAATGAGACATGAATTTAAATTTAACTCAATTTAGTATATTTCATTCCTTTTTAATATTTTTTAATGACAGTTTTATCCTCAAATAAAACTATTAATTAATGCAAAAAAGTTTTAAGGGCACTTCACATAAGTTTTTAGAGAACATAATATTTATCTCATCCTAACGTTCACATTTTATAAATCCAAAAGTCTATAAATCTAGTCACTTGTTTTTAGAATCCTTTATGCTTTATTTGATTATAAAATGGTGGAGAATGTTATTATGTAACTGGAAACAAACATCCACTAAATAGCAAGTTTTTGTTGTTTTAGTTTTCAAAAAATTACAACAAATCATAATGACCATTTTCATTTTCTTAATGATCTTGGAAAATGATAGAATTAATTAGCCAGTGCTCACAGGAAATAGGTTTATCCGAAGAAATTAAATGATAAACAATAAATTAATTTGTTATTAAAAGGAGGGAACTGAATAATAAATTATGCAAATTCGCAGATACTTTACGTATTGTTTAAGGCATTAACGCCTAGTTTACATCACTCTTTGTAAAAACAGTTATTTAAAATTGAACCACAATTGAATCGACACACCCTTATAGAGTTATTTATTTATTTATTTAGTCATTCTGAAAAATTACATTGAAAGTTAATAGAGGGTCATGTCCTCACACCTCAAAATTCCTGTGGATTCATTGTCTATCGAATACTCTCCAATCACATCAAGCAATGTGTGGTGTGATAGCATATGCAATACCCAAGACTCTCTTCTAGCAAGGGTTGTTCAGGACTTATAGAATCACATTATCAAAATATGAAGTAAAAAAGAATCCAAAATAATCACTATATATATATATATCTTATATCTTTTATCTAAATCATGTCATGCAAATCATGTCACTAGATATAAATTGAATTATATAACTATGCTTCATAATGCATTCTGCATTCAACTTTAATTACATATAATTTAATTAGATTTCATCACATATATCTCTGTCAATATTTGATTATGCAGGTGCCAACCAGTTCTTATTTGAGTAAAAACTATACTTGTAATTGTCTTTTTTTTTTTTCTTTTTTTACCGGATATAGAGTTGATTATATAAAAGAAAAAATTAAACACAAAGAAAATAAAGAAAATAAATAGGGGTCAAGTAATATTAATTAATTGTAGAGATATTAAGGTAGTTTTGTTTGCGTCAGCACTGCCCACTCGCACTGGTCACCATTCGGCCCTCATGTAATTCCTAGTTTCAATTAAGTTTCAACCCATTTACATCACCCTTGCCACAATGAATAAAATCTTCTCCTCTTATGGGATTGGGGTTCAATCCCTTCTAATAAATATTAACACTATTGTCCATATCTATCTTAGTAGAGTAGTTATCACAATCATTTCAATAGTGTGCAATGAATCAGATAAAGGTAGGATTGGCCCCGTTCTAAACCCGAAACTTGTTTGGAGTAAGATGCCCCAAACTTAACAGATACTCTGAATAGGTTCTTTATTTTTGTCCCAAACCCAAACCTATTTGGGGTGAGGTATCCATACATAACTCATTTTGACCCTTTACATTTAAATATATATATATATATATATATATATATATATATACAAATTATTTTATTGTACAATAACACGAATTATAATATACAGTTATATTTTAAAATTGTCCTTAAATTTTGACTTTCAATCAAATGTCAATAACATTCAAATGAAAAAATATTTTAAGTTTAAATGTTTTTTTAAGTTCAAACATACACTTAAAATTTATCGTATATTTATTAAAAAAATTCAAAGATAAACTTAAATTTAATCAAACATTATCTAAAACTAATAAATATTAGATTCACACTAAAAATATGAATACCATAATAACTTTGTAAACAACATAAAATTCATTAAGTTTTATATGATAATACCAATCTATAAATATGGTCCAAAAAATTAAAACATCTCAAGTAGTTACAATTATAGTTTACTTCAAACACATCCTATGACAAAAAGAATTAAATGCCCAATACATTAAGGGGCTGTTCTTCCAAAAATAATAATAATAATAATTAACGGGTTGTTTGGTTTATTCATTTATAAATTAATAGTACTAAATTGTACCTATTTTTTTTAAGTGATCAAATCATTTAAAACTATCCAAAAAATATTAAAAAAAAATGTTAAAGCTTTTCACTTTTCATTTAATTGTAAATTACTTAAACATATATATAGTTAAAAGATTCTATTTCAAGTTTATTCTCCCTAAAATAACATATTTTCAAATTTATCATAACTTTATAATACTCGAATTTTTTTCTTCTTTTATTTTGTCTTCTTGATACTTACAAGAAAAATATTTGAAAAAAAAAAAACTAAATATATTTCATCCGAAATTATCTTAGAATTAAATTATTGTATTTTAATTTACCATTTAAATATTCATTTTTCTAATTGTTTTCTTAAATATATTAATATATAAATACAATAGTTTTTAAATATATAAATATGATCAATACTACTATATTTTTAAAGCATATTTTAATTATGAATAAAATAGTATTAATATGTACATAAAAATGTTTTATAGTTTATTAAATTATTTATTTTCAATTGTTTGTATTAAATTAATTAAAATTATATTACAACAAATAATAAAAAGGGTTTTAATTAAAATCATATAACAACAAATAATAAAAGGAATATAAATATCTAATTACTAGTTTTTAGATAATTTTAACTTTAAAAAGCAAACAAATTTATAATATATTCAGAGGTAAGGAGGAAAAAAAAAACGAATATGTTGTGCATATTTCAAATTTCAATCACTATTCATTCTTTGGTAAATTTCACTATTTAGTATTAGGACGAAAAAACAAATGACCCATAAATCTAGAAAAATAAATTATAATAAAAATAATAGGAAAAATAATGACAATATTAATATATAATAAAAATAACAAAATGGGTTATCAAGTCAAGTTAGGTCAAAAGTAATTGTCCTAAAATCGGCAAATTTTTAACCCAAACCTCACTCGATACTTAATTTCAGTGCTTCAAATTCACCGTAAAGGAATTAGGGTACATTGATTCGGGGTAAGCCAGAATTATTCATCATGATGAATCTCATGTAACATATATGGAAATTTTATAAAAATATTGAAAATCATCTTATTAACATTAATATAGATATATATATATTCAAAACCATATAAAGAAAAATTAAATAATAAAAATATAAAAATTTTATTAAATTTTAAGCAGGGTTTTGCTATTTGTCCCTATCCCCAAATTGAAACCTATTCTCACCTCAAAAAATGTCGCGGGAATGGGACTTTGCCGATTATTTTGCCATCTCTTTGGAAGAGTTGAAGATGGTGGTTGAAAACAACGACCAAAGCAAATTAGAGACAAGCTTTTGTTGGGTTTATTTTTTAAAAATAAATAAATAAATAAATGATGAAGGTTTTTTTTGTACCTCACAACAATATATTTAGACAAAAATAATAATAACATTAGAAAATGACAAAACAACAGTAACTACGTAGAAAAAAACCTGTGGATGTTTTTCAACAACAACAAAAACCTAGAAAATGATATTTTTACTTTTGTAAACAAATGTAAGAAATATTAAAAAATAATAATAATAATTAAATAGCTTGTTTTGTTCATTTTACATGAGAGAGTCACAAGTTGTTCGATTATTGTTATCCTCTCTTCTTTTTGTCATGCACTATTGTTTTGTTCATAACATTTTACCTCCTCATCTGCTCTCATTAACATTTCATAAATTAAAACTTTATCATTCTAATCACCCAATGATTTTAGAATATCTATTATGCTCTATTTGATTAAAGTGATGGAGGATATTATCATGTAACTAAAACTAAACAGTACCTAAATAGTAAATTTTTATTGTTTTAGTTTATATATATAATAAATCAAAATCAGCAGTTTCATTTCTTAATGATTCTGAAAAATGGTGGCGTTAACCACTGCCCTTAGCCCTTAGGGCACAGGTTAATTAAGTGAAAACAATAAATTAATAGTTTGTCATTAAAGGGAGGGAATTGAGTACTAAATGTTCCTAATCTACAAACTACGAAAATTATTTTGCATATTGTTTTAAGGCATTAACTTATATCTAGTTAACAAAAACATTGGAAAATGACAAAAAAACCAATAACTACGTAGAAAAATACTCATGTAATATATTTACTTTTGTAAACAAATGTAAGAAAATATTCAAAAAAGACTAATTAAATAGCTTGTTATGTTCATTTTACGTGAGAGGGTCACAAGTTGTTAGATTATTGTTATCCTCTCTTTCTTTTTGTCATGCACTATTATTTTGTTCATAATATTTTGCTTCCTCATATGCTCTCATTAACATTTCATAAATTAAAAATTTATCATTCTTATCACCCATTAATTTTTGAGCATCTTTTATGCTCTATCTGATTAAAGTGATGGAGAATATTATCATATAACTGAAAGCAAACATTAACTAAATAATAAATTTTTGTTGTTTTAGTTTTTTTTTTAAAAAAAAAATACAATAAATTAAAATCAATCGTTTCATTTTCTTAATGATTTTTAAAAAGGCTGGAGTTAACCACTGCCCTTGGGGCACAGATTAGTGTGCCATAAAAATAAGTGAAAACAATAAATTAACAGTTTGTTATTAAAGGATGGAATTGAGTACTAGATGTTCCTAATCTACAAACTACTCAAATTATTTTGCATATTGTTTAAGGCATTAACTTATGCCTAGTTCATAACATTTTACCTCATCTTCAACAAAATATTAATTAAACATAATTAAAGTTTATTAATTTTATTAACACCTTGAAATCCTTTGTCATTACAATTGCTTAAATATTAATTAAACATAATTAACATATCTTAATTTTATTACCCGGACTTCAACAAATACTTCTCCAATTACTTTATTTCATATAATTGTCTTACATCTAATGGATAATCAGATTTCATGAGAAATCATAATTCAATAACAACCATTGAATACTTAGCGTCAAATTAACTCAAGAATCTGTAAAACACATAAGGTGATGTTTACTTTTATTAAAAAATAAATTATTTCCAAATTTATAAATATATGTTCTCTATGATTATTAAATCATGAGACCAAAATATCAGGAAATTAGATTGTAAAATCTTAATTACTCATTACCTTTGATAGCTCAAACATTACAATTTTATAATCACAAGATACATTATTTATTTCATAATTGAAATAGACACTTAATTGTTTTATTGTGAATTATAGTATTTTATAAATGGTTAATAAAATAATATTATTTACGTGATCCAATTTGATACATACCAAATATGCTAGATCCTTTTGTTTGTTACACTTTGTTGATTTTAGAATTATCACTCCTAATTGAAACCAAGGAAAAAAAAAGAAAAGAAAAAAAAAAAAAAAAAACCTACAACTTTATTCAATATAAGATGTCCAAGTATTATCTTAAGTTGCAAATTAAATTTAGACTAACATAAAAAATTACGTCTACTACATATATACTTTTATGTAAATCGATAACTATATATATATATATATATATATATAATCCAAATTTTTGAGAGATATATAGATATATCTGTCCCATTAAAAATTGCTACAGACAAAGAGAAGGAGAAAAAGAATTGTCAAAGTGATAAATGACGCTATAAATCCTCTGATTTCGAAAACAAGTAAGCTGTTAAACAATTCTCAGAATGTTGCTGATGATGTTTCCTTGGAATGGTGTCAAGTTAAGTATTTTTGTTCAAAATACTTTTGTAATGTCCGACCGAGAGTCCGATGCGGATTCACGGCCATGTTGCTTTTTGTAACAACTTCCTAAATATAAAAAATAATAGAAAATGACCATCCATCTTTCATATGGGCGCTTTATATCAATTTGAAAATATATATATTTAAAATTAAATAGATCTCAACCGTTTATTTTCGAGATGGACGGTTGAGATTTTTTAAGTTTTTTATTTTTTTTCTCCTAAAAAAGTAGTGGTAACTATGTCATTTCCATCAAAAATTTGTTAGTCACGGGCAATATCGTATTTTTGCTTATTTGATCAGCCTCTATCTCAAACGGTCAAACCTTAATTCAAGGGAGGAGGTTGTTATAAAAAGTAAAAGTGGTTTTCGTTTGTAATAATGTAGACGTTCGGAGGGTTTTATGAAATTTCTTCTAATTTTTAGTATAGCCTTTGATTCAACAAGAGTTTCATGGTGACTTTTTATTTTTGTGAGGAAAAATTTTAATGTAGTCCCTAACGTTTGATAAAATATTAATTTTTTACTAACGTTTGCATTTCGAATTTCCGTCATTCTTAACATTTCGAAAATGTATCAATTTAGTCCTTTTGTTAGTCAAATGTTAGTCAAACTTAATAGGAAGAATGTTAATTTGGTCATTTTAACTTGAATATATTTATGTACTTTTAATATATATATTCCATATAATATATATTTTTATATTTTTAATTAATATATAAAAAAATTGTAAGTTAAAAAAAAAAAAGAAATCACCATAGGAGACTAGAAAATTGATCTCCATCACCAGATCAAAAACTAGGTCTGTCTTTGGCCTGGTCTCCATTGGTCTCCAGCGAGAAGACCAACATTAATCTCCTCACTGAGACCAGGTCTTCAGCGTTTTGAGACCAACACTAGTCTTCATCGTCGGAGACCAGATCTAGTCTTCAAGGATAGAGACCGGGTATTTACCGTCGAAGACTGCTTGTCATCTCCAATTTTTTTTTTTTTTTAAATTATATAAACTTTTTTTTTTATTTGCATAAATATTTTTTTTTAGATTTGGAATATGTTTGGTTTGATGTTAGATGTTTAATTTGGATAATGTTGTTTGATGAAAATGATGATTTTGATGAATGTAGAAGATGAAATTGAAGATGATGAGGGTAGAAGATGAAGAAGATTTTTTTTTTTTAATTATTGTATATTAAAAATATTATTTTTTAATTAAAATATTTATTAATAATAAATTGAATTAAAAATTTTAATTCAATGATGTGTCAAAATTTGATTGGAAGGTGGTTAATGATAATTTTGTAATAATAGTGATGGATATTTTGTAATTATTAATTTTTAAAAGTGTAATTACGTCATTTTAACTATTTTAAATTATATCGAGGGTAAACCTGTCTTTTTGCCCCGTCTGTCATATTTGACTGTTATTTTTTTTGTCAGAGAGATGAAACTGATATATTTTCGAAACGTTAAGGATGACAGAAATTCGAAATATAAACGTTAGTAAAAAATAATATTTTATCAAATATTAAGGATTAAATTAAAATTTTTCCTTTTTGTGAAGGGTGCAGAATTAGGGGTGGCAAAATGGGTTGACGTATCGGGTTGAGTTGAATTCGATTCGATTCGTTTATAAATTCGACCAATTCGACACCAATTCGTTTAAAAAACGGGTTGACATTGTTGGATTCGACACCAATTCGTTTATAAACGAATGACACGACACGATACGATTAATTCGTTTAGTACTTAGATCATAAAGAATTCTAATTCGTTTAACCCGTTAATTTGTTTAATTCGTTTAACTCATTTTAACCTGTTTAATTCGTTTAACCCGTTTAACCCGTTGAATTCGTTTAACTCGTTTAATCTTAATAATATTTTAAACATATATATATATAATAAATCAGTCACAATTAAATATTTAAACAACAAGTTTAGTCTTAATAATATTTTAAACGTATATATAATAAATCATTCATAATTAAATATTTAAACAACAAATTCAACATATAAAAATCAAAAACCAAATTCAACAGAATCAACACTTAAAATCCAAACACCAAATTTAACAAAATTAACACATAAAAGCCAAACACCAACACATAAAAACCAACACATTAATTTTCAAAAAAAATAAAAAAACCCAGTAAATTAAATCAACAACAAAATGAAATGAAATCATACTCAAACTCAATGAAAATCCGTGAAAATTAAAATTTCATAACATTATAGTGGTGGAGATGGTGGATCTGGTGGTGGAGCCATGGATCTGGTGGTGGAGCCGTGGATCTGATGGTGGACCATGGAGAAGAGGCGGTGATTTTGAGGAGAAATAGAAAAAGGGCGCCGACCGTGAAGGAAAAGTGAAGAACCGACGACGACAGTGAAAGAGGAGGAGAGAACGGCCAACTATAGTGAGGGAGGAGGGAAGAATGGCTAGCGACCATAAGGGAGGAGGGAAGATCGGAAGGTGAGCGTGAAGGACAAAGGGAGAACGGACAACAACCATGGGGAGAAAATGGCGACGGGACAACGATCTTAAGGGAGAAGATGGTAACAGTGAGGGAAAAGGGGGTAAGTCGACGGAATGGGTTATGGGGTGTAGGTGTGCTGTCGAAATGAGCTTGAATGGGTTAGATTGTTTAGGTTTTGGATGAATATGTGTATATATATAAATGTATAATTACACATCAACCTCTTTAATATGTTAAATTACAATTTATCCCTATTTTAATCGTGTTGACACGTGATTCGTTTAAGTAAACCCAATTCGATTCGTTTAATAAACGAGTTAAACGGGTTGACATGATTACGACACGAATTTATTTAACTCCAACTCATATCTATTTATTTTTTACGAATTCGTGTCGAAACCTATATTACCATGCCTATAAAGAATTTCACCAAGGTTTTTTATGGTCATTATTAATTCTATTTAAAATTATTAACAATTTTTATACGTTAACTCGAGGGTGATGTTGAAAATTTATTTTTTTATTTTTATTTTTTTTTATTTGGGGTTGGGTTGAGTGGTGTAAGTATCGTCTTTGGGCGGATCAAATAATACAGAACACGTGGCTGGTTGCTATTGGAAAAAGACCTGCGAGTTATAACATGAAGGCAAGTGGGGGAATGGGAGAGAAAGAGACTCTGCCCTAAAACCCTAGAAATAAAACAAGAGGCCAATTTGAAAGAGCCACCACACACACACACACAAAAACCCTGAACCACAGAACCCTAAATTAGATCCACTGCTCTGAGATGGGAAGCGACAGCGAAACGGAGAAGAGCCATCAAAAGGAGGAGAGGAAGAAGGTGGTGGGTCTCTCTCCCATCGCGAAACCTTTGGCTGGCAAGAAGCTCTGCAAGAGAACCCTCAAGCTTGTTCGTCGAGGTATCTATCCATCCATCTCATGGCTTTTTGTTTTTCGTATTGTTTGATTATGTTTACATTGTTTATTTGTAGCTGCTGAGCACAAATGTTTGAAGAGAGGAGTAAAGGAGGTGGTTAAAAGCATTAGGCGTGGTCATAAAGGGTTAGTTCTCTATGCGATCCTTAGCATTCCTAAGTCAAATTTTAAACTAAATTTGATTTGCATTGTATATCCATTCCTATTCGAAAACAATTGATATAGTTGAAATTTAACTATAAGCATTACCATCACATATATACTTGTTCTTTTTGTTTTTGAAACCATTATTTTTTTTCAAATGTCAATATGGTCATGCATTACTTAATTATGGAAAATAATAATATTAATAGAATGCGGGGATGAAACACTCTCCTTTTTTTTTTTTTCCCCGTAGGTACTGTAAATGTTGAGCCCTGCTTTCCTTTAATTGCAGATTATGTGTTATAGCTGGGAACATATCTCCGATTGATGTTATCACTCATGTTCCAATCTTATGCGAAGAGTCTGAAATTCCTTACATTTATGTTCCTTCGAAGGAGGTAATTTAGTTTTTATTTTCCATTTTTATTATGAGTTGGCATTACATGGCTTGTGTTGTCTAATTTGTCAGTGTAGAAGACTTACTTTTCTATCTTGTCCTGTCTTTTAGGCTTTTTCTTTTGTTATGTGAAATTCTTTTCCATTCTATGTATTGTACCCCTTATTTCTTTGCCTTTGCGTGTTGCTGGTGGGAAAATCGGGTATGTAGCGTGGTGTTTCAATCATGAAAAGCCTTCCACACAATTTACCCTCCTTTTTTTTGAAAACCAGTTGCATACTAGATTTTTGGTGTCAGAATCTTTAACGAAACACCAAAGAATTGAAAGCATATGCATATGTGGATCTTAAAGTGATTTTTTGTTTGTGGGTATGAATTATGTGTCGGGTATCGGAGGGCTTTTCCAAAGCATCCTTAGTTGTGTTGCTAGTTAATCTGAGCTTTGAACTTGCCCGGGATTTCTTCTATGTTTAAATGGAAAGCCACATGCTATGCCTATCTCATGCTTTACTGATGTATCCTGTACCCTGACTGGTTAATTTGCCACTCCAGGATCTTGCAAATGCAGGCGCCACCAAGAGGCCAACGTGCTGTGTTTTGGTTTTAACCAAGCCTGTTAAGGGAGAGCTAGGACAAGAGGAACAACAAAAATTGTCAGCTGATTATACCCATGTTGTAGAGGATGTGAAGGAAGTTACTGCCTCTCTTTTTTGATCAACTAGACCAAGTTGTACTTTGATAAATATGCTTGTTTTGGACTTGGTTACGCCACCTGTTGGGTAATGTATTTCATTTTTGCTGATATAATATGCAGTGCATTCATCTGTTTAAGTAGGTGAATATTTGAAAGACCTGTTTATTTCTAGGTAAATGTGTATGGCCAAGTTCACTTGTCTATTTAATTGAGATTAACACTGAGCTGCAAATGGACTTTTTACTACCATTTCGAGATTGACATGAAACAATTAGAGAACAGACGTACAACATATGTTGTTGGAATTCTTTCTTCATGCGATCATTCGAAATCAAAATCATCAAAAAGACAAATGCAGTATGGGTCGGAGGATATGATCATTCAAAATCAAAAAACCTGCAAATGAATTCTTTCTTTCAAACAACAATCTTAGTTATATCATCAAAATCAAACAGATAAATGCAGTACAAGTCAAGAGTATCTATAGACCTTTATTTGAGAACATTATACTCAATATTTACTACATGATTGGACCAACCCAAGTGGAACTTCATGGGGGTACCAACATCACCAAGTTGTAGTACATAAGCGTAAGAAATCCTACAAAGCTCAGCTCTCTCCCCTTCTCTGAAAAAGGGTTATATTGAAGCAAAAGTAACAAATCGTTTACATAATAATGAGACGAAAACAACTAGCTGCTTGGCAGGATCATTTCTGAGATGTTAAACCCTTTATCAAAAAGATGCCTAGACCACCAATTGCTAAAGTTAATATGAGGGGGACACTAATGGAATCGATATCAATCGTCCTACTTGCCAGATCAATTCTTTCTTGACGAGACCTTTCTCCCAAGTGTTCATGTAGAAGACTGCTTAAATTGTCTAATTGGTGCATAACTTGGCGTTGTCCTCGAGCAATAAGTAGGATCTGCTTGAGAAACAGGAGTCAAAGAGTTTAATAAGAGACACAACCTAATGCCAGGGCTGTTGCTATGTAACGAAAAATTTAGTTCAGACATCATGACTTGAGAGGAGCTACAAATTTGATGTAACATGAGGTTCTGTGAATCACAGTTTAACAAATTCAAACAATAAAAGAACAAACTTCTATACCCATTAACCTTACAAAAACTATGTAGTGGTTAAGAGAACATAAAGATCCATGGTCGAAAGTACTTAACCAATATACATCATCTATTTGTTTCATATAGATAATGAGCAGCATCTGTAGCCATGTTCTATTGTTTTCCTCTAAAGGAGCTCTCTAAAGAAGCCAACATAAAAGCTAAAATGTGACTGCTCACAAACTAGGATAATTCTAATTTTATTCTACTGCATCACTATTGGAAATATGTATACAAATTGATTCAGGCGGGTGCATTGCCTGCACTATAATGGAGTAAACTTCAATCTTGCATACTCAAATTTATTTATCAGTACCATTTTACCAAAGGTTAATTTAACCCTTGATTACCTTAAACAGCAAGAATTGGATAACGTTTTCCACTCAATCTGCTGTGTAACCTACTAATTTTTAAAACAAGTTCAGCATAAACAACAATGGTGTTAGACACCACGATTGTATCAGAAAGAATTTTTACTCTTTAATTTGTCCTGTAGATTTTAAATATTCACCATTTTATGATCTTCATCTTGTTCACTTTACCATTTAGGAACCATCTACCCATTTAAATGGAACGCAAATATACATTATATGACTCAAAAACTACTTGATTTAATTTTCTTGTAAAAGTGTAAACAAAGAGGAGGTTCACTGAGGTACCTCTTCCATAAGTGGAGACTCCCTAGCCAAATGGGAAGAAGAAGACGAAGTGGGTAATAGTGAGCCAGTTAGTGAACCGTTAGCCAAACCACTCATGAACAGAGAAGTGGGCGCAGAGCCATTGCAGGCCTCAGCCTGCAGAGGTAAGTTCTGTTGGCTAGCTGAAACATTCCTGACCATGAACTTGGAATTCAGCTCTTCAATACGAGAAGTAAATTCATCCATCCTCTCATTCAGAGTTGAAATTTGTTCAGAAAGTTGATTTATGGCTCCCTGAAATAATCCAGAAACAAGTAAATACTAATGTTCTGCCATCATGGAAGAAAAAAGATCAAAATTAAAAAAGAAGGGAAAAAGGAAAATAAGGCTGTCATTTGGGCGGATGGCAGTGAATCTTCATCCACACCAAAGAAAAATAAGAAAAATAAGGGGGCGGAGAGTGCGAAATCTACTATATGTACAATTTTTTTGACTAAACTTTGTTCATGATTTTTTTTTCTTGCATTTCTTTCAAATTGGCAACCAGATGAAGCGCAATCTACAAAGATATATGATAAAGATGGCCAAAGAAATCCTTAACAAACCAAAACATACTGACCTGGTTCGCATGTGAGGCAGGTGATTCTGGCGTCCTTCCATCAAATCTTCTATTATTGACAGCCAATCTAGCTGGTTTTGACATATTCTTATCTCGTTGATTTGAATATGATATACTACTGCTCGATATATACAGAATATTTGAGCAGCTAAATCAGTCTACAAGTGCTTAAGGAAATATAGCAAATTGTTGCAAGGAATAGTGTATACCGGCTGAGATACTTAATTCTCCTATCTGCAGAAGCTCGGGAAAGGGCTTCTTTGGGGCTTGAAACCAAATCATCATCTAAACTGAGTTTTGTCTTTAAATCATCCGGCAATGCCTGCAGATTAATAAGATTAGATCGTGCAGGCAAAAGGAAACATAAATCGGCTGGAAGCATCATACCATAACATCATTCACAAGTTTCTCAAGCTGAATCTGTTCTATGTAAGTGCGAGAGATGTATGAGCCTTCCAAGCCCAAGTGCTCTGCAACATATTTGACATATGAACGATCTCTACCTTGCACCTTATACAAAGATCAGCAGGAATTTAATTAGTTCTAAGCTTTGCAACCTTCATCCAATAAGCCATGCAATTCAGATGGATAAAATAGTCATTTGTCTAATTTACAACTTAAGGTAAACTGTCCAATTTCGATTATATAGCCTGGCAATAGTCTCAATTGTCCACTTGGTTTGCCAATGATTTTCCACAATACTTCCATTTTATATCAGTCGTAAAACAGTTAAAATCAAAGAAAAAAATGAAAGATATGGGTGAGAGAAAGCAGACAGAAGCATAGCTGAAGTGAGCCACAGCCAACTTCAAGGTGGCTTTTAAATGGAAACACCAAGAATCCAATAATAATATAGAATTTTCTACCAGTGGCATACCCTGATCAATTATGATAATTTCCTAGATAAAGAAATAAGGAAAGGCAGCAGTTATTTGAAAAAAAAAAACACCAGACAGCAGAAAAGTACTGTCCATAGCTGATGTAGAAGATACATAATTAAAGAAAATTTTAAAAAAAAAACAAGCGTAAAGCATTTGTAAGAAATTCCCACATACCTACAACTGTAACATTGGACAGGCCATCTGGAAAAAGAAGGCATGATTCCTCACACATCAAACCTTTTTCCAATCACACCATACATTTTTATTTAACCACACATCAAAAGATTAAAATGAATGCCTCTCCAAGATTGTTATAAGGAGTTTATCCCCTAGAGCTTACGCTACATTTCAAGAGATCTAACCGACTAGGCTCTTCCCATGAAGAGACTGACATGTCATATATCACATAAAGAAAACCAAAAATCCAACAGAAGAAGAAAATTGGGTAAATCTGCAATTCATTCATAAATTAAGCTTATTACAGATACTTGGGGTTAGGCTGTAGTGAGTTCAGACAATCTCGAATAAAACTGTCCAAATGTCATTGTGATGAAACAGTTACAAGCTACCAGCTAGAAAACAGAAAAAATTAGTAAACTAATAATGGAACTTTAGTTTCTACAGATTGAGAAAATATACAATATATTGCATCTTCATCATTATCTTTTTCCAGCTGAAAGGAGAACAAACCATTGTCATGGTAAAGACATCAAATAATATTAACAAACAACGTAATTAGTGACACAATTAAGACAGATTAGCATGTCATGTTGATGTACGAAAGTTTGGTACCTAACACTAATGCCAGGAAAAAATTTTACTTGCTACCCAAAAATCTGAACAAATGAATGCATAAAATAATATATTACCTGAACATACTTGCGATTAAGTTGTTCTAACCAATCAGTCTTCACACACACCCTATCATTCGAGAAGATATGGCTGCTTCTTTTCAGGATAGTTGCAATTGTATATCCCAAAGCCATCAGCCCCCCAAGAAGGCGCACACTAACTTCAAAAGTTATTCTAGGAGATATTATAAATGGACTATCTGTAACCCATTCCTGAGAGCAAGTAAAACTGGTCAGAAACCCTAAATTTGCTCTAAACTTCTACTACTCCA
Source organism: Dimocarpus longan (assembly GCA_022984855.1). Taxonomy (NCBI): domain Eukaryota; kingdom Viridiplantae; phylum Streptophyta; class Magnoliopsida; order Sapindales; family Sapindaceae; genus Dimocarpus; species Dimocarpus longan. The sequence goes on from CM041024.1 coordinate 18,786,522, forward strand.
TAAATACTATTCAAATGAACTGTAAATGCTGAAGCCAGGACATATCAACAAGCTTAATCCACGAGAAACATATAACACTCATACAGTTCTATTGACAAGTTCTAACTGTATGCTCTGTTTAACTATATTTTCCATATGTTTCTCTTTGTGTTTTAAGAATTGTACAAGTGTGCTCACTACTTACGTTGACCCTAGCTGCTGCATTGTTATTGTCAGAATCAGAAATATCTTTTCATTACAATTATCAGACATGTCTAGAGATTCCATCATGGACATATGGCAAAGAACATCTATGGCTTGTGACCAAAAACTGGTATACCCTATGGCATCATACACACATGCCCACACACATTTAAGAGAGTGATGGAACCAATTTCTTGTTTACAGGAGAATATGTTAAAAGCAACTGAAGTAGGAAGTTTTGGGAAGATAAACAGCATTAAAATATCAAGAAAGGGGCTTCCAGTGCGTAACTAAGACAGTTGCAGTTTACATGTTATTTCTTATATTTAGAAACCAGAAGCAAAATACAAATTAAGTTCTAATAAATTCTGCATTTATGTATTTATACAAGTGATGGGAGATCACTGTTCTTTTAATTCTTTATACATTATTATTATTATTTTTTATTGTTGGATTATAATTTTACAACTAACCATTAGAGTAGGAACAGTCAAGGACGAAAATAAATCAAACCGATAGGGTGCATCATCCAATTCCAATACAATCCAATAGAAAAGGCTAATCAATGTGGCATTTCTCCCACTATATAAGTAATAAGAAACCACTATCAAAACCCATAGATATAGTTTGCATTATTCTAATTTTATAATGTATACAATTGTACATAATGCATTATGAGACACCATGATATCATGATTGCGAGTATGAAGAAATGGATATATTTGCTAGCTGCTATCAAATTCTCATTAATCAGGCCTTATTTTATCACACACACATCAGATTGAAGTAGGGACTTAATTTAACTATCACCCAACCTCAAACATGAGATTGTACTTGCCATCCCTATTCCTCATTCTCAGATATGATTGGCATGCTTCAGGATCTTCACCAGGTGGTAGGAGATATATGTCATAAGTTTCCTCCCTGGTTTCTCTATATCCTTCAGACATAACAGCCTTGATTTCATCCACTGTCACTGGCCTTGTTGACTACAATATAGAAAGCACTCAGCGCTAGAATTGGAAGATTGGAAGAAGAAAATGTTACAACAAGGCACTTCGAAAATCGAAACACATACAGCAAAAGGTTAAATGGAAACAGATATATGTATAACTAACCTTTAAAATATAAGTAGGGTTCTGAAATCCTGTGAAGGGATTGAACTTGTTGACAATTTTAATATGAGCTGTTTGGAGATCTGGCTCAATAAAAGCCTTATACATTGGATACACCTGATTAAAAAGAAGTCAATGAGAACTTCGTCAAAGATTTTTAAAAAATAAAAAGGAAGAATTCTAAAACAATTACAACCAGAGAAACACAGAATTAGGAAACACAGCTGAAAAGCCTAAAGTATCCTAAAATGGCCTACAGATAACAATTAAACATCGGAACAGAGAAAAACCGTTTCCGAGATTTGATGGATTATTTCTTCAGGCTCTTGGCCAGCACGTTGAATGTCGCGTAAAACTCGCTTCACAAGGTCAAAATGAACTCCACCTGTCACAGATACTCGAAGATCTAGCAAAGGACGCAGTTTTTCACTTAAGGCATGGATGCCTTCAATAATCACAATGCGGGAGCTAGGAACTTCAACTGTCCTATAAGAAGCATGAATATGAATAAGATTACAAACATTATCAGTATATATACACACACACACACACATGCATACATACACAGACATGGTCTTATAAAAGCAAACAGATTCTGAGTAAATTATCATTGCATGATACCAACATACAAGCAACCAAGTACATTAGAGTTCGAATAACTAGAAGATCAACTAAAAGAGCACCATCCATTGTCTTCTTAATCAATTAATACCACATTAAGTTCTTAGCTTCTAATTCTTTCATTTTTCTTGTCTCTTGTATCCTGATGTTCAATCCATATTAGTGGAGACAGCATGAACCCATAACAAATAGATATACAAGTCTTACAAAGTAGAAATAGGAGGCATAAAAGAACCTGTAGCCTGTGCGAGAACTAGTCTTGAAGTCATATATTGGGACCTGAACGGATTTCCCTGCTTTCAAACCATGTATGTTTTCAAGCAGTGTGTCATAATCTGTCAAGCGTGGGTCTGTTTCAAAACACTACACCAATTAGAGCTCTACTATGCATCCTTGTTTCAACTTCAATCATACCAAAATTCTGTCTGGAAAATACAACGGAGATATACAAACTTAAACAATACTTTCCAGGAACCAGAATTAAGAGAAATTTTTACAATCTAGAACAGATGCTAGATGCACAAACAATCACCACTTCTATGACAATTTCCAATATGTGAAGCATGAGAAAAATATTGCAAGGTAAATACAAATTTCAAACTATATTTGGCAAGTATGGCATTAAAATTGATAAATAAGTCAATCAGACAACAAAATGACTAGAAAATCCAGTGAATTGAAGTTACTATCTCAAAAAAGGTCTTCATCTTCTCAAATCGTAGGAGGAGAGTAATAATAGCCTATCAACAAAAACTACCTGATCAAAGACAAAACCTTCATCTGAGTGTAGGAGACTTTGATCTATGATTTCCATGACTATGTCAATACTATAGATCATAGACTCAGAAACAGTGGGGACAAGAGTCATGAAAGCTTAAGAAATACAAGCTCCTGATTCTATTACCAAAGATAGTAAACAAAGTACAGTCTCTTGAACAATTTTAGAAGCTAAAATGAACAAATGAAAAAGATAATTAACATTGACATCCAAGAGGAAAAATGAATGAACCATTCTAAAGAACATGAGTGCCTACAGATTTTGATCAATATTCAGAAACTATATAATGAATTCCAGGCAACATGAAAGAAAAATGAAAATTACCATCAAAGTTGCCATCAATGATACGACTAGCATCATTGTAGTTGTCCATTGTTATGACAGCAACACTGGGCATAAAGTTGAGCACTTTCTCGGTGAATACGGTCTTTCCAGCTCCAGAAGGACCTGCTACTCCAACTAAAATTAACCCATCATTCTTTTGAGCCAATAATTGGCATGCACGAATTACTATGAAGAAACCTTTCTCAAATGACAGCGGATCTTCTAATGGAACAATCTCGTAGCGATCAGAGTCCTTCTTCTTAACCAATTGAACCTGATCTCGGAGGAGACCAGAGCGTCTCCTCGGTGAATCAGCACCAGAAGAAGTGTCCTGAGTCATGTAAGAGCTCAAGTATATATTCCCTCCACACTACTGCAGGGACAGAAAAAGTGTTCATCTTAGATTTTTAACGAGTCCACAAACGCAAATCAAACGACAATGAAGTTGGAATTCATATACAAATAATCAATAAAACTTAATGCTTGAAATTTAACAAGCAAACAAGCAGTAAGAATGTGTTCCAACTACATTACACCTTATTTAATGAGGAAAGTATACATATCCACATACAGAATATAAATAATTGATACATACAAATACACATGAACATAGTAAAGAAAGTTTGTATAATAAATGCTAAGATGGCGTATAAACTAACCAAACTTGATTTGAGAATACAGGTAAACTGGAGATAGTTACAAAACAGTACATGCTCTAAGCAGCTATTGATACCTAATATACTCCTCAAATACTCCTCAAATACAAATAAACCTATCATGTTCCAAATAACCAAAAAATCCCTGCAGTTTTAAATAAATATTAAGCTACATAATGACAAAAACAATCCTTTTCCCAAATAACAATCGCCATTATCATCATGAACCACTAACACCTGAGGCAATTATTTAATTCACAGACATACTTTTAAACTATACCCGACTAAAATGCAAATGCTATTATATAATAAAAATATAAGAAGATTATTCTTGTATTGTTTTCATTTCAATCAAGTGTAAGAGTAAATTATATTAAACCACTGACATGAGTATTAATCAATACAATTACGTGGGACATGCACGTCCGTCCAAGCAGATAATTTAAGAGAAATAATGAGAAAACAAGCAGTACCCAGAAGATGAAGTCAGAATTAACAATCACCCACCGGTTGAAAAATAAAAAAGGAAAAGAGAGGTATGCATGAAAAGGCTGAGATCAACAGTTTGCTTTGAATGAAAGTACCTTCTTTTTTCGGTTGTGCTGAAAATTCTGGAGTCTGCAGGAATCAATTCAGAATGGAGGAGACTGGGATTTTATTTTTTATTGATTTATGTGAGGCGTTGAGATTCTTGTGAAGAGAGAGAGAGAGAGTACAGTTGGCAACTTGTTATAGGAATCAAGCAACTTCATCTTGATTGATATGTGTATTTTGTCTCTCTTTTTTATTTCTTTTTCTTTGCTCTTTTTCAGATTATTCCAAAATGATAAAAGTACGGAAGGCAGCTTCAGGAATATGTAGACCTGGGACCACTTTTTTACCAATTAAATATCTTGTGTAATGTTCATATCTTTATTTATGGTTATTGTTATTATTTTATAATTATATATCTACCGGTATTAATTCTATATTCTAATTTTTAAATTATTAGAATTATTAATATAAATTATTAATTATATTTGAAATAAATAAAGAAGGGAAATATTTTTAAAGAAAATACAATAAACTGGTATTAATAGTTATAATAATTTAAAAATTAAAATATATTCAATATATATATTAACTGTAATTTTTTTTCTTATGAAATCTCATATATTTTTGCAAGATTTTTTGTATAATTATAGTAAAAAATGAAATGTAAACAAATTTAAAAATTATTTCTTCTAATTTTTGTTTTACTTACGTAGTTTTTCAATGTTTTAACTTAAAATATTTAGAAATATTTTTTCAACCCATAACTCAGTAAATTTTCAATCTTCATCTTAATATCAATCTATTTGAGGCGACCTATCTCAAATCCTATCTATTTTGATCAAATTTATTTTTAGAAAAAAAATAAAAATTTTTAATTAATATAATACAAGTTTACAATATAACTATGACTAAATATTAAAACATAAATTAAAAGTAGACTTAAAATTTATACGTACTTACCTTCTTTTTACCTTTTCGAAGAATGGTTAAGAGACTATACTTTTTTTTTTTGGTTTTTTGAAGTATTGAAGAGACTAAAAACGTTTCGGGTCCAAAACAAATTTGAATAACATTCATAAAACGATACCCATCATTCTCATAATACAGGGGCGGACCCACTGCATTTAATTTTTGTATAAAAAAAAAAAAAAAACTGTTATTTTTATTTTATTTTTAGGGGAAATTTTAATTTAATTCCTAACATTTGGTAAAATATTACTTTTTTACTAACGTTTGCATTTTGAATTCCCGTCATCCCTAACGTTTCGGAAATACATCAATTTAGTCCCTCTGACCAAAAAGATAACAGTCAAACTAACTAGACGAGATAAAAATACAAATTTACCCCTAATATAATTTAAAATAGTTAAAATGACGTAATTACCAATTTAAAACCTGATAATTACAAAATAAGTATTTCTATTATTACAAAATTGTCATTGATCACCTTCCAATAAAATTGTGACACATTATTAAATCAATTTTTTTTTAATATAATTTATTGTTAACAAATATTTTAATTAAAAAATAATATTTTTAATATAAAATAATAAAAAAAAATTCTTCTTCATCTTCATCTTCTAACTTTCATCATCTTCCTCGTCTACAATTTCATCTTCTACATTCAACGAAATCATCACTTCATTATTTTCGTCAAATCAACATCATCCAAATTAAAGATATAACATCAAACCAAACATCTTCCAAATCTAAAAAAAAAATGTTTATCCAAATTAAAAAAAAAAATAATGTAAAATAAAAAAAATAAATAATAAAAACAAAAAAAGAGACCTTCTGGCCTCCATCGCCGGAGACCAGATCCGGTCTCCGGACGATGGAGACCAACCATCGGCTGGAGTCAGAAAACTGGTCTCCAGCGGCTGGAGACCAGAAATTGGTCTCTAGCGAGACTGAAGACCAGTTTCTGGTCTCCAGCCCAGTTGCTGGTGTCTCCAGCAACTGGTCTCCAGCTCCGCTGGAGATCAGAAAAAGTCCAGTTGCTGGTGTCTCCAGCAACTGGTTTCCAGCCCCGCTGGAGACCAGAAACTGGTCTCTAGCGAGGCTGGTCTGGTCTCCAGCCTCGCTGGAGACCAGTTTCTGGTCAGTTGCTGCTGGAGTCACCAGCAACTTGCTGGAGACCAGTTCTGGTCTCCAGCCCAATTGCTGGAGTCACCAGCAACTGGTCTCCAGACCGCTGGAGACCAGAACTCGCTGGAGACCAGTTCTGGTCTCCAGCCCAGTTGCTGGAGTCACCAGCAACTGGTCTCCAGACCGCTGGAGACTAGAAAACTGGTCTCCAGCGAGCTGCACCAGGTCTCCAGCGAGACCAGGCCGGAGACCTGGTCTCCGGTGTACTGGTCTCCATCGCCGGGAAGAGGAGGTCTCCATGACCTCCTCTTTTCTGTTTTTTTGTTTTTTTAACTTAATTTTTTTTATATATTAAATTAAAATTATAAAAATATATATTATACTAAATATATAGATTAAAATTATATAAATATATATTCAAGTTAAAATGACCAAATTAACCCTCGTTGACTAACATTTGACTAACAGAATGACTAAATTGATGCATTTTCGAAACGTTGGAGATGATAGAAATTCGAAATACAAACGTTAGTAAAAAAGTAATATTTTACCAAACGTTAAGGATTAAATTAAAATTTCCCCTTATTTTTAATTGTTTTCATTGGAATGGCAGAACATACTACATCAAAGCTATTATTTTTATTATTGATTATTATTAGTTATTATTATTATTATTTAATTTGAACTTTTGATCCTTTTTTCTTTTTTTATAGTTGTTCATTAATTTTTTAACTCTATTGTTTATTTTTACTATTTCTAATATGATTAATTTCCTGTCTTTTTATTATTTTTATGAGACCTAATTTTTTTATTTATAATATTTTTTCTACTATTAATTAACTAATATTGTCCTTTTCTCAAATTTTTATTTTAATTCTCTCATATATAAGAATTATTTACTTCTACATTTTGTATGCTATACAAAATCCATTGGTAATTTACAATTTTAGTGAATAATTTTTTTTTCTTTTTTTGTTATAAACATTATGAAGATTGAATTATACATCAAATGAGAGATCATGATTAAATAATAATTTACTTGCATATATATCGAAAATTACTTTTGATAAAATTGATAGAGAAGTTATCATGAAACAATTTTAAAATATAAAACCTCATTGAAAAAAATTATAACTTTTTTTTTTTGTTTTAATGATTTTATTAGGATTTTGAAGTATAAAACTATTCGTTTTATCTAAATATTATGTATATTTCACTTTATTTAAACTATATAATGTTATCAAACATTGTTTTATATAAAAATATTATATATTGGGTTTAGCTACCTTCCTCGACTACTAACCTTACCTCTCAATTGAAGTCCTTTGATTAACTTTAATAACTACCCTTACAACTAATCTAAGAACTCTAATTAAGAGGTAAAGTTAATTGTTAAATAAGGTAGTCAAACCTTTATATATTTAGTATATTCTTAATTTTCGATATTTTTATAACTTTCTTCATGTGTCCCCCCTAAACAAATTTTTTGGATCCACCACTGTAATAATATAAAGCGGATTGAGCAAGCACATGATCACTTTATTATAAAATGTCTTTGGACAAATTGACAACACTTAAGCTCACTATGCCGGCCAAGAAATTAAGACTTGGTCAACCACACTTTTCCAATGATGTTTTTGTTTTTGTTTTTTTTTTTAATTTTCTAAAAATACATAAAAAAAAAGGAGTTTGGTAAACATTTTCCAAATTATTTTTAAAAAGTATGGAAAACAAGAAAAAAAAAACAATTTTAGGATTAAAAATAGAAAATATGAAAAAGACATAAAGGAAGATGATGATTTTCATTTTATTTTCCATGATTTTAGACCTTTTTTTTTTCCCTCCTTTGCCAAACCAACCACCCGCCAAATTTTTTTTGTCTTTATTCTTCCTTTTTTTTTTTTTTTTTTTTTTCAATGCTGAGATTTTCTTGTTCTTCACCAGATCAACTTTTTGTTGATTTTTATTTTTGAAATTTCAATTTATAAATATATTTAATAATATTCCCATATTTTTCATATTTTAAATATTATACATTATTAATATGATAATATATATTTATTAGAGATTTTTATGTTCTGGTTATTACTATTACATATATTTTTTTATTGGTATAATTCTATTTTTCTCTCTATAGTTTGGTGTAATAGTCAAAATCTACCACTAATTTAAAAAATTGCTAAAAACCCCATATCGTTTGATTAAATAGATAAAATATCTTTTATAGTTTAAAAAAAATCAAAAAATATTTTCATTTTTTCATCGTTTTGCATGTTAAGGAATATAATGAGATTTCAACAAACTACATAGGTAATCAACAATTACGTGAAATAACAGGGATAATTGGGATTATTTATTTTTTATTTTGATTTTCAAAATATTTTTTTTAACACATAATATAATCATAAAACTATTTTCGACCTATACTATCATATGCATTTTCAAAATTTGAAACATAAAATAAAAACATTGTTTCATTTTTATTTTTCTTTTAAAAAAACACATTACAAAAAGTTATCCACCGAACACACCCAAAACAAATATCAACAAGCAAGGAGTAATAAATTGACAAAAGGTCCACGGTGAAGTGAAAAAAATATCCGATCTGATCCAAACTAAAAAAAACTGAGGTTTATTGAAGACGGGTTTGGAGGTCAATCATGACTCGTCCGGGTTAATATTTAAATTATTAAGATTATTAATATGAACCATTTATTGTATCTTAAATAGATAGAAGAAAGAAATATTTTTAAAGAAAATATAATAAATGACTGAGATTAATAGTTATAATAATTTAAAAGTTAAGATATATTCAATATATATATCAATTATATTTTTTTTTCTTACGAAATCTAATATATTTTTGTGAGATATTTTGTATAATTATAATAAAAAATGAAATGTTAACAAATTTGAAAATTACTTCTTCTAATTTTTGTTTTGTTTACGTAGTTTTTCAATGTTTCAACTTAAAATATTTAGAAATACTTTTTCAACCCACAACTCAACAGATTTTCAATTTCCATTCTAAACCTCAATCTATTTAAGGTAGTCTGCCCCAAACCCTATCTATTTTGATCAAATTCACTTTTAGGAAAAAAAATACAAATTCTTAATTAAGGTAACACAAGTTTACACTATAACTACGACTAAATATTGAAACATAAAATTAAAAGTAAACTTTAAATTTATAAATAATTGCTTTTTTTTTTTGTCTAAGAATGTTGAAGAGACTCTACTTTTTTTTTTTGTTTCGTTTTCTTTAAGTAGTGAAGAGACTAAAAATACTTCGGCTACAAGACGAATTTGAATAACAAGTGAATGTCCATGAAACGACACCCCATCATTCTCAGAATATAAAGCCAATTGAACAAACGTATGATCACTTTATCATACAATGTCTTTGGATAAATTGACAACACCTAATCTCACCATGCGAGCCAACAAATTAAGACTTGGTCAACCACACTTTTCCATCTATGTTTTTGTTTTTTGCTTTTAATTTTATTTTCTAAAAATACAAAAAAAAGGAGTTTAATAAACATTTTCCAAATTATTTTTAAAAAATATGGAAAACAAGGAAAAAAAAAACAATTTTAGGATTAAAAATGGAAAACATGAAAAAGAAAAAAAAGAAGACGATGATTTTCATTTTATTTTCCATGATTTTAGACCTTTTTTTTTTCTTCCTTTGCCAAATCCACCACTCCCCATAATTTTTTTTTTTTTTTTAATTCTTCCTTTTTCTTTTCTTCTTTTTCATTGCTGAGAATTTCTTCTTCTTTACCAGATCAACTTTTTGTTGATTTTTTTTTTAAATTTCAATTTATAAATATATTTAATAATACTCTCATATATTTTTATATTTTAAATTTTAAATATTATACATTATTACTATAATAATATATATTGATTATAGATTTTTATGTTCCGGTTATTATTATTAGGTACATTTTTTTATTGAGATAATCCTATTTTTTCCTTATAGTTTGGTGTAATTTTCAAAATCCACCACTAATTTAAAAAATTACTAAGAACCCTGTATCGTTTAATTAAATAAACAAAATACCTCTTATAGTATAAGAAAACATTAAAAAAAACCCATTAATTTATTTTTCATCATTTTGCATGTCAATAAATAAAATGAGATTTTAACAAACTTTATAGATAATTAGTGATTACGTCAAATAGTAAGGGTAATTGGGATTATTAATTTTTTATTTTCATTTTCATAGCACTGTTTTTAACACATTATCATCAAAAACCTATTTTCGACATGTACTATCACATGCATTTACAATGGAACTTATCTTATTAATATATAAACTTCCGTTACATGTGCTGTTTGGAGAAACTATTATATACGTTTTCCACTTTTATTAATCCGAACTTTATTCGTTGTTGGAACCTGTCTCTTTTTGGATAGGTCAAATTAAATACTAATGACACTTTAGAAAGAGCTACAATTAGGGGGTTACTAGTGATGATCAATGTATTTTCATGGAGAGATTTATGAGTTCTATGGGAATTTGCATAGTTCTATAAGTTGAGTTAAGGGCGATTGAGAGAGGTCTTCATTTTACTTGGGATACACGTCTCCCTGTGGTTTTGATGGAATAATTTGATTCTGCATTCAGATTCTAATCCAATATGTTTCGAATCTATTATTCAAGGCATTTGGAATATTATGAACAAATATTGACATATTAAATTATTTTTTGTGCTACGAGATGCTAATCAAGTTGTCAATTGATTGCCAAAAACTGGTCTTGATATAACAGTGAAGGATATGACTCTGTTTGTTGCTTCTCCTTTCTTACTTATTAGATCTGATCATCAGGGAGCCCCCTTAGTGTTTTTTTTTTTTTCTTTTAGGCTTATGCCCCGTTTTTGTACCAAAAAAAAAAAAAACACATTACAAAAAATATCCACCAAGCACACCCGAACAAATATCAACAAGCAAGGAGCAATAAACTGACAAAAGGTCTACGACGAAGTGGCATAAATACCCGTTCTGATCCAAACTCAAAAAGACAGGGTGCAATTGGGACAGGCTTGGGGCCCAGTCATGACCCGTCCTGGTAGCGGGTCAGAACCGAGGTAACCTGTCTTACCCGACCCGGTAACCCGGAACATATATATATATATATATATATATTTAAAACATGAAACCTAGTCTACTCCCTCACACCTCACCTGACCTCATCGTCTGTCACACCCCCTCTCCCTCGCGGTGCCGTCCTGGTTGCGGTCGTTGCTGTCTTCGCCGGTGGTTGAGCTGGTCCTAGCTGCTGCTCAGAGAACAAGTTGCCAAGCAGCAGCAGGTAATTCTCCTCTTCTCCTTTTCTCATTCCAAGGACTGGGTAGTCTTTTGCTTGGTTGCTAAGATAATGTAGTAACTCTAAATGTTAAAAATTTCAGTTGAATTTAACCCATTTGTGTTCTGGGTTGTGTCTGTTAATCTATGTTGTTTTTGATCCATGAACCCAGTTTTGTTTTCTGGGTAAGAATTGTTATTTTCACTTGTTATTGGTGTATCAAGAGCTTACATGTCTGACTATAGACTATGAAGTTCAATTGTAGTTGCAAATGCAAAGCTTTACTTATTTGATTTCTGATATGGTTAAAAGAGTATGGCTTTTAGTTCAAATTTATGAAATTATAGATGTAGATATTGATTGAAGTTAGTGAGACAGAACAGACAATTATCAGTGTCATACATCTTATTTTTATTTTTGTTCTTGGCTATGATGTTCACTGTAAATGGGATGTCGATAAAAAATATATATTTGGATTTAAGAGTTTTATTAGTTAGCTTATCAAAATGGTAACACTTCTAAATAATAGAAATAATGAAGAAAAAAGAAAGAAGAGTCTAGTGGAAGATTTTAAACCTGGAATAATTTGTTGTTGTCCTTGTCGTTGGTAGTTAATCGATATATAGAATGCACTTGTATTCCAATTAGAAATTTGAGTTGATGTGCATAGCTATAATTTCTTTTGAAACTTTATCATGAATGTAGTGAATCTTTTGATATTTGTAGTGAAACATTTGTAATGTAGCAAGTCTTATGTATTTGTATTTAAAAAATTTATGTATTACATGAATTTTATATTAATAATTATATAGATGTGGTGTTGTATTGTACTTAAATTAAACTATTGGAAGTTTAAATGTGTATCTTTTTTTTTGTATATTTGTTTTTTTGTTATTAATTTTATTATTAGTTAAAAATTAAATCGGATCAATGGATGTTAGGTTCAGGGCAAGTACTTCCAATCGGGTTCGGGTTTGGGGCGAAAAGTAGTAGCATGTGTGGGGCACCCCTAAAAAATTCCGGGTCAGGTGGAGCGGGCTGATCCGGACCAACCTGTTGCCATCCTTCCCACGTGAAAAACCTAGCAAGAAAAAGAGGGAAGCAGCAGCTGAAAACATAACAGTTTAGAAGCTATTTATTTATGGAATCAAAGTTGGGGGTTGTAGAAGAGGATATGATAGTTGACGATGAGATGTCGTTAGCATCATCATGGAATGACTACAAATTGGTACCATGGTTGAGGTGGGAGGAGTGGGATTCTGTTAGAGAAGGCCTCTTCTCTTCTTCAACTGACTCCGTTGCCTCTGCTCTCAATAGAGTAAGTCACATCTTAACACGATAAAGTCTCTAAAGGAAAGAAATCACCTAAGCTCTTTTTCTTGTAATAGGTATCTACATGGAGAAGCAGAGGATGCCTACCTGTTGTTATTGATGTCACTGCTTCCATTCTTGAAATTCGTCACAAAGATCCTTACTACAGGTAATCAATTTGTATGCTGATGGAGTTTTTTAAATAATTGTATAACTTTTGCCTTTAAGATGGTAATAATAGAAATCCATAGTTATGCACATATGTTTGCTAATCACAGAGATAAAGGGGATCAAACTACTGGTGCTTTACATTCAGAGCAATTGTTGGCTATGCTATATTGCATGGCAATCTTGAGGTTAGAATATTTTTCTTCTTCTAATTTCTTTATTATTTCCTATATTTGTTTTAATGGTTGTTACGTGCTGCTTTGCATCCAAATTAGGAATAAATATGTTAGAATGATGAATTAGTTCTCTCCTTTTATAAGATGCATCATTACAAGTATCAGCAGCAACTAGACTGGAAATTAAAGAACAAGAAAAAATGAAGTGGAGTGGAAGGAGTTGCTTTTAGGTATCGGATAGGTCATTGGGCAGTAATACGATTTGTAGGGAAAAATTGTAACCTTGTAGATAGCTGGGAATTGTATAGACAAAATCAGTGAATTAATGGGTCCCTATAAGGATCAATGGACCATGCAGTCTAACTATTCAAGAGCTCATTGTATAGTATTTGTTTATCTAATTGCATCTGTGCATTAAAATTAGAGCATTGAACTCCTACTTTGTTTCCTGGTTGTGTTTGTCCTTAATGTCAATGTCACAATGAAGAAGATTAAGTGACATTAAATTTGTTTTTGAAGGCTTGTGAACTGTGTGGTTGAGAAGACACGTAAAAGAACAGAGGTTTCAATTGCAGAGGCTGCTAATGCAATTGGTATTCCCCGTAAGCTGATTGATGTTCGACATGGTACGCAGTTTCCATGAATGATTTTCATACATGATTTTATTGACTGCCAGTTGTCTCCTTCACAATTAATCTTTTAAACCTCTGACATTTCCATAGTCTAGGCTTCAACACCAGACATCTTCTTACTCATACATGTTGCATATGGAAATGTAATGGCTGTAATTCTTTGTGTGCCCTTGTCTTTGGAGGCAGCAGTGGCTGTAGTGAGCCACAAAGTTTATGGTTCAGTCTCTAATTGATTTGCAATGCAAAACTGTTCCTGATGTTCTATGGTTGGTCTTAAAATTGTTAACTTACATCGTTATTCTTTTCCCTTTGGTATTTTTTAAATTGTAGAGGGTTCTCACCGTGATCTCCCCGCACTTCATGTAGTTCGGGATTGTTCGGATAAGGTATACTTTTCTTGTTGAAATTTCTTTCATTAGTTTTCGCACTTTCTTAAATTTGCAGTTTGAATGTAACTAGCTGAGAAACTTAGCCGTTAGTGTGAGCGTGAAACTATTGTTACATGAATATTTTCTGATTACTGCTGCCCTACATCTCCCTTGACTGTGATGAGATTATTATTTATGTCTATTTATATAGAACACGGCTGGTATACAATCTACCTTGCTGCTAAACTTTCGAAGTGTTGGATGTCGTCCAAAAGGACTGCTTATTAAATTGATTCCCTTTTTCATGATTGAAGCTTCTAAAATCTGAAATTTGAATTTGTGGGAACGCTATGAAATGCTTGCTTGATTAGGAATGCCTCTCACATATTGTGTTAAGGATAAACATGGGCATGATTTTATGTATTCTGGGTCAATAAACATATTTTTAATTTACCTATTTAAAAAATTCAGTTAAATCATTATGTGAAAATTGCAGTGAAACAATTATTTGATGATGCTTAAGTAATTTTTGTTGATCTTTGTATTCAAAAGTGAAGTAGATTGAATGATATTGCAGAACTTAATGATTAGTGAAAATGTGTTGTTTGGTTTGAAACCGTATGACAAATAGAACAATTGATAACTCTGAAGGTTCAATCGATTAATTTCAGAAAATATTGGTTGTATTGGTAATTTGGTATTAAATTATGTTAGAACACAACATATTTGAAATACATGGCTTAGGTAATCAGTCTTATCACCTTGTAAACTGTGATATTAATTTGAGATTATATAATGAATAATACATATGTCTCTGATTTCTCATACTTTTCAGGCTCTGGACTGGTTGAAAACCTATTATTGGGAGCCTCAAAAGCAGCAGATTCCATTTCAAGGAGATAAAATTGCTGACATCAGAAGAGAAATTAAGTCCAGACTTCATGAATTGGCTATTTGCTTGAAAAGTAACCAGAGTCCTGAACATAGTTCTTTACCAGTAAAAGCAAAACGTATGTAAAAGGTTCCTTGTTTCTCATTTGTCAGGAGAATTTTCTTTCTTTTGAATTGGGTTAAGCTGTGATCGTATTACCTTGAAATAAAATGGATTATGTATAAAATATTGCATTTGTTTTCTACTTTGACTATATGACCAACATAACAGGTGAAATCCAATGGACTCTATATACAGGCCTTCCAGCAAAATAATACATTATCAAAATAATCCTAATTTTTAATTCTTAATAAAACTTATGTGAATAAAATCCACTGAACAATGACCAAACTGACTACCAACGACATTTGCTCCTATACCGGATTGATGCTTTTGTTATTCTGTTAAGTTGGTCTGATCTTGGCCACAAAAATGGCTCTTCTTCTCTGATTATTGATATTGCAGTGCTTTTATTATTTGAAATATTTCTTGTACCTTGTCTTTTTTACTATCTCTCTCTCTCTCTTTTTTATTGAGCAAAACCTTTTGACCAAGCCTGTGTAATTGCAATTTTTGTCATCCTCGTCTTTTTTATTCTTTTTATTAACTAGAAAATTCTCTCTCTCTCTCTCCCTCTCTCTCTTGCTCGCTTTTATTGGTCAAAAACGTTTGACCAAGCCTGTGTAATTGCAATTTTCAACATCCTCCTCTTCTTCTTTATTCCTTTTAGTAGCTAGAAAATAATAAGAAGAAAAAGAAGATGAAATAAGAAATAGAGGACTAACTTTTTAATTTGGAAGTTCATGCTTTAATTTCATTTAGCATGTTTATGTTTATAGGTGGAAAATATTGTGAAGGGCTTTGTGGCCGTAATAAGTTTTTGTCAATTATGTCAGGCAAGCTCCATTCAACCAAATCTGGAGGTTAGACCATTTACTGTAGTTAATTTAATTCTTGTAGATATTAAACCACAATTTTTATTTAATTTGAAAATCTCAACTTAATGCAGTGTTAAAGGTCACTGATTAGGTGATCATATATATGAAGCCCATGGCTTGAAGTTGAGGCTGTTTCTCATTAAAATAATTGTCACTTTTTTGCTCATAGTAGCCATGCATTTAAATTTTTACAGAAAGCTTGTATAAGTACCCTTATTATAATGTGGCTTCATTGTTCGTATGGTTTATTGGTTTAGTCACTATGCATATTGAGATATTAAAGATCCGTTTAGCTTAAATAATTCGTCTGAAACGTTTGGGAAACTGTACATTGTGTTCAGAACTATGCTATTTCTTCTGGTGGATAAAATATTATCATGGTACTTTTGTCAATGATCCTATGTGAGCTGTGAGTTAAGTCACTCATCTGTGGATCGGTTTAGTTGCATTGTATTTTCTGATCAATGAACTTGTACTTTCAGGTTCTAAGAGAAAAATGACCAAGTGCTTGAAGATTCTTGTACAGTTGTATATTTCCTACTCCTCAGAAATTGCATCAGTGTTGTTGGAGCTCTTGCTGGACTCATTAGATTCCTCAACTTTGGAGTTCACAAATGGTTCTGATGTACTCCAAAGCTTAAACACGTTATTGGTTGATTGGACATCTGTAATATCTAGATTCTCGAATAAGGAACCAGAACTACTTCTGACTCTTCTCAAGGAAGTTCTTGATAGAATCGAGAGTGAGGAAAGGAGAAAATATGAGACCGGTAATCACCTATTCTTCCTCCTTGTGACCACTCTATTATTTATATATTCCGAAGGTCTCCTATGGTTCAGAATATTTTCATACATTTGAGAGTCTACACAAGATGTTCCCTAAACAGGATTTTGATATGATCTAGAATTTCTTTTCTGAAGAACCTTGAGTGCACAGCTTTAGTAACAAAAATAAATAAGATTGACACCTAAAACAATGGACAAGATCATAGAACCATGCAAATGTCAAACATCAAGTACTTGAAGCTCGAACAAAACCTATAATTTGTTACCCCATTCATCTTGAAGAAAAAAGCTTTGAATAAGTTAGGAGATTAATTCAATGTTGGTAGTCAGAAAGAGTGGGCCCATGATTAGCAAGTATGTCACCCATTGGGTTATCTTGAAGACATGGTCTAGAATGTGATAGTCACAGCACTCTAATCTGTTTATATTAGCAACAGTGTTGTACTGGAATGAAATTGTTAGATTGCTGCTGTTAGAGAGTGAACTTATATATTTTTGTTTGACTATTTTTTATTAGCTTAAGCTTTTCAGCCCAGTGTACTTAATATGGTATCAAAGTTATATTTGTCCTAGGAGTCCTTGATTCGATTTTCTCCATATGATTATATTTGAATTTGATATTTGAATGTGTATTTGTATTCGGGCTTAGTCCACGTGCCAAGCTGGTCGGTTTGACATGTGAGGGGTATGTTAGAGAGCAAGCTTATGTTTTATTGTTAGATCTCTTTCTATTACGTTAAATTTTTGGTGTAGCGGTAACTAATAGCCGTGATTTTTTTTTTTTTTTGGTAAATGCATGTTGCCATCTAATTCTATATGTAACATTTGGGCTGGTACTGCAATGCTGTGCTGGTATATGACTTTATAATAAGATATTATTGATGAATTTTGGTGAGAGATCAGCCTGATGAACCATGCAATTTGTTTAACGTGGTGTTAAAAGTCTTTCGTTCGTGGCTATAATTTTGTTTGGTGGTGATTGATGCAGTTAATTACTTAATTAAAGTAATATTTTTCTTGTTGAAGTGCTTTTCCTTAAAAATATTTTCATACATAGTCATCTAAGTGACAGAATGAAATTCACATCACACCTTCAGGACTTCTTATTAAGAACAAATAAATTAACAAAAGCTAAAGGGCATAAAATTTGTTGACAAAAGAAGCCTGCAAGTACAGAGCACAAATCCACAAATTTGAAAGTGTTAAGAAATGTGCAAATGTTCAGTGCCACCATTACTGTGATGTATACCTACTCTTTGACTTTTGAAATCTATGACTTGTTAGGCAATTTTTATGCTTCATTCAGAATTATTATTTTTATTATCACTTGAGCTGATGACTTTGTATGCTTTTTTATTCTTGATCATTCTTTGTTCAAACCCTTGATGAGCAAAAACCTTCTTTGTTATTAAGGAATTAGCCTGATGTGGGATAATATAGAATTACTGTTACATGGGGTTTGAGGTTCACATCAGTTTGTACAAATAAATCTTGTATCTCTCTTTGTAACTGATCCTTTCTGAATCCTGTCTAGGGGGACAGAATCAGGCATCATCAGAATATAGAGTGGGAACTCGTCAGATAGAACACCTTTCTTATTTGTTTGCTTGGTTGGTTGGACTTTTAAGGAGACTAAAGCTTCTCCGCAGTACTGATTCTGCAGCCGAAGTCAAAGTCTCCTCAACAGGAAAGAACTTCCAAAATGCAACTTTGGTGGAGCTTCTACGTAAATGTCTGCTATTATCAGCTACTGATAACAAACTGCTTATGGATTCAGCCCTTGATCTTGCCCAATTGGTGGGAAATACCACCCTCTCAGAGAAACTTAACAAGCTCTCTTCAATTTATTTATCAAATTTAGATGTTACAGAAGAAAACACCTCAGTCATAATTTCCAAGAACCTTCTTACCCGGCAGGAGGATTCCTCCATCCGTGAAGCTGCTAAGAAGCTTGAGTTAATTAAACGAAAGAGGATGGAGAGCAGGACTAAGACCATGTATAATGGTGGAGATATGCGAGCTTTGAACAGATGGGCCGTGGCGAAATCATGGAACCCATGTCCAATTGGTATGTTGCCTCGTGATGTTGGATCTTCTGGTCAGCTCCCAGTTCTTGATTATATTGACAATAAACAAACCGGTCCTGGGCAATCTGAAATAAAAGAGATGTGGAAACTGAAACAGTGTAGTGGCAAGAGAGAAGCTCATTGTAAAACTGAGCTATTAGATAGCTCTACTGTTAAGAAGAATAAGAAGACACCGGTTTGTCAGATATCAGACGAGGAGGATGTTTTTCCGCCTGGAGGAGCCACCGAAGGCTGTCTTATGATAGGTGGGGTCTGGAAGAAAGTTGGGGAGCAAGAGCTTCAGGCCATTGAGTCTGGTGTAAGGATTCTGGTCTAATTATAACTTAAATTTTCTATTTATATATCCGATCAGGGTATCCATCTTACATTATGCTACTGGCAAATCGCCATGATATCAATTTTGGTTAGGTTGTGCTTTTAGCTACAGTTTTGGTTATGTTATGGTTTGATCCAATTCATTTATAGTTTCTAATCTCTTAAATGGTTGGTTGTCAGTGGTAATGGTGTTTTAAAATCTTGGCTGCTAGTCTAGTATTGCTTCTAACGTATAGGAGGACTTAATAAAATATTGACTAATTAATTGAAAACTTATAAAAACCAAAAGTCTATTCTGGATTTATAAACTGTTTGTAAATTATGTTTATTTTCTTCATGAATCAACTAAAGATACATTAAATAGACATGAATCAATTTAAGATACATTAAATTAATAAACAAATTAAATTTATTGAGCTACCTATTTAATTAAATAAATTTTATTCTAATTGTATTAACTTAATCAAATGTATTCGATGTATTTCATTAAAGATAAACTTTATTTAAGACAAATTACTTAAAATCCATAATGAGTAAAAGTGTTTAAAAATCGACGACAGGTGAAATGAGTCAAAGAATTACTTTAGTCTTTGAAGCTTTAAAAAGTATCAAGTTTTTAGAATTTTTAAAAACAGTTTTTTTTCATCTCTAATTTTTTTAAATTCTTCAAAAATATCCAAACCGTCGATCAATTGACAATCAATATTAATAGAATACGTAAAAAAATGCTTTTACCCTTAATGGTTGTTAGTTTCAAATAAATTATTAAATTATTCTAATTAAATAATGAATGGACAAGTTAAATTATTTAACATGTCTTTAAATTTAAATTGTTAAATTACAATTTAAATAGTAGTAACCGTTGATTATTGATTGACTGATAGTTTAAACCTTTTTGAAGAGTTTTATAAAAGTTAGAGATAAAAAGAGCTATTTTCAAAATAATTTTAATAATTTAATATTTTCTTGAACCTTGAGGATTAAATGAAGTTTTCCAAAAAATATTTGTAGTTATTTTTTTTTCTTTAAATTGAACTTAAAAGCTACAATTAGGGGCAAGCAAAATAACCCGAACAGAGTTAGACCGTACCAACCAGAAGATATCGGTTCTTCACTAGACTTCGGTTCGGTCTTGAATGATTAAAAATCGATTTTTTAAATCGGTTCCATTCGGTTGTGGTAGGAAAAACTGCCTGGAATAGAAAATTGAATTTTATTAAAAAAAATCCTAAAACTGTAAAAGCCTCACCTACCTCACTCTTCCACTCTCTTCTCACACTCTAACTGTCTTCCCTCGTCTTACTGTCACCGTCTTCATCTCACTCTCATCTCCCATCTCACCGGACCCTGTCGCTCGTTCTCCCCTTGGCCGCCGCTCGCTCCGCCGTTTTTCAAGCCGTTCGTCGCTCCTTCACCTGCCGCCGCCGCTCGTCACTCCGTGAGTTATCTTTTCTCTTCTTCTCCTCTTCTCCTCTCTTTCTTTTCGCATTTTATCTTTTTGCTGCTTGTCATCGCGTGGTTCTCCCTCTTCGTCGACGGCAAGCTTTGTTTTTTGTTCTTGTTTTTTGGTTGGGGTTCGGTTTATTTTGTGTAAAGGTTTGATTTTTATTGCTTTTGGTTTTTGGTTCTGATTTAAGGTTTGGTTTGATTGTTGGAAAGTTTATATCTTTTTGTGGTTTTCTTGTTTTGATGGTTGGTATTTGATGTGGGTTGATGATGATTATGTTTGTCTTTCTTGCTTTTGATTGATTTTTATGTTATGGATTTTGAGGACTTGTATGTGTGTAAACCGATGTGGACTGGACTGAACCGAATTCAGTTCGGTTCAACTGATTTTTCGGTTTCAGTTTGGTTTTGCCCAAAACCAAACCAAACCGTGCCTATAAAAGTTGGACACCCTGAGATTAATTTGATTGTTGACAGCATTGAGTAATTTAGTGAGAGAGGATGGAAATGAAGGGTACTCCGTCTCTTCATGGGTACAGCATGCCTGCAGAGTGGGAACCCCATTCACAGACTTGGATGGGTTGGCCTGTAAGCAGCTTCTCACTTGTCTTCATCATCTTTCTCTACATTAATTTACTTTTTCCTGCGGAGATATAGTTTGGCATGTATGTTTGTTGTCAGGAACGTGCAGATAACTGGCGAGACAATGCAGTGCATGCTCAACGTGTATTTGCCAAGGTAGCAACAGCAATCTCTAAGTTTGAGCCAGTGACTGTCTGTGCAAGTGCTGCTCAGGTTGGTAGGATTTGCAGTTGATTGAACCCCTTTAGGTTTAAATATGCTCTTTGTTTGATGTTGTTCAAGATGTTTTACTTAGTGGGATAATGCGCGAAGTCAGCTACCGGAAAATATCAGGGTTATTGAGATGAGCATGAATGATTCTTGGTTTCGAGACACCGGCCCAACTGTGAGCTTTTTCATTCTTTACTAGAAATTGTTCTCACATGCAATGTTTTAAAAGGCGAGGCGAGGCGTCGCTTCAAGGCGCCGCCTCGCCGCCTTAGGGTCTAAGGCGCCTCAAGGCGCACATACAAGGCGTAACAGCTGAAAAAACCCGCCTCTGGAGGGTGAGGCGACCGCCTCTGGCCGCCTTCAGCCGAGGCACCTTGAGTCAGTCCAGAGGCGGTCCAGACCATCAATTGTATGAAAAAAAAAATTGAAACTCAGAACAGATTAACACCAAAAAAACACACAAAAAGAAAGATACAAACACACCAAAAATACACACAAACACACCGTTTTTAGAGGTTTTAGAATTGGAAACTTGGAGCAGTTTACCACACCAAAAAATACATACACAAAACACATACAAACACACGAAAAGAAACACAAACTCTACCAGTTTTAGAATATGAGTTGAGTCGGCAGTGTGTGATTGTAAGTTGAGTCGGCGGTGGGACTTGGGAGGGAAGAGCAAAGAGCGAAGCGAGAGTGAAGTGAAGGTCTGTAACATTTTCATAGTTTATATATATATATAATGATAAAGAATTAAAAAGTAAGTTAGTGGGATAATAAAAAATAATAAAAATTGAGTTAGTGGGGTGAGATTTTTATAGTTTATATATATAAAATGATAAAAAATTGAAAAATGAGTCAGTGGGATGGGAGATTGAAAAAAAAAAGTTAGTAGGGTGCGTAGGGTGAGGTTTATATATATATACATATATATATATGTATGTATTGATTAAAAAAATAATTTTTTTTGAAATACATAAAAAATATATTATTAGGATGGAAATTTATAAATTATATACGTAATTACAAAAAATAAAAATTAAGTTAGTGGGATGGATTTTATAGTTTTTATATATATAATATAATAAGAAATCATATATATAATAATAATAAATAATTTTTTTCAAAGAAAAAAATTAAGTTAGTGGAGTGAGATTTTATAATCTATATATATAAAATGATAAAAAATAATATCATCTCCATTACTCAAGTCTCAATACATCTTCTCCATTAAACATTTCAAGTTAGGTTTTTTTTTTTTTTTTTTTTATCAATTGGATTGAGGCTACTGCTTTAATCGCCTCAAGGCGACCGCCTCGCCTCGTCTCGCCTTTCGCCTTTTAAAACATTGCTCACATGGTCAGTTTACCTTATTTTTGCCTTTAAAATTGTTTTGGTTATTCTTTTTGCCCTCATAGATTGTTGTGAATAAGAACGCATCAGGTTTGGATAATTCTGTACCAAAGGTTGCTGGAATTGATTGGAATTTCAATAGTTGGGGAGGTGAGCTTTAGAATTTTCAAGCTTCATTTGTATGTATGTGTATAGATGATAAACAGACGTAATGGATCAAATGATGATCTTAGTATCTTACTCAATAGTGATTGTTTGCCTCAAGAAAATGAAAAGTCTCGAGCAGTTTATTTTGAGAATGGTAATGACTGTCTGACACTAAATATTAAAAGCATATTCGTGAGTGTTGCTTATGTAATTCCTGTGGTAAGAGCGTAGCATATTGGGGTACTTCACATTTCTCACTGAAGCATCCTTTGTCTTGTATCTTTATCATTGTTGAAAGAATGGATACCAAGACTCCCAATCACATATGTGAAGACACTTCCCTGATTAATGATTGTAGTTGTGTCAATCCTTTTCGCTTAAGTCTACATGTATTTACTGTGGGCCCTTCTCTTAGAGAACGTTGCTCGTATTTTTTCAGGGATTGATGATGGTTGTTACCAGGATTGGAGTCTTGACCTTCTTGTGGCAAGGAAGGTCTGTGTAGTAGAATACATTCCAGATTTATGCTTATGTTCCTATGTTCTCTGCCGACTGAGTTTTGTTTGTTGATATGCTATCTAATTTATCATTTGCTGTTAGATTCTGGGAATTGAGAGGCTGCCTAGGTTTTTTCATTCTATGATTCTTGAAGGTGGAAGTATACATGTGGATGGAGAAGGTAACGTTGAACTCTGTGCAGTTTGGTTCGTTTATGCAGAATAACTTTTTGTGAAAAATAGAGTGTGAACTTGCCTTTTAGAAGCTAAACAATTTCTTTTAATATTGCTATTAGAAAATTTTTTGACATCTACCCTAAAAAGGAATAAAGCTACATTTTGCCTCTTGTTACTCATTTGCTTTAAATATTTGGAGAGGATCTGTTATCTGTCTTTTATTGGTTTGCAAACTAGCATGCTAACAATAAAAGAAGAGTGAAGTGTGAAACCCTTCCTTAGCTGATCTTTCATTCTTCTTCATATACATAATATGCTGAGGAGAAAAAGCATCACTTACTGAAAAATTGCACCTGCAATGCTTTCTCATGTCAAATACATATGATAATTTGGTTGTTCCTTATGACGGTTTTCAGATAATTCCAGCATATTGTTAGTAAACATTAGATCCAGCTGCTCAAACTAATGAGATTGAATATTCATTGGAGTGCTTGGATGGTTTTTATTTGTGACTTCATTATAGACATGTTTCTTCAACATTTCTAGGGGTGAATTTGATTGAAAGATGTTTGCTCATGGGATGCTGAACTCCTAGAATCTCTTTCTTTGCATATGTATCTTTCTAGTAATTTAGTTTTATTATAATGCACTTCTCACTCAAATGTCTCTTGGGCAGTTACTTCCTTAGCTGTTGCAAGTTTTATAAAATGCTTAAACAATGAAAAGAGATTTTCTCTGGGATTTAGGGATTAATTGAATCTTTTAAGGATTACTGGATTTAGCTTTACACTCATCTTTATGCTCACTATGCTGTTAATAAAGAAAGACAACTACTGCCAGTGAAAAATTGATGTATCTCAGAGTCTTGTAGATTGTATTTATTTGTGGCATGCTATCAAATTCATTATAAATGCATCAGATGCATTTCAATTTTCACCTACTGGGAAGTCAGAACTTTGTTTTCTCTTGTTACAGAAACGACCTTTGATTGTTAAGCATTTCTGTCTACAGGCAATATAATGGTTGTACATTTTATTCATTCAGCATCTTTGGTTGTTCCCTTCAGGTACTTGCTTAACCACCGAGGAATGCCTTTTAAATAAAAATAGGAATCCACATTTGACGAAAGAGCAAATAGAGGGTGAATTGAAGGCATATCTTGGAGTTACAAAGGTTATTTGGTTGCCTTGTGGATTATATGGTATTTTTCTTAGTGTTTGCTTATTTTGGCAATAGTGATATAGCTGACACTTATTAATTAGGGTAAATTTCATTTTCATCCTTATGTTTTGGAAAAGTGTCAAATTTTTAACTATGTTTTGAAAACGCATCAAATCTTACAAATTTCAAAAAAGTATCAAATTAATCCCTCTTGTCATTCAATTGATGGTCAAACCTAACGGATAGTATGGTGGGCGATAGGTGATGATGATATCCACTGTTTTGATTTAACAGGTGATGATGATACTAATGGTCATATAGACAACATGTGCTGCTTTGCGAAGCCAGGTGTGGTTTTGTTGTCTTGGACTGATGATGAAACAGATCCTCAGTATGAACGATCTGCGGAAGTCTATTCTGTTCTCTCCAATGCTACAGATGCTGCTGGTCGGAAATTTCAAATAATTAAACTGCATGTACCGGGGCCACTTTATATGACTGAGGAAGAATCTGCTGGGGTTATTCAGGCAAGCATTTTGCAGTCCTACAATTTATCTCTCATGCTTCTCCATCTTATTCACAAATTGTGAAGAAAGCTAGCTTAATATCCAAGAAATGGTCGTATGTGATAATTATCCAAATACACCTTTAGCAAGGCTACCCAAGGTGAAATTTATTTGTGCGAGAGAGAATTTTGAATTCTTGCATCCATCATTTGGAATAAGTATAAACTTAGGAGAGTGGTATGGCATTATAAATTTTGAGGCTTGGGGACTTAATGGATTGATTTTATGCTCTTCAATTTCACTGCAACAGGATGGTGAGGCTAAACCTAGACTTCCAGGGACAAGACTTGCTGCTTCGTATGTAAACTTTTACATAGCGAATGGAGGGATCATCACACCACAGTTTGGGGACCAAAAGTGGGATGATGAAGCAGTTCGTGTCCTGTCTCAAGCCTTTCCAAGTCATGAAGTAAGCAAGCTATTCTGTTAGATATACAGTAGGTTATTCCAGTCCATGTTTGGATAAAAAATTGATCATTCTGGTTGATGTGTTAAACGATGAGTTACATTTAGGTGGTGTGCAAAAAATTGATATAGTTTTACAAATGAATTCCCAAATAAAACATGACCTAGAAAAAAGTTGTTCTTCATACTCGAGTATTAACATAAAAAAGATAAGGATTTTTCAATCTATTAGTATTATGAGGTTCCAATAGCTGGATTTAAATGGTCAGATACCAATTGCGAAGGCATTTCATTTGGTTTTTTTATCCGTTTCTCGATGTGACCAGCAAAATTGTGATGTTCTGTACGTGCGCTCAAAAAGAACTAGAAAAAGTAGAAAAACCTGCCAACAGTGTCGAGCATGCATTCAGTCTTTATTTTGCACTGTCAATTAACACATTAGTTTGTGCCATTTTGTCATGCCAAATGTTATCACTTCTAATTTATTACAGTGATCCAGTCTTTATGACAGGTTTCCACTCCTTGATTGTGTCGTAATAGGACATAGAAACATGATAATACCGTAGAACTTAAGATACTTTGAAATTAATATGGAGTATACATGGAATTGTCACCTTCATCAAATACAGTAATAATAAAAGGAAAGAGACGTAGAATATTTGTGAATGGTAGTTTTATAATATGGGGATAGACTCATTATGAAATGCATACAAGACTCATTTCAAATGCTTACATAATTGATAGGTATTGATGTTATATTCGTTGAACAGGGATCTGCCTTCTTATTGTTTCTTTTATGGACTCATGCCATGGTTATCTGTCTCAGGTGGTGGGAATAGAAGGTGCAAGGGAGATTGTTTTGGGAGGTGGAAATATACATTGCATTACTCAACAACAACCAGCCATTTCCACCTAGCATTGTGGAGTGCAACCGATTAGTTTTATACATTGAATCCCTAAACTTAAAAGAGTCAGATATGCCTTCTATACTCTACCTTGTATGTTGGCCTATTAATGTGCAGCCTAAGATGATTAATCAATTCTTAGGGATCTAATCTTGCTCATATGGGGGTATTGACAGTATTATGGGGGGTTTTGAGAGTATTTTGTTTATATTTGTGTTGTAACTCTATTTAGAATCCTTGAATAAGTTGGCATTTCTTGTTTAACCTATTTGATCAATAACAATGTTTCAAAGATCACTTACCGTTAATTGACCAGCGAGACAACGGTTAACGATTTATCGGTTACTCGGTGATTAATAGACGAGTACTATTTATTGATGGTTAAACTGGATCAAACTTATAAAAAGAAAATTTAAAAAGGATATTAATGTTATTATGATCAAAATTTAAATATTAATGTGATTTTATTAAATCTCAGGGTCTTTTTTTTTATAATTCTCCCTAATATATTTATAAACATTACATATCCTCACACAAAACCTAGTCGTCCACCCCTTCACCCCTTTCTCTCATAACCACGACTTGTTTATCATCTCACTTTATGCCTTCTCTCACGGCCTCATGGATGTCTTTAGCCTCTTCTAATGGTCTCACCTTCCTCTCTCACTCATTTCTCTCACCTCATCTCATGCTACGCTAGTCACCTCATACTGCAACGGTGTTCAAAGTAATTATGGGATAGAAAATAATTGGATTATGATGGCTTTGGGTGTTGACTTTCAATTTGCAAGCTGTTCTGTTTTTTTTTTTTGGGAGCTTAGTGTGTTTGTGTGTATGAGAGTGAGTGTTTGATAGTTTTATTATTATTATATATGAGATTTGTCTCACTCTCTCGTATTTTAATTGTAAAATATATAAAAAGATAATAAGACATATTTTATGGGAAGTGGTAAAAAATAAAAGCATATTTTGCTAAGTAATTGCAATGGAAATGAGAATATTTAAAAGAATGATAAGATTTTTTTATAAGAATAATGTCAGACTTTTCAAATGTTTTATTTAAAATTTTATCTAAATAATATAATATATGAGTTGTTAAGATCTTATTAATTATTACATCATCTCATGATTTATAAGATTTTGATAACTTATATGTTACATCAATTAAATATAGATTTGGACGAAATATTTGAAAAATTTAACATTACATTTGTTATAAACTATATATATATATTTTTTCATAAAAATCACTTCAAAATTAATTCAAATCCATTATTTAAATGAAATATGTGAATTCAATGACTTTTTAAATATACTTAGATTTCATTGAATTCCATATAAATTTGAATTAAATACATTTTTAATTTTAATGAATTTCATACAACTCTGGATTGAATATATTTAGATTTTAATGAAATTAATTCAAATCTGAATTGAATACATTAAAACTTTAAAATGTTTTACAATAAAATTTTTTTATACTTTTATTCAATTTAAAAATTAATTTGATGTAGTTTTATTATTTTGTTGCTTTCAATCTAAAGTGATAATACATTTAAAACATAATAACATTATATCTAATCAAGGGGTATTAAAAAAAAAGGTGGAAATTGGATATAAGGGAACAGTTGAAAGAGTGAGACACTTGTAAGACGTAAGTTAAATATAAAATAAAAGAAGATAGAAAAATGAGTTAATGTCTGGTAAATCATTGACATTAAAAAAAAATATTGAAGGACGTTGAAATCACATCAAATATAGAAGGAGAGCTATTGTGAGGTGCTCGTGAGTGAGATCTACAAGGCCCTGGTTGATGAGGAATTGAAAAAACTCCCTCGTCCCTGGCTGGCGTTTGAGAGAAGACACAATTGAATTGATTGGGAGATGGGTTGCTCCTTTTCAGGGCTGAATGCGTTGTACGACGCCGTGAATGGGGGAGGAGACGTCTGGATCAACGACAACAGGTTCAGGATCCTCAGGCAGCTGGGTGAGGGCGGCTTCGCTTACGTCTTTCTCGTCAAGGAAGTCCTCTCCGACTCCTCCGCCTCCACTCCTCTCGCCAAGAAAGTCAAGGACCCTTCTCATCTCTCCGGTTTGTTCGTTTCTCGATCTGATTTCATTGTTATCAGATTTGCATCACTTTTAATCTAGAAATGATTGATTTGATTGGCTGGGTGCAGATGATGGCACTTATGCAATGAAGAAAGTCCTGATTCAGAATAACGAGCAGCTGGAGTTGGTGCGCGAGGAGATTCGCGTGTCTTCGCTGTTTAGTCATGCCAATCTGCTTCCGCTTCTTGATCATGCTATTATTTCTGTTAAGGTATCAAAGCTCGTACAACGATACTTGTTTACGGTTAAATGGGTATGTAGAGTTGTGTTTTCTTGAATCAGTTGAGGTCTTCAAACATAACATGCCACACGAGTATCAGCTCATAGACATGAGAGATTTTATTGAAAAAATAAAAAATAGCCGGATTCAAATTCGTGTAATGCAAACCAATCAACAATAGTTAACATAATTTATAATTAGGAATACCTCATTGATCTTGTTGATAGAGACAACATATGCATCGATGAAGGGAATCGAGCCTTTATAATCGGGGAGAACGAACCTTAAGGCTAAAGTTAGTCAAAACTATTGGCAACCATGTTACCCGCTTCATTCATGAGTACGAGGGGAACAAATTTGAAATAAGTTTTTGAAATCTCATCATTTGTGCTGTTCACTTGTTTATAGAGAGAGTAATAAGATTGCTGATCTTTGGCCTAGCTTTTAGGTGTTTGTATCACTTGTTTACTATCTTTTTTTTTCTTAATTTTATTTTTTATTTTTATAATTGTTTAATAAACTTTAGTTGAAGGATTTATTTGGATTGGCTAGGCTACCCCAGATGGACCACGGAAGCATGAAGCATACTTGCTATTTCCTGTTCATTTGGATGGAACATTATTGGACAATGCCAAAGCCATGAAAGCTAAGAAGGAATTCTTTTCCACCACAGATGTTCTTCAAATTTTTCGGCAGGTGAATATCTGCATAATTTTTCTTCTTAGTTATTGATGTTTTTCCTTCTGCATACAAATTCTGAAGCATGAAATATTTATTGTTCCTTGGAAATTCTGCACCCTCACCTGAGAAAAAAACAGATGATACTGCTGAGATTGCAAATACATCTTATATATCTGCAAATGCACATATCCACAAAGAACTTGGACTGTTTGATGTTGAAATGAGTTTATATTTTGGGACAAGGTCACTTACACTTTTACAGTGATGTCATATGGTGATTACCATTTGATATAGTGTACCATACTTAGACTAAGCAATATTATTACCACAGCTTTGTGCAGGACTCAAACATATGCACGGTCTTGAGCCCCCATATGCCCATAATGATGTCAAACCTGGTAATATTCTGATAACTCATAGAAAAGGGCAACCACCGGTTGCAATATTGATGGATTTTGGCAGTGCTCGACCTGCAAGGAGGCAGATTCGCTCTCGTTCAGAGGCATTACAATTGCAGGTGGCTATTATTTGTCTCATCTCTATTAATATATTGCTTATTTTAGTCCCCTGTTATAGTTCTCTTCTCACAGTTTGCTGGTTTCACTGGCTAGTATAAGCAAGTAATTTTTTCTTTCCAGTGTCAGTTGTTTCATTCCATGCTAATGGTTGGACTTTGGGTGTTTATTGTTAGGAATGGGCATCAGAGCATTGTTCTGCACCTTTCCGAGCTCCTGAGCTATGGGATTGCCCAAGCCATGCAGATATTGATGAGAGAACTGATATTTGGTCACTAGGATGCACTTTATATGCAATAATGTGAGGACTAATCCTGCCATTTTTCTGCGATCGTTTTTGTTTTGACAACAGCGAATTGTTTGAATTGGGTTTCCCCTCAATTTGATGGCAAGTTTTTATGCTTGGTTTTTATTTACATTTCTTAAAAGAATTACATGACAATTTAACTCATAGGTAAACAAACCAACCTCACGTTGCCCATTCGGCTTTAGTGTGAGTAGTATTGGATGCCAATGCCTCTTGTACATTAGTTAGAGATCTCATTAACTTACTAGGACCCACTTGGAATTGTGGATCGTGTGTGGTAGTAAGCCATGTACAGAAGCTTTTAGAGGATTACTGGTATATGAATCTTTTAGATCATATCAGCACCTATGTCAATTGACCAATTGATGCTTCAACATTGATTAAAGTGTTAGCCTTATTGTTGCAATTTTAATACCTGGCCCAGATATTCAACCATGATTATTTTAGAACTTAACTAGTTAGACAGAAGTACATAGTCCACGATGGCTGCCCATGATATTGACTGCCGGAATGTTCATTACACCCTATTGAACTGCTACATGGTGCAAATCCCAATATCTTGGCATTTGTTACATGTTTTTAGAGTGATGACAACATCAATATTGCTGTTATAATTCTTATTAAAATCAAATATTTTGTTTTTCCTTTTCTTGATTGAAGATCCTCAATTGCTATTTTCTTTCATGTCATGCATATACAGAATCTGAATAATGTTTGATCAAATGATTTGTAGATTCTATTGAAATTTATTGAGTGGTATAAACTAATAAGTTTTACTCCTGGTGTATCGTTCTAATAGACATTCACCAAATTTTGGTCACATGGTTTCCTTTTCTAGGGAGTTTTTAGCTGCTTTTGAATTATAAGAATGTGCTTTTGGGACCAAGTGGAATGTGAATACATTTTTTCCTACACTATCGTTCTTCTAAGGACTGGTTCATTAAAGCAAGACTATCTTCATGTCTTCTGGTTTCTTATGGGACATTTTTTTCAGGTATGGCGTATCTCCATTTGAGTATGCACTTGGAGAATCTGGAGGAAGCCTTCAGTTGGCCATTGTAAATGCACAGGTAAAATGGCCAACTGGACCTAATCCACCTTATCCAGAAGCTCTCCACAAGTTTGTGACATGGATGCTTCAGCCCCAGGCTGCAGTTCGCCCATGCATTGATGATATTATAATTCATGTTGACAAGTTGATCTCAAAGTTTTCTCAGTGAGATGAAATTCGAAAAAGGAAACGAACAAGTTATGCACAGGTTGATTGAGCAAATATCTGTAGCTTGGGCTAATGTCAGTCATCGTGCACAGATTTTATACTTAGGAGTGGAAATGGAATTTATAGTGAAACCAATTCCTTGTTATGTTGTTGCACAGATGATTACATTTTCTAGTAATTTTGGGGGTTGTGCATTGGATTAATATTATTAGCGTACTCTGCTGTTATTAGATTTTTGCATCTGTAACTTATTGAAGTTCATATCTCTATTTATACAAGAAGATTCGATTCAATATAAGATCTTGTGATCATGTCCACCTAATAATGTTTCTAAGATCTTGTGCTAATGTGTCCTAGATTTCTGTAGTAAGCGATTACTTTGCTCTCTAATTGCTGTGCATACAAATAAAATCTCATGTTCTCTATACTCTACTGCTTCAAAGGCAAAACATTCGCTTGTAAGGCATACCTTGCTCCTTGTCATTAGATTTTCTAGGAAATGGGTTATTGAATTGGGCTTTCTAAGACTCCTTTTTAATCCTCTACAGTAACATATCTAATACTGCCAGCCTTCCAGGCATGGCCGATCCTGGAAAGTGGCAGCCTAGTACGATATTGACTGCTGCCGTGACACTGAATATTATGAAAAGTGTCACTTTTATTAGTCCTGGATTTGATGAGTTTTTCTGTGCAAATTAAGTTTCCTGTATTGTTAAAACTACAAGATTATGAATAAAGACTCAGCTGTCAGCAACTCAAAGGCATTTTTGTTCATTACATTAACCATTTCGTTCTTGTTAATTTCATTAGCTACAATATCAACTTTCTTTCACAACTTAATTTACCATATAAACCAGTAAACTAAACTGCTTAAACTGTCATAGGAGAGACAGTTAATGATAGTTATAGCCTAAATCAACACTCTGAAAAGATTTCAAAAAGCAACAATGTGTGAGCCCCCACAAGAACCTGCAGCCCCCATTCCTAGGCCCACCTGAGGCGCAGATGATCTTCAGCCACTAAAAATCCTGAACGCTTCACTTTTTGGATTCTCTCCCTCCTTTCCCTCCTTACAGTAGCTCACTCCACCCTCTTCCACAGACCTTTCCCCTGCTCACAAGAAACAAACTACGGATAGAATAGAATTCAGACACGGTGTGTACCTCCCAAATCAAATCATGTTGAAGATGAATTCTACTGGAGGTGGTTGTTTCGGCAACTGGACGCGTTTCTGTGACACATGTGAGGCAACAGCCTGCCCAATCTATTATGACACTGCCTTGGCTTACCTCTGCAAGAACTGTGATGAACGAGTTCATGCTTCCAATACAATTGGCTTGTCAACTGAACATGGGTGGATCTACCCTGAAAGCGAGCATGTGCCAGCAGCTTTCACCTGCTCTGCCAATGCACTGGCTCATCAGCATATTCAGGTTCCAATTCCTCCTTTTACTGGCCTAGCATATGCACCATCTACTACTTACTTGGAAGAACTGCCAGGCCCCATTCTAGAACCAGAAAACAAAATCATGACTTTTTCTACCAAAGAAATAGACGAAGATGAAACAGATTCTTGGCTGTTATTTGACCCTGATAACAGTGACAACCAGACTAATAGTTGGTTTACAAATGATGAGGACCTTGACAATTCCTTGCGCATAAAGGAACAGAATAACCGGCAGCAAATTTACTGCAGTCATCAGAGCGACAGTGGAAGTGATGGCGTTGTGCCAGTTCAATCATTTGATGTTAAGCAAGAAGTAAGACATCAACAACAGCAGCAGCAGCAACAGAATTATGACTTCAGTAGACAGTGTGGAACCTCGAAAGTTGCTTTCATTAACATCCCTTCAAGTGGTCAGACTGTAAGATTTCTTATTTATATATATATGTGTGTGTGTGTGTGTGTGTGTGTGTATACCTGTAGTTCACTACACATTCTTAAAACTTTCTCCTGAGAAATTCTGTGACAGCGTCATGAGCCTTGCTGATCACAAAGGAAAGAATCAAAGATTCATTTTTAGAAACAGAGAGAGTGTGAATACTCTCTACATACTTAGATTGCGAATACTCAGGAGCTCAACTTCCTCTACGGGGTTCCAAAAATTTTCTTGGTTCTTTAATAAGTTGACGAGCAACTGTTGCATATATGTGATAATACTCCTTTTCAAAGCTTCCTAAAAGATAGGAATTATCTTATACTCTTCTCTAATCAAGCCCCTAAAAGCTAAAACTATGCTTAAGATTTCTGAATGCGAGAGAGGCATGAAAACACTTTCCTGTTAGCTAGCAACTTGTCTATAGGTTTTTGTACATGCACAATCACTGACTACTTAAATTATGTAAATCATTTACATTTCCATGCCTAAATTCCACTATATGTGAAAGGTTGTTTACATCCCTAGAACATTCTCTCTAATTCTTGCCGGATAGAAGTTACATTGTAATTATTTCCTAAGTTTCTAATAATAATTTCCTAAATTTCTGTTTTGATTCTACAACCAGGTTCCTGTATCTTTCATTAATGCTGGCATCTCACTGGAGGCAAACATAAGTGAATTCTCAAGTTCATACACCAGATATTCAAATAGGACAACTGGCTTCTTCCCAAATCTTTCATTTCTGATGCCCCTTCAATTTACATCAATGAACAGGGAGGCAAAGGTCCTAAGATACAGAGAAAAAAGGAAAGCAAGGAAATTTGAGAAGAAAATTAGATATGCTTCTAGGAAGGCTTATGCAGAGGCTCGACCCCGCATCAAGGGCAGGTTTGCAAGGAAAACTGAGATGGATTTTGAAGTGGATCAGATGTTCTCAGCAGAAGATTATGGCTATGGAATAGTTCCATCCTACTGAAATTCATTTAAAAAGAGGAAAACATGTCCCTTCTAAAAGTGATGGGGTTATAAATTAATAAATTTAGTTAAGAGTCATTATTGTATCCCAAAAGTAGTTCAATATATGGGAAAAATACTTATTATTCTCTGCTAATTCCTGTCTTCACTTTTTCTATATACCCTGTAAATGCACACTGATTAAATTGGCTTGCACCATGAACAAACAAACAAAAGCAGGCTGTAAATAATTATTCTGAAACTTCAGTCCAACAATAAGAATCTAGTGTCACTGGTGTTCTTTAAGAAATGCCAAACGCACTTTATACCTTTCTGATTAGAAGATATGCATAGAGCATAATAAAATTCATCCACAAGTCAAAAATGCAAAAGGGGCTCTAAACAGGAAACACTGATAGCACAGCAGCATCCAGTGCCCACTATTATGTTCTTTAAGGTTGGATAAATTTTCCACCTTTTGGTTCGTTAAGCCACCTAGTTTTCCTTCTATCTTACCTTATTTACTTGAAATATCCATTCTGCAATGTCATTGGCCAGTCTTTCAAGGACCTGCATCACTTTACACTTGTCCATTTAGCAAGATTCTCAAAATGCCATATTTATTTTTAGCTGATTAATAGTAATTGCCTATCTTATTTTTATTATATCCAAGCAAAGCTAAAATTTTACAAATTGTCGGTGTTAGCTAATTCAGCTGATAAGGTCTCTATAGTTGTGTAAGAGAGTTTGGGATTAAATCTTGCTCATTGAGTTTGAAATGGGATGCAATGCCTAAGAAAGAAGTTACAACCCTTCTGGACAACTTTCTAGCATATATCAATTATAGTTGTACCCTAGAGCACCACATCATTTAGTTAAAAGGGATTTTGGGGTTTATAAATAGGATAAGTTCCTCTAGCACATAAATTAGTACTTTCGATTGGATTCTTGATTCTTATAAATAGTATCAAATGTCAAAACTAGATCACTTGGGCTCAAGCGAGACCAGCTCAAGCCACTGGGTTCAAGTGTTCGAACTCTAGAGGTTGATGTTGCCATTTTCACAAAAGATCTCATTAGAGGAGGGTCGCTATATCCCACAGTCCCACATGGATTTTTAGAAGGGATCTTGAGGTTTCTAATAGGATGGTTTCCTCAACCTAACATTCTAGCCTTTTTAAGTTGAATATAATTCCTATAATTACTACCCACTAAAAAGCTGGTAAATCTAAGTTTATGTAAATTTGTTACATGTATGAAGTTACCTGAAAGTTTTTTTTCCAACTTCCAAATGTAATTGTTGATATTCTGCATCTCTTTTTCATGTGCAACTCACTCAGTTGTAACTGGTGTCTGAGTGGAAAATGAGAAAATATGTGTGCGCATGTGAGCGTGTTTACCGTGCACAAGCTTATCTTAAGACAAATTTTGCAAAATGTTTTCTTCAATTTCAAAAATTTACACACATTCCTGTCTCTATTCCTAGAAAATCAACTTGCTGTTTCATTGTACCCAAGTTTCATTATCTCAAATCAGTTTTGGTGTCCAACGTCTCTACTAAAGTACTTCAGTTTCAAGTCAATAAATAAGTCATGGTTTTGAATGAATGATGAAGCTCAATAAATAAATCATTTTCTAAACCTATAAAAGTGACACATATATTAGTATGAATAGATGAACAAATTCAGACGAAATTAACTACTAAGATGACAGTTCCTACAACTGAAGAGGCACTAATGTCTTTGTTATACTTGTTAACAGTTCTGTGTATCTTAAAGGTCAGAGTAGTACAACCATCAATTGATTCTCCATTCAACTTCAATATACAATTATTCTTTTAGGATGAAATTTCTATCAGAGAAAAGGAAAAGTTACAGAGATAAACTAGAAGTGGAGAGCCTAGTCTGGAAAGACAAATGCACTTTTCACCTTTAGGTGGAGCAATATTCACAAAGCAAAAACAAAGCTCAACCACGTGCAACGAGAGGCTCTCAGAGAGGCAATGGCTGGATCAATCCAAAAATTTTGTAAAATCTTCTTATCCCAATGTCAAATATATAAAACCTTTGGCTTTGGTAGGCCTCACACTGAACCTTGGATGTCATTCTTTTCATAGGAGGTATCTATATCAACATTTCCACTGGCTGGCCTCAAGTTCTTTTTTCTCCACTATGAAAAGCACTCAATCTTAGATTCTTATTTGTTGTGCATGCTCTCACAACTCAAACCACCAAAATAGCTATCTGAAAAATAGCATAATAATATGGATGAATATTATGTTTTTCACTTTATTTTCAATATATAGAATGTAGCCTATTTGTAGGCCAATAAAAGAAAGCAAAAAAGGACAATTAGTGTCATATATTTTACATATGAAAACAAAGATATAAGTCAACTATGGCAGCTATAATTTAAGACCGATATATCTTCCAACAAATCAAAGTATAAGTCAATTATGACAACTATAATTTAAGACCAACATATCTTCCAACAAACCAAGATATAAGTCAACAAACATATTTTCACAATTATTCCTAGAAATTAGAAATCATATCTTCCAACACGTCCCCTTAAGCTGGAGAATACAAATTCCTCATTCCCATCTTGGATGTAACTTCTTAAAATATAGTTGTTGGCAGTCCCTTGTTAGAATTTCCGCCAGTTGATTTCTTGTAGAAACATAGGGTATACAAATTTCTCCACTATCAAGTTTCTCCTTTATGAAATGCTGATCAACTTCTATATGTTTTATTCTATCATGTTGCATTAGGTTATAACGATACTTATTGCTGACTTATTATCACAATAGAGTCTCATAGGACCTTCTAATGGAATTTTCAGATCATTTAACACAATCTTTAGCCATAACAATTCACAAATCCCATGACCATAGCCCTAAACTCTGCCTCCAGACTTGATCTTACAACCACATTTTGTTTTTTTGCTCCTCCATGTCACTAAGTTGTCTTCCAAGAACGTACAATAATCTAAAGTCGATCTTTTATCACTTACGGAACTTGCATAATCAGCATCTGTGTATGCTGCCAACATCAGCCTTGTATTCCTCCTAAACAAAATCGCTTTTCTCGGATGAGCCTTTAAATAATGTAATATTCTATGTACTGCCTGTAGGTGTATCTCTTTAGGATCATGTATAAATTGGCTCATAACACTTATGGCATATGCTATATCTAGACGTGTATGAGAGAGGTAAATTAACCTTCCAACCAGCTTTTGATACATGTCCTTATTCATTATCGAGTCATCAGCTGCCTCACCCATCCTATGGTTTCGATCTATAGGCGTTACCGCTGGTTTACATCCGATTTTTCCTGTCTCCTTAAGTAGATCAATAACATACTTGTTTTAAGAAAGAAAAATTCTCTCTTTTGAGTGAACAACCTCTATTTCCAAAAAGTATTTTAACCTGCCCAACTCTTTAATTTCAAATTATTTTCTTATGCACCGTTTTATTTTCTCCATCTCTTCTCCATCATTCCCTGTGACAATTATATTGTTTAAATAAACAAGCAAGGTTGTGATCTTTTCTCATGATGCTGAGTGCTTCATAAAAAGTGTATGGTCTCCTTGACTTTGTCTGTAACCAGCTTCAATTAACACTTTAGTAAACCGTACAAACTAAACCCTTGGTGATTGTTTAAGACCATATAAGGCCTTTTTCAACTTACAAATTGTCCCAACCTTTAATTTGCTGTCATAATCTAGTGAGACTTGCATGAATATCTTTTCTTCAAGGTCTCCGTGAAGAAAAACATTCTTCACATTAAACTGTTGTAGAGACTAGCCATAATTTGTTGCTAGAGCTATTAACACCCGCACTGTACTAATTTTTGCAACCGGAGCAAATGTTTCTTGGTAACATATTCCTTATGTTTGTGTATAGCCCTTAGCAACCAACCTGATGTTATACCTTTCAAGCGATCCATTAGCTTTGTATTTGATCGTGTACACCCACTTACAATCTATAACTTTCTTCTCTTGTGGCAGTTTAACCAACTAGTAAGTATTTTTTTTTTCCAGTGCTTCCATTTCAGTTTCCATGGTTTGTCTCCAATTATTATTGGCTAACGCTTCGGATAGTGTTTTAGGAATGGAAATTGTGTTCAAACTTGTTAGAAAGGTTTTATGAGATGGAGAGAATTTATTATAGGACATGAATGATGAAAATGGGTATATTGGTCGGTTAACACACTCCATTTTTCCTTTCCTAAGGGCAATAGGTAACTTACTTGCAGGGTCATCACACGTTACCTTGTCACTAGAGTTCAAGTTAGATTGGGCTTGCTCTTTTTTCTTATTTTTCCTTGAATACACTCTAGAGAACTGTTTGTGATCTGATTTTATTATGGATTCTGGTCGGGCAACACCTTGTACAGTAGTCAACTTGTTATCAAGGAGTAGTTAAGCTAAAGTGGGGTTGTTTGGTCAGCTAATAGCATAAGTTTCTAGGCTGTAAATAGTGTTTTGGGGACTGTTATTATTTATGATAGGTTTATCACCAGAGTTTAGTTCAATCACAGTAGAATTTGACTCATATTCAAGATTTATCTCTTGTATTAAAAAAATTAGTTCCAAACTCATTCTTTTGTGACTGGCTAGACAAATCAAACTCTAAAAAATCATCATCCTTAATCTCCTCAATGTTATTTTCACTTAAATTCTCACCTTGAAGATAAGATTGTTGAAAAAAGAATATTTTTCATCAAAAGTGACATTTAAGGACACCAAAAACCGCCTAGAACTAGGATGATAGACCTTGTAGCCTTTTTGATTTGATGAATACCCTAGAAACAGACATTTTGTAGCTCTCGAACCTAGTTTACTCTTAGTAAGATTTAAATTATGAATAAAAGCAATACACCTAGAAATTCTAGGAGTAAATTTATTTGAAATATTAAAATCAGAAAAAAAATTGTTTGAGAACTGATACTGGAGATTTATAATTTAAAATTAGAGTAGGAAGTCTATTAATGATGCGTGCAACAATTAACAGAGTTTTGCCCTAATAATAATTTGGAACCTGATTTTGAAAAATTAAAGCCTTAGTTGTTTCCAATAAATATTTATTTTTCCTTTCAGTTAATCCCTTCAGTTGAAGAGTATAAACACATGAAGATTCATGTATTATACCCTCCTTTTGGAAAAAAATTGACATTGTTTGATTAAAATAATCTCTAGCATTATTAGTTTTAAACCTTTTGATTCTTACTTCAAATTGAGTTTGGATCACAGAGTGAAAATCAAGAAGTACTATATTCAAATCATCCTTATGTTTGAGTAAATAGATCCGAGATACCCTAGTACAGTCATCAATAAAAGATATAAACCACTTTACTCTTGTAATATTTAAAACTCTACATGGACCCCAAATATCACTATGAATAATTGAAAAAGAAAACTTACTTTTTTTATTACTAACTGGAAAAAAGACACATTTATGTTTGGAAAACTTACATGTATCATAATGAAAATAACTAAAATCAACTTTATTAAACAAATTGGGAAACATAACTTTTAAAACTTGAAAAGTTGCGTGGCCAAATTTAAAAGTGATATAAACAAATCTGGGTTTCATTAGCTCTTTTTTCAGATAAAAATGATTGAGATTGATGTTTTTGAGGTGTTTCAAGGTAATAGAGACTTTTTTTTTTCTCTAGCAAGTCCAATTCTCCTCTTCGAATTCTGACCTTGAAACTCATAAAATGTAGGAAAAAAAGGTTATTGAACAATTCATGTTTTGTGTAAGTTCCCGAATTGATATGAGGTTGGTGGACAATTTAAGAGCATGTAATACATCTTTCAGGCTAAATGATGAGTTAATATAGATATCTTCTATGCCAACTACTACTAATAAGGGAACCATCAACTATAGAAACTTTTCTATTATTAAGACAAGGTTTATAGGTAGTAAATATATGATGGAAGTGGGTCATACAGTTTATAGCACTGGAATCTATTATCTAAGAATTAGTATCACACTTATCTGAAACATTAAAACAATAATACTTAGAGACATTACCTGACTATTTTGCAAACCCAATGTTCATTGTGGATTTTTCTAGTGTTCCCAAGAGACTCTTCAATTTTTCCAAAGTCTGTGGATTAAATTCTTTTTCTCTAGATCTTTTTTTTTTTTTTCGTATCACTGGTCATATGAACTTGACTATTCTATTGCCCCTTATATCCCCATTCTTTGCTTGAAGTAGATGGTTTCCCATTGAGCTTCCAGCATCTATCTTTGGTGTGTCTTGATTTCTTGAAATAAGTGTATGAGAGGTTAGATGAGTTATTGCTGCTACTACCATTGTCATTAGCAGTAATATTCTGATTTCTGTTGTTGATTCCATTCTACTGTAGCCTTGAACTTCTTTCTCCACCACCTTTTGAAACAAACGCTGATCCTTCTTCTGGTAGAGACTGCAGCATCACATTCCTCCTACTTTCATCTACCCGCACCATTGCAATTACTGTATTTAGGGATGGTCACTTCCTTTCCTAGAATTTGAACCCTTACTTGGTCAAATTCTATGTTAAGTTCAGCTAGGAAATCATAAACTCGATCTTGCTCCAGGATTTTCTTCAGAATTGCTGCATCTTCATTGCATGTCATTTTAATACACTGATGGTGCGTTTACTTTACTTGGAGGAATCGAAATGATCTGGAATCGGAATAACTTGGAATCGGAATGAAGTATCGGAATCATATAAGTTATTTACTTCAACTACAGGAATCGAAATCGGAATCGGAATCAATACTATTTCCATTAAACTGTTTAATTTACTTTGGAATCGGAATGGATTAAATATAAGTTACAAAAA
This sequence comes from Dimocarpus longan, assembly GCA_022984855.1. Lineage (NCBI taxonomy): Eukaryota > Viridiplantae > Streptophyta > Magnoliopsida > Sapindales > Sapindaceae > Dimocarpus > Dimocarpus longan. The sequence continues at coordinate 18,828,031 of CM041024.1, forward strand.
TACCCTTAATTAAAATTATGGATTAATTATAATAATGTGTAGTTTTCTATTATAATATGCTCTTTTTTTTAATATCAAATAAAAAACTACATAGTATAATAATAAAAAAAAAACTTACTATTATATTAATAGTTTACTAACTTGGTGTGCAGTTTTTTTTTATTATAATATGTAATATTTTTTAATATTAAATAAAAAACTACATATAATAATAAAAAAATTACATATTATTTTATTAGTCCATCATGATAATTAAAAAATTAGTGATGAAAAATTAATAGTGTGCGATTTTTTATTGTAATATATAATTTTTTTTTTAACATCAAATAAAATAGATTTTTTTTTCTAATTTTTTTAAAAAAAGGGTATAAGGGACATTTTACTTTGACAAAGGGAATGAGATTCTCAAGTGGGTTGGGGGGAATAGAATTCCCATTCCATAACCCCAAATTGATGGGACCCACACTTTCATTCCTATTACGGAATGAATTTAAAGCAAGTAAACATTATCAATCAATCCTATTTTCCATTCTCATTCCTCAATCCATGAAGTAAACACACCAGAGAGTGATCTAGTTCCTGCCACAAACTTTGCAGGTTGTTAGCGTATTCAATGTCCAAACCACTATTTTGTTTTGTAGCTGTCACCTTTGTTCTCAGTTCATAAATTTGGGTTGTATCCTGCACCTTCAAATAGGTTTGTCGAATAAACTCTCAAATATCTTTTGCTGTGAAGAGGAACATGCAAGTGTTACTCACTTCTTGGGTCAGTGAATTCCACAACCATGACATGATTATGGAATCTTCTTCATCCTAGGCATCAAAGTTTGGTTCTCCCTTCTTCGGTCTAGTGCAACAAATGACTTACTTTTCCTTTCCCTTTGAGAAAAGTTTAAACAATCTGAGACCACTTCAAGTAGTTTTTCCCATTTAATTTGTAACCAGCCTGAATATGTTGCATATTACCCTTACTAGACCTGAAAATGACATCCTCACCATGTGAACTACTGCTTTCGTCAGTTGTGAATGAGGTATTGGTCTTATCTGAATGCTCTTTATTAGTCATTGTGAAGTCTAAAAGCAACTAGGATATAGGCTGGGTAAAATGGCAATGAAGGCCAAAAACAAAGACTGCTATGAAGGCTAAAACAATTGTGATTAAGGCTTGGAAATGGGAGAACTGCCTAAGGCTTTGATACCATGAAAAATAGCATAATAATATAGGTGAATATTATGTTTTTCACTTTATTTTCAATATACAAAATGTAGCCTATTTATAGGCCAAGAAAAGAAAGCAAAAAAGGACAATTAGTGTCATATATTTTATATACAAAAACAAAGGTTCGTGCAGCGGAAGTTTGTTTCGAAACGAAACGAATAAACTTAGATAACGGTAGAAAACTCACAAATTTTATTATTGAAAACAATACTGAACAAGTTATAAAACATAAACAACATAAGTCTATTTATAATAATTCTAATTCTAACCCTTATAGAAATAGGAATCCTAATTTAAAAATTAAATCTAAATATCAAAAGACCTAATAATCCTAAACTAAAAAGACTTAATAATTCTAAACTAATTAAGAATTATAAACTTGTCCTACATCAAATTCCCTAATTTTGAAAAACACTCACTCTGGAGTTTTGTGATTGTAAAGTAAACTCATCTGGAGGAAAATACTCGAAGATATCGACAATATTGAAAATATTGGAAATATTCATATTATTGGGGAGATCAACTTTGTAAGCATTGTTGCCAATCTTCTGTAGTATCCTGAAAGGCCCAATCTTCCTGTTTCGTAGTTTGTTGTATGTGCCTACAGGAAAACGATTCTTTCGAAGATGAACCATCACTAAGTCACCAACATTGAACTCTTTGAAATGCCTATGTTGATCAGCATCAGTCTTGTAGTGTAAATTGGCTGGTTCAAGGTTTTATTTGACTTCTTGATGAATCTTATGAATCCGTTTAGCTAACTCCATAGCATTAGAATTAATATCAGGGATAGGAGGTAGACGAACCAAATCCACAGTATGTCGTGGAATCCTTATGTAAACAACCTCAAATGATGTTTTTTAGTAGAACGATTAGGCATACTGTTAAAGGCAAACTTTATCTGAAGAAGGGTTACATTTCACTGTTTGGGCTTTTCTCCACAAACGGATCGAATCATGTTTCCAAGTGTTCGATTAGTAACTTCCGTTTGTTCATCTGTTTGTGGATGATTGGTACTACTATACTTTAATGTAGTGTCAAACATTTTCCATAATGTTCGTAAAAAATGGCTTAAAAACTTGACATCACGATTTGAAGTAATTGAATGGGGTATACCATGTAAGCGAACAATTTCACGAAAGAAAAGATGGGCCACATGTGACGCGTCGGAAGTCTTCTTGCAAGGTATAAAATGAACCATCTTGAAAAAACGATCAACTATTACAAAAACTTAATCAACACCCCTTTTAGTACGAAGAAGCCCAAACACGAAATCTATTGTCAAATCTTGCCAAATTGTCTCTAGAATAGGTAAAGGATTATAAAGACCTGTATTCTGAGCTTGCCCTTTAGCTTTTTGGCAGATAGGACATCGTTGAACAAAACGTCCTACATCTCTCTTAAGTTATGGCCAATAGAATCTCTCCTTTACTAAACTAATTGTTTTGTCACGTCCAACATGTCCACCTAGACCTTCAGCATATAACTCTCCAATCAAAAGTTCATGCAACGAAGAGCGAGGGACACATAATTGTGTACTCTTGAATAAAAACCCATCATGTATAAGGAAATTAGTAACAAACTTTTTATTGCAACATTTAGCCCATATTTCACTAAAATCACTAGCATAAATATCTTTTAAAGATTCAAAACCAACCACCTCAGTGCTAATTGTAGATAGAAGAGAAGCTCGTCGACTTAATGCATCTGCTACTTTATTTGATTGCCCTGACTTATGTTTGATAACAAAAGTGAATTTTTGCAAAAAAGTAATCCATCGGGTATGCATACGATTGATCGTCCTTTAGGAGTTAAAAAACTTCAAAGCTTGATGGTCAGTATATAGCACAAACTCACGTTGGATCAAATAATGCTCCCAATTTGCAATGCTCGGATCACTGCATAAAACTCCAACTCATAAGTAGTCCATTTTTGTCGAGCTTTACTAACCTTTTCACTGAAAAACTCAACAGGTCATCCTTCTTGGGATGGTACAACTCCAATTCCTTGCACGGATGCATCACATTCTACTTCAAATATTTTCTTAAAAGTGGGAAGTGACAATAACGGAGCTAAACAAAGCTTTTCTTTAATTACTTGAAAACTATCTTCTTGAGCTTTTCCCCATTGGAATTTACTTTTCTTTAAACAGTTAGTAATTAGTGCCATAATTGTACTAAAACTTCGAATGAAACGCCTATAAAAGGTAGCTAGACCATGGAAACTTTGCACTTCTCTAATGGTCTTAGGGATTGGCCAGTCTTGAATGGCTCTAACCTTATTTTCATCAACTTGAACACCATCCTTTCCTACTATAAAACTAAGGAACAAGAGCTGATCAGTCAAGAAATGACATTTCTTAAAATTGATGTATAACTTATTTTCCCTCTGAACTTGAAGAACTTCTTTGAGATGCACTAGATGTTCCTTCTCATCCTGGCTATAGATAAGGATATCATCAAAATAAACCACCACAAACTTTCCAATGAATGGTCGAAGAACTTGATTCATCAATCGCATAAAAGTACTGGGTGCATTAGACAATCCAAATGGCATCACCAACCACTCATAAAGACCATATTTAGTTTTGAACGCTATTTTCCACTCATCTCCAGGCCGTATGCGAATTTGATGATAACTACTACGTAAATCAAGTTTAGAAAACACCACAGCTCCTGCCAACCTATCAAGCATATCAGTAAGTCGCGGAATGGGAAATCGATACTTGATAGTAATTTTATTGATTGCACGACTGTCTACACACATTCATCAACTTCCATCATTCTTTGGAGTAAGTAAATCTAGAACTGCACAAGGACTCATACTTTCCCGAATTAAACCTTTGTCTAACAACTCATTAACCTGTCGTTGTAGTTCTTCATGCTCTGTTGGACACATGCAGTAATGTGGTAGATTAGGTAATGTAGCACCAGGTATCAAATCAATATGGTGCTGAATATTCCTCATAGGTGACAACTCATTTGGTAACTCGGTAGGTGATAGGTCATTAAACTCTTCAAGAAGTTGACGCACAGTTGGATGAATATCCACTTCAGCTGTGATTGAACCCGCAACAACTAAAGCTATGAAATAATTTTGAGTTTTAACTTGCTCTAGAAAATCAGATTCTGGGATCGATGTAAATAAATGTCCAACAGTGTTACTAACACTTTGAGGCTTCGGTTGTGGTTGTTGTGGCAACGACACAATCTTTTTACCATGCCACCAAAATATAACTGTGTTGTCACGACCTTTGTATGTAGCATCAACATCAAAATGCCAAGGTCTTCCCGAAAGGACATGGCAAACATCTATATCAACCATGTCACATATAATTTCATCCTTATAATATTTTCCAATGGATAGGGGAACTTTACAAACTTCTGTAACCTGGACTTCTTGACCCCTTTTGATTCATGTAATCTTGTAAGGGTAAGGATGCTTCTCAGTTTTTAGGTTTAATGCTTTAACTAACGCCCTGGACATCACATTGTCACTACTTCCACTATCAATAATAATATTGCAGACTTTATTATTGATAGTACATCGAGTCCGAAAAATCCTATGGCGTTGTGATTCATCGATCCTTTTGGGTGCCAACAAAAGTCGCTATAGCATACAAACAACTGCTTCCCCTTCATCCCCTTCGGTCTATTCGGCTCCTTCATAAGTATCATCATCAGCTTTTGGATCCTCTATGCTAGCATCTACTATCTCATCTTCTTCCGCAAAGTTGACAGTTCTTCAATTAGGACAGTTGTTTGAGAGATGATCAGGTTGATTACATCTGAAATATTTTCCCAAATTTGGTCGAGCATATGAGTTTGAATTGGTTCGGTTTTGCTGTTGAAGCGGTGTAGTGGTTTATTAGGAGCAATGCTGTTACTTTGTCCCTATCCTAGAGCTGGGGTTGCAAGAATGGATTTGGAGTTGTTTTCATTGCTGCCAGTCGTTCCTTGATTGAACGAAGTATCTAGGGTAGAACTTCCAAAATTGTTTGGATTCTGATTCACTGGTCTATTCATTTGAGCCTCAACCTTCATAACCAAATTAATTGTGTCAGATAATATCCAAATGCTATGAAGAGCCAACTTATCTTGAATAGTAAAACTTAAGCCTCCAATATATCTAACAACTTGTTGATCCACAATTTCCATCAGATTATACCTGGCGCTCAGTCGATAGAACTCTTCAGTGTATTCTTTAACTTTCCTGTTCGACTGTCGACAATTATGAAATTGTTGATATAAAAATTGTTTGTAGTCAGGAGGAAGAAATCGTTGTTTAAGTAATCGCTTCATCTTCGTCCATGTTCGAATACGTTGCTTTCCTTGTCTTTGGCGATTGAACTGTAACTGTTCCCACCAAGCTGCAGCTCCTCTTTTTAATTTATATGCCACTGTCTTAACTTGTCATTCTTCCGGGATTTCTGAATAACCAAAAAATTGCTCAACATTATATACTCAATCAAGAAAGTCTTCAATGTGCAATCTGCCATCAAAAGTGGGCAAATCCATCTGCATCTTGTAATCTTATTGCTCTTGACGATATCGAGCATTCCCATAAGTGTTGTTGACTAAATTGATATTATCCTCGTCTCCTAAAGAATCATCAAAGCCTCCAATGGGTGCAAATTCCTTCTCACCACGTCTGTGGACTGTTTGGGGGTCTCCTTGGGCGTCGTGCCATCCAAAAACAGCCTGATTACCCCTTTGGTACACATGAACTGGGTCGGATCGCTGTGGAACTGGTCGGATCTCTTCGATTCTTCCTCTTCTGTTGTCGTTCTGGCCTGTGACACCGCCGATATGGGGTCGCCGGCCTCCATCGTCGCTGTTCCAGCCTTGTCAGGGCCCGATCTGGGTCGGGTCTCGTGGATCTTGGCGTCTAGGGTCGTGGGTATATGGATCAGGACTGTAAAGGTCGGGATCTGCAAGGGAATCATCGGGAGGACCTCGCCGGTCTGGTGGGTACGCCGATCCAGCAGCGTGTGGGCGGAAGGGTTGTGGGTTAGGGTGGAAAACGGGTCGCGCAAGATGTCTTAACGGGTCTGGGTCGAGCGCGGGTTCCAAGGGCAGATCCAGGTCACGCGGGTCTTGGTCGTCCGGGTTCCCGCCTCCTTGCCGTCTGCGGTCATCTTCGACGTCGCCGCCGGTAGGCTCCGTTCGACCATCTGTCAATTCAGGTTGACACTCGCCGGCAACTCGCCTCACTTCGAGAGTCAACGCAGTAAAGGTCCGCTGAAGACTTTGCAGTGTTTCTTGGATCCTATGGAGTTGTTGCTCGACAATTGCGAACCGCCGTTCATCCTCGAGGGTTCATTGTTCACTTAAATCAATTTCAGCCATCAATCGAGGACAAACCACGCTCTGATATCAATTTTAGTGCAGGGAAAATTTATTTTAAAATGAAATAAATAAACTTAGATAATGATAGAAAATTTATAAATCTTATTATTGAAAATAATACTGAACAAGTTACACAATATAAATAACTTAAGTTTATTTATAATAGTTTTAATTCTAATCCTTATAGGAATAAGAATTCTAATTTAAAGATTAAATCTAAATATTAAAAGACTTAATAATCCTAAACTAAAAAGATTTTATAATTCTAAACTAACGAAGAATTATAAATTTATCCTACATCAAAGATGTAAGTAAACTATGACAACTATAATTTAAGACAGAGATATATTCCAACAAATCAAGGTATAAGTAAATTATAACAGCAATAATTTAAGACCGAGATGTCTTCCAACAAACCAAGATATACCTCAACAAACATATCTTCACAATTATTCTTAAAAATTAGGAACCGTATCTTCCAACACTATCACATTCCAAGAAAAGAGAAAGTAAAATGTAGAAAACAAAATGACATATTGTCCACTGAGAGTTTCTGACCTCATACTTCTCTTTAGCTTTACTAATATTCCGAGTGAGGGAACAAATTTCAATGATATGAGAAAGATGAAACAAGCAACCTCAAATTGGCTGGTCTAAGTATCCATCTCCTTTGTTGAGGCCCTAAATTGAGAAAATGATATTTATACCATACTCATGATATAAAGTGTCATGTGGTAATGATCGACACAATATCTACTTTCATGAGGACATTATTCAAATACCCCATTGGATGGAATATCCATTAAGATAACCAAGAAAAAGGGGTACCTAGGAATGAACGTGTGTTAGTTACCTGTTAATGATTACGTATGCCTGCCTGCCACTGATAACCTATTAGAGAGACTCAAAACATCTCAAATGCCATCCAGCAGGCATGAAGACCACAAAAATTATGTCAATGTCACTTGATTTCTGAGGGACAACATGTTTCCCTCCATCATTATTTTTGCTTCAGATCCCTATGCAGTGCCCTAAGACTCTTCAACAGTGCTAAATTATTTTTGCTACTCAAATCTGGGAACTTAAAAGATAGAAAAGCTGCAAACTTGTATGTTAATCGAGGTTGAAAAAGCTGGAAATTATTTTTCAATTACCAAGCAACTTTGGTTTTACTGATCACAAGAACCAAAAGCCCTCTGGTCCAAAAGCTGTTCTCTATACAGAGAGACACAAGGACTTGAAAGCCTATCAAAGATTTTAGGTAAACAATTCCAATAAATGTTTGTTTCTCTTTCAACCTTTTGGAGAAGCTTGGGGATTTGAAAAGTTTGTACGTTGGGAAAAATCACTCACTTAAATCTGCTGAGGACTGCATAAATCTGTTATCTAACTGGAATCATTACCAAAAGTGCAACCCTCCCTATAAAATACATAAAGGTTAAATGGAACTTCAAACAAAAAGGTAATGACCAGCTAGACAATGTAAGCAATAGTGTGTCCCTTGACTCCCTTCATATAAGCAAGCAAAGGCCAGCGTTAAACGCTTCGGCCTTAAGAAATCCAGACCATTGATTTAACACCTCAGCCACTACTAAACCAAACTAATCAACCTTGTGATCTAGTTCTTTTTATTTTTATTTTTTATTTTTATTTCATACAAATTACACTGGTTGAAACTTGCATTTTTGTCCAAAAGTTTCATCACGGAAACCAACACAGCAATTGTTGTTTGCCTGATTCCAAAATGGCATATTGGTATTGGGAAGTGGGGGTAAAAACGTTCTAATGCACCTGGTAAAAACTTCAGCAAAAATACTATAATATGCAATATAGACCAAACCTCTGAGTGTTAAGACTTAAGAATCAATCACACATTTGAACTGTCACTGTTAAAGTTTTATTCAAAGATTGGAATAATACCAGAAGCAGGCAAAAAGGAAAGAATTGCATCGATTTTTGTTTTTGGTTTTGCACATTTACTTATTTTGAATGACCAAATAATTGACTTACTAGATTAATTAAATATAAATTGTCAACTAGTATATATTTTAGTTCCTGACTACATCTGTTGTGTTCGCCTAACAAAACAGTAATGTGTTTGCATTTCGGAAAATAAAAGAAGGTACTGAGCCAGGGCATAAGCCTTTAAAGATTTATGTCACTGGGTTAATATCCCTGATCAAACTGACAAGGATTTCTTATTCTGCGGTATAAGTTAATTTGAGAATTTCAAAGGAAAGCAAAGAAATTCAGTCCAATGAAAAGTCAGTTCAGAATAACATTCACTCAGCAAGATTTGAAGGCAGAAAAATAACAGAACAATGCATTTTTGAATTGTACAAATACAGAGTAGAAAATAGCATTCCAGCTGTAAATGTCTCATTAGCAAATACCTTTGCACAACTATATGTGGAATTCATTAATCCTTCTGACAATTAATCATTGTGCTCATCCTCACCTTCAGAATCTGAACAAAAAAAAGCCATTCAGGATCATATAATTCGAGGGGAAAGCAATTTAGCAATAGTTTCTTTAAAAAAAAATCATCTTCTTTGTGTTACGCATATTTTTGACAGGTAGCTTCAGGAACAAGATTGACCAAAAATTATGTATTCGGAACACCATAGTAATAAGGAAACTTTGTAATATAGTTATGGTTCTAATTGAGCAGTGTTTAGGACATGATACCGAATCCATAACTTTCAAGCTCTAGAAAGGGTTTCATCATATTGACTGATAAAATGTGATTAATGGGTATTGCTAAAACCTAGTATACACGATGATGCATGGCTTTTCTCAAATTGGGATGCACTAGTTAAATAGTGAGACAGTATTAAACTACGTGGTACATGAAGCAGTCATCTTGCATGCCATATGAAAAGCAATTTTATCCTGTTTTTTCACCTAATTCTTTCCATCTCAAGGTTTAAAAGAAAAACTTAGATATAATGCTTTTTTCTTCTCTTTTTCCCTTATCTCCTAATGCATGCACAAATACTTGTGCAGTTAAACAGGCTCCTTACCTGACCGAACGTCATCACTAATTTTGCCCCTTGCATGGACTTGCTTCACAACCATCCCGACCATTAACTTCGACCAATAGATATGAATAACAAGCAAGCAGAATAAGAGAGTATTAAACATATAATAATATACAGATCCATCCACCATGTGCTTTTCCATGTCCAAGGTCAGAAGGACTTCATAGCTGTCACAGAAGAATTAAGTAACTTTAGATTTGGAAGGAAATCAGTAATTATATTGTTTTCTGCCAGTGTAAGCACGGAGAAGGCAGGAAAGAATTTAGTGTTACTCCCATTTCCAAATAGTAAGAATAAAATGAAGGTGAGAATTCACCTTGATACACATAAAATTACTGCATAAACTAGACAGCTTAACATGATAATTATACATGCTGATTTTCAATCTGATTTGGACACAGTTAGAAGGTCCTTTCAATGAATAGATGAGAAGATAGTTATATTTTGTATTTAATAATTTATGTATTTTAAAGGCGAAGGTTGGCTGCTGATGGTCCTTCAAGTCTAATTCATACTATATGAAGACATAGAGAAGTGAGATTTAAATGTAACAATTAATTTCATTGTAAAGATCTAACTGATTATTGAGGCTATACATCAGTGTCCAGATCAATAGGAAGAATTTCAGGAGCAACAGATATGTTATGGAGCACTACTGTACTATGAAAAGGTTAACAAGTAGAACATTGGGAAACCTTCTAGCTGAGCTAAGATTTCTTAAACAGACTCAAGTCACACCGTTCTTTATTCTTCAAAGGCTTCTGTTCTGTCTTTCCTAAAATTGCAATCACATTAAAGCATGGGTACACAAATCTGTCCTGACAGTGAACTTGTAATAAAATTTCAACTTCTTAATTGTTTAATGCTTTAAAATCTCATTCTAATACTTGAGCTAATGTCAAATGCATAGAAGATCAAACGAATGTTAGCAAGTTTCATCATGCTGAAGGTTGAACCCACCTTGTACTCCAAAGTATCCAGAATGGAAAGTAAATTATACGAAGTATAGTCCAACAGAGAACAAAAAGAACAAAAGATATGCTAGCACTCCATTCAAAGCCACTATATATTGACATCTTTCCAACCTCAAGGAAGACATCAGTTGCATCATGGAGAGCTAAAACAACTGAACCGACACGAGTGAACCTGCAAGAAGATGAAGTGACTATAAGATGCATATTATTGAACTAGAATAGCTCTGAAAGATCCTTGTACACAAAATTCTAAATTACGCATCAAAACCATTAAGAGAAATTTTCATACGTAGTTTTTTATAATTCCTTTTTTCGTAAAAAACAAGAATGAGCTCTATCTTCATCAATTTATACAAGATAGAAATGAAGCTACAAGCTGCAGCCTCTCGAAATACCTATATATGTAAGACAGCAGAAGAAGAATGACACTGACTATATGATGAGCCATGGACACACCAAAGTCCGATCGCCTCGTTTCCCAAAACAGCAAAGCAAATATAGAGTATGAATAGAATCCAGCAACATACATGTACAATCCCTTTAACTTTAACCTGACATCAAGAACAAAACCAGTCAGTTTCCATGAAAGATCATGACATGCACAAGAGCCAATATCACTATATCAGCAACAACTACAATCTGTAGAATGGAGCTCACTTAGTTTTCTGATCAGGCCAAACCTGATCTCTCGGTCCCACCCAAAAGTACTTGGTATTAGTGAACCACGGTTCATCATAGGAAACAATAAGTGCCAAAAGTTCTGCAGATAAAAAATATACACACTTCCATGCCGACTCTTTAAATTTATTGAGTTTCTTCCTCTTAACAGGCGTCTCAAAATTAACTGCCATGTGCCCCTTCCCAAAAATCAGTCTTCTAGCTAATTTCTGCAACACATATGAGCAACTGATTTCGATCAAACAAATAGCTTTTAATTTTGTGCTCTGTGTGTGTGTGTGAGAGAGAGAGAGAGAGAACAAACATGTCCAAGCAATAAATACCGGAAAACAAAAGCAATTAAAAAATCAAAATTATGAAAAGCTAAAATGCTAAAATTTCAACAGTCACTGCAAGAAGAGGATATAATCTAACAATCAGAAAATCCTTATTAAAAACAAAACACCTGAAATTGACTAAAACCATTGTAAGCAGTTTACTATTAACAATGTCCTCATACAGCTCCTAAAATATAATAACAACTTAGCCACAACAGAAATAATGGCACACTAGAGGCAGAGTGCAAAGTCCATTGTTATTGATAAATATAAAAGAATTATGTATTTCAGTATATTTTACAGTATACAATATAAAGTCTATTTATAGACCAATGAAGAAAACAAATAGGGCTGGAGATAATAATCTATGTATGGAAACAAAATAATATATTACACGAATAGAAAGTATTGATTTGATTAAGCTAATTGATTGTATGTTAACAGTTATGGATTGTAGAGATATTGTTACTTATGAAATGATCAATACTGTTTCAACAAAACTACACGTTATGTGCAATAATTGGTATTATAACAGTCGAATTTCATTACAATTCAATACATACATACATACATACGTATTTATATGACATTTACAGTGCACTTTGTTTTAGAAATACTTGTAATCTTGACATATGCTTGGATATTAATACACGTATAATCTCGACCATTTAATTTTCAATAAATCAAGATCCATTAGTTAAAGATTAAATCTCAGCCCTCAAGATTATAAGTGCATCTATACCAAATTACACTGTGGACTGTGCCTATATATATATATATATTATATATGAACGGATAATAAATAAATAATGTAATGCCATTGCCAAACTGAATTGTTTGTTTTTACCTCGAAAACGAAAGTGTCCAAAAGGAGCCTGATCGCAGGGAAGAAGATAAAAAACAATGGAAGGAACGCAAAGTCTCTCGCTAGTGGGTACGACTCGGATTCCCAATTCACAAAACCCCAACTACCCATTTCACAACGAATTCTGAGAAGACAAAACGCGGATGCTATTAGTTTGTTGAATTTTTTTGGTGATGGCCGCTGTGTGGAATCTGTTTTTGCCTCTTTGAATACTATAACTGTTTACTTTGAGTTCTTGACTGAGTGAGAATAACATCAATTTGGCGGCAACTTGACCCTTCTTTGTTGACTGCTGCCGTATGGTCCCATCTTAAACAATTGATTTTTCCTTTTTTGGAAATTACACAGAAACTCTTAAGGTTATCTTTACGACGTCGTGGAAAAATTTGAACAACCACCTCTTTACATTATTTATTATTATTATTTTACCAGTGCATTTTACAAATACATATATTATAATCGAAACCTTATAATATAAATTCTAAAGCGCGATTTGAAACAAACTCTAAGAAACTAGGAAGAGAAAATTGTTTCAAACTTAAATAACACAGAGATTTAGGAGGATGGCTCAAACCCTGGTACTCAAAGGAGTACCATCATGAATTGCCCGTTTCTTGTTTCTTCGCTCTTTTGTTTTTTGGGTTTTTGGTTCTGTTTTCTTTGCTTCATTTCACAGAGTATTTAGAATTTTTTGGACCTTTTAGTAATCAATTAAATTTGAAATTGTCATCAATAAAAATGTTGATCTAAAATATATAAATATATATAGTGAATGGTTAATAGCATTATTTCTTTTTTCTAAACAAGCATCATTCTATTTTTATTTGATAGAAAATATCTTTTTTTTGGATAGATTTAATATAAACTAACAAGTGATTAATTAATATTCTTCTTTAGTATCTCAGAAATAAAAATGGATAAAAAAATGTCAGATTGATGAAAGTCTGAAAGGCCCAGGAATCTTCTCCAAATTAAAACAAGCGAATTCCGGAACAAAATGGTTGTTTTGGAATCACATACGTGGGAAGAGAATATTTAAGTTGGCCGAAAGGATCAGTTTGTTAATGGTCCATTACTGAAATCATGATCCTTTGCATCCTTGTTACTTCTTTTCCTGGTAATTCATCATTCATTGAATTGGAAGGCTTACTCAACAATTTGATTCAAAAGAATAAATCTAGTTTTTTTTAGGAAAGATTTTATGCTATATGAAAGAAAAGAGCGAATAAGTTCTTTAATATTTAACAAATTTCATTGGAACATGATCATGACATGTTAGTCAAAAACAAAATACAAAAATTTAATTGATAACCGTTAATTTAAAATAGACTTTTTTTTTTTGTGGGATTAATTTAAACTAGACTTATATAAATTTTAATTAGTCACCCATTTGATAATTCCATGTGAATTGCATCAACCTTTTATGAAGTATTTTTTAAAAGTATAAATAGATATATGTAAAAACATTTTAAGCAATTACCTTTGGAAAGATTTTATGCAAATGTTAATAATTTACATATATAAAGTTTTTGATGAACTACTTTTGAGCTAACATAATCGCCAATGCATGATCTTGGAACATGATAAAATGTTAATTATTTGGTGCCTTGGTAATGGGATATGTGCTTTCTTGGTGGGTCTACAACATTAATTTGTTGCAATTGTCTGGATCAGACACACAAAAACACCAAACATGGGAGAGCTATGTTGTTTGTCACTAAAACACTTTTTTGTTCTTTTATTCTCCATATCCACATAAACAATAGGACACGTACTTCTTTCAATTTAGATAAAATAGACCCACATGGAAGTCCAGTTAAATGCCGATCATATTAATTTAGAACTACCTTGTTCTATATTTATAATTCTAAGGTTCCTCCAACTGCCAATAATCTTTCAATATACACCTCCATGGCAAGTGCAATCATTTTAATAACATATCACATTAGATCACTAAAATGCACGTGAAGAGCAAGCAAAGTATCCAATTTCTATGAACTAATTGTTTGTAAAAACATTTTTGTAAAGTAAAGTTGAAGTTAATTGGCACCACTGTTTATATATTATATTGGATGCATTTTTCAGATATTCATATATAAATAGAGAGATCAAATCCCACTTCTCGTTCAAACCAAAAGCACTAAAAACCGTAGAGATAAGAAGTAATTAAGAGAGGAAACATGAGGCCTATAAACACTCCCACAACAAGTACCGCTGGGTTTTTCCAGTGGAACTCTCCCCTTCCATACTTCTTTGGAGGTCTGTTTCTTATTTTCGGAGTCATAGCCGTAGCTTTGTTCTTCCTTGCTTGCTGTCACAACAAGTCCTTAGAATCTCCTGGTGACGAGAAAGAGGAGATGTCCACCAAAACCATGCAACTTCCAGTTGATTGGGAGCCGAAAATCGTTGTAATAATGGCTGGAGATGACCTTCCGACGTATATAGCGAAGCCTTCTCTCGCTTCAACTTGATGAGTGGATCCAAATTCAACAATTTTCAGGTCTCATTTCTTCTTTTTGCTGGAAGGAGATCAGGACTTCTACATATCTTTTTTCAGATATAATTGGAATATCCAGTTCATCACCTTATTACAGCTTGTATCCCTTTGTTTTGAACTTCCTTCTTTTTTATTTATTTATTTTTAGATGGATAATCCCAATTTCTCTTCTCTTATTTGACGTAAACACTAATTAGCCCCTATAATTTGTAGAAATCTAATTTTATCCTCATGTGATTTTGGCATGTACAATGAAAAAAAGATAAAGAGGTTTTCTAGATATTTTTTTAAACTATAAGAGGATTTTGTTGATATTTCTTTAAACTATAAGAGATATTTGTTTATTTAATCAAATAATAGAGAGATTTTTAGCGATTTTTCAAAGTAATGGTGAATTTGAACTATTATGCCAAACTACATAAGGAAAAATAGATTTTTTTTTTTCTGTTATTAGGAACCTCCTTAATTAACTAATTAATATTACTAAATTCTATCAGTTGACATCCAAACTAGTTAAATTTTGGTAAAAAGAATTCTAAATTGGTGCCATGAAATTGATAAATTCTTGTTTTTGTTTTTTAATTTTTTAATTACATCACATAAACCAAGTGCCGTAACGCCTCAAAAGAGTGAGTTTGAATCCAATTCCTTTAAAAGTTTGACACAAGAACAAGAGATCCCTCTAAAGATTTTATTGGAAATTTGTCTTTAATTAAAAGTCAAGTATTTGGATTGATTTGCCATATTTGTTTTATATTTTATCTTATTAGAAGTCATGGTTTAATGGTAAGAAGTACAAAATATTGTTATACTCAATGTTTAGAAATCACTAGATGCTATACGATTGGCCACCTAGGGCCTAGCAACTAATCGGCTAGCCAGCGAGTACTTGCCGACTAGTTGATTTGATCGTCAGTCAGTGGTAACCCTATTGACTAATGGCCAAATATAGTTAAATTTATAAAAAATAATAATAATAGATCATCCGTTCTTCATCTATCCTCCTAGACTTTCAACACATCCTCAATTAGAATATACCTACAAACTTAAACTTCAACCAAGAAAGGATAAATTAAAAAAAAAAAAAGAAAAAAAAAAAGCCACAAATCAGATTTAGGAGATCTAGCCACCTTGCTTCATCAAATGGTGATGGTGCCATCACCATTTGCTCCATCTGTCACAATCCATCCACACCACTCACAATTTCCACTTGTAAACCCCTAAAATCCAACCAAATTGACTCCATCAGAGATAGAGAAGGTGAAGGTGCAATCAAGATGGCCAAATAGCGACGGTGACAAAACGATGGCAATGGTAGACCAATGAAGATGGCAACTTAGGGTTACAAAAAAGGGATGGGTGTCGACGAAGGTCTGTAGTTTGGTTTAAAAATAAGGTTGTTGTAATCTTATTTTTTTTAAGTTTCTAGACACCAAAACGAGCGCGTAGTGCACAACACCAAGTTAGGCTATTGAGGCAGCCCCAATCTCCCAGAACCTCTGATTTGGGGGTTCTCGGCTTGCAAGATTGTCATCGAGTGCTATATGTGACTCACTGTTGAAACACATTTTTTGTCATTATATATATTAATACTGTTACAAATATTTCGTATCTAGTGATCAGAAATTCTCTCTCTATATATATATGTGTCGATTTTTATGTATTCATCACAACTTTCCAAACTTATATATAACATTATAAATTGCTTATTATTTTATCATCATATGAACTTCAGTTCATTTATAATTTGTTAAGATTGTTTGTCATAAATTCTTTAAAAGATAAATATTCATATATTATTAAAATTAGTAGGTGATGAGGAGATAATGGACTTATGTATAATTATAATCACATCTAAATATATATATATATATATATTTATA
This sequence comes from Dimocarpus longan, assembly GCA_022984855.1. Classification (NCBI taxonomy): domain Eukaryota; kingdom Viridiplantae; phylum Streptophyta; class Magnoliopsida; order Sapindales; family Sapindaceae; genus Dimocarpus; species Dimocarpus longan. Next base: position 18,844,853 of record CM041024.1, read on the forward strand.
TGTCTTAGCTAGATTTCAATATATCAGTGTCTTACAAAAGGAAAAAGAATATATCAGTGTAATGAAAGTCTCAAAGGCTTTGGATTGTTCAAAAAACACATGGATTCTAAAATAGAATAAATGGTTGGTCCTCTGGTTTTGAATCTAAACATAGGTGGGAAGAGAACACGCGCGAAGTCGGCTTAAAGAATTAATAGTTCGGTGATGACCCACAGAGCAAAACATGATCCATTTCATTCTTTACTTTTTCTGCTACTTGCCTCGTTCATTGAATGCAATTTTGATCTAAAATGTTATTGTTTATTAAAATTATATGCATCTTGTAAGAAAGTGAGCGAATAAGTTCTCCCCCTACTTTCAGTTTCTTTGTAATATTTGTCGAAATTAACCAGCTTCCAATCCCCTTGAAGCATGATAAAATGTTACAAATAAGATATTAAGGAATTACAAAATTTTATGACCTTTAATATTTATGTACCCTACATGTCTTTTCTTTTACTCTCCTCAGGTCATTTTTTTATAGCACTAAAATCAGTGGGAAGTTTTTATAACTAACTATGAAAATGAGCTTTTCTTACATCAAAATAAATGAACCCTTCATTAATGATAGAATATGAATGAATTATATATTTCACTATGGAGGGCCTATCTTTAGGCTAAACAATGCCTATATTTAGGCTAAACAATCTTCTAAACAAAGTAACTAATATAATATAAATTTATACTAGTTACTTTGTTTAGGTAGGAAAGTTAGAGATATCACAATAATAATATAACATATGTTGTGAGGATGCATAGGAGAATGTGATTGACATGGTAACATTTTTCTGCAAACTCAAGATTGTGAGATAGATGCAAGTTTAAGTTTGTAAGCAAAATTGTGAAAGAAGCATCCTGGATAATGAGTTTTCTTGAATATATCAATGTGTTGATCAACAGAAAAGACTGAAAGAAGCTTAATTGTTCCATGAGCGATAGGTTGGTAAACAAAGTGTCAATCAATTTCAATATATTTTGTTCAGTCATGAAAGACATTGTTATGAGCAATCTGAATAGCATTGCAATTGTCACAATAAAGAGTAGCTAGCAGTGGTATAAGTGACTTCTAAATCTTTAAGCAGCCATTGTAACTAAAAGAGTCCCGAGTAGTGTCAGCATGTGCTAGATACTTACGGGGTGTATTTCAATTATAATTTTTTTTTTATACTTTATGGTATGAAGGTTGGATGATGATGAGAAGAAAGCAAAGCAAGCAAGAGAGAAGAAAACCAGCAACTGAGAAAAAAGCAAACAACAGAGAAGAAGATATAATTAAGAAAGCAAGCAGCAAGAAGGTATGATGTGGGTTTTGCCGCCTCTCTCTCTATCTGACTTTCTCCTTTCTCTTTTCTTTCTCTCTTTCTTTCTTTGTTTTTGTGGAATTTACCAACTTACCATATATATTAGGGGCAATTTTGTCTCAAATCCAATAATAGGTGACAATAAACCTTAATAATTCAGTGACAGTTACGTTCCAAACACTAACATATGTGCTACTTAAAAAAAGAACTCTATACTAAAAGGTTTTAATCAAAGTGAAAGAGAGAATTTAGATGATTTGTTTATGAAATATAGATGAATTTTAATAATCAAATGGAAGGTTTTGAATTTTGATAAAGTTCAAATTAATATTATCGCAATTATATGAAAAGTCTAGGGACATCATCAAGAAAAAAATGCCTCTTCAAAAACTAAAAAATTAAAAAAAGAATAATTCCAAAAAATCAATTATAGTTTATATAAATGTCAATTTTACCACTTATGATTTCATTTTTATCTAAAATCCCTCTGATATTAATAAAAACACTCAAAATACCCTCTGATACTTGTAAAATGAAGAAAATGCCCTCAATGGAAACAAATTGACGATGAAATCATGAAGGGTAAAATTGTCATTTTCTGTTAATTTTTTAACATCAAGAGAGATCTCGATAAAAATAAAACATAGTTGCTAAAATAGATATTTTTGTAAACTACAATGAGTTTATTGAGATTATCCCAAAAAAAAAAAAAATGTGGGTAGTCCAAACCCAAAATATATATGTCAAATCACTAATAACAAACTATACACTATGGGATAAATTTATGTTTGGATGAACAATAATATAACATATTGTTTGTTCTTTCCACCTAAAATTTTTTCATAATCAAAGGATAATTCGATGCCTTTTATATTAGGTTGTGATCATGGTTTCAAAAATCGTTACTCGCTAATTGACCGATAAGACAGGAGTTAATGATTTATCGGTTACTGGGTGATAAATTGATGAGTACTGTTGACTGACAGTTAAACTAGTCAAACCTATTAAAAAAAAAATTAAAAGAGAGGTTAATGTCATTATGATCAAAACTTAAATATTTGTGTAATTTCATCAAAGCTTAAAGATGTAATTTCCCTATATATATATATAAATATATATATATATAATGTTTTATAATTAAGTTTATTTGATTTTAAAATATAAAGACAAATTAATCAAATTCATCAATTGTATTTAAATTAAATAAGAGAAAAAATTTGTTTTAAGAAAGATAATGCAATGAATGAATTTAATTGATTATTCCTTATATTTTAAAATTAAGTATACTTAATTATAAAAACTATATATATATATATAAACACAAAAATGCACACACTTTCTCTCCCTTCGCTCACACTTGCTCCCCCTTCTCTCACACCGTGCCACACCCTTCATTTCTCTCTCCTCCTCTTCCTTTTTCTTCTCCTTTTGATCTCCATGTGTGTGGGTGATTATGACCTCATCCAACAAATTTAGAGACGATGACTAGCAATAAGGGTGACGGGATGAACAATGAAGATGATGACTTCGACCTCGACCTCATTCATCCACGCGGCGAAATCTCACCGCCCTTCTTGCACTCTCCTTTGCCATTATCTCTCTGATGTGTTTCTTTATGGTGGTTGTTGGATGTTGGATGCTTGTTGATCTTTTGGTGCTGTTTGGGGTGTTTTCTGACTGGTTTTTTTGGCCAGTTTTGTGTCGAGTTGGATTGATTATTTGGCCAACTCGACCGATTACTTACCTTCAGCGAGCAGAACCCTCGATCTCATTCTAATCAAATCAACAAAGTGCCAGTTAGCGATTAATCCTCGAAAAATTGTTGTTAATAAGCAATTCTTGAAACAATGAATGTGATGTTGGAAGGTGTACAACATTTGTAGCAACTATTTATTATATGGATACACAATTATTGGAGAATCCTGTAGTGGGGTTAGATATAGCACATTAGATCACTTTTGGTTTTGGGTTCTTTTAAGCAATTCTTGGAACAATGAATGTGATGTTAGAAGGTGTACAACATTTGTAGCAACTGTTTATTATATGGATACATACAACCATTAGAGAATCCTGTAGTGGGGTTAGATATAACACATTAGATCACTTTTGGTTTTGGATTCTTTTATTCTCCTCTTATAAACGATAGTACAAGTGATACTTTTAAACAAAATAGACTCATGCATCTATATATATATCTATAGATCACTTTCGGTTTTGGATTCTTTTATTCTCCTCTTACAAACGATAGTACAAGTGATACTTTTAAACAAAATAGACTCATGCATCTATATATATATATCTATATATATATATAGATGCATGAGTCTATTTTGTTTAAAAGTATCACTTGTACTATCGTTATATATATAGATATATATATATAGATGCATGAGTCTATTTTGTTTAAAAGTATCACTTGTACTATCGTTTGTAAGAGGAGAATAAAAGAATCCAAAACCAAAAGTGATCTAATGTGCTATATCTAACCCCACTACAGGATTCTCTAATGGTTGTGTGTATCCATATAATAAACAGTTGCTACAAACACAGTTGTGTGTATCAGTTGTGTGTATCCATATAATAAACAGTTGCTACAAACACATTTGTAGCAACTGTTTATTATATGGATACACACAACCATTAGAGAATCCTGTAGTGGGGTTAGATATAGCACATTAGATCACTTTTGGTTTTGGATTCTTTTATTCTCCTCTTACAAACGATAGTACAAGTGATACTTTTAAACAAAATAGACTCATGCATCTATATATATATATATATATAATTCTAAGGTTCTCGGAACTACCAATTAATAGTGTCTCAACACAACCACTTACCCACATGCAGATTGAACTAGTGTTAATTATAATTTTTAATAATATAGAATTACATCACTAAAGTACATGTGAAGCTAGAACAAGGAAAAGAATCCAAGTTGTATAGATTCATTTACTGATTAAAGGGCATTTTTGTAATGCAAAACAAAGCAAAGTTGGCACCATTATATATTGAGAGAGAGAGAGAGATCAAACACTTCTTGTTCAAGCCAAAATCACTCAAAACGTAGAGAGAAGAAGAGAGGAAAAAATGAGGCCTATAGACAGTTCCACTACAAGCGCTGGGGTTTTCCAGTGGAACTCTCCGGTTCCCTACCTCTTTGGAGGTCTGCTACTGGTTGTCGGAGTCATAGCTGTTGCTTCGCTCTTTCTTGCTTGCTGTCACAGCAATTCCTCAGGATCTCCTGGTGACGAGAAAGAAGAAAAGTCTACGAAAACCAGGGAACTTCCGGCTGATTGGGAGCCAAAGATCGTTGTAATAATGGCTGGAGATGATCACCCCACATATATAGCAAAGCCTTCTCTTGATTCAATTCGGTGATCGATTCACAACTCTTCAGGACCTCTTTGGTGTTTTTTTTTTTGGCTGCAAGGAGATCAGGAATAGAGATAAGTGATGTGTTTGCGAAGCTGTAAATGTATTCAATTTTGTCTTTTCAGGACATCAAAGTCTTCTAGAGTTTCAAGTAGATTTGATTAGTTCATCACCTTGTTACAGCTTGTAATCCTTTGCTTGATCTTTGGATGTTTCAGTTTCTTGTTCCGGTTTCCATAATATGAAACTCTCTTATGATTCATGCCTGAAAATTATTCGAGATCTTCAAAATTATGATTAATTATTTACTGAACTTCGAAAAACAAATTTAATTTAAACCAAATTAAGAATACGTTGTTTTGCAAGTTGCTTCTGACAATCAAGAGTTTGACCAGTTTACAGGTATGTATAGCAGCCAAAGTTCCGCTGACGGTTCTGATGCTCCTCATTTTAGGGGTGCAGCCAGAAAAACATATTTAGGGGAATCAATGAATTAATACCAACAAATCAAATTTGAGATATTATTAGACTAACTTAATATATACCATCAACTCAATGTTGGGAGGTGGTTAAACTTAAATCATTAATAAATTATACTGTTATACAAATATTTATATAGAGAACTATTTTTATTTTTTAAAACTACTAGATTGAAATCAAATTAATATAAAATCAACATACTGGAGTTGTATGCAGCATGCCCTGATAAAACAAATACAGTTTTTTCTTAAACTTCTAAAATTAATTGATAATTTCATTTAAAATTATTGAAAATTCCATCCAATATCCGGTACTATTGTCATTTAAGTATGATTATCTAGAATTGAACAAGAAAATTATACCTACGATAACTACATGAAAACTCGTTGACTAGCTTCTTCAATTTTTTTTTTTTTTTAAAAGTAGTGTAAGGACAACATCAACAAAAGAATGACGAAAAACAGAGACAAATTTTATTACTTTGATAGAACATAGACTATAAAAATTTTACTTCTGTACACATAAAACAATTAACAATTTTTGTGTTGGGGGTGCAATGGCCATTATAAACACCCCTCTCTGCCCTCTGCCTCACATCCTGTTACATAGAAATCCTTGTTAGGATATTTTATATTTCCTATTATGGGCTTACATATTTTATAACAATTATATTATGGGCTATCTATTTTAATAAAGCCAAATAAGTGATCTATTAATTGGGCTCTAGAAATATCTAATGGGTATGGGTTTAATGTGTAGAAACCTAATACTAATAGGATTAGGGTTAATGGGAACCTAATTGGTTTAGTATATAAAGAACATTATAAAGGGTTATGGTCCCCAAGTCAAATCACAACAAATTTGTTCTCTTTCTCTTTCCCCATTCAAGAAGAAAAATTACAGAGCAACTAAGGAGATTTGATTGTGGAAGATTCAATCCCACTCAAGATTATCAACATGGATTCAGGTATATTTTCTCTATAATAATTCTTAATGATTTAATATGAGTTTCTAGATTACGGTATAGGTTTATACCTATTAAAGTTTTACAACAAGTGGTATCAGAGCCTACTCATATTGAATCATTAAAATTAATTGATTTAATTTATTATGATGTGTTTTTCAAAGATCAATTGAATTATATATTCTGGATCCGGACGATGATTGTTTGTTAAAGAAAACTATATATATATATATTTTCGGCTTGCGGTTGTTCAGAGTGTTTGTTTTAAAATTATTGAAGAACGTGAAATATATACATATAGTTTATTGATTGTTTTGTAGTTTCATCAAGTCATCGGTTTTTTTTTTTTTTTTCTTATGGAATCAATCAATAGCCGTGGATCCCATGTCAGTAATTTTTCTTTGTACCGGCTTGAGAATTGTTAAAGCAAGAATATATATCTATATATATTAGTATTGTGCCTTTTGATTGGTTTTCCGGTTAAAGCTCTGTTGATTTGCAATAGAAAAGCAATAGAAATAATATTATTTGCAATAGAAAAGCAATAGAAATAATATATATATTGGTGAAAAAGTCAATGGAGTGAAATTCTATGTTTGTTTGTTTTTTATTTGGGGAAAAGGACGGCAAAAGTTAAAAAATATATATATATATATATATATACATGTGGTCACTGGATTTTGCAGCATTGTGTTTTGCTTTTTTCTTGTGCAAACGGAATTGGATTTCATTTTTTTTGGTTTGGTTTTCTTTTCCCATGTACAATCAGAATTCCGTGTGTATTTTGTTTTGGTTTTCTTATACCGTGCGGTGACAGTTCTGGTGATTGATTTACTTACGATTTTAGTTTTACGATTTGTTGAATTGAGAATTCAATTGAAAGAAAAAATATATATATATTTTAATAGATATATAGTCTGATATTTCAAAATAAATTAAATTGAAATTATATGTTGCCAAAGTAACCTCTATAACGTAAATTTGTTTATTTTGAAATATTAAGATGTGTGTGTCTATTATTTATGTGAATAATGACCGGCCCAAAGGAAGGTTATTATTTGACCAAATAATAGGCATACATGTGGTAATAAATATGTGATGATTATTAGATTTTCCATGTGAGTAATAAGTCGGTCCAAAGAAAGGCTTACTACTTGACGGGATTAATTGTTAATATTTGATTACTACACGGAGAGTACCACTTACAGTTGATATTTCTGTCCAAAGACTAAATGTCAATGTGTGCTAGGTATCTTGTTTTAGGGCCCACCATTATGGGAATCGTTTAATCATGTCATGTATGAATTTATTAATTGATATATATTTTTTTGTGACATGATTATTGATTGTGAGCTTGTATTTGATTTTGTTCTCGATTCAGTTACTTCTGCTTCAACAATATCTGCCAATATTAATTTCATTCATGTGCTTAATGGCACGAATTTCAAGAATTGGAAAGAGAACGTTATGATTGTTCTCAGTTGCATGGATCTTGACCTTGCGCTTCGGGAAGAACGACCTGCTTCTCTTAATGATAATAGTTCCGCTGATGAAAAGGCGAGAATGGAGAAGTGGGACCGTTCTAATCGCATGAGTCTTATGATCATGAAACGTTCCATTCCGGAAACTTTTAGGGGCTCTATGTCCGAAGAGGAAAGTGCTAAGAAGTTCCTTGAGGAAATAAAACAACGTTTTGCGAAAAACGAAAAGGTTGAAACAAGTACCCATTTGGCGAAACTTGTTTCAATGAAGTATAATAGAAAAGGGAACATAAGGGAGTACATCATGGAGATGTCTCATATCGCTTCCAAACTAAAGGCACTAAAGTTACAGCTGTCTGAGGATTTGCTGGTGCATTTAGTTTTGATTTCTCTTCCTGCACAATACAGTCAGTTTAAAGTGAGTTACAACACTCAGAAGGACAAATGGACTCTTAACGAGCTCATATCTCACTGTGTGCAAGAAGAGGAAAGATTGAAGCGAGAAGGTGTTGAAAGCGCTAACTTAGCAACTATCTCTAAGGACAAGAAAAGGAAAAGAGGAAAAGAAGCTGCAGTTGGGACATCACAGCATAAGGTGCAAAAGAAACAGGATTGAGAGTTTACCTGTTACTTTTGCAAGAAAGCTGGACACATGAAGAAAGAATGTCCTAAATACGTCAACTGACGTGTTAAGAAAGGTATGACGGATCCGGTGAACAACGTCCAGGACCTTTTGCTAAATTCCTAGAGGAATGCGGTATCGTCCCGCAATACACAATGCCAGGCAAACCTAGCATGAATGGTGTTGCTGAAAGACGAAACAGAACGCTTAAGGACATGGTAAGAAGTATGATAAATCATTCTTCTTTACCAGAATCCCTCTGGGGAGAAGCACTAAAGACTGCAACATATATCCTTAATAGGGTTTCGAGCAAAGCGGTAGCTAAAACCCCTTATGAATTATGGATAGGCAAAAAGCCTAGTATTAAACATTTACACATTTGGGATTGTCCAGCTGAGGCAAGGCCTTACAGGCCAAATGAAAAGAAACTGGACTCAAGAACTGTAAGCTACTACTTTGTTGGGTACTCTGAACGGTCAAGGGGTTTCAAGTTTTATAATCCCACTACTAGATCATTTTTGAGACGGGAAATGCGAGATTTCTTGAGGAAGTTGAGTTTGTGGGGGGAGATAAAGTGAAAGACATTGTCTTTGAAGAGGAATTTGTTTCTCTTCCTACTATTGCTATTAATAATGATCAGGCTTCTATCACTGATATTATTCAAAATGCAAATCCAGATTTCAAGACAATGTAGAAGAGCTCACTGTGCAAAATGAAGAAATTATACCTGAAATGCAAACTCAACAACCTCAAGAGGATATGCCATTGAGATGATCCATTAGAGAAAGGAGAAATGCGATTCCGGATGACTATGTCGTTTATCTCCAAGAACATGAGGTTGATATAGGAGTGGTGGAAGATGATCCAATCAACTTCCATCAAGCCAAACAAAGTTCTAATTCTCAAAAGTGGATTGATGCCATGAATGATGAGATGAATTCCATGAAGAACAATGACGTTTGGGATCTTGTCGAATTGCCTGAAGGTGCGAAACCTATTGGTTGCAAATGGATATTTAAGACCAAAAAGGATTCAAAAGGCAATGTTGAGAGATATAAGGCTCGTCTAGTTGCCAAGGGTTTCACTCAAAAGGAAGGCATTGATTATAAAGAGACTTTCTCTCCGGTTTCTACGAAAGACTCTTTTAGGATTATAATGGCACTTGTGACTCATTTTGATTTAGAGCTACATCAGATGGATGTAAAGACTGCGTTTCTCAATGGTGACATTGACGAAACAATATATATGATGCAACCAGAAAACTTTGTATCCGGTGATTCAAAGAAAATGGTTTGTAAATTGAAGAAATCCATCTATGGTCTCAAACAGGCTTTCCGTCAATGGTATCACAAATTTCATCAAGTTATTATCTCATATGGGTTTGAGGTAAATAAAGTTGAAGATTGTGTATATCATAAGTTCAGTGGGAGTAAATACATATTTCTGGTGTTATATGTCGATGACATACTACTTGCTAGTAGCGATATAGGCTTACTACACGAAACCAAGAGATTTCTGACAAAGAATTTTGATATGAAAGATCTTGGGGACGCCTCTTTTGTATTAGGCATACAGATACAACGAGATCGCTCTCGAGGTATCCTTGGGTTATCACAAAAGAGCTATATCGAAAAAGTTCTTGATAGATTCGGCATGAAAGATTGTGCACCAGGAGACACCCCTGTAGCTAAAGGAGACAAGTTCAGTCTCAGTCAGTGCCCTAAAAATGAGTTGGAACAAAAAGAAATGCAAAAGATTCCTTATGCATCAGCTGTAGGAAGTCTAATGTATGCTCAAGTATGCACGCGTCCAGATATTGCGTTCATAGTGGGAATGTTGGGCAGATATTTAAGTAACCCAGGGATGGATCATTGGAAAGCAGCCAAAAGGGTTATGCGTTATCTACAGAGAACAAAAGATCACATGCTCATATATCGGAGATCAGAACATTTAGAGATCGTTGGGTATTCTGATTCCGATTTTGCTGGATGCCAAGACAGTAAAAGATCCACGTCGGGCTATATTTACCTGCTAGCTGGTGGAGCTATTTCCTGGAAAAGTGCTAAGCAGACACTCATAGCTTCTTCCACCATGGTAGCTGAGTTCATAGTCTGTTATGAGGCATCTAATCATGGGATATGGCTGCGAAATTTTGTCACAGGGCTGCAAGTTGTGGATTCTATTGAAAGACCATTAAAGATATATTGTGACAATAATTCGGCTGTGCTTTATTCCAACAACAATAGAAGCTCTATGAAGTCTAAGCACATAGACATCAAGTTTCTTGTTGTTAAAGAAAGAGTTCAGAGTCGTCAGGTGACTATAGAACATATTGGGACAAACTCCATGATTGCGGATCCGCTTACTAAGGGATTACCACCCAAGGTCTTTCATGAGCACACTGCTCATATGGGTGTTATTTTAGCTGATGATGTGCATGTTTAGTGGGAGTTAGTATTTTGATGTTCTTTGTAATAGACATATTCTATATTTATTTTCTGCAGAATAAAGTATATGGTTTAATTATAAACTCTGAATGTTGTTTGTGTTTGATCTCATTAAAGATTAAAGTAGGACCAGTTGGAAATGGACATGTTTAAGATCACATTGTATGTAATTTCCATGCTACGCATCCATACTCGATCTATGTCATTGAATATATTGGTATGGTGACCATTGATGGGTCTAGTTACGAATAAATGTAACAAAGGTCGCTTTGATCTCATACTAATATAGTAGATGGACCAGATTGTAACTAAAGGGATATTTCAGGACGGATAGCTTTTCAGTGCGCACTTAAGATTATAGATAATATAATTGTCTCAAGAAACATATGTAGCCCAAGTGGGAGATTGTTAGGATATTTTATATTTCCTATTATGGGCTTACATATTTTATAACAATTATATTATGGGCTATCTATTTTAATAAGGCCAAATAAGTGATCTATTAATTGGGCTCTAGAAATATCTAATGGGTATGGGTTTAATGTGTAGAAACCTAATACTAATAGGATTAGGGTTAATGGGAACCTAATTGGTTTAGTATATAAAGAACATTATAAAGGGTTATGGTCCCCAAGTCAAATCACAACAAATTTGTTCTCTTTCTCTTTCCCCATTCAAGAAGAAAAATTACAGAGCAACTAAGGAGATTTGATTGTGGAAGATTCAATCCCACTCAAGATTATCAACATGGATTCAGGTATATTTTCTCTATAATAATTCTTAATGATTTAATATGAGTTTCTAGATTACGGTATATGTTTATACCTATTAAAGTTTTACAACAATCCTGTCTAAATGTAAAAGTAGTTTCATTATATCTACTTATTTTTTTCTATAGTAAGCATCTCGAAATCTAGAATAAAGACGGTGATGTATCATCTTAGGAATGAGAATAGATTCACCATTCTTATCCCTATTTCTCCACCCTTTCCCATATCCCCATCCAAATTCCTATTTAAGGGAAATGGGGATGTGGAGGTATTTAGAGGTGGTTTCTGCATACCCATACTTTGTTCCCTCATTTTCCCCATTTTTTTCTCAATTTCCAACCCCATTTAACCTCGTATGACCTAAAGGTAAAAAAAGACATATGGTTAAAACTATTATTCACAAAATAATTCTATCAATATATTTAATCCACAAAAACATCAACAAAAATTACAATCCCTATTCTCTTCTTGCATGAGTCATAATTCATGATAAAAAAATCAAACAATATCTAAACTATTACATATGATAAGGTTATAGGAGTTGGGTAAGTAAGGAAATAGAGGATTTTTACTTTTAAAAAATGCAAAAAAAAAATATATATAATAAATAAACATTATTAAATTAATAATTTTTATTTAAGATATAGACATTTATATATTAAAATCTTTCTCTAAATGGGGATACGAGAATTTGAGTGGAATATTGTCAAGATTGAAAATAATAGAGAAAACATAAATAGTTTCATTCAAAGTAATATCCAATATAGTTAGATGGTCGAGAATTGGCTCGTGATCTAGTGGTAGATACAAGCTGCCCACTCTAACGACCTTAATGGTAGTAGGTTTGAACCTACCAAGTTCCACAAAATTACTGTAGGCATTTTCCAAATTATTTGTTAATTGTCGTTCCGCACCTTCACCCCCTCACCCTTGCTATCTTTGTGTGTTGGTCTCTTCTATTTTTGAGATCTGATCTGCAAACTATGATATATATTTATTTAAAAAAAAAAGGTTAGACAGTTGCCGATTTCTGAAAGCTTATGTCGAAAACATTTAAAAAGGGGTGCGAAAAAAGTTAGCTTACACCAAGAGAAATATAAATTAGAATAAATAAATATTGACGACAGATTAATGATAGTATCACGGCGTCGCGAAATCATTCGAAATCGAGTTAATTTCGCTAAATAAATATACATAATCATTTTGTGATTCTGACTTGGAAGTTGGAAGTAAATGGGATTTGTTGATGGTTTTACATGGAAAAGACAAGTAGAGGGAATATTTGCCTACTGTTGATTGACAATGAATTTACCTAATTCTGATTCTTAAATCGTAAGCTACTTGTTAGATTTTCTTTTCCAGTTGAGTTGTTAGATTTAGCATATATAATTAAATATTCTTATAAAGGATTTTTAACTTCTGACACCAAGAGATTCATCTTCTAGAATTTGGCATAAATACGCTGACATGTTGCCAATGGAAAAACCACTGCTATTCCTATAAACAGTTACAGAATCTTGACAGAACCACCAAATTAAAGTTGCTCTGCTGTTCAGTGAATTAAACTGGCAAAGAAACGAAAACAAATATCATCAACTTATGCAATTGAAATTTTATATTCACTTTTCCTAATATAATGATTCCTTCTTTTTAAGGGAAAAAAAATAAAATTAATAGATTCAAGCTAATAGGAACTGTGCTTATATAAGTGAACTTGTACCAGGCAATTGCCCCATCAAAAGAATTTTGATAAAACTTAGGAGTCATCTGGTTTTTCAACTAAACATTTAGGTTTATTTGGTGCGCGAGATTAGATTAGATGATTTGAGATAAGATTAGATAGAAGGAGATGGAATATGATGAGATATGATAGGATTAAATTAATATTATACTATGTTTGGTGATAACTCTATTTTTATAGAGTTATCTTATCTTTTTAAACTTGAATTCTTGTTTAATTCTTGATGTTTTTATTATTATTAAGTACATTATTTCATCATTTTGTATTTTTCATTTTCAGAATAAAGTTTGTGAAAATCGTATGTGGACCCCACCAAATGCTTTCGCTCGAGACAAGATCATGAATTTCATTCGAAGCAGTTCATCGCCTCAAGAATTACTCGAATCAGAAATCGCATCAAAAAGATTATCGCAATTTAAAGATCGAGTATTCTAGAAATAAATATTATGTCATGCTTATGTAAGGAATGATGTAATCAAAATTATGATGTAAGCAATGATGTAATATTAAAGTTGACTTTGAATGAGGTAGGTGAACGATGATGTAAGCAATGATGCAATTTGAAAGTTGACTTTGAATGGGGTAGGTGAAAGATGATGTAAGCGATGATGCAAAATGGTGGAAAATCAGGAAACGATGATGCAATCGATGATGTAATTGGAGGTGAATTTGGCCTATAAATAGGCCTTAGAATCACCATTCTAAGCATTCCATCACAAACCAAAACAATAAGTAGTTTAGAGAAAGAGAGAGAGAGCTTGGAGAGGAGGAGCAAAGCAGAGAAAGAAATTCTACGGTGAAGCTTCAATCCACTAAGTTTTCCTATCTCTTGTTATGTTTAATTTTCTAGTTTTTGTAAATTCTATTATGGAGTAGATTTGTTTTCTAAGATTATGATGTAGCCTAACTTTGATGTTCCAAACCTTTGTTCAATTCAATTAATGATTTTCTATCTTGGTTGATGCATTTAATATTGTTCTTAATGCTTCTAAATAATTGGCCACTATTTAGTTGAATTGTTAATCATAATGATAGCGGAAGCTGATTTATGTGTCTAGTTCATTATATTTAATGTCATAAATTACATGTAGGATAGGAATATACCTGCATGGTTTGTGTAGTCTATAAAAGAGATCCATAAATCTTAATGAATCCTTTAATGTTTTGACTTGCATGGGAACATAGCAGTTAATCTTTATAGGGTATTTTCCTTAGACCTCGGGAGGGGCTATGTGAATAATTCAGGGAATCTCGACTAGCAACTGGATAGTTAATTTTTGTTAAAAAGAACAAAGGGGAGGAACAGATTAGTTATGGTGAAATCATAATCTTAGAGTTTTTATTCATTGAATTAATTTTCATTTATTTTCAATTGCAATTAAATTTAATCATAGTTATCAACTCATTCACTCAAATTTCATCTACCAAATAAAAGTTGAGTTATTTTAATTTTGGGCATTAATTAACAACAATCCTCGTGGGACGATACTTATCTCATCACTTTATTACTTGTTCGATTCGTTCACTTGCGATTTTGCACAACAAGTTTTTGGCGCCGTTGCCGGGGATTGTTTGTTTCAATTAATACTAATACTACGTAACTCAATTTTTAATTTGGTCATTTATTTATTTATTATTTTTATTTTTATTTTATTTGCTTTATTACTTGTGAATTTTCTGGTATATGAGAAAGTCTGGGGGCGAAATTTTACAATTTGATCCAGAAATTGAAAGAACTTGTCGTAAGAATAGGAAGGAAACAAGAAAGGCTGCTAGTACTGCACTCATGGATATGGCTGAGGGATCAAACAACACACAGAATATTGTACCAATAGATGCCGAAATTCGAGCATTACGACTTCTTCTTCTTTCTCGTCTGCTCTTTTGACAGGTTCTTTCAGCATTTTACCGCTTCGTAACGTGACAGCCTTCAGGTGCTCCCTAGGATTGGTCTCTGTGTTGCTTGGTAGGGATCCTTGAGGTCTTGCAGTCAACAAATTCGAGATTTGACCCATTTGTACCTCCAGATTTCGAATGGAAGCTGCTTGATTCTGGAGTGTGGTGTCTGTTCTCGTCATAAATTGAGTAGTGCTTACGGTGAGCTGAGCAAGTGCTTCTTCAAGCGACGGTTTGTTGGCCTGTTGCTGTTGAGGTGGTGGCGGATATGACTGTCTGGGTTGATTATTGTTTTTCCATGAAAAGTTGGGATGGTTTCTCCATCCTGGATTATATGTGTTCGAGTACGGATTATTTTGCTGTCTGTTGCCCACAAAAAATGCTTGATCTGTCTGGTTTTCATCGCATTGTCCGTTAGAATGATCCCCTCCACAAAAATCACAGGATGCTGACTGAGTATGAATGGCATTAGCTGTCAAGTTTCCGAGTTGCTTGGCTAATGTCTCGACCTGAGTGGAAAGCCTGGTTAACACATCATTTTCTTGTATTCCGAAAACTTTTTTCGGAACTGCTCTTTCTGATGGCCATTGATAGGCATTTGCAGCCATTTCTTCTAGTAAATCCCAAGCGACTTGATGGGGTTTCCCCAAAAGTGCTCCACCAGCTGCGGCATCTACTAATGTTCTCGTGGAACTCCCCAAACCATTGTAGAATGTGTGTAGCTGCAACCAGTTAGCAACTCCATGATGTGGGCACCGTCTTAGCAGATCCTTGAATCTTTCCCACGTTTCGTACAATGATTCTCCCTCAAGCTGTCTGAAGGTGGCAATCTCGGTTCGCAGCCTCGCAGTCTTGGCTGGTGGAAAGAATTTGGCCAGGAATTTTTGTGCCAAGATGTCCCATGTAGTAATACTCCCTGATGGCAACGAGTTGAGCCAGCTTTTGGCTTTGTCTCGAAGAGAGAATGGGAACAATCTCAATCGGATGGCGTCATCAGTAACACCATTATGTTTGAAGGTATCACAGATCTCCAAAAAGTTGTCAATGTGGGCATTTGCATCATCGTTCGGAGCCCCACTGAACTGGTTGTTTTGAACCATCTGGATGATTGCCGGCTTAATCTCAAAGTTGTTGGCAGCAATAGTTGGTCGTCGTATCGCCGAAGTATTACCCACTGTGGGTAGAGCACCCTTCCCTCAGAGATTTCAGAAACAGAAATTAGAAAAGCAATTTTCTAAATTTCTGGAAGTTTTTAAGAAGCTGCAAATTAATATTCCTTTTGCAGATGCTCTGGAACAAATGCCCAGCTATGTGAAGTTCATGAAAGAAATCCTCTCAAATAAAAGGAAGCTGGAAGAGCATGAAACGGTAGCTTTGACAGAAGAATGCAGTGCAATCTTACAGAAAAAGCTACCACCCAAACTCAAAGATCCGGGGAGCTTTACAATTCCTTGCACCATTGGTGATTCATTCTTTGATAAAGCATTATGTGATCTTGGTGCAAGCATCAACCTAATGCCATTCTTCGTTTTCAAGAAACTCGGCTTTGGAGAAGCAAAACCCACTACAGTTTCGTTGCAGCTAGCTGATCGTTCAATCAAGTATCCAAGGGGAATCATAGAAGATGTACTAGTCAAAGTGGATAAATTCATATTTCCTGCGGATTTTATTGTGCTAGACATGGAGGAAGACCAAGAAATACCCATCATCTTGGGTAGACCATTCCTAGCAACAGGGAGAACCCTTATTGATGTGCAGAAAGGTCAACTCATACTCAGAGTTCAAGATGAAGAGGTAACCTTCAATGTTCTAAAAGCTCTCAAACATCCACACGATGTTGATAACTGTATGAGGGTAGATATGGTGGGTGAATGTATCAAAGAAGTACATCAAATCACCACTCCAAAAGATCCACTTGAAGCTTGCCTACATGGAGCACCAAACTCAGAAAGTCCGAACATCACAGAATGTGTTAACCAACTGGAAGCTTCATCTCCCATATTTTTCAGACGACCTTTCGAGGAGCTTGGAGCAAGTAAGAGACAACCGGTACCATCAACAGAAAAACCACCAGAGTTGGAGCTCAAGCCACTGCCAGTTCATCTCAAGTACGCATTCTTAGGTACCTCATCTACACTACCTGTCATTATTTCATCTTCTCTAACTAGAGAACAAGAGGAAAAGCTTTTGAGAGTACTACGAGAACACAAGATGGCTATTGGATGGTCGATCGCAGACATTAAAGGAATCAGCCCATCTTTATGCCAACACAAAATTCTCATGGAGGATAAATACCGGCCATCCATCGAGCACCAAAGACGTTTAAATCCAAACATGAAGGAGGTTGTTCGAACAGAGGTACTTAAACTTTTGGATGCAGGTATCATTTATCCTATTTCGGACAGTACATGGGTAAGCCCGGTGCAAGTGGTACCAAAGAAAGGAGGCATGACAGTGGTCACCAATGAAAACAATGAGCTGATTCCAACACGAACAGTAACCGGATGGAAAGTGTGCATTGACTATAGGAAACTAAATAAGGCGACCAGGAAAGATCATTTCCCTTTACCCTTCATCGATCAAATGCTCGACAGGTTAGCAGGTCACCCTTACTACTGTTTCCTAGACGGTTATTCTGGTTACAATCAGATTTCTATAGCACCTGAGGATCAAGAAAAGACTACATTCACATGCCCATATGGAACGTTCGCGTTTCGGAGAATGCCGTTTGGTCTATGCAATGCACCCGCCACCTTCCAACGGTGTATGATGTCAATTTTTTCAGATATGGTGGAACGCTTCATTGAGGTATTTATGGATGATTTTTCAGTATTTGGCTCATCATTTGATTCTTGTTTGGATAACTTAGCACAAGTACTGAAAAGATGCGAAGAGACAAATCTGATTCTTAACTGGGAGAAATGCCATTTCATGGTACAAGAAGGGATCGTTTTAGGTCATAAAGTTTCAGCTAAAGGCATCGAGGTTGATAGAGCCAAGATTGAGGCAATTGAGAAGCTGCCACCACCAACATCTGTCAAAGGCATTCGAAGTTTCTTAGGGCATGCAGGGTTTTACAGAAGATTTATCAAGGACTTCTCGAAGATCACAAAGCCATTATGCAATTTACTCGAGAAGGGTGTTTCATTCCACTTCGATAATGCATGTAAAGAGGCATTTGAGATACTGAAAAAGGCTCTTGTGACAGCCCCAGTCGTTATTGCACCTGATTGGGCTTTGCCGTTCGAGCTAATGTGTGATGCTAGTGATTATGCCATTGGAGCCGTGCTAGGACAACGTATTGGTAAGATTTTTCATACCATTTATTACGCTAGCCGTACACTAACCGATGCACAGGTCAATTATGCTACCACTGAGAAAGAGCTTCTAGCTGTAGTCTTCGCATTCGACAAATTTCGACCGTACTTGATCGGTTCCAAAGTCATTGTATACACGGATCACTCAGCCATCAAATACCTTCTGGAGAAGAAAGATGCAAAACCACGCCTGATCCGATGGGTCCTTCTGTTACAAGAGTTTGATTTAGAGATTTGAGATAAGAAGGGAAGTGAAAATGTGGTGGCCGACCATCTTTCTAGACTAGAGCAACGAGGGGATAAGGAGGATCTTGACATAGACATTAAAGAGACTTTCCCTGATGAACAGCTCTTTGTTCTAGATACAAGCAATGTTCCATGGTATGCTGATTTTGTTAATTTTCTTTCTCACAAAGTTTATCCACCTGACATTTCATGGCAGCAAAAGAAGAAATTCTTGGCAGACGTAAAACATTACTATTGGGATGAACCGTTCCTGTACAAGTTATGTCCAGATCAGATCCTTCGACGATGTGTCTCAAAAGATGAAGCACGAGATATTCTCCACCATTGTCATTCTTCTGATTATGGTGGACATTTTGGGGCCAATCGAACTGCTGGCAAAATTCTTCAATCTGGATACTATTGGCCTACCATTTTTAAGGATGCTCAATCATATGTTGCTGCATGCGATCAATGCCAACGCACAGGTAACATTTCGCGAAGGCATGAGATGCCCTTAAACAACATTTTGGAAGTGGAGTTGTTCGATGTTTGGGGTATCGATTTCATGGGACCATTTCCACCGTCTTTCAAGAATCTCTATATTCTGGTGGCCGTGGATTATGTGTCAAAATGGGTTGAAGCCATTGCTGCACCAACCAATGACTCCAAAGTAGTGGTGAATTTTCTGCGTAGAAATATCTTCACCAGATTTGGAACCCCTAGAGCAATCATCAGCGATGAAGGGAAGCATTTTTGCAATAGGTATCTTGATGCGCTTCTAGCCAAATATGGAGTCAAACACAAAGTTGCTACAGCATACCACCCGCAAACCAATGGACAAGCTGAAATCTCAAATCGGGAACTGAAATGGATTTTGGAAAAGACGGTAAGTGCATCTCGAAAAGACTGGTCGAAAAAACTTGATGATGCATTATGGGCCTACAGAACAGCATTCAAAACACCGATTGGGATGTCTCCATACAAGATGGTATTCGGAAAGGCATGTCACTTACCCGTTGAACTAGAGCATCGTGCATACTGGGCTATCAAAAAGTTGAATTTCGACATAGGAGCATCAGGAGCTCTGCGAAGATTGCAACTCAATGAGATGGATGAACTTCGTCATGGTGCATATGAAAATGCTAAGCTGTATAAAGAACGCACCAAAAAGTGGCATGATCAACGGATCTTAAACAAGGATTTCACTCCAGGACAGAAGGTTCTTTTGTTTAATTCAAGATTACGTTTGTTTCCAGGTAAGCTACGCTCTAGATGGTCTGGGCCCTTCACAGTTGTTCAAGTGTTTCCACATGGTGCTGTTGAAATTCAAAGTGCAGATCGTCGATTCAAAGTCAATGGTCAACGACTCAAAGTTTACATGGATGGTGGAGAACCTCAACAGAAATCCACTATCGCGCTTTCAGACCCGACTTAAGGCGTTTCTTAACAGTCAAGCTAACGACTATAAATTAAGCGCTTCTTGGGAGGCAACCCAAGTTTTTCTCTTTTTAGCTAGTTTTTCTCTGTTTGTGTGTTATTGTGTTCTTTGTGTGTTTTTGTTTTTTCTTTGATAATTTTTCTTTCTCTTTCAGAGATGGAGGCAAGTCTTGCAGCACTGAAAAATTATTTCCCTACTCTACCCCAAGATGTACTCAGAAAGATTTACAAGTGCAGACTCGAAAGAATGAGGGCACTAACATCTTTAGGTCTTCCAGAGCATATTCGATGGATCATCGAAGCTAAGGTACGTTTAGCAGGTGAGTTGAATGATTCATTAATTAAACGTTTACCAGGATTAGGAAGAAGTTCTTACTCAAAGAAGAGGAGAGCTAAGAGAATGGAAGTCTGTCATAAGTGTGCGAGATGTAACTGCGACACAAGCTGTAAAAATCTTGGATATTTATCCATAAATCGAGAAGATAAAATCAAATGCATAAAGGATGGACTGAGTAAGGAGTCTCTGAATAACATCCGTGAGACTCTTGAGACGCATCCTTGTGGGAAAGTTCAACGTATTCTTTTAGAGTTATGGGAGTTATTCAGTAAAGAGAAACAGCGTTATAGTCTTGGGAATCTGACTGTAAACGACCCTGTTTGCCAGTTTATAAGAAAACTGGATGGGAAGCCGATCCTCAACTCATAGAAGTTGTTTAATCCGTTTCTGGACGTAAAACCAGAGAAAGATGTGAGCCACAATCACAACTACTGTAGCATCATTTTTTTTCTTTGTTTAGCAGTCTGTTTCAAATTTTTTTGATAATTGTGTTTACTTTTCCTTACCTGTCCTTTTGGATTTTTAGATCGTTTCAAGCTTTCTTGATAAGTGTGTTTACTTTTGACGTTTCATCACCGAACATTTTTATTTTTAGCAGCTATTTTCAAAATTTTTCGATGTCTGTGTTTACTTTTTGACGTTTGTGTTTACTTTTTCGATGTTTGTGTTTACTTTTTGACGTTTCGTAGCCGAACTTTTTGAATTTTGTATTTGTAGCGGCTTGTTTTATTTATTTATTTTTTTTCTCGAAGATTGTGCTTTCTTTTTGACATTTCTACACTTAACATTTCCTTTTCCCTCTGACCAATACTGTGTAGCATCGTAAAACTGTTCTTTTACTCTTTCATCTTCTTTAAATAAGTGATTATGACTGATAACAAATAATTCGTTTTCTCTGAAAAAAAAAAAAAAAAAAAAAAAATGGCAGAGTCCTCGAGCAGTAAATTCAAAAACATCTGTGTTTTTTGTAGCCCAAAGTCTGGTATGAGTACACAATATTCAAAAGCAGCTGCTGAACTTGGTACGGCTTTAGCTACCCGAAAAATAGATTTGGTGTATGGAGGAGGCAGTTTAGGACTGAGGGGCTCTGTCGCAGTAACTGCAACTGTTGGAGGTAGGCAAACCCTCGGTGTCGCAGTAAAGCCTTTGGCTGAAAGGAAAGACATCATCGGTACGAGCATAGGTAATGAGTTTCAGGTTATAAGTATACACGGACGAATGGCGTACATATTACTCAATGCTGATGCCTTTATCGCGTTACCTGGTGGTTTGGAAACATTTGAAGAAATCTTCAACATTGCATCCTGGGCCCATTACAACATTCACAAAAAGCCATTAGGTTTGCTTAACACTAACGGTTTTTATGATGGTTTATTGGCTTTTCTTGATCATGCTGTGGAACAGGGTTTTATGACTCAAGCAAACCGGCGTATTCTAGTCTCAGCTTCTAGTGCTGATGAACTGATTGACCAACTGCAAGACTTTGTACCCGAAGTTGATCCAATCATGTCACAGGTGGTTTGGGCTCCTGAATCAAGCGGTAGCAAGAAGCGTGCACTGGATCTTAATCTCCGGTTGTAACTTTCTTATCCTATGGTTTTATTAATAGCATTTCCATTTAAGTTTTTCTTCTTTTTATCTTACTAGACATTGGGGACACTGTCTCAAATAAGTTTGGGGGTAGAGTTTGCTATTATTAAAACCATAAGATTCAAAAGCTGGTCCGAGTTGAAACTAAAAGATGGCAGAGTAAGGAGTACTTTTGTGCTCTTGAGACGCATCTTTGTTTTCATTTAAAAAAAAAAAAAAAAAAAAAAAAAAAAAGCAAAAAGATTTTCATTATTTGTTTTATTATTTTTCTTTCTGCCCTAACAAGTCGACTACTTACTTTGTATTTATTAATGGAGTCTTAATGCATGTTTTTGGTTGAATATCGTTACTAAGGAATAGTCATGAACATCTTTGCATGATTTGAGACTTTTGAATGTCATGATCTTAGTTAATTGAGTGGATAAATATTATGTTTACATGAACTGTGGACTATTAGTGGAGATTATCCTTGGTGATGATTTGAGCCTTTTAAACGTTTCATTTTGAGAGATTTATTTGTTTCTACTCTTAAACACTCTTCACTTTGTTCTTAATAGATGATCTCTATAGGTTTTGCATTGAATACTGAGAACAAATCATTATTGTAGATAACATGAGTTGCTTTGATTTGAAAATTGGATCGACTTCTTAGAAGTAATATAGGTTAGTTCTACTCTACAAAAGCCTACTTTTCTACTTTAAATTGAGACACATCATAAAACCTTTGAAGCCAAACACTTTAAATATTTTTCTCTGTTTACCTTTACTAAATGACCCTATTGAGCCTTTAAATTTAGTCACACCTTATGAAGTTTGGGATCATGCGATGAAGTAAAAGAGGAGAAGGGAATTGAAGTGTTAACATTTACACAATGTGTTTCTAAAAAAAAAAAAAAAAAAAAAAAAAAAAAGAAAAGAAAAAGAAAAAGAAGTTGTGATGAAGTAAAGAGAATAAATGAAGTACTTTGGTATGATCATATGTTCTTGTTGAACCTGTACCTTAAAATTTCTTACATGTCAATTAACCATAGCCCAAATACAATCTTTAATAAAGCCTATTGATCTTCAAAAGGAAGTCCAATTTGAAAGTTGAAGTCTGTCATCATGCTCTATCTACGTTCTTAGTATTCGATTCCAATCATGAGATCTATTCACTTGAAAGTGCGGTTCTTTTAAACGTCTATATTCATATGTGATGTAAATGACGCTTGCTATGCCTTTACATAACCTCTATCACATATGATTGCATGAGTGTTTGCTTTAGGATTCATGAGGGTTATGAGAGATATCTTGTGAGAATTAGAGTCGAAGCGAAATAAGTCCATAACATGTGAATATGATGTTTTGAAATGAAATTGCTTTGAAAGTGGTGTGAGATTGTTGATGATTATGTTTTAGATCATTAGTGACTTATCCTTAGTCCTGATACAAGATCATACATGTATGAGACTTCTGTTAATTTGTATTTAGTGAGATGTTGATAAGTTATGGGTGGAATCTTTTAACGTTTGTGGGTATCGTTGCTGGTAAACCCTCAGGAGACACAACTCCTCCTACTAGGGACACCTAGGGGTTTAAAGGCTTGTGGCATACGCTCAATGCCATCGTGTTTACCTACGAAAATGGATTGTGTTTTTATTTTCTGTGTTTTTAACTTAGGTTGTTATTTTTAGTTTTACTTGAGGACAAGCAAAATCTTAAGTTTGGGGGTGTGATAACTCTATTTTTATAGAGTTATCTTATCTTTTTAAACTTGAATTCTTGTTTAATTCTTGATGTTTTTATTATTATTAAGTACATTATTTCATCATTTTGTATTTTTCATTTTCAGAATAAAGTTTGTGAAAATCGTATGTGGACCCCACCAAATGCTTTCGCTCGAGACAAGATCATGAATTTCATTCGAAGCAGTTCATCGCCTCAAGAATTACTCGAATCAGAAATCGCATCAAAAAGATTATCGCAATTTAAAGATCGAGTATTCTAGAAATAAATATTATGTCATGCTTATGTAAGGAATGATGTAATCAAAATTATGATGTAAGCAATGATGTAATATTAAAGTTGACTTTGAATGAGGTAGGTGAACGATGATGTAAGCAATGATGCAATTTGAAAGTTGACTTTGAATGGGGTAGGTGAAAGATGATGTAAGCGATGATGCAAAATGGTGGAAAATCAGGAAACGATGATGCAATCGATGATGTAATTGGAGGTGAATTTGGCCTATAAATAGGCCTTAGAATCACCATTCTAAGCATTCCATCACAAACCAAAACAATAAGTAGTTTAGAGAAAGAGAGAGAGAGCTTGGAGAGGAGGAGCAAAGCAGAGAAAGAAATTCTACGGTGAAGCTTCAATCCACTAAGTTTTCCTATCTCTTGTTATGTTTAATTTTCTAGTTTTTGTAAATTCTATTATGGAGTAGATTTGTTTTCTAAGATTATGATGTAGCCTAACTTTGATGTTCCAAACCTTTGTTCAATTCAATTAATGATTTTCTATCTTGGTTGATGCATTTAATATTGTTCTTAATGCTTCTAAATAATTGGCCACTATTTAGTTGAATTGTTAAGCATAATGATAGCGGAAGCTGATTTATGTGTCTAGTTCATTATATTTAATGTCATAAATTACATGTAGGATAGGAATATACCTGCATGGTTTGTGTAGTCTATAAAAGAGATCCATAAATCTTAATGAATCCTTTAATGTTTTGACTTGCATGGGAACATAGCAGTTAATCTTTATAGGGTATTTTCCTTAGACCTCGGGAGGGGCTATGTGAATAATTCAGGGAATCTCGACTAGCAACTGGATAGTTAATTTTTGTTAAAAAGAACAAAGGGGAGGAACAGATTAGTTATGGTGAAATCATAATCTTAGAGTTTTTATTCATTGAATTAATTTTCATTTATTTTCAATTGCAATTAAATTTAATCATAGTTATCAACTCATTCACTCAAATTTCATCTACCAAATAAAAGTTGAGTTATTTTAATTTTGGGCATTAATTAACAACAATCCTCGTGGGACGATACTTATCTCATCACTTTATTACTTATTCGATTCGTTCACTTGCGATTTTGCACAACATTTGGTACCGTTAGTATTAGACTGAATTAGATTTAATTAAATTTATTTAATATTTATGTAAATTGAATTTTAAATAAAATCTAATAAAATAATTTTTAAATACATTTAAGATAAATAAAATAAAAATTTAAAAGTTAAATAAATAAAAATAAAAAAATATTTTTAATAAATTTTAAATATATAAACTTCATAAAACTATTTAATAAATTTACAATTATTAAATATATTTAATATTATAATAAACTATTTTATTTTTCAACAAATAAAATTAAAAAATTAAATTAAAAAAAGTTTTAAAATCCTACGTCAGTGTGATTTCAGAACCCACTAGCAATAGTGAGATTTGAAATTAGTGCTAGTAGGTTTTGAAGTCATACCGATGTAAGACATTTTAGATGAGATCCACTAGCTTTGGATAGGAAAAGTTAACTCCAAACACATGCATCTTGGGTTTGGGGAAAAAGTTTTCCCAAACCTAAGAAATATCCTAGCTACATACATAGCCTTAATGCATGTTAATTGGACATAAAGGTCATTTGCTTTTTATTTGACAACCCAATAGTATTGAAATTTATTGATGATTAAATAGAAACTAAAACATGAAATCTAAAAAATATGTTTATGTTTTTTTTTTTCTTACTTATGAATTTATTGTAAATTTATTTGTTTTGTAAAGTTAAAATTATCTAAAAAATAGTAATTTGATTTTTAATACTATTTTTACTATTTTTTGTTATGTAATTTTAATTAATTTTATATAAATAACTAGAAATAAATAATTTAATAAACTCTAAAATATTTTTATGTACATAATAATAATATTTTATTCATTAGTATAATTAAAAAATATAGTAGCATTAATTATATTTATATATTTAAATATATTAATTTATTTAAAAAAATAAAAATGAATGTGTAAATTGTACATTAAAATATAGTAATTTAATTATAAGATAATTTAGAATGAGATGTATTTAGGATCTTCTTTTTAAATATATTTTTTATAAGTATCAAGAGAAGAACAGAAAATTTGAGTAAATAAATTTGGAAATATATCATTTGGGGAGGATAAACTTGAAATAGAATCTTTTAAATATCTTTGAGTTATTTGCAATTAAATGAAAAATGATTTTTTTTTTCAGTTCTTTTTAGGTAGTTTTAAGTAGTTTGATTACTTGAAAAAATAAACGAAAACAACTTAATAGGTACAATTCAACATTATTAAATAAGCAAAAAAAAAAAAAAAAAAAAACAAATGCCCCTTTATTAAATTATTATTATTATTATTTTGTTTTTTAGTGGTTTAAGTGACGAAGAAATCTAAAATAATAACTAAAAATAAAAAGTAAAAGATCATAACTTTTTACTTAATTTTATATTTAAAATATTTTCTTCCAAAATTATTCTCCTAAAAATAACATATTTCATTTAATTGTCAGTTGACTGATAGGATAAACTTTTTTAAAGAGTTTTTGAACGTTTAAAAATAAAATGAGCTGTTTCCAAAATACTTCTAAAAAAGTGATTGTTTTCTATATTTGAAGGACTAAAATAAAGTTTTTCCTATTTATTATTAGTTTTATATAGTTTGGGTCTATATTCATATTCATTGTGTTGTTACTATTTTATGTATAAATCTCCTGCATCACTCCAACAGATGTGATTCACTAATCAAACGGAATGGATTAATAAACATTTCATATGATGTTTTATGATCAAAATGCATGGGGTCACATACAAAGGGTTGAGGGTGCTATGGTACGCCACGAAAATGGTGCACCTCACACACTCGACAGACCATCTGACATAGCTCTGTCAAAGAAACATGTCCTGCCGTAGATAGTCATAACTGTCTAGGAAGAGATGCAATGATTCTGAACCATTGCAAACCCTCCATGAACAGCCACCGGGTCATTTGTAAATCACTGACTCTTAATGACTCAAGGAAGTACTCAACAAGATCCTATGGCCTTGTTTGTTGTAAGGGCATGGACTTGGGATTGAATAAATTCTAATCCAATCCATTGTCTGGTTGTCGGATAGGATTTAATTTCTCCAATCTCATGCAACAATTTTATCCCAACAACGTGGAACACTTTTTCTTTTTCTTAATTACTTTTGCCTTTTCTTTCTTTTTTCCGTAATTCCATTTCTTACAATAATTATATAGACCATTAAATTTATTTTTAATATTATTGGAATATCCCAAAATAATAAATTTCAATTATAATAAATAAATATTATTTTAAAATTAATTTTAAAGAGTTAGATTTTGCTTTTTAAAATAATATTAAAAAATATTTAGTTTTATTTTAGAGCAAATTACAATTTAGCTACCCGGTTTAAACGCTTTCACAGGCGGAACAAATGTTTTCATGTTATTACAATTTACCCCCCTACCGTTAATGAATTCAGTTACACTTAACTGAACGAGGGGTAAAATTATCTTTTCATATTAATTTTTTTTTTATTTTAAATTTTATCCCAAACATCGTCAACCTATCATCAACCATAAACCGTAAACCAGCAACCAGCAACCATCATTAACCATAAACCGTAAAGTAGCAACCAGCAACCATCATCAACCGTAAAATGATTCCAAACATCATCAACCATCATCAATCAACTAGCCAACGTCATAATCCACTTCTGAAAACCCAAAAAATGACCTCAAATGTATCCATCAAACCCAACATTATCAATCTCAAAAGCATCAAACCCAATATCATCTGAAATCAAAACCATTAAACTGAAAAAAATACATATATACCCAGATTCTGGGTTTATCTGGGTTCGCTGACGAACCCATCAGGAACCCAGATCTGGGTTCCTGATGGGTTCGTCAGCGAACCCATCTGGTTCTGGGTTAGCTGACGAACCCAGATCGGAGTGTCTGGGTTCACTCCGAGGACGAACCTCAGTGAACCCAGCTGGGTTCGTCATGAACCGAGATGACGAACCCAGCTGGGTTCACTGAGGTTCGTCCTCGGAGTGAACCCAGATCTGGGTTCGCTGACGAACCCAGATCAGAGTGAACCCGGAGGAAGAAGAAGCGGAAGAAGAGGAGAAGCGGAAGAAGATGAGAAGAAGAAGAATGAGAGGAAGAGAGAGAACAGTTGAATGAGTGAGTGAGGAGTTGACCAGATTATATATTTGGTTAACTGGTCAATTTCAGTCAAAGTGTAATTTCGTCTTTTCACCGTTTTGGTATCGTTTACCGTCAGATATAACGAATCTTACTAACGGTAGGAGGGTAAATTGCAATACTATGGAAACATTTGCTCCGCCTGTGAAAGTGTTTAAACTGGATAGCTAAATTGTAATTTACTCTTTATTTTATCAAAATAATATATAACACATAATTATTTTTGGTCCAATTCAATAATAGATCAAATAATGGACGGTACTATTTTTAATTCAATCCCATATAACACTAAACACACCACATCATTAATATATTCAATTAAGTTATATTCAATCAAATTTCATCAAAATAATCCAATCTAATCCAATCTTATATGGTGCCAAATGAGACCTATAAGTTTCTCTCATATAAATCTGAGATAATTCCTATATTGAGGGATAAGTGTACGGCGGCCTTTGCATGCAACCAATAGCCTAATGTTGTTATAACGATCCATAAACTCTTCATAATTATTTATTTCATTGTTCCAAAGCTCACTACTTGCTACTCAACTGGTGACCTAGTAAGTAGTGAGCAATCGACTATTTGATAAGTAATCGACGAGAACATAGCGAACACTATTTAGGGAGAAATTATTATTTTTGAAATATGAAAGCATAAAATGATATATATATATTTTAAATATTAGGGGTCATAGCCAAATTATCCCTACCATATATATAAAACACACCGCACAACCCACACGATCCATTTCAAACAAAATACTCAACCTCACATTCTCTTTCTCTCTTTCTTCTCCTTTGTCTCCCTTCTTCTCTATCATCCCTTTTCTCTCTCTAATGCACCATCACAGTCATCATCATTACAATGAGCCATCATTGTTGCTGTTGCCTGTTTGACATCATCAACTACTGTCGTTGTTGAAGCCAAAGTCAATCTCTCTAAAATCGTTTAGGTTGATGTGGACAAGTTTCAGTAGCGCAGACAAGCATTGACAGGTAAGCAAGCTGATTAGGGTTTGGTCTTGGTGTGATGATTAGATTTGGGGGTCGGGGTTGGGGTTTGGGGTGATAGAGTGACTGAGGTTGATTGTTGAAGTTTGTTTAGGGAGATTGGTGTGGTGTGGGAGATTGTTTGAACTAATGACTGGTTTTTTTGAAGTACGGTGGTGAGTCTGTTGAGTTTGGTCGTCGAATTGGACTAAGTTGACAAGTACTCAGCCCAACTCGGTAAATACTTGCCTCCAGCAAGTAGAACCATCGATCTAGTGGTTCTCAAATCGACAAAGTGCCGATCGATCAACGAGAATCCGGCGAAACTCACTAAATTTTTATACAATGTTTTATTTACTCTAATAGTAAAATACATCAATTTTCACCTCATGAATCCTCACTCAAATCTTCGTAGCTATATGGTTTGATGTTATACTAACCACTACTAGAAATATCATATGATTGCTAGATATATTGCCTTTTACACACTAGATAGCTAGTACAATATTTATAAGTAAATAGTTAACAAGATGACAGAGCTGAGACAGCTCTCTGCTGGCTCTAGCTATCAAAAGCACGCATCCAAACAACAGTAGCAACACCACCCTGAACAACTGCATAAACCCAAAAAATAAAAAATGAGAAAAGAAAACTTATGAAAAGATCATTAAGGGGCGCAGTGTCATTCTTGATTAAAAGAAGAAAAAGAAAAAAAAAAGATTTCACAAATTGTGATATAACTAAAAGAACTTTGATTTTATTCTTTGTAAGTACTGTTTAAAAATAGATTTGATATGGTAGTATTCAAAACCATTTTCAGAACCCACTAGCCAAAAGAACAGCCATATATATATATATATATATATATATATATATATATACACACACGATGATGATGACCATTTTCAGAACCCACTAGCCAAAAGAACAGCCATATATATATATATATATATATATATATATACACACGCGATGATTATGATGATGATGATGATGATGATGACGATGACGATGACGATGACGATGATGACGACGATAACGATGACGATGACGATGACGATAATGATGACGATGACGATGATGATGATGATGATGATGATGATGATGATGATGATGATGATGATGATGATTCTATCGTAAGTATGTCTTTTTAAATTGTTAGGACCATCAATGAAAATTATGCATTACATCTTAATTAAATAGGAGAGAATTTTTTTTTTTTTTTTCTATGAAAGAAAATGTAATAAATGATTTTGATTGGTAGTGTTAACAATGTAAAAGTTATGATATACTAAGTTCATATATATATATATATAAACAATTAATTAAGTTTATTCATATTGCTAGAAACTTAGCTTGAGCATGCTTCTGATTATAGTCACTCATGTTGGAATGAAGTTTTTTATTAAGAGAGAGAGTGGTTAATTTAATTTGATCATGTGAAGATAGGTTAAAAAGATAAATATTTCATGGGTATAAAAAGAGCAAGGGAGACGGAATGGTGGAGTTGTTATAGCTAGCTCAGAGCATATATTTTTCCAATTATATTAAAAAAAAAAATGTAATGGGGTAAGATAAGCTTAAACTAAAATATCTCTTTACTGACTCCATGAAAAGATATGCCTCTACACACTATTTAAACACTTTTATTTGCACTGCCTTAAAGTTTAAGTTTTGCTTTGAGGAGCTAATAGTATTGCATTAGAGTCAATTTATTAAGATGTATTGGATGCGAATTGCCGGAAGTTTGGACTTTGGAGGAAACTCATGGAACTTATCCCACATCGCTGAGAGAAGATTTAGGTGGGGTTTGTTTATATGTCTTAAATCTTATAACACATCTAAAAGGTCAAAATATTTTTCTTATAACTGAATGAAAAAGCTTTTCATTGACGAATTCAAATTAACTTCCTAAATTAATCTCCTATTATTATATTATTATCAAAATATCCCTAAAAAATCCAAATTTAATCAAACCCTAACGTAACCCTAGCGCTAACCCTATCACACTGTAGGATTGGCTGTGGCCGCCACTAGTTATTACTTTGTGACTTGAAGAGGCCGATCGACCTCCTCTATCTATGGAGGCTAGCAGTGGCCTCTTGCAACAAGCCACTTGCGGCCTCCATCCACTTGCAAGAGGCCAGCCTCTTGCCACCATTGAATATATATATATATATATATATATATTAATTTCATTTCATAAGTTATTAAATTTTAAATTACAATTATTATTTGTTTTATAATAAGTCATTATTAAATTGTTATTATTATTTTTAATTAATTTAAATAATTATTTAATATACGATTAATTTTAATAGAATATTAATGGAATGTTATAAAGGTAAAAACCAACTCACTCTAAATTATCATTAAGTCATTCTAAAAATAAAAAACAAAGAAGTTACAAGGTCATAAATATCAATATTTATTCAAATAATCGTACTTGAATCAAGTTCTATTAAGATTTAAGAGAAAAGAGGAAAAAAAAAAAACTACCTTAGAGTAATTCTAACCAACAACTTTTTTCGTTTCATTGATATAAGATACTTGTATCCCTAGTTTTTAAAATCTAATCATTATTATCTATTGAATTTCTTTTCAAACAATTCTCCAAGATTTCTGAGAGTGGGAGAAAGGCTACCATCCTCTCCAGAAGCCATTGCCCTTGGACTTAGTTTTGTCTGGAGGAGGAGCAGTATCTTTACCATCTGTCATTGGATAATTCACTGAAGGTGCATCTGTATAAGGATCCGGTACGCTATATGCTGCCATGAACCCACTTGGTGTCAGAACAACAAAATTAATGATTCACTTATAATTCTATCAATATTAACAAAGTGAACCAATACAGTCATGCAATTTAATATGTATGTTAATTTCCATAATTAGCTGCCTAATACTTCATACTCACGTTTTTTAGCCAAAAGAAAAGCCATAAAAACTTACACACACACATATATATAAACAATTAATCAAGTTTATTCATATTGCTAGAAACTTACCTTGAACCTGCTTCTGATCATAGTCACTCATGTTGGAATGAAATTCTTGATTAAAAGTGAGAGTGGTTAATTAAATATGATTATGAGAAGTTAGGTTAAAAGGATGAATATTTCATGGGTATAAAAAGAGGAAGGAAGATGGAGTGGTGGAGTTGTTACAGCCAGCTCAGAGCATATATTTTTCTAATTATTTTACTAAAAAAATGTAAAGAGATAAGATAAGCTTAAACTTAATTATCTCTTTACTAACTCCATGAAAAGACATGCATCTTAGAATCTATGTACTATTAGAGTTAAAACTTTTATATGCACTTCCTTAAAGTTTAAGTTTTGCTTTGAGGAGCTACTAGTATTGCTTTAGAGTCAATTTGATTAAGATGTAGTATTGGATCCGAACTGTTGGAAGTTTGGACAAAACAATTTATCCCACGTTGCTGAGGGAAGATTTAGGTGGATCGGAGTTTGTTTTTATATCTTAAATCTTATAAGATGTATATATATATATATATATTAAGTAAATATTTTTTAAAACTTAAGATAAGATATTTTAATTCCTTTATTTTCCTTTTGAGGTTTTATGACTTAAATATTAATTGCTATTGTTATTATTAGGGTTATTATCATTTGACCCTCTAGATTTGAAAATAATATCAAATCACTACTGGTTTTGAAAATAATAGGTAAAATGGTCCAACCGTTAGATAACATAGTAAATCCATCAAAAAACTAACAGATTCGTTAATTTTGAGGGTATAATCATCAATATCTTTGTATCCATTAATTGGGTGATAGTTGGATTGAATTTAAAAAATAAATAAATAAATAAAGCAAAAGTTTCCATCACCATTACTTTCTCTCTCTCTCTTATCTCACCCAACTGTCATCACCACCCAACCCTCATCAAAACCTAACCCTCCTCTCCACCGCCTCCATCCACTTCTATCGCATCACCGCTCTTCACTTGCCCTTCCTCTTTTGCTTCTCCCCCTCCATGGTCATAGTCACCTTCCTTGCCCTCGACAATGGCTCCTCTGACATCTTCTCTTCCCTCCTCTCCCTCCGCTCCGATCACTACTGCATTGGCTTCGTCGGCACCTTCATCTCTGCATTCGTCGCCATACACGCCGCCCGTTTTCCTATTAACCCCGTATGCTTCGTCAAGAATGTGGGATTTTACTTGATTTCGTTGCCATATAAACTTGCTCCTAGGTTTCCATGGTCTCCATGAGATGGAACCCAGATGGAAACTCATAAATCTTCATCCCCCAATCTCATTGGCTTTGTCTTACCAACTCACCTCACCACTTCATCTCCCTTTGCTTCACCGTCGAATGCTCTGACTCTAGGTTCTTCATCTAGCTTCATATGGTTTCTTCATCATTAACCCTCTTATTTGCTTCTTTGTTTTCTTCATCTGAGTTTATCAAACCCAAATGAACTTTTGATTATATTTTTTAGTGGGTTTTTTTTTTATTTCTGTGTATTTGTTCATGATCGATTTTTTTTTTATTCTTTAAAAAAAATTGTTTTTGTTGTTGATGATGATAAAGAGGAATGTTGATGTGTTTGATGTTGAAGATGAACAGGAGATTTACGAGTTTCCATCGCACCCAAACTAGAAACCCAAATTTCATAAATATATATATATTTTTTAATTTTGGTATTGAATTTGGTTAGATTGGTATTAAACCTGGTGTTTAATTTTGGTTTGCTGATGATGTTTGAATCTATTGATGACGGTTGAATCTGTTGATGATGGTTGGAGATAACTTGATTGGAGGAGGAATATTGGTGTTGAAGATACTTGGTGGAGAAAATTAGATTTCCACCATCAATTGTAATTGATGGACGGTAAAGATCCAATTTGGGATTGGATCTCCACAATTTCTTTTTTCAAAATTTTTTCATTTTTTTATCCTCATTTCATCTTTATTGTCAATCTCAAAGATGAACGATAGAGATTTACTATTTTAATTTATTTTTTATTAAATTGATTTTTATTATTTTAAAATTTAAAAGAAAATTAATTTAAGAAGAAAATTTTTTATTTAATTTATATAATAATAATTATTATTTAAATTATTATTTTAAATTGTAATTTATTTATTTATTTTTACATAAATTTAATTGTAAATTTTAAAAAATTTTATTATTTATTCATTTATTTTGGTTATGAAAGGGTAGTTTGGTAATTGATTATTTATTTTTTTATTTTTTATTTTCAATATAGTAAGGGTATTTTAGTCTTTTATTATTTTTATCATAAAACCGCTAAAAATTTAGATGAAAACCGCTTTTGGCTTACGGTAAGAGGTTTTTTGGCTAATATTTTAAAAAATTGAGATAAACTGAGGTTATTTTCCTTTTCAAGGGGTTTTTTAGGATTTACCCTTATTATTATTATACCTTTCATCTTTAATGTATATGTTCATTTATATTGTGAGAAGAGTAATATTAGATTTTTCAATTTTTTTGTCCAAATCCATGCTCAAATGATACTGCATATGAGTTGTCAACATCTTATAAATCATAAAATGACTTGACTATCTTACTAGTATAATAAAGTTAGCTATCAATAAAAACTATTGGATTAGTTGTAAGGGTGACTACCTTATCTTTGGGTTTTTATTTTAGCTATGTTACTTGTTGAGTTTGTGTTGTTATGTAATGTGAAGTTTAATCCTTTATGTGAGTTTTTTTCGCCAATATGGATTGTTTTGGGTTTTAAGAGGCATAGTTTTCACTTGACTTAGAATGGTATATGATTTTGATGCCATATGGATTATATATATTTTATTAAAATCAAATTATAATAATTGTATTTTACATTTATGTATGGTCCAATATTTTTCTCTCAATACAACATATTAATATAAATGGACATCTACAACGGGCATTGCCCGTGTTAGAAAAGTTATCTACCACAGGCATTATTTGTATTAGAAAAGCTATTTAAAATGGGCTATATCTATTGTAGAAGCTCTTTTCTATAACAAGTATTGCTTGTTGTAGAAAGAATAAACGACAATGCTTTTGGCATTGCCTGTTGTAAAAAGAAGAAATGACAATAGACCATACCCATTATAA
This sequence comes from Dimocarpus longan, assembly GCA_022984855.1. Classification (NCBI taxonomy): domain Eukaryota; kingdom Viridiplantae; phylum Streptophyta; class Magnoliopsida; order Sapindales; family Sapindaceae; genus Dimocarpus; species Dimocarpus longan. The sequence continues at coordinate 18,880,197 of CM041024.1, forward strand.
AAAATGGTCCTCGCCCATAATAGAAAGCCGAGCTTTTCTATTACGGAGGAAATGACAATGGACACCCCTCCACTGTAGATGAATTGCCTATTGTGGATAGTCATCTACAATAGGCATTGCTTGTTGTCATTGCTCTTTTTTTCTTATAGTGATGTCATATAATTTTGACATGAATTTGTATAAAAATTTTCAGAAGTCTAACATTATAAATACACTATAACAAAATAGGCTAACCATATACCGGTATGGTTTCTTATCCATACCAAACAAACCGCCCGACGTGCATACTGTCAGTATGGATATTGAAAATATCCATACTCGACGATATCCGAATGGATAGGATATAGGAAGTGGGTTGACCCATGAGTATGACTATCCATACCGAGCAGTTGCTCGGTAAGGATACCATTATCTATACCGACTGGATGCGTAGTATGGATAATCGTACTCATTCTAAGCTCAAATTTGGTATAGACACATTTATCCATACTGGGTCGGAGCCCAAAATGGGTAATTATTTATATTGGGCTGCCCAGTATGATTGCTTTTATGTATACTGGGCACATTTTAATTTTACAAAAAAATTAAATTAAAATATATGTAATTTAATATATTTAATGTTATAATAAAAGTAACAATATACATTAAAAAACCATTAATAAAATTTTAGTATACATCTAAAATGCACATATATATATATAAAACCTAAGTTAACATACGTCACCTAAAGTTAACATATATCATCTAAAGTCACCCTACATCGTGATATATTATAACAAATCAGTGCATAATCTTAAGATACAATATATTTTACTGGTTAAACAATAAATAAGTTTAATGCATTTTATTAAGTTACCGACTTGCTAGTAGTCACGATAGCGAAACACTAATAATTACTTTCTTCACACAAACTCACCAATAATCTGGATTAAACTCGAGATGATGAACTTTAGCATTGAGGTCTTTTGAGTCAATTTTCACTTTTGCCACCACTGTTCCTATATCCATCCAGTCTAATCCACTTGATCTACTAACTTGGCTTGTAGAACCCCGAGATATGAACCACATATGCACAAAAATTTAAATAATTACTCCTATTAAAAAATTTAAATACTTATATTTATATATGAAATTAAGTTGAAACAATAAATAATATAAATTTCACGAATATTTACCTTCGCTGAAGGTTCAATAAATTTAACACTTTTACTAATTCCCATTAGATTTGAATCACTTGAATATTATGTCTACAAAAAAAATATATAGTATTGTTGTGAGAAAACATGGATACCGGGAAAAAAAAAATACTAAGTACCCATATCTGACAATATATAGGTAACAAATTCAATATATAGAATAATACATATAAACTCGATCAATTTTACAAAAATTTCAATAGAGCTTCTCTTGTTTTTCGAACTTGCTAAAAGTTTAATTCTCCTGTAATTTATATACTACAGTATTTTGACAATCAATCCAACCAAAACAATGTCTCTCTGTAAATATATACGCAAACAATATATATATATATGTATGTATGTATGTGTATATATATATACAAACACACACATAACAAAAAATATGAAAATATGATAACACCCACTTGTGATAAATTACAGATACAAAGAAAAAAAATAATACTAGGTACCAAAAGTAAACAAATTTTAAAATTTTTGAGTTATTTACAGGCTGTGTGGGAGGAATACACGCTAGTACTTGAGCTTGATCTATGGTCAATAAATGAGTCATAAGTAAATTTTTCAAATTAGTAATTGTCTGCTTCATAGTTATCATCTTACAATCGATATGTTATTAGTATTATGCAAAGTTTTGTCTATCAACTATAGATGCATGTACAGTAGAAGACGTTACACCATGACCCATTCCTCGAACTCAACCTCGATGCTCCTTATCTAAAAGTTGAGAGACAGCATCATCTCCAATTGAAGTTTGAAATTCTTGATATAGTGTCCCCATTTGTATTTATATATGATGTCACATGAGATTAACATTAAAAAAAACTATACACATTTAATACAATCAACACAATAATTGATCAAATCAATGTAACATACAATTTTTTTAGTAACGTCCTCATTCACTGCACTCTCATATTTGTACACATGATAACTATCCATATTTCAATTCTATCAACTTCGGGATCTTCATTTGTAGCCCTTTTTTTGGCTCTATAACATTGACATTCAATATATATATATATATATATATTTATTTCGCTCTTTATTCCTAAAGTTCTTAAAGAAGGACACATTTAAGAAACAACAATACATTTTTTTTCATTTAAGAAAGGATAAAAATGAATGATAACTAACAATATAAAAAACAACAATATATTTAACTCTTATTAAAATTTTTTGTAGTCGTGTTATTTTTTTACAACTTGATGTATGTGGGGTACGCATTTTCTTTGACAACTCAAAATGATGCTTACTAGTAGCCTAAAATATTATAAAATTTAATCAAAATCCATTAAAGGTTAACATATCAGTTTAAGAATATAAATGCATAATTACCTCAAATTCTGAAGACAATCGATGATTGACAAATGCAGTCCATTCTCATTCACTAATGTTAAGTGGTTTTAACATTTCTCATCTTCTTTGTGCATCAAAACCAATAGGAAAACTCTAATTTGTCTTGTTATTTTGCTTTTATAGTGTCTCTAATACTCATTCATTGTTTTTAATTTATGAACTTTCGTTGATTCATCAGCACCAAATTGTAATTGCAGTTGTAAGTTTTGTAAAAATAAATATGTAACATTGATATTATAAATAAATGAAACCAATATCGAAATACAAACATATATTTACATTCTCTTATACCATATTTTTTAATGTTCGTGATATCTTATTCCAACTAGTATAGGTTATAGATATTATTTGAGTTGTAAGGGCTTCATAACCTAGACTATAGATCACCGAATTCTCTCCTACTAGTTATCCAACTCCATAGATTTGTATTCCTGTGGCTTTAACCTTGACTTTTTTTTTTTTTTTAATTCAAATAGTTAGGATCTCTTCTTTTTTCTTTTATTCTCTCCATTGGAGCTACCTGAAGACTGATTAGTTGATTTCCTTCAGTCGATATCTAAAAATGTTATGAAAATGATATATATTAGTAGCCAACACATGGATAACAAACTCAATATATAACACAATACATATAAAGTCAATCCATTTTATGAAAATTTTGACAGAATTTCCTTTGCTTTCTGGACTTGCCATAAATTTAGTTCACTTGCAATTTAAATAGCAAAGTAATTTTAATGTGAATCCAACCACTTCAGAGACTCTATCTCTCTGCAAAAATATACATAAACAATATATAAACATATATACATTGTAAAAAATATGAAAATATGATTATACTCATTAACATTACGTGTTTATAACCAATTCCTTACAATCTATTTGAGCATAATTCTCACTGTCATCCACACTAGAGTCAAATTCAAATACATCTAATGTTGTAGTTGTCATATAAACTTCTTTTGATCATGAAACCTCTTGGAGATGCTTCTAAGATAACATACCAATTAGATATATCATTTTCCCTAAAAAAAATATTTGTGTTGTTTGTGAGGTTAAAATGAAAAGTTCTTTATCTCATTTATTTACATCTGGACTAAAATTAACCAGTGTAAATATATTTTTAACTCTAACATCACTCCAACTACCTATCCAATCACATTTGAACAATGGAACACAAAATGTTAAGAAATCCAATAAAAGTATTTTTCCTTAAAACTTCATAGTAAACCATCTTTTTGATAACTTGAGTATCATCTCTTTCATTATAAATAGTTTCTACTTCGAGGAAAACATCATTATCTTGTGTTATTTTCTCATTATCTTTTACGCAGTATTATTTCCCATTCACAACATAACTTAAATAGCATGTGACTTGAATATTTTGTCCAAATGCAAGCAAATTTAGAATTGGAGGCATATCCATGCTATTTGATTCATCAAAAACCTGTTTTGGGCTATTACGATTTAGATTATTAAGGACAAGTAGCTAAGGTAAAGACATCATATTATGAAACTTGTAGGGTAGTGAGTTCATTTTATTTCTGAACCATGTTGCAAATTTTCTAACATATGTCCTTTGCAACAAACTAGGTCTACTTAAAAGATTGGGATCTAATTGTTGAAGTTCTTCCAAGTGCATGCTAATAAAATATTTATATAAATAAAATCAATAGGACCAAATAAGTATAACGTTCATAATTTTTTACTAATATTTAAACTATATTTATCTTAAATTTAAACCGCTTATTTAATGTATGATTCCATTAATACACTATTCAAAAGTATATACACATGTGCAATCTGTAGCGTGTCAGTAGAAATCGTTTATAATGTCAATGTAGATATAGGATGTCTTTCCACTACATTTTGAAACACAATAACTTCATTTCTATTGTGTTTCTCACCAATATCTGTTACTTATGGTACATACCTATTACAAAATTGTATACATTCATCGGCTAAATAGCATAATGCTATGCAACTCTTTGGTAGTACATAATTTCTTATATATCCTTTTAACATCTTCATAAATCTATAAAATGAATATATAAAGGTAAATGAAATGTATTTATATCATTAATCTTGATTCATATATGAAGAATAGTTTAAGAATAACCTTTCAAAATGATACATTCAACGATATTGAACTGGTCCATATAAGTGGGCTTCTCTTGTTAGATAAATTATAAGGTGTACCATTATATCAAAGAAAGAATGAGGGCAATAACATTCAAGCATACATATAATAAATGTAACTTCATCTTTCAATGAATGTAATTTATCTTTATCTAACACTCTTTGCCAAATTTCATTAAAAAATAAAAACAACTGAAATATGACAATTCTTGGCCTTTAGATAGGGGACCCCATATTGCCACCGATAACAAGTGTTGCATCAATACATAATAATCATGAGACTTAAGTATAACTATCTTGCATTCATTCAATGAAATGCAATTAAAGATGTTTGAAGTATAACCATCTGACATCTTTAATTTAACAACCTCTTACAAAATTATTATTTTTCTACCATTAATAAAGTGTATGGTACTGCAGATAAATACAATTTATCTCTATTCTCTTTCACATGAAGGTCTCGCCTAATCCCAATGTCTTCCAAATCTCTATAAGAATTGACATCATTCTTGATTTTCCTATTGATGTCCAACAATGTGACAACAAGATTCTCACCAATATTTATTTTAATATGAATCATATCTAAATTATGATGCAAACATAAATCCTATGGAAAATTATGATGTTAAATTTAAGGTATGGTTAAAGATAATAGAATAAGTTTTTTTTTTTTTTTTTTTTTTTTTTTTTTTTTTTTTTTTTTTATGAATTGAAGATCTTACCTCCTAATATGGAAAATAAAAAAATATTGATTTTTTTTTTTTTTCATATAGGATGAATTTTTCTCTTTCTTTTCTCATTTACATTTGTTTCCCAATCATTTTTAACTTCCACACATGCAATTCGAACTTGTTGACCATAAAGAATCTTTGGAGGATCGTTTATTTCTTCTTTCCCATTAAACCACGATTTCTTCTATCAAAAAGTATGATTCTTAGGAAAAAATCGCCGATGACCCATATACATATTTTTATTACTATATTTCAATATATTAAATTTATATACATGACAAGTATATTCACCTTTCACACAATATCCTACTAAAGTTTCATAAGCAGGAAATCATTTATGATCCACATTAAAATAACTTTTAAGTTGAAGGTGGATTTAATAGATGAATCATATACTTGTACTTTCGAGTGTCATAACTTATTCAAGTCTTCAATTAGTGGCTACAAATATACATTAATATCATTCTCTGGTTGTTTTTTTTTTTTTTCTAAAAGTAATAGTGTTATGATCAAATTTTCTTTTAACATACATTTCTATGGGGTTAGATTGTATGTAACTAACACCACATGCCAACAATTATAGGTTGTGCTTCGGTTGCTATAAGGATTAAATCCATCTGCAGCTAGATCTAACCTTAAATTGCGTGGCTCTGAGGCAAAGATAGCCACATCCTATCTATAGTCTTCCAAGCTTCTAAATCAACATGATGACTCATGTTTCCATCTTGACATATATGAGTAGAATGACATGTCAAATTGTTAGTCATTTCAATTGATGTAAACATTCTTCTAAGCCGCTATCTGATTGAAAAATATCGAAGTACTTTGGTCGGTACTCTCTTATGAATCAATTTACTAATATTGTTTACTTTCCATCTAGAACTGTAACATTTTGGATATTCTTCATGATGCTCCAATTCTTTTATAAAGAAATAACAATAATTTATGTATATATGGATTTTTTCATACCATAAATCAAACATTTTCAACAGCTTTTTTTATGAGCACAATGATTTTAGTATAATATTATCTGATGGTAACATATCTCAAGCTATGTTAGGAAATTCATCAAACCCCTTATCGAATAGACCATACGTAACTTTATATTTATATAAACCTACAATAGCCGATAATTTAGTATACTTGGAGCAACTTTCATACCAAGGAGTTTCAACATCTTCAAAATTATCAATGATGTCTTCGTCTCTTACTTCAACATCAAGTTCAACATTATAATAATTTTCAAGGTTTGCATCCCTATACATTTTAAATGTATTGAAAATGTTTTCAACGGGTGTGAAAATTTTCAGGGGTTTCCTATACATGAACCAAGTTATATACTGAGAATTTATCCTATTAATGACTAAGTGCTCATACACTACCTTAGTATGATGATAACTCCCACTGAGAAATTTTATAAAGGTAAGGGATAAAGCTAGTATTTATTGAATGTTTGTTCGTAGCCTTAACAAAGTTTCTAGCTCTCTCTCTATATTCTTTCGACACTCTAAAAATTTAAAAATAACAGAAGAAATTGTTAAAAATATTAAAAGTTTAAATTTTATATCCTTATCGATTGAGTTTAGGATATTAACCTTGAAAATCTTAGTCACTCTCTATCCATTTGAAAACATATAACACTAAAAAACAAAATATGTAACAACATAATGTTAAACTACATTAAAATGAGTAAACTTCGAATAAAAAGAAAACAATCACATTCACATACATATTCATCACATCTACATATATTATAATCATCTTACATACTACTTATCATTATTAACCATACAAACTAGCATATTCACATAGCTTATACACACAAAATAGAAAAAAAAAATATATCACAACTTCAACTTTTTTAAAAAAACTTTATAAAATCAATAAAAGAAACTTACCCCAACAACAATATTATGTTTATGTCCAAAAAAATCAAAATCATAACAATAATAATACATATACGATATCTAACAAAATCCATAAAACAAAAAATCATAAATTGAAACATCAAAAAATACAAAATCATAAAGTCCACACCTTTTTGATAAAGAAAACGGCAGAAGAGTAGTAGATCAGTGAATATGATGGTGTTAGACAATAGAAGAGTAGTAGGTCGGTGAGTATGATGGCGCCGAATTGTGACAGTTCTTGGTAGCGGTTGTAAGAGAAGAAAAGAAGTGAAAAAATGAGAAGAAAAGAAAAGAAAAAAAAAAACAACGGCCGGACTGCAGAACCAATGATAGCACAGTCGAAATAAGTCCAATTGTCATGTGGACGAAAAAAGAAGAAGAAAATGTGAAAAAAAAAAAAAAGAGAAAAAGGAGAAGAAGAAGAAGGGGAGAAAAGACAAACCAATGGTGGATCAACGACGGACGACGACGAACGGCACGACTTTTAGAGCGACGACTGACCGATAAAAGAGTGGGGGGGGGGTGAAGGGGGTTGTTGCTAGGGTTTGGGAAAGAGATGATGTAAGAGAAAAAAAAAATAGAGAAAGAAAGAAATAAAATGATGAAACAAGGAGGGTGAGGATGGATGACTTGTATATCACCAACTTTTCTATATAAGACCACTAAATGCCCTGTATGGATAATAAAATATTTTTATTTTTTTTAAAAAAATATTATCCATACTAGCCATAATCATTGTTTTTTAATTAAAAAAATAATATTATCCATACCGAGCCCATTACGGCCTGGCATGGATACTTAACTAAATTTTTTAAAAATAAAAAAATGATTATCAATACTGGGCAATCAATGTTCGGTGTGAATAATTAAATTTAAATTTTTTAAAAAATAAAATAAATATTATCCATATCTTGTCATTGGTGTCCAGTATGGTTAATTGACTGACATATTTTTTAAATAATAAAAAAATGTTATCCATACCGAGCTTTTAATGCTCAGTATAGATAATTCAATTTAATTGTTTTAATTAAAAATTGTATCCATACTAGACTTTTAGGCCTCGTTTGTTACACGGGATAGGATTGGATTATTTACATATGATTGGATTGGATTGGATTGGATGAGATGAGATTGGATTAATTTAAATGTAATATCATGTTTGATGACATTGGGATATGATAGGATTTAAATGAAATTTTTCAAGGATTGAAATGAAAATTTTCATATATATTTCCATTTTCTTCATCTGCACAGTTTCCAGCTACTCCCCAGCCGCCGCCCTACCCTCCCCTCCCCCTCGGCCCCCCTGCCCCCCAACCGTCGTCCCGCTAGCATCACCCCCAAAACCTTCCAAAACCATGCCATTTCCAGTGGCGAGACAGATGGTGGAACACAACGGAGGCATCGATGCCCTGTAACAACGACGGAGACGTCGCAAAATAACGGCGAAGACAACGCAAAACAATGGCGGAGAGACAACATAGATCTGTACTGGCACGAATCGGAGAAGACAGAGAAGAGACAGAGAAAGACGACCTGACCTGGCGCGAATCGGCGTAAGGATAAGGGAGAAGTGAACGATGACGACGACGACGACGGCGACGGCTGCGGAGGAGTTGGAGAAAAATGAGCTAGAGAGAGAGCAGATGTGGGATAAAATTAATCCACCATTTCAATGGGTTACAATTAATCAATTCCAATGGGATAAAATGAGTGATGAGATAATTTAGTGAATACACTTGGTGGCACCAAACATGGGTTTAGATAAAAAACTTGTCCAAACCCAATCCCATCCCAGCAAACAAACATGACCTTAGTGTTAAGTATAAATAGCCTATTTTGTTGTAGTAATATAAGGAATATGTATTTTTTTTATATTATTTAATTATTCTATTTATATAAATAAAAATAATAACTTAGTACTTTATTTCAAAAATTAAAAAATATTGATAGAGCCTCCTTGCTCTTTGGCCTGTCAAGAAGGGGCTAGCAGCCTCCTCTGAGAGTGAGGATAGAGGCCATCGGCCTCTCTTGCCAATAAGTATTAGACTAAGTCTACATAAGTATTAGGCTCCCAAATACTTGGTGTTGTTATGGTATTCATTATAGGTCTTATAACAACAACATCAACAACAACAACAATAATAATAATAATAATAATAATAATAATATATTATTATTATTATTATTATTATTATTATTATTATTATAAGGCGTTATATTGTTATTGTAAAACACATGATCATGAGCCCAAACATCACATGATATATATTTTTGGTTTGTTTATATTCCTTTTTTATAGGTCATACTATCTTGTTTCAACCAATAAAGTTATGGGATGAAAATTAAATCTAAGAATCCATAAAATTAAAGATTAAAAAAATATATAAATAATTTAGAAATAATTTGTTCCTCCAATTGGCCTTCATTATTGTAATTTTATACCATAACTATACCCATTTTTATTATTCAAATTGGTTAATTTAATATTTGACAAAAAGAGATTGTGAGTTTGAGTCATTCACCCTTCATAAATCTTGAATTTATTGTGATTGTTAAAAAGAAATAAAATAAAATAAAATTGCCTATGTTTAAAAATGAGCAACCGTTAACAAACATACCCTTATGAAAATATATGTCAAAATTTATAAATTAAGGTTTCAAATATATATATATATATATAAATTAAGAGAGCCTATCTACTTGAATTACTTTTAATTTTTCTGTAAATATATTCATTTACGTTTTATCTTAAAATTTTGTAAAAACTAGAAAGTACTGAAATTGCCCAAAATAATAGTGAAAATTCGTTTTCATCCCAAACAAAATTTTTTGCTTTTAGCTCCAAATAAAAATTTAATTGTTTTTAGTTCCTGTTTAGCCTTTCACATGAATTGTTTCCAAGTCAAACATTTCACTAAGCGCTAAAAACATGGCTAAAAACAATTAAGATTTTGTTTGGGGTTTTCACATGGACTAAAAACAATGTAAAAATTATTAATTTTTTGTTTGGAGCTCAAAATAATATGACAAAGGGAAGCTAATTAACCATATTATACGCATTTGGCAGTTTGGCAAGAATATCAAGAGCATGCAATATGGGCTTGTTTGATATGTTGTATTGAATTGTGTTAGAGTGTAAAATGTATTAAAATAAGAAAAAAATTCAAAAAAAACCCAAAAATGGGAGGTTAAATTCACATTAGTTTACTGTCATGGGATATTTTGATAATATCTTTTTTTTTTTTCTTTTTTGGGATTGCCTCAAAATTATTTTCAACATAAAATTCTGTAATTCTTGAAAGCTATGAATGAAGTACCAAATGCCATTTATTTATTACTTATTCCTTATATATTGTTTTTCTTCTCTTTAGCAACTATATGTCCCTCAAATTAAATAATCTTTTTCTACATCAATATAAGAAATATTTCCCATGCCATCGTTGTTTCTTAATGTTTCTTCATATTTCTATTATATACTTGCAAGTTTCGTGAACTGAACAGCGATCAAAGTACAAATAACTAGCTCCAATATAATTAAAAATTATTGTACTATCTCTACAGCGAACCTCAGAAACAAAAACCAAAAAAAGAAACTTATCTACGAGAGGAAAGATTAAAATTAAAGAATTGTTTCAACCTTAGTATTTAGGTTTATTAACTTCGTTGTCTCCATCTGAAGTGTGACAACAATCATGCAAGCCAAGGTAAATACAGAATATATATATATATAAATATATATAAAAGAATAATAATGAGAAGTATCCAGCTTTTAAAAGGTTGTCCAATTGCCGAAAACATGTCCTGAAGAGGTCACGTGGGGCCGAAGAGAAGAGCAACTCAATATGTGATCTTCCAAAAAGACTAGCAACAAGAACAATGCCATGGGCCAAACATGTCTGGTCATACCCTGTAATAAGTCATGGGAGAGTAAAATGAAGTGCGCAACAAACAAATTCGTGATTCGAAGTATGGAGACAAGAAGAGCCCAAAACCAACTTGAATGTTTCTTTCTCTCTTTTCTTCTTTTCTATATTTTTTTACTCACCTTTTGTTCTCATCCCGTCCTTCCCTGTCAATGAGAGGGCCCTTTATTAAAGGATTGATCAATTTTTACTGCAAGATAAATCACTATTGCCTTTTCTTTTATTAATTATTAACTCTCTAAGTTCTTATGAAAACAACACATCATTCATGGTACTTGTGGAAATTGAACAGAACACTGGATTTCCCATGCAAACTACTGTATTCACGTGTGATCATAATGTGATTAACGTTGGCTTAAGAATATTTGTGTGGTGGAATATATATTTACATATATATGCAAAAAAAAAAAAAAAAAAAAAAATCGTCCAGATTAGAAAATCAGGTCCATTCAATAAAATTTATTAAACATATATTATTTAAGGGGAAAAAATAAGCGTATGTACATGATTAAGATATGAATTTTCACAAAATTCAGAAATAACCTATTATTATGACTGTTATAAATTTAGATATTTAGAGTTTTTTTTTTTTTTATTATTATTATTATATATATATATGTTTATATCTATTTTAGTTGTTGAAAGGAGAGAGAGAGAACCTTTTTTTTTTTTTAAAGAAGAATAAAAAATAACTTTTACGGTGAGCTACCGTTGACTTCGACTATGAAAAAAGAATCATCGTTAAAGTAGAAGACACCATTGCCAAAGAGCTAAATCGACAATCAATAATTGCTTTTTTTGGCAAAAATACTGAGAGGATCTAATTTTTGATGTTGGAGAAAGGTACGTGATTCAAGTGTTTATGTTTGTTATTTACAAATTCCTTATGAATTGTCAGAGACGAGAGAGAGTTGATGAAAGAGGTATAATATGGTTCTTAACTTCTTATATTTTATTAAATCAGTGAGAGGATATTTTGGTCTTCACAATATTATTTGTTGGTAGGAACAGAAAAATTATAGCGTGAACGGTTCCATAGAAAATGTCCTTTTCAAGAGGGTAGCTAATTCCGACAAGTTTTTTCATCAATTTGCATAGAATGTTGGAATTATGTGTACCGTTTTTCGTTAATGGCTATCTTATAAGTGAGAATCCATCTCACGTGCATGGAGTAATAGTTGAAAGCAATATGCATCAGTCTGACAACACTGACTTGTAAATGGACTAAGAGGTGTGTATCTAAATTTGTAAAGACTTTTATAAAGTTTAAAAATTTGAATGTATTTGATGCAGATTTTTAAAAATTTTATAAAAATTATATGGTGTTTAATATAGATTTTTAATAATTTTTTAAAAATTTATAAAAATTATGATGTATTCAATTAAGACTTTTTAATAGTTTATAAAAGTTATGAGGTATTCAAAATGTTAATAACTTCGATAAAATTTAAAACTTTAAAGATTTTTATAGATTTTTATATTAAATATATAATAAACAAGCTCCACAAATTTTCATTGAGATGAAAAATATAACTTACAAAGTATATAATTTATATGAGTTTGTTAAAAAAATATATTATAAGTAAGTGAAAGTTTAGTTTATGAAAGTACGTGAAAACCTATAAAAATTTATGAAATTTTTTTTAAAAAAATAATATAAAAATCTATAAGAATCTTTTATGAATATAGAAGATTATTAAAAATCTATAAAATTTTATAAAAATTATTCACTTTAAAATATTTGTAAATATATTTTAAAACCATAATTGAATCTACTTTCCTAAATTATTGAACCGTATATATATTTCACACTTCAAATTCAACGCCGAGAGAGTCAAAAGCAGCGAACAGTAAAACAAGACCAGTATGCCACACTTGTATGTAAAGGACAAACTGTGTTGCCTAACTTTGAACTAATGATGCACAGTGACTTCAGCATGGGATAAATGTTGAAGTTGTGAAGGAAAAAAAAACACAACATAATCCAATTAAATTTAAGATAAATACAAGTCTTTTCACGAAGTAAATTCTGGAAGTTATCTGTCTGATCACTATTATTTCACCCACCAGGCCACAGTGCATCCTTATATATATATATATATATATATGGTACAACTATTAAGATATAGGGTCAAACTATTTCATATCACGTGCAACCAAGCCATAACAGGTGCCACAACAAACCAAACCTTATTATTTAATACTAAGACTTAGCCTTTCAGCGTGCTTAAATGAAAATTATGGGAGTTATGATTTACTTCTATCCAATTTGTTTCGAAATGTGTTAAGTTTTTAGGATGAAAAACACATTCCCTCCGCAATAACACAAAAGATGTCATTAACATATTTTTCTTTTAAACGAGTGGGGACAAGGAAATAAAACTTGGTGCAATAGGTTTATTGACTCGCTCACTGCACACCACTAGTGTGGATTTAATAAATAATTGAAAGATAATTAAATCTATATCACATGACGTGCCCCGAAAGAGCTGGCATATGTGCCTCCTTACCACCCAAATTTTCCTTGGTGACAGGCACTACTGAAATGAAGGACAGAATAGCAGAAGAAGCAGAAAGATATTTTGACAAGTTTCCTCTCGTGTAAAACCTAATCTAAAATCTGAACTTGCAGTCGGGTATTTTTGACATTTGAAACGATAAGATAAAAAAAAGAAGTAGAAATAAAGGCAAGTGAAAGAGGTCTCTATCTCCAGCCAATTTATAAAACATGGGTCTTATATTCTCTCTAGTTTTTGTAGACTGAGCCAATCTGTCTTTACATTAAAAGCTACCTTTCTTATTAATGACAGGCGCCAGAGAAGTAAAGAAGATCGTATCTTCACTAATAAAACCCAATGACCAAGTGAACCAACCCACGTCCTTTCAAATTCAAGGAACAACTTTGGTATTTATGCCTTTTGTTAAAGATGGATTTCACTTTCTGTGACAGCTTCTAGCTGTCTCCTGCTGATTAAAGTCAGAGAATTAATTGGTGTTTAGATTTCCAGGTGGTGATAGTTATCCTTCCCATTAAAACATAAGCCTTTTTTTGTAGCTTTCAACTAGTTTTTTAAATGGCTATATCTGTGAAGAAAGCTGTTTTTAAGGGCAGAGAAATGGAAACATAAGTGGTTTACCAGGTGTGTGTCCAAATACTTCCCATTTAAGAATTCAAGCCTTTGTTCTTCTTCTTTTTCTTCTTTCTTCTTGCCCTTTTAGTTATGGAGTCCTCCAAAATCTTTGGAGAAGCAGAAGAGTGTCAAAGTAGTGAATCTGGGTGGACCATGTATATTGGCTCCCCTATACATAGTGATGATGATGATGGACACAGCAAAGAAGGAGATTCTGATGATGTTGATGACACAGATGCTAATCATGGAAATGACAGTGATGATTCCATGGCTTCTGATGCCTCTTCTGGCATGGCACACTACAAGCATGAAGAAGAAGATAAGGATGATGGCAAGTGTACTACTGGCCGCTCAGACAAGAAAGCTAAAAGACAAATGGGAAAACAGCTGCAGAAGGATCAAATGATGATGATGAAGAAAAAAGAAGAGAAAGAACAAAAGCTGATGTTTGGTGGTTCTACTACTCCTGCTCGAAGTGATTCCAAGGTAAGAAAAAATATCTGGATGGGCAAAAGAAAATAAGCTCTACTTAGCTAGATGTTTCTCTTCTCCTGTACTTTTTGTTGTTGTCTTGCGAACTTGGTCTACTATGTACCATGGGCTGAAAACGTACATCATGTCAACAAAACTAGGCTACAATTATATATAATTAGTATGCCTTATCAACCTTCTTTAATTTTAGTATTGAATCAAGAAAATATTCCTATACATTAATGACCAGAGTCTCTCAACAACACACATGCGCATGTATCTGTAATCATTCTTGTGTGGTTGTGCTTTAATGGGGTTCAATTCAATTTATATGATCTGTAACACATGCACTCAGAAACAGATTTCATTTCGAAGCTCATTACACTTGAAGAGAGGGTAAATATATATTATCATGTGTGTTTGGGTGGAGTTTGTCGACATAAAAAAAGCAAAAACAAAAAACAAAACAAAACAAATTTGTTGATACGTTAATATATATGCTTCTTCTTTTTGTCCACTCAGATTCTAATATTCAAGGTTGAATATAACCTTTCAAACTAAAGTACTTTTCATGTATAGTCTAAATATAGCAAGAAATACTATATAGTAACAAACACATATTCTGCAGAAAATTTAAAGCTCCTAAAAACATTACAAGTCTACCAATGAAATCACCTACTTGGTTTGCAACAATCACCAAATTAAGGTTTGTGTATTTGTGGTTGAAGTTTAAGAATGTGCAGTTGCTTAGATCGGAAAAGTTCAATGCTGATATTATCTGTATATCTTATAAATCGTCGGAGAAAAAGAAATTGCAGAATGTTATCATGACTTCTAAGTTTGGATTCTTTAATGAAGAAGAGAATACATACTAAAAGTTCATGTGAATGAATGGACTAACATATAACACCTGGACTGGTTAATAATGGCAAAAGCGGCATGTATAAGTCGATCTGTGGGATATATACGTACATATGTCACCATGCAAGAACCTGCAGAAACAGGGACTTAATTTTGACAATTCTTGCTTTGAAGGTGCTTATGAGTTATGAGAGAGGCAGATGCGGTGAATGTGCGTTTGATTTCAATTACATGAGTAATTTTTTTGTTGTCTAGTTGAGAAGTGTAACAGTAATGTATGCAAATCTCCCTACAGTGTATTACGTAATGAGCGACCTACATAACTTCAAGTGAGTATTTTTTAGGCCTGTATGCTTGAAATTTAGTTAAAATTCTGATGTGATTATGAATAATAGTCTTGATTAAACCTAGTGATAAGATATTCACCAATAATTACTATCATGATCATAAACTTATTAAATGTGGATATCCAATTAAGGAGATGATGGAGAATGCGGCTATGTTGTGGTGGACCAGTGGTTTACCATAATCCACTTATATTGCTTTTAGAGATTATGAGTTTTGCGTGCAAAAGTCTCATTTACGTGGGTATTTTTTCTCATGTATATGAATTTTTTTTATTTTTTTATATATTTTGAGAGTTGATTTTGATCTAGACTATACTTTAGAGTTATATAATAGTTAGTCCCGATAGCACACTTAGAGTTAATAAATGGGTCCCACTTATTAAAAAAAAAAATTCAAAGAGGATGACAATTGATATACGAAATTTCTAGCCATAATAAGAGTTATTAAACAAACAACATGCAGAACCTATGGTATCCTAGCAACCAATTGCAATTTTAAAAAAATGCTTTTCATTTTTATAATCATGAACTTTGTCAGCGGCTAAAGCATGGTCAGTGGCAAGTTTGAGAATCGCTATTTGTGACATGTAAAAATAAGTGATGGTTTAACTCGAAGCAAAGTGGTTGGACAGCAGAAAGAGAACTATACAAAAGAGCGGACCATCCCTACTTGACTGGAGCGATATAGATTGTTCAATAAGACGAATACAAGTCATGTGACCACTTGTTCATTATATTTTTGCATAAATCGTTGTCATGGTTCCCGAGTACCCAACTTCAATTAGTGGGGGACTCACTTTCCTTCTCTTTGGGTGACAAAGTCGTTTTCTATTTCAAAGACTTAACCGCAAACTCGATCTGGATTTTGTACTCCACCAGCTGGCTTTTAGAGCCTAGCAGATCCTCATCACACCTCTCATGCCTGAATCACAAACAGGTTCAAGAAATTTCTGTATTTGATATAATCATATACAGAAAATAAAATAGAATTTTTATGTTGGAGGCATATATTGGGGATGAATTATATTGGTCATTCCAAGATTGACGGTTAGAATTCCTGTGGTAATGTTACATTGCTATTTTTGTTGGATTTGGATTTTCTCCTTCATTTTTCAATTTCACAGATAAGCATTACAATCAATAAATAATATAAATAATAAAGATTTGATTGCTTTCTAATTTTATTTTATCAATAACCAAACTCATACTTTAAAAAACTCAAAATAAAGTTTTCATTAGATAATAGGCACGATAAATAATTATCATACCAACCATAATTATCGCTACTCAAGAGCTATCTAAAACTATTTTATAAGAGGGAAAAGAAAGTGAGATAAATCTTATTTATTATTATATATTTGACTAAGCATTTAAATTTTTAAAAGTAAAGATTTTTTTTTTTTTTTGGGAGAAGATTTTAAAAGTAAAGATTTGTGAATGTAGTCTGTTCATTTTGCGGAAAGAATCACATAAAAAACACACAAAAAAAAAAAAAATTGAAAACAGTCCTACGTAGGATTTAGAATTCAATTAACCAAAGAGATAAGAAAAATTGGTGTACTTAACATATGATTTAGATGTATAACTACTTCACGAAATGTGATTTAATTCGTTAAATTATTAAAGAATATTAGGGACATCTACAAAATGTTGTTTTATTGATTAAATTGAGAATATTATAATCATGCTACAGAAAAATTGGTAGTTATGTATAAATGATCACCACGCCAATCATAATTATTACAACTCACGAGCTATCTAAGACTATTTTAATGGGGAAAAGAAAGTGAAATAAAGCTTCCTTGCAATTATATATTTGACTAAAAATTTAAATTATTAAAAGCCAAGATTTGTGTGGGTATTCTGGGGTAATTATTAAATATTAATTATATTGAATGAATATCATTCCTTTTGCGCAAGGAATCACATAAAAAAATAAAAAAGAAAACCCACACACGAGAACATTAAAAACATGGTGTTATTAAGATTCAGAAGTCAATTAACCAGAGAGACGACGCAAATTGAGTAGACAATAAACTTTGTACTAAACATATGATTTAGATGTATAACTACTTCACGATCATGATTCCAACATTAGTCTACAAAATGTTATTTAATTCATTAAATTATTGAAGAATATGAGGGACATCTACAAAATGTTGTTTGATTGATCAAATTGAAAATATAATCGTGTTATAGGAAAAGTTATGGCTATATATTAGATTATTTTTTTTGTCCTCGAATTTTCTTATTATAAGTTAATTTATTAAATTTCACGACTATCAGTTATTACTATATTCTGCTTGGCTAATAAAAGGAGATTGGTAAATTACAATTTAGTACCAAAATTTGAACTTTATTACAGATGGAGTCAAAATTCGCTTTTATTGTAATTTACCCCATATTGTTAGGGAATTTCCTTTAGATTTGACTGTAAACAGTATAAATATGGTTAAAAGACTGAAATACCCTTAAGTAACTGGTTTGACCCAATTGACAGAATAAAAAATGAAAAAACAAAATAAATTTAAAAGTAATTAAAATTAAAATATAAATTTTAAAAAATAAAACTAAAAATGGGAAAAAAAATATGTTTATTAAAAAATAAATAAGAATTTAAAAATAATTAGATAAATTTTTAAATAAATGATCTCCAATGTCCATCATATGATAAATGATGGGGATTAATTTAAAAAAAAAAAACTCAATAATAAAAAACAACACAATCATCTTGGGAAAAAAAAACCTTAGACCAAAAACCCCAATTCATCTAACACTAACACAAAAACACAATGATCACCATCAAATCCAATCTCTAGTTCATCAAACACTAACACAATCATTTTCAATCTAGCCTCGTGTACATCTTAAAAAAACCCAATCATCTCCTTCAACCTTCATAATTGAATATAAAAAAAAAAAAAAAATGATTATCACCATTAGCCTTGATCGTCTTTAACACCAACATAAAAACACTTACTTCTCACAAACATTTCATTAAACACCTTACACAAACACATCAACACAACACAAAAACCCCAGTTCCAAATCCACAAAACCCACTTCCCTCAATCCACCAAACACATTTTCAAAGCTATATTTTTGTTTTTTTAATCAAATAGAAGCTACCTTTTTTTTTTTTTAGTTAAGTAATAGAAACTACCTTTTTGATTCTAAACTTCATAATTTAACATAACATTCATATCTACAACACCAATATTTCCTTATAAATAACCTAGATGAAAGTTTCATCTAGGTTTGAATCCAGTTGAAGGCTCATCTGGGTTCGAACCCAAATAAACCTTCATCTGAGTTTGAACTTAGATGATGAGAAGAAGAAGGACATGAAAGAATATGGTAGTGATGACGGAGAGAGATAGAGATAAAGAGGGGTTCGAGTATAGGAAAGAGATAGAGATGAAAGAGAGAAGGTGGCATGGGGAGAAGACAGGGGCAATTGGGGGCATTGTCGTTCTAGTGGATCGGTGTAGGGTTTGGTGGAGAGTGAAAAAGAGGAGAAAGGAAAAGGCGATGTAGTAGTTGTTCAAGGCATTGGCAGCTATCAACGTTGGCAGCGGGTCAGTATAGAAGGGTTGGTGGTGAAGGTTTGGTAGGGGATAAAGGAGAGAGTCAGTCCTAGTGTGAATGGTCGAGAGAGAAGAGATGATTTGATTTTAGGTTTGAGAGATTTTGGTGTAAATGGTGGAGTTTTGTTGGGTTTTAGATGATGGTTTCAACAACGGTAGAAAGATGAAAAGGCTAATAGGTCTTGCGATATAGGTTGATGATGGGTCTTCATGAAGAAGATGATAAAATAGATCTCATAAAAAAAAAATATTTAATTATTATTTTTAATTTTTTTTCAAATTAACATCTATCGTCCATCTTAAAATAGACAGTAAAGATCTAATTAAAAAATATTTTTATTTAATTTTTAATTTTTTAAAATTAATCTTCACTGTTCATCTTAAGATAGACGGTAGAGATCTGATGGATTTAATTTTTTATTTAAGTTTTTAATTTTTATTTAATTTTTAAATTTTTATTTGAAAAGAAAAATAAAAATAAGATAAAATATAATTTTACGCCTCAATCAATTAACTCTAATGGAGATGGACTAATGATAGAGAGGTTAATTGTAATAAAATCAAAAAGTTGAGTTCACCCGTAATAAGTTTCAAACTTCGTAGTTAAATTGTAATTTGCTCAAATAAGAAAAAACAAGGGTGTGAAATATAAAATTTGAATTATAAAATAATTTTTTTGAAAAAAAAAGAATAAAAATATAGAGAAAAAATTAGAGGTAAGAATTGTTGGAATGTACCTGATTAAAACTAATTTCGGATTGTATTAAGAAAAAAATTAAAGTTAATTTTGTTTGAAGAATAATTATTTATTTGTAAAATTGTTTTCAATGTTATATCAAACATGCATGATGTCAGATACTAATAAATTATTATTAGTTAAAAATTTTCAATGTTATCTAAAAACAAGTTTTAGAATATATTGTGCCCGAAAATAGCACCATGAGTCATAGGGAAATATAAAGACCCGTAAAGGCTCGATGGACTAATAAGCCCAAAAGGCCTTAAAAGAGGAATGAAACAATCAAAAGCCCATCATATCATGACACATCAATGAAATGTCACGCCAACAGAAACACCAAACAAGTTCAATTGCACCAAGGCCACTCGACTCTTTATTTCCTTTGCAGTGAAAAAGATCCCAAAAAAGGAAATTTTCTACTAATTGACAAAAGCTGGTATATTTTTTAATTTCAATGGAACTATGAAAAAAACAAATCCACCAAATAAGAAGATTGATGTCATGTATAAAAGATCTCTTTGAACAAGAAGTTGACAGAATTATACTATAAGTCAAATATAGACACAATTAATTACAATTTGATTTAGTATCTGTTGACGTTGGGATCTAGTCAACAAAGTTCTTCAAGCTCAAGACTGCGAATTGATGAAAAATAGAACAAAAGCAAGAGAATTAAGGCAGAAGGGAAGAAAAAGACGCAGATTTTACGTGGTTCGGCCAATAGGAAAGCCTACGTCCACGATGTCTGCTCCGGTGGTGGAGAGGCAATCACTATTATTGCTATATTTTATGGTTATAGAGAGAGAAAGAGAGAGAGCCGAGAGAACTCTTATTATCAATAATTCTCACCCCTATTTATAGAAGGGAGAGGTGCTACAGTGGTACCTAATAAGTTAAAATACAATGATGATTACAGTTGGGTTGCATTAAATGACCTTAACAGCTGTTAAAGCAAGTTGTTTAGGCGGCTGGTCCAAGTAGGCTAGTTCAAGTGGGCTAGATAAAATCTTCGTAGTCCAAACTGTAATATCTGACATGGTTGGCCGTGCACGTCACGTCATCGCGTGAGTTGGTTCTAATCTGTACAGGGTAGCGCTCGTAAAAAACGAGCTCATGAGGTCGTTTTGGGCGAGTTAATGAGCTGGGAGCTGATGAGCTGGAAGCTGACGCGCTAGGTACTGATGAGTTGGGAGCTCGATGAGTTGGAAGCTGACGAGCTAGGTGCTCATGCCTGCGAGCTCGAGCTGGGAGCTCATCCTGGATGAGCTGATGTTCGTCCATCTATTCATTGGCCTGCTCACACATGGATTGTTCGTCCAGTATTCTGCTGGACTACTTCCGCGAGCTGGAGTTTAGTAAATTGGGTCATTGTCTGCTAGGCCTTGGGGCTTTTACCAGCTTATTTGGGGTATCCTAAAATACACACAACATTAAACCTCCCAGCTTCTAGTCCGTTTATGGGCTGAGAGCTTGATTTTAGCTGGTAAAAGTTGGTATGCATGAGATTGTTCCATTGATGAGATGCAGAAGTACTGGAAGCATGTTGCCGATGTGCCTCATGGTGAGTTACATTAGGCATTTGCTTCATCTGAGTTTTGAGTGGACTCAAAAGTAAAAATATCAATAACAACAAACATCTCGCGCTGTGCCCATGGGGCATAGAAGCCTGTGGTATGGCGAGAGTAGAACAGATAAGCATATAAACTCCAGCTGCGCTCAAACGGTCGTAACTTGAGCTCTACAGCTTAGTCCCTCTCGAGCTATGGCCAAGTAGGTCGTAACCTTGACAGACATAACGAGAGTTAAAGAGATGGGAGCCATGGTTGCGCTCACAAAGTTGTAACCTGAGCATCTACAGTGAGCTGCGCTCACAGGGCGTACTCGAGCATCTACAGAGAGCTGCGCTCACAAGGTTACATCTCGAGCATCTACAACACTACATCCCTTATCAAGCTGTTTTAGGTAGACATCATATCGTAAAACCTCTTGAACTATGGCAGTGAGAGTTAAGGAGGTCATAGAACCTTGGCTGCACTCACAAAGCTGTAATATGAACACTTACAGCGAGCTGCGCTCACAGGGCGTACTCGAGCATCTACAGCGAGCTACGCTCACAAGGTTACATCTTGAGCATCTACAGCGCAACGTTCCCCTCGTACAATATTCCTCTCAAGCTATACTCAAAGGGTTGGAACCCGAGCTCTATAGCGAAAGTTATGGAGGTCGTAACCTCAGCTGTGCTCTAAGGGTCATAGCCTGAGCTATACAGCTTAATCTTGACCAGGCTGACTAGTTAGGTCGTTTGGAGACCTGCTGAGCTGCACGCTTTTTGGCCATGTGGCGTGGCAATTCATAAATGTTTATTCGGACCCCAGTGGCCTTTAACCCCTCCAGGGGGACCCGTAGGCGTAGGCAGAGTGTT
The DNA here is from genome assembly GCA_022984855.1 of Dimocarpus longan. NCBI lineage: Eukaryota > Viridiplantae > Streptophyta > Magnoliopsida > Sapindales > Sapindaceae > Dimocarpus > Dimocarpus longan. The sequence goes on from CM041024.1 coordinate 18,903,013, forward strand.
GATGCTCGAGACTGGACCCCAGTGGCCTTTAACCCCTCTAGGGGGACCCGTAGGCGTAGGTAGGGCGTCCACGAATAGGATCAATAAAAAGCATAGAGTATATGATATAATAGCCCAAAGATGTAATTCATTAATATTCAAAAAATTAAATTGAACCATTAAGAGCTTCAGCTCAGAAAGTTACCAAACATAAAGATGTGCCCCTGTGCTGAGGGTTATTGAGAACTGCTCTGAGCGAGCTTGAGTTAGGAGCTTATCCTGGGAACTGAAAACTCATCCTAAGAGCTGATGAGTTAGGAGCTGATAAGCTGGAAGCTTATTGCTCATGCATACGAGCTCGAGTTGGGAGCTCATCCTGGGAGCTGGGAGCTGGAAGCTGATGAGTTGGAAGCTGATTGCTCATGCCTACAATCTCGAGCTAGGAGCTCCTCCTAGGAGCTAGAAACTTATCTTGGAAGCTGATGAGCTGAGCGTTGATGAGCTGGGGCTCGAGCTGAAAGTCTTGGGAACTGATGAGCTGGGAGCTCGAGCTGAGAAGCTGATGAGCTGAAGAGCTCGAGCTGGGAGCTCATCCTGGACGAGCTGAAAGCTGGTGAGCTACTCTGGGCTTACTGGAGCTCATGTCAGCAAGCTGGAAGCTGAGAGCTGCTCTGGACTTGCTGGAGCTCATTCCTACGAGCTAAAAACTGATAAGTTGCTCTGGGCTTGCTGGAGCTCATGCCAGTGAGTTGGAAGCTGAGAGCTGCTCTCGATTTGCTGGAGCTCATACTAGCGAGCTGGAAGCTGAGAGCTGCTCTAGGTTTGCTGGAGCTCATTCCTGCAAGCTAGAAACTGATAGCTACTCTAGGTTTGCTGGAGCTCATTCCAGCGAGCTGAAAGCTGGTGAGCTGCTGGAAGCTGAGCATCCTATCGTTGATGTAGCTCTTGAAGCCCTCCGGCCATTGGGACTGCCGAAGCTAACTGATGGGAAGCTAAAGCGAGCTGACTTTCAGTAGCATCGCCCAAGAATTCTGGTTGACTTGCAATTGTTACGCTAGAGCTCATAGTCTTTCTTCCCCTTACCATGGCTACCTGAAAACTGGAAAAAGATACAATTTGGGCCCTTCTTCTAATGCCAAAATATTGACGTTGGGATCTAGTCAACAAGGTTCTTCAAGCCTAAGACTGCGAATTGATGAAAAATAGAACAAAAGCAAGAGAATTGAGGCAGAGGGGAAGAAAAAGACGCAGATTTTACATGGTTCGATCAAGGGGAAGGCCTATGTCCACGGTGCCTGCTCCGGTGGTGGAGGGACAGTCACTATTATTGCTATATTTTCTGGTTATAGAGAGAGAGAGCCGAGAGAACTCCTTTTTTCAATAATTCTCAGCCCTATTTATAGAAGGAGGAGGTGCTACAGTGGTGTCTAATAAGTTAAAATACAATGATGATTACAGTTGGGTTGCATTAAATGAGCCTGACAACTGTTAAAGCAAGTTGTTTAGGCGGCTGATCCAAGTGGGCTAGTTCAAGTGGACTAGCTCAAGTGAGCTAGATAAAATCTTCGTAATCCAGGCTGTAATATCTGACATGGTTGGTCGTGCACATCACATCATCGCGTGAGCTAGTTCTGATCTGGACAGGGTGGAGCTCGTCAAAAACCAGCTCATGAGGTCGTTTTGGGCGAGCTAATAAGTTGGTAGCTGATGAGCTGGGAGCTGATGAGTTGGGAGCTCGATGAGCTGGAAGCTGACGAGCTAGGTGCTGATGAGCTAGGAGCTCGATGAGCTGGAAGCTGACGAGCTGGGTGCTCATGCCTGCGAGCTCGAGCTGAGAGCTCATCCTGAGAGCTGGGAGCTCATCCTGGACGAGCTAATGTTCGTCCATCTGTTCACTAGCCTGCTCGCACATGGATTGTTCGTCTAGTATTCTGCTGGACTGTTTTCGCGAGTTGGGGTTTAGTAAATTGAGGCCTTGGGGCTTTTACCAACTCATTTGGGGTATCCCAAAATACACACAACAGTATCAAAGTGTTTAATGTAGTTTTATGTAAAATAAAAAGGAAAATCTTAATTTTTTCTATATTATAACAACCAAATTGTATATAAATAATAAACTTTAATACTATATAAAAGGTTATTCACATATATAATAGGCATCAAGCATCGCTGCAAGTTTGTTTACATCCTAAAAGAGCTCTCATACACTCGTTAACTTTCTCTCTCCTAGCAGATATAGCTTAACTTTGCTAAATCCAGTTTCCTCTCAACAATAACATAATCGTAGACATACACATTATCCTTTAGGTTGAATCATACTAAAAATTTGCTTGTCTTTATCCTTCTCTTTTACTTTATTGTATTTATTTGTGTTTGTTTGTTTTTATCGTATTAACACCATTGTCTGATTTTGTTTAACTCTCTGAATTTTACACTATTCATCATTTTTATATTAATCTAAGCATTTTTTGATGTCACGTAATGTATCAACAAAAAATTCAAATCAAAGTTAAAGAAGAGGTACAAAATTTATTTTACTCTATTTTGAATTTGTAAAATAATCTTAAATATTGTATCAAACAAATGTTAAAATAAAAAAATAATAATTATATAATTCATGTTTTTGATTTTTTTTTTTACATAGTACATATTACAAATATAGTTACTACAGTTAGGACATTTTGAAATGAACTAAACACAGTCCGAAATAAGGCTCTCAAAAATCGGGAGAAGGAATTCATAGTCTAATAGAAAAATGACACAAATGAAGACTCACGCATTGGTGGGAGATGAAGCTTGAACGCATTGGTGGGAAATGAAGCTTGAACTTGACGCTTCAAAGGAAGTGAAAGGTGAGTGGTGCCAGCTTCTCATATTTTTGAATTGGGTGATATAATTTGCATCATACTTTAAACATTAATACTAGTATTTTTGTTCTTGTTTTCTGTATTTTTGAAAAACAATTATTAGTATATACCAACAAAGAACCAAACATATTTTCATAAAATAAAAATGGACAGAACCTTAAAAATACATGTCTTAGTATGTTGAAATCATATCATTATCCTTGACTGTTGGAATGGAAATGGTGCATTGTTTTCTTTATAATTCAGCCGTTGTTTTTGTTTTTATTTGACTGATTCTAATCGAGACCTCAGAGTTCCGCTGTTATCACAGTGAAACTACCAAGCCTACCGTATGGTCGAGGATTCATCAGACACGCAAGTCTTTGTTTTCAAACATGTCAGCTGACTTTAAATAACAAACCTCGAGACCATTAATGGTCATGACTTTTTATTTTATCAATTAATTTATTTTGTAATTTGTCAAGCTAACAGCCATGCAATGCAATAGCTAACTGCCTTTTTTTTTTTTTTCAAATATATTTTATCATCCAAATTATTCTAGGTATAGGATTAAGACCATTTAGAATTTTAAGCAAATTAAAATTATTAGATTTATCATAAATTAAAGCTATTATAAATAATCAGGAAAAATTTGAATAAAAAATTATGTTAATAAAGAAAAATACATGTCGTTATTTTCACAAAAAAAAAAAAAAACTAATATGTACGCCTAACTTCATTTATACTTTATATTACAAAAAGAACCTTAAAATATAACCAATTAAAAAAAAAGATAAGTAAAATAGTTTTACAAATTAATATATATATGTATGTATAATGAAGTAGCACAAAAAAATTTTCGGAGTTCCTAAACTAATACCACAAAATTTAATTGAAATTTGATAGCACATATTTAAGTGAACGTGGAAACAGTGCGAATTAGCATCAAATAATTTAACCCTTATTTCATTAGTATTAAAGAACTATCAGGAGTGATAATATATATCATAAAAATGGTGCCAGCTAGCGTCAAATAATTAAACCCTTGTTTCACTGACAACAAATAACTGGCTTAAATTTTATTAACACATTCTCATATAAAAAGTCAATACTTCCACGTGTTAAATATGTTTGTCATTTTTTCAGTTTTGGTGTTTTCCTTTTTTCGGAATCCTATATTTCTTTAAACTCTTATCTTCTCTCGCAAGTCGACTGTTGTGAGACCATCCATGCCTCTGGCTAACGCCCTTCATTTGAAAAAAAAAAAAAAACTAATGAAAAATTGTTCAAACTTGTTCAACTTGTCATCTTCAACAAGAGTTGCTGCACTTGTTTCATGGTTGAAAAAAAATTATAAAAGTCAAACTCCACTAATATTTAAAAGTCATTGGAGTGGTTATGGAAGCCAAACAAAGTGACAAAATTAAATTAAAAAAAAAAAAAAGATTCCAAAAGAGGGGTGCGGGTGAAGCCGAGGAGACAAATGCCTTCCATTGTATTAAACTAAGAAGACAATTAAAGTCGGTGGAGTGGTTAAAACAGAGACGAGTAAAATATATTTATGAAAAAAAAAAAAGGTCCGACATTTTATGTTCAAAACCAGAGCACGTAGCCGAAAGCTCCTTTGCTCCTTTAATATGCTCTGTTTTTCGCTTAAGAAGCCCCACAACCACCGCCACCACGCCTCAAGCTTTGTTCGCGAAGCAGTTTGTTCGACTGAGAAGACCACACAACATGCTTCTGTGCTCCTTCAACATGCTTTGTTCCTTGCATGAGCTTGTTCGATATGGTCTAATTCGTGAAGCAGCATTGAAAAAGCGTTCGTGAACTGTAAGTTCGTGAAGGCGTTTGCGAACTCGTTTTCGACGCTGCTTCGCGAATTAGATTACCCGTGCAAGTTTCCCAATCAGTTTCCTTTATCCTGTTGTATATTTCTGCAACTCAAGAAAAGAAAGACTTCTATTCTTGTGATTCAAATTTAGATAAGAAATGAGTGAAAAATGAGATAGAACATTCAACAATGCATAAAGGAGAAATTAACTGAGCATGAGCTCTGTTTTTGTATGAAAGAACACAGCTCTGGTTTGCGGCTTAACAGAGCATCAGAGACAAAGGGAGAAAGTGAAGTTTAAAATTTAGATTAGTTAACAAAATGGCAACATGGAAAGATGGAAAGCAACCTTTTGTTTTATAAATATATTGTTAGTATGACAATATGCAAAGATAGTGTACATTGTTGAACATTATACAAAATGACAACCATATATTTACTTAAGCGTACTTTTCAAATTAAGTCCATAACAAAAGAAAAAATACGTTTTTAACATATTTCTAACAAATTTTTTTTTTTTTGACTTGTCAAACAAACTAATTACTATCTATACCCATATTACTCTATTTACCTTTATCTATTTTTCAGTTTAAAATTGGGTGAAGGACAAAAATGACACATTAGAATAAGGGGTTAACATTCATGTCCTTTTTGATAAAATGTAACAAATGAGTCATATAGTAGATATGAAAATACCAAAATATCCTTAGGATAAAAATAGCTTATCAATTTTTTTACCGCTGACAGCCCCTGCTTCTTCTTCATTTTCTTCTCCTCCTTCATTTCTTTTTATCTTCTTTACCAGACCACCTCCGGCTCACCATCACTGTTGAGCCGTTCATCTTCTTCCTCCGTACCACCGGACTAGGCGCCATCAGCCCCTCCATCTTCTTCATTTACTTATTCTCGTGGTTTTGTTTTTGTCTTCTTTGCCAGACTGGCACACCACCTCCATTTTACAATCACCATTGGAGCCGTTCATCTTCTTCCTCCGCACCACCAAACCAGGTATGCTGCTTCTCTTTCCCTTCTTGTTCTTATTCTTCTTATTCTTTCTCTCATTTTTTCCTTTTGTTTAGATATGCTTTTCATTCCGCACCACCGGACCAGACACCATCAGCCCCTCCATCTTCTTCATTTGCTTCTCCTCGTGGTTTTGTTTTTATCTTCTTTGTCAGACCAGCATACCACCTCCCTTTTGCCATCACCATTGGAGTCATTCATCTTCTTCCTCCGGACTAGGTATGATGCTTCTCTTTCCCTTCTTGTTGTTCTTATTCTTCTTTCTGTCAATTTTTCCCTCTGTTCAGATCTGCTTCTTATTTTCTATATATGTGGTGACATTTCTTAATCCTATTATATAAATGACTTTTAGGTGAGGACATCTAAGTTCCAACGTTCACTAATTTGGAATTAACTTTTAGATACATTTGATAGACTGATAGGGTAATAGAGAGGATTTTCTCTACTGCTGGTATGGGGTTTGTTTCAGTTGTGGTAGGTAGTTTTGCAAGGAACTGAGGTTTGGGGTTTTATGCGAATGGTGAATCGGTGAATGGGTTGAATGTAGGTGATCATGCTAGTGTGGTTCAATGTTGGAAGGGGTCATCGGGTGTGGTTAGATGGGTGAATGTGGTTTGTGATGATAAATGTAAAGAATTGATAGCTGATTGCATACAGAAGTTTTTGAACTGATAGCTTATTGCAAATGTAAAGAAGAGAGGACTTGTTTATCGTACACAAGTTGAACCATAAAAGCATACCAACTCAAAAGGATCACAATAACTGCGGTGGATTTGTATATAAGCATATCAAGTGTATCAGTAGGAAGGGTGCATCATGAAATTGGGGGCTACCAGAAGTTCACAAAATGAGAAGGGAGTATGCCTTCGTCATATTTTGTAATGTTGTTGACGAAAATGTGGAGTAATTGTCGTTAATGATGTAGCACATTTATATATCAATATATATAAAGTTACTTTAAGATGTTATGTAACATTTGTGTTTTTTACGAATATATTTTGCGTTATTTTGAGGTGTTATGTTAAACTTATGTTATGTTTTATTCAGTTGGCAAAAATCAATAGGCAAAACACTAGTCATACCAATAGTTACGAACGTTAATAATACTCGTCACTATTGGTGTGACTAGTGGTGTCATACCTTGATAGAAAAAAAAAAACATTAGGTAAAACACTAGTCACACCAATAGTGACGAGTGTTAATAATACTCGTTACTATTGGTGTGACTAGTGGTGTCATGCTTTGATGGAAAAAAACAGTAGGCAAAACACTAGTCACACCAATAATGACGGATATTAATAACACTCATCACTATTGGTGTGATTAGTGGTATCATGTCTTGATGAAAAAAATCAGTAGGCAAAACACTAGTCACACCAATAGTGACGAGTGTTAATAATACTTGTCACTATTGGTGTGACTAGTGATGCCATGTCTCAATTAATTCGACATATAGAGAGAACCAGGTGGCAACTTTAAGGTACTTGTTGCCTTCCGTGTTGGCAAAATTTGGTTATTTTGAGGAAAAACACATGGAAAAGAGAGGGGACTTCTTTACCGTACAGATGTTGAACCACCGAAGCATACCAACTCAAAAGGATAACAATAGCTGCGGTGGATATATCTGTAAGTACATCGAGTGTATCAGTAGGAAAGGTGCATCATGAAATTGGGGGCTACCAGAAGTTCACAAAATGAGAAGGGAATACGTCTTCGCCATATTTTGTAATGCTATTAATGGATATGTGGAGTAATTGTCCATAATGATGTAGAACATTTTTTATATGAATGTATATAAAGTCTCTTTAACCGAGATTATGTAACATTTGTGGTTTTTACGAATATATTTTGTATTATGTTGAGGTGTTATGATTTTCATATGTAAGAGTATATTTAATTGGCAAAAACCAGTACCTAAAACACTAGACACATCAAGGTGAATAGCATTAATCATGCTAGTTCCCTCGATGTGACTAGTGGTGTCATGTCTTGATGGAGAAAAATCAGTAGGCAAAACACTAGTCACATCAATAGTGACAAGTGTGAATCACACTTGTCACACTTGGTGTGACTAGTGGTGTCATGCCTTAGTGGAACAAAACCAGAAGCCAAAACACTAGTCACACCGAATGTGATGAGTGTGAATCACACTCGTCACACTTGGTGTGACAAGTCGTGCCATGCCTTAGTGGAATAAAACCAGAAGCCAAAACACTAGTCACACAAAGTGTGACGAATGTGAATTATACTCGCCACACTTGATGTGACTAGTGGTGTCATGTCTTAATGGAACAAAACCAGTAGGCAAAACACTAGTCACACTGAGTGTGACGAGTGTGAATCACACTCATCACACTTGATGTGACTAGTCGTGCCATGCCTTAGTGGAATAAAACCAGAAGTTAAAATACTAGTCACACCAAGTGTGACTAGTGGTGTCATGTCTTGATGGAATAAAACCAGTAGGCAAAACACTAGTCACATCGAGTGAATTACACTCGTCACCTTGGTGTGACTAGTGCTGTCATGTCCTGATGATGTTCAAAACCAGAAGCTAAAACACTAGTCACACTAATAGTGACGAGTGTGAATCATACTCGTTACACTTGGTGTGACTAGTGGTGTCATGTCTTGATGGAATAAAACCAGAAGCCAATTCACTAGTCACACCAAGTGTGACGAGTGTAAATAATACTGCTCACACTTGGTGTGACTAGTGGTGCCATGTCTTGATGGAACAAAAACAGAAGCCAAAACACTAGTCACATCAAGTGTGACGAGTGTGAATCATACTGCTCACACTTGGTGTGACTAGTGGTGTCATGTCTTGATGGAACAAAACCAAAAGTCAATCCACTAGTCATACCAAGTGTGACGAGTGTGAATCATACTCGTCACACTTGGTGTGACTAGTGTATTGGCTTCTGGTTTTATTCCATCAAGACATAGCACCACTAGTCACACCAAGTGTGACGAGTGTGAATCATACTCGTCACACTTGGTATGACTAGTGTATTCGTTTCTGGTTTTGTTCCATCAAGACATGACACCACTAGTCACACCAAGTGTGACGAGTATGATTCACATTTGTCACACCAGGTGTTGCTAGTGTATTGGCTTTTGGTTTTGTTCCATCAAGACATGCCATTATTAGTCACGACATTATGGGTCATTATTTTCAAACAAAGCCTTTATATAGTATCTCTCTTTAATAAAAATATCATCAAACACAAAGACATAACCAAATATAATGTTACAGTAAGTATGAATATAGTTTTGCAATTTGTTACAAATAAAAGCAACGGTACTTCAACAAACAAAATACAAGGTTATGTTTCAGATTGTTCTAGTATAATGGGTTGGGAGGTATTGTTACAAGTCTTGCTATTGTGTCATGATTGGTGGTAGGTTCGACACTTTCGTCGTCTTCTTACTTGGGTAACAGAGCCTTCACTATTGTTCGTAAGGGGGCATAGAAACGAATGTGGAATATGACAGTTTTGTCGATAATGGCCTCTTTGCCCACAATGGGAGCATTTCAAAACCCTTCCGATCTCGCCAGCAGATGAAATTCTTTTCTTTCTACGCCTGCCAGTGTCGCCTTCGTCGAAACAAAAGCATTATCTGATTCACCAGCCTCATACTTATAACCAATCCATTGTCCACCATGGGTGACTATAATTCTACTTTCGTCCATATCACTGTACACAAATAAATGATCGACTTTAATAATTAAGCTCAAAATCAAGACTAGCAATATATCGTTACTCATACTTTGATAAACTTAAGTAATTAAACTACCCAATAAATGTTCATAATATGACACTAATTGTGATGTTCCTCATTTGAATTCTTTATTATAGAAAATAATACGTATAAACAATACAAATGGATTGTCTAAAACGAATTCGTTAAAAATTTATAAAATTATTAGATTTTTTCAAAATTGCGTAACTCCATTTTTTAGAATTTTCGAACGGAACGGAAACAGATTCAAACCCAATCAAAGACATGATAATTTATCGACGACATGAGATGAATTTTATGATCAAATGACATCCAAAATGGGTTCGAAGTGGTTAGAATAATTTAATTGCATGAGTTGTGAAATTTATAAAAATTAGTAAGGATGCTATGAAATTTATGCAAAACTTTGGAGGGCATTTTGGTCCAATAAAATGATGGCATTTCATGTAAATAAGTAACAAACATTGAGGGCAATTAACAAGAGTAAATTAAAGTTATAAAAGTGAAGAAGAAGTATGTAATACGGTAGAACAGAAACAAGAAAAGGATGACACCAAAAAGGTGTGAAAAGTGAGAGTAAAATAGACATGAAAATAAATGGCATGCAATGTAATTAAATGACCAAGTTGAGGGGCAATTATTCAAGTCTTTGGCAGCTATAAAAGGGTGAAGAAGCTGCTGGAAGATGTGAGATGAGGCAGAAACCAAACACAGCAAAACAAGAGCAGCTCATGGCCAAAAACAGAACACCAAAAACAGACCTGGTGCAGCAGCTCATTTCACCTCAATTTCAAGTGATTTCAAGCCCCTAAGAGGTTATAAACAAGCCTAGGAGTATTATCCAACAAACGTTTTGAAGTATAAATCAAGTGGGAAAGCATGGCATAAGATCAAGGAACAATTGGTGACGAGCAAACGAGCGAAGCACGAAAGGCTCGTTGAGACAATCGAGTTGATATTACGTGGATTGAGGTAAGTGTACTTCGTTTTCGTTATTAAAAGTTAATTTTTATTTGTAACTTGTTATTGTTCAACAAACTTATAAAATGATTTCTCAAATATAAGTTGGATTTTAAGTAAAAATATTTATCTCGGAATCGAGAAATGGGATTTGAAAGCTAAAGTTGTTTTCAAAAAGTTTGATGAAAAATTGAGTTAAAAACACTTTAAGTTAAGTGATTTATGCTTATAGCACTTAGAAAGCAAAAGTGTTTCAAGAGCCATGTGAATCCCTCAGTATTCAGAATATCTAGCACTACGAAGCGATGTAGAAAATTTCGTACGTAGCTATCTAGATTTAGAGTTATTTGGCAATACGTTGTGACGTAAAAAATTTCGCTCATAGTCGCCCAGATTTATAGCTGCTTGCAATATGCTGTGATGTAAAATTTCGCACATAGTTGTAAGAGCTATTGAGTAGTTTGTACTACAATATGCGATATAGAAAATCTCACATGTAGTTGCAAAGAGTTACCGATTATTAGCACTATAATTGCGATGTAGAAAATTCCGCAGTATAGTTTCTCAGATTTGAGATCGTTTCACACTACGGTTGCGACGTAGAAAATTTCGCATCATAGTGGTTGAGATATTTTATTAGCTTCACGGTTGTTGTTAGTCAAAATCACCTCGTGATGATTAGAGTGTTTTAGGGGTATTCATGGCGATTTTAGAAAAAGAAAAGTTTTCAAAATTGGAAATAGATTTTAATAAGTCATACTCTCTATGTGGATATATTGTTGTTTTTTTTTTTTTATATGTTGAACTAACGCCTTTCTTTTTGGTGTAACTTGTATATTCTTATAGGTACCGTGCAGGTGATTTTGTATACATAAAACCTCGTCGGATATTTTAGGTGGGCGTTGCGTAGATATAACGCTTAAACGATAAACATACTTTTGTTGTAATTAACATGATTAGATAATTGTTTGTTGATGCGTGGACATTCAACAAAGTGTAAATTCATATTTTGTTATGAGCATACAGTTGAAACACTTGCATATGATATACATTTTCACTTGATAGATCTATATATATATATATACATATTGATACATATGCATAATATTTACAAGTGTATGTTATAGAAATTATATATTTATGAATAATATATGCTGTGAAATGGATTAAGAAATGCATGTTTGTGGCCAAAAGAAGCTGGGTGGTGATTTCTATAGTTTGAAGTGTATTTCTTTTACAGTTAAATTTTGGAAATGTTAAAAATATAACTGTTATGCTCTTGAAATTTTTATAAAATTTGTTTTGAAGAAATGCGAAAAATTTACACCCACCCAATTGTTTACATCATAAAAGAATACCTTTAAATAAATTTAAGAAAACGGGTAAGATAATGGGGTTCGTTCTGCGCATCTTTTTTATCCGAAAAATCAGATCAAAAGATGTCCGTTAGAGTACCCGGCGAGACCCTCCAGATAAGAGTATAGAGAGAATTTGGTTTAAGTCTTGTCACTAATAATCACGTCGAGGTGAAATGTATTACTAACGTAAGTCATCTTGGCGTCACTACTGTTTTAGCTACTATTTTTTTTTTTTCATAAACTCATGGCACCACTAGTCACACCGAGGTAACTAGTATTAATAACACTAGAGTATATTGGTGTGACTAGTGTTTTGACTACTGATTTTTTTTTTGAGAAATCAAGACATGACATCACTTCTCACACCGAGATAACCGTTATTAATAACACTCGAGTATATTGGTGTGACTAGTGTTTTGACTACCGTTTTTTTTTTAGAAATCAAGACATGACACCACTAATCACATCGAGGTAACTAGTATTAATAACACTCGAGTATATTGGTGTGATTAGTGTTTTGACTACCGAATTTTTTTTTGAGAAATCAAGACATGGCACCACTACTCACACCGAGGTAACTAGTATTAATAACACTAGAGTATATTGGTATGACTAGTGTTTTGGCTACCGATTTTTTTTTTTGAGAAATCAAGACATGGCACCATTAATTACACCGAGGTAACTAGTATTAATAACACTAGAGTATATTGGTGTGACTAGTGTTTTAGCTACTGGTTTTTTTTTTGAGAAATCAAGACATGACACTACTACTCACACTGAGGTAACTAGTATTAATAACACTCGAGTATATTGGTGTGACTAGTATTTTGGCTACTAGTTTTTTTTTGAAGAAATCAAGACATGACACCACTACTCACACCGAGGTAACTAGTATTAATAACACTCGAATATATTGGCGTGACTAGTGTTTTGGCTACTAGTTTTTTTGAAGAAATCAAGACATGATACCACTACTCACACCGAGGTAACTAGTATTAATAACATTCGACACTACTGGTGTGACTAATAACATTATTAACATTATAAACCCAAAAACCAATTCCTACAGCTCAATATCACATAGCTAACTACAATAACTAATAATAACTGAAAAACAAGTGTTCAAAAGTTAACTTAACATTACCTGTAGTGTAGAAGATGAAGATGGATGGTGGCTACTGCAGAAGAGAATAAAGATGGATGGTGTTTGCGAAATGAAGAGACCAAAAGAGAAAAGAGAGAAAATTAGATCTGCAGAATAAAGAAATGAAGGAGGAGAAGAAAATGAAGAAGTAGGGGCAGTCGACGGTAAAAACTAAGAGAGCGAGAAAACTTTGAAAAGAGTTAAATGAGTTTTTAAGGGTATTTGTGTCTAAAAAATAAGGGGTTGGGACACAAATGTTAAGTTTATTTAAATGAGATAAGAATATTTATTCAATAATTTAAAGTGACATGAGCTGACATTTCCTCTTTAAAATTCCCTTTATAACTTTATCCAAAATTACCAAACTATCTTTCTTCTTCTTCTTCCCTTTTATCTTCCATAACATTTTCACTTCTTCCATTCTCTACCATTTTTTTCTCATTCATTCAAAACTATTTATGCACCCATTAAACCTTCTTTGACTAAAATGTGCATTCAAGATTCTTTGTCTCTAACAAGCTCCACATTCAAGTTTTTCTTTAAGTTTGAAGTTATGTGATTGATTTTGATTGATTTTTAATTTATTTTATTCATATTGCTTAGTTAAAGGCCTTAAGAGTGACTTTTGATTGTGATTTAACCTTATGTGAGTGAGATCCGCAGAAAACGAAGAGAACAAAACTGTGATTTTCTACAACTCGTTGGGTTTTACGAGTACACGTACCTCAAATCGGATTATGTGTATCCACAAAACTCAATCGGGTTATGTGTACTAACAAAATCTGAATCGGATTATTTGCATTCACAAAACTCGAGTCGGGTTCTGTATATCTACAAAACTTGATTCGTAAATACAAATAACCTGATTCGAGTTACGTGCACTCAGATAACCCGAAAAGTGTTTTATTGGTTCTTTTTTTTTTCCTTAATTCCTTCTGTTGTGTATGTTTGGTGTTGATTAGATGTGGTTATATTTGGTTAGATTATGATGAATTTGACAATATGAAATGAGATATTAAATATGATGAGAGTATTTGTGAGACTAATTTTTTTATATTTTAATTTTTTTATAGGAATGAGTGAAGTGATAATAATAATCAAATGCAGCAGAGAGTGGAATGAGAATAACTATATTGGGGGTGAGACATTCATGATGGAGGCCCATAAGAATGTCAGTCTTTTTCGATTAGTAGAATTTGTTTACACAGTAACTGATATTGATTGAAGAATATAGGATATTCGTTTGCATTATTTACTCCGAATTAGGGGAATACCCGCAATTAAAATACCTATCACCATTGATCTTAGTGTCCGGGGTGTGATTTCGGACCAAAAAAACTGATTACAAAGATATTTATATTGATAAGATTGTGAGAGATTTTGGAAGTATTAACTTTACTGCCCTTCAATTTGCCATCAACGCAATATTAGATCCAAGACATGTGGAGGCACCTACAAATAAAATTGCAAGTCCGATTATGGGTGAAGGTCAAATTTGTTTTATTTCTTCTAGTGGCAGCAATCAAGTTTTAGCTTCTATCACCGTATTTACATCCGTAGGAAGTCTAATGTGTGACTTTGATTTTGGCAGAAATGATTATGATGATAAAGATCGGGACGTAGATAGTAATGGTGATGAGACATCGAACAGTGGAGATGATAATAAGAAACTATAGGTGATGACATTGAAACTGGAGTTGAAACAAAGACTGTGGAGTACCCAGAAGTTAGATTTTTGGGTTCACAATTTGAAACCAACCCTTCACAATCATACTAGATTGTTCCCACTGTAGATCAGTGTGAAATTGAGGCTACGTCAACTGTTATATTGACCTTCATCTGATGTGATACATTGTATTAAGGTGCATTTTTTGATAGTAAATATGAATTGAATGTGACCATTGGAAAATATGTTCTTAATTTAAAGCATCAACATAAGGTTAGACGTTCATGCACGGTTACATATGAAGCTGGTTGTAAGGGTCTAAGCTACAGTTTTGAGGTTTGCGTAAGATAAAAAGAGTGGTTCAATGTGGTATGTGTATAAGTACGTTCCGGAGCACACATGTTGTTAGGACGCTTACGAGTCACATAGACGGAGTGTGAAAACTGTTATTATAGCAACGTTATATCAAAAAAAGTGGACCTTGATAGCATGTACACTAACACCTCAATTTTTTATTGCAGAAATATTGGAGCAATATGGTGTGCAGATCATATACAATAAAACTTGGAGGTTCTTACAATATGTAAAGAAACTAGCATATAGAAAAGCGGATGAGTCATTTCAGCAGCTTCCTTCATACTTTCACACGTTAAAGGAAACAAACCTTGGTACAGTGACTGAAATTAAGACGGATGAAAACAACTGATTCTTATATTCGTTCGCTACACTTGGAGCCTCAATTGAGAGTTTTCGATATTACATCAGACTTGTAATCGCAGTTGATGCCATTCATTTGAAAAGTGAATATAAATGGATGATTTTTGTTGTTGTATACAAAGATAGAGAAGAGATGATATATCCTATCGCTTTTGGATTTGATGATAGAGAGTCAGACAATTCATGGATCTGATTCTTAAGTAAGTTGAGAGAGATTATCGGTGGGAGACAACATTTGCCATCACATTTAATTATTGTATCTGATCATCATAAAAGTATTATGCATTTGATGAGTGATATTTTTTCTGAAGTCCCATACGTATTCTGTTTCTACCACTTGAAGTAAAACCTGAAAAAACACTATAGAAGGCAAAAAGATGTGGAGGATATGTTTTACCTTGCAGTATATTATTATAAAAGGTCAGATTGTGATAGATATTTGGAACAAATTTAAGGAGTATATCTACAAATGCATGAAAAATTGGTTAATATTAGAGTAACAAAATGGTCACGTGCATATTTTTCAAAAAGAAGATATGACATGATGACCACTAATATTGCAAAGTCGTTGAATAAATGCATAATGAAAGCACGTTGGCTTCCAATAACAATCACACATGAATATCTAAGACATATGCTGCAGAAATTGTATAATGATAGACGTGTTCATATTGAGAAACTCAGAACTTTGGTTATCAAAACTGTAGAGGATCATGTGAACTCGATGGCTAATGAATTGATGAGTGCCATGGTATCTACCATTTAATAGTCGATCTAGTTTGGAGTCACACATGAACTAGGTTATGACTTCGTTCAACCTTTTCAATGGACATGCATTTGTCGGTATTGGGACCTAGATCAGTTGCCATGTCATCATGCAATTGCTATTGTTAGGTATCGTAATTATTATTTTTTATTATTATTCATTATTTAATGTCATTCGGTAACCTTCTACCTTTGTCATATATATTAAGGTCAACAGTATTTATTATTATACACTTTATCATGATTATTATAGCAAAGAATGGCTGGAAGTTGCATGTGCACATTTGATCAATCCTGATCTTAACCTAAAAATTGGCATGTTCCTTCAGAAGTCAAAAGTATGATTGTGCTACCATCCAAACGAAGACGACAAGCAGATAAACCAAGAGAGGCACGAATTCTTTTAACTGGGTAAAGTCGTCAAAAGAAAAAATGTGAAAAATGTGAAAAATGTGGTAAAAGATGACACAACAGTCTTCGTTGTCCTAACACCCCTAAAATTACCAATAGAGGGATGAGCATTGGTCATGCTGGACATGTTGAGACAAGTGCAGAAGTTGTTGAGATATTAGGATAAGCACAGAAGTTGTTGAAGAGGCTGGAACTAGCTTCATTGCCACTGTTAAATCAACTAGGAGCATGGCAGAAGTTGCTATAGAGGCTCGAATGAATGCCGCCCCTGCTGGACGTGTTAGAACCTCCCAAAAATACGGTCTTTGTAGTGTGACTGGACATACACGACATCAATGTGATGAACAGTTTCTTATTCTACCCTTAGAAGATGATAAAAATGGTGGTAATCATGAAAATTTATAGGATATAATGTTTATGGTTTATCTTTTTTATAAGTAACGAGCAGTTATCATTGAAATCATTTGCATAAAATTGTTGAATGCAATACTTTATTATCACGTTTGTTTGTCAAATTTTAATATAGAAACGAAGTCTCTTTCTGTTTTTGTGGTAGTCATAGTGGTATATTCATATTCATTAATATGATATCACAGGTTAGGTCATATCAACTATGATATTAAAAAAAAAAAAAAAAAAACAGAGGAGGTTCTGTCAAAATTTAAAATTTTTTGTGTTTAAGTCATTTTGGTTTAGGATTAAAAAAATCCAGTAATAGTAAAACATGATATCAGTATTTCATTGGAAACATTAAAAAATGAAAAAAAAAATGAAAGAAAAATTAGAAAAAAAAAAGGAAAAATTGGAAAGTACAAAAAAAAAAAAAAAGATCAGGTTTTGTGGGTTCACTAAAACCTACGTTAGTTTTTGTGTTCCAATTAAACTGACGTCGGTTTATATCCGTAAATTAAATCGACGTCGGCTTTTAATCACTAAATTAAATCGACGTCGGCTATTAAACCAATATCAATGATCGTGATATCTCTAAACCCGATGTCGGTGTTTAAGGCAACACAAAAACCGACGTCGAGCTGAGTAGAGCCACGAAAACCAATTTCAATTTTTTTTTTTTATTTTACCCATTTCTAATGTTATAATGGCCCAAAAATGCTCTTATTGGCTCTAAATTATGCTAATTTAATTGAATGAAGGAAATATATTATAATATTTACTATATTGATCACATTGAATTCTGAGATGTCATAAAGTAATAATACACATTCTAACTCGAGATATAATGACTCATGTTTGTTTCCATTTCTATCTTGCAATTATATATAATATTTATAATTTATGGGCCTTTTTGATCAATGTAAACAAGGAAAATGAAGAAAAATTATAAATTTTTATTAGTAGAAGTTAAAAAAATTGGTTTGCAATAGCTAACAAAACTCGACATCGGTTTTTGTGTCTACATTAAAACCAACGTTGGGTTGAGGTGGCTTGCTAAACCCGAGCTATAAAATCGAACTATATCTTCTCATTGAAACTGACATTAGTATATATTTATATGCGTAAATCGACACCGATTTTTATTGTATCACTTAACCCGATTTTTTATTTTTTTTGGGGAATAATTTTTGAAAAATTTGACATAGTCTCCTTTGTTTTTTCACAAACCGGGTAGTAAACTTACATAAAAAATGACACTTCATATATTTCTTTTAGAGACTCAGTTTCTCTATCCACCTCCGTACTACCACATAATATTCTAAAAAATTTACTAAATAATGAATCAATCAATCAATCAAATGTAAACGAATGTTTATATCAATCATATACAATTTTGTCATCCTCATCTAATGTCCATCACCCATATTCATCTACCATGTACCTTGGGGTGGAGTACATATATATATATATATATATATATATATATATATATTGGACGCTATATATGACCTTATTAGATGAGTGTTTTCCTTAGTTTGGGCAGACTTTCATTTACCCTTTAAATAGTATAAAATGTCATGAATATACACTAATATGTCCCGCAATTAGTCTTATATTACGCAAAGAGTTGGGTCAGATAATTCATTAAAAATATTATTATCTAAATATATGATTAAAAACATGGCATTTATATGTTAGGTTGCTGAGGTACATTCCATTTATCAATACACTTCACATCCCATATTTTTCTATAGGTGGCATTTCTATGTTGGTCTTCCCATAGTAATTAATTGACCATAAGACCAATAGTATATAGCAAACTAACGGCTCAATAACATTTCTCCTATGTTCAAACTATGTATCTATAGATGGATCATATATGACAATCTTCTGCTCTCTTAGACGCATTTTGCAGACTATCCAATGAGTCTGATGTAGACTATACAGGAGCAACAACTGCATGTTGAGAATGTCAGTGATATAGTTCTAATTCGAATTCGAACGATCAAATAATTATTTTTATTCATACAACGACACTTACATTATGAATAGACCACCAATGAATTTTAGCGTCTTCCAAACCATTGGCAAACCTTATCTAGTGTGAGGGATCACAGCTGTAATGAGATCAAATGTCTTTCCTTGACTGACATATTCCTTATTCATAAATATTGTCATGTCTGCCTGCAATTGATAAAATTATTTACTACTTAACAAACACGAAAAAGATGAAATTTTTTTTTAAGTAATTATGAAATGTAGACACTCACAAAAATGGTCAATCCATACACTACGTATCTCTCATCATAAGCCTCATCCCACCACACGTTTTCTTTGATCCGTAGGCACTGTAAATAACCGTAGATGTGCTCTGATGTCAACCAACTATCCTCAGCCTTAATGGTACGAAACTCTTTAGGGGTAAATACCATCGGATAACCGTTGACGTAGCGCCTAAAATCAAAACAAAAATTAAAAGTTAGTCATATTATATTAGCAATCGAATTAAACAAAGGTAATAAATATTTTTATTAATACTTGAGGTCTAAAGAAGAGGAAGCTTCGTACTACTTATACACATTCTTAACCATATCATCCAACACTGGTAAACTTTTCGTCACCTGCTCCTATGACATTTTTTTTTCTTTTTTACACGTTCAGGATTTGTTTATGGTGACAATAGAGATACCGATAGTTTAATATTTCGTTTAGACCGTGACGATTTTCCATATAATATTAAGAAAATCAAAATTCATAAGTACGCATTTATAATAAGATAAAAAAACTAATGTAAAACACAAAATAAACAAAAACTTTACATGATCAATATCATACTAGAATGGTGGGTCATGATGGAGTGGTAGGTCACCATAAAGAAGTGGGACCTCGATCTTACCCAACAACTGCAATCCTATGTCTTGGACCTTTACAATTTGTAGAAAATCAAAAGTTGTAATTATAAATTTATAATGATTTTTAAAACTAAACTAAATTACAAAACAAACACAAAATTTACCTGATCACACTCATGTTATTGCGATGGGTCTTGATAGAGTGGTAAGTTCTTATGGGAGAGTGGGACTTCGACTTCCCCCAACAATTGCGATCATATGTCCTGGACCTTCACAATTTGTAGAAAATCAAAAGTTGTAATTACAAATTTATAATGATTTGAAAAACTAAACTAAAACACAAAATAAATTATAAAGAGCAAAATGCAAAAAGCCCCCCTAAGGTAAGGCATTAAACATCCAAAGATGAAGTTTGGTTTTAATAACAAGATAGCCCCAGTTTAACGGTTAAACCACGTCAAATGTGATAGTTGATCGTGTTTTACCATACAAAGATGAAAATACCATAAATAAGGACAAAAAATTTATAGTAAAACCATTTTCATCTCTTTCTGTCGCTCTCCACCATCCTTAGAGCAGACCTCCATCTCCACTGCCTTCTTCTTCTTCTTCTTCTTTTCTCGTTCGTCTGGGTCTGGGTTCGCAAGCCCAAACTGGGTCTGAGTTCGATCGAACCCAGACGAGATTTGAGCCGGGTTCGATCGAACGATTTTAGACCAGGTCTAGGTTCGACGAGCCCGACGAAAGCAAACGACGTCTGGGTTCGATCGAACCCAGACGTCTGGGTTCGATCTCGAACCCAGATTTTGTTGAGGTAGAGATGGATTGAACAAGTTGAGCAGCGGTGGCAACCCAAATGTTGTTGTGGTTTGAAGATGATGTTCATTTTTTATGTTGTGATGATGGGTTGCAAAATGAAGAATAAGATTTGTGATGATGGTCGATTAGTCTAGTATGATGGTAGGTTAGTTGATATTCATTGAAGATGTTCTTATTGGTTTTGAGAGATTAAT
This sequence comes from Dimocarpus longan, assembly GCA_022984855.1. Lineage (NCBI taxonomy): Eukaryota > Viridiplantae > Streptophyta > Magnoliopsida > Sapindales > Sapindaceae > Dimocarpus > Dimocarpus longan. Next base: position 18,923,718 of record CM041024.1, read on the forward strand.
GATGGTTTTTATGGGAGATTGATGGTTAATGTTCATTAAAGATATTGTTATTGGTTTTGAGAGATTAATGATGGTTTATGGGAGATTGATATCGGTGCAAGGTGAATGGGTGCAAGACCACTGGAAATCAAGGTTTCCAATGGAAACCCAGAAATCTGGGTTTCCATTTGAATGGAAACTCATATTTCTGAGTTTTCAGTTGAATGAAAACCTGAAAATCTGGGAGGGGAGAGACAAAGAGAGCGATAGAAGAGGGAGAAGAGAAAGAAAGAGGAGGAAGATGGAGAATATTATTTTTTAAAACCTAAACATTAACTCAAAAAAGAAGAATGTGGTGGCTGATGGTGGCTGGTGGTGAAGAGCGACAAAGGGAGTGAAAGTGGCTGATGGTTGTAGGTGGTGAGAGCGATAGAGGGGGATGAGAGCGACAAAGAGAGTGAAAATATTGACTAATTTTTGATCATTTTTGTTATTAATAAAAGATGAAACTACCCTTGGTTAACCAAACGTTGACTATCAAACACTAATAGTTTGGGGGTTATGTGTTATAAAACCTAAACTTTGACTATGGATGATTAAAGTTTTACCTCAGGGGGATTTTGAGCATTTTGCTCAATTATAAATTTACCTAGTCACTCTCATCCTGATGTCTTGGATCCTGATAAGGTGGTAGCTCCTTATCAGAAAGTGGGACCTCGACCTCCCCCAGCAACTGTGATACTATGTCCTGGACCTCCACAATCTGTAAAAAATGAAAAATTATAATTACTAGTTTATAATTATTTAAAAAACTAAACTAAAACATAAAATAAATTATAAATTTACCTAGTCACTCTTATCATGTTGCAGTGGGTCCTGATGGGGTGATGAAGTGTTTATTGGCCATTGTCTTTTTAGTGATAGTGATATTTTCGATGGTGATGCTCTTTTTGGTGGCAAAGAGTGATAGATGTGTTTATCCCAGATAGAGCTCTCAATATCATCATCATTGTCATCGTCGTCATCATCATCATCGTCATTCAGGTCATTTTCGCCATCCGGAGGCATATGGATTTTCAATATCCTCTCAATCTTACTCAACCTCTAATTTTGCTCCTGTTATGTCTTCAAAATAGACTCCAACAATGTCATAATTTTGCCCACCTTCGTTTGAGGCTCCTGCAAAATTAATTAAATAACAATATAAATTAAATGGATATTCATGTAATAATAAAATACAGCAATATAATCATACAAAATACACACCTGATGCTGAGAGAGTCCAGGGGCCATGCTGCGACCTCGTGGGACTATGGTGTCATCATGCTGATCCTCATCTCGTTTAAACTTATGCACTCTTTTTGTTCTTACCTCTGAATATGTAGTCTCTGAGTCATCTCGTGGGTCTGGGATGTGATAATGATGCTGCTGCTGCTGCTCCTACTCCTCCTCACCAGTCGACCCCTTTTCACACTCCTTCTCCCTATTCGACTCCTTCTCACTCTCCTCATTATCCGAAATCATCATCTGTAGTTTCGTCAACATCCCCTCCGCTACTTACTTTATAGGCATTTTTCCTAATCAAATGCTTAAGGTTGAAGGACTTCTAATAATCATTTTCTTTCTCCGCATCAATGGGCTTAAGGGTACTACTTCCTCCTATTAACTGCATAATATATAATATATTTAATATTATAATTACAAACAATAATAGTTAATAAATGGAAATAAATGTAGGTTAGTTTAAATACTTACACGAATAAGCTCATTAGACCATGTTATTTGTTTTTTGTTATTACATTCCCAATTCACATACCTTGGCAACACCATATCCCCGCCTATGACTCTCTGCCTTACCCTATTTTCTAACCACGAAAATATTTCCAGCCATCACTGTAATTTTCATTGGATTAAACAAAAATTTAATAAACATTTAATTAATATATATATATAAACACTAAACAATTTTCATTATTTATAAAGAGAGTATATTAAATTTCATACCCGAAATGTCTAAATAAAGTCATATAAATTAATGTTACGTTCAGCCATAAGCTGATCCTCATTAAGTGCCCGACAAAGGCTTTTTATAAGCCTACTGTAGCAAAGCGGAACTTATTCCACACATTAAGATCTTCCATCAAGACCCACAGATAATCGTCCACCTTAGACTGATCATCATAGTCGTAGAATAAATTGTGACTATATCAGTCAACTTCAAGACATCCTCATCGCTTATAATATTCCCCCGGACCTTTAACATTTGCATAATTTCAGCCAATCTCAGTGATACTCCTTTAAAAAGTCGCCACAGTAGACTATTCTTTCTTTTTTGCTTCCCCTTAAGGACATGTAGGTCAAGATATCCGAACTGCAGTCTTGTCACTAGTAAAAACTCCTGCTTTCCAGTCCTATATGGTCTTCCTCCGATTTCAAATCACATCTCATCAAGGCATATTAACTCTCTAACAAAAATGGCCAACATAAGGGGAGCGACTAGCAGCTGTTGACTGCGGGTTTTTTTAAAATGCGCGATCGAACTCTCTACCTTAAACCTGTCTAGAAACTGTCTCTATTACATAAATCCATGTCGATAACCAATATGTTTCATACTATTGTGTGTACTCCCCATCGTTCCTTCTGGAACATATTGTACCAGGTGCCTATAATTGCATTGCATTTGTAGGAAAGAGAAAATCAACGAAAATAAATAAATAAATCAAATTAAATAAATTAAAATAATTATTGACAAAATAAGATGAATAGCCTCTGTTCGTGTACTTAAACCGATGTCGGTATATGATACTAAACATAAACCGACATCGAGCTAAGTTATACAACGTAAGCCGAATCAGAATATGTTGATATACTTGAACCGATGTCAGCCTACGTTAACAGACCTAAATAAAATCAGCATTTGTTTGTCTACTTGAATCGACGTCAGCCTACGTTTTCAAACAAAAGCCGAATTGATATTTGTTTGTCCACTTGAACCGATATCGACCTATGTTTCTAAACATACGCTAAATCGATATTTGTTAGTGCATTTCATTCGATTCTAGCCTATGTTTCAAAACACAAGTAGATCACTCAACCAAACCTGCATTTTCAGTTTAATTTCGACCACATTCTAAACAAAATACAACATAATCTAACCCTAACCATCAATACCCAACAAACATAAAAAACTGATCGGCTTTTGTCTATCAACTTAAGCCGATCTCGATGTAAGTTATCCAACATAAATTGATTCGACATTTGTTGGTATACGTAAGCCGACATCGGCCTATGTTTTCACACACAAGTTGATCGGCTTCTCACAATATTAACTCTACCAAACCTGCATATTCAGTACAAATCCAACCACATCCTAACTAAATACAACAGAATCTCACCCTTATCATTAATATCTAACATATAAAAATACAAACCAACTCTACAAATGGCAAAAAATTTAAAAAGTCACAAAATTATGCAGTAGTATGTCGAATTGGTGTACCTTTAGTAATGGAGGAGGATGACGTACTCGCCGGCGGTGTACAGTGGTAATAGAACAATAGCAACAGCATAAGATGGTCGATGACTATGCAAATTGGTCGTTAGGCGCTTGACAGATACCGATCTTTTTCCCATTTTCACATCGATTTTCCATCTTACATAGTGAAGACAGTTCCGTAATTTTCGTTTTTCCTTTTTGTTTTTTTAATTTTGAAATGTAGTGGTAATTTCGTAATTTTAAGTTAAGAGCAATTTGAGTATTTTGGGTATAGGATGTAAATTATTTGTTTGAGAGATTAAAATACAATTTTTTAAAAGTTAGGGTTTAAAAATGTATTTTATGTTATTTAATTGGTTATTTTTGGTATTTTTCACTTTATTTAAATGTTACATTCCATATTTTCATTTGCTTCTATGTTTTGTCTGTTTTCATCGCTTCTTTGTTTTGCTTCTCCAATATGTCACCCAGTTCAGTTCAAAGTTGTTTTTTTATAAAATAAGATTAATTTTATCATTAAAATTTATGAAAAGTAGAATGACGTTATTAAAACTCGTTTAAGTTTTTTAGGTGTCAGCCAAACAAATCATCTCTTCTTTTATACTATATAAAAATAAGATCTTTTAAGTGAACTTACAAGTTTAGCTTTATTTAATTTACTATCTCTTTCTTTCTTCACTTCTTCACTCTTTTTCAATCCGCTCTTTTTCACTTTAAAAACAAAACTCATGAACTAAAGCTCATGTTTTATAAATCTTTGAAGCTCATTCAAGTTCATTGGGGCTAGCTCTTTAGGCTCAATCTTATTCATGAGACTTTGTTAATCTCTTAGTCAAACAACATGATGAAATAAAAAAGACGAAACCCAATTCTTTGAAGATGAATATTATATTGCATACGATTTCAAAATAATAATAATAATAAATCGATTGAGTTCCAAATAGATATGACCACGGTTCGGTTCGATTTCGGTTTCGGTTCTAAACCAACGGTTCCGATTCTGAAAAAGCTAGACCCGGAACCTTAACCGAGATAAAACGGTTCCGGTTCGGTTCTGAAATCAACGGTTCTGTAATGGTTCCGATTCCGGTTTCGGTTCCGGTTTTATAACGGTTTCGTTTCTTGTTTCAGAACTTTTTTTTAAATAAAAATAAAATTTAAAAATTAATATTAAACTATATTTTGATATTAAAAAAAATAAATCTGTACACAAAAGAAATAAAAAATTTAATTATTTGAACTTTGATTTAATATAAAAATAAAATAAAAATATTGGACTTGTACATAATTTATTACCATAATTAAGTTGCCTACGTATCCTCTCAAATTTTAGAGGAATCAAAGCCCACGTATTTCTCTTACCTTTTATTACATGGAGTTTAATAAATTGAAATTTTGATATTTAAAAGTAATAACTAATAAATTAAAAATTTAGATTTAAAAATATAAATTGAAATCAAAATTTATAAGTAAAAAAATATTATACATTGAAACTTTGAAATTTATAAATATTATAAATTGACAATTTGAAATTTAAAAATAATAAAATAAGATTTTGAAATTTAAAAATAATAAATTAAGAATTTGAAACTTCAAACAGCAAATTGAAAATTATAATTTATAGATATAATTAAAAAAATTAAAGGAAATTAAGATTGAGAATTAAGAGAATATTGAAACTAAGAGTTGAAATTGAGAGAGAGTTGAGATTAATGGAGAGAAAGAGAGTTGAGATCGAGAGATATAGGTGTGAAAAGAAATTAATAATGGGAGGGGTATTTATAGATAGAGGAAAGGGAGGGGTTAAAAGAGAAATTCAGAGGAGGGGTGAAATGTAAAAAAAAAAAAGTGATCGTTTGTCACTTTTACATTTTTTTTTCTAAAGAACCGGAACCGTCGATTCAAAACGATTCCGGTTCCACCGGTTCTTTGAACCGACGATTCTGGTTCTAATAATAAAAGAACCGGAACCAAAATCGAAACCGCTACAGTAGCGATTCCGATCCGGTTCTTAACCGGAATTAAAACCTTATGTTCTGATTTCGATTCATTTGACCCGGTTCGGTTCGAACCGTGGTCATGTTTAGTTCCAAACATTGCCAATGCCGAGCAACTTCATCAGTAAACACCACCACAAGTTTCATTAAATTGGCAATAGGTTGAGAGAGAAACTTAGAAAATTTGATGGAAAAATAGTCAATAATTCATGCAAGCAGCAAGCATAATATAGTTCGTGATAACTGTAAATATATAATTCATATAGTTTACGGTAACTTGCATAGTTCACGATAACTGCAAATAGTTTATAACATAATTATATTTCTTTGCTGTGGAATGGTTTGTTTGGTGAAAGTTCATGATGTTTTTCGAATTATCCAGGTTGGATTGCACTTGAGCCCCCAAATGCATATGTTTTACTCAAAGAAATTTGTAAACTCTAATGCTATCTTTGAAAGACCCTAATGCTATGCTTCGAAGACCATTATAACATCAGATTAGACAAGTGATGGAGTTAGAGAAATAAAGTAGGCGTTTAGCATGGAATTGGATTGGTTGGAGACATTCTACTTATGAAGTGCTTTAAATATAACGCTCACGGTTTAAATAAGGTTTTAACATATATATAAATGTTGAAAATAAGGTTAAACATATAAGTCACGTTTGGAGCCTGAGATTGGACTAGGTTTGAACAAAACTTAGTTCAATCTCATGTTTGGTAGAGAGATGGGATTGGAAAGCCAACCCTATATCTCCAATTTTAAGTGACTCTTGTGGGTTTATTTTAACCTACCAGAACACACGGGTTAAACCTAAACTGCTCTTACTCTCTTTCTTCTCGTGCTTCTACTCTTTCTTCTTTAACAATATCATCCCCACTTTCTTCATCTGGTCTTCTCACCTTATTTATGTGCTTTTTTCTTCTTTTTCTTCCTCTTATTTGATTTGGTGTTAGTTTCTTCTTCTTCCTCCATTTTCTTCCTTTTCTTTCTGTGTTAATCTTTCTAGTTCTTCTCCCATTCTCATAATGCTTATGCTTTCTTCGGTTCACTTTTTATTTTTTTCAATTAATTTATTTAAATAATTTTTTTAAGCTAAATAACTCTTTATTTTAGGATAAACTAATTAATATGTTTAGATAATTCTTTTATTTTTTTAAATGTTTAGTTAATTCTTTTTATTCTTTTGGGGTAAACAAATATTTTTTTATATTAATTATAATATAAATGTTATTTTATTTATTTCAAAAAAAATAAATTAATAATATATAGTTACATTTATTTTTTGAAATTAATTTAATAGTTATGTTATTTTAAATTTTAACTTTTTTGTTTGCAGTCTGTTTAGGGTCTACCCGCCTAGACATCGCCTACGTGTCAGGTGGTCGACCTCTCGGCGCCTAGCACATCTTAATACATAGACTTTTTTTTTTTTTTATTCCATAATGTTTCTTATTATATTGTTCATCTATTAAATTTCGTAACTAATAATTATTATTAGGATTTGCTTGGCTTATAAAAAATGCGTGTTTGATATAAAATCCAAATTATAAATTATTTAGTTTTAAGATGTTGGAAAAATTTGGAAATAAAATGGATGTTGTAAAAATTAATTAAGTTCAAGGCATACTTAACATTGTACTTAAGAACTGATTTCGCACTTTTACAATAATATCTTGATTCATGCAGGTTGTATGACGCTCTGATTTATGGGAGGCCTACTTCTTTTATGTCAACAACTGAAGAAGTTATGGGTACTATTGTCGCATGGCCAGTTGATAAAGTTATTATAGCGAATGAAATTTGACCTTTAGTTCATCTCTCTTTCATGACAACATTTTTTCCTTTCACTCTATAAAATATAAATATTGATGGTTTGTGATTTATAGAATACTAAAAATACATGTATAAGTGTTCGTATGGATGTTGTTTTGATTTGACTTGTATTTTTTGTATGGTTGGTGTACATATAAAAACTTTGAGGTTGGACACATTTCCATGGTAGATTTGTTTAATTTACTTATTGTGGTATCATATTTTGAATAGTGTCTTTTTAAACAAATTTATATAATTGATTGGAGCCTTGTTTATTGCTTTGGAGGTATGCATCATTGTTTGGAGTTGGTCTTATAGTCTTGCTTTGAATTGTGGATGGCCTAGTTCAATTTTTTGCAATCATGATTTTATAAGTATGTGATGTTATAATTTTTCTAATTATTGTTTTACATTTTCAATTCATTACAGGTTAGAAATTTTATGAAGATTGATTGCATTATAATTTGAAGACATATTTTTGGTTAATGGTTTTCCTAGAAGCAGTGACCGAGGTTAATCGGGGCTAGGGTAGGCCCAAGCCAACGTAGGCCCACCTAAAAAATATATATATACATATATTTCATTTATTGATTCTTATGATATAAAAAATTACATATTTGTCTTTGGCTGCTGGCGCCGTTGGTTGGCACCAGCAGCCACCCATGCCCCATTGTGTGGCATGGGTTCGACACCCCCACCCTCCCTGTGTAGATGAATTCCTTCTATTTGGATGCAGTTTTTCGGATTGCGCCACAGTATTCCTATCCTATTTGATTTCGATTATCCCTTAGATCAATTCTAATACTCAGAAAAAAAAAAATTACATATTTATTCCAAACCTATTTCATATATATATATATATATATATATATATATATATATATATACACACACACATATATATCATCATATATATATCATTTATTAATTGTTATGATATAAAAAATTACATATTTATGCCAAATCTATTGCATGTATTTTCTTATTTATATTTATATTTCTATTCAAATATTGCATATGTAATAACTTTGTTTTATATATTAAATGTGAAATTTTGCTAAAGTTTTCCATACCTTACCTTTTTTCTTCTTTATTAGATTGTCTATATTTAAAGATGATTGTTAATGTCATAACATTAGTTATAATTCATATTTGTTAAATTTTATTAATTAAATATCTTTTATTTTTATTTTTGTTAACATATTTATTTATAATATGAATTTTGATGGATCAAACTTATTATATCTCCTTTTAATTAAGTTTGCCTACATTTTTTAATTTATAAAATATTTTCATACCATCAGAGTTTATTTAAAAAATTTATTCTAGTCCATCTTGATATAGAATCATGGTTACGTCCCTGCCTAGAAGTGAGACAGTACAAATTAAAATTGGAGTAGAATTTTATATATGAATGTATGTTACTTTTCTATTATTTTTTTTAGATAAAATGTTTGCTATTATTTTGATATGATTGGCAATTTAAGAGTTTCATTTATCTTTTTTTTTTTTCAAAAAAAAAAATCATTTTTATGAGAATTAGTATTAACTAATTTTTTTTTGCAGTATTTAAATGTACAATATATGACGTACTATAGTGGCCATGAAGAGATAGTATTGGTATACTAAAATTTCTAGCATTAAATCTAGTATTGGTATACTAAAATTTCTAGCATTAAATCTCTAATTTGATTTTTTTAAATACAATTACTAATTTGTATTGAAATAGCTTAATGTTATAAATAACAACAAAATGATTTTACAAAAACGCTATAATATCATATAACATAGCATTTCAAAACAATTAAGTACCACATACTTAAAATGCTATATAACTGATAACAAAAAATAACTTTTTTGAGCTGCTATAATAGAATATATAGCAGCAATTTGAACCAATAAGTACCACTCAATAAATATGCTATGATATAACAAAATAGCTTTTTTGCAATGTTGTAATAGGATTTCCTATATCAGACCAAATTAACGAGTATCACATATCAAAAATACTATTTTCAGCTGTTTTATAGAAGGTTAATGATTTTAATAACACAAGCTGACATAGAATTTTTAATAAATGTTATGGAAGACTTTTGATAGCATTTAACACATGTTATCATCTCTATGAGAAAATCTTTTATGAGACGCTGAATTAAAGTAGTATGCTGATATTAATGTGATCGTCCAATAATAACATAATACGTGACATAATTTTTTAAATAAAAATTAATGTTATTGTGATATTTCAATAATAACTTAATATGTGAGATAACTTTTAAATGAAGATTTTCTTGTAAATAAAGAAAAAAACCTACATAAATTTTTATTTAAAAAAATTATGTCATTTGTCATATTGCTATTGGAATATTATATCAACATCTGCATATCACACCAACTCAACGTCCTGTAAAAAATTTTATCATATCTATAGCTTGTTCGAGTGACTCCCAATGCACTATTATAAAATAGCTTAAAATAGTTGCATTCCTCCCGGTAAGATTTGGAGGGGGTAATTTTTTTTGTCAACCAAATGATTTCATTCTATACATATATATATATATATATATATATATATTATAACTGTTGCCCTTCTATATCATCATTAATCATATAATGCATTTATATATTATAATAAAACCATCGTAACGGTCACATAAATTATTCACAAAAAAATCATCATTTAGTCAGAGTTAAAATTTCAAAAATTAATGAAATATAATAATTGTATTTTGAAATTTTAAATAAAATTTCGAACAATCATCCCTCAAATTTCAAAATACACCAAAGTGTTACCAGAAGAATCGCTAGAATTCAGTGCATATGTACTTGTGCCAATGGAAGAGCTAGAATATATATATATATATATATATACATACATACATACATATATATATATATATATATATATATATATATTTGAAAGAGCTAGAATTTTTGTTTTGAGGGAACCAAGACAACAATAAACATTCAAATTGATACAAAACAAATATAAAAATATTGAAACACAAAGTGTTACACTTTAGTCTTATTACAGTAAACAAATTAATAATTAAAATATACTTTAGCTTTGTGAATAAAAATGGAATTTGTTGGTCTATAAATCTCAAAGGTTATCTATAATACATTCTAAACTGAATTTCTCAAAGCTTTTGTGCATTCATTTTTAGAATTTAAAATATTAATATTAGATGTTGTTGAAGATTAATGGGCTTATGAGGATTTAATTCTTTTGTAAAGCCATCAATTGTTATTTTTTTCTATTAAAAATTATACAATTCATAATATCTTCCTAATTAATATGCTACAAATTTTAATACTAAATTAAAAACTTAAAATACTAATAATAAATATAGATACACTTTCAAAAAGAAAAATATAGATGCAAACCTAGATGAAAAAATAAACACAAAACAACAGTAATTCATCACAAAAATATTTTAAAATAACATCATTAATTAAATTATTTAAATTTTAATTACTCACAAACTTACTAGTTTTAACGTATTTGTGTCAAACCGAATTAACTTATAATAATTAGGAACAAATTAAAATAAATAAACATTGAAATAAAAAAAATAGTGAAAAATAAATAAGAAAAATAAATTTTCATATATAGATTAAACTAAGTGGAAAATACCAAAAATAACCAAACCAAATAGAAAATACATTTTCATCCCCCAATTTTAAAAAATTTCCATATTAGCCAAACAAATAATTTATACCATATACTCAATATACCAAAATTGCCCCTAACCAAAAATTACGAAACTGTCATCATATTTGAAAATTCAAAAAAAAAAAAAAAAAAAAAAGGGAAAGCATAATTATGAAACTACCCTCATATATATAAAACGAAAATTCAGGCTGAAAATCAGTTCAGTCTTCCTCTATCAAACTATGCACGTTAACAACTGATTTGCATAGTCATTGACCTTCTCACATGGTTGTCGTTGTTCACAAATCGTTGTAGACAGCCGACGAGCTCGTCATCCTCCTCCATTGGTGAAGGTATACCAATATGATTTGGTTTAGTTGATTTCGTGACTTTTGGATGCTTTTTGTGATTTATAGAATTGATTTGTGTTTTATATATTGGGTATTAATGATTAGGGTGAGATTATATTATATTTCGTTAGAATGTGGTTGAATTTGGACTGAAAATGTAGGTTTAGTTGAGTTCGTAATGTTGGACGATGATCGGTTTATGTTTGGCAATATAGCCCGACGTCGGGTCAAGATTATCAATAAAGGTCGATCAACTTTTGTTGGTTAATATACCTCGACGTCGGCGTATATTGACCAACAAAAGTAGATAGGTTTTTGCGATTTATAGAGTTGATTTGTGTTTTATATGTTGAGTATTGAAGATTAGTATATGATTATTTTATATTTGGTTAGAATATGATCGGATTTGAATTGAAAATGCAAGTTTGGTTGAGTTCATAATGTGTGACAAGGATGGGCTTATGTTTGGAAACATAGCCTGACATTGGGTTAAGTAAACCAACGAAGGTCGATCGGCTTATGTTAGTCATTGTACCTCGACATCAGCATATATTGACCAACAAAAGCTTATAAGCTTTTATGATCGAGCGGATTGTTAATATACGTCGATCACAAAGTGAATCGACTTTTATTGGTACACATACACTGGCATCGAGGTATGTTTACAAACAAAAGCCGATCGGCTTTTGTTAGTGCAAATAACCCGATGTCAGTGTAAATGGATCAATAGAGGTCGATTTTTTCTATTTAAATGAAATTAATTTAATTAATTAATATTTAGAAAATAAGTTAATTTAAAATTTAATTAATTTCAATAAAGTGTAAAAGAAATTTAATTAATGAAAAAATTTAAAAATAAATTATTTAATTAATAAAATTAAATTAGAAATAAATTTAAAAGTAAATGTATTGAAAGTAATTAAATTATAAATTAATTAAAATAAAAAAAATTAATTATTGAATTTATCATTTAATTAAATTAATGTTATTATTTTTATTTTAATTAATTTAATTAGTTTAATTTGATTTAGTTATTAACATTTAAATTATAAAAGTTTATTGAACCGTTTGTTGTTTTTTTCTTACAGATGCAATTTAGTTATAGACATACTATACAGAATGTTCCGAACGAAACGTCGAAGAGTAGACATAATAGTTTCAAACATATTGGTTATCTTAACGTATTTTTTTCACAAAGATATCTCCTAGAAAGGTTTGAGAGGGAGAGCTCGATAACACATTTTATAAAAATGTCTAGTCAACAGCTGCTTGTTAATCCCCTGTTGCTAGTCATTCTTGCTAGAGAGTTGGTATACCTTAATTCACGCCTGATGAGATGTGCTTTGAAATTGTAGGAAAGACATATAGATTTGGAAAGTAGGAGTTCTAATTAATGACAAGACTTCAGTTCAGGTGTGTCAACTTACATGTCCTTAAGGTGAAGCAACAAAATAAGAATAGTTTTCTGTGGCCATGTTTCGAATGAAATTCAACGAGATTAGCTGAAATTATTCACATGTTAAGGGTACGAGGGCAACTTATAAGTGATGAGGACATCTTGATGTTGGTTAATATAGTCATCGCCTTCAGTATATTTTACAGCTATGATGAGCGGTTTAGGGTGGACGATTATATATAGGTCTTGATAGAGGATGCTAATGTGTGGAATTCGTTCCCCTAGGCTACAATAAGCTATAGAAGGCTTCTAGAATACTTCCGTCTGGTGCTTGATGAGGATCAGCTTATGACTAGATGTAACATTAATTTTTATGGCTTTACATGGGCATTTTAGGTACGACATTTAGTATACTTTCTTTATATGTAAAGAAAATTGTTTAGTGTTTATATATATTAACTAAATGTTTATTAAATTTTTGTTTAATCATATAAAAACTACGGAGGTGGTTAGTCAAAATGTTTATATGGTTGGAAAAAAAGGGAGAGAAGAGAGCCAACGAAAGCGATATGTTGATCCCAAGGTGAGTGAATTGAGTCTGTAGTAGTAGAAAGCAAATAAGTTGGTTTAATGAGCTTTCTCGTGTAAATGTCTAAACTAACCTACATTTATTTTCATTTTTTGATTAATCTTGTTTGTAATAACAATATTAAGTATATTATATATATTTTTTGTGTAGTTAATATGAAGGAGTAGTACCATTGAGCTCATTGTCGTGGAGAGAGAAAAGGATTATTAGAAGTCCTTCAATTCTACATATTTGGTTAGTGAAAATGCCTATAAAGTGGGCAACGGATAGGGTGTTGATGAAGATGAAGATGATCATTCAGAAAGGAAGAAGGGTGATAGGGAATCGACTAGGAAGGAGGAGGGTGAGAGGGAGTCGACTAGGGAAGAGGAGAATGAGCAGTAGCATTATAACATCCTAGTTCCATGAGTCGACTTAGAAACTATATATTTAGAGGTAGGAACAGAAGAAGTGAATGATTTTAGGAGAGCTGATGATCAGCATGATAACACCACAATCCCACGAGGTCACAATATGGCCTCTGAACCCTCTCAGTGTCAGGTGTAAATTTTGTATGATTATATTGTTGTATTCCATTCTTATTTGACTATCCATTTAATTTATATTATTATTTAATTATTTTTGTAGGAGCCTCAAATGAAGGTAGGCAAGATTATGACATTATTAGAGTCTATTTTGAAGACACAAGAAAAACAAGAGGTAAGGTATGATTGAGATGAAATTAAAAATTTGTGAGCCTCCAGATGACTAGGATAATGATAGCGATGACGATGATGATGAGAGCTCCATTGGGATGAGCACATCCATCGCTTTTCACCACCAAAAAAACCATCACCACTGAAAATACCACCATCACCAAAAAGACAACAATTAATAAACACTTTACCATACTATCAAGACCCATCGCAGCATGATAGTGATCAGGTAAATTTTGTGCTTATTTTGTGTTTTAGTTTAGTTTTTTAAATCATTATAAATGTGTAATTACAAATTTTGACTTTTTTTTCAGATTGTGGAGGTTCAGAATTTAGTATCGCAGCTGCTTGGGGAGATCGAAGTCCCATTACCCTATGAGGACCCACCACCCTATCATGACCTACCATCCCAACATAATATTGATCAGGTAAATTTTATATTGATTTTGTATTTTAGATTAGTTTTTCATATCATTATAAATATATAATTACGAATTTTGATTTTCTGTAGGATGTGAAGGTCCAAGACTTAGTATCGTGGCTGTTGGAGATGTCGAGATCCCACTACCCTATGAGAACCCACCAATCCATCATGACCCACTATTCCAACATGATATTGATCAGATAAATTTTATATTTATTTTGTGTTTTAGGTTAGTTTTTCATATCATTATAAATATGTAATTAAAATTTTTTATTTTCTTAATATTACAGGGAAAAGTTAAACTAGAATGGGCTCAACGAAAAATTAAATGGTCGGCATCTCTATTGTTACCATACATAGATCTTGAATGTGCCAAAAAGAAAACAAAAAAAAAAGTGTTAGAGGGGCAGATAGTGGAGATTGTGCTAGTGTTGGAGGATGTGATAGAGAATGTGAACAAGTAATACAAAGCTTCTTCTTTAGACCTCAGGTATGGATAAAAATCTTAATTATACTTTCTAAATATGACTACTAATCTAATATCAACACATTTTTTTTTCTATTTATATTTTAGACATTACATTTATGGTTATCTGGTGCCATTCACCCCCGATATGTTTCCTACCATTGAGAATAAGGACTATTGGTTGACTTCAGAGATACATAGTGCATGGATCGACCTTGTTTGTGAGTGTCTACATTTTAGTTACTCATTTTTTTGTGCATCTTTATTAAGTAGTAAATAATTTATCATTTTATTTTTTTTCTTGCAGGCGAACATGACTGTATTTATAAGTAGGGAATACGTCAGTAAAAAAAAGACATTTGATCTCGTTACTGCAGAGATCCCTCCACACTGGGTAAGGACCGCTAGCGGTAAAAAAGACGCTAAAATCTCTTAATAGTCTGCTCATAATGTAAGTATCATTCCACGATTAAGAGTTGTTATGAGTTTGTACACTAGAAAAATGGTATAAATCCTTTGGTCTATTTCATGTCATTAATATTACGGTCGATTAGTTACTATGAGAAGATCAACACAGAAATGTCATCCATGGAAAAAACATAGGATGTGGAGTGTGTTAATACATGGGATATGCTTTAGCAACTTGACAGGTAAATGCCACTTCTTTATCATATATTTAGACCAAATTTAATTAAATTAATGTTTTAATAAATTAGCTGACTTGTTCTGTTTTTAATATAGGACTAGTTGCAGAGCATATTGTGCAATGTATATTTACGACCTTTTATGCTCCCTAAAGGTTAAATAGAAGTCTAAACAAGATAAGGAAAATGCACGCTGAATATGCACATAGATAGCATACGATATATATATATATATGTATTCCACCCCAAGGTATATGGTAGATGAATGGAGATAATGGACATTAGATGAAAACAGCAAAGTTGTATATGATTGATGTTAAATTTCGTTAATGTTTTATTCATTCATTAATTAATTTTAAAATTTTGAAAATATTATATGATAGTGCGAGGATGAATAGAGAGATCGAGTCTCTAGATGAAATAGAAGAAATATTGTTTTTTATGTAGGTTGAACTACACAGTTCGCTAAAAAACAGACAAGAATCTATTAAATTTATCACGAAATTAACTAAAGGAAAATGAATTTTAAAATTAAGTCAACTACACCTTGTAAATAAGACACCAAATGGACTTAGTATCAAGGGTTGTTTACAAGTGTGTTATCTGTAATTGGACTTTTCGAGATAAATTCAACCATAAATCAAGTGTGTTAGATACAAAAAAGAGTAAGTAAATGACATTATACCTATCTTAAATATATAATCATGATATATGTTATTAGCTTAGTAATTAAAAAAAAAAAAACAAAAGAAAAGAAAAGGTAAATAGTTTTTTTTTTTTAAAAAAAAAAAAAAAAAATTAAAGGACAAGTCGGGTTTAGTGACGTCTCACAAGGTGATGTCGGGTTGCCTACAACAACAAAAACAGACGTAAGTTTTTCTATGCAAATAGAACTCGATTTCAAATTGGCAAATCATTAGTGTTGGTAAGCTTTTAAAACTCGACATTGGGTTTTCAATACTAACCAAAATTGATGTCAGGTCATATATAATCACTTAAGTCGACAATTTGATTTATTCTCCATTATTTATAAATTTTATCCTTTTTTATTATTTTTTTGTTTCCAATGGCTAAAAGACCCAAAAACTTAAATTTCATGTTATACACAAACATGATCCAATATATCTAGAGTGAGAATATGCATAATTACCTTATGACATCTCACAATCTAATGTGATCAACATATCATATGTTGCAATTTTTTTTCTTAGTTTAATTAAATTAATGAAACAAAAAAAAAAAAAAAACCAATAAAACCCATTTTCGGCTTTTGTGAGTTCACATAAATCGAATCGTATTACGTGGACTCACAAAACTTGAATCAATTTTGGCGTATCAACACAAACCGAATTAGGTTTTGTTAGTACACATAACCCAATTTGGTTATGTGTACTCACAAAACCCAACAAATCACAGAAAACTATGATTCATTTTTTTCCTTCTTTTCTTTCAGATCTCACTTATATAAGGTTAAATTATAATAGAAAATTACTCTTATAGCTTTTAGCTAGGCAATGTGAATAAAAAAATTGAAAATCAACCAACAACAAACACATACCTTCAAACTTAAAGAAAAACTCGAATGTAGGGCTTGTTGGAGACAAAGAAGCCTAAATGTGTCTTTTCGGAGTTAAAAATAGTTTAATGGGAGCACAAATAATCTTCAATGGATGACAAAAAATTGTAGAGAATGGAAGAGGTAAAAATCTTATGAAAGAGAAAAGTGAAGAAGAAAAAGTGTAGTTTAGTAATTTCGGGTAAGGTTAAAAGGGAATTTTAAAATGAAAAATACTTAGGGGCAATTTGGGTAATGTGGGTATAGACAACAATTAATTTGTTTAAGAGATTTCCGTAAAAAAGGGGTTAAAAACGTTTTTTTTTTTTTTTTTTGGTTTGAACTTAATCTAAAAAGCACTCTTAAAATAAATAATATCTGAAATGTTAAGAAATTAAATTTTAAAAATGGAATAGGTTTACAAATAAAAGGATAAATTATTTAAAAATATTATATTATTAATATAATAAATAACTTTAATTGAAAAAATACGATGAGAGAATATATGTTCGCAATAATTTGATATTGGTTGTTGTAATTAGGGGTGGGCACAGGATTGGGTCGGGTTGCTTTTGGAGAAAATTGACTTGAAACTGATGTAGATCGGTTTTTAGAATTGAAGATAGACCCGATCAAAACTGAACTAACGGTAGAACTTGACATGAATCCATTTGTTTAAGTTAGTTTGGTTCGGGTTAGTTCATATCGATTTAGGCTTGTAAATGAGCCTTCAATAAACAAAAAGGCCTAATTAAAAACGCAAAAGAAGCCCCGAGCCCATCAAACACTAACTACCTTCACCAACTAACTAGTCACTATTACCCCCATCAACTCACCAAGCAATGCACCATCACCACCTATTAGTCATCTCTTCTCTTCGTTTCTCTCCATTCCCAACCTCCCTCTTCTTCTCTCTCAACATCACCAACCCACAACCAGTAACATCATCACCAACCAATAACATCCTTTTTCTTTGTCTTCTCTTTATACATCATTGCCAATAAAAGAGATCGATGCCGATCTTCTCCCTGCAGAAGAGATTGGCGTCGATCTCCTCCAATCGGCACACGACAACAAAAACAAAACTCAACCCACAAGATTCAAGACAATAGCGACATAAGAAAGAGAAGAAACACGATAGCGACAAAAAGAAAGAGAGAAAGGAGAAGAATATACTGAGGAGAAAGAGAGGGAGAAGAAATGGCCGGGAGAGAAAAATGAAGAGAGAGGAGAAATGAGATGAGATAGAGGTTTGAGATGAGGTTAACAGCTACGGTTATTTGAGAGGACTAAAAAAGTTTGACTTTTATATATAAAAGTCGGTTTTTGGGGTCAAGCAGTCTTTTCGACCCAAAAATAGACCCAAGATCGATTTAAATTGGTTTTTATCTTTCTAAACCAACCCGATCCGAATAATTAATAAAAACGGATAAATTCGGGTCAGGTTGGTCCAGGTTTTTTGCCCAACCCTACAAGGCATGCGATTTTTTTTTTTCTTTTGAGTAAATACAAGGCATGTGATTTAATTCAAAACAAAAACATAAATCTTGTCTAAAAAAACAATAAAAAATCAATTAGAGGGCCTTGCCTTGAAAAAAAAAAAAAAAACAATAAGAGGGCCCATGTGAAGTTATTACCTGCAATGGAGACAATAAAATTGCATTAGTTCCGCTAATACGTTCCCCTTCCAACTTTTTCAAATACTTTCTCCGTTCCCTACTCTCCAGCGTAACCCTTTCAATAACAAGCTTCTTCCCCAAATTATACTCCTCCATAAATAGGAGCTTTGCGGTTTAAGCATGGCGGGAAACTCCCATTTATGGAGGAGTGTAATTCGGGGAAGAAGCTTGTTATTGAAAGGGCTGTGCTAGAGGGTAGGGAACGGAGAGAGTATTAAAGCCTTTAAAGATCCTTATATCCCAAGAGCGATGACGTTCAAGCCCATAACAGCCTCCTCTGATGCCACAACTAAAGTGGTTGATCTTCTCATACCAGGTACACACCTCTGGAACTGGGAACTCATTAATTCCTCTGTTCTTGAAGTGAACAGAGGCAATTCTGCAGATTCCCCTCGGTCTACTCAACAGGGAAGATAAAGGCTGATTTGGCACTTTGAGAAAAGAGGTATTTATACAGTTAAAAATGCTTCTTAGGTTGAGTTTGCAAGAGAATATTTCACTGCGGGTTCCTACTCAAGTTCAAATGATAAATGATGGAGAGTTTTATGGTCTTCGAATATCCCTCCTAAAGTAAAATTTTCTTGTGGAGGGTTGGCCTTAATGCCATTCTCTCTCTGTCTAATCTCAGAAAAATGAGGTTGATGAATACGGATATTTGTCAAAGATGTGGTAAAGGTGTGGAAACTAGCGCTCATGCATTGTTTTGGTGTAAAGAGAATAAGGTTGTGTGCCGTGCGACTATTTTCTGGGCTTATCTTGAGGGGCTAAAAGGCCTCACTTGCTTAGATATATATTCTGTTTTGCTGGAAAAGTTCTCTAGGTCTGAATGGAAGCTGTTCAGTATACTCTTATGGTGCATTTGGACTAATCGCAACAATCTCATACGTGCTCATAAAAATCGTGGGAGCTTAGAGTTGGTGGATTGGGGTTTCAGAGTGCTGAATGAGTATCAAAATCCCCAATTACTCAAAAGTTCATGTTCTGGTTCCACTCATTTGTCAAGTCCAACGACTTGGGTGCCTCCTTCTTTAATAGATCTGAAGCTAAATGCTGATGTGGCTGTCAAAACTGGGTGCTCATGGATAGTAGTTGGAGCTTGTATTCGAAATAGTCATGGGGAAGTCGTTGTTGCCCTCTCTAAGACATTGACTGGATGCTTCTCATCAGAGGCTAGTGAGTTTTTGGTAGTTAGAGAAGGACTCCTGATGGCTCAGAATCTACATCTACAAATTGCTTATTTGGAGACTAATGCGATGAACATTGCTGCACAAATAAATAGCAATATTTCATTGTGGAGTCCAGTTTTTCCAATTGTACAGATGTCATTAAGAACTTGGTAAGGCTGTTCGGGTGAAAAACTGCTTCTCTGTTCCTCGTGTCTGTAATAGGGTAGCTTACACCCTTGCTAGTCTTGCTTTCTCCTCTAAGGAGGATAGTTTTTGGCTTCATGACAAGCTAGTTGTATTCAGTCTTTGCTTTGATTGAAATCTCTTCTTATGTTAATATATATATATATATATATATTGCATTTTAATGCTTGGCAAAATTTCATTTGTTAGGGGTGGGAGCCACTACCCTTGTGGGAACCCCATACCTCCATCCCTGATTGGTGCTTTTGAGGCTATGAATCAGCCACTGAACAATTGATCGTGTTTCAGGAGAACCTGGTGAAACATAAAATTTTTATGAACCACTAATCCTTTGTGTGAATTAGAGGACTAAATGCCCACACATAATTCTAAATTATCAGTAAGCTATTCTAACAGTGTGGCACTTCAATGGCCCTATGCCGTGCAAGTGTTTATCGGTGCGCTAAAGATGCCTGCCTAAGCTCTTATAGGAATCGACTCACTTCCATACACATATAGGTGCACATCATCATTCATTAATTGGTCTACATAGTTCATTAAGAGCTTATAGCTCATCCTCATTCACTATAACTAGCATCATCTCGTCATGGGAATAGACTCAAAAAATGTATGAACAATAGTGTCAACAGGAGACTTGTTATTGCATCTATTAAACTAAAAGCAAATTACAAACTAGCTACCTAGTTGAAACCAATTCTTAGATGGGGGAAAACTTTATTGATTTATTATAATTTGACTGTCCGTCATTAAAGTAAATTAATCAATGGTTAGTTAACTTTAACAAATTTGAGGGTATTTTTATCTTTTGACCTTATTTTTATTTTTTCTTTTAAAATAAATTTTAAAAAATAAAATATAAAATAAGAAAAATAAATCTGAAAAATTAATTTTTAAAGTGAGATCTCACCATAGATGATGTTGATAGATGATAGAGATTAACTTTAAAAAACCAAAAAATTTAAAAATAGAAAAACAAAGATCTAATCTAGAGATTAGATACCCGCTAGTTACATGGAGATAAATATCCATGACAACAGTCACAGAAGCAACAATGTCTCTCATCCTTATCTCTCTCTCTCTACACCACTTTTCGTCTTTCTTTTCCTTCCATTACACCCACCAGATCGGGGTCACTGACATTGACACCTCCTTTTTCGATAATTTCAACCCCAGATCGAGTCATCAAGGAGTCTAACAACTTCACATTCTTCTTTCCTCTCTCTAACCCCATTGGAGGAGTGCCAACAACTTCACCTTTTTTTTCCCTATACCTCCAACCCACAAGAGGATTGCCAACTATGAATGACAGCGGATCGGATCGAATTCGAATCGATCCGCTCTAAATCAGATCTAAAATTTTTGAGAAGTGCTCCAAACCTGACCTGTGCCTTAAACGGATCGTTACTTTCCGTCCAAAACCTAAATTCAATTGAAGGGACTTACCCTAAACCTGACTCATAGACTCAATTTAGTTTTTAACTAATTATATAATTAATATTAAAAAAAATATGCAAACAAAAAAAACATATACATTTAAATTTTTAATAGTTCAATTTAACTACAATATAACATCACATCTATATAATTATTAATATAAAATTCATAAAATACATAAATTTTTTAAACACAAATATAAAAGGCTTGGTACATTACAAATTTTTCATCGTAAATATCAAAAAACTTACGATATTCATGATAAAATTTCATAATACAATCCAAAATTTTACTACTAATCTTAAAGAAAGTTTGAAAAAAAAAAAAGAGGAAAAGAGTAGGGAGCCAAATGACATTTCCCTAATTTAAAATCTAGAGTTGGCCCACGACTCCTGCAAACGGAAGAAGACAATGCAAGACGGTGGGAGAGTTTGAAAAAAAGGTAAATAAAATAGCTGAGAGGGTGCCACGTAATGACATATGAGTGACACATGGTGTGTTGACGTGGAGGAAACATCACCCTGTCTCATCCGCTCCCCCCTTCTCCTTCATCACTTGACATTGTATTTTCTTCTCTCCCGCACGCTCACTGAAATTGCAAAATGTCGAAGCTGTTCTTACTCCACACTCACCATCACATCGCTCCCAAAACCTTCTCCTCTTCAACTCTAACTCGCACCGTCTTTCCTCCTCACCACTTCAGGTGCCGTCTCCACTTCACTCGCTCTACTCTTCAGTCTCTCCCCACTCTCCGTCTTCGCAGAGCCTTCTCCCTTCGCGCTTTCGACGATTCTTCGTCCGACGCCAACAACCAACGACTTGAACAAGCAGAAGATGTCAAAGACAGAGAGAAATCGAACTATCCGAGTGGAGAGTTGGAGTATGAGAAATTCGACGCGTGGAAGAGCTTCTCGGTGAAGCTACGGATGCTGCTGGCCTTCCCCTGGGAACGCGTTCGCAAGGGCAGCGTTCTCAAAATGATACTGCGTGGCCAGGTCTACTTCCATTTTGTTTACTTCCTATTATTGCAAGTGTTAGCTCTTTTGTACTCATTCAATTGGCTTTTTGAGGGTTGAGAAGAGAATTGTGCGTTTTGTTGTTCATGTTTCAGATATCTGATCAGCTAAAGAGCCGTTTCTCTTCAGGATTATGTCTACCCAAAATCTGTGAAAATTTTATAAAAGCAGCGTATGATCCTCGTGTTTCGGGTGTATACCTCCACATTGAACCCTTGAACTGTGGATGGGGTAAAGTTGAAGAAATTCGGAGGCACATTATCGATTTCAAAAAATCAGGTGGCTTTGTAACCTACTGTTAGTTAAATACTTCTTAGATTTCTTGATAAGTCATATACTACCGTCAGTTATCTTCTCTCGATTATCATGTGTCTTAATATGTGTCTTGTTTGTACAATGAATTTTGAAGTAAGAAGGCTTGTTAGGACATTTGGAGTTGTTTTCTTCTCGTTATCGTAATTTTACTGGTTTTGTTACTTCAATCTAAAGGAGTTGCTGTTTTTACTGAACAGTTAAAGTTAACAAGAAGACATTTACGAGCATGACTGAGGACCACTAACATCAGTGTTTTTGGGAACTTGTAGGTAAATTCATTATTGGCTATGTCCCGGCATGTGGAGAAAAAGAGTATTACCTTGCCTGTGCATGTGAAGAGCTATATGCCCCTCCAAGTGCCTATTTTTCATTGTATGGTTTGACTGTTCAAGCATCATTCCTTGGAGGTTAGTTGGCTTTTGCAATTTTTGGATCTTTTTGTGTAAATCGGAGAAATGAAGGACGTTTATACCCTGTGATAGCTATTTCTCTTTTTGAATACTGCTTTTTAGAAGGCAAGATCGACATTTCTTAGTCCTGCCTAAAATTCTTCTCGGAGCATTTCAGATAATAGACTATTTCTTTTGGTAAATTTAGTTGTCAACATATAATTAAACCTTGAAAATGGATAGTATGGCATTGGAAATTCCTCTATGGTCTTTGTGAATTTTGGAAAAAGGAAAACCCTATGTATGTCTTTGTTATCATGTAATGTGAAGTAGGGAGGAGTGCAAACTCTGTGATATTGTTGGTCTGTCATGTTCATCTTGTTGACATATATAAGATAATTTATTGAAGCCTTGTGCTTATCAACGTATTTTCATCACACATGAAGCGAAGTAAACCCTTAACGTTATTTCTTTATAGGTGTTTTGGAGAAAGTGGGAGTTGAACCTCAAGTCCAACGGATTGGTAAATACAAAAGTGCTGGGGATCAACTTACACGCAAAAATATGTCTGAAGAAAATTGTGAAATGCTGACTGCATTGCTGGATAACATCTATGAGAATTGGCTCGATAAAGTTGCTTCCACAAAAGGTGATTTGTTATTTTCTGGTTTTGGCCTATCTATGTGTTCAATCAATATAGTTTATTGGCTCAAGTGAATATCATAACAGGGAAGAAAAGAGAAGATGTCGAGAAATTCATTAATGAGGGAGTCTACAAAGCAGAAAGGCTGAAAGAAGAGGGCTTCATAACAAATATACTTTATGATGATGAGGTACATAAATTTAATAATTTATGTTAGTAGTGCAAGATGGATTTCCAGTGTGATATCAAAAGAAGACAAGCAAAAATAGATAAAGAAAAAAAAAAAAAAAAAAAAAAAAAAAAAAAAAAAAAACTATTTGGGCGTAATAAATTTGAAGACTAAGTTACTAATTCCGTTTATTTGTGGAGAATCTTTGCTTGTTGTCTATTTACTAATTAATTTTCACACATTAATATTTTCTGTTGAAAATTGTTGTTATGATGACCATAAGTAGTGTAGACAGTTCTTGTGTCCTTGAAAATGGTTATCTTTTGAGCTTCTTTTAATTTGATGGTAACATCCAGTCAGTTATATGTCACTCTTGCAGGTTGTTTCATTGTTGAAAGAGAGACTTGGAGTCCAAAAGGATAAAAATCTGTCAATGGTTGATTACAGGTAGTCGGCTCATATTGAGGTTCTCAAGTAACAACTGTATTTTATTATTTCAATTTATAAGTATTAGATAGAGAATAAAACTTGTTTAATTAAGTTGGCAGCTAATTGTTTTAAATTGCTTAATCATGTTAAAGGCATGACATTTTTTGTTTCCCTCACGTCTTTCCAATTAAAGCTTATTCTAATGTTAGATACATATATTTCAAGCAAATTCTTGCCAGGGACTACTATTTTCTATTATTTGAGGTCTGTGATGTGAATTTATATCTCTTGAAATTCTCTGGGGAATTACCTTTTACGATATGTTTTCATTATCTTAATGAACTATGTTTTATGCCAGAGATTGCCCTGCTGAGTATACTAAGTCTTTCTTGTAGAATACTTGGCTGTCTTAATATATAAAGTGGTTTCATCAATGTATGCAGCACTTAGCAGATGCATTGATGTTCTAATATCGTTTTATTGAGGCCTTGTAAATTACAAGATGCAGGTGTTGAATATATATTTTTCCCACTGTTTGTTACTTCAGGAAATATTCAGGAGTCAGGAAATGGACTGTTGGATTAACAGGAGGTAAAGATCAAATAGCTGTTATCAGGGCCTCAGGGAGCATTAGTCGTGTACGCAGTCCGTCCAGTTTGCCTGGTTCGGGTATCATTGGGGAGCAATTAATAGAGAAAATCCATAGTGTAAGAGGTATACTTGATGTTGTGAGTTGACTTTCATTACTTCCATCTTTATTTTTTATTTTTTCGTTAATCCTGTTTCATTTATTGATTATGTCATAATACTCCTATCATTAAAGTTTTACTGATTTGATAATTGCCACTCTGGAAGCCCTGTATTTTACTTTTCGTCTTAAATACTGGCTCTTTACATCTTAGTTAGATAGAACTATTCTCTTCCCTGATAATTACTGAGTTCCTTTCCTTTTCCCCTTTCCCTGCAGAATCCAAAAAATATAAAGCTCTTATCATCCGAATTGACAGCCCTGGAGGTGATGCTCTTGCTTCTGATCTGTAAGTGGTTATATTATATCTTTAATAAATTTATCACTTGTAATTCGACAAACTAGCTAGTGAATTTTAAATGTACACAGTATTCTGTTTCTTTCGTAAGTGATTTGATTGTATTTAAGTATGATGAAGAAATTCTGAAATGCATAGACTGGTTCTCTCTGTTCTTTTTTTTTTCCCCCTCTCAGTTTTCAAGTGTCTTGTGCAAAGTAGAAGTCCTGAGATGATTTTGGTCCTTGAAGAGTATTTTCCATTTCAAAGATGTTGATGTTTGGATCGGCCTCTGTGCTTCCTTTCGGTTATTCTTTTTTTTTTTTTTTGGAAGAAGTTTCCTTTTGGCTATTTATTCTGAAAGAAAAACAGGTGCTCAGCATTATAGAGAGTTAGCTGCCAAATAGTTGTTGACATATTTATAATTTCACTTAAAGATGTTCATGGAGTCACTTGAGTATGCCTGCTTTCAAAATTATCTGAATTATTTATTTATTTTTTAAATGAATAAATCATCCTGCTATCATTGATCCACATCAAATAGTTTTATTGGTTTCTGCATACGAACCATCTTAACTGTTAAAAATTGTGAACTGATATTTTTTGTTCCCCTTTGATGTCCTAAATCTAATATTTCATGACATAATTGTCTTGAGAAGAAAATTAATGCTGCTACAGTCAGTAGCTAATTACTCCTTTGTTTTCATCGTAAACAGAATGTGGAGGGAAATCAAACTATTGGCTGGATCAATACCTGTTGTTGCATCAATGTCTGATGTGGCGGCAAGTGGAGGATACTATATGGCAATGGCAGCACAGACCATCATTGCTGAAAATTTAACCTTGACTGGTTCAATTGGAGTTGTCACAGGTGAACCTATCAATTTATGATTCAAGAAATCAAACTTTAATCAAAGTATGTGTGTGGTTGGTTCTGTTTAAGCCCTTCTCACTATCGAATACCCTTGTCTTGTTTAAAATGTTCTAGAAGAAAGGAGGGGCAGTATAGCATGTACTGCATCTATGAAAAAATGAGACTATTTGGTACACATCGCAGAAACTATGTGATGATTGTTAATTAATTTTTCAAAATGAAGCTTATGTAATAGCTTTTTAAGCTGGAAAGATACCTTAGCAATATATGCTGCATTCCTATGCCCTAACTTTAAGAACATTCTTGTATAGTCACCTTATAACCAACAGATACGCTTCCAGATCTCCTATTGTTTATGTTGACTAACTTGGTGTGTGGTGCTCACGTAAATATTCTCTAAACAAAGGAAGCACTTTGTTAACAAGTATTACCCCGTGGTGTTGATATTCTATATCAGTCTCTGAGTGTGAAAATGTTTTCATAATAATTGTCATCATCTCTCTACTATAAAACCATGCAAAGGGCTTGTTGATTATTGAAGAAGCTAATGATGTATGAATTGCATTTTCTGTAATTTGTATTTTTTTTTTTTTTTTGTTGTACGTAATTGTATGTTTTATAGTTTCTGTAAAATGTAGGTTAATAATGCCTTCAATGTATTGGTGCAGGGAAGTTTAACCTGGGCAAACTGTATGAAAAAATTGGCTTTAATAAAGAGATCATATCAAGGGGTAAATATGCCGAGATTCTTGCAGCTGAACAGCGACCTTTTAGGTAAGTGGTCTTGTTGGATCTTAGATACATTAATTTGTACTGGTCAAATGAAACAAAATGTGATATAGTTTACCATATGGTTGTGTGTCAAGTTAAATTAGGGTATTATTACCAGTCAGCCATTCTTCGCGAAGATAACTTCTGGTTTTGGCACTCTCTGTTTGACTTGTCTTTTCGTATGCTCCAATAGCTGACAAAAAAAGGATGAAATTTAATTTTACAGACCAGATGAAGCAGAACTCTTTGCCAAGTCTGCACAGAATGCATATAAGCAGTTTCGGGATAAGGCAGCATTTTCAAGATCAATGACTGTATGTTACTCATTTTAACATTGTCTCCTTTTTTTTTTTTTTTTCCTGATCTTTTTTTCTTTGAGAATTAGAAATGAAACACTTAATTTTGTGATTATTCTGCCTCTAGGTAGATGAGTTGGAAAAGGTTGCACAAGGCAGAGTTTGGACTGGTAAAGATGCGGCTTCACGAGGTTTAGTTGATGCTATTGGTGGGTTTTCTCGAGCTATTGCCATAGCAAAGCAACAGGCTGGTATACCTCACGACAAACAGGTAGGTTCTGCATTTTCTTTTTGTATTTTTATTAAAAACAAGAAAAGAAAAGAATTTTTGTAGAGAAAAGTGATTTGCTTTGGATGTTAATATCAATCAATTTGAATTGTTTTGAATTTTCAAGTTACTTGTTCAGACTTCAAGTGTTTTTACCTAGGATTAAGTACTGAGATGCTTTCGTTGTGTTTTCAATGAAAGATACAGGTAGACTTGTCTCTGTATCACTGCATGCCCTTGTTGCACAAATGAGAAAATGCTTGGTTTTTCTAGATTTTGTTTTGAGCTGTTGAGCATCCAGGTGCTTGCCATCTCATCTGCTTATGGCAAGTTTTAGAATATAAGCATACATGGCTTACCATCTTACCTATGTTCTCAGAATTCAAGACTGAGGTCATGTCAGATGTCTAGAAAGCTGTCTAAGAACTTGTGCATTCAAGGTGCCTACTGTAGGTAAAAAAGTAATTTTCTGCTTTATGGGAAACAATTTGATTTTAGAGCATATTGACCAGTCTCCTAGGGCAGCTTAAATATCAGGTGACCAGAAAAACAAGAGGTTATTTATGAGAACTAGTCAGATTGGTATGTTTCTTTATTCTAGTTATATTGTGGATTATCTCTGCATGTCATCGCGGACAGAAATGATAAGTTATGTGTGTTTTCTGTTTATTGAACTCATTTTGATATATGTACACTTGCACTACACTAGGTTACTCTGGTAGAACTGTCAAAACCATCTCCTTCACTGCCAGAAATCTTAAGCGGCATTGGAAATTCAATAGCTGGAGTAGACAGAACGTTGAGAGCACTGTTTCAGGACTTGTCGTTTTCCAATGGAGTTCAAGCTCGGATGGACGGAATCTTGTTCCAGAGGCTGGAGGAAGTTACATATGCTAATCCCATCCTTGGTCTAATCAAAGACTATCTCAGTTCCCTCTGACCTTATTTCACTAATCCACAGCCTTGATGTTTGTTTCTACTCCAGTTTGTTTTTTGTGGGAATCAGGTAGGATGCATTGAAGAAAAAAAGAGGAGTTGACGCATTGAAAATGTTTGCAGACCTTGAGATGACTATCAACGTGCCTTGCGATGCGTCATTCAAGCTATAGAAGCAAAAAAAAAAACTTGCAGTTCATCTTGGAGCAAACGAAATGTCATTTGTTTACTTAGAACTACAATTACTCCCCGATTAACAACTGGATTCTTGTTTGTAAATGATGAAATGGCAACGGTTATTAATTGAATTATTTTGGTGGGGGGAATTCTATTTCATTTTTTATCCTCGTATCATTTTGTAACTGGTTTTAAACCGTATTAGAATCTGGAATCTGATTTTTTTGGCCACAGAGGGACATAAGCCATGATTACTCATAACCTGTGAAGAAATTGTTTGGCAATTTTTATTTTAATCCCTAAATGAAAGTCGTATTATTGAAAGAAAGTAATTATTCATAACCTACTTCTAATCTACAAATGAAAAAACGTTTGCGTGTTTTTCGCGACTTATGTTATGAAGTGCATTGGAGAATATATACAAATATATATATATATATATATATATATATATAATGAAATTGTTTGTAACTTGCCTTAAAGTTTATCAAAACTTAAATTTTATTGGATTCAATATGTTGGGATCTAAAGTTTATCGAATCTATTTTGAATTATCTATATAATCTATGTTCTCAAACAGACATTGCTTAAAAGTGATCTGATTTATCTGATTTATGTAAGGAGAAATTCTTCCGTAGAACTATCTTAAATCAATGAAATACTGCCATTTTTTTTTTCTCTTACATTTCCCATTGATTTTTTAATTTTTTCTGATATTTTCCATCAATCCATCTCACCACTTCAACTACAAAACAATCTCATGATTTTTTTTTTTCTTTATTCAATACACAGTCAAAATTTAATTACTGTTTATCCAGACCATGTTGGAACTTAAATTATATTGGCTTCATTATATTAGAATAAAAGTTTATCGAATTTATTATGATGAAGTATAAAGATTAATTGTATTTTGCTTTTTGTTATTGTATGTAAGATTTGAACGATACATATTTTTGTTATCGTGTTATTTGACAATGTGATTTGTGATAAATTATTTTTAAGGAATTTTTAAAATTTCCGACAGTTCACAAATGGGATGTGGATAGACATGACCACGATTCGGTTCAAACCGTGCGGTTCGAACCGAACTGTCACTATAGAACCGGAACCAGAACATAAGGTTCTGGTTCCGGTTTGGAACCGAACCGGAACCGTCATTGTAGCGGTTCTGGTTCCGATTCCGGTTCTGACCCTAAAGGAACCGGAACTGCTGGTTCAAAGAACCGGTGGAACCAGAACCGTCGTGGGTTCCAGTTCTTAAATTATATAAATTAATAAATAATTTAAAATTTTAAAACTTAAAATATTTAAAAATTAAATAATTTAAAAAATTAAATTTAAACTATAAAAAAATAATTTAAATTTTTTTCAAATTGATCTAGACCATCCATTTTTAAATGGACGATCTACATCCATTTATAAGAAAAATAATATTTAAAAAAATAAAAAAAAATGAAAATAAAAAATTGATGGTGATTAAGTTCATTTGTTCATGAGTTCATCGCATTTCAGTTTTTGGTTCACGAAGGATATCTGGATTTCTGGTTCATCAACACTCAACAGAGACATTAATCCAGCATCAAACAGACCCAAAACATCAATACCATCTACAATAAACACAATCATCAACACAATCATAAACACAATCATCATCAATAATAAACAGTAAAAAGCAATCATCCAAACGGAAACCACCCAGTTTTCCAGACGAAAACCCAGATCGAACTGAGTTCTGTATCCGAAAACCTAGATCGATCTGGGTTTCCAGATTTGAAAACCCAGATCTGGGTTTCCAGATTGAAAACCCATCCGCGATCGGTTTTCAATCTGGAAACCCGATCTGGGCTTTAAGATGGAAACCCGATCTGGGTTTCCATCTAGAAACCCGATTTGGGTTTCCATATGGCGTCTGGGTTTCCATCTAGAACTCGATTTGGGTTTCCATATGGCGTTTGGGTTTCCAGATGGAAACCCATATCAGATTTCCAGACAGCGTTTGGATTTCCAGTTGGAAACCCAGACGCTGATCTGGGTTCTGAAACCCAGATCGACTGGTGAAGAAAAAAAAAAAAAAAAAAAAAAACAAAAAGAATAAGGAGAAGAGAGAGGGAGAAGAAAACAGAGAAATAGAAAAGAAGAGGGAGAACCGGAGAAGAAAAAAACGAGAGAGAGAGACAGAGAGAGAAGAGTGAGGGTAATGGATTTTATAAATTAAGAGTATTTTCGTCATTTTACCTTATTTTGTCATTTTTCAATTATATTAAACAGTCCAATGTGATCAAATGAGAGGTCATTATTATAAAATATAAAAATAGTTTTCGATTGTAATAATGCTAGTTGTGAGTAATTTGCTCTTCAAATAATTAAATTTTTTATTTCGTTTGTGTATAGATTTATTTTTTTTAATTTTAAAATATAGTTTAATATTAATTTTTAAATTTCAAATTCTCATTTTAAAAAATGTTCCAGAACCGGAACCAAAACCGTTATAGAACCGAAACCGGAACCGTTACAGAACCGATGGTTCCAAAATCGAATCGGAACCATTTTATTTCGGTTAAGGTTCCGGTTCTAGCTTTTTTAGAACCGGAACCATCGGTTCGGAACAGAATCGAACCATCGTCATGTCTAGATGTGGATTTCACTTGTTAAACCAGTGGGTGGAAACTCGTATCCAAATCTATGAAATTTCATAAATTCTTATGTGGGAGTACAAAAAATTGGAGTTAGATATAGAATTTGCCAAACCAACCCGATCTACCTCTATACCTCTGAAAACCTGGACAAATAGTAAGACCAAAGCAAATTAAGAATTTAATAATAGAGAAAATAATTTTACTAGCATTCTTTACTAGATAACTTTTGACATTATCACTATATTAATAGTTTAAGTTTGCGTGGTACCTACTTTTGTTTCAAGATAAAAATGCCCTCATATATAAAGAGAAAAAACAAACATTTCTCCCTTCTTCAATAGTGAAGACACTATAAAGAGAGAGAGAGAAATAAAACATAGAAACACAAATCTTAGATCCTTCTTTGATCCATATAATTATGTTCTCCATCTTTCGGTTTTCAAACATGAAGAAAATCCAAAAAAAAAAAAAAAACTCGAACCATCTAAAACTAAAATCAAACAAAAACATAGGAATTGAAAACTCTAATTCACCCGCTGTAACTCAAACTTGTCTCGAATGTTTCAAACTAGGACGCCTTGAACACACTAGAATGTCCCAAGTTTGGGATGTCGGCATCCTTAACACATCGAGACTTCCTAAACATACCAAGATGTCACGAACCAGGAAATCTCAAGTTTGAAATGTCTAGGACATTCAGGACGTTTGGGTGCAAGATGTCAGAGAAAAGTTCGAGTTTGAGATTCAATCATGCACCCTTCAGAATATCTTTGTCTCCTAAAACACAAATTCAAATTCTTGATAGAGAGAGAGTGTGTGTTTAAAAGAGAGTTTCAAAATAATAGAGAAACAAAAAAGTGTGATGGAATAAATATATATATTAAAAAAAAAAAAAGAAAGAGGAAAAAAAAGATGGAAGAAATTGATGAGTTTTGTCTTATTCAATAAAGGTAAAACAAAAGTCTTCTCTTTTAGATGAGATATAAACCAAAGGACATATTGCACAAACCTCTCCCAAGGTTAGACGAAATTGTACTAATATAAGGGTTAAGGTTCCAAAAATAGTTACTTGCTAATTGATCAGTGAGGTAGCGGTTAACGATTTATTGGTTACTTGGTGATTAATTGGTTAGTACTCTTCATGATAGTCAAATTGGGTCAAACCTATTAAAAAAAAAATTAAAAGAGAGATTAATATTATTACGGTCAAAACTTAAATATTGATATAATTTCATTAAACTTTAAGGACATTTTTATAATTCTCCCTAATATATATATATACAAACATAGAACAGCCTCGCGCAAACCCTCGTCGTTCAACCCTCCACCTCTCTCTCTCTCACTCAAAACCACGACTTGTTCATCACCTCACCTTACGCTTCCTCTCACGATCTCACATTCCCCTCTGACCTCATCTCATACCACACCAGTCATTGGAACAAGATCATAATCATCACCATCATGGTGCCACACCTGATCATCATTATCATTGTCGCACTAGCCCTCTCCTCCACTCGTTGTCTCTTTCTTTTCATTGTTTCTCTATGTTTTTGTGTGTATTGTGGTGATTATTGGATAAATATATATATATATATATTTATGGTGTTTGGGGTGATTTCTAGTCGAGTGTGGTGGTTAGGCTTGTTGATTTTGGACCGAGTTGGGTTGATAAATCCCTAACCCATTTGGTGGTTATCGGACCGACAAAGTGTCAATCAACGGTTAACTAGTGAAAAATTGTCGATTTTTGAAACAATGATGAAGGTGTTTGTGATACTCGAATCAAGGCACTTGAGGTTCCAATAATTCAACACAAACCCTTCCTACTATTAAAGAGCCGTAAACTAACCGACATTAAATGCCACTAGGCAAGGGTAAATCGGTAAAAGATATTATATTATTATTTTAAATTTAAAAAATATGAAAAAAATAAAAAATATGAAAAAAAAAATTCTTTCCATCATCTTTTTCATCCTCAATTCCACTGTCCATCTCTTCATCCTCTCAATCCCACCATCTATCCATTTCATCATCATCTATCAACTTCATCATCTCCACATCACCCAAATTGATTTTCATAAAAATAAAAAAAAAATGTATAAAAAAAAAATCTCCAATCAGTCTTTAATCTTCGATGATAGAGACTAGAATTGGTCTCGATTGCCAGAGTCCAAACTAGATCGGTCTGGTTTTCGACAACAGAAACCAGAAGCAATCTGGTTTGTGGAGACCAATCCGGTCTCCTTCACTGGAGGAATTTAGTGTCCATCATTGGAGCAACGATTGGAGACCAGATTTGGTCTCCAGGGATGGAGATCACAACTTGGTCTCCATTTAGAGACCAAAATTTGATCTCCACAAGAGACCAAAAGACCAGAATACAATTCTTTTTTTTTTTTCAATTTTTTGTTTTCTAATTAAATTAAAAATATATATTATGTTAATTCTAAATTTAAAGAAAAATAAAATTCTAATTTAAAGGCTATTCTAGTCTTTTTATACCTTCATTGACTGTGAGGATTTAACGGTGATTGACTAATGATAGAAAAAGTTTGTGTTGAATTAGTGGAACCTCAAGTAGCCTTAATGCGAGTATCACAAACACCCTCATATTGGTGCAATTTGGGGGAGGTTTGTGCAATCTGTCCTCAACTAAAAATATTGATAGAGTGACAATGAATTTCGTCATTGATCGTTTGGTGCTAAAAGCATCTATTTTCTTTTGAATATTTGAGGCATACGTGTTGGGCAATGCCATCAGCAACTATTATAGCAAACAAAGCCACCATTCAACAATAAATATACGTTAGAGTTGAAATTGATGTGTTTATATTATTTTATATATAATATAGTTACGAGTCTACATTATTAAAAAATTTATTCTAATTTATTATCTAAAAGATATGATCAGCTGATTTGCAACTATTTTGTAGTCAATATATCATCTCTTAATTAATATGCTTATTACAATTTAACTCATCACCTCATTTGGATAAATGTTTTAAAAGCATAACATTATTCTATAGCTATTTATAATCTATCAGTTGGTTTAAAGATTTTAATTTGGATTCTTAAAGAAAAGATCCCATGAAATACAACCAATTACATAATTACTATTAAAAATATGCTTGAAAAGTTGCTTCAACGTAACTAAATATCCTACATATCAGTACAATCTTATATGCTTTCTCACACTAATTTAAATCCTCTTCTAATCGAAAGCACACCTTTGCTTGAAGAACACCTTTTCCATCAATTTAAATTAATTTTCGTTATGACGATTCAATACTATTCTAATCTAGCATAAACCTGAAATCGAAAATAATATTGAACGAAAATAGAAATAATAAATTAAAATAAAAAATAGTGAACATTAGATTTACGTGGTAAAACTCTTAATGTGAGGGAAACATCCACATACCAAAACTAGAAGAACTTTATTATACCAACAAGAACACTAAAACCTCTTTTTAGAATTTAGATGAGAACTTAGGATAAGAACTTTTTAAATGAACTTAAGAGTTTGGAAACAGAATAATTAGAGATGCATTACAATTGCCTATTTATAAGCAAAGATGTGAGAGGTGTAAGTTGCTTCCTTTAATTTATAAATACAAAGTTAGTGATAGCCACCACATCACATTATTTGCTCCACTATAACAATTAATGACACATACCTCTACATGTGCCTCCATTTATGAAATGGCCACACCTCCACGTATGTCTCTATTAATTTAAGCTAATGGCTTCAACTTTAACATTCTCCCACTTAAAATCATTTTAGATTATCTGGTTTATCTTCTAATCTTTGATCAAGCTCTTACTGCTTATGTTTCTACAAGATCATATGAGGATCTACGTTAAATGAATTTGTCAATATTGATAGGCTTAGTCATTGCATCTATTAGGTTTTCCTTGGTGTATATCTTTTGTATATCTACACTACCATATTCCATTACTTCACAACCGAAATGATATTGGACTCTTATGTGCTTTGTTTGGGAATGAAAGGTTAGAGTCCTTGTAACACACAAGGCATTTGTCTGCCATAAAACAAAAAGATTTTCTGTTATTTATGTTGAAGCTCCTTCAATAACCTTTTAATTCAAATTGCTTCCTAACAAGCTTGTGTAGCTGCCATATATTCTGCTTTTATTGTAGATAAAGTTATAACTGTTTGTAACTTTGATACCTAGCTCATAGCTTCTCCTATAATTGTAAACACATAGCCTGTAGTGGATTTTCTTTTATCGAGATTCCCTACAAAATCTGAATCTACATAGCCTCTAATAATAAACTCTTATCCTCCATAATATAATGTAACATTTGAGGATCTTCTGATGTATCTCAGAATTCTCTTCATAGCATTGCAATGCTTTTTACTAAGATTTGCCATATATCGACTAACCACTCTCATTGCTTGTGAAATGTCTGGCCTTGTACATATCATATCGAACATTAAACTATCCACTGCTAATGTAAACGATACTTGAGATATTTTCATCCTCTCCACTTCATTGCTAGGGCTCATATCTTTTTCAAGTCATAATCGCCCTAATTATTTGCATATACTTTCTATTCGAATTCCTTAACATCTAAACATGTAAAACACCACAATCGAAGTTCAAATTCCACATTAATGCATTAAACAAAATTTTTTGAATAATTCTAACTAGTCTTGGCCAAACCTTGACAACGTTTTACACCATCAATCTCATTCAATATTTCTTATCATAATCACACTCAAACACATGTATAAGGGTGTAAAATCATATCAAATCCATAAAACTCATATTTTATGTAAATAAATAAAGTTTGGCAGCGAAATAGCCAGTTGGCATTCCGATGAATTTTATTTCAATTTCATGTTAATTCCATTATCAATATAAATCATAAAATCATTCAAAACATTCAAAAATAATTGTGTAACACTTTAATGCATTTATGACTGAAAACATGGCAGCTTAGTATACTGTATTTTTGCTTCTCACTTCAACATCAAAACTCAACATTTCAACATATTACATGCATGAAAATCATTCAAATCAATCAAACTTAAAATTGACCTTTGATAACCCATCTTGGCCGAATCACATGCAAACAAAACGTCAAGATTTCTTCAAGTTTACACTTGCATACATATCAAAATCACACCAAATCTCATGACAAAGTAACTAATATTCAAATCAACATCAACTCGCACTTAAATCAAAAATTTATTTTCACTAGTATGCTTACCAATGGCTTTTGAACCACAAGCCTTATTTTTTCATAACAATGAGGTCTCCAATCTCTAAATTCATGAATAAATATCCCAAATACCCCATTAGAAACCATAAATCTAAACATTTACACAAACTAGTTCATGAAAACTCAAATCTTATCTCTTAAAATCAACTTGAAATGAATGAGTTTCACTCCTAGGTTTGCATGCAACCTTTGCATGTGTTAAAAATACTCAAAAATGGCTTCAAAATCTCTAGGTGTAGCTACTGTCCTCTTTCCCTCTTCTCGACCAAATACCCCTCTTGTCTTGGTCGAATTGCTTCTCTTTTCTTTCTTTCATTTTATTTCAACTCTATATAGTCTCCACTTGCCTTCATAATTACCCCCCAAACTAGCTTCAATTCTACAAGTTTGTCATTGGTTTATGTTAAAGGTTTTTGATTGGTTAAAAATGTAAAATTTAATTCCATTATAACTAAATCCATTTCATTTCAACCATATGACATCATCCTTTGTCTTTTAGTCTATTTTGTCTTCACTTGCCATTCTTATATTCTCTTTTCATGCTTCATTGCTCTCATTCACGCCACTTCATGCTTTCTTCTCCCTTTCATGCCACTTCATGCTTTCTTTTATGTTTCCAAATTTTCTAAAATGTCCGTGTACGTATCTTTTGAAAATCACTACAATTATGCCCTTTTTTGGTAATTTCCTTGACAATAATTGTATTCTAAACCTTAATGAATTCCCATACCAATTCTCGTAACCAAAATCATCTTTGGGTTATCCAGGAATTGTACTAGAATTTAATTATACATTTGAGCATTTAAATTGCTTTATCACTCCATAAATAATGGTATATGTACAATACTAAAATCGAAAAGAGTATTTTTGTCTAATAAAATTTGGATCACTTACAATCTATTCGAATGCACTCATTTTTAATTCATTTAAGTTTTTTTAGTCTCTAATATCTATTCTAGAAATTTACGATTTTTAGGGTCCGTTTCTCAAATATCACTATTCACTCAAAAATACTATTCCCATAAAAATACTATTTACATAAAAACAATATTCATCGAAAAAATTTACGATTTTCGAGGTCCGTTTCTCAAAAATAGTTATTCATTGAAAAATACTATTCATACGAAAATACTATTTGTCGAAAAAAATTTTATTTCTTATAAAAAGAAAAAATTCTTAACTTTACAATCGGATTTTTAAAACTATTTTAACAATAGCTCTTTTCATCCCTAACTTTTTCAAAACTCTTTGAAAAAAAGTTTAAACTGTCAATCAACTAACAGTCAACATTAATAGAATATGTTGAAAAACATTTTTGCTCTTAATGGTTATCAATGACACATAAATTGCCGAATTACCTTTATAAAAAAATTAACTTATAAGTTAAATTTCTTAAAATACCTCTCAATTTAATTGTTAAATTACAATTTAAATTACTTAAAGTCACTGTTAATCATTAGTTGATTAATGAATTGTATTTTTTTGAAGAATTTTGAAAAGTTAGGGATTAGGGAGCTATTTCTAAAAGAGCTTTAAAAGCTTGATATATTTTGAAACTTCAAAAACTAAAATAAAGTTTTTTCTATATATAAACATATATAAAATATTTCATAAGACGCTGAGTTGGTATAGTATTTTATATACTAAGTTTTAAAAAAAAAAAATTCAAAAAAAAATATTTTAAATATTCATCATGTTTATTGCATTTAAATTTATCAAGTTTGAGCCATAAATTAATAAATATTTTATATATTTTTAAAAAATATATAAAATCTTATTTGAGATGTTGAGTTAATACAGTATTTGAGGAATAATCTAAAAAAACCTACTGTAGATTATAAAAATGTTAATTATTCCACTATAATTTCATTTTTGTCCAAATCCCCCTACAATTAATTTTTTAATGAAAATGCTAGAAAAAGTTAAAATATTAAATTTACCTTTGGTTTAAATAATATAATAATATAAACAATTACCAATTATGGATGAGGACCGTAATCATGGACCGTAGCATCTGTTCTAATGTACAGGATCCTCACTTGAGACAAGCACAGAGCACACTTAGATCATGACAAACTGTTTTTCATTAGCAGTTTAGAAAAATATCAACCCCATGACAGACTGTTTTTCATTTGTAGTTTAGAAAAATATCAACTCAAAGATTTAAAGTAATTTAGAAGGCTATTGAAGAGTAATAAAACACACTGATATTTTATTAATGTAAACTAACTCTGCCTTCTGAGGCTGAAAACTTACAGATTTATAGAGACTGAAGACACTAAAGACGAATAACAATAGTACAGATATTGAGGTACCCGACAGGTTGGACCTTACATGTTCATTGAAGTTGAAGAAAAACTAACAAAAAAAGAAAAATTAAAAAAAAAAATTACCCTTATCTTAAATCATATTGTTCTATTTTGTGTAACATTAAATATGCATTGAACTCCTCTTATTAGGATAATTTCTTAGATATCCCATGTTTATCTTCATACTGAAGTAGAGTTGCTATCAATAGGAGTTAACGAGTTTGATCTTTATATGTCATTATAGATAATTGTGGGGAGTTTCTCTCTAAATGGACAGAAAGAATCAAAATCGTATAATCAATTGGAGTCACTCAATCATCATAATCAATCCCACCAACCTAATCATAACAACAAACTTAGAAACCCAATCGTCAAATTCCATCACTATCATCACTGATTCACAACAACAAATTCAATCAAACCCAAACCTCAGTATCACCACCACCACCACCATTGTCAAACCCAATCAAACCCACCACCACTACAGTCAACCCCAATCAAACCCAAACCAATATCATCTATCCAAACCACACAATAGTCGGCATAATACTATTGAAACTTTGAGCAACAAAGTTGAGGTTAAAGGGAAAAGATGAAGGAAGATGAGAGAGAGAGAGAGAGGTGAGATGGGTTGATGCGTCAAAATCGAATGAGGAAATGGGTGGGTCAAAATTTGGTTTCAAAAACATTGGTAAAGATGAGTATGTCACAGTCATCGATAGTGGAGATGGATAGAAGCGATGACAAGATAAGTAAAAGAAGAAGAAAATAGAAGGGAAGAAGAAAAAGATTATTATGATGGTGTCGAGTGGCGATTAAATGAAATGAGTTTTTGGTTTTTTTATTTTTTTAATTATAATATTATTTTATTTATATATTTAATATTATTTATTTTTATTTTTATATTTTAATTAATATAATTTTTATTATATTTTTTATTTTACCCCTGAAAATCAAATAATCAATTAAATTAACTTAACGAAATTTGTAACTTTCAAAAACATTATCATCTTTATAGGTGTTTAAATAGAATATTTTAAATATTTTTATTAATATTAAAAAAATTAAATAAAAATAAATAATAAATAATAAAATTGATATTTTTACGAACACTATCTATATGTTCTAATATCTATATGTTCTAAGTACCTAGACAGAATAAGTTTCAAAAGAAACATCCGTCAGGCACTGAAATTTTTGTACAGCCGAAATGAGTGTTGCCTTTATTGTGGGTCAAATTTTTGTAATGCCGAAATGAGTGTTGCCCTTATTGTGGGTCCCACGCCCACCTCTTTGGTCCCATGAATATTCTGAATTCCAAAAAAATGTTTTACTCGAGCAGTGCCGTCTCCCTCTTTCACAACAGTACTAAATTTTGGGGTATCACCCCTGCCGGTGGCACAGTGATAAACCCGGAAATTGATATGAAAGTGGGTACCTAAGAAAAACAATACTTAAGAATAATTATAATTGATATCATATATATTTTTTATTTATGGATTTTATGCCCTAAAAAATTTTATGTCATGGAAAGCAAATCACGTCTAATGAGAACTGCCGCATCTATCAATTTTTTCATTTACTAATCTCTTATTTGATTATCTGTTCAAAACTATTTATATTTATATAAAGTACAAAATTAATTATTAAACTAAAAAATATCACATAAAGAAAATCATATATCATATATTTCGTTAATTAAGAAAATGAAGATTTAGTCCTCAAAGTTATAAATTATAAAATAACTAAACTTATAGTAATACAATATATTCCTTGAGTTTTGATACGATAAATTTATATTACAAATGCACAATTAATACTACAAATTCAATTAGGAATAAAACATTGGTTAAGCTGAAAATATTATAAATAACAAAAATATTTAAAAGAATAATGGTAATTAATAAAGAAAATACTAAGTAAAAATAAGTTTTCTTTTTTTTCAATTTAGAAAATGGGGGGTTTAAACTTGGACCTTGACTTTCTCCACAAGTGTGATTACCAATTAGATTATGTCTACTGCCATAATTAAAAACAAGTATTGTAAAAATGTTAATAAATTGAAGAGATAAAAGAAACACATCATAAAAGTCATGAAAGAATGCAGAAAAACAGAAATATTATAAATAACAAAAGTATTCAAAAGAATATAGCTGATATCTTTCTTTAAGATCGAGAAAATTGAGTTGCATTGCTATACCTGGTGAGCGGTGAAAGGAAAATTAGACCTGTAATTTTACAATTGAATCGATGAAAAGTAAAACGTATAAAATCTATTCAAATTATATATTCCAATTTATAATAGTTTAAACCATAGGTACATAACTACATATGCACAAATGTTAAAATATATATGAGAAATTGCACTCCACTTCTTAAAGGGTGATTAGAAACCTTCCCCATTCAATTTGGTATTGAGGAGTGTAATTCTCACTGAAGATATTTTAAAGATTATATAGGTAGTTTTTTTTTGTTATGAAAGTAATTATCTTAATATTCAGATCACATAAGTATTTAATAATTTTGACTGACTTTTGATCCGTATAGTATTAATTAAAAACTTTGTCTCGAATCAGCTGTCCTTCATTAAAACTTACGTTGCGTGTTGTGCAGAGACTGACCAAATTTCTCCTGAAGCATGTGCGACGAGAACAGGACAGGAGCAGGGATCCACAGTAGATAGCACTTTATTCGAGCAAGGATTCTCTACAATACATCCACAGTCCACAGTCATTTAAAACTGGATGATGGACTCACCCATTCATATTTATTTCCTTGTGAAATATATCACAGTGGTACATGAGACGATAGCCGTACACAAGATGATAATAAATCAAAGAGGATAATTAAAAAAAAAAAAAAACATAAAAGAGGATAAGTCGTTTTCAGTCAGGCCTAACCTGAATCACAGATTATTCGATGCTTCGAGTCAGACAAATGAATAAGGGTATTAAAGGTATTTTGGGACAGTTTTGTATTCTTCTTCAGTTAAGGGTAATTATGCAATTGACTTTACTTTATGACTATTTTTGCCAAAAAAACCTTATTAAGGATATAGTGCTTATGGAAGTTAGTTAATCTTTTTTTTTTTTTTTTTTAAAAAACATAATTAATTATCAAAAGTTAGATCATCAAAGAGATATAGTTTCCAGGTGTTATAGAAAGTACATCTTTAAACCAAATAAATAATTAAATTATAATTAATGGAGTAATAATGCTACACTTCTTAATTTTCAGATAATAATTTCAACTCAAATGATGAAGGAATTCATGTATAAAATCCACAAAGATAATCAGATAATTAACATTATAAGGCTATTAAAAATCAATTGAGAGACATACTAATTTAAATGAAGCGTTTTCATAAGGCCATTAAAAATCAATTGAGAGACATAATAATTTAGATGAAGTGTTGTCCTAAACACGAGGAAAGTTAATTCTGATATTACTCTTGCATATTCCGTTAATAGC
The DNA here is from genome assembly GCA_022984855.1 of Dimocarpus longan. Classification (NCBI taxonomy): domain Eukaryota; kingdom Viridiplantae; phylum Streptophyta; class Magnoliopsida; order Sapindales; family Sapindaceae; genus Dimocarpus; species Dimocarpus longan. The sequence goes on from CM041024.1 coordinate 18,966,236, forward strand.
ATGGCACACTTGTCTTTCAAATATATATACATATGTATGTGTGTGTGTATATATATATATATATATATCACACTATGTGGCGAGGAGCATAGCCAACTAGCCAAGTTGATTTAATCTCTATCGAATAAAATATTTACGTATCAGTCCAATCACATCAACCTTGTATGAAATTTAATTTAAGGGTGTTGTACAGTTAATTAGCAGAGGACACATGATCAATCTTTTTCGTAAATCAAACATGGGAAGTGTCCCTTTGGGTCACATGTTGATAAAGAAAACAAAAATAACATTTTCATTTCCTGAAGACTTCAAATACAAGCAACCTTTTTAGAGGTAACGATGAGAAACTATGATAATAACCAGGAAGATGACAAAGACGGTCCAAGTGACGCATTTGAGCCACATAGGCAGTGGGATTGTGATTGCTATATAAATAGCTGTGACTGCCAACAGCAAACCAGCTAGTTCGAGCAACTTAGCTACTTCTATAAATTTTGGAGCCATAAATTTGGCGAGGAAGAGAAAAGTGAAGGAAAATATGATCGCTAGAGACAAAAAATGGAAAGATATAGGGAAGTGGGTGTGAGTCTGCCTGGATTGGAGAGCTATTTCCACAGCTGAAGGCAAGCAAAATCCAATCATTATCATAGCCCAGTCTAGGTTGTGCTGATTGGCAACTGGAGCAGCAGGTCTGTGGTGCTGCAGCTGCTCCGCTACTGCTGCTCGAGGTGGTAATGCCTGCAAGAGTACTTGGGACATTCTGGTGGAAATAGAGAGAAAGAAGGCTTTGAAAGCAGCTACAAAGTCCATTAATAATGATGTAGTCTGAGATAACAAAGCAAAACGTGTATTTAAAGAGTTAGAGGGATCCATGCCACATGGACACCATCAAGTCAAGCTATAAGCAATTTCGAAAAGCAGAAGTCAAGGTAAAAACAATAAAAAAAATGTCCACAATTCTCGTATTTGGCTTAGTTTGTCAGGACAAACACTCACCTTGTCCATCCTGAAGAAATTTTTTTTTTTGAGGAAATTATAATTTAACTGTCTAATTGAAACGTGATTACATGTGAAGCAACTATTTTAATATTATTATAATTTACCCCCCTATCGTTAATATTTCTTAGTTAAAATTAACTGTATAAGGAGGAAAAATATATTTTAACCTTACTTTTAATTTTTCAAGATAAATTTTAAAAATTTTCAAATATCTTAAATAAAAAAAAATTAACCAGATCTCCACCAAGATGGACGGTAGAGATCAATTTAAGAAAATAAAAAAATTAAATAAAATCAAAATAAAAGGTTAAATATTAACCAAAAATCCAACTTCAACCCATCGGCCTCATCATCATCTTCACCGGTTCACCATCCAAAAATCACGTAGAATCACCGGTTAAAAAAATTATCAACCCAAACAATCATCAATTCAACCATATCATCAGTTCAACTTAAATAATCAGAAGAAAAACTGAAGAAAAAAATCTGGAAATGAACCCAAAAATCTGGGTTCATGATGAACTCAGATTCATCACGAACCCAGAAATATGGGCTCATTTTTTGGTTCTTATGAACCCAGAATCTGGGTTCATTATGAACTCAGTGATGAACCCAGATCTAGGTTCATGATGAACCTAGAATCTGGGTTTTCATAAACCCAGTGATAAACTTAGATTTAAGTTCATAATTGGTGAACCCAAATCTGGGTTCATGATGAACCCATATCTGAGTTCACTCGAATGATGAACCCAGATTGGGTTCAAGGAAGAAGAAGCAAAAGAAGGGAAAAATAAGAAGAAGAACGAGAGGAAGAGAGAGAAGAGAAGAATGATAGAGACTGAAAGGAAGAGAGAAGACTTATATTAGTCAACTGGTCAACTAAATAATCAATGGTATTTTCGTCTTTTCGCTGTTTTGGTACTGTTCATCGTTAAATATAATGGAATCTTACTAATGGTAGAAGGGTAAATTATAATAACATAGAAACAGTTGTTCCGTCTGTAATCACATTTCAACCTGATAGCTAAATTGTAATTTGTTCTTTTTTTTTTTTTCTTATTGACGTATCACACGTATAAGATATAAATATATATAATATTATCAAAAAGAGACCCATATGGTAGGGAGAAAATAGTCACATTTTTTTTTTTTAGCAAAGTGAGTCAAAACCTTGACCTTCGCATGACAAGCAAAGGCAAGGGGATGCTAGCATCACTGATGCAACACATCAGTTAATTAAGAAAATTGGCCTGTTAAAAGAAATTTTGTTATTTGGTTTTCCAATTCTAATTAAAATAAATAAAAAGTAAGGACGCAGATGTTGCCACCAAAATCTAAGATATTTGACTGTGTAATGTCCATATTTTATTAAGAAAATTTATTATAAGAATATCCCTTTTTTTTGGTACAATATAAGAATATCCCTGGACAAAATGCTTAACAAGACCAAAATAATTAGATTAAAAATAAGTCAATCAGCCTTCACGTATTCAAACACACAAAAGAAAGAATAGTATTGAGGTCATAGTTAAATCCATTAATTAATAAAACTTATTTATCCGATATAAGATTCTTTAATAATATCCATTGAATTCGGTTCCTGTTTTTTTAGATTTTTTTCATTCTGATGATTTACTTGACAAACGTTATTATCGGTTTCATTAGTCCCGACTATGATGGGTAAACACTTTTTTGTTTCCTTACCATCATTTGATTTTCTTTTTTCACCTTTAAGGATTGATCTTTACTTCTTTTAGTATTTATGTCTTGTCTTTCATTGTATTTTTCTTATTAACTTTTAATAAAATATTGACTTTGATCAATAATTTTATATAAATATATATATGTTTATCCTATAAAGTAAGAGGTAATTATTTATTTTTTTAAAAGAAATAACACATAAAATAATTTCAAATGAGCATTATTCTTATTCTTCCCTCTTTTTTGTGTCTTTTAACACTGAGTTAATAATTCGAGTTCTAATAATATTTAAAATTGTAAATTTTGCATTATACATCCGGTGAAAGATGACTAAAGTTCCTCTTTCTTTCTTTCTCCTACTCTTTTCTCTTTTAAGTGATCTGATTTAACTAATCATGTTTAGAGTTATTTTTTAAGTAGTACTAAAGAACTAATGAGTTTGTACATTAACGGCAAAGAACTTGAATAAATTTTAATGGCATCATTGGCAACTCCAACAAACAAAAGGCCAAGACCCCAGTCTGCAACGACAGCGGCTCCAACCCCACATGGAATTTGCCCGTTAGGTTCACCATAGACGACTCTCAGCTCTCACCCACCGAAACCGCCTCTCTCTCGCCTACCTTTTATTTTCATTTTCTGTTCTGCAACTGGAAAAACCTACATGTTCTGCAACTGAAACTCATGCGGCCGTCACGATTTCCTCATCCACATGAACCGCCTCTCTCTCGCCCACCTTTTCTTTTCATTTTCTGATCTGCAACTGAAGAAAACTCATCCGTTCTGCAACTAGAAATCATGCGGCCGTCAAGAGTTCAGTTCACGATGGTCATCATGAACTCCCTGATTCAAATGTCTCCTATTTTTTTCTCATTTTTTTTTATTCAAACTCATTTGTCCCCTACTCTTTTTATATAAAGATTCAAATGAGAACTCTATTGGTGATTGGTAGGTGGGTTGATGATGCTGGTGATCACGAACTCTGTTGGTGATTGGTAGGTGGGTTGATGATGCTGGGTGATCGCAAACTTTTGTGTAGCCGTGGTGGAGAATGAGTAGGAAGAATCGCTGAGAAGGAAGAGTAGGGGAAAAGTCCAAATGAAGTGTACGAGAGTGTGGAGGACTAGACATGGTCACGGTTCGGTTCCGGTTCCGATTCTGAAAAAGTTAGAACCGGAACTTTAACTGAGATAAAACGGTTCCGGTTCGATTCTAGAACCGATGGTTCTATAACGTTTCTGGTTCCGGTTTCGGTTTTATAACGGTTTCGATTCTAGTTCCGGAACCTTTTTTATAAATAAAAATTTTGAAATTTATAAATATTATAAATTGACAATTTGAAATTTAAAAATAATAAAATAAGATTTTGAAATTTAAAAATAATAAATTAAGAATTTGAAACTTCAAACAATAAATTGAAAATAATTTATAGATATAATTAAAAAAAATTAAAGGAAATTAAGATTGAGAATTAAGAAACTATTGAAACTAAGAGTTAAAATTGAGAGAGAGTTGAGGTTAATGGAGAGAAAGAGAGTTGAGATTGAGGGAGATAGGTATGAAAAGAAATTAAGAATGGAAGAGGTATTTATATAGGAAAGGGAGGGGTTAAAAGAGAATTAAGGGGAGGGAGTGAAATGTAAAAAAAAAAAAAAATGTTCTTGTATTTTTTTTTTTTTTGTTAGAACCGAAACAGCCGGTTCAAGGCGGTTCTGGTTTCATCTGTTCTTTGAACCGACGATTCCGGTTCCTTTAGGTTCAAAATCGGAACCGGAACTACTACAGTAGTGGTTCCGGTTCGGCTCTGAACCGAAATCAGAATCTTATGTTCTGGTTTCGGTTCAATCGACCCGGTTCGGTTCAAACCGGACGGTTCGAACCGAACCATGGTCATGTCTAATGGAGGACAACAAAAGTAAATATAAAATTAAATTCATCAAAAGGACAATTACCTTTTAACTTACCTAAAACTTTAATATTCACATACATATGATCTTTTGATTTATTTATAGTATCTTCTTATAAATTAACGGTTGACTAACTTTGGTCGTTATTAAATATATTTAATCATATAAAAAATATTAAAAGGTGAAATTACCCTGGAATGAATTTACTTTTTATTTTTCTTTAAAATAAATTTTAAAAACTTTAAATATATTAAAAATAAATTTAATGAAATCTTCACCGTTCATTTAAAGATGGATAATGGAGAATAATTTGAAAAGAAAATTAAAAATTAAAACTAAAAAAGTAAAAAAAAAAAAAATCTAAAAATAAAAGATGAAGATTCATCTCCATCTTCATTTTCAAACAAAACAAAATTGAAAGAGAAAAAAAAAAAAAAAAGGGTTCAACAAAATTTTTTAAAAAAAAAATCAAAAATTAAAGAAAAAAAATTAAAGTTGAATTAAAACAAAATAAATTTTTTCAAAAAAAAAAAATTGAGAGATCTAGTTTGAATTCAAGTCTTCAAACTTTGATTCAATCTAGATCTCTCATTTTTTTTAAAAAAAAATATATATATATTTTTTTTGTTTTGGTTCAACTTTAATTTTTTTTCCTTTAATTTTGATTTTTTTTTAAAAAATTTTTCAACCTTTTTTTTTTTATTTTTTCAGTTTTGTTTTATTTGAAAATGAAGATGAATTTTCATCTTTTATTTTTATATTTTCTTAATTTTTTTTATTTTTTTCTCAAATTAATCTCTACCGTTCATGTAGAGATCTTAATAAATTTATTTTTAATTTATTTAAATTTTTTAAAAGAAAAATAAAAATTGAATTTATTTAGAAGTAATTTCATCTTTTAATATTTTTTATATGGTCAAACATATCCACTAACAGTCAAAATCAATCAACTATTAATCTAGGAGAGGATGTTGTAAATAAATCAAAAAGTTATATACGGTTGTGAATATTAGAGTCTGAGAAAGGTTGAAGACAATTCTCCCATTAATGAATGGTAAATTAGGAAGTTCACTTGGATAAGTACTATTAAAACTATTTCAGTTCTTTATTGTCATTACATAAACTTATTAATTTTTTATAGTTATTTGATGGGATTTACTTTTTAGAAAAATCAATAAATCAAGCTTCCCTCTTTTTGTTCCCATTCTCTTCGTTTTTCTATGATTATACAACTATTTAAGAAAAATGTTTTAGAATTTTAAAATTTTAGTTAGAGGAAGTTATGGGTATTGTTATTGAGTTTTGAAAATGCAAAATGAAATAGATTTATATCAGAGAATTTAGACATTGAAATTAAATAGGAACGAAAAGTGAAGAAGGCATTGAAGTTTAGGCAATCACGTGACCGGGCCAGGTAAACCCCACTACTATTCATATTTATGTAAAGATAAACTAGTGTAGAGAAGGTATGAGCTACAATCCTAATTTATTTTGACTGTTTCTTTTACCATTATCACATATTTTTAACTTATTATCGAATCTCCCACCGACTTAATCTTGGCTTTTCTTCCTAATTGATTGTTCTCTTTCAAGTCACCTGAAGTACCAACCTCATTCACGCAGAAGTATTTAAGATCCATTCTCGAGACTGGCAGCCACTGGACTCATGCAGGGTCTCAAATATCAAATATAAGTAATAGGGCAAATTACACAACCTTTCTGACTTTATCTTTAATTGCACTCAATCCTAAATATCGATTTAACTGCACAAACCTCCCATTTGACCGTTGACTACTGTTAATCAATAACAATGGAAGGGCAATTTGATCTTTTTAATCAGTGTCAATTGAATAACAAAAAAAGAAGAAAAGAAAAGAAAAAGAAAACCATTGACCGATTATACTTTGTCATGTCAACCCAAAACAAAAGAACTAGTAGTAGATATAAAAGAAAACAAAACAAAAAAAACCACCTTCAATCTTCTTATATTTTTTCGAATTCATCGAAATTCAGACTTTCATCCTATCAGATACAAAATAATAAATAAAGTTATTAAACCTTATAAGTGTATAAATCGTTTTTATGAAATATAACAAGCAAACAATGGTTGATCCAAAAAGAGTTTTTACTTAATTTTAATTCTAAATTTATTTCTAAACTAAACACTAGAATACAGTTTAAATAAAGAAAAAGGTCTTGAATTGAACTTAAAATTAAAACGCAACCGAAAATTAATTTAGAAAACAATCAATGGAGAAAACTGCTTAATCCACCACTTCAACAAGCTCTTAATTCACTCAATAAATTAATGAAGCAAAATTATGTTAATTCACGATGAAGGTATTCATATCACAGTAATGGTCATAATACATATTGTATTAATTTTTTTTAGATTACACATAAGTCACATGTTGTCTGTATAAATACGTGTATTCCATATTATAACATTTAGATTTAATAATTAGAATCTAGTAAGAACAAAATGAATTTCAAAGTCACATAAACCTTAAAATATTGTGTCTAAATTTATTTTAATTTTAAATCTATTTCAGAACTAAAACTAGAATACAATTTAAATAAAGAAACTGGTGTTGAATTAAACTTAAAACTAAAACACAATTGAAAATTAATTTAGGAAACAATCAATGGAGAAAACTAGTTAAGACCTCTTATCCACCACTTCAACAATTCCTTAATTTTCTCAATAAATTAATGAAGCAAAACCATGTTAATGCATAAAGAAGACATTCATGACAAAGTAATGACCATACTATATGTTGATTTTTTTCTTAGACTGTTGTAAGTCATATAGTACTTATGTAAATGCGTGTATTCCAGAATATAACCTAGCATGGCGTCTATTTAGATTTAATGATCGAAATCCTTTAAGAACAAAAAGAATTTGAATGTCACATGAACTTTAAAATATCGTGTTTACCCTAGATTTTTATGAATAAAGGTTCTTTAACTGGTTTGTAAGTAATTGATTGTTGCAAATAAAAAATATATTCATTTGACATGCAATTTGTATACTTACAACATAATCCTATAAACATGCTCTTAAGGCAATCAATCAAACATAGCAAATAGAATCAATCAAAATTGCGACAATAATTATGCAAAAATAATAAAACTTTTTTTAAGGATAACTATGCATTGAGTTCATGTTTGAGGCTTAAAGTCAACTCTAACTAACAAAGAAATTAGTCGAATAAGACTCTAAAATAACACATTAAAATAAAAAAATTAAAAAAAAAAGGTAGAAGAAAGAGTTTTTAAAGTCGAGCCTTCCCTTGTGTCTTCTCCAAAGAATGCCTCAATTTTGCTGTTGTAGAATTAGTGTTATTTATAGATGAACTTCCCTTCAGAGTTAAGATTCTAACTTAGGAAGGAAACTACCTTCCAGTTTGACATGAAATGAAATTTTGATATGGAAAGTAATCTCTTTCTACATATACAACTTAAACTCTTTCTAAATTTGCTCAACTAATCCAAATAGAAAAAGTACATGTTTATAGAAAGTTAAGTAGGATGCTTAAAAGAGAGTTTCAAATGCATCAAAACACTCATCAGCAACTCCCAACATCATCTACTACCACTAGAGTTAGCACGGGTCACGCACTTGCTCACGAACGGCTTTAGTGTGACTTTTTGACCTTATGACATAGTTATAGGTTGCACATTTGCCCACGACAGTCTGACTTTCATGTACTAATTTGATCATAACTCTCTTTAGAGAACTTTGATTCATGAACCGTCAATGGCTATAAAAACTAGACATCTGTGGCATTAATTTACTAGGTTGAAGCTTACACACTAAAACCAAGGACTCCATACGAGCTCTCACAAAACAATATATCTTTCTGCCCAAAAATTCGCCATTTTAACTACTTTCTTCTCAAAACCAAAACTATAACACAAAAACACAAAACACCATAAAAGCATTAATTCACTAGAAAACATAACATAAATTATAGGTAAAATGAGAATAAAATATGAATAATTATTGACTTAATATACCTTATTACCAAAGGAGTCCTCAAAATCATTCATTATCGCTACGACCAACAACCTACTATCAGCCAAGCCTATCTTAACTCTCATATAAAATAACATATCAAAATAGGACTAATCTAAGAATTGTTAGGTATATGATAAAGTGACTACACGTTAAAGTGAATGAGTCAAATTTCCTCTGATTTTATGGGGTTTGGAAAAAACCAAGAATATGATTCCTCAATTAGTCAATTTTCTTGCCTTCCTTGATGCATAACAACATAGGTTAATATTTGGAGGTTTTGAATAACTTTTGCTTCAAAATCAACTGCCAAGATATTTCGATGGTATATAAAATTCAAGTCCTTCAATTTTTAGACATCACCATTGAGCACAAGCAGTTGTTGCATACATTTTCATCTTTGAATAGGTTGAAAGTTCAATTCTCTCCAATTTTTGGAGGTATGTGAGCTCTAATATCTTTCTTGTTTCAAATTTCGAATTTACAATAATAGGTCAAAAGAAAATTTTTTAAAAAATAGCCAAACTTGCAACTCCAACCCGGTGGAACTCTCCACATCTAGCTGTCTCCATGTAAATGTGAGTTTTCTCCTGTTTAACTTGTTAAAAATTATAAGAACCAAGTTAAATTTTGGCTTGAAGAAAAAAAAATTTTTGGTAGAATTTCTGATTTCCTTTTGCTATGAGTGAGTAAAGATTTTTTTTTTTTTTACAAAAAAGAAATTTTAGGAATCAGTTTTTCTAAAACCGGATCATTGAAGAATTTGATCAAACCATTTCGCTGAAGCTTTGAAAATTTCAAAATTTTTAAGAAAACAAAACAACTTTTTGTTTTTTTGTTCGATGCAAGTGTATCATGGGAGCCAACAGTGAGCCAAAAGTAATTGATTTCTTTTTTTGAGGTCATTTGTGTTGTGGGGTTTGGTTACCTTATTACTTGAATAAGATTATCTATTAATAACAACCCTTGGATATTCTTTAATAACTACCCTTACAATTGATCAAAAAATTTTATTGATAGATAACCTTATCAAACCAATAAGTTAACAAAACCCTTATGTTTTATGTTCTAATTTAAGATATATATATACATATATATATATAATCGGACCAGACCCTACTAATGGGAGCTACTGGTGTGTTTACTTGAGGGATTATGGAATAGAAGTAAGGAAAAAGTACGATGTTTGGTATTTACTCGCTTTAATTAATTCGTAATAAAAATGAAATATATAAATCTCATACAAATTTGAGGTTGCGGAATGAGATTGTCGTTTCCCCCACTCACGTAGTATTCTCATTCTCATTCTCTTTTAAATATTACAAGGTCTTTTATACCCCTATTTAAAAACCAAAAAAAAAAAAAAAAGGAAAATTAAAAGAAAAAGGGAGAAATTATTAATGGCATAATAGATAACATTAATTTATCAGTAAAAAATAATTATTTTTATTAAAATATAGTTTAATAAGCATAATATTATTATATAAAAATACATATTTCTTAATGGGAAAAAAAACATATAATTTTCTTATAAATATTAAAATAATAAATATTTTTAATCAAAAATATTTTTGTAACTTTTAAACAATTTATTCCGACTCTTAAATAAAGTAAATATATCAAAAGAAATATTATTGATTTGGATGATGATTCTTATAATTAAATTAAACAGTTTATTATGATTAAGATATATTAATTCGATTCTAAATCAATTTAAATTCGAATAATTTCCGTTTCAAATCGTTCTGATTACGTACGGAAAATGTATCCTTAAATTGTGGACGAATTTATTAGCAGACAAGCCGGTAAAAGAGTCCAACTGACATTCGAACCTTTCTAGGAACAGCCCGATATGTCTCTTTTGAGTCGACCACAACCACATCCACCCCTCGCTCACCACCATCGACCCACCATCATCCTACACAGATACACCCCTAAACATTCTCTCCCCTTCTTGTTCAATGCAAAATCATCCCTTTCTCTCTCCACCAACACCCACCAAACAAGACCTCCTTCTCTCACCAACAACTCCACCCATCAACTCCATTTCCTTTCACATATAACCACTCTCTGCGAATCCAAAGACCTCACCGAAGCTCACCTTCTCTTGCAACAAAATCTAAACAATGCCCAGATTAAAGAAGCCATTGGTCTATTATTACAAGCCTGTGCGCAACAAAAAAACATTCAAGTTGGTAAGGAAGTTCACCAGATGGTTCTGGCTTCCAAACAGTATAGCAATGATTTTGTTCTTAATACTCGTTTAATCACTATGTACTCCTCGTGTTGGTCTCCCTTGGATTCTCGTAGGGTTTTCGATGCTTTAAGTGAAAAGAATTTGTTTCTATGGAATGCAATTATTAGTGGATACACTAAAAATGAGCTTTATAGTGATGCATTGAACATGTTCGTTGAAATGATTGCTTCAACGGAGCTTAAACCTGATAACTTTACTATGCCTACCGTAATTAAGGCTTGTGGAGGAATTGGCGAGGTGGGGTTGGGATGTGTTGTTCATGGGATGGCAGTGAAGTTGGGTTTGATTGGAGATGTGTTTGTGGGTAATGCTTTGGTTGCTATGTATGGGAAATGTGAGTTTGTTGAGGAAATGGTCAAAGTATTTGAGGTTATGCGTGAAAGAAACTTGGTTTCTTGGAATTCACTCATTTGTGGGTTTTCTGAGAGTGGTTTGTCTGATGAGAGTTTTAAGGTCTTTTTGGAGATGTTGAGTTGTGAAGAAGGTTTGGTACCAGATGTGGCAACTGTTGTGACTTTGTTGCCTGTGTGTGCGACAGAAGGAGACGTAGAAATGGGAAAGTTGATTCATGGTTTAGCAGTAAAATTGGGGCTGAATCAAGAATTAATGGTGAACAATGCGTTGGTTGATATGTATTCGAAATGTGGTTACTTATCAGAAGCCCAAATGTTGTTTGATAGGAACAATAATAGAAATGTTGTTTCCTGGAACACCATCATTGGGGCTTTTTCTATGGCAGGAGATAAATGTGGGTCGTTTGATCTTTTGCGGAAGATGCAGGTGGAGGAGGATATGGACGCGAATGAGATCACTGTTTTAAATGCATTGACAATTTGTTTAGGGAAGTCGGAGTTGCCAAGCTTGAAGGAACTCCATGGTTATTCATTAAGACATGGGTTTCAAAATGAGGAATTGGTAGCTAATGCTTTGGTTGCAGCATATGCAAAGTGTGGATTGATGACTTCTGCTGAGCATGTTTTTCATGGTATGTGGTCAAGGACGGTCAGTTCTTGGAATGCAGTAATTGGTGGTCATGCGCAAAATGGCGATCCTTCAAAGGCTATAGAATTTTTCCATCAAATGACATATTCAGAGCTAGAACCTGACTGGTTTAGTATCAGTAGTCTCCTCTTAGCCTGCACCCATCTGAAATCCCTTCAACATGGCAGAGAGATTCATGGATTTGTACTACGTAATGGGTTAGAGAAAGATCCGTTTATTGGTATCTCACTGCTATCGCTTTACATGCATTGTGAGAAATCATTTTCTGCAAGAGTATTGTTTGATGGAATGGAAGATAAAAGCTTAGTATCTTGGAATGTAATGATAACTGGATATTCACAAAACAAACTTCCTGTTGAAGCCCTAACTCATTTCCGTCAGATGGTCTCTAATGGAATTCAATGTTGTGAGATTGCCATAGTGAGTGTGTTTGGTGCCTGCTCACAGCTATCTGCATTGCGGCTGGGAAAAGAAACTCATTGTTATGCTTTGAAAGCTAGCCTCATGGATGATGTATTCATTGGTTGTTCAATAGTAGATATGTATGCAAAATGTGGCTGCATAGAACATTCTCGATGGATCTTTGACAATTTGACAAATAAAGATGTAGCATCATGGAATGCTATGATTGTGGGATATGGAATACATGGATATGGAAAAGAGGCAATTCATCTATTTGAGAAGATGCAGGAACAGGGCCAGAGGCCTGATGCCTTTACATTTGTTGGTATTTTGATGGCCTGTAGTCATGCTGGGCTTGTTGATGATGGGCTAAAGTATTTCAACCAGATGCAGAACTTCCATGGACTAAAGCCTCGATTAGAGCATTATGCATGTGTGGTGGACATGCTGGGTCGTGCAGGACAATTGGATGATGCTTTAAGGCTCATAGATGAGATGCCTGAGGCACCAGATTCTGGAGTGTGGAGCTCGTTACTCAGTTCCTGTAGGATCTATGGTGCTTTGGATATGGGGGAGAAAGTCGCCAAAAAGTTATTGGAATTGGAACCAGGAAAAGCAGAGAATTACGTTTTGCTCTCGAATTTATTTGCTGGATCAGCAAAGTGGGATGATGTGAGGAAGGTGCGTCAAAGTATGAAGGAGAATGGCCTTCAAAAGGATGCTGGCCGCAGTTGGATTGAACTGGGAGGGAATGTTTATAGCTTTGTTGCTGGCGATGATACACTACCCGAGTCAAAAGACATTCAGGAAAAGTGGAGAGAAATAGAGGAAAAAATTAGTAAAATTGGATATAAACCACTCACAGATTCTGTTCTTCATGAAGTAGACGAAGTAGAGAAGACTGATTTATTGCGGGGCCACAGTGAGAAGCTTGCAATTTCTTTGGGGTTGTTAAAAACAACAAAAGGCGTAACACTGAGGATCTGCAAGAACCTGCGTATCTGTGTAGATTGTCATAATGCAGCTAAGTTGATTTCAAACGTTGCTGAAAGGGAGATAGTTGTGAGAGACAACAAGCGCTTTCATCATTTTAGAGACGGGTTTTGCTCATGTGGAGACTTTTGGTAGTAAAGTTCTCTCATAGTGTTGAATTGAAAAGTTCTTTGAGCATTTACATTTCACTTTCATCATGCCTTGTTTTAATAATATGCCTAATTAATACACTCCTCTTCTACAAATTTTCAAATTTGACGGACGATACCACTAGGAGGCAGAGTGTTTGTGACTGTATAAATAATGTAAATCTCACTTTCCAAATGAAAAGATATGTTTCTATTTTAGCATGAATAATATGAGTAGTATGAAACCTGGTATTATATGCCAGGTATGGTCAAAGTACATTGATAATTGTTAAGATTCAGCATATTTTTTCCATTGGTAAAATGGAATCACCAATTACTTTAATTGATAAAAACGAGAAACATAATAAATCTTAATAACAGATACATGGATTTATAAATTTTAACTGATTATTCTTCTGCCTATGGTTGTTTCGGATTTGCTTCAGAAGAGCTGCTTCTCTTTGATATTCCTCTAGTATATGAAAATCATAATATCAAATAGCTTTTGAAACTACATATTGATGAAGTTCATAGTTATCTCTACATAAGTTGTTTGGCTTTGAAATTTAAGTCCCTAATTATTATCTTTCTTTCTTTCCCAGGTAATGTAAGCCATGCCTCCAAGCTGGAAATTGGAATGATTAATGCATATGTTTGAGCAAAGCTCAGTGCTCCTTAGGAATTAGGACCGGGGCATATATTGGCTTTGAATGATCCAAACTTTTGCACACTCAGAAGGAAATACTACCAGCATGTGACCCAAAAAAATTCAGGTGCAGTTGGGTTCATATCTGCTTTACCTCTCTGAAAAGTTAAGCCCTTGATTTTTATGATGACATCCTGAATTGTTCATGTTCTATAACTGTGGTTTAACTTGTCCATTAAAGTCAAACTATTGAATCTAGTTTGCCCTACCAGGATTCACTTCTACTAGCATATAGATCTATGTTAAGTTGTGAAACAATATATTTCACTTTGGTCAGGAATCCAGGATGGTGAAAGTACCGAAACATGAGGCCAACTACACTCAGCTGATTCATGGCAAAATGCAAAAAATTGTTGCTTCAGTCTTGTCTGTAGACTGTAAATACCAATACACCTTACCTTTGATTTTCTCTGTACAATAGACCATTTAAACTTCTGTTCGAATTTTTTTTTTTTAGGCGCTAAGTTTGATAATAAATAACTATAGATGATGAAACTATAATGTCAAGCAGGTAGGACAAAAATTATACGCTGTTGGTGACTCAAGATCTCTTATACCATATTATGAGCTAAGGTTTGGCCTTGTACTCATCATTTGCTGACTCAGTCCATGGTGTTAAGGATCACAAAAGCAGTGGGTTACAGGTTCGTTGAGGCTAATAGACTTCCAATCCTTAAGGGCAGGTCGATGAAGATGACCATAATGCATGCAGGGCTTTTGTGTCTGAAATGTTAGCCCACTTGGGACGGCATAAAATTGAGGCTGCCTCCTTTTGAAGAACCTGCCAGCAAGGCTTTATCACATTGAGCAGAGGTTGATTTTTTCTGCCATGGTCATTCTGACCTCTCTTCTCTCTTTTTTAATCTTTGTTGCTTATTGATCATTTCTCAGTCTTTTAATTTATGACACTTTTTGTGAAGATTAAACTTGATGCCTTATAAATTTCTGAACTTGAAGCTGCAATATATATCATGAAGGTCAGGGCAGAAAAAATGGAAAGCTCAATTGAAGCTGCTGAGAACGTGGCAACAGAGAAAGCTGTCGCTGCAATCGAGTCTATGGAGGCAGCTCTGGCAGAAGTTGATTCATTAACTTTGGAAGTTTTGAAAAAGAAATACAAGCACAAAACAACCGAATTTTAGAGTGAGAGAATAAGAAAGTAAAGAGCAATGAGGAGCATTCTCATCAGGTCGTGGTCCATGCTGCTTAATCGTTTTGTTTTGCTTGGGAACAGGCTTTAATGGCAGAATGAGAAAGGTCTATTTCCTGTCCTGATGCCTTTGATGCTTGTGTTGGAATCAATTCGTCTATCAGGAGATGGAAGGGGAAGGCGATGCCAACACGAGAAGGTGGATAACAATATGAGGCTATTGTGAAAACTGAAAACCACTCAAGATCAGACAGTTCAGAAGGTGTCTCAAGTGGGTACTTCTAGTTCTTTTACTAATTAATATATAACAAAAAAGGCATGGGAAGAATATCTACATTTACACAGTTGTTTGACATCTTGGACATGCATTTAGTATTCTCACTATTGGCAAAGAACGTGGATGGTGCACATTTTCCACTATGATCTTGCCATATAATGCAGATTCTGGTCGCAATATAAGATGCATTGCACCGCTCCACCATAGCTTATTAAGCAAAAGTAATGATAGATTTCTCAAATTTTGTTTAAATCTATGTCCAAATATTGTGATATATAAGTTATCAATATCTTATATATCATATGACATGATTTAATAATTAATATGATGTTGACAACTTATATATCGTATCATATGAGTTTGAATTTAGGTAAAAAGTTTGAGAAATCTAACATTACTCATTATGCAATTATTTTGTTATCTTGGATGTTATTGAAGGAATTGATGATGACGATAAATCCTTACCTTTACAGAGTTTTTTTTTTTTTTTTTTTTAAATTTTTTTTAAGAAACCTTTATGGAGCTTTTGATTAGGTTAAAATACCAACAAAATGGAACCCACAAAATTAACTTAAATCTATCATCATTTTGACAGCATTTATCAAGAAAAAACCCAAAAGAAGTCCGAAAACTTGAAAAGAAAAGAAAAGAAAAAAGTTGAGTCAGACAATTTGGGTTTGAAACTCGGATCACTGTTTGGTAGATCCCCACTTAGGTTTGTCGTTAGACAAACATAAGGTTGGTCCGTCATCAAACGAACCTGTGAGGGTCTATTTGATATGATACGAACCCATATTGTTTATTGTTGAACGATCCCAGACGATTTCGTCATTGAATGAACCCTTCTAGGGTTATCATCGAACAATCATTCGATGACGAATACAAACCCATCTGGATTCATTGTTGAGCAAACTTAGATAGTTCCAAATGGTTGAATGAACCCACTTAGGCTCATCGAAGAACCCATTTGAGGACTTGGAATTTGAAAAACGTGACAGCAATTGACATTTATCATGGTTTGCGTTAATTAAAGGTTTTTGAATTTCCAAAAAGTGACCAGTTCAGCAAGTTAGCAGCTTGCCATCAAGGAAAAATGTGACTGATTCAATAGGCAGATAAAATTTTTAAGGGTATATGGATACTCAAGTGCACTCAAGGAGACCTCTCTCTCTCTCTCTCTCTATATATATATATATATATATAAAGAATTCATTTCAACTTAGATTTAAAGTTATTACAAATTAAACTTTGGCAGATTAAAACATTTCCAACTATACATTCAATCTGTTAATCATTTAAAAATGGTTGTTAAATTTTCAATTACTAATTATCAATTACAAACTATTATAATAGTCCCTTCCTTATTAATAGGAATAAAAAGTACGTTATCAATTATTAAAATTATTTATTCAAAAGTGACATCAATTCATAATTCAACTCACACTTATTTTTGTGTTGTGGTGAAATCAATTTACCTTAAATTTCAATATAAATTAAATGCATAAGAATTGTATGGCATAACGAACACACATTAAAATCAAATTTTTTTTTTTAATGGACAAACTATAAAAGATGAAGGAAGCGGTTGATATGTTCAAAATTGTGTTTGTTTTGTTTGCTTTATCTATCTTGTTATGCAACACTGGTAGTTGATGAATCATTGCTCATTGCATTAAGGATCCGAAGATGATAAGAAGGAAGAAGTGGGCAACCTATTGCTTTGAATATTCAATTGTTTCAAGGGTTGCATTCTATTTTTCAAGTATTTTACGGGGGAGTGTAAAACAAGATAAAGCTGACATGAACAAGCATGAAACACTTTTGATTGCATGGACGGAGGAGAAGGCTGCAATCATATTTAAGTGGGTGAATAAAGGAGAGGGTTTATATAGCACTATCATAGATGTTGGTGAGCCATATTGGCTGCCTGTCCA
Source organism: Dimocarpus longan (assembly GCA_022984855.1). Taxonomy (NCBI): domain Eukaryota; kingdom Viridiplantae; phylum Streptophyta; class Magnoliopsida; order Sapindales; family Sapindaceae; genus Dimocarpus; species Dimocarpus longan. The sequence continues at coordinate 18,983,710 of CM041024.1, forward strand.
TGACAGATTTGCTTGGGAGATGAACATAATGAAGGATAAAGTTAAATAAGTTGAACGTTGAGTTTATCTTTTGACAACCCAAATCCCTTATTTGTTGGAAGAAGCGATTCGACCCTACATGGCAACATTGAAGGATGAGATGACAAAATTGCATACTAAGCATAGCGTCTGCATGGACTAAAGTTCAGTTTAAGATATTGAATATGAGTTCCTTAAACAGAAATTGGTATAGTTTACATAACAATTATTTCAATATCTATATTATTTTTAATAATTTGTAGATAATAACTTTGCTGTTAAAATTGACACATTTTATATCAAAGACAAGAAAGATGAAAAAAAAAAAATAGCCTTCCGTTCCAAAATTCCTCCTGATTTAATTTTTGAAGATGCCATTATTCTGTTGAACTTCATCTTAGTGGCATTTCAATTATGTGATTATATTTACCTTTATACGATTTGTGATTATTCAAACTGATTACATTTATGCAAATCTAATCACATTAATTAATATTATTGTAATGTACTGTTTTTCCTTTCAATGACTTAATTGTCGAAAATGAGGGTAGGTTTGATACCCACCAAGAGATGCAAACTGTTTTGTCAGAAGTATGGGTGGCAGATACGGTCCATACATTTTTTATAAATTGTTTGATAGATTTTGCATTTAATATTTTCAAAAATGAATAAATTACAATTTAGCTACCCAGATAAAACATTATTACAGACGGATCAATAGTTTTAGTTTTATTACAATCAACCCACCCGCCGTTATTTCGTTTCGGTTAGGGTTAACAGCTTAAGGGGTAAAATTGTCTTTTCAATATTATTTATATTATTTTTTATTTTCTTTTCAAATTAATTGTTTTAATAATCCCTCCCTCATTTTTCTTACCCCCACCAACCATAGTCACCTCCCACCGGCCACAGTCACCGTCTCTCTTTGTTCTTCATCTTTCTTCTCCTTCTTCTTCTTCACTTCTCATTTTCTTCTTCTTCTTCTTCTCTTCTTCTTCTTTTCTTCTCCTTCGAATCCAGATTCATCTGGATTTGTTCTAACCAAACATCAAAATCATCAACAATGCTCCATCATCAACACAAACAATCATCAATACAAATAACACAAACAAGTCCAACATCATCAATAATCAACACAAACCAAAACCACTGCCATTTTCAAACAAAAACCATTACCATCATCATTAAACAGACCCAAGAACATTAGCATCAACACCATCTGGAAACTAACACTGATGTAGGTCTGGGCTCCGATCTGGGAACCCAGACACTGATGCGGGTCTGGGTTGGAAACCCAGATCCACTTCAGGTCACGGTTTGGTTCCCCAGATTGGCGTCTGGGTTTGGATGGAAACCCAGACACCGATCTGGGTTTCCAAACCCAGACGTCGATTTGGGTTTGGAAACCCAGATCGACGTCTGGGTTGGAAACCCAAATCCAAACGTCTGGATCTGGGTTTCCAACCCAGACACCGATCTGGGTTTCCAAACCCAGATCGACTGGTGAAGAAGATGAACAGAAGAATGAGAAGAGAGAGAGAGGAGAAGAAGGAGATGGGTTCGATTGGTGAAGAAGATGAACAGAAGAAGGAGAAGACAGAGAGAGGAGAAGAAGGAGACCCAGATCGGTGTCTGGGTTGGAAACCCAGATCCAGACGTCTGGGTTTGCCAGACGTCGATCTAGGATGGAAACCCAGACGCCGATCTGGGTTTCCAAACCCAGATCGATTGGTGAAGAAGATGAACATAAGAAGGAGAAGAAAAAAAAGAGAGAGGGAGGTGTTTTTGCTGGTGAGTGTTAAATTTTTATTATGGGGGCATTTTGGTCTTTTCGTAATATTCATACGGTTGACTGTTAAATTTGACGGAAATTCCCTAACGGAAGGGGGTTGATTGTAATAAAACTAAAAATATTGATCCGCCTGTAATAATGTTTTATCTGGGTAGCTAAATTGTAATTTACTCTTTCAAAAATTATTGATCACAATTAGCTCGTACAAGTCATTGATATGGCAATACATTTTCTATCGCGTGATTCCCCAAAACATGTTCGGTATATCTATATCTGTTTACATCTTTTTGTGTAAGTTTATTTAACTGTATTTCAATTTTAAAATTTACAGGATATTATTACAGAAAATCATTATGTCATCGATGCCACATTGATGTTGTATGTAGTTCTTACAGATAATATGATTTTCTGTAATTTTTAAAATTGAAACATAGTTAGTCATTTAATTTACAGGCACATGCATAAAACTGGGGTAATGCAAGGAATCCAGTTGATCTGATGAAGAGTACGAAACAGTGTTATAATTTCAAATTTTATGAGATGTCCAAGTTCAGTTATGATAAGGTTAAATTAGTGTTCATTACTATAAACTATTCAAAGAAAAAGACATCACTATCACAGTGCAAGCATTAATCCCAGTTTTTAATGTGCAAGTTTTCATTCCAATGAATAATTATAATAGTCACTAGTTTTTTTTATTTTTTTGAAAGAATAGTACAGATTTGTATTGGTTGTAAATGTAATCAAAAAATTGGACGGAATTATGGGATAGCTATCCGCCTACTCAGAGCAACATACGAAAAAAGGAATTGGCAACATAAGTTGTGCGTATTGTATCCTATATGTGTAAAATGTTCCTTGACTTATTTCAGTAGCATTAACTTGTTAATAAAAATATTTTTGTATGTAGCTTGCAATACTAAATAGATATTTTTTTTTTTATTATCAAAACATAGTTTTAGACAATGAATTCAAATCCTTTGGTGTCATCGAATCTGCACAATGACCATCACAACCTAATAGATTCAACTATGGTTTATTTATGATTATGAATTATATGCATTGGTTCCCACCACTGGTTCGATGCGAAAAATGTATGTGATTTTATTTTAAACCCTGCAACGAACGCTTATGTTAGTTATTGTACATTGCATTGGTGATGGTATAACTTTAAACTGCAATAATAACTTTTTCCATACAGTACAAGTCTAACTACCAAAGAATGAAAGTTGCAACTTTTCTAGCAAAGCATCCATCAAACATTATGGTAAGGCATATAAGAGAAACAAATGGCTGTTTATTCATCTATTCATGATACTATGAATAATAAGCAATGACTGAAAAAACATTAAAGTTAATACAAAATGTCCAAAAAGTGATTCAGTGTTTCGACATGGCAATAGATGATTTATTATTTAATTTTTCCAAGTTAGTCATATGCCTTCATTTTATGTTATTGTCAAAGCATCAAACAATTAGAAATTTGTGTTTTCATTAATTGTTTTTGCGTTTTTGGAAAATTTTATCATATAACTGAGATTTGCAATCACAAACTTCATTCAAGCATATGTTGAAATGTGTCTTAGTTTTACATTGTTTTGAATGTGATCGAGGTTTATGCTAACTAAAAATCACCCAGGCATTAAACAATCGATTTTAAACATTAAAATTTTTGTTTATAATAATTTATTAGTGATTTTTAATTATTTCATATTAAGGTTGGCTATTGGGGGTTTTGAATGATCTGTTGGTGGTCTTTTATTATTTCATATGATAAATCAATGTCAATTAAGGTTGCGATCACAGATTTGCAAATATAATTACTTAACCCAAAATGTATTCAATTAGATAATACCATTGACCCTATAAACTGTTATGTGATCGAATCAATGAATATAACTTGACTCTTGTTGACACTCAATTTTAGTTAACCCGGTTCTCCAAGCCCAATACCTGCGACAAACCACACACACACAAAACAAATATTGCCAGGACCAAAACTAACAAAACGCAACAATGTTTTACGTGGTTCGGCAATAACAATGGCCTACGTCCACGACAATCACCCCTTCTCTCTCTCGGAGTAATTATATTTTATTTCACTCTATCCTTTACACTGAATTCTATCTCCTATTTATAGCGGAGATGTTACAATCAGAATAGGCTTAAGAATCTTACAGATAAAACAAAAAATAATATAAATTAATTAAGATAATATCTTTCGAGATTATCTCTTCCATATATATAGCAATTTCCAAGAGTGTAGAGATTCAATTTGCATGAAAATAGGTGAGTCGACTCCTTTCCTATTTTCAATTGATTCTCATTCCAAAATGTCAACTGGTCAACTCTAGCAAATAGTCTGCTCAGCGACCAGACGTTGCATCAAACGGGCAGACTACTTCAAGAATCATATGTTTCTATTGCCGAACAGACGAGCAGACTTAACCGTCCCTCTGACTATCGAGCAGACGAGCAGACTTCCTGATTGCTGAGACTATCGGGCACACGAGCAGACTTCCTGATCGCTGCGATAGTTTCTGAAGGGCACTTATCGAACAGTCTTCTGATTACGAGCAGATTATCTTTATGTTTTTACCTACCGACCAAACCTTCATACAATCACTCCATACTTAACGTTTTAAGATAATCAACCGCATAATTAGGTGTGCTTGGGTATATCTATTACTGAATGGCTATTCTCCTTCTTTTGATTTCTGACCATTTTGACCAGTACCTTCTGGACTTCTCGATTTAATGGGCCTTCGTTTCTGGGTTTTTCTATAGTACCAAAATGCCCACAACAACTCTATTTAGAAAACTATTCACAACATTGAATATGAACCAATATCAATTAAAAACACACAATCTTATAAGACTCTCAGATTTCTATCTTGAATCCAAGAAGACCTTGTAATATGCTGAGAAACTGTATGTAATTCTAAATTTTCCGATAGAGAATCATTGAGAAATCTTTCAAATTCATAGGGTAGTTTACTAAAAATTTCGACAACATACCTATTATTTTTTCTACAATTCCACCCTCTAATACATGAAATCAACATTTCTAAAATATTTTATATCTCAACAACTTAGGACCTCCTATCCTTCTTCCAAATCATATTACAAACACTAGTAATGTTCTATAAAACATGTAAGACAAACTTTCTGTAGAGAAAACACAACTAATAGTATATTTATATCATTTTCAAATTCAACGTGAAAACGCAAACAACTGACAAGTAAATACATATATTACAACATTAAAGTATAAGTACACACCCCTGTGCCTAGATGTCATGGCATGTACAAAACACATATACAATATCAAAATATGATTTTCTTGCATTATTTGATCGAGTAGCCCACCTCTTCCTAAAATTGTCCATTACCACTTTGCATCCGAGAAACTGATTTTTGCTTCATAGTACCACTCAAAACCAATTCAAGACAATTTCTTCTAATATGTCCAGTTTGCCCACATTATGGGTAACCTGATGTACCCTAATGACATTCTCCATCATAACATCTATCGCATCTTTGACACTGAGGAAATTTACGCTTACTCATACTAGTATTTACGCTTACTCATACTAGTATCATACTAACCTATAGTGGATTTAATAGATCCCTGACTAGAACTCGCCCCATAACTCCATTGATAACTACTAGTTTGTCCGGAATAACCACCACCTGTCTTAGGTACCTTGCTACTGAAGTCTCCAATTGACCAACCTTGACTACCACATTTCTACCTCTATTGTTCAGACTTGCAACCTTCCTCAATGTTTTTTCTCTATGCGCAATGCAGCCTCTACCAATTTCCCATAATTGGTATATTCAACAGAAGAGATATAGATCTTGATTTTATGTCGAAGACCCATTTTAATTCCTGCACTTATTTTCTTCATTTTCCACTACAAATGGAGCAGCGTTCGAAAGTTCTGTAAATCTCTTTTCATATGCTTCCATTGTTAAGGAACCTTACACCAACTTGAAAAATTCATTTATCTTCACATTTTGGTAGAAGTTAGGATAATAATAGGCATTAAACTATCTTTTAAATTCATCCCAACATATCACCCCAGTATTCTGCCTTCAAACTGATTCCTACCAATCATACGCTCTATCTTTTAACAAAAACGTGGCAAATGCAAGTTTCTGTTTGTCGAGGCGTCTCATAACTCCAAACACACGTCTAGATTATTCAATCATGATACGGAACTATCAGGATCACCGAATCCATCAAAAGATATAACCCAAATGTTAAGTGCACATTCTATAGTGTCTTCTGGGGCACGTGTTTGCTAAACAGTTATAGTCAAAATCTGAGCAATTCTATCTATTAGCTCATGCTTAGGTTCTAGCATAGGTGGGTTAGGATGGGCCTCTTCTTCAATCTTATTTACTGATTCATTAACCCATTCAGGTGCTAGTTTGTCATCGATCTCTGCTTACGTGGTCGACCAACTCAACACATGATGCTATAACAAATTGTGGTTAGTGTTCAAATGCATGAAAATAAATGCAAGCAACTATGCAATAATCTAAAACCATAAACCAAATACTCTAATACCAAGTTGACAATACTCTCTCATATTCTTATTTTGAATTCAAGAAAACTCAGTGATATGTTAAGAAACTACGTATCACCTCATATCAAAATAAATTTTTATGCTACCAAGCACAAAATACTTATTAATGTGAAAGCAATCAAATAACGAAACACTTATGCAACATCTGGACTAGAACCTTAAAATATCATCAAAAGTGTAACTACAAATATTCGATTAAATTAATAATTCAAGATCAAATCAACAAACGTACATTTCAATATATAATTAGTACTTAATTCAAATTTGAATCAGTCAACTATTAACTACAAGGTTAGTAAAACATATACTTTAATTTTGATATTTCAGCTTAACTAAAGAATGATTTTTTTTTTCCTTTATTACTATCTAAAGATGAAGTAAATATAAATAAAGTAATAAATAGAAGCCATTTTTGTATAAGGTAATAAAATGATTATGCATTAAACATATATCCTAAATTGGGTTTAACAAGGAAAATCAATCAAGAAAATATTGACCTGAAAAAATTACATTATAACTCACAAAACATTAATGTGGAGACTACATGGATCAAGAATTATTCCTTAACAATAAAGATTCAGTTAAGCATATTACAAGGCAAACATTGAGCGAACATGTGAAACTAATATTTAATTAAATATCTATTCATAAGACAAAAATATGCTTACCAAATTTAAATACATAATCAAGGTTCTCACAAATATAAATGTAAGGAATTTGTCACTTAAAAATTATTGTGTGTATAATTGTGAAATATCAATCACATAAAATTATTATTATTTTTTTATTTCATTGTAATGCTCTTTTGTCTAACCTTCAAATTATTACATTTAGTTTGATACTAACAACTAGGGTCGGGTCGGTTTAAAATCGACCAAAACAGATTATGCGAACAAACGAACAGATAAAAAAATAACAACAAAAATTTCAAAAGATTCCAGCTTTCATTTTTTCTCACTTTCTCACCCACCAACAAACAGGTTGTGCGAAAATAAAGATACATCATCTCAAAAGAGAAGCCAAACAACAAAACAAGAGAGAGCGATGGCTATGGAGAGGCCGATGGAGATTGGAGAGCGCTGGTTTGTAATTTTAATGAAAAGTGAAGAAGCGAACAGTGATGGAAGGTGCGAACAACAGACGACAACCAATCGGAGTTGGGTCGACGAACGGCAACCGATCGGGCATAGTTTGGCGTTGGGTCGGGGTTGGGCAGAGCGGTGGCGAGGGTTTGTGAGTGAAATGTAATTATGTGTGTTTGACGGTGGCGGTTTTTTCTTTGTAAAGAGTAAATTTCTATGGCGTCCCTATATTTCGAAAACATATTAATTCTTCCATAAAGTTTCAAAAAATACATTAAATTAGCCTCTCTCATCCCTTGATTGACCTTAATTGACCGTCGTCAAGCCTAACTTACAGCATAAAATGACTGTTTTGCCCTTGTTCCTGCTTAGAACATAAAAAGATCATTTTGTTCCTATTTAAAGTTAAATATTATAATGTTATTTAATAAAAATGTCTCTTATCTTTTGAATTATTATTTAATGACGAAAATACTCTTATTTTATTTTTAAATTATTTAATTAAAAATTAAAAAATTTAAAATAAATATAAAAATATGTATCAGATCGTCGCCAATTTGAGACAATCTAATTACTTCGTTAGATCATTAATTTGGTCTTCGCGCATTCCTTTGCCACAAACCCTCAATTCCACTGTCCTCTCCATGCTTGAGAAAGTTGAGGGCGTACATGTAGTCCTCATCGTCGTCAGACACCTCAAATACTTAAGAACTTCATATTCTGATTCTGGATTTAATCGAACCTAAAAGTAAGTTCTTTCTGGGTTCAATCGAACTCAGAACATGAACATAAAGATCTTCATCTTCCCATACCACAAACCCATATCTTCCCAGATTGAAGCGAACTTGACCCTTACAAACCCAAACATCATTTTCATGTTCACTTCATTCTAGTCCCCAACCCCTCAATCACAAACCCATGTTGAAGTGAACCCAACCCCCACATCTTCATCTTCATTTGTAGACCACAAAACCCAAACCCTTACAAACGTGTTTTCATTACTTATAATTCATTGATCAATATGGATGGAGAGTTCGTAGATCCGATGGAAAGAAGAAAACATATTTTATGATGATTAATTATAAATTGAATATATATTTTACTAAAAATAATTACATTGGAGATGAAAATAAACATTTCTAAATTTTTTTGTCAGGACAGATTCAATTTAAAAAAACAGATGATAGGACGGATTTATGTTCAAAAAACCATGTTTCACAAATACAGAGTTTCTATTCCACCTGTGTCAGAATTGCTCTAAATTTATTTACATTTTAAAATTATTTTAGGTTCGACCGACACAGTCCCCACTGCTTGAGTTATTTGGCCACCACTTCGAACGTTTTACTCTGCCTTTCTAGATGAAAAGCACTGCTATTGAACACAAATTCCAAATTTTGAGAAGCATTTATAAACTTTTAAGCCAAAACCGATCCAATCCCTACTGCTTGAGTTATATGGCCATCATTTTGAAGGTTTTCTTCTCCAGCCTTCAGATATTAGAAGCACTGCAATTGAACACATTTCAGATTTTGAGTAGCATATTTCAACTTTTCGGCCAACTGGGATAAACATTTTTGATACGTATATATATAACTACACAAAAGTATCATTCTCTCCAGCACTGTTACAGTGCTATTCAAATTTAGATTCTATTACAAAGTATCCTAGCATAATACTAATTGCCAAATAACAGTCAATTCACTTTCTTGGAATACAATGATGATTTTGCCAAATAACAGTCAATTCAATTTCTTGAAACACAACGATGATTTCACCAGCTACTACTTACTATCAAGTAACCAAGACGAGAAATGAATTGACTCTACCAACTCTCTCCATCTAACCTCTTCAAGAAATAGTGGTGGGATCTGTGATCTTCCAGCCGATTCCAATATGAGCAGAGGAACTTCCAGTTGTTTGTTTTCAACCTCTTAACAGATTATTTATAGCATTTATGCATTGAGATGTTCAACTCCATGCTCATTCCTCAGAAATAGCCCTCAAAGCAGAAAATTTCCGAAAAGCAAAATTTAACAAGCTTTAACTTGTCAAATCTTCCTCTCAACCAGTCAAGCTCCCTTCTTCTTCTGGTCTTTGTACGACTTGATGACATCCTCCTTTGTGAGCATTCTTGGTGCAATGGCCATGGCCATAAGTTCTTGGAAGAGCAACTTACATGCATATGGAATGTGAACCTGCAGCAGGATCATAAGGCCCAAAATGGGATAATATAAATTAAACTCTACAACGAAGGAACAGCAAACATTTCATATGAAAGATTAGCAATCTGGCACAAGGGACTGATTTTCAATTCAGAGGCATGAGAAATGATTATTCTCACCTGAACAATATCAGTTTTGTTCTTGCAACCTCTACACTCAAATGAATTCTTCTTTAGATTTGCAATAGCTATCAACCCACAACGCTCACAGACATGCACCCTGTAAGCATCACTTTGGTCAAACAACCTTTCTTTGAGAAAGTGAGCAGCACCATGAGCAATCATACAATCACGTTCCATTTCTCCAAACCGAAGGCCACCATCACGAGAACGTCCTTCAGCAGGCTGCCTTGTAAGAATTTGCACAGGACCACGCCCTCGAGAATGTATCTTATCATCAACCATATGCTTCAATCTTTGGTAATATGTGGGGCCAAGGAATATCATAGCAGAGAGGCGTCTGCCGGTGTGACCGTTATACATAGTCTCAAACCCACGCATTTGATACCCACATTTGTGAAGAGCTTTGCTGATATTGTCCACCTAAAATGTATATTCATATAGTAAAAGATGAAAATTTTCCAACCAAATGAAAATACAATACAAGAGAACATAATTTCAACAAGAAATTCTAACAGAGTTTGATACTTACAGTGACATCGGTAAATGGGGTGGCATCACCTTCCTTTCCCATATGAGCAGCAACCTTCCCCATGATACACTCAATAAGCTGACCAATTGTCATTCGAGATGGAATAGCATGTGGATTCACAATTATATCAGGAGTAATCCCTTCCACTGTCCATGGCATGTCTTCCTGTGTGTAAGTCATGCCCACTGTTCCCTTCTGACCATGTCTGCTACTAAACTTGTCTCCAATCTGAGGAATCCGAACAGATCTAACCCTCACTTTTACAAATCTCAACCCATCAGCATTTGTTGTCAATAAAACCTACAAGAAGTTTTAAATTGTTAGGTAAGCAAAAAATGCACCAAATCATTAAAAAGCAATATAACAAAAAAGACCAATTACAACTGTGCATTGAACTTTCTACTACAATTCTAAACCAGTAAGTTCTCTCTTTTTTCCTTCCGTGTTTTATTTTATTTATTTTTTATTTTATCAATAAGCTCCTATGCCGAATAGGCGAATACAATAGAATCTCAACACAGTTGTGCAGTTAAGTAGAGCTCACTTGATCCACTATCCCCGTTTCACTGTGACGTAAGCTTATGCTATGATCACGCCTTGTGTAACGTGAAGACTGTCCCTGAACTTCATCCTGAGCAATAGGAGTGGTCTTTCCAATAATAACATCCTCACCAGAAACTCTTGTGCCCTAAAAACAACACAAATAAATATCAGGAAAATATAATTCAAAAATCGGTGAAAAAGACAGTGAAAGAATCTCATTGATACATACAGGAGGTGCAAGACCATCATCATCCAATTTATCGTAAGAGCCATGCCGCATGCCCTACAAAAATAAATTATGATAAACATCCACTATTTACACAAGCGGTGAAGGTGAATATCAAACAGTATCCTTAACTCATTACTTACCATAGTATTAGATCTATCCGGTCGTCCAAAATCTTCTTTTACAAGAGTTCCCATCTTTTTCTCCTCATCCCTGACAAGAAAGAGTTACATATTGAAATATCTCCATTAAAATTTAATAAACAAGTAATCATACGGAGCGATTAACTATCAACACAAACTAGAAGGGTCTCAATAAAGTAATCATACGGAGGGATTAAATATCAACACAAACAAGAAGGGTCTCAATAATGATCATACCTATATGAACGGAAGAAAAGTGATCGGAAGAACCCACGATCTACTGAGGATTGGTTCATAATAACAGAATCTTCTTGGTTGTACCCAGAATAGCAGGCAATGGCAACAATTGCATTCTGATGCAGAATGATGGAAACAGAAAGATCATAAATAACTACTACTACAAGGGTAAAGAAAAATGTATACCAGAATTATTTACTCACAATGCCAGCTGGAAGCTGCCTAAAGTGGAGATGTTCCATGGCTCGTGTAGTTACAAGTGGCTTTTGAGGATAATAGAGAACATATGCCAATGTATCCTAAGGGAAATTAAGAAGCATAGTAATCATGGTAAATCATTATTTACAGTATGATGAAGTGAATACAATCCAATCAATATGAATCAAATACATACCATGCGAAATTGGTAGTTTGTGACATAGATTCCCATTGCTTGCTTACCCATAGCAGATTGATATGTATTACGAGGGGACTAGTGCACCAAAAACACAACAAAGTAAGACAAAATGAAATTACAAAACATATTTGGTCAGACGAACACCACAAGTAGCTAACTTACCTGATTGTGGTCAGGAAATGGTATAATTGAAGCACAAACGCCCAAAATCAAAGATGGATGGATCTCACAATGTGTGTAAGTATCAGAATAAGCCTCTTCCGGATTAAGCCTGGCTTGTACAAGATCCTGTAATAAGTCTATATTGATCAAACATGCCAGTGTTTCCATTGTTCTGTCTGCTAGTTTAATTAGTATTGCCATCAAGACCTCTTTTAACCAAACAGAATTATTAGACTCACATTGATTGTCATGGAAATCATTGTAGTCTCTTCTTCTTCTGTGTCAATATATTCTATAAATCCCTTTGATACAAGTTCATGCCAGCCACCCTCTTCGGTAGAGTCCTGAAATATAGAATAGCACGCATGTAATTACTGCAAAAAATAATAATAATAATAATATAAAGAACTATTGTAAGAAAACATATAGAAATTTCTAATAGGCTTACTCGCTGCTGCAGTGCATGAATATCCCTTTTCTTTATGAGAAGCCTTTGCTTCTCCACAATGAATAGCGGACGACTGCAGCGACCATAATCAGTATATATCCGTAATTCCTTCAAACGGATATCTCTAACAACTCCCACTTCAGTATTGACATCAACCTGCATATTTATAGACAAATCCACAATTAAGTTAACATGCTTTGAAATTCCTCTCAACATATTATGCTTGTTAACAGTTGACCAACACTACTTTTAAATTATTCAGCAATGTCTATGAGGACATAAAATGTAAATTCTCACTAAATATAATAAAAGATTACAATGTCATCAGTCCATGAAAGTCAAAATTAAAATTGATATAAAATTGCATTAAAAAAGCTCATCTCAACAAAGGAAACAGGAAATTTTCAGTATAAACAATAGGTTTTGATAATTATTTTTATTGTTTGAATTAGTCTATCCAAAAAGTAAGATAATGGTATACTAACCCGTCTCCTCAATCTTCTCAAAGTTTTTACCAACATATCAGGATCACGATGAATACCAACCCAGCAACCATTGACAAAAATTTTTGTTGCTTGAGGTATAACAGCCGGAGAAATTTCCTACAATCAAGGAAAAGTTTAAAATGAAGAGAATTGAAAAGCCAAATAGAATACCAGCATCAAATGCCTTCAACTTCTAAATCATGTACCTCAAAATTCTCTGTTCCCCATTCTTCCAAAAATTCCAATATGGGATAAGCCGCTGATCCAACAGTTATGTACACCATCAATGCGAGATTCTTAACCAGTCCACAAGCCTGAAGTAGTAGAAAAGTTATGTTCATGAGCATCATAAGTGCATAAAAGAAATTTGTGCCAACACTACAGGCAGATATTCATGTAGCATAAAATAAACTCACTTGTCCTTCAGGGGTTTCAGCTGGACACATCATTCCCCACTGTGAATTGTGCAACTGTCTGGGTTTGGCCAGTTTTCCTAATGAATGAAAACTCCATTAAAGAAAGAAGAGGCAGAGGAATGCAAAAAAGCTAGCACAACATTGATGCCAATGGTGACAATATCATCTCTAGTATGAACTAATAATGTTAATTTTTAGAAGATAAAGAGTCTTCACAATGAAAAATCATCACTTCATGCACAGCAACTAAGTAACTTTACCTTCACGTCCTATAGGAGAATTTAGTCTTCGCAAATGCGACAAGGTGGAGGCATATGTTAGACGATTTAACACCTATGAGAAGAATATGAATGCCACTTAAAAATTCCACTAAAAATGATCTCTTTAAAATTTCACAAAGCAGAAGTTCAGAGAGTAAAATACTATTTACATATTCACATGAAAGGAAATATCATCTAAAAACCTGAGATACTCCAGCCCTTGTACCAGCCGCATTTGCTTGACCCCAATTACCAGTAGCTAGAGAGTATTTGAGACCACTAGTAATCGTTTTTGCTTTAATGGCGAATTGGAGGTTTACATCCTTTCCATTGTCAACACACTGGAACATGTACGAACTACTTAAGTAAAACTTACCATTAAAAAAAGGAGGTAAAATTTAGTGAGACAAAGTAGCATTAAAATAACCTTCTGGACATAACCTCTAACATCCCTGGTTAACTTTCTAAACAGCTGCAAACATACAAACAACAATCAAAGATTAAAACTCCTGCAAAACAAATATATTTCCCATTCAAATTATAAATTAAAATAAAAGTAGAACAAACCATTCGAAACAAGCCTCCTAATAATGGACCGGCAAGGTCTAGCCTCTTGTTGCCATAATGATCCCTATCATCTTCAGCCCTCCGGTTAAGTGCACACAGTAGAAGTCGATGAATGATATATCTGACAGAAGCACAAACAAATTTTGTAATTATGCAACTGATTCGGAAGCAGTCACATTGCTCATGCATAGATAGGAAAGACCAGACTTACCCAAAATAATAAGCTTTCTTTGTTTCACAAAAATCTCCAGTACCAACATGAGGAAGCATTTCCTTTTGAAGGATTTCTTTGGCGTACCTGTAAGGAGAATGCAAAAACATTCACCATGAACATACATAAAACATTTAACAAAGGTAAAATAGTTTAAGCGGCACATACTTAATTCTCTTTTCCCTGGTTACACCAACAGTTGCTCCTCTTTTTCCAATGTAATCCAATGCAACCTGCAGAAACAAAGAGTGGTGAAACTGAATGATAGAGTCGTCAAGGATCAACAGCTGGTGTAACAACCAAAACAAGGCATAACATGATCTCAAGCAACTTGATAAAGAAAATATAGTTGCACATAATAAAACCCAACATTGTATATGACACAAGCATCACCGAGTACAACAAGTGTACCTCAAAGATTTTATTAGGTAAGCCAATTGATAAGCATTAAACTAAGACATCAGACAAGCCACCAAACCGTTTACATAAACAGTAAATTAAATATAATGATATGTCAGAGTGTACATAATAGAAGATGCAATCTGTAAGAACAGAAAAGAGAGAAACAACAGCAGCAAAACAAATCATGACAGGTTGATTAACAAAAGAAAAACCTAGACCTTAAATTTATAAATAAATACAAAAATGCTGAACGAGGATGCAATTCTGAAAACAAGAAAAGAGTCTACAATATACAACAAAAACAAAAACAAAAGAAGAAGAGGAAAGCATGCAGAGAAAGGCTCATCCTATAATAGATAAGACATTATAAGTTTATCCAAATTAAACAAAAAGGAAGGATGTAACATCTCCCACACAATTTGGCGTCACCAAACAATTATGTAACCAACACTAGAATCACAAATGACTAAAAGAAATTTCCATGATAGTAATAATGATACCTGTTGATTTTGAATGACAAAAGCTTCCTCTAGGGAAGGTCGAAGCAACTCCATCATTTGAGTGTCCGAAAAGTCATAGCATATATGCTCTAATATATCTTTGTCAGCAACAAATCCCAGAGCACGAAAAACAATAATAATAGGAATTTCAGTTCGAATGTACGGAAGGGTAGCACGAATGTACTGCCCTGAAGAACCCTGTAGCAAATTTACAAAATACAAAGTCAAGTCAGGACACAACAATAGAACATTTGAGAAGCTCTTTAATAACAAATTAATAGAACAATTAACTCTCCCATAAAAGAGCCCCAAACACTGAAAGAATTCCCATTACCCCTTTGGCACTAGTCCGGGAAAGCATTCGCACAAACATCGTGCTGGGCGGCCTGTTCTGAGATTCCGCCATAGAACGAACTTCCGCCACAAATGCGTACTTATTAGGCTGCCTCTTTTTGAACACATAGACATGATTGGTGCTCATCTTTTCCTGAGCTATCAGTACCTTTTCACTGCCATTGATAATAAAGTAACCACCTTGATCATATGGACACTCCCCAAGCTCGGTCAAATCCTTCTCAGAATTTTGATATAACGTGCAATAACTCGACCGAAGCATAATAGGAACCTAACAATATACAATAACAAAACATCAGACCAATCAACATGGAAGGGATACAATTATCAATCCAACAAACAATGATTAAAACTACACACCTTCCCAATGAAAACTTTGGTGAAATCCTGAGTTTCGGTGACTTCTTCACCATCATGTCCTTTTTTAATAACTCTCTTGGTGACATCCACATACAACGGAGCAGAGTATGTAAGATTCCTCAATCTCGCTGCCTTAGGAAATAATGTAGCAGTTTCTCCATCAGACTCGGTCATCATGGGCTTACTCAAATATATCTGACCAAAGCTGATCTTATAGATGGTCTGCTTATACAATCCAATTGCATTCACTAGTCAGCATTAATTTATACTCAATAAACCGTCTCTTTGAGCTGTGCATCTACTGACAAGCTAGAAACTTTTCAATTTCTCACCCTAAACCCTAAAAATAAACGATTAAATCAACAACTAACCTACATAGACATGTAAAAATATATACATATATATCGATAAGAAAGAATGACCTCAGCGAAATCGGACTGGTGGCCAGGGTTATGCTGGGATTCAGGGCGAATCTCGATATCAGCAGACTCGTCAACGATTTCTTGCATGGTGTTCTGGATGAACTCATCGAAGGAGTCGAGTTGTTGGCGGACCAAACCTTTCTCTTCGAAATAAGCGGAAATGACAGCCCAAGCATCCTCCTGTGTGATCTCGTCATCGTCCTCGTCGTTATAGTCTAGCTCTTGCTCGTATTGTATGTCGTCTACCATTTTGTTAAAACCCTAGGAGACAACACACAAGCATACTGTGAATTCTTCCTCGTCCTTTTCTTTTTATAGTCTTTCTATGCAACAACAAGCTTCTATTCTTATGAATTCTTGTTTTTGAACATATATTACTGATTGATTAATTACATTAGAATTGCTTGTGATTTTTCATGCAATTGCTAATAATCATCGGACAGGTAAATGATAATATTCACAAAACCAACCTCGAAGATGGAGAAACAGGAGGAGGTGGAAGTCGCGAGAGGCTTCAAAATCTGAAAGCTCGTGTTAGGGTTTCAGTTTATCTAGTGTGGATCCTGGAACTGACCAATTCACCGCTCATCCACCCCGTTTTGATTATTCGAACGTCGCCTCATTTTCTCATTTACAGTACTTACAAGGTTAAATTCGTCAAAACGAATTAATGCCAGTGCCTTAATGTGGGCATTATTGTCTTTGTGCTGGTCAATGTAAGTCAACAGATGCAAATGGATTGGACACATTTTGGATTAAATTAACTTTCGCGTTACCGATTTAAAATCATTAAAAGGGAAAGGAATTCATTTTTGATTTCTTTGTTTATTAAAAGCCATTGAAAATTTATGAGAATTTCATATAAAAGTAACAAAACTAGAAATTAAGTTAATTTAAAATTGGTCTAATAACATATATTTCAACTTGTAAAATTGTGAGCTCAAATAATATTTTTTCCTTCGACCTCCAAATTAATGTAATATAGAAAAAATAATTAGATTAAGTTAAATAATTATAAAGTTGTATTTGTATTTTTTTAAAAAAAAAAATTATTCGCTTTTTTAAAGAGGTGGTTGTATGGTGAAATGAGATTAAATTAAATAGACATTAAACTAAATAAATTAAAATTATTTAAAATACTTATTTGCATTGGTGTAAGAGAGGCTTAATGAGAAGCAGACACATCAGAACAGTAAAAATAGATTGCGTGGCATATGATACAAACTTTCGAGTGAAGGAGAAGTCAAATCCACTAAATTGTACAATTTATATAATTAATCATCAAAGGCAAGGAACTCACCTTTGAAACCAAAGGATTCAAACTTGATGAATCAACTGAAGAAATTCGAAAGTAAGAAATATTAACCTTCGAGAGAACTGTTCTAATAGATTATTGACAAATGTTCAACATGTACCGAATATCTATCAACATGACAGTAATCCAAGTGACAAACCGCAAATTCCATTGAATACATTATGACACCTGGAATATAAGTTATTATATCTTTATAAAAGATGATTTAACGTTTCATTAGTTAGTTAGTTAGTTAGTTCTAAGGTAAAACACTCACTTTTTAAAATAATATTTGATAAAGTTTGATTTAATCATTGGAATGTGCTCCCAAAAATCACCTCGTGATCGCTTTAACAAGGGTGTTGATTTGTTTTGCGATTAAAATTACAATAAATAATTAAAGCAGATTTCTTTTTGAATGAAGGAGTCATCTGAAGATATTAAGAACTTTCGTACTATAGTTTGAGCTACAACACTTTTAAATTATTAATTTCAGTATAATTATTTTCACTTAGATAATAATTATTTTTTTTGTAATTATTTCGTGCAATAAAACATTGTTGTGCATTGTCTTCAATAAAATAAATTTAGGGATTGCATTTAATCTAGACTTTATTAGATTTTGATGGAATTTATAAATTTTATATGCTTCATATTAATTTTATTATAATTCTTTAAAATATTTCATTAAATCTTTAAAAGAATGATAAGATTTGATATAAATTTATTTTCTTCATTAAAATCATATTAAAATTCATTCAAATCTATCACTTAAATGAAATATGTAAAATTAATGATTTTTTGAATACATATATATTGTATTAGATTCCATATAATTGAAATTGAATACACCAAAATTGCTTTAAACTAAATTAGTTTTAGATAATTATATATAAATAGAACTTAGGTTAAATAAAGGGATAATTGCATTGACACCCTAGGGTATTGCTTAATTGAAACTAGATGAGCCAAGATTGTTTTTCTAGGCAAACACCCCCGGGCTTCATTAACATCATGATTTTTTCCACCAGATTGACCAAGTCTAACTTCCAAAATGTCCATATTGCCCTTACATCATACAAAAATGAAAAATAAAATGAAATTTGAGAAAGAAAGTAAACATCAACGTCGTATTTTTTAGGTCTCAATAAAATTCACTAATACATCTATCAACCTTTATATGTGTATATGTGTATATATTTGTCATGGGCATTTTTAGGATACCCTAAATGGACTGATAAAAGCCTAACACTGTTGACAGAAGTTCAAAACAGATAAAAGCTCAAGGCCTTTAAAGAAGAAGAGACTGTACATTTGGCTAAGACACAGGTTATTAGACAGTTCATCAGATTCTATAAGTCTAGTTCGATAGATGTACAGGTTGCCCAA
The DNA here is from genome assembly GCA_022984855.1 of Dimocarpus longan. Taxonomy (NCBI): domain Eukaryota; kingdom Viridiplantae; phylum Streptophyta; class Magnoliopsida; order Sapindales; family Sapindaceae; genus Dimocarpus; species Dimocarpus longan. Next base: position 19,002,889 of record CM041024.1, read on the forward strand.
GAATACAGCTTATCAGCTATACAAATCATCAAATATGCAGCTCGCCAGTCATACAACTCATAGACTCAGAGCACATGATCAGTTCACAAAGACAAAACTCAGTCAGACTTCGGATATTCCAGTTCTTTGAGACGAGCTCTCAGCTACTACAGTACGCAGGTTCTCCAGTCAACTACAGTTAGAACCGTCAAGCCAATCACAGCTTAAAACGTACCGTACACATCAATACTGTTAGATATTACAGCTTGAATTACAAAAATCTTATCTAACCCACTTGGATCAGCCGCCTAAACAACTTACTTTGACAGCTGTCAAATGCATTTAATGAAACCTAGACGCATTAAACGTAAATCAGACGCATTAAATGTAATCCTGAAACATTAACTATAATTATCTTTATATTTTAACTTATTAGTTGCTACTGTAGCACCTCTCATCCTAAAAATAGAGTGTCGTTTATACCCTGAAAAATAGTGAGAAATAATGGACATAGGCAAAGTATTATGTCGAACCACTTAAAAACTTCTGGTGTCCTTTATTCTTCCTCTATCATTTCTTTACTTTTTCCCGTATGTTTGTTCAATTCATATGATAGCTGCAGTTTAGGCCTACACGAACCTCGTCGGCTAAATCTATATGTTGACAATATTATTGCCAAGAAACACAACAACTCTCTCTTTAATAAAATGTTATCCAACACTAAAAAATCAAGCTTGTGTTTCATAAAAATTGCAATAATCCACAATAAAGAATGATCTTTAAATTGCACAATAAAAGAATGATATATTCAAATATATATGCCAATAATGATATATTCAATTGCAATTTATAAGGGAGATTAAATGAGAAAGTGAAAGAAAGAAATGAAAAGAACGAAGACAAAATTTTAACAAAGTAGCTTGTTTGCTTTTGCTTCTATTATTGGTAATAATTTGAGAACTACTAAATCAATCAAAATGAAAGAGACACCCTTATATACATATTCCAGTCAAATTCACATTACTACCTCCCAAACGTTTTTCAAAACCTTAAACTCCAAGGTATTTCCAAAATCAAAATATAACTCTATTAAACTCATACCAAAGTGCATCTCAAATCAAAACCTTATCTCAAGCCCATGCTAATCTTCAATTCCTAATCATCCTAAATAAAACTTCAAACTTCAAACTTTGTAAAATGAAACTTAAACTAGAAGAGAGATGGTAGTATAAACTAAAAGGTTGGTGTAGGACGTAGTTACTATAGTAAATTCATCTACATATTTAATTGAGTTTGATTAGATGAGGATAACCTCTATCGAGGGATGAAAATGTGTCGACTCATTTTACTTACATTTTTCTTTTTGTCTCAAAATCCTATTGGTGTACAATCTCGTTTGGTGGCTTATATTATATTATATTAATTTTTTTTTTTTTAAAAAAAATAGGTTTAAAATTTACTAGAATAATACAATTTAATATTTAGCTTGTTTTTGCATTACATTAACTAATAGATTTTAATCAATTTAATACAATGGATTACAGATGTTGTATTAACTAATACAAAAGGGAGAGAAACACTGTCTTTCAACAATCGTCCTGAAAATTAATGATCATCTTCTAATAATTTTGGCTAAACTTAATTTTGCCTTGTGTATGCCAAAAGTAAGGGTCGTATGGGTAATTTCCCCTAATGGATTTTAGTAGTAATTGTAAAGTTAATAAATATAATTTTAATAATAATGATGTAATAATATATAACATAATAATAATAATAATTTGAATAACAATAATAAATTTCCATGATAATAAAAAATAATTTTTAATAATAATAGGTTTTAAATATGATACAAAAAAATAGTCTAATAATATTTTGATTATAAATTTACAAAAAAAAAAAATGAACAAAATAAATGCTAGTTAGGAAAATATTATAAAAATTTGATCAAATAAAAATAAAACTAAAATATTATTCTAATATTATAAATTCAAAAATTGGTTCAGTAAATATTTTTTAAGAAAAAAAGTTAAATAAATTATTAGAATATTATTAAAAATTAATAAAAAAGTTAATATCATATTAATATCTAATTAAAAATTTAATAAAATAAATATATCTTTTATAATTTTATTTTTAATTAAAAATATCAATATTTATATAACATAACATAATTCGATCTAAAGTCTAAATCAGTAAAATGTGTCAAACATAATTTCAAAAATAATAACAACATATATATATTAGATAATAATAATCATGGATATCTTTAAAGTACAAAGACATATGAGAGCTATCTCGTGACTGTGCAATCAATGTTCTATCTTATTTAGTTCTTGGTTGTTGTCGAGATAAAATACTAGTAAAAGAAAAAGTACAAAGGGGTATGAGTGTGAGAAAATCGAATTGGACTTATCTAGCTGCAATTAGTTGAAACAATAGGGGTCTCCTAATCAATCCAATACTGGAGTGTGGTGGACCCAACCAAGCCAACTACACTGTCTAGTTTAGGAGGAAACAAAACGAACACCCATACCCAGCAGTTCAGCGCCGCCATCCAGCCAGCTCGCCTCCTCCGTCTGGACGAAACAACCACTGACTCTATCAGGTACTTGAAGCTTCTTCTTCTTTTTATTGCATTTAATATGATTTTTTTTTAATGTTTTTACAGTATTTTCAATTACTATGCTAGACTGGATTAAATCGCTTTATGAGCTTCTTTTCAGTGATCAATGTCGGACGTTGTTTAAAGCCAGTGAGATTATTAATTTTTATCATTATTAGCTAATAGAATCGGCGACGCGATGGGGTGAGACGTGAGAGCATACAGTTCTGTTATCGTTATTTGTAAAATTGAAACAAAAATGGAATTATTTGACATTTTTAGTGTCCGTACGAACAAAAACAGTAAAACTGTATTGGATGTTCGAAAACAATAAATATGCTTCTGGTAGTGTCATGCGATTATGTGAAAAAGTATTTTTTGAAATAAAACCGCATTCATTAAATCTCTATTTTGTTTCTTTAGTAAACCGAAAAATTAATTGTTTAAGCCTGTATACTCTAGCTGCTTTATAAAATCTTTTGCTTTCTACGCAAATTTAACCCTCTGTCATTATCTTGTGTCTCTCTTTTTATTGAAAATATTGAAGCTTTTGGGGTGGAAGAAAGCAAAATTATTGTGGTTTTATACGTTGTGGTTTTATTGTGTATACGCAATTTTTTGGGTCAAGAAACGAATAAGAGAATTTTTTGGAATAAACCTGGAAAGGACCGTTTCTCTGTCACAATGCTCATTATTAAGCTCTTTTGTCAGAAGGAATATATATATATATATGTTGGAATACTGATGTTTGATCATTCTTGTGCTTTTTTTTTTTTTTTTTAAAAAAAAAGATATTGTTTTGATTTCTTGGTGGACCACTTGTCTGCATTTTATATTTATTTCTTTTTTATGATTAAAATTTTTGTTTCATATAAATAAAACATCAAACTTACAGGAATCATTTAATCAGGAAGACTGATCTTCAATATAATTAATTATGGTCCAGTTGGACACACGGCATTATTTAGGCATTGGCCATTCTAATGAAAAGTGTATTGGAAATTACCCAAAATTTTCATAATTGAAGATGGCAAACACTTGATCAGGTGCTACATGTGCTCTAAGTCTTGACAAAAGCATACGGAAGAATTTTGCGCTGTGTTGGTGGGTTAACATTTTGAACTGAAAATGGCAACTATGCCTTCAGCCTCGCCTACTTCCGATTCTCAGAACTCAGCCACCCACCCTATTCAACCTAAGCCTGAGGTAAGCTCTCTCTCTATTATATATACATATAATTTTGTGTTTGATATGATGAATCTTTTGACAGTATTTTTTCATGCAAGGTCAATGATGTGGTAACCAACAATGGGGTATCTGATGCTTATGAGAAAAAGGCTGATGTAGTCCCCAGCCATTTTCCGTGAGTGTTTTCTATTCTTAGACAAATTTATCTTATATATAATGTTTCCTTCTGCTTATGTAAGTCTCTAGATGACATCACAATTTCTCTCTTGTATTAATGTTGGTCGTATTACTTCATTTTCTGTGCAATTAATCACGTGTTATGCTTTCTTGGATCATTTTCCAAACTTTAGTCTGAAATTTTGAAGCAGAATGATTTTTAGTCGGTTAATGTAGTGTATACATTCATTCTTCTCGTATTAAAATTTAGGATTCCTGATAACCCTTTAGTTCGTAGTTGCATTCTTTGATGAGTAGCCATCGTGAAAATTATGATGGACATGTAAGATACCATCCTGCTTGAAAATATTTATTGTGTGTCGTTTTGGCTATGCAATTATAATACATGTGTATCAGTTCTAAAATTCGAGAAAAAATGTTCGTATTCACATTAGCCATTAAGTGTGCAAAATGGACAACTATGAAATTGTTTATAGTATCAGCAGTCTGTGAGCATTGCCAGCAAAAACGTAGCAACCACTTGTTATATATTTGAAAATTAAGACTTGGTTCCAAATCCAAAAGAAAATTTGGTAAAAATATGTAACTTTCTGGAAAGAGTAGTTCAATTGCTGTTCTTTTGCAAACCCACACAAGAAACTGAACAGTAAGGTTTCTGTCACATAGTGACATTTTGAACACATTGAACCGCAATATATATGTCAATGCTAAAAATGTTATCCTCTGGCATGTACATATCTGCACAGAAAAATGCAAAAACGGGTAATAGAGATTGGTATGCTGAGGATTAAGTAATTAAATACTTGTTCTTCTATAATTTTCTTATTAGTTTATTGGAACAGGGAGCATTCATTTTTATGGGTTTGTCATTTTGAGGTGTATTAATATCCTAAGCCAAAATTCAGCCACTATTATTCGTTTTTGCACCTTCTGTCTTACCAAACAAAAATTCATTATCTATTTTAAAAAATAAAACAAAATTCATGTAGATTGTTTCTTCTATGAATGTATTTTTGGTCTTTTAGATCTGTTACATGTTTCCTTCATCTTTGCCAACCAATAACGTTTGCTTCAATTCAAGGTCATTTGCTACAGTATGATCCAGATATCAAAATTTGTGCGTTTATTTTGTCTTATGTTTTTAGTCGGTTTACTTTTTCACAAGGCTATATCTTATAGCTAAGTGTATGGCTGGAAAAAAAGAACTCATCGAACCAAAATTGCATGTTCAATTCAGTTTTTGCCTCTTGGTTGGTTCAGTTCAGCCGTTCAGGTTGTATCCTCCAACCTAAAAGCTGAACCGAAAACCACTCTCTATAAGGAAAAGAAACCCTGTTGAAACCCTAGCCACTCTTTTTCCTCTCATCTCATATCATCACTTTTTCTCTACTAATCGGCCCAGCCGCTGTCCAACACACCCACAAATCACTCAAATCGTTGCCATCCAACACAAAATCAGCACTGGTCAACTCCCATAATCAACTTACTAAAAAGCCCTGCCACTGACAAGTGTCCTCACTCTCAACATACACCTCTCTTGTGCCCGCTTTGACCACTTGAATCATTGCTTCTGTCACGATGGAAGATCAATGCCATTTAGGGTTTGTGTAAAACTAATTTTGTTTTCTGTTGTTTTTAGATTCTCACCCCTATAAAAACTACCTCACTTTCATTTTTTTTTTATTTATTTTTTTTTCTGTTTTCTGTTTGAGTGTATTGTTCATTTTTCAGTGATTTTTTTGGGTCAAATGATTGATCAATAATGGTGGGAATTTGTAGTATTTTCATTAGGATTGAATGATGTCACATTACTGCACCAACCTCCAGAATTCCTTTAGAGTTAAACAAATTTTATCTGTTATTGGTAACAGATCAACGACTTTGGACTTTCTGCTACTTTTGAAATTGTGATTTTTTTTTTCCCGGTTATCTATGCTAGTCGTGTGGAATTTAGATGTGAATTTGGTTAGTGATATAATGAAAAAGAAACTGATTGTGGTAATTTTGATCTTATTCATTGTACACAATTAATTAAATAGATTTCTGTAAGATTTTTCCAGATCTTCGAACGTCATGGCAAGAGGAAGGAGAACCAGAAGTTCTGGCACCCAGGCGCAACAACACGATATCCAAGCGGTAGGACAAATGGCTCCCCCTACAAATAAAGCCGTTGGAGATGATATCCATCCAGCCCCTCGTCAGCCAATCTCGGCGGTCCCTGCGGCTAGGGAGCTTCAGGGATTGCATCAGCGACAAGAAGCACTGCAAAACTCAAGGCAGCAACTCGCAGATGCAGTCAGAACATTAACTCAAGCCCAAGCGCAGAACGCGCCCAGACCAGAAGCTATCGCTCCCCAACAGCGGCAAGAGCAGGTATCACCTCACCCTTCAAATTCTCATTCAAGGGCTGAAGGTCATCAAGTTGGAGGAGAGGAAACAGAATATCAGCGATGGACAGAATTGCACCGAGCAGTTAGCTCGCGAAATAGGGAAAGTTTTTTAGATCACAGATCTTCAGGTCGTGGACTTAGAAGAAGGCGCAGTCCCCAAAACCCGAGGTTAGAAGAACTCCTCCAGAGGGTCCGCCAGCTTGAAAAGCGACCTGGAGCTCGGGAGCAAAATGATTGGTATGGAAAAATGACCCCTCTCACCAGAGAAATTGAAATGCAACCTCTCCCAAGAAGGTTCGAGGTCCCTAGTATTCCGCAGTATAACGGGGACAGTGACCCATTCGACCATCTAGATGCCTTCAACGTTCAAATGGACCTACAGACCACAAACTCGCTAGTCAAGTGTCGAGTCTTTCCAGCAACCTTGGGCGACACTCCACGAGCTTGGTTCAAAAATCTCCCAGCTTGCAGCATAGGCAACTGGGGAGAGTTCCAAAGAAAGTTCATCAGCCAGTATAAGGCTTTAAAGAAACAGCTCGAGCCCCCTTGCTACCTCGCGACAGTCTTCCAGCGACGAGATGAATCGCTAAAAGACTATCTCGCCAGATTCAGAAACGAGGTCAACAGGGTAGAAAATCCCTCGGACGAAATTATCCTAATCGCAATCGTAGCTGGCCTCCGCAAGGATGGAAAATTGTATGAGGATATATTCAAATCCCCAGTGAAGGACCTCGATGAATTTTATGAGTGAGCTGTCAAAGAAGTCAGGTGGGAAGAGGCTTTCAAACCCACGCAATCTGATCAAGAAGATAAGGCAAACCACTCCAATGAAGAAAGTGATCAGGTCGCCAAAAAGGCCAGAAAAGCGCCTAAGGCTAAGCGGCCTCACCGCCATGATAGCTACAGCCCTTTGTCAGATGCTCAAGACAAGATATATGAAGCTGAAAAGGATAAGGAAAATTTTGGGAAGCCCAATCCTTTGAAGGCTCCTATTCATCGCAGAAACCAGTACGGATTCTGCAACTATCACAACGAGATTGGACACACCACCTCGGACTGCAGAGACTTGAAGAATGCAATTGAAGACTTGATAACGCAAGGTCGTCTGCATGACTATGTTGTGACGCCAACGAACTCACAACATTATTAAGCTCGACTATCAGCTCAGCAGCGAGCTCCTAAACAAGAGCGTAAATCCACTGTAAGTGCCTTCACTATATATGGTGGTTTTCACCTCACGAGTATACCCCCAAAACTTGATAATCTTGTGAGCATGTATTTATGTTGAATTTATAATAAAAATTCATGTTATTATATCGTTGTGCTATAACAATTTTCTGATTTCTTTAATTGAATGTCGAGCACAACTGAGGCCATGCGCCCAGAATACCTCTAAAAATGAGGCCAGACTCTTAATGCGACCCCTTCAGGGGTAAGGGGCTTAATATCGGTCGCTAGACCAACCCCATACATACCCTGCAATGTGAGCTCGAGCACATGACAATAGCTCATTGACACGCCTCCGAAGAAAAAGGATCGACTCCAGTTGCAACCTCTTCGGGGTAAGGGGCCTAATATCGGTTCGAAGACCGACCCCACACCTACCTTGTAAGGCGAGCTTGCGTGCATTGCTAACAGAGTATGCGAACTGCAGTAATCAACATAGTCCCAACCATGGTTTTAAAAGGCGAGGGTGGCTAAGGCGCCTCAAGACGCACGTACAAGGCGGAGCAGCTGGAAAAGCCCGCCTCTGGAGGGTGAGGCGACCGCCTCTGACTGCTTCCAGGCGAGGCGCCCTGAGGCAGTCCAGAGGCGGTCCAGACCATCCATTACATGAAAAAAAAATTGAAGCTTAGCACAGAGTACCACACCCAAAAAAACGTACAGACACACCAAAAAAACACACAAACACACCAGTTTTAGAATTGAAAGCTTAAAATAATTTACCACTCCAAAAAAAACACACACAAACACACAAAAAAAAACACAAACTCACCAGTTTTAGAAGTAGTCAAGCATTGGTTTTAAGAGAGAGAGTAGAGAGAGTAAAGTTGAATGTAGAAGAAACCAGAAAGGTGGTGGGATTGACAGTGGTGGTGTGTGATGGTGAGAGCCTCAGAGGAGAGTTGAATATGAGTTTAGACGGTGGTGAAACTTGGAGTGAAGAATGAAAGAGTGAAGTGAAATTGAGTGTTAGGTTTTATATAATAATAACCAATAAAAAATAATAAAAATTAAGTTAGTGGTGAGATTTTTATAGTTTATGTATATAAAATGATAAAAAATTAAAAAGTAAGTTAGTGGGGTGGGAGTTTCAAAAAGAAATAATGATAAAAAATAAAAAATAATAAAATTTAAGGTAATGGAGTGAGATTTTATAGTTTTTATATATATAAAATGATAAAAATTAGAAAAAAAAAGTTAGTGGGTGGACTGCTGCATAAATACATATATATATTGATAATAAATAAAAATAAATTTTTTTGAAATACATAAAAAAATATATTAATAGGTGGAAATTTATAGATATATACATAATTATAAAAAATAAAAATTATGTTAGGGGATGAGTTTTATAGTTTATATATATATAATAAGGAATCATATATATAATAATAAAAAAATAATTTTTTTGAAGGAAAAAAATTAAGTTAGTGAGGTAGAGTTTTATAGTTTATATATATAATATGATAAAAAATAAAATCACCTTCATCACTCAAGTCTCAACACATCTTCTTTTCCATTAAACACTTCAAATTAAAGTTTTATTTTTTTTATTTATATATTTTTCCTCAATTGGACTGAGGCTGTCACCTTGTTCGTCTTAAGGCGACCGCCTCGCCTCGCCTTTCGCCTTTTAAAACATTGGTCCCAATAAGGACATTATGTTGTAGAGCTCAGGTTACGACCTTGTGAGCATAGTTGAGGTTTGAACCTTCATAACTCTCGCTAGAGAGCTCCGGTTACGACCCTTCGAGCGTAGCTTGAGAGGCTTATGACTCAAGAAAAAACATTGTGCTGTATTGCTCGGCTTGCAACTTTTGAGCGCAGCTCGTTGTACAACTCAAGTTGTAATCCTGTGAGCGCAACTAATGCTCCAATCTCTTCAACTCTCGTTATATTAACGAATTCCAACACCTCCTGAACATAGCTTGAGAGGCTTATTATTGCTAATGACTTTATTTCTAAGTCCACAGGAAATTGTGGGTGGTAAAGCCCCCCAGCTCCTAGTTTGTGTTGTATGTATTTTTGGGTTATCCCAAATGGGCTGGTAAAGCCCAAAAGCCCATTAAAACCGTCTCAGCAGACAATGGTCCAAGTTACTGGTCCAAAGAAACGGGTATAACTTTGTGCTCGGTTGTCAGATTATCTATTATGATATGTTTTCGGAATGGGATTTTCGTGCTCCATGATGTGGCAACCAGGGTGGCCCGGTTGATGCTGTTGACATCCTAAAAATTATTGATTTAATGGATGTGTTCTTGAAGTTTACGTTTACAGCCCAGCAAATCTGACCCTCAAGGATATGAGTGTTTAACTTGCAAGCTGGGTATCAATTGAGCCAAAGAACAGTTCATGAATAAGCATACAGACAGGCTGATGAGCGAGCAGCCGCATGAACAGCTCGCGTGACTGTACACAACACCCTGCTCACGTCAACGAGCAGGGTCGACAAGATGAGTAGCGAGCAGATAAACGAGCAGTTTATTGTTACACGTTCCAATTCAGACACGACCAGCCCACAGATGTCTTCAGTCCAGCCCACTGATCAGGTCGCTCATTACTTGAACAAGTTTTCTCAGAATACGGCTCCAGCGACCAGACCTTTCCAGCGAACTCCAGCTCGCCCATCAGATCGCCCAGAGCTGTTCGCCCCAGCTATTCGAGAACAACGTGGCGTGCACATCAAATCTTTCCCAGAATGATAGCAGCGCTGATTATAGAACACGCAACTACCAAGTCAATGGATCATATCAAATCCCGGATATTAAGGGTGTTAGTTGTGGAAAGTAAATCAATATTAAATGCTTTCCTATTTGAGTTGTATTAAAACTATAGCATCACCCCCTCTTTATAAATAACAACAAAAACAATGTAATGGGGGATGGTTTTTTCTAGTCTCTCTCTCTCTTTATAACTACACAAAATACGAGTCGGCACCATGGACGTAGGTCATTTTAAGGCTGAACCACGTAAATCTCATGTGTTTTTCTTCTTCCTCTTTGCCTCTCTTCTTGTTTGTTTGTATTTTTCACATATCTGCAGTCTGGGCTTCACGAACCAGCAGTTGACCATTATTTTACGTCAACAATTTCTTTCTCCATTTCCAAGTTTATAAAACTAAATGAACCAAACCTGACCTAGCAGAGTTTTGCTCTCTCCAAGCTATGTGTTTTGTTCTGTCAGTACTGCTAGTTTGTCATGCTGCAATAAAGCCCTCATTGTGGGATGGTTTCTTTGTTCATTGGGATGCTTTCTTTGTTCATGAACATTCACATATCACTTAAGCATGGTCCTTTTCTTATTCATTTTGGTCATCTTAGTATTAGCTTTACGAATTATATAATTGTAGGTCACATATATATGTCATGTAAACTGTAAAGTGTTTCTCTTGGGAAATTTTTGTTTGAAAAACTCGACATATTAACTCGATAACTGGTACAGATCCTTTGGCAATTATACAGTTTTTTAATAGGATGTCTGCAGAGTTAGTTATATTGCTCTGCTTTATTTTTCATTAAATTATATGCTTTCGTTTTGTGATAATCTTTTTGCCACACTCTCCATTACACCTGCACGACACAAAGTGCATGCAAAAGACATACGACATATGCCATTTTCGGTGTGTGTGTTGTAGACATATTACACATACATGCTTTATATTGTATCCTCTACTTGAAAAAAGTCAACACTATTTTTGATGCGTCCTATATTTGTTTGATAAGCCACATACCTGTAAGCATTTTGTTATCTATTGAAAAGTTAAGTTCTTGATTCAAATGGTGTGATCGGATATGATTCACTTGCTATAGCCATAAACTAACTTTTTCAGTGCAGTTGATAATCAACTTTACGTTAATTTAACATGTTAGACTGTTACTAGCCTATAGGTCTAGGCTGGAGGTGATATGATATATTTCACTTTGGTCAGGATTCTTGAAAGCAAGGAATACAATGAGAAGTTCGAAAAATATGAAGCTGAATATGCTCAACGGCTGATGTCAAAGTACTTCTCTAAGAATAACGTTTATGGGGGTAAGCAGGTTGTTTCTCTTAGTTTTTTCTTGCTCTTTTATGGTAATGAACTTATGTTTTATTTGTTTGTTGATGGACTAGTTAAATTAGTTTTGTGGATTTCTTGTTCTTCCAGATAACATATTTGACGAGAAAACGACAATAGATGATGAGACTATAATGTCAAGCAGGTAGGATGAAATTCATACAGGTGTTTATGACTTGGAATCTCTTATGCTGTGTCATGAGCTAAATTTTACTTTATTTAGGTGGCCCTGCACTAGATCATTTGCAGACCCATTGCAGGTTTTGGATGACCGGAATTCCAGCACTTCATCTTCTTCAGCAGAGACCCCAAATAATTTCTCAAATGGCAACCACACACCTAAGAATAGTGGTTAAAATATCAATTTTCTTGGTCCCTGTGAAATATGGTGTCGTGTATAAATAAATGCTATTGCCTTTTCAATATCATCCTATTGGCTCTAGCTCTTGGATGTAAAATAGAAGGGCATTGAAGGATGGATAATGATGGAAATGAAAATTTTAATTTAACATGCTTCCGTTTTTTGAAATAAGTTTTACTCATGCTAAATGAATCGATTATCAAAAAGGAACAGAGAAAAAGATAGTTAATAAACATTGCTTAAAGCATTCGATTAATGATCTATATGCTCAAGGATTGTGCATGCAGTTGCTGATGGAAAGATGGTTTTTTGAAAGCCATGCTTGGGCTCGTATGCTCGATTTACTCTTTTATCTGTTTAAAGTTACTCTATGGCCATTGCATGTTACTGCGATTCAAGAATTATGCTGTTGCAACAAAAAGTAGGATCCTCTGACTATTGAACTAGTATCTGATTATTATGTTTCCTTTATTACAAAGAAGCAAGAACATCTGAGTATTAGGATTGTGTGACTTAAATCTGCCCTTTGAGACTCCCCTCAGTTTATAACACAAAATTTCCAATCTTGCATCATATTGTCTACTATGGATCACTGTATGCAACAAATGATAGTTGTAAGAGTTTTAAGGATTCTTAGTGACAGGTTATGTATCCTGTGCCCCTCCTTTCAATCCATATATAATCTATCACATATAAAACATTTTCTATGTAAATAATCTAGTGTATACCTGTGTGAAAAGCAATAGGAAATGAAACTAGGCTGTATCATTAGCTAGGGATGGATGGAGAGAGTTGAAGCTTCAGCTCTCAGTTCAGCTCTCAGGCGACTCACATTGACTTCATCGAAACCTTTGAGAGGTGATAGAAGGTCAGTGAGAAGTATTTGCAGGGAAGAAACCTTCTCCTTGAGCTGAGCATTCTCTTGGAGGATCTGGTGGTTGCTCTCTAACAAGCGAATGACCTTTTCCGATAGCTGATGGTTGAGAGTTTGAACCTGATTAACCTGGAACTGAAGCTCTTCAATGAGTTTCTTCTTCCGCATACGTGATCTTCGAGCAGATTCTCTGTTGGATATCACTCTTTTCATTCTCTTCTCTTGAATAATGTTCAGTCTGTGGTCTCTTGCTTCATCTAAGGCACATCCTGTGCTGAGAGAGGCACTTGGAGAGAACACATTTAGTGGGACATGAAACTGGTAATTGGGTAAGAGTCTGTTGTGGAAATTTGTATTCCATTCTTGATTTTGTGAACGGCTGGCTAATTCAAGGGGCTCAGTATTAGTGAAGTGAGTTGAAGAGGATTGTTCTGTTTTGTAAGTGGGACAAAGAGGAAGAAGATTTGCAAGTGGATTTGCATGATGTCGTTCCTTCAATTCATCCACCTCCATGGCTTGAATGTTAGTAGAGAGAGAGAACGAGAGAGGAAGAGACAGCATGAAGAAATATATAGTTCTATGAAGGAGTGAAAGGTCAGCTTTTCGCATAAATAAGTGTTTAAAAGAATTTGTTAGCATGCAAGCAAGAATATATATGATGGTCTTCTAATTTATGCGGGTGCTCTTGATGGTCATGATTCATGAACACATACATGTACTTTTATTTTTAAGGTAAAATTGTACTGGAGACCTTGATCTTTGGGACTAAGACACCTAGATGGAAATGTTTAAATATTTTACACATTCCCTAGTACTTACCTATGGTTAAAGACTTAATGTTGGGTAGTGAGGGGATAATTATTTTCAATTTTTTAATTGAATCTTCACCGTTTAGATAGATAATAGTGATTCAAAATTTTCTTATCTTTTTATTTAATTTTTAAACAAGTTGTAAATGAGTTAAAAAGATTATATTACCTTGCAATTGGTTAAAGTTAACAATCAAACTTGATTAAATACTTAGTGGAAGGCAATGGGTATTAATTTATGTAAATTTTGTTTCCATTCATCAAAATTCAAACCTTCAGTAGGTATTTAGTAATTAATTCTAGTTAAATACATAGCATCATAATTCTAGGGGATGTTGAGTGTGGTGGGTTGCTTCGGTGGTGATAACCCCACTTTGTATACTTGTGTGTGCCAAGTTTGAACTCAACAGCACTAAAGCATTTGGCAATTTTCTCCTATTTTTTGTGGGTTGACCTCTTCCGTTTCTAAGAGTTGATTCTCAAGCCATACCACAACACTTATCTTAGTTGTACTTTAGGTTGGTCTTAGTCATAAAAAAAAATAATAATAATAATTGTAGGGGTTGTTTATGTCAAATACTCATGCTTTTCTATGTGGACGTCTTAAGGCTAAACATTTATGAGTGCAATATGATTTTCCATTTTTATGCACAAAGATATACATGGTATACATGCACATATAAGCTTCAGACATAGAACTAATGAACTTTCGAAACTTTAAATTGTTCTAAAATCATTTTATATGCATAATGTTTCATAACACTTATTTTTTTTTTTTCAATAACACATGTTAAAGTGATACAATGATAAATATTTTTTTATTTTTAATTAAACCAAAATCATATCAACACCTGAGAAAAAAAAGGTTAAAGTTCCCGATTTTACGGTTGAGCCCACGGAAAGATCAAACAAGTTAAAGAGAATGTGACAGGGGAGAGTAATGCTTACATGATAATTAAAGTTACATTAATGAGGTAATTGAAGTTGTAAAGCAATCAAAATTTTCATTTGTTTCATAGTAGATATACTTAATCAGAGGGCATCAAGTATGCTTTTTGACAAACAGCACTTGGAACTCTTTCTAATCCCAATTTGGTAAAAAGAACGAGGAACACGTAGAGATCATTACTAAATTTAATGACACTTTCTCAGGAGAAATTACGGTTTTGGTCTGTTGGCAAATCAAAGCAGAGCATCCAGCTAATTGCCCACGTCGCCTCGTTCTTACCAAAAACGTTGTCCTTTCCCATTTGGGGTATATGATCTATAGAAGCTGCTTTAAGCAACTTCCCTATTTATTTATTTTATCGGGATAAATCTAATTTTCTTCTCTAATTTGGTATAATAGCTAAAAAATTCTATAATTTTAAAAAATCACTAAGTATCCCTTATAGTTTATAAAATAGTAACAAGACCCCATTATTTATCAAAATAACCAAAAAAAGCTCCCTAGTGTCAATTTAAACACTAAAAATCAATATTTGATCGTTAATTAAGAATGACAAAACCGTTAATTTGGTATTAAGTTAAAAAATTTAAACAAACAAATGAGTGTCACACGTTAGAATATATTTTTTAAAATAATTAATAAATAAAATAATTTAAAAAAATAATTTTTTCTGATTTATGTTCATCGTTCATTATGTTGATGAATGGTGGACATAATTCGAAAAAAAAAATTAAAAATAAAAAACAAAAACAAAAAGAATGCTTAAGAAAACACTTCTCCCTCTCTCTCTCCTTCTTCGATCTCTTCTTCTTCTTAATCATCTTCTCTTCTCCGGTCGCTTCTTCTTCTTTTTGCTTTCTCTTTTATTTTTTTTCTTTCTCCCTTGAAGCCTTGTTGGAGACTAACCAAATTAGAGTTTGATCTAATTCGTAAAAGCGAAGGAGACATGGATCTAATCCACGTTGGTGGAGTCCAATCTCTTCCACTAATGTGGAGTAGATCCATTTCCTTCATGCTTTTCGACAAAGGTGGTTATTTGGGTTGTTTGGGTTTGCTGTTGATAATTTTCATTTAATGTGATTTGGGCTTTTTTGGTTTTGTTTTTTTGTTTTTTTTTTAAATTTATTTTATAAATCTGGGTTTGATGTTATGAGTTTGATAGAGTAGATTCATTTTCCGTTGGAAACCCAGAAGACATTTGGGTTTCCAAATGATTTGAAAACTCAAAACACGATCTGAGTTTCCAGTTGAGGTTCCAACATCTGAGTTTCCAACATTGGAAACCTAAATGTTTCAATTGTTTGAAAACGTGGGTTTTAGATGATTGTTTTTTTATTTCATTGGAATTTTTTGTAATTTTTTAAAATTTTTTAATCTTTGCTATCCATCATAGAGATGGACGGTGGAGATTAAAAAAGTAATAATAATTTTTTATTTTGATTGATTTTATTTTATCATATTTTAATAATTTTTAATATTATTAAGTTAAATATTTTGAGAGTAAATTGGTATTTTGTTAATTTTATTTTTTTAGGTTTTCTATAATTGAGGGGTAATTTTGTCTTTTCACATACTGACATTGTTAGACTTCATTTATCATTAACAGAGCCAACAGATTGGGTAAAATGAGATTTATCCAAACCACATGAGTAATTAGCAATTAAGTCAAAAAATAGTGGGAATAATAGAATTATCTTTTCATTATTCGTGACGGTAAATCCTTGAAATAAGTAAAACTATAAGTTTGAGAAAATAACTTGGTCCAATGACAAGATCAAGTTCACCCATCAATACTTTTGAAATAGGTTATGGATTCAATTCACTAAAGTTCCACCAAGGAGTGGATAATTTTTTCATTTTATATGAATAACCCCCTCCTGTCTACTTAGGAGCAGATATCCGACTTGTGTCATAGAGTTATATTTGGAGATTCCGGCAGGTTATAAGTGTAATTGTAAATATACTTGTAATATTAGAAAAAAAAAAAAAAAAAGAAGGTAAATCTACGAGTTAATAGCAAAATTTAACCTTATAAAACGTTTATTGATTAACCATCAATATATTTTCTTACGCAACATCCCATAAGAGCACATCAGGACAAATGAATATATGTAGAAGTTTTTTATTGGCCCCATCAGATCAATTTACATCTAAGTGCCAAATCTAAAGTTTTACATTTTGTTTTTGATCTTAATGATGCATTTATTAATTGAAAATAAAAATGAAAGGGAATCAACTTTTAGAAAATACTGCAATTATAAATTAGAAATTAAATTTCTTTTCCTCTCAATAATTTCTAATTAATTAGCCTTCAAATAATGAATTCTTTAAGTTAACGTATTTTTAATTTCAAGAGTTCATTAAAGACAAATATGCATAGTTCTTGGATCCCACACCTGAAAATAACTACAAAGTGTAATTAAGTAACTATATCTCAATGTAAAGTGAGCTTATTTTAATAATTTGATTATATTTTTTCTTAAACCCATTTTTGACTAGTTTGCCCACACCAACCTAATCTAAAAATCTGAGTGCTTTCCTTAAAAGAAAATGAAAGGATAAAAAAATCTGAGTGCTTTATATGTGGCTTTTTTTAATCATATTAGGCGACTAAAGTGTCAAATACTAATATATTCATACTTAAGTTATGATCGAAAAAAGGAATGATTTAATTTTCATAGTATAAAGTTTGATCCAAATTAAGAGCGGCGGTGACACTAACTTGCACGTATTGTCATGTATTTTATGTCTTTTAATATTCATAAGTATTTTAAATCATCGCTAATTACACCATCTCTTACCAAAAATGGATGAGTATCTTTCATTTATCCTAAAAGATTAAAGGTTTTAGAGATCGTTTGTTTTTTTCACTTAACACTTAATAGTGCTGAATTGCACCTGTTAAGATGTTTTCGTATGTTTTTTTAAGTGGTCAAATCACTTAAAATTATCAAAAAAATAACTGAAAAAATTAAGTAAGAATTTTTAACTTTTCACTTAATTGCAAATAACTTAATGACATTTAAAAATTTTTATTCCAAATCCATCTTTCCCAAAATAACATAATTTCAAATTTATCATAACTTTATATTACTCAAATTTTCATTTTTTTTCCTTGATATTTATAAAAAATATATTTAATAAGTAAAATCTAAATACATCTCATCTCAAATTGTCTTAGAATTGAACTAATATATTTTAATTTACAATTTAAACATTTATTTTTTTTAGTTATTTTCTTAAATATATTAATATATTTAAATATAAATATGGCTAATACTACTATTTTTTAATCATATTTTAATTATTAATAAAACATTATTAATATGCACATAAAAAATATTTTAGAATTTATTAAATTATTTATTTTTAAATGTTTGTATTAAATTGATTAAAATTACATAACAACAAATAATAGAAAGGGTATAAATGTCAACTTATTAGTTTTCAGATAATTTTAAATTTAAAAAACAAACAAGTTTACAACATATTTAGAGATAAGGGAAAAAAAAAAACAAATATGGTATTCAGATTTCAAATTTCAGTCACTATTCAGTCTTTAATTTTCAACAGCACTATTCAGTCTTCAGACAAAAAAACAAACGACTCTAGTCTCACTCTTGTTTTATTAAATACAAGATATGAGAAATATTCTTCTCTTGCTAGAAGTTATTATCTCTCTATTATGTTATCAATAATTCATCTCGACACTAGTTGATAACCATCCCTCACGCTAAAATTGAAATTCCAAATTCAATTTCCCCCTTCTTAAATCCAAATTAATTAATTAATTAATTAATTAAATTATACAATTTGATTACCCTTAATAAAGTTGTAAAGTTACTTTTAATGGTAAACATGTAGGGAAAAAAAAAAAAGCCAAGAACGGTTTCACGATTTCTTATACATGAGTTAATGAATTTAAGAGTGCTCTTTTACTTTTTAAAAACTAAAATTAGTATGGATTTTAAAATTATTATTAACTTTTTGAAAAGAGTTCATTTTAGTTGATCATTTGTGTTAAAAAATAAATGCATATAACGAATCATGCTTTGCATCTTTTAATTGTCAACACTGGTGATGCTAAAAAAATCATTTTATAATTTTGATGCTAATTCAAACTCATTTTCACTTCAGTACTAATTTTTTGACATTTACGCATCAAACAAACATCATATAAATTTGAACACCTACACATGCCATTTCTTTTTTTCCTTTCAAATAAAAAAAAAAAACAATTCTTACAAGCAACATATGTTACAATCCGTCATAATTATGATATTTTTGAAAAATAATTATGATAGTTTTAATCATGGCTTTTACATAGTAAATCACGACCATCTTAACTTGATCTATTAAATTAAAATATTTTTAGGAGATAATAGTCGTATGCAATTACAAATTATTGTAAAATAATTTTTTATTTTCAATAAAATTATAAACAAGGGACCCTATTGTTACTCCAAAAATTTCTCCTATACTCCGATACTTCCTACACCCATTTTAAAATTTTATAAATTGACCATTAACTCGTTACATTATAAAATATCAAAATTAACCTTAGTTAATGTTAATCACTTTAATATGCAGGGAAAAGCAAATATTGCTAAATTAATTCATGATTTCCTTATATGACAAATAATCAAGTACAAAAATATTGAAAATTAATTTATAATTCAAGAATACTTTTTTAATTTTTATAATATAATTTTGAATCACAGGATATTATTTGAATATAAGTTTATTAAAAAATTATTTGATTTTTTGTGAGATAAATTTTGTATTATAAAAAAGTTAAATAATACAAATTTTCTAGATTCATGATCGTTTTTTGGACGTTTCCTCTATTTTTAATATTTGATTAAGAAATGGATAAAAAAAATTCACACACCCTAAAATTTTTCAAAAAGTAAATTATTTCATTCCTTTTATCATCCAAATGAAAAATTACATCCAGATTCAATAAATTCCATTTAAATTCACCAAATTCACTTTTATTAAGTTTTTTTTTTAAATTATTATAAGAAAGTTAAATAATACAACTACAAAAGAAAAAAAAAAATTCATACACCCTAAAAGTTTGCAAAAGATTTTTTTTTTTTTTTGGTCTATTCAATAATTTTTTTTTATCATCCAAACAAAAAATCACATCAAGATTTAATAAATTCCATCAAATTTCACCAAACTATACTTAAAGGATGTGTTGAAAAATTTTAATCATATTGAAAATCTTAGTATATAAAAAGTTTCATTAAAATATTCAATAATTTTGTAAAATAAATTATATTAAAATAAGTTTCTCAGAACTTAAAAGTATATCATAATCATAAAAAATTATTATTAATCAGAAATTAATTTTAGAAATTAACATTTTTTGCATAATTATTTGTAATATAAGGAAATTTCAAATTGAATCTAGTAAGATTTGCCCTTACTTCTACATTGAATAGACTTATATTGCTTAAGATCATATTTGATATGTTAAAAGTAGGGATAATTAACCGTGAGAAGAATTTTTTTACGTCTTTTTACAGAAAAGAAGAAAGAAAGAAACTTTAATCTTGGCTTAAAGGAATCTATAACACTCATTTCTATTTCTTTCTTTCTTTCTTTTTTATTTTTTATTTTTTCTAAGTAAGGATCTATAAAACTCATTTCAAAAGCAAATCAAACTCATCAATAAAGTAATATCCATCATCTAGTAATAGTTAGTGCTTGTATAAAATACTTCTACTAATGATTATGCATTTTTGTTTGGAAAAACGGTAACTTGTTATTCAATGAAAGACAATTTACTTAAAAAAGAATAAAATTTTAATCATTTCTCTTTCTTATTGTAAGCATTTGTAAATATTTATATTTATTGTTTGTTTAGAGTTTATAACTTACTAGAAGCAGGATGGCGTGGCAACCTTGTTTTCTTTATTAATGTTTTTGTTTGAAAAGTTTTGTTTTATAGCACCTTGGTCTTCTAATGACGATTGAAAAGTATTTACACCAAATGCAGATGGCTTTGTTTATTATTATTTTCATTATTTTATCTTTATCTTATACCAAATAAATTAAAAGTTTCCCAATATCTAATGAGTTAACCCGTACACTTAGTGGACTTATGACTCTAAAATATATCTTCACAAACACTAAAATTTTTTCCACATAGGATTGCACATAATGAAATTTAAACACCTCAATATAGAGGCAGAAACTAAAAAACCTATTTACGGACTAATAAACTAATATAAAATATTTGAAGACATTAAAGTAAATTTTTTACAAACTCGAGAAATATATCTATAATTTTTAGATACTGTGTTTGAACATTTGGTAACTGGCCCCCGTCAGCCTTCTAGTCCTGCCACTGCCATCAGAAGCGTGGAAGTGGAGTGCACACCGATTAAAGAAACAGTGATATAAACAAATTTAATAGTTAGATTGACAATTAATCATGAAAAAACAATACGTAAATAAGTAATTCACTATAATAGCCAAATGTGCAGTGATATTTGCTTCGCCTAGGGAACAGACAATCAGAAAATAATTCCAAGTAACCTAATGAAATAATGGAATGTGAGTATGAGAGAGGAAGGGTAGGTAGGTTGGCAATAGATAAGCACGGCGTTGCGGTCACAAGTGTCACACAAGCAGTCTAAAACAACAAACACATTTGGCTACTTATAAGAACAACGGCACTTGACCTCGTCCACTGAAAATTATTCTAGTCAGAGGTATGTATATAATTTAAAATAAAAATACAAAAGAATTATTAATTATAAATATATAAACATAAAACTATTTATTTTCAGATGTTTTTGTTCTCTAGATATTTTTCTCTTAAAAGAACAAACGATTAACATTTACATTTAGACATTAGAAAAACAAAAAAAAAAAACATGTTTTTTAAATTTCAGATTTCAATCATTAAAAACAAACAACCACTTAAATTTCACTTACTTCCTTGTGATTTTAGCTAACCACAACAAAATTAAACCACATTTCATGACATCTCAAATCGTCTGAAAAGAAGCAAGGACGTGACATATAAAAGTTGGGTCAGAAAGCCTTAAAAGAAAAACATCCATTCAAACATTACCAGCAAAGCATTCGAAGTCAAATGCAGTAAGATATACCTCTATATTTTAGGTAAACCTCAAAAGTCATTTCCCATTGAGCTTTTGAGTTCTGAAATAGGAAAGCAATGGGCGCTTGCAACTTGCCAATAAGTGAATATCATTTAGATTCCATGGATAGATAGAAAGTCATTGCCACAAAGATAAGGTACCATATCCACCAACTCACAGCTAGATATAAAACTAGTGAGAAAATCCACAGACTCAATACTTCCAGTAAGGCCAGCAGACAGTAAATAAAAATCCACAAACAAAGATAGCTAGTTGCATTATTTCAAAAAAAAAAAAAAGATAGCTAGTTGCAGCTCCTGGTATTTTAGCTTCTAACAACAGAATTTAAGTGCCTAAAGTTCTTGCATTTGACTAGGTTTAAGTACATCATAACAGCAAATAGAGAAGGGTGTTCCCATACTGATCTAATAAGTGTTCAGTGCATATTCAGCTATAATATGTAGAGATTTACTGTCAGTATCTGCCAACCTAACATTACTATAGTCAACAAAACACCTTCCTCATTAATAAACAAAATACAAGGGAGACTTCTATGTAAACACTCCATTGGCATGTATCCAATAATATCTTCCAGATCCCACAGCAAAAACAATTCATTATCATATATCCAATATTATCTTCTAGATCCCACTGCAAACTAACCAATTACAGCTTTTCTAAAATATAAACTTCAACAGTGGCACTAATGGAAGATATAAGATTATAAATAGACGATTAGTATGTGTACCTGAACACAATTGCATTAGTCAAAGACCATAAATGAAAAAATAAAATGAGCGGCTACATTGAGCATCTGAGAATCTAGCAAATATATATAGTCATTTACACATGATTGAAGAGCAATTACTGACTCCTATATGAAGCAAAATATTCAGATAACAAGAACACGATGCAATGATAAGACGCATCATGCATATTCTTTGTAGTTGGTGACTTAAATACTTCCTAGAAACAAAATATATAAAATTATGTTGCTAAAGACCATGAAATAGTACACTGCAAAAGGTAAGAGATGATTAAGCAACTTCAGAGAGGTATATACTGCAATCTATTTGCCAACAAACTAACTGATTAGCAAGCACAAAAAGACCCATCTTCAACCTCTAAATAGTATATTACAGTTTGTATCCCCTTCAACAAAATATATCAGAACTATGCTTTAAACGGACATACATTACATTTTTACACTTGTTCCAGAAAATACAATTACAAGGCCAAACAGAAAAAATAACAGAACAAATATATACATTCAACATTAATTAAATTCAAAAATCAAAAGAGTACAATGCAACAATTAAACATTCTTATACTCTCACCAAAACAAATAAAATTGCCAAAAGATATCTCATAATCTTCTAGCATATAGATAACCTCTTTCCCACAATATCTTGAATTTAAACAACCTACTGCTCAATAAATAAAAAAAAACTTCAAATTCATATGTTAACATAAATTACCATCACAAACTATGAGGAGTCCTCCGGTTCCTCCTCCTTTCATACCCAGCATCATCTGTAGGCAACTCATAGCGACAAACAGGGCATGTATTTCTAATGCCTAGCCACGGTACAATGCAATCCCCATGATACCGATGAGCACACGGTAACTGCTTTGCTTTCTCACCAACGCTGATCTCATCTTTACACACCGCACAAAGAGCATTATTACTCTCCACATCCTCTTTAGTCAAAACAACCTCGGGAAGATTATCAACAACAGATTTCGAGGCCGGAGGCCGGCCCATCCAAGCATTTTCATTCTCAGTGAATTGCCCAAACAACATATCATACTCTGCAGTATGGAAAAAATCATCATGTTCACCAAAAAATGGCTCGTCATTATCATTCTCCATCTCAGGGTTCGTCCCCTCCAAATTATTAGCATTCAACAAAAACTCCCACTCCAGATTCCCATAACCTCCCACTCTTTCCCCGCTAACAACATCCTCAGGTGCAATTATGGGTGAAATCGAAACCGAAATCGAATTCTCATCATCATTATCATCAATAAACATACTCAAAACCTCCCTCTCATCAAGTCGACCGTCAACTTCCTCCCACTCGAAATCCTCATTGGCTTCTCTATTATCCTCCAACTGAAGCGAATCCCAACAAAGAGGGATGCTCGTTTCATCATCATGATCCTCTTCATTTACATACTCATCACCAGAATTCACTAAACTAATTCCCATCGCAATCTCACGTTGATTATCATCATCAGAATCCGAATCCGAGCCGAATCCAATAACACGAAGCCCTGACGACCCCACCTCACCAGAAACCCTCCTCTCAACAAAGAAATCATCAACAACATCATCATTATCAATATCATCAATAACAAAACCACAATTACTATTACTATTCTCACCAATATTATTACGATTATCGCTATTAGAATTACTATTTCGATTCTCGTTTTCACGACCTGTCAAAACACCAAACCCTAACCCTAGACCCAAGTCCAGGTCCAGACTATCGATACAACCTAGTTCATTATCCCCATCAATAAGACCAAAACCGGACCTGTTCAACGGATCCGCATCCGAACCGGCAGCACGCATCACCTGAGATTGCTCCACGCGTTGTTGGAAGAGATCCATGACGAAATTGACCTGGTTCTCGCGGTGATCGAGGAGATCTGGGTCGTCGTTGCCAGCCAGCGACTCGGTGTCCGATGCGTCGAAGTGGATATGAACGGAGGGCTGGTGGCGGTGGCGGTGGCGGCGGAGGTGGGGGTCGGAGGGCGGTTGGAAATCCAGTTCTTCGGAGTAGAGGTCGAAATCGTGGTGAGACCAGTGAGGGAGAGAGTCGATGGTTAGGGATTCGTCGTCGAGGTCATGGTGGAGGTGGAGGTACGCCGACACTTGCGCCATTTTTATTGTGGGTTTTTTTTTTTTTTTTTCCTGACGTTGAAATAAAATAAATTAAATTCGTTTGGGTGCTTCCCGGTTTTTGAATGTTTCGTTTCCAGGTGAAATGCTGGTGAGATTGTGGTTTTGAAGGTTTCTAAGCGCGCAATTACTTAACTGACCTCTTGTCACATTGTGTTTCCCGAAAGTAGAGGACTTTATTGTCTTTTTGATAATTGTTTTCGCTGTTGCGAAGTTTCAATTTCAACCGTTAATCAAGCGACGTGGGTGCCTACTTTTTTGAGGTGTAAATTTTGAGTTACGCCATGTGTTGCCTATTTACAGCAGAAAGCTCAGTACGATCAGCGCCACACGAGGGAAACTCAGCCACAGTGTTGCCCTCCCCAAAAGCAATAATATTTTGCACATATCCATTAGTAACCGCGCTTAAATACTTATATGAGAAGTTAAGAGTTAAAATCTATATCATTATTTTAAAATATAATATATATTATTTTCTTTAAATCTAGTCCTCTTTCTTCCTATAAATAATAATAATAATAATAATATAAAATAAAAAAATTTACGACAAAATTTTTTTGAAAAAATTTTATTTTAATCCCTAACTTTTGGTAAAATATTATCTTTTACTTATAAATCCATTTTTAGTATCTGTCATATCTAATGTTTGATAAATTCATCAAATTGATTTTTCCGTTAATTGATCATTAATCAAGCTTAACAACTGAAATTATATTTTAGTCTTTTTAATCCATTAGCTATTTAAAATTAATTAAAAAGCAAAAAATATTGAGATTTTCAAATCTCCATCAACCATCAAAGTTGTGATAAATGGTGAATATTTAATAAAAATGATTACATATAAAATAAAAAAAATATATAGAATAAAAATATAAAATAAAATTTATATAAAAAATGAAAGGACAATGGATGTTTACTGTATATCTCTGAGATGGATGACACAGATAAAAGTGCTTTAAAAGTTAAATGAGAGTTTGAAGTGAAAAATTATAAAAATGAAAACACTAAAATCAGCATTTGTTGAAAACCTTCTCCCCCAACCCATAATTACTGTACCTATCTTCCTCCTATTAAAAGTGTGCAGTTCGTGGATGGAAGCTCAAAGATCTCTCTAACTGGCACTGATCACTCACTATGGAGATTGAACCATGATTTGGGCATCCAAACCGTGGTTTGACGATCTGGAACCAAGATCATCGTATATCAATTAAAAATGAATTAATTTATTATAATAACATATTTTCACTTTTGTGTTGACTTTTGAGAGTATTTTTGTCTACTTACATTTCAGTTATTAAAATTTGATTATTTTATTTACAAAGATTTAATTAATAAGAATAATTAATTTGAATATTGAATTACCGTATATTTTATTGATATATAATTTGAAATACATTTATTTTATATAGAAAAAAAAAAAGAATTTGGTGATGCAAGTTAAAGGGAAACAACGTCGCAACCATACATCAAAAGACGTGTGGAAACGCACTGTTTTGGAATATAAGGATGAGAGTGTTAAATCTGTTAGAAATGTTAACAATCAAGATTAAGAGTCAGTTACTTAGTTGGTGAGTCAGCAGAGTGTTAGTGGAAAATGTTGCCTTTTAAGTATTGTATACGAATTCTATTTTTCATTCGAAGAAACCAATGAATAAAACTTCTATTTCTTTCTTAAACATTCTCTCAAACCCTTTTCTTCTTCTTCATCTCTCTCAAGAATAAATCTCTCGAATCTTTCTGTAGTTAACTTTGTTGCTTCCAGTTCGGTTTGCAACAAATTGGTATCAAAGCAGCAATCCTGCGACCATGGCGGACGGCACTCGTAATCAAGAATGGCGACGTGAAGTTGTGCAATTGGTGCAAGAAGCTGAGAAACGTCAACAACAATTGTTAAAGGAATCCATGGAGGAGATTAAAAGTTTGATTGGAGGATTGAGTCTTCAACATACTGAGGTTTTAAGCAGGAGCAGAGGAACGGATCATGTTGGTGATGAGGTTTCACGAAGAGCAGAGGATCAGAGAATTCCATGGGGAAGAAATACCAAATTAGAATTTCCTAAATTCAAAGGAGAAGAGTTAGATAACTGGCTCCTTCGCGCTGAGTATTTTTTCGAAGTGGATGACACACCAAAGGAGAACTGGGTTAAGGTAGCAGCATTGCATCTGGAGGGAAAGGCTATTAAATGGCATCAGGGGTTCATTAAGATCAAAAAGGGTTTATCGATTTCATGGGAGGAATATGTGGGAGCTTTGAGTTCAAGATTCGGATCCCATGCTTATGATGATCCGTTGGCTGAATTGAGGAACTTAAGATAGGTACACTCCTTGCAAGATTATCTAGATGCTTTCGATGAGAAATATCCTAGGGCTGATATTAGTGAAGAACAAGTCATTAGCTTCTTCTTATCTGGTCTTAATGTAGAATTGGAAAATGCCATTAGGATGTTTAGACCTAAGACATTAGCTGAAGCCTATTCCTTAGCTAAGTTGTAAGAGATTACGATTGCAGCCATTAAGGGTCAATCAAAACCAAGAATTAAAGTTCCAAATCAATCTAACTCATCACACTTGACACATAAACCAACCTACAATAACCAAAATCAATCTAGTGACATAAATAACGGCCAACAATCAAGAATAAATACAAGTCTGTTACCTACACATTCCTAAATTACCATATCCACCTACCAAGAATTCAAGAACCATGACTA
This sequence comes from Dimocarpus longan, assembly GCA_022984855.1. NCBI lineage: Eukaryota > Viridiplantae > Streptophyta > Magnoliopsida > Sapindales > Sapindaceae > Dimocarpus > Dimocarpus longan. The sequence continues at coordinate 19,030,239 of CM041024.1, forward strand.
GTAAAGATTTTGATGACAAAAGGGCTAAAGGATTATGATGAAATTTATGGATGCGATTTCGAGCTCAAGAAATGGTAAAAATAATTGATTTAGAGGTATGAAAATAGTATGAAAAGAAATATTGAAGAAAAAGGTGAAATTGAAAAATGTTATAAAAATTGGGCAATAGTGCAAGGACTAAAAAATTATGTTTTTAAAAGTTTAGGTTAAAGGGTTATGTTTTTGGTCCTACCTTAAGAAACAAGCTATTGGCACACTACCATGATTCCTTAATAGGAGGGCATTCGGGTGTGATAGTGATTGCAAGAATGATATCTGCTATGGTTTACTGGAGAGGTCTTGTAATATGCCATCCCTATTTTAGTATTATATACGTATTGTACACGTATGTCTCATTTATGGAATAAAATAATAATTTAGAGTGCCCAAATATAAAATTGGATTATGATGAAATTTATGGATGCGATTTCGAGCTCAAGAAATGGTAAAAATAATTGATTTAGAGGTATGAAAATAGTATGAAAAGAAATATTGAAGAAAAGGGTGAAATTGAAAAATGTTATAAAAATTGGGCAATAGTGCAAGGACTAAAAAATTATGTTTTTAAAAGTTTAGGCTAAAGGGTTATGTTTTTGGTGCAATGAGAAGTATGCACCTAGGCACAAATGCAAAACCAAACAAGCATTTGTGTTAGAATTAAATGTGAATAATTTAATTCTAGTTATAGTTATAGTTGGCAACATCAGAAGCTTACAAGGAAAGGCAAATTAGTAGTGGGAAATGATCCTACCTTAAGAAACAAGCTATTGGCACACTACCATGATTCCTTAATAGGAGGGCATTCGGGTGTGATAATGATTGCAAGAATGATATCTGCTATGGTTTACTGGAGAGGTCTTGTACTATGCCATCCCTATTTTAGTATTATATACGTATTGTACACGTATGTCTCATTTATGGAATAAAATAATAATTTAGAGTGCCCAAATATAAAATTGGATTATAATGAAATTTATGGATGCGATTTCGAGCTCAAGAAATGGTAAAAATAATTGATTTAGAGGTATGAAAATAGTATGAAAAGAAATATTGAAGAAAAGGGTGAAATTGAAAAATGTTATAAAAATTGGGCAATAGTGCAAGGACTAAAAAATTATGTTTTTAAAAGTTTAGGCTAAAGGGTTATGTTTTTGGTGCAATGAGAAGTATGCACCTAGGCACAAATGCAAAACCAAACAAGCATTTGTGTTAGAATTAAATGTGAATACAGAAGAAGAAAAAGAAGTGTGGAGGGAAGAAATGTATGCTAAAGTGATAGAACCTGATCTAATGCAATTGTCATTGCATGCCTTGAATGGGGAGACTGGATCTCATACTATGAGGTTGGTGGGTACGTATGGAAGGAAAAGGTTGTATATTTTGATTAACTCAGAAAGTACTCACAACTTTTTAAGTGACAATACTGCACAAAAGATAGGGTGTAAGCTACAACAAGTAGAAGGAATCACAGTGACAGTAGCAAATGGTCAAGGGTTTATGTGTACTTCAGTTTGTCCAAGTTTTGAATGGAAAGTGCAAGGACAAACCTTTGTTACTAATGTATATACTCTACCTCTCACCAATTATGACTTAATATTGGGGGTACAATGGTTGGCTACCTTAGGAAACATAATATGGAATTTCAAGGAGTTGAGAATGAATTTTTTTTTTTTTTTTTTTTTGTGGGGGAACGAAAGTATGTGTTACAAGGTGAAGAACATAAGGATGTGACAATCATTGACGAAGCACATCTTAACAAACTATTAGTCAAAACACACCAGTTAGCCTCTGCTCATTTGATCATGCAAGCTACGGAAGACACTGCTACAGAATTGTATAAAATACAGGTCAGCAAGGTTGGGTCGGAATGGAAAGAAATGAATGAGTTACTCGAGCAATATCAGGATCTTTTTAAAGAACCAGAAGGCCTTCCACCCTCAAGATCCCATGACCATCAAATTGTTTTAAAAGAAGAAACTCAACCTATCAATATGAGACCATATAGATATGAGGGAGTATAAAAGGATGTGACAGAGATATTGATCAAAGAAATGTTGGAGTCAGGCGTTGTTAGAACTAACACCAATCCATATGCTAGTTCAGTAGTGTTAGTAAAGAAGAAAGATGGAAGTTAGAGAATGTGCATTGACTACAGGGCCTTAAACAATAACACTATTAAGGATAAATATCCAATCCCTGTTATTGAAGAGTTACTTGATGAGTTGGGAGGAGCAACAATATTTTCAAAGATAGATCTAAGGTCGGGGTACTGGCATATTAGAATGCATCCAAATTCCATTGAAAAGACTGCATTCAAGACTCATGATGGACATTATGAGTTTATGGTCATGCCATTTGGTTTGACCAATTCTCCCTTTACCTTCCAAAATTTAATGAATACCATCTTCAGACCCTATTTAAGGCGGTTTGTACTGGTATTCTTTGATGACATCTTGATCTATAGCAAGAGTAAATTAGACCACTTGTTACATCTCAAAACAGTCTTAAATGTATTGAGGGCCAACAATCTTTTTGCTAAGATGCGTAAGTGTTCTTTTGGTTGTTTGCAAGTGGAGTATCTCGGGCACATCATCACACCGGAAGGGGTAAAAACTGATCCACAAAAGATCAAAGCAGTTCAAGAGTGGCTTAATCTTACAAACATTAAACAGTTGAGAGGTTTTCTTAGATTGACAGGGTATTATAGATGGTTTGTCAAAGGATATGGGCAGATTGCAAAACCTTTGACAGAACTCCTCAAGAAAAATTCATTCTTATGGAATGAGAAGGCTCAAGTGGCCTTTGAAAGATTAAAGAATGTTATAATGACAGCACCAGTGCTTGCCTTACCAAATCTTACCAAAGAATTCCTAGTAGAAACTGATGCTTCTGGTACAGGAATAGGAGCAGTCCTCATGCAACAAGGTCATCCTATAGCTTTCATTAGTAAGTCTCTCTCCCCATGGAATCAAATGCTTTCCATTTATGAAAAGGAGATGTTAGCTATTCTGTTTGCTATAAAAAAAATGGGAGCCTTACTTGGCTAACCAACATTTTGTTATCAAAGCGGATCACCAAAGTTTGAAACATTTGTTGGAGCAAAGAGTTACAACACCATCCCAACAATCTTAGATTGCTAAGCTCATGTAATACAATTATGAGATTCGTTATAGAAAGGGAAAAGAGAACCTCGCAGCTGATGCACTTTTAAGGTTACCCACTTCAGAAATTTACAATATGATTGTGGCCATTCTGTCTTCAGATTTATTACAAGCTATCGAAACAACTTGGTCCACAGATACGATACTGCGGAACATCATCACAGATAAAAAGCATAATTCAAGTAGTCATCCTAGTTATAGTTGGCAGCATCAGAAGCTTACAAGGAAAGGCAAATTAGTAGTGGGAAATGATCCTACCTTAAGAAACAAGCTATTGGCACACTACCATGATTCCTTAATAGGAGGGCATTCGGGTGTGATAGTGATTGCAAGAATGATATCTGCTATGGTTTACTGGAGAGGTCTTGTAATATGCCATCCCTATTTTAGTATGATATACGTATTGTACACGTATGTCTCATTTATGGAATAAAATAATAATTTAGAGTGCCCAAATATAAAATTGGATTATGATGAAATTTATGGATGCGATTTCGAGCTCAAGAAATGGTAAAAATAATTGATTTAGAGGTATGAAAATAATATGAAAAGAAATATTGAAGAAAAGGGTGAAATTGAAAAATGTTATAAAAATTGGGCAATAGTGCAAGGACTAAAAAATTATGTTTTTAAAAGTTTAGGTTTTTACAAAGTTGAGGGGGCAAATTGCAATTCGACTGGATTATATCATCATCTTCTTCCTTCGGCCGACTCACTCTTTTCTCTCTCCTCGGATTTCCAGAATTTTCAGTTTCGCGAGCCCAACTTCAATCTCTCGTTCCGACCTCATCCGAGCTGCGTTTTGGCCGATCTTGGTACCGTTGGAAAGCTCGTGCGACGTAGATTCTATAGGTACCAATTTTGTCAATTTTTATCACCGTTTGGGTCTTCGTTTTAGTAGATGAAGTAAGGCGGTTAACCAACTTTTATTTTTGTAGATTCCGGCCAAACGAAGCAATTCCGAGCCGATCGACCTCGTTTTCGTGATTAGTGTGTCGAGGACAACAAAACCCACCTAACCATACCTCCCACCACCGAGGTCGCCGGAATCCGCCACCGGAAAGTCGCCGTCGGCCACCACGTACGGCGGAGGTAAGATTTTCGACCTCCCGAACTCGAAATTTAGCTCCCGATGTGTCTACGGACTCGTTTTTAAGTGTAGAATTCATTTTTAGGGTGATTTTTCCAATATGGCAGCCGTACTAAAAATTTTATATATTATATCACTTTGTAGATTTAAATTAGGACGGCGATAATTATATTTGGAATCGAGGAAACCCGAAAGCGTGTGATTTTGTGAATCAATAATAGGTGAGTGTTATTCAAAATATTTTGGATATAATGTTTTAAAGTTTATGTTATGATATGTTATAGTTTGATTTTGAAATAAATGAAATTATATGAAAAATATTTTGCATGGATTATAAATGATTATATGAGATGTGGATTTCCTAAATTTGAAAAGTTTATACGAGATAAGTATTTATGGTGAAAAATTATTTGATGGAAATATATATTGAACATATGGTATACTTGGTAGATCTTACAGTTATTTCCGGTTGAGGTTGAGTACCCGAAGCGTGCATTAGCAGTGTTGGGAGTGTCTGTCACTAACAGCGGGAGGAAACCCGCAGGGGGGATTGTATCGAGTTAATTGTTCAGTTTAGTGTGTCGCCTAATGCACGTATAGGGTATATTATTAGCTAGCTTCCACCTGAGCGAGGAAAAATGCCGCTCCGTAGCGAGGAAAAAATTCCGCTACGTAATACCGGTTAGATGGTCTGAACGAGGAAAAATTTCGGGAAGGCCGGAGCGAGGTAAAATTCCGCTCCATACCTAGGATAACATATGGTACGGACCATTAGTGGTTGGCTCGTTTTATTCAGAGACTTTTCAAAAATAATAATGCCACCACTATTTATATTTTATGCAGAAAACTGAAATTATATGATAATTTATCGTATTTTTTAGTTTTATAATGGAATTGAATGATATTTACATACATAAGTTATCCATGCATTTATCTGAAAAATGGTTTTGAGAGAAAAATTGATTTTTCATATTACAGCGATGAGAGGTTTATAAAGTATTTTAAAACTAAGGGAGGAATTTTTATAAAGATAAAATGAAAATAAAAACTTACAACACTCACTGAGCTCGTGTAGCTTATACTGTTTTGTGTTTTACAAACAAAACCTCCCCAGGGGCAGATGCAGGTACAGGTACAGGTACATCAGGATCAGAGACTCCAGCCCAGGATTAGGCAGATTGAGTCGAAAGTGCTTTGTACTGCTGTGATTGTATATATCTTATTTTGGGAAATACTTAATTGTATATGACATAATAGATAAGTTTTTCTTATATTTGAACATGTATAAATAAATATGCATGACATACTGTTTTGTGTTTTAAATTATTTTGAAAATTGATGACATGCTTATGGTTGCTTGTGAATTGATAAATTGAAGGCCTGAGGCCCAGAAGTTTGGGAAAAACCAATTGATTTTAGAAGTGTTTAAAGTTTTTATCAAATTCGCAGGGTGGTAATCTTAGAAAAATAGTCATTATACTGCCCAAATTTTTACTAAGTCTATTATATAAATGTGTAATTAAAAAAAAAAGTTTTCAATAGGGAAAAACGGCTTAACTTCACGGGAATCTTTCAGTCGGATTAAATATAGGTTGGAGGGTTACCGTGGGGTTGCCGGCAGGCTGCCGTCTGTACGGAAATGGAAGTGCAGAAACGGGGTCTGTCAGGTCTATGGAAAGATGTTCATAATTACATAAGCAACTGCCCTATATGCCAACAATACAAGCTAGAAAATATTGTTACTTCAGGACTTTTGCAGTCTCTGCCTATGCCAAAAGGAATTTTCACTCATCTCACTATGGATTTCATAGAAGAACTTCCGAAGTCTCAAGGCAGGTTAGTTATTTTTATGATGGTAGACAGGCTGACGAAATATGGCTATTTCATTGGGTTGTCTCATCCATTTACGGTCCACATAGTTGCTTAGGCCTTCCTTGATTTTATCTATAAGCTCCATGGAATGCCACAAACCATTACTAGTGATAAGGGAGCCACTTTCATTAGTAAATTTTGGAAGGAGTTGTTTCAATTGCAAGGGGTTGAGTTACAACTATCTACTGCTTATCACCCACAAACAGATGGTCAATCTGAGGTGGTAAACCGTTGCTTACAGGCTTACCTTCGTTGCATGGCTGGAGACATGCCACACACTTGGTTCCAATGGTTGCCTTTAGCTGAATTCTGGTATAATACTTCTTACCTCACCAGCATTCACATGACTCCATTTGAGGCTCTGTATGGTTATGATCTACCACTCCATATTCCTTACTTTCCTCATGATTCCAATATTGAAGAAGTAGATATTTTTCTAAGGAACAGGGAAGATGCCATCAAGCTATTAAAGCATCACCTTGAAAGGGCTCAAGTTAGAATGAAGAATGTGGCTGACAAAGGAAGGAGTGATAGAAACTTTCAGATTGGAGATTGGGTATATGTGAAGTTCCAACCTTACAAACAGAGTACTGTACATCATGGGCACCACAAGTTTCAACCTAAGTACTTCAGACCATTCCAAGTTCAAGATGTAATTGGAGCTGTCGCTTATAAGTTGAAGCTACCACTAGAGGCTCAAATACATAATGTCTTCCATGTTTCCCAACTTAAACCAGTTCATGCCAATATTCAATCTTCACCAACACTACCACTTGGTCATAGCTTTTCAAAGTATCCACAAGCTATTTTAGACCGACGCATGGTGAAAAGGAAAAATGTTGCAGCTGTTCAGCTCTTAGTACAGTGGAAAGGTCAAGCACCATCTGAAGCGACGTGGGAATATGCTTAGGAAGCTACAATTTCCTAGGTTTTTCCTTGAGGACAAGAAACTTGAAAGGGAGGGTATTGATGCAAGTTAAAGGGAAACGACGTCGCAACCATACATCAAAGGAAGTGTGGAAACGCACCGTTTCAGAACATAAGGATGAGAGTGTTAAATCTGTTAGAAATGTTAACAATCAGGATTAAGAGTCAGTTAGTTAGTTGGTTAGTCAGCAGAGTGTTAGTGGAAAATGTTGCCTTTTAAGCATTGTATGCGGATTCTATTTTTCATTCGAAGAAACCAATGAATAAAATTTCTATTTCTTTCTTAAACATTCTCTCAAACCCTTTTCTTCTTCTTCATTTCTCTCAAGAATAAATCTCTCGAATCTTTCTATAGCTAACTTTGTTGCTTCCAGTTCGGTTTGCTACATTTGGATCCATTGCTGATTTGATTCTTATTTATGTTTTAAAGATCCATTAACATATAACAACAAACTTTACAAACTAATCAAAAAGATTAATTTACAATTTATTTTTTCTCTCTCTATTTTCTAAATGCAATATATATATATACACACAAATTAACAAAAGTCAGATCAGTAATAAATCCAAATCAAAAAAATTTATCAAATATAATATTATCTAAAAATAAATAAATCCTATTCAAAATTATTATTAAAAATATTTTGATCAAATTAATCATATCCAATTTAAGTCAGTGATATACAAACAAAGTATTGTAATATATTAATTAAATTCAATCCAATCAAATTCAAACCAATTCAAAACGGTATACCAAATGCAGATACAATGCCACAGTTACCAAATGCAGCTACAGTGCCATAGTTGATATCGTATTTCTTTGTAGTACCTATAATGTTGTACAAGAAATCCAAGTCACCGTTACAAACTCTTACAGCTTTATTCTTGAAAGATATCTTTTGGAAGGAAAAAAAACAACAATTATTTTCGATAAAAAATAAAAATTTACAAAGCACTGAGTTTTAAAACTTTTTTATAAAACTTAAGAACTCTAAATCCATAAAACAGTGAAATAAAATAATATAAAGAAATAAAAATAAAATTTTTACCTTATATATTGATTTCTGCAAATTGCTTACCATCTAATCTTTCCTGATATATCTTTATACTAAGAAACAAATAAGTAAACACAATTATATAGAATTGTGCTCACTTACTTTTAATTTCTTTTATAAAATAGAAAATCAATTCAATGCTTATAAAATGTGAGTGTTTGATTTTAGTTATACAGAAAATAAATACACAAATTCTTATTTTTTGTATTCGATATGGAAGCAAAATTTTTCTTTCTGTTTCTCAAATATACATACAACATAACCAAAAATAACTTCTACTAAAAAATAAAACTATTTTTTTCTTCTATTTATAGACAACCAATTAGGGTTTTAATTAATCAAAATTTATATTGAACCTTATGTTTATTAAAATTAAAATTTTGTCCCATATAACGTAATTAATTTATGTTATATTTTAAAATTGAACTAATGATCTTTGATAAATTAATTCATAATCAATCTATACCACAATCATCACTAAGAATCAAATTCAAGACCTCTTAACAAATCATTTAAATAATTATTAATTTATAATTAATAATTAACTAATTTATTATTAAATAATTTGAATAATTAATATTATTTGAATATCAAGTGAACACAAATTTTACTATTTATGTAACAACTGTAATTGGACGGTCTAATTACAATATTCTATATTTATATTTCTTATAGTGAAATGAGCTATCAAGGGGACTCGATAGACCTACAGTTTTGAGATCCAATAATGTCAGAATTATTAATTAAACTCTTTAATTAAATAATTTAATTTTATTAATCATAGAGTTACTTCACTAAAAATTTAATATTACACTCTCAAAACTATAGATATTTTTATATAATCTAAAATTTTCAGTATTCATTGATTTAATTACTACATATGATTTAATACTCCACAAATAGTTTATAATTAGAGCTATGTCAAAATGTCCAATTTTATCTCTTTAATTATTTATTGATTTTTAAGTATAATTGATTCTCTAATGAACAATATATCCATAATAACTTATGAATTTATCTTTCCGTTTACATATGAGCAGAATGTTAAGCGTTCTTATTGTTCAAGACTTTAATTAACCTTTAAGGGAATTATTTTTCTACTTTTCACAAAAATAAGTGGATTCCACTATTTTATAAAAAATTCCTAGCTACTTACTAAATCATATCTCTAAAGTATGAAGCTATTAATTGGGCATTTATACCGATCTCACTCATATAAATAAAAAAAATATAACTCAACAAGTAGGAGTCCATAAGACAATTAAGATTAAGATAATTAAGATTAAGATCAATTCATGTACGATCAACTAGTCGATAAATATAAATATCTAAGTTTAATAGATATTAATTACAAACTCATGTTTATCGTGTTCTGGTCCTATATAATCTTTATTATATAAGATGCCTCCATTTTTATGTCACCATATGAATAGTCTCGAACAATACTAACATATTGAATACGAAATTGACCGCAACTGTAGATTTACTATAAATAAAGTACCAAACTTCATTTTCTTTTTACAGACTCTTTAAAATCATATTAAAAACCAAAAGCACAAATTCGAGGATGTGCAAAACCTCCAGAAATATTAAGAGAGAGAAGTGAGTTTTTGGAATATTTTCATTGATTCATTCTGAAAGCAATACATTCATATATAGTTAGAGACACCAACTTTAGAGGAAACCAACAATAAAGAGACACCTGGCTAACAAACATTTTAGCCACCAACACTAATAACAAAAAACAATGATGGACAACAAAAAGAATAACAGAGCAGCTCATAGACATCTATCATTCTGGTGGTAATAATCTGCCAACTAGGTAAGAGCATGTCTGGGCCTAGTGGACCTGGGCCCATGCCTTTCTATAACATTGCTCCCCTCTTGAGAGACAACATTGCCCTCAATGTTATAGTCAGGATAGAGTTCCTGGAATTCATCTAAATTGACCCAAGATGCATCCTCTAGTAATAACCCATGCCACTGGACTAGCAATTGGGTAGAAACCTGAGACCCATCATGAACTTGTCTTGTATTTAAAATAACCATAGGTTGTATGAGAGGATGATTGTCAACAGTGGCGACAGGTAAAGGTACCACATGCAGCTGAGAGTCTTGCTTGAATGGCTTCAAAACAGAGACATGAAAAACAGGGTGTATTTTTGCATGCTCAAGTAACTTCACTTGATAAGCAACAGGTCCAATAGCAGCTACCATTTTAAAAGGCCTATAATAGCGTTTACTGAGTTTCGAATATGGACGTTGCATAAGAGAAGTTTGTCAATAAGGTTGCAATTTGACCAGAACCAAATCACCCACCTTAAATGAACGTTCACTGCGATACTTGTCCACTATTATTTTCATTCTATTATGAGCTTGCAACAACAACTCTCAAAGGTCATGTAAGAGCTGATTTCGTTGCTCTAAAGTATAAACCACAGCCTCATTAGATATAATCGAGCTATTACAGGGAAATAATGTTGGAGGTGGTCGCCCATAGACTACCTAAAATGGTGTGGTTTTTATGGCTGAATGATATAAAGTATTATAGGAATACTCAGCCCAAGCTTCGCAAATGTTCCAGGTGGTTGGACGATCAAATATAAAGCTTCGCAAATATTGTTCCAATCCTCGGTTTGTGACCTCCGTTTGACCATCAGTCTGCGAATGGTAAGAGCTACTAAATAACAACTTCGTTTCGCTTAATCGAAAGAGCTCACTCCAGAACTGACTGGTAAAAATAGGGTCTCGATCACTCACTATCGTGGATGGAATCCCATGTAATCTACATATCTCATGCATAAACACATTAGCAACTTTAGTGGCTATAAAGTTAGGAGGGAAAGCAATGAAGTGAGCGTATTTTGACAATCTATCAATGACCCCCAAGATAGCCGTGAAGCCATTAGAAGGGGGAAGGCCCACGATGAAATCCATAGACAAATCTTCCCATATCTAAACCGGAATTGTAAAGGGTTGGAAAGTGCCTGTAGGAGCGATCATTTCGTACTTCATTTATTGGCATGTTGGGCACGCCTGTACGTAATGTTTAATCTCAGCACGTATACGCGGCCACTAAACTTAAGCCTGAACCCGCGCCAAAGTTCTGGCAATTCCAGTATGCCCTCCAATTGGAGTGTCATGTAATTTCTTGATAATAGCTGTTTTCATTTGAGAATGAGCACTGACTACCACCTTTCCTCTATGCCAAATAAGACCATGCACTACACAATACTATGAATCAGTAATTCTGTTTTGTTCGATATCAACTCGCAGAGCAACCAAATTTGGAAGTTGGCTAGTTTCGGCTCGTAACTCATCAAATAGATTACTAGAGTAGTTAGAAAGAGCCATCAAGACTGCAGTATCATCATTTCGGTCTTGCCTAGATAAGGCATCCGCTACCTTATTACTGTTTCCCGGATTGTAAACAATTTCGTATTGGAAACCCAGCAATTTGACCAAAAATCGCTGCTGCTCGGATGTCTGAATTGTTTGTGACATTAATTCGCCGATACTCCATTAATCTGTGTGGATAAGAAATTTGCGTCCCAACAAATATTGACGCCATTTAGCCACTGCCTCAGTAATGGCATACAACTCACGCACATAAGTAGAAGCGAGCTGCATTTAGGAAGATAGCTTCTTACTATAAAAGGCAATGGGATGATCTCCTTGGATTAACACAGCGTCAATACCAACCCCTGATGCGTCAGTCTCCAAAATAAAAGGTTGAGTAAAATCAGACAATGCTAATACAGGTGCCTACGTGAGGGACTGCTTCAACGCTTGAAAAGCATTTTCTACTGCTTCAGTTATAAATACAATATTTAAGATTTAAATTTATAAAATTTATAGTACATTAATATATTTCTCTCACATGTTATGTGAAGATCTTAAATTTAGATTAATGATATTTTTGATATGTTAGTATATCTCCTTACACATGAAAAAAAAAAAAAAAAAAAAAAAAAAAAAAAAAAAACTAAACTTGGTTGATGTCATAACATTGATGTGATTTACGAAACGTTCATATTTATTATGTCCATGGATGTGGAACCTCATTTTATCGATTACTACAATTTCGTTTTCTTTTATTCTAATATTCAGTATTTGTATAGTAATAATAATTAATTTAAAGCAGTACATTTATTGATAGTGCAAAATGGTTAATACACTTTTAAGACTTCACACTGGTGGCAAGGATTTGAGTCCCATCATGCTCTTATATACACCAACATGTTTGAGTAGGATTCTTATGAGATTAGATATCCACAGAATATCATTCACAATTGGTCTCTTCCTATTGTCATACTAGTCATTTGCAGGCTGCCAGCCTTACAAATTTGCACCTATGGAGTTAATGTCCTAAAGAATCTGCACAGCTTGTTTAAATATTTGTTCAGAATGGCTACATTTTTGGTGTCCACATATTCTGCTTCTCAGCAATATTATTATCTAAAAAGCAACAAATTAAACGATGAGATTTCCTTGTGATTATTATTTATATTTAATCACTGGATTTTTGTGTACTGTACTTAGAGAAGAAGCTGTCGAATAGAGGAAAAGAACTTGGATTATATGCTTGTGCCAAACAAACGCATCTTTTTGCAACAATGATGTGAGTGGAGTGGCTATAGAAGCGTATCCCTAAACAAATCACCGGTAATAACCAGCGAGGCCTAAGAAACTTTGAAGTTGTCGAACATTGGTAGGATTTTGCCAACTCAAAATGGCTGAAACCTTTGAAGGTTCTGGTTCAACGCCCCTGATAGAGACCACGTGTCCTAAATAATCAATAGAGGCTTGAGCAAATTTACACTTGGAGCGCTTGGCCACCCATTGATTGTGCAGCAAACATTGTAAGACCATATCAAGGTGGTATACATGATCATCTAGAGAGCAGCTATAGATCAATATATCATCGAAGAACACGATGACGAATCTCCGCAAGAAAGGCTTGAGCAATTCATTCATGGTAACTTGAAAGTTGCAGGGGCGTTAGTGAGTCCGAATGGCATGACTACGAATTCGTAGTGACCCTTATGTGTTCGAAAGGTACTTTTGTGAATATCCCCTAGATCTATACAGATTTGATGATAGCCTACTCGAAGGTCGATCTTGGAAAATACTGCTGTACCAAATAATTCGTCCATTAATTCATCCACCGTTGGAATGGGAAAACGATCCGGAATCGTGATTCGATTCAAGGCCCGGTAGTAAACATAAAGCGCCAAGCCCCGTCTTTCTTTTTGACTAAAAGAACCGAAGAAGAATAAGCACTCTTACTTGGACGAATTACACCCGATTCAAGCATCTCTGCAACCAATTTCTCAATCTCAGATTTCTGATAATGTGGATAGAGACAAGGCTGTACATTCACAGGGCCTGAAGCAGGTAACAAATGGATTTGATGATCATTTGCTCGGGGTGGCAATAGAGCAGTGGGCTCGATAAAGACCTACTTATACTTACATAACACGACAGCTATTCGCGGGTCTGTGTAGGGTTGGTCTGACTCAGTAGGTACTGTAGTTAACTGTAAACAAGTTGCTATAGAATCTGTAGCAATCATACGATAAAGCTGATGGTATTGAATCGGCTCCGAACACAGAGGAGAATTCCTCTGAAACACCAATTGTGACCCTTGCCAATTCAACGTCATGGTAAGCAATTCATAGTCTAATAGAACAAGACCCACCCCTTTCAACCATGCAGCCCCTAGCACAATATCAGCAACCTGAACTGGTAGGATGTGACAGTCAACCAAAAATCGGTGTTTATGAATTTCAACTGAAAGTTAGGGACAACAGCCCGGTGCTGCTAATATTTGACCACTGCCAACCATAACACGAAAATGTTTAGTCGCAATAATAGGGAGAGTCAAGTGGTTCACCAACCTGTCTTGAATGAAATTATGTGTGGAACCGCCATCAATCAAGACTTAAACAGGAGTGCCATATAAGAGACCAGTAAAACGGATAGTGCTTGGCATATGTTGACCGGATAAAGCATGAAAACTTATCAAAGAAGCAATATTAGAGGGCCCTGGGTCTGGACCAAGATTCAAATCTGGGACCGAGGTGATTCCTTCGTCCATTTCATCATCATGCATGAGCATCAACACAAACAACTTGGCTTTACACACATGGTTATGGTGAAATTTTTCATCGCAATTAAAACAAAGCCCCTTCTCACGGCGGTCAAACATTTTCATGATCGTGAGTCATTTTACAGGGAGATTAGAACTTTTTACATTTAAAATTGGAGCGGAGGGTGTTGGTTTTAGGGCTAGTAGCAGAGGAGGTAATGTGTTTCGATTTTGTGTTTAGGGAACAACATGGCGTTGAAGGAAAGGTCGAGTACTCGTATCAAGTAATTTATCCTTCATCAACTTTGCTAAACTAATAGCTTGAACAATAAAGGTGGGCTAGAAGGCATATACCTTGCGTCTGATATCAGACCGGAGACCAGATTCGAAACAGCTCTGGAGGAACGAAGGGGGAACGCTCGTTGTTTGATTTGCCAAGGCTTCGAAACGGGATTGATAATCAGCAACAGTGGTCACCTGGGTAAGTTTCGCAAGCTCTTCTTGGAGGTCCCGATATTCAGAAGGGCCAAAACGGACCAGTAGTGCTTTGAGAAAGGTTTGCCAAGAAGGCAGCTGTCCATTCCTATGCATCCATTGAAACCAATGAAGAGTTGGACCATCCATGTAAAAAGAGGATATTATAAGGCATTGGGGGTCAGTGGTCTCATGGTAGTCGAAGAACTGTTCCGCTTTAAAAATCCAGCCATGAGGATCCTCTCCATCGAAACGTGGGACATCCATTTTTAGTGAGCGAAAGGGCCGTTGAGCATGCAAGGCAGCTGAGGATGCAGCCAGGGAATGAGGGGAAGAGGGAGATATAGGATGGTCAAGAACAGGGTTGCGAAAAGTCTGCTCCAGACGTCCCTCCACCGCCATCAGTTTCAGGGTGATATCCTTAAGAACCTCACCAAGAGAATGGAATTGATCATTGTGAGATTGAAGACAATCAATGCAATCCTTTAATGTCTGGGTAATATATACACGCGAATCGGTCATGAATGGGTTCGAGATCGACGAAAGCACTAAATATTAAGAACCAAAAGCACAAATTCGAGGATGTGCAAAACCTCCAAAAATATTAAGGGAGAGAAGTGAGTTTTTGGAATATTTTCATTGATTCATTATGAAAGCAATACATGCATATATAGTTGGAGACACCAACTTTAAAGGAAACCAACAATAAAGAGACACTTGGCTAACAAACATTTCAGCCACCAACACTAATAATATAAAGCAATGATGGACAACAAAAAGAATAACAGAACAGCTCATAGACACCTATCATTCTAGTGGTAATAATCCGCCAACCAGGTAGGAGCATGTCTGGGCCTAGTGGACCTGGGCTTATGCCTTTCCATAACAGATTACTTATCTTAAACTAAATCCGGCTTTATATACTACACTTATATACTAAATTTGAAATTACATTTGTAATCAAGGATGTTTCTCATGATACATAAAATTTTTGCAAGAATATATAAATTGAATCAAATGAATACTTGATTAATATTTATAAAATCGTTTACATAATTACAAATTCTTTGAGCACAAAAACCCCAACACTTTCCCCATTATAAGTTTGTTCAGATTGAATGACATCGATGACAGATTCAATATATATATATATATATATATATTTGGGTTCTAGAGATTTTTGCATAGAAATTAAATTGATGTGCATACAAATTGACACATTCCGAAAGAATTGTTCTCATCGATAATCAAACACCATACATTTCCATTCCGAAAGGACCAAAACAAAAACTCCATTTAAAAGGTCGCTTGACTAACAGGTCTGATGAAGATACATGAGATGGAAATACATTTTCCTACACTTCAATTAGCTACAAGCTTGCAGTTATAAGATAAAAGTCATTCTACAAAGCAGCATTGGAATGAGTAGTGCTTAAAGAATGTATCAAGCTCTTTTAGTAAATACATAATTACAGAAGCAGCGGCTTTTTCTGTAGGTCGTTATGGAAATTCGGTATCATACACTGATTCTCTTACATTGACACTGATCCCACGAGAAATACTTTTGTGGATTATTACTGTAATAAATTCCTAATGTAGTCCCAATTCATCTTCATTGCTCTCTTGTTCTTGCAAAACTGAAAAGACTTCACTTGATTGATGACTTGAAAAATGGATTAGAGGGGCGCTGAGGTTGCCCCGGATTCATTGCCCCAGTCATGTTCACCGTCTCCCGATCATTCGATGACTTTGACAATGAATTAGATGTAGATGGATGTGATTGTATTTTTGTTTCCCCTACATTTTTAACCACTTCAGCATTCATATCATCCTCTTTATTTTTTACCTCCCTGATGTTTTCCAATTGTGCAGTTCGGTTATCATGTGCTAATTCCTTACCGAGTGTAATTTTGTCTGAAGACTTTGCTTTCTTTTTTAACAGAGGAGCAGACAGTTTGACCGATGATGGAATGACAGGTTCTGATATGTCACTTCTTTCGATTGAAGTTGAAGTCTTGCTGACTGCAACATCTCCTCTTGAAGAAACATCACCACTTGAGTTCAGGAAAGAGGTATTGAAAGCATCCTTGGTTCCACTAAGCAATCTTTCCTGTTATTGAGTAGAAGAAAGATTTAAGCAACCATGGCTAACATGGAAAATGGTACTACCTCGGCCGAAGTGAAAAATTAAAATTTGAATAAACAGAGAATCTTGCTTGATATGGAAAGGCTTACCTCCAATATGCTGTTGAACCTTTCTGCCAAATTAGGGAGCTTTAATTTAGTAACAAGCTTTATTGCTCCCTGTACTGATTTTTCCAATGATAGAAGCTTCACAAGTTCGGTAGCCCTCACCAGCTTGTCACCTGAAACAACCATCACAAATATGGCTGTTTACTTAGAAACTTCATTTTTTTTTTTTTTTTTTTTTTTTGTATTTGCATTCCAGTAATGAGAATTCTTATAAATTATAGACTCACCGTTGCAGCAAGATGCAATCAGCCTCAAGATGCATCTATCTTGAGCTGCTTCTGTATTGAAAGCTTCATCATCAAGGGAGCCGGTGTCCAAACCAGCACTGGCCATCTCTTCCATCCTTGTTTGAATCTGCAAAGCACATGTTATAGAGTGTAAGATTGACAAGCTCAAAAGCGTATGTAATAGTAAGCATGAAGGCTGAGAGACAAGGTGGGAATAATAAACCTGTGATAGATTCATGTTATTAAGTATAAACTCATTTTCAAGGGCTTCTGCCCCCAGATCAGAGGATGCAAGTGGAAATGAAAGATCTAATAGGGTGAGAACTGGCTTAGGCATCACCTGTAAAGGGAACGAAAACAGTTATGACATGATTAACAAAAGATCAATGTAGAAACAGTGGACACAATGAGCTATCCTACCTGTGGAAATAAGTCAGGACTTCTACAGACAATACAAAACAACTTGCTTGAAGTCAACCCAACAATCCAATAATTTTCATCTGACTTCTTCTCTTTAATACCACTGCATGACAGGATGTAATTATAGTCAAGGGACAAATATATATATATATATGAAAAAAAAACCGAGTAGGCAAGTACAGGAAAATATTCCATGTTTTTAAATAGACAAATCTTTAACCTGAAGAGTGGGAGCCAGCTGCCACCATATAGGCTTGTAAAAACCCTCAATACACCCTACACATTTTCCTCACTAACTCAGATAACTAATCAAGCCATATTCAGAGTAGTGGAAGGATAAGATAATAGGGCAAAACATACCTTAGAATCATAAGAACTTAATTGACCTTCTTCACTAAACCCAAACCATGTTAGATGGGAACCAGGACTTAGTGGAAGCCGTCCTTTCAAGGGTTGAGTCCCCTTAGCTATGTTGAATACTCTGAACTCCAGCATCTGCTAGTTGTAAAAGTTAAAAAACCAAGTTAGTCTACTGTTTTTCAGCAAACAGCATATATTATGAGGAACAGTAGCAACCTGATAACTAACTAAACCATGCCCTACCATAGTAACAAATTTCCAACAAGCAGAGTTGATTCAGAATGTTAGTGTGCCACTGTGCCTTTCAATTTAGTGATGTACTTTCAATGTACAAGTTATTAAATTGACAAAATGGCCAATCAGCTTAGCCTTTAACAGATTCCAACAGCAAGAAAATTTAAGAAGATACCTGATCATTTGAAGGAAGATGATCAGAAACATGAAAGACAACTGCAAGTTGATCTTGGAAGCCTGATGCAGTCACCACTGGCCCATCAAGGGAGAGAATATGTCTCTGCAAGGATGTGTATTTAGCAACACAGAGAAAGGCCACGAGCATTACACATGCAAATGATTTAATGGCTGGATTGTTAGTATCAAAAGAAATCATTATCTAGTGGAAAAACAGGTAAAAATGGGTCTAATATAAGGATTGGTTGTGTCTGATCTGCTTCTCTGCTATCAAAACCACAGCTGAATGTGAAAGGACATGTTATGTTCCCTCAAATAGGATCTCGTCACAGGTCGATTCACCGGAAAATCCCTTTGATTTCCTTTGTTCACGTTCCTGATTTTCTTCGAAGAACCTATTTTGAAAGATAAATTGGGGGTTTGTTCTTAAGAGACCACCCAAAAACTCTCTTTAACCTTTTTATTGCAAATTCTCAATTAATATTTTTATTTCATGACTCTCTCTCTTATAGCAAGAGAATGACTTCAATAAGGATACAAAATATATGTTGCCTATTTCAGATATACTGAAATTAAACAACTACCAAAATAAGACTCTCTAAATAAGGAAATAAAATATTAAAACTAAAGGAAACTAAATACCAAACAAGACTCCAAAAATAAAGGAAAATAATTGAAAAATTTATGCCTTCCTTTTCCTAGACTGCTTGCCTATGAAGACATCCCTAACATTACTCCCCTAGTCGACAACGAGCTTGTCCTCAAGCTCGAACTTAAGATAAAACTCTTGGAAGTGAAGTGCATTTTCCCACGTTGCTTCTCCAAGGGGAAAACCCACCAGGATCCACTATAGTTGGCTGCTCTAAATTATCATTCGAGTCCTCCACCTTGAGACAAAAAAGCTTTTTACACTTATGGCCCACTGAATACGTCTCACTGCAATTAAAACACAACCTTTTTGCACGTCGTTCAACCATCTCTAGGTGGGACAACCGTTTAATGAATGGTGAAGGTGTGTTGCCAACACTCAAAGTCATGGAAGTAGTGCTCGCTGCCCCTTTTTGCTCGCTGCTGGAAACAATGGAGGGGGCTGATATCACTGGTTTGGGTGCTGTCCACGAAGGAGAGCATCTCCCTCCTATCCCGCAACCAAGCTGCATATTCTGCTCGAAGGCCCTGGCGATATTCATGGCTGTCACCAAATTTGGAGGAGTTTGCCTCTCAACATCCACCCGTAACTCCTCAATTAACCCATGACAGGTTTTGGACAGGTTGTTGTTGTTACTGTCACAGCCATCTTCTGGTTCAGCAACCTTCCCCTTCCCCGCACACTGCAGTCCCAACATGCGCTGGATTGTCTTGACAGATTCGCGTAGATCACGCATCTCCTGGCTGATTTTCTGGTTTGATTCTAGCATGCGCCGTTCCAACTCTTGCACCTTGAGCGCTAGCTGGTCGGAATCACCCATGACGTCAAGCTCTGATACCAATTTGTTATGTTCCCTCAAATAGGATCTCGTCACAGGTCGATTCACCGGAAAATCCCTTTGATTTCCTTTGTTCACGTTCCTGATTTTCTTCGAAGAACCTATTTTGAAAGATAAATTGGGGGTTTGTTCTTAAGAGACCACCCAAAAACTCTCCTTAACCTTTTTATTGCAAATTCTCAATTAATATTTTTATTTCATGACTCTCTCTCTTATAGCAAGAGAATGACTTCAATAAGGATACAAAATATATGTTGCCTATTTCAGATATACTGAAATTAAACAACTACCAAAATAAGACTCTCTAAATAAGGAAATAAAATATTAAAACTAAAGGAAACTAAATACCAAACAAGACTCCAAAAATAAAGGAAAATAATTGAAAAATTTATGCCTTCCTTTTCCTAGACTGCTTGCCTATGAAGACATCCCTAACAGGACACCATTTATGTTTTCAGTTGCATGAATAATTTAAGATATTGTTCACTGGAAAGAAACTCATTTTTGTTTCTCCTTTTTATTGTAAGTTGTCGCAACATGAATCAGTTCTGGATGGAATATACACAGGTACGTTATTATTTTCTTCAGCTTTAATTATTGTTTCCAATCATTTCACCACATATGTAGAGAGAAGTAAATAAACAAATAGAAGTTAAACCGGTATACATATTTGAAGCCTTATTGTACTTCCTCAGAAATATTATATTTTGGCGGCTTCTAATTACTGCAAATTTATAGAGCTTCTTCACAGAAACAAAGTTCCTCATCTTTTCAAGTAGTAGCAGGAAAAAAATAGCATCAGTAGTATGTAATGCCAATAGTTAACCTTGTAGACTAACCAGAGACCAGAACAAAGACGGTCAACATCGAACAAATTGAAAATGAATGAAACTTTGCAGAAACAATACCACAGCATGAAAATTGCAAGTTATAAAGGATTCTAGAATGGAAAGTGAATGGCCATATAGATACATCTTAAAACACCATTCATATCATAAAAAGCAGATAGAATTATGTTTATTTGACAAACCTGTAAGCCACCCTCAGTGAAGATGCGAAGAATATTAAGACTCGTAATTGCAGCCACCCAAGCTGTACCAAGTGCAACAACCTTTACTTCTTCTCCTTCAAACCGCATAGACCACTGTGTTTCCAGCATGCATCAAAAGTCAGTATACAGACAAATTGCAAATTCATTACACCAAAAAAGTGTGTTATTCGCATAGGGAAAATTATATAAAACATCAATGAAATGACCTCACTGTTATTTGCCCAGCTGCTAAATGGACGATACATGAGAGTACTCATGTTCTTGTCACCCTTGCAAGGATTTGCAAAAACACTTCCATTTTCATTTAATGAAGCCATCGTGAATCCAAAGTAATCAGTCATTGCTGGGACTCGTGGACCTCTGCCAGTATCATGAAAATCTATCTGTATCCAAGAACACTAAACTATTAGTACATAATTATAGAAAAGCCAAATTGCCCGCCATCCTGGCCAATAAACATGATTCCAAGATTTCAATAAAAACAGCAGACTGATATTGAGAAATGCTCCCAAAAGCGGCAACCAAAAAGCATAGAAGAAAATAAACACAAATTGAATGAAACCAAATGTTGTGAAGGGTTCATTTACCTCTATATGGGAATATCCATCATGATCAATAGAAGTAACTGTTCCAAGCATATTGTAGCACAAGAAGCGCCTCTTCCCTGGCTGCACAGGAGTAGCTCCTGGCTGAAACGCCTGCTGCATTTTCGTCCCACTAGATGTCCTTGTGCTTTTCAGTCCCTTGTGGCTAGAATATGCCTTTTTCCGGGAATCAGTCTTAGGAAACAAGTCCAACCCATCATTAATGTCCTCATCCAGATCTTCATCAACTATAGACTGTTTCCTCAATCTCTTTCTGGTTGGAAGTTCAGACTCACCATGGCTATCTTCTCCAAGATCACTCAAGCTCCCAGACATACTAGGCTCCTGTTCCTCCTCATCAAACAAAAGAAGCCCATTGCTGTTCCTTAATCGTGAATTTGGAATATCTTCTGTTGGAGATTTCATTGACGAAGGAACAACTGATTCCCACACGCCATATTTTCCCATAACATCAATAACAGCCAATGCATTGCCAATTGGCTTCCAGGCCATACAACAAATTCTATCATCGAACTTCTGTCTATCAATGTCCTGTTTCTTACCAACGTCCCAAATCAGAACCTGCCGGTCCAAACCAGACGTGGCCAAGTATTTACCATTCGGTGACCAAGACAAATAACATACAGGCTGCACATGATCACCTCTCAATGAAAACAGCTTTTCAGCCGTATCTCTATCATACATAACTACATCATTTTTCAAACCGGGTACAGCTAACGTTTCCCCATCAGGACTCCAGCTCAATACATTCATGACGGAAACATCAGAGCCAGTATCAGGAGCAACACCTTTAAGTGTGTGCAGTACCTTTCCAGACTGGAGTTCCCAGAATATAACAGTCCCAATTGAATCAATAGACGCCAAATATTCGTTATTGGGGTCGAAAGCTAAGCCAGAGACAGGTCCTTTATGTCCTTTAAGTACCCTTGCAATCGAACCATCAATTGTATTAATCAGCTTAATGCCTTCATCATCACCAGCAGCAGCCAACAAGCTCCCCGATTTATTAAAAGCAAGCACACGAATCGGTAGTGTAAATCTAGTAATATTAGTCTGAAATTCTCCACCTGACAATATTTCATATCTAAATCAAAACAATACACAACCAATATGCATATAATCATTATAAGATATAAATTTAAAGGAACAATGTCATGAATCAGCATAAAACCTCTAAAATTAAATCAAATAATTAAAAGAAAATGAAACCTGGAAACTTGTAAAGCTTGACGGAGTGGTCGATGGATCCGGAGGCGAGGCAAGTGGAGTTGGGGCTGAGGGCGAGGGCGGTGACGCCGTCGCGATGGTGGCGGAGGATCTTGGGGGGATTGGAAGGGAGGAGAGAATCGTGGACGGAGATTGTGGTCTCGGAAGATGACGCGGTGACCAGGTGGTGGGCTTGTAGGTCCCAGAGGATAGAGCAGAAGGAGGAGCCATTGCCGGTGGAGGGGGGCTTGTGCGCTTCTCTTAGCTTCAAGGAACGGACTTTCATGTCTCGTCTTGCTTTGTTGGTTTGGTAGGAAAATGGAATGGCAGCAAGCAGCCTTAGGGTTTTGCTTTTTAAATCAAGTGTTGGGATCTGGTTTCGCTGCGCGGGAAATTTGTACGTCATTTTTCTGGATTTCGCGGGAGGGATATTATTCCGGTTGAATTTTCGCTTTTATTTTTATAGAGTAAAAACCATCTTGGCCTCTAAATTTAAGAAAAGATGACAAAATTTTTAATTACATTTGAAAAAATGATTAAATCAATTCCAATATTTTTAAAAAATATTAAATTAATCACTTTTATCAATTAACTGATGATCAAATCAAATCTAATTGACACCATAATGGCCTAATGGGTGAGGGTGAAATTATCATTTATAATTATAATGTAGAATGGATCGTGACACGCATAAGATAATAAATTGAGAAAAAAAAAAAGTAAAAAAGGAGAAAAGTTTGTTACCGTGACATGTGTATATCTTGACCACACATGAAAGGCACTATTAAATGTATGTTTGGTATAGTTTATCTACTGACCAAAAATACTTTTTTAATATCAAAAACTTTACTTGATTTTTTTCGTATCGTTTGATTAACATCCCAGTAGAACTTGTAGGGAATTAAAAAAGCTAAAAAATATTTACTTTGAGAAGCTCAAATCTTTTTTAGCATTTTTTAAAAGATTAAAATGTTTAGTATGCCCCAATTTTATTTTGTTAATTTCTTTATATCCTTATAATCCTATTAGACTTTCTTTATAAATATAAATATATAGTCTCCACTTTCATTAACTTTTTATTTCATAATAACTTCTAAAAACTTTTTTCTAACTAGTAAGTTTTCTATATTTTGTGTCTTCAATTGGTTTTAGTTGTATTGTACATATTTTAGCAACCTAAAAGAATGGGCTATTAAGGCCCAAAGGGATATAAGCTCAGTAAGCCTAGTCAACTGAAGAATGACCTGTCTAATTCCTAACTATCTAGAGCGAGCTCTCCGATCTTCTTATTTTCAGCTCGCATATGCATAGCTCGGAGGGAATCAGCTCGTCGTGCTGAAATCATCTACTATTGCATTACTCAGGTCGCTAGACACCCTCGCTAGCCCCAAATGTCCAAGAGCGAGACATAGCCCTTGACGTGACATGCACGTTAAAAAGACCATGTCAAAGTCAAAGTAGTTAACAGTCTGAATTAAGGAAATTTCACCTAATCAACATGGGTTTAACATCTAAACCCATACTTTGACAGAGTTGAGCTGACAAATGTCAGTCTTGGAAATGTAATTTATCATGATTTTATCTTGTCTTATTATGTATTATTATAGCACATCCCTTTCTTTATAAATAGGAGAGAAAATTCATTGGAAAAAAAAAAAAAAAAAAGAGCAAACACTTTGAGTACCGTTACTCTACGAAAATAGTGAGAGAAAAAATAGTGGACGTAGACATTCTGTGGGTCGAATCACTTAAAAAAACCTGGTGTTATCTGTTCTTCCTTTACCCTTTCCTTCATTTCTTATTTGATTCTTGCACTATTTTCATTAGATTTGCAGTATTGGGCTTGTGAACCTGAGTTGACTAATATTTGAACATCAACAAGCTAATATTGAATTTTTTTTTTTTTATCTTATTGTCATGAATATTATATGTCATGTTTGTAATATATATACATATATATATATATATTTATATTGCAATTGGTTTTGTTTTTGGTTCATTGAGATATGTATATACACTTCAATTTGTAATTGGTTTTGGTATTGTCATTCATTGACATATATATACTGCAATTGATTTTAATTGGTTTTAATCGGGTTTGTTATTGTGGTTTATTGATATATGTATATATATACACTATAATTGGAGAATGAAAGATAAAGAGTTGGTGAAGAGCATAACATAGATTTATTTCATGAACGTGAGATGGATGAGGAACATGATCGAATTGCAATTTTTCTCATATAATTAATAATCTAAAAGTGCTTTAAAAATAATTTAACCAAACAGTATAATTTCAAAGAGTTTTTTTAATTGACAACCAAATAATCAATAACTTTTTTTTCTCAAAAGATCTATTTCTAAAAGATCTAATTGGAGAAATTATACCAAATGAAACCTAAACACTTTTCCACACCTCATTCACCCACTGTCAACCCAGACCCCGTTCGCCCATTGTTAACCCATACCCCATTCAAAAACCACAGACCATTTAGCACCACCGTCCGATCGACTTGCAACCGTCACTCTTGGAGGACCCTATTCGAAATTGATGCTATTAGAAACCGGCCTCGTTCGAAACAAACTCAGCAACTGACCCTGTTTGAAACATATCCATAACACCTCATTTATTGTAGCCCTACCGTACCTCTACCTCTTATGATCGCCACCTAAATGAGCATTTCACTGGCTTCTGCCGCTCATGCCTCTACGAGCGTCTCGTTGTTCTAGACCACTCATTTTCCTTCGCCACTTGTTCTTCGTGGTGTGGAGACCCAATTTGATGGCCGCCTCACCGAGTCTACTGCCCACCGTTACCTCCAACAACTTATCTTCACCCTTTATTTTTGCCACCAAAACTTTACCCACTGCAAGCAACTGTAATAGAGACCCTCCATCATGGAGACCTAGAAGGTTTCCATTGGAGGCCATCTGATTATAATCTCTATTAGAGACCATCATTAGATGGCCTCTTCTAACTGAAGACATTCAGAGCCTCCAAACAAAATTATTATTATTATTATTATTTGTGTGTGGTTAATTTTTTTGGAATTTTTCATTGGATTTATGATATAGTCTTGTCCTTGATGATGTTGGATATGTTTGAAATTTGGAGATGATAATATTGGTGATGAATTGATGATGATGAATTGGTAATGAATTGATGACGACGATGAATTGATGATAATGTTGGTGATGAATTGAGGATGGTTATGGTGGAAATTTTGATGAACTGGTAATGAATTGATGATGATAATGAACCGATACTAATGTTGGCGATGAATTTAGGATGGTGTTAATGTTGATAGTGTTGGTTTTGTTGAACCGATGATGATTGATGATGAAGAATAACTAGATAAGTGCTTTTTTAATTTAATTAAAAATATATATTATATTAATTTTTGGATTTAAAAGTAAAATTGTAATTTTACAAACATTATATGTACAACCGGCGAGGGTATTTTATAATTAAATAATATTGTCATATTTAACTATGGATGAAGGTATAATGATCTTTTTATTAATTTTAATTGAGCTCAAGAGTAAATGAGTCTTTTCATATTTTCTGTTAATTTGGACCGTTAATTGACTAACAAAAGAGATTAATTTAATAATTTTTCGAAACGTTAAGGTTCATTTGATCCTTTTTCCGAAACAAAGTTTAAAATTTGACTATTTCTCAAACCTTAGAGACAAATGATGTTTGCCTCCTTTTTTAAGGGAGAATTTCATTTCATTGCTATATTTTTTGTATTTATCATTGTATTAATTTTTTGGTATCAAAATGCTCTTTATGTGTATTTCTTAGCTTCAAAGGCTTTTGTGTTATAGATTGAAGATCTATGATGAAGCTTGAAGTTCAAATAGTTAAGAGAATGTGATTTAAGGTGGTTAGCAAAGTTTGAAAATACAAGCTCTTATTTATTGATGATCAATCATGATTTAATGTGCATTCATCCCATACATTTAGTATATATCATGTGGACCTACAAGAATGCATTTATATCTTTGTAAATATATTTGCATACTTTTTTTAGAAGTTCAATGCCTTGAGTATGAAAGAGAGGACAATTTTATCAAATTTGATAATTTTTTAAGATTGGTTCTTCACGAAAAAAGTAGCTTTAGATGTCAACTAATCGTAAAAAAAAATTATGAGTCAATTGGACATCAGACAAGAGAGTTATTGGTAAAATCGTAAAGGCTCACAAGGTTAGATAAAGGCAGCAAAGTGATTGTTGGCCTCACTGCTTGAGCGACGGCCACAGTGATTATCGTTGATAGGTTGTGATAACTTTATTTTTATAGAGTTATTTTATCTTTTTAAGCTTGAATTCTTACTTAGTTCTTGATATTTTTATTATTATTAAGTAAATTATTTCATATTTCTTTTATTTTTATTTTCAGAATAAAATTGGTTAAAAAAGCGCATGTAGACCCCACCAAGTAATATTGTTCGAGACAAGATCATCGCTACAAAATGAATATCATTCGCAGCAAGTTCATCGCCTTAAAAATTACTCGATTCGGAGATCGCAGAAAAAAATTATCGCGGTTTAAAGATAGAGTATTCTAGAAATAAATATTATGTCATGCTGATGTAAGGAATGATATAATCAAAATTATGATGTAAGCAATGATGTAATATTAAAGTTGACTTGAATGAGGTAGGTGAATGATGATGCAAGCGATTATGCAAAATGAAAGTTGACTTGAATGAGGTAGGTGAACGATGATACAAGCGATGATGCAAAATGGTGGAAAATTAGCAAACGATGATGCAATCGATGATGTAATTGGAGGTGAACTTTACCTATAAATAGGCCTTAGAATCACCATTCCAAGCATTCCATCACAAAACCAAAATAATAAGTAGTTTAGAGAAAGAGAGAGGGAGCTTGGAGAGGAGGAGCAAAGCAAAGGAAGAAATTCTACGGTGAAGCTTCAATCCACTAAGTTTTCCTATCTTTTATTATGTTTAATTTTCTAGTTTTTGTAAATTCTATTATGGACTAGATTTGTTTTCTAAGGTTATGATGTAGCCTAACTTTGATGTTCCAATCCTTTGTTCAATTCAATTAATGATTTTCTATCTTAGTTGATGCATTTAATAATGTTTTTAATGCTTCTAAATAATTGGTCACTATTTAGTTGAATTGTTAATCATAATGATAGCGGAAGCTGATTTATGTGTCTAGTTCATTGTATTTAATGTCATAAATTACATGTAGGATAGGAATATACCTGCATGATTTGTGTAGTCTATAAAAGAGATCCATAAATCTTAATGAATCCTTTAATGTTTTGACTTGCATGAGAACATGACAGTTAGCCTTTATAGAGTATTTTCCTTAGACCTCGGGAGGGGCTATGTGAATAATTCAGGGAATCTCGACTAGCAACTGGACAATTAATTTTTGTTAAAAAGAACAAAGGGAAGGAACAAATTAGTTATGGTGAAATCATAATCTTAGAGTTTTAATTTATTGAATTAAATTCATTCATATTTTGTAGTTAAATTTAGTTGTAGTTATCAACTTCTTAAATCAAATTGCGTTTGCCAAATAAAAAGTGAGTTATTTTAATTTTAGGCATTAATTAACAACAATTCTCGTGGGACGATACTTATCTTATCACTTTATTACTTGTTCGGCTCGTCCACTTGCAATTTTACACAATAGGTTGACTGCTTGATCTACCATTTAAACTACTTGAGCAATCAATCAGGTCTTCTTTTCGTTGATTTGTCTTTGTTTTCTCCATTTGGGCTCCATTTTATGTATTTTCACTTTTTTTTTTAAGACTTTCAAAAGCAATCAAACACATTTTAGGAAGGGTAAATATGTCAATATCATGTTAGATAACAACTCTATTTAGGATTTCTTAATTCATATTTCTGGTTGAATTCAAAGTCCAAACTTAGATGGTTCAGGAATGTAATAAGGAGAAAGTTTTTAAAATTGGTTTTAACTCTATTTTTCTACACTATGTATAGGTAACTATTTCTCTCATTAATTATTCATTATTTGAGAGCTTTTTTTTTTTTTTTTTTAAGAGAGTTTTTTTGTTTCTTGAATCTCAGTATTTTGTTATGAGATTTAATTGTATCTACGTTCACATAGAGTGTTTTAATCAAACATTCTATTTGATTTGCATACATTTTTTATGGGTGAGCATCAACCTTGTTTGGTG
The DNA here is from genome assembly GCA_022984855.1 of Dimocarpus longan. NCBI lineage: Eukaryota > Viridiplantae > Streptophyta > Magnoliopsida > Sapindales > Sapindaceae > Dimocarpus > Dimocarpus longan. The sequence goes on from CM041024.1 coordinate 19,059,160, forward strand.
ATCAACTTGAGGCTTTACTCTTTTTTTTTTTTTTTTGGAAATGCTTGAGGCCTTATTTCTTGTGTGATAAGAGGTAAGGGGATTCATCAAGTTTGCATTTGAGTCAAGAAAACGAATTCTAGGCAACATAGTGGATTTGGAAAACAAACAAAGTTGTCATTTTAGGTTTGTGAAGGATAAGATTGAGGACTACTAATAGGTTGAGAGGGATTAAATTTCTAAGCAAGGGATACCAAAATAGAAGTTTATAATCCATATAGTAATAGTGATGTTTTTTTCAATAGTGGTTAGAGAGAGTCACTGGTCCTATGATTTTTAACTAGTTGGGTTCTCAACGTAAAAATCATGTGTATATCTTTGTTTTCTTCTTCTATTTTTGTTTACATTTCCGTTTGTGTATAAACTTTAAAGATCCATACAAAATTACTATAACCTACTTGTCCCCCTTTTAGGTTGTGGTTTCAAATTGACATTAAAGCTTTGAATGTAATTTTAAAACCTACGAGAAGATGTGAATCAAAAGTGGATTCGCAGTTGAAAAGGGGATAAATTCAAAAAACATAGGGACGAAAATATTAGGACACAAAATGAAAATTTTGATTGGGCCTATTAAACCATGAAACAACTAAGAAATAAAAAGAGAGGTAATATTTACACCCCTAAAAATTTGTATATACACCTAGAACTAGAAAGTTTAATTTATATGGATACCCCATTTATTACTTAATATATCTTTATTTTAATTTTAGAAAAAACATATAACAAATTAGTAATTTATATCTATAGGAAAATTAATAATTTATAAAATAATAATAACATAATTTAAAAAAAAAATAGTATATAGAGTAATCTTTCCATAGTAATCTTTCCTCTAGTTGACTACCTAGAGTATATTAAGCGTGCATTTGGATGGTCGATATAAGCCTAGATTAAATTGAAAAGATATAATGTTTTAAAGCAAGTGTTTAGGATGATGATGAGATTAGATATGAGTATCATTACAAGTAAAATTAAGTAGTTTAAATAAATTAACAAAACGTCGATGTTATTAACACTTCGAGGGCTCAACTTCTCCTAATTGCTCAATGATGAGATAACAAAATTCATAATTATCTTTTATTTCTTATGTCTCCAATTAAACACAATTCAAGTAACAAATAAAGAGAAAGAAAATGAGTAAAAAGAAGAGGTTAATATTGAATGATAGTCTCATGCTTATTTGTTAAAAACAACGAAGAATTAACAATGAAAGACCAGGTCTAGAATCAAACTCCTAATAACACTTGAACTTCAAAACAATGTGACTTGGTCTCCATGATAGTAAAGTTTGAGTCTTTATATAATAGGAGCTATTGAAACATCTCCCTTCCTTTTGGAACCACCATTGTGCCATATAGATAGTGTTCTTTAAAATCGTTCAACGCTTCCTATATGACATTTGCTTTGCAATGACCAAAACTTCTCCTTTCTTCTTAAAATTTTGATCTAACATCGTTTGAGAGTGGTGATTGGCAAGGCTTATTGATTTCACTTTGGAAAAGTTTCTTGAAACAGTTTTTCCTTTTTCAATTTTCTTCTTGAGAGTTGAAACCTAGAACACTAGATGTGTTTTGATGATGAAGGCAATTCTAAAACTTTATAAAGACTATAAAACTATGTTAAAAGTTTGAAACTCTTTCTCACAGCCACTGACATTTGTCTATATGGTTGCAACTTGACATATATATCGTATCCCTACCTTTAAATTCTCATCATACACCATTTTCATTCAGTTTTGAGCTAGTTGAATACATAGTTGCACCTCTTTGATAATTTGATCTCACATAATCAATTCTTTTTCTATCACCTTCAGTCAAGCTATACCTGACGCATAGCTAGCAGCCTAGGGAGAGTCGTTCCATAAATTGATGAATGCCACCTTATGTTATAGCTAAATTTTGCAAATGACAGCCGGATAATCCATTTCCTTGGCCTAGCACTAGTAAAGCATCTAGGATACATTTTTAATGTTTTGTTCATCTCTTCACTTTGCCCATCAATTTAAGGATGGTTACTAGAACAGAAATTGAAAAAGGTTCAATTCAACCTAAATAACTTCTTCCAAACAGCACTAGCGAGGTAGACCGATCTGGATGCATTTTAGTTAAAGACTCATGAAATTACCCCTTCACAATCCAACATGGAGGAAAAAGTTAGAGGTTACAAATTAGTTGAGGCACAAGCACAACTAGTAGGAGTAAGACCATTTCTTAGAACTTCAGGTTAGAACCTAAGCTAGGCAACTTGAGTATATGAGGAGTAAGATCAGATCCTAAAGTTTTAACTCTAGTATGAGTCAGTAAGGCTAGTGCCAATGCTTATAGGTTAGAACTTGAATACATTAGGGTTCTAATTGATTTTACAAGAGTTTGAAAAGTCCTATTCACCCCCTCTACGTTGTGTTAGCATAAACCTGGAACCCAACACAAATTACCTAATTCTCTAAATGTTTGGATTTGATTAATAATTTTTTGAACAGTAAGGATACTTGACCTTTTCAAAATATGCAAAAATCTCTACCTTTATTTTAATTTTAAACAATTTAAACTCCATTTAAAAAGAGAAGACAAGAAAACTCGTGTGGTTTAATTAAAGTTGTAGATGACTTTTGGCCCCAAGTTTCTCTTTCACGATATATTATCCATTTATCTTCATATAATATGAATAGATAATAGCACATTATCTTTTAACTTATGTGGTTAACCACTTCCATATTCACTAAAATGTCGGGGGTACATTTCCTTCCAAACATGTTTTAAGCCTCGTATGTGTACGTAGTTTTCCCCCTTTATAGTAGAAGTAGTTTTCTCTTGTTTATAGAACCATATGTTGGCCAAAAAATATATTTATTTATTTATTTTCAACAAGTCTTGGTAGACTTTTGACTTGTCCAATATCAACTTCAAAATAAGAAAAGAAAAAATTTTGTCTAGGTCCTTGAAGTATAAGTCTTGATAATTTTCTGTGTATCATGAAACTCAATACACGGTCCCTAGAGTATAGAAAATACATCAATTTAGTCCAATTATTAGTCAAACTTTGTGGTTCCAAGGGTATTATTGTCTTTACATATAAATTGGACACTTGTTAACACTAAATAAAACCTATATACTTTAATAATTAATTATTAAAAATTAAAAGAAATTTAAATATTATTTAAAAAAAAAAAAAGAAATTGATCTATACCATCCATCCAATTGGGTTGGATATTTAAGATAATTTTTTATACTCCTAATAATAAATTATTTTTAAAAAATTAAAAAAAAAAAATGTACTTGGTGGAGATCCATAATAGATCTTCACCGTTGATCTATTCTTGAAGATTCATTGTGATTGTGGATCTCCACTAGGTCATGAACAAGATCACAGACAATCTAATCGATTTGGTTTTACATCATCTTCAATTTGGTTCACCAGATATGGGTTCGAAATCAAGATGTTTATCTAATGAAACCCAAATGTTTATTTGGGTTCAAACAAATCTAAATTCATTAAACCTAGATGAAGATTTCAGTTGGATTTGAAATAACCTAGATAAAGATGTTTAACCGGGTTCAAATACTCAAATGTTCAACAATCTAGGATTGAATTAAACCCAGATGTTTTCAAACCCCAGATCTTCAAAATTCAAAGTCATTCATAAAAAACAACAGACGAAGCTAGACATCAAACGTTCAACTTTGCCATAACAATCTAGTTTCGTTGGAAACCAAATTCAAGTACGAAACTGGATGAAAGCCCTCCATCTTTGACCGTTAAAGTGGGGGTGTCTTATTGTAAAAATGAAATTTTGTCTTTGCACATTTAATACCTTACCTCACCGGTGTTAGCTGTAATTAGCTTAGAGAGAGATATAGTAGGTGTAAAATTTAGAGTGACACAAAAGAAAAAGAATATGAGTAAAGAGAGGAGAGACGAGTGGAAGAGAGAGATTTTATTTTTGTTATAACAATTTAATTATGATTTTATAATATTTTATTATAGGAATAAAATATTAAATTTTAAAGTGAATTACCTATTTACCCTCCCATTTTTAAAATTCTTTATGGACAATTAATTAACATGTAATAAGAAATAATTCTAAATAAAGTCTATCAAACATAAGTTGAGTATCTATTCCAAACTTTTTTGAAATCTTTTTCGAATAATGATACAAGTTTCTCAGGTTTGACCACCATGCTTCAAGCATCTATTGGACCTCTGTCCACAAACTTATAGCTCTTATAGATGTGTGGGTCCTTAGTCTCCTCCTAACCGATAAAACTTCTTTGAAATCTCTTTATTTACTGATCATATTCATGATATAACATCTGTAAAATAAAAATTTATACCTTCTAGTATATCCAGAGAAATGTATTATATGTGGTGGAAATATTCAATACACACATAGAGCGAGGGATAATATCTGTCGTATACGTATTGGGCGATTCTATGACCTATATATATATAGTTTGACCATTAGAAGAGATAGTACAATCTGGGTGTTCTGAAAATATCTTTACTTCATTTCAAATCTCAAACAATTTTCATATACAAATATACATAATTCTCTTTCTGAATATACATATAATTCTAAATAAATACTTTTATTAAAAACATAATCAATATTCTATAATTTAATCGTAACACATAATTTGTAATCTAAAATATTATTTAAATAAAAAAATCAATCATTCATTTTCAATAAATAATAAAAGCTAAAATATAAATAATCATAATTAAATCAATTTGATTAAAAATAAAATTTTCTTCTCACAAAACTCTTTTACTCAAATTTGAATCTAAAACAGATTCCCATTTAATTCCTCATAAGTTTGGATCCATCCTAAAGTTACATAAATTCAATTTAGAACTTATAAAAAAATTAACCAAATTCTCTAAATTCCAAATCACATTGAAATAAAATCACTAATCTTGATAAATCAAACACCAATTATTCCATTTTAACCACCCTAATTTTCTTCTCTATTTATTTCTTCTTCTATTGCCAATTTCAAGCTTAGTGTCTGCTGCCATCTCAAATTTTGTGTTTTCTTCTATTTGTACATTGACATATATACATACATATATATATATATATAGTGTTTCTACTACTAGTTTTTCATAACTTTAAAAAGTTAGGACGAATCAATTAAATTCATCGATTACATTTTTTTTTCTAAAACAAATTTGTTCTCCTATTTAATTCAAATACAATGGATAAATTTGATTAGTTCATCCTAAATTTTTAAAATAAGGAGACATTGATGATAGAATTATTATATATATATAGCTTTTGTTTGTTTTTCTTGCTTTTGAACTGCCTAACTCTTTCAACTCAAATAGCATTTTGGTTGCTTGATATGAGCCCATTTAATTGGGCTTGCTTGTTGTCCACCGAATTGCTGGACACTTGGCTCACAAACTTCTTATTTATTTATTTTTAATACTAAACTGGCCTTCAATAATTTTTTTTGGATCCTTTTGGGCCTTACAATTTGAATTGAGGGGTGTGTATCATCATTCCATCCTTAAAAGGTGAATATATTCCAAATACCTTAAATCGTATTTAGTGGTCGGATGTCTGGATTTACACAAAGTGTAGACATACATACCGAAGGGTTTCTAATTTATATTTAAAAGGTCGAGTTGCCACTGCATGCAACCCTCAACAAAGGATTATGACATCACTAACTATATTTTCAAAGCCTTTTCTGATTACCAGCATTTCAATGGCTCTGCTTATACAAAACTCTAAAGTAATTCAATCAATAAATTAACAAACTTATTAAATAATGAACCCGGGAAAAGTAGCATAATTATTGTAACAACTAATTTATAATATCAATATTATATTAATTGGAAGGGAAATTATTTTCAATATTATTATCTCCTTACAAGAACAGCGTCATTGTTTTAAAAATAACACCAATGAGATATATAAATACTGATATATATGATTTATTATTGTTTGTTCTATTGTTAATATAACAAATGTCACTTCCCATAATTAAAATTAAAGCTGAGCCAAGGTTTGGATATCAATGGGGTAAGTGTCGTTTGGAAGTAGAGCTGTGTATGCTCTTCTTGCTACGATCACATTGGCGGCTTCAGTTGGATGAACTGCATCCCAAAACGCATATTCGCTTCTGTTCTGACACGGAGTCCCATAAGGAATACATTGAAATGTCTTGGAATTTGACATACAACAAGTCGCGTTGGTAACAGTGATTCCTGAAATAGACATAACATATTCTGAGAATATATATATATTAAAAATTAAAAAGAAAGGTTTTAATCTTTCCTTACTTTAGGGATATATATTGGTGCATATTTTAGTATAATTAGCTCTAGAATTTGTCAGAGGCATTTGTTTTATGTCGGAAAAGCATTATTTATAGGGAGATTTTTGATAAAAGTTGAATAGACCCATTTAAAAAGGTTTTTGATATATTTCAATATTCTTTTGGGCCATATTTAGATTAATTGCAGGCAAGTTTATGAACTGGGAAAACATGTTAACACCATTGTGTCATAAAAATCCATCAAAATTTTCTCAAAATTTTTTCCAGCCATGTTTATCAAAACTCTCGAAAACCACTTATATTAAAGAAGTCTCTCATGAACCTTATGTCATCCAAATCTATCTATATTTAATTAAAATTAAGTATGTTCTTAAAAGGAAAATGATATACCAGTAGTTGGGATGGGGGTTAAAGCTATCTCGTAAGAGTTGACATAGACAAACTTGGCACCCTGAAGATTCATGTTCAAATCGTCCACTAGCGGTATAAGCTTAGCATTGAATAATTGAACTGCACTGTTAATGAAATCTACACATGAAGATCCATTGGTGCCATACATATTTATCATTGCCGGTGTACACCCAATTGCACCTGCACCGAATACAGCCACCTTCCTGGCTTCCGATTTGTACAAAATCTAGTTACCAAAAAAAAAAAAAAATGATAGAAACTAATAGGAAACGTAAAATCTGTACAATATATAGATTATGCTAGTAATTAACTATGAATTTAAGGCTTTCATAATCAAAATCAATCATTGAAACCGATCGATTCAAATTAAAACTAAGTTTTTTTATTGATTTAGATGATTCCGATCAAATATTGGATTGGATTTGAATGTAAGAAGAGTGAAGCCCGTCCATGCTCGATTTGTGATTTAAATAGTACAATTTACTTCAAGAACAATGGATATGTACAGAAATTAAATAAATTAAAACTGAGAAATATTTTGTTGGGTTATACATTTGTTTTGGAATACTTCTTTAAAATTTAGTTCGAAATATATTAACAAAGAAAGAAGCCAAAAACGATACCTTTAATTGTTGAGACAATTGGTTAATAAGAGCTGTGGCATATTGGTCCGGTGTGTATATTCTTCTTGTAGGGTAAAGCGGTGAAAAGTAATTGTTGATGTAGTCATTGTTGCCGATTCCAACCGTATATATGCACTTGCTTAGGTTATATGCTGCTGATCGATTCCTTGAAATTATGCTTCGAATCCGTGAGATTGTAATTTGATGATTGATCAATTGTTTATTAAAGCTGAATCGAGCACCCTGAGAGATAATACATACATACACACACAAAAATATATATATATATATGTTAATTATGTAACTGCTATGGTTAATAATAATGTATCAAGAAGTGTGTAAATGGTAATTTAAACTGGGTATTAAATAAGAAAACAGTGAGCCACCATATGATGTGGTTTGCTCGTAGTAGATGTTTATTCAATAAAAAAACATCTTCAATTTAAATCGTTACACTATAAAATATATTTATAAAAAGGAAAAATAACGGCACCTTGTTTTGATTAAAATTACTTTATAGTTAATCACATATTAAAGATGCGTTGAGATAATAGCAAAAACGAAAGAAAAGGAATCATGCTGCAGTTGAACTAATAGATTCTTTAATGCAATTACAATTAATAAGATTATTTTAATTAAAAACAAAAAGAACATTTTGAATATATAGAAAGGCCGTTTTTATATTTATTATTTGAGTTTTGCCATTTTAGCGGTAAAGTAAGGTCATCTATCAATAACATTTTTCAAATTGGTTGTAAATGTGGTTATTGAAAAATATTTAAGAATTGTTATTGATGAAAATTTTTATCCAACCAATAAAGTAGTCAAACCTTTAAACTATATTTGAAACACAATATTTGATGTGAATTTAAGATTCAAAATATTTCAAACTCTCAAATTTCATGTTTTGAGACACCAATTTAGGAATGAAAACTCAATTTCATACATTTTCATTTCAATCTTATTGTCATGGGAATGACTATTCCCAAACTCTACCATAGGATTCAATCGGATGAGATTCAAGCTTATTAATTGTTTTTCTTTCTTCTCATTAATTTCAATACTATTTTCTTTTTCTTTATTCTACCAACCCCATTAATTTGCTTCTCATGTAATCTGTGAAACAAAAATAATGTTATTATTTAAATAAGAATTATTCCAAAATTAATATTTATTTACTCATACTTTAAAATAATATAATCCTAAAAAAAATTAATATAACTTTTTGGAAAATAATTTATAGGATTTATTTTATTTAAAACATTATTAACTTTATGTATAAGTCAAGTTATATAATAAAAATATTTAAATTAATTTCATTCCAATCCAATTTCAACATATATTTTATATTTAAAATTAATCCATGTATTTAAATTAATAAAATAATTTTCTCTTATTTTTGAGATTTTTTATAAAATTAAATTTCAGTATATAATAAAGTATTTAAATTTTATTTTAATCTAATCCTAATTTATACCAAACACAGTATGAGACATTTTTAATCCAATCCTAAATTCTAGCAAACATGGAATAGCAATTTCCATTCCATTGCAATCCAATATATTTAATTCTATTTCAATTCCATGTATCAAACATAGCTAGATAATCTTATAAACTAGATAAATATAACAAGTAGGTTTAATTTAATTACCGTCTTTGCTCCGGATTCATCACGAATTCCTGCTGCTCCAGATGCATAATTAACGCCTTGCAAAATAGCTTGCCCACTTGCATTTGTAAAAGGTGGAATATAATTCTCAAATCCTAGAAGTTCCGCTGTAGTGGAATATAATTCAATCACATTCAACATTAATTGATAATAATCATAACATTTCGATTTAGCTAAGCTGTAGTGTCCACATTTCAATGGTTTGGATCAACAAATATGACCTAAACCGATTGATTTTAATTAGATTTAGCAATCAATATGGTCCATCTCATAAAAAACAGTTCTGATTGGTTCAATTTGTGGTAGATATATACATATATATAAATATAGCAAGTCTTAGCAAACAAAATTCAGTCTGATCCGACCTACCAACATAAAAATGAAATTCAAAATTGTGTAAACTTTTTTTTTTTTTTTTGGGTTTAAATTGTGTAAAGTGAATTTTAATAGAACTCAGAGACTTTCGAAATTAGATGTGAGAAATTTGTGAAACTGACCTAGAATATCCGCCATGTTTCGACCATTGGAAAATCTTCCCACCGGACCTTTCGGAAAATCAATCCCATATGGAGGGTAATTGGCTTTTGCCGTTGTTGGCAGAGCATTATTATTTCCATTGTCAAATAAGGAATCTCCAAAAATGAAGTAACAAGGTACTTGCGGTGCTCCATAAACCAAATTTGACAAAATCAAAATCAGCACTGCTGCTGGCCACATTTTAGAAACAAAATGGTTGAAATCTAAATCGTGATAGAAAAAAAAAAAGTACCGTAGTGAGACAGAACTTAACGGTATTTATAAGAACTTTGGGGAAAGTCTGGTTAAGAAAATGGAATGTATTATATGTATGACATATTTTCTAATAAGGAATCTAAAGAAGGAAAATAAATTTAATTACTGGTATGTGAATTCATAAATTTACTGAAATTTAAAGGAATTAAATTACGTGGATCTCGTACCTATATTAGGGATTAAGTTTGAATTGGAGAGAGAACTTGAATCCTCCCTTACAGTGTAATGCTAAGAGCATCTCCAATACTCTCATGAATTATATTTTGAAAAAAAATGTCATGTCAACAATATTAAATGATTTATTTCTTACATGATATATGTATCATTTAATAAATAATTAAATTGAAAAATTATTCTCCAATACTTCCATGTATTACCATTTGATGTATTCATATATTTCCATTTAATGCCTCTATGTTTTCCATTTAATGCTTCTATGTCTTTTTGACTTTTAATTAGATTTGAAATTTAGAATTAAATATTATTTGTTTGCTAATATGACTATCTAATACACCCCATGAAAATAGATAGTTATGTTGATAATATCTATTTTTTTTTTTTAACTACCTCAACTTGATATTGATGAATGATAATTGCATTGAAGAGATTTATTTTAACTAAATGTTTATTCATTTTATATAACATGTAATTTTTTGACAATTTATAAGAGCATTGAAGATACTCTAAGAATCATATGTGTAGTGGAGAAAAATTACTATTACATTATATATAACTATAAGATAATCTAACATCAATTACTAGAGTTTTATTGAAAAGAATTAAGAATAAACACTACATGTAGGAGTTTGGAAATTTACTTCCATAATAAAAGAAAAAAATTTTCCATACGTGCTTATAAATATGCTAGTTAGATTCAAACCCTTATCTTATATGCGAAAAGAAGGTAGTAGGTACAATAACTATTTGAAGTTTTGAGCTATGAGCTTGACGGCTACTAAAGATATATTTTGTTAGGAAATGATAAAGACCGAGTGACATTGGACCATAGGAAATGAAAGTAATTAATGATACCATTCATGTAGTAAAATATTGCAAGTTTGTTCATTTGTTTTCAATTTTATAATTAATTATTAATTTAGGATCATTGTATGATAACGTCATTCTAAAATTTTTATTTCAAAACTACTAATTACAACCATATATTTTCAAAGCATCTTATTACTGTAATGAGGTCCACTGAAAATGAGGTTATAATCTATGGTTTTGAAACATAAATTCCAAGATGAGCTTATTGGAGAATTATCCAATTAATACAATGCAATAGCAATCTTTTCAACCAAAAGAATAGTTTCTCAAAAAGAGTAATAATATCTAGCCCGACTTAGCTAAAAACATGTCAATCTTATAGTCTTGAATTTTTAAGGTCCTGTTTGGTACGTATGATTGGAAGAGATGAGATGAAACATGATTGGATGAGATGGATGAGATAGGATTAGATAAGATTAAATTAGTGTTATATTATATTTGGTATAAGGATTGGGATTGGATGATTTGACTAAATTAATATAATAGTTTTTTTTAAAAAAAAATTAATATAATATTTGCATAAATTGACTTTTGAACAAAATATAATAATTGATTTTTAAACATACTGAATATAAATATAAATTTATTTATAAACTTCATCTAATTATTTTAAATAAATATATTATCATAAAATATTTTATATTTTAATATATTAATATATTAAAATATAAATAAAAAATCCCAAAAGAATGGGCTTTGAAAGACTCACTATTTCAAATGGGTTTTCATATTCTATTCATCTGAGATTTGGAAAGTTCGACTAGTGGGTTATTAGTCTCAGAAAGGAAACTTTCCTTTTTTTCTTTTGCCCAAACACATGTTATTGTGAGTTAGATTTTTTTTTTTTTTTTCTTTTCTGTCAATGCCATCTAATTTCCTATCTCCCAAGTCCCAATGCACTCTACGAGATAATAGTAACCCTACTTAGCAGCATAACATAGGCACTGCCTAACTAACTAAACTTCCAAGCTCCACTTAAATCACAAAATAATAAAGATCGAAAGTAAGGGCATGAGACCTTTCCGTGATGGCATAACACTGAACTGGTCAACGGTCAATTGTAAACTGATGGGATTACATTAATATTATACCATATTTGGTGTAATTTGAATTGAGATTGGATTAAATTAGATTATGTTGAATTTGACTAAATTAATATAATATTTTTATAAATTTATTTTTGAATAAATATAATAAATTAATCTTTAAATATATTTAATATAACTATAACTATAATTTATTTTTAAATAAATTTATTTATAAATTTCATAAAATTACTTTAAATAAATATATAATTATAAAATATTTTATATTTTAATAAAATAATATAGTTTAATACATAAAACATAAAAAAAAAAAAAAAAATCAAAAGAATGGGATTTGAATGCCATTTCAGGTGGGTTTTCACATTTCATTCATTCTGAAAGTAGTAGCTAGTTGGATCAGGAAGAAAGCTTTCCCTTTCTTCTTTCACCCAAACATGGGTAATGGTGAGTTAGAAAATTTTTTTAGCCAATCCCATCTAATTGCCTATCTCCCAAATGCACCCTAAGCCATGATAGCAAGCATAAGATATAATAGCAAGCCTACTTAGCAGCATAAAACAGGCACTGCCTAACTAACTGAACTATTGTTATGGATAAATTAGCGATCAGAATAATCGAGCCCAGACGGATCTACAGTACAGGCTCAGTGGCCCAGAAGCCCAATTATCCGTCATCACTCCAGTCCGTTCTCCTAGAGAAGGGGCTCATTAGTGGGCGTATGCCCTGACCGCTGATCGCTATCACTCAGTCTGACTTCTGATTCTGACCGCAGACGCCCTATTCTGTAAACTGGCTGTGATCGTTATCTTCTCCGCCATTCAAATCGCTGTGTTATCCGTCAGCTTTATTTGCTCAGTTTGACCGTTGGTCCTTATCGCTGGCCGTTGGCTTTCATCTTTCAGACTTACCGCTGGCCACCATCCGTGACAGCCAAGCCTGCTCGTCAGATTATCCGTCATGATCGGCCGACTGCCTCTTCATCAATCCTGCCCGACCGAGATATTCCTCAAAAGGAGCCATCCGTCAAAGATGTCCAATAAGTCATTCTCGTCCAAGATGATCTGACTGAGCTGATTGCTAATCTCTGAGCGTGGCCGCGTACCGACTCCTTCATTCATGATATCATCTGCCTCACTACCATGACCAGCTGCGGACATGCCGACTCATAATCTACCTCATCGACTCTCCAGATAGACAGACTGTTCAGAGATCCTCTTATTCTCCCACCTGACTCAGTACTCGATCTGCTGGAAGATCCGTCTCCGCCTTACTTCTGAAAGTCTCGAGTCAGCAAAAGTCAACAACGCCATGCAAAGTACAGTTCCAAGACGTGCCATGCATGCTGCATCCACCATAAACTGTGATCGTGACCTCGACAGCCCATCATGGCGTATCCAATCCAATCATCTGAAATCTCCCTTGGGCAGACCTCGGATGCGACGGATTCAACGGCATTTAATGTGTTTTCGGCCGCATTTAATGCACTGACAACCGCATTAATTGAGATTCCGGCACATTAAATGTTGTCTGTCATTGTAACTGTAGCTAACTGTTTACTTTTGTATTATTCTGTTTTACTGTAACATGTCCACTTTCTCTATAAATAGGGGACAGTTTTCACTGTAAAAAGGTTCCAATTTCTGAGTGTCGTTACTCTACCAAAATAGTGAGAGAGTGAACAGTGGATGTAGGCATCTTTTTGGGCCGAACCACTCTAAAAATCTTCTGTGTTTCCTCCTCCTCGCCTCTAACCTCTCTTTCTAATTCTCAAAGCTTTGCATGCATTCCATTGACTGTCCGAAACTGTAGCTTGGACCCGAAAACAATCTCGTTGACTAAGGAAACCATTTTCCGACGTTAACAACTACCAAGTTCCATTTAAATCACAAAACAATAAAGATCAAAAGTAATTAAGGGCATGAGAACTTTCTGTGATGACATATACTAAACTGGTCAAAGGTTAACCGAAAATTACTAAGATCAATTACTACTTGTACAACTTAAATATCCAAACTAGATATAAGTACATAAAAATTAATAAATATTTTCAAGCATAAAGACTTTGGATATGTTTTTGGCATAAAGAATTTACCATTTGAATATCTGATTTACATACTCATATTTTATTAAATACATTTATTACAAAAGCCTTCATAAACAAAATAACTGATAAGTAGACAAAAATTAATTTAATAAAAAGTAAATCAAAATTAGGATGACAATAAAACCCAAACCGGCAGGGACATACCCTGCCCCTCGCCACCCCAAATGAGTCGAGGTTAAACTAAAAAAACGTATTATAAAGATCGAGTAACTTTGGACCATAGGACATGAAAGTAATTAATGATATAATTCATGTAATAAAATATAGCAAGTTTTGTTAATTTGTTTTCAATTTTATAATTAATTAATTTAGGCTCTTTCTACAATAACGACATCGTGAAATTTTTATTTTATAACTACTAATTACAATCACATATTTTTAACAGATCTCATCATTATGTTGGAGTCCACTGAAAATAAGGTTGTAATTTATGATTTTGAAATGGAAGTTGCAAGATGAGCTTATTGGAGAATTATCCACTTAATAGCAATCTTTTCAACCAAAGGAATAGTTTCTCAAAAAGAGTAATATGTATGCTGACTTAGCTAAGAAGTGCCAATCTCATCACTTTAGTGAGGTCCACTGAAAATAAGATTGTATTTTATGGTCATGAAATAAAAATTTCAAGACCACCTTTATTGAAGAATTATCCAATTAATACAATACAATAGCAACAACAATCTTTGCAACCAAAGGAATCGTTTCTCAAAAAGAGTAATATGTACGGGGGTAATGGTGAGTTATGAATTTTTTTTTTTGTCAATCAAAATTTCCCATCTCCCAACGTGCCCTAAGAGATAACAGTGAGCGTACTTAACAGCATGGTATAGGCCATGCCTAACTAACTAAACTTACAAGCTCCAGTTAAATCACAAAATAATAAAAATCAAAAGTAAGGGCATGATACCTTTCCATGACGACATAATACTAACCTGGTCAAAGGTCAACCAAAAATTGCTAAAATCAATTTGGATACGATTAAATTGGTATTATATTGTGTTTAATGTAATTGAGATTGAGATTAGATTGGATTAGATTTGACTAAATTAATATAATATTTGTATGAATTGATTTTTGAATAAAACATAATAAATTAATTTTTAAATATGTTTAATATAAATAAAAATAAAATTTCTTTTTAAATTAATTTATTTATAAACTTTATAAAATTACTTTAAATAAATATATAATTATAATAGATTTTATATATTAATAAAATAATATATTTTAATATATAAAATATAATAAAAAATCCCAAAAGAATGGGATTTGAAAACTCATTAGTTCGGATAAGTTTTCATATCTCATTCATTTAGAATTTGAAAATTATGGCAGTTGGTGGGCTCGAGAAGAAAGCTTTCTTTTCCTTTTTAGACCCAAACACAAGTAATAGTGAGTTAGGAATTTTTCATTGCTAATCCCAACTAATTGCCCATCTCCCAAATGCGCCCTAGGAGAAAATAGCAAGCCTACTTAGCAGCATAATATAGGCACTGCCTAACTAAATAAACTTCCAAGCTCCATTTAAATCAACAAACAATAAAGATCAAAAGTAAGGGCATGAGACCTTTCCACGATGACATAATAATAAATTGGTCAAAGGTCAACATACAATTGCTAAAATCAACTACTACTTGCATCCCTTAAATATCTAAACTAACGGTAAGAACATAAAAGTTAATTAATATTTTTAAGCATAAAGACTTTGGATATGTTTTTGGCATAAAGAATTTGCCATTTGAATATTTAATTTACACACCCATATTTTATTAAATACTTTTATTACAAAAGCCTTCGTAAACAAGATAATTGATAAGTACATAAAAATTAATTTAATAAAAAGTAAATCATAACTAGGGATGACAAAAAAACACTAACCGGCAAGGACATTCCCTACCCCTCTCCACCCCAAACAAGTTGAGGTTAAACTAAAATAAATAGATTTGGAGTTAATTTTAAAACCCATTTCAGAAATAATGCAAGTGTGGGGTTAGCTATCCCGTCCCAAACCTATTTATTTTTTAGTCATGTAATAATATTTAATCAATTAATTGTTATAATAATTTAATATTTCTAAACACAATATATTTTTTAATTACTATATATGAATAGATATATTTTAATTAATAGAAATTAAGACACAAGCTATAAAATTTATTATGGTTATCAAGGCACACCGTCTCTTAATAGAAATTATTGAATACTTCCCTTAATTCTTAGAGATCAAATATTTAAGTCTCATCCCTATCCTAAAAAGCAAGATGTAAATAGTTTTATTTGAATTTAATCTCTCTTCTTTATCATTAAAAAAAGAAAAAATTACGGTTTTCAAACGTAATTTTCATTATTAATTATTATTAATTGTTTTCCCAGATTTGTTTTATAGTTAATTAGTAAATACTCAAACTATATATATATATATATATATGTATGTATATATTTGGTATGTTAATACTAAGCTTCTTTTAAAATTTAGTAATTTCGTTTATAAAAGTGTAGTACTGAGTATACCCAAATTTTGTAATGTTTATATAAGAAAAATTGTTGGTGGAGGTGGGGATAACAAACCTATATTCTATTTTATAGAAGATATATTATTAACTATAGTGACCATTCTCCATCTAACGTGAGCGGATAGATAACAAATTTTGTAATATTTATATAAGAAAATCGGTGGGGATAACAAACCTATATTCTATTTATATCCATATATATATAAATATATATTTATTATACATACATATCACAAGTATTATATACTATGTAACTTACCGAATACTCTTGATCAGGATCTTTGACGCGTGGTTTGGGACTCGAGCTCTAAAAAATGGAAGGAAACACCCATATCGCATTAGAAAATTAACCTTGATCAACTCAAGGGATCTTGGTGCATGTCGAACTATAAATGTTTGGTTGAAATGGGGCAAACTCTATAGGTTGAGGGGCAAACTCTATAGGTTGAGTGCCATTGCACCGGATAGCCATGTGCAAACTATATTCTATTTTATAGAAGATATATTATTGGAACTCAAACTACAGTGACCACTTTCCATCTAATGCGAGGATAACAACTACTAATAAACCAATATAATTACAAAGCAATTATAACCCTCGACTCAGCAAATTTTATCGAATAAATTTCAGCACTTGATAACTTCCTGAGAAGATACTAAAAAAATTTACTTAATTTGGTACAGTCAAATTAGCTGTATTTATAATTTAATTGAATTTATAAATACAATATACAAAGGATTACATCCCAAAACTTTTGAGAATTTAATATCTATTTATGTAATAATCTTGGTATAAAAAGGTATTTGATAAAACTTTCGAAAGTGATGATTTAATCATTTGAGTACATTTTATAACAGTTTTATGAAAAATATGGAACGTTACTATTGTGAAGTAGTTATGAAATCATCTACCGTCAGATTTAATTTTTTTTTTTTTAACTGTCCAAATCATCCTTATTAATTTTAATAAAGAGATACTTATATCCCAACCTTAATTATATAGAATTATATTTATATCAAATATAAATTAAAATATTCCATTTATATGTTATTTTAAATATATTATAAATTCACAATAGGGTACATTAAATTTACCAAATATACACTACTTTTGAGGTTTATATGACAGTTTTAACAGTAGAATTAGTCGCACACTAACGTAACTAATTATATTACAACAAATTATTTATTCAGCATAGCTAACAGTGATTATTATAAAAGTTACAACAACAATATCAAGTTGGCCCTGAATAAGGTTGCAATTGAATCTAGATTGGCTGTTTATAATAACGATTATATTTTTAAATTATAATAATTGGTATTATGAATTGAGTGTGAAAATCATATTTGTTAGTGATAATATTGGTACCTCCTTTCTTTCCAAAGAGCTTGGATTGTTTAATGACTAGATCTCCAAGATAGATAGGCATTGAGAATGGTAAAGGTAATAAGACATTGACTTGAGCCTTTAGCCTCCTTCGATATGCGGAGGGTAACACCTCTCTTATGTGAGGATGTTTGCCCACTTCTTCGAGAAAGATTGTTAATTAGGGTGGCAAAAATACTCTGATCCGATAACTCTAGGGATCCCAATCTATTCGGAATGAGTTTGGAGTAGAAAATAGTAACTCGTTTATGAAACGGGGTCGGGTTCACAGCACCCTCAACAATTCTAGGTCGAATTTGGGACGATCGATTCAAACTCGATTTGATCCGACCTGTTGTCATCCCTAGACTAACATATCAATAATAGTATGGATTGTGTGCAATAAAACTTTGTCATAAATGTAGCAAGTCTTTTGTTATTTGTAATGAAATATTTGTAATTAGCATGTTTTTATATTTGTATTTAAAAAAATTTGTTCATTTTATGAAATTATATTAATAATTATAAAGATATGATCATATATCGTAGTTAAATTGAACTATTAAAAGTTTAAATGTTATTTGCTTTATGATATTAATCATATCATTAGTTAAAACTAAATCGGGTCAACAGGTTATGTTCGAGAAAAACTCTTTCAATCAGGTTCGGGCAGGTAAAAAGTAGAGATTGGTTTAAGGCCTTAAAAATTTCAAATCGAGTGGAGGCAAGCCAACCCAAGACCCAATTCGACCCATTGTCATACCTAATTATTGATCTCTTCCAATTTTGATCATTTGCTTCTTAAAAAAAGTTTTATGGCCTCCTCCACACTAGAGTGAACCCTCCAATTTTGATCAAATATTATCTTTATTTCATATTACTTATGGTTATTTCTTACTTTGAAAAAAATTTATATGAAATGCTCATCATTTATACAGGGCTGAAGTACAACTCCTATATATCTTGTAACTTAATATACTTTGGAATTCCTGAAAAAAAAAAAAAAAGGTTTGGTGTTATCCGTAAGGGAGGTTTTTAAAAAAGTCCCTAAGGTTTGAACAATCTCCAAAAATAAAACTCGCGTTTCGGATTTGGATGAATACCTCTACTGTTATCTGTTAAAGGTGTTGATGTGGCATAAAAAACCTAAAATGTCATTTTTACCTATTATTTGGAATAAATACAAATGAAGAACACAAGCTAATTTAAATATAATGTTAAAAAATAAAACTTATATAAATATGAAATACTAAAAAGTGATCGTGAAGAACTTGGTTGAAAATTCAAGAGCTTGGGCCTCATGATGAGCTTTCCTCAAACGCTTGTAAGGTGTAAAGGGAAGGAACAAATTAAGGATACTCTAAGCTCCCATGGTCGCCGCTTTTATAGCTTAAATTGGTTGGAAAAAATAAAACAAATACAAGGAGACAATATAACAAAAGCATAGAAAAATATATAACCAAGAGGAGGACCATCATATTTTAAAATCTAAATCAAATTAATCTATTCCTCCGTTACAACAATTCACCCAGTCTAACCAAAAACCCACAAAAGTTATCCAAACACTAAACTTTAATCATATTTTAAAATCAAAATCAAAATCCATAACATCAAAAACCTCTCATATGAGCGTGCGTACCATCTCAAATCAAGACTAATTTCTAACTAATGTGGGTCTTAAAAAGATGTCCATCTCAAAAACACAATCCAAAACTTTTAAATCCACATTAGCCAATGTTACGATCCCATATCTTCCAACTCTCTTCTAGACTTATTGATACAAGAGAGTTGTGGGTGGAGGATGCCAATGACGAGGATATATAGATCGACTAATAATGAACTTTATTGAGTTCAACGAATGGTTGATGAATTGAAGATTCCATCGAGGAGAACTTGAAGACTCCGTTGAAAATGACTTTGGATTTTCATTTTTCATTTGAATAAAAAATAAATTTTGGTATTTGGTAATTTGATATTATCAATTTTTACCAATATTTATTTATTCTTTTTCAGGTGTGATCCCTAAATTATCGAAAACTTGAAATGCATTATTTTGATATATTTTACTAATATTTTGAGTGCATAATGCATTTTTTTATTCTTAAAAAAATAAATAACCTCCATAGACGGTGGACATCTCACCTTTTTTTTTAATAAATTTTCAAGAATTCTATTTATTAAATTGCCTCTCATAATAATTTAGGGTTTAGAGGAGAGACACAATTTGAATTCACAAACTCAAAGGTGCAAGTGTTAAAAGTATAATATCATCTTATATGATTTCTATGTTAGACAATGGCATGTTCTTTATTCCATGCGATACAACTTCAATAGATCATATAATGTATAACAAGCTCTATCATTGACAAATAGGAACTCCTAAATGGCCTTTTAACCTTCTGGGGTCTTGGAAAACTCTTATAGACTGGATATTAGGTGTCGTTGTAATTGGTAATATAGTGATCTACTGTGATAAAATAGAATATCAATACCGGAATATCCATACCGGGCACTAAAGGCCCGATATGGATACCATTATTTAATTAAAAAAAATATATGTATAATTATCCATCTTGGGCATTAAGTGTCATTATAATTGGCAATATAGTGATTCACTATAACAAAACAGGACATCCATAAAGGGCATTAAAGGCTGATATGGATACCATTATTTAATTTTAAAAAATATATATAATTATTCATATCGAACTTTTTATTATTAAAACTCAATTATCCATACCGAACAATGGTGCGATATGGATAATCATTTTTTTTTTAATTTTTTAAAAAGAACTTTTAATATCCATATCAAATGCTTGACCCGTCCAATATGGATAACTATCTATACCGGATGAGTCAATCGCCTGATATGGATAGTCTACTTTAAAATTCAAAAAAAAGAAAAATAGATTATCCATACCGGGCGCATGATCCGTCCTGTATGGATAATCCGGGTTTATCCCTACCTGAATTCTCTTTCCCCCTCATTTATCCATTTTCTTTTTTCTTAATCACTTTTCCTCGCATCATCTCATCCCCAAACCCTAGCCACCGCCCCTCCACTTGGTTGATAGTTCGGATTTTCGGGAGCCCACTATTCGTTGTTGACCGTCCTCGTCACCGATCTACCATTGGTAAGGAGACTTTCCTCTTCTTCTTTTTCGTCTCTTCTTCTTTTCATTTTCTTCTTCCTCTTCTTCTTCTTCTTTTTTTTTTCTCATTTTCTTCTTTTTTTTCTTGTAATTCTTCTGTTCGCACGACAGTTGGACCGACGTCAATAGCACAATAGTCCAACCATCGCTCTTTTTTTTTTTTTCCTTTTCTTCTCATTTTTTCACTTCTTTTCTTCTCTTGCAGTCACCGTCGAAAATTTTGTCTTTGTTTGGGTGCCATCATATTCATCGATCCACTACTCTTTCGCTGTCCGACACCATCATCTTTACTGATCTACTTCTCTTCCTCTATTTTCTTTGTCAAAAGGTATGAAGTTTATGATTTTGTATTTTTGGATATTTCAATTTATAATTTTGTGTTTTATAGATTTTACTAGATATCGTATAAGTGTTATTGTTGTTATAATTTTAGATTCTTTTAATATAAACATAATATTATTATTTGGGTAATTTTCTGTTTTTGGTTTTGTGAAGTTTTTTTAACGGTTAAAGTTGTGATTTTTTTTTTTTTTTTTATGTTTTCTATGTAAAAGATATGTATATATGCAAGTTTGTATGGACAAGTAATATGTAAGATGATTGTAAGATATGTAGATATAGTGAATGTCTATATGAATGTGATTGTTTCCTTTTGATATGTGTATATAGTAGTTTGTATGGATAAGTTTAATGTTTTGTTTTTCAGTTTAATACTGTCATCTTTGCCGTTTCTATGAAGAAAGTAATGGTTAGTGTTTTGTTATCTCGACCTATCAACGAATTGCTAACTTTAGAAAATGTATTAAACTTATTTATTGCTTGACCAGTAAAATATATTATATCTTATGATGACATACTGAATTATTATAATATTTCATAATGTACGACAACTTTAGATGATGTACGTTAACTTTAGGTGATGTACATTAACATTAGGTGATGTAATTATTTATTTTTACATTAAATTATATATATATTGTGTTTCTGTATGTTGTTAGTTATATTGTAATATTAAATTATATATATTTTAATTTAATTTTTTTTAAATCAAAATATTTTTCATATCGGGTTTAGATGAAAGTAACCATACCGAGCTGTCCATTATAGTTAATTACCCATTCCAGGCCCCAACCCGACATGGACAAAGGCCTCCATACTGGGCTAGAGCTTGGAATGGGTACAACTATCCATACCGGGCATATGGATAATATTATTCATACCGAGTGACTCGGTATAGATAGTGGATAGGTCGTGGGTCGACCCATGACTTATATTATCTCTATAATGAGTACCATCCGGTATGGATAGTCAGTATCAATACCAGGTGGGTGTCTGGTATGGATATTGTTGGCATCCTTATAACCGACAGCATCCATGCTGGGCAAGTTATCCAATATGGATAGTCAACCATATTGGGCAATGCCCGGTATGGTTAACCTATTTTGCCATGGTGATGAATTCAAATTTTAATTTCTTAATTTATTTGAAGTCATGTGGGAAAATATTGATGAATTTACCACTTTAATCATTTTACTGGTAGTCTTCTAATATGTATGGAGGCATATATTTATACACAAAAAGGGCTAATAAGTTCTTAATTAGAAGTGTGTGGTGAATTAATATCATGTTCATGAGCGCTGGCCATACAAACATTGGTTCTAATATCTTAATGACAAATAAAAATTTCAAGACTTGCATGTGATCATGTTGTTTAAAGGTGAACCAACTCTCTCTTTTTTTAAGCAGACTTTGAATTCCAAACTCGTAAACCAAAACACACTTCTTTTTCAACTTGAAAATGTCGCACTTGCAGACACTCAAATCCAAATAAAAATTTAGAATCCCTAAACCCTAGAAAGGACATGTGCAACTTCCCCGTACAGTACATACAACGGTACAAGCTCTCAAACCAAAAAAAGCAAAGAAAACATATAATGACAATGGCGGTTCTTCCACGCAGTTTCTCCTTTGGGTACCTTGAAACACAATATCGATATCATACAAGACCAAACTAAATTAGTATACATCTTCTCCGATAAAACTGCAAGTACTTTTCATCACTAATTTATACCCTGAGTTTATTATTTCTTTTTAAAGAAAAACATATATAATTTTGTCTTAATTCCATACGAAAGTTTTTATAAAAATGATCACCGTCTTGACTAGTGCTCATCGAGTTTTAGAACTTTGTAGATCACGATCTTTGAATGAATTATCAAAGCAGAACTGATTACAAATAAAACCAACTAAAATGAATTGAGGATGCAAAGACCATTTTCATGAAAGGCTTGCCCCAGAAATGTGATGAGCATCAAAGAGCTGAGACTTAAATCTTTATATTTTTTGTAAGATTTAATTTATCAGAAACGAAGAATGAACTGCTCCAAGATAATTACATTCAGCTAAACTTAGAAGTTAATAAGTATCTAATTCGTGGTCTAAATACAATAATACTTTCCTAAAATTAAATAAATAACACAAAAAAATTAGATGAAAATTTGTGGGTTAACTTGGATCAAAATATTGGACATAGTTAGAAAATCCTAAGAGCAAGTTCAAGTTCTTCATTATCTTAGTTTTTATCCCTTTTTTAATTTTATGATACAATTTATATCTAAAATATAATTTATGTTAACACGATTTATTTTTTTCAAAATAGTTGTTTCTTTCTTTTAGGAATAAATTGCATTCGACAAAATTTAAGCAATAACAAAATTTAAGCAATACAATGATATACAATGGTTTCATACAGCTTTAGTACAAATATTTAATCATATAAAATTTGAAATACATCCATATAGATATTGAAGTAGAGGAGAAAAAAGTGTAAAAGAGAAACCATCACATGAGTATCTCTATTAAAAGCATTCTAGTTCGGAATTTTATCGAGAACTTTCTTCAGCCAGTTCATCAAACTCTCCACTATTGCAATAGGAGTTTTCAATTGATATACCGATTGAACATCTTATAAAACATGTGGTAGAAGTCATAGACTTCGAAATCTAGACCACCGGAGATTCAATATCTAAGTGGATATCTGCCACCATAGACAAAACCACTATAGATTTATATCTAAGTAAAATAAAGACTACCATAAATATAGATATGAGTGGGAAACTATTTTAACATATACATATGGAAAAATTATTGAAATCAAAATCATAAAAATAAAGGGAGAAAGACCCGTTGGAGGGGAGGTTCTCATAGGTGGAGAACCCTCCCTCTAGTAGGGGAGGGGATGTTGACGGAGACAAAATCTTTTTTCAAAATAATTGTTAAAGTATGTCCAATGCAATTATCTATTTAGATTAAATTTCTTGTTAAATAAAACAGATAGATAATAAGGCCAAAAGATCCCCTCTAATACAATTATTTAACCCAAATATGGAACTAATGTGGCAAATTTTTTTTTAAAGAACATGGTTATGAGTGTTTCAGTTGAGAATCTCTCTTAAAATGCTACTAAGATTTTTCACTATTTAACTGGTTAAAAATAATAAAATTTGTCTTGTTCTCTCTCTTTTTAATAATAAAATATAAAAAGAAGATAGAGAAAAACATATATTTTATAGTGATTAGTCCAAAGTTGATATATATTTTGCTATAAATAATTATATTGAAGAAGAGAATACATATTTTTATATATTTTTTTTTGCTAAAGTGGGTCCATATTAAAAAAAATTGCTGATGTATTATACATAGAAACTAAAAAAATGCGTAACACTGGAGATGTTCTTATATAATGAATCCAAGGCCTTCAATGTATTTTAGTTTCAAACACAAATATATGATTTTTTTTTTTTTTAATCTAACACTATTTGTACTATCACATCTGACTCCACTAGATAATGTAATCAACTTCTAAGTAAAAGCTGTCTTAAATTAATTATGCTTTGGTGGTAACTAACGTTCATTAAAAAAGAAAAAAAAAATCCAACAAAAAATATCTGAGTTAGGAAAGAATTGGTAAACTAGTAAAATATCAGCTGTTTCTCCTGTAACAAAGGAATTGTAATATCAAATTTTGATATGAAAATAATAAGCAAATAGCTGTAAACAATATAAAAACGCAACTATTTCTTTTTGAAGTACTCCTACTATATTTAATTACTAAACAAATAAATTTAAAATATTTACATAAATTGAATGTGCATATATACAGCATTATAAAAAAAATTTGTCAGACAATATTTTAAATTCAAATTACTTAACCATAAGTGGCATTTTAAAATTAAAAAAATATTAGACAAACTAATTAACATTTAGAATCATTAAAATTTTAAATTAACATTTCATGTGGTTGGTAAGGTAATTGATGCAAGTGGTCTTCTTCGATCAATCGGCCGGCCGTAACATGTCTTAGATTCTAGGTAAAACAAAAATGTGAAAACGTTTTAAATTTCATACGAGTTCAGCATCAATTCTTGTTCACCAGTACGCCAGTTATCACCAGTCACTCACCACCGACAATAGAGAAAACAAAAAAGAGAGAGTTTTGGGTTGACAACACAATTCTCCAGGCAGTGTTCACTGATCGATAACGAAGTTGGAGAGCAAACCCTCGTGGTCTAAAAGTTGTTAACCTTAACTACAAATTTAATTAATTGTTAATCATATTCATGTCCCAGTTAGTGCATGATTCAATGCGTCAAACTGTAACTTTGATCTCTTGGTATCTACACTTTGCGATCACCAATCGCCCTTTTCATTTTCATATTCTGATCAAGCATTTTAATATGAACAAAGTTGCTAACTGTTTTTATTATTTCATCATATATTAGCCAACATACTTGCAAAGATATAATTATTATTAATTTAAGAATCTAACTACTTTAATGGTTGGGTAAAGTTACCAACTAATAATAATGTTGGATATTTTTTAATTAATAACCGTATCTTTACAATCAATTCAAAGATTATTATTTATGAATAAACTTATCCAACTAGTAAGGTAGTCAAATCTTTTATTTAATCATGATGAAACTATGAAACAACAAAAGGCTTAACAAGTATTTAAAGTATTTAATTATGATTTTTTAGGTGGGTAAAAGTATCAAAAATATAAAAGGGAAATGAGAACAAGAAAAAACAAGATCACATGCAACCCCGAAAGTGTGAACAATTTATAAAGTGAGCTACTATGCCTATGCCTCTGCTTAGCATGTGGGGCGTGGTCTAAGAGTTATAAACCCTAGCTAGTTAAGTTAATCTTTTATGTAAATTTCTGCATAGCCAGACTACAAGAGCACTTGTTCCCATGTACTACTTCTTATTAGCGGTCAAACCTCGAGGGCTACCGGTTTATTTAAGTTTGAAATGAAGTCTCTTTATACTTAGTGTTAATTAACAATTAATCTAATTGTAGCTAGCCTAGGTAGCTTCCACTGCCTTATGAAACTGTGCCAAAGCCCAACTCTCAGCTGGCAGCTGTAGCCTGTAAATCTCGTTTCAACGTTTCATATCTTTTACAGTAGCCTTATGATATCATTAAAAATATATCTTATGGTACAGAACAAATTTCTGTCATTTACTTGAGGTTTGCATATCTATAAATGGAAACGATTTCACCACAAATTGATGTTGATCAACTGTACTTTTTATTTAAAATTTAGTCAAATTTAATTGCTATAAGGGTTATATCATCCTTTCAATACATTTGTAGTATTTTATTTTAAAATTTTAAAATACAAAAATTTTAGATCTCTACTGTGTATCTCAAATAGAAACGACTGAGATCATTAGAAAATGGAAAAAAAAAAATCAAGAAATGAAAAAAGAAAAAAATAGATTGGTCTTGGAATTTTTGTTTGCACTAATCATTTTATGAGATGAATTTAAGTTAAAATGATGTATGAGAGATAAAAATTGAATAAGCATAATTATCCATTGTTTTTTATACTATCACTAGATTATCAAAAAAATTAACAAAAAAAAAAAAAAAAAAGACTAAAAATCTTTACTCTCTCCACTCCCATATCTAGATATCCATTATAGGTTCCACATCGTGATGGAGATCCAAGCAAAGATCACTGCTATTTTTTCCATTTTCATTTTTTTAATTCTATTATTTTTACATTTTACATTGTAAATTAGTTTGTTTTTGTTTGGCTTAAGGGTATTTTGATAATTTTAGCTGTGTTTTTAATTGTCAAACTTGGTCAACAACTTATTTTAACATACTTATTTTACGGTAGGGAAGACATGCAAATGTTAATTTTTTATAAAGTTGTTTCTGCTTGTTAAAAGACAATTTACAAAGTTTCAGCTTTACGTACGGTACAACAGCTACAACGAAAAAATTATTAAAGTTGTTGATTGTAATGGTTTTTATACGCAAGGATTGATTGTTATTATTATTATTATTATTTTCAAATAACTTATGCAATATATCAATTCAAATTAAAAATAGCGTCAAAATTGAATAATTGCTCCATTAAAATTATTAATTCATAGCTTTTTAACAGCGTAGATGACACTTATGCCTATACTAAATTTTAACATTTGATAGCAATTCCCTTAAAAAGGAAAATATTCAAATTATCCATGTTTTCATTAATCTAAGGTTGTTTTAAAAATACGTAAGGATTCTCTATAATCATTTTTTTTTAATTAATCTTTTCATAATCTAGTAACACATCAACATTTAAAAAAATATTTGATCAAGATTAATAGATTTTTTCTCTCACACATCACTCCAACTTAATTTGTTTTCATAAAAGAATTAGCATAATATCAACGGGAAAGTTTTGGATGAACTGTTTTGATGAACTTAAAACAATATTTTAGGAATTCTTTATTCGTTATTAGGAATTAGGAAATTGAAACATCAAAGGCCTTTGTTATGCAGATCAAAAAACGACAAAAACTGGAAAAAAAAAAAAACCCAACAACAACAAAAACAAAGCTTTACAATTTAAATATTTATCAGTTCAGTTGTCCTTAATTCAATGATATTGAATAATAAATGATTTAGTAATACCAAACCTTGTATTTAAAATAATTTGATGAAGGAATGTTGATCTTACAATTTTATGTTAAAATTTTAATTAATGTAAGCCACCTTTTATTTAAATAGCAAAGATATTGGTGAAATTGTTTGTTCATTTCTTTTAAAGCCATCTCAAACACTACATACAAAAAATAATTCTTTGTATGGGGACTGGAGTTGCAAAAAAATATTAAAAATTAAAAAAACAAAGACAAACCCTCCTCGTTGCATGCATGGCGGGAGACAGGCGCTAACACCCGTATCTTCCATTCCACGCGATCGTGGTCTTTTCCCAAACACACTTTGACAAGCCCAACCCCTTCGAAACCATTTTAACTTTTTGAATTGAAGGGCTTTGAATACTGCTTTGTTTTTTGTTCTTGATTTTTTTTTTGAGTTTCCCTAGGTTAATTGTATAGCAAGCCTCGCTAGACAATAATCTTATTTTATCATGAAAATTGTCAAAAAGCAAGTGTTGGAACCCCGGCTTTGACTTGAGTTTGGACTCTATAAAGACCCTCTTTTCTTTCACTTCGATTTCCTCTATGTTGTCTTGTCGTTGAACAAGCATACACAAAGAAGGAAAGGAAGACAAAAAATGGTGACGATAAGGCTTCTGTACTTTCTACTTGTGTTGGTTTTTCTACGTTTAAGAGACGCCGGTGCATATACCCACCAAGGTATAACAAGTAAACCTCTTTACAAATCATTTATGTCGCTAATTAAAGAGATTGCATAAAAGCTTATATGAAAAAGTTTGTTGAATTTTGTAGATATGAAGAATAACGTGGCAGCTCATGACATAGGAGCTGGGAGCTCGGTGGAGGTTGAACAGTTTGGTAGAGTACCAACTGCAGCTGAAGATGAGAACATTGTACTTGGAGGACGGAAAATGATGGTTAAAAGGGTCTTGGAAAAGGAGAAGATTAAAGAGCAAGGCTCAAATAAAGAAGATTCTGCAATTTCAGGTGCAGCCCATTCTGTTGGAAATTGTAACCAATATAGGACAAAAGGAATTTTGAATGTAGAATGCAAACTGAGAAATAGAAGTTCTCCTTCTTCTAAGAAGGTCAAAATGGGTGGTTTCACAGCTTTTAGTGCTGATTATCATGTCCCTAAATCTCACCCACCTAGAAATAACTGAGGGAATGGTATGATAGCAAACTTTAGATAGAGATTTTCGGCGACATTAACCGATTATCCAATTTTGTTAGTAGTTAGTTTTTAGTTCTTTCTTCTTCTTCTGTTTAATTTTAATAGGTGTTGTATTAATGAGTTCATGAGCGGAATAGCATACTTGTATGTAAACAAAAAAGGAAACTTAATGTTCAAAAGTATTTCATTTTTGAGTTGCAACTTCGTATGTGTTATTCTCTTTTCTTTTATATATATATATATATATTGCTTCTTTGATAATTAAGTGCGTCTTAACTTTTAAATTGTTAGTACTATTAATCTCAATCTTTCATTGTATTTGAATTAAATAGGAGAGAATGCTGTTATTATCAAATATATAGCCTTTTTTGTAAATTCTCTGTACAAAAACCTGTTTGTATCATTAAGGAAAAACACTAACAGAGAGTTAATTTTCTGTGTAAAGAATACGCCAAAAAGATATCATGATATGACAAAAAACATTTTGACATATGTGATTTGGAACATATATTCTGTTAAGCCAACTTGAAATTGGCAAAAGCAAACGATGGATTATGTGTCATATAGGAATTGAACAATAGCTGGATGTCTGGATGCAGGAAAGCAGATCTATGTCCTAAAGAAGCGCAAAGGGAATTCAAAAGAACAGTACTTGAAAGATGAGGTCTCTCTCTACCTACCAGCCTACTACTTTCTATCTATTGTTTATATGTCCTTAAAAACCGAAATTTAATTTTTATATATTTGTAATGTTTACTAGAATGCTATCAATAGAAGATTGTTGAAGTCAAAGACAAAGAACTCTGCAGGCGTGGAAATTTCAGGGAGGGATACATCAGTACAAAGTTCTAAGCTTATTTCGAACTCAAGTAGAAAAGGCAAATTGGAAGGTTCATCAATTTCTGAAAAACCAGCACTCCAAAATTCTAATAAAAATGATAGCGTTCATCAGAATCTTGAATTCAAGAAGCTTCTTGATTCGGCTAATGAACTCCTAAAACTGATGAATAAAGACTATCCAGGACATGGAGGTGGTAGTCACAAGCCCCCAATCAACAACAACGAGCCATTTAATCAAGAACATGTGATAGCACCATAGTTTTCTTTCTATTTCAAAAATTTTGGTGCTATAGGAAGATATGTCTCCTATGAACTATTACTAACCTAAATGTGCTTCTCAACTTTTCCTTATCTTTTTAATCTATTTTTAATTTTATATGCTTTGGGAAGTTGATTCTACAAACTAGAATTGGGAGACGTGTTTTTGGCCGTTTTATTGGTTTGGTGATTATTTTAGGTGAATTAATGTGAAAAAAATCAACGATCGTGTCAACTAGCAATTTATTAATGTTGCGTTACTTGCACATAATTGGAATGGTCTGGAATCATATTGATTTAAATCAGATTAGTCTACAATCGAAATGATGTGTTGGAATCAAAATAAGTTATTTACTTTAATTGCATGAATTGTTATAGAAATTAATAGTATTCTTATTAAGATATTTATTTTAATTTTGAATCAAAATTAATTAATTTCAAGTTATAAAATGTCCTTGATTAAAATTATGTACTCCATAAGTGTATATATATTTAAAAAAAAATAGAGATATTATCAAAATACCATTCGAATAAAAAATAATATGAAATCAGCTCTGATTTTGAAAATATTAGCCAAAATGACCCAATTGTTAAAGGCTTGGTTATTTCCCTAAGTAAACCAACGGTTGTGTTAGGGTGTAAAGGTATGAAAGTAAATTAAAAATGTGAATGAGGATAGGTAGATGGAAGAAACGAATTTTTGATCATTAAATAAAATTAAATAAATTGGACCAATCTATTACTGCCATGTGTTACAAATTTATTAAATATAATTTTGTATAATAAAATTAAATGTGATCCCCATGCCCACTCTCTCTCTCTCTCTCTCTCTATAACAATCTCTTATCCTCACTCTCTTTCTCTGAACAGACCAAACTCGTTGCTTCGTCTTCGATCAAACTTGCGGCGTCTCCATCTTCGCATAAGCTCGGCTCTGTCTCTAACCAAGCCTGCACAAGCAATGGCTGTAGTTCCACCATAGCTGACACCAATACCATCCCTTACACTACAAGAAAAAATAGTTTAATTTTACGAGATTTACACATAAAAATGGTAATTGCTTTCAATTACATGATTGATTCTTAAAAATGTCGTAAAAGACTGGTGAAAATAATTTTTTTCAAGGATTTAAAAAATGTCATTAATGATTCCGGAAACAACATTTTAAAAATGTTGAATGACAACATTAAGCATCACCCATTGGTCCAACTAGTTTAAACATGTATGGTATATTTAATTAATCATAGTAAATCATTAACAAAACTTTTAACTTATATGAAATTATCTTCTGGTACGTCTACTGGTCTCTGCTCACCTGCATCACTAGAGATTCCTCATCTCTCACTCACTAAGTTGAACCGATAGACACTCCTAAGTCTCACCTTTGTCGACAACCACCAGATTGTTTACATCACTGATTCATCTAATCAGGTACTGTAAAACGCATATGATTTCATGTGACGCCAACTTTCAATAACGTCGATTTCGATCTCCCTTGCCAATCGCAACTGATCTATCTTCATTGTCTCTCTTAAACTGATTGATTGATTGTGCGATTCGGCTTGTGTTTCTTGCAGGCGCTTATGAATCCGGTAGTTTTTTGTGGATCTCTGATTACTCGAAACTTTTCGATTCAAACCCTAACTTGTTTTAATGAATAAATTGTGTTATTAGAAGTTAAATGTAGAATAGACAGAGGGATATAAGAATTGATTGATGACAGAGGGATTGCTGTGGTAGTGCTTGATGCTCTCACAAGGTTTTTCATTTGATTTTCGAACTTGTTGCTTTTGTGTTGTAGAAACAGTTAGGGTTTGTGTTTTGATTTTAAGTAGGAATTGAAATTTAAGTTTTTGAGTACATTGTAAGTGTTAGGGAGCATCATAGATTTATAGATAATGTGGTAGTTGCAGTGGAGTTGATTTTGGAATCATGATAAGATTTGGAGTTAGTAGTTTTTGAGAGTGTGCTAGTTCAGGTGATTTTGAGCTCTTAGCGGTTTACACATTGATTTGAAACCTATTAATTGATTTTGATTGTGTTTTTGAGTTGCAGTTTTTGGGTTTTTGTGTTGATCAGTTTTTTATATTAATTTTAGATTGAAAATTTAAACCAAATAATATTTAGCTTTTAAATCACATATTCGATCATTTGTTTTTTTTTTTTTGGTTGGTTTTCAATTTGGTAGATTTTTGTTGGTTTAGCTTATTTTATTAATTATATAATAAATGAATCTGATAATTACATGAGTCTATGAATCTTTTGTTCCGTAATTTGATCATATCCGGGCTGATGGAACGGTTGGAGAGTAAGTTTTCTTGTATATGGCTGGAGCTTCTCTTATCCGGGTTGATGGAACAGTTGGAGAGTAAGTTTTCTTATATATGGCTGAAGCTTGCAACTTCTAGTGAAAAATTTGCTCATTAGTTTAAATTATATCTGCCCTTTAGGTACAAATGGATGACATATGGAGAAGCTACTACTGCTTGGACAGCTACAGGGTCTGGTCTACTTTATCATGGAATACCAAAGGTGAGTATCTGAATTTTCTTTTCTAATTGGTTGATGTTTGTTGTCATGTTATTTTAAACTCCAATTGAGTTTCCTAGAATGTTTCTCACTTAACATATGATTATGATTTGTTTGTTGTAATAGGGATCTTGCATTGGATTGTATTTTATAAATAGACTGCTGATTGTTGATCATACCTGCTCCGCGTATTCTTACATATGTGTTCCTCTATATGACACTCTTGGTCTGTCACTTGTAAGACATTGAAATCTAGTTGGGGTTTTTTCAGGCCTGGCCTAGCTTTTTAACATTTGAAAACCCTGTTTCTCTGCAGGTCCAGATGCTGTCAAGTACATTTGAAATCTAGTTTGGTTTGCTGTATCTTTGCCTACTGATGCTCTAGCATTTTCTGGGCAGATTAAATTTTTGCACATCTTGTCATGCTGTTTTATTTCTCATATATATGGTTTCCAGTTGCAACAAATGAATTTACCAAATTCAGAAATAATAAAATAGAATTTCCTGGAGTTACTTATAATTGATGAACAAATTAAGTAAGATGTCAACTTTCATGGTTGGTAATTATTGACAACTAGTTTGTGTGGGCATTAGTGAAAGACTGAATGATGTTGGTTGAAAGATATTGGCCACTCTTACATGCTGAAAAAAATTAAATATTTCTATACAAATTTTATTTATTGTTCTGATGTTCTTTCATAGGCCTTGCTAGCTGCTAGTTATACTCAAGGAAATTACGAACAATCACGACAAGTAATTTATATATAATTTTTATAACATCCGTGATTACTATATAATTTTTATATTAACTGGTTTTTTTTTTTTTTTTTCATTTAGCTGATCCTAATTTCATGTTTGTCTTTTAATTGGCAGGCAGATTGGTTTAATGACAAGAATATGTTTGGCTGTGAGCATTTTCTCATTTATTCATCACAGATTTAGAAGTTTTGAAAATTGTCTGGTCTGGTATATTGGTAAGTGTAATTTATGCTCTGTTCAGAGTCCTTGTAGTTGAGCGTTTGTTTACTGTCTAAACAGACTCTGGCATACCAATATATAGCTGGATGAGACTTGTTGGTTTCCTTTTCCCCTTTTTTTTAGACTTACTATATTGTCTTAGACTACTTGTTTTAGAATTTCTATTTTGTCTACAATTCCTGCTTTTTTTTTCTTTTTTTTTTTTAAAATTTTATTACTGCAACTGAGATTTGATCCAATGTGACATATACACTGACTTACATATTATCTACTGGTTTGTGTTACATTTTATATTTTGTCACATTCATCACTCTACATATGGTCACATGTTCAATTTTTTGTTTTTGTGTGTCTATATGTGTGTGTGTATATATATATATATATATTTATTTATTTATTACCATCTGTTTCAGTCTGAGAACGATTTCTTGTTTGGGTTATTTCTTGTACCAATTGTTGGGTTTTGTTTTGTTGGATTTCTCATTGAATTTGTTTCTATTTTGTTGGGGTTTTGTTGTGTACAGCCGTACAGGAAGAACCAAAGGAAGAGAGAGATGATGACTTAGGATTCAGTTTGTTTGACAAGACATCAATTGAGTTTGAATTTTTATTTTTGTTTTATTGGAATTTTAGAATCCATTTGAGTGGTTATATTTTCGTTATGTATTATAAATGTTCAAAATCCAAGTGGTGTATGTTTGACGTTATTCTTGAATACATTGGAGAAGTTTAATTAGAAGATGAAAAGTAATCAATTTTCTGATGTTACTTGGTTTGTCATAGTACTTGCATTATTTTATTTCAGATGAATATAAATATATATATATGTATGTATAATGGATTTTATTAAAATCAAATTATAATTTTAAAATTAATTATATAAATAAGAAATATATATAAACGAAAATATATATCAATTTGTATTAGAAAATATATATTATATAAAAATATAAAATTGTATTCAATGACATTTCTTAATTATCATGAAAAATGTTTTAAACGGCATTTTTTAACTCTTGTAAGTTTGACTTTTTACGACATTTAGTGGAATGCATTAAAAATGATTAATTTTTTACTGCATCATTCGTTAGGACATTTTCAAAAATATCGTAAAAAGGTATTTGCGGCATTTTTTAAAGCTTACAAAAGATACATTTTCTTTTAGTGAATTACCTCGCCCGTGCCATCACTTCTTACTTTGGTTAGAAGAATGTCGTCAACACACTGCTCAACTTATCCATCATCTCAACTGACATCACTCCATCTCCACTTTCATCGCTTATGTCAGGCTGATATTTAAGGTTTAGTTGAGTATTTTTGGGATTTGGTTGTTTGATTCTTAGGCGGTGGTTTAGGGCTTGGGATTCGGGTGAGACTCAATTGGGTGATGTTATGGTTGTTTGAATTTTTTATTTTAATTCTAAATTAATAATTAATTTAGGTTGATGATTGTTGTTTTGTTTATGGTTGTGTTGATGGTTTGGTTGTGTTTATCAATGAAGTATGGTTGTTGTTATAAGACTAGGTGTTGATGGTTTGGTTGTGTTGATGATTTGGTTGTGTTTATCAATGGAGTATGGTTGTTGTTATAAGACTAGGTGTTGATGGTTTGGTTGTGTTGATGATTTGGTTTTGGCTGCTAGCAATCTTGACATTATTTTTATTTTGGTTTTGGTTTCCAGCAATCTTGATTTTGGTTGAAGGTATTGGTTTTGGTCTAGGTTGTCAGCAATGTTAATGATTTTGGTTTTGATTGTATGGATTATTTGGTTTGATTGATGAACAATGGCATAATTGGCTTGAAGGTAGTGATGGTTGATGAACAACAATTTTTTTTTTTCTAATTTTTTAAATTTTCATTTTTTTTTTCAAAAAAGTAAAGATGGATCTCCACAATTCATCTATCTTGATGGACAATATAGATCACATCTGAGATCTCCACCTCTTTTTTTTTTAATTAATAATTTTAATTTTTTGAAATTATTAATTTAATTTAATTTAAAATTTAAATTTATTATATTTATCTGTCATAGTTATTAATAATAATAATTATTATTTTAATGAATTAAAGTTATAGTTTATTTTTTTTAATATGAATTTATCTCCCTTATCCATCAACATATATGGATGGTGGAGATTAATTTATTTAATTATATATTTTTTTAAAAAATTTTATTTTCTTAATTCTAGTGATGTAAGAGTAGTTTGGTAATTGACTAATCTATTATTCCTAAATTTTTAATTTTTTAATAAGAAGCAACCTTTTCATTCTTTAAACTCTATTGGAATCTTGATCACAGTCCTTATTTGATTTGCCAAAACCTTAGCAATCTTCCTGTTTATACACATTAGGGGTATGTTGTGTATTTGAACCCAAATTTCTATATTTCTAATCCTCAACTTGGTTATGTCCCTAATCTCTTCTGGTTCTAGTACAATTACATTCCTATCAAAGCATCATGGCCTCCTGTTTCAGATGAAGTTCTTGTTGAAGTAGAACATAAAGATGTTGTCACTGATTGCTTCAACTTTACAAGCCCAATCATGTTTCAACGTTGTTCTATCACCCTTTAATGACCTCTTTATTAACTTTCTTCCTCGATGGCACCTTACCCACTAAGCAATGGGATACATCTTTGAAACCCTCTTCTTAGTCCTCCATTTCAATGTTACAATCAGTCCATCTTTATCAAAGAGGGAAAGTGTCGGACGTAGCTTCGCAAACTCTTCAAGATCCATGAGCTTTATCATAGGAAAAGCACAAAAGAAAAAAGGAAAACAGAAAAAGAAAGAAGATCTACTTCTACCAAGGATACCCTTTATCAAGAGGACAGTTACTTTCACTCTGTTTCCCCTCTAAGAGGAAAAACGTAAGAAGACTTTTAGACTATGTTTGGAATGCTGGATTTGAGATGAGTTTGAAATTTAAAATATTTTAAACTCTCAAATCCTGTATTTGAAGATCAATGAGATGAATTTTATTCTCAATCCCAAATTCTCTAAATGTCGGTTCTCATAGGAATGGTCACTCTTAACCTAAATGATAGGTTTTGGTAGGGATTTCATTTCTTGTCCATCTCTCTCTTTCTTTCGCTATCTCCCCTTCATTATCTCCTTCGATGTTTTTTTTTCTTTTTTTCTTTTTTAAATGAGTTTGGGGTGGTTATGGGTTCGTCGAACCCAAAACCGTCTAGTTTTGGGTTCTTATCGCTTATTCTTTTTTTTTTTTTTTTTTTCAAAAGTTTATGTGTTGATGATGTTGATGAATGATGTTGTCGATGTTTGCCGATGTTGTTGATGTATACTTGTCGTCGATGTTGTTGTTGTTTTTTATTTTATTAAGTTGATTTTGAGTGGGTTGATGAAGATGGATCAAGAATCTTTTTTTTTTTTTTTTTTTTTTATGTAATCCAAATCTCCATTTTGTTGATTAAGACTGATTTTTGAGTAGGTAGATGAAAATTGATTTGTTTTGTATTTTGTTGAGCTGATCCCCATCCTTTTTTTTTTTCCCAGATTTTTCAAAAAAAATTTTGTTTGAGCTAATCTCATTTTTTTCCATACTTTTTCAAAGATTTTTTTTGAGTGATTTTGTTGAGCCAGTCTCCATTTCATCACTCAGATTTTTCAAAGCTTTTTTTAAATTAATTTTAATTTAGGTTATATAATAAAATATTTATATTGATTTTATTTCAATTTAATATTAACTTATACCAAACACGATATGACATAATTTCAATTCAATCTCAAGTTCTACTATATATGAACAATAATTTTTTAATCTAATCTCGCGTGCCAAACGTAACCTAATAGATTGTTGTGTAAATGTTGTTCTCTGAAATAGTAAGTTTTTGTACAAGAATTTGCATATTTGGGGAATAAAAGGTCATACGATGGCCAAAGGAATTATTAATTTAGAAAGCAAGAGAGAAGGTTGACTAATTGAGACCATACCACCAGCGTAACGTGTACTGAAACAGTTAATTAGCCAGGAGCAATTTCGTACCTGTAGAAATAATAGGGAATAATCCCAATTTTTCCTATTGTTTGATATAATAATTTTTCTCCCCTATAGTTTGTAGAAATCCTATTTTGTCCCTTCTATTAACTTTGTTAGTGAAAAAAAATTCTAATCATGACAATACATAAAAAGACCAAATGCCTCTCAATAAAAAATAAAAAAATGAATATGTTTTTATGAAATAAAATTAAAAAAAATTAAAAAGTGGAGATCCAATCTCCAATCTCCAGTGTATCATGTTTTATTCTTCTTCAATGAAAAACATCCAAACAATAAAAAAAAAAATCAATATAACGCACACACAAGTCCATCTTTAGAGTTTTAGCTTCCCTTTTCACACATAACACAGATTTTACATAAACCCTATCATCACCCCAACATTACAACGTCAAACATATATATATATATATATATAAAGGACCTCCAACACAACATCAAATATCCAAGAACAATAGATACTAATATCAACAAACACTATATCAATGAGTAATCTTATTTTTCATTTTTCATCAACAAACACCACATTGATAACAACAAACAATCATATTGCATTTGAAAAAAAAAAAAATTGAAAAAAAAAAATCATTATCTTCATTCTCAAAAAATTGAAAAAAAGTTTAAAAAAATAGAAACATTGGATTTCCTTCGCCAGTAATCAGGGGATCTCCAATGAAGGAGCCTTAACAATCTCCATCACATGAAGACTAGTTATGGTCTCCAAGTGTTGGAGACCAAAACTGGTCTCCATCACCTAGAGACCAATCTGGTCTTCACGCAATGGAAATCGTTAGGTCTCTTTCACCGGACCTCCATGTTGATGCCGCTCTTGAGAATGGAAGAAAAAGAAGATTTCCTCCATGCCAACCCTTGGTTTCCAACAAAGAAGAAAAAGATGAAAGATGTAAGAAGAAGTAGAAGAAGAAGAAAAGGATGGAAGAAGCAAATGGATACCGTCAAACATTAGTTTCTATTTTAATTTAACTAATATTATTAATTAATTAATTTTTTTTTTTAAAAAAAATCTATTTTAATTTAATTAAAATAATTCATTATTATTATAATATTTATTTTGCTTTGACAATTTTACCCTTCCATATAACGGCCAAACATTGGTTTTTAATGTCCAAGTTGATGGCAAGGGATTTTTTTAGCCATTTCAATAAATTACTCGAGGAATTTTAGGCATATCTACAAACTACAAGGGGAATATCAACCATTTGTCAAATTAAGGGGGAACTTTGGTTATTTCATCAAAATATAAGGGGGCAATTAGGATTACCCATTAGAATACTACAAAATCAAGAAAACAAAAGGGGTAGAATTGTCCCATTGTAATAATTGTTATAAAATACTTAAACAGTAATTTTTTATTTATTAAAAATGATTTTATCAAAACACAAAACATTAGAGTTTCAAAGTTCTTCTTTAACTATATATAAAAATTTCACTTTGTCTTCCGAGTGATGCCAGTATTGAAGACAATACCATAACTACGTAAGATGAAAGAGAAATTTCATTCCCATTATAATTTACTTTTTATGGGAATCCGATGTGGCAAGATGCTTTACCAGACAATACCATAGCTACGCAAGATGAAACAGAAATCTCACTCACCTCAAAATTATTTACTTTTTATGGGAATCCAATGTAGCCAGATGCTTCACCAATCCGTCCAAATCCTGAACCGAAGTGCCATCTTTTTCAATAGCCTTTGCTGCAGCCCTACGTAATTCCATGGCACGGACCTTAAGGATTCGGTTTTCACAGATCGATTGGGCCAACGCTTGAGCTAAGTTGGTAGAGTTAGGCACAGTCCGTGCCCCCTCACACACCAGTTTGGCTACCTTCAATTCATCAATCAACAAGCGAGCATTCACGAATTGGTCGGCCCCCATTGGCCATGCAAGCATCGGCACCCCAGCTACCAGCCCTTCAAGCACCGAGTTCCACCCACAATGAGTCAAAAACGCACCCACCGCCCGATGACTCAGTATCGACACCTGGGGTACCCACCCTCTTATGACAATTCCCCTCCCCGACACACGATCTTCGAACCCAGATGGGACCACGCCGTAGTTTCCCTCCACGTGTCCTGCAATGGGAGCCCTAGCGGACCATATAAAACGTACCTTACTTTTCTCCAACCCTAAAGCAAGCTTCTCCATCTGATCATTATTCAACACAGCTTGACTTCCAAAGCACACATACACCACCTCCTGATCCTGACACGTGTCGAGCCATGATATAATTTCATCCACCGGAACAGAACTGGAGCCGCCTCTCTCGGTGGTTTTCGATGGATTGTCAGGAGGAGGAAGTAAGGGCCCAACAGCCCATACCCGACCGTCCATTTGGTTGGCTAAATGATCCAAGTAAACCCGTTCCAATTCAGCAAACGAGTTGATGACGAGCCCCCAACTGGCTACATTACCAACAAATCCATCTTTGATAGATTCCGAAACAGGGTCTCCTTCAACGTAGCTACGATAAATAGATGAGAGGTGCCACCAAGGGTATTTCGGAGAATTGGGAATATTCGGAAATGTAATAGTTTGCATGGAATCATTAGAATCGTTTAAGGTAGGCATGTCTGACCAGAGAGCGAAAACGACAGACAAAGCGAGAGCACCGGAAGGCGAGAAGACGATGCGACGAATACTAAGCTGACAGGCCAACTTGTGAGTCCAGCCCAGGAAATAATCGGAGAGAATGGCCACCGGTGGTGAAGGGTGGTTCTGGAACCAGTCGAGCAAATGATTGTAGAGGTCAGCTAGCGCGTGAATCATCGTAACAGTCAAGGAGTTTGAAGGCAAGTCTTTGCAGTTCTCGACGCCGTCAGGGATGGAGGGGTGCGGAGGGAAAGGGAGGACTAGGGTTTTGATTGATGGGTGTGTGGAGAGAAGAGGGTTGAGGAGAGGAAGGTTTTTAGGGGTGACTAGAATGGTTATGGTCAAGCCATGAGTAGCCAGTTGGTGGGTGAGATCCAGGAGTGGTATCATGTGCCCTTGCGCTGGGAATGGAAACACTAGGATGTGAGCAGTACTGGTGATGCCTAAGATCGTCATTGTTTGCTTGGGTTGGTAGCTTGTTCACTAGTTTGGTTTCTTAAATATTAGCAGGGTGGCTTTTCAAGGGACACTGTGGGTCCGTGAATTGAAAACAAGGGACTACAAGATTCTGTGCGGTGAAGATTGCCGGAGAAGAACAGAAATCTCGTGCTTTTATATGAGGTGGTGGTAAATTAATATTTAATGCAGTGCATGATTACAATGAAGATTGATTTTATCGATCACAAAAGGAAACTGGATTATAACTTTGGAAAGTAATTAATTACTTTCTCTGTGCTTAGTTGTCTGGAATTGGATTTGTGAGATCTGATTAGGTGTTCTCCTTTTTGCTTTTTTCCGTACCTGTCACAATTAAGTTAAGGCGCCACTCTATTTGCTAAAGTTAAGGCGCCTTAACTTAATTGCTAAAGTTAAGGCGCCACTCTATTCGATTAGGTGTTCTCCTTTTATTTCATTGGCAGATTCAGTTGGCCAAAGTTTGCTTAAGTTAAGGCGCCACTCTATTTGCATCATTGCATGTATGGCCACACGTCAAAGGAAGTGCGCCACACCGTTCACTGGTCACTGCGGATGCCACAACGAGAAAAATGTTGTATATCAAAAGAAAGTGAACTAAATCAAATGTAAGAAAAGGAGGGAGAGAGAATGAAATCCAAAAGAAATAAGGAGGGAGAAAATTTTCTTTAATTGATCTAGATACTGTATCAATTACACATGCGAAGCAACATATACATAAACAAAAATTTTGCCGACATTCTAACCATTTTGCCAACTAACCCACTAAATCAATATATATATATATATTTTTTCAAATTGGTGGAATTCACCATTGATAATTTATAACACTCCCGTTGGGTGTACTCCAATTTAAGATAGACTATCTCATTAAAAATTTTATTAGTAAAACTCAATGGGAAAAAACCTGATCGAAGAAAAAAAAAGTATACTATACAAAACTTCCCCTTGATGATCCTTCTAGGATGACACCATTTAAATTTTGTTAGTAAAAACCTAATGAAATAAAAACATAAGAAAAATATATTTCATATCTACTGGATAAAAAATATTACAATTTTCTAGATTCAATCGTATTTGAATGTGCTTTCAAGAGACCGTCTATTAAAAACCTTTTTAGGAAAATCCAATGGTACAAAATCTGATCGAAGCGAAGAATGTAATATATATATATATATATATATCCATATTGATTTAATATACTCCTCAAGAAGAAATGTTTCATAGTCAATCATGTAGTTTACATAATCGAGTATTTCAATACCATAAATCAATTTCTCGAATGTTGATGTTAACAATATTTCGATGAATAAGTTTCCAATATTATCTGTGGAGCGGATTTGTTTAACATTAATCTCCTGGTTTTGCTGGAGCTCATAAGTATAAAAGAACTTTGGTGAAATATGTTTGATTTCATCTCTTTTTATGTATTCTCCTTTGATTTGAGCGATACATACGACATTATTTTTATATATGATTATGGCGAAATTCGATATAGCAGATAATTCATATATGCTCTGGATATGATGAATAACAGATCTTAACCATATACATGTAATGCAAAAATTTTTAGAATGGTGGGATGATGTAGTAAGCAAAAGTCTGTTTTGTGGAGCGCTGTGAAATTATTGTATCATTATAAGTAAAAATATATCCAGTTTATAAACGAGTTTTGTGGGGATCTAAAAGATATTTAGTATTAGCATAACTAATCAAACCTACACCATTAGCAGATTTTGAATAAAATAACCATAAATTTGTTGTTTCATGAAGATAACGAAAAATATGTTTGATCCTATTATAATAACGTCATATTGGTTCAGAGCTAAATATGACCAATAGATTTATTGAAAAAGCAATATCAGGTCTAGTGTATTGTACTAAATATAATAAAATACCAATTGTGCTCAGATATGGTATTTCTGGACCAAGTATCTATTCATTAGCTTCTTTAGGTTGAAAATGATCATTTTTTGGATCAAGAGACTGAATAACTATAGAGGTACTCAAGGGATGAGCTTTATCCATATTAAAACGTTTTAACATTTTTTCAATATACGCTCTGTGATGGATAAATACTCCATATGATTTATGCTCGATCTTCAGGTTAAGACAATATTTTGTTTACCCTAAGTCTTTCACCTCAAATTTTTTTTTTTCAAATATTTAGCAGCTTCTAGGAGCTCTTCAGAAGTTCCAATTAAATTCATATCATCAATATATATTACTACAATTATAAATCCAAATTTTAATTTCTGTATGAACATACATGGACATATAGAATTATTAATATATCTTTTATTTATCAGGTATTCGCTAAGGTGATTAT
The DNA here is from genome assembly GCA_022984855.1 of Dimocarpus longan. Lineage (NCBI taxonomy): Eukaryota > Viridiplantae > Streptophyta > Magnoliopsida > Sapindales > Sapindaceae > Dimocarpus > Dimocarpus longan. Next base: position 19,102,387 of record CM041024.1, read on the forward strand.
ACCATATGCACCCAATTGTTTTAATCCATATAAGAACTATTGCAACTTAATTTAATAAATATTATTGACTTTTGATTTATATGCTTCAGACATTTTAAATCATTCAGGAATTTTTATATAGATATCAATATCAAATGATCATATAAGTATGTTGTCACTACATCTTTGGAGTCCTTCTGAGACTACTAAACTTATTGAAAATCTAAAAATAATCGTATCCATCATAGGTAAATGTGTTTCATCATAATCAATTTCAAGTCTCTGTGAAAAACCTTATGCAACAAGTCTTACTTTATATCTTACAATCTTATTTTTCTTATTACGTTTTCGCATAAATACCCATTTACACCTAACAGGTTTAACGTCTTTAGACATTTGGACTACAGGTCCATATATTTTTCGTTTGGGTAAAAAATCCAATTCTACTTGAATTGTATCTTTCTATTTGGACTAATTATATCTTTGTCGACATTTATAAATTGTATGTGGTTCACAATCATCGTTCATAATTTAAATAGAATTGTGTATGAAAATATATTGTCAATGATTGTTTCATCATGATTATACATATTTCCTGCAAAATTCAATGAAATTTCTTCATTTCTAGAATTTTGTAGCTTTCGAGGGTTTGTACCTCTTTGAGAATTTCAATCTTCTCAGGGACTGGTAACTTTTTTAGAGATGATTTTTCAAAAAATGTAAATTTTGTAGCTTGAATATTATTTTTAATAGAACCATGATTTTTTATTCTTCGCTTTCGGGAAATACTATTTTTTAGATCAACTAATCTACCATGCTTCTGGCGTGTAGTAGATAATTCATTTACTGCATTTTGATTACATTGTTCTATAGGAACAATTATTCTAGTCAGTGTATTGGCAATTGATATATATAATTTTGTTACTTTAGTTGCATCTGCAAATACATCTGGCAACTGATTCATAATTATTTGAAGATTAACTATCTTTTACACTTTATTTTCACGTTGGGTGGTATAAGGATCTAGATTATATATTGTTGTCACATTTCATTAGAGTTTATTTTTCTCTCTAATAGTGGCATTTTTCTCATATTTCTCTTTAGGAGAAATTTTTTTTCCCCTTGATGATGAAAAAGTTGTCTCATCAAAATAACAATCTGCAAAACGAGTAGTAAAAAGATCCGCTATCAATAGTTTAAGATATCTAATAATGGAAGATGAATTAAAACCAACATATATCCACAAACGATATTGAGATCCCATTTTGGTTCGTTAAGAATGAGTAATAGGAACTTGTACAACACAACCAAAAATGCGTAAATACGAAATATCAGGTTGGTGCTCAAGTACAAATTATAATGGAGAGTATTGGTGATAGACTACGAGCCTAAGATGAATTAATGTTACTACATGTAAAATAACATGTCCCTAGACAGAAAGTGGTAATTTTGTTTGGAATACCAAAGTTCTTGCAATTACTTGAATGTGCTTGATGAATGATTCTGCTAGACCATTTTGGGTATGTATATGTGGAACTGGATGTTCAACATCAATTCCAACCGATGCGCAATGATCATCAGATGTTTTTGATATAAATTTACCAACATTATCTAGTCGTATGTTCTTAATTGGATAATCTAAAAATTATGCTCGAAGTATACTCATCTAAGTAGGTAATATAACAAAAGCAATGTTACAATTAGATAACAAATATACATGTGATCATCTTGCAGATGTATAAATTAATATAATGAAATAATGAAATGGTTTGTTTGGTAGATGGATAAATCCACATATGTCTTCTTAAGTTCTTTGTAAAAAAGATTGAGACTTAAAACCAACCTTGAAATGGATGGTTTAACCACCAATTTTTTTTATGAACAAACAGTGTATATATATTCTCATTGGATGATAGAATCTTCAAGTTTTTTAATAGGTGTCCATGAGAATTTTCAATAATTTTATGCATCATTATAGATTCTGGATGATTAAGACGGTAATACCAAAGTTGAAACATTATTGATTTTGAAAGCTTTTGACTTAAAACTACATATATTTCAATAGATTTTATAATTGTATAATACAATTCAGATTAGAAAGTTTTGAGCTTTTCTAAAATAAGCTTTTAGAAAAGCTTATTTTAGTATAATACCAAACTTGAAATAATTTTAGTAATACATAACTATTCAGTATTCTTTTTATTTGCAGTTTCAATATGATATCTATTATTATGCATATATTTGAAACTGAGTAAATTTCTTTTGGATCTACTTGAGTATAATGCACTACTTACACATAACTTGATACCATTTGTTAACAAGATAATAATTTTTTCAAAACCTTCTATTAAGTCTACAGGATTTGATATAGTATTTACCTTAACTTTAGTCACTGATAAATTTAAGAAATATTTCTTATCCTAAAGAATAATATGTGTTGTTACACTGTCAACAATATATTTAGCTTCACCTTTCCTTTTGAAAATAAAAATATTTGTCTTTCATAAAAGAAGCCACATGTTAGTACATTAATATAAAATATAAAGCAAAAGGTTATTTTCTTTCTAGTAGGATGCAAAAGTGTAAAAAGAAAAAGATACAAAAGTAGATATAATAATTCTAACTAGGCAAGTTCCTAATAATTATTGATATTTTCATCACCAATAAAAAGAGTTCTATCTCTTTCAAAGTATTTAACTCTTCAGAAGTCGTTATTTGTATGATGACAATTATATATAGTTCGAATGTTATCTTTATAATGATCATAATATTTTATTATTCACTTCATGAAATAACAAATTTACAATCAAATTTATTTTTCACACTTCTATGTGTAATGAATGATTTATTTATTGTCATTTACGTAAATTATTCTTCAGAAACAATCACCCAAGTTAATATATTAACAATGAATATAAAATCATTTAGATATGTAATTTTCAAGTAAACGATCCTTTGAACTTCAAGTTCACATAACTTATATAATAATCATCATAATGAACTATACATGTTAATTGTAATTTCACGTCGTTAAAAATTTTATCATTATTCTCTCCCTAACGACGAGAAAATTTATTTGTTAGCCTTATGAACTTATTTGCATTATCATATTATTTATATAGGACTTATTTATACTGTCTTATTATCCTTTAAGTATATAGTAGACTATCATATTATTCTTTAATGGCTAAAATTTCATATAATATCCTTTAAGGACCAAACACATAATGTCATTTAAACACCCAACTGTAATGTCAACTATTGTCCTTTATGGACATTTACTAAGAAAAAATCTTGAAGTTCTTATAATGGATATCCATGTTATTTTCAACAATTTTTTATCATAACATACTTATAATCATATGAGTTTTTCGATGGTAAAATATGCTTCTGATATATGGTAATATAAAAAATATAATATAATTTTCTTAATGTATATAGATTCTTTCAAGATCTATTAAACTACCAAAATGTCATTTATACAACATTGTTGTTTTTTACTTCGTAATATACAATTTACTCCTATGGAATCTTCATATATAATTAATAAAATATTAATATGATATTTACATATGCTTCAAGTATACAACTATTATAATTTCATATTTCACCAACAGTAAACACTTTTCTTTGCTTGGTGTGAATTCCACTTCTGATGATTAAAATTTATTATGATCTCCAACATTTTATTAACCATAATCATCGCTATAATTATTAGATTATTTATCATTCACTTTAGGGAGTGATATTAATTAATCCAATCATGCGAGACAAATGGTTTTCGGCCTCATAATCATTAACATTATATTCAAAGGAAATTTTTATATAATAAATCTCTTTATGAATATATCCAAAACTTCAGGTTACCAAAAATTTCAAATATACTTTTAGAATTTTGTATCTAAAATTATGATAACTTCAAATTTAATCTCGAACTTCAAATTCTATTAATTGAAATCCATAACTTCAGGTTTTCATTGAATTTGTTCAGAACTTCAGATTCTGATAATATATAATAATAATAATGAATAAAATTTGTAGAGTTTCATATATAATATATAAAAATAAATAATGTTAGTGTGATTACATATATAATCGGCGGAGCTGTACATATAATACATAATAATAAATAATGTTAGCATAAATAAAATTAGTATATTGAGTCGACAGAACCATACATATAATACATAAAAATAAATAATGTTAGCATAGTCAAAGTTATAAAAATAATAGTATGTAAATAAATATAAACAGTAAATAAACAATTTATAATGAGAATTTATTTACTTACTTGGATTTTCTTTAATTGATCTTGTATATATCAATTATACACGCAAAGTAACATATATATATATATAGGTAAAAATTTCACTGACAATCTAACACTTTGCCAATTAACCCACTAAATCAATATATCTATATATATTATTTTAAATTGACGGAACACCCACCATTAATAATTTATAACAGAAAACACTAATTAACAATACTTTTATTCTTTTTATATAAAGACATCAAAAAAGACGTGTAAAGATAAGACCATTACAATGTTTTAAAAAAAAAAATGATGAGCACATTACATATTATATTGAAAAGGAAAGGGCAAATTCACTAAGTCCATGTTTTTATCATTAATTACACTCAATCTTATAGATTATAGTATTGACATTTATAGAAAATAATAGGTAAATTAAACCAACTCTATGTTTTTATCATTAATTACACTCACGAGAGCAATAGCTAGACTACATTAATAGCAAGTAAATCGTTTGTATACAATATATATATATATATATATATATATATCACTCGATCCATTTTTTTTAATAGGATCGGAGTAAATCGCAAGAGCTGAAACAATCCGGAAGGCTCTTGATCATGATCAATATTGAAGCCTATGCTATTGACATAAGCACATTGACATACTTTTTGACCGTTGATTAACAGTTGACCTCCTTGACTAATGATGCTCACTGGCAATTAAGAGGTAAATTGGTTTTTTTTACTATAAATCAATTAATTAGAAAAGAAAAAGATAAACAATTCTCCTTTTACATTCTGCTACATCAATCATCACCCCTAAAATGTATTGATTATTTTAGTAAAAAACCATTGATTTCATTAATGGTGTGTTTACTTTATGGATTAAACAAATGGAATAGGGAATGAGATTGATTGATGTTGTTTACTTGCTTAAAATCCATTCCGTAATGAGAATAAAAATGTGGGCCCCACATCAATTTGGAGTTGTGGAATGGAAATCTCATTCCCCCCAACCCACTTGGGAATCCCATTCTCATTCATTTTGTCAAAATAAAATTGTCCCTTATACCTCTTTTTAAAAAAATAAAGAAAAATCTATTTATTTGATGTTAAAAAAAAAAAAAAAAACTACATATTGTAATAAAAAATTGTGCACTATTAATTTTTCATCACAAATTTCTTAATTATCATGATGGACTAATAAAATAATATGTAATTTTTTTTATTATTATATGTAGTTTTTATTTAATATTAAAAAAAATTACATATTATAATAAAAAACTACACACCAAGTTAGTAAACTATTAAAATAATATTAAGTTTTTTGTTATAATATGTAGTTTTTTATTTGATATTAAAAAAAAAGAGCATATTATAATAAAAAACTACACATTATTATAATTAATCCATAATTTTAATTAAGGGTATTTTTGTAATTTATAATTAATTCATTCCGATTCCAAAATAAAGTAAACAGTTTAATGGAAATAATATTGATTCCGATTCCGATTCCTGTAGTTGAAGTAAACAACTTATATGATTCCGATACTTCATTCCGATTCTAAGTCATTCCGATTCCAGATCATTCCGATTCCTATTCCGATTCCTCTAAGTGAAGTAAACGCACCATAAAAGAAATAAAAAATTAAATTATATATAAAGGGGGAAAAATCGTGTGACATGAAAATTTTACCAAAGCCATGGAGTTAGCTGCTCCATTTCCGCTCAAACCACCCTTTTATTGAACCACAAACCAATTTAATGGACTCAAGATCATATTGCCAGCATCATTTCCACTCAAACCCTTTTATTTAACCACAAAAACACACAAATCCGGTATCATTTTCAAAATGATTTTTTTTAATAAATATAAAAAAAAATATGTTTATAAAGTGACGTTTTTAAAAATACAATAAATTTGATTGAATTTTTAAAAGTTATTTTCGAAAATGATGTAAAAGTTTTTGATATTGTTTTCGAATGTTGATATATCATAATTTCAAGTTTTAAATATTATAAATGGACTCTTTTTTCTATTAACTTAAGTTTTTAAGTATAACAGTAACTAATATGATATCAGAGCTAAGAAATCCCTAATTTAAACTATCTCTCTCCCATTTATCTTAAAATCTTCTCATTAAATGCAAGAGAGAAGGATTTAATTTAAAAAATGTACTTTTTAGTTACAATTGAGAACAAATTGTTTTTCATTTTCGAAAATGTATTTTACAAAACACGCATCCATTCTCTTTTTTTACTTTTGAAAATGAAAAACCTCTAAAATGGTTTCAAACAAAACTTAACTTTCTCTCTTCCATTTCCTAAATTAAACCCTCCGACTTCAAGTTAGAAAGTAAAAAAGAAAAAAAAAAAGATGTCATCTTTATGGAGTTGGCGTTTATAATATTTGAAGAGAAAATTTCAAGAGTGGCAATATTTTCATTTCCAACAAACCACATGTTATCTCTTTTTTTTTTTTTTTTTAATCTTAAATAGTTAGTACAAGCTCAAATGTCAGTTATGACCAGACAGAATATAACTCTGGGATGCGATCCAGGGAGTAATTTTCATACAAAAGGAAGCAACTCATACACAGATAGAGAAACAGTTCACACAAAGGTAGGAGGAAGACCCACATTTATAAGTAGGGGAGGCATTACGTGGTATAAAACTCACAACATAACTAAGTGGGCGGGCTGTGCTCTTTGCCACCCAGGCACAAGCCCATCTACCATGTGTCTACTTTATCTACACTCTTTTTTTTCTTAAATGTTAAAGTTTATATCCCTCGGTCACTTTTAATAGGATCCTTTTAATTAATATAATATAATATAACTTAAATTAATTTATAATTAAATTTAATCATAATGAATATTTAATATTTTTAACTTGAAATAATTAGTATTGTAATTAAAGAGGGTTTTGTTAATTGGTTGAGTAAGGTTACCTATTTTTTGGTTATAAGAGTGGTGATTAAAGAATATCTAATCATTGTTATAGATAAGTAATTTTATCCAAGATGTAACGTAACCAAACTCAAAATGTAATTAATATTTTGATAAAAAATATTATTACTAAAATACTCAAAATATTAATCATTGTTTGTACTAATATGACACATGAAAAATACTTATAATTAGAAGGCATCAGTAGAACGAAAAATACTTATAATTAGAAGGCATCAGTAGAACCAATAATTCATACAGACCTGAGATCTTAGTTCAATCATATGAATGCCTCATATAGGCATCGTGAAGAAAGCCCAGGCACAGATTCAGACAGAGCACCTAGATTTTTTCTTAAACTAAGCTCAACTTAAGATTTTTTTTTTTTCCCTTCTTCTTCTTTTTCTAATCTCGTAGTATATAAACATTACAATCAATGAATTGTTAGAATTTAGTCACTTTTACATTTTTATTTTTTCAATAACCAATTAATTACATGATTTAAAAAGCATAGGAAAAATATTAGGTTAGGAGAAAATCTAAATTCATAGATAGAACCCTTAGGTGGAGTAAGACTAGTAAATTTAATTTTTTTAAAAAATATTATTAAGAGTTTAGGTATTGCACAGTCAGTGGCGGACCCAAAAAATTTATTCAGGGGAAGCACATAAATAAAATAATAAAAATATCGAAAATTAAGAATATATTAAATGTATAATATTTTTATGTAAAACAATATTCAATAACATTATATAGTTTAAATAAAATAATACATTCATTATATTTAGGCAAAACAAATAGTCATATACTTAAAAATCATAATGAAATCATTAAAATAAATAAAAAAGAAAAAAAAATTATATACAATTATAATCTTCCTCGACGAGGCTTCATATCTTAAAATCGTTTTATGACAAGGATTTTTAGCAGATATGCTCTTCGAACTTGCTCACGGACATTAGGATCATAATCCCATATTTTAGTTCGAAGCTCTAGATCAGCAGGAAGATCTGAAAAATTGACTTTAACACAATTTTTCTTTGAAGAAGATGATTCCAACTCAAGTGATGATTTTCTTTTTATATATCTCTTCATAACTATTTCATAGCAAATAAAAACATAATAACAAATTTTTTTAAAAAATATCAATAATAATTTATTGATTCTAAATAAAATAAAGCTATATTGATTACATATATATATATATAATTGAATCATGACAATACATTATATATAAATAATTTTAATGCAATAATTTAAAGTTTAAGATTTTAGGGTTTATTAATAAGATATTTATTAAATTTAAATTATTAAAAAATAAATTAATTAAAAAAGTAATTAATTTAGGAGACTAACTTGATAAGTCACAAGATGTCAAAGTGGAAATAAAGAGATGCCAGATGAAGATGAGGAGAAAAAGAAAAAAAAAAAAGTAATTTATTGAAATTATAAATTATCAATGTAAATAATATTTATATAGAAGAGAATTAAAAGAATAAAGTTGAAAAAAGAAAATATTAATTAATTAGGAGTAGGAAAAATATTAGAAGTAGAAAAACTAAGGGGTCATTTGTTTTTTCCACTTAATACTTAATAGTGCTGAATTGCACCTATTAAGATATTTTTGTTTGTTTTTTTAAGTGGTCAAACCACTTAAAACTACTAAAAAACAACTGAAAAAATTAAGTAAGAATTTTTAACTTTTCACTTAATTACAAATCATTTAATGACATTTAAAGTTTTTATTCCAAATCTATCCTCCTCAAAATAACATAATTTCAAATTTATCATAACTTTATATTACTCAAAATTTTATTTTTTTTTCCTTGATACTTATAAAAAAATATATTTGACAAGTAAAACCTAAATACATCTCATCCCAAATTGTCTTAGCATTGAACTAATATATTTTAATTTACAATTTAAATATTTATTTTTTTAATTGTTTTCTTAAATATATTAATATATTTAAATATAAATATGGCTAATGCTACTACTATGTTTTTAATCATATTTTAATTATTAATAAAACATTATTAATATGTATATAAAAATGTTTTAAAATTTATTAAATTATTTATTTTTAAATGTTTGTATTAAATTAATTAAAATTATATAACAATAAATAGTAGGAAGGGTATAAATGTCAACTTACTATTTTTCAGACAATTTTAAATTTAGAAAATAAACAAGTTTACAACATATTCAGATATAAGGGAAAAAAAACAAACATGTTATTCAGATTTCAGATTTCAATTACTATTCAGTCTTTAGTCTTCAACAGTATTGTTCAGTCTTTAGTCTTCAACAGTATTGTTCAGTCTTCAGATAAAAAAATAAACGACCCCTAAGTCTAATAGGAGTAAGAAATAGGAAAGTAAGTTAATCCTATTAGGAATAAGAAAAATAAATAATTAAATAAGAAAGTAATAAATAATTAATAAAAAGGAAAAGAAACAAAGAAAAGAGGAGAGAAATGGGTTGTACGCTGATTGCAACAGTGCATATATTGCAGTGCAGCGCAATCTGATTTTGTTTTTTGTTTTTTTTTGTTTTTTTGTTTTTTGCTTTTTTGAAATTATACAGTATTTTATCAATTTTTTTTTTAAATTTCAAGGGGGGGGGGGGCAGTGGGTCCGCCGCTGTGCACAGTAACAGATTCTTGGATTACAATCTAATAACTATCAAATAAATCTTGCATCCATATTGAATCGGTATGTATATACAGTTTTAAAAGAGTATAATTCAAATATCAACGATGATATTTACACCTTACTAAAGCTGTATGTACATCCGTTTTGTAAAAACACCCCATTAAAGATTATTTTTTAAAAATTATAATTTATAGCTATTACTCACTTAATAAAAATTAGTATTCTCTTAGTTTTATTGTATTATATATAGTATAAGTAAATTATCATGAAACTACATTTTATATAAATTAGGATTTTTTTTTTAAATAAAAAGGAATTACACAATATTCCCCGAGGTTTGCCCAAAACCAAACGAAAACATATTTATTCTTTTATTACATCAAACCTCTCATAACGTTAGTCAATTTCCATTAACTTTAATAATCAACCAAAATTTTTGGTCAAACAACCATTTTACCTATGAATAAGACAAAATCCAAAAAAAATCCTAAAAATCATCACCAATGATATTTGAAAAATAAAATTTTCCAAAAAATAAAATTGATCGATGCCAACTGATGAATAGATTGAAAACAAAAACCAAAAGAAAAAAATACAAACATCTTTTTCAAGGCTTGAGATAGAACTTATCAAAAAATTCAAACTCCAAATTTGACTCCACTCAAGTCCTCCCAAACCCATCAAATCTCTCTGCCATTGAAGCCTTCACCAACCACTCTCCCTATCCCCCTCTCTACAGGCATCTTCCTCCTCTCTTTCTCCCCCACTCTCGTTGTGATCTCTAGTCTGGCCAGTTACGATTATATCGTCATCGACAGAGAACACAACCCTGGTGGCACCTTCGATGTCCTCACCGTTACGCAAACACCATCACCGTTCTCCATCTTCTCTTTCTTCCCTTTCTTTTTCCTCTTCTCTCTTCTCTCTTCTCTTTCTTCTTCTTTCTCTCTCATTCTTTCTAGACTTAAGCTCTACTGCCATCACAATTTGGTCTCCATGGCAATGGAGACCATAGAGACCAGAACCGGTTCATTGGCAATGGATTTCATTTTTTTTTTAAATTATTGATGTTGTTGATGATTTTATGATGTTTGTTTGTTATTGTCGTAACCGATTTTGTGATATTTATTATTATTGCTATTGATTTTATTATTGTTGTTGTTAACAAATGATGATGTTGATGAAGAATGGTATTAGTTGTTGTCAATTTTTCTGTTTTTGATGATCTGGTTAGAGATTGATGATAGATAAATCTATTGATGATGGTTGGAGATGAAATGAGTTGGGGTTTCACTAGAAGTAGTTGTTGATTTTTCCATTTATCAATTTTTTCTTCCTTTTTAGACGGAGATCTAATCAAAATTTTATTTTCATCTCCGTTGTCCATCCTTATGGTGGATAGTGAAGATAACATTATTATTTTTTTAAAAGAAAAAAGTCTTTTTTTTTAATATGTTTTTAAATATGCTTTCAAATTTATTCTTTATTTTTAATTTCATTTATAAAATGGTATTTTGGTCATTACAATTAAAATAGCTGGTCAGTAGTTAATTTTAACTACTTTGACTAACAAGATGGGGATTTGGTATAATTTAAAAATAAATATATTTCCGTTTGAATAAAATCATACCTCAGGAGTCTTTCATGCAATTCCTTCTTTTTAAAAAATATAGATAATTCTAATTTCCTCATGTATAATAGCCGAAAAAAGCCTTTGACTTACGAAAATTGTTAAGTACCCTTCTATAATTTATAAAGATAGCCAAAAAAACTCCTATCGTTTATAAAAATAACCAACAAACCCTCTATTTAGACGTTAAAAATCAATGATTAATTGTTAACCAAGAAGAGTAAAACCAACAAAGCAAGATAAAATATATAATAATATTAATTCATTAATTCATTCAATTAAAAAATATATATATTTTTAAAAAAAATAATGTCATCTCCATCATCCATCACAACAATGGATGGTGGAGATGGGAAAAAGTTAAAATGGAAAAAAAAATTAAAAGACATTAAAGAACAAATAAAACATATTTTCTTAAAAAAATAAAGTCATGGAAATGGAAACAACCATTAAAAGAGTTATTATGATTTCCTCCCTTGACATTTTAGATAATGTCAAAATACCCCCTACTGTTACATTAATGTTAAAAAAGTGATGTTTTGATACCCTCACACCTTTAAAATATATTTTTACCCTTCACTTTTTAGATTAAAGACATTTTTGCCATGAAAAAATGATTATTGAGCAATGTTTATAAATTTTCAGCTCCACCTTATATAAAGACATTCTCTCCCACCTATAATCTAAGTAAAAGAACAAACATAAACCACTTTACATTCATCTACCCCCTTCCTCTAAGTTTTCAGCCTTTAAGTTCAACAACAAAACAAAAATATCTAGTTCAACATTACGTGCAGTCCTCTTCCCACTTAAAAAACAAACACAAACTATTTTACATTCATGTACCCTATTCTTCTAAGTTTTCAGCCTTCAAGTTCAACAACAAACACAAAAATTTATAGTTCAACAACAACAAATGCAATCCTCTTCCCACTAAAAAAAACAAACACAAACCATTTTACATTCATGTACCCTATTCTTCTAAGTTTTCAGCCTTCAAGTTCAAACAACAAACACAAAAATTTATAGTTCAACAACAACAAATGCAATCCTCTTCCCACTAAAAAAACAAACACAAACCATTTACATTCTTTTACCCCATTCTTCTAAGTTTTCAGCCTTCAACAACAAACATAAAAATATCCAGTTCAACAATAACAAATGCAGTCATTTGCAAGTTCAACAGCTAACATCGATGGAGGATTAAGGAAGTTCAAAAACAGGAGATGCTATTGCGGGAGAAAAGCTGCTTCGAAGATTTCAAAACATGCTTAAATTAGAAAATATTATGCAGTTATCAAGGGCAGCCAACTACATAGCAATATACCAACTAGAGTATGTAAATTGATAGTAGAAAACATAAATCAAAACCATATATCATGTTCAACTATAACTCCACTAAACATGAGTCAAGCATAATTAGTGGGCATATTTTTGACAAAGCAAACATAAAACAAATTAAAAAACTTGTGAAACGTGTAAAAAATATAGATAGAATATCAAATTTATAGAGTATGCCTAAATCACTCAATAGATTGAGTGGTTTTAGTTTAAAATGGGATAAATACAAGTCCAATTACACATTTCATGAACTAAATCGCAACAACCCCAAATTTCAGAAACCCTAAATTAGATTTCAAATGAAAAAAAAAAAAAAAAAAAAAAATCACATAAAGTACATAGCTACTTACATCAAACCTTTTCTTCCTCACAGAAGTAAATATATTACTCTATTTTTTTTTATTTTTTTTGGCACTAATGAACCTCTGGAACTCCTTTTAACCGACCACCCAAACTACACACTCCTTTCTCATTCACTAACATAGTAACATGTAGGACATTGGATGGACCACAAAGCTTTTGTTTTGGACGAAGACACAGATGCCTTTATTTTAGTATCTTTTAATGGTTTTCTACGATTACTTTCATGCCCTTACGTTGAATAGAACCTCACCAATACATTTATTCAATGACTCATTTGCCCTCCAAGTATAACAGTTTAACTTTTTTTCTAGCAGCAAGGAGATAAAATGATGATTCCTAAAACATCAAGGGGGAACGATAATATCTCATATTAAAATGAAAAAAATATATATTAAAAAAAATCTTTTTAACTCTAACTTTATTGTCCATTTTCTTCTTCTTCCATCTTCTCATCTTCTTCTATCTTCTTCTTGTCTTTCCATCTTCTTCTTCATCCATCATAGACGATAAGAGTGATGACAGCAAGAGCAATGAACATGATGACAAGAGCTGGTTCATCTCCTTTCTCAAATACCATAAATCTCCAGCAAAAGAGAGCCAACGATCTTCATCACGTGGAGACCAATTCTGGTCTCCATGCGATGGAGATCGTTAGGTCTCATTTGTCGAAGACTAAGATGCTCTTAATTTCTTTTTATAATTTTTTTCAGATCATTGATGATATGATGATTGTGTGTTGATGTTGTTGATAGTAGGTTGATATTGATGATGATTTTGATGAATGAGTTGATGATGGTCTGTTGATATGATCGATTGAGGATGATGAATTTGGGTTTGAATGAAGAACTGCGTTTATTCTTCATTTTTTTTCAATTTTTTTCAAATGCAATATGGTTTCTATATTGTTTATTTGTTGATGTAATGTTTGTTGATAAAAAAGTGTAGCAAAAGAACATTGTTCTTCGATGTTCTTCATGAAGAATATTGTTTTTTTTCAATTTTCTTTTTCTATAAATTTGGGTTTAGAGTTGGAAACAAACCCAAAAACATTTGGGTTTCAATTATATATATATTTTTTATTTTTGTTTTTTATTTTATCATATTTTAATATATTTTATTATTATTATGTTAAATATTTTGAGGATAATTTGGTCTTTTTGTTAATTTTGAGTGGTAATTTCGTCTTTTCATGCAGTGTCATTATCAAAAACTTTTCATTGATAGAGTTAACAAGAGGGAAAAAAGAAAGATTTGTCTAAATTATTGAGGAAAATTAGCGATTAGATCAAAGATATTAGAATTATCCCTATAAAGTATTTAATAGAATAAAATGGATGCAAATGTGGATGCTCTTCAAATATAGCCACTCAAAATTCAAACTCTTTCACGAGAGGAGGTCCATTTGAGCAGGCCATCATCACAAGCCCAATTCGCATAATCATCTGACCCGGTCGCGCAAAAACAGAGCCGACTCGGCGGTAAACATGGCGGGTGACGCAGATTGGCTTGATTCATCGTCGTACCCGAACAAGCGCCTGAAAAGCGTAGTCCTCTCGGAAGCCGAACTGAATCAAGAATCATTAAGATCGATGGAGGAATTGCATTCTACGTGCTGCGGAATATGCTTGTTGGAGGAAGGAAGATCAGTCAGAGGCCAAATCAATAGCTGCGGCCACTACTTTTGCTTCGTCTGCATCATGGAGTGGTCTAGAATCGAATCTAGGTGCCCCATCTGCAAGCAAAGGTTCACCACCATTCGTAGACCTCCCAAGGACGGCGCTTTTCCCACCGAGCGAATCGTCAACGTCCCCAAACGCGATCAGGTACCACTCACTTCTTTTTTTTTTTCTCGTTTTATGTTAATTTTGCTTCTCTTGTTAGTTTAATTTAGTGAAAAAAAAAAAGAGAGAGAGAGAATAATTTGTTGTTGAGATTTATTTAGTTTTAGTATTGCTTTTTGTGATTTTATGGCAAAGTTGTGACTTAATTATAAGAATTGATGTATTTTATTGTTCTTAATTGTAGGTGTTATTGTAGAATTAGGAACTTGGGGAATATTCATGAAAAGAAAGAAGAATAATTGGGGTTTAAAATTTTACTTTTTTTGTTAAACAAAATATAATTGGTAGTTAGGTTATGAGTTTTGTTAACTATTAAACCTGCTGAAATTCCCATCTATTGGTTGTTTGCTGTATTGATTTTTGACATCATCAGGAAAAAATATCATATAGTATCATAAGTTGAGTAAATTATGGGCTGATGTATGTTAATTGGCAGGTTTACAATGGTCTTGGAAATGCATCAATTGGGCCTTCCGATCCTTATCAACATGTTTCATGTAGTGTGTGCAATGGTGTCACCGATGAAAGTCTTTTACTGCTTTGCGATCTTTGTGATATGGCTGCTCATACTTACTGTGTTGGATTGGGTGCCACTATACCTGAAGGTGATTGGTTTTGCCATGATTGTACTATATTGAGGGCTGAACGCAGCAATACGGAGATAGATACTGGTAGTGGCAATGAGGATATATTTGGAAACTCTAGGGCAGAGCACATGAATACTGAAATTAGTATTGGTGGTGGCAGTCAAACAGTGTTTGCAAATTCTGAGTCTGAAAATCACTATGCTGATATCATTGAAAACTCTGACGTGATACCTGCAGCTAGTGCACATGTTTCAATTTTTGATATTGTACATGAAGAATTAAAGAGCAGAAGATCTCATCAAGTGGCCTCTTCACTTTCAAATCGGCTGTCACCTCCTGTTGTCTCTGGAACAGGCTGTAGAAGAACGGATCAGAATAATGGAGGTAAACCAACAGAATTGGGTGTGAGAACTTTACGTCATTGTCGAAATGTGCAGAGACATATACAAGCGCTACGTGAAAATTGGAATAAGTTGCAGAGTGGATCATCAAGCTTCACTTCGAGTGCCATTGAATCACGTGGTGACAGTAGTAGAAGACACAACATTAGTAAACTGTTGCAGGACAGGTCAGGTCAACAACAATCTTCATCTTCCCAAGATGGCTTGTTTGGAAATATTATTCAAGATAATCGTAGAAGCTCATTTGATGTCAATAAGGCATGGAAAATGATGAAAATTGCGAAGTCAATGCCCCAGACTCACAGAAGCGCCAGCAGAGTTCATCAAGCTTCAAAACATCCCACTGTCTTAGAATATGCTTCAAAACAAGCTGCTAACACAAGTTCAAGTGTTAATATGGTGAAAAAACTACAATCTGGTGATTGTGATGTCAGAAGCATTCAAATGGAGAAGCGGTACGGTCATCATCATTCTAATAAAAGTGATTTACAAAACCATAGGTCTCTGAAGTCAAAACTCCAAGAGCAGAGTGAAAGTAAAGCAGTGAAATCTTCTGAGGGACTACCAACTCGTCCTGCACCACGGTTAATTGAATCTCCATCCTCTATCAACACCAAAACTCAATTTTATGCAAATCATGTTAAGGAGGCAAGACCGGTGGCAGAACATGTATATGGAGCTTCATCAAGTTTTGCTCATGAGCAAGTTGGTTCTTCTTGTTCATTAAACTTGGTCAGGTCTATGCCTAGAAATTCTAATTCATATAATAGTAAAGCAGAGCTTAATACATCTTTGTCAAGTAAGATAGACCCTGAGAGGAAGGATATGTTAGGAAAGGGCCACATGCAAAGCAAGGCAAGAAAAGATGATGATGCCAAGAGCGAGATTCAATCTCTTGTCAAGCTCAACTTAAAGCTTTTAAGCAGACAGAAAAAGTTAGGTACCGTCATCATACTTGAAGTATCTATATATACATTTATTTGCCATTGGAAATTAAATTTCATTCTGGACTATTTGTATCTAACTACTTTATGATTCTATTAGTATGCTACACTTGGCATCTGCCAGATTATGCGATGAGATATCTGTAAATGAGCAGTATTGCTTTACTGCATAAGATGTGCAGAAAAGAATGCAGTTGAAACATTTTTCATAAATTCCTTTGTTGTGCATGCTTCTCGGTTTTAGGTTTTGCTTGCTATAAAAAAGAATTTATTATAGTTGTTTTGCTGTTACCCTCATTTGATTGGCATATACGTTTTATTCGGTACATACGTCACAAATTCCGTATACGACTTAAAGTAAAAGTGATTTACTTAGCCTGTATCCTGTGCAGAAATTGATAAATTCAAGGAAATTGCGAGGCTTGCTACACATACCATCTTGGCTGCCTGTGGTTTAGAGCACCGAAAGTCTGGTATTCGCCCCTTTCCGATCACTGTAGTTTGCAGTCATACTGAAGATATTAAACAGACCCACAAGTCCAATTTGTTACCTAATTCTTGCAGAGAATGCTTTTTTGTCTTTGTCAAGGATGTTGTCCAGTCCATTATGTTTGAAGAGCTGGATCATGGTAATTGAATCACTCAACACTCGTACTTGAACTTTTATAATTTTATTCGATGTTGTTGGAAGAAATGTATAAAATAGGTTGAATTCATATGTACAAAATCTTTACAATACTTATACAATATAATATATAATATATAATATATAATATATAATATATAATATAATATAATATAATATATATAAGGATCAACCCCTATGCCTCCCTTTGTAAGAGGCATGGGTTTCACACCCACTCCCAAAAAATCCAAAATATATAAAAAATATGATATATAATATATAATATAATAATATTTATATTAAATATATTAATATTAGGTCTTTCATCTTCGTGTGGGTTTCTCTTTCGTCTTCGGGTGTGTGAATCTCTTTTAATTGGGAGTCATCATCCGGATCGTGTCACTGGTGTTTTATTTTAGTTAGTTCTGATCATCTTCTAGAATGTATTTAAAAAAAAATCTTTACAATGTCATGAAGTAATATTCTTCCCACTTGTCTACTTATCCCAGATGTGGGCAATTATTATGATGCCTTTTCACTTACACCAAAGTGACTATATCTACGACATTGTAAAAGCTTTGCTTATTATTTCAACTTGAATGCAACGGTTAATCATATGTTGCTTATTATCCATTGATAATAGATTAATGGTTGTGAACAAATGATAATGACTGCTTAATTATCACGTTTAAGCTCATATAAACTGTCAACAAACTCGTTCAAATCTTGATTGGAGCTTCCTCCCTGCTTTACTGCAGCCAACACTGCATCTCGGAGCTCCTTGGCCCTGACCCGTTCCGGTCGAGTCTCATCCGTCAAAGCCTCAACTAACAATGGAGCCAATGTAACTGACTCTGGAATATTCTGATGGCTCTCACCAACTGGGATTCCAACTCGTAGTTGTTGGACTAATAAGCGGGCATTGAGAAACTGCTCAGCACCCATTGGCCACGTCAGCATCATTACACCTGCGGCAATTGCTTCCAAGGTGGAATTCCACCCGCAATGAGTCAAGAAGGCACCGACTGCCCGGTGGTTTAAGATTGCCACCTGTGGTGCCCATCCTTTGATGACGCAACCTCTCCCACGCACACGATCCTCGAACCCCTCGGAGATTTCGCCATAATCACCTGCCACGTGTTTTTCCTTCGGCTGCTTTACACACCAGATAAAATGGACCCCGCTCTTCTCCAGCGCGGCAGCCAGCTCATCTGTCTGCTTACTTGTCAGCACTACACGACTCCCGAATGACACGTAGATAACTGACCCTTCCACGCGTGCATCAAGCCATGTCATCAGCTCATGACATGGCACAGAGCTGGCCCCACCACGGTAAGTGGCCAAGTCATCATTAGTCTGAGACGAAACGGGTCCCACAGCCCAAACACGATCATGACCTACTTGTTTTTTGATGTGGTCAATGTAAAGTTGTTCCAAACAAGTGGAGGTGTTCAAAACAATGCCCCAACTGGCGATGTTATCCATGGCACCATTTCTTTGAAATTCCCAATCAGGGCCTCCTTCCTTAAACATTCTATAAAGTTGAGGAATCTGATACCAAGGAAGAGAAGGGCAATTCGGGAAATTCGGAATCGCCAACTGAGAGTTCATGTCCGTGGGATCAGATACCTTGGGTAGGTCCCGCCACAAGGTGAAAAACATGGACAAGCCAAACCCACCGGAAGGAGAGAAGACGACGCGTGGGACGCCGACCTGTGAAGCTAGCTGGTGGGTCCATCCTAAGAAAAAATCAGATACAATAGCAACAGGAGACGATGGGTTCGAGTGGAAGCATTGAAGGAGAAGAGGATAGTGCATGTCACGATAGAAACTACCGCGTCTGTTAAATGGAGTTTCAGGGGAAGAGGGGAGGAGGAGGGGTTTGAGAGAGGAAACGTGGCTGGAGAGGAGTGGGTCTAGGAGAGAGAGGTTGTCCGGGGTGATGGAGAAGGTCACGGTGAGGCCACGAGTGAGTAACAGGCGGGTGAGGTCGAGGAGTGGGATTATGTGGCCTGATTCCGGGAATGGGTACACCAGAATGTGTGGTTTGGTGGTGGACATGACTAATCGTGAGAAACTAAATAGTGGTGGTGAGGAGACCTCCTGAGGAGATTGTTAACATGTCGGACTCTGGCTTCTTATTGGATTTTTTCTGTCTGTTTTTAGGTTTGTACTTTGTTCGTGTAAATGTTAAAAGTGATGTCAATTGTCACGAGACTTTAGTTTCATACGTCACGCCTTACGTTGTGATTTCCACGTGTCACATAGTGTAGTTTACGAGGGGCGGACCGGTGGGGGTGCCCATAGGACTTAGGAGCCATGGTAGTCTTTGCATACAATTATTTTAGCGGGCCCCACCTGCTTTATTTATTTATTTTTAATTTTGTTAGCTACTACTAATGCAGTAATCTTCGGTGAGGTCCACGTGTATATCAACGGATCCATTTATAATTTACAAAATAATTAAAGAGTATCCTCAATCAAAGAAGATTATTATAAAAAATGATAAAGTCAAAAATACTTATATTCCATACAAAATATATCTTATTAATTCCTAAAAATATACGATGAAAATAAATATTTTTTCCTAATAAATAATCACAAGAACAATCTTCTTATCAATCAAATTTCATAAATCACGAAACCAAGTCAAACTATGAAAGTTATTTTGGGGGATAGATTGTTTTTTTGTTTGATTACTAAATAGTACTAAAATTTATTAAAAATTGAATAGTGATTAAAATTTAACATCTAAATATGTTTATTTTTTATCTTATTTCTAAATATATTATAAATTTATTTATTTTTTAAAATTAAAATTATCTAAAACCAACTAATAATTATAGTATTTTTACTATTTGTTGTTATATAGTTTTAATTAATTTAATATGAAAAACTAAAAATAAATAATTTAATAAATTCTAAAATAATTTTATGTACTTATTAATAATATTTTATTCATATTTCAAATATTCTTAAAAAATATAGCAATTGTTGCAACAAAAGATGTCTCGAAGGTCGGCTGGATCTCTTGTCGAGCATCTACTTCATGCGATAGCCAACCTTAACTGAATTCTGTAGCATGATCTGTAAAATACATAAAACCTTCGTTAGGTGACCCGGGGGTTTGTCTTTGGGAGCACATTCCGATAATTAAGTTGGTCCATATTTCATAATAATCTACAACATAAATAATAATAAATTAGTTACACTACCTTCGCAAGAAAGCAAGATTTACTTTCAAAGTATCGTAATGTTTACGAGGTCACATAAATATCTAACATTATTCTAATAGAACCATTCGTTAAAAGGTTAATAAACCTACCAAAGGGTTAACATCTTGTCTTTGCTAATAATTTATTAACTTCGCTAATATATGATTATCTCCACTCGGGGAGAGCTATTATAGTTCCCGGTAGGATATTATCAGGAGATCTCTAAACTAATAAAACCTTATTTGGTGGTATTCGTATATTAACTACTACGAATCTGGAGTTGTTTGTAATAGTTATCATTAATTAAAGACTAAAATGCTCTTTACCTGTCTAAATAAACCTACCAAAGGGTTAACATCTTGTCTTTGCTAATAATTTATTAACTTCGCTAATATATGATTATCTCCACTCGGGGAGAGCTATTATAGTTCCCGGTAGGATATTATCAGGAGATCTCTAAACTAATAAAACCTTATTTGGTGGTATTCGTATATTAACTACTACGAATCTGGAGTTGTTTGTAATAGTTATCATTAATTAAAGACTAAAATGCTCTTTACCTGTCTACCAACTTAGACATATAAGGGGTAAAATAAAAATTATATTTAAGATTCAGCATTATTTATAAATATGAAGAATAAAAGTATACATGCATAATTTAATGAGAGACATCTTTTGTAATTTACCCGTAAGAGGGCTTTTCGATAGTTTGTCACGAGCGGCACCCATCTTCTTTACCCGATATCCACCCACGAGCTGCTCGCCTACAACAGACATGAAGGTTGACCTTGGTGCTTCTGACGAGGGTGTATGGCAACTAGAATAGCTCCGTCTGCGTTGCCTAGGTTTTGGTTGGTGCAACGAGGGTGCCATTCTCTTATTCTTCCTTTTTCCCCACTATGAGGTTCGCTCACTACACCCATCTTGCTCCTATTGTTCCTCTCTTCGATTTTATAAGTCAGTATTGATGAAGACGGGATTTCAACCGTGCTGCATGGTGGTTTTCTGGGTTGGCGAAGCTGCAACTTGGCTAAATTTGCTCAATTGTAAATGGAGCTCGGGGGAAGAAGCGTTGTCGCTGATAGTGGCTATGGGCATTAATAATTTGCTGGTGTTTTACCAGTGGTGACATCTTCCTCTCTTCTTTAGAGAGATTAAAATAGATTGAAAAGGGATAAAGAGCTTAATAGAGGTAGTAGTTGAGAGAGGTTGTGGGCTTTGTCACCAAAGAGAGAGAGATTGAGTTCATGTGAGAGTGGGAGTCAGTTGAACTACATATGGCTAATCGTGGGAAAACCACGTGGACTCTTTGCATTAGTCCATTTTATCTCATCACTGCTCCTACATCGATTTGACAAGAGTTCATTTGGTCGGGTCGGGTCAGTTCAAGGCGATCGCTCATTATTTAATCTGCTTTGTAAGATAAAAGATCCTCGATGATGTATTAAACTGAACATAGATTGTTTACATATGACTTTTAAAATTGGTCATTTCGCTTTTGTTATAGTCGTAGTGATATATTCATTACAGTATGTTTGATAAGAAGTCTTCAATATTTCCAAACTAAGGTTAAGCCAACCTTATCTTTCGATTGCTTCGAAGTTAAGATCTCATTCGGAGTTGTAACATTGATGTAAAGTAATAGGTATAGTTAGTTGGAAAGCTTTCCTTCGTATAGCTTTTCTTAATGTTTCATTTTTTCTAACTATATATCACCCATAGGTTACATTTATTAGGAACTTTATCTCGTTTACTTACAATTTAAAAAGGAATTTATTCGCAACTGAAGTGTTGCTTTTAATTAGGAGTAATCGAAGGTTTCACACATTAGTTTCGGTGCCAAATTGGTAACATAGGATTTCATTTGAAGTAGAAAATCGCATATGTATTAAATCTTTGATAATTTAATCACAAGTACATCTTTTTGCAACTCTGAGCATAGAAACTTACACGTTTTGAGTGTGTTAGTTGCTAGAAAGTGTTTCTTCGTTGGCTTGATGTCTTCACATCATTTTTGGTACCTTAAGCATATCGTTATTTTTAAGATGTCATTGTCCCATCCCGGGTGCCTTCAGCACACCAATATTTTAACATAGAATAAAGTTGTTCCCAAAGAACATTATAATGAAAAGTGATTTCCAAAATATAGAAGAAAGATATTTCATATCCAACTTATCCTTAATGGGTTGTTGTTTTCATATTAGATTCATATGCTCTTAGAAATTTTGGCAGTCAAATGCCTTCGGCTTATATCGAAATTGTAACTTCCAATGTTATGGGTTGAACTGATTAGGACTTTAATCCGAACATTTCGCTTTTTTGCCCCCAATGGGGTTTTAGATTTTAGGTACTGAACATACCATCTCAAGATACTCTAGCATTATCATTGGTACTAGGCATACCGTCCCGTCGAAGGTTTGTATTGGGACTTCGACCCAATTCTTCTTGCATCTGCCCTTAGCAGGGCTTTGGCGTACTCCCTCATCTTAAGAGGAGTTGGTGGCACATTTAAAGAGCAACATTTGACTTGTTGATTTGGAAAGTAGATTATAAACATTGCAATGATGATTATTAGGATAGTCTAATATGTTAAAGTCATGATAGAGAATCTTCAATCTAAGTCTCACTATTGGGTAGCATATTATTAGAGTCCAGCCAAAGGAGTGACGAAAAAGAATTTCACTCGACAAGCCATAAATTATATCATCCATATCTGCACCACGGGAGACTTGCAACAAATAAAACGTCAAGCAAAAGTTACAAAGTTTTTACTAGTCAAGGCAAAGAGGCCTGCAAAGGCCAAAAGTGCAAGAAAGTGTGTTTTTTTAGTGTAATAGTCATGATGGAGATCCTTAATCGCATTTGTTGTTTGACAGAAAAAGAATGTACAAGTGCAATGACACCCAAGACCCTAAAAATCATACAGGAGTGGACTAATATCACATGAATGTTGACGGTCATCGTTGTAATTCAACGTAAACTCTTTTTGTTGATAGTCACTAGGGATATACGAATCTGGCAAAATGGGTTACCTTGCGAAAATATCCATTCATTCAAGGAATTGATTCGAGAATTCATTACTAGCTCCGTAAAAAGTAGAGGAAGAAAAAGGTACAGTATGCATTTGTTAAGCATCAAACAAAAGCTAAGAGAGATGATCAGTATGTATTTAGCGCGTTTCTCGAAGATGATATAAGAAGTAAGGGAATACAACGACATAGTAGTGATAGATGCATTTTCAAAAGGATTACGGCCAGAGAAGTTTCTTGATGTGCTAACTAGAAAGTCACTACCTCCTTTAACAGAAGTCGAAAGATGTGCGACCTACTTAGAGATAAAGGTCGCGGGAAAGTTACACACAACAAAGGGTTTTAAGGATCGAAAGAGGAAAGGTTGGCGAAGTATAACTGGGATTATCACAACATAGCAGGATTACAAAGAATTGCACTTCAGTAGCTATACATCATTGAAAGGTCGTGCTGGATTGAATGTATCAAATAGCTAGTCGTTTGAATCTTCTTGAGACCCTAGTACGAAAGATGTTGAGCTAATAAGAAATGACGACTGCATTATGATCACTAGCAAACATGCTTTGAGATCCCTATTTCACATGAGTTTTCTAATTTGACCTATGATTTTATTAGATGAAATGTTGCATGGAGATTGACTATCGTAAATCACAAATTTTGTTTTAAGGAATTTAGACATAAATTTTTCGATATAAGTATTGCAAGTTCATGAGAAATCATTTCCAATCAAGGATATCAAAAGATCGATACTTGTTGCCCTTTTGATTTTTCTTATTACCAACAATAATTTACTCATATCACCCAAAGCAGTAGAGGTCCATTGTGCTGACCTTCGAAGATCACTTAATATCCTCCGCCAATATCAAATGAAGTTGAATCTAGTTTCTACCCCTAATAATCATCGAGCGAAGCAAAAACTAGCCTTAAGATACTATCAGTGCTAAGACTCTAGCACTATTATACTAGAAAATCACCTTGATAGTTACACAAAGGATTCATCTTTGTTGAGTCATAGTTTTAAAATATACATAACACACAAGGCAATAAGATGCTTTTTAATATTTTTATCTATTCCAATAAGAGTTCTAAGCCATCTTGCATTACACAATATAGGATCTTGTAAGATATCATCATGCGTCGTTAACGTTTTGTTTTAGGTTAAAGAAAATCTGTAGGTCTGATACATTAAAATGGCTTAAGTGAAATCCATACTCAACTATAAATGAAACCTATTATATTTCCATATCAGTTGTGCTTAACATCTATTATATGTAATCATGGTGTCTTAACATGTATTATAATTCCATATTAGCTAGGTTACTTTCTGTTTGACCTCAGCTTGTAAGCTTTATACTTATGCATATATGACATCAAGCACAATCATAAAATAAAATTATATGCATAAACTACAATCATAAAAATAAAACCATTCTTGCCCAATGGCCAACATTAATTATTTTAGCTTTGTTTGAATTTAATCTCAAATCATTCGGATTTAGCATGAAATGAAATGCAATTGTATCATAAGGCAATTTTATAGTTTAATACTGTAGCGAGGATTACCTTTACCTCTTTTTTTCTTGTTTTGTTTGAACGTCGGAGTCTCATATCTTATATAAAAATACAAATTAGCAAGCATGTGATCTAAGTATGAAGGCGTACCCTTATATGCACGTCATCTGAGTACAAAGGTATACCCTTGCATTTGATGTTCGAGATGGGGGGGGACATCATTTTTTCTTTCTTTGAGCTTTGTTGAAGCTCTTTTCTTTTTATCACAATCTTGCGAATGTACCAGTGATAATTGGCATTACAGTTTTTTATCGAAAACGTCAATATATACCTGAAAATGTAGCTCAAAAAAAATTGAAGCATAATTATAAATACTACCTCCGTTTAGAGGGTGGATTTGCTTTATTCAAGGTGCATCTAGTGTGCTCATTCATGTGAAGGTAGAGCATTATCCTATTAGGGATGTCGGGGCATCGTATCTGGTGTGAAGGTGGACCTTTGTTCTCAGTGTTGTAGGACGCACTGCTTAGTGTAAAGATTGTGGGCGTACCTTCAACTTTGGTGGATCTTCGTTCTTGGGATGTTGGAGCATCATATATGGCAACTAATGTGCTATTGGGACCAAAGTGTCATCTATTGCACTTGGCGTGCTATTAAGGCGAAGGCGAACCTCCATCACTATAATGGCACGTAAGAACTGGAGCCTTGTGCATATCATCTTTTGTGTTTCTAATACACAACTAGTAAAAGAGGCAAAATAAAATAATCACATCTAGTATACTATCTTAAGGTGAAGTAAAATTACATTAAAAAAGTCATCATATGAAATAATTACAATCAAATAAACCTCGCTCAATTTATAATAAAACTAAACGAAGAAAAAATTGAAGCATAGTTATAAAGTTTATCTGTGACTATAAATGGGCAATGCTACTTTTGATCTGATGTTGAATTTTCTAATTTAGCTTTTCGATTATTTTGAAGTTGAAATTTCCTTTAGAATTATAGCTTTAGTCCATTTAGTGCGAAGAATCTAACATTTATCTTTAGAGATTCCCATAAAGTAATAATATGTGTGAAGGCTTACCTTCGTCTTTTAGGATGTCCATAACATCATAATTCATGCAAATGATACAATTTTATCAATCAAAGCAGGATACAACACACAAAACACTCACAAAAATATAACAATAGCCCTACGTTTTTATGTCATAGGCGATATACAAGTAACTATTAATACTATAGTAGCTGACAAGCCCAACTGTATAGCTTTACTGGCACCAACCAACTACAAACACATAAACAAAGGCGTTTATTTAAGGACAACTATCACACGTGAGTGTTTATCTGCTTGTGCAAGTAACTATTTATACTATAATAATTGATAAGCCCAATTGTATAGTTTTGCTGGCACCAACCAACTATAAACACATAAACAAAGGCATTTATTTAAGGACAACTATCACACGTGAGTGTTTGTTTGCTTGTGTGCCTTTGATAAGTTTGTTTTCCATATGTGAATGTTATAGCTTTAGTGATTTGGGTAGTTCTTGGGTGACTTTAAAGTGCATGAAAATTTGATCTTCGATGGCGTTAATATGTGTGAAGAATTTGACTTTCGACGACTTCAGGGTGCATGAACGATTTGACATTCGACAACTTTAAAGTGCGTAAAGGATTTGACCTTCGTAGACTTCAAGTTGCATGAAGGATTTGACCTTCGACGACTTAAAGGTGCATGAACGATTTGACCTTCGACAACCTCAGGAAGCATGAACAATTTGACTTTCGAAGTCTTAAGGGTGGTAAAGAATTTAACCTTTGACAACTCAGGGTGTGTGAAAGATTTGACCTTCGACAACTTCAATGTGCGTGAAGGATTTGACATTTGACGACTTCAAGGTGTATGAAGGATTGGACCTTTGATGACTTTGTGCATCAATATCTGTCAGTGTTTGGGTACTATTAGGTTCCGTATGGGGACGATATAACTAAAAATTGGCTCTGATGGCTAAACTAAGATCTTAGTTAATTCTCAAAAGGGGCTTGACTTTTTTATTAGGGCATTGGCCCTGCCTTCAATTTCTTTATCCTGACAGGACCTTTGAGATATGCCTCTTTGTCTCATAATTAAAATCTAATGAGGCTTTTTTTGAATATCTGCCACATAAGGGTTAAGAAGTCAAATAATTAAATTATGGATAGCTAAAAGTTATGTTAACGGAGGTGTTACTTAGGCCCTCTTTTCCCTGGTTGACCTTTAATTGTCGTCTATATCTAAGGAATCATGGGATTTCTTTACGCATTTGTTGCTCTGGGGTTTACTATGTCAAATACTATATTCGTTGGACTGGAATCCATTTCATTGGCAACGCTAATCTTGGGCCCTCTTTTTAGAGATAATGTTGCGATAAAAGATGTCCCAAAGGTCGGCTGGATCTCTCGTCGAGCATCTACTTCGTGTGATAGCTGACCTTAGCTGGATTTCACAACATAATCTGCAAAACACATAAAACCTTCGTTAGGGTAACCCAGGGTTTTACCCTTAGGAGCACCCTCTAATGCTTAAGTTAGTCCATGTTTCTTAATAATCTACAACATTAATAATATCATAATAATAAATCAGATAAATTACCTTCGCAAATAAGCATGATTTACTTTTTAGCATCGTAATGTACGCGAGGCCACTTAAATATCTAACATTATCCTAATAGGATTGTTCATCGGAAGGTCATCAAACCTACCAAAGGGTTAACATCTCGCCTTCACTATTAATTTATTAACTTTGCTAATATTTATGCCTTCTCCACTCAAGGAAAACGATTATAGTTCCCAGTGAGACATTATCAAAAGATCCAAACTAATAAAACCCTATTTGGTGGTATCCGCATATTAACTACCACGCGTTCAGGGCTATCTATAATAGTTATTATTAATTAAAGGCTAAAGTGTCATTTCACTGTCTACTAACTTAGACACACAAGGGTAAAATGAAAATTATATATAAGATTTAGCATTATCTGCAAATATGAAGAATAAATGTATACATGTGTAATTTAATGATAGAGTGTTTTGTTATTTACCCGTAAGAGGGCTTTTCGGTAGTTTGCCATGAGTGGCATCCATCTTCTTCACTCGATATCCACCCACTGACCCACGACCTGGTCGCCTGCAACAGCCATAAGGTCGACCTTGGTGCTTCCGACTAGAGTGCATGGCAACTAGGATAGCTCCGTCGACATTGCCCAGGTTCCAGTCGGTCCGACCAAGGTGCCATTCTGTTCTTCTTCCTTTTTCGTTGTTGTGAGGTTCGCTCAAAACGCCCTTCTTGCTCTGATCGTCCCTTTCTCCAGTTTTGCAAGCTGATATTGATAAAGATGACAATCTGATGGCGCTGCGTGGTGGTTTTCTGGGTTGGTGAAGCTGCAGCTTGGCTAAATTTGATCTACTGTAAATTGAGTCAGGGGAAGTGGCATTGCCACTGACAGTGGCTATGGGCATTGATGATTTGCTAGTGGTTGCCGCTGGTGATATCTTCATCCCTTCTTTAGAGAGATTGAAATACATGGAAGAGGGAGAGAGAACTCAACAGAGCTATTAGATGAGAGAGGCCATGTGTTCTATCACCAGAGAGAGAGAGAAAGAGAGACTGAGTTAATGTGAGGGTGGGGGTCAGTTGAATGACACGTGGCTAATCCCGGGAAAACCACGTAGACCCCATGCATTGGTCCATTTTACTCACGTAACTAGAATTAATCGTATCTATATATTTAAATATATTAATATGACTTGGACCGAGAGCCCCACACCATAACTAATCTAAGAGCATAGTTTCAGACTCTGCCCACTGGGGCGGCCTTTCCTCACGGCCTGGATGGGTACCAACCTTACTATGCTCATTACTCACTTATGGATGGGGACCGTAGTCAGGGATCGTAGCATCTGTTCTGATGTGCAAGATCCTCATTTGAGGCAAGCACAGAGCATACTTAGATCATGACAGACTCTATCTCATTATTCATACAGTAAAGTATTAATCCAAAGGTTAGAAAGAAACTTAGAAGGCCATAAGTAAGAAAACACTGAATTTTATTAATATGGAACTGACTCTGCCCGGAGAGTCGGATTACAAGCTATTTATAGAGGGTACACACTTTGAAAGATTACATGAGTGGAGACACGTGGTCCTAGAGCATAAAGTAAAAGGAAACAAACTGATTACATAAAACAAAAGTAAACGGTTAAAAGCTAGAGCATGATTATAACAAGATAAATAACTTTGTAAAAGTATAACATGATTGGAAAATGACAAATTGGTGGGTCCTGCTGGGAGGTGCATTATGGAGTGTAAGAGATATTGCAATTTTGATGGTCTTCATCGTCAGAATCAAGAGCCCCGCAGATGTGACAAGGAAAGAAACCAGGATTGTCCAGATCCATTGGGTCTTGGGATTCCAGAGGTGGATCAGTATTTTGGGAAGATGTAGAAGGTGGGTCAGCTTCTTGAAAATGATGCCAGCTTAGTGATCTGTTGCGTGGGACATCAGGTAAAATGAATAGTTCATCAGTGTTGACATTATTGATATCACAGAGGTGATTGAGCAGAGAAATTCGTCTGGATGGATAAAGGTCATTGAAATTGAATAGAGTGTCTCATTCATAACTTTGGTTGTGGGACTAGACCAGATGTCTTGGAGCATTACCGAAATATGGTCTATGCAGGATCCAGATACAGGTAACTTCTCGTGCCATGTCAGGAGAAAGTTTCCACAAGTTGTAAAAACCCATAAGACGGGTTAGTTCATGGCGCCACCGAGGCAGAGGATCAAACCATTGAAGGAATGTCCAAAGATGAGAACTCTGTTGATGGGGATCATGAAGGTTTGCATAGAGAGCCTGAAGGGGAAAGGAAATGGGGAAATGGTGAAGGATAGCAAAACACCAAAGGAACCATAAAACATTTGAAGAAAATTGAGAAAATGGCCATAAAGGAAAAATATTTAAAAAGGGCCTGAGAGGATTGGTGATGCGGAAAGGATGATGATGAGTTCGAATCTTAGAATAATAAGAGAGAAAATGGCCTTAGCAAAACAGGTGATTTGTTGAGCAGTAGGAGAACTGTCAGGAGGAAGGGTTCTCAAGAGTTCTGGAGGATATGTAGCAATAGTAGAGGCAGCCATATTTTCGGGGTCAGGAGAGGAGGCAGAAGCCATGAGAGCAAAGGGAATGGTTCGGTGTGAAGTAAGAAGTTTGATGTGAGAAGGTCGGGATAACATGTCCGGAATTATATTGGTGAAACCTTTCACATGTTTAACAGTAAAATCATATCTGACAAACCAATCTTTGAGACGTAATAATAATGGAGTAGGGGGAATCTTCAATAATAAGATTCCCCCTACTCCATTATTATTACGTCTCAAAGATTGGTTTGTCAGATATGATTTTACTGTTAAACATGTGAAAGGTTTCACCAATATAATTTCGGGCATGTTATCCCGACCTTCTCACATCAAGCTTCTTAGTTCACACCGAACCATTCCCTTTGCTCTCATGGCTTCTTCCTCCTCTCCTGACCCCGAAAATAT
This sequence comes from Dimocarpus longan, assembly GCA_022984855.1. Classification (NCBI taxonomy): domain Eukaryota; kingdom Viridiplantae; phylum Streptophyta; class Magnoliopsida; order Sapindales; family Sapindaceae; genus Dimocarpus; species Dimocarpus longan. The sequence goes on from CM041024.1 coordinate 19,133,301, forward strand.
GGTTGTCTCTACTATTGCTACATATCCTCCAGAACTCTTGAGAACCCTTCCTTCTGACAGTTCTCCTACTGCTCAACAAATCACCTGTTTTGCTAAAAGCCATTTTCTCTCTTATTATTCTAAGATTCAAACTCATCATCATCCTTTTCGCATCACCAATCCTCTCAGGCCCTTTTTAAATATTTTTCCTTTATGGCCATTTTCTCAATTTTCTTCAAATGTTTTATGGTTCCTTTGGTGTTTTGCTATCCTTCACCATTTCCCCATTTCCTTTCCTCTCCAGGCTCTCTATGCAAACCTGCATGATCCCCATCAACAGAGTTCTCATCTTTGGACATTCCTTCAATGGTTTGATCCTCTGCCTCGGTGGCGCTATGAACTAACCCGTCTTATGGGTTTTTACAACCTGTGGAAACTTTCTCCTGACATGGCACGAGAAGTTACCTGTATCTGGATCCCGCCATATTTTGGTAATGCTCCAAGACATCTGGTCTGGTCCCACAACCAAAGTTATGAATGGGACACTCTGTTCAATTTCAATGACCTTTATCCATCCAGATGAATTTCTCTGCTCAATCACCTCTGTGATATCAATAATGTCAACACTGATGAACTATTCATTTTACCTGATGTCCCACGCAACAGATCACTAAGCTGGCATCCTTTTCAAGAAGCTGACCCACCTTCTACATCTTCCCAAAATACTGATCCACCTCTGGAATCTCAAGACCCAATGGATCTGGACAATCCTGGTTTCTTTCCTTGTCACATCTGCGGGGCCCTTGATTCTGACGATGAAGACCATCAGAACTGCAATATCTCTTACACTTCATAATGCACCTTCCAGCAGGACCCACCACTTTGTCATTTTCCAATCATGTTCTACTTTTACAAAGTTATTTGTCTTGTTATAATTATGCTCTAGCTTTTAACTGTTTACTTTTGTTTTATGTAATCAGTTTGTTTCCTTTTACTTTATGCTCTGGGACCACGTGTCTCCACTCATGTAATCTTTCAAAGTGTGTACCCTCTATAAATAGCTTGTAATCCGACTCTCCGGGCAGAGTCAGTTCTATATTAATAAAATTCAGTGTTTTCTTACTTATGGCCTTCTAAGTTTCTCTCTAACCTTTGGATTGATACTTTACTGTATGAATAATGAGATACAGTCTGTCATGATCTAAGTATGCTCTGTGCTTGCCTCAAGTGAGGATCCTGCACATCAGAACAGATGCTACGATCCCTGACTACGATCCCCATCCATAAGTGAGTAATGAGCATAGTAAGGTTGGTACCCATCCAGGTCGTGAGGAAAGGCCGTCCCAGTGGGAAGAGTCCGAAACTATGCTCTTAGATTAGTTATGGTGTAGGGCTCCCGGTCCAAGTCATGGGATCTCGAGAATAGTTGGAATTTCTCCTTCTCTTTCAGCAATGGTCATCACAGTGTCACTAGAATGGTCGGGAATAGGAAGATCAAGAGCATGATCTTGTAGTATGTAAGCAATCTGATGATGTAGGGTGGCAGCTTAAAAGGAAGCTTGCATGGGAGCACCACTGAGTTGGAGTTGGACTTTAAGACATGTGGACAGATTTTTATCCCGAAGAGGGATATTGAAGTTGGGTCTGAACACAAAAGATAAACTTCCAGCATGCAAAGAGGATAAACAAGTGCCAAGAACAGCATGTTCATATTTGGTGTAGATGGTGTTAAGCAAGGCCAGCTTAGCCACCACTGGAAGACCTTTCCTGTCATGGAGTGTGAGAACAAGACAGATGGCACTAAGATGAAGGTGGGTGTAGCCTTCAGAGATTCATTGATCAATAAATGTTTGAGGGATCTCGATATCCATGTATTGTTCAGAAGTAGAAGATGGAATCAAGTAACTGTTTAATGCAGAGGCTTGGACATATTCTTTTAGTGGTGGTGGTGTATGGGTGATGAGAACTTTCATTTTTTGGGTGAAAGTGTTTGGTTTCTTGAAAACATTATAAGGATTGAGCAGGGGAAGATTGGCCTCAGAGATTTGGAAATTTTCTGGAAGGTAACTAAATTCTACAAGGTTTTGGATTTTATTGGAATGAGTTCTTTTGACAGAAGGAGGAAGGATCATTGAAGAAGAGAGTCTGTGAGGAGTAATAGTACTATCAGTGAAATTGGGAGTATTTGATGTAGAAGCCATAGTTGGAAGACAACCTTTGGATAAATACTTACTGATACGCACAACTCAATACAGTCTTACTCCATAAAGGAGAATGCTAACACACAGATAGAGTACGTTGCGTTGTTCAACCTGAAGTTACACCTACTACAATAGTGCAATTGCAGATCAAAGGCGTGGTTACGGGTTTCCAGCCAATATACCTTACTGCGTATACCTACACAAGGCTCTGATACCAAAACAAAGTGCTACAATCATCTTAGTGCCATTCGTCTTGTTCTCACACTCCATGGCAGGAAAGGTCTTCCAGTGGTGGTTAAGTTGGCCTTGCTTAACACCATCTACACCAAATATGAACATGCTGTTCTTGGCACTTGTTTATCCTCTTTGCATGCTGGAAGTTTATCTTTTGTGTTCAGACCCAACTTCAATATCCCTCTTCGGGATAAAAATCTGTCTACCTGTCTTAAAGTCCAACTCCAACTCAGTGGTGCTCCCATGCAAGCTTCCTCTTATTCTGCCACCCTATATCATCAGATTGCTTACAGACTACAAGATCATGCTCTTGATCTTCCTATTCCCGGCCATTCTGGTGACACTGTGATGATCATTGCTGAAAGAGAAGGAGAAATTCCAACTATTCTCCAGATCCCAAAGCAATTATCTCGAGAACAACTTATCCAGATCATGCCCTTGGAATGGATCACCAGCTATGAAAAATTATTCCAGGAAGATCAACCGATCTTGACTTCTGATGCTGTTAATCTTTCACAATCAGATGGTACTGTCAAAATCATCTATCAACCTCCTCATAAGGAGTCTTCTTCAGCACCCATCTTCCAAGCTCTTATGGTTCGCCCTGTTCCAACTGAACCATCAATACCCATACACAGTTTTACTCCTTCTAGCCATGCTACTTATGTCAGCAAGATTAATTGACATTTTATTTAGGATATTGATCCCAATATGTGTGATAAATCCTATCCTTGCAGACTTTCCAAATCACCTTTACCACCGCCATGCCCTCCTCAACCAAAAGGACGAAAGCCTGATGACCTAGATAGTCCTTGGATTGGACTACATGAACCCCACAACAAACCTTTGTCTATTTATGATTCAGCTCTTCAGATCTTACGTTCTGAAGGTTTGATTTCCACCAAACAAGAGCCTATCATCACTCCTACCATGTTAACTAAGCCATTACCATGTTTTATGGCTTCCTCTTATGACAAAGAATTTCCACCCTTAGAACCTGTTGAAAATCGGTCTTCTCACTTATACTCTAGACCTTTCATACAGCCTACCGAGGTCCTTCCTGAAGGACGCAAGATTCCTACTCAAGTTGAACAGGTCCTTAACTAGCACACTTACAATGCCAAATCCCAAAACAAAGTGCTACAACAGATTGATCAGAAACTGACTACTGTCACCAGTCATGTTTCTCATTTTGATCAACAGCTACTTTCCATGGGTTCTCAGTTTCGAGACATGTATATTGATCTGCAATCTCCAATAGCCAAATTAGACACTGATCTCCATTCTTATATCCAACACGGATATAATGGTCCTAAATTCTCTCAAAAGGAATACGAGATCCGTCAGCTTAAAGATCAATTACGACATATGAAAAATGAAGTTCGCCAATCTTCATATGTTCCTTGAGCATACCCATTATTCATCTTCCCTGGTGTTTCCTGATTCACCACCATCTGTTACCCCTTCAGCAGACACACATGAGAGTTACTTTAAATCCACTGGAGAATTGTTCCGCAGACATCCTATTTGGTTACACTCAAATCTTCAGTCCAACCATCTTCATCCAGACATCCTCCTGCAGCTATGATGAGTTCCCAACTCCATCGCAGATCTTCTTCCAATAGTTCTACATCCAGATATTCTACTTCCTCTGGACGTTCTACTTCCACTAGATCTTTTCAACAACTTCATACCACCTCTTCATCCAGTGATCCTCATGAAGCTTACTTTGCTACTCCAGCACCTCCTCACTACCCTCTTGACCCTGATCATTCTCCAGATTCCCCTATCATTGAAGATCCTTCAGATGATGCCTCTCAGCATCCTCCTCCTAAACCAACAAATGGTCCTTAGTTTTCTCTTGATGGTCCTGCTACAGAATGGAGAAAAAAGATCTCAGAAATGAGTGCTTGGCTTGATCTCCAAGTCACTAAGTCTTATTCAAATCTTGAAGGTATTCTTCGAGAATTTATTTCACGATTTACTAGCACTCTCCGTGATTGGTATCAAACTCTTGGTGAATATCGACAACTACAGTTTGTCCGCTCCGACTCTGTTAATACTGCAATAGGAATAATCTTTAAAGAATTTCTTGGAGATGCAAATCAGTATTACAGACAGATTCGACAAGAGTATTTTGACATGCGTTGTTGTTCTCTTAAAAAGAAAGATATTGAAAAACATTATCATCGCATGGCTTCTCGATACCATGCCCTAGGTGGCCTCAATGATGAGAGCCTGAAACAGGTATACATCAACTCCTTACCATCTGAAATCTAAGATGAGCTTCAACGTAGACTTGAGTCCACTGGTCGTCCTCTCAGAGACATTACCCTTGGAGAAATTCACCTGCTTTCTCTCCAATGCCTTGAAAAGCTCTGTGCCACTCAACGATTCTTCTCTAAAATGCTCAAGGAAGGAAAGAAGTATGACAAACAATGCCGACAGCCTAATCTCCAGATCAAGTGCAAGGCCTCTGAGCAATGCCTTTGCAAACCCAAGAAGAAGAAGCATTTCCAACATTCTTTCAGACATCCGAAGAACAAAAAATTCAAATATTACAGAAAGAAAGCTTCTCGCCCTTGGCGTAAATCCAATCGGTGTTACATCTGTGGCAAGAAAGGTCATTTTGCCAAAACAATGTCCTAATCAACCCACTAAATCAGCTAAGATGGTTCAACACCTTGAACAAGCTACTGGAGAACAAATTCCTTCTGATGCAGATGTTGAATCCCTGTTTTCAGAATGTTCCAATGATGAGCAAGATGCAGTCCTCATGATTAAACAATCATCCTCCTCCGACTCATTAGACATTGATACTGACTTATCCTCTTCTGCATCATCTCCTTCCAGAATACATGTTGTTCTTTCACCTACTTCACAGCATCCTGAACCACATTACCCAATATCCATCCTACAGACTAAATACACAAAACCTATTCCTGTCATTGCCCTCATTGACACTGGCTGCCATTGCACCATGATGAATCCCTCTATTTTACCTTCTCATGCCTGGTCTTCCCATAACCAGCATTTCCTTGCCGCCGATGGAAAATTGTTTACTACTAATCTTATTACCACACATAAGGTTGGTATTCAATTGTTCCCTGAATGTACAATTTGGATGAAAGTTTTAGGATCTGCTCTTCCAGATAAGGACCTCATGCTTGGCTGGGATGCTTTAACAAAAGCTGAACATCTTTAGATCATTCCCAGAGGTCTCAAGTACAAAAGAAGTTTTACACCTTTTGTGTCCATCCCAGAGATATATCCTCTACATCCTGTCTCTCCTGAATATCATACTATCACCACCAACTTACAAACCCTTTGTGCCGAACGACATGATCAATTTCAACATCCTCATTCATTATGGACCAATCCAGATTTCTTCATCAAGCTCTCCATCAAACACAATGAAGATATTAACCCTACTAAAGCCACCCATTCTGGGATGACTCCTTCTGACCTCCATTTTGCCCGTCTTGAGTGTCAACAGTTACTCTCTCAAGGCCTCATTGAGCCCACTTCATCTCTTTGGGCCTGTCAAGCCTTTTATGTAGAAAAAAGGGCTGAACAAATTCGTGAGAAGAAACGTCTTGTCATTGATTACAAACCTTTAAACCACTTCCTGCAATATGACAAATTCTCAATTCCCAGATCCATCACAGTGTTTGCACAGTTAGCCAAGGTCCAGGTTTTTTCTAAGTTTGATCTCAATGGTGATTTCTGGCAAATAGGTATTGATCCTATTGACCGTTACAAAACAGCTTTCTGCATACCTGATGCTCAATACCAATTACCTGTTTTACCCTTCGGCCTTAAAACAGCCCCATCACTTTTCCAAAAGGCCATGACCCGCATTTTCTATCCTATCCTATCATCAGCACTAATCTACATTGATGATATCTTACTATTCTCCTCGGACACCTCATCACATGTCCAATTGCTTTCTCAGTTCTATGATCTGGCCCACCCCCATCGCATCATGCTTTCTGAAAAGAAAAGCATTATTGACCGACAAGAAATCATGTTTTTAGGGATGACCATTTCAAAAGGCTCCATTAGACCTGGACCCCATTTAACCTCTCAATTATTGTCCTTTCCAGACACTCATCTCTCTGTAAAACAACTTCAACAGTTATTAGGCATTGTCAATTATGTCCGTCACTTTCTCCCTCATGTGACCCACCATACAGCTCCACTCTCTGCTTTACTCAAGAAAAATCCACCTACATGGTCCCATGTTCACACTACTGCAATCCACCAATTAAAAAAGATTAGTCAATTTCCACCTCCTTTGACTATTCCTTCTACTGGAAGTCTCATCCTTCAGACCGATGCCAGTGATCATTATTGTGGTGCCATACTCCTTGACGACCGCAATCAACAACATCTTTATTATGGTCATGCTAGTGGATAGTTTTCTGAATCTCAGAAGCACTATCATACCATCTACAAAGAGATTCTCGCAATCAAATATGGCATACAGAAATTTGATTTTTACCTTCGGACCTCCACCTTTTCCGTGCACATGGACAACTCCTCTTTCCCTAAGATCCTAAACTTCAATAATAAGATTCCCCCTACTCCATTATTATTACGTCTCAAAGATTTGTTTGCCAGATATGATTTTACTGTTAAACATGTGAAAGGTTTCACCAACATAATTCCGAACATGTTATCCCGAGCTTCTCACATCAAGCTTCTTACTTCACACTAAACCATTCCCTTTGCTCTCATGGCTTCTTCCTCCTCTCCTGACCCCGAAAATATGGCTGCCTCTACTATTGCTACAAATACTCCAGAACTCTTGAGAACCCTTCCTCCTGACAGTTCTCCTACTGCTCAACAAATCACCTGTTTTGCTAAAGACCATTTTCTCTCTTATTATTCTAAGATTCGAACTCATCACCATCCTTTTCGCATCACCAATCCTCTCAGTCCCTTTTTAAATATTTTTCCTTTATGGCCATTTTCTCAATTTTTTTCAAATGTTTTATGGTTCCTTTGGTGTTTTGCTATCCTTCACCATTTCCCCATTTCCTTTCCTCTCCAGGCTATCTATGCAAACCTGCATGATCCCCATCAACAGAGTTCTCATCTTTGTACATTCCTTCAATGGTTTGATCCTCTACCTCGATGGTGCCATGAACTAACCCGTCTTATGGGTTTTTACAACCTGTGGAAACTTTCTCCTGACATGGCACGAGAACTTACCTATATCTGGATCCTGCATAGACCATATTTTGGTAATGCTCCAAAACATCTGGTCTGGTCCCACAACCAAAGTTATTAATGGGACACTCTGTTCAATTTCAATGACCTTTATCCATCCAGACGAATTTCTCTGCTCAATCACCTCTGTGATATCAATAATGTCAACACTGATGAACTATTCATTTTACCTGATGTCCCACGCAACAGATCACTAAGCTGGCATCCTTTTCAAGAAGCTGACCCACCTTCTACATCTTCCCAAAATACCGATCCACCTCTGGAATCCCAAGACCCAATGGATCTGGACAATCCTGGTTTCTTTCCTTGTCACATCTGCGGGGCCCTTGATTCTAAAGATGAAGACCATGAGAATTGCAATATCTCTTACACTCCATAATGCAGCTCCCAGTAGGACCCACCACTTTGTCATTTTCCAATCATATTCTACTTTTACAAAGTTATTTGTCTTGTTATAATCATGCTCTAGCTTTTAACTGTTTACTTTTGTTTTATGTAATCAGTTTGTTTCCTTTTACTTTATGCTCTGGGACCACGTGTCTCCACTCATGTAATCTTTCAAAGTGTGTACCCTCTATAAATAGCTTGTAATCCGACTCTCCGGGCAGAGTCAGTTCCATATTAATAAAATTCAGTGTTTTCTTACTTATGGCCTTCTAAGTTTCTCTCTAACCTTTGGATTGATACTTTACTGTACGAATAATGAGATACAGTCTGTCATAAACTAAGTATGCTCTGTGCTTGCCTCAAGTGAGGATCCTGCACATCAGAACAGATGCTACGATCCCTGACTACGGTCCCCATCCATAAGTGAGTAATGAGCATAGTAAGGTTGGTACCCATCCAGGCCGTGAGGAAAGGCCGCCCCAGTGGGAAGAGTCCGAAACTATGCTCTTAGATTAGTTATGGTGTGGGGCTCCCGGTCCAAGTCATGGTATCAGATTAACACCATCTATACCAAATATGAACATGCTGTTCTTGGCCATCCTATTCGGTCACACTCAAAATCTTCAGACCAACCATCTTCATCCAGATATCCTCCTGCAGCTATGATGAGTTCCCAACTCCATCGCAGATCTTCTTCCAATAGTTCTACATCCAGATATTCTACTTCCTCTGGACGTTCTACTTCCACTAGATCTTTTCAACAACTTTATACCACCTCTTCATCCAGTGATCCTCATGAAGCTTACTTTGCTACTCCAGCACCTCCTCACTACCCTCTTGACCCTGATCATTCTCCAGATTCCCCTATCATTGAAGATCCTTCAAATGATGCCTCTCAGCATCCTCCTCCTAAACCAACAAATGGTCATTGGTTTTCTCTTGATGGTCCTGCTACAAAATGGGGAAAAAAGATCTCAGAAATGAGTGCTTGGCTTGATCTCCAAGTCACTAAGTCTAATTCAAATCTTGAAGGTATTCTTCGAGAATTTATTTCACGATTTACTGGCACTCTCCGTGATTGGTATCAAACTCTTGGTGAATATCGACAACTACAGTTTGTCCACTCCGACTCTGTTAAAACTGCAATAGGAATAATCTTTAAAGAATTTCTTGGAGATGCAAATTAGTATTACAGACAGATTCGACAAGAGTATTTTGACATGCGTTGTTGTTCTCTTAAAAAGAAAGATATTGAAAAACATTATCATCGCATGGCTTCTCGATACCATGCCCTAGGTGGCCTCAATGATGAGAGCCTGAAACAGGTATACATCAACTCCTTACCATCTGAAATCTAAGATGAGCTTCAACGTAGACTTGAGTCCACTGGTCGTCCTCTCAGAGACATTACTCTTGGAGAAATTCACCTGCTTTCTCTCCAATGCCTTGAAAAGCTCTGTGCCACTCAACGATTCTTCTCTAAAATGCTCAAGGAAGGAAAGAAGTATGACAAACAATGCCGACAGCCTAATCTACAGATCAAGTGCAAGGCCTCTGAGCAATGCCTTTGCAAACCCAAGAAGAAGAAGCATTTCCAACATTCTTTCAGACATCCGAAGAACAAAAAATTCAAATATTACAGAAAGAAAGCTTCTCGCTCTTGGCGTAAATCCAATCGGTGTTACATCTGTGGCAAGAAAGGCCATTTTGCCAAAAAAATGTCCTAATCAACCCACTAAATCAGCTAAGATGGTTCAACACCTTGAACAAGCTACTGGAGAACAAATTCCTTCTGATGCAGATGTTGAATCCCTGTTTTCAGAATGTTCTAATGATGAGCAAGATGCAGTCCTCATGATTAAACAATTATCCTCCTCCGACTCATCAGACATTGATACTGACTTATCCTCTCCTGTATCATCTCCTTCCAGAATACATCCTGTTCTTTCACCTACTTCACAGCATCCTGAACCACATTTCCCAGTATCCATCCTACAGACTAAATACACAAAACCTATTCCTGTCATTGCCCTCATTGACACTGGCTGCCATTGCACCATGATGAATCCCTCTATTTTACCTTCTCATGTCTGGTCTTCCCATAACCAGCATTTCCTTGCCGCCGATGGAAAATTGTTTACTACTAATCTTATTACCACACATAAAGTTGGTATTCAATTGTTCCCTGAATGTACTATCTTGATGAAAGTTTTAGGATCTGCCCTTCCAGATAAGGACCTCATGCTTGGCTGGGATGCTTTAACAAAAGCTGAACATCTTCAGATCATTCCTAGAGGTCTCAAGTATAAAAGAAGTTTTACACCCTTTGTGTCCATCCCAGAGATATATCCTCTACATCCTATCCCTCCTGAATATCAGACTATCACCACCAACTTACAAACCCTTTGTGCCGAACGACATGATCAATTTCAACATCCTCATCCATTATGGACCAATCCAGATTTCTTCATCAAGCTCCCATTCAAACTCAATGAAGATAATAACCCTACTAAAGCCACCCATTCTGGGATGACTCATTCTGACCTCCATTTGGCTCGTCTTGAGTGTCAACAGTTACTCTCTCAAGGCCTCATTGAGCCCACTTCATCTCTTTGGGCCTGTCAAGCCTTTTATGTAGAAAAAAGGGCTGAACAAATTCGCGGGAAGAAACATCTTGTCATTGATTACAAACCTTTAAACCACTTTCTGCAAGATGACAAATTCCCAATTCCCAGATCCACCACATTGTTTGCACAGTTAGCCAAGGCCTAGGTTTTTTCTAAGTTTGATCTCAAAGGTGCTTTCTGGCAAATAGGTATTGATCCTATTGACCGTTACAAAACAGCTTTCTGCATACCTGATGCTCAATACCAATTGACTGTTTTACCCTTCGACCTTAAAACAGCCCCATCACTTTTCCAAAAGGCCATGACCCGCATTTTCTATCCTATCCTATCATCAGCACTAATCTACATTGATGATGTCTTACTATTCTCCTCGGACACCTCATCACATGTCCAATTGCTTTCTCAATTCTATGATCTGGCCCACTCACATGGCATCATGCTTTCTGAAAAGAAAAGCATTATTGGCCGACAAGAAATCATGTTTTTAGGGATGACCATTTCAAAAGGCTCTATTAGTCCTGGACCCCACTTAACCTCTCAATTATTGTCCTTTCCAGACACTCATCTCTCTGTAAAACAACTTCAACAGTTTTTAGGAATTGTCAATTATGTCCGTCATTTTCTCCCTCATGTGACCCACCATACAGCTCCACTTTCTGCTTTACTCAAGAAAAATCCACCTCCATGGTCCCATGTTCACACTACTGCAATCCAACAATTAAAAAAGATTAGCCACAATCCACCTCCTTTGACTATTCCTTCTACTGGAAGTCTCATCCTTTAGACCGATGCCAGTGACCATTATTGGGGTGTCATACTCCTTGAAGACCGCAATCAACAACATCTTTATTGTGGCCATGCTAGTGGACAGTTTTCTGAATCTCAGAAGCACTATCATACCATCTACAAAGAGATTCTCGCAGTCAAATATGGCATCCAGAAATTTTATTTTTACCTTCGGACCTCCACCTTTTCCGTACACATGGACAACTCCTCTTTCCCTAAGATCCTAAACTTCAATAATAAGATTCCCCCTACTCCATTATTATTACGTCTCAAAGATTGGTTTGCCAGATATGATTTTACTGTTAAACATGTGAAAGGTTTCACCAATATAATTCCGGACATGTTATCCCAACCTTCTCACATCAAGCTTCTTACTTCACACCGAACCATTCCCTTTGCTCTCATGGCTTCTGCCTCCTCTCCTGACCCCGAAAATATGGCTGCCTCTACTATTGCTACATATCCTCCAGAACTCTTGAGAACCCTTCCTCCTGACAGTTCTCCTACTGCTCAACAAATCACCTGTTTTGCTAAAGGCCATTTTCTCTCTTATTATTCTAAGATTCGAACTCATCATCATCCTTTTCGCATCACCAATCCTCTCAGGCCCTTTTTAAATATTTTTCCTTTATGGCCATTTTCTCAATTTTCTTCAAATGTTTTATGGTTCCTTTGGTGTTTTGCTATCCTTCACCATTTCCCCATTTCCTTTCCTCTCCAGGCTCTCTATGCAAATCTGCATGATCCCCATCAACAGAGTTCTCATCTTTGGACATTCTTTCAATGGTTTGATCCTCTACCTCGATGGCGCCATGAACTAACCCGTCTTATGGGTTTTTACAACCTGTGGAAACTTTCTCCTAACATGGCATATCTGGATCCTGCATAGACCATATTTTGGTAATGCTCCAAGACATCTGGTTTGGTCCCACAACCAAAGCTATGAATGGGACACTCTGTTCAATTTCAATGACCTTTATCCATCCAGACGAATTTCTCTGCTCAATCACCTCTGCGATATCAATAATGTCAACACTGATGAACTATTCATTTTACCTGATGTCCCACGCAATAGATCACTAAGCTGGCATCCTTTTCAAGAAGCTGACCCACCTTCTACATCTTCCCAAAATACTGATCCACCTCTGGAATCCCATGACCCAATGGATCTAGACAATCCTGTTTTCTTTCCTTGTCACATCTGCGGGGCCCTTGATTTTGACGATGAAGACCATCAGAATTGCAATATCTCTTACACTCCATAATGCACCTCCCAGCAGGACCCACCACTTTGTCATTTTCCAATCATGTTTTACTTTTACAAAGTTATTTGTCTTGTTATAATCATGCTCTAGCTTTTAACTGTTTACTTTTGTTTTATGTAATCAGTTTGTTTCCTTTTACTTTATGCTCTGGAACCACGTGTCTTCACTCATGTAATCTTTCAAAGTGTGTACCCTCTATAAATAGCTTGTAATCCGACTCTCCCGGCACAGTCAGTTCCATATTAATAAAATTCAGTGTTTTCTTACTTATGGCCTTCTAAATTTCTCTCTAACTTTTGGATTGATACTTTACTGTACGAATAATGAGATACAGTCTGTCATGATCTAAGTATGTTATGTGCTTGCCTCAAGTGAGATCCTGCACATCAGAACAGATGCTACGATCCCTGACTACGGTCCCCATCCATAAGTGAGTAATGAGCATAGTAAGGTTGGTACCCATTCAGGCCGTGAGGAAAGGCCGCCCCAGTGGGAAGAGTCTGAAACTATGCTCTTAGATTAGTTATGGTGTGGGGCTCCCGGTCCAAGTTATGGTATCAGATCCTTGTGTAGGTTTACGCAGTAAGGTATATTGGTTGGAAACCCGTAACCACGTCTTTGATCTGCAATTGCACTATTGTAGTAGGTGTAACTTCAGGTTGAACAACGTCACGTACTCTATCTGTGTGTTAGCATTCTCCTTTATGGAGTAATACTGTATTGAGTTGTGCGTATCAATAAGTATTTGTCCAAAGGTTGTCTTCCAACTATGGCTTCTACATCAAATACTTCTAATTCCACTGATAGTACTATTACTCCTCACAGACTCTCTTCTTCAATGATCCTTCCTGCTTCTGTAAAAAGAACTCATTCCAGTAAAATCCAAAACCTTGTAGAATTTAGTTACCTTCCAGAAAATTTCCAAATCTCTGAGACCAATCTTCCCTTGCTCAATCCTTATAATGTTTTCAAGAAACCAAACACTTTCACCCGAAAAATGAAAGTTCTCATCACCCATACACCACCACTACCAAAAGAATACGTCCAAGCCTCTGCATTAAACAGTTGCTTGATTCCATCTTCTACTTCCGAACAATACATGGATATCGAGATCCCTCAAACATTTATTGATCAATGGATCTCTGAAGGCTACACCCACCTTCATCTTGGTGCCATCCGTCTTGTTTTCACACTCCATGGCAGGAAAGGTCTTCCAGTGGTGGCTAAGCTGGCCTTGCTTAACACCATCTACACCAAATATGAACATGCTATTCTTGACACTTGTTTATCCTCTTTGCATGCTAGAAGTTTATCTTTTGTGTTCAGACCTAACTTCAATATCCCTCTTCGGGATAAAAATCTGTCCACCTATCTTAAAGTTCAACTCCAACTCAGTGGTGCTCCCATGCAAGCTTCCTTTTATGCTGCCACCCTATATCATCAGATTGCTTACAGACTATAAGATCATGCTCTTGATCTTCCTATTCCCGGCCATTCTGGTGACACTGTGATGATCATTGCTGAAAGAGAAGGAGAAATTCCAACTATTCTCCAGATCCCAAAGCAATTATCTCGAGAACAACTTATCCAGATCATGCCCTTGGAATGGATCACCAGCTATGAAAAATTATTCCAGGATGATCAACCGATCTTGACTTCTGATGCTATTAATCTTCCACAACCAGATGGTACTGTCAAAATCATCTATCAACCTCCTCATAAGGAGTCTTCTTCAGCACCCATCTTCCAAGCTCTTATGGTTCGCCCTGTTCCAACTGAACCATCTATACCCATACATAGTTTTACTCCATCTGGCCATGCTACTTATGTCAGCAAGATTAATGGACATTTTATTTAGGATATTGATCCCAATATGTGTGACAAATCCTGTCCTTGCAGACTTCCCAAATCACCTTTACCACCGCCATGCCCTCCTCAACCAAAAGGACGAAAACCTAATGACCCAGATAGTTTTTGGATTGGACTACATGAACCCCACAACAAACCTTTGTCTATTTATGATTCAGCTCTTCAGATCTTACGTTCTGAAGGTTTGATTTCCACCAAACCAGAGCCTATCATCACTCTTACCATGTTAACTAAGCCATTACCATGTTTTATGGCTTCCTCTTATGACAAAGAATTTCCACCCTTAGAACCTGTTGATGATCGGTCTTCTCACTTATACTCTAGACCTTTCATACAGCCTACCGAGGTCCTTCCTGAAGGACGCAAGATTCCTACTCAAGCTGAACAGGTCCTTAACTGGCACACTCACAATGCCAGATCCCAAAACAAAGTGCTACAACAGATTGATCAGAAACTGACTACTGTCACCAATCATGTTTCTCATTTTGATCAACAGCTACTTTCCATGGGTTCTCAGTTTCGAGACATGTATATTGATCTGTAATCTCAAATAGCCAAATTAGACATTGATCTCCATTCTTATATCCAACACGGGTATAATGGTCCTAAATTCTCTCAAAAGGAATACGAGATCCGTCAGCTTAAAGATCAATTACGACATATGAAAAATGAAGTTCGCCAATCTTCATATATTCCTCGAGCATACCCATATTCATCTTCCCTGGTGTTTCCTGATTCACCACCATCTGTTACCCCTTCAGCAGACACACATGAGAGTTACTTTAAATCCACTGGAAAAAAATATTTAAATTATAAATTAAAATAAAATAGTTTAATTCTAAAATAATTTAAGATGAAATGTATTTAGATTTTTTAAAAAAAAAACATATACATATTTCTTATAAGTATAAAGGGAAAAAAAATTAAATAGTATAAAATTATGATAAATTTATGAATATATTATTTTGTGGTAGATAGATTTGAAATAGAATCTTTTAAATATGTTTAAGTGATTTGTAAATAAATGAAAAGTTAAGATTTTTAACTTTTTTTTAGTTGTTTTCCGTAGTTTTAAATGATTTGATCATTCATTAAAAAAATAAAAAACAATTTAATGAGTATAATTTAGCATCATTAAATTATAATCGGAAAAAATAAATAACCTACAGACATGGTTGTTATCTCAGTGAAGCTGTTGTAGCTTCTCCTAAAGAGTTGTTGTAACAACTAATTAACAGCAAACACATAACTTATCTTACAACTTGAATCTATTGCAAACAAATTTTAAACAATAAGTTTGACTTGGTTTTACACAGTTATTGTGCAACCATCCTTTTCTTCAAAAATTCTGCACCAAAAAATATATATATACTGAAAATAGACAAAATAGCTTAAATAAAATCAACTATAAAATAGAAGCGTCAGTTTTATTTAATAGCTTTGACCGAATGTTTCCTTAGCAAAGTCTAGATTCATCCATAAAGCAAAAGATCAATTTGATCAAACCAAATCTACAATTAAACAATTGGATTCACATGTAAAACTCAGATGAAGAACAAAGATATTTCTAAAGACTATCCTAAAAAGGTTATATCAAAATAATATCTTTATCTAACTTTGAAATTCTATATTTTAGAAAATTATATTTTTAAAATAAATCGCAAGATTCATCCAAAAGATCAATTCCAATTTAGTGAAAAATATCTCTAATAATTGAAATAAATTTTGGTTAACAAGTATCTCTAACAAATAAAAAAGATTTTGGTCAATGAATATCTCTAATAAAAAAGATTTACTTTAAAGTCAACACCAAAAAATCATAAAACAAATCTGCTAAAGATATAAATATCATTTCTAGTTTTTAGACTTGATAAAATCTAGTGGTAATTGTTACATTCATCCAAGAGTAAAAAACTCTAACTAAGTCAAGGAATAAATCAAAAAGATTTGTCATATAAATACAAGGATAATTCCAAAAATATTCTTCAATGAATTTTATCTCAAAAAGAAAATATCTTATTATAAAAGGGAAACTCCAATTAATAAAAAGATATTCATAAAAAGAAATTATTTTTCTTACCATTCAAATATAAAAATAACCTTGAGAAAAAACAAACTCACTCAATTCGCGGAATTATTAGAGCAAAAATTCTTCGATGTTTACTACACATTGCTAAATGCTCTGAATTGTTGCAACATTGAATAAGTTGTTGTAATAACTATCATTGTCATGTCGCAATAACTTATATTAAAAATCTGATTGTGACAGATTTTGAGTTTGCTCAAACCTTTCTCATATGTCATATGATGCCAGTGTATATGCACTAACACTATATATACATATTGCCTTCATAAAATCTTTGAAAATTTAGTATGAAATTCAACTATAAATGACTGTTAAGATTTAAATGAACAACGAGTTTCATTTTTATTTATAAACCTAAAGTCCAAATTAATTGTTAATTTATTTTTTGTAATAAGAGGAAATTGTATTGTATTTTTAGCTTTTGAATATTACTATATTTATTTTTATAAAAACTTCGAATATTTATTTTTAACTTATCGCCCGAACCAACAACCCTCACTCGAGATGATTCAATTGTCAGGCTAACTGTTCATTCAATGTAACAAATTAAAATGCTATCAAATAATTGAAAAGACACACTAACAATGTCAGTATAAGAAAAAGGAAATCCTATGTCCATTCCCCGGGTAAATCCCAGTAAAAAAACTAAAAATAAAAATAAAAACAAAACCTTATTTAATAAAGTAGGAAAGAGTTAAAAGAGAATGAATTCTTTATTCATCTTAGCGTAATTACAATTATTTAAATATTATAAACAAGATACAGACTTTTATTTATGATCTCCAAAACATTTACAATCATAAATTATAAGAAAGGGGATGTAATTACTAATTATACGGTAATGGATCAATACTTTTATAATATAACTTAAGAGGGCTAATGAGTAGATAAAGAAAGGACTTTCATGAATTCTGGACTTAATACCTGTATATTAAAAAATATATATATTTTAAAGGATATTATTATTTTATCTTTGAATTTGAAAATAATATCAGATGATTTTTTATATTAAAAATATTATCCAAAATGATCTAGTTATTGCGGAGATTGTGATTTATGTCGACGGTTCCGCGAAGATATAAGGGTATATAAAGGTAAATGGCTTTAAGAAGGACAACTGGTTGGTTATCCACCATCTCTCTTTCTGTTTCTCCCTCCAACGGTCTCTCACCTTGTCACTGTTTCCCTTTCTCTCTCTCGATCTCTTTTTACTGTTTTTTTTTCTACCTCTCTCATAATCTCTCACTATGCTCGTCGATCGGATCTTACAAAAGGTAGCCCCAGCCAGTTTCAGCTTCTTAGGATGGCAGGGCGCTACCACCTCTTAGTGGATACCTTCTGGATGACGACCGACCCACCGATCTTCTTCGGATGACCCCTCCCATGCTTACCCTATGTTAGCTGCTGTTGCTGGGTAGGAGGAGGCCGGTCAACTAGACCAACAGAGATCAAATCGAGCTGGACTGTTAGGCGAACGACAGGGTAAGCGTGGGTCTTAAGTGGACGATCAGATCACCGCCCTGTTTTAGGTAGTCGGGCCTAGAGTTGGGCCAGAGGAGGTGGGGGAAGAGCATTTTGTTGGTGGTTGTTTGGAAGAATGGTGGGAATAGGAGCATCATAGCTGGGGAGCATGTAAGACTTGTTGACCATGAGGAGGTGACCAGTGTTCTTCAAGCGCTTCAATTTTTGTTCTTTTCTTTTAATGGGTTTGTTGATTTTCAGATTTTGGTTTGATTTGTGTGTTTTGTTTTGTAGGAATGGTGCGATACTTTACATGTTTTTAGGGGATGTAGGACTTGTTTGTGAAGATCAGAGGGTGTGTTGTTGACTCTAGTGGTGGATGAGTTTATGATCCTAAGGTTGTGTGTTTGTGAATTGGATTTCTGTTGTAAAATTTGTATTTATTAGTAGCTGTTTAATTGGTTTTATGTTTCGGTTTTGGTTTTTTGTTGTGATTCAATATTGGTTTGCTATGTAGTCAAGATTAGTTAGCGATTGATGGATTCGTGAGATTTAATTACATGTTTAAGAAGTGAAAATTGAGAAGAGTGATGCTTGGGATATGATTAGATGTTTGTTGGAACTGCATTTTTTTTGGTTTTTTATTTTTAACCTTGAAGATCTCCCACTTTTTTATTATTATTATTTTCTTTCCGGCTTTAATCACCCGGATATTCATTCTTTTGGTTTTAATTAAATTTTAATTATTAAATGTTAAATAATTATATTTAATTATAATTATATTTAAATTTTATTTTTTTAATTTTTTAATATAATAAAGGTATTTTAATCTTTTCATGAATTTATCATAAAACTAATCAACTTTTGAATGAAATTGCATTTAGATAGATGATAGGGACTTTTTATTAATATTTTCAAATTTGGGATAAACTGATGATATTATCCATATCAAGAGCTATTTTAGATTGTTCGCTTTTTTTAATTTAAATTGCTTTTAACTATTTTTCAGTTTTTGATAATAGATTAATGGTTATTATTTCAACTTGAATGCAATGTTTAATTATGTAGGTTATTTTTTATTGATAATAGATTAATGGTTGTGGATAAATGATAATATCTTCTTAATTATCACGTTTAAGCTCATACAGACTGCCAACAAACTCATTGAAATCTTGATTGGAGCTTCCTCCTTGCTTTACTGCAGCCAAGACTGAATCACGGAGCTCCTTGGCTCTGAGCCGTTCCGGTCGAGTCTCATCCTCCAAAGCCTCAACCAGCAATGGAGCCAATGTAACTGACTCTGGAATATTCTGATCGCCCTCGCCAACTGGGATCCCAACTCGTAGTTGTTGGACCAATAAGCGGGCATTAAGAAACTGCTCAGCACCCATAGGCCACGTCAGCATCATTACACCGGCGGCAAGTCCTTCCAAGGTGGAATTCCACCCACAATGAGTCAAGAAGGCACCAACTGCACGGTGGTTTAAGATTGCCACCTGTGGTGCCCACCCTTTGATGACGTAACCTCTCCCACGCACACGATCCTCGAACCCCTCAGAGATTTCGCCATAATCAACTGGCACGTGTTCTTCTTTGGGCTGCTTTACACACCAGATAAAATGGACCCCGCTCTTCTCCAGCGCGGCAGCCAGCTCATCTGTCTGCTTACTTGTCAGCACAACACGACTCCCGAATGACACGTAGATAACCGACCCTTCCATGCGAGCATCAAGCCATGTCATCAGCTCATGACATGGCACTGAGCTCGCCCCACCACGGTCAACGGCCAAGTCATCATTAGTCTGAGAAGAAACGGGCCCGACCGCCCAAACACGATTATGACCCACTTGTTTTTTGATGTGGTCAATGTAAAGTTGTTCCAAGCAAGTGGAGGTGTTCAAAACGATTCCCCAGCTGGCGATGTTATCCATGGTATCATTTCTTTGAAATTCCCAAGCAGGGTCTCCTTCCTTTAACATCCTATAAAGTCGAGGAACCTGATACCAAGGAAGGGACGGGCAATTCGGGAAACTCGGAATTGCCAATAGAGAATTCATGTCCGTGGGATCAGATACCTTGGGTAGGTCCCGCCACAAGGTGAAAAACATGGATAAGCCAAACCCACCGGAAGGAGAGAAGACGACACGTGGCACGCCGAACTGGGAAGCTAGCTGGTGGGTCCATCCTAAGAAAAAGTCAGATACGATGGCAACAGGAGGAGACAATGGGTTCGAGTGGTGGAAGCATTGAAGGAGAAGCGGATAGTGCAGGTCACGGTAGAAACTACCGCGTCTGCCAAATGGGCCGGTTCCAGAGGAAAAGGGGAGGAGGAGGGGTTTGAGAGAAGAGACGTGGCTGGAGAGGAGTGGGTCGAGGAGAGAGAGGTTGTCGGGGGTGATGGAGAAGGTGACGGTGAGGCCACGATTGAGTAACAGGCGGGTGAGGTCGAGGAGTGGGATTATGTGGCCTGAGTCTGGGAATGGGTACACGAGAATGTGTGGTTTGGTGTTGATGGACATGACTAGGTTGGTGTATATAATATAATTGTGAGAAACTAATGGTGGTGGAGGTGAAGCGACTTCGTGAGGAGATGCCTATGCCATCTTATAGGATTTTTTCTGGTTTGTTTTTAGGCTTGTACTTGCAGATGTTAAAAGTGATGCCAATTGTGGCCAGACCTTACTTTCATACTACGTCACGCCTTACGTAGTGATTTCCACGTGTCACAATAGTGTAGTTTACGAGGGGCGGAGGGGTGTGGGGGTGGCCCCCTCACCAATGAAATTTCATCAACTCAGATGCAGGCATTCTTGGTTCAGCCTTTGCACACGGTAGTTTTTGTGATAGAGCCTGTGGACACCATAATTTTCGTGGTAGAGCCTGTACACACAATAATTTCTTATGAACGATGCTACTCTTTAAAAAAAAAAAATTTATTCAAACAATATATCAAATTGATTTATATTTATCAGATTAATTTTATGATAATATATTGATAATATAATAATTATAAATAAATTTATTATAGTATTTAGATAAAGAATTTGAATGATTTTTCAGGTAACGTAAAATTGCTCATTTACAATCATGAAGAATTTTAAGAAAAAGAAAGTATTTAAAATTATTGAAAAACAAATTGTACAACTATGATGGTTACAACCTAGATTAAATGGAAATCAAAGAGCTAATTTTGAGGACCAAATTACAAATTCTAAACTAATCTAATTTTTATATACAATAAGAATTATTAAGAATTTAATTCATAAAAAATCTCATGTCTAAAATTAAGGGATTCAGTCAATCATGTGTATAATAAATGATGGATATCTAATGTCTAAAATCAAGGGATTCAGTCAATCTTGTATTCAAGGGATTCAATTAGATATGTCCTGAAACACGCGATTTAATCAATCATATCATCAATCTCTCATGTCTTTAATCAAGTGATTCGATGAATCATCGTTTCCAACATTTATCATTCCACAATATGTAATAACTTTTCGCGGGCCGACTTGTTTTCACTTTTTATAAAGTTAGCCACTACTGATGCAGTAATCTTCAGTGAGCTTCAACATTTTTATTTTTAATTTTTTCTATTTTTTAAAATTTTGTTAGTCACCCAATGCCAATTACTGTATGAGTAATATTAGAATGTCTAAATTCATATTTAAATAATATAATATATGAATTATTAAAATATTATAAATTATAAGATAATATAATAATTAATAAGATCTCGACAACTCATATAGTACATCATTTATATATAAATTTGGATAAAATTTTTGGACAACCTAACATTACTCTTACCGGATATAATACCTCTTCCATTATATTTTATATTCTTACTTTAAATCTTTTTTATATTATTTTAATATAATAATATGTTTAAATAATTTATTCTTCCGTATATAAAGTAGAAGACTAGAGCTACCTTTTAGATTTTTTTTTTTTTTGAAAATTACCCATTTAGAATTTAATTTCATAATATTTCACGTATTTTTACATAGTTCAATCTATATATACATTTTACTTTTATAAAATCTTTGAAAATTTAGTATGAATTCAATTATAAATGACATTTAAAATTTAAAGAATGAGATTTTGATTTATAAGTTTAGAGTCCAATTTAATTATTAATTTATTTTTTGTAATAAAACGAAATTTTGTTATATTTAGTTTTTTAATATTACTATATTTATTTTATAAAAAAAATAAATATTTATTTTTGACTTCTCCCCAAAACCAACAACCCGGCTCCAAATGACTCAATTGTCATGCTAATTGTTCATTCAATATAACAAATTAAAATGCTATCAAATAATCATTTAAAAAAGAAAAATGCTATCAAATAATTGAAAAGACACCCTAACAACGTTAACATAAAACTTTGTTTAATAAAGTAGGAAAGAGTCCAAAAACAATGAAATTCTGTCTTTTTTTTTTCCTTGTTTTACCTGCATGATGTAAGTAGGAGGGACCTAAAAAATAAGCCGGAATCAAATGAGATTATTACACACTAACCACGTGGCTCGAAAAAAGACTTCCATATAGGAGAAAACGACACACACATAGGTGAGGAGACTGTCCTCACATAGAAGAGAGAGAGAAAAACCCACCATTTTTATTTTTATTTTTCAGTGTGAGGATGATGTGATTAGTCGAACCCATGACTAGGCTTTAAAGGGGGTCAAGTTTTTTCCGCTCATACGACATCCCAAGCGCAATAAAATTCTTTATTCATCCTAGTGTAAATACAACCATTTAAATATTATAAGCAAGATAAAGACTTTTTTTTTTAGCTTAATTACATCTATTAGGACCATTATGATGAATATTGTAGTACAGTTTGGATCATAAACCGAATAAGGATAAAATTATCCTTATCATCCTAAAGAACTTCTTCACAATTTGCCCACTCACAAAAGAGGGGTATAACGAGAATTGTATACATTGCTATGAACATCACTCGAACTTGCGCTTTCTCACATAGGCGCAGGTGTGCTGTGCTGGAGTAGATAAAGACTCTTATTTATAGTCTCTTAAATATTTACAGGTATAAACTATAAGACAGTGGGCGTAATTACATTGTAATGGATCAATAATTTAATAATAAAAGTTAAGAGGAGACAGGCTAATGAGTAGATAAAGCAAGGACTTTCATGAATTCTTGATTTAAATGTGTATATTAAAAAGATATCTATATATATACACACACATATATATATTAATTTAAATTGCTTTTCACTATTTTTCAGTTTTTGACAACTTTAAGAGCAAACAAAGTAATTTCATGAATTTAATGTATATCTATTAAGTGATGGAACATAGGTAGGGATTGTTTATTTTTTAATTTAACACTTAAAAGAATTTAAATTAATATTTAAAAAATCATTTAAATTGGATTTATTAAATTATTTAATTTGTTTATTTAAGTAATCAAGTAACTTAATATACCAAAAATAAACTAAAAAGGAAAAGTAATAAATACGGGTTTTTCACTTACTTACAAATTATTGGATTATATTTAAAATATATTCTTCCAAATCTATCCTCGTGAAGATCATATATTTCCAAATTTATCCCAACATTATATTGTACAATTTTTTTTTATTATAATCAATTCTTATAATAAACAAAAGCTAATTACCCTAACCCTTTTTTTAGTACAAAATAATTTTGAAGTTGCATTTCATCATTAACATTTCAATACTATTGTTGAAGTGTATTTTATTTTTTAAACAGTATAAAACTATTTTTATATTATTTTTTCTTATATCTTGATAATGAACAAAATTTTACCAATCTTTATATAAAAATGATTTAAAAATGGTTAAATTATTTGTTATTATTTAACTAACAGTTAAAAAGGTATGAATGGCAAATCAATTATTTTTAGATAAGTTTAACTTTAAAAAATGAACAAGTTGATTGTTCATTTAGAGGTAAGAACAAAAACATGTCATTCAAGTTCTAGTCATTATTCAATTTTTAATAAAATTCATGATTATTCGGTCTTTAAATTAAAAAATAATAATAATAAACAAACAAACAACCCATTGATTTATATCAAATATTAATAATAGAAAGTAAAGGTAGTACATCCAAACCATTAAACCCATCAACTTATCCAAATCAAACCGAAATAGATTGGTCAATTTTTTTAAAATAAAATAAACATATCAGGTGCTTAAAAGCAACTTGAGTGGTTTAGGTTGGTTTGTGAGTTATATGTTAACAAAGTATATGGCGGGTGGGCACATTCAACCCGACTCGACTAATCTAACTTTTTGAAATTATATGTTGATCAATAATACTAGACATCTCATCTTTTCTATCTTATTTGTAGCTCAATATGAAATAAAAAATTATTAATTTATCTCACTCACCAATTACCACAATATTAGTTGAGATGTAATTGGAATATAAAATGTCAGATATCTAGCATTATTGTATTTTTAGAACCCAAATTTATGTTAGATTGGGTTATACATATAGCTCGACCCCAATTACTTACCCTTCTACAAAGCCTAATTTCTTATCACTCTCAATCTCTCTCTTTCTTCCCTCCCTCCCTGTATCCTTGGAGCATTTTTGATGCTGTTATATATTTTTTTAGTTTTATATTAGTGAGCAATCATAATTTTTTTAAATATGGATCCACTTTGATAGAAAGATATGGAAATACATATTTTTATCTCCAATGCAATTACTTAAAATAAAGTATGGATTCAGTTTTAACCAATCATAATAAAATGTGTCCCACTCTCTTTTCTTTTATATTTTATAATTGAGAGGAGAGAGAGTGAGAAAAATTCATTATATTTGCATCTCCTATTTGAGTTACAGAATGCTATTATATATTTTTTAGTTTTATATTAGTGATACATTCATAATTTTTTTGAATATGGATCCATTTTAACAAAAAGATATGAAAATGTATATTTTTATCTGTAATGCAATTACTTAAAATAAAATATGCATTCAGTTTTAACCAATCATAATAAAATGTGTCGCACTCTCTTTTCTTTTATATTTTATAATTAAGAGGAGAGAGAGTAAGAAAAATTCACTATATTTGCATATCCTATTTGAGTTGAATATTTTGTGCCCCATTTCCCCACCGCAAAGAAAAACAAACACACACGCACGCACAGAAAAAAAAAAAAAAAAAAATCCATTGTAATTATCTAATCTAAATATGGCAAAAGAGATTAAAAAAAAAAACACATATAAAACTTTACCATCTAGATTTAGTTAAGTCACTTAATTTTGATTTTAATTAATACACCATTGAATTTAGATTGATAGAAAATTATTTAATTGTCTATCAAGATTATTAAACAATAAAATAAGCTACTTTACAAATAATAAAATTTGTTAAACTGAAAAGCAATTTTATTTTTATGTTCTTAAATTATTATGTTCTTATAAGTAATTTTAAGTATAGATATTTTTGTAATTAAAAAATTTATTTAAAAAATGAGTGTGAGTAGTAGTTTTCTGAGTGGTAATAGCCTCACCCATAATATAATTATGTTACAATAACTTAAACTCATAAAATTTTTAGTAATAAAACAATTGAAAACTTAAAATAATTTAAATTCAATCCTAAACCAATAAAATCGAACCAACTCCTTTTTATTGTTTTTATGATTGATTGGCTTTGGTTTGACTATTAAGTATCTTAAACAGATTAGAATATCGTGTGGTTCGAGTACCCAAACGAAACCCACGCCCATATATCCCTTATTAGAAAAGCAGTTTTTGCCCAGAAACTACCATTAATGTTCATTAAACCGTTTTAGACAACGTGACGGATCTCAATATCGTAATTAAGGACGGTACACCATCCCTTAGTAGAAGTAATTAAACACTTTCCTTGATTAGCTTTACTAGTATGATTACCATGAGTCTAATTCAATAATATTTACATTTACTGTTTAAAACTATATTATATTCTTCCAGGGATAAATTCTACTAAAGAAAAACATCCTGAGTTGTATAGTTGCCACCACGTTTTATTCTTCATCCTTGATTCATTGTTTCTTATTTAATCAGCTTGTTAAAACTTGCATGAAGTTCCCAGCCTGTGTCTCTGTTTCGGCCCGATGGTTGCATTCCTTCTTTTGGCAAGGGCCTGGGGAAGAAGCTCCTTGAATTTATCCAGAAACGAAATCCATTCCTCCTCCCTCATATCAGCCAGCTTCACAAAGCTGCTTGTGGTTGTTGCCAGCAGCTGTTCATTTGCGCTTCTACGGGTATCAGATATGGTTCCACCATGACCACTATCATGGAAGTGCACTTCTTTAACAGACTGGGAGAACTTGGAAGCTGTTTGAAGCCAGTCCCAATGTGCCCCAGTTGGCTTTTCATCCACTTCAACTTGATTCTCTTCTAAACTCTCTGGTTTGGATGGCAGCTTTTCACCATTTACCATTTTGATCCCATTCTTATAATTACATAATCCTTTGATTGAGATATCTCTAGTAGTCATCCGCAAGGCGGAGTCAAGTTGTGGATCCTCACAATCTATGTCAAACAAAAACTCTCCCTCTCCTCCATCAGCATCATCAAAGAATGACATTTCTCTCTCTGCTCCTATAATCTTCCTTGCCTGGAGGCATACAACCTCAAGCTCACTTGGCTCCTCCTCATCACTACGAAATTCCCTACTCATCATCTCACCAATCTCTGCAAGGCAGAGTCCAAAAGCAGCTGCATCCTGAAGGAATATTGAGCAAAGTACCAAAGCACGGAGACATGCCGCCCTTATCATAGGCAGCTCTGTCTGCAGCATCTCAGAGTCACGAAGGGGATCAAGATTTTTTATATAATCAAGCTCATCCTCAGAAAAAGGAATTGAAGCCTGAGGCCAATGTATCCACTCAAAGTAAGGGTCTTCCAAGCTTTCTGGCAGGCAAAGGCCGTGATCAATTGGAATGAGCTCTACCTGACCAAACCTGCCAACACCATCAAGTTTCCTGACTAAAATGTTTCCAGCATGCCTATCAGTGTTGAATATCCTAATATCCAATATCCCTATTCTATGTACTGCAGCAACAGGAAAGCTTGAGGTTCCATAATCACCAGCATCGAAGTCATGAGGAATGAACTGCTGCAAAGATGCAATCTTACTGATCTTCTTCCTTTTCTGAAGCTTGTTTCCAATCACGCCATCGTTGAGATTAAAGATGGAGTGCTTTATCTCCACAAGAACAGTTGGAGGCACATTGGCAAAATGATCGTGATCCAAAAGGTAGGCAGCTACTTCTCGATATCCTGTTTCCCCAACTCTCACCGAACGCTTCAGCCCTGGCTGCCCAAGAGCTTTTCCCACGAAGCCTTTTGGATTATTAGGTGCAAAAGGTTCCTCATCAATTGGCTTCACAATGGCAACATTCTCACCTTTACTGTTTCTGAAGTAGTAAGCACCACCAAGCCCATTACCTATAGGGATAGGATCAACACCATTCTTGATTGCCTTCTCAATTTCGTTAACGATTTCATTTGTTCTAGCAAGGGAACACAAGGTCCCTAATACCTTAATTGCACCACTCTGATCCCTCTGTCGATAGTTCCTTTCAGTAGGGGAAAGACATGGAGTTGATGACCTCCTATATGTGGCATTTCTTGTTAGCAGAATAGCAGAATCATTTTGAATGGCACTAAGATCATGGTTCAGTGTGAGATCCCCAAATGTCAACGAGCTCTCAACAAGCTCCAGCCTCTTTTTCATCGTGCAGACATTGTCAGTTCGGTCCAACTCCATCCCCAAGACACGGCCATTCTCAGTCTGCACAAACACTCGCCTTGTCCCAGAAGGGTTTGTCCTCAAGTTCCCATGATACTCACCATTGCATGGACCATCGAAAACCGCAACAGCCATCTGAGTCCGAACAGGACTTCCAAACTTATTCGCCATGAGGAAACTTGACAGTTTTCAAGGTGAGCCACAGAACTAATGGCAGACAATAGATTTTTTTCTCCCTCAAGCAGGTGCCAGTGTCCGACACCAATTGAATGAGAGAGACAACCAAGGGGCCAATCAATCATCAAAAAAATCACCACATTATAACTGCCCCAAATACCATTCACATCCAAAACAGCAAGATTCGAAGCAAGGAGTTACATTGGAGAATCCAGGAATACTGCTGAATGATCTACAATAACCAAAATCACATAACAGATTGAAATGAGGACATTTGGCATAATGCAATTCAGATAAATAAAGCAACCCGGTCTAAAATATTGCCAGTTAACTAGATACTAGTTGTTTGACAATACAAACAATAAACAATATCACCACAAAAGATCCAACATACCCATCCTCACTTAAAATATTTGAGAGAAGACTTTAAACACAATCTAATTTTTGCATAATCCCTACAATCTCAAGTCTTCCAATAGAGACTTACACCTATCTTTTAAAGAAACTGCCAGCTCTTATACAAATTCAATGTCAGATTTTCATATAATCCTTGTGTACTTGATCAAGCAAACGCACAGAGTCACAACTGTAAACATATTGTTAAGACACCTTTAAAAGAGAAAGATACAACAATGGTGCAACCTAGCTCCAAATTTGAACTACTTATACACTTCTTTATTTATTTACTAAGTAAAGATTTATTCTTTTTGTCTGTAAAATCATATTATCCAAAAAATAATGAAACAAAAGAAGCAAACGTTTAAAAAAAAACAAAGAAAAGAAGCAAAGAAAGATAAACAGTCAGATTTTTCAAGTGAAAATTTCATTTTTTTTCTTAGCAACCAAACAGAGGCGGAATCTTCTGACGAAAAAGATTTGATTTTCAAACCAACTTGTTGAGAAGAGAAATGCAATAAAGATACAGAAACAAGTTGTTGAAAGTAGAAAAGCAAAACTGACCGGAATCTTGATTGGAAAGCACAAGCGTTGAAGACAGACACGGAGGAGGAGGGATCAACGGCAGAGATTGAAGGCTCTGAAATGAAAGCAGAGCCTAAACTCTGTGTGTTTGGGTTTGTAGTAGTGGAAGCGTAAGTCTTCCTTCTAAATGTGTTCGATGTTGCTTGGTTTCACAACTATCGCGCATCTGAGCATGGAGGCTTGCTTTCTAAGTCATCACATTTACCATTTATTGACTACTTTTGACTCCATCTATATATTTTCTCTTCTCCGTCCCATCTACTAAAATTCAAATTTCCAATCCCATCTACCGCGAATTTACATGTGATTTATTAATATTTTATATAAATTATAAAATATAATAATTAATATGATATTGATAATTTATATATGATATGATTTAGACATAAATTTATGTATAAATATTACAAAGTCTAGCATTACTAATTTTTATGGCTTATTATTAACTATAAATTTGAGACGGATGCAAAATCTAAATCCACGTCTTCTTAATGTAAAGGGAGGTGATAAATTTGTTAATTGTTAGCTCTTATTTTAACTAATAACAATAAAGGAGCAAAATCAAATTCCTCACCTATTTCTGGTTTAATAAATAAAAATGAAAGTTAAACTCTTATATAAAAAGAGAGGTGGACAACTATTTCAATTCATGTATACATGTTCATACCAAAAAATAAAAGATTATTTGAAGTGATAAAGCATTGCACAGTATAATGATCTTGTGTGAGGGTTTTTTGGAACATCCAATATTAATTTATTAATTTAAATTGTATTTATTTTAATTGATTCGTTTCAATTAATTCAATCACTGTCAGCGTTATGCATGAAAAAGTATGCCTGACACGTTGATTAATTAATTTTATATGCTGATAATAAGGGAAAGCAATTAAAATCTGAAAATTTAGAAAGGAAAAGGGTTATTGGGCGGACAACAAGCTCGTAGTCGAGTGTTGGCTGGGGGGGGGGGCATGGCGCACCTGCATCGAGAATTCTAGGGAAAGCCACAAATAGTTGGGAGAGATGAAGATCATGGACGAGTGAGGATACCAGGATTGTACGGAGAATCATGTAGCTTATGACGTGGAGGCAAGTGAATGGAAAAGTCGGTGCCGGTGTCACCCTCAAAGCGGCAACATTTGTTGCGCGTACATAGGACACCACCAATCATATTGTTTCTGACAATGCAGAATCACGTAACTTATGGTTTTGGCATATAGTTGGTGGTTATGGTGGCACCCTAATGGCCTATCAATCGTGACATTTATTGTTTGACCTACACTCTGCATCCTAAAAACAAGAACAATTTTTTCATGAGATGTGATCTCTTCTTTCGATTCTTAGAAACTTTGATAAAAAATATCCGGTAAATTATATAATATATAATACTTGTAATAATAAAAAAAAAATTATGGTTTTGTTGCTTTTTGTTTGTGTACAGTTTGTCTTGAATGGTAATATGTATTTAAAAAATAAAAAATATATATTTATTCTAACAAAAATATAACAAAGGCATATATTATTTTACTATAAAATTAAATATGAATTATTTATTAAATTTTGGAACCTTATCAACTTACTTGAACCTCATGTTAATTAACTATTCCAACTAATATCAACTTGGGTAAATCTGAATTACTCAATTTATTGATTGAATAAATTTAATCTACTAATTTAAAAATAATTACAGACAAAGTTACATTTTGCTATTAATTACAATTTAATCTACTATAGTTAAAAAATCTCTGTTAAAATTAACTGTGGTAGGGGCCGGGTAAATTTGTTTGGTACATGTAGGATTGGATTTGTTAAAAATAAATTAAATTAAATAATATCAATATAAGTTTAATAATTAATCATTAATATTAATTTATAATATTTATCTTAAAGTTAATTAATAGTAATATAAATATTGTCAATAATAATAAAAATAATAATAGCTGTAATAACAGAAAAGATACTTCAGACTTTTCGGTGCAATTATTACCATAACCACGAATAAAAAAATAATTATTAAAATATATGAAAATAAATTTTTAGGGGCAGAAAACATTAAAAAGGAAAAGATAGACGGCTTTCACAAATTTAAACTAAAAAAAAAAACAAATGACAAGTCAAACCTAGAACATTGTATATGTTGTAACCATTGTGTAAAAACTCAACGAGTTTCATCAAGTTTTCGCTGATCAGTAATCTGCTGATCCGAGAATCTTCAGATCGGAGGTGCTACTCATTGGATATGAGTATTCGACCAACTCGACCCAACTCGACGAGTTCATCCATCACAAAATTGGCTGAAACATCCCAAAAACCACAAATAATAATAATAATAATAATAATAATAATAATTGAGGTATCAATTAATCAAACAAAATCAATATCTAATAATTCAAACTAAACGAAACAAAATCAATATCTAATAATTCAAACTAAACAAAACAAAATCAACTCACCTTCGACGATGTCGTCAACCGTACAGAGAATGATGAGGCTATCGGTGTGCTTGACATGAAAAATATAGCGATCAGAGAGCAAGATGCGTGGCTGTTATTATCCCTCGGCGTCTTCTCTAATATTTGCTTAACGATGGCAAAGGCGCTAGCATTCGTCGTCGTCTACTTGTACTTAGCCAACACCAACGATCCACGCGCCATCAAAGCATACACTATAACTTATGCGAACCTCATATGTAAAGATATGGTACTCACAATCAAATTGAAAAAAAAAAATCTAAGAAAAATTAAAACAAGTTTATAAAAAAATGAATTTTGACCCGTTAATTATATGTAAATCAAGAGTCATAGTTATAAAGAATTTTGACCCGATGATTAGAACTCAATCAAGAACCCAAATTATCAAAAAGGATATTGACATCACTTCCAAAACGTAGATGAGAAGGTGGGAGATAAATCATATTTGATCGCTACAAATATAACTTGATAAAATTATATGTTCAACAATAAACAAAAAAGAAAATTCACTCTCTAAGTTAAACATAATTGGATGTATCTTCATTGTTCTTCTTTTTGCTTAAGGTTACAAACTTTTTTATAGGTAAAGAAATAAAATATAATATGAAACCCTAGCCCTCTAATAATTGACTCACTAAACATACTCATAGTTTTAAAATAATCAAATATGGACTTAATTAAATGTCTATCCAATACAAAAATTAAGACTCAATATGATATTGAATGAACTAACTTAATTTAAAAACTCATTACAATTAAAATAAACTCAACCCATATTATTTAAAGCCCAAATTGACTCCAGTTTTCCTTCAATTGTCTTCAATTAACGTCTAAAGCCTTCAAGATTAAATTTAATTGTCTCGTTGTCCTCCATGATTACTATTTTGGTTTCTATCATTCTCCCTTTCCTCAAAATGATTTATCGTCAAATCGTCGCCCATCTTTATTATTGTCTGAAAGTTGAATTGAAACCTGAAAAGAACGTTAAATAAGCTCACAACATTCTCTCACGTGTTTCACTTAATACTGTCGCGTGTATTTCACTCCTCTCCTTTTTTAAAAAAAAAAAAGTTCAGAACGCACCAAATTGCGGATTGAATCAAGAATGGTGCGAACACATTAATATTTGAAACCAGTATGCGAACACAAGGAAACAATGATACCAAGATGCAGACAAACCAGAATAACAAATGACACACCCGTAAGAATTAATGGCACTGGAAACGGAAACAAGATGAGACAAACAAAAAACAATTGATGCGGTTGCAAGACATAAAAGAAAGATAATATATATAATTATAAAAAGTTAATGAAACAAACCAAAATACAAAAGATGATGTGCAGCACTACAAGAAACAAAGAAAAAATATATATAATGGGTGCTGTGCAAAATTCAAGAAACAAAAATAAAAAAATATAAATAATATGGCTCGGTGTTGGATGGTGGCTTACAGTAAATCAAGAAATAAGAATAATAAAAATATATAACTATGAAAGATCGAGGCTATTGACGCAGACAAGAACTAGATTGATAAAGGAGAATAAACTAACGAACAAAAAACCCAAAATAAATTAATGTTATACTGTTAAAAAAAAATAGAAACAAAAATAGAAATTGATAAATCAATCCTGAATTGATACCCAAAACTCTAATACTAACTTATGTGAACCTCGTAGATAAAGATACGACACCCATAATCAAATTGAAATATAACTCCGAAAAAAATTAAAATAAGTTTTAAAATAACCTATTAATTATATGTCAATCAAAAATCAAAGTTATAAAGAACTTTGACTCAATGATTATAACTCAATCAAGAATCAAAATTATTAAGAAAGATATTGACGCCACTCTTAAGACATAAATGAGAATGTGCAAGGTAAACCATATTTTATCGTCACATGTATAGTTTGATAATATCACATGTTCAATAATGCACAAAAGAGAAAATTTACTCTCTCAATTAAATATAATTGACTACATCTTCATTGTTCTTCTTTTTGCTTAAGGTTACAAGTATTTTTATAGGTAAAAAAATAAAACATAACATGAAACTCTAACTCTCTAACAATTGGGCTCACTAAACATTTTTATGGGTTTAAAATAATTAAATATAAATTTAAGTTAATTAAATATTTTAGCCCAATACAAAAATTAAAACCCAATATGAAATTAAATTAACTAACTTAATTTAAAAATTCATTTCAATTAAAATAAACTCAACTCATATTATTTAAAGCCATTAACACCAGTTTGCCTCCAATCGTCCTCAATTAGGGTCCCAAAGTTTTCAAGATTAAGCTCAATTGCCTTTAATTACCTCATTGTCCAATTGTTTCGTTGTCTTCCATGATTACTATCTCTGTTTCTATCAGGAATGGCAATTACGATGGCTCACTAGAACGGCGATGGCGATATTAGAGAGAGAAAAGAGATGAGAGAGGAGAATGGAGAGAGAGTGGAGAGAGAGAGAGTGGCGATATTAGATGGCACTCATTATTTTTCGAAATTGGTCTTACGGGCAGCGCAACACCAAATAAGAGTGAAAAAATATGACATTCCAAAAATTGTATTATGGACAAACAAGTTCCGGAAAAACGAGTTTATAATAATGTCGTTAGGGCTCACTAATACCCCCGCCACTTTCCAAAACTAGTTGAACGACCTCTTTCGTCCGCACTTTCGCAAGTTCGTTTCGGTTTTTTTCCTTTATTTTTTTTTATGATATCTTGGTTTATTGCAAGACATGGACAAACCACCTTTCCAATTTGCACACTGCTTTGAAAATTCTAGCAACCAACCATCTGTTTGTTGAGCTATCCAAGTGTAGATTTGGAGTCCTCCAAGTGGATTATCTTGATCATATCATCTCAAAAGAGAGGGTAGCTATATATGCTTTTCTAGATTGGCCTACATCAACTACAACAAAAGGTGTTTGCAACTTCTCAGGCTTGATAGGTACTACCATCGGTTCATTCGACATTTTGGAAGCATAGTCGCTCCTTTGACTCAGTTGCTGAAGAAAGATCATTTCCAATGGGACAACTATGCAAAAGATGCATTTGAACAGTTGAAGCAAGCATTATTATCACCACTAGTTTTATGTCTTCTTGATTTTTTTTCCTTCCATTTGTGATCAAAGCAAGCGGAATAGAAGTTGGGGCCATACTTTTACAAAACCGAAGACCGGTGGCTGACTTTGCTAAAACTTTGAAAAGCTCTACTCTAACTCTATCCATCTATAAAATGAAATATTTGTCATTGTTAAAGCAATCTGTAAATAGTGATCATACTTACTTAGGAAAATGTTCATTGTGCAGACCAACTAAAGAAGGCTCAAATGCCTATTGGATTGACAAATAATTAATCCTGCGCAAACCCGTTGGCTGCCCAAAATTCTTGGATACAATTATGTAGTCTTGTATAGGAAACATTCAGAGAATCATGGGGCAGATGCTTTATCAAGGGTGATTGAATTCAACTGCATGGCTATTTCCTTGCATTTAGCTGAATGGTCATCTATGTTACAGAATGAAGTTAAACATGACCCCTCCTATGTTTCTTTAGCCCTTGGGAACTTCTCATCAGAGCATGCTAAACTGCATTTTCAGATGGAGTTCAGTACAAAAATAATAGAATTTACTTAAGCCCAACCTCTACTCTCTTTCTTTTAATATTGGCAAATTGTCATTCCTCTCCAATTGATGGACATTTTGGATTTCACAGGACAATGGCTAGAGTTAAAAGGGCTGTCATTTGGTCTCAAATGAGTCGAATGGTGAAGCAATTTTTACAGACTTTTGATATTTGTCAACACTACAAAACTGGCTGTATGAAGCTAGCTGGGCTGTTGCAACCACTACCCTTGCCAGATCGTATAAGGATATAAATATCCATGGATTTTGTGGAGAGATTGTCGTCCTCAAATGAATATACAGTTTTAATGTTGGTGGTGGATAAACTGTCTTATGCTTGTTTCACTACTCTTAAACATCCTTACGTTGCTATTACGATAGCCAAGATTTTTGTCTCCACTACAGTTCACCTGCATGAACTCCCTACTTCTATTGTAAGTGACCAAGACAAAGTTTTTATATGTTCTCATTAGCAAACTTTGTTCATGTTACAGAATACCAAGCTTCTTATGAGCTTCAGTCACCATTTGCAAACCGATGTGGTGAATTGAACCCTTGAGCAGTACCTTCGATGCTTTACAAAAGATCATTCATGAAAATAGATAGAATGGATGTCGTGGGCTAAATTCAACTACAATAGAGAGGTTCCGTAGCTTATGTTTATGGCATACCACTGCCAAATTCCGTAGCTTATGTTTCAAGCACCTCTCTTGTTCAAGCAGTTAATGATTTTCTTTGCAATAAGGACATTATCCTACAACCTCATACGCGCCCGCTATAAAATGGAAAGCCAAGCTGATTCCCACCATCGTGAGGTCACATTTGATGTAGGAGACAATGTCTATTTGAAGCTGCAACCTTGTCGATGGACTTTCATGGCCTTCAGAAGCTCTTTAAAACTCTCATATGGATTTTATGGGCCCTTTTCCGATCACGGAGAATATAAAACCAATTACTGATAGACTAACCTTACTAGTAGGTTCACAAATTCACATCTTTCATGTAAGCCTGTTGCGAAAGCATTTAGGACCAGTGCCTCCTACTTCATCACATCTTCCACCTATCTCTAAAGATTTAACTTTACTTCCATAACTAGGTCTAGAAGCAATCTTTGATCGACAAATCATGCAATGAGGTAAATATCTGCCTAAAGCTGAAACTTTTGTCAAATGGATCGGTGCTCTAGTGGAGGATGCCAAGTGAAGTGGAGTAAGGGACAAGTACTATAAAAGTCATGTTATGGCCTGGTTAATTCTATTGTGGCTAAGTCATTTATTTGTTTTCGAATAATAAATCATGTAGTTGTTATGCAACACTTGTTTTGGTCCTATTTCTTTCCAATTGTTATTGTTGTTTCTATTGTTTTAGAATGTAAACTCAGAGGTATTTATAGAACCTCAAACTATGAATAAAAGTATGACAAATTATTTGCTTCAATAGTCTCTCTTCACTCTTTCTTTCTAATCTCAAATTCCACATACTAGAATCTTCAATCGCAGGTAAAGGAAGGCAAGCACCATTCCATTTGACAATAAATCACAGATACGAAAGGAATTGATGTGGTAAATTTGCCTAGCAATTTTTTTGAGAGGAAATAAAACGGGAACTATGTTTAGAATTGTTTAAGAAAGGGAGTCACCCTACCTTCGTAGAATTATTATAATGTCAAAATCCCTAAATTTTAATTGAGTAATGCTATGCATCCCATTTTGTATCGGACGTTTAATCTCAACTCTTGATGAATGATTTTTTTATTATTAATTATATATATCA
This sequence comes from Dimocarpus longan, assembly GCA_022984855.1. NCBI lineage: Eukaryota > Viridiplantae > Streptophyta > Magnoliopsida > Sapindales > Sapindaceae > Dimocarpus > Dimocarpus longan. The sequence goes on from CM041024.1 coordinate 19,170,220, forward strand.
CTTAAAAAATATATCTAATCATGAATTGACTTAACACAACATGAGTTAAAGATACAAAAGGTGTTGTGTCTAACATTGTTGATTATAATTTTATTATGTTACCATTTTTTTTTATCAATTTATGACCTTAATTAAAATGAAGCTTGTAAATGATCGACATATAGGAAAATTAGATGCAGATGCATGTAAATTTTAATATATATATATGTATAATACATATTCAATTGCCTACATATATTTCCTTCCATCCTTTATAATTACGTTATCAATCTAAAGTTTGAACTTCAATCCATCTTACAATTATTAGTTATTTGATCTATTCTCATTCTTACTTTGTGTATAATGGTAAAATAGTTTGGAAGTTGGAGCGAAGCATTGATAGAATAATTGTGTAGTGTTTCAAAAATTGATCGATTTTTCATCGGTTAATCAGTGACCGGCACCTTACTGATCCAATAATAGCCAGATCGAGGGTTCAACTCGGGCAAGGTGAGTACTCTATTAAGTTGGTCAAACCCGGCCCAACTCACCCAGAAAAACAACGAAAACCCAATTGGGAACTCACCTAGAAAAATAACAAAAACCGAATTAGGAAACAACACACCCAAAGCAAACTTGTTGAAAATTCTACCTTTCTACATAAAACCGACACAGATCCAAAAAACAACTCACACATAGAATCAAAAACCAAGAGTAGAAGATGAAAGAACAAAAATTGACTAAGAAAAATAGAAAAAGAAGAGAGAAATCAAGAGGTGTTAGGAAGCTGACCATCAACAAGAAGAAGATGTCCTCGTTGATTTTGAGATTCCTCATCGGAGCTAACAAAAACTTGCTTGTCTTACAATGGAGGCAAAGGGGGAGAACGAAGACCGGAGAGGCGAGATGGTGGTAGTGGAGGTTATGAGATCAATGGTGCGAGGTGCTTGAAATAGTGGTTGAGTGGTATTTGAAATGGTGAGAGAGAGAGAGAGAGAGAGAGAGAGAGAGAGATTGGTTTTGTGACTTTGAGTAAGAGGGGTAGAGGCGGTTTGAGAGAGTGAGAGAGGGAGAAAATTTTAGGTTTTATGTGATTAAGTTTATATATATTATAGCAAATTACACAAACCCTCTAAACTTTGATAAAATTCAATAGTCAAAAATATCAAATTAATTGGCCTGAAGTCTAAAGAAATATCAATTTACACCCTTAAATTTCAAAAATAATAATTTTTCTCCAAAATAGTTCTTATCGAGTATTCACTAAGTAATCGATTACTTGCTACTCGTTAGATCATCGGTCGATTAGCGAGTAGCAATTTTTGAAACTTTATCAGTAAAGTAGTCAAATTCAAATTCAATTGTAATAAGAAACAACTTTTCCCTATCACAAGTATTTTAGACTTTCATAATTTAAATCGGTTAAAGCTATAAAAAGTATTGCTTTGTAGCTAAAATTCAAATTTCTTTAATTTCAAAGAGTTAAATTTGTAACTATAAACTTAGTCGTTGAGTAAGGTAACTAAACCATTTTTTTTGAAGTTATAGTTTTCTTCTTTGACAAGTAACACTCATTACATCTCTTAATTAGATGTCATACTTCTAATTATTTTATAAATTCTCTTATACTTCGAGATTCGTTAAAAATTGAAAAATAAAGGAAATTCATAAGCATAGCAGCATAATATTAACCAAAGACATCCACTCAAAGAATTAATGAATTAATTAAAAAATGTAATCAGAGGGCTCCCTTTGTTTTGTAACTTGATCAAAATTCGAAATGAGCCTTTGAAGGGCTTATCTAACTTGTGGCGGTCGTATATATTTTTCTATGAAAATCTTGCTGAATCCAATGAACCCTCCTCACTCCTTTGTCCAATTAAAGCACAAGAATAAATTAAATATAACCACAGAAGAATGCCAACTTGGTATATATGTACATGCTTTAGGGAGTTGGCATCCATGAATGAAGACTTATAATTTATTCAGCAAATTTAGTGGGTAGTTAGGAGGGAATAATAGAGACAATGTCAAATAATCAGATGATGAGATGATTCATAATGTTGTCTCTAAAGAATCTTGTTCCTGAAGGAATAAGATTGGTTAGCCCAAAAAACCAATGTCAAACCCACGTCTCATTCTTGCCCTTAGATTAGCATTTAGCAATAATGTGTCTCCTAAAAGCATTTGACAAAATGTGATTTACGTTTTCTTGCTAATCGATCTTATGAGAATTCCTGCCTCTTGCTGGTGGATGCTAGAATCGGTCAATGTGGATTTTGATTAATGGTATGACTTCAACCAACAACGTATTAAACAAACATCAATTCTCTTTTGAGGCCAACTTGTTAGTTTCCTGATTATTATTATTATTAAACCAGACAAAGGATTAATATAGATTCTTATAACTAATGGCTACATATTATGAAAGGGAAAATCATATTAAATTGTCCATAAATGATTATTATAGATTTCGGAGAAATGCAGCATTTCAATTACTTCTTTTGCCTCTTGGGCTTGAAGACATGAGCTAGTCTGGTCCCAGCCCAGCCCACATCAAGACTCGAACTTGAATGAATCAAGCCCACAAAATTATGGTGGACAGAAAGGATTTTGTGGCTAATTACATAATTTAAAACCTAAGATAATAGTATTTCGAATATGATCAAATCTCTAATAACACATCTTCCATAAAAATTTGAGGATTGATTGGATCTTTGAGCGGAGAAGAGCCCATTAAGAAATGCCAAAGCCCAAACACAAAAATTCAAGTAATGGAAAATGGTATCGTCATGAAAATGGACCATAGCACCAGGGGTTGATTCACAATCAAGTGAACAAAGATAGTCAATAGTGGTGCCCAGAAGAAGAAGAAGAAGTTGAAAAGCGAAAAAAGGAAATTCAATTCCATCTACAGTGAAAGAACAAGGGAGGCAGACTTGGCGAATCTAAGCTGCCACAGTAGGGAGAGACACTTGTCCCACAAGAGATGGGGCCACGTTTCACAGGTATGGACCAGCCAAGAAAGTGACAGAAAGCACACGAGCCCAGCACGTGATATTGACACGCCAGCACGGGGGAACCCCTGCCTCTTTCGCTTTCAAAAATAAATTGACCCATAAGCGACAGGTCACTTGGTAAAGGAAAGCACATGCCCCCACTAAGTCCAGTTTTTAAATTTTTTTTTTATTTTTTTCTTGTGTAGTTTGGTGGGGTCCAGCTTCCCCATCCCCACGTGACACCGTCACGAGAAAGAGAGAGGCCACCGCCTAGTCTTCTAGCACGTGCTCTCACGTATTGCTATTGTTTTTTTTTTTTTTGAGAGAGTATGGTTATGGCTGTTGATCCCTACGAACGATGTCCCGAATCATGCCCGTACCCTTTTATTTCTTTCTCTCGTTTCCTAATTCTTAAGTTTAAATATAACAATAAACACACCTGCTGCTACTATGATTATCTGAGTACATAATCAATTATATGAAATTGAAAGATTCAATCCCTTCTAGTGAATATTAATAAAAATAAGTATGGATTATCGTTTTTCTAAGCGTAAAAGTAATTTATCTATTGTTTTTGAAAATAATTATTTGAATTATGTTAGTAATGTATAATCTTAATAGATCTTGATAATTCTCTTACTTATAAAGTGTCAATTTTTAAAATACATATATAGATGCGCGTAGACGATATTATAAATTTGATGTTAACCTCATTTTATAAAATAAAATTAGTTGGTGCCTCTTCGACCACAATTGCTTGCACCATTCACCCTAGTGTTAGGGTACAAACATTACCGTACTTAAATTACAAACATATGAGAGGAGCTTTCTTTTCTTATTGTAAAATTAAATATCTTTTAATTATTTAAGTAAATATAGAATATTTTATACTATAGATAATTTTTTATTTTGATCAGTCTCATTAAAATTTTGACTCATTTGATATCAACAGTTAAAAACTAATAAATTGAGACACCTAGTTTATACACCTCCATCCCAATTCAAAAACTATATATAATATAAAAATGATAAATAAATAAATAAAACGAAATAAAATTTACCAAATTAATAAATTTAAAAATCTCATTTATATGTAAAAGTGTGGGATGACATAAAAAATCTAAAACATCATAAATTATGATAGAATACTATTATTAATCACATGTTGATCAATTTTGTGTACGAAATAATATCTCTTCTTTTTAGTAATTCACACATAATCGATAAGAAGTCATTTTCTCAACTAAAAAAAGTCATTTTCTCAAAAAAAAAAAAAAAAACAAAAACAAAAAACAAAATAAAATAAAATGGGTCTAAGGCTCTAAGCTAGAGACATGATTGATGATTCAAGTGGGAAGCGGGAGGAAGGTGAATTTTGTCCCCAAAAAAAAAAAAAAATCGTAAACGGAGCCGGACGTTGTGAACTGAAAAACCGTTAAGTGAAAACAAACGGCAGATAACGGCGTTAAATTGGAACGGAAAAGGCTGGGACTGGGAGAGAGAAGCTGTGGAGTGGGGGGCCCCACCGCACGCGAGCCGGCAGGCAGTGTGGCGGATGAACGGCCGGGATGGAAGCACGTGAGTTGCTGCTCCTAGCTCACGTGCCCTACGTACACCCACGTATTTTCGCAAACTAACAACAATGAACAACCCCCCTACAGTGAGGGGTCCCGTCACGTCATGTGAGTTACTAAACGTATGCATTCTCACATGCTTTATCACCTTTTTTACACTATTCACCACCTTCCCCAGTACCACTCTCAGCATATAAAACAATTTGTAGATAGTTTATTCAAAATTAAATATAAATTTATAATTAATTTATTTTTAGATTTTTTTTCACTTAGTTACATTTAGGCTGTGATTTCATATTGTAACCTCACTTCAAATTTCGATTTATAGTTTAAAATATTTTATTTTAATAATATGAATTATTATATTGCAGGATCCTACAAATTATGCAAGGTATCTTATATGAGCACTAAAAAATTAATACATATCAAAAGCTAGATTTTTTTTTGAAAGAAAAAGCTGGATTTTTTATAAAGTAATAATTCAAAAATTCTTTTAAATTTAACTAAAAACGAGAGGCAATTATGTATATTAAACTTAAATAAAAAGACTTTTATCTTCCTATAAGATGTTTTTGCAAAAGTAAAATTATAGACTATAGAGTTAATTTTTAATATAAATCAAGTACGATGGGGTTGCTTCAATTGTCCCTAATAACGACATGCTTGTATATGTATAATATTAATGTATTTATTGTATATATGGTTTAAACATAATTTGATAGTAGTCAATATTTTCACTTAAATGTATATTTATAATAAATTAATATATTATTTTAAACTTATAAAATAAGTTAAGAAAAACTCGTTTTCAAACAAAAAATAATTTATTGTTAGATTATTTGAGCAAGGAACATTAAAATGTAGAGACCATAACTTATCCAATCCTACAGTTGAAAAAAATAATGATTTTGATTATTTTAATTTGGATTTTATTTCTGAAATTATTAAAAAAATAAAAACAGTGAACAAGCGAAATTTGAATTCCTAGTTATTGGAATATAAAATGAAGTCCATAGGATTACGATCTATCTTATTTTGATGTGACAAGAAAAAAAATTAATTAAGTTGGGGAGGAGATGGAAGGGTCTTCACATGGAAACAATTCACCTCTAATTTATTCGTAAAACCGCTTTCCAGGCTTTAAAACCGCTTTAATGCTGGATTTAAAAACAGAAAGCAAAAACGGGATCGCGTAATACAGGAAGATGGGGCCCACAAATATCGAAACGGTGAGTTGGCCACGTGATTTGGGAGGCGTGACGATGTGGTAGGCAGACATTTTTAATCACGTGATGGAGTGCGGATTATGCGGAGAGACCGACAACTGTCCTTACCCAAAAGGTTAAAGTGGAAAACCAACAAATTAAAATAAATAAATAAAGCGTTTCTTGGATGAATTATTAAAGAATTTTATATAAAATAATATTTGTTGTTGCCATTGTTGATAATTGTTGTTATCCTAAGACACGGAAAAGGAAAGCATTAGTTAACTGATCCCTAAACGGATTCATTGAGAATGTCCATGTTACAGGAAGCTCTTGTGATTAATAAAAACAAAACAACCATAAACCAACCATTATTATTATTATCATCCTGTCAGTTTAAAAAGAAATCTGCACAGACACCCTTAACAAGGTAATTATGTGATGGAGGTTGAATTTACTTTTGTCCATTACCCTACATCAACTTTTTTCAGTAAACCATAAAAACCATAAAATCTATTAATTATCACAAAGATTCTTGGTCACCCCAACGATATTTAATTCAAATATGTTCAACAAAAATCAAAGTTATATGCAAAATTTTCCACTTCTAAATTCAATAATTATGATACATCAATATTATATAATTTATAACAATATATAATAATTATTACAATATGTGATTGAATGGTAAAGAACCCTCATTCACCCTATCAATATTAAGTTATTGCACTATAAATAGAGTTTAAAAAAATTATTTCCAATCAAGTTAAAAGACACGTAATATGCAAGCTAATTATGTACGTTTTTTTTTAAAGAAGAAATTTATTATTTGGTGTAATAAAGACATCACAATGGAACGTGACTTTTCTGGTATTATATATTAATCTCTGTTTAATTAAAATATTTAAAACAGAAAATAAAATACAAAAAGGAGTGCTACTTCTGTTCATGAACCTGTTGTGCTGTGCCTCTTTGGAATCTTTAATTCACTTTTCTTTAAGTTGTTTAATATTAGAAGAGTTAAAAAATATAATGGCCTCATTAGCGCACCAGTTATAGCCTATAGGAGACTTGTTTGTTATAGGCTCTATAAGTCAATTATGACCATTGTTTAATGTGTCGTTTCAATAATTAATTTTGATGCTAAGATGGTCAAGTGGATAACAAGGTGTAGCATTATTATGATTAAGATTAAACTAATTTGTTGTCTTAAATGTCAAACTTTCTCGAATACCATAAAATTACTGTTAAGGTTGGTGCGGATTAGACTTAATAGCATGATTCGCAAATAAAATAAAACGAGCTGGAGAAACATAAACTGGGATTTGGATCTTTTTTCTTTTAAAATTTGCTATATCATATAATAATTTAGACTATTGATAATATAAATATAATTAAAATTTTACTCACAACAAAGGTTAAAATATATAGGCATTTATCGAGATTAAACGCTATTTATGATCTAAAAATTTATTTTCATAAAGAAGAAAACTATTAAAATAAAAAATAAATATGGTACCTAAATTTTTATTATTAAAATATTTTTAATGCCATTAAGCATTTTTTGAGTTTTTATTATGATACATCATCATTTTTTTTAATACGGATAAACTTTTATTAAAAATATATATATTAATTCTATCATAAATATCTTATAACTTTAAAAAATAAGGTCAAACCAATCAAATTCATCAATTGTATTCTTTCTCTTAAAACAAAATTTCTCTTATTTAATTAAAATATAATGGATAAATTTAATTGGTTTATCCTAATTTTTTAAAGTTACAAGTCACTAATAACAAAATTACTATATATATTATAATATTCTCATATTCAATGGAATTAGTTATAGTAAAATATACGTCCACTTTATGACCAATTATTATAAAATATGTGTCTCACTATTTCTAATTCTCTTAAATTTTAAGACTCAAGATATAGAGAGTGCAACACATCTCTATATTTTCAATTGGTGGAAAAGAGATAGAAATGCTATCAGGATTTATAGGAAAGTTTTTTAATTGATAAACTCATCTTCATACTTTTAAAAAATTTTGGTCACGTCAGCTCCATATTTGGTTTAAATAATTGTGTTGAGGAGGTTTTTTTTTTTTTTTTGTCTCATTTATATATACGATAAGAAATTCTACATAAAATAATAATTACATTGAAGATATTCCTATAAACTATGCATCATATATATAGTTGTAGATTTGATAAGACAATTTGGGTAAAGTATATAAACTATTTAACATTATCAAACAAAATGAATGCAAAATATGAATATAAATCATGTATATATACTTTAAGAAATTGTCATTCATTTACTAGGAGTTCATCGAAATTTTGTGAGATTAACTATTCTGGTTAAGAGTGTTGGTGCGTGAATTTAATTCGTATTGGTCATTGTAATGAAGATAAAATGAAGTGATGCAATGTAAAATAGAAAATGGAGTTACATGCTGTAATGTTTTACAAGTGGATTAGATTTGGGTACTGTTAAGGATTTTGTCTATAGATTAAGTGGAGATGATGAAGACGGGGAGGGATGCTAAAGTAGGGTTTGGTTGGTTGGTTGGTTGGTTGGGCCATCCAAAGCGGTAATTGGACGTCCTTTTGTAATTTTGCACGTGAGTTGCGGGGTCAACTCACGTGGCCCACCTCTTGTATCTGTGACGACAAACATGAAAATGACCTCACATCGCTTTTTCACGTTACATTGCATCTCTCTCTCTCTCTCTCAGTGTCTGCCCACTGAGCCCTTCCCATTTCTCGCCTCTCTATTTGTACCTCCTTTTATTGGATTCACTGATTTCTTCGACACAACTTGCCAGGTCACGTGCTTCGCAAATCAAGGGTAATTCTGTACCCTTATTTTTGAAATAAGGGTAATTCTGTACTTGAAGACCCAGTTTTCCACTTTTCGGTGTTCAAACTTCGAGCTATTTGTTCTTTCCTTCCCTTCAATTATTCATGATAGGTTGATAGCTTGTAAGTTGCATGCAACCAGTAGTCACCAAATATTTTAAAAATTTTGAAGTAATTTTATCAAAATTATTATGTACAGAAATGGTATTTATATTACTATATAAAAAATTTAATTGTGTATTGACCTTTCGAGTGTGACTTTCTAAATATCTTCGGTATTATGAGTTGTTTGGAAATAAAAACTATTCGTTTTTTTAAGGAAACTAATCTTAAACTTTTGATCGGAGTTCAATAAACATAAGTTCTTCAGGAGGAATAATAATTAGTCTTCAAGAAAAGATAAATCTCAAGCTTTTAAAGAGAGCTCTAGAAACAAAGAAATATTGAATTTAAGGACCTCACTTACATCAAATTGCGACAATTTTAAAGAGAGTCTTTAATTATGTTAGTCAATTGGTGTTTATGTTTTTTTTTTAATTACTAATCAACTTAATTTTTTGGATATAGTCTTGTAAATGTAGGTGAAAATTGAACCACGTTCAAAACATTGATGTCTCTATTTTTTATTTTCTATTACAATGTTCATACTAAATGTTGCAATATCTAATCATTGTCTAGCACAACATATTCAATTAATCTGAATTAATTAAATATTTAATAATATCAATGATAACATATATTTCAAGTGCATTAATTAGATATAAAACAATAGGATAATTGTAGACATCCAAGACTTTTGTCTAATTTTTCCATTCAACCTTATATGATAATTGATATGTCATTCCTATGTCAACTATTTTCTCAATCTCAAATTCAAATATATTAAGGATATATGAACTGCTACATAAAGTTGGACATAAAAAATGTGAATAAGAGTGTTGAATATCTACCGTTATCCAAAACAATGTCTTTTACTTTAATGATCTAGACAACCCATTACATTATTATGGAAATTTAATGCTTACACATAATCCACTAAAATGAGATGTTTAATTTCATTATTACGTACTAATTACAAACCTTTTAATGTGATACAAAGAACCGTATATTTTGATCTCATTGTAGGTGAACTGTAATGCACCAAAATGAAGATAATGATGATACAAGAGCTTACGCTTTTTGAGAATATAAACAATTAATACGACAAATTATTATTATTTTTTTTTGAGCAATATGACAAATTAATTGACTATTGCTTAAGAGATATGTTTAATACATCTATAACAAGAGATGTGAACGTGATATAGATGTTAACTAAGTCGATCAGTTTATACGTTTGATTTTGCTTTCATACATAATGTTGTGATTGGGCATGTATGGATGATAAATTGAGATCCTCTTCTTGCTTATTTTACTTCGGCCTTTTTTTAAAATTATTTTAAGTTTAGCGAAACAATTCTGTGGATGAAAGAAAAAATAAAACTACTAAATTTTCATTATAAATTATTTTTATGTTGATATAACATTTGATTATAAAAAAATTATTATAAAGTAAGATCAAAAGAGAATCCAAACTCATATAGATGATGACATTGTGTTTTTTTTTTTCTTTTGACATAGACATTGCAGACTAAAATTTTCTCTTTAAAAGCAAGGGACAAGGAAAATCATACACGGTAGCGCAAAGACTTGGGCATTTTAACAGAGAGAAAGAAATGGACAAAAGGAAAAAACAATGGAACTATCAGGGGTTAATATTGTATTAAACAGATGAATGGTGGCCAAGATATATAACAAATAATGTTAATTCAGATAAGACAGCGTCAAGACGTACTAACAACTCTGCTTCTCCGAACAAGTTCACAGCAAGTGGGCCTTCCTTTGTCCTTCAAAATCTACATCTCCTTCATGTGATTCAACCCACATTATGTCCCTCTTTCTGTTAATCAGCTGAATTTGTTGCAGCGTGAGTCACCAGGTGTGTATTTGTGTTTTTTTTTTTTTTTTTTATTGAAGAAACGTGTGTCTTTGGGTTACTTGGACAAGATTGTATCAATTCAATGAGGTCCAACTCGTTGACTAATTCATTAAAAAAAAAACTCGTCCAATTCACAACAATATTACCATAGATTTGTAGCTCCTATAGTTAGATTATAGTTTATCATCTTCGTTTCCGAACTATTTATTTTATTTATGAATTATAATTCATAAATATTAATGATGTGAAAAAAATTCATTTTAATTTTCCAATATTACTTTTAAAATTTATATATATATTTTTCTACTTATTAGGGTTCCTCCTTCTTTTGTTGCTTTCTCTAACATGTTAATTTAAGTTTTAATAGGGTTAAACTTATCACAATGCTCTTAATGAAGCATGTTAAAAGCTTGGTCACTTTATTTTCACCCTCTTTTTCTCTCTTCTTTTTCCTCCCTAAAAGTTATGAAGATTTAACTTTCTCGAAATCATGTCATTCGTGATATTTTAATATTATTACGTTCTTCGATAAAATGTTATTTTTCTTTAATTGGAACTATTTATTTGATGGGGAATTGGTTTTCTATGACCAAAAACTATTTCTTTTATTACGAACTATATTTTAGATTGGGAACTATTTTTAGATAAAAAATTATTTTCTTTAATGGGTAACTATTTCTTTGATTTTCGTGATATTGAATACTTTCAAAAAGTTTTTGAAGGGGCAAATGATTGCAAATTTGAACCCATGATATGTTTTTGGAATGGTCTCAATGAGTTGAACAATATGCTCTTTGCATGTATCTAAATTTAAACGTTTCAACATCCAATTCCATAGTTTTTTTTTTTTTTTCATTCATTTTTAGTCTTTTTCTTTGTTAATGGTGCTCGTTTCTCCCTCTAAGCTACAATTCTTTGTTTTCACCTTTCAATTTTGCATGTTTTAATTGTGGAGATGATGAAAAACTTTGAATTTTAAGGTTTGGTTTGAGAGGAAAATTAAACGTGCTTTTGGTGCGGTCTCTCTCTCACTCTCTCTATTCTTTAAACAAATTGTTTTTTTTTTTTTTCCACTCCATGGAGGGAGAGGATTATGTTTTTTTCCTAAAACACTAGAAGTGGTGCTAACAAAAGTCAAATTATTGACTTGGTGATAAGTCTGGAACCGGCCTTTTCAAAAGTGCTATTCAAGATAAAAAATAACTCTTACTTTACTACTGCTATTTTTTATATGGTGAAATAAGAGTATTAAATTCATATAAAATTACTTACACTTTATGTTTTATAATAAGTATAAGACTTAGACTCATGATCTCTTAGGATCAATGAAAATGCTCAACTATTTCTATTAAAGGATATAATGTGCATACTCTTACTTGATTATGTTAATACCTTGCACCCTAACTTACTCTATTATTTCATAATTATGTCGTATGTTTATGAATTATATAAAAAATCACCTTTACTATTATATTTCTGTCAAGTTTTAGCTTATATAAAATCTATTTAATTAATTGATTATACTATAATTCAAGAAATTTATGTGGTATTTGGATCCATTTTTAAAAATGGTTTCTCATTTTCAAAACAAAAGCTGGGTATGAATATGTTTGTTTAATTGATTTGTAAAATGTACTTTTGAAAATGAAAGACACTTTTTTGATAATCCTAACTGAAAGGTACAAAACAACTTTTGTAATGTTTTTCATCATTTTAAAAACAAACAGTTATTTTTCCTTTCGAATTATATTTTGCTCATTGTAAAAAGATAATACCAACTACAATTACATCGTTTTCGATTTTTGAAAATTTAACAATTTTCATAAAAAATATATATATTTAACAAAACATACCTAATGCATTGTTAAAAACATTAATTTGAAAACATGGTTTGCATTAATTTTAAAAATATAATTTTTAAAACAATATCAAACACATCCATATTTACGTAATGTCAAAAATTTATGAAATAATTGTAAAAAAGACTCATTTGAAAATGCCAACCTCAAAAATAACTTTTATTTTTTAATGAAGAAAAAATTTCAACCCTAAAATTGAGATTACACTACAACAAAATGAGCCAACCATACCGGACAATACCCGATATGGTTGACTATCCATACCGGACGGGCCACCCGGTGTGGTTGCGCCCAGTATGGATACTTCCCGTGTGGTTGCGCCCGATATGGATACTGGGAAGTATCCATACCGGGCTATCCGATATTGTTAATGTCACGGGTCGACCCGTGACATTAACAATATCCATACCGGGCAGATGCCTGGTATGGATATTGGTAAAAAAAAAAATTTTTAAAAAAATTATAGAATATTCTGAGACAACTTCTCATGCTCACTAACCACCAACACATACTTCAAGCTTAAACACTCATTGTTAACAAAATAATAAATTGAAAACAAAAAACAAGATTATAAATTGATAACATTCTTTTAAAAAAAAAAAAAAATTGATAACAATATCACAACTCTTAACTCCAATAAATTGTATCAATAGATTCACAAAATCCTTAGTCATATACAAAGAAATATCAAAATCCACTATCTAAGCAAATTCATGTTACATCATAAAGCTTTAGAATTTATTTTGGAGCTCAAAAAAACAAAAACTTCACAACCTTACTCCATATTCCATCATCACCAGAATTACATTTTGATGATTGCACCTCCATTAACTGCTTTGGTCTGCAAGCTGGTGGTGACGATAAGTGAGTCATCTAACTCAATATATAGTATTACCATAAAGCTGTCATCGAAGAAAATAAAAACAAAAATGTCATATTCATCGTACTTTTCATAATTTACATGCATACATGAATTAAAACATACACTTTTCAATAACAATTCTAGAACATAACAACATGTAACATATAAAATTTATATAACAACATTTGCGTTTAAGAGAACTAAAGTCAAGTAGTATCACCTCTAGTCCAGATGACTCACAATTTCATTTTCAAATTAGGTATGTGGCCAAAATCATAACATTTTATCCGTTGTGCTATATTTCAGTCATCACTAGTAATCGTCATTTATTATTATTATTTTGAAACAATCATTTACTGCATGCCATTAAACATGGACTATGAACCAAAATATTTAACATTATATACATTGCAAGAAAGCCAAAGTAATCATCCATGTACGTGAAGACTTGCAAGATAACTCATTGAATCTTTGAAAAGGTAGAATAAAACATTGATTTCACATTGGTGAAAAAACATGTAAGTTCTTAATCAATACAGATATGAAATCCTTATGATGCAAGCTGAGTAAGTCAGATATGAAACCTCACAATTGTCCAAACACAACAACTTACACACAATATGTAGATCCAAAACCAATTCACATAATCGAATTCATAATACAAAATATAAATTCTCAGATCTGAGTCCTCCAACAAGTGAAAAAAAATACTTGGTCATTACCTTGGACACGATGTGAAGCGTGTCAAGCAACAGTTCGAGGACCTCTCTAGCGGCAGCGGCCTCTGATCTTTGCTTCAACCCACTCTGCAATGCCACAAATGACGCTTCGACGCTACCTCTGAAGCCTTCGATTTTCCATCTCATCTCGAGAAGCAGGGCTCGCATCCGTATGACGACGGCATCGACGTCGACGAGCTTGGTGCTCACATCTTCTCCCTCATCGCCGTCGACTACCATGCCGACGATCTGACGGTAATCTGGCCGTCCATACCGGGCACTAAGTGCCCGGTATGGATAATCCGGTATTAATACGTTATTTTCTTGTAGTGTTATTTAAATTAATGTTATAACTCACAACCTGAAAGTTGGAATTCCGAATCTAGATGTTGAGATTCTCTACCTTGAGGTTGAGATTTAAAAAATAAAGGTTATTTTTCAAATGAGTTATTAAAAATGGGTTAGTTTTCAACAAAATCCAAAATTTATTACCTTTCTTAACATGGGCCTAAGGAAGTAAATATCGATTTTGATGAAAATATTGATGGTATAAATTTATAAAAATCTTGGTTGAAATATCACCTATATATATATATATTCAAAATACTGAAAATATTTAGACATATTTCTTATATTGTTCGATCTCCCTGGTATGGTCTCGGTATATAATTCCTTTTAAAAATTTTGTCCTCTTAAATTTGAATGATATTCTAAAGTCCGAGTTGTTTAATTGAAGACAAATTATACAGGTCTCGAAACCTGTTTTAACGTCAAAATATCTAATTCAACATCAATATTGGGAAGGTCAACGCGTCTCACACGTATTGATTTGGAGTTTTCTTAAGACACCAGTTAGTGGAAAAGGTCACACGCATGCTTATTATTATCATTTCTTGACCATGCCTCCCGGCTCCCGGCATTATACAGTGCCTGCATTAGGCAGACACCTGTGACCTGTGAGCCACTTCCCATCTTATGCCTAATGCGTGTCTATTATCGTAATTATCATTATATTATTATTTAATATAAATTAATAATAGAGAGCTCTAATCTAATAAAATATCATTTTAAAGTTAAATTGTCGTACAATAGATAATATCCATTTTAAAAATTACGATTACATTTACAATTAACTTTAAATACATATACCAACATTTCATCTATCTCGTGACTTTCAGGCACTGTGGAACTTATGGACTCTAATGAAATAAATTGCATTGATGCACCCAGATAAAGTAAGGACCTACACGGCACGTAAAATTGATCGAGATGGGTTAATTGAGGTGAAGTATATGATGCATGCAAGCCAACGATAATTATTGGGATGCATAAACCAAGATAGATAAATTATTGAATCATCTCACGAAGCTATATGTATTAACCTCTTTCCAAAGTAATTGGATTGATTTTTTCTAGATGAAAATCTAATTACAAACTCGTACAAACTGTGTAATATTAAATATACTATCAGAAATTATTATATATTCTAAATTTTACTAGAAACAACGAAAAAACGTGGATCTTGTTGAGTTTCTAATATTAGATCAGATCAGCTAGGTATCTAAGAAATTTCTCCTAAGAATGCATATAGGTTATCAAGGAATCAGCAATAAGGAAGGTTCCAGCATATGTCGAATTCGACTAAGTCGATGTAGAATATTAGAACATGGTACGAACTTTGAATGAGGAGCCATGTTCTGCCAATGTTAATATCATAATATAACCAACAAAAAAAACAAAACAAAAGCAGGTAAAAAAGATATTGTCTAGCCAAGCTGTTTCATTTGTATTCATGCACCCAAGTGTGAATGCATACCATGGTTATGCTATATATCAATTAAAAAGTCCCTGTTTTGCATATTATATCAATTAAAGATTATTCGACAGTCCTCTGCAATAATAATTAGTGTCGTATGTGGAAAGCAAGCAGTTAATTATATAATTATATAACTCAATATTTAAATCAAACACTACATAAAGCGGAAGGAACATTGATCTAGTAAATTGATCATATGTAATTATAAAAGTGAACTGGTTCATACAATCTAAAATTATTTATTAAAAAAATTATTGAATGTCAATCAAAAAATTTAAAATTTTATTTTATTTTTGTTAGAAATAGAATAATAAATATTATAATATCTTTATCATAATCTACGTTGATCATGTTAATTATCGATTATTATTGTACGAATTTATGTAAATTTATTATCATATTAAATCTAATTAATCGTGTCAAAACTCTCTGATAATAATCTATCTCTTTCAAGTTTCAATAAGTTGAGAGCTCCGATTTAAATCCCAATTCTTCAATTTATTTTTAAGAAAATTAATAATTTGTTACCAATAAAAAAGAAACAGAAACGAGAAGGGGTAAAAGTGAATAACGAAAAAGGGTGTTGGAGAAAGAAAGAAAGAGAATAAGGAAGGGGGTGGCATGTTTAGGGGCACGTGGGTGAGCGATACTGACATAAGGAGAAAGTCCCGCATTTCTAGCACAGCTATAAATCCTCGATTATCCAGGCTTTAGCTACTAGCTGCGCGTGACTTTTCCTTCTTTACCACCAACATCCTCTGTTTTCTCTCTATCCAAACTCTAAAAAAAACAAAAAACAAAGTAATTTTAAGATAATTGGGATCTGTGCACCAATCGTCGGTTGTAAAGTAGCGTTATATCTGTGTTAATGTTGAAGAGAGAGGTGGGGTCAACAGGTAACTGTGCCCGTGTCAACACTAATCAAGTTAACACTCACTTGATCACGTGACTGATATTGAGGGAGCTGGATTTGGGGCGATAAAATTGATCAGGTCAGGGTGGGTTGGGGCCGGCTGGCTGACATGAACATAACATGGTAACAAAAACCATGCACATGCTCAAACGTAAACCTGTGCTTTTGGGATGCTGGTACAAGTACTACATCATCCAACTTTGTTGTACTCATTAGACACTGCAAATCCCATATGTCATGCCTCATCTTTTGCTCACTTTTTTTTTTTTTTTTTTCAGAAAGAATACTGGTTTTAAGAAAAGTGGGGCTGAGATGAAACATTAGTACGCACTTTCTAAATTGAATTGGACTTGATTATAAGGGGGCATTGGGAACTGTTTTCTTCTAATATTCTTTTGTTTTTAATATCTTTGAAAACATGTTCTAAATTTGCATCATGTTTTATGTTTAACAACATTTTGTTATGTTTAAATTTATTTAAATATGAAATAATGTTAGATTTCTCAAATTTTATGTTCAAATAACATAGTATATGAATTGTCAATATCTCATATCATCTTATGATTTATAAGAGTTGATAATTCATTTGTCATATCATTTTGGTTAACAAATTTATAAAGAAATTTAAACATAGTGAGAATTGAATATTTAATCTCTTTGATAGCGAGGATAGATATGTACACAATTATCTATGCTAACACATGATAGGCACTCATTATTATTTCAAAAATGGATTTAAAATGTTATAAAAATTATAAACTAATTTATCTTGCTTCCTTCTATGAAAATTGGAGTCATATTATTATGCAAAACCTGTTGAGGTTAATGAGTGATTAATAATTATGATATTACAATAGGTGTTTTTTTTTTTAAAAAAAAAATACATATATATATATAGTGTTTTTATCATCAATATTTCATAATTTTAAAAAATTAGAACGAACTAATCTAATTCATCAATTACATTTTCTCTCCTAAAACAAATTCTTTCCACTATCTAATTCAAATGTAATAAATGAATTTGATTGATTTATTTTAATTTTTTAAAGTTATGAGACACTGATGATATAATTATTATTATTATATACACATATTCTACTATCACTCTTTGGTCAATGCGCAAATGTACGAATTTAACATGATAGCAAAATGCATAGAAATTTTGGGTTTGAAGTTAAAATAAATAATATCAATTTATGATTAAGGGAAGAAAAGAAACACAAGACTTAAACGTACAATATCGGAGGTGTAAATTAAGCTATTTCTACATGCCCAAAATTAAAGCACAGAGAATTAAGCTGAGCGTATTTAGTAATATAAACAAAGACTAGGACAATAAGGGCTATTAACAGAAGATTCAAAGTAATCTCCTCTTAATACATATGGTTGTGCACCCCCATTAGTCTGAATGGTGTCAAACGTAATTCTATAAGTTTTGTATGTGTATTTTTTTTTTCTATTATTATAAGCACAATTATTTCCTAATTATAAAAATAAAATAATTTTAATATAATTATGAGAGTGAATAGCTGAATTGATCTTACTAGATTTTGGTAAGAGTCCATTTTATTAGAGTTTGATTGATTTTTTTAATGATAGATTTAGTTGGAATTCATAAATTCTATAGACTTTATATTGATTTTGTTAGAATTATTTAAGAAATAAGATGAAATCTTTAGGATAATGGTAAGATTTGTAATATATATATATATATATATATTTTTTTTTTTTTTCATAAAAATCACTTTAAAATCTATCATTTAAAATAAAATTTATGAAGTCAATGAGTTTTTAATATACTTAGATTTCATTGGATCTATACAAATATGAATTGAACATACATATATTATAATGAACTTCATATAAATATAGATTAAATACAACTAAATTCCAATGGAATTCATTCAAATCTATATTAAATACACTCAAACTTTTGAAATGTTTTAAATTTCAATTAATTCAAGATATTATAAGGTAGTTATTATTCGATTATGAGAGTAAGGATCAATGAATAGTTACTTCCTTTATAAGAATAATTATTTTTCAATTTTGAGGTCAATGAATAGTTACTTCCTTTGTAAGAATAATTCATTTTCAATTTTGAGAATAATCTAGTTATATTCCAATTATGAGGTAGATATTTGAATTAATCTCGGTAAGTGTTGACGTGGTAAACCAGCCAACCAGATTCTTGAGCCCAATACCACACAGATAAGAAGACCTGCAACAGACAAACCAGATAATGGTAAAAGAGAAGAGAAGAAGGAAGAAGAACAAGACAATGTTTGAAGTGGTTCGGCTTTTTGGAAGTGCCTACGTCCACTGTTTCTGTTATAAGTGTTTCGCTCTCTCTCTCTCTCTATATATTTTAGCAGAATAACAGCACTCAGAAAACTGGAATGCTTTACAATAAATGCCCTCCTCTATTTATAAAGGAGATGAGGCTACAAAGAGAACAAACAGACAAAAAGGTTTGGATCCATCGTCATTAATGCTACTGAAATGCATTTAATGTCTCTGACTCTTACCAGGTCAACTCTGGCAACACGTGGGCCGAATGCTAGCTCATGCTGTTCTGGTGAGATTTCCTGGAATTAAGCTGTCGTTAGGTAAAGTAATCTTGCTTATCGTGTAAGATACGCCATCTTACTGTCTTGCACTGATACTGGGCGAACTAAGGTAGAACACGAACTGAAGCTTCGACGTAGCAATCTCGTCTTCTTAGCGATCTAACGATCTCAGTGACCTTAACGTCACTACTCTTCTAACGGTCTTGACCTAGTCAATCATTACAGTGATCTGGCGATCTGGCGATCTTATATTCCGAGCTTCATACTTGGTTTCGGTAGCTTAGGCCACTGTCTTGATGAGCCTTTGCCAGCCCATTTGAGGAGTCCGAAAAATACCCATAACAGTAAGTATCGACAAATTAATTATAAGAGTAATTATTAAGTTATTTCCCAATTATGTGAGTAGCATTAATGAATAGTTATTTTTTTGTTATTATGAGAGTGATTATTTTTCGATTATAAGAATAAAGTAGTTATAATCTAATTATGATAGTAGACATTCGAATTAATTTTGAAAGGTTCTCACAAATTTTATGATAAGAGTAGTTATTTTTTATTAAGAGAGTATAGATCAATGGATAGTTATTTTGTTTTTATGAGAGTAACTATTTCACAATTATGAAAATAAAATAGTTTTATTTCAATTATGAGAGTAAATATCTTAAATGATCTCATCATGTCTAAATAGATTTATATTGAGAGTAGTTATTTCTTGAATATGGAAATAAAGTAGTTATATTCCATGTATGCAGTAAAGAGAGATATTTACATGTTTATTACAGAAGTAGTTATTTCATTTTTTTTTTCATTATTATAGAAGTAGTTATTTTTCGATTATAGTCATCCAGTAATTATATTTCAATTATGAGAGTAGATATCTAAATTAATATATTTCAATTATGAGAGTATATATACAAATTAATATTGACACATCCTGACAAATATTATCATGAGAGTAGAGATCAACGAACAATTATTCTATTAATATGAGAGTAATTATTCCTGATTATGAGGAAAACGTAGTTATATTTTAATTATGAAAGTAGATATCCTAATAGATTTCATATGGTCTTGATATATTTATGATGAGAGTAGTCTTTCTTGATTATGAGAATAATGATGAATGAACAATTATTTATGTTATTATGAGAGTAATCATTCCCAATTATGGGAAAATATTAGTTATATTCCAATTATGAGAGCAGATATCGTAATTGATTTTGTCAAGTCTTGATAGATTTATGATGACAATAGTTTGTTCCCAATTATTAGAATAGAGATCAAGGAACATTATTTCCGTTATCATAAATGTGTTATTTCTCGATTATGGAAACTGTTATATGTATTTTTTAGGCTACCGCAAATGGGCTGGAAAAAGCCCAGAGGCCCAGTAAGATAACCTGCTAAAACCGTCCCAACAGACAGGGGGTCCAAGTGACTGGTCCAAAGAAACGGGCATAACTTTGTGCTCGGATGTCGGATTGGCTATTATAATATGTTTTCGGAAAGGGATTTCCGTGCTTTATAGCGTGGCAACCGGGTTTCCCCGGTTGATGCCGTTTACGTCCTTAAAGGTGTTGTTTTAATGGATGTGTTCTTGAGGTTTACATTTGCTGCCAAAAAGTTCAGACAGCAACCAGCGGCGATGAGACGCCCAGATCTGCTCGTCTGGAGTTGAGTGCTGATTTCTCTGCTTGACCGCCTAGAGCTGAGCGCTGATTTCTCCGCCTGACCGCCTGGAGCTGAGCGCTGATTTCTCCGCCTGACCGCCTGGAGCTGAGCGCTGATTTCTCCGCCTGACTATCCGTTGATTCTGTCCGCTGAGTCTGTTCGCTCAAATCTGCTTACCCAGAACCGCCTCAACTCGTGGATAGCGTGACGTGCACGCGCCAAGCCCTTCTCAGAATGTTAGCAGCGCGATTCTCGGGGATCTCACCTACCATGTCAGACGACTCAGACTGTGTGACAGAAGACATTGAAAATTATAATATGCATTTAATGCTTTCCTATTTAAGTTGTACTATTACTGTAGCTCCTCTCTCTCCCGATAAATATGGGTGATTCTCACTGTAAAAGGAGGGCTTGGCTGGTTCCTTTCTGGCTCTCTCTCTCTCTCTCTCTACTGTTTTCTCTCTCTACAGTTGTAACGAAATGAACAGTAATAACAGTGACTGTCGCGCCCCTCCACGGAGCCGGCGCCGTGGACGTAGGCCTTTCCTTTGGCCGAACCACGTAGATCTTGCGTGCTTTTCTCCCTTCTTCTCTCCTTTTTTCTTCTTCCTCTCTGCCTCTGTTTCTCCTTTCTTTCTCTTATTTTCTGTGGACTGCAATTTGGGCCCGAAAACAACCTCGTTGGCTAAGGAAAACCATTTTCCGACGTTAA
Organism: Dimocarpus longan; assembly: GCA_022984855.1. NCBI lineage: Eukaryota > Viridiplantae > Streptophyta > Magnoliopsida > Sapindales > Sapindaceae > Dimocarpus > Dimocarpus longan. Next base: position 19,191,945 of record CM041024.1, read on the forward strand.
CAGAAACATTTTTTTTTTTCAAAAAATGGAAGTAAAGTGGTATATTACAATTATGAAAGTAGATATCCGAAATGATCTCAACATATCTTGATAAATTTACTATTGGAGTAATCATTTTTTGTTTCCAATAATTAAGATCAATAAGATGCTATTTTGTCAAGTCCTGAAAATTTTATTACGAGAGTAATCATTTTTCAATTCTAAGATTTAAGATCAATAAAATTTATTTTTTAATTATGAAATGTTGACCGTTCTTGATAAATCTATTTTAATCTTTTATTGTTAGCATTTCCCCATAAATAAATAAAAGATTCAAGCCAAACAAAGTAGTTACTTGAAGTTGTTAAAAACACTGAACTATGCCCCTATTTTTTTTTTCCTTTCTTTTGAACATTATTTGTTACAAGGGATTGGATTGAGTTTACATAAATTCTAATCTAATCTCTTATTTAGTAGTTGCATGAAATTAGATTTATCCAATCTCATGCCACCAGTTTATCTCATGTTTGGTGGGATATGATTTTAACCCATATAGGACGCTTTCCCTTTTTTTACTTTTTTCTTTTTTTAATTTCGTTTCTTAAATTAGTTATATAAAATATTAAATTTATTTTTAACATTATTCTTATATACTTTATTAAAATATTAAAAATATATTTCAATAATAATAAAATAAACATTATTTTAAAATTAATTGTAAAGAGTTAGATTTTACTTTTTAAAAAAATATTAAAACATTTTTAATTTTATTTTATTAGAAAAATATATTACATAATTATTTTTTATCCAATCCTATAATAGATCAAACAATAGAGAGTGCTATTTTTAATTTAATTTCATATAACATCAAATACATTACAATACTAATTTATTTAATTTAATCATATCCTATCCTATCAAATTTAATATCATCAAAATATTTTAATCAAATTTCGTATGTGAAATGAGGCTTTGTTGGGCAAACACTCGCAAGCTTAAATAAAGAAAAAAAAAAAAATTTCGTGATTACCAAAACCAATTAAATAATTAAACCCCGCGCCTGCCAAAATGGTTATGACAACACCTCATTCCATATCCAACAGTAAATGCAGATTCCTCACGCTCCTCACGACGATTAACACCGTCAACCCCGCCGCAACGCCGTTACAAAAACGCCGTTCAATTTAACAAGCACTGAATATAAAGGAAAATATACTTTGGAGAAACAGAAAGCAAACCAGAAACTATATTAAACATCTCGAGCCAAAGCGCACACGCACACCAGAGAGAGAGAGAGAGAGAGAGAGAGAGAGAGAGAAGAGAACCCAAACTTTCGCTACACTACTCTCGTTTTAACAAGCGATGAATTAGAAGGAGTAAAAAAAGGAGTCTTTTTTCTTTTTTATTTTTTTGTCGAAATTCGAAGCAGATTCTTCAGCATTTGTGATCTCTCAATTCAAAGAGGACGCGCCTAGCCTAGAAAGTGTAGCTTCGATCACTTCCGTTTGCGGCGTTTGAATTAGCGAGCTCTATTTGCACGTTAACGATTCAGATCAAAGGTACGTTGTGGAATTTTTTCTTTTTTGGTCGTCTGGATCTTCTTGAAATGTTTTGTTCGTGTTTTTGACTGAGGATGGTATGGTTTTAATGCAATCTTTGACCTGAACAGCGGAGAATTTAATTTTAAATCTGTTTATCAGGGAATTGTTGAATTTTACCTTATAAAACGTCATGTTTTTCGTGTTGATTTTAATTTGCAAAATATAGTTTCGTGCGTGAAGCTGATTGAACTTAAGCTGAATTATTAACAGAAAAAATTTTCTCGGGGAAAAAAAACAGTGACTGTTGCTTCTACAAGCACTACCCGCCATTGGAAGTGAATGCGCCTCCGATCTCCCTCGTGAATTTTGTTGCAAGAATCTACTTCAGCTTCAAAAAATAGATCTGAGAAGCAATTCTGAGAATCTTGAGGTATCCAACACCGGAGATCGGAGACTTCACCGGAATTGCCATAGAATTCCGGCTATGGAGCTTCCTCAATCCCGTCCTTTAGGTCCCGAAGGTATTATTATTCTCACCGGAAACAGATTCTTCGGTCTTGATTCCGATTTCTGTTTATATGTATTTGTGTTATTGTTTTTAACTGTGATTCAGAAGTTATTTTACAGGAATGAAACCAACACACGACTTTTTGTCACTGTACAGTCATTCAACAGTCCAACCAGATCCAAGACCACCTTCTCAAGGTAAAAATCCTTCTCGCTTTCTCTTTCAATTTTTAAGATCCCAATAAACTGTTTCTTCTTTTATTTTATTTTTTTCCCCAATTACGAATTATTATCTCTTATCATCAAATGACGCGCCATTATAAATGGTTAATATTGTATAAATTATGGGATAATAAGGTGAGTGATGTTGGTATTTGACAACTCGAATTACGTTTTATTTAGGCAAAATATGAGTGACGGATTTTAAAATATAATTATAGTTATTAGCGGATGGTGGTATGTGAATGAATGCACGTGACTTGAAATGAATGATGGATCTGGGCCGTGAAATGGAATGGGTCATTGCAAAAAGAGGGTGCCAAATCGGAAAAGGAAAGGATCAGCTGTTAGTAGTCATTAGAACCACCAGATTGGGGAAATGTGGTGGTGGGACTCGAATGGGACCCATTTTTAGAAGTTAAGACAATGATTTGACAAATCACATGATTCACATCAGCTTCTGATGCAGCTGCATGCTGTTTTCTATTTCAATGGTTTGCCCTGTAAATGGTCACGCGCTCCCCCTTTTTTCTTTCCTCATTGTTTTGGTTGACTATTAACAATATATATTTTACCTTAATTTCAATATATATATATATATATATAGACATATGTTTTTGTCTTTTACTTATTTTATAGAAGAAATGGAAATTTGATAATTGAGGCTTGATAGCGAATTTTTATTTTTTTTGTTTTTTGTTTTTAGATTATATCTGAAAGCAAGTTTTTGATACTGGCACATTTTTTTTTTTGATATTTTTTAGTTAAAAATATTATTCCAACTTGATATTCTTACTTTCAAGTAAAAAGAAACCTTTCTTCTTCTTCTTCTTCTTCTTATTATTATTTTTTTGCTGAACTTACTTTTAAATTTTTGAAAACATATTTTTTAAAAATAATTATATTTGAAATAGTTAGATGACGAATCAAATATTCTGTTACATTTACTATTTACTTGATTTGGAGTTTGTTCCCATCCGAAGAATGATCGTGCTTCTAGTTAGATGCAATGCACTCAATTTACTCATATTTAGTTACGTAACATGATTTATGGGTTAAATGCGTGAAAACTTTCCGCCTCATATATTAAATCATAAATTACTAAACGAAATTGGATCCCATTTTAAGTTACAAATTGATAGAATAGAATTTCGTTGCGTGCTAATCTAACATGAGAAACGAAGAGCTAATAAACTTTTTATGCATGTCAATCCACCTGTTTAAACATATTTTTCCTTTTTTTTTTTTTTTTTAAGAATGTTTAAACATTTTTTTCTGTTGATAACAATGACTATAAATACATAATTATATTCTTAACATGTTATATCATTTCGTGAGATCTCAATCTTTGCATACAAACATTTGTTTTTTTATTTTTTATTTTTGACTCGTTTATAAATGCATGAACAGGTAGCTACCTCGAAACGCATGATTTCCTACAACCACTAGAACGAGTAGGAAAGAGCAGTGCCAAGGAAGAAACCAGGGTTGAAAAATCATTAACTGTTGAAAAGCCACCGCCTTCTTCCGTGGAGCACATTCTGCCTGGTGGGATTGGGACGTACAGTATAAGCCACATTTCATTTTTCAATCAGAAAATTCCAAAGTCAGAGGGAGCAATGTTCACAGTAGCTCCAGGCAGTAGTATTGAGAAAAATGAAGAGAACTCTAACGGCAGTTCTTACACAGGAAGTGGTTTCACACTGTGGGAAGATGCTGCAGTAAAAAAGGGAAAGACAGGGAAGGAGAATGCTGGAGAGAGATCGATTACCATAAGAGGTAACCTTATATTATGCTAGAAATTATCAGGTTATTGTCCTACTTACTGATAATTGTTAACATATTATAACCTCAAGTTATAAATAATATAGTTGGGTATTTTTTATTAGCTTAAGTTTTTAAGTATGATAATAACTAATATTTTATTAGATTTAGATTCGTGAGTGATTAATATAGTATCAAAGCCTGAAGTTTTCTGGTTTAAACCCTTTCTCATTTTTTTTATTTGAAATTTTGGTTGTACATTTAATATGATAGTGGATATTTAGCATATATATGTCATTTATCTATTATTTGTCTATGTTAACATGAAAGAGTGTGTTAACATATCATAATCTCACGTACTAAATACTATAGTTAGTAATTTCTTATCAATTTAAAGTTTTAGATTTAATAATAACTAATAATAATGATAAAAAAGTATAATAATTATTATTACTATCCTTCACAACAATAATTGTTTTGACGATGATTAACACTTTTGATGACGGTCATGTTCATATTATAAAAAAATAAAATATAATACCAGAGAGGTTAATGACTATATATTTATAAGGCAATGTATGTTCATATGACATGAGTCTGTATTTATCTACATGGATTAATTACCAACTTATGCCTAGCATGCATTAGCGCAAACAAAAAGTAATTTGAATTAAGCTGCCAGAGATGTCTCAATAGTAGTGGTTTGTGTTTTGTGTTATTTCATGCAAAAATAATCAATCATAGTGCTAGAACTATACTGTCTAAATAGTTTGGTAGTAGAAAATGTTCATTTAATTTGAATTTCGAAAAACATTATAAGTTCGAACTGCTACATAGCAAATGGTATTTCAAAAACATAAATAAATAAAGTTGAACGATGGTTAGATAAACAGGGAATGGGAGATTATGATGGAAGAGATAATGACCTCATTAATGGATGAAACAAAGGAGTCATAAATTCTATACAAGCAGAAAAAGCATAAGTGAAAGGATAACAAAGAAATTATATCGATTAAAAGAATTAATACCATGTACTTGTAGAGGGCTACTAATATCCCATGTAGATATACTTAAAATTGAAATGTATCTAGCAAACATTCTTCAAAAAAAAAAAATATGTATCTAGCAAACCTCTACCTTCAACTACCATGTCCAAATTCCATGTGACTTCCATATTTGAATTATGTTCAAGGTGGGTTATGTTGACTTGGGCCGGACATATGTTTAGACACAGCAGCCCAGTCTAAGCCAGATCAAAAACGTGAAATGAGTTTTAACTTTTATTTCTTTTTTCAAAAGGAGGGCGGGCTTTTTTCGTTTACTTGTTTTTTTTTTTTTCTTTTCCCTGAAACTAATTTGTGGAAAGGAAGCGTACATGATCAACTTGGGCCTTGAGAAAAATGCTTTTTGGCCCAAAGATCAGGCTTCACTAAATGCCCTTGTATTTGCTGAAATTGTGAGTCGAAAGGATGGCTAGAAAGATATGTGAAGTTGTGTCATCATTTGCTTCGGTCTATAGTAATATAGGTATAGTTAACAGAGCACATCCAGTCCTAACTTGGGCAGATGTGCACCTCTCCATTTACATTAGTGGTGGAGGCTCCAAGTTTTCCAATTATAAAAGTAAATATATGGACCGTATAAGTAATGTTTGATATGAGCATATTTGTAAACATCTAATTTCTTAGGAAAAAGAGCTCCAAAAAAACATAGAGTCAACAAATAGTTTAACATTTGTCCTGGTTGATATGTGCCATTAGGAATCAAACATCTCAATTAATGTTTAGGTACCAAATTTAGATTCCTACCACATAAAAAAAAATCAAATAGCTAAACATAACTACAGAGTATACACATGAACTTGATAAACTCCTAGACAAAGGTATAAAAAACAGGGAGAAAAAAAATAAACTAGGAAAATTCTAGTGAAGGTAAACTAATACAATTTTCCCAAGATATGTAAAAAAATAGGTCTTTTTTTTTTTTTTTTAAATCCCCGTGTCTATTGAGTTTGCAATTATGTAAAGTTCGCTAAACATATTGGTGTGGTGGGGTACTATGTATGGACAGAAGCAGCAGTGAAAGCGGGGCAATGGGCGTCACAATCGTCTTCCAACAACAACCATCACCATCGCAACAGCTTCAGCTCTCTCTCTTCCTCTCAGTCAGTCACTTTCTCTATTCAAATTTTTTCCTGTTTCTTTTAATAGCCTTTACTGGGAATGTAAATAGTGATTGATGGTTTTTACTGGTTATTTGAACAGGCCATCGGGGTTGAAGAGCCGTAGCTTCATGGAAATGATAAAGTCTGCCAAAGGGAGTACCCAGGATGATGATTTAGACGATGATGATGAGTTCCTTCTTAAGCAAGAGAACGCCGTTACTACTCCCAAAGGTGTGTCTCTCACACAGCACTTTTCTTTTCTTTCTTTTGTGTGTATTGTTTTTGAACTATAAGAGATATTGCTGTGTTGTTTTCGATGTTTGTTCTCATAGTTAGAAAGTGTTTGGATTCTTTCAGGAGAAATAAGGGTGCAAGTTGATGAGAAGAGCACTGACCAGAAGCCTAACACTCCGCGATCAAAACATTCTGCCACAGAGCAGCGACGGAGGAGCAAGATAAATGACAGGCAAGTGTGACTTGCCCTTTTTTAGGATATCCAAAAATTGTAATGTCTAATGTCATTGTGTTTTGAAAATCCCTCTAAATCAAGTATGGGCAACCTCGGTTTTCAATAGTCATGTGTCCTATATATATATATATCCATATATATATATATTTCCTCAAATTCTCATCCATTCACCTTCATTTAATGATGCTGAAACTGTCTGCAGTGAGTTAAGGCCTTTTATTTTGCCATATAAGAGATTTGCATTTTTGTGTGACCAGGATATTAAGTGTTAAATATTCTTCATTTCCTCTCATTGGATTCCCTTGTGATATTGATGAGATTATAACCTGTTTAGAAATAATAAATGGCAATCGAGATATGTAATGGTGGATATAGCTTTGCTTTTGATATATATTGTTCAACATGGTCCAAAGTTTCAGGGAACAAGAAAAGTAAATAAAGGAACTAAAATCATTATTAGAGTGTGTGAGACACTGGCGCTGCTAGATGCTAACTGTTGAATTTTCTTAGAATAATTAATTTTAGTGGAAACAATAAGTATCTGATCAATTTGACTATTAATTAGTATTATTGCACTGATTCTCAATTATTCCATTTGACTGATCAATTACCTCCATCACCAAAAAATGGTTCTCAGCAGCAAGGGATTACAAAATTTAGAATCTTTCATGCAGATTTCAGATGCTGCGAGAGCTCATTCCCCATACTGACCAAAAGAGAGACAAGGCATCGTTTTTGTTAGAGGTACATACAGCTTTCATAATTTCTTAATTGTTTTCTTCATCTCACAATAATTTGACTGTTGGAAGATGAGACATCAAATATCTTTGCAGGTTATCGAGTACATTCAGTTTTTACAGGAAAAAGTACAGAAATATGAGGGTTCATATGTAGGATGGAACCAAGAACCTGCAAAATTGATGCCATTGGTAAACTATTTTAGTTGCCTCTATATTGGAAGATATTATTCATCAGATTCTTTTATTTGCTCATTTTCTACAGGAATGTATTTAAATTTAGGCTCGATTGTCACCACTCTAACCTCAAATTTACTGTCTGATTTATTAAAACAGAGAAACAATCACAAGCCTGCAGAAAGTTACATTGATCAGTCTCGAGGCATAAACAGTGAATCAGGTCATGCATTAGTTTATGCTGCCAAGTTTGATGAGAAAAAGATTGCTGTTTCTCCAGTGGTTCCTGGAACTGCTCAGAATCCAGTAGATTCTGACATGAGCACTGCTACTGCTTTTAAGTCGATGGATCACCAGACTGGAATAGCAAGTAAATCAATGCCCTTTCCTATGTCTCTGCAGCCAAACTATTTCACACCAGTCAGGAGTGGTGGTGCGGTAGCTCAACCTCCACCTAGGCTAACGTCTGATGCAGAGAACACAACTTCTCAGGCCCATACCCAGTTACATAATATTAGATCATGTACAAGTGATGGGGTTATTGCTAGCGATAAGCTGAAAGAACAGGAGCTGACAATTGAAGGTGGCACTATAAACATCTCAACTGCATATTCTCAAGGGTGAGCATTTGTCCATTTATTTTGTGTAAATCTTTTTGATTAATGTGAATCAGTGGCATGTTCACACATTTTTGTAGTTTAACTCCGTTGGCCTTGCAAGTTGCCCGTTGTAGCAGTTGTTTCATAAAAAAATTTAAAGCCCGTATGCAACTTATAGGTTCTGCCCTTCTAGTATGATCACAAGAATTGGCATTGTTGCATTCACATGAATCTTTTTGTGTGCGCGAGGCATTCTTTTGAGCTCCTTTTCTAAGTATCTCAAGACTCGAACATCTTATAGTGTTATGTTCTGACTTGGTAGACTTGCTATTATTCCAGTCGTCTTCATAACTTGACAGACAAGAAAATGGATTTGAGTAGGTTCTTGCCCATGAAAGCACCGGTTGTTGAAACTGCATTATGAATTATGAAGAAATGACATAGATAGTACTTGTATGGAACGCAGGTTGTTGAGTACTTTGACACAAGCACTGCAGAGTTCTGGGGTTGATTTGTCTCAGGCCAGCATCTCAGTGCAGATTGACCTTGGAAAGCGAGCAAATAGTAGACCAGTTGCACCAGCATCCATAGTCAAGGTATCTTGACCGTTCTTGGTTTATTCTGAAGTCCTTTCGAAACATAATTTTGCAAGAACATTTTACCAGATTTTGAATTTCCTACATAGCAAAATCATGAAATGGCGCCTAACTTTTGTTTTCTGTTGCAGGGTACTGAGGCTCCCTCCAGCAATCAAGTAACACCCCGTTCGAGAATGGGAGGCAGCGAGGACTCTGATCAAGCTCTAAAGAAGCTCAGGACAGAAAAATGCTAGTGACATAAATTTATAGTATTCTTTTTGTAATTTAATTTATTCATTTTTTGGAGGGGCAGGTCTATTCATATCCTCTCCTGGTTTATAAACTGCCCAGCTGAGAGTTGAGACCTGGATCGATTGTACATGTGGTGGTGTTGGGGATGCACAGAATCCCCTGATAAATGTGTATTGTTTATTTTAATTTTCTTAATCATTATAGAGGTTCTACATTATTGCTGAGGAGCTCCTTTTTCATTCAACGCTTCTATTCTAGTGACAATTATCTAGATAGACACATGTTGGGCACCTTTCTTATCCAGAGACAGGATATTTGTTTGCCTGTGACATCCACTATATCGTGGAGATCTGTTAAACAAACAGTGATTGCCACTTCTTCAAACTATGTAGAAATTTTGGCGATTCATGAAGCAAGGAGTGTATTTGGTTAAGATTTACGATTCCATATATTTGGGAAACATGTGGATCATCTTCAATTTAAACAGAAAAAAAAAATATATATATAGTTTTACAATAGTACATGAAGATAATGATCATTGTGTAAATTAAAGGAGAGATATCAAATGTGATAAAACCTAATCATATTTCAACTAAAAGTTTTTATACACGTAGACCTCAAAAGAATGGTGAAATAGTTGTTCAACAAATATGCTCATGTGGAGGTAAGTGGGTGGCCTTGTGGATTGCCCACCAAATGGTAGGTTTGATCCTAACCCCTCCCACATTTGTATAGGCAGTCTTCTTCTGTTTTCTATGAGTAGTAATAACTGTGCTATTAGAGTCCCATCTAAACTGGTATCGGTAGAAATCTACCTAGTAAAAGGACATAGATAATATATATATATATGCTCTAGCGAAAGTCCAACAGATTTAGAGGGGTATATTTAATCACAATTTTGAAAGGCTTCCTTAGATTTTTTTTTTTTAGTGAATGACCTTTGTAAAACTTTATAAACTTTTAATGACTTTGCAAATTTATGAAAGACTTTTTATAGACTTTTATAAATTCTTTTTTAAAAGTTTTTCATTAACTTTGATATACTTTTATAAAAAATTATGAAATACTTTCACGAACTTCTATAGATTTTTATAGATTTTCACATATTTTCATAAACACTTTCACTAACTTATAATATAATATACACTTTGTAAGTTAATAAAACTATATTTATTATGTTAATAATGATAAAAAAGCGTGACTTATAAAATAAAAGTAAAGTTATCTTAATTGTATAAATTGATAACTAGAACACCAAGTATTTTAAGCGTTTTATTATACATTTTATGTCTTCTATGAAAAATAAAATCTTAATATCTTATCAATTATCCGAGTATTGCTTCACATATCAGTAGCTACAACAACCATTCATTCATTATCATGCTCTTTTTGTTATTCTTGAGTCTTAAGAAATAAATTAAAATCGTTCATGTCATTAACTAGTAATGATGAAGATGATGACAATTTGTTGATATTGATAGATTTTTATAGATTTTCATTTAATTCTAAAATAAAAATATATTCCTCTGACAAGTCTGTGCAAATTATACTCATTGTCATTTATATTATCATCTCAATGAAAATATTTTCTTTTGATATAGCGTATATAAACTAGTGAAAATGAACTATTAAAACTAATGTTTTACAAAATTTAAGCTGATTAATTTTATGATATTTTATAAATACCAAAATTGATTTATATACTAATCAAATTGACTAATCAAAATAAAAAGTTCAAGAAATTCCTCCAATAAGTATGTAATAGGAATAAAGTAAAAAAAAAAAGCACATATATAGATATAATTAAACAATCAAATTTAAAAAATTATTTATTTTTTATATAAATATTATTATTATTATTTTTCAATTTGAGATAGAGGTTTTTCCTCTTATTTTTTACTACAAAAAAACAAAGATTCCTGTTGGGGCTAAAGTTGTCCTAACTCTTTTCTTATGTTTTCGCTTAAATTTTGCTTTGGCTGAACCTATAAAACAATAAAACCTAGTCAAGGGCAGCCCGAAGAGTTTCCCCAGATCCACCATCCGATGCTTAAATTAGTTATTGGTTCTTTTGTTTCAAAATTTTTTTCCTTCCCTCCTTCCCCCTCAGGATTAATATAGGCTTACCTATTTATAAGGCTATTGCTCACTTTCAAGTGTCTCTTTGCATGCGGAAGTCTTTATATTTGTCCATTCTATGCTTTTGCGCTTTGATAGGTGTTGTCTGCATAGCCGACGTGTGTTCTCACTAGATTGGCTCTTTGTGAGGGAGCTAGCTTTGCAGTTGATACCTTCGCACGAATATTGCCGACGATGTCATGTGTCTAATTATCTGCTATACATGTTTTTTCTTGTGACCAGGTCTATTTTACACTCCTACATTGCCCTCGAATTGCTTTGACCTGAAAGTCGAGCCAAAGCAATTTCTCTTTGATTAATAGTACTTATTAAATGTTGGTATGAAGGTTTCGATATATGTGTTAAATCGTTAATTTTTTGACACGTCACTTCGGTTGTTAGGGATGCGAACCGTCACAAGTATTAATGAGTGTCATGTGCTATCTTGTCCGTCGGATCTTTTAAATGTGACGGTCTGGATCGTTTTGCTTCTTCTATAAATATAGGAAATAAAAAGTTATTACTACCATTCATTTTTTCTATTCTTCCTTCTCACTTTAGGTTATTCTTCTCTCTCTAAGTTTTATTCTACCTCATGGCTTCTACTTTCGAGCATCTTGATTTTGATAAGGACTACGCTAAAGTCCCAATGCCAAGCGGTCATGAGGATACTAATCTTGATGAGCCTTGTTCTTCCTCGCACGATGGTAATGGCGCTAATGCCCTTGATCTTCCAAAGACGTTTACAATGTTGCAGTGTCTAAAGATGATGAGATATTAGTGATTGATTTCAGCAAGCTTGTTGTCTTGAAAGAGACTTTAAACAGGGTTTCTGAAGATAAACGAGAGGATTATAAGGAAGAATTTTCAATTCCATTTGAGGTTGGCTTAAAGTCCTTGAAGAGGGGGATCTTGTTGCCTTTCTATCAGAAGATTGGGTGACAATTCACCCGTATTTTATGGACATAGGACTTCAGTTGCCCTTTTAGCCCTACATTTCAAAATGTTTAGACATATGCATATTGGTCTTGCCCAACTTAATCTCAATGGAAGACAGGTTTTAATTGAGTTATATGCCCTTTGAAATATTACGAAGTTCAAAAGTGTCGCAAGGGCAGATGAAACGGGGTATATAAAGTCTATCTTTAATAAGTTAAGACATTTTTATTATCTTCGAGAACAAACCAAAGAAAAGGGTAGGTATTCTTTTAACACCTTTAGGAGGCAGGACTACGGGAGAACTTGATTAGAGATTTTCCTTCTTCGATCAAGGAATAGAAGTGGACCTGATTCTATGCTAAGAACTGGGATGGGTTCTTTGTGATTGACAATGTGTGGAAGTGAGTTTGATCGATATTCAAAGACTTAGGTTAATATTTGTCCGGAAGTTATGATATTAAATTTTGTCTATTCATTTTTTATTTGCTTTTCTTGATTGCAATAGGCTATTGATCACAAACGAGACTCGAAAATCTTCCTCTAGACTCTCGAAGGCTGTGTGAAAAGGCATGGCTTATGGACCTGGACTACTGCAGCATCAAGTACTTGACAACTTTGGTGGGAATCGACTTTATCTCTCCTATGACCAAAGTTAGGGACGACAAAGTTGAGAAAAACATCAGGAAGCAAGGTACTCTTCCTAACATTTTGTTGATATATTTAATTTAATTTTTAGTTTGAAGCGCATGTGCTTACTTTTGTTAACTTCGTATGCATGGTCTTATAGAAAAGCTCTTGGTTCTAAAGAAAAGGAAAGTGCCCGAAGATTGCTGCTTGAGCTTACCTAAAGATGTGAAGAGGACTGCTAAACCGAAGGTTCCAATTCCTCATCCTTCCAAAAGAATCAGAATTAAGGATTCTGTCCCTAAGAACCAAATAGTATAGTTTAAAATATCCGTGATTTTCATGATATTTTCGTGAATCAAGGGTACCGATATCGATAGGGGGTGTAATCTCCTATCCGTCAAAATATCCCGGAAATATCCAGAAATATCCGCGATATATTCGTAAAATATCATTTCCGTGAATTTGTAGTATAAATTTTACAAAATATCGAGAAAATTTTTGCAAATATCCGTAGAATATCCATGAAATATCCTGAAAATATTGGTTAAATTTTCATAAAATAAAAGTGAAATTTAAGATTTTCAGATAAGAATTTGTTAAACTTTTATCAAATAAATAAAATAAGTTTTCAACCCACATGATGAATCTCATTTTCATCAGGAATCTCATTATTATATTTCATTTTGTAATCAAGTTTAAGCATCTCATAATTGCTATTCTTTTTTAATAGTCAAATATATCATGTTTTTAAAAACAAAAACTCTTGAGCTTTTGCTATGTTTTCATTTCCATTTTCAAGTGTTATTCTCATCATCTCTTTGTTCAAAACTTCAAACTTCATTTCCATTTTCAAGTACTATTTTCAAGTGCTATGCTCGTGAATATGGAATCAATGTTGAACAGGTGTTATCAGAAGAGGTTACGAGTAGTAGTGGAGGTGACCCATGGGACATGGGAATGCACGGAGAGATGCGTAGGTCCAGAATTAGTTTTCATCTAGATGATCATATTGATGGAATTGATAATGAAGACACTAGTAACATCGCAATGCGAGGAGAGGTGCGCAGGTCTACAACTAGCTTCAATCAAGATGATTATATTGATGGAATTCATAATGAAGACAATGGTGCTGATGATGGTGATAATAGTGATGATGATGATGATGATGATGATGATGACGACGATGACGATGACGATAATGATGACAATGGTGGAAATAATTATGCTTTTACTCAAACAAATGATACTAATATAGGTTTGTCATTGAACTCATTTACTTGTGAAAAACAATACACTCATTGCACACAAGATGAAGACCATGGGTGTAAAACTGCGGATCCAGGCATAGGGGCTATTGGTAAGGATTATATAAGAAGAATCCATCAAATTTAGTTAGGGATGTCATCATTCAATAAAGATAACATTTTAATTACTTTTGAATCTATGAGTTTAGGGGCTAGTGATGATGGTCATAGAAGTTTTGGGATCTCCAATGATCCTTACACATAATTTCTTATCTATGGACAGATGGTGGAAAGAAATCAGGAAGCTTATTCATGACATGTTCATAATTATATTCAAAATCATTCAAATTATATGTCATGGTATCAGTATTGTATAAATCTAGATGCTAGCTATACCATGTATGAACCACCTAAGACTTCATTTTGGTATTAAAATTTGCATGATTTGTGTGATGCAAATTAATTGAAAAATTTTAATGGAAACTTTTTATATTTTCATATATCTCCTCTATATATTATATTCATATTTATACCTTTTAGTTGTAACTTCTTAGATAAAATATGATTTTTTTTAAATATAATATGATTTTTTATTGTAGAAATGATTATTTTAACATTACTAAAAGTTTCATGAAAAAATATTATGTTTTTAACTAAATTTCTATACTTTCCATAAATTTTACGTAAATTTTCGTCGATATCGATATTTTCATCCAATCCTAGTACCGATATTTTCGTCGATATCGATATTTTCAACATTGCCAAGGAGAGACCGCCTTAAAAAGGAGTGAGGCTACTCACTCTAACCAAGAGTGGAGGGTGTCCTCATCTCAAGAAATTCAAGACTTACCAAATTAAATTCTCGGTTCACGCATATTCTTGGGGGAGAGGCAAAGTTGGATCTTCGACTCCTGTTCCTACGCTGTCCTTTGAGCCTATCCCTCATCAGGTTGAATTTTTAGAATCTGATCCAAAGGTCGCAGCAGAGTCTTAGGAAGAGGTCGAGATGAAGGGCAAGGTCCCTATGGAGGAAATTGTAGATTCCTCCGATGATAGTGCTACTCCTTTAAAGCTCGATGACAGAGATCCAAACCTGAGAGGAGAAGGTCAATCTTTTATCTTTTTGATGCCCGATGATAGGCTTGAGTTTTTATGTAGGTTTACTCATCTTTTTGCCCGTAGCGAAGATATTCTTTGCGGCAAGTTACTCCTTGATGATCATCTTCGATTAGACACTTATCATCTTTTTTAGATACTTAAGACACTAATAATTTTTTTTTCTTTTAATGTTTGAATACTTCACCCACTTCCCAAAAGGTTGCACCTTTACGTTGAACTGCAGTAGAGGTGAGGAGATTAGAAAGTATCCTAAAGGAAAATGCCAACTTAAAAAACAATGTAGAGGCACTTTAGAAGGTTCCTCAGAAACTCAATCAAAGTTTTTCATCATAAGGGATATTTCGAGTTTGAAAAAGAATAATCAGGCTGTGATGCACAAAGTGTCATCCTTGAAGAAGACCCGGAAGGCAGAAAGGTTGAAATGGAGGACCTAAATTGTAGATGCATATAACATGATCAAGTGACTTCAAAAGGAGCTTTCCCCAAATCTATTCAAAGTTTTCTCTTTTCGGAGGAATTTCGCAAGGGACCTCAGATTGATCTTATTAAAGAAGGGATGATTAGGACAATTAAGTTCGTAATCAATTTCATTAGATTGACTATGTCAGGATACTTAGATTTGAAATAATCATATAAAAGTTTAGCTAACATTCTGTGATCCTCCTTATTTAGCAATTTACAAGTCACAGGACCCTAACTTTGATACAAAAACTTTTTGTGCGTTAATAGAGCATTTGGCTAACAGCCTTTAATAAGATGATTTAGGAGTCACTAAGGAGCCTATTGAAGATAAAACTCTTAAGGAATTTTCGCTCGATCTGCAACAATTCAAACTTGAAGATGAGGGGGCTAATGTCAAATCTGAGGTCCTTCTAATAGACCCTAATATAGACATGACCACTGACGGGACCCTTCCCAAATCCTTCCTCTGAACCCGAGAAAGACCCCGTAGCACCTCGAAAGAATTCCCACGAACCCTATACTCAGCCCGAAGGAACCCCTTCAAGGCACCGAAAATCATTTACTAGATATTTTAACTTCTTTTACAAGGTGACAGTGATAAAAATTTTTCGCTTTTGTAATAAAAATTTCGGCAGCATGCCGTCTGTTTTCTAAACTATGTCACCCTGTAAATTTCAAATACAATTTATAAAAACACTTCTATGAAATCCATTTCTCAACTTCTGGAGCCTCTAGCTCCTTTCTCACAAACAACCACAAACAAATCATAAATTTTAAAAACAGGATTTCATAAAACGTAATAAAACATTTTATCTAATGCATCCACTATTTCTTTAAAATATTTACCACTATGTACATCAACATATATACATGATCAAAATAACAAAATATATACATGTAGTAGGTGTCGTCCTATATGTCCGCCTGCACGTCTGATTGAACCTCGTCGGCTGGACGACTAGTTCCTGCACCTGTGGAGAATTTTTAGGAAAAACATTTAAAGAAAAACGTGAGTTTATACTCAGTGAGTGGTAGTAACTTTTTAAATTAAAACTTATTTCTACACTTAAACTTCTCCCAAAAACAGTTTAATAAAACTAAAGTATTTTTCTAAAATACTTTCTAAAACTCATTTGAAACTGCTTTTGAATCTCGTTCTAAATTTCTTTCTAAAAATTTTCTGAAATGTTTTCTAGTTCTCGCCTAAATGGTAACCCAGGGAATATCTACTCCTGGCGTGGTAGCATATAAAATCTAACCACTAGGAGTGGGGATTTACCATGTGTAGTCGCCGAAAGCGGGCCCACGCTGCGGACCGACTACACTACCCTATACGTGCATACGGATCACTCATACCTCGCTCACACATGAGTCGACTAGACTCAAATTTCACTGACTTCCTCTCATCTACCGTATCACGCATAGGGCATTCGGCCGGGTACTAAACTGGGGCTAAGGTAAACCATAGGCTATTAAAATTTCTTGTTCTCAATATACTAATATATTCTAAATCTTAAGGCAATAAGCCTAAAATATTTAATTCTAGCATATTCTCATATACAGAAATAATAAACTAAAATCTTTATGCTAGAATTAAAATATAAATTCAATTAATAAATAACTTTAAAAAAATATAAATGTTAAAAACTTATAATTCTACTCACAATTCTGCGCCAAACTAATAACTCCTTCCTCGTTTTCCTCCTTCCGTCACGCGTTCACAAATTCCTTTATGCTATTTTTCAATATTCCGTAAGTGATTATAAACAAAATCAAGGTCACTACAAAGCCACCCAAACACAAATTCTAAATCAATAAATTTTTTTTTATACCACAACATCTCCATTTAATAACAATCACTAATTTACAAATATTCATACATAATGTCCAAAACCTTAAACTTGAAATCTAGCATTTTTCCGCCACTTGTCTAGATGGTAATTGAATCAATATTTCTCTACACACTTCCATGAATTTTCAATTAGCCAATAACCATACAAGTTCATTCATTTCACAATTAATCTAAAAAGCCTTTCAACTAACTATATTACACCTAATTATTTCCAATTGATTCCATTTCAATTTCTTCACTTTCCATACATTTAATCAACTTCTAAATGTCATAATTTCAAGTCAAATAAATTAAAACACAACTCATAACAAAATCACACCCCTTTGCCAAAATGGGAAGTCTTCCATGCCATCATTTTTCTTTTAATTTCTTCACCCAATTCTACCTCCAAACTATCCCTAAACATAATCCATTCACTAAATCAATCAAATCCAATTTTCCAACAATAATCTCTACCAAACCCTAACTAAAACCCTTACTAATTTATACTACTCTCTTATCCATGAAATTTCTTTTTAAACCAATATCAAATCCAACATAAATACAATTCAAATAAGTCATAAAAATCATCAATTACATCATTCCACCATAAAGACCACAAATCCAATAAATCTCACTTTCTAATTTTAGAAAACTCACCAAATCTTCCAAGCTTTCTCTTGTTTCTTCACACTTCAATGTTCCTTGACTTGAGATTCAACACACTTGATTTAGCAAGAAGAAGAAAGAAAAAAAATTGGACTTCCATGCCTTGACCGAATCTCCCCTTTTCTTTCTCTTTTTTCTCTCTTTTCTTTATTCAATTTTTCTTTCCCTTTTTCTCTTATGATGGCCGGCACTTTATGTCCATAAATGGTCACTTTTGTGGTTGCCATTTGGTCCTCCAATTATCCCTTAATTATGCCTTTAAAAAGAATTAAAAACAAACTCCCATGATTGGTCCAAATGTAATAACATATAACTTCCTTCAATTACATTAAACCACATGTCATTTAATCATCATTTCTTTCACTTGGTTTGTCATGCTTTGATTGGTTTAATCCATCTCACATGGATTGTGTTTCTTTCTTGCTTCACATGTAGTGCTCATACCAAAGTTTGGGTGAAAATTCAACTTAAACTAAACTCTAACTCAATTTTCACAATTTAATATACTATTCAGTCCGAAAAATATTCTGAAAATATTCCACGGTTATCTAAACTTCAAATTGACCATGAAATACTCTAATTGGGTCCCTTACCTCTCAATCCTATGCTTCGCGTAATTTTTGAACAGAGTTTAGGTCATGAAAACTCAATATTCGAAAAATAGTGCAATTTAACTGGAATCTTTCGGATCTCCTGAAACTCAATCAAACGGATTCCGTTTCATTTCGTTTCAGCTCCCTTAATGTCCATGACCTATTTCGGACATTTTCGATTCTTAGGGCTCTTTTTCAAAAATCACTATTCATCCGAGATGTTTTCCGTCCGAAAATACTATTCATCGAAAGTTTTCGTTTTTCGCCAAAACAAACTCTAAAATTTTATATACCCTAATCGGGTCTTAAATCATTCTTTGGCCTTATTTCTGGATCAATATTCCATATACTACTCAGGTACATAGAATATAATGGAAAATCAGGTTCGGGGTCTATCAACCACGGTTCGGTTCGGTTCCGGTTCCGGTTTCGATTCTTAAAAAGCTAGAACCGAAACCTTAACCGAAATAACACGGTTCCGGTTCGGTTCTGGAACCGTCGGTTCTGTAACGGTTCAGGTTCCGGTTCTATAACGGTTTCGGTTCCGATGCTGAAACCTTTTTTTTTAAATAACAATTTGAAATTTAAAAATTAATATTAAATTATATTTTAAAATTAAAAAATAAATTTATACACCAACCAAATAAAATCCATTACCGGATTACCCATTTACCCTCCCCTCATTGACTCACTCTTCTCTCTCTCTCTCTCTCTGACTCGTCTTTTTCTTCTCCGATTCTACCTATTCTTCTTTTTTTCTATTTCTCTGTTTTCTTCTCTTTCTCTCTTATTATTCTTCTTCTCTTTGTATTTTTTGTTTTCTTCACCAACCGAACCCAGATCGACGTCTGGGTTTCCATGGAAACCCAGACGCCGATCTGGGTTTCTAGAACCCAAATCGGCGTCTGGGGGAAACCCAGATGCCGTCTGGGTTTCCATGGAAACCCAGACGACGTCGATCTGGGTTCTGGAAACCCAGATCGACGTCTGGGTTTCCATGGAAACCCAGACGCCGATCTGGGTTTCTAGAACCCAAATCGGCGTCTGGGGGAAACCCAGATGCCGTCTGGGTTTCCATGGAAACCCAGACGACGTCGATCTGGGTTCTGGAAACCCAGATCGACGTCTGGGTTTCTAGATCCAGTTCGGCGCCCAAACTGGCGTCTGGAAATCCGATCTGGGTTTCCCAGACGCCATCTGGAAACCCAGATCGGGTTTCTAGATGGAAACCAGATCTGGTTTCCATTTACAAAGGCCCATCCGGCGTCTGGGTTTTCCATTTGGAAGCCCAAATCGAGTTTCCAGATCAGGTTTTCAGATCGAAAAACTGGGTTTCCGTTTGGTTTGGATGATTGATTTTTACTGTTTATTGTTGATGATGATTGTGTGACTTGTGTCTACGATGGTGTTGATGATTGTGTTTATTGTAGATAGTATTGATGTTTTGGGTCTGTTTGATGCTGGATTAATGTCTGTTGATGAACCAGAATTAGAAATCCAGAATTCCAGATATCCTTCATGAACAAATGAACTGAATCACCAATTCAATTCACCATCAATTTTTTTTTATTTTTTTATTTTTTTAAATATTATTTTTCTTATAAATTGATCTAGATCGTCCATCTCAAAATGGATGATCTAGATTAATTTGAAAAAATTTTAAATTATTTTTTTATAGTTTAAATTTAATTTTTTAAATTATTTAATTTTTAAATATTTTAAGTTTTAAAATTTTAAATTATTTATTAATTAATATAATTTTTAAAAGAAAAAATAAAAATCAAATAAATTGACCAAAATATCCATATAACTATATAAGTTTATAACTTTGACGGTGAATCATGGTCAAACGTTAATAGAGGGGAGGTCATTGTTACAAAAGATAAAAGTGATTTTCGATTGTAAATTGTAATAAAATAAATATAAGTTAAGAGGGTTCACACTTTACAGTAATTTATTTATTATTTAAACTTCGATTGAATAAAAAAATAAAATAAAAACATTGGACTTGCACTTAATTTATTACCATAATTAAGTTGCCTACGTATCCTCTCAAATTTTGGAGGAATCAAAGCTCACGTAGTTCTCTTACCTTTTATTACATGGAGATGAAGTTTATGAAAATTTGTGACTTACTTAATCGTCACTTGTATTTCCAATGCCCCCGGTAGTGGTTTGATCAGTATCTTCAAAAAAATCATAAACTTCACCTTGAGTTTTCACTTCATCTATCTCTTGCTGTTTCAGTTGTGCCTTCGTCCAGTCGTGGACACAAACTTCAGCTTGTGCAGACTCTGGACTCATTAAGGACCGTTTAAGGTCTAGAATATTACCGCCAGAGCTAAATTCTTGTTCCACTGCCACAGTTGAGACGGGGGTCCCAAGAATTTGTTTGGCTATTATAGATAAAATTGGAAAATGTTTCTCATGTTCCTTCCACCACTCTAAGATATTAAATTCAATGTTATCACTGTCCATAAACTCGAACTGCGTCTTTAAGTAGACGTCAACCTCGGTGGTGGAGGATGAAGACGAAGTTCGACCTTTTTTCGTTTGTTTGGACATCAACATAGAACCTAACTTCATAAATGATGAAGAGGATTCTCGACTTCTAGAGCCAGAAGCATTTTCAGATGTCTGAACGGTAATGTTCATTGATGGACCGTATTGTATAAGGTACTCATCATACAATTCATAAAATAAAGTTTTAATATTATTAGCTAAAACAACTGGATCTACATCAGTTATCCCTAAACATTGATAATAATTGCTATAATAAATAAATAAATTTTCAAATTTACATCTTGGGTCAAAACATAATGCAATTGCATAAATTAAAGGAATTTCTCTATAATAATTTAATCATTTTTGCTTCATAGCTGCTACAACATCACCTAATAATTCATCATTCTCACATGCAGAAAATGCGCCTACAATATTAAGAGCTTCTTCAAAAAATAAATGGGTGGTAGGATAATAAATGCCAGATAAATTATGAATACTATCATTAAAAACTTTCAATAATTCACAAATTTGTGTGCAAACATCCCAATGTTGAGGAAACAAAAAAATTTCTGAACAATTATATTGCATAAAAGTAACTAATAAATCCTTATATGCATAACTTTCAGAAAGCAATTTATAAGTTGAGTTCCAACGATGTGGAACATCACGGGAAAATCTAATAGGATGTATTCTATTAGATTTACAAAATTTAGCCCATTGTTTCATGATATTTGGATGTTTCCATAAATAATAAAGTGCATTCCTAATTGGTGTAATACTATCTTTAAGTAAAGTTAAACCAGTTTGTACACATAAATTTAAAACGTGACAAACACATCTTTGGTGAAAAAATCTACCGCCAAAATAAGGGTTACATAAATTAATTAAATGAGGAATAGTAGCAGTATTATTTGCAGCATTATCAAAACCAATTGCAAAAATTTTATTTTCAATAGAATATTCTTCAAAAATAATTTTCATAAGTTTATAAATATTTTGTGCAAAATGAGAATCATCAAAAACTCGAAACGCAAGAACTCTTTTTTGTATAATCCATGAATTATCTATAAAATGACAAGTAACACCTAAATATGAATGTTGTTGCAAATTATCACTCCAAATATCAGCACAAATTGTAATACGACCTTCATATTTTTTAAAAAATCTAATTAAACTTTTTTTCTCTCTTTTATAAATATCATATAGTATACGTGTGAGAGTTGTTCTAGGTACCCTACATGCAGCAGGATTTAAGGCTTTACGACAATAATTAAGAAAACTTGTTTTTTCACCAAAACTAAAAGATAAGCTTTCTGTGGCTACAAATCTAGCTAATTCTTCCCTATTTTGTGCATCAGTATAATTAAATAATTGATTAGTAGGACTTGCAAACCTGAAAATTTGTTGTTGTCCGCGTGAACGGTTCGCTTCGACCGGATGTTGAGATCTTATGTGTTTCCAATATGAGCCATATCCTCCAGATTTGTTCCACTTGAATTCTGCCCCACAATAGTTGCATACAGCCTTGATCGTACCTGGTTCTTTTTCAACCTTCTTCATGTGTACCTTAAAAAGATCAGATCGATACTTTTTCTCGTCATCAACATCAACTGCATCACAATTCCTAAGCCCAAGGCTAGACATATTAGCGGAATTACTTCCAAAATTGGACTGACGAGACGTCGGCGTCTTAGATTGGTCCTGGGGTTGGGGGTTTTGAGAAGTAGCATGAGGAGGATTAAGATTAGGAGGATTTTGGGAACCAAACATTTCTAAAAAATTTGCTTGTTGTTGTATAAAATCAATATAATTTTTCTCATTGAAAAGACCAAGATTTAAAAGATCTGCATTTGATTGTGGATCTTGTGGTGTTTCTTCGATATTAATAGGATTTTTACCTTTGTTCCTAGAAAATGATTTTCTTGAACTAGAACTAGCTATTGAAATATGAAATTTAATAATAATAAATTAAATATTTAATATTTAAAAGTAATAACTAATAAATTAAAAATTTAGATTTAAAAATATAAATTGAAATCAAAATTTATAAGTTAAAAAATATTACAAATTAAAATTTGTAAATTTGTAAATATTATAAATTGATAATTTGAAATTTAAAAATAATAAAATAAAATTTAAAAATAATAAATTAAGAATTTAAAATTTTTAACAATAAATTGAAAATTATAATTTATAGATATAAGTAAAAAAAAATTAAAGAAAATTAAAATTGAGAATTAAGAGAATATTTTGAAATTGAGAGAGAGTTGAGATTAATGGAGAGAAAGAGAGTTGAGATTGAGAGAGATAGATGTGAGGAAAAAATTAAGAATGAGAGAGGAATTTATAGAGGAAAACAGAGGGGTTAAAAAGAAATTAAACGAGGGTTTAAAACGTAAAAAAACAAAATGTGACTGTTTTTAGTCGAAAACGGTAAAACCAACCACTGGGGCCAACGGTCGGGCCGCGTGGCCTGCGTGGCCCCAACGGTCAAGTAGTCAGGTTTGCAGTCTGTAGACTGCAGACCACTTGATCGTTGGGGCCACGCGGCCCGAACGTTGGCCCCAACGGTTGACTCTTGTTTTTTTTTTTTCGTTTTTTTTTAATTTATTTAAGAACCGGAACCGAACCGGAATCGTTGGTTCAAGGCAGTTTCGGTTCTACCGGTTCCGGAACCGACGGTTCCGATTCCTTTAAAATTAGAACCGAAATCGGAACCGCTATAGTGACGGTTTCGGTTCGGTTCCAAACCGGAACCAGAACCTTATGTTTCGGTTCCGGTTCTACAGTGACGGTTCGGTTCGAACCGAACCGTGATCATGTCTACCCCAATATGATTCTAGTGGGAAGAGAAAAAGGAAAGCCACAGATTAAATATATTCCTCGTTGCTTTTTGCACGGAGATCTTATTATTTCTCCTCATTTGTAATTTTTGAGATTAAAAAAATAGAATTGATATGGATTTTCTTTCTTTCTCTTTTTGTCTTTTCATTTAATTTATTTATGTAAATGATCAGTTTGAATTATAATAAAACCTTGTGTAGTTTGCATTTTTGTCCATATTAGGCCATTTTCTCTAATTTTTGTATATTTTCCCTCTTAGTTGTGTTTGTTGCCCCCATATGAGCTTGTGCAGACTATGTTTTGCCTCAATCATCGTGTGCAGTAATCTTCATTTCCAAATAATTCAAATTGTGGTAAATTATCCTCAAGGTTGCACTTTTTTTTTTTTAACACTTATAAACAAAGATTTTAGTTTCGAGAAGTGAATCATTATTGGTAATCATTAATATAGCTTTTTTTGCTATCTTAGATGAAGGTTTAGATGTTCTTTGTTCTGTGAAGAATTCAACCTTTGATAGTCTGGCGTGTGAACTTTAATTGTGAGAAGGATTCAACTTTTGTCGTCTTGGTTTGTGGAAAGAATTTGACATTCGATGAATGTTTAGTGCATGAAGGATTTGACCTTCGCCGTTTTTGTTTATGAGTTGGATTTTTGACCTTTGATCAATGTTTAGTGTGTGAAGGATTTAACCTTCACGATCTTCGTTTATGAGCAGGATTTTTAACCTTCAATAAATGCTTCGTGCGTGAAGGATTTTATCTTCATCGTCTTCGTTTTTGTGAAGGATTTTTTACCTTCGATAATTGTTTAATGCGTGAAGGATTTGACCTTCATCGTCTTCGTTTATGACAAGGATTTTTGACATTTGATAATTGTTTAGTGCGTGAAGGATTTGACCTTGACCATCTTTGTTTATGACAAGGATTTTTGACCTTTGATAATTGTTTAGTGCATGAAGGATTTGACTTTTACTGTCTTAGTTCATGACAAGGATTTTTGACCTTTAATAAATGTTTGGTGTGTGAAGGATTTGACCTTCGTCGTTTTCGTTTATGAGAAGGATTTTTGACCTTCGATAAATGTTTTTATCAATTGAGAGTTCTGTAGCAAAGTAGATATTTAGATTACATAATTTAGTGCATTTTACATTGGAAGGGATTTAGACCCTCGTAATCATATTCTCACTGATAATATTTCTTTAAATGCTCAGCATTCCAAGGGTTACGTAGCATTTGTCCATTTGCATATTTGAGCCTATAAGCTCCTTTGACCCGTCATGGACACGATCAGGTAGGGACCTTCTCAAGTGTCCGTCAGAGTTCCTACCGATAAGTCTTTGGTTGTAAATAGTACATTTTTCAAAACAAGGTCTTCAAGTCGAAACCTACATGGTCTAGTCTTTGCATTAAAGTATTTAGTAATTCTCCTCTGATATTCAGTTGCACAGAGTCTAACTTGCTCCCTTCTCTCTTCCAATTCATCCAGATTTTGACAAAGTTCGGATTCATTGCTTGTCAGGTTGTAATTCAAAGTTCTTTTTGATCCAGTTACATTCTCAATTGGAATCACCGCTTCTGTGCTGAAGCCGAGTGAGTAAGGAGTGTCTCCAATGGTCTAATTTGGTGTCATTCTCATGGTCCAAAGGATTTTTAAGAGGAGGTGTATCCAATTCCCCTTCTTAAATGCGAGTTTTGCTCTGAAGGAATGCTTTATTATTTCGTCGATTGCTTCGACCTGGCCATTGGTTTATGGGTGCGATGGTGAAACAAACTGTAAGTCAATGTGAAAATCTTAAAAAGGTTTTCTGAATCTGCGACTGTCGAATTGTGTCCCATGATCAGTTATAATTGAATTTGTGGCCCCAAACTTGTAAATTATAGAATTTTTGACAAACTTTATGACATTTGTTTTGGTGATTCTTGCCAAGGATTCGGCTTCAACCTATTTCGTAAAATGATTAACTGCCACCATTGCAAACCTTTTATGTGACTACCCTTGAGGGAGGGGTCCTATAATGTTGAGCCCCATTGCGCGAAGGGCCACAAGCTAGTTATTGGTATCAATGTCTTCACATGCCCTTTGAGTTGCGGGACGGCTCTTTGGCATCGATTACAAAATTTGGACAAACTTTTTTACGTCTTTGAATATTGTCGGCCAGTAGAATCCTTGTCTTAAGATTCTATGTCAAAGCATTTGACCTCTTATATGGTTCTCACAGACCCCTTTGTGTATTTCCTTCATCAAAGCTTCAGCTTCCGTAGGTGGCATGCATTTTAGATAGGGGAGTAAGTATATCTACTTGTACAGATCTCTGTCTAAGATCAGGGACTTGAAACTTTATCTTTTGATTTTTTTAGCTTCTACCGAGTCTTCGAGTAGATTACTTCTGTGCAAATACTCTTCGATAAGCGTCTTCAAAGAGGTTTCCTTAAAGGCAACGTTTGTATTTGCTTCTTCATCCTCTATACTTGATCGTTCAAGTTCTTCAACCCATATTTGTATTGCTAGTTTTGTTCTTTTGCACGAAGGCTAGCTTTGCTCGAGTATCTGCTTGAGAATTTTTTGAACGTGGAATTCTGTAAAACCTACAAACAGAAAGTTTTTAAGAAGTAACTTTACTTTTGTCAGATATTTTTCCATTTCTTCCTCTTTAGCTTGGTAATTGCTATTTAGTTGATTAATTACTAGCTGGGAGTCACCGTATATCTCAATGTTCTATGCTTGAAGATCTGCTACCAATTTGAACCCAACTATTATGGCCTCATATTCTGCTTGATTGTTAGTGGTTTTAAATTTGAAACAAAGTGCCACATACAACTGCTCCCCAGTCGGAGTTACCAAGACTATCCCAACTCCACTCTCATTTTGATTGGAAGATCTATCAACAAACAATTTCCAAGCAACAGCTGGTTCAGGGAATTCCTCAATTACTCCGGTGAATTCCGTAATAAAATCTGCCACAACTTGACATTTCACTATCATTTCAGGGACGTACTTGATATCAAATTCACTCAACTCTAAGACCCATTTCATTAAATGCCAGATGCCTTCGGCTTCATTAAAATAGTGCGGAGTGGATAACTGGTGAGAACATCAATCGAATGAGCTTGAAAGTATGGTTGCAATTTACGTGTGGAGGTCACTAATACGCAAACTATCTTTTTAATTTTCGAATACTGTGCTTCGACATTGATCAAGAATCTGCTCACATAATAAACTGGTCGCCGCTGCTTCTGTTCTTTGCAAGTTTTATAAATTATTACATATGTTTATATGTTTAAATTCATAAATTCATAAATTATAATTTTTTCAAATAAAAAAGCAAAATGTAACCCACGAAGGTGATGACGGGTTTCATGTATAACCCACCTTTTTGGGTTACAAAGCCATTGTTGGGATTGGTGTCACCAGTCCTAATCCAGTGTTCCATCCAGCCACAAATGCAGCTGTGCAAGCACATCTTCTGTGTAATAAGTCCAAACCCGGGGGGTGCAGTGTATTCCCGTTGTGCAATATATTATGTGTCCTTTTCTTGTGCTTAAATCTAAATGGTATATCTTAAAAGTTTAAATTCACAGCACAATGAAGAATAATCTTCACATTAACTTGCATATACGATTTGCAAAACATGTTTACATATGTTTTAACAATTTTTTTTTTTTTAATTGAGTGGAGAAGGGAAAAAATTAGATCTCAACATTTTGTTGGAAGGGCAGTTACTATAAGATTTACCACTATAGCATACCAGTTCATAGCATGCCACTATAATGTTTGGTGAGACCCCTCTTTTATGGTAGGAATAGCCTTATCCAGATTACATATTTTGTCCCTAATTTTAAAAAAGTCCTGATAAAATCTTAAGATGGTTCAATACCAAAAGAAAAAAGCTTTTCTGTACATGTTACGTTGCGGGCTATGGTGTATCCATGTTGAAAAAGATATATAATTTTAAGTTTATGGTATATCAATTTAAACTATGCACCTTATAATTTTTCATTTCAAACACGTTCTTGTACCCAGAAGAAAATAATGTTTATGAGAAACTAAAGTTAGAAACACTGGTGGATATAAATCTCTAACTACCCATCCGGGGGCTAAGATACTGGAAAGGAGGGTGGGCCTCCAAGCCCATCTTTATCCATCATTATCCTCTTTTGGTTTTTTGAAAAGTCCTTTTTTTCTTCATAGTTAGCGTCAAAAAAAAACTTGTCATTATTCTCAAAAAAAGAAAAAAACCATCTCCACACTCTCCAGTAATTGCTCCTTTAATTGATACTTTCAATTAGGATGATAAAAATTAATTAGCAAAAACAAAAGAAAAAGGAAAAGGACTATTGGGGCTTCATTGACTCACACATGTATAGTTTCCAACTGTTTGCGTGGAATAAAATCATAAAAAAGGAAAGCTGCCGGCTAATCAAAACCAGGACCACACATCATTCCCTTGATATAAACAAGATCCCTTTAACATTAATGCAACTTTTTATGTGGTTTGTCTTCCAATAAACTATGTTGATGAATGATCACCAATCATTATTAACAACTATTTTTATAACTTGTATTTTATACAAATAAAAGGGTCTAATAATCTAGCGCCTCCAAACCGATGAGTGACGATGGACCACCTTCCTATTTTTAATTCTTTAGCTGACAAATCACATTCTTCAACCACCATCTAATTCATAAATCTACCATAAACGGCCGTTTGATGTGCACATGGAATGAACCCAAATTCCAATCAACACGTTCGGCAATGGCCTTTTTTGGTTGGTTAGTTGGGTTGTCAAATTGTCATGGTCGAATATGTATATTTCATGTTCCTTTTTACAAAATTGGAATATGCAAATGCAAGTCATCAATTTATATGATTAATCATTTCCCTAACGTAGAAAGTGAGTAATCTGCAAAACATGGTTACACATATCATAACAATGTTGGATAGTGTAGAGATGTAATCCTGAAATTTAAGTGCCATCTGAAGAAGCAAGCAATGAACTTTTGAATTGGGAACAGATAATGTTAGAATGTGAATATATGCTCTAGTCACTCACAAGACCATGGATGATCTACAAGAAACTAAAAAATACAAAAAGAGGGACCAATCTTTTCCATGGATCTCTCCAGTTTTAGTGAAGCCAATTCTGTATTTGCTTCCCTCAGTGTACAAGCACAGGGTTTTTTTTTTTTTTTTTCTAATCTCATATGATCCTGTAATGGCAGGCTACCTTCTATACATGAATCGAATTATTGGCATATATTTTAGCAACCTTGGTGTTCCACAGCTCGTTCAGAAGATCCTCACGGGATTTCTTCTAGTATACAGGCCATGCGGATCTTCATTATAGCTCGAACAAAATCCTTCATCTCTGTAAATCTGTGTATAGAACTACCTTTCATTCTCTCATAGTCACTACCACCCTAGGAGAACACAGGTAAATGCCACGATCTCAGAAAACACAACAGCAATCACGTACTACTAAACGGATCAACAGATGGCATTTGCAAACATTCCTCAGGGTTTGAATAGAAGTAATCCTCTTCTTTTGGTCTGTCTGGGATGACCAACCTATTAACTGGGCTACCCATGCGACCAGCATGAGTTTCCTTTACAGCAGCTGAAAACTCATCCCAACTCAGTGATCCACTGGTATATTGGTCAATTATATCGACCAGAAGCCTTCTGTCCAACAAGACTGTCTTCTTGAACCCAAGGAATCTGACAAAGCATTAACAATGCAGTGTTACATTAAAGTTGAAAAAAGAAATAATCAAAGTAGCAGGGATGCTAAAACTATTATCGATCAATAAAGAAACCACTTTCCCTGTATTTTAAATAATAACCAGTCTAAATCTCTACTACTAATTTGGCTGCCAAATCTTAATATAGGAAAATCAAGTTCCAAAAGTTCAACATCATGTTTGCAATCAGAAAAAGGAACTTTATCTTGTTTAAGGATGTGTTTGCATATGTATTATTATCCCCAGGTAAAGAGAAAAATTAAATGGTTAAAATTGGCAGAAGTATTAAAACCCAAAATTATTTATCTGAAATTGCACAAAACAACTAAAATCAGTAAACAAAATACAAAATAACCTCTGGTATAGAGGTATAAAAACCAAATTTCACAGGAATAGTACCTGCGATGGCCTTCAACAACCTTAGCCATGTTCCCATCATATGTAGGAATAAAAATGTCACTCTCCAATGAAACAAGATAATCTAACGCTGCCATCTGTGATGAGTGGTTCTGGAAAAACCTAAGGTCTGATGCTCCCAATAGTGTTTCCTTTCTGACCTGTTTCAAAAGATATCCAGAAGTCACACATTAATTAACACTGGAAAAACCAATAACCCAGTTAACAAATCCAAGTAGATAACTTCAAGCTTTATCTACTTACCAAGTTCGGATAAGCTGCAGCAAGACTTGCCATTCTCCTTTCTCCACCATATATTTCGCCAGCTGCAATATAGATCTGCATACTTGAATCAATGTCCAAGGCCCTCAATGTAAGAGCAGTTTCTTCAGGTGTCAAAGGGCATAATCCATCTTTTCTCTTCAATTCAGAATTAATAATTTTCTCTTTCCACCAAGGATAAGCGTATCTGCCAAGTTACGAAAAACATGCACAGCGGTAATAAGGATCCAGCTTATAATTTCAAAGTGCCTTGTCCAAACTGATTCGAATGGATTTATGCACAACTTACCTCATTCTTGTGAGCTCTTCCACCTCCTCTCCATTGCAGCCTTGAGTACAGCCCGAAAATGCCAACATGTCCATTTCATATCTAAGATGAAGTACCAGAAAAGGACCATTCCGTCTTAATAGCCTGATGACTCTTTTACCCAATTCTTCTATCTGAGGAGTAAATCTTAAGGCACTAAAATTCACACGGCACCGCAGTTTCTGAATCTCTATCGGTTGACCATTATTGGCAAGTCGAGAATCAGTTCTGTTCAGATGTACAACTTTGTATTTCCGTAGAAGTGGAAGAATCTGTAAAATGAAAAAGAAACACACACCAAAAAAAAAAAAAAGGAAAACACAGCGACATTTAGAGGAGTCCAAGAACAAGAAGACAATAGGAGAAGCATGACACAACTAGAACTTCCACTCTATTATTATCATCTAAAAAGCACACCCTAAGATACAACGCTACCTTTTCATGTTTAAGTTACAATCCTATTCAGAAGAGCATCCCAAGAGACCTCAAGTATTGAGGCAGCAATTCATGAACGCGTTGCATATGCATTCCCAAGATTAGTACGTAATGGCAATGAACATAACTTAAAAGGCAAAAACAAACTGACCTGATTATGATAGTAAGATATATCAGACCAACTAATTGGTGGCATAGAATAAACCCTTCCCAATTCCACTCTCCGCTTGAGCCTAGGAGGCAGCTCTTTCAATATCCGAACCTCATCTCTCAAAGACGTAATGAAATGTTCCACATCAAATATGTCTTCAAACTCACTGCCGCCATATCAAGTATAACAAAACGAAACATATAAGAAATTTTATCTGAATTCCAAAACAAGGCGATAAAATTTGTATCCCATCCTCTTCTCGTAACCCTAAAAGTAAACAAACAATAGCCTCAAAGATACAGAAGAAACTCATACCTAGGATCAGCCCAAAAGGAGGATTTATCCAGCTCAGGGACTATAAGTGTGACATTCAAATATCTTGCAATGGCCACCATGTCACAAATCTGTGAGAACCAACCACACACGAACAAACAAACGAATTAATCAACCAAACACTAAGAAACATATTAAGCAGTCATATCTCTGAAAACATCCACTGCATTCTCGAAATCACTCACCGCTGCTCTCATTTGATTGAGACCCCCATTGCATGAAACCATAAGGTAGCCATTGTTCTTATAAACCCCTACACATACAAATGGGATTTTCTTACCAAGAAACTACAAAAATCATTAAAGAAAAATGGAATCTTTAAAAGAACCCACTCTTACTCTTAGGAGGAAGAAGGCGAGGAGGAAGAGAAGGAAGGGTATCGTGGACGACAGAAGAAGCGGCGTCGGAGTTGAAACAAGGCGGCCAAACGTTCAAGACTCTGGGACCCCATGTCTCCCCAATGGCCGTCAACTGCACGATGCAAGTCCATAGCAAAACCGACGTCGTCGCCCTTATCATCCACACCTTCATCTTCGACCCTTTCAACTGCTGCTGCTGCTGCTTCTCACCTCCTCCTCCCTTCAATATCCCACCACCCATCTCTCCCTCTTTTCCCCTCTCTATCTATCTTCCACTTTTACAACATCTACCCCCTCCACTTTCACAAATCCTTCCAGATCCGAAAATGTGATCTCCAATTTACTCTCCACCCAAATTTACCTTGATTTTCTCCTCAGTTGCACGGATTTCTCAGCTGTTAATCCCTAATTTCCAATCACATTACCAAAAGAAGAAAAAAAAATTAAAAATCAACAATCTTTCAATCTTCATCTACAAAAAAAGAAAAAAAGGAAAATAATCTTAACGCAAACTAATTAAAAAAAAATTGAATCCTAGGAGTGACATTTACGAAGATCAGCCGCCTATCGCGGCGGGCGTCTTGTCGGTGGTCGTACTCGCCGTCGAGAAGACACCGCGAGTACAGCAGTTTAAAAAGAGGGAGAGAATTTTTTTTTTTATATAAAACGTTTACAGTATAGGATCCGTACACCGCTTGATGATTTGATGACCACAAGGCTGGATAATTTTAACCAGGGTTAGGTGTTGGGTTGTCCATGGTTTTAATTGTGTGAGAGATGGGTATTGTGGGGCCCCGTTGTATTACAAGGTGGCATAAGTGGAAATACGGCTGGGCCCACTACAATTTATGTGTCATACGCGTGGCCTCCTTCCGTTGGTTCTTCATTTTTTACACTGCGATCTTCGCCCCTCGCCGTTTGATTCCGGCGATTTGTTCACTCTTCGATACGCCGACAATATCTCGCGATAATTTGAAATCGACAGGACACTACTGCTGCTGCTATGGCACTTTCGTTTTTTTACTAAATTAAAATTATTTACCCAAAAAAACAGTTTTACCATAAATCCTTGGGACGGTATGATGTTGAGAATATTATCTTTATTACAATAAAAAAATAATCATTAGATTCTAATTTAGTTATCCATGAAAAAATAAGATTTAAAAAAATAAATTTAGTATTGTTGTCATGCCCTCCTGTATGATATTAACAGCTTTTTTTTTTTTTAACATATTAATAGCCAATTATATTTGAATGATATCATATTTTCTAAAAAAAATTTAAAATTTTTTTACTCAAATGATGTGCTAAATTGATTTGTCATATCTTTCTGTATGATATATTAAGCTATTGTGTCAATATTCATGATATGATAATTATATATAAGTTTATCATTTATTTGAACAATAAATTAGGATAAAATCTTATATAATGTAGTATTAAGTAACGCTAGATTTTCTAAAATTTTTATCCAAATCTATTCCCAAATTATATAGCATGTGAGTTATCAATATCGTATAAATCATAAGATGATATAATAATTAATATGATATTAACAACTCACATGTCATGTTATTTGGATATGAATTTGGACAAAAAATTTAAAAAATCTAATGTTACTTTTACAATAAATCCTTGGGACACTAGAATGTTGGGACTAATAACCTTATTGAAATAAAAATAATCATTTTTTTGGAATATTGGAACTAGTTCAAGGGGTTACTATAACTTATTGGGATAGAAACATTAATGACACAATTCAGGATAATGCTCTAATATAGAAGAGATCTATCTATATGGAGATAAGATAAAGGCCTACAAAAAGATGAAAGAGCAATCCACACACAAAGATGAGAGAATTACTTATTTTTGCTTTGGTCGGGTGTCAAACCATGTCAAAGCATGAAGGCAGTTAGCGTCTAAACCAACGGCACCAATTGTCATCTACAAATAAAAAATAATCATTAGTCTAATTTAGTGACCCATAAAAATATAAGATTTTAAATAATGACTTTAGTATTGTTGTCATACCTCCTGTACGATATTAATAGCTAATTATATGTAGTTTGATAAAGTATAGTGGGCGTGAAACGCACTGAAATTTCGTAGTTTACATGTTAAATTCATATTTGATGACAGGAGTATAAATTTAATCGTCAATCAAATTCCAATAATATAACATGGTTAGTGGGCTAATATGATTTATACTGCATAGTAAATGATAAAAATATTTTCAATATATATATATATATATATATATATATAAATATATCTATAATGGCACACCACTTCTTAACATATATAATTGCATACCTCTTATTTTCTAAAAAAAAAATTGCATACCTCTTCTTCCAACAAGGTGGCAGATATTTCATTCCACCAGCCACATTTCAAAAGCCTGTATATGTAACGGTGTATCTAGTTTAAGATATGATTAGAATTTAAATTAATTCCATTTAAATCCAGGTGCATTGTATCAAACCCATTAAAATCTAAATGTATGCAATTTAGATTTATATAGATTATAATAAAATTTAGATATATTCAATTCATATTTGTAAAGAATCCAATAAAATTTAGCTGCATTAAAAAAAATAATATTAGACTTTTCAAATATTTTATCAAAATTCATTTTCAAAAGATATGATATGTGAGTTATCAAAATATTATAAATCTTGAAATAATGTGATAATTAATAAGATATTGACAACTCACATGTTATATCATTTTGACAAAATATTTGGAAAGTCTAACATTATTCATTTAAAAAACCATTAACTTCATAAAATTTATTTAAATGATGAATTTGGATGAGTTTTAAAATAATTTTCATGAAGAAAACAAATTTATAACAAATCTTGTAATTTCCCTTAAGATTTTATTGGATTTTTTAAAAAATTCTAACAAAATCAATATATTAAGGGTTTTTTTTTTTAATCTGAAAACTGAAGAATGAATGGTCATTGAAAATTGAAATATGATAACATATTTATTTTTTTTTTTCCTTACCTTTGAATATATTGTAAATTTATTTATTTTTTTAATTTAAAATTATCTGAAAACTAGTAAGTTAACATTTATACATTTTTTACTATTTATTGTTATGTAATTTTAATTAATTTAATACAGATATTTGAAAATAAATTAATAATAAATTCTAAAACATTTTTATGTACATATTAATAACAATTTATTCATAAATTAAAATATAATTAAAAAATATAGTAGTATTAACCATATTTATGTATTTAAATATATTAATATATTTAAAAAATAAATATTTAAATTATAAATTAAAATATATTAATTTAATTTTAAGACAATTTGGGATGAGATGAATTTAAAATTTATTTTTGAAATATATTATCGAGCATAAAATAAGAGAAAAGAAAATTTGAATAATATAAAATTATGATAAATTTAAAATTATATTATTTTGGGGAGAATAGATTTGAAATAAAAACTTTTAAATGTTATCAAATAATTTGCAATTAAGTGAAAAATTAAAATTCTTACTTAATTTTTTTAATTATTTTTTGGTAGTTTTAAGTGGTTCGACCACTTAAAAAAACAAACGAAAATAAATTAATAGGTGCAATTCAACACTATTAAGTATTAAGTAGAAAAAATAAATAATCCCTAAGATATGTATGTTTAAGCTACTTCTATAAACTTTATATACTTATTGGAATTACATCATCTAAAATGTAAAATTAGATTATATATTTAATATGAGCTTAAAATTATTTTGTTGTGATTTCATTTTCAATGTACATAATCTCGAGTGTAAATTATAATATATATATATTTGATGAGAGGCTTGAAATTGCGAGTCAAAAATCTGGTCAACTCCGGTCAAACAGAAGGTTAACCCTGGCTTAGGATTTCATTAAAATCCTAATTTGTTTTATTTTCCGATTTTATCTAATTGACTTTTCTTTGATAATTTAGGATTTTTTTTTTTATTTTCTTTTCTTTTTGAATTTAATATTATTTGCTATTAGGAATTGATATTACTTCCTTTTAAATTTAGATTTTATTTCTTTTTAGGTTAAGATATATATATATATATATCTACACATATATTTTTAACATTTGATATCATTTCCTTTTAGAAATTGATATTATTTCTTTTTGTATCTATATGTTATTTCCATTTAATTATTTGATACTATTTCCTTTATTGTTTTATATTTTTCTTTTTTAATTATTATCTGTTTTTAGTAATGTTTTGATTGACAAGAAATTGTAAGACCATAAATAATCATGTTAGTTTAGGGTTGTACTTATGTTTTTGGTGAACGAAAATTAGTAAAATCCTACAAGTTGCCAGATAACTATGGTGTGTTTTTCGGCTTATTCCTAAAATTCATTTCGGAGTTTGATTGGACTAGATTCGAGTTTTTTTGGTAATTTGAGTTTAGATATTTAGGTTTGTTTAAGTATTATTGTTTGGATTTATTTGGACTAAGGTTAAATCAATTTGTTGATTTGATTCTAGAGGATCAATTTGCTTATTCCAGTGGGATAATTTATTCAAAATCTACCCTATTTGTGGCATGTTATTAGATGGGAATGAACTCGTTGTTGAATCCAGAGTTAGGTCATCAACAATTTAAAAATATCAAACAATAAAGAAAATAGTGTTAAACAATTAAATGGAATTAATATCTAGATCACCCATTCCTAAAAGTAAATGATATTAAATCTTTAAAAAATAATAATAATATATAAATCTAAAAGTGAATAAAAATTAAATTTAAAAGGCGATAATATCAATTCCTAAAACAAAACAATATTAAATCTAGAAAAGAAATTCAAAAAATCCTAAATTATCAAATAAAGGTAAATTAGATAAAATAGGAAAATATAACTAATGATAAAATAGGAAATTATAACTACTAGGATTTAAATGAAATTCTAATTCTAGCTGGGTTGACCATCTCTTTAAAGGTAGTTGACTAGCTCTTTGACCTGCAATTTCAAAGAGTCGTTTGTTTTCACCACTTTTCACTTATTGAGTTTAAATTACACACATTAGATGATTGTTATTTATTTTCTTAAATGATCAAACTACTTAAAAACACCCAAAATTTATTTAAAATAAAAAACTACAATTTCTAACATTTAACTGTGTGTTAAATTACTTAATGGTTTTTTTAAATATATTATTCTAAATCTATCATTCCCAAAATAACAAATTTTTAGATTTATTCTAATTTAAATTATATAGGTTTATTTTAATGATATTCTTTTTAATGTTATGTTTATTTAAATATATAATAATAGTAATTCAACTTAAGAAAAATTTATTTATTTTTATTCCCTTTATTTAAATATTTCAATTTAATTTACTTTATTATAATAATTTATTATGTATATATAATTTTCAAAAAACTATTTTACTATAATAATTAATCATATTTTAATTATGAATAAAAATATTATTAATATATATAAGTGTTTTAGTATTTACTAAATAATTTATTATAATTGTTTGTGTTATAATAAAGATCAAATTATAATTTAGTTATCCAGTCGAAACCCTTATTCAAGTGGAGCTACAGTTTCATATTTGTTACAATTGACCTCTCACCATCAGTAGATCTCTGTTAAAGTTAATTGATCAAAGAGTAAAATTATTTTTTGATCTTATTTTTAAATAATTTTTAAAAACTTTAAAATAAATTAAATATTTTCAATTGGATACTATTTCATCACAGCTCTTTACTTCTTCTTCTTTTACTCCACTATTGTCGATTTTTCTTCTTCTTCATGTTCTTCCTCATCCCCAACCTCCACGTCTTATTCTTCCTCATCGCCCATTTACTCTTATTCTTTTTTCCCATTTATCGCTATTTGAAAACATCAAACACAAACATCATCTTCTTCATCTCTTTGTCACCATTCATCTTTTTCCTTTTCTTCATATTTTCTCTCTCTCAACTACCGACATGATGTCAACAATTCCAAAATCGATAGCGCTTCCCTATTCCTTTCCCTTCTATCATCTGAGTTTTTGATGATTGTGGGCGGGTGTATGATAATTATAGGTTAATGCGATGGGTGCTTGATGTTTGATGATTGTAGGTGGGTGTGGTACGTGTTTGATGTTTGATGATTGTAGGTGGGTTTCTAATGGAAGCAATGAGTTTATAATGGTTGATGTGGGTAGGTGTTTGAAGAAAAAAAATTGGAAAAAAAAATTGGAAAAAAAAATTGTTTAGGGTTCATTTAATGAACCTAGAAATTCGAATAAACCCAGATCTAGGTTCATCTGAATTAACCTATTGAATCCAGATTTCTGGGTTCAAATAAGAAGGGAAAAAGAGAAGAATAAGAGCAAAAGAAGAATAAGAGCAAGATTGTGACTGGAGAGATTATGTTGAAGAGAGAAGAAATTTTTTATTTTTTATTTTGTTAATTGGGTCAACTTCAATCACTAAAGATAATTTCATATTTTCGTCACTTTAACATTATTCATTATCGAATATAACAGAATTTTGCTAACAATAGGAGGTTTAATTGTAAATGTGAAACAGTTACTCCGTCTGAATATGAGTTTCAATTAGGTAGCTAGATTTTAATTTGTTATATATTAAATTAAGTTACATAACAATTAATAGTTAGAGAATAAAAATGTCAGATTACTAGCTTTTAGACATTTTTAACTTTAAAAAATAAATAAGATTATTATACATTCAGAGGTAAAGAGAAAAAAAAAATATATATCATTCAGATTTTAGGTTTCAGTCACTATTTAGTCATCCGTTTTCAATAGTAGTATTCAGTCTTCAGACAAAAACAAACGACCCTTAAGTCTCTCATCAATATTATAAAATTTTTATTCAAAAATATAAGTCGTAGAAATATATAACTCCAATAAAATATCAAAATATTACATGTGAAATAGATACACTAGCATCTATAACAAAAATTAAGAAAAATGTACAACAATATTACTTTTGTTTTTGAAAAACCTTTTTTCATTTTTTTCGACAAAATAATTTGTATTTTTGTTTTTTTTTAATATTGGCACCTTATAAATAAAAGGAGAGAGACTTAATAAGATGAATTACTAATAGCATGACTCTAATAACTATTCACATTCAGGAGATAACAATTCCTACTAAAGGATGATTACTCCCTTTGCCTTAATATTTTAATAAAATAAAGATTGAACTAAAACCCTTTAACTTCTTGTGGTGAAAAGAAAACCCAACTACTTTTATAAAAAAGTGATGTATAATCTGTATTAATAATGACTTTATAAACCAAATAATTTTTGAATAAATTATAAATCAGCTATTTATTTGAAATTATTTTTTAGCATGAGTAAACTTTATTGATTTATTATAATGGACAACTTTTCGTTACTCGCTAATTGTTAAAGGTAACCATTTTAGTGGTAAACTGATAAAATGATTATAATATCCTTTTGTACTTGAAATAAAATTTTAAAAATAACAATAAAAATTCATCATATCTCTGAATGATTGGTGAAAATTAATTTAAAAAATAAAAAAGGTAGATAAAAAATTCAATTCG
Organism: Dimocarpus longan; assembly: GCA_022984855.1. Taxonomy (NCBI): domain Eukaryota; kingdom Viridiplantae; phylum Streptophyta; class Magnoliopsida; order Sapindales; family Sapindaceae; genus Dimocarpus; species Dimocarpus longan. Next base: position 19,231,433 of record CM041024.1, read on the forward strand.
TCGTATTTCTACGGTCTGTTTTTAAGATGACGGGTAGAAAAAATTAAATAAAAATGTTCTAATTCATTCATGATCTCTCCTCCGTCAAATCTCTCTGCCTCCACTCCCCGTCTTCTTCATCAAAATCTTCAGCTTGAAGCTGTCTTTTTCTTCTTTCCTTCATTTCTCCTTCTCCCATTCTTTCTTATCTTCAATTTCTCTCTCTCATTTAACCTCTACCCATCCTCCGTAGATGGAGCTCTGGTTGAGAACCAGAATCTGGGTACCAGCCGTGGAGACCCAGAATGGGTTTCCATTCTGTTTTGGATGAAGCTGTTCTGAACCGGGCACAACCCACTTGTGAGTCTCATTTGGAGAAGGCAGTAAAGAGATCGATGAAGGGCTCCATCACCGATTCTTCGGTTCTTGGTGGTCCCGTACCCCGCTTGGTGTTGGATGGAGATCGAGACAGATGGGAATTCGAGAAAGCCAGAGAATAATAGGATGAGGAATGTGAAGAACAACATGAGTGTGATGACGAGTGTGTTCAATGGCTTCAATCGCATGTTGAGACTCCAATTTCACGGATGGAGGAGACGGAGAAGGGACAGACGTGGTTGTATTGAAAAGTGGGATTGTTAATGTGCTGTGAAGATCCAATGTGAAGATTGGATTCCATTTTTATTTTTTATTTTTTTGATTGTTTTAATATTAATCTCCACCGTATCAATACGATGGACTATAACGATCTCTTTTTAAAAAAAATCAATTTTTAAAAAATATTATTTTTTAAAATTATTTTTTATAAATTTGTTGACCAAAACATGCATTCGAAGGTCAATTGAACTTTGGATTTTCTTTTCTCCGAGCGTCCCATCCCCCTTTAATAAAACACTCAACTAGGTTTTCTTAAGAAAACAATACTTTACCATTTAAATGTCTCACTACATGTGTAGACACTCATAGTTTATCACACGTATTATTCTTAGAATGATAAGTGTTTACTGTAAGTCTCATATCTGTTATTGATCTATTTAAGAAATAGTTTCCTCAAATATTAGCTTTTTTTGTCTTTGGATACTTGCTTACTCGATTATATGATTTAATATATTATTTAATCTTTTATTTGCTTGAAATTTATGATATATATCACGTATTTCTTTCCTATTACAATTATGTATTTTTTTTTAAATTTTTTGTATATATATAAAATTTTATGTTTTATTTTTTAAATTAATTTATAATAAAAATAAAAATAAGATCAAAAGATAAAAATATATCTAATTTTATTAAAGTTAACCGATCTAAATTAATAATGGATAGTCAAATTGTAATTTATAATTTTCTCTTAATTTTTATGTTGTTAGATAAAATAAGCACCCTGTAACAGGAAGCTAATTTGATCGGAATTTATGAATTTTATTTAAAGTCATCTATATAGATTAATTTGTTAGCTTTGTTGTTAACAATATTAATGCATCATTCATGGTTTCCTTTTGTTAGTTGTTTATTTTTGTACTTTGTTTCCAGCTTCAGTTATTTATAGCCAAACCCTCATCACACAAAAGCTTGGTTGCCGTAGATTCGAAAATATAGGTTGAGAGGGACGGCACTTTGTCGAGAATACAATGACAACTGGCTCTTGCAGGTGAGTGTCGGTTGTGCCGTTAAGACGGCGTCCACTGTGAAGGTGTCAGAACGGTCGAGAGATGCGATGGAGAAAATGTGCCAGGTGGCAGAATCTGGATGGCTCAACCAGCCCATTAATGTTACTGATACCAATAAAGTGGGTCCATTTAGAACGAGTTTAACGTGGATTCAAGTGGACTACTGTTTCTGACGCACACGTTACTAATCTACTGTGGAGGTTTGACAAGGTCATGTGCTGTCATCAGACCGGACACTTCTCGTATGCTGATGTGGAGCGTGGTACCGATGTAACTGGGCGGTGTTTTCTATGCGCTTAAAAGGTATGCGGTTGTTAGGGTTTTTATAGTATGCGGCAAGCCGTACAGTGAGAGACCCGGAAACGATACCAATCGTGGTTCTTATGCTCGTCTACATTCCACTTTCTTCAATAATAATGCGCGAATTGGTAATCTAAATAATGGTGGACATATAATAAGAATATTATATATATATATAAAAGAATTTTTTAAAAATTCTGTAAAAAATATACTTTAGAGTTTTAAATTGACAATTATTTGTTTATCATTATAAGTTCTATTTATTGATTGATAAAACAACGTCATATGATTGGTTTGATATGTCATATTAAATTGGTTGGGATTTGATATATGGTGGCCTTTTGTTTGGTGTGCTTTGGGACTAGATTAGAGTAGAATAAATAAAATAGATTATTTTTAAATTTCTTAAAAAACTAAATTGAAATTATTACAAATTGTTTTATGCTTAAATAAAATTATTTCATTACATAAGGTAGGGACATTTGGTAAAAGGACCTTAGAAAATCCAAAAAGCTCTTCTAAGAGCTTCCTCTCTAATTTTTTTTTTTCTTTTTTGGGGGTGGCGGGGGTGGGCGCGCTATGTGCGCTTCATAAAATTAAAATGAACCTACACCAAAAAGCCCATTAATTTATAAAGTCAGTCTAAAGAGGTCTAAGGAAAGGAAGAGCTCAAGGTCTAGTCGTAAAAGAAGCCCAAAAAGGGAACACGAGAGATAACACTAAGGTCAGCTTGTAAGAGAAACCCAAAGGAGAAACATATGGACAGTTCATAGGAGAAGCCTAAAGGGAAAACTCAGGGGGTAAATCTGGGGTCGGCTCCATAAGAAAAGTCCAAAAGGAAAGTCAAAAGAGAGCTATAACCACCAGCTCAATCACTTTGAGTGAAGATGAAAAAAATGTCTGAAATACTCCCGACAAGTGGTCGAAAAATGAACCATAGGGAGACTTACTTTGAAATTAAAACATAAGCCGTCATGTCATCCAATAGCCTTTTTCACCATCGAGTGGTATGGAGTTCAGGTATTACAACAAGCTTAAATAAGGTAGATACATAGGAGTATCAACAATTAGTGGGCAGATGTTAGACCCTAAGGAGCAGATGTCAAACTCCAAGTTGTAGAAAAAAAGGGATAAGACCAGGATTAGCCACGTGGCTCTATGTCAAAATACACAAATGATGATCAGTCACGTGGGTCTATTTCAAAATGTACAAATGAGGATCTGTCACGCGCTCATGTGTTAGGAAGGACAACAAAGGAAATTGACTACCAACTATGGCGAACATGAAGAAATCAAACACACTAGATGAGAAAAATGACCATATTAGAGAAAGTCTTGACTAATAAGAAGAGGAGATGTGGAAACACTAGGATCAAGTAAGGAGGCTATATATAAAGACATTGTTCCATTGCATAGGGGATGGACATTTGGTCTAAAGACGTTAGAAAATCCGAAAAGCTCTTCTAAGGGCTTTTTCTCTAAAATTTATTTGGGGTAAGGGGTGGTTTATAAAATTAAAATAAACCTATACCATAAAACCCATTAATTTATAGAGTCAGTCTAAAGAGGTCTGAGGGAAGGACGAGTTTAAGGTCTGCTTGTAGGAGAAGCCCAAAAGGAGAACTCAGGAGATAATCTTAAGATCGACTTGTATTAGATACCTAAAGGAGAAACATATAGACAGTTTATAGGAGAAGCCTAAATGGAAAATCAAGGGATAAGCCTAGGGTCGGTTTTGTAGGAGAAGTCCAATGAGAAAGTCAAAAGAGAGCCATAACTATCTGCCCATTCACTTTGAGTGAAGATGAAAAAAAATATCTGAAATACTCTCGACAAGTGGTAGGAAAATGAACCACAGGGAGACTCACTTTGAAATTCAAACATAGCCCTCATGTCATCCAATAGCCTCTTACACCGTCAAGTGGCAGAGAGTTCAAGTCTAATAGCAAGCTTAAATAAGGTAAATACATAGAGGTGTTAGCCATCATGGGGTAAATGTTAGGCCTTAGAGAACATATGTCAAACTTCAGGTTGCAGAGGATAAAGGAAAAGAACAGGATTAGCCATGTGACTCTATGTTAAAATACACAAATAAGCATTAGTCACGCTCTCACCTGTAAGAAAGGACAATAAAGGGAGTGGACCACTAACTATGGAGAACATGAAGAAATCAAACATACTAGACAAGAAAAAAGACAATATTAGGGAAAGTCTTGACTAGCAAGTAGAGGGATGTGGAAACATTAGAACCAAGTATATAAAGACATTGTTCCGTTACGTAAGGGAGGGACATTTGGTCTAAGGACCTTAGAGAATCCGAAAAGCTCTTCTAAGGGCTTCTTCTCGAACAAAGCAATTCGACTATGTAAATTCAATACACTAACTAATGCACAAGAAAGAGACAAGTAGAATTGGGGTTTATGTCTACGTGCCAACGCATGAGAAGACAGAGCAGGACTTTGTATATGAGCAATACACTGGCACGCAAATATTGATAAGCAAAATCAGAAAACATAGATTTTTTGGTGTTCACTAGTGCATTAATATTTATAAAACAATTGAATATTATAAACTCATTTTTCTCACTTAATGCCATAAATCTAGCAATTAATAATTTCTTTCAAGTCATGGCAAAATAAAAAATCAATTATCTTTCACTTAAATTGACTACAATAATCAAGATAATCAATTTGGCTCACCATAAGTTAGATATTTGTCATGTCAAATGAGATTAGAATTCGTGAATAATTTGTGTTATAGATGTTGATTATTTATCACAATAGTCGGCAATTAAGGCCGACATATTAGCCTTGTATTATACAAAGTTGCAACCTAGAGTGTAACGGATCTTTTTTAAGAGGACTGTAGAAAGAGATTTTCTTCTTATAACCCAATTTTTTCTTTTACACTTATCTAATAAATACACGAACTTGAGTCTTAAGAATATCTAAATACCTCTTAAATATATATATATATATAGAAATATATATATGAAATTCATTCTGAAAATATAAATTTAAAAATATAGACCTTCAAAATTATGCATATTAAAACAAAAAACCAAAAAACCTAGAATTTTTTATGATAAAAAAAGCTATAAGAATTATCAATGTAAACTAAGAAAATCAGAAAAGAAAAACTACATAACTCATACAAATTATAGAACCAAATTATAAAATCAGAATAGAAACAAAACCAAATTATTAAAAAATGAAAAGAAAAGAAAACGCATACAAATTTAAAGTCTGCATAACTCACTGATTTAAAAAAAATACCCAGAAACTAAACCTTATAAAACTTGACAACTAATGTATTTTTGGATTGGGTAGTGACTAATGACCGATGGAGAGTTATTTTGGACTAGCAGTGACAGAAGAGTGAAAAAGTGGCTAAATACAAAAGAGTTTAAGGTTTGAGAACCCGCAAAGTCAAAAGTGAAAAAGACTTATTTATTTTCCTCAGATCTCAGATAAAATATGTTATTATTATTATTTTTTTATGTTTTTTTCTCATTGGAGATCATTTTCAATCACTAAAAATTCACTTCTAGCTGTCTTTGACTGTCCATCACTTTGGATTCAAACAAAAGTCCATAATAAAAAATATATATATATATATATATTTACTTTAGGGTTTGTAAACACAAAACAAGAAAAGGAATAATATTAAAATTTAAAAATATTGTCGTGTAGTGTCTTTAAAAGTCCTCGTCCATTTTAGAAATAAGTTTTTTTTTTAATTAATTTTTTTAACGATTGAGAGAAAATTAAACTCATATAAAACTATCTATATTTTATATTTTAAGATAAAAGTGAGACTTGAACACATAATTTTTAGGTTCATAAAAAAATGCTCAACCACTCTTACTAATATAAGTAAAAATTGTCATTAAAAAAAAAATTGAAATTGAGTGCCAAAAGATATTTAATAGATTGTGTATAGAAATTGAAATCAGTAACATTTCTCACAAAATGCATTTACCATAAGGTCCATAACTCATAACATACTTTATGTATTTAAGAAGCACTTCAAATGTTCATTTAACTTTAGGGAATTCTAACTCAATCTATCTATCTTAGTAATAGGGTTGACTATTCCTCTAATTTATTTAAGTATATCCAACTTTTCACTCTTTCTTGTTGTTGTCATTTTAATTAACTTTTCATGTGACAAAAATGGCAAGAAATTAGGATTGGAATTTTAGAAATACCAAATAGAGGTATCCTTTGAGAATCTATCTTGAAATTAAAGGTAGATCATTAGTACTCCAATCTGCATTAACTTGAGAATCACTACAACTGAAATTGACATATCAACCTTTTGGGAAAAAAAAAAATGACAATCACAATTAAGTGAATAAACTATATGGACATGAGTGAAGTCTACATACTTTTCTAAAGAGGTGTCTGGAGCTTGTAGCAGCTCAATGGTAAGTGTCTTGTTCTTTTCCCCCAAACGAGCCTTCAATTTGAAGAGGATTTACTTCTAAGTTAGTTTTTGTATAGGGTCATGCTTGTGGCATGTACTTACTAGATTTGTATGAATTTTGTCTTTTGACGAATTCTTGTATATATAACTTTACATATGGACATGAGTGAAGTCTACATACTTTTCTAAAGAGGTGTCTGGGGATTGTAGCAGCTCAATGGTCAGTGTCTTGTTCTTTTCCCCCAAACGAGCCTTCAATTTGAAGAGGATTTACTTCTAAGTTAGTTTTTGTATAGGGTCATGCTTGTGGCATGTACTTACTAGATTTGTATGAATTTTGTCTTTTGACGAATTCTTGTATATATAACTTTACAGGCAAAGAAATTGAAATTTCATTTGAAAAAACAAGTACATAAAAAGAAGTCGAAAATTTAATTTTAAATTTTAGTATGTTTGCAAGATTACTTTTACTTATAAAATTATCACTTATAACTTAATTTATGAAATAATTTACTCACGACATTAGTATATGTTTAGTAATTAAATTAGTTTTTTTTTTAACTATCATAATAAAAAGTAAAAAAAATATGTTTGATAAATTAAGAAAATAGACATAACTATTAAAATATAATCTATATATGTATTTTTATTATTGTAATTAGTCTTAGAAATAACCGAAATCAAGCAGGATCGAACACTGATAGCGCGGCTTGGGGAGTAGCTCCCATTTTGAACGGAGCGACACACACATAAGTGAAAGAACGATCCACGTCTAGGGAAGAGGGGTCCACACGCAGATAGGAAAAGGCAATTACAATTTTTGTGACGCAGCAAAGGCACAAGCGACTATAGCATATTGTTTTTCAACCTATCTTTCCCTTTGTAAAATGTAATTATAGACATGGCTCTTATGAAGATCGTTAAAAAAACAAAAAAATGGAAAAAGCTCCTTTTATCTTTTTTTAAGTAATATAGATAGGCATGAAATCTTTCGTGATCCACGCAAACTTATCGTTCACATGCAAGCCGGTAAATTGCAAAACTAAGCAACAGCTTGTTGCATGGTTGACTAAATGTACTTGTGTTCATCTTAAATTCCAAGCTAAGCATGTCGTTGAAAATTAAATCTGTGATAATGGAGGAGAAAACAAAATGGGTTCAATTCAATCATACGTTTTCCAATCTATCACTAGAGAAAGAATAAGTAAATTGACAAAGATGGATTACTCGCAAGGCTTCAAGAATTGTCCAACGAAGAGAGACATCCAAAAAAGGAAGATAGTTGGCCAGCTACAGCATGTGATTCTCTCTCCAATTTACACATGGGACGGCATTATAAGGGCTATGTAGAGGCTTTGTCAATACGCATAGCAGTGACTCCAGTTTTTGACAACCATCTTGTTGAATTTGTGGATCATTGAAAAAAAAAAAAAAAAGGAAAACTCCAATGAGAGGTGAGAGCTCTTTATCATTGTTCACATAGGACGGTACATGTTTCAAATTCTTAATATGGAAGTAAAAAAAAATTGAAAAAAAAAATTATGGATCATTTTACCTTACAATTATGGATGGTTCTATTGCCAATATATATATATATATATATATATTTCCACACCCAATTACTCCCTACACTCAATTTATAAATTAAATATTTGATATAAAATATCAAAACGTTTCACAAGTAATAATAATCACTTGAAACAAAAACAAATCTAGTTAGATGCAATAACAAATAATCAAGAAAGCCAAATTGGAAATAATTAACAATTCAATAATTACTATAATATAATTTTGAGTTATAAGAAAATATTTTAATATAATTTTATTAAAAAATATTTAAATAATTTTGATGAGATTTTTTATATGCATCATAAGAAAGATAAATAAAACATCTATAAAAAGAGTTAATTTTTTAATTATTCAAATAATTTTTATAGTGAACCGTATTCAAATTATTGTTTAAGAACTTAACGACTAGCCCTAAGTACTTGTCGAGAAGTCATTTGAACAACACCCTGACAATCCAAAAACCCTCAAAACGGGGATTCTAATTTTCAAGTCAACTTCTCGATTGAGTTTGATTGACTAAATAACTCGAGGCTTTGTGACACTAGTTATGAAGCCTTTTTTTTTAAAAAAAAAAAATTTGAGACACCAAAACAGGACGTGGCTTTGGGGACACTAGAACGATGTCGGTTTTGGTATCTAGTCTTTTTTTTTTTTTAAAAAAAAAAAATTACAAACGAGAAGCAGATCAATACACTAGCTCAAACAAACCCCCCGAAATGCTATACTAAAACGATGCCATTTTTTATGTTCAATCTTTTTTATTTTTAAATTCATAAATATAATGCAGATCAATACACCAGTTCAAAGCCCAACCCACAATACCATATTAGACCCTTACTTTGATCGTCAGTCTGCCACCACTACTGATATCTCGCCATCATGTTCCCTATCGTTGCTGTGGTAAGTTTGTTATACGGGTTTTTTTTTTTGATTGCTTATATTAATTATTAAGTTGTTAATAGTTTGTTTTATGAATTATGACTAGACGATGTTATTTTAAGTACATTCCAATCGGAAGGAAAATACAAGTTTATACAATTTAGAGGTCAGGTGAGCGTGATAGGATGCCAAAATGGTGACAACCATCCTTACCTTTGCTTCTAATAGCAACTGCCAAGTTCAAATGCTCAAGATCACATTTGTGGCAATTCCCCCCCCCCCCCTACTATTTGTTGAATGCCCCTTCAGCTTTTTATGGATTGACTTTTCCCGTTCTTGAGAGTTGATCTTTAAACGGCACCACAACATCAATCGTTACTAATTTCAATTATACTCTAAACTCACCCCAGCCATTAAGAAACAATTCAGAGGTCATGCGGATGTTGTTATGTTGTCGGAAACGATATAACTTTATAAGAAAGCTAGTCAAAAGGCATATGATTCCTTTCCCAAAGTAGACTTGCAACTTTGAATTGAAATCTTGTACATTAACATGTGAATAAAAATGAATCTGCCTAAAGTGTCAGTAGACACACGTCAATTAATTATGACTTGATAAATTGTGAGTAGGCACCTTTGCTTAGTATAAAAAATATTTATACGAAGCCAGGGGGAACCAATATTAGAAATTTCAGTTTATAAATAAGGTTTTTTGAAAATGATCACAACATTTTTTGGAGCAAAGTCACTACCTTCCCATGCAAAAATCAAAGCAGAAAATAATTGTAAGACAGAAAGCATGTTCAATTTACAGATTATGTATTGATGTTGAAAGACGTCCAACCACAATTTCTTGCACATTGCATCTACTGAATAGGCCACTTCTTCTGGTTACCTCTTCCATCCAGGCTCCAGCAAGGCAGCAACCGAACAGAAAATTTTTCCATGCTTATAAAACAGGTAATTGTATTAAATATATGTACACAAATAACTAAACCACAAAACACAGATCGTCTTGTGATGAAAAGCCGAGAAGGAGCCAGCCACTTAATAGTAAATTGACTGAAATTTACATTTGTGGTACTCCAGTTTTAACAACTAGAAAAATAAATAAGCATTCTTTACACAGAATAGCAAAGGATTTGGAGAAAAAAAAAAAAAAGCAGAAAAGAATGAAACAACCATGATTCTTACCATCTGTAACATCTGAATGATGATCTATTGAATAAAACAACTTCTTTTCCTTTTCTCTTTTGATCGTGCAGCAACAATCTGACTTGGCTACTTTTGTGGCCTATAATTTCCCTTTCTCGTCATCCTGGCAAGTTCAAGCAAGCTTTAGAAAAAAAAATAATTACTATAATTTCCCTTTCTTGTCATCCTGGCAAGTTCAAGCAAGCTTTAGAAAAAAAAATAATTACAGCTAGAGCCAACTAGTCCTGTCAAATCTAAAGTATTTGATCATATGTAGTATAAATGGATTTTTTTTTTAAAGCAGTATAAATGGAACTTAACAGGAGTCAAAGTCCTATTAAATGCTTCCCAACCAATTTTTAACTCAAAATAATCCAACAGACTTGCACCTATTTGATTTTCAAAAAAACAATTATTCACGTGCATATGTTCTGCGCAAATACATAGTCCTATTGCATTTGGTTGGACAATAAATTTGTGCGCTTCACTTCAAAATGGCAAAAAAATAACATCTCACAGGCACAACGACAAGAACTACAAGAATGTGAAATGTTGCAGTGTCCTCTGACTAGAGTCATAAACAATCTAATAAGGGTTTTTAAACACAAAATATTAACAAGTACTTCACTATTATCAGATTAAATCTAATCCACTGACCGACCTACTGAGAGAAAATATATTATCAGGATAACAGACCACTCCAAAAAGATCATGGCTCACACAGCTGAGTAAAAGAAAAAGAAGTGAATTGTGCTTACTGAACTGTCCACCATCTTGTCTAAATCATCATCGAAACCCCCATCATCACCATCATCTGCAAAATCTGATACTGGCAGCATGTTATATATATATAAAAGACAAAATTTAAAAAGCTTAAGTTATCCCTGTTGTTTTCATAGGTCTTACACCAAATAATTTGTATCTTATTGAAGCATTATGTATCTAAAAAGAACTGACCAAAACAGCCTACAAATCAATAGCAGCAAACATTATGCTACCCAACAGGGTTGAAGAATTTATAAACAAAATTCAAAGATAAAATCTTATTGTCCTGTTAAATGAGAATGATTCATTTAGGAATTATACAGACACTGCAACTAGAATAGTAGCTCATGCCAAAAAAAAAAATGCTTGGAATAGACATTCCACTCAGGTTGTGTAGGTTGATGGTTCGTCACAAGTCACGACAATGTTGTATACATGCCATATTCATTCACAACAAAGTTTTATGAATAGAGATGCCCAAAGGCAGGGGAGGAAAGTGAATCTAATGAGAAAAGGGTGCTGTACAAAGAACAATTATTTTGTCAAAAAACTTTGGTCCAGGTGTTAGCCAATCATTTTATTCAAGTACCATGGTTTACAGGTTAACATGTCAATAAGTATTGTCATACCTAGGTCTTCATCACTATCACCCAGGAGGAATACATCCAAGTCTTGTTCTCTAGCCGATGAGGTTGGAGTTATGCTCTGCTGATTCGATTGCTTCGCCTCTGGTTTAGGAATTATTCCAACTTTCGGAGGGTCTTTTGTCACATCTTTGATTTGTTCTGAAGATTTGAGTTTAACTTCTTCCATGTATCGCTTCTCGTAGCTAGAAGGAAAGCACAAGAAAGGACAAATCAACACACAGAGCAGACATAAAGAAAGGAAAAGGAAAGAAAGAAGAGAACCGGACGTAAAGAACCATGTGGTCCAGTAAGGGAGATTTCCAAAAGTACTATAGCTTCCAAACACATGTATTAGTACGTAAGCAAGCATTTACATCAACATCATATGCTTGTGCAGATCATAGCATATTATCATGCATCTTCAGAGGGAAAGTAAGATGTGAAACGGGTCGAAATTGATCTAATATTCTAGTTATGACGGCCAAATCTACACAAGCTATACAAGTAAAAGCGAGAACTGAGGCTTCTCATGAAGACAAAGTTACTTACGGTGCCACATGGTTATTAACCAAAATAAAATATATCCTCCAAAACTTCCTTTCTTTCATAACACGAGGGCACAATTCATATCTTAACTTGGAAATTTCCTGCAGTTGAGCATTAAGAATGTTATAGTATCACATATTAGAGTACAAATTCGAAGAACAAACAATGCAACTAAACGTTCACAGATATTAACATCAGCACACACAAGCCCATCCGTTATCTGCAATATACTAAACATAGCAAAATTATACCCTAGATATTTTTTTCAAAATTAGAAATGCATTTTTACGATAATAATATTCCTAGACATGTCCTTTTAACAATATATCTCTTTCTAAAACCACATAAATGGTATCTATTAAAAGAGAGCCAACCTTGACCGTTGAAAGAACAAGACTGGCATGCTTCTCTTGCCATTCATTAAGATCCAAGCTAATATTTGACACGGTGGGAACATCACATATCGGCGAATCATCTGTATATCAGAGAAATCATCCAATTATTCCGATGACATGGATATATCAAGTAACAATCCATTGGTGAACATGGCAGAGTATACAAACCTCGTAATGGAAAATGTTGAAAAGTGGTGATATTGATCTCCTTGACGAACTCTCTCAACTCTTCCGTGACTCCAAAGGTGTGGAGATCGTCGTCTCGTTGGTGCTCATCGCCAGTTGTGATATCCTTGAAAGCGAGAGACTTGATCTGGTCGGCTCGCTTAGCGGCTTCGGCTTTGAGAAGATCGGCTCGCTTGGAGGCCTCGGCAGCGATCTCCTTGGAACGCTTTGAGGCATCGGAGACGAAGTCGGAGAGCTTGGAGGAGCCGAGCGAGAGGTCGGAGGATCGTCGGGCCGCTTCCTTCGTCAGCTCCTGAGAACGCTTAGCCGCTTCCTCTGCGAAGCTCCGAGCTTTGTTCCACAGCTCCATTCTCAATCGCTACTGCCTCTTACATGTGTTTTTTCTTATCAGATATTCAATCATATATGGTAAATACATAACGCGAAGTCAAACAACATTACAATAAAATAATTTTTCAGGAACTATCATCCACTACTCAAAGTATTATGAAACTAAATAAATTATTATTGTTATTATTTTAAACTATGGATTGGAGGTGTGTCCAAATTCATTGAAATTAAATATTATCTCAATAGTGAATATCCATTATCGATTGCATTTTTGCTTTTGCAATCATAGTGAGCAACTGTTAGTAGGGATGGCAAAAATATCCGATCCGATCCAAACCCGAAAAAATCCGGTTTATTTGGAATGGGTTTGGGGCCAAAACAATTGACTTGGGAGCGGGTTTGGAGCTAAAAGGTTGACCCGCCTGGGTTACCGGGTCAAGAACGGGGCAAACTTTTTTGCCCCGACCCGCCCCATTAACCCGGTATATAAATTAAAAACAAAAAAACCTAACAGGTAACAACAGCCACTTCTCCAATGTTTGAAAGCATTGAGATGGATTTTTAGCATGGATTTTTGTAATGTTTTCGATTATTTATTTATTTAGTGTTTGTAACGAAACTTGATTATATTGTTACTATTATTTTAGTATTTATGACTATATAGTATTAATATTTTGGATTGTGTAATGACATTTCATCATGAATATAGTAAGTTTTTTGATATTTATTATGTTTTTTTGTTTAAATATTTGTTTTAGTTAAAAACTAAATCGGGTTAATGGATCGGGTTCGGGACAAATTCCTTCAATTGGGTTTGGGTTTGGGGCAGAAAGTGGTAATTCGTTTGGGGCAAGGGTCGGATTTGAAGCATCTTTCAAAAATTTCAAATCAGGTTCGAAAGGGATAAAATTTGATCCGATCCGATCCGTTGCCATCCGTAACTGTTAGTGCAGTTGGTTGTATGTCTCCCCACTTCAGTCTTCATATGAGATTGAATACATTATCCTTCTTGATCGATATTAACAAATATTATCGTAGTTTGCCATCTTTAGTTTGTCACTGTGTAATTCAATGGTTTAATGGATTCTCATTCATCTGTTAAATACAATTAGTAAATATAAACAATTAAAATCTATAACAGGTAAATATCAAAAATAAGTATAATGATGTACTAAAAAAAAAAAAAAGTATAATAAACAATATAACGTAACACTGGTTTAAATAAAATATTGTATTCGAAACAATATACGTAGAACATTATACAATTAAAAAAGAGAAGATTCCAAAATCTCCATCTGATTTAAATGATTTCATAGATTCTTATTGGCATGGAAAATAAGGGTAGGAAATATAAACAATTGAAAACAATAATAGGTAAATATCAACAATAATTATAATAAGCAATATAAATTAACAATATTTTAAATAAACTATTGTATTTGAAACAAAACAATATACGTACACAACACTATACAATTAAAAAAGAGAAAATTTCAAAAAAATATCCTTCTGATTTCAGGAAATACCATCTATATTTTATTGTTGTTTCTACATAGACCAAAAACATCCCTAATATTTTTTAAAGTACCAAAAACATCCCTCAAATTAGATGTAGGTTATTCTTCATTTACTTGTTAGGGATAATTTTTACTTTTAATTTAAGCTATTTAAATAAGATATTTTGATAAAATAATCCTGAATTAAAGATATATGAATCCTAAATTCATATTATATAATTCAAAATGTGTAAATTCAAGGTTTTTTTTTTCCCTTTTTTTTTTAATCAATTTCAATTTAAAAATAAGACTAAAAATATTAGTAAATTTTATAAAATAAATTTTAATTATATATTTAGAAACAAAAAACTTTTATAAATCTAAAATTTAAATCACAAAAATTTAAATCACCAAAAGAAGCCTAAATTGGAGAAACTAACTTTCTCCGTCTAGTTGGCTTTCGATGAGATCTAGAGTTCTCTAGATATCACTAGAGGATGCTAAATGAAGCGACAACTTCCTTCGATCTAATATGGAGGAATCTTCATATCGGAGAAAGTTTCCTCTAGATTGGATCGCTTATTCTGGTCATTGGAGGGGTGGTGAAGGCCACCTTCATTGGTGATAGAGGCCGTCTAATGAAGGTGGCCTTCAACACTCTTCCATCTTTTCATTTTTCAAAAAATATTATTTAGGAAAATTTATAGATTTTACCCAAATAAAAAGAATTTTTTTTTTTTTTACTCAGATTTTTAATAAAATTTGTTTTTGACCTCTCAAACAAATTATTTTCATTGTATACCTAAGATTACCAAAATACCTTAAGTTTCTATTACCCAAATGCCTAACTTGGAAATTATGAAAACAACTTCTTCTTCTTCACAATATCCTTCATATTTCCTCTTTTCATTCTTCTCCATTTATGGTTTCTAATCTTTAATTCACTATTGCAGCCAGCCGAAAATCAACCTAGTAAGGGATTAGTCATTCAAGTTTCTTCATCTATTGGAGGTTTTTGATGTATTCAAGTTTCATCCATTGAAGATTTAAAAGTTTCTTCCTCTATTTGAGTGTTAAAGGTAATGTATGTGTTTTTTTTTTTTTTTTTTGGTTTTTTGGATTGTTTTGTTCATATTGCAAGTTAAAAGATTTTAAGAATATTTTGGTTGTGATGTATATAGTATTTGTAAAAATTTGTGACGGAATCTATAAAATCTGTAACGAAATCGATTTTTCATGACTGATTAATGAAAAATTGATTGAAGAGGTGTACCGAGTTTTCAGTGACTGTAAAACTGATATCGATTTTTCAGTCATTGAAAAACCGAAATTAACAATTTTTTTAGTGACTGATATTTTATGTTTTGAATGTTGTATATCGAAACGTATTATATGTGGTTAGATATGATTGTATTTATTTTATTTTATTTTATTATATTTGGGTGGAGAGTATTATGAGTGTACAATCGATGCGTTTAACTCGGTTTTTAATGGAGTAAAAAATTGGTTCCAGTTTTTTTGTCCACTTAAAAATCGACTTAGGCAGTGTTAGCATAATTCTGATATTTTTTGAGTTGTTGATACTGGGTGTTCTTTATAGTGTTAAATTTGATTAGATACGATTATATTTTGTAATGTTGTCGATTAAAATGAGACTAATTTATTAATAATATTATTTGATTCGAACGTTACAGGAATGACTCAAGAGATGATTGTAATCAACTTTGACGGAAAGTGGAATGGATGTAATTACGTTGAAGGAGAGTCGATCATGTGTGGGGTCTACAAAAATAGTAGTTTTTCATTATTGGTGGACGTTGTGTCAGAGAGGCTAGTATTGATAGAAGAATGTATGATATATGTATATATTATTTACTACAAAGTATGACAAATGATCAAGTTAAAAAGATACGCATTATGTCCGATCTTGGTGTTGTTGGTTTGATGGCGATAAAAAATATTGATGTTAAAAAGATTTATGTCGATAAGATTGATGTCGATAAGATTGCGAAAGCTTTTAGAGCTGAGATTAATAGACGTACCATTCATCCAATTGTCACTGACTTAATACCAGACAAAAGGCATGACGAGGTAGATACAGATAGACTTGTAAATCCGCATATGGTTGAAAGTTATTTTTATCTTACTTCAGGTATTGGAAGCAATCAGGTTGATACTTTTACCGCCTCATTTACATCTACAGAAAGTTTCATTTGCGACGTTAATGATGATTATATGAATTATGATACTGATGATGAAGATCGGGACATAAATGATAATGGTGATAGAATACGGGATAGTGATGAAAAGCAAATTAAAGATAGTGATGAAAAGGAAACTCGATTTGATGATGTCTCTGAAGAAGAAAGGTTTCTAGAAATAAGATTTTCTGGTTTAGAATTTAAGAACAATCATTCACAATCATACTGGATTATTCTTGGTGTAGAACTGGGTGACATTGAGGCTACTTCAAGCGCTATGTCAAATGTCTACCAACGTTGTACGTTATATAAGGGAGTATTCTTTAATAGTAAAGAAGAAATAAGTATAGCTATTTGAGAATATGCTTTGAAAGCGACGTTTGAATATCGGGTTAGACATTCAGACATAAAGCGATTTCAGGCCGGTTGTAAGGATTAAGCTTGTAGCTTTATAGTTCGTGCAAGATATAGAAAGGGTTGCTCGATGTGGTTGTGTTGAAATATGAGGCGGAACACACTTGTCGTCAGACAACTATGGAATCACATATGAAGAGTGTGAAGGTTATTGTCATCGAAAAATTGTATGCCGAAAAAGTGAGGAGAGATATTTATACACCTAATCGTTTGATTGGAGAGATGCTAGGGTAATATGGAGTTCAGATCTTATACAACAAAGCTTGGAAGACTTTATAATATGTAAAGAAACTAGCATATGGACAAACGGATGAATCATATCAACAGCTTTCATCCTACTTTGAGATGTTAAAACTATCAAATCCTAGCACAATGATGGCAATTAAGAAAGATGAAAATAATCGATTTTTGTATTCCTTCGTTGCACTTGGAGCTTCCATTGATAGTTTTCGGTCTTACATGAGACCGGCTGTTGCTGTTGATGTCACTCATTTGAAATGTGAATATAAAGGGGTGATTTTTTTTGCTGCATACAAAGATGGGTCGGAGATGATTTATCTTATTTTTTTATAAATTTACTGATGGAGAGTCGACTGTTATAGACTTGGCTTTTAAACAAGTTGCAAAAGGTGATCGGCTGGTTAAACGATTTGCTTATTGTATCCGATCGTCATAACAGTATAACGAATGTGGTGAAAGCAACTTTTCCTGAAGTCTCACATGTATTATATTTTTTCCATCTATAGCAAAACCTTAAGCAACATTGTAAAAAGCGTTTGGATGTAGAAAATACATTTTACAATGCAACATACTGTTATATGTCTGAGGAGTGCAATGGAATATTAGAAGAAATGCGAGTGTTACATCTGAAGACACATGGAACTTTGGTTAAGGTTGGGGTAAGCAGATGGTTACGAACACATTATCCAAAAAGAAGATATGAAATGATAACCACCAATATTACAGAGTCGCTTAACAATTGCATGATGCAAGCATGCCATTTACCAATATAACTGCACATGAATATATAAGAAATGTATTGCAGAGATGATTTAATAATAAACGTGTTACTGCTGAGAAGCTCACAACTTATGTTACCTCCGCTGCGTACAACCGTATCATGTTAATAAGAGATTTATCAACAGAAAGTAATGTACATCCCATTACAGAACCGTTCACGTACAGTGTTATGCATCATAGCAAAGGAGCTACAATGGTTAATATTTAATAGCACATATGTACGTGTAAGCAGTGGAACCTAGATCAGTTGTCATGTGTTCATGCATGTGTTGTGGCCAGGTATGGTAATTGTACGCTGTTGTTTTCGATATTTTACTACATATCATAACACTTAAATTTCTGATACCTATTAGGTTCAAGGGCGTCAATTGTGATACACTTTACAGTCAGTATTATAGCACAGAGTGATTGAAAGCTGCATATGCAAGTCCGATCAATTCGATCCCTAAATTAGTCAGTTTGAATGTTTTTGTGGAAGTTAGAAGCATGGTTGTACTACCACCCATAGAGAAAAGACAATTAGGTAGGCTGAAGGAGGTTCGGATTCCTTCAGTTGGGGAAGATCGTCATAGAAAAAAGTATGGAAGATGTGGTCAGAGGGGACATAACCGTCTTCGTTGCCTTAACCCACCTACTTTTACTAGCGGAGAGACGAGTGCAACAATGGATACGGAAGCTAGCACGAGCACAAATGTTAATGAAAATGTCCCACCATCCTGAAGATACCGTTAGTGTCATAAGACTAGACACAACCAATGTTGATGTCCCCAATAAGGACGACAATATGGGTCACGACACGACAGGTCGACACGAATTCATGAAAAATAAATGGGTATGAGTTTGAGTTAAACGAACTCGTGTCGTAATCGTATCAACCCGTTTAACCCGTTTATTAAACGAATCGAATCGGGTTTGGTTAAACAAATCGCGGGTTGACACGATTAAAATTGGGTCAAATTATAATTTAATATATTAAGAGGGTTAAGATGTAATTATGCATATATATATATATATATACATTTAACAAATCCCCAACAGTCTAACACTTTTACTAATAATTTGAAATGTCTGTCGATAGCCACTTACATCAGTGACCACCACTTCGATCTTTCTCCTCATTCCTCAAAAAACAGCCACACGACGACACCACTGACGACGGCACCAACACCGAAGACATCGCGAAGACCTGACGACAACGTAGTGATCTAATGTGACGACAGCCCGACGACGACACGACCCTGACAACAACAGGAGACCCGACGACAGCCCAACGACCCCGATGACGATAGGCAACCTAACGACTACTCGAAAACGCGACGACCCCGACGACGTGACGACCTCGACGATGACACACGACGACAGGTGACCTGATGACACAACGACGACGACACCATCCAATGGGTTGTTGTGATTTTTAGATGTGTGATGATATGAAATTTTGTTTAGTTGATTTAATGTGTGGGTTTTTATGGGTTGAATTAGTTGTTTAAATGTTTGTTTGTAAATTATTTATTATATTTGTGTTTGATTTTGTTGTGGTTTTTAAATGTGAATTATGTGGAATTTTATGTAGTTGATTTAATGTTTAGGTTTTTATATGTTAAATTAGGTGTTTAAATATTTGATTGTGAATTATTTATTATATTTATGTTTAAATTGAGTTTGATTTTGTTGTGGATTTTACATGTGGATGATATGAAATTTTATGTAGTTGATTTAATGTGTAGATTTTCATGTGTTGGAATGTTGAATTAGGTGTTTAAATGTTTAATCGTGAATTATTTATTATATTTGTGTTTACATTGAGTTTGATTTTGTTGTGGTTTTTAAATGTAGATGATATGAAATTTTATAGTTAATTTAATGTGTAGATTTTATAGTTGATTTAATATTTAGTTGAAATATTATTTATTATATTTGGATTAAACGAATTAAACGGGTTAAATGATTTAAATGATTAAACGAGTTAAACGAATTCGTATCGTGTCAGTCGTGTATAAACGAATTCGTATCGAATTCAAAAATATCGACCCGCATCTTAAACGAATTCGTGTCGAATTTGTCGAATTCATAAACGAATCGAATCGAATACAGCTCAACCGGACACACCAACCCGACACGCCAACCCGACACGCCAACCCTTTTTGCCATCCCTAGTCGCCAACGATTTCCTACTCTAAATCCAGAGGTAGATAATGATGAAAACAATTATTAGACATTGACATTGAACTTCTGTTTCATGTATATTTTATTTTGTTAAATATATATTATATTCGGATCGGTTATTTAGTTTCTAATGAATGAATGAAAATTTATTCATAATGCACTGTCATTAAAAACATGACAATATTTAAAGATCAGTTGACATGTAATAATGAATAAAGTTTAGTACTTAAACATAAAATTGCGTCTTCAACCACTAATCGGTAACTGTGAACCTTCAATGTGTTGAAAAGAGGGTGAAAAGGGAAGGAGAAACGAAATCGATTTTTCAGTGTTGCTAAGAAACCGAAATTGATTTTTGATCAACTATAAAACTGATCACACATTTTCTTGATTTCAAGTCAAATCGATTTTTTATGGCCGTTGAAAACTTGAAATCGATTTTTTAGACGTTGTGAAAAACTGAGTTAATTACTTTTCTTTAATATTTTCTTCCTAGACGACTTTATATGACTAAGAAATCACCCCCAAAATTGCATCAAGTTAACCAATTGACATAAAATTACGCAAATAACAAACTTAATTACGCGACATGGTGACATAGAAGTAACATAGGACAATCACATGATAATATTTCAACACAAATGTATTAATGTTGATCCATCAACTATGTTTGTGGGTAATGATGACCTGTTATGAGATACAACATTATTTCTATTGTTTTTGCATCTTTTTAGTTGTTCAGAACCATAAAAGAGAGTGAAAAGAGGAGTAAATTTGGAAGAAAAGAGACGATCGATTTTTTACTATGCCTGAAAAATCGATTTTTCAGGCATTGTGAAAAATGGAGTTAATTACTTTTCTAAATTTTTCCATCTTATCGGTTTTTCACTATAATGAAAAACTAATTTTGATCTTTAAACTATAATAAAAAATCGATCCATTAATTTTAAACTATTTTTATTGACCTTTAATACGTAAATACATAAAATTACGCAAAATGATTTAATTAATGAACATATAAATGACCCAAAATTTTATTTATATACAAGATCCTCATTAGAGTCTACTGTCCATTTCCCAAATTCATTTACTTTATACATTAGCGTCGAAAACATATATATATATATCTCATGCAATCTCTACCCTCAATGCAATGACGTCTACAGCTTTATCGAGTTCTCTTGATTTCCATGTACTCTTTTTAGACTGTAAAAAGTCACGTATATATATATGGCCACATATGTTCCATAACTCGTCCTATATCATTAATAAATCAATTAAATATCATAACAAATAGACTATAAATATATATTAATTCAATTATAAATTTGCTCACTAATCGGATTGCTTAGGCATGACTGATCTATCAAGATGCTTAACTTTCCATCGCTTATCCACAGTTGGCATATCTATCTAAGTCTTCTTATAAAAGTCTATGAATCGAAACAGAATGGGCATGAAACACACTAGCAGCTCAAGTGGCTGGAGCCTTTCGGCTATGTCAACATTTGTCAGGGAATCATATATTAATATTTTCTGCTCTCTTAGGCACACCTGGCAGAGGATTCAATGATTTTGATTCGGACTACACGATAGTAACACCCGTAGTTTGAAGATGTCAGTGCTATAGGACTAGTTCGGATGATCAAATAAAAAATATTAATCTTCGAACAATACTTACATTGTCAACACGCCACCACGGAACTGCTGCGTCTATCTACCCACAACCGAATGCATGTCATTCTGGCAGTACAGTAGTTGTAGCCGGATCAAATTTTATATCTTTGCTGACGTATTGCTAATTATAATACATTGTCATAAAAGCCTGCATGATAAAAATTAAACATGTTATTTAATTTTTGGGACACGTAAAATGAAATTATAAATGCATAACTGACTAAAATGTAAACACTTACAAATAAAGAATTGTCATAGATGGCGTATCTACGGTACTCAGCCTCATTCCACCACTTTTTTTGTAAGCACATCAAATATGAATCTATGTGCTCATTAGTTAATCATAGGTTTTCGTTCTCGAGGGTGACCAATATGATCGGTATCACGCACCACCCACAATGATCAATCGCATGCCTAAAATTCAAAAAGAAAAAAAAATAAAAATTATTGTAAATTTTCTTACATTAACAGCTAGGATGAAAGAATAATTTGTTTTTTTTTTTTTTTTTCAATACTTGAGGTTCAAAGATGTTGAAGTTTTGTATTCATTACAAACAGCCTCTACGGGGTCTATAGACTCCGCCACCTCCTCAACCTGCTATTGGGCCACTTTCTTTTTCTTTTACGCCGGTCCAGGATCCGTGTATAGCATCTATAGAGGTGCCGCTGGCTTGGTCTTTCGTTTGCCCCGTTCCTAGATACTCTCATCCTACAACTGTAAGCAAATAAAAAACATCAATTACACATTTACAATTATATGTCAGACTACAACATATTGATATACTATGTCTACCTGGTCATGACCACGCTCAGCCTCTGCATCTGATAGATCTCCTAAGTCCTTCTGAGAGTCAGACTGGATCTCTTACTCTTCTAACTGATGGAGTGACTAGTGAACACCCTGTGACTGAAGGACCTCTTGATTCTCCTGATGGCTGACTGATTGGCTTGCATCGATAGGTGACTGATGAACCATCTCGTCCTCATGGAGAGGTGACCAATGGACCTCTTCGTCCTGATGTGGTGCTGGTGCTGGTGACGGACAAAGCTTCCACCATTATCATTGTCATTATCGTCGTCATCTGGATCATGGCCACCAGCCGGAGACTTAGAAATTTTTAAATGCTGGATCAAGGTTGTCTTTTACCTCTTATCCATCCTACTTAACTTCTTATGCATTACCTTCTGTAAATCCACAATATTCTCAAACAACTGTTTCACCTGTAGAATAGAATCATATATATCATTTTATACAATGCACACAATTTTAAAACATTTTGACAAAGTTTTCGTTGTTTTTTAAGTATCCAAGGAAATATAACCTGCATATTTAAATTATACTTTGTTTATCATATTTAGAGATTCCGTCTCTCTGTCCCACTCCATACTACTATATAACATGTCCACATCTTTTGCATTTACTACAATGAATATTGTTAACGTCGAAAAATGGTTCCCTTAGTCAACAAGGTTGTTTTAGGGCCCAAACTGCAGTTTCGGATGTTCAGTTGAATGCATGTAAAGTAGTAAGAATGAGAAGGAAAGGTTAGAGGCGAGGAGAAGAGACACGGAGGATTTTTAGAGTGGTTCGACCCAAAAAAATGCCTACGTCTATTGTTCACTCTCTCACTATTTTAGCAGAGTACCGACACTCAGAAATTGGATCCCCTTTACAGTGAAAATCGTCCCCTATTTATAGAGGAAGGGGACATGCTACAGTAAAACTGAATAAGACAAAAGTAAACAGTTAGCTACAGTTACAATGATAGACAACATTTAATGCGCCGGGATCTTAATTAATGCGGCTGACAGTGCATTAAATGCGGTCGAAATGTGGTCGAATCCGTCGCTTCTGAGGTCTGTCCAAGGGAGATTTCTGATGACTGGGTCGGATATGTCATGATGGGCTATTGAAATCTTGATCATAGCTTCTGGTGGATATTACGTGCATGACAAGCTTTAGAACTGTACCCTGCATGGCACCTTTGACCTCTGTTGACTGGGACTCTTAGAAGCGAGGTGGGGATGGATCTTCCAGCAGATGAAGTATCAAGTCGGCTAGGAGAATAAATGAATCTCTGATAAGTCTGGCTACCTGGAGAGTCGAGGAGGCGGATTTCAGGTCAATATGTCCACGACCGGTCATGGCGGTGAGGCGGGCAATATTGTGAGTGAAGGAGCCGGTATGCGGCCACGCTCAAAGATTAGCGGTTAGTTTAGCTGGAGTATCTTGGGCGAGGAGGACTTGTGCATATGTCTGACGGATGGCTCCTCTTGGCAGATATCTCAAACGGACAGAATCAGCGAATAGACAGGCGGCTTGTCGTGGCGGATAATCTGGCGAGCAGGCTTAGCGGACACGGCCAGTAGCCAGCGGTCAGACTGAACGAACATAGCTGACGGATAAAGTCGACTGTGAGAGTGGCGGATGAAAATAACGGTCAGAGATAACGTTTAGAATTGGCGCCTGCGGTCAGAATCAGCGGATAGGTTGAGCGATAGCGATTAGCGATCACGAATGGGCCTTCCGTCAGAAAGGTGGGTTGGAAGAGATGGCGGATAATTGGGCCTCCTAGCCACGGGGCCTGCACTGTAGATCTTTCTGGGCCCGATTATTCTGATCGCTAAATTATCCATAATAGATATTCACTAAATAATCATATAAATA
Organism: Dimocarpus longan; assembly: GCA_022984855.1. NCBI lineage: Eukaryota > Viridiplantae > Streptophyta > Magnoliopsida > Sapindales > Sapindaceae > Dimocarpus > Dimocarpus longan. The sequence continues at coordinate 19,255,939 of CM041024.1, forward strand.
GAAGATTTTTACCTAAGGATATATGTTTCCTACATTGTGCAACTTTTTTGTCCGAAAATCTGAAAATGTATCATCTGATTTGGATTGCACGCTTCAGACGTCTTTCTCTTGCTCATCGTCACCCTCTACCTCATCATCACTCTCCACCATAACATCATCCCTTTCACCCTTCACCTAATAATCATCATGACCCTATACACCATCATCGTCATCATCGTCGTCGTCATCATCATCATCATCTCCCTCTGCCGTTAACTTTATGTACCTTTTTTGTAACCAAATTATTCGGATTGAAAGATTTTCAATAATCCGTGTTTCTTTTGGCGTCAGTAGGCTCAAGGGTTTGCGCAATGTCAACTATTTACATTATATACATATATATAGTTATACTATAGTCATATACTTAATATAAATAAAGATAATTAAAATAAACAAATATTTGAGATCAATTTAGGTTACGTTTGTCATTTACAGAGGGGAAATCGTCAAGGTTTTTCATGTTTTTCGATGTCCTCTTAAGTGATCGTCTTTTACATCTTGACAAATCATTTTGTAAATATCGGTTATTTTTCGATATTTTCTTATCAACACTGGAAATAATTTTACTAACAACCACTATAATGCAAAAATGATTAAACAAAAAATAAACATATATATTGTGAAAGATCTGGATGATTAATATTATAATAATATAAAAGTTTAAGTCGGTCATAAAACCGACTCTGTTGCCTATATATATGTAAGGCTTGCACTCATAAATGATATATACTTTACTGCTTTCCTCTGTCTCTCTCTCTTTATTGTTTTCTTTATTGAATTTAATATTTTGTTTTCTCTCGCCTCTCTCCTGCTGTCTCAACTTTTGCTTGTCAAATTTGTCACAAGTCCCTGGTAAATTCTCTTTAAGCCCCTGATGATTATTAATTTTATTATATTCATTTATTTTAATTTTATAACACGTTATCAGCACGATCTTGAACCTGAAGTTCTTGATATTCTGACTTTAACTCTAACTGAGAAGTTTGGCTATGCCAACCCAATATATGTACGGCTCTGCCGACTCAATCAATGTACGGCTCTGTCGACTCAATCAATGTACTGCTCTACCGACTCAACCAATGTACGGCTTTGCCGACTCAATTATTATTATCATGCATTACAGCTCTAACTATTTAATTTTATTTATTTACTTATTGTTACATACTATATGTGCAGTTCTGTTATTATTATTTACTATTTTTATTATGTATTTCATGCACGGCTATGCCGGCTCAATTTATGTATTTTATTCTCTCAAATTTATAATGTACTAGAACTGAAGTTCTGGATTTTAATCAATGGAATCTGAAGTTCTAAATATTTATTGTTAAAACCTGAAGTTATTATTTTTGACCTGAAGTTCTAAAAATATAAATGAAATTTTTGGCAACCTGAAGTTTCAAATATATCATTTTGATTATATCACTAATTGTGATATTTTATGTATATAACCATGTCAAATATTGCAAAACCAGAATTTGCTCTACTGGATATATCAGGAAATAATTATCTTTCATGGATCCTTGATGTAGAGTTGTATCTGCAGTCCAAGGGCTTAGCTGATACAATTAGAGATAATAATGAAACATCTCTACAGGATAAAGCAACTGCAATGATCTTTATCCGCCGTCATTTACATGAGAGCCTGAAGACTCAATACCTCACAATTAAAGATCCACTGACTTTGTGAAAAAATTTAAAGGACAGGTATTACCATCAGAAAACCGTCGTCCTCCCCAGAGCCCGGCATGAGTGGAGTAATTTAAGACTCCAAGATTTCAAATTAGTCGCTGATTATAATTCTGCCATGTTTAAGATAACCTCACAGCTGAACTTGTGTGGTGAAATACTGACTGATGCAGATCTATTGGAAAAGACATATACTACTTTCCATGCATCTAATGTGCTCCTGCAGCAGCAATATAGAGAACGCAGGTTTACAAAATACTCTGAATTAATCTCATGTCTCTTAGTGGCAGAACAAAATAATGAGTTTCTGATGAAAAATCATGAACTTCGCCCTGCTGGCGTAGTTGCACTTCCAGAAGCAAATGCTAGCACAAGTAAAGGCCGTGGACATGGACGCGAATGTGGTAATCATGGTCGTGGTGGGTATAAATTTTCAAGTAATCGAAACCAGAAAAACATCTCTCAAAAGTGGAATGTTTATAATGCTAAACATAACAAGGGCAAAAATGCAGAGAAAAAGACCCCTAAAAATTATGAAGATGTTTGTTTCAGATATGGTATGTCTGGACACTGGTCTCGTACCTGTCGTACAGCTAAGCATTTGGTTGATCTGTATCAAGCCTCTGTAAAGGGGAAGGAAAAGAAAATTGATACAAATTTTACAGATCAAAGTGATGATCCTGTAGATATCACAAGCCTGGACTTATCGGATTTTCTTGATAATGCGGATGGAAAAGTGGATTACTCAATTGGTGATGGAGATATCCATACCAATTAGAAAGTTGCCTAGTTAATATAGTCATATTAACTTTTGTTATGTTAGTACATATTTTTGTAATCTTCCAGAAGTAAGATAACTTATTTTGCTTTATATGATGTACTAACATATGGTTTATCTGATGAAAGACGGATATGGATGAATTATCTATTCTCAAAAGGGAAGGTGCAAATATATGTATTGTCGACAGTGCAACAACACATACTATTCTTCAGAATAAGAAATATTTCTCAAATTTGACAGTAACCAAAGTCAAGGTAAATACTATATCAGGTCCTGCAGATCTGGTTGAAGGTTCTGGAAGAGCCATAATCTTATTGACAAATGATACTAAATTATATATAAATGGTGCATTATACTCTAGTAGATTTAGAAGAAATCTACTCAGTTTCAAAGATATACGTAGTAACGGATATCATATTGAAACTACAAATGAGAAAAATGTTGAATATTTATGCATTACTAAAACTATCTCAGGCCAGAAGCTAATTGTAGAAAAACTCAGAGCTTTCTCATCTGGGTTGTATTATACAATTATGAGATCAATTGAAACTTATGTAGTTTCAAGCCAGAAGCTCTTAAAACCAATAACATTTCGACTTTGGCATAACCGTCTTGGTCATCCAGGATCAACGATGATGCGTAGAATCATTGAAAATTCTCATGGACACCCATTAAGAAACCTGAAGATTCTATTATCCAACGACAATATATGCACTATCTGTTCACAAGGAAAATTGGTAATTAAACCATCTATTTCTAAGGTTGGTTTTGAATCTCCATCTTTCCTGCAAAGAATACAAGGAGATATATATGGACCCATTCATCCACCCAGTGGACCATTCCATTATTTTATGGTATTAATTGATGCATCAGCAAGGTGGTCACATGTATGTTTATTATCCAGTCGTAACATTGCTTTTACTAGATTGCTTGCTCAAATCATTAGACTCCGAGCACAATTTTCAGATTATCCAATCAAGAGTATACGACTAGATAATGCTGGTGAGTTTACATCAAAAACATTTGATGATTATTGCACATCAATAGGAATTGATGTTGAACATCCAGTCCCACATGTACATACCCAGAATGGTCTAGCAGAATCATTCATCAAACGTATCCAGGTGATTGCTAGAACTTTATTGTTACAAACCAAATTACCAGTTTCTGCCTGAGGACATGCTGTTTTACATGCAGCAACATTGATTCGACTTAGGCCTGCAGCTTATCACCAGTACTCTCCATTACAACTTGTACTTGGGCACCAACTTGATATTTCTCATTTACGCATTTTTGGTTGTGCCATACAGGTCCTTATTACTCCCCCTCAAAGAACCAAAATGGGACCCCAATGTCGTTTGGGAATATATGTTAGTTTTAATTCACCTTCAATTATCAGATATCTTGAACCATTGACAGGTGATCTTTTTACTGCCCGTTTTGCAGATTGTCATTTTGACGAAACAACTTTCCCACCATTAGAGGGAGGAAAAATTTCTCCTGAAGAGAAGCACAAGAAAAATGTAACTATTGGAGAGAAAAATGAGCTGTCATGGAATGTGACAACAATATCTCATTTGGATCCTCGTACTACTCAATGTGAAAGTGAGGTACGAAGAATAGTTAATCTTCAGATGATTACGAATCAGTTGCCAGATGCATTTACTGATGCTGCTAAAGTGACAAAATCACACATACCAGCTGCCAATACACCAGCTAGAATAATTGTTCCTATAGAACAATGTAATCAGAACGCAGCAAATGAATCATTTACTGCACGCCAGAAGCGTGGTAGACCAATGGGCTCAAAAGATAGTATTCCCCGGAAACGGAGAATGAAAAATTCTGATTCTTCTGAAAATAATAATCAAGTTACAAAATCCATTATCTCTGAAAGATCAACTCCAGAAGAGTTGTCAATCCCTGAAGAGACTAAAACCCCCAAAGAGGTACAAACAATTGATGAGTCACAAAATTCTGGAAATCAAGAAATTTCAATCAATTGTGCTGAAGGTATGTGGAATCGTAATGAAATAATCATCGATGATATATTTTCATATACAGTAGCTTTGACAGTTATGAACGATGATTATGAACCACATACTGTTAATGAATGTAGACAAAGACACGATTGGCCTGAATGGAAAAATGCAATTCAAGCAGAATTAAGTTCATTAGCCAAACGTAAAGTCTTTGGACCTGTAGTCCAAACGCCTGAAAATGTCAAACCTGTTGAATACAAATGGGTATTTGTACGGAAACGTAATGAAAAGAATGAGATTGTAAGACATAAAACAAGGCTTGTTGCACAAGGTTTCTCGCAGAGACCAGGGATTGATTATGATGAGAAGTATTCACCAGTGATGGATACAATTACTTTTAGATTCTTGATTAGTTTAACAGTCTCAGAAGGACTCGAAATGCGGACGTAGTGACAGCATATTTATATGGGTCACTTGATACTAATATCTATATGAAAATTCCTGAAGAATTTAAAATGTCTGAAGCATTTTTCAGGGGGAGTATATTAAATCAATGTGGACATATGTGCACTGCACTCTTTTTTCCTTCGATCAGGTTTTATCCCACTGGATTTTCCTGACAAGGTTTTTAATGAGGTAGTCATTTTAAGCACATCCAAATATTATTAAATCCAGAAGATTATAATATTTTAGATCCAGCAGATCATAAAATATCTTTTGTTTAGATTTTGAGTTTTTATTGGTAGAAACTTTTAAATGTATTATAATAATATCATCCAAGGGGGGGTATTGTGAAAGATCTGGATGATTAATATTATAATAATATAAAAGTTTAAGTCGGTCATAAAACCGACTCTGTTGCCTATATATATGTAAGGCTTGCACTCATAAATGATATATACTTTACTGCTTTCCTCTGTCTCTCTCTCTTTATTGTTTTCTTTATTGAATTTAATATTTTGTTTTCTCTCGCCTCTCTCCTGCTGTCTCAACTTTTGCTTGTCAAATTTGTCACAAATCCCTGGTAAATTCTCTTGAAGCCCCTGATGATTATTAATTTTATTATATTCATTTATTTTAATTTTATAACAATATAGTTAATATATAACCATATATATAAACCGTAATAGGAGAAAACAGTAAATGTTAAATGTATTATTTATAATTGAAACGTCAAGATATAATCATAAATATTAATGTTACGCGGTGGGTTTCTGATCCACTCTTCATTCATTGCCTGGCGGAGGTAGTGGAACAGGACACTATAGCATAATGTACCCCAAGGGAATGAGTTTCACATCTCTATATTCTCAATTACAACCCACATTTCTTGCCTCAAGAAATGTGGTTAACTCGATTATATCCAGAAACACTCTATTAAATAATCGTCATAGGAAACTGTTTTGCTAATTTTGCAATATATTGAAGATTTTACGGTCGATACCCCCTAAAAAGAAGTCCTGTAACTAATAAAAACTCATATTTTTCAAACCTGTATGTTCTCTCCTCGATTTCAAACCACATTTTATCACGACAACCACCCATGTCCACCTCTCCAGCAAGAACCCATAATATCATGGAGGCAGCAGTCATATTATTGGTAATCTTCAAAATATGTCCAAACAGACACTCTTCTATAAACCAGTCGTACAAAGTTCTTCTAGTAAGAACGACAATTATTTAACTAAGTAACCTTTAATCAATGTGTATATTCCTGTTCGTTTCCTTAGCAAATTTTTACAAACTATATTTATATCTTAAATCCATCTATAGAAAAGAAAAACAACAAAAAAGATCAGTACTAGGATGTTAAAAACTGAATCGGTTTTTTACAGTATCTGAAAAATCGATTTTTCACATCGATTTTTCAGTTCGGTTATTCACTTCGGTTTTTCATTTTGATTTTTCACTTTGGTTATTCACTTTTAACGAAACAATTCTGAAAAACCGAAGTGGAAAAATCGAATTGAAAAATTGAACCGATGTCGACAATGCTGCTATCGTCAGAATCAACAATTTTCAACCTAAATCCTATCAAATACAATCAAATCAAATCTATTCTAAACCTAATAATCATAACCCAACATCCATAACATAAGAAACATCTTAAAATTGCGAATCAAAATAAAAAAATACAACATTTCAAATGACAATCGTACCTTCACAAGATGTGGTAGCTCATCGGCGGTCGGAGATTCTCTGGAAAGGTCGGAAACATTGAGAGAATAGCAGAAAAAAATGGATGGACGAAGTCGGGTTACGATTGGGTTCGGGTCTCATAACAGGGTCAATTTTTGTTTTTGATCAGTGATGGAAAATGCTTTCCATCGATTTTTGGTTTGTATATATAGTTAGGAGCTGTTTCGTAATTTCACGTTTATAAAATTCTAATAGTTTAGGGTTTATGGGTAAAAATATATAAGAGATATTATGGGTAATTTGGATATATAGTAAAATTAATTTTTTGAGGGGTTAAAAACAATTTTTTTTTAAATAGTAGGTAAAAAAAAAAATTGATCATTTTGAATGGATATTTGTGATAATTTTCACTATTATTTATTTAATTTTTTTCCTTTAATTTAATTATCAACCTTTTATTTTCTTAAATCCAAGGGCAAACTTATATTTTAATGCTTTGAGGGATGTTTTAGGTACTTTAACAAGATTAGGGAGGTTTCTCCTTTTTTTTTTTTTTTTTTCAAAACAAAAAAAGTAGAGTCATTTCCTAAAACCATAGAGAGATTTTTAGAATTCCCTAATAAAAAAATATAAAATAAGATAATTTAGCATAACAACCATTTTTTATAACTTTATTTACATAATTACTCTCTTACTCAAGAAAGGTGAAAAACTACCCTAAGTTATCCGAAATATCCCTAATAAATTCAAACCTTCTCATTAATACAATTTATATTCTATCATATGTACTTTTGAGTTTAAGAAAAGTTGAAGAAATTTGGATGTTAAAAGGCCAGCGTTTCAACAAAAATTATAATTTTAATTTGAGAAATTACTTGTTAAGTTGTCAGAAACTGAGTAAAAAAGGGGAAAAAAATGAGCTTCGAATTAGAAAATGACCTCGTATCCAATCAAGAATTACCTCGCAATTGGATTAGTTGTTGACTTGATGTCAAGTCATATGCTAACCTAAAGCTTTAATTGTCGACCCGAATTGGGTTAAGAAATGATCTTATTTGAGTTAATGTTTAAAGGTTCGGGTTAGATTCTAATCCAATATCGTTTCATAAGTTGGCTCAATAAATAATATTCGTTTGGATTAGTTTCTAATTCAAGTTAGGTCACCGTTGACTTAAAGTGCAAATTTAACTTTTGGTCAACTTTTGACCCGATTTGGGTTAATTGTTAACTCGAAATGAATCTATAACTTCGAGTTAGTTTTTATCGTTTTTAAATACACCAAAAACCTTCCTAATCTTTTTGAAAGTATCAAAAACATACCTTAAATTGAATGTAGGTTAGTCTATGACTATTTTTTAAGGAGAAATTTTGTGCTTTTAATTTAAACGATTTGAATAAGATATTTTTATAAAATAAAAATATCTTATTCAAATCATATAATTCAAAATGGGTAAATTCAAGGCTTTATAAAATTTAATTTAAAAATCAGACATAAATTCTCAATAAAATTTATAAAATGAATTTTAATTATATATTTAGAAATATAAAATTTTAATAAATTTATTTTTTTTTTAAAAAAAAAAAAATTAAAGTCACCATGAGAGGCCTCTATTGGAGAAACCGACTTCCTCCATTTAGAGAAAGTAGGTTTGCGACGAGATCTAAAGTGCCCCGAGCTTGTCAAAGGATACCAAAGGAAGTGATGGCTTACTCCAGTCTAATGTGGTGGAAACTTCATATCCACACTCAATTAAAGTTATAAAATCAAATTATCCAAATTAATCATAGTGCAAATCGTATTTATTTTTCTTATGAATAATAAAAAAGTTGATAATATTTTGTGCGCTTTGGTTCATTTGGTGATGAAAAGTAGCCTTAATGCCACCTTACAGACCTTCCTCCCTGTCGTCTTTAACCTTAAGCCGTTATGAGTATCAGAACTAGATAGGGGAAGAAACAAAAAATGAACTGAGTATTGGGTTCATCACCATCACCTCTATCACAGGCCAAGTTGTCACCACCACAACATCATTAATTGAACCTAAATGCATATACGCTCATCACCAAAAGAAATTGTTATAAACTCATTCACACCTAATCGAACACCCAACTATTATATTATTAATTGAACACCGAATCGAACCTAAATGACAATCTAGATTCGAACAAGTTCTAACCTATATCTTCATTGAGGTTCAAACACCTAGAAGGCTACAATCAGATGGTTTTGTAGTTTTTTTATTTAATTAATTTTTTATTTTTTTAATTGTTTATTCTTTAATTTTTTTAATCATTTTAAAACTTTTTCTTAATTTTTTCCCCAAATTATTTGGTTTATACACGTATCAAGATCTTTGGTTATGATTAGAAATAACAAAATTATCTCTACACATCATGATATCTATTATGTTTGACTGTCAATTGATTGATAAAAGTGATTAATTTGATTTTTTTTTTAAATTTAAGAAAAATTTGATGTATTTTTAAAATATAATTAAAAATTTGTTAGAGAGACGAAAATGATATTTATCATTTATTTTAATATTAACACCCCATAAATAAAATGATTGTTAGGGATCTACCGATATCGAATAATGATTATACGTGGATAGGGACCTTTAGCTGCAAAGTTATAACGAGTCGAATTAAAATAAATGGAACAGGATGTGAGTGGCGAATATCCGAGCCTTGAAGGACAAGGCAGGTGACAAACTGCACATATTTTCAATTTGACTGGACCCACCATGACCCATTTTGTCTCAGAACATCAATACTACCTCCATAGTCTTCTCGTACTTTTTGAATTCTTTAGTTTAAATATTTAATTTGGAGCCTCCCACTGTCCCCAATAAAGCAAACTATTGTACAGCAGTTTTTGCCCCCAAGAACAATTAAAGAGGAGGCACCCCTCATCTCTATCCACTTCACGAAACGTGTCCATTTGCCACATTTCACAGATACCACGTACCCTCTACGATCATAGAATCAAATTAATGAATATGAAAAATACCAAAATAACTACTATAAAAACTGAAAATTAATTTATAACAAAAAAATTTTAAAAATTTCTTTATAACCTCTCAAACAAACTAATTATATAGTATATCCAAGTTATCCATTTTATCTTAAAGTGAAAATTGATCCATATACTCTTATTTTGTAAAATTGAAAACAAAAGCTCAGTGCGAAATTACAAAACTATCCTCATATATATAGAGACCATAAAACACGACCACTTACTCAAATCAAATTTCCACCAGTTTCATTAAACCCTTACGACCTAGTTAGTGATCTAAGACCCCTCACGCTTGACCGCTCATCGTCGGCCTTGTCGCTCCATTTCAAACCTTCGTTGAACTCCTCATACCATCGACGAGCTTTTTTACTACCTCCATTGCTGAAGGTTCGCGACAAAACCCTTCATTTGATTGTTTGAGTTTTAATTGTGAAATTTTGAGTTTTGATTTCCATTTTTTTTTTTTTTTTGTGTTGTGGATACTGAAGTAGTTTAGTATGGTTAGATTAGGTTCGTTTTGGTTGGATTTGGATAGATTAGACATGAGAATGGAGGTTTGAGTGGTGTGTGTCATCGAGGAAGACGAACTATTGGGACCGGGTTTTTTAGTTACAGAATGAAAAAACCATGTTTTGTATAGTCACAAAACATGATTTTGGTGGAAGACCAAGTTTATAGGCACAACCATAAAACATGGTCTTTTCTATAAATCGTGTTTTGTGGCAATATAAAACACAGTTTGTAGAAAAAATCAAGTTTTATTGTTGCACACATAACCCTAGTCTTCCACAAAAACCGTGTTTTGTGGCCGTATAAAATATGGTTTTTGAAAAAGACCGTGTTTTATAAATCTGGCCATAAAACACAGGAATCGCGGTTTACTAAAACACAGTTTTAAGAAAAGTCTGTGTTTTATGATTGCAACCATAAACTCGATCTTCCACAAAAATCATGTTTTGTGGCTACACAAAACACGGTTTTTGAAAAAGACCGTGTTTTGTGGTTGCATCCATAAAATATGAACTTTTCTAAAAACCAGTCTCAAAACACGGTTTTTGAAAAGACCATGTTTAATAGTCGGACCCATAAAACACGGTCTTTTCAGAAAATTGTGTTTTATTTTGCTACAAAACCCGATTTTTTTAGATTTTTTTTAATTAAATTAATTAATCTTGGTTTAGAAAATAAGTTAATTAAATTTTAAATTTTAATTAAGTTAGAAATAAATTAACTTTAATCTATTATTCTAATAATTAAAATAAAAATATTAAATAATTATGATTAAAATAAATTGAAATAAAATAAGTAAATTAAATGCAAATTAAAAATAAAAAATAAGAAGAATTAATTGATTAAATTTTAAATTTGATTTAATGTAATTGTAATGTGTTAATTTAATTTGTTAATTAAAATTAGATTTATAAATTAATGAAAATAGGACAAAATAATAATTAAGTTTTATTAAAGTAAATAGTCAATTAAATTAATGTTACTCTAATTATTTTTATTTGTTTTGTATAGATACATGTCAATTATAATTGGAGTACACAGATTATTCCCGTAGAGATGTTAAATACACACCGTAGCTTTAAAGAGATTATTGGTCTAAAAGTAGCTTTAGATAAAAGAGAACTCTTAAAGCAGTTCCTAGACGTGACCACGTTCAGATATTTCATGGAGATATCCCATAATCAATTATTGATTTGCCTCTTAATTGTAACTATTCTTGCTAGAGAGTTGCAAATTCTTCATGCTAACCCTGATGAGATATGGTTTGAAATTGTAAGGTAACCATATAGGTTTGGAAAATAGGATTTTTTATTGGTAACAAGGCTATGATTCGGGCATATCGACATAAATACCATTAAGATGCTACAAAATGACAAGAATAGTTTTTTATGATGACTTTTCAAAGGAATTCCACCGTCAGTGAAAGCTATTATCCTCATGATCAAATCACGAGTGAATTTAAATGTGGACAACACCTTCAAGTTAGCTAATTTAGTCATAGCTTTCCAATTATTTTATGATCTGGATGAGCGCCAATAGGTGGATAAGGTATTGTGGTTCATGATAGAGAACATAGAAGTGTGGAATGCGTTCCTTTGGGGTACAATGTTATATAGTATACTTCCTAACCACCTTGGACATGTGATTACTGAGGAACGATTTATAAAGGGATAGACGGTTAACATGTATAGATTTGTTTGGGCATTCCAAGTACAACACTTACTATATGCTCTTTATTATTAATGAAAACTGTTTAGTTTATATATATTTATATTGTAATGATATGTTTGTTTTTCTTTTAAAATGCATTATAATGGTGGCTTGTTGAAATATTCTTATACTTAGACAACAAGATAGGAAACATAATAGCAGGTGATGTGGATTTGCCAGGTTTAAGAATTGACATTATAATAAGAGGATTAAAAAGGATGCAGGAAATTGGAGGAATGAGCTTCACTTTATAAGTGTCTACCCTAACCTAAATTTGTTTCCATTTGTTTAATATCTTTGCGTATAATATATTAACTATATATATATATGTATTTTAGTATATTACATTGAGGATAATTCTTATGGCCACCAACGATGAGAGAGAGAGATAGATTATTGGAGGTCCTTCAATCCTTGAAATTTGGTTGGAGAGAAAATATAGAAATGTAGTGGCTAAAGAGGTCAAGATGATGATAATGATGAGGATGATGATGATGTTGAAGGTGATGTTGATGTTAAGGGTGATGTTGTTGATGATGAGCAGGCATCGGGTGAGAGGAAGTTGAATAGGGAGGAGGAGGAGAATGAGGATGAAGAGATGGAGTCGAGGATAAAAAGTGCGCATGATGTACGATTGGAAAGTAGTTCGTCGCTTAGACCTTCTCACCCTTAGGTACGAATACAATATTATTATTTTACTTATATTTTAAATTAGGTGTATATTATAATTTATATCATATGTTATTTGCAAGAGCTTCAGACCAATGTCGGTAAGATAATGAAGTTGTTGGAGCATATTGTTGGGATGCGATAGACACAGAATAGATTGCTGCATAATATGGATAAGAGACTGAGAAAGGTTGAAGATCAGCTAAAAATTAGTGAGCCTATGGATGATCATGTTGCAGATAGCTCTATTCGAGACTAGGATGACAACCTGCACATCCATTACTCGGGACCAATGAGGGATCATTACATTGTGACCAGGATTAGAAATAGGGCCACCACGAGCACATGTATGAGTCAGCACGCCATGAGTCAGAGAGTGATCATGACATTAATGACCAGCATAATAACCCGCCTATCCACGTCTATAACTCAGATCCAAGGAGAGATGATCACATTACTGACCAGAACCAGGACTCTCCCATCCACATCCATGAGTTGGAGGGGGATAGTGACATAGATGATGTTCAAGTAAATTTTGTATTTATTTAATGTTTTGGTCTTGCATATTGATTTAAAAATCTAATTTAAAATTATGAATTTCTTTAAATTACAGGGAAAGATTATCCATGAACAGAGCAAGCGAAAGATTAAACTATCAGTATCTTATAAGACGTCATACATTGATTCTTTATAGTCCAAAAAGAAAAAGAAAGAGTCAAAGAAAGTGGTGGGGCATGTGGTGAAGTAGGGGGCAGAAATTGTACCCGATAGATACACAATGTACGAAGCTGTTTCTTTGAACCTCTGGTATAGATAAAAAAAATTATTACCCTTTTTAATCTGATTACGAATGTAATAAAATACCTTTTAATTTGTTTTTTTTTCTTTAAGCGCCTTATTGATGGTTATCCGATACTATGTACCCCGAATGTGTTTCGTACCATCGAGGATGTTAAAAAGTGGTTGATAGGGATTTATATTGATGATTATTTGAGTTGCTTGCGGAAGAAATGGAAAGTTTGCAGGTGGTGGGACAAGGCTAATGATTGTAGATACACAGTCCACGAGACAAACTTTTTTGTAAGTATTTACATTTCTATTTTGTATTTATTTTTGGCCTCTTTGTTCAATTTATTGTAATCTAACATGTTTAATTTTTTGTTTCATGTGACTATAGTGCATACGTTCAATGTTACATACACTACACCGAACATTGAGTTTTGGTCAAAATGTAAGTGTCAAACCTAAGAATTTTTATTTAATTGATTATTCATATTAGTCCTATACCATTAACGTTTCCAAAATGCAGGTGCTAGTCCTCTATTATTTGTCTCAGTTGCATTAGTTTCTTTGTAAGATGTGCCTGATAGAAAAGAAGATAGTGGTGTATAATTTCTTGAAATTAGTAGACTTTAACCAATGGAAACAGGTCTTTCAGCCGCTTGCATGTTTTATACCAATTATCTTCCAATCAGTTGAATTTTATGAGCAAAGGAAAGCACCTACACCACTCGTGGAAAAAAGATAAGACATGGAGCATGTCAATATAGAAATTGTGCCTTAGCAAGCTGATGGGGTAAATGTCACATTTATTTAAAATTTAGCATCAAATTCGTTATATAAAGGTTATTAATAATCATTTAACTTATCTTCCTACTAATACAGGAACAGTTGTGGAGTGTACTACGATGTTTATTCATGACCTTGTGAAGTCACAAGAGTATGAATGGAAGTCTCACTAAACTTTGGAAGACAATCGTAGAATAAGGAGAAATAGGGCGTACGATGTATATATGTATTCCAAACTAGAATTCAGAACATATGATTATGGATGGTGAATATTAGATAAAGATGGAAATGTAATATATGATTGATTACTATAATAAAGTAAGTATATTTGTTTTTGTAATTAAAATAAAATTGATTAAAATAGAAATAAATTGAAGTAAAACACAAGGCCATTAAAATAGAATTTCAATTGGAATTGATCCCATTTGAATGTATTATCATGAAATGCAAGCCATTTTTATATGAATTTCAATAAAATTTAAGTGACGTGCCCAATTAAGTTAAATTGATGAAAATGAAAACATGTAGACGTAATTTGGGACCTTAAGAAGCCATTAAAGATAAGAGTAAAAGTAAGGAAAAAAAAAAAAGCAGGTTATATGAGCATATAAAACACAGTATTGTGTTTTAACAAACCCAAAAATGTGGTTTTCTTAAAAAATTGATTAAAAAAAAAAAAAAAAACTAGTTATAATGGCCATTAAAACATGAAACCGTATTTAAATGCTACATAGAACATGGTTTTTTTAATTTTTTTTTTAAATTTCATCTTTTGGTTCATTAAAACATGGATATAGGTTTTATATGATCATATAATCTACTTTAATAATTTTTATGGTATTTTTACATTAATTTAATGCTATTTTTTTTTTAATGTTGAAAACTTCTCAAAAACCATAAAATTGATGTTATACACAACTTTGGTACAACATTATCTACAAGCAAAATATTCAATCAAATTTATGTGAGATTGCACGAGCTCTTATACACTAACCTTATGTCATGTTACACTCCAATGTGATGATATGAGAGATTTGATAAGTTATTTGTCCAATTACATTAATTTGATTAAATTGAAGACATTTGGAGATAATTGATTCGGGACCTTAAAAAGCCATAAAAGAGGGGAGTAAACAAAAAATATATATATTAATAAATCGGGTTTATGGCTATATAAAACACATAATTGTGTTTTAATGGAGCAAAAGATGCGATTTTCTGATAATAATAAAATCGGGTTTTATGTAGCATTTAAACACAGAACTGATTTATAACATTCCATAACACTCGATTTTTTGTTTTTTAAATTTTTCAACAACTCGCATCTTTTGATCAATTAAAACTCAGCTCTATGTTGAAATGCTACATAAAACCTAGTTTTTTTTTTTCTTTGGTTTTTCAAACAACTGCATCTTTTTCGATGCATGTTTTATATAATCGTAAAACCCGGTATTGCAATTATTTTTGATTTTTTTTTTTTTTTGCATAATTTAACGCTACTTTTTTGAAATAAATTCCAATGTCCAAAACTTCCTAAAACCTGTATTGTTATATACCTTACTGTGCATTTTTATACAAATTTAAACATTGTCTTCCATTTTTTTTATTCTGGGTCTTATGGCACTTGCATTACTAACATATAATACTACCACCACCATAGTAAAAGACAGAGCATTTTCATTGTCTAACATACATGAAAATAATGATCTATTATGTTCATTCATCATTTTTAGGAATATGAATACAAAATGCTCAAGTACAACCTATATAAGAAATAATAGACTAGGTTTGCAAATAGTTTATTCATTGTAAATGATTACCACCGTTTTCATTATCCTCTGATGGTGGAATAGGAAACCGTTGATCACATCGACGTCATGTGTGTCTAGTCGCACCACAAAGGTAACATTTTTATGAGGTCTTAGCACGTCCAGCAACGGTGGTACTCAATCTAGCATCTCCAATAGTGGCAGCACTTGTCCCAACCTCTGCTGTAGCTTCTTCGTTGGTCGGAGCACCTCCAATAGCTTTTGCGCTGGTCGCAACACCTTTAGCAGTAGCTTTATTAGTCTCTCCGAAGGTGAATATAGGATGGTTAGGGCAGTGAAAACGGTTGTGGCCCATTTAACCATATTTCCTATACTTTTTCTTACAACGACTTTTTCCAGCTGACGAAATTCATGTCTCTTTGGGTCTACTTGCTTGTCTTCTTCCTTAAAATGGTAGTACAATTATAATTCTTATTTTCTGTATGAATATGTCAATCTTTTGGGCTAAGAACAAGATTAATCGGATGTGTATATGCAACTTTGGGTCATTCTTTGTTGTAATAATCATGACAAAGTATATAATGGTGAACACTATTAAACCTGATATGTATGACAAAGGCAGAGTGTTACTATATGACATTAAATAATAAAAATTAACAAAATACAATTATGATACCTAGTAACAACAATTGCATGATGACATAGTAACTGATCTAGGTCCCAATGACAACAACTGTGTAACCAATCAAAGGGCTCAACAAACCTTCATTGCCTAGTTTATATGCGACTCCGAACTTGATCGATTGTTGAATAGCTGATATCATGACATCCGTCGATACATCAGCCATCGAGTTCACATGATCTTCCATAGTTTTGGTAATAAAAAATCTAAGTTTCTCAGCATGAACACGTCTGTTGTTGTACTAGTTCTGCAACATATATCACAGAAATTCATGCGCGATTATTATTGGAAATCGACATGCTTTCATCATACATTTGTTCAGTGACTCTATAATGTTAGTGGTCATCATGCCATATCTTCTTTTTTTTTAGAATATGCATGTGACCACTCTGTCACTCCAAGAGTAACCAATTTTTCATGCATTTTTGAACATACCTCTAGAATTTGTTCAAAATATCTATCACAATCGTCCCTTGTATAACAATATACTACAAGGTAAAAAAAATTTCATCACATCTAATTACTTTCTACAGTGTTGCTTTAAGTGGAAGAAATAGAACATGTGTGGGATTTTAAGAAAAACATTCTCATCGTATTCGTAATGCTTTTATGACGATTAGATACAATAATCAAATTCGATGGCAAATGTTGTGTCCCATTGATAATCGCTCGTAATCTACTTAAGAATCACGTCCATGAATTATCCAACTCTCCATCACTAAACCCAAAAGCGATGAGATAAATTATCTCCTCACCATCTTTGCATTAGCAATAATAATCACCCTTTTATATTCACTTTTCAATTGGGTGGCATTAAGAACAATAACTGGTCTGATGTAGAACCAAAAACCGTGAATGAAGGCCCCAAGTTTAAAAAATAAATATAAGAACCAGTTGTTTTCATTCATCATAATTATCATCACTGTATCGAGATTTATTTATTTTAACATGTGAAAGTATAAAGGAAGCTACTAAAATGATTCATCCCATTTCCTAAGTAATGCGAACCCTGTATATAAAGATACGATACCCACTATCAAATTGAAATACAACTCCAAGAAAGATTAAAACAGGTTTATAAAAAAAAAAAAAAAAAAATTGACCCATTGATTATATGTCAATCAAGAACCATAGTTATAAAGAACTTTCATTCAATGATTAGAACTCAATCAAGAACCAAAATTATAAAAGAAGGATATTGACGTCACTCCCAAGACATAGATGAAAAGGTGGGAGATAAGTCATGGTTGATTGCCACAAGTAAAGCTTGATAAGATCACATGTTCATGAAGAACAACAGAGAAAATTAAGTCTCTCAATTAAACATTAGGTGGCTGTCTCTTCATTCATTTTGTTGTTTTTTTGTTTAGGGTTACAAGTCTTTTTATAGGCAAAGAAATATAATATAATATGAAACCCTAGCCTCCTAACAATTGGGCTCACTGAACATATTCATGAGTTTACAATAATTAAATATGGACATAAGTTAATTATAATATGTCAGTCCAAATAATACTAATAAAATAGACTAACTTAACTTAAAACTTATTACAATTAAAAATAAACTCAGCTCAATTTATTTAAAGCTCAAATACCTCTAGTTTGCTTCTAATTGTCTTCCATTAACATCCCAAGCCTTCATGATTAAGCCCAATAACCTTTAAGATCAGTGATTTTCAACTTGAATAATGTTTTGAAGCCTTGATGACTCCTCCAAATCGTCCAAATGTGTTTGCTTGCTTGGATCCCATCACTAAGGTTTCCAAGCTTTATTATATATAAACTACACATCATATTACTCTAACATTTCAGCAGTAAAAAAGCTAAGGTGTAATACTATCAAGCCCCCACTTTTTTCTGATACAGTGTTGCTATGACGATAATCTTCACACTTTGCCTATATGACTCAAAGTCATCATGACAACATGTGTGTTCCGACACATACTTGTACATATACCACATTGTACCACATTTTTTACATTTTGCACAAACCTCAAAACTACAGGTTAAATCCTTGTAACTGTTTATATCGAACTGTGCATGAACATCTAACCTTATATTGATACCTAGAATTAAGAACACATTTTTTAATGGCCACATTTAGCTTATATTTACTATTAAAAAAATACATATTTATACAACATATCACATCGGATGAAGGTTGACATGGTTGTTGAAATAGCCTCAATTTCTCACTAATCTATACCGGGAACAGTCTGGTATGGTTGTGGGGGGTTGGTTTTAAATTATGAACCCAAAAATCTAATTTATGGATATTCCATGTTCTCTCTATCATCATGAACAGTTCCAGTTTCAATGTCATTATCTTTAGTTTCCTCATCATCATCTCTAGTTTTTAATGTCTCATCACCATTAGTATATATGTTCCAATCTTCATCATCACGATCATTTCTAGCACAACCAAGGTTGCACATTGGACTTGTTGTGGATGTAAATGCGATGATGGAAGTTGAAACTTGATTACTACCACTACAAGAAGCTAAACAATTTTGACATTCACGCATAGCCGAAATTATAAGTTTATCCACATCTATCTTCACATGCCCTAGCTCTAGTATTGAGGTAGTGGTATCTAGAAGGACTATAGGGCTAATAACTCTATAATCTCTCACATTCTATCAACATAAATCTCTCTGTAATCAGTTTTTATGTTTGAAATCACACACCAAACACTAAGATCGGTTGTGATGGGTATTTTAATTACAGACATTCCCCTAACTCGGAGTAAATAATGCAAACGGATGTCCCATATTCTTCTTCTATCGATGGTTATCACTGTGTAAATAAAGTTCATCAACAAAGATAAATTAACATTCTTAGGAGCCCTCATCTTAAACGTCTCACCCCTAACATAGTTATTCTCATTCCACTCTCTGTTGCATTTGATTATTATCGTTACTTCACTCATTCCTGTAAAATTGATTGAAAATAATTTATTCTTACTCATACTATCATAATATTCAATAACCAATTGCAATGCAAAAAAAAAAAAGCCAACTATTTTCATTTAATATATTATAAATTTCAAATTTAATTAAATAATTATCAAAATATTATAATTACTTAAATAAAATAAAACACGTAACTGGGTTTTAATGTCCAATAAAACTCGATTCCATGTTTTATTGCCTAAAAAACCTTGTTTTTTCTAAACAATAGAAAACCTATATTTTCAAGCAGAAACTAATCAAATCCAACAAAATCAAATCTACCTTCATATAGCCCTAAATATCAATATCAAACTTCCAAAAAAAAAGGGAGGAGGGGGACAGAAGGGGTCGCTGGTAGATGCCGCAGCCTTTGACAAGGGTTTATGGGCCTTTAAAACCTGCTTCCAGGTTTTAATAACCCACAAAATCAAGTCAATTGCAAAAACTCAACCCCTTTGTGATTTCTTTCACTTTTGCAAATTGGACTTACATACAATAAAATCACAACTAAAATTACTTTTAAAGCCTTTACCTAAGTAATGTGAACAATAAATTTGAAAACTAACCAACAACAAACTCATATCTTTAAACTTGGAAAAAAAAATTTGAATGTGTTGGAGAGAAATAAGTTTCAATGTGTGTTTTTTGGAGTAAAATAACCTTTAATGGATGTACAAATAATATTCAATGAAAAAATTGAAGAGAATGGAAAAAGGATGAAATAACATACGTAGAAGGCTGAGGAGGAGAAGAAGAAAGACATTCTCGTAATTTTGGTGTTGGTTAAAAAGAACCTTTGATTTAGGGGCAAAATGGGTAAGTTAGGTATAACAGTATAAGATGCCATTAGTTTATTTGGGGTTAAAAAGAAATTTATATAAAAGATGGCTAAAAACGATATTTTCCTTTTGTTTTGGACTGAATGAATAAATGTAAAGGATAATCTAGTAAATTCTAGGTTGACCGTCTCTTGAAGTCTCCCCTACAATTTCAAAACAAAAACCAATGTCTCCATCAATGTCTGGTCTGAATCTAATCTATGGTCTGAACTTGAACTCGCACACAGACAGAGACAAATAACATATAGCAAGTAGCAAAGCTTTACTGTGTCTACTCCTTGTTTTGCTCAAAAACCCATTCTCTGCTCTCCATTGACTCAGTAAGTGTCAACGTTCCTGTTTGCTGAACGTGCAAATTTTCCAATTTTGGTGCCTCTGTTACACTCTCACAAGGTTCGTTTTTTTTTTCTTATTACCTTTTTTTTTTTTTTTTTAATACAGTTTTGTTGAGACTTGAAGAGTTTTTCAGTGATGATACCTAAAAAATTTATTTTTGTTTTTGTTTTGTTTTGTTTTTTAATTTTTATTTTATGTGTGCATATTTTATGTGGAATTTCTTTGTGGTTTATTCTAGGTTTTATTGGTGGATTTAACTGTTACATGTAATGGATGGTTGCTGGAGTGTATTGGAATTATATAAGTAATTTTTGTTAGTTAGGTTAATGATTATGGTGATTCTGAGGTTTGATTTGTGGGTTTGTGTTTCTAGGGTTTGGTTCAGGTTTTGATTTTGGGTGCAGTTTGTGTAAAATGTTGGTTTTAAGCATGAATTCCAAAAGACAACGACGTCCAAATGTTAGGTTAGGGGAAATCGGGGATGTATCTGCAGCTTTTGCATGCGGGTTTTCGCAGAAATCTAATGGAAATTTGGGACCTAAGAGATGGAAACCCAATTACCTGAACCCTAACATTAATGAAGATAATCCCAATTTTGGGTTCTTCATGCAAAAGTCTCCTGAGTGTACAGTTATGGACCCTGGAGTGTCACCAAGGATTTCAGCTGATATGCTACAGAACAGGGAGAACAAGAATCCGAATTCCGCGAAAGTGGCTTCTGAAATTTTGAGTTCGGATAGTATTGATGTGAGTAAGATGGAGTTGAATTTTGGTACAATAACAAGGAAGAGTAGGGACATGAAGCGTGGAAGCCGGAGCAGAAGATACAAGAATAATGTATTTGGTGGTACTTGGAACTCCAAACATAGTCCTCGGTTTAGCAGCGAAGATGGAAGAGAGTATGTTGAGAAGGAGTTGGGTGAATTCATGTTGAACACCTGCGATGATTATAACCTTGAGAATGGTTTTAAGGACATATCAGATCATGAAGCACCAGCTACAAGCAAAGAGGCATGTGAATATGAGGTGGATGATAATACTGGTGATGTGTGGCAAGGAGGCAATTGTAATGACTCTTGGGAGGAAGATGCTTGTTGTGAAGGGAATAATGCATTTCTGAAGTTTGGTGGTGAGTGGGATGAGACTAGATATGGAGACAGTCATGTAAATACTGTTAGCAAATGGCTGGAGGAGCTAGGGCTTGGTAAGTATGCTGGTGTATTTGAAATGCATGAGGTGGATGAGGAAACCTTGCCATTGCTTACCCTCGAGGATCTCAAAGAGATGGGTGTGTTTGCTGTGGGATCTCAAAGGAAGTTGTACGCTGCAATACAACGACTTAGAGGAGAGGGTGTTCAAGCTGCATGAAAACTTCCAAGAATGTTGATAATCTTTCACTTCTTACCCTTACCAGCACCAACTCTTTTGTGCTGGAAAAAGTCACCGATGTATGTAGCTTTTTGGTACCGCTAACTTGTTTTTATCTTCCTCTTTTGCTAGTTTGTTAATGAGATAAGATGCTATATCATACTTTGTATCTACAAGGTATTTTCTTCAGGTGTTTTTGTCTCCAACGTTCCACCAACCTTGTGAAATTCGGAATTTAGACACTATAGAGTTAACATAAAATTTTTGTTGGTGACTTGTTGATATAAATGATAAATCTTAGGCATCCTAGTATTGGTGAAATTCAGTTGGTCTTTTCAGAATGCATCACTTTATAATCCTTTTCTCTCTTGATGTGATAATAAACTTTTCTTTTATGGTTTTGCATGTAATGATTTGTGAAACAGTTGTGATCCTGATTCCTGTGGCAAGTAAGGCCACTTCTTTGACAAGCTTCGTTTCAATGATATGCTGTGCATTTGACAGCTTCGATTGTTATGATAAGGCCAATTCTGTTTTTTGGCTTGATTGATAATTCAATGTGCGGCCACATGTATACCCACTTGAAATGGGTTTGTAATGTCCAATTTACCACTTTCACTGTTACATTTGACCAATGGTTGATTGATGTTAGGGTTGAAACCGGAGAATTTCCTAATACTTTAGGGATGATAGATTTATAAACCAATTCGTGTTTGAAAAAATGAAGGTTTCTCAAAACATAGGGATGAAATTGAAATTTCATTCTGAATATTTTTATGTATGAATGTATGTATAGGCAGTGTGAAGGTCAATAATTCTACAGTTCCATTACAAAAGGATCAGCGCGATACTTGTTAGATCACGAATTTTGAACGATGGTATAGGTGGTAGTTTCAGTAATTCAGTAAAACTGCTCCTGAAATCTGTGGTGAATTTCAACAGAATTGTATTTGATCTCCCACGGTAGAATATTATGGTTAAAGCGGTTATCCAACAAATGCCTCAATAAACTTGACTGAGCAAAGATACTCGTTAAGCTAAATTTTCATTAAATTTTACACAGATGTTAGAGGGATTTCGCTAGTGATCCTGAAATAGTTTTACAAGCTTTGGATTGAATTTGTACATCTACTAGTGTTTCAAAAGTTATTTAAAAAAAAAGATTCTACTGGTAGTACTCTAAATAGTTGTGTCAATTTGATGGCTGTGCTGGGCCTTGAAAATTTTCATGAGGCCCAATCCTACTCACGAGCCTTGTTCAGAGTGGTTTTAGAGTGGTGATATCTCCACCGCTCTAAATCTGTATATACACCCCAAAATATAATTGTTTTTAAAATTTCAAATATTATCCTTGATAACATAGTTGAAAATTTGAGATTTCAAAGCTATTAAGGAAGAGGTTGATGGGAATCATGGGATACAACACAATATCTCTGCTTGACAGCCTCTCTCTATGGTAAAAGATATAGATGTGCTTAAAGATAGGTGGTGAAGTTTCTGATCTGTTGAAGCAAAGACACGCAGACTGCCTGCTGGAGGGGAAGGGTGAGATTTAAAAATGAAAGGAAGCATTCTGTAGGCATTGTTTTAAGCAGACCTGTTGACAATGATGGAGAACTTAAACGAGTTATGCATCATAAACTGAACAATGAATCTGGTCAGTCGCCCTGTGATGCTCAAACCTTAAAGTGATTGACAACATCTCAATTTTGGCAGTCTCGCGTTGCTTTTGGTTTCTTATTATTTATCAGAATTTTATTCTGGTTTTACATAGCAGTAGATTTTATCTATTCAGAAAACATCCAACCATATTTATGCGGATCTTCAAGGGAAAAAAAATATTTATATTCTTTGGAACCCTCATAATTGATCCGAAAAAACTTTTAAGCAAAGTTTAAAACTTTTAATATCTGTAGCGATGTTTTAGAAACTGTGAAGCAAAGAGGTGGACATACAGAATTTTAGGCAAATATAATTTATGTTAAAAAAAAAAAAAAAGCAGCTTCCATGATGTTTATTTACATATATAATATAATAAAATTAATAAGGTAATATTTTTAGATTAAGTGGATTATAATTATAAATTATAATTTTTAATGGAGTGTATTTACAAAAGGGGTATAAATATAATTTTCGTGGGTATAAATATGGTTACCCTAACGTTGAAGTCTTTTCTTTAGTATAGATATTGACACCCTACTTAAACAGTATTTCACTCTTTTGGTAAGTACATCTCATTAGACATTTAAAAGAATTCCTAATTTATACAGGTAGCAAACATTTTTATAGTGATATTTATTTATAAATATATAATATAATGAAATTAAAAAAATATGTATTATTTTTTATTTTATATTAACCGGTTTATAATTATAAATTATAAATTTCTAAAATAATGTTTAATTTATAATTATAATTTATAATTATAATTATAAATCAACATTACGGATCTATTAATTTATTTTTTCTTTTGATGAGTTGGTGACGCATGAAGAAGGTAATGATTACATTCTTAATTCTTTTTCTGCGGTTGCTTTCCTACGCAATGTTACATATAATAGATAATGTTTCCGATTAAGACTAGTTTAATTAAATTATCACATGTGATTGATTCACCTCTGAAATGAATGCATGGTTGAATGTGAATTGTGTTGGGTGTGTGTAACAAGAAAATAACTTCACGACATCAATTATTAACGACCATGCATGTCTTTATTATGATTGTTGATTAGAAACTAATCATATTTCTCAAGTTATAATCATCTCAACATGCTTTTTTTTAAAAAAATAATAATAATAATAATAATAATCTCTACATGATAGGAAGCTTTAATTGTTAAGACTAGTACAACAAATTAATTAATGTTAACTGCTTCATAATTTAATCCACATTGGCCGGTAGACCATCTTCAATCAAACACTTTCCTAAATTGGCAAAGCTAGCAACCTAGAACTATAATGAAATGGCTTGTGTGGTTTGTAAGGAATGCTCGTCATCGGTCCTCATACTTCTGTATGTGCATACATTGATGGTTTAATATTTCTCCTTCTTTATAAGTTGTTCTTCATCATTATTGATAAATCTTGCTTGATAATTAATATTCGATGAGAAACATGTTGTTAGGTAGACGTGTGATTGAATTTTGTTGTGGTCGTGTTTTGGTATGACGACATACGCATACTTGGACCTAATCAAAATAATGTTCAGATCAACAACGTAAGAATCGTATTCAAAGCAATCATGACAGTGAAAGATTAGTGTAATTGATGAACTATTCTAATAAACGGTTACATCATTGATATGAACTAGGTCTAAATTTTTGAGTAAGTTCGCAAGGAATAATTTTATAGTAGTTATAAGAAAACCTTACGTATAAAAGCAGAAGCAGTCTCCATTGGCCACAAATCATGAACTGTTTGAAGTGGAATGATGAAGGGTCACATGCAGAGGCATCTGCCTAGCTACCAGTCTACTACAACAACCACTTTAAGAGGTATTCTAAGTTTCTAACAAAAACGATTGACATACACAAATAACCACTTCAATTTGTTCCCATATATAATTAATCTTTTTACGGTGCAGAAGTTGCAGGGCATCTCACTGTGTCTTACAGTGGCACACAAGAATGTTATGGAGGATTTTAATTCACGATAGATAATTAATAAACATCAATTCTTTCTCAACTTGCATTATGTTGAGGTACCAATTAGGGATCCAATAACTACCTTAACAGCTCTAACTTAACTAACAAGAGTTGTAGTAACAGCCTTTACTTCGGCAGCAAGTAAGACCAAATAACCCTAACGTGAACAGCAAGCAACGTGCCAACAGCCCTAACTTAGACAGCAAGCAACGTCCAGCAGCCCTTACTTCGCACCCACACAACGATAGATTTGAGTTAGGTCACCTTAATTAGGGTTTGCTAACTCTCTAGAGTTTGGGTTATTAGCCCTCGCCCTAGCCCAAGCTCTCCTAGAATCTAAGAGAAACCGAATGCAGAGAAAACTCTCAATTTTATTGATATTTGATTGAATGATAAAACTACATAAAGTTGGCCTTTAAATAGGCTAGAATCCCTACCCAAACAAGGAAATAAAATAAAAATAGGAAACTAAATTAAAACAGGAAATAACCTAAAAAAAACCTTAATTGTATCAAAATAAGAAACTTCCTAAAATCCTTAGTTGAATCAAAATAAGAAACTGAATCAATATTCAAATTTGTGGTCTCCTCGTTGACCTTCTAGATTGATCTTTATCATTCCCCCGGTCTTTAAGAACATCCTTGCCCTCAAGGATAAAATCTGGAAATCGCTCTACGATCTCATCATAGTCCTCCCAGGTAGCTTCTTCCATAGGTAACCCCTTCCATTGAATCAAAACCATCCAAACTCTTTTCTTCTCACGCTTCTTCCACCAGCTCTTGTATCTCATAGCAGTTTTCGGTTGAATCACCATCCGTCCTTCATCATCAAACACGGGCAATTCATTTACCACTAACTTAGGATCTCCGACTCGTTTCTTCAATACTGTCACATGAAAGACTGGATGTAGTCGAGAAGTTGGCGGCAAATCCAACCTATAGGCAACTTCACCCACCCTTTCCAATACCTTGAATGGCCCATAATACCTTTGAGACAATTTGACATTAAATCTTTTCTTCAATGACTTCTGCCTATAAGGTTGAAGTTTTAAATACACATAGTCTCCAGGCTCAAACTCCACGTTCCTTCGCCCTTGGTCATAGTACTTTTTCATTCTCACTCGAGCCTTCTCAAGTTCTTTCTTAGCTCGCTTCAACATCTCATCCCTTGTGATCAATTCTTGCTCAACTTCCTCGTTACGAGCCGTACCTCTTTCATATGCACTTAACGCAGGTGGTGGCCTCCCATACACCAACTCAAACGGGTTAATATTGATAGATGCCTGATGAGTTGTGTTATACCAATATTCCGCCCACGGAATATAATCCTTCCATTTTCGTTGATCATCATGACAATAACACCTCAAGTATTGCTCCAGAATTCGATTCACCACCTCCGTTTGACCATCAGTTTGTGGATGGTAAGATGAACTTGCCTTTAACTTGCTACCCTGCAATGAAAACAACTCTTGCCAAAAGGAACTCATAAACAACTTTCCCCTATCTGTCACAATACTCCTTGGAATCCCATGTAACTTATCTAGCATCTCATCCACTGTCGGTATAGGAAATCGATCCTTCACCGTGGCTTCATTCAAGGCCCTATAATCCGTTCAAAATCTCCATGTTCCATCCTTTTTTCGCACCAACAACACCGGTGATGAAAAAGGACTAGTGCTTGGTCGAATCAATCCACTCTTCAACATTTCTTCCACTTGACGCTCTATTTCCCCTTTCTGAAAATGTGCGTAACGGTACGGAGGAACATGCACTGGCCTCGACTCATCTTTCAAAGTTATGCGGTGGTCAAAACTCCGCGATGGTGGCAAGCTAGTCGGTACCTCTAGAACTTGCTTGTGCTTTACTACAACCTCTCGTACTGTTTCCGGTAATTTCTGTAAATCCTCGAATAACCCATCGATGCCATTCCTTTCCACTACTGCAAAACATTGCGCCCCTCCTCTACATAACTTCTCTATCATATGGGCCTCACAATGCCTAATTTCCTTAGAGGATAAAGCAGTCCAAGTCTTCTTTTTCCCTCCTATTTTGAACTCCATTGTCATATTCTCAAAATCATGGAGCACCTTACCTACACTTTTCAACCAAGCATTACCCAAGACTACATCTAATCCCACCAATGGTAGTACATGCAAATCGGTCACAATTCGAACTCCTTGAGCATTTAGTTTCACATCCCTAACTACTTCCTCACATATCAATCTCTCCCCATTAGCTATTCGTACATCAAACGGATCAATTACTACTCCTGACAACCCAATTTTTCTAACAACATTTGCATTAATAAAATTATGTGACGATCCCGAATCAACTAATAAAGTTACCTCAGATTTACCAATCCACGCCAACAGTCGCATAGTCGAGGGCCTGGGCGCTCCCGATAGGGCATGTAAAGACAATTCATCAATATAGTTTTGTACCTTTCCTTCTTGTCTGAGTTTCGCTAACTGCCCATGGTGATTAACAACAGGCGATGGACCCCACTGATTCAAAAATTCTCTCTCAAACGCCGTCCACCCTAGATGCCTCTCTTCCTCTTCATATTGCGCTTTTAACCACCGCCACCAACTATTGGCTTTTCCGTCTAAGTAAATGCATGCAGTGTTAACCCTATCTTCCCTAGCAACTTCGTAGACTCGGAAATAGTGATCTACTTTATCAAGCCACTCATGCGGATCACCCCCACTAAACCTAGGAAAGTCCACCTTCGGCCTTCTCGGCCCTTGTTGATAATTGCGCAATCCTCTCCAATCATCATCCAAGTTATCTTCTTCTCTCCAGCGACCCCTTTGTCTCTCATCGGCTTGCATTCGGCCGCGAAGCCTCCTGCCATGCCTAGGATATTCATCATCATCCCGTCGATTCTCGTATTCATGATCCACCCAATGCTCCACTCGCAACGGACCTCTCTCGAATCGACCACCTCTCCTAAATTCCTCCGGATTCTCATTCACATGTCCTTGGCCCTCTCGTCGATCCCTTCCTTCCATCCGATCCAATCTGTCAATTATTTGCGCCAACGATCTTCGCAACTCATCTTGACCCGCTTGCAACTCCGCTTGTCCCGCTACCAAGGCTGCAAACCGATTTTGATTAGAGATTGGTGCATTGGACGGTGAGTTGACAACACTCCCACTTGCTTCATCTTTTCCATTACCAGCCATGAGTTCGCCTTTACCACACTTTCAACCCCAAATCTCTCAACGAAAGCACCAAATTGTTGAGGTACCAATTAGGGATCCAATAACTACCTTAACAGCTCTAACTTAACTAACAAGAGTTGTAGTAACAGCCTTTACTTCGGCAGCAAGTAAGACCAAATAACCCTAACGTGAACAGCAAGCAACGTGCCAACAGCCCTAACTTAGACAGCAAGCAACGTCCAGCAGCCCTTACTTCGCACCCACACAACGATAGATTTGAGTTAGGTCACCTTAATTAGGGTTTGCTAACTCTCTAGAGTTTGGGTTATTAGCCCTCGCCCTAGCCCAAGCTCTCCTAGAATCTAAGAGAAACCGAATGCAGAGAAAACTCTCAATTTTATTGATATTTGACTGAATGATAAAACTACATAAAGTTGGCCTTTAAATAGGCTAGAATCCCTACCCAAACAAGGAAATAAAATAAAAATAGGAAACTAAATTAAAACAGGAAATAACCTAAAAAAAACCTTAATTGTATCAAAATAAGAAACTTCCTAAAATCCTTAGTTGAATCAAAATAAGAAACTGAATCAATATTCAAATTTGTGGTCTCCTCGTTGACCTTCTAGATTGATCTTTATCACATTATCAGACGCATTATATAAAATGCAAGGTTGACAAATTAAACCTAATCTTGTTCTAACTTTTAGACACCTCAACTGTGCTTCAATCGTAATGACTCTACTTTCTATTTAAATTTCATTTGAGAAAATTACAAACTATGAAGATGAATATTTTTTAACACCATCCTTTATTCACAAACTAACAGTTAAATTTGCACGTAAACTATGATGACATTAAAAGAACGTAATTTTTAATACTCACTATTTTTTTTTTTTTTTAAAAAAAAAAAAAAAATCAGTTTTCACCATGTTTATTTACATATATAATATTGTTAACGTATTAAAACCTCAGAGTCTTAAATACTATAGTTGGATATTTTCTTATTAGCTTAAACTTTTGAATATGATGATAATGGTATTAGAACCTATGGTTCTTTCTTTTTACTGTCCTATTCAGTCGCCGCCTCTGTTCCACTTCGTTATGTTTGTTCTCAACCGCTCTGTTATCTCCATTCTAAGTTATGGTTTCTGTCTTACTATGTGCAGTCTTTGTTCTGTTGCCGCATTGTGTGCAATTTTTGGTCTACTGCCACAATCTCTGTCTCACTACATATAGTCTCTGTTCTATTATTGCTCTGCGTGCAATCTCTATTCCACTGCTGACCACCGCTGTTCAATTACTTAGTTTCCAAACTCAAGTTTACATCCATCTCGCATCCTCAATTTGCGAGGATGTTACGATATCAATCTCTTCCATATATATCACACCATTATTGTGACATCTATTATATATATATAATATTATTCTAATTGTCTTATATAAAATATATTATTCTAGTTGCCTTGTATAGGATATTCACATGTTTATTTTATTTCCCATTTTAGTCTATAAATAGATTTTACGTCGTATATTATAAAGTTATAGTGAATTATACAATTTCATCTATTTTATCAGCAATAAAAAGTATATCAAATAGATTCTAAGTTAAATCACATAATAAAATAACTGTAATATATATATATATATCTTGTTTGTTTAGTTTCAATCTTGTTGGACATTTTCAAGTGGGAAGGTTATACAATTTAGATAATTAACGGTTAATTAAGTCACTAGTCAAGTTTCTGCACCCATGGAACTGAACCATTACTAGCAAGCCTCATGGTCATTGCTGACATCATCCAAACGTAAGCTAATTACACATTATTTGCCAATTATTGATGATGAAAATTTGACCCTAACGCATGCATGATTAACCATAATAATAATCAATCCAAAGTTGAAGAATTTTAGCTACTTTTAGTTGTACGGGTGCTCCAAGGCCCTATATAAACCTATCTAATTATAGCATCCATTAAGATATAAATATATTTCAAATCACGCTGAATTCTTTCTTTCATGGTCCCCGTCATTGAGCTAGCTTAGCTAGCTAGGGAATCCCTCCAATTACTCGTGTACCTTGTAGATTAATTATCAAACTAACCCTAAGTAAGATCCCCTAATTATGCACCGTAAGGAGTACTATTTAATAATTAGAAATGGGGAAATGGGTAGCATGTAGTGTTGATTGTTGACATTTGAGTTATTTTCAATTAGATTATATCATATAAGGTTTTAAAATAAGCACGGCTAGCATAATGATGTTGATAACTTGATATACATAAAAATTCTTGTTCTATACAAAATAATAGATAAGGATATAGCTACCTTTGTCACTTGGCAGCAACATAATTGGTTAAAGCATTGCTGCTCACCATGATCTTCGACACCCTTTCGGTACAGTTGGTTAAAGTACTACTACCCACCATGGTCCCTTGTGAGACCATGGTTTGATACCTTCCCCTCTCGCCTCTTAGTTAGTCTTTTTTTCATCTATATGTGAGTCGTTCCCCCACTTTTATGTGGATCGTTCTTTCACCTATGTGTGGGTCGTCCTCTCTTATATAAGAGTCGTTTTTCGGACCGTAATACTAATGTCCAATCTCGTTTGGTCCTAATTATTTTTTAGGCTAGTTCCGATAGTAATAATAATAATAAAAGATATAGTTAACTTTAGATAATAGCTACTAATTCTAATAATAAGGTTGTCACATTATTTTAAAAAGAAGTGTTGGGTTTGAAGAACACTGTTTACTTGATTGTAATTTTATAAGACATTTTATCTTTTATATTATTCCTGCTTCCCACCAATTTTAACAATATGTCAAGTAGTTTATAAATACACTTCAGTAATAATTAATTTCATATTATTGTTTGAATATATATTATTTACAAAAAAGTTTTAGATAAATTTGTTGATGTTAGTGCGATATCACTGATTTGTACAATATGAACATATGTTGACTTAGGCAACAACGCAGTTGGTTAGAGCACTATTACCTACCACGGTCTTATGTGAGACCATGCTTCAACACCCCTCTAGCACGATTAAAGTATTGCTGCCCATCATGGTCTCATGTGAAACCATGGTTCGACATTCTCAGCCCTCACCCTTTAGTTGGTGTTTCTCTCATCTATATATGAGTCACTCCCTATAGTATGAAAATTACTTTTCAGGCCACACCACTAGTATTTAATATCGTTTAGTTCTGATTGTTCTCTAGATTAATCTTAATAATAATAATAATAATAATAATAAAATGACATAGTTAACTTTAGATAATAGCTACTGCTTCTAATAATAAAGTTGTCTAGTTCACATTATTTTGAAAAGAAGTGTTGGGTTTGAAAGACCTAACACTATTTACTTGGTGGTAATTTTATAAGACTTATTATCTTTTATATTCTGACAATATGTCAACTAGTTTATAAATACACTTCAGTAATAATTTATTTTATGTTATTGTTTGGACTATATATATTATTTTAGAAAAAGGTTTTTGATAAATGTATTGATATTAGTGGGGTGTCACTGTTTTGTACAATATGGATATATGTCTACTTAGACGGTAATTTGGAAAGCATTCTATCTTTTGTATTATACCTGTATCCCTATTAATAATGTGAAAATTAGTTTGAGATTATATTAAATTAATAATAATTTATTTCATATATTTAGAGATTGCTATATTATTAAGAGAAAAATTCGAAATCATCCAATAAATTCTCGGGTCATTTCAAGGAAAATTTTGTTTTAACTTCCTCAAATAAATTAATTACACCCAATCCCCCTTATTGACCAAATTACTTTTAAGTAACAAAATCTTAAATTGGAGATACCATGACGAGAGGCTCTCTTGTCACATTGGACCGTGACAGGTTCTCCCGTCACAGGTGCTTGTGACAGGAAGCTCTTCTATCACGAATGTTGTGACGAGAGGCTCTCCTTTTATGGATATCGTGACAGAAGAGTATTCCATCATGCTAGTCCATGATGGAAGAGTCTTCCATCACGGTCGTTAAAATTTCAAAATTACTATGACAGGAAACTCTCTCATCACGCTTGTCCATGATAGAAGGCATTTGTCTGTAATGGGAGGTTCTCCTATCACAAACGTCTGTGACGAGAGATCCTTCCATCACAAACAAACATGATAAGAGAGGCTCCTGTCATCATATTTTTGAAATTTTAATAATCATGATCGGAGGCTCTCCTATCACGTTCGTGATGGGAGAGCCTCTTGTCACAGTATTTTTGAAATTTTAACAACAAGGCTTTAACTCATTGGGGCATTTTAGAAATTAAGATGTATTGACTATAATTTATCTGTTTGAAAGTTTGAAAACAAATTTTCTTTTAAAAGGGTAAGAACGATTTTTCGTTTTGAAATTGGGCATTTTTTTGAAATTTCCACAATTATTAATTGGTATACAAGTTAGGATATCTAATATTAATCATTTTATAATTATTGAAATAAGGCTAACTTTACATTTACAAAATTTAGTGAGTGAAATTTCAAAAAATATAGTTTTAAAACAAGTTTGAGTTTTTGAAAAGTAAAATGAGCACAATTGGTGTTTACTAACTATAGTTCAGAAAAGAAAAAATCATTAATGAAGGATACGAACTATAACCTTTTTTTTTTTGTTCGTGAACTGATTTTTTGTTCGTGAACATTATGATGCTACAACAAATTCATTTTTAATTTTTTAATGCTAATCTTAAAACTCTATTTTTTTTTTCTCGTGTAGAATAAAACTTATTCAAACTCAAAAAATTAAAAAAATAAAAATAAAACTTATTCAGTAATAATTGTGTAATTATTAAATAAAAATAACTAAACATATGATGTCAAACAAACACTTAACGACTCTAAAATCGGCTAAATAAGAAAGGATTTTGGATTAAATTAAACTTAAGCCTATAAATTTGGTGGTGGATGACAGTGAGAGACGTGGCGTTATAAAGACGCTGTTGGAACGCATTTATAAATGATTATAATAATAATAATATCAGCAGGGGATCTTTGGAGTATTGTATCTTCCATTAACATCAATAGAAATACGACAAAACATCACCTCCATCTGTAGTTATCATTTGGGAGCAAATCGGGACCCAGAAATTAGTAGACAAGTAGACGAGTGTGTTTGATCTCAAGAGAATCACATCAATTCAGATCATGATCATCCATATTTTCTATGTCCTTTCTCTGTCACATAAAATATAAAAGACACGTGTAAGTAAATGTATAGACACAAAGGTGGTCACTGTGTGGTCATGTCATTGTCATATAGGTGTTGTGAAGGATCGTGCGGTTTCGTTAGACATTTTGATAATGCTATTGTTGGCGTGGGTCTCGGTCTGCCTCGGAAGTCCAGATGGGTTCAAGTCTTCCTATGACGACAAGATTTAGACGTTTTGTAATGAATCTTAACTCTTTAAGTCTTTTTACGTAGTGCTGAAGGAACATTTCTTCCTTCCACATTTGTAGAAATCCTGATATGTTCTGCGTGTATGTTGCTTGCTCCAGTTACAAGCTAAAGAGAATTATCTCTCCTCCCTGCTTTATGATCTTCATGGTTTAC
This sequence comes from Dimocarpus longan, assembly GCA_022984855.1. Classification (NCBI taxonomy): domain Eukaryota; kingdom Viridiplantae; phylum Streptophyta; class Magnoliopsida; order Sapindales; family Sapindaceae; genus Dimocarpus; species Dimocarpus longan. The sequence goes on from CM041024.1 coordinate 19,290,381, forward strand.
CTAAGCCGTGTATAACCTTGTGATGGTAAGTTTTAATACCATAATGCCTTATTCAAAAATAAATAAATAAAAATCTCATGCTGTGTGTTCATTATAAGTTGTTGATACAGATTTCTAGTCAATTGATAATGGGTTTAAATGCCCTGATTGTAGCTATAGTCTATTAATCTCAACAGGTTTTATCCATTTTTGTGATAGCCACTTTAAATCACACAATGCATAATTACTATCACATGTGAATGGATTTCTTAGCAATGATTGTGTGGGAGTAAATATTTGCATTGAACACAAAGTGTTTGATCTTGATGGTTAAAAAACCTTTCATTCAATTGGTTTCAATTTTTTATTTTTTTAATTTACCGAGTGGTTTGAATTTGTTTTTTCTTCTTTAAAAAAATATTATTAATTCTGGGAAGCTTTTCACTTTACCCAAAAGAAAAAAAATTGTTTTTATTCATTTTTCTATATATATTCGTTTTTAGTCTCCCAAATAAATTATTTTCATCTACATCCTAAATTTACATTTAAAACCGATATCAATTTTTTAAGTGAATTTAAAAACCGGTACAACTCAATCATCATCTTCACGCTGTATCTCATTAAAAATCTTCATTTTCAAACTAAATCCAATTAAATATAACTCTAAACATCAATACTCAACATTCAAATACAAAAAAACTAACAAATCACAACAAAACTCGAACAATCAAAAAATGAAGTCAAAGATTTCATACTATGAGCAATGGAGAAATAAAATAAGGTATACAGAGGCAATTTAGGTACTTTGGGTATAGGTTGTAATTAATTTATTTGAGAGGTTAAAAAATAATTTTTTTTTTTAGTAAAAAAAAGGGTAAAAATGAATTTTCCTTTTTTAGAATGATCATTTTTCATAATTTCCACTTAATTCTAATACGATACAGACATTCTTTATGCAAATTTTTATTTTTATATGAGTAAAGTTTTTAATATTGATTTTCTCAACAGATATATAATTAAATATTATACATAAATTTAAGTTGTTCTAAATTCATCCAAAAACATCCTCTGAAGGGGCAGGAGGCATAATATCTCTTTTGTCGGGAGTTTGAATGGAAAACTTAGGGAAGGAAAAGTTTAATAGGAAACTTAGTGAAAATTGAAAGTAAAGAACCCAAAAATAGTAAAACCGCGACCAAGGTTATGACCACTAGACATGACCACGGTTTGGTTCGGTTCCGGTTCCGCTTCTAAAAAAGCTAGAACTGGAACCTTAACCGAAATAAAACGGTTCCGGTTCGGTTCTGGAACCGTCGGTTCTATTACGGTTTAGGTTTCGGTTCCGATTTCGGTTCTATAACGGTTTCGGTTCCGGTTCTGGAACCTTTTTTTAAAATGATAATTTGAAATTTAAAAATTAATATTAAAATATATTTTAAAATTAAAAAAATAAATCGATACCGCATACCAGATACACAAAGGAAATAAAAAATTTAATTATTTGAAGGTCAAATTACTCACAATTACAAATCACGACTAACTTTAATTTATAAAGTTCATTACCATTATCGGATTATCCATTTACTGATTTACCCTTGGTCCCTCACTGACAGACATTGACTCTGAAGTGACTCATCACTCACGTGTCACGTCATTCACTCTTCTCTCGACTCTCGCTCTCTCTCTCTGACTCTCTGACTTCTCAGTTCTCCTCTTCCTCTCCCTCTCCGGTCCTCCAAGACTTTTCTATTTCTCTGTTATTGTTAGTCTGTTTTCTTCTCTCTCTCAGTCTCTCTCTTCTCCTTCTTCTCCTTCTTCTTCTCCTTCTTCTCCTTCTTCAGTTCTTCTCTTCGATTTTTTCGTTTCCGGGTTCTGGTGGGTACGTCTGGGTTTCCAGATCTGGGTTCCATACGTCGCGTCTGACGTCTGGGTTTCCAGATCTGGAAACCCAGACGTCGATCTGGGTTCCAGAACCCAGATCTGGAACTGGGTTCCAGATCTGGGTTCCAGAACCCAGATCGACGTCTGGAAGCTGGAACCTTCCAGACGCGGATCTAGGTTTCCAGATCGCGTCTGGGTTTCCAGTCGCGTCTGGAAACCCAGATCTGTCTGGGTTTTCAGGGGATGTGGGTTTCCAGGGGAAACCCACGTCGATCTGGGTATGGTACCCAGATCGACGTCTGGGTTTCCATGATGTCGATCTGGGTTTCCAGAACCCAGATCCGACGCCAGTTCGGCGTCCAAACTGGCGTCTGGGTTTCGAAAACCCAAACGCCGTCTGGAAATCCGATCTGGGTTTTCGAAACCCAAAAACCCAGATCGGGAAGCCCAGATCTGGGCAAATGGCCCCCAACGGTATTTTCTGTTTTTCTTTTTTCTTTTTTCTTTTTTTTTAATAATTATTTATTTAAAGAACCGGAACCTCCGGTTCAAGTCGGTTTCGGTTCCGTAGATTCTTGAACCGGCGGTTCCGATTCTAATTTTAAAAGAATCGAAACTGGAATCGCTACAGTAACGGTTCCGGTTCGGTTCCTAACCGGAACCAGAACCTTATGTTCTGGTTCCAGTTCTACAGTTACGGTTCGGTTCGAACCGCACGGTTCGGTTCGAACCGCACGGTTCGAACCGAACCGTGGTCATGCCTAATGACCACCAGATCGTGGCCCATGGTCGGGGATGACATTGTCCAAAAGATAGTGCTAGCCGCGACCAAGTGATGTGACCACCAAGTCACGCCCAACATCGCTGTGGAGATGAAGGGTTCGATACCAATGAATTTGAGACTTGAAAATTAATTTTGAGACCTAAAGAATGAATTCGGGACCAGAATCAATGACCTTAAGAGCACACAACGAGCTTCTCTTTCCTTTTAGTTTATGCTGATGTACAGAAATGAGAGTGCAAGGACATTAACACAACTATAAATAGGAGCAGTTACATGAGAAAACTAACCCCTTTTTTTTTTTCTCTTTTCTAATAGTCTCTCCAAAATCCCTCTGCCTTCTGCTCTAAAAAACTCAAAACACTTTGGTTCTGTTGAATATTGATTCATGTGCTAAGAACCAATATAATAGACTATTGAATCCTACATCACAAAGACCTTCAAGCACAAGTGAAATGTAAAAATTTTGTTTTTAGACATTACAACCAATTGCAAGCCTCAGTCTCTATTGTCAATCAAGTTGGTGTTCTAATTTAGTTTGTATAATTATTTTCATAGTCTGTTGTATTGCTTTACTTGTTAATAACATTTGTTGCATTGAGTGAACACTGTTTTTATTCTGATTGTGTTTCTCTTTTGTATTATCCAACATCTTTTTGAAGAGTGACTTGAGAGATCAAAGTAGAACGATACAAAAGGGGCCAAAATATCTATAAGCAAAATAACTTCTCAAAATCATGGCCCTCAATCCCATAACGTATGAGGCTTTTATTTTTGTAACATTTTTTTTTATTTTTCCTTTTCAATCCAATACCAATTGAGTTAGGGACCTATCAAAATTTAACGAGAATCACAACCTGAAATACAATTCCCATTATAGGAAGATTCATCCTACACTTTTATAATTTAATTGACAAAAAAGAGACTTGAACAAAGGAATGTATCCAACCACTTAATTCGCTAAAAGAGCAAATATGCTTTTTGTGACAATCTTTTTTAAACAAACTTAAGAAATATTTCAGATGAAATTTAAAACATCTAATCTTTAAAAAAAAAAAAAAAATTAAAGCATGTTCTTGATTAATTTTAGTTGTGTCGATGTTATATTTCAGTCAACCCGATTCTTCAAGTCCAATACCTACAAATCAACAACCAACACAACAAAACAAAGAAACGAGGGGCAGGAAGTAAGAACAACACACACACACAACTTTTAACGTGGTTCGGCAATAACAGGCCTACGTTCACGACTTTCATTCTCTATTTTGGCAGAGTAATAGTATCGTATTTCTCTCCTCTCCTTTACAATGAGTTTGACCCCCTATTTATAACGAGGGGATGATATAATTTGAGTAAGTTTGAATTATATACAGATAAGGTAAAAAATAATTTACATTTATTTCTGATAATTACGATGCAAAGTTCTCTCTAACAAATCAGCAACGGTCTCCAAGAATCTCGAGATTTGATTTGCACTAAAATAGAAAAATTGACTTCTTCCCTAATTAAACTGTTTTAGGCTTTTAGAATGTCAACTGGACCAGTTATAACGAGCTGCTATTCTGGCGAGCTGATGTATGAGCAAATGGGTGAGCAGTCCATGCTCGAGCTAATAAATGAGCAGCTTCTATCCCAGACTTATTGACCGAGGTGATGAGCGAGCTACTAATCATATTACGAGCTCGCTGAGTAATGATCTCATGGGCTCGGACACATCAGCTTGCACTCCTATGACGTCGTCCTGACTTCCGAGCCCAATGGACTTTTATTTACTTAAGCTGAAGTGTGGGCCTTAACAGCCCATTTTCTTGTGTCTTTTTTAAAATATATACAACATAAGCGCCCTAACTCTCAATGTGTTTTTACAAACTGAGAGCTATGAGCTCGTAAATGAAACTGTTTTGGAGGAATTTATTGCGTAACCCCTTCAAATTTCTGTTTTTTCTCTTTCCACGTGGCACTTCCTTATGCGACAGTATAGTGCACGTCTCGCGCAGTGCGCTTTTAATGCGCACGTTTCTCAACCGATTGCACATAATAATAAAATCCTGAGATTAACGTTGCACTGTCAGATCAAGGACGGTTACACAATTTCCAAATCTGATTGCTAGGGCAGAGCAGCTGTATATATAAAAGCAGCAACGCTTCACTTTTTCTTTTTACTTGTCACTTTCAAAACCAGACGTCCCTTGGTCTTCCGATTTTCTCTCAATTTTTCTATTCGTCCCCGCCGTTCAACATTCTTCTCAGAATCACCGATTTTACCGCATTCAAGGTGAGCTTCCACACTCGTACATGATTTTCAACTTTCGCTTTGATTCGTATTGTGTTTTTCTAGTTTCCATGGGCCTATTTTCTATTGTTGTTTGAATATTATATGACTGTTCGCATTACTTGCCTGAGAAAGTTTGAAAGTTTTGGATAAAACGATTGTTTGATCGTACTGGAACAATGCATGCATACTGTTGCTTGTTTGTAGTCAGACTTTGGAATGTTTGTAAGAAGTAGGACGGAGTCTGAAATCTAGCTATTAGCCTTTTGGTTTTTAGAAATCTAATGGGCTTGCCCCTAGAGCCCCCTTTTTCTCAGTAATCCCCTTAAGCACATGACTTGATACTTAGGAAATAAACTTAGGAAAACTCTTAGCCTTTCAGGTTCGGTATGCTATTAATGACCTAATCTCTTTCCTTCCTTTATAGATATAAAGTCATGGGCATCGCCATAATAGAGTACGGGATGCTGACTAAGATCTTGAAGAGCTAACTGATCAGCAAATCAGGGACACACCAAGTGCGACCTCCCAAAGTAGTGAAGTCGCACCAAAACCTTTGGGGCGAGACGATCCTCTTGCTCGCGAACCCTATTTTCACCACAGATCTACTGTTAGTCTCCGCGAGCTCGTCTCGACAGCTGAATAGTTTGATCTCCCCTTAGGGTGCAGCGTTACAAAGAGTTCATTCGAGCTCTCAGATGACGAGATAGTAGTGTTACAAAGATTTACCAAAGTCAAGAGCTCGCTAGACGACCAGTTCTTAAGTGATTACTTTCTAAGGGAATATTGCACCTCAGGTTGGTAGCAAGCGCCTCAGTCTCATTCGCTACCTTGGGGTCTGTGGAAAAAAGGAGGTTTCTTTAGCCCTTCAAGATTTTAGAGAAAGGACATTGAGCCCATCCAGGAAAAAGCTTACTACCATGGTGGATCTTAATTTTGAAACGTCTCCACCTTCTCTAGGAGTTAAGCTTCCAGATACTGATGTCTAAATAACAGGTTCTACAAAACTTCCTCCCCCTCAATCGATGGGATTCGACTTTGCGGTTAGAGGTTCTAGTTCGCAGATTACCTCAGGAGCTACCACGGGTTCATCTTCCCAACCAAAGTCTACAGTGACCTCACCAAAGCAGAGCGTGAGGTATAAGTCCATGGGGAGGAAAACTTCGAGCAAAGATGCTCACTTGCAGGGAAAGTCTTCTAACCAGACGACTCCATCTTCTGGTGGTTCATCAGCTCGATGACCTGGAGTTGCAAATAAAGGTAAGAAGTTACGGAGCCTCCGCCCAAACGTCAAAAAACTAAGGGAAAGAAGCCTGCAACCGGGGGCAACAGCGAGGGGCAGGCCCAGGGGTTTGATGCTGAAGAATACTTCAGCGACCTCTTGGATTATCTTTCCTAGCTCTTGGGGCCTGAAAAGCTTGCTCTTTACCAAGATCACAACTGTGGCGACCAATTGGTTTACTACGTCATTGTTTGTTGGTAAGTCTCAGTCTTAGCTGTTAAAACTTTACTTTCTTTTTTACTTATGATTAAAACTTCTTTATTTCAGGGTGTCATAGGAGCGATGAAAATACTTTAAAACGTTCTCGACCTCTTAACCGAGAGGGCTTCTCTTCAGGTAGCAATGAAGTCGCTCCAGGCGATAACAAAAAAATCAAGAGCGAGTCAGAATTTTTTCATAAGGAATCTGAAAAGGCGAAGAAGGTTGCTCAGAGTTACAGGAGCAGAAAGCTAAACTTGAAAAAACCTTGTAGCTTCGAGAGAATACAATTGCCTCCCTCCAGGGCCAGCTCGATAAGGCAACAGAAGAGATCAAAAGAATAAAGCAAGAAGCGATCTCTTATAAAAAACGAGCTAATGCTGCCGAAAAGAAGACCGGGTTGGTGCTGCGAGATGTAGATATGTTGAAGGAAAAGCTTGCTCAGGCCCAAGAAATGATCAACCAAGCCAAAGCTCATATCAAACAGAGTCGTAAGGATGCCACTTTAAAGACGTCGAGTTCATTTCTTTACACATTATGAAGAAATCATCCAAAACTAAACGTCTCGTTCTTCGAGCAGAATGCAATCAAGGAAGTGGATTTTGTAATATTGATTTTGTAATGCACTCGCTCCTCGCTGGACGAGGTCATTATTTTATGTGATATCTTTTTAGTTGGTTTGCTTTTATTTTCCTAAGTACCATATATGTCTTTGAGCAATCAATTCCATTATGTAACCGTTTTGATCATGATCATGTACAATCTAAGTTGCAGAATGAACTTGATATAATGATGAATTAGATCATAAAGACTAATCAAACCAACTAGCCAGTACCCACAGGTCATAAAATGATTAACTTGTATACGCCTTCCAGGGATTTTAAACATGAGCTCACAGATAATATGACATCATTTCAGAGCTCGTTAGCTCATATGTTGTCCATATGCCTTCTAGAGCAATAAGATAAAGGTTCACAGGTTATGAATGTGCCTTCCAGAGCTCACATGCTCACAGACAACATTGGCACCTTCTAGAACACTGAATAAAGGTCCACAGATCACGAATGCACCTTCCAGAGTTTATACGCTTATAAACAGCACTGGCGCCTTCCAGGACTTATTAATTTTAACCCCCAAATAACAGTCGCACCTTCCAGAGCTCGTGTGCTCACAGGTAGCAATTATACCTTCCAAGATTCATTAATATCAACTTACAAGCAATAATTGTTCCTTTCAAAGCTTGACCGCTCACAGGTACCAATTGCATCTTCCAAAGCTTTAGATCGTGACTTACAGGTATCAATTACGCCTTCCAAAGCTCAACTATGGCTGCTGTGGCAAACAATAATCGTTCATCTTAATATCATCATAGAAAGACTTCACAGCTAACAAACCCATAATAGCTCATATAAACAATAATAATTGTTAACTAATAGCTCACAAATCAGGTCGTATACTAGGTTGAATAAGTTTGCATAATATAAGTATATCAAAAATAAATAACTCATTAACAATTGTTAAATAATATGATACTAGGGAGCGAGCTAACTCAGTCAAATGAAACACCGGATGTTTTGCATTCCAAGCTCTTAGGACCTCGGATCCTCCCATGCTGGCCAAGTGATAGACTCCATTCTCCAAGCATCATTTGACGATGTATGGGCCTTCCCAATTCGAACCAAGAGTTCCATCACTAGCTTTGTAAGTTGTAGGTAGGATGAGTCATATAACTAAATCATCAATTTTGAAGCCTCGAGCTCAAACTTTCTTATTATAATACCCGGCAATCTTTTGCTGGTAAATTACAACTCGCATACAAGCTTCCTCTCTTGACTCATTGAGCAGATCTAAGTTGGCAGCAAGCAATTGGTCATTGTCTTCTAGTCTGAACGTTGCTCTGCGCTGACTGATGACCTTAAACTCTGTTGGGATCATAACCTCTGACCCCAAATGCGCATTTCAACAGATTTAATTTCATTTGGTACTTCCTCAGGATCTGAAATATTTTCCCCAGATTGCGCACATGTTCGAACATCATTTTTGACTTCACCAGCATATCATCCACATAGACCTCCATCGTCTTCCCAATAAGCCCTTCAAACATCATGTTAACTAACTGTTGGTAGGTCGCCCCTACATTCTTCAACCCAAAAGGTATGACCTTGTAACAGTAGAGCTCGCAATCTGTCATGAAAGACGTATGCTCCTCATCCTTAGGGTTCATTAGGATCTATTGTACCCTGAGTATGCATCTATGAAGCTGAAGAGCTGATGACCAGCAGTTTCATCCAATAGTTTATCAATCCTTGGCAAGAGAAAACTATTTTTTAAACATGTTTTATTAAGGTCAATGAAATCGATGGAGGTTCTCAATTTTTCGTTCTTCATCTTTACTAGAACGGGATTAGCCACCCAGACTATATAGTGAGTCTCCTTTATGAATTTGTTCATCAGAAGCTTATCTATTTCTTCTTTTAAAGCATCATAACGCTCTCTTGTCATTAGCCTTCTCTTCAGGCGAACTGGCTTATAATGTGGATCAATATTCAATCTGTGCGATATCACCTGCGGGTTGATCCCTACCATGTTCTCGTGATTCCAGGCGAAGATATCCAAGTTGGCTTTCAAGAAGTCGGCGAGCTTAGTTTTAACATTCGGAGGTAAATTCTTTCCCAATTTCAAACACCTCTCAACATCCGTCTCATTGACCTGTACATCCTCGAGTTCTTCAACAGGCCTCGTTGCCCTGTTTGCCTCCACCTCTCTTGGATCCAGATCCTGGCTCACCCCTTTTTCACTCATTGGTCGCGGCTCTCCCTTAGCTACCACATTAACTTTCTTTCCTTTAACCCCAATTTTCATAGCATCTTCATAATAGCACCGTGCCAAGTGCTGCTTTCCTCGCACACATCCTACTTCACTGGGCGTTGGGAACTTGATGATGAAGGTTCTAGTCGAGGCTACCATATTCAAATCATTCACAGCCAGTCTTCCCAGGATAACATTGTAAGCCGAAGGGCAATCAATAATAAAAAAATCTACCATTGTTGTTGACTGACGACCCGAGTATCCAACAATAAAGGAGAGTCTGACTTGCCCCATTGGCGCGATTGTGTCTCCAGTAAATCCATAAAAAGGATCGAGGGATGGCTTCAATTGTTCAAGCCCTAAGCTCATTTGCTCAAAACAATTCCTATATATCACATTTACCGAGCTGCTCTTATCCACCATAATCCTCTGCACCTCAACATTACTAATCTTGACACAAATGACTAGCACATCATTGTGAGGCTAGCGCATTCATCTTGCATCTTCCTTTGTAAATACTATGTTGTCCAAAGTCACTCTAGCTCTTTTCGCTGGTCTCTCTGTCTCACCGTGACCTATTAGCATGACATGATTGGCCTCGTGCACATATCGCTCGTGCGACCTGTTCGACGTTCCTGCGATATGAGGCTCACCATGTATTGTAAATATGTTTCGTACTGCGGGCATATGATCTTGCTCAGCAGCATGCTGGGGCAATTGTTGTGCGGACTGTTGGGCTGGATTAGGATGCTGCTACGCTGGTTGGGGACATCGTTGTTAGGGTAGCTGATTTGTTGGTCGCACTACATATTCTCTCAAACGACCTCTTCTGACTAGCTCTTTGATAGCATCTTTTAGCTCTTTACATTGTGAAGTAGAGTACCTAGTTTCATTGTGATACGCACAAAATTTCCTTAGATCCTGAAACCTGTTGGGGATATTTATAGATCTCGCCCTCCCGAAATCTTCCCTACTCGACTCTGTCTCAAAAATCCTATCCTACCTATCTAACAAGACACTATAACTCTCATAGTGACCATGAGGATGAGGAGACCGATCTCTTTTGGGCTCATTCCTAGCTCGCTTTGCCGCTTGATTGTTGGAGCGACTCTTTTGATCACGATCCTCAATGCCACCATGACTTCTCTTCTTCCCTTGGTGAGAACTGCTTGTGCCGTTCGCTGGGCTTCCTCAGCCCAAAAGCTTTTTCCATCCTGATTTCCTTTGTAGCTTATTTATAGAACTCACCGAGGTCCTGCATAGGGGACCTGTAAATGCTCTCGTAGAGCTTCTCATCTTTTTTAAGTCTGCTGAGATTGCTGTAAGGACGCTTTCATCCTAGAGATTCTCTACATTGTTCACCTCGTTCCTGAACCTAATAATGTAGTCCTTTAATGATTCACTTTGTTATTGAAAAATCATTGCCAGGTGCTAAGACGGCGCGAGCTACTTCCTTAACGTCCTGTACTAATCGATGAACCTCTGTTAGCATTCTTCTCAACTATTAATACTGCGAGCTGGTAAGCTTCTCAACTAGGTCCTCGAAATATTTCCTAGTGTGGTTGGGAACACACGGCATTTCACCAAGGAATTGGATGTCTGTAGGTCCATCTGGATGTTGAATGCATCGAGATGGTCATACGGGTCACTATCTCTATTGTAAAGCAGGACACTAGAGAGTTTGAATATAGGCGGCAACGGTTCCATCTCTATTTACCTTGTAAAGGGAGTTCTCTCCTCTTGCTGCTCTTAACCTTAGGGCCCAGGTTGCGTTTCCAGCCGCTGGACCCTCTGTAATAACTCCTATACGATTGGGTCCTATGGTTCAACTCTTCTAGAGGGAGATCGCCTGTTCCTCCTGCTTTCTCAGTCACCAGAAAAGCGATCACGCGACCTATGCCTTCTACGTGAGCTCTCAGCTTGTTGCGAAACTCTTCACAACACATGCTCATTGGGTTCAGGAGCTCGATCATGCTCATGGCTGGCTTCTACGTGGCGGCTTCCATCATGGCTCACCCTTATCCTTAGACCTGTTGGGTAAGGTGCAACTTCATCTTCACGAGCCCATCATTTGTCTCTTCTCGAATGTGCATTTGAGGAGCGGACTAAACCTTCTAGTAGTACCCTCTCTCTGACAGGTTCCTCTCTTTAGACCGGTGTGTCCTCAGCTGGCTGTTGTTGAGGTTTTACATTCCTCTATGCTGTTTAGGCCTGCACCTGTGTTAAAGTCCTAATCACCTCTACTAACTGCATTATAGTATTTTTCAAAGCCTTCTGGCGTTGCTGCCAAATTTGCACGGCATCCTCTCCCACAGCGACAGTAGGCAGCTGTCATGGAGGGAGCGGAGGTAGAACAGAAGTGGATGTTCTTGCCACGTTGCCCTTAGCCTAGGCATTCTACTGCTCTGGATGGCTTTCAGATTGATCTACTATCACTTCTGTAATTCTAGTTATTCTTATCCTGGCCATAGTGACAAATCAAAATTGTATAATTCAGAAAAAAGAGTGTAGAATCACATTTTGGCCCTTCCTTTTAACGTTAAAATATCGACGTTATATTTCAGTTAACCCGGTTCTTGAAGCCCAATATCTGCGAATTAACAACCAACGCAACAAAACAAAGAAAATGGGGTAGGAAATAAGAACAATACGCACACAACTTTTAACGTGGTTCGGCAATAACAAACCAATGTCCACGACTATCTTTATCTATTTTGACAGAGTAACAGTATCGTATTTCTCTCATCTCCTTTATAATGAGTTTGACCCCCTATTTATAGCGAGGGGATGATACAATTTGAGTAAGTTTAAATTATATATAGATAAGGTAAAAAATAATTTACATTTATTTTTTATAATTATGATGCAAAATTCTCTCCAACAAATCAGCAACGGTCTTTGAAAATCTCGAGATTTGATTTACACTGAAATAAGAAAGTTGACCTCTTCGCTAATTAAACCATTTCAGGTTTCTAGAATGTCAACTGGATCAATCATAACGAGCTACTATTCTAGCGAGTTGATGTATGAGCAAATGGGCAAGCAATCCATGTCGAGCTAATAAACGAGCAGCTTCTATCCTAGACTTATTGACCGAGGTGATGAGCGAGCTACTAATCAAATTATGAGCTCACTGAGTAATGCTCTCGCAGGCTCAGACACATCAGCTCGCACTCCTACAACGTTGTCCTGACTTCCAGGCCCAATGAGCTTTTATTTACTTAAGCTGAAGTGTGGGCCTTAATAGCCCATTTTCTTGTATCTTTTTAAAATATATACAACAAGTTGTTTATTTATTAAAAGTTTATTTGTATTGTAATTTTTAGCTGGAACCAGGAAAAAAAAAAAAAAGGGCTTGGAACTTGAAGTCGTTATATTTAATAGATTTTGACAAAGATCTAGCTTCAATCAATAAATGTACAGATTAGGGGAAAAGAAGCACTGCAAGCTGCTCCAAACTAGTAAGACAAGCTTCTCTAGATGCATGTATAAAGAAAATGTATTCTGTTTCTACCACCAAAACTGCATAAAAATTAATTTATTACAGATTCTATCAAGACACTGCACATTTAACATAACAAAGCTTACTAAAATAACACTAAATATTAATTATTATTTTACTAATTTACACCATAGTTTTAAGGATTGCATGCAATATAATTAATGAATAAATGTATTCACGGCATATATATAGTGACCAAGGATCACTATGGTGGCTATTTGTTCATGGAAGGTTTTGGTCTTACCCTCGAAAGGGTTGCGGCAAAGATGGGATGCTATCATATCATCCTTGGACCACAAATTGAGGTATGGATGGAGTCCTTCTTAAACCACAAGTGAGTACAGTGATGTTTTTAGGGTTTGATCCAAAGATCTATCGATATTCTGATTGAAAACCTAGTATTTGAAGGTATTTGGTTCAAACCCTAAAAACGCCACCTTACTTACTTATGGTTCAAAAATGTCTCTGGCCACGCCTAGCCTCTGCCACACCCATAAAGAGTTTTGGTCTTGCCCCTTATGGTGAAGACGAGGTGCTATCATGTCCTACTTGACCCATAAGTGAGCAGGATGGCGCTTCCAGGGTCTCAACCAAAAACTTATTGGTATTTTGATTAAAAACTTATAAGTCATTAATTCAAACCCTGGAAATACCACCTTACTCCTTTGTGATTTAAGGAGGACTTTAACCATGCCCGACCTCCACCACACCTATGAAGGGTTTTGCCCTCCAGACCTTGGGAACGCTACTTTACTAACTTATGATTCAAGGAGGATTTCGACCATGCCTAGCTTTCACCACACCCATGGATGGTTTTGACCTTACACTTAAAGGGATTGTTGTTGAGGTGAGGTGCTGTCATGTCATACTTGAACCACAATTAAGTAAGGTGACACTCCACATGTTTGAACCAAAGACGTATAGGTATTTTGGTTGAAAATATAGTACCACCAAGGCAAGTTGACTTAGTGGTACTAGGTTTTCAACTAAAATACTTATAGGTCTTTGGTTCAAACTCTAATAATGTCATCTTACTCACTTGTAGTTTAAGTACGACATGACAGCACACTGCCTCCGCCATAACCTCTTTAGGGGCAAGACTAAAACTCCTTGTGAATAAATGGCCACCGTGGTGATCCTTGTTGGCCACCGTGGTGATCCTTGTTGGCCACAATATAAAACCCTTCTTAACTCAAGTGGTGTGTTCTTTCTATTATAGGAGTAGATTTCCCATGTAATTCCAATTTTCACTCTCAATGTTTGTAAGAGTAAATATCTCAGTTATGCAAGTAAATAATTTAACCATTCAATATGTAGTGTCATTTTCTCCTTTGATATTTGTTGGAGTATAAGATTAGATATCCAAATTACTTATGCTAAAGGAACTAAATATTGAAACGATACTCAATATATCCTCGATAATTTCCTTATTTTGGGGTTATCAATATTGAAAATACTCCTAAATATTCCCGATATCTTGATCATATTCCCCATTATTTTTTATAATTTTACCAATATTTTCATAAATTTAAAACTTTTATATTTTACTGAAACCGATTCAAATGCATATGTAATATAAATTTCTTTCTTAGTGTTTGTGGGAGAAGATATCTTTTAATTATTAATTAACCTAGATATTTGAGCCACTCATGTAATGTTAATTTCTCCTTCGATGTTTGTGGTAATAGATATTTGTCAATTATATGGGAGATAGATAGTTAAATCATTCATAAAATGTTTTATCTCAATAGATGTTTGTAGATTTTTAATCAAGGAATATCATATTTAAAGTAAATATATGTTAGATTGTGAAGACTAAATCAATAATGTGGTGCTACATAAATGCATCAGGGGAGCTTATGAGGGTTTCATAAGGCTATGCCTCAGGAAGGAGCGTGACTTGAAGTTGTATCACAAGTGTTGGGAAGCCACCAATGAGTATCATGACTTGGAAGTCGCACAGCAAGTTGTGCTGGAGCAATAGAGAGTAGCATGACTTGCATCGCTACATGGGCAAACCTACCGTGCGGCCAAGAGGGCACGTGCCCCCCCCACCCTTTCAAATTTTTTGAAAATTTATTAAGTTTCTAATGTAGGTGATTAAATATTTAAATATATAAATAAACTGATACATATTCTTTCGAAAAGAATGGGATCACAAACATAATACTGCATTGATGGCGTGGAATGCATATTTTATGACTCTTGTGATGGGTTCAATTCTCCTTCGCCTCCAAAATTGATGCTCTTTTTACTAATTTTTCCAAAAAAATTTGAAGAGTGTGGTGAGGATTCGAACCTAGGTTCAAAGTTCCATATATAATGACCCTAACCAAGTGGGCTTTTCTCAAATTTTGCAATGGTTTGACTTTGATAATATTTATACATATTGCAAACTATAAATGACCTCTTTTTTTTTTTAATGAAAAAAAATTCTCAATCTTTTGAGTCTTTCTCACATCTCATTCATTACTTGGTGAATGTTGTAGATTTATTTTAAAAAGTTGTCAAACATTTATATTATTTGAAACTAGATTAAAGTTTTTTTAAAAAAATATATATATATTTTGGAACTTCTTTTATTCTTTTGTTTATATTGTTTAAATGAAAATCAATAAAATTTGAGTAAAGAAGAGTGAACTTATAAGAAAAAGTTCCGAAAATTTGTAAAAAAAAAAATGAAATTCGTGAATAACTAAAGAAAAGTTAACTATAATTGTTTATCTTTAATTTTTATTTTATTATAAAGTGACCCCCCTCATGTAAATGTCTGGGTCCGCCATTGCATCGCTACATAGATGTCGCACCACAAGTTGCATACATGCGACTAGAGTGTAGCACGACTTGGTACTATAACTTGGATGTCATGCCATATGTTGTGCACATCTTCAACCCTGTACAGTATTATGGATTCCATTTGAATTTGAACTCCTTTGATCTTAGAACTATAAATACTCATATGTAAAGGTTTCAAATTTTATACCAAAGAATATCTAAGAGTTTCAAAGAGTAAACTGAGAGAGCTTTAAGAGTGTTTGTTTATAACAGTCGTATGAGAGAAATAAAACATGCTAAAAATTGTTATTTAGTGAAAAAGAGTGTCGGTGCACTCCATGAACATAGGGCATTTCTCCAATCACGTAAAAGTATTATGTTTATTTATTTATTATTTTGTGTTTGTATGGTTGATTTGCGTTTTATGATCACGTTATATTTCCTAACAACATACATATTGTCACAACCTAAAATTTGATGAAAACAGTATGAATTTTGACATAGAATAGAGCTAAGAAAGGTTAAATATATTCCAAGAGAGAGGTAAATCATGAGATGATTTTCATGTTTGTGTCCATCCAAATACTGCCTAAGGATTTATTTTGTTAGAAGTAAAAAAATTCTAACATACTAAATTTGATGCTTATGTCATGAAAAATTAAGGAACCTATATTTGTCATGATTGTGTCGATTTAGTCAATGATCTATTATATATATATATATATATATAAATCAACGATCTATTTAGTTCATCATTTCTAAAGTAAATTAACAACCTTAATTTTCTAAACTTGTTTCATGTTCATTCGTTGACTGTCTAATGGATTATTCTTTTCAATTAGTTGCAAATATTCGAAGGAAATAATAAGCTTATGTTGACGTGTGAGCTGTGATTCTTACAAAGCTCGCAGTCGTCAGCACTGGAGGATTTGTGTAGGGCTGGTCGTAGTGCGACCTGCGATTCTTACAAAGCTTGCAGTCGTTGACTCCTTTTGGCCCCGTAGGGTCACATCCGGAGTATAATTTTCAATCTTATAGATTTTTTGGGTGCATAACTCCTACCACCAAGTTGAGTCTATGTCCACCCCGGAGGCAAGCCCGTATTCGCCCCAAGCTTCGATGTCCCTCGTACCGTCAAAGGGCTAGCTATTCAATGCAAGAGCTAGCTCATGTGCCCTGAGGAGTTCGTCGTCTAACGAGTAATTCGTTCTCCCTTCCCCTAAAGCTGCAAACATCCTGAAAGTCTCGACTTCCCCTCGGTAAGAATCGCCCTGTCTCCTATCAAATCTGCAAGTTGTAAAGAAGAGAATAAGATTAAAAAAAAAATGTTGAAGCTCGCAGGATGTCAGTCCCTTTTACTTGGACTAAAGACGAAACCAAAGTTATAAAGTTGTCTAAGCGAAGGACAAGAAATATAAAACTAACGTGATTTATAATCTCCTACGTTAGACTTGCCCTTCACCTTACCTTGAGGAAGAATGTCCTTAAAGCTCGTCTTCCAACCTACGAGGCAATAAAGCCCATCTCGTGTTGCACCTCTCAAACTACCGACACTCTTAGCACTAAAGAGATAATAGCAGACCTTCAGGTTCGGAGGTGGAAGATCATTCCTTATGAAGACCAAAGCTAGGGAGGTGAGCTGGGAATATGAGTTGGGTGTTAATTGGAATGAACTAAGTTCTAACCTATTCAGGAGCTCGATGAGATAGATGGGGACTAGAAATCGAAACTCATGTATAAAATGATGGGTGCTAATGGCAACTAACCCCTGGGGCGGATAGGCCACATGGTCGTCCATGGAAGGCAGCATGATGTGACAGCCTTTAGGAAGATGGTATGCCAGAACGATTCCACCAGCTCGCGAGCTCTCTTGTCCTCAACAACCTGACGGGA
Source organism: Dimocarpus longan (assembly GCA_022984855.1). Taxonomy (NCBI): domain Eukaryota; kingdom Viridiplantae; phylum Streptophyta; class Magnoliopsida; order Sapindales; family Sapindaceae; genus Dimocarpus; species Dimocarpus longan. Next base: position 19,307,752 of record CM041024.1, read on the forward strand.
CATTATAGGGTCAGCTCGAGCTCTGAACTCCCCAGGGAACTCACCGCTCAAAGAAGTCACCTCAGCAGTACGAACTTCCCTCATGTCAAGCCTTTTCGAGCCAAATGAATCATTGTCTCCTACTCTGTGTAACCAGCGATTGTGACCCGTAGACATCTACGTGCAAAAAAGGTAGTAGTCAAGTCTCTGCATACAGACCATGCCTATATATCTAAATTTCCTATTTTCTGAGGAATATCTTAAGTCTACAAATCACAAACACCACACAGATCGCTAAAGACATAGAAAGACTCAACCTACAATTTAACGACCTACAAGCTAGTAACTTATGAAGGTCTCATCCTATAGCTCGCATACAAACAACAAGCAGGCCAGAAAAAGTAGGCCGATAATATCAAATTGAAAGAAAATGAAGAGACGCAACCATAAACAAATATTCAACAGTAAGAACACGAAATGTTCAAACCAGCACCAAACACAGAAAGAAACATAGCACATGCAAACTGAAAATGAAATCTGGAGATTGAGAAATGGTTTTAATGACTTACTTGAGCAAGGTAAAAAAGGAGGTACTGATCTTCAACAAATTCGGATATCTGGAGTGTTGAAATAGAAATTTATCAGAGGGAAATGAAGAGAGAGAGAAGCTTAGCGGCGCTAGGAACAAAAATGACAAGGTAAAAGTGAAAGTGATTGGGCCTTCACTTATATATTGGCTCAGGACTGAAAACCTTAACTATCGGATTTGGTGGCTTACCAACCACCTTAGATCTAACGGTGAAATGCAAATTGAGGGATTTTGTCATCATACACCGTCAATTGAGATACGTGTGCATTAAATGCGCACATAACGAGACGTGTAGACTGAACAACGAGTTAAGAGATAAGATAGAATTTGAAAAGCCAGCACAACGAGTCCTAACACGTCAGCTTTTACCAACGAGCTTTAGCTCTTAGTCCGTATATTACACTAAGAGCTGGGAGACTTATGTTGTGGATATTTTTAGACCTATGTAAATGGGCTAGTAAAAGCCCAATACAGATCCAATAAACTGACCCAGTTGATGAAGACCCAGCTTGCAAATGGCCCAGCTCGCCAAACGACTAGTCCATCAAACACTCAGCTCACAAATGTTGATTCTCAGCCTTCTGCACATTCAGCTCACATATCCAAGCTCCTAGTCCACTGACCTTGGGTCGACCAACTCGTGGAAGCAAGCTCCCTGATTACTACTGTAACCCTCAGGTCATGTATCAACTGTAGTCCGAGCTGCTAGGCGAAGTCCAGCCTTTGGCGTAACTTGCACGTTAATCTTTCGAGAAAAGTAGCAGCCTGATTTAAGGAAAATCTCAACTACCCAGTATGGGGGTAAAAGTCAAGACCATACTTTTATAGGAGCTAGCCATACTCTGACAAGCGTCAGTTTTGAGAATGTAATCCATCATGATTTCTTTCTTATTTTAATTATAATGATATTGTAGCTTCTTATTTTATAAATACAGGCTGAAACGTCATTGTAATATATATACATATATATAACATTCTATCTCTCTGCTAAAATATTTAGAGAACAGTCATGAATGTAAACAATTATTTGGGTCTAGCCATGTAAAAAAACTTCTTGTTATAGTGTTATTCCTCTTTTTACTTCTTTTCTCTACTGTTTTACTTCATTTATTGAGTTAACAGGTTTTTAACGTTGACAGCCTATGATGCAGTTGTGTTATGTGTGCTGTAAGGTGACCTGCTTGCTGAAATGTATAAAAGGCTAACAGTAATTAGACTGTCTCCAGCCTGTGCAATGTAGAAAAAGAAGAACTGAGTTGTCCCCAAAAGACCAGCAACCAATCAGTTTCAGTTCCAGTTGTTTTATGGTCAAACTCCACAGTGAAGCATTAAACTTCAAAAGTTTGGATACAATTCAGGCGCTGCTGGTTTGAAATTCAACAATCCCCGAAACCAATGAACTCTATATTTCTTCAAAATAATGCAAAAGATAATATTATAATGATTACTTATCTATCTGTCCAGTTTTATTGTAATTAAAAAAACAATAAAACCAGGGCCCAAATTGGACTAGAATTCCAAAAGTACCCGATGCGATCTGTCAATGCGGTTCCCTGACGCAAAATAATACAAAAATTGGGACCACGGACTAATTGTTTTATCACTTACCAAAAATCATAAACCAGAAACATTCTCAAATATTTTTTTAATAATCTCAAGTTAGTTAACTAATAATAAAACAATTTCAAACTTTTCACTGCAATCTTTAAAAAAAAAGAATGTGAACACCTATAGATTTAACATTACTTTATTTGATGTGATTATTGAATACAATATAGAGTTTGAATGGTTGGACTCTTTAGTCTCCAATTGGGTCTGAGGTGGGTCCATGTCGAAGACCTTTCTCAACTTATTTATTATTAAAATGGGTTAGATGGCTTCATAGCTCGATATGAAAATGATTGGTGTGCAAATTATGGTCTAAAGTCAAATTTTTCGGGGTCGGCTGATTATGATGGGCAAAAAATTTGAATTATTTGTGCTCCCATTTCAATTCTCATTCGTCAACATTTCACCAATTAAACATTTTAAATGTGTTTCACCTAAATCAACGGCCTGCATCCTTTACATACGCATTTAACATTCCGCCAGTTCCATTTCAAAATTTTCAACTCGAGTGCTATCTGGTCTTAAATTGTTTTCTTTCTTACAAATTAAACGAAAATGAAAAACCATTCCAATTTGGGTCACGAGTGTTATAATATTTGCACAATAACTATACATGTTAATTACTACTTGAACTACCTAATATCCACATGCCTTTCAATTAGTATTTTATATTAATTTGATAAATATAATTTTAGAATTCTTTAAAAACTTTACCAGACATTCGTGTTTATTCAAATGATATATAATAGAGATATCTAACAAATCTAAGTACTCTAGAGGACTTTAAAAAGTTCATGTAATAATTAAATTTCGTTATATGTAAAACCGGTTTGTCTTATAAATAATATTTGCAAACAGATTTACGTTATTGAAATTATTATTAGGAAACCTTCGACAGCCCAAAAAAGAAAAACAAAAATAAAAAGAGGTACAAATTAGGGACGCAAAGGTCCAATAAGAGATGAGAAAATGTGTGGGGGCAATTGGGGGTGGGGTCTAATGGGTACACTTGATAGGTGGGAGTGGGGTCTAAACTGAGAGGATGTCTACGCTCCAACCGACTCAGCCTCAGAAGAGGCAAAGTTGGTGGCTTAGGACAGCGACCTCCATTGAAAGGTACGAACCCAAGAACACCACTCCCCATATCTTTTCTAATCTTATGGATAGTGAAAGCCTATCACCTCTCCCCATCTAAAACCTCTAAATAACAATCCTCCTTTTAAGGGGAAAAGAAAAAATCACCGGTGCATGTGGCGTAGACACACAGCGATACAATACGTTTTCCGCTAATAACATGATATACGCGTGACAAAATAAATATGTGATTGACAATAATAGAGTGGTCCGATGGTAAAACTACTTCCGCTTGTCCATCACTCAAATTGATTAAACACTTATTTTCATCATTTGTGTGATAGTTCTCTCTCAATTTAAAATTTTCAAACTGTACTGTAATATATGCGAATGGTTGACAACATTTCATCAGTAATATATACTACGTAGCAATGTGCGATTGGATAAACGTGTTGTGGTCGTCTTGCTGAAGACTTTCTTTACCATTCCTAAGCTAAGAAAGTCCTACTCCTACATTTGCAAACAAGGGATAGCTGAGAGAGAGAGACGTAGACAAGTACCAGACGACCTAATTTGGGAGTACCCCCACCGTCCCATGTGCATGTGAATGTGTTCCCATCGTATTACCTCCGTACTTCATCTGTCAGTATCTACCTTCTTGTTTTGATTTCTTACTCTTTTGACCATATTCATTTCTATCACTGTTTGAGACCAACTGAGAAAATTATGTATGCTCGTGTAGATTTTAAATTTGTTTCATGCCCCGCACGTGCACACCTACGCCATTATCGTTCTCAATTCTCAGCTCCCACACTTCAACCATCATAAATTTTGTGCTACTTACCCCTTACGTGTTCTACATTTCTCCATCAAATCTTGATGTCACTTGTTGAGGAAATGTATGCGGAACCATACTTAATATCTACTATAAAGCAAATAATATTTAAAAAAAAAAAAAGATGATCTAACCTTATAACCTATCTATTTTCGCTCAAATAGGACTCTATCACGATTTTGGGTCGCGTGCCGAAACATCCTACCTCCTTCTCTACCACCATCCACGACATTAGATCCCTCTCGAGTTAAGCTTTTCATTGTTATCTTACTCAATCAAAAAGACTTCGCTTAGACTACTTTCTCCAAAATTGAAATTTGTCGGGAATAAAGCGAAAGCTTGGTTGCAAAGTAATGTAAAACCTTTTACAAACTATCTTTCCTTGCTCCACAAATCAATTGAAGACTCATTTGAATATGAAATCTTATAATTGTAACTTGTGTAATTCTAATCAAGCATTACCCTACCACCTTTTTGGGGTGTTTGTTGGTGCATTCAGCCTTCTTTTTTATGTCTATGGCATTGGACCTCTTTCGAGCCAAACTTTCCAATGACACCTTACTTGAGCAAAATAGACTCTATTTGGATTACTTTCACATTAATTGAAATTTGTTTGGAATCAAGCCAAAATCCTAACACCATATATATCTTACAATATAGATGGTATTATTAAATTCACTGTAAACTTCATTTGAAATATGTAAAAGAATATTTTCGATCAAGGATCTTATCAACACAATTTTGGGGGACACTTTTTTTATTTGTTATCCAAAAATGGTTTTAAGAAACTCGTACACATATATAATATCACCTTGTTAGTAATGACTTCAATTGATTCACACAAAAAGGACAATTTTTTTCTTATTTCAAATATGAAGATACATATATTAATCACAAATCAAAGAGAAGCAAATTCTATTAAAAATAGAATAGGAAAGGGAAGTCGATTCCTTGGTTGGGGGAATCCTGAATTTTTTTGTGAGTCTACATAATTTGATTGCCAACCGCTTTTAGTAATTATAATAACTACAAATCAATAATTAAATTCTCTTTTTTGTAAATAATTTTCTATTAGTAAGCATACCATTACTAATATTCAACATCAAAATTTTAGACTGTATTTTACTCACCTTTAACAAACGAGTTTTTTGAATCAAACACTTTCTTAAATTATATATATATTTTTAATATTATTAATGATTTAATGAGTTGAATATTATCATAAAATATTATCAAATTGAATAAATATTCTTTTACGATCAGCCCGTCCTAGATGATGACGAAAAACAAGGCGTACAACTACATAGCTATCAAAGTTAAATGAATGTATAAATAAAACCCTTTTTAGGGGCAGGCAATGTCGACGTGCAGATTGTCCTTTCATAAGAACCAAACCCTAAACAATTTTTAAGGCAAGAAGCGTTGCCCCTTCCATCAGTCGTACTACAACGTCTATAAATGGGACACGGTGTTGATACAGCGACAATCACATCAGCCAACAGTTGATGGACGACTGATATAGGCGTTTCGAGCCCTGGGCTCCACGCTCCTATAGCTCCGATTATCGAATCGCTTGCAAAAATCATACAATAATTATACATGCATGACAATGCGGGCTAGTAGAGGGAGGTGCTCAATCAGACAGCCGGGCCAATTGATCATGACTCTCATTGGCTTTTCCTAGATATTTAAGTTTCCCCGGTACAAAATGTATTCTTACGAGACTATTACGTTGCCTCAGCAACGATAACTCACCTTATCCTTATTTATGATATAAGGTCACGATTCGATTTATGGTACCACAAAATATAATAATTTTCTCTTCTCTTCGATAGAGGCAGCTCCTCCCATTTTCTTAGAAGTTATAATTTCGGACTATTTCCTGGAGCTCTAGAGAGTCCCACAGTATTCTGTGTATTTATAATGATTGCGTGCAGTATGTTAAAAAAAATTCTTATTCTTCCAAAAACAATTTGAATATTCTATTAATATAATTCATTGGAAAAAAGGACAAAATTCTGTAAGGATTTGTTTTACTCAATACAATTATTACGTGCTTATATAATTTTGAAATTTTGAACATGTCGAAACTCTTGCATGATCACTAATTTCTAGTTAAATTAATTTTTAAAATGCCATTTATGATGGGAATAATTTTGTTAAACTAAATGAAGATGATAATTACTTTTAACTAATTAATTTATTTAAACATTATTTCTAATAGCGAAGAACGAATAGCAAATTAATTGTTGATATATGCATATTAATGATTAAATATTAGGTGTTAGAAATTAGAAGTTTGTTATAAATTTTCTTTCAACATGTCACTAACTTAATTAATGTTCTTCGTTTCATCCAGATTCAGCAGTGATATATACATATATTAAAATAAATTTTGTTAAACTAAATGAAGATGATAATTGCTTTTAACTAATTAATTTATTTAAACATTATTTCTAATAGCGAAGAAAGAATAGCAAATTAATTGTTGATATATATTAATGATTAAATATTAGGTGTTAGAAATTAGAAGTTTGTTATAAATTTTCTTTCAACATGTCACTAACTTAATTAATGTTCTTCGTTTCATCCAGATTCAGCAGTGATATATACATATATTAAAATAAATTTTGTTAAACTAAATGAAGATGATAATTGCTTTTAACTAATTAATTTATTTAAACATTATTTCTAATAGCGAAGAAAGAATAGCAAATTAATTGTTGATATATGCATATTAATGATTAAATATTAGGTGTTAGAAATTAGAAGTTTGTTATAAATTTTCTTTAAACATGTCACTAACTTAATTAATGTTCTTCGTTTCATCCAGATTCAGCAGTGATATATACATATATTAAAATAAATTTTGTTATACCAAACGATGCATGACATAAAGGCAAAATATATCATTTTCACAGCGTGTTATCGTTTGAAGGCCATTGCCACGAGGGATGGCAATGGGCTTCACAATCTGTTACTATTGAAAGTCGTAATCTCTAGGCATGGTGATGGATTGGATTAGGGTTGATTGGATTGCTTCTATCGCGAAACCCGTTTTTAGTCAGTTGTTACATACCTGACTCGTAATCTGAATAACTTTTTAAATTTTGGGATGACAATGGTCTTCACAACATATTACTGTTTAGAAGCTATTATCACTAGGTATGATAACATATCAAATTAGGGTCGATTAATTAACTCCAAACCCAAAATCTCGTTTTGAGTAGGATGTCATATACCTATCTCGTAATTTGAATGAGTTTTCAAATTTTGCCCCCAAACCCAAATTCATTTGGGGTTGAATACCCTTACCTTATTCATTTTAAACTGATACATTACAAATAATATATATATTTAAATATTAATTATCACTTTTAAATGTATATATATTTAAATTAAAAAATATTCTTAAATTTAAAGATATTATAGCATTCAAACAAACTTTTAGAGTTTGAAATCTATTAAAATTTACACGAATTTGAATTCAAATGAGCATAATCTAAAACTAGTAAATCTTGAATTTGAACATAAAATATGGACGCTAAAATAACTTAAATAACATCAAATTCATTAAATTTAATACAACAATACCAATCTATTAAAAAACAATTTAAAATTCCATTCAGATATCTAAATTATCTATAATAGTAGTTTGTTTTAGATATAAACTTATTAGAATAAAATTAATGAATGCAATAGTAATGCACAATATTTAGTATATAATAATAATAATAATAATAGTGTGAAATAAAAAAAAGGAGTAATCATAATAATATTAGTATGTAATAAAAAATAATAATAAGTGGGTAGCTGGGACGGGTTAGATAAAAAATGTTTGACCCAAACCCAACCCTATTATAAATTGGATAAAAATTCTTTTTATCCAAATTTGATTTAAAACTTGAATTCAATGCCCAAAATTAACCTACCCCAAGAGGATCAAGGCCTCACCAATTTGGGGGTATTTTTGCCATCACCAGTTATCACACATTGGTATTATCTCACAGAAGCCACTAGGAAACTTACGTCATTGTAAATTTTGTTGATTTTTTTTCCCAAATAAGGTTATGCATATGTTTTATATTTTTTTTCCCCTTTTTCATGAACAATATATTTTTCACAGGTTTTAGGCTTAACTAGTGCCTGTATATAGTACTCACTAATCAGCGAACCGCTTAAAGAATCTAAATTAAATTTATTAAGTTGTTTTAATTGTTTTTTCAATTGGTCAAACAATTTAAAAATATCCACACACACAAAAAAAAAAAAAAACTAAAATCTTGATTTTTTATTTAATTTAAATATTTTCTTCCAAATTTATTCTTAGATAATATATTTCCAATATTATCTTATGATTTTTTTTTTTAAATTATAACCTAACATTTATAACAGGAGCAATCAGGGGACATAACTTTGACACAATATTTGATATAATTAGGTAACGTTTGATTTATGAGATTTGAATGGTTTGGATTTAATAAATTTATTATTTATTTTCCTTTTTTCATCTCCTATCCATCATTAATTAATTTTAGTCTGTCTCTCATCTCTCTTAGAATATCTTTCCTAAATATAATTAAATCTAATTGATTCTTTCTCTCTCATGGCTTAATTTGCTCTTCTTTATCGTTTTTAAAAAAATCTTTCATGAGATTGTTTCATAACTGATATAATGAGACAGACTAATTAAATAGTATCTTTTTTTTCTTCTGATACCTTTCTCATTTATTTTTTATTTTTCTGTTTATCTTTCTTATTGGTTATTTTCATCATATCAACTATGAAACAGTCTTATAAAATATTTTTTTCAATAGTTTTCTTCTCCATGTACTAGTACAACAATCTCTTCTCTGTTTAATTTATTGTCACCAATAACATGATATTGATTTTTTTTCCTGAAAAATAAAAAAACATTAACATGATGCTTTTAAGAATTGATTACATGGAATTATCCAACTCAATAAATATTATGTCATATGTTCATCGTCAAAGCTAGCTCTAGTACTCTCCAATTTTTCATCATTGAAAATATATATATATATATATGCTTTGAAAAAAAATCAAATAATTAGATAATAAATGTATAGATTAAGGGAAAAACATAATTCCAATTTAAACTTTTGTATGTAATTAGTTTTTAAAAGCATCACGTTATTATTATTATTTTTTTCGGCTTAGAGCAAATTTGCATCATGTTAACGGTGGAATAAATTAAGAGAAAAGAAACTGTTGTATTGTTTAAAAGGACAAGACATATAAACGAGAGGGAATCAAGGTGTGTGTAAGACGGAAAGAAATAGATTTAAATAGATTTAGGAAAGCAAATCTAAGAGAGAGTAGAAAGAGAATAAAATTAAGAGTAATACTAGACTTTCTAAAAATTTTACTCAAATTCATACTTAAATAATGTGATATGTGAGTTGTTAAAACCTTATAAATTATAAGATAATTTGATAACTAATAAGATCTTGACAACTCACATGTCATATTATTTGTTAAATTATTTACTCTAAAATTAATGATAGGAGGAAAAGAAAAATAAACAATAAACCTATTAAATCCAAGCCATCCAAATTGCATTGATCCAATGGTTATCAAATCATGTCAAATATTTTTTAAAAAAATTGTGTCCACCAATCCCTCCCAAATTTAATAAACAAAAAAGATAATCCCTTTTTCTTTATTAAAAATAATTTGAAAGTTGTGCTTAATTATTAACATTTCAATACTATTGTTCAACATTTATTTTATTTTGTAAGCAATATAAACACCATTGTACATCACAAATAACTACTAATAATAAAAAGACCAATAGTAGGATAAAAACATCATCAAGCTTTAAGTTCAATCACTATTCTGTTTACAATTGTCAATGGGGTTTTAAATCCCTAGATCTTTATTCCCATTTAGGAGAAGATTTTAAGGATTTTTATAGGGATGAGGATGGACATATATATATATTTATAAGTGAAATGGGGATGGGAGCGACTTGGAAATGGAATATAAGGAAAGGGGATGATGAATGGGGATGGGGAAATCTAGCCCATATTTATTTATTTTCGTTGACTCTCAAATTCAGACTTCTATAAAATTCAAGAGTATTATTATATTTACAATCACTATTCTGTTTATAATTTTCAATGGGGTTTCAAATCCCTAGATCTTTATCCCCATTTAAGAGAAGATTTCAAGGATTTTTATAGATTGGGGATGAGGATGGATATATATATATATATATATATATATATATAAGTGAAATGGGGACGGGAATGATTTGGAAATGGGATATAAGGAAAAGAGATGATGAATGGGGATGGGGAAATCTAGTCTATCTCTATTTACCCTCGTTGACTCTCAGATTTAGATTTCTATAAAATTCAAGAGTATTATTATTATTATTAAAGAAAAAGAGCAATTATTATATGAATTATGACTGTGAAATAGCCAAATAGGGTAATAAAATCATCTTTGAATTAATTTGTAACTAATAAATTTAACTATTATTTTAATTACTATATCTAGAAACAATTAATAATTTCTGAATCAATATGCATTAAAACAAATGCAGTGAAAATTAAGCTAAGAAGGCAAGTCAATAAATGGCATTAATATGTTGTCGAAGTTAGAAGGGTGAGGGGAGGTGTGTTGATACAATGTCATGACATAGGAGGAAGGTAATGCAGTCTTTAATTAATGGTTTTCTAGGCTAAGCTCAAAGTCTACTATCCCATTGGCTCTCTCTATTTTAAGCCAATTAAAGGTTTAGACCAGACTTATCCATGATAAATACTTCAGCCTATAGGTTGAGTCAAACTTCACAAAAAGATCAGCATATATTTGATGAAATACGTAAATTTTTATTCAATTTGTATTTTGTATTATACATTCAATGCATTGTAGATTTTTTTTTTTCAAGCTTTATAGACGTGTCACACATTTATAAATAAATTAGATTTTCAAAATGTATGACAAAAGAGACAAAATAAAAAGTAGGATAAAAACTCACTGTCAAAATCTAAGACATGCCCGCGCGAAGGCTGCATCAAGCATTGTGGCTAGATACATTTTAATTTTAATGGACGAACCTATTAGTGCGGTGACACTGTTGTATCCACAATAAATACTTTTGTTTTAAACAAACATTAAATTTCATTGATTGAATAATACAAATCGCAAAAAATACTGAGACAACAAGTCTATTCATATTAAACTATTCTAATCTTATTCAAATGTCTTTTCTAAAACAATAAATATTACTACACATCCAAAGCTAGCGCAATTGCTTTTCCACCACATTTTTGCAGTACGTCCGGGAAATTATGTTTCTTAGTTACAGAGTAATATAAATATTCATTTAAAACTAAATCTTACTATAAATTGAAATTGGTCCAATAATTTGTAGTTTACACTGTTACCTAAAATAAATAAAAATAAATACTAACAAATTCTAAACTGTTAAGGTCAAGCGTGTGCCATAATACTACAATCTGTAGCCTATAGAATAGGCGGAGATTTACTTTTATTGTGTGATAGAGCAGAGCCACAAGTCGAGACATTAAAAGCATAGTAGATAGCATAGGCACAACTTTATTATTATTATTATTATTGTTATCTGGCTGAAGCTTTTAAAAGGTATTACGCCCTAGTCAGTCGACAGGTTAGCACCTAGCACGCCTAGGTAGCATCGTCTAGATAATTCATCAGCTATCAATAGTTAATTCGTTGATTATCGATCAATCGAAAAAAATTATGAAAAAAAATAAAATAAAATTCATATGAAAAAAATCCGAACGAAATAGGGTTTGAGGATCCAACAGCCTAAAACCCCTCCAATGTTAAAACCATAAACCCTAATGATGGAAAAGACGAAGAAGAAATAAATGAAATTGATGGCGGTGAAGTCTAACAATGAAGGCAATTTGGCCAAGAACAAGAGCAACAAAGGAAAGGATACGGACTTCGTTAATGAAGAAGAAGATAAAGGAAAGGATCGAGACGAGCCGGACAATTTAAAAAAGACAAAGACGAAGAAGAAGAAGAAGGCCAAAGTTGCCAATTCGAAAGAGGATGACGATAATGAAGAGGAGGAGAAGCATCTAAATGTGTTGTTGCTATTCCAAATATTGGAGCCGTTGAGAGATAAGTTGAAATCGAAGGGGATTGAGTTATTGTTTCTAAAGTGGCCGCCCAGAACCCCCGATTAGGGGGTTTTCGAGGTAGGCAGCACCTAGGCACCCAATAAATTTTATTTTTAGAACATTAGATAGAATAAGGCCTCAAGTCTCGATACTATAATACGTGTAATAGGTTTTATAGTGCCCATGTAGCATTAGTTGGTTGGTGCGATGAAGCATCAATGTCGCACTTAAACATGTCACATGTAGGCTTAGAGGGCATCGAAGTGCCCATATAGCACCAACAAATTAATAGTGTCAAGCACCCATGTTACGATATGCATGACATTAAGTCCATTGGTTGATTGCTTGCCTCTATAAAACCACCTATGCATTATAAAAAGAGGGGTAAAATTAAAAAACACTACTTTATGATAATATGAGGTTAATCTAGCGGTATGTTCCTTATATCCATACTATTAAGGTCATGGAATCTAAGTCTTATCTACCTTCATTAACCTCCCATGTATGCTAATTATTAGCAAAAAATAGATAAATCTTTGTTGAACAAAAATATGTCATAAATTATCCCACGTCGATTTATCAATTCAATAATTAACAACAGTTGATCTGTTAAAAAAAAATTTGATTCAAATTTCATCGTGTTAAAAAAGGATTGTTAATTTGGATTTTTTATTTATAAACAGTAGGAAAAATTAGCCTTTTTTTTTTTTATTTCGATACAATAATGAGGTGTTGATTGCAGAAACAAATTAGTAAATTATCTAGGGTGCCTAGTTGCTTTATAATGGATTTTGACTAACTCAGTTGGATTCTGCTCGTGGCATCCAACCATTTGTCACTAAGTTAAATGTGTCATATCTTTATGGGGCGGCCTGATTAAGCGTTATTGATTTTGTTGAAACAATGCTAGCAAATTAATTTTAAGATAATTTCACTATGTCCCAGTCATTGATAGTTTTTAAAGATGACACGGTGTATATGAGGATATACAAGTGGAAGTGGTGCGTTGAATAGAGGTCTTGCATTCTTATCGGTCATTAATTATTGGAGTTTGTACAATAGGAATCTGATAATACGACCCAAAAAATGAGTCGTATTATTGATAGGGTTAAATAGGCCTTCAACGACGTTGCTTAGTAAATTTTTTTTTTTTTTATAATAGAAAAAAAAAGGATAAAAATGTTAAAAGAAAAAAAATGATATTGTTTCATGAAAGATTTTATTTAAGTTAAATCATTTGAAAAAAACAAAAAACACGAATGAAGCTATATCAAATTTACAGCAAAGACACAGTGTTACATTTTCAAATTTTTACTTTGTATTCTAATTAAGATAGTAATTATATCATAACAATGCATGAATATATACTAATTAAAAAGTCATCTCACTATGTATCAATCTGTCAAAATAATAATAATAATAATAATAATAAATTGATATGCGAATTAAATTATAATTTTTATAAGTACACATAAATCTCCGTTTATGTAGTTCTTTCTGATTAACAAGTTTAACTTAGTTGTAATGAAATTATCAATTTATGGGGAGTTTTAGGTTTTAGTGCAAATTTAGAATCACTTAAAGTGTGTGTGTACATATATATATTTTTCTCTTTTATATAAGTGTGATAAATTTAATATTAAGCCCTATCAACTTCAATAAACTCAACTTTAATTATTACACTGGTACAATAAATTGAAGATTTATAATGAGGGAAATGAATCGAAACTCACAATTTAAAGAGCCTAAATACAAGAGGCATATTATTGGGATAATCTCATTTTATCGATTCACTTTTGTTAAATTTCAAGGTTTGAGAGGAATTTTTAGATCAAACAATACAAATTGTGAGCTAGCTCACCTGTTTAAGTGTCCGAAAAGTAAAACAAGCCTAATCAAAATTATATTTATCATACAACAACTCTCTGAAATTCTCTGGCATGATTTCAGGGATGCTTGTAAGATAACATGATCATTTATTCAGCATCCGGAACTGGAAGAAAATGTTTAAAGAGTAGCAATAAACAATGAGCTCACAGAAGCATACCGATCTCGAGTTATTGCCATATCAGGGTCAGATGCATGGTACAGTAACCTCCACTGTTAACAAAATCAATTTTGACAACTCACCAATTGTAACACACATCGTGGCGCTCCATGGACCAGTTGTACTGACACCAAGATAGCAGAGCAGATAAACCGGGGTGGCCGACAAGTAGACAACCTGATTTTGTGGACATCAACTCTCTTCTCTTCTTCTTCGTCCACGTGTCCACCCACTGACGGTCCTGATTCCTTCTCCGCCATGCGCGCCTCGTCAACCCCGACTCCAATTTCCAAATCACCCCTACAATTAAACCGCAAAACTCCCTACTTGTAGGGACAGTTTAGTAAATTCATTTGCAAGAGGACATTCGAGTAAATACGCGACAATAGATGGATAATTTGGTAATTAGAATAAAATATGTTACTAGAAGAGATGTAGGGGATATTTGTCAGAATTTCAGTTCATCTTTCATCGTTTTCTCCCACACACTTGCAGTCCATTCTTTTCCAATTCCAATCACTGATTCACACGAAGCAACTGAAGATCATCCAAGCAAATGTGAAGATCAGTTTTTGTGTAATATAAACCTTTCAAATTCTTGATATTTGAATACAAATTTCATCAGCTTAGTGTGTATTTTTTTCACTGTTATTTTGATATCAACGCTAGTACGGAATGCAAGACATCCATTCAATCGGTGGAGGCAGGTTGTATAGCGGCGGTGGAGACAGGAGGCTACGGCCCCACAACCACCAGAACCACCAAGCACTCAAGTGCCCTCGCTGTGATTCTTTAAACACCAAGTTCTGTTATTACAACAACTACAATCTCTCTCAGCCTCGCCACTTCTGCAAGAGCTGTCGCCGGTACTGGACCAAAGGAGGGGTGCTCCGAAACGTTCCGGTCGGCGGTGGCTGCCGGAAGACCAAGCGTAGCTCCAAGGCGAAAACCGTCTCGGACTCGGCTGCACAACAAACACAAACAACGATGACGACGACAACGACGACAACACCACCACAACAGCCTCCACCGACACAGAGAGAGCGCAAGACGAATTCTCATTCTAGTAGCGAGAGCTCCAGTCTCACCGTCACGAATAATACGAATGTGGAAACGGTGTCCGTACATTCTTCAAGCTCGGTGTCCAACGTTTTGAGCTTGAATGAGAACAAGTTTTTCGGCCCGCAAGCCAGTGGTGATAACAACAACAACAACAACAACAACAGCGACCCTGGTTTCGAGCCATCGACGACGGCTTTACTAGAGCAAGGATCGGATTGCGGGATATTTTCGGAGATTGGGAGTTTCACGAGTCTGATAACGTCGTCGTCTAACCAAGGTTTGTCTTTCGGATTCAGTAGCTTGTTGAATCCACAACATGTTCAACAGACTCATGAACAGTGGCAGCAACAACATCAAGAACAGCAGACCAAGATGGTGGGTTCTACTGCTTCTATGCAGGACATGACAAGTGGGTTGCTTGGTCAGACGGTTCAGGCCGAGTTATCAGCTTTGCAGGATAGATCAGGGAATGGAGGATTTGGATCGTTCGATTGGCAGGGAAGTGGTGCTGATCAAGCCTTGTTTGATCTTCCTAACGCCGTTGATCATGCATCGTATTGGAGTCACAGTGCTCAGTGGAATGATCAAGATCACCCTAGTCTCTATCTCCCGTAAATCTCTCACCTTTTAATTAACTACAAAAATGGTTTTTTTTTTTTTTTCCATAAAAGAAAAAATCTCTCCTAAAAAAAAAATCAAACAATTCAAGGGAGTTTATATTTATATTAAAAAATTTTATATCAATATGACTCTTTTAATTTCTATGTAAATTTTTTATATTAATTTTAATTTTTTTTTTGGCTTTTTGGGGTGATTTTGGAAGTTGTTTGGTTTGATCTTTGGATGTTCATGTGCAACTAACATTCATGTTAGTTTTTTTTTTTTTTTTCTAATTATTATTTTTTTGGGGCTTTTTATTCCTAATGTATCTTGAAGTGAATTAATTAAGAAAATATAGAGCAAGTATAGAGTGTTTTGTTTGTTAATTTAGCTTCTTCTTTTCGGTTGCCAAGTACGTACATACTATTAATTTGTTAATTTCTCAGTAATTCGGTTAAAACTCTTCAATTAGTGGGCTTAACGCTGCAGATTAATGGTGCGACGTCATAATAGAAAACGGTTAACGGTGATAATAATAACTACGCGGTGGGTTTTGATATAAGTTATAAATAGAAGTGTACGGACAAGAGTGTGCGTGACGTGTAGATGTAGTGTAGTGTAGTATAGTATAGTAGGTCGGTTTGTGAGTAGTGGTGGGGGCCCACGTGGTGGTGACCAATCGCATGCGTGATTATGACTCCACGTGGCAGCGGTAATGGGGGTGAGGTTCTAAATGTGAAGGACACGTGGTCTCATGCCATAGGAAAGTCTGCTGAGAAGAGTCGGTTAACGTTTGTCCTAGCGCGCTCTCTCACACTCACTGACTTCACTGAAGAAACTGAGTGGGGAACAGGCCTGGCTCTGATTGATTGAGATGTGAAATTGTGTAAATCAGGGGGGGAGATGACGTGGACTACTCGGGCGGGGGGGGCCCAAATTAGGTGGGTGGGTGGTTACTGAAAAACAGGTGATCGTGGGCCGACGACATGTGCACAAGTGGTGTCTCACTCTCGTCTTGCCTTTGGTGGCCATGTACACCAGTACGTTTACGAAAAATCTTTCTAGAATGCGCCATGTCTATCTTACAAATTGTGGGTTCCCGCAATATATACGTTAAGAGTCATAATTCATACTCAAAATTTCGCAATCAGCATTGTTAGCAATAGCAATTCTTGTATGGTTGAAGATTGTTATTATTATTATTATTATTATCAATAGATATTTTATTGAGCAAAGAGTTGCCCATACCTTATCGGAACGTGGTTTTCCAAATTTTTAAATGAGTTAGGCATATGCCCACAGCTTTCGTAAAGAGGGGTGGAAAGTGGGGATGGGTTAGGTGTAGGTGTCTGAAGTGGTCCTTATTATTTTAGTTCATGGATGTAGGGTTTAAGCTTTGAAGTGGTCCTTAATTTGAGGGGTTTGTTATTTTCAATTGGATGACCATGTGATTATTAATATGAAATTTAAAAACTAAGGCGGTAGCTAGGAAGAAACCACCCTAATAAGTTGTTATATATATTTTACCTACTAATTAAGCATTAATAAGAACTCATATATATAATACTGTTCAAGTCGTTTTCGTTGAAATGGTATATAAAGATGAGTTACATACTCATCTCAGAATTCTCTTATCACCTACGAAATATTTTCAATCTAGTAGACATAAATTACCATAGTAAGTTATATTGACCACCAAATAAGATATAAATGCTATTAGATGTTAATAGTTAGAAAAGAAGCTTTTTTAGGTACATGTTCTTTTACTAGATAACAATATAAATAACATGAAATGCCTGTTATGAAGGAAAAATACAGTAAAATGTCAGCTTAATGAACTAGCAAATAATAAGCCTATAGTCTATAGCTTCTGGTGAAGGCTCCAAACATTGCATAATTTAAATTCAAATTGAGCAAGTGCAGTGTAGTTTACTAGAATTTTTTTTTTTCATTACCCAATTAGTGTCAATAGGAGGCAAAAGATTAGAGGTAAGAAGTTTGGTATCTACATATGTCGTGTAAGTATACGTTTGATATAACTTACTTATCGTTAAAAAGAGTTTTTTAAAAAAAGATTTGAAAATTAAAAAACCTATTTTGGATAATAAATAAATTGTAATAAATATCTCTATCTCCGAAAAGGAGGTAGAAAGAGGTGATGAACCTCCTCCACGGCATCAATAATGACCTAAGGCTTCACCTTAGGACTACACTTTAGTTCTCACTTTCTTCTAGTCTGAAAATTCAATTTGATCTAATATAGTACTTACCTTTACATTTCATTATTCATTCTGTTTTATAAGCAGCTTTCAAAATTAAGAACGAAGATTATATTTTATAACTTGAGAAAAATTCTATGACCTTGACTTAATCCGACATTCAAACTAACATATTTGAATCCACTGTACTTAAATTTACCAAATTTCTTTTCGTTGGTGTGCTGATAATTGAGATATTAATTCTCCTCAAGATCTAAATGGACCACAGTCAATACTCGCCATCAAATTTGGTTTGACTACCAAGAAAATCATTAATAAATTCAATTACCTGATCACAAAGTTTAATATTCAATCTGATGTAAGTTCCTATCAATGGAGAACCTTATCCATCCACGTACTTGCTAGCTTTTGGTGCAACGGTCCAAGCATGACACAGGACCGTGACCTGTGATTGGTGAGGGGGCTGGTTGCACATTTGATTGCCTAAACGGGCTAAGTAAGAATTAATTAATATTCCCTGGCAATGGGCCGAAGTGTTCCGATATTGGCTAGGCACTGACGACCAACACTGTGGCATGGATTATGACTAAAGATTGTGCTTCAAAGTTTGGCACATGGTGGTGGTCCTTGATGTGGTCTCTGGCCAGTTGGCCCTCAAAAATCTGCAATTGGTGCACCATTATGGTTGCCAGATTGGGGCCTTCTTTGTTGTTCCACCAAACATTTGACAACAGAATGGAGCAATAAAGAAGCACTGTTGCTAACTGGTGTGCTAAGTTGAGCAAAAGAGAAGTTTGAGAAATTGATGCATGCGATGGCTTGAATATTACCTGAAATGATTGACAATGACTTTGTATTGATGGCCATGAATGATAACCCAGAAGATAAAAATAGGTTGAGTACCCAAAATGGTTTTCTGTGTAAGAAAATGAAAATTTCGTACGATTTAAGCTGGCCCTATCCACGACTTTGCATTAACAGGGGCCACTAGAGCCAGTGGCCGTTGGAGACTTCAGTTGCTTCTTGCGTGAATCGTGGAGACTTGGTTTTCGTCAGGTGGTGCATTGAGGATGTCAACGGTAGATGAATGCCCGGCAGATTTGATTGGTAATTGGATTCATTTCTAGTTAACTCAGTAAGTGATGCCGGTGCTTGGCTGCCTCAAACTAATTGTGAATTTAGTGCTGTATGCTAGAGCACTTGCAGGATGTCCTTTTCTTTTTGCCATACCAGTGTACAACATAATTGGGAGTGGAAATTATTAAAACTTCTAAAATATAGTTTAAATTTGTTTTTGACTCCAAAAATAGTTTTTTTTTTTCCTTTGTGGAAACTGAACTTCAATTTTTTTTTTAGTTCACTTTCAGTTCACGGATTGCGTTAAATCTAAACAGATAAAAATAATAATAATATATTTTCATTTGATCCGTGGGTTTGATATGGATTGCAGCAAAAGAAGCTTGTGTTTTTGTGTTGATAATTGAAAAAGATGGGTGTTTGGGTGTCAAAGATAAAACAGGGTGTTTGGATAGTGAAGATAAAGTTGAGTGTTTAAATATTAATTGAAGATGAAGTTGGGTGTTTGGATGTTGAAGATAAAGATTGGTGTTTAAATGGTGGATGTTAAGTGAGGTGGTTAGCTGTTGAAAATTAAAAGGGGTTATGCAAATGAAGTTGGCTGTTGGGTGTCGAAGATCAAAGATGGGTGTTGGGTTGATGAAGATGAAAAATGGTTGTTTAGGAGATGAAGATGAAGGTATGGAGTTGAAGATGAAGATGTAAACGTTATGAAAAGTTTTTTTTTCATTTGACCCTAGAAATAGGGGATATTTTACTTCAACATGAAAATATAATGAAGATGATTCATTCATTTATATATACATATATAAATAAGGTATATTTTAATCTTTTTCATATAAGTTTGATAATTTGACCATCAGAAGTGAATGGATCCATCTAACGAGGAATGTCATGAATATTTTTAAAATAGAGAATTACTGAAAAGGCTCTAGACATATATCTTATTACAATCGAAAATCACTTTTATTTTTTGTATAATAACATTTCATATACTAACGGTTTGATCAGAATTGACTGAAGAGTTAACTATAGTAAAAAAGTTTTGGTCATTTTCTCTGATTTTTATTTTTTTTAAATTATATTAATTAATAAATTGTTTAGATTTCTATCATCTATATAGCCGGTAGAGATCCATTTCAAATAATTTAAAATTTTAAAACTTAAAAATATTTGAAAATTAAATAATTTTAAAATTTTAACTATAAAAAATAATTTAAAAATTTTTCAAATGGATTTAAACTGTCCATCTCAAAGATGAACGGTCTAAATCAATTTGAAAAAAAAAATATTTCAAAAAAACAGAAAAATGATAAAAAAAAAAAAAAAAGATTGATGATGGTTCATTAGCGTTCAATGGATGTCTCGGTTTTTGGGTTCATCAACAGATGCCTGATTCATCAACAATAATCCATCATCATCAATCATCAAAATCAATCATCAGCATAAATAATCATCATTAATCAACACAAATAACACAAATAGGGGTCCAACATCATCAACACAAACAAAAATCACTACCATCTTTATCAAACAGACCCAAGAACATCATTATCAACATTAACTACAATTAACACAATCATCAACACCATTTTTAAAGTCATCAATACCCACATAATCATCAGTTGCATGCACAATAATAATAATATTTGGGAGTAAAAATCAATTACCGTCTGGGTTTCGATCTGAAAACCCAGAAATCGTTACGAGTCTAGCTTGAAAACCCAGATCGACGGTGGTTGACGGTCTAGTTCCAAAATGGAACTGGACCTATATTTGGGTTTCTATTTGAAAACCCAGACGCTCGATACTCAAACGTCTAGGTTTCAAATCGAAACCTAAACGTCGACCTGGGTTTTGAGTTTCAACCCATATCGACGTCTGCGTTTCCATCTGGAAACCCAAATGCTCGATACTCAAATGTTTAGGTTTTCATATCAAAACCCAGACCCTCGATACCCAAACATCGATCTAAGTATCCAGGCAACGAACCAGTTTGTCGACTGGAGAAAAAGATGAAAAAAAAAAAAAAATGAGTAGAAGAAGAAAATAGAGGGGGGAGGAAAGAGACAACCAGACGCCCGATACCCAAACGTCAATTTGGGTATCGATCCAAGTTGTTGACTAGTGAAAAGGATGAAGATAAAGAAGAGAAGAAGGAGAAGAAGGATAAAAGAGAGGAGAGAGAGAGAGAGAGACACAGAGAGAGAAAGAGATAGAGAGACGATGGACTGTGGTTGACTTTTATAAATAGAGATCCAATCTCTTTAGATTAGATCTTTACTGTATATCTGATGTTTGGATTTTCACCGTCTATCTCATCAGATGGATGGTAGAGATCAAATCTAGAGATTGGATCTCCATTCATTTTTTCTTTAATTTTTTTTTTATTTTTTAAAATATCAAAGATTTTTTTTTTTTAATTTTGGTTTTCGAAAATTAATTACCACCGTCTATTAACATGATGAACGTTACAGATCTCATTTTTTTTTTTAATTTTAATTATTTTATATTTAAAAATTATTTTTAATTATTCTTAGAATTTAAGGTTTTTGTTTTTTTTTTTAACTAGATCTCAATAGTTTATTTTTGAGATGGGCGGTTGAGATTTTTAAAAGCTTAATTTTTTTTTTCTCACAAAAGTAAGATCACAAATTAATTAGTCAGGGATATTTTCGTCTTTTTCTTTCTATTTTGTTATTTTTCAGTTATCTCAAATAGTCAAAATGCTAGTATAGGAAAAGTTATTGTTATAAAAAGCAAAAGTAATTTCTAATTGTAATAAGATATATATTAAGAGCTTTTTCAGTAACTCTCTTATTTTTGAAATGTTAAGGAACATATACACCCATCTTACAATAGAGGATGTGTGAGCAATATTTTTAAAATGTTATGGGAATACAAACACACGTAAATGTATGCACTTGCATGCACATGTACATATATACACACACATATATGCACATGCGGACATACACATGCATACACTAACAAATCAACAAGTTCCAACACATGCAGAAACAGACATTCTTAAAGCGTGTTTACTTCAATTGTAGGAATCGAAATGAGAATAAAAATGATTTGGAATCAGAATAACTTAAAATCGAAATGATATATTGGAATTTGAATAAGTTGTTTATTTCAATTATAAGAGTCAGAATCGAAACAGTACTATTTTCATTGAACTGTTTACTTTGTTTTGGAATCAAAATGAATTAACTATAAATTACAAAAATGTTTTTGATTAAAATTATGGATTAATGACAATATGCAAAATTGTGTTTATAATGTAATGTCATCTTTTTGTTATGTAACTCATAATAGACTAAAATAAAAAATAAAAATTTTTAACAATGTTATTGTAAGCATATTATGTATCTACTTTTTTCTTTTTTTGGAAAGAACACATTGTATATTTATATTGTGTCTCTATATTGTATATCAAATCATAATTAAATATATATAATGTTACCTAAAAATATACTTATAATAATGTTGTGTATCTATTAATCTATATTATTTTTTTTAAGAGAATGATATAAAAGACTTTTTACCTTACAAAAAAAAAAAAATAAGAGTGTGATTTCTAAGTGGGGTGAGGGAAATGAGATTTTTATTTCACTATTCCAAATTCATGTGAAACTTATAATTTTATTCATATTATGAAATAATTTTAGAGTAAGTAAACATCATCAATCATTCTCATTCCTCATTTTCATTTCCTAATTTATCAAGTAAATTCACCATTAGCTTATATATATAAACTAATAAATCAACCAGCTCTAACACGCTCTACGGTCCTCCCATCAATTGATTTTGAAACTTGTACAAAATAGAACAAATCAGTATAGTCTTTGGATTCATTCAATGATCAAAATTTCAACTATTTTAAATAAGGGAAAAGAAAATTTTCTCTCTTCTAAGACTAAATTAAGAAAAAAAAATTGCCCAAAAATTTGACGAAAATTTAATTAGTCAAATGAACTTGACCTTTTGCTATACTTCCTGAAACCCGAAGACATAGAAATTTGATTTGATTTTTTTTTTTTTTTTTAATATGTCTCACTAAATTGGCGAAAACTCTTTTTTCCGTTATAAAACAAAAGAAATAAACCGTAGTAAAACAAAATGAATAAACTGAAGAACAAAATAAATAAACAAAATGAAAGTAAAGAAACAAAAATAGACCGAAATAAAGATATAGAGAGAGAGAGAGATAGTGAATATAAGAAGAGACCAATTTGCTCGTGTCATGTATTGATTATCAAAGAAGTTTACACATATATATAGCCAAAAGTCACCGCCACTTTACAATATTATATATACAATAATTGCTTGTTAAATTGTTAGACATCCACCGATTCAACACTCCCTTTTAAATGTACATCATTTAAGATAGATTATCTTATTAAAAATCTTGTCAATAAAATTCAGTGAGATAAAATCAGGTCAAAAGAAAAAAGTAATGTAATATATAAAACTTCAAAAAAATATGACATACTCCACTCGATAAAACTTATTACATCATTTAAATTTTGTTAGTAAAAACTCAATGTGATAAAAACCTACATAAATAGTATTTCATGATCTGTTGAATCAATTATAAATATATATATATATGTATATGCAATCATCTTCTACATTCAATAGATTTGGATGTGCTTAATGAAACTGTCTTGTTAAAACCCTTATCAAGAAAATTCAGTAGGTGAAAACCTAATCGAATAAGAAAAAAATGATAAAAATAATATAATTTGAAAATGGATAAAAAAAATAAAGATGCAAATAATTGGGTTGGGTGAGAAATATTAATTAGAGAGGGGGAAAATGATGTAACGATGTAATGATGCAATGAGAGGAGAGAGAATAAAAAAAAGATAAAAATAATATAATTTAAAATGAGTAAAAGAAATAAAGATGTAAATAATTGGGTTGTATGAGAAATATTTATTGGAGGGAGAGAAAATGATACACCGATGCAAAGATACGAGAGAAAACAATATATTTATCTAAAATGTAAAATTAAGTTGTGATAAATATGTAAATAAATTTAAATTATTGAAATTATCATCATCTAATATTCAATAAATTATATATTTGTGTCAGAATTTATGTCTTCAAATAATATTAATGATTTATTATTATATTTTCTTAAGTTTACATAAGTCAAAAGGAATGTCATGACCTTGATCAAACATTACTTATGACAGTAGGAATTTTCGTCAATAAATCACCGAAGAAGGGAACATAATATTACTTAGAATTGAAAGCAGAGAAAACACTTTTTCCGATTTTGTTGCTTTATCGCTTGTCCTCCGTTAGGCTCCATCATTCTCACCGGGCTGCTATTCCATTCTGAGGACAATCTGTTCATGTAAAAGCCAACGTATGAGCAACTTACTTCAATAGCTGAGAAACATCTTTAACAATAATGCACTTGTATTGTAAAACATGATATATATCTTACATGGGAAACGCAAAAGAACGTGAACTCGCAGTGCTGCTATTTGACCGAATAGAGATGCTTTCTGCATATGGAATTTGCCCTGAGTGTGTTGTCCGGCACGAAAGAGAACCAACTGCAAGGGAATCAGATTCTCTTTCATCATTTTGATGAACAATGCTTTCGCTTGAACTTACTAGGCCTTCCACCATACTATCCTGAGGCTTCAATGTGCTTTTGGTTTCAAGTAGTTGGAAATCTACATTTTCATTGCTGTTTATAATGGATATAGATGAATTATAATTATAAATGATGTTTTCACTCTCCCTCTCACTTTTACACGAGGCCTCGCTTATATGACTGTTTTCAACTATTGCTTCAGTTGCAGATGATACCAGTACCATCTAATTTGGCAAGCTCTCTGCCTTTAACCTGCGTTTTTTTAAAGAAATACTTCAGTTTTTTATTTAAAGAAAGTCATAATTTGTGTATGAACACTAACATTGAATAGATTTTATTCAATTTAAGATTTCATTCAAATTTAAAAGATTTTCAAAATTTGAGTGCATTCAATCCAAATTTAAATAGATTTTATTGAAATTTATACATTCAATCCAGATTTGTATGGATACCACTAAATTTTTGGTGTATTCAATTCAAATTTATAAAAAATTTAATAAAATTTAAAATATTCAATTCAAATTTATACAGAATCTAATAAATCTAATTTATATTCAGAAAGTCGTTAGTTTTTCATATTTCATTTAACTAATGAATTTAAAGGGAGTTTAGGGTGATTTCTATAAAGAAAAAAATTCATAAAAAATCTAACTATTCTTCTCAAGATTTCATTGAACTTCTTAAAGGAATTTTAACAAAATCAATATGGAGTCTATAGAATATGTGAGTTCCATCAAAATTCATCATTAACAATAATAATAATTTATCAAATTTCAATAAACTCTAGATTAAATAAATTTCTTTCCTTAGTTCCCCGATTACCAGTGCCATTTCCTTTTACCATTTATATATCTATTTTTATAAAAGTTTATGCTAAACAAGTCATAAATCTATTGAGATTTATTTACACGGTTTAGATATCTACTTTCATAAATAGAAATCAACTACGTGAAAAGTAGATCAACTATTACTTTAATGGTTCAAAAACCTATCCTTGTAAATAGAAAAGAAGAAGAGAAAATAATTTACATAAATTTAAAAATACATTCAACAATTTAATGCTTTAAGATGATGCGGACTTTTACTATCTGTATCAATAAAATACTAATTATTTTTAGTCCTTGATGTGTCATCATAACCTACTGATGACAAATTCACCGTTCAAATGGAGTACAAATGTAATATGATTAATAAAACAAAAGACACTCAAGTAATATAAAAGATTAAACATATTAAATATATCTGGGATTAGTATGAAAAAACCAGCAAATACTAAATAAAGGATTCCGCAGATGTACTCTGGATGAAATATGAGTACCAATCAACTAGCTTTCTAGTTCTACAGGCAACAAGCATATTGGGGTTTTATACAAGTAACAGGAAACAGCCACTAGGGGTGCACCAACATCTTATGACCTTTTTCATCTTCCACATGGAGCAAATTACAAATTATTTACTCAGTTCATTTCTACACGAAGCCAATTTTATAAGTTTATTATAATTTAGTTACCTGCTGGTAGTTTAAGTTAGTCACAATTAATCAATTAATTTCAATACATCCAAGGGTATTTGTGGTCTTTATGCCACTTTATTAAAATCAACATTTAGTTTTAATTATCAATAATTAACGGCAGACAGTTAAATTGTAATAAATCAATAAAGTTTACTCCGTCTGAGAAACGATTTTAACCAAATGACTAATTTGTAATTTACTCTTCTAGATATCATAAGGTATCACATGATAGAATAATTTTTCCAGCAGTTCATAGAAACTTGAAAAAAGATTAACAGAAGCTCTTGAACCGTTTGCAGGATTATATGTACATGATTTAGTTCTCAGTTTTTCCCTGATCATGCAAACTTGGCGTGGGAATTGCAAATGCAGAAAATAGAGGTCTAGTATTAGCAGTATATGCAAACTATGCTCTAGTTAGCCCGGTTATGAGAAAATGAAATATCATCACCGCTGTCATCATTACAAGGATTCATTGATTTGAAACTTTATACATACTAGTTATCAGTTACTGTAAACCATATACATACAGCGAAGATAGCAAGTAGTCTAGAAGCTGCCAAGTAGGGGTGCTAAATCCATTTATATTATTACCAACAAGGCAAAATTGAGTAGTTAAGAAGGAACCTAGATCAATATAAGCTTAATCAGCAAATAACAATGCATGGGATGAGATCAAAATGCATCTTACCTCTCTAACAAGCCGTCTTTCAAGTACAATCTTTTCAATGGAACAAGTAGTCAATCTCTCACCTATGGCATCCGCGTCTTCTCCATATTCCACATCCAAGTTCACAGAACCACATCTATTTATCACATCCTTGCTGTGTCGTTTGAAATGGATGACATCATCTTCATAGTTTCAATGCCAATCCGCCACGTACATAAGTATATATCAATATACAGATCTTATTTTTTAGAAAAAAAGGGTGAATGATTGCAACCAAGATGTTTGTCATTCTGAGATAAGACTTCAACGTAAATACAAAAGCACATGTACAAAAAAGAGACAGGGAAAAAGGTATTTAAATACATGAATCTTGAAAGAGATTGTCATTTGTCACCACTTTTTCTAAAACTGAATGTGATTGATTTAGGTTCAATGCAATGCAACTAATAGCTTCATCTGTACGAGATAAGCTTTTATACATTGCTGATATATGCCTGATGGGTTGATTTTTCCATCTAGAGCAATAAGTGAGTGGATCAGCACAACATAGATTTGCCTCATCACCACTGAACCTTCATTGTCACACAGTACAACAAAACAATTTAGAAGTGGCATTTTGTCCAAGGTGTATGAAATGTTAATTTAAAAATTCCATATACACTCTACGGTACGATCTATCATCCAATAACATTCTATATCTTCTATATTCTTGTTCTTGCAAATAATTAAACAATGATTATAATTTTAGTAAAAGAAGCAACATTACCAAGTTTCAAGGGCAAAAATAAGGAAGAAAGAAACCAGCCCCTAAACAAGATCTGCTGTTTGAACATTCTGCAGCAGAATAATGAACAAAAAAGCTGGAGGCCAAGTTAAAAACCTGATCGAAGTTCATGCACAAACAAATGATCTAATTCGCCCACTCCAGGCCCATTCTGCTGCATCTTCATATAGTGGTCAATTTCGATCAACTGAAAAAGCATGACATCCCCATGAATTTGTGTATCTAGTTTTAAAAAATTCACCTATAAAACATGAATTTAATGCCTCGTTACAATAAGTAACCAACTAATATATTTGTGAAATAAAAAGCATCCTGCATTCACTGAAGCAATTATGGATTGTGCATGAATTGTTAACTTTCTCCATTTTACTTCTTTCATGACATGCCCTGTGAAGCCATAATGAACCGATGACTATCAAAGTTGCTAATTATTATCAAACTCAAAATTTTAAGCTCATGGAAGAGAATTCAACTATACTACTTTGGATTTGAGGTCATGATATGTTAATAAAAGTACTAATTGTTTTTTTTTTTTAAATATCAATTGAAGAAACAACAAATTGAGCAATCACCAAGTCCACAAATCCCCAATAAATTCCACAAGAACAGCAGTGACCTAATAGCTCAAACTCATCATAGATAATTAACAAGTTGGCTACAAACTAAAGAAAATGGAAAGCACAAAATCTCCAAGATAAGTGGAATGGAGAACAAGAGAAACGGTCAAGTTGATTTTCCCGTTAATTAATTTTAACTACTGAATAGCTTAAAAATCATGTTTTAATAAACATCATCATATAATAAAAAATAAATAAATAAATAAACATAATCATAATCATCTAGAGTAAACACATATGCTTTGTTATGTATCAATAATTAAATCCTAAGCATTTTCAGTCTAATCAAATCTTTCAATTATTATTAATTCAACAAAAAAAGTCTTTAAAGTTTTGCAAACAAAGTATGCTTCTTTCTTACTATCATTTCTTCCTTTCACTTTTAGGTTCTCATATAAGAACCCAATAAAAAAATCCATAATGTTACAAAATACAACAATGATCCCCTATCTCATGTTAGCAAAAATTTATGAATGTTACTTCTATAAGAAAAGAGTTGAATAAATAACTGTATAATTTAAAAAATAATAATTAAAAAATAGCTGATAATATACATATATATATATATGAAAAAAATAATAAAAGAAATCTTTTTTACTTCTATTGTAATTTTTTTTTCCTTTTCTTTTATGAGAAAAAGGGGTCTAAAAAGAGCAAAGAATTATGCGGTTCCTGATAATGATTTATTGAATTGGTGGACAGGAACATACTCTCCATACAATAGAGTATATGAGCAGAAAAAAAGCTCAGATGTTCGTAATTGTATGAAAAGAGTATATGGTGTAGACGCATATGTGTAGATGCACGTGTAGAAAAGAGTATATGTGTAGATGCATGTGTAGAAAAGAGTATATGTGTAGATGCATGTGTAGAAAAGAGTATATGTGTAGATGCATTGAAGATATAGAGTAAATGTGTAGATGCATTGAAGATATAGAGTTGCAATGCCAATGCAACACTGGAAAAATAGTTAGTTTCAGAGAGAGGGTATAATAATTAGACCACTCAAGTCATTTAATTTCCATAAAATCTGTAAACGGTAACCATAAACTATAAACTGACACTAGTAGTTTTGTATTTTCACTTTTCCATACTTGATCTGCCTGGTTATATTCGGACTTTGGCAGCACTTTATTGTTCAATTCTAATTTTTAAACATTAAAGTGGACTTATTATGATTGAGAGAATTAAATTAAAGATTAATAAGAACTTAAAAGATTGATAATTATAAATTTTAAACAAGAAATTAATAGAAGTTGTAGAACCAGTCGTCGTCTTGTCATCTAAATTATCAACTACAATTTTTGTCATGATCCATTATGGGCAGGGCCGGCTCAATCATTATTGACACTTACAATTTGCAAATAAATCTTTAAAATACATGTATGCTTATTTCTTTATTTTTGCCTCGTAAACCTTCAACTCAATAATTCTAATCTCCTGCTTCAAAAAAAAAAAACCTCCAATCTCCTCCTCTCTTTCTTTTCTTTTTTGTTTTTAATTTTTTTTTGATGTTTTATATATTCTTGAAGTGTCGAAGAACATTGTTATTTAATTAAAACAAAACAATGTTCTTGAAGTAAGCTTAAGATATTTAAGTAATGGACATAATTTGTAATTAATTATTTTGGTGGGCCAAAAATAATTTTTAAAATTTATTAGGTATAAAACAAATTTTACATTTCAATAGGAATATGTTTTGAAATTATCACTAAAAGGTTTTTCTTTTTTCATTGGGTTATCTTTGCAATTCTGCTTACAATTTCAGCGGTAACAACTTGATATAAATATTTTAAATTTAAAAAATGGGTTTAGTCGTCTCACCGGTTGATTAAAATTATTCATTAATAATAAATCTTTAATAATTATAATAATTATTTTATTTAAATGATGTTAATGATGTTTAATTTGAGTGGACCGTAAAATAATCAAATCTAAAAATAATAAAAAATTGCTCTTTAAACGCGACAAGTGAAGGGAGCGTTGATAAAGCGTTTACAAAGCATAAGGGCACTTTAGTAAATTCAAAACTGCCTTTCAAATTACGTTGAAGATCAATGTCCAAAAAAGAAAAAATTTCAAAATCAAGTCACCGTTGCAAGTCGCATCTTTTACTCATCACATCATCACTCTCTCTTCTCTCTCTCTCTCTTTGTGACGATGTTCGAGGCACAACACATGGTGGATTTGCAGGACAAATCCTGGCTCTCTGCCGCCGAACAACACAACTCCTCCCCGACACACCGCCCTGTCAACAGCAATGTCGATCGCGTCCTCTTCAACGATCTCGTCGAAATCGTCCCTCTCGTTCAATCTCTCATCGTAAGTCCAACACACATCTTTCTTTCTTCTTCTCTTTTTTATTATACTCAATTGGAAACTTACAATTGCTTTGAATTTTGCTAGGATCGAAAAGCCACCAGTTCATTTACTCGCCGTGCTTCTGTAGTTTACACCAAGACCCCTTCAAGAGAGTCTTTCTCCAAAAAAGTAACGCCTTTTTTTTTTTATTATTATTCTTATAATTTTTAATAATTGTAGTCTTTCTAATTTTACTTGATTTGTTTCAGTTGGGATCTCAGCCCAATTTTTTACTCTTTTGTTTCTTAGGGGTTTTAACCTTTTTGTCCGATAAGGTAGGTAGTGTGTTGAGTGGGTTTTAACCTTTTTGTCTCTTAGAGCAGGTAGCAGTTTTGAGGATTGAACCCACACCTTAACTGTGTTTTGGATGCAATTCTAACTTGACTTGGTGGTAGGAGGTTTGTATTGAAAAACGATTAAGGTTTTGGGTTCAAACTTTACGATGGTAACTATTCTACGGGCCAAGAAGGACAAAACCCTATGGAGATAAATGAGCAAAGAATTGGGCTGAGCTTCTAACAGTTTTAGATACCAATAGAATGAAATGTGGTACATTGTTTGTGGAATTACTTGAATACTTGCAAATTTGTGATCGATAGGATACCTCAATATGTTATATGTAAAATAGTTTATTCAAGAAATTTGGTACTGGTTTTTTTAAAGTTGGAGGAAAGTTTTGTGTATTTTGTTGGGACAATCTAATTGAAGGATCAGGGTGCTAAAAATGGTGAATCATTTTTTGTAATTGCTGAGTGCGATGTAGTAAACAGATAGGATACTGTTACATTCTTGAAGGGTCATTCTTGAGATCAGTTTCACACTCGAGGTCTTACGAAATGGTCAGTGATTTTGGAAAATAACGGTGTTGGGTGGGAGTGGAAGATAAAAGATGCAATAATGACAGAAGAAGGTTGTTAATCGAAATAGAAGATGCATTTAATAAAGTGTGGTTTTTTTAATTATGAGTTAAGTTTGCACCAATGTTAGTTATGAACTCATGATAACAGAAAGCAAATTTGCTTCGTGCTTTATTATTTAGCATCCACTTTAAACAAAAGTCATCTTTTACCATCTTTACTTGTGTTTTTATGTATTAGTAATAAAACTGCTTCTTAACAATGTTAAAAATATCTGGGAATTTGCTGGATGAAATATAAATAGTAAGTTGAGGTGTTAAAGCTGAGGGTTTCTTAAGTATGATAGAGTCTATATACTTTATTCTTATGAAAGTGCGTCGCTAAAATTTTGCATTGGAGCTTTTTATTCTTTAAATAATTATTTTGTGTGTCATCGGACCGCAGTTGAATGCTCACAACTTTTCCTTATCTTTCTATGCAACTGATTGACATTTTAATTTGGTGGTCGGTTATATGAGCTTGCTTGGAATTGGTTGAAGTTCTTTTCTGTTCATCTCCAGTTATAGGGTTGGCACAACTTTTCAGATCTTGTCACCGTAGAAGATAATAGTTTCAGATCTTGTCACCGTAGAAGATAATAGTTTAAGGTGCACTGAAGCTGGCCCAAGCATCTAGTTCAAATTCTTGGGAATTAAGGCCAAAATACGAAAGTTAAGTCATGATTGAGTAGGAGGCAGAAAACAAAGTTCTAGTTTCAGTATACTGATATATCATGATGAGATCTCTCCTGAATCTACTGCAACGTCATTTTTGCTATAGCATTTGGGATTACACAAGCTCTGCCACCAGCTCAATTTTATGTACTATTATGTGGCTTCTGCTAAACAACTATGTTTCTTGGTGTCACCTTGATTACATTTATTAATTTCTTGCTTTGTAGTACTGGTAAAAATTGACCTTTAGAATATTGGCATCTAATATGGCTGATTCTAGCTATAATTAGGCCACCATGGAGCTGGCTTAATAAGTCTTTTGACTTTTTTTTCTGAGGGTAGTTTCTCTGTCAGTGGTAACTAAAATTACAAGGAAATGCCATCCAAAAGTTAGTAGAATTTAGGTATTATGCACTATATTGTTATGACACTCTGCAAGTTTATATCAAATTTTCATTTCCTTTGGAACCAGTGCTATCGGGTTCAAGTATTTGTTTTGATAATATTTTACTTATTCAAATCTCACCTTGTGTTATTGACTGTGTCAAATGTCAATGTTCTTAAAGTATTTTGTTCTTTCCAAAATAGTGGTTTCTGTGAGTTGATAACTATCTACCTTTTATGCCTTACATTTTTTTTTTAAATAAAAAAATGATCAAATGAAGTTTTCATTTCTAATAAAAGAAAAAGGATTTAACTACCTTCCTAATTGGATAACTTTATCTACCAATTACAATCATCGGATTAGCTTCAATAACTACTCTTACAATCAATCCAATTAATATAATTGATGGGTAAGGTTAGGCAACTACTAAGGTAGCCAAACTCAAATAAAATTCTTGTTTTCATTGCAGCATATTATTTGTTATTCATGAATATTCTAATGAGCACTGATTATTCTGTTTTCGTCCATTTGAAGGTAACTGATCCAAAGGGTAGGAATGTGGCTCAATCCCTTCCCCCAAAAAAGAAAAAGGACCATGGAGATAAAGACCTAGGTAAATATGCTAATAGTAATCAAGACCCAGAAAGCTTCGCAATGTTTTCCTCAAGGCCTTTGGCATCAGAAAAGGAAGAAGAGTTGCTTGCATTGAGGGAACAAGTGGAGGACCTGCAGAGAAAGGTACTGGAGAAGGATGAACTTCTTAAATCAGCAGAAAGTTCAAAAAGTCAGATGAATACTGTTAATTTGAAACTTGATGAACTGAAACACTCGGCCGCAGAGAAGGACTCTTTAATAAAGTCTAGTCAACTGCAACTTTCTGATGCAAAGGTATGGTGGATGTCCACCGCTAGTGTGTTGTATTGGCATAATAAATTTCAAAATAGTTCGCTTTCATTAGAATTTAGGAACCGACTCATTGTTTAACTCTCTTGCTCTCCACAAAGAGACATGCACATAACCATGTATGCATAATTGTTGTATTTTCTTCATTTTTTATGCAGATAAAGCTTGCAGACAAGCAAGCTGCCCTGGAAAAGTTACAGTGGGAAGCAATGACAGCAAACACAAAAGTGGAGAAGCTCCAGGAAGAGCTAGACTCCAAGCAAGGAGAGATATCATCTTTTGTGCAGTTATTTGAAGGCTTGAATAAGCATGATTCCACCATGAATGCTGATGATGATTACGATATCACACCATATCATTTGGATCATCTTCCCGAGATAGTAAGCTTTTAATGTGCATCTTAGTTGTACTTAATTGTTTCTGTTCTGATTAGTTTCTTTTCTTATTCTCCCTCTTGATTTTTGTTACACTGCATAGTCCTTAATTTACACTCTTACTATACAAATATTCAGAATACAGGGGAAGTCAACAACAATGGCACTTGTCAATCTATATTTTTAACTTGAATATAGCTGGACGCATTTGTGTGTAAATTTATTCGTTTCAAGTCATTGGTTGCTTGGAATTAGTAAATTGAATGTGATGATGAAATACAAGTACCTTTCGAACTTTGCGACACAATCATCTTTAAAAAGATTAGCCAATTAGATGTTGGGAAGTAGATTTATATAATGTTGTGCTTCATGTTTGTATTATTTGTCCTATCAAAAATGGTTGTATTATTTGACATTGTACCATCCATGTTGGTTTGGGTAGGATGACTTGAATGACATGGAGATGCAGAAAATGGAAGAAGCAAGGGAAGCGTACATTGCTGCTGTTGCTGCTGCAAAAGAAAAACAAGATGAAGAATCTACTGCTGCTGCAATCAGATCACGGTTGCATCTTCAATCATTTGTCTTTAGATCCAAAATTATAAATGCAGACAATGGCTTCTCTAGCATGGGGATCTCAGAAGCTCCTTTCAGAGCATTTACACGCTAGCTCCTTCAGATACTGATGCAAAAGGCGTCACACTTCTTATGCTACTTATATTGGTTCGCTTGGTGTCCTGTATTGTAACCAGCACTCACTCCAGATCCATAGATTATATATAGCTTTTGTTATCAGTTGTTTAAAGTGAACAATTATAATTGAATTTGAGGGGAGATTTCAACTGAGCAGTGTCATGGCACAATCCACCTGACATCAGCCCAAGTTCCCTGAGTCCTGAGGAACTCACCAGTTAACAGATTTAGGGAAAGAAGAATAGACAATCCGCGAGGGACCAATTTAGATCCCTGAATTGCAGAATTGATACTGGTAAAATTCAGTTTCCTACTATTTAAAGATCATTCTTTTGGGGAAAAATCATTTTAGTCCCTAAGTTTTGGGAAATGGTCAAATTTTTAACTGTTTTTTTTAAAATGACAAAATGCACCTTAATTTTTCAAAAAAGTATCAAATCAGTCCCTCCCAGCAGTCAATTAACGGTCAAATTTAATGGAAAATTTGAAAAGATTAATTTAACCTTAGATACAGTTAAAACAGATAAAGAGACTATTTTACCCTCGACTAAAGTTAAGTATTACAATAATATATATAATAATCAAAATATCATTGTGAGCTTTTGTGTAATTTTTATAAAATTATAGTTTTATCCTTAGATAATTTTTGTGTGCACATAGCTTTGTCTGATCATTCCAGTGTATATTAATTTATTGTGAAATGACCATTTACCTTTAAAAAAAATATTTTTCTTAAATCTTTATCAATTTTATTTATTAATGGGTGTATTTTTTTAAGATTATTATTAATTTTTTTTTTTATAAAGTTTCTGCTTCAGACTTTAGCTTTTGTTCTTCGTTTTTGTTTTTTTTGGTTTTTTATAGTTTCTGCTGCAGCTTATAATTTTTGCTTCATCTATTCAATATTTTTAGAATTTTTGCTCTTGCTCCATCTACTAGTGTTTGCTCCATCTGTTTAAAACTTTTGCTGCATCAAAAAAGTTTCTTC
This sequence comes from Dimocarpus longan, assembly GCA_022984855.1. Lineage (NCBI taxonomy): Eukaryota > Viridiplantae > Streptophyta > Magnoliopsida > Sapindales > Sapindaceae > Dimocarpus > Dimocarpus longan. Next base: position 19,343,464 of record CM041024.1, read on the forward strand.
CGCCCATAATGTTATATATTTAAGATACACATATTGGATACATGATATTTTGACATTGAATTAAAACTTTTGCTGCATCAAAAATGACCTGTAATGTTGGATACATGATATTTTTGGTGAATAATAACCACAAACCCACACAAAAAAATAAAAATAAAAGAACAAAACCCGATAGACCCAAAGTTACAATTTGAAAATTCTAAAGGAACACCTGATTTGATGAAGACAATCACCGCCACTTTAGAGGTAGCCAAACGATGTTGGGGTGTAGATTGACAGTGGGTGAATGGCGTACGGGTTGACAGCGAGTTAACCAGGGTCCGATTGATAGCGAGTGAACAAATGGGGCACGGTGTGGGTTCTTCAACAAGCTGGACAACTGCAAGTGGTCTGTGAGTGGCCGTCGAATGGTGACGAGGGTGGTCGAGGGTCGGTGGTCTGTCGTGGGTGAACGGGGTGGGGTGCGGGTTGACAACGAGTTAATGACGGTCTGGTTGACAACAGGTGAACAAATGAGGCGCGATGTGGGTTCTTAAACAAGTCGAAAGACTGCAAGTGGGTTGTGGGTGGCCGTCGGACGATGATGATGGTGGTCGAGGGTCAGTGGTCTGTCGTGGGTGAACTGGGTGGAGTGCGGGTTGACGACAGCGAGTTAATGACGACTGCAAGTGGGTCTTGAACAAGCCGTCGAACGACTGCAAGTGGGTATGTGGGTGGCTGTCGGACGATGACGGTGGTGGTCGAGGGTCGGTGGTCTGTCGTGGGTGAATGAGGTGGGGTGCGGGTTGTTGAAACGGGCTGAATGGGTATTGAGGTGGTCTGTGCATCTGGTTTGAAATTGTGATTTTCTTTTTATTTTTCAATTTTTTTGAAGATTTTTTTTTTTATCATTTTATTTTTTCATTCTATTATGATTCGAAATGACAATTTTACCCTCATTCATTATACTATTTGTTAAATTTGATCGTTAGTTGACTGCTGGGAGGGACTGATATGATACTTTTTTCAAAAGTTAAGGTGCATTTTGTCCTTTCGAAAAAAACAATTAAAAATTTGATCATTTCCCAAAACTTAGAGAGTAAAATGATTTTTCCCCTTCTTAAAATTAAAATCCTACGGGCCTCTGTGCTGCAGCCCCGATAAGTCTTATTGGGCTTTTGTTTGGTTTTGATTAGTTCTTAGTAGATACAAGCCAAAAAATGGTTGAGCTGTTATTTGGGTCCTGTTTGTCACAGAGGGATGAGATTAAAAATGAAAATGAGATTGGAAATTATTGAAATTAGATGCGATTTGATAGGATAAAGAAACTATTGTCTTCTGTTTAATATAACTTGATATTGAATTAAAATTATATTATATTGTGTTTGGTGTAGGTTGGGATTGAGTTGAAATAAAATTAATTTAAATATTTCATTATATAAACCCAAATTATATTATACATAAAATTAATAATGTTTCAAATAAAATAAATCCTATTAAATCATTTTATAATTCAAAAAAGTTATACTAATTTTGATCTGTTGAAGATGATTTGTAAATATTTTAGACCACAGAGAAGAGAAATTAATTTTTCAGTTGAGTTAGAAAATATTGAACCAAAAAGAAAGAAAAAATAAAAAATAAAAAACAGTAGAAGGACAGCTAAAGAAAGAAGTTGCAAGTGCAATTAATTGAGAACTTGTCCTAACCTATGAAATCTTAACATGGTACTTCGGAATATTAAATCCCAAGGGTATGAAACATCGACAGACACATGTCGATGGAAAAATTTTAATCTAATCCTATAAAGTTTCCAGTGCGCCAACCAAGACCTTGGTGTTGGAATTATGTTTGATGTTTGAGTAATATTGTACCATCCAAAATTTGTTTAAATTTATTATTTAAATGACGTGAAAACTTAATATGTAATAATCACATAATCAATACATAATCTCACCATCACTATGGTTGTTACAAATTAGTTTGCTAATGTAATATTGTTCTTATTATTCTTGTTAGTTTTCTTTTATATACATATATATATATACCTGTTTCAATTAGACATGAAAATGTGATGCCACAAACTCATTGTCACTGAAATGTTGATGAATGTTTTAAACTTTTAGAATCTATTGTCTATAACTGTTTTGTACTTTATTGATAAAATGAGTTAAATGAGTAAACAAGATTGCTTGTTTGACAATACATGGACAACCTGAAACCTTTGTGTCCTGTTGCCTTACCTTAAGAAAAAATTGAGTCCAGTTAGGAGGTATATATTTTGGCTGTGATATTGATTTAGAGGTGATTTGCGTTCTTGTTTATAAGATACTACTATTTGTAATTGGTTTTTATGTGAAGAAGAAAAAGCCTTTGAACTAATATATAATTGTTGTTGATGACTACATGAATGCTATCTCCAGGGAAGAAAAAATTTAAATAAATAAAATTGGGAGAAGAGAATGATTAATGTTCAGAATCTACAACATTGAAAACGCAAAGAGCGGGCCTTGTGCTTCCTCAAGCGTAATCCTTCTGATTTTGGCATTTGTGCAGGGCTGTCCATCCATTCCCAACCTAATCTGCATTGCCTTTCACCAAGTTATCAACAGCTACAAGTGCACCATCCACTGCTTTATATGGATGCACTTCACATGAAAGCAATCAAACAACTTTCTTAAAAGTTGTTTTTCAGTGTTTCTTTTATTAAAAATATGTGTCATTTAAATTACAGAATCGATTGTTCAGAACATATCATTTGTGACTAATTGTTTATGTAATGCGTAATACTATCAAAAGCATAGTAAACAAAATTTCAACTTACACAGGAAAAGCAAAAGAACCAGTACTGTTGTCAGATCGATTAGAGTCACTTGATTCAACTGACACCATCATCTCAGTCTGGTGTCTCATCAGATTGCTGCTTGCAGCCGACTCTGTATCCAAGTAGACACCCTCTTCTTCCTCATCCTTCCAAGATGGGAAAACACAAAATTAGAAAAAAAAAAAAATGTTACCTCCAGAACATATCCAAATTATTTTGATCATTGTACCTCTTTATTATGGATGATCTCTGCTTCATTCATTGGACAAACATTACTATAACTATTAACTCTTTTTGCACACTCACCAAAATTAATCTGCTTTCGTTTTACACACCAACAAATTGAAAAGTTCAATGGGTTCTTTCAAATTTGCTAAAAGAGAAAGAAAAAATGAATATGAAGGAAAGAATTCATCTCTAACCTTATTGACAGGCCAAGAACTTCTTCTAGTGCAATCAATGTGATTGGAAGCTTCTGGTTTGCCATCCTGGACAACATCAAAAGCTCCATCCTCTCTAAAACAAAACACAATATAATCTTCATCATCAGCAAAATGTGAACAGCAGCTTGAATCATCATTATTATTATTCTTAGTTGTGTTTTCTGCTGTAATAACATTGTTGTTCCTAGTCTGCTGTGAACTGAAATCAATGCTTCCATATCTATCCTTCTTGTATCCTCTTCGTGATCGTAACAACTTTTTACTAGTCCTCTTCCCTTTCCTCTCTTTATTATTGGTTTCGAAAACCATGTTTCCAATGGGAAGTTGAGATGGGGAAGCATCATTATCATCACCATCATCATCTGCAACATTCCAAGTGATACGTGATGTCATTTGTATGCTTAAAAGAGATATGTATATGTATATGTATACATATGCTACAAAATATTGAAGCTATAATATATGAGCTAATGGTGCAAAATGAAAAATGACATACCTAAAGGAATCTTGCAAGCTGTGAAACAAGATGCCCAGTCCCTCACCCTCCATCTGACAAGCCTTGTAATTGACCACTGTATCCACATGTTTTGTTATTTTGTTTGTGTATGTTGATTTGTCTCTTGTAACAGTAATTTGAAAGAGATATTAAGAGAAAGAAAACAGTTGGTTGATTTATAAGAGGGAATGAACAATTTGAATTTGAAAAAGATGAGTGAATGAAATTGGGGAGTTACTGTTTTTAATTCATGATTACTAGTTATCATTCTAAACATGGTAAATGCAGAGAAATTTGTGGAGTTACAGTGGTCAACTGTACATAACTATTATTTTCTTCATTATTACAACAAAACCCAATTTCAAAATCACATGCCCTATTACACTACAAATTTGCATACTAATTATTAAATTAGTGTTTTCCAAACTGAATATGAGTTTATTATGCATAATATTAAACAAAATGATGAAAAATAATTATTTATTGAATTTGTTACAAGATTGAAATTTGAAAATCGTACAATTTTTTAACATGCTCAGTGTTAGGGGTCATTTGTTTTTTTGTTTGAAAATTGAACAGTGCTGCTGAAGACTAAATATTGATTGAAATCTGAAATCTAAATAACATATTTGTTTTTTTTTTTTTCCTTATCTCTCTTTGAATATGTTGTAAACTTGTTTGTTTTCTAAATTTAAAATTATCTAAAAACTAGTAAGTTGACATTTATATCATTTCTATTATTTGTTGTTATGTAATTTTAATTAATTTAAGACAAATATTTAAAAATAAATAATTTAATAAATTTTAAAATATTTTTATGTACATATTAATATTGTTTTATTAATAATTAAAATATGATTAAAAAAATAGTAGTATTAGCCATATTTATATTTAAATATATTAATATATTTAATAAAACAACTAAAAAAATAAATGTTTAAATTGTAAATTAAAATATATTAATTCAATTCTAAGACAATTTGGGATAAGATGTATTTAGATTTTACTTATTAAATATATTTTTTATAAGTATCAAGGAAAAAAAAAAGAAATGAAAATTTGAGTGATATAAAGTTAGGATAAATTTGAAATTATGTTAGATTTGGAATAAAAATTTTTAAATGTTATTAAGTTATTTGTAATTAAATGAAAAGTTAAAAATTCTTACTTAATTTTTTCAGTTGCTTTTTGGTAGTTTTAAGTGATTTGACTACTTAAAAAAACAAACGAAAACATCTTAATAGGTGCAATTCAGTATTATTAAGTGTTAAGTAGAAAAAACAAATGGTCCCTTAGTTTGAAAAACAAAAAAAAATAATAAGAATAATTGTCAAATTAGGAGTATCATCTTCACATTTTAATCTGGTTTGATGTTACGAAATATTTATTCAACTGAATAATATTACAAGTTCGAATCCCTACATGATAAGTGGTACTTTAAAAAAAATAATCAAGTATTGTCAAAGTTAATAAAACGAGAAAAAATTAAGTCAAATGATAAACAAAAATCAATTATCTATTATATCATAAGACCTTTTTTATTTTTTTTCCCCTTAAAGAATGAGCAATTATATTGACCATAAGAACCACCGAAAGGGTGGGAAAAAGAAACGTCTTGAACTGTAACTTTTGCAACCAACCAGCAAAGGCAGAAGACCAAAATTTTAATGTATGTATTTTATAATATATTGTCGAACAAATTTAAAAGAAGAAAAAATGTATTGACATCGTATGTATTAATCCAGACTCGACTATTTAAAAGGATAAAAAAAAAAAAAAAATCAGACTCAACAATAACATAGCTTTTATTATTCAAAAACAAGAACAACGATAAAGTTGTACATGTAAAATCAAATGAGTTTAGCTAGTCTAGTGGTGTATCAATGTGACATTTTATCCAACCACAACATTCACTTGGTCCGTAGAGGAAGATTTTGCTAATAAGAATAATCAAGTATTGTGAAAGTTAATAAAATGAGATAAAATTAAGTCAAATGATAAAAAAAAGAAAAAAAAAATCAATTATTTATTATATCCAACCATCAAAATTTTAACGAATGCATATTATAATTAATATATTATCGAACAAATTTACAAGAAGAAAAAGTGTCCTGACATCGTATATAATAACTCAGATTCGATTATTTCAAAAGAAAGAAAAAAAAAAAAAAAAACTCAGACTCAATAACAACAATAAAGTTGCACGTGTAAAATCAAATGGGTCTAGCCGGTTTAGTAGTGTATCAACGTGACATTATATCCAACCACAGCATTCATTTGATCCGTAGAGGAAGTTTTTGCTAAGCAATATCCCCGAGCTAGCCGGAACTTCCCTGTGCCACCAACAACAGGCATTTCGCGGACTTCGCTCATGATCGGATTCCGACCAAGGACGCTAAAGGAGCTACCGTTGAAGCGACCGTGAATGAAATTGTACGTTAATGTCATGAGGAGGCTAAACTCATTTTGCTGTGATGCCATTGCATATATCCCTTGGGCACGGCCTACTACTGTTGAATTCGGATGCGGTGTAACGGTAAGCGGATTGTCCATCACGAAAACGGATCCGAACAAACTTGCAATTGGATCGGGGCTTGTGAAGTTGGACCGGCCTGCGACACGGACAGCGGTTGGTTTTGGCCCGCTCACGATGTCGTGCATGTAGAACTGCATGTGGGTAACTTTGGGTTTTTTCAAGGCTTCTGTTGTATGGATGAGCACAACAAGAAGTGCAACGAGGATCAGAAACTTGGTTGCTAAAGCCATGGCTGCTGCCTATCTGTTCTGTTGTTGTTGTGTGTAAAAATGCAAGTTTAGACAAGAAATTCATGTTATATATAATGAAATGTAGAGATATTCCCGGTTGACTGAGCTTTTGTTGGATTTTTCAAAGCAGAGAAAATTAAAGTTGTTCTCCCTCATTCAACACGCTATAGAAGATGGCATTTTGGAGCTATAAAAGTCAAGTCCGCGGTGGTTGCAGGTCGCTATCTTTTGAGTATTAGACGGTGCAGGTCGTTCTGGTCATTCCATTGGATCAGTGGAAGGTTCTTGTTCTTCTTCCATGACTTTTTCTTTATATATTCGAACGCAAAATGGACGCATGAGAAGCAGTCAAGGAACCCAATTTGATCCACGTTGATAAAGAAGTGTGTGAACATAGAGAATGGTTTCAGTTTAAAAATAAATTTAAGAATAAAAATCAGCATGATTGAAATGTATATTGGAATGGTTTAGCATTCTTCGTTGACAGAAATTATTCAGACACAAAAAATTACAACCACGTGAGATCCTAAGGGCTTGTTGGGTAAAGATAGAATTTTATTTTAATAAAAAAGTACGTTAATTAACAAGTATTGAAAACGATATCCTAAGAATAAAAGCATATATATATAATAAAAAAATAAAAAATAAAAAACACCCTCAGTGGGCTGAATTTGTCAGCTTCTTATTTGGTGATTGGGCTTAAATTAATTAGACAGGTTCAGTGCCATTCAGGTTTGAGAATTGCGCTCGGCAGAAGTACTAATCAAAGGAAGGCCCACCAGCTGACATGTCTAGCTTGACCTGGTTAACCAAGATTAATGGCCTGTGTATTGATACGTAATCGGAATGGTTGAAAATCAAAATGATGAAATCAGATTCATTTAAAATTAAATTAATTTATTAAAATCAGGATAAACTGTTTACTTCAATTATAAGAATCGGAATCGAAATCATAATCAACATCATTCTTATTGATATGTTTAGTTTGATATTAAATTGGAATGAATTAATTAAAGTTATAAAAATGTCTTTAATTAAAATTATATGTTCCATTGGTTTTTTTTTTTTTTTAGTTTGAAAAAGAAAATATTTAACCATTGAAATTTTGTGAATTGTGAAGGAAACATATTTTTTCACAAAATTGTATTTAAGATGTAGTGTCATCTTTTTTTTTCATATTCTGCTATGTAACTCGTCATAGTAGGTTCAAAAAATAAATTTTCTTAACATATTGTATATCTTTATTGTATATTAAGTCATGATTTATATATATAATAATATGTTGTATATCATTTTACTTCATTTTTTTGTCATGTAACTTGTCATAATAGTTTTTTTTTCATAATTTTTTTTATTTCCAATATTTTATTATTATTATTATTTAATAAGGGGTATAAAAGACTTATTTCAATTGTAAAAGAAAATATGAATGAGAATCCTAAATGGGGTGAGAGGAATAAGAATCCTATTCCACAATCTCAAATTCATGTGTGACTCATAATTTCATTCTCATTATGAATTTATTTTAGAACAAATGTTTACCAATAATCATTCTCATTCTCTAACCCGTTAAGCAAACACATCATGAGTCAAATCCTTTGACTCTATTGGGGCAAGTAAGGAGGATCCCTGATTACCCTGATTATACTCATGCTTTGCCAAGTGAAATGGACTTTTTGGTAGTTCTCATTTTGCATTCTTACTTACATACTCTCCTAGAATTCACCATGTGATTAGGTCATATTTCTTCGACTAAGGTTACCCAAGTTCTAGTTAGAAGTCATCAGTAGAGCGTTCTACTGACTGACTTACATCCATCCAATGTATAAGTAAATGGTTGCACAGGAAGTATTCTCACATTTTGTTGTCAATTTATCGCTTAGTTAATATATAAACTAACTTGAGTGGTCAAAGCAGTGGCGGACTCAGAAAATTTGTTTAGGAGAGGCATATAAACAAAGTAATATAAGAATCGATATTCATATAAATATATAATTTTTTTTTAAAGCAAAGTTCGATAAATAATATAGTTTAAATAAAATAAAATATATACAATATTAAAGCAAAGTAAATATAAATCACAATGAAATCATTAAAATAAAATAAATAAAAATAAAAAATAATGTAAACTATGTAAATTTATCATTTACTCAAAAAAATATTAATTTAAAAAAGTAAATGTGTAAATTTATTAATTAAAAAAATAATCTTAGTAAAGTATATAAAAAATTAAATGTGTACGAGAGGGGTTGAAAAGTAAATGTATAAAAAATGTAAAAGGTAAATGTGCAAAGAAGGGGTTAAAAAGTAAATGTGAATAGAAAAGGAGGGGATGAAAGCAAATGTCATGAAAAAGTGGTAAGGAAATGTCATGAAAAATGATGAAAACATTACCTATAAACACAAGATTCGAACACAAAACTTGTTGCTGAATAGGCATGCCCATAACCACCAGTGCACTTCCACATTTATGAATACACTCACACCATAAAACTTAATAAATTTTCACAGAATTTCAGGCGGGACACATGCCCCGGCTGGCCCTACACTGAGTCCGTCTCTGGGTCAAAGTGCCTTTGACGAGCACCATCTTGGTGTCAAAATATTCTACATTCATTTTGGTGCTTTTTTGGTAACCTAGTGGCCCAAGAAGTTGCTCATATGACCAAATGTTGATAATATGATCAACTGTGTACACAATGGCGGACCTATGCCTAGGCCAGAGGGGACACGTGCCCCCCCTAAAATTTGGAAAAAAATTACTTAATTTGCTTTACAAGAAAAAAAAAAAAAAAAAAGGAAATTTAACTGTTGCAGTCTGTAGTCTGCAGACTTTCAAACGTGTGTCTAATTCATAGATGTTGTGTATTTAATGCTATAACTGTTAATGTCAATTCATTTTTTTATTTTTAATAATAATTACTATTATTATTTATCTTTTATCATTTTATTTAAAAACTAATTTATATGCTACATATTTTTTCTGTTATGCCCCACTTTTTATTTAAATTCCGTGTCTCATTTCTTTTTCTTTTTTTTTTAATGATTTATGATTTATGATTTAATTATTTTTTTTATTTCTAATAGAATTAATTCCCTTTCTAATTTATTACTTCTATTAGACCTAGTTTTCCTACTTTTAATATTTTTCTTACTCCTAATTGATTTATAATTTTATTTTTTTTAATTCTCTCCTATATAAGTTTACTTGCTTTTGACATTAATATTATTACTACCTGTTGCAACTGTTACCGTTGAAAGAGCATGTTCTACTATAAATATTGTGAAGACTGAATTACGTAATCAAATGAGAGATCAATGTTTTATGATAGCTTGCTTGCGTATATGGAGAAATATATTTTTAACAAAATTGATAAAAAGTTACCATGAAACAGTTTCAAGATATGAAGTCTCGTCGAGGAAAATTATTATTTTATATAATTTATATTTTTTTCTTTTTTATTTATTTTAATGATTTCATTAGGATTTTTAAGTATAAAACTATTTGTTTTGCCTAAATATAATGTATGTTTTATTTTATTTAAACTATATAATGTTATCAAATATTTTTTATTACATAAAAATATTATATATTTAATATGTTCTTAATTTTCGATATTTTTATTATTTTATTTATGTGGCCCCCTGAATAAATTTTTTGAGTCCGCCACTGGGTATACATCAACATCTATAGATATAGACATTACAAACACATTTGATAAAAATATTTTAAAATGGGAAAATATTGAACATGCATGCATCTAGTAGAATTAATTTTCAAAACCATTTTCAACTAATTGTAAGTTTATAACTCTATAATCAAATATTCTATAAGGCTTAGCTACGTTTTTGTTATAAGTTTGAACTCTTTTATGTTGTGAAATTGAATTATTAACAACAACACAAACTTCAAAATGAAATACCAATAATAATATATTGTTATTTTTCTTTTTAAATCTAACATTAAATGAGTTAAAGATCTATTGAGACCTATTAAGATTAACTACTACATATATGACCCAGATATTTACTTTATAACTGGGAGGCCAATTATAACACGATCCAAATATTTACTCCTGTAATTAGGAAACAATTCATCATACAATAAGAAGAGAAAACTATCAACATAATAATTATATACTACCATAGTAAGGGGAGACAACAATTAACATAAAACTTATAAAATCATCTCCAATCTAATTATCAAAAGCAAAATATGTATAATCTTTTTTATCATTCACCATAAAACACGTCTAACCCACCCTTTCTATCCTTATATTTTATTGTAATTTATTTTGATTAAAAAAAATGAAAAAGTTAATTAAGATATGAGAGTTTCTCAATTGGGAACCCATTTCCTTATTCTCTATTTTTTTTTCCACTTCAACTCCATATTTGGGTTATATAATTGCATTGAAAAGATTCATTACTAGGGTGCAAATATTGTCATCCCCAAATTTGATTTCCACACCCAATTAACACACACATTGATTAAGTTTAAAAATCTACGTATTAGTATAAGCATCCAAAAATATGTCAATCGTAACCCTATACGAACAAAATTAATTAAATTCATTTAATAAAAACTTGTTATGTTAGTATTTATTTTTATTTCTCTTAAACATAAAATTTTAACTTTAATCCTAATTTTAAACTCTATCAAGAAGAGAAGAAGCATCCATAGTTGAAGTTAAATCCACTAGATTTGCCACTGAGAATAAGACTTTATTTTATGTTTAGGTTAGTCTTTACTCTTTAGAGGGATGAGGAGTAAAAATATGAGAAAAAGTAATGTTTTGCATTTTAAAAAATTTGAAAAGTCAATTGAAATATTTAAAGATTCATAATTTTTTTTTAAAAAATTTGTTTCTTATAGATTTTTTTTAGAAACATTTATGAAAATTTATTTGTTTTATTTTTAACTAAGAAAGGAAAAAAATTGTTTTAAATTGCAAAAGTTAAAAATGAAATTATTTACTAATTTTTGTATGTCCTTATTTGTAATTTTATTTAGGGATAATTTTATCATATAAATATTTTCAAAAAAATGGGTATTCATATAATTTTTTTTATGGAATCATTTGTTTTTTAATCTAAAGATTGAACATTACTGTTGAAGACTGAATAATGATTGAAATCTAAAATCTCAATAACATGTTTTTATTTATTTATTTTTGCTTTATCTTTGAATATATTATAAACTTGTTTGTTTTTTAAAATTAAAATTATTTGAAAACTAGTAACTTGACATTTATACTCTTTTTATTATTTGTTGTTATATAATTTTAATTAATTTAATATAAACATATAAAAATAAATAATTTAATAAAATTTAAAATATTTTTTATGTACATATTAATAATATTTTATTCATAATTAAAATATGATTAAAAATTAATTTATATATTTAAATATATTAATATATTTAAAAAATAACTAGAAAAATGAATGTTTAAATTATAAATTAAAATATATTAGTTTAATTTTAAGATAATTTAAAATAGATGTATTTAATTTTTTTTTAAATATATATTTTTTAAGTATAAAAGAAAAGAAAAGAAAAGAAATTTTGAGTAATATAAAATTAAGATAAATTTAAAATTATGTTATATAGAGGACAATAGATTTAAAATAAAAAATTTTAAATATCATTAAGTGATTTATAGTTAAGTTATTAAATAATTTATAATTAAATAAAAAATTAAAAATAATTTAATGAATATAATTAAGTACCGTTAGAAAAAATAAATCTGCCCTTAATAAAATGTGGAGACGCTATTACACCTTACCTTGGAGGGTTTTCCATTTAAAGACAAAACCAGAAGGTAATTTTCAGAGAAAAGTAAAAAGCGGGAGAGATTATTGCAAATCTCCCATACATAATTATGTTGTTTACTTGTCATCTGCAATTTAAGTGAGAGTTGAGGGAGAAGATAAATTGCCCGCCAAAGGCAAAACGGTGTTGCAATGAGAGGAATGGAAAGGGAAATCGAAGTGCGGACACTGAGTGGCGAAACGACGACAGTGAGCGTGTCGTCTGACAAAACCATTGGCGACCTCAAGCTTCTCTTGAACCTCAATTTCCCTCCTGCCTCCTCCTTCCCCAATTTCCACCTCTTTTTCAAGGCAACCACTCTCTCTCGAGTATTTTGTTCTTCTTTTCTGTGTTCAACAAATTGACAGGAGTTGCTTATGTTTCGTTTGATTGTATAGGGTCTTAGAGCCAAATTGAATGTTTATAGAGGGTTGGACTGAGTTCTTAAACTGAATTTTGAGGAAGTAATAGGGTTTTTGAGTCAAAACTTTGATTTGATTTTGTTATTCTTAGTGGCGTTGTTATATTTTGAATTGTAATTATATCCTAATGTTGTATTATCAGGGTGTCAAGTTGAGCTTACAAAGTAAAGTAAGTAGTGTTGTGATTGAGCCTGGGGAATTCTTTGTTCTTATTCCCTTCACAAAGAAGGAAAGACCGCAAACCCCGAAACCTGATTTCTCGGAGACTTCAACAAGTGTTGCTAACCATGACATGATCTCAAAAAAGTTTGCGGATTCGACTTATTCTGATATGATGCAAGAATTATCATTTTTACACGAAGAAGAGTCAAGCAATGTTAGTAGTAATCAACCCAAGTATTGTGAGTCTAGTACTATGGATTTCGGGAAAATAAACAGAGAATCTTTAGAAACAAAACACAAGAAGGGTGTTGACTGCAATAATCAAGAGGGCCGCTTTTATGAGTTTTTATGGAGTGTTTTGCACTCTAAAAACAAGAATGCCCTTGAGGGACAGAATTGTGAAAAGTTTGTTGAGGTTTTAGAGTCGGTAAACTGTTTGTCAGATCCAAATTCGGGGAAATGTATGTTGTTGAGAGAAGCCAATAGGCGAAGTGGTGGTGGAGGGACTTTTAAAAGCAGTAATGATGGTTCTTCTTCTTCGTGCTTGTGTCCAGATTGGTTGAAGAAAATTGTGGGGGCATTTGCTTTCTTGAGCATTTTCTGTGCTCATGTTCAACTGCGGGGGAAAAAAGTAACATTGACTCGTGTGACGGACACGTTGAACCAGCTTGAGAAGTTCGGGGTTGAAGTTGGTATCGAGGACATTGAGCATCTTTCTATTCTTTGTCCGAAGGTAATCAGTTAAATTTTCTAAAATTAAATTAATTTGATTAAATATGACGTTACTTCATTTTTTAAGTTTATGATTTTTATATGTCTATTTCAGTAGAGCCAACTGCCTCTTACTGCATCACCCTTATCATGCTGTTTTTCTGCAGTTCATGCAACTTCAAAAAATATATTTATACTTGCTTGATATTATGTTTTTCCAGCTGTGTACAGCTTTACTTCTGTGTTAGACTTTGACCAACAAAATCCTGACCTTGTTACTTATATATTTTTCAAGTTGGGGTCCCCTATCTATTTATCTTGTAATTTGGTGTTAGGTGTTGCATATAAACACATGTTCACATTGGTGCTTAAAAGACAATTGATGTTCAAATATGACATATTGGAATTTGTGCTTCTGATCAAGGAAGTGAACGACTTGCCTAATTCGGCTTTCGTTTGTAGAGATGTAGGCACCAGTTTGTCCTCTCTGTGCTGTGCTTTGACGAATAATGTATTTCTTTGACTTATCATTAGGTGGAAGATCTGTTACATGTTGATGGCAATCGATTATTTCTATAATTAATAAAGTGCATATGTAGTTTTTGGTTTATGATGCTTTTGTTATTGATTGCCCGATTCTACCCCCGTTTTGCCTAAATACTGGAATCTCTTTGTCACTAGCGTGTTCACTGTGAAATACTTTAGTAAGGTTTCTCCAATAAAGTATGGATCACACTCCTGAGCTCTATCTTTGGTGTCAGGATGGCAAAGAAACATAATTTATCATACATGATTATTCTACTTCATCAGCTAGTTTCTCTTTATTTCCTTAAAAAATAACCGTTGATAATTAATTATGTGCCTAGATCATTGTGCTTCTTCTTGGAGCTTAGCACCTGTCTTGACCATGGTGCTATCCTTTAACCCCCTTGAGATGCAATCGAAAGGCAGTAAATTACTTTTTAAAGTTATTTTTGCTAAAACTATTATGATCTCAGGTGGTCCAGTTCGCTGCTGATGACACGGAGTCTAAAAATTATCGTGATTCCCTTGTTATCATCAATGCTTCAACAGAAGAAAGAGATCAAGTGGAAGACAATCCTATAACTGGTATCAGTGTACCACTGAAGACGAAACACTATTAATTACATATTTAAAGCTAATTACAATAGCTTCCCATTGAGCAAATTTGTCTCCATTTGTTTTCACTTTGCTGTACACAGGTCAAAAAGGCATGTCTCTGTCCAAGAGATTTAATGCTATGAAGAAATTGGAAAGTTCCTTTAAATCTAATCTGTGGGAGACTATTAAGATGGTAATGTCATGTTTAAAAGTTTCTTGCTTTTGATATATAAGAGCTTGTGAATAACAATATATATATCATATTTGTTTAAGTTACTTTGTTTCGACGTCAATGAAATGGTTTAGTTCTCAATAATAATTTACATATAACCTTTGAATTCCCACAATCAATTGCAAAGTGATTATCAGTTTATAAATTGGAAAAACTTTTATATGCTTGGCTTTCTTGTTCTAGAACAGAAAGTGAGGAAAACTTGGTTTTGAGAGTATAAGTAATCAAGATGAAATCACTTCCTATTGCTTATTGAAAGTGAAAATATTCCTGTATGTGCCATGAACTCATGAAAAGAAAAGAAAATAAAAATAGCAAGAACAGAGGAAAAAGAAACTTTAACAGTGTTTAATGACACAGTTAATAAAGCATAATTCTAATGATATTATCAGCTGAATAAATTTGAAGTCGATTTTGTTCCTCATTGGCTGAAGTAATATGTTCAAAGACACAACATTTTAGATATAAATACATTCACAAGACACACACTGGATTATGTAACATATGTAAACTAAAGGCAAAGTTACTTCTTTATGAGATGTCTGGCAGTGAGTGTGTTCTACAGTATGTGTTGTGCTGTAGATTCTTGCAATTATGATTTTGGAAGATGTTAGTGACAATAATTGGTAGGGTAGATACAACCAACACAACAGACATTTGAGCTTCCGGTTTCCTTCTTTTTCTGAACTTTCGTACAGATATCACAACTGAATTTAAGAATTTTTTGAGCTTAGCAGTCATCGTAGAGACTATTCAACTTGTTTTTTTCTTTATAATTTTTTAATTATTATTTATTTTCCTAATTTTAAGATTCACATTTCAAATTAGTTTGCTTTATAGATCTTACATTTTAAGAGCGCGATCAATTTGATCCATTCTCATAATTCTGATGTATTTGGTGCATTGTATGCAATTGTTGTTGATAAGTCAGTCAGAACCATGGAAGCTTTTCACATGCTTTTAGTCAGTGATATGTGTGTAAAAAAAGTGGATCTAGGAGTTAGAATGTGTAAAGAGCAATGCTTAGTATTATAAAATATTTGCTAACAGTTGGATTTTGTTATTTGAAGTTGAAATTCTTATAAATTTTGGGTTGGGTTCAAGGTCATAACTAGCAGAACGGACCAAGCTCTACATTTTCATTTCTCAAGGATTTGGGGTACTAAACAATTTGTTAGTGCAGGTATTATCTGTATTAAGGAGATATACTCAAAATTCATTTTTGTTTTTGTTTAGTTTTTAGCAGAATGAACAAATCTTAATAATGACAATATGCTAGTTTGGTTGTGTGGCAATGTGGAAGTGTAGTCCAAATGTTGTTGATGGGATCTGGATTGGTGGGCTAGACTGCATTACCTCATAAGTTATTCCCTGTGTTACTCGTAACCTTTTACCATTTTAATTTGTCGACTGTCAACCGCCATATGCTAGACTACCTGGCTTCTTTGACGATATGAAGTTTCTTCTGTTGCAGGGTAAAACCAGAAAGATGCCCATGTCCCTTTCCTTGGAGGATGTGCTGTTATTCGTGAAGGAATCTGGTACTGCTCAAAGTGGAAATGAAGCAAAAAGGGCCAAGAGAAGCTGCTCCTCTACTTCAAGTTCTCATGCAGTTCGAGGACGGTGTCATGTAGGTTGTTATCTTTATAAGTAATCTTAAGGTGGTTTTTGTGATTCTGGAAACCTACCTTCAATCTACAAATGTAAACTCTACAGTGAAAAACAGAAAAGTTCAGTGAGATCTCTGTGCAAGGAATTAACCTTTAGGGCACATAATTAGAGGATCCACTATAAATAAGTGAATACTTCACTTGTTTGCTGTTTGAGTTCCAACAAAGAATTTTCCCTAGCACTGTACAGAAACTGGCCCTTGATATAACTTAAGTAAATTTCTTAAGATAGACCATGTATTGGTATTCATTTCTTGAATAAATCAGGTCAAATAGTTTGGGTTTATGGCAGATCTTACTGAAATTTTTACGCCAAATATTTCAGGAAATTAGAAATTACTGAATTGCAAGTTCATATGAAGTTTTTTTTCTTTTTTTTTTTTTGGGGAAAAGTTCATATGAAGTTTTTAATCCAGAACTTTTTGCTGCAATTATTGACTTAGCAGGAGACATGTCAATTGCTACCGGTTGAAATGGTTGAACATCTCAGAAAGAGCATTGGGTCAAATGGGCAGGTTAATTGCAAATTTCTTCTTTTCTTTATTTTTCATTATGTTAGATTGAAAGACTGTTGTTTGTTGATTATTCTTTCCAATCTTGTTTTTAGTTTTTGATTTCATTGTTTGTTGGCGGACTTTTGGTTCACATTTGTAACATTTGTAACTTCTTTCTTTTCATTAATAAAGTTTCTGTTTCCTATAAAAAAAAAAATAAAAAAAAATCTCGAGCTTCTTCTGAATAATTTAATTTGATGATTAAGAAGAGAAATGTTTAAAATCCTCAAATCCTTCTTGGTCCTGACAGCCTTGATATGTGTAGCGAATGTGTTAGTTTCTTCTTTCGCCTCAAATACTAATAAGGAAAAGCATCAGGCCCTCTGGGATATGGGCACATTTATAATGTATCTGACTCAGAGAACTGTTCTGAGAACATTTTGTTAACGGTTATCTTATGCAGATTGCGCATGTTGAAGACATTGGTGCTAGGGAAGCTGTCCATGTAGAAATCCCTAATGAACTCTCAGATAATGCAAGATCTGCTCTTAAATATATTGGAATCTCTAATTTGTACAGTCACCAGGTATGGGGTTTTTCCAGACTTGCATCATTTTAAGGAGAGCAGTTTCTTAATTAATTTTAAGTCTTGTTATGTTTACAGGCGGAGTCAATATTGGCATCCCTTGCTGGGAAGAATGTTGTTGTGGCAACAATGACTTCTAGCGGGAAATCTCTTTGCTATAATATGCCAGTTCTAGAAATGTTGTCCCAAGATTTGTTATCATGTGCTCTCTACTTGTTTCCAACAAAGGTTTACTGCTGCAAATTTGTACATTTTATAAATTTTAGGCTTTAGCATTTTGTTATTCTGAAAACCATTAAATTTTATTTATTTTTCTAAGAGTGCTTTGGGAAATTGACATCTTGGGTTTCACAATTTTGGTATCATCTAAATATTAAATTGTTAATGCATGTAGGCCTTAGCTCAAGATCAGTTAAGAGTTTTGTTAGCTATGACAAAAGCATTTGGTGTTAACTTTAATATTGGAGTATATGATGGTGACACATCTCAGAAGGACAGGACATGGCTACGAGATAATGCTAGACTGGTAGTTTCATAAGTTTTAGCTGTCTCAGATTAAACTTCTTCAGCTAACCACCTCACGCAGTTTTATGCTAAAATTCTTTTCATCTGGCATGCAGTTGATAACTAATCCTGATATGCTGCACGTGTCAGTATTGCCATTACACAGACAGTTCAGCCGAATTTTGTCTAATCTTAGGTAATTTTTTTTATGAACTGTGATCATTGTTTTTGGTTCACCAGTTCTGTTGTACGCATCTTTAGAATTATACCTTATCTCTTACTATGTCACATACATTTAATATCTGTTATGCTGAGGTTTACTTCATTTATGTATATGTTAGGTTTATAGTAATTGATGAAGCTCATGCCTATAAAGGAGCATTTGGATGTCATACTGCTCTCATATTGAGAAGACTTCGTCGGCTCTGCACTCATGGTAGATGTTTCTGTGATGTACAGAGACATAAGATTCAGTTCCTTAGAAATCTCCCTTCTTTTTTTTTTTTTTTCCTTTGTTTAGAAATCTCCCTTCCTCTTTTTTTTTTTTTTTTTTTTGTTGTTGTTGTTGTTGTTGGACATTGACATCTACATTTGCTTCTGCTTTTGTGTGCAGTCTATGGTAGTGAACCTGCTTTTATATTTTCTACTGCAACTTCAGCTAATCCTAGGGACCATTGCATGGTAAGAATCCTAGAGACTAATCACATAATTTTTTTATCTATATTTTATTGGTGGTAAATTATCGAAATATTAATGATGGTGATTTCTTTCACTTTTTTCCTTTTGTTACTTGTTTCTGCTGTCCCTAGCAGAAATCTTTAAATTGAAAACTATCATACTGTTGGAAAATATACATTGACCTTGTACTCTGTGAAATTAGTAATTAATTGTTGTCGGAGTTAGGTGTTAAGAGTTCTTACTTGTTTGGCAGCTGTTGGTGGTTGATAGTGGATAGAGTAGGTGGTGGTTAGTGGCTAGTATTTATTTGTCAAAGTTGTATATATACTGTTACTGTTTTTCAGGAAAAGTGTGTGAATAAAAGATAAAATTTACATGGTATCAGAGCCTCTCTACGACCATTCCACACCAAAAAATCTTTAGTTCTAGTTGCCGACCTCTTCTCAATTCTTCTTCGCCTTTTTTTTTCTCTCTATCATTATGTTAGAGGATTATTCTGAGAGTCAACCTACTGTTACTGAGGCTAACAGAGCTGAGATGCTACTTGAGTCAAAAGGAGAACTGCAAAACATTCAGCCTTCCTACTGGCTCAATGGTCGAAACTATCTTCAATGGTCTCAAGTTGTTAAAACCTTTCTCAAAGGAAAGGGAAAATTGAGCCACCTCATAGGAATAGGACCTGCTGCTAAAGACTCTATGTTTGCGAAATGGGATGAAGAAGATTCCATGATCATGTCATGGTTGTGGAACTCCATGACACTCGAAGTGAGCCGAACCTGCATGTTCCTCACAACAGCTAGAGAAGTTTGGGAAACAGTTCGCCAAACCTATTCAAAAATACCAGATGCTGCAGTGATCTATGAGATCCAAACTAAAATCAACACCACAAAGCAAGGTAACCTTTCTGTCACAGAGTACTATAGTACTATGAAAGGTTTTTGGCTTGAGTTGGATTATTATCAGAACTTTAAAATGAAATGTGGAGAAGATGTTGCTATGTTGCAGAAGTTTGTAGAAAGGGAAAGAATCTTTGAATTTCTTATAGGTCTCAATATTGATTTTGATCAAGTTCGATTCCAAATTCTTGAAAAAGAAGTCCTTCCGTCCCTTGAGGGAGTTTTCTCAATAATATGGGCTGAGGAGAGTCGCAAAGGAGTTATGCTTGACTAATCAGTTGATGAAGGATCAGCCATGAATTCTACAAAGGATGGACACAAGGTTGAGACCACTAGGAATGAAAGGCAGTCCAACCGTGAAGGGGTTTGGTGCAGTTACTGCAAGAAGGCTCGTCACACTAAAGACACTTGCTGGAAAATCCACGGGAAGCCTCCAAATGTTGGAGGAAAGGGAGGTAATCGTGGGGGACAGCCTCGAGGACAAGCCCACATGACGAATGTTGAGGATGATCCTAATAAAAATTCAAACCAAGATGGACTGGAAACTCTCAAGGAAGAAATATAAAAACTGAAATCCATGCTCAACTCTATTGGAAATCCTGGCAGCTTATGCTCTCTGGCTCAAGCAGGAAAGTTCTCTAATTCTTTTGCCCTTAGTGTCTCTTTTCCTATCCAAAACAGTACTTAGATCATAGATTCAGGTGCCACTGATCATATGGTTTTTTCACATCAGTTTTTTACCTCATATAAGCCCTATCCTAGCAATAGAAAAATTAAAATTGCTGATGGATCGTTTACTACTGTTGCAGGACAAGGAATCATTCCTCTCTCTTCCAAAATTGTGTTAAAAAATGTTCTACATGTTCCTAAACTAGCTGTGAATCTTTTTTTCCATAAAACAAGCTACATGTGATCTGAATTGTCAAGTGATTTTCTATCCTACACATTGTGTATTGCAGGATCGGGACTCGGGGGAGATGATTGGGCTTGCTAAGGAAAGAAATGGGCTTTATATCCTTGATGCTAGGGAAGGCAGTAACTATTACCTTTCAAATCCTATCTATCTAGTCATTCTATCAATAAAGAGGACATTTGGCTCCACCATTATCGTCTTGGTCATCTACCATTTAGTCCGCTCAAATCTATGTTTCCATTATTGTTCAAAAATATTGAAATGAGTAGTTTACATTGTGATGTGTGTGAGCTTGCTAAGCACAAACATGCTTCCTATCCCATAAGTAATACTAGATCTATGTCTCCTTTTTCTTTAATACATTCTGATATATGGGGTCCTTCTAGATTTTTGAACATTACTGGGGCAAGGTGGTTTGTTACATTTATAGATGATTGCACAAGGGTAACTTGGATCTATCTAATGAAAAACAAATCTGAGGTTAGTGAAATCTTTCCAAAATTTTTCTAAATGATCAAAAACCAATTCGGGGTAAGGATTAAAACCTTACGGAGTGATAATGCAAGAGATTACTTTAACCAAACTCTTTCATCATTCCTTCAAAAGGAAGTAATTGTTCATTACTCATCTTGCATTAACACCCCGCAACAAAATGGGGTAGCGGAGCGGAAAAATAGACACCTCTTAGAAGTCACACGAGCACTCTTGTTTCAGAATAATGTTCCTAAATTCTACTGGGGGGAAGCAGTGCTCACTGCAGCTCACTTGATAAATAGAATGTCCTCTAAAGCTCTCGGTTTCAAGAGTCCTATGAGTGTGTTTCATCAGTATTATCCCAATTTCCAAATAGCTTTTAAATTAACCCCAAGAGTTTTTGGTTGTGTGGTCTTTGTTCACATTCATGACACTAACTGAGGAAAATTTGATCCAAGAGCATTGAAATGTATCTTTGTTGGGTATTCTCCTACAAAAAAGGGTATAAATGTTATCATTTTACTTCCCGAAAAATCCTTATTTCAATGGATGTCACCTTTGTTGAAAAACAGCCTTTCTATTCTAGTGATCATCTTCAGAGGGAGAATATAAGAGGAGATAAAGAATTTGAGGAAACTGAGTCTTTTGTCCCTGATTTACTGTCCACAGTACAGCCTACTATTCAGCCCATCGTGCAGCCTACCGATCAGCCTTTGCCTACTATACCTGAGTAGCCCATTGATCAATATCAACTTGCACTTGAATCTGCCCTTGATCAGCCACATGACCAGCCTATTGACTCATTAGAATCACCTCCAAATATATCCCAGGTTACTGAAAAACCTATCCTAGTCTACTTAAGGAGAAAGGAGCCTGTTTCTAACCAATTACAAGTTCAAGATTCAACTCTAAAACCAGGTATGCAGTTACAATTACCCTCTCCATTGATTGATGATTTGGATGTTCCTATAGTAGTTAGGAAAGGAGTTCGAAATTGTATACAACATCCTATTTCTCACTTTGTTTCTTTGGATAGAATCTCACACAAACACCTTTGTTTCCTCACTAAATTAGATACCATTCCTATTCCCCAAACTGTCAATGAGACACTTACAGACAAGAATTGGAAACTTGCCATGAATGAGGAAATAAATGCTCTTAATAAAAATTGTACATGGGAGATTGTTGATCATCCGAAAGACAAAAAACTTGTAGGATGTATATGGGTGTATACAATTAAGTTTAATACGGATGGGTCTTTGGAGAGATATAAGGTTAGATTAGTAGCCAAGGGGTACACTCAAACACATTGGGTAGATTATCAAGAGACTTTTGCTCCGGTAGTTAAGATGAATACTATCCGCATCCTTCTATCTTTGGCTGCTAATTTCAATTGGTGTTTGCAACAATTTGATGTCAAGAATGTTTTTTTACATGATGATCTTGAAGAAGTGGTGTACATGGAACCTCCATCAGGTTTCGAAAAATATTTCAAAAGTAATCAGGTATGCAGGTTAAGAAAAACTCTCTATGGGCTTAAACGATCACCCCGGGCTTGGTTTGGAAAGTTTACTAAAGTAATGCTTGGTATTGGCTGTAACAAAGTCAAGGAGATCATACCTTTTCTTCAAACACTCGGCAGTAGGGAAACTCATAGTTTTGATTGTTTATGTCGATGATATCATAGTGACAGGTGATGATGTTGAGGAAATTCAAAGGCTGAAGGCTAGACTTGCAAAAGAATTTGAAATTACAGAACTTGGAAAGCTCAAATATTTTTTAGGGATTGAAGTAGCTCGATCTAAAGAAGGTATTTTTGTTTGCCAGCAAAAGTATATTCTTGACCTCCTACGAGAAACTGGAATGATGGGATGTAAGTCCATTGATACACCAATTGAACAGAACCACCGGTTGAGTGAAGCAAGAGACAATGAAACTGTTGAAAGAGGCAGGTACCAAAAATTGGTAGGAAAACTGATTTACTTGTCTCACACACGTCCAGACATCGCATATGCAGTAAGCATAGTCAGTCCGTTCATGCATGACCCTAAGAATGTACACCTACAAGCTGTATATAGGGTGATTCAATACTTAAAGGCTACCCCCGAGAGAGGAATTATGTTTAGAAAAGGAACAGAGATGATAGTAGAAGCCTACACAGATGCAGACTATGCTAGCTCCATCACAGACCGCCGTTCAACCACCGGTTATTGTACTCTAATTGGAGGAAATTTAGTAACTTGGAGAAGCAAGAAACAAGGGGTAGTGTCTAGATCAAGTGCAGAATCTGAATTGCGTGCTATGGCTGAAGGAATTTGCAAGCTCTTGTGGATAAAGAAAGTCTTAGAAGATCTGCAAGTTAAATGGCATGGACCCATTAAACTGTATTGTGACAACAAGTCTGCTATAAGCTTCGCCCACAATCCGGTTCAACGTGATAGAACAAAACATGTTGAAGTGGACCGACACTTCATCAAAGAAAAGATTGAAAGTGGATTGATCTGCACTCCTTATGTTCCTACAACTCATTAGATAGTTGACGTGTTCACAAAAGGATTGGACAGCTCAACCTTCCGAGACATTACTAGCAAGCTGGGAATGAAAAATATTTATTCTCCAACTTGAGGGGGAGTGTTGGAAAATATACATTGACCTTGTACTCTATGAAATTAGTAATTAATTGTTGTCAGAGTTAGGTGTTAAGAGTTATTACTTGTTCGGCAGCTGTTAGTGGTACTGTTGGTGGTTGATAGTGGATAGAGTAGATAGTGGTTAGTGGCTAGTATTTATTTGTCAAAGTTGTATATATACTGTTACTGTTTCTCAGGAAAAGTGTTTGAATAAAAGATAAAATTTACACATACTATAACATGGTATCTATGAAACTTAGAAAGCTATGAAATAATTCTGCATGACTCTTGTTTTATATTATACTTTGGTGTTATAACTAATTGTGTATACATGCTTTATCATCTGAATTATGGGTAAATGAGCGAATCTAAATGTAAGAGGGAGATTCCTTTGGAGTTGTGTTGCTTGATTAATGGCTCGAAATACCTGCCACAAGTCTTGAATGGCGGTCCCATGCGCATAGTCCATCTAGCTTCCACTGCTTAATTTTAGGCTACTTGAGTTGGTTTTCCAGCTTGTTTTCATAAGTGTTTCTTGGTTGTGTGTAGCTTGCATCACCTGCTTACGGTAGGTCCATGATCTTTGTTGAGTTGTAAAGCACTAAATAGAGGTTAAATTATTCTTTACAATTGGCATTTCTAAGGTTATAAGAAGCTGTTGTTTTATGCATGTACACTTTGTGGGAGAAGCTAGATTTGAGGCCCAAATAGTTAAGTGATTATATTTGATCATAAAAATCCTCATCTTTTATCTATATTATGGTATTTATGGATTGAAATGAAACCATTATTTTGCTTCAGGAACTAGCAAACTTATCAACGTTGGAGTTGATAAAAAATGATGGAAGTCCTTCTTCTAAAAAGCTTTTTGTCCTCTGGAATCCTATGTCGTCTTTGAGAACCGTAGGTTCCTTGAAATTTACAGCTTCCTATCACTTGGAACTATATAAATAATTGTTAGTGTTTATCCACCTTGGTGCTAATGCTGTCAGCTTCCAGGTATGGAATAAAAGTCAGCATGACATGGATAATACCAACATTGCTGCTGCTAAGAATTCAAGGTTTTATGATCTAGTTCTTCTACTTGTAAATTATATCAATTAAATTTAAATTTGAGAATGAATTTTATATCATTAATTATATGCATGATTCTTCAATGCCTCTATTTTCCAACCTTTTGCAGCCCAATTTCGGAAGTCTCATACCTATTTGCAGAAATGGTTCAGCATGGACTTCGTTGCATTGCTTTTTGTAGATCACGTAAACTTTGTGAGCTTGTATTATCTTACACGTATGTGTTAGCAATTTAATAATTTCAAATTGAAAAGCTTCTATGTGTTATGATTTATGACATATAGGGGCTTGCTTTTTTTGCTATTCTTAGTTATTTGTTAAGTGAATACACATGCTGGAACAAAATAATGTTTTGGGATGATTATGACAGGCGTGAAATTCTAGAGGAGACAGCACCCCACCTAGTTAACTCCATTTGTGCTTATCGTGCTGGCTACATTGCTGAGGTAAAAGGCTATTACAATTTGTTATTACTAAGTGATGGTATCATTCTTTCCACATCTAAATAGTAAATATTCATGTTAGTTTATGAGTTTGTTGGCTTCTCTTGTACGAACCTGTTGTACCTATATTGATGCTGATGTCAACCCACTTCAGTTTAAATTGTTCATGATTCTTCAATAACTTTCTACATTGTTAGACTATGCTTAAATACTATTGTTGGGTCTTTTCCTAACGGTTTAAGTTTTTAGGTTTAGTAGTTACCTAATTGTTTTGGACTTGGGTTTAAGCATGCTACATCTTCTGTGCTCTTTTTTTGGCATATTATATCCTAAAATCATCATATAATTTTCCCCCCCTTCCAACACTTGTTTTACTGTGTTTTGACATTGGGCGACCACTGGACCAGGACCGAAGGAGAATAGAAAGTGAATTTTTTGGTGGGAAGCTCTGTGGGATTGCTGCAACAAATGCTCTGGAGTTGGGTATTGATGTTGGACATATAGACGTAACCCTGCATTTAGGTTTTCCTGGTAGTATTGCTAGGTACTGTTCTTCTTGATATCTATTTTGTTCAGCAACCTAACAATTTGCTTCAAACATTTTAATTGGGTCCTTATTCCTTCTGTCTTTAGCCTGTGGCAGCAAGCTGGCAGGTCTGGGAGAAGAGAAAGGCCATCTCTTGCCGTGTATGTGGCATTTGAAGGGCCTCTTGATCAATATTTTATGAGATATCCTGAGAAACTCTTCAAAAGCCCGATTGAGTGTTGTCATATTGATGCCCAAAACCAGCTGGTTCGGGTTTTGTTCCATTGACATTTTGTTTAAATCAAATTCAACTTTGGGATTCCAACCAGTTGGCAAACTTAGGTTCATCCTTTCTGATTGTAGGTACTTGAGCAGCATTTGGTTTGTGCTTCTCTTGAACACCCGTTAAGTTTGATTCATGATGAGAAATATTTTGGCTCTGGTCTAGAGAGTGCTGTAATGGCTCTTAAAAGTAGAGGATACCTGAGTTCTGATCAGTCACATGATTCTTCTGCTAAAATATGGAGTTACATTGGGCATGAGGTATATCATTTCTATATATTGTTCTGGCTTAATGTCTCTTTTCATACTTTAGCAGTGTATGATATTTTGCTTGAGTATCCTCTTTTTTCTAAAACCTTTTTATATGCCTTCCTACGGCAGAAAATGCCTTCACACTCAATTAGCATTCGGGCAATAGAGAATGTGAGATACAGAGTAATAGACATGCAGACCAATGACATTCTTGAGGAAATCGAGGAAAGCAAGGCTTTCTTCCAGGTAGTTAAATGGTGTATGTAACTTATCTTTTATGTTTTAGTTGTTTCTTGGAACTTGTTCATTGATTCTTTTTGTCTATGTTATAGTCTAATCTTTTGTCATCATCAACATGGTTCAGGTGTATGAGGGTGCTGTGTACATGCACCAAGGATATACCTATCTGGTGAAGGAGTTAAACACATCAAGTAAGATTGCTTTGTGCCAAAAAGCAGATCTCAAGTATTACACAAAGACTCGTGATTACACAGATATCCATGTCATTGGTGGTGGTATTGTATGTCAAGGCTCTTAACCATCAGTCTTGTTTATTATTTCCACTTGTTTTATAAGTTGGTTCAAGAATTGGTGCTTCTTTTATTCTGCAGTCTTGCTTTTTATTCAGGTGGTGTTTGGAAATAATTACTGACACTATATATATATATGGAGTTTAACTTATCATAAAGTGTTAATTAGGGACAACCATTGCTGTACTTGGAATATTGAAATTTGTGTCCTAGAATTATTGAAATATGTGAACTACAATTTTTTAATGAAGGGTTTACATTAAGAACATTATAATTTAGTTCTGTTATCATGGGGTTAGGACATTATACACATATAGCATGAAATTTTAGAATGACTTTGTTGTATGATAATAAATATAGTGTATGCTTTTATACTGCTGTGTTGTAATTTTTTAAGGGTGTTTTCTATCCCATATAAAAGGAAGCCTTTTTATGGAAACATGTCTCTTTGAATTTCCAAGGATCTCCATATAACTTGTCTTAATTAAAAAGATGAATAGAAAACCCTACAAATTTGCATTTATATTTATCTCCAAATTGAACACAACCTCATAGCCTTAAATATTTCTGACAACCTGTTAGCCTTAAACCATTTTAGGAACACAAATTAACTGCTAAATGATGGGTTACAAGTAAAGCCTCTTCCATCTCAGAACTTTGCTTCTTCAAGGCATCAGATATCAGTTGATTCAGCCAACTAGCAAACTTCATCCAATGACTATCAACATCAAAGAAATCTTATTCTTCTATTAATTATCATTTGGTTTTCATTTATTTATTTATTATTATTACTATTATTTTGCTACATTTGACTACTTGGAGGGGGCAGGGAATTATATTGGAAATTACTGAAGGGATTTTAAAGGTTGTCAAATTAAAGTTTTATATTGAGGAATTTTCTGGACTAACAAATTTTAAGATCTGTTGTTAGGGTTTACTCTTATTATATTGATATTTCTTGTATTAGGGGAGATTTTTTCTGGCAATTGTTTCAGTTCCTACTGTATTCCTCTTTGCTGCTTCATAATGATCTTGACATGACTCATGAGTAATATAGCTCTTCTACATCTAATTTGAGTAAATTTCAAGTACTAGCATAGCATGTTTGACATGATTCCTGTGGAATTCTGAAATATGAATAGCTCATTAACTTGGTTGTCTTGACATTATTTAGGCCTATCCAACAAAGGATTTTAAGAACCAATTGTCGAGAACAACTGCTCAAGCACATGTTTGTAAAGTAACGACTACTTGGTTTGGTTTTTATCGTAAA
Source organism: Dimocarpus longan (assembly GCA_022984855.1). Lineage (NCBI taxonomy): Eukaryota > Viridiplantae > Streptophyta > Magnoliopsida > Sapindales > Sapindaceae > Dimocarpus > Dimocarpus longan. Next base: position 19,371,661 of record CM041024.1, read on the forward strand.
TGGAGAGGAAGTAACAGAATCTTTGACACAGTTGAACTTCATCTGCCTAGATATTCATATGAATCACAGGTACTCTTATGGACACTAATGAATTTGATGCTTTCTACTATCATTTTTCTCTTTGCTGATCCAGTCTTGCTTAGTATTTTGTGTTATATATAGACACATGCACACACAGAAGGTTTTACAGATTGCAACAGATTCCTTACTTTCAGTGATTACATTTAGGATTCCATAATTGACCATGCTTATTGGATGTCTGTGTATGTTTCTCATATATAATTTTCTTGCTTTACATGCACACAGGCAGTTTGGATTCAAGTTCCACAAGAAGTAAAAGCATTGGTGGAGAAAAGCTTTCCATTCCGCTCAGGCTTGCATGCTGCTTGTCATGCTCTTCTGCATGTAGTGCCTTTGTAAGTATTCTACAATCACAATCTTAAGGAAAATGAAGCTACTGCCTCTCTGATGTCTGTCAGATTAATGTTTAAACATTAAGAGAGTTTTGAAGCTTCAGCCTAACAGCGCCTAAAAGGGTTAATTATTGAAGTTAATATATCTTGTTGTATTTGGAAATTTGCATTGTTCGTATCTGTGGCCTACAGAATTGCCATTCCTTAAGATTCTGTTTTGTCAGTTTTATTATTAATTAAATATATGAGTATTCTCGTTTTGGGAAGATGAGCGGTGTGGAGAAGAAGCCTTCTGTGATTGATATTCTTTCTTATAATTCTACCATCAAGTCTAGGGAGAGAAGACCACCTTCTTTAAGGGATTGGAAGTGGGACCTCAATTTTAGGAGAATCCTAAACGACAGGGAATGTCAAGAGCTAACTTCTTTGAAGGTAGACCTAGAAAATATTACTTTAGATGATTTGAGAGAAGATAGAAGATGGTGGAACCTTGACTCCTCTGGTATATTTACTTGTAGCTCATATTTCAAAAGGCTTTGTAATGATTCTTCTCATCAAATGGTCAATCAATTCATTGAAATTTGGAAGGCAAGTGCTAGGAACCTTGCTAACAAAGGGTTGTAAGAACAATAAATAGAGAATTTGTATGAGAATGAGGGGGCTTTTATTAATAAAAACTGAAAACAATCGATTATAAAAGACAAAACCTCAATGCTACACTGAGGGTTGAGTACCGTGCTATACGATGCCTCTTATAGCGCTCCTCTGTTAAATTATGAAAACATAAGATAATCTAAACCCTAACAGCCCCACCATATAAATACTAGCAAAACCCTACAAGTATCTCATAATATCCTCCCACAATTAATTGCCCATATCATTACCTGCCTTTTAGGACTCAATCCCACTAATGGCCAAAACCTTCCTATTCACCTTCCTTTTATTAACCTTGAGATCTTTGATTGATTTCTTTCTTGGTAAGTGATGAGGGGGTCTAACAGTGAGTTCCTCCTAAGATTCAATTTTTTGCTTGGACACTAGCTAGTAGAAAGTTAAATACTAGAGAAGTCCTTCAAAGAAGATTTCCAAAATGTGTCTGATGCCTTCTTTTTGCATCATGTGCAAAAACATTAAGTATAGACCATATCATTTTACGTTGCAAGGTGGCTTCTAATCTATGGTCTAGACTTTTGTCAGAAGCTAGGCTATCTTGGGCAGCCCCAGTATGCTGTAGTCAAGTGTTGGTGGAAAGGTTTTCCGCTTTTGCTAGAGGGAAAAAGGGTAAGTTGTTATGGAATTGTGCTATCCTAGCATTGTTGTGGGTCATTTGGCAAGAGAGAAATAGGAGAATATTTGAAGGAAAGTTAAGAGGACAATGTAGACTGTTTGTGAGATCGTGCTTGACATTTAGCTTCTTTATGGGCCTCAGTTACAATGGAATTTCATAATACTTTTTTTTTTTATTCAACTCAATTGGGAGGGAGCTGTGAGGTAATTGTTGTCCTTTTGAGAGTTTTTGTTGCAATGAGGTCTTTTTTGGTTCTGGTGGGCAACTGTTGGGTGGTTGGTGTTGGTTGGGAGCTCTATTTTTGTTTGTATAGGCGTTTTGTAAAGAGTTTTGATCTTCATAACTCTTTTACAATAGATTGTGGATAACTTGTTCTTCTTGTTAATATAATATAATTTTTGTGTTTCCTATCAAAAAAAAATTATTAATTAAAGCATACCATTGTTTGTTGAAACTGTAAACCTTCTGCATACTAATTGTTTATAAGTGGTTGTCTGTCTGACTGCTTGGTACTGGTCTGGCGTGTAGATATATAAGATGCAACTCATCAGACTTGGCTCCAGAGTGTCCAAACCCTCATGATGACCGTTATTTTCCAGCAAGAATTCTATTATATGATCAGCATCCTGGAGGGACTGGTGTATCAAAGCAGGTGACCGGTGTAAACTGAATTTACTGTTTAATAATGCCCTAAACCTTTGAATAAATTTATGCTCTTAGGGGATACAACTTGAGAGCAGTTGCTTAATGCTTGAACTTTGTTATGAGTCTTTTGACTAAACGAGCAATAGTTCATTACATAACACAAAATAAATTCTACACTAATATTGTATTTGTTACTCTTTCATTGCTCTATTGTCAATGAGATGATCTATTTGATGGAATGGGCGAATGGCAGCTAGATTCTTAGTTTATATTCTGCTAATAGAGGGAGATGAATTTCACTGCTTGTGCTAACTAGATTTATATGTATGTATATTAGATCCAACCATATTTTAGCGAACTTTTGGTTGCCGCTTTAGAACTTCTCACTTCTTGCTGCTGCTTGGGAGATGCTGGTTGTCCTAATTGTGTTCAGGTCTGTTTTAATTATCACTCTCTTATAATGTCAAGGCCACTCGCCATACGAGTGTACTCAAGTATTATTGAATGTTGCAGAATCTCACTTGTCAAGAGTATAATGAGCTCATACACAAAGATGCAGCCATTATGATTATTAAGGTTCCAGCTTGAAACTCATGGACTCAAATCAATAGTGCTATTTTTGTTTTCAGCTACTGAATAATCATTATCTGTACAGGGTGTTTTGGATGCAGAGAAATCATTCTTTGAAGATCTTCCAGACTCAGTAACACCCCATTAAGGGGGGTGTCACCAAACTGAACCACTTGAAGAACTTGTGACATGGTTATATTATATTTATATCCCCACACTATATATAATGTTGTTTTCTCCGTATGTCTTTGAGGTAAGATTGCTGGTTGTGGGGGGGTGGTGAGTATTATTTTGCAAATCATAGTAGCCAAAAAATCATTGGATTTTTGTAGACTGGTGAAGGTTTAATTTGTTTCATTTCGTCTATTATTATATTTATATTGCAAGTATTTACCTAATTGGAATGGTGATGTTACTAATAATATTTGCATGTACACCTGGTTTACACTCTGTTTCTTGATTTTTTCTGGGGTTGAATAAATTCTAGTGATGATGTACAGGATTGAATATGTTTGTACATAAGGTAATTCTGTGTCTGATATTAAGTTGTGGCCGTTTGGACTTTGGAGCCCAGGAATAAGCTTGGTAGTGTATAGTTTTTTGCGATGAAGAGCTCTGCTGTAACATGTCAGCATCACACCAGTCAAATCAATTGTCTGGTTAGGCAAACTAGCAATCAAAATGGTAAACCAAGAACTCTGTAGAGTGTAGTGATCAACATGAGCGGTAAATATTTATGATTATAGGTTTTTTTTTTTTTCTTTTGAAAGAATTAGGTTGTTTTCGTTATTGGATAACCATATTGTCCAATCATTCTGTTGAGGTGGATACAGAAAAAAGAGATCTTACTTCCCGGGAAAAAATTGAAAATTGGTTTGTCGGCAAAAAGTCTATACATTAAAAACTATTTTAATAATATTAAATGCTATGTCTAAAATACCCTAATGTTTGCCACTAATATGAAAACATATCGCCTAGTTTCATAATTGATCATTTTATACATCGCAGTTTAATTAAATCATCAAATAATACCTCACCGTTAACAATTTTGTTAAGAGGAATGTGATTGTCGTTAGTAGTGGAAAGGTAAAATGGTAAATGAAACTAGTAAGTAAATATTAATTAATTTAAAAGAAAAAATAATAAAAGAACAAAAAGGGTTGTGTCTAGTGGCCCCTTTGTCTTTAACAAGTGATCATCTGTTTTCTTCATCTTCACCAAACAGTTCAGAACCTTGACACCAACACAAAAATCCTAACAAACTCATTTCTTAATGCATGTCTGTATTTGGTTCACTTGTTATTTAGGTGTTAAAAAATGCATGTTGCCTAGTGAAAAGTTCGAAGATGAAAGCTTGAACACGAAGAAAAGGTGGTGCTTGTGCTGCAAGGTATGTTTGATGATTGTTGATGGTGTCAATAGTTGATGATGGTTGGATTGATGGCTGATGATGGTTTGGTTGACGGTTGAAGGTTGAAAACCCAAATCTGGGTTTCCTATTGGTTGGAAACCCAGAAATCTAGGTTTCCAATTTGGATACCAAATTCTAACTCTCACTTTTGGGTTTCCAGCACTAGGAACCCATATGTGGAGAGAGAAAAGGGGGGAGAGAGAGAGAGATGAAGATAGAAGGGTTTGAAGATCGACCATGGATGAAATCCGTGGCTAGTTATTGGATCTCTATCATCCGTTCAATTTGAATGGATGTTGAATCTCCATTTTTTTTTTTCAATTGATAATTTTTTATTTTCAAATATTATTCTATAATTTTTTTAATTGGGGGTAAAAATGTTTTATAATTTGTACTTGTCACACTTTACTTTTCTCTTAACTTGTTAACGTTAGGAAAGATTTTGGATAAAAATGAGATTAGTGTTGGAAAACAGAGACGGTTTAGAGATTTTCCCAAAAAATTAAGATTAATATATTCCAACTAGAACTATATAATTTATACCAAAGGCAAAATATAATTAATTTTACTCGAATATCAAATTGCAGTGAATAAAAACCAATAGCAATATATTCAAAAGAGATTATGTAGTAAATAAGACAGAAAAAGAAAAAGAAAAATGAAAATCAGGGTCATAATGGGCTTTGAAGCCTGACCAAATCATAGTTGATACTTACTCGAGCAAGGCTGCATAAGTGAAAATTCTTATAAGAATGGCCCATGCAGGTTTCGAACCTGCGACCTTCGCGTTATTAGCACGACGCTCTAACCAACTGAGCTAATAGGCCAGTTGGCAGATGTCTTTACTATATTTTATATATTTAATAAATAAGCAGGGTATTAGGATGAGCAAGAAGCCTTTTATTTATTTATTTAAAAAAATTTTTTATTACTTTTTTTTTTTCGAGAAACAGAAGCAGATCAGATCTTGGGGAAGAAACCCAGCAGTTCCTCCAGTCTAAAGAAAAATTACTCGTGAATAGGATCATTCTACAACATTTTGTGGGAGTTAAATTAAATAGCACATAATTCGCCTACTTATGAGGATTCATTTCCGAAAAAGGTGCATTATAAAGTTTGTGTGAATATTATATCCCGTTTAAATTGGATAATTAATATTTAATTTTAGGATTTGACTATCTTACCTAACCATTAACCTTATGCCTCAATTGAAGTTATTTGGTTGATTGTAAGGGTAGTTATTAAAGCCAATCAAAGGGCTCCAATTGAAGAATAAGATTAATGGTTATGTAAGGTAGTTCAACCCTTAATTTTGATAGGTTTCGGCTGTTTTTTTTCGGTGTTGCCTAAAAGAAACATTCTCCTACTAAAATTCATTCCATTTCAATATAGGTAATTATTCACATCTTCATCACTTTAATAATAATAAATAATTCTTATTATTGGAATAGTTATTTTATATAACCAGTTTGTACTCGTGGTTTCTTTTAACATTGAAGATAAGCTTGTATACATGCCTTTCTGGTTTATATTTTCGCACATTCAAAGCCACTTTAGAGTTGGAGAATTCATAAATCCTGCCTTCGACCATACAATTCTGAATTCGAAGGAGTACCTCTAGTAATAACTTGGATCCTTCCAACCTAATTAAAGAATAATGAGAAGTTAAAAGTCAAACATTGACTTATATTAAGAACAGAAAATGACTAACATAAATGGTTTAAGATAATTCATTCTCATCTAAAACAGCAACTCAATAATCTCCCCATTCGTATCGCAGAAAATTAGGATATTTGAAAATTGGTCTTGTGTTTGAACTACTCAAACTAAATTGGTCGTGCCACATAAACTTAGTGCCACAAAACAATTGCTTGCACCAGTAAAGAAGTTGAGTCATCACTGTCAAAGAAATACACAATGAAAAACAACACAGCTAAAAACAGAGACAAATTCACTTTTATTCAAAAACAAATCAAAAAATTAATTTTTACCCATGTTTTTGTGAAATTTAGATTTTAACCTCTTAAATAAATTATTTTAATTCTATATCCATGTTTACTAAACTAGCTTCCACTTAGATGTAAAATGCGCTAGTTAAAACTGGTACTGATCGAGTACCCGTTTTTAGGTGCATATAAAAAATGGTCATCTTTGACATTGCATTTCATCGAAAACCTTCATTTTCAAGTAAATCCAACTAAATTTAATTCTAAATATCAATACTCAACATCCATAACATAAAAATTCTTGAAAAATTTCAATAAAACTCAAACAATCAATAAAGGAAATCAAAGATTGCATACCATGAGCAATGGGAGGGGAGAATAAGGTAGACAGAAACAATTTGAGTAAAGTGAGTATATGGTGCAAATAATTTGCTTGAGGGTCTAAAAATGAAAATTTTTAAAAATGTGGTTAAAAATGAATATCAACATTTTTGTATCCGTATTGTTTGTATTTTTCAAAAAAAGATGGAATCCTAAAATTGGTCCCTGCACTGGAAACCAAATCATTTATGTTAAAAATTTGAGGAAAACATTTGTCAATATAGAGCTTTGAGTGTCCTAAATTTTCATGCCTTGTGCCGATGCTAATGCTTAGTTCTTGTTAACCTCGGCAACTTTTAGATGGCATCACCATAAAAGGAACCAAGAGGATGCAAATTTATGAGCAAATATTAGACTTTAACATTAGCATACATCAGGCTACCAACCGCATTAGAATACGGAACACTAGACATGTACTCTCGTTCTTCATCAGTACTCGGAGATAATGATGCACTCAACTTGAAATGAGGAGCAAGTGGCGTACTTACAGGTTTTGACTGTTCAGATACACCAAAACGCTGTAATACCTTCATCAGATATTGCCTCTGAGTCAAACAAACCTTGCCTTTTCCTCTATCTCTACTAATCTCCATTCCGAGAATCTTCTTAGCTTCACCCAAATCTTTCATTTCAAACTTTGAACTCAACTGAGTCTTCAGCTTCTCAATCTCCACTTTGCTCTTAGAAGCTATCAGCATATCATCAACATATAAGAGCAAGTAGATGAAGGAACCATCTTGTAGCCTTCGAAAGTATACACAATTATCAAATTTGCTTCTGGTGTACTCTTGACCTATCATAAATTGATCAAATCGCTTGTACCATTGTCTCGGAGACTGTTTCAAACCATGAAGCGATTTATTCAATTTACAAGCCCAATTTTCTTTTCCAGCAACCTTGAATCCATCTGGCTGAGTCATATAGATTTCCTCTTCTAAATCACCATGTAAAAATACAGTTTTTACATCCATTTGAACTAGTTCTAAATCCAATTAAGCTACAAGGGCCAATAAAATTCTAATGGAAGAGTGTTTCACAACTGGAGAAAATACCTCATTATAGTCAATCTCTTCCTTCTGAGCGTAGCCTTTCGCCACCAACCTTGCCTTGTAGCGAACATCTTCTTTGTTTGGAAATCCCTCTTTCTTAGTAAATACCCATTTGCACCCAATTGTCTTATTATTCTTCGGTAGTTGAGCTAGCTCCCAAGTTTCATTCTTCCGAAGAGACTGCATTTCTTCATTAATAGCTTTCTTCTACTTATCAACTTCAGAACATTGGACTGCTTCTCTGTAAGTGGAAGGAACATCATCATCTACAATTGGAAGTGCATAGGCCACCATATCAGCAAAACGAGTAGGTCTGCGAATCTCACGTCTTGGCCTATTTATTGCAATTGATTCCTGTTGCTGCGAAGGTTCTTGGGTAGGAACCTCTTCTTCTCCTTCTTCTTCAGTAACCTCAGATTTAACCTCAAATTTCTGAGTGAATATTGGGTAGGAATCTCAGATTTTGTAATATGAAGATTATCTTCTTCGAATTAGGATATAAAAGACGATACCCTTTCACCCTTGAAGACATCCCTACAAATATAGCTTTCTTTGCTCTCGGATCCAATTTAGATTCCTTTACATGATAATAAGTAGAACAACCAAAGACATGTAAAGAATCATAATCAGTAACAGGCTTTCCAGACCATACCTCCAATGGAATTCTACCACCGATCGCTGTTGACGGTAAGCGATTAATGAGATGACATGCATAAGTCACTGCCTCAGCCCAAAACTCCTTGCCCAACCCAGCATTGGACAACATACACCGAACTTTCTCCAGCAACGTTCGGTTCATGCGTTCTGCCACCCCATTCTGTTGTGGTGTGTGTCTAACTGTAAAATGACGTACAATACCCGCATCTTGACAGACCTCTCGAAAAGATTTACTATAATATTCACCTCCATTATCTGTTCTGAGGTACTTAATCTTTCTCCCATTCTGAGTCTCAATCATCTTTTTCCAATTAAGGAAAATCCCAAGTACATCATCCTTTTTCTTCATTGTGTATACCCAAACTCTTCTGGAAAAGTCATCAACAAATGTAACAAAATAGTGTTTACCACCCACGGAGGCTGTCCTAGTGGGTCCCCACACATCAGAGTGAACATAATCCAAAATACTTTTAGTATCATGAACTGCAGTTGCAAACTTCACTCTCGTCTGCTTTCCCAGAACACAATGTTCACAAAAATCTAACTTGCAGGCTTTTACTCCTTTCAACAAGCCTTGATCCACCAAACTGTTTAAAGCTTTCTCACCTGCATGCCCCAGACGCATATGTCATAACCTGATCATATCTGAATCAACATCCTTCTCTGATACTACTACTGCTGATTCAGTAACTGTACTACCATTGTAGTAGTACAAGTTGTTCTTCCTTGTACCTTTCATTACCACCAAAGCCCCAGATACCACTCTCATAACTCCATCTCTGATAGATACCGTGTAGCCTTTAGATTCTAAGGCTCCTAATGATATGAGATTCTTCTTCAAATCTGGAACATATCGAACTTCTGTCAAAACTCTGGTCGATCCATCATGATTCTTCAATCGAATTGAACCTATCTCTTTAGTTTTGCATGAGTTATCATTACCCATGAGCACAATTCCACCATCTAGCTCTTCGAAGTTGAAGAACCATTCCTTATGTGGACACATATGATAAGTACAACCCGAATCTAAAATCCACTCATCAGATCCAGATGTTGATGATAGACTAACTAACACAAAATCTTCTTCCTCACGTTCGGCTACATATGCATCAGAAGTAACTTTACCCTTGCCCTTATCTTTCTTCTGTAGCTTCGGACAATCTTTCTTCCAATGCCCTTTCTCATGACAAAAGGCACATTCATCTTTATCAGGTCTTTTCATTGACTGTGATCTGCCTCTTCTTTCTTGTTTTCGACTCTTACTTCTTCCCCTAACTGTAAGCGCCTCTGCTGATTCATCCCTATTCTCTTTCTGATCTCTACAGAGACATGAGCGAATTAAACCACATGCCTTCGCATTTTGCCTCTCCCAATCTTTTTCCTCAATATTCTCTGGTCTTGTTTCTTCCAGAACAATATCCAAATCTTGTTGATACAAGACGTCCGTAACTTCGCTTTGTCATAGGCCAAAATTATTTCGACCATCAAATTTCTCTACTTCAATTTTTACATGTGAAGATGAAGACATTTCTGCTTTACACCAAAAGTTTTTATGCCAATAGCTTGGTGATCAAATGAATAGTACTCAAAAGGTAAGCTCCCAGGAAAGGCTGGAGGGGTCACAAACGGTCCCACTTAAAATCCAGTCTCCTTAGACAATTATAGTCTTTTTGACAGAGCTTCCCTAAATTGTAACTATTCCAAAATAACACCGAAGCTCTACAAACAAATATTTAATAGCTAGCTAATGCCCTAGACAATTTCCCAGATCAATCGAAACCTAGGACTCTGATACCACTTGTTGTGCTTGGTGATGTACAAGACCTGACATTTCGCAAGCGGTTGGAGTTGTGAGCAGGTATATGCATGATCCTGGTAAAGGACATTGGCAAGCTGTGAAATGGATTCTACGGTACTTGTTAAAAACCGTAGATTTTGGTTTGGTATTTCAGAAGGAAGATTCACTTGGTCAGTTTGCAATCGGATATATAGATTCAGATTATGCTGGTGATTTGGATAAACGACGATTAACTACTGGATATGTATTCACTCTTGCGAGAGCTCCTGTAAGTTGGAAGTCTACTTTACAATCAACAGTTGCTTTGTCTACGACAGAAGCAGAGTATATGGCATTGACAGAGGCTGTGAAGGAAGCAATTTGGTTACAAGGATTACTGGTAGAGTTGGGAGTGGGACAGAAGAATATTTCTATTTACTCGGATAGTCAAAGTGCCATTCATTTAGCAAAGAATCCGGTATTCCATGTTCGCACCAAGCATATTGATGTCCGATATCACTTTGTGCGGGAAATTCTGAGTGAAGGGTCGATTCTCTTACAGAAAATTGGGACTGCTGATAATCCTGCAGATATGATGACTAAAGTGGTGACAGCAATCAAGTTCAACCATTGTTTGGACTTGATCAACATTTTGAAAGTCTAAAAAAACATATATGAAGGCATTGCTGAAGGTTAATACGCCAAGGTGGAGATTTGTTGTTTTTTTGGCTTAATTAGCTATCCCACATCTAAAGAATACAAAATGGTGGGATGTTTGGTGGACTATAAATAAGTCCTTTAGTTAATTGATTTTGTACCCCAAAAATAAACAAGAATTGTAAAAGATCTATATATTTGTATTATTCTTGTTTATTTTTGGGGTACAAAATCAATTAGCTAAAGGACTTATTTATAGTCCACCAAACATCCCACCATTTTGTATTCTTTAGATGTGAGATAGCTAATTAAGCCAAAAAAACAACAAATCTCCACCTTAAATGCAAAGCGAAAAAGGAAAGATTTGTTTTTTTTTTGGCTTAATTAGCTATCCCACATCTAAAGAATACAAAATGGTGGGATGCTTGGTGGACTATAAATAAATCCTTTAGCTAATTGATTTTGTACCCCAAAAATAAACAAGAATAATATAAATATATGGATCTTTTACAATTCTTGTTTATTTTTGGGGTACAAAATCAATTAGCTAAAGGACTTATTTATAGTCCACCAAACATCCCACCATTTTGTATTCTTTAGATGTGGGATAACTAATTAAGCCAAAAAAACAACAATTAGTCCCCATGCCAAGACAAATTGAGAAATAAAACAATGTGCCACAGGAAGAGCCAATCTCAATGGAACTTGACAGAAATTGTTCATGGGAGAGAGAGTGGTGAACACATATCAAATGACATGATTTAACATGACGATTTCTAGTTCTAAACCAACAAAACTATCATGTACATTCCTGATCAATACTAGAAATCATTCTACAATTCTATATTTGGAAACAAAAATTGAATCTCATTGGAGCTATATGATGATCATGCCCCACTGAAGCATGTGATATTTCCAAAATGTAAACAAATGGCCTAATGGTAAGTGGCCAAATGAACCACTTAATTTGAGAATAAAACATTTGATACTTCAAGCTTATAAATGTTGTCGTAACCAATTTAATTCACGATATTCATAGTCTACATTTTAGATTCCTCGAATATAATGTTGTATCCTCTATTTGATAAAAAAAAATAATAATAATAAAATTGAAGAGAAATATTGGTGCGCATGGTTTTGATTTGGGAAGGACATATATAAATATATATAAGAGTCTCCACATTGTTTTCCACAATCATGATATTATCACGTCACTTTGGTAGAGAGTTATGATGAATAGGATGCTAAAAGTGGTTAAAATGACAACTTGATCAATCTGCACGGTCACTCCAATAATGATTTTCATTAAATTATTGGGGATGACGATATGGTGACTCACCCGTGAAATTAGATATTATAAAAAAAAAAAATCTTGTACAGGTGCAGATGACATATGGGCATGGGTTGCTTGTGTTGGGTGGTAATTGATCAAATCGAGAGTCTCTTGTAGACAACAGACAACCATGGGGTGGGCAATAGCTCTACACGGGGGCGCCGGAGACATCCCGCTCTCCTTGCCACACGACCGCCGCCTTCCTCGTGAGGACGCCCTCCGCCACTGTCTTAACATCGGAGTCAACGCTCTCAAATCCCAACAACACGCCTTGGATGTTGTTGAACTAGTGGTACACTACTAACCCATCTCTCTTCTCTCCATCATATTTTATTATATTACACGATAATCATTCTGCTATTTTGTTATGTGATATGTTTTTTCAGTTGTTGAGTTAATAATATTCACCTTTTTATGTACGTATACAGGTTCGTGAATTGGAAAACCACCCAAATTTTAACGCAGGAAGAGGGTCAGTCTTAACCAGCTCCGGCACAGTTGAGATGGAAGCTTGTATCATGGATGGCAATACAAAGAGGTGTGGAGCCGTTTCTGGACTCACTACTGTTGTCAACCCAATATCTCTTGCACGACTTGTCATGGACAAGACTCCTCATATTTATCTTGCATTTCAAGGAGCTGAGGCTTTTGCAAGGGACCAAGTTAGTGACCACATAATCACATCCTTGCTTATCTATTATTAGTTCATAATGTGCTGATATTGCATACATCCTTTTAATCTTCTTCAAGAACCTAATTCATGTTATATGCATATCATTATATACTTAGTTGTCACATTTTACCATGCATTTGGGTATGCATTTATTAGAATTTTGATCATTTAATTTTCAATAAGTTAGATCTAAGGATATTAATGCATTAATTAAAAATTAAGTCCCAACCTTTAGATCTGACTCATTGAAAATTAAAAATTGAATTGTCAAGATTATAAGTGTATATATATCCAAATGCATCGTAGATTTTGCCTATTTTGTTATCATGCAAATGCATTTACTTAAGTGAATAATTAATTGAATAATTTTTGCATTATACTAGTTCACTCTCTTAGATCTTAATAGTAGCTGTTTAGATGTGAGCTTGACCTTGATTAAACTCTGATGTTGGATTGTGGCCTTTTTTTTTTCATTCTTCAGGGTGTTGAAACTGTAGATTCAAGTCATTTTATCACTCCAGAAAACATTGAAAGACTAAACCAGGCAAAAGAAGCCAATAGAGTCCAGGTATACTTCTTATTTCCCTCCTCCATTTACCCAAAAATCTTTTTGTTATACATGTTATACAGTAAGAAATGTCTAGCATATATCCGACATCTATTAAATGTCCACGTTGTACATGAGAGGGTGTATCAACGTATCATAACATCAAGTATTAAATACTATAGTTGAGCTTTTTCCTATTAGCTTAAGTGTTTGGGTGTGCTGATAACTAACAGTTGTTATTATACTCTTAGATAGATTTTAGCTTGTTAGCTGTTAAACTATCTTACATTTTTCTTACATTTTTCATTCTCCTTGGTGTGTTCCCTGTGGGGTTTGACAGACAAGTAAATTTTAAATTTTTACTGCCCATGGATTGATATTGAGATGGAAAGATTGAACTCTGTCGATGATTTTACATATGCTTTGAACATTTGAGATGTTGGAACAATATTCCTTTTATTCCATGCTCTTTGCCTAACTTAAAAACTGTGCATGCCCAAAACCTGAGTTCAACCTTTAAAACACTTGATTGTTTCTCATTTTCCAACTGGTAACTTTCTATATGACTGCACAGATAGATTATACACAGCCCATTCAAAAGGAAGTCAAAAGAGAAACTCATGCTGCAGATGGTGACAGCCAAATAGGAACTGTTGGATGTGTGGCTGTCGATAGTCAAGGGAATTTAGCTACTGCAACCTCTACTGGTGGATTGGTTAACAAAATGGTGGGTAGAATTGGGGATACGCCAGTCATAGGTGCAGGAACTTATGCAAATCACCTCTGTGCAGTTTCTGCTACCGGAAAAGGTGAAGCAATCATACGATGCACTGTTGCTAGGGATGTGGCAGCCCTTATGGAGTTTAAAGGTTTCTCTCTCAAGGAAGCAGCAGCTTCTGTTGTAGAGTGTGCTCCAAAAGGTACTGTTGGCTTGGTTGCTGTGTCCCCTTCTGGAGAAGTTACCATGCCTTTCAATACAACTGGCATGTTTCGAGCTTGTGCTACTGAAGATGGTTATTCAGAAATTGGAATATGGAGTTCTTCCATGCAAAATAAGTGATCCGGTGGAGGTTCAATTTCTTGGTTTGTCTATCCTTGAAATCTACCTTGTTAATTATAATAACTGTTTTAAGGTTGGATGAAAAGTTGGTCCAGGGAATTGCTTCACAGCTTCAGATTGATGACCTTATAAATATTTATAAATTCACTATTGTTGAACCTTGACATTCAATATCCTGTAGGAGTTATGATTTGATTGCACTAGTTAAAGTAATGGGATCTTCATCTTTTACATATTAGAACATTGTTTTACATGCCAGGGATATCTTAACCCATGCTTATATATCGTCTGAATATCGATTCGAACAAAGGGTAGAGCTACACATTCTAGTGCATGTTGTCAATAGATTTCGCCCAAAAGTCCTCACAAGACAAAGCATCTTATGAAGAATGATACAATGTTGAGTTAAATTGATTTTAATCTACTCATTAAAATTCTCACAACATTCTACTTCCAGAAGCTTCAAAATATAGAGGGAAGACTTCCAAGGGGAAATTGTTAGTTGTTACTTTTCTGCTGTATTTGACTGAATTGCTAAATTAGATTAGAGTCCTCAACTTGTGTTTGTTGCTAAAGAAAGGGCTTAATTACTTACCCAATAATTAACTGACAAATTCAACATTTTAGTTTATGTTAGGACTGTTTGTACTCAAGTCTTTCGTAGTTTAATAATGAAAGAATGAAGTCTAGGAAAAAAAATGAAATAAGGGTGTGTTTAAAAGGATTAGAGGAATAATATGGTTTAATAAAGATTCAAAAAACTTGTTTCTTTGCAAATGTAATAATGATTTTCAATGTCTTATGAGCCTTCCCAATCTTTCTTTGTCAATTTTATTTATCATTCACACACCTTTTCTAACAAATAAATAATAACCACCACCTACTCAATCTATTATCAACAACTAACAGAACCACTAACAACTACCAAACAAGTAATAACTCGAACACCTAACTCTGTCAACAATTAATTTATCTTTTCACATAGTACAAGGTCAATGTAGATTCTCCAACACTCCCACTCAAGATGGAGAATAAATGTTTTCCATTCCCAGCTTGCTAGTAATATCTCGAAACGTTGAGCTGTCCAATCCTTTTGTGAACACATCAGATATCTGATGATTTGTAGGAACATAAGGAGTGCAGATCAATCCACTTTCAATCTTTTCTTTGATGAAGTGTCGGTCCACTTCAATATGTTTTGTTCTATCATGTTAAACCGGATTGTGGGCGATGCTTATAGCAAACTTGTTGTCACAATACAGCTTCATAGGTTCATGCCATTTAACTTGCAGATCTTTTAAGATTTTCTTTATCCACAAGAGCTCACAAATTCCTTGAGCCATAGCACGCAACTCAGATTCTGCACTTGATCTAGACACTACCCCTTGTTTCTTGCTTCTCCAAGTTACTAAATTTCCTCCAATTAGAGTGCAATAACCGGTGGTTGAACGTCAATCTGTAAGGGAGCCAGCATAGTCTGCATCTGTGTAGGCTTCTACTGTCATCTCTGTTCTTTTCCTAAACATAATTCCTCTCCCAGGAGTAGCTTTTAAGTACCGAATCACCCTATATACAGCTTGTAAGTAAACATTCTTAGGGTCATGTGTGAACTGACTTATCATGCTCACTACATATGCAATATCCGGACGTGTGTGAGACAGGTAAATCAATTTTCCTACCAATTTTTGGTACCTGCCTCTATCAACAGTTTCATCGTCTTTTGCTTCACTCAACCGGTGATTCTGTTCAATTGGCCTATCAATGGGCTTACATCCCATCATTCCAGTTTCTCGTAGGAGATCAAGAATATAATTTTGCTGGCAAACAAAAATACCTTCTTTAGATCGAGCTATTTCGATCCCTAAAAAATATTTGAGCTTGCCAAGTTCTTTATTCTCAAATTCTTTTGCAAGTCTAGCCTTTAGCCTTTGAATTTCCTCATCATCATCACCTGTTACAGTGATATCATCGACATATACAATCAAGACTGTGAGTTTCCCTGCCGTCGAGTGTTTGAAGAAAAGGGTATGATCTTTTTGACTTTGTTTATGGCCAATACTGTTGGAAATTGTTGACCGATTCTGTTAGAGTTGGTCTATGAGTGTATTTTGTTTATCTACTTTGACTTTGTAATATGTGGAGAGGTACATTAATTGTTGTTAGTGTTAAGTGTTAGAGTCTTTAATTCTTGTCTGGTGGCTGTCAGTGCTTCTGTTGGTGGCTAATAGTGGAATTTGTATGTGGTGGTTGGTAGTTAATATTTATTTGTTAGGGTTGTATATATATGAGTCACTGTTTTAAGGAATATAGTAGGTAAAAATAAAAGTTTATATGGTATCAGAGTCTGGTTCCAATTCTGAGAACTAGGACCTTTCCTTTTTCTTTTTTTTTTTTTTTCTCCTTCCTTCAGTTTTTTGACTTCTTCTTAAACTGCCAAGTCTTAGTGTATATCATATTTGAACTTAGTGCTGAGTCAAACACTACTGCTCTTTCTTTTTCTCCTGATAACCATCCTCCTTCAGAACACCACTCGATCCTGATTACTAACATCCGGCTCAATGGAGATAATTTTCTTAGGTGGTCACTATCAGTCCGTATGTATATTCGTGGTCGTGGGAAGATTAGATATCCTATTGGAGACAAACCAGAACCAGATAAGAATGATTCTCGGTATGCAACTTGTGATGCTGAGAATTCTATGGTCATGACATGGTTAGTCAATACTATGGAGGAGGATATTGGAGCAAACTACCTTGGATACTCTACAGCCAAGGAGATGTGGGACAACCTAAATCAAATGTATTCAGATCTTGGAAATCAGTCCCAAATCTATGAGCTGAAACTCAAACTTGGAGAAACCAAGCAAGGGGCTGAGACTGTTATTAAGTATTTTGCAAAATTAAAGCGCTTATGGCAGGATCTGGATATGTTTAATGATTACACATGGAAAGATTCACCAGATGGAACACATTTTCAGAAAGTAGCCAACAATGATAGAGTTTTTCAGTTTCTTGTCGATCTAAATGTGGATTTTGATGAGGTAAGAGGCAGGATAATTGGAAGACAGTCTTTACCTTTAAAAAATGAAGTATTTGCAGAAGTAAGGAGAGAGGAAAGCAGAAGAGGAGTAATGCTTGGAAAGAATGGGGGCTTGGTGAATCCCACTGAAAGCTCTGCACTAGTTGCAGGAGACACAACAACATTTAAAAATTCTGCACTAGAAGTGAGTGATCCAGCAGCATTTAAGTTGCATAAACCTGAAGAAAAGTCTAAGGTCTGGTGCGACTACTGCAATAGACCATGCCATACCAGAGAAACCTGTTGGAAACTTCATGGCAAACCAACCAATTGGAAATCAAAGGAAAAAGGTAAATTTGCTGCTGCTGCTACCTTTGAACAACCACTGCGTAATAAACAATAGGTAGATCAATTGTTGAGGCTCTTAAAACCCAGTTCAGGGTCCAATTCCAATTCCAATAGCGGTTTACTTGCTCAAACAGGTATATTCCCTACTGGTTTACTTAATCAAATCAATTTAGCACCATGGATCATAGATTCAGGTGCCTCTTATCATATGACCAGTCTTGCCTCTTTGTTTGTTACATACTCTCCTATTTTTGACAGTCAAAATGTCAGAATAGCTGATGGAAGCTTATCTTCCATTGCTGGAAAAGGATCAGTTCGAATTTCTGACAATATTGTTTTAAAAAATGTTTTCCATGTCCCTAATCTCTCATGTAATATATTATCCGTTAGTAAAATTTGCCAAGACTCCAATTGCTTTGCTAAATTTAACTGTATGGGTTGTGAATTTCAGGACAAGACCTTGGGTACGATGATTGGCAGTGCTGAAATGAGGAATGGGCTTTATTATTTTGAAGGAAATTCTTCTGAGAGTAAACTAGCTTTAGGTTTAAATAGCAGTGCAGATTCTTTGCCTGTAAGAGAACAAGTTATGATTTGGCATCGTAGATTAGGTCATCCTAGCTTTGCATATTTTAAACATTTGCTTCCTGATCTGTTCAAGAAAGTTTCCTTTCAAGAATTGCAATGTCATATGTGCTGTTTTTCTAAAAGCAATAAAAAATTCTATGTTCTTAAGTCCTACCGAGCTTCTAAACCATTTTATTTAGTTCATAGTGATGTTTGGGGGCCTTGTAAAATGCCAACAATGACTGATAAAAGGTGGTTTGTGACATTTATAGATTATCACACTAGATTGAGTTGGATTTATTTGATGAATTCAAAAAATGAAGTTGGAAAATTGTTTGAAGATTTCTACAACTTTATTGAAAATCAGTTTCAAACTAAGATTAGTATTCTAAGAACAGATAATGGAACTGAGTATTTTAATCAATGTCTTAAAAGTTTTTTGGTAAAAAAGGGAATGCAATATCAATCTACTTGTCGATATACACCCCAACAAAATGGGGTTGCCGAAAGGAAAAACTGCCACCTTTTAGAAGTTAGTAGAGCACTAATGCTATCTATGAATGTGCCAAAATATTTGTGGGGTGATGCTATTCTCACAGCTACCTATTTGATTAATAGGGTGCCTTCTAGAGTCTTAAATCATAATACTCCATTAAAATGCCTTCAAAATCTGTATCCAAATAATAGGTTAAGTTCTTTTTTACCTCTCAAAGTTTTTGGGTGTACTGCTTTTGTCCATATACCAGCTCAATTTCGGTCTAAACTAGATGCTAGGGCTGAAAAATGTGTTTTTATAGGATATGCTTTAGGGAAAAATGGTTACAAATGTTTTAATCCCATTATTAGAAAAATTCACATTAGCATGGATGTGTTATTCTTTGAAAATCAACCGTTTTTTGAACCTCCTCTTCAAGGGAAGGGAAACAAGGAAGATCAGGTTGGTATTTTTTGGGAAGCAGAAGCTGTTTTACCTAGTACTTATTTTCCTAGTGAATCCGATCCAAGCAAGGAAATTAATATTGATCAAGTTGATACTAGTTTAATGCCAAATCATACTAGTTCTGATTCAAGGGGAGAGTTACTGCCAGATAACAATTCCAATGTAGGACATCTACCTACATCAGAGCTACAAGTTTACACAAGGAAGAAATTTCGTCAAAATAGAGAGCTTGCTCATTCAGTACAAGACCAACCATCATGTCCAAGACCTGATCCTGGACCACCAGTTGATCCGTCAAGTTCTTCCTCTGTTTCTCCTTGTTTTGATACTGATCTTGACATTCCAATAGCTATTAGAAAAGGTACTCGGTCTTGGACTTCTCATCCAATAGCTAAACATCTCTTCTATCATAGGTTGTCTAGTAACTACAAAGCTTTTATCACCAAGGTCTCACATTTTTTCATCCTTAGAAACATCACTGATGCCCTAGGTCACCCAGACTGAAAACCAGCTGTATTGGAAGAAATGAGAGCCTTAAGTAAAAATCAGACCTGGAAAGTGGTTGATCTGCCAAAGGGAAAGAAAACAGTGGGGTGTAAGTGGGTGTTCACTGTTAAGTGTAGAGCTGATGGGTCTTTGGAGAGATATAAAGCTAGACTCGTAATAAAGGGATTTACCCAAACTTATGGGCTTGATTATTTAGAAACTTTTGCTCAAGTAGCCAAAGTCAATTCTATTATAGTGTTACTAGCAGTGGCAATGTTTTTTGGATGGTTTTTACATCAACTTGATGTAAAAAATGTTTTTTTAAATGGAAATCTTGAAGGGGAAGTATATATGGATCTACCACCTGGCTTTGAAAATGAATTAGGTAGTAACAAAGTCTGTAGACTTGAAAAATCCCTATATGGTCTAAAACAGTCTCCTAGAGCATGGTTTGAGCGGTTTGGTAAGACTGTGAAGAGACTTGGTTTTAGTCAAAGTCGGGCTGATCATACATTATTCTACAAACACTCTAGTGAAGGAAAAAAGGCAATTCTAATTATCTATGTTGATGATATTATCCTAACTAGAGATGATGAAGTAGAATTAAGGAGACTTAAGAGTTTTTTTACTACTGAGTTTGAAGTTAAAGACCTAGAAGAATTAAGATACTTTCTAGGTATGGAATTCGCAAGATATAAGGTGGGGATCTTTGTTTCTCAAAGGAAATATTTGTTGGATCTGCTAAGGGAATTAGGTATGACTGGTTGTAAACCAGTTGAAACTCCTCTTGAACCTAATCTGAAGCTAGAGGTTGTAAATCCTGAAAATATGGTTAACAGAGAACAGTATCAGAAAATAGTGGGGAAGTTGATTTACCTAGCTCACACTCGGCCTGATATCTCGTTTGCTGTCAGCTTAGTGAGTCAATTTATGCATTCTCCAGGTTAAGAACATCATACAGCTGTCATAAGAATTTTGAGGTACCTAAAGGGGACTCCAAGTAAAGGATTATTGTTTGCTAACAATGGGCACTTACAAGTGAAAATTTACACAAATGCGGACTAGGCAGGAAGCACATCTGATCGCAAATCAACTTCGGGCTATGGTACTTTTGTTGGAGGAAATCTAGTAACATGGAGAAGTAAAAAACAAGGGGTTGTTGCAAGAAGTAGTGTAGAGGCAGAATTTAGAGCTGCTGCTTTTGGAATTTGCGAAGTGATTTGGGTAAAAAAATTATTGGAAGACATGAAGATCAAGATTCCAACTCCTCTAAGACTCTACTGTGATAATAAATCAGCTATTGCTATTGCTCACAACCCTGTTCTACATGATAGAACCAAACATATAGAGATTGATAAACATTTTATCAAGGAGAAGATTGAAAGTGGAGAAGTTTGCATGCCTTATCTCTCAATTGAAGAACAAGTAGTTGATGTGTTTACAAAGGGCTTGCCTAAGAAACAATTTGACAAACTAGTAAGCCAGTTGGGAATGAAAGATATTTTCGAACCAGCTTGAGGGGGAGTGTTGGAAATTGTTGACCGATTCTGTTAGAGTTGGTCTATGGATGTATTTTGTTTATCTACTTTGACTTTGTAATATGTGGAGAGGTACATTAATTGTTGTCAGTGTTAGGTGTTAGAGTCTTTAATTCTTGTCTGGTGGTTATCAGTGCTTCTGTTGGTGGCTGATAGTGGAATATGTAGGTGGTGGTTGGTAGTTAATATTTATTTGTTAGGGTTGTATATATATGAGTCACTGTTTTAAGGAATATAGCAGATAAAAATAAAAGTTTATAAATACTAAACATTACTTTAGTAAACTTTCCAATCCAAGCTCGGGGTAATTGTTTAAGCCCATAAAATGTCTTTCTTAACCTGCACACTTGATTATTTTTGAAATATTTTTCGAAACCTGGTGGAGGTTCCATATACACCTCTTCTTCAAGATCGCCTATAAAAATGTATTCTTGACATCGAATTGCTGCAAACACCAATTAAAATTAGTAGCCAAAGATAAAAGGATGGGGATAGTATTCATCTTAACTATCGGAGTAAAAGTCTCTTGATAATCTACCCCATGTGTTTGAGTGTACCCCTTGGCTACCAATCTAGCCTTATATCTCTTCAAAGACCCAAATACGTTAAACTTGATTGTATACACCCATTTACATCCTACAAGTTTCTTGTCTTTCGAATGATCAACAATCTCCCATGTACAATTTTTATTAAGTGCATTTATTTCCTCATTCATGGCAAGTTTCCAATTCTTGTCTCTAAGTGCCTCATTGACGATTTGGGGAATAGGAATGGTATCTAATTTAGTGAGGAAACAACGGTGTTTATGTGATATTCTATCCAAAGAAACAAAGTGAGAAATAGGATGTTGTATACAATTTCGAACTCCTTTCCTAACTGCTATAGGTACATCTAAATCATCAATCAATGGAGAGGGTAATTGTAACTGCATACCTGGTTTCGGAGTTGAATCTTGAACTTGTAATTAGATAGAAACAAATTCCTTTCTCCTTGAGTAGACTAGGATAGATTTTTCAGTAACCTGAGGTATATTTGGCGATGATTCTGATGAGTTAGTAGACTAGTCATATGGCTGATCAATGGAAGATTCAAGTACAGGTTGGTTTTGATCAAGGGGCTGCTTAGGTATAGTAGGCAAAGGCTAAACAGTAGGCTGCATCGTGGACTGTAAATCAGGGAAAAAAGGCTTAGATTCCTCAAATTTTTTATCTTCACTCATATTCTCTCCCTTGAAGATGAGAACTAGAATAGAAAGGCTGTTTTTCAACAAAGGTAACATCCATTGAAATAAAGATTTTTTGAGAAGTAGGATGATAATATTTATATCCTTTTTTAGTGGAAGAATACCCAACAAAGATACATTTTAATGCTCTTGGATCAAATTTTCCTCGGTTAGTGTCATGAATATGAACAAAAACCACACATCCAAAAACTTTTGAGGTTAATTTAGAAGCTATTTGCGAATTGGGATAATGCTCATAAAACACACTCATAGGACTCTTGAAACCGAGAGCTTTAGAGAGCATTTAATTTATCAAGTGAGCTGCAGTGAGCACTATTTCCCCCTAATAGAATTTAAGAACATTATTTTGAAACAAAAGTGTTTGTGTGATTTCTAAAAGGTGTTTATTTTTCCGCTCTACTATACCATTTTATTGCGACGCATTAATACTAGATGAGTAATGAACAATTCCTTCTTTTTGAAGAAATGATAAAAGAGTTTGATTAAAGTAATCTCTTACATTATCATTTCGTAAGTTTTTAATCCTTATCTCGAATTAACTTTTGATTATTTGGAAAAATTTTGGACAGATTTCACTAACCTCATATTTGTTTTCATTAGATAGATCCAAGTTACCCTTGTGCAATCATTTATAAATGTAACAAACCACCTTGTCCCGATAGTGTTCAAAATTCTAGAAGAACCTCATATATCAGAGTGTATTAAAGAACAAAGAGACATAGATCTAGTATTACTTATAAGATAAAAAACACGTTTGTGTTTAGCAAGTTCACACACATCACAATGTAAACTTCTCATTTCAATATTTTTTAATAATAATGGAAACATAGTCTTGAGCAAACTCAATGGTGGATGACCAAGATGATAATGGTGGAGCCAAATGTCCTCTTTATTGGTAGAATAACTAGATAGACAGGATTTTGAAAAGGAATAGTTACTGCCTTCCTTAGTGTCAAGGATATAAAGCCCATTCCTTTCCTTAGCAAGCCCAATCATCTCCCCTGAGACCCGGTCCTGCAATACATAATGTGTAAGATTGAAAATCACTTGACAATTCAGATCACATGTAGCTTGTTTTATGGAAAAAAGATTCACAACTAGTTTACGAATATGTAGAACATTTTTCAATACAATTTTGGAAGAGAGAGAAATGGTTCATTATACTGCAACAGTAGTAAAGGATCCATCAGTAATTTTAATTTTTCTATTGTTAAGATAAGGCTTATATGAGGTAAAATACTGATGTAAAAAAATCATATGATCAGTAGCACCTGAATCTATGATCCAAGTACTGTTTTGGATAGGAAAAGAGGCACTAAGGGCAAAAAAATTAGAGAACTTTCCTGCATGAGCCAGAGAACACAAGTTGCCAGGATTTCCAACAGAGTTGAGCATGGATTTCAGCTTTTCTATCTCTTCCTTCAGAGTTTCCAATCCATCTTGGTTTGATTTTTCATTAGGAACATCCTCAGCATTCGTCATGTGGGCTTGTCCTCGGGGCTATCCCCCACGATTACCTTCTTTTCCTCCAACATTTGGAGGCTTCCCGTGGAGTTTCCAGCTGGTATCTTTGGTGTGACATGCCTTCTTGCAGTAATTGCACCAAACCCCTTCACAGTTGGACTGCCTTTCATTCCTATTAGTCTTAACCTTGTGTCCATCATTTGTAGAATTCATGGCTGATCTTTCATTGATAGAATTGTCAAGCATAACTTCTCTGCGACTCTTCTTAGCCCGTATTATTGAAAAAACTCTCTTAAGGGATGAAAGGACTTCCATCCCAAGAATTTGGACTCGAACTTGATCAAAATCAATATTGAGGCCTATAAGAAATTCAAAGATTATCTCCCTTTCTACAAACTTCTGCAACATAACAACATCTTCTTAACATTTCATTTTAAAGTTTTGATAATAATCTAACTCAAGCTAAAAACCTTTCATAGTACTATAATACTCTGTGACAGAAAGGTTGTCTTGCTTTGTGATGTTGATTTTAGTTTGGATCTCATAGAGCACTGTAGCATCTTGTATTTTTGAATACGTTTGGCGAACCGTTTCCCAAACTTCTCTAGCTGTTGTGAGGAACATGTAGGTCCGGCTCACTTCAGGTCTCATGGAGTTCCACAACCATGACATGATCATGGAATCTTCTTCATTCCATTTCGGAAACATAGCGTTCTCAACAGTAGGTCTTATTCCCATAAGATGGCTCAATTTTTCCTTTCCTTTGAGAAAGGTTTTAACAACTTGAGACCATTGAAGATAATTTCGGCCATTGAGCCAGTAGGAAAGCTGAATGTTCTGCAATTCTCCTTTTGACTCAACTAGTATCTCAGCTCTATTAGCCTCAGTAACAGTAGATTGATTCTCAGAATAATCCTCTGACATGATGACAGACGAAGAGAGAGAAAAAAACTGAAGAAGAATTGAGAAGAGTTCGACAACTAGCACTAAAGATTTTTTGGTGTGGAATGGCCTTAGAGAGGCTCTGATACCATGTCAATTTTATTTATCATTCATACACCTTTTCTAAAATAGTGACAGTATATATACAATTCTGACAAATAAATAATAACCATTAACCACCACCTACTCAATCCACTATCAGCCACCAACAGAACCACTAACAACTACCAAACAAGTAATAAATTGAACATCTAATTCTGTCAACAATTAATTTATCTTTCCACATAGTATAAGGTCAATGTAGATTCTCTAACATTTTTTTTTATCAGCTAAGGAAATGTGAATTTTATGACAAAATGTATTTCTTGGCTTTTGTTGAATCATGAAGCATATGATCAGAATTTCCTATTTTATAACCATCTAATCCATGCAACCACTATAATAATTATAGCAAGTTTGTCAAGAGAAAGGCAAACGAAATATTACACGCATACCATTCTATGAAATGGCATAGCCACTTTCTGATCATCACACACTAAAACAACTAGCTTGATCCAAAATGTGAAGACATCTTAGACAGACACCTTTTCAGGTCTCTCTGTAAGGACAGCCATGCAACACAATGGTATCAACGGTGAGGCCTGCTCCAAATCCAAATAGAACACCCCAATCATTTATCAACTGTAGACAAAATTAGTATTTTGAATAATAATTTATCATAACAATCAAATATTATATATATGTGTGTGTGTGTGTGCGCGTGTGACGAAAATTAAATTAATTGAGATTGAGATACCATGGTAATATTGTAACACTGTTATTTATATTACAAAAAACATTGATATTTAAAACATTGTAGCAATGTTATTTATCAACGTTGCTTTCATTAAAAATAATGAATAATCTTATTAGTTGTTATTTTTGCTTAGTCACACTAATAATATATAATCCTTCTTTTATTTTAACAATTATTTGTCGATGGATACATGTGTTAAGTGATTATTTTGCGCTTGCATTTTGAATCTCCTCTGAGCAGGAAAAGCCAAATTTTTCTCAAGGGATGCGAGTGAGAACGAACAAGGAAGCAAATTTGAAGTTGAAGCCTTTGAAAATAATAAAGGATGCATGATGCACTTCATCATAATCATAGGCTATTGTATAGTATTTGCCTTACTATTTTGGCTTTGGTCCACTTTTCTCGTATTCACAATTTTTTGGTACTTCGTGATTGTAATTTTGGTTGTAACAATATGTAGCTTTGCTTTACTAAATGAGCTTGGATGGAAAATAGACTACATTATAGATTTAATGGAGAAGCAATAAGGAAAGAGCGACAACAGTAAATAAATTTATTATTTTGAAGAATCATTTATCATGATAATCGAATATATTATATATATGTGAAGGAGATTAAATTAATTGAAATGGGATACAATGGTAACATTATAACACTATTATTTATATTATAAATAACATTGTTATTTATAACATTGTAGCAATATTATTTATCAATGTGGCTTTTCATTAAGAATAATGAATAATCTTATTAGTTTTTATTTTTGCTTAGTCACACCAATATCATATAATCTTTATTCTACTTTAATGTTTATTTATTGATGGATTCATGTGTTAAGTGATTGTTATGTACTTGCATTTTGAATCTTCTATCGATAGGAAAAGCCAAAGGTTTCTCAAGGGATACAAGTGAGAACAAACAAGGAAGCAAATTGAAGTTGAAGCCGTTCAGAATAATAGAGGATATATGATACACTTCACCAAGGTAATAGGTTACTGTATTGCATTCGCCTTACTATTTCGACTTCGGCCTGCTTTTCTAGTATTTGTAATTTTTTGGCACTTCATGATTTTAATTTTGGTTGTAATAGTATATAATTTTGCTTTACTAAATGAGCATGGATGGACAATGGCCGACACTATAGAGTTAATAGAGAAGTAGTAAGTAAAGAGTGATAACGGTAAACAAAATTAGTATTTTCAAAAGTAATTTATCATGATAATAAAATATATTATATATATGTGATGAAAATTAAATTAACTGAAATGAGATACCATGGTAACACTGTTATTTATATTACAAATAACATTCTTATTTATAATATTGTAGCAATGTTATTTATTAATTTGGTTTTCATTAAAAATAATGAGTAATCTTATTTGTTGCTATTTTTGCTTTGTCACACTAATATTATATAATCCTTCTTTTAATTTAATGTTTATTTGTTGATGAATACATGTGTTAAGTGATTGTTACGTACTTGCATTTCGAATCTTCTATCAGCCAGAAAAGTCAAATCTTTCCCAAGGGACGCGAGTGAGAATGGACAAGAAAATAAATTTAAAATTGAAGTTGTTAAAAATAATAGAGGATACATGATACACTACATCACGGTGATAGATAATTGTAATGCATTTGCTTTACTATTTTAACTTCGGCCCGCTTATCATGACAATTGAATATATTATATATATGTAACGGAAATTAAATTATTTGAGATAGGATACCATGGTAACATTATACCACTGTTATTTATATTACAAATAACATTGTTATTTATAACATTGTAGTAATGTTATTTATCAATGTGGCTTTCATTAAAAATAATTAAAAATCTTATTAGTTGTTATTTTTCCTTAGTCACACGAATATTATATAATCATTTTTTTACTTTAACGTTTATTTGTTGATAGGTACATGTGTTAAGTGATTGTTATGTACTTGCATTTTAAATCTCCTATCAGTAGGAAAAGCCAAAGCTTTCTCAAGAGACCTAAGTGAGAATGGACAAGGAAGTAAATTTGAAGTTGAAGTCGTTAAAAATAATAAATGATACATGATACACTTCACCATGGTCATAGGCTATTATACTGTATTTGCTTTATTATTTCAACTTTAGCCCACTTTTCTGGTATTAGCGATTTTTTGATACTTTGTGATTGTAAATTTGGTGGTAACAGTATATAATTTTGCTTTACTGAATGTGCTTAGACGAAAAATGAACTACATTTTGGAGTTAATGGAGAAGCAGCAAGGAAAGAGTGACAATGACAAAAAAAATCAGTATTTTGAAGAATAATTTACTATGATAATCGAATATATTATATATATGTAATGAAAATTGAGTGAATTGAGATGGAATACCATGGTAATATTGTAACACTGTTATTTATATAATAAAAATAACATTGTTATACATAATATTGTAACATTGTTATTTATCAATGTGGCTTTAATTAAAAATAATAAATAATCTTTTTAGTTGTCACTTTTGCATATTCACACCAATATTATATATATATTTTTTGTTTTAATTTTTATTTGTTGACAATTGCATGTGTTAAGAGATTATTTTGTACTTGTATTTTGAATCTCTTATTAGCAAGAAAAGCCAAAGATTTCTCAAGTGACCCAAGTGAGAATGAACAAGGAAGTAAATTTGAAGTTGAAGTTGTTAAAAATAATAAAAGATACATGGTACACTTCACCATGGTCATAGGTTATTGTATTGCATTTGCTTTATTATTTCAACTTTGGCCTACTTTTCTGGTATTAACGATTTTTTGGTACTTTGTGATTGTAAATTTGATGGTAACAGTATGTAAATTTGCTTTACTAAATGTGCTTGGACAGAAAATAGACTACATTTTGGAGTTAATGGAGAAGCAGCAAGGAAAGAATGACAATGGTAAAAAAAAATTAGTATTTTGAAGAATAATTTATCATGATAATCGAATAAATTATATGTATGTGATGAAAATTGAATTAATTGAGATGGAATACCATGGTAATATTGTAACATTGTTATTTATCAATGTAACTTTCATTAAAAATAATGAATAATTATTTCAGTTGTTACCTGCATATTCACACCAATATTATATAATCTTTCTTTTGCTTTAATTTTTATTTGTTGACGATTGCATGTGTTAAGAGACTATTTTGTACTTGTATTTTGAATCTTCTATCAGTAGGAAAAGCTAAAGCTTCCTTAAGGGGACACGAATGAGAATGAATAAGAAAATAAAGTGGAAGTCGAAGCCACTAGCAATAATAGAGGATATATGATACACTTCACCATGGTCATAAACTGTTTTATTGCATTTTCTTTACTATTTCGACTTCGGCCCACTTTTTTGATGTTCATGGTTTTGTTGGTGATTGTAATTTTGATGGTAACAGTATGTAATTTTGCTTTACTGAGTGAGTTTGGAAGGAAAATGGACTACATTATAGAGTTAATGGAGAAACATCAAGGAAAGGGTGACAACAGTAAACAAAATTAGTCTTTTGAAGAACAATTTATCATGACAATCTTATGTACTATATATACATGATGAAAATTGAAGAATTTAGATGGCATACCATTGTGACATTGTAACACTGTTATTTATATAATATAAATAACACCATTATTTATCATTATGACTTTCATTAAAAATAACAAATAATCTTATTAGTTGTTACTTTTGCTTTGTCACACCAATATTATATAATCATTCTTTTACTTTATGTTTATCTGTTGATTGATGCATTTGTTAAGTGACTATTTTGTACTTGCATGTTGAATCTCCTGTCAATAGAAAAAGCTAAAGTTTCCTCAAGTGAACACAAGTAAGAATGACCAAGGAAGTAAAGTTGAAGTTGAAGCCACTAACAATAATAGTGGATATATGATACACTTCATCATAGTCACAGGTTACTTTATTGCATTTACCTTCTTATTTCGACTTTGGCTGATTTTTAGTTCGTGATTTTTTTGGTACTTGGTGATTATAATTTTAGTGGTAACAATATGTAATTTTGCTTTGTTGATTGAGCTTGGACAAAAAATGGACTATATTATAGAGTTAATAGAGAAACTCTAAGGAAAGAGTTACAATGGTAAACAAAATTAGTATTTTGAAGAACAATTTGGCATGACAATCAAATATATTGTATATATGTGATGAAAATTGAAGTAATTGAGGTGGGTTACAATGGTAACATTGTAACACTATTATTTATATAGCATAAATAACATTGTTTGTTATTTGTATTATAAATAACATTGTTATTTATGTTACAAGTAACACTGTTATTTATCAATATGTCTTTCATTAAAAATAATGAAAAATCTTATTAATTGTTACTTTCACTTAGTTACACCAGTATTATATAGTCATTCTTGTACTTCAATGTTTATTTGTTGACATATGCATGTGTTAAGTGATTGTTTTGTACTTGTATTTTGAATCTTCTATCAACAGGAAAAGCCAAAGTTTTCTGGGACATGAGTGAAAATAAACAAAAAAGTAAAGTTGAAGTTAAGGCCGCCAACAATAATAGAGGATACACGATACACTTCACTACAGTCACAAGCTGGTTTATAGCATTTTGCCTTGCTATTTAGACTTCGGCTCTCTTTTATGATATTCATGACTTTTGGGTACTTGGTGATTATAATTTTAATGGTAACAATATGTAATTTTACTTTGCTGAGTGAGCTTAGATGAAAAATGGACTACATTATAGAGTTAATGGAGATGTAGCAAGGCAAGAGTGACAACGGTAAACAAAATTAGTATTTTGAAGAACAATTTATCATGACAATCGAAAATATTATATATGTGTAACGAAAATTGAAGTTATTGAGGTAGGATATAACAAGGGGGAAAATGACGATGTATCAATCGTTGAGGGGGAAAATAAGAATAACTTAATTAATGAACTAGTAGACTTAGGCAAATTTAGTTCATGCAACTCTAATGCAATGATCCTAAATGCATTTCACTACAAATAATATTCAACAGGGTATGGAGACATGAAACAAATGCATGAATTGTGTGAGTGTGCAGACCTACAAGTTCAAGAGATCAAGGTTGCTAAATCCAAAGTCAAAAATTAAGAATTGACCTCAACACCAATATGAAGCTTGTAAGCTCTCTTCAAGCTCTTCAAGATTGCTTCGTTCTCTCCAATGCATCTTCAAGATATCTTCAAGGAGGACCTAAGCAATTAAACCCACTTACAATTTTTAAGAGCGTTTTGTTACGAAATTGAGCCAACATAGTAAAGGTCCAGTCACAAACTACCCTAACATCCATGAGACCTTACGCATACTTCATTAACAAGCCATATATATCTTGCAAAAGCGATTACAAATATTGTTGTTCACTCCACCCTTTGCTTACAAACAACCCAAATGAAATTTGGTATCATTAACAACGAATATCTACATTAACAACTTAAGTAAAATGAAATGGCACAAAGCATCCTTGTTCATCACATAAACACACACATTCACATGTGCGTACCCTGCTGTAAAATAGCATAACACACTTTCTAATCTTCACACACTAAGCTAGTAGGCTGTTTCACAATATAGAGACAATTTACACAAACAATTTTCAGGTTTGTTTGTGAGGAAAGCTATGCAAGACAATGGTATCAACTGTGAGACCTGTTCCAAATCCAAAAAGAACACCCCAATCCAGCCCTTCACCTGTGGTGCTCTTTCCTTCCTCCATGGATCTCCTTCTTACCTCATCTAGGACGAAGAACACACTTGGTGCTCCCATGTTTCCATACTCGCTCATCACGCGTCTACTTCCCCAAAGCTTTTCCTGTTTCAGTCCGACTTTCTCTTCAATCTGGTCGAGAATTGCTGAGCCACCTGGATGCACCACCCAAAACAATGAATTCCAATCCGTGATGCCAAATGGATGAAACGCTTCAAACAAGCACTTCTCGATGTTTTCAGATACCATCAAGGGCACATTCTTCGACAAATGCATAGTCAAACCTACCTCACGCATATGTCCTCCGATTATTTCTTCCGAGTCAGGAATGATCGTTTGTTCGGTGGACACGATTTGGAACAACGGTCGTTCACTTGAAGTATAGGGATTCGCACCGATGATTAGAGCAGCTGCACCTTCACCAAAGATTGCTTGGCCAACAAGGCAACCTAAGTTGTCGACAGAAGGTCCCCGAAAAGCACCTGTATTAGTCATACAAGAGCTAACTACCAAAACACGCGAACCCGCATTGTTTTCAGCAAGGTCCTTGGCTAAGCGGAGGGCAGTTGCACCCACGTAGCAGCCTTGAAAGTATAACATGATTCTTTTAACACAAGGACTCAGGCCGAGGAGTTTGGTCAGTTGATAGTCTGCACCAGGCATGGCAACACCCTCAATTGAAGTGAATATGAGATGTGTGATATGGGATTTGGGTTGGCCCCATTCTTCTATTGCCTTCACAGCTGCTTCCTTGCCTAGTTTGGGCACCTCAACGACTAGAATCTCCTGACGTGCATTTAGAGATGGGGCATCATATGTACACATGCTTGGGTTTTTTTCAAGAATATATTCAGTCAAGTGGGTGTAACGTTTCTTTGTATTTGTTTTTTCACCTGTAAAGATATAAAACAACATATGTTATGTAATAATCATATAACTATTCTGACAAAGCATATAATAATTATAAGTGATAGAAGTAAATGATCATGTGGAAAATATGGTGTACTCACAAATTCGCTTGAATTTCTCTTTCAGTTGTGTCATGTGCTCACTTTTAGTGACACGAAAGTAATAGTTAGGATAGTCATCTTGGTAGATGCAATTGGGTGGATTTGCTGTACCGATGGCTAATATTGTGGCTACACCTGGTGGTCCTTCCTGCTGGGGTTCCTCAATTCTCTCCATTGTTGACATTAGTTAACTCAATGACTTCTGCTCTTCTCAAGCAATTGCAGTTTTATAATGCGTGAAGATGAACAGCAAGAGGAGCTTGCAAGCTCGTCCCTTCTCTTTGGCAGATTTATAATAGTTGTTGGCTGTGAACTGTGATTATTTTCAACCACTACACGGAAGACCAAAGAGAAAGAGGCTAGTTGATCATGGATAATTCTGTTAATTTGGAAGATTATTAATTGTAGTGATTGAAGTTATTTTTGGTTTAGGTGAAAAGAGTAAATGACGTTATATGATTAAACTAAATATACATTTTCTAATTTTTCTTTATACATTTTTTAAAGAAAAAGAGAAATTTTAAAGGAAATGACGTGGATAATCATTTTACATCTAAAAGTCTTATTGAAATAACTTGGAGTAGTTTTTTTCTTTTTTTCTTTTTTTATTTTTCAAGTATTGATTGGAATTAGTAGAGTTATAATTCTAGAGTGAATTTGAGAATCATCTCCCAATAAATGAGAGAAAGCAACCCACAATTGATGAGAAAAATGTCCACAATTTATGGGACTTGGTGTGAGAGTGAGTTGGAACCCACGACCACTAAGGCCAAATTCATGGGTGACTTGTTCAGATATTTTTAGCTTTATATACTTTAAAGAGCTCATGTGACACGTAAACTAGTTAACATTTCTTGCTAGAGATGAGAATATGTGGCTCTGACTAATCCAGTAAGGTTCTAACATCTACTCGAATGAAGTGAATATTAGAATATGAAACATTCAAAATACTTAGGATATATATATATATGTGTATATGTTTCACATCAATCATCCTACGTATGACGGTGTGTGTAATAATTTAGGGCTGCATTATGGATTTTGTTTTTGGATGTTTAAATAATTCCAACTGGGTTAGCACTTGAGCTGTGTATTAGTGCTGTTTTTTTTTTTTTGCTTAGTGACGTGTTCCTTCTATAAAATTTAACTGTTGTGATCCCAATTTTTGGTTTAGGTGAAGGGAGCTATCAGTGTTGACGATTAAGATGTAAATGTGGCTAATTTATTGATGCCATGTTCAACCAATCATCAGGTTCGCTTAAAAAGAACAAAAAATGCTTATATGTAAAATATTAAATTTAATATTATAAATTACCAATTACAATAAAAATCCGTATCTGGGTATGAATGCGACTAGGCAGGATTCACTGAAGCTTTTCTTCAGGATGGTCAAACCGCTTCAACACGAGCCCATCAATGTAAGTGAGGAGGTTCACCAATGGGAACCAACCATACCAACAAATAATAAAATAGCACAGCACAAAGTAATTGCTCACCAAACTGAATAAATCACAACTTCTTCCTCAAAAAAAATCCAACTTTTTGAATCCTCTGATTAAAAAAGAGTCACAAGAATTGCCAGATTATCTGGCTGATTCTTTAAATTACAAAAACAGGTGGAAAAATGATATATATATTTGGGTTCAATTACATTATAATCCAAGAAGCTGAGAAATTATTACAAGAATTGCTAAAGAACAAATAATTCTACAGCTTGCATAAAGTAAAAAAGAAAAAAAAAGAAACCCCATCACCCAAAAATTGAATTTCATTGCAACTCTTCCTTCACCTAGTACCTTTTTAAGTTTCTAATGTATAATAATTTTTTTTTTCTTTTTTAATTGTTTTCCTTTCATGACGCCTATGATGAAAATGCTCCTAAAGATGTAAGAATTTTCTACTTCTGCCTCTACAATGATGCGATCACTGTCTGATCAGACCTAAATATATTGAAGAGATCGCATAAATTACTGATGATCAAGAAGTAGCACATTTTTAACCTGTGATGCAGTCCTGGATGTATGGATGACTCTGGTTTATATACCGTCCCCATAAAGGCTTATACCTGGTAATAGCCAATTTCAACCATGGTTTCATATTACCGTTAAAGTGAATAACAGCTGCACTCTCGATAAGACGGTTGTCAATGTTCAGATCATAACCCAATCCTAACACATGCCATCTCCTATCAAGTGGCTCTGTGAGTCCGTAAAAAGCCAGAAGAGCAGGAGGAAGGGTTCCGAGCTTCCACAATGTCCGGTCAGTATTCTGCCCCTGCCAGTAATGATACCGTGCAGTCACATTTGCTTTCCTCCAAGCAACTAAGTCGAAGACATTCATACCAAATGCCCATCCACAAGCTTGTGGATCAAACTTCGAACTAATGATTGGGTTTGAGAAATTGAGATACTTGTAATACCGATGGAATGCTTCGAGACAAGTTTCAACCGCACCATTCACATTTCCATGTAAGTCCAATGAGAAAAGAGGTGTCAGATCCTTCTGCACAACGACATCGTCATCAAGGAAAATTATCTTCTCCAATTGTGGATAGATCTCGGGGATGTAAAAGCGGAGATGATTTAGCAAAGACAGGTACTTTGGATTCCGCAATTTTGGCTCAATCCTCAAATCTTGATACTCACCGAAATAGAACGCCCGTGAGTCTGCATCAAGGAGCTGTTTCACAATGGGAGCATATGAAGCATTCAACCAGGCGAACTCCTCTATATTTTGCACTTCTATACTGGATCCTTTGAAGTCATTGTTAAGGAACCAAGCCTGCATAGCTCCATAGGTGACTCCGTTGGTGACAATGTGGAAGACTATCTGTTTGGGATGATCGGCATTAATAATGGTTGAATTAACAACTACAGAGGTAGCCAGAACATTATCCGAAAATATACAGAAATGGTAGAGGTTGTTGTCTACGAGCCGAGGAGAGTTTCCTCTCTCCTCTGCAAGATCTTGAAGAGGCTTGCTTCTGAGCCAATCAACTGTGAGCTTGACTTTTAGGCAGTGGAGGCTCTTAGGTATTCCTTCCGCCACCAATTGCCCAAACACTGTACTCTGAACTGTGGCTGCATTCGCACGCTCTTCAAGGGCTTGAATATGAGATTTCATTGTCATTATCGTGGTTGCAATGTCATAATGGGCATCTTGTGCCTTGAAAATAAGAGACGATAAGCTGCTAATTATTGGCTCTGCTTCATCTAGAGTGATAGGCTCTCCTCTCATTGCAGCTTTTGAAAGCAAAAGCTGACAACTTCTGATCTTCTTGCTGAGCTCCCAAGCAAGATTAAGGTTACTATGCTCTTTGGCAATGATGACATAAGCCTTGGCAAGTGTCATTTGTTCTGCCAACTGCCGAGAGAATGAGGTAGCACTCAAGATTTCTTCAGTAAAATTTAATCTCTCACGGTCACGGACAACCTGCTCTGTTCTAGCATTTCTTTCCTGAAAATGAGCAGTCAGATCCGCGTTAGTCCTCAGACAAGTAATCCAAAAACCAACTAGCAACATCATATATCTTAACTAATCATTAGTCTTAGTTTCTAGATGAAATGATAAATTGTAATGCAAACTATTTAATCTGCAGACTACAACAGTTAAAAGGATGGGAATGCAACAAGTGTCCAAAAGCTCCATCCATGTGGCCAAATAGAATTTACTGTGGTATTCATAGCTTAAAGACTGAACAAACGTTCAATCAGATTCAGATTCCAAGTGACCAAACAACTTCTTTATTATTTTCTAATTATGAAAACCTATATCTATAATGCTTGAATCTCTCCACCTAAAAGAACCAAAAATCTATTACAAAAGCACCGGTTAGATTAAGAAAAATTTAAGAAGGGTGTGTTTTGTTCAAGGAATCAGCTATTAGGCTAACAACTCCAATTACAGGTGATTTATGCTAGCAGAAAAAAATCATTCAAGTTGGTGATTGCATACATAAGTTGGCAATTAGTTCTTAAAGGCAAAATTAAATTGTGGAGCAGACCTATACTCAGCAAGCACAAAACACACACTGTTGCCGATGGAGGGAATCATGGTAACACCAGATCACCATAAAAGTTGGGAGTTGTACTGAAAGTGGCAGGTACCACAGTGATGGTAGTGACATTATGGAGCCGCAGCCACAACAGCGGGAGTAGTAGAGAACTCAACTGAGGTCGTAACATGGTGCTCTAATGGTCAAGGTAAAGGTGTTTTTTTTTTTCATCCATCTCATCTCTCTCTAGTATCTGTACTATACTACTATTAAGACTTGCCAAAAAGAAGGAAGAGATTGAACTTGATCTATCATACAGACACCAGTGCCAAGTTCATGTGTTCCCACCAGAAACAAAATTACATATTGCCAATTACCACAATTCTTTATCAGATAAAATACACACAACACACAAACAGAGAAGGAGAGAAGAAAGAAGATTTACTGTAACTTTGTAGCCTCTTGATCATACCAGACAATGCACTCCCTAAAATTCCTCAATCAACATTGAGTAAGCAGCTGTTAGTAATAAGCTCTGATTTAACATGTTCTAGAAAAATTTTCCCATCCTTTCTTCATAGAATGATTAAAGTGGAAAGAAATCGTTTAGGAGATGATGAATAATATGAGCCTGAAGTAGAAATAATTTTTTCAAAATAGCATTGGCTGAAGCTCCCAGGATGCTGAATAAGATTACGAATGTTCTACTGGTTAACTTATGATCCTTGAGACAAGTAATAGCCTTAAAATCAGGACTTTCATATTTCCTACAACGTCACCATGTTGATATGCGCTCAACATAATGCAAGAATAGCAAAGGAATCATGTACAACATACATTAGGTACATAAAGAAAGTTTCACAATCCAGAATTTCTTCAATGATGTCATCTAGAGCAGAAGACAGCTACTAACATATAAGAAGTAGAAACAAAAGTAATAACACCATATATTTGTGTAGCCAGGACTTGAGAATCATGGTATCATAAAGCTAACATTTATTCACTTAACATCATCACCCTTTAGTATTCTTTCAGTTATGAGCTCAAAGTTTAGTTCCAAGACACGGTTCATTTCTTTTCTAAAAACCCTTATGGAATGTCTAGTGATCTTCCATCATTCTCCATTTTGCATATTTGTTGTACAGATGGAAATTGTGCTCCTGTAAATCAAGAGCTAGCATTCTCAGACTACATTTTTCCTTTTCTCTTTACCCTTTTTTACAACAAAAACTCTATCATTACTGGTAAGATTAAGTTTCTTGCAGCCAAAATATGAATGCTATTCATATAGATAATCTGGGCAGCAACATTTAATGCAATTCTTATGTCAGGGTTCAAAGATGTATAGTTGACCTAACCGGAAGTCGCAAGACCATTTCTTGCATTCTTGGTTGCTATATAGAATGTCATAGTACAATTCAGTGCGTGGACTTCTATACATGACTATCTATTGAAAGAAATATAATATTATTAGCTAATATTAGTAGTTTTAAAAATTTTTGAGTAACATACTAGCAAGCACATGCAAACCTAATATTTTGCTTAGTATTACTTTTCTAGTTTAGCTAGTTAAAATAGCACCCATAATCTATTTGCATCACATCATATAGACAGGCAGCCATAATTGTTCTGAAATGCACATTAAATTTTGATTTCGAAACATTTCTTCAAAAGGTGACGTTCAGAAAGAACTGCTCAGCTCTGGAAATGTTTTAAATATTTATAGCAAGGCAGTTAAAAAAAAAAAAAAAAAAAAAAAAAAACAAAACATTTAACAACAAGTGCTTAGAGATATTGTAAAAAACAAGATGAAGCTCAAGTATCAATAATATATTGCCAAAACAAAGTTTAGAACAACATCAATTCCAAATACATAAGTGTCTTAGATCTAAGAAAAGGTTAACTTATTATCTTCATAATCAAATGTTAACCATCCAGTGAACAAGTTTAATCACAGGGGAAAGTAAAACTGAGGAACAGTCTTTCTAGGTACAAAAAGTTGAAGGCTTATCCTTACTATGTTGATGGACTGAATGAAAAATGGATAACAGACAGAAAAAGATTCTGTTTGTGGTCCTGAAAGGATCGTGATAACACCTATGCTACAGTGAGGATAAATTCTGTAGTTTGCAGGCAATTGATATAGCTATCCCTTTCAGAATGCATGAAATTCATACAGATTCACATGACTGATTCATAACTTCCAGTTCATGCTCAAACAACAGAGCATAAAAATGTGCAATTGCTCGACTTTAAACAATAATATCACTCAATGCATCCATCTTGCAGGTATAAGAACGGAAATATATTATTAAACAAAATTATAAACACCCAATCAAGCACAAACAACACAGTTTCATTGAACCATGAGCAACAACAAAGATACATATATATTTCACCACCCAACTCAAAGCTTGAAAAATATATCATGTGGCCTTCAAAGATCTAAAAACCCTAGACAGCATTGCTTAGCCTACGCAGAGTCAAGTTACAATTCACAAATACGAATTCCATATAGAATTACGAAAGATTCCAACATCCATCCAGTATCATCTTTTATTATGCGGAAAGCAGAGATTTCACTCGCAAATCACAAAATTAATTAATCAATAAAATTAAAATTGCCCACCCAACACTTCAATTTATGTAAAATGCTGATCTAAAAGTGTTAAAAAAAAAAAAAAATCTCTTCGTAGTACAAATTCCATAACAGTGGAGTACAAAATGCCAATCATTACTCAAAGCTTTCCAAGTGAATTCACTGACACATTAAGGCCTTTGACATAAAGACGACGGGATCCATTCATTAGGATGTAAACAAACTTGAAATTCATCAGAATTATAAGCACCCTATAAAGCTTCTAACTGCAGAATGTAACATTCCTACGTATCAAGTACAAACCTCGAAGTATAAGTACCCTATAAGCAAAAGCCAATCAATCCAATCTTTCACTTCACAATGTTTAATCAACATGCCATCTCCAAAACCAATTCAAAAGAACATATTTTCCCAAATATATCAACTTTCCAAGCACCTAGATCAAATTGGCATCTCAAAAAACAACCCAACTCATCTCCAACAATCACATATAATAAAAGATCGAATAAATTTACAAAAAAACAAGACAAGGGTAATGTAAAAGCTTACAAGTAGAGGCTGGTCAACCCGATCTTCACGTTGATTATGTTGAACTACAAACAAAACCAATCCGGCAATAAAGGAGATAACAAGAAGAGCCCAGATCCAACAAGAAAGCCTCCTTCGAACCGGGCGCCGATACTCGGCAGCCCGCCGCCGCATCTTTCACTGACTCTCTCCACAATTCAACACCAAATCAAGATTCCAAACAAACCCATGTATCAGATTTGATCAAAAGATTCACTCAAACGAACGCATAAACAAATCTCTTCGCATGAAAAAGACACTCTTCGGTCTCTATATAATAATAAACACAAGGCTTTCCAATCAGAGTGAGAGGTAAATGAATAAAAATATAAGAAAACAGTGCTGTGGGTATTGTTTGTGAGAGCAGTAAAAGAAGACGAGAGTAACAATAAAAGAAGAGAGGACGGTGTGTGTGTGTGTTTATATGTTTGGTATTTGAATGTCAAGAGTTTTTCTTTGTTGCTTTGTTGTTCATTTTTTCTTTGTTGTAGATGTCAAGTTTTTTAGGGGAGGGAAAGACCAAAAGGAAAAGACCAACACATGAATGCATGTGATGGGTTCTCACTTCCTTTCTTATTGTCAGGTTACACCTGGCTACCATGTCCAAGTCTTTATATTTATTGCAATTTATCGAAGTTTTTGGGTACCATTTTCATTGGATAAGATTACCATAATAACATCTTTTAAATATTTTTCAGTTTTTAACTAATAAGATAATCAAATTCATGATGAAAGTTTTTAGCAATTTAGTTTGACAAATGGTTTTTTATATTTTATTTTTTAATTTTCTTTAGGGCTAATTATATAAACGGTACTTGAAGTTTGATAAAATTATATGGATATATGAGTTTTGAGCATGTGATTCTTATTTGAACTTTCTAAAATGTTTGTATTTATATCATATTGCCAACTAGTAGTCATGGTGAATTAACCTCGAACCATCACGGTCAAAAACATTAAAAAGACTAAATAAACCTTATTTTGAGGGTTAAATTTACAGAAAGTCTAATTATCTATTATTTTAATATTAAAAAGAATAAAAGAAATGTTGCAATATCAAAAACTTATT
The DNA here is from genome assembly GCA_022984855.1 of Dimocarpus longan. NCBI lineage: Eukaryota > Viridiplantae > Streptophyta > Magnoliopsida > Sapindales > Sapindaceae > Dimocarpus > Dimocarpus longan. Next base: position 19,412,369 of record CM041024.1, read on the forward strand.
TTAAATTTATAAATTAAAAAATTAAATTATTAGGAAAAACAAAAACAAAAACATCTCCCCAATAATGGAGCACCACCGCCACTGGAGAATAGATCCCTTCCAGTTGGAGGGGATTTACCATGATCTCCTTCTATTGGAGGAGATCTCGACAATCTCATCTTTGCAAAGGAAGATCGCCACACGACAAATGTCCAAGTTTTTATATTTATTGCAAGTTATCAAAGATGGAAGGTTTTAGTTTGCCAAAACATTTTTTTTTTTCTTTAGGGCAAATTACATATATGGTATTTGAAGTCTGATAAATTTATATGAATATATGAGTTTTGAGCATGTGATTCACATTTAAACTTTCGAAAATATTGTATTTATGTCATATTCCCAACTAGTAGTTATAATTCATTAACCTCTGATGATCACGGTCAAAAGCATGAAAAGACTAAATAACCGTTATTTTGAGGATTAAATTTACAAGAAGTATAATTATCCATTGCTTTAATATTAAACAGAGTGAAAAAAAAAATGTTACAATATCAAAAAAATATTTTAAATTTAGAATTTTAAAAAAGAAAAATATTAGGAAAAACAAAAACAAAAACATCTCCCCAATAATGGACCACCACCACCAATGGAGAATAGATGTCTTCCAGTTGAAGGAGATATACCATGATCTCCCTTTATTGGCAAAGATCTTGACAATCACACCTTGAAAAGGAAGATTGCCACACAACAATCTCCTCCGTTGGAGGAGATTGTCGAGATCTCTTCTATTGGAGGAGATCATGATGGATCCCCCCGAAAAGTCTAACCCCCTCCCTTGATGGAGATATATTTTTTTTGCTTTTTGATTGGGTCAAAAAGACCATATTGCTTTTTAAGGCTATCTGGGAGAGTTTGATTGCAAGAAATTATTTTCTTGTATTTATCTATCCAAGAATCATTTTAAAAAAATAAAAATAATAAAACACACACACACACAAAGGTTGGTCAACCGCTAATCAATTAACGAGAGGGAATACTAATACAACATTTTCAAAAGTTTTAATAAGATTCGTATCAATATGTCATATATTTGTGTATTTTTGTCAAATGTTAGAGTATCTTTTTTTTTTAGTGATAAATTTAGGTAGAATTCGTTAATTTTATAAATTTTATATTGATTTTGTAAAAACTTCTTTAAAAAATCTAATGAAATTTTGAGAAAAATAGCAAGATATGTTTTAAATTTTTTCTTCTTAAAAAACAATTTAAAATACATCTAAATTTATCACTTAAACAAAAACTGTGAAGTCAATAACTTTTAAATATGCTTAGATTTTATTAGAATTTATATAAATATGAATTAAATGCACCTAAATTTTATTGAATTCTATATAAATTTGAATTCAATACACTCAAATTTTAATAAATTCTCATACAAATCTAAATTAAATACACAGATTTTCATGAAATCCATTTAAATATTTAAATATGAATTGAATACACATAAACTTTTAAAATTTATTAAATACGAATAAAATATTAAATTAAATACACCCTCTATCTATGGTTGAAGATTCTATGGTTAATTACTATAATATATATTTTCAAAATTTATTCAGATATAAGGGCCTATTTACTAATTAGGAATCATTAGGTAGGAAAGAAAATTTATTTTTTATTTTGCGATTTGATATTTATTAAAACTTACTGAGAATCAAACTATAAAAACCCCACACATAATCCAGAATAAAGTCCCCTTGGAAAGGAAACTTAATTTTATCCTCTCACTTAAGGAATCAAGTTTCCTTGATTAATTATCTTTCCAATGGAACTTGATTCCATTTGATTTTATTTTGGATTGATAAATGTGCCCTAAGATTTTATATACACATGTTTTATTCATTGCACATCCAGTTAATATAAGTTTTTGACTTTTTTCTTGTAAATTCATTTTATATGGTATTTTCATGAAAAAACAAAAGTTCTCATGGACTTACTTCTTACAAGATAATAATAATTATATAAGAATCAATCAAATTGTTATTAAGGTTTATAAAGTTTACTTATAAAACCATAAATGTCTTTATTTAATGATTTGATGATTGTTTAATTAGTGAATTAACTTGAGAGCGATACCTTGGTTTTTAATTGAATCGAACTCTAATTGAATTAGTCATGTAATTGCAACCTTGTTTTGATAAGAAAAATTTGAGTCGCGCTTTTTGTATTAAAAAATAAAAATGGAGAGAACTCTCTTCAACTATGCTTGCTTTACGCAAATTTTGGCACGAGTTGCCTGCTACTTACCCTAAAAATATAGATATTACAATTTATGAAAAGGGTATTCTTACCTTTGCACAAAGGCTAAAGAGAAGGGTTGCAACTTGCAAGTTTCTTACCAAAACTTAATTTATGGGCAAAAGGTTTAGCGTTCAATCGATCAGACATATGGTCGATAGTTTTTTCATTTACTATTGTTGCGTGATTCTTTAGTGAAAAAAAAAAAAAAAAAACATAGATTTAAGAAATTAAAGGTCCATCGAAATATGCCAAGATCATATACTATATATGCAACCAATATATCATTATATCCACTTTTATAACAATGAGGAAAGATGTCTCCACAAATGCTGATAAATAAATATGGTAAAACTTAAACCCCTTATCATTAAGGTGAATAGGGAAATGTATATACTTGAAGTTAAGAAAAAATGCACAATTGTTACCTAAACTTCGAGGAAATTTTCGCACTAATGCATGCATTTAGCAATTATATTGTTTCATAAATCATGAAAATTAAATTGGATTTGTTATATATTCTTGCTAGATAACGTCATTGACTCATTGTAACAAGAAAAAGCCCTTCATCTAGATGCTAACCAAGTGCTCAAAATTAAGCAATGGAGCAAGTTATACACCTTTGCTGTTTGGCTACTAGGTGGTGAAAAGAGACTCTGAGCACCAATCACTTCCTTAGACAAGGGATGAAATGGGTTTTAGATCTGTAAGTACTTTGATATGCAGGCTCCATGACAAGAATTTTATTATTTCAACTTAAGAGATAAAAGCAAATGTGGGTAGCCTTTTCGCACGGGGAAACTATTTAAAATAGGTTAATTGAACTAGTGAAATCGACAAATTACCCCATGATATATATTTTTTAATTACTGTCGCTAGACCAAAACATTATCGGGATTAACTGAGATGAGACTTTAAAGTACGGTCTGAATTTCTATTTCCAAAAATAAGAGAAGACTATTCACACAGAGTATGAAACTATTCATATATTGGTGGAAGATGTGCAAATCGAACCCAAAACCTTAGACAAGGCAAGAGTTGAGAGGCGCCAACCACCAAGGCATACCCACTTTGCGCTTCTAAACTCAACAAATTACCCCATTATTTGATTAAAAAGATTTGAGTGTTAATTTTTTGCTTCTATGATAACCCTTTTTTTTCTCTCTTTTAAATAAAAGACAAAGTTTAGAGAACACAAAATTTTGTTATATATTTGTTTGTCAGAAGATCTATTAAGGTAGGGCATGTCATTGACTCATTTCAATTTTTCCCCTAGCTGTTCTTATCACAGGGTATGCCTGTACGTGGTCCACCATCTTGCTTCATTGCTGGTATTTTGAGAACTAATTGTGACTCAGGAAACAAAATCTCTGAAATATGTTTAGTTTATTTAATTATTAAATTCTATTGAATTAATTTTTCATTCTCAAGTTTGATTTGAAATTCAGACCATATTAATAATATGATTTTACTATACAATGTGACTTATATACATTAGATTTTAATTAAATTAGAAATGTTAAAATAAGAGTTGAAAAAACTTATAATAGATCCTTGATCCAATAATCCGTGTACTTTACAACAATAAAATCCTCGGATTTTTAGAGTAAAATATGTTTTAATAAACTTTTATTCCAAAGTATTTTTTTTAAGGGAAAAAAAAAAAAAAAGCTCTTTTTAAAAAGTTATAGAAAAAAAAATTGACAAATTTTAAGAAAGGACTATTAAAATTTAGAAAACTGTATCATTCCTTACAAAATTATCCATATCTAGCTATTTGTGATTAATAACATAATAAGCAAAACTAATGGATATTTAATAATTAGTTCCACTATATAAATCATCCATCCAATTCAAATTTTTGTAACGGCTCTTAATTATGATATGAATAACATCATCCTCATTCCACATAGATTTCATATCTTAACAGCGGAATTTGTTTGGTCCCTACCACTGGAAGTTATTTTGTATCGGCCAGTACAACTTGATGCCTGGTAGAAATTTCGCTGATTGCAACCTTTTAATTGCAAATTATTGAATTTGTGAAGACATTTTCAATTTTCAAACCCCACGTGATCCAATAGTCCAAGTAATAGCCTAGCTAGAGCCAATACCAGCTTATTCTGGACTAGTTTATTTCACCTTCTTCTTTTATTTATTTATTGAAATATTACTACTTAGTCCCTATGTTTTCTCGGGAAAATTGCACTGATACCATTAACTTTAATTGAAATTGCCCCTGTATACAAAAGATCCTTTAATTTTACAAAACTCCCCTGGACCATTCGTTGACCACAGATACAAATAACTGTTGCCTAGCTTTTCATATGAAAAGTCAATTCTACCCCTTACCTTCAATCCGAAAAGTCATTTTTATCCTCATTCTATATTAAATGAATAAATTGATTCTATTATATTTAAATACCTTATAAAATATTGAATAAAAATAAATTTATAGAAAAAAAAAGATTAGATAATCTAAAAACCAAAATTAAATTGATAGAGTTAAAAAAAAATATAGATTAAAGAAAAAAAAAACAAAAAGAATCTAGATCGTATAATTGGGTTCGAAACTTAGAAAACCCAAAAAATAAAAAATAAAACTTACAAACCACCATTTTCTCCTAAATTAACAAGTCCTTCCGCAAACCTTAGTACTTCATGAATGATCTTTTTCTTACTCTCAATAAAATCTCTATTTCGTCAATCACCATTGAAACCAACGCACTCCACCATAAGTATCATAGCACACGTCTCTATAGAAAAAAGAAAATCCAATAATTCATCGATAGTGGAAAGACTCAACTATCGATCGAGCAAATGTGATCTCCATGGCGGAGATCACACCAGATTTAGAGATTAGTGTGACCTCCAACCTTGGAGATCACACTTGACCTCCAACCTTGGAGATCACACTTGATCTCCATGTCATGGAGATTGACAAGATTTTCATTGTTACAGCTTGAAGATTTACTAATCTAAGTAAAGGAGATCAATCAAATCTCCTCTGATAGATCATATTGATTTGTTGAAGAAAGCATATATGTTCAATTGACTTCGAGATCATATGTGGTCAATTTTCATTATTTTAAAAAATTTTCTAATATTATTTTTATGATTTGTTGTTAATTGTAAAAGGTGATATGGCTAGTGATCATTGACTCATTACTAATTTTTTATTTATTTATTTAATCTCTCACTAAAAATGATCATTTTGCCCTTATCATAATTAACTCTTCGTTAGTTAATTGTTTGGCCAATGGAATCCGAGGATGTTTACATAATTAAAAGATTTTTTATATATGGGTGTAATTTTATCTAAAACTAGGGTATTGTGTAAATTTTTCTATTTTCTCATGTCACCCAACTGGTAAATCTGGATAGATTTAATAGAAATACATCGTGATCCCTAGCTTATCGCAAAATGTCACATTTTACACTATGCATACGAATTGGTCAATTTGGTCAACTTTTCAAAAATAAATCACTTTAATCCTTCTTTTAGTTAATAGTCAGTCAAATATAATGACGCCAACGGTAATACGTATTTTCAGTGTGCCATTCTTATAGATATTAAAATTAATTGATTGAATATTTAAATTAGAAGTGATGTCAAAGAGAGATTAAAAGAGAGTTTTGACCTTGGTTGTGAGTCATGAGTTCGTTAAGGGTCGATTAGAAGCTCATAGCATGATATGATTTAGAGGCCGTTTATTTTTTTCACTTAAAACTTAATAGTACTGAATTGCACCTATTAAAATGTTTTCGTTTGTTTTTTTAAGTTATCAAACCACTTAAAACTTAAAAAAAACAACTGAAAAAATTAAGTAAGAATTTTTAACTTTTCACTTAATTACAAATCACTTCATGACATTTAAAATTTTTAATTTCAAATCTATCCTCCCCAAAATAATATAATTTCAAATTTATCATAACTTTACGTTACTCAAATTTTCATTTTTTTTTCCCTTGATATTTATATAAAATATATTTGACAAGTAAAACCTAAATACATCTCATTTCAAATTGTCTTAGAATTGAATTAATATATTTTAATTTACAATTTAAAAATTTATTTTTTTGTTATTTTCTTAAATATATTAATATATTTAAATATAAATATGACTAATACTACTATTTTTTTAATCCTATTTTAATTATTAATATGTATATAAAAAATGTTTTAGAATTTATTAAATTATTTATTTTTAAATATTTATATTAAATTAATTAAAATTACATAACAATAAATATTAGAAAGAGTATAAATGATAACTTACTAGTTTTTAGATAATTTTAAATTTAAAAAATAATTAAGTTTACAATATATTAAGAGATAAGAGAAAAAATATATATATTATTTACATTTCAGATTTCAGTTATTATTCAGTCTTTAATATTCAATAGTACTATTTAATCTTCGAGGAAAAAAAAAAAAAAAAAAACCCTATTAAGTATGGGACCCGGCACAGGGCCAGCTGAAGCGTTAGAATGCTCACCAAACACGGAAATGCAATAATGGCGTTGTGTACTCTTCCACCAGCTCCCTGGTTCGAATCCCTACAACACATTTATATTTGTACCTTTTTACATTTGCCATCCAACCCCTCGTCTGCACTTCTTTATATATATTTACTGTTTAACCCTTATTTTTAACATTTATTTATTTTTTATAATTTATACACATTTATTATTCAACCCCTCCTTTATACATTTACTTTTTTATATTTTTTAGCAAAGCTAACCGCCCAAACTTTTAAACTCAACATATTTTGACTTCATAAACTTTTATATCTTATCACAAACCATGAAAAAAAAAATCCTAAATTCTTAATATACAACCACCAATAAATTTAAAAATTTTAAACTTTAAGTTATTATATTCAAATTGTCCATTGTCATAATTTAATTTTTTAATACATTTTTTCTTACTTTTCTAATTTTACTTTATTTAGAATCAATAAAAATTAAAAGTTCACATAGTTTATAAATCATTGTATAAATTTATTATTATTCATTATAAATACTTTTTTATAAAATTACACTAAAATTGTTTTCTAATAAATATATATGTTTCGTGTCTTATTTAAATTAATAATTTTTTAAGTAAATAATAAATTTACGTAGTTTATGTTTATGTTTATTTTTATTTATTTTAATGATTTGGTTAGGATGTTTAAGCATAAGACTATTTACTTTGCTTAAGTGTTATATATATTTCATTTTATTTAAACTATATTATATTATCGAACTTTATTTTACATAAAAACATTATATATTTAGCATGACTATCAATGTTTTTATTATTGTTCATGTGTACCCACCTCCCCCTCCCCCAAAAATAATTTTTTTGGATCCATCAATGTTAGTGTACATTTGATAAAACTTACTTACTGATTAAAAGTACTTTTTTAATGCTAAAAACTCTACATATATATTTTTTTTTATGTCGTTTAGTTGACATCTCAATAGAGCTTTTAGAGAATTAAAAAAACTAAAAAAAAAAAAAATTACTTGGAAAAGCTTAAATTTTTAACTTTTCCAAATAGATATTTTTAAGCTTCTTTTAAAATATTAAAATGTTTAATATACCTCTATTTTATTTTATTAATATTCATATGCCTTTATAACCCTATTATACTTTCTTTATAAATATAAATACATAGTCTTAACTTTCATTCACTTTTTATTTCATCAAAATATCTGAAAACTCGCCTTTAACTAGTAAATTTTCTATATTTTATGGGTTTTTTTTTAATTGATTTTGGCTGATAATACAATATTTTTGTTATTGGTTCATAGATATATATATATATATATATAACACCCTATTACACTTTTTTTATAAATATAAACACATAACTTCCACTTTCATTACCTTTTATTTCATAAAAATATATGAGAACTCATTTTTAACCTATAAGTTTTCTATATTTTGTATTTTTTTTAAATTGGTTTTAGCTGATAATGTAATTTTTTTGTTATTGATTCATTGATATATATACATATATATATTGCAATTGATATTGTTATTGGTTCATTGATATATATATATATATATATATGCTACAATTGGTTATTAGTTATTGCTTCGTTGATATATATATATATATAAATATACTGCAATTGGTTCAAGTGGAAAAAAAAAACAAAATCTTTTTAAATAGAGAAACAAAATCAGCCCACAGATCTAAAGTGGATGCAAGTGAACTTCACAATAACCATGAAATGGATAAAAAAAAAAGAGTAAAGAAATACGACATATTTATTTCTTAAGACTAATTAAACCAAAAGTAAAAAATTGACGAAGAACAAATAAAATCTTTATTACTATTTTGATTGATTAATTTTTTATGATTGATGTTGAAATAATTACATTTCTAGAATAAATATACTAATTCTCTCTCTTATATTCTTTTTGGTAAATAAATAATTTAAAAGTATTTTAAAAATAATTTAACCAAACAGTTTATATTTTAAAAGAGCATTTTTAATTGACAATCAAACAATCAATAACTTTATTTTAAAAAATCAATTTTCAAAAGATTTACTTCTAAAAGAACTACTTAGACAAGTTATACCAAAACGAAGTCTTAGTAAGGTTCAAATGCGAGTTTAGGGCTTAGTTGTAATAAGAGTCTAGGAAATCTAAGAGAATATAGAGTGTGAAGTTGTAAAAATTTTCTGTACAGTTCTATTTTGGATTTTCCATGTAAAACATTGTGTTTATATGATTGGATTCTCTCTTTCTTGTTTTTCATTTTAGACATTATAAACCTTGTGGATATTGGGCATGACTTCTGTATAATTTATTTTTTTCATAACAAATGGTACTAAAGCTCGGTTGCCTTGTATCGAATTTGTCCAAGCAATCGATGTTGAAAAATCAAATGGGAAAATCTAGTTTGGAAATAAGCACGGGTTAATTTGATACTGATGCAAGATATGCTATAGAAAAGATTCCAATGGTTGAGAAACTCTCGGAAAGACAAACGTGGGGTTGCAATTTCACCAATTTTTTCAACATGTGCCAAAAGAAATCTTAGGACGAATTATTTTTAAGTGGTAGCTTTATGGTAGGGTATTAGAATTCTTTGGCATATGGAGTCACAATTGTTGGAAAAAGGAGGAAGGTTGTGAAGATTCTCGACAAGGTGGTTGTGGCTTGTTGGAAATTGGCTTATATTCCCTAAAAGCCCAAGTGAACTTGGATTGGTGCGAATAATGGTATTGGAAAGAGGAGCTCGGGTGTTTTTGAATAAGAGTACTGGAGGATTAAGTTGGATTGCTTTGGACCAAGGTTCAGCTTTACTTGGGACCGGGGCTAAGTTTTACTTGGGACCAAGTTTTCTCTATATATTAATAGTGGTTTTTCTATTTGTTTGAAGACAACTTGGAGAGGGCAAATCTAAAGAGACATTGGAGAGACACCACGAATATATAGAGCACAATCTGCTAGATGTGGCCATGAGCTCGATAAGGCTCGATTGCAAGTTTGGAGCATGATATGGCTTGGATGTGAGTCAAGGGTTTTGGGTTAGTCCTAATTTGGGGTTAGTGAGAGAATAGAGTGTGCAGTAGTATAATTTTTTGCATAGTTATAATTACTTTCTTGTTCCAACGTTTGTGTTTTTTTCCCTATTTTAGATTTTTTACAAAAAGACTTATAGTTGTATAATTGGATTCTCTTTGTCAGATTTTCTATTTAGACATTATTTCCTTTGTAATTTTTTATTTTAATTTAATATTTAGAAATATAGAAATCTTAAATATAAATATAAATTAAAATGGAAAAACGTTACTCTTTGGTCTCCTCCACCTTTAGAGGTTGTAAATCGATAGATAGAGAATTAATCTCTAAGAATGGAGTTTTGATGTCTTTTGCAATGGAAGATGCTGTCTCCAGTCTTTTTCATGAAGGAGACTATAATCAAACAAAAAATAAATAAAAATAAACAATATTAAAAATATAAAAAGTAGGCTTAGTAAAAACATAACCAATCACCCGAAGAAATTTTTTTTTTTTTTTTAAAAAAAAATACATTAGAAGGATAAATCGACAAAAAACAAAACTACAGGAGGTTTTAGGTGTCAAGTGTATTAGCTTTTTTTTTTTTTTTAATGGTAACTAATACGGTATCAGATTTTAAAAAGTTTTAGTTCAAACCCACTCTTCCTTTTTTATCTCGAATTTTTGTTACACATTTTATAATGATAGAAAACATTTAGCATGTATCCAACATAGTTTTCTGTCCACATTACACATGAGTGAGTGTGTCATGTGTAAATTTTAAGTTTTAAATACTATAATTGAATCATTTCCTATCAAATTAAATTTTTGAGTCAATAGTAAATAATATAAAATAGAGATGTCATAATAATAATATAACATATATGATAGAGATTAATATGATAACATCTCATTGTAAGTCACACACTCAAAATGATGAAATAGATGCAACTTTGAGTTTGAAAACTAAGTCATCGAGTAACAGTGGTTGGCAACAGAATAGAGATAGGGAACACGGTTGAAAATAAAGAAGTGATTAAGCAACGCTGGTCAACAGTAGAATAGAGACAGAGACTGGGGCGATAAAACAGACACTGCATGTAGAACGATAACAAAACAACGATACGTGCAATAGAACGGAGATTACACATAGTAAAACAAAGATCGCAACAGTAGAACGGAGATTGCACATGTTATGGCAGCAAAATAGAGACTGCGTGCAGTGAGACAAAAACTACAACGGAGCAATTAAGAACAGACGCAACGGACGACAATAATAAACTTTGATACTATAATAAATAAGAATAAATTATGTATTTCATTATACTTTATAATATACAAAGTGAAGTCTATTTATAGACAAAGCGAAAAATAAAATAAGTAGGTAAGTATTCTGTACAAGATAACTAAAATAATATATTAACTATACAAAAGATGTGTTATGACGTACGTAGAAGAAATTGATACGGTGAAATTTGGGGATACGACAAAATAGGGAGATATAGATAATTTTCCATAAATATTGTGGAAGCCACGTAAGATCCACATGTCTTTATCGTTTTCCCGGAGCCAACCGCTGCGCTGCCTTTCGAATAAAAATCTGGAGCCCTGTTGTCGTGTGTTTGGTCCTCCCTCTTATCACTGGAAATCGGCATCATGCATTTTGAATTGTAAGAGAGTTATTTGCACGTCCAATGGCGAAAACATCAGAGAGATTTTCTGCGGATTTCGTGATGGGAGGGGTGGCTGCAGTAATGGCAAAAAGTGCGGCAGCACCGATTGAGAGGGTGAAGCTTTTGCTGCAAAATCAAGCAGAGATGATCAAAAGAGGACAACTCAATAGACCTTATGTGGGTGTTAGCGATTGCTTTAAGAGGGTCTGGAGAGAGGAAGGTGTCCTGTCTTTTTGGAGAGGTCACCAGGCTACTGTCATCAGATATATCCCTACCCAGGTATCCATTTCTAACTATGTCTCCTGTTTTTGCATTGTTTATTTCTACAACATCACGCTTTTCTTTTCCTTTTTCTTTTTTTCCTTCACATGATGCTGCAGTTTTGGACATTGATTTTAATTATATGTTGTTGTAAATATGAGCAGGGGTTTTATGAGTGTAGAACAATGGTGTCTTTTATCTCTCTAACATTTTGTTGTTCCGTTTAATCTTATTGTTCTTCAAACATTTTCAATTTCACATCATTAGGTATAGCAATTTTTCAAGTCGAAACTTGTGTCTTTCATTGCTGAGGTAGGACACTTCTAATGGCCCTTTGGGGGGGTGCAAACAATGTCGGATTTAGGCATATAATATGTTGATGGACTAACCTACGTGATGGCTCCAAATACCGTTGTCTGGACTCCATTTTCGCAAATCAGATTTTGTTTTTCTTATTAAGAGAGTATTTCATAACTTATTAACTTGTAATGGGAATTTTCCATTTTAAATGCCATTTGTTTGTTGGGTTCTTTAAGAAAAGATCTTTTAGGATTAGGCAATAACTTAAGATTTAGGTAAATTTTGCCTTATTGCGGTTGTTCTACAAGTGGTAGATTTAGTTGGGTTAGGTTTGTTTTTTGGTTTAAGCAGACATCATACAAGACTCCATTGTTACTTTTTGATCATAACTAATAAAAATTGTTCCTTTGGAGCAAGTTTCTTTGTTGTGGATTCTGCTATTATAGCTTTCATTTTATCAACTGCTCCTCAGTGTAGCAAGTCATCAATTTTCTTTTAATAAATTTAGGTATGAGCTTAAAAACAAAGATTTTTACTAACTTATTATGATATTGTCCTTGTTCTTTATCTTATCAACAAGCTACAATTAATGTAGTTTAAGGTGGTGTTATGAGGGGTTTTTTCACATAGGCAGTAGTATTCTTGATTTGATTCACCTGGATGGCTTTTCCCTTGGAGATTCTTTTGCAATTAATAGTTGTATAAGAGGGAATATGCTGGTGCTGTTATAAGCTTATTAAGCTTCAGAAAGTTTCATGGACATGGAACACGTGTCGGGGATGGAAAAGAGCCAGGCCTTATTCTGACCTTTGAGAACTGGTTCACTCTGATTTGGTTTTCTTCTTTGATCTCATTTTTATCAAGCATGATGCTAGAACTCTTTTTTGTTCTCTTCTGATTAACTAGTTTTTTGGCTTGGGCCGGCTTTCCTTACAGATTATAAACATTAAAATGAGGTGGTCTTCATGGCTATATTTTGGTTTAAATTACTCTTACTAATTTCATTAACGCATTAACTTAAAATTAGCTGGTCATGTCAGTGCAAACGGTGCCATCAGTGACAGTGACATTATGTGCACAGTATGCAACTTCTAGGGAGCATTATGACCAAAGCATCCTTCGTCGCTTAAAATAATGGTTGGTGGCAATTATATCATTCTTCCATTTTGACTTGACACTTTTTGGATATTGAACTTTGACGAGGTTCTTTACACACTAATCAAGACTTCCAGAACTTACTATTTGGAAGAATTTTCAAATTCACTCAATTGCGGACAGCTATTAATTACTCTAAGATCCAGATTTTGCTATTATATATGTTTGCTTAACTGTCCCATAATAAACATTTTCTGCACATCATAAACAACATATCATCATCCCTATTTGATTTCTGTGATTACTGGACACTCAAATTGCATTTAGTCAACTTATAAAGGCAATGGTGCTTACCTGGATATCTAGTGTGCCTAAAGTAGTGTGACTATACACTAATCTTAAAGAGATGCTATTATGTGCATTTTAGAACAGTATGTGTGCTGATATATTTACAAATTATGAATGCGACATGATGAGCATAACATTGAGCTACTAGTGGTAATGGAAAGAGTATTTGTTGTCATGTAATGCCTATGGGAAGGGAATGTAATTTTAACGTTGAACATTTGATTTACTTGTGCCTTTAAAACAGGTATATATCTTCTGTCTTTTATTAAATTGCTGTTGTGTTAGCACATAAAAATAGGTTGAGTTGCTGTAATCATCTTGTACTATAATGTCAAAACTACCAGGAAAATAATAAAAACTAATTTGCTAGCTGCTTTGAAAGCAGCAGTAGCATACTTATGCTCAAAGGTGCTTACTTAAGTACATATTTATAAGTTTAAACCTTTCCCTTTGTAATTTCATGCCATGTGCATCTGAATTTTTATTTATATAAGCTTTTAGAGGATGTTAGTGTGTGCTACTGGTATGTGGTTTTTTTTTTTCTAACTCAAATGCTTTGGGGTGTGAAAGCATTTTTTGATGTAATTAGCTGGAATACTTTATCGTGAAAAATTCTCATGGAAAGAGGAGGAGCCTACTTGTATAAATCTGTTAATCCTCTTGAACATATCCAACACAAATAGTTAAACCACAAGAAACTCCATAGGTAGAATAGTTTCAAAGATATATTGAAAATTCAGATCTATAATTGAATAAGCGATCAATGACATTCACATTGTATTTTCAATATATTCATGGGTGAAAACATTGTTATCAATCTAGATTATTGTGTTAGGTTGTAACTTATACCCTGCTCTAATTCCAAAACTTTCTGTTTATAAATGCCATTTCCTTTATCCTAGCTTCAGACCTGCTAAGCAGAAGTAAACAGGTTATAAACTTGCGAAACACTCTCTAGTTATGTAGGAAACTCCAAATGGCTTTATTTTATTTTATTTTTTTGTTTGAGTTAAGACTAGTTACTGTTAAACTTTTAATAAAGTGTTTAAAAATTGTGCCTGTTATCTCCTTTTTCACTGCTTGCTCTGTAATCTTTTGCATACACTTGTATTATTACAGATTTATCTTTTTTCCCTGTATTATGAATTTCCATGGCATTGGAAGCATTTGGATCATCATAAACAGTAGATATTATGTTTGTTTTCTTCGTCCTGTTGATTAAGTGATACATGGTCACTTTAGGATTCATGTTTTTAACCTAGGGTGCAAACTTTATAATAGTGAGACATTTGTGCTGGCATTTGAGGAGATTTTGTTTATTGTTAATTGCATCACCCATGTGAAAATACCATATGTTAAATCATTGTCAAAGAGAACAAGCTAGGAGATGTGGGAAACTCAATCTGAAAAGAAGATTATATTATTCTGCACTATTCTTTAACTTTGCCTTTTCATTTCAGGCTTTTAATATTGCATTTTAAAACGAATATTGTCCTCGTGCCTAATTCTATCATTTAACAGACGTTCGATTGTCCATAGGCTTTCAACTTTGCATTCAAAGGTTACTTCAAAACCCTTTTTGGTCGTTCAAAAGAGAAAGATGGTTACATTAAGTGGTTTGCTGGGAATGTGGCTTCTGGGAGTGCTGCTGGGGCAACAACTTCATTATTTCTCTACCATTTGGATTATGCACGTACTCGATTAGGCACTGATGCCAAGGTGTGCCCTGTCACTGGTCAACGTCAGTTCAAAGGGCTACTAGATGTGTACAGTAAAACCTTGTCAAGTGATGGAATAGTAGGCTTTTACAGGGGATTTGGGGTTTCAATCGTGGGAATTAGTATGTACCGAGGCATGTATTTTGGGCTCTATGACACCCTGAAGCCTATCATTTTGGTGGGGCCTTTTGAGGTAACTGTCTATACCTTATGTGGAACTTAGAACTGTGTGCTTGAAGTATCTTCAAATTCAAGAGATTGTGAATTTGTATGCGGTCTTACCTCAAGAAGGGGTTTTGATTTTAGTACGTGGATGTTCGGGCTGACGTTTGCTGCTGCTGTCTCACAAGATGTGGACCTGCTTCTGTGATATTTCATTTTTATATAATTTAATGGTTAAATTGTTTTTGAAAATCTGATTTGGGGTGGTCTTCACAAAATTGATCAACCATTCTGTTGTAAATATCATTATGTTCAAAATCATTTTTTTATACAAAGTTGCTGCTTTACATGTAACGTGTGAAGTACGGTGCTATACCAAGTTTTTCTAGTTCCTTTACATCTTCCAGTTGTAAATATCATCATGTTCAAAGTCAATTTTTTGTCTGAAGTTACTTTATTGCAAGTAACATGTAAGAAGTACCTTGCAGAATCAACTGTCTAGTTCCTTTACATCTTCAAGCCTTCTTCGAACACCAGAGCTGATATGTTCACATACTTTTTGCAGGGGAATTTCTTGGTTAGTTTTCTGTTGGGTTGGAGCATTACCAGTGTCTCAGGGGTTTGTGCGTATCCTTTTGATACTCTGCGACGGAGAATGATGCTTACATCTGGGCAGCCGACGAAGTATCGTAATGCCATGCATGCATTTCATGAGATCATCCAACTTGAGGGCTTCAGAGCACTATTCCGGGGGGTTACTGCAAATATGCTTCTTGGTGTGGCAGGGGCTGGAGTGCTTGCAGGGTACGATCAGCTTAATCAATTTGCATATAGGCACGGTTACATCTTTGAGCCACAGCAAAAGGTATTTAAGTAGAATTCTGGACTCTTTGAATTTGTAAGCTAGACTCATAATTGATTCATGCTTAGGGTTTGACAATTTAGAGAGATTAAACCTTTTAAAAAAACTGAAGGGAAAAAAAAAAAGAGAAGTGGGGTGTTGAAAATGTTAATATATTGCTACCACTTCCTCCCCAATGCATAGAGGAGTCTTACAAACTTTATATACTACATCATTTGTACAGTCAAATGAATTAATTTGTTCATTTGTGAACCGTGAAGCAATTTGCAAGACTTTAGGAATAGATAAAGAATTAGTTCAAAATTTCTTCTTGTAGAATTGATACTCCCCGTGCTGGGCATCCGTTTCAACAACTTGAGATACTTTTGCTCTTTGTCAAGACTTTCTGTACATGACTATACTATTTAATTCATTAGTAATGCTTAGATTCTTTGAAAATCTTATTAATGTGAATGTGTATTCTTTTTCTAATAATAGGGGGAATTTTATCATATTCTAAAATCATAGGATTGGTTTTTGAATTTGGTTGAATCTCAGGATTCCGAAATTTTCAAAAAAATATGGGTAATTTTCTCACTTAATGCGGGTAGATCTCTCTTGGCTCTAGGAGCAACATTTTGAACTTCCCCGATAGAGTCTTATTTCAGTTAGATCCTGACAATTGTCTGACCTAATATCAGTAGGTAAAAAAAAAAAAAAAAAAAAAAAACCTTGTGTGTCAAGTACTGCAACAAAAATCATGACATAAGGCTACAAGAACGGTCAATTTTCACACTGTCCTTGCGTTTGATTTTCAATGAGAAACAAGGTTGCTGATAGCTGGAGCTTTAATTATCTGAGCCAAAGACTTTGATTATACAGCCAGTGACTTCCATTACAAACGTGGCAATCACATTTTAATTTTATCACAATTGCAATTAATTAAGGAATTAATTGTGAGGAAAAATAAAATAAAATAAAATTAAGCCAGAAGCCAAAAGTTTTTGTGACGTTTGGTGGTGATCGAGTAGCCTCCAAGTTTAGTGCTCTTTCTCCTCACAGCAATTGTCATGCATGATGCATTTTGGATGCAATAATCCACAATGCCCCCCACGGCCTTCTTGCTTGACCACCTCTTCATGAATCTCCGCACTAATGATTTCTTTCTTTGCCCTAAGACTAACAGAGACACCTTCTGTTTCTTTGCTTCTTCCGCTATTATTGCTCCTTTTCCTTTTTCTTGCCCTTCAAGCATTACCAACTCAACTTGGACCTATTTAATCACAGAAAGAGAATATATCAAAAAGTTTTGACAGTCCATTTTATAAAATAGTATTTGGTCTACAAGATAGTTGTCATTTGTTGCATGTATTCTTATTTGACTGATAAAGATGTGGTTAACGACGTAAAGTTGCTTGACAGGATGGTCAAGCACGCTTGTGCCTTTTCATCGAAGTGAGACCAATGCAGTTGTCCACACGCAGTGGATAATTTTAATTTGATCCACTAATGTGTGGATAAATTACATAAAAATCCCTTAAATGGAGAACTTTTTTCCACTCCAATATAAGTTCCTTTCTTCCGCTTAATACAAAAGTATAATATATGTAGTATTGTGTTTCGAATTATACCTTAATATTACTATTAAGGGATCCTGATAGTTATAATAATATATTTGAAATATGAAAAGGTAAAAAAAAAATTCATTTGTAATATGAAAAAAATCATTTCGGCATCTTTGATTTGACATTGTGAACATAGAATTTAAAAGTATTTTTGACGTGTCTTGTTTTAATCCACATAGAATGAGATAATATTTAAACAAAAAGTATAAATAAATGAACAGATTAGATAAATCGTTCCTTCTTGTCTAAATTCATCTAAATAGAAAATCACTTACCCCGGGCTTTTTCATGTGACATGTGTTTTTCATAGAATGAAGTTTCTCATAAGCCCTTAAGTTAATCTTCCCATTAGAGTCTTTACCTGCACCCAAAAAAAAAAAGGAAAAAGAAAAAGAAAAAAACATTATCACCGATTAATTAGATGTAGTTTCCACATAAAATTCAAGTTTAATTATTAAAAATGAGAAATCAATTCGAATATTTTGATTTACAATACTTTTTATAGAGTTTAATTACTGATTGGATAATCTTATCCATCAATAATAATTCTTAAATTTTATTTAAAACAAAAATAAAAAAATAAAACAATGACTGAATTGGTTATAAGAATAGTTATCAATAACAATCCAAAAATTATTATTGATAAGTAAGGTTACTGATGGATAAAGTTACCTAACCAGTAAGATAGTTAAAATCCTTCAATTATTCTTCCAAGTTAGGTTCTTAACATTAACAATATGATGACTTTAACGTTGAAAATCAGTAAGAGAGATTCTATAAATCAGGATGCGAGCTCCAAATAAAAGAACAGGATTACATGCAGGTGATTGATTACATTACCTAGTGTGGAAGGCTTGGCAACAGAAACAAGAAGAAGGGTGTCGTGGCTTTGAAGAGTGTGAGACAATGCCCATTCAAGGGCCCCTTTAGCATCAAGACTTGAATCCACCACCACCATCACCTTGTTGTTCCCTCCTCCACCATAATCTATCTCTTCACCGTTGCTTAAGAACTCAACTGTCTGATCAGTTTCGATGCAACTTGCAGAGGCTCTCTTGCGTTGTAGAGATGGTGAATGGACACGAACTCGAGCCACCGACTTGCTAATGGAAAATCCGGGTGAAGGTGATCTGGTGTGTGACCGAGCCATCTTTTTGACAAACATCTAGGTGGGAAACTAGTCTATATGTATATGCATCAAAGTGAATGTTTGTGGAGGACGTTGTTGTTTGACTTGGGAGTGTGAATATTAAATGATATTCTTGTTTGTTTGTTTCGATTTCTAAATGGTGGGGCTCTTGTCCTTGGACGTGCATACCATGAAGCTGGCTGTCGAGGTCAGTACAGGTGTCAGGTATCTTGCTTAAGTCTTCTCTTAATATCGAATTAATTAATTGTTTCACACGTTTATTAGAATATATGCTACTGCTTTCTCTTCTCCATCCTTCTCAAGTTCATGCATATAAATATATTTTAAATATTATCCACGAATTTTTTATCATTTCACATTCATGAATGATTTATTAACTATTAATTATTGGGTTATATATTGCAACGTAACGTAATCACTCTTTTGTCAATCCACATACATATATAGTTTAATTAAAGCACTTTTGGGGTATATTCATGTCTATTTTTGCTAATGATATACTGATTAATTATTTTTTTTAAAAAAAATACATAATTTACAAGCAAAACATGTGAACAAAGAGGAGCTTTTGTACCAGGTTTACCAAGTGTCCAAAGTTTCATAGTAGTTCGAATCTAGTGGTGGCCATCAATATGTTTTTTTGTATATTATCGGCCCCTAATAAGAGTAGTTAAACACTCTTTTTGATTTTAAGAGGTAAAAAGTTCATAAGGTGTGGATAGTTTTATTTTCGTATTTAGTCCTCTCTCTCTTTCACATAAAAATAAATAAATAAAAGAAAAAAAAAAGTACAAAGAGGAGATTTTGTAATCTCTAATAGTAAATTTGTATAAGGATGTTTGTAATTATAATTAGTTGAGGGTGCCCGGCCGTGCAACTTCCTGCCTGTCTGATCTCCTTGGCATACATTTTGTAATCTTTTACAAGCTGTTATCTTGTGACAGACAAACAACATTCGTGTTAATTAAAAGTAATAATATTGCAGTGAAAAGATTATAATAAAATTACGGACAAAGCTAAGGAGAAAAGATGAGTTTGATGATGTGGGGCGTCATGTAAATTGGTTTTATTTTATATGTGAAGCACAAAGTTTTTGTTAGAGCGGTGAACTGAGAATGCGCATCATGTTTTTCTTGTTCGTGCAGGAAAATTTAGTCCAACTGTCTCCATGAACGACCAAAGTGACTTGCCTGCATTTCTTCAATATTTCTCTCCTTGACTTTCGTGCCAATTTCTGAAAATTATGATTTTTTTCATGGAATTGTAATACGGAAAACATGCAGCCACAAAAAAATATTGGTTGGTCCATTAAGATTAATTTGATAAATTGGACCCATAAAGTTATTCACATAGTCATCTAATTGTTCAGAAATAATTATTAAGACCGTAACAAATACAGATGAAGCCAAGCCAATTGCGTCGGTAGTTTTCAGATTGGCATTGGATTTTTCTCCACTGTTTCAGCCGCGAACATTCACGACATTTTTTTTGTCAGCAAACGGCACCGTGTTATTATGGATGGAAAAAGTGAGGTTTTTGTTTTTGAGCAAATTACAAGGCAGTTTCAATTAATTTACAAGTAGAGTTATTACAATTGGATTATCCATCATTAGTCAAAGTTTGTTAATTTTAACACATTTAAGGGTATTTCGACTTTTTTCCTTATTTTTTATAATTTATTTTATAAAAAAAAAATAGATCTCCCTTTTTTGTGAAATAAAAATATTTTTTTTTGAATAACTAAAATGATTTATAGAATCACCACCGTCCATCGCAATGATAGTATATGATGATAAGATCTTCTTTTTTTGGAACAAATAGATTTTTATATAAAAAAATTACAAGTTACAATGAAGTTGAAAGTGGATGGAATCTCCACCAACAATGCACCAGCGATCGTTGGCAAAGGAGATCCCAACTTGAGATCTCTATCGTCTCTATCTTCGAACATATGGAGACCCCATGTAGTCTCCTTTGTCCCCATTTGTCCCCATCTTTTAATTTATTTAATTCTTTATGTGGTCATATAAGTCAAACGATCATCTTTTCAAGCATTAAGGGTATTATGGTCTTTGTGTCACTTTATCAATGTCAATTATAAACTTTTTTTTTTTTACAAAAAGGGGGTAAAAGCCCCAAGGAAAAATGGAAAAAAATTAAAGAAGAATCTGAACTCTTTTACCATAAGAACTTAGAAGATGCTCTAACTATGAAGGGCATCTAACAAAGACACATTCTCCACGGATATTCCAATAGCTTTTTTTATCAACCAATCAATAGCATTATTAACATCCCGGGGCATGAAAATAATTTTAACATGCCATTCTTTCTCATAATATTCCGAATATCTAGAATAACAAATTCATAGCAAATGGGAGCAATATTTAACTAAAGAATTAAATCAATGACATCCTTACAATCTAATTCCATTAAGACCACAAAATAGAGTAAATCTCTAGTAAGAACAAGGGCTCTCCAAATCGCCCTCAATTAAGTTTCTAGGATTGTGCACACACTATCAGATATTTAATTTATAATTCGCTCTTTATTTTTTCCTTCGAAGAGTGAATCACTTTTTGTTTTTGGAAATCAAGTGAATAACTTTTATTAGTATGAAATAGAATAAAATATGAAAGACGTGTTTATTTTTTATTTATGATATCTAAATATAAATATCTGAAAGTTAATAATAAGACAATTTTACCATTATAAATTAATGGATTTATGCATATCCATTTGATATAATTCCTTCTATATATTCTTACAAAAATAAAAATAAAAAAATTTCTACATGTATGTTAAATTATTCAAATTGAATAAGTTAACTGATAAATAATACATTTTTACTACATGTATCTTATTCAAATTGAAAGAATAAGATTATACATTTTTAATTAAAAATTAAAAATAATTAAATGAATTTAGAACAATAGAAAAAGTCATTGTCTTTTTCAGTCTAGAATATCCATATATAAGAAAGCTAACGGTCTATAACAATATATATAATTTTAGGGTTATCGTTGCCCCTGCCAACACCCGCGCCGATGGCATATATCATGTCATCTATGTATTTGTTGACCTCAAAAATCGGCCAACACTTAATTAATGCAAAGTTGAATAAGTTAATTGATGATCAATAGCAATAACGGCGCAATAAAGATGTAAAGCAAAGGAAAGTCAAAGATGGAGAAATTTTTAATATAGTTCGGCTGTAGAGAACGAAAATTACATCCACATTTATGTTATTGCTTGTAGGAGAAGATAGAGAATTAGGGTTTTGTAGGACTCTCAAAGGCCAAAAATAAAAGTCCATTTTCTCTGCCTGAAGGACCCCATTTATATTGCCAAGGTTCCTTATCTTTGTACAGATAGAATGCTTGAATATGGAAAAGTTTAAAAAACTAAGGAACAAAAAATTTTAATATCACTTTATAGCAGACATACATACTTGCTAATTAGTAATACCGGAATTTGCTGAAAAATAATGATAATAATAATAATAATAATAACAATAACAGAATAAATAACCCAAATTTAATTTGCTTTATAGTTTGTCACGCGGTATTATTCAAAAGCAGTTGCTCCTCAATTCTTAAGAAGTCTTTGCTTTTAAATTTGGTTAAACCTTAATTTCTTCCTCACTTTTTTCATTCAATAAAATTCTCATAAATTACTTGTTTGACTTTTTATGTTGATCTATGGTGTTCAATGGCCTGGTATATAAAGAGATCGAGGGTTACCATATTGAAGGGTTTATTATTAATCGTTTAATTTTATTAATATCAACAAATAGCTAGAGAGGCCCGTCCAATAATCTCAGGTTGAGAAATTATATGCCAATAACATTTCCCTCATCACCAAGTGTTGATCGGACACCAAGAAAACCTTCCTTTCTTACCACGCAATCTACTTCTGAAGCTAACATATCCTTGTTTTTTGCTAGTTTATTCCACATGGCGGCAGATTAACAAACAGGTAGCCTCCAGAAGTACCTCAAGAGGTATCAAATGAACACAAATAGTACTACAACCAAAAATCCCCGAACACCAGGATGTATAATAGTACCACCAAGGGTTCTAGAAATAGCAAAGCATGACTACTCAGAATTAGACACATGGCCATATATCAGCTCTAAAAGCCAAGAAAAGGCTTCGGTGGGACGGTTGCATTGTACCAGTATCTCAATTAAAACACGAAACAACACGTGAAAGTGAATTTTTTTTTTTTTTTATAAAGCAATGATTGACTCGTACCACGCTGCATGTTTTAACTGCGCAACTTCATGCACGTCACATCCTATCGAAGCTTTTCTTCCAAAGCCAAACGTCTCACTAAAGAAAGATAAATGAGAAATTTATGGCTGCAGTCTCAAACAATATTCTGGATATATACCAAGGAATCTTATGTAAAAATTGTGGTGCTTGTTAATTTATCCACTCCATTACTTGAGAAAGTATTTTGTGTTCACATTTTATCATACGGCAATATGCGCATGCATTTGATGTACACAACCTTGTTTCTCTTAATTTCTAACATATTAAAAATACAACCCAAATAACTACTTAAAGCAGTATTTTAGTAGTCAAAACAAGTAATTTTGATAGTAAAACAAATCAACATTTGACCTAATTTTCACTTCTCAACAAGAATAAAACAACCATACAGCAATAAAACAGCTATACACAGCAATCCAATATATATACATATATATATATATGGTCATACCATTTCAAAGGAAGAAGATTGTGTAAGGGATGTAACTATATAGATGCACACCCTAACTTGTAGAGGAAAGCGCTCTTTAAATACTCACCAGGATGTAAACTTTGCTATAAAAGATTTCCTCTTCTTAATATACATCATACATACAGTCCAAGCAGTGCTTGGATATTTAGCCGCATTACATTTAATTACATGTCTTCATATATTTCCAGTGTCCACCTTCACATATTTCTCTAGCTCAATGGAAGATTAAAAGTTTAGTAAGGTAACCAAACAAGAGTTCACAAAGGAGACAAAATGAAATGATCGCCAATGAGCAAAAGAAAGAGATAATTGCACGACATACATGCAACAATGACTAGATAAAAGTTATGGCCAAATTCATGTTATGGAAGAGGAATATATTGAAGATGGTGACCAGATGAAAAATGATAGTATATATGCATGAAGGTCAAGAGAGAATCAAAAGAAAAATGCCTATGGAGATAGAAAGAGATCGATGAACAGTGGATGCTCGAAATACATCTCAATTGAAGACAAGTTATCACACTGTTGAAGTTATTGCGCTCACTTTTGGTAATTTCCTTATGAGGTTTTCGACTGTTTAAGAATAGGAAAATCTCTATAATAACGAATTATGATTTCCTCAACAAAAAGAATTTTGTGAGCTTCTAGGATCAGAAAATCTACGAATACTCTATAAATAGTGACTGAGAATTAATTTAGAGTACAACAGATATTTTTGTGAAACATTTTACTGAGTTTTCCAAGATGTGAGGAAGGTTGGGAATAAACACTAATGGATACACCGTTGGAGGACACTCTGCTAGATATTAAAATATTATGAGTCTGTCACTCCAATAGTTTTGGATTATTAAAGGAGTTGGGTTTTGGGCTTGGTTTCTGGTGATCAAGTGTGTATGAGGTATCTAGTCCTGTATCTTCATAAAAACCCAGCAATTGTATCTTCAACGGTTGCAAACCCAATTCTATTTCTCAACAGTTGCACAAACCCATTCTGCCCTATTTGTTAACTAGGATGCGTTGTTTGTTGTCCAATTTACAACTGTTGAGGAGATAGAATTGGATAAAATTTAATCCTATCTCCACTTTTATCCTAGCTGAGTGGGATAAATTAGTCCCACCTTAAACCTCTAAAATGTAAATGGGTGTGGGAAAGAGAGTAGGTTCTCCCATCCTATGTTGTATTAATTAATTATTAATTATTTTTACTCAAAAAGGTTATTCATACGTAATTACTTTTAAAGTTCAGATTAACGTGATTAAACGAGAATTAAGGATCGGAGGAAACAGAGAAAAATAGAAAAGGGCGGAGGTGACTCCCCTACACAACCTTGCCCTCATTTCACTCAAAATAGGATAGGGATGGAAATGGAGGGAAGGGAGCAAGGGTGTGGCAATCTACCACATCCCAAACCCATTGACATCCCTATCCGTGGACAAACGTATTGATTAACCCCCATATATCATATATATTTCATGTGTGCTTATGTTTTTAATCTTACTATTATTTAAGTTTGATTATATTATATTTTGATGTTTATTTATATTTCATGTGTACTTACGTTGTTAATCTTTCTATTATTTTTAGTTTGATTAGTTTATGAGGTCCCCATTGGTTGCTTCATGTTAGAGATCTAAGGTTTATTTTGCAATTTTTTCTTTTTTCACAAAATAGGTACCAAGGCCTAAGTTCTTGAAATTGGATGGCACCTACACTAGGAAGGGTTTCAAATGCAAAATTTGATATAAAAACTTAAGGAAACATTTTATCTTAAATTTTGGCAAGTGTTGGATATTCAACAAGACTAATATTAGGCACTAGGGAAAAACCAACAAAGATCCAGGTTACAGGTGGAATGATTCTCAATTGGTCATCGTGGTAAGATGATTGTTCATGACAACGAAGCTTTTGTCTGACATAAGTATTCTAAAAGGCGCTAGGTGCTAGTTAAGCTGCAACTCGACGTTAAGTGTCCTTAAGGGGTTGGAAGTTTGCTGAACAGCAATTGTTGTTCAACAACAATTTTTTTGGTTATTCTCAAATTCCCTCTAGTTAAATCTATTTACTAAAATACCCCATTAGTATATGAAAGACATTTTATAAATAGATAATATAATATTTAATAAATATTAATAAAAAATATAAATTATAAATTAAAAAATTTAACCGACTAACCATTTTAGCTCTTTCTCTCTCATCCGTCTCCTCTCTCTTACATCACCCCTCTCTTCTCTCTCTCACATCATCTTTCCTCTCTCTGACATCATCACTCTCTATTCCTTTCGCCGGCATTGCCTTGACGGATGATGCCTCTTCTCCATTTTCTCTTCTCTCTCCTCTTTTTATCTATTTATCTCTCTTCCCCCTCTTCTCTTTTCTTTAATTCTCTTTCCTCCGATCCTACAATCATTACTATTCATCTCCTTCTTTACGTCATCAATCGATCAACCTTCTCCATCAACGAAAATTAGATTGTGATAGAGATCAGACTATGAGAGGAGCAAGTTGTTCCCTTTCCTTTCCCTCTCTCTCCTCCCCTTTCTCTCTCTGATTTGTCTCTTCCCTCTCTCTTCGCAACGCCTAGCCATGGAGATCAATTTTTCTGTTAAGACGGCCATAGTCAACAGTCTAAGATAAAACCTACCTAAAACCCCAGATTAGGGAGTTTTCGAGGCTGTTGGCGACCGTTTAGCGCCTAAGTGACCACCAAACCAAAGTTTATAACATTGTCTAACATATGCTACTTGTGGTGATTTAAGTGTTGGTCATCTTGGATGAAAAACTAACCATTTGAGCTATAAGTAGAGATTCAGATCATATGTTCTTTTAAGATTAGGAAATCTCCAAATACCCTATAAATAATTTGGCTTCTAATCGCTTAGTAAATGATTTTTTATCCTAGTTTGGTTTATTATTCATAATCTATCATGTCATCAGAAATGACACAATAAGTACAATCAATAGACCTTCACGAATTTTGAAAGTAAATTTATTAGGTTCGACACAAAGTATATATATATAGAGGTTAAGGACCCAGCTATTTGATTGAATCATATGAATTATTACAAGAATAACCTATTTTATTAAAAAAATAAAAGAAAAAATAAAAGGAGATGAATATTATATTGGTTTAAAGTGTCTACATATGCAACCTTTTTATCAACGGCTCCAATAAATAGAGATTGAGAAGTTTACAATATGAAAGAGTGATATTCTAAAGTTTTACAAAGTTTATCAAGATGTGAGGAGTGATAGGTATGAACACTTTGGGCTACCGCTATTGGAGAACCGTTTAAATGGCTAGACATCACATGAGGAATCTATAACCCCATTAGTATTAGCTCATAGTAAAGGAGTATTGTTTTGGCTTGGTGTTTAATGATGAAGTGTTTATAAAGTATTGTGTTCTTATCAAGATATCGTGTGAGAAATCTATAACTCAATTAGTGTCAGCTTACAGGAGAGGAGTTTAGTTTAGGCTTTGTGTCTAATGATTAAGTGTTTATAAAGTATTGTGCTCCTATATCTTTGTATAAACCTATTAGTGTATTCTCTCTCATTTATAGACATAGCATGTACATATTGGTTGAACTATGTTTATGGTTGTGTTTTTGGTGTGCTTATTTTTTCAATTTTTATGTTGTTGTGTGTTTCATTGATATATTAGTTTTGCATTAGTTTCTTCATGCTTAGAAATCCAAAATCTAGTTTTTCTGCACTTATTTTCAACTGGAGAATGTCTACGTATATCGAAAGATAGAAACTCGAAATACATCTCAATTGAAGACAAGTTTTCACACAAATGCATCAAAGAGGAAGGTTATGAACTATGCATTCATAATACATTGAAGATGCATTCATATAAAAGCAAAACGAATTCATTAACATATGAAGAAAAATCATAAACAACAACTAAAATTGTACATTTAAATATTTTGTAAAGCACTTATCGAATATAATATTTAGTTTATATAACTAGATACATATATTTTTAGGACTATACATATCATCTATAATTAAAGACATAAGAAAATGTAACAAAACAAATTGAAAAAAAAAACTTAGTAATAAGTTTATCTAACAAAGTTTTTATCATGCGTAAGGCTACACTAGCCTTTGGGGTGTGCATCTCCATAGTCACATCACATACGCAACCATCTTATAAAATGTTATTTCTTTGGTGTTTTATGTGAATGCCCACACTAAGTTTCCAACGTAGGTAGATTTAAGCTTAAACATAACCTTAACTTTAAAGTTATCTAACTTATTACAACATTAGAGATGCTATCAATGAAATAATATCAAATTAACAAAGATATGAGAAGCATAACTGCATGCATAAATGAGAGATGAGACTCCTCAAATACATCTAGTTCTTATAAAACACATTCATAGTAACATCACAACGTTTCATTTTCTTATATCCAAATTACTCTGCATTTTAGTGTTGTGGTCATATGGGGTATACAATACATACAAAGGTACGAAATTTGCAATGCTGTGAACATAGTGATACAAACCCTTATATGATTATTATATGTTATACTAAATATCAACATTTTGCAGCAACCTCTTTACATCACTAGAATACGAGTCATCCATATATATATTAGTCTACTTTAGAATAAAATGTTGCATACATACTAAGAAGATGAGTTTGTGCTCTCTTATTCGTTAAGGTTGCGAAGCATCCATGGGGGCAAGATTGTATTAGCTCGATTTTGTGGA
This sequence comes from Dimocarpus longan, assembly GCA_022984855.1. NCBI lineage: Eukaryota > Viridiplantae > Streptophyta > Magnoliopsida > Sapindales > Sapindaceae > Dimocarpus > Dimocarpus longan. Next base: position 19,440,804 of record CM041024.1, read on the forward strand.
GTCTCATCATCATCGCCTCCGCTGGTCCTTGCCATTTGGTAAGTTGCACTACATTTAACATATTCCGACAGATCTTAGTACTTGTATCATGTGATTAGACTTGGCAGCGAAATTAATGTTAGAATTAAGATGAGAATGATCTATTTTGCTATTGGTGCCAAACAGAATCTCGGCAGTTCAATTCCCTCAACAATTTTGGTCTGGCTATATAAATGAGTAATGTTCACACACATTTGAAATCTCCAACTTAAAGAGAGTAAAAGAGAGAGGAGGCAGGGGACCACCTATTGTTTAAGGACTGAGGTGGCTGCCTTAAAAGAATAGTGGACGAGTTCGGGCCCGGATTTTGCTGCTCCCATTGTTGTTGTTGAGTCATTGTCTTCTCCTTTTCCTTCACCTAGATTTTGTCCAAAACATATACACTTTATCTTGCCCAATTTTAAAACTATTGGAACTAGAGAATACTATATTTGGAAATACAAATGAAGGATTGTTTAACCCTTATTTGTGAACATCAAATGTTACCTTTTTAGCAAGCAAGTTATTTTGCTCTTGCAATAATTTGTCCTAAAAGGAAATTATAAAGAGTTAGTCAACACCAAAGAACAACATTGAAATACTAAAGTTCAAAAAATCACATAAAGCACGTTGGACTTAATTCCTCAGTTGTCAAAATTCGACAATTTCGAAATGGAAAAATCCCCAAGACAATTTGTAAAATGTACATCTAGTTTCCTTTTCATAACTCTAGCTCATGACAGTCCAAATAATTGAAAGGATTTTAAATCCAATGCCTAAAATTATTCATATAGTTCCCTTATGTTTGATTTCCACGTCACAGATGGTGAAAAAATCACAGGCTAGCTGTTGAGCCTTACCTTCTTCTGAAGGTCCGAAATGGATTCAAACATGAGTTGGTTCTGCAATGAAGTCCAATTCAAATTAGTTTGTTGCATGTTTTGATATATCAAATTACATTTCAGAGACTTAAAAACACAATGATATTACCTTTCTTGTCCTAATGTGTTTAAGAGCAGAATCAAGCTGCTGCTCCAAACTCTGAAGTTCTTTGAGACTTAGGGAGTCAAGATCTTCACCCATGTAATGCCTGCATGCAACCATCACAAATGCATACTCCTTATAACCGTCTCGTTCATTGTTTATTAATTAGAGAACTCAACATTTATGTCCATACTTTTGATTTCTTTGCAAAACCTCCACCCTTGCTTTCAGCTTTGCATGTTCCAGAGTCCAGCTTCCATTCTGCCACATCCATAGCATTAACTAATTGATATTTTGGATCCAAAAATATGGATTTTGGATAGATTAAGAAAACAGCCCGAACTGTAACAACGTTGCATACATAATAAATTAATTTGAAATTTGCTCGGTAGATTAGACGTGTACCTGTGGTTCTACCCCATTGGCAATAAGCTGCCTATCATTATAAGAATATCTCTCATACCTTTCAAGGATACTTTCCATGCTGAAATATTGAAGGAGAAAAAATGGTGTTGTAATTGAATTTATCTTAACATTTTGACACAACAAAGAGTTCAAAATTTTAAAGAAACAAGCTAACACGTATATATGCCAGGCACAATGCTTCAGGACTTGGTTAATACAATAGTTTTGGGAGAAGGTGCTTATATATATGTAGACTATTTCGAATTTAGCAATATCATTTGGCTACCAAACTATGACTATGATCTCTTGATTAGTTTTCTTATTTTCTTTGCAAAATTTCGTGAACAGACACGAATTCCCTTGATAGAAATATGTGTTATAGGTATCTCACATAAAATCTCATAAACTTCTTCAATGCAACCTTTTGGTAAAATTTGTACCAGAATTATAACTCTTGGTTGAGAACAAGTGAAGAGCATTGACTGCAATAGCGAAAATGATAAATTCTACAAAGAACTTTTAAACGTGCTTGGATATTCATAAAATTTTATACATACGATTGAAATACTAACGAAATAGTTATTATTTGCTCCCCATAGATTTGTCGCTAGAATTTAAAATTGTGATGCTAAGCAAACGTATCGAGGTCGAGCTCTCTCCATAGAGTTGTATGAGGGTCGAGCTGCCCAATCATCTCGCACCCCCAAAAAAGGGCAAAAAAAAAAAATTGGTAACTTCGTGCAAAAGAATCTATCCCCATTAAATTAGAAGTCTTGAGAAAAAGGTTTTCCTGTTTCTCACCGAAGCAAGCTTTCCAAATTAATAGGAGCACCCCTTACATATTAAGGTTTTGTGTTGTGAGCAAAACAAAAGGGAAAGTCTTTTAAAGAGAGAGCCCTCCTGCTTATAGTAGAAAGAGTGTAGGTGTACTGCGTGGACATAAGGATTTCCCAAATTACAAAAAATCTTGCTTTTTTTTTTATATTTTTATTATGTGTGCGGTCTATGTTATTCCATTCTCTTCCTAACAGTTTAAACTTGAATAAACAAAAAGTCCTTTAAATCACGGAATGCATTTCAAGGAATGATGCCAATGACAAAAAATTATCTATGGTTCAGTCAAAAAGGGAATTTTCTAACATACTCCATATGAAGACTGACGACAAACAAGTTTAGAAAACTTAAACCAATGACCAAATTAGCAAAATATACTATACTTGAGGGTGTATAGGCTCTTGGAAGTAACATAGATTCAGAATAAAGACAACGAATACCACCACAACCATAACAATGCTACAGGCCCGCATTACAGGCGAATCGAGGTGGGATCGAATTTCTAGTTTAATATTGTAAGGAACCCCAATAGAGAAATGAAGTATATGTATGCATTTTCTGTCCGGAAAACCACTGGAATTTACTATAGCTAGTAGTGACCTTGAAAGTTTAATTTGTCTATGTTATTTGTGACCCTTTAATTTGAAATTTGTTGAACTAGTTGTAACGTGATAATCATATGTAGATAATCATGCAAATATGTGAAATAGTTTACAGTTTACAGCTACAGTAATTTCGCTTTTTTCTTATCTTGATTATAAGTTTTAAAGATTTTATGTTTCTTTTTGATATTTGCTTTTTCTATATATTCCTAATTTATCATTTAACCAAAAATATTGTGTATTTTATATAAAAAAAACAAAGGAAAAAGTCGAAGGACTTAAAATGGAGAAAGATTCTCTACTAAATTCTTGTTTTTGTGAAGTTTTTTATAAGATGAGTTTAAGTTTAAATTATACATAAAAGGGAGAAAATAAAACAATTTAGACAGAAAATCATTACTCCTTAAAAAATGATATGCCAACCAGCTCAGAAATAACTGAATAGATTAGCAAATAATTAAACAAAAAAAAAAAAAAATCTTTGACCATATTGATTGTGATAAAAGGTTATTGATGCAGATTTTAAAAATACGTTGAATACTATAGAATATTGATGTGTATAAACATATGTTTCACGTAAATGGAGTCCATAAATTTAGCATCGCACGCAAACATTAGGGAGAGACTTTTAAACTATTGTAATTAGTACTACTGCTACGAACTCGCCTGCACATATCTACATTAAGGGGAGATCATATAATACAAACAAATCACATTGAATATGCCAATCGTGCCAACAAACAGCCGCCAATAATTGCACTGTTTGTAATCAGTTAATAAAGTTCACAGTGAATGACAGCTCGATTGTGTCTTGGAAATTTACTAAAGCTAATCTAAGTCATACACAAACATAAATGTGAGAATTCATTTTTTGTTTTCTAAATCTACTCTACCTAATGTTCAATTTAATAAATACGGGTTGAACATTAAATATAAGTTTATAGCATCGTGTTAGAATGACTTTACTGTAAATTTACCGGATATATTATACAATCAATTTCATAATCAGTTAACGAAATATGCAAATTTATAATCATATCTTGGGAATATGATATTTTTACCAATACGGATTTAATATATTGGAGATATAACAAGCGATTTCTCCCAAAAAAAAAAAAGAAAAAAAAAAGAAAAACTAAATAAACCAAATGTGTCAAAGTTATTAGAAATCATCAAAACTTATGAACAACTTGAAATTAATATTGAAAAACAAATAGACCAAGTTCAACAACTTATTAGTGCAACATGGTTCACGGCGTCGTGAGCGAGTGACTAAAAATAAGCCAAGTTAGCAAGTAATTATGGGCTTAATAACTCAAGGCCCTCGTCACAACTGAAGGCCTGACATACATGCGAAACATATAATACCATTTTTTTCGAAGAACAATGATTTAAAGCTTTATCGAATTGTGTGCCTGTGTTTTAATTTGTACAACCATATTTTTCTTATGTTTAATTTAGCCAATCCAATATCTCTCTCTTTCTTCCATATAGATGTAGTTTATCATAGGTATGATTTTTGGTATTTTCAGGCAAAAAATACATGGCTGTTGCATGAGAGAAGAAAAGTCAAAGAATAAAATTGCAAGATTAGTTTAAAGCCTAATTTTGGGCAGTCTCCAGATTAACCAGCTACATCAGAAAAGACAAAAACAACAACAAAAACATGACTACTTCTTGGCAACCAAACAACGGTCTAAACTGGAATGGGAGTAATAGGTAGTAGCCTATTAAATCTAACGGAGATTTCATCACTGACACTTGCACAAACTCGCTCACTAGACAGGAACTTCGAGCCAGTCTTTGCATCTTTCAACGACATAAGCTTGTCTACTGACTGATGACTAGACAAACAACATTTAATGTCATGTATATGAAGATGAACACAAACAAACAAACAAACAAACAGACAAAATCGGAATCCAAGAATTGAAGAGAGATAGAGAGAGAGGGAGAGAGAGATATACCAAGAATCTGTGGCGTATTCAAAGAGCTTTCCTTTGTTAGAGAAGACAATCAAAGCAACCTCAGCATCACAAAGCACAGAGATCTCATTAGCTTTCTTCAACAAGCCAGACCTTCTCTTCGAGAAAGTCACCTGTCTGTTGATCTTGTTCTCTATCCTCTTCAGCTGCACCCGACCTCTCCCCATGATGATGATCACAAACTCAGACCCCCACCACCACCCCACCTCACAAATGCAGAAAGAGAGAGAGAGACAGAGAGAGATGGATGTCTTCCTACCAAAGTGGCTTTGATTGTGGAAGCAAATTTGGAGGGGTCTGTGTCTGGTGTGTTGTTTTTGTGTGTGTATACACAAGAAGAAAGAGAGTCCGAACATGAGAAAAGCGAAAGATATATATAGAAAAAGGCCGAAACAGCTTTGGAAAAACAAAAGTGGGTTTGATGTTCATGGGTGGTTTTGTAATACCAGGCCGGTTTCGTCAAAAAACGTTGTCGAGTTTCCATTGGTTGAAAGTACTGCAACAGTCGTTATTGTCTGCTCTTAAGCCCACACCCACACCCACACAATCACAGACAAACAAAGGTTTCTAAAACTGTCCGTACACATAAATATCACACATACAATAATAATAATATATGATAAATAAAACTTTATATATATTTATATAAAAGATAAATAATTTATATCCTCTATTTTGCTACATACTGTTTTATAGGTTGGCGACGCTGACTGAAATATTACTAGATTCTGCATGTGTGGTTGTTTCTTGCCAAACCTGGATCATCTAATTCTTATGTCATCATCACACCCTTTCTTTTTTTATTTTTTTTTTCCTTTTTTATTCCATTTTATATCGTTTTATGTATTACATTTGAATAAAGAATTTCTTTTTCCGCTCTCAAGTGTCCATCTTTCTAAAAGCAAAAAGGATAAGGTTTGAGTATTAAAGTCCATCAAGCATGGACAATTTTCCCGCTTAATATAGCAAATGGACAATTTTTTCATTTAATATCGAGTTTTTTAGGAGTAATATTTCAGACCACAAATTAAAACCTTATTTCAGATAAGTTCTGATAATTGTTTGATTTAGTGTTAAGAGATCAAAAATATATATATATTCTTTTTCGCAATCACTTGTACACCTTCCTATCCACTTAATAATGGGATTCAAATTTCCTAACAAATGTATTTTTTTAAAAAATTTTTGTTGATATTTTGTCTCTTATCGAGAGTAGTTGTTAAGTATATTAATAGATATTCAAGTTAAAAAATAGTGATTGATCTAGATAGAGGTTATTCTTATCTATTTAATGTCTCTCTTTCAAAATTTTAAAAATAAATTATTTTTTGTTAAATCATTTCAAATATCTTGCAGCACTTTCTTTTACCTACAGGATATTAGATATGATTCTCAACATGATTCTAATCAATAAAAATCAAAAATAAAATAAGGAGTCCTTGTTTTTAATTGGTTAGAATTTTGATTAACAGAATTTTAAGTCCAATTTTTGGTTATATTAGGAGAGTTATGATATTTTCATAAGTTTAATAACAGTCTTCCCTTTTTTCCTAACAAAATTACGACAGTACAAGCACATCACATCCTAGTATAGATACCTCCTCATTCAGTAAGATTTTAAAGGTTCAATTCCTATAGAAGTACATATCCAGGTTACAAAGATATACATGTTTGATCTTAATAAGTTACGACGGATCTTTAATTCGTTTGATAGATATATATAGTAATTCTATTATCAGCATTTTCTTACTTTTAAAGATTAAAATGAACAAATCAAATTCATCTATTATATTTGAAAGAAATAGAAGAGATAATTTATTTTAGAAGAGATAATGTAATAGATAAATTTAATTGGTTCGTTCGAACTTTTTAAAATTATGAAGTATTGATGATAAAATGACTACATATATATAACTCTACATGGTACGATAATTTGATCTATATTCTTAATTTTAGTTACATAAATGGTTAGACACAATCTTCAACAATAAAGTTAATTCAAAACTAGACGCTTCATCTAAAAATTAATTTCATGTTGTGGTACTTTTACTTAATTGATTAAGAATTTAAGATTATCAAATCCTACTTCTCAATTTAATATTTTTATTTTGTATTTGCATTTAGATACAACTAAGGGTCAAGCTAACATCAATTTAAAATTTTGAATTAATTTGTATAACTTTAATATTTATTTATTTGTTTGTTTTTAATTCAATGGTAGAGAAGAAGAGTAAAAAACAATCCTTAGATTAGAACCAAACAAATGGATAAATATTAAAATTATAATTAAATCAAATTTTCAAGTTGATTTATAATTTGCTTGGTATAGTTTGTCTACATCTCTTTAACGATGGAACCTTTTTGATTTTTGTTTTTTTCCCATCAAAATAGGAATAACTTTTTTAGTATTAAAAAAATCCTATATTTGGAAAGCACAAATTTTAAACTCTTTAATAAGCTATTTTTGATCATTTTTGATAGAATAAATTATTTCAACTACCATATTTCATCAATTTTAAAATAGCCCTTTTGAATACAAAATTATAACTTTATTTCTCAAACACTTTTTTTGTAATTTTTCAAACCATCTATGAATTCAAAAATTCTTTTTTATTTAATAATCAAACAACATTAAATGCTTTTTTATTTAAAATATCTACTTTTCTCATTTAAAACCGTATTTTGTGAAAATTTTAGTCTAAAAGATGCATTTGTAAGGTCATCTCTAATTAAGACACCATGGTTGTAACCCAATAAGTAAAGTAGACTACTTTTCATAAAATAGGATACTTTTCATATGTTACGTCTTTCCATTTTGCTTTTCATTAAATTTTCTTGTACTACTAGGTTTGATAAGAAAAATGTAGAAAACAGTAAATTACATATGACCGACATGAGGCAAAATCTTTACTTATAGAGACAACTTTTAAATTGAATGATAAACATCTCTCCTCATTAAAAGTTTGACTGTTAAAATTAATGTTTGACCATATAAAATTGTCAAAATACTTAAATACCCTTATTCCTTTAATTTAATGAAATTAATATCTTTTAAAAAAAATAAATTTAGAAAATAATTTAAAAAGAAATGCAACTCAAATGGAAATTAAACAAAAACAAAGAGACGGAGATGATAAAAAAAAAAGAAGAAGAAGAAGAAGAAGAAGATGTTCGCAATCGGATCCCCATCAACAATGTAGACCCATAATGGATTTCCATTTTGATGGAGATCTCAAGCAAAGATCTCAACCGGCCTCCTCCATTTGAGAGATGGTGGTGTGGTTTATATGGTTTGGTTATGGAATGATATGCATGTTTGGTGGATTGGTAGAGTTTGGATAATATTGGTGATGGTGGATTTGGTTGATGGTGATGGTTGTATTGTTGCATATTCAAATTCAGTTTTTTTCTTCTGGGTTTGATATTGTATGGTTTTCTTTTTGTGTTGGGTTTGGTTGGTCGATTTGCAGAAGGTGATGAGACTGTTGTAGATTGGATTTAGTTTTTTCTTCTGGGTTTGGTTTTGTATGGTTTTTCTTTTATGTTGTGTTTGAGCTCCAATATGCACAAACCCACACCTATATAAGATTGAAATTTTTGTGACTGGAATTTTGATTCTTCCATTCATGAAAGAATTTGTTTTGCTGTATGATCTAATCTCATTTTTTTTATTTCATACAAATCTCGAGATACAAATATTTATGATAGTCTTTTTTTTTTTCTCTTCTTGCCCACTAATGGACAAATTTTATTCTTTTTTTTTTCTGTTTTTTGTTTTGTTTTCTTTTACAAAAATGTTTATTTAAATTTTTTTTTATCTCTATCGTACATGACAAAGGCGAATAGTGAAATCCATTTGTTATTATTATTATTTTTTTTACAATTTTTTAATTTTTGTTTCCATATTTTAAAAGACAAAAATACTCTCTCATCAATTGATTTTAAGCGACACTAGTCTGTCAATTAAGTTATTTTTGTTTATTAAGAGTTAAACCCCGAGTAGGCTATGTGTAATGTTTTTTTCTCTTTTAAGGAAGATTATATCTAATTTATTCAATAGAAAATATTGCTCTCCTTTTTTAAATAACTGTTAAATTGAAATAATGAAAAAATATATATATTTTTTAATTTCAAATATACATATATTTATTTGTTAACGTTGGTCAATTCAACAATCTATTATGATTCTTAAGACATGACGAGATTGATTACTACAAGCATAATCAAGAATGCAAGTCCCATTATATGAGATAAATCTACTTTATTTTATATAGAAACATGATACTCAAAACTCCTATCATAAATGTGTAAAAAAATATATATACACAAACTAATTAACCTATAAGTGATTGTTAAAAAAAAAAAAAATCATATATTTTATAAATTATTACAATTAAGAGATGTAGGGAAAGAAAACAAGACTCAAAACTACTATAATCTTAAGGATTTAGATGTTAAAGGTATTTTATTGAGCGAATCACGTCTTTTTTTTTCTTTTTTTTTGTCTCATCGTTCACCATTTTTAACAAGTTCACAACCGATTCTCCTGTACAAATGCTAGTTTTCACTGAAGGAAAACTTCATTTGAGATTTGTTTTAAAATTTGCTTTGTCTTCTTTTTGGGGGAAATATATGAATTTGGTTTATGTATTTTCGATTAAGTTTATTTATAAATTTTAAAATTGTTTAAATTTATAAGTCAAAAATGGAAAATAAGATTAATAACATGAAGAAAACCTACATTAAGAAGAAAACTTGAAACCATAAAAGAAAATGAATTTTTCAAAAAAAAAAAACCTCAAATGTTAAGTCTCAATCATAATTAATTGGTTTTGATCTACACTTATTTTTTTTTTTTTACTACATTACATTTTTAAGTCTCTAATTAAGGAAATAATCGGAACCAAATAAAATCAGACATTAGTAACACACTCCTAAGAGTGGCTCCCATACAAGAAAGAGCGATCCACGTATAGGCGAGTATAGCTTATACTAACATTGATGGAGACTTAATTCCATTGCTCAAATTAAGTTTAGTTGAAGCTGTTTGTAAATAAATTTATTCTCTCTCTCTCAATTCTTATAACTTTTTTTTTTTTTGTTGTCAAATCTAATGTCTTTGTAGAAGGTTGATTTGTCAGATTTGGTTTCCATGTTCATTCCTCTTTTCATTCACACGGTTCAAATTTCTACTTTCTTTCTTTGCTTTTTGTGGTTTTCAGACCTCGTAAAAAAACAAAAAAAAAGGGATTTGTTGGCACAATCACGAACACAATTTTTCAATTTATCCGAAAACAATTATAAATGCTAATGAAATTCAAAAACAATATATATATATATACATATATATTGCTTTTGAAAAGTTAGAATCTTATCATTGAAAAATTTCCATAAAGCAAAGGAGTTCATTAAAATGTCCAAAAGTTATTATTTAATAATTTTAGTAGATTTGGTAGCAGTTCTAAGAAGCAGATGAAGATATATTTTATAAAGGGATTATGAAATAATATATTATGAGATTTAATAAACTTTTTAAATGATAAAATCATATTTATTAATTTTAATTAAAAATATATTTATATCATAATCTTAATTACATTGAATAATATTTATACTAAATACGAATCAAAATATTTTATTTTTATGTCTATTATTTCATAAATTTACAGTAATTAATATAATATTTGCCCTAAATATATATATAGAGACAAGATCGGAGGATATAAATTTTAACATAATTTTTGACACGATTTATTAACCATTGGATGAGAAAGTGTATATATATATATGTAAGGACATGATCAGATGACATAACTTTTGACACGATTTATTGATCATTGAATAAGAAAGTGTATATATATTAAGGGACAAGATCAGAGGACATAAACTTTGACACAATTTACTGACCATTAGATGAAGAAGATTTGAATAGTTTGAATCTATTCATGCCATTATATACAACTTAATGTTACACTTTATATAAATGTTTGTACTCTCCTCTCTTTTCATCATTACACAATCCCTCCTCTCTCTAATTGATATTAAAACCCCGCCATTTAAATTATATTTTTCTTATGCAGCCCAATTATATTTAAAAACTCACCCAAAAATTAAAAACAATACTGCAATGATTTTTTTAAAACTTGGTAAATTAATTATTTAAAGTATGATTTATTTTTTAAAATAGTTTAAACCAAAAAACCTTAGCACTAAAAAAAAAAAAATCTTATTTCAAAAATAATTTCTAACTAAAATAAGTAAAATAGGTTTTGTTTTCCAAAAACATGAAACACTTAGCAAAAAATAAAAACTAAAAAATGAAAGGAGACGGCCATCAAATTATTTTCTTATTAATTTTCTATGGCTGTCTTTTTTTCTTTTTTTTTTTACTTTTTCGTTAAATGTTTTGTGTTTTTGAAAAATAAAATCTATTGTATTTATTTTGGTAATAAATTGTTTTTGAAATAATTTTTTTTTAGTGGTAGTGAAAATTTTCATAGTGTAGGTTTCCTAGTTGAAACTATTTTAAATAATAACTCGTCCTTCAAATAATTAATTTACCAAGTTTAAAAAATAATAATAATTGCAACATTGTTTTTAATTTTCTTGGTGAGTTGATTTCAAAAAAAAAAATTCTTGGCAAGTTTTTAAACATAATTTAAATATAATTGAGTTGGGTGAGAAAAATATAATTTAAATAGTAGGTTTTTAATATTAATTGGAGAGAGAAGATCCGGTATAATACCGAAGAGGGAGAAGAGAAAACATTTATAGAGAGTGTAAAATGGAGTGATATACATTGACGTACATAGTTCTAAACTATTGAAATCTTCCACTTTTAATTGTTAATAAATCGTATCAAAATTTGTATCTCCTAATCCTACCTTATATATATATATATATATATATATTTATAACCAAAAAAACTAGTCAGGTTAATCAAAAACTACCAAACTATGTCTAAAAGCTTTATTTATAATTATTTTAAAAGTTACAACAATACTAAATTAACTCGTAATATATTTTAATGGTCAAAATTAAAACACTTCTCTGTCTTTTAGTCACTTTTTTTTTTTTCATGAATTACTCTTCTCCTTCATCATTAAACATCATTTCTCTTAGAATGTTTTCTTTCTATTGTCTCCCATGTTTTTCCTATTCTTCTCCACCGAGGTTGAAGAACTAAAAGCTTGAGTAAACAGAAAAACTAGCAGAAAAATTTGCAATGCGGAAGTTGTTGCCTTCTCAATATGCGATATTGCAAATGTTTTTTGAAAATAACTTCAAATTCTGTTGCAGAAGGGAACTAAATTTAGTTGAAATATATTTTAGTGTTTCTAATAATTGAAATTGAAGATGTCCTGCCAAATTCTTCTTTCTATTCTATTGATTTTAATTTTCTAAGGAAAACTATTTTTGCTTACAAAATTTTTTGAAATTATTATATTTTAATTTTGTTTGTTGCCCTTTTATGGTCGAGGAACAAGTAAAAGAGGGTAGAACACAATCATTAATTGAGAACGCTTAAGAGAGAAAGAGGGGGAGGAGAGAGAGTAGATTTAATATAGAAGAGAGAGAAAGGGAGAATAAAATTAAGGATAAATCTCATTTTGATCCCAATGCTTCGAGAAAACTTCTCTTTTTTTTAACTGTAAATTCATTTATGATTCATGTGGTCACTCATAATTATATATCATTTTAGTCTCTCTAACTAAAAGTTTAACTGTCAAAGCAAATAGAAAATGCATATTGATCATTTTAGTAGTAGATTGAAATTACCTTGTTACCCTTTATAAAAATTAATAAAAATAAATAAATATTCATTATCCATCAACATCCCTCCGGGTTCCTCACCTAATGTTATAAACATTTGAAAAATTATATTTTTAAATTAAAAAATAAAAAATTGAAATCTCTATAATCCATTAAAACTATGGATGGTAGAGATTTTTGTGAAAAATAAATAAATAAATAAATAAGAAAGTAGCTAAAATTTAAATTTGCTACAATAGGTAAAAAATATTAAAAAATATTTGAAAGTTTAGGTTTGAATCCACATCTTTAAGATGAAAATCTAGGTTCTAACCCGAATTTTTAGAGATAGAAGGCCTCGAACCCAGATCTTCAAATTTAAGTTGAGATCTAGATTGAAGATGAAGATCTAAGTACAAGCTTAATGGTTCGAACCCAAACTTGAAAATCTATGTTCGAACATAAACCTTCAATGAAGATCATTCGAACATGGATCATCAATGAAAAACTAGATTCAAACCTGGATCTTCAATCTTCTAAGATCTAGGTTCAATCCAAATCTTTCGATATTTTTATTTTTTTCAACAATTTTAATTTTTTAATTTAAAGTTTTTATATTTTTATCTATTTTGAGTTTCTAATTATACATTTAATAATTTATTTTATAACAATAATCTTCATCATTCATCACACTGTGATTGACCATAAAGATTATAGTTCATTTTTACTTTTTCTTTTAATATTTAATTTTTTAGGTTTGTTGAAATGACAAAAATAATCCTTCCTCCCTTAAAGTTGACTAATGTTTGATTGACGGTAAGAATAAAAAACGATGAACATTAAAAAAAAATATGAGATCATGGGAGTCATAAACATGTTTATAGTTAAAAAAGAAATTTTTTTAAAAATATAGGGACCAATATAATATTTTTTCGAATTTAATTTAAGAGGGGGAAGATGACAAATAGTAAATGATAATGTAATTAATCAAAACACATGATTATAATCTTGACCCTGACGTCTATCAATATCCAATGACAAAACAATTATGTAAAAAATTGTATTAAATATTATATCCTCGGTTCTACCCATAGTCCTTATTTCGTAAATATGTTATGAAAATTTTATTTTAGGAATACTAATTCAACTATTTATTTTCAATAGGTATATATTTTGATTTTATATATATTATCAGTATCTTTTAATTTTCAAGAATTAGGATGAATCAATCAAAGTCATTTATTACATTTAAATCGGGAGAGATAATTTATTTTAAAAAAGAAAATGTAATAGATAAATTTAACTTTAAAGAATTAAGATGAATCAATCAAAATCATTTATTATATTTGAATCAGAAGAATGAATTTATTTAAAAATATATATATAATAAATAAATTTAATTAATTCTTTATATTTTTTTAAAGTCAGGAGGAGATGTTGATGATAAAATTATTATATATATATGTTCAATTGATGAGACAGATTATGATTAGGTAGGGAGTATCAAACTTAAATTGAATTCACATGGGATTTTGACAGGCATATTTGTTTTTGGATTCATTTCTTTGCATATTTTCAAAAAATGATTATACGTTGACGTGACTCAAATACAAATCAAATCATCCCAAAATTCGGTATACAGTTTGTAGAATGGGTTCTTTAGATTTGTAGTACTTCTTCACCCTTAATTTGTTAAACTTATACCACCTTAATAATTTAAGTTTTATTAATACCTAAAATGGTTTGTGGACAAAAATACCCCTAAAAATTTGAGTTTGAACCAACAATTCTTATTCTTCTCTGAAATCTGGAAACAGAAAATAAAATAAAATAAATAGAGAGAGAGAGGAAGGAAATATTTTAAAAATAAAAAACAAAAAAAAAAAAGAGAGAGAGAGAGGAAGAAAAGATTTTAAAACCAAGTAGAATAAAAAAGAGAGAAAATATGAAAACCAGATCTAACAAGTCTATTTTTCTTCAAAGATACCAAATTTTATAGTAACAGAAAATCTACAAGAATAAATTTATAGACAAAAAACCACAAGAAACCTAGATTGAAAAAAAAAATGTTAATTCAACTTGAAAACAAGAAGAAAATACGAAACTAAAAAATAATAATAATAATAAAAACTTAAAATCTGGAAAATGAAGAAAAAAAGGGAGAAAACAATTCTAACATATCAACATAAAATTAATCGAAAATACACAAATCAATCCAAATTGATTTTTTTTTTAAAAAAATAATAATAAAAGAGCAAAGCAAATCTTAGATCTAATCACCAATTTATGAAAAATGGTATTTGTTGAGAAGAACGTGGGCACAAGTTGTGAAAAATTGTGACGAGTGAGAGAAAGAAAAATAGTGTAAGAAAAAAGAAAGAGAAAAATGAGAGAAAATCGTCATTGCCTTAACAATTGACCTAGACGCTGTCCAGGTGCGGCCCCCTCAAAAACTCTCTGGTTTAGAGGTTTTAGGCAATCTCCGCCCAGAGCCGTCTAGACGGTTGCCTAGGTCGATTTAATTTTATATATTTTTGGTGGTACCTAGGCAACAAATTAATTAATTTTTTTTATCATTTATATATTTTTTGGATCCTCCATGGACCGTCTAGGCACTACCGCACTTGGTGGGAGTTTTACAATACTGAAAATGACTATGGATTTATTTTAATATATTTAGAGTATTTTCGATATTTCTTTTATATATGAATATATATATAAATAAGTATTATTGAAACTCAAATTAATAATTGGGTGACCATGTGACTACAAGCATTGTTATTAATGTCATTTCCTACCATCTTTTACTTTAATCAAATTGATGTACTGTGGTATCAAATGTTGAAACGTACACGAATAAAATAAAGTGCTTATATGGTCCATTACTAGGAAAAGTCTTTCATGGATGGGTATATCAATGTGGTCAACTAATTCACAACATATCACGAGTTAAAAATATTCAATTAATTGCCAAATTTAGGGTGTGTTTGATATAACTTTTCAGGGAGAGCTTCTATGAGTAGGTTTTTTTGAAGTAGAACTCTCAAAAATAAGGTTTTTAGCAAAAAATTTATTGTTTACATAAATACATTTGAGAAATCAAATGCAGTTTTATATTTAGAAGGGATACGTTAAAATTTATTAAATAAAATAAAGGTATTTAAGATAATTTATGTCTTTTTTTTAAAAAAAAAAAAAACTTAAAATAACTTTAAAAGAAGTCTAAAATTTAAGCTCTCGTATTAAAAATAAAATAGCTTATTTAATTTAAAAAAAAAAAAAAAAAACTCTTCATAAATTAATGACAAGCAATGAAAGTAAAAAGAATTAAAAGAGCTTCAACCATTGGCTCTACGAAGTACACTTTTATCCTATACAGTGTCATTGAACGTAAAATATAATTCACGAGTGTATGAAATGACTTTAAAATTGGAGGGCCCACTAGTTCTGGTGGTCAATAAAGACTTGGTTCTGGTTTCTACCAAGTAAAATTCATGGAAGTGGAGAGTAGGTGGAGGTTATAATCAGGTATTGATGTTGATAAGGGCCCTGTAGCCAAGTTGTACCAGTGGGGCTAACTAGAAAACCCCTAAAACTTCAATGTCACAGGTTTATATTTATTTATTTATTTTTTTATGATTAAGAACCGCTTTAGATATATTCGATATTAACGTTAATAAGTATTGTGATACGGTTCGAGGATCAACCTAGAACTAACAAGAAAACCCTCTAAAACTTCAATGTCACAAGTGTGTATGTATATATGTATTTGATGACTGAGATCAACTCTAGATACAATCGAGATTAACAATGATAGACGTTATGACATAATACAGAGGTTAATTCCTAAAAATGGGAGGAACCAACCCACCACAAATAATAAGAGAAAATGCTGCTCACAATTATTTTGTGGGACTTGATGAGTTAGAACCCACGATTACTAAGATCATTAGAGTGGACGCTTGTGTCTACCACTAGACCACTAATTTCCTAACTTTCAACAAATGACTCTTGTTGCTCTTATAACTCACTTAGTGGTTTTTTGTTAAATAAAAATACTTTTCACTAAAGAAAGAGTCCGTAACAAATCAATTACAATTCATTATTAATTCAACTTGATTTAAATTATACATACTTCTCAAAGTTTATACTGGCAAAACAAGTTAAAATTTACATAAAGCAAAAGATTTGTTACATAAATACTAAAACATTGACAATATTATTTATTTTTTTTATGGTAGAAGAGAGGAGATTAAATTTAAGAAAAACTAACTATATGGTGTTTTAGAATTATGATAGGACTTAAACACTTGATCTCTTATCATATAATTTTATACAAAAATAAAAATAAAAACACATCTATTCTTATTTATACCGTTTGTCTATCTTACTGGTTAATGAAGATACTTATCAATAATAACATATGAATTGACTGTAAGTATGATTATAAAATAATGGTAAAATTATTCAATTAGTAAACTAGCAAACTCTGAATATACTCTTTCATATGTACTAATCTCAAGAAATCCTTCAGAGTAATCTCAATAAGTTTCGAAAAAGATTTAATAATCTAAAAATTTTATTTCAAAACAATGATATGACTTAAATATTTGACCTCTTTTCATTTAATTTTATACAAAAATAAAAATAAAAACACATTTATTTTTAACATCTATCCTTATTTATACGGTTTGACTATCTTATTGGTTTGTGGGGATACTTATCACTTAACTTTTGGATTAGTTGTAAGTATGGATATGAAAGAATGACAACCGTACCTTACCCAATCACTAAACTAGCCAAGTGTGAATATAAATATTTCATATATACTAATCTCCATAAATCTTTTAGAGTAATCTCAATAAGTTTTGAAAAAGCTTTAATAATCTAAAAATTTTATTTCAATCTTTGTCCTTAGCTAAAACTTTTTAGCTAATTGTAAAATTATCTGTTACTTTCCGAATTTAATCAAATGTAAACAAAGCTGGTGAAAGTCTTCCAACAAAAGACAGAAAAACGTGGAGAAGAAAGAGGGATATAAATAGTGAAGAAATAATGCGGTCCAGTTCTGACTAATTTGGGTAACATCTGACAGAGAATCTAAACAAAACAATGAAAAAAGAAAAAGAAAAACGAAAAGCTAGGGGAAATGTTTGCTGCACCGTTTTCGTGCAATATCCGGGTCAGATGGACCTGGGCGCCACTATTATTGGGGGCCATTCACGTGGAGCCTCTGGCCCATCTTTGTTTCATTTTATTTTTTGTCAAATTTATATATATATATATATATGTTGCAATATCATGAGAAAATGTTAGGTGGTTGTCTTTTCTTTTCAGGTCCTGGCCATTTAATTGGTCGAATCAGGAATGACAGAAGTCACTGAAATTGAAAGCTTGTCTCAACCTCACCCAATAACGTGCCTTGCTTTTTACGGTCCAAGGTTTTCTCATCAAAACATTATCTTGTCCCTGCCCTATACGTTTGTTGCTTCTTTCTCCATTTCCTTTCGCTTTTGTCATTCAAACAATAATCTTCGCTTTACACATCTAGTCAACAAGCATGCAAGTACGTATAATGTTTTACAATAATATAGGTAGCATGGACAAATTTCGATAATTGTAGTATTT
This sequence comes from Dimocarpus longan, assembly GCA_022984855.1. Classification (NCBI taxonomy): domain Eukaryota; kingdom Viridiplantae; phylum Streptophyta; class Magnoliopsida; order Sapindales; family Sapindaceae; genus Dimocarpus; species Dimocarpus longan. The sequence goes on from CM041024.1 coordinate 19,459,012, forward strand.
TTTGTTGTTATTATTATTATTTTGTCATGGCTTGAATATATGTCTGTAGCATTCATACAGACTGCGTAATGTTAAATTATGACAAATAAGATATTATGACATAATAATAATTTCGTTCCCTACTCACTTATCAAATGATTCACTGCATCTATAAAGTTTGATACAATATTCATCCTTCACCAATTATTATATCTTAAGCAAAGATTAATAATTAATGAATACTTTAATTGCCTTTATGATATATATATAGAGAGAGAGAGGGAGAGAGATTTTATGGTAAGTGCATCATAATTTTTAAATTGTTTTTATCTCTAATTTAGCTACTTATTGTATTATCTCTTCTAAAAATATTTTTCTTTGTCTTGATCATAGAAGCTTTAATGTGTGTGTGTATATATATACACACACACATATATAACTCATTCATTTATTGAATTAAGAATAATGGTAGACTTTTAAAAAATTTACCAAATTAATACCTAAATGATGTGACATATCAATTGTTAATATCTTATAAATTAAGAGATAATGTGCTAATTAATAAGATTTTAATAACTCACATATCATATTATTTGGGTATGGATTTGAACAAAATTTTTGGGAAGTCTACCATTAGACATTAATTAATAAGTAATGCTAAACTTCCTAAATATTTTACTAAAATAATTTGATATGTGAGTTTTCAAAATCCTATTAATTATCATATTATCTCAAGACTTATAATAGTATCTCTAATGCTTTATAAATTGTGTTTTGGATAAAAGTACCATGTCATCAATGTTAAGAGATTTATTTCCTACATGATATAGATATCGGTTAATAGATAATCAAATTGAAAAATTATTCTCCAATGTTTCCATTTACTTCTATTTAATGTCTTCATATATTTCCATAAAATGTTTCCATATTTTTCATTTCATGCTTCCATGTTTTGTTGACTTTTAATTAAATTTGATAATTAAAATAAAATAATTATTGATTTGCTGACATGACTGTCTAACATACCTTTTGAAAATATATAGTCATGTTGATAATGTCTAACTTTTTTTTATGTCATCTCAAGTTAAAATTAATAAATGATAATTGCATTAAAAAAATTTATCTTAACTCAATGTTTATTTATTCTATGTAACATACAATTTTTTTTTATAATCCATAAAAGAATTGGAGATACTCTAAGATCTTAACAATTTAAATGTCATATTATTTGGACATGAATTTGAGTAAAATATTTAAGAAACCTAAAATTACTTTTAATTAATATGAATAACATAATTTTTTTTTTTGGTACTTAATAAAACTGAGCAATGAATATTATATTATTTTTTTTAATTATGAATATTATACTATTAAAGATGTCTATATTCAAAATTATGTATATATTTTTATTTTGGTTAAATGTCAAAAGGTTTTTCGAAATTTTTCGTTTATATAAAACAATTGAAGAATTTTGAATGTAGCTCTCATCAATAAAAGATAATAAGGTAAAAAGAGTTGTTTATAGATTATATGTCGTGTCATCTTGGCGGTTAGCAAAATAAGAAAGCCTAAAGAATGGGGTTGCACTCTGTAATCATGGTTTAGGTGAGATTAAGAAAGAGATAAAACCCAATTGAATGGTTTTTGGGCTAGCTACACTAGACCAAACATTATTGTTGATAAAAGCAATGATTAATATGTTTTTAGTGTTGGATTGGATGAATTTAGCAGTAAAATATAATAGCCACTCTTTTCAAAAAGGGATATCAATTAGAATAATGAACAACTCTCATCATGCGCACCGGCTTGCATGGACGTTGGAGGAGCATATATCCATATCTGGATATTAAATTAATTATCCTTCAAATAGAAAATAAAGTTCTTGGCAGTTAAATTGTGGTTCCCACTTTCCACCATTAAAGACTAATTAATTAGATACGCAGCCTTGATTGGGTACTGCCTCACTCCTACTTTTATGGAATTATTTGTCTATGATCCACTATGAGCCCCATTTGTAAACCTGCTCAGGCCCAACCGATGGCTTACATTAGAAGCGAAAAACCCAAGAAATCCCTGGATTTTTTTTTTTTTTTCAAAATTAAATTCTGTAGTTCTAAATAAAAATTGAATATTGTTTTCTTTCAAGTATTACAGTTAAATCGAAGCTTGAATGCAGAGAGAAAAAAAAGTCTTATAGACATAAATAACTTATTAAAAGTATTTAATGAGACTTAAATTTCAACAACTAAGGTGAAATATGAAAGAGATGCACAATTACCCATCTTGGATAAATGTATATTCTCAAAAGAAAATTAATTTTTCATTAGTTTTAAGAAGGAATAATTGAGCTTATCTAATCTCACAATATGATATAGATACAAGCATACAAACCTTTCATATTAAAAACATGTCCTTTTATGTCATTACAACTTACAAACACATGCTTATTCAAAGATAATTACAAGTTGCATAAAACAGAAATCACAAAAAAGCGAATAAATTTAAATATTTAATTTACCATGGGCATATAAAATTAGATTAGCATCCAACCAGGGATGTATCCGTTGACACTTTGGGTCTGCCCTGAAACACTTACCTCCTGTTCAGAAACCACAGGATTGTATCTGCACCAATGATCAATTCAACAAATTCAAAATCAAAGTACTTTTATTTATATATATAAAAAAAAAAAAAAAAGAAAAGAAAATCCAAGTACTTTTTTAGCTGACACCGGTATACCTATATGTACACACAATTTTATAATAAAGAGAGAGGATAATAAATTTATTAGGTTATGAAATGTGATTTTCAACCACTGAATGAATTAATGGTTAAAACGTACTTATCTTTTCACTTATTTTGCACACAAGAAGTAGAAAAGACAAAATACTCTTGGGTTTTTCTTTCTTTGGTTTTCTGACACCTTTTAAATGAGAATCGAACCTGCTATTTGAGGAGCAAGTTGGAGGTGACTTACCATGTTGTCACCTTGCATTTCTCAACAAAATACTCTTAGTTATTACATAAATCTATCTATTAGAGTTAGAAGTTACGGTAGGATAAATGCAGCCCAACAATGAATATAGATTATAAGAAGAAAAATATACCCAATTTGCAAATTGGAATTGCTTGGGAGAGGCTGGAAAAAGCCCTCTGATTGAGGAGGAAGGCGGTTGTATGTGATGTTTTGGGCTCCAGTGGTTTCCCATGCCAGTCGCAGAGGAAGTTGTGCACTAGTTTCCTCCATCTGATTCAGAGAAAAATTAAGTAAATCACACAACTAAGGCAGCAAGAGATTGGTCCAAAATCTCGCACTGGAATCAATAAAATTGCTGAATCATTGCACAAGAATTTATTGTACCTTCCTTCTCAAGGTTTTGTTAGCTTCAAGTAGCATTTGTTCCTGCATTATACAACAACAATTTGTATGTCTTCATCAAAAGCATGTAAAACAGTTTTTTTTAATTTTTAATTTTTTCATTTTAAAGAAAACAGAAATTTTTTTTTTATGATCAGATATACATACTCTCTTCTGAAGATCCACAAGCTGGTCAAGCATAAATTGAGTCTGTAGAAGCATTTATAGAAAAAAAAAAAAGAAAATTATTTACAGTGAGAATATTTTACAAAAGAGAGAGAGATATATATATATATATTATCTTGAAGCATAGTAAATTTTATCATGGTTGAAAATGTATTCTAGGAAAATTTATCTCATTTTCCCAGAGAATTTCCTCCCAAACACAATTGAACTGGTGAAATTACCTTTGTAATTTTAATATGAAATGCTAGGTAATGGTCTGTGTTAGGATTTGTGCTTTTGCAAGTGTAAAAAAATGAAAAATATTTTTAGTGGATTAATCTGAGCTTAGTTTGGTCTGACAGTTGGGTTTGTCTTAATTTTAAAGTTCAAATTGGGCCTCAATATTTGGGCTGAAGATAATTTTGGCATTTTTTTTAATTGGGCTTAATATTAGGACTTTTTCCATCCCTCAAAAATTGTATATACACCCCACATTAGCATTTTTTTAAGTATACAATATCATCTTGAGTAAAATTACTAAAAAGGTAAATATTTTATAAGTACACTCACCAATTATTAATTAAAATATCATTTATATTTTAAATCTTTTTACTCTTTCAATCCCTAATTTTTCTCTTTATTATTTATTCAAATCCCCAACTTTTCTCCCTCAAAATTAAAAAGTCTCTAACTATTTATATAACCTTAATTTAATTATAAAAAAATATTTTCAAACATTCAGTCACTATATCAACATTTTCTGTTTTCTTGTCAGATTTTTTCACAAATCAAATAAAAAAGTCACTATTTTCTTCCAATTTCTTCATTATATTAGCAAAGAAGCAAAATGGTATATTTCAAATCATTCTAAAACTATAAATCTAAATCGATATTCATAATTCATCATAAAAAAAAAGTGTTATTTAGGGTTCTATAAAATTAGTTGGTAATCATTCATACAAATTTTATGATATAAATAAAAAATTAGGGTTTGAGAGAGTAAAAAGAGTTTATGACTTTAATCATAAAAATAAAAAAAGTTCATTATCAAATCCTAACTTTAATTATTCATGCAAGTCTCCAATCATTTATGTAATTTTAATTTAATTAAAAATTAGTTGGTAATAATTTATACCAGTTTTATGATATAAATAAAAAATTAGGATTTGAGAGAGTAAAATAATAAAATAGATATTATTTTATACATAAATTTCTAATTAAAAAAAATAATGGGTTGAATGAGTTTGTATTAAATTAGTTGTTTTATAGGTTTCATGTCATGTACAATGAAGATGTTAAAAAAAATTTAAATAGTACGTCAGATATATAAAAATTTCCTAACAAGTAATAATAAAATAACTTCTTTTAATACATATTATAATTTGTTTATGATTGACTTAGGAGGTGTATTTACAATATTATATATAATAAAATTAAGAGAAAATGGTAATCTTGGTATTAAGAGGAGTTTTAAAACAAATTAAAAAAATTTTAAATGTTTTATTAGATGTACAAACAAAAAGGGTATACATACCATTTTTAACGGGTAGAAACATCATCACTCCTTTATTTGAGTAGTAACATTTGTGTCCCTATAAGAATCCTATGTGTATCCTTTTTTGTCTGCAAAGCTAATTATTATTATTATTATTATTATTTTTATTTTTTTTTTGGTTTTTGAAAAGACAAAGCCTATTAAATTTTTAAAAGTACTATATTATGTAAACATACCCGCATATTGCCAAAAGTAATTTTTCTTTTAGTTTTTTTATTAAACTAATAAATTATTGAAAAGTTATAATAAAAATTAAAATAAAATTTAAAAGAATGGGACGAGGCTCCCAGCATCTTGCCTTCTTTTTTTAAAAATCTAATTTAAATTTTATTTTAACTTATTTTAATTAAATTAAATGGTTTTTCTATTTTTAAAACTATTTTATAATACTTATTTGATATTTTGATATGAATAATCACTATTTAATGTTAATTAATAAATAGTTAGTATTTTTATAAAAAGATATTATACATGTTCAAAATATTAATTATTGTATTAAATATGATATGCTGGGTGCATTATAATCATTTCAATTCTTTCTATATAGTTTTATTTAAGTGTAATAGTTAAAGCTTGAGAAAATACTAATTTGGGCTGTACATACAGTTTTAGAAAATGTAGATGTCCCCACTCTTTTATTCTAGGCAGTCTGATTTGTTAAGAGAGAAAAACTGAAAGAAAAAGGAAGGGTAGACCTTAGACACTTCTATGCTTCTTTAAGTACTGAAAAATCATACTCTTATATAACATTGTTTTTATTACATAAATGAAAATATATAGTCATCTCACATATAGATTTTTTTTTTTTTTTTTTTGGAAGGAAATCATCACATATAGATTCTGAAATAATATGAAAACGACATCCAAGAACAATTTTGTTTTCCTTTATTTCCTCTTGATTTAATTAATGTATTAAATATTAAAGCTTGGATTTGAACATGTATTGAATCATTTTTCTTTGTGTAGAGTACATAACTAAAAGATTTGTCATTTTTAATGTCCACAAACTTTTGATTATGTTGGATGTGCCCATTTCTCTTTGTACTAATAATAGAAATTTGAATTTTACTATAGAAATAAAAATGCAATTGTGGAGAGACCGTTCCCTCATTATGGATGTAGTTATTCATGCATGCCACACTTGTAAGTAATAGATTTAGGTAGGGTTGGGCTAAACCATGAACTAGACTTGGTGTCAACACAAAAAATAAAAAACAGTAGTCATCTTATATACCTTAGTTGACCTAATGTGCTTCAAGGATGTCTCCAGTTGATTCTCAAGTTGCTCGAGTTCGTTTGTGTTTAACGGACCCAAATCTTCTCCCAGAAGGTTTCTACAACATTTGGAATTGATTGTTAAAAGTAATATATATCTACTGTTTTAATCAACAATATTCATGGCAAAAATTGACTCCAAATTGTTGAACCTATGCACACACGCACACAAACACACAGACACACACACACAGAAAAAAGAAAGAATTTAAGCTAAAGTAGGTCACCCTCACCTCTGAGATCGCTGTAGGACGTCCACTGTTGTCTTTAGCTTCAAATACTCTTGGTAGCTTGATTGCTTCAACGAATGACAATTTAGGTTAAAGCATTCCTTTACATGAATAAATAAATTGTTGATTATGTTAATATTAAATGACAGAATGAATAATCAAGATTTATTTTGTCTTTTTCTTTTTCTTTTTAATCTTATTTATCCTAATAATATTATTAATTTCTAACTAAATAGATCAATACATCAACGGAGAAAATGATCACTAAAGAAACTAAATTCATATTTATAAAGTTGTTTCACCACTATATTTATATATATGTGAGGTTAGAGTTTACAATTGTGCACATCATTAATATTTAGACTCCTAAATTTTTCTAAGAATGAGGAATCTCCATTGTGTAGACGAGCTATTAAACCCAATATAAGATGATAAATGTTCAAGAATCAATAGTGCCAATTTTTTCACACAAGTTGTGCATAGTTGAATGATGCATTTTCAATGATGATATTGCATCAAACATGCATAAATAATGCGAAATCAGTGCACAAATAAGGAATACATTAGATGCAAATCAAAGTGCTCAAATCTAATATTTTAAAACTATGACATAAATTATGTAGAAAAATGGAGGTCCTAATTAATTAAGAGTTTTGCTAACTTACATGTTTGAGTAAGATTACCCAAATCAATTTCTTCAATAACAATCCTTGAATTGATTGTAATAATAGTTATTGAGGAATTTTACAACCAATCCAAGGATTGTTAGTGAAGATGCTATTTGGATAACCTTAATAAGTCAATAAGATAGTAAAACTCTCTAATTAATTAAGACTTATAAATGGTAATTAGTGAAAAAGAATATAATAAACAATTAGATTATGGTAAGACAACATCTTGGTTATGGGTTTGGCAGGTGAAATGAAAGTGTCAAGCTCTACCTGAGTTTCATTGATGGGTCGGCTGGCTTCCAGTGCACCATAACTGCACCTTTGGTATCGTTCAATTGTTTTCATCATGCTAATCAGATACAACAAAAACAATGAAACACAATAATGGCATTAGTTCATAAACTCGTAACCTAGTTTATATGTAGTAACTAATATGAACAAAAGATTTATTTCAAACATATAACTACTGGCACTATGATTTGTTTTAAATCCAAAACCAAACATTATTGGATCAAAATAGGTTGTAAACTCTTGATACGTTAGTATGCACATGAAGTGCCTCATTCCAGTTCATATCTCCATACCCAAAATCAGTTCATAAATGCATAAATCACACAAATATAAAAATTAAAAAAAAAAAAGGACGAGTAAGAACAATGTTAATTAGGTTTCAATTCAGAAATGTTGGTGTAATAAAAAAAATATGTTTATTACCTATGTAATTGGCATATGCATATGCTACCACAGAAATTTTATTGGCATATATTGTATCTTAATTGCAATGACCATTAAGTTACCACTCCATCAATCAATAAGTTTAAACTTGCATGTTAGGATACTTAACAGGTTATGTACAAAACCATGATCAGGTTTTTTATATAGACCGAACATAAAATAAAATAAAAACGATATCAACTTATGCTAATTTAAGCAACAATCAAATCTAAAAACTTATACATTTTCTATTGTTCTATTCATGAAGGTTGAGAGATCACCTTCTACATAGAAATCATATTTCATGATCAAAATGCAAGTATAATCTCATTGAAGAACTTGGATACAATATCTCTTAATGAAACGAACTCTAATACCATATATTATGACTCCACCCAAACATTTTTAACTTCATCTTTAGTAAAGATATTGTTATAAATAGGAGACTAGAATAACCTTATGACCACCGTTCAAGACAATCGCTTCTTGAGGACAATAATACTATTACTATCATATGATAATGGAAAAAAAAAAAGAAACATTCCTTTAAATCAATAGAGTTATTAGGTGAACATTTGATTCATGTATCAAATATAATACTCTATATTTTTAAATAAGAGATAAGAGAATTTTGAAGAGACATTGTTGATTGGATTATACCCAAAAAGCATAAAACAATCTCAAAAAATCAGTATTTAAATCTAAAAATAAGAAATAAATTGTTATGTTTAATAGTTTTTATAGGATTATTATATACGAATCAATTTCACAACTAATATAATATAATTTAGAAATCTACTTCAATTTGGGTCATGATCAATCAAATGCCTAGTTGTTTTTTAAAACTCAAAAAAGTGATAAATGGATTTAATCCATTGTTTCTTTGCTCTTGAGAATGCTCTTCCATTATTGAGGCAAAAGAGAGGTTTAACGGCAACCCCAAAAAAAAAAAAAAAATGCTTAACGACAATCTAATAACGAAAACTTCCCAAATGGCAAGCAAACCCACAGTAGAAGTAAAACACTAAAAGCATCACCTTGTACCCTGAACAAAACAACTTTTTATTTTTATGTTTTTGAGATTAAAACAAATAAGTACATGTGTGCATGCAACAAAAACAACATAAATTATAGCGAAGAGTACGTGGTGCATCGAAAAACACAGTACAACAATTTAACAATATGAGACAAACATGTCACAAGTACAGAAGCAACTTAGTCATATCGATTTGATAGATACACTTGTGTTTGAATTAAAATGAGAAAATAATAAAGGAGTATATTTTTGCAATGTTGTAGATAATTATTGTCATGTAAGAAAAGAACCTTTAAAGTTTAGGAAAGCTCAAATTAGAAGGATAATCTTATACTTCCATATAACCATTTTTTTCGAAATGTTAATCAAACCATGGCCATATATAACAAAAGTGAATCTCTGGAAAAAACCCCTTTACACTTTCTTGAAACATTTTTGCATGATTATATGAAACATTTTCAAAAACATTCAGCTTGAATATATAGCTGGTCATTGACCTCTCAAAGATATTGCTAAATATATCTAAAAAAAAGATGTTAATTAGAAGAATGACATTAACCCTAGTATATGTATAGTACCAAATAAATAAACAAATCATAAACACAATGCTTTGTATACTAGTTTCTATTAGTAATCAAATAAATATTTGAAACAAAAAAAGATCAAAGAAACTTTGTATTTTGAATTTCGTCACAAAAGAGAAGCAAAGCTGAGAGACGAAAAAGGATTAAGCGGATCCGCCCAAGAAACAGGAAGCAAAGTCTTATCCTGGCCAGAGAGCTCATTTCAAAATTATATATATGGTAAAATGGTTTCTGTCAGGTCAACTTTCAGATACAGCTAGGATTGCTTCTCAACCTCCTGTTATTGTAACGCATGAGATCAAATTATTTTCTGAAATTTAAAAAAACAAAGTGAAAAATTATAACAAAAGAGATCTTCAATAAAAATGTTTTCTTGTTTGAATAGTTTATAGGGATTTGCAGCTTTTATAGAGAAACAAAAAACAAAACAAAGCTCTCTCTCTCTCTCTCTCTCTCTCTGTGAAACACTAATATCGTTGCACCATAAAGTGTGTGTACTGACTGACTCTGCAAAACATCACAACTCAGTTCTGGTGCAAAATCACAACAGTAAATCAGTGTTAGTGGTCTACCTATATTCTGGAAAATGATAATATAATTAAGTAGGGTATTATTAACAAAATCATGAACCAATTAACCATAAGGCCTCGAATCAACAAACAACAGTAAAAGCTAGTTTATATATGTTTGAAGGAATAAATGTTGAAAAAGATCAAGTTTTGTTGAGCTATAGTTATCAATAAATTCCATTATAAGTTATAAGTATCATATAAAATTTGTTCATCACCAAAAGCTAAGCAAACTTCTTTATAAATAGACTTGAAACTTTTCTATATGAAGCTCGATATAACTCAAAAACAATCATAAGATAGCAAAGGAGGACAGATCTTCAAAAGAGAATCCATATAGAAAAATTTTACTTGAAATATGGAAATCAGAAAAGAAAAAAGAGTGAAAGCAAATGAAAATTAACCTAAAGGACAGATTCAAAAAATTGGAAGTGAAAAAAAAAAAATGAGGCAAAAATGTCAAGTACTCGTTTGGTTGTGAAACAACTGAAACCTCATCAAATACATGACAAAAACAAGATAGGTTTTATTAAAGAAGCACAGATCTTGACAAAAAAAACAAGTCAATAACCAAAAAAGAACACATAAAAATGATAAGTGTGAAAGATAGAGAGAGAAAGTGATATGAGATGTATACCTAGGGCTGCTACAGAATTCATAAAGCTTGCCACGATTAGAGAAAATGATGAGAGCAACCTCAGCATCACAGAGAACTGAAAGCTCATAAGCTTTCTTGAGCAACCCATTTCTTCTCTTGGCAAATGTAACCTGCCTGTTGATTTTGTTCTCTATTCTCTTCAGTTCAACTCTTCCTCTCCCCATTTTTTTTTTCTCTCACTACAAACCAAAACAAAACTCTCTCTCTCTTTATCTCTCTCTCTTTCTAGTCTGGGTTAAGAGATGAACTAACTTTGATGAGGGCTCCGGTTTTAATGGCATTAAAAGAGATAAAAAGCAAAATAGAAACCCTGAAAATGATAAAATTAAGATTGGCTTTGGATTTATGCAGGTTTTATCTTTATATTTGATAGATACTGTTATCTTGTATTCTACTGGTGGATTTTTTGTTGAGCATGAAAACTGTAAAAATCCAAGGTTTTTCACTGTAACCTCCAGTCTCTGTCCATACCCTCATTTCATTTATAATATTAAAACACTTATTTTAATTTAATCTATTAATTATTTTTTTGGGTTTAACATGTAATGTCTGTGTGACACATCAATACCTAGTGGACGTCAACACCTGACAAACTTTTGAGTTTACACGTGTCGAGTTCCCACTAGTGGATCTCCTTTCGTGTCCTATGTTCAATTTTTCAGTTCCCTTGCAAGGTAATAGGTACTAATTTCCCTTTCCTTTGGGGTCTTCCATCCTTCACAATTTTTTTTTTTTTTCCCTTTTGTTATTATCAAATTTTCTCTCTTTTCCTTAATTAGCTATAATATATTTGGTGTGGCAAGGACATTTGTTTTTAAAAGAGAAAATATATGTTACTGATACTGGAATTAGCACCCCACCAAACCTACCACCACTCCAATTTAGCTACACTCAAAGAAAGAAAATTAGTAGACATGATGAAGGAGAACACGTCAAGTATTATATATAGGACATTCAACTCTTGTAAAGTTTTCTGGGTGAAGTAGTCATGTTTGTTAATAATTAGTTATATTTTCTATAACTGGAAGTTGAGTGTGTCTTATTTAATGGAAGTATTATATATTAATCTTCTCCCTTAATATGTATGAATAAAACTGCATCATTCAATTGTGATCTCCTTATATTTGTCTATACTATATAAGGTAAACAAGTTATCATTTTCAATATGAAGTAATTTGCATCACTGAATTATATTTGTTGCTTAGCGACATAATGATATGATGAATAATCTTGCCTTTAGGATCGTATTATAAAGATTGTAGAAAGACAGACTTCACAGTTTCTTGAGTTGCATGAGAGTATTTTTGCCACCATTGGACTTGGCATTAATTATTATCAAATATATATGATTTTTGGTTTTTCCAATGTTATTTTAAGATGACATTCTTAAATGACCTCTACCACTCCAAGAGAAAAATTGACAAAGAGTGAAAAAAGGAGAGAGAATGGAGAATGAGAGAAAGTAAGAGGATAAATCCCTTCATACCCCCAACCGAGTTATGTTGATATCGTTTGTAGAAGTATAAATAGGAGCTGGCCTGGGGATAGTGATGATTTATTAATTGTTGTGGTAGCTTGAACGATGAATTTTTCTGTATAACTGGTGTAAACTAACTTAAGAAGATTCTCTTCCTAATTCTTATTATTGATAGTAGCAAAGGTTTGAGGCTTTTTGTTGATCTATAGATGTATGCTCGAAAATGAACCGCATAAATCACGTTTTATCGTTATTATTTTCTTTTATTTGTTTTTGTTGTTGAGTTTTGTGTATTTCATTAATAAAGCTTTTATTCACTAAAAAAGACCAATGAAATTTGTCAAAAAAATTAAAAATTTTGTAGAATCATATAATCAATTTCAGAAACAAAAATTGGTAGCTATATATTTTTATTTGATGTGATACAAACAACTAAAAATAAATAACTTAACAAAATCTAAGTTATTTTTATATCAATATTGATAAGAATTTTACATTATTAAGATATAATATATAATGATATAGAAACGTTTTTTATTTTGTTTTACTGAAAAAAAAAGAGCGAATTCAATACTTGTGTTGAAAGTGGCATCATCAACTACTCACCGTATGGTCATTTTATTTTATTTTTTTTTAAAAAAATTGTTTTTCACAAGTAAATAAGTTATAGGAAAGAAATTTATACCATATAAAATTAGGATTCAATGAAAATATACTATTTTTGGGAGGATAGTCTTGGAAGAAAATACTTTTAGTATAATCTAGATTCTTTACTTTCAATTTTTAGTTATTTTTGGATACTTTTAATTTGTTTGATTTTAAGGAAATAAATAAAAATAACTTAAGGGGGCGTCTAATAGGGTATTTAGATCCATTAGTGTTAAGTATAAAAAATAAATGACTCCAATGTCAAATAATAACAATAATAATATAATAATCGACCCTTAAAACTGTGGGTGGCAATTCGGGTTGACGGGTTGGGTTGGACACGACCCGAACACGACACGATACGATAATTTTTGACACGACCCGAACACGACACGATAAGTAAACGGGTTAAACCCCTCCAACACGAACACGACACGATTCATAACAGGTCGACACGAAAACGACCCGATAACTCGTTTATTTACGGGTTATTTATCAATCCGTTAATAACCCGTTAAACCGACATGTTATCAACCCGTTTAACCGACACGAATAATGACCTGTTAGTCGACACGTTTAATGACCCGTTAAACTGACACGATTAATGACCCATTTATGACTCGTTTGACAATAGTTAATGATTTAAATTTTAATATAGATATAATAAAAAAACAAAATTAAAATAAAAATACATAAAACCTAAAAAATACAATCATCCACAAATATAATCCTCCACAAATACAATCTAAACCATAAAAATACAAATGATTATAAAAACATATTTATAAATATAATCCTTCATATTTAAAAAAAAAAAAAAACACAACAACATAAAAAATAGATTATAGTCCTTCATAATATAATAACAACAGCAGGTGTTGTTGATTGCATCCACCGAACTGCAACTACCAAAAAATAATAATTAAAAATTAACTAATTAGTAAATTATTCATTTATACATCAAGAATTGATTGTTCTTCATTGTTAACCATCAACTATCAAGAATCGAAAAAAAAAATTAACCATATAGTTTAATGTTAGTGTTAAACTGTTAATCATGTTCAAAGTATTGCATTGCATCATAGTATTGCATTTCAAAAATCAACACAATCATAGTTTTCACACATCTCCACTAAACAGTTTCAATATCACAATCAAAAATCAAAAATCGAAAATCAAAACTAAAACGGGTGACGAAGGAGACAATGGGTAATGACGGAGATACGGCGCTGCGACCAAAAGAGATGGGTGGCCGCGACTGAAGGAGATCGGGGTGCGACTGAAGGAGATCGGGGTTCGGATGAGTAGCGGCGTAGCGATCGACTGAGATCGGCGTGGCGGCCACCCGAAGGAGACGATCTACGGAAGGAGATGCGACGGCGACAGAAGGAGATGATGGGTGACGAAGGTGATGCGGCGCGGTGACTAAAGGAGACTTGTGGCGACGACCGAAGGTGATTGGTGTGGCGATGACCGAACGAGACGCTAGACGGAAGCAGTTGCGGCGGCTGTGGAGGTGGACAGTGGACTGGTGCCTGGTGGAGTGGAGCGGTGGGGGCGGCTGTAATAAATGTGTAGCAGTGTAGGGTTTGGACATAATGAAGAGTGTATATATACCTCATGTGAAAATTACATGAATGCCCTCTAATATCAAATTATATTTTTACCCTCATTTAACGGGTCAACCCGTGACACGAATTACCCGACACGATTAGTTAACGGGTTAAACGGGTTGACCCGTTAATTTATTCAACCCGTTTACGTTCAACCCTAACCCGTAATTATCATATCGGTTTCGTGTCGACCCGTCGTGTCGAGTTCCAAATTGCCACCCCTACTTAAAACCACGTAAGTACTTACTTAAAGTAAAACAAGTTAATTTCAATAATACATCACTCATCACTGTAGTGATTGGTTATCGGTGATCATAGACTGCATTTATTTGCTAGATCTAAAGCTTGATAATTTTGAATGTGTATTTTATTTATTTATTTTGTTGGAAAGTGTAAGACATTACCTAATTACAATTTTTGAATGATATTTATACTATATTTTTCAATTTTGAAATACAAATGAAAAGGATTGTGTCAATGATAATTTTGGAAAAGGGAGAAGAACAGTCAACAGACAAAGGGGTCATTTATTATTTTATCTAAAGACTGAATAGTACTACTGAAGACTGAAGATTAAATAGTGACTGAAACCTAAAATTTTAATAATATATATATTTTTTAACCTCTGAATATATTGTAAACTTATTTATTTTTTAAAGTTAAAATTGTTCGAAAATTAGTAATTTAACATTTATACATTGTTAACTATTTGTTGTTATGTAATTTTAATTAATTTAATACTAATATCTAAAAATAAATAATTTAATAAATTCTAAAATATTTTTTATGTACATATTAATAATATTTTATTCATAATTAAAATATGATTAAAAAATATAGTAGTATTAATCATATTTATATATTTAAATATTTAATGTATTTAAGAAAACAACTAAAAAATAAATGTTTAAATTATAAATTAAAATATATTAGTTTACTTCAAAGACAATTTGAGATGAGATGTATTTAGATTTTTCTTTTGAAATATATATTTTTATAAGTATCAAGGAAAAAACAACAGAAAAAAAATGAATAATATAAAATTAACATAAATTTGAAATTATGTTATTATGGAAATGATAGATTTGAAATAAAAATTTTAAATGTCATTAAGTGATTTATAATTAAATGAAAAGTTAAAAAATCTTACTTAATTTTTTTAGTTATTTTTGGATAGTTTAAAGTGGTTTAACCACTTCAAAAAACAAACGAAAATAACTTAATAAATGTAATTCAGAACTATTAAGTCTTAAGTAGAAAAACAAACAACCCCAAGTTGTTATAACTTAATATTATTGTTACCTATAAAATTTAACTAATCTAGGTTATGTCGGGGGAATTCAAATTATCCTCCTAAAATTTTATTTTGGTTGTACAATTTTAGGAATTGAGGAACTAAGATACAATTTATACTCATAACCTCAATGTGTAGGTGTGACAAGCTTATCATTAAATCACTTCAACATTTATAAAACCTTACTTCGGTGTTTTTTTTTTTTTTAATAATTTGAAAAACAGTCTTTCAATTTTAAAATTCCATAAAAATTTCTTTTCAACAGGTATTATCAATAAATGATAAGGGAGGTTTTCCTCTAACTTCAAAATGGGGTTGGTATCATCACTATGAATATAATGAATTTTTTTATAAAATAGCACTCTTATAAGTGTGAGTTTTAGTGGTGTTACTAAAGCGTTCCTTTGAGTTTTGATAGCACCCTAATACGAGTTTCGAATAAAACTACACTTGTATATTAATTTAATTATACACTCTAACTTTCTAAAAAGAAATAGATAATGAGAGAGAGAGAAAGAGAGAGAACACATCGACAATGAGATTGACGAGAGAGACAGAAGACTTTAACAATAACTAATCAATCCATTTTCTAACAGTTTTGATAGAAACAAAAGAATAAGCTAAAAACCAAAAAAAAAAACAAAAAAAAGAGGCTCATTTGAATTGGAAAATATGATAAGAATAGTATTTTAAAACTAAAAAAAATTGGCTGCATAGTCGCGCTTAAATAAAATATAAGAAAATCGACCAGTAGTAGTGCCAACAATCCCCTAATCAAGGGTTCTAGGTAAAGGCCCGTCTAAGCTGAGAAATTAGTTTATGCGACACCTACCCATGGAGACCTAAAAGAAAAAAATAGAGAAGAAAAAAAAAAAGTTCAAAAGCACAAAATTCCGTCTCCTAAAACCAAATCAGATTTAACAATCAACCACACTAAATTCAACAATCAACAAACTTCAATAGTTCCTCACCATACCAGACTTCACTGATGACTCATCACATCAGACTTCAACAATCAATATTCTACAAAAGAGTGATGGTAGTAACTCATCGGTGATGATGATATGAGAGAGAGAAAAGAGGGGAAGGAGAGGGGCGACAACGATGTGAGAAAGAAGGGTGACAACGATGTTTAGGCATTTTCTTTTCTTTAATATTTATTAAATATTATATATTTATTTACAAAAAGGCCCTTTGATTATTGTGATGAATATGTTGAAATGGAGGGGGATATTGAAAAAAAAAAAAACATGGAACCGTTGATATTGAACCATATTCTGAATACAGAAAAATATATCCCTAAAAGGTCTATGAATTTAGGTCTTGATTATGGTGAGTGAGTTTGTGCCTTTTGGACACTATAACAAAATTAAAGTTTTCGTGGAAAACCAATCTCAAAGTCTTTTCATTTTTTTTTTCTTTTTTATTTATGTTCTCCTTTGATGTGCTCATTTTTTGTTCATTCATTCCAATTTTGTCTTTTAGGATTCTTTATCTTAAGAGAATATATCTTTTCCAAGAGAGATATTTTCCTAAAATTGATCACTGTCCCCAAGGCACATAAATACACCACATATAGAAATTTTATCTAATCTTTGGTGTATAAAAAAACCCTATACAGACTTGGGAGAAAACATCCATACCTTAAACCCTAGGCAATCCATACCTTGTATTCTATTGAGTTAAGGATTTCTTCATAGAAGACATATTTCTTAAGGTAAGGATTTCGAACCCATTTAATTTTATGTTTTACTTGTATTTTCAATTTATTTTTTATAGAGTCTTCTTTTGTTTAAATCATAGTCTAAAGGTTATATTTAAGAGGTATTTACATTTTTGATCTAGGTCATATAGATTAACTTAGGTTGCCTATATCATTCTTTTCAATTTGTTTCACACAAGGATTCATTTTTATTTCTTGAAGTCATCCCTAATTAGAATTTAGATGAAGTTTGATAGCTAGTTCTTGGTAGTCAAAAATTGATAGTAAAAGGCTTGTAGGTTAGCAAAGAGTGTTGGGTTCAAGAATAGCTTGAGTATATACATTTAGTTGCCTAAAGTCTTATAAAGTTTGGTAGCTAGTTTTTTATTCAAACTTTAAAGACGTTTCCTATTACATGGGGCAAAAAGGCCCACAAATGCAGATGTCAATCTAATCTCTTGCCATTTGTTCTCGTAGGATTTTGGTCTTTTTACCCTATAGAGTAGGTAGCATCTTTGAGGTTTAAACCAAATACTTTAAATGTCATTTAGTTGTAAACCTCCAACCATCAAAGCAATGTCTTAGTAGTAGAAGGTTTGCACCTAAAAGATCTTGAGTTCAAACCTCAACTCACTACCTATTCTATGGGGACAAAAAGATCATACTCCTATGGGGATAAACGAGCGAACAATTGGACTGAAGTCCCAACAAGACCAAATGCATCCTTAACCTTTTCAAAAATACTAAAACATCTTTCAAAATATTAAAATACAAATTTAACCCTAGAGTTTTCCAAAAAATAAAAAATAAAAAAACAAAGAAAGAAAGAAAGAAAACCAAGTTGGAGATCAAAGAAAAAAATAATATCAAATAAATAAAATAACGAAGAAGCCATAAAAGGCCACTCCATTGCTGATGAAGGTGGATCTCATTGCCTTTTTCAATCGTAGAGAAAGCGACCACTTCCTTCAATCTTGAGGAAGCTGTAACTTTATCCAATCGGATCTAAATGAAGTCATGGCTTCCTTCTGTCAGATTTAGAGAATAGATTTGGAGGAAGCATCCTTTAGTGGTCTCAATTTTTCAATATTATATTAAATTTTTTAAATTCTAAATTTATGCCAAATTTATATTCTTAAATGTAATATTAAAATTCATTTTATTAAATATTTTTATAAATATTTTAATTTTATTTTTAAATATGTATGTAAAAAAAAAATTGAATTTAAGCATTTTAATTATACATTTTTAATTTAGGGTTTATAATATTTTATTTATTAAAATATTTAATTTAAATATTTTGAATTTTTTTACTTATAATTTAAATATTTTGAATTAAAAATACAAAACTGTCCTAAAAAACTAGATAAAGATTAACATACATCCACTCTGAGGGACGTTTTTGGTGCTTTGGAAAAAAGTTAGGACGACTTTTGCTCCATTTAAAAACAATTAAAAAAAAATGTGTTCATAAAGAGATAATTAGAAATTTCCTTTTTTTCCAATTATCATTTTACCATTCCTAGCTCATGGAACTTGTTATGGACATTTTTGCAATCATAGAAAATGGACTGATAAAAGGTCCAAGAATAAGCCTAGTATGTTATTTTATAAGGAAAAACCCAATAGACTGGTCCAATGGGTAGATACCAAAGGAAGGAATATGGTCGGTTTTTAACCTGTAAACTCGAGCATAATTGATCGTATGGCTTGTTGTTTTATGTTACTATGTGGCTGATCGTATCACTTGCTCATCTATTTGATCGCGTGGTAGCTTGGTCGCGTGTTATAATCACTAAGTCAATCTGATTGTGATCTAAGAACTGTTCGATAGTATTCTTCAAAGGCAATCAGAGCGATCAGGAGGTCGCACAACGGATATCATGATCTTTCTAGAATGCTGATCAAGTCATGGGTTGATTACTCATCTCTTCGTCTACTCGCTGGGCATAGTAACTGATCGCTTGGATAATCTGTCCGCTCAAAGTGCTCGCTAAAGTTGACCAGTTGACCTTCTAGAAGCCTGGAGCGATTTAGTTAAGGAATGAGTCAACTTGCCTATTTTCATGCAAATTAAATCACGACATTCTTGATGGCTGTTGCTGATATGGTGGAGAGAATCTTGGCAAATATTATCTTAATTAATATATTTTATTTTTTGTCTTATTTGTAAGATACTGAAATCAATTTAAATTGTAACATCCTCATCTATAAATAGGAGGTCAATTTCATTGTAAGGAAAGAACTAAGAATATATATACTGTTACTTTGTAGAAATAAGAGCGACAGTCGTGAACGTAGACTATTACTTTGCTGAATCACGTAAAAATTAGTGTGTCCAATCTATTTTGATCTTAGTCTTCCATATTTTTCTTTGTTATTTGCTATTTCGCAAGTATTGAGTTTGAATAACCGGGTTTACTAGAAAACGGTGTCAACTGAACCCAAATGACAAAGATCTTCATCTGGGTTCGTCAAACCCAGATACCAAATGAAGATCTTTATCATCTGGGTTTGTACGCAGATGAATCATTTTCAATATTTTTTAATTTGTTTAAATATTTTTTAATTAATTTTTTGATATTTAATAACTATATAAGTTCAAGTTTTAAGTTTTTTTATTTGTTCAATTTTAATATTTTATTTTCACTCCAATAAAAAAATTTATAATTTTAAAAAATAAAACAAAGGCACTTTCATCATAAAACATTAACTCAATGGCTAAAGGGCATTTTCATCAAATAACATTGTAATATTTCACTTTAAATAGCAGCAAAATGGTCATTCTATATGTTATAATTGATAACAATGGAAAAATAATATTTTTCCTTTTTTTCTCAGTTTGACCGTTAATTTACCGATGGAATGAACTAATTTATAATTTTAAAAAATAAAACAAAGGCACTTTCATCATAAAACATTAACGCAATGGCTAAGGGGCATTTTCATCAAATAATACTGTAATATTTTACTTTAAATAGTAGCACAATGGTCATTTTATATGTTATAATTGATAACAATGGCAAATTTGTATTTTTCCTCTTTTGTTTAGTTCGATTGATAGTTGATTGATAGAAGAGACTAATTTAATACGTTTTAAAAACTTTAGGAAATATCTGATACGTTTTTAATATATAATTGAAAATTTGACACATTTTCAAAATATATAAAAAAAAAAAATCCTAAATATTTATATATAGAATTTGATCCGGCTTCCAGATGGGTATTTGTACTCTGTAGAGCCCTCAACCGTGTTCCATTTAAAAAAGAGAGAAGTATGATGAACCGAAAAAGCATGAGGATAACAGGATCCCAGCTGTGACTGAGAAGCAGTAGTACAAAGTCACAGTGCTGAGTGACGTTTCAGCTGGTAAGTGTGGCTGGAAGTACAGTTTCTGTGTAAACTCTCAGCCCATGCAGACAACTTTTGACAGGGTTGAAGGTCGTCCATGGAAGCCCTAAATGCTTTGACAGAGAACAGGCGTCGACACCGGGATCACCCTATAAACCAAATGGTAGAATGCAGTTGTAGGGAGATATCAAGATTGTCTTCTGAGGAACAAGTGAACAACCCTTTAAATGATTTTACTTCTTTATCATTTTGATTTAACCTTACACTGCTCCTTTTGACTGCGTACTTGTACTTGATTTTAACACCAAAAGCTAACTCTTCAGACATAAAACTCACAGAAATAAAACATCATTTTCTTTTCTAATATTGTTCCAATTATCTTCCAATTAACACTCAAGATCCTTTTTCTCATTAATAATAAAAAAGAAAGATTTTGAGTATTAATTCAAATTATAAATATGTATATATATACTGTTTTTCTTCTCTTTTTTAAATATTTACTGCAGCATCTGCAAAATTAGATGACGTTTGTTTAAATTCAAAAAATAATAATAATAATAATAATAAGAAAAAAAATATATAAGGTAAAAAAAATCCTTACAATTTCTTAGAAGCCTCCCTGCTGGTTTCTGCCAAAATTGGCAGATCACAGGAGATCTTCATCTTTATCTAATTTTGATATCATAAAATTGTTTGATCATAGATTTTAATTTTAATTTCATAAAATTTTGAAATCATAAAAAGGGTTTTCTTTTTTGCTTTATGTTTCAATTCTCCCACTTTTTATAAACAAAAATGAAGTCTATAGCCTTTAGAAGACAGCAGGTTTACTATTCAATATAGTTTGATGGTAAAAAGACCTTATTAAACCTGATAATAATTAATGTTTGAATTGTCCCTAGGTAAGTAATATTTTAAAAGAAAAAGTTAGGAGTAAAAGTTAAAATCTAGACCAAATTCACGGAAATGTATACAAAATCAAACGGTCAATTTTACAATGGACTACAAAATCAACTCCCACGTCCAAGTGGTGTCTTATGGTCGGTAAAGAAATGAACATACATTTGCACATGCAATCTATAAATGGGAGAATCTAGTGACTGTGAAAGGGGTGAAAAACTATTATCGATAGTGCTTCAAATTGGCAATGATGGTAGTTTGTTACCAATATCTGCTAAGAATCACAACTTTATACAAAAAGTATGTTCCACTTTCTGTTGTT
The DNA here is from genome assembly GCA_022984855.1 of Dimocarpus longan. Lineage (NCBI taxonomy): Eukaryota > Viridiplantae > Streptophyta > Magnoliopsida > Sapindales > Sapindaceae > Dimocarpus > Dimocarpus longan. The sequence continues at coordinate 19,481,114 of CM041024.1, forward strand.
TCATTGGAATCTGTTTTCTAGCTCGATCCTATGTTTGTGATAGATTTTGTTTTTGAGGGAAAATGCAGGTTACTCCCCTTTTATGTAGATGTAACTATTTTTTTTTTTTTGGTTAATTTAATTTGAAATAGTTGATTTTGAATTTTTGATTAAAAAAAAAAAATTATTTCATTGATTATATGTCTGAAATATAATTATGTATTAATTACATTTTTCTGGAATGTTTTTGAGTTGTTACATGTACAGGTGTGTGTATGTTTGATGGACATGATCGACATTGTGGTTACCAAGGACCACAATTATGGAATCCGCTCTTGTCCCCTGGTTTGTGCAATTGCATGCCGTATCAACCGGTGAATAAAAGAATAAAAAGATGGGTCAATTCAAGTATGATATCTAGTAAGAATATATCACCACTGAATTGGTCCAATTCAGAATGGAAATCACTTCACGATTTGCTTTTTATTCTTTTAATGGTGGAATGATAGGGTTTTATGATAGTTGTTAGTTCCTATCTCAACTCTCTCTTGCATAAAGCATCTTGTAGAGAAAGTGTCGTTTTCTAGCAATTAGGAGAATATATATCATATGGAAATTTCATTTTCTCCCTATGTTTTTTCAGTTTATGATAATTTTAACAGTGAATTCGTTTTCGAATCCATCACCCTTAATTTTTCAAAAAATTATCAATTTGATCCCTACCATAAATCAAACTTAGTGATTTTAAGGTATTTTTATCTTTAGAAATAAGATGGATCTCAACTATCCATATCGAAGATGTAAATGATGTAATAGAGATCAAAGTAATTAAATTAAAATGTTTAACAAAAACGAAAAAATTGAAAAAGAAAAAAATATAGATCTTCATTGCTTAAGTTTCCAAGCCTCCATCGCTAGGTTTTCTAAGCAATGAAATAGACCTTCATTGCAATAGACGTCCACTAGTGAATCTAAACCACTCCAATGGAGATTGGCAAAGGAGGTCCACAAACGGACCTCCATCGTTCAACAACGGAAATCCACAAATCTCAATCACTAGTGGAGATTCATTGAATTTCCATTGTTGATGGAGATGTTCCACCAGATGGATTTTTTACTTTTAGAAGATTTTTAATTTTTAATTAATTTTTTCACTTTTTTAATTTTTAATTTTTGAATTTAATAATATATATGTTTAATTAGTAATATACTTATGTGTAAGCTTTGCTATTGATTTTAAATCGTTTAATTTTTTTTTTATTTTATATTTATGGTGACGTGTGTTCGATTCCTATTGTTGATGAATTAGAGTTAAATTGTTAAAAAAATTTTAAAAAGGTTAGAGGGTAAAATAGTATTTTGAGGTTGTCTAACTAATGGCAAGCCAAGATGGACGTTCTACCTTTTCTATCATATTTAATTAGTGTGGTTCCCATGAAATAGTGCGGTGCCTATGAAATAGACATTTGTTTGACTAGCACCGAATAACTCAGTTTTACGCGCACGAAAAACCAATGCTGTCCATCATATTTAATGACTTGTGATTTTTTCTACTCAGTAACTCTTCTTTAAATATATCTTCAAGCATTTGATTAAGGCTATATTTGGTGCATTCACATTTCATGGGATTGCAACTAAAAATTCTCAATCCCATGAAATCCGGTGTTTGGGAGAGGTTGGGAAGGGATTCCAAACCCAATCCCAACATCTTTTCATTCTCGTTCTCACAGGAATCATTATTCCCACTTTAACTGATAGGTTTAGAACGAAATGGAATAACTCTCACTCTTCTTGTTCTTTCTCTCCTCCTTTATATAGCTCTCTCCATCAAACTCATCTCCATTAACAATTGTCAAGCCCTATAGCAATCACTGTTGAACCGATCTCCATCACCATCTCCTTCTCCTACCACCACCATAAACCATCCTAAACAACTACGTCAGCTGGGTTCCCTAATCAACCATAACAATATATCAAAAAAAAAAAAAACCACAACCGCAACAAACTCATCGCACCAGCAACAGACCCATCAACATCTATCATCACTACTAAGAAAGAGAGAGGATAGAGAAATAAGTGAGAGAGAATCATAATAAACCTAGGTAAGCGATCAAGACAGCGGTGGCAGATGGTCGGTTACAGAAAAAATGAAAAGAGACTAAAGAGGAAGAGAGAGAGTAATGATTGGAAAAGATGAAAGAGGAGAAATGAGGAGAGAGGGAGAGAGTTTTGATTGGAGAAAATGAAAGGGGATAAATGGAGAGAGAGAGAGAGCGAGAGAGCTTAGGTGTGAAAAGCCATAAAAAAATATTGAAATATTAAAATTTAATATATTGATTTTAATATTAATATAATTTTAATTCAATTCAAAGTTTTATCAAACACAGGATAGTAATTTTTTAATTTAATTCAAAGTTCCACTGAACACGAGACAGTAAATTTTTAATCTATTCTATTCTATTTCAATTTCGTGTGTCAAACGTAACCTAAAAAAACCTCATCACCACAAATTATGAATAATAATAATATTATTATTATTAACTAAAATTAAATTAGTCATTCTCGCAATTGCAATCACATATAATGAATCGATCAAGTAAAAGTTTACAACCATAAAAATACACTCGAAGATTTAAATGTGAGAGTACCAATTTAATAAAGGAATTAATAAAGAGCATATGAAAATAAAATTTGAGCTACATTTTATGCATATATGTTGGAAAACTTTCTCCTTAATTAATAGATAAAATAAAAAGTTAATTAAATTTATAGAAATTATGTTATTCATATATGTTAACTTGTGAAGGTTAAGGAAGATAAAAACAACTTCTAATTTCGAAATATATGAGACGACGTGTGTATGTATGTACGTATGCTTTTTTTTCTTTTTTTTAAAGCACTACGTATGTATTTTTTAAAATAAATTTTTAGTATGAAATTTTTTTCCTTTTTTGAGAAAAAAAAATATTATATATCAAATAAAAGAAAAAGGAGAATAATCAAGAACAAAACTCTTCAAAAAAAAAAAAAAAAAATGGAACCTCTTCAACCAAATTTTAGAAGAGCAAATTATAATTTACCTATCTAATTCAAATTCTAATTTAAGTGAAGTAACACTTTCAGTGTTATTAAAATTTGCCTCCTTACCATTAGTGAAAGTTAGAGTTAAGTAACAAAGGTAAAATTATATTTTGACCTTGTTTTCTTATTTTTATTTGAAAATAAATTTTAAAAAATAATCATATCAATTTGTAAAAAGTAAAAAAATTAAATATGAATTAACAAATAAATAAAAATTAAATAAAAAATTAATAAGTAGATCTCCACCATCCATCTTAAAATGAAAGATTAAAAAATTAAAAATTAAAAAAAAAAAAAAAAAACTGGAGACAAAACCCTGAATTGGCAATCATCAACTCAAACATTGCATCCACTATAAACTCACCCACCCATTGCATCCACTAGAAATCCACCTACAATCATCAAACATCAAACACGCACCACACCTACCTGCAATCATCAAACATCATATACCATTAGTTCAAACCAAATAATCAGGAGAAACATTGAAGAAAAAAAATTGAATGGACGCAGAATCATGGGTTTATTCGAATGGGTTCATCAGAAATTCTGGTTCATTCAAGAATGGACCCAAAATTTTTAGGTTCATTCGAATGAACATAGAAATTTGGATGCATTCAAATTCATGAACCCAGCAATCTGTTCTAGGTTTGAAGAGGAAGAAGAGAACAATGAGAAGAGAGTAAGGAGCGAAGAAGAAAAAGAAAAAGAAAAAGAAGAAGCAAAAGAAGAGAAGAAGAATGAGAGAGAGACGGTGTCTAGATGATGAGGAAGAGAGAGAAGACAAAAATTAAATATAATTTTTTATTAAATTTTTTTATTTGGTCAATTAGGTCAACTTCAATTACTAAGAGCAATTTTGTCTTTTCGTCGATTTGATATTGTTCACTGTCAAATATAACAGAATCTTGCTAACGATAGAGGGGGTAAATAGCAATAATATCAAAAATCTTGCTCCGCTCGAATTAGAGGTTAAACTAGATAGTTAAACTGTAATTTGCTCATTTTAGAACTAAAGCAATATTCAAAACAAGAGCAGCATTGTTTATTAAAAAAAAAAAACATGAACTGCTTTATTCGCAGGTCTAGACACAAAAGAAATACTCAAAAGTCAAAACACGACTAAAACTAACAAACTCTCTATTCTGGTCTTGAACACGTAAACCAATTTCGAAAAGAGGTTGCAGATTTAGAAGAAATTAAACTAACAACATTAGAAGCATCAAACTCCAACATGGCAGAAGAAATTCCTGCTTGCAAAGCCTATCGCAGACCTAGAAGAATTGCTTCAGCCTCAACAATCTCCAGAGAAAAATTATGGACACCAAACTCATATTAGAAAAGAACAAAACCAACCCCAAATGACGTTTGATAATGATTCCCCATGCCGCCCAATTTTGGGTTTGGCTTTCGTTTAAAACTTAATTGTTTATTTTAAGATCATAAATACAGGAAGAGTAAATACAAGTTAAGTTTTATTCTTTAAAGATATAAAAAGTTGAGTTTTAATATAAATATAAACACACCACTTCTTAGTAGGATCGGTTGAGTTTTGTCATTGACCCTAAAAGGTTAAAAGTTCGAGTTTAAACTTTATTATGCTAAAACATAAGTACGAGTGTCATGAGTCTCCTCTCATAGTATTGGTTATCCAGACCGCACTATTAGTGATAAAAATAAATACGAATTATTTATTTACGTTTTAGGTTGTTAACATGTTCCTTAAGAAGATTAATTAAGGTGAATATACATAAACCATATATACATAATATTCAATTCAATTATTTTAATTGCAAATTAATTCATGTCTTATCTCAAGCAATGGTTAGTGCAATGTTCCTTCACATTCATGAAATGGGTTCAACTCCTATCACTTATATTTATTAGTATACATGGAGAGTTTTTCGCTTTATAGTAAAGAGTAAATTTATGGGTTTCACATCCTTGATTAGGCTTCAAGTTCCCCTACGAATATTTTCCATGTACGTATGAAATATTTCTCGTAATACAATATCTATTAATCACATACTTTGCTTTGGGCAAACAATGATTGAACGTGCAAGCTAGGGCCTGTTAAGAGATAATCAGCTTCTTCAAACGCAATGTCACTCATCATGTATAGATAAAAATAAAATAAAATAAAATTTTTACAAAAAATACTGCAAAGGATTGTACTTGGACTGCTGACTCGATTGAATTTTGACAAGGAAATTTGAAAACGAATGCTTTTGTCATAAGAAAATCACGAGATTATACTATAGAGGAGAATTCATTGGTGGAGTGATGAGAGATGGAAAAGACCCCTCTGCTGCATGTCTGAGAACTGAGGTCATCCACGGCTTATTAAAGTGGACGACAACGTATTGAATTGAAATGAAACGCATAATCCCCGTGTAGTGTTACTAGCAAACTCTATGGGACACAAATCTGTCTCGTTTGGTGAATTCGATTATCCACTCTTTTCTTTGTGTCAATTTGTGGAGGTTCAATGCTATTATTTTTGGCCCCTTTTTATTATTATAAGATGATTAAGATTATGAAGGTAAGGTGGAACTTGTCCATCCAACGTCAAATTTATTATCTCTTGAGCTAAGTTTTCACCATTTGATTTCCACTCTTAAAAGGAGTTTAATCATCATTCTATTTAGTTTTTTACTCATGAATTATATTTGAGTGTTGATATACACTTGTAAATTTTGTAAGTGTACCAAATGCATGGTTTTTACTTGAGTGAGTTTGGTGTGACCAATAGCAAGTTTTACACTACTTTAATTACTTCTTATTTAATAAATGAGTTTGACAATCTTACTACTTAAGTAAGATTACCACTAAAATAGTCAAATCTTAAATAAAATGGATAACGTAGTCAAATCCTAAATATCACTAGCAAATATTCTCAGTGTCCAATTATGTTTTCAAACCTAATTGCTTATTATTAGAAGTTATTCAATTTATGATAAAACACTTGCAAATAATTAATTTAATAATTATTTTATTTCAACCTCAGATGGGGGCCTTTGGCACAATATTAATTTTTGCTTCCTTAAAATAAATTATTATCATAAATCTCATTTTAGACTTGTCATAATTCATATTACTTAATTTAATTATAATTTATAGCACTATAAAATTATAATTGAACTTCATCCACAAATAGAATATCAAAGTAATTATATTTACTTGACATCATTGATTAGTTATATGTAATCCTCCACTAAGATATTCTTAATCAATAAGGAGATAAATTATTGTCAATTTCATTTGATTATATCTCCAATCGGATTTCTTAAATTACAACATTTACAACAATATGACTATTATAATATTTTTAAATATCATAATTATTTTATTATAATGAATATAATATCATATCATTTCATTTTATTACATTCGAATAAAATATGGGAGATAAATATTTTTAAGACAGAAAATGACTGAAATTAATGGTCCTAACAATTTAAAAATTAGGATACAATCACTATAAGAACTATATATACATATATATGTACACACACACTGTAGTAAAGACCACTAATTCCAACCACATATTTTCAGTGGATAGTACTATAGTGAAATCTACTGAAAAAGAGTGATTGTAATTTACTGTTATGAAATAAAAATTTCAGGACGTCCTTATTGAAAAATTAATATATTTTTATTTATAATCATAAACTACAGTCACTCATTTCTAGTAGATTTCACTATAGTTCTACGCACTAAAAATATGTGATTGGAATTAGTGGTCCAAATGATCATATATATAGAGAGAGAGAATTGAAAATGTATTAATTTTTAAAAGCATTGTTTTAGAAGAAAATATTTTAAATATAATTAATTGATTAGTGTAAATTAAATGACACGTCAAAAATTTTAATCTTTAAGAATATCGAACAATAGCAATTTAATGAGTTCAATTCAAATCATTAAATGATAAAGTACCATTCTTAACTAATATTTATTTTAATAATTTATGACATTTATACAAATCTTAAATATTTATTTATTTTTTAAATTTAACATCATTTGAATGAGAGATAATTCAAGGCCTGTTAACATCAATAACTACATAAAATTTTAATATTACTCTCGGAGAAATTTATTAATACAATATCAAACTTGTTTTACTTATTGTACCATTCAATGTAATGCTCATAAAGCGATTGGATATTGTGAATGCATAAATGTTGGTATCATATGACAAGCGATGCCAACATTTATAATGGAATGTGAATTCTTAAGGTTTTGAGACCATCAGACTACCAATTGTTATAATGGAATGTGAATTCTATTCGGCTGAAAAATGTTTTCGTTGCAAGACTTGGATAATTTTCAGTGATAAGAAAAGGGAAGCCTTTTCTTTCCAAATTTAGTTCCTTTCTTTTTTTTTTTCCTGATTTGTGATTTTTTTTAATACTTTGTTAATGTGTTTTTTTTAAATTTTTCTTAGACGTTATTTGCATATTTCTCTCATTAGAAAATCTTGGTCTTTTTAGGGGTTGTTTGTTTTTGGCACTTAACACTTAATGAGTCTGAATTAGATCAATTAAGATATTTTTGTTTGTTTTATTAAGTGGTCAAACCACTTAAAACAACCCAAAAATCACTTAAAAAAAAAAAGTAATATTTTCTGACTTTTCACTTAATACAAAATCACTGAATGATTTTATAAATATATTATTCCAAGTTTATCCATCCCAAAATAATATATTTCCAAGTTTGTCATAGTTTTACATTATACAAATTTCTTTTAATGCTTTAACAAGCAACATTAAAAAATAGAAACCCTAAACATCTTAACATCAAATTTTCTTATAGTTGGATTACTATATTTCTTTAATTTAATTTCGGTAAGAATTTTTATTAATTTTCTTTATTAATCTACTTGTGGAGTAGCCTATATTGTGTTTATTTGTTAAAGTTTCACTATGTTGTTGGTGTTTTTGGTTTGTGTATATTGATGAGAATTTGTTTGTGTATATCAAATTTGTTTTTGTATAACATAACCTTAAAGTTTCTCCTCTTGTTTCTTCTTTTGGTTTTTTTATCTCAAAGTTTTTATTGAATCTGTTATCGATGTATAACAAAACCTCAAAGTTTTTTTATCTCAAATATTCTATCAACTGTTATTTGTTAAAGCTTCACTGTGTTGTTGGTGTTTTTCATCGAGTATTTATGTTTTTGTGGGGATATAAAGTCAATTTTGTGAGCTACTACCAAAGTATTTGCTCTTCACAGTATTTTTATTGTCTGATTCTGTTTTGTGGGGTGTAAAATTTTGAAACCCAAGTGCTATATACAGTTTGAGATCTCATATATACCTGTCTTTGCTATTCACAGTACTTTCATTGTCTGTTTTTGTTTTTGTGGGGTATAAAATTTTGAAACCCAAGTGCTATATGCAGTCTGAGATCTCATATATAGCTTTTAGACAGATAAGAAACAAGTGCTACATATATACCTATTGTTGGTGTTTAATTTATTTTTTTCATTATTATTGTCAGTGGTGTATACTGTCTTTGTCATGATATCATTGATTATTATTGTTTATTTGTTTATTTTATCAAAATTATTATGCATGCTGGTAGTTTAATTTATGATATAGTTGATTTTTTATGATAAGTTGAACTTTAAATTTTTATATAGATGTCTCAAAATAGCGAAAGTTGTAGGGCAAATTGGATTGATCCTATTCAAAGAAAGCATTTTATTGATCTTTGCATCAATGAGGTGAATAATGGCTTTAGATCAGGAGGAACTTTAAAACCTTGTGCTTGGAAGCGAATCGCCCAGAAATTGGAAAGTTTAGTTGGGAAAAAATTTTCTCAAAAGCAACTTAAGAATGGGTGGGACTATATGAAAAAACAATACCTCACATGGACAAAATTGATAACAACAACAGGGCATGGTTACAACTCTGTTACCCATACTTTTGACTGGCCAGCGGAAAGATGGGACGATTACATTAAGGCAAATACTCTTTTATTTTATTTTTTTCATTAAACACTTCAATTGATTGAATATTTAGCTAATTAGCGTTTTATTTTGTTAAACAGAAATATCCGGATGCTAAACAATTTCGCAATAAGCCCTTAGCAAATTTTGATGAATTAGAAACTTTATTTACTGGTATATCAGCTACAGGGACATATAATTGGAGTTCTGGTATGGAAGGAATTCCTGAAATGGGCAACACAACACCTACCTTATCATCTCCAATTTATTGTGAGAGTTATGTTAGGTTGCTAGAGGAGGACGAGAACATACCAAACACTCCACATTCAGAATACACCCCTTTAGATCACCCAAGTCAACTTGAGGAGAGACACACTGAGAAGAAACAAAAGAAAAGAAAAATTGATGAGACTCTTAAAGAAATTAGCAAGATAGTAAGTGTATTGGAGAAAAGTGATAATAATGGACCATCAATGACAGATTGCTTCTCAATTTTGAAAAGAATTCTAAATTATAAGGATCCATTATATTTCACAGCAACTAATACTTTATGTAAAAGAAAAGAATATCGAAAAATATGGATGCAAATGGACCATATAATAGGGTACCAACCTCTACTTCATCACTTACAGGTTCACTTTTTGTTCAAGAACTCTTAAATGGTTCATCTATTACTTGTTATGAATTAATGAGGATGGAGAAGAATAATTTTGTTTCTTTATGCCACATATTTCGAGAAAAATGGTGGCTGGTTAATAGTAGACATGTAAATGTTGAAGAAAAAATGGCAATGTTCCTCATGACTATAAGCCATAATCTTCGTAATCGCCTTATAAAAAATAGATTCCAACACTCGGGTCAAACCGTGCACAAATTCTTTCATGAGGTTTTGATTGCCATGATGAAATTTTCCGAAGAAATGATAACTCCTCCATCATTTGATGACAATAGTAGTGGCATAGCTAATCATCGTTTAAGACAAATTTTCAAGGTACGTTTTCTTTATTTATTATTAATTATTATCAAAATTGTAATTGAAGCACATTTTAATTTTTATTACAATAATTATGTAGGGTGCTATTGGTGCGATTGATGGAACTTTAATTCATGCATGTATTCCACTTGATCAACAAATACCATATAGGGCTCGTGGGAGAGGGGAATGTTTCCAAAACATCATGGCAATTTGTGACTTCGACATGATGTTTAAATATGTTGTTGTGGGATGGGAAGGAACAGCACACGATTCAAGGGTCTTAACTGAAACCATTTGTAACCCTAGTCATAACTTTCCCATGCCTCCAGATGGTAATAAAATTCAATTAGATTATTCTTATATATTTTTAATGGCATGTAGTATACATATATTATGCTATTTAATTAAATTAATTTTTCATTTATTGTTAAATTAATTTTTCTTCAAATTTTTTGTTTTTCAGATCAATATTATTTGGTTGATGCTGCATATACACATACAAAAGGATTTATGGCACCATTTCGTCATGTTCGTTATTGGTTGAATGATTTTCGTAGTGGTGGTAGAGCTAGAGGAAGAGAGGAGATGTTCAACCATTACCATTCTAGATTAAGGAATGTTATTGAACGTGCTTTTGGTGTGTTAAAAGCACGTTTTCCAATACTAAAAAGGATGGCACCGTACTCATTTGGCACGCAGAGAAATATTGTGATAGCATGTATGGCATTGCACAATTTTCTTCGAAAAATATCAATTGATGATGAACTTGGATGGTGACAATGCCAATGATCAAAGTCAAACACCAAGCACAAACAATGAATTTAGAAGATCAGATCAAGTGTTCATGCAACAATTCAGAGACCAAATTGCAAATCAACTTGTTTAAATATTCGATTGTTCTTATTTAATTATAGTAGAAAATATATATTACTTTATAATTTTAATTTTTGTTGTAATAGTAATTAAATTTAAGACCATTTTGTTTATTTTTATTTGAATATATAAATTTAATTGACTCTACTATAATTAATCTTATTTTAATTATGACTAAAAATATTATATATAAGTTGCAATTTCAACTTCTATTGTAATAATAATGCAATTTATAACTATTTTGTTTATTTTTATTTGAATATATAAATTTAATTGACTCTACTACAATAATTAATTTTATTTTAATTATGAATAAAAACATTATATATATAAGTGTTGTAATACTTGTTAAATAATTTATTGTAGTTGTTTATATCATATTAAATAAAGTTACTTAACAACTAATAGTAAAAGGATATAAATGTCAAATTACTAATATTCAAACAATTTTAATTTTAAAAAACAAACAAGATTATTATACATTCAGAGGTAAAGAAAAAAAAAACAAACATGTCAATCAGATTTCATATTTCAGTCACTATTCAGTCTTCAGTCTTCAGCAGCACTGTTCAGTCTTCAGACAAAAAAACAAACGACCCCTTCTTTTTAGTCTTTTTCTTTTTATTAAACATAATTTCTGTTTTGTAAAAAGATATCCATTTTGGGATAAACTTCTTGAGAAATATTTTTTTGGAATTATCCTTGATATTTATCCGATAATTTTAAAGCTTTTTTTTTTTTTTTTTTAATTGGAGATTTTCATTAACTAGAAGTTACGATTAATCTTGAATAAATCTTGCCAGGATATTGACCAGATTCGGTCATGGCTATAAAATAGGAAAACTTTCCCATCTCAATTTGATTTGCCTTATTCCTTTTATCTCTAATTATTATTTTTAAATATAGAGATATTCTTGAAGAGGAAAAATGGTGTATGTTGGTGCTATAAATGCTGACCGATTTCATGAAATTGTGTGTGCAAACAAAGAATATAATATCTTGATTTTAAAAGGTTAAGGATTTAAATCTCATCCTTATTAAATGTGTGGGTAGTTTTTTATGACTTTAATTTCCCCTCCCCTACCATTAAAAAAACAAATGAGCATATAAATGTAATTTGAGAGCACCAAATATTTACTAGAGAAATTTATGTATTTTGTGAGGTATACAGTGATTCTCTCTAGGCTCTTTTAATTTTAGGAAGAGTGTGACTTTCTAGGTGACTATAGCAACTTGTGTTCTTTAAGAGGAATAACGGTTTAGTCTTCAGGAGAAGACGGATCTCAAAGCTTTGAAGGAAGTCAAGGAGCAAGGGATCATTAGAGTCAAGAAGATCTAGCTAAACTGGATTTGTGAAGAAAGCACAACACATTGTCTCAATAGTAAAGAGAGAGACTTTAGTTGAGCAAATCAATTGATGTTTATATGTTTAGGAACTTTATTCATCAATTTAATTCTCTGGACATGATCTCGTGGATGTAGGTGAAAACCGGACGACATTAAAAACGTTGTTGTCTTGTTTAGCTTTTTGTTACAACGTTTTTAATTTTTAATTACAATGTTTAATACTTCATGTCATTATAAAGTAAATAGTTTTAGATTGAAGGTATGATGGTAGTAAAGATAAGATGGTGTGTAAAATCCGAAATAAGAAAAACGAATAATCCCTGATGTGGTTTGATGATGAAATAGCAGTAGGAAAACAATGAGGAAGTGGTCCCGATTAAGTTTTGTTTCTTGTGGATTGTGGTGCTTATCACGACGTTGAATTTTAAAGGTAATAATAAAACTAATATATCGTTCAATAACTTTCATCGAACCCACTAAACATGTGCCATTGTCACCGCAATTACTGCAACTGCTACCAGTTTTCTTGATGACCAATGACCAGCACATCAATACAACCAAAAACACACACATCACACATAATTTAGTGTTGTAACACAACTCAGAACAAAATTCTCCACAGGATACAAGTTTTTGATCAGTGTCTTTGTATGTAGACTATGACAATCTCTTCATAATCATCAGAACGGTCAAAGTACACTAAATTAGGATGCCGTCAGGCTGTTGTGAGTCTTACAATATTGACTTTCACTAGTGAAGAGGCATCATTTCTACTCAGTAACATACATATTTTAATTAAATGAATTTGCAAGATATATCCCTCATGTCATCAATCATAGCATATCACAAACATGAAAAATATTCAGACTCATCTTTAAAGAATTGCTATTGATGTCGCTGTACTCAAAAACCAAATCAAGGTGCCAAACCTTCTTCCAATTAAAGTTGTAGGTGGTAGCTGCCTAAAAGATCTGCCAAACTTTGCCAGATAAAAGGATTAAAAGTCCACCTCCGCCCATCTAATTTATTAACCATTAATTTAATTCAAAGTATTTACAGATCAGAAATGAAAATTAGAGCAAATCAAATTTCACAAAAGACGGAAATTAATTTTTCGGATAAAACAAATATATCTATTAAATTTCAGTTCCAACAGAAACTTAATTCGTGATTACTATGTGGGATTCACATAATTTTATTCTTAATAATTTTTAATAAACACATAAATCATAAATTACAAATTAAATACCTTTACTCCAATTAGTCAACACACTAACCTATGTATTGTTTCAAACTGTTTTTTTTTTTTACTATAATTTAAACAAATTATTAATATATATTCTTAAGACACGTGTTAAAGTTAGTTTCTTTTGACAAGTTTTCTCTATCAATGTTAACATGATACTAATCTTTTTATAAAAATAATTTAAGTTTTGAGTTATGTATGAAAGAGAAAAAAATTATCAATCTTGATCATTCATTTTTTTAAATGTTGATGTATCACTAGATTATCAAAAGATTAACAAAAAAAAGAATGGTAGAGAATCCTTACTCAGTTTCTCTATCCAAAAGTCAAAATCAAACTCTTTGTGCAGAAATCAAGAGATGTAAATTTGATGTTCTATGTAATTATTTGTTCTTGTTTGAATTTCTTGTGCAAATTCGAATTGTTAACTAGTTCCAACTTCAGTTGCCAATAGCCTACTGCTAGTCAGCAACTCGTTTGTTTAGGTGATTTTCACAGGATATATCCTTCCACATTTCGACGAAAGTGATTACGTAATTCCTCCCCTTTATTTTTTAATTTTTTAAATGAAACAAGACCTGAATTTAGAATTTTGGATTATCATATAATATATATATAGTTACGAAGCTATTATATATATATATAGTTACGTAAGTTAATAGCTATTGGTTTCTAATTTAAATATTCACATAAAAAAAAAAAAAGGATTTAAGATGATGGGAAAAACACTGGAATAGACAAAATCCACTGTGGTGTCTTGAGCAGGACTAAATAGTCCTACCGTGTTGCGTTTTCATGATTATTTTATTTTATTTTATTTTATTAATGGTTTACATTTAAAATAAATCTATTAATATTTTATGTATATTAATTAATTATAAATATTAATTTATTTAAAATTAATTGTAAATAGTTTTATTTATTTTAAAAGCTTAATTTTAAATAAGGATAATCTTACTTCCCCCTTATAGTTTAATGTGCTAATTACCCCATAGAGTTTTTGTGACTCTCATTTTACCCTATATCGTTACTATCATCATTAAAATAATCGAAATAACCATAATTCCTATAGTTTTGTTTTTCCATATTAATGGTCAAATTTTGATTTGTAACGTTAATTTTAATTACAAGGTTTTTTTTTTTTTTTTTTTTTTTTTCTAGATATTTCATACATTACAGAGGGTATTTAATCTATTTCATAAATTGATAATGGGGACATTAGCGATTTCTAAAAATACTAGGGGATTTTAACATTACGTCAAACTACATGATTATCCCTTTTAAATACTTTATTAAAAAAAATTATTAAAATAAAATTTGAACACAATTTAATTTCTAATATTCTATTTTTAAAAATTGATATAAAATGATTTTTTATTCACAAATTAATTTAATTTAATATGATAATAATCAATCTCATGCTATAACAAACATTAAATATAATTATTTTTGTCTAGTATCATACTATATCAAACAATAAACAACACTAATTTTGCTCAAATCTCAAATACATTAAACATATCATAGTATTAATTTTCAGTCTAATTCTATTCTATCCAAATTTATCTCATAAAAATAGTTCAATTTAAACATATCATAGTATTAATTTTCATTCTAATTCCATTCTATCCAATTTTATCTCATAAAAATAGTTCAATTTAATCGTATACATCAAACGGACATTTATGTCTTATAAAACCCATTAATTATAGTATACTATTCCATAATAGAAACTAAAATCCTAAAATTTTGTTTAAGTTACCACATACCATATATAATAGAACTTAAAACATTGACGTCTCTTTATGCAACAAAACTTCCCTAGTTGTGGATTGTGTGGCTCGGCAATTGGGTTGGGCTTCGTATTACTCAACAATTCCGGATATGCTATGGCCGACAAATGTGTGTTAAGAGTGGCGACGTCGGCAACCCCGAAAACCTGTGTAAACTCCTTTTATAAGTATATTTCATTAAAAAATAAAAATATTTTAATTTATATATATATATCTATTTAATATTAAATTACCCTTTCTTTAATTTTGTTGTATATATTTTTGTAAGCACGCCCGATTTACACTCATTTTATTATCTAATCAACTTTATTATTATTTTATTTTATTTCTTATTGTTCAAATACTTTTTTATTATGACTTCATTCAGTCCATTGCATAAAAAAGTTTAGTCCCTTAAGCCAAATGTGTTTATAGGAAGATATATAGTCAAATGTGTTTAGGGTTAGAGAAAAAATATATATATATATTTTTTAAGTTTTTAGCCGTCACTAAGCTGCAAAAACTAAAAATATGAGGGCCGCTTCCAATAGAAAATTATCGAGAAGTTTTGTATCGAAATAATATTTACTGGAGTTGTTGGAGAATATATCACATAAAGTTAAATTTTTAACAATTAACCACACAACAATGTTGTTAAAAAAAAAAAGGCGGCTACAAACAACCTGCCTGAGTTTGAGTTTGACAAAATATTGTTTATGATGGATTAAATGCAGTTTTCCTTTAATAAAAACCGTAGTTTCCTCTTTGTATTTCTAATTTCTATCCTTAAATAGAGAAAATGAGAACTGCTATCTAAAAAAAAAAACCTGCTAATCTGATTTCATGAAAAACTTGTTAATAATTTTAGGTATATTTACAAACCAGCTATTTAACCCTTTAGTAATCTTACTTGAGGATAATATTGAGTTTTTAAAAATATATTAATTTGGGGTGCAGTTAAAGATATTTAGGGGTGTAAATATGGGCACTCTATTAGTTAACTAAACCAAAGTCATGGCCAAGAATATGCAGTCCATTCACTGTTAATTATAATTATCCGAGAAAATTTCATGTAGTCCCCAAGGTTTTGCTCAATATCACTTTTTCTAATGATCTTTTGAGAACATCTGGTCCTTAAATTTTGGAAAATGTATTACTTTGCTCCTTTCATTTGTCAATCTTAATAGCTCCAAAACATGCATTTCCACGGTTTAATCTCCAGCAATGAATTATGTAGACCGATTCCAAGTAGGGATATCAAAAATCCTTAATTTGACACAAACTAGCTGGGATCTCTAAATATTTATAGAGTTATTTTATCTTTTTAAATTTGAATTCTTGCTTAGTTCTTAATATTTTTATTATTATTAAGTAAATTATTTCATATTTCTTTTATTTTTATTTTCAGAATAAAATTGGTTAAAAATGCACATGTGGACCCCACCAAATGCTTTCGCTCGAGACAAGATCATGAATTTCATTCGAAGCAGTTCATCGCCTCAAGAATTACTCGAATCAGAAATCGCATCAAAAAGATTATCGCAATTTAAAAATCGAGTATTCTAGAAATAAATATTATGTCATGCTTATGTAAGGAATGATGTAATCAAAATTATGATGTAAGCAATGATGTAATATTAAAGTTGACTTTGAATGAGGTAGGTGAACGATGATGTAAGCAATGATGCAATTTGAAAGTTGACTTTGAATGGGGTAGGTGAAAGATGATGTAAGCGATGATGCAAAATGGTGGAAAATCAGGAAACGATGATGCAATCGATGATGTAATTGGAGGTGAATTTGGCCTATAAATAGGCCTTAGAATCACCATTCTAAGCATTCCATCACAAACCAAAACAATAAGTAGTTTAGAGAAAGAGAGAGAGAGCTTGGAGAGGAGGAGCAAAGCAGAGGAAGAAATTCTACGGTGAAACTTCAATCCACTAAGTTTTCCTATCTCTTGTTATGTTTAATTTTCTAGTTTTTGTAAATTCTATTATGGAGTAGATTTGTTTTCTAAGGTTATGATGTAGCCTAACTTTGATGTTCCAAACTTTTGTTCAATTCAATTAATGATTTTCTATCTTGGTTGATGCATTTAATATTGTTCTTAATGCTTCTAAATAATTGGCCACTATTTAGTTGAATTGTTAATCATAATGATAGCGGAAGCTAATTTATGTGTCTAGTTCATTGTATTTAATGTCATAAATTACATGTAGGATAGGAATATACCTGCATGGTTTGTGTAGTCTATAAAAGAGATCTATAAATCTTAATGAATCCTTTAATGTTTTGACTTGCATGGGAACATAGCAGTTAATCTTTATAGGGTATTTTCCTTAGACCTCGGGAGGGGCTATGTGAATAATTCAGGGAATCTCGACTAGCAACTGGATAGTTAATTTTTGTTAAAAAGAACAAAGGGGAGGAACAGATTAGTTATGGTGAAATCATAATCTTAGAGTTTTTATTCATTGAATTAATTTTCATTTATTTTCAATTGCAATTAAATTTAATCATAGTTATCAACTCATTCACTCAAATTTCATCTACCAAATAAAAGTTGAGTTATTTTAATTTTGGGCATTAATTAACAACAATCCTCGTGGGACGATACTTTTCTCATTACTTTATTACTTGTTCGGCTCGTTCACTTGCGATTTTGCACAACAAGTTTTTGGCGCCGTTGCCGGGGATTGTTTGTTTCAATTAATACTAATACTACGTAACTCAATTTTTAATTTGGTCATTTATTTATTTATTTATTTTATTTTTTTTTTATTTTGTTTGCTTTATTACTTGTGAGTTTTATGGTGTATGAGAAAGTCTGGGGGCGAAGTGTTACCATTTGACCCAGAAATAGAGAGAACTTGCCGTAAGAACAGGAAAGAAACAAGAAAGGCTGCTAGTACTGCACTCATGGATATGGCTGAGGGATCAAACAACACACAGAATATTGTACCAATAGATGCCGAAATTCGAGCATTACGAGATTATGCTCTACCCACAGTGGGTAATACTTCGGCGATACGGCGACCAACTATTGCTGCCAACAACTTTGAGATTAAGCCGGCAATCATCCAGATGGTTCAAAACAACCAGTTCAGTGGGGCTCCGAACGATGATGCAAATGCCCACATTGACAACTTTTTGGAGATCTGTGATACTTTCAAACATAATGGTGTTACTGATGACGCCATCCGATTGAGATTGTTTCCATTCTCTCTTCGAGATAAAGCCAAAAGTTGGCTCAACTCGTTGCCATCAGGAAGTATTACCACATGGGACATCTTGGCACAAAAATTTCTGGCCAAATTCTTTCCACCAGCCAAGACTGCAAAGCTGCGAACCGAGATTGCCACCTTCAGACAGCTTGAGGGAGAATCATTGTACGAAACGTGGGAAAGATTCAAGGATCTGCTAAGACGGTGCCCACATCATGGAGTTGCTAACTGGTTGCAGCTACACACATTCTACAATGGTTTGGGGAGTTCCACGAGAACATTAGTAGATGCCGCAGCTGGTGGAGCACTTTTGGGGAAACCCCATCAAGTCGCTTGGGATTTACTAGAAGAAATGGCTGCAAATGCCTATCAGTGGCCATCAGAAAGAGCAGTTCCGAAAAAAGTTTTCGGAATACAAGAAAATGATGTCTTAACCAGACTTTCCACTCAGGTCGAGACATTAGCCAAGCAACTCGGAAACTTGACAGCAAATGCAATTCATACTCAGTCAGCATCCTGTGATTTTTGTGGAGGAGACCATTCCAACGGGCAATGCGATGAAAACCAGACAAGTCAAGCATTTTTTGTGGGCAACAGACCGCAAAATAACCCGTACTCCAACACATATAATCCAGGATGGAGAAATCATCCAAATTTTTCATGGAAAAACAATGATCAACCCAGACAGTCATATCCACCACCACCTCAACAGCAGCAGGCCAACAAACCATCGCTTGAAGAAGCACTCGCTCAGCTCACCGAAAGGACTAATCAATTTATGACAAGAACAGACATCACACTTCAGAATCAAGCTGCCTCCATTCGAAATCTAGAGGTACAAATGGGTCAAATCTCAAATCTACTGAATGCAAGACCTCAAGGAACCTTACCAAGCAACACAGAAACCAATCCTAGGGAGCATGTTAAAGCTGTCATATTACGAAGCGGTAAAATGCTGAAAGAGCCTGTTAAAGGAACAGACGAGAAAGAAGGACCTAGCAAAGTAGAAGAAGAAGTGATGGTTGAGCAAAAAGAAGCAGAGAAGCCAAAGTCAAAGTTGTTCCCAGACAATCCGCCACCATACAGACCACCATTACCTTTCCCTCAAAGATTCCAGAAGCAGAAACTAGATAAGCAATTTTCTAAATTTCTTGAAGTTTTTAGAAAATTACAAATTAATATTCCTTTTGCAGATGCTCTCGAACAGATGCCCAGCTATGTGAAGTTCATGAAGGAAATCCTATCAAATAAAAGGAAGCTGGAAGAACATGAAACGGTAGCTTTGACCGAAGAATGTAGTGCAATCTTGCAGAAAAAGCTACCACCCAAACTTAAAGATCCAGGGAGTTTCACAATTCCTTGCACCATTGGTGATTCATTCTTTGATAAAGCATTATGTGATCTTGGTGCAAGCGTTAACTTAATGCCTTTCTCTGTTTTCAGGAAACTAGGCTTGGGAGAAGCAAAACCTACTACAATATCTTTACAGCTAGCTGATCGATCAATCAAGTATCCAAGAGGAATTATAGAAGATGTACTGGTAAAAGTGGATAAGTTCATATTTCCTGCGGATTTCATTGTGCTAGATATGGAAGAAGATCAAGAAATACCCATCATTTTGGGTAGGCCATTCTTAGCAACAGGAAGAACTCTCATTGATGTACAGAAAGGTCAACTTATACTAAGAGTTCAAAATGAAAAAGTGACCTTTAATGTACTAAAAGCGCTCAAACATCCACATGATGTTGGCAACTGCATGAGGGTAGATGTAGTGGAAGAATGTATCAAAGAAAATGCTAAGCTTTACAAAGAGCGCACCAAAAAGGGGCATGATCCACGTATCCTAAATAGGGAGTTCACTCTAGATCGTCGATTCAAAGTCAACAGAAAAAGACTTAAAGCTTACATGGATGGTGGAGAGCCTCAACAGAAAGCCACTATTGCGCTTTCAGACCCAACTTAAAGCGCTTTTCAACAGTCAAGCTAACGACTATAAATTAAGCGCTTCTTGGGAGGCAACCCAAGTTTTTCTTTATTAGCTAGTTTTCTTTTGTTTGTGTGTTATTGTGTTCTTTGTGTGTTTTTGTTTTTCTTTGATAATTTTCTTTTCTTTTTCAGAAATGGAGACAAGTCTTGCAGCACTCAAAAATCAATTCCCTACTCTACCTCAAGATGTACTCAAAAAGATCTACAAGTGTAGAGTCGAAAGAATGAGGGCACTAACATGTTTAGGTCTTCCAGAGCATATTCGAGGGATCATTGAAGCTAAGGTACGTCTAACAGGTGAGTTGAATGATTCATTCATTAAACGTTTACCAGGATTGGGAAGAAGTTCTTACTCAAAGAAGAGAAGAGCTAAAAGAATGGGAGTCTGTCATAAGTGTGCGAGATGGAGCTGCGACACAAGCTGTAGAAATCGTGGATATTTATCCATAAATCGACAAGATAAAATCAAATGCATAAAGGATGGACTGAGTAAGGAGTCTCTGGATAACATCCGTGAGACTCTTGAGACGCATCCTTGTGGGAAAGTTCAACGTATTCTTTTAGATTTATGGGAGTTATTCAGTAAAGAGAAACAGCGTTACAGTCTTGGGAATCTGACTTTAAAAGACCCTGTTTGCCAGTTTATAAGAAAACTGGATGGGAAGCCAATCCTCAACTCATAGAAGTTGTTTAAGCCGTTTCTGGACGTAAAACCAGAGGAAGATGTGAGCCACAATCACAACTACTGTAGCATCAATTTTTTTTCTTTGTTTAGCAGTCTGTTTCAAATTTTTTGATAATTGTGTTTACTTTTCCTTACCTGTCCTTTTGGATTTTTAGGTCGTTTCAAACTTTCTTGATAAGTGTGTTTACTTTTGACGTTTCATCACCGAACATTTTTATTTTTAGCAGCTATTTTCAAATTTTTTCGATATCTGTGTTTACTTTTTTACGTTTGTGTTTATTTTTTCGATGTTTGTGTTTACTTTTTCGATGTTTGTGTTTACTTTTTGACGTTTCGTCGCCGAACTTTTTGAATTTTGTATTTGTAGCGGCTTGTTTTATTTATTTATTTAATTTTTCTCGAAGATTGTGCTTTCTTTTTGACATTTCTACACTTAACATTTCCTTTTCCCTCTGACCAATACTGTCTAGCATCGTAAAACTGTTCTTTTACTCTTTCATCTTCTTTAAATAAGTGTTTATGACTGATAACAAATAATTCGTTTTCTCTGAAAAAAAAAAAAAAAAAAATGGCAGAGTCCTCGAGCAGTAAATTCAAAAACATCTGTGTTTTTTGTAGTCCAAAGTCTGGTATGAGTACACAATATTCAAAAGCAGCTGCTGAACTTGGTACGGCTTTAGCTACCCGAAAAATAGATTTGGTGTATGGAGGAGGCAGTTTAGGACTGAGGGGCTCTGTCGCAGTAACTGCAACTGTTGGAGGTAGGCAAACCCTCGGTGTCGCAGTAAAGCCTTTGGCTGAAAGGAAAGTTATCATCGGTACGAGCATAGGTAATGAGTTTCAGGTTATAAGTATACACGGACGAATGGCGTACATATTACTCAATGCTGATGCCTTTATCGCGTTACCTGGTGGTTTGGAAACATTTGAAGAAATCTTCAACATTGCGTCCTGGGCCCATTACAACATTCACAAAAAGCCATTAGGTTTGCTTAACACTAACGGTTTTTATGATGGTTTATTGGCTTTTCTTGATCATGCTGTAGAACAGGGTTTTATGACTCAAGCAAACCGGCGTATTCTAGTCTCAGCTTCCAGTGCTGATGAACTGATTGACCAACTGCAAGACTTTGTACCCGAAGTTGATCCAATCATGTCACAGGTGGTTTGGGCTCCTGAATCAAGCGGTAGCAAGAAGCGTGCACTGGATCTTAATCTCCGGTTGTAACTTTCTTATCCTATGGTTTTATTAATAGCATTTCCATTTAAGTTTTTCTTCTTTTTATCTTACTAGACATTGAGGACACTGTCTCAAATAAGTTTGGGGGTAGAGTTTGCTATTATTAAAACCATAAGATTCAAAAGCTGGTCCGAGTTGAAACTAAAAGATGGCAGAGTAAGGAGTACTTTTGTGCTCTTGAGACGCATCTTTGTTTTCATTTAAAAAAAAAAAAAAAAAAAAAAAGCAAAAAGATTTTCATTATTTGTTTTATTATTTTTCTTTCTGCCCTAACAAGTCGACTACTTACTTGATATTTATTAATGGAGTCTTAATGCATGTTTTTGGTTGAATATCGTTACTAAGGAATAGTCATGAACATCTTTGCATGATTTGAGACTTTTGAATGTCATGATCTTAGTTAATTGAGTGGATAAATATTATGTTTACATGAACTGTGGACTATTAGTGGAGATTATCCTTGGTGAGGATTTGAGCCTTTTAAACGTTTCATTTTGAGAGATTTATTTGTTTCTACTCTTAAACACTCTTCACTTTGTTCTTAATAGATGATCTCTATAGGTTTTGCATTGAATACTGAGAACAAATCATTATTGTAGATAACATGAGTTGCTTTGATTTGAAAATTGGATCGACTTCTTAGAAGTAATATAGGTCAGTTCTACTCTACAAAAGCCTACTTTCCTACTTTAAATTGAGACACATCATAAAACCTTTGAAGCCAAACACTTTAAATATTTTTCTCTGTTTACCGTTATTAAATGACCCTATTGAGCCTTTAAATTTAATCATACCTCATGAAGTTTGGGATTATGCGATGAAGTAAAAGAGGAGAAGGGAATTGAAGTGTTAACATTTACACAATGTGTTTCTAAAAAAAAAAAAAAAAAAAAAAAAAAAAAAAAAAGAGAAGTTGTGATGAATTAAGGAGAATAAATGAAGTACTTTGGTATGATCATATGTTCTTGTTGAACCTGTACCTTAAAATTTCTTACATGTCAATTAACCATAGTCCAAATACAATCTTTAATAAAGCCTATTGATCTTCAAAAGGAAGTCCAATTTGAGAGTTGAAGTCTGTCATCATGCTCTATCTACATTCTTAGTATTCGATTCCAATCATGAGATCTATTCACTTGAAAGTGCGGTTCTTTTAAACGTCTATATTCATATGTGATGTAAATGACGCTTGCTATGCCTTTACATAACCTCTATCACATATGATTGCATGAGTGTTTGCTTTAGGATTCATGAGGGTTATGAGAGATATCTTGTGAGAATTAGAGTCGAAGCGAAATAAGTCCATAACATGTGAATATGATGTTTTGAAATGAAATTGCTTTGAAAGTGGTGTGAGATTGTTGATGATTATGTTTTAGATCATTAGTGATTTATCCTTAGTCCTGATACAAGATCATACATGTATGAGACTTCTGTTAATTTGTATTTAGTGAGATGTTGATAAGTTATGGGTGGAATCTTTTAACGTTTGTGGGTAGCGTTGCTGGTAAACCCTCAGGAGACACAACTCCTCCTACTAGGGACACCTAGGGGTTTAAAGGCTTGTGGCATATGCTCAATGCCATCGTGTTTACCTACGAAAATGGATTGTGATTTAATTTTTGTGGTTTTAGCTTAGATTGTTAGTTTTAGTTTTACTTGAGGACAAGCAAAATCTTAAGTTTGGGGGTGTGATAACTTTATATTTATAGAGTTATTTTATCTTTTTAAATTTGAATTCTTGCTTAGTTCTTAATATTTTTATTATTATTAAGTAAATTATTTCATATTTCTTTTATTTTTATTTTCAGAATAAAATTGGTTAAAAATACACATGTGGACCCCACCAAATGCTTTCGCTCGAGACAAGATCATGAATTTCATTCGAAGCAGTTCATCGCCTCAAGAATTACTCGAATCAGAAATCGCATCAAAAAGATTATCGCAATTTAAAAATCGAGTATTCTAGAAATAAATATTATGTCATGCTTATGTAAGGAATGATGTAATCAAAATTATGATGTAAGCAATGATGTAATATTAAAGTTGACTTTGAATGAGGTAGGTGAACGATGATGTAAGCAATGATGCAATTTGAAAGTTGACTTTGAATGGGGTAGGTGAAAGATGATGTAAGCGATGATGCAAAATGGTGGAAAATCAGGAAACGATGATGCAATCGATGATGTAATTGGAGGTGAATTTGGCCTATAAATAGGCCTTAGAATCACCATTCTAAGCATTCCATCACAAACCAAAACAATAAGTAGTTTAGAGAAAGAGAGAGAGAGCTTGGAGAGGAGGAGCAAAGCAGAGGAAGAAATTCTACGGTGAAACTTCAATCCACTAAGTTTTCCTATCTCTTGTTATGTTTAATTTTCTAGTTTTTGTAAATTCTATTATGGAGTAGATTTGTTTTCTAAGGTTATGATGTAGCCTAACTTTGATGTTCCAAACCTTTGTTCAATTCAATTAATGATTTTCTATCTTGGTTGATGCATTTAATATTGTTCTTAATGCTTCTAAATAATTGGCCACTATTTAGTTGAATTGTTAATCATAATGATAGCGGAAGCTAATTTATGTGTCTAGTTCATTGTATTTAATGTCATAAATTACATGTAGGATAGGAATATACCTGCATGGTTTGTGTAGTCTATAAAAGAGATCTATAAATCTTAATGAATCCTTTAATGTTTTGACTTGCATGGGAACATAGCAGTTAATCTTTATAGGGTATTTTCCTTAGACCTCGGGAGGGGCTATGTGAATAATTCAGGGAATCTCGACTAGCAACTGGATAGTTAATTTTTGTTAAAAAGAACAAAGGGGAGGAACAGATTAGTTATGGTGAAATCATAATCTTAGAGTTTTTATTCATTGAATTAATTTTCATTTATTTTCAATTGCAATTAAATTTAATCATAGTTATCAACTCATTCACTCAAATTTCATCTACCAAATAAAAGTTGAGTTATTTTAATTTTGGGCATTAATTAACAACAATCCTCGTGGGACGATACTTTTCTCATTACTTTATTACTTGTTCGGCTCGTTCACTTGCGATTTTGCACAACAATATTCTTCTTCCATTTTCTCTACCATTTTATGACCTCTCCATCCTCTACAAAATTTGTTGTCATCCATTGACGTCCATTTGTGCACCCATTAAACATTGTTTGACTCGTAAGAACACACATTCTCCACATTGAAGTTTTTGTTCAAATTTTGAGGTACGTGATTGTTGTTGGTTATTTTCAATTTATTTTATTCACATTGCTTAGTTTTGGGCCATAAGAGTGAATTTTGCTTGTGATCTAACCTTATGTGAGTGAGATCTGCAATTTCTGGGAAGTTTATGATTTTCTGCGTTTTCTGCAAGTCGTCGGGTTACGTAGTGTAACGTAACCCGAATCGGGTTATGTTGATATATATAATTCGATTCGGGTTATGTAGTAAATCGAATCGGGTAATGTGTATGTATGTATACCGGATCGGGTTATATGGGTATACATAAGCCGAATCGGGTTACGTATAGAGCTAATCCGGATCGGGTTATAATACTAATACCGGAATCGGCTTACGTTATATTCACAAAAACCGAATCGGGTTATGTTTATATACAAAACCCGATTCGGTTTACTTATCAGAAGCCGAGAAATTTTTTATTTTATTTTATTTTTATTTTATTTGTGAGTACTGCTGTGTTAGACTAATTTGTTTATACTTTAAATTTGATAGGAATGGGTGAAGTGCCGATACTAGTTAAATGTAATGGAGAATGGAATGGAAATAACTATGTTGGGGGTGAGACATTCTTGATAGGGGCTCCTAGGGATGTCAATTTTTCTCAATTAGTTGAATTTGTTTACACAATTACTGGCATTGATAGAAGAATATGGGATATTCGTTTGCATTATTTACTCCGAGATATGGGGATCAAGATATCTATCACTACAGATCTTAGTGTGCGGGGTGTGATTTCAGACGAAAAAGTAAATTATAGAGAGATTTATGTTGATAAGATTATGAGAGATTCTGGAGGTATTAACTCTACTGTCCCTCAATTTACCATCAACACAATGTCATTATATCCAAGGGACATAGAAGCACCTGCGGATAGAATTGTAAATCTATTTATAGGTAAAGGGCAAAATTGTTTTATTTCATCTAGTGGCAGCAATCAAGTTTCAACTTCTATTGCCGCATTCACATCCGTAGAAAGTCCAATACGTGACTTTGATTTTGGTGGAAATGATTATGATGATGAAGATCGGGACGCAGATAGTGATGGTGATGAGATATCGAACAGTGGAGATGATAATGAGGAAACTATAGGTGATGGCATTGAAACTGGAGTGGATGCAGAGACTGTAGAGTATCCAGAAATTAGATTTTCGGGTTCACAATTTGAAACCAATCCTTCACAACCATACTGGATTGTTCCCGGTGTAGATCAGTGTGAAATTGAGGCTACGTCAACTGCTATATCGACCTTCATCCGACGTGATACATTGTATAAAGGTGCATTTTTTGATAGTAAATATGAACTGAATGTTGCTGTTGGAAAGTGTGTTCTTAATTCCGGGCATCAACATAAAGTTAGACGTTCATGCACGGTCAGATATGAGGCTGGTTGTAAGGATGTAAGCTGCAACTTTGAGGTTCGCGCAAGATGCAGAAAGGGTGGTTCGATGTGGTATGTGTATAAATATGTACCAGAGCACACATGTTGTCAGGACGCTTACGAGTCACATAGATGGAGTGTGAAGACTGTCGTGATAGCAACGTTGTATCAGAAAAAAGTGAGTCTTGATAGTATAACACCTCAACTTTTGATTGCAGAAATGTTGGAGCAATATGGTGTGCAAATAATGTACAATCAAGCTTGGAGATCTTTACAATATGCAAAGAAACTAGCATATGGAAGAGCGGATGAGTCATTTCAGCAGCTTCCTTCATACTTTCACGTGTTAAAGGAAACAAACCCTGGTACAGTGACTGCAGTTGAGACAGATGAAAACAATCAGTTCTTATATTCGTTCCTTGCACTTGGAGCCTCAATTGAGGGTTTTCTTTCTTATATAAGACCGGTTATTGCGGTTGATGCCACTCATTTGAAAGGTGAATATAAAGGGGTGATTTTTGTTGCTGCATGCAAAGATGGGGAGGAGATGATTTATCCACTTGCCTTTGGTTTTGCTGATGGAGAGTCGGACAATTCATGGACCTGGTTCCTAAGTAGATTGAGAGAGATTATCGGTGGGAGGCAACATTTACAGTCGGATTTGATGATTGTATCCGATCGTCATAATAGCATTGCGAATGCGATGAATAATGTTTTTCTCGAAGTCCCACACGTATTCTGTTTCTTCCACTTGAAGCAAAACTTGAAGAAACACTATAGAAAGGTAAAAGATGTGGAGAATATGTTTTACCTTGCAGCATATTGTTATACAAGGTCAGATTGTGATAGATATTTAGAACAAATTCAAGGAGTATGTCCTCAAATGCATGAAAAATTGGTTAACATCGGAGTGATGAAATGGTCACGTGCATATGCTCCAAAAAGAAGATATGCCATGATGACCACTAACATTGCAGAGTCACTGAACAAATGCATGATGAAAGCGTGATGGCTTCCAATAACAACCGCCCATGAATATCTACGACATATGCTGCAAAAATGGCATAATGATAGACGTGTTCATGCCGAGAATCTCAGAACTTCGGTTACCAAAACTGCAGAGGATCATGTGAACTCGATGGCTAATGAATCGACGAGTGCTACGGTATCTCCCATTCAACAACCAATCAAGTTTGGAGTTACACATGAATTAGGTTATGGTTTCGTTCAGCCTTTTGAGCGGACATGCTCTTGTCGACATTGGGATCTAGATCAGTTACCATGTCATCATGCCATTGCTGTTGCTAGGTATAATAATTATACTTATACTTTATTATTATTTTCCCTTATTTTATGTCATTTGGTAACTTTCTACCTTTGTCATATATATCAGGGTCAACGGTGTTCATTATTATACACTCTGTCACGATTATTATAGCAAGGAATGGCTGAAAGCTGCATATGCACGTCCAATCAATCCTGTTCCTGGCCCGAAAGATTGGAATGTTCCCTCGGAAGTCAAAAGTATGATTGTACTACCACCCGAAGGAAGACGACAACCAGGTAGACCGAAAGAGGCACGAATTCCATCAGCCGGGGAAAGTCGTCGAAAGAAAAAATGTGGAAAATGTGGTGAAATGGGACACAACCGTCTTCGTTGTCCAAACCCTCCCATTTCTACATTCGAAAGGACAAATGTAGATCATGCTGGGACAAGTACAGAACCTGTTGATGTTACTGAGACTAGCACAGCAACTGGTGCAGAGGTTGGAAATAGCTCCACTGTCACATACAGTACTGGACGACCCAGAACCTCCCGAAAATGCAGCCTTTGTGGTGTCACAGGACACACGTGACGTCGATGCGATCAACAATTTCCAATTTCACCCACAGAAGATGATGAAAATGGTGGTAATCATGAAAATTTGTAATGAATAAACTTAACGTTTATGATTTATCCTCTTTTGTAATGAATGACGAGTACTTATTATTGAAATCAATTATTAATTTATTTTGTAGTACTAATGTACATTAATATTTATTATATGATATGTGATATCGTCGTATGTTGTGTAATATTATGGGTAACATAAATAAAAAATAAGGGAGGTTATGTTAAATTTTGAAAATGTTTGCATAAAAAATTAGTTTTGGTTATGGTCAACATAATAAAATCCGATATCCGTTTCTGAGAGGAAACACAAAAATGGGAAAAAAAAAACAAAAAAGGAAAAAAAAATTAAAAAAAAAAAAAAAATTGTGAAAAGAAGGAAAACCGACGTCGGTTTTTAATCCAACCCGACGTCGGTTTTTAATCAATCACGAAAACCGACGCCGGTTTAAGTGTGGATCAAAACCTGTGCGCGGACATCCAAACCCGACGTCGGTTTTCGTTGGGTCACATAAACCGACGTCGGGTTTTAATGAAAAACCGATCCGGGTTTAACGTGCTCACTAAAACCGAATTGAATTTTTTTCTTTTGTTTTTATACAGATTTCAGAGGCTGTTGGACTAAAAATTATCAAATTGGCATTAAATTATGTCAATTTACTTGAATGAAAGAAACATATTGCATATATAGGTATATTCATTACATTGAACTATTCTATGTCATAAGGTTATACACATTGTAATTGGAGATGCCATGTCTGATGATTGTATCTTTTGGGTGTGTATAATAATATGAAATTTTTAGTTTTTGGCCACCTTCTGAGCAATGTAAACATAGATAATGGGGAATTTTGAATGAATTTTTAATATTAGCAAGTGAAATTCGGTATACATAGTTCTACAAAAACCGAAATCGGTGTGTATATACCTTCTGAAACCAAAATCGGTTTTTGTGGCACGACGAAAACCGAGGCCAGGTTAAGTGCATCTATATAATTTCGGCGATCATCCAAAACCGACTCCGGTTTACGTTGAGTAAGTAAAACCGACGCCGGTTTTAATGGCACCCTTAAACCCGATTTCGGGTTAACTTTCACAAAAACTGATTTACCTTATTTTTTTTTTTTGGTTTATAATTTTTGTGAAATATTTTGCTAAATAATGAATCAATCAATCAATCAATCTAATTTAGTGAAATATTTTGCTAAGTAATGAATGAATCAATCAATGTAATTTACTGTAATATTTACTTCAATCATATACAACTTTACCATTCTCATCTAATGTCCATCGCCCCCATTCGTCTGCCCTATACGTTGGGGTAGAATACCTATATAAATCGAATGCTATCTGCGCCCTTATTCTACGAGCATCATCCTTTGTTTGGACAGACTTCCATTGCTAGAAAGCATAGTAGGTCATGAATAAACATTGCACAATATGCCCCGCAACTGCTCCTGTATTACACATAAAGTTGGGTCAGCTATTTCATTAAATAATACATTTATATATGATTAAAAAATTGACATTTACCCATCAGGTTGTTGAGGCACACGCAGTATATCAACGCGCTCCACATCCCATGTCTTTTCTATAGGTGGCATCTCTGTATTGGTCTTCCCGTAGTAATCAATCGCTCGTAAGATCAACGGGATATAGCGGACCAAAGGCTCAATGACATTTCTCCTGTGTTCAAAATCTACATCGGCATGTGAATCATATATGATAATCTTTTGCTCTCTGAGGCACACCTTACAGACTATCCAATGGGTCTGATGTAGACTACACGGCATCAATAGCTGCATGTTGACAATGTCAGTGATATAATTATTATTTACAAAATCAAATAATAATTTTTCAGATAGACAATACTTACATTGTGAACAGACCACCAAGGGATTTTAGCGTCTTCCAATCCGCTTGCAAAATTACTCCAGTGGGGGGGGATCACAGCAGTAGTGGGATCAAATGTTTTTCCTTGCCTGATACATTCGTTTGTCATGGTTATGGTCATATCCGCCTACAAGTGATAAAATAAAATTATTAACATACATGACAAAGATGAAAAAATGTTGATTTCGCAATTATTAAATGTTAACACTCACAAAAATGGTCGATCCATGCACTGCGTATCTATCATCATGAGTCTCATCCCACCACTCGCTTTCTTTGATTCGCAGGCATTGCAAATAACCGTCAATATGCGCTGACATCAACCAACTATCCTCACCCTCAATGGTACAAAAATCTTCAGGGGTGAATGTCATCGGATAACCGTTAACGGTGCGACTAAAATCAAAATAAAAGTGTCAAAGTTAGTCGTATTATATTAGTAATCGGATTAAACAAAGGTAAATAATTTATCAATACCTGAGGTCTAAAGAAGATGAAGTTTTAAACTGCTGGTACACATTTTGAACCATATCATCCAGCACCGGTACAGTTTCCGCTACCTGCTCCTTTGACACTTTTGTTTTCTTTTTTGCACGATCAGGATCTGTGTATGGTGACAATAGAGATACCGACGGTTTAATCTTTCGTTTAGGCCTTGATGGTTTTTCCTATAAGGTAAATGACAATCAAATTTGTAAGTACGCAATTGTAATTATATGAAAAACTAACATAAACCACAAAATAAATAAAAATTTACCTTATCAATATCATACTGGAATGGTGGATACTGGTGGGGTGGTAGATCCTCATGGGAAAGTGGGACATCGATCCCCCCTTGCAACTGCGATCTGATGTCCAGAACCTCCACAATCTACGAAAAAGCAAATGTTGTAATTGTTTGAACAACTAATCTAAAAGATAAAAAATAAATTTACCTGGTCACTCTCATCCCGATGTCCGGGATCCTGATGGGCTGGTAGGTCATCATGGGGATGTGGGCCTTCGACCTCCCCAAGCAGCTGCGATACTATATCTTGGACCTTCACAAGTTACAGAACATCACAAGTTGTAATTTACAAATTTATAATAATTTCATAAAATATTCTAAAACACAAAATAAATTACAAATTTACCTGGTCACTCTCATCCCGATGTCCGGGATCCTGATGGGCTGGTAGGTCCTCAGGGGGATGTGGGCCCTCGACCTCCCCAAGCAGCTGCGATACTATATCTTGGACCTTCACAAGTTACAGAACATCACAAGTTGTAATTTACAAATTTATAATAATTTCACAAAATATTCTAAAACACAAAATAAATTACAAATTTACCTGGTCAATCTCATCCTGATGTCCAGGATCCTGATGGGCTGGTAGGTCCTCAGGGGGATGTGGGCCCTCGACCTTCCCAACCAGCTGCGATACTATATCCTGAACCTTCACAAGTTACAGAACATCAAAAGTTATAATGATTTTAAAAACTAAACTAAAATACAAAATAAATACTAAATTTACCGGCTCACTCCCATCGTGCTGCTGTGGATCAAGATGTGGTGGTGAAGCATCAGCATCATCATCATCATCATCATCATCATCATCATCATCATCATCATCATCATCACCACCGTCATTCGAGTCATTCCCGCCATCTGGAGGCATACAGATTTCCAGTATCCTCTCGATCCTACTTAACCTCTGATTTTGCTCTTGTTGTGTCTTCAAAATAGACTCCAACATGGCCATAATCTTCCCCACCTTCGTCTGAGGCTCCTGTAAAATTATTTAAATAACATTATAAATTAAATCAATTGTCATGCAAGAATAAAATGTATACAGTAGTATAATCATACAAAGTTCGCACCTGACTTTGAGAGGGTCCAGCGACCATGCGGGGACCACGTGGGGCTGCAGTGTCATCATATTGATCCTCGCTCTGTCTAAACTCATGTACTCGTTTGGTCCTTCCCTCCGAATATGTACTCTCTGAGTTGGCTCGTGGGCTTGGGATGTGATAATCATGCCGCTGCGGATCCTCCTCCTCCTCCTCCTCCTCCTCCTCCTCCTCCTCACCAGCTGACTCCCTTTCACCCTCTACCTCCCTATTCGACTCCGTCTCGCCCTCCCGACTATCAGAATCATCATCTGTATCTTCATCAATACCCCCTCCACCTCCTACTTTATAGGTATTCTCCCTAATTAGGTGTTTAGGGTTGAAGGACTTCTAGTAATCCATTTCTTTCTCCGCATCAGTGGGCTCGAGGGTAGTATTTCCTCCTATTAACTACAAAAATATATAATATACTTAATATTATCATTACAAAAAATAATAGTCAATAAATAGAAATAAATGTAAAACATTTAGATACTTACACGAATCAGCTCATTCGACCAACGTATTTGCTTTCTGTTATTACACACCCAATTCAAACACCGTGGCAATACTATGTCGCCGCCTTTGACTTTGGATCCTACTCTTTCTTCCAACCACGGAAACATTTCCACCAGCCACCACTGTAATTTTCATTCGATTACAAAAAATTTGATAAACATTTAACTAATATATATATAAACATTAAACAATTTTCATTAAATCATACTAAATATCATACCTGAAAAGCCCAAATAAAGTCATACAAATTAATGTTGCGGCCAGTCATAAGCCGATCCTCATCAAGCGCACGACGAAGGCTCTCTATAAGCCTGCTGTAGCCGACTGTACCAAAGGGGAACTTATTCCACATATTAATATCCTCTATAAGCACCCACAGATAACCGTCCACCCTAGACCGATCATCATAACCGTAAAATAAAT
Organism: Dimocarpus longan; assembly: GCA_022984855.1. Taxonomy (NCBI): domain Eukaryota; kingdom Viridiplantae; phylum Streptophyta; class Magnoliopsida; order Sapindales; family Sapindaceae; genus Dimocarpus; species Dimocarpus longan. The sequence goes on from CM041024.1 coordinate 19,514,700, forward strand.
TATAAGCGATGACTATATTACTTAACTTCAAGACATCCTCATCGCTTATGGTCTCCCCCCGGACCCTTAACATTTGCATAATGTCACTTAACAATGGCGATACTCCTTTAAAAAGTCGTCGCAGCAAACTATTCTCATTTTCTTGCTTTCTCTTAAGCACTTGTAGGTCGAGATAACCAAACTGCAATCCTGTCACTAATAAAAACTCCTGCTTTCCAAACCTATATGGCCTTCCCCCAATTTCGAACCACATCTCATCAGGTTGTGAATTAGGATAATTTACTAACTCTCTAGCAAGGATGTTTAGCATAAGGGGAGTGACTAGCAGCTGTTTACCGCTCATTTTTAAAAAATAAGAGATCGAACTCTCTGCCTTAAACCTATCTAATAGCTGCCTCTGCTGCAGAAACGCATTTAACTCACCAATCATCTTCATAATATTATATGTATTCCCTAATGATTTTTCTAGAAGATGTTGCACCGGATGCCTATAATTGAATTCCATCTGAAGGCAAGAAAATCAATGAATAATTATATGATCAAAACAAACAAATTAATTAACAAGAAAAGCAACGAATAATTTGTTTATAATTTAAGAAATTAATTAAAAAATTAAAATTAAACAAATTAACAAATTAACAAATTAAACAAATTAAACAAATTAATTTAACAAATTAAAATTAAACAAATTAACAAATTAACAAATTAACAAATTAAACAAATTAATTTAACAAATTAAAATTAAACAAATTAACAAATTAAACAAATTAATTAATTAACAAATTAAATTTGAACAAATTAATTAGTTAACAAATTAAAATTAAAAAAATTAACAAATTAAACAACTTAATTAATTAACTAATTAAAATTAAACATATTAATTTAACAAATTGATTAATTAAAAATTTAAAATTAAACAAATTAATTAATTAACAAATTAATTTAACAAATTAATTAATTAACTAATTAATTTTTTAACAAATTAAAATTAAACAAAATATTAAATTAAACAAATTAATTAAAATTAAAAAAAATTAACAAATTAAACAAATTAATTTAACAAATTAAAATTATCAAATTAACAAATTAAACAAATTAATTAAACAAATTAAAATTAAGCAAATTAACAAATTAAACAAATTAAAATTAAACAAATTAACAAATTAAACAAATTAATTTAACAAATTAAAATTAAAAAAATTAACAAATTAAACAAATTAATTAATTAACAAATTAAAATTGAACAAATTAATTAGTTAACAAATTAAAATTAAAAAAATGAACAAATTAAACAAATTAATTAATTAACTAATTAAATTTAAACATATTAATTTAACAAATTGATTAATTAAAAATTTAAAATTAAACAAATTAATTAATTAATTAAACAAATTAATTAAACAAATTAAAATTAAACAAATTAATTTAACAAATTAATTAATTAACTAATTAATTTTTTAACAAATTAAAATTAAACAAATTAATTTAACCGACGTCGGGTTAAGTTTTAACGTAAGCCGTTGTCGGTATATGTGTGAAATTATAACCCGACGTCCATTATTATCAACGTAAGCCGATTCGGCTTTTGTTGGCTCAGATAAACCGACGTCGGGTTATATGGCCACACATTAACCGATTGGTTTCTTAGATCATATATCTACCAAATCTTTATATGTAGTTCAAATCCAAGCAGATTCTAACCAAATACAACATAATATGACCTTTATCATGCATGCCCAACATGTGAAAACGTTAAAACTTAACCCGACGTCGATGCAGTATCCAACGTAAGCCGATTCGGCTTTTGTTGGATCACGTAAACCGACGTCGGGTTATATTGTCACACATAAACCGATCGGCTTCTCAGATCATATATCTTCCAAATCTTGATATGCAGTTCAGATCCAAGCAGATTCTAACCAAATACAACATAATATGACCTTTATCATGAATGCCCAACATGTAAAAACACTAATCAAATCTACAAATGGCTAAAAATTGGAAAAGTCATAGAAAATTTGAAAATGGAAAGTGAAAACATCTTACCGGTCGTAATGGGTGAGGAGACGTTCTCGCCGGCGGTGTACGGTGCTTACAGAACGACGGAGACGGCGTGCGGTGGTCGGAGATCGTTGAACTAGGTGATCGGGGTGCGTCGGGCGTGATCGGGTTGCGTCGGGCGACAGAGACCGAGAAACTTTAATTTTCCCACCGACTTTTCGATTTATGTATGGTGGGCAGTTGCGTAATTTCCGCTTTCCGTTTTTTTTTTTTGAAATTTGAAATTAGTGGCAATTTCGTAATTTTATGTTAGGGGTAATTTTGGTATCTTGGATATAGGATGTAATTTATTTGTTTGAGAGGTTGAAATGAAAATGTTTTTAAGTTTGGGGTTAAAAATATATTTTCTCTTATTGAAATTGTTATTTTTGGTATTTTTCTCAAAAATTATACTCAAAACCATAAAGTGGCGCAGAGATGGAGTGACGCCTGTCAACTCACCTCCTTATCTGTTGATTCAATCAAGCGTTTTCCTTTTAAAAAAAACAATTGATATGACGAAATAATAAAAGGGGTGCGACAAAATGTACACGCAAATTTGACACTGATATTGCCATCAGTCTCTTGTAAATTGGGCCCATGCCCACATAAGTTGGATAGGCTAATTGTTTCACCAAGTTGCGAGCCAATGGCTCCCTTTTTTTTTTCATGTCGATGCCTTTGTGTTTCCGATGACGAAAAATATTGCACTATAATTTCATCTATTGAATGCACATATTTTGTGAGGCCAAGTAAATTTACTAATATAAACTTGAGAAATCTTAGGTGGGTGGGTCGGGCACGCCATTCGCCTTTCAATCATATAGTGGCACAACGATTAATTATCCATATCATATGACAAAATTAATGTGCGTGAAAGTCACACAGTACATCAAGCATACCAAGCTCTTTCTATGTCGCTGCTTCATTCCATTACTATAATAGTTTATAAGCCAGGCATGACAGATACACAGTGACTAACTGCTAAAGTATAAAGTTCAGTTGATTCGAAATGCATTTTTTTACTCGATAAATCATAAATTTGCACGATTTGAAGTTGCCCAAAGGAAATGTCGAGTAATTGCCATGCATGTCATCGCAACAAAACTTATTTGGTCCATAGATCATAAATGTCTTAGACATAATCAATTAAGTCCTCAAATTTCTATGGATCTCTTATTGATCATGTGACTTACTTCAAAATCTCTTCAATGCAAACAAAAATGCATATTTTATCAATAACATTGAACATTCCCCTTACCAATCAATTACAATATTAACTAAGGGCCAAATAATAACTTCAAGTCATTATAATTTTTCAAAAAATAGATGCGATCATAGGGTGGTGATCACGACCATAGCAAATTTAATTTTAAATTTTCAGAACGAATAATAATTAGGTTTTAAATTTTAAAAATATGACGTATTGATCTTGCAAATTTCATATTAACTTGATTGTCCTTTTGATCATTCTCATCTTTAGTAATTAATATCAATTCGTCATTGACTTTTATGGGTCAATGTAAATAAATTCTTATGTATATTAAATGGGTATGGAATTCCTTAGATTAATTTGTCTTTTCCACTAAGACGTAGTTAGATAATTGAGAGGGACACATGCATGAAAATGATAATGTGCCATCATTTTCAATCAATAATAAAGAAAGTGGTGGAGTGAAAATTCTTGTAATTTGTCTTACCTTTACCTGTGCATCTTTCTCAACTTCCACAGCTGTACGTGGCATCCACATTCTTGCATCCTTTCCACCCATCAAAAGTATTGATAGTTGTTTTTAAATTGTTTAACAAAGCAAATTAAAGGTAGCTAGTGTAAGTTGGTTCAACTTCAAAGTTGAAATCTTTCAAGAGTAGAATATATGAAGGATGTTTGTTACCATCAGAAGTTCTTTTTATTCTTCTTGTTTTTTCTACACCTAACTTTACCTGCCCTTGCCATCTGTGGGCTCCGCCTTTTTCTATTATTTTCTTTTCTTAAAAACCAAATTAGGGTAGTGGTAACTATCAAAATTAAATAAATAAATAATATTTATTCTTTAAATATGTTAATATATTACTTTTGTTTATCGAAAAAATCTTGAGATAATCCAAAAAACTCATTATAGTTTATAAAAAAATTCATTTTACCACATATGATTTCATTTTTATCCAAAATTATCTCCCCTAACATTAATAAAAACATTCAAAATACCCTCTAAAAACATGTGAAATGACGAAAATACCACCGATAGACATAAATTGATAATGAAATTATAAAGGGTAAAATTGATATATTTTGTTAATTTTTTAATGTCATGGGAGATTTTGAACAAAAATAAAATATAGGTAGTACAATGAATATTTTTGTAAACTATAATGAGCTTTTTGGGATTATACCAAAAATCTTTTTGGGTGGAATTGTCACAAACATTGGTATCACAATTCAAATATGCCGCTTTGATATGGATTAACATAAATATTATTCCATTTTCATTTTTTCAAAATTTTTTAAGTTAATAACACAATGGGAGAACAAAGGAAAACTTAAATATATAAATATATATATCAAAATTAATTAATTTTATCACGGTACAGATTGTTTTCATATAACATGGTTTAGACTTTAGACTAGAAAAGACATATATATATATATATATATATATATATATATATACCTTTTAAAACAATCTACAGCACGTACATATATATATATAAAGACTAGAAAAGAGATATATATAGTGTAGATTGTTTTCATACACCATGTTATATGAAAACAATTTACACCATATATTTAACTTTTCTAATCTTTATATATATACACACCTTTTCTAGTCTAAAGTCTAAACCTATATAACATGGTTTGTTTAAACTAGAAAAAGTGTATATGGTTTATAACATGGTTTAAAATTTAGACTAGAAAAGTAAATATGGTTTAGACTTTAAACTAGAAAAAATTAGGATAGATCAATTAAATTTATTTATTGTTTTTGAATTAAATAGAAGAGAAAAAAATGGATGAATTTGATTGTTTCGTCCTAACTTTTAAAGTTAGAAGATATTAATAATGAAGTCAATATACATATATATATATATACATACATACATACGTGAGTGTGGGTGCCCACATTTTTTGAAGGCAATATCGCTGCGGTTCGCTAACTACAAGAGAGTTAAATAGGATTTATGGAAAGCCTAATTATTCAAAAGTGTTAAAAGTGTTTAATGGAAGCCTAATTATTTGTGAAATACTGCTTTTATTCCAGTAAATTAATGTTGAACAAAGAGTGGTGCAGAGGATAGCGAGTTTTGCATTAATGGCCACTGCACTTATGTTCATTGACTTGACTCGCATTGATGCTGAATTCTGAATGGTCAAGTCGAATTAACCTACTGCGAGCAATAATTAATGGATTTCTTTTCTTAAATATCTTAAATTTAATTTGGGATAAATTATATTGTAGTCACTTACGCTTTCTCTCTTTCTCTCACTTTTAACAGTCAACAAGCATCCCTTCTGCATGGACCACAATCAAATGCACACAACCAACCACAACTCAATTTGGTTCAAATAGATTTCTACACATAAACCATAACAAATGACATCATGCACACAAACATCAACCAGATCATCTTGGATCTAGTTAGATAAGATTGAAAGTCAATATGGTTTTTTCCTAAATCAAAAATCTCATGGTGCGTTTACTTTACTTGAAAGAATCAGAATAATTTAGAATCGAAATGATTTGGAATCGGAATAAAATATCATAATCAGAATAAGTTATTTACTTCGATTATAGGAATCGGAATTGAAATTAACGGTATTTTCATTAAACTATTTACTTTACTTTGGAATCGAAATAAATTAATTATAAATTATAAAAATACCATTAATTAAAATTATGTATTAATTATAATAGTGTGTAATTTTTTTATTATAATATACAATTTTTTTTAATATCAAATAAAAAAATGTATATCATGATAAAAAAACTACATGTTATTTTAATAGTCCACTAACCTGGTTTATAGTTTTTTATTATAATATATATATATTTAATATCAAATAAAAAAAACTATATATTATAAAAAAAATACATATTATTTTAATTTTTCACTATGATAATAAAGAAATTGATGATGAAAAATCAATGGTGTATATTTTTTTATTATAATATGTAGTTTTTTTTTTTTTAAATATCAAATAAAATAGGTTTTTTTTTTAATTTTTTTTTAAAAAAAAAATATAAGAGACTTTTCATCTTGATAAAGAGAATAGAAATGAGATTCTTAAGTGGGTTAGGGGAAATGAGACTCTCATTCCACAATTTCAAATTAATGTGGAGACCCACACTTTCATTCTCATTACGGAATAAATTTTAAACAAGTAAACACTATCAATTAATCTCATTCCTCATGCATATTCCTCAATCTATGAAGTAAATACACCATCATTGTAGTTCTTTGTTTGTTCCTCTATTTAGGAATGAACTAGATCGAAATCGATCTAGCTCGAAACAAATCAAAGAACCTAGATGGTCTCTAGGTTTTGTAATCTTGTTTGAACCAAATCAAAGTTAATCTGGTCACCAAATCAATTTTCCTTATTAAATTAGTATTTTTTTTTTTGAAAAAATACTTAATTAATTTTAATCTTTATCGTCCATCTTATAAGTGGATAGTAGATTTTTTTATTAATATTAATCTTTATCTATTTTTATTTTTATTTTAACTACTTTTATCTCCATCTACCATCTTTTAAATGGACGGTGGAAAGTCATTTTTTATTTCATTTTAGTTATAATGAAAATAAAAATTAGTAAGAATATTTTGGTCTTTATATATTTTTTATCACATTTAATCATTAGTTTTTTTTTTTTTTAACAAAGACTAATTTAATGAATTTAATAAATTTTAGGGATGACAAGGATAAAAGATGGATCTATAACTTTAAAAAAAGCAGTGAGGGGGACATGGGGAAGGGTGAGCTAATTTAATTGTAGTCTCTATATTTTTGTGAAATATTATTTTTTTATTTATGAATGTATTTTTTATTCCCATCATCCCTAATATTTGAGAAATTTATTAAATTAATTTTTTTACAATTAACCGTTAGTCAAACTTAACAATTTTTAGGGTATACTGTTTTTTTTTTTTTTTATTTGATTAACTATTTGGCTGGCACATGTATGGTGGATATTTAACAAAAAAAAAAAACAGTTATAGAAAATAATTAAAAATATATAAAGATTTAGTGACAAAATATTAAATTAAAATTAAATACAAAATTTAAATTAAAGAAAAAAAAAATCTCATATCATCACCGTCTATCTCACATTTGCTTTTGGAATTAAATTAAAAAATTTTGAAAAACAAAATAAAAAATTGAAGTTATCCAATATAAGAACCCAGAGGCCCTAGACCCAGAAAGGTTCCTCATCCACCGACGACCAACATCTTGATAACCAATCCACCATTGCAATTCAACCTTCACACTGACCCAAAAAACTTTTCTCGTCCATTGACCACCAAAACTTGATTGACTTTCTCGCTGATCTACCATCTGACAATCTTGAACGACATTGCAAAATCCAAGTTTTTTTATCATAACATATTAAACTTTGTTTAATAGATGATTTAGGATCAAGCCACAATCTGGGTACTCTAATCGTGGTGCGATCTCCAAGGCCAGAGCAATCATTATCCATGGAGATCTTTTTTTTTTTAATGATTTTGTTAAAAGATTTCTTCAATCTGGTTTTCTTTGATGATGAAGTAGATAGTTTGATGTTGAATGTAGTTGAGTTCAAGATTATAAATTGGGTTTGTTTGATGACGAGGAAGGTGGGTTTCATTTGATGATGAAGGTGAGTTTTTTGGATAATGATGATATATTCTATTGATAATATTTTTTGTTTGATATTGAATGTTGTCGATTTGATGATGATAAATTGGGTTTATTTGATGATAAGGAAGCTTTGTTGATAAAGGTGGGTTTCATTCGGTGATATATTCTAATGAGATTAAAAATCTTAATAATGATCAAATATGATCAGGTTTGCTATGTTGGAAACCGAATAATTGTAGATTTGATGAAGAATTAAGAACAAATGTAAAATTGAGGGTTTTTCCTTTTTTTTTTATAAAAAAAAAAAAATATTTTACTAAAAAGTCGACACAAACAATGGAAGTAATGGACAGTGAGGATTTTAATTTTTTTGATTTTTTTTTTAATTTTATAAAAGCCTTTAAAATTATTTATTTTTTCTGATTTTATTTTTATTTATTAATGATTATGGCAATTTCGTAGTTATAAAGATTGCAAAATATTTTTTTTTAATTTAATTAAAATTAAAATTAAATAATTAAGAGTATTTTGGTCTTTAAAGATATTCAGAAGGTTGACTATTACTTTTTTAGTCAAAGGGACCAATTCGATAAATTTCTTAAATATTAGGACGATGGAGACTACAAATGCACTCATGAGTAACAAAGTAATATTTTTGCTAACATTTAGGGACTAAATTGAAACTTTCTAAAAAAAATATTAAGCATAATATTGATACAAAAATGAAATTTGTTCAGAAAAAATATTATACATCATTCCGTCATATCCACCAGCACGTGGACCGCATCAAGTGCGTACAAAAAGTAAAAGACGTGATTGACACGTATTCCACTTTAACGTGAAAAAGTTGGAAACAAAATGCCATATTTTCTCACTTTCCGGTTTTAAAGAAAGTTACCCAACACAAATTCTGCTTTAATATATGATTTTTTTTTTTTTTTTAAAAAATTCTAGAGATATTATTACCAATAGTCTCAAATTTGGAAACCACAGCAAAACAACCCTAACAATGCCCGAATTTGGGGCTAATAATATATACAAATGCACCATAAATAGCCCTCCACATATGATGAGCACATTAGGAAGACCAGAAAGAATACCAAACGATACTTAAAAATAGGAATATTCAAGCGACACGAATTCCAATCAACCATCAAACTTCTAAAATACAACATAAACAAAGAAACGAGAGCATAAAGCAAATCGGTAGCACCCAACTAAATTACACGAAAACATCTTCCTCAACCCAAAGACAACAGTTTAAAGATAGCCTCTGAAAGTCGGAACAAGGCACTTTCAATGAGAACCATCCCTTTAAGCAATCTGATCTCCATTTAAACTTGAATCCAGTATAGAGCATGAGACCAAGATTGAAACTTCAAATCCGACCGAACTCCAATTAGAAGCAACTCCATTGCAACCACAAAGAGACTAAAGACTACTGATTTTCGCTTAACACCTGCAAAACAAACAAAAATCCACCAGAAAAAATTGGGCTTTCAGAGTTAGATCTAGTTAAAAATTGGATTCAACCTTAAAACGCCCCCAAAACAGCGAGAAACACTAGTGAGAGACCAAAACCAGAGAAAAAAAAGATGATCAGGAAGAGAGAAACAAGAAGACATTAGAAAATCGGCCCGGATCTAATTGGGAAGCCCCTTCATTGACACTTTCTCTCACTAAAGGATGAGAGTATTTTCTCTCTCTATAGTGAAAGTCTTCAAGTTTACATTTGCTTTATTGAACCCAAATTTTTAAATGCATATTGATTTTAACCACGATATCTTACTCACTTACATTTTTCCTCCTAGTTTAGATAACGTTTTATAATAATATATTTCAATTATGAATATAAATATTCAACGTATATTTTTGTGGGAATAAATATCTTATAATTATAAAAATTAATATTTAAAATATATAATGATATTAGGTTTTTATAGACTTACGGGTTAAAAATATTTTATATTTTAAATAGACTTAGTTTCACAAAATAACTAACGTGTTCAGAACTTTTAAATTATGATATGAAACTGAAGCTCTCTAGGCGGGAAACATATTTGTGCTAGGTCTTGGTTAAGAAGAAAGTCTTATAGATTTGGCTGTTAGTGAGGGACCCTAATTAACATAAGAGACAAAACAAGCAAGCAGGCATAATTGACCGAGTTCTATGTGTACGGAGTACATTGGGCAATGTGGTTGTAAAGTGTAAGCTGATTAACTGATCCAAAGTCTTGGGAGCTATAAATTGAACAACTAGAAATAATAAATAATAAATAAATGGTTTTGGACATTAAAAAATGAAGTATAAAAGTTCCACAGGGCATCTCGCTCTCTTCTTGACATCTTTTCAATGTACATTTAAAATATATTTGGTACATTCAAACTCATTTAATTAATCAGGACGAAAAGTCTTGGATTACCAGCATATTCTCTATAACTAGGTTTAGGTGTAGTTCAATAATGTCAAATTATTATTATTATTATAAAAACATATACATTACTGTTCTTTTTATGTTTTTTTGTCGACTGAATTGGAAAACGTGCATTAGAATTCTGTAAGATTTGCTACGGCTTTATGCATGTTTTTAGCTGGCAATGGTCCCTTCTCAGATACGTGGTGGTAGCAACTACATGAGTGTCTTAAGGCTAGTGTAGCCAATTGCATGTACAAGCAGAATTTCACAAGTCAAAAAGTAGATAGGAAAAAAAAAATACACACACACATGGAATTATAAATGAAGTGAAGAAGGAGACATTAATTTTCAACAGTTTCAGTAGGCCATTATTGTTCTACCATCTACCTGGTGGCCTGGCCAAAACACTAACCTCTCAAGCAAATTGAGGCCACCAACTCTCAGTCGGAGCTGTAAGTATATGTTTCTGGTGGTACCAAATAAGTAGATCAACAAATTTACTGTGCAACCCTACTACCTAGATTCCCACTCGATTCATATGTATAGATGGTCCGAGCTTAGCTATTTATATCTTGACTCTCTCTATATATAAAGTTTTTATGATAAATGTATCTTAACTTTTAAATGGTTAGAATTATTAATTTGAGCTATTCATTGTATTATATTTTTTAAAAATATTTATCTCTTCTATTTAATTAAAATATAATGAATGACTAAGATTTATTGTAATAATAATTTAAAAGTTATGATGTACTGATTATAAAAATTTTGGATATAAAGAGTGAAAGATACAGAAAGAGAAAGTTAATATAATATGTCTTTGGTTTTGTAATTTTCCGCTATAAAATCATGTCTCAGTAAGTCATAATTTTAGCAAAATTAAACTAGGCAATCACGTATACAGTTGTAATCGAATTAAATAACATCCTGGCTAGAATCAGAATTGCCGTTCTTTTTGGTGATATTTTTATAGAAAAAATTAAAGCGTATTCACTTCTTGTTTGATAGCATTCAAAGTTTTTATTGAAGTGTCGTGTACATAAATATGTACTAGCTATAGTTCGAAGTGACCTTGGTGGGTGTACTTTTCCTTTTCCCCCACCTTCTTTTACTTTTATATGTCTTTAAAGAGCAGGACTGAGCTTCAAAAAAATAAATGATTTTAATAAATATTACAAAAAGATTGGTGAACTTCTGAGGTTAAATTTGATTTGGTAAACCACTTCACTTTGCTTGATGATCTCTAATATACTGGTGAGGAGCCTCTATTTTAAAAAACAGCCAAGAATACAAATTCATTAAATTAAATAATTATTTATCATAAATAGAAGTAATTACACTGTACCTCTTATTGTTTTGCAGTCAGTTTTAAGTTTACCATTAAATTATACAAAACCTCCACTTCGCTTGTCAACTAAAGTTAGTTCTAAGTTTCTAACAGTTGTCCAGAAAGTTGGATAAAATGATTATTTAAAAGGAGGTCGATCATTTTTTTTCTTTAAAAAAAAAAATAAAAAAAAATCTTAGTTATCTATCTCTAAGATGGATGGTGGAGATCCATATGTTGTTTTTAAAAATTAACAATAAGAAAAAAATAAAACAATTTTCATAAACTTCAAAAGAAGAGTCGGGGGGTGGTTTGTGGGGTGGTGTTGGTTTAGGATGGGAGGATATCCACCATTCATCTTTGATATGGATGGTGGAGATTACATAATTAAAAAAAATAGAAAAAAAAAAAGAGAATAAAATAATGAAGATCCAATCATCCAACTTAGAAGATGGACGGACAATTCTCCATCTTTACTTATCTAGTTGGAGACGGAGGTCTCATCTCCAACTATCGACAATAGAGATCCCATCATCAAGATCTTAATCTCCAACAATGAATACATAAATCAGATCTCCAAATAGAGACCCAAGTGTCCAACAATAGAGACCTTTCGATCTAAGTCATCTTTATTGCTAAAACCTAAAAATGTAGGTCTGTAGCAACGATGGAGATCTTAGTGATGGGATCTTCATCGCTGATAAAGGCTTAAATCTTATGGAGGTACAGATAGAAATTTGAACTCAAATGGTACACACCCTGCATTTCCTATGTATTTAACCCTTGAATCATGGATTCGAGCGGGTGTGGGAGACGAAGAAAACTCCATAAGGGAGAGGACAGTACCTGCTAGGGTAGGTCACAGCTCGAGACTGGGCAGATCGCAGCTTGCAGCTGGGCAGGTCATTGGCCGGATCAGTTGACAGTCTCAGCTACAACGCAAGGCTGGCTAGCAGACGGGCCGGTCTGTTAACATCAGATTGCAACACTAGTGCTATGTAATTTAAAAGTAAACTTCAAAGCTAAATTCACTACCAAAAGAAAAACATCAGGGTTTTTGTTTTGTTTTTTTGTGTGTGTAATTACTTGTTATAAATAATTGATTAAGCTATAGTATAATCAATATAATATATATTAAACATAAAACCAGTAGTTGATCTATTAATGACTATTTGAAAAACCTATGCTTTGAAGAACAAATTAAGTCTCTTCTTTTGTAAGGAGTAAAACCTGTGTATTCTATTAGATTTTAATTGATGTGTAACATTATAAGTTATTAATTTTATGAAGAAGATCCTAACAACGCCGTCAGGATGTTGGTTGGATGCAAAGACAGCCACCAACAAACTACTTTCTATCTAAAAATTCAAGCCAATAAAAAATAATATCCAAGAGTATTCCACTAGAGTTTTTTCTCTACTATTTGTGCTTCACCTATTAATTGTGAATGGCTTGGCATGAGCTTATTTATATACTGCCAATGGCTATTCATGATAGGTTGCAACTACTGCATATCTTCCTAAACGATCAAGTCCATGATCATAAAACATGTCTCTTTGTTAGAGACGTGTCTGTTTGAGTGTTTGGGTTGTGTAGGTGCGTGGTGCACCTTAGCACACCCAAGCCCTTTGCATGTGACCTCCTGCTTTTTGATCGTATTCCGTCATTACACCATTGAAAATTTTATATGATGAAAATAACAATATTTTATATTTGCCAACTAAGTTTGTAAAATTGAGATGATATCTCTTAGGATTGACAAAATCTTAATATTAATTTGAGGTCTCAAATTTGAACAACTTTTCAAACTTTTAACTCATCTTAAAAAATAATTCTTTAATTTTCTAACTTTGTATCGAAAGTATATATAAGACAATTAATTTGTACCCAATTTTAAATGCGTTATTTTTTTAAGTAGCACTCAATAAAGGGTGAGCATTAGGTCTACTTTTAAATCAATATTTTGAGTTTTAATAGCATGTATCATGTGTTTTAGACAAAATTATCCTTTAATTTTTTTTTTTAAAAAAAAACAAAGAATCTATTGCTTTTAGAAGAAAAGACGCCGAGAGAAAGAGAGCGAGAGTCAGAGACATGACCGTGATGGCCATTGTGATTACGATACGCCGGTCCATTTTCAAGCATCTTTGACAAAATCAAAACCATTTAGTAAGTTACAAACAATAGTTGAAAAAAAAAATGTAAAAATGAAGGTTGAAAATTTTGAATTTAGAAATGAAAAAAAAAAAAAAAAACCTTTGTTCTCCACGCTGAGATGGTTATAATAACATATTATAGGCTCAAATATAACATTATTTACCTGGCAAAGAATTTTCAAAATTGTTCAATATCGTTTACGAAAACTATATCACGAATAACGAGAAATAAATCACGGATTGTGTTACAAACTAGATAACCTCATTTTTAATGACTTTTTCAGCCTTCATTTTTATTCAATTTCAACACTTAAAAACTTCTCTACACAAATCCACACCATTTTATAATTCAAAACATTACGGAACTGCCCATAAATTTCTCAAACAAAATTTTTGAAACCCGTTAAAATGTTTCTCAGGTCCCTTCACAATGAAGGAAATCCTTGTGATTTGTCAAAGTCTTGATTAAAAAAAAAATGGTTTATGAGCAAGATAGTAGTTTCATAGTTCTTTTAGTGATTTCTAGTGAGAGAGTGAGCTTGATATGTGTTTGAAGAATGAGAGAAGGAGATGAAGAAAAAAGAGTTTTGGCTTTAGGTGCGATTCAAACTTGAAGTATTCATCTAGTGTTATAACTTATGAGTAACAGAAGCAACTCCATTTGAATATTTCGCCTTACTCTTACATTTTAAAATTAAGATAATTATTTAATATATTAATCAAACATAGATAACTTCTAAGGACATCTCCAATGTGACGTCAAAATGGTGCTTTGCACCATTTTGATGCCAAAATCAGCTCTAATGGGAGCACCAAATTGCAAACTTCAATATCAAATTTGATGTTGGATTGTATGCCTCTCTTTATTTATTTATTTTTGAAAATGCCAATAATGTCCCCTTTGCTTTTCTATAACAGTATTGTTTCCCTTTGTGTCCTTTATATATTAAATATATTTGTAAAATTTAATTAATAATTAGAAATGCCAATTAAATTATTATAAAAAATATATATCGTTAGAAATATTTTGTTGAAATCTTTAAGATGAGTGTACTATTAAATATAATTTTATATATTTTTAATTGTTTAATATATGTTATAAATAGTATATTAATATAAAATGAACTAAATTTTTTCATGAACACAAAAATTTATTATTTCAATAACTACTTGATAGAAATTAATTAATATTGGTTAAATAATTATATATATTCTTTAAAGATGTTCTTTATACTAATTTAATGTAAAATATATTGAAGTATAAAAAAATTTGATATTGACATCAAAATGGTGTGAAATTTGATGCACAACATTACAAATGATTTAAATCCGCTTCTTAAATTAGAAATAAAGAGTTGGGGACCATATAAAAAAAAAATTGGTTGGGCATGATTATGAAGGCAAGTAGGTTTCCAAAAGAGGGAGCGTGTTAGCTTTTAGTTGGTCTCCATGAATTTGTTATGATGTTGCTTTCATGTGCCTTGTTCATCAAGAAAACTCCCCAAGGTGGGTCACTTGTTGCACTAGCTTTGTCACTCTCACTCTGCCTGTATCTTTCTGATCTCTAGCTTACGCGGGAGGAGTAACCCAAACTTTTGGATTTTTTCTGTCTTTGTCTTTAGTCATTTACGTCCCAATTAATTCAGTATAACTATACATCTATCCAATTAAAAATTATAATGGAGTTAGGTATTCTTTTTTTGAGACGATGATAAATTGTAGTTTCGAGCGAGAGGAAGGGGGGAAAAAAGTCCCGGCTAAAAAATTATTTAAAAAAAAAAAAATTAAATCTTCATCCCTTTCAAAAAGTTTAATGTTTTGCCTTAATTATTAGTTAATCAAAATTATATTAAACAAAAAATGCACTATATGTTACCTGCGTCAAAGCTTCTCACTGTTTATAGTGCTCCCACAGGAAGAAATTACTAGCTTTGTCCATACATAAAATGTGTGAGAGAGATATAATATGTAGTTGAGTAAATATTTTTTTTGTATATCATAGACCTTATAAACTATGATCAGGATCTTTCCATGAAAACAAAACTAGTCATTATACTGATGCATGACAAGGAAAAACAAAATATATGATTAAATTCTTTTTCGGCCCTAGTTTCTTAGGAAAAAAATTCATTTCGAGGTAACTAATTGAATGATCAATGTTTATTTGTTCAAAAAGGTCTTACTCATTATTTCAATATACCTATATCATGGAGAAGATCTTTAATGCATCGAAGATTCAACGCAAGCCAGAATTTTGTACTTGAGTGTCCACATGCACCGGAGACTTTATCATGATCTATGAGCCAGGTTCCTTGAAGATAATAATAATAATAATAATGTACATGGCTCATGAAAATTTGTATAATATTTTCAGTCTTTATAGTTTAAAAAAATAAAAAAGAATAATTCGTGAACAAAGATATAAAGTTTATAAATTTTCACTCTTTAAAGTTCAAAAAATAAAAGGGAATAATTTATGAAAATATGATGTAAACCATGATTTTTTGTAGTATTTTATTTGCAAACAATAGTTTGTGAACTTATGGTATATGTTAAAAAGAAAATCACTTTATTTTAAAATTTTGATGTTAATTCAAAAATTCATGATAATTTTAGTAATATAAAAACAAGTTCTTTTGCAGAAACAAAAAAGGATGAATTCTTTATAATGTGCAACATGTATTTTAGTTATAATACATGGAAAATTCTACAAAAAGAATAATAAAACAAACTCTCGCAATTATGTAATCTATGATGTCAAGTATGTATATATATATATATATCAATTTTATTGATAGGGGTTGAAATCTAAAATCCCACCAAGACATGTAAATATTTAATTTGCACCTGTCTCAACAAGCCTTTTATATTTTTTTTCCTTTGTGTGTGAGAATTAAAAAAAAAAATCTAAAAATACATATTAATAATTTAAATTGAATTCAGAAACTCATAGTTTTTAAAGGTATTAAAACATAATCCCATGTATTTGTTTGAAACAATAAATATATATATTTTTAATTTACTTCTCAATTTCTAACAACAATTGCCCACATAATTTAAATAATAAATCTCATTACAAACATTTAAATCAAGTTCTAACTAAGCATATATTCAACTAATTTATTGTCATTTAGGATAATTGCATTTTATATTATTTTGTTGGTAGAGTTATTGACACCCATAAAAATGATTTAAACACTCATTTTTCTAAAAATATTTATATGACAAAATTATCCATGAAATTAGAATGAAGGATAAACACATATTAGTAAAACAATTTGTTTACTTTTGAAACTTGAAACAATTTTCCTTTTTAATTTTAAGTTAATAAGACAAACAAAAATCCATAAATATTTCCAACAGAATATCCATCCAAGAAAAAGAGTTTATGAATCTTATATATATCAAATGATTTTTTAGATTCTTTATTCTAAAATACAAAACACTATTTTTAAATTTTACTTTTTATTCATTTAATCAATAAAGATTGATTAAAACACAAAATAAATTCTCATTATTGATGAAAATTTTGGTGGTTTCAACCTTCAAGTATGACTTCTCCTTCTTTTTGATAAAGTGTAAATTAGGGCTAAAATTAAGAATTTATATTTAAGAGAAATAAAAAAAAATAAAGATATAAATTTTGTTTTAAATGAATATAATTAATGTGGTTTAAATATGATTAATATTATTATATATATACATGGATGCTTAAATTAATATGCAAAATTTGAAATTTAATTAATGGGTATATTGATAATCTAGGAGTGGAAATCATATTTTCTATTTTATTTTATTTTGCATTATTGATTTTTTTTAAAAAAAAATAAATATTTTGAATATAAATTTGATTTGTCGTTTATGGGGAACTTCGTCCACTTCTCATTTCGAAACGATCAAACAATGAATCACAATCATCCAAACTATTAAGCAAACCAAACAATGAGCTGTGGTCTAATGATAAAGATCACAACATTGTTCGTTGCTCATAGTTCTTAAGAGATAGTAGGTTATATATTCAAATCTCACAAAATTATGAATATTTTTCTTATATGTTTTAGGCTTTCGTCTCAACCCACCCCCCGAAATTGATGTCGATTATTCTCTTCCGCTTTGAGGGAGGTATTATTGGGGTCGGACCTTTAAAGTTTTATTTCATTTGACTTCGGTTGTCACTCGAGTAAATATTAAGTTAAAAAAAAAAAATCCAACAAACAAGTAATCCCACTCTCCTTCATGGACCGTGGTAGCACGTGGCATCATATGACAAGGAAGATAGAGACTGTATATTTGTTTACTTTATAGCATATAGGTGAATCAAGATGGGAGATTGTAAAATCGAAGTGGGGCCTGTCTTCTAGATCCCAACATTATTATTGATTTTTCACATCTCACTCTCCTCCACCTTATTATTATTATTCCTCTTTTCTCCCCTCATCTTTTTTCTGCTTCCACTCACATAATTCCACTTTTCCCCCATTTTTTTTTAATCATTTCTCTTTTTTTTCATGTTTTTCATTTCTTCCTTTATTTTTCTTATGTTTTGCTTTCTGATTTATGTCCTATCTTGATTAGACAGTTATATACATCATATAATATAAAATTAACATCAGTATCAAATAAATCTATCTCATGTAATATTTTTTTTTATCAAATTAGAATCACACTTATTTTTGTAAACCTACTTAACACATGATTTAATAATGTTTTTCATGTTCTATCCTTATATATTCATTTAATTCTATTAAAGTTTATCCTAAAGAAGTAAACTTGATAAGAATTAAATAAATAAAGTTATGAATTCAAGATATCATACATTAAAACATGACTACATCGAGAGTAAAAATTTTTCGACTATATTATTTACATCATGTTATTAATAATTATTTATTTGATGTCATCTTGATAGTTATTGTCACACACAATAAAATCAGCGCACATCTCTTAACCCCTACAATCATAATACATAACATAATTACTTTCAATGAAATTATTGAATTGATTATTTTAAGCGTTGAATTAAATTTAGATATATACAAATATTACCATTTTCATTTTTGTTCAGTGCATCTAATAATTCGGATTATTCTTATCCTCATATTACAATTATTATTTTATTTGGGAGACAACGTAACAACAGTAAAGTCAAATTATAATGATTAAAAAAAAAAAAAGAAAGTGTGGAAATAGTAAATAGTGTAGTTTCTATACAAAGTAAAAAGAAGTTGAATGCTAGTTGGCTTTTTCTCTCTCTTCACCTCAAAAAGTAGCAAAAGCACAACAAGCTTTGTCTTCCATGGAGTTTGGGGACACCTAAAAATCTGTTTCTGAAGTCACTTGTGTCTCCGTTTCATTCTCCTGGTACAATCTCACGTTTTTTGTTTCTCTACTCACTGAATAGCTTTTTTCCAACTTGTTCGGTTGTATGTTTTTCTTCCTAGTATCTTGATTTTTATTTTCTTGCTTTAGTTAGTTTAGCATGGACAGTATTAGTTGACTTGTTTTTCAAAAGTTAGTTTCTTGCCTGAATTGAGGTGTATAGAGTAATTTTTATAGATACTTGTCCTTTTTTGATGCATTTGATATATCAGGAATTGTTATTTTCACAAGTTTAAGGCTTCAAAAAAAGTGTTGTTGGTTTGATTTTTGTTTTGGATGTTAGTGTTGAGTCTCATTGAAAAAGAGAGAGTTTTCACTGACTTGAATTGAAAAGGATTGTATGCAGTTGAATGTGATGGAGTCTTCTTGGAGCTATGTGTCTGGAGGGTCAAATGAAACAATTTCACCCATTGATTCTTTGACAAGAAGTAAGACTTCTTTGATGGGTTGGGAATTGAAAAATCCAAGCAGTTTTGGTAGTAACATGTTGGTCTCTGGTGAAGAAGCTATTATTGGGAGGCAAAATTTTGGAAAATTTGGTGTTGAAGATGATTCTATTAGGGATGGTTTGAGTAGCAAGGTTGGTACTAGTAGTATGATAGATCCACCAGCTAAGCCTATCCTAAATGAAGATGAGTCCATTTCAAAGGTTTCAAGCTCTGCAGTGGACTCCAACAGCAGCCGGGATTCGTCTCTTATTGATTTGAAGCTTGGAGGGTTTGGTGATCAAAATTCTAAGTTGTTTTCACATGGTACACCTCCCAAGAGAGTGAGATTGGCAGGGATAAATTTGCATACTGTCTATTGTCAAGTTTATGGTTGTAACAAGGATCTTAGCTCCTCCAAAGACTACCACAAACGGCATAAAGTTTGTGAGGTTCACTCCAAGGCACCTAAAGTTATTGTCAATGGGATTGAGCAGAGATTTTGTCAGCAATGTAGCAGGTTTGTTATAATCTATCAACCCTTTTATTTGTTTTTTTTTTCAATATGTTGTTGATTGTTTGTTAGAATCTTTTTAATCGATTAAAAATAAATGTTATTTGGTTTGGACCTTGGCTCAGTCCTAGTTGAGGGGTATTATTGCTGCTATAATATGTGCTAGCTTTTGACCATCCAGGTTCCATTTGCTGGTTGAATTTGATGATGGTAAGCGTAGCTGTCGTAAACGTCTTGCAGGCCACAATGAGCGTCGGAGAAAGCCTCATGTTGGAATTCACTCTGGACGGACTGGGAAGCTACTTCAGTCTTGTAATGGTATTGAATATCTGATTTTGCATTCTTCATCTTTGCGTAATTTTTTTTGTTGTGTGTGTGTGTGTGTGTGTGTGTGTCTGTGAGAGTAGTTATTGTATGGAAACAATTAATGATATCTGTCATTGGTCCCCGTTGTGTTAATTGATTGCTTTGAGAAATAAATATATCCATGCTAGACTTTGAAAGAGAAAATCCTTTTCACTATGTTCTCTTATTCTTTGAAACTTCTGTTAAATTTTAGAATTTATGTTAGCTGATATGATGCTTAATTGCTTATGATGTCCACTTTGTGTTCCTAACCCCATTTGCTCTCTAAGTCACAACATTTTTCTTGAATCAATTAGTTTCTTTTTTGTAATTGTATACTGTATTTTATTCTTCCTTGCATACTTTAGCAATTAGTGTTCTTGAAAGTTTTTTGTTCTATGTGGATATTGATAATTAAGTACAAAGCTATTACAGTATTAACCAACATCAATAATTTGTTATGACTTCCCAGAAGGAAATTTATGTATAAAAGGGAACGTGCACTGATAAATTATTGTGGTTTTCAATTTTTGCTGAACAACTCTTGTTTTTATCTGATTTCGACGATAATTGGTTCAGAAATTAGTATTTCTAGTCATTCCTTACCAAAATTGCTGACATGAAAAACAAATGTCATCCATTTTGAACTTTTGATTGATTGTAAATTTGAATAGATTAGTTTAAAATTCATACCCTCTCATTAAGTTCTTGCCTGGTCTATATGCATGAAGACTCAAGAGGGATTTCCAACTAAAACCCGTCCATCTAAGACTTTTCTTGCACACACATCTACATCGATCTAGATACCACCTGACTTGCCCATCCTTGAATTATACAGTGTGCTGACCAATGCACCTCTACACCTATCTTATTTGTTACTAAATTTATTACTTGCTATGAAGTTGATTTTTGTAATTAAATCTGTGTGTCGTGTAAAATTTTTGAATTTTCATTTGCTGCTAGTGTTTTGAAAATCAAGTGCTAACATAATCACCTTATGTGACTTATATCTACCCAGTTGTATTTATGACTGCATTTTTCCTGTTTAATTTCTTAATTTATATCATCTCTCGTTATGGCTTATTCCAAGTCCCTATTTTTTTCACAAGCAGTTACGTTAAATTCTTGGAAATTTGTTTACCTGTTGTTCCAACAATCTGCAGCCTTTGCAGGTGCAAGATTTCCAGGAACTACATTAATGGCTTCATCTTTTATATGCCAAGATTTACTTCCCAATGGCCTTTTTCATCCAGAGGAATGTAGAACAAACAACTGGTTTAAGCATATAAAAGTTGAAAACAGGACTGATGGTTCTCCATCAGCCATTTCCAGTACAAATGGGATAATGCATTCAAAATCAGTTTCTCCGTTTTATATGGAGAAAGCAGTTGCCTCTTTCCATGACAACATAGCCAGCTCTGCTACAGCAAGCATTTTCAATATGAACAATACTCAATATCCTCATGATCTGGGCAGGCCAAGTTCTGGTTCAAATCCTTTATTACAGGACAGTTCTCTAGGAAGTGAAGACTTGAATGTTTTTGATACAGCATCAACCATGCAAGGGTTATCAGGGATTTCAGACTCTGGCTGTGCTCTCTCTCTTCTGTCACCTAAATCACAGAACTCTTCGAGCCATTTGTCAGAAATTCCCGTGACTCGTTCCCCGGTCCTAACAGGCCTCAGTTCCCATTACAGTCTCTGTCAAGTCTCTGATAAGCACACAGGAATCAGCGCACAGGCTTCAACAAGTGGGCCATCAAAAAGGTTTTCGTCCTCATGGTTGAATTCTGTGGAAGGAAGTCACGTGGGCCCAATACTGATAAATGAAAGTTATAACAGCGGCAACTTTGATTTCAACAATGAGATTTACCAGGGCTCAGATGTCATGAGTAGCAAAGACCGTTTTCCGTGTGAAGATGAGGCTACAATTGACTTGCTCCAACTGTCATCACAGCTTCAGAGAGTGGAGCGTCAAAGCCAGTCCATGCAGGTTAAACAAGAAAATGATGCTTTCTGCTACCTCTGATGCACTTAAAACTCCTGCATACAGGGTAAGTTAAAAGTGTTCATTACCTCATATGAATATTAATGTAACAGAACATGTAACTGTTTTTCATTCAAATTCTAAATTAACAAACAAACAAATGAATTGTTTATTTCCGTTCTTTTGGATTGCCTTTCTCGAATTATACGCTGTTATTCAAGGAAAAAAGTCTGTTGAAGATACCTCCATGGTTGGAAAATCTTCTAGCATCAGCATTATTACTAGCACCACCTTCACTCCCGATGGCATTAACTTGTCCCTAGTACCATCTAACGCAATACAGGCAGCACCACCACTGTGGCCATTAAAACCACTGAGTCTTTACAATCTATTTGATGTTACTGGCATGCCTACTACCAACAGCTAACACAACTAACAGCCAAAACAAACAACTAGCCAGCAGAGCATAGTATGTTTGAGTCTCTGTATTCCTTCTTATATAATCCAGGGAATGCCACAGCATATTATTCCAATTGATCACGTTCTCAGTACTCTAGTTTTAAGACATGTCGTTGTACACTGAGGACCCTTTTTTCCTATAGAGCTAATGTTACATTTGCCGTTGACCAGGTAGAAAAGTGAGTGTGTTATCAGTTTGGAAGACATCTGCACTGTCATTTAGAGCAACATAAGAAAAGCAAGGAAAAAGCTTGTGTTCCAGTCTATATCCTTGTTAGCTGCTACTACTGTTGACTTTGAATTTAGCTTTCACAGTGTCATTGCTATTGATAGTTAGTGAATAACAACAACTGTCTCTAAATTCATTCACAAGTCATTAGTTCCTTCATTTTGCCAAGTTCTTTACATTCTACAAAATGTTGCCAATTGTCCAAGATATTCATTGACAAATTCTACTTTTCAGTATCAGTCATCTTGAATTTTTGACTTCACATATATTACCACTTTGCTGCTTTTTTCTTATTAAACAAGAGAGTTGGTACTTAGATTTATTTTATATCAGCAATGTTATTTAGTATAAACACTCAAAAATGCCTTGTATTTCTGTCTTCAAACTACAAATGTGGAGTAACTGTAGATGACACTAGTATATCAATTTCTGAAGAAAACCAAATGCTTTTTGAGAATAATTTTATTTAACTGAATTTCTTTTAATCATTTTATTTATTAACAATTAGTTATTTTATTTATCAATACGGATTTCCATTTTTCTGTTGACTTTTGAGAATGCTTTTATTTAACCAATTTCTCCTTGAATTTTTTTTTTATTCATTAAAAATTGCTTATTTGGTTTATAAATATTAAATTAATTTGAAAAAAATTATTTTTGTAAAAATGATCAAAATTTAATATAAATTTTATGATTAAATTACTATATACAATGTGTTCAATAGCGTGTAAAACAAGATATGAGATTGTATCATACTTAATTAATCTAATTGAATATAATTTAATGCAATTCAATACAGTATAAAAATAAATAATAAATAATTAAAAAAAAGGGGCTAAGTGACTATAATTTATGTAAAGCCACCATAATTGCAGTTGCAAGGACAAAACCAGAAGCCTGATTATCGAAGTCAAGAAACCAATAAGAAAGGAAAAGTAATAAAATGGGGAAATTTTAATTAAATCCTTAACCTTTGGTAAAATATTATTTTTTTACTAACGTTTGTATTTTGAATTCCTGTCATCCCTAACGTTTCAAAAATACATCAATTTAGTCCTTCTGTTAGTCAAATGTTAGTCAACGAGGGTTAATTTGGTCATTTTAATTTGAATATATTTATATAATTTGAATATATATTTAATATAATATATATTTTTATACTTTTAATTTAATATATAAAAAAAATTAAGTTAAAAAAACAAAAAATAAAAAAGAGGAGGTCATGTAGACCTTCTCCTCCCGACGATGGAGACCAGTACTGGTCTCCATCGCCGGACCGGAGACCGGGTCTCCGGCCTGGTCTCGCTGGAGACCTGGTGCTGGTCTTCAACTCGCTGGAGACTGGAGACCAACTGGTCTCCAGCGAGACCAGTTGCTGGTGACTCCAGCAACTGGGCTGGAGGACTCCAGCAACTGGGCTGGAGACCTCCAGGAAGTTGCTGGTGACTCCAGCAACTGACTAGAAACTGATCTCCAGCCTCGTTGAAGACCAGACCAGACCAGTCTCGCTAGAGACCAGTTTCTGGTCTTCAGCGTTGCTGGAAACCAGTTGCTGGAGACACCAGCAACTGGACTTTTTCTGATCTCCAGCGTGGTTGGAGACCAATTGCTGGAGACACCAGCAACTAGGCTGGAGACCAGAAACTAGTCTTCAGCCTCGCTAGAGACCAGTTTCTGGTCTCCAGCGGTCTGGAGACCAGTTGCTGGTGACTCCAGCAACTGACCAGAAACTGATCTCCAGCCTCCCTGAAGACCAGACCAGCCTCGCTAGAGACCAGTTTCTGGTCTCCAGTGGGGCTGGAAACCAGTTGCTGGAGACACCAGCAACTGGACTTTTTCTGATCTCCAGCGGGGCTGGAGACCAGTTGCTGGAGACTCCAGCAACTGGGCTGGAGACACCAGCAACTGGGCTGGAGACCAGAAACTGGTCTTCAGCCTCGCTAGAGACCAGTTTTCTGGCTCCAGCCGATGGTTGGTCTCCATCGTCAGAGACCAGATCTGGTCTCCGGCGATGGAGACCAGAAGGTCTCTTTTTTTGTTTTTTTTTTTTCATTTTTCTTTTATTTTACATTAACTTTTTTTTTTTATTTGGATAAATATTTTTTTTTTTAAGATTTGGAAGATGTTTGATTTGATGTTATATCTTTAATTTGGATGATGTTGATTTGACGAAAATAATGAAGTGATAATTTTGATGAATGTAGAAGATGAAATTATAGACGAGGAAGATGATGAAAGATAGAAGATGAAGATGAAGAAGAATTTTTTTTTATTATTTTATATTAAAAATATTATTTTTTTAATTAAAATATTTGTTAACAATAAATTATATTAAAATTTTTGATTTAATAATGTGTCACAATTTTATTGGAAGGTGATCAATGACAATTTTGTAATAATAGAAATGCTTATTTTGTAATTATCAGGTTTTGAATTGGTAATTACGTCATTTTAACTATTTTAAATTATATTATGGGTAAATTTATCTTTTTATCTCGTCTAGTTAGTTTGACTGTTATCTTTTTGGTCAGAGGGACTAAATTGATGCATTTTCGAAACGTTAGGGATGACGGGAATTCGAAATGCAAACGTTAGTAAAAAAATAATATTTTACCAAACGTTAGGGATTAAATTAAAATTTCCCCTAATAATATTGACTAGGTTATATTCCTAGTCAATATTATGCAATTAACTTTTTTTAGAGGCAATTGTAGCTAATTTTGGTTCAATTCTATTCTAGATTGTATTGTAAACATTGTTTTTGCTGATGTTTCTTAAATAAAGTCTCTAAGTTTCTAAAAACTTAACAGATAAAATAGAAAAATAAGATAATGTGACTAACAAGTGATTAAACAGCACATACAATCTCATCTTGTTTTAGCAATGAACTTATCAACTTCATCTTAAAAATTAGAATGATAATTCCTTTTCAAGGATATTATAAAAATCCTCCGAAAAAGTAAAATAATAGAAAATACCCTCCATTTTTTTTTATTACGTGAACCGTCCTCTACCGTTAACTTTTCATTCAAAATGTTAATGTTTTCCATCTAAAACAGTGAAATGACCAAAATACTCTCATTAAAATCCTATAAAATCTCTCTCATACCCTTCAAACTTATATAATGATAGGACCTGACTTGAATTTCTACTAATGAATCTAGCGATCATGTCGGACACCCCATGAGATCCTTCTAAAGCCCAGCTAATAAGACCCAAAAGAATATCGTGGAGCGAACCCATAACAATTTCTAAAATATGTGCTTGAAATTATTATCATAAATCATATATATGTGTGTGTGTGTGTTTGAAATATGCAACTATCCATAAAAAAATGCTACAACATTTGTTCAAAAATCTAAAAATGTATAAATTACATGATGAAAGGTAAATTGCTAGCTTCACACAAAAATAGTTATGCTGCGTCGTCGGTCGGAACCCACCTAGTCTACACATGGCGCTTTGGTACCTGAATCACCTGTACCTGCACCTATGAAGGTTTTTGAGAAGAGCAAATTACAATTTACCTACCTGATTGAAACGCTTTTACAGATAGAGTAATTGTTTAGATATTATTACAATTTACCTTATCCTGTTAGCAAGTTTCCGTTATATTTAACAGTGAACCGTATCAAAAATATGAAAAGACGAAAATACCCTTAACATGTGTGTTGACTAAGTTGACCAAATAAAAAATAAAAAAACAAAATATATTTTTTTAATACACCAATTTACTGGTCACCTAACATAAACACCCACTATCCTCAGTTCATTACCTCTTTCCGCCGCTCTCACCTCCTCGCCTCTCCTCCGTCCGCCGTGTTCATCTGCTCGTCTCTTCGCTATCGCTGTCATTTTCGTCGGTGCTCCCTTCCCTTTTCTTTTTTCCTTGTCTCTCCTCTCTCTTTCTCTCATCAATCTCTCATTCTCCCCTTCTCCCTCTTACTCTCATTCTTCTTCTTTTTCCGCTTATTCTTCTTCTTTCCTTCTTCCACTTCTTCTTCTTCTGCTATTCTTCTTCCTCGGAGTGAGCCCGATTTGGGTTCACGAATGAACCCGATCTAGAGAACCCAGATCTGGGTTCTCAGATCTGGGTTCTGATGAACCCAGAAATTCTGGATTCATATGAACCAAGAGATCTGGGTTCATGAGGAACCCAAAATCTGGGTTCTCATGAACCCAGATCTCTGGGTTCATGAGGACGAACCCAGATTCTGGATTCTCACGAACCCAGAACTCTGGGTCCGTCCTATGGGTTCGTGAGAATCCAAATCTCTGGGTTCCTCACAAACCCAGATTTTTGGGTTCGTGAGAACCCAGATTTCTGGGTTCTGCCCAGATCTGAGTTCTGGGTTCTGACGAACCCAGACGGGTTTATTCTCATATTTTGTTGTTGAATTGATAATTGCTTGGGTTGATTTTGGATGATTTTTTGTGGGAGATTGATAATGTTGAGTTTGATTGATGATGTCTGAGATCATTTTTTGGGTTTTCAGGAGTGGATTGATGATGTTGACTGGTTGATTGATGATGTTTGGTACCATATTTTGGGTTTCCAGAACCTGGATTTTTATGTCACTGGAAACCTAGATTTTGAACTGGAAGAAAAAATTTGAATATTTAATTTTTATTTATTTAATTTTATTTTGTAATATATATTTTTAAATTAATCTTTAGTTAAAATTTTTTATTTAATTTATTTTAAAAGAAAAATAAAATTAATATCAACAGATAATTTTACTTCTCCATCAGTTAAGTCTAACTGGTTTCATTAACGGTAGGGGGTAAATTGTAATAAAGATGAAAATGTTGTTTCGCCTGTAAAAGCGTTTCAACTGGGTAGCTTTTTTATAATTTGCTCTTTTGAGAATAAAAACATAATGGACTATAAACGTCCAGTGAGCGTGAATGAGTTTATTAAAAGTTACCTCTCAAAAATGTTTTTTAGAATTATTTTATTTCTAAAAGCTTGTTTTAAAATATATAATATTTTAAAAAGAAAAATATTTCTTTCTAAAATTTTGTTTTAATGGTATGTTAGCTGTTCTAAAGGCTTTAATGGCCACTCAAGAGAAACTAAAACCACAAAGGCAGTCAGACCAGCTCTGCTCAGTGTGGGGGGCCACATAGCACGAAGGCTAGCATCGCTCACCATGATAAAACTACAAAAACATCTCATATACACGTGTGGCGGAACTATTATCGCTCATCGTGCATCGAGAAATACTCTACGGGTGTAGAGGGCAACAGACATGACAGATTCAATCTCCCCAATGTCAACTGAACTAACCCTCCCAATACTATGTCATACACCGTGGAGTATACCGGCCGGGTCTAAAACTAGAAGGTCACGCTATAAATACTCGGGCCGTCCAGTAGGTTTGAAAACCTTTTCTTTTTCTATAACTGAAAACTATTATTGTATCATGCTATAAAAATGAATAGTATATGATGCATACAATATAAATAAATAAGTCATTTATTTTCATGCTAGAATATAAAACAATTTAAATGAAAAGAATATTTTTGTTAAATAAATTAAAGGTATTTAAAATAATTTTACATTTACAGCTCACTATCCAAATCACTTTACTTCTGCCTTCAGCAACATTCTCCTTCAGCTTGTTGCTCTACCTACAATTAGTCACAAAAGAATTTCCAATTTAGCTCGTAGGCCATATATCTAAATCAGTTCTATCAGACCTACATTACTCAAGCTACACTAACCCACTCAGCTCAAGCTCGCTGTCAACTCACTTACGCGAGCTCCTCAGCTTTACTTAGCTCGCCCTCAGTTCATCCCACGCATGCTCTTACTCTCAACTCAGCCCAAACGAGCTCCTTCTTTACACAACTCAGCTTGGATTGAGGGTGCTTCCTCTTTCTGCGAGCTAGCTCAACTCACCCTTCTTCAATGAGCTATTGCTCTCTTGCTCAGCTCGTACAATGCAGCTTCTACCTCTAACTAGCTCATCCTTTCGAGCTTCTGCCTTAGTCCAACTTGGATAAACAGTAAGATGAACTAGGACTTTACTTAGCTTACTCCTTGCGAGCTCGCACTCTAAGTCAACTCGATCAGCGTTGAAGAGAGTTATGGGTATTAACCCAGCTCACATCTTGTGAGCTCCCTTTTAGCTCGCATTCTTAGACACTAACACCACTCCAATCTCAATAATTCCCTAACATAAATTCAGCTACATAACACTAACATTTGCATATCTCAACCCCAAACTCATCGAACACACATTCAACAACTTAACACCAGTTCTCATTCTACACAGGTCACGACCTTATAGGTCTCACCACCAAACTCAACTGTTCTACTTAAAAATCAACACAAATCAACTTATTTCTTAGATACGCTATTTATCAGATTTCCTCAGCCTTCTACCTAGCTCTCTAGCTCGCCCACTGCTTCAATCGTTAGCTTCAAATAAACATGGAGGTTATCCTCAAACAGATCCTCCACCCAAATAACACCATAAACAACTTATTCATACCAGATCTGGCTCTTAAACCAGCTCCTCACCTTCCAGCAGCTTGGTCTTCTTCACAAATAGTGGAAAGCGGCGGTGACAGCACGTCCTTTACTGTCGATAGCTCTCTCACCTTCCTTTACTTTCTCATTCTCTCTATTTCTCCTTCTCTCTCTTTTTCTCTTCCCTTGGTCTCTCTTTTTCACCGACACAACCTCACACGCCTATTTATAGGCATGAGTCAAGCACGTCCTAGAGAATTCTTTATTTTCTTAATGTCCTTGTCCTTTCCACTTATTTACAATCTTGCCATTCTTTTCAAAATATCTTACATTTTACTCTTAGGTTCCTAAACTTTAATAATTTATACTTCCAATTTTTTTCCAAAAATTCCTCAAATATTAATTTTTTCACCACTAAATACTTAAAAACCTTTTTTATTATTTTATCAAAGGGTATATTTGTACATTTCTTTATTTCATACATATAAACAGTAATATCTTTGAGAGAATGTATTACATATAATGACTAAAATATCTTTTAAATTATTAATTAATAATATTATTTATAGTGACTCAACCCTCCCTTTCTTGGGCTGCTCTCAGGTCTGACCCTCCAAATATTCACGGGTTGACCTATTACTCAATCGTACTATGCACTGTGATCTGGCCTAACTCCAAAAGTCCTTACGAATTTCTTTCGCGCCCCCTCAAACCTTACACCACCTTAAGTTATGCCAAATTCTTAGTTTAGTTGGTTAGTACCAAGCTACGAATTTGGCACTACTTAAGGTGGTGTCAAGTTCAAGGGCACGTGAAAGAAATCCATGAGGGTCTTCGAAGTTAGGTCAGCCCAAGACAAACAGTATAGTTAAGTAGTGGGTCAGCCCGTGAATATTTTAAGGGTCTGGCCTGATAGCAGCTCAATAAAAGGATGGTTGGGTCATTACATTATTAAATAAAAAAATAACACAAAATTATTTTAAAAAAAAACTAAAGCTCAGAAATTTTAGGTTTCTAGGTCATTGGAAACTAAGAATTTATGGGTTTCCATCAACCTCTAGCAACCTTCCAGCAATAAAAAACTAAAAGAAAAAACCAAAAAAAAAAAAAAAAAAGAAACCCAGTCTTCAAACCTCAACACCACCACCACCATCACCTAGCAGCAACAAACCCAAACCAACATTACCACTACCACCATCAAACCCAATTAAACTCAACCCCCAACATCACTACCACTACAACCAAACCCAATCAAACCTAAACCTTAAAGTAACCACCATTATAGTCAAAACCTAATCAAATCAAAACCCTAACTCCACCACTATTGTCAACCCCAATCAAACCCAAACTAGTATTACCCATCCAAACCACAGTTATCGGTAGAAAAGAGAGAAAAAACGGCGAGGTGGGATGGGAGAAAATACGATGAGAAGAGAGATAAAGAGAGCAACGAGGTGTGGGATCATGAGAAAAGAGGGAGAAGAGCGACGAGGTATGGGATAAGTGCATCAAAATTGGCGGCAAAAGGTGGAGATAGGTGCGCCACAATCATCGACGGTGGATATGCGTGACGACAACAAGGAGATAAGTAGAAGAAGAAGAAAAAGAAGAAGAAAAGAATAAGAAGAAAAAGCATGACTAATGGGTTTGAAGGAGCAGAGAGCGGGACGACGGCGACGATGACAGCTGGAAGGGGAAGAGAGAGGAGAGGAGGCCAATGGGTGTGTGGGACCAGTGATGTTAGTTTAGGGTTGATGGGTTTGAAGGTGATTTAGGGGTTTTTTTATAAGTTTTTAATTTATATTTAATTTATTAATTTTTTTTAAATTAATCTCTTACAATGGACGGTAAAGATTTAGTGAATTAAATTTTTTATTTAATTTTTAATTAATTTTTTAAATTAATCTCTACCGTCCATTTTAAGATAAATAGTGAAAATATGATGAATTAAATTAATCTTCACCGTTCATCTTAAGATGGATAGTGAAAATATGATGAATTAAATTTGTATTTAATTATTTATTTTTTTTAGATTTTTTTATTTAATTTTATTAAAATAAATAAAATTACTTATCCAATTACTATTATATCCTTCAAATTTAATACTAACAGAATATTTTTATAACTGTAGGGGGCAATTTAACTATTAAAGATATCGAAGGTAATTACTGATTATTTTACTTTTTACAGGGACTTTTCATAATGTCCCTTCATTTTAATCGTTTAATTTGTCTTTGACTTCCAAGTTAAACGTGAGACCATGTGAATACCAATAATGTAAAAGAAAAATACAAACACAAAAATAAATAAAATAGTTGGAGAGTAATTTTCTGCTCAGCTGGAATAGGCTTGTTCAGACATGGATCTAAGAAACAGAAATCCGTGCTATCTGGCGATGGGGACGCGCATGCAGATCCGGACATAAACACCAGCTAGAATTCGGGGAAATTATCGCCATCCCACATCCCAGACAACAAATAAGATGCCAACCAACATTATCTACCAAAATGATATCCAACTCTTGCATTTGTGGTTTTACTTCTTGCACACATCCACTCAAGTGAGGGCTACACATTATTATATATTTTTTTTAAATCTTGTTTGAAATTGTTTTTAAAATAATGTTTTTGAAAACTATTTTTAAAAATAAAAAACATGTTTTTAGAATGATGTTTTTAAAAATGTAATGTGTTTGGTAGGATTTATTAAAAGTTATTTTCAAAAATATAAAACTATATAAATATATTTAGTATTGTTTTTAAAAATATATATAATAGTTGTTTGAAGAGAAAAATAATGATTGTTTTTTAAAACATGTTTTGAAAATAATAAAAAATATAAAAAAAAGGATTGTTTTTTACTTTTAGTTATTATTTTCCAAAATGTATCTTCCATTTTTGAAAACACGATTTAGAAAACGGCTAACTAAACACTTTTCATTCATTTTTTTATTTTGAAAATGAAAAATCATTTTCAAAAATGAATCCAAATGGCCCCTAAGTTTTTGTGTCATTATCTTCTATTAGGTGTTGTTTGGATTTGTTTTTTTAAAGTGGTTTTACATTTTCAAAAACAAAAAATTGATGAAAAGTGTTAGCTAATCATTTTGTAAAACATATTTTTAAAAATGGAAAACATATTTTTTAAAATGAGAACTAGAAAGTGAAAAATAACTTTTTCATATTTTTCATCATTTTCAAAGTATATTTTCAAAACAATTCATTTTTTTTTTCAAACAACTATTTTATTTATTTTCAAAAATAATAACAAACACATTTATATCATTTTTTATTTTGAAAAAATCGAGAAATTCTATCGTACATATTACATTTTTAAAGTATGTTTTTCGTTTTTAAAAATGGTTTTCCAAAACCATTTTAAAAACAATTCCAAATACATTTTTTTCTTTTTTAGATTTTTCATAAGTTTATAATATAATAATAACCAAAATTATTATACCTTTTTTTATTTCATGTATCATTCAATCTCCAACTTCTCTTATAAATATTTAAAATAAATCCCAACTCTAGGTTTTTACCAACAAGGTTAAGAAATTTCTCCTTTATTGAATCAAAGATTATGACATATATACAGTGCAACATTTTAACACCATTTATCATACAGAAGAGCTAGATTATTTAGATCCAGAAATTTCTGAATATAAAAGGGTTAAAGTAAATTTACGATATATCCCTATCCTATTATGAGTGCATAATATTTTCTTTTATGTAGGAAAATGGAAATATTTTCATCTGATGAACAAAACATTCCATCTGACAGCAATCATATCAACAAATATTCAATGCTCAAAATTAAACTCTTCTCAAACAAATAGATCGAAACTAATATCTCACTAGAATAAATTTGTTAACTAAAATTTTCTAAAAACCATCATCACAAATCCCGCTGTGTCAAATAAATAGCTCACACTTGAGTAGAGAAATTCATAAAATAAATTTTCTTATTGTTCTAAAGCTCAAAATAACTATAATTCATAAAATTATACCCCTCCGATCTGCAAAATAAATAGTCCATGCCCTGAAGCAAGGGCCTGGACAAAAATGCTGCTGACCAGACAAATCACTATGATCATCAAAAGTGACAATCACCATGAATCATTGTATATAGTCTATTTCGCGCCAGCACCGTTTGGCAGCTCAGCAGCTTGTCCTGCAGATGGGTTCAACTCATCCCATGCTTCAATCCATGTGACCATGGCATCAGCCAGCTTGATGAAGTATTCATCAACCTTGCCAAGTTTTGCTTTAACTTGCTTGGCGAGTTCAATGTAGCACTTCTGGACAGTCGTGCACTCCTTCGGGAGGATGACAGACTGGAAAAATGGGATCAGCTCCTCTTGCCAGTAGATTCCTTTGTATTCCTTCTTCAGGTTCACGAACGGGTTACTTGCTTTGCTGTGCCAGATGTAAGGCAATCCCGTCTTCACTCCCAATCCCAAGTGGTCACAGATAACCTGATGCATACCAAACAAAGCTTGTTGTTAACAACGACATTTTTACAGAGCATGGCCAAGTATCAGACTAGTAACAATAGCGATTTATAGTGCTATAGATGAGCAAAAGAAAATGAGTCATGACAATGTAGGGGATACCTTGGTGCACCAACCAGCCCACATATCGTCGTAACGTCCAATCGGCTGACCATCACCCATGAGTCCAAAATACATTGCAGGACCAATTAGCTCTCGGTTGAATCCAAGATTCATACCACACATGGGGAAAAGGGTTCCCTTTGGTATTGTCATAACAGCATCAACGTACCTGAAAGACATAAACTTTGATTAGAACGTCTACAAAACAGATAATTATACGCACTATTCCAGTGTACACAAACCATAAAATGTCATTCTACCTAGTGTTCCTCTCCAGAGGCTTGACAAGTTGGGTGGGAGCATCATAATCCGGGATGTTAAGCCAGAGACCGTGAGAAACAGCAGTAGGAACACCCTCACGGAGACTGAATGGATATCCACGGACAAAATCTGCACCTTCACGGTATGGGTCATACAAAGTGTTGAAGAAAAACGGGGATGACGGAGACAGAAGGTTCTTTATGTGCTGCTCAAGAGCATTGATCTGCTTGCCAGATGGGTCTTTAGCAACCTGCAATTCAATAACAATAACAACTTTCAATGTTTAGTTCCAAATTAATCCACCACTCCCAAATCCACATTCACGTAAATTAGAAATCGACTTTAATACTTTGTAACAATGCAGAAACTAACAACAACGTTGCCAATGCATCAAACAAGATTCAAAAATTGGCACATCAATCAGGTTACAGATTACTGCAAACACAATAACAACTAGATCTCACCCATTGACTCAAGTCAACCCACAAATCCAAGTCAAAATGTGAAAATTGCAACAAAATCTCCAACTAAAGCATGATTTTTTATTTTAGCAACCCATTTAAACAAAGTTGATCTGCATGGCCCTATGTCTATGTCGAGAATTTTATATAAAAATTAATTAAAAAACAAAGATCAGATAAAATTGAATACAAAACAAACAGTTCACGATCAACAAAATTCACAACCAGATCTAAACTAGGAATCACAGATCGGAACTGGAAAAGGGCAGATCGGATAAGAGAAAACAGACTTACAAAGCAATCATCATCAATGGTGTAAATATACTTCTTCTTGGAGACCATGTAGCCAAAGCACCGGCAAGCAGAGTCCTTGAAGGAGATACAGGAGGCCTTAGGGCCGAGAATGCGGTTGATGTCGTTGCGATTGTAGAGCTCATAGTCGAAGCCTTCAGGGACCTTGATGGTCCTCGAAGGGTCACCGTCCTGCACGATGATCAGATGGTATTGCTGGAAAAACGACCTCCACTGCTCCAAGAAGTCCAGGTTCCGGATCGTCGGTATCACGATGTCCAGCTCGTCTTTCAGCAGCGGCACAGCAGCAGTCGACGCCATTCTTTCTCTTCCCTTTTGTTTTGTGAGCGAAAAAAAAAAACAGAGAATCGGAGAGCGAGAGAGAAAAAGAGTGACGGACTCAAGTTGAAAAAACCAATGCCGAGAGGGTGTGTGTTTTTATAGACTTGGAAATACCAACGGACGTGGGTGGCACGTGCGAACGCCAAAAGGACGCAAACACAAATTAGAGGAGTTTCGGTAGGAAACAGCGTGGCTTTTGTTTTCGAATTTGAGAGGAACATGTAATAGTTGTCCTTGTTTTGTCAACTACAGCTTTGCCACGTGTCGTCTCCGTTTTTAAATGCTATTTAACAATTCCACTAGCCATGTTACCAACTCATTGCTTCTTTTCTTTTTTCTTTTTTTAATTATTTTATTTTATTTTTTAAAATTTGGTAATTAGTGGGTCATAGGTGAATATGATACGATATTTTCGGATTATGTTGCAATGCAGATCTAACACTGTTATTGATAACAGTTGAGGTTGCAGTACATTCTCGGTGAATGTATCATATTAGAATTTATTGAAATTAAATTTTTTAAAAAGTTAAATATATTCTATTCAAATTTAAATAAATTTCATTAAAATTTAAATATATCTAATTCAGATTTATATATAATTTACTAATTTAGATGAATTTGATTTAGATTTGTATATGAACTCACATTCAATACACCATTAAATTGTGGAATTTCTATTCTTAATTATTACATATACTTTTTTTGAAATAATTATCATATATACTTAAATTTATAATATATAAAATATCTAATTGAATTTGAATTAAATATAAAGACTTATAAGGATACTGAAAAGTAGATGCATTCAAACCAAATTTTTATATAATATATTAAAATTTGAATGTATTTAATTCAGTTTTGTACATAACTTTATATTGAATATACTATTAAGTTGTGGATTTTCTATTCTCAATTATTGTGCATACTTAAATTTATTGTATATAAAATATCTAACTGAATTGAATTAAATATAAATACTTACAACGATACTGTAAATTAGAGGGGGAAAATATTTTGAATTGTCAATTTTCAAAATAAAATGTATAGTAATATTTTAAAAAATATAAAACCAAATTAAAAATTAAAAATTTTAAAAGTAAAAATCTTAAAAGAAGATAACAAATAGAGGGAACAAGTTGTTCGTTTTTATTAAAAAAAAAAAAAATAGAGGGAAAAACATTTTGAATTGTAGTTTTTCAAAGGTACTGGCATTGATAACTTATGACAGGACCATATATGAATCTTTAATTGGAAAAGTTAAAGTTGTATTTGACCTAAGTGATAATTACAATCAATAACTTTTTGTAACGTGCCTTTTTTTCGATTTCCTTTGACACCTCAAATTAATAATATTTATAATTTAATTTGTACACTTTCCAAGCTTTAGATTCTCATTATGCCCATTGTCATGCGTGGAAAAAAAAATATTATGAAAATAAGTATCAATCAGTCTGATGTTAAAAAAAATAAATTTTTAAATCATGTTTAAATTAATTAATCTTGACATATTTAAAAAATTATTATTATTATTATTATTATGGGAACAAATAAAGTCTTAAAATTAACACGACGCGTAAAGTCTTAAAAATTTTCACATACATACGCGTTGTGTTTTGAAAAATTATGATGCTCAGTAGGAAGTTGTTTGAAGTCTGAAAAGTCCAACGACGAGGAAAAGACGGCGACTCCTTCAAAGAATCAAAGTTGCCGGTGGCTTTGCCCTTTAGACCCGGGTATTTTGCATGTCCGTATATCACCCCTACAAAACTTTAAAAAGTCCTATTGTGAGAACGCACCACGTCTCCATTGTCCACACGTGGCGAAATATAATTGGCAAGTCAACCTCATCGTGTTCGCATATGGCATTGCTTTGCCTAATCATGCCTAATTTTGACCAGATTGGACGTGGTGATTGTTGACTCGGTTGGGTTGGGCCAACTAGTCGTTGGTGGTTCACTTGCTTTGATGGAAATTGACCAAAGTAACCTATGCTCATTTTTTTTTTAATTACTTTTTATATTAATCGTGTTAGGAATCTACATATCAAGTTTAATAGCTGTGAAATAGACCTGAAAAAATAACACTCTTTTGTGGAAGGAAATTTCCTCATATAACAATTGTAGATCTATGGTCAATTGTTTGCCTTGTGATACAGTGAAAACACATAAACAACTTTGATTTTAAAATTAAGATTTGATACCCATCTTATTTAATAAAAGTAGGATATTCTTTTATATATACGTTTCGTCTCTCATCACGATATAGATGGCTTCTAATTGTACGTGAACTGTTGATTTGAGTCGTGTCATTAGAATTTTATCAGTCTAATCCCGATTATCGTTTGGATAAAACTTAAATCCCCGTCATAAGAATAAGAGATATAAACTAACCATTCCTCAAATGAGTTTCGTCACTGTTTGTTTGTATTTCGCACTTCTTGTTTATTTGTATTTCTTTATATTGTCACTGTCAGGGTCTCTTAATGATAGCATTTAATTATAGTTTTAATGAAAAGAGGCATCGTCATGAATGAGTTATTAATGCCCATTACTATTAAATTAGCTTCTCAATCTTCTAATACTGATAATGTTTTAAATATGCGGGGATAACTTATTTTTCGAAAAAAAAAAAAAAGAATAAACTTACTTGAAAGTTTTAAGTTAATTTTTTTTTAAAAAAAAAAAAAAAAAAAAAACCTTTCTTGAAGGTTGAAATTAACCATCCTATCAAGATGAAATCTCTTCTCATTAGCCTTGAAAAAAACTAAAAGCGAATAAAAAATATTATATTTTCAAAAATATATTAACATAAAGTTTTCTTTATCTTTAAAAGATATATTTATTAATTTATTTGTTTCTTTTAAAAAATTTCGGCTTTTAATTTTTGAGATACATGACAACACTTTCATCTTGTATCAACTTTTTGTAATAAAAAATACAAAAAAAAAAAAAATTGCCATAACAGTTCCTTTACCAAATAATTATTGGCGTTTTTTGAAAAAAAAAATTGCAAAACATATTACTACGTAAATTTTGTGATTTGTTTTTGAGGTATTACCTTTTGTGCTGGGACTTAAATTTAAATTTTTATCAAATTAAATAAATAAGTTTTACCATCAAATTACATTAAATGGTACTTACAAATTTTCGAATTGAATAAATACATTATGTCATCTAATCAAGTTAGATAGTACTTGTGAAAAATGATAAATATAAGATAATAAACCTGGTTGGCAAATTCTTTTCTTACTTTGTAAACCAGATTTTTTTTTTTTTTTTGGTTATTTCAAATATGAAGTATTTTATTGGTAAGAGCTTAAGGTTTTATAATTTATTATATATATATGTTCATCTTTCTAGTTAAATTGAATTGAATTTGAAGTCATGCTTAACAATCTCATTAAAACTCCTACTCTGGTTGAATTGAAATTCAACTCCTACTCTACTTGAATCCGAAGTCAAGTTTATCGGTCTAAACAAAATTCTTATCTTACTATGAGTTGGGTCGAGCACTTTTTACTTGAATTCATCATCTAAATATATAATTATATATATCAGATTATTTCAACTTAAATTTATGACTTAAAGTTTCTGTTTCAATATCTAACCATTCATGTGTTTTTAACTTGTTGAGATAATTGTTGAAGTGAATATCCATTTTCAACTCTCTATTAGATGAAAATAGGGGGTTGGATGTTAAATTAAAATTTTAGGTCATAAATTTAAGTTAATTTAGTCTAATTATGCAAATTTTCGCTTATGAAAAGAAGTCACCTGTTATTAAGAAGAAGCATTACTTTAACAAATTATAGATAAATATGAATTTGCTCTAATTTAAATAAATTATATACTATAGAGAACTACGTAACTTTCTCGAACCACTGGTATTATTTCAATGAAAATCAATTATCGATTCCAATTTAATGTCTATAAATATTAAATATTTAAAAAAAATTAAAAATAGTGAAAATAATCTCTCATCATAACTGTTCATTAAATTATTGTCTGATTATTGTAATCCACTATTTGAAACTCATACCAAAATTATTTCTTTATTGGAAAATTATTGGGTTTTTTTTTTAATAAAAAAGTGATAGGGAATGACTAAGAGTTTGTCATGGTCTTACAAAATTAATCACTACGGTTTGAAAATCTATTTTTATAATTGAAAAATAATTATTTCCAAAATAAAAGGAAAAAAAAATTGACCTCTACAGTCACAAACTTATAAAATGCCCTTTATGAGACTCTAAATTCACCGCTTAAATGAACGGGGAATTGAACAATGCATATCATACATATAATTGAAAACAATGTGACAACAAACCAAATAAAACAAAATTATTGGAAGATTTTGTTTTCTTATTTGTTGTCATCGTTCATAAAACAAAATCAATGGATAAATCATAAATTCATAAATATACAATATCCATTTAAACATATCGATCTTCAACACCAACTAGAATTAACATACTAGCTTATTGAAATAGAAATTATAGCATTTTAGTTGCTAAGCAATTGCTCACTTTCATTTCTTGAAAAAAAAAAAAAAAAATCATCTTTCTCTTCCGATTAAAATTTACAAGTGTTTTGGAGGTGGTGTCTAATTGGGTGTTGCCCGAACCAACATAGCCGACACTAATTGATCTCAGCCCGATACACGTGCGCATAATGTAGACAATTGTAGTTTCAACCTAGGTTTTCAACTGGCCGACCAGGGAAATAATAATGAAACCGAGTGTAGAAGACCATTTCCGTTCACTGTTGTACGATAATGAAAAACAGGGCGGTAGATGGTGATTGGCTTGGGGAAGTGTGATTGTGTTGTCACAATTTGAAAAATACAATCGGGTGGCCTGTTACTTGCATAGATATGTGGGTTAGCCAAGTACTGTCACCGACAGCTTGTCTGCTGCTACACAGTGTTCAGGTTTTGCTAAGCTTCTAATCCCTAAAGCATTTGTTTATCAGTTTATGTATGGTTAAAAGTTTAATGTTTATTTCATAAAAAAAGTTTAATGTTATACGGTAAATAAAAGCTGAATCTTGACCTTTATGTTTCTTTTTGCATTTGGATCTTAGCTCCTCTGATTGATGTACGGGAACATTTAACGTTTGCAATTATCGTGGCATATCCAAAAGTGATTTTGGTGGGCGAATGCTGATTGGTTATGAATTTCATTAAAATATAAGTATAGGTATATTTACTCTAAATTTATATAAAATTTATTAAAATTTATGTGTATTCAATTCAAATTTATATGAAATCCTAGGTATATTAAAAAAATAATTATTGATTTTACGGATTTTATGACTTAGATAAATTTTTAAGTGACTTTTATGGAAAAAAAATTGTAACAAATCACATCATTCCTATAAAAATTTCAATTGAATTTCTTAAAAAATTTTAACAAAATCAATATATGGTATATATAAGTTATCAAGTACACTAAAATATATTATTAAAAAAATTTTCATCAAACTGCAATAAATTTTAGATTGAATACACTCTCTTAATTATATCAATTTAATAATGGAAGGTAGTTCACTTTTTATTTATTTATTTTATGTATAATAAAGGAAAAATAAGAAATTATAAGTAATTGACTTCAAAGGCTGGAATAATTAAATCGGTTGAATGAATTCAATGGGTAAAAACATTTTATTGTTTTGACTTATTTTGTGCACAATGAAAACAAAAGAAACTTTAAGTGGTTTTTGAAATAAATATTGCCTCAAATTATGGGATTTTAAGAACACTTAGAATCATTTCTTTCGCTGTTAATACTAGTTCTGATCAAGTTTGGATGAATTGTTATACAATTGCTTTGTCAACAGTTATAAAAGCTGATATTTTGGAATAAAATTTCTTTTCTTTTATAAAAAAAAAAAAAAAACTTGAACCATTTACATGCTAGCAACTCGGTCGCATAAGAGGAGTTAGGATTCTCCTATAACCTAAGCTTAATCTACATTTTTATTTTTTATCTTATGAAGTGTAAATATCATATTAAATGGTTGTAATGTGATTTATTTTCCCTTTTTTTTCCCTTAAAATAACCAATCATATACTTTAAAAAGTTTTGGTGACGAGAGAATCTAAATAACCCTGTAACAATCTACGGTGTTGAAAATTTAAGGAAAAATTAAACAAAAATCACTTAGATCCGATTGCGACCCGGCCTATATGAATTGGTGGGCTAACTAGCTAGTCCAGTCCAATTTTTTGGGCTGTACGTTACCAGGCTGCGGCTTGTATCTCTTTCTGCTTTTGTCGTGCCTCTCTTCCTGCTTTGGAGAAATTTCATAGGAAACATATGGCACATGAACCATAAGAGATTTATTTTATATCATTCTGGAAAGAAGAGAGGACTGGAATTTATAACCTCCAGTACATTAGGGGAATACCAATAGCCAACTTTATTTTATAAATTGAGAGATCTTCTTTATACTTGTACTGTATATTAAGACATCTAAAATAAGGTCTGAAGCACTTGTGACAGCTGTGGTCTGATAGGTTATTGGAATCACCAAAAGATTGTCCGATTGAGACACAAAAGTTGAAGCAAATGCTAAAGCATAAAATGGGATTATAATTTTGTCAATTCTCTCTCAATGAAAAAAGACAAATAATATGATAATTAATAATAAGAGCGTTATAAATAAAAGAGGAGTTAAGAGCATCTCCAATGTAAATATGGATTGTCTTTTAAAAAAAATGGACACATCATTAATGTCAAGGAAATGTGCATCATATGTGGCATAAATATTAATTGATAGACACTCAAGTCTAAAAGGGCTCTCCAATGCTAGTCTATTCATTTCAATAATGAATAGTCAAAGAATAATATATCATTAAAGTAAATTATTATAAAATATTATTTTATGGAAGTTTTAATTATTTATTGCTGTCATGGCTGTCAAGGAAGCTCTCTAGAAATAGACATTGAGGTTGACAGCCTCTATTTTTTTTTTTGCCACGTCAACTTGATAGTAGTTATAGAAGTTTGCATTGGAGAGCTTAATTTTAACACTCTATCAATTTATCCTACGTGGCACTCCATTTTTTCACAATCCATACTTGCATTGAAGATGCTCTAAGAGACAAAGGTAACTAGCAAAGAGATGCTATTAGGGAAAGCAAATTCCAAAATGGAATTTGCAAATTGCAATAGTATTAATTTACATCTATGTAGTAAATGGTCAAAGATTGGATTTTTCCAACATTAGAGCATGTGTTTATATATGAAGAGTGCTAATAAATAATCAAGAGAAATGAAGGTCAAATCATGGACTTTGTAATGCAACAATTATTTAAGGCCTTACTTTTTTTGTGACATTATCATATGAAGACATCATCTAGTTTGTGGTGTTCAGTAAATATGCTTAGAATATGACGAGAATCTCAGATGTAAGTAGCCAACAAAAATAGAATAGTCTCAGTCTCCTCTAAGTAACACTTTTTGGTAGAATCTTAGTTGTGTAAATACTCGACTCCCCCACTGTATTTTATGCCCTAGTATTAGCTAGGAAGCATGGAAATGAGAAAATTTGAGTACTTGTTTGTTTTGTTTTCTTGCTTTATTTCTCCTTTAACATTTATTTGCATCTGCTTACGATTTGCTGGATCCGCAAGGGAAGATTGATATCAAATGGGATGTCATGTCTTGGACCCCTGATGGCTATGTAGTGAGCTTTTTCCCAACTTATTTTACAGTTTACGTAGGAATAACTTAGATATTTGTATAGATATAAGCAACATTATTTATTAGTAATCATTAATTAACAACTTATCCGGTACATATTACCATTCATTTTCAGAAAAACAAACATGCATAGGGTTTGTTTGGGATGACTTTTGGAAGTCAGTTTTTGGCTTCTTGAGTCCAAAAGCTATTCTAGGAGCTGTTTGGATGAAAATTAAAAATGAGTTTTTACTATTCAAAAACTCTTTGGAATGAAGTCAATCCTTATAATGCTTGAAAAAAGAGTTTTCATTTCTCTTCTTCTACTGTCAAAAGTTAAAAATAAAAGTAATATCAAACAAGCTTATAATGTCAAAGAGTCAATTCATTTTCAGAAAAATAAGTATGCATAACCTTAAGAGGCGATATACAATTAGCATCATGGTCTCTATTTCCTGGCACCACTCGCAAGTGTCCATGGGGCATAGGCTCCCAACTAATAGAATTTTTTTCAGACCTTTAGTTTGTGTGTAATACAATGCATTGGATTAAAATTCAATTGTTCTCTACAATTAATTAGTATTATTATAATTAAAACCACATTTATCACAACAGAAATTTTGAGAGAGAGAATCACAACAGAAACTGCCTTGAAACATAAACAGACTTTCTTTGATAATAAAAACCATTTAAATAATTTCATCATTTCTAAATTAGAAAATAAACTATTTTATGGGCCCCTTTGATATTGCTTTTGATAAGTTAAATTTGACTATTTAATAATATTTTTATAAAAATGGTGCTTAGTAAAAGTTTAAGG
Source organism: Dimocarpus longan (assembly GCA_022984855.1). NCBI lineage: Eukaryota > Viridiplantae > Streptophyta > Magnoliopsida > Sapindales > Sapindaceae > Dimocarpus > Dimocarpus longan. The sequence goes on from CM041024.1 coordinate 19,558,769, forward strand.
GGTTGTTTATTTTATTTTATTTTATTTTTTTAAAAAAATTGAACAGTATTGAAAGTTATTGAAGATTAATAGTAACTAAAATTGAAATATGAATAATATGTTTTTTTTTCTCATCTCTGAATATATTCTATTTTTTATGTTTAAGTTAAAATACATTCTGCTATTAAAACAAGTATTTTATAAATTTACAACAATTAACATAAATTTTATTTAATGTATATAAACTACTTTTAATTGTTTTAACAATAGAATTAACCTAACATCAGTCTGAATAATTTTATAACAGATTTTTTTTTGTGCCAGAAATAATTATTTAAAAAGCTACAACAATACCAAACTAGTCATAAGATTTGGTTTTTTATTATTAACATATTATGCAATCTTTATTTATATAGTTGCAACTACTTTTGCTCTTCATTCAAAACATTTATCTTGTCTTGTTGCATCTTAACTTTCCTACTTTGAATTTGTAAATTAACACATATTTATTTATTTTTTAATTTGTTCTATTTTTTAATTGTTATTTTATAATATTAGTAATATAATTTTGATAAAATTATTTTATTAATTAGTTATTTAAGTATTTATTTATTTAAATTTGTTCCAAATTATTATAGTTAATTCGGTTTGACATGAATATAATAAAAATAAATTACTAGTATATAAGTTATTGTGATTCAAATATATTAATGGTACGTAAATTGTCTTTTAAATAGTTTATGATGAATAATATTTGTTTGTGGTTCCTTTATTTATTTATTTATTTATTTTTGTCATTTAAATTTGCATCAATAGTTATTAAGAATTTTTAAGGTTTACTATTAAAATTGTATATTATATTTTGTAGAAAGATATTATGAATAGTATGGAATTCTTTTATTAATAAAATAATATAAAAATTTATATGTATATATTTATTTATTTGATTGATGGATTTTACAAAAGAATTAAAACATGAAAAGCTAGTTCATCTTCACAAACATTTGTAGTTTAATAATTTGTTAACCTTTTAGTTATGTTTGAAACATCAGATTTATGGTGAGTTTGAGATTCGAAATATCCTAAACTCTTAAATCTCATATTTGGTGAGCAATTAGAATTTGGGAAGAATCTCAAACTCTCTCTGTTCCCAATTGATTGAGAATTCTCATTCCCAACCTTTTTGGGGGGTTTTGGTGGAAATGAGATTTCTCATTTTCTATCCACTCTCTTTTACGAGGCCTTCATCTATCTCTCTTTCTTTCACATTCTCTCATCTCATCACACCTCTATAGAACCAAAACACTCAACACCCTCTCTCCTTCCTTCATTCTTTTCATTTATTTATTTATTTTTTTTTTATGAGTTGGGGGAACCCATAATAATTTGGTTCTAAGTTCGACCAAACCCAAAATGGTTATGAGTTCATCAAACTCAAAACCAAAACCTCATTTCTATTTTTTTTTTTTAAGTTCATGTTTTATGTTGATAGATTGTGTTGTTATTGATGTTGTTAATGATGTTATTGTTGTGGGAGATAATGATGTTGATAAACTATGGGTTGATGATGTTGAAGATAATGGGTTCATGATTAATGGGTTTTATTTTTTATTTTTTATTTTTTTCAGATCTTTTATAAAATTATTTTGTATAATAATGAATTTATTTTAATTTTATTTCAACTCAATCCCAACCTACACCAAAAATCATATGATATAATTTTAATCCAATTTCAAGTTTTACCAAACATGGAACAGTAATTTCTCATTCCATTCAAATTCAATTCAATTCATTTCAATTCAATCAAATCCATTTAATTTCACTCCAATTTCGCGTGCCAAACGTTGTCTTTATGATTTATGCCTATGGTTGGTAAGAACAAGAAAATCAACATTATGCCCACTTGCTCACTCAATAATTATGTTAATGCTTACCTTCCAATGTCAAGTACTATTACTGAAAAATTGTTATTAATTATGCATATTATTAAGACTAAACGTTGCAACGAAATGGAAGATTAATTTTTTTACAAATTCTTCAATCATTTAAAAGGAAATTATAAAGAAATTTACTATATTTTTTATATTTGAAAGAATGAAGAGCTCTATCTTGATTTATAAAGTTAGGTCTATTGTATTTATTAATTATTTTTGTAATAAACAATAGCTTAATTTTTTTATATTAATAATGATCTCACGTCTACTTGGAGTGCTAATTTTTGTCATGCCCTCCCCCCTCTCCACAAAACAAATATTTTGGCTCCTTCCTATGTGTTGGTTTTGGAGAATACTTCTTGACCATTAAGTAGTGAAAGGAATGCGAATGTTCACATAAAGAAATTTATTGAAATGCACATATTTTTTTAATACCACTTGCATGCAATGGGGATGTCTTAAACCTGATCATCATCAAACAGAATAAATGTTTTTTCCCACCAAACCATACTAGGCTCTATCATTGAAATGTACCTTTAACATGCCATTTTTCAGGCTGTGGTGACCATAAACAACAATCAAATATATCTACAAATCATGAGCCTTGGCTGGACCTTGGGGTGGACATGGGCAAAGAAAGAAGTAATATATAGTCAATGGTAGGAGCACAAGCAGTGGCAGACCCAGAAATCTATATGAGGAGGGATATTTTTATCTAATAATTATAATATCAAGAAACTAAACTATATGAATTTTTTTTTGTAATGTTTCCTTCAATTGCTAAAATGATGTTATATGAAATAAAAATATTTAAAATATATAATCAGTAGAAGATATGTGGTTTTACTTCTTACAAGATTATAAACAAATTTTCTTAAAATAACATTTTTAATATAAGTATAAAAACGAAAACATACAAATTGTGAGTTGATTGTGCACTAACTTCATTTTTCTTAATGAGAAAAATTTAAATTTCATATTACTTAAAAAAATGAATAAAAACTTAATATAGAGATATGTCTTCATTATGATGCCGTGATTGCAAATAAATGTATATAATCAAACTATATATATATTTATTATTAAAATTAGTAATCAAGTTACATTTATAGTTTTTTATCTAATAAATGTATGTGATTTATAACAAAGTAAAGTAAAATAAAAATAAAAGCTAAAAGCAATTATAATTCATATGAGTATTTTTATTAATTAATTTTATTATGTAAAAGTTTATGTAAAAGAACAATAATTTACACTAATAATCATGAGTAAACCAAGACCTATTAAGATTGAATAACACTATATTATTTATTTCCTAGTTTGTGTAAACATGATGTAATTTGCAAGAAAAACAAATAATTTGAAATGAGTATAATAATTTGTAAAGTCAAAATATTTTATATTTGAAGATCAGTTTGTAATAATGCAGAAAAGAGAGAGAGAAAGAGAGAAAAAAAAAAAACATGTTTTGATAGGGAAACCGATAGAATCATAATGAGAAAAAATTTGAGAAAAAGTAACATATTTTAATAGAAAAAGGAATTGAACCATGGTGGATAGAAGAAAGAAAAACATGGTCTATGCCTTAAAAAAAAAAAAGAAATGTACATGCACACATTTATGAACAAAACAATGATTAGGAGTGAATAAAAAAAATAAAAAATTAGAAAAAAAATGGCAATAATGACTCAAAAGAACATTGAACCATGGTTTCCCTAAAAATAGAAGGCAAGTACAACCATCAAAGGTAGCATATGCATGTGCTTGATTTTGGATTTTTTTTTTTTTTTTTTATATATATATATATACTAAATAATTGAAAAAGGAGAAAAAACAAAATCTTTTAGGTGGGCTAGAAATCAAACCTCTGACTTCGGGAGAGAAAGACGCGCGTACAACCCACAGCGCCACTCCATGCAAATGTCATATTATCACATTAGATTTATATATTTAAATACCTAATGATTAATATACTAAACTTAATTAATTTTTGAAAAAATTTCAGGGGGGCACGTGGTCCAATGGTGGGTCCACCCTTGAGCATAAGCCATTGATTAAGAACACTGTTCCGAGTTCAAAAGGAACATTCCTCATTGCTATAATAGGAATCCTGAGATTGTTGATTTAGCCCCTGAAGTCCCCTTAAACCAACAGTTTAGCCAATGTTACAAAGATGGTGAACTGACATCTTGGGGACAAGACTCTGTAGCTTCTGTTTCTTTTTTTTAACTAAGTGTTGGATTCTTTGGTATTTCAAATAGAACAATGAGACTGCCCAAGAATTTTTACTTGGTCCTGAACCAGGTAATACATGCAGTGATGACAGCATTATGCAATCATCTACGTTCTTCTCATCTGGTTGTCGAATGCAATGAATGAGTTAACATACAATCTTACTCAATTTTTTGAAGTAATGCACTCAAAACTAATGATCATACAAGCTCCATTTATAGTATATATGGATTTGGACATGCAATTTTGTTTTGATATTTGAAGTGTGAATAATTCTTTGATCTTTGATTATTTGTTTCACATTTGCAGTGTCATGGATTGTAACCTGCACCTATTCACAAACACTCACATCCAAGCATCCCAAATGTTATGTGTCATTATCATCTTTTTACAACCCCAAGATCACTTTCTGTCCATCTTGCTCTTGTGGTTGCCATAATGAAAATAATTGCATTATGTAAGCAACCCTATTTGATTTCCGAATGAAATCTTGATCAAGCAAATGAAAATTCTTCTATATATAAACTTACTTGGCACATTCATCTACTCATATGCTTTTTAAAGTGAAATGGAACTAAAGAGAGGATTAGATATGCTTGCTGTAGTAACCCTTAGTAACCGTGGTGGTCATTTATCCATATGGGATTGGGCCTTACCTGCAGAAGGGTGTTGCAGAGACAGAGTGTTGTCATGTTCTCTTTGAACCACAAGTCTAAACATGGCAAAGGTATGTTGCTACCATGTTCTTCTTGAACCATAAATAGACACGATAACATTAATTCAAACCTATGGTTCAAGGAGGACATGATAACATCTCGCCTTTGCTACACCCTTTTGAGGGCAAGATCAAATCTTACGTGGACAAATGACCATTATGGTGATTAAAGACCACTAAACTTGTTTATGCATATAAGTATTTAAATCATGTAACTGGGATATAATGTAAGAATAATCTTAAAATTTCTAGTATCACAAAATCAGACACATCAATGAATTACAATCTGCCACAGTTATAGTGCACGAATCATATGTGCCCAATCCGGATACATTGGCACGTAAGATCGACTGCAAGAAATATTGGCGTGTGAAGATCACCATAACTAATTTCAAACATCAGATGAATTACACACAATGGACTCTAGTCGTTCGACATCCTAATCTCGAGAACATCATAGATGTTTATAGATTTGCCTACAAGCCACTACCCCTGTATGAATCCATAAGTAAGTCCACACAATGCTAATGTAATATACCTTGAGTTTCTATACCTAACTAATTAATTATTTATATATGCAAATGACACTGGCATGTTTCATGGCATAAAATATTATAATGACCTACAACCAGAAGCAAGGCCCTATGGTAATGTTTAATCAGTGTTGATTTTTCAAAATGACAAGAATGCATTCACATTGGAGAGAGGATGGGCTTTTTCTTTGCAAGTTTACTTTAATGGTGATGAATGTATAATGTCCCCTCCTGATTCTTTTCTATTTTTACCCAACTCTGACCATGCTACTGACTCAATTGTATCTTTAGTGGCACTTGCCTTTCTACTAATGATCTTGCTACTACTGTTTTGGTGATTTTGATGGAGACTAAAAGTTTAGATGGGTTGTCCAAGTACTTTATTTGTGAGGATATTATTGTTTAAATGTAGTTACAAGTCATTATAAGTGTTAAGTTATTTCTCGTTAAGTAAATGATTTGACTCATAAATTGGCTGGTTCGGTTCTCTCCACTCAAAGAGACTTGTTTTGGGAAGGTGTAAACCTTGGTTGTGTCTTTCCTAATTCGTTTTAATGAATTCACGTTTAGCTTCAATATATATATATATGTATATATATATATTTACATAGGATAGAACTGTTTATAATATATATATTACTTATTAAGGATGGCATTGTTATACGTAAGATTGATAAACCGGTTTACAGAAATTTGTACTAATTATAATGTACACATTAAGAAATTTTTAAGTAAATATTATAATACTTTGTTTTACTTGCTTAGGTAATTAAGCAGCCATGAAGAGTAATCAACCGTTGGAACATAATGACATGTCATCCAAGCCACAAGGTTTGAAATGGTATGATTTGTACAAAATGAAAATATTGACATGCCTTTAAAAAATTGTATAATCACATTCCAATTAGACATATTTAGCCAAAATCGTGGAGACCACCTCAAATAGAGTGGGTTAAGTTAAAATAAATGGAGGTGAAATGAGTTTGGAATTGATTTTAAAACCCATTTCAAAAACGAGAGGTGTGAGGTTAACTACCTTACCTTGACCTCTTTTGTTTATGGTTTAAAAACTCGATGAGTTTTGTCAAGTTCTCGTCAGGTTCTTGCTGATCAGCGCTCTACTAATCCGAGAACCCCTAGATCGGAGGTGCTGCCCATCAGAAGTGGGTTCTTGGCCTAATTCGCCCCAACTCGAACGAACTCGAATGAACTCGATAAGTTAATCAATCACAAAGTAACCAAAAATCATCCCAAAAACCACAAAAAATAAACCAAAATCCACTCACAAATCACAACAAATATACAAGTCAACAACTATTACAAATGAATGTCTAATCAAAATCAAACAAGTGAAACCCTCATTCACTTTAGTGACGACGACAACTTAAGGAAAGAGACAGCGGCAACGGCAGCAACTTTAAAGAAATAGCGTCGACTACATGGAGAGGAGAGGAAGGAAATCTGAACCGACAAAGAAAGAGGCTTGAACCACCGTGTAGAGGAGAGAGAGAGAGCGGCGACGATGAAAAAGGATTAGCTTTGGCTTCGGAAATGGCAACAACGATAGCTCACTAGAATGGCAATGACGATGGTGATAGCTCATTAGAACGACAATGGCGATGGTGATAATAGAGAGAGAAGAGTGACAAAAGATGAGGAAGGAGAAAGAGAAAGAGAACATAAGGGTTTTAAGTGTGGTGTGTTTTATATATATGGTGAGGATAATTTCTTCTTGTCCTTAACATTAAAGAAATTTTAGCTTACACTTTTAAATTTAAAAAATTATAATTTATCCACTGAACAATGCTTTTCGAGTATTTACCGATTACTCGTTGAATTACTGATTACTCACTGCTCGTTGGTCATTAGTCAAGTAGCGAGTAGCGAGTTTTAGAATATGACTTTCATTATTTATTTATATATTATTAAATAGATAAAACTTAATATATAATTTATTAATTATTAAAAATTAATATATTTTTATTTTTTTAAAAAACATTTTTAATTTTATATATATAAATAGATATTTTTAGATACTAAAAATTAATAAAATTGTAAAATTTATCAAATACGTAATTAGCAACTTGCAACTTGCAACTCATTTAAGATTTTCAATCTTTTCTTTCCATGTTATTTCATAATTATTTTCATAGTTTTAAGTCAATCATAAGTATTCGAACTATATTTGATGTATTGATGTTTTGAGCTTCTTTGAAATATAATACTCTCTTTGATAAAAACTAACTATTGAATTTGCATGAGTTTTGTGGTATTTATAAAGAAGAAAACATTGGTGGTGTAGGTCGATTAGTAACCGAGGCGACTCCACCTCCTTTCGCCTCGAAAATCCCCACTGTAACCCTAGTCTTCAATTATTGGCTATAAGAGTAAATTATTTTTCCTTTGACATATGAATTTCTAAACCTGCCCCAATGGCATCCCTAATTCTAAAACAGGCCACCATCGCTAAAGCTTTCAAGCACCGTAAGCTTAAGATTAGTTGGAGATAACTTTTACTTTTATCCTTTAATAGTAAAATAAGAGAAGTGGAAGCTATTTATTCAAAAGCCAAAAGGGTTGAGTTCCTTTCGCAAAGCTTTTAATGGGTAAAAATTCATTTCCAATTTTCATCCAAACAGTTCCTAGAAGGCTAGAAGAGCTTTTAGGCTATATTTGGCATATGGGAAATAGGGTCGAATTGAGATTTAATTTTTTTCTATCCTCTTATATCCCACATTTGGAGCAATTTATAGTAGGGAATTGAATGAATATTTTCATTGTCAAGCCCACCGCCATTCTCATTTAACATGTGAAATGGAAATCCAAGCTCAACCATGAGTTTCCTATTTGCCACGTCGATTGAGAATCTTTTTTTTTTTTTTTTCAATTTTTTATATTTTTTCAATTCATCGTCTCATTATTCTCTCATTAAACAATCACCAATCAATCTCTCTCTCCACTTCGTGTCTCTCTCATCTATGGTGACGAACCACTTTTCATCTCTCTCATCTCCACCATACCCACCCACCACCACCATAAATCACTCTTCATCTCTCACATCTCCTATAATGAACCAGTAGAGGCAACTACTCTCTTTTTCGTCTTTCTCTCTCCCTTTCTCTTGCTCTTTCTCTCGTTGTTCTCTTCACCTCCATCTCCACATTTCAATCTTTAATATATATATATATTTTATGAGTTTGTTCTGGGTTCGATGGAATTCTGAACCCAAGATTTTGAGGTTTTGGGTTCCATCAAACTGATCCAACCCCGCAATTCTATCGAATCAAAGATGGTGTGTCTATTTTTTTTTTCTTTTTAGTGATGAATCAGAGAATAAATGGTGTTGATTTTGTGTTTTTTGTGTCGATTTTTTGCACTGATTTGGTGGAAGGGTGATGCTAGTAGATGATGATATGGATTTTATTGTTTTGTGCGTTGATTTGGATGTTTTTGATATGTTAAAGATGGTCAATTTGGTGGAAGGATGATGTTGTGTTGATTTTTAAAATCAATTTTAAGTATATTATAAAATATTTAAATTAATTTTATTCCAATCAAATTTCAACCTACACCAAACGTAATATGATATAATTTTAATCAAATCCAAAGTTTTACCAAACATGGGACAATATTTTTAATCAAATTTATTTCATTCCATTCCAATCTCACGTGCCAAATATAGACTTATGCTCAAACTGCCAAAAAGTGGCTTCCAAAAGTCATCTTAACCAGGTTCTTAATGCTGTAAAAATTTAAAATATGCCTAAAATATAAAACTTAATTTTGTAAAAATTGTAATTTCCTCTAAATATTGTATATTAATTCATTGTCTTCCCTATTTCAAAAAATAAAATAAAATAAAATCATTGTTTTCCCAAACTAATTTTTGAAACTTGAAACGACAAGAGTTTAAAAACCGAAAAAGTTTCCCATAAAAAAAAAAAATAATAAAAAAATAAAAAAAAAAGCTTGGAGGTTGAACAATCCCTTTATAAATTTTGTCAAATCTTTAGTTCCCCTTTAAACAAACAGAATAATTTTTTTTTTAAAAAAAAAAAATAGTCAAACCAATTATTTCAATTAGCATTATTATTATTTTTTCATATGTCTACAATCCATCATAAGTGCATATCATTCTCAGAAAAAAAAGAAAAAAAAATTATAGGTGGCATATCTTCTGATATTTCACCAGACGAAATCATAAATCCTGCCTGAATGAATCAATCAATCATTTTTATTCTATGATGATATAAAATTGTATTGTCATGTAATGCATGGTTAATATATTAAAGCTTAAAAAGCCAATATTTATCAAATTAAGCTAATAATGTGATATAGTTTATAAATTGAAAGTGGTTTGAGAGAATTATAAATATTAAAATGGTTTAGTGTTTTTTTTTCTTGCCCACCTGATGCCTGTCTATTCCATCCGCGTCAAAATTATCCTGTCATAATGCAATTTAATCATATTAATTCTGCTAAAGCAATACAAATTTTAATGTGGCGTCTGAAGTAGTTAGTTAGTTAGTCACGATCATCACAACTAGAGTTGACCAGTTATTCCAGCTCTTAATAGGTCTGGTTGTGCCAAAGTCCACCCTTTCACCAAATTAAGAAACAATAAAACAAAACAAAAGAAAGATAAATGTAAGATTAGAGAAACAATAATTCATTTGGCCCTTTTGTGTTTGTTGTGTTTTTGTGGTCAAACATTTGGAAACTAAGATTCATTTTTAAGTTCATATCTCAACTAAAATTTATTTTAAGTTCCCTGAATTGACATGAGCACATAGAAACTAATATAAATGAATGAGAAAAGGACATCAGGAAAATGACATCAAGTAACCAACATAAACTATTCCTTTTTTGGTTCAATTTAATCTCTTGGATTGAATCAATATTAAACTCTGTGTGCATTCTTGTACCTCTTGTAAAGAAGGAGAAGTTGTGTGAATTTGAAACATGGTTTTCAATAGATATGCATACCCTCTTCTATCAGCTATTGTTGTTTTTATGTTGTTTTCTCATGATGCAGGTGAGCTTTGTGAAATTCTATACCAAAAAGTTGATCATGTTATGGCTATTCATTGACTAACATTTGTCTGCTCTTTCTCCATGTAATATAGTTGCATTGGACATACTGGACCCAACTGGGAACATTACCATTAAATGGGATGTTATATCTTGGACTTCAGATGGTTATGTGGTAAGTATTATTTGAATTCAATACGAAATTTCCATCCTAAAGATAACATTATGAACAAAAAGTTCAGGATTTTTGAATTTTGATACCAATTTTGAGTTTCTTTGATGATAGTGTTGATCATTAGAGATGTAACGTTTTCAGGCAGTGGTGACTATGACCAACTTCCAAATGTATCGACACATCATGAGTCCTGGGTGGACAATGGGATGGACATGGTCTAGAAAAGAAGTGATATGGGGAATGGTGGGAGCTCAAGCTACTGAACAAGGAGACTGTTCCAGGTTCAAAGGAAACATTCCTCACTGTTGCAAGAGAAATCCCACAGTTGTTGACTTGCTCCCTGGTGTCCCTTACAACCAACAGATTGCCAATTGCTGCAAAGGAGGGGTTGTCTCTTCGTGGGGACAAGACCCTTCTGCTGCTGTTTCTTCCTTTCAGGTGAGCGTTGGACTTGCTGGCACTTCAAATAGAACAGTGAGACTGCCAAAGAATTTCAATCTACTTGGTCCTGGAATAGGCTATACTTGCAGCCAAGCAAAACTTGTGCCTCGCACGATTTTTTTGTCAGCTGATGGGCGTCGTAGAACTCAAGCATTGAGTATGTTTAGCTCTTGTTATAGTTATAAGTAATCATGTCTTTTGGCTTTTTTGAAGTTGTATCATTGAAAAAGGTTTGCAGGCAAATTGTTATCAACAACCTTTGACCACCCTTTAATTTGCAATTTGCAGTGACATGGAATGTGACATGTACTTACTCACAAATTCGGGCATCTCAGCACCCAACCTGTTGTGTCTCACTGTCATCCTTCTACAACCCCACTATCACTCCTTGTCCGTCCTGTTCTTGTGGCTGCCAGAACAACAACACTTGTGTCCCGTAAGCCCTGATTCGATTATGTCTTCAATTCTTATTTTATATTGAAGTAGGTAGCTACTCATACACCTAAGCTATGTTGCAGGAGTGGCTCGGAGATTATTAGGGATGTTGTGGGAGCAAACAGACCGAAGATAAACAATGCATCATTGATACAATGCACACAGCATATGTGTCCAATTCGGGTTCATTGGCATGTGAAGCTCAACTACAAGGAGTATTGGCGTGTAAAGATCTCCATCACCAATTTCAACTACCAAGTTAATTACACACGGTGGACACTCGTTGTTCAACATCCAAATCTCAACAATGTGACAGAAGTTTTTAGCTTTGCATACAAGCCTCTTGTCCCATACCAGTCCACAAGTAAGTACAATCTAATGATAACATAAAAATGAACAAGTATACACATTAATGTATCTATTTGTATATTTGGACTATGCAGATGACAGTGGCATGTTTTATGGTATAAAATTCTTTAATGATATCCTGAAGGAAGCTGGTCCGGATGGAAATATTCAATCAGAGTTGATTCTTGAAAAGGATATAAGTACCTTCACATTTAAGGAGGGTTGGGCATTTCCGCGAAGAATTTACTTTAATGGGGACGAATGCAAAATGCCTCTTCCTGAAGACTTTCCATACTTACCAAACTATGCTCATTCACATAAAATGGCTTCACTGACACTGGCTGCTTTTCTGCTTTTAACATTGCAAGCCTTATGGTGACCAATTGATCTATTCAAGATTAATGGCATTCTGAGAACTGAACATGTCACTTAGGTATATAGTTAACACAATAATCATTTGGTCTTTGGAGGAGTGTCAAGCATGTGTATAGTGAAAAGAAATTGAGATACATCATGTATGGATTTGTTTTGTTCAGGCCAAGTCTAATAAGTGAAGGACACAAAATGAAAGTGTCAAATTGGCGGAAAGGTTTTGTTTGCATTGTAGTACTGTTCCAAAATTTCCAATTCATTTTTCATCAAAATTTTCTGGGCTTGACCTCTAAAGGAACAATTAGTGGAGCTAGAGAGGGCCTAAAAAACATATTGGGCCACGGATGACTGGTTAACAACTCTGTTTTGGGATTGTTATAAAAAAACAAAAAAAAAAGTCTGTATTGGGCTTCTTTGCTCTACGTAGGTCTACATTTAACTACTGTATTAACTAAGCTATAATACGTAGTTGATGAGTCATTGTCTGATGGAGAGACACCACTGATCCTACCACCATTCCTGTCATCACTGATGGAATCACTAGACCCAACTTTGACCCCTCATTTCCATTTATTTTTAAGATACATGTACTATTACACCAACCAACAACAATGATGAATTTATCATACGCTCTAATCCAAATTGACATTCTATACATAATGATACGAAATCTTTGACTTGCAATTCTAGAACAAAAAATTCACTTCCCCTATTGGAGTAAAGTCATCTCCTTAGTCTGTGCCTAGAGATGTTAATGAAGGAAACTGATCAAGTGCAGAAATTTTACATGTTTTTTCGGGTTGAATACTAAATGAAGCAAAAATAAAAAGGAACGTCTCTCTTGTTTGAGCATTTAGTTTATTTTTTCATACGAGACATTAATATAACAGCAAAGTAATTTTAATAGGTTATGATAATGAATTTTAATATATTCGTAATTAAATGATTTTTTTTTTCCTGAAAACAATTAAATGAGCATGTTTGGATTAACACAAACATTATTAATAAAGGGCAATTTTTGAACAATGTCAACAAGAAGTATACTTAGCAAGTTATAATTGTGAGTTTTAAAAGGACTGATTAAGTGGGTAGGACATCAGATTGACACAAACTGGATCCAGAAACATGTACTGCCACCACCCCTAAACTTGGAGAAGATGCAACATACAAAAGAACAATGATTCAATGCATATCCAAAAGGACTAAACATAAGCACCAGAGTGAACTGGATTGACTTGCATTGGAAAAATTACAAGAGAAGAAACTTGTAAATAAAGCAAGCCCCCCATACTGTGACACATTCTTCAGGCTCACTCACATGACCACCACAAAATGTAAAATGAGTGAGTTGAGCTGTTATGTTCAAACCTCTCAAAACCTTCCCGCCAGCTTTTCCATCATTCCTCACCAAAGCTTTGCTTCAAGATTCAGAAACTTGAGCTTGTCAAACAAAATAAAAATTAGGTGTGTGCACGCAAGAGAAGCTGATCAAAGTGTCTCACTTATTACCTAACAACTAGTTGGTGAGACATCTTCAAGCATTCTAGTTGTTTTTTCAATACCATCTCCGCTTTTCCTTTTTAACACTGTTAGTTCAAGGAAACTGCTTGTATACTTTGATTTCTAGCCGGATAATTTGTGATACGGTGAACTTCAGGCATGGAATCATCCGCTTACTCTGCTGGTCAGGCCATGAAGTTGACATTGTTCGCCATTCTAGTTTTCATGCTATCTCCTGCAGGTAAAATTTAATTAGCTTAAGGTTTAAAATGTAAATTAGTTTTGTTTGTTCATTTGTTTACTTAATGATTTATTTTGGCTTGGCTTTTGTTTCCATGATGTTAGTTGCATATGATCCATTGGATCCAACTGGGAATATAACAATCAAATGGGATGTGATGTCTTGGACAGCAGATGGCTATGTGGTGAGTATCATGGTCTCTAATAGACAACCCATTTTTCTGATTTTGCATAACATTTCTGTAAGCAGGATGTGATTCACATTATGACATGAGATGACGATATAAATTATGGTTAATCTGCCTTGTCTTGCTATTTTTTTTTTCTCTCTAGCACAAAAATGAAAATTGAGTTTTAAAAGTACTACTGAAAAACTGAATTGAGTTTTTTAATATTATCAGTTTCGTGAGCTATAATTCACAAAAAAAGGATCAAAGAAACTATAGTTAACAAACAAGACAATGGTTTGTGAACGAAGGACCAAACAAGCTATGACCTTCGTTTTGTGAATAGTGATGGTGCTTAAAAAAATTCAGCTTTTCGGTATTAATCTGAAAACAACTTTATTTTTCCTCACATGATTTACTCTTTAAAGAAATTGGATTTCACAAAATAATCACTAACTAATAACCTTCAAATAAATGCCTAACTATAGTAACTGAGACAAACATAAGACTTCACACATTAATAATAACCATACTCTTGCCTCAGATATACAACTTCACCAAATTTTTCGAGTTCATCATTGTAACCAATTGATCATTCAACATATATAGCACCAAGGTAGCCACCATTTTAATTCAACCATTATAAGCAAGCATAATGAATACCGTAATAGAAGAGAAAGGACACTTGGAATTTACAAGAAGCATCATTGTAATATAATAAATTAATGATGATCATATTGATGATTGTTGTTCCATGAGTTGTACCAGGCTGCGGTGACAATGAACAATTTCCAACTGTTTCGCCACATTGGAGCACCTGGCTGGACGCTGGGATGGCAGTGGGCTAAGAAGGAAGTGATCTGGGCCATGAATGGAGCACAAGCCACTGAACAAGGAGACTGTTCTAAGTTCAAGGGAAACATACCGCACTGCTGCAAAAGGAATCCCATTGTTGTGGACTTGCTGCCTGGAGTTCCCTACAACCAGCAATTTGCCAATTGCTGCAAAGGTGGTGTTGTATCAGCATGGGGACAGGATCCTACAGCTTCAGTCTCAGCCTTTCAGGTCAGTGTTGGCGTTGCCGGCACTTCGAATAAGACAGTGAAACTACCCAAGAATTTCACCTTGCTTGGTCCAGGGCCA
This sequence comes from Dimocarpus longan, assembly GCA_022984855.1. Classification (NCBI taxonomy): domain Eukaryota; kingdom Viridiplantae; phylum Streptophyta; class Magnoliopsida; order Sapindales; family Sapindaceae; genus Dimocarpus; species Dimocarpus longan. Next base: position 19,574,014 of record CM041024.1, read on the forward strand.
GGCTACACTTGTGGCCCTGCAAAAGTTGTGCCATCAACCGTTTTTCTCACTGCTGATCGTAGGAGAAAAACTCAGGCATTGAGTAAGTATATAGGTGTCAGAAATCCTTTCTACTAATTTTTTCATTAATTGGGTGCTTTGAAAGCCTGGTGTATAAACTTGAAACTGAGTTCCATTAGTAAATGTTTTACATCATCTGATCATCTTTTGGATGCAGTGACATGGAATGTGACATGCACTTACTCACAATTTTTGGCTTCAAAGAATCCAAGCTGTTGTGTTTCTTTCTCCAGTTTCTACAATGAAACAATCACTCCGTGCCCTACTTGTGCTTGTGGTTGCCAGAACAAGAAAAAAAACTGCATTATGTAATCCTCTGTTCAATTTTATATTCATACCTACTGCAGTCATGCATATACACAGATACATGCTGTTGAGTATACAGATCCATATACTGTTATTTGACCGATAAAAGTGACTCAGCATGCGTAAACTATGAATTCAAAACTAGAGAGCAGCTAATTTTAGTGTTGTTTGTGTTCATGCAGGAGTGACTCCAAGGAAGCACACAGAAAAGGAGTAAACACTCCAAGGAAAGACAATACACCTTTGCTGCAATGTACACATCACATGTGCCCTATAAGAGTGCACTGGCATGTCAAGCTGAACTACAAGGATTACTGGCGTGTGAAGGTTGCCATCACTAATTTCAACTATCGGATGAACTACACACAATGGACACTGGTTGCACAACACCCGAATCTCAACAATGTCACCCAAGTCTTCAGTTTCGATTACAAGCCTCTTGTCCCCTATGAATCCATAAGTTAGTGCCTGAAAAACCTGATTTCTGTTTTTCAACTTGACACAATCTCGCCTACAAACACATTGGTTATAATGTTCTTGACTTGTCTGTGCAGATGACACTGGCATGTTCTATGGTATGAAATTCTACAATGACCTACTAATGGAAGCTGGGCCACAAGGGAACGTACAGTCTGAGATCCTCCTTCAGAAGAACAAGGACACATTCACCTTCAAGCAGGGATGGGCATTCCCTCGGAAAGTTTACTTTAATGGTGACGAATGCATGCTGCCACCGCCAGACACGTACCCTTTTCTGCCAAACTCTGCAAATGTGAATCCGGTTGCGTCTTTGACACTGGTAGCTTCAGTGCTTTTGGTGATACTATACATTTGTTGACCATTCTATACTATTAGAAAACAGGATTTTCAGATACACTAAGACACAAAAGCTGAGTGATTTTGAAGGATTGACTATTTTTTGAGAAGAGGAGGGCACCATCATAATTTCTTCCTTTGAACTAGGACATAATGGTATGTGTGCTCTCCTTCAGTCGCGAAAATTTCATACCAGGGAAGAAAGAGCTCCTGTATAAATACTATAGACGTCTACTTAATTTTGAAATCCCCCATTTATGTGCATCATTTATTTCAATCTGCACATGTCTCATGCAACCTATATATAAGGTTATTTAACACTCATTTTCTGTTCTGCATGAAAAATTTGACCTTGCATTGGTAGACACGATTGAACATAAGTTGATGAATGACACATAATGGTAACAAGTAGGAACAAAACCGTATACTTATTCTATTTCTTCATGAAGTTTCTTATTACAAATGCTCCCTTTTGTGAATATACTACAAACAATTGGATCACGCGTGTATATAGATAAACATACATGACAACAAATGACTCTAAACAAAAATGACAGAATATCTAATTCCCAATACATAAATCAAATAAAAGGAAGATTTCCGTAGCAACAAGGCTATAGTGCACCTGAACCCACTTGTATAGTCGTGTTAACGTTGCGGCAGCAGCAGAACATTAGAATCTAGCAACTGGATTACATGCATAAATTAAAGCAGATGGCATATCAAGATGTTCACCGACAACAGTTGGCCTTTCCAATTGGCTCTAGATATGATTCATCATGCATAAGAAAACAAAAGATGCCAACATTGTTATTGCTTGGAGAAGTATAGAAATAACTGGTCGGGAACTAGCGTTTGGCAACCATGGGTAGGCGTCTGGTGGAGGCATTACACAGTTATCACCATTAAAGTAAATCCTTCTAGGAAACGCCCATCCCTTCTCAAATGTAAAAGTTGACGAGTCTTTTCTGAATAATAGCTCCGACTGCACGTTCCCAGTAGGGCCAGCTTGAGAAAGCAGATCATTGTAAAACTTGACTCCCCATAGCATGGCCGTATCATCTGCAAAAATTAAATTGCCAAAATATAGGTTAGAATAAACAGGTTTGAGCCGGTTTTGTACAGGAAAATGAATTGATTTTGGCAGGAATTAACTTACTTAAGCCTTCGTAAGGAGTTAATGATTTGTAATAAAAGCTGAAAAGCTGGGTGAGATTATCAAAGTTGGGGTGTTGCACAACTAGATTCCACTGTGAGTAATTCATTGCGTAGTTGAAATTAGTGATTGTGATCTTCACACGCCAGTACTCCTTGTAATTAAGCTTGACATGCCAATGAACTCGGATAGGACACATATGACTGGTACACTGGACCAGAGGTTTAGTGATAGCTTTGCCTGGAGGATTGACAACTGAAGCCAAATGTGGCGTATTTGGACTGTAAGCCATGACAGGAAACATTAGAAGAAAATTGCGGACAACAAAATGCTTTTTGAAAAAAGAAAATTGAAAGGAGGAAAAAAATGTTGGATATGCAAAATAAAGTAGTAGTAACAATAACAAAAATGAAAACACTTACTCTACGCAGCTGCCAGCATCTGTTGCATTGTTTTGACAGCCGCAAGCGCAAGTTGGGCAGCCGACTATCGTCTCATTATAAAAGGAAGACAGAGAAACACAACATGTGGGTGTTTTTTGAGCCAGGAACTGAGAGTATGTGCAAGTAACATTCCAGGTCACTGCCAGTACATACACACAAAGTTAAGCAACCTTAAATAATTATTCCACAATAACTTAACGTTGTTTTATTTACATAAGAACAAAAACTAATGGTTGTTATTACATATTAATCGAACTAAAAGTTTCAAGAAGCATATATTTTCCCCATATGTAATGATTTAGGTATTTGCAAAAGTTAGTTAAATCCATTTATGTTTGGAACAGAATCCTATCAGTAGCTCAACTGAATGGAACATGATCCTACATTATAAAACCACGCAAACAAGAAAATTTTTGCTAAAAATGCAACTAACAGAGCGCTAGAACAATTAAGAAATTCCAAAATTGGAAACACATGTACAGTTATACAACACCTCTATATAACTCTTAAAGCATTTAGCAGGGAACTTACTCATAGCTTGAGTGGTTCTCCTCTTATCACTTGTACTAAATTTAGTTGCTTTCCCAATTTTCGCCGGCCCACAAGTATATCCAGGCCCTGGGGCATTTAGTGTGAAGTTTTTCGGTACTCTGACAGTTCTGTTAGTTGTTCCAGCAGCACCCACACTGAGTTGGAATGAGCTAGCTGCATTGGCTGGATCCTGAACCCATGAGTTTATTACTCCCCCTTTGCAACAATTTGCAATCTGCTGGTTGTAAGGAGTTCCAGGCAACAAATCCACAACCGTTGGATTCTTCTTACAGCAATGAGGGACATTCCCTTTATATTTAGAGCAATCTCCCTGCTCGGTGGTTTGGCCTCCCACCATGCTCCAGATGACTTCCTTTTTCGCCCATGTCCACCCCAATGTCCAACCTGGCGCAGGAATATGACGATACTGTTGGAAGTTGTACATTGTAACAACAGCCTGCAGAACCCAATTAAGAAGATATTTCATCTTAAATATTTTGGGAAATTTCAAGGAAATAGAAATGATGATTTGAAGTGCTCGATTGTGTTCTCCAATTTCAACACAGAGGAAAGAGCAAGCAAAGTTGAAGAAGAATGGCCAGTCCTAAAGTCACTCTAGAAAGAAAACCTACGCCTTGAATTGAAATCAGACTCTCCCATTACTTGATTTGATGCCAAGTATAACTATAGGGAAAGGAGAAAGGCAATTGGCAACATCTCAAATCTTGCTATGTTTTGAGTTGAATCATAAACACGATGCTATTGTTCATTCCGATTCCAATTTAACTTGCAGAGGAGCTTTATATCAGAAAAGAATCTATCGTTACTAATACTTACAACATAGCCATCTGGAGTCCAGCTCATAACATCCCATTTGATGGTGATATTTCCGTTAGGATCAAGTGCATCATATGCTTCTGCAGAAATGTACAGCAAAGAAAACTAAAAACTTTAGTTCTCAAAACTCCTAAAACACTAACCAAGGTTTGATAGTTAAAAAAACAGAAACACAAAACAGCAAAGGAAAACGATATGCATGATATGGTTTTCAGCCTACATCCACTAAGACAAATGAACTTTTCAATTATGCATAAGATGATAACAAGATCTGACTCCGTCTGCTTCTCTAACCCCATTGACCCTTACATATTAGTTCCAAAATACAAGGGCAATCACAAATAACCTCCCAACATAGCATTCACTATTTCCAGTCCAAATTAATCAAAAGATGAAAATTCATTACAGCACCTCAAGATACTTCATACATAAACACCTTGTATATATCATTTTCAAGGACTTAAACAAAAAAATGATCATGACATTGACTCATCTCAACTTTCTTGCCCATTTAACTTACTAAAGGAGCAAGGCATCTCCATTCATTCTAGTCTTCTTGTACACATCACTAACCACATCTAACACTCAAAACACAGTCAACCCAGATCAGAATTCGCAACTAAAATCAGAACAAGAAACCCCATTTAACCAAACTTGGAAACAAAAACTGCAAAACATCTCAAATTCTTGCTAAAAGATTCAAACTTTATACAAAATCCTCAACTTGTATTGAAACCAACGACACCCCAGATGGGGAAAACAAATAAAGAGAGAATGGTGACCAGAAAAACAAGAAAAATAAAGGCTTCAATTTTACCTGTAGGAGTAAAATTAGAGCAAGAAAGCAACAGCAACAGAAGCAGAAGAGTGGTGAGGTTGGTGATGGATCCAGTGAGTGGTGACTCCATTCTTGAGATGCAGAGCTTTGCCAATCAAATGTGATGTTTATGTTTTCACGACTTAGCTCAAGATCTGCACATGAACATGAAATAGATGGAGAGAGAAAGAGAAAGAGTGAGAGAGAGAGAGAGAGCTGTGTTTTCTTTCTTTTTTCACATGGAGAGAGAGCTTCTGTAAACTTATAAAAACCCACTGCCGTCACTTGCATGTTGATCCAAATTACTATATTACCCTTGCTTCCCTTATTAATTGCATTATTTACCATTTTTACTAAATTGGAAATAGTAAAATCAGATGTCATAATTAATCTTATATGTAATTATTATAGTCTTGAGTTATTTAACAAGCTAATTTCCTTTTAGATTATTTTATACTAATTTATATTAAACTTCACAGTATAACAGATAGAAAATTTTATTTCATAGATTATGGTGTACATTTACAGATCAGATTTACATGGAAAATTTTATAATCCATCTTTCTAATTTAAAATAGTAGTTTTATATTATTTTTATTCAAAAATATATAAATTGGATGTAAAGAATTTGGTCATTATTGATATATGATGTTATAAGCTTAATTCTTTTCTGGAATTAGTTAGTTGGAGCACATAATTATGGTTCAGGTTATTGGAATACAAGTGTCACACCACTTGATCAATACATCATCATCATATAAGTAATATCTTGTATTGTATTGATAGCTACTTTTTCATATTCTTTTAATGTCTCCCACTAGAATGAGTGTAACTGAAATTTTTCTTCATTTTTATTGAAGGTTCAAGTTTTACTATATTTATAGAAAGGAAAAATATAGAAAGACAACATCTCTATTCAAACAATAGATAGATAATGCATAATGCCATTTTATGATACATAATTAAAAAAACAATTTATCCTTTTACCGAGCTAGTTAGAGTTTTAAATTTTCAGATTATGTCAAATATATATATTTAATTATCAAAAATATTTTTTAATACCATAAATATTGAGAATATTATGCTTATAAATTAATATTACTTCTTATAGAAAGTTAGTACTAAATTACTAACTTTGAAGGTCGAATAAATTCTAAATATTTACCCAATTGATTTATAGACAATTTTTTCACGTTACGTGGATTGTTCTTTTCATTTTTGGAAGTCTTTCTCCTCTTTTTAAGAGATCTAATTCTAAACTGTGTTTTAGAGTTTTAGTCCAGAGAGCTTGATAATATTACTGTATATGTAACATGTACGTGTAATATATAAAATAAAAAATTCATGCGTTGAGAGGGGGTTAGTTAAGGATATTTTAGGAACACGAAGCAACACTTTGGCCATGTTTATACAAATAAAAAATATCAAAATCAAAGAAGAAAACGGTATTAAAAAAGACTATCTGATGACAGACAGCAAAGCGAAGGTGGGCCAACGAGGGCCATTTTTTCTTATTCCCAATCTGTCGGTGGAGAGAGAATTGCATGTCCACAAAAACACGCACTCGCGCACGCTTTACAGAAGAGACCTTTGCGTGTGTTTTTAATAATTAAGTTAGATTTAAAATTTAAAATTTAATATTCAATAATTTATTTTCGTTTAATCTAATTAAAATTCTACTAAATTAGAAGCACATCAATTATCAGACATTGAAGTAACAAATTTTGAATCATATCAAATTTTTAAATTTAAAATAATATAACAATTCAAATTTAAAATATTACTAAATTGAAATAGCATTCATTGCTATCTAATTTGGCGATAATAGTGTGTTTTGTTATATTCCTTGGCTGAATCTTGTGGCTAACAACCGATTTCATAATTTTGTTATTTTTAATTTATTTTTTAGCCAATTATTTGGACCCTACTTTTATGTTCTATTCTTACCAAAATGTGGGGCATCATCTTATTATTTTATGGGAAAAATATTGTGATTAAGTAAAGTTTTTTCTCATGAGCAATGTGTCATCAAAATGGATTGGTGACCGACACTTCTTGTGTTTTTTAGCCACTCAAGTCCGAACCAGAATGTGCCAAAATATGATTAAAGAAGTTTTAGAGTAAAGAATACACTATTTGGCTAATTAAAATTATTATAGAAATATAAAAATGATTGACCAAATAGAATTTTTTTCACATAAATTTCAACAAAATTGTTGATTTAAACCACAACCTCCTTCTCAATCATTCAATTATAATAATTAAAAAGTAGATTGATATATGTAACTTTTTTTTTTTTGGTCAATTTTTGGATTAACTAAAATGACATAGTCTTAAAAAGATGACAGTTAGGATGTCACACATAATTACAAACAAATTCATATTCGGAGTTTAAGAATTGTAGTATTTAATTTAAAATAGTTTGTCATTATTTAGATTCAATTGTGGACAATAATCGGAGTGGGGCATGGCATGGTGCCTCGTAATAAATTGATGGAAACAGACGCCTAAGTGAAACTATTGCCACTTCCATGAGGGGAAATTACACAAACCTACTCACATCTGAAGTTAGAAGAAATTACATCGATGTGACATATTTGATCATAACTACGGTAACTTCCTTTAAACTTTTAGAAGTATAATACAAACATATTCTACGGTTAATCAATCACAGTTAATTATCAATCAAAATATGAAATGATTAAAATATCTTTTAATTTTATTGTTTCAATTTAAATAATAAATATATATTTTTTTAATTTATAAATGAGAAAAAAAAATGATGTTATCTCCAACCAGTTTCCACTGTTAGAGACTTTTCTTTGATGATGCGGTAACATCATATGCGTTGGAGACCAAATTGCTTTGATCTCCGATCATAGGTTGGATTTCTAGTCTTTATTTTCGATGGAGTTTTGAACGTAACTCTATCGAAGATGATGATTTTTGATTGGATGGAGATCCAATTTGATTGTATCTTTATTGTCCATCTTTAATATGGACGGTGAAATCTCTATTTTTTTTTTTTTTGAAAAAAATAATTTTGTTATTTTATTAATATAATATTTTATATTTGTGCATGAACCATTTTACCCTGTTTAACAAAAAGTCTTAAATTGTTGACTAACAGTAGGAGTTGTTTGTGTTACATTTTTGATAGTTCAAAGAAAGTTGTTATAATTATGATCAAAAGTGTCATATCGGTGCAATTTTATCTAACTTTGGGGGTTTCCTCCCATAACAAATGTTAATTACTAACTCATTATATAATCTCTATCTCAATAAATAAAATTTATAAAAATTATCTTGTAATTAATCGTATGCATATAACAAATGATTATTGATATTTATGTTACAATTTATTTCAATATTGTATAAGTTGATACATGAGTTAGGATCTAACATCAATTATTAGAGTGCACAAATTAAAGGCTATATACACAACTTGAAAATTTATAACTTACAAATTTTATTTTTATAATGCAAGTGATATTTACTTTCACTATAATGAGAAATCTCACATGTGCCTTCAAAGAAAAAAAAAATCATAGATATAGAGATTAAACACTTCACAAGAAGTCTAGGATAACAATTTATTAAGAAATATTAAAGATTAAATATACAGTTAAAATATATACTCCCTAAATATTTACTCTCATAATACAATAAGAAAATCTCCTCACATATATTATTAAATATATTTTAAAGATGTAAGTCCTTATTACGAATATAAGAGGAAGATACATGCCTATTTCAACTATTAAATCTTTCATGTTTTTGAATGTTTAACCTCTAGGTGTCCCTAGAGGTAGCTCCAAATACAAAAGAATCCAGAATTTGCCGGGTCATTTTCAATATGTATGCAGTGGCTGTTAACTAGCTGTAAGATTTTGATGTGGCCAAATAATAATATACTTTACAACCAATTTGTATCTTTAGTCTGTATATGTCATAGCCATTGACTGGCTACCTCGAAAAAATAAATAATAAATAACGATTGACTGGCGAGGTTTATTCTATTTTTTAAGTCTACGGCATTCGTTGTCATTTCGTCTAATCACAACAAGGTTGATGGAAATATTTACTAATAGAAAATGTTACTTTAAATTGATTTTAGATTATTATGTAATAATCGGTGGAAATTATAGGAAATACCCGATTAAAAAACCTCAATTTTGTTTTTACCTCTGAAATTATAAAAATTATTTTTAACCCCTCAAACAAACTAATTACATGCTATACCCGAAATACCCACAATACCCCTAAGTATATAAGTGGCAGAAAGCGATGGAAAACAGTGTTCCATCACCGACCAAGCGGAAAACCGATCGGTTTTTTAGAGAAACCGAGGGAGAGCGAAAAACCGATCGAGAGGCGACGCACAACCACTTTTTCCGGCCACAACGGCGACGATTCCGACTTGCCCAGAGGAGGATAGAGCTCGGGGGACGTGAGTGCTTTTGCCAAGGTTAGTTTTCGGTTGGGTTGTTGAGTTTTTTTATTTTCATTCGCGATTTGGACATGTTTGTGTAATATGGATGTTGGGTATTGCTTATTTGATTTAGAATAGGTTGGTATTGATTGGGTTTGGCCTGATTTGTGGCTGATATGGCCGATTCCGACCATATGAGCGTCGTCGGGAACGCATCGGTTTTCCACACCTGTGGAAAATCGATAGTGGAAAACCGATGCGTTTGGAAAACCGATTTTAAATGTTTGTTGGTTGAATAGTGAAAAAGCGATACGGAAAACCGATGTTACATATGAAACTCTGATTCGGTGATGCACTTTGACATCGGTTTTTCGAAATGTGATGAATCATATCAGTTTTAGCAGTTCGGTTTTTGAGATCTGCTCATTTCAGGTGAAAAACCGAAGTGAAAAACCGAATCGGTTTTCCACATGTATGAAAAATCGAATCGGTTTTCCACATCGGTTTTTCACACCTGTGGAAAACCGATTCAGTTTTTCACACCTGTGGAAAACCGATTGTTTATGTAGTGGCAGAATGGCTTTTAATCCTGATACTGATATTTTTGTCACTGTTTTTGTGTCCTACAGATGGAGTTCAATTATAAATATAGTTTGCAAACAATTCCAAAGGAAACGAAAGGGATTACACACATTGGTCAGAAGATGGTGAAGAAAATACTTGATATTTTGACTAGAAGGAAGTTGTATGACCGGTTCATAAGAGAGTGCCCATTCGGATATATGTTGAGGAATACCAAACATACGGCTGTCGGTTCCGTTCTATTATGGGTTCTCGCTAGAGAAGTGGAGGTGAGTGGACGTAAAGATGAAATGTGGTTTGAAATTGGTGGGAGAATATATAGGTTCGGGAAATAGGAGTTTTTATTGGTTACAGGACTTCATTTTGGAGGCATAGACCGTGAAATTTTCAATGCAACCCAAAATGACCCGAACAGTCTCCTACAACGATGGTTCAATGGAGTATTGCCGAATATATTCGACTTTGCTATATTTGTTGAGGCAAAAAGTAACTTAGACCGTGAAGACGGGGATGTATTAAATGATGAAGATCTTTTAAAGTTAGCAAATATAGGGATCGCTTTTCATCTGTTTATGGGGCAGGATGACAGAGCGAAGATTTCGCTATTTTTGTGGATCATCATTGAGGATATGGAGAGGTGGAACTAGTTCCCTTGGGGCACATTATGTTATAGTGTCCTATTCCACTGCCTCCACATGGCATTAACTGAAGAGCGGATCAAAAAGCCACCGCGTAACATCAATATTTATGACTATGTCTATGCGTTTCAGGTATAACCAATACCGTTAATATCTATTGTTTGTTTTAGTAGTTAAATTAAGTATATGTAATTTTTTATTTTTGTTGGCATTATAGTGGTGGTTGGTAGAAGTGTTCCCGGTGTTGGCAGAGAGAATATCAGACAATGTCCGAGATTTGGAAAATGATTTGCCAAGATGCATGAGAAGGTCACTTAAAAGGACACCGACGATTATGAACAGTCTTGATGATTTACCTCCCGTAAGTGGCAAACGTAAACTAAATTGGTTTAGTAAATTTATTGTTTGTTTTAATTATCCTTATTTATATGAAGTATAACATTATAATGTACCTATATACATGTATATAATGCAAATACTCGGCTATGGGCAAACCCTTGAGCCTACCGACGCCGAAAGACAAACGGCTTATTGAAAATCCTTCAACCCTAATAATTTGGTAACGGCTGAAGTACATAAATCTGGCAGGGGAGGGAGTGATGGCGATGATGATGATGATGCGGATGATGACGATGATGATGATGATGATGATGATGCGGATGATGGCGATGATGGTGATGGTGATGATGATGGTACTGGTGATGGTGATGGTGATGATGATGATGATGACCAGGTTGATGATGTCAGGGTGGAGGGTGATGATGTGGTGGAGGGTGATGATGTGGTGGAGGGTGACTCTGGCCCAAATGAAGACGTTCAAAGCATGCAATCAGACTCAGAGGACTCCCTTTCAGAGTTGCGAACCAAAAAGGTGCACGATGTGCTAAACGTCCATCCTGAGGTACAAATCAACTATTTATATGATTATCTACTGAATATTCATTGTATTTAATGTAAAAGATATGAACATTATTGTGTGGTAGTACGGTGTTTGACAAAGAGACGGAGTCTCTAAAAATGATAGACGAAGTGTAATTGATTATAAGCAGGTTGTGTTTTGTTGGATACTTAAAAATACTGGGGAGACTCTGTCAAATTTATTTTAAATGTGTTAACTGTGTCGAAATTTGATGACAGGTGAAGTAGTTGTTTGAGTATATTGTACATTTACAGAAAACAAATAATAAAAAGTTAAGTAGGATGGAGAAGAGGCAGAAGGCAACTGTAAAGATCGTTGAGGACATTGATAAGAGACTGAGACGGGTGGAACAGTATTTCTTATACAGTAAGAGTTATCTTAGCAGTAGCGATGATTCAGATGATGACGACGGTGACGACGACGATCATCGCGGTGGGAGTTTTGTCCCAAAGGAGCCCATTTTTGTCCCGACTACAGTTCAGCCAGCACCATCAGCGCTGCATCAGGACGAGGGGGTTTATCATACATCTCTCCCTGAGGACGAGGGGATCCAGCAGTCACCTATTGAGGTGGGCCAGTCAGTCATCCAGCAGGAGATTCAGGATGTCGTTCTGGCACAGGGGGATCACCAGTCACCCAATCAGCGGGAGGAGCAAGAGTAGGAGATTAGCAGTGTAGCCGCTGCAGATGCTGGGCCGGATGATGACCAGGTAGACATAATTTAAACAGTGTGTTTAACGTTGACGATTGAATTATAAATATTCTTTTGTGTCTTTGAATTTGAGTGCAGTTGCAGGAAGAAGACGGTCACGAACGGGCTAAACGAAAGACCAAGCCAGCAACACCTCTACGGACTTCATACATGGATCCTGGGCCGGCGAAAAAGAAAAAAAAAATTGTCCAACAGCAGGTGAAAGAGGTTGCACAGCCTGCAGATCCCATAGAGGCCGTCTATAATGAATATAAAGTTTTACCACATTTGGACCTTAGGTATGGAAAACAAAATAATAATTTTCTACAATCGTAGTTGTTGCCGTAACTTTTAATTTTTACCACTTTTTTAAAATTTTTTATTTTAGACGTGCGGTTGAGCGTTACGGGTGGTGCGTGATACCGACGACATTGGTGACCTTGGAGGATGGAAATAGTTGGTTGACTAGTGAGCATATCGATGCGTATTTGATGTGCATACGAAACGGATGGTGGAATGAGGATGAGGATAGAAGATACGCCCTTCATGACACTTCTTTATTTGTAAGTTATTGGTTGATAATTTTTTCTAATGTATCATCGAAATCAAATAACATCATTAATTTTTTTTCATGTGCAGGGCATTATGACACTGGAGTATAATAATCAATATGTCAAGCAAGGAAAAAGATTTGATCTAGTAACAGCCACTATACCCCCAGAATGGCTGCCATTCGGATGTGGAAAGATAGATGCATCGGTCCCGTGGTGGTGTGTTGACAATGTAAGTGTTGTTTTAAAATATATATTTTTTATTTGATCATTGGAACTAGTCCTACAACATTTACATTGAGAGAAACTGTAGGTGCTATTGCCGTGTAACTTAGACCAACAACACTGGGTCCTCTGTCGAATGTGCTTCAAAGAGAAGAAAATATATGTATATGATTCTCAGGCGTCCACTGACATAGAGGTACGGCTCCGAGCACTGGAGCCGTTGGTGTGTTTTATGCCCATTATGCTTCGCTTTATTGGGTTTTATGAGATAACTCAATTACATATGACAGCTGTAGATGAGCGATGGGAGGTTGAGCGTATTGATGAGTCAGCTGTGCCACAGCAACCCGATGGGTGAGTTGTTAATTAATATTTAGTTATTATTAGTTAATTAATATTTAGTTAATATTTAGTTATTAATTAATATTTAATTATTATTAGTTAATTAATATTTAGTTATTAATTAATATTTAGTTATTATTAGTTAAGTAATATTTAGTTAATATTTAGTTATTAATTAATATTTAGTTATTATTAGTTAATTAATATTTAGTTAATATTTAGTTAAGTAATATTTAGTTAATATTTAGTTATTATTAGTTAATTAATATTTAGTTAAGTAATATTTAGTTAATATTTAGTTATTATTAGTTAATTAATATTTAGTTAATATTTAGTTATTAATTAATATTTAGTTAATCATGGAAGTTGTTAATTAATATTTAGTTAGTATTAGTTAATTGACATATAATTATGAAACAGGACGAGTTGTGGAGCATATGTCGCCATGTACGTACGGGACCTTTTGCAGTCCAGGGAAAGTACATGGGAATCAAGACCACGTGATACACCTGCAGACGCCCTCGCACTGAGGGCTTCGCTTGCACGAGATATTTATTCATTTTCGCGTCCTTTGTATAAAGTAAATAACTTTGGAAAATGGACGATTGATTCTTACGGGGAAATTGTACTTAATGACATCAATAAACAGTTAATTATTCATATCCTATTCAAATTTTGACTTCAATTATTTATGTCAATTAGTGAAAACAATAATTTAGTTTTTTATAATTCCACTTAATGAATAATTCCACTTAATGAAATCATGAAATCAGTCGCACTAAATATTTCATCAATTGAAACCAATTTAAGTAAATTAATATTAGAGTCTTTATTATGATTAGGATATATTAATTTAAAATTTCGAAATCATGAAATCATTGGTTTTGAATCATCCAACACTAATGATTTCATCAATTGAAATCAATTTAAGTAAATTAATAGTAGAGTCTTTATTATGGTTAGGATATATTAATTTAAAATTTCGAAATCATGAAATCAGTGGTTTTGAATCATCCAATACTAATGATTTCATCAATTGAAACCAATTTAAGTAAATTAATATTAGAGTCTTTATTATGGTTAGGATATATTAATTTAAAATTTCGAAATCATGAAATCATTGGTTTTGAATCATCCAACACTAATGATTTCATCAATTGAAACCAATTTAAGTAAATTAATATTAGAGTCTTTATTATGGTTAGGATATATTAATTTAAAATTTCGAAATCATAAAATCATTGGTTTTAAATCATCCAACACTAATGATTTCATCAATTGAAATCAATTCAACTGAAAGCATTGGCCTTTAGTTAATCAGTTTTAATATTTAATCAATTGGTTTGCATGATTTAGTTTTAAATATTATTATGTAATATTGTGTAATTTAAATATTATTGTGTATTAACATCAATAATAATATCAATAATATTATATTATTGTGTAATTTTGAAACCAAAGCTAAGTTTGATTCGGTTTTCCAGATCTATGGAAAACCGAATCGGGTTTTCAGATTGCTTTGGAAACACGATTCGATTTTCAGATGATCTGAAAAACCGATTCCATCATTCAGATGCCCTGGAAAACCGATTCGATTTTTCAGGGCCACCCAAAAACCGATTCGGTTTTTCAGGGGCACCCAAAAATCGATTCGGTTTTTCAGTAACCCTGAAAAACCGGTTTTTCAGGGTTACCAAAAACCGAATCGGTTTTTCTTTGCATGGAAAACCGATTCCGCTAAACTATTGATTGTAACAGATTAAAGCAATTGTAACAGATGAATGTGGTGTGCTGACACAGTCAAACAACTGTAACAGATACTAAAAGAAAGACCAATGCGATTATAATACATCAATTTAACGAAATAAGGTAACTTATACATGCTTCAGAGAGTTCATACGCGATTCCTACTCATTGTTTTCATCATTATCCATTTCTTGATTGGTAGCAGAAAATCGCAGAGAACATCGACGTTGGTTGTGTCCAGTCTCATGACATAAGCGGCATCTGCGGGACGGTGGGCCGTTCTTAATAACAGTTGTGCTTGGGCCAGCTTCCGCATCCGCAGAACCTGAACTCATCCCACCCCTAGTAGAAATAGGGGGGTTAGGGCAACGAAGACGGTTGTGTCCCCTCTCGCCACATCTTCCACACTTTTTTCTACGACGATCTTCTCCGGCTGAAGGAATCCGAACTTCTTTCGGCCTACCTGGTTGCCTTTTTCCTATGGGTGGTAGTACAACCATACTTCTAACTTCCCCAGAAACATTTCAGCTGGCTAATTTAGGGACTGGATTGATCGGACTTGCATATACAGCTTTCAACCATTCTGTGCTGTAATACTGACTGGAAAGTGTATCACAACTGACGCCCTTGAACCTGTTAAATTATCAGAAAACCGAAGTTGAAGTGTATAGACATAACATGAAAAGCTGAAAGCAACAACGTTGAAATATCATACCTGACCACAGCACATGCATGAACACATGACAACTGATCTAAGTTCCACTGCTTACATGTACATGTGTGTTCTTCAATATTAACCACCACATCTCCTTTACTAGGATGCATGACACTGTACGTTACCGGTTCTGTAATGGGATATACACAACCTTCCGTTGCTAGATTTTTTGCCAACATGATGCGATCGTACGCAGCAGTGGTAACATAAGTTGTCGATTGAGCAGCAGCAATACGTCTATTATTAAACTATCTCTGCAGCACTTTTCTTATATATTCATGTGCAATTGTTACTGGTAAACGGCGTGCTTGCATCATACATTTGTTGAGCGACTCTGTAATATTGGTGGTCATCATTTCATATCTTCTTTTAGGACAATGTGATCGTGACCACCTGCTCACCCCAGCTTTAACCAAAGTTCCATGTGTCCTCGGATGTAACACTCGCATTTCTTCCAATATCCTATTGCATTCCTCAGTTACATAACAGTATGCTGCATTGTAAAATGCATTTTCCACATCCGAACGTTTTTTACAATGCTGCTTTAGGTTTTGCCATAAGTGAAAAAAACATAACACGTGTGGAACTTCTGGAAAAGCTTCTTTCATCCCATTCGATATGCTTTTATGACGATCGGATACAATAAGCAAATCGTCCGACACGCCGATCGCCAATCGTAATTTTCTTAAAAACCACGTCCATGAACAGTCTGACTCTCCGTCAGCAAATCCATAAGCAATGGGATAAATCATCTCTTCTCCATCTTTGCATGCAACAAAAAAAATCACCCCTTTATATTCACCTTTCAAATGAGTTGCATCACAGCAACAACCGGTCTCATATAAGATCGGAAACCCTCAATCGAAGCTCCAAGTGCAACGAAAGAATACAAAAATCGATCGTTTTCATCTCTCTCAATTGCTGTTATTGTGCCCGGGTTTGCTAACTTTAACATCTCAAAGTAGGACGGAAGCTGTTGATATGACTCATCCGCTTGTCCATATGCAAGTTTCTTTACATATTGTAAAGCCTTCCAAGCTTTGCTATACAAGATTTGAACTCCATACTGCTCTAGCATTTCTCCAATCAATCGATTAGGTGTATACACATCTCTCCCCACTTTTCCCGCATACAACTTTCCGATGACAATGGCCTTCACACTCTTCATATGTGATTCCATGGCTGTCTGATGACACGTGTGCTCCGCCTCATACTTCAACACAAACCACATCGAGCAACCCTTTCTGCATCTGGCACGAACTATAAAGCTACAAGTTTTATCTTTGCAACTAGCCTCAAATCGCTCCGTGTCTGAACGTCTAACCCGATATTCAAATTTCGCTTTCAGAGCATATTCTCCAATAGCTATACTCATTTCTTCTTTACTATTAAAAAATGCTCCCTTGTATAAAGAACCAAGTTGGTAGACAGTTGACATAGCACTTGAAGCAGGCTCAATGTCGCCCAGTTCAACACCAGGAACAATCCAGTGTGGTTGTAAAGGATTGTTCTGAAATTGTAAACCAGAAAATCTTATTTCTGGAAACCCTTCTTCTTCAGACACATCATCAACTCGAGTTCCCTCGTTATCACTATCTCCAGTTTCCTCAGAATCACTATCCCGTATCTCACCACCATTATCATTTATGTCCCAATCTTCATCATCAGTACCATAATTCATATAGTCATTGTTAACATCGCAAATTGGACTTTCTGTACATGTAAATTGGGTGCCAGCAGCATCAAGCGGATTATTGCTCCCAATTCCTGAAGTTCGATGAAAATGACTTTCAACCATTTGAGGATTTACAGGTCTTGACGTATCTGCCTCGTTGTATCTTCTTCCTGGTATTGAGTTGGTGGCAATCGAAAAACCGATACGCCTGCTAACCTCAGCTCCACAATCTTTCACAATCTTATCCACATAAATCTCTTTAACATCAATATTTTTTATTGCCATCAAACCAACAACACCAAGATCGGACATGATATGTATCTTTTTAATTTTACCACTTGTCGCACTTTGTAGTAAATAATGTATACGGATATCCCACATTCTCCTATCAATACCAGCCTCTCTGTACACAATATCGACTAATGATGAAAAACTATTATTACTGTGAACCCCACACATGATCGACTCTCCTCCTACGTAATTACATCCATTCCACTCTCCGTCAAAATTGATTACAATTGTTTCTTGAGTCATTCCTGTAACGTTCAAATAAAATAATAAATTAATCTCATCTCAATCGGGCAACATTACAAAATACAATCTTATAATCAAATTAATTTATTATTTTAAATTAACTGTAATCGGTTTTTCAGTTCCACTGAAATACCGAATCGATTTTCCACTGGACTGAAAAACCGAACGGTTTTCCAGTGGCACTGAAAAACCGAACGATTTTCCAGTTTTTGATCGGTTTTTAGCCACTGAAAAACCGATCACACAAAAGTCGATCGGTTTTTATCGATTTTTCTGTGATCGGTTTTTAACAGAAACCAGTTTTTATCCCTGCAAAACTTCAATATGTGACTGAAAAATCGAAATCAATTTTTCAGCCGCTTTTCGCCCTGAAAAACCGATCGATTTTTCAGTCACTGAAAATCGATCGGTTTTTCATTGAAAACCGATCGGTTTTTCAGATCGATTTTCAGTGACTCAAAAACCGATCGATTTTTCAAGCCACTAAACTGAAAACCGATCGGTTTTCCAGGGACTGAAAAACCGATTATCAGTCACGAAAAACCGATTTCGTCGCAGCTTGTGCAGTTTCCATCGCATTTTCAGATTTTCATATCCATCAAAACCAATACAATCTTACAGCCCTAAACCATGCAAATATGAATTAAATAACCCAAAAACTAACAAATAAACATATACATTACCTTTGATCACCAAATTCTTCAAAATCCTTCAATGGATGCAACTAATGTTCAAAATCCTTCAATGGATGCAACTAATGTTCAAAATCCTTCAATGGATATTGTGAGGAAGAAGATGAAGAGAAAACATAGACACTCAAAATCAAATCTCAGAAATCATCAATGCAAAAGTAGGTAGAGGAGAAATATGGAGGTTTTAGGAGGAAGATGAAGGTTAGTTTGGTAATTTTGAGTGGAAGATGAAGGTTAGTTTGGTAATTTCAATATTGGGCATTTAAGTAATATAATCTTAAGGGTAATTTCGTAATCTTGAGTATATAATACGAATAATTTGTTTGAGAGGTCAAAAACAAATTTTATTAAGAATTGGGGTAAAAACAAAACTTCTCTTTATATTTGGGTAAAATTCATAAATTTCCCTAATAATTATTATGAAGATATGTCTTTTATCTATTAAAACACAAAGGTCAGTGTGCATCTTCTATAGTCCAGGAGGTTTCTTTTAATCAAATGAAGGGTGCAGACATTTATTATGGGTGTTTCACAAATTTTAAATTAACATTAATATTATTGTTACAAAAGATTAGAAGTACTTTAAATAGATTAATTGTTATTTAAACTAACCGTTACATAAAACTTTATTTAGTTTTTAAGATTGTAGGTTCAATCACATAAAGTCTCACTATTTATAGATAATTTTCTTCATTTGATGTGAGTTGCTCTCTTCTACTTTATAAGAGGAGATCCTCGTGTTGTGCATCAGAATCATATCTTAACTGATCCCGGCATCAATTTGAACAAACACCAGTAATAAAAAAAAAAAAAAAAAAACTACACATAAACGGGTTGATACATACACAAAATATACATACTACCCTTCTATATATATATATAGACACACACACCCGAAGCTCCTCCCAACTTCAACTTATAGACCGGAATCACCAAAATTTAGGAGATCCAATAAAACTTGGACCATATACTATCTTTTCGAAAGAAAGCGATGAGACTTCATGGCTTCTTTCCCTACCAATAAATCAAAATTTTATTTTACTAGAGAAAAACGAAAGTTAAAACACATGGAATTCCTTCGTTGCGTAGTATCTTTATACTGAATCCACTGTCAAGATGAAGTAATCTAGTAAATCAGCAGCAATGAAAAAGGGGAAATTTCAATTTAATCTCTAATGTTTAACGAAATATTTTTTTTTTTACTTATTTATACATTTTGAATCTCCGTCATTCCTAACGTTTTAAAAATTCATCAATTTAGTCTCTCTGATAAAAAAACTAACAATTAACCGTCACATAATATATACAAAGACTAAAATACCTTTAATAATTTTATTTTCATTTTAATTAAATTGAAAAATGGAAAAAAAAAACGAAATATTGAAATTATTAAATTTTTGAAAAAAAAATTGAAAAAATAGGACGAAGATCTAGGTCAGAACGCAGACCTTTAATAGATGAAGCTCTAGGTTCCAACACCTAGATCTTCAACCCCATGTCCACACACACCTTATCTCATACATCAGCATATCAAATTCAAAATACCCAAAAAAAAAAAAAAATCAAAACAAACCAAAGTTGCATAAAAATATAAACATACACCAAAAAAAAAAAAAAAAAAAAAAAAAAAAAAAAAAAGGAAGATCTTCAATGCTTAATGATTTGGGCATCAATGTTTAAAGATCTGGGGCAGCCCAGATTTTCAATCATTAAAGATCTTCCTTTTTTTTTTTCCATGAGCCCCGAAAATAACTCCAAAACATTAAATCATCTCAACCATCAACAAACGAATCCACAAAACAAAAAAAAAAAATTGCTAAACCTAAACATAAATACAAACCAAACATAAATAATAATAAAAAAAAAAAGAGTCTTCATCATCCATCATTTACGAACGCAAAACCCAAACATACACACAGAAACAAAAAATAACATAAAAACCAAGAGATCATTGGAGGAAGTAGTTGGCGGGGGAGGAGCGGAGGAGGAAGGAGCAATTGCGTCAAAGGAGACGAAATTTAGGATGACATCATCGTCCTCTTCGTCGGTGGTGATGACGACCTCCTCTAACTTGAAATGGGAGTGAGCGCTAGTGTCCTTCCTTGTCGTATGATGCTTCCTCGTATTCTCTAGGGGTGCTGGCATTCTCGGGATCGATGTTGTGACCATAGATAAGAGTAGAGAGAGAAAGTGTGTGGTTTTATAAAGAGAGAAATGGAGGTTGGAGGTGTGAGAGGGTAAAGAGGGGAAAGAGGCTGGAGACGATCTAGGTTCTGGCAGTTGTGTTTGGGTTGGTGAAGAAGATAATATGGGTTGTGACAGTTCTCGTTCACTTCATTGTGTATCTAGATGATGGGTTCTCTAGGTTGTCTTTTTCTTAATTTCTTCAATTTTTTTTTTTCAAAATTTTGTAATTTAATTCTAAAAACAAATGCAACGTCCATCTTAGATGGATAGTGATGGTAAAATGATTTTTTTAAATTTTTAAACTTAATTTTTAATTTAACATTTTATTATTAAATATTAAAAGAGTTTTGTCTTTCAATTTTTATTATGTAAATAATTTTAATTTATTTTTTATTTAATTTTTTTTCAATTAAATCTCAACCATCCATTATTTTAAAAAAAAGTTATTAATTTCACATAGTTAATGGGATAAGAAGACTAAAATAGTCTTCAAAAAATTAAATTTGACCAACAGTCAATTGATAGAGGAACTAAATTAATGAATTTCTGAGATGTTAGGGATGATGAGCATTCAAAACGCATAAATGAGTAAAAAAACAATATTTTGCTAAACATTAAGGACTAAATTGAAATTTTCCCAATGAAAAATGATCAAACATAAATGGCTTGAATTCCCCAATAAAGCATTACTTATTACAACTTCCACATTATTGTTAAGTAGAGAAGCAGGGTTTATCAGCAGACATTAACATAAGACAGGAAAAAGCCTCTATCAATCCTCAGGTAAATTCTCTCACCATTGCTCAAGGGCTGTATTTTAAGCCGCCAACTATGAGTACTTGCAGATATCAATCCACGTCACTGCAATGAGATGCATACAATTAATTAATGTTAAGACTAATTGATACAAATATAACATTCACATTCTAAATTTTGAATTTCTTTTTAGTAAATGTAGAATATAAATTCATGTCAAAAAGCATTCCATTACTTACTCATAGCTTGAGTGACTCTTCTCTTATCTGATGTAATGAACCTGGTTGGTCTCACTATCCTCGCCGGACCGCAAGTGTAAGCATGTCCTGGGGCTTTTAGTGTGAAATGTTTTGGGATTCTGACGGTAGTGTTGGTTGTTCCTGCTAAACCCACACTGAGCTGGAAAGAACTAGCAGACCATGGATCCAAGACTCCCCCTTTGCAACAATTTGCAATCTGCTGGTTGTAAGGAGTTCCTGGCAACAAATCCACAACCGTTGGATCCTTCTTACAGCTATGTGGGATGTTCCCTCTAAATCTTGAGCAATCTCCTTGCTCAGTGGTTTGGCTTCCCATCATGGCCCAGATGACTTCCTTTTTCGCCCATGTCCACCCCAATGTCCAACCCGGTGCTTTGATTCCACGGTGTTTTTGAAAGTTGTACATTGTAACAACAGCCTGCAGAACCCAATTAAGAAGATGTTTTTATCTTAAATATTTTGAGAAATTTCAAGGAAATAGAAATGATGATTTGAAGTGCTCGATTGAGTTCTCCAATTTCAACACAGAGGAAAGAGCAAGCAAAGTTGAAGAAGAATGGCCTCTCCTAAAGTCACTCTAGAAAGAAAACCTACGCCTTGAATTGAAATCAGACTCTCTCAACTATAGGGAAAGGAGAAAGGCAATTGGCAACATCTCAAATCTTGCTATGTTTTGAGTTCAATCATAAACACGATGCTATTGTTCATTCCGATTCCAATTTAACTTTCAGAGGAGCTTTATATCAGAAAAGAATCTATAGTTACTAATACTTACAACATAGCCATCTGGAGTCCAGCTCATAACATCCCATTTGATGGTGATATTTCCATTAGGATCAAGTGCATCATATGCTTCTGCAGAAAAGTACAGCAAAGAAAACTAAAAACTTTAGTTCTCAAAACTCTTAAACGGTTTGATCGTTTAAAAAACAGAAACACAAAACAGCAAAGGAAAACAGATACAAAGCAAAACCATATGCATGATATGGTTTTCAGCCTACATCCACTAAGACAAGTGAACACCCTCATTATGCATAAGATTATAAAAAGAGCTGACTCCCTCTCCTTCTCTAACCCCCAATTTGACCCTTACATATTAGTTCCAAAATACAAGCGCAATCACAAATATGCTCCCAACAAATAGCATTCACTATTTCCAGTCCAAATTAACCAAGAGATGAAAATTCATTACAGCACCACAAGATACTTCATACATGACCACCTTGTACCATTTTCAAGTACTTGAACAAACAAATGATTATCATGACTTTTACTCATCTCAACTTTCTTGCCCACTATAACTTAGTAAAAGAGTAACGCATCTCCATTCTTTCGAGTCTTTTTCTACACATCACTAACCACATCCAACACTCAAGACTCAGTCAACCCAAATCAGAATGCGAAACTAAAATAAGAACAAGAAACCCCATTTAACCAAATTTTGAAACAAAAACTGCAAAACATCTCACATTCTTGCTAAAAGATTCAAACTTTATACAAAATACTCTACTTGTATGGAAACCAACGACACCCCAGATGGGGAAAACAAGATAAAGAGAGAATGGTGATCTGAAAAACAATGAAATTAAAGAAAGTAGTAGTGGTGGGGTTCAAGCTGACCTGTAGCAGTAAAAGTAGAGCAAGCAAACAACAGCAACAGAAGCAGAAGAGTAGTGAGGTTGGTGATGGATCCAGTGAGTGGTGACTCCATTTTTTGAGATGCAGAGCTTTGCCAATCAAATGTGATGTTTATGTTTTCACG
Source organism: Dimocarpus longan (assembly GCA_022984855.1). Taxonomy (NCBI): domain Eukaryota; kingdom Viridiplantae; phylum Streptophyta; class Magnoliopsida; order Sapindales; family Sapindaceae; genus Dimocarpus; species Dimocarpus longan. Next base: position 19,597,687 of record CM041024.1, read on the forward strand.
ACTTTGCTCAAAACCTGCACATGAAGATGAAAGAGATGGAGAAAGAGAGAGGGAGAAAGAGAGATGTGTTTTCTTTTCTTTTTCACATGGAGAGTGAGCTTTTGTTCGCTTATAAAACCCCACTGCTGGGTGCAGTACGGAGCTGCCATTAAACGTGTTGACGTTCGACTCAATTTTTTTTTTTACATATTTCATTTACATTTATCATTAATGGACTCGGTGAGAACATGGAGGCTCAGCCTGCAAGCCAAGTTGGAATACTGCATTTTGAACCATAAACTAGAGGCTCAATAATAGCCACCCCGAAAAGGTTGGTGCCACCATACCGGACCACCAACGACGACTCACTTTGTTTTTATAATATACAATATAACGCGTTTTCAGCTTCTCACATGGCTAGCTAGACAACTGTGGCCAATATTTTACGTTGACTATTTTATCTTCCCGCCTCATCTTGTCGCGTTGACTCGTGAGTCCCATTTGAACAAACGGGTCATTTTTTTTTTTTTTTTGGTTTAAGGAATGGGGTAATATTTGCTATAATAATTTCATTCGTATGGATTTATTTTTACAAAATATATTTTTTGTTTAAACTACTGTTTTTACTGAATATTTATCCATGAAGCAAATTACTATTTCACTACCCAGATGAAACATTATTACTGATGGAGCTAACTTTCTACTTTAATTACAATAAACCCACCCGTCGTTAGTCCATCTTCATCAGAGTTAATAGCTTCAGGGGTAAACTTGTCTTTTCAATATTATTTACATTATTTTTTATTTTGTTTTTCTTACCCTACCGACCACAATCAACGTCCCTCTCCTGTTCTTCATCTTTCTTCTCCTTCTTTTTCTTCACTTCTCATTTTCTTCTTCTCTGATTCTTCTTTTCTTCTCATTCGAATCCAGATTCATCTGGGTTCGTTCCAACCAAACATCAAAATCATCAACAATTATCCATCGTCATCAATCATCAAAATCAACCATCAACACAAACAATCATCATTAATCATTAACACAAATAACACAAACAGAGTCCAACATCATCAATCATCAACACAAACAAATAACACAAACAGGTGATGGTCCCAGATCGGCGATTGGAAAACAGATCGACGTCTGGGTTTGGATGGAAACCCAGACGTCGATCTGGGAAACCCAGACGTCCTGGGTTTGTCTGGAAACCAAGAAGCCAGTCTGGGTTTCCAAACCCAGACGTCGATCTCGGAACCCAGATCGGCGTCTGGGTTTTGCCAGATGCCGATCTGGGATGGAAACCCAGACGCCGATCTGGGTTTCCAAACCCAGATTGAGTGGTGAAGAAGACGAAGAAGACGAAGAGAAGAAGGAGAAGAGAGAGAGAGAGGCGTGAGAGACTGGACGTCTGGGTTCCGGTGAAGAAAACGAAGAAAAAGAAGAGAATAAGCGAAAGAAAAAGATGAGAGAGGGAGTTGAATTTTTTTTTTGGTCAATTTTTGCAGTTGATTCAGATGGAAATTTTTATAAATAAATTTTTTATTTATTTTTTTTTTCATTATGGGGGCATTTTGGTCTTTTAATAATATTTAAACTGTTAAGCGTTAAACTTAACAGAGATTCCCTAACAGAAGGGGGTTAATTGTAATAAAATTGAAAATGTTGATCCATCTGTAATAATGAATTAATTGGGTAGTTAAATTGCAATTTGCTCTAATCCATGATTTTTTTGATAGTAAAGATTTTTTTTTTTAATTTTATTACACTAATTATAAGTATTTTACAAACTGTGTAGTCTATCGAACACTCTTGATAAAAATCTTTAAGGTATAGTGCAGAAGTGAGTCTTCAGAAACGGGAGAAAAGAACCACATTACATAGAAAAATTATCACTTTGATCAAATGGTTGATGAGCAAAGTCAAGCTCTGCCCTTACAAGTAAGAGCAAAGTTTTTGCAAGTCGTTTTACCATTGTTCTAAACCCCATATACTCGTAAATAATTTTTTGTTTAAATGACTTATATAAATTTAACAATTAATAAATCAATTATAGAGAAATTTTTAAATACCTAATGCCCAAAAGCAATTACATAGAATCCATATTTTTCTTCTTATCAGATTTATGGCGTGTTTTGTATGCCGAATCTAGGGCTGGGAGCAAGGGATTTTTGTTACTAGTCCCATGTTTGGGCTTTAATAAGATTGGAGAAAGGCAAATAGTGCCACCCAAGGTAGGACTATCTCAACCCACCAAAATATCTATGGTGTCTTTGGATAATAAATTAGAGAAGATGAATAATAAATAAAAATAATTATTAATGTTTACTTACTCTAAAATTATTCCATAATAAAAATAAAATTATGGGTTCTATATAAATTTGGGGTTATAGAATGAAAATTTCATTCTCCTCACCCTATTTGATAATTTCATTTTCATTCTCTTTTACAAATTAAAAAGTCTTTTATACGCTTTATTAAAAAAAAAAAAAAAACCTATTTTGATAAGTTATGTTTTTAATATCCCTTATTAAAAAAATAATAAATATAATATTGATATAATATTGTTGATACAAAAGCATCTTATTAAGAAAGTTCATTTTTCTAACAATAAATATAGTATTGATATATAATATAGATGCATAATATGCTTACAATAATATTGTTTAGAATTTTTTTTTTATCCTATTATAAAGAGTTACATTGTAAAATGATGATACTACATCACAAATATAATTTTACGAAAAGATACACAGTGCTTCATATGCAATTAGCAAAATCTCAATGGTTACATTATTATTATTATTATTATTACAAAAAAATGTTTATAAAGTATATAATTTTAATCAAGACATTTTTGTAATATGTAATTAATTTATTCTAATTTCAAAACAAAATAAATATCTTAATGCAAATATTGTTAATTTCGATTCCGATTCTTACAATCGAAATAAACAACTTATTCTGATTTTAATACATCATTTCGATTTCAAACCATTTAGATTATGTGTAAGTAAACGCACCACTAAATTGATGAGATATTATATATAGAACAAATTACATAAAAGTCCCATCAGGTTTAAGTTTCTACAATCAGATTTAAAGTTTCATTTAATTACATTGAACCTCCATTCTGTTATACAAAATTCGTTAATTATGGACACATGAACCATTTGCCAAGTGTCACAATATGAATGAGGTTGCACCGTTCATCTGGTCGAGCATATAAATTCTCCGCCACACTTTCCTTTGTTCTTTTGAAATCTCTTCGTCGCACTCTCACTCATACTCTCTTGAATGTGAATGTCTGTATTTTATTCTTTTCACGTAACAGAATTTGTACTTACTACTGAGCATGTGACATTGCATGTCTCATACTCACGATTTTGTTGGTTGTATAATGCCCTTTCCGCCCTATTTTTCCTTTGCTGACTCTCATTTGTCTTTCTCTCTCTAAAAACTTATGATAGTGATAATAAAAATGGTTTTTGAATTTGGAATAGCAATGACAACAAGTCAGTCAGAATTTTTTAAAGGTGTCGTAAACACATTGATATTTGCTCCATGTGTTTCTAGTAGTTTGTGTTGTTTTTCAATCTAATTAAACTTTCCTAATATCTTCTCGGTTTTTAGATTTTTTCTAGTAGTTTGTGTTTTTTAATCTGTTGTACATGTTTTAGCAACCTATAAGAGTGAGTTATTAAGACTCAAAGCTTCAGTCTAAAGGGATAAAAGCCTAGCAGACTCAATAGACTGAAGAACGACCTGTCTAATTCTCATATATCTAAAGCGAGCTACCCGATCTCCTTATTTTCAGCTCGCGCATGCAAAGTCCGGGAAGAGATTAGCTCGATGGGCCAAGATCGTCTACTATTATATCTCTCAGGTTGCTAGATACCCTCGCAAGCACTAGAATGTCCAAGAGCGGGACGTAGCCCTTGACGTGGCGTGCATGCTAAAAGGACCATGTCAGAGTAGTTAACAGCTTGATTTAAGGAAATCTCACCTAATTAGCATGAGTTTAGCGTCTAAACCTATGCTTTGACAGAATTGACATGACAAATGTCAGTCTTGGGAATGTAATTTATTACGATTTTATCTTGTCTTATTATGTATTACTGTAACATTCTCTATCAATAGGGGAGAAAATTCATTATAACAGAGAGAGAAAAAACACTTTGAGTGTCGTTACTCTGCAGAAATAGTGAGAGAAAGAATAATGGACGTAGGCATTTTTTGGGTCGAACCACTAAAAAAACCTAGTGTTAGCCGTTATTCCTTTGTCTTTTTCTTCGCTTTTTATTTGCTTTTTACACTATTCTTATCAAATTTATAGCATTGAGCTTGTAGACCTGAGTTGATCAGTATTTGAACGTCAACATAATCTAATTAATTTTTCCAGTTAGTTGGTTGTAGTTTGTGTTTTTCAATCTAATTAACTTGGTCGATGTGTTTACAGTTTGGTAGAAAAATGAGTAAAGCATTTTTGGATGACTAAGTGTAAAAGTATGCAAACAGAATTTTAGACACATATATCTTGATTTTAACGATTTCTCAAATCTTGTTGTAGATAATTGTATTATTAAAATAGATGGTTCAGTTTTCAATGGAAAGAATTTATCTTCACATATTTGTTGAAACAATGAAATTCATTATTTTCTTAAAGTAAATGGTTTGCCGAATATCAAAATCGTAAAATCTCATTCGAAAAGGGTTTGTTCAAAAACTATTGATCTTTTATAGGGGAAAATTCGAAATGAAAATGAATCATGCTCTCACTCAAATTTTGGTGTCCAAATTACAAGGTACTATGGCTATGTGAGAGATAGGATGGTGTTCAAATTAACTTGGAGTGTAAGGTTGTGACTTGTGAGTAGAGAAGCATAGAAAGTTGTTTTACTTAGCAGCTATATATATATATATATGAAATTCCAACATATTATATATGCTTCTTGTTTAAAATCTTAATTTTTGGCTACGTTTCTTGATTTTTTTTTAATTTTTTATTTTGATTAGTTTTAAAATTTCTTTCTTTGCAAGTAAAAAGAAGGGACAGTTTTTTAGTGTCCTGTCCCTTCCCTTCACATTATTATTCCCACTCTTTGTAACAAATATTCCACTAACTACGTCTGCATTACATTTCACTGAGCTTAAATTAAATTAATCCAAAAATATACATAACAAATAAATAATCTACATTAACACGGTCCGTTGATTTATCACTAAAATAAAAAAAAATTATCCCAAAAAAATGATCCAAATAAAAAAATTTTCAGCCCAAATTGGTGGACTAACACGGTCCAATGATTTATCACTAAAACACGACCAATAGGGTTAGATGTTTGTTAGGAATTTATTAATATCAATTACCAGTCAAGTGTTAAACAATATGTGAATGTGAATATTATTTGGGACTGACAGAAATGGAAAGCAACAACAGCAACTTGGAGCAGACACTGGAGGATGGGAAGCTTCACCGGCAGCTCAATACGCTGATCGTTGCTTATCTCCGTGACAGCAATCTCTGGCAGGCATTTCTCTTTTCTTCAGTTATCAATTTCATATGAGGTTTTAGGGTGATGATTTTATGGAAATTGTTTGTGGGCAGGCAGCAAGTGCGGTTGCTTCAGCCACTATGACACCGTTGAACGTTGAAGCCCCTCCTAATAAGCTGCTTGACCTGCTTGCCAAGGTCCTTCCTTTCCTTGCTTTACATTCTCTTGTTGTCTGTCAATCATATTCATTCTCTTGTTTCTTCTTACAGGGTCTTGCAGCGGAGAAAGACGACTTACTAAGAGGCCTTCCGGATTCATCCCCTTTTCTTCCTCCTGCATATCCCTCTATCCCACCTCCTCTTGACTTTGGGTATTTCTACTTGTAACATCTTTGTTTATGTTTAGCATATTGCGTCTTTTTCGTGTATTGTCTGGTTTTGGTCTTAGAATGTTGTCCTCTTCTTGCATTTGGTACCTGTTCACTCGTAGGGTTTTGCCCTTTTTGTCTCATAAGGTAGGGTAGGTAGCGTCTTGAGGTTTGAATCGGAGGTGCTGGAGGTTTGTACACTTAAGGTCTCGGGTTTAAACCTCAATATGCTATCTACCCTACAGGGCAAAAAGGCCAAAGGTTATAGGAACAAATGAGCGAAGGATTTGATTGAGGTCCCAATCGTATCCGTACACATGAGTCCATGACATATATTGATATCGTTAGAAACAATGAGCAAAAATCTTACTTTTATTATGTTGTTCAATATGCTAGTGCTGTTCAGGATACAAAAGGCACGTCAAAGAATTTTACAAAGCATGAGACACGCCATCTTTCTGAGCACAAGGTATGTTTATGTATGCTGGTAATTAAATTTTCAAATACATTTTGTCAGTAGTTCAGTTAATATGTAATCTTTTCTGGCCTGCATGGATGTATGTATATTATGCATGTATTTATTTCCTCTCATGGGATCCGATACCGACTGATGAGTTTAATTTCTAGAATGTTGCCAGATGTGCAAGATTTAGTCCTGATGGGAGATTTGTCGCAACTGGAAGTGCGGACATGTCAATTAAGCTCTTTGAGGTTTTGATATTATATTGTTACTTATATGTTCATTTGTTTTATTCAAGATGGTCCAAATATATAACCTCTGGTCCTATTTACTCTTGCAGATTGTGAAAGTTAAGCAAATGATGCTGCCAGATTCAAGAGATGGTCCTGTGCGACCTGTCATAAGGACCTTTTATGACCACATACAAGTAAAACCCCTTAGTTTCTAGCTATTGCATGGTACCAACAGTTGTGATAAATTAATTGTGAGAAACATATCCTGTTTCTAATTGCTAGTTATTTATCTTGCTTGTTGTTTTGCTCAACATACATCCTTGTGTTTTCTACATTTTTGCTGTGCTTTCCAAACATCTGCTGTTGGTGATATTTCTTTTTTCTTCAGTATTGTATTATAATGCTTATGTCCTGGTGAATTTTAGTGGGACAATGCTGAGTAACATGACATAGTATCACGAAATCATATGGACTGGTTGGGTATCATATGGTATCTGGCATCAGTATCCTTTGAAAGGGTGAATAAATAATAATTTCAGTTGAACTGGTGTGTCCAGGAGCCATAACAGTATTCGGTATGGTACCTGCCAAAGGCGAAAGTGCATGTACAGATAATTATTTCTTAATTGTTTTGAGAGATCAAGAAAATTCTACAAAGAGCCAAACTTGTTGATATTTAATGGCTAAAGTGCCTACAGTGTGATACTGGTACTTTTCATGTGATCCATTGCATGAAAATCTTATAATCATTAATTTTTGTATCCCATATCTTGGGAGTCTGAAAATTATTTGAAGTCGAATCATGCTTTGGCCAGCCACTATATTCTCTGTATTTCATTTATTCTATTTTCTTTCTCATAGCTGATCTGAAGTTGTCTCAACAATCTGCCTGTATTGTCTAATGCTTTGCTTATATGAATGCAGCCAATAAACGATTTGGATTTCCATCCTCAAAACACTGTTCTGATATCTGGAGCCGAAGATAACACAATAAAGTATGACTCATTCTAGTGTAATTAAAGTGTCTGCATCTATTACAATATTCTTCTTAATAGTCCATGGATAAAATCTTCATAACTTGTACTTAAAAAAAAAAAAAAATCTTCATAACTTGTAGAAGCTAATTATGATACTTCTTATTTTCCTAGAGTCATTTCAGATTTATTTATAAATCCAGTAAACGTTGACAAGTTGCTGGCAAAATGAGATGGAACAACATTTGCTTACATATTGCTGCTTAAAATTTTCAGGTTCTTTGATTTTTCAAAAGCTACTGCAAAGAGAGCATTCAGAGTTATTCAGGTTTTCTTGTCATCTGATATAGCTTCAAGCATTGTTCTTGAACATAGCATTAGATTTTTTGACTAACGTATAGGGGAATGTATTGTAGTAAAGATTTTGTTGGCGATGACACAGGATACTCACAATGTGCGGTCAGTGTCTTTTCATCCTTCTGGGGATTTTCTTTTGGCGGGTAACTTAATTTCTTCTTCTTCTTCTTCTTCCTTTTTTTTTTTAATAGTTTTCAATTCTTCTATTTTTTTCATGTTTGATAGTAATGCAACACAGTAGTGAAGTATTATAAGAATTATGAATATATTCAAGTTTAATCAAAATTGCAATATTTCCTAACCATTTTCCTGCAATTACATTGGCTTTCTAAGGTTCACTTCATTTTATGATCTTATGGAGCTCGCTTATACTGAACCCTATTGGTGATCTGGATATGAATTCACAAGCAGTAGAATGGTATTATAACAATGTTATTAAGGCAATAAACTAGATAAAAATAATGACTTTGTTGTTGTATGTTTGGTGGACATACATCTGTGGACTTTTTATACTTGCTCCAAGCCAAGTACCATGTATTCATACACATGTGAGTCTTGTGGAAGGATACTGTATTTTGTTGCTGGCTAAATTCGTACTCTGTTGCTTGCCTATGCTGCTATTACCGTTTAGAAGTTTCAGTTGTTTTAGTTGTATCAAATACTTTATTTTTTTCTTGCCCCTCAACTGTGAGATGTAAATAATAAGTGTATTATTGGTTTCTGTTTTAGTCATTTGAGCTTAGATTTCTTTTCCCTCCCTACAATCATGGAAATGCAAATAATGTAGTAGCATTGTAATCGCTATTGTTATTATTATTTTTTATTTATTTTTCCTGGAAGAAGTATTATCATCATTGTATGATTGATGTTAACTTTCGTACTATAAGCGCTAAGTTTCATTCTCGCTAATTTGTACTGGCATCTGGCCACTGACGAGGTTGAAATGGAAACTAAACACAGGAACTGATCATCCAATTGCGCACTTGTATGATGTTAACACCTTTCAGTGTTATTTATCTGCAAATGTACCAGAGATCAGCGTCAATGGAGCCATAAATCAGGTAGAGTCAACATCTTGTCTTTGCTTGATGGAAGGATATTTTGTGTACTTGTTACATTGTTAATTGGAAACGATGAAAATGATCAAATTTTATCCATTAATTATGCAGGTGAGGTATTCACCCACTGGTGGCATGTATGTTACAGCATCTAAAGATGGTGCTGTTCGCTTATGGGATGGGGTAACTGCTAAATGTGTCCGCTCCATGGTTGGTGCACATGGAACAGCAGAGGCCACTAGTGCAAACTTTACAAAGGATCAAAGGTATGGATAGAAAAATAATATAATATATATACATGTATGTATAAATGATTGAGTGACTTGCATGAAACCACAACAGTACTGAAGTGTTTTCATGAATTGCTGATTGGAAGAATGATAGAATGATCAAGGTCAAGGGACATAATTTAATGGAATTTTATGGCTCTAGGTGTCCCAGAAGTATGGTAAAGAATGCTTGTTTTGAATGGTGCTGTAATTAAATAGTGGAATCAATGAAGCTGCTGATTTTAGATTTGGCAGTTCCTATGCAGTTTTGTATATTATGAAAAATTTGTCCTAAGCTGTTTGCAATAATAAGCTGATTCTATTCTTCCATATCAGCAATGGGAAGCATTCATGTTGTAGATTTTAAGTTGTAGTGAAGCAGAGTAATGGTAGAGTTCATGACTAAATATTGAAGCATGAAAACTTACTGGAGTTCAAGACTGCATGCCAAAGCTCGATAATCATATGGAAGAGTAAATCATTCTTGAACAATTAATACTAAAGAATTCATAAGACGTGGCTGCCTTTAAGTTGTCAAGTACTTTGGCATGGGCTAATAGCATGACTGGAATCATGACTTTGTAGGTTTGTTCTCTCTTGTGGGAAGGATTCGACTGTAAAGCTCTGGGAAGTTGGTACTGGAAGATTGGTCAAACAATATCTTGGAGCTTCTCATACACAATTGCGCTGCCAGGTATGCTTGAATGGCCTTCTTTTATAATAATTGAGTCATCTTTTCGGTTAGTATATTCATTTATTGCTTGTTGATCACGTGATAGTTGCTTGACATTACTCCCTTCTTTAGCTTCTCCCTCCCCTTGCGCTCTTTCTAACTCTCCTTTCCTGGGATAGCAGTGCGTTGAGAAATTGAGTCCTAAGAATTTTTCATATATTCTCTGGGTTTGGAATTTATGTTGCTTCTCAGAAAAAAAAAAATCCCAATCTTGTAATTGTAGTTTCTGAGTTTCAATTCTTTAATCTGTTATATGCAGGCTGTTTTCAACGATACTGAAGAGTTTGTGCTGTCCATAGATGAACCAAACAATGAGGTTTGCTTGGCTGCATGATTTAGTATATTAAAGTCATTCCATTTACTTCGAATTTTAACGTATAAATCTTGTGGTGGATGCAGATTGTAATCTGGGATGCTTTAACAGCAGAGAAAGTGGCAAGGTGGCCATCCAACCATATTGGTGCGCCACGATGGATAGAGCATTCACCAGTTGAGGCTGCCTTCGTTACTTGTGGGACGGACAGGTCAGTCAGGTACTGGAAGGAGACTCTATAGGAACATGGAAGTGTTGTTCGAGGCTTTTGCAACTCCGGCCTGTGATTAAATTTCTGATTTACTCTACATGTTCAACCTGCTAATGTAATTTATAACCACAATGGCTGGATTTGTTAACAATCTATTGCATTGGAGGCATTTCTCCTGTCGTACTCTTTCTGTACAATATATATATATTTTTTGGAGAGTTAGGATTGACCCAGGGACTACTGAGACCAATCAGGATAGAAATATTTTGACACGACTTGAGAAATGACTCCCAATTGGGAGGAATTCATCTACACGGAGATGAAGGAGAGATCCGTACGAGGATGGGAGATTAACTTACGCTTAATGGTGGGAGACTGTTATTATATTATTATTATTATTATTATTTTATATTTTGATTTGATGGGTGGGTGTTGAATCCATGCCACACATAATGAGAGGCATGGGAACTGCTAGTGTTCAACCAATGGCGCCAACAACCGTTTTTTGTGCAATATTATAAGGAACATTTCTTATTTAATTTTTCTTGAATAATATATATTATGAGTAACTGTACTTATAATCATAATTTTACTGGATTAATAGGTTTAATGCCATTTGTGAACTCTATGAAATATGGCAACGAAGTTCATAAACCATGAGAAGTATTTCAGTTGTAAAATGCGAATTCATTATCAAATGGCATTGCCTCTGTTAAAGATCAAACACCTCATGAATTAATATGATAGAAGACATTATCAACAGATTGTGTTGCCTTGACATCTCAGTCTATAGATCAGATCACATAGCAGCACAACTTCTACTTATGAGCCTTGAAAATTATAATTAAAAGAAAAAAAAATCCTACAAGACGGCGATGGCTGCCATCGTTTGCAAGAGAGAGGTGGTTGGGCAATTCACCAGATTAGGGTTTGCAAAGTCAAAAATTGCATCATATACACTACTAAATGCGAAGCCGTTTTAAGTAGTGTATATAAATATATATATATATATATTTTGATTTTGTTTTATGCAGATAAAAATGGGTTCGATTGTGAGTATTTTCTCGTACCCTGAACCCCTTGCAAGTTTGAAAATGGAATTCATATTTACTTACAAACTCGTTTAGTGAAATTCATATCCATCCATTATGATAAAAATCCACGGGAACAGGGGTAGAATAGCCATCCTCAAATCCTTACAATTTTAATTTTATTCCTTACAATTATAAACTTGTTATCATTACGATGTAGAGTTGTTCCTGCGAACAATTTCAATGTACATTTTTCTCTGCTAAGTTGAAGGTTTTGTTTTCTTTGAAAATCTCTGCTAAGTTGAAGTTGTTCCCACTGGTTTGACGCAAAATTCCAAAAACAACTCCAATGTTGCTTTTAACATTAAATTGGTTTTCACTGCATTGAACTTATTTCTAAAAACAACTTTGACGTTGCTTGCAAAATTAAACTTGTACTTGCTCCTTTGAAGTTGTTTCCAAAGAGGTACATCTTGGTGTATGAACATTTTCGGCTATGTAAGTCCCTTTTTTTTTTAGATAAAATCACTTTTATAAACCGAAGGCACAAGGAAAAATATAATTTACAGCGACATTTTACCAACAAAAAGCCTCCGAAGAGTACAAGACCAAAAAAGCAAGATTATGTGCCAAACGGTTCCCATTTTTAGGAACGGTTTGATACACAACCTTGCTTTCTTGACCTTAACCTCTTGGAGGCTTTGTTGGCAGAACCTCCCTGTAAACATAAATGGATACATAGTCATTATTGTCTGAATATCTATGGTTTTTGATATGTGAAAGTGTTTTATTCCGCAAGTTGACAATTACAATTAATTTTTTCCAAGTCCCAAAGAAACACATTTAATTTTTATTTCATATTTTCAAAATTAACAAGTTACTTACCATTAAATTAAATTTAAATTATTTTTATTAGTTAAATTATACAATTATTTATATACTATTTTTTCAATTTAAAAAAAAGGGATAAAATTAAAAATAACCTAATAATTGCGAGTGTTATCATTTGTGTCTCTTTTAAACGTTTTTATCATTTGTGTTTCAATGTGTTTTTTTTTTTTTAATAAAATTGCCCTTCGAAAAAAATAAATAAATAAAAACTACTCTCTTCTATTCCACCTTTAGTCATCTTTTTCGACGTCCAACTTATTTTCTCTAGCAAAATGTCTCTCTTCTCTATCCGATATCTCTCTTCCTCTTCTTATTCTTCTTATTCTTCTTCATCCTCTACTTTTTCCTCATTGGAAAAATGAACCTATAGATTTGTAGGTTCACCGTCGTGACTCACGACAATTTATACTGTCGTAAATAACAAAGGTGAACTTGTAAATTTATAGGTCCACATTTTCGAGCGAAGAAGGAAGAAGATGATGAAGAGTGAAGAAGAAAGGAGAAGGAAGAAGAAAAGAACAGAAGAAGAGAGATGACTGCTACAGGAAGAAGAAAAGAGAGACTCCAATGGTGGAAGAGATCAGAAAAGATAACTATAGATGAAATAGAAGAACTTCTTTTTTTTCAAAGGATATTTTTATCCCAAAAAAGATACCCCTTGGGATACAAATGATAGAATCATTCAAATGGGACACTTGTCGAGTGCACTTATTTTTAGCCCATTTTGCGGCATTTCCACACTAAAATAACATGTCATACTAATTTCCTGATATCTAAATTTTCATATATAAAATTTTCTTTTGTCTCATGATAGAATTTATTATATATTTGATATAAATTATTACATGGTGAAGCAACCCGTCATGTATGCCGGTTGCTGCACGTTAAATTTTCAGCCGGCAGGTAATGCTGATATTCACACTTGATATCAACCACTTTAACTTGTAGCAACGGGTTTCCATAACTGGTTGTGCACAATCAATGTAATAACTAATGTTATAATTAATTTTGTTATGACACAAATTTAATATAGGAAAAATTTCTGAAAAATGACAAACCCAAAGTTTAATCAGATTATGCTCCAAGCTAGATTTATAGCTCAGACTCAGAATCAACCATGGATCAAACTGAACCTGAATAGCTTGCCCTAAGATCAAACACTCAATTTTCATAACCTGAAATACTCACTTATCTCAACAAATCTGACACAAATGACCATCACATTGACTATCCAGTGTTGTTTACCATCTATCTATTCAATTGACAAAAAATAATATATACGTAATACACATAACAAGCCAGCTAAGAGAAGAGTTCATGAGTAAGCAAACATTGATTGGAATAACAAAAATTCTAATAAAGCTCAAGCAATTGCATTATACTTAGACAACAATGCCAATGCTCATATATTGTATAGTGATTGAACAGAATATTATTCCTAATGTTGCCTACACCAAAACTTAAACAACAGCAATGTAAAGGACAATGCTCAACACGAAAAAAAATAAATTATCAAGAGCAAAAACAGGATTTAAATTTTGTCATACCCATATTGTTGAATTCATATTGAAGATGAAAATACATGATCATCATCGCATCATTGTTCGCTTTGGCTGCTTCACGAAACTTAATCGGATTTGCTTAAGACGTCTCCTCTTTCTGGCCATTTTCTCAGGCAATGTCTCCCTCTTCTTCTCCTTCTTGACAGCCTTTGGCTTCTTCAAATACCTCTGCTCCACTCTATACTCTTTGGGGGTCACCTGCACTCCATTTTTCAAAGCCTCATTAAACAATGCATTTGCCTTATCCACACGGTTGCGCGCACACCATTTCCCCATCAACAAATCATAAGTCTTGATTCCAGGTTTGCACCCGTCTGCTTTCATCTTCTTATACACACTCATAGCATGCTCAACCCTCTCAATCCCACACAATATCTTCAAAAACTCGTAATATGCCTTTTTATCAACCGCGAAGCCAGCGCTTTTCATTCTATCAATCATTTCATCACCTTCTCCAACCCTTGCTGCCTGATACAAACTCTTAATCAAAACAAGAAAACTCGTCTCATTCGGATAACAACCCCACTCTCCCATCCTATTAAACAACTTCATTGCATCCTCCGTCCTCCTGATCTTGCACAAGTTACTCATCAAAACATTGAAAGTTTCCACATTTCTTGGTAGCCCATTGTACTCCATATCCACCAACACCTTCTCAGACTCAGAATCCATTCGAAACGGATCCTTTTTCCTACAAAGCTTACACACACAATCAAGAACAGCATTATAAGCCATAGTACCAATCTCAAAACCTCCTCTATACATCTCCCCAGCTAATCGTTTGGCCTCATCGAGTTTGCCATCAACACACCAACCTCTGATCAACAAATCACAAATCTTTTCATCAGGGAAAATCTCATTAGCCGAGTTCTTCACCAATTTCTCGGCATAACTCGCAAACCCATTTTCACACAACTTCTCTACAACCAACGTTAGAGAATCCCTGTTGCGTTTGAACCCATAATCACTCTCCATTCTCTCAAAAAACCCTAAAACCTGGGTGGGCCTACCCGCCCGGACTAACCTATCAATGCAAGATTCAAGGGTTTTAGGTCCCAATACCTGCTTGTTGTCAACAAGGAGATCGTGGGTGGCTTTGAAATCCTTCCTGCGACCAAAGTAGTCGGTGAAAAACGAGAGCGTCTCGTCGGAGTGTGAGAAGGCAGTCTGGTGGGTGAGCCACTGGTGAAAGCCTAGAACACTACGGCCAGCTGCGGAGGAGAGATTGAGTGCGGAGAGGACCAGAGATGGGGTTGGCTTGATGTGAGAGAAGTTGAGGTGGAGTCTCTGAGAGATGGGTAATGGGTCGGCTTCAGGGCTCTTAAGGAGCTCTGCAGAGAGAGAATGAGCGATGCCCTCATCTGGGTCATCTGGTGTGGTGGTGGTGGAGAAATGGAGGAGGAGGGGGGACGGCAGAGGTGGCCGAGATGAGAGGCGGTGGAAGAGGTGCCTGCGGAGTTGCTGCAGAGAGGCTGAAGGAGGCATTTCTGTGGGGTGTGGAGTGTAAAACCCTCACGTTGAAATTGAAAACCTAGCTTCGACTGCGTTTACAAATGTTGCACTTGCACCTTTGTTGTTTTGGCTACTAGGTGAAAATTGACTGTGAGCACTGATCAGGTCCAACTTTGTCACTGTAAGCACCGAAATATAGGCTCCGTGACAAGATTTTTATTATTTCACCTTAAGAGACAAAGCAAATGTGGGTAATCTTTTTACACACGAATACTATTTAAAATAGCTTACTTGAACTAGTGAAATCAATAAATTACCCCATGATTTGAGAGTTAATTTTTTGCTTCTATGATAACCTTTTTTTTTTTTTTTAAATTAAAAGACAAAGTTTAGACAGCAAATATTGTTTGTCAGGAGATCTGTTAAGGTAGGGCATGTCATTGACTCATTTCATTTTTTCCCCTAGCTGTTCTTATCACAGGGTATGGCTATTTGTGGTCCACCATCTTGCTTCATTGCTTGTATTGTGAGAACTAATTGTGACTCAATAAACAGAATCTCTTAATTTATGTTTAGTTTATTTAATTGATAAATTCTATTGAATTTATTCTAAAGTTCGATTTGATATTCAGACCATATTAATAATATGCTTTTACTACATAATATGGCTCATATACATTACATTTCAATCAAATTATTTAACTAATTTTGAAACGTTCAAATAAGAGTTGAAAAATCTGATAATAGATCTTCGGTCCGATATTGTGTACTTAACAACAATAAAATCCTCGGATTTTAGGTAGATAAAAATCTGTTCTCATAAACTTTTTTTTTTTTTTTTTTATTAAGAAAAAAAGCTAACTTCAAAAGATTTAATAAGTTATAGAAAAAATTAAACAAAGTTAAGAAAGGACACTCAAGTAAATATAAAATTTAGAACACCGTGTCATTCCTTTCAAAATTATCCATATGTAGCTATTTGTAATTAATTTCATAATAAGCTAAACTAATAGATATTTACTGATTAGTTCCACTATATAAAATCATCCATCAAATTGAAATTTTTTTAATGGCTCTAAATTATGATATGACTAATATGATCCTCATTCCACATGAATTTCACATCTTAACAGTGGAATTTATTTAGCCCCACCACTGAATCTAGTTATTTTATGGCGGCCAGTACAAGTTGATGGCCTGGTAGGAATTTCGTTGATTGGAACCTTTTAATTGCAAATTATTGAATTTGAGAAGACATTTTCAGTTTTCAAACCCCACATGATCCACCAGTTAAAGTAATAACTTAAACATAGTGGATTGATTCAGTGGTGTCAACCGCGCTTGACATGCTTTTCATAGTGTATGCCAAGTTCAATGCTTAGCGGCCACCCAAATGCAGTGATGTAAACCCCGCTTGACATTGTTTTTTTAAAAACAAGTAGTAGTGTTATTGTTGTTATGAATAAACTAACTAAATCTTTAAATTTTCATTTGTTAAATGATAAAGGTGTCGTTTGATTATGTAAAAACTTAGGTTGACTTGCTAACCATATGAGAAGTGAGTGTTAGCTATTTAAAAATCTTATTAGGACAAAACTTTTAAAGATGAAAAAAAATTGTGTCGAAAGGGACTTTTCAACGACGAAATGAAATTTATCCTTAAAAGACCATCCATAGGGATGTAATTGTTAAAAAAAAAAAACAAAAACAAAAAAAACAAACAAACTAGCCCAATACGAGCCCATTAGGCAAATAAATTGAAAGGCCCAACATAGCAGCCTAACTGTTAGGCCCATAGTTGATCCAGCCCAAGTGAAGCATAAAGCCCTGGAGCCCAGATTTAGTGTACCAATAGCCAACTCAAGTCTTATTGAAGGCACATTTAACTCATAAAAGAGAGACTATCCGGTAGCTAACACCCCACCAATACAATGGGGGGATTCTCCCATTAACGTAAAGGTACGGATCAAGGAAATGGATCATTTGATCCTTACTACCTTAACTCCATCAACGACTCTCTCTCCATTTATAAAAAGGTGAGCAACAAAAGAGACAAGACATCCAATTTTCACCATAATGTTCCTATGTCGAAATACTCTCATACACCCAATTTGTACCTCAATCTTCGTTGTTGCATGACAATCAATTGCCCTGCCATTCAACCTAGCTAGCTGTTATACAATAGTCGGTCAATATCTTATCCTAGTTAACCTTTATTTCCTCATTCGTCAAGCAACATTATAACAAACATTGGTTGTTACGTTCTCTTTTTTATTGTTTTTTATCTATTATAATAATTTTTTATTCTAATTTGAGCGTTGTGGGTGCCTTTGGCCAGCACCAACTCGACGTTAAGGTTATCCGCTCTTTTCATTCAACTTACATACATATTGTTAGGTCTTATAATACTGATTGTAGAGTTAAGCTTCCACGTCAGCACCTATAGAATCCGACCATGTGCAAGGGACACATTTTCATTTTCATCCTAAAAGCGCCTTTATAGTGATGAGGTTAAAAATTCAACCCTAAAAAAATATTAATTTAACAAATTTGAAGTCATATACTAGACAACTATAGGGACAAATTCTCATTTTTATTGCCAAGAAGGACCTTTATGGGACAAAATTAAATTCATCACAAAAATAAATATTAATTTAATAAATTTAAAATCATAGGATATAGGGATGAAATCATATTCATCCTTGAAAGACGTCTATTAGGACGTAAATTAAAATTTATCCCTAAAAGGACATCTATAGAGTTGAAATAAAAATTCATCCCAAAAGAATAAATATTTAGTACAAATATAAAATTATATATGAAAACCTATTTATCTCTACAAGACATCAACAGGGATGGAAACTAAAATTCGTTTGTAAAGTTATCTATAGAGATGAAATTTAAATTTGTCCCTAAAATAATAATAATTTAATATAAATATAAAATTATATACCATTAGTATGAAACTATATTCACCCTTAAAATTTGTTCCTAAAAAAATCTATAGGTACATATTGTAAATTCGGCACTAAATGAATAATAATTTAATATAAAAATTAAAATATAAATTTATATACTATTGGGATTTAGCCATATTCGTCCTTGAAAGACGTCTCTAGGGACAAAAACTAAAATTCGTCCTTAGATGAAAAATAATTATATATAAATATAAAATTACATGTTATGGGAATGAAAACCACATTTGTCCCGAGAAGACGTTTATAAGGAAGAAATTAAATCTCCATCCTTAAAGAAAAATATTTAAATATTTAATTTAAAATTATTAGATATATATATAATTAAGTAATACATTTAAGTAAATACTATTAATATTTATGTTTATAGTAAT
Source organism: Dimocarpus longan (assembly GCA_022984855.1). Taxonomy (NCBI): domain Eukaryota; kingdom Viridiplantae; phylum Streptophyta; class Magnoliopsida; order Sapindales; family Sapindaceae; genus Dimocarpus; species Dimocarpus longan. Next base: position 19,616,418 of record CM041024.1, read on the forward strand.
AATTTAATTTAACTACATCTAAATAAAATTAAGTTGGTGTGATACATTTTCAATTGTTATTGATGTCGAAATCAAGTAAATTTGTCAATTTGTGAAAAGATGAAGAGTAAAATAGCTGATTGTAGGACAATAAATTAATACACGGACCAAATAATTCAATAAAAAATACAAATAATTAATTTATATTTCTGATCACGTGTAACTATCAAAAGTTAGGTCAAGTATTATTGTAGTTTTGAGTTTTGATTATTTAGGAATTTTACAAGTAACAAATATAGAGATTAATCAAAAATTAATAATTTTATGTCATCAAGAGATAAAAATAATTTTTTTTTTTTATAAAATAATTATAAATATCATCGTGATTAAATGAAAATATTAACTTTTAAAATTTACCGATTGAACATTTTATAGAAAATCGAATGTTTATAAACAAGTTTTACCTTCCAAATAAAATGTCAATGTGTACTAGAACGCCTTTTGGGCTTGAATTTAAGATTGAAGTCATGGTCCAACTCCCAACACCACAAGCTCATTTGAGGTTTATTTAGGTGGGCCGAGCTTGGGATCCATGAAGTGTTGGGCCATTGAGGTGTAATGGGCCCCTATGTGTGGGTTGAATTGAGCCCAATGGGGCTAGCAAGTTTAGATATCATTTGCAAGGTGTTTTGGTATGAAAATAATTTCGTCCCAAACGATCGTCTATTGGGACGAAAAATTTTCTTCCTAATAGACTTTGAATCGTCCTAATAGATATTTTCATTCCAATGGACATGTTTTTGGAATATACACATCAAGGTGCACGTACGTTTCAATGGTGCAAATATCATTGCTTATTTGGTTTTCTATTCAATCATTAGTCAGAAACAAAAGTAGGGGCAATATCCTTAATTTTCTACCACCAGAAGAGGCTGATTAAAAGTTTTCTGGAAAGTATTATTTGCAATTATTAATCTTAGGTGCCATTAATTGTTCTTCAATTGATTAGCATCAAAGAAGGTCTCCATTTTAAATTAAAAAAAAAAAAACCTACTCACATATTATGTTTTAGAACAAAGATGAAACTTAAAGACCCTTCACTCTATAGGACTAAGGAAAATGCTCAATCACTCTGACTAAGAGGTGGTGTGCATCTAAGAAGGTCTTTCATGTTTAAGAATTCCTAACATGTTTGTTTGATCTTCTTAAATGAACTTGATGTAAACATAGGGTGGTTTGCTTTTAACATTTATAACCTTTTAGTACAATTTTCTGTTTAAATCAAAATTATTTTGATAATACAATATTCTATAATTATAATTGTTTGAATTAATTAAAGTAAATAATGATTGAACTATATAGAGGAGGCCATGACCTAGCAACAAGAGGTCACTGACCTCCTGCAAAAGGATGGACGACAATGAGCTCCTAAATAGGCCATTAATAAACTCCATAAGTAAAGAAGAGATTATATAGCCTCTTCCAAATCGAATGGGAGGAGTCCTTGCCACCTCCCATCAAATGATGAGAGAGACTTGCCACAGCAGCATGCAAAATTGGTGGTTCTGTTTGTTTGTTCTTTCGGTGCAAGGGTATTTTATTATTAACTTAATTGCATAAATATAAGCTCAATTTAAATTTTAGTGTCAATTTTTTATCTAATGACATTTTCGTTAAGGGATCAGTCGAGTAAGCCGGTCTTAACTCAGTTTGAGATGTAAGTGAAAAAAAAAATGTAGATTCACTTAATTAAAGTGTTAAGTGAAATCACATTGATTAACTTAAGCATATAAATTAATTCCCGTAATCCTTACTTTGATTAAAACGTTAACCAAAAGTAAAACCTTTCATACCATGATATGAAGCCTTACAAACTAAATTAATATATAGTACCCGCCTCATAGAATTATAATTAATTAGCAAGGTTCGATTAGATTAGATTAGATGTACGTGTACAATATTATTGTATACAACACGATTAGCAGATTAATCGTTTGATTACGACTTAAAAGGGCTGTGTTATCTAAAATCTCGGATAAGGATCTATGTGTAAGTTTGATTATTCAACTAATCAGCCTAACAATCATTAATATGTTATGGGATTCATGATCTTTCAAAAAGATTTGGTCCATGTTCAATGTAATATGGTTATACCCAAAAGAGAAACGTACGTCACATGTAATAAGCAATGCCTAAATACAATAACTCTAAGTCTATAAAGAGGTGGTTGCAATTATCATCATTAATATATGAGATTAATCATAGTATGGTTTTCTTGACAGCAATGCATGTGGAAATGTCATTTTTAGCCGAAAACTGCCCAAGAACATTCATTAATACTATAGTACTAGGCCAAATTAACGTTTTGAATCAATGTGATACATGTGAAGGGCGGCGCATGCAGTGGGAGATTAAACTACATCGAATAATTATAGAATTGCAACCTATTTGTAAATCTTTGAATAACTTGACATGAAACCTAACCTTATAACCTAAATTTAGTTAAAAGTCAGATTCACATGTTAAGACTCCAATCAACAACTTGATATTTTTTTTCATATTGGAAATGCCTTTCAAAGGATGAGAACGGCCGTTATTTGGAAAGTGTTACCGTTTTAGAAATTAAGATAAGTTCATTATTAGATCTCTAGTCATTATTGGGTAGTATTTACGACCATAATTTTATATTATATCTTACTTGATGTAAAAGTCTAGTGAGAAGATTTTCCTTGATCTCCAATATTTTCTAAGTCAAAAAGATTGCTACAAATCGATGTGAACAGAATAGATGAAAACATAAAGAAATAAGTGAAAAAAACAATGCATGCGGAAGAAGCAAATGTTCGAAACTAATGGATTAGACTTTAGAGTGATGTAATCAAAACTTGATAAAGTTTCCATTAATTATTAATCCCCACTTTGCGTGATAAGGTTCTCAAAGTTCACCCTAACATCCTTAATTTGAGGTCTGTTGGAGCTTGGAAGGAAATTTCATGTTGTTTAAGGGACTCCAAATCTCCAATTGTCAAATATAGACATATAGGCGGCTTTTGTTTTGCGAATATATGAAAATAGTTATTAATTAGGAAAATCGTGATACTTTTAAGTTTTGGAAAAAAAAAGGGGGAAAATCATTCCATGAATATTTTAAGATTGTATATATCCTAATACAAATTTTGATTATCTAAATTGTCGTGTCTTTTATTTCTAAAAACTAAGAAGTTAATAATTTTGATACGAACTAAATACTCTCTTAAATATGTACAACAATCTTAATATAATATTTTCAATATTGTCTTGTTTTTTTTTTAAGAAAACATCTTTGTTGTTTATTTATTAATTGAATTATTTATTGGTCATGGAAATTGAATTATTTTTTTATTAATAAATTTTAATTTGCAATAAAAAAAAAACCCAATAATTTATGAGATTCTTTTTTTTTTTTTTAAAGCATTAAAAAGAAGCATAAATTTTCAAATCAACACTAAAAAAATAGTTTTTTATTTTTATTTTTATAACACCGTTACCTCATATGCGAACTATATCTTTGTTTGCAAACTAAGAATCGTTTGCTCCTTGGTGTTAAAACAACTCAACTCTTTTTTGTGTTAGTTTTAAATTTTCATATTTTCTACTGCTATTTATTGAGATTTTTACTATTTTAAGGTAGAAATTTGTGTTATCATACCGCATATATGTCATACAATTAATGTATTTCACTTAATATATCAAAATTAAATCTACAATATAACCTCTTAAATCTAATTATATAATGTCTTGTTTATTTTATATATAAAATTCAATACATTTAATTAACCACATTAAAAGTAAATCTACAATCATAAATTCTAAAATTTAATTACATCATGTTTATATCGTATTTAAAAGTTGAGTAAAACCAATTACCCTAACAAAGAAAAATATATAAAACGAGAAGAAGAAGACGAACTTATATGGCGTAGGCCCTTAATTAATAAAGTGATGTAATATTCGAAGTTCTGCTCTTTATAAAGAATTATGATGATGATTATTGTAATTGTCCTAGTGATCATCATTGTAATTGCATAATGGAAGAGATAATAAAGCAGATGCATAATTATGTATGTACTAGCTAGGGCATGCATAGTGGATCCCATCTAAAACACTGTGAGAGCAAATATACGGAAAAAAAAAATGATAATAAAGATAAAGCCAAGTCATACAATATATACAAGAAGACAGAAGCACGAGATCTACTATTTTATGATCCTTAAAGTATGAAACCTTGGACGGCCGCCAAAATTGAAATTTTCTCTACAACCAACTTTTGAACAAGGGATGGTCTTATCATCCCCAGCACAAGAGTCTATTGATTGCTAAATTGGTGTCACTTTGTAATGATGATTAATTTTTTGAGCATTATTGTTTCATGGTTCATCGGATTGGTGCATTATTAGGAACATGAGCATAACCTTTTTTTTTTTTTTCTGTTCTAAAGCTAATGTTGGAGAAGCATCAAACAAGAGAATATTATGATGGGTCGACTTACCAAATCATCCACCAGGCCACCTTGCTACGCATGCAAACCTAATTAAAGAAGAACAAGTTCTAATTAAATTAAGTAACTATATATTATCCCTAGTACAAGATATTTTGATATTCAATTAAAAATGGGGCATATATAGGGTTATGGTGTTGAGTGATGATTTGCTCAAATGCCCCATATCTGGTTTTCGATCCCTTTTGTTTTCATGCTGAATAGGCAGCACTACTTCGTTATTGTTTATTTGTAAATTGATTTACCCTAAATCATGGCTTCCTCAAGCCAAAGCATGAGGGTCATGGTGGGCCTCATGTGCTATCTAGTGACATCATCCCATTAAATCTTCTCTTTTTAATTTTACCTAGGCTTTCTTTGGGTATGCATTAGAAACTACGAACTCCTTTTTGGGATAGTTTTCTTCACACACAAATATATAAAATGATTTTAACCAATCATGAAAAATTAGCATGAAACAAGTTGGAAGAAAATGAGAGATCATGAAAAACCATAGCAAGACAATCTTCCAGGAGTCAGCTAACAAAAGGGAATTACTCTCCAAAGGGGATTGTCCCCACATTTTAGGTCAGATTAATACTTTTATATTTGCAACATTTTTCAATTACCAGAGAGTATTCATGATGATGATGATGATGAATTACATTCACATATCTTAATATAAAATACCTTTTGAAACATTTCAACAAGAGAGAAAAGAGGGGCTTTTTGGTTCCACTTAGTGTGAAAAAGAGAGAGAGAGTGAAAACGAAAAAAGAATTGTAAATAAATTAAAAATAGCATCCACTAAGAATTTTGACTGTCTAAATGGTTCCATTACGCATACATCGTGCAAACTTCACCCCCAAAGTTGAGAATAGAGAAGGAACCATGGAATTTGAAGACCAAGACTACTGGCGGTCAAAGGGAAACTCTCTCACTTTTCTGGTCACTCGTTGCACTAAGATAGCCATTCATTTCCTCTGCCACTCATAGAGATTTAGATCCTGCAATATTTTAATGCCTCTCTCTATAATAATAACGAATAAAAATTATTTATTTTCATGACACTTTTACGCAGCAAATATTCTTTGATATTTATATTTATAATTGATGAATAAAATCTTTTGCGTTCAGGAGATCATTTCCTGACATCACAACTTTACAATCTGGTTGCCCAACAAGAAAATGCTTCAAGGCACTTGGGTGTATATATTGATCCAAAAATATCATCTCATATGGTATGGACGTTCAATTATACGTGATTTTCAAGTTACAATGTACAATTTTAATGAATGGACTAATATGCTTAAACAAACGGTCTAGTATGTATAGTCCAATGACCTTTTCCATCAAGTCTTGCGTAAATTTAAACAACTGACATCACCTCGTTTATCTTGATCTATGTATATGCAGAAGCTAAAATAATTCAACTCGGCTTTGGTAACTATGATAAGAAACTAATATGAACTAGCTATCGAGAAGATGTGTTCATAATATACGAAAAGATGTTCCTTCCACGGAGATTTCTTGGTTCAAGAAGGTCCATTTCCAACATTGAATTAATCAATTACTGATGTCCATCATAACACCACATATATAGAATAAATTTATGAGTACGGATATGCTGTTTGCAAAGCCAAATTAACCATACTTTTCTTTTTCTGTATAGGGCATAGCTAGCTACCACTTATATATATTCTCGGATATCATTTCATACGCATGTATAAAAATGATGGCATGCAAGAGAGACTTGAGAGAAAAGACAAAAGAATATATGGGTGTGACTGACACTAAGCCAAGGCCAACTTGCATTGATGTGGATAAAATGAGAGAGAAAAAAAATTAATGTAAAATTTGTGGATATTCAAATCTTATATATGCATCTTTTCTTTACAGGTGGGGGGCTAAAAAAGGATCAAAACTTTTAACAAGCACATCTTCTAAGAATTATATTCTTGATTTGCATCCCTGGAAAAGAGGCGAGCCATATCAATATCATTGTTTTTTTTTTTTTTTGGCTTGGATTGGTTCTTATTCTTCAATCATTTAAAGTTCATGTATATTGTGGTGACCAAATAAAAAAATAAAAAAGATTAAAAAAAAAAATCTTTGTGTTTTTATAATTCACAGACCTTAATTGAGGAATCTTTGTTAACATAACCAACCATTTTTAATTTCTTAATGCCTTTTAATTAAAATCTTTTATCGTTCAAAAGGCTATTTGCAAGGGATAAAGATGCACAAAATATGTAAGAATAAAGTTAAAAGAGAATTTGTAAATATAAATGAGGTTAATCAATGAATGAGACTGTGAGTGAAAGAAGAATATAAAATAATGATATATATTCATTCTTTAAAGTTTAAATTGATACTACAATGTGTACATCTAGCCAGACATCCATTTGTAGTACGTGCAATGATATTATTCTTAAGCATAGTTTCTTGGACCACCAACAAAGATGCATGCAGTCTATTATTACTACATGTATATGTATCTCAATGCTAATTATGCATAGATTTTTTGCCCTTTTGATCAGCGCACATTTACCTTTTCAACTTATTATGCACAATTTAATTATATGGTTTTATATAGAAACAATAATAACTGAATGGATCAAGAAAATTAGGAAATTATAATAAATGAGAAGTTTGGCTACTATGTAGATCTTCATTATTAATGGGGTGATTAGAAATCATTAGATATAAATCCAGTGCTTCAAAAAAATTCATGATTTGAAAATTTAAAAAATATATATCTTACATGTTAAGTTCTTGTATATATACTAATAGAATCTTTAAAAGAAGGAAGGGCAAAAATACATAAAAATAGTCGTTACCGGTTGGTTAAAAGTAAATGATGATAATATGTGCGAAAATAATCAATGGTGAGAGGATAAGATTGGTGATTGATGTACATATGTTCAATTTTTTTTTTTTTTTTAATTATTTAAAGACAAGGAAAACAAAATTAGAAGGAGAGTGACATGCAAGGGTATCCCACATAAAACCCACTTTGAGGTTATTTAAGTGAGAATAGAAACCCTAAACTTTATATTTACTTTGGTAGCTTTACATCAACAGGACCACATATATGCACCTGTGTGTTTTGCAGAATATATGGTTATATATATATATATATATATATTTATGTTATCATCAATCAGTTAAAGAATGATGAAGACTGGTCACTACTGTTTAACTCGTCCATATTATTGACAGCATTTGCATTAAATTGATTTCATATGAGGTTTTTATATATTAAAACGTATATTGTGTTAAAAGATGAACTAAATAAATACTATAAACTGCAGTCACACTATACTTATCACCATCACCATCATCGTGTTTGCTAACAAGTAATAATGAACAATTTTTTCATCGTAATTAAAATTTAAGGGACACGTCTCATATTGAATCTAATCATGGCAAATTAATTACACTATCAATTCCCAGAGTTACACAAATTATAGCTCTAAACAACGTTTGAAAAAAAAAAAAAAAAACTAATGCTCATCTCTCTTCTTGATGGTGATATTTTATTTATAAATAGTTTTAACCGTAATTTTATCTTTCAATAAAAATATGAAATTAATTATATAATATATATTTTTAAAAATAATTATTGATTAAATATATTGCAATGTACAGAATAAAGTCTATTTATAGATCAAAAAGAACGAATAAATCCTATGCAATGGAATATAAAGATGTCACATTAATGTAATAGTGACATATATGGAACATATTAATATCGTAACAAGGATGATCAAAAGACAAAAAGAGGAACAGAAGAAAAAATTAAAGAGACAAACTATATATCCATAGGCAAGCTGGATAGCTGCAAATGATAAATGTGTGAGCTGAGAAGCAGTTAAATTTGCATGATTGTCGCAAAAGTAACTCCTCACCTAATAAAAATGACAAAAACTGCCTCTCCAACTCAAGAATCTGTTTCCTCACAACATTTTACTGCAACAAACACGAATGCATGAAACAAACATGACTAGATATGCTTCTTTATCATAATGAACACAAGATTGGAGAACAAACTGGTATTGCTTCCATATATAAACACAAGGTTTGTACAACTGCATGAAAGTTCTATGTTTACATAAAATATTATATATATAGAAGCTAACTTCCAGGTCCAAACACCTTCCTTCAAAACAAACCACAAACACAAACCCCAAATGCTTGATTCACACGAAAACTCACATTAAGTAAACTTCATAATTTACATTTTTTGACATAATAAAGTTAATTTTATGTGTATATTCACAATATTTCTTTTCACATCCATTATCATCAGTCTTATATTATTTGGGTAATTAATATGGTTTTTCCATATATAGATTATAGAAAACATAATTAAAGTGGATAATTATTCGTATCCCCTATTAAAACAAACCTAATCAAGCTTCTTCACCATTCTTGAACTCAAAACCATAAACCAAAAACCAAACATTATGACCATACACTACGTCTTGAACTTGATCATCAAGCAGAAACCCTAGGAACAGCCTTGCATAGCAAGGAGTTCTTCATTTCCAAAGAAAGCTTCAAGCACTCAGCCAAGTCCACACCAGCATCAGAAGGCACCCACTTGAAGCTATGAAGCAACTGAGCAAGCCAAAGCTCAACAGTGGCCAACCCCATGGCCTTTCCTGGACACACTCTCCTGCCAGAGCCAAAAGGAGCCAGCCTAAGATTGGATCCCATTATGGCCATATCTTCATCCAGAAACCTCTCTGGATTGAATTCATTTGGGTGAGGCCAGACCCCCTCATCATGTGTTATGGACCACATGTTGACCATGGCAGTGGTGCCTGCTGGAACAAAGTGATGGCCAATGTGGGTGTCATGGATGGCAAGCCTAGCCCATGAGAGGAGGGGACCTGGTGGGTGCATTCTTAAGGTCTCTTTGATAATGGCATGGAGGTAGGGCAGGTTTGGGAGGTCAGAATCTGACACCAATCGGCTGTTTCCAACCACGGAGTCAATCTCATACTGAGCTTTGGCTTGGATGTCCGGGTGTAGAACCATTCTTGCAAGAATCCATTCTAAGAGGATTGCCACTGTATCAGTACCTCTAAAGATCATTTCCTGAAATAAGGTTTAAAAAAAATTGTTATGTGATTATCTTTTAAGGATCGTTAAGCATGCAATAATTAATAAAATTAGATACAAGGAATCAGTTATATATGTAAAGCAAGATAATAAGACAAGAAAAGAAAATAAGGATCAGTGTTGTAAGGTGAAGGAGAAATATTCAGATTTTCAACATCACTAAATACTCAAAAAAGAGGAAAAAGGAAAAAAAGAAAAAATATAACAGTATCAAGCATCTACACAAAAGACTTCAGAAATAGTAAAGGGTTATACTTAAAGATAGATTCTAGAAACAAAAATATAAAGAAAAGAAGAAAAACCATTTTTTCGAAAATTAGATAGATGTTTCTATAGGCATCTTTGTAAACTACCATAATAAAGAAGCAATATTGGCAATAAAACCCTAGCCAGTAAATGCAGTCTAAAAACAAGACCCAAACAAAACCATTCTCTTAAATAGCTTAAACGATGAAAATCATAGAGCATATAATTTCTACCAATTGAAGAAGAGATGTTAAATAAAAAGGGAGAAAGAAAATAAAAACATACCCATAAAACAGCAATCATATCAGAGTCAGTGAGGTGGTTGTCTTGCTCCAGTTGAAGCAAAACATCAACAAAATCGCCCTCATCATCAATTCCAACATTCCTCCTAGCCCTTCTATGCTCGTCTATGATGTTGCTAACAAAAGTGTTCACTTTATCTGCCAAATTTCGACATCTTTTCCTCACTCCCTGCATATCCAGCCAACCCAAGAGAGGAAAATGGTCACTCCAGTTGAAGATTCCAAGCAACTCATACCCTTCACTCACCAAACTCTCAAGCTCACTCCCATCAACACTACCCCTCTCACCAAACACATAACTCTTCCCAAACACACTCATCATCGCATTGTTTAGGGACCCAAAATGCAACACTTTCCTCACCTCAACAACCCCACCATCTCTCTCCACCAAACCCCTTATCTCCTCCACCATTTTCAGCCCTATATTCTCCCTGAACTTCCCAAAGCGACTTATCCTTCTTGGACTGAACAGATGTGTTGCTGAGATCCTCCTCAGATTCCTCCAGTACTCACCATATGGAGCGAACCCCATCGCTCTGTGGAACAGCAGCTCGTATGCAGACTCCTTAATGGGCCGATCCGCGAAGGCCGAGCTGTTCAAAATCTCTTTAGCAGTTTCAGGTTCACTCGATATCACAAACCGAGTCAACCCAACGGAGAAAGCCATCAAACACTTGGCCTTCAGTGACTGAGCCATCTTAGCAAGAACTCTATGAGTCAAAGAACCAGTGAAAACCAACACCAACCCTAGAAAAGGCAGACCAGAGGGTCCAGGAATGGCAGTTCGGATATGGTTCCTGTCTCGGCTCTTGTAAAGAGCCCATGCGAGACCTCCGGGAGCCAAAAAGAAAGAGAAAACAGAAACGAAGAGAAGGAAACATATGAGAAGCTGGAAACTGAGAAATGGCGAGGACCCAGTTGAGAAAATGAAAGGAAGCAAGTATTCAGTAGACATTTTTAGACAAAGAAGGAGGAATTCAGATGGATTTCTGGCAGAGAGAGAGAGAGAGAGAGTTATATGATGCTGCAGTTAAGAAAAGATAGAGGGAGGAGCATTTATATAGAGAAAAAATTCAGCAAATGGTATAAACGAGCAAATAGAGTCATTAGTTTTTAATCACCACAGGTTAATTAACTGCGGTTTAATTAACCAAAAACAAGAGTAAACATAGGGAAAGTTAGTTTAGGTGTTTGAGATTTTTTATTAATGATAAGGTAATCTAACGTCCACACCATATAAATGTATTAAAATCAAATAATTTAAATATAATTAAAAAAATTTACATTCATAATCCGTAATTATATAATTAAACAGATTGATTTTTGTAACGTCAGATTTGAATCTTAATCACAATAATTATGAGTGAATGGTGAGAATTGAGCGATAAGGCGCCGCCAGCCCCATCCCCCCGTACTATGGGATTGCTTTATTTTTGTTTCTGTTCACTACTCTCTCCCTGCCACGTCTTTTGATTCTATTGCTTTCTCTCCTATAAGCTAGATTTTGATTTTGATTTTTTTCCCCTCTTTATTCACCGCTTTTACCCAATTAAAGTGACGTTGGATTTGGGACCCCATAAAACTTTTTATTCATAATTTTTATTTTTAAATTTCAAAAAAATATCAAGATTTTAAAATTATTTAAAAACAACTCTTTTTATTTATAATTTTTTCAAAATTTTTTAAAAAAATCCAAATTATTGGTTAACTAACAATCAAATAAAAAAATTAAAAATGCTCAATTGCCCCTTATCACCTAAAATGATAGTTTTATCTCTAATAAAATCAAAATCTTATATGTCATTTAACTAATAAAAAATTGACATATGTACAATAATATGATCATTTTTTTTTAAAAAAATATGACTTTTTTTCAAAAAAATTAAAAAATAATTAAAAAATAAATTTCAGAAAAAATTCAATTCAAATAATTAAAAATAAAAAAAAAATAAATGAAGATCCCAATTTAAAATAATAATAAGGAATTTTGTTATGTGTTTTTTGTTGAAATTTCATGAAATTGACCTTCGTGTTCTCGGGTTGATGTTTGCGATTAATGTTTGGGGTTCATGTTTATGGTTATTGTTTGGTGTTGACGTTGGGGTCTACCAGATGTTGGCCGGGTTGATGTTTGGGGTTGTTATGTTTATTTAAATTCATATCAATTTGAAGTATAGGGATGAAGATGATTTTTTTTTTAAAAATTCTGAGTTTATAACCCAGATTTTCAACATTCTTGGTTCAAACCTAAATGTTTGAATCATGATTTTTTTTTTTTAATTTCTTAAATATTTTTTCATAATTAATTTTAATATTTACAATCTGTCTTTATGATGGATGATAGAGATCTTTTATATTTTTTAATTGTAATTAATTAAGTTTCTAATTTTTTTAATTGTTTAATTTTTTTTTTGGTAAAATTAAAATATGAGCTATCCATATATCACAATTTTAGTCTCTCACAAGAAAAGACCATCTTACCCTTCTTTTCCAAGTTATTTGTCACAATTGACGGTCAGTTGACTGATAATTTAAACTTTTTTGAAGAGTTTGGAAAAAGTTAGGCATAAAAATAGTTGTTTCCAAAAGAGTTTTTAAAACTTAATATTTTTCAAAATCTTAAAGACCAAAATAAAATTTTCCCGCTAAATCTTTTACCACTCTCCTATTTGAGAAAATATTCAATCTGATACGTAGTTAATGTATCATATTGACTGTAGTGTATCCCTTTAATAACAACGTAACACGTAGTAATTTTTTATAAAAATATTAATTTTGATATGATATTTCAATAATAATGTGACATATGACATTATTTTTTAAATGAAATTTTTTTCATAAATAAGAAAAAACACTAATACAAATTTTTTATAAAAAAATGTTGTGCAACAAGTGGAAGGGCATACAAACGTTAGCATGAGATGTCAAGTGAGCATCTCATGGAATATTTTCTTCTATTTTAATAGTGTTTGTTGCATGCCATGTGATCTTTATTATAGGCCAAGTGGAGGTCCGGTGGAAAGTTGACTCAATTCACTATAAAACATTTATATTTCCTTAAATAGAAATTTTATCTTAAATGATGTTATAGTATGATTTGTGATTGTAATATTAATATAGGAATATGTATAAAGAAATGTTGTAGTTTTAAAAAATCATGAGACATTATTTTGGATAAAAAGCTTAAAGTAAAGTTTGTGTTAAGGAATATATAAAAATTAAATATAATATTATTTTTATTTTATAATAGTCAATTTTAAGTAGAGAAGATTGACAAATATTCTATTTATTTTGTGTATTCATAATTTAAAGCGAATTGACCATATATAAAATCAATAATTAATTAGTGTTGAGAATTTATGTATAATGATATGAATTATTATAAAGTTGTCTTAGTTTATATTGATATAACAATAATAAAATATGTCATACTCCAAAAGTTTGCTAATAGGTCTTGTGTAAATTACAAGTATGGTTTTGAAAAGTATATATCTTTTTAAGGTCTTATTTGCACCTAATACAAAAGTTAACTAATAGGTCTTGTGTGTACATTACCATTGAAAAATTCATATGCTAAAACCTGGTTAATATTGCAGCCAGCAATAAGAAAATATTCTCAAAATACTCACATGGAAATTGTACAGTTTTTTTTTTTTTTGAAAAAAAAAAAGAAGTTATACTCCCATGGAAATTGTATAGTTAAGTAATGATTTTTCATTAAAATTTAACTATTAATTAATTTAAAATAGTGAAACTCCTACTTAAAAAAAAATAATAAAATATTTATGGTACGTCACTTCATTTGAAAGAATCAGAATGATCTGGAATCAGAATAACTTGGAATCGGAATGAGGTATCGGAATCAGAATAAGTTTACTTTAACTGTAGAAATTAGAATCGGAATCAACAGTACTATCATTGAGTTATTTACTTTACTTTAGAATCAGAATGAATTAATTGTAAGTTATAAAAATATCCTTAATTAAAATTATGGATTAATTATAATAATGCGTAATTTTTTATTATAATATACTGTTTTTTTTTTTAATATCAAATAAAAAACTGCATATTATAATACAAAAAAATACATATTATTTTAATACTCTACTAACTTGGTGTGCAGTTTTTTTAATATCAAATAAAAACCTGCATATTATAATAAAAAAAAGAGCAAATTACAATTTAGCTACCCGGTTAAAACGCTTTCTCAGGCGGAGCAAATGTTTCCATGTTATTACAATTTACCCCCCCACCGTTAGTAAGATTCGTTACATTTGACGGTCAACGGTATCAAAACATTAAAAAGACGAAATTGTCCTTTGACCGGAGTTGACTAATTGACCAAATAAAACTTGGTCAACTCATCAGTCTCTCTGCTGTTTTCTCTCTTCCTCTCCTTCTTCTTCTTTCTCCTCTTCTTCCGCTTCTTCTTCTTCTTCCCTTCCGCTTCTTCTTCTTCTGTTATTTTGGATTCGCTGACAAACATTCTCTCTTCCTCTCATTCTTCTTCTTCTTCTCCTCTTCTTCTTCCCTTCCGCTTCTTCTTCTTCTGTTATTCTGGGTTCGACGACCCAGATCTGGGTTCGTCGAACCCAGCTGGGTTCGCTGACGAACCCAGATCTGGGTTCCAGCGAACCCAGCTGGGTTCGTTGACGAACCCAGATCTGGGTTTCAAGAACCCAGATCTGGGTTCCAGCGAACCCAGCTGGGTTCGTTGACGAACCCAGATCTGGGTTCGTCAACGAACCCAGCTGGGTTCGCTGGAACCCAGATCTGGGTTCGTTAGCGAACCCAGCTGGGTTCGCTGACGAACCCAGATCTGGGTTCCAGCGAACCCAGCTGGGTTCGTTGACGAACCCAGATCTGGGTTCCAGGAACCCAGATTTGGGTTCCTGTCGCTGACGAACCCAACTGGGTTCGTCTGAAACCCAGATCTGGGTTCGTCAGCGAACCCAGCTGGGTTCGCTGACGAACCCAGATCTGGGTTCCTGTCGCTCACGAACCCAGTGACCCAACTGGGTTCGTGACGAACCTGTCAGGCTGGGTTCACGAATCTGGGTTCGCTCGTGAACCCAGATTTGAATCCAGATATATATATATATTTCAGTTTGATTGATGGTTTTGATTTTAGATGATGTTGGGTTTGATGGTTTTGTGAGAGATTGATAATGTTGGGTTTGATCAATGATGTTTGAGGTATTTTTTGGGTTTTCAGGAGTGGATTATGATGTTGGCTAGTTGATTGATGATGTCTGGGATCATTTTTTGGATTTTCAGTAATCCGTTGAACTGATTGGGATTATAATGTTGAACTGATTGGGATTATAATGTTGATGAGTTTGAACGGGATGATTTTGAACTGATTGGGTTTCAACAAATGTTTAATTTTTATTTATTTTATTTTATTGTTAATATATATCAAAAGACAATTTTACCCCTCTCTCAGTTAAGTATAACTGGATTCATTAACGGTGGGGGGGTAAATTGTAATAACATGGAAACATTTGCTCCGCCTGAGAAAGCGTTTTAACCGGGTAGCTAAATTGTAATTTGCTCTAAAAAAAAATTACATATTATTTTATTAGTTTATTATGATAATTAAGAAATTGGTGACGAAAAATCAATGGTGTATAGTTTTTATTATAATATGTATTTTTTTTTTAACATCAAATAAAATAGGTTTTTCTTTATTTTTTAAAGAATGATATAAGAGACTTTTTATTTTGAGAAAAGGAATGAGAATGAAATTTTCAAGTGGGTTGGGGAAAATAAAATTTTCATTTCACAACCCCAAATTGATTTGGAACCCACACTTTCATTCCCATTACGGAATGAATTTTAAACAAGTAAACACTATATATCAATTTCATTCCCCATTCATATTTTTCAATCCATGAAGTAAACACACCATTAAAGAATAGTTGTAACTTCTCATTAATCTTTTCTATTTAATATGTAATTAATTAACATTTCATTTATTCATTTTTCTAATATTTTTACACTTTTAATTAAAAATTTTATTAAACTTGTAACAAATCTCTAACACTTATAAGTTGAACATCCGTTGGACTTCGAAAGAGGAGACTTTCATACATCTAATATTGATGTCTCTTAATTGAATATAATTATTATGATTATTACTATTAATATTATTATTATTATTTAGCCATTTATTTCATTCTTTATTAACATTAATTTTAGAATTTATACAAGAATGTAACATTCTTAAGTAAAATGGCCAATTCGTGGGAGGACTTGGTACTGAATTCCTGATTCCAACGGTTGTAAACTCATCCCAGATAATGATCTTTTAAGCCATTAGCTTGCCCTTTTTTTATCCTAGCAGCTGGATCAATAATGATTAATAAGCTTCTTTTTCTACGTACGCTTCCTCATAAACAGTTTTTTGGAGATGCAAAAGACCAGGAGAGCTTCTCTAATCATTATATGCCTATAATTTACCTATTGTATTTAACTTCTAATATTAAGAATTCATTAAAAGTGAAAATGTAAAATAGTATCTCATAGCAATAAATCAATTAGTACACTTTCTTTCTACATGTGTCATAGAAATTTAAACTCTACCTTTATTTGTAAAATTATGAAAAATAATTTCAACAAATACAGAAGAAATGATAATATGAAATTGTTCTAGTGATTCCTATGTCACTCAAAATGTATCAAAATGTATGAGTTAATTAATGTTACTTTTTGAAATATTACAATTAATTATAGGGATTGAGAGAAAGGGACATGACTCAAACCTCCTACCTCGTGATATATCAGTATGAAAGGTATACCACTACTAACGGGCCCG
Organism: Dimocarpus longan; assembly: GCA_022984855.1. NCBI lineage: Eukaryota > Viridiplantae > Streptophyta > Magnoliopsida > Sapindales > Sapindaceae > Dimocarpus > Dimocarpus longan. The sequence continues at coordinate 19,633,408 of CM041024.1, forward strand.
TGCACACGGCAGCCCATCGGCAATCCCACGGTAGTTCTCCAGTCGATATCTGATCCGACTGAAAGATTCCAATAAAGTTAAGCGTTTGTTTCTACTGAAAATCCTTTTATAACTTTTTAGAAATTTATTTTCTAATGAAAATGAGTGAAAATTTTTTCTTTCAAGAGTATATTTCCAAAATAGGGATACATAAAAATTTTAACAGCACAACGACTGTTTTTTTTTTTTAAAAATTTCACCCTCCAAAAATTTATGGAAAGCCTGTACACTTCTATAACAATTAAATTCTTAACTTTTGGATCTCAGAACCTTTTTTTCTTTATCCATAATCAACCATAACCATGCTTTCAGTTTAAAAGATAAGGTGAAAATCATTTACATATCATGCATAATTACATTTGCATGTTTTCCCAAAAACTGCATATAATTACATACATAAGTTATTATATAAGTTTTCAAAAGCATATATAACAAACATGCATAAACACAGCTGCGCATGACTAAATCCGTCTACTCTTAGATTGGAGTCCTTGCAACTGACGCACCTGTATTTGTACCTGTCCCTGGAAAGGTTTTATTTATAAAACATAAAAATAATGGGTGAGCTAAACGAGCTCAGTGAGTGTCATACGTTTCTATTCAAACTCTACTTTCGAAATTAAACCTCACTAAAGTTTAAAAACATTTCATAAATGCTTCAATGCTGAAAACCATATCTGATATAACTACATGAATAAACATTTATAATAATTATAAATCATGCATCGTAAAATTGAATCTCAATAATATATTGAGAAGCGAGTTTTCTGATTTCGAAAAGCTATTTTGGAACGTTTTTTAAATCTAAATGATATAAAATAGCATTTTGCATGATGCATGATGCATATGCATCGCTCAGGCCTCCACGAAATTTACCATTGCTTTAGTCACCTGTCCGATTTTATGTAGCAGAATTCACCATCGCTCACGTAAGAGCTAGTCATTATATACCCAATTCATGCATGGACTACATACTAGATTGGACTAACTGACATAGTCTCTCAATCTGTTAGTGACAAACACCCCTGACATTATCATGCATGTATTGGGGTACTCTGACCAGAAATATTTGAGATACTTGTAAGCGGTACCATAGACTTACAAAACATATTATTTTTCATCATACAATCAATTTCTCAATAAAGTTTCCAAAATCCATGTAAGAGGTTTTCATATTTAAATAATTTAGTATAAAATCAACTTTTAATCTTACAAAACATGAATTTAAACATAACGTATAATTTTGTTGTGAATAGAAAATAATCATATCAAAATACTTTGAAAGGACACTCATCGTTTTTCTAACTCACTATAATACATAATTTAGGATTCCCTCGTTTCTACTTTACCTACATATGATCATATTCTACTTTTAAGTGACGTCACAACCGAACTTATTTGTATATGCTCTCTATTCATAATTTCTAACATTTAAGCATGTAAAATAACTCATTGGAAATCTAAATTCACCTCAATGCATTAAATAAAAATTTGAATTATTCTAACTCATGTTGGCCGAACCTTGACCACACATTTACACCATTAACCTCATTCAATTTTCTCATCATAATCATACTCAAACACATGCAAAAATGATGTCAAATCAAATCAAATTCATAAAACTTGCGCTTAAGCAATATAACATGATTTTGGCCGTGAGATGCATAATTCAACATCTAATGAATTTTTTTTTTCAATTTCATGTTAATTTCATCATCAACATAGTCCATAAAATCATCCAAAACAACTAAATACAATTGTCTATGATTTGAAGGTACCTATCGCCGAAACATAGCAATTCTATACACCATACTTTTGTTTATGATTTTAACACATCTACATGCATAAAATCACTCAAATAAATTAAACACAACTTGAATCATGTAATCCCATCCTTGGTCGTGAATCATACCCAAACACAACACCAAGATTTCTTCAAATTTCCACTTGAAATCACATTAAAATCTACCAAAGGATACTAGTATCTTAAACAATATCAATTTAAATTTCAATCAAAAAATCATATTTACTAGTAAGCTTATCAACTTCTTTTGGATTACTAGTCTTACTTTTCCATAAGTTTGAGGTCTCAAAGCTTTAAATTCATGCCTAAAAATCACATTAAAATCACATATAACTCATTAAGAACTATTGAGCCAAATATTTATACATACAAGTCGTGAAAACTTGAACTTTATCACTTGAAAACAACTTGATTTTGTTGGATATCACTTTTAGGCTTGTAGACACCATTTTTATGGCTTGAGAACCACTTAAAAATGGTCTAAAAATCATAAAGTGCATCTGCTGTCCCTACTCTCTTCTTCCAGCTGAAACCCCTCCAAAACTTTCTAGTTTCTTCTTTGTTTTTTCTATTAGGTTTCAACTTTATATAGTCCTCAATTGCCCCCAAACTAAGTTTATATTTATAAGTTTGTCACTGATTTGATTTGGAGACTTTTGATTAGTTGAAACCTAAAAACCATTTCAATTCTAACTAATTCCATTTCAATGCAACCAAATACTAACTAGCTAGTTATTTTGTCTCCAAAATTACCATATATCATCCTTATATCTACACTCACATGCACTCTCTCATATTTTTAAAATTTTCAAAATACCCTTATACATATCTTAAACTAATTTATTTAAGGGTTATTATCAATTTACCCTCTGAAATTGAAAATAATATCAAACCACCACTGGTTTTGAAAATATTAACTAAAAAAGCTCGATCATCAATTGGAATAGTAGAATAGTAAAGATTGTGATGGTTCTGTGAATTTGAGAGGGTAAAATTGTCATTGGGTCTTGATGACAGTGATGGATACAGTTGTAAAACCATTTGTAATTTTTTAATTAAAAAAAAAAGAAAAATAAAAACCACTTAAAAACCAAATTAAAAGAAAAAAAACAAAAACAAAAACTCTTAGTCACTTTCTCTCTCTCTTTCGGTCATTATCTCTCTTTTTCTCTACTTTAGCCATCTCCTTCACTCTCTTTGTCACTCATTTTTTCTATCTTTCTCTCCGCTTCATCCATCTCTTTCACTCCTTTGTCAATTGCAATGAAAGCCATAGGGTTCTACGATTGATGGCCATAAGGTTGTAAGATTTTCTTAGGAGTCTGATCGGCGACCTAATCAACGGCCATGAGGTTCTCGTAGATCTGGAGGATAGATTCTCTGATGACGCAGCGGTGGTTAGGGTGCTTAGAGGAGGTGTCGAGGTCGGTTTTGGAGTTGTAATGGCTGTGGAGCATGTAAGTGAAGATGATGATGGAAGATCTAGTTATGGATTATGATGAGTATGTTTAGATGGTATGGGTATGGGTGTATGGTGGTGACGATGTTCTTAGTGTATGTGTGTGGTTGTGATTCCCACTCTATCTTATTTGCTTGATCTTCGCAGGTTTTGTTTGTGGATTCCGGCATTGCCATTGATGCTGCTCCATCATCGTTGAAGCTGTCCAAAAATCAGGTGGTGCTTGGGTGGCAGCAAAAGTGGAGATAGAACAGAGGTGTTAGGTGTTCCTAGTCAACTAGGTTGTTAATGGGTGCTAGAATAGAGGTGTTGTTGATCATCTATTGACTTTAGGTTGTTGTTGGTGTTTTTTTGTTTTTTTTTTAATTTAAATTGTTGGTGAACCCAAAAATTTGGTTGTGTTTGTGAATGAAGTGTAGGCATTGTTTATTTGGGTGTATAAAGGCTAAGTGCTATAGGTTCTTTTGGGTTAATTGATTTGTGTTGATCTGAGTTCACTATAGCTCGTTGATATGTTGTTCATCTAGTTTCACTGTGGCTCATTGATGTGTGTTCTTAGAACAAACCTAGGCAATTGGGATCATCTTCAAACAAACCCAGTCTTGGGTTCATTTGAACTTTTTTTTTTTTAATTTTTTAAATTGTCAATTTTTTTTTTCAATTTTTTGAAGTTGATTTTTTTTTAAGAAGAAATTTGAAGTTTGATTCTAGATGATGATTTTGATTGAATATGCAAATCTTTGTGGTTAGGTTCGTCCTTCATCCAACATAATTTGTTTTTTATTTTTTATTTTTAATTTATTTAATTTTTCAAAGAGTTTTTTTATTTTGGATACTAACGGGTAGTTTCATAATTGACAAATTTTTTGTTTTTATTTTTTGATGTGATAAGGGCAGTTTGGTCTTTTAACGTTTTTTGTCACAAAACCACTAAAATTTAAATGGAAATCGCTTTTGGAAGATGGTAGGAGGTTTTTTGATTAATATTTTCAAAAGTTAAAATAAACTGAGATTATTTTCGTTTTCAAGGGGGGGTTTTTTTTTAGGATTATCCCCTTATTTAATCATGCCCCTTTTTTGATAATTCCTTTGATATCAATTTCATATTAAATATTAATCAATCACCATACCATTTCACATATTCGAATTTATCTCTGATCTATTCGAAAATTCTACTAGAATTCAGTTACACATATGAGCACTTTAAATTATTTTATTATTACATAAATAATGGTATACTTTATGCAATATATATACAGTACTAGAATCGGAATGATATATTACAACTACACCAAACACATATTGTCATTAATAAATTAATGTTATTCAAGCAAAGATTCGGAAAATCGAACTTAAAAATTGTAACAAGAAAATATAATGGACTATTTTTTTTTTTTTTTTTATAAACTAAAAATATTATGTAATAACTTTACATAAAAGAGCTATTAATGATTATCTTCAACATAAAGTAAATGCCCTCTCTTAAATCCTAATCATTCACTTCTCCCAAATGCCTAGTTGACTTGATTTAAATTCACCAATCAAATTTATAAGAAAGTAAACTTTTAACTAAGGGGTTGTTTGTTTTTTACACTTAACACTTAATAGTGCTGAATTTGACTAATTAAGAGATTTTTGTTTTTTTTTAAGTGGTCAAACCACTTAAAACCACTCAAAAACCATTGACAAAAAAAATTAATATTTTTTGACTTTTCACTTAATACAAAATCACTTAATGATTTATAAATATATTATTCCAAGTTTATCCTTCCTAAAATAATATGTTTCCAAGTTTGTTTTAGTTTTATATTATAAAAATTTCTTTTAATACTTTAATAAACAACATTGAAAAATAAAAACCCTAAACATCTCAACATCAATTTTTTTTTTTTTTTTTTTTTTTATAGCTGGATTACTATATTTCTCTAATTAAATTCTGATAAGAATCTTTATTGATAAAATGTTTATACAATAACTCAGAGACCAAATTGCAAATCAATTTGTTTAAGTATTTGATTATTCTTGTTTAATTATATCAGAAAATATATATTACTTTACAATTTCAATTTTCGTTGTAATAGTAATTTAATTTAAAACCATTTTATTTATTTTTATTTGAATATATAAATTTAATTGACTCTACTATTTTAATTAATCTTATTTTAATTATGAATAAAAATACTATATATATAAGTTACAATTTCAACTTTTATTATAATAGTAATTCAATTTAAGATTATTTTGTTCATTTTTATTTGAACATATAAACTTAATTGATTCTACTATAATAATTAATCTTATTTTAATTATGAATAAAAATATTATATATATATAAGTGTTTTAATATTTGTTAAATAATTTATTACAATTGTTTGTATCATATTAAATAAAATTACACAACAACTAATAGTAAAAGGATATAAATGTCAAATTACTAGTAATCAGATAATTTTAACTTTAAAAAACAAACAAGATTATTATACATTCAGAGGTAAGAAAAGAAAAAACAAACATGTCAATCAGATTTCAGATTTCAGTTACTATTCAGCTTTCAGTCTTCAACAGCACTGTTCAGTCTTCAGATGAAAAAACAAACGACTCCTAAGTGATAATTTCTAACTCATCCATTCATAGCTCAAGTGCCTGGTGTATTTCCTCTTTGATGATAGGAGTTTGAGTCTCATCATATATATTTATTAACATATATAAAATGTTTTTTGCTTATTATAGGAGTAGATATCTTCTAATATTATAAGATGAAGTATATTTTCAAGTAGTATATTGCATTAAATCTGAACAAGTTCCCATAGACCCTTAACCTTTAATTTCATTAAATTTTTTATTACCTTATATATATATGTATATATTGATAATTTTAAAAATGGAATTCCCGAGTTAACAATGAATTAGAAAACGTACTATCTTACAAAAGTAAAAATCTTGATCTAACTTAAAATTAGTAAATACAAAGGATAAAGCAATAGAGAATAGTTAATTTTTTTTTTTTTTTTTAAAAAAGATTCTTTAACTACTCTCCCATTTATTTATTTATTTTTTTTAAATTTAAGAACTACTCTCCCATTTATGGAAAAAAGAAAAATTGAATTATTATCGTTAATGCATATCGACTTGTTAACTGATCATACATTATATGTTGGGTTCGAAGTTTAAATATAAAGTTGAGATCCCTAATATTATTAGTATTAGAGGGACCTATACGCAATCCCATGTTGAATAAATGTCACTTGAATGTTGGGTTAAGTGAGAATGTAATATTATGATTACCCTCTAACAAGTTAGTCTGTAATTAATTGGTTGCAAGCACGTCCCAACAAATGGCATGCAGGTTGAGTTTCTCATTTGCTATGGGGCTCTCATATTTATAGGATTCATCGTATCTTGAATCTGGAACAGGAGTAGAGCAAATGTTGCAACCCTGAAATTGGGGATTTATTTATTTTTTTTGAAATTAACCATAAAATTGGGAATTGTTCCAAAGAACTATAAAATAAAAAAGAAGCCATGTCTCACATCGATTATAAAATTCAAATCTTACCATGCGCATTAACTACCGGTTTATATGAATAACTTCTCCTTTTACTGTGAGAATAATTATAATTTTGGTATATAAGAGTAAACTTTTGGGTTGTACATAGTGTTTAACTCTACAGATCTTAGTAAATCCTAATATTATGGGAGTATATTTTTGGACTACAAATAATTTTTAATCTCAGTAAGCCCTAGTAAACCTTAGTCATTGTGTTACTAAATGTCTAATTTAATTACATTATAATCATATAAAAAATAAATAGTTAAAATTAAAAAGAAATTTTTATTACCTAGAAGGTTTTGATTTTGTAAATTGAATCATATGGAATTCCATGGGTTCAGTAGACGTTGAAGATAAATATAAAACACAATCAAGCAAATTAAGGTACAAATAAAATAAAATTAAATTGACTTTACTCCAATTAACTATAATAAATTATCTATAGCCAGTTTCTTTAACTATTAATGACTTGTTCTTCGAAACTGTTGTATATATAAACATGACGTAATTTTGACGGTGGGTAGGAGAATCCATGGCGTGACCCTACATATGGCTATATCATATGACATAAACTTTGGGGAGACAATCGTTAGACACAGTATCTCAACTGTTTATTTGACTATATTGTTGAACTTTGAATGAATGTACAACATCTAGTTTTAGGAATTCGAAGTATATAGTTCAGTTGCTTAAATTGCTAGAATCAATTAAGTTGTCTTTGTCCATTAAAATTAAACATGATGTTAACTTATAAAACAACTTGAACAACAAATATTGTTTGTGAACCCTCAGACAGGATCAAAAGTCCTTTTTGACTATGATTATTATAATGACCAGCAGGTTTTGGTTCGTTTACCTCTTTCACCATCTCAAATTGGTGCATGTCTTGGTGACATTTTCCATGTCTCGGGTATTAATTAAGTAACTAAACACTTTTCGGAGAAACACCGTTTCGGTTTAAATGTACTGTCATGCACATAGACATAACTGTTAGATATGTAGACATATACGTCATGATGATCAAGTGCCTTAATTTAGGAGCAATCTACCTGCTCCTAAACTATACATAGAAATTTGAGCAAGTCATATATTGTTCAGCAGCTTAATTTGGATAAAAAATTTCAACCGTTCCCCGCGGTTTGAACACTATAAAGAATATCTAAACTATTTGATCCATATATATTATATGCATACATACAATAGGACCTTTAGAAAAAATATATATATGTATATATTCTTTCTAAAGGTCCCATTGTATGTATATATGTATATATTCTTTCTAAAGGTACCATATATATTATATGCATACATACAATGGGACCTTTGGAAAGAATATATATATATATATATATATATATATGCATATATTCTTTCTAAAGGTCCCATTGTGTGTATATAATGCATTTGATCAATATATATATTTATATGATTGGGTTATATGATGAATTATATAAAAATTACCAATGAAGTTTACTGATCAGTCATCATTTGAGGTGTGAAATTTTGAGATTACAAAAAATTATCATATATATCATTATTCTTTTAAAAATAATCTCAAATTCCTATAATTACTAATACTCCCATTAGTTCTTTATTGGAAGTTTAATATTATACGTAGACCGAATATTGATCTAGTGATATAATAATAAATATGTGTGATAAATAATACAGTAACATATCAAATTAAATGTGACTTACACTTGGTGTAAAAGTTCTAAACACAAGTAGTTATATGTGTGAGCTGATTTGCATGTATATGGTTACATAGTGTACACCAAACCACAGCTATATATTAATTATCTGGAGGAATATTATTGGTCATTAACACAAATTATGCATGAACCACATGACGGGTATAATTAATTAATCTTCAGACTCAATAGTTTTTTAAACAACCTTCAAATAACAACGACTAAAAAGTCTAAGCATTTAAAATTGGGTAATGGGAAATCATTCACTTGCTCCAAAAGGCAGAAGCATGGTGTGTCATGACATTTTCCCGCATGTGAAGCTAGATTTCTATACATCTTTTGAGAAAAGATACGAGATTATTAATACATAATACACTAAATAGAATTAATATTTAATCGACAATGGCAGATTATATATGCCACATCACATGGTGTACCACCAACCTCCACATTAGGGTTTTGATCTGAATCGTTGATCGAACCTAATGATTATTCTATTTAGTGTGCATTCATGCTACAATCATTGTTCCAACTTTCTCAAAATATATAACAAAATTTATATGCCTGAGACTGCTTCATTTTATATCTTGAAGAAGAGCTACATTATAGAACTTAACCTAGCTATGAATTTATTTATTTAATTAGTGGGGCTAGAAATGGATCAATAAGAATAAGATAATTATCAACGCATGTCCAGTAGAAGCTTCAACTTGGTTAAAAATAACTAGTAATTAATAAACATATATATGTACATAAAGAACTTTCTATAAAAAATAAATAAATAAATTTAAAAAAAAAAAAACGTAAACAACTTAATTTCTATTACTGAATCCTTATTTAATAAGTTTTGTATCTGATGTTGCTAACATGCATACATGTTTAAACTAAAGTAAGGTTGAGTGTTCGAGTCCCCTTATACATATGGGAATAGTGATTGAACAACCTTTCAACATCAAAGCCAGCTAGTGTGATATGTGTGTGAACGACGAAACGCTTTAGGTTCGCCCGCAACACAGATAGGTACAAGGCTCTCCATCACAATTAGTATAAGAAAACAAAGCAATAACTGGAAAGTAACGTTAGTACTCTTAGACATGATATTTCTATTATGTATAATAGTGTTTAATGATTATAAATTTGATACGGAATAGTTTTTTTAAGCAATGATGTGATAATTAGGTTTCTGCGGGGTATATCTATGGGCACGATGTACAGACAGCAATGAATGAGTGGGAAGCACGATGGGACGCTTATCGTTGAATAAATTCTCTTTTTTTTAACCCTTTTGTTTTTCAATTGATACATAGAGATGAGATATGGTCAAAAAACAAAAATTGAAAGATAAGATAATTAGCGCATATTCTGATAATGTAATTGTGGTTGATGCCTTAACTGGCAAGTAATTTTCAGTGATTCTATCTACGATATAATTCTTGGACTAAAGCTGCCAATCTGTGTAATATTTGTTTCCTGTAATTGTACAATATCTTTTCTTTTCATAGATTTTTCTTTCTCCAATAATTTTTATAAAAATAGTAATATTATATCATTTAAAAAAAAAAACACAAAAACAGTGGCAAACTCTTGACGCCCCTCCAAGTTCTATAAAAAAAAAAAAAATTATTTAGTTCAAATTTCAAACTTTCCCTTAATCCTTATACATAATTTTCTTTTAGATTGTCTTTTATGAGATCTTGACTTTGTATTATTTATTGAATAATGCTACATTTTATTAAAAATTTACTTAATTAATATGACAAACTAATTTGTAGTTGTCACATTAATTTATGATGATATATTGATAATGTGACAATTATACGTAAACTTACCATATCAATATTTAAACAATGAATTTAGATAATTTTTTTGATAGTGTAACATTATTCTTATTTATTTTATTTTCAATCTATTATTTATTTTATTTTCTTTTGCTATTCATCTTCTTCTGCACAACCAACGCTGACATTTTTAATTGTGTCATCAAACCTTGACAATCATTCTTATATTGTAGATTAGTAAATATAGCTTCGTATAGTTATAAAATAGTTCTTATTTTTTGATATTTTCTTATATTTAATAATTTTAGTTTGACATATATCCAATTAATAAATCCTTTCCTAAAATGTGTGTTTGTTACAAGAGATTGGATTAGGTTGGATAGATTCTAGCATAATTTCTTACTTGTTAGTTACAGGTGATTGGATTTCTTCAATTCTATACTACTGATTTATCTCATTATGGAGGAATAAATTTAACACTAGGTTAAATTTATCCCACTAGCACAGGATTTTTTTTTTTTTAAGTTTTTTTTTTTTAATTTTTTTTTTAACTTTTCATTCTTTCTTTATATTATTAATATAAAACATTTAATTTAACTTTAAAATTATTTTTATGACTTTATAAAAATAATAAAAATAATATATTTCAATAATATTTATAAAATAAATATTATCTTAAAAATTAATTTTAAATAGATGTACTTTTCAAAAAATAATTCAATTTTTATTTTATTTTATTTTATTAAAATGATATAATACATAATTATGTTTTGTCCAATCAAATCCCATAATACATCAAACAATGAATAATAATACTTTTAATCCAATACTATTTTGCATCAAACACATTATAAGATTAATTTATCCGATTCATTTTTTATCCAATCTAATCAAATCTCATCAAAATAGTTCAATCCAATCCTCGTGCTAAACGAAGCCAAAACATAAAATTTTAATTTACTACATTTAATTAATAAACCCAAAATCTCAATTTTTTTCATATATTTAATAGTTACTAGTTTTACATACTTAATTGAATTTGCTTATTTATATGAAGATATATATTTTCAATAAAAATTGATAAGGAGATTATAATAAAACGATTTCAAAAGAAGAAGTCTTGTGTAGAAAAATTATAATAATATATAATTTATGTTGTTTTTATTTTCTTAATACTTAACTTAGAACTTTTTAAGTGTATTATTTGATTCATCTTGATTAAGTGCACTATTTGTTTTATTTTATTTGAACTTTACCATGTTACTGAATTTTTATTTATATAAAAAATCATATTTGTTATAATACCCTCTCCCGAGGTTATTACTATATATATGTACGAAATGATGTATTGTGCTGATGTATCCTCTTTGATGAAATAATAAAAAGAATTTTTTAAGTGTTTAGTAGAGAAATTTAATATTTGTAAATTTTTGGAAAAAGTGGAAATAAATTTAAATTATAAAAAGTTGAGGGACATATGAGAAAAATGCAAGATATTTAGAAAGAGTGACAAAATGGTAAATAAAAGGAAAGGATAAAGGCATGGTGGAAAAAGAGAGAATTCTCTAGAATGTGGCAAATTCGTGATTTTATGGAAGTTTAAGGATTAAAGATAAGCTTGACCCACACCTATAAATGGGCGTGTGTAGGTGAGACGGTGAAAAACAGAAAGAGAGAGTGAAGAGAGAAGAAAAATCTACAGAGGAGAGAGAGAGGGAGAAAGGCGTTAGCAGAGCAAGAGAAGAAGAGAGCAGCACCGGTCGAGCTGATTTCTGCTGTCTCTGAAGAGGAAATCGAGCTGTAAAAGGTGAAAACTGATCTAAGAGGAGGATCAAGCCAGATCTAGTAAGGATTGAATGGTAAGGTTTGTTGTTTATAGAGTTCTTTGGTGGGAAGAAGCGTCTCTGAGTATTATTTGAAATTGACGAGGATTTTGTGCATAGATCTAAAGCTGCAGCAGCGAGTTGGTGGAGAAACAAAGTGTGAAGGTTGAGGAAAGATAGGTAAGTAGCTAAGAAAATATGTTAAATTTGAGGTAGTTTGATGGTTGTGTTGGATGATTGAGTTTTGTCGTGGATACTGTTGAGGTTGCGACCTAGGTTGAGATGAGAACTAGTGGTATGTTGTTAAGTATATATTGTGAAATTTAAGTGAAGTTGGGGATGTGCAAATGCTGGTGTGTGTGTGTGTAAATTCTGAAAAAAAGAGTGTTAAGGGTAAAAATACGTGAGCTAAGGCAGGAGCTCGTAAAAAGCGAGCTAAGTAATGCCCCAGCCCGCCTTAATGCCTATTCGAGCTGAACTAAAGCAGAAGCTTGTAAGTACAAGCTAGTTAAAGGTAGTAGTCGTAAGGTGCGAGCTGGGCAGTATTAGGGAGTTGAGCTGAGGTAAAGGATAATAGCTTGCAAAAAGGGATGAGCTGAGCGAGCTCGCTAAGTTAGGAATACCCTCAAATTGGGCTGAGTTGGGTAATGTAAGAGCTTGCATAGGATGAGCTGGACGAGCTGGAGCTCAAGCCCACAACTCGAGCTGGAATGGCAGTAAGCAGTCCATTGTAGTTGGGGTAAGATAGAGAAGATTGAACTGATTTAAGGGACCTACGAGTTAAGTTAAGATTTCTTATGTGACTAAGTGTAGGTGGCGTAACGAACTGTAAAGGAGGTTGCTAAGCAAGAGTGATTCAAGTTTTGGAAAGCAAATAGTGAATGTGCAAAATATTTTTATTAAATAATTTCAGTTTATTATGCAACTATATTTCATAGTTTTTCATTTGTTACTTAGCTTATAAACATCTTTATATCTTAGCATGAGAACTAAATAGTTCATTTACATATGGTATGCTACATATATGACTTTTTTATATAGCAAGAAAGCGAAATAGATTTGAATCATAATAAAAAGAAAAAGTTTTCAAATCTAGCGGACGGCCCGAGCATTTATAGATAGACCTTCTAGTATAGACCCGGCCTGTATACCCCGCGGTGTATGACAAATGTTGGGAGGGTTAGTTCTGCTAACATAAGAGGGATTGAGTTTATCGTGTCTGTCAGTCGCCCTCTACACTTGTGGTATTATCTCGACGCACAGTGAGCGATAATAATTTCCACGTGTATACAAAATATCTTTGTAACTTTGTCACGGTGAGCGATGCTAACCTTTGCGCCATGTGACTCTCCACACTGAGCGGAGTTGGTCTAACCGCTCATGTGGTTGTAGCTTCACTTGGGTTCCATTAGAGCTTTTTAGAAAAGCAAGCATACCTTAAAAGTAGATTTTTAAAATAAAATACTTTTTGAAATATTAAATATTTTTAGTCTTTTAAATAGCTTTTGATACCTTATATAAATTTTATAAAAACCCATGCTTTTAGAAAGAAATAAAATTATTTTTAAGAAAAATGTTTTTAAAATATTTTCGGGAGATAAATTTTAGATATAAACTCATTCGCACTCACTGAGTTATTATACCTCATAAAGTTTTTGTCCTTCAAAAACCTTCCCAAGTGCAGGAACAAGTGATCCAAATACCAGAATACTATGTTTAAACTAGGTGGGCCCTTCGACTGACGACGTAGCTTAGCCTTGTTATATAAAACTTGTGACTTAAGTTTTAATCATGTAATTTATATATTTTCGGATTTATGAACGATTTTTGTAGAATTGTTTATGGATGCATGCACAATTTAGACATTTACTTATATTTATGATAACATTTTAAATTTATATGTTTATGCATCCGAAGAAGTTTGAAATGAAATTTTAAATTGTATGATTTTATATGTTTAGAAAAGGAATAATAGTTACGGGTTCGTTTCACGGTATCCTTTTGGGTCTTGATAGTTAGACTTCAAAAGGGTTACGTGGGGTGCCTGACAGGATCGCTGAATTTGTTAGAGAGAATCTGGGTCGAGTCCCATCATTTGTAATGTTTTTAATTTTTCATTATTATTGTTATTATTTTGTATAAATGGCCCTTCTCATAAAAATTTTTGGGTCCACTATGGTCAAAAGCATAAAAAAAAAAAAAAACTCAAAATCAATATAAATAACGTGACACATGATCATTTGTTTTAACCATATTATTCATTGGTACCCTATGATATATATAATTAAGATAAAGCAGTTGTCATACCGTTTGAATTGATTTTTTTTACTAATTTTTGTTTGTATAGCATCCTTATTTTTATAATATTAAAATATTCATATCAATAAAATTATGACATGTGAATCTGAATAATATCATCCAAAAGTAAATGAAATGACCTTCATATATTATTAATTATACATTCAAAACTATAATTAAAAGTACACATTACTTTTTGGTATAAATGATTGTGCATAACTCCATCCACTATACTGGTGGTGGAGGGTTGATTCCCACTAAGTGCATTTTATTATAAAGATATTCGAGTCGTGCAATGCAAGTAGTAAATTGTTCTTTTTTTTTTAAAGAAAAAAGCCTACAATTAAAAATTAACTTTTTTTTTTTTTAATTACAGAATTAGAATTAACTATTTTCAACTGAATATCAGAACATATGCATTATGATTTTTAGTTGTATTTATCTCCTTTAATGCAACTAATATCAAAGTCTATATCACCAGTTTCTTTTATTCTTCATAACAATTTTTTTATTAAATTTAGGAAAAACTTTAATTCAGTCTTCAAGATTTCGGAAAATATCAAGTTTTTAAAGCTGTTTTGGAAATAGCTATTTTCATTCCTGACATTTTCAAAACTCTTCAAAAAAGTCTAAACTGTTAGTTAACTGACAATCAATAATGATTTTAGATCATTTTTAACAGCTAAAATTTAGAGACATTCTTGATAATTTAATTTGTAAATTTATTATTTTATTAAAATAATTCGATAATTTACATGAAACTAACAACCATCAAAGGTAAAAATATTTTTTTATGCATACTGTTAATGTTAACTGTCAGTTGACTAATAATTTTGGACTTTCTTAAAGAGTTTTTTAAAAGTTAGGAATGAAAAGAGCCATTTTTAAAAGACTATTAAAAACTTGATATTTTTCAAAATCTCAACGATTAAAATAAAGTTTATACTTAAATTTATAATCTTGTGAGCACTAAAAATCTTGGGATCGAATCCAGTTTACGCCAAAAAGAATGGAAAGTTTGGTTAACGTATATCATAATAATTTATTTTCTAAAAAAAAAAAATTAATTATTCTTACATTTGTGGCATTGGATGTTTAGCTACCTACTACTACTCCCTTTTGTTCATTAAAAATAATCAGAATATAATCAAATCAAATTTGCCAAGATAGATTTGCGCGGGGATTTGCATCCATGTGGGTCAAATCTAAAAAATTAAAGATTCCTGAGCGGAAACCAAAATGTTTGGTACTATTGCAACAACCGTATAAATAATCAACTCCATTGAGCATCCAACTTCGGGAGAATTGATCCCTAAACAGTCAAACTTAATCTGTGATCTCTAAAAGTTGTTGATCAAGATCGTCTCCTGTTTTCTCCACCTATTTTTCTGTGTTTCCACTCTCTCTCTCCCTCTCTCTCACGCTCAACAAGTTCAAAACTTAAACACATGCAAAACGCGACAACCTTAAATATAGATTATAGATATGTTTGTTTGTCCAGAAAACCGACAGCATCTAAACTATTAATTAATTAGACAACATTGTTGAATGTCATCTAGTTTCTTGGTAATTAAATTTAATATATTTATAATATTACAAGATTTTCTATTTACTTCTCATTTTAAGGGAATACAGCCACCGTATTGTTAGATGTAAATATTCATTACATATAAATATATATATATATAAATAATGCAATTCTAAAAATCAACTCTAACAAATATGTTTGCAAGAACAACATTGAAACATAATTCTAACACAATGTGCAAAATGATCGCATTCCTCTTGACAACATTAAAATCCATAACTCTAACCCATTGTTTTACTAAAAAAGCACAATATTATCCCTTCTGTGACGGCATATATGTTGTTTCTCTAGAGACAAGCGGTAGACAAGAATTAAACTTTATTTATTTTTTCAACCTAGTTTTAAGAAACCACCTAGTTATGGGTCGAAAACCTTGATATAACCGTATGTCTCAAGTAATGAGCAGGCAAAAGCTATTATATCAAGGCATATATTGTCGTTCCAAAATGATTTACAGCACATCTTGTCGGTCAAAACTATAGTTAATATTAAGGTAAATTATATAATTAATTTGGAAGCAAATAGTCCACCCAATAAGCCTCAGTTAACTAAATTCTTTGACTATTCAATGTTAGATCCTTATATACAATGATTGTCAAATAGGCTCTTTCCTACTTTTTTTTAAAAAAAAAGAAAGATGCCTGGATATCTTCAAGCTCAATTTGAATTTAAAAATACTTTCTAGGTAACTACAAAGTACCAGAAGGATATTATTCCCAAATTAATTGATCTAGTAGACAACTTTAGAATAAATTAAGTACTCTTTGACTAAATATTGCAACATGATCATTTAGAATTCCCCCATGGCAAAATCCTTGACCACCTCAAATAAATAGAAGTACTCAGTGCATTGTTTTGTCGGTCAAGATTTCCATCTAGGTCTGCAGAAAAATAGATACAATTTTCTATATGGAATTGCAGGAAAATTATTGGTGATTAATTAGTATTGTCTTAATACAATTTTTGATATTTTAGCGCTATTTCTCCAAAAATAAATGTACTTT
This sequence comes from Dimocarpus longan, assembly GCA_022984855.1. Taxonomy (NCBI): domain Eukaryota; kingdom Viridiplantae; phylum Streptophyta; class Magnoliopsida; order Sapindales; family Sapindaceae; genus Dimocarpus; species Dimocarpus longan. The sequence goes on from CM041024.1 coordinate 19,650,442, forward strand.
CGTTTTAAAGAAAAACAAATACACACACACATATATCCAAGACCGACTTAAACACTGGTTTGTTGAAAATTCCTATTTAAAAGGAGGTTTGGTCTATGCTTAAAAGGAGAGAAGGTGTCAGGAAACGGAGGGACAGCGAAATTATTAAAGATGAAAAAGATAGGACAATCTGCTACTGCCTAATTGATGAGATTATTGAACCAGCTAGTCCATTGCTTGCTAGTCTTTCTACACTAGAATAGTATGTTCACATGCATGTAATTGATGATATTAGTATCTGGTAGTTCCCTTGCCAGTTGCCATGCATGCATTCAACCTCAGTCACACATTCATGTAATTAGAACTCTACATTTTCCACTTCATATCATGGCATGTCGTCAATGAACAACAAATTACAGCAGCCCAACTCAATTTTGCCACAGCGTACAAACCAAGCTCGTGGTCCTCTCTTTCTTCATTTCCTTTACTGTGTGAATGATAGCTCAGTATCAACTACTTGTTCATATGTATTTCTTCAAGGAATATATAGCTAGAAATATCTTTGATATATAAACCACACTTAGATCGAGCTTTAATTATTATTTGAAACCAGAAGAAGAAATATGTTCATGGTGTACATGAACCGGAGCTTGAGTCTTCTACTTTCTTTAGTTGGCTTTTTGTGGTTGAGGCAACATTTGCTCAAATAAGTGGAATAACCTTTACTCTTTTGATATACTTTCTTTATCATCAATGGGACCCATCAAAGAAAATATATGTTATACAAGAGCATTATTAATATTTATATTTTTTAGCTAATTTATTCAATCAATGAATTTTATAAATGTAAAGACATTTTAATTTAAAAATTTATACTAAGTTGCTATATCGGGTGAAAACCATATGAAATAACGCTTTAAAATTGAGTACTTGTTTGATTAATACCAAAGATCTGAGTTGAGTTTTATTAGCATTTTCTTGAGTGAAAAGATAATAATACCATTCATTAAAACAATAATAATAAAAAACTTTTCATCAATCTTCAACAACCTCCATGACTGCCATCGATTAGACCAACAACCTCTATTTCATCAACCCTTCAGCAAACCTCCATGGTTGCCACCGTGCTAACCCGATCAGACCACACTAGCCATCGAAGTTGATCTCTGAAATCAACCATCTTCGTCATCAGCCCACTATAAATCTATTGAGTCAATCATCTAAGTCCATCGTCATCGGAGTCAATCCACCTTCATCGTCAAGTTCGCTCATTCATCTATTTCATCAACACAGGCTCATCGAAGAGATTAATTTGCCAACATAAGCTCTATTTGTGAACACAAGAACAAAGCTTGTGTTTGTTAGCCAACTAAGTTTGCGAACACAAGCTTCAATGTTCATCATTGCTTGAAGAACAATAATGTTCCTGATTATTTCAGTGATTTCTAAGTTTAAATCCCCTTATTCAATCTTCAATCTCTCCAATTTTTTTTTTTTCAATTTTCTTATTCAATTTGGTGCGAACCATATGGTTCAAAGCCTAGATGTTTTTAAAACAACATCTTCAGTCACTCTGGCATTCGATTTGGTGACCAGATCAATTTTTTTTTTTTTTTAATTTTTTGTTTTGTTTTAATTTAACTAAAATGAAAATAAAATGATTAGGGTATTTTGGTCTTTGTATGAATTCTATGACAGTTAATTGTTGTTCTTTTTGACAGGGGGACCAATTTGATAAATTTATCAAATTTTAAGGATGATGGAGATTAAAAATAATTAGTGAGTAAAAATATAATATTTTCCAGCTAAAATTTAGGGGGTAAAGTGAAATTTTTCCTATATTACTAAAACTTTTCTAAAATGTAATAAATGAAAAAAAAATTATAAGTTTTAAAAAATTTAGGAGGGGCACGTGTCTCCCCTCCTAATGCATTGGGTCAACCTGTGTGTGTATATATATATATATATATAAATATAAAATTCTATATTATTAGGGTTTTGATATACATAATTGATCATAAACCCATTATTCTACAAGGGAATTTTTATATGATTACTTCTCATGAAAAATGGCCAAAAAGAAAGAAAACTGCTCCAAATCGGGTCATTTTTTTGAACGAACCTTTGCATTATTCAAGGTCAGAGAGAGTGTGTTTAAAATGATGAAAACTCTGAATATTCATATATGGGTACAGGGATTGATAATTGACAGCTAATGATTGCGGTCTCCACATACATACACTTACATCATCAAAGTGGTTAATTAGGGTTTTAAGTTCTAAAGGTCCAAATGAGAATGGTTTTTCAAAGACCAATTGGTGTTTAATTGAAGACCTAATTATCAAGCAGGACTTTTAATGGATGATATGATATGCGTCAATATGGTAAAATTGAATTTTGTTATATGAGAAAAGACCATATCGTATATTATATACTTACAATTGATCAACTAATTACTATTATGATATGTGGCATTAATTGGATTATAGATTTCTAAATGTAGAATTCAATAGTGATAAGTGTTGGAATGTTTGGTATAAATACATATATATATTTGAAGTACCGTATGTGATGGGAATGATTCGAACCTAAGTGATTGCATGTCACATTGAATAATCACTTTCTGTCACTAAGCCGTAATTTTGCAAAATTAATTGGTTTTATATTCAGTATAAAATTTAGCAGACCGACCAATATGGATGATGAGGACCATCATGTTTCACTATGGCCCAAAACAAATTTAACTGAGTGTGATCTTTTAAACGTGCCTCGAGTTTTCCGAATACACCTATTGAATAATTTCTTCAATCTATTATACGTTTTTCAAAAAAAAAAAAAAAAAGAAGTATTTATCTATTCTTTGTTAGAAAGTAAGATAGCAGACATGTCAATATAAGTAGTCATTCGCAATGTCTTCAATGATCTCTAGATTTTACTTGTTAACATAAAAGTTTGCTTATCAGCAAAAATAGTAAGAAACTGAATTGACCAATAAATAATGTTCTAGTTATCACAAATTCACAATAGCAATCATGATTCTGCCCATGGTTTTAACAATAATAGTCTCCGGTGTTAGCTCTTATATTTTTCTAATTTAAAAGTAGCAGGTGGCATAACCATATATATATATATATAAAACAAACTTTGAATATTCATATTAGTCGATTAACTTTGAAATTCTTGCTTAGCTATATAATTAGTCCTGGGAAGTGATTAACATTAATCCCTTAGCGTTGGTTGTTGAATAGAGGACTCCTCTTTGTTCTTCATTTTCTACTTTAGCAACTTTAGCAACTTTAGCAACTAGTCTCTTAGCACATGTATTTGATTTGATGACGATGACACGTTTACAATTTGTGGAAATCTCTCTCTTTTCAATTTTTTTTTTTTGTTTTTAGTTCCACTAGGGTTGTAGCCTTCTATGCATTGCTTGCCTAAAATTTCTTTTTTTTTTTTTACCCAAAAAAAAAAAAGAAAAAAATATCTAAAATTTCAATTTAGCAAAAAAAAAAAAAAATCATCTCTCCGTTGTGTAGTTATACTTTTTGATTGCTTAGGAGTAAAAACATAAGAATTAAGCAAATTTTCCCCCTCCATACCGGTACAAGTTGTCTATAATATCATAAAGGGATTAGTGAGGGCTTTCTCGAGGGGTGTTATGTATTTTTTTTTTAAAGAACAGAAGCAGAATAGTAAGAGGAGAAGGAACAGGTCGGAGTTGGGAATAATTTTCTGCATAAATTCATTCAGCAATGACCAAGCTACTATATAGCCTGTATTACTCTAGAACTGATTACATGACAATGGAAACAGACATTGTGCAACACAACTGCACGACACAACCACTATCGAAAGTAAAGGACACACACTTAATTGCATCTAACTTCTAACTGAAACGTAACTCCACTAACAACGCAAGATGACCAAGTCTTCAACATGGTTTCGCTCGCCATGCAGTTGGTTTTGTTGCCATGCAGACCAGCAACTAATGCATACTCCTATCACTCCTCTCCCCTCGAAAAATCCTTGTCTTCAAAGATGAATCTCTTTCTCTAGAATTCGATAGGGCCTAAAAAACCGAGGAGCGAGCTTGAGTGACTCCCGAAATGCCACTGTTGACTGGCGATAAGGTTGTAACTTAAGATAAACGTCTCCAACTTCAAAATGTATCTCTCGATGATATTGATCGGCATGACTTTTCATTCGATCACGTGCCTGCAACAAGTGCTTTCATAAGTCACGCAAAATTGTCTCCCTGTCGTGAAGATGGTCATCCACTGCTTGGACTCGAGCGAATGTATGAAAGCAGGTTCGGATGAGTAGTGCAACCGACGGCCTCAAAGGAGTTGTTCCAGGACTGGATGCTTCATGGGCACAAAGTGAGCGTAGTTCCTCAGTCTGTCGACGACCACCATCACACCTGTGCAGCCATGAGAAGGGGGCAGTCCTTAGATAAATTCCATAGAAATCGCCGCCCAAATTCGCTCTGGAACCGGAAGAGGTTGTAGGAGTCCTGCTGGTCTCGAACAGTCGTGTTTTGTATTGTTGGCAAATAGTGCAGTCTGAGGAAACTCTTCTACTTTCTGCTGCATATTGGGCCACATAAGACGACGGACTAAACTTGATCCGGCCCAAAGGCTTGTGGAACCCAAAATGGCCCCCAATGGATGATGAGTGCCCATTTGAAAGAATAGAGGGAATTAAAGTATAGTTAGGTTTCAAATATCAAACTTAAGTTTGCAAATTATTTTTTATTTATTGAATATTAGTTTAAATCATGAATTAAGCACCCAAAAGTGTGTTTTTTATATATATATATTTCATGTTTCAAAAAAGATATTATTAATTTTTTCTTCAAAATTGACCCAAAAATATACATTGATATAACTGAATATTTGGCATTCCGTCTCTTGGTTGAAACAAAACCTATAATTTCTCATATTATAGTCATATTGATAACTTGTAAATAAAATGAGATAATACACAATAGTAAGATAGTGAACTAAACATAAAAGAGATAGAAAGAGAAATTCCCAAAATTTGAGAGACTTTATGCATTTATCTTTGAATGAGTACATTATTTGGAAGTTTAATTTCTTTTATACTGAAATAATGAGGAGTTTAACTATTTAATTTTACAAATGTGAGTTATATAATCTCTTAGGACAGTTAACTGTGTACGTTTTCATCTATCAAGAGGTTAGGGATTTCATCCCACCAAACGAATATTACAATTTGCATGGATAGTTTTATTTTCTGATCATAAAATTAATTATCTCATGTTAATAATAGTAGATACTAGACTATGTAAGTTTTTTATCTCAATCAATTCCAATAAATTTCTAATCCATTCAATATTAAAAAAAAAAAAAAAAATTACTAACGTGGGATAATCATGGTAAGTTTATTAAGTTTGAAATATTCAATTTAATGGATGTCGAACAAGCACACTTAATTAGCTTTTTTACAAATTTTTTATTGATAAATTTTTAAATTCTTAAAGTACATTCATAAAACACATTTTCACACAATCTTATATACTATAAAGATTATATTACCATATCTATTTGGTTTATATATCAAGAATTGAAATAGATTTATCCTCTTTTAGCTCTAGTGGATGTACACATTTTCATTTACTTTAGTACTGAAAGTTCAAATCTCACTATGCACATTTTATAAACATGTGTAGGGATTTTTTTTCTCTTATTGTAAGAATAAATATCTTCCAAAAGTTAGATGTTTGAACCGTACAAGTAATGATTGATCTCAATAAATCAAAATTATATATCATGACCTCAAAAATGTATAGTAATTAATTACAATAAATTCCAGCAGCTCTCTGATTTGTTCGTGTTAGTTTTGCAATAATGAATAAAAATTTTATACTAATGCTTTAAAAAATAATTTTTTTAATTAAATTTTTTTAATCACATGTGAAGAGTACCATAATATAATTGAAATTGGTTGGGTTGAAGATGATGTAACTGCCTGCATCGCATAATTTGGCCTATGGCTTGCTTTAAGGTTATTAATGACGACTTCGTCTTTATAGTCATCTCGCACTACTTCATTTTTATTTTGCCGACCTTCCAATGAGTAAATAATTGCTGACAAGCATCAAGTTGCATGATACAGACCACAAAAAATATTGATATGCTCAACTATTTTAAAAAAAGCTAATTCAAAATTTAAAATATGTTTATATAAAGATTTGAATAATTCAAAGACAATAACATATAACACATTAATAAGTTTATAATATTGTTTTATATGTTATTATAAATATCACAATCGGGGACTTGGACTATAAAGTTTGAAAGAGACAATTGTGGACTTGGACTATAAGTTTTATATGTCATTATTATAAAAAACCTTTCTAAACCATAAGTTTAAAAGAGACAATCATGACCAACCATCCTTGGACTTGGTGGTATGTTGCGTATGTGCATGTATCTTGCTTGTCTAAAGTTCAAGGGGCTGGTAATTCCACAAAGAGACAATCGTGGACTTGGACAATACAAGCATAATCGCTCAAGTCTTTTTATATCATATAGATCGTTTTGGTCCTCAACTTTAATAGTTGTTAAACATTTGTCAAAAATCATAATAATAATAATAATAATTGTCAAACAAGTGCATGCGTGAATACTTTAGAGGCATGTTTGGCACGTTAGAATAAGAGTGAGTTTGGGATTAAAAATATTTCAAACTTTCAAATACTGCATTTGGGATGCAATTGGATAACAATGGGTTTGAGATTCAAAACATCCAAACCTCTCCCATTTCCTAATCTAACAAGACTCTTCATTTCCAACCAAAATTGTGGGTTTTGGTATTTAAAAAAAAAAAAAAATGGTGGGTTTTGGTGGGAATAAGATTTCTCAATTTCCATCTTCTTTCTTCTCTCCCATACCTCCATCTATCTCTTTTTCTCTCACCTTCCCTCCAAGCATCACACCTTCATAGTGACTTTCTACCTTTTCTTTTTCTTTCATTTTTTTTTTTCATTTTTGCTTTTTAAATGGGGTTGGGTTTTGGGTTCGATGAACCCAGAACCATATGATTCTAGGTTTCATCGAAGGTTCTAGATTCGATAAACTCCTATTCTAATTTTTTTTTTTTTGAAACTCATGTATTTTTGTTGTTGTTATTGTTAATGTTGTTGATGATATTGTTGTGGAAGATGATGAAGTTGATAAAACAGATGATTGATGATGTTGAAGACAATGGAAATCCACCAAATTGGATCTCCACTATCTAATCTGGTGGACGGTGGAGATTTAATCTAGTGGATCTCCATTTTTTTATTCAAATTTTTTAAAGAATTTTTTAAAATTAATTTTAAGTATATTATAAAATATTTAAATTAATTTTATTCTAATTCAATCTCAACATATACTTAACATAATACGGTATAATTTTAATCCAATCCCAAGTTTTACTAAACGTGGGACAATAATTTTGTGATGCAATCCAATCCAATCAATTTTATTTTAATCCCGTAGACCAAACATAGCCTAGAAGAAAGTATATGCCATTTTGACCTTAAAATTACTTTATTTGATTAAGTGATATCATTAAGATTATATCATGTGATGATAATAAATGTTTAACTTGGAAATTTATCAGGATTTGTCGAGTGATCTGAAAATCTACTCTCATATAATCAAAATAGATTTAGAGCATCTCCAATATGACTATCCATTTGGGTTGAATATTTTGTCACATAAAATGGATAGATAATGAGACTAAAACCCTTCTCCAGTATAATTATCTAACCCAAACATAGGGTTGATGTGACAAAATTCTTTTTAAAGAATATAGTGATGAATTTCTCAATTGAGGAACCGATTTCTCATTTTTTCCAATCAATCGAAATATACGAAGATTTATCTCACTCTTTTTCCTCTTAATTATAAAATATAAAAGGAGAAAGAGAAAGACACATATTTTATTTTGATTGGTTAAATATTGATGCATATTTTTCTTTTAGTAAGGGTGCATATATTGCCATCCAAAATTATGATTCACACACTCAAATTTTATTATAAAAGTTTATTATGAAATTAATTTAAAACAAAATGACCATTATAGGCAATCTAATTAAAATAAATTAATTAAAATACTTTCCATATATAATCTTTTGTAATATGTTTAAACTCTAATTTAAGATTTAAATAATTGAATTAAAATACTTCTTGCACTCATCAATTTACCCTAATATATAAAACCCTAAATTTGAAATCTTACTATAGAAGAAGTACATGATTATCACAATTTTTTTCAAAAGAAAATTAAAAAAACAAATTGGAGACTAAAGTTGTAAGAACTTGCTTTCTTGTTGTTTAGTTGATTCCAAAAGCATTAATCAATATAGTAAAGAACAACAAAAAAATAATTCAATACATTCATAAATATTCTAGCTCTAAAAAATATTTAATTTTTTTCCTTTGTACTTTAATTTAGGATTGATGTTTTCAATAATATTAAAAAAAAAATTATTACATGTGTATTTGCATTGGCTAATCAATTTTGACTAATGAGTATACCATTTACAAATCATGTGAACTAAAATAAAGGTAAAATTAGTGATTCAAAACTTGCAAATTGATCTTGAGAAATATAGAATTAAAGTTTTCTATAAAATAGAGAAAAAATTATGAGAAGATTTTATTTATTTATTTGAAGTGTAAAGAGTAGTTTAAACTTAAATTTGGGTATACTAAGAGCATCTCCAATGTAAATGTGGATTGTATTTTTTTAAAAAATAAACATATCATCGATATTAAGGAAATATGCATCTTACGTGATATAAACATGGATTGATAGATGTTAACGTCGGAAAGCGATTTCCTTAGTCAACGAGGTTGTTTTGGGGCTTAAGCTACAATTTCACGTGGTAAATGGATTGCATGCAAAATAAAAGAAATGAGAATGAGGGATCAAAGGCGAGGAGAAGAGACACGAAGGATTTTTAGAGTGGTTCGGCTCAAAAAGATACCTACGTCCACTGTTCACTCTCTCACTATTTTGACAGAGTAACGACACTCAGAATCGGGGAACCCACTTTACGATGAAATTCATCCCCTATTTATAGAGAAAGGGGACATGCTGCAGTAAAACAGAATAAGACAAAAGTAAACAGTTAACTACAGTTACAATGATAGACAGCATTTAATACGTTGGAATCTCAATTAATGCGGCTGACAGTGCATTAAATACGATCGAAAATACATTTAATGCGACCGAATCCGTCGCATCCGAGGTCTGCCCAAGGGAGATTTCTGGTGACTGGCTCGGATATGTCATGATGGGCTATCGAGATCTTGATCACAGCTTCTGGTGGATATAGCGTGCATGGCACGTCTTGGAACTGTACTTGCATGGCGCTATTGACTTCTGTTGACTTGGGACTCTTAGGAGCAAGGTGGTGATGGATCTTCCAGCAGACGAAATGCCAAGTCAGTTAGGAGAATAAATAAATTTCTGATAAGTCTGGCTACCTGGAGAGTCGAGGAGGCGGATTATGAATCAACACGTCCGCAGCTGGTCACGACAGGAGGCGGGCAATATCGCAAGTGAAAGAACCGGTATACGGCCACGCTCAGGGATTAGCAATTAATTTAGTCGGATTATCTTGAGCGAGGAGGACCTGTTGAACGTTTCTGATGGATGGTTCCTCTTGGCGGAGATCTCGCACGGACAGAATCGACGAATAGGCAGGCGGTCAATCATGGCGGATAATCTGGCGAGCAGGCTTAGCGGACATGGCCAGCGGTCAGACTGAACGAACAGAACTGACGGAAAGACTGACGTTCAGGATGGCGGATGGAGATAGCGGTAGGAGTCAGCGTTTAGAATTGGCGTCTGCGGTCAGAACCAACTGTCAGTCTTGGTGCTTTAAAGAGGACCAGGAGCCATAAATCTCAGGGTGAACAGAATAGGCGGGAACAGTTACAAGATGGAGGCGGTTACAGTACCTTTTAAATTTCGCTTTATTGCCAGGCCACGTGGAGCTTCCCTAGACAGCAGTTACAGGTCACACCAAGCGTCGTGCGTATTTAATGCACGTCTCTCAACTGACACGCTGCATGATGACAAAATTTCGGGAATCACGCCACGTCGTCAGATTGGGGCTGGTTATATAGCTGTCTTGATCCAACGGCTGGGGCTCAATTATTTTAAACAGAGAAACGACGCCCCACTTCCTTTTTCTTCCGGCATTTTCAAGAATTACAGACACCTTCATCACTTTCTTTCTCTGCTTTGATTTTTCATCTCCGTTCAACAGTCTTCGTCCGCAACTTCTGGTCACCACCATATTCAAGGTAAGGCTCTTTCTCCCTGCTCACATCGTTCTCATTGTTGCTGTTTTTTATTCTCTACGTAGTACCTGCTTTCTTGAGAGTCTGGACCAGTTAGGGCGGATAGTCTCCGTATTGTCTTTGGTCTGGTAGAGTCTAGTAATAGTTTGGGGTAATTTACTCGCTTCATTTCCTTTCTTTCCTCAATCATGGGGGGGAGGGGGTGGAGTTTTACTAAATGATGCCCTTATCTCCCCCTTCATGGCTTCCTAGGCGTACGGTTTGACGCTTAGACTTAGTAGGCTTAGGCTTCTTTTATTCTTTGAGTCTGGTTGGCTGTCAGCGGCCTAACTGGCTGTTTCTTTTGTAGATGTCAAGTCGTGGACTCCGATACCGTCGAGTCATGTCTAGCGAAGAAAACTCTGAGGGGGATCTTCTCAACATGACCGGGACTCTTCGAGCGCGACTGCTTAGGGCAGTGGGGATGCGCCGAGTTCCTCTGGGCGAGGGGAAACTTTTGCTTATCAGACCTTCTATCAACATGACTCCCAGATGACTCTTGATGAGCTTAAGACCGTGGTCGAGGCATACCACTTCCCTTCCGGGTGTCGCGTCATGGTTCTTGCTCATCGCGACCATACGGCTGATCCCCTTGATGGGTTCATAGCGATCAGCCGCTAACATGTGAAATCTGGGTTTAGGTTCCCAGTTTCCTCATACTTGGTTAACCTGCTGAATGACTTGGAACTAGCCCCCTTCCGACTGACACCAAACTCTTATGCTTAGATAACCACCCTGGCCTACATCTTTCTAAAAACCGGCCTTCCGCCACCAACTTCGAACATAATCAAGAGCCTTTTCTTCTTTAAGTCCACTACCAGTCCTCACGCCACAAAACGAGACGACATTTACTACATAACCGCTCAGAACTCCCCCTACAAGGCGCTTCTGCCACAGAAAATTGGCAAATCAAATGTAGGGGATTATAAATCTCGATGGTTTTATGCTTCCTGTCTGTCCCTGCAAAAATTTATAAATTTCGGCTTTAACGACAGTCCTGGTGAGCATATTTCTGCTCGTTACTGGAGCGCATACATATAAATACCCTCATGCCCTATTATTACTGACATTTTCTCTTCTTGTATGCAGCTTTCATCAAGGGGTCGGTCAATCTTTCAGACGAGGAAACAAAGGCGCTCAAAAGGTTCGCCGAGGTGAAGGATCCCGAGGACGATTATTTTCCATCGAGCTTTTTCTTGGAAAAATACGGGCTCGCGCCTAAGACAGGGACCAAGCCTCTGAAATTGGCTTTGGACGTCGGAGTGCGAAAGGGTCGGGAAGTTGAATTTGTCTTTGCAGGACCTGGAGAAGGCACTTCTGCTCCAGTCCCCAAGAAACCCAAGACAATGGTGAACCTTGAAATGACTTCCCCCGCCCTCACCAACAGCTGAAACAGGGGACCTGAGGTGGAGATAACGGGCTCGAAAGAGCCCCCAGCGCAGGCTGCAGATCCTCTGGACACAGTGGTCGAGCCGTCCACCAAAAGGTCAATAATGAAGTTTAAAAGCGTGGCGAAGAAGATCGTGAAGCAGATACCTCCACCAAAAGGTGCTGTTGGGAAGGGAATTTCAACTTCTGGGGATGAGTTGGCTAGCCCCTCGGAGGCCGAAGGAGATGACGAGGAGACCATGGAACCCCCCGCTAAGCGTCTGAGATCCAAAGGCAAGGGCAAAGCGGCCATGACAGGAGGAACTGATGGAGGACCAACCCCTGAGGCTAATGCAAGGGAATACTTCGATGACTTGCTGAACCGGCTGCCACTATTATTGGGTCCTGATAAGCCGGATGTCTATCAGAAACACATTCGCGGTGACTAACTGGTCGACTATGCTGCACGCTGCAATGTGCTTGTAAGTCATGTTCCTTACTTTGTAATCACATTTCACACCCATATATATCGCTAATATGCTATCTTTTCAGGCTTTGCTGGCTATGATGAAGATGCGTCGGGACTTCCCCGACCTGGCAGAAGAAAAGACTGCTCTTGAGGAGACGAACAGGAATTTGGAGGCGGAGAACAAGAAATTCAAGGAGGAATCTGAGGCTGATAAGAAAACTATTCGCGAGCTTGAGCATAAACTTAAGGATGCGGAGAAGACCGCGGAGAATAAGAAGAAGCTTCAGTTTGCTGCTTCCTCCTCGCTCGCGAAAACCACCGAAGACGTAAACAAGATCACCCACGAGGCCATTCTTTAGAAGAAGCGGGCTGATGATGCCGAGAAAACTAATGAGATGACGCTGAAGGATCTGACCGTGGTGAGGGATAAGCTTGCTCAGGTACGGGAGGAGTATCGCAAGTCAGACCTCCCGGCTAGACAAGCTTGGAAGGGAGGCAACTGATAAGACGAGTAGCAAGTTCCTGTATACTTTATGGCTGCATCATCCTGAGCTAGATTTCTCATTCTTTGGGAAGGAGGTAGTGGAGGAAGTGAAGAAGTACGCGGCTCGTGCTGCCAGAGACGCCCAAATAAAGGCCGTACAAGCTATTCAGCGGGATGTAATTTTCGCTGCTCAGAAGAAAGGTTCTGGGTCTTCATCTGCTCAAACCGGTGTTCCATCGACCCAGGGCGGCTCTTCTTCAGCTCCTCAAAGATTGGCCAAGGCAAGACTCATCTTCACAAGGAGCCCTCAGCAAGCAAGGCCCGACAGATATTCCCGTCAGCTCTTCAAAGGACCCTACGGATACTCCTGTCAGCTCCTCGAAAGCCCCCATGGATAAATAACTTCGATATTTTCCCTTGCTGCCAGTAGGGCTTATCTTTAGACATCGATGTCATAGCAATTATTATTTCTGTCTTGTTTTTGGAACAATTTGTAGTTATTAATTCCATTTCGCTTCGTGAGATTTGTGTTAATTTGCTCTGTTGCTTTCTCATCTTCATATATATGTGTAATCAGAGTAGATTACAAACTGGCATACCCTTTGGGAGGGGGGTATAACGAAGAAGGTAGCCCTTCGGGTCGTGGATGCTTTCCAGTAGATGACCCTCAATACCAATAATAACCTGAGGGACGGAAAAGAATCCCCGAAGATAGATACATAACTTGACCTCCACTGTTGATTAAATACCACCAGATTAGGAGTAATAGGCCGATTGGCTTTCTTACAGAAATTAATCCAGCCAATGAATAAGTAAATTTGTCTGATGCCATCAGGTGGACGTGATACATCCAATATATGCATATACACAATATGAGGCAATATAGATGATGAGAAATGTGCTGGGGAAGAGAAGAAACCAGACGAAGAATAAGCGGGCTGTTAACGTGCTTTTCTGACCGCTGTCGGAGTTGATGAATGGTTACGCTCAGAAGGTAGGGGTCTGAGCATATACAACCAACCGCGCTCACAAAGTTAAGACCTAAGTTATACGGTACGATGATCTTCTCCAGCTGCACTCACAAGATTAAGCCTGAGCATCTACAGCGAGAATTGTGGAGATTGAAACCTCGACTACGCTCACAAGGCCGTAGCCTGAGCATTTACAACGTGATGAAATGAACCTCTCCAGCTGCGCTCACAAGGTTAAACATGAGCATCTACAGCGAGAGTTGTGGAAATTGAAACCTTGGCTGCGCTCACAAGGCGGTAGCCTGAGCATTTACAACGTAATGAAATGAACCTCTCCAGCTACGCTCACAAGGTTAAACCTGAGCATCTACAGCGAAAGTTATGGAGGTTGAAACCTCGGCTGCGCTCACAAGGCCGTAGCCTGAGCATTTACAGCATAATAAAATGAACCTCTCCAGCTGCCCTCACAAGTTTAAACCTAAGCATCTACAGCGAGAGTTGAACCGAGTGTCACTTCGATGGAGCCCTTTATTCTTTGTTCACGTGCGAATGTAAAGGGGGAGGCCAATCAACGAGTGGAGATTAGGTGCGCAGGCTCGTGACCGTTTTAGCCTCTTTTGCCTCGTGGGGCAATTAGATGTTAGAGCTTTATGTTGACGCTCTGCCGTTTACGGTGATGTACCTTAAATAAGAACATACACGAGCGTTTTATGTTAGCAATAATTTATAATAATTAATGGATAATTCTCATTATATTTGTACACGGTTCGTTTTACATATGTAACGCTCGGCAATCGTAAACAATTTCAGGTGTAATATGTCCTTAGATGAATTGCGTTCCAAGCCCTTAGTAGCATTGCCCCGTTCATGTCCGCCAGGTGGTAGGCTCCATTTTTCAGGCTTTCGTGGACCACGTAAGGTCCTTCCCAGTTTGGTTCTAGTACTCCTTCACTTGCTTTGCGAGCACCAGGTAGGACTTCTCGTAAGACAAGGTCACCTAGTTTGAATTGACGTACCCGGACCCTTTTGTCGTAATGTTTGGCCATCTTCTGCTGGTAGATGGCCATCTTGAGGAGAGCAGCTTCCCTTGACTCTTCAAGTAAGTCTGTACTGGCAGCCAAGAGCTGATTGTTGTCATCAGGGTTGAAGCTTGCCCTTCGGTAACTGTAGACTTCAAATTCTGTCGGAATCATGGCCTCAGACCCATAGACCATTGAGAAAAGGGTTTCTCTTGTAGTGCTGCAGGCGGTAGTGCGGTAGGCCCATAACACCTTCTGTAACTCATCAACCCATGCTCCATTTCTAGCCTCAAGCTTAGTCTTCAGGATCTGTTTGATGATTTTATTGATCGTTTCCACCTGACCGTTAGCTTGCGGGTGGTCGACTGTTGAGAAGCTTTTGACGATGTCAAGACTACTGCAGAACTCCTAAAATTGTTTACTTGTGAACTGGGTCCCATTATCTATCACCAACTACTGGGGAATGCCGAACCTGCAGATTATGTTATCCCACACGAACTTTTCAATCTTCGTCGTGGAGATCTCGGTCAGTTCCTTTGCCTCTGCCCATTTGGTGAAGTAATCGACGGCCACGACGGCGTATTTGCACCTCGCGCGACCCACTGGGAGAGGTCCAATCAGGTCTATGCCCCAGATGGCAAAGGGCCACGGGTTGATCATCTGTCGGAGATAAGTCGGAGGCGCCCGGGGAATTTTAGAAAACCTCTGACACTTATCACACTTCCTTACCATATCAACGGCGTCCTTTTTCATGGTCGGCCAGTAGAATCCTTATCTGAGCGCTTTCTGGGCTAAGGAGAGTCCTCCAGCATGGTTACCACAATGCCCTTCATGTATGTCTCTCATTAACGCGGTGCACTCCGGTTCATCCATACACCTGAGCAGGGGGGCTGAGAGGCCCATTTTATAAAGAACATCGTCGTATATATAGTACCTTGCTGCCCTTATGCGTACACGGCGAGCCTCCATTTTATCTTTTGGAAGCTTTCCTTTCTGCAGGTAATCAACCAGCTGGCTCATCCATGATCCAGCCGCCACTGTCAATGCCATCACTTCCACGCCGGATTTAGTACTTGGTTTAGGCAAAAACTCCACAGGTATGTTTTCGGTGCAGACTGTATCTTGAGCGATCGCCAGACGAGCCAGTGCATCTGCATGAGAGTTCTGGGCGCGCGGGATCTGGTTCAACTCGAATGTCTCGAAAGCCCCCTGTAACCTCTGAACCTCCTATAGATAGGCTGCCATTTTTTATCCCTTGGCTTGATATTCACTTTTTATTTGGCAGACCACCAACTGCAAATCGCTGAATATTCTAAGCCGCTTAACCTGCATCTTTCTGGCTAGGCGAAGTCCTGCCAGCAGTGCTTTATACTCCGCCTCATTATTAGTCGCTCTGAAGCCAAACTTAAGGGCACAGAGAAACTTACCCTCGTCAGGGTTGATAAACAGGATTCCGGCCCCCGCGCTTTTTTCACAGGAGGAATCGTCCATAAAGAGTTCCCAATACGGTCCTTCAGAAGTTTCAACTTAGTCGTCCACGGGTCCGGTAAACTCAGCAATAAAATCCGCCAGTGCTTGCCCCTTAATCACTGGTCTTGGCTTGAACTCGATATCATACTGGGCAACTTCAATAGCCTATTTGATGAGTCGGCCGAAGGTATTTCGCTTCTGAAAGATTTGCTTTAATGGATACCTGGTCAAGACTTCGATTTTGTACGCTTGGAAGTAAAGACGCAGCTTTCTGGACGCCATTATCAGACAGTAAGCCAGTAGCTCCATCAGGGTGTATCTGGTTTCCGCCTCTACCAACTTCTTGCTGACATAGTAAACCAAGACCTGTGCTCCATTTTCTTCCTGCCTTGTCAGGGCCACGCTTAGAGCATGCTGGGATACCCTCAGGTAGACGGTCAGAGTTTCGCCTTCTTTTGGTTTGGTTAGCAGCGGGGCGTGCCCTATATATTCCTTCAATTGTATGAAGGCAGCTTCGCACTCGTCAGTCCACTTAAAATTCCTGGCCTTCTTCAGCACCTCAAAGAATGGAGCACACCTATCGAAGGCTTTAAATACGAATCTGCTTAAGGCCGCTATCTGGCCGTTCAAACTTTGAATCTCCTTCACGTTGTTTGGCGATCTCATGTCCAGCAGAGCTTGGATTTTCTCTGGGTTGGCTTTCATTCCCTGTTGTTCACAATGAAACCCAAAAATTTACCTGAGGAAACCCCGAAAGAACACTTAAGGGGGTTGAGCTTCATCTGATACTTCCTCAAGATCTGGAACATTCCTTCAAGGTCCTGGACATGATCAGCAGCTCTCTCAGATTTGACGAGCATGTCATCCATGTATACTTCCATACTCTCCCCAATTAGCTCCTCAAACATCTTGTTCACTAATCTCTGGTAGATAGTTCCTGCATTTTTCAGACCGAAGGGCATTACCTTGTAGTAGTATAGCCCCCGGTCGGTTGTGAACGATGTACACTCCTCGTCGTTGGGGTCCATGGGGATTTGGTTGTAGCCTGAGTAAGCATCCATGAAGCTAAGGAGTTCATGTCCTGCTGTCATGTTCACCAGATCGATTCTGGGCAAGGGGAAGCTGTCTTTTGGGCAAGCCTTATTCAGATCTGTGAAGTCTATGCATGTCCTCCACTTTCCGTTCTTCTTCTTTACCAGCACGGGGTTAGCTACCCATTCTGGGTATTGGACTTCTCGGATGAATTTGTTAGCCAGGAGTTTGTCCACTTCCTCTTTCAAGGCCTTATTGCGTTCCTGGTTCATTTGCCTTCTTTTCTGGCAGACTAGCCGATGGCGAGGGTCGACGTTCAGCTTATGGGTCATCACATTCGGATCAATCCGCACCATGTCTCTATGGTTCCAGGCAAACACATCTACATTTCTCTTAAGGCAGCTTGTTAATTGAGACTTTACCTCCAGGGTCAAGTTTCTGCCTAACTTGAGACATCTTGACACATCCGCTTCACTGACCTGGACGTCCTCAAGTTCCTCCACAGGACTGGTGTTCTGACATGCATCGAGTTCCCTGGGGTCCAAGTCGTGGCTGATTCCTGATGAAGTGATCGTCTGTAACTCCCCTCTTGGGGCCGCATCTGCCTTCTTTCCCTGGACTCATTTTCTGATTGCGTCTACGTAGCAGCAACGAGTCAGAGATTGCTCGCCCTGCACACATCGTACCCCGTTGGGAGTTGAAAACTTCACCGCGAGGGCTTTGGTAGAGACGACCATATCAAGATCATTCATTGCAGGTCTCTCTATTACAACATTGTATGCCGATGGAGAGTCGATGATGAGGAAGTCCGCCAGCACCGTGGACTGGCGTGTGGCGTCACCGAGAGTTAAGGACAATTTAATCTATCCAGCAGGGACGATCGAATCTCCAGTGAAGCTATAAAGGGGTTCAGGGGATGGTTTTAGCTTATCGTCACCAATCCCCATTTGATCATAGCAATCCCTGTACATCACGTTCACGAAACTCTCAGTATCAATCATGATTCTTTTGACCACCGAGTTGCCGATTCGCACCCTGATTACCAAGGCATCATTATGAAGGAGACGGACATCCCGCACATCTTCATCAGTAAACACGATGTCTTCTGATACCTTCCTAGCTTTCTTGGCGGGTCCTCCTAATTCCCTCTGTCCTACCGGTTGAACGCGTCTGGCTTCGTGCACAAACCGCTCCTCGGACCTATTAGATTCTCCTACTCCCGAGGGTCCTCTATGGATTGTATGGATAGTTCTGATAGAAGACCCTTGAGTAGGATCCGGCTCTGGTTGATTTTGAGCTGGCGGGTCTTCTAAACGCTGACGAGGGCGTTGCTGCTGGGATGGTCACCTCGGGGGCCTCACAACGTAATCCTTTAGACGACCATTTCTGATCATCTCCTTAATGACATCCTTGAGCGCCCAGCAGTTCGAGGTATTGTGCCTTATATCATTGTGGTAGACACAAAACTTGTTCCTGTCTCTCCGTCCTTCAGGACCCTGAAGGGGAGCCGGCTGCTCGAAGTTCTCTCTATTCTTCTCAGTTGCATAGATTCAGTCTCGGGTATCTGACAGGGCACTGTATGTATTGTAACGGCTTTGGTATCGAGGTCGCTCCTGTCCCCGACTGCTCCCTGGTCTTTGGTAATTCCTGGCCTTCTTGACAACCTGATGATTTTCTCTTCGCCCCCCAGGGTTACTTCCCCCATTGCTCCTTTTTCTTCCATGACTGGAACTACCAGCTTCGTCCTTCTGAGAACTGGTCTTCCTAGGATTAGTTACCTCCTCCCATCGAATTTCTTTCTCCACCCGCTCATAAAATTCTCCCAGGTCATTCACAGGGGAGCGGCTCCAGCTCAATTTCTGAAGTGAACGGGGTTCTTTCTCCAGTCTAACCTCTTTGTTCCTGCACCACGGGTCGTGCTTCCAGCTGACGGACCCTCTGAAGGAGTTCTGTAACCAGTGTACCCCGCGTCTCAGTTCCTCCGATAGCGGAATGTCTGTCCCTTTTGCTTGGGGATCGATTGTCTCTGGCACCCTGTCCTCCAGCATTAGGCCTCCACCTCATTCTGACTACGCGGGCCGGAATTTGATAATGATTATGGCCAGTCTGCTCCGGACGGTGTTCATTGCAGACCTGTGGAAGTCGAGCACTAGAATGCACGTTGGAGCAGTGGACAGACCCTTCTCATTCAAACTCTCTGACACCCCTTCTATTCACATCAGGGTCTCCTGCAATCCCTGTACGGGGGAAATCTCTTCCCGAAGTGGCCTGGGGAGGAATTTGAGGAGGCTGGGCTTGATTCCGGAACAGGGTCCTAACCTCACCGATAAACTCTGCGACGGTATTCTCTAGCCTCTCCTGTCGTCGCTGCAACGCCTGCATCGTATCTCCCCCTGCAGTATTAGGCACAGGTTGGCGGGTCGGAAGAGGAGGTATACCTTGAGTATCCCTCGTCACAGGCACGTTAGACGTCTCTGTACCAGTATTGGATACCCCTCCAGTGGACATAACCTACTATTGGTCTGAAGCTTCTTGACGGTTTTCTATTGCGTTGAAGTCTCTGGGAATCCTCCATCTAACCATGGCGAATGAAGAAAGAGCTATGAAAGCTAATAAGCAGAAAGGTGGCGAAACTGAAGATGAGCCCCTCCTTCTAGCGCCAAAAATGTTAACATCGAAAAATGGTTTCCTTAGTCAATGAGGTTGTTTTGGGGCCCAAGCTACAGTTTCACGCGGTAAATAGATTGAATGCAAAATAAAAGGAATGAGAATGAGGGATCAGAGGCGAGGAGAAGAGACACGAAGGATTTTTAGAGTGGTTCGGTCCAAAAAGATGCCTACGTCCACTGTTCACTCTCTCACTATTTTGACAGAGTAACGACACTCAGAATCGGGGAACCCCCTTTACGATGAAATTCGTCCCCTATTTATAGAGAAAGGGGACATGCTGCAGTAAAACAGAATAAGACAAAAGTAAACAGTTAACTACAGTTACAATGATAGACAACATTTAATGCGCCGGAATCTCAATTAATGCGGTTGACAGTGCATTAAATACGATCGAAAATACATTTAATGCGATCGAATCCGTCGCATCTGAGGTCTGCCCAATGGAGATTTCTGGTGACTGGCTCGGATATGTCCTGATGGGCTATCGAGATCTTGATCATAGTTTCTGGTGGATATAGCGTGCATGGCACGTCTTGGAACTGTACTCTGCATGACGCTATTGACTTCTGTTGACTTGGGATTCTTAGGAGCAAGGTGGTAATGGATCTTCCAGCAGACGAAATACCAAGTCATTTAGGAGAATAAATAAATTCCTGATAAGTCTGGCTACTTGGAGAGTCGAGGAGGCGGATTATGAATCAACACGTCCGCAGCTGGTCACGACAGGAGGCGGGCAATATCGCAAGTGAAAGAACCGGTATACGGCCACGCTCAGGGATTAGCAATTAATTTAGCCGGATTATCTTGGGCGAGGAGGACCTGTTGAACGTTTCTGATGGATGGTTCCTCTTGGCGGAGATCTCGCACGGACAGAATCGACGAATAGGCAGGCGATCAATCATGGCGGATAATCTGGCGAGCAGGCTTAGCGGACATGGCCAGCGGTCAGACTGAACGAACAGAACTGACGGAAAGACTGACGTTCAGGTTGGCGGATGGAGATAGCGGTCGGAGTCAGCGTTCAGAATTGGTGCCTGCGGTCAGAACCAACTGTCAGTCTGAGCGATGGCGTTCAGCGGTCACGATGAGCGATCACAAATGGGCCCTCCGTCAGGAAGGCGGATTGGGAGAGATGGTGAATTATTGAGCCTTTGAGCTATTGGGCATGCACTATAGATCTCTCTGGACCCGATTATTCTGATCGCTAAATTATCCACAACAATAGACATTCTAATGTAAAAGGGTTCTCTAATACTATTCTATTCATTTGAATGATAAACTATTAAACATGAATTTATCTTTAAAGAAAATTACTATAAAATATCATTTGATGAAAGTCTTAATCATTTATTACTAACATGATTGTCTAGAAAACTTTCTGGAAATAAATATTAAGGTTAACAGCCTCAGTTTTCTTTTTTGCTATGTCAACTTGATAGTAGTTAGAGAAGTTTGTATTAGAAAGGTTAATTTTAACTCTTTATCAATTTATCTTTTGTAGCACTCTATTTTTTCATAATTCATAATTACATTGAAAATGCTTTAATAGTTTAGTTGACTGCTTTTTAGTAAATAAATAAATTTACTTTTATAAGATTAGTTTTGGTATTAGATTAGGTGTTTATAGTTAAGTTTAAAATTTTTAATGATGGATGTACTTCGAATTTGAGTGTATATATCATTTTTTTTTTTTTTTTGTGACAATATTTGCACCTTTCTAATAATTGCATTAGGAAAGATTGTCAAAGTGAATTCATATTAAAAAAATAAAAAATGTTGATTGATATGTCACAAATTGAAACTCAAAATTGCATAATAACATCAAAGATGCTCTTGGATGTAATGACAAAAGTGCCTCAAAAATCTTGGATGTTATTAAATTTGCCCCCTTTCCCAATGCTTTTACCCTTTTTTGCCCTTGAAAGAAGAAGAGTTTATATATATATTAAAACAACACAACGGTATTTTGGGTAAAACAAATGAAAACATTGCGGAGTGATAAAAATAATGGATGTTGTTATTGGCAATCCAACAAATCTCTTTTTACACTTCATTTTTATTTTCATTTTTTTGGTAATAACAATTTTGACCTTATTTAAAATTACTAAAAGTAAAAAACAATACTTAGGACATTTTGGATTAATTTTGTTGAATCCAATCATATTTCTTTTCCTCTTTTACATTGATAACTCCTAAAATGTCTCATTTTTTTCTAAAGATATTTTTGATTCCAAGTATTAGATGATGACATGCAATCTAACTTTCAATAATAATTAAAAAATATATATTTTATTAAAATTTTAAAACCAAGGATTTCATCAAAATTGTTTGCAACAAAAAAGATTTCATTAAAATTTATTGATGAATAATGTTTTATTAATATTGAGTTTTTCCTTTTTCGGTTTTTATAGGACTAAAATTTTGTTTGATTTTTATGATGAGTTGAAAATACTGAGATAGGTTGTTTGATAATTGTTGTTGTTGGTATATGAGTTAAGCACCTGAGTTCATCAAGTTAGTTTCTCGAACATTTTTTTTTTTTTGCTTTCATGGACTTCCATGTGTCTTTTAGTTTGTTTTTATATTTTAAACTTGTATGATTATTATGTGCAAATATGTATATCAATAAAGTTGGTTTAATTAAATTTAATTTTTTGAATTGAAATATCTTTAAGATAGGAATGTTAAAAGGAATTTTTTTTTTTTTTTAAAAAAAAAGATAATTTTGGAACAAAATCAAGTATTTAAAGAAAATTTTTTACCTTTAAGTTTTTTTAAGACGGAGTAATTTTAGAAAATGAATATTTAAAGAAAAAAAATAGATTGTAAGTAAAATATGTCAAAAACAATAATTATTTTTGACATATCACAAGATTTGTTTCCTACATGATATAAATATCATTTGATAGACAATCAAATTAAAAATTATCTTCCAATGCTTCCATGAAATGTTTCCCCCTTTTTTTTTTTTTTTTAATTTTTAATTAAATTTGAAAAGTTAGAATTAAATAGTTATTAACTAGCTGAAATGACTATTTAATACACAATTTGAAGATAAATGACCATATTGACAATATCTATTTTTTTAAACTCAATATCCATTTATAAATGATAATTGTATCAGAGAAGTTTATTTTAACTCAATATCTATTTATCTTATATAATATGTAATTTTTTCATAATTTTTAAAAATATTGGAGATACTCTAAGGTTGAATATAAAAATTGGATAGGAATAATATATATATATATATTTGAACGTCGATATTTTATTGGTTAGAAGACTGTTGAAATCTGCTGAGATAAATCACTAATTATACGGTTTAAATTACCACTCCCACAATTTTGAAGAAGATAACTTTTATTAAGAGTATATTCATAATTCACAACTTATATTTTAAAAAATAAGAGTTAAATTTAAACTTTTAATCTATTAAAGTCAAGTTGAATATCCAACTATTTTTACAAAGGAGGGGTGTTAATACACCCTCATAAATAAATAAATAATAAAAAGGTCAAAACAACACATGACGTATTGATAATTGGGTATGCAGCGTCGTCATTGGATACAAAATATGATTACGTGATGCCTGACGATAGCTGATGCTTCAATGACAACAAGAGGAATACTGACCTCCACAAGCTTCGAAGTCATAGAACCAACGACCCACGAATTCGCATGCAAACTACTTCAGCATGATCCGCTACCTTGACCTTCTACTTTCTGGAACTGAAAACTGAGAACTCTGAAACTCATACTGAGCCCACTTAGCAACCTTCTGTTCTATAAACGACCCATTGCTCACCGTTTCTGCAGGGATGAATGGTGTTGGGGGGGAGAGAGCTCCTCTTTTAGATCGTGGTGTAAGCATTTCATGACTCTTTTGTCCCTTTGTTGATCTTTTGTCTTTCTGTTTTATATATAGTAGTTTATTCATGTGCTGATTTACTGCTCAGGAATTTGATATTCTTGGATTTTTGCTTGATGGGGTCACTTTTATTTATGCTATAAACATGTTTTCTGATTGTACTAGATGGTTCTGTGAACGTTTATTGTCTAATTTGTCCTTGAAATTTTAATAATTACACAGTGTTTGTGTTCTCCAAATTGCATGACTTGGTGCTGACCAAGTTTTTATATTTTTTGGATTTGGACTTGTTAGAATTATGAAGCTCGAAAGAATTTGGATTTCTGATAGAATTTGAGTTCAAAATGGAGTCAAATTTTATTTGATACGTAAGTAGGTCAAATGAAGTCTGTTTTACTCAAATAAGGTATCGTTGTAAAGCTTATTTCAATACGAATCCAACGCTTTAAAATTGCAGCAAATAGAGCTCTCACGCACCCCCAACAAGATTCGGTGGTCAGTTTTACACGAATTTTTTGAATTCGTTTTCTTTTATGTTTTTCGAGTTTGAATCAGTTATGGATTGTTCCTATACTATAAATACACATATAAAACGTTTCATAGTAGAGATATATGATGTATTAAGGGGTCTCTAAGGGTTTTAGACTTAGATTGACAAGTTTAGGAAAGTGACAAAGATTTGTGAGAGAGAGAGATTCGTGATTGAAAGTGAGAAACACAGAGGCTTGAATTTGCAATAATCAATCTGATAATAAAAGAAGTACCAGTGCACTCTGTGGACATAAAACTCTTATGTCTCTTTTATTTTCTTTTTTTTGTGGTGTGCGTTTGATTATACTTTGCGACTTTTTCTTCTTCTTCTTTCTTTCTTGGTTTATCTCCTAACAGGACTATATTTGTATGCCAAACCTGTTGAGACTTGAGAAGTGGTTGTGGATTTTAGTTTCTTTCTAGTTTTAACAATGTTTGTCAAATTTGTCTTGGTGTTGTTAATTTTTGTTCTTACATAGGGAGGGGGAAAGAGAATTGATTCCTCAGCAAATGGTCCCTTAACAGACCTTGAACATGGGGATGCGGTACCGGTAAGTGTGGTTTTTGTTAATATTGTCGATTTTGATATCTAGTACGAGGTGTGCTTGGGCTTATGATTAGGGGATGACTCATTGTTGGAATTTCAGGCTTCCAATGTGGGGTTTTGTAGAGTACTTGCACTTGTAAGTGGCCGAGTCCTGGTGTTTATTCTTGTGAGTAAGATTGAAAATGTTAAAAGTTGTTGACAACATTTCGCATTCCAGGCGAAGCCTGATGCAGGGAAACTGATAATTGCTACTGTTGCTCTATTGTTTGCATCCGTGTCAAGTATCTTGGTTGTAAGTATTCTTTTTATTGCTGCTCTCTCTCTCCCTCACTCTCATAAGTTGAATTCTATACGATTTACCTGGTTCTTTAACTTGTAATTGCTGGTTTTTACTAAACACTGAATCAATGATGCAGCCAAAATTTGGTGGGAAAATAATTGACATTGTGTCAGGAGATATGGAAACACCTGAACAGAGAGCTGAAGCTTTAAATGCAGTGAAGAACACCATCTTTGACATCTTTTTGATAGTTGTAATTGGGTATGACATTTTCTTGCTCACTTGTGATTTATTTACTGAATTATCAGTAAGAGGTTTGAATAGGCTATTATTTGTAGGATACTGCTTCTACCGTATATTTGTCATGCCAGATACTTGCTGCACTGATGATCGTCACTCTTTGAATCGAATTTTATTGGAGGGTGCACCTTCATTGGTTAACATATGTGTAAAGAAAGGAAAATACAATTTAATTACCCAGTTTGAAACTTTATTCAAACGGAGCAAATTGTTTGATTTTATTACAATTAACCCACCCGCCGTTAATGGATCTCCGTTAGGGTTAATTGAATGAGGGACAAAATCATCTTTTGATCTTTTTAAATAAAATTTTAAAATTTCAAAATAAAATTAGATAAAAAAAATTAAAAGATAACAATAAAAATTAAAAAATTAAATAAAAATTAAAAATCCCCCTCTCATGCTCAACCCATCAGTATCCTTACTAGTTCATCACCTAGGTTAAAATTCTTTTTCTCTTTTTCTTCCTCTCTTCTTCTTCTTATTCTCAAACCCCATCTGAGTTCATCAAACCCAGATAAAATCTGGGTTCAACGAACCCAAATGACGACCCAAATTTCATCTGGGTTTCTTGCAAACTCAGATAAAATCCTTGCGAACTCAGACCTAGATTTCATCTGGACTTATCTGGGTCTGCGACGAACCCAGATTCATCTGGGTTTACAACGAACCCAAATGAAATCTAGGTGTTTGGGTTTGCGATTGATGTCGTGAACCCAGATGAAATCTGAGCATCTAGGTTTGCAATTAATGTTGGTTGGTTCAAATTGAAATTGGTTGGTTTGATGTTACGGATGTTGCTTTGATAATGGTCAACTAGATTGATAAATCGCGAACCCAGATGAAATCTAGGTATCTGGGTTTGCAATTGATGTTGGTTGGTTTGGTGGTATGGATGCTGCTTTGATGTTGGTCAACTGGATTAATAATGTTTTGAGATTAATCGATGAGGGAGGATATGGAAAATAACAATGAATTGGGAGGATTTTTTTTTATTTTTAAATTTTATTTTTGCTTTTAATTTGTTTCTAAACAAAAAAAAAAAATTTATTTTGCAATTTTTTTTTTTTATTTGGTCAAGGTCAACATAGTTTATTTAAAAAAAAAAAAATGGGTCAACCCAGTTATAGGGGTCTTTCTATCTTTTAGTCACATTATACTACTCATGGTTTAATCTAATGAAGATTTCCTAACGGCAGGGGGATCAATTATAATAAAACTGAAACTTTTACTCTGTTTGAATAAACTTTTAAACTAGGTAACTAAATTGTAATTTTCACTACGTATAAAATTTTGAAGGTGATAAGAAATTTTGTTCTAAAACCTCTTACACACTTGCAGGCAAGCTTGAGAAGTATTTATTTATTTAAAAAACAAAAAACAAAAAAACAAAACAAAACTGAGTAGCGAAAGCAGATTCCAACTTGAGAAGCATTTAATTTTTTGTAGTTGAACTATAAACAAACAATGATAACTATAGACTACAGTTTAGAATTCATATTGTGCCAAGATTTTTGAGAATTTCGTGTCTGAAACCCACTGTGTGTGTTGAAACACAGCACTTGAATTGTATCCATTTCAGCAGGTCATTTTAATGGGCAATGTATCCATTTCAACAGGTCCTATTTGACTACTAAAAGTGGTTCTAAATCCTACTTATTTTAGTAGGCATCCGATGAGGTTTATTAATTTTGTGGATTGTTGGTTTTTCTTCTTCCCTATCCAGTTCCATTTCCACGGCCCTGCGGGCCTGGTTGTTCTCTTCGGCAAGTGAAATGGTTGTTGCCCGGTTGAGAAAAAATTTGTTCACTCACCTTATTAACCAGGTAAAAAATTATTATCTTTGTGAGTTTTGTTATGTTCTCTTACTAGTCATGTTCCTTCTTGCTTTTTGAAAAGAATGCCTATTTCTCTTCCTCATTCTCCAGGTCATATGAATCAATCATTAATGTGTATATTAATTAATGAGTTTTCCAGGAAATAGCCTTCTATGATGTTACACGAACAGGGGAGCTTCTAAGCAGGCTATCTGAAGATACACAGATTATAAAAAATGCTGCAACGACCAATCTTTCTCAGGCACTTGGAAATCTGACAACTGCAATTGTTGGCCTTGTTTTCATGTTCACAACATCATGGAAGTTAACATGTAAGCATATAAACAATGAACAGTGATACATAACCTTTCAGTATTTCATCAAGAGTCTAGAGTTACTGCTATCTTGTGAGATATGTTACTCTTTGATCGTTTGTTTGTAGTGTTGGCCTTGGCTGTTGTGCTGACAATACATAACTTCATTAAGAGTCTACAGTTACTGTTATGCTGTGATGTATATTACTCTTTGATCATTTGTTTGTAGTGTTGGCCTTGGCCGTTGTGCCGCCTATTTCTGTTGCTGTACGTAAATTTGGTCGCTACGTTTGTGACCTTTCTCACAAGACTCAAGCGGCAGCTGCACAAGCTGCTTCAATTGCTGAGGTATGTCTGTCCTTCTAGAAACTGACTTTCAATTGTGGAATGTAGACCATATATAGGATGAACCTGTGAACCCAAATTTCTGAACTATCTTAATAATGTGATTAAATTCTTACTGAAATAATGTTACGTGATGTTTTGGAACACAAATATTTCTGTTATGATGGTGTAAATGATGAATGATTTTATGACTTGCTAAATGATTAATATAGACATATCAAGCACCTGGGTGGAGGTTTCTAAGTGCGGAATATTTATGTGAATATTTGGAGTTTCAAGTTTCTGCAAATGATGGCCAAAAGAATGCAAGAAATGCTATCATATATTGAGTAAAGTGACTTTAAATTAGATATGCATAGTCACATATCAATTAAGTTAAATATTTTTTCTCTAAATTGTGTGCTGTACATTTTTGTGGGTGAGGGCTGCGAATCTGAAACCATGCTGCATGTGAGTTCCATGTTGAATTACTCTAAATGTTAAATAAAATAGCCAATGCTTTTTCTAACTGGTAATGCATAAAGGGAATATATGCTAAGAATGGAGAAAAATCAAGCCATATCATTGGAATAGAATAAATATTTGCTTTAAAGAAACCAAGGCATAGTTATATCAAAATTGCCGCCAAAGGCTTGTTGTGTTTAATGCTAAGGCTATACTTGTAGCTACCAGTAGAGGATGTTGTACCGGTAAAGCAAGGGATCTAATCAAGTCGAGGTTAATGAATATTTTTTTTCCTAGAACTTTTCAGAAGACAACTGACGTGTATGATGACTTGTTTAGTATTACAGCGTATAGCTTTCAATCATTCCCATATTGTGCATTTCTCTATTTTAGGAATCTTTTGGTGCTATACGCACGGTGAGATCTTTTGCACAAGAAGGTTATGAGGTTTCACGCTACTCTAAGAAAGTTGATGAGACACTGAACCTTGGACTTAAACAAGCTGTAAGGTTCTTCCTGTTGTCTGGTTCCTCTTTATTCTCTAGCTGCATCTTCTAATTTAGCTGTTTCTCCCTACAGAAAGTGCTTGGGCTCTTCTCTGGAGGTCTAAATGCAGCATCAACTCTATCAGTGATTGCAGTTGTGATATATGGAGCTAATTTGACAATCACAGGTTCCATGACATCGGGTGCTCTTACATCCTTCATCCTTTATAGTCTCACAGGTAATCGCATCTTTGTCTAGCTCAAGAAAGAGATAGTAGTAGTATGATGTTATCTTTATTCATTGCTTCGAAACTCGAGTTTGACGATATGCATTCAACTATTTTTCACTTGCAGTTGGATCCTGCGTAGCTGGACTTTCAGGATTATATACAGTTGCAATGAAAGCTGCAGGAGCCAGCAGGCGGGTTTTCCAGCTTCTTGATCGTGCTTCATCAATGCCAAAGTCTGGAAATAAGTGTCCGTTGGGGTTAGTTAATTAGTTCTCTTTCCCAGAATTTTATTTCTGTATTTCTGTGACATATTTATTGCTATAGGACAACTTTCAAGTCCAACCTTTGAGTCTTTGGTTTTCTAACTCCAGTCTAAGAAGGTCCAATAACATTTTCTGACTGCCTGCACAATCCATTCTCTTCCAAACCAGTTGTGTATCCAAAGGTGCTGCTGGTTGCAAATGTTGCCTAAGTTTAGTCATTTTTATTTCTTTTAATGTAGTGATCAAGATGGGGAAGTGGAGTTAGATGATGTCTGGTTTGCATATCCATCTCGCCCTAACCATATGGTACTCAAGGTAATTGTAATATTCAAACGCTTCTATGTGTTAGTAATGCTGTATGCCTAATTCATATTCTGAATCTTAAGTATTGTACATTTTGTTAATTTCAGGGAATAACATTAAAACTGCAGCCTGGCTCAAAAGTTGCTCTTGTTGGTCCTAGTGGTGGAGGCAAAGTAATATTTTTTTGCAGTGGGGAAATTTTGTTGTTTTGTTAAGAAGTTCTTTATCATACATGGAAATTCCTTCGTTAGAACTACAGACAGAAGGGCAGCCAGCATACTTATTGACAACCTTCTTTTGTTTCTTGGCTGCAGACCACTATAGCAAACTTGATTGAAAGGTTTTATGATCCAGTCAAGGGAAAAATTCATTTAAATGGGGTTCCTCTGTTAGAAATTTCTCATGAACATCTGCACAGAAAGGTGAACTTGATATTCAATGCATTCACTGCATGTATGAAAATTTAAAAACATATATATCATGGTGTTCAGCCATTATAGTGTTTTATTCTGGCAGAATATGCTCTTTTAAAGTGTATTTCGCAGATATGAGTTTAATTGTTCATTGCATAGAGTGGCTTAAATTCTATAGTATTTAGCAGATGTCAAATTAATTGTTCACTGCATAGAGTGGCTCAAATTCTCTAGACTTTAACATACAGTAATTGTTGCCTTTGATATACAGATTAGTATAGTGAGTCAGGAGCCCATTCTTTTCAATTGTTCCATAGAGGAGAACATAGCCTATGGATGTGAGGGTAAAGCAAGCAGTTTGGATATAGAAAATGCAGCAGTAAGATTGAACATCTTCTTTTAACCCTGTTGAAACTCCACCTTAACACGTAAACTGATTATATAATTTTGAGAACTGCAGAAAATGGCCAATGCGCACGAATTCATATCAACATTCCCAGAGAAATATCAAACTTTTGTCGGAGAACGTGGGGTAAGGCTTTCTGGAGGACAAAAGCAGAGAGTAGCAATCGCCCGAGCCCTTTTGATGAACCCAAGAATTCTCCTTCTAGATGAAGCCACAAGCGCTCTAGATGCTGAAAGTGAATACCTAGTGCAGGTCAGTTTCAGATTCAAATTTTTTTTGAATGTTTTCTGGTTCTTGAACAGAAAGCTACATCTTCAACTTTTTCGGGGGAATTTAATCTCTTATTCAATGTATGCATTATCTTTTATGAAACTATGTAGGATGCTATGGATTCTTTGATGAAGGGAAGGACCGTTCTTGTTATAGCTCATAGATTATCAACGGTCCAAAGTGCAGACACTGTAGCAGTTGTTTCTGATGGTGAGATTGTTGAAAGTGGCACTCATGATGAGCTCCTCAGTAAAGATGGTGTATATACTGCACTAGTGAGGAGACAACTACAAGGATCCAAAACAGAAATTTAGTTTCAAATACCTACCTATAACACAAAGATGAAATTCAATGTGGAGATTGGTATGCTCTATGAATATTAACATCATATTTATTCTATTTTCTCAGCACTTTTTCCTGCTTTATTACTTGTCAGGATTCACTGTTACCCTAAATTTATCTCTTCACTTTAACTGCTTATGGCAACAAATCAAGACCTACAAAATCTTATTTAGTAATGTTCTTTTTATTTATTTCTTTGAATGAGAAACTCGAAATATATTTAGGGTTCCAAATTCTGCAATTACTTGTAAGTCATGCATATCAGATTATTGAAGTCCAGATGTAGTTTACATTCTGGATATATATAGATGTATTTTCTTTATTCTACAGTAACATGTCATTGAGACCCATTTATGCCACAACTTTAAGCATTATATATCATTTTGAATTGTGTTTAGTTCTTAAGGAGGTAAATTAAGTGACACAAGCATACCATATTTTAGCCCAATTATCCCAGGAAATGGCTAGATTCGGATTCTTGAGCTTCACTCTCAAAGTGGTACACAACTCTATTGTATTTGAAAGCTACTGGATTCTTAAATGAATCAGATGCTTGGTGCATTTCAAATTTTACTATGACCTGACAGAATTTGTCTAGTGTTGTGTTTGAATGCAATTACATAACAATTGTTGTGATTGAATCTTTCATATGTTATGCTTGAGATAAAACTTCTAACCCAGAGAATAAACACTGAAATCAACTTGGTTAGATGATGAGTCCTACCAATCATTTCAAGAAAATTTTCGCTTAAAGCGGGCTTGAAGGCTTCACTGTTTATAGTAGATTACTACATATAAGAATACTAGAATGCAACAACTAGACCTTTGGCAGAGAGATCAGGCCATTCTGATGATAGAAGGATTTTTGATAACGAGGCAGGGTTAGGTGAATCCCATCCGATAGATAGGAGAACACATAGATGATGGAACCTTGTTCAAGTCAAAATGTTCACGTGGGCAAAAGAGAACACAATTTTTCTTCATGAATCTGAAGTGGACAAGCTAACAAGAGCAAATTCAAAAACTTTGGCTGATTATAACCATAGCTGAGAACAATTAACATCAGTACGAAATTGTCTACATAAAACAAATAAAGAACTAAGTGATCCACAAGCAACATCACTGAAAGCAGATGGAACAAGTAATAAATGAAAGAAACGTACACCCTATTCACTATGTGCTATCACAAAAATACAAATATTTCTTAAATCTAACATAGAATACATTAGGGTTGATTCATGTTGCAGAAATACCATGTTAAGATTCTTGGATCAGCATCCCAACTTAGTATCTTGTCAGCAGTGCAGAAGTGGTCCATGATACTCCAGAACCAGTTCCTGTTGCAGCTCAAGCAAAAAGGAATCTACAACACCTGATTTCAAGCAATAAGGACATGGACGGTGTCAAATATAGATTCTGACCTGTAGTCTCCAAGATAAATACCAGACAAGAAAGTAGTCCACTTTCAGAATGTCATAACTAAAGGCTCCATCCCATTGATTCACTTGCTTCACATATTTTCATCCCATAGTCATAATAAGTTCAATGACATAAATGATACAGCCTGGGAGGGAAATAAACATCAATTTGCAGTTTCTATGTCCTTTCATTTCTCATCCTCCATTCCCCAGGCATTACAAATGGCATTTGTCAACATCAATTCCACTGACTTCAACAATAGTTACATTTCACCATATAAGGCAAATTCCTTTACCAGCCAAAAGATCAACATATTGTTCCATCATATTCAAGTGAGGAACAAGCCGGTTCAAACTTGCAAATTTGGACAACAAAGATTAATTGATAATCAAAAAGCTCCTGTAGCCTAAACCAGTCAATCCATAAAAGACTTGATGTTATTCACATCATCTTCTGAAGCTGCATAACTTGGCGGTTTAAAAAGCTTCCACAGTCGAGCAGGATGTTTGCTCTTTGCTTGACCTCCAGAAAACCTCCCAACAATTTTCACACTCCGGATAAGGCTTTACATACAGATTATAAAATCTAAGCCTACTCAGCTTTATCAAACCCTTCAATCCCACCTCAGAAGCAAGTCCACCTTTTCCTCTCAGATATTCAATGACGTTGTATCGAGGAACAATCTGTTTCCGAAAATTTACACCCAAAATTCTGGTGCCTCAACCAGGCAACTAACATTGTACTTCATCCTATGCACCAAGAACTCAATCTTCTCTTCAATATCAGCTATCTCATACGTAATCACTCTCGGCTCCATCCACAAAACTTTAAAGGCTTCTCTACAAATCAAACCATGATTGCATAAGCAATCAACTCTCCGTTTCACTTCGAACCCAGCTCTAAATCCTCCCTCCTAAAAATTCTCTCTTTGATTGCTTCCCGGCATTTTAAACCCCTCTACAAGCCCAAGCACCGCGAAAATTCCCCCAACTCCATGCTCAGGATTCTTGGCTCCCTAACAGTCTCCTTCCTAATCAAATCTTTACCAAAACCCCATTTCCAAAACTCATAAAGCAATGGTTTCAACCTATCTTTAACACTAAACCCTAAAACCTCAGGAAAAATATAAAAAATCTATCAACCCCTTCTCTAGAAAACCCAAATCCACATATGAAATCAATCTTCATCAAAATTTGACCTTCATTCATCATAATCACCCTTGGAAACCCTTCTAAAACTCTTCTCAAACCACCCCCACTAAACCCTAAACCCTTGAAAACCTTCACAGTTTCAAAAACCCCATCTGGGTCTATCTCGAACCGTTTAGAGAGTTCTAGGAAACTCCTAACAACAAATGAAGACACACCCAAATCCCGGAACTTGGAAACACCCACCTCCCATTTCTTCAAGAAGTCAAAATCTAGAACAGCAGGGCAGTCATTTATCAATGAAACAAGGGGATTTTGAGTGATGTTAAAGGACAAGAGGACACTTCATAGACCTTTCGAGATGATGCAAGTTGGAATTCAATAAAAAGTGATTCTTGGAAACGAAAGAGTGGAGCTGAGAGGAAGGGAAACCGTACCTCTGGAGGAGATTTGCAACGGAAATCTGCTTCTTGTGTTGGGAATTTTGGTGGGAAAGTGGAAGGCAAATGTTGGTAGAGAAGAAGAAACGAGTGCTTCTGGGAGGAGCTGATATGAGGAGGCCATGGAGACTAGTGTTGGTTAGACATGTTGTTCTCAGTATTTATGAGCCCACGTAAATGGGTTGGTAAAAATCCAAGTGTAGGCCGGAAAAAACCCAAGGCTAATCTAGTAAACTGACCCAACGTATGGAAGTCCAGCTCGATGATGGCTTAGCTCGCCAAACGATTAGCTCATCAAGCACTCAACCCATGAATGTTGGATCTCAGCTCTGCACATTCAGCTCGTACATCCAAGTCCCTTGTTCGCCGACCTCGGATCATCCAACTTATAAAAGCAAGCTCCCTATTTATTGTTGTAGCCCTCAGGTCGCGGATCAACTGTAGTCTGAGCTGCAAGGTAAAGTCCAACCCTTGGCTAACTTGCACGTAAATATTTCCAGATAAGTAATAGCTTGATTTAAAGAAAATCTCAACTACCCAGTATGAGAGTAAAAATCAAGACCATGCTTTACAGGAGCTGGCCATACTCTGACAGGCGTCAATTTTGGGAATATAATCTATCATGATTTCTTTCTTTTTTTAATTGTAAAAGTATTGTAGTCTCTCCATCTATAAATAGAGGTTGAAATCTCATTATAAAACAACACACAAATATATAACATACCGTCTCTCTACAAAATATCTAGAGAACAATCGTGGACATAGGCATTCAATTGAGCCGAACCACGTAAAAACCTTCTTGTAACAATGTTCTTCTCTCTCTTCTCCTCATTTTACTCCTATTTAGCTCTATTTACAGGTAATGTGTTCATGAATCTGAGTCGACACGTTTTTAACGTCGATATTTTGGGATTAGAGGAAGGGCCCAGACTACAAAGTTTCTCTAGTTTTTCGACCATTATGGCAAGAAGAAGAACAACCAGTAACTTTGATACAGCAGTTGATCAATTAGAAAAGCAGGTAGATTGACAGCAGTACAACAGCCAGATGGTGGAAAATGTGGTTACGCCCACGATAGGCACGTCTTATGCCCCCACAAACGGCGCCATTATAGGTATGCCTCCAATAGCTCCTCGCCAGCCCGCATCAGCAGTCCTTACAACCGACGAGCTACAAAGGTGGCATCAGCGACAGGAGGCATTGAAGGATACAGTACGACAACTCGTAGGCACAATCAGGGCGCTGGCGCAAACCCAAGCACAATACACGTTCAGATCTGAGACTGCACCCCCCAGAAAGGTATCAGTTCCCAGACGACTTATTAGAGAGGTGTCACGACTTGCTGATTCAGCTCGTTCCTTCAATTAATGTTTTAGAGCTAAAGGTCGCCAAACCAGTGTAAAGGAGGATGATCTACACCTTATGAGCTTAAGAATAAGGGTGAGCCAGGATGAGAACCGCCACATAGAGGATGGCCGCGACGAAGTTCAGGCCACGTCTCGATATGAAGGTGAAATAGATTATCAACGACGTGTGGGTTCGTACAAACCTGATGACTCTCAGAGGGCTAGCCAAGGGTATGTATCAGATCGTCACTCTTCAGGTCACGAGCAAATGAGTGGGCACAAGTTTTAGGACCCAAGGATAGAAGAACTCCTTCAGAGGGTTCAGTAGCTCGATGCACTCTCTAACACTTTAGGCCAGTGTGATTAGTATGGGGAGAGAACCCCCTTTACTAGGAAAGTTGAGACACGACCTCTCTTTTGCAGATTCAAGGTCCCTAATATCCCTCGGTATATCAGAGATAGCGACTCCTATGATCATTTGAATGCATTTAACCTCAAAATGGACCTTCAGATGACCGATCCTCCGATCAAGTGTTATGTTTTTCCGACCACTCTTGGGGACATTCCATATATCTAGTTTAAAAATCTCCCAACTCAGAACATAAATAGTTGAAAAAAATGTCAACAAAAGTTCATAAGCCAATACATAGCCTTGAGAAGACAGTTCGTACCATCTTGTCACCTCGCTACTACCTTCCAAAGGCAAAACGAATCGTTGAAGGACTATATCACCAGATTCAGACGCGAAGCCAGCAACGTGGAGAACCCTTCAGATGAGAGCATCTTGATAGCGACCTCAGTTGGACTTCGCAAGGATGAAAAACTCTATAAGAGCATTTACAAATCCCCAGTGAAGGATCTGGGCGAATTTTATGAGCGAGCTGCCAAGGAAATCAGATAGGAAAATACCCTCAGCCTCAAGCAGCCTAACCAGAAGAGTGAAGCTGGCAGTTCCAACAAGTCAAAGAAAAGGAGTAATGGTGGGAACGAGGATGGAGGTCGAGGCAACCGGCTCAAATAACTAGGTCGCTAAGAAGGTCAGGGGCGAGCCCAAAAATGAGCGGGCTCAACGTCAGAGTCGACATGGTCATTTCAGTGTCCTGTCAGATACTCCGAATAGGATCTTGGCAACAGAAAGGAATAAGGAGGACTTCATGAAGCCTAGGCCCATAAGGACTCCTCCCAGCTTTCGGGACTAAGACAAGTACTGTATCTATCATAACGAGGTCGGGCACAACAGTTAGGATGTTGGGCATTAAAGGATGCAATTGAAGATTTCATTGAAAGAGGTCGCTTGAGACACTATGTGATACAACCAACAAACTCGCAACCTCAACGACAACGACCTCAACAATTTTCATAGCCAGCACAGCAGCAACCTCAACAAGGTCTCAAACAAGAATATAAGCTTGTAGTAATGATCATTTTTACTATACATGGTAGTCCCCATATCGTAGGTACATCCAACATGTCATACGAGCGATCCGTAAGAGAAGCAAACCACGTTTTGCTCAAGGCCATGATAGGCTAGAGGGATATGCGAAGAAAGCAAGAATGGCCTCGAGTGATATTGTTTTCATCAAAGAAGATGCCAGAAGAGTAATATGGCTCCACAATGATGTACTAGTCATTTGAGCTAAGATTAGTAATGCCGAGGTACGACGTATTATGATAGATATAAAGAGCTCGGTGAACGTTATGTACAAAGAGTGCTACGATCAGATGGGGCTTGGGGCAGAGCAACTGAGGCCTTCCTCAGAGCCTCTTTATGGCTTCACCGGAGACGCCATTACTCTAGTGGGCCAGATAAGACTTCCTCTTACACTTGGCGACTCAGACCGTCAAGCAACTGTGCTGGCAAATTTCTAGATAATTAACTACCTTTTAGCATACAATATGGTCCTGGGAAGGCCTGCTATGAATGACTTGGACATGATCACCTCCACCAGGACCCTCACGGTCAAGTTTTCAACCCCCAATGGGATAGGTTGCGTACGGGACGAGCAGCACCTAGCTCGACGCTGCTATGAAGATGTAGTCAAGATGCGAATCATAAGAGAGAAAATAAACGTGGTGTCAGGGGGAAAACCACATGCTGTGAGCGAGAAAAAGGTAAGCCACAACCTCGACCCACGCGACATAGATATGGACAGGGCAACCGGGATTGTAAAAGAGCTCGATGACGTCCAAGTTAGCAAGGTGGATCTTGAAAGATGCCTCAAGCTAAGACAAGGTTTGGCTCCAGAAATCAAATCCCAGCTTGCTGACTTCCTCAAGGCGAACTTGGATGTTTTTACATGGAATTACGAGGATATGGTGGGAATAGATCCTAAGGTCATGTCACATAGGCTAAACATTGACCCCCACCATAAACCAGGTTGCCAAAAAATAAGGCCAATAACAACGGAACACTATGCTGCTTTGAAAAAAAAAGTAGATAAGCTGCTAGCCAATAAACTTATCAATGAAGCTTACTATCCAATCTGGATCGCTAATCTCGTGTTAGTAAAGAAGAAGAATGAAAAGTGGAGGACTTGCAGTAACTTCATTGACCTAAATAACACTTGCCCAAAAGACAGTTTCCCTTGCCTAGATTTGACCAGCTTATGGATGCAACTGCTGGTCACCAGTTCCTAAGCTATATGAACGTCTACTCGAACTATAATTAGATACCTATGAGCCCAGAGGATGAAGAGCACACCTCCTTCATTACAGATCGTGGCCTATATTGCTATAAGAAGATGCCTTTTAGATTGAAAAATACAGGGGTGACCTACTAGTGTCTAGTCAACACGATATTCAAATAACAGATTGGGAAGACAATGGGAGTATACGTAAACGATATGCTAGTAAAGTCCAGGTAGGCAACTGATCATATCCGCGATTTGGAGTAAATGTTCCAAATACTAAGGAGCTACCAAATGAAGCTGAACCCACTCGAATGTGCATTTGGAGTAGCATTCAAAAAATTCCTCGGTTTCATGATGAACAACAGAAGGATCGAAGTCAATTCTGAAAAGATTAGAGCGCTAATTGACATAAGGTCCCCTGCTCGAGTCAAGGAAGTGCAAAGCCTCAATGGCCAGGTCATAGCTCTCAACAGGTTCATCTCAAAGGCCACTAATAAGTGCATTCCCTTCTTTGATATGCTAAAAAAGACTAAGAACTTCGAATGGATGGAGCAGTGTGAGGTGGTGTTTCAACAGCTGAAAGACTATATAGGCTGAACTCCACTCATATCCAAACCAAAGAAAATAAAACACAGCTACCCATGTATTATATGAGTAAGAGGTTACTTGATGCCGAAACCAGATATACACAGATGGAGAAACTTGCCCATTGCCTGGTGGTCGCGTCAACGAAGCTACGCCCATATTTCCAAATTCACAAGATTGAAGTCCTCACTTAGTATCCTTTGAAGCAGGTGCTTCAAAAGTCAGATACTTCAGATCGATTACTCAAATAAGCGGTAGAGCTCGCGCAGTTTGATTCAAGTTCAAACCAAGATCAACAATCAAGGCCTAAACTCTTGCAGACTTCATTGCGAAATTCACAAAACCCGTGGAAGAGGAGACTGAATGCTCTGAAGACCCTACCTGTGTGCTATATGTAGATGGATCATCCACCAAGCATAAAGCTGGAGCTGGGATGATGTTAACTAGCCCTGAGGAATACAAAATTTTCTACGTACTAAGATTTGGCTTTCAGGCCACCAGCAATGAAGCTGAATACGAGACAGTACTAGTAGGCCTCCACTTGGCAAAAGAGATGCAAGTTGAGCAGTTAAAGATCTTCAATGATTCACACCTTGTGGTCTGCCACATTCTAGGAGAATATCATACGAGAGAATCCAAAATGGCCGCTTACCTCAAGAAGGTTCAAAAGCTACTAGCCATCTTCTAAAGGTATGAAGTAAACCAGATTTCGCGAGCTCAAAACTCGCATGCAGATGCATTAGCTCGTCAGGCTACCATCTGTGATACAGACTTCCAAGGCCCAATAGAGTTCTTGCTGATTCCGAGCATAGAAGAAAGAGATTCAGTTATGACAATAGTTATCCAACCAGACTCCTATATGAACCCAATCTTAGCCTATTTGCAGGATAAGGAGCTGCCAAATGATAAGCTAAAGGCACGTCACCTGCGAGCTAGATAAGCTCGATATTGCATCTATGACGACATGTTGTACAAAAAAGGGTTCTAAGCTCCACTTCTTAGGTGCATTGATGGCCAAGACTACGAGACCGTGTTGAAGCAAATCCATGCAGGCCACTGTGGGAATCATGTTGGGGGGCTATTTCTAGCTCAAAAAGCACTTCAGCAAGGTTCTACTGACCCACCATAAAACAAGATGCCACAGCTTGATCAAAAGATGCAACAAATGCCAGTGGTTTGCCAAGGTTTCGCGAGCTCCACCAGTTTATCTCTAACAAAATGGTGAGCCCTTGACCCTTTGTAATTTGGGGAATCGATCTGATCGGGCCATTACCAACAGCTCGCAAAAATTACAAATATGTTGTATTCTCGGTGGACTACTTCACAAAATGGGTGGAAGCTAAGAAGCTGGCAAAGATTTCTACCACAAAAATAGAGAAGTTCGTATGGAGCAATATTATTTGTAGGTTTGGAGTCCCCCAGCATATCGTAACAGATAATGGGATCCAGTTTAACAGCGACCAGTTTATCTGCGATTTGAACATCGTCAAGAGCTTCTCAGTCATAGACTATCCACAAGCCAATGGTCATGTCGAGACTATAAACAAAATAATCAAGCAGACTTTGAAAACCAAATTGGAAGCTAAGAAAAGAGCATAAGTGAACGAATTATAAAATGTGTTATAGACCTACAGAACCACAGCTTGCAGCTCCACTAACGAAACTCCCTTCTCCATGGTGTATGAAACGAAAGCTATGATCCCGGTTAAACTAGAAGTGACCTCGCAGCGAGCAACGACCTTTAACCAGCTGCTTGTCGCTAACCTTGATCTTCTCGAAAAGGCAAGAAAAGCAGTCCGCCTGAGAATAGTCATCTATCAACAAAGGGTTACGAATTACTACAACAGAAAGGTCTGAGCCCGACACTTCAACGTCAACGACCTTGTATTACAACTAGTCCTACCTGGAGCTCGCAAGGTCAATGACGAATCGGTTGGCCCAAATTAGGAAGATCTATACATTGTCAAAGCGAACTTGGGAAACGGAGTATACCACCAAACAAGTATGAATGAAGCTGAGATCCCATGAGTTTGGAATGTCGAACACGTCCGCTCATACTTCCAATAATTTTGTACGCATACTTCTAATTCAATGCTCAATTGTCAATGTTTCAAATTTCTCATATTAATGACTTCCCTATTACTGTCTTTATTAAATGTTAAATTTCTCTTTGACAATATATCGAGTTCCAACCTATTAAAGACAGCTTGCAAAAAAATCATGCTGTGTCATTAAGCTCCATACATAGCTTGTAAATAGTCACACTATGTCAATGAGCTCAAATCTACCACACAACTTGTAAGAATCGCGCTATGTCATTCAGCTCTATACATAGCTTGCAAACAATCGTGCTATGTCAACGAGTTCAAATTTACCACACAGCTTGCAAGAATTGTGCAGTGTCACTCAGCTCTATACATAGCTTGCAAACAATCACGCTATGTCAACGAGCTCAAATATACTACACAACATGCAAAAAATCGCGTTGTGTCATTCAGCTTCATACACAGCTTACAATAAATCGCGATGTCAATGAGTTCCAACCTATTAAACATAGCTGGCAAGAATCGCACTATGTCATCGGCTTTAATCTATTAAACATAGCTTACAAAAATCGTGCTATAACTACGAGCTCCGATCTAATACACAGCTTGCAATAAATCGTCCTATCATTAAGCTTAGATCTACAACACGACTTGCAATAAATCACGCTGAGCAACAATATATTGGGCATATCTCCAAAGACTTATCAAAATTATAATTTGTGTGCTAGAGCGCATCTGAGTTAGCGACCTCACAAGCTCGCATCAGGTTTAATTACCACTTACATGTTAAGTATTTTATTCTTCAATTTGTAGGAAATGTGAATACTTTGAAACAAGAAAGAAAGCAAAAGCAACAAAAAGCGATAATATTGAAGCAAATGAAAATCAATTTAGCAAAAATAATAATACCTCAAGATGAGGCCCAAAAGTTCATTACAAACTACCTCGCGAAGCAAGGTGAATTGAATACAGTCCTAAAAAATTTTCAAAAGTCCATATC
Source organism: Dimocarpus longan (assembly GCA_022984855.1). Taxonomy (NCBI): domain Eukaryota; kingdom Viridiplantae; phylum Streptophyta; class Magnoliopsida; order Sapindales; family Sapindaceae; genus Dimocarpus; species Dimocarpus longan. Next base: position 19,692,042 of record CM041024.1, read on the forward strand.
GGGGGCACCCTACTCTAAGCCCTCGTTTTAAAGGGCTGGCTAACTAGAAGCTGCACCATGTGAGGCTGACTTTGGAGGCACAATGAACTGGATCATCTCTTATTGGAAGGTCGCACCCTGAGGAGCTGCGGAAGATTGGACGGTCTCCTCTTTGAATCTTGCACCTCTACAACTGCCTCTTCGCCAAAAAATGATAAGTCCAGCTCGAGATGAGCTAGCCATAAAGTGCAAAGGAAGTTACCAAAGGTTTTGGACTCTACCTTCTCCTTGGCTTGGGTAACTAACACCTTGGCCTCCTCCCTAGCCTTGGCAACCTCCTCCTTGGCAAAAGTAAAATCTTTCTTAGTAGCTTCAACTCGCTGTATGGCCTTCTTCATCCTTTTTTCAACAGCTTCAGCTCGTTGTGCGGCCTCCTCTAGATCATTCTTTGCGTTATCTAGTTCCTTTTCGCTCTTGAGGAGTTTGGCATTGAGGTGTGACCTCGTGATATTATGGGTACTCTCCTCATGAGCCAGAGCATCCTCGGCCTCTCTCCTGGCCTACTCAGCAATCCTCAACTAGGTATGGAGGAGTTGTTCGGACCTTTAGGCTCTCTTAGCCTCTCTGGACATGAACGAGAGCTTATCTTTTAGCTTTTTTTTTTCTCCCCCTCGAACTTCTCCGTCTCCTCCTCAAAAGCCAGAACTTCTTGCATTTGCTTTATTACCTCCATGATGACCTGAAAAGCAGCAAATCAAAATCCAAAGCAACAAAGCAAGAAAAAGCAGAGGCGTCGGAGATTACCATCAACCCATGACGTATTATCCAAGTAGATAAGCTAACGCTTCTCAAGCAATCCTTGTCCAAGTTTTTTGCAGCAGTCTCTAAGATCCTAAACAAATCGTCGACGATAGCGTTGAGGTACATTTCATCAAGCATAACCTTGGGCTGCATCTTGGCCTAAGATTCAACTCTACTCTTCGCGACCTCAGGCTGTTTGCTCATGTCTGCCTGAGATCTCTTGGTTGAAAGGCGCAAGGCCACTGTCTTCCTTTTTACCCCCTTACTTGGGGAGGTTGGAACCTCATAAGTGGGAGCTCTCACCTGCTCTTATTCAACTTCGACCGCCTCCAGCTACGGGGTGCAGGCCTGGACTTTTGAAGGTCCCAGAGCCCGTTCGGAGTGGGTCGCCCAGTAGAAGTAACGACCGCAGTAGCTACAGGCTGAGCAGATCGAGCCTTAGGACGCTGAACCAGAGAAAGTTTTACCATCTTTTGAACTTTTTGAGGGACAAAAACTGTTCCCACCTCACTGGTTATGTCAAAGATGAAGACAAGCTCGTGTTCGCCTTGGACTCCGATGTCCTTCGTATAGTCAAAAGGCTAGCTTTCCAATGCAGGAGCCAACCCATGTGCCTTGAGGAGTTTGTCATCTAACGAGTAATTTGTTCTCCCTTCCTCCAAAGTTGCGAGCATCTTGAGAATCTCGACTTACTCCTCAGTAAGAATCGCCTTGTCTCCTGTCAAATCTGCAAGGCATGAAGAAGAGAATAAGATTTAAAAAATATATATATTGAAACTTGTAGAATGTCAGTCCCATTCTACCTAGACTAAGGACGAAACCAAAGTTATAGAGTTGCCTAAGCGAGGGACAAGAAATATAAAACCAACGTGATTTGTAGTCCCCTACATTGGACTTGCCCTTCGTCTTACCTTAAGGAAGAATGTCCCTAAAGCTCATTTTTCGACCTACGAGGTAGTAAATCCCATCTCGCATTACACTTCTCAAGCTGCCGACACTCGTAACACTAACGAGATGACAACAGACCTTCAAATTCGAAGGTAGGAGGTCGTTCCTTAAAAAGACCAGAGCCAAAGAGGTGAGCTGGGAGTATAAGTTAGGTGTTAATTAGAATGGACTAAGTTCTAGCCTATTCAGGAGCTCGATAAGATATGTGGGGATTGAAAATCAAAGCATGTGCCTAAGATAATGGGTGTAATAGCAACGAACTCCCGAGGTTGATAGGCGCCATGGTCGTCTTTGGAATGCAGCATGATGCAATAACCTTTAGGAAGATGGTACTCCAAAGCAATTCCCCCCAGCTCATCATACTTCAGTTTCGAGGCATAATAAGTAAACACCTCGCAAGCCCGCCTTTCTTCAGCCGTCTGGTTGGCCCCTAGCTCATCATACGTCAGCCCGAGCTCTGAACTCCCCCAGCGATCTTAGCACTCAGAGAAGTTGCCTCAGCAGTACAAACTTCCCTTGTGTCAAATCCTTCCGAGCCAAAAGAATCATTGTCTTCTACTCTGTGTGACCAGCGTGTGGACCTGTAGACATCTACACACGAAAGGGAGTGGTTAGGTCGTTATGGGCAAACCATCCCTAAAAAGATCTATGATCCTACTCTAATGAGGAATTTCTTAAGCCTATAGGTCACAAACGCCACACAAATCGCTAAAGCCATAGGAGCCTCAACCTACAATCTAACGACCTATGAGTTAATCCTATAGCTCGCGTATAAACAATAAACAGTTCGCAAAAATACATCCAACAAAATTAAATAAAAAAGAAACGAAAAGTCCTAATGAAGAACAAACACTCAACAACAAGGACACGAAATGATCAAACCAGCACCAAGTCCACAAAAAACGCAGCACTTGCAAACTAAAAATGAAATTTGGAGATCGAGAAATGGTTTTAAAGACTTACTATGAGCAAGGTAGAAGAGGAGGTACTGATCTTCAACAAATTCGGATCTCTGGAGTGCTAAAGTAGAAATTTGAAATCAGAAAGAAGCGAGAGAGAAAAAAGCTTAGCGGCGCTAGAAATAAAAATGACAAGGTAAAAATGAACGTAACTAGGCCTTCACTTATATATAGGCTCAGGGTTGAAAACCTTAACCGTCAGATTGGTGGCTCATCAACCACTCTAGATTAAACGGTGAAGCGTGAATTGAGGGATTATGTCGTCATGCTCCGTCAGTTAAGATACGTGGGCATTAAATGCATACAGAATGAGACGTGCAAACTGTATGATGGCCTAAAAAGTGGCCACGAGTCCAGAGATAAGACAGAATTTGAAAATGCAGCACCACAAGCTTCGACACGTCAGCTTTTACTAGCAAACTCTAACACCCAGTTCACAGATTGCACTGAAAGCTAGGAGACTGATGTTATAGGTATTTTTGAGCTCGCGTAAATGGGCTGGTAAAAGTTCAAGACGGATCTAGTAAACTTACCCAACAGATGGAAGTCCAGCTCGGTAATGGCTTAGCTCACCAAACGATTAGCTCATCAAGCACTCAGCTCACGAATGTTGGATCTTAGCTCTCTACACATTTAGCTCGCACATCCAAGTCCCTTGTTCACCGACCTCGGGTCGTCTAACTTATAAAAGCAAGCTCCTTGTTTACTGTTGTAGCCCTCAAGTCACGAATCAACTATAGTCTAAGCTATTAGGCGAAGCCCAGTCTTTGGTGTAACTTGCATGTTAATCTTTCTAGAGAAGTAGCAGTTTGATTTAAGGAAAATCTCAACTATCCAATATGAGGGTAAAAGTCAAGACCATACTTTTGCAGGAGCTGACCATACTTTGACAGGTATCAGTCTTAAAAATGTAATTCATCATGATTTCTTTCTTATTTTAATTGTAAAAGTACTGTAGTCTCTCCATCTATAAATAGAGGCTGAAACCTCATTGTAAAACAACACACAAATATATAACATATTGTTTCTCTGATAAAATATCCAGATAACAGTCGTGAACGTAGGCATTCACTTGGGTCGAACTACGTACAAACCTCCTTGCAACAGTGTTCTTCTTCTCCCTTCTCCTCTTTTCTCTCCTGTTTAGCTCTATTTACAGGTACTGGGTTCACGAATCTGGGTTGACACGTTTTTAACGTCGACACATGTAAAAGACATTACAGATTTCCACTTCAAACTCAAACAACACCTTCTTTGATATCTCAATCAATGTTTATGTTACCACCAATTGACTGAGCTGAGGTTCAAAACAACCAGGACAATGGAAAATTTTATAGCCCAAAACAATATTATTGTTTCAAAAAGGGAGAAATTACATCCACTCCCTAAGATTTAGCTTATTCACTTTTATGGTGTGTTTGTTTGAGGATTATGAAATAAGAGTAAGAAATGATAATAATTATTGGTGTTCACTTACTCTAAATTAATTAGTAATTTGAATAAAATTATGGGACCCATACAATTTTGGAGTTGTAGAATGAGATTGTCATTTCTCCCACGCAACTTGAAATTCTTTACCCATTAAATTTTACAATTTAAAAAGTCTTTTTTACATTAATTAAAAAAAAAAAGTTGATTTTGACAAATTTGTTTTAATAATAAATATTTTTTTGATATTATTCGATTTTTAGAGTTAAAATCTACTTGAGTATATGAATATGTTAAAATAATTTATGATATGATATAATAATAATTAATTTTTTATCAGAATTTATTAAAAAATAGCTTAATAAATATAATATCATTATGTAAAAATACATATTGTTTTATGACAAAAAAAAAAAAACATATTTTTCTTTCAAAAATAGTAAAAGGATACATGTTTTTTATTAAGGTCATTCTTATAACTTTGTAAATAATTCATTCTGATTCCAAATTAAAATAAATATCTCAAAATAAATATTGTTGATTCCGATTACAATTTCTACAATTGAAGTAAATAATTTATTTTGATTTCAATAAATTAACACGACTTTAGATCATTTCGATTCGAAACTATATTGATTACGTGCAAATAAACGTACCATAAACTATTAGTTCAATGACATGCATGCAAGTATGTGAAGTTTTGGTTCTATGTTGCTTGATTTTCACTTATTTTTTGCAGCATGTTTCCAAATAATATTTTGGCACCCAAATTGTTGTCATCTTTGTAATTTAAGCACCCACGTCCCACACGATAAGTTTACCAAAAGTACATAATAAAAATATAGCTATTCAACATTTATATCATCCCAATTGATTAATATTGGATGTATCACTTTTTTTCCCTTTTTTGAGTGGAACAAATATATGGATCAATCAGGACCAAGCGAGATTTGATTTTGCGGTATGGTCCAGATCGAGAGCAGTTCCCATGAGGAAGAGAGTATCCCACACATAGGTGGGGTCTCACATAAGGTGAGAGGACAACCTATACATTTTTTTATGATGGGGGAGAGTCTTATTGTATATAGAACTTATAACTTGAAAGTCACAAGGGTCAGTGAGCCTACCAACGGCACCATTGACCAACTACTATATTGGATATACCATTTGAATCTTGATTATTGTTATATTGATGAACATTCATTGTCATCAAATCAGGTGAGCTAATAATGATTAATATATATATATATATATATAGTTGTGATTAAATTTGTATTTATTTAGTAATCAGTAATCATGAAGAAACTTAGGTTCATTTAGTGTGCATGACTGGATTGGATTAATTTTAAGTGATTAGATTAAATTAGATTAGATTAATTAGTACTATAATATGTTTGGTCCAGTTAGATCATATTTAAAACAATAAGCTGGTCTGTTGTTTGGTATAACATGAGAATGAGATTGAAAGTAAAGGACTCACACTTAATTGCATCTAACTTCTAACAGCCACTAACTCCACTAACAATGCAAGATGACCAAGTCTTCAACATGGTTTCGCTCGCCATGCAGCTGGTTTTGTTGCCACGCAGACCAGCAACTAATGCATACTCGTATCAGTCCTCTCCCATGCAAAAATCCTTATCCTCAAAGATGAATTCTTTCTCTAGAATTCGATAGGGCCTAAAAAACCGAGGAGCCAGTTTGAGTGAATCCCGAAATGCCACTGTTGACTGGCGATAAGGTTGTAACTTAAGATAAACGTCTCCAACTTCAAAATGGACCTCTCGATGATGTTGATCGGCATGACCTTTCATTCGATCGCGTGCCTGCAACAAGTGCTTTTGTAAGTCACGTAAAATTGTCTCCCTGTCGTGAAGATGGTTATCCACTGCTTGGACTCGAGCGAATGTATGAAAGCAGGTTCGGAGGAGGAGTGCCACAGACGGCCTCACAGGAGTTGTTCCAGGACTGGATGCTTCGTGAGCACAAAGTGAACGAAGCTCCTCAGTCTATCGACGACCACCATCACACCTGTGCAGCCATGAGAAGGGGGCAGTCATTCGATAAAGTCCATAGAAATCGCAGCCCAAATTCGCTTTGGGACCGGAAGAGGCTGTAAGAGTTCTTCTGGTCTCGAACAGTCGTGTTTTGCATTGTTGACAAATACTGTGAGTCTGAAGAAACTCTTTTTACTGTCTGCTGCATATTGGGCCATATAAGACTAAATTTGATCCGGCCCAAAGTCTTGTGGAACCCAAAATGGCCCTCAATGGATGATGAGTACCCATTTGAAAGAATGGAGGGAATTAAAGCAGAGTTAGGGTTCAAATATCAAACTTAAATTTGCAAATTATTTTTTGTTTATTGAATATTATTTTAAATCATAAATTAAGCACCCAAATGTGTTATATATGTACACATGTATATTATTTCTAAGGTATCGAAAAAAATTCAAAATGCACCCAAAAGTATACATTGATAAAACTCAATATTTCGTGTTCAGTCTCTTGGTTGAAACAAAACCTATAATTTCTTGGATCATAGTCATATTGATAACTTGTAAATAAAATTAGATAATACACAAAAGTAAGATAGTGAACTAAACATAAAAGAGGTAGAAAGAGAAATTCCCAAAATTTGAGAGACTTTATGCATTCATCTTTGAATTAGTACATTATTTGGAAGTTTAATTTCTTTTATATTGAAATAATGAGGAGTTTAACTATTTAATTTTATGAATGTGAGTTATATAATATTTTAGCACAGTTAGTTGTGTATTTTTTCATCCATCAAGAGGTTAGAGATTTAATCCCACCAAACTAATATTACAATTTGTGTGGATAGTTTTCTTTTATGATTATGAAATTAATTGTCTCATGTTAACAAGAGTAGATACTGGGCTATGTAAGTGTTTGATCTTAATCAATTCCAACAAATTTCTAATCCATTCGATATCAAAAAAAAATTACAAAAGTGGAATAATAATCATGGTAAGTTTATTAAGTTTGAAATATTCAATTTAATGGATGTCGAACAACCACACTTAATTAGCTTCTTTACGAATTTTTTATTGATTGATTTTTAAATTCTTAAAGTATATTCATAAAACACATTTTTACACAATCTTATATACTATAAAGATTATATTACCATATCTATTTGGTTTATATATCAAGAATTGAAATAGATTTATCCTCTTTTAGCTCTAGTGGATGTACACATTTTCATTCACCTTAGTAGTGAAAGTTCTAGTCTCACTATGCACATTTTATAAATATGTATAGTGATTTTTCTTCTTTTGTTATAGAAGTAAATATCTTCGAAAATGTAGATATTTGGACCATATAAGTAATGATTGATCTAGACAAATCAGGAATATATATCATGACCTCAAAAATATATAGTGTTTAATTACTATAAGTTATGGTATCTCTCTAATTTGTTCGTGTTTTTGTAATAATGAATAAAAATTTTATATTAATGCTTTAAAAAATAATTTTTTTAATTAAATTTTTGAATCACATGTGAAGAGTACCATAATATAATTGAAATTGGTAGGGTTGAAGATGATGTTACTGCCTGCATGGCATAATTTGGCCTATAGCTTTGCATTAAGGTTATTAAATAACGACTTCGTCTTTATAGTCATCTCGCACTACTTTATTTTTATTTTTCCAACCTTCCAATGATTAAATAATTGCTGGCAAGCATCAAGTTGCATGATACAGACCACAAAAAATATTGACATGCTCAACTATTTTTTTTTTTTTTTTAAAAAAACTAATTCAAATTTTAAAATATGTTTATATTATATTTGAATAATTCAAAGACAATAAAATATAAAGCATTAATAAGTTACAATATTGTTTTATATATTATTATAAATATCACAATCGGGGACTTGGACTATAAAGTTTAAAAGAGACAATTGTGGAATTGGACTATAAGTTTTATATGTAATTATTATAAAAAACTTTTCTAAACCATAAGTATAAAAGAGACAATCGTGGACTTGGAATAGACAAGCATAATCTCTCAAGTCTTTTTATATCATATAAAGCAAAAAGACAATATGATCAATCCCACCAGTCAGACCACGACGGATTCCTACCAATCCAAAAGTCGAAAGTATGGTAGCAGTCAGACCATGACAGATTCCTACCAATCCAAAAGTCGAAAGTATGGTAGTAAGTCATATGTATAAGGTCCTCAACTTTAATAGTTGTTAAACATTTATCAATAATAATAATAATTGTTAAATGAGTGCATGTGTGAATACTTCAGGGGCATGTTTAGCACGTCGAAAAAAAAGTGGGTTTAAGATTCAAAATATTTCAAATTCTTAAATGCTACGTTTGGGATGCAATTGAATATCAATGAGTTTGAGATTCAAAACATTCAAACTCCTAATTTCCAATCTAACGAGAATCTTTACTCACAACAAAAATTGTGGATTTGGTATTTCCAAAAAAAAGAAAAAAAAAAAAAAAAAAGGTGGGTGAGGATGAGATTTCTTATTTTTCATCTTCTTTCTCTTCTTTCATACCTCTATCTGTCTCTTTTTCTTTCACCTTCTCTCATTCTCTCATCACACCTCTATGGCGACTTTCTACCTTTTCTCTCTTTTTTTTTTTAATTTTTTTTCCTTTTTTGCTTTTTTATTGAGGTTGAGTTCTGGGTTTGATGAACTCATAACGACATGGTTCTGGGTTTCATCGAAGGTTCTAGGTTCGATGAGCCATTGTTCTGATTTTTTTTTTTTCATTTTTTTTAAGCTCATGTTTTGTTATTGTTGTTGTAAATGATGATGATGATGTTTTTGTGAGAGACAATGATATTGATGGATTGGATTATTGATGATGTTGATAAAATGGACGGTTGATGATGTTGAAGACAATGGAGATCCACCAGATTGGATCTCCACTGTCCATCCAGATGGAGATCCAATCTGATGGATCTCTACCCTTTTTTTTTTTGTCAAATTTTTTAAAGAAATTTTGAAAATTAATTTTAATTACATTATAAAATATTTAAATAAATTTTATTCCAATCCAATCTCAATGTACATCTAACATAATATGATATAATTTTAATCAAATTCCAAGATCTACCAAACGTGGGACAATAATTTTTTGATGCAATCAAATTCATTCAAATCTAATTAATTTCATTTTAATTCCACATGTCAAACATAGCTTAGAAGAAAGTATATGCCATTTTGACCTTTTGCTTTACTGTATTTGATTAAGTGATATTATTAAAATTATATTATGTTATGTAGAAAATAAATGTTTGAGTTAGAAATTTATGAGGATTTGTTGAGGGATTTGAAAATCTACTCTCGTAAAATCAAAATAGATTTAGAACATCTTTAATGCAACTATCCATTTGGGTTAAATATGTTACCACATAAGATTGATAAATAACAAGACTAAAAACCCTTTTTCAATACAATTATCTAACCCAAACATAGGGCTGGTGTGACAAAATTCTCTTTAGAGAATATAGTGATGAATTTCTCAATTGAGAAACTGACTTCTCTTTTTTTTTCTAATCAATCGAAATATATGAAAATTTATCTTACTCTTTTTCCTCTTAGTTGTAAACTATAAAAATAGAAAGAGAAAAATGCACATTTTATTTTGATTAGTTAAATATTGATGCATACTTTGCTTTTAATAAGGGTGCATATAGTACCAACCAAAATTATAATTTACACACCTAAATTTTATTATAAAAGTTTATTATGAAATTAACTTAAAACAAAATGACCAATATAGACAATCTAATTAAAATACTTTCCATATACAATCTTTCCTAATATGTTAAACTCTAATTTAAGATTTAAATAATTGAATTAAAATACTTTCCATACACATCAATTTACCCTAATATATAAAACCCTAAATTTGAAATCTTACTATAGAAGAAGTGCATAATTATCACAATTTTTTCTAAAGAAAGTAAAAAAAAAAATTAAAAAAAAAAAAAATTGGAGACTAAAGTTGTAAGAACTTGCTTTCTTTTGATTCAGTTGGCTCCAAAAGCATTAATTATTATAGTAAAGGACAACTAAAAAATAATGCAGTACATTGATAAATATTCTAGTTCTAAAAAATATTTAATTTTTTTTCTTTGTACTTTAATTTAGGATTGATGTTTCCAATAATATTTTTAAAAAAAAAATTGCATTTGCCTTTGCATTGGCTAATCAATTTTGACTAATGAGTATACTATTTACAAGTCATGTGAACTAAAATAAAGGTGAAATTAGTGATTCAAAACTTGCAATTTGATCTTACGAAATCTGATTAGTTGGGGTTAAGGTTTTCTGTAAAATTAAAAAAAAAAATTGAGAGAGAGAAGAGTTTATTTATTTATTTGAAGTGTAAAGAGTTGTTTAAATTTAAATTCGTGTGTACTAATAGTTTAATTGGCTGCTTTGGTAAATAAATAAATTTATTTTCATAAAGTTAGTTTTTATATTAGATTATGTGCTTATAATTATGTTTAAAATTTTTAATGATGGATGAACTTAGAATTTGAGTGTATAAATAATATTTTTTGATGGCAAAATCTACACCTTTTTAATAATTGCATTAGGAAAGGAATGTTATATAATTTTTTTGTCAAAGTGGATTCATACTAAAAAAAAAATTGTTGATTGATGTGTCACAAATTGCAACTCAAAACTGCGTAATAAATCTTGATGCTATTAGAAGTAATGACAAAAGTGCCTTTAAAATCTTGGATGTTATTAAATTTGCCCCCTTTCTCAATGCTTTTACTTTTTTTAGCCCTTGAAAGAAGAAGAGTTTATTTACATATTTTTTAAAACAACAGAAGGGTATTTTGGATAAAACAAATGAAAACATTGCAGAGTGATAAAAATAATGAATGTTGTTATTGGCAATCCAACAAATCTCTTTTTACACTTCATTTTTATTTTTTTATTTTTGGGTAATAACAATTTTAACCTTATTTAAAATTACTAAAAATAAAAAACAATACTAAGGACATTTTGGATTAATTTTGTTGAATCCAACCATATTTCTTTTCCTCTTTTACATTGATAACTCCTAAAATGCCTCCACTTTTTCTATGTTTTAAAGATATTTTTGAGTCCAAGTATTAGATAATGACATGCAATCTAACTTTCAATAATATTAAAAAAAAAAAAAAAGATTTTATTAAAATTTTAAAGTCAAGGATTTCATCAAAATTTTTCCCAACAAAAAATTTCATTAAAATTTATTGATGAATTTTGTTTTATTAGTATTGAGTTTTTCCTTTGTCGGTTTTTATAGGACTAAAATTTTGTTTGATTTTTGTGATGAGTTGAAAATACTGAGATAGGTCGTTTGATAATTGTTGTTATTGGTATATGAGTTAAACACTTGAGTTCATCAAGTTGGTTTCTCGAACATTTTTTTATTTTTTATTTATTTACTTTTTTCTTTCATGGACTTCCATGTGTCTTCTATTTTGTTCTTATGTTTTATACTTGTATGATTATTATGTGCAAATATATACAACAATGAAGTTGGTTTAATTAAATTTAACTTTTTGAATTGAAATATCTTTAAGATAGGGGTATCACAAGTTAAAAAAGAATAGTATTTAAAGAAATTTTTTTACCTTTAAGTTTTTCAAGGGAGAATAACGTTAGAAAAAGAATATCCAAAGAAAAAATTGGACTGTAAGGAAAATATCTCAAAACAGTAACTATTTTTGACATATCACAAGATTTATTTCTCATATGATATAAATATCATTCGATAGACAATCAAATTAAAAATTATTCTTCAATACTTCCATATATTTCTATTTAATGTTTCCATGTTTTTTCTATTTTTAATTAGATTTGAAAAATTAGAATTAAATAATTATTGACTCTATCTAATAGACAATTTGAAGATGAATGGTCATGTTGATAATATCTTTTTTTTTTTTTTAAACTTAATATCTATTGACGAATGATAATTACAGTGGAAAAGTTTATTGTAACTCAATATCTATTTATCCTATATAACGTGTAATTTTTTCATAATCAATGAGGGCATTGGAGATACTCTAAAATTGAATACAAAAATTGGACAAGAATAATATATATATATTTTTGAATGCCGATACTTTACTGATTAGATTATTGCTAGGACCTATTGAGATAAATCACTAATAATACGATTCGGATGACTACTTCAACAATAAAGGAGAAAGTAACTCTTACCAAGAGAAGACTCATAACTCACACATTATATTTTAAAAAATAAGAGTTAGACTTGACCCTTTAACCTCTTAAAATCAAGGTGAAAACTTAATCATTCTTACGAAGAGTGACGTATACTATAAGAATATATTTTTTGCCTACAAACATTTTTAGGAATAAATAAATAAATAATAATAAAAAATAAAAAAGCACATGACGTATTGATAATTGGGAGTGCGGCGTAGAAGTCGGTAAAAGGTACGTGATACAAAAAATGATTAGGTGATGCGTGACGACAGCTGATATTTCAATAATGATAAGTGGAATATTAACCTCTAAAAGATTCGAAGTCCTAGAAACCAACGACCCCAGGTCTTCACGTGAAAACTACTTCAGTCATGATCCGCTAACTTGACCTTCTACTTTCCGGAACTGAAAACTGAGAACTCTGAAACTCATACAGAGCCCACTTAGCAACCTTCTGTTCTGTAAAGGACCCAATAACAAGTTAATATATTGCTTACTGTTTCTGCGGGGATGAATGGTATTGGGGGTGAGAGAGCTCCTCTTTTAGGTCGTGGTGTAAGCATTTCATGACCCTTTTGTCCCTTTGCTGATCTTTTGTCATTTTGTTTTATATATGTTAGTTTATGCATGTGCTGATTTACTGCTCAGGAATTTGATGTTCTTGGATTTTTGATTGATGGGGTCACTTTTAATTATGCTATAAACATGTTTTCTGATTGTATTAGATTGTTCTGTGAACGTTTATTGTCTAATTTGTCCTTGAAATTTTAATAATTACACAGTGTTTGTGTTCTCCAAATTGCATGACTTGGTGCTGACCAAGTTTTTGTATTTTTGAATTTGGACTATATTTGTATCTAGTTTTAACGATTTTTGCAAATTTTTCTTGGTGTTGTTAATTTTTGTTCTTACATAGGGAGGGGGAAAGGGAATTGATTCCTCAGCAAATGGTCCCTCGACAGACCTTGAACATGGGGATGCAGTACCGGTAAATTTGGTTTTTGTTAATATTGTCGATTTTGATATCTAGTATGAGGTGTGCTTGGGTTTATGATTAGGGGATGACTCATTGTTGGAATTTCAGGCTGCCAATGTGGGGTTCTGTAGAGTACTTGCACTTGTAAGTGGCTGAGTCCTGGTGTTTATTCTTGCGAGTAAAATTGAAAATGTTAAAAGTTGTTGACATCATTTCGCATTCCAGGCGAAGCCTGATGCAGGGAAACTGATAATTGCTACTGTTGCTCTATTGTTTGCGTCCGTGTCAAGTATCTTGATTGTAAGTATTCTTTTTATTGCTGCTTTCTCTATCAGTCTCATAAGTTGAATTCTGAACAATTTAGCTGGTTCTTTAACTTGTAATTGCGGGTTTTTACTAAACACTGAATCAATGATGCAGCCAAAATTTGGTGGGAAAATAATTGACATTGTGTCAGGAGATATGGAAACACCTGAGCAGAGAGCTGAAGCTTTAAATGCAGTAAAGAACACCATCTTTGACATCTTTTTGATAGTTGTAGTTGGGTATGACATTTTCTTGCTCACTTGTGATTTATTTACTGAATCATCAGTAAGAGGTTTGAAAAGGCTATTATTTGTAGGATACTGCTTCTACTGTATATTTGTCATGCCAGATACTTGCAGCACTGATGACCATCACTCTTTGAATCTAATTTTATGGGAGGGTGCACCTTCATTGGTTAACATATATGTAAAATTTTGAGGGTGATAAGAAATTTTGTTCTAAAACCTCTTACACACATTTGCAAGCAAGCTTGAGAAGTATTTATTTATTTATAAAAAAAAAAAAAAAAAAGAACTTAAGTAGTGAAAGCAGATTCCAACTTGAGAAGCATTTAATTTTTTGTAGTTGAACCATAAACAAATAAAGATAACTATAGACTACAGTTTAGAATTCATATTGTGCCTAGATTTTTGAGAATTTCGTGTCTAGAACCCACTGTCTGTGTTGAAACACAGCACTTGAATTGTATCCATTTCAACAGGTCATTTTAATAGGCAATGTATCCATTTCAACAGGTCCTATTTGACTACTAAAAGTGGTTCTAAATCCTACTTATTTTAGTAGGCATCTGATGAGGTTTTTTAATTTTGTGGATTGTTGGTTTTTTCTTCTTCCCTATCCAGTTCGATTTCCACAGCCCTGCGGGCCTGGTTGTTCTCATCGGCAAGTGAAATGGTTGTTGCCCGGTTGAGAAAAAACTTGTTCACTCATCTTATTAACCAGGTAAAAAATTATTATCTTTGTGAGTTTTGTTGTGTTCTCTTACAGGTCATGTTCCTTCTTGCTTTTTGAAAATAATGCCTATTTCTCTTCCTCATTCTCCAGGTCATATGAAACCAGTCATTAATGTGTATATTAATTAATGAGTTTTTCAGGAAATAGCCTTCTATGATGTTACACGAACAGGGGAGCTTCTAAGCAGGCTATCTGAAGATACACAGATTATAAAAAATGCTGCAACAACCAATCTTTCTGAGGCACTTAGAAATCTGACAACTGCAATGATTGGCCTTGTTTTCATGTTCACAACATCATGGAAGTTAACATGTAAGCATACGAACAATGAACAGTAATACATGACCTTTCAGTATTTCATCAAGTGTTTAGAGTTACTGTTATCTTGTGAGATATATTACTCTTTGATCGTTTGTTTTTAGTGTTGGCCTTGGCTGTTGTGCCGGCTATTTCTGTTGCTGTACGTAAATTTGGTCGCTACGTTCGTGAGCTTTCTCACAAGACTCAAGCGGCAGCTGCCCAAGCTGCTTCAATTGCTGAGGTATGCCTGTCCTTCTAGAAACTGACTTTCACTTGTGGACTGTAGACCATATATCGGTTGAATATCTGAACCCAAATTTCTGAACTATTTTAATAATGTGATTAAATTCTTACTGAAATAATGTCACATGATGTTTTGGAACACAAATATTTCTGTTATGATGGTGTAAATGATGAATGATTTTATGACTTGCTAAATGATTAAGATAGATAGGCATATCAAGCACCTGGGTGGAGGTTTCTAAGTGCGGAATATTTATGTGAATATTTGGAGTTTCAAGTTTCCGCAAATGATGGCCAAAAGAATGCTAGAAATGCTATTAAATATTGAGTAAAGTGACATTAAATTAGATATGCATAGTCACATATCAATTAAGTTAAATATTTTCTCTCTAAATTGAATGCTGTACATTTTTGTGGGTAAGGGCTAAGAATCTGAAACCATGCTGCATATGAGTTCCATGTTGAATTCCTCTTAATGTTAAATAAAACAGCCAAAACTTTTTCTAACTGGTAATGCATAAAGGGAATATATGCTAAGAATGGAAAAAAATCAAGCCATATCATTGGAATAGAATAAATATTTGCTTTAAAGAAACCAAGGCATATTTATATCAAAATTGCCGCCAAAGGTTCGTTGTGTTTAATGCTAAGGCTATACTTGTAGCTACCAGTAGTGGATGTTGAACCAGTAAAGCAAGGGATCTAATCAAGTCGAGGCTAATGAATATGTTTTTCTCCTAGAACTTTTCAGAGGACAACTGACGTGTATGATGACTTGTTTAGTATTATAGCGTATAGCTTTCAATCATTCCCATATTGTGCATCTCTCTATTTTAGGAATCTTTTGGCGCTATACGCACGGTGAGATCTTTTGCACAAGAAGGTTATGAGGTTTCACGCTACTCTGAGAAAGTTGATGAGACACTGAACCTTGGACTTAAACAAGCTGTAAGGTTCTTCCTGTTGTTTGGTTCCTCTTTATTCTCTAGCTGCATCTTCTAATTTAGCTGTTTCTCGCTACAGAAAGTGGTTGGGCTCTTCTCTGGAGGTCTAAATGCAGCATCAACTCTTTCAGTGATCGTAGTTGTGATATATGGAGCTAATTTGACAATCACAGGTTTCATGACACCTGGTGCTCTTACATCCTTCATTCTTTATAGTCTCACAGGTAATCTCATCTTTGTCTAGTTCAAGAAAAGATAGTAGTAGTATGATGTTATCTTTATTCATTGCTTCAAAACTCGAGTTTGATGATATGCATTCAACTATTTTTTTGCTTGCAGTTGGATCCTCTGTATCCGGACTTTCAGGATTATATACAGTTGCAATGAAAGCTGCAGGAGCCAGCAGGCGGGTTTTTCAGCTTCTTGATCGTGCTTCATCAATGCCAAAGTCTGGAAATAAGTGTCCATTGGGGTTAGTTAATTAGTTCTCTTTCCCAGAATTCTATTTCTATGACATATTTATTGCTATGGGACAACTTTCAAGTCCAACCTTAAGAGTCTTTGATTTTGTAACTCCCGTCTAAGAAGGTCCAATTACATTTTCTGACCGCCCGCGCTATCCATTCTCTTCCAAACCAGTTGTGTATCCAAAGGTGCTTCTGGTTGCAAATATTGCCTAAATTTAGTCATTTTTATTTCTTTTAATGTAGTGATCAAGATGGGGAAGTGGAGTTAGATGATGTCTGGTTTGCATATCCATCTCGCCCTAACCATATGGTACTCAAGGTAATTGTAATGTTCAAACGCTTCTATGTGTTAGTAATGCTGTATGCCTAATTCATATTCTGAATCTCAAGAATTGTACATTTTGTTAATTTCAGGGAATAACATTAAAACTGCAGCCTGGCTCAAAAGTTGCTCTTGTTGGTCCTAGTGGTGGAGGAAAAGTAATATTTTTTTGCAGTGTGGAAAGTTTGTTGTTTTGTTAAGATGTTCTTTATCATACATGGAAACTCCTTCGTTAGAACTACAGACAGAAGGGCAGCCAGCATACTTATTGACACCCTTCTTGTGTTTCTTTGCTGCAGACTACTATAGCAAACTTGATTGAAAGGTTTTATGATCCAGTCAAGGGAAAAGTTCTTTTAAATGGGGTTCCTCTCTTAGATATTTCTCATGAACATCTACACAGAAAGGTGGACTTGATATTCAATGCATTCACTGCATGTATGAAAATTTAAAAACATATATATCATGGTGTTCAGCTATTATAGTGTTTTGTTCTGGCAGAAGATGCTCTTTTAAAGTGTATTTCGCAGATATCAGATTAATTGTTCACTGCATAAATTCTATAGTGTTTTGCAGATGTCAAATTAATTGTTCACTGCATATAGCGGCTCAAATTCTCTGGACTTTAACATACAGTAATTGTTGCCTTTGATATACAGATTAGTATAGTGAGTCAGGAGCCCATTCTTTTCAATTGTTCCATAGAGGAGAACATAGCCTATGGATGTGAGGGTAAAGCAAGCAGTACGGATGTAGAAACTGCAGCAGTAAGATTGAACATCATCTTTTAACCCTGTTGAAAGTCCGCCTTAACATGTAAACTGATTCTATAATTTTGAGAACCGCAGAAAATGGCCAATGCGCATGAATTCATATCAACATTCCCAGAGAAATATCAAACTTTTGTCGGAGAACGTGGGGTAAGGCTTTCTGGAGGACAAAAGCAGAGAGTAGCAATCGCCCGAGCCCTTTTGATGAACCCAAGAATTCTCCTTCTAGATGAAGCCACAAGTGCTCTAGATGCTGAAAGTGAATACCTAGTGCAGGTCAGTTTCAGATTCAATTTTTTGTTGAATGTTTTCTGGTTCTTGAACAGAAAGCTACATCTTCAACTTTTTCGAGGGAATTTAATCTCTTATTCAATGTATGCATTATCTTTTATGAAACTATGTAGGATGCTATGGATTCTTTGATGAAGGGAAGGACTGTTCTTGTTATAGCTCATAGATTATCAACGGTCCAAAGTGCAGACACTGTAGCAGTTGTTTCTGATGGTGAGATTGTTGAGAGCGGCACTCATGATGAGCTCCTCAGTAAAGATGGTGTATATACTGCACTAGTGAGGAGACAACTGCAAGGATCAAAAACAGAAATTTAGTTTCTAATGCCTACCTATAACACAAAAAGATGAAATTCAATGTAGAGATTGGTATGCTCTATGAATATTAACATCATATTTATTCTATTTTCTCAGCACTTTTTTCTGCTTTATTACTTGTCAAGATTCACTGTTACCCTTGAACAAAATTCTCTCTTCAAGCTAACTGCTTATGGCAACAAATCAAGACCTACAAAATCTTGTTTAGTAATGTTCTTTTTATTTATTTCTTTGAATGAGAAACTCGAAATATATTTAGGGTTCCAAATTCTGCAATTACTTGTAAAGTCATGCATATCAGATTATTGAAGTCCAGATGTACTTTACATTCTGGATGTATATAGATGTATTTTCTTTATTCAACAGTAACATGTCATTGAGACCTATTTATGCCACAACTTTAAGCATTATATATCATTTTGAATTGTGTTAAGTTCTTAAGGAGGTAAGTTAAGTGACACAAGCTGACAAGCATACCGTATTTTGGCCCAATTATCCCAGGAAATGGCTAGATTCCGGTTCTTGAGCTTCACTCTCAAAGTGGTACACAACTCTATTGTATTTAAAAGCTACTGGATTCTTAAATGAATCAGATGCTTGATGCATTTCAAATTTTACTATGACCTGACAGAATTTGTCTAGTGTTGTGTTGGAATGCAATTACCTAATAATTGTTGTGATTGAATCTTTCATATGTTATGCTTGAGATAAAACTTCTAACCCGGAGAATTAAATTAACACTGAAATCAACTCGGTTAGATGATGAGTCCTACCAGTCATTTCTAGAAAATTTTCGGTTAAAGCTGCTTAAAGGCTTCACTGTTTATAGTAGATTACTACATATAATAAGAATACTAGAATGCAACAACTAGACCTTTGGCAAAGAGATCAAGCCATTCTGATCAATCTCTGAAGATAGAAGGATTTCTCATAACGAGGTAGGGTTAGGTGAACCCCATCCGACGGATAGGAGAACACATGGATCATGGAACCTTGTTCAAGTTAAAATGCTTACGTGGGCAAAAGAGAACACAATTTTCTTCATGATTCTGAAGTGGACAAGCTAACAAGAGCAAATTCAAAAACTTTGGCTGATTATAACCATAGCAAAGAACAATTAACATCAGCAAGAGATTGAATACATAGAACAAACAAAGAACTAAGTGATCCAGCAGCAACGTTACTGAAAGCAGATGGAACAAGTAATAAATAAAAGAAACGTACACCCTATTCACTTTGTGTTATCATAAGATAAATATATTTCTTAAATCTATCATAGAATGATAGAATACATTAGGGTTGATTCATGTTGCAGAAGTACCATGTTAAGATTCTTGGATCAGCATCCCAACTATCTTGTCAGCAGTGCAGAAATAGTCCATGATACTCCAGAACCAGTTCATGTTGCAGCTCAAGCAAAAAGGAATCTACAACACCTGATTTCAAGCAATAAGGACATGGATGGTGTAAAATACAGATTCTGACCTGTAGTATCCAAGACAAATACCAGCCAAGAAAGTAGTCCACTTACAGAATGTCATAACTAAAGGCTCCATCCTATTGACTCGCTTTATATATTTTCATCCCATGGTCATAATAAGTTCAATGACATGAATGATACAACCTGGGAGGGAAATAAACATCAATTAGCAGTTTCCATGGCCTCTCATTTCTCATCCTCCATTCCCCAGGCATTACAAATGGCATTTGTCAACATCAATTCCACTGACTTAAACAATAGGTGCATTTTTCACCATATAAGGCAAATTCCTTTACCAGCCAAAAGATAAACATATTGTTCCATCATATTCAAGTGAGGAACAAGCCGGTTCAAACTTGCAAATTTGGACAACGAAGATTAATTGATAGTCAGAAAGCTCCTGTAGACTAAACCAGTGAATCCATAAAAGACTTAATGTTATTTACATCATCTTCTGAAGCTGTGTAACTTGGCGGTTTAAAAAGCTTCCACAGTCCAGCAGGATGTTTGCTCTTCGCTTGACCTCCAGAAAACCTCCCAAACATTTTTTCACACTCCGGATAAGGCTTTACATACAGATTATAAAATCTAAGCCTACTCAGCTTTATCAAACCCTTCAATCCCACCTCAGAAGCAAGTCCACCTTTTCCTCTAAGATATTCAATGACGTTGTATCGAGGAACAATCTGTTTCCGAAAATTTACACCCAAAAATTCCGGTGCCTCAACCAGGCAACTAACATTGTACTTCATCCTATGCACCAAGAACTCAATCTTCTCTTCAATATCATCTATCTCATACGTAATCACTCTCGGCTCCATCCACAAAACCTTAAAGGCTTCTCTACGAATCAACCCATGATTGCATAAGCAGTCAACTCTCCGTTTCACTTCGAACCCAGCTCTAAATCCTCCCTCCCTAAAAATTCTCTCTTTGATTGCTTCCCGGCATTTTAAACCCCTCAACAAGTCCAAGCACCGCGAAAATTCCCCCAACTCCATGCTCAGGAATCTTGGCTCCCTAACAATCTCCTTCCTAATCAAATCTTCACCAAAACCCCATTTCCAAAATTCATCAAGCAATGGTTTCAACCTATCTTCAACACCAAACCCTAAAACCTCAGGAAAAATATAAAGAATTCTATCAACCCCTTCTCTAGAAAACCCAATTCCACATAAGAAATCAATCTTCATCAAAATTTGACCTTCATTCATCATAATCACCCTAGGAAACCCTTCTAAAACTCTTCTCAAACCACCCTCACTAAACCCTAAACCCTTGAAAACCTTCACAGTTTCAAAAACCCCATCTGGGTCTATCTCGAACCGTCTAGAGAGTTCCAGGAAACTCCTAACAACAGATGAAGACACACCCAAATCCCGGAACTTGGAAACACCCACCTCCCATTTCTTCAAGAAGTCAAAATCTAGAACAGCAGGGCAGTCATTTATCAATGAAACAAGGGAGTTTTGAGTGATGTTAAAGGACAAGAGGACACTCAAAGACCTTTCGAGATGATGCAAGTTGGAATTCAATAAAAAGTGATTCTTGGAAATGAAAGAGTGAAGCAGAGAGGGAGGGAAACCGTACCTCTGGAGGAGATTTGCGACGGAAATCTGCTTCCTGTATTGGGAATTTTGGTGGGAAAATGAAAGTGGAAGGCAGGTGTTGGTGGAGAAGAAGAAACGAGTGCTTCTGGGAGGAGCCGATGTGAGGAGGCTATGGAGACTAGTTTTGGTTAGACATGTAAAAGACATTGGACACTTCCACTTCAAATTCAAACAACACCTTCTTTGATATCTCAATCACTGTTTATGTTGCCACCAATTGACTGAGTTGAGGTTCAAAACAACCACGACAATGGAAGATTTTGTAGCCAAAGCAAATTGGCTGTTTCAAAAAGGGAGAAATTACACCCACTCCCTAAGATGTGGCTTATTCACTTTTACGGTGTTTTCTTTAGGGTTAATAATCATTAGTGTTTACTTATTCTATATTAATCCGTAATAAAAATAAAATTTTAGGTTACACATAAATTCAAGAGTTATAAAATAAGATTATCATTCTCCACTCAACTTGAGATTTTCAATTCCATTAACTTTTTCAATATAAAAAGTTGTTTTTACCTTTATTAAATACGAAAAAAAAAAGTGCACAACTTGCCTTTAATAAGTCAGATTAATAATAAATAAATTATTTTATATCATCCAATTTTTAAAATTAAAATCCATTTAAGTATATCAATATGTTAAAATAAATTATGATATGATATAAAATTAAATAAAAATTTTAGAATTTATTAAAAAAATAGCTTAATAAACATAATATTATTATATAAATATACATATTTCTTGATGACGAAAAAAAAAAAAAGCATATTTGTCTTTCAAAAATGCTAAAAAAATACATATTTTTAATGAAATGACATTATTATAACTTATAAGTAATTCATTATGATTCTAAGTTAAAATAAAGGTCTCAAAAAGAATATTACTGATTTTGATTACGATTCCTTGCAATTGAAGTAAATAATTTATTTTATTTTCGATACATCAATTTAATTACATATCATTCTAATTTCAAGTCATATCAATTACCTACAAGTAAATATATTATTAAATTATTAGTTCAATGACATGTATACAAGTATGTGAAGTTATGGTTCTATCTTCCTTAATCTTCACTTATTTTTTACGCAATGTCTTTAACACTATATAATATTTCGAGTAATATTTTGGCACCCTAATCGTTGTCAACTTTGTAATTTAAACCCCCACATGGTAAGCGTACCAAAATTAAATAATAAAAATAGAGCTCTTCAACATGGATATCTTCCCAATTGATTAATACTAGATGTACCACTTGAACCTTGATCATTCTTGTGTTAATTAACATTCCTTGTCATTGAATCATGTTAGATAATATTATAAGTGTTTTTATAATCGGACCAGTTGGACTGCTACAAGTCCAAAGGATGAGCTTAATAACAAGAAAACCCAAAAAGCCGATGATGTAAAACAAAGTGATTATAAATAAATAATTAAATAATCTTCTAGAAATACAATATCTCATTGAATTTCTAAAGATGTTTTTTTTTTTTTTTTTAGGAAATCGCTTCCAAGGGACTTAGAATCTCTCCAAGACAAATGATGTGGGTTTTTAACGCAACTGCCTTTTATTCATTGAACAATTGGCTTATATAGCCAATACAAATTAACAACTTCCTAAGATGAAGTAACTGACAAAGACAAATAACATAAACAACAACTTCCACTTTTGTAGACTAGTGTTGACATAGTCAAATAAACCCCACAAAAGTAGTGCCAACAAATGAGGAATAGTGATGCTAAAAAACAGAGGACTTAAACCATTAGTTACTTAATAGAAACAAACTAGTGCACTAACTAAAATCAACAAATGCATGGATACGTGAACTACGTGAACAGCTATGATGTTGGGTCCTTAACTTGCATCAATTGCCTCCCCCGTTAAAACTTGACTCCGGCAAGTTCGTCTGAGTGTATTGGTGGAATAATTCCGGATTGAGGCGTTGAATCTCTGGAGCTTGTAACCACACAGCTTCCGAAATCGGTTTCATGGCCCAACGAACTAAAAACTTGTAGTAACCCTCTCGCCGTGTAGAAACGAATTGATGATCAAGAATGGCATCCACAGTGTCACGTTGTGGAGGAAGTGGAGGGATGCGAGGAGCCAATTCCGTTGTTACATGCTGCTCGTGATCTTCCAGGTCCTTAAAAGCAATCAAGTCTTCAACATTAAAAATGGGGCTGAATGTATACTCTTATGGAAGATTTATCAGATACGCATTAGACCCCAACTTCTTCAGGATTGAGAAAGGACCAGCTCGTCTAGCGTGTAGCTTAGTGAAACTTCCTGGAGGAAACCGTTCAGGACGAAGCCGAATCAAAACTTTGTCACCCACATCAAATTGAACATGTTTTTTTTTTTAATTTAAATTTGCATGAGCTGCATATTTGTCAGTATTGACTGCAATTCGTCTTCTGATATCATCATGTAGTGTAGTCATATAACTTGAAAAATCCATTCCAGCTTCACTAATTCTAGTGGGTAGCGGTAGTGGGCTGACATCAAGTGGTGTTCTAGGATTAAAGCCATAAACAATGGAGA
The DNA here is from genome assembly GCA_022984855.1 of Dimocarpus longan. Classification (NCBI taxonomy): domain Eukaryota; kingdom Viridiplantae; phylum Streptophyta; class Magnoliopsida; order Sapindales; family Sapindaceae; genus Dimocarpus; species Dimocarpus longan. The sequence continues at coordinate 19,715,933 of CM041024.1, forward strand.
AAGGAGTGTTCCCCGTTGTACGATTGACAGAGTTGTTGAAGGCGAATTCAGCTTGTGGTAAGACCAAATCCCAGCTGGTTGTGTTTTCCTGAACTAGACAGCGAAGCAAATTGCCAAGGCTGCGATTTGTCACCTCAGTTTGACCATCCGTCTGTGGGTGAAACGCGCTGGAAAAAGAGAGTTTTGTGCCCAAAGCAGCCCACAAAGTCTTCCAAAAATAACTAACAAACTTCACATCTCGATCAGAAACAATTGAAACTGGAAGACCATGTAAACGAACAATTTCTTTGAGGAAAAGAGTAGCAATGTGAGATGCATCAAAAGTCTTTTTACAAGGCACAAAATGGGACATTTTGGAAAACCGATCTACAACAACCATAATGGAGTCATGATTGCGTAATGTCCTGGGTAGTCCCAAAATAAAATCCATACTTATGTCTTGCCATGGCCTCTGTGGAATAGGAAGGGGAGTGTACAAGCCAGCATGTTGTTTGGTTCCCTTGTTCACTTGACAGATGCGGCACTTGTCAACAATTGTATGGACATCATGACGCAACCGAGGCCAATAGAACCGGTCAGCAACTAACGCCAAAGTTTTGTCGTATCCAAAATGGCCAACAAGACCACCACCATGCAATTCTTGAATAATAAATTCTCTCATAGAACCCTGCGGTACACAAATGCGGGAATGCCAAGTTAAGTACCCATCTTTAATCGCAAAACCTGAAGTAGTTGAGACCATGTTATCTTGTAAAGAAGACCAAGCAGCCTTGAAATCATCATCTGTGGCATATTGATTCTTTATGGCTTCAAAACCAGTAGCATTGGTACAGAAAATTGTGAGAAGGTGTGGTCGGCGACTCAGGGCATCAGCCACCTTGTTCTCATAACCAGCCTTATGTCTAATGGTGAAGTCAAATTGTTGAAGCACATCAAACCATCTAGCATGCTTGGCATTTAACCTGGTTTGAGAATGGAGATGCTTAAGTGAATCATGGTCAGTGAACAAGATAAACTCACGGTGTATCAGATAAGGTCGCCAATGTTTCAGAGTTTGGACCAAAGCATAGAATTCCATGTCATAAGCTGAATACTTACGTCGTGCTTCGTTGAGTTTTTCACTGAAATAAGCAATGAGATGACCCTCTTGGCTGAGAACTCCACCAATTCCTACATGTGAAGCATCGCAAGCTACCTCAAATATTTTTGAAAAATCCGGAAGGCGTAATACGGGAGCAGTAGACATTTTCTGCTTTATTAATTCAAATGCTTTGATAGCTGTTGGTGTCCATTGGAAGGATTTAGACTTGAGGCATTCGGTGATTAGTGACATAATGGTGCTGAAATTTTGGATGAATCGCCGATAAAATGTTGCTAATCCGTGGAAGCTTCTGACATCAAAGAAGGATTGTGGAGTGTGCCAATCAAGTATGGCTTGAACTTTGTAAGGGTCAGCAACAACACCTTGGTGAGAGACAATAAAACCGAGAAAATTTGCTTCATTCTTGATGAAAGAACACTTTTTTAGATTGACAAATAGTTGTTCCCTTCTGAGAGTCTCCAAAACTTGTCTGATGTGGTCTAAATGTTCTGCAAAGGACTGACTATAGATAAGTATGTCATCAAAATAAACGACCACATACTTACCCAAAAATGGTTTGAGAGCTTGTGTCATCACTCTCATGAATGTACTGGGTGCGTTGGTCAATCCAAAAGGCATTACGAGCCATTCGTACAACCCTTCCTTTGTCTTAAATGCCGTCTTCCATTCATCCCCAGGTCGAAGACGGATCTGGTGGTAACCACTTCGCAAGTCCAACTTTGTAAATAGGACAGCACCTCCCAATTGGTCTAGCATATCGTCGAGTCGCGGAATTGGAAACCAATATTTCACAGTAATTTTGTTCATCGCACGGCTGTCAATGCACATTCTCCAGGTTCCATCTTTTTTTGGTGTAAGTAGAGCCGGCACAGCACAAGGACTTAAGCTTTCTCGAATGAAACCACGGTCCAGAAGTTCTTGGACTTGGCGTTGTAATTCAGTATGCTCAGCTGGGCTCATTCGGTAGTGTGGCAAGTTCGGGAGGGTGGAACCAGGCACAAGGTCAATGGCATGTTGGATATCACGCAATGGAGGTAGTTGGGATGGTAGTTCATCTGGAAATAAATCTTGAAACTCTTGGAAGAGAGGTGAAAGAGCTATTGGTACATTCCCATCATTTTCTTTCATTGTTCGTCCTATGAGAGCATAGAATGTTGTCCCTGCTTGTATTTCTTTGTTAATTTGGTGAAGTGTTAGAACTGAAATGTTTTCTTGTTTTGCATCATGTTCTGTTCGTGGACCAAAATCAGCAATAGGTAGAGGTTCCAAAGTGATCTTTCGCTTGTTAAACATGAATGAATAGGAGTTTTCAAAACCATTGTAAGTGACACGATGATCGTAAAGCCAAGGTCTCCCAAGAAGAAGGTGACACACGGTCATAGGAAGAACATCACACCAAACCTCATCAACATAGTTAGTTCCTAAAGAAAACTTCACAAGGCACCTATATTGAACAGGAACAATGTTAACATCATTTATCTAACTTACTCGGTAGGGAGTGGGATGAGGTTGCTGAGGTAAGTCCATTCGATCCACCACTGCTTTAGAAATAACATTCATACTGCTACCATTATCGATAATCACGTTCAACGCTTTATTTCCATGGGCCACTCGAGTATGAAAAATATTGGTCCGCTTCCAATCGTTGCATTCGCGTTCTGCTGGTTGTTTACATCCTGTCAAAACTCGGTTAATGACACAGATAGGAAGATCCACAGCTTGTAAAATCTCCTCCTCCTCTCCTGATTCGGGACTTTTTAGAGTGGTGTGACTCTCATTTGGTTCTGCCTCATCTTCAAAAATTAATTCCTTTTCACACACATATGCAATCCTTTTATCTCTAGTGGGGCATACAACTGCGAAATGTCCAAAGCCTTTGCATTTGTAACACTGAGGACCTTCTCCATTGAGTTTAGCCTTGCTTCTCACATCTCCTGTAGAGCCATTCTTTACTGTCTCCTCCATAAGCTTTTGTTTAAAGGTAGTGGTGGGACGTGAACCTCCAAGATCAGCAGGTTGGTAGTGCCTGTGGGAACTCACATTGGTTTGTTTTTCTAGTTGTAGAGCTAGTTGATATGCTTCCTCCACACTGTAGACACGGGCCGTTAAAATGTCCTTTCGAATATCAGCTTTCAAGCCATTCAAATAACGGGCCAATGATTGAGTTTCGGTTTCCACCGCTTTGCTTCGAACGGATAGCTCATGAAAACGTTCTGTGTATTGGTCCACCGAGGCCTTGGGTTCCTATTTCCATTGCAACATATCTTCATAAATTAGTTGATCATAATTGATTGGGAGATACTTACTTTCCAATCTTTCTTTCATTTCCACCCAGTCAATAATTGGAGCTTGATGTGTTCTTCTAAGTTGTTCTTCCACACTACTCCACCAAGCTCGAGCCGGACCCTTCAATTTTAACTTAACAAACCTGACCTTCCAATCCTCAGGTACTGAAAACCAATCGAAGTAATCCTCTAAGGCCGTTATCCAATCCTGGAAGGCATCTGGATTAAGTCTTCCTAAGAAGTCTGATACCTCTACCTTCATTCTTTTGGTCAATTCATCTAAGGGTTCCTGTCGAACATCAAATCTATGAAACTGTACTGGTGTTGCCCGATGTGCGTGTCAACGACCCCTGTCCAGTTGTACTTCCCGTTCATCTTCATTATCCCCAATACCATCCCTTTGACTGGGAGCTCGATATTCTACTCTGGTGTCTCTACCTCTCCCTGCAGTACTGTGTTCTTCAATAACTTCCAACCGGTGTAAAATAGAACCTAGAGTCTGTGACAATTGATCTAGTTGCTGTTGGAAATTGGTCGTAGTTTGGGTTGATTCATTATTTGTATTGGATGGGCTGGGATTGTGTGATGCTTGAGCCATGGAATTGTAGGATTGTCCGTTTCTTGTTTCAGGCATGAAGGAAGTACACACATCAAACCTGGCTCTGATACCAAATTGATGTAAAACAAAGTGATTATAAATAAATAATTAAATAATCTTCTAGAAATACAATATCTCACTGAATTTCTAAAGAAGTTTTTTTTTTTTGAGGAAATCGCTTCCAGGGGACTCAGAATCTCTCCAAGACAAATGATGTGGGTTTTTAACGCAACTGCCTTTTATTCATTGAACAATTGGCTTATATAGCCAATACAAATTAACAACTTCCTAAGATGAAGTAACTGACAAAGACAAATAACATAAACAACAACTTCCACTTTTGTAGACCAGTGTTGACATAGTCAAATAAACCCCACAAAAGTAGTGCCAACAAATGAGGAATAGTGATGCTAAAAAACAGAGGACTTAAACCATTAGTTACTTAACAGAAACAAACTAGTGCACTAACTAAAATCAACAAATGCATGGATACATGAACTACGTGAACAACTATGATGTTGGGTCCTTAACTTGCATCAGCCGGTCGATCTATCCATTTACCCATTCAATAATCTGTCCGTCTATATACTCGTTTATCAACTCGTGAATGAGATCGTTTATAGGATTGATCATGTGCTCGTCAATCTGCTCGTCCAACTGCTCAGCCATTTCTGCATGTACTCGCTTATCAGCTTGTCTATCTGGCTGATTGCCTGCTTATTCATCAAATCGTTGGATAACTCGCTTATTACCTTTAACATCAACCCTTAATGAGATCAGTTCAGCAGAGCCTTATTTGCTCGTTAACTTAACAGAATATTCTTCTCGTTAAAGAACTCATTTCTGCCACATCTCTCATATTACAAGTCAACTACAGTCAGAACGGTCAGAACTGATTACAACTTTAAGCATATTGTATACGTCAATCCCGTCAGAGATTACAACATGGATTACAGACATTTCATCTAACTAGTATGAGTTTAGCATCTAAACTCATGCTTTGGTATAATTAACCTGACAGATGTCAGCTGTATTTAATGTAACTCATCATTTCAGTTTGACTTACTGTATTTTGTCTTATTATAAATTACTGTAACACCTCCAATTTCTCTATAAATATGGAAGGAAATTCATTGTAAAAAAAATGAGAGAGATAAATTTTGAGTGTCATTACTATGTAGAAATAGAGAGAGAGAAAACAGTGAACGTAGGCATCAATTGGGCTGAACCACTTGAAAATTCCTTGTGCACCTTATTCTTTCCTGACCTCTTTTTTTTTTTGCTTTCTACTTATTTCTTGTACTGTTTTGATCAAAACTGTAGCTTGGGCCTAAGAAAAATCTAATCGGCTAAATCCAGACGACGACAAGTAATAATGATTGATAAATAATTAAGTTAATATATATATATATTTTTACTTGTGATTAAATTTGTATTTATTTAGTAATTAGTAATCATGAAGAAACTTTGACCCATTTCATGCCTAGGAGATTGGATTATTTTTAAGGAATTGGATTTAATGAGATTGAATTAAATTAAATTGAGTTAATTAGTACTGCGATGTGCTTAGTATAGTTAGGATTAGATTTAAAATAACATTAATTGTTATTTGATATAGCACGAGATTAAATAAGAAAAATTACATTTTTTGAATAAAATATTAGCTAAAATAAACTTATATTAAAATATTTTTTGAATAAAATATTTTATTCTTCTTCATTTCTTCTTCAAGATCGACTCAATCAATTTGTAGATAAAACAAAACAACCATAAAAAAGAACCAATGATTGAGATGACACAAAAGAAGCAATTAAAGCAGGAGATGTTTGAGGATGAAGAGGATGGAAAAGAGGTAAAGGAAAAAGAGAGCTCATTGATGCCAATATTCGCAATGACATTGGGACGACAACATTCACATAGCCATGAGGCGGTTGGAATGACAACGGGTTTGTATATGTGTGACGATGATGAGTCTTTATATGTGTGATAGCTAAGATAACTGTGTGAAATGAGTTTTTCTTTTTTATTTCCTAACCCGTGTGCTCGATGGGTTTGATGTCTTCCAACCTAGTAGGATAAAATAGGGACTAGATAATTCAGTGAGGCTTCATTTGGTTGAACTAAATATAGGTTTGGATAAAAATTAATCCAAACTTGGGCCGAACACATGGCAGCAAATGGGGCCTTAATTTACAATTTTCAAAATCTAATACCGAATGGTAAATATTTTATTAGAATTCATTGAAAGACCCGTTGTAGTATAAGTGTATAACTGATCCCACGATCCAGAGACAAGTCACAAGTACAACGATGCTAACCTCGGTGAACTCATTGATAAATCATTTTCTTCTAGTTTGATCACAAGAGATACCCTCCACCCCCAGTCACAAGCAAGGAACATACTTATACACACGCTCCCTCTCTCTCATGTCCACATAAAACCCTCCCCTCCAAGTCTCACCACTCCCCTTAAAACAATCACAATGCAGAGACTTATCTCTCTCAAACGACTCGCCTCTAATTCCCTTAAGAACAACATTTTCTCTGAAACCCCCATTTCTCATACTAATCAAAACCAGCTTTTCAGCTCCTTTTCTAGACACCCTTTTCACCATACTCCTCATCCATGGAGGCCTGCCATTCTCCCCAACCCATTGCCTGTGAAGCGCTATTTGTTTGGTTTATCGAATACCCAGTTGAGCAAAAGTTGTGTAGATTGCGGAATTTTGTTTTCCATGAGAAGGGGTTTTCAGTCCCTCCCCAGTTTTGCTCCCTATAGGCGTGCTTGGTAATCTCTCTCTTTCTACTTCTTTTCCTGCTAACAAGTTAAATGTTAAGTTGCCTGTTAATGACTTGTGAAATTAGCATCATTGAAAATTAGCCAATGAAGAATAGGATCATCCTTATTATATAGATTTGGTTTAGTTACTGTGTTAGCAACATATGTGTATGTAATGGAAAATCCCTTGTGGGACAGTGTAGCTCTCCTTAAATTAAGTTGCAGCTTTAAATTGTGTGTGTAACTTATTATATGTTGTTAATTTGTCTTCTACTGTGGGCAGGAGATCATGGTTTCGACGGGTATCTGCTGATGAATTTGTGTTCGGGTTAATTATAGCTAATACTGCTGTATATGTGTTATGGCGGATTGCTGATCAGAGATTTATGATGAATAATTTTACAGTGAGTGATCAGTTTTTTTATTTGATTCAACCAAATATTGCTAGATATGGATTTTGTTTGTTTTGCTCTAGGGTGCTGGATGCAGAAATCAAATCTGAGAGACTTCCCTATCGGACTTTTATTATACATTGACAAATGAGGGACTGCCCTGTGTTTATTATTACTATGTCTTTTTATGCAGAAAATGTGTATGAACCTTTTAGTTGTATATAGGGTTCAGAAAACATGCTATTGAAAAAAAAAAAGACCTTGTAGATTGGCTTGGCATTCTAGTTTAATACTGTATCCAATTTATTGATTTCATTTGATCCTAACTTATTGTTGTTCTGTGAGCAGATATCGTTAGACAATTTTGTACATGGACGTCTGCACACGCTTATAACTTCTGCATTCAGTCATGTGGATTTGGAGCACATTATATCTAACATGATTGGACTTTACTTCTTTGGAACAAGTGTATGACAACATGCTTTGTAACTTCTGTTTATTTAATTTTAATTTGGCTTTCTACTGTTTGCATCCGCCGACCGGTTTCCAATTACTTGGTTATCTTATTTCATGACTGAAACTCTCAATATACAGTTGGATAACGGTGGCCTGGATATTGTAATTTTTCAGCGAGCTTATGAAATCATTTCTTCTTCTTATGGCCTTTCTTCGTGAAATCCCTGGGATTATGTGCTCTATTCTCCAGCAATAGTAATTTGAAAAGTTAGGTGTCTTGTTCACTTAAAATAATAGATTACATGTGCTAGATTCCTGTGGTCAATGCATCCTGGTGTCTACTCCTAGTCTGTAAGTTATTATATATATATATATATGTGTATATATATATATATTTAAATTCTAAAATGGGTATAATTCTCTTTTTGATGCTAAAGCCTGTTGGGAGCGATATGTGTTTTATGACTTGAAGCTTTCATTTATGCTTGTATGTATATGTCAGATACAAATTACCTGAATTTCATGTCTGCTAACTAATGATGCCTCTTTATACATGAAAGGGACATAATCTTTGTAGAAACTAGGCAAATGATGAAGTTTGTTTCAGAATTTTGAGAAAGAAGGACACCTTGTGAATGTTGTGGAGTTATGGTTGTGGTGATCTGCTTAGGTTTTTTAATATTTATTTATTTATTTTAATAGTGCTAAATAAGTAAGTTTATATTCTTTCCAACGAAAAATAAAAGAGGTTTAATTTATGCTTCTGATTATGAAAAACTAGAATGAATCTGCTGTGCTTCTGGTATGTCCCAATATGTTGTCTTCTTATAAAGTTATTGAATTGAAATTTTCAATCACTGATACTGTTTTGTTTTTCATGTTAGGGACTACATTTATGTCCATTTTGTTATGTAAAACGCAATAAAGTGAAAGTCTGATGTAATTTCCATCAGACAATAGAGATTGTTGGGCTGAGAATGTAACATTTGGAAAACGGTGGCTGTTATTTTACTTTCACTTCTTTTGTATGGATAATTAATATTTATAACACTTAGTGCATTTTCAGATCTTCATTTCTGGGAGCTGATTTAAGCAATCTATTTTCTTGCCTGATGTGCTATTTTTTCTTTGTTTGTCCTTATATATATTTTCTGCATTGAGCAGATTGCGAGAAGTTTTGGACCTGAATATTTACTTAAGTTGTATCTAGCCGGGGCAATTGGTGGTTCAGTGTTCTATTTAATACACCAGGCCTTTTTGACTTTGTCATCGAAGGTACAATATTGCTACAGAAACAAGTAAATATCCTCTGAGCTATTTGGATAAGGTGAATTATGAAATGAATAGATGACATAAATTAGTATTTGATCAGATGCTGTGTAAACGTTTCTGCTTATAGTTAAAAGCTGATCATAATTTGCTCAGTGGATTTCTGATGCAACAGCAATACATGGTTTTGCTGATGATGACATAAGATTTTCATTCAATGTATTACAAAGGAAAAATGTGTATTTTTTTCATGGGCACAGAGTTGTGCCTCTGGTAACATGCAAATATTCTTGGATGTGTTGAGACTTGGATATTTTTCAGTCTGTCCTCATTTTTTTTGCATTCTGCAGGAGCAAGGTATGTGGATGATGGACCCTTCTAGAACTCCAGCATTGGTATGCTTTTGATCTTATTGAACTCAAAGTCCTATTTTGTATTCACACTATGCAATTATATGAATGTGATGCCCCTGTCCTGATTTTCTGTTTATACTAAAAAGGAATGCAATTTGTTAAGGATTTTCACCCTCTAATATTTTTCCCTATTATACGATTGATACACTTTATTTCTGAGATAAATTGAATTGCATCATGGAAAAAAAAGAAATAATGTTTAGACGGTCCCCCATGTGTACTATTTTATCTTGTTTATTATGGCTTTTGGAATGAGGCTATACTGGTTTTGACATCATTGGTTTCCTATTTCTGTTATAAATTTAAAACTCAGTTCTTTTTTTCTTACTCCAAGTGTCAATGTGTCATAGACAGCTTTAATTGTTTTTTTTTAATGTGTCGCTTGTTCATATTATAATAAATCAATCTAGGTTTTATACTTTTATTCTACTATCAAGATGCTTCATTATTTCATTTCAATTTTTCTTGTTTAATGCTAAATTATTTGCTAGAAGTCTATAAATCAAAATTAGTGCATGCTCCCATGTAGTTAAATTAGTATTAGATTCCATTATATAGTTGCATTTTTCATCTTCTTGCTAAACCAGGCACTAGTTTCATGAAATTCACAATTTTTTTTTTTTTAATATTAATTCCGCTTATTCTAGGGGGCAAGTGGTGCTGTAAATGCCATCATGCTGCTAAATATACTCCTGAATCCAAAGGCTACTCTTTATTTTGATTTTATTATTCCTGTTCCTGCTGCTTTACTGGTAAGATCATTTCCCATTTATGTCAATTAAGACCTAGTTTTTTGAGATTAATTTAGGAATACTTACCAAGTTGTTTTGCGTAATTGTCTTTCTAGGGAATATTTCTAATTGGGAAAGATATTTTGAGGATAATAGAGGTATGTTGGTTATCTTCCTGTTGTACTTGCGGTACCATCTATTTAGAAAGCATCTTTATAAAATAAAACAAAAGAGTCTTTTGTGATCTAAAGATTATAACAAAAGAATTACTGAGTTTTCCATATGTAAACCAAGATGTCTTTGTTTTCTTGAGCTGCAACCTGCAAAGGTTGAATTTACTTGTGCAAGTGATAGAGTTGTGGTATCTGGAGGCATTTTGGTTATTTCAAAATAAATAAATAAATAAATAATATATAGAGACACTTCCCACCAAAACATTATATATTTAGGCATAATATCCTGAGTTGAGTTAACATTTTCAAATATCTATGTTTCATGAATATGTGCCATTCAGCAAATATGATAATTAGCAATTGTGATTACTTCTATTGACACCTTCGTTTGTCTGATTTGTTGAAATTTTGCTACACTAAATTGCACCCTACATTTATAATCCTAGTAAGATGCCACTAATATTTGGAGATTCCAACTCCTACCCTCAATAAATCAAGGCTTTTTAGCACATACCCCCTATTACCAAACTGAGAATGAAATAGATGTGAATTTTGATTAATATCATTTTGATACTGCAGGGTAATAGTAATATCTCAGGATCAGCTCATCTGGGTGGTGCTGCAGTTGCAGCAATTGCATGGGCTCGACTTAGAAGGGGAAGAAGATTCTGAGTTCTCGGTCGATCTACTAACTCTTAATTGAGACATTTGTAAACTAATTGTTTTTGGCCTTGTAGTAAGTTTCCGTATTCTTGCTTGGTCATATTCAATGGCAGAAGGTTCGGTCATATTCATGGCAGAGATCCTAAGTTGCTCTTTCATTACGGTTTGTTCTATTTGATAATAAATATATAAATGCACTCGGTTCTCGTAAGTGCTATAAAAGATAAAACTTGGATGAATAGGTGTAATGGCTCGGACCGTGCCCACTCAAACTACAAATGTGTGTCAAGAAAATTATATGTGATTGAATGAATCTTATTGTGTCCACTTGAACTTATTACGAGTGAGTGGAGTGGAATTATTGCACAGGTCCTACTCAAGTAGCAAATCAGAGTGATTAAAGCTTTGACATAGGCAAAATTTCCAATGCAACTTGCTTCTGAAAGCAAGCAACCTGAGTAGCCATCCAAGATGCAGTGCAGTGCAGTGAAATTGAAACCAGGCATAACTGTGTCTCTAACAGTGTGATGCAGCTCCTTTAAACAAGAGTGTCAGCATGTACTTTAGGAAGAAAAGCTAAACCATTAAGTAGAGCATGACAAAAACAACTTTTATCCCAACAGGTCTCATTTAATATGTTTTAAGAACCAACCACGCTTGTCAAAGCACTTTTTATAAGCTTTTTGCCACTCACTCAATTCAAACAGTAGGGGGCCTAAGACAGGCAAGGTGCTATTAATTGATGGTATTGCTGGCAGCAGCTGCAAAAACCCTCCAATGAAATCCCAAATATGTACTGAAAAAGCATGACAGAAGTTGGATCACCTTTAATCACTACTCCCCTGACCAATTACTTCAACTAGGTTAGGTCTGTGTCTTCAATTCTCATTCTTTTGTCTCATTTATTCCCTTTACCAAATGCATCCATATATCAAGATTATTTTATTCTTCTGCTTTCTAATGACTCCAATCCAGAACTCACTCTGGGAGGGCCCATGCTTGGGGACATGGGAGCATACTCATCAATCATATCCATTTTTGGCATCTCTGATTTGATTTTGTTACATCAACTTTTATGATTGAAATATTATATCATCATCTCCATTTGAAATTTAAAAGCAAACCACGATATGCACCTCAAATGAACCTTGACCATGATTGGTTAGTGTTCATTTTGAATCCAAAAATAAATTTTAGAAATCAAAACTTATTATAATTTCTAAAAACCACTTAAATCTGATCTCAAACAAATGCTTTAAAAATGATATAAAAAATGTCAAAATCTGTAAGGATCAATCTGGGCCATTCAGAATCAATATTTCATTTGTCAACGAATCAGAATGGACCCACATCAGTCCACTATAAATATGACACCTGTCTGTGTGGGACCCAACTAAAAGCCAATCACCATTTGACACCTACCCATACTCTCTTACTTTGAGTTCCACCTGCGCGCATCTCTCCTTCAATAGTCCTCCTCAGTTTCTATAAAAAATAAATAAATAAATAAACGTTTTAGTTTTCTCAGTCTTGATTTAAATTAAATTTTATCTGTAGCTGTGACACTTGTTTAGTGTTCCTTCATTTATTTAATTTTTGTTGGTATTGCTTGCATGAACTCAAAAACCCCATCTTTGGCTTCAACCATTTTTTTTTTCTGTGAGTGATTGAAAAACCAAAAAAAAATGAGGTGGGAAAAAGCGTTGGTGTCGAGTGAGATATCAAATTGTTCAGGGCCAGGCCAGAGATGGGGTCACACTTGCAACGCCATTAAAGGAGGCAGATTTCTGTACGTCTTTGGTGGTTATGGCCAACACAACTGCCAGACTAATCAAGTTGACGTTTTTGATACTGGTAACCCTCCAAGATTCTTCCTTTTGCCCTTTTTTTTATCTCAAGTTTGCATTTTTCGCTTGTCTTTTGTTTCTCCACTAATAAAGATTCGATTTTTGTTAGGGTTTTTGTTGGGTTTATTTGGTATAAGTTTTGAGGGCATTTATTGTTGGGTATGGAGGGGTTTGTTGGGTTCTCTTTTTAAGTATATTTGTGGGGTTTAGAGGTTCATTGGCATAAATCTTTGCTTCATGTTTTTGGCATTTTATGTCTTTTAATCTAGTAAGTGGGTTTGGTATCAGTTCCATATTTGGAATCAATTTCACATTAGTTGTTTTTAGGTATGTACCAAGTCTCAACATATTAATTTTGATACAGTGTTGCAGTCTTTGTATTGCTATAAACTCTCCTGCTGGGATTTTCATTTCATTTCTCTTTTCGAAAAGTTCGCATTTTCCATTTATTAGCTGTTTGTGTTGTTATTGTTCTTATATTATAGATAGAGCTGGTTTTTTGGCAGTATATCAGTCATGGAGCCAGCCAGTGATTAAAGGCGTGCCGCCCCTTCCGCGGGACAGCCACAGTTGTACCACTGTTGGCGACAATCTCTACGTTTTTGGTGGTACTGATGGAATGAGGCCTCTCAAAGATTTGCATATATTAGACACATGTGAGTTATTAAGATCCTTTTGCATTTGTACCTTTGATTTGCCTTTTATTTCGTATCCTTATCTTCTTACGTGCTTTTATGTGGATTTATGTATTGGCAATTTGATAGTGTAACATTGTTTTCCTGAAGTAGAATGAACAGTGAATACGTTTACAGCTAAGTTCAAAATAAAAAAATAATAATTAAAAAAGAAAAAAGAGAATACGTTTACAGCTGAGGTAGCGATTAAATTATTTTCTCTTTCGGTTCTGTTAGTGAATGTTGGAGATGAAGCTGGAATGCCTTGTTTATCATTTCTTAGATGCTGGCAAACTTGAGGAGTTGTTAATCATATTGGGCATCTCATTATTTTCAGAGTTTATAAGTGTTGATGGTATCTTTTGTATCTGTCATAATTGTAGCTTCACATACATGGATTTCCCCAAGTGTAAGAGGTGAAGGACCAGAGGCACGAGAGGGTCATAGTGCTGCCCTTGTTGGTAAACGACTCTTCATATTCGGTGGTTGCGGGAAGTCTTCTGATACTAATGATGAAGTTTATTACAATGATCTTTACATATTGAATACAGGTGAATTTCTGTGTTGTTGTGAGTTCTCATATCATATGGCTTATGTTAATTTTTATCATTGTAATCTCTAGTTTATGATCCAATATGTAGGTTTTTGCTTTTAGAAGATAACTATTCAATATTATATGCTTGTGTTGGATTTCTTATTTTGCATTATTATTGTCTGAGAGAACATGTGGAAGCTCGTAAGGTGCTGGACGTGTATTTATCTGTAATTTTGATACTATGTTGGGGTGTACATTACATGGGTTCAGACTTCAGATATTGGCATTGGAACAAAATGTTCCATTTCATCCTTGCCCAACCTTTTTTTGCAGAGACATTTGTGTGGAAACGTGCTGCAACATCAGGCATCCCACCATCTGCACGTGATAGCCATACTTGCTCATCTTGGAAGAACAAAATTATTGTGATTGGTGGTGAAGATGGACATGATTATTACCTGTCTGATGTCCATATCCTTGATGCAGGTTTCAGATTCTTTTTATGTATATGGTTAATTGATGATTTGTTATAAGTTTTAATTCAAGTCTAAATGGCATGTCGAGCTTTTATTACCTAATGATACATTATCTGTGCTGCTTTCAATATTTATTTTGGAATTAATTTGTTTTTTTTTGTTAGATACTCTAACTTGGAAGGAGCTGAACACTTCAGGCCAGATGTTGTCACCTCGAGCTGGTCATGCTACAGTCGCATTGGGAAAGAATTTATTTGTATTTGGTGGATTTACAGATTCCCAAAATCTTTATGATGACTTGTTTATGCTTGATGTTGGTATGTATGAAGTAGTTTACCCATGATGATTAAAATCTGTTAATCTATCCACCTCTTTTTTCTGTTTCAAAAATATTCTATCATGATGGAATAATCTGTCTTAGAAATCTAAGGTGCGTCAGGGGGAAGGTCACGGATGTATGCTGCCATTTGATCTCACCCCATACTTGTGCACCAGTGAATTTGATTAGTGGCTTTACATTATGTTCTTAATTACATTGACCGTTATGTCAAAAGAAAAAAAAAAATACATTGACCATTAGGTTTTATGGAAGATTAGTTATAATCTGTGAGTTGGTTGATGCAAGCTTGTAATTGTATATGCCATTGTAGTATTTGTCATTTTTTAACTCCTTCATATCTATATGGTGGCTTATTTAGGATATAAATTGATTATATTATGCACTTAATGTCTTATATAACTTTTTTATTCTTTTTGACATTTATATCTTCAATCTGCAAATGCAGATACTGGTTTATGGACAAAGGTGATGACTACTGGTGAAGGGCCTTCTGCTAGATTTTCTGTGGCTGGGGATTGTTTGGATCCGTTGAAGGGTGGTGTTGCTGTATTCATAGGTGGTTGCAATAAGAGTCTTGAGGCATTGGATGACATGTATTACTTATACACAGGTTTAGCATAATCATTTTGTTTTCCCCAGAATTAAAACATTTAGCTGCTTCTGCTTTTGACTAATTGGGTTCTGGAAATAATTCCTCAAGAAAGTTGTCATATAAATTGTCTAATTAGAGTTTTGAGCGGCTTATGAGATATCCTATATTACATATTCTCAGTTGTAATGTGTTAACAATGTTGGATAATGTTTAATTTTAGGGCTTGCAAGTGAGCGGAAGTTAGAGAAGTTATCCCTGAAGAAGCAATTGAAGCTGAAATGCCAAGAACAAAATCTTATTTCTGCACCTGATAGAGCTCTGGTCAGAATTGAGACAATTCATGATGTGCACCAACCAATGCCACTGTCAAGTTATGGCCATCCAAGTAAGAACTATTTTGCCATCTTCTATAGGTTCTTCTTAATTCCCCATTTAAAATAGCACATTAGTAGTGTATAAAAACTATTTTGCCATCTTTGCGGAGCTTAACAGTTGGTTATATATATATATATATAGATATGCTATAGAGTAAATCTGCTTAATTGCCTTTGTAATCCATTTGATATGCCAATTGTTAATCAATTGATGATGTTAACATGTCAAATTATATTTGAAATGCTGGATTGGAGGCTAGGCTTCAAAATTTGCGCGTTGTTTCTTTTTGCCATTCCGTGCCTTCATTTACATGGAGTGCAAATCATAAGGTCTAGTGTAATGTACTCCACTTTATAAATAGACAATGGACTGTATATCTTTTGGTGAATGATGGACATTCATCAAGATATTGAGTCTTTTAATGGAAAGTGGGAGTGGTTGTCGGCGGACATCATTTGTATGAAAGTTGTTGAAAAATAATTTGAAATTAGAAGCAAAGAGCAATATACATAGTATGTTTTTGAGGTGTCCTTTCCTTTTCAAACAACAGTAATACTTTGCTGAAGATGTTGGTAGAGTTCCTAAAAATTACTAACAATGTTGGATATTTATGCTGTGGAGTAAGGTTAATGAGGATAAAATTACAAATTATATAGAGATGAGATGATATCGTGAGATGTTCCTAGAATTTATGTCTATGCAGAGAAAGACTCAAACTGGGGCTGGAATCTTTAGAAACACTCTAGGAACTTCTAAGTTGGATCTAACTTTTGAAATTCTTGATATGTTTTCTCAGTCCAATCAATTTGTTCTCTCTTTTATTTTTTCCCTTACAAGTAGTGCTTCATCTAGGAACCAACAATTGTGTGCTACCAAACTGATCCTCGGAGAGCCCATTATTGAGGCTTGTCCTTGATTTAAGCTTCCATTTAGATAGGATAGCAGGAATTCCCCAGTCCTTGGAATAAGGTGGATATCTAGAACTTACCAGTTGATATTATTTTTACACGACATTTGGATCTCTAAGGTGGTTTCAATAAACTGACTAAATTTGCTCCTTTAAAGTTGATGTCTTGCTCAAAGTTATAATTTTAAAAAGTGCAATAAGGGGGTTAGTAGTCACTTGACCAAAAATTTGAAACTATGGGAGAAAGACTCAACAATAGTATTTAAGTACTCTAGCAAAGTCCTCATGTGCTAGAGTCTAGACCACCAAGCTTGCCACGTGTCCTAAGCTTGAACACAAACACGGAACATATTCAATTAGTTGATAACACTCATCATGTGGAGCGATTTGATTGTAGGTAGTCTTGATAAAATAAGGAATGATACCAAGTTAGTAATTATTAGACCTGAAAGCTTAAGTTAATAGGAAAGGAGCTAACAATAAGCACTCTAACAAAAAAAAGCAAAAATAGAGTTTTTTTCCTCTCTATTTGGTTTTGAATGAGAGTTTGTAGGAAAACAATCTCAACGTTCCCATGATGCATTTTCATTTGAAAAATATAGGTTTGATATATGGGGGAATCACATTACTGTTTTGATCATATAGGATACAAAAATAGATAGTACTTTTTTGATGATGACACTTGTAAAGTGAGTGAAATAGGTTTATTTATTTTTTCTCTATTAGAAGGAGCATAGTTCAAACAGTAAAAGCAAATGTTTCTATGTTGGTCAAACAATGTTATTGATTTTAAGTAATCACTTGTCCCAAAATTTGCATTTGTACTTAAGGGCCAACCAGCAGCATTGGGTGTGTGCAACATGACAACCTAGATAAGAAAAGTCTATTTTGTCTTTTCTTTAATTAAATAATATATGAATACCAGGGCAAAATAGTCATTTAAAATTTTAAATCTTGAAAAATATTTCAAAAAGTGGAAAAAAAAAAAAAAAAAAAACCTCACTGTGACTGGCATGATTTGGCATGTGCCATGTTGAGCTACGAGCTGCAACACAACATGGCTAGCGGGTTTGTTTAGACTATTCTGAGTTACCCCGGCCCATTTTATGTTTCATAAGAGAAAACTGGGGTTGTTTGTTAACTTTATTTTTGAAACAGTGTCATTGGAATTTACATATATATATATATTTCATGAAGTATAGAACAGTTGTGTAGAAAAATAAATGCAAAATCAATTTATTTGTCAAAAGGGGTAAATTTATCATTCACAAATAATTATGAACCATATTGAATTAATGATTGTTTATTGCTACAACAAAATGACTGAACAAGCTATGTATTCTCAAAAAGAGTAAGACAAACTCTTATTTAGAGTAGCCCCGGTAAGATCATAGTGCAGCAGGTTGTCAGCAATGTGATCCCTAGCCTGTGCAGAAGACATAGACCTCAAACTATTGTCAAGAATAATCTCATCATCAAAAAACTCAAACAGGAACTTAGTATCCGTCTCTTCATTCCTCATTTCACAGATGTTATGCACAACACAAGCAGCCCCAAGAACCGAAATTGTGTCCTGTAGTTCACTTTTGTCCCCTTTTGCAAGCAAGACCACCTCCCTTCCAATGTTGCAAATGCTTCCTTATTCACCTTTTGGATCTCCCCAATTTTCTCATTAAACGTTTGTTGAGTTGTCAAATTCTCGTGTATTAGGCACCAGGGGACCAATCTATTACTGGTGCCTAAAGTTATAGACTTCGCAAGAACTCGGTTGTCTAGCATTTATTAGGCCAGCCTATGCAAACTTACCTCTCGGATCAACAATATCTTGAACAATATTGAAAAATATGTCTTTTTGGTTTTTATTAATGTGCCTCTTATTGAAATAATGAGAAACACTCATCCTGGATGCTATAATTGGTACTTGAGATGTGCACATTGAGTACAATTAATATCCCAAAAATAGTCATGAATCTATTCCTAATTTGCTTCATTTTTTGGTTATCACACCGTTGCAATAACTTTCAGGTTTTTGGGTTTTTGTTTCGCTTTTTGATAGCTGTTTTGGATAGTTTTTGTATAGTCTTCCTATTTCCCTCTGAAGGCCCCTTATTTTATAGCCACCTTTATGGACTGCTTGTTCACATGCATTCCAAAAAAAATGTTTTCTGTTTCCTGTAAAAGAAAATTACAATTTTTAATGCTGATCATCCCCTAAATTTAGCTTATGGCAAGTGGATCCAAACTGCTTTGATTTATCCTGAACTGGCTCAACGGTGTCCAACCTCCAAATATGGACATGGATTCATAACCGGACCAATATACTCTGGTTTCTACCTCCTCACAAATCATGTTTATTTTATGTCCAATTTCCAGTAATGGTCTTACAATTGATTGTAATATTCATTTATTGATAGAGTCTTTCACTTCTGACCTCTTCAAATAAAAGCCTTATCCTGTTGAGACTCAATTGACCACTGTTCTTGTTCTCGTTTCTGTTATTCGTTTATAAAATTAATGAAGCATGTCCTTCCATGTGCGCATCTTAAATTTTTGTTCATCTCCTCTTTTCCGCTGGTCACCACCTTCATTGTCCTTACTCTATTCTTTGTTGCTTATTTAAATTCTTGTTCCCACAGAAACTACCATTATTGGTTTTATTCTCTATTTCAGGAAGCAAACCAAAAAAATGAGAATAATTCTCCTGATAAAGAAATGGGAAACTGATCTCTATTTAATAGAAAATGTGTTGTCATATGTGAGTTTTTCAAGAGGTTGCCTAGGGTCTGAAGAATTGCTTTAATGAAGAAACATGAAAGGAACTGATTTCAAACTGGAGAAGGAATCAATGGTATATGGAGTGTGAACACTGGTAAGTTAAAATGAGAGAAAGGGACGAGTATAAGGAAGTGTGCACGTTGGTACAAGGGGCTTTGATGGTGACTTATTGGATTATGGTGTTAATTTCAATGTGGTTAGGGTTTTCGCATATTATGTGTTTGGGTGGGATGGGTTTACACTGTGGGGCTTAATAACCGAAGGGAAATGGGAAGCTTTTTAAAACTTGGGGCTAAAAGGATTAAAGGGAAGGCTGAAAGGAAACAGGTGAAACAAGGAAATTTTCATATAAAAGGGGATCTTTAGTAGTACTCAAGTGCAAACGACTTTTATATAGAAAATTATATAGGAAATCACTCTTAAGATAAAGTTATTATGCAACAGTCCCTCAAGTTTACCTATTGTCATTCAGCTATAGTATAACTAGATATGTAAATTGGATTAGGCCAACACAGGCATGCACAACCTAGCACAATTTTCGTACAGCACGACATGACACATGATTCTGGTTGTATGTTTTTCCATCACTGTGTGCATTTTCATGCTCTCCGAGTGAATTTTAAAGAGAGGGTATACTCTCCAGGCATGGGTTTCTTGATTAATTTTTTTTTTTAAATTAATGGTCTAGATGACCAACTTGGAACTAAACTAATTATCATGATCCCATATATACTTGGTGACTTTGACTCTGAATTAATAGCTCAGTGATACTGTTGATTGAGTTTTTAGTTTTAAAGTCATCTTAGATGTTTACTTGATTTTAAGTTTCTTTTTCTTTTCTTTTCTTTTTCTTTTTTTCTTTTTAAATGTACTTAATTCCCTAGTTTCTGATTGCAGTAAGAGAAAATTTTCCATTTAATGACAATGTGGCCCCACAAGGAAAGAAGTCATTTCAAGCTAAGCTTACAGAAAGCTTTCCTCATGGATATACCATTGAAACTACTATAGATGGAAAGCCCCTTCGTGGAATATTATTTGCAAACAAGCCTAGCGCTGCCAATACAACCAGTCATAATTTCAGTAGGTGAGTATATGGTCATTTGGGATATTACTTTCTTTACCTATTTAATTTTTTAGTATTTTTTGTTCACGTTCCTTTACCTTATTCTGTCAGGAAAAGGGTTGCTGGGGAAATTGGGGTTGTTATGTTGAATGGTGATTGCAACAGCAATCCAAGAGCTTCTAAAACCATCAGGCGGGAAGCAATAGATCAGAAACAAACCGATGGTGTTCAAAGAAAGGAATTCACATCATTCGAGACAGCTGCTGCTGCTGCTCCTGATGAAAAAAATCCAGCAGATTCCAATAATTTCCCACCTGTTAAGGTTGTACACATATTATTTCTGTCTATTAAAGCTCTAAAAGTTTGCTTAAACTACCTAGTCCACAACATAAATCAACTTAAATGCTGTTTTATCACCTGATTTATTTATACATAGGCTTCATGTATTCTGGTGGTTTGATGTTTATGTGAACTCCTCTGGATTATATATTGTACAGCCGTAAATTATAGTTGTGTGACTATCAGAACGTGTCTCCTAAATCAATATGAAACACTTCCACCATTGGAGTCTTAAGGAGTTTGTTTGTCTTAAGGAGTCTGCTTTTGAGGACCCTTAAAATGTCTGCTCTTGCCCAAGGTTATACTTGTACAACAATATCTAGGGCATGCTTTCCTGTGTTTGCTGATGAAACACCTGCATATGTCTATGCATTCTAAGATACCTGGTGATTGTCATTGTTCATGTCATTGTTCATCATGATGTTTACAAGACTACCTTGTCCTTGTTAGGTGTTTGACCTCCTTCAACTGCTGCAGTGAATGAATGGCTGATCATCAAATGTCTGCAAATGTTGACTTTTGTTTAACTTCTGCAGGATCCTGTAGATCCAGAACCATCGGTTACGCCTTTGAACTTAAATGATGATAGGACAAACAATGTAGTAAACTCCACCACTGAAGGTTCTAAAGAGTTGATTTGCTCCATAGAAAAGGACTCTGCCACCTTGTCTACAAATCAAGGTATTAATGTCTAGTACACTCCAAGACTTTCCACAGTTGTTTGGTTTTGATATGGTGAATGCTCTATTTTTTTGGATTGGTTTTCTGCTAGTGTACAGTTTGAAGTAATTGCTCCAAGCATTCCATCTGACCGGGCTTACATGTGCTTGACAAAACACTCATTTTATATGCTCTATGAAACAAAATAAAATCCGACTTTCTAATGTTTAAGAAAGCTTGGCCGTTTAAACTTCTTAGGATTTTAGATTTAGTTCATCTCTTATCGAGAACTGATCAATTTGTGTTACAGGAGGCTGAACAGAATCTTCTGATGACTCGTTAGGGTTTTCTGTGTTTGCAGATGACAAGACACTGACCACTGAAGGAAACAGCAATCCAGCAAAATCAATTTGATAGTTAAACTATCTTTTAACATTTTGGAATGAATTTTGGACAGAAGGACAATACAAACGACAAGCCATTTGTACATTCAACATTTCGGGGTGGTCATAGATGCATTTGACCTGTGATATACAGAATCTTCTAACTGGTGTGGTCTGCCACCTGCTAACAATCTTTAGTTTGTTACTCTACCAACTGATCCTTCTTTATTTGAATGTCATGCTCAACTAGTTGTATGCAGTAGGTTTAGATTTTCTTTAACTGATGATATTTTGATTAGTTATAGCTTCAACTGAACTACTTCATACGGAGAAGGGAAAAGATGTTGCTTAACAGAAATCGGAAATTGGTGGTTAGTTGTGGGTATCACTTCACTGCAGAAATGATCGTTGCTTTCCGACAAACACATGGGTCCGGCTAGTTTCAGATTTATCTCATGTGGGGTTATCTCCTTTGACATGTTTCCACCTATTTCATGCAATCCTGTTCCCTGGGAACTTCTGTAAAAGAATTTTGTTACTTGGATTGGAAGGCACATATCTTCTGAATGTGGTACCTTTCAGCTTAAGAAATTTTAGTCATATTCTTTCAGTTAGCTTTAAAATCTCTGACGATTTCTTTTCTTCATTTTTTAACTAATTATTATGAGGCTGTTTTATTTATTATTATTATTTTAATTGAAATGCTGATGCCTTATGGACCAAAATTAAAATATGTACTAGCATTAGCTGTTATTTTGGAGTAAATAATTTAGCTCAGGTTTGGTATACTCTAACGTTATGTTTGGGGTCTTGATTCTCTGCATTAAAGAACCACTTTTCTAACGTTAGAGCTGTATGAAAAAATAAAGAAAAAGATGGATGGATGATTCTGGATATAAAGACATGCAGTATATTATATACCATTGAAACGTTCAATATACCATTGAAACGTTCAAGGACCAAAACACATTTTCTTCTAAATTTCTTACCATTCTGATCCCGAATTGCCTTCCACTGCCTGGGCTTTTTTAATTGACATACAAATTCTTGTGACCATGTATCCAAGTTCCTAAATTTTCAAACCTTCACCCATGTACTATCAACATTTATGACACGGTTACTGAAAAAATAAATAAATAAGCTCCATGAGATGAGAATCTAAGGAAAGAAAACTTGATTCATTACCTAGGAAGGAAGGAATCAAGTTCCCAGGAGCAATTTAATTCTTTATTTAACCACAAAGTTTATATAATTTGATTCCCAATAGATTTGGTAAACAATGGAATTATATATCAAAGAATTACGTTCCTTTCCCTCTAAAGGATTCTTAATTAGTATATATGTCATTAGAATTAAATCCTACATGCTTAATTATTACACATGAGAAATAGCACTGTAATCTTAATTATTGATAGTGCATCTATCCAATGGCCACAACTTACGCTGCTGATTGTGTAAAATCAAACTCGAGCCACTGTTTGAACACAAAAAAGTAGGAACACAACGAAATTGCAGAACACCAAGACTATCATTATGAACCAACTTGCTTTATCCTAATGATGCCATAAAATTAAGGCAACAGTGATGCAAAATGGATGATTGATGAACTTTGTTCAATTGACATTAAGCAACTGCACACATGGATACTGAGAATGTTCACCCATAACATATTTGAAGTTTCAAAGGTTTAAGCACTTAAGCAGAACTTAACCCAACATTTGTTCAAAGTGCCATATATTACAGAATACAGATAATAAGATCCACTATCCGACAAATCTAAGATTGCTGCACTCAAACTTTAAAATGCCCATAAAACATCATTAAGCAAAGGTTTCAACCTCGAAAAACCTGAGGCCTCATTTCTCATTACCGCCAAACAAGTAATCCAAGGAAGATCCACCACCGGGGGCTGCATGGACCTTAGTTGTAGGCCGATCCTGTTAACAAGGAGTTTTCACATATCATTAAACCTATGTGTCTGATAATGCATAAAGAGCAAACAATGTAAGATATCTACTAAAATCATAAAAACCTTAAACCTAACAAGAATACATTAACTTGACATAAACCGCTTCTATTCTAAATCCAAGCTTCAAGGGCACATTTGTCAAGCACGATATGACAAGAGTGAGATGAGACACAATGTTTCCCGATCTCATTTTCATATAAAATGAGAATTGTATAAACTCATTTGTCAGCATACTATAGATCACCGATGACACCAACTACCAATCTCAAACGCAAAACATGTTCGACATGCAAAAACCAAAGTCATGGCTAAGAACATACAGTGAGGAAGTTGCCACAGTTCTGGCCATCAGCACGAAAGTAGTTGTTTGCATTGTTCCCTGGAACCCCAGCTGGCTTATTGGGATCCACTGGTGGTGAAGCCGGGACAGATGGCTTATTGGGATCCATTGGTGATGAAGCCGGGACAGATTTCTGAGGAGTTCCATTGCTCGCACTCTCCGCCTGCTTCTTAGCAACTTCAGGTTTAGGAGCTTCAGTAGGGGCGGCAGTGGCAGCAGGCTTAGGAGCCTCCTCTCCACTCCCAAAAAGGTACCCCAAAGAACTTTGTCCCCCACCGCTGCTCACACCTCGTCCCATTATCTTCGTTTCCAAGCTTTCACGTAACAAACCCTAGAAAAAGAACTACACAAAATTTTCAACAAACAAAACACAACAGATTACCTCCACATTCTAAATTCGATATTCCCAACACCAAAATTCCAGCTGTACAAGCAACACCCAAACAATTCTCAACCTCACTATAAAGTTTGAGAGCATGATTTCGTAATGCATAATGCGTTCGTGTTCAACAATATGACCCTACGTTTCATTCATTTCTCCCAACACTTAATGCAAATCTTAACTACATCCGATTAATGCAAATCTTAACTACATTCGAACCGAAAAGGTTACCAAACACAAAATGCAAACTAAAATCCAAAATTCTACAATCAAATGTAGCAAACACCATACTCACTTGGATAAAAAATTCTAAAAAACGAATCTGTATCCTAATCATATATACATTGTATTAAAGGTGACATGGAAACTGAATTTTTCTGCACATTGTAAAGCAAAAATCAGCAGAAATATACGAGCAATGTGGATCAGATCTGATCTGAAGATGAGCAAACAAGGAGAAGGAGGAGGAGAGGGTGACTCACCCAGTGCCGTTGCTGCCTTGTGTTGTTTGTTTGGCTAGCAGATCTGAAAATACCAATGAATGGACGGCAGAGCCACGCTCCTCAACATTTTAATATCCGTGGGACCCCCTAATTTTTAAGATTCCTTTCTTTCTTTTTTTCAAATTTCAAATTATCGTCTGACGGTGGAAAAAGATTTTTTTTTTTTTTAAATATATTATTCAACTATGAAAAAATATTTCATAAGATTATATCATAGAGAATGACCGACTAATGAAAAAGGTATAAAAACCAAATATATATCAATAAAAATTATAAAAGAAAAAAAATTGTATTATATGAATTCGAGGTTGAGTCCTCCCAATTTTTGGAAAGCAAAAAACTATGGTTTTTAGTTTTTGAAAAATGAAAAAAACTATAATTTTTGATCATATGAGAGCAAATTATAAACCTAATCATTTTTCTAACACTTTGTTGATAATATAAGGTGCCAATATTGTCACCTGGAAAAATAATTTATGCGTATAATTTGATTAGTATGCCCATAAAATAATATATGTTAAAATACTAAATTTATTATAAGCATCCAATATATAAACTAACCTATGAGAATGTGGAGGGTAGTTTGGTGCAAGACTTGCACCATGCAATTTATTCCGTTGATCCCTTTTCATTTTTTGTTTTTCTTTATTTAATTAAAAGTGAAAATTTTGCCATTTTCTTTGCTGGGCAGTCACGGTAATCTGACATCGGAAGAAAAGCAAATCTTACTTGCAGAGTTTTTCTCTGCATCACAGCAAGAGTGCCATAAGCATTGCTCATGAATATGCAAAGCGAAAGGCAGCTGTGCTCATGCCAAAGCTGTGATAGGATGATAAAACAAGCACTAAATACATATGGTGCTGTATATTGAGAAGTTGACTCTAGTTGTCTATGAAGAAGTTGAACAATCATGAGCCAACCCAGAACTGTAAGTAATTTTGTCAGGAGAGTCAAAACTTGTCTTGTTAAGATAGGGAAGCCCAGATGTGATTATACTTACGTTCCAGGAAGTGACAAACTAGCTCTGTGGCTGGAAGGATTCATTCTTTGGCTTGGATTGTCCATTTTGGTTGTGTGGTTTTTCAAAAGAATAAACATTATACTGTTCCCTTATTTTCGATGCTAGTAAACTTGAGTCTTTGATCGTTAAGGCCACAAAAGGAGTGGAAAAAGGAAAAGGAAAAAAGATTGTTTTTATGATGTGAGACTCACTGTATTGCTTCGGTGATTGCATAATCATAACAGGTTATCATTGTTAACAAATTGATAATTTGAAGAACAGATAGTAATAAAAATAAAATAAAATCTGTAGATTCTCCATATTACAAATAATTTGTAGTAGTAAAAAAAAGAAATAAATCAAAAGTATTTGTGTTGAAGCCTATAAAATTATGATGTTCTTAAAACAAATTTTTTGTTCATCCTCTGAGTTGTTCAGCATTTGTCTTTTAAGATACAACAACATCACCCAAACTCGTCTTGTAAGACCCTAATTCAAGTGAACCAAGAGATTACTTAAAATCTAGCTTATTATTATTAATTTGGTCTTACCCAAATTTTAGAAATAAGAGTATATGTATAAATATCCTCTTTGGGGATATTTTTAAAAAAACTCAGAAAATGAGATGTAGAAGAAAAAATGTCATATAGATACAAAATGCAAATTTACATGTTGATAAATGTGGTAGGCTGTCACCATTGAAAATTAAAAAAAAAAAATAAAAATAGGGTAGTTGTGAGAAATAGCAAATTGAGATAATTTTTTTCTATAAAAATGGGGGCAGGTATGGTGTGAGACTAGTTTCATTTTTTTAATATATATAAGATCAATAATTAAATTGTTATGGTGTGTGTATATATATATATAAGCAAATCAAACATATGAAACCAAACCACGTAGCATAACAAAAAAGAGAAGAAGAAAAGAATAGGCAAAGAAGAAGAAGGTCGTGAGCAAGAAAAGATAGAAGAAATTTCGTATAAACGATCTGAATATTTTAATTTCCAATTTATCCAGATAAGTTATTTTATTTCAACGAAATTTAAAGTCTAGAAAATTAATAAATTTTAAATTAAGTTTATATGATTTTTAGGGTGGATCGAAGATTCTGAAAACTTATATGAGAATTCGTTTTAAATCCAAATTTGAGCAAAGGAGTTATGTGAGTGGATTATTTATTTAAATCGAATTAATTATTTATAGTTATATATTTCAGGTTTTATTTATTTAATTGTTATTAGAAGAAAATTATTTAATTAGTTTATTGATTATATATTATGATTTATGATTTAATTATAGAATGTTTATTTTTGAAAATTATAGTTATATTCACAAATCGAGTTATACAATTTGTATATAAAAATAATTTCAGATTTGTAAAAAAATAAAATGAGATTTTTATAACACCAAGGTTATACCCTCCCCTTTAATGGTCGAGCAGGCTTCACATGTGTAAGCCCGAGAAAGTCGCGCCCAGCATGTATATGCCAGATGTCTGAGGAGTCATTGAGTCGTTTAGCACGTGTATGACAGATGTTATTTATCGCTCTAAGTGTGTATTATGTATTTCTATCACGTATAACATATTTTTTTAGGTACTAATTGATATAGATTTTCAGATTACGAATGTTATATACTGAATTGGATTAGTACAGATAGAGATTTACAGAAAATCTTATTTATATAAAGAGATTATAGAAAAGTTTTATAGATTATATTATTATTATTATAGAAATAATTTATACAGAAGTTACAGTTTTATTATGATATAAGAATTATTTATTATTACCAGCAATATATTTAGTTTTAATAGAAATATTTTAGAAAAGTTATATTCTCTCACTAGGCGTTAATGTTCACTCTTTTATAAAACCCATTTTTTTAGGTATCCGTTGGAGGTTCATACAGATTAGTGTATATTGTGAGAAGAACCACACAGTGATGTCAAATGCATTAATATGATAAATAATAGAAATATTTTACATAAGTGTATATTATTTTTAATTTATCAGATTTTATAAATATATTTTCAGAATAGTTTTAGAAATGAAATATCTTTTTCATATATTTTTTGAATATATTTTATATATTCAATATATGAGTCTAACACGAAATATGTAAAGATTTTTAATTTGTTTAATTTATATTTATAAAGAATAATGAAATTACTTTGATTTTTTCTAAATAATTTTCATTAAATCCAGATTTCAATTAAAAAAAATTCACAGTTTTCAAATGATCCTCCCGAACTTGAGAGAGCAGTTGGGTCGGTTCGGATCCTTTCACGTCTAGCGAACTGAACTATTTATGAATCTCTATCACTCTTGACACTTAAAACTAGGAATAATATTTGAGAGAAAATAAATTGGAAAACAAACTAGATTCTCAGTTGTTACTGAACAACTAGAAAGGATATCAATTTATAGTCTCTATGTGGGACAGTTATAAAATTGATTTAAAATCAACCATTAAACCGAATTACCGGTTACGCTTTGAAAATTCAAATTTATAATTAACACTAACGGTTACAATTTGAATATTCAATTTTTCAATTCATGACAATTAAAACTGCAATTCAATTCTACAGTTAATACTTGCAATTATAATTTGAAAAATTAAATCCACAATTTAATTTTGGAATTACACTTTTCCAAATTAAATAGTTGCATCCACGATTTAATTTTGGAATTACACTTTTCCAAATTAAATAGTTGCATCCATGACACTTAATCAAACAGTTATATTTTGAAAATTAAATTTTTAATTTAATTTTCATTCATCTAAGCATCATTTTTTTCATGAATCCATCTTGATCCATTCCAATCAATATCTCTAACCTAACAAAAATGAGTCCTTAAAATAAGTGTTTTTCCCATTTTTCCAACAATCTCTCATATAAATGAAATTAGACAAAAACTATAACTTAAAGAGTGCTTATAATTTGATGATAGAGTTCAACGGTCAAATTCTGCGTATGATAGGTAGGTTTTGCCCTTTGAACATTTCCTTGTGAAATATATTTTTTTTACTGACTGATCAGTAGACGCGATGTTCTTGAGCTGTTTTGCTATTTGTGTAAACGATTCCATACCTCACACAAAAATCATTCTTGACACAATTCAGTTCTCACTATTATGTTCGTTTTGGCCATTATTATGGGTAATTTAGCGATTAAGTCGATTGGGCCAGGGAAGATCTACAGTGCAGGCCTAGTGGCCCAAAGGCTCAGCAAATCTATCATTCTTTCTGACCGCCTTCCTGACAACAGATCTGTTCGTTGGACTGACTCTCCATTTCATTCGTATCCCAAGTCCCCCCACTGATTGTCAATCTACTCGCGAATAGCATTGGTAGCCTGATCAGTGATCTGTTCGTTGTCTTGCATACGACTGCGGTCAATATCGATTCTTGATTATGATCGCTATATCTGTTCGCTTAAGCTGATCGCTATATCTGTTCGCTTAAGCTGATCGCTATGTCCGTTCGCTTAAGATGTTCGCTATGTCTGTTCGATTGATCTGATCGCTTAAGCTGTTCCTTGAATCTGTTCGCTTAATCGGTTCGCCGAAGGGTGATCGATAGAGCTATTCCGCTCAGGTTTGTTCGTCCAAAATTGTTCGCCTGGTTGCTCGGCGATTTCTGAGCATACTCGTATGCCTGCTCGTTTGTGAGACTATTCGCCTAATATTATGACTGGCCGCGAAGGAACTGATTCATGATCTATCCCACTAACTCTCAAAATGCCCGATCGGTCAGAAACTCATCTGTTCGTCGGCTCAACTGGATACTCTGTTCGCTGGAGAGTCCATCTCCGTCATGCCTCCCAAACCGTGAGTCAGCAGAAGCCGAAGACGCCATGCAAGATACAGCTCAAAGCATGCCATGCACGTCATCTCTGTCAGAGACTACAGCCATGATTACGATGGCTTCACCTAACCCGTACAGATTAGTCACCTGAAATCATACTAGGGCAAAGCTTAGAGGTGACAGTTTTAGCCGCATTTAATGTAATTTCGGCCGCATTAAATGAAATCTCTGCATTAAATGTAGTTCATCATCATAATTTAAGTTTACTGTATACTTTTGTCTTATTCTATTTTACTGTAGCACCTCCCGTTTCTTTATAAGTAGGGGAGGATTTTCATTGTAAAGCATGTACAATATTTTGAGGGCCGATACTCTACCAAAATAGTGAGAGAGTGAACAGTGGACGTAGGCATCTAATTGGGTCGAACCACTCTAAAATATCCTTGTGTTTTTCTCCTTGCCTCTGACCTCTTCTCCTTTACTTCTTTACCATCGCATATTCAATATCCACGATCCGAAATTGCAGTTTGGGCCCAAAAACGAACCTCGTTGACTAGGATCCAAATCCAGACGTCAACATTTTTGGCGCTAGAAGGAGGGGCCTGTCTTAAGTTTCGCCACTTTTTTCTTCTTAGCTTATAGAGCTCGTTTATTATTCGTCATGGTCAGAGGGAGGATTCCTAGGAACCTTAACATGATGGACGACCGCCCAGAAGCTTCAGACCAACAACAACATACTGTGTCTACTGGAGGGTTACCCGATATTGGTATAGGGACATCCAATGTGCCCACGACAAGGGATGCTCAAGGTGTGCCTCCTTTTCCTGCTCGCCAATCTGTGCCTAACGCTGTAGGAGAAGATGCTATATGGGCATTGCAGCGGTGACAGGAGATTCGGACTCAATCCCAACTTCCTCAGGGACCCCCCTCTCCCCCCTCCCAGGCCATTCAAGGGAGGGATGCTCCACGAGGATAGTACGCTGAAGACCTTGGCACGAATGGGAGAGACGTCTGGGAGTCAGTACAAGAAGGGTCAGTTCATTCTTCTAGCGTGCACTCCAGCGCTCGGCTTCCTCGAGCTCGCGATGAACACCGACCGGAACAAGCTGGCTATGGCCATGATCAAATCCCAGCCCGTGGAGACAGGACAGGGCCAAAGCCTAATGATGGGGGACTGGGGGCTCGAGACCATCGATCCCCGAGCAGGCAGAACAGACAATCCACTGTCAGGAGAACCGAAATACAAGGTCCGTTAGTTAAAGAGCTCCTTTAGAGGGTCCGGCAGCTTGAAGCGCGACTTGGAATACAAGAACAAAGAGGCCGGACCGAGGAAAGGACCCCATTTACTGCAGAAGTTGAGTTGGAGCCGCTTCCTCCAAGGTTCAAGGTTCCCAATATCCCTCAGTACAAGGGGAACTCCGACCTTTATGACCACTTGGACACGTTCAACATTCAGATGGACCTCCAGACGACTAGTTCGCTCGTAAAATGTCGCGTGTTCCCGACTACACTTGGGGATATTCTACGAACATGGTTCAGGAACCTTCCCCTCCCCCCCTTTCCCCGCAGCATCATTGATTGGGAAGAATGTCAACAGAAATTCCTGAACCAATATAAGGAGTTAAAGAGGTAGCTCGCGCCACTCTGCCATCTTGCTACCATTTACCAACGTCCCGGTGAGTTGTTAAGGGACTATATCAGCAGGTTTAGGCACGAGGTGATAAATATAGAGAATCCGACGGATGAGGAAGTACTGACAGTTATCTCGGCGGGCTTGAGAAGAGACGAGAAGCTGTATGAGAGCATCTACAAATCCCCTAATAAAGGATTTAGGAGAATTTTACGAGCGAGCGGAAAAAGAAATTATGTGGGAAGAAGCAATCAATCCTAAAAAAGTCAGTTCCCAGAAGGATGAAGCTGGTAGTTCCAGTTAGGGAAGGAAGAGGAGCAATGGGGGAAATAGCCTTGGGGGCCAAAGAGACAGTAATTAGATTGCGAAGAAGGCTAGAAATTGGCCCAGACCAGGGGGTAACCGGAGGCGGGAGCGACCATGGTATCAAGGCCGTTACAATACGTACAATGCCTTGTCTGATACCCAAGACAGAATCTTCACGATCAAAAGAAACAGAGAGAACTTCGGGCGACCGGCCCCCATTCAGACTCCTGAGGGACAAAGAGATAGGAGCAAGTTCTGTGTCTATCACAATGAAGTAGGGCACAATACCTCAGACTATTGGGCACTCAAGGACGCTATTGAAGAGATGATCAGAAATGGTCGTCTGAGAGATTATGTTATGAGACCCTCAGGGCGACCGCCCCAACAGTAGCGTCCCCACCAATGCCAACAGGAGCCACCGATCCAAACTCAGCAAGAGCCTGACCCTACCCAAGGACCTTTTGTCAGAACAATCCATACCATCCATGAGGGTCCCTTAGAGGTGGAGGAGTCTAATAGATCACAAGAACGGTTTGTGCGTGAAGCCAGACGTGTCCAACTTGCGGGCCAAAGAGAGTTAGGGGAGCCTGCGAAGAAAGCCAGAATGGGGTTTGAGGACATTATGTTCACAGAGGAAGATGTCCGGGATGTTCGCCTCCCCCACAACGACGCATTGGTGATCCGGGCATGTACTGGTAACTCAATGGTCAAGAGAATAATGATTGACATAGGGAGTTCAGTAAATGTGATGTATAAGGAATGCTATGACCAAATGGGGATTGACGACGAGCAGTTCAGGCCATCCCCCGAGCCTCTGTATGGGTTCACCGGAGACTCGATCATTCCTATCGGACAGATAAGATTACCCCTAACCCTTGGAGACACAGCTCACCAATCCACAGTGCTAGCGGATTTCCTCATCATTAATTCTCCCTCCGCATACAATGTAGTGTTGGGAAGACCTGCCATGAACGACCTCGACATGGTCACCTCCACTAAGGCTCTCACGGTAAAATTTTCAACTCCCAATGGGGTAGGATGTGTGCGGGGCGAGCAGTCTCTGGCTCGTCGTTGCTATGTGGACGCGATAAGAATAGGAGTTCGAGGGAAGAAGGTGGATATGGCTCAAGGGTGTGAGCTACAGGCGATCACCTCATTGGGGATTAGCCACAATCTAGATCCCAGGGAATTCGATGCATACCAAAGTACAGGTCCAGTAGAAGAGCTTGAAGACATCCAAGTTAGTGAAGTAGATGCAACAAGATGTCTCAAGCTAGACAAAAGCTTGATCTCGGAGATAAAGGCCCAGCTGGTCGGTTACCTCAAAGCAAATCTAGATGTGTTCGCTTGGAACCATGAGGACATGGTGGGGATCGATCCGAATGTAATGACTCATAAGCTGAACGTCAATCCTCGCCACAAGCCGGTCTGTCAGAAAAGGAGGCAGATGAATCGAGAGCGTTGTGAAGCCCTGAAGGAAGAGGTAGACAAGCTGCTAGCAAATAAGTTTATCCGAGAAGTCCAGTACCCAGCCTGGGTAGCTAACCCCGTACTAGTAAAAAAAAAGAACGGAAAATGGAGAACCTGTATAGACTTCACGAATTTAAACAAGGCGTGTCCGAAAGATAGCTTCCCACTGCCCAGAATGGATCAGTTGGTAGATGCGACAGCTGGGCACGAGCTCCTTAGCTTCATGGACGCGTACTTAGACTACAACCAGATCCCTATGAATCCTAAAAATGAGGAGCATACATCGTTCATTACAGACTGGACATTGTACTGCTACAAGGTAATGCTCTTCGGACTGAAAAATGCAGGGGCAACTTACCAAAGGTTGGTGAACATGATGTTCGAGGATCAAATCGGGAAAACAATAGAGGTGTACATGGATGAATGAAATGGCCCTTTTTGAACCGACTCCCCGATAACTCTCTCGTTATGAACAGGGGCCTCACTGTGCTGTCGTTGCGGAACATCCCTCTTTGCAGTGGGCTGAGGTGGTCCCTGAGCGGCCTGAATTTGGGCCCGAATCAGTGTCCTGACTTCGTTGGCCAGCTGTGTCATTGTAATTTTCAGCATCTCTTGTCACTGCTGTAACACCTGTATAACATCTGCCCCAACAGCATTAGGTACAGGTTGACGGGTAGAAAGAGGAGGCATACCTTGAGCGTTCACAGTCATAGGTGCATTGGATGTTCCTACACCCATATTAGGTTGTCTTTCAGTAGGCATGACATTCTGTCGTTGTTCTAAGGTTTCGGGACGGTCCTCAGTAGCGTCGAAGCTTCTTATGACTATTCCTCTGACCATGGTGACTATCAAACGAGCTTTGTAAGCTAAGAGCAAAGGTGGTGAAACTGCAGATGCGCCCTCCTTCTAGCGTCAAAAATGTCGGCGTCTGGATTTAGCCAACTAAGTTCGTTTACGGCCCAAGCTACAGTTTTGGGTTGTTGTTGTAATGTTGTAAGCAAAACAGGAAACAAAGGAGAAGAGGTCAGGGAAGAAACATGAACACCAAAGATTTTTAAGTGGTTCGGCCCAAAAAGATGTCTACGTCTACTTTTCACTCTCTTATTATTTTAGCAGAGTAACGACACTTAAGATTTCGTCCTTTTTTACAATAGAAGTCCTCCTCTATTTATAGAGAATGAGAGAAGCTATAGTAAAACATAATAAAATAATATATAATAAATCAAAATTGCAATGATGGGTTACATTTAATGCGTCTGGATTGCATTTAATGCGGTTGATGGCTTCAGGTTTAATCATGCCAAAGCATGGGCTTAGGCGGCTAACCCATGTGGGTTAGGTGAGATCACCGTAATCCAGGTTGTAATCTCTGACTGGATTGGCGTGCACGATACGTCTTGAGTTGTAATCTGCCTGACAGCTCTGACTTCTGTTGACTTGTGATTTGTGAAACGTGATGGAGGCGAACTCTTCAGCGGGTAGAATACTCTGTTGAGTTAGCGAGCAAATAAAGTTATGGTAAACTGTCACCTTAAGAGTTACTGATACAGATCATAAGCGAGCTCTCTAGCGATCAGATATATTAAACAGTCGGCCTCGTAGACGAACAAATATGCGAACACGTATAGAAAGGTCCGAGCCGTTGTGCGAACAGGTTGACGAGCAATTGACCAGTCCCATAAACGAGCTCATTCACGAGATAATAAACGATCGCAGAAGAGAAGCTAGTAAACGATCACATCCGTGAGTAAGATATCGAGCAGATCTCCAAGTGGATAGACGAACAGATAAACGAGCAGAAAGACGATCAGAAAGATGGGCCTTTTTGAGCTTTCCTATTGTTGGGCCTACCTTTTGAGCTTTTGCCAGCCCATTTGGTCTGATCGTAAAAATACCCATAACATATCAAGGGTGAATAACACATGAAAACCATCAATGTAGCACTTAAAATATAAATAGAAAGTAAAAGGTATTAATATTAGATTAATAATCATATTTAAAATGTATAATCAAGATTTTTATCCATGTCTGAGGTCCAAAGAAGAGGCTTTGTACTGTTTGTATACAATCTCCACCACATCCTCTAACACTGACACAGTCTTCACCACTTACTCCTCTGACACTTTTTTTTTTTGTTCATGCATCCAGGATCTGTGTATGGTGACAATAGAGATGTTGACGTTTTAATCTTTCCTTTAGCCTATTCTGGTTTGACTTTCCCCTATATAATTACATATTTATAATGATATGAAAAACTAAACTAAAATACAAAATTTACTTGATCACTATCATGCTGGTATGGTGGATCACGATAGAGTGGTGGCTCTTCATGGAGTAGTGGGACATCAACCTCCTTAGTAGCTACGAAATTAAGTCTTGGACCTCTACAACCTACAGAAAATCAAAATTTGTAATTACATATTTAGAATGAGATGAAAAACTAAATTAAAACACAAAATTTGTCTGATCACTATCATGCTGTGATGGGTCTTAATGAGGTGGTGAAGCATCTAATGATCGTTGTCTTTTTAATGATAGAGGTATTTTCGATGGTGATGGTCTTTTTGGTGGTAAGAGCGATGGATGTGCTCATTTCAGATAGAGCTTTTAGTATCATCATCATAGTCATCGTTATTGTCATCCTTGCCATCTAGAGGCTTATGGATTTTCAATATCCTATCAATCCTACCTAACCTCTCATTTTGCTCTTATTGTGTCTTTAAAATAGACTCCAACAATACCATAATCTTGTCTACCTTCGTCTAAGGCTCCTGCAAAGATAATTAAATAACAACATAAATTAAATGGATATTTATGTAAGAATGGAATACAGTAATATAATCATATAAAATTTATACCTAACGTTGAGAGGGTCCTTACCATACTATAATCCTATGGGACTATGGTGTTATCATACTGATCCTTGGCTCACCTAAAGCTGTTCACTCCTTCTGTCCCTACCTCTGAATATGTAGCCTCTGAGTTGATTCTTGGGACTGGGATGTCATAATGCTGTTGCTCTTCCTTCTCACTAATCGACTTCCTCTTACCCTCCTCCTTCTTCGAATGACAAGCTTCATCATTATCAGCACCCCCTTTGCTGCCTACTTTATAAGCATTTTCACTAACCAAATGTGTAGAGTTGAAAGACTTCCAATAATCGTTTTCTTTCTCTGCGGTAGTAGTTAACTATACAATATATATATAATATTTAATATTATTACAAACAAGAATAGTAAAAAAAATGGAAATAAATATAGGTTAGCTTAGATACTTACATAAGGGACTTTATTAAACCAACTTATATGCTTTCTGCTATTACAGACCTACTTCACACATCTTGGCATTAATATATCGCCTCCTTTGGCTCTTCTGCCTACCCTTTTTGTCCAACCACAGAAATATTTTGACTAGCCACTACTGTAATTTTCATAAGATTAAACAAAAATTTAATAAACATTTAGTTAGTATGTATATAAATATTAAACAATTTTCATTACTAATAAAAAGAGTAAACTAAGTGTCCTAAAATGCTTAAATAAAGTCATACAAATTAAAGTTATGTCTAATTATAAGTCGATCCTCATTAAGCATTCGCCACGGAGGTATTTTAGAAGCCAACTGTAGGCGACTGTAGCTTAAAGGAACGAATTCCATAGATCAGTATCATCTATCAAGACCAACAGATAATCGTCCACCCTAGACCGATCATCAAAGTCATAGAATGGACTGAAGGGGATGACTATATTAACCAACTTCAAGGTGTTCTCATCATTTATATTTTGCCCTCATACCTTTAACATGATAATAATTTCAACCAACCTCGGTGAATTTCCTTCTAAATTTCGTCACAGAAGACTATTCTTGCTTTGTTGCTCCGCCTTAAGGATATGTAGGTCAACACGCCCAAACTAGAGTCCTATTATTAATAAGAACTCCAGCTTTTCAAACCTATATGTCTTTTCCCCAATTTCAAACTACATCTCATCAAGGCATGAATCAGGATACACCAACTCTCTAGTAAGAATAACTAGCATTAGGGGAGTAACAAATAGCTGTTGGCTGAGCATTTTTATAAAATATGCGATTGAGCTTTTTTCATTCTCGAATCTTTCTAGGAGTTGTCTCTGCGAAAGAAATACATTTAGATAACCAATATGTTTGAAATTATAGTGTGTATTCCTTGACGTTCTATCCAAAACAATTGGCATAATATGTATATAATTGAATTACATCTATAAGAAATAAAAACAATAAACGGTTCGTTAAACTTTTATAATTTAAATGTTAATAACTAAATCAAATTAAACTTATTAAATTAATTAAAATGAAAATAATAACA
Source organism: Dimocarpus longan (assembly GCA_022984855.1). Lineage (NCBI taxonomy): Eukaryota > Viridiplantae > Streptophyta > Magnoliopsida > Sapindales > Sapindaceae > Dimocarpus > Dimocarpus longan. Next base: position 19,753,509 of record CM041024.1, read on the forward strand.
TTAATTTAATTAAATGGAAATTCAATAATTAGTTTTTTTTTTTATTTTCATTAATTTATTATTTAATTACTTTCAATACATTTACTTTTAAATTTATTTCTAATTTATTTTTTATTAGTTAAATAATTTATTTTTAATTTTTTTCATTAATTAATTTTTTTTTACATTTTATTGAAATTAATTAAAATTAAAATTAATTTATTTTATAAAATATTAATTAATTAAATTCATTTCATTTAAATAGAAAAAATCGGCCTTTATTAGTCCATTTACATCGACATCAGGTTATTTGCACCAACAAACGCCGATTGGCTTTTATTTGTGAATATACCTTGATGTCGGAATATAAGGACCAACAAAAGCCAATCAGCCTTTATTGGTTGACATGACTCGATGTCGGCGTATGTGTACCAACAAAAGCTGATCCACTTTGTGATCGAGGTATATGGACTATCTACTTAATCACAAAAGTCGATCGACTTTCGTTGGTCAACATACTCCGACATCCAGGTACATAGACCAACAAAAGTTGATTGGCTTTAGTTGGTTGATATGATCGGTTGTCGGTGTATATGTACCAACAAAAGCTGATCTACTTTGTGATCGAGGTATATGGACCATCTGCTTAATCACAAAAGTCAATCGACTTTCGTTGGTTAACATACTCCGACATCCAGATACATAGACCAACAAAAGTTGATTGGCTTTAGTTAGTCAACATGATCGATTGTCGGCGTATGTGTACTAACAAAAGCTGATCCACTTTATCATTGAGGTATATAGACATATGCTCAATTACAAAGCCGATCGATTTTTGTTGTTCCAGATATATCGACATCGAGTTATATTGACCAACAAAAGCTAATCGACCTTAGTTGGTCGACTTGGCTCGATGTCAGGGTATGTTAACCAACAAAAGCCGATCGTCGTCGCACGTTATAAACTTAAACATGACGGGACCCACCCCAGCTTCCCTTAACGGGGCCCAGGTGCCCTCCTAGCATTTCTCGAAACTTTTCTAGATTCTAATTCCCAATTTCCATAAGAGAATCCAAAGAGCAAAACCTATAATTTAAAATCATTTTCATAAACTTATAACTTAATGTTTCAAAATTCACTTTTTCTTCGTTTAAAATTTTTTAAAAATTTTGGCAGCATTTCAGCTGTTTTTCGGAGGTTCCAAAAAATTCAATTCACCTATAGAGAAAATAAAAACACTTCAATATTTTCAAACAAACTTCTCACTTCTATTGGACCTCCGATCCATTTCAATGGCAAATCCTAGCTACAATAAATCCTAATTTAAACATAATTAAAAATCATTCCCAATCAAAATCTTATGCACTCCATATTGACAAAATTGTAAGGATTAAAAATCAAAATTAATATTTACAAAACTTATATACATCCAAAATAATAAATTCAATTCATAGTTACATGCCCAAAATAATAATATTCCAAAACAAAGATTTCATTTATGCATCGCTATTATGGTGACTTCACAAAATTTATTTTCTTCAGCCCGCTTGATCCAAAGGAGAGGAGCGAGCATTCCGGCCACTAGTACCTACACACAGGGAGGTTTTAAACAAAAAGAATTTACAAAATAGTGAGCTTCGGAAGCTCAGTGAGTGTTATAATTTTCGATTTAAACATTTCCTTTCTAAAATCTTATCTTCCAAAAATATTTAAAAAAATATATATTTTTTTTCGTAAACATTTTCGAAATTTCCATAAAAATCTTTAATCATTTCGCAACTGATATTTAAAATATAAATTTATGCATGGAAAATCATAATAGTTTAGTATAGATGTAATAATAATAATACAACAGGAATTTAATAACTTCTATAAATTTTTTATTTCAAAAATATTTCCATACTTATGGAAATTCTACCAATGGTACCCTCGAATTCTCATAACATAATCACGTGAGCCATGACAATTCATTGGCAACCCTCATCGTGACAGTAACATAAGGTAACATAAGACATCCCATAAACACGCAACGGAATTTCCTACATTGCAAGCGTGAGTGGGATAATACCCTTTATGCATAGAGGGCGACACAATTCGACAGACAGACTCAATCCCCCCATAGTTAGTGACGCGCCCTCCCAACACTTGCCATATACGCAGGGGTATTTCAGCCGGGTCTAATCATATATTTATAATTTCATATCCGTCAATTCCTTATCATAACATATAGGGTAATCCATTGGTGTTTGAAAACATAAATTTTCATACCATTCTCAAATCAATTGCAATTTTTATTCAATGCATCTAATCACATAAAAACTTCATCTTGTGTGACATAAATTCAACTTCAAAATTTTCATGAAATCATGTATAAAAATATTTGTCGTATTCAAGCATTTATATCATACAAACATATACTAATATTGGTATTCAAATCAACTCATATTCTCAAGACATTTAACACTTATAAAAACAATTTTAACACACTAAAATCAAGAAGATAAACACTTGTAAAAGTATTTACACTCACTTGATTGGTTTGCTCTTCACCTTCACCCCTTAATCCTTGAATTTAATCAACACCTACAATCCACAATTTAATCTATCTCATTACATACTAATTTCATTTGAAAATAAAATCAGTCAACTTAAATTTAATTAATCCTACTCGTACTAGTTTAATAATACTTTCCAAAATCACCCCAATTTCACACAAAACATCATTAAAACCATATTACTCATCAAAATCAACTCAACACATAAAAATCTCTACACTAACCAGATTCAACACAAAGCTTTCCAACAAATTCTTTTTTAATTTCTTTACACATCTCAACTTATATTCACATATATTTTCATGTCAATCCATCAAACATAAAAAAACTATAAAATCTCCACCACAAAACCCCTTTTGTTGAACATTAACATACATACCATCCATTCATTTTTTATTTCCAACGACATCAACCACACTCAAAACACTCAAAAACTCATTCAACACCCAAAAATCGACTCAATTAAATTTTAATCCAACATATCACTAAAAACTCATAACTTTCAACTTACCAAAACCCTTAAGTAAGATTGGATTCACGCCCTTTTGCCACTTCCAAGCTTGTTTTGATGACAATCTAACTCTATTTAAACGAAAAATTTCATCCATTAACTACCATACCAACTATCTTTAAAAACCCATAAAAATTACCATTAATTAACATAAAAACAACTCAAAATTTTCTTACCAAATCTTCTCCACATTCTCTTGATTATTTGAGGATGATATCTAAGGCAAGAGTTGATGAAAACCCACTTGGATTGCTTGGTCTTCTTATTCTTCTTCTTCTTCTCCTCGGTTTTTCTCCCTTTCGGTTTTTGTTGTGCAAAATCGCAAGTGGACGAGCCGAACAAGTAATAAAGTGATGAGATAAGTATCGTCCCACGAGGATTGTTGTTAATTAATGCCTAAAATTTAAATAACTCAACTTTTATTTAGTAGATGAAGTTTGAGTAATTGAGTTACAAACTATGACTAAATTTAATTGCAATTGTAAATAAATGAGAATTAATTTAATGAATAAAAACTCTAAGATTATGATTTCACCATAACTAATCTGTTCCTCCCCTTTTGTTCTTTTTAACCAAAATTAACTATCCAATTGTTAGTCGAGATTTCCTGAATTATTCACATAGCCTCTCCCGAGGTCTAAGGAAAATACCTTATAAAGATTAACTGCTATGTTCTCATGCAAGTCAAAACATTAAATGATTCATTAAGATTTATGGATCTCTTTTATAGACTACACAAACCATGCAGGTATATTCCTATCCTACATGCAATTTATGACATTAAATACAATGAACTAAACACATAAATCAGTTTTCGCTATCATTATGATTAACAATTCAACTAAATAGTGGCCAATTATTTAGAAGCATTAAGAACAGTATTAAATGCATCAACTAAGATAGAAAATCATTAATTGAATTGAACAAAGGGTTGGAACATCAAAGTTAGGCTACATCATAACCTTAGAAAACAAATCTACTCCATAATAGAGTTTACAAAAACTAGAAGATTAAACATAACAAGAGATAGGAAAACTTAGTGGATTGAAGCTTCACCGTAGAATTTCTTCCTCTGCTTTGCTCCTCCTCTCCAAGCTCTCTCTCTCGTTCTCTAAACTACTTATTGTTTTGGTTTGTGATGGAATGCTTAGAATGGTGATTCTAAGGCCTATTTATAGGCCAAATTCAACTCCAATTACATCATCGATTGCATCATCATTTCCTAATTTTCCACCATTTTGCATCATCGCTTGCATCATCATTCACCTACCTCATTCAAAGTCAACTTTCATTTTGCATCATCGCTTGCATCATCATTCACCTACCTCATTCAAAGTCAACTTTAATATTACATCATTGCTTACATCATAATTTTGATTACATCATTTCTTACATCAGCATGACATAATATTTATTTATAGAATACTCTATCTTTAAACCACGATAATTTCTTTATGCGATCTCCGAATCGAGTAATTCTTGAGACGATGAACTTGCTGCGAATGATATTCATTTTGTAGCGATGATCTTGTCTCGAACAATATCACTTGGTGGGGTTCACATGTGCTTTTTTTAACTAATTTTATTCTGAAAATAAAAATAAAAAAAATATGAAATAATTTACTTAATAATAATAAAAATATCAAGAACTAAACAAGAATTCAAGTTTAAAAAAATAAAATAACTCTATAAAAATAAAGTTATCAGTTTTCCTTCAATTTCTCATAGTCTCTCTCTCTTTTCTCTCTTTGGTGACCAAATTGCTCTTATTTGGTTTTCAATTCACCTTTAGCTTTATATAGTTACTCAGCCAAATGACCAATTTTCCCCTTAAATGCCTTTAAAATCACCATTTCACCTTTTACTTTACACTTGTCAACCTTTTATTAATTTCTCATAATATTACTTTCCATTAATCAATTTACAATTTATCTTAACCACATATTTATTCATGAATTTGACCATAAAGTGTCACTCTCCCATTGGTCGATTCAAAATCACATGGATTGAGCTTCTTTGGTCTCTAATTTCATCATATATTTTCATTTAACCACTAACTTATGCATTCATTTTTTTGTCACCTCCAAATAAATTCCAAAACATTTCATGATCATCCAATCATCAAATTGATCATGCAATACTCCAATTGGGTGTTTTGGCTCTCAATTCCAAGCTTTGAAAAATTTTTAGTTGGATTTAAAATCATCCCTAACCATTATTCTTCTAACGAGGGCTTTTTCGTCCAATTACCTTTGGAGCCCTTGAAAACTACTCAAACGAATTCATTTTTACTCCGTTTCAATTTCATTATGCTCTATGACTCATCCTACACATTTTCGGTTTTCCGGGGTCCATCTCATAAAATCACTATTCATCTTATTACTATTCATCCGTACAACATTATTTATCATGAAAAGGGAAAATTCAGGGTCCCACAAAACAAACCTGCATTTTCAGTCCAAATCTAATGACGTTTTAACCAAATATAACATAATCTCATCTTAATCATCAATATCCAACATATAAAACACAAATCAGTTCTACAAATGGTAAAAAAAAAAAAAAAATCCAAAAGTCACATACAAAAGTCAAACCAAAACATATCGACGTATCTTCACCAATGGAGGAAGACGACCAGCTCGCCAACGATCTACAATGGTTTGCAAACATCGACGACGATGTGAGAAGCCCAGTGCCTGAGCAAATCGCTTGTCAACTTGCGTGGTTTGACAAAGGGCGACTAAATTGAATTTGAGCCCGGTTTTTCATTTTATATAGAGAAGGGTAGTTTCATAATTACACTTTTTTTTTTTTTTTGAATTTTGAAAGATAATGGCAATTTATAATTTTGGTTAGTGGCAATTTGCTTGAGAGGCTAAAATTTTTAAAATTGGTGGATGAAAACGAATTTTCAGTTTTTGGTTTGAGGGAATTACAAAATAGCTACCCAATTTAAACTTATTTACTGAGGGAAACAACTTTATGTATTTATTACTAATTAGCTACCCATTTTAATCTAAGTCTATTAGTTTTAACAGCAAATAATGTTATAGTGTTAAAAAGACGGAAATACCCCTAACTGATTATGTTGACTTATTTGACCAGAAATGCCCAACTTCAATCCACAGTATTTTTCAAGTGTTCTTAATCGATTTATCCTCAAAAAATACCCAAAATCATCAGTTAAATATAATCATCAACTCAAACAATCACCACTTCAACAACAAAAATAATTAAAAAACAAAATCTGAGAATGAACCCAGATTTCTGGGTTACTGAGAACCCAGAGATCTGGGTTCGTATGAACCCAGAATCTGGGTTCCTCAGAACCTAGAACAGAATCCAGATTCTGGGTTCTGAGGAACCCAGATCTCTGGGTTCTGAGGAACCCAGATCTCTGGGTTCGTTAGAACCCAGAATCTGGGCCAGACACGAACCCAGAAATCTGGGTTCGTGAGAACCTAGATACTAACCCAGATCTAGGTTCTCGCGAACCTAGATCTGGGTTCGTAAGAGAGAACCCAGATCTGGGTTCTCTCGAGAACCCAGATTCTGGGTTGGTAAGAGAGAACCCAGATCTGGGTTCTCTCGCTAACCCAGATCTGGGTTCTCTGAAAAACAAACCCAGAGAACCCAGATCGGGGTTCCTCTGAGAACCCCGGTCAGGAAGAAGAAGAAGTGGAAGAAGAGAAGTGCTTCGAGGAAGAAGAAGAAGTGCTCTGAGGAAGAAGAAGAAGTGGAAGAAGAGAAGTTAAAAGTTAGAACTTAAACATTTTGTAGCGTATTTAATTTTATTTGTTTTAGGATTTAAAAAGTTAGAATTTGAACTTACGAATTTTTTATGTATATATATTGCAATAAAGTTTACTTATATTGTATTTTGTTATTGTCGTTAAGATTTGAAAAAAAAATTAAATTAAATTCTATAAATATATTTTCAAAACTGTTGTGTGTTCAAGGGTGGGTGTATATGCAGCCCAAACCCCCGGTCCACAACTGCGCCTGAATATGCAAAATTTTATAGATTTGGACGAGGACATGGATACAAAAATCTGTTGTGGATTCGGGTGTGGACGTTACCTAACTTGTTGGAACTTAATATGATCTCTACTCACAACAAAAACGATGCCTTTATTATTATTTTTCCTAGAATACTGGCAACGTTTTTATTCAAACTTGAATCATCGTTAGATTGAATTAAAACTTTTTTAACACTAAATCATGTTGGATGATGGTATAAAAATTTTCTTACATTTCATATATTTTTTTTTTACATTTTATATTACAAATTAATTTTCGAGTATAAGACAATCATATTCATTTAAATTTATTAGAAAAAATTCGCGTATGGTAATTGAACCTCTCACATGAAAAGGGACTTACAAAATTTTGACATATGATCGATATTAACCGATTCCAAATATGATTATTCGGTCCATAATATTTTAAGTTTGAACCACTCAAATATAATTATTCGGTCCATAATGTTTCATTTATGAGTCGCCCGTGGTATTACGAAAAGGAGCCTTGTTAGATTATATTTGAAAATCGATGTTAAGTTTATTCTCACGCTGAGCAAAGCAACGCTAGCTAATGGAATCCGAAAATACCAGAAGACGAACCATTACCTGGTCCTGAAACGACACATACACACACACACACACACTCTCTCTCTCTCTCTCAACAGAAACCCTCTTTTTTCCAAGAAAAAAAAAAACAATTAATAAATCAAACAGACAAACATAAATCCTTTGAATTTGAATCTGTAGGTTTCTAGGGCTCGTCCTCGGATCACTTTGATTTCGTAAGTAACCGTTTTCTCATTCACTCTTCACTCTAATTTATACTTCTTGTTGTTTTCGTTTTTATTTATTTATTTATTTTAAATTTATTCAATTCATGTTTCTTGTGTTGAGGAAATAGCGTTCGCACGCTTCAATTTGATAATAAATGAAGGCTTTTTAGGGATTGGAAAAGGGAAATGGTGTAATTTGTGTGTAAATGAGTGGATTCTAATTGCCATTGCATATGGTTTTGTTTTGTTTTGTAGTTGGTATTTGTTTTTGTATGTATTCTATATATGGTGAGTTTATAGAGGTTTTGAGATGAATATGTTGAGTTTGTTAATTTTGCAGGGGATTTTTGCTAAGTTATGAGCTGAAAGTGTGTTGGTAGTGGATTGGTTATAGTTTGAGCTGTTGACATGTATGGTCAAGGGAGTTATAATTCTCAGTTTGGGCAGGGTGGTGGTTCTCACACACCCATGCCACCACCATACCAGCAGCAGCGGTTGCCTGGTCCTCCTCCACTACCACCTCAATTCCAGCGAGGTCCTCCAGGCCCACCTCCCTCAGTAATTCAACCTGGCCTTCCTATGTATCAGCATGGTCCTCCTCCTGCTCCACCTTCCGCAATTCGTCAAGCTCCACCCGGTGCTATGCCGAACACAAGCCAAGCTTATCCGCACCCACAACCTACAGTTAATGGAAGTGCCCCGTTTACAGCGCAGCCACCTTCACAGTTGGGGAGCCAGAATGTGCATCATATGCCACCATCATTAGTACTACCTCCCCCACCTAGAGGATTACCTCCTCCACCTCCTCCTCCGTCAGTAATGTATAGAGCTCCAGCGCATCAGCAGTCACAACAGCTTGGTGGTGTTCAAGGTCTTCCGCATATTACACCACCTCCTCCACCCGTTCCTACTTCTAGTTTTGTCCCTTCTAGTACGTTCGGAAGTTTTGTACAGTCAAACAGTGGAAACTCTTACATGCCTTCCATGGCTGCCCTGCCAAAACCTCCTCCACCCTTGTCTCCACCACCGGTTCCACCTTCACCGCCACCACCTACTTCTCCTTTGCTCTCTTCCATGCACCACCAAGCTGCTCCCAACTTGACACGTTCCAATGAACTATCCGTTTCCAATGTGATTGAATTTAATGTGCCCTTGGATGATAGCTATAACAATCAGGAACAAATTCAACTGGGAGATGGGTTGTCATCAAGGTGCAGTGTTATGTTGGATCTTCCTCCACCTCCACCTAAGCCAGCAGATGAAAGAGTTGTTCAAAAGATTGAGGAATTATGTCAGCTTATTGCCAATAAAGGTCCCCATTTTGAATATTCGGTTCGACAAAATGAATCGGGTAATCCTGAGTTTCAATTTTTATTTGCCGATGATCCGGGAAGTGAAGGTGCAATTTCACATGAGTATTTCCTGTGGATGAAGAAGAAATATAATTTAGCTTGTTCTTTGGATGAAGTTAAAAGTGATTCTCCTTCAAGACCGTTGGGAATCAACTCATCAATGCAACCTGATCCTCCGGTGCTTGCACCAGGATCTTATTCTCCAGCTGATTCAGATATGGAGATGGAAGGTAGATTCTTGCTATTAAACTTGATCCTGCTTCCAACTTTTATGATGTTTTATGTGTTTTGAAATTATGTAATGTGTTATCATGTGGTCTGTAATGTTCTATATATCTGGACGTAATAAACTCTGATATAGATTATAATTTGCTTGGCTGGAAAGCCCTCCGCTTGAAGTATGTGGTATTTTAAGCTGTGATATAAATTTGTTTAGGACATATTCCTCGTTCTTATGTCCGGTTTTTTGATATTCTAAGCAATTTATCATGTGTGGTAAATTTGGCTGATCATATCAGAATTTAATCATTTATTTGTGAAGTATTAGTTTAAGTAGCATCCCCATTTTTATTTTTCTAAACCAGCTTGTGTGATATTTCTGTTCTCGGAATTCACCACTTTTGAGTAAGCTATGCTGTGAAGCCGCCGTGGGTCATGGGAAATTATGCCTCTATATCATCTGTCAGTTATCTTTGCAAATCTGGTTGAGGTTGTATGTGCTAGGATGGATAGCATTCATACCTCTTGTATAATCTTGTCAAGGTAAATGCATAATATTTAGCACACAAGTACATCAGGTGACTGCAGTAAAGATGGGCTATTAGGTTAGCGCACTAGGCCTATGTTTCATAATCATAGGATTATGACCTATTTCCCACTTGTCATAATCATATACAAAATATTATGCAAAGTTGCTGTGGAAGCTTCCATGAAGCCTTTTAATAATGAGCTGAGTTCACGAATGTTACTATTGATCTCTCTTTAATGACCATTGACCTTGTTTATTCCCCTCTCTTACCGTGGTTGTCACTGATTAAATGTATGATTGTTCATTGTGAAACATTTAATTATCCCACGTGCACTGGCTGTGTTAGCAGAGTTTATCTAATTAATTATATTTCAACGTTTCTGGTAATGGACTGAGATTAACATCTTTACTTTCTTTTCTGGCCCCTTAAGTTGTATTTCTTGTTAAAATGTGTTATGGTATGGTGAATTTTGATTAATAGAAAAATATCATGTAAAAGCTTAAATTATTGTCATGCATTTGTAGTAATGACCTATACTAATTTTATTTAGTATTTAATTACAGTATCAAATTGTGGTTCATAGAAATAGTAGTTGTATGTGTCTAGATGTTATTTCAGTAAAATGAATGTTGGTTTGTATGAACCATTGTTGTTTGGGTTTGTTATGCTTTTTAATAATATTGATAGTATTATCTTTTGGTTCACTAGTATTTATGGCAGCTGCCATGGTTAATTTTTATATCTCACTTTTGTTTTTCCCTTCTTTCCCCTTTATGTGGGTTGTTTGAAGATGATATCACCCGGTCTGACAATGACCAGGCGGTGAATACCTCAACTGAAGGTACAAACAGTGGATACAATTTGGTTCACAATGAGCTTGAAGTAAAAGCGCAGTTACACACACAACCTATATCATCAGGATGGTATCCAGCTGAGGATATTTCATCTCAAAAGGTCTCATTCTCTGCCTCCCCAGTGGTGGTTGAACAAGGTAAATATTTCATCATTTACTTTAATATTGTTGATATGAATACTTACTTGCTGATGATTCCAGAATGGTAAATTTGTTCCCCACCATTTCTATTATTCCAGAATACTCCTATGAATTTGTTCTGTCATGTATTTTGTATATATTAATAGTTTCAGAACGACCTTTATATTTGTTGCATATTTAGAAGGTTTGAGCTTATTACTGTTTTAATACAGGTGAAAAAGTCATTTTTGCTTTTGACCAATTGGCATTTGAGATTTATAGAGCTTGTAGCTCAGTGTTGAATTTAGCTGATTAGTAGCCTTACATAGTAATTTAAGGAAATCCTGTACTGTGTTAGCTGATAATAACTATTCAAATACAGCTTCTGCAGCTGGTGAACATGATAAGTTTGAGAAGAATTCTCAACTTGTAAAAGGTGGCAGCCCATTTAGACTTCTTCAAGACTATGCTTCTGATGAGAGCTCGGAAGATGATGATAACGTGCACCCTCAATATGTTACTCCTTCAAAAGACTCATTATTAGTTGCATTTAGAGCTACAAGTTTGCATAGAGATACTGGATGCAATTTGAAAGCAGCAGCAGCAGCATCCAAGGGTCTGGGCGAGACTGGATTAAGTGTGTCGCTTCTAGCTGGGAATGTTCCCCAAGATTCAGCTACAGAGGTTGAGGGAACTGCCACAGCATCCATTGCCAGTGCAACAACTGATGATGATGTTGATTATAAAAATCATGCATCTATTAGTCATGCCACATCTCCTGAAGCTGTCCAGAAAAAGGATGCTTCTGGAGGTGCTTATTTCGAATCTTCTTTAAATGGTAAGTTTGCGAAGGAAAATGAGGAAAAAAATGTGAAGTCTGCTTCAGATTCACTTAAAGTAGATGAATTTGGGAGACTGGTCAGAGAAGGTGCTAGTGACAGTGACTCTGATGATCCACGCTATAATGGGAGGCGAAGTAAAAGAGGTAGAAGCAGAAGCCGATCACCTCTAGACAAACTGAGGAGGAGGAGTCCATGGAAAAGAAGGGAGAAACGAAGCAGATCACGCAGGTTTTGATAATATTTTTCATGCTTATTTGCTTATGTATTTTAAGTTTACTTATCATTAAATTGTGGGTTAGGCTTTTGTCTATGTTTAAGAGCTTATAATTTGTCTTGATCTTTCAACTTCTGTTCATTGTTCATTGCTGAATACTGTTGGTTCTTATCAGCTGGTCTCCTAGGAAACACAGAAGCAGGAGTAGGTCTCCAAGAAATCGAAGAAGCAGTAGGTCTCCGAGAAGTCAAAGAAGCTGGAGCAGGTCCCCTAGAAAGCGAAGAAGCAGGAGCAGGTCCCCTGCTTATAGGCATGCAGGTGAGTTTAGTGGTGAAAATATTAGACGGGACAGGGGTCAGATTCCAGACTGTTTTGATTTCCGTCGAGGCAGGTGCTACCGTGGAGCATCGTGTCGGTATCTGCACCATGAGTCTGATAAGAGTGATGGGTCAAGGCGTCATAGGAGCAAAAATCAGTTTTCAGAAGTTCAACCTATTTCAAATAATTCTGATATTCATGAAGAGACCAAGAATAATCTGCAGAGTGCAACAGATATGCCAGGTAGCAGCTCTGGTGCTAAAGAAGATGGAAACATGTACCAGAAAAGAGAAGATTCAGTTAGCAAAGCTTTGCAATGCAGTAGTTTAAATCAGGATGGTCACTTAGTTGATTGTCACAAAATTAGTTCTGAGAGTTCTAGAGAAGTCACTGCCAGAGTAGTGGAAGCACGAGGACATCAAGAAGAGATAAAAGTGCCTACCACTCTCACTACTGGGAGCTGTCAGGAAACGATGGAATGTCACCACCCTAAGTTGGTAGATGGTGGTACTACCTATCCAATAGCTGATGCTGATGCATTGAAGTTACATGGCCATCAAGACACACTTTCTCAAAATAATTCAGCTTCTAAGCCATCTCAATCCACTGTGTCAGATGCAGTGCTTCAAAATGCTGATTGTCCCACACAGCATACAGAAGACCCTTCTATATCTGATTATTTTCCACAACGAACATCCATGACTTCTGTAATTAAGCTTTCTGTGACTGAAGCTTTACCAACTACTAAAGAAATTAAACATCCTTCTTCCTTGCTGCCTCCTCCTCCTCCTCCTACACACACGCAAGGCGTAGCTGCTCAGCGTATGACGCAGCCTTCAGGAAATTATGGCTTGAATCCCCAGACTGCGTCCTTACCAATTCATTCTGCTTCTGGTGAACGGTTTCCTTCTTATATGTTGCCCAGCCAGCAGTCTCATTTGTCTGTGTCATTAATGCCCTCTTGGACATCATTGCCACCTCCTCCACCTGGTGTTTCTTCACAGTTACACCAGAGCTGCATGCCTCCTGGGAATGATTTTGGTTCTCAGATGATCTCAAGACCACAAACAGCTGAATTACAGACTCACTCCCAGGTTAATACTTTGCAGCAGCAAGCGTATCCTCCAATGGTTGGTAAAGATTTGAGGTTCAGACCTCCAGCATCATACAACTCTCCAAGTCAACAATTTGGAGGCGCTAGTCTTTTGAGGGAAGATCACTTGACACAACGTTCCGTGCTGGGTTTAAATGCTTCAAGCTCCATTGCTCAGGGTGACAATCAACATCTACCTGCACCCTTTTCGCGGGAGTTACCTGCTAACAAAATGCAACAGTTTCCAGGTGACAGTCTACCTCCAGGTGAACTTTTAAAATCATCTTCTCAGATTCAACACTACCCACAGCTGCAAGTGCCACCCTTTGGTTTGCACCACCCTGCAGCTATCAGTTCCTCTTCCAGATATCCACCAGATCTCCAGGAAACAAATCAGTCTTCTCACCTGCCTGATTTTGGAGGATCAAGAAATTTGACTCGTTATAATCCTTATGCATCTACTTTTGAGCAGCCACTGGGCTCCAAATTCAGATCTGATGGTGTTAGGCAAGAGAAGGATATCACCCACTTTAGTAACTATGCTGCGCATTTCAATTTAAGCCACACACAAGTAGATGGTCAAGATATTGGCAGTGCCGGATCAAGACAGGCAACTTCCTCCCCAAACTCTGCCAGGGCTGTTGGACAGAATTTTCCCATGTCAGGTGGGGACCAGTATGATCCACTATTTGACAGCATTGAGCCACCTTCAAAATTGTCTAAAAAGTTAAATAATTTTCAAAAGTGGGAACCCAGCGGTGATTCTGACATCATGTTGAGGCACAGTGGTTCAAACAAACCATTGGATGTGGAAGAAAATAACAAAAAGAAGGAGGTAGGGGGTGTTGTGCTTGAAACTTCTGTGGAAAATGAGGAATGTGGTGAGACTGCTGATGCAGAAGTAGGTGCTGTTGAGAATGAAAGCCCAAGCAATCCTATTGATGATACAGCCAACATGCCTCCCGGTGAGATTGAGATAGATCAGATAAAGTCCCCAGGGAAGAGCAAAAAGAGCAAAGAGTCCAGATCAATGAAGCTTTTCAAGGTTGCACTTGCAGAGTTTGTTAAAGAGGTTTTAAAACCATCTTGGCGACAGGGTAACATGAGTAAGGAAGCATTTAAGACCATTGTCAAGAAGACTGTTGATAAGGTGTCAGGAGCTATGAAGAGTCACCACATACCGAAGTCTCGGGCAAAGATAGATCAATATATAGACTCATCCCAGCGGAAACTGACAAAACTTGTGACGGTAAATTCTCATTTTAGTCCTTTCACTTTGTTAAATGGAGATATGAACCTGAACTTTCTTTTATGTGACATAGTCACCTATAGGACTACCACCTACATGCTTATGCTACCTTTTTGTTTATGTTCGCTTTAGTTTTTAACTGGGGAACAGCATGCGTATTATAAAACTTTTGCGCTCTCTTATGAAACTTCTCTTGTGATAGACAAAACTATAAAGTGATCTTAATGATCTTCAGATATGATGTACGTCTAATATTGGAACTCCTCATTTGTCATTTTGCAAGTGTTATGGGACCCTGTTCCTTTGGGCTTGCATCATTAAATTGTTGACGACTTATTTCTATAAAGTATGATTGGGATTTTTGACAATCCTAACTGAAAATTTTCATTTAGCATTTTTTGTTATGAATAAAAAATTCAACTGTTCTGGCTGACGAATTAACACTCTGACCATGTTTTGCAGGGCTATGTTGATAAGTATGTCAAAATGTGAAAGTGGGTATGTGATCCCAACCTTCAGTAATAGAAAGTAAATTTGCTATGTTAGAATCTACAGAGCTCCAATTCGAATTTGTTTCAGCTTTCAATGATGTGAGGATGGATGGGATTTTTTCAACTCATTGGTAGAATGTTGTTTATCCTCTATAAATTTCATATCTGCTTGCCCGAAGAAGATATGCAGACGGACTACCTCTGCCAAGTTCTGAGGATGTTCCAAAACATGTATGTAAACTTTTACGTCAATATGAACACTGTATTCGCATCTATCTATAGATATTATTATCTTCAATGTAGTGTATTATTTGTATAGTATCCACACCCTGGAATCATTGTTGCTTTATTGATGGACAGTTTGTTTTCAGTTACTATTTAGTTATTGCTGGTAAGGATTCAAGATTTTGGACTTCGGATAGAATGGGTAGATTTTGGTGAAGTCTTTTTTCGTTACCTCGATTGAAGACCCTCCTACTATTCTGCTAGAGTCTTAAATAGGAATTTGGAAGGTGAACATTCGTACCAAAGTAAAGAATTGTTTGGAGTATTGTTCGTTGCAAGGATTAACGTCAATGGTATAGCTCAAAGGAGAAGAAAGAAGCGGTGTCTGCAGGCTGCAGCCACAGTGGTGTGTTTATGTGTAAAAGGGAGGAAGAGAATCACAAATCACTTTTTTCTCTACAAAGTCCCTTGCCTTTAAATAGATGTTTGAGATAGCCCATTCATAGTGAGCTAAGCCAGCTTCTACCAAAGATGTTCTTGTTGCAATGTTCCTCTCTTTTGTGGGGTTGGTTTGGGTAAGTTGGTCGGAGAGGAACAAGATAGTTTTTGAGGATAGTTAGGGGGGGGAGATCGTGTGACAAGGTACACCTTTGAACAAGCTAATCTAGGATTGGCTTGTTCTTCCTTGTCATGTATGGTTCCTGAAAATGTTATTAGAATTGCAATGACTCGAATTTGAAAATTTGTTAAATTGAATTAATGTTGTTTATTATTATGATGCGTCGATGTTAATAATAGTCCTGGTTTTGTTGAAAAAAAAAAAGGATTCATCATTGATTATAGGTATGATATTATTTATTTGTACATAAAATAAATTCTATAAAACTAAATGAGTTGAGATACTAAATATGACATCACAAAATTTATGTTTTGGATAAGTCAAAATGACTATTAGCTGCATAATTAAAATGGTAATTTTTATTTTAGTTACATTTTTTTATTATTAGCACGAATTTTAATTGATTAGTTGACGTTAATAGTTTTAGGATTATTTTTCTTTTGAAAATCAGTCACTTGTAAACTTTTTAAAAATAAGAAAAAGTTTAGACCCATGTAGATACATGAACCTAATAGAGATCAATTGGTGGATCTCGATTGCTTATTGATGGAGGTCCATAGTTTTAGACATCTGCCAACAAACTTTCATCGCTAAGTGATGGAGTTCGACAGATGGATCTTCATTGCAGGTGAAACAAGATTGTATCTCTGTTAGATGATTTTGTGTTCTAGAAACATCCTTTTTTTTAATGATTTTTTAATATATATTTTAATTTTTAAAAGAATTTTTTTTGTTCTGTTTTTGTTTTTTTATCTTTTAACTTATCACAATTTTTTTTTTTTTTTTTAAAAGAAGAAAGAGGAGAATTTTGTCAAAACATTTAAAGGATATTTGTCTTACACACACTTATATATATATATATATATATATATCCCCTAACATTTTCAAAAATAATAGTAATAATAATAATAACTTCCCTAACTTTACCTAAAACCGTACTTTACCTTGATATATTGACTTAATTACATTGAAATCCCATTCGATGGTTGACCTATGATGGACTGCCATTAGTCTATTAAGTCATACAGAAAATATGATTTTACCCTTCTTTACTAAATAAAAAAAAAAAAAAAAAAAACACTAGTCTCCCATGTATCTCACTTCTTTATCACCCCTCTTTCTCTCTTCTCTCACTCTCTATTTCTTTTTCATCTCTCACTACATTTGAATAGGGATTTTGAAATTGGGTATAAAATTTGGATGTGATTGAGGACTGAATGGATTTGAAGTTTGAAGTTTTCAAATCATGGAAGAGCTACCTCCTCCGTAGTCTACAATCAGATAGTAGAGGAGGCATATAGAAAAGATGATTTTGACCAAAAGTTAATTGTAACTAGTCTATTTAAGTCAGTTAGAAAAGATGATTATGTTATAAACACTTATGATAATATTGGATACACGTTGTCATAAATGACCAAAAGCAACGTGATGTGCATGTTACTACAACAACATTAGATGCATGTTGCCATAGATATTGAGGACAACACTATGTACATGTTGCCATTAGCTCTTAAGGCAACATTACATGCACGTTGTTATAAATGTTGAATGTAACATTACATGCATGTGATCATAGATGTTGAAGGCAACATGATGTACACGTCGCTATTGATTCTTAAGGCAACGTCGCATGCACATTACTCATTGCCACAAAATCTTTCTTCGATTAAAATGATGTTTGGGTCTCACAAGACAATCTTATAAACGACAAGCCGCCCACAACAGACCAATTTTCAAAAGAAAGTTGGTAACTTTATTGTTTTATCGTGGCATGAAGGTGGGGGCTTGCCTGGTCATCACCATGATATTTGCTGATATGATCACTAATTGTTGAACTTTTGAACAATATTGAGAATGACGATTAGTTGTCATCTCAATCTCTTATTTGTGAGCAATCAATCATAAACGCGCGTGTGTGGTGTATAAATAGACATGACAGTTGAAACAATGGAAGATTCAAGTTTCAAATCGCTATATAGAATTAGGTATTAATAACACATTCTAAAATTAAATAAAGCAAATTGAAAGGTAGCTGCTTTAATAAAAACAAAGAAAGTGGGTTTAATAACTTCTTTTATATAAATAGCATGACATGACATGCAAAGCAACTGTGATGTATCAGTAGCTTTAATTATTTATTTATTTTTTAATCTTTTTTTTTTTAAAGGTTCAATAAGGTCGGTGCTAGTCCAAATCACCTTTTGATTGCATCGTCCCACTTGTCTCCAAATTACTCCTCCAATCCACTCTCTTTTTACTGTATCAACCCCCACTTCGCCCCCTTCGCTCTTCTTCTTATATTGGACATTTATTTTTGGGCTTATTGCCCCATCTAGTCTCCCATGCAATATTTTATATGTTTGCAGAACTCCATGTGACCCGCCAATATGATCTCCACCTGCTTTGGAAAACCAATAATTTGCCATTGTCCTCGGTTGTATATGTTGTGATTTGATATCATTTCTCTTCAATGATTGCTGCATCCAAAAAGTTAAAAATCCTCAATGATCACACAAGAGAAATTAAATATAAGATCTCTTGAAAAACATACATTTAATAATAACATGTTCAATTGTATAACAAAAATAAATTTATTAATATATAAATTTTGTAACGCTTACATCGTCTTGTATAAATCTAACAGATTACATGAATATTTATATTACTTCATACAAAATGAATTGATAAGTTTTACAATCAATACAGTTATAAGTTTTTCGTAGGTGCAAGTGAGTTACACAGACATGGGGTTGGCGTCAAAACATTTCTTAGCAACTAAGAATCCTCACCGCATGCGTAAACAAGCTAAGAAAGGTAAATAGAAACAAGAAGCAAGGTCACTTTGGTAATCCGAGCACGTCAACATTAAGTTCATGGTGGTGGCCTTTTTCTTTTCAGTTGTTAATAATATAAAATACATTACAAACGTAACTTTATTTTGTTAATTTATTTTATATATTAATTTCTTTTCACTTGCTACACTTTATAAAGCGACCCCTCCTTCACTCCAAACTCCCCTTTCTCTCTCTCTCTCTCTCTCTCTCTCTCTCTTCTCCTCTTTTTCTGTAGCCAAACTTGAAGTTGATGGAGCGGAAGCCACCGTCAACCAGCAGTCAAAACTCACCAGGCACTGCCGAATCAAAGAACAACGACAACATAGGTGGAGGAGACATGCAGCGAAGCCCATCCGAGTTGGATTTTCAAGAGTGTCTCAAGAATACTTGCTCACCACCTCTAACTGATGATGATTTCTTTGCTGATTTTTCTTTTGCCTTCAAGAATCAGGTTCGTGCATGCTCACTTTTTTTTTGTTGACTCATGTCTAGTGATGTTATTATTACAATTATTGTTATAAACTAATATTTTGATCATTAAATTGATGATGTAGTTTGATAGAAATCTATTTGAATGATCATGTAACTTAATCTAAGATTAATTCGATGATGGGGTTTTGTTTAGTAGAAACTTTGGAAACTTGAAAAATAACACGAATCAAAAGCGAAGCCAGTAGCAATATTGCTTTTGCTTTGCTTGGTTGGCCACGTCACCAGAGGTTGTCTTTTTTTTGACGTGGCCAATCACGAACTGACAACGTATGCCCAGTCAGTTTGCTGAAGTGTTGCCTCAACTACTTTAATATATATATATATATGTAGACCTTATAAAGTAAGACCATATACTTGTTAATGGGCCGTCACAATCCAGCCATTTTTGTCTTCGTGATAAGAAAGCATATTGGGTTGGGCCATGGCTGGCCCATTAAGACCTCTAACCATAGTTTACGGAGTGATTACTCAAATCCGTTGCATCTTCTTCTGGTTTTTGTTTTGATGATCAAAATTTTTGAGGGTGGCACTGCCAATATCAACAGTCTTAATTGATATATATATATATGGGTAGCCATGCATGCAGCACATGATGACAAATGGGTTTCCATCAATTTATTATGGGGGACTGACAGAGAGCCTTGTGTTGTCACAAAATCCTGACCACACCAAGACACCAAACGTTGCTGCCACCACCACTATCGATTCTCAGTCCTCAATATGTGGTACGTACCACCCTAAACCCATCATGCATATATGTAAGTAGCTAATGCAGTTGAAGCAATCAATTGAACTTATTGGTTTGCACTAATTGGGCAGCTGGAAGTCCTTCGTGGGGCAATTATACACCAAAATGCAAACATAGTGAAGCTAGAACAAGAAGAGGTACTAGTGCTTCCTCACCAGACCAATCCGATGATGATAATATTGATGCTGAGATAGAAGCTGGTCTTTGTGAGCAGAGCCTTGACCCTATTGATTTGAAACGCATTAGAAGGTTTGACATTGATATCATGCATGTAATAAAATCTTCGTTGATTTCAGTTCTTGATAAGCTTTAAAAGACATTAATTACGTTACTAATAATTGATTATTCAAATTTAATTATCGTTTCCTTGTGTTTTCAGGATGGTTTCAAACCGTGAGTCAGCTAGGCGATCAAGGAAAAAAAGGCAAGCCCATATGGCAGAACTTGAATCTCAGGTTTAACTGAATCTTTGTGAGGAATTTCACATTTCATCCATCAACTTTGAATACGGAGTCATAGATGTTTTGTTTCTTTTACAGGTTAAACGACTGAGAGGTGACAATGAATCCTTCCGTAAGCAAGTTACAGATGCAACTCTGCAGTATCGCAATGCTGATACAAACAACAGAGTTCTTAAATCGGATGTGGAAGCTCTGAGAGTCAAGGTAATTAGATATATATATATCTATACACACGCACAATATTTAATATATAGTATTTCATTTAACTGAGAAAATGAAGATGTTTCTATGATCATTTATAATCATTAGAATATATAGCAGAAACAAATGATTATCGTTGTGTTAGGTGAAATTAGCTGAAGATATAATTGCAAGAGGATCCTTAACATGTGGGTTAAATCAACTTCTTCAAAGTCATTTAACTACTCCACAACCAATCAATACACATAATCATCATGTGAGGCAGCTGGCAAATGTGTCACCAACAATCACAGTTCATGGAGGTCATCATCATCATGCTGCAGGTGGTTCATATCCTGGAATCAGTATTGTTTCCGGACTTAGAAACTCTGATATCAACAGTGCCAACATCGACAACAACAATGAAGTCCTCAACGATACCGTTAGCTGTATCTCTGATATATGGCCTAATTAATGAAAATATATATATATCCATCTGTCTCTACATGAACTACTTAATAGACCAGGGACTACCTTATCTTATGTTATTGATAGTTTAGTTTAATTACTTAATGACTAATATTGTTTGCTATATATATATATATATACATATAGTCTAATATAGTAGCAATTCAATTGCAATATGAATATCCTGTTGTTTACTTTTACAAAGTACAAAGCCAAATGAAACATGAATCACAGTACTTAAAAAGACCAATTAAACATTGTTGACATAACCATATCATTAATCATGATAAAATCAATGAAAAAGAATTAATGATGCGTAAGGCAACATTTTTTACACATTGTCATAGGTCACTTGTAGCAATGACAAATGCATGTTGCTAAATATTTGTTTTTTTTTTTTCCCATTATGGAAATAAGTTTCCAATTTATGATAAAATTCAATAATGATTTTAGAGACTAATTATGAGACCTGTATTTGCACGACTAAATTTAGTTATATAATCATATATAATATTTACATTGCTTTGATAATAATTTCATAATTACATGGTTTCCACAAAATATCTAAAACTTGTATAAATTATCAAGTCCTATATCATTCACAAAAATTATCTAAATTCATCATGCATGCCTATGTAAGCTGACTCAAGAGCCTTACATCCACTACACACAAAAAGACCGCAT
Source organism: Dimocarpus longan (assembly GCA_022984855.1). Classification (NCBI taxonomy): domain Eukaryota; kingdom Viridiplantae; phylum Streptophyta; class Magnoliopsida; order Sapindales; family Sapindaceae; genus Dimocarpus; species Dimocarpus longan. The sequence continues at coordinate 19,775,341 of CM041024.1, forward strand.
AACCACAATTCTAACCATAATGAAAACACAATTCTAATCACAACTCATGTCAACTTAACCACAATTCGAAGCATAACTCATGTCAACGTAATGTCGAGAAAGGTTGCATAAACTTGCAGGCAGAACAACTTGTGTTACACATTTCAGATAACTCAAGATGCATATAACCAACTCTTTGCGAGGAATGTTTGCTCTTTTTTGCTAGATGATGTAAGACTCTCGAAGCAATCCAATTAATGACAAAAGGAGGCCCGTTTATACAAAAGGAGAGAAGCTACAAACTTAGGATTTTAGGTCTAGGGTTAGGGATTGACTTATAAAATTATGGATTTTGTGGTGGGTACTGTATTATTGGTAACAATTTAATTATATGAGGTTATTTAAGTAGATTAGAGTCAATTGGGAAATCGAAAACTAAAACTTAAATGAAACGTAAATAATAATAATAATAATAATAAAGGCTTTTTAAGTATTATGTTTTTCAAATTTGTTATTTATTTATTTATTTTATGGTGAGGGAAGAAATATTAAATTTAATAAAAACTAACCATAATTTGTGTTTTAAGATAATGATATAAAAATAAAGTTAGAAAACAAACTGATCTCCATTTAAGTAGATTAAAGTCAATTGGTTAAAAAAAAAAATTATTTGTATTTTGAAACTTAAGATAAGGTATAAGTAAAAAATAAAAAATTAATAAACAATTTTATCCCACTTAAAAAAAAAAAAAGTTTAAACAAAAGGTGGTGTATTCAATTATGACTAAAAAAAACTTTTATAGACTTATTTTAATGAATGACTTTTATAGAATTTCATAAACTTTTCATGACTTCATAAATTTATGAAAAACTTTTAGAGACTTTTATAAATTCTTTTTAAAAAACTTTCATTAACTTGTATAGATTGTTATAGACTTCTAAAAAAATAATATCAAAAACTTTCATAGACTTCCAATAAACTTTTATAGATATTAATAAATTTTCACTAATTAATATAATATTTACTTTATAAGTTAGTAAAATTATATTCATCATGTCGATAATTGATTAAAAAATATTATACATAAAATATGAGTATAGTCTATTTCAAAATAGTAATAAGAAAAGTATAGTCACCTCAACTACATAAACAGATAATCAAAATATCAAATATTTCAAGTATTTTATGATTCAATTTATATTTTTTATGAAAAATAAAATCTTTAATGTCCATTATTGTTAATAATCTCAATATTGTTCTACATATCAGCAACTATAATAGTCTTCCATTCATTAGCATGCTCTCTTTTTTGTTCTTAAGTCTCAAAAAATTAGTTGAAATCGTCGTCTACATTAACTAGTAATGATGATTAAGATGAAGAAGATTCATAGATATTAATAAACTTTTATAGATTTTCATTTACTTCTAAAATAAAAATATATTACTTTAACAAACTTGTGTAAATTATACACTTTATAAGTTATATTTTTCATCTCAATGAAAATATTTTTCTTTTGATATAATATAAATAAACAGGTAGAAAACAACTATTAAAACTAATGTTTTACAAAATTCAAACTGATTAATTTTATAATATTTTACAAATATTAAAATTGATTATCCTACCCCAAATATTAAATAATAAAAAGTAATATGCATAAAAATTGAAAAAAAAAATCATAAGTATAAATATAATTAAATTTAAAATTTTAATTTTCTTAATTAACCACAAGCTAAAAAATCATCAAATATTTTTTTTTCCTCTTTTAATTGAAATAAAGGTTTTTCTTTTTATTTTGTAATATAAAAAATAAAGATTTCATTGATTAATTTCATCAATAAAGTAATGAGATTTTTTATTTATACATTGTGAATTCTATTTTCATCATTTAATATAATTATTAATAATAGTTGTATTGTTTATTATAAGAATAATGAGATGATTTAGATCAATATTCATATAAATATATATATTTTTTTGTATTGTATGTACATAAATATAAATTATAATATATATATTTTTAATTTATTATGTCAAGATCTAACTCCTCAATTTTTATCCAAACTTTAAATTTTTTTCAAAATAATAAGTTGATGTCTTTCGAAAAAAAATGAGTGTAATAAGATTTAAAAAGCTAAAAAGCTAACAATTTGAATATAGGAAAAAAATATTGACCATTATAATTCACAATAAAATAGGAGTAAAATATATATGTGTGTGTATGTGTATTTTTAAAATAATAAGTGAAATAGTTTTATTTATGGGAGATTCAATTATAAAAGTAATGGTAAGGTTTACTTCTATAGTTAAAAACAAAAGTCTACAAAAGTTTTGAAGGGAAGTGAAGGAGAATTTGTGGAGCTTGATTATTATAAATTTAACATAAAAGTCTACAAAAGTCATTAAAATTTTAAATTCTATAAAAGTCATTGACATTTTGAATACCTTATAACTTTTATAAACTCTTAAAAAGTTTTGATTGAATACACCATAACTTTTATAGACTTTGTAAAAATCTTTAAAAGTCTATATTGAATACCGGATGACTTTTGCAGAGTCTTTAAAAGTCTGTATTGAATACATATAAACTTTTAAACTCTATAAAAATAATTAAAAGTTTAAATTGAATATACCCCCAAAAAGTTGAAAATCAAAAGAAACCTCAATGGACAAAAAAAAAAAAAGAGGGGTGAGGGGGCGCCGGGGGGGCGCGAATAAATTTGAGCCCTTTTGGGTTACGAGGGTACATTTAAATAGATGAAAAGAGGCGTTTGGTAACAGGTACCGAGTTACACCGGCTTGGAATGGCGTGAGGTTTAGTGTTGGTTTTATTTACAAATCAAGGGAGAACGCCACCGAAACACGAAAAGCCGCAAAGTCTTCCTCGGCCTCTGTAACAACTCTCTCTCTGTCCATGTATCTTCTCCATTGACGATCACTCGAGGTTCGCGTCTTCTCTCACCTTTTTTACGCTTCAAGGTTCGTCTTCCACAGTCGGGTTCGTTCTTTGTTTTCCTAAATTCATTTTTAGTCAAATGAATATGAGGATTATGTCAAACACGGCATGTCTGTTGATTTTGTGGTTTTGAATTATAATTACGATATATCACAAGTGTGAAATGGAAACTGCTTTGACTGTATGTTAGTGATTTTGTTATGTGAATAAATGCATATATCTGTTTATGAACCATTGTTGTGATTGAGGAATTGTTTTGGATGATGTCTTTCATGATTTAGGCTGTGGAGAAGGCTGCGGATAATCGAGTGAGGGGGATGTGTGATTGTGTATGGTATATTTGTATGTTTGATTGAGAGTTGTTTATTTTAGTTTAAGGACTCGGGTTGCTGTTGTTGTTGGTGGTGTGAAGATGGATGTTGAAATGGAATTATGTAAAGAGGATCCAAATTTGTGTTCTGCAAACAATAAGAAGAAAAAGTGGAGTAAGAAGAATAAAGCTTTGTCCGGTAGTGTTAGTGTGAATAACGAAGGACATTCTTTGATGCAAGATGTTGTTGTAGGAAAAGAGTCGTGTAGTTTGGAATCTACTGCTGATGTTAGCTCTAGTCGTTCTGGTTTGACTGAGGAGAGGAAGAGAGATAAGAAGAGGAGAAGAAGAGAGAGGAAGAAGATGCTTAAGGCCCTAAACGTTGTTCACGTGCATGTTGGTCTTCAGGAAGTTGCTTCTGAAACGAAGTCTGATCCCATTGGGACGGAGGCTTCGGTTGATGTGAGAACAAAACCAGTCTTGGAAAAAGACTTGTGTGTGGAATCTACTGGCAATATTGGCTCTAGTTTGAGTTTGATTAAGGTGCAATCAAATTCAGATTTGAATATTATAGAAAATAAGAAGAAGAGGAAAAGAGAGGAGAGAAAGAAGCGTAAGGCCTTAAAAGCTGTTAATGAAGATAGTGATCTTCGGGAAGTTGCTTCTGAAACAAAGCCTGATCCCATCGGGACAGAGGCTCTGGTTGATGTAAGAACAAAACCGGTTTCAGAAAGAGACTTGTGTGTGGAATCTACTGGTAAAATTAGCTCTAGTTCAGGTTTGATTGAGGTTAAATCAAACTCCGATATGAATATTTCAGAAAATAAGAAAAAGAGGAAAAAAGATAAGAAAAAGGGGTGTAAGGTTCCAAAAGCTGATAACACAGATATTGATCTCCAGGAAGTTGTCTCTGAAACAAAGACTGCTCCCTTCAAAATAGAGGGTCCGGTTGATGTGACCATAAAAACAGTATCGGAAACTGCTCCAGTTGAAGTAGAGGTTCATGATGATTTGAGCAAAGACATGGACTCTATAACCACTTCTTTTGAAATAGAAGCAGCAGTTGACACGAACATGATGATAAACCCAATAACGAATTTGAGTCGTTCGCAGAAAAAGAAACTAAAAAGAAATAAAAAGAAGCAGATTCAAAATTCCCTTGGGCAGCATGATATAGATCATGTTCATCCAGAAGATAATGCTTTGACAAAGAATACGGTTCTTGAAAAGGACAAATCTTTGCTGTCCTCAGCCAATATGTGCTCAGAGAAGCAACCAAATGGACATATCAGTTTTTGTCTGGAAAAGAATGAGGTGAAGGAGCTGAATGATGGACATAATGAATCTGAAAATAACAGTAGAGGTAATCGTCATATGGGTAATGGAAAGTGTTATGAAAAAAAGGATGTGAAATTTGCTCCAGCGGCTGCAGAGTTGGATTTGACTAGAGTGAAGAAAGATCTTCTGGTCTCTGAAAAGCAAAGTAATTCTTCAAAGATTGAAGATACAAGTTTGTTTGAGAAAAATGATGTCCTTGACAATAGTGTCAACACATACAAGAAAAAGAAAAAAGTGAAAACCTATTCCGGTAAGAAAAGGATAGAGCCCTCTGATTCTGGGGAAAGAACTTCAGACAGCATTAAGGAGAATCGTACAGAACTTACTTCTTTTGGCCATTCAGAAGCTGCCCTTGTAACTGGTGTTTTTAAGAACAAGTTAGTTATAGAATTGGAACGAAAGAATGATGCATCAGTGCAAGTTTTGGAAGACATTATGATGACCGAGGTGTCAATTGATTGTTCAGATGGTAAACCTGTATGCGAAGACAATGAGAATGGAATGAAAATGAAAATTTTGAAAGAGGATGAAGAAAATCTTGAACCGAGTTGCAGAGACGAATTAAAGGAGATTAAGATTACTGTGCAGGAAGTATCTAATGCAAATGGTGTTTCTGATGAAAATTTATCTAGGCCCAAGGAGAAAGCATCAAATGCAGAGGTAGAAACCAAGGTGGAAGAAATATTTCCTTCCTCATCACATTTGGGTGTAACAAAAATTGATGTTGTAGATGACACTGGTAAAGAAGACAACCTTCTGCAAAAATCACACCCTTCACCTGAAAGAGCATGCATTGGCCATTGTAAAAAAAAGCTTCTTGTACTAGATGTCAATGGACTTCTTGCAGACATTATTCAAATTCCTAAATCTGGATATACACCACACATAATAATATCCAGGAAAGCAGGTGAAAATTAAAAGTTAGATACTTTACTTTAGTTGAACATCTAAATTTGGTTATATCTCAATCATTAAGCTTAACTTGTGTCTCACATGCTTTTGTCAGTGTTTAAGAGGCCTTATTGTGATGATTTTCTGCGATTTTGCTTTGAGAGATTCCATATCGGAGTGTGGTCATCAAGAATCAGGTATCTTCAATCTATGGTTGATTTTAGTTTTTCCTCTCTTTATTAATTCATATCTGAAATAAATTTCATTCTGAAGTATTCGCTAGCATGTGTTATGTAGCATTAGTTTGTGATCCATATCTTGCCCTCACCATGCTTCGTAAAATTTTGCAGGAGAAATGTAGTTGAAGTGGTTAAGTTTCTTATGGGTGATTTGAGATCCAATTTACTCTTTGTGTGGGTAAGCATTTCTTGAATTTCTTGTTATTTACATTGATTTAAATGTTGCTAATATCTTTTAAGTTACATTGATATTTTGGGTATCTGAGCAGTTTTTTACAAGCTGCAACTTTAATGTTATCTACAAATTTTTTTCAGTTGAAATATGATAAGATCCTTGGTATATTTTTTTTAGGATTTATTGACACGCGGCTTTTAAACCTTTTCTCCAAGAAAGCCTTGATTCTAAGCACAGTGTAATATATGTTGAATATATTTTTGTGTGCAGTGAGCAGTGATCAGAGTATGATTTCCTTAATGTTTAAGGTCTTCTCTTGTAAGATGTTTTTATATCTTTTGTGATCAGATTGTGGGAACTGGCCATTGTTGATATTTTTGGATTTAAATTAAAAGATCACTCTGTCTATCAACATAAGATGCCTTGACTTAAACTTTATGGCTTCATTCACTTTCATCAAGTGTTTGAATGTATTTTTTTCTGGTGTCTGTGTCATTTTTATAATCTGATGTTTTGTATAAATATGCTTTTATGCTCTCTGTATTGTTCGTGGAGCCTTGCATGTTCATAGTTTTTAATGCTCAAGGAACTTAAAACTATAGTGGTAAGTAAACATTGGCTAAGGTTAAACACTGTAATCAGGTTGATCTACAGTTTATTGAAATACAACTTATATGATTTTGTGTATTGGAAGTTCATGAGAAGCTGCTTTAGATCACTTAAAACTGCAACAGACTGTCTGAAGTGTTCTCATAAAAACTCTTAAATCTGGTATATATGTATTTTTTAATCCTAAAATGATTGGTCTATGCAGGATGCGTCTCACTGTACTAAAACTGGACTCAACACCGTTGAGAACAAGAATAAACCCCTGGTTCTAAAGGAGTTAAGTAAGTTATGGGACAAGCTTGAGTCTAATCTTCCATGGAAAAAAGGAGAGTATAATGAAACAAACACTTTGTTGTTGGATGATTCTCCATACAAGGCTTTACGCAACCCAGTATGATTTTTGAACTTCCTTGCTCTCATTTGGGAAATATGACTTGTCCAAACCTGTATTTATATCCTTTATCATCGTTCTGATATTATTTCAATCATCAATTAATTTTGTAGGCACACACCGCAATATTTCCCTATTCGTACGAGTACATGGATGCTAATGATTCTTCACTAGGTCAGTATTCTGAAACTAGATGGACAATGTTCTGAAGACTTTTCTTGTTTTTCCAAATGGTAAGGTACACAAAGGATTTTCTATGGTACAGACATGAAAGCACATTGATACAATAGTTGAAGAAGGATAGTTAAATTTGGTTTGCCTTGCCTCTGTTTCCCTGGTTGAACTTTGACCCTTTTGTGTACCCTGTCTTGTTACAATTTATTACTAATTGCATTCAGTCTCCAGAACTGTCTATTGGCATTCCATCTATCTTTATTACTTTCTTGTACTGCAATTGCTTGACATTGTTATTGAATTCGTGTCTTTTTTTATTTATTTTATCATTGCTTTGTCACTATCGTCATCATCATTATTCTTTGTTGTGTGGTTTCATCTGGAATGTTATTTACCTTATTGCTAATATTGTTCACAACAGGAGCTGGTGGTGATCTCCGGGTATACCTGGAAGGGTTAGCCGCTGCTGAGAATGTTCAAGATTACGTTATACAAAATCCATTTGGGCAACAAGCTATTACAGAATCAAACCCGTTTTGGGATTTCTATAGTAAGATTATAGGCACCAACCCCAGCCAACCTGATGATACTAGTAGTACTTCTTCAGTTGTTATCAGCAATGTGGTCGGCAGGATGCCTTTAGAAAACACTTCCGAATCTGGTTTTGGATCCCAAGCGACATTACACCAAGCTGCTTCTGCTTCTGAGACATGCGACAATAACACGGTAACACCAATGGATATTCACTGTAGTTAGTCACTTCGTCGGATTGATAATTTTTTGCCCCCTTAAAAAACATAAATGCTGTTGTTCAGACAATCTTATGGGCCTTGCGCAGTTGAACTATCGTGGATTCCACCCTGAGATGAGAACATCTTTGTTGCAATAATTCCTTGTTTTTGAAATCTTACAAACTGTTACGTTGTTTCAAGTTAGATTTGGCACCAAGTGTAACAATAACAAGACAAGGTTCTTGAGTTTGTTATAGATTTTCCATTGAATTTATCAATTTGAACGATATAGTATATCGAGTGTTTTGACTTTTGAGAGCATATCTGGTGTTGTTAAGGATTACAGTTTGTGTTTATCTTACAGATTGATAGATATTGTGCTCTTGAAGCTTGTGCCGTAAGCCCATAAAAATTGCAGGGAAATGATGGCAAATGATAATTTCCTTCTCCCGTGTAGGTGACCAGTCGATAAAGGTTGCTGTTCATTTATTGACAATCATTCATTTTCATCTGAATATATTATAATTTTATTTTATTTTATTTATTACAAATACCACGAATATTTTATATATCTTATAATTTATTGGATATTTTTTATTGGAGTTTTTGAGACGTGGTTCAGATTTAAAACTTTTAGAAATATGAAAAGAGGTTTGTATTGTGTGGAAAAATTACTTTTTTAACTCAATGGTTTCTGGTGCAAATCAAACTATAGACATTTGATCGAAATAGGTTAAACTCTCACATAATACGTGTCACTGATCTAGCAGTCATATATAATTATAATTTTATATTGAGTTTTCTAATTTACATCATATTTGATTTATGATTCAAATATAATTTTCCGACACTAAAAACGAAATATACCAGTTTTTTGAAAATACGTTCGGAATCATTGTCGATGCACAAATTGTCTTACTCTTCGAAATCTCCTTCTCTCATCTTTTTTGGTTGTATTGTTAATTTCCACAGAAAGCGACAAGTCTCTCCCTCATCCACACTTTGTCTGTGTACAATGTAGGCAAGCATTAATGGTGAATTTAGAGCAGTGCACGCCTATAAATTACATGTAATGTCTTTCCCTGCATTTATTATTTATTTTTATCTATTTATTTCAATACAAAAAAATTGATTTCGATATTTAAGTAATTGAAATGGATTCCATTGTCTACATAACAAAATGTTTAAAAAAATAAAGACAAAAAATTCTGAGATTTACACATGAAAATTATTTATATATAAAAATATTTATCATCCTCTTGAGAGTCAATCTCATCATACAGTGTAAGATTTTTTTTTTAATCTTTTGTTAATGCTAAGTTTTTTATAAGAGGAGTTTATATTTGAGTGATATATAAGAGAGAGAAAATCTAACAATATTGGTCATCTATTTTTGTAAATATTGATATGTTACTAGATTATCAAAAGATTAACGATAAAAAAAAAATGTTAGAAAATCCTTGCTCCATCATACAATCCAACAATGACGATTAGATAATCCCTAATTTCTCTAGGGAGACAAAATCAAGATCTCATTTCTGATGATGCGCTGCCCTTTATTTTTAAGTATCTAAGCAAGGGAGTAGATACTCAATTATTCAAAGCTTCCATGTGCTTATCAACCTATTTTAAGTGAGTAGTTATTAGTTATGATAACGGGTAGTTGATTAAAGATTCACAGCTAATGGACCCACCGGGGATTGGTGGTTTGGCCCACAACGTTAACTAAGAAAGTGGTGTGATGGGCCCATTACAGATAAGGAAAAAGCCCATTAAATCCATTTAATTAAAGATGGGTAACTAGGAGAAGATAATAAAGTTGAAATCGGGTTGGTGTCTATCGAATTATCAACAAGTTGGCATGTGCCTCCAGATGTTTTCTGATTTTGACGACCTGGCAATTTGATTGCTTGACTTGGCTTCACCCAAATTTTAGCACTCCATAATCTATACACGCCAACATCACAATGCAAATCACAAAACCATTTTTTTTTTTTAAATTTTCCTGTTTACATTTGTTATTGACCTTATAAATTTCATTAGAAACATCTTCAGAATTTCTAAATTTTATTAAAATCGAAAGAAGGTTTAGCATGAAAGATACAAATTTCACATTTGCCTATTTTAGGCTAAATATTGGAAAATTCATTAAATTTCATCTCATGAGAAGTTGGTTTTAGTGGCAATACATTTAACCCATTAATTTAATGTATTTGTTTGTACATACTATATGAATTTTAAATTATATATGGATAGTTTACACCATTCCACACACATCATATAAGCATCCTTTTTTAGTGAGAAATTTGAGGTTTAGTTCATATTTTTAGCTTGATTTTTCTTTAATTGAGATTGGTGTATATGCTGCAATATGAGGTCCCTTTATATTCTCATCAAATTTCATGTTGATAGTTGCTTCTCTTTTTAAATTTCTCACGCATCAACCTGAAGTTATAAATATTATAGTTGGATATTTTTCTATTAGTTTAAGTTGTTGGATCTGACAGTAACTAATTTGGTATCAGAACTTGAAGACTTTTAGTTTAAATTCTCTCTCCCTCATGCATCTGAAAATTTTCTCATTACAACTATTATATGGTAGAGAGTGTTTAGTATATATCTGATATCTGTTTTCTATCTACGTTATACGTGAAGAAACATGTCATGCATCAATCTCAAATCTTAAATACTAAAATTGAGCTTTTTCCCTATCATTTAAGCTTTGAGTCTTATGGTAAACTAACTTAAAAAAATGATGGTTACAAGATATGAAATGAAAGAAATCATAGTCCTTGACATCCAAGATGGCAAACTATGAGTAACAAGAAACCTAGCTGGATTGCAACCAAACAATATTGTTAACCTCTCAACAGCTATATAACATATCTATCTGATAAACAGTAAGAAATTTGTTGTACTAAATTTGTGTAGTGCACCAAATGCCAATAGTTCTTCATTTAAATTATAAATTGCCATTTATTATGATGATAATACCGTAGAGATTATTAATAATGGGCTATTGATGTTGCTTATGGGGATTAATAATTGGGTAGGTTATTGTACGAATACTTAGAAGAAAGATGTTTAAATTAGCACTATGGTTGGTGATTATTCCCTAAATAGTTAATAGCTATTACATTAATATTATAGCTGAAGCCATACAAACTTATATAAATCATATACTACACGTAATTTGTTTTTCTTTGGCTTAAGAAGAAAAAAGCCAAATTTTCAACTGTTGAGTCACTTTTCTTACAATCCAAGCTTATTTGATCTACAACAATATATGAATATCCACTAGTCCGCCTTCTCAACTATCATAAATAGGAAAATTATTAAGCTACCCTACAATATATGCTTTATATTCTAGTTAGTTCGATATGGTGGTGCCTCAGAATAGGATACTCTCCCATTGTTTCATGATGATCATGCCTCACCCTCTCAATCCAACATGCATATACCTTTTGGAATCTAAAAACTTCATGATCTCTCTCTTTCATCTCAAGACTCAAAGATTATTGATTGGGATTGGAATTGGATAACCCTTTACAAGGACCCGGATTATATTGACATGTCTATGCACATATAATGATTTTGGTGGGGGATGATGATATTTGTTTATATGTAGAAAGTATAGGGCATATAATGTGGCAATCAAAGCAGGTGAGTGAATGAGTTATGTTTATTGGAACATGGGTTATGATTATTGGTATGGATGGTTAGTTGGTGTTGCCTAATGGAGTTGAAGCATACCACATGTGATTTCCTTCACTTTATGCATGTGGGGTTACATCTTCCTCAATCCTTCTCTCTTGTCCTGATAAATGTCAACATCAGCTTTTCAATCAATGAATATGCATGCTTGCTTGTTTACGTTAAGCAAATTTATCCATATCTACTTCATCATTTTTATAACAGAATATATGGGTGCATGAGGGTCACACACTTGTGCATGTATACCAAAATTTTAGGGTTTGTAGAGCCCAAGTTGAGAAAGAAATTTTGAGGGATATATATATATATATATCCATTATACAAGTAATTTCCATTTGCTTATAATGAGACAATTTTGCTTAAATCATCCATTTTATCGCCTTCTAGAAATTTACAGCAACCATACCATGAAGATGCCTACTTTTCCATTTTCCCGATCTTTTATCGGCTCTCTTACGATTCCTAACAATGGCCTTCAAATTATTTTTCTCTATATTCCTTATTTCTATTTGACAGATGCATACATATACTTACAACAAACAAATGTAATTTCTAAGATTATTTTTCTTTTTATATGAGAGATATATAAATGTTAAAGAAAATTTATAATACAATAATCTTGAAATTAGACAATCAACCATGTTTATATTTATATGGAGATTAAATTAAAAAAACTGAGGTAAAAAATAACAAATGAGAATGAGATAAGTGGAGAGGTTGACAAAACAAGATTGGTGCTGTAGGCAGCCATGTAACTTTCATGGGGAAGCGAACAGTACTATTTTGTATCATTCATTCTTTTGACCCTGAAATACAAGTACATACCTGTTACTAGGACAGCACTGATAAATATAATTATAAGTTTATAACTTCTTATTGAGTAATCGAATTTATCTAAATGCCCTTTGTTCAAAATTATTTGTTATTTTTTTTTCATTAGTCAGACCAAACGTACATTAAGTTCAATCAATCTTGAATATTCTTCAAATAAAATAAATTATAATATTTTGAAAATGGGGTTAGGAATATTGATTTCTGACATAATGGTCTCCACGTATGGTTTTTGTTTTCATTATTAGTTTATTTTTCTCCAACTACTTTTAATTAACCATCAAACTTTACACGATCTAGTTGGAAAAACTAATAAGGGAATAAGGCTTACCTTTATTTTAATGTGACATAAATCTTTATTATAAAGAAATATATGATTCAAATTAAAGCGTAAGTGTTAAACAACAAAAAAAAAAACTCCTCACAAAGTGATATTTAAATATATATATTTCCATTATAACATTATTTAAAGCATAATTTTTTTAAAAAATCAATACTAATATTTGTAATCCTTTCTTACACATCTAAAATTTTCTTTAGTACTACTTAAAAAAATAATAATACTTTAGTACTAACCTTAATGATATGTACAAATTTTCCCTAATTATGTATCTAATTAACATTAATAATAGTTTTCATAAAAAAATTAATAATAATAGTTTCTAATGAATTATTCTTCCTAACATAACTTGTAACATTCATTTTCACTAGGCCTATCATTTGTTTTGAGCATCTATAGAAGAAACTTTGACCTCCCCATCTTATAATTTTTTAATCTTTACCTCATAGTCATATATGACATTTCTTTCCTGCCATCAATGGCAACTCCCTGCAAGCACTTGGATTTCAAACTAGTACATGGAACTTCATTCTTGTCCCGGCAGTCCAGACTGATCATTTATTCTTAAAATATCAAATTAGAGAAATGGTCAAACACGTAACGATGCTACCTTGTTCACTTTTTTCAACTTTTGCAAGTTGACATTAATAAAGATAAAATCTTGCAACCACTACCCATGGCCCCAAGGTTTCTGCTTTTTTTTTTTTTTTTATGTTCTCTTGGACTTTTAACTTTATTTAATATTCATGATTAAAAAAATAATTTCGCATTCACCTCCAGGTAAAACAAATTCCACATATTTGACCATCCAATTCACATATAATCAACCAGGGAGTCAATGTACTAACTAGATCAACTTGTCAAATTAGAAGTGATTATCCATTTGATGTGAAAGAAAAATTAATAAATATATCATAATCAGATACCACTAAAGTTAAGTACATGTACTTTAATTTCATTATTAAAGGTTAAAGGAGAGAATCTGGAAGAAGGGTAATTTGGAAAATGAAGTGCTGACAAGCCTTTGAAAAGGGCAATTGGACTTTTGCACTCACTCTCTATCTCTATTACACTGACATAAGCACATGCAATGCAGACAACTTAGACCCCACTTACATGCTCATCCCACATGGATGTATCTGTGAGATAAGAGTCTGGAGGACCTCTGACCCACACAAACTCATGCATGCCCATCACCCTCTCTCTTCACAAATAACAGTAATGCAGAAGAAATTTGCTTTGCCAACTCTTTGACAGAATTCTTTCACAAAATTGTTTCTTTCTTTATTTTTTGTTCCTTGTTGTTTAAAAGAAAAGGAAAAATAAAAAAGAGACCAAATTTTTAACTGATATAACAAACCTCCCTGTCTCTTTTAGCTGTCTTTCCATGTGTTGCATAGAGGAAAACAGAGACCAAGACAATATCTACCTCTTTCTAGGATCTGCAAAATGCATAAATATTCCTTCTTTTTACAGTTTTACATTTGTTTTTAGTTTCATATTAGCAAATTGTGAGGTAATGTTTGCTGATGATAACTGTGGCTTTTGTGTGCATTTTGTTAAGGGGAATTCGGTGTTGTCGGGGCCCTTCTCTTTTTGTTTTGGCTCTATTTTATGGTTCTTGCACACAAGCCATTGTCTGGTTTGTTCTTGTGAGGCCCATTAAAGCATCTTTCATGTATTGTGATTGTTAAGGTTGATTGCTTTTCTGGGGTTATTTTTGTTCTCCTTGTAGTTTCTTTAATTGTTGCCTAAGTTTGAGACTCGTACATTTTCATGAGGAGAAATTTCTTGGGATTGTGACTTGGTTGCAAAGGGACAGTTTTGATCAATTGGGGATTCTTATATAAGCCAAAGTTCGTTGTTTTTGAGCTGTGATTATAGATATTATTTTGTGGCCTTGTGGATGTGTAAAATGTTTAATTTTTGTTGATAGTTTCTGTTTGTGGAAGTGTCTTTGAAGTTACATGAATGATGAACGTGGAAAGTTCCTTTATTCTTTTATAGTTCAGTTCATATGGTTGTTAAAAGTTTATTTTGTGATTCAAATTTTGGTCAGTGTGGAAGAAGGAAAAATATATTAATATCAGAAAAGATTTGTTCCTGAATTGGATTTTGGTTTTGGAGTGAAATAAGGACTGAGACTGTTGGAGAGCCTTAGAATCTGATTTATAGAGATAGGACCTGATGTTCTGTAAATTATATTCTTTGGAGAAACAAGGATTGTATCTTTATAGGCAGTTGGAGTAGTGGATACTGTTTAGTTGGGGGAGAGGTGGTGTAGATGGCTGCAAAACTTCTACATTCATTGGCAGATGATAATCCTGATTTGCAGAGGCAAATTGGTTGCATGACTGGGATTTTTCAACTTTTTGATCGACAACATGTCCTAACCGGTAGGCGCCTGAACCATAAGAGGCATCCTCCAGGTATAATCTATTAGTGGTGTAGACTTGCTTGGTTAAATCTATTTACTATATTAATTCTTCATGGTGATTGATTAAATATGTATGTACAGGGCCTGTGTTGAAGCTTAATGACTGTTTTGTATGTCCAATTTATGGCCAACATTGGTCTTGTTTAGCGGTTATAATGATTTCTGTCATCAATTTAATTGATTTTCGGTCTGGATTATAACCCTTTTTCTTTTTTCTTATTTTCCATGATGTTAGTTTCATATGATTCATCAAATTCTAATATCAGTATATCTATTCATTTCTCCAGTCTGTAATTATCAAAATACTCGTCCTCGTTTTCATTTTGTTTGAACAACAGTTTTCTAGTCCTACAAATAATTTTTTTGAACTGTACCAAAATTTGGGAGTTGGGAGAGGCGAAAGTCCTACAATATACTGCAAGTTGAATTCTTTATGTAGAACTCTCCGAATTTGTTTCGCATAGTGCTTGAGTGTTCATATATGAAAACTATATGTATTCATACATCAGTTTGAATTTATTGTTGTTGATCTTGTGATAAATGATTATTGTTATCTGCCCGATTGGTGCTTGTCTCTCAACTTGTGGTCATTTATCCTTTAGAGAACCATTAGGATGATTGCTTAATACAAAATCTTAATCTACTTTACCTTTTTAGGAACGTCTCACTTCCACAATGCTGGCTTGGAAGGGGAGTTCAATAACGTATATCACAATAATGTATATCATCGGCAGACAGCAAATGTAAGCCCCCTTTATTCTGTGATTTCCTTTTTTTTTTTTTCCTTCTGTACTCCCTGCAAGCTCTTGGTGCTGATTTACAATCCTGGAAAACTAGGATAAGTCGAGTTTATGTTGTTCCTCGTGACACACTTTGTTTTGTTTCCTGATGGATATGGTAATAGCAGTTATGTTAAACTAACCACTATCAGTTACATGTCAATTATGTCAACTGTTTTCGAAATATATTTATAGATTATGTCCTGATCCTGCAGCATTGGCTACGTGTACTTAGACTTGCGAAAAAGCATTTTCCAATTGATTTTGTTGCAATTTATTTTTTGTGCTGTAGACTATCACTTTTTACTTCTCTTTGTTAGTATATGGCTTTAATATGGAGATGTAAGTTATTGGAAAATCTAAGTGTATAAGCTTTTGATTGCAGGAAACTATTTTAAACCGAAGTGTGAATGAGAAACAAAGAATTTCAACAGAATCATCAAGAGCCTCTTTTTCATCTTCTTGTTCATCTTCCTTATCCTCTCTAGACTGTAGCAAAAATGGTCAACAGGAAACCTCCTCATTTGACAGGATTATTTTTCCCGAAACTCCATCAAGGGATCCAGTTATGAACCAAGGTAGTATCTCTCCGCATTTCGGGCGGCAATCACTTGATCTTCGGGATGTAGTCAAGGACTCTATGTATAGAGAAGCCAGAGGGCTTTTAGTTAAGACTACAGCTCAGGAGGCAACGGCAGGTCGTTCTTTGAAGCACAAAGACTCCCCAAGACCATTACAAATATCCAAATCAGTAGATGTTCCACATGGTGTTGGAACTAGTGGGAAGCAAAATGTGCCGGCTGATCTCAAGGAGTCTCTCAGAGTACTTGCAAAACTTCGAGAAGCACCTTGGTATGATAATGAAACTAAAGAAGTGTCAAGATCGCAGTATGAAGCCAAAGATGGACCTTGGCATTCCATATCCAAGGATGCTCCTCGGTTTTCTTATGATGGGAGAGAGATAAATCGGTTATCTTTTGAATCACGAGACTCTTCTAAAGCCACACCACAGCTAAAGGAGCTGCCCAGACTTTCTCTGGACAGTAGAGAAGGTTTAATGCGGGGTTCCACCTCTGATTCAAAATCAAGTTACCTCTACAAAAATCTTCAGGAGAATGGAAACACAAACTACAAAGTCCTTGACCAACCAAAATCTTTGGGGACTAAGAAACGGCCTACGAGTGTGGTGGCAAAATTGATGGGCTTAGAGTCCCTGCCTGATTCTGCCTCAGGTAGTGATTGTCAGCTGGGTTTGATAAAAACCTGTCCAGTTGAAGATAGAGAGTCCATTCCCATCTCAAGATCACTAAAATCAAATGATGTGAGCAAGCCAGTCCGAGTTCCCAACTCTCCGAGAAGCTCATTGAAAGATCCAGTATCACCAAGATGGAAAAGTCCTGATTTGTTCATGAAACCAGTTTCAAGTTCAAAATTTCCAATTGAACCAGCACCATGGAGGCAGCCGGATGGAAGTCGAGGCTCTCAGAAAACGGGTTTTAGACCCATAAAAGTTCCAGCGAAGACGAGTAGTTCCTTTCCTTCCGTATACTGTGAGATTGAGAAGAGATTTAAAGATCTTGAATTTAAACAATCTGGAAAGGATCTCAGAACTCTTAAACAGATACTTGAAGCTATGCAAGCAAAGGGTTTCTTGGACAGCGGTACAGAAGAACATGCTTCTAACTTTGGAAATCAAAGAGACTATGAACCTAAGTCCTCCAGTCCCAGTCAGAAACTGAAAGGTCAACGGAATCTGCAAAGCAATCATGCTGTTGCTTCCACGACTGGAGGTTCTAATCCCTTAACGAATTTTGAATCCCCAATCGTGATCATGAAACCAGCAAAACTTGTTCCAAAGTCATCTGCTTCATCAGTCATTTCAGTGGACAGCCTTTCTGGCATCCACAAGCTCCAGAGCAAGGGATCCGAAGATAGTAAGAAGAATTCAATTAGTAGCCAAGCTGCTAAAGCTCAGTCCCCTAGAAGCAGTCGCATCAGCAATGCTGTCAACTCCTCTGGTAAGAAAACCGATGATAGGAATGTGAAATCCTTACACTCTTCGACAAAGCCTCAACAATTGCCAAAAGAAATCACAACAAATACAGCAAAGAGCTCAGGTTCTGTAAGTCCGAGAATGCAGCAGAAGAAGCTTGAGTTGGATAAGCGATCTCGACCACCTACCCCTCCCTCTGACTTGAATAAATCCAGAAGGCAAAACAGGCACTCCACGGAATCAGGTTCGCCAGGCGGTAAACTTAAACAAAGATCTCAGAACTCTGCACTTTCTGATGACCAACTGAGTCAGATAAGTAATGATTCAAGAACTTTGAGTCACCATGGTGATGACACGTCTGTGCAATCAGACAGCAATCTTGCCATAGACTCGAGGATAGATATGCAATTCATCAGCAGTGAACAACCAATTGAGATCAATGGCAGTCAGAGTCCATCCATGAAGGTTGTCACTTATTCGGTTTCTGGCTCAGTGGAAAAGGTATTTTTCTTCCATTCCCGTTATTCTCCACTGTCCTGATCATTCTTCTGACATGTTTTTTCTTCCCGGTTTAAGAAATTAGAGCCAAGGCTAGGTGAAGACAGATCTTTGGCAGAACTTGCTACTCTTACGGCAGATTATCCTAGTCCTGTCTCTGTTTTTGATGCCTCAGCATTGAGAGATGATGACCCGTCTCCTGTTAAGCAGATGCCTACTTGCCTCAAAGGTACAATCTTCATTACTGCTATTCGATCGAATTTCATTGTATGACTCAGTCTGAAGTTGATGTACATGTGTGCTGTCTCATTAAATCATCAAATGCATTTTTATTTTCTTATAGAAGTCAACACTGAAGTGAATGGAAAATGTAACAAATGACAAAATATTTTTCATTAATGATACTGTCTATGTACTTGATAATGACACTAGGAATCCTATACTATCCTGGAAGGCATGTCCAAGAATATGAAATTAGCTCAGCCCTGTTGTGTTTGAGTTACACTTGAAAGATAAGAAAAGAATAATGAACTTACATATTATTGTAAAAGAGTGAGAGCAGAAAGAGTGGATAAAGAATAAAGAATAATAATTGCAGTAAAAATATCAATAAGAAACAAAACGGAAGCAAAAATGTAGTCGGTGTCAGCATAACCATTCCAGTCTCTGTCGTTATTGTCGTTTTTTAGTTCCAATTACTATATCCACAGAAAATTTACCCTGTCTCAAGCCACTACAAAAAAAGAAAAAAAAAAAATAGTAAGATAAACTAAAAAATTTTGTGTATCAGCAGGAAGGATATAAATCTGTCTAAGACCTTCTTAAGAGTCCGAGGTATTATGAGTCAACATGTGAACCATGGTTTTATGATTAGACTTAGGTTGATTGTGCTTCAGACTGAAGCCATATTAGACTCGCCCCATTTCCTACTAAGTGCAATGTAATTGAATGAGCTACTTCTGAATAAGTAAGAATATACAAATACTAATTTGCTCCTTATCATGTTCTACATTTTACTAAATTTCACTGATGTATTACTCAAACCACAGGTGCTGGTGCACAAAATTCTGGTGATGCTGCGAGTGAAGATCAGTGGAATGCAGCAGATAAATTCTTATCTAACAATAATGGTTCTGGTCTAACCTCAGATATCAGTCGCAAGAAGTTACAAAACATTGAAAATTTGGTACAAAAGCTGAGACGGCTAAACTCTAGTCACGATGAAGCTGCCACAGACTACATTGCATCACTATGTGAGAACACCACTCCTGACCACAGATACATATCTGAGATACTGTTAGCTTCCGGTCTCCTACTTAGGGACCTTGGCTCCAGCTTGACAGCATTTCAGCCCCACCAATCGGGCCACCCTATCAACCCAGAGTTATTCTTTGTGCTGGAACAAACTAATGCAAGCATGTTGCACACGAAGCAGGATTGCAGCACTGCAAAAGTTTCTCATTCAAAGACAAACCCGGAAAAAGTTCACCGGAAACTCATTTTCGATGCTGTTAATGAGATACTCGCTGGAAAGTTGGCTTTATCAAGGAGGTCCTCCCCAGAGCCATGGTTAAAAACAAATAAGTTGGCAAGAAAGACCCTGAGTGCACAAAAGCTTCTAAAAGAATTGTGCTCAGAGATAGGACAGCTTCAGGCCACGAAATCAGAGTGCAGCCTAGATGAGGAGCATGACGATTTGAAAAGTATATTATCAGAGGACGTGAAGCATCGATCAGGCAGTTGGACAGACTTCCAAGGAGAGATTTCCGGGGTAGTTTTGGATGTTGAGCGATTGGTCTTTAAGGATTTAGTCGATGAGATTGTCATCGGTGAAGCAGTGGGTCTGCGAGCCAAAAAAGGTAGGCGGAGGCAGCTGTTTCCGAAGTAGCTAGCTACATGCAAGACATAATCTCCAAGTTCGCTTATTATTATTTCTTTTTTGATCTTTGGTTTTCCTTCTGTGATTTATAAGCACAAAAGCATAATAATTCATAAGAATCATAGTTCTATGCTGGATTGTAAAGAAGTTACATTCTCAGATGACTATACCATACATATAAGAACACCAATATATCAGAGAGCCCTTTAGCTCAGTTACTTCTCTATGGTTCATTTTGAAGGTTTTGAATTGCATTGCCTGCTTATCTCAGAACTCATACTCCCACCAATTCTCTATTCATCAACTACATGGGAAAACTACTTACTGATCACATGCTTTTGTTACATCTTTATCATCATTACCCATGCAAATGATGACATCAAAGAAGAAAACTTGTTTAGATTTTGTACCTCTATAAGAGTGTACAAGTGCTCACAAATGATCAATCTACATAACCTGATTTGTTGAACAGGTAAAAAGGAGTTTGATAAAAGAAAAACTATATAACTTAGATTAACAAAGCGTATTGTCATCAAAATTATATTTAGAAATGGGTATTTAAATAAATTCATTTCAGATATTATTGTAATTTTAATTTTTTAAGGATAAAATAGTCATTTAAAGCATTGTATCAATATTTAAGGGTAAACTTGTCAATTTATTATTTCCATTAAATTTTGACTGTTAAAAAAATCAATCAGAGGGATAAAATTTATTAAAACCTTAGGGATGATAGGTCCATAAATTAATTTCCATTTGAGAAAAGTGAACGTTTTACAAGATATGGGGACGAATTTGAAATTTTCCCTTATAATAAAAAGGTTGAAATGGAAGGTAAACTTTGTTAAATATTTATATGTTTCCACAACAAGTGTAATGCCTCCGTAGCATAGTGGTAGTGCGTTCGCTTCGTAAGCGAAAGGTCGCGAGTTCGATCCTCGCCGGGGGCTGCGTGCGATTAACTGTTTTTCAAAACCAGTTTTTTGTTTGCATCTAAATTCTAATCGCCCATCCCGTCTCTCTTCCTTAGTCCTTCTATAATTCTTTTATTTATATTTCTTATTATTTTGAGAGAATTCTATTAATAACAAAAAAATTAAAAAGTTTTTAAAGAAAAATGAGTCTCGAAGATTTCATTTTCTTTGATTTTGATCTTTTAAGTAATTGGGTGTATATGTTTGTTATGCCAAATGAGAGGGATTTTAAATTGGGTGGGATTGTAAAGGTTTTTTTTTTTTTTTTTTTTCTCAAATATATATAAGCTTAAACCAAATAGGATTTCGATTAAATCAATATGTAATAATTATTTACTTTCATTAGATGGAATCCAAGGAGGCAACCTAATTTGGATGGCTAGGACAAGTTACCAAGATTTAAAAAAATTATTCAAATTCAAGATCAAGTCTAAGATCACTAATCTTGAAGGTTTTAGACACTAATTGAAAGTAATTTGAGGCAAACTGAAGTTAAATAGGTTTTAAATAATTTGAGTTGAGTTTGGTTTAATTGTAATAAGTTTTGAATAAAGTTAGTTTATTTTATTTGGGTGGAGACATTTAAATAGTTTAAGTTTATAAGTGTATTTAATTAAGCCTAGCTGTTAGGGGTTAGGATTTTATGTTAGGGTTTTATTTCTTTGTCTGTAAAAAGCATGTAACCCTGAACAAAAAACAACAATAATGATGTAGCCATCTTTTTGAGTTAAAATAATAGAGATTTGTTCCTCTTTTGTTCTTCATGAATATGTGATCTTATAAAGTTAATTATTGTGGCGATCAATTCATGATTTATCTCTTCCCTTCTCATCTCGTTCTTCAGAGTGACATTAATATCATTCTTGATAATTTTGGTTCTTGATTGAGTTCTAATAATTGGATTAAAATTCTTTATAACTTTAGTTCTTGATTGACATATAATCAATGTGTCATTTTTTTTTATATATAAATAAGTTTTAATCTTTCTTGGGGTTGTGTTTTAATTTGACTATCAATGTCGTATCTTTATATATGAAGTTTGCATCACATATCATCTTTTAATAAAAATGGTTGAACATTTCCTTTAATTCTAAGAGATTAAAAATTCAAGTTCCACCGATGTGATTAGTTTTTTTTTTTTTTTTTTTTTTTTTTTAATTTGATCCCCTCTCCTTTATATAAAAGAATAATAATAATAATTTTACCTCTTAACTTTAAAACAGTTAAGACCAAATAATCTCAATTATAGATTGGATCTAATGAATAGAAAAGGAGAAAATAAAAATGGAAATAAATAATTTTTATTATAATATAATGATCTACTAAAGTGAATGGTAGAATTTTAATACTCAAATATAATATAATTATTTATTTTCATTCTTGTCTTCTCTTTTTCTATCTATTAGATCTACTATACTGTTGAGATTATTTTGTCTTAACTTTTTTAAAGTTAAAAGCCACTAATGATAGAATTACTTATATATTTACATACATATATATATATATATATATATATTGGGTGAAAATATGGCCACTCTTTTATAAATTAAACTCAAGCGTGAAGTATTAATTATTGGGTTTTAATTATCTAAAATAACCTAACCCAATAAAGTTAAACCCATCAACTGTTTTCTGTGAGTGAGTTTGGATCGAATTAGTGGACTAGGTGTATTTTTTATTGGTCTAATGTGTAGAGAAATGGTATTTACACCCCACTAAAATTGCTTGTACCCTCCTTTTGTAAGTACAGCCAATTAATTATTGTTTTAAAAATTTCTAATAAAGACTTGGAACTCAATTAAAATGAAAAGTATCGTCTTCTTAATTTTATTGTATTATATATTTGTAAATAAATTTTATTGAAATTAGTTTTTGAATAAATCAGGATATTTAAAAATATGTGATTGTGTGAACTTAAAAAAGGGGTGCATATATAATTTTAGAAGGATGAGAGTGTGAATATCATTGCTCTAATGTGTATCCAACAGAATTTAATACCCAAATCCCACTCTTTGGTGATTTTTTTTTTTTAATTACTAGAACTAGTTTATAATACAACCGAAACTAATAACGATAAATGTTATGACACAGTCCGAGGATTAGTTCTCAAAAACGAGAGGAAACAACCATCAAAGAGTGGGTAGACATCCTACCCTTTCGAGCCGTGTCGGACTATTTGTATCATCCAAATAAATGCATGCAATAGGCAACGTGATGTTGTCAAGATACAATAAGATTATTAGTATACTGTTGTTATTGTTGTTGTTTTTTTTTTGGCACAAATTGGGTAGAAAATGCTTAGCGAAAACAAAACTTAAACCGATTGGTATAAATAATTGAAAGCAAACGATAATGAAGATTTTGAATTTTACAAGAAATAATTAAATAAGTGGTCCTTTCTATTATATTATTTGGCATGCTACAAAGGACCACACTTACTTTGTAGCACCCAACACCCACGCGGGGAGCTTGTCTTACACGTGTTGTAATGCGCATGAAAATATACATTATACTTTATCAAAGATTGTGATAGTTTTGATCTGATTGTAGAACGGTAAATCTAACTTCAGAATTACCACCACGAAGCTTTCAATTCCCTCCAACCATCAAATCAAATGTCAATATCCCGTTCTCTTTGAGATGAGGTGCACTTTTGGTTTTATCATTACTTAAAACAATTTTGTTTTCTCCATATTACTGTATTCCTAGAGTCAGGAATTAGGTTGGTAGAATTACAGAACTCAGTTACTTGCTATCACTACTCTTCAGTTCTATTGAGGTCTAATCTATGGAGGTACTACAATTAAATCAATGATGGAATTCTAGGTGTTGTTAACCTTTCCCAATTCACATCTTTGGTGATTTTATTTAGTTATTTATTATTATTATTATTATTTTGCAACTTTTTACGTAAGGATTTAAGAAATACCTCATCTCTACCTAGACAAGCAAATTGTTGATAAAACTCCAATATGGCATTTTGTTTTGACCTAACCTTAAATAAGTGGAATGCATTCTTAAAACCTTTTGAAAAAATTAGAATAATCACTTATTTTTTAAAAACATTGACATTAATAATCTATTTTCTATGCGTAAAAAGGATGAAAATATCTTTAAAATATGGAAAGTTTTTAAAATTCTTCTTTTAATATTTTCAATAACTGACTGAAGAAAATCAGAAAGGCCATATAGGCCCTCACAATTAAATCACCACCATAGATGAGGTTTCAACATCCAAATTTTAATGACGACCAAAAACATGGAAAATCAACAAGTTAAGCTGGTTCATGGCCTCCTTCTTGATATGAATTGACTGTCACGCACCTGAGGAGGAATATGAGAAAGAAAGGCTGAAGAACTTCAAAATGATGAATGATATTTTTCATTCATATTTTTGTTTGTCAATGTACAATCAGTATATAGAGAAGAAATTCCTACAATTAAGCTATAAAACCTATAATCACTCTCAATTACGACCAATCAATTAATCATTCAACCAATCAATCAATCAATCATACTAAGCAAGGAAATAATCACAAATGATGAATTAGAATCTCAACACTCCATCTTAAGTTGGAGTATACATATCACACATGCCCAACTTGCCTAAAAAATTTGAGAACACTTAATGGGAGACTGCTATGGTGAGGATACTAGCTAGTTGATCTTCTGATTTTATCTTAGGCAGCTACACAATTTTTTCATCTAACTTCTCTTTGATGAAAAATCTGTCCACCTTGACATGCTTTGTACGATCATGTTATACTAGATTATGAGCGATGTCACATGTTACTTTATTGTCATATAATAGTCAAATCGATTGCTTAGATAAGTAACCCAAATCCTGTAAGAGAAGTCTTAGCTAAAACACCTCACAAATTCTTAGTGCCATGCTTCTAAATTCAGCTTCTGCACTTAAGCGAGCGACAACATTCTATTTCTTACTTCTCTACGTTACAAGATTACCTCCTACAAAGGTAAAATAACTAGAGGTAAATTGCCTATCATTCACAACACCAAGCCCAATCAATATTAGTATGTACTTCTATATTCTGGTAATCCACATTTTTTATGAACATGATTCGCTTCCCTAGAGTACTCTTCAAATACCTAAAAATTCGTATGACTGCCTTCATATGTGTCTCCAGGATTATGCATGCATTGGCTTACCACATTTAATGCATAAGCAAGATATGGCCTTGTATGAGCTAGGTACATCAATCTTCCCACAAGTTTCTTATATCTTTTTTTATTAGCTCAGCCCACAATTTTAGACTTTTTTTTTTTTTGGTGTATCAACAGATTGACATCCTGACATTCCAGTCTCTTGTAAAAGATCTAAGGTATACTTTCTTTGAGATAAAAAAAATTTCTATACTTGATTGAGAAATTTCAATTCCAAGAAAATATTTCAGATCACTTAGATCTTTCATTTTGAATTCTTTAGACAGATAATGTTGCAAAGCTTTTCTTTCTTCAGGATCATTTCCTGTAACCATTATGTCGTCTACATATATAATAAGTGTTATAATCTTACCATGTTGTCCTTTTAAGAACAAAATGTTATCTGAATTGCTTTGACAGTAATCAAAGGCTGTCATTGACTTCATGAATCTTCCAAACCATGATCTTAGGGATTGCTTCAACCCATATAATGACTTTTTTATTTTGTGTACTTTCTAACTCTACTTTTTTGATGCTATGCATCTTGGTGGAAGATCCATAAATACTTTTTCAGGCAACTCACCATATAAAAAGATATTTTTTACATCGAACTATTGTAACAGCCAATCCAAGCGTGCAATTAAAAATAGTAATACTCGAACTGTGTTGATTTTAACTACTAGAGCAAAGGTTTTTATATGGTCAATCTCATAAGTTTAAGTATACCTTTTTGCTAATAGTCTTGCGTTAAAGCATTCAATACTACCATGTGCCTTATATTTTACACTATAAATCTATCGACACTCGATTAGTTTTTTTCCTGATGGACACTCCACCAGCTCCCATGTTTCATTTTTTTGCAATGATTTCATTTTCTCATTCATGACTGCTTTCCACCTTGAATCAGCTAAGGCTTCCTATATACTGTTAGGAACAATTATAGTAGATAATTGATTTACAAATGACTTATTTGATTCATACAAATGATGGTTAGACATATAGTTACTTATGGGGTATCTGACTTTACTAGATAGTTCAGATTCATATGTTTGTTTAGGATGCCTCTTGTGTGACGATATGGTAACTATTTTCTGAATGGCTCAAACTCTAAATTAAGAACATCCTCAGCATACAATGATTGGTTTGGTATATCAATGAAAGCGTCCTTAAACCTAACTTGTTCGGATGATGGTAAAGGTTGAGTTATACTATCTCTTTCCTCTTCTACCATTTCACTAGCTTTTGGGTGCTCATCACTACTAGGTTCCAAAGTTATATCACTCAAATCCAATTCACCCACTACGTGATTCACTTATTCAAATCATTTAGATTCACCTTCCTCAAAGATATGATAATCATAATCAAGAATATGAATTTCTTAATGGTAAAAATACATTGTTTCCTTATGAAACATCACATCCATTGTAATAAACAATTGTCTAGTTGGAATACGATAACATCGATTCCTTTTTGATGTAAGTCATATCCAACAAACATACATCGCAAAACACAATAAGTTAACTTGTTACGCTGGTGCTTGTGAAGGTGTACAAATGCCATACAACCAAGCATGAGAAGGTAGATTAGGTATATTTAAGGCAACTATAGTTTTAGTTAAGGCTTGAAAAGGTGTCTGGAAGTCAAGTAAGCTAGAAGGTACCTAATTGATTAAGTATGTGGTAGAGGTAATTGTCTCTCTCCAATAAGATATCAACATATGAGCAATTATCAAGAAAGCTCGTACGACCTCCAATAAGTGTCTATTTTTTGTTCAACGACTCTATTTTGTTCAGGTGTATTGAAACAAGTAGTCTGATGAATGGCTCTATATGTTTCCAAGTATTGCTAAAGATTATAACTTTGATATGCTCCACTATGGTCGCTACGTGAAACCTGAATCTTTGCGTTGTACTGAGTTTTAACCATCTTATGAAATTTTTAAAGTAATAAGTTCACTTCATCTTTGGACTTCATAAGACATAACCATGTTATTCTGCTACAATCATCAATAAAAGTAATAAACCAACATGATCCACATAAAGTTGGGACTTTAGATAAACTTCAAACATCTGAATGTAAAACTATAAGGAACTAGACTTTTATTCAAAATTACTGAAAATGAAGCACGATGGCTTTTCACAAACATCACAGCGAAACCTAGAAATGTCACACTTTGCAAACAAACTAGGAAACAATTTTTATAAATAACCAAAGGAAGCATGCCCTAAACGTTGATACCACAACCAAATTTCAAATTTCTTCTTCTCCCTTTCAGATCCATCTGTTATCATGGTTTGTCACAATGTGTTGGAAACTTTTAACTATAAGTCCAGGTAATATAATTTCCTTCGCTTAATACCATAACAATTCGTCTGTCTTTTGTGGATGTCCTTAAATATGCAAAATTCAGGCCAAGAAATGACAATACAAGATAAGAGTGTAATGATTTGAGAAACTGACAAAAGATTGTAATTTAAAATGGAACAACTAAAACATAATCCAAATTTAAAGTATCAGTAAAGGTTAAAAAACCTTCTCTAATAACTGAGGTTTTGTTACCATTGGCTATGAAAACAATTTTTTATGAGGGAGGTTTAAGGGTAAAAACTTGTTTAAAATCAAAAGTCATATGATCTGTAGCATCAGAATCAATTATCCATACTATTAATAAAAGGTACAAAAATACTTAAAACTTACCACCATTATCCGTAGTAGTTACCAATGCAGAGGCCTCCTTAGCAACATCATTCCCTGTTTTTATTTCGGTAATAGCTGCAGTTGAGATCTTTTTGGAATCCTTCTTATGCTGATCATGATTATGGTCTCATCATTCTGGATATCCCATTAGTTCAAAGCAATGACTCTTGGTATGGTCCGTTTTACTGCAATGAGTATATTTACAGGTTGAATTATCAGCATTAAGGGTCACCTTAGAATGGTTGTTCTTAGATCAGTCATATTAATTTTAACTAGTTTGTTGTCTAGCTACCATGGCTGAGGAGGAAGGATTATCATATTCGCCTTTCAAAGTAGCATGGCATACTGCTAACCAAAGCATAACATTACTCCAAATTGGGAACCAGATCTTTGCATAAAATCTCTCCTTGAACTTGTTCGAATTCACCATCTAATCCAGTAAAAAGGATGTGTACTCGTAGTCATTCAATGAATTTTTTGTATGTTATAATGTCATTAGGATCTTTCACGATTACCTTATCTCGATGATCCAATTCATAAAAAATTTCAATAAACTCCTCATAATATTCAGAGAGAGGTTTGCTACTTTGTTTGACAGTGAAGGTTTTTTTATTCAAAGTGAAAACTTACAGTTCATCACTTCTATCGTAGAAGACCTTTGATAAGCCACTCCAAATTTCTTGAGCAATGGGTAAGCGTAAGTAACACTTCACAATTTCTGGACTAATAGACATTAACAACCATCTCTTCACCTTTTGATTTTCAACATACCATTTTCATATCCATCTTCTAACTCTTTGAGTGGCTTCGTCTTACCCGGAATATAGGAAAGTTTTTCCCGTTTGGCAATATATATCTCTAGTAGCTGCGACCAAACATCATGACTGGATTCGGTGAAGGTGATTCTTGCATTATAAGTACGTTATGATTGAACAACAATAATTTTTTATTTAGATGATTGAGTATTTTTTTCACTCATTTTTAATTTTATGTACTGTTATTATTATTACTTAACACTAAGATATCAACGTGCTAAGGAAAAAATAAAAGAAATAAAAAATTGTTTACAAAAGAAACAGAGAGACGGCTGTGGTCTTCGATTGTGACGGTGCGAAGAGATGTGGCGGCTATGACGGTGCAAGCGGAGATGCAACAGAGATGGTGGTTGTTAAAGCTGATCGATGACAGACGAGATAAATCAAGAGCGTCTATGTTAGGGGGATGATGGTCCGACGATGCAAAGGAGCAGTGTTGGAGAGACTAATGTGGCGCTGAAGACTGATGCAGTGCCGGATTGTTGGAATTAATGCACTTAATGAGAACTCTAAAAGTTTATCTTCTTTCTAAACTAATTTATAGTCAAAGTTAGAGTTCTTAAGTAATTAAATATATGTAAGTTTCAAGGTAAGAGTCCTAGAGTCAAGAAGTATTTATATGTGCGTTGTAACTCAATATAAAATAATAATGATGATAAAAAAGAAAAAAGCTCTACCATAGCATCTTAGATTTATTCCCCTATTTTATTTGATTCATTTTTTTTTTTACAACAAAAGTGGTATCAGAGCAATGTTAATTGATCCAGTTTAGTGTTGCTTACTGCTTACCTCTGAAAAATGATATCCACTCAAGTTCAAAATCCAACAAACCCATATTCTGTTTTTCCAATCTTTGGAGGAGAAAGTTATGATTTTTGGAAGGTGAAAATGAAGACTTTGCTTTTGTCAGAAGGTCTTTGGAATATTGTTTGAAGTGATTTGGTGATTGCATATGTTAAAATGAAGAAAAATAGAAATTTTTCTATTGATCTTCATTGTGGAGCTATTGTGTGGCATTGAAGAGTAAAATGGTTCAAGACACTTGGTTGTGGCCCAAGAGGTTTTGCCACTTAAACTTCAAAGGGTTAAAGCTTTCGAAACAGAAAAACATGGTAAGGGAGTTGTTAGAAATTGAAAAAATTGAAGAACCTTGTGAAGGGTGTATTATGGGCAAGTAACACAGAGTTTCATTTCCTAGACAAAGTTCTTGGAGAGCAAAGGCATCATTGGAGCTAGTTCACACTGATATTTGTGGCCGAATGCGAACTTTCTCTTTGGGTTAACAAAGGTATTTTCTCTTGTTCATTGATGATTTTTTAAGAATGACATGGGTCTATTTTTTGAAAGTAAAATCAAAAGCATTCCTTGTATTCAAGAGATTCAAAACATTTGTAAAAGACAAACTGACTGCAGCATTAAAACGGTTTGTAGTGATAGAGGGGGTGAATACACCTCTAATGAATTCGAAAATTTCTATAAAGATGAAGGAATTTGGAAGCAGCTGATAGTAAGATATAGTCCTCAACAAAATAGCATCGTGGAGAGAAAAAATAGAACCATTATGGAGATGGCAACATCCATACTCAGTGAGAAGGGCTTGCCTAAATGTTTTTAGGTAGAGGTTGTTCATACAGCGGTGTATATTCTCAATCGAAGTCCAACTAAAGTTGTGAAGAACAAAACTCTATTTGAAGCTTGGAGTGGAATTAAGTCTTCGGTAAGGCATTTCAAAATCTTTGGTTGTATATGTTATGCTCAAATACCTTTTGAAAAAATAACTAAGTTTGATGAGAAAAGTAAGAAATGTGTTTTATTTGGCTACAATATTAATACAAAAGAATATTGATTATATGATGTTGAAGTTGAAAAATTAGTTGTGAGTAGAGACATTATTTTTGATGAAAAAGCTGCTTGGGATTGGAAGCAAAAATAAGTAAATCAGCAGCCACATGTTGTTTCTCAACCACAGTGGGCAAGTCAAAATATAAAAGATTCATCAATTTATCTTTTGTCGTCATCAAATATGACAAATCCAAGTACAAGTGTAAGTGTTTCTTCTCCAAGTACCCTTCAAACAACAATGCGAATGTCTAAAGGTGATTTTTAGTCATCATTAAGATCAATAGGTTCAGCAAGTTCATCTTCCTCTCTTGGTAGTCCTCCAAAAAAAAACTCGATTGCTCAATGAACTGTATGAGTCTTGCAATTTTTCTGAAGTTGAACCATAATGTTTTGACAATGCTCAGTAGCATGAAGTTTGGAGGAAGGCAATACTTGATGAAATTAGTATGATTGAAAAGAATCGAACTTGGCAGCTTGTTGATCGTCCGAAAGATCAAGAGGTCATTGGAGTTAAATGGATTTTCAAAACAAAATTTAACCAAGATGGAAGCATTCAGAAGTATTAAGGCAAGGTTGGTTGCTAGAAGATTTACTCAAAAGCCAGACATTGATTTTTCAGAAACATTTGCTCTCGTTGCACGACTTGAAACTATAAGAACTTTGATTGCACTCGTTGTGCAAAAGAGATGGAGAATATATCAATTTGATGTTAAGTCAGCTTTTTTAAATAGAGTTTTAGAGGAAGAAGTGTATGTAGAGCAACTCCAAGGTTTTCTTGCAAAAGGAGAAGAAAATAAAATTTATAGACTGAAAAAGGCTCTCTACGGTTTAAAGCAAGCTCCACGAACCTGGTATGTTGAAATTGATAAATACTTTACTATGAGGTTTTCGAAGAAGTGAAAATGAGCATACACTTTAAGTTCTGAAGAAGGAAGCTAATATTCTCATTGTTTCAGTGTATGTTAATGATCTAATATTCATTGACAATGATGAGAACATGATTTTACAGTTTAAAAAATATATGATGAACACTTATGAGATGAGTGATTTGGGGTTGCTGCATTATTTTTTGGAAATTGAATTATTCCAAATAAATAATGGGATCTTTATTTCTCAAAGAAAATACACAGAAAATATTCTCAAAAGATTTAATTTGTTAGGATGTAAATCTGTGGACACTTCACTAATTGCAAATGAGAAGTTGAAGAAAGAAGATGGAGCAAAGAAGGCTGATGCTGCAATATATAGAAGTCTTGTTGGAAGTCTTTTGTATCTTATTGTTACAAGACCAGATATAATGTATGCAGCAAGTTTACTCTCTAGATATATGCAGGAACCAAATGAGATGCACTTTGGAGCAATTAAGAGAGTGTTGAGATATTTGCAAGGTACTATTGACTATAGTATCCTGTATTAGACAACTGAAAACTCAAGATTAATTGGGAACTACGATAGTTATTGGGTTGGTTGTCTTGATGATATGAAAAACACTTCAAGTTATGTTTTTTTTCTTGGTTCTGGAATATGTTCATGGATTTCAAAGAAGCAAAAGGTTGTTGCCTTGTCAACTGCTGAAGTAGAATATGTTGCTGCTGCCAAAGCCACTTCTCAAGCTATATAGCTTAGTAGAATTCTTGAAGACATGGGAGAAAAGAAATAGAGTGGCATAACTTTGTATTGGGATAACAAGTCAGCCATTGCAATCGGTAAAAATCCAGTCAATCATAATTGTATAAAACACATTGCAATCAAATATCATTTTATCAGAGAATCAATTCAAAACGGAGAAATTCAGTCGGAATACTACATGACACAGGAACAACTTACTGATATACTGACCAAAGCATTCCCAAAAGAAAGATTTTGCTTTCTCAGACAACAGATTGGAGTTGTAAAGAAAGTGCATTAAAAGGAGAGTGTTGGAATTAATGCACTTATTGAGAACTCTAAAAATTTATCTTCTTTCTAAACTAATTTGTAGTCAAAGTTAGAGTTTTTAAACAATTAAATATCTATAAGTTTCAAGGTAGCAGTCCTAGAGTCAAGAAGTATTTATATGTGAATTGTAACTCAATATAAAATAATAATAATGATAAAAGAAAAGAGCTTTGCTATAACATCTCAGATTTATTCCCCTGTTTTATTTGATTCAATTATTTTTTTTTACAACATGAATACTAGTGTAGAATAAAGATGCGGAGACTACTGCAACACTGGAGAGGCGGTGGTGCAGAGGCACGAAGGTTCTAATATGATTTTTTTTTTTTTTTTGTGGATTTTGATTCAAAAAATTTGGGATTTCTTGGTGGGTTTTGGTTGGAGGCGTGAACCACTATAAACAAGGAATTTGGTTTGAATCAAAGGATTTTTGACGAATTTTTCAGAATTTCATAGAAAGAAATAAATATATATTTTTACATATATGGAAATAAAATTGATTTTTTTGGTGAGATTGTGATGCCAACTTCAAAATGATGAATTGTATTTTTCATTCATATTTTGGTTTGTTAATGTACAACTAATATATAGAGAAGAAATTCCTACAATTAAGTTATATGACCTACAATCACTTTCAATCACAATCAATCAATTAATCAATCAACCTATAATTCAATCAATCATACTAAGAAATGAAATAATCACAAATGATGAATTAGAATCTCAACAGAAGATGGAGAGCGAGGGAGGGGAATTATTATTATTATTATTTTTTATTTTAATGGTATCAAAAGACCAAAATAACCATATTCCTCTCAACCTTTTTTTTCCTTTTTTTTTTTTTTTTTTTTTAAATTCTCTAGCAGGGTTTTAATTAGCAATACAAGAAATAGGAAGGGAAAGAAGAAAATTGTAGAAAAGAAAGAATTCATAGAGAAAGAATAAGAAAATGGTGGAAAGAAAGTATTCAGAGAAAAAGAACACAAAGATAACGGTTTTGGACATTTTCAACTTATTTTGAGAAATACATAAGAGAAAAACAAGCCTATTGAGGTAATAAGAACTTATAAATGGGAAAATCTAACTAATTAAAATAGAAAATCGTAATATAAAAATATAACTAATTGAAATAGAAAATATAATACTCTAATAATCTTAATTAATATAGGAGTCCTAACAATTCTTAAAAGCACGTCACCACACACATGAACCAAATTCCTCTCTATCCTAGTATGGGAAAGATTTGAACACAATATCCTTCCCACAATGATAAGAGATAGTACCAATTAGTGATAACCCTTTTTAATCCAAACTGGATTAATGTAGGTTTGATGACTTATGTGATAAATTTAACTAAATGATGTAGTAAATTGATTTGTAGCTATTACATTAGTTTTGATATAATGTACTAATAATATAATAATTATACATAAACTTATCGAGCAATGAATTTGGATAATATCTTGGATAGTATAACATTATTTATTATTATTATTAATTACTTAAAAGAATAAAGAAACCCCAAGTTAAATAGATGATGTCATATCTCCTGGATTATAATATTTTATTTTATTTTTGGATGGATTCATTAAACCTTTGTTCTTTCTTTTTTTTATGATTTAACGTATTTCATTTGGGATATAGATGGTCCGTATTATTTTTTGTTTTGTACAAAGTCAAGTTCATCAT
This sequence comes from Dimocarpus longan, assembly GCA_022984855.1. NCBI lineage: Eukaryota > Viridiplantae > Streptophyta > Magnoliopsida > Sapindales > Sapindaceae > Dimocarpus > Dimocarpus longan. The sequence goes on from CM041024.1 coordinate 19,809,726, forward strand.
TGTGTTATGAATTATACAATTCATTTCAAGTATTGACAAGTTGCATTATTTTTTGTCCGTCAAAGGTGTGTTCCAAAACATCAGCTTCCTATTACATATTTTACGGAGTGTTGCAAAATATCAGCTTTTTATTATATATATGACCATTATGTTACAAGCTATCATCCTTGCGTTGTAAGGCATCATCAGGGCACATAGTTGTGGTGCAAGACATAATCGCCACATTACGCATCACATATGATAATTTTTATATCAAGCACATAAATAGATAAATTAAGCGTCAGTAACTTAGCGAAATCTGGAAGTAGTTTCTTTGGTGTTCTTCTTCTTCTTCCTTTCTCCCTTGGCCCGCCTTAACGAAGGAGGCGCGGAGGACCACCTACAATTTTTTATGACACCTTTAAAGGATTTTTTAAACCCAAGTTGTGAAAACCCTTTAATGTTTCTTGGATCTAGAGACATGTTACTAGCACTGTCCAATTGATCAGTCCTGTCAGGGCTGCTTATCTTCTATCCTTTTCATCACAGAAGAATTGCAGTTTCTACAGCTACTTTTTTCTCCCTTTAGATACTTCCAAATCTGTATCATGCTTTCTTTCTTCGCGTTGTGCATGCCTGCCTTGAAATGTACCCACTTGTACCCACAACCAAAACTAGTGGCCTCGCCTCCTTCTCTTTACGTCAGGGACGTAAAGAGAAGGAGGCGAGGCCACTAGTTTTGACTCTAACTTTATTGGATTTACACTTACCGGAACATAATTGTACTCTATTCTTAGTAGGATAACGTCTGCAGTTTAAGAGTTTAGTAGATCCAGAAGCTATATTTCGTGACGTGTATAGTACTCGTTGCAGTGATAGGTCGGCTTGCATGTACATGAAAAGCTAGCTAGCTAGATCCCTCGCAATCACATGTGAACAGGAGAGGGAGAGCACTACTACTATTATTAATACATTGACTTTTGCTTCTTATTAGCTTATTCGTGACTTTCGTAATTATGTACGTTTAATTATTTATTAAATTTTAATACTTAAAACTGTTTTGGCTGGAATGCAGTAACTGTACTACTCACTCTGTTGGGTTGAATGTCTATGAAATGAAAACCTAATTACTTTGGGCCCTTTTTCAATTAGTAAAATCCCTTGCAAAACCATGTATATATATTTATATTTATATATATATATATATATACAGTTTATTATCATCAGACCCAAAAATTTAAATCGATAAAAAATTATTCAATTATAATATTTAATATTTAAAATTATAATATATTAATACGTATCCTAACGCGTTAACTATAGTATTTAAAATTTAAAGTTATGATATGATAACACACCACTTTATTTGTAATGTGGACAAATGATAAACATATACTAAATTTCTTCTACTACATAACATGTCCGACCAGTTCAAATAAAGGGAAGAAAGATAATTTGAACTAAAGACCTTCAAATTTTGATATCATATTAGTTATCATTAAATCTAGAATTTAAGTTGATAGGAAATAATCGAACTATAAAATTAAAACCTAAGGCTATAATATGTTAACATATATTAACTGCAAGAAAGTTTAGAATGTATTCATCACACATTTTTCATTCAAAACAAACCGTGTGCATGGATATTCAATTATGTTTACCCTCTTATGCCACTTGACAGAATGTATAGATTTTTTTCTTTTTTCTATTTTTTTTTCTTTTGCGAAGTTGAAGCTAGACATAAATGATAATAGTAATCTGATCATAATTAAATTAACGGTCTTCAATCCATGAAGCAGCTGTAAAGTGCTATAAACTTCCTAAGATTATTCGCAACCAAGCAAGCAGTAAACATGGAAAAAGATTATCTAATTGAGAAGCAGATATTCAGGGTCCCAAAAGAGTAAAAAGTTTTTAGCACTATCTTTGAACGTAGATCACAAATACCCAGGTAGCTTATATGAACAGTACTTCAAGCTCATTTTCTTCTCTGAGCAAATTAATCGAGCTTAAGCTTGAGTTTCACGCAACATGTGATACTGAAGTAGGCTGAGCTTCGATTAACTCATGTTATATATCTATTTCCTATGGTCAACTGAAACATTAATGTTTCAAAGGAACCGGTAGCATACTTAAAAGAAACTACATTGTTGGTAACCTCATTAGGGAAACCTAATAAGAATGGAAGGTCTCGAATTTTATTAGATTCCAGTCAGTATTGTTCTTCCTCCATTAAGCTTCTATGTTTATGCACTGTAATGCAAACGAAGCTTTTACTCAGCCAATACTTTTGTATATTTATTTCCGAGGTATATAAATGGCTTGCACTTTGAGAATATTTGGCTATTTCTGTTACCGTGAATAGTGACAGGTACACGATATCGATCACTGGTTAGTCTCAACTCCAGTGAACCGAGGACTTGGTGTGTTGCTCAAACTTAGTGTCTTAGTAACCTAGCTAACCTTATTTATTATTATGATTATTTTTCTCGTATGAGTTTCTAAGTTCAAATTATTTACATGCAATATCTAATATAATTTGTTTAAAAACCGTAGTAAGTAGCGGACATGTATACTAGTAAACATTAATTGATTATCTGTATAACTAAAGAAACAATTATTGTACGCTCAGGGTGGAGCTAATTTATGTCAGTTGCTTAAACATAACACTACATAAACCTTGGTAATTTTCTTTATGATGCTTCTCTTTGAAATTGTTGAGGCCATGATCTGACATGGGTTGGTTAAAAGGTTTCTAGGGATCGTAAGGAGGATGATGCATAGATCACTTAAACGAGGTTCTGTATTTATAAGCAGAATGTGCCACACCACATAATAGAATATCAATTAGTCAAGCTAGAGATCCTCTAAATCTGCTTATAGAAATGTATAGAAACATACAAACATGAGTCAAAATCACAACATGAAAAAGGTGATCTAGCTAGTTAAATAGTTATACGTCTTGTTGCAAAATCTAGGGATCAAACCCCTTCATATCAACTAATTTGGACATATCACTTAAATTTCGCATGCAAGTTTTACAAAAAATTGATGGTGAATTTAACCACTTGATGCATGCATTGAATTTACTAAGATATGCTTTATTTTTAATAGATTTTTGTAGAGTTATGATCAAGAAAAATTAGAGTGTTTTTCAACTCGTAGAAGTAAAATGAATTATCTCAACTATTGGAAACAATTAAATTTTATGAAAGTTAGACATTAATACTACCAAATAAATACTATTTTTTCTAAAAAAAAGAAAAAGTCTAGTTGTTTTAATATTTTGAAATTGAGCAAGAGGCTTAAAGATCAATCTTCTTTCAACCAATTAACTCGGAGATTCAGTTTTATTTGTATTTCTGCATATAGTGGCACAAGATGGGTGGTAAAGACAGACTTAGTAATTTTTTAAAGGAACATTAATAATATAATTACTTGAAGCAAAAATAAAAATAATAATAATAATAAATTAAATAAAAAAGGATCCAAGTGTTTGGTAATAATTCTCAACTTTAGTAAACAAGTAATTCTGCTATTGCAAAGTTATTAATGATAGAAATTCTGCAAGTATGTGTCATTCCAAGTTGGCAGTTTAAAATAATTAAAGTAATTGTTGTTTTTACATATACCTAATGGCATATGTTAAGAAATATTACTAATAAGAATTTAATTAAAAATAACATAATAAGAATCTGATTAAAATATACATATATTTTCAAGATATTCTAGGATTCTAATTATATCAACCTAATTGATTGTGTTTGTCACCTTTTATATACATATATATATATATATATAGATTTCTTTTTGCAATTTACTCTTAAATAAATTCTTAATGATAAACTATTTTCTCTAACGTATACCATATTAATAATACCCAATATGTAATAACACTATAATGTATATGAAGAATGTCAGCAGGCTGTAAAACTCTGCAGTTTGATCGTTGTTTCAAACAAACGCTATTTTAATTTCTAACACATAATATTTAAATAATTAATTAATGACACTGGTGAACTTTGATCAAAGATGTATCCATATTGCAACTAAAAACTCACGACATCCAAGAACAGTAAACTGTATATTAGCAAATTACAAACTTAATTTCAGCTATTAACACCACTGTCTGCAGATAATTGTATTTAGATAGAAGAGAAAGTATTAAATGTCTTACTTGTATCCAGGAATCAGCCATGGAGCTGGAAACAATTCTTGGTGCAAGGTCTCTTGTCCCAATCTTGATCGCAATTTTCGTTGATGATCGATGAAGCGTTGATGAGATTTAAACCAGACGACATTGATGATATATATGGCCGTTATATGACTATAATAATTTCTGCTTTGATGCTTCTTGATAGTAGTGTTATAGAGCCTATGGAGACGACACATTAATAAAAGATCCGGCACAATGCTTGAAAGTGTACAAATTCCAGTAATTAATCCAGGAAGAGGGCAAAAAACATGCATGCCATTGGATGATTAAGAGCTAGGCGTTGTCCTTATTTGGATGGCTTTCAGACTCAGTCTGTGTATGAGCCCGCCCCGGATGATTTACATTCAGCAAGAAGGGTTTTGCTTGTGAGTTGATTGTGAGAGAATTTGGTAGAATGTTATGTTGTGAAGCTGAGCTCAACAACTGGAGATGATTCATCTGTCTGGGGTCACTCTCAGCTGGGAGTGAAACATAGGGAGAATATGGTGGAAAAAGTGACGGCACCGTTGCCGGTGGGCAGAAAAATAAGTGATGTGGCCCGGACGGAAAAGCCAACGAAGATTGCAATGGTAGAGTGTTGTTGTTGAGAGAATTCTCATTTTGGGACAGAAAATCATGGCTTCCATATTGAGATAGAGATAAATTTGAAGGCTCCCAGTGATAGTAGGAGTTAAATGGCATGGCATTGTTTAGCAAACCTGGTAAGGAAGAATGGTTAGCTACTGGAAAAAACTTGTGTGCTGATGCCTGTCCCGTGTAATCACTGCTTCCATCTTGGTCTTTCTGATCATTTGTTTTGATCCACTTCCCTTTCTCAGAAACAACTTCCTTGCCTTTTGATCTCCTCGACAAAGCATCCACATCCCAGTACTTTGATTTCGTTTGATTATCATCACCATCCCCATTGAAGTTTTCATTGATCTTAACCCCTTCCTTACTAGCCAACAAGGAATGGAATCCCCCATCCTTTAGAAACGTAGAATTCACTTCAAAGAACGGAGCAAGAGAAGATTGAGAGGTGTTCGGATCATGAGATAGTAGCATCTGTTGATGGAATTGATGGCCAAATCCTCGTGGCATTTGGAGTGGAGGGAGCTTATCAATGTCAGTTTTAGTGACATCAAGCAACCAGTCTATTACCTTGCTTGGCTGGCTAACTCCAAGCCTGTCTTGAAGATCATATAGTTGAATCGCTGTAGGCACCGAAAGCCTAATCCGCCTATCCCTCAAACCCCTTACTGTGCAAACCTTGCTGTGCCTGTCTTTTCCTCCAAAGGATCGAGAGACACGGACAATTCTTGGATTTCGGAGTCCGGACCATTGCCTTGAAGTGGATGCTGCCTTTGGGAACTTGATGATCTCATTGGTGTCACCCTCTTGCTTGGCTTGATAACCCTTTTCTCTTGAAATTGATATCATCTTATTCCTGTCATCATTCGGGTGCATATCAATTGAAGCAACAATGAAAAATCATCCTTCGTATGTGTAAATTGTCTCCTCTAGCTAGGTTATCTGGAATTTTTGTCAATTACATGTAAGAGAAAAATAATTAATATTTCAAAAGAGAGGGGTGTATAGACTCATCATTGACTACAAAAACTACTGGAAAAAAATATATCAATGTCATCTAACAAAGTGTAATGGAATAACAAAAATATGTTTTGCTTCAAATAAAAACTGGTTATTTTATTGAACCTTAAAAAGAGATTAAGAAGAGTAATTGAAATGGATCTAAACAGGAAATATCGTTGAAAATCAATCAGGAATATATAGATATATCTAAAAAGGAGTTGAGATCGAAGATGAAAATAACCTCGTCTGCAACCAGAAAATCATAGAGTACTCGTAACCTATTCCGAGATTTAGGACCACGCACAAGATGAAGCAAAATTTTTCTTTTCCGGTTCACAGATGATGAATATTTATTGATTATCCAGCATGAGTACTTTTGAGGGTGGGAGGTGGGTAGGAGGAGGATGAGTATTTGGAGGTCACAGCACCATGGAAGTTTGTAAGTACATGCTTCTCACTTTAACTGGGTTGTGTAGAATGGTTAGTTTTTATAATGAAAGTTTATGGTGATTTGTTCAAGTGATTAAATAAATTACAAATTTTGGGAAAGAAAAGATGCTGGAATTTCACTGCAACATGTTGCATTGGAATGAAAAAGAAAAAGGTGTGGCATACCTACAACCATGTGGCATCTATCTGTGCTGACACATCAATTAGATGAGCTATCTCTAGTAAATTGTAATTTCATTAACTATACAATTATCACTAGCTTAGCAATTAACAACTCTTGTTGACCTTCCTCTCTCTTTTAAAAATTGCATTAATTTGATGACTTCGATAGGTAACTCTAAATGCATGCCTAGCTGAAACAAAATGTTTTTAAACCCTAATGCCGGAAAATATGTGTTTCTTTATGTATATATATAGTATTTCTACCATCAGTTTTTCCTAATTTTAAAAATTTAGGATTTATTACATTTCTCTCCTAAAATAAATTATCTCTCTTATTTAATTCAAATGTAATGGAGGAATTTGATTATTTTATCATAACTTTTTAAAGTTAAGAGGTATTGATGTTAGAATCACTATATATATATTTATAGCTTTTATAATCAAGTCTACTTAATTTTAAAAAATAAAGATTAAATAAGTCAAATTCATCTATTGCATTCTCTCTTTTAAAATAAATTTTCTCTTATTTAATTCAAATGTAATTGATGAATTTTATTGATTGTTTTTACTTTTTAAAATCAGATATACTTTATTATAAAAATATGTTATATATATATATATTATTAAATACAAAATACCTCATATTTTCAAGCGGATCACAACTTATAACATTACGTTGTGGCTTTCTATAATTATGTAACGGCACCAAGTTGAATTCTTAAAAAAAAAAAAGTAAAATTCTGCACCTAATTCTTATTCTCAGACGACGTATATAAATTAGTCTGTGTTAGTTGAATTACAACTACAGAGTAATTATAGTTTGGAAAATATATGCAATTTCAACTTTTTATATTTCCCAATGACCTAGACTTGATTGTACTGTGTTGATCAGTTTGATTGAATATTTGGCTAATTATTGAGTAAGAAAGATAAAGAATGGGAATAGAAATAGAGATAAGTCCTAGTCACGTGGCTTTCAAAGTTTTGGTGTATGCAACAACAGTTTCCATGAATAAGAATAGATGACAGACAGCTACCCATCCATACCCTTACAGAGGAGGGACCAACTTAGAGAAGCGCTTCTTTAAAGCATCCACACTCAGTCGAAAGAGGGACCACACTCTATGGCTGTGAGTTTTTCACGGCACTAACTAACATTTATATTCTAAATTAATAAAAATGATCTCATCTTCATGATATATCAACCCTTCTATTTACATTATTGGAATTGTCAATCAGCTTAATTTATCTTTTATTAGTTTTCATATATGTGCAAGCTTTCTCATCAATATGATTACGATTTATGACTAAGAAACTGGAGTTTGCATGCCCGATATAGATCCCCCTACAACAGACAAAAGATATATATGGTCACCTTCAAATACTGAAATCATGCCATGACTTGGAAGTTCAGCAAACTGCTTTGTCTCCAGACCCATAATGGATAAAGGGTCTCATCCAGTAAGTGTTCATCAAAGCCTGCAAGAAAGCAAGAAACCCTAAAAAGCTGTACGCTACTTGATCCAATAAAAACAAACAGTGTTACCTATATGAACAACATGTTAATCATGATGAGTTCATCGGGAAACAGCCAGCCTCCTGTCAACTATACTCACCCGGAAAAGAATCCGTAGTCTATCACAAGTATCTATAGCTATGAATAGTGATCATTTCACACAAATTAATTGATGGTTCTAATCAACGTGACTCCCTTTTGGGTAAATCATGCGACTGTGATCTTCATCTGGAAATGAATTTTATTCCAAAAGTAGTGAAAAGAAAAACTAGAATTAGGAAAATTATTATTCAAACCAAATTGCTTTTGAACTTTGAGAACTGATCATTAAAAAGGCACATGCTATGTGGCATAATTTTATGTTTGTATAAGAGTAGAGTTGAAGAGTACTACTAGTCTGCAACTTTTTCTTTTTGAGTTAACAATCTAAGAAAAAAATAGGGATCTTCACCAAAATAATTGAAGGTATAATGGATTGTAGATGCAGCTGCACGTACTAGTCAAAAGCTGATCCCTACTTTTTATCTCTATCACATATCGAGAAAAGAAACCCTAACAATTTAATGAGCTCTATCGAAACCCTAAAACCTGCTTTCCTCAACTTTTGAGTGACAATTAAATCTACCCAAGTAAACCAACAAAAAAAGATCCAAGTAGTACCACAAGGTGGCCCTTCTTCAACATCGAAACCCTTTTACAATTTATAATACCGCTAACAATAGGCCAAAAATAAATACATCCAGTCTTCCATTTATATCATAAAAAAATTGTTGCTGAGACATGAAATTAAAGAAACAATTGGCTCCTTATATATATCTAAAGAATTTTTTAGTTGTTTGTTAGGAAATGTAATTTGTGACATTTTTACTTTCGGATTTCTGACAGAGAATAGAAACTGGTGGTGGGAATCGATTTCAATGTTCTGATTTTCTTTGAATGTACAATCATAAATAATAAAACAAACGGTCCCCAGATCAAAGACATCGTTGCTCCTTGTTCAGAGAGCCATTAATCTTTTTCACTATGAGTCGAACTATCAATTCTCCAAAATAAAAGGGAAAAAACATCATCATCAATTTGTTCCTTTTTCGGCTTAACTAGGGTTGGAAGAATGTAAATGTAAATTGATAACATGTATTCCATTTCTGCTTAATTTACTTAGATGAAGTATTTGTTACCGAAGAAACTATCAATCTATTGCTTTCTGCCCACCAATAGATTCAACATTAGAAAAGTTGTACTCACTGAAAGAAGCATAGAGCAGCTTTTTCTTTTATTTTAAATTTTCTAATATTGTTTAACAAAAGCTTGAAATATTGAACTTCTAAGGGGACTATGGTCTTGTCCCTCTTGCGAACTTATATTCACTTTATCATAAAGAACAAATTCCTTCATTGTAGAGCATCAAATAAGTATTCAGTCCCCACCCTAGTATTTTCAGTAATTGTTAGATAAAAATTGATGCAGGATTATGATTTAGACAAAATTTTTGCATCATTCCTCATGTACTACCAATACCTAACGAGTAATACTTTGATTAGGCAGCATTATTTAATTTCTAGGCATGAATGAGTCAGTATGATCCTAGTAAATTCAAATTGATTTTCAGCTAAAAATTTTAAATTGGAGTGACGAGTAATACGTACTCAACATATAATCAACGATACATAATAAGATCAAATCTTATTCTAAATAGAAATGTCGAAAAAGGCAAAGAGCTCAACGCCGTGAGATTAAGGGTATCGGCCAGAAAGGCCTCCTGCTCGAGGGTAGGGTGCAGGCAGGAGATGCTCCTCCTCCTCAGCCTTCAATCCGACTTCTTTACACTCTATAGAAAAGTATTTTACAGATCCCCTTTTTAAATCTTTTCTTGGCAGGATGGAAGATCTTCAACCGCATTCATCTAGCTAGGGGGCTGTATGTGTTGGCATCCACCACGTATTCATTACCAAATATTAAGTTACCTAAAAATTAGCTATTTATAGTTAATTCTAGACAACATATATGGACATGCCCAACACACCAAACCCTATATATTTATTACAACTAAAAGTTAAGAGTTAATGTGCATGTAACATTATTATTCTCTAACCTTCCTATTAATTTGATATATATATAAAGCACTTACTCTGGTTATCCAAGTCATTATGTCAAGGTATATTTAAAATTTGCAAATGATCGTTGATAGAAAAGAGTTTTAGAAAACAAAATTAATTTTAACTATTTACATCCAGTAAAGTGAATGTGTTACAAATTTTTTTAAAGTTTAACTCGTCATAATAGAGCAGATCATTAGGAATTTGAATTTTCATATGATAATCAACAGCAGAAAAATTGTTAAGCCTGTGACCGTAAAATCGATTAAAGTTTGATCCTAGATTGAATTTAAATATAGAGACTATTTGGGATTGTTGTAACTTGTTAAATAATCATTTATTTCATTAGTTTGAAGAAAAGAACTTTGATAAATTTCTCAAAATCCACTTATATCATAATCTCATTCTTCTATATTCAAAATTTAAGAAGTTGATTACCTGTTGTTCAAGTTTGATTAGCAGAGAAGTTATTCCAAAACTCATGAAATGTACACACAGTATCCTCATTAATTATATTAGAGATATAAAATGCCCTCACAACAATTAATTTTTTTTTTTTTTTTGAAGTATCAATTAAAATTAGTTTAAAATATGAAATATTATAAATATAAACATAAGAAAAACTTATTAAAGTACTTTAATTTTAATTTATTAATTTTAATAAATTGATATAAATGTTAAGAAATCAGTTGGTGGCCACCATGGTGGCGACCATCACGCTGGCGATAGAGCTATACTCCATTGTCAAAGCCTCTTTGCAGGAGAAGGTGAGATCCCCTCTTCCATCGCTAGGTATGGGAGGAGTTGTTCAACTTCATCCTCAATGTCGAAAAATGTGAAATCCTCTTTTGATGACATCAGTTTCACAATTGATGTCATTAGAAGAAGATTTGACCTCCTTCGACGATACTAATTAAATTCGTATCATTGGAGGATGTCAAATCCTCCTCCAACGAATAATTTTAAACTTCTTATTATTTTCAATTTATTTTTCTTCATTTTATACTTTTAATAAATAAAAATTTTAATATTATATAAAACTTAGATACTTACGATGTCATTTTCTTTTGTCTTCTTTCATTGTTCAACATAATCACATCATATAAAGGTATTATATAAATGCATTTTCATTAATTTTTGTAAAAGTTGATTATTTTTAAATTAAGAATATCAAATACTAATTTAATTTCTTTGTCTCTCAGTGTGGTCAGCACTGGGTGTTTCCGAGCAGCGAGGCTTACACCCATTCGCATTAGTTCATCCAAAGTTCCTTACCCTTATGCACGAATTCTTGAATAAGCCATCTTCCTATCAAGGTTAAGGAGTCAACTGAGCATCTCAGCGGCGGGATTGGATACCCGGATCAGTAATTATTTATATTACAACAATCTCAAACATATGGTATTAATGAATTTAAATATTACTTAGTCAAACTTATTTTAGTTGTCTATTATATTAAAGCATGCAAATGAAACCTCCAAGAATTCAGAATTAAAATCTATAGTGAAAAACCTTTGAGGATTAAAGGCCAATAATTTGATATCACTATAAGTTTTAAAATAATTACTATCAACTGTTAAAACTAATTGGCTAGTATTTGGTTAATCATACTCTTAAAACTGTTATAGTTCTTAAAAGCAGCACGCATAGGTTTGATAAACTTTATGTTAATTGTTGTGAATTTACAAAATATCCACAATAAACATAAAAATAAAATATTTTAATTTGTATCTTGTGTAAATATAATTCTATATTATTACTGTTGAGAAATAAGTGCTTTTTTATTAAATTTATAAAAATAATTTAACCATATAAATGTTTCATTAAATCTCATAAAAAATTAATTTGTAATCATTTTATAAAAATAACTCTCACATGTTTATTAAAAGTGCTGTCAAATTTACTCAGATTATTAAATAATTATTTTGAAGTTTTCCCAAATAATTTTTTATGTCGAAATTATTAAACAATAAGATTTTAAATAAAATAAATGGGGCCCAAATAAGCAACTTCGAAAATTAATGATGAAAGTAGGTACATGCAGCATTAGCCGTGAAAAACAAACACAATTTCCTTATTAACTTGTAATTGACAAACATTAATAAAATTAAGAAGATATCTTGTGATTCTGCAAACCAAGAAGTTTACAAAATTTGTGGCAGTCAAAAGTATCAATGGAAAGCAAACAGGACTAATAATGGAACAAGCATTCTATTACTACGGTTTTCTTAATAAAGATATAAATTTTGAAAAAATATAAGATGTTAATTTAAATATATAAATAAACATTCATCCTTTAAGAAAATAAACATTATATTTTTGTTTTACATTTGTATCCATACAAATTCATTTTAATTTGTCTTGTGGTGTACACATTAACATTTTTCTACAAATATATAACTAATTAAATGGGCTATTTTTATACAGCCTTTTAATCTTTTCAATCCTTTTATTTAATAAATATTTAATTTATTTCAAAAATTATATTGCTCCCTATAGGTATGGTTGGCTTCGTGCCATTATATGCATGACTTTATATGATAGATGATTACTATACAAGATTTATATAATTAAGATAAATCTTTTTTTTTTTTTTTTGAAATTTGACACCGAACAAATTAAAAGTTTAATACAAATTATCGAGCTCAAATACCACTTATGAAATGCAGATATCTGCTCCCATAAACAAGAGACAATTATTTACATAATAAAAAAAGAAAACTAACCATACAAGTTATAAAGTGATAATCTTATGATATGTCACTAAATTATTATTGAGTTTGAAAAACATACACAAAAATATTAAAATAAATTTTAATGACATCTAAAAGTGTGAATTATCAAGTTTACCTTTCATTACTCTTCTTGTTGAAGCTCGCTCAAATGAAAAATGTGAGATAGTTCGCATAGAACAAATAGTTCGCATGAATTATCATGTGAATTCGTGTGAACAGGGTATTTTATTTTTGAAAAGGTTAAATAGTGTTTCATTGTGTTATTAAAACTCATTTTGGTAATTTAGTGCTATTTTTCAAATTACTTAATGGCACCTAAGAGTGTAAATTACTAAGTTTGTCATTTATTATTCTCCTTGTTGAAGTTTGCTCAAATGATAAATACAAAACAGTTTATGTGAACAAACAATTCGTATGAATAGATCAACTCATCTACTGAATCAGTTTCAATTAACTCATTGGAATGAGATAAAATCATTATTGGGATAAGTTGAGATAAATTAGTGAATGATGTTCGGTTGGACCAAACATGAGTTCGGATAAATTTTTTTTGTCCAAACCCATTCCTATCTTAACCAACAAACAAACTAGGCCTCACTGGATTACTATCACCATAAAAAATCTGATCTCAGCAATCATCATCATGACCCAGTTATTGTAGCTAGAGAGAGAGGAAGTAGATAGAAAAATATTCCCATTGTCGAATAAGAATGGAATAATAGAGGAAGGTGTGGATACATTGGAAGTTAGGATCTCATATTGGAATATTATAATTATATAAAAATGATGAAAGAATAACGTATAATATAATAAATGGACATAAGCATCAAGAACTGTGAGAGTGCATATGAAAATAAAATTGACAAGGGGTTGTTTTGTTAAAAGAAGAGGCATCAAATCAAGAGTTCTAATCCGTTTCTCTTTTGTTGGGTCATTTTCTCTGCTGATCATGCAGTTATTGCCTCTTATATATATGAAACGAAAGTGACAGCTCCAAACCCTAGAACAAAGAAAAGCAAAACAAAGCAAAGAAGAAGCTAAGGGTAGAGAGACCAAAGTTAAATGCGTGCTGTGCCTGTGCCCCCCAATAATACAAAAAGTAATTTGCACACAGAATGTGAACTGCACGTTAACCAGTGACTGCTAACCCCACCCCTATCATCTCTTTATACAAAAGTTTTAATGAGACCGGCTTACCTCATCCTCAATAAATTCGTCCAATAAGATTATAATAAGCATGCAATTACACATTCCAAGTCACTATCGTGATCGATAGTATTTTTGAAAAGTATGCGTACGTGTAATGGTATTATTAGATGGATATGAAAACATCATAATATGTGTATCCATCCAAGTATTTCTCCTCTCTCTCTCTCTCACACACACCTGACTTAGAGTCAAATCATTATAATTCATTCAGCCCCGATCCCTAAGAGATGAAGCATCCAATACTTCACGGGCTTAAAGTAGGAGTCTCTGCAAAAAGAGTCAATTTCATGATACCCTTTTGTTTTTTGTTTTTTGTTTTTTTTTTAACCATTATTTTGGCATATTCCTTTTTCAAAAACCTCCTATAATGTTGGTGTTGATGTTAAGCAGTGAGCACAATAGATCTAATAATATCATCATGTATTATCGATAGTTGTTGGGATTTATTTTTTTAATCCTTTCACTTTATTTTTGTTTTTAAATGCATTGTATTATCTTCAGTTAGTTTGAATTTAACGTAAAGATTGACTCAAAAGAAAATTGGAATCTATTTTTAAACTATTACGACAATACCCATTTTAACAGGAAATGAAAATTACTGTTAAACTTCGATTTTTCACTTTTTTTTTTTTTCAAGTGTGAGATTCAATTCAGAAAGTGTAATTCTTTATTATACTGTCATATTGAACCACACTTTTTCATATATTCTCTTAGCTGATTTATTTTCTTTTTTTTTTTTTTTTCAAAACCTCTTAGTTAATTTCCATTTACAATACATTACTTCTTTTTTTCTTTCTTTCATTCGATACTTCCTCTCAAGTGAGACAAAATTAGTTGGAGGTTTTCCATTTAAGTAAACAAAAACGAAGTGAAAACCACTGGAGTAAATGAGTCAAACGATACTATCACAACAATAAAAATCTTTTTTTAGGGTAAATTATGAAGAAAAATATGTTTGATTGATTGGAGAATACCACTTTCAGATGATATTTGTAAGAAAAAATCAATAATACATTATTCCCATGTCATTTCTGTTTCACTTCGCGCTTTTGTATAATGGTTACATGGCAACCCTGGCACCCACACTATCTACCACAACTCCCAATTAACTGAAACTGTCTAGCCAGTTTCCTCTTAACTACAGATACGTATCAATATAGCACAATTGGACATTGGTGGATCCGCACGGGAACTGGAACTTGCTTTGCTTGTACGTGACCATGATGTGTTTTGTTGTCCTGGACCTTTTGTTGTCCTGGAAATCAAAGGGGTGTGGGAAATAAATCTCCCATCCTGTTTATGCTGTTGCTTAGAGCAAGGATGGAAAAAAAATTTCTAAACCCGTGTGAGCCCGACGTTAAAGTCCCACTTGCATGGGGTTTGTGTCCACCCATTTGGTGGGTTTCACAAAATCCAAAACAAGTGGGATTCCATTTTTTTACTATTATATTTTTTAATTTTATTTATTTTTTATATTAAATGTATCTTAAATTTAATTATTTACTTTTTTGTGGCAAATTTAATTAATTACTTGTTTCAAAATAATTAAAAATAAAATAATTAATTACATAATTAATTTAATCAAGTATTCAATATAATCTCAATTGCACCAAACATATTATGGCACTAATTTAATTAAATTCAATCTCACCAAATCTTATCTTATTCATTTCTTTAATTTCATCTCATTCAACCTCGTGGACCAAGCGGGACCTTAAAGTGCTAAAGATAATGTTGTATGAGGTTCCACAAAATGTCCGAGTTCAGATATTACCTTACTCTTGATTTAAACTTTCATTACCTATAGTAACTGATTACTGCTAAATGTTATGATTCTAATTTCATGCCCAGATTAATTTGTCATGATCAATTGCATGTGAACGATCAATATTGTCATCGCCTTACCATGTTTTTGTTCCGAGTCAGTGGTTGTTTGAGTGATGGAGTTGTAGGTAGTTAATTATGGTGAGGTGGGCAGAGGTGAGTATGATGGTATGCTTCTTATTCTTATATCTATACCATTAAAGTTGTGAATTTGGAATGAATCATTCTCCCATAAATTCCAAATTAATTGTGCAATAGTTTAGAAACAATATAGTTTTAAAATTGATAAAGGTGAAAGTTTTGTAGAACTAGTGATTCTCTAAAATTAAATTTGAGGGTGCTTCTCATGAACTAGCCAACCTTAGTTGATTTCATTATATACAAAATTTTTATTTTTAAAAATGCATGTTATTGTAATGTTAATGAATTAATTAGTTAATGTTAGGATGAACCAAATTAAATAATATGATGTGTCCTGTAAGTCGTTATTTCTTTACAATGAGTTCCGAGAGCTTCAATTTATGATCTAAAATTATACATGGTTGAGTTCTTGAGAAGAAATGTACAGAGGCCTTTGTACACAGTTTTGATGGTTAACAACGACATATGTTTCTGTCCCCACAAGCATTAACCCTATTAATTACGATTTTTTTTTTTTTTTTTTAAACTAGCCCTTTTTGAAACTTATGTTTTTGTAACTGTCACAAGTTATAAATTTGATTTTTTTTAAGCACAAGTTTGATGTTTCTGGAAAAAAATCATCCCTCTCCCTTTTTAGATAGCAATTTAAAAAATAAATAAATAAAAGTAGTAAAAAAAAAAAACCTGCAGTGTCTTATAAAACAAAACAAGAAGAGATAGAGAATTTCGTATAAAGAAAGTTGGAGAAAGCAATAAACGGACTTCGGTGGGAGTGATGAAAATTTCAATGTCGATGAGACGGAAGCCAAAATAACAACCAAAACCGGAAACAAAATGCAAAAATGGTGGCCAAAACATTTGGATTGGGTAACAGGGGAGTTTTATTCCTTTTGTCAAGATGATTCTAACGGTAATTATGAGTTCAAAATCCATTTTTATATTTCCCTTCAAAGGCTTTTAAAAATTAGTGATGATAGTAGTTCATGGTCAAAGGATATAGTTCACATTTAAAGAAAAAAGTTTCATAGTTAACTATAATGGTTTATGGTAAAGAAATAAAGAAATAATTTACGGTTAAAGGAAATAGTTGTAGTGAAAGAAAATAACTCATGATTAAAAAAAAAAAAACCATTTTTTTTCAACTCCAAAGATAATTTTTTTAAGTGTGAAATCAAAGAATTAAAACAAAAAAATAAAAGATAAAAATAAGAATCCAACAAGAAGGCCTAAGAACAAGATTAATCTCTATAACTCTTGAAAATTGAGTATTTCCAAAAACTCTAATAAGATGAATGATGAGTGCAAGTCCAAGTCTTCAATGATGAGATTATTATTTTTGAAACTGATCAGCTGTGTATTTCTTCAACATTCAGAATACTTTGCACAATGCTCAGCTATCAGCAACTTTGATTTGTTTAAATAGATATATATACACATATATATTTATATATATATATGGGATTTCTAGAGAGAGAGTTAGATCCAAGAAAGAGAAAAGAAGATGCAAAGAGAAAAGAGAAAGATAGAAGAAGACTCAAAGTATTTGTCATGTTTTGTTGAGAATGCAGTTTAAAAAAATTGGTGCAATAGAAACTGAGCTTATTATTCTCAGGAAAAGAAAAAACTGAGCTTATCAAAGTTCTCTGAGGAGAAAAAAGGCATCAAAAATTCAAAAGAAGGGCTATTTCACTTTATTTTAGCATTAATTAATGACATCTTTTTGGTAAAATAAGAGATGTAGAGATAATATTTTGACATCAACTTTATACCAAATCAATATAGTTTAATTAATCCTTACGTATTAGACAAGATGTAGTATTTTTTTCCTAAAAACATGTAATATTAGTGAATTGAGACATAGTTGTACGCGACAAGTGATTAATTGATACTGGTTTCATAGTGTAGATGTTAATGAGAAATAATTTCACATTAGATCCCTTTTGGAGTTGTGCATTAATTGAAAGTGATTTAAGTTGGTAACAATTTCATTTCAATATATAAATGGGTGCAGATATTGCCACCCATCACACTTATTTATCAATCCAAACATTTATTAAATTCTATTATTACAAAAATATCGCTTAATAAAATTATTAATGGGTATATATATATTTTTTAATCTATATATTCATAGAACTTTTATATTATAAAAATATCCCTTAAAAAACATCTCAATACTTACAAATTCAATATTTAAAAATTAAATTATAAGAAAAATATAAAAAACAAAAACAAAAAACAAAAACAAAAACAAAAGGAAGCAGGCAAGCAAACAAACAAACAAAACCAAAAATTATGGGCTATTTCTAAACTGGTTCATTGACTGAGATAACACCGAGAGCCCCAAAATTGGTGAGGGGAGCTGTTGCAAGTGGAAACTCTGGGGATAATCACCACTCAACATTGCAGAAAACATTTAGAGTTGAAAAACGAAAAGCTGTGAAACATCTATCTCTCAGCAGAAGGAAATTAATATCACTGTAAAAGTAAAACAAAATGATATTAATGAAATAGTATTAAATGAAAGACAGAAGATGAATTTTCTGTTCACTGCTGTCAATTTTATTCACAAGGAAGAAGAAAACCCTGGAACTGGGGACTGCTACCACCCACCTCTTTGTCTGCCAGACGTGATATGTGACTTTCTGCCTCAATTATTCTCATCTTCCATATACAACATTAATTATCTCCTTTTTTTTTTTTTTTCCTATAAACATAATGCTTAATTGCTCATGTGTTGTAATTTCCATTGTACATAAAAATTTTTGCATTCAAATGTCAGAATAAACCAGTACGAATGATACGCACAATCTCAAAATCCGGCAGCAAATGCCAGCTGACATGAAAAATGTGTATTCTCTTAAAACATTTAGTCTCAATTTGAGATGAAAGGAAACACTTTCATGCTTAAGATAGAGAGTAGCTGAAATGGCGAATTCTACATTTCTCTTAAAAGTAGAAAAATTCCTTTAATGGCCTCGGAGAGTCCAAAGCTGAGATTCTAGATTTGATAGTTGTAAGTCTTGGATCTCCGGAATAGTAGGTTTGAATTTAAATTGTGACGCATAAAATTCTATCAGAGTTGGACATCAAATGGATGATAGTTACCCTTGGACAACTCTATCTATGGGAATGGTCTAGTCAGAATTCTCATAAATCAAGTTTGACTAAAACTGACTAACCGCTCGCAACTTGTTCATGAGCATTGATTACATATGATCTTGAGTTTTCTTAATTATGATTGAGTAATGAATCCAAGTTTGGTCCTCTACAATATGTATAAGGGATAATCCTATTCCCCCTATAATTTAATATAATAACCAAAATTCACCACTAATTTAAGAAATTATTAAAAATACCCTATTGTTTGATTAAATAAACAGAGTATCTCTTGTAGTTTAAAAAAAATATATCCAGAAAACTCTTATAGTTTAAGAAAATATCTAAAACACTCTTGATCATTTTTATCATTGTGCATATCAGTATTACATAAAGAGGTAAAATGAGATTTTTATTGAAAAAGAAGATACAAGTCAGCATACAAGTCAACATCAGCTTCCTAATCAATAGTAGAGCATGCAACATCAACATCTTGGACATAACAAAATCCATGTCAACAGAACATTAGACTTTACACCTCTTACAACTAGCAACCATCGAAGAACCGTTAGATTGTTTACCAGAATGACAATCCCTGATACATTTAATTGATCAACCAGCTAACTCTAGAATTTGTTAGAAGCCTATAGAAGAAATTTAGACAGTTTTGATTGATTGTTTTACAACCATTGATTTAATTGATTTTTGTTAGATGATAGAGAATTCTAGAATTCTTTTATGTATATAAATATTGTACAGCTCTAGAGCTAATGATTAAGAATTGCAAATCCTTCTTCCTCATTTTTATTTTAGTTCTTCATTATTCTAATCTTTTGTATTATTCATGGTTTCCTTTGCTGCATTTCTTCAAACAGATTTCATCAAATATATTGCTCCTTTATATGGTATCAGAGCCTGAATAAACCAACGTCTCATGATGGCATCTGATTCCTCTTCTTCCACTTAACCAACTAATTCTCAAGCTATAGCTTCAACCACTCTTACACCAGCTTTAGATTTTCAAGCACTTGTAAAAATTTTGAATTTTAATCTCCCTATTAAGCTTGACAGATCCAATTATGTTAATTGGAAAGCTCAAGTCATTATTGCCATTAGGGCACTTGAACTTGAGGATTATATTTCAGACTTTGTTGAGCCACCTTCTAAATTGATAGAAGTTCAAAATGGCACTATCTCTGAAATTATAGAGAATTCTCAATATCGAGTATGGAAAAGATTTGACCAACTACTTCTTTATTGGCTATTTTCCACTATAGGAGAGGGTGTAATTGGACAAGTCAATCATTCTAAAACTTCCCTCAAAGCCTAAAAAATTCTTGAAAAATTTTATGCTTAAATTTCCATGGTTAGAATCCTGTAATTGAAAAACCAGTTAGCTACAATGCAAAAAGACTCCCTATTAATCACAGATTACATGTTAAAAATCAAAAACTTATGAGGCACTCTTTTGGTAGTTGGTTGTGAAGTTCCTAAGCATAAGCTCATTATCAGTGCCTTGAATGGACTTGGGCATGACTGTGACCTAGTTGTTTATTTCTCATAATGTCAAATCTACAACTCTGTAAGAAGTACAATACACTTTAATGATGCATGAACAATTAATTGATCAGCTCAATGCAACTTCTCAAATCCATCTTGCTTCAGTTCCTTCTGCAAACTTTACTCATCAGTCTAACAATTCAGGTTCTAGAGGATGCAATCAAATTAGTGGTAGAGGATCACTTAGAGGAAGAGGAGGAAGAGGTAGATCTGGCAGATTCAACAATTAACGCATTTCCTGCTAATTTTGCCAAAAACTTGAACATGATGCTTTCAGATGCGACAAACGTTATGATTAAAATTGGCATGGAAGTTAACCATAGAAATCATAGCTTCAGTATACACCACAACTTCAGTACGCAAGCCAAGGAAGTAACTCGCAATAATATACTCAGTCCTTTAATGCTCAACATTCTACTATGATTGCTTCCTCAAAAATGGTCACAGATCAAGCATGGTATGTAGACTCTGGATCTACAAATCACATAACAACAGACATGAACAACCTGGCCATAAGTTTTGAGTACAAAGGGAAGGACAAAGTAGCTATTGAAAATGGTAATCTTTTACCTATCACTCATATTGGTAACTCTTTACTTGAAACACAAACCTCACCTGACAGATTAATATCATTGAAACATATAATCCTTGTGCCTAACATCACAAAGAATTTACTTAGCATTTCCAAAGTAACAAAAGAAAATGATCTGATAGCTGAGTTTTCTGTTAATTCTTGTGTGTTTAAGGACCAGTACACAGGAAAGATTCTATTGCAAGGGACTCTTAACGATGGCCTCTACAACCTTGACATCATTCAATCTGCCAGTTCTATCAATCAAACCATTCTTAAGTCTCTCTCAGCAAATAAACATCATAAAAAGAATCAAAGTGCCAATACCAGTTCAAGCTTAAATAAAACATGCACAAATAGGTCTCATTATAGTACTATTGTAGTTGCTAAAGTAAATGTTGATTCGTGGCATGCCAAACTAGGCCACCCTTTTTTGTCTATTCTGAAATCTATTCTTGAATCAATAAAATTTAATTTTAAGATTAATCCTATTTCTTTTTGTGACTCTTATAAAATAGAAAAGCTTCATAAATTACCATTTACTCAATATAACATCACTACCAGACATCCTCTTGAAATCATATACTCAGATTTATAGGGACCATCCCTTTATCCTTCAACATCTGATCATAAATACTACATCATCTTTATTGATGCCTGTACTAGATTCTCTTGGCTCTTTCCTTTAAAATTAAAATATGAAGCCTTTAAAACCTTCATTCAATTCAAAACCAATATTGAGTTGCAATTAAATGGAAAAATTAAAGACTTACATACTGATATGGGGGTGAATAGCAAGCATTTCTTCCTTACCTCACTAGCCAAAGCATTCAACGTAGGTTTAGTTGTCCATACACCCATTAACAAAATAGAATTTCAAAGCGGAAGCACAAGCATGTGGTAGAAACTTGATTGACACTCCTTGCTCATGCTAAACACCCTTTAACCTTTTGGGCTAAAGCATTCACTACTGTAGTTTTCCTTATAAACAATCCGCCCACCCGTGTCCTTAACGATCTTTCACCATTTGAAAAACTTTTCCACAAAAAACCAAATTATACCTTCTTCAAAACTTTTGGCTGCTCTTGCTTCCCTTACTTAAGATTTTACTCACAACATAAACTGAATTTTCACATTACTAAATGCCTTTTTCTCTAATACAGCCTCTTCTATAAGGGATAAAAATGCATGAGACTTGATGGCAAAACTTGTATATCCACCAAGCATGTAAAATTCAATAAGCTCGAGTTCTTTTATCAAGAGTTGTTTCTATCAAAACCAGTTATCAATCTACAACTAACCCTAAGCCTCCCTATTTCTATTCTCCAACTTCTTTCTCCTGGGTCCTCTATCATATCTTCCCCTTCACACAGTATCAGGCCATCCTCTAAGACAGTTGTTCCTTCAACAAAATCTTCTCCAATTATGCAACAACACAGCAGTCCTCAAACATCATCTAAATTACTAGCTGATCACTCATCATCAAGTATTGATCTCTTTATTGACCTTACCAATCATTCTTTACAACATCCATCACAAACATCTGTCCTTACTACTTTCATTCACCCCATGACCACCGGATCAAATAGTGGCATTTTCAAACCAAAGGCTCTAACCTCTTCCATTACTGCATCGTTTTCTCTTGAACCATCTTCTGTAACAGATGCTTTAACCACCAAGCATTGGTTCAATGCAATGATTGATGAATTCAAAGCCTTACAAGCAAACCACACTTAGGACCTTATACCCTTTACACCTGACATGAATATACTTGGATGTAAATGGGTTTTCCAGACTAAATTCAATCCAAATAGCACTATATCCAAACATAAAGCCAGACTTGTCGCAAAAGGCTTTCACCAAACACTCGAAATTGATTATCTAGGTACATATAACCCTGTAATAAAAGTCTCTACAATCCGAGTTGTATTCTCTCTTGCAATCACTCATGGCTGGCCAATTCAACAAGTTGACATAAATAATGTCTTCATTAATGGTGATCTCATTGAATTAGTTTTCATGCAGCAGCCTAAAGGCTTTGTCAATCACTCCCTTATTCATCATGTTTGCAAGCTCAATAAAGCAATATATGGACTTAAACAAGCCTTTCGAGTATGGTTCCATAAACTCAAGGATGCTTTGTTACAATTGGGGTTCATTAATTCAAAATCAGACACCTCCTTATTTTTTTACAGAGCTGGCTCTACTTTTACTTTGTTGTTTGTTTATGTTGATGACATTCTAATTAAAGGGAATTGTTCCAAGACTGTGCAATAGGTTATAGATCGCTTACATTCAACTTTTGCTCTAAAAACTATGGGAAAAGTTGATTATTTTCTTGGCTTTAAAGCCTATAAAGACTCTATTGATCTGTTTTTCTCCTGTAAACAATACCCCAAATTTTCCCTCTATGATAGTGATCTTTTTCCTGATTCCACTCCATATAGAAGTATCATTAGAGCTCTGCAGTACTCAACCAATATCAGACCAGATATCAGCTTTATAATAAATAAACTTAATTAATTCCTTGTTGCTCCTACACAGCAACACTAGCTTGCTTGTAAGAGAGTTCTACGATATTTAAAGGGCACTTCTTCTCTTGGTTTGTGGTTCAAACCTTCCTCATATCCTTTTCAATTATTTGGTTTTTGTGATGTTGATTGGGCAAGCTCAATTAATGATCGTAAATCCACTAGGGGAAGTTACATGTTTCTTAGAGACAATCGCATTTCTTAGAGCTCTAAGAAGCAAACAATGTTAGCTAAATCAAGCACTGAGGCTGAATATCGATCCCTCTCTCAAGCCTCCATTGAAATCATATGGATAACTTCTCTTCTTTCTAAGTTGGGCATCTCTCTCTCTCATAAACCAATCCTTTGATATGATAATAGTGGTGCTAGGTCTCTTGCTCTCATTCCTGTCTTCCATGCCCCCACCAAACATATTGAGGTTTATGTCCATTTTGTGCGAGATCGGATAGCTATTGGCTTGCTTAGAGTTAATTACATCAACACCGTAGACCAAATTGTAGATATCTTTACCAAGCCCTTATCCATTTATCATTTCCACAAAATTATTTCCAAGCTAAACCTGGCAAATATTCCTTGGTTTAGCTTGAGGGGGCATAAAAAAGAAGATACAAGTCAACATTAGCTTTATAATCAGTAGCAGAGCATGCAACATCAGCATCTTAGACATAATAGAATCCATGTCAGCAAAAAATTAGACTTTGCATCTCTCGCAACTTGCAACCATCAAAGAACCATTGGATTGTTTACTAAAATGATAGTCCTTTATGCACCTGATTGATCAGCCAGCTGGCTCTAGAATTTGTTAGAAGCCTATAAAAGAAATTTAGACAGTTTTGATTAATTATTTTACAACCATTGATTTAATTGATTTCTGTTAGATGATAGAGAATTCTAGAATTTTTTTATGTATATAGATATTGTACAGTTCTAGAGCTAATGATTAAGAAATGCAATTATTTTTATTTTAATTCTTCATTATTCTAAGTTTTCGTATTATTTATGATTTCCTTTGTTGCATTTCTTCAAACAGATTTCATCAAATATATTACTCCTTTATATTTACAAATTACAGAGGGATAAGTAGCGATTACGTCAAATAATAGAAGAAAAATTGGGATTTACTAATAGTTTAATTTTTATTTTTTTAAGTTCAAAGAGTTGTTGAAACTTAAATTTGGGTGTACTAATAGTTTAATTGGATACTTTTGGTAAATAAATGAATTTACTTTCATAAGGTTAATTTTTGTATTAGATTGAGCATTTATTGTAAAATTGAATTTAAAATTTTTAATGATGTATGTGTACTTGCAATTTGAGTGTATAAATCATCTTTTTGGGTGGCAATCTACACCCTTAAATAAAAAAAGTTAATTTCGTTAACATATGTAATTATAGGCGAATGGCACAAACAACCCTGACATTAGGTGAATTTACACATGTGCAAGGTTTAGAGGTAAATACACAAAAGTTATTGGAACTTTGAAGTTTTAAAAAAATACCCCATATCATTAGTTGGTCTTATTAACTTCTAATAGTTGAAGGCAATATGATCTTTTTGCCATTTCTTATGTAAGTTCCAAGACTTTTACAGTTAGCTTATTTCATGTCAAAATGCTTTTTATTTGTATTGATTAGTTTCACAGGTTTTGAGGTAAATGATTGACATCCAAAGAATGAAGATTCAATCTCAATAAGTCAAGACATAGAAGTTGATGGTTAGCATGGCTCAAAGATGGCTTAAAGATGCATGCTTTTGTTTGAGAAACATCAATTATGGTTTGACGTGCATTCATAGCATCATATATAGTGTTACTGATGTCATATGATCATGAGCATATTATGTATATTATTTATTTTCATATATTATTCCTATTGAGAGAACCTTAATTTGAGTGACAATTATTCTTACAGACTAGATTTCTTATATAAAAGCATTAATATTACATATAGTTCCTGTGGAATGTTTTGATCAAACAATCTGTTTGTATTGCATGCATATTTGAGTATGTGCATGTAGACAGATACAAAGCATAACAATAAAATCACTCTGAAAAAAATAAATAAATGTTAGGTTAAAACTTTCAAAATGACGTTAAAAAATATTTTTTCGATTAAAAAAAATTAAAAACACTAAACATATACTTTCTGCAACTAATTGAAATGAAAATTTATGTAGTATGAGCGTGTGCGCATCCTAATTCTTTGTGGTGACTATATTTAATTACAAGAAATAACAGTGCATTACAAAGATAATGTTGAAGAATCCAACTTTATGTCGTAGTGCAATGGGTTACAGAATTTAGGTTTCACGAAGCCTAGAAGTGCCTTTATTGTGAATAGGTTCAGTTTAATCACTTCAAACACCTGGTGTATCTCACTGTAAAAATGTGAACAGACATTTTTACAGGTTAAAGGCTCAATTAATCAAGGCCTTCATTTTAAACCCAATATGCGGTTGGATTTGATCAGGTTTTGTTATTTGGATTGGGCCTGTGATGATGTCGATGAACCATCCATTGTTGGCAATTGTGCTTTTCTTGGTGACAAAGGTGACAAACTAGTATCTTAGTCACCCCAGCAACAAGTAGCAGCACGCTCCAATACAGAATCAGAATATCGAGCCATATCTAGTTTAGCGATTGAAATTGCATGGTTCAAGTCCCCATTTGAAAAAGTTAAAGTTCCATTGTCTCGAGTTCTGGTGACTAGGTGTTATAATATGAGTGCATAAGCTTTGGTTGCGAATCCTAGGTTTCGTATATGTACTAAACATATTTAAGTTGATGTTCACTTTATTTGTAACGCAATGATTCGGAGTACGTTGGATGTTCGATGTGTTCCTTATTGAGACCAAATTGTCGATTGCATGACAAAGGCATTAACTTTCAGTCATTTTGATTATTGGAAATCCGAACTTGGCATGACAACAACACCAACTATCAAGAGGATCAGATACGAGAGAGCCCTGGGTAGGAAGGAAAAGCAGGACTCAAAAGGAAGGGTGATGATCAGGATGCAACCATTGTAACCAGCAAAAAACTCATAACCCAATCACAGTCTAAGTAACTAAGCAAAGACAAATTACTTAAACGCCATTGTTTAAAAAATTAAACTAATATAGATAAATTAAAATAAATAATTTAAAAAATTAAAAATAAGGTGGATCTCTACAATCTATCTGTGACATGAACGATGGAAATTTAACTAAAAAAGAAATGAAAATTAAAAGAAAAAGAATCATATTTTTTTGTAATTTTTTCAAAATAGAAAACACGAGTGAAGATCCTAACCATCCATCAAGTGGAGATTGCATCTGAGATCTTCATGCCCCATCTCCAAAGATGGATGGAATGTAAAAAATTCAAATCTAAAATCTATTTTATATTTGGATGGAATGTCAACTAAAATAAAATAAGGGGTAAAGTAAAAATATTTTCAAAATTAAAGGTAATTTAAAAAAAAAAAAAAGCGGTTGTTAACTAAATCAAAATTATTTAAAATAAATAATCTAATGGCTCATAATTAAGACACTAAATTTATTATATCAATACATATTAAAAAGCAAATATATATATATAAGATTAAATAAAACATAACACTTAATATATTTTATAAGTATACACGATAAAGATTTTGTTTTCACATGTTTTTGTCTTTAAAATATGAAAAAGGATCAACATACATATTAAGGTGTTAAAGTTAAAAGAAAAAATAATAATAATATGTGATTCTTATTTCAGTTTTCTGTCTTTGTTTACTTTTTCATTATTTTCATGACTATTCAATCTTTAGATTTAAAAACAGATAACCTCTTTTAGGATATGTTTGTTTTTCCACTTAACACACTATGGTACTTAATATGTCATATTAAATTATTTTATTTGATTTTTTTAGTGATAAAATCACCACATTATAAAAGTGAAAATTGTTCATTTTACCTTAATTAAAAAGTTATTGATTAAATTTTAGTTTTTCACTTTGAAAATTATCCTCTTAAATTTACATATTTTCAATTTTGCCTTCTCTCACACGCTTTAGCCATATTAACATTTTTTTATTTTGTTTTGTTTTTACTTTTCTCAAATTTACCTTCATTGTTCTACTACTACTATTACTATTGTTATAAATAAACAAGTATTATTATTTATATTCAATTTTCATTTAACTTCAACGAAAATAAGAAAAATGTAAATATATCATTTAGTTCTCCGTTACTATTAAATTTTCAACAATAATCAATAGAGTTCCATCTTCAAACACCGAAACAAATATAACCTTAGTATCCTAATTACCAAATCAAATCTAAATCACTTTATCACACACTTTCTTCTTAATATACTATATTAAAACAGTAAAAAATAATAATAATTTGATAATCAGGAATATATAGTTTGAAAATAAAGTTTGACATTTTAGCATTAATATAAGAGCGCACTTGATAACCGAGATTATTGGTGGGATTGGGAAAAAAATTTTCGCATCCCACCATATCCTACATTTGGGCTTGGGAAGGGAAGAGATATTTCCCTTCCTAGGTCCACCTCTATTTCGTGTTGGCAAGAAATGTCTTGGCAAGAATCCCATCTCTCTCTCTCCATTTCCTTTTCCCACCAAATTTTTCTCCTTTTTCTTCTCTCACTAGTTAATATCTCTCTCTTTTTACCTTCTTCTTTCAACCCTCTCTCTCTTTTTCTCTCACCATGGTCTTCTTTAATTTCTTCAACCTTTTTCAATTTTGTTTTTGATGATAATGGTGCCAATTGAATCATATGGGTTCGATTGAAACCCAGATAAAAATCATTTGGGTTCCAATCGAACCCTTCTTCATCTAGGTTCAATGAACCCAGATGAAGAATTAATTCATTTGAGTTCCTTAAAGCCAGATGAAAGTCATATGGGTTTGTTGAACCCAAATGAATCCTATTTTTTTATGATTGATGTTGTGGGACAATGTCTGGTTGATGATGTTGGTTGTTGTGCAAAATCGCAAGTGAACGAGCCGAACAAGTAATAAAGTAATGAGAAAAGTATCGTCCCACGAGGATTGTTGTTAATTAATGCCCAAAATTAAAATAACTCAACTTTTATTTGGTAGATGAAATTTGAGTGAATGAGTTGATAACTATGATTAAATTTAATTTGCAATTGAAAATAAATGAAAATTAATTCAATGAATAAAAACTCTAAGATTATGATTTCACCATAACTAATCTGTTCCTCTCCTTTGTTCTTTTTAACAAAAATTAACTATCCAGTTGCTAGTCGAGATTCCCTGAATTATTCACATAGCCCCTCCCGAGGTCTAAGGAAAATACCCTATAAAGATTAACTGCTATGTTCCCATGCAAGTCAAAACATTAAAGGATTCATTAAGATTTATGGATCTCTTTTATAGACTACACAAACCATGCAGGTATATTCCTATCCTACATGTAATTTATGACATTAAATACAATGAACTAGACACATAAATCAGCTTCCGCTATCATTATGATTAACAATTCAACTAAATAGTGGCCAATTATTTAGAAGCATTAAGAACAATATTAAATGTATCAACCAAGATAGAAAATCATTAATTGAATTGAACAAAGGTTTGGAACATCAAAGTTAGGCTACATCATAACCTTAGAAAACAAATCTACTCCATAATAGAATTTACAAAAACTAGAAAATTAAACATAACAAGAGATAGGTAAACTTAGTGGATTGAAGCTTCACCGTAGAATTTCTTCCTCTGCTTTGCTCCTCCTCTCCAAGCTCTCTCTCTCTTTCTCTAAACTACTTATTGTTTTGGTTTGTGATGGAATGCTTAGAATGGTGATTCTAAGGCCTATTTATAGGCCAAATTCACCTCCAATTACATCATCGATTGCATCATCGTTTCCTGATTTTCCACCATTTTGCATCATCGCTTACATCATCTTTCACCTACCCCATTCAAAGTCAACTTTCAAATTGCATCATTGCTTACATCATCGTTCACCTACCTCATTCAAAGTCAACTTTAATATTACATCATTGCTTACATCATAATTTTGATTACATCATTCCTTACATAAGCATGACATAATATTTATTTCTAGAATACTCGATCTTTAAATTGCGATAATCTTTTTGATGCGATTTCTGATTCGAGTAATTCTTGAGGCGATGAACTGCTTCGAATGAAATTCATGATCTTGTCTCGAGCGAAAGCATTTGGTGGGGTCCACATACGATTTTCACAAACTTTATTCTGAAAATGAAAAATACAAAATGATGAAATAATGTACTTAATAATAATAAAAACATCAAGAATTAAACAAGAATTCAAGTTTAAAAAGATAAGATAACTCTATAAAAATAGAGTTATCATTGGTCATGTTCATTTGGGTGTGATAATGTCTAGTTGATGATGTTGCTTTAATGATTGATGATTGATGTTATGGGAGATTGAAGTTCATCTGGGATCGACGAATCCAAATGAAGACTCTAGGGTTGAAGACGTAAAGATCCAATCCCAGGTTGGATTGACCGTCCATCCATCTAGATGGATGGTGGAAATTCAATCTGGTGGATCTTCACTTTTTTTTTTTATCCATTATTTTTCCAAACCTTTAAAAAAAAATTAAATTTTAATTTTAAGTTATGTTATATAATAAAATATTTAAATTAATTTTATTCCACTCTGATTCCAACCTACACCAAATGCATTTATAAAAGTTGATTTGTAGTTTAGTCTCTAACTCATTACATAAACATTTGATTTGATCTTCTAAATCCATTTTTTGTGGTTGGTGTTTGACTTTGATCATTGGCAAAGTCACCATCCAAATGAAGCTCCTTATCATCATATTGGATGAATAGTTCATCATCAATTAATATTTTTCGAAGAAAATTGTGCAATGCTATGCATGCTATCACAATATTTATCTGCGTGCCAAATGAGTACGGTGTCATCCTTTTTAATATTGGAAAATGTGTCTTTAACACACTGAAAGTAGGTTCAATAATATTCCTTCATCTAGAATAGTAATACCTCTAGCTCTACCGACACTACGAAAAATCATTCATCCAATAATGGATATGGTGAAATGGTGCCATTAATCCTTTTGTATGTGTATATGCACCATCGACCAAATAATATTGTTATGAAAAAAGAACAATTAAAGAAAAATTAATTTAATTAAATAGCATAATATATGTATACTACGAGAATATAAAAATACATAAGAATAATCTAAATGAATTTTATTACCATACGAAGGCATGAGAAAATTATGACTTGGGTTACAAATGATTTCAGACAAGACCCTTGAATTATGTGTTATCCCTTCCCATCCCACAACAAAATATTTAAAAATCATGTTGGAGTCACAAATTGTCTTGAGGTTTTGGAAATATTGCCCTCTCCCTTGAGCCCTATATGGTACTTGTTGATCAAATGGAATACATGCATGAATTAAAGTTCCATTAATGGCACCAACAAACCCCTATATAATTATTGTAATAAAAACTAAATTGTGTTTCAATTACAGTTTTACTAATAATAATAAATAAAGAAAATGTACCTTGAGAATTTATCTTAAATAATGATTAGCTATGTCGTTATTGTTGTCATCAAATGATAGAGGAGTTATCATTTCCTTGAAAAATTTCATCATGACAATTGAAACCTCACGAAAGAAATTATGCACGGTTTGACCCAAGTGTTGGAATCTATTTCTTATAAGGCGACTATGAAGTTATGGCTTATAGTTATGAAGAACATTATCATTGTCTCTTCAACATTTGCAAATTTACTAATAAAAAGCCACTCTTTTCTTTGATATAATTTACATAAATATACAAAATTATTCTTCTCCATCCTCATTAATTCACAATATGTAGTAGATGAATAATTTAAGAGTTCTTGAACAAAAGATGAAACTATTAATGACATACTAGAGACAGGTACCCTATTATATGGTCCATTTATGAAACCTGACAATAACATAATCAAACATTTTTGTAGAACCCTTTTAGCTTCTCCTTTAACCTTTAAATTCGTATCTATCATCTTTACTTGATGACAATGAATTAGAACTACCTAAGTGAGAATGAGAAACAATCTATCATTGATGTTCCATTATTATGGCTTTTCTCCGATACACTTTCCATCTTGCTAATTCCTTCATGTGTTTGTTCAATTTTTCCTTTCTTTTGTTTCTTCTCATTGCATCTCTCACAAGTTGACTTGTAGTGCCCGAGTCACATCAGCTGTGGAAACAGTTTCATTAATGCTACTAACATCATCAGAATTGGGTTGCAATAATTCACTCGCCGAAACATATCTCAAAACATCATTCAAGACAGACTGGCCCTTGTCTGGTGGAGCTATCAACTTTTCTTTTCTTTTGTTTCTTCCCAGTGTCGTTCTCCCCCAGTTTACTTGCGGTGCATGAGTAACATCAGCTGCGGAAGCAGTTTCATTAATGCTATTAACAGCATCAGAATTGATTTGCAAAAATTCACTCTCCTCAACATATCTAAAAACATCATCCAAGACAAGGTGTGGAGCTAGAAAGAATGATTGTGTAAATTTCTTTCTCACGTTTTCCTTTCCAGTCAAGCCCCCAGTTACTAAAACAATCACCCCTTTCTCATATGACTCCTGTGCATCTGCGGTTTTTATCTCTGCTGTGTAGTCTTCGTATTTCAAAGACAAGATCTTGTCATTGATTGCCTGCTCCAACGTGGACAATGAAATTTGTCAATCAATTTATGTTACAAAAAGGTACAATACATAACTTAATCCAATTTTACATTATAACTTGCAATTATCCTAACTATCGAAGTTTTCAGATCAAACAATTGAAATTCAATTCTAAATTAACTATCCACGGGCTGCTCTGAGGACCAGGACCACTAGCAGATCCTTAGGAGCCACTATTATGATCATCAAAATGATAATCCATATTCAAATTTAAAGAAATTTCTAGAGCGGACCCTACAACGATCTAATTATTTGAGGTGGGGCACTTTATATATGTTGGGCTATTGCTGAACAATATAAAATTATCAATAACCATTAGGACTATCCTGATCAGGTTTCAAAACACAAAAATAAGTTACCATGTTCTTTCAGATTTGAGCGAAAAGAAAACGGTAACAACATGAGACTCATGTATTGAACTCCATTTATTACTTTTTGTGCATATTTTCATGGCATTTTATGGACAAACGATGAGGAAGCTTGCATTTTCCAGAAAAAGTAGACAACACTCCATCAGTCTTCAGGTAATTTTGATTAACATAATTGAACAAGTACAAGATTGAATTTATGCTTCAGAATTGGCAAATCAATTCTCATCCTTGTAGTGCACATCATTTATAGAGATCAAAACCTCCAATACTTAAAATCCTAATTTTCGTTCTCATTGACTTATGTATAACTCTATGGAATAAATACATTTAATGCTTCTCATGCCCTTTCCTTATGCAATACAACTAATACACACTGATCACAAGATTGACCATTATAATTTATAGGTCACCTTTTTGAATGAAACACCACCTTAAAACATTTAAATCAAATGACCTGGCTTAATCTTACAGAAATGGGGGCAATTAACAAGTATCAGCAAGTTCTTAACAGCAACGATATTCCATGTACCAAATGGACGAAGTTCCATGCAAAGTTGACACAGTATCCCACAGAAGATAAAAAGTTTCCATTCCTTCTAACATAAAATTAATGTGCATTGTCAAACTTACTTGCATAATTGTCACAATTGTCATACCACCATTGCCGTCTAGACGGCCTAGCAAACTAAAATCATGGTAAAATCTGTGCACCAACCCAGTGGACTGAAGCAGAATATGGTAATATTGAAACACAAAGGCATTGCCAACAACTTGGGCACTGGGAGCTAGACTGCCTCCTTGCGTTTCTCTTCTTCGTCTCCTCGTCTCTGGGACCACCTTCCTCCACTCAATGGTGGCGGCGGAATACAACAAAGATGCAGAGGTAAAGAATGATTAGAAGATGATGGGAGAGAGAATCAAACCATAATCCGAGGCAAAATAGGGAAGTGAAGTGAAGTGAATTTGAGGGAGTACAGAGACAGATGAACTGAGATGATGGGAGATGACTTCGCTGCTGCCGGGTCGTTAACTTTAAACCTCCTTAAAAACTACAAGCAATGAAAGCGCTCGAAGACGAATGCATTTCTACTCTTCAATAAAAAATTTAACAAGCGTTTATTCCACACTTAGATAACATTCAACAATAACAATTTTTTTATTGGCTAAGGAATTCCATAATTGGAGTGAAGTTGGTGACTTTTATTTATTAAAAAAAAAAAAAAAAAGCATCAGACTTGCTAGCTAAGGAACGCTGTAATTGAAGCGAAGTTGCTGACTTTTAAAAGAAGTATCAGACTTGTACAATGAATGTGGAAGACCTCAACATGCATCAGATGCTCCGCAGGGATATGATTTCTATAGAACGTTATTTTTATTGTCACTGTTTTACTTTTTATTAAAAAAATCGATTTACTTTATTAGTTTATTAAATAAAAAATGACGGTGATTGGAATGGTACCGGTGATTTTGTATATTAAAATTTTATATATATTCAGATATTTCTATTAGTACCGGTTCTATTTATAATAATAACTTATATTTCTAATATCAGTTTTCATGGACTTTTTCAATCTTATGAATGATTCTGTAAAAGTTACATTTGTTTTTTTTTTTTTTACATTTTTTCACTTAGAATCGAGATGATCGCCTTGTCTCGCCTTGCCAAGGTTCCACAGCCTCAGCTTACCTGTTGCCATTTAAAACATTGAATTACCACCATTGCTATCTGGACAGCTTGGCAAACTAGAATCCTGGTAAAATCTGTGCACCAACCCAGGAGACTGATGAAGAATATGATAATATTGTTCCACAAAGGCATTGCCAACAACTTGGGCACTGGGAGGTGGACTGCCTTCTTGCGTTGCCATCTATACATCAATTTATCAAGACAAATTGTAAACAAAAACATATGGTTGAAGAGCTATGAAAAAAGTAGTTAACTAAGCGCTACTAAATCTTACAAGGAATAACAAGTTCCAATTTTCAAAACGATTAGGAAAACTCCCACTCAACAAAAAAGAATATATGGGAATAAAGAAAAGCTACAGATCATCCAAAAAAATAATAATAACTAGGAAACTAAGGCATAACCACAACCTGTGACAACCAAATACATTAAAAAGGAAGTTTCTAAGTAAGAGACCAGGTGCCATATTACTAGCCTGTATAGTACATGGGTGGCTGAAGGGATTTCGATTTTAAGCTCTTGACTCAGCTTGGGAAATTCGAAGTCGAGATGGTAGTAATAGTAAAACCAATAATGCATTATCCACGTTCCACGTACGCTACACAAGGACTCTTGAAACACATTAGTACTAGTAGTATCAATCAAAGAACAAAGTGTCACAGCACTATCTTTATAATAATCTAAAGCTATATTTGGAACATAAGATTTGATGTAAGTTTGTGATCCAAAATATCTCAAATTCTCAAATGCTACGTTTTAAAATGCCAACTTAGAAATGAAAATACAATCTCATCTTCATTTCAATCTCATTGTCATGAGAATACTCATTCTCAAACTCCACCATGAGATTCAATAAGATGAGATTCAAGTTTATTAATTTTTTTTCTTTCTTTCCATTAATTACAATGCATTATTCTTTTTCTTTCTTCTACCAACCCTATTAATCTTTATTTACTCATATTTTAAAATAGACCAAATTACAATTTACCTTATCGATTTAAAAATAATTACAAGTGCAATCCAAATTTGCCGTTAATTACATTTTAACCTACTATTGTTATGCACTCTCTATTAGACTTAACTGAGGCGTGACAAAATTGTCTTTTGATCTTATTTTTAATTTTCTGTTAAAATAAATTTTAAAAATTTTAAAATAAATTAAATAAAAATTTGAAAAAAAAAAAAAAAAGATTCATATTGGATCTCCACAACCAAAAAAAAGAAAAATGAAATGAAAAAATCAACTTCAACTGAAAAACGCCTAAAGAACAACTTGAAAAATGTCTTGCATTTCCTCGTTTGGTGATTTGGTTTCATGCCGCCATTGCCAGAACCGACCTCAGATCATGCTGCTCCTCCGTCTCCTTACAATTACACAACCTCTATGCACTCCACTATGTAGAATCTAGGTTTCCACAGGAAACCTAGAATCACCTACAATCATCCAAACATCATCAATCATTTGCAATCAACACCTCAACACCCAAACTTCAATATAAACATCACCTCTAAACACCTAAAACTTAACAATTGCACCAAACAACAAACCAAATTCATCCAAAAGATAATTGAAAAAATCCATAAATGTAAGCAGCCTCTCTTCATTGTTTGATGATAAGGGAAAATAGAGGCCATCTGAAGCTGGCCTTACTCCATACCCACCAATCGCCAGACACTACCAATCGAACACCCAACACCTCTATACAACACCATCTAATATAATCGAAACCCACAAACATAGCCTTTTTCATCATGAACCAAAATCCAAACCTATCCAAATCCTATCAACCACCACACTAACCACAAACCCAATTCAAATCAAATCGAAATTGTAACACTCCTTCCCCATCCATATAAGGATCGAGGTGAGGGATGTTACCTTTTTACTTTTTCAATTTTCATTTATTAAATTTATTTGAAGAAAAACAACATCAATTTAGTTTTTATCGAAAATCCAGCAGAATTTCCTCTGTTTTTTAGAAAACCTAAAATTTAAACCTACAAAGAAAACACACTTCTAAACAAATTTATTTCTCAACTTCCTTTTCGGACCTCTCATCTATTTCCAAATCATTTCGACACACAAAACATATTATGTTAAATATTTCTTTTAATATTTCATAAATTTATAGAAATAACACCATTTAAAACTTTTTCAACAAATAATTTACATTATTTACAACAAGTGATAAACTTTTAATGCAAATTTATTTACGAACTTTACAACGTCAGAGAAATGCACACAACATGGTGGTGTCCAAAATCTGATACTCATGTGACACAAAATGATGATTACTAAAATGATGAAGGCGGATGTGACTTGAGAGAAACTGTGGCTACTCTGTATTCTTCTTTACTTCAAGCCCTACTAAACTACCTGCGCGCAATAAATCCAACGAGCTAAATCTTTCAACTTAGTAAGTGTATGCATATAATATTGAAATCACATTTATTTACAAAATACAATCATAAATTAAAACAATATGCACAATAACAATCCATTCACCGAAAAACACACTCTTTACACAATTTCACAAAATGCAATATAATCATATGACTTTCCAACATTTCGTCGTAAACACAATTATGATCTAACCCATACAAAATCAACTATCGAATAAATTTACAAAATTTTCTTTGTTCAATTTATTAGAGTAGAATTTTATATTTTTTTCAATTTACAAATTTGACCCCTCGAAATTTTAAAATTCTAATTCAACCCCTTTACTTTTAAAAATCTCATTTCGACCCCTCAGACAATAAATATTCATAACCTAACCTCTTCTCTCATTTTTTATTCCATCTTAGCCCCAAAACTAACTACTTTACTACATTTATGTCATCCATTAAATTTTATTTTAATCCCACTTAGAAATTATTGCCATAATTAATAAATACTGACTTTGCAATTTATTTCCTATCATGAATGCACCAAAAATAATATTTTAATTTGATTTCATGCACTATAATACTCTAATATATATATATATATATATATATATATTCCTAAAAATCCTAGAAAATTTTAATTTTGGGACATTACAGAAATAGAGAAAGAAAAGTGAGAGAAAGAGAGTAGCGAAAGAAGAGTGTAACACCCCAAAATTTTCTACGATATGTTTTTAGGAATATATGTATATATATATATATATATATATAGTTGAGTATTGAATTTTATTTCAATGAGTGGCACAAATATAATAAAGTAGTTAGTTTTGGGGCTAAGATGGAATAAGAAATGAGAAAAAAGGTCAAGTTATGAATATTTATTGTCTGAGGGGTCTAAACGAGATTTTTAAAAAGTATAGGGGTCGAATTAGAATTTTAAATTTTTGAGGGGTCAAATTGTAAATTAACAAAATAAAAATAATATATAAAGATGAATAGTATCAACACTATTCATCTTCTTCTTTCTTCGCCCGATTCCTCCCCTATCAACAATTTTTTTTGTTTTTTTAATTTTATTTTTCTATTTCTCTATTTCTTTTGCTTTTAATCACCATTTTAACCATTTTTCTAACCAAAACACCTAGATCTAACCTCATTCAAACCATTAGATGCTTAGATCTGAACTTAAAAACTTTCTAATGAGGTGCAAATTCGGGTAAGTCAATTATTTTTCATTAGAGAGCTTAAAATTATGTAAAAATTCATGTAGAAGCATATTAGAACATTTAGGAAACATCAATACCATCATATGATAGCTTAATCTCCTCTCAAGCATAATTTTTTTTTTTTTCAATTTTTAAAATCCTAGGTCAAGAGGTGCGTGAATCTGGTCCAAGAAATTTAAATTGAAGACTTTAGGGATCATTTGGAAACTTATAGAAGCTAGTGGAAAACCCGAAAAGGTTGATGTACTCGTATTTACAAAATTTATGTTTATTAGTTTCGAATTTAATGTATAAATGGTTTTGAAAATTAGTTATTTTGTTTGTTTGAGATATTAAATAGTTTTGGGTGTTAATTATATGCTATTTGATTAATTTATTTGATGACAAATGATTTCGAAACACTTTTCCGAAAATAAAATCCTCCTATAGCCGAATTTGATGTGTAAAATGTTCTATGGGTATTTTCGTCATTCCACTTCTCTTGACGTGTTAATTATGTGATGTTTTGGTGGTATGTTTGATGAATTTAAAATTTAAGATGAAAAATTTAAGAATGTCCTCTTTTGGAATCGACTTAAAACATGAGAAAAGATATGATAATTTTATTAAGATGTAATAGTACAACTAGGGGCGAAATGGTCATTTGAAATGACCACGAGTGGTACCCGGAAGAATCTAGAATAATAGATTTAAATATGAAATAAAAAGTTTACGCGATTAAAGTTTTGTTAAAAATTTAAATATTTTGTAATTTTGAAAAAATTTAAAGGGCCCTAGTAAAACTAGTCACGTGTAGGTGAGAATTGGTAGTTGGCTAGCCAATAAAGTAATCATTAGTAGTACTACACTGTTACGATTGATCACAGACGTTGTATGATGGACCCCAAGAGGCACCGAGTGCCCAGTCCTGAAATGAAAACAGATTGTGATATGCGACCCGGTGGATAGTCACCGATCGGTCGATGCCGGGGTCGCTGTTTATTCTGGCGGGTAGCCACCAAATGGTCGATGCTAAGAGACCCGTTGCCGATCCATGATATCGTGATAGACTTTACGAAAGGCTCTAATAAATTGAATAAAGAAAGTTTTGTAAATTTATTCGATAATTGATTTTGTAAGAATTAGATTGTAATTGTGCTTGCAACAAAATGTGTTGGAAAGTCACATGATTATGTTTTATTTTGTGAAATTGTGTACCATGTGTTTTTATCGATAAATAAATTGTGATCGTGTATATTGTTTTAATTTGTGCTCGTATTTTTGAAAATAAATATGATTTCAATATTATATGAGTACACCCACTAAATTGAAAGACTTAGCGCGTTGGATTTACCACGCGCGGGTAATTGAGTAGGGCTTGAAATAAAGACGAAGATAAAATAGCTGTAGCTTCTCTCAACTCACATCCGCCTCATCATTTTGGTAATCACCATTTTTGTGTTGCAGGAGTATCATATTTTGGTCACCACCATGTCGTGTGCATTTCGTTAGCATTGTAAATTTCGTAAAACAAATTTGTATTTAAAGTTTATCACTTGTGGTAAATTCTGTAAATTATCCGCTGAAAAAAGTTTTATATGGTGTTATTTTTGTAAAATGTTTAAATGTTAAAAGAAATATTTATTATCAAATGTTTGTGTGTTAAAATGAGTTAGAAACGGACGAGAGGTCCGAAACATGAAGTTGATAAATGAATTGGTTTAGAAGTGTGTTTTCTCTACAGATTTAAATTTTGAATTTTCAAAAAAACAGAAGAAACTCTGCCGAAATTTCATTAAAATACAATCAAATTTTTTTAAAACGAAATTTTTATAAAAATAATTTTGAAATAAAAAAAAAAAAGAATAACATCCCACGCCTCGATCCTCGCACGGACGAGAACGTTGGGGGTAAAAGGGCGTTACAAAGAGAGAGATGAGAGAGAGAGGCTTTAGTAGTCCTTTACAGCGTAGATAAAGGAAGAGAGGTGATGAGACATATCGGTGAAAGGAAGAAAAGAAACATCAATGAAGAAAGACGAAGGCATTAATAAAGGAATGAGAGACGGGGAAAGAGAGAAAAGGCTGAAGGTATAGAGAGAGAGAAAGATGGTAGCCACTAGTGGATGATAAATTTAAGAGAAGAAGAAGAAAAGAAGAAACAAAAGAGAAGAAGAAGAAGAAAAAAAAGAATATAAGAGACAAGGAAAGAGAGAGAGGGGCTGAAGGTATAGAGAGAAAGAGATGGTGGCCACTAGTGGATGACAAATTTAAGAGAGGAAGAAGAAGAAAAGCAAAAGAGAAGAAGAAGAAGAATATGAGAGAGAGTGTGTGTGTGTGTGTGTGTGTGTGAGAGATTCAGACAGTCTTTTTTTTGTTTTTTCTTTTTCAATTATTTTTTAAATTTAGGTTTTTCTTTTTTTTTTTAATCAAATTAATCTCTATCTTAGGATGAATGATACAAATCTGATAAAAAAAGTTTATTTAAATTTTGAATTTTTTTCGAATTAATCTCCACCATTCATTATAAGATGGACAGTAGAGATTTGATGAAAAAAATTATTTAATTTTTTATTTTTAATTATTTTTTAAATTTCTTTTTGAAAATTAATTAAAAGATGAGAGCATTTCGATCTTTTTGTCAATCCACAATTAATTCTAACGAAATTTCCTAACAGCAGAGGAGATTATTATAATTAATACCAAAAGTTGACTTCACCTATAATTATTTTCAAACCAATAGAATAAATTATAATTTGCTCTTTAAAATAAAATAATTCTAAAATATTTATATATATTTTTAGAAAAATTATTTATAAGTTAGGTTATATAATAAAATATTTAAATTAATTTTATTCCAATATAATCTCAATCAATATTTTAGTATTTAAAATTAATCTTTATATTAAAATTAATAAAATATTTTTTGTCTTTTTTTAGATTTTTTTATAAAATTAATTTTAAGTACATAATAAAATATTTATTAATTTTATTTCAATCCTCTTTCAACCTACACCAAACACGATATAATATAATTGTAATTCAATCACAAGTTTAATCAAACATAGGACAATGGAATCCAATCCATTTCATTACAATCCAATTTAATCCAATATCATGTGTCAAACATAGTCTAAATTTTGGACAAAGATAAAAACAAACTCAATCAGCTTTATATACTCAAAAAATAGCAAAATATAGAGATAATAGAAAACCCAAAAACAAAAAATCATCACTCGACTACAAAAATCAGCTATCATGAATAGCAAAGCAGATAAAATAGATATACATAAAATAAAAAAAAAATGCAACATACCTAGAAACAAAAACTAACTAACCCTAATTCGAAAAATGCATAAAAACCCAAAAAAAAAAAACCCTAAAGCAAGAAAATAAAAACTATATATATGTAAAGGCAAAAGTAGATAATACATATACTCAAAAAATAGCAAAATATAGAGATAATAGAAAACCCAGAAACAAAAGATCATCACTCGACTACAAAAATCAGCTATCATGAATAGCAAAGCAAATAAAATGGATATACATAAAAAAAAAAAAAAAATGTAACATACCTAGAAACAAAAACTAACTAACCCTAATTCGAAAAATGCATAAAAACCCAAAAAAAACCCTAAAGCAAGAAAATAAAAACTATATATATATATATATATATATATATATGCAAAGGCAAAAGTAGATAGTATGTGGAAAAGTAGGGTTGATTCGAAACATTACAATGTGATTAATATGAGGCAAAAAAGTGTTGATCAAGTGAAAGAAAGAAACAAGGAAATGAAGAGAAAGAAATACCTACGGTTGGGTATGTTGAACAAGAAAGAGAGAGAGAGAGACTGTAGGAGAAAAAAAGCAGGGATAGTATGACATTGATTTTGAAAATCGTTTTTCATTTGCAAAAACAAAAAAGACTTAAAAATGTGTTTGGCAATCGTTTTCAAAAACATGTTTTCGAAAATGAAAAAAATGTTTTCAAAAGTTTGGTCATGGGAGTGGAAAACGATTTTTTTTTTTCTGTTTTCCATCGTTTTAAAAAATGATCCAACTGGATTGTTTAAAAAAAAAAACCAAAAAAAAAAATGATAGAAAAACATAAACATCGTCACCGACCATCAGCCACAAATCAACCACAAAAATGATCTGGTTGAACCAGATTGAAACAACTAGATCAGTACTAGTTCAACCACAAAAAATCAAAAGTCACAACTTAAATAGATGAGAGAGAGCAAAATGTGAAGATGAGAGAAAGAGCACCAAAACACAAACCAAAAAGCAGTCATCATAGATGGAGACTCTGGTGGAGTATCACCAACAGCGCGAAGAAGAAAACCTAGAAGAAAAAGACGACGATGACGAAGATAAAGAAAGAGACTCTAGCTGTGCATCACCGAAGTTGTGAAGTGGGCGGGATGCGACAAAGGTGATAATGGAGACATGTTCTGGTGAGGGAACAGTGAGAGAGAGTTGTTAGGTAAGAGAGAGAGCAGTCGGGTAAGGGAGAGAGAGAGATCTATGGAGAAGATAAGGTGATAGAGATTGGAGAGAGAAAGTATGGTGAGGTGAGAGAAAAGTCAAGACTCAAAAGTATTATTGTTATTTTTTATTATTTTTCGTTTCCTAAAATTGTACCAAACACATTTTATCATTTTTCGTTTTCAAAATGAATTTGAAAAAATACTATCAAATGCATTACTGTTTGAAAACATGTTTTCAAAAACATGTTTTTTATTTTTAAAGATAATTTTCAAAAACATCATTTTAAAAACATATCCAAACGCACACTAAGCTTCCAAACAAAAGTAATTGAGAGACCAAAAAGCATAATGAGATACTAAGAAAATAAATATATACACTCTACATTTTATTATTATTATTATTATTTAAATATTCTAACTCGATCAACAGCACTGCACAGAAATGTCATTTGGCTTTGGTTTGGGTTTGGCATGGTTTGC
The DNA here is from genome assembly GCA_022984855.1 of Dimocarpus longan. NCBI lineage: Eukaryota > Viridiplantae > Streptophyta > Magnoliopsida > Sapindales > Sapindaceae > Dimocarpus > Dimocarpus longan. Next base: position 19,852,747 of record CM041024.1, read on the forward strand.
CTTCTAAACTGTACTGGTTGGTATTTAAAAAGGGAAAAAAATCATTTTAGTCCCTAATTTTTGAGAAATTATTAAATTTTTAACTGTGTTTCGAAAAAGAGCAAAATAGACTCTAACGTTTCGAAAAAATATCAAATTAATCCTTTTCGTTAATCAACTAACAGTCAAATATAATATAAAACGTGAAAAGACTCATTTATTCTTGGACTTAGTTAAAATGGATAGAAAGATCATCATACCTTCATCTATAGTTAAATATCACAATAACAATTAATTACGAAATTAACCTTTGTTAGTTTTATATGTAAATTTTGTGAAATTATAGTTTGACCCTTGGACTTAATTTTTTTTAGAGTACAAAATTAAAAAATATATATTTATTGAATATTAAATGTTATTGTAAAATAGAATAATAAAATAAAATGACGAACTATTAACAAAACACCACTAGATCAAAAAAGAAAAAAACATATACCAGATTTTCATCCAACCATTTACTTGACTGATTTACAATTAGATGAAGTTAGTGAAGTTGAACACTCGCAGGCGTAGCGGAGGAGATACAATTGCAGTAGAGGAGTAAAATGAGCAAAGAGAGATACGATTTTATCTGTCACGATGGAGAGACGACGTTGCATCTGATGGTGAAAGAGAAACACGAATGAGATTTCTCAGTTCGATAGAATTGAAGCGACACAGGGATGAGTCTTTTTTTTTTTAAATAAATCATTTAATTTTTCAATTTTTCTGTTTATGTTAAAAATTTTCAATTCTTTTAAGGATAAATATCATTTTTATTATTTTTAAATTAATTTTTCATTTTTATTAAATATCTATTCTTTCATTTATTGTTATTTTAAAATTTTGTCTTAATTATTTATTTTTAATTTTCCTTTCTTTTTTTATTTTTTTTTTCAAATTATCTTATTCATATACGTATCCAGGTTATAAGTTGCAATTTGAAATTACAAAATTACCTTTACATACCATGTCATCGATTAGATTTAACTGTCAGTTGACTGACGGAAGGAACTAATTTGACACTTTTTAAAAATGTTAGGATCTATTTCTTCATTTTTCAAAACGTAGTTAAAAATTTGTTTCTTTTTTAAAAGTTATGGACTCAAATGATTTTTTCCCTTTAAAAAAACTAATAATAATAAAACTCTTAACCTCTTGTTTTTTTTATTATTATTACACAAATATTATATATACTGTGTAGCTTATTAAACACTCTTTATCAGAGTCTCTAAGGTATAATCCGGAATTGGAATCCCAAAATTAAAAGAAAAGACCCACATCGTTTGAGAAAATTGCCCTCACTTTTAGGGTCTTAAGTACAAATCAAACCATAGACATCTAGCTAATAAGCCAAACTCCATGGGCTAGGATACTACTACAGCCACTAGTCATATGCAAACTCTTTACTTCTATAATGTAGTTTTTCCATTACATTACAAAAATTATGGAAAATAAGTAAATTAAAGACGTGTTGAAACTCACCGAATCAATCACTCTTGCTAACTATGTTCAAATAAAAATTCTCATAATTAGGAGATAATTGATCCTATAATAAGGTAAGATGAAAAGTGTTTGCACAAATATTAAAGTGAATTTGGTGAAATTTAATCCTCTATCACCATTAAGATGGATAAAAAGATACAAAAAGTAATCATTCATATTAGAAGGCGATGTAATGAGTTTAATAACCGTACTCAACAAATTACTTATATAAAAAATAAATTTTTATTGGTATTTGTTCGTTCCTGGAAATTAGTAGAAGGGCATGTGTTGACTCTGATAAGCTTATGTTTATCAACAATTTTTGTAAAATAATTTGAATTATTTATAAGAAAAATTAAAATTTAATTGGTGTTTGTTCATTCCTAGAAATTTATTTGAGCCCTGTTCATTCATAGAAATTACTAGGAAAATGTTGCTGGATTTCTCACCTAATTATTGTTGTTATTTTTATTTATTTATTTTATTTCAACGATATCTAAACAAGCTAAAAATATTAAGATACTGAAACATATATGTTTAACAGAGTTATTTTGTTACATTTGAAATTTGACATTCATCATTTTAATTTCTTAAAAGATTATTAATTTTTTAGAAAAATTAAAATTTATACTTATAATTAAAAATTATTAATTTATTTTTTGTTATAACCTGCTTTTAAAAAAATAATAAGGATTAAGAGTGGACTCAAAATGGTTGGAGCTCCTTATAAAGTAGAAAAAACATTTATACGTACAATATATATATATACATATATATTTATGAATGCATATCACGCAAGTGCCTTGCCCGTATCGCCAACCTAGTGCTTATAAAAAGTATATATGAAGAAGGCCTATCCCTTAGAATATGTTTGACATATAAGATTCAGATTGAAAATGAGAATAAAATTGAAATTAATCGATTGAATTAGAATCATGCTATCTCATATTTGATAGAATCTAAAATTAGATAAAATGATATCATATTGTGTATGATATAGGTCGAAATTATATTAGAATAAAATTAATTTAAATTCTTTATTATATGCTTAAAATTAATTTTATAAAAAATTTGAAAAAAGATGGCAAAAAGTGAACCCAGATTTTTATTTAGGTTCAATGAAACCTAAAACCTCTCTGATTCTGGGTTTGATGAAACCTAGAATCTCAAGTTCTAGGCTCGATTGTATCCAAAACTAGAGATTCTGCATTTGATCTAAATCAGAACCTCTGGTTCTGGGCTCTGATTCTAAGTTTGATCGAACCTAGAACACAACATCAAAAAAAAAAAAAAAAAAAAAAAAAAAATTGAAGGAGATGATGAAAGGTGCTACTACGACTGGATTCATGCGAGGGAGGAAAACACGAAAAAGAGACAGCGAGAGAAAGAGAGAGATGGATGGGAAATAAGAAATCTCATACCTATCAAATCCCACCATTTTGATTAGAAATGTCCAATCTCATGACTCATGAGAGACAAAAATGAGAGGGTTTGAGATTGGGAATGAAATCTATCTCATTGTTCTCCAAACACAAAATTTGAGAGTTTGAAATATTTTAAATTTTAAACACACATGAAATCTAACGTGCCAAATATGCCCTTAAAGACTTAACCAGCAAACCTTAAAAAGGAAGAACCAGAATGAAAGCGAAGCTGAATTGATAGGCTAGAACAAGTTGGTTTTAGCTAGACTTGTGCCTTTAACCATATTATGGTTGTATGGCTAATATTAGAACGGCTCAATTGCTTTTATAGCTTGAATGGCCATAATTTATGGATATAAAGCTGTTGCTCAGAGACTAGTGAAAGTTGTAAGGCTGTGAGAAGTAAAAAAAAAAATAATAATAACCTACAATCCAAAACTAAAAACTCATTACTACCCAAAAAACAAAATAAATCAAAATCCCTTCAACAGTTGAATAATCTTATCAATGGAATGCATCATTCTTCGAGGGGTATCATATTTGACAAAATAGTCACTCTCAATCTCCACAGTGGTTAGCAATTAAGTTGTCACTGAACAAAAGAACACAATACCCTTGTCTGCAGATGGCAGATATGAGCGCACATATACACCAAACACAAATCACACCCAGGGATATTAAAATTCAGTACTGGGAATAACCCCTGTAAGGATTAAGCTAATTGACAGATAAATTCGCATAATCAAAGTTTCGATGGTAAAATGTTTGAAATTGGTGCACCAAGAGATTCTCAGCAATTGATTTGTTAGAAGCAACATCCAAGAGTAGCAAAACTCTCGAAAACAAATCAAGGATATTCCAGAAATTAGTAGCCAAACCAAAATATTCCAGAAATAAGTAGTTGCTATGTTAATATCCTACTAAAAAAAAACCTCAAATTTACAGTACCCCAAATCCTTAGAGATAACATTTAAAAACTTGTTTCAAGTTTCATAAAGTTTTCCTTGCATCATTCTATTTAACCTGCAGAATATATGCTCAGGGAAAAAGTCCAACATTTTTCAAGCAAACAAATCATCACAATAAGGATTCAAAAAGTAGAACAAATCACCTGACTTAGGGCCAATTTCAAGTCTTAACTCCCTCCATAACAGTGAGATACTGAGATCTGAAACCACGCACTAAGGTAGGCTACAACCCTAGGCTAATAAAGCAGCGCAGCCACATTTAGTAACCAATATCATATTCTAACCATAAACCCCTTAGGAAGGAGCATTCAGTTCGAAAACTTCAAAAGAGTGGCCATTTTCTAAATTAGTTAATAATTAAAGCATTCTTATTCTTGGTGATGGTTCCTATGCTCTATTTGACCACAACAATTCACTGGACAGGGTTTTAGATTTCGTTGCTATACTAAAAGCATGAGCTGTGACAACCAACTCTAGTACAAAGCTCAAAAGAATATTACAGATTTACAACACCCAAAAATAATTCATAGTCATATGGTATTACCCATAATGAACAGGAATACGGGAAATTGCATCTATCCCAAACCCAGTTTCAATTCCCAAACCCACAAGGTGCATGAATATACAATTAAAAGCAACTAAAATAATTCATATGTAATGTTAAAGATAAGTAACAAGATTACAAGGTAGAAACAAGCATCAAAGTTCCTACTAGATGCGCCCATAGAAATCCAAATTTGCATAACCTACAACTTCATGTAACAGAACTAAAAATAAAATAAAGGCACAAAATAATTGCGGCAGTCAAGCAACTGCAGTTCAATTGGTTAACCAAACTTGGCTTCTTCATTTCCAGGTTTAATAAATTAACACAATCAGATACACATACACATCCTTTCTGCATTCCAGTCCAGAAGCCAGAAAAACAATGGATAGAGAACAACAATGTTCAACAAAATCAATTATAACTGCAGCACAAAATCAAGGAATCTATCTAAACCACTATGTGACCTGAAACTTTTAAATCAATTATAAATCTCAGTTCTATTATCATTAATAGAACGCTACACCCCTTTTACAGATCCATCATTTCTCTCTATTAAAAGGAGAAAGGAAAAGTTCCCCTTACCGGGACTATTTCCACCACCATCGCTTAAATACCAAGAGCGAAAGCAAACAAGGTCAGAACCTCATTTGTGACATGACAATGTATGTCTATGAAAACAATCCACAGTCTCTCCAGTTATCTACCACCAATCGATCACAATTTCTTTCTCCCACTTACATAACTGTGCAACTTTTGAAATTCAACAATAATAACTGCAATTTTGTTTTTTTTTTTTCCCTTTTTCATTTAATTTTCAAATGGGGATATATTTTAACCAACATCAAATCAAACAAAAAAAATATGGTTACACAAAAGTTTCAATAAATCACATGCAGGAATTGTTAAGCTAATACAACCATCACCAAACAGCTGTTGCATAAAATGTATGTAGCCGGCAAGTACACTTATTTTGAATGCATTGAAATGAAAAAGGAAGGAAACTCGCCTAATAAAGGGAAGTTTATTTCTGGTAGCCTCCACCGATGGCGTTATAGTCCTCCTCGACCTTGGCAGTCAAGTAAACCCTAGGAAAATCGGCGACGTTGAAGGTGGTCTCCTTCATCATTTTCTCGACATCAGCCTTCTTCAGGACGGTTCGGCGGATGGGAGGGCGGTTCCTCCGCTGGTCACGGGTGTAGTATTTGATGTCGTAGACGGTTTCCGGGTTGGAAGTCGGAACGATCGGCTTCTGCTTGGTGGTGGCGGGGCATTCGAGCCGGTACTCCGTCGCCAACGGTACTGCCAATCTGTATTCGGGATCAGCGCAGGGGCCCGTTATTTCCCACGGCTTCTTTATGTACCGACGAAGAGTCTGAATCAAGGAGCTTGCTGCCTTCGCCATTTTCGCTGATTCTTTTCCTTCCAGACGCTCTCTCAATTCTTGTACTTATGGTCAGTGCTGGTCATCTTCGCACTCCATGGCAAAATGGACAGGGTCCTCAGACCCGACTCTTACCCGTAATAATACGGTTCGGATATCACCCGCACCATTTTTTTAAAGACCCCGTATATTACGGGTAGGATATGGTTCTAGTTACGGGTCTGATACAGACCCGTTTTTTATACACTCTCTACCCGGTTTGTTTTAAAAAAAAAAAACTAACTTCTCAACTTTTTCAACTCCCCCAACTCCCTCTCTGTCCAATTTCCATCGCCGCCGTTCCTCAGCTCGACAGCGCCTCTCTCTCTTCATTGCCGTCGTGTCATCGCCGACCACTAGAACATCTCCATCTCTTTCTCTCCATCGCCGACCAACGAAACCGAGGTTTGTTTTCAAAAAACCGTAGGTCTTTTAAATTTTTCTGGGTCTTTCGCATCTGGGTTTTGCTTCGATTCATCTATGCCTCCTAAGTCCTTCATAGCTTGTTGTTTCGCATCTGGGTTTTGTGCCTTTTGTATCTTCTATGATATATTATCTGGTTATTTGTCTGTTGTTGATGTTTGATATTTAGGACTTCATTGAAGATCAAGTTCAAAGCTTTTGATTTGCTTCGTATGGAGACGAAGTAGACGTAGAAGACGAAGAAGAAGGAGAAGAAGAGGAAAAGCAGTCTCGTTTTCTCTCTCATCGATTTCGCGTAAGTCTGTCTGTTTCTCTCTCTAGAATCTGTGTTTTCTACTGATTTTCGACATGTTGTTTGTTTCTGCACTCTGTTTTGAAGATCTGTTTTTGTGTCTGTTTGACTGTTTCTGTTTTGATTGAGGTTTAATTAGGATTAATTAAATTGATGGTTAATTAGGGTTGGACAGATTTGTGGGAGGCTTGGGGTTGATTAGATATCATCATTTTGTCTAGATATCATCATCATTGTTTCTAATGGCAGAGAACGACATACATGACAAGTGAAGCAAAACTAAACATCATCTTCCTAAATCAACATAACAATCTTTACACTAAAATTACAAACAACACCATTAAAGAAACCAATGGATCTCCAAAACATGTAAAGTAAACATTTTTTGTTTGAATCTATGTAAAGCAAACATTTGAATGAACAAAAACATGTATGGAAAAGCATGGATCTATAAACAAAACGCCACCAATCAAAAACCAATTGTCAAGCAAAAACAAGCACACCCATTTCACAAAACATCACAAAAAACACCAACCAATAATGCAAAAACAAAACAAGCACCTCCCATCTATCCATTCATTAAACTACCATTTGTTTAAATAAGATGTATGTACAATTTTTTTTTTTTTTTATTACATAAGAGTAGTTCAAAATGATGAGTAACATAATGGGGCTGCTGTTTTAACACTAAATTGTGTTTTAAGTATTATAAGTCATGTATCGACATTTAATTTTATTAATCACTGATTAATAAAATGGATGCTCCTCAATTTGATTGTATGGGATACTTAAAATTTTCTCTTCCTTGCAATGTTTTGTTTTTGAACAAAAATAGTTGATTTAAACAGAATGATTCAGCTGATACTAATTAATATGACCATATTTGTTGCATGTTAAAATCCTTTAAGTTTATAGTACCGCTCATGAAGCACAAGGATGTCTCTTGAATCACAACAGTGATCACTAAGGATGTAAGAGTATATTACCTCTTGGGCTGCAATTGCTTTATCCTCCACAACAATTAGTATCACTAGCCCAAGATAAAATGCCCTTCCCCCCTGAATGAAAGCATAGAACCAACTCCCTGAATGAAGCCTCCTGTTATAGTCCCATGAAATTACATTGGCCAAGAGACCCAACCCAACCGACTATTTTTTTATCGGGTTAAATTTTTTAAAAAACCCATTGAATTGGATTAGATTAAAAATTAAATTGAATTAAGTTAGGTTAAAAAAATTTCAATCCAACCCAATCTAATCTGATAAATATTCATTTTAGTTTTAAATTCAAGATTTTCTCATTCCTTTAAAAGCTTGATAAGGATAGGGATAAAAAACAGTCTTTTATTTCTAATCATTAAATCTTTATTTATATTTATTATACTTGTAATCAAATTATTAAAATTACGAGAGTTATTAACTAAATCTTTTTTTATTTGTGATGAATTAAATTTAATCCAATCAATCAAACTCATGTTAAGTTGAAAGATTTTTAACCCAATCCAATCTGAATCCAAAAGTATCATTAAACCCCTTATTGTACCATCAATTGGTTTTTTTAACCTGGATCGGGTTATATTACACTACCCGATCCATTTTTGGATTGGTTCGATTTTAAACACGACCGGACCCATATTACTAACAGTTTATAATAATCAAATGAAAAACCCTACTTGTCCTTGTTTCCGTCTTCTCCAGCCTCGCTGGTATCTCTTCTCTCTCTTTTTTTTTTTCGCTTATGTACCCTTGCTTTTCATGTTTTCTGCAACATCTCTTGGGTTGTCAAAATTTGTGATTTTGTTTGTTTAAAGTGTTGTTTTGGAGTCCAATGTAGGATTGTTTTGTTGTTTGCTGAGTTTACGAGTTTAGGATATGTTTAATTTGCTGTTTGTTTGTTTGTTTGTTTGCTAATCAAATATTGAAAGTTTTACACTGTTAAGTTGAAATTGTAATGTCTTTTTCTAGCATTCTATAATTTACTCATGTGTCTGTTATCTCACTGCAGTTAAGGAACTGAAAGTTTGACGGTGTGTTGATTGCTTTTAAAAATGTCGTCTCTGAGGAATGCAATTCCTAGACGGGCTCACAAGGAGCGGGCTCAGCCGTAAGTTCCCTTTGCAATTATGTTCATATTGAAATTTCTGTAACTCATGTTTCTTAGATGAGGTATTTTCATGTTGTGTCAGGCACGCGAGGAAGAAATTTGGGCTTCTTGAAAAACATAAGGACTATGTTGTTCGTGCCAAAGCGTATCACCAGAAAGAGGAGGCTTTACTGGTAATACTAGTGTTTGCAGTAGCAGTAGTTAAACTTTACTTGAGAACATGTTGTGTGCTTACTCAGGGCACTTGTTTGCCTTACAGAAACTTAAAGAGAAAGCAGCATTCAGGAATCCAGATGAGTTTAACTTTAAGATGATCAGAACAAGAACAGTTGATGGAGTGCATCGACTTGAGTAACACAATCATCCCATAACTTTGCTTCTTAGGGTTTGGCTATCTTATTGGTTATGTAAGGTTATCATTAATAACAACCTTTGGATGTTCTTCAAGAGTCTTGTTGATGAGTAATCCAAAGGTTGTTATTTATGGGTAACGGGTAATATTATCCAACCAGTAAATTAGCAAAATCCTACTTATTAACTATTGTTCTTCTCACATACAAACCTGTTGACTGAGTAGCGTTATTTTGCAGGAGTGAGGCAAACAAGTACACCCATGAAGAACTCATCCTAATGAAGACACAAGATATAGGATACATTCTTCAAAAACTGCAAAGTGAAAAAAATGTAAATTATCATTTTCATATCTGGCATCCGATGTACATGATGATTGCCAATTCCCCTTTCTGTGGAGTGATTATTAACGTTCTATTCTCTTATATAGAAAATTGAGAAGTTGACTGCAACGTTGCACGCTCTTGATAGTAATCCGTCAAACAGACATATTTACTATGCTGAAGATAGGTACTTGTTGCCTAATGTTTGGTTTATCTTAGAGCAATTATGTTTTCTGTCTGTCATCAACATTGAAATATCAAGACACTTGTATCTTGTTGTTTGAATGTGGAATGCGTCAATGATGGTTGCTTTCGAATGTTTCATTATCTTTCTGTTGTGATTTTTCATCCCCCTTGTTCTCAACGTCAAGTTGGAACATCTTAGTCGCTTATTACAATATAATAACTGACAATTCCTGCATCCACATGTTAGAAATGGTGTTCATGGATTGTCTATGATTTGATGTAATATAGTGTTAATAATGCAATTATGGGTTTAAATGATTTACTCTGGACTTTTATTATGATAGTTTGAGCTTTTCGATATCATTAATTGTTTGTCATGTCTTTACTGTTTCTTTTCTCCTTCTCTCTCTTTATCTTCAACTCATATGCTTAGTAATTTATGAATCCTTATGTATATATTTTTGAATCTATGACAAATTGTTTGGTTCCCTTTATATCCTTTGTATTTCTTGCAGGGAAGAGGCCAAAAGTTTACAGTCTCAATCTGCAAAAAAGGTTGCAATACGTGCTTCTGAGGATATTCCTGATCACATTAAAAGGTAAATGTTGAATACAGTTGATATCTTCTGTGGCCATAAATTCATCACACTGCCTGATTTTGTTCCTTTTCCCTGTGTTGCTTTGTAACTTCAAATTGTTATTTTTAGTTTCATATAATTTTTTGTTAATGAGAAATTACATTGTTGGTAAAATAATTGTTGCTGAATTACCCAAGTTTAGTTCTTATAGTTCGGGCTTTAACTGGCATTGATGGATTGGCAGTCTGGGTTTTAATATCATGACCTCTACTAGGAACTAAGGATAGAGTTGAGGTTGGACCATTCTCAAAGCAATACAATTGGGGGAGGGGGAGCTTTACTGAAAGGCTATTTTTTTCAGTTTAGAACTACCATTTCAACCTTTCATTGGAAAAAGCCTTTTTAAAAAAATTATTATTATTAAAAGAAATCTGCTAATTTTCCTTTATTTTGGAACAATAAAAATTTCTGTTTTGTCTATATGGGGTTTTCAAACTGCACTGTTCCACAAGGATCATAAAGAGGTTTGTGTTTAGGTTGTTTGAAGAGGCTATTGTTAAAACAAAAGCTAGATCCTGGTTGGCTGATCTCAAAATATTGGAAGGTTGCAACCTTTTAAAGCTTAAACAACCATCCTTTTTTACTTCCTTAGGTTTAATGTCAAAAAAGCAGAAAAGTAAATAACAAAGACGACCTGCCATTTTGGTGCTATTTAGAAACAAAAGAAGTTGTCTGTCGTTATCTCTATACAGTAGTAATAGGTTTATAGTTGGAATGTCTAAAGATGAAGTCTGAAAGAAACTGTCATGCTATGTATGATTATATGCTGTCTTAACTAGTGCAGTTGGAGATACGCACATACACAGAGTGATAAAGATTTACTTTTTAGTTCTGTTGTATGTGTGCTTTCATGAGTGTATGTTTAAAGACGTGATTCTTTCCATCAAATTTCTTTAAAATACTTTTCTTTTAGATAGGTACATCCCATTTTGTCTGATCATTTTAGATGATACTGTTCTTTAATAGTGGTGTTTATTTTGGTAGTGAATTGCCTTTGATAAGTTTAACAATAATTTGGGATTTGATTTCCTGTTTGCTGGTGCAACCAAATGTTATAAATAAAGGGAGAGAAAATAAAACAATAGAATATGTAATGTGAAATGCAGATTTCACTTGATGATGATCGTATTTGTGAACACACGTGTGGAACCAAGATATAATTTAACATGTGTTGATTTGAGATCTCGTCTTGTTGCCATATGTCAAATTTTATGCCACCATTTGTTGCTTTAAGTAAACTAGTGGCCACCCATCGTTTTCCAACACTTCCTTTTGGATGTCTATTCCTTGAATTCTTTTAGCAAAATTTACATACAATAAAAGTGATGTTCACATTTATTTATGTGGTGTTTACAAACAAAATCATCAGAAAGTAAATTATTTATTTATTGTTCTATCTACTTTCTTTATAACTATAGCATTTTGTGATTGCCATATTGGATCAACCATGTCCATATACATATATTGTATTGACAATTCATAGTGAAAATTCAACCAACTGATCTCGATGATGGACGTATAATCTTCATTGTAATAGTGGAACCGTTTTGCTCCAGCTTTCCGGGCTTTGCCTGGATTCTAGTTCACCCTTTTTGTTTTAAAATATATGTATATATAATTATATATATATAACAAGAATATTATATCTTCCATGTACAGGAAAACTGCTGCCTCCTACAGAGAACTAGAAGCCAGGAAGAGTAGAGTTAATGAATTGGAAAAAATATACATGGACATGGCTCTGCAGAAGGAATTACAGGTGAAGAAACAATATTATCTAACTGGCCATTGTTTTGGCATTGAAAATTATGATATTAAGATTTTCTTTTCTCAATTGATAGAAGAAGGGCAAGAAACGAAAACTCCGGGAAGACGAGATTGTCAGCCCAACCTCAAAACCCGTATACAAGTGGCGAGCAGAACGGAAAAGGTAAAGAGGTCAAGATGCATGTCTCTGCTCCATAGATTGGAGTTTTGTTGTGTGGAAGATCTAAGCTGGTGGGATGATTTAGTGATACTATGCCTGAATATAATCAAGTAATTTTCTGCTTATACACTTGCATTTGAAATGGATGACTGGGGAGGGATGTTGTTTAATGTAATTTATTACAATTTTGTCTCAAGTATTTTATTATGAAAGTAATTCAGTGTTGTTAGTGTTCAAACATTACGGTCAGAATAATTGATATGGCCACAATGCAGTTTTTGCTCTTCCTACTAGAATGTCTTTTTCTTTCAATATCCAACCATTTTTTTTTTTTAAATTTATGATGTTATGTTGAATACAAATAACTATTACAAATTGCTAAACTAAGAAATGTAATCATTTATGACTTGATGTGATACTGCTTCAAAGGTTCCAATTCATACTAATGAAGTTGTGTAGTCTCACGTTCTCATAAACTCCAAAATCTGTATTATTAGTTAAAAGAAGTTGAATTTAACAATATAGTAGTGTAGGATGCTCTATGTTTATTATGTTCTTGCAGTAATGTTAGATTGTCAAACTTTATCAAATTAATTTGTTTTAATGTTTTAATTTAGTATATTAAGAAGAAAGTGTGTGATAATGTGATTTAGATTTGATTTGGTAATTAGGATACTAAGGTTACATTTGTTTCAGTGTTTGAAAATTGAACCTTATTAAATGTTATTGAAAATTGAATGATATAAATGTCTTTTTTTATTTTATTGAAGTTAAATGAAAATTGAATGTAAATAATATTAGTTGTTTGCTTATAATAATAGTAATAGTAGTAGTAGAACAATGATGGTAAATGTTGTGAAAAGCAAAAACTAAAGTAAGTAAAATGTTAATATGGCTAAAGGTTGTGAGAGAAGGCAAAATTGTAAGAGGATAATTGTTGAAGTAAAAAACTAAAATTTAATCAATAATCTAGGTAAAAATGAACAACTTTCACTTGTATAATGTTGTGATTTTAGGTGATATTTAAGTAACTTCACCACTTAAAGAATCAAATAAAATAATCTAATATGATATATTAAGTACTATAGTGTGGTAAGTGGAAAAGTAAACATATCCTAACAGGGTTGTTTGTATAATCTTAAAATATTATTAAACAATAAACAAGGATTGAAACCTAAAACCAAAATCACATATTATTATTATTATTATCATTATTTTAACGTCCTAATATATATGTTGACCGGTTTTTAAGATAAAAGCATTCAAAAACAAAAACTTTAACGTGTATACTTATATAATTATTAATTTTTATGTACTTTTATTTAAACTTATCTATATATATATATATATATATATGTAAGTATATTTCTTTTCTTTTTAATACGTACTGATATAATAAATTAAGTGTCTTAATTATTAGCCGTTACATTTACTTATTTTCAATTGTTTTGATTTAATCAACAACCACTTATGTTTTCTACTTTTTAATTTACCTTTAATTTTGAAAATATTTTAACTTTACCCCTTATTTACTTTTAGTTGATGTTCCATCCAAATATAAATTAGATTTTAGATTTGTGTTTTATTAAAGTAAATTACAAAATAATTACCGGAGGTTTACCATTTTACAAGTGGAACCAATTTTATGTTTTTACAAACAAATAATCCCCACACCATTGAAGTTAACTATGGTTGACTATCAAAACTAATTGGATCGAAGGTTAATTTAGTCATTTGGTATAAAATTTAGATAACAAACTTTTTTTCTAAAAAAAAAATAGATAGATCTCTACCATCCATTTGATGGATTGCTGAAATCAAATTTTATTAAAAATAAAAATAAAATGAAATAACTAAAAAATAATTTTTTAAAAGATGTAAAAATAAATGAATTGATCATCATTGTCTATCAAGATTGATGAAAGGTACAAGTCAGTTAGTATTAAAAACAAAGATTAAATATATATATATAAGTAATTATATCATCACTGTCTTCTAACTTTAAAAAATTAGAACGAACCAATCAAATTCGTTCATTGCATTTGAATTAAATAAAAAAGAGAATTTGTTTTAGGATAAAGAATGTAATGAATGAATTTGATTGGTTCATCCTAACTTTTTAAAATTAGAAAATATTAATAATAGAATCACTATATATGAAGATCCAATCTACAGATTGGGTCTCCATTAATTCATGAAGATCTTATTGGATATAACTCTATTGCCAATCAACAATGGAGATCATCACTAAAATGGAAATCCTAGGTTGGGATCTCATTCGCTACTCGCTAGTAATCATTTGCAATAGAGATAGGTTTCCAATCAACAATGGAGATCATCACTAAAATGGAAATCCTAGGTTGGGATCTCATTCGCTACTCGCTAGTAATCATTTGCAATAGAGATAGGTTTCCGTCTTTGAACAAAGATGTAGACCCAAATAGGCTTCCTTCACTGGTGATCATCAATGATGGAGATCCCATCCATCATTGGAGATTGGACTTGTAGATCCTAGGTGGAATCTAAAAATTATAAAAAAAAAAATGTTTTTTTTTTTCAATTTTTGTTTTGTTTTTTTTTTTTCTTTTGGATTTGATTTTCATAGTTTATTTAAGAGATTAATGGTAGAGATCTACCTCACCTTTTATTTTTTAAATTATTTATTTTAATTCATATATTAGTTTAATTTTTTAAAATAATGGCATTTAAGTAATTTTTCAAAATTGATAAAAGTATAATGGTTATTTTGTTGGTCAACTATGATTAATGGTTAAATCTAACGAATTTGACTAATAGTTTGAGACTAATTTGTTAGTAAATCATAAAGGTTGTTCCGCTTGTAAATGGCGAAACCTTGGGTACTAGATCGTAATTTGTCTTTTTTTAATACAGCTTACTTTTTATTTATTTTTTTTATCAAATTTGTTTAAATTTATGTTTGCCATGAATTCAAAATAGAAATATTTTCATAAAATGTTAATAACTTGCGGGCACGCAATTCGAGCGTAGATTTGGACAAAAAAATCAATAAGTTTCGCATTAATTTTCTTAATTGTATGAACATATGTAATATTCTCGGCTCGGTACTCACTTGATTTAATGGTTATACCAGCAACCATAGGTATCGAAATGGTAAACTATGGTTACAGACACAGCAACAATTCCTAGTACCGTCAAACACAAAATTATAATATTGTTGATACAATTGAGTTCAATTCAATATAATTCAATGCAAAATTGTTATGGTATTATGATTGCTCGAGTCAGTCTACTAATCTCAAGAAGAAAAGCACAGTCTACTAAAATGTTCAAGAATTAGGATGGTCAAAATTTTTAGTTTTCAATCTAAAAGGGGGTTATAACATAAAATAAATAAATAACTTTTAATTATAAATATAAAATTTGAAAAAAATAATAATAAATTTTTAAGAAATTAAAATGATGAATATCAAATTTCAGATATAACGAAATGTCTCTATTAGATATATATTTTGGTGTCTTAATATTTTTAGCTTGTTTAGATATCGTTAAAATAAATAAATAAACAAAAATAACAACAATAATTAGGTGAGAAATTCAGCAACATCTTTCTAGTAATTTCTAGGAATGAACAAATACCAATAAAATTTTAATTTTTTTTTTTATAAATAATTCAAATTATTATACAAAAATTGTTGAAAAACAAAAACTCAGCAGAGTCAACACCTGCTCTTCGAGTAATTTCCAGGAATGAACAAATACCAATAGTAATCTATTTTTTATACAAAAAAAAAAATTCAAATTATTATAAATAATTTGTTAAACACACATAAGACAGGACACCCTTTCCTAATATGAATATTACATTTCTGTGTCTTTCTATCAATCTTAATGGTGATGGAGGATTAAATCCCACAAAATCCATTTTAATATTTGTGCAAACAGTTTTCATCCCTTTGCATAGAAATTATTATCTTCTATTATGGGTGTTGGGATTTCGGCCCAATCTCTGACTTATTTATTTTCTGTAGGGTTTTGACTTTTTAACCTCATAAGATAGGTAAAGTTTTGAGATTTAAATTCGAGATCTTAAAATGAAGTTGCATTTGACATACAGGATTGAGATTGAAATGAAATTATTTGGATTTGATTTGACTGAATTGAATTAAAAAAATTACTGTATTATATTTTGTAGATCTTGAAATTGAATTAAAATTATACTATATTATGTTTGGTGTATGTTAAGATTGGAATAAAATAAAACTAATTTAAATATTTTATTATATATTTAAAATTAATTATTTAAAAAACTTTAAAAAAATCTAAAAAAATAAGTGGAGATTCCATAGTATTCAACCCCACTTCATTCGATGAACACAAACGTCACAAACAATAAAATAAAAAAAAATGATTAAGGTTAACAAACAAATTAACAATAAAAATGAACAAGATTCACACATCCAGATGAAAAAAAAAATTAAGAACCAATAAAATCAGAAAAAAAAAATGAAGAATCACAACAAGCCAGAAAAACAAAAAAATGATGAACATTACCCAAGAAACACATCCACCACAATCTTCAACCTCTTCATTTTCAATCAAAAACACAACCCAAAAAATCAATTCAAATCCAAAACAAAAAAATAATAATAATAATAATAAGAAAAACCCAAAACTATCATCATTCATCTAGTGGGTTTATTGCGATGAATACTGCTGCTAGGTTCAACGATGGTTGTTGTTGGGATTAACGACGAGTGTTGATGTGTTCACGATGAATGCTGCTGTTAGTTTTGACAATGGTTGCTGCTGGGTTTGATAGCGATTAATGAAGATAGGTTCGACGACAGTTGTTCTTGGGTTCAACAACAGTTAATAGCGATGGGTCAATGAAGGGAGATAAATAAAGGAGAAGAGAAAATATTACAAGAAGAGTGAAAGAGCCGAGAATCATTCCAGTCTCATTTAAACCCACGAGTTAGAGTGAGAATGATTATTTTCATGAGATCAAGAATAAAAAGAGATTAGGATTGACTTTTGAATCCCTTCCCAACCTTTTCAAATATCGGATTTCCATAGGATTGAAAATTTTCAATCCCAATCCCAATCCCATGAAATATCTGGTGCACCAAACATAATTTAAGTATGTTTTGGTTGCAAATTTCTTACCATCACATCGGAGGTTTGCACTAAAAAGATACTTAAAATCTCAAATTTAATCCTCAAAATGCTATTTACATTATAGGATAAATAGGTCAAAATCCTATAATTATCTCCTAATTATACGAATAGATATTTGAACACTCTTAACAAGGGTGATTAATACCTTTGAGTTTCAACATATCTTTAATTAATTTATTTTCTATAATTTTTTTTAAAGAAATGGAAAAAAAAAAAACACTACATCAAAGAAATCCATTATTATTATTATTATTATTATTATTACTCTTATTATTGTTATTGGGACAAATTGCACAAACCTCTCTAAGATTTGAATTATATAAACATGACGATATTTAGGTAACCTATATTGACGTCCTATGAGATTTCAAAAATTTAGCACAAACCTCCTCTACTGTTAGTCAATCATTGTTAAATTTATACGGTCAACTATCAAATATATAAAAAAAATTAAAATACCCTTAAGTTGAATTTAAAATTAGACTGTTTATTTTTTATAAATTTAAAATCAATATTATATATTTTTTAATTTAATTAAATAATTAAAAATTTAAGAAATTTAAAAAATTAAAAGAAAAAACCCCTAATCTCCATAGGAGATCGGATCTTGATCTCCAGTGGTAGAGACTGTCTCCATGGACTTCAGTGATGGAGATGACTCTATCACTGAAGATGTGCCTAGGGACCAGCAGTCTTTGACGATAAAGATCATTGATCTCCATGTGGTCTCTATCACCGAAGATTATTAGTTTTTAGGTCTCACTCGCTGGAGGCTAGATCTGATCTTCAAGAGGTGATTTTTTTTTTTTTTTTAATTTTATGAACTTTAAGTTTTTTTATTTTATTTAAGTAATATTTAGTTTAATGATGATGATTAATTTAGGTGATGTTGGTTTGATAAAAACAAGAGATGAATGATAAAATTTATAAGATGGAGAAGAGGAAGATGATGATGGGGAGGTGGAAGATGAAGATTTCTTTTGTTTTTTTGGGTTTAAATATTATATATATTTTATTAATAAAAAATATATTTTTTAATTTTTTGTTTATTTATTAATTAAATTAAAATAATTATAGAATGTATATGACTATTTTATCCTTGATAATTTTGACTTGATGGAGATCGATTCATGGTAGGGAAGGTTTATGCAGAGTTTTCGAAACCTCATAAGAGATATGTGTGAATTATTTAGAGATCATTATTTTTATGTAATTTCATCGAATTTTAGGGGAGGTGCCTGTTTCCCGTATTATTATTATTTTAAATACCAACCCTTGCAGTTTCAAAGGCAAACAACACCAAACCCAAACCAAAGCCAAATGACATTTCTGTGCAAGTGCTGCTGTAACTGTTGATCGAGTTAGAATATTTAAATAATTTTTTTAAAAAAAAAGAAAAAAAAAGCAAAGATGGGATATATTAATTTTCTGAGTATCTTACTTTGCTTTCTCTGGTCTCTCAGTTACTTGTGCTCGTAAGCTTACCGTCTCTGCATTTCTTCTCGTGCTGTCTCTCTCTCTCTCTCTTCAAGATCTCGCTCTCCCTCTCTCTCGCGCGCCCAAGCTTGAACATACCCAAACCGCAGGTACTTCTTTCTCTTCGTTTTCTTACTTGTTTCTTTCTTTCGCTTGATCTACACTCTTTTGCCTTTTATCAATCATATCATAATGTTCCGGATCAACCCACTTTTTAACATATTAGCTTCTTCCTGCTTTCCATGTATATATTTTTTGTTTTCTTGCTTTAGGGTTTTTCTGGGTTTTTTGCTTTTTCCGAATTAGGGTTTAGTTTTTGTTTCTGGGTATGTTGCCTTTTTTTTTTTTTTATGTATATGTATTGTATCTGCTTTGCTGTTCATGATAGTTGGTTTTTTTTTTAAGTGGAGTGATGATTTTTAGTTTTTGGGTGTTTTATTATCTCTGTGTTTTGCTGTATAAAGCTGATTGAGTTTGTTTTCGTCTTTGCCGAGAATTTAGATTATTATATACATACTGCCGTGACACTTTGTTCTTTGATTGATACTACTAGTAATAATATGTTTCAAAAGTCCTTGTGTAGCGCATGTGGAATGTGGATAATGCATTATTGGTTTTACTGTTATTACCATCTCAAGTTCGAATTTGCCCAGCTGAGTAAAATTGAAATCTTTTTAACCACCCATGTACTTGTAGGCTAGTAATATGGCACCTGGTCTCTTACTCAGAAACTTCTTTTTTAATGTATTTGGTTGTCACAGGTTGTGGTTATGCCTTTGTTTCCTAGTTTCATGATATGTAGCTTGTTTTCTCTTATATTCTTTTTTGTTAAGTGGGACTTCTCCTAATCGTTTTGAAAATTGGTACTTGTTATTCCTTATAAGATTGTAGCGCTTAGTTAACTATATTTTTCATAGTTCTTGAACCGCATGTTTTTTGCTTACAATTTATCTTGCTAATGTGTTGATGTTAAATTGATGTGTAGATGGCAACGCAAGAAGGCAGTCCAGCTCCCAGTGCTCAAGTTGTTGGCAATGCCTTTGTGGAACAATATTACCATATTCTGCATCAGTCCCCTGGGTTGGTGCATAGATTTTACCAGGACTCTAGTTTGCTAAGCCGTCCAGACAGCAGTGGTGGTATGACAACAGTGACGACTATGCAAGTAAGTTTGTTAGGAGACTGTTTAGGATATTGACAATGCACACTAATTTTATGTTGAAAGGAATGGAAACTTTTATCTTCTCTGGGATACTGTGTCAACTTTGCATGGAACTTCCTCCATTTAGTACATGGAATATCATTGCTATTAAGAACTTGCTTATACTTGTTAATTGACCCAATTACTATAAGACTAAGCCAGGTCATTTGATTTAAATGTTTTAATGTGGTGCTCCATTCAAAAGGTGATCTATAAATTATAATGGTTAATCTTGTGATCGGTGAGTGAGCTGTGCAAATTAGTTGTATTGCATGTGGAAAGGGCATGAGAAGCATTAAATGTATTCATTCCATAGAGTTATATATAAGTGAATGAGAACAAAAATTAGGATTTTAATTATTGGAGGTTTTGATCTCTATAAATGATGTGCACTACAAGGATGAGAATTGATTTGCCAATTCTGAAGCATAAATTCAATCTTGTACTTGTTCAATTATGTTAATCAAAATTACCTGAAGACTGATGGAGTGTGGTGAACTTTTTCTGGAAAATGTAAGCTTCCTCATCTTTTGTCCATAAAAAGCCATGAAAATATGCACAAAAAGTAATAAATGGAGTTCAATATATGAGTCTCATGTTTTTACCTTTTTCTGTTTGCTCAAATCTGAAAGAACGTCATAACGTACTTTTGTGTTTTGAAACCTGATGAGGATGGTCCTAATGGTTATTGATAATTTTACATTGTTCACCAACAGCCCAACATAAAATGCCCCACCTCAAACAATTAGATCGTTGTAGGGTTCACTCTAGGAATTTCTTTAAATTTGAATATGGATTATCATTTTGATGATCATAATAGTTGATTTAGTTTTTGGAAGTGATCTTTGTTTGCAGTGGATAAACTAATGGTGGCTCCTGAGGGTCTGCATTGTAGTGGTCCTGGTCCTCAGAGCAGCCTGTTGATAGTTAATTTAGAATTGATTTTCAATTGTTTGATCTGAAAACTTGGATAGTTAGGATAATTGCAAGTTATAATGTAACATTGGATTAAGTTATGTGTTGTACCTTTTTGTAACATAAATTGATTGACAAATTTCATTGTCCACGTTGGAGCAGGCAATCAATGACAAGATCTTGTCTTTGAAATACGAAGACTACACAGCAGAGATAAAAACCGCAGATGCACAGGAGTCATATGAGAAAGGGGTGATTGTTTTAGTAACTGGGTGCTTAACTGGAAAGGATAACGTGAGAAAGAAATTTACACAATCATTCTTTCTAGCTCCACAAGACAAGGGCTACTTTGTCTTGAATGATGTTTTTAGATATGTTGAGGAGAGTGAATTATTGCAAATCAATTCTGATGCTGTTAATAGCATTAATGAAACTGCTTCCACGGCTGATGTGACTCAGGCACCAGGTTTGTGTGGTTCTATTATTATGGTGTGATATACTGAGTTTAACTTCTGACTTGAATATTGGAATTGTTTTAATCTGAATCTGTTTTGCCAGAGCCTGTTCATGACCATCTTTCAGTGGATCGGGCAATTGCCATTCAGGGAGAGGATCTTGATAATGGTGCTGAAGTTTGTGATCCTTCAGATAAGGAGGATGGATCAGTGATTGATGATGAGATTGTTGAACCTCAAACTAATTTAGTTCAGAATGAAATCAATACTGGTTGGGATTCAGTTCCCATGCCTCAGGAGGATGCTTCTACAAAACAAACATATGCTATGATTGTGAGTTGATGGTTTGATGCTTATAGTGCTTTAGCCTGTAGCGTTTGGAAATTATGGTTTGAACTTTTTGGCAATTAGTAATCTGATTGGGTTTCATACAGCTGAAAGTAGCCAAAGGCAATTTAGTATCCAGTCCAGCATATGTTCCTAGCAGTAAAGTGAGGCAGGCACCAGCAAATACCAATCAACAATTGTCTAATGCTGTAAAACCTGCCCCTGTCCCTGTGCTGGAGGCCGCAGCACCTATTAGCGAGAGTGGTCTTGAAAGTAGCAGTGTTAATGAGGAAGGTTTGCGTTGTGACTTTAATATTGAATGATTGATGACTATATATTTAGAGGACTGCTTTAGTACGAAATATGGAATGAAAGTCATTGTGAACAGAACATGTTCTTTTCGATTGAAATGTAAAGATGTCAAATTTATGGTGTGAGTGAATGCAGTGTGTTAAATTTGGTAGGATAGATGTTTTCTATATCTGGGTTTGCATGTTGAAGATATGTTAATGCTTTACTTTTCTGGCTTAAAAATGTATATTTTTTTCACTTTTGATTCGTGACAGCTGAAGGTTGCTCCATATATGTACGGAACTTGCCCTTTGATGCAACACCTGAGCAACTCGAGGAGGCATTTAAAAAATTTGGGCCTATTAAGAAAAATGGCATCCAAGTCAGAAGTAACAAGGTTTGGTTTGAATATTGTATTGTTAATTTCACCCTATGTTAAATTTTTTGATGTAGTGTTTATGGGTCATGTTTGTTTCTGCAGCAAGGATATTGTTTTGGGTTTGTTGCATTTGAGATGCCGAGTTCCGTGCAGAGTGCACTTGGGGTACTGTCTCATAACTTATTGTCCTTATATAAGTACATGTGTTTAATGTTCTTATTGCATCAGTGACTTTCATTCAAGTAATCAATTCCAAACATTAGTTGAATCTCTATCATGCTGTAGCTAACCAACATACTTGTTTAGCTGTTGTAGTATTCCTTTTACCAAGTTATGTAAGTAGACTGCACATCTTATTACACTTACTAGAGCAAGAATTGCTGTTTCCAATTGTTCCTGAGAGCTTTTTGAGATTAACAATTTCAACATTTTTTCGTTCATTTGTTGATATCAATGTTTTGGGTGATACAGTGATAATAGTAGTTCATGTTTTAGTAGTGTCAAAACTATATATATACACAGAGATACATGCACACAACCCTTATCGCATAAGGATTTCAAATGTTGTTTTTTTTTTTTTTTTTTGATAGGAAACAAATAGTTTATTAATAAAATAAAGAAATTACAAATGTGAACTAGCAGTCTAGCAGTCCACTAATGAACATACAAAAACGAAAACTAAAAGCAAGATTTGAATTCTTCACTAGAAGTTTCAAATGTTTTCAAAACTTGCAGGATATCTTGTTGTCGCAAAAAGTTTTTAAAATAATATGTATAATCTGATGTCTTTTGTCTGATACATGCTACTGAAAGTCTGAAAACTCTCGCCTCTTTCTTCAGGCCTTTCACACTTCTCTTTGTAGCTGTCACTTTTTTCTTGATCACCTAAAACAATTGAAAGGTGAAAGTGAGAGTGGTGAAGGCAGAGAATGAGAGAGAGTGAAAGGCGTGAAGGGAGAGTCTGAATTTTCAGTCTTCGGGCGGCATGTATCATACAGAAGTTAGATAATCCTACTTACTTATTTATAATTTTTCTGACACCTTATTTGGCTGTTGGATTGATCCAATGGCCAACAAGATATCCCGTAAATTTAAAAAACATCTGGGATACGTGATGTGAACACACACACACAAAGCATGTCATGACAATGACTTTCTCTGGCACTCTCTTCATAGCATGGATTGCTACTTCAATTAGACAGCCTACGCTCTTGGGTTGCATCCATTAGTTTTCTGTTATATATGGTCTTTCGCTTAAATGTTATGCATGCATCATATCAGGGCATTGAACAAGGTTATCGAGTCAGATTGTTGACAGCGAATCTTGTATATATATAGATTCTTGTTGGCATAGAAATTGTGTGAACAGATGGTTGGAATTGATATAGCTTGTTGTCATGTTAAGGAAATTTGTTATATAGATAGTACCTTTCCTGGTTGCAGGAGCTATACGTTGGAATGTACTGAGTTGCTTTAGATAAATTGTCAATACTAATTAAGTTCTGGGATAATTTTATTGTTTTAAAGGTATCTTATGGGAGGTGAAATTATTAAATTCCATATCAATGAAATTATGAAAAAGTTGTCGAAAGTTTGAACATGGATAAAGTAGTATAGCTGGTATTAGTCTAGGTTCTTAGTGGTTAACTATGGCATTTCGCCAAGTTACAATAGATAAATAGCTGAAACCAATTGATCTAAGTGTCGAATCTGGGTAAAAGAAGTAATTCCGTTATTTCAACCATGTCGTTAGAACATAGCCGCTTGGAGTAACATATTACACACTTTTCTTCCACTAAGAGAAAATAGCGGTTGTGGTTCTGCTGGCTCAGATTTTCAATAGATGTTTCCAGCTCATGATAGGTGAACATCCCTTGTCTCAATTGGTAATCTCTGACTAGACCCACATACCTGGTATGTTTGGCCCTTATTTGAACAATATATGAATCATTCCTTATTTTTCTAATTAAACCTGATCTATTTTTTGACAAATTCAACTTGGACTAGACTTCCATGCTTTTAAATATGAATTCAACCAGATCTGAACTAGATATCGTGTCTTTGTCTTTGTTGATTCTAGTTATGTATTAGGGCCATTTTAGAATTCTAGGCTTGTTAATTTAGAGGTGGTGAAAAGGGGTATAACAGAAACTCTTCTTTAGGCTATGGCAATCCCGTGCTAATATTGATAAATAAGAAAGGAACTTATTTTAATAAAGCAGTCAAAAGAAGCCCAGAATAATTCTATACCACAGAATACTTCCCTTTATCCTCCTCCTGTCACCCCAGTAGTTTTATCATGTTTAATGGACTAGAGGCTAAATTTCAATCACTGAATTACTAGAATTTTGTTCATTGCACCTATTCTGTGAACATTTCCTTTAGTCTTTCTTTCCTCTATTTTCCTGGTAGGCATTTTTTGATCTTGCCCGTGCTTGCATGGATGCTTTCACATTTTGTTTCCAAACACAAGATGAAAGTATAGAACATTATCTATAAATTACATGATGTTCTGCAGCACCAGTCGAGTGGCTTGGCATGTGACGTGGTGGTTTTTTTTTTTTTAAATTAATTATTTAAATTTTTTTTTTTTCTGGGGTGGTTGCGGTGACAATGACGTTGTCTGTTCTGGTAGTTAAACAAAATTCTAAAGAAATGTTATAATAGTTCAGAAAGTGTTCTGAGTTTTCATTTTAATATAACATTCATTAGTATTTGGGGTTGGGATGTATGTGGATTTTGGGAAATCAGAATAGGTGGCTTCTAAATGAAATGATTTGATACACACACACACACACACACACATATATAAAGAAATGAGGAACTATATATAGAATTAAAGAATTGAGGATTGAATTGCCATCTTCAGTTTGGCTGTCATAACATTTGATCATGCATCCTTTTGTTTTAGTTTCTTACTTTATTGAAGTAATATTGCTTCAAAAATAAAATTGTTAGGCTTCACCTGTAATCATCCGAGATCATCGAGCAGACATTGAGGCAAAGAGAGCAAATTCTCGAGGTTAGTTGAAAGTGTAATCTTGATTTTCATTAATCGTGATTATGTGATATCAGTTGTAACTTTGTTAATTCCTCTAGTTTTTTATTTGAAAGTTATTAATTCCTCTAGTTATGTGAAAGAATTGATGATTTTACTGATCTTTTTGCAGTTGGTGGTGGGGGTGGAAGAGGTAGATTTTCTTCAGGACGAGGTGGGTACCGCAATGATAGTTTCAAGGGTCGTGGGAGCTTTGGTGGAGGCAGGGGTTATGGCAGGAGTGAATTCAGAGGTCAGGGTGAATATTCAGGGCGACCAAAAGGTTCTAGTGGTCGTAACGGAGAGGGACGGGCGAATCAGAACGGAAGTAGAAGGGGGAGCAGCGGTCCTCAAGGCGGAGCAAATCGTAGTTCACTTGCTGCTTGAAAGCTTCTGAAGATTGTTTTTTGACAATACTAATGAGGGGTGGTTTGAAGATGCTAAAAATTCATGTTTTGATATTTATAGTTACAACTGCTTATGAGGAGATTCTTGCGGTTTTTATATTTCTTTGAGGAATTTCATAAAAAAGCTTACATAACATGGAAGGGTGTTTTGGTCCAGCATGTATTCTTTTATAAATTCTTCCATATTCTCATCTATTAATGGATCTGTTTGTTGATATGAACTTCGCTTTTTTATGACTACATGTGAAGTAAAAGAAAAAAACAATCAGAGAGTAACCATCTGATGAGACTGTTGGACTTTGCATGTCAAATTAAATAAAATGATTACACTGAATGATGAAAGGGCTTTGCCAGATTCAACTTGACTTTTGCAAATTGGATACAAGATTTGAAGCAGCAAAAGCTGCAGAACCACCCACCACACAGGTGAAAGCAACCACAACCTGCAATGCCACTTGCCAAGGATAGTCCTCAGGCACAAGGTAAACACAAGAGGGACCTAAAAGCAGCAACCCCAAGCTGAGGCTCAACAGAGCTCCTGGGGTTCCTGGGTCAGTGGCGGCTGACAGGATTCCGAATTCTTCAGCCTTTGAGAGGAGACCCAGTTTCTCAATGGATGATAGGGAGAGCCCTGCTTTCTCTGCTGCTGATAAAAGTCCTGCTTTCTCTGCTTTTGTTAGGAGTTTCAGTTGCTCCACTCTTGTTAATAGCTTCACAGGAGGACTTGTCGCCAAGGGCTTGCTCCTTGGGCCTGGCTCTCCTAGTGGAAACACGATCGGGTTCTGCATTCGGAATTGGATTACACTTGAGCTCAAAATATCATTACAAAATTCCATCCACACAAATCAGAAAATTTTATTCTATTTTCCACATAACACTGCCTGCTATTGCATTGATAACCACCTCCCCTAAGTCATAAGTTCAATTTAATTATGACAATTGGTCAATATTTAACTCCAATCAGGGTCTTGATAAATGGTCTCCTATGACATGTATATATGTATACCTGTATTCTTTGATTAAAGAAGACATCTTACACAATTGGGTGTTGAAAGTAACGAAGAATGGACTGACCTTCTTGGAGTTAACAGTTTTGGCAGCTGATGGTAAAGGTTTCTGGGTAGCCATGGATCGGATAAGCAAAGCTGAGAAGGTAGTTGAATGACAACTTCTTCTTTTGGGAGAAGAATGGGTGAATTGCTGTACTCCTCTGCTGCCATAAAAAGCTGCTGTGGCCTCCATGAGCATTTGTTTTCCAGCTGATAGAAAATAGTATGCGCTTCACCAAACTGAAGAGATCATGGCCAGAAATGGATTACAAGCGATTAGTTTTGGGTGGTTACGGTATCCACGTGTCACTCTATGATTTTTCGCTTTTTTTTTTTAGCGATGTTTATTATCTATTAGTCGATTAGGAACTATATGCAAAGCTTTACAAATTGCTTGGCTTGTGTTTAACTAAATCATTTGGACAGCTTTAATTATGACACTCAATTGGACGGTTGTAGAAAGGATTTTGAGTATTAATTCAAATTATAGAAAGAAAGAAGAATTAATTTTTTTTTTTTATAAATAAATTTAATTATTATAATTTATGATTTTAGAAGAAATTATAATAAATATTTTATTCTTTACTTTTAAACTATTCAAATTTCAAAGTTTATTGGAATTTAAAAAAATTAAAAATTTGGATATATTTAATTTAAATTTTTAAACGACCAGTAAAATTTTCGTATATTTGATCTAATTTATATGAATTTTATTAGAATCTAGATTTATTTAATCCATATATTTAAAAGTCTAAATAAGTTTAAATTTATTCAAAAATCGTTAATATTATAAATTTTTATTTAACCTTTTAAATTCAATGAATTTTAAAGTGAAGTTTATAAATAAAAATCTTATAACCTTACTCCCATATATATCCAAAAAGAAATATGACTAAATTTCATCAAAATTTATCCTTTTTTTAAAAAAAAAAAAAATTATTATTAAACTCTAAGTGAATACATCCCTAAACGAACGAGTTCATACAATAATTAATGGCAATTAAGAAATTCAAGATGATTAATTACATATTTGACCCCAAAAGTGGCACATGGAATAAGGGTATTTGGGTAACAGGAATGATAAAATGGCCTATAAAAGCCCTAACCCCTGCGAGTTGTAAACTATAAACCCTAAGAATGGCAGACCCTGCAATTTCGCTTGACAATTTGAAGTCCTTCTGTCGCTCTCAGATTTACGACGAGGAGAAGTGGGCGCTCAACATGGTATCATCCCCCTCTCGTGTTCCCTTTCTCCTTATCAAAGCATCGTTATTTTATGATTCTAATGACTAATTAATGCTAGAATTACACAATTTATCAATACTATAGATAATCATAAGCTTGGATTTACTATTAGTTTTGTTATTCAATGGAAGCTAATTGTGTTGATTGACTCATTTGGTAGTTTAAGTTATGGCCTTTGTTTGCGGTTGTAGTTTGGTTGGAATGTTGTGGAAGAAACAACATGAGGGGATTTGGCTTTCGTTGCCATTGTTTTTTGTTTGTTAGTTAATTTAAGAGGAGTTGTGATGTGATTAAATTAAATGTTTGACCACGTTACTGGTTTGGGTAAGGTTAATCTTCAATAACCACTCATGGATTGGTTGTAATTATTCTTGGATGGCCACCCTTGCAATCAATCCAAAGATTATTATTGAAGAAACTGGTTTGGATAACCTTACTCAAACCAGTAAGTTAACAAAACCTTACTGTGGTAATGAAGAACATCTCTTCTTTGAAAATATTGGGGAGAAGTGATACTGTTTGGTGTCGAAAGGGATTTTGTGGAACTTTATCCTGTGATCATTGTTCTTTGTTGAAATATTAGGCTTAAGTTATAAAATTTATGTTCCACTTTCTTTGGTCTATATCCCTGACTACATTTTTATACATTGGCTCCTGCAAATTTGCTTATACATGTTGGATGTGGAATAGTTACCTGAGGCGGTAGGTGGTATCTTCCATTCATTGCTGACTCGTGCTCTCCGCAACAGTTGTGGATAAAGTTGTGAAAGTTTTGACTGCAGAAGAGTAGTCGTGTATTGAGGTCATGTAAGATACTTATTCATGTCTGTCACAGTTCCAGTTGTTCCAGACGACACCAAGTCTGAACAACTTTTGTTCCATCAAAAACTTAGTTGAATCTTAGTTCTAGAGATTAGGATGTTGGTTGTTCAGGGTTTGTGTGCTAGGACAGAGAATTGGGGACCTAGAATGTGATAGTGGAACATGTCTCTGCCAATGCATTATCTCTTCTTTATTTGGTCATGATTGTGCAATTTTTTGAATATGCTGTGTTGAAAATCCATGATCATAGCACTAGTGAAATTTGATGCTTGATGTACAAGTTCCTGCTCCCTAACATTATTACAATTGCTGCCTTATCCTGATTATTAGGAATTTTAGTAGTTGTCCCCAAAATGCAATTAAGCTATATTCAATATATTATTTTAATTACATGTCTAGTAAAAAAAAAAAATCATTTAATTCCCTGTGAGTTGCAGTTTCATGGTTTTCCATTTCGTGCAGAAACTGTTGCGTGCTGCTGGGCTGTTTGCAGGATCAATTTTTCTGATGCGCAATTACGGCGATCTTATGGCAATATGAGGAACAATGTAAGGGCTGCTATAGCAAGCCAATTTCTACCAAACTAGCACTCTCTGTTTTTGTTCCTACCCCATAGTTATTTTTGAAACTAGAGTGTATTTAGTGTATTCATTACTTTGTGGATCCATTTTGAGTTCTTATTAAAAGGATTTGCTTTCTTGTTTTACTTTTTGGTTTATAATTTTTAATTGGTTGGGTTTCAATTAAGATCAGGGATGAGCTTTACATGACCATATTTTCAGTTGTTGATTATCATTATGGGATGAGATGATGGTAGAAAAAGAGTAAGTGTGTGCTTATTATTATTGAAACATCAGTGTGTGCTTATTATTGTCTGTTTTTGTTCTGTGAACAAGTGATACTACACGTCTTAGCTACTATCTTAATAATGTGCCAATATTAATTAAATTGTCAGATTGGTTAGAATAAAAATGTTGGGATAATAGTAGGAAGGTCTAGTATTATTATTTGACAAACTAGAAGCACATTGGAGTTGTCAGATTGCGAAGTGTAGTATTGTTATTATTATTTCTCCACCTTACAATTTACTTTTTCAATGAAATATATCCTTACAAAATTTTCGACAAAGTTTATCTACTTCTAAAACTTTCCAACAAGTTATTTAATATGCGCTTATAATGTCTCAGGTGCATAAATAGCATCCATTATAAAATTAAAACTCCCGTCTCATAAAATATTAATAAAACATTCTAATTTCCCTAAACATATATCTTTAAATTTACAATACTAATAACTCTAAACCAATGAATATATAGTTATAGTTAGATTTCTCCCTATATATATATATATAATGCGAAGATTATATAAATAATTATTCATTTCACAAACTATGACAAATTGTCTTTAATCTGCATAAACATAAATCGAGTAACCAGTCATCGTAACCTGGGAGAGAAGTAAGGGGTGAGCTTGCCAAGCCCGATAGAGATTATACAACACAGACAACATAAATATTTCAATATTCCATCATACACAATAATTTTTATATCATCAAACCAAAGCATAACATATCATAAATCAACAATGATTGTTATCAAAATCATCATTAATGTTTCACATGTACGTGTATTTTCAACTCACTTTCATATCAAATAATGGGAGAGTATATTTTAATTAATCAAGTCGTGGCTCTGTAAATAAGTATTCCAACACTAAGGCACTTATAAACAAGCACCACAGTACAAATGTGTTATCTCATCTTATATGGTATAAGAAGTGTTGCAACTTCCTCTTTCGAGATCATTTCCAAAGGCACAAAGGATAAAACCTAATCACAATACTATGTGTTGCAACTCACTCTTTCGAGATCATTCTTGGGGGCATTAAAGATAAAACCTGACCGCAACACTAGCATCGCAATAGAATCACAACTCTCTTTCCACTTTTTTAGTAATCCACAATTTTCTTTATTTCATATTATACATTTCTTTCCTAACCATAACACATGGAAACATATCACAACACATCCGCAACACCAATGTTTCCATGATACTATTTCTTAATCAATGCTTACAATCACAACATACAAATTATAACAAATTTCATGGTTTTTCAAGAAATATGATCAATTCATCATACAAGCATCACTATTTTTTCAATTATTGAACCACCATGCAATTATTAAACATAACAATAAAATCATTGTCAAATTATTTTAATTAAATTTATTTATTACACTAAAAATTAGAATTCTCCTACCTTAATCACACAACACTAGGATGTGTGTTCGTACCGCCAAGTCTATTCCCACTAGTGGCATACCCTTTGTAGGTATTATACTTCCTACAAACATCAAATTTCTAACTTCAAAACAAATCCGAATAATAATATTTACAATTAATCCATCAACAATAATTTTTTAATTGTCCTTTAATGCAATTTACCCCTCACAAGGTTGTTGGACAAATTTTTAGAATATCCTTCCTGAGAACCCATTCAAATCAATTTTCAAATATTCTCGATACTTAGAAAATATTTACTCACGAATTAATAACAACCCAAAATATTAATTCTTTTCTGCATCCGACTTCTCGAAACTTCACCAACTATAATTATTAGTTTACACACAATAAATGAATATCTCATAACTACAAAAATTTAATCAAATAAATTCCTTATTATCCAAAACTCAACTTAAACATCGAAAACCACACTTATATTTCACCACCAAATTAATATATTTCTCCATCAAATTCATCCCTATAAATTCCCGCCAATTCATTTGTTCCCGAATCCTTTCCAAATTACTCTTATAACCTTAAAATCATCATCAAAACATAAATATCCTACATACAAATTGAATTCCAACTCCTTGAGAAAAATTAGGAAATCAATAATATATATAAACTAATTTAAAACCAAATGAAGATGAGAATTAACTAGGGATGGGCAAAACAATTGGAACTGAACCGAATAGATTTGAACTAGACCGAAACGCCATTTAGGCATAGAGATGAAGGAACCGCAACTCACTTTGCAGCACCAATGTTTCTCCAATTGAAGAAATCTCACCTCACACTCTCAATCTCATCATATTCGCACTGCCATTCAAGTAAAGAGGTAGAGGAATCATAACTCACTTCGCATCACCAATCTCTTTTTAATTGAAGAATTTGATCAACCTCTTGTTTCCGCTCAACTTATCTCAGGTAACAAATAGCCAAAAAAATTGGATTCATTTTTTGTCTATCTCTTTGTAATTGTATGCTATTCAAAAATAGACTTGGCTTGGTTTTCTAGTATGTGTTCTGCTTGTTGGTGTATGTGGTGTGTCTCTCTCTTTGTAATTGTTCTAAGTGATAATAAAGTTGGGATTTCGATAGTTTTAGTTTGTCTTGTTATGTTAGTTGAAAGTTGAGTTCGATTTACCAATTTTTGGTTTGTTAATTTTGGTTCTTTTTGTAAGGTTTTTTCAAAACTAGATAAGTAATTGACGGTTCATTTCGAGATATAAAATTGATATGGACTAAACCGAGCTGAACTTAATGCTATTTGGTTTGGTTTTCTACATCGAAAATCAATTTTTTTTGTTTCAATTTGGTTTTGTCCAAAATCTAACTTAACCAAATCGTGTTAACCCAAAAGATTAACCAAGATGAAATAACCACTTTGAAAGTTCAGAATAATTTTTTATTTTATTTTTGTTTTTTCTTCATTCTTCTTCTACCCGATTCTACTCACAATCTCTCTCTCTCTCTCTCTCTCATTTCTTTCTTTTCTTCTTCTTCCTTTTTTTTTTTTCTCTCTTCGACGGTCTTTCTCGGTTCGTATCTTCTCCATTCTTATCTCTATACAATTTTTTAACTCAATTCTCTTATAACTATCTCATCCTCCTTGGCCCCACGTCATTTATTATCTTTTGTCTCTTACTTTCAATTTTTTTTCAAAAAAAAATATTAGTAGACGGTACTTAACAATGACGTGTATTCAAAGCAAGCCTAGCTTAATTTTTTTTTTTCTCTCTCTCTCTTTTATTTCTTTCTTTTCTTCTTCTTCTTCCTTTTTTTTTTCCTCTCTCTCTCTCTCTCTCTCTCTCTCATTTCTTTCTTTTCTTCTTCTTCCTTTTTTTTTCTCTCTTCGACGGTCTTTCTCGGTTCGTATCTTCTCCATTCTTATCTCTATACAATTTTTTAACTCAATTCTCTTATAACTATCTCATCCTCCTTGGCCTCACGTCATTTATTATCTTTTGTCTCTTACTTCCAATTTTTTTTCAAAAAAAAATATTAGTAGACTGTATTTAACAATGACGTGTATTCAAAGCAAACCTAGCTTAATTTCTCTCTCTCTCTCTCTCTCTTTTATTTCTTTCTTTTCTTCTTCTTCTTCCTTTTTTTTTTTCCTCTCTTCAGCAGTTTTTCTTGGTTCGTATCTTCTCCACTCTTATTTCTATACATTTTTTTTAACTCAATTCTTTTATAACTATCTTGTCCTCCTTGACTCCACGTCATTTATTATCTTTTGTCTCTTACTTCTAATTTTTTTTAAAAAAAAATATATTAGTGGACGGTACTTAACAATGTCGTGTATTCAAAGCAATGTCGTGTATTCAAAGCAAGTCTAGCTTAATATCATTTGGGCTTTTAACTATAATAGGCATCGAAACAAGATTTTCTAACTATTAGGCCTAGCTCTTAAATTATAAGATCAATCTAATAACAATTTAATTTGAGCCAAATTCACAACATTTTCATGTAAAATAATTTGGATCTTAAAATATTGGATACATTAGGTATTAATTTCTGTTCTAACGATCTTAACCAATTTTATGGATATTACATATGTGATTTTTTTTTCAGTTATTAATTTTTATTATTGTTTATTGGTTAATCATACTTGTATTATTTATATTCATCATTATGTAGAGTAAATTTATATACTGCGTTATTGTTATTAAAAAGCTACTGCAAAAGTTGAATTTAAATTCATATATTATTCTACCACATGTATTAAAGTAACTTTTTATAATATCAAGGTAGTTATTTTTAATTTTATAAATTTAAATGATAATTTGTTGTGTTTGTATTGTTGAATCCTTATTCAAAATCAAGATGAAAATGAAATAATACAATTTTCTTCAGGATTCTATCAATTCAACTCTTTCATATTTCATAGAGATAGTTTTCTTTAGTTTTACCTTTTTTTTTCCTTACCGTTCAAAATATGATAAGTTTATTTGTTTGTTTGTTTTTCCAACAGCTAACTTTTGTAATCAAATAAATTTCTTTATTTTAAAGTGATGACTCGTTCAAAAGGTTACTTGCTTTCAGTTAAATAATATATATGAATTTTAGGCTTTTATAATTTCATTGGAATTTTCTTTTATCTAATCTAATGGTAATTATACACTCCAACAATATTATTAGGTCGACTAAGTAGGGATGGTAATTCCACTAGTAAACAAGTAAACATATGCATTTTCACTAATAATGAACGGATGTGGATTTTATTAATCGAGTTCACGAGCAAGTATTAATTTGAAATTCCACACCTGAAATTTAGGTACAAAAATAAATCTGCACTTACACACGTGAATCACGAAAATAAATAGTATATTATTTGCATTTTTTTTTTTAATATTTTGGAAAGGCTATGCTCAAAACGATGTGTTTTATAATGTTAAAAAAAAAATACGCACTCGAACCCACGAACCAACATATTTTGTGTTTTATTATGTTAGATTTATTGAATTTATGTTTTTTTTTTAAAAAAAAAATTAAATTTATTATGTTAGTATGTTTATTGGATTTATCATGTTTAAACGTTAAGTGCAATTGTATTTTTTTTTTTCACTGATATTGCTGTTAGGATTTGAAAATAATATAAAATTTGGATATTAGATTATATTTGACAATATAATATTATTATAAATTGGTTTAAAAAACTTTTTAAAATTTTTTTTCTGATTCATGGGTGGAATACAGTTTTCACTTGAACCTACGTAGCTTGCACCCGAACCGGAACTTACAAAATTCTGCGGGCGTTAATGCAGGAGCAGGTGTAATGATAAATAGAAGAGACGAATTTTGAAAAGATATTTGGAAAAAAGTTAGTTTGTAATAACACAAAAAACTTTAATTTCAGGCCCACAATTTTTTTTTTTTATGATATGTTTTAAAACAAATATATAATGTGTTTAAATTATGAGTTATGATATGATTAACTTGAAAAAATGTTTGACTAATTTACTGATTGGATAAATTTATTCATCGATAATAACCATAAGATTTGTTATAACAGTTGCTATTAAAAAATATTTAATGATTGTTATTAATGTGTAAGTTTTATATTTACGTAAATATTAAGAAACAACGTAAACACTCACCCTACCTAACCACCACTTATGATACCAAAGCAAAGTCCAATTGTAGTTACAAAATCCTACTTTTGATTAAAAGATTTTTTTTCTTTTTTTTTGAAAAAATTTGATTAGAAGATATGTGAAAGCTAGATCACACCCCTCTCCTCTCTTCTCCATTCTTAACAAAATGACCACTGCTCATTTTCCTCCATCCTTACTCTTTCCTTTAGCTATATATATATATATAACTATTATATCATTGGTCCAAATATAATTATAATATAAAAAATAAAATATTTAACAAAAAAAGATGTTATATTATCAAAATTTGAACATTTAATTAGTGGTATCAAAATTTAGAATCTATAAATGGTTTGGTATATATGTCATACCAAAGATAACTAATGATAACTATTTTTAGGCTGTCTTTATAGCAAATTCGAACGTTACATTAATCATGTCATTAACTCCAACTCTCCAAGCTCTAATTGGTTCAAAACTGAGTTGTGTTGGTGCTTAAATACCGCCTACTCTTCGTGTTTGTGTTTGAACACCGTCTACAGTTTTTTGAACAAATGAAAACCACTCCCAATCTACTGGTTAGATTTGGAGTGAAATTACAACTCAGACCTCCAAAGAGAGTTTAAGAGAGCAGCAAGTTGCATGACTTTTGCTGTCTTGAGAGCAGAGAGAGTAACCGTACATGGGATAATGAACATGAACACAGCTATTTCTCTGCACTGATTACCACGTGGTGGCGTCTGTCAAGTGTGTTGTCATTGTGTAACCGAAGAAATTGTCTCTTTTTCTCGGAGTTTCTCTATATATCCCACCTTCTCATGCTCTAAACTCTTCATTCAAACTCTCTCGAACCAATGTAAGCTCTTCTCTGTCTTGTCACCTTTTTCTTCTTCTTTTCATTTTTGTTAGATTTTTGCAACTGGGTATGCTACGATAATTATTCACTGTCAACTTTTGTTGTTTGCTTTTGATAGTTCAATTTCGTTTCACAACACAAATATTACATGTTTTTTTATTAGATATACTGTAGTCTCAAATGTCTAGAGTTTTGTTTAAATTTTGAACTGATATTTAGAGATATATGTATATTCAGCTGCCGACATTTATCTGATTTCTGGTGGCAGAAAGTTCAGGCCTTGACTATTATTCACAAATGGAAGGAGACAAAAGACCAAACCAAAACAACAAGAATGATGGAGCCCACCACTACAACAAACACAAACGGCAACCGAACAACCGTTTGGAGAGGTTTTGGGTTCAACGAAACAACCCAAAACACCCCCAGAGCTTGAACAACCCTGAGCCTCCCCAAAATCCAGACCTGGACCTCAGTCTGCGTCTGGGCAGCATTCACCACCATGAAAACACAACCCTGGCAAGATCATCATCCCTAGCCGGGGTCATGACTTCTACGAAAGATTCATATTCATTGAAAAGATCATGTTCTCTACCAACAGATGCAGAGCAGCTCCAGAGGAGGACTATTTTGAGGGACTTGCACACAATGTCAAGGAAAGCTGAGGCCAACAAATGCCTTGGTGAAGGTAGAGGCAAGGACAAGTCTCCAGTGCCCCCAAAGGTGGCAGCTTGGCCTTCTGCTTCTTCCTCCAGGACCAGACCTACGTCCTCTTCAACCAATTTCCAGGTCAAGGAAAAACATGTATCTCAGACAGTGACCGGTACAGGTAATATATGTATGTATGTATTTAAAAAAGATTATTTTTTTTTTTGGCATTGGTTAATTTATTTATTTGGTAACTGTTGAGTCGAAGGGTTTTGTGAATGTTGATCGATCTGCTTATGTTGTTAGCAGATTTGGATAAACATTAATTGGTTAGTTTGATATTGGAGCTATTTGATCTCTATATAATCTTGGTTACATATGTTTCAGTTGAATAATAGCTTTTATATAAATTTTAAAAGTGTTTTGATTGAGTCCCCTTGCTTGTTTATAATCCTTTCAATTTCTTTTCTTGGGTTTAATTTATTTTATATGATCTCTCATTGTTTGGCCAAAGATATTCTGTTTGAGTTCCATATTGAACATTTTTAGAGGTTGAGAAAATCTGTTATGAGAATAAATATAAAAGATCTGAATTGAGGAATTAATATGAATGAGCAATTGAATTTAGATTCAGTAGCTAGGATGACAATGTTAACTTTGCTTTATTAGGAAAAGAAGGAACTATATGTCTCTGCATGGAACTGATACCGGGAGATTGGGAAATATGCTAGGGAAGTTTATGTAGTATTTACTTGTGAGGATGAATTAAGATCAATCTTTGATTATGTCGATATCGAAGAGTACAATGAAAATGTTAGTGCAACTGTGAAGTTGTGTCGTGTCTTCGCTTTATAAACTAAAAGGAAACATGCTGAGAGATTGGGAATTAAGTGAGGGAAAACGTGGCATCCACTTG
This sequence comes from Dimocarpus longan, assembly GCA_022984855.1. Lineage (NCBI taxonomy): Eukaryota > Viridiplantae > Streptophyta > Magnoliopsida > Sapindales > Sapindaceae > Dimocarpus > Dimocarpus longan. Next base: position 19,890,418 of record CM041024.1, read on the forward strand.
CAATGTTGATCTAAGATTAATCTTCATTTTGTCGATATCAAAGACTACAACGTTATGTAATTGTATTTGATTTGATTTACAAGCCGACAAAAAGTAAAATGAATCTGAATCCAACCCTGTATCGACAAACAAAGAAAATGGTTAATACATCATTCCTTACATAGAATTTGAATTTTTGCTAGGCATTGACAAAAGAAAAAGAAAAAACAATTAGTATATCCGTTATGAACATTTAGTCTACAGAAGTTTCTTTCACTCATGGCACACTTTTCATATGTTATCCTCATAATATAGGGTCAAAGCCTGCTGCCGGTTCCAGGCAAACAACTGCCAAATAGAGTTTGATACGACAAGTAGATTTAGTATGATTAGAATTGAATGAAGATAAAATAAGTGTTAATGCAAATCTTCTCCTTTCTTTCATAACTTGTCACTTCGTGTTTGTCATTGGTTTACTTGTTGTATACTTGTATTACTGCATATCCTATCCTATCCTAGGAGTGAACAAAACTTGTATTCTTTAGCTTGATGTGAGGAAGTAATATGGATTACATAGATTGTACATGGATTGGGGCCTGATTATTGTCTATCATGTTTTTTAAGATTTCTGAGTAATACCAATTGTATAGATTGAATCACAATCTAGATCCAGATGAACCTGTGTTCACAACCTCATGACAAATCTGTAAAGTAACTCTAGAATTGTAAGTAAAGACTGTTACAACATAAATACTAGTCTGAGGGTAGTTTCCTTAAGACCTTAAGCTTTTAAAATTGATAGTTCTCCGTAGGATATATAATCATTCTTTTGCAATTGTATGGACAGTCTTAGTTCCATTTTTCACAATTTAATCTTTTAGCTTCTGAATTTCGATTTCTGACCTCTTTAACAATTGCGCATAGTTGGAGACTGCTTCTTTCTGCCTTTAAATTTGCTTATTTCAACATTGGGTCGTTTCAGCTGAAAAACCATTATTCTCTTACTGAAATAGATATTCATGTTTCATTGATGCATCGCAGATGATAGGGGGATTTCCATTAAAGCTATTAGAGTATGGTTTAAGGGATTTATAGCATATATTGTTCTTGTTTAATGACTTTCAGTCTACACTACCACACTGAAGAAGAATTTTTCTTCTGAAAATAAACCTTACATTTGAGTTTGTGTAGCCTAGTTTACAGAAGGAAGATCTCAAAGAGAAATTCTTCTGCTGTTGAAGCATTATTGCATAGCTTTGATATACCTTGATCTGGAGAACTTGGTTGTCTGCATTTTTTTAACTAATAATTTTCCTCTAAGTTGTTTAATTGAATTGCATGGATTCCATACAGGTCTGGAAGGTTCAGCTACGGCTAACGCAGTGGTCACTCCTGAGACAGACTCAAATGAGAAGTTGCTCAAACCCATAAAAACTGAGACCGGAAATCCCTTCAAGGGGCCTAGAATTACTCATGGCAATTTTGAAGACAATGGGATGGAAATTATGAGACAGATGCCTTCAGTGAGCACTACCGGAGACGGTCCCAATGGAAGGAAAGTTGAAGGCTTTCTATACAGGTACACGAAGGGACATGTGAGTATAATGTGTGTGTGCCATGGAAGTTTTCTCTCCCCAGCAGAATTTGTCAAGCATGCTGGTGGCAGGGATGTGCCTAACCCAATGAAGCACATCTCTGTGCACTCTACCTTCTCTGTATAATCAATGGCGGTGGCCCTGTCGCTCCTCTTCCTATGTTAGGGACTTAAAACAAGCAGCAAATTTTTTCTATCTACCTTGTTTCACTTTGTTTAGGTAGAAGAGAACTTCCATCTCAAAGATGGCCAATTTATTTATTTGGTAACCATTGAGTTGATGAGTTTTGTAATTGTTTATTGATATGCTTACGTTGTTCGCAGATTTGGATAAACATTAATTGGTTAGTTTGATATTGGAGCTACTTGATGTCTATATAATTTTGGTTACATATGTTTCAGTTGAATAATAGCTTTTATATAGATTTTAAAAGCACTATTTTGATTGAGTCTCCTTGCATGTTTATAATCCTTTCAATTTCTCTTTTTGGGTTTAATTTATTTGTATGATATCTCATTGTTTAGCAATGAGTGAATGAAACTTCTGTATTCTGAATGTTAATGAGAAATATACTAATTATGTTTTGTTCCCTTTTTGTCACTACTTAGCGAAAAATCAAATTTTATGCAAGGAAAGATGCGATAACATTTTCTTCGTTCGTCGATACATAGTCATGTGCAAAGATGATCTAAGAATAATCTTCATTTGTCGATATCAAAGACTGCAATGTTATTTAAGCCGATAAAAAATAAAATGAATCTGAAACCAACCTTGTATCGACAAACAAAGAAAATGTTAATACATCATTCCTTAATCTTACCAAATAGAGTTTTGTACGACAAATAGATTCAGTATGATTAGAATTGAATGAATATAAAATATATGTTTACGCAAATCTTCTCCTTTCTCTTATAATTTGTCACTTCGTGTTTCTCATTGGTTTAATTACTTGTTGTATACTTGTATTACTGCATATCCTATCCTAGGTTTCTTGGAACTCAGTGGTTTGTTTGTAGAGTAGAATTCTGCAGCATGATCTATCCCTTTCTCAAGTCATGGTACTGCAACCACTTAAATTTGGTCAGCAGTTGTTTATCCAAGCTGACATGATAATTTGGTGCTGATACAGGAGTAAACAAAATTTTATTTTATGTATATAAGGGTATTTTAGTCATTACACAAGTTTAACAGTATGACCGGGATTTCATACAATCTTAATAAAGATATTTTGATCATTTTACAATTTTGGATGGAATATGCTAACTTTTTGGATGGAAACCTTATGGTAAGGGCTGGTTTGCCTAATATTTTAAAAATCAGGTGTCAACTCGGAGAGTTTTTCATAATTTCCCTTAAATGAAAGTGAAATTAAAAAATTAATCTCATAAAGTAAAGTCTTGAATTGTATGAAAATGAAAAATAGAAATAACAGAAGTGTGTGAAAGCAACATTACAGACATGAAAATGATTTTGGAACTAATGTACTGAATAGTAAAAGAAAAATTTCAATAAGACTCTTTAACAATGATCAATCAACCATAAAATGGTGAGAATTGAACTCAAATCAACAATAGGCATAAAGAAAAATGCAATGCACATGGTCTTCAACAAAGTCTAAACAATCGCATTTCCTAATATGACAAAATGAATAGCTAGCCTACACAAAACCATTTTACAAACGCATATTTGTGTGTGTGTGTGTGTATGTATATATATATCATGGTTTTAGGAGATTTTTGTTTTATTAATTTTTATAACTTTTAAACAAACACACATTAGTTCTTAATCAATTGTTTGTGTTCATCAAAATAATGCAAACCTTGCGGTTAACAAATTGGTGTATAGGACCATGGAGATCTATAAAAGATAGGGTGAATCCCGGCCCAAATGTGACAGGTGATAAAATGTTCCAGATAACGAAAAGACTCTAAAATATTCAACTGTTAGATTAGGAAAAAAATCAAAAGATTAAAAATAATTTTAAGTAAACATACATATCAGTTATGTATCCAATCATTAATACGATTAAAAAAAAAACCGAAGATTGAAAGCACAACAGCACATTAATGAGTTTCTCCATTTACCTGGCCGTCATCCTGGCAACCAAAAATAATAGCCATTAAAAAAATTTTAACAGCTCAATTTCGGTGGACAACATGCATTTGGTGACTACCTGGTCATGTGTTTGCCCTATTTTTCAACTTGCTGAACCTGCAAAATCACTCATTAAAGCTCAAACTATCATGACTTAAAATACAGAAAGAAAGAGAATCAACTATCTTATTAACTCAATTGCTTCGACATTAAAACCTTTTTTTTTTCAATGCTTTTTGTACTCAGAAATCTTTAGATATGTACCCTCTTCTCATTTCCATCTAACCAAATTATCCTAATCATTCACTAGTGGTTGGTCCCTTTATAATGATTTACGGTGGACTGAATTACACCCTACAAATTAGCACCAATAGGTCAACGATGTTTAGGAGAAGCTTTTCATATTCCAATATTCAAACACAAACCTATATTTGACATCCAACTGAAATAAAAAAATTTCAAGAAAACAAATGCTACAATCGTCTTTATTATTAAGAAAGCAAGCAAAAAATGAATTAATTGGTGCACTTTTAGTTTTATGAATTCAGCCATCAAGAGTACAACAACGCAACATGCCATACAAAATGTTCTACACATTTTTAATCTCTTACGCAGAAGGTCCAATAGAGTTAAATGTATCTACGGAAACAATCTATTGAGAGATTATCAATTTATTGATGATGGCATCATTTAAGTACATATTGAAATTCATTTTTTAATAGTATTTTTTAGCATGAAAAAAATAAAGATAAACTAGCTAGTAGTTGCATTTTTTCATAACCTTCGAAACTAATTAATTACAATCAATCACACTTTAATGTGGTCATCATTTCTACTATTCATGATTTCAAATCAAAACAACTCCATGATTTTCTAATGCGTATGTCAATGTTCAAAACTGATATTAACTAAAAAGTAGCTATCTTCAGAATTATAACGTAGAAAAGAGTTACAACAAGCAATAATCCAATAACAATGTTTAAACACACACACACACACACACACACACACACAATTTTGAATGTATATATACTTCCAACCAAATAAATTATGGAAAATTTTTAGCATTTCTTCAAATGGATCACAGAATTTACTAAGATCATATTAATCAAATCAATGAAAATTTCTCACCAAACAAACAGCCTGAAGCAGTACACCAACAATACAAGCTCTATTGCCAAAAACCATTTCAAATATCATCATAACATCTATTATTTATTTCACCACAATCACTCCACAGACAGAAATATAATGATCATAGACAATGATAACCAAGAAAAAACTTAGCGAAAAAAAAAAAGAAAAAGGCACTTGATCAACACATGTATACAACTCTCTTAATGTAAATGCATGTATGTATGGAATCATCAACTAAAGTGAAATTAAAGAAAGCAAGTTACTATATCCATTTGTGAGAGGACCCGACCCAGATTCATACTAATGAATCCAGCGATCCTACCCAACACCCCACGAGACTCTTCTGAAGTCCAACTAATAAGGCCCAAAAGGATATCGTAGAGCGAACTCGTAACTATCTCTTCAACTCTAAACATATAAACATTCATTCATATTAAAGTTTTATTACAACTATGCAGCGGATAAACATATAATTTAAAATATTATCATAAAAATGTAATTATCTAAAATATGTATGCAATTAATAAACTACTGCAAAGTTTATTCATAACTCTGAACACAAATAAAGGCTGCACAACGTCGTCGGTCGAAACCCACCTAGTCTACTCATGGCTCTCTGATACCTGGTTCACCTGCATCTGCACCCGGAAAGGTTTTTAAAACAAAAAACATAATGAGCTATAAAGCCCAATGAGTGCGAATACATTTATAAAAATTTCCTCTCAAAAATGTTTTAAAACATTTTTCTTTGGTTAAAACCATTTCTATTTTTAAAAGATAAAATCATTCTTATTTCTAAAGCTTTGGGATTTTATAAAATCTCTATAAATTTAAAGTCTTATTTAAAACATTTAAATCTTTCTAAAAATGTTTTCCTTCCAAAGTTGGTTTTAAAACAGTATGCTAATTATTGTTAAAAGCTCTAATGACTATCCAAAAAAGTTAAAACCACAAAGGTAGTCAGACCAATTCCGCCCAGTGTGGGGTAGGGTCACATGGCACAAAGGCTAGTATCGTACATCGTGATAAATACTACTAAGATGTCTCGTACACATGTGACGGAACTATCATCACTCAACATGCATTGAGAAATACTCCATGAGTGTAGAAGGCAACTGACTCGACAGACTCGATCCCTCTGAAGTTAGATAGACTAACCTTCCCAATACTGTGTCATATATTGTGGAGTATACCGACCGGGTATAAAATTAAAACGTCACGCTATAAATACTCGGGTCATTCACTAGGTTTGAAAATCTTTTTTCTTTTTCTTATAAATCAAATCTTTTTCTTTATCATGCTATAAAAATAAATAAATAATATATAATGCATATCATATCTAAACAAATCTTATGTGCTAAAGCATGAATTATTTATGAGCTTAAAAAAACAATAATTTAAATAAATGAAAATAAGAAATTTGTTAAATAAATTAAAAGTATTTTCACACTCACTGCTTACTACCTAATTACTTTATTTCTGCTCTCAGCGACCTCCTCCTTTAGGTTGCTGCTCCACCCTTTTCAGCTCGAGCTACTCATGCGAGCTTTAGCTCCAGCTCACATCCAACTTAAGCTCAAGTTCTAACTCTAGCTCACATCCAACTCCAACTCCAACGAGCTCCTCCACAGCTCAGCTCAAACAAACTTCTCCACTCAGCTCACTCACGTGACCTCCTTAGCTCCACTCACGGGAGCTCTTACTCTCAGCTCACCCACACAATCTCCTTAACTCAACTCACATGAGCTCCTCAACTCCACCGACACAAGTTCCTACTCTCAACTCACCTACACAAGCTCTTCAGTTTCACTCACGCGAGATCCTACTCTCAGCTCACCCTTGCTAGCATCTACTCTCAGCTCTCTCTCTCTCTCTCTCCCTTCTCTTTCTCTTTCTCTCTCTCCTCAAGCTACGTTCCCCCCCCCCCCCCCCCCCCCCCCTTCCATCGACTTACCACTCACACCTATTTATAGGCGTGGGTCAAGTTTGTCTCTAACTCTTAGATTTTCTGAAAATTATAAAATCGCCACATTCTAGAAAATTCTCCAAAAAATATATGATATTTTTCTTTTGTCCCTTAACTTTAATAATTTATACTTATTTCCAAATTTTTCAAAATTTTATAAATCTTAAATTTTTCACTACTAAACACTTAAAATCCTTTTTATTATTTCTCCAAAGGAGTATTTTAGTATATTTCTTCATTCCGTACTTATGAATTGTAATATCATCGGGAGAGGATATTATAATTTGAGTTGTATGACTGTGAAAGGAAGTCACGCATTCGTACGTAAAAGAAACTAAGTGTAAGGTGAAAATTTTTAAAAATTTATTGATACTTGAAATATAGTTTCAACATAAGTCATCATTCAATAAATTATTAAAACACATAACAAAGTGCAAGTCTGCAGATTGGGTAAGAAAATTCTTTAAGAATTCAGGCTTATTCAATAAATTGTTAAAAAATTTCAATGAAGTTTAGTTGATGCATGAGTGTGTGTTCGCACATATAATGTATGAGTGAGTGTGGTAGTATGAAGCAAGAAAGAAGAAAAAAAAAAGAAACAAGTTAAAAACAATATTATCCAATAAAATTTATTTGATTTTGTGTTCATCTTCAAAATAACATGGTTGATTGAAAGAACGCTTTCTACAATCACAATATTAGACGATGGTACCGCTACCAACAATTAGAACTTTAGAAACAATAGTAATATATCATGTCCACACTCTTCTAAATTAAACGAGCCTTGTGGAATCTAAAAGTTAAAATATCACAAGAGATTGCATCAAAATACAATTGCTTGCCCGCTTGAGAAATAGCATTCCAAATCAAACACAATCTAGTACACATTCTCTTTCTCCCTCTTTAAAACATTTTCGGGAGAAGGGTCTGGTTTACTAGTAGCCTTGAGCAGGTTCTTCTCTTGACCTAATTGGCCTTTCAACTGAGTTTGTTTTTCTTCTTCTTCTCACTTGGGGACATCTGCGTCTTCTCCTTGTAACAAAAATTAACCAGGCTCAGCATGCGTCATGATCATTTTCCTCCTGTAATAAACCTAAAAGCCAGGCTGCTCCACGTAGACCACTTTTTTGCTTCTAATCCTCATCTGATTCGTCATTTCTTTAAATGTACTCCATGCACAGATGCAAGTTTATATTAATAATCTCCCTACGTTCTTCCTTCAATTGTAGATCGACTAAAAACCCTATCCTAGGTTTTATTGATTATGACAAAATCACAAATTTGTCCTAGCATGGTTGCCAACATAGAAATAGCAAAGTGAAATATCTAGCACAATATGCCAAGATGACAACAGTGACATGTACATGATACACATATCCTAACGCATAAGTGCTACTCTCTTGAAATTAATATATAGAGCCCATATCTGATATATTTAATTACCATCTGGTAAGTTATTGATCCTACATTTTCTTACTACTCAAAATGAAAGATTCTTGAGAATGCTTTGTTCTCTCCTCTTAACAGTAGAATGTCATATTGTCTCATGATAGATGTGAAACTGAAGGAAACCATTAGATCAGGAAAGAAGAAGCCTTAAAAGAAAATACTTATAAGAAAAAGAAGAAAGCTATAACTCAAAGGGTGAGAATGATTATTTTTGTCATTAGGTATGGGTGACAATCAGCTATTCATATTAAGGTTAAAGCTAATCATGCCCTTTTTTCATTTAGTCTTATTTTATAAATAACACGCTTCATTACTATCATATGATATCATTAATTCAAAATTGGCGCAAAATTATGGTTTGCCTAAATGGATTTACTGGACAATGATTCTCTGTCAATGTTGACATAGTACTAATCTTTTTATGAAAATAATTTAATTTTGAGTGATGTATGAGAGAGAAAAAATCTATCAATCTTGATCATTCATTTTTTCAATTGTTAATGTATCACTAGATTATCAAAAGATTAACAAAAAAAAGGATGGTAGAGAATCCTTACTCGGATTTACTTGTATGATTGGTCCATCTGGTGTAAGAATTGATCTAATCCACAATTCATACAATAAGTGAACCATCCGTTTTTGTTTTTGTTTATTTTATTTATTTTGCAACGGTTGGTTTCTCTATATATAAATAATATTATTTTGGATAATACTAATAAATAATTTTTTAATGTGAATATTATATGTAGTAAACGCATTTTCTTACTTAGAGAAAACCTAAATTTAAAAATATGTTGAAATAAATGGTAAGAAAACATGTCCTTTATGAGAATGTAACACTCTGTCATGTGCCTTCGTAGCATGTTACATATTTAGAACTTGAGGGACGCCTATGTGGTACAAAATCTAAAATTTATCCTTACTCTTAGCAAATTTTCAATCTCTATAAGCATAAAAAGTTTATCTCCAGATTTTTTATGATCTATACAATAAATGCATATTAAGTTGACTTCCATATTTAGTAAAGCAGATTAGCCTCTAGACATTTTATAATCTCATTATTGAATGTATATTAACTATATTTTTGCATATGTTAAATTTACTTTCAAGACAGCTATTTGGTACAAAATCTAAACTTTATCCTGACTTTTAGTAAATTTTCAATCTCTATAAGGCCATCTGCAGCGTAGCACCAAAATTGTGTTAAACACCATTTTGATGTCAAAAATAGCTGCAGTATAGACACCACTTTGGTGTCAAGCGACTGGCCCGAAAAAAAAAAATGGTGTAATAGCTACGGTTGGACACCAAATTTGGTGTCCAACTGTAGATAACACCAATTTTGTAATAGGCGAGCCACCTTACTTTTTTATTTTTTCAAAATTTCAATATTATCTCTAATCTAATAAATACAACAAATCTAATTCATTTTATATCCTTTAATATATTTAATATATTTATATAATTTGATTAATAATTATAAATAAAAATTAAATTATTATAAAAAATATATACCGTTGGAAATATTTCATTAAGATCTTTAAAATGAGTATACTATTAAATATATTTTAATATATTTTTAAGTTTTTAATATGTATTATAAGTAATATATTAAGATAATGTCATTTTAAATTATTTTTTGTATATAAAAATTTATTATTTTAATAATTACTTGATAGAATTGATAATATTTTTAATGCAAAAACTTAATAATGTAATAAAAAGCAATAACATTAACATTACCATTACATAAAATTAAAAATACATGATAAAAAAAAATATAAATAACAACAACAACAACATAACTTAAAAATAAAATACATGACATAAATACTTCTAAATAATCATTTAGAAATTTGGAAGGTCATCTTCACTTCCTCCAATACTATCAAAATACTTGTCAAATGCATTGGATGATCTGCTTTCTCCTTCAAATTGTTGGTCATGGGTCATTTTTTCATAAATTTTTTTTTTGTTCATTTCGAATAATATCACGTAGAATTGGATCTTTTATAGAATCCACATTTTTTAGTAAAATTTTATTCTCTTTGCGTCGTTCTCACAACTCTAATTTTTTTGTCTCATTTTGAGCTCATAACTCTTTTGGAGTAGAGACTGAGTTTCAGTAAACTTACCCATCATTTACTCACTATCTTTTTTTATGGATTTAAAATATTGTAGCATCTCTTCACCTTATTTCTTTTTCATTTTTTCTTTGTTTCTCCCAATAGGCCGCTCAGTTGAATCATTATTATCATTAAAATCATCAACTTGCTTTTCAATTTCGAAGTCTGTATTTAAATCAATACAAAATGACGAAACTCCTGCAGACTTTAACATGGTAGAATCTGTTTGTGATGCTTTGTTGCCGTCATATCTCTTTCGACGGCCTGGAGTTTGCATGCTATTAATATCAGAATATTTCTCTATATCTTTAAAAAGGGGCCACACATGATCAAATTTGAATAGTTTATTATAATTTGAATCTTGTGCTAGTAAGATTTTAGCTTAATTTAACTACACAATACGACCAAAAATTAAAACTATAAAAAATAGAATGAAAATAAGAATAAAATAAATTTCATAAAATCCGCATAATTCAAATTTAGAAAATACTTACAATATCTTGTTCAGAAGCGCCACTTGGATTCAAATTTTCAATTTGTCGAACGCATCTTCTTAACTTGCTAATTGCTGCATTGATTACTTGCATTCGAGCAGTCAAAGATCTTAGGTCGAACTTGAGTGATATGCGTTGGTAACGTCATATGATATTTAGTCTCTATGCGAGACCAAAATTGAAGACTAGATTGGTTGATGCCTATAATTGGATTTTAAGAAACATCAAGATATACACGACAGAGAAGTTGGTCATCCTCATTCGAATATGAAGCACTTCGTAGAGTATTTTTAGACTTATCGTCTAAATTCTTACTTTATGATATTTTTGTAGAGATATATGTTCAGTTGTTGGAACTAAAAGAGAAAGATGTTTTAATTTTTAGAAAGAACCATTATTTATAGATCAATTGTGGAAGATATAAGAATATCGTTTAACGGTTAGGATCAAACCATTTTTCATCCAACAGTAGAGATCATCTATTGTTAGATTTTTGTGTTATACTTAGGACAGAGTGTGGAAGAGATAAGAATACCGTTTAACGGTTAGGATCAAACCACTTTTCATGTAACGGTGGAAATCATATATTGTTAGATTTTTGTGTCATACCTAGGATAGAGTATGGAAGAGATAAGAATACCGTTTAACAGTTAAAATCCAACCACTTTTCATCTAACGGTGGAGATCATATATTGTTAGATTTTTGTGTAATACCTAGGACAGAATGTGAAAGAAATAAGAATACCGTTTAACGGTTAGAATCCAACCACTTTTCATCAAACGGTGGAGATCATATATTGTTAGATTTTTGTGTCATACCTAGGATAGAGTGTGGAAGAGATAAGCATATAATTTAACGGTTAGGATCAAACCACATTTCATCCAATGGTGGAGATCATATATTATTAGAATTTTGTATCATACCTAGGACAGAGTGTGAAAAAGATAAAAATGAGGTAGATAAATAATTAGGTGGATAAACAATTACTTGGATAAAAATGAATTAAAAAATATTAAGTGATTAAAAAATTAGGTGAAAATATAATGAAAATAATATTTTGTAAAAAATTAAAATATATATATAAGTATTTAATAATTTTGTAATATATTGTGAATAATTATTTGAGAATAAAATTTTATACTAAATAAATTAATTAATATTGATTAAGGAATTATGTATGGAATATTATGTGAAAATACCTTTTACATCAATTTGATGTCATGTACATTAGAGTGTCAAAAAATTTGGTGTTAATACCAAAATGATATCAAATTTGGTGTTGCACATTGGAGTTGGTCTAAACATAAAAAGTTATTATTTTTTTTCTTTTGGTAAGATATAACTTATAAGTATAAAAAATTAATCTCCAGATTTTTTATAATTTTTACAATAAATGCATAATAAGTTGACTTCCAAATTTACCCTCCCAACAAACAAAAACAAAACAGTTGACTTCCAAATTTAGAGACGACAAATGGAGAATTGATGAGACATGAAGTTTGACTTATCAATTAAACGTTCATGGTTCGATCTACGGGAGATGCTGAAAATGAGGGAAATTTTTTTATGTAATGTGGGTATCTTTCTCTTAATATTTAAAATCTGTTCCTGATCACATCTAAAAAGCTATTTCTGTAATAAAAAACATAAAATAATAATAATAATAATAAGAAACAGTTGTACTTGGCCAGCTCACATGTGCCTGACTTACCAGTCAACCAAAACAAAATAAACAAGAAGAAGCTTGGTTTGGTTGCTTTAAACCACCTTAAATAAAACGATGTCACGTAGTGAACCTTGACAGCCCAATCATGTTCAACATACCTCATCAAACTAAAGGTCAATATTGGAAAATCAACACTCCTCATCAGATTCTCCTCTAAATGAGCGATCTAGTTATATCAACAAAGCATCATTCAAAGAATATGCTATAATTTTGCATGTAGATTGGCGTTTTTTATACGTAATTTTTTTAAATTCTAACTCGTATAAATACGTTAGAGGACCTCGTGAATCCGTAACACATTGAAGTGGTTGGAGAAGAAGACTAGAAGTAGACTTACTTATAATAATAACATCTGCTATAGACAGTTTTGTTGAGGGAGAGAAAGGGAAGAGAAAAGCTATGCGTTTGACTTGTAAGCTTCAATCTTTTCCATTGTCATTGCTTAGATTGCATGTATGTTTTCTGGGTTTGTCACTTTTTTTTTTTTTTGGTTGTTTAGGTGAATATGATATGACCTTCAGCTTTTATGTATTTTTTTTTTTTTTTTGTCATTCTATTGGCATTCTGTTTTCTGGGTTTGTGTATTTTGATGTCATGATAGTAAGTTTATAATTTGTCTTATGATTTTTTTTTGTTTTGGATTTTGATGCTTACACACTTTAAGTGGTGTTTTCTTTTAGCTACTGTAAGTGATCTTTGTGGATCGTTTAGTTCTTTGTCATGTGTGTGTTTTAACACTGTTGGGTATGTTGTTGATGGAGTTTCTTTCATGGCACAAGAGGGGAAACCTCCCTCTAACCTATTTTCTTTTGATTGGGGTAATTCCCAATATGTATGACCACTCTCACTAGCAGAATAAAGCAATAACGTAAATTATTTATTTGTGTTTTTGTGTTTGGTTTTTTTAATTTGAGAATTGATTAAGTCAGCTGGTTATTGGACTGAATGATAGGCTTTCCAAGTGCATCGATAGGGTGTGCTATGTTTGGTGTATACTTGATATGCTGTATGCAAATATAGCAGAGGATGTGTACCTTTTGTAGCATTTTTGTATATTGTTTTTTGGGGTTAAGAAGCTCTTTGATTCTTTCATTTACGTAGCAGGCATTGAAAGTGCCACTAGGACAGGAGAACTAGGTATTTTAATTATAGTTGGATAAGGTGATAGATATTTCTAAATTGCAATGCTTCTCTTTGCTAGTAGAAGCATATAGATGCGTAGCACGTGCTTATGGAATGCATATAAATAGTTGATGGTGTTGTTGGTTCATGCATCTATGCAAATATGATACTGTGCATAAATGGACAATTTTTATAGCAACAAAGCAACATGGGTATCTTACTGGTGCCTTGTGATATTACAGATTAAGACTAGCAAAACTATTGTTATACTAGGGGTAGAGTAATCGTATTAGGTTGTTCTTCATACTCTTATGCAATCTAGATACTGGCCTCTCTGGTTAACTGAAATAATGGTCTAGGATTTCCCCATAACGTTTGTGAAATTATGTTGTTGAGCATATATATAAGATCAACATCATTATTTTGCTATAAGGTAGATTTAAATGACAACTTCATTGTAAATGATGGCATTTGGCAGGGTTTTTTCCTCTGTTGTTTCTATCACTCATTGCTGGGTGCACTGCACGGCCTCTATACCCACTTCCAAGTAAAAACGCTGTTGGTGATAAACAGCCCCTTCAAACTTCTCGTCCTTATAACATTGCACATCGAGGTTCAAATGGAGAGATCCCAGAAGAAACTGCTGCTGCATACATGGTATGTGTGGGCATGCATATATACATTATCTATGCTTTCCTACTTGATTTCCGATGTCTATTTTTAGAAAATTGCCAAAGTTGTGGTGAGATATAGGAAGAAATCACTTGGCTCAAAATGTGTTTCTAGAAGTCTTTCTTATATAGATTTTGTCATATGGCTCATATTTCTCTTACTGGTCATTCACTGATGCTAGTAATTTCTCTGAGTTATCTAAGTGAAACACTGATGATTATGTGGGATTCCTTTTCTTTCCCCTTTCTGCTTGGGGAGGATGGGATGGTTTCCAGAGGAGGAAGGTTAAAATGGATTGCTTTGTGTATTTAGCTAAAATCATAGGCAACTACATATCTTCTGCAAACCTAAATTGTATGTAATCATATCTTTTGACACGAAACAGTTTGTGTTTTGATTATGGCCAGCTAAGGCCATATTCTTTCCTAACTTGTGAATTAATTAATTCAGTAGCTTAATTATTTGTTGGAAGAATGTTGTAAACAACTCGATTGATTTTTTCACATGATAACTTAATCTACTTTCAGTGGGGTATATGTCTCATGACTTCTTCTTGCAGAGAGCTATTGAAGAGGGTGCAGACTTCATAGAAACAGATATTCTGTCTTCCAAAGATGGTGTTCTTATCTGCTTCCATGACGTTACTTTGGATGAGACGACTGATGTGGCAGAGCACAAGGAGTTTGCAAACCGTAAAAGGACCTACGAGGTTCAAGGGGTCAACACCACTGGCTTTTTTACTGGTATGAATACCATATTGCTTCCACCTTCCTCCACCTTAGCTTTATAGCTCCACTGCACATGATCAAGTTGTGCAGCTGGGTATTTTGACTAGTCTTAATGCATAAGCACTGCACAGAATCTGAATCATACTGTGCACATGCGTACTAAAATGTCATTATTATTTTTCTCTCCGTTTGAAGTTAACCATAAATTTGCCATGGTTTAGAGTTCTAACTGTAAATTGGACTATTTTAATTGGGCGCAGTTGATTTTACTCTAAAGGAATTAAAAACATTACGGGTGAAGCAGAGGTACAAATTTCGGGATCAACAATATAATGGTAAGCTCTTCTTTCATTTACTTATATATGAGTTTCTTCGTATTCAAACTATAATATTTTACTTGCTTAAGTCAATATTATTTTTTGATTTATTCATATACATGTTTAATTGTCCTGTATATCACAATGAATATAAATCAACTTGTATTGTCGTTGAAGATGTAAGTGACTATGTGGCTGTGCCTGGAGCAATCATTGCCGATGCTTACAGCATGTTCACAAATCCAATGAACTGTAGTCTAATGTAGATTATGACTGCATCACTAAAGATGAGATAGATATAACTATCTAAACCTCCCCTTTTAAAAGCCTAATTATCAGAAGAAGAGTGACATGTGTCTCTAATCTCTCTTCTTCATTTTGAAAACCATTTGAAGCTTTATCATGCATTTGGTTGTCTTAATATATAATCAAGGTATCTCTGTTGTTCACAAACAGCTGATATATTTTGGTTGATATAGAGTAAATGTTCTGTCCAAGATGGAACATGGAGAGATTTTTAGGACAAAATCTAAGTAAAAGGTCAATAATTCTTATAGATATAGATTTGATTGATGCATTGTGTATTTACCAAAATCAAAGTCCTGGCAAGATCAAGCCTTCTATAAACCCTGTTACTGCAGTACTCTATATCCTTTGGCCTCAATTACTATGTGTCTTATCTACTTCACTACTTTTTTTAAGTATTTTTCTCAACACCCAATTATCAACTAAGTAGGAATTTCAAAAAACAAATAAATAAACAAATGAATTAGTTGTTTCCCACAAGTTTTTAATCTTGAGAGGGTTCATTTTTCGTGACCTTTTGTTAATGCATTAGTACTGCAGTCTGGATCTGGCTCTCCACTATAGTTTGTCATCCAATACAACAATTTTATGATCTGTATCAATAATGCATAAATAAGTATTTTAAGTTTCTGTAATTTCATTATATTCTATGATCTCTCTATTGAAGCGGAGAAGGCTCTTAACTAGTTGTTGTATTAACAACTCTATTATATCATTCTCTTTTGTTCTTTTTTTTTCAACATTTTAAGCTCTTCTAGAGAACAGAGTCAACAGACAAGAAATATATCAACCTTTTGGAAAGCAACGATGATAATTAACTGTATTTTCTTTGCGAACTATTCCACAGGAAAATTTCCTATCATTACTTTTGAAGAGTTCATTTCGATTGCACTAGATGCATCTAGAATTGTCGGAATATACCCGGAGATTAAGAATCCAGTATTAATCAATCAGCATGTGAGTAATTTCCTCCTTTAAGCTATCGCAGGAAATGGTTTCTAAGGCAAAATTATGATTGCTTTATAACTAGAGTATGAATGGCGCATGTTTCTCTTTCTTTTGAATATGGGGCATGCAGATGAAGTCGCCATTGATATTTCACTAGCACCTGAGTCTTGTGCATTGCGGTTTTAGTGGCAATCACAATTAAAGAAAGAACTATTTCATTCTTACTTCAATTAGATTCATGACAATAATTAGGGAATAGTGACATTGTTTGAAAACCAAGGACAAGTTATCGCAGTACTTAAAAGGTTACCATTTCTTGCTTTACTTCTTTCAATTTTCTTTAGAAAACCTCACGAAGGAATGCGAAAAGTGTGAAAGTGTTTGGATAGATATGATATGGGGTCAGATTATATGTTCTGCTTAATTATTTGGGAGGTTATCTCCTGAGTTATTTATTAAAAGATTATCTTGGCAGCATTTGTACTTATCTGTAAGTGAAATTATTGACAGGTAAAATGGTCGGATGGCAAGAAATTTGAGGACAAGTTTGTGGAGACACTTAAAAAGTATGGGTATGGAGGCACATATATGTCAAAAGATTGGTTGAAACAACCTGTATTTATACAATCTTTTGCACCAACTTCACTAGTGTATATATCAAATTTGACAGACTCACCCAAAATCTTCTTAATTGATGATATCACCATTCCAACCCAAGACACTAATCAGGTTTGTGTTTTTCACACCGCAGCCTCACTATAGACTTCTTCCTCGGTTTACCAATAACATTAACTCCATTTTCAATTGTCTCCAATTAACTGCATTTTCTTTCACTTGAATCCTTGATTGGTAAAGACAGTCATAGTATATTTAATTTAAGATATCTGATGGAATTTTGTTGATGTGCAGTCGTATTGGGAAATTACTTCAGATGCTTATCTTGACTACATTAGTGACTACGTGGTAGGCATTGGACCTTGGAAGGATACAGTAGTTCCTGTTATGAATAATTATCTGCAGACACCTACAGATCTTGTTGCCATAGCACATGCCCATGATTTACAGGTACACTTCTTTTTGTAATCCTCATCCCATTGATATAAGTAATATGCTCAGATGTTTAAGTCATTTCAAAATTAGACTGCTAAATTGTGTCAGTCTCTAGGTTTTCACCTGGGAAATTTTAAGTTTCCTGTCTCTAGGGAGTGAATGCTTTTAACACACTAGAACATTTGTAGCTTGCCAAAGAAGCCAACTATAGTAAGAGTCAGTGTATTAGAATGTTGAAAAATATTCAGGCCGAGTTGAGTCTTAACATTTTTACCTTTTTTAGTTTATACAAAATCAAGAGGCAAGCAATATCCATTTTCGCAGTGCGTAACCAAGACATTGAAAGAAAACGGTTGTTGTCATCAGTTTATTTCTTACTGAAGGACAGCCCCAAAAGCCAGGATGTAGAGGAACAGTGTGATAGTTTGAGCAGTAAAGAACTTTCTAGTATACAATAAGAAAATTCTAAATTCAAGAACCTATAGGAACTACAAAATATAATTTAAAGTATCATTTAGTGATCAAGTTTCAATTCATATTTTACAGACGTTCCATTGTGTTTAACGCCAACCCTAGGAATGACTTTATATTTGCCCAAGCTGCAGTGGCAACTTGGCATAAAAACTGACAAATTCAAAAAGCTAAACGTTTCTCTTTATAAATCAAGTGATTAGATCAACTTGAGTGCTTACATGTAGAGTTATGTGGCCAGCATGTATATGTAAGTTTGGAGCCATTTGCTTATTCTGAAGTTCAAAATTCAGGTGCATCCATACACTTACCGGAACGAGAACTTGTTCTTACACTGGAACTTTAATCAAGACCCATATGAGGAGTACGACTACTGGATAAACAAGATAGGAGTGGATGGACTCTTTACAGACTTCACTGGCAGCTTTCATCATTTTCAAGAATTGTCCTCCCCTCTATCTTCGGATGACAGTGATGATAACAGCAAAGCATCTAAAACATTGCATAAAATTGCAGCCTTGGTCTCTTCATATGGATAGGTATGAGATACAAATTGCATGTAAATGTTAGAATCAGGTGAAGCAGTTCCGCAACAGAAATATCATTTATTGTTGTTGAAACATAATTATTGATGGTAAGTTCTAGGCTTTTGTGTTCTGTATTAAGAATAATTAGATCTGCTTTTGAGATCATCTACGGAAATAAAAAATGTTTCATTCAGCTGCTTTTGTTCTTTTAGAATTAAGCATTTTTTCCTTTCAACAAGGTCTCGAGTGATGAACTTTTCTTCTTTGGTATCTTCGATATTTGGACTCAATATATACTTGGAAGATAAGCAAATACCTCTTGTGAGACAACTGATGTAAGTAGATTTCCTCAGCCATAGTTCTATCAGTCAGTCATCACAATTCATCTCATAAGGGAACTGATGCTTTATGTGCTTTTTAAAGAAACTCAGTAGTAGAACTAATAATAATAAGTGCAACAAAATGCTTAAGTTGATTGCTTGATCATAGATTACAAGCAAAAGCAAAATACTGTTGAGAACAAAAATCAGTCATCCTCCAAACTAGATTGAACTTCATCTATATACAGACTAAAAACCAGCATTCTAAACATAACCTAAATACTGTTTAAAGAGCGAATAAGCTTAGATAGATACATTCTATTTTGATACTTTCTTAGAAATTTCTTCCAGCAAAAACTTGGATTCAGCAGCAAAATCCACAGAAGCAACACCCCTGACTGTTATCCTTTGTCTCTTCTCATTGTTGTACTCATTTTGAGTTACGCTAACTCGGAACAGGTGAGAAGTCCAAGTAGCTTCCTTCAATTTCAGCTGGAACAAATTCTCCTCCCCCTCCTGGAAGAGTCAAATGCAATGAATTAAGCAAGTTGCTTCTTGAATTCTTCTGCTTAAAAAAATCACATTGTTTGTGTGAGTGTTTACCTGTGACTTCAGTTTATCAAGCTCATCAGCAGAACACCCAATTACCTGTTCTGCTTCTTGATTAAATAAAGAAACCCAAGCTTCACCGCTTCCATCAGTTACCCTTACAACCATTATGTACCTGGAAAATGGATCCAAGTGAATTATTGCAAAGATAGTCCAAAACACTTACTACTGTATATAGATTATAACTAGCTTCAACATCTGTGTATCTCTCACCTTAGACTGCACTCATCATCATTTTTCTGGCACCCTTCACACCAATACCCAGATCCCATACCATCAGTCACTTTCTTGTTGCAAGTTTTGCAAGCACGGTACCACATTGTCTGATCAGGCTTGATTAGGCCTATAGATGCCCTGATATTAAAATACACTGGCTGCAAAAAACCAATAGAAACCATATTACCAAACTACAGATACATTAAGGTAAACACTTTTTGCTCAAATCAAACTCCATGCTTTATCATCACTAAGTCTAGATGAAAATCGAGATCATTGATGACTAATTACATTAAAGACAAATTGAAAAGTTTGCATACCTTTTCCTCACCCAGTGATGGATTACTGGTTATGTGAGAAAGAGACATTCGATCAGTGTACATGGATCTTGCTCCAGTCTTAGCAATAGGGCTCAATCCAGAGCCAATAGAGGCCATTGAAGCCCCTTTACCTTCAGACTCATACCTGCATGCAAAAGTGCATGTAACCTGAGAACACAGCAGTCAAACAAAGATGATGCAAAGACAAACAAACACTTGAACTCACCAGGACCGCAACTTCTTAGCTTCCGGTATATCGGGGTTAACCAGTACTGTGCTTTTTCCCAGTGCAGACAAAGATATGCCTGCAACAATAGCATTCAAAACACACACCATCAACATGGACACAAATTCACTTCCTAGGCAAGCCCAGCTTGAGATTGATAGATACATACCTTGGAAATCACCAACTTTGAGGGATTTTACAGCAACTATGGGAGAGCTATCAGCATTGTCAAGCAATTCCTGGCCTACACCAGTTGCCAGCTCATTCCACAAAGAAACAACCACCGTCTTCTTCCTGCATAATAAACACATACGTACAGCCTCAATACAACATACTAAAACGATAACATTAGTGGCATGCAAAAACAACACTCACGACTCATCAGCAACAGTTATGTCACGCTTAGGAACCATTTCATTGTTACTCTTCCTCCGAATACTCATCGTAGGAGACACACTTTGAACAACTCCAATAACATCAACAAGCTCAGTCCCATTAACATAAGGGCCTAACTCATCAATATGAACAAAACTAAATTTGGTTTGAGGAATGAAGGCTGCTTCATTTGTTGCCTCTTCCACCTCAGAATTCTCATTCAAGGTCATCTCATAATCATTCTGAACTGTCTTGAACTGCTTGTTGGCAACACGTAGAGTTCCCCTAGATATATAATACACCCTCCCCAAATGAAACCTGTCGTAAAACTTCCTCGCACCATCATTGAACATCGTCGCTTGTATTTGAGTACCCTGCACCACCAAAAGAACAATTAATCACTACACTAAAACAGTGATTTCATTTAACCAAACAAATCGAGTCAATGATAGCTTACATCTTCATCTGTCAACTCCACATTGAAAACGCACCCTTCACCTCTTGCGTTCTTGTAACTACGCATGTTGCCTTTACTTGTAACACGAACCTTGATGGTCCAGTTCCCTTGGTAGGGATTCAATGAGACTAGAGGGTGGACTCTTCTAGTCATCGCCATTCGGGCAGGTGGGGCCATACTGAAATTTATCATTTATCAACTTAAATTAGTTTTCTTTTACACACAACAAACAAAAAGATTTGGATTGAAAACGAGTTTAAAACTCACTTTCTCTGATCATGAACTATTTGAGCAGCGGATTTCACAACCATTTCTTGCTTCGGCTTCAAAACAATTCCAGCTACTTCACTTGTAGTCTCGTTTTCTTGCTTCATCTTCTTCGAAACCACCTCAGATTCCTCCTCAGCCTTGATCTCCATTTCAAGTGCAGGAGACACCACCTCACATTTCGTCACGATCAGGTACTTTTCAGATTTAGTCGGGATATCATTGAGAGCATAATCGAGAATGCGAATAAGTCCCCTGTTCTGGATGTTCCCAGATATGACCTCCGATGACAAATTAGACGGCAGAATCCCTCTCACAGTCATTTTTCCATCACTCGCATTGAACCTACAAAATCGAAACCAAACTCAGATCTGATCAACAAATCCCTTAAAAAATAAATAAATAAATAAAAGAGAGAGGTAAAGAAGAGAAAGATACATGTATCTGTTGCCGGTGAGCTTGAGATCCAAGACTTGAACGACGAGGTGAGGCAGATCGGAGGATGAATCGGGAGACGGATTCGATAACAATGTTGATATGGCATCTTCAGTCACTGTCTTCGCCATTCTTTCACTCTCTGTCTCTCTGTCTCTCTCTCTTTCTCTCTGTGTGTAATTTGGTTTGGTTTAGCATAATATTAAGGGTGGGAGGGAGTGTCGCCATTTTTATTGTTGTTTTCATTTGCTTTCCCGCTCTTTTTTTCTCAAATGTTTTTCGCGGCTCTTTACTTTTCAAGAAGGCGCCCTCCCTCTCCCTCCTCTGCACTTTTACTTACTTATTTACTAATTTAACCAGCCCTATCCATCACTTTGTACTCCGGCCCATTCATCACATTAGAAAATAAAAAAGAGAAATTATGAAAAATGACCCATTTGAAAAGGTGGATTTCAAAACTAACATTTTTTTTTTGTAAAAAAAAAAATCTCAACCTTGAAGTTGAGATTGATTTGAATTAATATTATGATTCTCAACCTAGAAGTTGGGATTCCGAACCTAGAGGTGAAGATTCTCTACCTTGAGGTTGGGATTTAAAAAAAAAAGGTTAGTGTGCAAATGGGTTATAAAAAAGAGGTCATTTTTCAACAAAACCCAATAAAAAAAGGTTTTATTGAAAACTAATCTATTTTTAATAACTAATTTTAAAAATAACTTTTATTTTTTAAATTTCAACCTCAAGGTAGAGAATCTCAACCTCTAGATTCGGAATCTCAACTTCCAGGTTGTGAGTCCTAACATTAATTCAAATCATTTCAATCTTAGGGTTGATATTTTTTCTTCATAAAAAAATAAAGGTTGTTTTTGAGGTTGGTCTTTCCAAATAAGTTGTTTTTCCAATTATTTCAGTAAATAATCAAACCTTATGTGGGTTTTGAAAAGAGCGACGATGTTTCCATCTTTTTAAAAGTGTACGTATACCTCAAATTTGTAAAGATTTTAAAATTTTAATATTGTTCTTAAATTAAATTATTAATATTATGAGAAAAATAACATATTCTTCTAAAGAAATGACAATAACTTTCATCTTCAATCTCTCTTCTCATCCTCCTCCGCTCTCACTTCTTTGCACCATGCACTCTCTCACCTTCTTTTCTTCTTCTTATCAAACTCTTAAATTCTCGAGCAAAAAATCTGCAATAATATGTCTATGATCAGTTACAAATGGTGACTAGCGAACTACTAATCATATAAATTAAAATTTAAAAATAATAAAATATAACTTTTAAATTTAAAAATAATTAATTTTTTAAATAAAATTGCATCATGGTACCAACCATCTTTGAGATGGACACTGGGATGGATTTTGAAAAGAAAACCAAAGAATTAATGTTTAAAAAATTCGCTATCCATCTCAAAGATTAAAAAAAGTTGTTTTTAGTAATTAGCTCTAAATGTTTTTCCCCAGTAGTTCAACATAAAACAATAATAATAAAAGATAAGTTGCAAAGTCTAATAATGTGTTGATTTAGATTGAAATTAATGCACATCTTTCATAACTCAATTGGTTACTGTAAATCCATACTTGTATTAGAGATTCAAGTCCGAGTATGTATATTTTATCAATATGTGTGAAAAGTTTTTGCTATGTAATAGATTTTTTCTGCTATCATTTCATCTAAAGATAAAACTTTAAATTGAAGGTGCAAATTAGAAAATGTGGCTAATTGTCTATTATATAACTATACCATACAATTTTCTTTTCGGCATAAATACAAATTATATATACTAGCAGAGTCCTAATATTAACATCAATATCCTATTTTTAAGTGCCTTCTTATAGCCTAAAATAATTTTTCATTCAGGAAAAAAGGAAAAAAAAAAAAAAAAACACATCGTCTTTGTATTAAAGATAATTAATGTTTTTATTTGATTTCGTCATTTAATATTAGCCTTAAAGTTTGTTCAATTATACATAAAATTCTAATCATTAAACCTTAAAATAAAAATCTATTTCAGTTAAAATGAAACCTTACTAGCAAGTTGATACAAATATTATATTAACGATGGATGGTTCATAGAAAGAAGTTATACCTATAATTACCTTCTTTTTTTTTTTTTTGAAAAATATCACCTAAGTTGCAATAACTCAAACTTGAGAAATTATTACATTAAATCAGTATTCTCTACTATCGAGCAACATTGGACAGTGGCTCATTGGTTTTCTTTCTCCATCAAGCCATATTAATTAGACTGTGATTATAATTAGTTTAAACATTTGGTATGATTCATATATCTATATCCACACATGGAGAGAAATTTACTCTTTTGCAAAGATTAAACACTTGGTATAAATCGAGTATCTATATCCCACACAAAAATATATTTACTCTTACGATAAGAATAAAAAGTTTGCCACATATCTCATCAATATACACATGATGAGATTCAAACTCATATCACAAATATGAAGGAAAAATGTATTACTTACTTAAAGAAGAATGGCACAAGCGTCCCCTAAAGTTAGATGAAATTGTGTCAATATGGCATGATTGGCTATAATTATAACAACTTCCCTTGAACTTTCAAAAGTGTAACACAAACATCATTTGTCGTCAGTCAACCATTAAAAACTTTCCATTAAATAAAGGTCAAATGGTCAATTCACAAATATTAAATATTATATTAATAAAATAACAAAAATTATTATTTATTTATTTATTTTTTTTAAAAAAAAACAATTTAGATAAGTAGAGATATGGAAATAGGACCCAACCGAAACATTCAGACCTGAATCGATCTGAGGGTGTTTGATTTAGTTTCCATATTTAATTGAAAGGTGTTCGGGTCGACATTTAGGAAAACCAAGTGTTTCTTGATTCAATTCGATTCTGGGTATCTAAAATCGATCACAGTCGAAATATACTCTTTTTAGGGACATATGTGTCATTTTCTAGAGTTGACCTACATACATACTAACTTTTTTCGAAAACCCTAACCACTTGTCACTTGCACTCTCGCTCTCTTCAACCTTTCTCTCTCACCAACTGTCTATCTCTCTCATTCTCCTCTCACTAGACGTCTATCTCTCACCGTTTCTTTCTCTCTAATTTTCCTCTCTTTCATCTGATCATCTCATCTCTTCATCTTTTCTCAAGCTTCACTTGTTGATTTCTCTTTCTAATATTTCCTCTTGATTTTCTCTCTTTCTCTTGTATAGTGACAACCAACAGAGGGAGCTAGGGACTTTGCATTGCAAGAATAAAGAAAGGTAACCAATCAAAGATGTTTTTGAGAGATATTATGAGAGTGAACAATGTTTTAATCTTTATTTTTATTTATTTATTTAATTTTTTGTGAGATTTTGTGATAGAGCTGAACAGGTAAACATGAAAAAGAAGAAGTAGATCTAAAGAGGAAAAGTAAAAAAAAGTTATATATTTTATTTATTTATTTATTTTTTATTTGAAGAAGTAGGACTGAAGAGGTAGATATGAAGAAGAAGAAGTAGATCGAAAGAAGAAGAAGAAGAGTTAAAAAAAGTAGTATATTTTAATTTTAATTTTTTTTATTTGCAATCGGTAAAAATGTTGTATATTTTAATTATTATTTTCATCACAATTAGTCTTCGAATTAGAGAGGCAACTCACATAGTGAAACCGAATAAAACAAACCGATTTGATTATATTTAATTCAATTTAGTTCCATCCCTAAAAATAAGAGTGTTCAATTTGCACTCTCAAAAACCAAGATTTAATCATGCCTAAGTACCTAACCCTAAAATTGGAGATCTAATCACTATTTATCTTAAAAAATGGACAGTTCATCTTTGAAGATAGATAGTGGAGATTGGATCTTCATCCTGTCAAAAAAGAACTCTATCAAAGTAGGTCTCTAACAAGGTTTCCATCAATGGAGACCTCGTCTCCATTGCATGGAGATCATGGTAGAGACCCACTGGTCTCTATCATTGGTCTCCATAACCATAGAGACCAGATGAGTCTCCATTGATAGGGTGGAGTCTCCACTCCATCGATGGAGATAAATATATATTTTTTCGTATTTTTAATTTGCAAATTAAAAAATAAATATTTATTATTTAAATTAAAAAATAATAAAATTAAAGGGTATTTTGATAATTTAATACATTTGATGGACATGTAACAATGATTGACTAACGGTATTTTAAATTAAAGGTGGGCATGAAAACATAGAACCGACCCAAACGACCAGACCAGACCAGATCCATAGGTGTTCAGGTCGATTTTCATGTTCATTTCCAAGGTGTTTGGACCCTTCATTTTAAAAATACCATGTTTCACAGATCGGGTCGAGTAGGTTCTGGGTATCTAGAATCGATATGATATGTGAAACACCTAGAATAAGCGTATATAGGTGTTGTGGGTGTTTTTCGAGTTATTTAAATGGGCTTATAAAGACCTATGAAGTTAGTGGCTCAAGCCACCAAACAAAAAATGTGAAGCCCGACATAGAACCTTGCGAGCCCGGTTGAAAGGCTATCGAGGTCAAGACCACGGGAGCATTGGCAAAGTCAACATCGCTAAGCTGCTATTGCTCTTCTGACGACGTAGAGCTCGCCGAGTTCGTGCGAAGTCAAGATCGCTCATTCCATAGTTTCAGTCCGTTTTCTACTCAGATCGCTTAGTGTCAGTTCAGAACAGTAAGATGACGTATCTTATACGATAAGCAAGGTTTTCTCACTTAACGACAACTTAATTTCGGGAAATCTCACCAAAACAGCATGGGTTAGCATTCGGCCCACGTGTTATCAGAGTTGACCTGGCGAAAGTCAGAAGCATTAAATGCAGTCCAGAAGCATTAATTATGATAGATTAAGACCTTTTTTGTCTGATTGTTCTCTTTGTAGCATCATCTTCTCTATAAATAAAAGGGAGCATTTATTGTAAAGGGGAGAGAACGAAACACTTTGAGAGAGATAAATTACTGGAAATAACAAAAAAACAGTGGACGTAGGCAACTTATAAGGGCCGAACCACTTTAAAAATTGTGTTGCATTGTTCACCTTCTTCTCTTCCTTTTTGCCATTATCTGGTTTCTCTATTGTAGGTCTTTTTATCGTTGCGGCATTGGGCTCAAGAATCTGGTTAACTGATTTCCCACATCAACATTTTGGCGTTAGAAGAAGGGCCCAACTACAAGTGAAGGTCTGTAATCGCCATGGCAAATGGGAGGACTACAAGGAATTCTGACGCAATAAACGAGAGAACTGAAGAAGTCGAGCAGCGATGTCGCGCTCAGGTGATAGATACGGGTGCAGGACCTTCTCATGGGGGTAGAGATGTCGTACACGCCCTAGCCCGATGCCAGGAGATGTTGGAGACCACTATGGCGCAGATAGCTGACACATTGAGAACGTTGACGCGAGGTCGCGATCAGAACGTACCAAGAACAACTATAGTTCCGCCGTCCGGAGTGGAAGTTGCAAGAGAAGCACCTATCCCAAAAGAATCCATCCATTCGTCGAACAGACGATCTGAAGTTCGGAGTCAACGAGCTCGGGAAAATGGAGACGCAGCTCAAATTTCAGAGTTGAGGATGAGGATTAGCCAGAACGGACATAGACGACTTAAAGTGAGTAATGGACATCCACGAGCTTCAGCCCGTAGAAACGAAAACGAGCAGCGACGAGGACAGGGGGGTCTGCGCAGGGAGGATGAAGATCATGAGATGGGCCAAAGACGTAGGAGGTATGATCAGCGTTCTCTCACCGGGGGAAGCCAAAGGACCGGGGGATCCCCTGTGAGACAGCACGGAGCTCGAGATCCAATAATTGAGCAGCTCCTAGAAAGAATGCATCAGCTAGAAGCACGGCCTGGGACTCAGGAGACGGGGGGATGAAGTGAAGACAAGAGTCCTTTCACAGCGGAGATAGACTAGGAGCCACTCCCTATCAGGTTCAAAATCCCAAACATCCCACAGTACAATGGAGATTCAGACCCATATGATCACCTGGATGCCTTCAACGTTCAGATGAACCTGCAAACCTCTAGTTCGTTGATGAAGTGCCGCGTTTTCCCTGCGATGCTCAGGGACATCCCGCGGGCCTGGCTTAGAAACCTCCCACCTCGTAGCATCAGCAGCTAGGCGGAGTGTCAGCAGAAGTTCCTGGATCAATATAAGGCCCTAAAAAAGTAGCTCGCCCCGACCTGTCACCTCGCTACAATTTTTCAGAGATCAGGAGAATCGCTAAAGGAATACATCGGTCGATTCAGAAGCGAGATCAACAATGTGAAGAGCCTGTCTGATGAAGGGATCTTAACTGCAATATCTGCCAGGCTTCAAAAGGATAGCAAGCTCTACGAAAGCATCTACAAATCACCTGTGAAAAACCTGGGTGAATTCTACGAGCGAGCTAATACAGAGATCAGATGGGAAGAATCTTTCAGTTCGAGGAAAGCTGGTCACCCAAAAAACGAGGTAAATGATCCCCACCAAGGCAAGAAAAGAGATCAGGGCGACAATGAAGACAGGAGGAATCGATCTAACAATCAGGTGGCAAAACGGGCTAGAAAGAAGCCCAGAAGAAACCGTTCTCCACCTCGAAGCTGCTTCCATCATTACAGCACCTTGCCAGATAGACAGGACAAGATCTTTCAGACCGAGAAGTACAGGGTGAATTTCAGAAGACCAAGCCCTACCGGTTTCCCAGGCAAGTTCAAGAACCCTCGCAAGTATTGTGCCTATTATCAGGAGTTAGGGCACAATACATCTGACTGTTGGGACCTCAAGAACGCCATAGAAGATTTGATAAGGAATGGCCGCTTGAAAGAGTACATGGTGCAGCCCGCCCACGAGAAGTGTCAAAATCGTCGACCTCGGCAGAATCACTAGCCCGCACAGAAGAGTCAGCAAAACCACGAGCAGGAGGTCTACCTGACGGTAAAAACCATTTTCACCATTCATGGCGGCCCTCACATCGCTGGATCCTCCAATAAATCTTACGAACGATATGTATGGGAAGCCAATCACGTCCTAATTGCAGAGCGAAGTGACCTGAAAGGGCCAGCGAAGAAGGCTAGAATGACCTCGGAAGACATTATTTTTACCAAAGAAAACGCGAGCGAGGTGAGATGGCCTCACAATGATGCCCTTGTCATCAGAGCGAGAATCAACAACGCAGAAGTTCTGAGGATCATGGTGGATACAAGCAGCTCGGTGAATGTCATGTATAAAGAATGCTACGATCAGTTCGGGCTGGGAGCCAATCAGTTGAAACCATCTCCAGAGCCTCTCTACGGCTTCACCGGGGATGCCGTTATTCCATTGGGACAATTCAGGCTTCCACTCTCAGTAGGGGATCTAGTTCGCCAGGCGACTACATTGGCGGACTTCCTTATCATCAACGGACCATCTGCTTACAATGTGGTCTTGGGGAGACCTGCAATGAACGATCTGGATATGGTCATCTCAACCAAAGCTCTTACGATCAAGTTCCCGACGACCAGCGGAGTGGGAATAGTGCAAGGTGAGCAGTATACGGTAAGGCGCTGCTACGTGAAGGCCGTAAAAAGCGGGGTGACGTACAAAAGGATCGACATGGTAGAAAGGGGGAGGCCACTTGAGGTTAGTAAAGAAGGGTTCGATCGCAATCTTGATCCTCGTGAGGTGGACGAAAACAGGACATCGGGTCCAGTTGACGAGCTCGAATCAATCCAGGTCAGCAAGGAAGACCCTATGAGATGTCTAAGTGTGGGGCGAGATCTAGCACCAAGCGTGAAGAGCCAGCTCGTCGAGTTCCTCAAGGAAAATATAGATGTCTTTGCATGGAATCATGAAGACATGGTTGGAATTGACCCTGAGATTATGTCGCACAAGCTGAATATTGACCCCCGCTATAGACCAATTCGCCAGAAGCGGAGGTCGATGACCAAGGAGCGATCTGAAGCCATTAAAGAAGAAGTAGATAAGCTGCTGGCTAATGGTTTCATCAGAGCTGTCCAGTACCCGGTTTGGCTCGCCAACCCAGTGCTCATGAAGAAGAAAAATGGAAAATGGAGAACATGTATCGACTTCACAAATCTTAACAAAGTATGTCCGAAAGACAGTTTTTCCCTTCCAAGGATCGATCAACTGGTGGATGCGACTGCGGGTCACCAGCTATTGAGCTTCATGGATGCGTATTCAGGGTACAACCAAATCCCCATGAGCCCGCAAGACGAAGAGCACACCTCGATCATTACAGACAGAGGCCTTTATTACTATAAGATGATGCCTTTCGGACTCAAAAACGCAGGTGCCACCTACCAAAGGCTTGTAAACAAAATGTTTGAGGAACAGATCGACAGGACGATGGAGGTGTATGTGGATGACATACTGGTCAAGTCAAAGCAAGCAGAGTCTCATGTGGGCGATCTGGCAGAAATGTTTCAAATCCTAAGAAACTATTGAATGAAGCTCAACCCGTTAAAATGTGCATTTGGGGTGGCATCTGGGAAGTTTCTGGGATTCATGGTAAACGAAAGAGGCATCGAGGCCAACCCAGAAAAAATCCAAGCTTTGATTAATATGAAGTCGCCTAGAAAGGTGAAAGAAGTCCAGAGTCTCACAGGTCAGGTCGCAGCGTTGAGCAGATTCATCTCGAAGGCGACAGACAAATGCATCCCTTTCTTTGACGTACTTAAAAAAGTGAAAGACTTCGAATGGACCAAGCAGTGCGAGCAAGCTTTCCAGCAGCTAAAAGAGTATCTAGGCCGAGCTCCACTTTTATCAAAATCGGTAGATGGAGAGAAGCTCACCCTTTATTTGGGAGTATCCGAGAGCGCCCTCAGTGCAGCCCTAGTACGAGAAAAAAACATGATGCAGTTCCCGGTGTATTATATAAGTAAAAGGCTATCTGATGCAGAGACGAGGTATTCCCAGATAGAAAAGCTCGCTGATTGCCTGGTACCCACGTCCAGAAAGCTTCGACCTTATTTTCAGGCTCACAGAATTGAAGTCCCAACTCGGTATCCCCTGAGGTAGATTTTTCAAACCTCGGACACCTCAGGTCGCTTATTATAATTGGCAGTCGAGCTGGCACAATTTGACATCGACTACGTTCCCAGACCAGCCATTAAAGCTCAAGCCCTGGTAGATTTTATTACAGAATTCATTGGAACCCTGGAGGAAGGAGCTGAACCATCGGAAAAGCCGATGTGGGAGTTATATGTCGATGGTTCATCAAACGAGCTGAGAGCCGGGACAGGTATACTACTTATCAGTCCGGAAGGGCACAAGATCTTCTACTCTTTGAAGTTCGAATTCAAGGCGACCAACAACGAGGCTGAGTACAAGGCACTGATAGCAGGGCTAAAGCTCGCCAGAGAAATGCGAGCGGACCAGGTGAGAATATTTAGTGACTCGCAGCTCGTTGTATGCCAGGTGAAAGAGGAATATCAGACTCGAGGATCGAAGACGGCTGCGTATCTCGAGAAGGTGCAAGGGTTGCTCGAAGCATTTCAGAAGTACGAGGTAACTCGAATTCCACGAGCTCAAAATGCGCATGCTGATACCCTAGCTCGTTTGGCGACTACTCAAGCAGCGGAAGACTTGAAGCCTGTACCAGTTGAGCTCTTACCGGTACCTAGCATCAGGCAGGGAGAATCAATGATGGCTCTAGTAGTAGCAGAAGACTCGTGGATGAGACTGCTGACTGACTATCTGCAGAACGGGAATCTCCCTGAAGATAAGAATGAAGCTCGTCAGCTGAAGGAGCGATCTGTGCGCCACTGCATTTATGATGACACGCCGTACAAAAGAGGATTCTCAACTCCGCTCTTGCGATATATAGACGGGGCGGACTGTGAAAAGGTACTAAACGACATGCACTCAGGAACTTGGCTCTGATACCAATTTGATGTCTCTTAAAACAATAACCAGATAATTCCTAGGATTTCAGAATCTCACCAAAATCTGAAAGGCTAATTGGAATCTCTCTAAAACTCAATAAAAATTTACTAAAACCAATTTGTCTTTTATACATCAAAACAAAGCCTTAAATAACCAATTTACAAAGAAACTGATTGAGAAATTTAAGCAACTAAGCAAACTTTAAGCAACCTACAACCAAACTCTAACAAACATGCACAAAGCAAGGATCCATGTTCCACCACTATTCATAAAAAATAAGGAAGAGTGGACTGTTATTTAACTAAACAAAATAACAAAAAGTTCAATAGCCAAGCTGAAATTTGTTGACTAACTTTGTCAACTATGTAGAACCCATGCTAACCATGTAAATGCATCATGGATCCAGTGACACTTGTGTGTGTTTTGTGTCTGTGTGGACTGGTTTAATTGTTGTTGTTGTTGTGGTGGTGTTTGCTGATTTATTTTTATTTTTTTTGGGTTTTACTGGTTTTTTCTTCTTGTTATATTTTCACTTGCATATATTAGTTAATTTTCTAATTTTTAAGGGCATTTTGGTCTTTTTAAGATTTTATGAGAAAACCGCTCATTTTCCAGATGCATTAATGGTTGGGGTTTTTTCCTAATATTTTCGAAGGTTGGGGTTTTTTCCGAATAGTTTTCAATTATATTATTTTTCATTTCAGAAATTTTTTAAAAATATCCCTAAATAGACATATTGGGAATTTGAACAGAGCTGGTCGTTTGATGTCCAATACAAAGTAAAAAACGCATTAACAAATGTTGTCGAAGACATGTTGTCACTACTAAAAGGGTTTAACCAGAAGCGCCTCTCCAACTTCAACTTGCACAAAAACCTCTTCGCTTGCGCTCTCCTACCAGCAGCAGCAGCAGCCATGGCTTCTCCAACAGTTTCCTCACCTGGGTTCTCCACTTCTTCTCCCAGCAACCCACCTCTGAAGCGCGTCGGCACTCACAATGGCTCCTTCCACTGCGACGAGGCTCTTGGCTGCTTCATGATTCGTCTCACTGATAAGTTCTCTAACGCACAAATCATCCGCACCCGCGACCAAAAGGTGCCTGCTTTTTTTTCTCTCTCTCTCTTTTATTGTTTCTTTCGTTGTTCGAGTTTGCGCATGTAAAAATGCCTTCTTTTTGGATTCTAAAGGTCGTGCCTTTTGAGCTGTTTATCGTGGGAATCTTCTTGTTGTTGGAGTGACTGAAGTGGGTTTATGTTTGTTGGGGTATTTTTGCATTGTTTTGTATTGTATGTATGTGATGGTTGTTTGTGGATTGATTCTTGGTAATGCAGGTGTTGGATGAGCTTGATGCTGTGCTTGATGTTGGAGGTGTGTATGATCCGAAGAATGACCGATATGATCACCACCAAAAGGGGTTTGAGGAGATTTTTGGGCATGGTTTCTCTACAAAACTTAGTAGTGCTGGTCTTGTTTACAAGGTAGTAGTTCTAGTTTGTGTAAAATATTGTGTTTTTAGAGTTTTCAATACAGGCTTATTGGTTTAATTTACGTGTGATATTGTGGTGATTTATGTGTTACATTCTTTTTTTTTTTTCCTTAAAAATTCAAGCTGCATCTGTTCTTTCGTATCTAGCATTTTGGAAAGGAGATTATAGCTAAGGAACTTAAAGTTGATGATGAGCACCCAGATGTGCAGCGGTTGTATTTGGCCGTTTACAAAAGTTTTATGGAGGTATTATTTTTGGGATGTCTTATTATGCTATAGATTTTTTTTTTTCAATAATATGGGTTTAGCTTTATTACACTTTCAAGGACAGCTATGATGCCTAACATTTATAAGATGTCTAAATTAAAGTTTTCCCTTATTTATCTTTCCTCTTCAACGTACTGAAGTTAGGTTAGAAGGTTTTTTTGGTGCTTTATGTAGTAGTTTATGCATTGTATAACTAATTTTGTCTGGTATCATTGCTGCTTTTACTTTTTTGAACTTTTTTCAGGCAATTGATGCAGTTGACAATGGAATCAATCAGTTCGATACAGACAAGCCTCCAAGATATGTGAATAGCACACATTTGTCTGCTAGGGTGGGGAGATTAAATTTGGATTGGATAGAACCTGATCAATCAGCTGAGAAGGAGAACGAAGCATTTCAACAAGCAATGGCTCTGGCTGGCAGTGAGTTTTTGGAAGTGAGTTTCTTTGGAAGTTAATAAATGTTTAAATTTGTAGAACTATTTAATTGAACTCTTTTGATAGATAGTCCACCTTTACAATCCTGAATATGAATGACCAAAGGGTTAAAGCCCTCTGATGTGTTTTTTGTATTGTTTTTGTGCTAATGATAATTTTATATTTCCAGACTGTTAGGTTCTATGCAAAATCATGGTTACCAGCACAGTCAATTGTAATGGAGTCTATTGCTGCAAGATATGATGTCGACCCTAGTGGTGAAATTATGTTTTTGGCTAGATTTTGCCCTGTAAGTACTAAGTGGAAATGCTTGTCTCCCTGCATTTCACAATAATTTTATTTTAAGATGCAATTTTAGTTTTAAATCTTGCTCTATTGCTCCGCGTCACTTTTTATTGATTTTCACCTGCATTTTGTTGCAATTAAATTTTTTTTTATAGATGTGCTAGCACTATCTCTCTCTCTTTGGGAAGCAGATGATAATCTCTAACTACTGTTAGTATCAAGATTTTCCTTTGAAAATAGCATGTTTTTTCTTGAATAAGGTTGCACAACACATCTTCGGATACCGCATGATAATACTTTATTGTCAAGTGAAATAATTTAATTAACAGTTCAGTCTTGTGTAACCATTGACAACCATTGCTTATTTCTGTTTCCTTTGACCATTGATCCGACAGTGGAAGCTTCACTTATTTGAGCTTGAGGAGGAGATGAAGATTGAGCCATCTATTAAATATGTACTCTATCAGGTATCATTCATATCTATCGCTTGCCGCAACTCCATCTCCTCACAGCTATCTGAAAAAAAGTCACTCGTGTTGGACGATAAAATAGTCTACCAAGAGAGTATATTTATCATGATATGATATGCAGGATGACAGGGGCAAACAATGGCGGGTGCAGGCAGTGGCAGTATCTCCCGATAGATTTGAGAGTCGGAAGCCTCTCCCTGCCCAATGGCGAGGTCTGAGAGATGATGAACTATCCAAGGAATCCGAAATCCCTGGTGGTGTATTTGTCCACATGAGTGGGTTTATTGGTGGAAATCAAACGTATGAAGGTGCCCTGGCCATGGCACGAGCTGCATTGAAGATTTAAGCACAAACAGTTGTTACTTCACCGCTTTTATTTTTATTTTTACAAATTGAGATAATTCTTTACACGTTGAATTGAAGTTAAACTTTTATATGCAAATATAGATATGATTTATACCCTTTATTAAATTTGTGGTAGTTTTGTTTCTCAATACATCAAATTCAAAAATGATAAAAATGATACAAAGCACGGAGTAAAGCACTGGAGTACTTGAAAAAACCTAAGAACATATTTACTTAAATAAATTCATTTCCCTCGACTACTCAATCGATAATAACAAAATATTATAATTATAGAAAATAGTTAACAAACTTTCACATAATCAACCATAGAAAGACGAGATTTTAAATTTCTCTTATGTAACTATAATGTAAATTTTATCACGATGCATAGTTTTGAAGCAATGTTGGCATGCATGTAGTAGTCCATAAGTTCTAAACTCATATTAATTGCATTCAATTTTATAAGATAGAAAATGTAGGACGCATGATTAGCTTTTGCTTTTACTAATTAATTATTTAGATATTTTTTTATTTAAAATAATAATTTTAGGTTCAAATGTGATTTTAAATAATTTCACATTCCAAATATTACCAAGTCGAAGACATACTTTAGTAAGTTCTTTGGCTAAGTTGACTTTATGTTTAGATATTTGATGTATGTGTTCATGTGAATCCTGTATGTTTGTTCTGTAAGTATTTCTATCGTTGTAGTTATTGGTGAAATCTATTTGAAATTGTTGTGGTTTGGTTCTATTTGTTTTCTATGGTAGTCTTCATCATATGTTTTCCTGCTAAGATTAGAATATAGAGGGGCAAATCGAGCCTATGCAGATGCTCATAATTTTAATATTCACTAATTAAATAGAACTGTTAGGTGACCTTTAGTCTATATAATATCTTACTCGATGATGAAACATTAATATTTGGATTCAGCTGGTTAATTAAATTCTTTTATTTTTACCGTAGTCTTACTGTCAATTCAAAGATTCTTATAGAATAATCCATAAATTGTGGCTGAAACATTCTGTCATTATTGATAATTAAGCAGAAATAATATGTCAATAAAATAAAGTTAGAAAACGTTGTGTAATATTTGTGTATTCTTACAAGATTTCAAGGATTTAGTGATTAATTGCTTGTAATTTGAAAAATTAGATGAAGCATTGATTTAGATATAACTAAAACTTTGATTTGACACTTGCAAAACTAAATTCAATGTTGTCTTTTATCTTCTAAATTATATTAATTACCATGGATATCATACCTTCCTCGCTGAGCTTTTTCAACATTTTCGTCCATCAACAATGTCATATTTGCTGGAATTGGAAACATCTATTTTTGGTACAGTTTCTTTAAGTGGATTTTTTAAAAGTAAATTTTTTGGAAGTAGATTTCTACAAATAGAACTTTAAAAATAAGTTGTTTGTTATTTGGTTGAAAATTAAAAAAAAAAAACTCTTCTATTATTAGTACAATAAAAAAGGATTAAATGGATTCAAAGGTATAGTGATATTAATATAATATAATAGGGTTATATTAGATATATCAATCTTTTTGAAAAAAACTCAAAAAGATTTATTTGAAAAATTTCAAAATTTGAGTTTTTCTAAGTAAATGTATTTCAATTTCTTTAATTGTTTAAAAGTTCTATTCAAATGATAACCAAATAATACAAAAAAAAAAAAAGAGTTTTATGGATTAAAAAATATATTTTTGACTAATAGATAAGTTGTACATAACACTACGAGGTTAATGGCCATATACAAGTCCATTGAAAATTTTGAGATGAACAATACGTAATAAAAATAACAGACTCTTATGATCAATTGTCCAAGAGAAGATCATTAATGAATAATTATCATTCATCAATTCAGCACCACGTTACCATGACATTGGATTTGGTCCCAAACTTAACCAAATTCAGATAATTCTACTCTCTTGCAACATAAATTAGTTAATGAATATATTCCGTTTTCTTTGCAAAATTTCATATTTTCATGAATTGTGAGTTATGTTCATATATCTGCATCCATATATAAAATACTAATTAAAAATAAAAAAGTAGTAATCGATCCTATTCTGCAGGACATGTAACTTTATGTTATAGTCAAATATGGTTAATAAAATTGTATGTATAATTTACATATGAGGAAGCTGAAAAATATTATGAGTATCTTAGGAAAAAGAAATATGTATTTAAATTAGTTTATATTAAAATAATTTTTCATACATCAATTTGATTTATCCGAAGCTTATGATAAAAAGTGCTATTCTTCAAAGGGGTGTTGGGTAACAATTGCACAAAATTTGGATGTGACTCTTATGCATCAATTTTCAAATTTACAAGTTAATCAAGGATTGGGACGAGTTTAATGATAGTTCAATGTATGAGAAATTTATAAACAGATGTATTTCATCATCAAGTCCTCTATTGGAATTCGATTATGCAGTAATGATCATCTCTGGAGGTAGAAACCAACTGCTTTAGAAATAATTATTCACAGATGACATCCTTTAACAGGATTCTGATTCTATTTTACACCAAAATAATAATAATAATAATACATTGACTATTGATTTGCACATGAATACTAAAAATAATATAAACATGAAACATGCATTTAGCAATGCATTTCACATTAGAGAAACTGCAAATTAAGCTACAACTGAGACTCTTTTGAGTTTGATTAAGACCAAAGAATGTTGAATTTATCTGCATTGATTTCTCTCATGAACAAAATGGACAACAAGAAAAGCAAGCCAACCATTTGATCTGACCACCATTCTGGCCTTCTTTAGTGGCCTGTGGTTTTGTGGCCTGTGGGTTTGGGGTCTGTGGCTCAGACTCTGGCTGTTGCTGTGGTGTTGTTTTAGGTGTCTGAGGCTGTGATGCTGCCTGTTTCTTTCGCTTGTTTTTGCCTACACTCATTGACTCAGTGTTGTCTACATCCCCTGTCAATCTTCATTTACAAGAAACCAAACAATTAATTAGCTATAATGAAACCAACTCTCATTCTATATTATAAAAATTGTAGACTGAAGCTCCAGGTGGGGTGGCGTAGTGGTAGCCACCCACACCTCCTGCCTTTGATACCAAAGTCATAGGTTCGAGCTCAAAAACCTCCCATTCTGAGTGTGCAATTTTCTCACCATTGTGTGGTTAGTCCTCTCTCATTTTCTGAGAGCAGCGATTTGAACCGTGATTTAGAGTCTCATCTCAATTGGTCTTAGTAGACGTAATGTTAAGAAAAAAAGAAATGTAGATTGAAATCACTTACATTGGAAATGCAAAAGATTTGATGGAGTCATCCGAATTGTGAGAAGGTCTAGCTGCACAAGGCTGTACTTTTTGCGGAGATAACCTTTCTGGACTATGAACAAGCTCCTCACTTGCTGCATTTTCCCTTATGACCTCCCTCATTGTTTCAGCAGCAGCTGCTTCTGTTGCACCCAACCCTTGGTTCAAATTACCACTTTTTTTTATGTTAAGCTCGGCTCTTTGACTACTTGGGGGCTGGTTACTCGAGAAATCAATTGGGGGCATAGATGGTGAGTATTCACCAATGTAGCCAAGCTCTCCTGATTTGCCTATCCAATTTACATGGTCTCTGGTGAAACTCATGTTCCCCATGTGAATGCTAAACAAGGATTCATTAGAACAAGCGCTCCATTCCACTGGAGCTGAAGACTTTGATCTGTCAAACACACGTGCTGGAATCCTATTCGGATCACCATCACCAAATTCATCAGCTCGTTCCATCACCTGCGTTGGAGGAGATTGCGTTGTGCTCAATTCACCACTGTTTTGTTCAGGCCTTGGCATAGAGCTGACAGGAATTTCCTCATCATTATCACCACTATTTGAAACTAACCGAAAGTCTTTGTTTGGTTTGTGTGGGGTTCTGGTGTCACAGATTTCATCGGTATCCAATTCGACAAAGCCTTTACTGGAAGAAGAAGAAAATGAGGATGAGGAGGAGGAGGAGGATTTAGCCTCAAAAGGATTTGTGGCCGCTGCTTGTGTCCTCAATTCACTACTAGTTTTACTCTGATGTTCAGGTTCCATAACTGATATGTTTGGATTGGATTCAGGCTGTAAAGGTCCCATACCATCTCATTTATAAAGGAGAGTTCATGCTGCAAGTCCAGCATAAGCAACAATTAAGTATGTGCTACATATCAGATGCTGACATTGCAAACTTGCAATACAAGAAATGAAAAAGCACAACGGACAGAAATTTGAATGCTGATCAAATTTAAATCTTACAATTGGATGCTCACATGAAGCTTTCTAGTGCATAATTTTTCATCAGTGAAACATAAATTAAACCGCCAAATACTATTTGGAGAAGGTTTTGATCTCAATACCTCTTATATAAACATAAAAGATTTTATATGTTAAGTTAGCTCGCACCCCTAAAAGTTTTAAATGATGCATATCACCTGTTTATATATAAATTATATCAAACAATGAATTACACATGATTCTAATACAGTTTTAAAGACAGAAAAACATAAATTATGTTTGACATAAAAACTCATAGTTTTTATTAATATTTTTGATTTGTAAGTCAATCAAATCATCTATAAATTCTTAATTTGAAATAAGAATGCACGCAGAATGTAACGAAACAGGTTTCTTGTCACACAAGCAACATATATCTCAAAAAAAAGAAAACTTACACAGAAACACAAAGAACCCCCCAATTGACAAAGCTAATGCTGGTCATGTCACCTTGCTTTCGCCTCTACAATGATCAATGGAGAATCGAAACAAAAAACCAAAAACCAAAATCCAGGTACCCCGCCAACCCAGAGAGACACAGAGAGAGAGAGAGAGCGAGGAAGAGACAGAGAGAGGCACACGGAGAGAGATGGAAATTGTTGGATGGGAGTAGATACAGGGAGAGTGAAGATTGAGAGAGAGAATTTAAGGGCTTGGCATATCAATAGCCGATTCCATCTCTCTCTCTCTCAGTGTAAAATAACCAACCTTGGCGCCATCATTTCATCATATTCATTTATCATTTCTATTTCCACCTAACTGAAACTTACTATCTTTGTCATATTATAACAAATCAAAAAATATTTCATGTTACACAACAGATAAATCTATGAAAAATCAAATTTTGAAATTGTTTCAAAGTTATCCATTTAAACTCATTACACACCATCTTTAGCAGAGGTGATTGAGTACCCACTTTAACTTTAAGAGATTACCATTATTCTTTAAAAAATAATAATAATAAGTTGTAGATTGTAAGTCCTATCTTAGTAAGAGTTATTTTCTCTCCCATTATAGAAGTAGTCATCTAGACCACGCTTTTAGTGATCTATTTCGGTAGATTTCGATAATTTGATATATAACATGTCAGCGTTCGAAAAAAAAAAAAAAATCTATCTGTTTAAAATCATTGTGAAGACAAATTTCATTCTAGCCTTCTCTAATTTTAGGTGGTTATGAAAAATGCATTTTAATTTTAAGGTGTAATTTTCAGCTTGAGCTTATCAACAATAACAACCATAGGCAAAAATAGGATCTGCTTTATAAAGTTATTTTATGTAAATTATCAAAAGTAATTACATACGAGTTAGTCAAATTTCTTGTGATTTTTTTTTTGGGAGAGAAAATTTCTTGTGAATTTTACCACTCTTATTTAATTACGAAAGTATACTTATATTGCATGCTATACATGTATCCTTTTGATACATGTTGATATAAGAATTCATATAGAATATAATCCTACCAACTGATTTACAAATATTACAATCGTAATATTTACTTTTTTATTTTTTATTTTTTTCGCGTTAATTGTAGATCAATTGGTGATGATGAAAGGGACTGATCAACATCAAAATCATGTAGATGCGACTGCTAGTCTCATTGTAAGCTTGCTCGCTCACTCTCTCACATCACTCTCTCTCTCTATATATATATATATTTATAGACCTAACTAATAAAGCGTTTACTTCACTTAAAAAAATTGGAATGAGAATCAGAATGATCAGGAATTAGAATGATATATCGAAATCAACGTATTCTCATTGAGTTATTTATTTTACTATTGAATCAAAATGGATTAATTATAAATTACAAAAATACTCTTAATTGAAATTATGGATTGACTACAATATACAAAATAGTATTTAAGATGCAGTGCTAGATTTTTATTATGTAACTCATCATAATATGCTTTCAAAAATGAACTTTCTTAACAATATTATTGTAAACATATTATATATATTTTTTCAAGAACATATTATATATCTATATTGTATATCAAATCATGATTTTTTTTTTATATAAAATGTTATCAAATATATATATATTTTTAAGAAAGATATAAGAGACTTTTTACATTAAATTTTGAAAGGGGAATGGAAGTCCCAAGTTGGGTGGGAGTAATAAGATTCCCATTAAATTGATGTGAAACTCACAATTTCATTCTCATTACGGAATGAATTTTAAAC
This sequence comes from Dimocarpus longan, assembly GCA_022984855.1. Taxonomy (NCBI): domain Eukaryota; kingdom Viridiplantae; phylum Streptophyta; class Magnoliopsida; order Sapindales; family Sapindaceae; genus Dimocarpus; species Dimocarpus longan. The sequence goes on from CM041024.1 coordinate 19,931,981, forward strand.
AAATAAACATCATCAATCAATCTTATTTCTCATTCTATTTTTTAATCCATAAAATAAACACACTATAAATATCAATCACCAAAAAAGTGATGCCAAGCTATAGGATTTTTTTTTTTTTTTTTTATAAAAACTTCCACAACTTAATTTATTTCAAACTGGCAAGTATATTTAATGTAAGGGTATTTTTGTCCCCAATGACATGAAACATAATTAGAAATTAAAAAATAGAAATTAGTAACCTTGGACAATTTTAAAAGAAAGTTCTAATTCACTTTGTACTTTTTTTGAAATGAATAATTAGGTTATACGGGAATGCAAGCAATGGAAATTCGAAATCTCAACTCGATTCCAAACTTGCTATTTTACAATGTCTTTGCATGCAAAGGAAAAGGTACTTAGAAAAACTTCAAATTAATTTATGTTGTATTAATCGATCTAGACAAAAAAAAGAACTATATAATTCTCCAAAGAATCACTTAAATTCAACTCAGCCCAAATTGACTAACATCTACATGACAAATAGCCTAAAAACTCCAAAAGCTTCAGTAACTCCACGAATTTTTCAAACTTCCATTTCTCTACTTGGCTACAATATCTCATGACCAAATTAATAAACACGTAACTTTAATGAGATGTTGTTGATCTAATAGTATACCTTCACATTTATACAATAGGTTCTTGGTTCAAATATTATTCCCCTTCTTCAAATCTTAAATTAAATGTAATAATTAAAACTAAATTACGTATTTGAGATGTTGAGTAAAATAATCAACAAATTACTATTTTCTCTACTCTTAGAATTAGACAATTAATGGAAATTTGTTAATGTTTACTTTCTTGGTCGTTAGTGAGAATCCATCAGTGTATAATCATTAAATCGTCCAAATAAGTTAACATAAAGTAGTTATTTAAATTTCATACAAAATAATTTTGAACTTAAAAAATTGTATTAACATGTACCATTCTGCCAAATCGTGGAATCGATTCTCGACTAAATGACTAAACAAATGATCGGCCACTAATGAGAAAGAATTGTGAAACAAAGTACTTTAACCAGATCACATAATAGAACAAATATTTTAGTACTTATAATATGATGTAAATGTTTATGGTATGTACATAAACTAGGCACGCAAAGTATAAATCATAAATCCTCTCTTAATGTAGATGAGTCATGAGTGTGCATCGCTCCATTTGTCTCAGTTGTAGAGGTTTGAGTTTCATTGTGCTTAATATTTTATAAGCATAATAGGTACTTTGTTCCTCTTATTATAAAATTAGTTATACGTTAGTTTTAAGGGCAAATATTCAAATCGTATAAATAATAGTTGATTTTGATAGCTAGTATAAATGATGATTGATTTCGATAAATCTCGTTTGATTTCAAACCTTTTTGGTGTTAGCATACGAGATATAGTAAAACCGTATGAATAAAGTTCCTTTTGAGAACAGTTATTAATAAAGCTGTAACACAAATTTTTCTTTTTAGCAGGTACATGAAATAATTATTCGAAGTTTGAAGTAAGAATATTAAAAAAAAAAAATGCAAATGAAAACCTAGATTGGGCCGTTGCAATGTTTAATTAAATGGAAAGCGATATGCATAGAACATAAAGAGCAAGGCACATCAATGAGCCGGCCTTTTTTAAACATATCTACTTGTCCGTTGGTCAATTAATTTGTACTTCTATAAGGTACCAATTTTTGTCACAAGAAAGTCTCCAAAGTCATTTCATTTTTTTTTTCCTCTCCTTTTGCAAAAGTCTCAATTTTTTTTTTTTATTATTATTTTTTTTTTGTCCAAAAGTCTCAAAAGTCATTTGGACCTGTCCAAATCAAATGTCCCAAATGTGATACGCATCATTTTTTTTTTCAATGCCAATTGCGATGAGAGTGATTTGAGTCTGATACATTGTCAAGCTAAATTAATACAGGCTACAGTCATAGTGTTAATGTGATCCAAATAATTACTAATGATTAATTTTTTTTTAACTCCTAAAAAATCAGTTTTTTTTTTCATTGAATAAATATAAGATAGAGAAATTCACAACTATTTATATTAGATTTAATGTGTGAAAAATTATATATATATTTTAAATATCATCTGTTATAAAGAAACTTGAAACTAATTTGTTGTTAAGTGAATGGCTCTCACCATCAAGGTACATTTAGACAATAGTGTGAAAGGATATACTTGATAACAAAATGGTTGACTTTAATAACTTTGGCTTTCATACATGTGCCATTACCGGTGTTTAGTACGCATTATGGTTTAGAAAGAGTAATGCTATATATCCCACTTTGTATATCCTAACTTATTATGTCACTGAATATTAATGAATATCTATTAATGTTTTACTTGAAAAGTTTATACATTCATCCATCGATATGTCATGAATTTGAGATTAAGTTAGAATATAAAAATTAGGATCTCTAGCTTAGAATATAAAAATTGGGATCTCTAGCATTATTATATTAGAAATGCGGACACATTAATGGAAAAAAAAAAAAAAAAACCTAAAAACTTTTGCGAGCTCTCTCAACCATGTATAGTTATAGAATTCTTATGTTTGTGAATTTGAAAATGGATAACAATTGGACAAGATAAGATTGACTAGTGGTATGACTTTCAGTTATGAGGTAGTGGGTTCGAGCCATGTTCACTCTTTCAATTTCGATTTAAATGTATTATTTCATGAAGAAAAAAAAAGATAAAAATTAGATTCATTTCAATTATCATCTGTGTAATTGAATGTAGACCAATATAAAATGCATTAAATGTCGATGCAAGTCAATATATCTACCAGTGCCTTATGAAGAGAGAAGTTCACACAAATATATATATATATATATATATATATATATATATATATATTGCAGTACCTGATGATATAATAAATTCAATTGATCAATTATCAAATGTTTATCCTTACTATAAAACTCACCACCTCCTTATTATAGCAGAAAAACAATATTATACAACCCAAATAATTGTAATTTGTCCTCTGTATATCACTCCCCGCATCATCATATAAATTTTATACTAAAAGTAAATCACCTACCACTTTATTTAAATTGGTGTTTGGCACACATCATTTCTTAATAAAAACGATTGAGTACTTCATTCGACCTTAAGAGATCAAAGGTTTAAGTCATACTCTCGTTTATTAAAAATATAAGATGTAGATGTGAGTCTCCTCCTAGTAGGAGTTATCATCTCCGATTGTGAGAGCAATCAACTGGATCGCGCTATCAGTGATCGATTTCGATATGTCCAATAGTCTTTTGATTTATAAGATGTCAGTGTCTAAATAAATAAATAAATAAATAAATTGGTTTTTGGCATATTCTTTTAAGTTGTATAGGAGATCAAGGACTTAAAAATCATTAAAAGAATTTTCATACTTTGTGATTTTAGAAATAAGTGTAAGACTTAAGAAAAAAAAAATAATAAAAGGGGAGGTGCAATGAACGATCAAGATTTGGTAATATAATGAATTTGTAGAACAAAAAAAGATGCAAGAGAGAATGGTCAAGCGTGTGTACTGGGGTTTTTCTATAAGCTGAGAAACTACATGCTCTGTTTCTCACTTTTATGAGTTTTCAAACTTTGGCCTTGCTTTTCTTTTTACATCTTCTCTCTCTCTCAAACCCACTTTTGCAGTTTTGCCTCCCTTTTCCTCTTTGCAATAATAATCATCTCTTCTTCATTAAATTTTCTTCATTTGATACTGTTTTGACTTTTTTTTTTTTTTTTTACATTTTCATTTCAATTTTGATGTTATCAAAGAGTCAGAAACTCTGTTTTCTCTGTTTTAGCTCTTCCGGGTGTGTTGTTCTTGAAACACTCTTCAATATATCAACGTTATCCGGTGTGCAGCAGTGATTGTCAGATTGGGGGGAGGAAGAGTAGTTGAGATGTTTTGTCATCTGGGTAAATTTCATCTACCTTACTATGTTCAATTTGAGAGTTTTGGATTTGATTTATTATATTCTGTTTTGCATGTAAAGTTGATGTTTTTGTAATTTGTAGATGGATTTGCCTTGTAGTAATAGTTGTTTTCTTTTGGATAGTATTTGTTTTTATTTGGTTATATATACTGTTCTAGTTCAGTGAAATTATTGCCTTGTGGTAATATTTGTTTTCTTTTGGATAGTATTTGTTTTTATTTGTTTATATATACTGTTCTAGTTCAGGGAAATTATAGCAACAGCTTTGTGTTAATAGAAACCATGGTGGGGTTGAATAGGTTGGTTTGACTTTTTGAATTCTGATTTATATCTTCCAATTCTCAAAACATTGAATGTGGCTTGATATTTGCTATTTGTTGGAATTTCAGTTTTGTTCAATCTGGTCAAAAGGGTATATGGCTTTTTAAAGATGTCTGCATCATAGTTTCTCTCCGTCAAATCTCATGTGGGAAGCAAGTATGGGGTTTGGCAAAGGGGCGGTGATATCAGTTAGACTTGTGTTGGGGTGGTTGTAGGTTTTGCATTGAATTCATTTGGACGAATATTTGAGGTTTAGTTACATACAGTTAGTCTATTGAGTTTTGTGTTTGGTATGGCCGGATGTCAATCTATGATGCCTGCTGCGCATGAGGGAGAACAGCATTTGATTGCAGCTGCTTACCACATTTTGAAGGCGTTAGGGGCAACCAAGAATTTGAGTGATGAGGTAAGAAAAATCCTTGCTGATCTTGATGTGCACTTGTCTGCAATGAATGGACACACTGCTGCGAGCAATGGAGGAGAATTCATTGAGGTTGAAAAACGATTCAGACGTGCTGAGAGAAAGGTCTTGTCCTGGGAATTGAGTCAAACAATGATATGGGATGCTGGCCCCAGGGTAGTTTCTGAGTATATGGGAGCTGTTGAAGAAATTCAAACTTTGATGCAAGTTTTAGGAGGCTTGTCTGCAAATGAAAATGGCAAGGTGAAAGAATATCTATATCGTGCTGATAGTGTACTGCAGATTGCAATGTCGAGGCTCGCAGAAGAGCTAGTCCACATTCTTGTTCAGCATAAGCAATTCTTCGAGCCAGAATACATATCTTTCCGTTCCTGCCAAGAGGATATTTTCTATGATGAGTCATTTGTTTCACTTGAGGATGAATCAGTTGTAGAAACCCCCGAGAGAGTTAGCAGTGGCAATGTGTCGGGGGAATTTATTGTAGATTTGGTCCATCCTCGTGTAGTTCCTGATCTGAAATCCATTGCGAATGTTATGTTTGCTTCGAATTATGATCGGGAATTTTGTGAGGCTTTCATTAGTGTTCGAAAAGATGCATTGAATGAATTTTTTGCCATTCTTGAAATGGAGAAATTTAGCATTGAGGACGTGCTGAAAATGAAGTTGTGTACATTGAGCAGTGAGATCAAGAAGTGGAATTGGGCTATTAAGATCATCATTCGGGTCTATCTTGCTAGTGAAAAACAGTTATGCCATAAGATCTTGGGAGAGTTTGGATCTGTTAGCTCCTTTTGCTTTTTTGAGATTGCTAAGGCATCATTACTTCGCCTTTTGAATTTTGGTGAAGCCGTAGCAATGGGGTCACTTCAGTTAGAAAAGTTGTTTAGCTTGCTTGACATGTATGAGGTTCTCAATGATCTTCTTGTGGACATAGATGATTTGTTGTTTGAAGAGGTTGGTTCTCATGTTAGGATTGAGTTCCATGAGCTTCTATGGAAATTGGGTCATCTTGCAAGGTCAACGTTTTTTGAACTTTGTAGCACCGTTGTGTCTCATACTTCGGTAAAACCGTTGCCTCTTGGTGGAATTCATCCTCTCACTAGGTATGTCATGAACTACATCAAGATCCTTACCATTTATGATCATACCATCAATAAACTTCTAGAGGAACAACATATGGATTGTTCAAATCCAGTTGCTGAGTTTAAGGATGAGCAAGAAATATCTTCAAATTCTTTTTGTGCATTGGGTTGTCAGCTTCAATTGGTCACATCTGCTCTAGAATGCAATCTCATTAACAAATCGAAGTTATACAAGGAGGATGCTTTGCGGTATATCTTTCTAACTAATAACATTCATTACATGGTCCAAAAAATTAAGAATTCAGACCTCAGACCTTTTTTCGGAGATGATTGGATCCGGAAACATAATGCAAAGTTTCAGCAGCATGCAACAAGCTACCAGAGATCCACATGGTGTTCAGTCCTTTCTTTGCTAAGGGTTGACAGCTCTAGTTCATGTTCTTTCTTGAAGGCAACTCCTAAAGAAAGGTGCAAGGAATTCAATATTGCTTTTGAGGATGTATACAGAAAGCAAACACAATGGTCTGTCCCTGATCCTCAACTTCAGGAAGATCTGCGAATTTCGAACCTTACAGTAGTCCATGCATATCAAACCTTTATTGGGATAACGCGTATCAGTGACAAGCACATCAAATACAGTGTGGATGAGATGCAGAAATTGCTCTGTGATTTTTTTGAAGGATCACAGAGATCATTGCAGAATTCACGCAGGAGATGATGCTTTCATGATCCAACATTTTCCCTTTAATTTTTTTGTTTCTTTTGAACTCTTTCCAATGATTGTCATAGTTGTAAATGTAATTGTAATTACTGTAAACTTTACTCCCGAGCTTCAGGTGAAAGTTGGCTGTAGTTCTGTTTTATTATCACCATCTTCTGCTGTAACACCTCTATCTAATTCAGACTCACAAGTGAGGTGGCATAAGTAGCTAGTCACCTCCACCTATTTTTCTCCCTTTGATCGTAGATTTGAGTGTCAATAAATCTCACCATTTGTGTTGAAGGTGTGGGTAGTTCTCTGCTAATATTTGGGAGTAGACATCTAAATTGTGCTATTAGAGTTTCATCCGGACTAATTTGGATAATATTCTGATCCTACTAGGTGTTAGGAAAGAAAAAAAAAAAAAAAAAAAAAAAAAAAAAACTCTAATTCAGATATCAGGAATAGAAATTGCCTTTCTGTTCGTATGCTTGACCTGTCTATGTACCAATTCACCTTTGATTCTCAATCTATTTAATCTTGACAGTTGACTCTGACTTCATTGATAGCCACATATTATATGTCTTGCAGAGCTTTGAAATTTATTGATGATAATGACACATTGACATATTGATATACATTCAAGTGTTGGGAACATTTACTAATTTCATGTTCAATTGAGATCAGAAGAGCTGAAAAGGGTTATCAACATTAAAGTTCAAAAGGGCAGTTGACTAAGAAATCATGCCTGGGCTGAACAAAAGCAGAGAAAAGCAACAAAAAAGGGTACAGTTTTATATTTTTGTGGTCTCCTCTCTACAGAGGCAGGTTGTGTGTGACTGTTTGCTTTTGGTCAATAAAATGATATTCCTAACCAAATGACCTAAAGTCCGATGACAACTTTTTTCTTATAATATTAGGATGTAAGATGGATTTGTGGAATTTTGGTACCTACTAAGATGCTGGAATATTATCTTGTAAAACTATGGTTATGCCTTGTGGATTTCAACAAACAAACCGAGACGCGTAAAATATAATTTCTTACTAAAAAATAACCAACACGCCTTGTAGATTTAAGTCGATACTGTGTTGTTAACTGTCATCATCAACTTTGATCTCATGTGAGAAGCTTAGATTTGGTGTTGGTTGAATGTTACTCTCTCTTCACAGCAGTATCGACAAGTAAAAGTCTATAAAATTATTGTTAAATTTTATGGACTTTCATGAGGATTGCTAAAGGCAAATACAAGTAAACCGACTGATTATTAGACACACAGGATTTGAGGGAAGACTTTGACCAGAACGTTAAGGTCTTCAATTTATCATTATTATAATTATTCAATGAAAACAAACAACCCAGCAATAACAGACGTCCAGCACATGTGCCATACTGTTTCATGCAGAGTAATGATATGAGCAGAAATCCCGATCTGGTTCAGTTTCAGTCATAGACTTATGTCTTTCCATGAATTATTCACTTACACCAGATATTAAAAAGTTCACTGAAAACATTGAATCTGTAACTTGACAAAATTCAGACAAATGCAATTGATCAAATTGAGCTTCATACCATTACACTAATATAAAGATTCTTGAATCTGATTTGCAAAGAGGACTATAAGGAGGAGGATAGACAAACAGCGAGGTCAGCCGTTTTGGAGATACTGGTTCCATGAATATAACAAATTTTGTGTTGTTTAACTCTAATTTTTTCTAAATACAGTACCAAAGCAGGATTAAAACAGTTACTACAAAAGCATAAAGCGAACTGGATATTGATGCTGGGTAAACTATGTTCTGGATTCAACGGACCAATGGCCACACCCAGAATAAAAGCATTAATAAGCTGTCTTACACAGAGTAACAGTGAGTGTAAATGACCAGCTTTGAAATTCATCTATTATCCTCAATGTTAATATGCACAAACTCAACTAAGCTGTTTCGTGTCCATCAAAGCAAAAGTGTCCAACAAGGGAAAGTTACACATCCTAAATGACATGGACATTTCACAGAATTCAAAGTCTATTGTGATGCAAAGTCAATGTCAAAATGCAAAGCATTCAAGAAAGACTATGCACATACATTTCCTTCATTGCTTCTATTTATATCAAATCAATACACAAAGTCTTCCTTCTACAAACACTCCAGGCGCCTTTCCTTAATTGGGAAAAAAAAAAAAGTCTAGATCTATTCAACCAAATGCTTAAAACACATGCAAGGCCTTGTTTGTGGGTCAAAATGGATTGATCACAGGACACTCTCATGTCTAATCGTGAGTGATAAAAAGAAATATTACCTGTGGCTGTGCCTGACTTACATAAATTTTTGTTAGAGCTAAAACTCTCGTGTTTGGGTCCCATTAGGTGCATCTCGGCAAGTGGGGGTGGGGGGCTAGCGTGTAAGAGAATGATGCTAGAATATTGTTAATGCATATATAACAAAAAGTATATATTGGATTGGTTCAAGTAACGTGTTTCCATACTTGTTAAATAAGAAGCTAAACCAATTGCAGCTTTTGAATGTTAATGGCAAAAGGTGGAAAACAGGAAAAAAAACAAATATTAACATAATTCAACAATGCTTAGGCTCAAAACAGTCGAAATGAAGTTTTTTTTTTTTTTTTTGGATAGGAAACAGAGACTTTATTAATAAAAAGAATAAAATACACATGTGAACCAGAAGTCCACCAAAAAACAAACAACCAAAATGAAAACCTAAAGGCAAGAATAGAAGAAACAATCAACAAACAGCAGCCTTCAAATCTAATAAGATAAGAGATAAAGATAAATGTTTAAATTCTTCACTAGAAGACGTCCAAAGAGGAGTCAAATAATACGTTTTATCCCTTAAAAAGTTGTCCTCCTCTTCAACGTTTTATCCCTTAAAAAGTTGTCCTCCTCTTCAACCTCTTTAAAGATTCTTATGTTTTTTTCCTCCCAAATAACCCATAAAATAGCGAAAATTCCACATTTTCAAAGGATCATACCCTTCTTACCTCCTCCTAAGGCTACAAAATCTTCCAATAAAAACGCACTTAAATAATTTAGGGTTGCCCACCTCACACCAACTAAAGAAAATAACCTATTCCATAACAAATCAACCACAGAACAATGAAGAAAAAGGTGATCCAAGTTTTCCCCCCAACTTTTGCATATGACGCACCGAAAAGGCGAAAGACAAATATTAGGATATTATATCACATGTGCTTAGTTTTCCATGAGCCAGAAGCCACACTAAAAATTTGATCTTGTTTGGAACCTTTGACTTCCATATAAATTTATCATACTCAAATCTAGGAATAGAATCATCTTGGACCAACTTTTCAAAAAAGGACTTGTACGAGAAGATGTCATTGAAACTTAACCTCCACGCCCTACAATCCTCCGAATCAGGATTAAAAGAAACACCCTCAAGAACAAAAATAAAAGAAGAAAATTCTTCAATCTCCCTATCATTTAGATTTCTGCTAAAATCAAAGTGTCATCCTTTATGAATAGAAGAATAATCCACTCTACTTAAAACTGAGATATTTTGAGAAGAAGTGATCTTGTACAATCTTGAAAACTTTAAGCAAAAAGGTTGAGAACCCAACCAGCAATCCTCCCAAAACCGAATTCAAGCACCATTTCCAACTACAACCCTTAAATTACTCGAGAAAGCATGGAAACCTTGCATAATAGATTTTCATGAACATCTATTACCACCTTTAAGAACCGCATTAGAATCTCACCTATTTCTTTGGCTCTATACTTATTTTTAATCACTTTATACCACAGAGAGTTAGGTTCCAAAGGAAATCTTCATAACCATTTGCCAAGCAAAGCCAAATTCTTCATCACAATATTCCCAATTCCTAACCCACTTTTATGCTGAGGGCGAGAAACAATATTCCATCTTACTAAATGAGCCTTTCTACCTTCGTCCATACTCTTCCACAAGAAATTCCTCATAATCTTCTCAACTCTTTTTGCCACTCCAATAGGAATTTTGAACAAGGATAAATAATAAGTGGGAATGCTATGCAATACAACTTGAATTAGGACCAATCTTCCACCCCTGGAAAGGAAATCATTTTCCAACCCTCTAATCTCCTCTCAACTTTCTCCACTACCGAAGCCCAAAACTCAAAAGATATTGGATTACCTTCCAACGTTAACCCTAAATATTTCAACGGCCATCTCCCTATCTCACACCTAAAAGCATTGGCCAAATCATTTATCATCCTATCATCACAATTAATGTCCGCCACTACACTCTTTGCCAAATTTACCTTCAACCTAGACACCAAACAAAATAAACGGAACACCGCAACCAGAGAAACTAAATTCTCTTCATTACTGGAAGAGAAGGAAACAATATCATCAGCAAATTATAGGTGAGAGATGTTAATATTCTCCTTACCAACACAAAACCCTTCCACCAAATGGCAATCCTTAACCCTATCAACCAACCTTCCCAAACAATCCACCACAAGGATAAACAGAAAAGAGGAAAGAGGATAACCTAGCCTAAGCCCTCTAGTTGCAGAGAACTTTCCCCTGGGTCTCTCATTTATCACAATTGAAAAATTCGCCGACTTTAAGCAACCCATGATCCAACTTCTCCACTTTAACCCAAAACCTTTTGCTTCCAAGACGAAGTTCAGAAAATCCCAATCGATATGATCATAAGCTTTTTCAAAATCAATCTTGAAAACAACACCTTTTCTTTTCTTCATTATGAAATCTTATACCACTTCATTAGCCACCAAGATAGCATCCAAAATTTGTCTGCCTTTAACAAAAACAGACTGACAACTAGAGATAGTACTATCCAACACTTGTTTTAGTTTCAAGGAAAGAGCTTTAGCAATGATTTTGTACAAACTAGATACCAAGCTAATTGGCCTAAAATCGCCAATCTTTAAGGAACGGGATTTTTTTGGAATGAGACAGATATAAGTTACATTGATAATTCTATTAACTATCTCATTATCAAAAAATTCCAAAAACACCTCCATCAAATCATTTTTAATAATCTCCCAGCAAGTATGAAAGAAATCGAAATTAAAACCGTCCGGACCAGAAGCCTTTTCTTTGCTACAATCCGCCACCTCCTTCTTGATTTCCTCTTTTTCAAAAGGTCTTTCCAATCAAATGGTTTTATTTATACTAATACAGTCTCAATTTAAACCTTAAATGATTGGTCTATCCACGTCTTCTTTAGAATACAGCTCGTTAGAGAATCGGATGATTTCACATTCTATGGCTCCATCCTTTTCGATTATTGACCCATCATTTAACTTAATCTTATCAATGCAATTCCTTCTCATTCTCCCATTTACAACTTTATGAAAAAATTTAGAATTACAATCTTCTTCTTTAACCCATTTAACTTTAGTCTTTTGCCCTCATAACATTTTCTCCTTAATCACCACCTCCTCTAACTTCAATTTCAAATGAGATCTTTCCGATCTCAAAGATTCAGAAAGCAACCCTTCAGCTTCCAATTTATCCAAAACAGAAATTCTATCCTTAATCTCACTCTTTTGCTTAAAGATGTCTCCAAAAACTTCTTTGTTCCACTCTCTCAGCTTCTTTTTTACCCATTTCAGTTCTTCATAAACCTATAACCCTTCCACCCCTGCGAATCCATCTCACTCCACCAATCCTCTATATTTCTAAAAAATGAATGATGTTCCAGCCAAATATTCTCAAACCGGAAAGGCGTAGGACCCCAATTCCTGTGAGAAGAATCCAACATGATAGGGCAATGATCAGAAATAATTCACACTAATGCATTTTGTCTAACCTTTTCCCCAACTAAATCTTCCCACTCACTCAAGAATAAAAACCTGTCGAGTCTGTAGCAAACCGCACTTTGTCTAAAATTAGACCAAGTAAAATTCGAGTTGTTTAAGACAGGATCGATTAGACTCGTTTTTCGAATGAAACAATTAAAGTCTTTTATGCTTTTAGTCTCCCTTCCCCCAGTGAATTTTTTAGAAGAAAATCTAACAACATTAAAATCTCTACCAATACATCATCGCGAAGAACATAACCCAAATAATCCTGACAACTCCTCCCAAAACGCCAATTTTTCTCTTTTCTTAGTCGGCCCGTAAACCCCGGAAAGCCACCAATCTCTACCATCTATACCTAAGATTAGGGGTGGGCAAAAAAACCAGGACCGACCCAACCCGAACCGACCCGAAAATGTCGGTTTTCAACTTAATTTTGGTTCGGGTTGGTTTTATACGCTAAAAACTTACTTTTTTCAGTTTTGGGTAGGTTTAGGGGCAAAAAACCGACCCGAAACCGAAACCAAAACCAAATTCAATAAAATAAAAATAAACAATAGATATATATATTTAACACACACACCACAAGAGACAAAAACACTGCAGACCCTTTTCAACAGACAACAGACAACAGCCAATAGCCACAAATCACAACGCAACCCCCATTTCAATGTCCTCACTCCTCAACACGCAGACCCTTCCCTTTTCAACGCCTTTCTTCAACTCCAAGCCCTCGCCTCTCTCTATCTTTCGCCTTCCTTTATCATGCCGTTCCACCTCCACAACTCTCCCGTTGTAGGCAGCACAGTCACACACACAGTCACGGTCGATCTTCTCGCGTTCTCTTCTCTCTCGCCGGCGCTGCTTCATCGATTTTCTCTCTCACCGTCAGGCCCGACACCATTTCTTGCTGTCGCTCTCCGATCCTCAACACCAGTCTTGGTTCGTCCTCCCCCCCTTCACCCCCCTGCGACTTCACCACTTCCCCTACTTTCTGTAAAACACATACAAGTATTTAAAGAAAATATTTCTTCATCTGTAAGTGTTTTTGGGGTAGCTAATGTAGTGAGTTTTTGCTTTCTTGAAATGAGTTTCAAAGTCTGTTTTGATTTCTTTTGTTTAATGTAATTGTTTGGATGTAGTATTGTAGATCTGTTGTAGATCTAGTTGGATTTTAATAGGAAATTTGTGGGTTTTGGTGTTTGGAGATTTAATTTGACTGAGATTTGGTTGTTTAGGGATCTATTCGATGTTTGATTAGAAACCGATCTAAACCGATGGAACCGAACCAACCCGAATTTAGTTGATTCACATCGGGTTTGATCATTTAATCGGGTAGCGTCGGTTTCCAGAAGGGAAAACCGAATAAAGTTGGTTTCGGTTCGGTTTTGACCAAAACCGACCCGAACCGGCCCATGCCCACCCTTACTTAAGATATTAACGGAAACCGAAAAATCTCCCAACACTGAAGCTAAAACCTTGACAATCTTGGTATTCTATATCACTACAAGACCACCGGAACTACCTTCTGAAGGTAAGTAAACCCTCTGCTTAAATCTTGCTCCCCAAACACTTCTGATAATACTATGATCCACAACTTGTTTTTTAAATTCGATTAAAATAACTACATTTGGATTGACCTTTCTAATTGTCTCCTTAATCATCCTCCTTTTCTTCCAACACCCCAAACCCCTCACATTCCAACTCAAAATCTTCAAGATAACGTCTGAGAACCCTTACTACATCTACCTCCTCCTCTTTTATAATTCAAACCCCACTGAAGATTTTGCACCTCCCTGCTTATTTTCTTCTTGATACTCGTCTCCACACTAAAAGAGTTTTGAGCCACTTTAACAGGATGAGAAAGAGTTAAATCTATCTTTTTTAGTAACATCATACACTTCTGCCCATCCTCTGAACTTAAAAACCCCTTAACGTCTTTACAACTCACCTTTTGACAGCTCGATTTTTCTTGTTCCCCTTCCTGAATCGCTGCTTTCTTCCTTCTTTGGTACTGAAGACTAAATCCATCCCTGCCCTCTTTCTCCATGAATCTGGTGTTGTCATTCTTATCTAACCCTAAATTCTGCTCGTCAAACAAAAATGATAGATTCATATCATCTTCATCGTTAACTTCATACTGAGATAAGACATCCTTTTCTACTCGGCTTCCATCCGATTCACTATCCGACTTCGTCTCATCAAAAAAACTCCCTTGCTTCCAGTCCGACTCCTTACCTGCATCTGTTGCAAGCTCGAGAGGGAATTCTGACCCAGCCCCTTGATCGACAATTCCATCTTTTTCCCCCATTTTCAAGCAGTTCGAACTACAGCACCTGTTGAGTGTCGTTTTGTAGGTTTCCTTCTCATCGTCGTCCGAAATCTTAGCTGCCGAGTCATTGTCGCCTATAGAGCTTTCTCCTTCTAGATCTGAGTCTCCCGCCTGCAGAACTGAGACCCATCCATCTACGTGACCCAGATGCATATTATTGGAGCAATCTGAAGCTGACTTACTAAAGGAAAATCGGTGCAAAGGTTTCGAGTTGAAGGGTCCGACTTTGGGTTTAACCCATCCATCAGAAGCCAATTGGGCCAACCTTACCTCATCAACACATGGGGATCCATTTGTATTAGCTCGACCCCACACAAAAGGAATTGAAAGCCCAATCTTCTCTTCACTTGGAAACCCTACTTGTTCCTTATTTCTTTTAGTTGTAACCCACAACCCACTCCTCCTTTTAAGCCCAGGATCACTAAAAGACTCCTTCCTTTCATCCTTAATATGGGCTCGTCCACTTAAATCCTCTAATTCCCTCAGCCCACCAACAACATTGCATTTCTCCTCTATGAATCTACCATTCTCATTGACTTTCTCCTTTAAGGGCCGATCGATAGCATCAGACTCCTGCGGATTCTGCATCTTCTTCCTTTCAGACACCTGTGAGTTCTGCAAGTTCTCCCCAGCAGTCCCAACTTCATGAAAAACTCTACAGTCTACCCCGACAGCTCTTATCTTCTCAAGATGGCTAAAGTTCTGGTCAACACCTTGCTTCTGCTTCCAATCTGTCTGAAAATCACCCTCTTCTCGGTAGACATCTGCTCCCCCTGTTTTCACCTCTGTCGATTCTTTATACCTGATGTCTCTTTTCACCCTCCACATCCCTTTTGTTCACTTCCTAACAACTTACCCATTTTGAAAATTTGAATTTCCCCATCCTCCCTCCCCCCCCCCCGCTTCCATGTGTACCGTCGTTAGCCTTGCGCCTGTGCTCAGAGCTGGAGATACCTCTAACATGAGAAAAGAATTTTGACAGAGGTCTGATTTAAATGTCAATGGCACTATCACCATCCTTAATTGCGATTACAACCAGGATAGAACCATTTTCCGTCTTCCCCACTTTAATTCTTACCTCCCACAAAGATTGAAGAGTCTCTGTTCCTTTATCTATCTGAACAAATCCCCCACAGAGATCCGCAATTTTGCCAAAAGAATTCTTATTCCATAAATGGAATGAAAGCCCTTGAATGACTATCCACCCTCCACTAAAAGCCACTCTCTCCTTGGCACAATTAATTTCAGGACACCATCGCTGTAAAGAGACATGAACCGATCTTGGTAACTAACATTTTCCTAGCCTATCAACTCTATCAGCCTCCTTAGCGTCAAGGCATAAGAAAACAGCTTAACCATCATGGAAAGGTTTCAACTCTAACATGAAACCTAAAAATTTTGACAAAGCCATCTGAATACTACTCCATTCAACCCATCCTACCTCCTTGGAACGGACCACCGCTCTAGTCCATTCTCCATACACAAGACATTCAGCGAAACTTGCTCCCCTATTGACTCCTTCAGGCTTCCTAATCCCATTGTCAATTTCACCAAACTTTTTAACGAGAGCACCGCTTTTCATTCTTGAGACCTTATCAGGTTTGTTCTCCACCTCTAAACCTATCTTACCACCTGGAGAGAAGATTCCTAGAATTATCTTTGCAAAATTAGACCACCCAACAGCATTGGTTCCCATCGGAATAATGATATTCTTCAGACCCGATTTGCAAAATTTCTATGCTTGACATTTCTAACTGCTTCCAACTGGCTATTCCCTAGCCAATAAGCAGAGTCCAAACCCACCTTTAACTCAAACACACCATGACTAGTCCTCTCCAAGAGCTTGATTACACTTCCAGTAGAAAGCTCATCAAATTCTAAATAAAACAACTTGCTTTGTATCCTAATATGTTTAGCTAAATGAAAAAACTGACCAGACCTACTCATTTTTCATTGCATATTCATAGGTTCTTCAAATCCAAAGATATAGCGAAATTAGTTTTATCATGATACATCATGAAGGGAAATTAGTTTTACATAACACATGATTACATATTTCTTTCTATAAGTGCAGAATATTGTAGGCAAATTTTAGAAATCATCATTCTATGTTTCCATGAGTTAGTCGAAATGGAGTTTAAATCACCTCTTATTATGCCTCAAGCACCAGCCATATTAATTCAAATTCAGTTTGTATTTGAAAAATTAAATTCACTATGGTGAGACAGAGGCACCAACCATGAGGATTAATTATTTCCTCTACTAACTTAAGTAATGTAATCAAAGTAACCAATAATCCAAGTACAAGCGAACTTTCCGAGAAGCTGAAACCTAACTAATAACTAATAAGTAATAATAGCTCATGTGTTCTTGAAGTCAAATGCTTTGGATGAGGATTCATCTCTCGACTTCAATGTCTATGTTACTCCTACTTTATGCCTCATACAGAAAGAAATCTGCCTCAGACCAAGTCTTTCCAGCATTTCTCTCTCTCAAAGCTTATGAAAAGAAAAAACAAAAACTATGAATTTTATATGAACAAATGCTTCAGAGAATACATGAAACAGGTTTTTATACTTTCCCCAGCACTAAATTATTTTGATATAGTTTCTCTTCCAAGTTTCAAATTGCCTTCCTCTTCCTTCTCTTCTCCATTCTCTGATATTTTAAGACTGATGTTCACTCTTTCGATTCTTATTATTAGTAGTGTCTGTCATTGTCATTTTCTTTTCAATCATGCACATCTAAAGACCGATTATTAAGCTTTATTACAAAGCTTCAACCGATATTTCCACAACCTCAGCCAACAAATTTCAAGGGGAAGGCACTAAATATCAGGTTTTTATGAAAGTTTACACCAACTTTACAAAAAATATAGAATCAAATTGATGCAATCGATTGTTGGTGGAATTTAAGTTACAACTAAAAATCATGAAATCGTACATTATATCTTCTGTTATCAAGTGTCCTAACCTTGATAACATAAATTATATTACTAAAACATCACTAGGTTCAATGAACATTGTACAACAAAAAGTTCAAGTAAGAGCCGTGTCAAGAAATAGAACAACACACCTAGCATGACCGATACGGGAAGAGCAGGCAGAGCTTTCTGATAAAGCGCCAATAGCATCAGCGTAATTCCAAGACCCGCTATGATAGCAAGATAGCATGCATACACAGTCATAAAATCATACATGGCTGCCCTACCAACTAACACACTGTAGAATATAAAATCCCCCAGCCCCAGCTTGACAGCACCAGTTGACCCCAAACCGATACCCTCTAGCAAAAAACTTTCACTTGAAGCATCGTCTTCCTGTCTTTGCTGATGACCAGTCATTCCACGATCAAGCAATGGTGCAGAAAGCTCGGCATCCCCTTCCACAGCCCGCCCCTCTTCAGCTCCAGCCAATCTCGTGTCATTAAGATCACTACCCACAGAATCATTGTTAGAAACAAAATTCATATTACCGTCCAACTCATGGCCAACATTTCTCCTTTCTCTCCATACCCTCCTTTGAACTACTACACCATTGCTCGAATCAGTATCATGATGAGTCACAGGCCGAGCCTCATAAACCAACGCGGGGATATCTTCATCCCTGGATATTGCAAGCTCGACCAATAGCCTTAATGGGCCAACAGGCAACAAAACAGCAGCAAGATCGTACAATGCCATGGCAACCAACAGCACCCAAGTGGTCCATTCAGGCAAGAGAGTGAACCAATAAGCAACCAACATACCAATGACAACCAAATAAGCTTGTGTGACTAAAATAGCCATTTTGGACATAAACACAGCCAACACACCCACAACAGCAAAGTTATACAAAACCACCGTAAAGGTAACAATATCAATAGAAACACTAAACTTGTCAATAAAAGACAAGACAATTTCACCACCCATGAATCCTAAAACTACAAAAGACGAGAAAGCCATGTAAAGCTTCAAGAACTTAGTGCATCTAAGATAAAAAAGGAGGACCAAAATGAAGGTAACAACAGTGACAACAGCGACGAAAACGAGAGAGTTCAAAAGGGCACCTAAGAATTTGTCCCAAGAAGAATCTGAGGTGGCCTCAGAGTAGGCTATTGTAGCTACGGAGTTGACTGAGGAGGAGGAGTCATCAGTGTTGAAAATGGAGACCAAAACGACCACCAAAAACATGCAGATCGAAACGGGTGTCAAGATTCTGATGATCTCTTCACCTAAATAATCCAGAAGGGTTGTTGGTCTCTGCGTTTGGGCCATCTGGGTGCTTCAATTTTGAATCTTTGCTCGTGTTGGAGATTCGACGGTTGTGTCTGGGTTTCAGACTTGAGCCGTATCGCCCATTCTTGTTTCTTCACTTTCTCAATAGCTTATTGAGCCATTATGCATAACATTTTTTTTTTTTTTTTTGACTTATTTTCAATTAAGTTTTAATTTAAATTATTTTAATTTATTTATTATTCTAAATTATATCTTAATTTAAGTTCAAAAAAAAAAAATCTTATTTAAAAGATTAAAATTTCTTAGTTATATATTAATAAAAAAACTTTTATCAATAAATACACGTTAATTTCCCAAATTAAACTATTATTATCATATTATTACTAAAATATTCCTAACAAAAGAAACTTCAATTTTTACCAAATCTAAATCCTAAATCTAACCTTCCTACGGTCATTAATACACCACCTACCTCCTCCTATTTGAATGTGAGAAGGTTGTCAACCTTCTCCGTTCACAACAATTGAGGTCAATGATCTCTACACTAATTGTCTCGATAGTGATGAAAGTTCTTTATTATTATTGATGTAACCGGCAACTGAGGACGTTGACCTCCGTTGTTAATACAAGATAAGACCTACCGATCATAGCTAGACGAAGGAGGAGCTCCTCATTTGTCACCTAGTTTTGTGTGGATATGTGTGTGTTTTCTTTTTTTTTGTTATTTAAGTCAAAATATTATTTTATTTATATAAAATAAAATAATAAAAATATAAAATATAAAAAATAAAAATTATCGATAATCTATTTTAAAAAATAATAGAAATTAATAATTATAAAAAAAAAATAGTAATATTCCAATCCATTAATATTTAAGATTAGGAATCCTACATTGAAAAACAAATAAAAATCAATCTCTTAATTAATAAAATAATGTCTTATAAAACTTAAAATAAAAAAAGAAAACACTACCTAAGCTTAAGTTGGATGATGACTTGCAATCTAATCTAGTGAAGCTATCGATGTCAATATTAGGTAATGATTGAATTATTTTTACAAAAATTCAAATGTAAGATAGTAGATTACAAAAACTCTAATGTAAGATTGTAGATTAGATTAGCATCATCTCTGAATGTAAGTTCATAATGAAAAAATGATCATGTAGCTTGATAATATCCTAAATTCAAATCATTAAAGTACATATGATATCTAAAAGGTAGAAAAAAGAAAATTACACCAATAGCCTTTATGTTCATTGTGACCACCTTTGATTGTCGCTAAGATGGTCACAGAGGAGGAAAAATCTTGAATTATTTGCTATTCCTAAAATTCCAATCTAGCATATAATGTAAGGGGTAATTTATTTTTTTATTTGAAGATTGAACGATGCTGCTAAATACTGAAGACTGAATAGTGATTGAAATATGAAATCTGAATAACATGTTTGTTTTTTTTTTTCTTTACCTCTGAATATGTTATAAACTTATTTGTTATTTAAATTTAATATCGTCTGAAAACTAGTAAGTTGATATTTATACCATTTTTACTATTTATTGTTATGTAATTTTAATTAATGTAATATAAACATCTAAAAATAAATAATTTAATAAATCCTAAAATATTTTTTGTGTACATATTAATAATATATTATTCATAACTAAAATATATTAAAAATATAGTCTTATTAACCATATTTATATATTTAAACATATTAATATATTTAAGAAAATAACTAAAAAAATGAATGTTCAAATTGTAAATTAAAATATATTAGTTTAATTCTAAGATAATTTGGGATGAGATATATTTAGATTTTACTTTTTAAATATATTTTTTTGTAAGTATGAATGAAAAAAAAAAAAAAGAAGTAAATTTGAATAATATTAAATTAGGATGAATTTGAAATTATATTATTTTGGGGAGGATAGATTTGAAATAAAAATTTTTAAATGTTATTAAGTAATTTGTAATTAAATGAAAAGTTAAAAATTCTTACTTAATTTTTTCAGCTATTCTTTTAGTGATTATAAGTGGTTTGACCACTTAAAAATATAAACAGAAACAATTTAATAGGTGCAATTAAGTACTATTAAATATTAAGTGAAAAAAATAAACAACCTCTAAATATCATACGTAATTAAGAGTAATAGGTGATGCAATGGCTTTTACCTCCTATGCATTTGCTCAAGTGCATGGGTTAAATCTCAAAGGCCACCAAAAAGAGTGACATTTTTTCTAGTGATTGTGTGTTAATTTCTCTTGATCTTAGGAGCAATATTTCAAACCATTCACTAAGCAGATTGTATAAGTAGGTCTCAATAGTTATTTAATCTAGTGTTAGAGGCTCAAAAAAAAAAAAAAATCAAGGGTAAAAAAAAAACAAATCATACATAACTAAGGAATGAATCGTATCATATAACTCATGACATAGTGCGACTTCATTGTCCTTAGAGAGGAGGTACCATCCTTTCATTTTTTTTTTTGGTTTAGTTTATATAATAATTTCAGAAAATTACATTAAAGCTTTCTCATGTTTTTACATTAACATTCAATAAACAAAATATTTTTTTTAACACCACTAATTTTCATAAACTATAATTCGTAAACCAAAACAATAATGTTTGAACGAACAATTATACAAACATCATCCTAGTGTTTTTACTCGTAAACTATACTTTGCAATGAGTGTTAAAGAATTGTTGTGAACTTTTGTGTTTGTTTGAACCATACTTATAGTAAAAGGATAGGGTTCACGGTGCAAAGCCCACAAAAAAGAGGAAAATATAAGTGATTTTTCTACTAAATATGACTAGATTTCTCTCGATTTTTTAAAGTAGTATTTCGGATCACGCGATAGAGTTTTATCTTGGATAAAATTTTGATAATTATTTGATCTAGTATTAGGAGCTCCCAAAAACAAAATCTCCCGATATTGGAGAATAAAATCTGGATTTAATAACTTAAAAAAAAATGAAAAATGAAAAAATGAAAAACCTAGACCCAATAATAAAGTCACACGTGGGTAGTCACTAATATCTCAAACCGGTACCCCACCGTTCTGGTTGCCATCCAACGGCCAGAAACAAGAGAGTAAAAAAAAACGAACGGAGGAGATTTGCTCCCTTAAGCAGACCTCCCTGGTTTCATCTACATAAACCCCCTCTCTCGTCTCCCAATAGGGTTTAGTCTCCAACTCACAATACACAAAACAAACCAACAAACAAAGGTAACGCTCCCCAAACCCTAGAATTTTATTTGTTCACTTTCTCTGTTTTGATTTGATTATATCTTTGTAAAGTTTTCAACTTTTTGGTCTGTATCATGCGTTTCTGCTGCTGGGTTTCTCTTTTGTCGATTATCAGATTCTTTGTTTGGTTGATTATTAGACCCATTTGCCAAATCTTCACCTTTGTTTGTTTGGTTGGTTGGTTGGTTTGTATAGTAGATGTTTCATTTGCCTTTGCGAAGATGCTTGTTGTTATGGGTTGATCACATATTTGAAAGCAAGTGTGTGTGGTAACCTGTTTGAGCTATGAGTGGATGATGATGATGCTGTTTAAACACCTTTTCAATGGTGTTATTATTTTTTAATTTCCGTCTTATGTTTTGTTGACTGTTGAGTTAATTTGATTGAGGGTTTACCTTTTTGTGTGTGTTTTGTAGGTTATTGTAATGGCTTTCTTTAGTAAGGTTGGTAGTTTGCTTAGGCAGACGGCAAGTAAGCAGATTAGTTCTGAAATATCTGCTTCTAGACCATCCCTTTACCAAGCTATACGATGCATGTCATCTTCAAAGCTTTTTGTTGGAGGTATATTCTGTTTTAGCAATAAGCTGTAGTTTTTGTAAGTGTTATTTATTATTATTAGGGTTTGGCTACCTTCCTGGTTGGGTAAGATTATCTATCTATAATAACTCTTGGATTAGTTGTAAGGACGAGTAATAATATCCGATCAGTAAGGTAGTGAAATCTTATTACTATTATTAATTTGCTACAACTTACCAACCACTTGATTTCAGGTCTTTCATATCAAACTGATGAATATGGTCTGCGAGAAGCGTTTGCTAAATATGGTTATGTCAATGAAGGTAAGTGATTTTAACCAACTTATAATGTTTTTCCATGGGAAGCTAATTGAGTTTGTAAGAAATGAATGAACTGAACAAAAATGTATTGATTTCATGGGCAATATCGATTGATTGTTTGATGGGTTGGTTGTGCTTGTATCTTGTGTTGGGTGGTTGGGGTACGGGGTGAGTATTATTGTTTCTGTGTCAGCTTGAAATTGCAGTCCTTGATGATAGTATGCAAACTTCTTAATTTTATAAAAATGCTTGATAGTTTACCATTTTTGCAGCAAGAGTCATTACTGATCGGGAGACTGGTAGATCCAGAGGATTTGGCTTTGTCACATTCAACACTCCAGAGGAGGCCACTAGTGCCATCCAGGCCTTAGACGGACAGGTGATAATACTTCTTGCTCTCTATCTACATCTTGCGCATGTTTAATTCCTAATATAGATGAAACAAAATGATGTAACTTCAGGCGTTATGGTGACTGAGGGAATGTCAACTGCACATGTTTTACTGCTGTATGTGTTTGTATGAAAAAATATAGCCTATTTGTTTGGTGGTGATTGTGGAAACATAGGCATCAATGTGACTGGATATACTTTTGCTGTTATACATCTATTGTTTATAGTGATAGATTTAGTATTTTATATCACCAACATAACTTGTTAATGCTTTGCTTTAAAAAATTCAGTGGTGTTGTGCAATTTGAGTTGTCAGTGTCGTTCTTTTCATTTCATCACCATGTTTATCTGCTTGAATTTTGCTAAACTTTTGTGTTGTTTCTATTAGAGTGAGTTTCTAATTCCACTTGAAATTTTTCATACATGAGGAATATTTGTTGAGTCTTTAATTAGGCTATGTCAGTCATAAATGTTATTTTTCAATTATTTGCTGGTGCGTGTTCTGTGAATAGTAGTAGTCTATAACCATCCTCACATCCCCTTTATAATCATTTCTGCCAGCAAACTATGGCCATTCACCACCCCACATTTCACCAGTGGTGTCAAATGATATTAATGGCATCACATTTTAAGATCTGTAACTCCTGTGCTTTTTTCACCTACAGTAGATTTGAAATGCGTCCTTGATATCTGGTTAAAAAGTTCTTGAAGTCGTAGGTTGAAAATTTAAAAGCCCTTGGAATTTCATGTCTCATAATTTTATACTAATCAGGTAAAGTAATTGGCATGAGTTGTCCATCTCCATGTATATATCAAGTTTGGTTGTAAATTATATTAAAAGTTGCCAAAATCATCTGCCCCACATGATGTCTTGCAAGAACCAATGGTATATAATATATATAAATATTTTTGGTTGTTGTATGGTTTATGTTCATCTTTAAATTTAATAATATTTATGGTTTACACTTCCTTTCTCTAACTATGTTTTTATATTTGTAATTTTGCAGGAACTTCATGGTCGTCGTGTGAGGGTAAATTATGCAACTGATAGAGCTCGTGGTGGTGGTGGAGGAGGAGGTTATGGTGGTAATTATGGAGGTCAAGGAAGCTATGGTGGTGGTAGTTATGGAGGTAACTATGGTAATACTGCTTATGGTGCTCCCAGTGGAAGTTATGGAGGTAACAGGGTTGATAACTATGGAAGTGGAGGAAATTACGGCAGTGGTTACGGTGGTGAAAATGCCAGTTATGGAGGTTCCAGCGGGAACACCTTTGACAGTGGAAATACCGGAGGTTTCAGCAGTGGTGGTGGGAATTACAGTGTTACTGGTGAGGGTGGCGGTATTGATGGTGGATTTGATGGAAACACTGGGGTTGGCTTTGGCGGAGGCAACCAATTAGATAGCTCTGACAATCAATTTGATAGCAATGAAAGTGCCAGCAGTTTCACTGGTGCATCTGAACCATCGGAGGGAAATACCAGGGATGACTTTGAGGATGATGATGGTGACTTTGCCAAGAGGGCATGAACATATGCCCTTCAACATTTGGAATCAGTTGAATTTGTATTCAACCCAAATTTGTTATTAGACTGTTCTCGCTTTTAGTTTTTTAGCCCTCCCTCCCTCCCTCCCTCCGTCCCTGTCGTTGGACCATGAATTATATCATTTTTATGTTGGATTTTGCTGGTTGAACAATGTTTTGTGTTTTCTTTTAGAGAAACGAAACAGCTTGGTACAAAATAATTGCAGTTGAACATCTCTCTCTACTCGTTCACTCTTCTATATACTGAATTAAGTCATGGTGCTGCAAACAAACCATTCAAACATTATTTTTGCAAGCTTACTTATAGAAAATAGCTCTTTGGTCATCTCTTTTAATATCAAGTGTAACAAGGACCTGGGAAATCCTTGTCTTGTCCTGCCTCCTCTAAAGTCTGTAAATTGTAATACATGTTTTTTTCTTGAGGAGTTCGTTAACATTTTGAATGTGAACGTAATTCCAGTGTTAATACGCATTTATAAACACAATGACAAACTTGTTGCAACGTTATACAACAATATGGTTTACAAACTCCAGTCATGACATTGAAATACATAGCCATAATTTATTAGTGTATTAGTAGTAGTGCTCTACTCCTAGCAATTTGGTGTTGGTGACATAGAGAAAACATATGCCATTGAGTTAGAAATTTGTAACTGAGAAGTGAAATCTCAAATGCTAAACCATTAGAGAAAATCCCAGTTGCTTGATAACTTAGATGCCAAAAATCAAGGGAAAAATTGGGTGCCACTAAAAATTAAAATTCACAAAATTGGGGGTTACGAATTTTGAATATAATACCAATATGTATCTATACACTGCAAAAATGTCCTTTTTCAATTCAATGTTTTTTCATCCATCAAAAACAGCACTCTTTGTGCATTCAGCACTGCAGGAGAACCTTGTTTGGTTCTCTCCACAATTTGCTTTATTAGCTGCTTCTCCATCTCATCATCACAATCGCTGGTCTCATCTCCACTTACCCCAACATCAAGTAATTCTTCAACTCTAAAGCTGTTGTGTTCTGATGTTTTTCCTAAACTGGAATAAAGTTCCCTCCACGTTTTTTCTTCGTTGTGTGTAGGATGCGGCAAGGAACCATTAACCTTATTACCATTCTGACCCCTCGAAACACTTTGATCAAAAGGTTGAACCCCTGATGGTGAATCCTCTTCTTCAGATTCAGTTGTCTTCATTAATTCTTCATAAGCTTCGTTGTATGCCTCTAGAGCTTCACCTGACAAATTCATAACCAGAGGTTCAGCCATGGAATTGTACTCTCTAGCCATAGGACTTTCTTCGGTGGAAGAATATCTCAATTCACCGATTGGGAACTTCTTCCGAGAATTCTTATGCTCTTTTAATTCCAGGAGTTCAACTTTTCTCTGGCTGTTTTGAAGAGCTGCCTCAAGCTCCATCACTTGTTCTTCTAGTCTCGATTGAATGACTTTATGCAGACGCATGCTAAGTTCTCTTGGTGAAACTGCATAATTTCCCTTGGGAGTTTTGCAGGTTCCGCTTGCATCTTTATTAGACTCAGTTTCGTCAACAGTTGGCTTGTCAACCATGTCAGGTCTCAAATCACCTTGTGTGAAGTCTGCTATGAAGTCTGGGTCAAGCTGCAAATATTTTTAAGTTTTGTTAGTCCTTGCAAACTGAGTACTAAAATGACGCAGCCTCACCCAAGCACTTTCGTAATTAGATACATTAACCATTTAAACTACAGGTTCTTCCAAGTCCACTTCAATTCAAGACACCTTGTATCATTATACATCTGAACATTAAAGAATACATAATAAAATTCTCAAAACATTTCTCTTTCTTGGCCAAGGCAAAATACACCTTTGGAACCATGGTTTAGAAGAGTTTCCCCATTTGACAAGGGCGGAAAAAAAATTTTGGGAAAAAATAAAAAGGTGGTCCAGGATATGTGAAAATCAGATGAATGCGCACCCAGAAGATAAATAATACAAACAACTGACTTATGATTGTACTTATCAGCCAGCAAGACACCATCAAAAGATTAAAACTCCTTCAATGTAGAAAGGTTTAATTATAAATTACTGGTGTCCTTTTAACCAGAAAGAAACATATTCCAGTATTTATAATCTCCAATATTATCTCATTACGTTGTCCAATTTTTGTAAAATGCCATAAATAACACAATGTCCGGGATAAGGCCTCCACTATTGATCAAATGGCTACAATACATACTAGATAAGATATCACCTTCTATCAAGACCAGAGTGTAAAACATCCACAATACCATACGTGTAGGAGTAACCACAATAAATAGGCCAAAAACAACTTTATTTGTTTCTTTAATACACATGGCAAATAAGCATTGTTAACATCCCTGTTATATTGAAAAAGCAAGCATATACATAACAATCACACCTTGAAAGTGCTGCCTGCCTATGCAGTTGCGACACAATAATCAACCATAACCACTCTACATTGGATTCATTTTTAGATGATTTCTGAATATTTCCATTATGGAGAAGAGCTTTAAATTATGGTTGTTTTAATTATTAGTTAGTATATCGTATACTTGGCCAAACCAAAGATAGACTCCCCACCTATTACACTGAAATCATGCCAAATAAATCTACATACACAACTTAAAACCAATTTAATAATCTCTAACGACTGCTAAAATAAATAAATAAATAAATAAAATTCTTACCTCAACAAAATCAGACAATCTACTCCCCAAACTAGGTGCATTTATGTTTAGCCCCATCCTCTCCAGTTCAGCTTCAAGCTCTGCTTCAATTTTACTCATAGATTCTTCATCATCCTGTTTTCTTGAATTATCTGCATTCATTTCTGGGAAAAATCGAGTTGGCTCGCTGTCATGAAAAGAATTGTCACATATATCTTGTGATCCGTAAGTTTCATTAGCTAGCTCCTTCACAGTCATTGAATCTTTCATCTCAAGTTCCTCTTGAAGATCTTGGACCAAGTTCTCTGTCTGCTTCAAATACTCCTTCAGTTTGTCTATTTCCCTTTTATTTGCTATTGATGAGGATATTATACCAACAGAAATTCCAAGACAGAAGAGAACAGTTGCATCTTGTGAACCTGAATAGTGAAGACGTGTCAGCTCAGTTACTTGGTCACTACCACAGAAACACCATTCTTTACGAGATGAATGAAATACTAGATGATCTGAACTGTGATGACAACGAAACAAAATCTACTGAAAGTTCCAAAAATGCCGTTGATATTAACGATTCTGTACGATATATACAAATCTTTTACCTTAATATTTACTAGCCTCATGTCTATCATAAGAATTCTTTAAAACAACTTTCTGTAGTCAGAACTCCACTGTAAGCAAATCAATAACAGATGAAGTAAGGGGAACAAATTAATTTTATGGACATTTAGTAAAAACCAAAAGGCTAATAGTACATAAAAGTTTAGCTGTACACATAGCTAGAAAGCATTTTTTCCATTAAAGAGGATTTACCACTTTTATGACCTATGAACAGTCAATCAAAGGCACTTCTTAATGAAGGCAAAGATGATAATGCAGTTGTTCTACAAACTGTTAATTTATTCTTAAGTGTAGATACCAGTGTCCACTGGGCATGGCAACTGAAGGAAGCATAATTATACATGCAACTGTAGTTTTGATGGCAAGGAATATGTTGTCTATCTTCATTTTTATAGTACTATGATTATTTCTAAATACAAGACATCACATTTGCAGCAAAGAACGATTAAGCAAATTAAAAGGGTACTTAAAACTTCGGAGCAATAAGGCGCGCTACCGGTTATTCAAGCAAGTTTACTGAAAGTTTCAACAAAAATATGTATGAAAGACTGATCAAAACTGTTTTTTATAAACAAAATCATAAATTCATAAAGAATATGAGAACAGTACCACCTTGTGATTGAAGGCATGATCCATCACCAAATTCACTGGAACCGCTCAATCTTCCCAAGCGTCCCTTCCCTGACTTAAATTTCATCTTCTTAGACAAATCCAAAGACCTGACTTTTGGTAGTGGTGGAACCCCCAGCACGATTTCATTCTTTTCCAAATATGCTTCCTTATGGATCTTACTATCATCAATCCTTTTTTGTGCACTGTGAAATTCACCACTTGCTTTGCTGATAATTTGGCTTCCATCTGTTACGAACAATGGCCTCATGGTTGGTGTGGACAGCGACGGGCGGGAACTAAGCAGATACTCTTCCATTTCACTATGTTCTTGGTATAATTGAGCCACAAGGCAACTTTCAAGGGAAGTTAGAGGCTTCATAGTGTGCTTATATGAATGTTTAGTTCTAAGAGAACTTCTTTTCCTCGCAGAAACATAGAAAGAACACATATCACCCGCATGAAAGTCACTGGAACTATCACCACTGTATCCACTTCCAAACTCATTCCCTTTTATGTTATCACTTGGCAAGAATTCAGGAGGTAAACTTGATATAGAAAGGACATTATAATCATCACTATTCGGTAAGCTTCCGAGTTTTTCACCATCATATCCACTAGTAGAAGCCACTTCTGCTGCTGCAACACCATCTACTTCATACATACCTGCATATCTCTGATCCAAAATCTTTCTTCTATCAGTAGAAACATCTTTGTCTAGTTTCTTTCTTCGTCCCAGTCTGCAGAAGGGAAAACCTGGCTCAGGTTTTTCAGAATTGGAATCCTTAGGAGACAGCACTAATGAACTATCCCTATTCCTTAAAAGATTCTGCCAATACTTAGCTATATATCCAGCAGTAGCTACTGCTGCAACGACCCACAAATCCATTTCTACTCTCCCTTCCACAGAAACAAACACTAACCAAATTCCACAATACAAAACTTTTCCTTCAATTCAATTTTCACAATTGAAAACCTCGAGGCAGTAAATTCCATGAATCCAAACGCGAAAACGTATTTTAGATTCTTGGAACAAAACCAAGTCCTGAGACAAGTCACCAGTAATCAATTACATTACGAAGAACACTTCAGCCAAAAAAAAGCAATCACCAAACTGATTCCACAATCCAAATATTCCTCTCTGTCCCTAATGTCAATATCCTATGCTGTGATAAATGTATAAACAGTGTTCAACTTCAAACTAACCAAATCCAAAGAAACCCCTCAAAGCCAGAAAAAAAAAAAAAAAAATATATATATATATATATATATATATATATATATATATTATCAACAAAAAACACGAAAGACAAACTACCAAATCAACAAAACAAAAAGAACAAACCAGTGCAGCCTTCCTCAGTTTCTCAACTCCAAACAGTCAATAAAACCATTGTCATAAGCAACAAGTACATACAACCAAAGCCATCCATTTGTGAACAGATATCAGAAATCTAATGTCTACCCAATTGAAAGCAACACCTATGCTACCAATCCCATCAATGGACAAAACTCCATTTCCTTAGAAAACACCCTCCTCCTCTATCAAAAACAGCAACCATTACCCCAAAAAAAAAAAAAAATCAAGTATCAAAATTCCAAGCTATACCTAATTGAAAGCAACCATTTTTACTGTCAAAACCATCAATGGAAGAATGCCCTTTATTAGAAAACCAAAAAAAAAAAAAAAGAACCAAAAAAAAAACCAGCAAAACCCAGAAATTAAAAAAAAAAAAAAACTACTTTCCCAAGTTTAAAAAAAAAAAAAAAAAAAAATCAAGCTATATCCAATTCAGAGAAGAGCGTAACTGTTCAACCATCAATGGAAACGGTTCATTTTACCAGAAAATAAAGAGAGAAAATAACCAAAACCAAAAGAGAAGAAAGAAGGGTCTTGGAACTGGTTTAGTTTGTTGAAAATGAAAAGGCAATGTTGGATAGACCTAACCCGAGTTTGAAAGAGGAAGTTGGTTGTTGTTGTTGTTGGTGTTTGAATCTGGCAGATTGGATTCCACCCGTTGCTCTGTTATCTACACAACAAGCTCATAAAAATACTCTCTTTTGTTTTCAATACACACTTTTGGTTCGAACACATCCTCCCTCTCTCTCTCTCTCTGTCTCACATTAAAAATTAAATAGTAAATATATATTTTATTTATTTAAGATGATATTAATAACAATGTTGAGTAATCATAGATGAAAATTTAAGAATCGTTATTGGTTGATTTTTCTTGTGATTGTAATTGTAAATAATAAATATATATATGTTAATAATATCTTAAACCAAATATTATATCTATGATTTGTGGTAAAACATTAAATGTTATTCATGTCAAGAAAAAAATATATATTAAATGTCATTTGAAAGAGTAACAAATTAGCCACTTGATGTATAGCTATTGATGAGTGGAATTAGCTGTTTTGATATTAGGCAACTTTAATGCTTAGGGGTATTTTTGTCATTTGATCTTATTTTATATTTGTCTTTATAATTAACAATAAAAATAAATTAATAACAAAAAGGACATTTTTATGGTCTAAGGTATTCCTCTTTCCATTATTACTGTTCTGAGCCTCCATAAAAGTTAGGTGTTGTAAGTTAGAAAATAGGAGATAAAAATGAAAATAAATAACATTTTTCCCTTTCAAATAAAAAAACATTTTTTTAAAATTTTTCAATATGTCAATAAATTTTTTTATTAAAATTTAATTGAATTCAAACCTCTAATGCAATTATACTTAGATATTCTTGCATTGAATATATATATATATATATAAAGTTTATAATAGTTTTATGTTTTAGTGATTCTCAGCATTAAAATTAGAGTTAATTCTTTATCTAAACTCTTTAGAGGACAAAAACTTGTAAGTAATAATGTAGGCGCATGATACAAATTATTGGTAAAATAATTCTACATAACATCACCCTTTTCTTTCGCTTAAAATCATATAAACAAATTATGATTTTTCCTCCCTTTAGACCACCCTAATCATTCATGGCATAACCTTTTTCTATGTTTTGCTTTTAACCATGAAGACAAAATATTGTTTTATCATTTTAGAACCTAACTTTAGACTTATCACCCATCAAAAGTCAGAACCCTAGTTAGGATTCATATTGTTACAAATCAAAAACTTCCTTAAACCCTACCTCCCAAAAAATAATTTAAATAATAGATATACTTTAAGGCACTTTTTTTTAAACAAATAATAGATACACTTGTTCAATAATGAATCTAAAGGTTCATTACTTTTGTTATCCATTTTGGATCTTGGCCTTTGCCCCGTCTTGTGCTTTATATGTTTAACAAAACACGAACACGTGGTATTGAAAAGTACTGCCTGCCTACCATTTGGACATTGAATTGATATAATCGCGCCAAATATGAAAATCTAAGCTAATTCACTGTCTGCTTCTGCATGTTATCATGAATCCCACTTCAACAACAAATTAGTTGGCTCACTTTACTTTTGACATGTGGCAGCTGATTAAATTGTCAATTGGAAATTAGTAGTTTCACTTTAATCACCATGTCCATCATGAGGATGCAATGACGTTGTGTCCTTGTCTGGTTGCCTTTTAATTAATTGCATTGATGAGTGATTGTAGGACTAAAATCTATGTCCTATTCAATTTGTGTTCACGTATTTATAATCAACACGAATTACACGAACCTCCTTGAGTTATAGCTAAAAAGAAATGAAAACATATTTATCATTTTATTATATCAAATTTTTATATCATTAATCTAATTTTATAACTTGAACAGATGACAATAATATTTGGTCAAACGACCATTTTATTCATAAATAAGATAAAAAATAATAAAAAAAAAAGAAAAAATATGATAAAAATCTAGATTAAATTTCTATCATTATATGAGATCCATCCAACAGTGGAGATCCAATTAATAATGTTTTAAAATAATGTTTTAAAATAATGAAAATAAAATAAAATAAAATCTCCATCATCTATGTCAGATGGACGATGGAGATCAAAATTAAGTGAAAAAAAAAAATAAGGTCCATTTTTATCTGGTTTGACTTGATCAAAATTGAACATCAAGTACAAATATTAGTTCATCTTCATCTCATGTTCATGCACCATCCTTCAATCCTTCATGAGCCTTTGATCATCATCATCATCATCAACACCAAATGCGTGAATTTTTTATTTTATTTTTTTAAAAAGGATCTTGCACGAGGGAGTCTGGACCTCACGACAGATACCTAGATTTCTTTTTATCTGGGTTCGACAAATCCAAATGAAGTTGAACCTAGATGAAGAACCGTTATCAAAGTTTGACAAGCCCATACGAAGAACACTTACATCTCGACTCGATGAATCCAAATGAACAACTTTGGTGGTTATGTTAACGATGTTGAGTACGAGCTATTGAGTTTGGTGGTTGTGTTGACGATATTGAGTTTGAAGGATTTGGTTTGGGGTTTGATTGACTTTTGAAGAGGAGTAGTTAGAAGATGGATCTAGAGTAATTGTATAGCTAATTGGCAACCAAACAACTACTTGATTTTAGTGACGTCTACGATTTCAATGGCTTTATTTTGCTAGAAACCCAACCCAGATCAGGAGGAGAGGTTGAAGATGAGAGAGAGCAGATGTTGAAAATAATGATTAAGTGGAGAAACACCAAGGTTGGATCTCCACTGTGAATGGACGGTGGAGATTAAATCTGAATTATATTTCCACTTATGTTATTATTTTTTTTAATTTGTTTTTATATTTTAAAAAAATATGAAAACAATTAAGTTTTATTTTTTAAAATTAATCTCCACCGTTTATCTTATATGGATAGTGGAGATTTAAATTTTTAAAATTTTAAATTATTTTAAATTTTAAAAGAAAATAAAAAGGTTAAAAGATGAAAATGCCCTTAATGGTGTAGGGATCTTATATAATAAAAAGGTAAATTTATTTTCGTTTGTATAAAAGTGTACTTCGGGAAGGGGAGATTCGCGTAATTTGTTTTATACATATATGTATGTATGTATATACATGTAAAAGAAAGAGAGCTTTTCTAAAAGTATCTCCAATATAATTATCACTCATTAATGTTAAGCTGATGTGATAAAAAAAAAAAAAATAGACAATGTCAATATGATTATCTATTTTTATCTATTTTTAAAGAATGTGATAGATTATCATGTCATTAAGTTAATAATTATTTAATTCTAATTTTTAAATTTAATTAAAAGTCAAAAAACTTGGAAATATTAAATGAAAAATATAGGATTATTCAATGGAAATAAATGGAAACATTAAATAAAAATATAGAAGAACAATTTTTTTAATTTGATTGTCTATCAAATGATATACGTGTCATATAGGAAGCAAATTCCTTGACATTAATGATATGATTTTTTTTTTTCTTTTTTCAAAACACGATTTATGAAAATATTGAAGATGTTTTAAGGATATTCTAAAATTTTTACTTTAAGATCATTAATTACCATAACTTTTTTTTAGTGGATCCTATCACTGTAGTGGGATCACTAAAAAATGAGTGGTTATAGTTAATAATTGTGAAAATTTTTAAATAAATATAATATAATAATTGTGGTTATAGTTAGGATGTCTTTACCATATAATTGTCCTCTCTTTATATAAAATTAGGTTTTCCAATTTTCTCATTCAAATGACGTGACAAGTGAATTGTCAACATTATATTAATTATCACATCATCTTATGATTTATAAGATATTGAAAACTCATATGTCACATTATTTGGATACGGATTTTGATAAAAAAAATTGAGAAACTTAACATTACTTATACAATAATAATAATAATAATAATAATTCTAACATCAACATCTTCTAACTTTAAAAAAATTTGGATCAAATAATCTCAATCGTAGATTAGACCTGATGGATAGAAAAATAGAAGACAAAAATAGAAATAAATAATTATATTATATTAGAGTAATAAAATTATACAATTCACTTCAATAGATCATTATATTAGAGTAATAAATTAGAAATTTTATTACTCGAATATAATATAATTATTTATTTTCATTTTTATCTTTTTTTTTTCATTAAATCTAATTTACAATTGAAATTATTTAGTTCTAACTTTTTTAAAATTAGAAAGTACTTACGTAGAATTACTTTTATATATATATATATATATATATTAGTTTTTAATTTGTACCCATATAATAAATTCAGTTTCTTAATAGCAGCTATTAGATTTATTTATTTAATTTGTTTTGACTTAATCAATATTTATTTATAATTAATTGGTGATTTGTATACAATATACTGACTTCATTAATTTCACTATGCACTAAGGTGAAAATTGTTATATATATATATATATACATACGGATTCAATTATGTAGGGTTATGGATTTTATTACTATCAAAAAGTTTTGTCCAATATAATTATTGCACTAATTACATAATTGTATTTGTGAAAATTATTAAAACGGCAACAAAAGTGAATGAAAATTCATTTTTAACTCTAAACCTAAAGTTAATCATTTTAATCCATTAACAAAATTAATTTCAATCTATGACTCCAAATTACAGTAAATATCTCTAAAAAAAATTTCACACAAGATATTTCTCACATCTACACGAAACATTACGTGGAATTTTTCGCATAATCACATCCACATTCAATGTTTGATGTCTCAATGAGAAAAATTTCATGCTGACCTTTTTTTATAATGGTTCCACGTACAATTTTTTTTTTTATTTAATCCAGAATTTATTTAAGTTTAATGATAGATTTTGGTAGAATTTATATACTTAATAGATTCATGTTTATTTTGTTAGAATTCTTTATGAAATCTAATGAAATCTTTAGAAGAATGATAAGATTTGTTATAAAATATCTTCTTTGGAAAATTCACTATAGAATCCATCAAAAACCATTAATGGCTTTCTTAATACACCTAAATTTCATTAAATTATTTATAAATCTGAATTGCATACACTTAAATTGTACTGAATTTCATACAAATCTAAATCGAATACTCCTATATTTTAATGGATTCTATATAAATATGAATTACATACATTTAGATTTCAATAGAATTCATTTAAATCTGGATTGAATACACCAAACTTTTAAAATATTTAAAATTTCAATAAATTCTATATTGAATGCTACTTTTGTAGTTTCACATTCTAACATCAAATCCATAACTCAATTCTTCCTAAGCCGATTTTTGTGGATTACCTTTGAATTTGACTTTAATGTTGTCATCGCAGATATGTACTTCAGAATTAGAATTTCAAACACTGAATAAATTAAAGACATATTAGACTAGACAAGAAACAAAAAGCCATGTATGAATAAATCAATAATCACTTTTGTCCAAACTACTAATGACATTTTTCAATCGTGTGAACTGACAAGTATTTATTCATGATTTAGATATAATTATTTATTTTCATATGCAAATGATATGATACGATGATTTCAGTGTTGGAATCAAAGGTTTGGCTTTTGTATTTTCAATTACTGGTGTATTAATGAGAGTAAGAAAAAGTAAATATAAATCCAATATGAACATCCACAGAGCTTTTGAATTTCTTTCAATAAACCTTTAAAAACTTAATAATAACTGCATATTATTTTTATTTAATAAAAAACTACATATTATATATTTTTTTATGTTAAATATACTAACAATATAGTATTAAGTTTTAACTATCTTCTATTTTTTTTTTTCAAAATAAACATTTATTTACAATTTACTAATCGAACAAACCAGAACTGTTTCCATAAATCTAATTTTCATTGAATAGACCATTTCAAAGAAAGTGATGTTATTTGGAGGATCTGCCACTAGCAAGAAAGCCTGATTCTTTATCTTCCACGTAACATCAACCATTTGTATACATTGTGTATGAATTTAAATTCAATGATATAATAATAATAATGTGTTTAGTGGGTTGAACCCTCACACTTTAGTGAATGGGAACGCATACAGTTGTATAAAAGGGTAATGCGATAATAAGATATATTTAGGTGATCTACAATTTGAATAAGAATTACACATAGTATGAATTTTTGTAGCATATAACATAAGCCTTAAATCCCAATAAACATTTATTTTTCAACCCTTGATCTAATATTATTATCTTGAAGGTGTTGTTGATAGATGTAATCTGATTGGTACTCATACCTCTGAAGAAAGCCGGACTTCCTAGTTCGTTTCACCTTTCTTCCAAGTCAAAAAAAATAAAAAAATTTAAAATGTAAAAAATAAATAAATAAGGAAAGAAAGAAAGAAAAGGTGTGTGCTAATAATGCTATATATAAAAGTGATTTCACACCCACATTTCAATAAAAAATTTGTAAGTGAAAAACACCCTTTAATAAACTTATAAGAACCAAAAATAATACTACTTAAATAGAAATAACTTTGAGAATACATTAAAAATTATGAATTATGGTGAAAATGTTTCAATAAAGCATAGAAAACTATTCATCTTTTAAACAACTCACAAAGGGCATCATTTGGATAACCTAACATTTCTTTTAGAATAAAGAATCTCCTTTTGCATTGACCTAACATTTCTCTTCAGCTAATTGCCTAATACATAACTTTTTAAACAGAACAAAATTCAAGATCAAAGTACACAATTTTGTTGATTCTTGATCAATTACTAATTGTCATCATCAAACAAGTGGGGTCTGATGAATATCTCACCCTCCATAAATTTCACAACAAATCCAATGAGTCTTTTCCATATACATTCACTCAGCTTTGGTAACCTGAACTTCAACTGCCACCACATGCCCTCTCTGACTGTGATGTGCTACCATGGAAACTGCTACGTCTGTTATCACCTTCAGGTAGGTACTTGGGCACCTCTCAGGATCAAGATCAAGTGTTGATATTATGTTTTCAATGTAGAGAAAGAGAAAAGCAAAGAAAGCTTGAACTGCAAGCCAAACTCCGAACTATTTTAACATAATACAAGGAACACAAAGTACATGCCATGTTCACACTTGAAAAGAACTATCTATCTCAAAATCTACGTAATATCGCTAAACAATTTCTCTTAATATGCAGTGAAAAATAAATAAATAAATAAAAGTCTATTATCCTCCATATCAGAAATATTAGCATAGTTTGGTATTTAGTAACTCATCATTTTTTAGTTCTTTAATTTTATAACAACATAAGTGTTGGTTTTGTATTCATATGAAGAAGATAAATATCCAAATGCTTAGATTTCATTCATCTTTGCATGTGAGTTATTATACATTCCCACTTCCTTGATAGAAATGAGAATGGAAATGAATACAAGCAAGTGTTGCAGTTGCTCAGGTGGCCTTATGAATAATAATACAAAAATATAGAGAACTCGATTCAAATAGTTATAGGCTAGTTCAAAGAATTGATAAGATCTTTGAAGTTAAAAACCAGCCAATCAGCTTTTGCGGCGACAGTCTCTCGAAGTTGTACACCCGCGTAGCAAATAAACAGGTCAGCTCCTCCTGGTTTACGTGCCTAAATGCA
The DNA here is from genome assembly GCA_022984855.1 of Dimocarpus longan. Classification (NCBI taxonomy): domain Eukaryota; kingdom Viridiplantae; phylum Streptophyta; class Magnoliopsida; order Sapindales; family Sapindaceae; genus Dimocarpus; species Dimocarpus longan. The sequence goes on from CM041024.1 coordinate 19,970,196, forward strand.
GACAAAGAAACTGGAAACTATAAGTAGGAAGAAAAGATTATAGCAAATTGGGCAACACCATCATTTACCAATCCTATTTCAACTATACGGACAGAAAAATTGACCAATTAAAGTTGCAAGTTTTCTTTCCTGCTTTCCCATATGTACAAAGCAGTCTATGTTAACAAGATTTCTTTGAGAACACAATTTATGAAATCAAATTAAACCAAGGTGGGCATGGATATAATAAGATGTTGATATAAATGAAAAGCAGGCAGAAGACCCTTGTAGTTTGTATCTAACAATCTTCATTGATGATGATTGGCCATAGCTTCACATTCAAGAAGTTTAGGAGAATTTACTAACCTCAAGATCGGTAGCACCATCCCCAATCATGACCAGAGACTTGTATCCATAAGCCTGAAAAAACAATATAAGCAACTTTGCTAGCAACAAAATTCAGCAACCAAACATCGATTAGATGGCTATGAGACCAACCTTCCTTATTTGTTGCACTGCACTGGCTTTTCCTCCACTCCTTGAGGTAGGCTCATTGTCATCAAAACCCATAAACTCCCCAGAACTCTTGAAAAGCAGCTGGTTGGCAAAAATATTTTCATTTGGAATGCCAAGGATTGATGCAACAGGCTTCAAAGGAAATTGTTCAATTATTACTCTTTGCTAAATTAATGAGATGCTCAAAGGGTAGAAAACTTCACAAATACATGATTTACACTCCATTTCACTACAAAGCAAATAAAAGAGTGAACATAGGCATTTTTCCCGCTTATGAGCAGCATACATTGATCATTTGATGGAAGCCTCCAGAGATCAGATAAACATTAGTATTATTAGCCTTCAACTTCTTAACCAACTCTTCTATGCCAGGAGAAAGCCTAAAGGTTGAGAAAAGGAAATATAACCATTACTAAACACTCTATATGATATAATTCCATTGAGAGAAGGCAAAACAAATTAACAGTTGTAAGAAGAAGCATGAAACCAAGTATCATAGGCGTAAAAACTAGCCATATAACAGTATAAGTTAGAGAAGCTATGTTGTTACTCATCAATGATTTAAAATGGCTAATCTTTTTTTAATTCCTAATCTTTTACAAACATTAGCAGTGTCTAAATCTTTACATAAAATTAAGAGATTGTTGTGATAGTAATCATAGTATTATTTAAAAAGGTTGTGTTGCTAGTTACAAAACCAGTTTTTATCCAAACTTGACAAAGTGAAGGTTAAAGTTACATAACCATAACTGTTATTTACGAAAATAAGCAGCAATGGCTTAACCAAACACTTAAAAATATGTTGGCCCAGCCACTTCATAATGCCAACCTTTAGGATTATAAAAATTGCTCTATTACTATAAAATAAAAAGTACTGATTTTTTTTTTTTTTTCCTTAATAATAAAAATGTACAGAAAGCAAACATCTTCACACCATGAAGGAAGAAATATCATAATGTAAATTCTCCGTATAAGGTCTCTAACATACACAGGAAGTAAATGCTTCACCTGCCAAATCTTGAAATAGCAAGGGCCTTGGTTGATGACTAAACATTAAACATCTTAAGGGTTTCATTTAATAAATAATCGAGACCTAATTTACTTTAGTTGACAAACTGAAAATAAAATAAACTTTGATGGCTCAGGTAGCTAACAAGCATTTAAATATTTGCACCAGATTGATATAATCAAAACAATCAATGAAAGGTTGCAGGTTTAGAGTTCTTTGAATTCCGACTTGCCACAAAAAATTAAAAATTGGTAAAACAATTCCAGATAACATCATTCAAAAATTCAAAATGAAGTTCTGTAAAACCTGACAGAAGATTTCAAATTCAGCCATATTACAGTCAGTGAAAAAAGTAATGTAGAGGGTAAAAATGAGAGAGAGCGTAGCCTATTGCAAATGCAGCAGTTTCTTTGAATACTGTCTACTGTATCAATATGATCAGTTTTTGCTACATTTTTAACAACAATGAAAGAAATCTACCTGTTTTAATAAATAACCATTTCAAGGAAGGGACCCATTTCACATAAATTAATGAACTAATTCGATAATGACGACAGTGTTCAACTTGATTTCTAACTTGCTTCTTTACATGTTGACTTAAATCAATAGGTTAATTCAAGTTTGCAAAACTAATCGCCACCAATGCAACCCTCGCTCCTCTCCTAAGGGTTATATAACCAGGAAAATTGCAACGAGCAATCATACCTTGGTGGCCGCCTTTCAAGAAAATCTTGGACTTGAGATAATGAAGGTTTGAACAAAGAAAGTCTGGCAGCCAAGGCCTCCTCAAAAGGAATAGAACCACCCATTGCCCTGGCAAGATACAACAAAACAAACTCAGTATGGATACCATTAAAAATCATACATAAATATTCCAACACATAAGAAGCACAACCAACCTAGCAGTCCATTCAGCAACAGCTTTTCCTGCCCCACAAAATTCTGCAAGTTCATCAATGCCCTCATCTATACATACCGTGCTATCAACATCGAAGCACACCACATTAGCATTGCTCCACAGCTCAAGAACCTCTATAAATTTAAAAAATCAACCATCAACCGCAGCAAAATTATCCTACAAAATATAACTTGAAACTTTCATAAGAAATTATTATCACTTAACCAATTATATTATTGTCATAGCAATGTCAAATACTAAAACATATGGATAAGCCAATTCGGTTCATCACATGTCCTAGATCATTATTTTACAATATTTTAACCAGTTTCTAGACTAAGTTATTTGTCTACAATGAATTGGGAATACTATCACTCTTCTCCTCAATCAAATTAACTGTTGGAATGGATAGATAAGTAATAAATATTTCATTAGGAACTGGAGCTAACCTTTGGAGGGCAGTGTGTTCTCAAAATGGCCCAATGTTGAAGTTTCCAATGGTTGAACAGAAGCAACAACTGAATCGAAAGATTTAGGATGTTTCATCATCCAAACTTGACTTGTATGAAACTTGTTGGTCAATTGCAATGACTGTGCAGGAACAAAAAGAGAGTGTTGTTGTCTATAACAAGCACGAATTGGAGTGATTCGTGACGAACTCACCAACCCTTCCATCAAATTATCTGTTTCAATCAATCCAATAAACAATAAGTAAGAAAATCTTCTAAATGCCAAATGATCTACAACCACTACCAGCGAGAAATAATCACATTTATATACCATCATCCATGTCCCAAAAAAAAAAAAGTCTCATTCATTAAAATTAAAACATAAATCATATAAATGAAAACAACTCAAACTTGATTAGCAACCACATTAAAAAAACCAAAATTCAATAACAAAGTGAAACAAGAACAGTAAAACTTCATAATCCACATTAGCTTAGAACCTAATAAGCAATGCTACTATCTTCAAATACACACATACATACCCTCTGTTTGACAGCTGAGAAAACGAAGGAAAAAAAACAACAAAAGAACAAACAAAAGCTAGAAAAAATGGTACCTTCAGATATTTAAGCCCCAAAAACGACAACCCAGTAAGTAATTTGGATTCCTTTTCAATCCCCAACGTATTTTCATCAAACGAACAAACAAAAAAATATATATAGAAAATGAAGAACGATCATCATTTGCAAAAAAAGGTGAAGAACATCCAACAAAAACTACCACTTACTGCTCAAAGTATAGATTGATAAGACGGTTTTGGATCCAGAAAGCTGTTTTGATGTTGTCTGGGTTGTGTCGTTAGATCTGTCTCTGCTTTTCTCGTGGATGCTCTTCTCTTGTTGGTGAAACCGTGGAAGTGGAACACATACGCATAACAGAAGGTGTCTCTTTAAAATCATACGTTGTATATTTGTGTGTAAGCTGTTGGTGAAATTACCTACACATCACCTACAAAACGAGTTATTTACGCAAAACCCCGCCTGCCTGGAAGTTTATTTACACAGTTAGATGAGTGGGTTGGTGAGGGTATTATCGTCACTCCAGGAATTTTATTGTTATTGTGAATAAATGAGATTCTTGATATATATAATATGTAAATATTCTTTTTTTAAACTATATGTAAATATTATTAATATTTTGAGAATGTCATTTTTTTTAAAAAAAAAAAACATTTCGTGGGCTGCTATGGTGGTTGCATCCCACTTGCTCTCGTTTGTGAAGGATGGATAAGGTTCAAGTTTATATAACCACAAAATATGACAATTTTTCTATAAAAATGTGGATAAATTTATGATGACATCGAGAGTAGATTTTTAGGCCTATATCGTTTTATAGATTTCGATAGATATCTAATTTAATATCATGAGATATATTAAAAAAAAAAACACGGAGAAATAATGTCATTTTTGAAAGTTCACCAGAAAGAATCCGTCAAAAACAATGAGAAAAATAATTGTATTTTAATTTTAATAATTAATAATCAAGTGGGTGGTCAGTCTGTGAGATCAATTATTTTATATTATTTGGATTTTTTCCAACCACCGGGCCATATAAAACATAACTTTTAAATGATAAATTGTGACACATCACACAACATGTCACATATAAGTACATGGACATGCCATTCTTATACCACATGGCCTGCCTATTCAAGATTTTTCTCCCTACTCCCTTGTAAGTCCTAAATTATAAATGTTATATTGATTCCTCTAAAAAAACTTTTCTCACTACTAATAATTTAGGGATTTCAGTTGGGTCATGACACGACAACTTAACATAAACTTAAAGTTAATAATCAGGTTCATGCTAATCTAATCAAGGTTAAATCAATTTGTTTAACTCGTTTGTTAAATGAGTTATGTTAGTTTTGCTTAATGGGTTTGTAGATGGATATGATTGTCGGTTGCATATTTAAATAAATAAGGACACATAAGTAATCTATACATTAGTATATAAAGTAAAACTTTTTTCATTTGTGGTGTCGATTATAGGAAGTAAAGTAATTTAATACACACCTTTTAGTTTGTTATATTTAAATAGTTAGATTGAGTTCAATTTTAATTAGAGTTCGATCGAATTTAAATTTTATATAATAAACATTTAAATAAGCTAATCTAAGTTATAGTCAAATAAAAAGATGAGGTAAAGCTCGACACGATCGTATAATAAATGAGTTAGTTGAGTCGTATCGAGTTATGTTCGAATAGATTTAAATTTTATATAACAAATATTAAAATAGGTTGGTTTAAGACGTAGATCAAATAAAAAAATAAGTTAAAACTCGACATAATCATCTTCATCTTAACAGGTTTCGACAACTCTTTCACTCGTAAGGTGTTTCTTAATATCTCAAAGGAGTGCGTTGGTGAAGTAGATTTTACTTTGGCAGCGTGCCAAATTCCAAACAACCTACAAATTCAATCACCGCCTTCGTTTTTGGCGTCGAGGAAGTGTTGAAATTAGTGACTCTTACAAAGTGCATGAATGCATATGTAAAGTAGTTTGTCCCCTCACAAAAACTAATCTCTGTCCATCAAACATGCACCAGTTTTCTACATCCAGACACATGCAAACACTGGGTGACACTGCTTTAAACTAATAGTCGTTGATTCATTCAATCAGCTAAACCAAAAACAGCTCATTACCTCACCTAGCAGGAAAGAGGTTAAGACTTTGGACAAAAGTTGGTAAGATATACACGTCACTATATAGTACATATAATCATACTTTATATATATCACATGGACCTGATTATAGACTGTCAACTTACGGTGATTTTTAACACTAAACATTTCTTTTTTCAAATAAATTGAAGATTAGTAAGGTTTTGAACTGATAATGAATTGGTTTAAAGTGGCAACCTGCTCTCAATTGACCTTTGTTCATAACAAAACCTCTAATGCATTGTTGTGGTTGATTATAGTTTCTCATCTTGTTCCTACCGACCCAAAATAATGGTAAACTATTATTTTCTCATTTTATGTACTCAACCACCCTATTCCTTTCAAGAAATGCCATAATGCGTACAAAAATCATTATAACTAAACAAAGAAACATACCATTAAGCACACAACGCTTTGTTCATCTTTTTGTCTTTGTTGTTGTTGTTGTTCAAAGTTACCTTCATTATGTCTATGAGATCAATGGAGATGCATGCAGAGTACCAAACAAGAACATTCCCTGAAGACCCTTATGTTTCGTCTCTTTCACAAACTTCTTTTTCATCATCATCATCGTCTTCTTCTTCTTTTTGCAATGCTAGTGTTGTTGCTTTGTTGCCTTCCTCTCAGGGACAGAGAACTTTCCAGGACACTGAACCTTCTTTCCAGGCTAATGGGGATTCTTCTATGGCCCGGTTGATGAAGATTGGACACTTGAGATTCACTGACATTGAGTGGACAGATGTTGAGGTCCGGTTTGATAGGCTTGCTTCAATCAGGCATGGAAATGAATTGGTTCTCAACTGGTCGGATTTTGGCTTTTGCATTGGTGAGACAAAGAGAAGAGATATTTACGTTGTATTACAATCTGTGGTACCAAGTCACATTATATTATAATCTGTGGTACCATTTTAGAAGATTTTGCCAAAGAAATAAAATTTACAAATTTTGTTTTCAGGAATGCAAAAATCTCCGGAATTTGCAAATGAGATTTTGAGGGCACTAAGAGGAAGAAGAGAATACAAAAGCACTATCACAAAGCATGAACTTCACGGTTTCTGGCATCGCTTGACTTTCCCTTGTATCCATTCAAGGATACAACTTTTCTTTGACATGTAAGCTTCCTCATTGGTCTTCTTATATTTCATTTTTCTGACGACAAATTTGGTGTTTTAAAACGTTTTTCATGAATGCTTTTATGATTTATTTTCAGGTGCGATAGAGACATGGATGGAAGAATTACCAAGATGGATATTAAACAGGTTCAATTAAGTCCTGAAAGTCAATTGAAATTTGTTGTTTTCTTTGTTTAGCCTCTTTGTGTATATATATTGGTTTTCAGACTTCTGATGGTGATTTGGTGGAGGGATTTTGCAGATTGTGCAGTTAAGCGCTTCTGCAAATAAATTGGCAATAACTCATGAGGAAGCAGAAGAACATGCTGCTTTAGTTATGGAAGTGCTTGACACTCATAATTTAGGCTATCTTGAGGTACACATTTCATATAACTGAAACTGAAATAAACCCTGAAAACGTAATCACAATGCAATTTCTGTCACTGATTTACAGACGTATCAGCTGGAGATTCTCTTCAATGGAAGCTTAACAAGAGGCTTCTCTGCCATTCCATATCGGAACATGCAATACCAGGAGCCTATTTCGAAGGCTGAAATCATGTTTCGATCTTATTGGAGGCGTGGATGGATAATTTTGTTGTGGTTGATGGTATGCATTGCACTTTTTGCATGGAAATTCATTCAATATAGGCATAGAACAGCATTTGAAGTGATGGGGTATTGCCTTTGCACTGCCAAAGGAGCAGCAGAAACCTTGAAATTCAATATGGCTCTCATCTTACTTCCTGTTTGCCGGAATTCAATCACGTGGCTTCGTAAGAACCGCCGGATCAATTCAATTGTTCCTTTCAATGACAACATCAACTTCCACAAGGTGTTCTTGTCTTTCAGTTTTTTGCACTAGGTTCATATAAATTTTCATTAAAAAATAGCACTTTATTTGGATAAAAAGTCAATAGTTGCATAGTCCGTAGTCCTTGTCAAATTAAGTCATGTTACATGATTCATGCTGTGTGTTATCTTGGTTGCATTAAGCAAAACGACCAACCTATGAATCATATGCAAATGTTATATCGTTAGTCCATCGCTTATTTCAACACATCCATTTTCTGGTGTAGTTGATAGCAGGAGGGATAGTTGTGGGAGTGATCCTACATGGGGGCACCCACCTGGCCTGTGATTTCCCCAGAATCAGTGGCTCTGACAACTCTATATTCCGGCAAACCATAGCCTCAGGATTTGGGTACCATCAACCATCATACATACAGATACTGGCAACAACAGAGGTGGCCACAGGCATTGCTATGGTTATGTTGATGAGTATAGCATTTTCACTGGCCACAAGGTGGCCTCGCCGCCAGTCTCCATCACTGCCAAGGTCTGTTAGACAAGTCACCGGGTACAATACATTCTGGTACTCCCACCACTTGTTTGTTTTCGTGTATGCCTTGCTGATTGTTCACTCCATGTTCCTGTTCTTAACCAAAAATTTAACTGAAAAAACGGTAAGTCCACATCGTCTTTTATATGTTTGTAGCAGCACAACACTTCTAGACAGTTATAAACAGTTTTATAGTTGTTTTATAATATTTGGTGTACCCATTCAGACATAGGTGATCGTCAAACCATAAAAAGTCCTTGTGTAATTTCAGTTATATTAGTTTTGGCATGAAATTTGATGACAAGAGTCTCCTTGTGTAGACATGGACGTACATTGCTATTCCAGTGCTATTATATGCTGGGGAGCGGATTTTTAGAGCTATAAGATCCGGATTTTATGATGTTAAAATCTTGAAGGTACTTGGACCGTAATCCTCTATAGAAGAAACAGTTGTGAGAAAGTTATGTTACCTATTACTCTTAAAATGTGGTGATTCCTTTTGTTCTTTTAGTTTTATCAGCTTGTCCAGGGCCATCTTCCTATTGTTATTTTCCTTTCCAAAATTTGAATACAGGCAAGTCTGTATCCTGGAAATGTGTTGTCCCTCGAACTGCACAAACCGGAAGGGTTCAGTCACAAGAATGGCATGTATATATTCCTCCAATGCCCTCAAATTTCGCCGTTTGAATGGTAACCTGGCAAGCCAGCCTTGCGTAATTTTCACAACAGTATGACCTTATAGAGCTTTTAGCATAAAATTAGAAGTAACATTCACTTCTCTCTTTGTTTCCAGGCATCCATTTTCCTTAACTTCTGGATCAAGAGATGATTATTTAAGTGTGCATATTCGAACTCTCGGAGATTGGAGTTATCAGCTGTATAGACTATTCCAACAGGTAAAACAATTGGTTATAATAAGAGGATCAAAAGGTTCCAACGTTTTTATGGCACCCAACTGTACATATAATCTGCTATTTCAGGCTATACTAACTGGGGCCAAGGAGTATCCAAAAATTTACATTGATGGACCTTATGGTGCTGCTTCCCAAGACTATATCAAGTATGATATCCTTGTGCTGATTGGCCTTGGCATAGGAATAACACCCTTCATCAGCATCATCAAAGATATATATGATGGGGTCCAGAAAACACAGTTTGATCAAGTAATATTCTTGCCACTTTTCCGCACTGAAAAAGATAAAAGAAACAAAAGATTGCAGTTTCCTATTTATAGCAAATTGACAAAGTACCTGTTGGACTTCATGTAGGTTGGTAGTAGCAGAGAATGTAGCATACCTAAGAGTCCATTAAAAGCCTATCATTATTGGGTTACCAGAGAACAAAGCTCCTTTGAGTGGTTTAAAGATGTCATGAAGGAAATATCAAATGCAAACCTAAAGCAAGTCTGTGACAACCAACGTTTTTCAAATTCACACAAAGCACAAACTGAGTCCTGATATCTACTTTTTTTTTTCCCCTTTCTCTCTAACCGTTTCATTCTGTCTGGTGATTGTGTAGTCCGCTGTCATAGAGATGCACAACTTTTTAACGAGTGTATATCAGGAGGGGGATGCACGATCAGCTTTAATACGTGCAGTTCAAGCTTTACATTTTGCCAATAATGGCATCGACATTGTCTCTCGAACCCCAGTAAGTATCATTTTTATAGTTAAAACCAGGAATTACAATAGTAAGTTGTTTCATCATTCCACCTACTTAACATATTCTAATCTATAAGGATGATCCAGTTTTGTAAAAACATTCTATGGAGTTGAAAGTGATACTTTTTGATCAGATAATACATATTGCTTATAAGTTGCATAAGATAAAGTTTTCTGTATTCATCAAGCTCTCTGGTTGGAACTTCGTAATGTACTTCCGTGACTAATATTAGACATTTTTTTATGTTTTATATATGTAAATAAACATCATAATCTTAAGATTGTTGTCTCAGGTATTAACGCATTTTGCTCGACCAAATTGGTTCAACATCTTTTCAAAATTGGCACAAAGGCACAGAGGAGCACAGATTGGTGAGATTCAAATGAAATGTGCATGGCAAACTCTTGTTTGGAAAGAAAGGAGGGAAAATTGCATTTCTTGAATTAAGAAGGTCTAACCAACCAATGAAAACATGGCTAACTACTTTATCACAATTATGGCCTAATGTGGCTATGATTAGGAGACTGTATTTTGAGGAGAGACTTTGGAATAAAGCAAGTTGAATTTGCCTTTGCAAGGGGAAATGAATGTGAGGAGATATTCTGTCCTAACTACTACTGACTGATAGTGTGGTTTAACTTGTGACAGGGGTATTCTACTGCGGCCCATCAGCTTTGGCTAGAGAGTTGGAGCGGTTGTGCACCAAATTCTCCACCAAAACCAGTACCAGATTCGTATTTCACAAGGAGAATTATTAGACAAGTTCTCTAATAGCAATGTATTGTCGTCAGTTCCACTTCCACACTTGGAGATGGCAAATTCTCCCCTTCCATAGCTTTTTATACCTACTATGATACCCTATTCTTTTCTGTACCCGAGATGAATGGCTCGAAATTGTAAAATATTCCCTTCTTAGTTTCGCCCAAAGCTCATTTAAATGTACAAAAAGTCTTGCTGTATGTCCAAGTCTTGTCATGCAACACATTTTCACAGTTCTTACTCTCTTGCCAGAACTGAATGTTGCTCTGCTCCAAATCAAGTCATATGTAAATTCAAATGCAGGTGATATCAATGTTGTGCCATAATGTAGATGCCTCTCATGAACTTCAACCAGTAAAACTCAAGACGGAACACCACAAATTGGGAGACGAAAGTTAAATACTTTAAAACTTGTCTCGTTCTGTTTACTCGTATAAGATTCACATGGCTTACTTAACCACTGGTACAATTAAAGACAGATGGTAATCAACAACCATCCGATTTCAGGCCAAGGAAAATAGGAAAAAGTTAAGGAAACAGTCATTAAAACATCAATTTTTGGAGTTACGAAGTCCTCAACCACAAGCCATTTGCAATCAATTTTTTGGCACAACATTAAAAAGAATCTAAAATCGATTGGAACCATGATAAACACAAATTTTTTCCCCAAAAATGAAGTTTAGACACTTGGGGAGATTATTGGAGTAGCTCAACAAAAGCAGCAAAAAGTACCAAAGCGAAGATCCAACAAAGCCTCCACCAAGAAATTATTTCGTCACTGTCTAATAAAGGAGCAGTAGGATTTTCTGCAATTAGCCCGCCAGTGCTGAGGCTCCGGATATAATCTCAATTAGTTCGGTGGTGATAGATGCTTGACGAGTTCTGTTACAAAAAATACCAATATCAAAGAATGTAGAAGCTACCCATACATATAAGATACCAAGTTACAGACGGAAAGACAGTGATTCAGTAAACAGAAAATGTTTCATCAAGTTGGCTCGACAGCTCCATGTTAACTTGCACTTCTACAATTACAGAGATGCCATACTCTGCATGTCTTAGTTCTGATCCACAATATTAAATTACAAACCAAAATATAATAACCCCAATAATTAATCAAGGTGGTTTCCAGCTCCTTGCTAGATTACCATTTTCCCAATCGGGCAATGTTATACTCTGTGATTTGAGCAAGAGATGACAGAGAGAGAGAGAGAGAGAGAGACAGACAGACGATACCTGTTATAAGTAAGAGTGAGACGGTCAAGCATTTCACCGGCATTTCTGCTCGAGCTATCCATGGCAGACATCCTTGCTCCTTGTTCACTGCAAGCATTCTCTAATACTGCATTGAACAATACCTGGGACAAAATCAAAAATATTTTTTAGTCAAATCCACGAAATCATTTTAGATGAGACGCAGAAAACATCAAAGAGTTTTGGCAGGCCATACAGGCAATATGAATCCAAATAATCATATAAAGTATAGTGATCTGCAATTCTGCTTCTAAGCAAATGTACTACTCTGGAGACACAAAAACTTATAAAATCAGCATTAATTCCTAGGCTGCATTGAATTTCATACAAATGCAATCTGGCATGCAGACATTCAAATTTTGATCTCTGAAGTGCTTAGCTATCAATCACCTCTTGTCGTTTTGATAAGCCATGGAAACCAATTCCTATACAATACTGCTAATATTTGAAGACTGAATTTACAACGAAAAAAAAAAGGTGCAAAAGAAAAGGATGATACAGAAAGCTGAAATCTTAACCAAGGACATCTTGAAACATATAAATGCAGGAATAACTTATAATTTATCAAGTGTTAAAATCCAAAACAATGAAGATGAACTGATGCCAGTTCCTGTGAGAGTAAGTTCATGCCAAAATAATGCTGCTTGAGTAAACACTGACATCAGACAACTAAAGAAATCAAGATGTTTTCAAACAGCAGCACCTTCTAGTACATGCTCAAAATTCATTCAATCAGAGGTTAACACTAGTAATCCACTATTCATTTAGATTTACAGTAAGTAATGTGATTGTTTGATAGAAATTCATCCATCTTTGCTAATTAATGTCCAATGTAATCTTAAAAGCTAATTTTCAGAAAATTTAGACCATGCTTCTGATGTGCTTTGAGTTCGGCTACCCCAAACTGAGCTTTTGAAATGTTTCTTGCTAAAAATAGCACTTATACAAAATGATATAATTGAACAGGCATACTGCTCGTCCATAGCAAATTGCTCCAGCAACAAGAATGATGAAAAACACAGAAAAGAAGAGTTTCAGTGTTGCCCATATGTAATTCTTTGCATAAACATTAGGGCAGACAAAATTTTAATTCAAACAGCATGACTTACACAAGAGAACTGGAATTCTGCCAGATTTTGAAGTATTTCACCCTTTGTGTCACCACCTTCAATTTCATAGGAGTCCAAATTACCGAGCTTTCCCCCAGCTTCAGCCTCTCTCTCGACAATCTACATTCACAACCACAGAGTGGTAATGAGGAGAAAAAAATGAATCAACAAGGTCCACAATCTCAGGGTGAACACTTTAGCTACCTCAGGCGATAATACAGTCGCCATTGTGGGCAGAAATGAGACCACAGAATGGAACTTGTTGAAGACAATCCTCAAAGCGTCAAACTCCACATTCTTTAAGATATCATCTGCAACAACAGAAACCTGGAAGGACAAAAAATTGATTCCAGTTTAGGAGAACACAGATAATACGCTCTTGCATTGTGTAAGCCAGATCAGCACTAACTACCAACTATAAGCATAAGGCAAAGGGTTAATGATAGCTCGGAACCCTGCCACCAACTGACACATGGACTAATAAACATAGGTATCAAAACACCATGAAACATAAAACCCAAAGCCAAAAGAGAACCTTGGCAACACATGCCAAAATTTAAAATGCAAACACACGCAATGATCCATTCCTCATAACATAATGCTATTGCCACCCAACTAACCTGTGTATAGTTCAGAGGATTCTTCTGCAACTCAGTTATGATGAGCTCAATGTCCTTCTTTGAGTCACGTACAAGTTGTGCCTTTGCCTTTTCTCCCAAGACAACGTATTTGTTTTCTTTCTCAGGACCTGCAACAGCAGAAAGACATTCAACTCAGGAAACATCTGCACTAAATATAACTAATAAAAAAACATAGAAAGGATGTATTTGCTTGCACACACACCAGAATTCAACTTGTGGATAGCTTTGCTTTGCTTGACTGAAGTGGAGTTAATTCCACCACACAGACCTTTGTCCGAAGAAATAGTCACAATGACATTCTTCTTGACATCAACACCTATCATTCAATCAAACAAAAATAACAAATTTAGTGCAACATACGAATAATTGGAGTAATAGGCAATGTTTTAAAAGGCGAAAGGCGAGGCGAGACGATCAAGCCTTAATGAAACGAGGCGGTCGCCTCGAGGCGATCAAGGCGGTCGCCTCAATTCGAATTGACAAAATTATTTATTTATTTATTTTTTTAAAAAAAACTAACTTACAAAATCCTCCAAAACATTGAAAAAGATAGTAAGAACCAATATTAGAGACATAACTATCAAAAAATTAATTTAGTAATGATCTAATTTTTAAATTTGGATATTAATTTACTTATAAATATATATGTAAATCATATTTATAGGTGATAATATGAATGTTTTAGAATTTTTGGATATTAGTTTACTTTAATAAATCATATATCATTTGATTATTAATTATTAGTTTACTTTGATAAAATGGACATTCTAGAAATTTCAGATGTTAGTTTACTTAAATATCATTAGCTTACATAGTTCTGTAAATCATAGTTAAATTTTAGATATTTATTTATTTATTAATTAATTGATTAAACTTGAAGGTGGGTTTTTTTTTTTTTTCGAAAGGCCTTAAGGCCTGGGGGTTTGGTGGAGATAAACATAGTTATTTAGTACTTGACTTACGGCCCATATGTGATCCAACAAAAGGCCCATATGTGATTCAACAATAAAAAATTTGTAAAGGTTTCTAGATGTTTCTGTACCTTTTAAAAGTCAAAATCAAACACCAATAACAACAATTTCTCACATTTCTGATCTGAAAAAATGCAAATCGTCACCTTCCAAATATCGCCATAAAGCAACACATCTAACCTCTCTGTCTCTCTCTCGCTCTCCAGTCAATGCTCTCTCTTTTTTGTCTATTTTGTTTTTTACGCCTCACCTCCGCCTCTAGGCGCCTCGCCTGGAGGAGGTCCTGAGGCGACCGCCTCATGCTCCCAAGGCGGGATTTTTCATTCCCTCCGCCTCTGGCCATCACCTTGAGGCGCCTAGGGCCCCAAGGCGGCAAGGCGGAGCCTTGAGGCGTCGCCTCGCCTCGCCTCGCCTTTTAAAACAATGGTAATAGGAAAACCTTATGCCAAGAATTGGTCAAACAAAATAAAATAAATGCATAATGCAAAGACGCTGACAGTCAACAAGCAATAAACAAAATTCTAAAGCACATTTGCATCACATGATGAAGCATGAAACTATCTTCACATGAATTCCAGGAATTGTCAGAGCAATTTATTTAGTTATTGAAAAACAATTGGGAGAAGTTATTATAGACCCTTATGTTACTCTACACTGAATTGTAGCAACCATTTACTTTCAATCCAATTTTCATCAATCCCCCCTAATTCTTCATGTGGTCCATGTTAATTACAATTTACTAAAATAAAGCTGCCATTTTCTGGTATCAACCTTATTCAGTCACCGCATTACATAAAAATCAATCAACTTAATGCCCATATATTCTCTAACAAACCAAATATATATATATATATATTTGGTTTGTCAGAAACCAAAAAAAAAAAAACACAAATTACAATACATTGAATTGACAGCTCCACCAATCTTTTTTATTTTGCAACTTGCACTACGACAGTACGACTTGAAAAAGGAAAAATCTTAGCAAGGGCAGAAAATTAGCCATCAACTCTTCACTAAGTCTTTTTAGCGCACTTGGATTCCAACTGGCTTCAAAGACACCCAAATACGCCTCATAAAACAAACTGCTAATACACTGCCTAAGTTCAAGAGCCTAAGCTAAACGTTAAAAGAAGACTACCACACACAAACAATCTCCTGAAGGCTATGACATGACTTTTAAACGAGCATATAGCCCCTATGGCAGCCATAACTTCTTCGTAATTTCATAAGGAGAAAAACAACAGTAAAAGATCCTAGGCCACTATAATATGTTAAGGTTATACATATATCAATCTCCAGTGAATACTTACCAGTATTCTGAATAATAAATGCAGCGGAATCAGTACAGGTAAATGTTTGACAGTAGATGTTTTCAACAACAACAATGATTAATAAATTTCAACAATTAACAGAAAAACATCAAACCTATAGCGAACTTAACAATCACAAACAAACGATGAAATTCAGAAAAACATCAACAACAACAATGATTAATAAATGGTTGTCAGTAGATGTTTTCAACAACAACAATGATTAATAAATTTCAACAATTAACAGAAAAACATCAAACCTATAGCGAACTTAACAATCACAAACAAAACATGAAATTCAGTCATAAACATACTGGGCATGTCACCAAGAAGTGCAGTAAATGGCTGCCAGAGCCCACGGGAATTTTCCGCTCTAACTTGAATTGCTCGCAACTTTGAGGCAGCAACCATCTTCATTGCTTTCGTAATCTTCTGAATGTTCTTGACACTCTTCATGCGGTTTCTAACTACACAGCCATTAAATAGTAACAAAACTCAACGACCTTTACACGAAAATTGCAAACTTATAACACACAACCAATCATTAAAAGGCAACAAACAAATCTTACCCACTTGAGTCGAAATCGATCGTACTCCAAAAGAGGTGTTGTCATCCCTGCCCATTTATGCAAATTCACAAATAAGTTCACACTTGACAGCATGAATAGAAAAAACATGGAAAGACAATTTGCAAAGATGCAATCTACGGTGGTTCACTACATTTGATACTACAATTTGTTCAATACACATCACCACCAACTATTTCAAGCGGACTCATTGAAAGCAAAATCAATCGAATTAAAGATACCCATTTCTAAACAACAAAATAAAAAAATCGAATGGATCTGACGAAAATCGTACTGGGAGATGAGAGAGGTGGAGCGGACGGCAGCAATTGGTCGGGGAGCGATGAGAGGGGAGGAGGCGAAACGCCTGCCTTCGCGTCTAAGAGCAGCCAGGGCCATTTTCGGTCGACAAGAACCCTAGTTTTGGATCCAAAGAGACCTGTTGTTAATCGAATATAATGCTTTCACTCACTTCTAGTGCCCTTTTCACAGCTTCATTTTGATTTACCCCTCCGCTGCATGGTATATTACGCTGTCGTTTCACATACATGCTTTTTAATAACTTCATTGCTTATTGCTCACATTCACATATTACACTACATGCTTTTTTTTTTTTTCTTTATTCAAAAAATAATAATAATTTTTTCCTTTTTTTTTTTTTTTGAAATTTGTAGACCCTTCAAAGTATCAAAATTGTTTCAAATATCCTCAAAAACTTTAATCATGTCATTATTTTCTAAACAATTTTATTTCATTTTTTATGGTATATTTTTAGAGGTGAATGCAATGCATATATATGTATATGCATGCATGTATGTATGTTATTAGATAATCTTATTTTATCATCTTGATTTTTAAAGTCAAATTTTGTTTTTACTATCAGCCTCACATGAATTGCTTATATAGTAGCTGTATGTTTTGCAACAACTAGGCTTAATTCGCGATAAGGAAGTTAGTTTAGCATAACTAGTCTTAATTTGCGATAAGTACAATAAGTTTTGAAGTAAAATATTTGTAAATCTACTTGCACGATAAGAAAAAAGTTATGGATTGAAACATGATCACAAGACCACAGATCCTATACCATCTTGCCCACTATTGAATTTCGATAAACATTTACTTAGCAAATTAAACGTTTTATCGCGAACTACAACTTGATAAATTCAAATCTTTGTGGCCAAAAAACACAAAACGTCTTTATCAACACCACCTTTTTCCTTTGTTTGTGTGTCAGTCTGACTTCACAAGTTATATTACGTATTGTGAATTGCTTGATTTTTCTATTCTAAATTTTTTCGGTTGTTATTTATTATTTTACCTAAACAATTCCAACATTTACAAATTAAATAATGACTAGCTATTCAACCACTCAATCACACAAATTTTATATGAAAGATGAAGAAAAATAATTTATAGGTGTTTTAACTCCAAAATCTTCCCTCTATAACTTTAGAGAGGTGGGAGGCGGTTAGAGGTGGTGGGAGGGAGATATCTTTGGAAGAGACAGAGAGGTCAAACGAGAACAAAGAGTTTGAAAATTGATGAAAAAATAAGTTTGACCATTTATTTTAAAACAATAACAACTTTTAGTGCTAGTCGAAAAAATCCTCACTTATATATATATATAAGAACTCAGTTCTTGTTTTTCACACTCCTAAAACTGGTAATGAGGTAGGTCATTTTTAGCTAATTATGCTGTGACTTTATTTGAAAACAAAATTTGGGGTTATGAGTGCTCCTTTGTTGCTCAAAATTGCGTAATAGCAAATTATATTCAATGAGTTTGGGACAGAGACCATTTTCCCTTCTAAGAAAATCCTCTAAAAAATTGTGTAATAGCAAATTATATTCAATGAGTTTGGGACAGAGACCATTTTCCCTTCTAAGAAAATCCTCTAAAAAATTGTGTAATAGCAAATTACATAAGTTCAAGGAGCATCCCGACTAAGTCATGTTATTAGTGATTAATTGCATGGATAATTTTCATTTTTATTTTAATGACTAAGACCAACCAATGATTGACTTAGGACCAGCAACGATAGGCGTTAAGGTGTAGTTTGAGGATCAGCTTTCAGGAACGAAAGAAAGCAACCCATACTTGGGGGGGCGGGGGCGAGACCCATATGTATGAGGAGGAAACTCATATAGCGCTGAGAGGCGTCGAACATGTAATCTCTCAAGAGATAAGAGGAGATAGGGGTAACATTTGCCATGATCTACTATCCCATTGACATATTTTTCACATTTGGAATCGGTTGTTAAAAAAAAAAAATTGTAAATTTAAAAATTTTGATAAAAGTAAATAAATTGTTGGGACAAAATAAATAATTTGTCCAAAGGAAACAAAATGAATAAATCAAATGTCGAATGGAAAACCAAAAGTGTCTCTTTAAAACCCTAAACCCTACTTTGCTAAAATAATAATAATAATAATAAAAACCCTAAACCCTGACCACAGAGGTCTCTGCAGCTTCTTCTATGGCCCAAAATTCGGATGAATTGAAACTTCCCGTATCACTACTAAGCAGCAACCCATCTTCTCAAGGTCACTTCTTTGGTATGCTTTCTCTTTCACAAGTCTTTTATTTAGTTCTGAACCTGATGTTTATTTAGCGTTGCGTGATTTTGTGTGTTGGATGTTTTATGAAGTAGAATTGCAGTACGCGTGTAGTGATGTAATTTATGTTTTTGATTTATGGTGCGGCTTTAGTATGGAGAGAGTTCGTATGGGGAGCTGTTGCTGGGGCTTTTGGAGAAGGAATGATGCACCCAGTAGATACTGTAAAGACACGAATTCAAAGTCAAGCGATTTTGAGTAGAAGTCAGGTTTGAAGTGTACTTAATATGGGCTTCAATTATGGTGCTTTTGTTATAATATCTTGTGAGAATAGAAGATGTAAATGTGTAACTACTGTTGTTCTATTTAGAAGAAATGTCAGTGCTATCTCTAATTTAGAAGATTCGTGTTGTGGTGTGTTGTTACTTGGGAATGTTTCAGTTGATATTAAAAGTTTGATTAGAGCATTTTGTTTGGTTGTAACTACTTAGTTCGTAACACTTACTGCCATTTGTTCCATTATTTGCAGAACCAAAAGAGCATATTGCAGATGGTCCGATCAGTTTGGGTTGCTGATGGACTAAGAGGTAGATTATCATCACTTTTGTTTATTTTGTTGATGAATGGTATTCCAGTTTTAATCTAATTTCTAAGTTTGTGTACGATAAGTTAGTTGTATCTTGTATGTATATGTTGCATGGTTGCTGTGAACATCTGTAAGATTTACTTTTTCATTGCTTATATAATGAGACTTAGAAACTATTTAGATTAAGTTATATAATCTGGGAATTCTTATCATGTTCATTGATGTAATCCACCATTTCTGTTCTGGACTGATCGTCCTTGAAGGCTTTTATAGAGGTATAACTCCTGGACTTAGTGGATCTCTTGCAACTGGAGCGACATATTTTGGGTTCATAGAGTCCACCAAAAAGTGGATTGATGAATCACATCCTAGTCTTGGAGGCCACTGGTCTCATTTCATTGCTGGAGCTGTGGGTAAGTTATCGTGGACCTCTTAGGTTTCTTTTTGTTTCAATTCATTGCTATGTTCATTTAAGTCTGTTGCAGTTGTTCCAAGAATACAAATTCTGTATCAAATGATTAGAATTAATGATTTTGATGATCTGAGACTTCATATGTGTATGCTTTTGTCTGATTATTGTAGGAAAATTAAATCATACTTGTGTTGAGTTCTTGATAGGATGCTATAATTATTAGGTAAAGGACACAACCCTTTCAAGTAAACAGGCTTAGGGTATGTAATGCACAATTTTAATATTCTTTGAAGTCCCCAAGGTTTTATGTGACCCATGAACCTGCATTACTTTTATTATTTCTAAGATTTGTGCTTCCCTGTAGTATTTATTACTCTGTATTTGAATGAAATTGATGGTGTGGGATGGTCTTATGTGAAATTCCTTGTTCTTTAGCGCTCATGGCCTATTTTTGTGTTGTGTTCTCGTAAATTGCATGCTTCTTTCTGTGTATGTACCAACCTTTTTGGCTTGTGAGTGATTGACTTTCTCATGCTTATCACTTTTGGTCTTCTGACGCTGTTTTGTAGTAAATGCACATAGATGATTACCATAGTGCAGTAATTTTGTAAATTTTTAGTTATACTGTTTAATGCTGTATCAATGAGGCAGGCATTTAGTTTAAAGGATTAGCAATTTAGTTATTGTGGACTCACCAGCCATTACCATGCCTCAGAGGACTCAAATTTTCTTTCTTTTACTTCTTCATGCATTTCAGGAGATACTCTTGGTTCATTTATATATGTTCCATGTGAAGTGATGAAGCAGCGCATGCAAGTTCAAGGCACAAAAACATCTTGGAGTTCTATGCTTACGAAAGACAACATCCCTGTGAAATCTAGTTTTCAAATTTATGGTTATTACACAGGAATATTTCATGCTGGCTGCTCAATTTGGAAGGAGCAGGGGTTAAGGGGACTGTATGCTGGGTAAATTTCAGAAGAATCCCCCTGCATTTTTTGGACAGTGTGATGTGTGATAGTTCAATTTTACACGGTTTAATTAACATGTGTAGGTGTGGTGGTGGAAGGCTGCATATTCTGTCTTTAGTTGCTTAATGCTGTACAACTGATTGCTTCTGAAATTAGATCTTACTAGAACTTCCGTGTAAATTCTATTTATCTGCTGTGTTTTATGCAAATAAACATGTTTTACACTAAATTGCATCCCCAATTTACCACTCATCTTTTCAGCAGGTATGGGCCCTGACAAAAATGTGCTGAAGGATTATGGGTCTGCTTGGAGGTTACTTCCTGGTTGATGTAACCTTCTGTTTTGGTTGCTTTTGCAGATACTGGTCTACACTTGCAAGGGATGTGCCATTTGCTGGTCTCATGGTATGTATTCTTTTTTTTTGGTTTAATTCTTATTCTCTTAATTTGCTTTCCTCCTAGAAGTCATGCATGATTTTCTTAGGAAAAAGTGATATGTTTGCAGATTGATCTAAGTTGATATGTTCTGGGGGTGGCGATGGAGAATTGATTGATTGAATCTTTTCTATTTGACATGCATATAATAGAAGCTATATCTTTGTTTGACTTTCTGAAAACAGAAATCGTATGCAGAAGCCCCTGTGTAGTTTCTCTGTCCTATCTGCATCTGCAGCTCAAATATTAAAGGAACACTCAACATTTGGACAGTTCTTAGCCTGTGTTCTGATTTGGTGTTTGTATAGGCTTGCACAAAATTGTTGAAACTTTATATTTCTATATCCACTTTTATGTGTTGATTTACCAAAAGTTCATTTAAGGGTACCACTGGTTGTTGAATTTTGTAGGTTATGACTTATGAAGCCCTCAAAGATCTGACTGACTATGGAAAGCAAAGATGGATACCCAGTTTAGATTGCTATTTTAATAGTTCTATCGAGGGACTTGTATTAGGAGGATTAGCTGGCGGTATGTATTTTGAATCTGCTTTATATTAAATGATATCATTCTAAATTTTCTCTGTCTGAGTTGAGTGAGAATGTTGTCTGGACTCTGCTTTATAGTTCTCCAAAATTGTGCAGGTTTTAGTGCGTATCTCACCACCCCCTTGGATATCATCAAAACAAGAATGCAAGTGCAGGGATCAACAGTAAGGTATCACTTTTTTTGTGAACTGTAAGGAGTGCATTTCTTGATGTTGAACTTGCCGTATCATAATAATTGAGAGATACTCCTTTCATGCTTTGTTAAGATCTTTTGACTTGACTAACCTCAAAGTTCGATTTTTGCCAATATGTCAAGTAGATTTCAATTTCCTGGGAATTAATTCTTTTGGCTAAACTCTAAAAGCTGGTCAATAGTTTCTGTTCCTTTTTGGATGATAGATGTGGCAATTATTTGTGTATTGAATCTTGTAATATTGTTGTGAACTCCTAGGTATAATGGCTGGTTGGATGCGGTTCACAAGATCTGGATGACTGAAGGTCTGAAGGGGATGTTTAGAGGAAGCATCCCCAGAATCATGTGGTATATCCCAGCCTCTGCTCTCACCTTCATGGCTGTGGAATTTCTGAGAGATCAATTCAATGAAAGATTAGAAATTGAAAATACACAAGATGTCATAAGCCTGACCGTAGATAAAAAAGGATCTATACAAAAGGTGGCATAAAGACAAATTGGAATTTTTTTCCCAACCATAAATCTTTGATGAGACTAGTTGGTAAAGTCAGCAATGACATCATTAAACACAGTCTGCTTAGATAGAGAATAGGGCCTGATTCATTACAGAAATTAGTTAGAGAGATATGAAGATCTGAAATCTTCTTTTTTTTTCGGGTTTCAATAGAAGTTCATTGCCTGTAATGTTCCATACAGAAATTAGTCATTATCGGTAATGACTACCTTCCTATTAAATGTCTTTTTTTTTCACTCGGTTAAAACAAATAACTTTATAAGACTGATTTCCTTTGAGAGAATAAAGATTTACTGTCCTTTTTTTTTTTTTTTTTTTTTTTATATTACTGGAATTGGTTTAGAGAATAATTAAGATCAAACGGAATAAGATACTGATGACGCGGTTCGAGGAGCAACTCCCATACGGAAAAGAGCGGTTCACATGAAGGTTTTATGCGGAAGCCAATCACAATTTAGTGGCCAAAATGTGTCAAACCCGGGATCAAACATGGTCCTGAGCTGTGTAGCTGCCACTGCAGCATTGCACGTGCTTTTATACTGCCCTTCTTTCATTCTTTTATTTATTTATTTTTTCAAATACTAATAAACAATAAAAGGCCTCATGGCCGGTACATTGGTCGCCCATCGGGTGGCTATCAAAGTGGTGCTTGTGAATGGGATTCAGGCCGCGCTGGTTACAGTGATGCTTCTAACACAGGCAGTACTCAAAGGGAAGGTTTGATGTCATACAAGCAATCTATTCAGGAGCCCGAGGACGATATACTACCGGCTGAAGCTGAACGCAGATATCAAGAATACAAGTCAGAGTATATTTCAACTCAGAAGAGAGTGTTTTTTGATGCTCATAAAGATGAGGAATGGTTGAGAGATAAATATCATCCTACAAACTTGCTTGCTGTCATTGAAAGGAGGAATGAACTTGCATGAAAAGTTGCAAGGGACTTTTTGCTAGATTTACAGTGGGACATCGGACGTAGGTCCTAATACCAATTCCTCATCATCAAATAAATCTGGACAGACTAGTGATCCGAATTCCGATGAAGAGTAGACGCCCGGTGGCAAAAGAAGAAGGCATGGTCGAGGACCTGCTAAGGAAATTGATCTTATTGCAGCTGCTCCTAAGGCGCATCCAATTAGTTCGGAACCCAGAAAAATCCAAATTGATGTTGAGCAAGCACAGGCCCTCAAAATATTGAAGTTAGTAGCTAATCTGATCTTATTCTCATGGTTAATTTGATAATTGGGAAACGCTTGGTATGTCAAAATATTGGAGCGGCTAATTTCTATTCTTTGCATGTCGTGTCATACAAGCTGGGTATCACGTGCATGGATTGTGTGGTGTATGTATCCGTATTACTTGGTGTATTACATCCGTATTACTTGATATGTAAAGAATATATGTAGAGAATGGATAACACGCATGAGAAAGTTCATTTCTCTTGCGATGATGATAAATCTGACCGGACCTGATCCGATTTTTATCTTTAAGTCTAGGATGATCATGTGAAAACTTAGGTTTTTCTGATTAAAATCTGGATTTATTGAAAATCCTACAAAAATAATTATCATAATTATGATAATCACTTTGATTGAAATATAAATTGAACAAATCTAAAATTTTTAAATTTTTCATGCTAAACCTATAGATTGAATATATAAAATATTTATAAAACAATGATTCATCTGCAAAACTAATTTTGGAAATACATTTACGAAATCTAGTAAATAAAGAAATAATATAAACAAATGCAACTATTTATTATCATATGGTCTTTGTCACAATATGTAATAATCTGTACGAATCTGTGTCGGATACCTAGGAAAAATAAATCTATAAAAGAGTGAGCGCTAATGTCCAGTGAGTAGATATAACTTTCCTAAAACATTTCTAAATAAAATTTAATATATTTTTAGATATAACTTTCTTAAAACATTTCTAAATAAAATATAATATATTTTTGATAATAACTATTATTTCTCATTTAAAAATGAAACTATAATTATGTATAAATCATCATTATATCTTTAATAAAAATATATTTTGAAACTATTATTTATATAAAATTCCTCTTAAAACTAAAAAATCATTCTATATCTATAAACATTTTCTGGAATTTTTGTAAATCTTGTGTTCTGTAAATCTCTTTATATATTAATTAAACTCAAAACGTAATATCTGAAATTTGAGAATTTACACCAATTGGTACCTACGGAAATCTGTTATACGTGGTACAGATATTCGATGCACACACAGAGTGAGGGATCACATCTACCACACACATGCTGAGTGACTCAATGACTCTCAAACATCTGTCATATATATGCGGGGTGACTTTTTTGGACTTACACACATGAAGCCAGCTTGATCATTAAAGGGGAGGGTACAATCTTGGTGTTCTGAAAACATATTTATTTATTTTTTCTTTCTCAAATCATAAAATCATATTATTTAAAATATTTTGAAAATTTTCTAATAATAATTCAAACTGAAAACATAGAATTCTTACTGAAATTCTAATAAGTATACATATATACAAATTCGTAACAAACTTTTATTTTAATCGTAAAACTTAATTTATAATCTATAAAATCAATTTGCTCATCAAATTATTTACTTGAAATAAATAATAAAATCTGAAATATAAATAAACATATCTCAATCAATTTAATTAAAATAAAACTATATATTCACATAACTCCTTTGCTCAAATCTGGATCTAAAACGGATTCTCATATGATTTCTCATAATTCTGGATTCATCATAAAATCACATAAAACTCAATTTAGAATTCATAGAATAATTAACTAATTTTCTAGAATTCAAATCCTATTGAAATAGAAAAATCACTTATTCGGATAAAGCGGACATCCAAATATTTCATTCACCCATTTGAATTATCTGTATCCTTTTTTTTTTTTTTTTCCTTCTTCCTTGCTCATGGTTTGCTTCTTCCTCCTCTTTTTTTTTTTTTTTTGCTTTTGCTATATGATGTCAGTTGAGTGTGTGTGTGAAATGTGCTTTTAAATTAAAAAACCTATATATATATACCAAAACATGTGGCCGAATACCACCCCACTCCTTCAATCATTCATTTTTTTTTTTTTTTTTTTTGTGAAAAATACCAAAATTATCCAATTAAATAATAAAAAATACATTTTTAATCTCAAAAGTTTTAAAAATTCTATATTGACATCTCAATTAAATAATTTACAACATATACCCAAAATACCTAATCCCTAACTTAAAATTACGAAATTGCCATTAACTTCAAAATTCAAAAAAAAAAATAAAAAGTGAAAATTACGGAACTACCCTCACCATATAAAGTGGATAATCAGTGTGAAAATGGGAAGAAATCAGCTTCTCTCACGGGACGCACCCCAACCATCGAGTTCCACAATCGTCGACCAGCTCAGGCCGTCGCCATTGATCCGTTACCACCGTACGCCACCGGCGAGCACGTCTTCCTCATCCGTTGCTGAGATACGCAGATTTGAAGTATTATGGCATAATTTTGTTGTGACTTTTTGAATTTTTTGCCATTTGTAGAGTTTATTTGTGTTTTTATATGTTGGGTATTCATGATAAGGGCAAGATTATGTTGTATTTAGTTAGTATGTGGTTAGATTTGCACTAAATATGTAGAAACTGTAGAGTTCATATTTTGAGACGTTGATAAGCTTTTGTGTGACAACGTAGGTGGACGTCGGTTTATGTGTACCTACAAATACCGAATCAGTTTATGTTGGATACCTTACATCGACGTTGGTTTAAGTTGACAAACAAAAACTGATCAGCTTTTTGTGTTTTAAACATAGGCGTTGGATGAAGTGAACCAACAAATGCCGATTCGACGTATGTTTGGAAACGTAGGCTGACGTCGATTGAAGTGGACAAACAAATTTCGAGTCGACTTATGTTTGAAAACGTAGGTCGACATCGGTTCAAGTGGACAAACAAATGTCGAGTCGACTTATGTTTGAAAACGTAGGTCGACATCGGTTCAAGTGGACAAACAATGTGGATGCTGTTTAGGTCCGTTAACGTAGGCCACCTTCTATTCAAGTATAGGTCTACATATTCCGATTCGACTTACATTGTACAGCTTAGGGGGACGTCGATTTATATTTGGTATCATAGACTGACGTCGGGTTACATATATGAGCATAAGCCGATCAACTTATAGAATTTTCAATAATTATTTTAATATGTTTAATTTGATGTATTTATATTTTTATTGTTTTTCTTTTTTACAGATGGAATTCAATTATAAGCACCCGATACAACATTTTTCGAAAGGAACATTGGGGAGTATGCACAATAGTATGAGACATATTGATCATCTACATGGATTTCTGCAGCAGAGGCGGCTTCTAGATAGGTTAAAGGTAGAGAGTTCGATTGCGAATTTTATAACAATGCGTGGTCAACAGCTGCTAATCACTCCCCTTATGTTGACCATCCTTACTAGGGAGTTAGTATATCCTAATTCACGTCCTGATGAAATGTGGTTCAAAATCGAGGGAAGACCATATAGATTTGGAAAGCAGGAGTTCTTACTAGTTACAGGACTGCAGTTCGAGTATCTCGACCTACAAATGCTTAAGGGGAAACAAGAAAGTGAGAATAGTCTGCTGCGGTGACTTTTTAAAGAAGTATCGTCGAGATTGACTGAAATTATGCAGATGTTAAAGGTCTGGGGGGATTCTATAAGCGATGAGGATGTGTTAAAGTTAACTAATATAGCCATCGCTTACAATTTATTCTATGGCTATGATGGACGATCTAGGGTGGATGATTATCTGTGGGTCTTGATAGAGGATCTTAATATGTGGAATAAGTTCTCCTTCGGTACAGTCGGCTATAGTAGGCTTATAGAGGGCCTTCGTCGGGTGCTTGATGAGGATCGACTTATGACTGAACGTAACATTAATTTGTATGGTTTTATTTGGACATTTCAGGTATGGTATTTAGTATACTCTCTTGATAAATAATGAAAATTATTTAGTGTTTATATATATACTAACTAAATATTTATCAAATGTTTAATCCAATGAAAATTACAGTGGTGGCTGGTGGAAATGTTTTCGTGGTTGGAAAATAGGGTAGGGAAGAGAGTCATAAGCGACGATAAGATGCTGCCAAGGTGTGCGAATTGAGAGTGTAATAATAGAAAGCAAATAAGGTAGTCTAATGAGCTTGTTTGTATAAGTATCTAAACTAACCTACATTTATTTCCATTTATTGACTATTATTGTTTGTAATGATAATATTAAGTAGATTATATATATTGTGCAGTTAATAGGAGGGAGTAGTACCCTTGAGCCCACTGCTGCGGAGAAAGAAAAAGATTATTAAAAGTCATTCAACCCTAGGCATATAAAGTAGGCGACAGAGAGGGTGTTGATGAAGGTACATATGATGATTCTGATAATGAGGAGATTAAGAGGGAGTCGATTAGTGGGGAAGAGGAGGAGGAGCAGCAGCAGCATCATTATCACATCCCAAACCCATAAGTCGACTCAGAGAGTACATATTCAGAGAAAATAACAAAAAGAGCACACAAGTTTAGACGAGACGAGGATCAGTCGGATGACACCGCAGTCCCATGGGGTCACAACATGGCAACTGGACCCTCTCGGCATCAGGTGCGAACTTTGTATGATTATATTACTGTATTTTATTCTTACATGACTTAATTTATATTGTTATATAATTAATTTTGCAAGAGCCTCAGACGAAGGTCGGGAAGATTATGACATTGTTGGAGTCTATTTTGAAGATACAACAAGATCAAAATTAGAGGTTAAGTAGGATTGAAAGAATATTGAAAATTCGTATGCCTCTGAATGGTGGGAATGACCCGAATGATGATGATGATGATGATGATGATAATACTGAGAGCTCTATCCGGGATGAGCATATCTATAGCTCTTTACCACCAGAAAGAGCATCACCATAAAAAATATCACCATCAACAAAAAAACAACAATCAGTAGACGCTTCACCACCTTATTTTGATCCACCGCAGCAGGATGAAAGTAATCAAATAAATTTATAATTTATTTTTTTATTTTAGTTTAGTTTTGTCAAAACTTTATAATCTTATAAGTACAACTTTTGATTTTCAGCTGGTTGTTAAGATTCAGGACATAGTATCGTAGCTGCTGGGAGAGATAGAGGTCTCATTTCCCCATAAGGACTTACCATCTCATCAGGATGTAGGAAATCAGAATGAAAGTGATCAGGTAAATTTATAATTTATTTTGTGTTTTAGTTGAGTTTTTCAATTCATTATAAACTTTTAATTAGAAACTTTTGATTTTCTGTAGGTTATGGAGGTCCAAAGCATAGGATCGCAGCTTTTGGAAGAAGTCGAGGTCCCACTTTCCCATGAGAACCTACCACCCCATTAGGATCCAGGACATCATGATGAGAGTGACCAAGTAAATTTATAATTTATTTTGTGTTTTAATTCACTTTTTAAAATCATTATACACTTGTAATTACAACTTACGATTTTTTTTAGGATGTGGAGGTTCAAGACAAAGGATCACAACTGTTGGGGCTTGTTAAGATCTCACTTCCCCATAAGGATCTACCACTCCATCAGTATCTAGGACATCATGATGAGAGTTACTAAGTAAATTTATAATTTATTTTGTGTTTTAGTTCACTTTTTAAAATCATTATAGACTTGTAATTACAACTTTTAATTTTCTACAAGATGTGGAGGTCCAGGACAAAGGATCACAACTGTCGGGGCTTGTTAAGATCTCATTTTCCCATGAGGACCTACCACTTCATCAGGATCTAGGACATCATGATGAGAGTGACCAAGTAAATTTATAATTTATTTTGTGTTTTAGTTCATTTTTTAAAATCATTATAGAGTTGTAATTACAACTTTTGATTTTTTGCAGGATGTAGAGGTCCAGGACAGAGGATCACAACTGTTGGGGCATGTTAAGATCTCACTTCCCCATGAGGACCTACCACTCTATTAGGACATACCATGACCTAAACGAAAGATTAAACTGTCAGTATCTCTATTGTCACCATACACAGATCTTAAACGTGCAAAAAAGAAAAAAAAAAGTGTCAAAGGAGCAGGTGACGGAAACTCTACCAGTGGTCGAGGATATGGTTCAGAATGTGTACAAGTAATACAAAGCTTCCTCTTCTTTAGACCTCAAGTATTGATAAAAATATTTGTTACCTTTGTTTGATCCAATTACTAATCTAATATGACTAACTTTTAATTATTGTTTTGATTTTAGGCGCTATATCGACGGTTATTCGATGACATTCACCCCTGGAGAGTTTTGTACCATTGAGGCTAAGGATAGTTGGTTGACATCAGAGCATATCAACAGTTATTTACATTGCCTACAGATCAAAGAAAGTGAGTGGTGGGATAAGGCTCATGATGAGAGATATGCAGTACATGGATCGACCATTTTTGTAAGTGTCTACTTTTCATAACTGCTTAGTTGAGTTTTTGTTAAATCTTTGTCATTTTTGTTAAGTAGTAAATAATTTTATCACTTCCAAGTGGACATGACATTAGTGATGAAGAAAGAATACGTCAGTGAAGGAAAGACATTTGATTCCACTACAACTGTGATCCCTCCACACTGGATAAGGTTTGGCAACGGTTTCGAAGACGCTAAAATCCCTTGGTAGTCTGTTCATAATGTAAGTGTCTTCGTACGAATAACCTGACTACATATATCGTTCAAATTAGAACCATCACTAACGTTCTAATCCTGCAGCTGTTGCTCCCGTGTAGTCTGCATCGGACCCATTGGATAGTCTGCAAGGTGTGCCTAAGGGAGCAGAAGATTGTCATATATGATCCAACTATGCATATAGATTTTGAACACAGGAGAAAATGCTATCGAGCCGTTGGTTCGCTGTATACCGTTGATCTTATGATCGATTGATTACTATGGGAAGACCAACACAAAGATGCCACTTATAGAAAAAAGTATGGGATGTGGAGCGTGCTAATAGATGGATTGTGCCACAACAACCTGACTAGTAAAAGTCATTTTGTTAATCATATATTTAGATAATAATGTTTTTAATAAATTATCTTACCCAACCCTTTGCGTAATACAGGAGCAGTTGCGGTGCATATGCAACAATGTACATTCATGACCTACTATGCTCTCTAGAGGGTGAATGGAAGTCTATCCAAACTAAGGAAAATGCTCGTCAAATAAGGGCGCAGATAGCATTCGATATATATATATTCCACCCTAAGGTACAGGGCAAACGAATGGGGGCGATGGATATTAGATGAGAATGACAAAGTTGTATATGACTGATGTAAATATTCATTTACAATCAATTGATTGATTGATTCATTTCTTAGTAAATTATTTTAATTTTAAAATATTGTGTGGTGGTATGGAGGTGGATAGAGGGACTGAGACTCTAAAAATAACCAAAGTGTAATTCTTCATGCAAGTTTACTACACGGCTTGCGAAAAAACAGAGGAGACTGTCAAATTTTTCAAAAATTTTAAATAAACAAAAAAAATTCAACAATCGGGTTAAGTGAAGGCATGAAAACCGGTGTTGGTTTAAGCTAATAAACATATATTGACGCCGGCTTCAATTAGAATATGTAGGTCGACTGTTTAGATCAGGTTTAGTTAAATTTCTTAAACCGATGTCGGTTTTAATGGATGTACACATCCTGATGTCGGGTTTTCTAATATATTGTATACCAATTTTCAACTTTTAATATTAAAAATTCATAATTTTTTCCCATTTTCTTTGTTTACATTGTTAAAAAAGGCCCACAAACTAAAAATTTAATATTATACATAACTGCAAGATACAAACATGAGCCATTGCATCCTAGTTAGAATGTGCATACATAACTTTATGATATCTCATAATCCAATGCAATGAATATACTAACATGTGTAATATGTTTTCTTCATTAAAGTAAACTGGCATAATTTAAAGCCAATGAGATCATTTTTAGTCCACCAATACATTGGAAATGTGTAAGACAAAAAAAAAAAAAAAAAAATCTCAAATCGGTTTTAATGGGGCCGGAATCGGGTTTTATGTCCCATTAAATCCAGACGTCGGTTTCGACGTCTCATTATCACTGGCGTCAGATTAATAACCGACGTCAGTTTACTTGAAAACCGACGTCGGGTTCCGTTTCAAATCAAACACCGACGTCGGGTTTGAAAAAGAAAATTTCGATGTCGGTTTATATTTGTAACGTACCCCGATGCTGGTTTAAGTGTACTCATAAAATCCGAAATTTTCCTCTTTTTTTTTTCTATGTTTTTTGGATTTTTTTTTCATTTTCCAATTTTTCATTTTTTTTTCATTTTGTAGTTTCTAGTGAAAAACTGATG
This sequence comes from Dimocarpus longan, assembly GCA_022984855.1. Taxonomy (NCBI): domain Eukaryota; kingdom Viridiplantae; phylum Streptophyta; class Magnoliopsida; order Sapindales; family Sapindaceae; genus Dimocarpus; species Dimocarpus longan. Next base: position 20,002,104 of record CM041024.1, read on the forward strand.
TCGGATTTTACTATTTTAACCATAAACCAAACTAATCCAAACACAAAATATTTCAAAATTGGACAGAACCTCACCTATTTTTTGTTTATATTAGCAGCGATATGACACAACTTGCGACGATATCATATATTATAATGAATATAAATGTACCACTATGAGTACCACAAAATCAGAAATAGACTTTGTTTCTATATCAAATTATCCTCAAACACGATAATTATTAACGTATTACATTAAACCAATGAAACTGATTTCAATGATAAGTGCTCGTCATTTATAAAGAGGATAAATCATAAACATAAAGTCTATTCATTACAAATTTTCATGATTACCACTATTTTTATCATTTTCTGAGGGTGGAATTGGGAGTTGTTGATCGCATTGATGTCACGTATGTCCTGTCACACCACAAAGACTGCATTTTTGGGAGATTCTGAGACATCCAATAGGGACAACATTCGTTGGGGCCTTTGTAGCAACTTCTACCATACTCCCAGTAGATCTAGCAGTGGCAGTGGAGTTAGTTCCAACCTCTCCACCTGTTTCTATGCTGGTCCCAATAACTTCAACAGTTTTTGCACTTGTCCCAACATGACCTACGTTTGTCCTTCCAAAGGTAGATATACGGGGGTTAGGACAACGAAGACGGTTGTGTCCCTTTTCACCATATTTGCCACATTTTTTCTTTCAATGACTTTTTCCAACTGAAGGAATTTGTGCCTCTTTCAGTCTACCTGCTTGTCGTCTTCCTTCGGGTGGTAGTACAATCATAGTTTTGAATTCCGAAGGAATATGCCAATCTTTGGGGCCATGAACAAGATTGATTGGACGTATATATGTAGCTTCTAGCCATTCATTGCTATAATAAACATGACAAAGTGTATAATAATGAACATCGTTGACCCTGATATACATGACAACGGTAGAAGGTTACTAAACGACATAATATAACGAAAAATAATAATAAAGTATAATTACGATACCTTGCAACAGTAATAACATGATGACATGGTAACTGATCTAGATCCCAATACCAACAAAAGCATGTCCTCTCAAAAGGCTAAACGAAGCCATAACTTAGTTCATATGTAACTTCAAACTGGATCGGTTATTGAATGGGAGATACCATAGCACTCGTCGATTCATTAGTCATCGAGTTCACATGATCCTCTGTAGTTTTGATAACCGAAGTTCTAAGTTTCTCGGCATGAACACGTTTATCACTATACCATTTCTATAGTATATGTCGTAGATATTCATGGGTGGTTGTTATTGGAAGCTGACGCGCTTTCATTATGCATTTGTTCAGTGACTCTGCAATGGTAGTGGTCATCATGCCATATTTTCTTTTTGGAGAATATGCACGTGACCATTTCGTCACTCCAATGTTAACCAATTTTTCATGCATTTACGGACAAACTCCTTAAATTTGTTCCAAATAACTATAACAATATGGCCTTGTATAACAATATACTGCAAGGTAAAACATATCCTCCGCATCTTTTAGCTTTCTATAGTGTTTCTTCAGGTGGAAGAAACATAACACATATGGGACTTCGCGAAAAACATTACTCATCGCATTCACAATGCTTTTATAACAATCGGATACAATAATCAAATCCGATGGCAAATGTTGTCTCCCACCGATAATTTCTCTCGAACTACTTAAGAACCAGGTTCATGAATTGTCCGACTCTCCATCAGCAAATCCAAAAGCGAGAGGATAAATCATCTCCTCCCCATCTTTACAAGCAGCAACAAAAATCATCTCTTTATATTCACCTTTCAAATGAGTGGTATCAATCACAATAACCGGTCTAATGTAAGATCGAAAACCCTCAATTCAGGCTCCAAGTGCAAGGAACGAATATAAGAACCGATTGTTTTCATCCGTCTCAATTGCAGTCACTATACCAAGGTTTGTTTTCTTTAACATGTGAAAGTACAAAGGAAACTGCTGAAATGACTCATCCGCTTTTCCATAAGCTAGTTTTTTTGCATCTTATAAAGATCTCCAAGCTTTAGTGTACATTATCTGCACACCATATTGCTCCAACATTTCTGCAATCAAAAGCTGAGGTGTTATACTATCAAGACCCACTTTTTTCTGATAAAATGTTGCTATCACAACAGTCTTCACACTCCATCTATATGACTCGTAAGCGTCCTAACAATATATGTGCTCCAGTATATACTTATACACATACCACATAGAACCACCCTTTCTGCATCTTACGTGAACCTCAAAGTTGCAGCTTACATCCTTGCAAACAGCCTCATATCTGACCGTGCATGAACGTTTAACTTTATGTTGATGCTTGGAATTAAGAACACAGTTTCCAACAGCCACATTCAGTTCATATTTACTATCAAAAAATGCACCTTTATATAATGTATCACGTCGGATGAAGGTCGATATATAGCAGTTGACGTAGTCTCATTTTCACACTGATCTACACCAGAAAGAATCCAGTATGATTGTGAAGGGTTGGTTTTAAATTGTGAACCCGAAAATCTAATTTCTGGATATTCCACAATCTCTGCATCAACTCTAGTTTCAATGTCATCACCTATAGTTTCCTCATTATTATCTCCACTGTTCGATATCTCATCACCATCACTATCTACATCCCAATCTTCATCATCATAATCATTTCCACTAAAATCAAAATCACGTATTAGACTTTCTACGGATGTAAATATGGCGATAGAAGCCTAAACTTGATTGCTGTCACTAGATAAAATAAAATAATTTTAACGTTCACCTGTAGTTGGACTTGCAATTCTATCCGCAGGTGCCTCCACATGCCCTGGATATGATATTGTGTTGATGATAAATTGAGGGACAGTAGAGTTAATACCTCCAGAATCTCTCATGATCTTATCAACATAAATCTTTATATAATCTGCTTTTTTGTCTAAAATCACACCTCAGATACTGAGATCTGTGGTGATAGGTATCTTGACTGGGGCTATTCTCCTAATTCAAAGTAAATAATACAAACAAATATCTCATATTCTTCTATTAATACCAGTAACTGTGTAAACAAATTCCACTAATCGAGAAAAATTGACATTCTTAGGGACCCCCATCATGAATGTCTCACCCCCCAATATAGTTATTTCCATTTCACTCTCCGTTATATTTAACTATTATCGGCACTTCACCGATTCTTATAAAATTTGAAGTATAAATAAATTAGTCTAACACATACTGGACTCATATTTAATATCTAATTGATATTGTCAAATTCATAAAAATGTAACAAAATCACATCTGATCAATACCAAATATACACAATAGAAGGAAGCATAAATAAAAAAAAATTAAAAAAAAATAAAAACCCTTCTTAGCTTATGTCACGTATACGTAACTCGAATAAGGCTTTATAGGTATACATAACTCACGTCGGTTTTTATGAGTCTATATAACCTGAATCAGTGTTTATGAGTATAAGTAACCTGATTCAACTTATGTATACTCACATAACCCGATTCGAGTTACGCATATCCACATAACCTGATTCGGGTTATGTATACTCACATAACCTGACGAATCGCAGAAAATGCATATATTAAAAACTTTGTAGAAAATGCAGATCTCACTCACATAAGGTTAACTTACAACCAAAAGTCACTTTTATAGCCCAAAACTAAGTAATGTGAATAAAATAAATTGAAAATCAACCAACAACAATCACATATCACAAAACTTGAACAAAAACTTTAATGTGGAGTTTGTTAGAGATAAGGAATCTTGAATATATGTTCTTAGGAGTCAAACAACTTTTAATGGGTGCATAAATGGACGTGAATGGATGAGAAAAAAATTTGTAGGGGATGGAGAGGTGAGAATTTGGTAGAGAAAATGGTGGAGAAAATGGAAGAAGAAGAAGAAGGGTAATTTGGTAATTTCGGGTAAGGTTATAAAAAAAATTAAACTGAAAAATACTTAGGGGTAATTTAGGTATAGATAGTAATTAGTTTGTTTGAGAAGTTAAAAAGAAATTTTTATAAAAAATGATGCTAAACGTATTTTTTCTTTGATAAAGGGTTTAAATTGAAAAACTCTCTTTCTTTTTTTTCTTTCTCACTTTGACTTTTCTTCTCTTATCTTTACGTGTTCTTATCTTACTTTATTTCATTTGTTTGATTTTTTTTTTTCATGTTTCGGTCCCACCCTTTATTTCTTTTATGTCATTGCTTTGTCTTTTATCTCATGCACTTGATAACCATTCAACCTTTGTTTTTTTGGAAGTTACCAGAATTCAACTTCTTGTTGCTTCATGGTTCGATCCCACACACCTCTCTCCATGATTTTAGGACTTTGTCTTTTTTTGTCTCATAAGTTGACTTCATCTATAAAAATTGTCATCTTTCTCGTTTCCTTTTTTTGTTAACTGAATTGCACCCTTTTTTTTTTTTTTTTTTTTTTTTTATAGCTATATATAATTTTCTTTTTTAACCCCAAAGAGTGCATTTAGTAAAAAGAAAATGGATTACACTAATTCCAAATTTTAGCTCACTTAAGTTTTGGGCTTCATACTAATTAATTTGGCTATTTTTTCATCACTCCAATTTGGCCCATTTAAATTGAAAGTTTCTAATTAAACCCCTTGATTTATTTATATAAACCTTATTTATATTTATTCAATAAAAAAAAAATTATTCTATTAGATCTCATTAGATTCGGGTGTTACCAAATCCTCCGGGCTCTTTTTTATCATAAAAATGAAGTTGTTGTGAAATTTGAATTTTAGCACCAAATTAATGAAAATAAGTTTTTCTTTTAACTATCAATTTTTTTTTTTTAAAAGAAAATTAACATGAATTAATTCAATAAAATGAATAAAGTAATTTATGGAAAAAGAAATAATTCAATTGTTAACTAACAGTTGCTTTGCAAACAAAGAATAGTGCTAAAAAATTTATTTTCATGGTTTGATAGTGTTCCATTTTTTTTTCACCTAATATCAATTAGATTACGAATAACCCAAGTCAAATAAAGGTAGAAAATGTCCTATATATAATGGAACTTGAACTCTAATCATATAGGTGAAATAGAAATATATTAATCACCTCAGTTATGAGTAGATGTGTCATTTTCCATATTATATGATTTTATATTTATTTTAAAAATAATTAAGTTTGAGCAAAAGGGGTTGCCTTAGTGGAGAAATCCCCACTTGACACGCCAGTTCGAGTGCTCACTAGAAGTAGGAATCCTCTTTCCTATCCTAAGAGTAGGTTTTTGAGCCTCATGCTTAACAAAAAAGCCTATAGATTTCGATAGATATCTAACTTAGAAGTTGTTGTAAATAAAGATAAATAATAATAATTAAGTTAATTTATAGGGATAATCCTATTTTCACCCCATAGTTTAACGTAATAGTCAAAATCAACTACTAATTTAGAAAATCGTCAAAAACCCTTTATCGTTTGATTAAATAGACAAAATATCTTTTATAGTTAACAAATTATTCAAAAAACTCTTATTTTAAAATAAGAGTTTTGTTGTACATTAACTTGTAATAATGGATTTTGTTGTACATTAACTCTATGGCCTTTGTCCTTTGAGTAGAGTTTTGTGTTTTTCAGTGTGTATTTTTTGGTGACACGGAGAGATTAAAAGCCCTAATGGTTCTAAAATTAGATTCACTTGTTATCATACAATGTGGCCTATTTATTCTTTATGTTGTTACCATACTCATAGTACATGAAAGAGAGTAGATAAAAGGATACAAAAGTGGTGTTTGGACCTCCTCTCTCTTTTTATTTTTTTATTTTTTTTGAAATATTTGAAAATGTAAAACATTTTTTCACCGGCTATAACTTAAAAAGTAACTTTTTTTATGAACATTTAAATTTTTAGCACATATAAAATTTTGACTTATGGAAGGAGCACCAACTTAATAACATTAGGCTTTATAGTATTTAAAGAAAAAAATAACATTGTAAATTGTGATTTTGACCAACAAATCCTCCTTTTTATCTTTCTTGTTTTCCTTTTCGATTTTTTTTTTTCCCCTCTCTTCTCTTTTTCAAAATTCTCTCTTTTTCACTTAGTAAATGACAAGTCCAACTTTAACAAAAAGAACCATAAAATCAAATGGGAATAATCAATAGAAATTAACATGAAAAATGAAAATTAGAGAGAAGCTATTTTAATGGAGAAAAGAAAAGTTCCATGAAGACTTCTCATTTAGTCATGAGAAAGTAAATTTTGCCTTTATTGAAACCACGTCACAGAGAAGGCAAAATTTGCCTCCTTCGAGAATCATTAAGTCTTAATGGTGGCAAACTTTGTCTCCATCAAGATAAATTGTATTTCTTAAATAATCTACTCGTATATTTTATAATTTCTAGTTTTCGTATGATTTGAGTTCTGTTCATTTTTTTTTTTCTTATTTTCAAGTTTTGGAGAAAGAAACAAGAATTCAATGATGAAAAATAGTGAGAGAAAGAAATGTTTATATATATATATATATATATATATATATATTTGAATAGTCTTTTTCTCGAATTCTCTCTCACATGCCAGAGAAAGAAAACTCTTTCATTTAATAGAGAGTGAGAACTTCGTAGAAGTTGTTCTCTCAGTTTGCTCCGATTCCGTTTCTTTTTTTTTTTTTTAGAAGACTCTCTCATCTAATAGGGAGAGAAAATTTCGTAGAAGTTGTTCTCTTGATTTGATCCTATTATGTTTCCATTTTTTGCCATTCTTTTCTTTTTTTCCTCTCTGTTTTTCCCCTTTCTTTTCTTCTTATCTTTTATCCAGGTTAAGTTTCCTTTTTTTACCTCTCTCTTCGTTTGTTCCTTTCTGTTTTCCTCTATTTTCATCTCATCTTTTGCTTTTTTAGTTTTGGGGGTTTTTAGGGGTGATCTAGATTCTGAATCCACTCTTAAAACCTCAAAATGACTTGGTTTTGTTTATAAATATTCTAGGTTTGAGTAAAGATTAATAGCTCCAAATCTCCTTTATGGTAGTGATGGTTTTTGGATGGTTTCATTAGGGTTAGGGCGTTGCAATCAAGGGCCTCAAAGTTATATTAGGATGTGTTTATTCAAGTTTGGGAAGGAGATCTGATTGCTATACGAGAAGAATCCCTTCTGATATGCTGTCTTGTTTTTAGGTAGTTGTAATTGCCACCTTTTGGATTTAAGGAGATAAATTTGTATAGTCTTTTGTGTTGTTGTTAATTTTCATTTATGTTTCAATTTTATGTGTTACTTTGAGTTTTAGTTTTCATGTGGATTGATTGGATCTCATAAGTATCTCGTCATTCTCGTGGTTGGGTATCACTTGACATTCCATTTGACCATCTTTGCTCATTCCTCATTTGAGGACAAAATCTGATTGTATTAAACATGTTATGATTGTTCTAAGTTTGGTTGGATATTTGTGCTTGTAATCTATAGTTCCAAAATTTGGGATAATTTAATTAAATTTTCAATATATATATATATATATAACAAAAAATTTTTATATTATTTTGGATAGAGCACATACCATTGGTACTACAAAACCTAAAATTGTTAAGTTGGTGTCATTTTCACAAAGTATGGTGTGAAATGGTGTTATAAACATATAATTTTATGTTTTTCATAATTTTCAAAATAAATCATTACTTTTTTCTCCTAATAATTATTTTACTCATTTTTTTTCTCCTAATAATTAAACCAAATACTTTACCATGTCTTTTTTTTTTTTTTTTAAGATAACTTTAACAAATTCTATCAAATGATTTGTAGTTTGGAAAAATAACACAAATACTGCCAGTTTGCCAATATTACATGAATATAACAACTTTGGCGCCTTTTACACTAACAACATTTAAAATATCTTGAATGTTGTGAAAACATCACATTCATTTGTTTTGAACTTTTGATCATCAACTAATAATGGTCAGTGGTCAAATATGTTAAAAAAGATTCAAATGTATATTATCTTAAAAATTAATATAAATAAATTAATATATAATTATTTTAATATTAAAAACTAATAAAATTAATCAAAATAGAAAAAATAATTAAATATATATATATTATCCTCATCATCACCATTTTTCGTCATCTACATTTTCATCGATTTCATCATCCATCAACTTCTTCTCCATTGTAGTCTTTTTCATCGTTTCCATCACAAAATCACAAGAAAAGAAACTTAGATCACATACAAAATCACACAAAAAAAAAAAAATCATTGGAAAAAAAAAAAAAAAAACCTTTGGGCTTGCATTGGCGGAGTATAGAGTTTTTAGATCCCCATCAGTAGAGACCTAAATCTAGGTCTCTATGATAGGGACCTAATTTTGGATCTCCAAACAATGAAGATCATTTGGGTCTCCACCTGGTCTCAATCTCCAAATATAGAGACCATCTGATTTCCATCATATGGAGACCAGTTTGATCTCCATATTAATTTTTTCTTAATTATTTTATAGTTATTGTTTATTTAGTTAAAGATAAAATTGCCTTCAATTTTATTGCTTACTTTTTTTTATTTGTTTAATATATTATAGAAGGATCAAACTGTCCTTCAATGATTACTTTAAAGTTTAATCAACAGTTAATCAACTAATAATTGAGATATTTTTAAACTAATTTTAAAACCTCATATGTTGCCTATAGTCATAATGAACTAACAATTGCGGTGTTTTTACATATTTATGAACCCAAATGTTGTTAATGTAGAAAGGACTAAAGTTGCCATATTCATATAATATTCACAAATCTCGAGGCTATTTGATTATTTACCCTTAAAATATATTTATATATTATCAACCTCAACATTTTTCACTAAATTCAAAAGCCCCATACTTCCATCATTACCAATATTTATTTCTTTATCAAATGAAGCATATGGCCTTTACACTACTCATGTCAACAAAAACAATTAGATGATACTATCACATACTGATTAGAGCCATATAATTTCATACATGCTGGAGAAGTAAGTTTTGTTTTTTTTTTTTTGTTTTTTGTTTTTTATATAGCTAGAGAAGTAGTCTTATCCTTTTGAAGCCTCGTTTAGTGCAAGAGATAGGATTAAATTATTGATGTGGGATTAGATTGAATTGAATGAGATTAGATTGAATTGAATGAGATGAGATTAGATTAAATTAATTTAAATCTTGTCTTATGTTTGATAAACGTAGGATAAGATTAAAAGAAGTGTGTATAAACTTGGATTTTAAATAAATTTCTCAAGATTTTTTTAAAAATTTTGCAAAAACTATATTAATTTACACCATTTCCAGATGCTTCTTAAAGTTAGAAAATTACAAAACCATCAACCATCATCTCTCTCCTCCCTCTATCCTCTGTATTGAACCCCCTCTCTCTCATCCCTCTATTGCTTCTCACCTCCACTGCACATCGTTCTGCATCGAACCCTTCTTTATCATCCTTCCACTGCTTTTTACCTCTACTGTGAAGTTGTACCTCTCACTCTCCACCGTCATCTTTGCTTCGACAATGACATCGACATCGAGTGAGGTCGTTTCTAGAGCCATTTCCAACGCCATTTCCATTACCGTTTATAGCATGATCTTCTCAGACTTAGTGGCGACACGATTGCCACTATCGGTGTCTAATTGGATGTTGATGTGATAACGTGATCTTTTTGAAGAACAAGTCGAGGTCAATGAGAGAGAAGAGGTTTGGTGGGAAAAAATTAACCCACCATTTTAATAGGTTGGATTTATCTCGTTTTATGGGATAAAATTGTGATGGGTTTAATTTATCCAACCTCATTTGTCTGCATCAAATGTGAATTTAAATAAAATTTAATCTAAACCAAATCCAATTCCAACAAACAAACAGGACTCGAATTCATTATCGCATTGCAAAAGTAGTCAACTTTAGGGCAAATTACATAAACACCCCTACGTTTAGATATAATCATAGCTGACAAAAAAAAGTTATCTAAATTCCACAAACCTCCACATTACCGTTGATTAACTTCATCAATCCAATTTAATAGTTGACTAGCTTTACGAGTAAAATATACAAAACACCCTTCTTTACTTATTTCATAATTTATTTATTATTTTAAAATAAGTAATTCATATTTAAATTAATAAAATTAAAAAAAAAAAAATTCTTATCACTTGATTAGTATATAACATTAATTAATTAACCAATTTCAAAATTAAAGTAATAAACGGATGGAATGGTGCAGGCTACCCGTCCAAGGATCTCCACCATCAAAAATGTCTTTTAAAAAGCAAATTAACTAATCAAACAATTCAAACCACATACAAAAGAAGAAAGATCCGGTCCATCACTGCTGCTAACTAAAAGTAAGAAACAAGAGTTCCATCAGTGATGGAGGAATCTGGTCCATCACTGATGGAGCAGATCGCTCCACCAGATGCTCCATCAGATGGAGCCCTGCTCCTTCCATGTGTACTGGGAATGTCAAATGCAATCATCAATTGTGCATTTCGTTTGCATCCATATAAATACACAAAGACATGAAACAGCCTAACATGTTCCACTACTTCAGGGTTTTTTTTTTTGGCATAACTACACAAGAATTTTTTCACCATATCACCAAGATTTGTAAAAATTTACATAAAGCAAAACAGCAATGCGTAATTGCCATTTCCATCAGAGTGGTTTAGTAGAAGCTTCTTGTATGTATGCTTTGGCTTCCTCGTCCGAGAGCTGTTTCCCTTCTACCAGGCCTTTTATTAAGGTGTTGGCATACTCTGTGGAAGGTGCACCTATGGGATGCTTTCCAGATTTGAAGCTTTCAACATCCGTGAGTAGGCATCTGAATTGAAAAGGCAAATGAATACAGGCGAAAATTTTAATGCTGTATAGTTAAGTCAGAAATGAGTTGGTGGAAGGAATAAAAATGTGAAAAAGAATATGCTTTTATGCTCACGTCATGGTCAGTATAGGAACATCACACTCCTTTCCTAAGTAGACGACATTGTTGTACCAGCCCTTCTGCATGAAATATCGAAATCAAAGTAACTTTTACTGCATCAAGGAGCAATAACATGGAAGTATAGTAATGTTTCTACTGCATCAAGGAGCAATAACATGGAAGTATGACAATGGCAGTACATAATTTGATACCCATGGAAAAGAAAATAGGCATCAGGCATAACGTACCTTGAGAGCCTCCAAGGAAATCGATCTTTTGGTTGTGATGGAGTTCAAATCAGTCATATCAAATAAAGGAGAACTCATGTCACAACCATAATTTTCCTGATGCAGAACATCGTTGAACTGTTCTAGCCTGTTAAAGAAGCCAAGGAAGGAAAACGAACTTCAGTGGATGATGAGGAAAAGTTAAACATCCAACTTTGATGGTCCAGTGTCATATAAGGAGATCATTGTCGATCATTCCAACACGATTAATTCAGATACAGATGGATTATCTGTAAAAGGTAAAGAGGAACTGATTCTAGATAGAATTGAAAAAAAAGTCTCAAAAAATAACATACGTTATTCTGTACAGACACATGTGTGTTCTATCCTCACAGTTTGATTCAGGGTTAAGAAAAGCAACCCCTCCAGGACCCCATGTACGTGTAGATTCAAGACCAAAGAATAAACGGTGAGGGAAAGTTTTCCATAAAATCTCTTTTGGCGGGTTTCGATCCATTGAACCAGAACATGCCCTTTTCATACCTTCCACCTGAAAATCCATTTACAAAAATAAATAGAAAGATAAACAGCTTTGCTAATTCTAAATCATAACTGAATCCTGTGAAAGTTGGTGGCTAACTTAGAAGCCATGGCAGGCTCTAAGAATCATCCAACGCAGCAAGCTGCAAGCCAACATATGAAACTTGTTTGATTAACTCAACAAGGAGTAAAATTAAATGTTTAGTTTTAGTGGTAGTCAATGTGACTATTCCTATCTAAGTAAGCAATATCAACTTCGTGCTAACACTGAAACTACATATCTGCATAAAATTATTACCCCGACAACTCAAATTTTTTAGAAATAGAGGTAGGACTTTGAAAGCATAACATTTCATTTCTTGTAAGCTATAAAAACCAAAAGGCACACTTCTGGTTATGCTGTCATCTGACTTAGCCCTGCCCTACCTTGCCCATGATTATTACATGGAAACGAATGACTACTTGATGCTGACATAAGTATTAAATGAATAAAAAGTACCTCTGAAAGCTGATTCAAAGGTTTTAAAACTTAAGGAACAGTTAGTCTACTTGAGTCATTTTAAAATTGAGTGTACCACCTGTCCGCCTTCAATATAGCAGAGGAACCTTGATTTCCACATATTAGATCCAAAAGTGGCATACCAAATGTTGACCTTTGCAGCCTCCAATCTCCAAGGGGTAGACTCAGAGACCAGTTGAGCTGAATATGAACCGGCGCTAATCAAATGAAATCGAAAGAGAGGAATTTTCAAAATTACTGAAAACTCTTTAAGTTATACATACCATGACCATCTTCAACTTTCAGCTTCCAAGAGGGTTCTATAAAATCCTGAACTGCTGCCACAAGATTTTCCGACACATAAAGAGTTTCATCATCCTCATCAACAGAGTCAGAGCTTGATATCATATGCTGAAATGCCAAATCAACCATTAAAACAAGATAGAAGGGTAAAATAGTATGGAAAAAGTAAGATGCAAGTTGCCAAACACATAAATATATATTGCAGTAGGTCAATTTTTCTCTTCTAAACATGCATCAAGCAGAATTTTTTATTTTTTATTTTTTTGCCCTTCCACTTTGCAAATATAAAATGTAGAAAGGCATGACATTATTGTACAAATGACTAAGCATATACCTGAATTTCATCATATATACTTTTAATAGATAAGAAATTTCTCAACTACATGCTCTGTTAAGGTTTTCATTTAAGCAAAAGCAAAAGAGAGCACATGAATGCATTAAAACTTATACAACAACACTTTTTTCATTCGAATGCCAGGTCAGTGACCAAGGAAGTGAGTCTCGTTGGACTAAATTCAAAAAGTTGACTTGCTAAACAAAATCAGTTACAAGCATAATATTCTATCAATTACTCCAAATTCGAAAAGATTCTAAAACAGAAGTATAGATGTAGTTAAATGAGATAAAGAGGCCTCACTGGAGGAGGAGCTTTTTGACTGGTTAACTGTGTTGGTAATTCATCTGCTAGTGTAGGCCAGAATGCACTTAATTTGTGACGAACCTGGAAATCAGAATATACATGCCTCAGCAAAACAGTAAAATAAATGATCATTGATAAAAGAAGAACTTGGTCCAAAGTGGATAGTGCAAAGAAGATAGTGAAATATCTTAATTTACCGCTTGTATTACAAGCCAGGTTGATTCAAATGGATAGGCTTCCGAACATCCATTGATAGGTTTGTCTTCCAGTAAAACTTCCATGCATGCAAGGACAGAATTTGACATAGAGTCAAGATTGTAGCCTCCTTCCAATGCCAACAGAATCTTGCCTTGAGCAAAATCCATCAACTGAAGCACAGGAAAACACAAGTGGAATGTGCTAAAAAAATTGAAAGTCAACGCATACCAGCAGCTAGAGAAGAAAAGGGCAAAATGAAAGCAGATATGTGTGGCAAATATTAAATTACAGCATCTACATCAGTGATCATAACTGCCTTAAAAGTACAAATATTTCTCGTTCAACAACTAAGGTAACGTCAATATAAAGAACACCAAAAAGTTAAACAAGATTAAATTTGAATGCTAACCTTTGTTAACAGAATTGAGTATCCATATGGAGTGACACGACAGCCCCCTAGAGGATCATTAATGGCTGTTCCAAGCATTATATATATAAATATCAACATTGGTAGACACAAAGAAGAGCGACTACAAGCAATCACCAAGTCATACAAGAATGAAAATAAAAACTTTTATTAATGCTAAGAAATTTAAGGAAGCATACTAATTTACATAGCAACTTTCTATACAGGAGATATGATTTTCATAAATAGCATATTGTACAAATTTATATAGAATTTCCTACGTAAACAAATCCTCCCGCTTCTTCAACTATTAACAGAAGGGTAAGTTGAACTATCTGATTCTTTTTTGTTGAAGTTAGGTTTATCTCAAAAGTAACACCTGTTATTAGTTATTTATTTACTGTTTTAGATAATAAAGAGGCTAAGCAGATTGTTACTTAATTCATCTCTAAGATTAGGTGTATTTTGATAAGGATAGAATAGTTTAAGCTCCTACATTCTAGGTTCTACTATAATCTTGCTTTTATAAAAGCAAAATCAGCCTCACTGTAGTTGTGACATTTTTTATCAATAACATCTCTTAGTTTTTTGCTCTAAATAAAACATGATATCAGAGTCTCTCTTTGAAACCTAGAACCCTTAACTGACAAAACACGATATGGCTTTTTCCTAGTTCAGCTGCTAAAACCTCATCAACCTCTAGTTCCGCAAATCCACTTGGCCGAAATGGAGTTGGGAATTCTGACAATCCTCAACTTCCAAATCTACCTATTACCAGCCATAAACTCAACGATTAAAATTATCTCCAATGGTCCCAATCCGTTATGATGTATGTGCATAGCAAAAGGAAAGATGATTACCTTTCAAAATAGGTGTGCAACCTAATGAGAGTGATCCGGCATATAAGAGGTGGAAAATCGACAAGTAATGTCATGGCTAACAAATTCAATGAATAACAATATCAGTGAGATTTTTTGCTTTATGAGACATCCGAACAGATATGGGAGGTTGCAAAGGCAACATACTCAAGCCATGACAACACTGTGAAGTTATTTGGTGTTGAGCACACTATAGTTGCGTTACTGCAGGGAGATATGATAGTAACACAATATTACAATACTCTTATGATGCATTGGCAACAACTTGACTTGTTGGAAAAGTATACACGAAAAAATGGGGAATATACAATGACATATAAGGAGACAGTCGAGAAGAAGAGAGTGTTCAAGTTTTTATAGGGTCCGAACCAGAATCTAGATACAGTTGTAAGGAAAATTCTGGGAACCAAGTCACTTCTAAAACTCAGAGAAGCTTTCTCAGAAGTATGGAGAGAAGAAAGTAGATAGAATGTAACGCCCCGAATTTTCTCTATTAAAGAGAAATAAAAATATATCCGGATGAATAATATTTATGAGTAAATAGTGATTTCGAAAAAACGGATATTTTCTCAAGTTTCGTGAGATAACAATTTTTCGATAAATAATGTTTTCGGATGGAAAGTGTTCGTATGAATAGTAATTTTTTAAAATGGATCTTGTATATTAAAAGTTCTGAAAATTATATTAGAATTAACAGAAATTGAAACGGATTAGAAACGAGTCAGTTTGATGTAAAACAAAATAGTTTCCGAATCTGATTGAAAATTCAAAAATTTAGATAAGTGTCAAAATAAGTATTAAAATATTCAAGAAGTATTTTAGAAATTCAAATGATACTTTCGAAAGAGATTCGAATTGAAATGGAATCCATCCGGAAATCACCGAAGACAATTTAGTGAATTACGGAAAGCCAAAAATGGGTATGAAATTACTTTTAAGAGTTACTGAGATTACTAGGAGTATGTAGGAAGTCGGAATATAAGACTCGATAAATTTTGAAATAATTTCGAAAAAATTCCGAAAAAGCTGAATCCGAACGTTTCGGAAAAGTCAAATGAAAAAGAGATGAGAATGGATAAGCATGTGGAGCAATCAATCGTGGAAAAAGCGACACTTGGCATTCGAAGAGAGGAAGAATAAATAGATTAGTGGCAAGTGGCATGATTTTATGGTTGATATGTAAAGTTCACAAAAGTTCACAAAATGAATGAAATGAAAGAGATAAACAAGAATATTGTACGGTCAAACCAAGAAGACAAAAGGTCACAAACAAACTCGGTTTAAGGGGTATTGGACCGAGAGAGAGAAAAAAAAATTAAAAAGAGAAGCAAGAGTTGAATAGGTCAATAAGAAGAAAAAGGCAACAAAAACAAGAAGCAAAAGCAATAAGCAAACAAGAGCAAAGGAAGTCGATCATAATAAAGGGTATTTTTGCCAAGAGAAAGCAAGAGAATGAGAGAGTAGAACCGGTCAAACAGGTAACAAAAAGCAACAAAAGGTAAAAACAAGAGGCAAAAATTCATTTCGGTCAAAAAAGGGGTATGTTGATCCGAGACCAACCAAAAAAGAGAGAGCTACCCTATTTTTGTTTTTGTTGTGAGAGAAAACAAGAGAGTGAGCTGTGTATGTTCTGCCGAGATGATCCAAGGGTGAACGACAGCAACTTCACTTGAGGTTTGAGTTTTTTTCAAGTGATTTAACAAACAAAGAAGAAAGGAACAAGAAGTAAGTGCAACTCGGTTTGGAGAGGAAGGAAGAGCTATGTTCTGCCGTGAGAAAGAGGGAGAAGTGCAACATTTATCTTGAGATTTTGAGAGCTTATTCAATTGGCTTTTCATCAACTTTTTCCCTAGATATCATCCTCAAACAATCAAGAGAAGGTGGAGAAGATTTGATAAGAAAAATTTGAGTTGTTTTAATGTTAGTTAATGGTAATTTTTATGGGTTTTTAAAGATAATTGATATGATAGTTAATGGATCGAATTTTTAACTTGAATAGAGTTAGATTGTCATCAAAATAAGCTTGAAAGTAGCAAAAGGGCGTCAATTCAATTTTACGTAAGGGTTTTGATATATTAAAAGTTATGGGTTTTTTGTGATATATTGGATTAAACTTAATTGAGTTGATTTTTGTGTGTTGAATAAATTTTGGAGTGTTTTGAGTGTGATTGATATTGTTGAAAATAAAAAAGGAATGAATGGTGTGTGTGTTAGTGTTCGGCCAAAGGGTAATGGTGGTGATTTTGTAGTTTTTATTTTTATTTTTTTTTAATTTTCTTTTTATGTTTGATGAATTTATATGAAAATCTAAGTAAATTTGAGTTGGTTTGTGTGAAGAAAATGAAAAAGAATTGGTTGAAAGGCTTGGTGATAAATTTGGTTGGTATAGGAGTTTTTATGTGCTGAATTGAATTTGGATGATTTAGAGTGTTTTGGTAAGGTTTAAGGTGTGTTTAAGTGCGTTGATGCAAAAGAAAGCAAAAGAATTGAATGTAAGATTATTGGTTGGAAAAAAAAAAATGATGTACAATTATCTTAAAAAAAAAAAAATAACTTTTATTAGTAAGCTTGCAATTTGAATTTCTTTTAAAAATTTGATGATTTAGTTTATTTGATGTGATAAAATAGTGCATGAAAAAGGAAAATTTTAAAACCCCTTTCTTTGGCAAAATATTGGTCATCTTTGTATCCAAGAGTATTTTCGTTATTTTAAACTTATTTATGTGTTAAACCAATGATGTTTGGATGATTTAAATGATGAATCACTAAGTTGAAAATAAAATTTGAAGAATGACACCCCTTGATCGAAAAACTAGTATGTAAGGATATTGTGAATTTGTTGATAAATTGTTGAAGAAATGTGAATTGTGTGTGATTTTAATAATGTAAGAATGAAATGAAAAAGAGTTGAAACAAAATCGATTTATGTTAGTACCTTGGTCGGGTATTGGTAAGGTGAAGGGTAATGTGATATTTGTCTAATTTGACGAATCATCGAATGAAAAACAATATTTTATGATGTATGTTTGATATTTTGATGAAACGATGAAAAAGAATAAAATTTAGCATGTTTCGTTACTAATGAAAATTCTATTTGGAGACGGAAATTGTTAAAATTTTTATAATAAATGAAATCTATAAAGACCCGAATAAACCTAAACATTGGTAGGTAGGGATTGGTAATTGACATGCTAATGTGAAGATCAGCGGTACTGCATCATTATACCGATACATAGTTTTCGACGGATGGATTATGAGCAAGGTTTTTAAATACGTGGTACGGTACAGTACGGGCACCCAAAATGGTACGGTATGATATGGTCAGTATGCATTATACGGGGCGTATTATACGGTAAATAGTAAAAAAACAAAAACAGTAGGAAATATAATAAATTTCTAGAACAATGATGTATTAAAAATCAAATCAAACCAAAAACAATACAAAAGTCATAAAAACCAAAGATGAACAACAATGTATTGCTAGTACATACTACATAGTAACAATACGTCAATATCAAACCAAAAACAACACAAAAGTCATAAAAACAAGAGATGATCTAATCATCTGAGTCTAGTAAAGTCTCTGGTCGAAAATGAGAATTGAAATGAAAACGGAATGTGTCATGATGGTCATCTTCCCCATCATCATCATCACAATCATTCTCCTTCTCATTAGGGATGTCATCCCACTCCGTTTCATTGTCCACTGATTGAACACCCTTTCCTTTCTCTACGTCAAAAGAATTTAAAGTAATATAATTAAAATTTTCAATGTATATTCAAGTTACTTAATTTACTTAATGATAAACTTACGTGTCTCTCTAATTCTCTTTCATTGTTGTGGCCTACTTCCAGTTGATTCCACAACATCCTCTCCTGTGTCCCACTCATTATCGGAAGACAAGTCAGTAGAAACTAAGGGGTCAACATCATCAGGTAACCATTGGAGCTTCTCATATTTCTGTCGCAATTTTCTATTGTACAGTATGTGTACTAATGAGTTCAACTTTTTCGTGACCAACCGATTTCTTTTTTTAGTATGAATCTACAATAATTAATAATGAAAAAATCAGTATCAATGAAAAAATAATTTTATAGTATATTCTAACTAGACTCATATCATATTAAATACGCTCCAATTCCGCTTACAAGCGAAGGATGAGCAAGTGAGACTTAAAATCTTCATTACAAAAAATCTTAACTCTTAGGTGCAATCTCCAAATTGTATCTACCATTCAGCTACAAACCAATTAGAATCCCTTCAGTAAGAAAATACAAATGATTGAATAACACCTAAAAGAAAACTCCACATACCGGGAGTATGTTTGGTGACAGAAGTTTTTGCCTAGGTTATGCCAAACATCCCTCTCGCCTGCTTGAAATCTTCAAGTTGTAAATCTACCTTCTCTTGCTCTTTATCATCTGCAATAAGCCTATCCATGCACTTATACAATCCCCACTTAAATCTCATGATCGGTCATTTCTTGTGAAGATTGATATTGAGGATTCAGAAAGTAAGCAGCTGGGTGTAAATGACAGTGCATCTGGACTCCCATTTGTCATCAATTATGTTCCAAATCTCACTATAAGCTGCAACATCACCTCCCAAGTTTTTGGCTATCTCCTCCTTAGCCGTATCCATTGCTTCATAAATAAATCCTATTATGAGGACTTTTTCTGAATCTGTTATCCTCAACACATGAACAAGAGGTCTAGTTGTTTTCAATGCATAGGAGATACCTTCCCAGAAAGTCAAATCCGAGAGTATGATTTTCTTGACTTCTTTCCCCTCTGGCTTTTTTGTATATGAACATCCCCTCCCACTCCACTGAAGTAAACATATGTTGCAAAGGTTGCCGCAGTTCAGATATACCTTGCAATGTCAAATATGCAATAACAAACCTTGTAGGAGCATATCAAATCAATTCTTTGTTTGTAAACTTTCTCATCAACGCCAACACCCATCCATGATTGTAAATGAAGTTCGTCACCTATTATAGGACATAAATTTTTTAATTAAAATATGAGTTAAGTTAAAAAATATAGAATAATAATACTATGACTATTATGGTACCTCCTTCGCCTTTCTCAATGCATTTCTGTGTTGGGGCAATTCTCCAAGTTTTTCAAGCATCAAATCTATGCAATGAGCACACGGCATCCACCACAACCGTTTTCTCTTCTCCATCAACATTTCCCCAGCCTTCTTGTAATTGGAGGCATTATCTATCACTACTTGAATAATAATATCCTCTTCAATCTCTTCAACCACATCATCAAGTAAACTGAACAACAATGTCGCATCCTTCACCACATCACTAACATCAACCGAACGAAAGAAAACTGTGCCATATGGACTGTTTACAAGAAAGTTGATTAACCGTTTACCCCTTATATCTTTCCACTCATTTGATAATATCGACACTCATGTTTTAGCCCATGTCTTCTTCACTTCAGCAACAATAGTTTTGGTGTTTTGTTCCTCTCTCCTCAATATGGAAGTCCTCAACTCATAGCTATTTGGTGGTTTGAAACCCGTCCCATAACGCCTAACTGCTCGTATCATTGCCACAAAAGACGAACTATCAATAACATTAAATGCGATGCCACTTTCAAAGAAGAATCGGCCTACCTCATCGCATGTTCTGTCATGCAACTCCTTATCAATTCCTCCCTTTCTAGTTCCCCCTAATTCTTCAATCTGATTATCTTCCACACTATTGAGAAACCTATCCATAGGTCCCCTAATCCCTCTCTGACTTTCAGTCACACTACCAGTACCTAACTGTTCCATAGACTTAGTCTACTATTCAATGTCATACATTTATCAATTCTTTCCTCCCTAACTAACTGATTAAATCTTTTCTCTTTCTCCGAATTCTCTATATAACTTTTGATATCATCTTTAACGTCCGATGGAACACTTGTACACAGGGCAACATTCCCTTTAATATCTATAAGGTGTTCTTTATCCTATACACTCCTCCCCTCATTATTTTATCACGTAAAGTGCACCTCATATGTTTTTTTCCATCAACCTCAATCTTAACCCCATATTTCCACGTTGAATCCTTTTTATTACTAGCCATCACAAATTTATAATTTACAAATCATAATTCACAACCACAAAACACAACCAAAGTCACAAATTACAACCACAAATCACGATCACAACCAGGCCACAAATAAGTGAAATCACAACAACAATGCTTAAAATTTCAAAGAGAGAGTATGAGAGTGAGAGAACAGTTCAAAACACAAAAAAATACAGTCAGAAAAGAGAGGGAGATAGCCACGTGCATTGTCGGAAATAGAGGACTTCGGTGCCGGTGATGACAGAGGTTACGAGAGAGGGATGTTGCCGGAAATGGGCAATTTCGACTGCTAAAATGGAAGCTTCATTGGCGTCGGCGAGGACAGAGGTTGAGAAAGAGGGACTATCGCCGGAAAGGATGGTTTCGAAAATGATGGGTTTTGCGTCGAAAATGGTGGTTTTTACGCCACAAATGGTGGGTTTTGCGCCGGAAATGGTGATTTGGTCGCTGTTGCTTCGAAAAATGTCGTTATTGCGCTGAAAATGGTGGTTTTTCTCATCGGTGAATTGGATAGGGGTAAGAGGCGACCAATCGGGCAAAGCTAAGGAAAAAATAAGGTAGACAGTCTTACATACCCTGTGTTTCTTGACGATTTTCCCCCTCAGACTATATATGACCCTACATTGCCAGATACGACCGTATATGTACAGTACGGTATACAACTATACCTATGCGTAAAAAACGAAAAAAAAAAAACATATAACGGTAATATATGTCTGTATCTGTTCGGCGGTCGTCCGATATGACCATATCGCCGTATATACGACCTGATACGACCGTATTTACAAACACTGATTATAAGAGGCACTAAGTGTCCGGTCTTGAAATCGAAACCGATTGTAATATACGATCCAGCGAGTAGTCACCGATGGTCGATGCCGAGGACGCCGTTTATTCTGGCGGGTAGCCACCATGTGGCCAATACGAGGAGACCCGATTGTGATATGCGACCCACGAGTAGTCATTGACTAGCCGGTGTCGGGGACGCCGTATATTTTGACAGGTAGCCACCGAGTGGTCGATGTCAAAAGACCCGTTTACCAGTCCATGACATCGTGTTAGAGTTTACGAAGGGCGCTTAAAAATATAAAGAAAAACCGTGTTAATATGGTTGAAAATAACAATTGTTATGTTTTATGGGTAAAATAAATTTGTAAACTGAGTTATTTGAAATTTTATTGGTAAATGTTTTAAAATTTGTAAAATATTTATTTATAACTTGTATTTTGAGGAATGTTACATTTTAAAAGAGCACTAAAAAATATTGGATGAAAATCGTGTGATTATAATTGGAAAGAAATAATTTTATGTATTTGGTATGTGTAATTGTGGGTAAATTGATTAATTAGTGAAATTTTTTTTATACAAAATTTAAGAAATGGTTGTTAAAGGTGATTTTTCAATTTAACTAGTTATTCATTTTTTATTTTGTTATATTCTGGAATCTGAAAAATGTCAAAAGGATGAGTTTATATTATTGTGTAATAAAACTTTGTAACCCTTAAATCAAGTGTACACCCACAAGATAGAAATACTTAGGGTGTTGGATTTTTCACGTGTATATTAAGACTTGAGTACTGTAAATAAAGACAGACGAGAAGTCAGTTGCCACGCCTTAAGCGAGTCACATCTCTCCATCTCTTAGGTAGTCATTCTTTTCGGGCACTATACATTTTGTTAACATGTATTAACACGCATATATATATATGTATAATATATATAAATGGTATAAAAGATTTTGGTATAGTAAAGTGATTCTGTAAATAAATTTATTACTTTTATTTTAATTGATATTTAATTTTATTAATATGATTTTTATTAATTGTTGTGTTTATAAATGTTTATGTGGTGAAGTAAAAGTGGAGATGGACGGAAGGTCCGAATGGGAGTTAAGAAAATAAATATTTTAGAAGTGTATTTGTTTTCCTTACAGGTTTTATATTTTGGATTTTCAGAAAAACAGGAAAAACTCTACCAGATTTTCTGTAAAATCAAATAATTAATTAAGTTAAATAAAATAAACGTTTTAAATGAATTTTTAATAAATGAATTTTTAACAAGAAAGGTAATATCCTTCGCCTCAATTCTCATTCCTCTGAGAGTCGAGGGAAGAGTGTTACACAGAAAGTAATGTAATGTCAGGGACCACTGTCAAACTAGAAAATTTCACTCAAACCATTGATAGTTTAGCACTAATAGTCAAGGGAAATCAAACCCAAATTGGTGATAATTGACTTGGGAAAGGCAGACCATGGTGCGATTATTGTAGGAGACTAAGGCACAAAGAAAACATGTTGGAAACTACATGGAAGCCAAACAGATTTACACTAAATAAAAAAGGATGTGAAAACATTGTTGGTAGAGATTATCAATCCATGAAGTCAGAAAATTCATCATCCTTCAGCAAGGAACAAATAAAACAATTGTAGCAAATTATCAAACAATCTACACGGTAACCTCAATCATCCATCATCAGAATAGGTTCCTTTGCTCAAAAAGGCATAGTTCGAAAATACGGTACGGTACGGTACAAGCATATATATATACTGGTATAACCGTATCGATGTTGAAACGTGCAAATACACCCGTTTTAGAGAAAGAAAATGAAAAATCTGTCTCCTGTCTACGAAACGACCATATATGGCTATCTCAACCCGAAATGACCATGTATGCAATTATATGATCGAGTTGGGTCAAGTGAAAAACCATGAAAAAAAAAAAAAAAACCCTAAAATCCATCTAACCTAATCGATTGGCTCTCCTCTCTCACGAATCGACTCTCCTCTCCACTGATCAGCGAGCTTCTCCTCATTTTTGACCATTTCTCTTATAACCAAACGGTTTTCGACGATTGTAACTCAAAATCCGACAACTTCTCTAGCGGTAGTTGCTTCCACTCTCTAGAACGGTATTTTCTCTCTTTTGAACTCTTCTTTCTCTTCATTTCTTTCTCTTGTAAGGGGTTGTTTGTTTTTTGCACTTAATACTTAATGGTGCTGAATTTGACTAATTAAGATATTTTTGTTTGTTTTTTTAAGTGGTCAAACCACTTAAAACCACCTAAAAACCACTTAAAAAAAAGTAACATTTTTTTACTTATCACTTAATACAAAATCACTTAATGATTTATAAATATATTATTCCAAGTTT
Organism: Dimocarpus longan; assembly: GCA_022984855.1. Lineage (NCBI taxonomy): Eukaryota > Viridiplantae > Streptophyta > Magnoliopsida > Sapindales > Sapindaceae > Dimocarpus > Dimocarpus longan. The sequence continues at coordinate 20,025,919 of CM041024.1, forward strand.
ATCCTTCCTAAAATAATATGTTTCCAAATTTGTTTTAGTTTTATATTATAAAAATTTCTTTTAATACTTTAATAAATAACATTGAAAAATAAAAACTCTAAACATCTTAACATCAAATTTTTTTATAGCTGGATAATATTTCTCTAATTAAATTCTGGTAAGAATCTTTATTTATAAAATATTTATGCAACAACTCAGAGACCAAATTACAAATCAATTTGTTTAAGCATTTGATTATTCTTGTTTAATTATATCAGAAAATATATATTACTTTACAATTTTAATTTTCGTTGTAATAGTAATTTAATTTAAAACCATTTTATTTATTTTTATTTGAATATATAAATTTAATTGACTCTACTATTTTAATTAATTTTATTTTAATTATGAATAAAAATACTATATATATAAGTTACAATTTCAACTTTTGTTATAATAGTAATTCAATTTAAGATTATTTTATTTATTTTTATTTGAACATATAAACTTAATTGATTCTACTATAATAATTAATCTTATTTTAATTATGAATAAAAATATTATATATATAAGTGTTTTAATATTTGTTAAATAATTTATTATAATTGTTTGTATCATATTAAATAAAATTACACAACAACTAATAGTAAAAGGATATAAATGTCAAATTACTAGTAATCAGATAATTTTAACTTTAAAAAACAAACAATATTATTATACATTCAGAGGTAAGAAAAGAAAAAACAAACATGTCAATCAAATTTCAGATTTCAGTCACTATTCAGCTTTCAGTCTTCAGCAACACTGTTCAATCTTCAGATAAAAAAACAAACGACTCCTAAGTTGTAACTCTTCAACTCCTTCTCTTTTTTATGTTATGTTTGAACTTTAACAACAGGAGCTAACTTTTGGTTCTTTTTTCTTTCTTTTTGATTTACACGACAGTAGCTTTGTTTTTATTATTATTATTTTTTAAGATAAGCAGTAGCTTTCATTGTTGTGATTGTGATGGCTAATAAAAAGATCCAGTGTGGAAGGATGGGGTTAAGATGGAAGCTTATAAGGAAAACTTTATCCAGTGTGTTTTTTGTGAGAAAGTAATGAGGGAACGGGGGGAGTATTTAGGATGAAAGAACACCTTACGGGTATTCAAGGGAATATTTTTACGTATCCAACCGCTTCACCGGAAGTTAAGGAAGACATTAAAAGATATATGGAGAATTTGGAGAAGACAAAAAGAATTAATTAATTAGTTAGGGTGAAAATAATTGATAAATGTACGACATTGAATAGTTGTTTTAAGGGTCGGATAGTTGTAGTGGTAATGTGACTCAAACTCAGACTCACGGGGGGATTAGAGGACCTATGGATAAGTTTCTCAAGGGTGCAAAAGATGATGTTTTACAAACGGAGGAATTAGGGGGAACTAAAACAACAAGATTTGATAAGGAGCTATGTGACCAAACGTGTGAGGAGATAGGCCAATTCTTTTCTAAGAATGACCTCGCATTTAATATTGTTGATAGTCCATCTTTTGTGAATATGATTCGGGCAGTTAGGCGCTATGGGACAAGTCTGAGACCACTAAGTAGTTATGAGTTTAGGACTACCATATTAAAGGAGGAAGAAAACACCAAAGCTATTGTAGCTGAAGTGATGAAAATGTGAAAGCAAACAGAAGTATTCATGTTGTCAGATGGGTGGAAAGATATGAGGGGTAGACAACTGATCAACTTCCTCATAAACAATCCTTATGGTACAATTTTTCTTCATTCGATTGATGTTAGTGATTTTGTGAAATATGCAACATTATTGTTCAAGCTACTTGATGATGTGGTTGAAGAGGTTGGAGAGAATATTGTTATTCAGGCGGTGACAAATAATGTCTCCAACTATAAAAAAGTTGAGGAAATGTTGATACAGAGTAGGAAATGACCATAGTGAACGTCATGTGCTGCTCATTGTATAGATTTAATACTTGAAAAACTTGGAAAACTACCCCAGCATAAAAATGTGTTGACAAAAGCAGAGAAGCACTATTATAAACTTATAGTCACAGTGTTTCTTACAATATTCCTTTTTTAACCTTACTTAAATCGTATGTTAATTAAAAAATTTATGTCCTATAATAAGTGAGTAACTTCATTTACAATCATAGATGAGAATTGGCATTGTTGAGAAAGTTTACAAATAAAAAATTGCTCCGACCCGCTCCTATAAGGTTTGCTACTGTATACTTGACATTGCAACGTATGTTTGAACTGAAGAGACCTTTGGAGTAGATGTTTATATCATCAGAGTTGGGTGGATATACATATGCAAAAAAACTGAAGGGGAAGGAAGTCAAGAGAATTATATCGAGGCATCCGAGTTTCTAGCTCAGTATGTCTTATGTATTGAAAACAACTACACCTCTTGTTCGTGGTTTGAGGTTGACGTATTCAGAAAAGGTGCCTGGAATGAGATTTATTCATGGAGCAATGGATTTGGCTAAAGAGATAGCCAAAAACTTAAATGATGAGGTTGGAGCTTATCATGAGATCTGGAAGATAATTAATAAGAAATGGGAGTTCCAAATGCATCATGATTTACATGCAACTGCTTGTTTTTGAATCCTCAATTTCAATATTCAGAAAATAAGTCCATACATCCAAAGATTAAGTATGGGTTGGTAATATGCATGGAAAAGCTTATTTCAGATTCTAAAGAACAAGAGAAGGCAAATTTACAACTTGATGAGTTCAAGAAAATTGAAGGAATGTTTGTCTTTAAGTTAGCAAGAACATCTGCCACAAAATGTAGTCCGGGTATGTGAAGTTTTCTTATAGGTGTTCTTCAATTGTTTATGTTTTCTTATTAAATGGATTATTATTGATAGGTATTGTAGTTGATTGATTGCTTTAATAGAGAGATCAAAACCCTGAGCTAATGTCTTTTGCAATGAAGATTTTAATGTTGATTTGCTCATCCTTCGCTTGTGAAGATTTTAAGAATGAACATAAGCGCGTCTGAGGGGATGCCAGGCGCCAGACCAGCGCCCTGAGTTGCCTAAGCACACCTTTGATATCTATGGTCGCGAGCGCCTTTGATATATATGGTCCAAAAACAACCGTAGAAAGTGACGAGGAAGAACGACATGAACCTACCACATGTGATCAACTGATTGCAATCAACAACGGATATAGAGAATGTCGAGATTAGCCATTGTATCCAATAAGTAAGTTCATCTCATATGAGATGTTATCACCTAACTTCCATGCCTTTACTATCAATATTTCAAAATACCAATTTCCTAACAATATACAGGAAGCACTTAGTATCCTAAGTGGAATGAGGACATATGGGCAAAAATTAAAGCACTAAAGAATAACAAAACATGGGAGGTAGCTGATCTTCCAAGCGACAAGCATCCTATTGGTTGTAAATGAATATTTACCATCAAACACAAAGTTGATGGCAGCATTGAAAGATTCAAGGCTAGGCTGGTTGCTAAAGGATCCACCCAATCCTATAGAATTGACTACCTAGAAACTTTTGCACCAATAGCCAAATTAAATACAGTTCCGATATTACTTTCAATGGTAGTAAATTTAGGTTGGAAACTTCATCAATTGGACATCAAAAATGCAATCTTGAATGGAGACTTAGAAGAATAAGTGTACATGATCATTCTTCTAGGTTTTGAAACGAGTTCTAATGTCAATAAAGTGTGGTGGTTACAAAAATCATTATATGGACTTAAACAGTCCCCAAGAGCCTGGTTTGGGAGGTTTACAAAAGTTGTAAAACAGTGTGGGTACAGCCAATGTCAATTCGATCACACCTTATTCATCTAAAACTCATAAGGCGAGAAAATGATAGCTTTGATTGTGTATGTAAATGATTGTGAGGAGGAAATTCAAAAATTAAAAGACTTCTTAGCTAAGTAATTTGAGACCAAAGACCTAGGAAGTCTAAGATATTTTTAAGGGATAGAAATAGCAAGGTCAAATAAAGGCATTTTAGTCTCTCAAATGAAGTATACTCTGGATTTACTCAAGGAAATTGGGATGTTGGACTTAGGGGTGACAATTTGGAACCCGACACGACGGGTCGACACGAAACCAACACGATAATTACGGGTTAGGATTGAGTATTAACGGGTTGGGTAAATTAACGGGTCAACTCGTCTAACCCATTTGATTATCGTGTCGGGTTCGTGTTCTGTTTAACGGGTTAAGGGTTAACCCGTTAAATAGGGATAAAAAAGTAATTTTATTTTAGAGGGATAGTCATGTAATTTTAATAATAGATATATAGACCCTTCAAACCCTAACCTAACAACAAGTCTCCACACTTCATTTTTCAATTTTCACCTCCAGTCGCCACACCCACATACACTCCTCCACAGTCCACTCCCGACTCCACCTCCACGGCTACATACCACACAGTCACACAACCCATACCAGTCAACGCCTACCCCGGTCATCGTTGCCATGCCAATCACCCAACGCGCCTCCTTCGTCTTCGTCGTGTCCTCGCCAGTGACAGATCTCCTTCGGCATCTCAAGCAACACCAATCGCAGATCTCGTTCATCTCCGTTATTTGGTCGGTGGTCACGACATCTCAAGCAATTCGTCTCCGTCGTTTGGTCGGCAGTCACGGCATCTCAAGCAATACCGATCGCGGATCTCGTTCGTCTCTGTTGTTTGGTCAACGGTCGCGACATCTCAAGCATTGTCCATCACCTCCACACCGGTCACGCATCTCCTTTGTCTCCGTCGTCTCCACATCGATCACGGATCTCCATGTTTAGTCACGTAATCAGTGTTTAATTGATGTTAATATGTTGATTTTGTTAAACCAAGGTTGTTGTATTAAGAAATTGAGACCTTTACTATGTTGTAAAGTCGATTTTGGGGGTTGATCAGGGGTTTTGATTTGAGGTTTATATTGATTGGTATTTTGATTTTGTGAGTTGTATGGTTAATTGTGTTGATATATAGTGGTGTCCTGTATGATTAGAGGTTTATGTAGGTGGGAGGTTATTGTAGTTAAAAGTTTATTGTGAAGATTTTGTTGTTGTTGTTGTTTTGGTGCTAATGTTGGTTGTTTGCTTTGTGTATTAAATGGTGTTTAGATCCCAACAACAAAAGTGTTGAAAACTGAAACATATTATAAACATTGGAAAGTATTTGGTCAAGCGAGAGCTTGCAAGCTTGTTGAAATAATGTTGAGTTAAAGTTGATGGCAGTAGGGAACTAGGGGAACAGATTTGTGTTTCTATATGTTTGGTGAAATGAGGAATATATAAAAACTGTTGTGTTATGTTTGTGAAATATTTTGGGGATATTTTTGATTTATTTTGCATGGTTTTTGTATTTTTATGATATTGAGGGAGTTGGGGGGAAGTAAATGGGTATCTAAATAGGTCACTAAACGGATCAATATTATGTCGGTTAAACAGGTCATTAACGGATTGATAAACAACCCATAAATAAATGGGTTAATTGTGTCATTTTCGTGTCGACCTGTTAAGAATCGTATCGTGTTCATGTTGAAAGAGTTCAACCCGTTTAATTATCATGTCGTGTTCGAGTCGTATAAAAAATTATCATGTCGTGTCCAACCCGACCTATTAATCCGGATTGCCACCCCTAGTTGGACTGCAAACCAGTTGAGACGCCAATGGACTCTTTTACAAAGTTGGGAATGGTTAAAGGCAATGCGCCAGTTAACAAAGGGAGGTATCGAAGGCTGGTAGGAAGGCTGATTTACATGTCCCATACTCGGCTTGACATAAGCTATGCAGTAAGCTGTGTTAGCCAGTTCATGAACAAGCCAAATGAATAACACATGCAAGCAGCCTACCCTATCCTAAGGTACCTAAAGATGATGCTTGCGAAAGATTTGTTTTTTAAAATAAACTCAATTAGGGAGTCGATGGTGTACTCGGATGCTGACTGGACAGGTTCAAGGTTAGATAGAAGATCAATGTCAAACAACTACACATATGTATAAGGAAATCTAGTGTCTTGGCAAGGCAAAACACAACCTATGGTGTCTAGAAGTAGTGCTAAAACAGAGTTCGAAGCCTTGGCTATTAGAATTTGTAAAGGAATCTGGTTAAAAAGGTTATTAGCAGAGATGAGAGTACCAATTGAAAAAACTGTCAAGATCATGTGTGACAATCAAGCAGCCATGATCATTGCTAAAGATCCTGTATTTCATGATAGGACCAAACATAGATGGATGACCTCTCGTTTATTATGTTTTAATATACTAAATTTTTTATAACATTTTTTTAATAATATATTTCATGAATTTACTATATTATCCTACAAAAAATCAAAATTAACTTTTTACTTATTTAATATAATTAAGTAAACATTAAAATCTAAAAAGAATTAAAAATTAAGTAAAATAAAAAATAAATATTTATTTAATATAAAATAAATATTAAAAAATTTTAAAAATGCAAATAAATAGTGTTTTTAAAAAATAAATATTAAAAATTTTGTTTTTTTTTTTTTAAATATTTGCTATATATATATGTTGTATAATGCATATCAGGTGTATCATACCGTACCAAAACGGGATGTCTATACCGTACCGTACTACGTATTTACGAACCTTGGTTGCTACCTTGATAAAGTGTCCATTTCATATGAACTAAGTCTGGCCAACCTTGTAGTTTTGTATCCTAAACTTAATTGCTTGTTTTCAACTACACAAACCTCAAAAGATGGTATTGCTGTATGTGGGAAGATAATTGTTACCTCTGTTTGGATTTTAATATATGAATTTGCTAGGAGAATCTCCTTCGGGTTGTATACTGCTGGTTTACTTCTTTCTGTTTCCAAAAGTAGTAGTAGTAGTGGTGGTAGATTACTTCTTTCTGTTTCCAATGTTAGTAGCCACATCCACACACACACCCCATTGATATTATCATTAAAGTTCTTTCTGTGATTGAATCATTCAATCACTAAAAATTCTCTTATTGAGTTGAATTAATTAATTATCTAGAGTTCTTTATTTATATCATCAATTTAACTAATATAGTAGTTGTAAAATTTTTGGTAAAACAAAATGTATATCACGTATGACAGTTTTATACTGGAAATTTTTATCTGACCAAATAGTTAGGTGATTATCATGGTTTTTAAATCAAGGTGCACATTGTAAGAGATGCTAACATAGCCCCACAACAAAGGGAAAAAATTCCAAACCTGCATCAAATCCAGCAGATATTATAATCATGTCAGGATTGAATTCCTTGGCAACAGGAACCAAAACATGGTCCCACACAGCTAGATAGTCTGCATCACCACACCGGCCATTCTCCCAAGGGACATTGATGTTGTATCCAGCACCTGGTCCTTCACCAATCATCATATAAGAACCATTATCAGTAGCAGGATCAAAAGTCCCAAAATACCTGCATAAAAAAGACAACCCCGTATTGTCAACATTTCTAAGCACCAGCACCAGCACCAATCATTGTATGTGACTGAACACAGAACAGACAGAAAGAGGGGCAAAAATGAAAAGGTCAATGACATAAAGACATTAATATTACAAGCACAATCGTTACTATAGGTGGAATAATTGTTTCCAGAAAGCAAGGACTAATAGAAGACCTGACCTCATCGATCATGGCAACGCCCTACAAGAAAACCACACCCTACAAAATAACCATTATGAAGCTTCAAGAGGTTCAACTTCAACCTTCTTATGAAAGGTACTTATTCTAAGAAGATCAATCAAATTAACCTTGTGAGCTGAAATTTCTTACTTACCTATGGACTGAGAAGTATAGGACACGAGAATCCTTCCAGAACATCTTTTGGGTACCGTTACCATGGTGAACATCCCAATCAACAATCAAGATTTTCTTAATGCCCAGTTCGGGCTGTAATATACATAGCAAAAATTGGGTAGTGAGGCCACAGCTAATCATAAGATAAAAAAATAAAAATAAAAAATAAAAATAGAAATAAACCTGAGGTTAACTTTGAAAAGCATATTGCTAGCTTTACAAACAAGGAATACACAAGTTCATGATCAATTGACAATGGAAGAGAAAGAAAGCGGCTCCCACCTTTTCATTCAATAGGAAACTTGCTGCAATAGCTACATTGTTGTACAGACAAAAACCCATTGCTTCATCTTTTTCAGCATGATGTCCAGGAGGCCTCACAATAGCAAAACCAGAATTTAACTCCCCTTTGGCAACTCTCTCTGCAAGCTATTGACAAAACATTTAAATTATGCATTTAAGATTGAATTCAGAATAACTGTACCAGGTCTACTCTAACCATTATATCCAATGACTTGATAACAAAAGAAAGGCTTCATGTATTAAACACAGAAAGATTGCCAGATAGTGGCATTTCGAGCCAAATCTAAATCTAATGCACCACTATAATACCAAAAAAAAAAAAAAAAGCTCACTCAGTGTCACAGACTTAGACATTTTCTAGCAGAACTTTTCTATTTCATCATTCACTCTTTCATGACTATCTTCAAATATTTCGGCCAAATATCTGGAGAAACTAGTATGTTGTTATAGTCAAATTCCACTTAAAAAAAAAAAAAAAAATCTATTTGGAAACTTGTAAAAGCACCTCTGAGGAGTTTAAGTTTGAGTCAGGCTAGATACAATTCACATAGAAAAAATGTCATCATATTTACTTAATTAGCTAATTTAAACAAAAACGAAACATTAATCAAATAATTCAACCAAGTTTCTCTTAAAAAGAAAAGTTTCTGTACTCATCAAACAAGTTGTTTATTAGCTCCAAACGTACTAGGTGCCTATTCGCATAACGTCATGGGCCATGTTATTTTCAGTAAACAACATTATAGTCTCCTACTTATATTTTGTGAAGCTTTTACAATGAATTTTGCAATCCACAAATCAACCAATCACAATTTTTTATTTGTATTACCTCTATGACGGAGCCAGCAGCAAGGTATGCAGACTCGGAGGAGCCTTCATTGAAGTAAATTAAATTGAATTTGGAAGCGATCTTATTTCTTCCGGAACCGAACTGCTTAGAGCTTATATTTCTAATTAAATTAACATGACTCTCACTGTGGACAGTTAATATGTGCTTGTCCTCCGCTTCCTTCCCACTCAAAACCACACATCTATTATAAAACAAACCAAAAATCAACACCACATTCACTCAACAATTTCAAAAAACAAAGACTAATAATAACATTTTTAACAAGGAAACCTTTGAGGAATGCGAGCAGCGTGGAGCTTATTCCAGATAGCTTTGATGCGATTGGGATTCTCAGGATGATAATCGCCGTCGGGAGTTTGGTGCCTACACATTCTCTCATCGTAGAGTAAGCCAACTCTTCGTCGTCCGATAGTCGCCGCCGTCTCACCTGATTTCACCTCCATGCCGCTGCTGCCCTAATCTCTCACTCTTGGATCACAGATTCAAGTGAAGGTTTGAATTGACTTTCCAACTCTTGAAAAGTAAACGAGGGCGCAAATTTCAGGATTTGAATTTTTTTTTGGCAACTTGTACAAACTCCCCTAAGGTTTGGCGAAATTGCATAAAAAATGATGATATTTGGATAACCTACACTAACCTCCCTTGAGGTTTTAAAAACTCAACAAAAACCTTCCCTCCTATTAGTCAACCCCTGTTAAATTCACACGATCAATGGTTGAAGACACAAAATGACTAAAACACATTCAAGTCAAATTTAAAGTCAAACTTTTTATTTTTTATAAATTTAAAATTAATATTATATATTTTAAATTTAATTAATTAAATAATTTAATAATTAAAAAAAAAAAAGGCTAAAGACCAAAAGTCCCCAATGTCTCCATCACATCGCTAGAGATGGTCTTCAACGATGGAGTTGGAGATGTCTCCATTGCTGGAGACCATCTCCAGCGATATGATTGGAGGTCTCTAATAATGGAGATCGTCTCCATCGCTGGAGACCTCCAACTTCATCGCTGGAGGTCTCCAACGATGGAGACGGCTTTGTCACTCATCTCTGTCTCTATAGACTCGCCTAGAGACCAGTGGTCTCCATCACGGGAGACTCGCCTGGAGACAAATGGTCTCCAAATAGTAACTAGGAGACTAGTGGTCTCCGACAAAGGATACCACTGATCTCCAGATGGTGAACAGGAGACCAGATCTGGTCTCCGACGATCGGAGACCAGATCTGGTCTCTAGAGTGTGAATTTTTTTTTTTTTAAAATTTCATGTTTGGTTTGATGATGATGATTAATTTGAGTGATACTGGTTTGATGAAAATGATAGAGATGATGATTTTGATTAATATAAGATATGAATGATAAAAATTATGAAATGAAGAAGATGATGGAAAGGTAGAAGATGAAGTGGGGAGGTAGAAGATGAATTTTATTTTTTTAGGGTTTAAATATTATATTGTTATTTTATTAATTAAAAATATATATTATTTATTTATTTATTTAATATATATTAAATTAAATTTTTTATAAGGTATGTATTGATCATTTTGTCCTTGACAATTTTGACTTGATGAAAGTTGACTAACAACAGGGAAAGTTTGTTCTAAATTTTTGGAATCTTAAGGAAGGTCAACGTGGGTTACCCAAACATTATAATTTTTGTGTCATTTCACCAAATTTTAGAAGAGGTTTGTGTAGTTTAACCTTTTTTTTTTTTTAGTTATTGGCTCGTCCAATGCCAATTAACCACATCAATCAGTTTGTAGTTTCTCCTTATACAAAATCATAAAAAATTTAAAGATAATATTATATTTCTAAAAAATCTACCTAAAAATTTTGTTGAAACGAGGGGACAAGCTGATTTTTAACTACTAGATTAATTTTGAGATAATATATTGATAATGTAGTAATTACACGTAAATTTACAATATTATTTAGATAATTTTGTAGGTAGTGTAGTATTATTCAAAATTTAAATACACATTTATTATTATTTTCTTAAGAACATTAATATGCACTTATTTTAAATTTAAGATTTTAGTGGAATCTAATTCATATTGAAAAACTTTTAGGAATATGATTTAAATTCCTAATTTGTTATCTAGCTCTTGACAATTTTAAATAATACGTTAAGGTATATTATAAATTTGTTTGATCATTTTCAATGTATTTATGAACAAATTTGTTACGTGCTTATTAAATTTTTTTAACATGTACCAAATCAAATATGAGATGATATACTTGAAATTCGATGGTGACCTAGTCAGTTTGGTCCCCTCACTCCGTCTTTGGTGTTAATGTCATAAAACGAGGGTAAAAATGTGCTAAAAAGTTCAAGAACTAGATATATTATGAAAATTTTAATCTAAATAACCAAATTTATGGATCAAAATAATAAAGGTGAAAAATATATAAAAAAAAAAAAAAAAACCAATTAAATAACATAAAATATATTTTTAACCCCTAACTTTTAAAAAATTCTATTTTAACCTCCTAAACAAATAATTTACATCCTATATCCAAGATACCCAAATGGCGCCTAACTTAAAATTACGAAATTGCCACTACATTTCAAATTTTTTTTTTTTTAAAAAAAAAAAAGAAGCTAAAATTACAGAATTGTCCTCGCTATGTAAGTTGGAAAATCGATGTGAAAACGAGAAGAAGATTGGTCTTTGTCAAGCGACGCACCCCGACTACCAATTTCCACAGTCGCCGACCATCTCACATCATCGTCGTCATTCTGCTATCACTGTACATCCTCGGTGAGCACGTCGTCCTCATCCATTGCTGAAGGTATGCCGATTCAACATACTACGACATAATTTTATGACTTTTTAAATTTTTTGCCATTTGTAAAGTTGATTTGTGTTTTTATACGTTGGGTATTGATAATAAGGGTGAGACTATATTGTATTTGGTTATAATGTGATTGGATTTGCACTGAATATGCAAGTTTGGTATAGTTCATTTTGTGAGAAGCCAGTCGGCTTATGTGTGACAACATAGGTCGATGTCGGTTTACGTATACCAACAAATATCGAATCGGTTTATATTGGATAACTTATATCGATGTCAGCTTAAGTTGACAAACAAAAGCTTATCAGCTTTTTGTGTTTTTTGGGTATTGATGGTTAGGATAAGATTATGTTGTATTTTGTTTAGAATGTGGTCCGAATTGAACTGAAAATGCATGTTTGGTTGAGTGATCAGCTTATGTTTTGAAATATAGGCTAGCGTCAGATGAAGTGAACCAACAGATGTCGATGCAGCATATGTTTAGAAACGTAGGCCGACATCGATTCAAGTGAACAAACAAATGCTGATTTGTTTAGGTCCATTAATGTAGGCCGATGTCGGTTCAAGTATATCAACATATTCCGATTCGGCTTACGTTGCAAAACTTAGTGTGATGTCAGTTTATGTTTAGTATCATATACAACGTCGGTTTAAGTACATGAACATAGGCTGATCAGCTTATTTTATCAATAATTATTTTAATTTATGTACTTTGATTTATTTATTTATTTTCGTTGCTTTTCTTTTCTGTAGATGAAATTCTATTATAGGCACCCGATATAACATGTTCTAGAAAGAATGTTGGGGAGTACACATAATAGTATGAAGAATATTAGTTATCTAAATGGATTTCTACAGTAGAGGTAGCTTCTACACAGGTTTAAGGTAAAGAGTTCGATCGTGTATTTTATAAAAATACGCAATCAACAGCTGCTAGTCACTCCCCTTATGCTGGCCATTTTTGCTAGAGAGTTAATGTATCCTAATTCACGTGCCTGATGAGATGTAGTTCGAAACTGGGGAAGGTCATATAGGTTTGGAAAAAAAAAGTTCTTACTAGTGATAGGACTGCAGTTCGGATATCTCGATCTATATGTGCTTAAGGGGAAGCAAGAAAGCAAGAATTATCTACTGTTGCTGAGATTGACTGAAATTATGCAAATGTTAAGGGTCCAGAGGGATACTATAAGCAATGACGAAGTCTTGCAGTTAACTAATATAGTCATCGTTTATAATTTATTCTACGGCTTTGATGATCGGTCTAGGGTGAATGATTATCTGTAGGTCTTGATAGAGGATCTTAATCTGTGAAATAATTTCCCCTTTGCTTTACGGCTTTATTCTACGGCTTTGTGTGAAATTATGCAAATGTTAAGGGTCCGGGGGGATACTATAAGCTATGAGGATGTCTTGAAGTTAACTAATATAGTCATCGCTTACAATTTATTCTACGGCTTTGATGATCAATCTAGGGTGAACGATTATCTGTGGGTCTTGATAGATGATCTTAATGTGTGAAATAAGTTCCCTTTTGCTACAATAGGCTTATAGAGAGCCTTCATTAGACATTTGATGAGGATTGGCTTATAACTGGACGTAACATTAATTTGTATGACTTTATTTGGGCATTTTTAATATGATATTTACTATACTCTGTTGATAAATAATAAAAATTGTTTAGTGTTTATATATATACTAATTAAATGTTTATTAAATTTTTGTTTAATCCAATGAAAATTACAATGGTGACTGGTGGAAATGTTTTCATGGTTGGAAAATAGGGTAGGGAAAAGAGTCATAGGCGGCGATATGGCGCTGCCAAGGTGTGTGAATTGGGAGTGTAATAACAGAAAGCAAATAACGTGGTCTAATGAGCTTATTCGTGTAAGTATCTAAACTAACATACATTTATTTCCATTTATTTACTATTATTGTTTGTAATTATAATATTAAGTATATTATATATATTATGCAATTAATAGGAAGGAGCAGTACCCTTGAGCCCATTGCTGAGGAGAAAAAAAAGGATTATTAGAAGTCCTTCAACCTTATGCATTTGATTAGAGAGAATACCTATAAAGTAAGTAGTAGAGTGGGTGTTGACGAAGCTACAAATGATGATTAGGATAATGAGGGGAGTAAGAATGAGTCAAATAGGGAGAAGAAGGGTGAGAAGGAGTTGACTAAGGAGGAAGAGGAAAGCAGCAACGTCATTATCACATCCCAGACCCACGAGTTGACTCAGAGATTACATATTCAGAGGCAAGAACAAAAAGAGTACACGAGTTTAGACGAGGCAAGGATTAGTATGATGACACCGCAGTCCCATGAAGTCACAACATGGTCGCTAGACCCTTTCAACGTCAAGTGTGAACTTTGTATGATTATATTACTGTATTTTATTCTTACATTGAATTTATATTGTTATTTAATTAACTTTGTAAGAGTCTCTGATGAAGGTGAGCAAGATTATGACATTGTTGGAGCATATTTTAAAGACACAACATGAGCTAAATGAAAGATTGAGTATGATTTAGAGGATACTGAAAATCCATGTGCCTTAGGATAACGGGAATGACCCGAATGACGATGATGGTGACGATGACGATAACGGTGACGATGATACTGAGAGCTCTATTTGGGATGAGCACATTTATCGCTCCTTACCACCAAAAAGAGCATCACCATTGAAAATATCACCATCACCAAAAAGAAAACAGTCAATAGATGCTTCACCACCCCATCAAGACCTACCACAGCAGGATAAGAGTGGCCAAGTAAATTTATAATTTATTTTATGTTTTAGTTTAGCGTTTCAAATCATTATACACTTGTAATTACAACTTTTGATTTTCTACAGATTGTGGAGATCCAGGACATAGTATCGCAGCTGTTGGGGGAAGTCAAGGTCTCATTTCTCCATAAGGACCTATCATCCCATCAAAATCCGGGACATCAGAATGAGAGTGATCAGGTAAATTTATAATTTATTTTGTGTTTTAGTTTAGTTTTTCAAATCATTATAAACTAATAATTACAACTTTTGATTTTCTGTAAATTATAGTGGTCCAGCACATATGATCACAGCTGTTGGGGGAGGTTGAGGTCCCACTTCCGTATGAGGACTTACCACCCCATCAGAACCCACCGCAGCAGCATAAGTGTGATCAGGTAAATTTTGTGTTTGTTTTGTAATTTAATTTAGTTATGCAAATCATTATAAATTTGTAATCACAACTTTTGGTTTTTTGCAGATTGTGGAGATCCAAAACATAAAATCATAGCTGTTGGGGGAGATCGAGGTCCTATTTCCCCATGGGTACCTACCATTCCATCATGACCCACTATTTCAGTATGATATTGATCAGGTAAAGTTTTTGTTTATTTTATGTTTTACGTAAGTTTTTCATATTATTATAATTACGTACTTACAAATTTTGATTTTCTTAATATTACAAGGGAAACCGTCACAACCTAAATGAAAGATTAAATCGTCGATATCTTTATTGTCACCATGCATAGATCGTGAACGTGCGAAAAAGGAAAAAAAAAAATGTGTCAAAGGAGCAGATGGTGGAAACTCTACCACTGTTGGATGATATAGTTAAGAACGTGTACAAGTAGTATAAAACCTCCTTTTCTTTAGACCTCAGGTATTGGTAAAAATATTAATTACCTTTGTTTAATCTGATTACTAATATAATATGACTAACTTTTAATTTTTGTTTTGATTTTAGGCTCTACGTCAACGGTTATCCATGACATTCACCCCTGAAGAGTTTTGTACCATTGAGGTTGAAGATAGTTAATTGACATTAGAGTATATCGACGGTTATTTACATTGCCTACAGATCAAAGAAAGCGGGTGATGGGATGAGGCTCATTATGAGAGATACACAGTGCATGAATCGACCATTTTTTGAGTGTCTACATTTCATAATTACTCAATTTTTTTTTTTTTTTATCTTTGTCATGTTTGTTAAGTAGTAAATAATTTTATCACTTTCAGACGGACATGACAATAGTTATGAATAAGAAATATGTCAGTCAAGGAAAGATATTTAATCCCATTATAGCTGTGATCCCCCCACACTAGATAAGGTTTGCCAGCGGTTTGGAAGACGCTAAAATCCCTTGGTGGTCTGTTCATAATATAAGTGTCGTCATATGAATAAAAATAATTATTTGATCGTTTGAATTAGAACTATATCACTGATGTTCTCAATATGTAGCTGTTGCTCCCGTGTAGTCTACATCAGACCCATTAGATAGTCTGCAAGGTGTGCCTAAGAGAGCAGAAGATTGTCATATATGATCCATCTATAGATACAAAGTTTGAACATAGGAGAAATGTTATTGAGCCGTTAGTTCGCTATATATTGTTGATCTTACGATCGATTGATTATTATGGGAAGACCAACATAAAAATGCCACTTATAGAAAAAATATGGAATGTGGAGCATGTTGATAAACAGAATGTATCTCAGCAACCTAACAAATAAATGCCATTTTTTTAATCATATATTCAGATAATAATGTTTTTAATGAATTATCTAACCCACTCTTTGCGTAATACAGGTTAGTTGCAGGACATATTGTGTAATGTATATTCATGACATTTTATGCTCTCTAAAGGGTGAATGGAAGTCTATCCAAACTAAGAAAAATGCTCATCGAATAAGGCGTAGATAGCATATGATATATATATATATATATATGTATTCCACCCCAAGGTACATGGCAAATGAATGGGGGTGATAGACATTAGATGAGGATGACAAAATTGTATATAACTTATGTAAATATTCGTTTATATATGATTTATTGATTCATTCATTATTTAATAAATTTTTTAAAATATTATGTGGTAGTATAGAGGTGGATAGAAAGACTGAGTTTCTAGAAGAAATAGCCAAAGCGTAATTTTTTATGTAGGTTTACTACTCGGTTTGCGAAAAAACAAAGGAGACTCTGTCAAATTTTTCATAATAAAAAAGTAAACAATCGGGTTAAGTGATAGCATGAAAACTTGTATCGGTTTACGAATATAAACATTTACCGACACTGGTTTCAATGAGAAGATGTAGTTTAATTTTAAAGCTCGAGTTTAGTGAACTCCTTAACCCGACATCGGTTTTAATCAATGTACAAACACTAACGTCGAGTTTTGTCAGTTGTTGCATACCAATTTTCAACTTCTACTAATAAAATTCATAATTTTTCTCAATTTTCTTTGTTGACATTGATCAAAAAGGCCTACAAACTATAAATTTCATATTATATATAACTGCAAGATATAAATGGAGACAAACATGAGCCATTGTTTCTGGAGTTAGAATGTGCATTAAGACCTTACAACATCTCACAATACAATGTGATCAATATAATAAATATTGCAATATATTTTCTTCATTCAATTAAATTAGCATAATTTAAAGCCAATGAGGAGTATTTTTGGGCCACCATAGCATTAGAAATGAGTAAAACAAAAGAAAAAAAAAATTGAAATCGATTTTTGTGGCCTTACCCAGCTCGACGTCGATTTTAATGTTGCCTTAAACACTGACATCAGATTTAGACATATCACGATCACCGACGTCGATTTAATAACCAACGTTGGTTTAATTTAGTAATTAAAAACCAACGTCGGTTTAATTTATGGACATAAACTGACGTCGATGTAATTAGAACTCAAAAACCGACATAGTTTCGGTGTACCAACAAAACCTGATATTTGTTTCTTAATTTCAAATTTTTGGTTTTTTTTGCTTTATTTATTTATTTTTTATTTTTTAATGTTTCCAATGAAAAACTTATGTCGGATTTTACTATTATTGGATTTTTTAACTCTAAACCAAAATGACTTAAACACAAAAAATTTCAAATTTTGATAGAACCTCCTCTATATTTTTTTTTTTTATATTAGAGGTGATATGACCCAACCTACGATTTCATATTAATGAATATAAATATACCACTTCATTTCTATATCAAAATTTGACAAACAAATGCGATAATAAAAGTATTGCATTCAACGATTTTATACAGATGATTTCAATGATAATTGCTCGTCACTTATAAAAAGGATAAACCATAATGTATGTCTTACAAATTTTCATGATTATCACCATTTTCATCATCTTCTGAGGGTGGAATAGAGAACTGTTGCTCATATCGGCGTCGCGTGTGTCCAGTCGCACCACAAAAGCTGCATTTTCGTGAGGTTCTGACACGTCCAGTACCTCTGTAGCAACTTCTGCTATGCTAGTTGATTTAGCAGTGGCAGTGGAGCTAGTTCCAGCCTCTCCGTCAGCTTCTGTGTTGGTCCTAATATCTTCAACAACTTCTACACTTGTCCTAGCACGTCCAGCATGGCCAATACTCGTCCCTTCGATGGTAATTATGGGGGGGTTAAGACAATGAAGACGGTTGTGTCCCTTTTCACCACATTTTTCACTTTTTTTCTTTCGACGACTTTTCCCAGTTAAAGGAATTCGTGCATCTTTTAGTCTACCTGTATGTCATCTACCTTCGAGTGGTAGTACAATCATACTTTTGACTTCCGAAGGAACATGTCAATCTTTTAGGTCAGGAATAGGATTGATCGGACATGTATATATAGCTTCCAGTCATTCTTTATTATAATAATCATGTCAAAGTGTATAATAATGAACGTTATTGACCTTGATATGACAAAAGTAGAAAGTTACTAAATGACATTAAATAATTAAAAATTACGATACTGATAACAGCAATTGCATGATGACATAACAACTGATCTAGGTCCCAATGTTGATAACAGTATGTCCGCTCAAAAGGCTAAACGAAGTCATAATCTAGTTCATGTGTGACTCCGAACTGGATCGGCTATTGAATGGTAGATATCATGACACTTGTCGATTCATTAGCCATCGAGTTCACATGATCCTTTCTAGTTTTGATAATCGAAGTTTTGAGTTTCTTAGCATGAATATATCTATCATTATACCATTTCTACAGCATATGTCTTAGATATTTATGTGTGGTTTTATTGGAAGCCGACGTGCTTTCATTATGTATTTGTTCAGCGACGCTACAATGCTAGTGGTCATCATGCCATATATTTTTTTTGAAGAATGAGCACGTGACCATTTCGTCACTCAAATATTAACCAATTTTTCATGTATTTGTGAACATATCCCTTGAATTTGTTCTAAATATCTATCACAATCTGGCTTTGTATAATAATATGATGCAAAGTAAAACATATCATCCATATCTTTTTACTTTCTATAGTGTTTATTTAGATTCTGTTTCAAGTGAAAGAAACAGAACATTTGTGGGACTTTAGGAAAAACATTATTCATCGCATTCGCAATGCTTTTATGACGATCGGATACAATAATTAAATCCGATGGTAAATGTTGTCTCTTACTGATAATCTCTCTCAATCTACTTAAGAATCAAGTTCATGAATTATCTGACTTTTTATCACTAAATCCAAACGCGATAAGATAAATCATCTCTTCTCTATTTTTGCATGCAGCAACAAAAATCACCTCTTTATATTCACCTTTCAAATGAGTGACATTAACGGCAATAACCGGTCTAATATAAGATCGAAAACCTTCAATTAAGGCTCCAAGTGTAACGAACGAATATAAGAACCGGTTGTCTTCATCTGTCTTAACTACAGTTACTGTACCAAGGTTTGTTTCCTTTAACATGTGAAAGTACAAAGGAAACTGCTGAAATGACTCATCTACTTTTCCATATGCTAGTTTCTTTGCATATTGTAAAAACTTCCAAGCTTGAGTGTACATGATCTACACATCATATTGCTCCAACATTTCTGCAATCAAAAGCTGAAGTGTTATACTATCAAGGCCTACTTTTTTTTAATACAATGTTATTATGACAATAGTCTTCACACTCCGTCTATATGACTCATTGACAGCATGTGTGCTCCGACACATGCTTATATATATACCACATCGAACCACACTTTTTGCATCTTACGCGAACCTCAAAGCTGTAACTTAGATCTTTGCAACCAACCTCATATCTAATCGTGCATGAACGTCTAACCTTATGTTGATGCTTGGAATTAAAAACACATTTTCCAATGGCTATATACAGTTCATATTTACTATAAAAAAAATGTAGTTTTATACATGTATCACATTAGATAAAGATCGATATAGTAGTTGACGTAGTCTCAATTTCACACTGATCTATACCGTGAACAATCCAATATGGTTGTGAAGGGTTGGTTTCAATTTGTGAACCAGAAAATCTAACTTCTGGATACTCCACAGTCTTTGTATTAGCTACAGTTTCAATGTTATTATCTATAGTTTCCTCATTATCATCTCCACTAATCGATATCTCATCACTATCACTATCTACGTCCCAATCTTCATCATCATAATCATTTCCACCAAAATAAAAGGTACACATTGAAATTTCTACGGATGTAAATGCAGCGATAGAAGCTGAAACTTGATTGCTGCCACTAAAAGAAATAAAATAATTTTGACCTTCACCCATAATTGGACTTGTAATTCTATCTGCAAGTGCCTCCACATGTCCTGGATCTGATCTTATGTTGATGGCAAATTGAGGGATAGAAGAGTTAATACCTCCAGAATCTCTCACAATCTTATCAACATAAATCTCTCTATAATCAGTTTTTTAATCCGAAATCACACCCTGGACACTGAGATCAATGGTGATAGGTATCTTGACTGTAGGCATTCCCCTAGTTCGAAGTAAATAATACAAACGAATATCTCATATTCTTCTATCAATGCTAGTCACTGTGTAAATAAATTTCACTAATCGAGAAAAATTGACATTCTTAGGGGCTCCCATCATAAATGTCTTGTCTCTAACATAGCTATTCTTATTCCACTCTCTGTTGCATTTGACTATTATTATCACTTTACCCATTCCTATAGAAAAGTTAAAATATAAAATAAATTAGTCTTACACTGTAACACTCTCCAACCGACTCCCGTATTGGAATGAGGACTTAGACGGAGGATATCACCTATCTTCCTAAAATTCGTTTAAACTGTTTACAAAATTTTAGTTTAAAACGTTTATTAAAATATATATATGTTTATTCTATTTGAAAAACTTTATTACTGTTCCAAAACCTTTTTATTTTTATTTTAACGGAAATCCGGCAGAATTTCTTTTATTTTTCTGAAAACTCAAAATTTAAAAACCTGCAAGGGAAACAATGACACTTCAAAAATACATTCACTTTCTTAACTTCAATTTCGGATCCTCCGTCCGATTCCCAAAATCACTTCAACACACAAACATTTTTCAAAATAATATTATCACTAAACTTTATCAATTAATCAAAAACAACATACTAAAAGATGTCAAAAGCATTTCAAGCCATGATAAAATACAGAATTATATCACTTGTACCGTAGTGAGTGTTACGGATTACAATTTCTTTATACAAGTGTACAACATATGTAAAAACATACATGAACCCATAAATATACAAAAATAAACTATGAAATGTGGAGGGATTTTGGCTCGCAGGAAGCGCGGCAACTATCTTCTAGTCTGACCTTTTCTACATTGCCTAAACCCTAAACCTACACGTGGAAAATTCAACACGCTAAGTACTTCTACTTAGTGGGTGTACACTACTTTACATTCATCATTTATTTAAAATACTGTATTATAAAACAAAATGTCCAAAATTCTCAACTTTCAAAAAAATTCACAATTAAATCAATTTACTAATAAATACACATACAAAATTACATACAATTTATTATCAATTGTATCTATTTGATTTAAAAAAAAAAAAAAATTATTACAAATCCCTATGAAAGCACATTACTAATAATTACACTTATCAAGTACGTAAGATTATTTCTTTTCTATTTATAACCACTCAATTTTCATCATATTTTAACATTTTTTAAAACTCAAATCGTAAATCAAGATTTCAAAAATTTTCAAACTTTTATAAATAAATCATAACGGATTCAATTTACAAGTTGATACATACATAAAACATAATAATTTTCATTTTTAAATCATTTTAACACTATTTTCTTTTATATCTTTTTTAGCACCCTTTATAAACACTAACACGATATCATTGACTGGATTCGAGTCTCCTGATATCGGCCACTCGGTGGCTATCCGCCAGAATCAACGGCATCCTCGGCATTGACCACTCGATGGCTATCCGTCGGGTCGCATATTACAATTGGTTTTGAATTCAAGACCGGACACCCAGTGCCTCTTATAATCTATTCGTCGAAAACTGTGTATCGGTGTAACGATGCAGTACTGCTAATATCACCCTATTGGCTAGCCAATTTTCAATTCTCACTTACCAATGTTCACGTTTACTTGGACGCTTCTTAATTTTATTAATTATAAAAAATTTTCATATTTTTGACAAATTTTCATTTCTAAATAAAAGTTTCATTCGGAAGACGATAAACACAATTTCAGTCACAATTTTTCCCATATTTTCAAATTATCAATATGGATATTACAAAACTCTATTTTGCATTTAATTCCCTTATCAAAACTTTTCCAAAATGTCCGTACCCTTTTTCCAATAAACATGGTCAAGGCACTGAACTTGTCTGTTTCTTTTCATTTCCTTTCATTTCTTTTTCCGTTTTTATTCGAAATTCATAAAAAATCATATTGAAAAAAATCTTTTATTACAATTTATCGAAATAATTTCGCGTATTTTTAAATCAACTATAAACTTTAAATCACGTAAATATTTAATCATATATTTGTAACAATTTTTTGAAATCTTACAAAACTTAAAATTGATAATTTCAAATGACTATTTTACCCTTAGTTTTGATATCAAAATTTAGCAAAATCCATTCTTTTCTTTTTATGCACATATTTCCTATCAAACACCTTTTTTTAAAAAAAAAAAAAAATTGTTACAACTTAAATTCTACCCCAACATCATTAAAAATATATCCAATTTACATAAAATCAATATTCAAACATAATTATTACATCAATTTAATCGAATTCATATTATTTTAAAAAATTGTAAATATTAAACTTTACTAATAAAATTATATTTTCAAAAGAAGTGTACACAAACCTTTTTGGACAAGATTCTACGACCCCTCACACATTTAATTCAAGCTCCTAACTTCTCCTTACTCTTTCTCGAAGTCTACTTGAGCTAAATCCACGCCTGGATTCAAGAATGCAAAATTCATCAATTTCTTTAATTCTTTATCCTTCAATTTATTCAAACACATCTTAAATATCACTAAAACACATCAAAAGGGTTGAAATAACACAATTATACAAATTCTTGATCTCGACTCAACTTTACACCAAAACTTTTCATTTCAAAATTTCCTTTCATTCCTTTAATACCAATTAATCCAAATCCATTCGACAACCTTATACAACTCATTCAAACATTTAAATAAACTCCAATATATGAAAAAACACAAATTGCCCATATACTAATATAAATTGTCATCAATTCATTCACTTGATTTTCTTTCCATAATTCAACTCAAATTCATATAAAACCTCATATAAACATATCAATGCATCAAAAGAAATTTAATTACACCAAATACCCCATATTACCCATATACTAATATATCACATCCAATTAATTCCAACTTTATTTTCCTTTCATAAACTCAATTCCATGCAAGCCAAAACCACATAAAACATCACCAAAAGATTCTAAATCTTCCAAATTCAATTCATCATATAAAAGTTCATACACTAACCAAATTCATTAACAAGCTTTCCAATCAATTTTTTTTTTTTTTTCATTTTCTTCACACAAACCAACTTAAATTCACTTAAATTTTCACATAAATTTGTCAAACATCAAAAAGCTACAAAATCACTAACACAAACACCCTTGGCTGAACAATAACTCAAATACACTCAAAATACTTCAAAACTCATTCAATACCCAAAAATCAATTCAAATACTAAAATCCATCCAAATACACAAATTTTTCCAAATTACACATGTACTAATAATGACTAAATCAATTCATCCTCTTCATTTCTAACTCAAAATCACATCCAAACATATTCATTAATCATCCAAACATCAAATAAAACATTAAACTCAAAAATCAATTAAATTTCTACAAAAATTATCTCAAAACCCTAATTCATATCTTACTAATTTTCATGACTCAAGGGTTGCTTCAATTCTCCTTCACTTCCAAGGTTGATTTTGTGAGGAATAACCTTTATTCATGTCAAGAAAAATCATCAATTAGGCAATACAACATCAATTTTCAAAAACCCATTAAAATCACCATCCAATTTATTTCAAATTTCATAAAAATCAACTCACCTAATAGTTTTACCTCTTCTTCTTCTTCTTCCTCTTTCACAGCCAAATTCTTATTCCTTCTCTCGGTTTCATTTTCTTTTCTTTTCATTCTTCTTCTCCTCTCTCAGCTTTTTCTTTCACTCTCACGACTGTTCTCTCTCTTTTTCACTTTCTCCTCTCTTTTGCCCGACCACCCCTCTTCTCCCATCTCATTTCATCCTTCACTTTATATATATTTCATCCAAAAGTCCATTTTGCCCTTAAAACTTTATCAAACTACAAAAATGTCATCCATAGATTGATGCCAAGTGTCTTCATGCTTATCCATAGTGTCATGTGTCACTCATCCATTGATTGATTTTCCACATGCTTATCTTTTCATTCCTTTTTTTTATTTTGACTTTTCTGAGACGCTCAAATTCGACTTTTCGAGAACTTTTTCGAAATCCTTTCAAAATTTATCAAGGTCTATATTCGGACTTCCTACATACTCCTAGTAACCTTCATAACCCTTAAAAGTTATTCTAGACCCTTTTTTAACCCTCTGTAATTTACTAAATCGCCTCCGACAATTTTCGGATTTATTCAATTTCAATCCGAATCTCCTTCGGAAGTGCCGTTTGAGTTTCTAAAATACTTTTTGAGCATTCTCATACTCATTTTGACATTTCTCTAAATTTTTGAATTTTTTGAAAATCTTTTCAAATTTCAGGTTGAATTCGAAAATTGCTCTGTTTTATCTCAAACTGACTCGTTTTTAATCCGTTTTAGTTTTCATTAATTCAAATATAAATTTTCAGAATTTTTAACATACAAGACCCATTTTTCAAAAATTACTATTCACATAGACACTTTTCGTCCGAAAATACTATCCATCAAAAATTTTACTTCCATTGGTTTTCGGGATTCGATTCTTAAAAATCACTATTCACTTATCACTATTTATCCAAAAATCACTATTCATTTCGAAATACTATTTGTCTGGATATAGACTAAATTTGGGGCGTTACACACACATACTTTCATCATATAAAATAAATTAGTCTCACACATACTCTCTTCATATTTAATATCTTATCTCATATTGCCAAATTTCATAACAATCTAATCAAATATAACCATATCTAATCAATACCAAACATACACAATAGAAGAAATTAGGGCCAAAAAAAAAAAAAAAGAACTAATAAAACATTTTTCAGGTTATCTGAGTGCACGTAACCCGAATTAGGTTATGTTTATCCGTAAAACCCTAATCGAATTTTGTAGATATACATAACCCGACGTGGGTTTTGTGAATACATATAACTCGATTCGGGTTTTGTTAGATATACATAACCCGACACGGGTTTTATGAATGCATATAACTCGATTCGGGTTTTGTTAGTACACATAATCCGATTTGGGTTTTGTGGATACACATAACCTGATTCGGGGTACATGTACTAGCAAAACCTGACGAGTTACAGAAAACCACAACTCCATTTTCTCTTCGTGTGCTATAGATCTCACTCATATAAGATTAAATTACAATTAAAAGTCACTCTTAAGACTTTTAACTAAACAATGTGAATAAAATAAATTAAAAATCAACCAAAATCAATCACATACCTTTAAACTTGACAGTTAAACTTGAATGTGGAGTTTGTTAAAGACAAAGAATCTTGAATGTATGTTTTTAGGAGTCAAAAAAGGTTTAATGGGTGCATAAATAATTTTGAATGGATGAGAAAAAAAATGGTAAAGAATGGAAGAGGTGAAAATGTTTTGGAAGAGAAAAGGGAAGAATAAGAAGAAGGGTAGTTTGGTAATTTCGGGTAAGGTTATAAAGAGAATTTTAAACTTAAAAATAGTTAAAGGTAATTTGGATAATATGAATATAGATAGAAATTAGTTTGTTAGAGAGATGAAAAAGGAATTTTTATAAAAAATGAGTTAAAAACGTATTGTTTCTATTTTTATGGACTTAATTTGAAAAGTACTCATAAATTGTTGGGACAAAATAAGTAATTTGTCCAAAGGAAACAAAATGAACAAATCAAATGTTCGATGGAAAACCAAAAGTGTCTCTTTAAAACCCTAAACCATACTTTGCTAATAAATAAATAAATAAATAAATAACCCCTAAACCCTGACCAGAGAGTTCTCTGTAGCTTCTTCCATGGCCCAAAATTCGGATTGAAACTTCCCGTGTCACTATTAAGTAGCAACCCATTTTCTCAAGGTCATTTCTTTGGTATGCTTTCTCTTTTACTAGTCTTTTATTTAGTTCTGAACCTGGTGTTTATTTAGCGTTGCGTGATTTTGTGTGTTAGATGTTTTATGAAGTAGAATTATAGTATGCATGTAATGATGTAATTTGTGTTTTTGATTTATAGTGCAGCTTTAGTATGGAGAGAGTTCGTATAGGGAGCTGTTACTGGGGCTTATGGAGAACGAATGATGCACCTAGTAGATATCGTAAAGACACGAATTCAAAGTCAAGCGATTTTGAGTGGAAGTCAGGTTTTGAAATGTACTTAATATGGGCTTTAATTATGGTGCTTTTGTTATAATATCTTGTGAGAATAGAAGATGTAAATGTGTAACTACTGTTGTTCTATTTAGAAGAAAAGTCAGTGTTATCTCTAATTTAGAAGATTCGTGTTGTGGTGTGTTGTTATTTGGGAATGTTTCAGTTGATATTAAAAGTCTAGTTAGAGCATACTACTTAGTTTGTAACACTTACTGCCATTTGTCCCATTATTTGCATAACCAAAAGAGCATATTGCAGATGGTCCAAGCAGTTTGGTAGCTGATGGACTAAAAGGTAGATTGTTATCACTTTTATATATTTTGTTGATGAATGGTTTTCCAGTTTTAATCTAATTTCGTGACCGCCCTGAAATTTTTTTTTTAAAAAAAATACAAAGTTTATTGTACAATTCAAAAGAAATAATTAAAAATAAATAAATAAATAAACTATCTGTCGTTGCATTGTTGCATTCTGCACAGGGCCTAACTTTTTGTTTAAATTACGTGCCTTATGTCTCTTTTTTCTTTTTTTAAATTATTTATTACTTTCTTATTCAATTATTTATTTTTCCTATTTCTAATAGAATTAACTTTCTTTCCTATTTCTTACTTATGTGAGATTAGTTTTCATACTTCTAATATTTTTTTTTTTGAGAATTTAGCAAAATTGCCCTAAATACAAACTGAAATGATAAAAATGCCATTTGATGTAATTCAATTGCAAATGTGCCCTAAAATGACAAAAATGGTCTTAATTTGCATCTCACGGCAGATCCTCCCATTGCATCTCACGGCAATAAAACCTTCTCCTCTCTCACGGTAGACCCGAAACCACGAAAACTTTCCCTCTTGCATCTCACGATAGACCCAAAACCACCCAACCTTCTCCTTTTGCATCTCACGGCAGACCGAAACATAGAAACTTCGCCTCTTGCATCTCACGGCAAACCGAAAACCATAGAAACTTCTCCTGTTGCATCTCACGGCAGACCCGAAACCACAAAACCTTCTCCCCTTCACGGCAGCAAATTGCTCCCCTTCACGGCGCCCTCAGACTTCACGATAGCAAATTGCACCCTTTCACGACGCGCTTCACGGCACCCCTTCTCCCCTTCACGGCAAACCACTCACAGTAGCCATTTGTCCCCTTCACGGCAGACGACACTCATGGCAGCCCTTACTTCCATTTTAGACCAGTCCACGGCATCTGAAAGTGCATCAAAACTCAACCAAGCTGCACCTAAGCCAAGCAATCTCCACTCGCCATCCCAATTGCCGACCGAGGTGAACAAACCTCCACCTGAAGTCGCCTAAGCTAAACGAACGTACTTCGAAGTTGAAGCTCAACCGCCGGCCAAGCACAACCGTAACCACCCATCCAAAGTCAACCACAACAGCCCATACAACCCCAAGCCAACCAAAACACCCACCAACCGTTCGACGAAAGTCCGAACCCAACAAAAAGGTACATTTCGCCCAACATCTTGTACAATTTCGTTTGGGTTTTAATTGTTTTTGGTTTATGTTGAATGGTTTGTGTGGGGTTTTGTTGGGTTTTAATTGTTAGTTTCTTGGATGAGTGTTGAATATTTGTGTTGGTGGGTTTTAATTGTTTGGAATTATGTTGAATGATTTGTGGTATGGTTTGATAGTTTGTGTGGGGTTTTGTTGGGTTTTAATTATTAGTTTCTTGGATGAGTGTTGATTGTTTGTGTTGGTCGATTTTAATTGTTTGGAATGTGGGGATTTTAAGATTAATGAATGATCTCAGCTTCGAATGATTCGCGTAGGGGATTTTAAGATTAAGTATTTTTTGGATGAATTTTCATTGTTTGTATTGGTTTGTTTTTTTGATTGTTTTATAGTTGTTGGCTTTGGTTGTTTATTTTGGAATGAGTTTTGATTGATTGTGTTGGTTTGTGATTGTTTTTATGAATGTTAGTATTGGTTGGCATTTTTGTATGAGTTTTCATTGTTTGTATTGATTTTTTTTTTTATTTTATTGTTTGCTGTTCGGGTCAGCGGGTGACCCAATTTCGGGTCACCCTCTGACCCAAACAGCAAAATTTTTCAAAGAAGTTCTGTATTAAAGTACTTGTACATCATCTTAGTCAATTAATATGTATAGTAGTCTGGACTTGTCCAACAATAGCTACACGGCTTCTCATTTGTTTTGAAATGACTCAGTGCTTATTTTACATGGAAGACAAGCCATAATAAACATATGGATATCCGTGTTTGTTTTTTGGACTGTTTTTTTTTATTGAATGTTAGTATTGGTTGGCTTTTTTGTATGAGTTTTCATTGTTTGTATTGATTTTTTTTTTTTAAGCTCTTTGGGTCAGAAGGTGACCCGATTTCGGGTCAAACGGTGACCCAAAATCGAGTCACCCTCTAACCCGAAGAGGAAAATTTTTCAAAGAAGTTCTGCATTAAAGTAATTGTATATCATCTTAGTCAATTAATATGTATAGTAGTCTAGACTTGTCCAACAATAGCTACACGGCTTCTCATTTGTTTTGAAATGACTCAGTGCTTATTTTACATGGAAGACAAGCCATAATAAACATATGGATATCCGTGTTTGTTTTTCGGACTGGTTTTTTAATTGTGTAATATAGATATCATGTATGATTCATTTTAAACTGGATTTGACTCCTTTTTGCTTTGCAATTATTGCATCCTAAAATGAAAAGCGTGTGTATAGTCCAATTTATGATTCCATATACATGAAAAAAAAGTTAGAAGTCAAATTAATAAATTGCTAGGAGGATTACTAACTGTTTTAGTTTTTGAGAGCACAGAAGAGTCTCAAAGAAAATTCTCAACAAAACAAAACAAGAATTGGTTGAATTAACAGTACTTTATACATAGGCATTACCTGTGAACATTATGTTGGTGTTTGTGAGCTAATTTGTATATGCATCTTCTTATATTTATGTTTAAAATTTGAGATGTATATTCTACGGTTAGAATCCAAAATTTAATCCATCTAGTTTTAAGACCATGCATGATTATTTATTAAATCAAAAACTTTCCACCTCTTTTATTTAATAGATTAGAAGGTGAATTAAGCTAGTTAATATTTAGCTTATGATCTGTAGGATAGTGCTCCATATTGTGATGAAATAGTAACAAATGCTTGAGAGGTGCAGAACAAAACAGGATAAAACAGTCTATATCAAATTATATAATTGTTCAAAACTGAGTAGCTAAAATTGATGTTGTTTATTCTTCCAAAAAAAAAAAAGGAAAAATTGATGTTATTTTCCGAACAAGCAGCTAACCTTTCATTGCAGGGTGTTATTGGGAACCGGTTTTCTTGCATTGCCACTACCTTTGTCTTCACATATATTGCCATTGAACAACTCTAATATTTGTGGGTTGTTTTTTTTTTTTTATTGGTTTGATACAGAAAATGAACAATGTCAAACAGTTTCGCAGTAATTTCCTTTTTGGTTTTTGTCTCTATCCTATGATTGAGTGGATGGTTGTAATTGATTGCGTCGTCTGTGGAGAAATTATAGGAGTAAGTTGAGGAGATTAGGCCATCTAAGTGGTTGATTTAGAGGCTTAGAAGAAAGTAATTAATAATAAAGCACAAAAACAAAAAGGAAATAATCTGACAATACTGCTTCTTGTGCTTCTTGTATAGGATAAAGAAAAGCAAAAGCTGAAAGCAAACCAAAGCATTTGATGTTTGTTGTTTGTGTTATTGGTACCTACTTTATGTTGTTGTTTGTGTTGCAGGTTACATTTTGGATTTTCTGAAAAACAGAGGAAACTCTGTCGGATTTTTCGGAAACTAAAATGCTTTATAATATTATGAGCGTTTTAAATAAACAATGTACTTATAAACTATTTCAAATAAGGTTTTGGTTTTAAGATGTTTAAGAAGAAAGGTAACGTCCCTCGCCTCGAGTTGTCATGTATGCATGTTTCTATGTGTTTATATGTGAATGTATGACTGCATATAGGTATGTTTTGATGATGTGTGTGTGTCTCTGTGAATGCTTATATTTATTGAAGACTGTTTTGTTGTTTTTGTAGGTGTAAATAGCTAAAACAAAGTTTGACAAATTACTCAAAATAAAGAAAACATTGAGAGAAGCAAGATGAGTTTGCGGCTACAGTAATTGGGAAAGCATTCAATTGATAAAATTTGCGCTTACGCCTGATCAACTCAAACTTTTTAAAGGTACTTGTTTTGATCATTTTCTGGATGTAAATGAAATGGTGTTTTCTGGGCATTTTTGTCATCACATTCTTTTGAGGGAGTGTCGTATCCAACATGAACAGCAATTAGCAGATACTTTGTGGTTTCATGTTGGAAATGACTTGATAAGGTATAGCTCAGTAGAGTTTTGTTTGGTTAGTGGACTTCTGTTTGGAGATTACTCCAAGTTTGATATAGAAGAATCTCAGTTAAATAATCAGAGACTACGACAGAAGTACTTTAGTATGAACAAAGTACCAGTTTCAATGGTGATTGATTGGTTTAGAACGAGGCTTTGGGCTAATAAAAATATCAGCTATATGGATATGGTTAAGTTAGCTTTGGTGCTGTTTCTGGAAATGACTTTATGCGGAATAGATAAGCGTAACGTCATTCAGTACTGGGCTCTACTAGACATGACCACGGTTCGGTTCGAACCGCACCGTAACTGTAGAACCGGAACCAGAACATAAGGTTCTGGTTCCGGTTCGGAACCGAACCGGAACCGTTACTGTAGCGGTTCCGGTTCCGGTTCTTTTAAAATTAGAACCGGAACCGTCGGTTCTAGAACCGGCGGAACCGGAACCGTCGTGAACCGGCGGTTCCGGTTCTTAAATTAATTAATTAATTAATTAATTAAATTAAATTAAATATTAAAAAAAAAAAAAAAAAAAACCGTTGGGGCCAACGTTCGGGCCGCGTGGCCCCAACGGCAACTGCACACTGCAGTCAGTGGTCTGACTGCCACTGACTGCAAGTAAATTAAAAAAAAATAAAAAAATAAAAAAAAAACATGCAGTCAGTGGTCTGACTGCAGTCAGACCACTGACTGCAGTTGACCGTTGGGGCCACGCGGGCCACGCGGCCCGAACGTTGGCCCCAACGGTTGGTTTAGTAATAATGTAAAATTTAGCCGTTTAGGCTAAAAACGGTCACATTTTTTTTGCCTATAAATTTCTCTCCCATTCTCAATTTTTTCTCACTCTCAATCTCAATCTCAACTCTCAATCTCAACTCTCTTTCTCTCCATTAATCTCAAGTTCTCAACTCTCTCTCAATTTCAAAATATTCTCTTATATTCTCTTAATTCTCAATTTTAATTTTCTTTATTTTTTTTACTTACATAAATTATAATTTTTAATTTATTGTTATCAATTTTAAATTCTTAATTTATTATTTTTAAATTTCAAATTATCAATCTATATAATATTTATAAATTTCAAAATTTTAATTTATAATATTTTTTAACTTAAATTTTGATTTCAATTTATATTTTTAAATCTAAATTTTTAATTTATTAGTTATTATTTTTAAATATTAAATTTTTAATTTATTATTATTAAATTATTTCAATGTCTAGTTCTAATTCAAGAAAATCATTTTCTAGGAATAAGGGTAAAGATCCTATTAATATCGAAGAAACACCACAAGATCCACAACCAAATGCAGATCTTTTAAATCTTGGTCTTTTTAATGAAGAAAATTATCATGATTTTATACAACGACAAGCAGATTTTTTAGAAATGTTTGGTTCCCAAAATCCTCCTAATCTTAATCCTCCTCATGCTACTCCTCAAAACCCCCAACCCCAGGAGGACCAACCTGAGACGCAGACATCTCGTCAGTCGAATTTTGGAAGTAATTCAGCTAATATGTCTAGCATTGGGCTTGGAAATTGTGATGCAGGGCCAGCTGATGTTGATGACGAGAAGAAATACAGATCCGATCTTTTTAAGGTACACATGAAGAAGGTCGAAAAAGAACCAGGTATGATCAAGGCTGTATGCAATTATTGTGGAGCAGAATTCAAATGGATCAAATCTGGAGGATATGGCTCATATTGGAAACATATAAGATCTCAACATCCGGTCGAAGCGAATCGTTCACGCGGACAACAACAAATTTCCAGGTTTGCAAGTCCTACTAATCAATTATTTAATTATAGTGATGCACAAAATAGGGAAGAATTAGCTAGATTTGTAGCCACAGAAAGTTTATCTTTTAGTTTTGGTGAAAAAACAAGTTTTCTTAATTATTGTCGTAAAGCCTTAAATCCTGCTGCATGTAGGGTACCTAGAACAACTCTCACACGCACATTATATGATATTTACAAAAGAGAGAAAAAAAGTTTAATTAGATTTTTTAAAAAATATGAAGGTCGTATTACAATTTGTGCTGATATTTAGAGTGATAATTTGCAACAACATTCATATTTAGGTGTTACTTGTCATTTTATAGATAATTCATGGATTATGCAAAAAAGAGTTCTTGCGTTTCGAGTTTTTGATGATTCTCATTCTGCACAAAATATTTATAAACTTATGAAGATTATTTTTGAAGAATATTCTATTGAAAATAAAATTTTTGCAATTGGTTTTGATAATGCTGCAAATAATACTGCTGCTATTCCTCATTTAATTAATTTATGTAACCCTTATTTTGGCGGTAGATTTTTTCACCAAAGATGTGTTTGTCACGTTTTAAATTTATGTGTACAAACCGGTTTAACTTTACTTAAAGAAAGTATTACCCCAATTAGAAATGCACTTTATTATTTATGGAAACATCCAAATATCATGAAACAATGGGCTAAATTTTGTAAATCTAATAGAATGCATCCTATTAGATTTTCTCGTGATGTTCCACATCGTTGGAACTCAACCTATAAATTGCTTTCTGAAAGTTATGAATATAGAGATTTATTAGTTACTTTTATGCAATATAATTGTTCAGAAATTGATTTATTTCCTCAACATTGGGATGTTTGCACAAAAATTTGTGAATTATTAAAATTTTTTAATGATAGTACGCATAATTTATCTGGCATTTATTATCCTACCACCCATTTATTTTTTGTAGAAGCTCTTAATATTGTAGGTGCATTTTCTGCATGTGAAAATGATGAATTATTAGGTAATGTTGTAGCAGCTATGAAGCAAAAATGGTTAAATTATTATAGAGAAATTCCTTTAATTTATGCAATTGCATTATGTTTTGACCCACGATGTAAATTTGAAAATTTATTTATTTTTTATAGCAATTATTATCAATGTTTAGGGATAACTAATGTAGATCCAGTTGTTCTAGCTAATAATATTAAAACTTTATTTTATGAATTGTATGATGAGTACCTTACAATATACGGTCCATCAATGAACATTACCGACATTCAGACATCTGGAAATGCTTCTGGTTCTAAAAGTCGAGAATCCTCTTCTTCATTTATGAAGTTAGGTTCTATGTTGATGTCCAAACAAACGAAAAAAGGTCGAACTTCATCTTCATCCTCCACAACCGAGGTTGACGTCTACTTAAAGACGCAGTTCGAGTTTATGGACAATGATAACATTGAATTTAATATCTTAGAGTGGTGGAAGGAACATGAGAAACATTTTCCAATTTTGTCTATAATAGCCAAACAAATTCTTGGAACCCCCGTCTCAACTGTGGCAGTGGAACAAGAATTTAGCTCTGGCGGTAATATTCTAGACCTCAAACGGTCCTTAATGAGTCCAGAGTCTGCACAAGTTGAAGTTTGTGTTCACGATTGGACGAAGGCACAATTGAGACAGCAAGAGATGGATGAAGTGAAAGCTCAAGGTGAAAGTTATGATTTCTTTGAAGATACTGATCAAACCACCACCGGGGGCACTGGAAACACAAGTGACGATTAAGTGAGTCACAAATTTTCATAAACTCTATCTCCATGTAATAAAAGGTAAGAGAACTACGTGGGCTTTGATTCCTCTAAAATTTGAGAGGATACGTAGGCAACTTAATTATGGTAATAAATTAAGTACAAGCCCAATAATTTTATTTTATTTTTTTATTCAATCAAAGTTTAAATAATAAATAAATTATTATAAAATGTAAACCCTCTCCTCCATATTTACTTTATTACAATCGAAAATAACTTTTACTTTTTGTAATAATTATCTCCTCTCTATTAATGTTTAATTATAATTCACCCTCAAATGGTCAAAGTTATAAACTTATATGGATATTTTGATCAACTTATTTAATTTTTATTTTTTTAATTATATAAATAAATAATAAATAATTACTTAATTTAAAATTATAAAACTTAATATATTTAAAAATTGAATAATTTAAAAAATTAATTTAAATTTTTTTTAAATTGCTCTAGATCGTCCATCCCAAAATGAACGGTCTAGATCAATTTATATTTTACTGATTAAATAATATTTAAAAAATTAAAAATAAAAAATTGACTATGAAATATGAATCTATGATTTCAGTTCATTGTTCATGAAGGTGGAACCGTGGAAGGATATCTACAATTCAACACTCAACAGATATTAGCATCAAACAGACCCAAAACGGCAAAACATCAATTCCATGATTGATGATTCCATCTACAATAAACACAATCATCAATGATCAATCATCAACGGTTCAACACCATCATAGACACAATCATCATCAAGACATCAACAATAAACAGTATAAAGCAATCCTGATCCAAACGGAATCCCAGAATATTTGCCCAGATCTGGGTTTCGGAAACCCAGATGGAATTTCCATCTGGGTTTCCGAAACCCAGACGCCAGTTTGGATCTGGGTTCTGGAAAACCCAGCAGATTGGACGCCAGTTCGCGTCTGGACGATCTGGGTTACCCAGATCCCAGATCGACATCATGTCATCATGGACCAGACGCGACTGGA
This sequence comes from Dimocarpus longan, assembly GCA_022984855.1. Classification (NCBI taxonomy): domain Eukaryota; kingdom Viridiplantae; phylum Streptophyta; class Magnoliopsida; order Sapindales; family Sapindaceae; genus Dimocarpus; species Dimocarpus longan. Next base: position 20,061,386 of record CM041024.1, read on the forward strand.
AACAACCCAGATGAAACCCGAAACCCAGACCGCAAGACGTCGTGATCTGGGTTCTGGAAACCCGAAACCCAGACGTCGCGATCTGGAAACCCAGATCACCGATCTGGGTTCCACTGGGTTCTGGGTTTCCAAATCTGGAAACCCAGAACCCAGTGGAACCCAGATCGGTGATCTGGGTTTCCAGATCCGGATCTGGAAACCCAGATCGGCGTCTGGGTTTCCCCTCCCCTGGAAACCCAGACCCCGTCTGGGTTTCCAAACCGATGTTTTCCAGATCTGGAAACCCAGATCTGGGTGGAAACCCAGTTCCGGTTTCCACCCAGATCTGGGTTTCCACCCAGATCCATCCACCCAGATCTGGGTGGAAACCCAGATCCACCCACATCAACCCAGATCTGGGTGGAAACCCAGATCCACCCACATCAACCCAGATCTGGGTGGAAACCCAGATCGGCGACCACCCAGATCTGGGTTGATGTGGGTGGATCGGTGACCACCCAGTTCCGATTTCCACCCAGATCTGGGTTTCCACCCAGATCCATCCACCCAGATCTGGGTGGAAACCCAGATCCACCCACATCAACCCAGATCTGGGTGGAAACCCAGATCGGCGACCACCCAGATCTGCGTCGCCGATCTGGGTTTCCACCCAGATCTGGGTTTCCAGACGCCGATCTGGACGTACCCACGTACCCACCAGAACCCGGAAACAAAAAAAAAAAAATCAAAGAGAAGAAGAGAAGAAGGAGAAGAAGGAGGAGAGAGACTGAGAGTCTGAGAGAAGAAAAACAGTAACAGAGAAATAGAAAAGTGAGTGACGTGAGTGAGTCACGTGACACAGTCAGTGACAGTGAGGAACGTGAGTCACGTGAGTGATGAGTGATGAGATGAGTCAGTCTGTCAGTGACACGGTGAGGACCAAGGGTAATTCAGTAAATGGTAATCCGTAATAGATTTTATAAATTAAAGTTAGTTATGACTTATGAGTCTTATGACTTATGACTTCACTAACTTGTAATCTGTAATCGTGAATAATTAAATTTTTTATTTCGTTTGTGTATCCGGAACCGGTTTCGATTTATTTTTTTAATTTTAAAATATATTTTAATATTAATTTTTTAAATTTTAAATTATTATTTTAAAAAAAGGTTCCAGAACCGGAACCGAAACCGTTATAGAACCGGAACCGGAACCGGAACCTAAACCGTTATAGAACCGGCGGTTCCAGAACCGAACCGGAACCGTTTTATTTCGGTTAAGGTTCCGGTTCTAGCTTTTTTAGAACCGGAACCGTAGGTTCAGAACCGGACCGGAACCGAACCGAACCGTGGTCATGTCTAGGCTCTACAATTGGTGGATGACTTAGATGCTTTCAATAAGTTTTCTTGGGGGTCATACATACATCATAGGTCGTATAAGTATCTATCTAGTTACTTGAATGATGTATTTGATTCTTTCGCGAAAGGAAAAGGCAAAGGCAAAGGCAGTAAAGTAAACTTATATGGCTTTATGACAGCCTTTCAGGTAAAGATACTAAAGGAGTTTTTTGATGTACAGTAAGTTCTTAAACCTTACTATTTTTCTAAATATTAACAACATACTATTGGTTTCCTTATTCAGGTGTGGGCAATTGAAGCAATACCAATGTGGTCAATGCTTGGATATGCAACAAGGGTGAACAATTTTGTCCCTCGAATCCTTAATTGGATATGCAAAGGGATCCTCGGTTATGATTATTTACAGAAAAAGTTATTTGGTCGAATGGACGTAAGTATTAACTAATTTATGGTATTTAATTTTAACAATTATCAACTACTTAAGTCTTACATATATACTTTATTCGTTTTGATTCGATGTTAGCTCACAACCTGCAAATTCTAAACCCTTCGGATGATGAAGCAAGTAAGCCATATTGGGAGAGTTTGAAATCTTGGAGTGCTTTGAATGATATGAAGATTGGTAGTCCCAATGAATGTTTTGATGATGATGACATGTGTGATGATAATGATGATAATGATGTTGAAGAAGGTAGAGATTAGGTCTACGGAGATGATGTTACTCGTTTTGAGGGGGGTTATGAGAAGAAAGATGGTGATTCTGGCCCGATGACACAAAAAGAATACAGTCGAAAGAACAGAAAGTATGCAAGTAAGAGGTTGGATAGTTTTGAAGCTCAGCTTAAAGCTCTCAGTGCACGACAAGATGAACATTTTAAGAAAATTGAGGATAATCTTGAAGTTCGACTTAAAGCTCTCAGTGCACAACAAGATGAACACTTCAGGAAAGTAGAGGATGAAATTCGTAAGGGGTTTATTCAACTAACAGGGCTTATTTGCAAGTTTAAGGTGTCCGATACTTCCGATCTTCCTGAAAGGGTAAAGTATTTACCGGTTTATACTTTAATTCATCTTGATATTTATTATTATACACGTGCCTAAATTAACTACATTTATTTTTATGCAGACGTGTGAACAAACTCCCTTACATGCAAAAGATAAATCTGATAGCGTGGCTGCTGATGATGTGACGATACTAAATTCCATGGACAACAATATTCATGATTTGGTTACATCATTAGTACGTGATGTATTATCTCCCTCTATTCCAGTTGGTTTACCAGATGTTGTACAATTATCAAGACCACCGAATCTTACTATTAAGTTAAACAGAGAGCGTAAACGCTCGGCATTCGTGATGAGTCCATATGTTGATCCGACTGTGAAAAACCCAAAAAAACCTAAGATGCCAAAATTTGGACTTCCACATCCAGCTGATCAGAATTCTTTACGTTCACTTAATGAATGAATATCTTATTCCAGTAATAAGAGGTATGAATATGCATAGTCACTATACTTATCATCAACATTAGAGGATGAAACATTGATATGCGTACAATTTATGCTAGTGTAGGTTGGACACGGGATTACTGGAGGCTGATGCTGCATGGTTTAAGACAATATTGTCCCCAACTGAGTGGCTGGAAGGTGATGTAAGTAATTAACTATATCTTAACTGTTCATAACTTATACCTCCCATTAGATAAATACTGTATGACTCAGTATACGCAATATGCAACATCTAGAGACATATTGTTGTCTCATGCATCGGCGTGCATTTCATTTTCCCCGGAGATATAGTCGCAATAAAGTTTTACTGGACTACACTTTCATGGCAATAACAACTATTAATCTGCAACAAACTATTATCGTTAGCTTTTTATACTAACCTTATTAAGTGAACGATTATGCAACTGAAACTACAAGGGAGATGGTCAGCATTAAAGCCGAGTAAAAAACAGTTTAAGCATGAAATCTTTGATTAGGATCAAGATATGATAGATTATGTACATGGAAAGACTCCGACGCATGTATGACAGGATTGGAGTAAAGTCAATTTTGTGAGCATCTAATTCAACAATTCAAGTTTGATATTTTTTTCTATTTTACTTTTTAAATGTCTTGTTAATAGGTTGTATTTATGTTAGTTTACAGCTACTGTTTCCTGCAAACATCAACAATGTTCATTGGGTTGCCATTGAAGTAAATTTAGCAGAGCGAAATATTAATGTATATGATTCAAAAGTGGATGTCATGGTACTAAATCATCTTGTTAGCTGGGCAACTCCTTTTCGAAAGATGTTGTCTTCGTTGTTGGTGCGGACGATGCCAAACATTTATTCTGATACAACCCCATTTGAAATACACCGACTAAAGGGAGATAGTCCACAACAACATGGAGGGTATAAATAAATGAAAATTTTCTCAACTTTTTTACATTTACTTTTGTGGAATTGTGACATTCTAATTACATTGCATGTCATTACATAGGTCGGACTGTGGGATTTTCACACTTAAATACTTGGAATGTCTATGGGCTGAACAACCATTTGAGTTTGGAGAAACTGATGGTCCACGACTCAGAGAACAAATTGCTACGAAAAGTTTTCAAAATTGTAAATCTGTACCTATAAAAGCTGTTTTTACAAAAGATAATATTGTTGTTGGTAAATAAAGTAGTAGTGATGTATGAAACATACAGTAAAGTAATTAAATGTGCAAAATTTTCTTAAATTCGTAGTGCAGTTTGATTTATGCATGAAAGCTTACTTTGCCTATTAGGAAAATGAAAGTGATTATTGGATGTGTTTTAAGCAGGTGTGTTTTGTAGATTGAAAAAATTGTACGTGTAAGTAAAACTATGTCAAATTTTTTTTGTCACTCGGAGGTCCAAGTTCTTGGAATATAGTAATTTATTATATGAAATGTTTACTAATTGCATCTTCCTATCTACAAATAGTCAACATTTAATTAAAGTTACATAGAAAATGCAGAAATACAAAACAAATATACAAACAACATCAGTTGACATACAACATTCCAAGTTTACTCATTCTGCAACATTGTTATTACCACTTGACTGTCCCATACTCTCGATGTTGCTTGATACTCTTGTAGACTTCGGATAGGTGCAAATGTGACTATTATGACCCTGACGTTTGCAATTAGTGCAACTCCTTCTTTGAAATTCTTCCCCAACTGATAGAATGCGATTCTTTTTTGGTCTTTCTGGACGACGTCGACCTATTGGAGGGAGAACAACTTTAGCCGCGACATCTTCTAGAACCAACCAGTCGAATGGTTGTCCGGGTGGAGTTATTTCCCCACTATATGCTGCTATAAGAGACCTAGAAGAGTAATACGACGAACAGTAGTTTGCATATGAAAATCCTCTGAGCCTAATGCAAGCTAAAGCATGCGCACATGGATACTGGTTTAGGTTGAATTCTTGGCAAGTGCAAGTCTTTGTTGTTAAATCAACATGTCCATCCAAATCTCCATCTCTAACCAAGAATGTGTAAAAATTAATTGGGTAAACTGTGTATATCCTAGCCAATTTATCATTAAGAGCAATAGCTACATCCGCCACAGTTGACAATTGAGTTGACACTTTAAGCGTTTCCGCGCGAAGATCATGAAACCAGCGTTGCAGAACCCCTCTAATAAATTCAACAACACCAGTGATTGGTAACTCTCGACAATCATTAATTGTATTATTCATCGACTCTGCAATATTTGTTGACATTATCTTGTATCATCTTCTTAGACAATGTGTACGTGACCAACGATCAATACCTACTGCAATGATGAATGTAGCAGCTTCTGGATTCAAGTTTGCCAATTGTTCCATCGAACAGGTGAATTGATTCACCCGATACACCTTAACTGCATTCTAGTAAACATCCTTTAAAGTCTTACTTTTTCCACATTTTGCAACCATATTTCGCTCTAAATGCACAACGCAGGCAGCATGGAATGAATTTGGAAACACATTCTCCACACCATGGTTAATGCTAGATTTTCTGTCAGAAACTATAACCAAATCCCTACATTCTCCAATGGCATAGCACAACCTCGTAAGAAACCACTTCCATGCATCATTGGTTTCAGAATCACCTATACCAAAGGCTAGAGGGAAAATTTGATCATTACCATCCATACACATAACAACAAATAAAACTCCATTGTGAGGACCTCTTAAAAAGATGACATCAATAGCAATGACTGGTCTAATGGAAGACAAAAACCCATCTATGCAAGCTTTCAAGCAAAAGAACATGTACATGAACCTATCATTAGAATCAGTCTGAAGGTCAGTAATACTTCCAAGATTGGCTTGCTCTAGCATGTATAAGTACGAAGACAAAATCTTATATGACTCAACAGGAGTTCTTCGAGCCTCCTCCAATGCAATATGTCTAGCTCGATATCCTTTGTGGTAGTTACATGAGATGCTAAACTCATTTGTTGTTTCGAAGATGGATCAAAGTCTAATTTAGATGTATGGTTTGGTTTACAAGCAGTTTTTGGTGCACAAGTGTCATTCACATCTATTGCATCACGCTCAACCTTCTCAACAGTTATATAAATTATAGGGTCAACATTCCTACGGCTAAGCAATAATTCAACATCATCATCATCAATGATCTCAATAGGCATGCTTGGAGAAATGATTTGAGCAACAATAATTAATATAGCTCGATAACGATTTTTATCAGTACCTGTGACGCGGTATACTTTATCTAATAGTTGCTCAAAATCTACATCCTGCGGAAATCTAAAGGCCCTTGCTCTCTGAACTTCATACCAGTAAACCCCACGCTCGCTTTTCCATTGTCCACCCCAATTGAAAACTAATTGTACGGTAGACATTTTCAATCCTTAAAATTTAATAAAACAGAATTATTACCATTAAACGGCTTAAAGGGTAATTTGATAACATATAATCAGCATTTTCAGATCTCAATCAATTTAATTTCTAATAAGTTGAGATTCTATTACCTACACGAAAATTTGAGAATTTTCCTCTTCGGATCAGAGTATCTGACCCGATTTCAGGTCAGCCTCTGAACAGAAGAGAAATTTTTCATCTTCGGATAAGATGACCCGAAGAGGAATATAAGAGGAAAAATTCATCTTCGGATTAGAAAAATTCCTCTTTGGGTGACTGACCTGAAGAGAAAAAAAATTCCTCTTCGGGTGACCCGAAATCAGGTCAGAGACTGACTCGAAATCAGGTAAACTGACCTGAAGAGGAATTTTTTCTCTTCGGGTCAGCGACTGATCCGATTTCGAGTCAGAGACTGACCCGAAGAGGAATTTTTCCTCTTCGAGTGACTGACCGGAAGAGGAAAAAAGTTCCTCTTCTCTGACTTGAAGAGAAATTTTTTTCCTCTTCAGGTCAGCCTCTGACCCGCAGATACTGACCCCATTTCATCCATCTTTTTCCTCCAAATATATCAGATGAATTTGCAAATGAAACTAACTCAAATATAATGACCCCATTTCATCTATCTTTTTCCTCCTAACATATCAAATGAATTTGAAAATGAAATTAACTCAAACATATAATTATACTAACCTCGATGCCGAAATTCCTTCAACTTTCTTCACATGATTTTCTATTCTAAACTAAAGTTAACAACAAAAAGGTGATTGTTTTGGAGAAAAATTGTGATGGAGGAAATGTGTTTATATTTGATGGTTGCAAATGATGTTGATTTTGTTTGATGATTTATTTGTTTGTAAACAAAAAATAGGTGATTGTTTTGGAGAAAAAGATGGACGAAATGGGAGTTTTATTTTGATTCGTTGATTTGTTGATTTTATTAAAAGTTGGTTGGTAAGTAATTAATGATGGACGAAATGAGTTAGTTTGAGTATTAATGAGTTAGTAATTGTCTATATTTGCTCTTCGGGTAAGAGACTGACCTGAATTTGGGTCAGTCTCTAACCCGAAGAAGTAATTTCGAGTTTCTTGGTTTCTGGTTCAGATGATTTCAGGCTGGCCTTACCGTCACCGATGGAGTGGTTTATACCACTGTCGACGATGACCTGACGCTAGCATTCAGGTTCGTCTGGTGTGGGATTGTGCTCGTGCGGTGTGGGATCGACTTGGGAGGTGTGACTATGGGCGGAAAGAATGAAAGGGGGGTAATTAATAAGGGCATTTTAGTCATTTAGGGGTAGTTTTGCAAAATCATTTTTACTTAGAGCATTTTTGTCATTTCAGTTTGTATTTAGGGCAATTTTGCTAAATTTCCTATTTTTTTCTACTCCTAATTAATTAATATTTTTTTTTTCAATTTTATTCTTTTAGTTCTCTTCTATATAAATACTATTTACATTGACAATTTATAATTTTAGTGAATAACTTTTATTTTTTTTTCTTTTTCTTCTCATCTTTATTTGGTATTTTTTTATTTTTACTTTGACATCTTATGACTTATCAGGTTAGTCTCCTAAAATAATTATTTTTTTTAATTAATTTATTTTTTAATAATTTAAATTTAATATATATCTTATCGATAAACCCTAAAATTTTAAACTTTAAATGTATAATGTATTGTCATGATTCAATTATTTATATATATGTAATATTGTTTACTTTATAGTTTTATTTTATTTAGAATCAATAAATTATTATTAATTTTTTAAAAAAAATTTTATTATGTTTTTATTTGTTATGAAATAGTTATGGAGAGATATATGAAAAGAGAATCATCACTTGAGTTGGAATCATCTTTTTCAAAGAAAAATTATGTTGAAGTCAATTTTTCATATCTCTCTGTTGATCCAGGGCTTCGAACTAAAATATGAGATTATGATCCTAATGTCCGTGAGCAAGTTCGATGAACATATCTGCTAAAAGGTCCTTGCCAACCTTGAGAACAAAATTTTTCTATGAGACCTTTTGGACAAAAGTCTAGGCGATTCAACACTGTTTGATTCATTGAATATTTGACTTGGTTAGAGTACAGTATAGCAAAAGATGCAGCATATTGTCTAAGTTGTTATCTTTTCAAACCAGATATTGGAAAACAAGCAAGTGGTGACTCTTTTATTAGTGAAGGGTTTACAAATTGGAAGAAGACAGATTCATTAAGGCAACATGCTAAATGTAGTGTCTATAAAGATACTTAGAGTAAATGTCAAGATCTATTGAATCAGAATCAACATATTGAGTCAACTATAAACAAACAGTCAGATCAAGCTCGAATTGAGTATCGAACTCATTTACGTGCTTCAATTGATTATAGTTGTTTTCTTTTACGTCAAGGGCTTCAATTTTGAGGACACGATGAATCAGAAAATTCTAGCAACAAAGGCAATTTTCTTGAATTTTTACATTGGTTATGTGCTCAAAATGAGAATGGAAAAGCTGTGACACTTAAAAATGCTCCTGAAAACTTGAAAATGACGGCACCCAAGATTTAGAAGAATATAGTAAATGCTATTTCAAGTGAAATTATTAATGTAATTATTAGAGATATTGACAATTCATTGTTTTCATTTATTGTGGATGAATCTCATAATATATATTCGAAAGAGCATATGACTATTGTATTGAGATATGTGAACAAGAATGGTAATGTAATTGAGCGTTTTGTTGGCATTGAACATGTTATTGATACTTCTTCACTCTCACTTAAAGCAGTTATTGATTCCTTTTTTTCTAGATATAGATTAAGTATTTCTAAATTACGAGGACAAGGTTATGACAGAGTAAGTAATATACGAGGTGAATTTAATAGACTTAAAACACTTATTTTAAAAGAGAATGAGAGTGTTTTTTTATGTACATTGTTTTGCCTATCAACTTCAATTAGCTCTTGTTGTTGTGGTGAAAAGTCATATAGATATTACTAGTATTTTTTATTGGATTACTCAGGTAGTAAATATTATTGGAGCATCTGCTAAACATTACGATATTCTTCGAAAAAAATAAGCAGCTAAAGTCTTTGAAACACTAAAGAATGATGAACTTTCAAATGGACAAGGTTTAAATCAAGAAACTAGTCTTAAGAGACCATGTGATACACGTTGGGGCTCACATTACAATACTATAATAAGAATAATTTCTATGTTCTCTTATATTGTAGAGATACTTGATATGTTAGTAGATGATTGATCGAATCAGGAGTAAAAATATGAATCAAAGCTTTTATTGGATGCAATAGAAACATTTAATTTTATTTTTAATCTTCATTTGATGATAATAATATTGGGAGTTACACATGAGTTGTCACTTACATTACAGAAAAAAGATCAAGATATTGTCAATGCCATGACCTTAGTAAAAGCATGTAAAGAACGACTTCAGACAATGAGAAAAAATGGGTGAGATTATTTTTTGAAACAGGTTTTCACTTTTTGTGAAAAACATAAAATCAAAATTGTTAATATAGATGATTTGTTTATGCCTCGAGGGAGATCAAGGCGTAAAGCTCAGAAGATAAACAATATACATCATTATTGAGTAGACTTGTTTTATGCTATGTTAGATTTGCAACTTCAAGAACTAAATAATCGATTTTTTGAGACAAATACTGAGTTGCTTCTTTGTGTTGCATGTTTTAGTTCAAGAGATCAATTTTGTGTATTTGATAAACAAAAACTTATTCAACTTGCTCAATTTTATCCAAAAGATTTCTCCTCTACTTAACTTTTGGCACTTGAAGATCAACTTGAGAATTATATTATAGTCATGCGCTCTAATATTGAATTTTCAAAATTAAATGACCTTACAGATTTGGCATAAAAGATGATTGAGAAAAAATAAGATAAGGTTTTCCTATTAGTTTACTTGTTTTTAACATTGACATTATTACTACTTGTTGTAATTGCTACCGTTGAAAGAGCATTTTCTGCTATAAATATCGTGAAGACTGAATTATGTAATCGAATGAGAGATTAATGATTAAATTATAACTTGCTTGCATATGCGGAAAAGATATTTTTGACAAAATTGATAAAAAAATTATCATGAAACGATTTCAAGATATGAAACCTTGTCGAGAAAGATTATAATTTTATGTAGTTTATTTTTTATTTATTTTAATGATTTCATTATAATTTTTAAATATATAATTATTTATTTTATCTAAATATAATATATATTTTATTTTATTTAAACTATATAACATTATTAAATATTATTTTTCATAAAAATATTATACATTTAATATTTTCTTAATTTTTGATATTTTTATTATTTTATTTACGTGTTCTCCAACGAATTTTCTAGTCCGCCACTTCTTGTACGTATAAGTTGCATGGTTGGTGTGAACTTCTGTGAGATTTACTTTTTCATTGCTTATATAATGAGACTTAGAAACCATTTAGATTAAGTTATATAATCTGGAAATTCTTATTTTGTTCATTGTTGTAATCCACCATTTCTGTTCTGGACTGATTGTCCTTGAAGGCTTTTATAGAGGTCTAACTCCTGGACTTACTGGATCTCTTGCAACTGGAGCGACATATTTTGGGTTCATAGAGTCCACCAAAAAGTGGATTGATGAATCACATCCTAGTCTTGGAGGCCACTGGTCTCATTTCATTGCTGGAGTTGTGGGTAAGTTATCGTGGACCTCTTAGGTTTCTTTTTGTTTCAATTCATTGCTATATTTATTTAAGTCTGTTGCTATTGTTCCAAGAATACAAATTCTATATCAAATGATTAGAAATAATGATTTTGATGATCTGAGACTTCATATGTGTATGATTTTGATGTCTGATTATCATAGGAAAATTAAATCATATTTGTGTTGAGTTCTTGATAGATGCTATAATTATTAGGTAAAGGACACAACCCTTTCAAGTAAACAGGCTTCGGGTATGTAATGCACAATTTTAATATTCTTTGAAGTCCCCAAGGTTTTATGTGACCCATGAACCTGCATTATTATTTCTAAGATTTGTGCTTCCTTGTAGTATTTATTACTCTGTATTTGAATGAAATTGATGGTGTGGGATGGTCTTATGTGAAATTCCTTGTTCTTTAGCGGTCGTGGCCTATTTTTGTGTTGTGTTCTTATGAATTGCTTGCTTCTTTCTGTGCATGTACCAACCTTTTTGGCTTGTGAGTGATTGACTTTCTCATGCTTATCACTTTTGGTCTTCTGAGGCTGTTTTGTACTAAATGCATATAGATGATTACCATAGTGCAGTAATCTTGTAAGTTTTTAGTTATGCTGTTTAATGCTGTATCAATGAGGCAGGCCTTTAGTTTAAAGGATTAGCAATTTAGTTATTGTGGACTCACCAGCCATTACCATGCCTCAGAGGACTCAAATTTTCTTTCTTTTACTTCTTCATGCATTTCAGGAGATACTCTTGGTTCATTCATATATGTTCCATGTGAAGTGATGAAGCAGCGCATGCAAGTTCAAGGCACAAAAACATCTTGGAGTTCTATGTTTACGAAAGACAACATCCCTGTGAAATCTAGTTTTCAAATATATGGTTATTACACAGGAATATTTCATGCTGGCAGCTCAATTTGGAAGGAGCAGGGGTTAAGGGGACTGTATGCTGGGTAAATTTCAGAAGAATCCCACTGCATTTTTTGGACAGTGTGATGTGTGATAGATCAATTTTACACGGTTTAATGAACATGTGACGGTGTGGTGGTGGAAGGCTGCATATTCTGTCTTTTGTTGCTTAATGCTGTACAACTGATTGCTTATGAAATTAGATCTTACTAGAACTTCTGAGTAAATTCTATTTATCTGCTGTGTTTTATGCAAATAAACATGTTTTACACTAAATTGCATCCCCAATTTACCACTCATCTTTTCAGCAGGTATAGGCCCTGACAAAAATGTGCTGAAGGATTATGGGTCTGCTTGGAGGTTACGTCCTGGTTGAATGTAACCTTCTGTTTTGGTTGCTTTTGCAGATACTGGTCTACACTTGCAAGGGATGTGCCAGTTGCTGGTCTCATGGTATGTATTCTGTTTTTTGGTTTAATTCTTATTTTCTTAATTTGCTATCTTCCTAGAAGTCATGCATGATTTTCTTAGGAAAAAGTGATATGTTTGCAGATTGATCTAGGTTGATATGTTCTGGGGGTGGCGATGGAGAATTGATTGATTGAATCTTTTCTATTTGAGATGCATATAATAGAAGCTATATGTTTGTTTGACTTTCTGAAAACAGACATCGTATGCAGAAGCCCTAGTGTAGTATCTGCATCTGCTGCTCAAATATTAAAGGAACACTCAACATTTGGACAGTTCTTCGCCTGTGTTCTGATTTGGTGTTTGTATAGGCTCGCACAAAATTGTTGAAACTTTATATTTCTATATCCACTTTTATGTGTTGATTTACCAAAAGTTCATTTAAGGGTACCACTGGTTGTTGAATTTTGTAGGTTATGACTTATGAAGCCCTCAAAGATCTGACTGACTATGGAAAGCAAAGATGGATACCCAGATTAGATTGCTATTTTAATAGTTCTATCGAGGGACTTGTATTAGGAGGATTAGCTGGCGGTATGTATTTTGAATCTGCTTTATATTAAATGATATCATTCTAAATTTTCTGTGTCTGAGTGAGTGAGAAATATTGTCTGGACTCTGCTTTATAGTTCTCCAAAATTGTGCAGGTTTTAGTGCGTATCTCACCACTCCCCTGGATATCTTCAAAACAAGAATGCAAGTGCAGGAATCAACAGTAAGGTATCACTTTTTTTGTGAACTGTAAGGAGTGCATTTCTTGATGTTGAACTTGCCGTATCATAAGAAATGAGAGATACTCCTTTCATGCTTTGTTAAGATCTTTTGACTTGACTAACCTCAAAGTTCGATTTTTGCCAATATGCCAAGTAGAGTTCAATTTCCTGGGAATTAATTCTTTTGTCTAAACTCTAAAAGCTGGTCAATAGTTTCTGTTCCTTTTTGGATGATAGATGTGGCAATTATTTGTGTATTGAATCTTGTATTATTGTTGTGAACTCCTAGGTATAATGGCTGGTTGGATGCGGTTCACAAGATCTGGATGACTGAAGGTCTGAAGGGGATGTTTAGAGGAAGCATCCCCAGAATCACGTGGTATATCCCAGCCTCTGCTCTCACCTTCATGGCTGTGGAATTTCTGAGAGATCAATTCAATGAAAGATTAGAAATTGAAAATACACATGTTATAAGCCTGACCGTACATAAAAAAGGATCTATACAAAAGGTGGCATAAAGACAAATTGGAACCTTTTTCCCAACTAGAAATCTTTGATAAGACTAGCTGGTAAAGTCAGCAATGACATCATTAAACACAGTCTGCTTAGATAGAGAATAGGGCCTGATTCATTACAGAAATTAGTTAGATAGTTTTGAAGATCTGAAATCTTCTTTTCTTTTAGTGTTTCAATAGAAGTTCATTGCCTGTAATGTTCCATACAGAAATGAGTCATTATCGGTAATGACTAACTTCCTATTAAATGCTTCTTTTTTTTTTTTTTTCACTCTCGGCTAAAACAAATAACTTTATAAGACTGATTTCCTTTGAGAGAATAAAGATTTACTGTCGTTTTTTTATTTTTTATATTACTGGAATTGGTCTAGAGAATAATTGAGATGAAGCGGGATAAAACACTGATAACGCGGTTCGAGGAGCAACTCTGATACGGGAAAAACCGGTTCACATGAGAAGGTTTTATGGGGAAGCCAATCGCAATTTAGTGACCAAAATGTGTCGAACCCGGGACCAAACATGGTCCTGAGCTGTGTAGCTGCCACTGCAGCATTGCTCATGCTTTTATACTGCCCTTCTTTCATTCTTTTATTTATTTATTTTTTCAAATACTAATAAACAATAAAAGGCCTCATGGCCGGTACATTGGTCGCCCATCGGGTGGTTATCAAAGTGGTGCTTCTGAATGGGATTCAGGCCGCGCTGGTTACAGTGATGCTTCTAACACAGGCAGTACTCAAAGGGAAGGTTTGATGTCACACAAGCAATCTATTCAGGAGCCCGAGGATGATATACTACCGGCTGAAGCTGAACGCAGATATCAAGAATACAAGTCAGGGTATATTTCAACCCAGAAGAGAGTGTTTTTTTGATGCTCATAAAGATGAGGAATGGTTGAGAGATAAATGTCATCCTACAAACTTGCTTGCTGTCATTGAAAGGAATGAACTTGCACGAAAGGTTGCAAAGGACTTTTTGCTAGATTTGCAGAGGGGAACATTGGACTTAGATCCTAATGCCAATTCTTCATCTTCAAATAAATCTGGACAGACTAGTGATCCGAATTCCGATGAAGAAGCAGACGCCCAGTGGCAAAAGAAGAAGGCACGGTCGAGGACCTGCTAAAGAAACTGATCTTATTGCAGCTGCTCCTAAGGCGCATCCAATCAGTTCGGGACCCAGAAAAATCCAAATTGATGTTGAGCAAGCACAGGCCTCAAAATATTGAAGTTACTAGCTTATCCGATCTTATTCTCCTGGTTAATTTGATAATTGGGAAACGCTTGGTATGTCAAAATATTGGAAGCGGCTAATTTCTACTCTTTGCATGTCAGATCATTTAAGCTGGGTATCACGTGCATGGGTTGTATGGTGTATTATATCCGTATTACTTGGTGTATTATATCCATATTACTTGATATGTAAAGAATATATGTAGAGCATGGATAAGACGCATAAGAAAGTTCATTTCTCTTGTGATGATGATAAATCTAACGGGATCCGACTCGACTTCTATCTCAAATCCAGAGAAGATCCCGTGAAAACTGAGATTTTTCTTATTAAAATCTGGATTTACTGAAAATCCGACAAAATAATTATCATAATTCTGATAATTATTTTGATCAAAATATAAATTGAACAAATCTAAAATTTTTAAATTTCTTATATTGGACCTATAGACTGAATATATAAAATATTTATAAAATATCTGTAAAATAATGATTCATTTCCAAAACTAATTTTGAAAATACATTTATGAAATCTAGTAAATAAAGAAATAATATATACAAATGTAACTATTTATTATCATGTGGCCTTTGTCATAATATGCAATAATTTATACGAATCTGTGTCGAATACGAGGAAAAATAAATCTATAAAAAAGTGAGCGCTAACACCTAATGAATAGATATAACTTTTCTAAAACATTTCTAAATAAAATATAATATATTTTTGATAATAATTAATAATTCTCATTTAAAAATAAAACTATAATTATGTATAAATCATCATTATATCTCTAATAAAAATATATTTTGAAACTATTATTTATATAAAATTCCTCTAAAAACTAAGAAATCATTTTGTATCTGTAAACCTTTTTTGGAATCTCTGTAAATCTCGTGTTCTGTAAATCTCTTTTTATATTGATTTAACTCAAAATATAATATCTGTAATATGAGAATTTATACTAATTAATACTTAGGGAAATCTGTCATACGTGGTAGAAATACTCAATACACAAACAGAGCGAGAGATGACATTTGTCATACACGTGCTGGGCGACTCAATGACTTTCAAATATCTATCATACATATGTTGGGTGATTTTCTTAGACTTACACTCGTGAGGTCAACTTGACTGTTAAAGGGGAGAGTACAATCTTGGTGTTCTGAAAATATATTTATTTTTCTTTCATTTGTCAAATCATAAAATCATATTATTTAAAACATTCTAAAAATTTTCTAATAATAACTCAAATTGAAAACATAAAATACTTACTGGAATTTTGATAAGTATATATATATATCTATATATATATATATATATACGAATTCGTAACAAACTTTTATTTCAATCGTAAAACTTAATTTATAATCTATAAAATCAATTAACTCAATAAATCATTTACTTGAAACAAATAATAAAATCCGAAATATAAATAAACATATCTCAATCAATTTAATTAAAATAAAACTATCTACTTACATAACTTTTTTATTCAAATTTGGATCTAAAAGAGATTCCCATCTGATTTCTCATTATTCTGGATTCACCCTAAAATCACATACAACTCAATTTAAAACTCATAGAGTAATTAACTAATTTTCTAGAATTCAAATCTCATTAAAATAGAAAAATCACTTATCCGGATAAAGCGGACATCCAAATATTTTGTTCACCCATTTGAATTATCCTTATCATTCCTTTTTTTTTCTCCTTCCTTGTTTATGGTTTGCTTCTTCCTCCTTTTTTTTTTTATTTTTTATTTTTTTGCTTTTGCTATGTGATGTCGGTTGAGTGTGTGTGTGAAATGTACTTTTAAATTGAAAAACATATATATATATATATATGTCGACGTTGAAAATTAGTCAACGAGATTCGTTTTAACCCAAACTGCAATTTATATTGAGAATGGTTTAGTAAACATGGGAAAAGTAAGAGAGAGGGTTAAGGAAGAACACTAGACCAAAGATTTTGAAAGTGGTTCAGCCCAATTTTTACCTACGTCCACTTGTGTTTTTTACTATTCTTTTGCAGAGTAATGGTACTCTTAGAAGTTATTGTTCTGTTTGTATAATAAAAATCCTTTCTTCTTTATAGGGTGGAGAGGTGTTACAGTAATGTGTAATTATTCAAAGTGTAATGATGGATTACATTTAATGCGACTGACATGTGTCAGGTCAATTGGGTCAAAGTATACATTAGGCGGCTAATCAACGGCGGATTAGATAAAACTTTCGTAATTCATATTGTAATTATTGAAGGGATCGACGTGGGCGGCATGTCTTGCTGACTTTTGTTCTAACAGTTTTGACAATGCCTTATCTGTTTCAGGCGAGCTGGATTAGTTGAGAGCTCGTCTGAGTGAACTGGAATATCTGAAGTTTGACTAAATTTTATCTCTGTAAACTGGCCATGTATTTTGATTATGCAATCTAGCAATCTGTATGTCTGATGATCGACGTGATAGATAAGCAAAATAATAGGTCTGCTGTATTGCGGATGAGCTGGGTAGAGGGTGAGTTAGATCCTACTGTATTCAATATAAATGGTATAGCTAATGAACTGTATTTTTGGACGGTTTGTGCGTATGTTGAACTGACTTCTTCAACGGGCTATACACTTGACTTCTGAGCGGGCTACATAGCCGATGAACTGAATTGTCAGATTAATTGTCTTTCTAATATGTTATTTGATGGGCTGGATATCGCAGCGAATTGGATGTTGGACAAGCCGAATGTTATATTTCTGACGAGATGGATAGTTAATACGTTGATTCTTTAGCGGATTATGCCTTAGCCAAATAAGCGGTCATTTCTTCTTGGAGGGTCTTAGGCTTTGAACTGTTTTAGGCTTTCAACGATATTTTTGGGCTTTTATCAGCCATTAGAAGTGGCCTAAAAATACTCATAATAATATATACACACACACATACACACCAAATCATATGGCTGAATACCACCCCACTTCTTCAATCATTCAACTTTTTTTTCCTCTTTGACTTTTCTACTCTTATCTTTCCTTGTTCTTATCCTACTTTATTTCATTTGTTTGATTTTTTTTTTTCATGTATCGATCCCACCGTTCATTTCTTTTAGGTTATTGCTTTGTCTTTTATCTCATGCACTTGATAACCATTCAACCTTTGTTTTTTATGAAGTTATCAAAATTCAA
Source organism: Dimocarpus longan (assembly GCA_022984855.1). Taxonomy (NCBI): domain Eukaryota; kingdom Viridiplantae; phylum Streptophyta; class Magnoliopsida; order Sapindales; family Sapindaceae; genus Dimocarpus; species Dimocarpus longan. The sequence continues at coordinate 20,079,313 of CM041024.1, forward strand.
CTTCTTGTTTGCTTCATGGTTCAATCCTACACACCTCTCTCTATTTGATTTTAGGATTTTATCTTTTTTTTTTTTGTCTCATAAGTTTATTTATAAAAATTGTCATACTTCTCATTTCCTTTCTTTGTTAGCCGAATTGCACCATTTTTTTATAGCTATATATATATTTTTTCTTTTTAACCCTAAAGAGTGCATTTAGTGAAAAGAAAATAGAGTACACTAATTCCAAATTTTGACTCACTTAAATTTTGGGTTTTATACTAATTAATTGGGTTATGTCGACGTTGGGAATTAGCCGACGGGATTCTTTTGGCCCAAACTGCAAGTTATGTTGAGAATGAGTTGATAACAATGAAAGAAGTGGAAGAGAGGGTTAAGGAAGAACACTAGACAGGAAAATTTTTAGAGTGGTTCAGCCAAAATTTTTGCCTACGTCCACTATAGTTTCATTATATCTGCAGAGTAAGTGTACTCTTCAGAGGTTGTTGTGTTATTTGTACAATGAAAATTCTCTTCTATTTATAGGGTGAAGAGATGCTACAGTAATATTGATTGGGCTAAAATTATACACGATTATATATTCTTAACCTATACTATTGTGATGAAAACCCGAGTAAAATAGGGGTGTTCTGATATTTTCTCAGTGTTTTGTGTAGAAATTGAATGCAGAGACTGAACTGTAAATTTTATAAATTTTTGGGATAAAAGTATAATTTTTAAAAGTTTAGGGGTAAAAGTGTAATTTCCAAAAATTAAGGGGCCTTTTATAATTATCCCGCAAGCCATAGCTGCTGGCTGATTTCCAGCAGCCCACACCAGTAGCTAGGTGCGGGAAGCATACGCAGGCCTGTGGCCTACGGCTATGGGCTGCGTCCAGTGTTTTTTCTCGTTTTACGCGTAAACCACGTGCAGACCAATGTGAAGCGATCCAAACGTGCGCTGCAAAATTTCCTTACATATTTCACGCGTGGAGAATCACCAAGAATTTCTCAATTAATTTGTGGAAGATAATTTAGGCAATGGATCAAAGTTTTGAAGGAAATTCAAGCGGTCTTGCGGAGGATTTTTTTTAATTTGGTAAGCAGTCAAAGCAGTGATTCGGGTGGTCTGTACATGGTATCGACAAAGAACAATTTGGAGGATTTTTGGAAGAAAACTTGCATTGGCAATTGATAGAGAATCAAGAATGAAAAGGGAAGTCAACTGATGCATTAAAAATTTTGCCCTTCTTATATAAATTGATATTGTTGAGCAACAGAGAGGGAGGTTGGCAGACGACAGAGAAAAAGTTTAGGGTTTTTTTTTTTTCTTTGATCGTTTTCTTTTGGAACGACAGCAGGTGAGGTCTTTGGAGTGTCGGCTGAGTGGAGTTTTCTGGGAGAAGTCTTTCTAGTCTCTCGTTTGGACGACAACAGAGAGGGTTGCACAGGAGTGAAGTTTCAAGCCTATCTCAACATCGTCAGAAGTGGGTGTGCTCCAAATCCGGAGTCAGTTTATTCAAGCTTCAGAGAACGAGACATCTCAGATAACAACACAGTGACTATTTCATCTTTTTATTATTTGTTTTAATGTTGATTGTTGTTAATTCAATTTTAGACGCTATGTTAATCAATTTCATGTCGAACTAATTTTATTTTCTAAGGCTACAATGTAGCCGATTTATCTCATCACCTATTCAATGAGTTTTTGAATTAATAGATGATTGTTTTCTTTTATATTGTATTCTATTCTATTGGATATTAATGCTGTCAATCAAATAAGGCCTGTTAATTGACAGATCTGGTGACTATGATGCGCTTGACAAAGGTATCATGTGTTCGACGACAATAGAATAGCATAATCTGTGTAGGATAGACATATACTTATAGGATTGTGTAATCATTTATGGGTAATTAAAACTTAATGAGTTCAGATTAATTTAATCTATATAGACATATAATAGATTAATTATTCTGGATAATATTATTTGACCGATCGAAAGAGGTTGGTAATTAATTTAGATTTTTACCCGATTAAATACAAAATAAAAGTAATTATGTTTGTGAGAATAAAATGAGAATAGGTTGATGAAATAAAAAAGTGAAATTGTGCCTTAGATCTATAAATCTGCTGTTAGTTCTGTTATTTAATCTGATTGTGTATTTAATTTTTATTTTTTTTAGTTATTTATTTTTCTTGTTTTATTATATTGCCATTCACCTTTAATTGAGTTTTAATAGTTTGAATAAAATTGTTTCAATCAATTTTGGTAGTTGATATATAAAATTTAGCAATTGTCCCTGTGGGAACGACCTTGATTTGCCATTATATTACATTGTGACTGTGTATACTTGCACGCGACCTATTGTAATTAATGCATTAGGAATTTACCCATCAAATATGCAATTATTCAACTTGTAATGATGAATTACATTTAATATTTGTGTTTAATGCGGCTGACATGTGTCAGGTCAAGTAGGTTAAAGTCTGCATTAGGTGGCATCAGAAGGCTAATCAATGCGGATTAGGTAAGATTGCTGTAATGTATGCTGTAATTGTTGACGGAAATGACGTGGGCGGCACGGAACAACGTGGGTGGCACGCCTTGCTGACTTTCATTCTGATAATTCTGACAAGATCTGATCTGTTTCAGGCGAGCTGGATTAGTCAAGAGCTCGTATGAGCGAACTGGAATTCATGATTTTGTCTCTATAAATTGATCCTGTATTGTGGCTCTATGATCCGACGATCTCCTTATCTGATGAGCGGCGTGATAGATAAGCAGAGTAATAGGTCTGCAGTATCGTTGATGATCCGGATAGAGGATGAGCTGAATTTTTCTGTATTCGGGTAGCTTGTAGAGTTGTATTTTTAGATGGTCAGCGTGTGTGCTGAACTGATCTTTTCAACGGACTATATATTTGGCCCTTGAGCAGACTATAGGGCTGTTGAACTGAACCGCCTTGGTTAACTAGCTTACTGATATGATGTTTGATGGATTGGGCATCTTAGTGAACTGGGTGTTGGATAAACAGAATTCTGTATTGAGAGGGATGGCTAATTTGTTGAATCCTCAACGAGCTATGCCTTAGCCAAAATAAGCGATCATTTTTTTCTTGAATGGTTTTGGGCTTTGAACTGTTTTGGGCCTTTAATCAGAATCTTTGGGCTTTTATCAACCATTTTAAAGGTGGCCCAAAAATACCCATAACACCAACCCCCCCCCCCCCAAGTTTTCAGTTCGTTTTGCAAGCTAGAAACTGATAGACTGTTGGTAAAAGCTAAGGACATCTGATACGGTGATTGGTTTTGGAGGGAACAATTACTTTATCTGTTCAAATTTCAAACTGTCTTGGAACACGTGGCAGGCATGTTGGCTGTCGTGCAGGGTGTGTTTCTCTTGGGTGCATTAATTGCACGTCTTTCAACTGACGGCGCATGATGACCATATCTCTTGAATCGTACTGTACCGTTAGATCTAAGGCGGTTGAAGAGCCACTAGATCTAACGGTTGGGGTTTTAATCACGCACCCCTATATAAGGCAGATTTCTTATCATTTTCAACTTCCTTTTGTCATTTTCAATCGTTTCGTCTTCCGTTCGTCTTCAACCTTTGCTTCATATTTTCTTCCAGCATGGCGTATCAGAGTTTGTGGATCAGCACTCCGATTATAGTCTTGCTTCCATCTTGCTTCAAAGTAAGCTTTTCACACTTTTCTTGTCTTTTGGCTTTCGTTTCTGATTTATTTGCATGATTCATTTTCTGGCTTGATCTCTTGCAATGTTCTTCATGTGTTTCCTTTTCTGAAACTTTGTTATAACGCTTAAGTTTCCGCTACCTTGATCTTGTTTACTGGGTTTTGCACATGTTTTTGTTGTTTGTGGTACTGAACAAGTGAACTATAGGCTGAAACTTACCTAGGCCGTTAGCTCGTTCTAGCAGTAGGTTGACCTTTTCATCAATATAGTGCTCTGTGTCGTGCTTGTGACCTGTAGACTTAGAAAATTTATTAGGAATATAAGTGTAGGTAGGGACGATCTGTAGTTGGATACCTAATTATTCCCTATTTATGTGTAGATGTCTTCAGGTCGCACTCGCCGAGAGCACAGAGTAAATGATGTTCCCAGCGCTAGCTCTAGTATGGAAGGTAGTGATGTGGGAATAGCCTGCAAGATCGAAGGGGCAACTTTTAGTAGTGGGGACGCCGTTGAGGAATTCGTAGCTCAAATGGATATAACGACAGTACAGCCTCCTGACAGGACTGCTCATGATGTATTCACACACCATCCTTCGAGTCTAGAATTAGACGAGTTGGGTGGCATAACTTTAGAGTATCGTCTTCTGAAGGGATGTCGTATCATGCTCCCATCTCCTTCTGATCATGCGGCCTTCCCTCCTCATGGTTATGTTGCCATGAGTATTCTTCATATGAGACATGGGCTCAGACTCCCGGTCCTCGGATATCTCGTCGATTTTCTGAATCGGCTAAGACTCAGCTCGTTCCAGTTGACTCCGAACTCATATGCCCAGCTTACTTCGCTGGCGTTAGTTTTCCTTAAAAATGGACTGGAAGCCCCCAATCCACGCATCTTATCCCATCTGTACAACATAAAGGGAGTTGGTAGCCTGAAGGGAGGACCTCGCTAGGGGAAATATTATTTAATAGCCCGTAAGTCAGATTTCAAGGCCCTTTTGCCGAAGGGACAGACAAAGGGCAAATCTAATGTAGGAGATTACAAGTCAACATAGTTCTATATCTCATGCTCTTCCCTCACACCTCTTTATTATCGTAGCTTTGTTTTGACTACAGGTAGTTATAGGATGGCTTTTTGTGAGCTATATAATCTTTAGTTTTTTCTCTTTTAATACTTTTTTTTTTTTCGTTTTTATGTAGACGGAAGCAAATGAGATATAACAACAGAAGAGAGGACTCACCTTAGGACCCTTGCGGATTCCGAAGAGGGGAGCTCAGCACAAGTGTTTGACGATAATCTTCTTTCACAGTTCCAGCTCGTGCCAGCACAAGATAGCGAGTTGATAAATAGCAAGAAAGATATTGGCATTCGAGGACATCGCGAGCTCGTCTCCGTTCTTCAAGCTGCTAGAGGAATTATTGATTCAGACCCCTTAAATGTTCCATTGATTGCAAAGATTTCTCTGGCACAGTGTCCTAAACGCCACACTGCTCAATCAACTATTACTCCTGCGACCTCAGCTTCTACAGAGGCGACTATGTCTGAATAAGCTGCGGTGTTTACAAAGCCCCAGCCCCCTGTTTCTCAACCAATCGAGGTCGAGAGTGATCAAGAGCAGGCCGCCAAGAGAATAGCTACAGGGGGTGTCCTTCAATTGGAGGGGTCCCCACAGATCAGGTCCCAACTGAAAGGACGACCACGGGTGGTGCTCCTGCCGCGTTGCGTAAAGGCACAAAAAGAAAAACAGTGGCGAAGCGATCTCGGGATGAAAAGGGGAAACAACCTGCGACCTCGGAGATGAGTCAAAGATCAGAGTCCGAGGGTGAGTTTAAGCGTATTCTTGGATCGCTCTATCTTGAAGGAATGCTGGACATTCTGTCAGAGTTTCTTGGAGATCATGCCAATGAGATGGACAAAGATGAGCTGACTGACCATGATCTGTTCTTCTGGTCCCTCTGTCACTCCGTCATGGTATGTTTAGATACTTAGTCATTTTTCACATGTTTTCTTGCTTTCGATTCTAACTTATTATTTTGTAGACTTCCATGGGGATCGGGAAGCAAATACAAGAGGCACTTATTCTGAGAGAAGAAAATGAGCGTCTCCAATCTGAACTTCAGAAGTCCGAGGTTGAGAAAGCAAAGCTAAAAATGGAGAGGGACCAAGCGAGGGGCGAGCTGACCTTCATGTCTCAAGAAGTTTCCAGAGCCAAGATAGCAGAATCCATGCTGGACACCCAGCTGAGGATTGCTCGAGCTGTTCAGAATGAAATTGAAGAGGCTTTAGCTCGCCAGGAAGATGAGTATAGATCATCGAGGTCGCTGCTTACTGCTCAGCTTCTTAATGCTGAAGAAGAGCGGGATAAGGTGAAACATGACTTGGAAGCGGTTATTCAACAAGCGGAGGCCGTTGAGAAAAATGTTGAAGAGCTCAAGGAGGAAATGGTCAAGGTCAAAGAGAAAGCAATAGAAGAGATAGCAGGTAACTTCCTCTGGACCCTTTTGAGAAATCATCCTGAGATAGACTTCATTTGCTTTGGTGAGGGAGGCCTTGCTGAGGTGGAAAGGTTTAAGGAGGAAGCTGTTTTGAATGCTGGAGCTGCTACTGAAGTTCCTCAGGCCTCTACCTCAAAGACCGTTCAAGCTGATGCCCCACCAGAGGCAATCCTGCATGATGTAGCTGCTGGACCATCAACTTCGCATGGAGGGAGCAAATAGAAGAGTGTCACCGAGCTGACACATAGAAAAATTTTTATTTATTTGTATTGTTTTCTTCCCCCCTTCTGTAATAGACGATTGGACCTCGTTTTGAGGCTATTTTTTATTCCAATATAAGTTTGTTGGCTTGTCTATTTATGTTTCCTGCAAAAATAACTACTAAAACACTTAAGTATTTGCAATCGAAATATATTGTGAGCCAGTTGTTGAGTTGCTTTGTTTCAGCAAATATTTCGCAGAATGATCTGCATTGTGAACAATAATTTCAATTAGCAATTGAATGATGATGCTTTTGTAAAGATAGATATTGATCACTCGTGCTCAGAAGGTAAAAACCCAAGTTGATACAACTAACTGCGCTAGCAAGGTCGAAACCTGAGCCTCTACAGCTAGTTATGCTCAAAGGGTAAGAACCTGAGCTATACGGCAAGATAAATTTTCTAAGGTACGCTTCAAGGGTTAAGATCCGAGTTGCATTCGCAAGGTAAAACCTTAGCTTCTATAGTAGGCTGCGCTCATAGGGCGTACCCAAGCATTTACAGCATTTATAGCGAGTTATGAACGTTAGGACCTTAGCTCGTTCAAAGGTTGAAACCTGAGCTGATACAGCGAGCTGAGCTCGAAAAGTGTACCTGAGCATTTACAGCGAGCTGTGCTTAAAAGGTTAAAAGTTGCTTTTGAATTTATCGATTCTCTTAGACTATACTCATAAAGTTTTGACCCGAATATTTATAGCCAGAGTTAGGGAGCTTGTTACCTCGACTGCGCTCACAAGGTCGAAGCTTGAGCATCTACAGCACATTTCATCATCTTAGGGTATTTAAACCAGACTAAGAAAACCTTCTGCTGATGTGTCACGTCTGAAGCATGAAGTATTTGGAATAATCGCTGGCGGGGTAGATCTGTTAATGAGCTGCGGCTAGGTACATGAGCTCTTGATCTCACGGACCCTGTCCCTTTATAGGACAGTCGTGGGATCAGCCTCTTATCCTTTTGGGATGATTACACGTTGGATTCTGCAGTTCATTCCCTGCATCTTATAGCTTTGTTTTCAAGAAACATTGAATCAATTTATATCAGTAAGTTTGGTGGGAACTCTGGAACTTGTATTATATACATAATTTTACAGAAATTACAAGTTGAAAGATAGAGAGCATTATCTATAATAAGGCCTGAGGTGGACCGCATTCCAAGCCCTGAGAAGTGTTACTCCGCTCATATTTGTTAAATGGTATACTCCATTCCCAAGATTTTTCTGGACGATGTAGGGTCCTTCCCAATTGGGTCCTAAAGTGCCATCACTGGGATTTCGAGCTCCGAGCAGAATCTATCGTAACACCAGGTCGCCTGATCGGAATTTACGAACTTGGACTCTTTTGTTATAGTATCTAGTCACCCTTTGTTGATAGACAGCTACTTTTAAGCGAGCTGCGTCTCTGGTTTCTTCGAGGAGATCCAAGTCAGTTTTCAATAATTGGTCATTTACCTCGGGATTAAAACTTGCTCTTCGTTGGCTGGTTACTTCGAACTCCACAGGGATCATAGCTTCGAATCCGTAGACCATTGAGAAAGGAGTTTCTCCAGTAATGCTTCGAGCTGTTGTTCTGTAGGCCCATAGTACCTTTTGCAGCTCGTCTACCCATGCTCTTTTCCTGGCTTCAGGATATGTTTAATAATTTTGTTGATGGCTTCGACTTGGCCATTAGCTTGTGGATGATCTACCGTTGAGAAGCTTTTTGTAATACCTAGGTCGCTGCAGAATTCGAGAAACTATTCACTCATGAATTGGGTTCCATTGTTCGTGACGAGCTGTTGAGGAACTCCAATCTACAAATGATGTGATCCCATATGAATTTTATCACCTTCCTTGTAGAAATTTCGACAAGTTCCTTTGCTTCTGCCTACTTTGTGAAATAATCTACTGTGATAATGGCATACTTGCATCTGTTCCGACCTGTCGGGAGAGGTTTTATCAGATCCATACCCCAAATAGCAAAGGGCTATGGACTAATCATCTGTTGCAGGTAGACTGGCGAAGCTCGCGAGATCTTAGAGAATCTTTGACATTTATCACATTTTTTCACCAGGTTGATGGCGTCCTGCTTCATGGTCGACCAGTAGCAACCTGGCGTAATGCCTTCTGGGCCAGAGATAGCCCTCCAACATGGTTGTCACAATGGCCCTCATGGATGTCCTTTAGTATGGAGGTGCAATCTAGTTCATCGATAAATCACAAAAAAGGGGCTGAGAAGCCTTTCTTATAGAGTTTGTTATCCAAAATGCAATATCTGGCAGCTCGCGTTTGTAGACGACTGGCTTCCAACTTATCATTTGGCAGTTTTCCTTTCTGTAAATAATCAACCAAAGGGTTCATCCATGAGTCTTTTGCCAAGTTTAGGAGCATTGTTTTTTCAATAGGTTCAGTACTCGACTTGGGCAAGATTTCGACTGGTATGTCTCCAGCGAACTCTGTGTCCTGAGCTATCGCCAAGCGAGCTAGAGCATCTGCATGGGAATTCTGAGCTCGCGGTATTTGATTTATTTCATACTTCTCAAAGGTTTTTAACAACTCTTGGACTTTCTGAAGGTAGATTGCCATTCTTGCCCCTTTAGCTTCATATTCTCCTTTAATTTGACATACCATGAGTTAGGAGTCACTGAAGATTCTGAGCCATTCAGCATGTATTTTCTTAGCTAATCGGAGCCCTGCTATCCAAGCTTCATACTCTGCTTCATTATTTGTAGCGCAGAATCCGAACTTGAAAGCATAGAGAATTTTGTGCCTTTTTGGACTGATCAATAATACTCATGCTCCAGCCTTTTGTTCGTTGGAAGATCCATCAACAAATAACTCCCAGAATGGACCCTCCGAAGATTCTGCTGCTTCATCTATGGGTCCCGTAAATTCTGCAATGAAGTCGGCTAGTGCTTGCCCCTTAATTGCCATCTTTGGCTTGAACTTAATGTTGAACTGAGCGAGCTCTTTTGCCCATTTCAGGAGACGTCCTGAGGTATCGGGTTTCTGAAGGATGAGTTTAAGAGCGTACTTGGTTCGTACCTCAATTTTGTGCGCTTGGAAGTAAGGGCATAATTTTTAGGATGCTACCACTAGACAATAAGCAAGCTTCTCGATCGGGGTGTACCTAGTCTCTACGTCAACCAATTTCTTACTGATGTAGTAGATTGGAGACTGAGCTCCGTTTCCTTATTCTCGTACCAGGGCAGTGCTTAAGGCATGCTGAGATACTCCGAGATAGATTGTTAGAGTTTCTCCTTCCGTCGGTTTCGATAGGAGTGGAGTTTGCCCAATATACTCCTTCAGCTGCTGAAACGCGACATCGCATTCTTTTGTCCATTCAAAGTTTTTTGCTTTCTTCAAGACTTCAAAGAATGGGGCACATTTATCCGAGGCTTTTGAAACAAATCTGCTGAGGGCGGCGACCTGGTCGTTGAGGCTTTGTACTTCTTTTGGTTTTATAGGCGATCTCATGTCGAGCAGAGCTTTTATCTTCTCTGGGTTAGCCTCGATTCCTCTGTTGTTTACCATGAATCCCAAGAATTTCCCTGAGGCTACGCCGAATGTGCATTTAAGGGGGTTGAGTTTCATCTGATATCTTATCAAGATTTGGAACATTCCCTCAAGGTCGCTCGCGTGGTCAGCTGTGCTTTCGCTCACGTGGTCAGCTGCTTTCGCTCACATGGTCAACTGCTTTCCTTGACTTTACCAACCATGTCATCCACATAGACCTCCATCGTCTTCCCTATTTGGTCTTTAAACATCATGTTCACTAGCCTTTGGTAGGTTATCCCAGTGTTCTTTAAATCGAAAGGCATAATAGTATAGGCTGCGATCTGTGGTGAACGAGGTATGCTCCTCATCCTGTGGATTCATTGGAATCTGATTGTACCCTGAGTAAGCATCCATGAAGCTAAGGAGTTCATGCCTCGCTGTAGCATTTACGAGTTGATCAATTCAGGGCAGTGAGAAACTATCTTTGGGGCAAGCCTTGTTCAGGTCCATGAAGTATATGCAGGTTCTCCATTTTTCGTTCTTTTTTACGAGCATGGGATTGGCTACCCAGACCGGGTAATGAGCCTCACGAATAAATCCGTTTGTCAAGAGTTTGTCTACTTCATCTTTCAGGGCGTTATAGCGTTCTCTGGTCATCAATCTCCTCTTTTGGCAAACTGGTCTATGATAAGGATTTACATTCAACATGTGTGTCATTACTCCTGGATCAATCCCCACCATATCTTCGTGATTCCAAGTGAAAACATCCAGATTTGCTTTAAGAAACTCAGCTAGCTAGGTTTTTACTTCTGGAGCCAAGTTTTTGCCCAACTTGAGGCGTCTTTCAGGATCGACCTCACTAACTTGAATATTTTTCAGTTCTTTAACTGGTCCAGTAGTCTGGCTTGCATCTATCTCCCTGGGATTCAGGCGTGACTGACCCCAAAGATGCTGACTGTCTGTACCTCGTGCCTCGAGTCAATAGTCATCTTCTTTCCCTTTGCTCCCATGTTTACTGCGTCTTTATAGCAAAGATAGGCTAACTGTTGCTCGCCTCATACGCATCCGATTCCATTGGGAGTTGGGAATTTTAATGTAAGGGCTCTTGTGGAGGTGACCATTTCAAGGTCGTTCATTGCCGGCCTTCCTAGCACCACGTTGTAAGTGGAATGAGAGTCTATAATGAGGAAGTCCGCTATGACTGTTGAGTGTCGACCTGCGTCCCCAATAGTCAGAGGCAATCTAATTTGCCCAATAGAAATGACTGCATCACTAGTGATACCGTATAAAGGATCAAGGAAAGGATCTAGCTATTCATCTCCAATCCCCATTTGGTTATAGCACTTTTTATACATCAAGTTAACAGAGCTTTCTGTATCCAGCATTATTCTTCTGACCTCTACGTTTTCGATACAAGCTTAGATTATTATGGCGTCGTTATGGGGCCAATGAATCTCTCTGGCATCTTCCTCTGTAAACACTATCTCTTTTGATGTCACTCTTGCTTTTGTAGCAGATCCCCCTGCCTCATTTCGTCTAACGATCTGTACGTGAGCAAACTCACGTACGTAACGTTCTTGTGACTTGTTTGATGTACCTGCAATATGAGGGCCTCCGTGAATTGTAAGGATTGTTCTTACAACAGGTTCAAGATGAGGATCAGACGTTTGTTGGGTGTAGGCTGGCTGCTCTTGCGACCTCTGTTGAGATCATTGCTGTTGAGCGCCCTGTCCTGCAGGTCGAACTACATAGTCCCTCAGACAACCATTTCTAATCATCTCCTCAATGGCGTCTTTTAATGCCCAATAGTCAAAAGTGCTATGTCCCACCTTGTTATGGTAGGCACAAAATTTACTCCTGTCTCTACGTCTCTCAGGAGTTAGGATGGGAAGTGGCCTCCCGAAGTTTTTCCTGTTCTTTTCGATCGCATAGATCCTATATCTAGAGTCTGATAGGTCTGCATAGTTCTCGTAGTGACTTGAATAGGGAGGGCGCTCATGCATCTGGTCATTGCTTGATTTAGGCCCATTCCTGGCCTTCTTAGCAACCTGATTGCTATTTCTCTGGTTTCCATAGCTGCCTCTTTCGCTACTCATTTTCTTTACTTGATTGGAGCCGTTAGATTCCCTTTCTGGGTACTTGTTATCTTTGAGCCAAAAGCTTCTTCCCACCTGATTTCTTTCCATACTGGGTCATAAAATTTCCTTAAGTTTTTTACAGGGGATTTATAAATGTTCTCGTACAGCTTCCCGTCTTTCCTCAATCCTGCTGAGATGGTTGTTAGGATTCCTTCGTCAGTGGGATTTTCAACATTGGTTACTTCCCGTCTAAACCTATTGATGTAGTCTTTTGGCAGTTCGCCAGGACGCTGAAAAATTGTTGCAAGATGGCAAGGTGGCGCGAACTGCCTCCTTAGTGCTTTATATTGGTTCAGGAACTTTTGCTGACATTCTTCCTAACTGCTGATGTTGCGGGACGGGAGGTTTCTGAACCATGTTCGCTGAATATCCCTAAGTGTTGTTGGGAATACGTGACATTTTGCTAGCGAACTGGTGGTCTGAAGATCCATCTGGACGTTGAAGACGTCGAGATGGTCATAAGGATCGAAATTCCCCTTATATTGTGGGATATTAGGGACTTTGAATTTTGGGGGAAGTGGCTGCCTTTCGATTTCAGCTATGAATGGGGTTCTTTCACTATATTGACCACTGTGCTCCTGAGTTCCAAGTCGGTCTTCTAGTTGGCGGACTCTCTGAATGAGCTCCTTGAATATCTGATCCTGCGCTCCAGATCAATTGACAGAGGATTGTCTGCTCCTTCTACTATCCCTGTCCAATGAATTTCGATTTTGGATTTTGTGTCTCCTTCCTTGTTTGGGCTCAAGGGAGAGGCGTACAGGTGCATTCTCTTGGGGGAGCCTATTTTCTCTAAGCGGATCCCCATACTGGGGTTGTTGTTCATTTTCATTTCTCCGTCCTGGAATCCGCACATGTTCTTGGCTTACTTCCACTTGCCAACGCCTATCCTAACTTACTCTCACTTTTAATCCCGAGTGATGGGCTACATTTTCCTCACCGCGAGCTCGCTAGGCCCAAGCTTTGGAATGTACGTTTGAGGAGTTGATTGAGGCTTCTGGTGTTGGCACCTCCCTGACAGGTCTTTCATGTTCCGCTAGGATTTGGGCTGGTCCTTGAGCAGCCTAGACCTGTGTTAGCGTTCTTACTGCTCCACTAGTTATGTCATGATGTTTTCCAAGGCTTCCTGATGCCGTTGTAAAGTCTAGACAACGTTTTCTCCAGCGGCGTTAGGTACATGCTGGTAAGAAGGGAGTGGAGGTATACTTGGAGGGTTCCTAAGTACGGGAGGAGTTGAGGTTCCAGGCCCCAAGCTGGTCTGCTCTCTCGCGAACTGGACGCCTCTTTGTTGATTGGTATTATCGAGTTGGTCAGTGATTGCGTCCGAGCCAGCTGCCCCATCTGAACTTCTAGTGATCCGTCTTCAAACCATTGTGTATGATACACATATGATGAAATCAAAGGTACGCAAGTTGAAACCGTAAAAAGGGCCCTCCTTCTAGCGTCAAAATGTCGACGTTGAAAATTAGTCGACGAGATTCTTTTGGCCCAAACTGCAGTTTATGTTGAGAATGAGTTGATAACAATGAAAGAAGTGGAAGAGAGGGTTAAGGAAGAACACTAGACAGGGGAATTTTTAGAGTGGTTCGGCTCAAATTTTTGCCAACGTCCACTATAGTTTCACTATATCTGCAGAGTAAGTGTACTCTTCAGAGGTTGTTGTGTTGTTTGTACAATGAAAATTCTCTCCTATTTATAGGGTGGAGAGGTGCTACAGTAATGTGCAATTATTCAACTTGTAATGATGAATTATATTTAATATGTGCATTTAATGCGACTGACATGTGTCAGGTCAAGTAGGTTAAAGTTTGCATTAGGCGGCATTAGATGGCTAATCAACGCGGATTAGGTAAAACTGCCGTAATGTATGCTGTAATTGTTGACAGGAACGGCGTGGACGGCACAGAACAACGTGGGCGGCATGCCTTGCTGACTTTCATTCTGATAATTCTGACAAGATCTGATCTATTTCAGACGAGCTGGATTAGTCAAGAGCTCGTCTAAGCGAACTGGAATTCATGATTTTGTCTCTATAAATTGATCCAGTATTGTGGCTCTACGATCTGGCGATCTTCTTGTCTGATGAGCGGCGTGATAGATAAGTAGAGTAATAAGTCTGCAGTATCGTTGATGATCCGGATAGAGGATGAGCTGGATTCTTCTGTATTCAGATAGCTTGTAGAGCTGATGAGCTGTATTTTTAGATGGTTTGCGTGTGTGCTTAATTGATCTTTTCAACGGACTATATATTTGGCCCTTGAGCAGACTATAGAGCTGTTGAACTGAACCGCCTTGGTTAACTGGCTCACTGATATGATGTTTGATGGACTAGGCATCTTAGTGAACTGTTGGATAAACCGAATTCTGTATCGAGATGGATGGTTGATACATTGAATCCTCAACGAACTATGCTTTAGTCAATATAAGCGGTCATTTTTTCTTGGATGATTTTGAGCTTTGAACTGTTTTGGGCCTTCAATCAGAATCTTTGGGTTTTTACCAGCCATTTTAAAGGTGGCCTAAAAATATCCATTACAGGTTATTTTTTCATCACTCCAATTGGACCTTTTTAAATTGAAAGTTTTTAATTAAACCCCTTGATTTATTCATATAAACCTTATTTATACTTATTCAATGAAAAAAAATTATTCTATTAGAACTTATTAGATTCGAGCGTTACAAAATCTTTAAGGCTCTTTTTTATCATAGAAGTGAAGTTGTTATAAATTTTGAAGTTTAGCACCAAATTAATGAAAATAAGTTTTTCTTTTTCTTTTTTTTTTCTCTCTCTCTTTTAACTATTAATTTTTTTAAAAAAAAAAAAATTAACCAATTAATTCAATAAAAATAATAAATTAATTTATGGAAAAAAATAATAATTCATTTGTTAACTAACCGTTGCTTTGCAAACAAAGAATAGTGCTAAAAAATTTATTTTCATGGTTTGATAGTGTCCAATTTTTTTTTTTACCCTAATATCAATTAGATTACGGAATAACCCAAATAAAGGTAGAAAATGTCCTATATATAATGGAACTTGAACTCTAATCATATAGGTGAAATAGACATACATTAATTACCTCAATTATGAATAGATGTGTCATTTTCCATATTATATGATTTTATATTTATTTTAAAAATAATTAAGTTTGAGTAAAAGGGGTTACCTTAGTGGAGGAATCCCCACTTGACACGTTAGCTCGAGTGCTCACTAGAAGTAGGAATCCCCTCTTTTATCCTAGGAGTAGGTTTTTTTGAGCCTCTTGCTTAGCAAAAAAATCTATAGGTTTCGATAGATATATGATTAAGAAGTTATCGTAAATAAAGATAAATAATAATAATTAAGTTAATTTATAAGGATAATCCTATTTTTACTCCATAGTTTAACGTAATAATAGTTTAACGTAATAGTCGAAATCAACTACTAATTTAAAAAATAGTTAAGGACCTTTTATCGTTTGATTAAATAGATAAAATATTTTTATAGTTTAAAAAAATTCAAAAAACCCTTATAATTTAAAAAATATTCAGAAAATTCTTATTTTAAAATGTCTAAAAAGACCTCCATAGTCTTTCGATGGTTGTCAGGATCACGCGAGGGTAAAATAGAAGTTTTATAAACCATAAAGGATAAGCGATTACGTCAAGAGATTATCCCTAATTCATATAAGTTGTAAATTATATAAGTTAATTTAACTTATATATGTTGACTGAGTTTGTATAAACCTCTTGAGGTCTCTTGTAAAGGTAAAACTAATTGAATACCAAAAACGATACATTGTTTATTTCGAAAAAAAAAACAAACATTGTCGTTGTTGTAGAATCCCAGTTGCCCTAATTTTCAATAAAATGGCATCGGAGAAGCGATGCCACTACGAGGTGCTGGGCGTGTCCAAGGACTCTTCAGCCGACGAAATCCGAGCAGCCTACAAGAAGCTGGCTCTGCAGCGCCACCCTGACAAGCTCGTCCAATCCGGCTTATCTCAAGCCGACGCCACCGCTCTCTTCCAGGAGCTCCTCCAAGCTTACGAGGTCCTCTCCGACCCCAAAGAGCGCGCTTGGTACGACTCTCACCGCTCCCAAATCCTCTTCTCCGACGTCAACTCCTCCTCCTCCTCTTCCACCTTCTTCGTCCCCAATCTCTTCTCTTTCTTCTCCAACGCCGCCTTCTCCGGCTACTCCGACTCCGGTAAGGGCTTTTACAAGGTGTTTTCCGATGCTTTTGATAGGATTTATTCTGCCGAAATCGGTTTCGTTAAGAAATTAGGGTTAGGGTTGGATACGGTGCGTGAGGCCCCTCTCATGGGCAATTTGGAGAGTCCATATAGTCAGGTAACCGCTTTTTATAATTACTGGTTGGGGTTTTCTACGGTTATGGATTTTTGCTGGGTGGACCACTATGATGCGACGGGTGGGCCCAACCGCCGGACGAGGAGGTTCTTTGAGGAGGAGAATAAGAAGCTGAGGAAGAAGGCTAGGAGGGAGTATAATGAGACTGTTAGAGAGCTTGCTGGGTTTGTCAAGAAGAGGGACAAGAGGGTTATTGATATGTTGGTTAGGAAGAGTGAGGAGAGGGAGAAGAAGAGAGAGGAGGAGAGGGAGAGGAAGAAGAGGTTGGAGAGGGAGAGGTTGGAGCGGGCGAGTAGGTATGAGGAGCCTGAGTGGGCGAGGGTCAATGATGAGGATGATGCGGGTGATGATGGGATTGAGGAGGAAGGGAGTGAGGAGAAGAAGAGGGATGAGGAGTTTTATTGTGTGGCGTGTGGGAAGAAGTTTAAGAGTGAGAAGCAATGGAAGAATCACGAGCAGTCGAAGAAGCATAAGGAGAAGGTGGCGGAGTTGAGGGAGAGTTTTGTGGAGGAGGAGGAGGAGTGGGAGGGGTGTGAGGAAGTGGATGGTGAGGTCGTGGAGGAGTTGGGAGAGAGGGTTAAGGAGGGTTTGGAGATGGAGGAGGAGAGAGAGGTTGAAGATGGGGTTGGTGGATTGAGTGGTGAGGAGGAGGAGAATGATGTGTTTTTGGGTGTTGATGATGAGAATGAGTTGGATGGGGATGGGTTTGTAGATGAAGATGAGGATGAGGATGAGGAAATGAGTATGCTTAAAGCGATGGTGTCGGGGCATAAGAGTAGGAAGAAGGTAGATTTGAGGCAAAAGGATGAGGTCTTGCAAACTGAAGTACATGCTGAGAATGGGATTGATGATGGTGAGCCGATGGAATATGATAACCGCAAGAACACAAGAAGGAAAAACAAGAAAGAGAAGGGCAGAAAGAATACTGGAGAAACTACTAAGGGTGATAAGAATGGAACGAAGGATAAGGATGAGGAGGACGCTAATGGGCATGATGATTCCAATATGGAGGAGAAGCCGTCTTCCAATGCTTTTGTGCAAAATCAGACTAACGGTGTGAGGGATGATCAATCTGGAAAGAATATAAAGATTTCAAACCAACAAATTGGTGGAGAAGGAGCCATGAAAGATAAAAAAGCCAGATTGAAAAACTCATCTAAAGGAAAGAAAGCGAAGGTTAGTTCCTATGTTCCTTGATTTATCACGATTATGTCTTTAAATTAGAAATTTGATATTGCTTATTTATACCTACTGACATAGTGAATGTTTTGTGTATTGTTAACTTTCATATTTTATCCTTAGACTGTCAATGTGTTGTTTGATAATTGTTCTTTTAAATGGTTTAATAGAATCTTGCATCCTTACTTCTTTTGAGATGAATCTAACATCACCTAGCACAATTCAAGCAAGAGAACTCACCAAAATGTTAGTATGGTTCCTATAAAGGTTACTTTTCCATTTTAGCTTGTGAAGGTCTATCTGCTTTATCTAGGTGGAGAATTTAAAGTAGACATATTTATTCTGTTGAGATGTTAGTCGTTCTCCACTATATTGGTAATCTTGTCCTTGTAAATCTAATCGTCAAAAATGTGTTTAAATGCAGGCAATATCAAAAAATTCTGGCAATGTGTGTGAAAAATGTGGAGAAGAGTTTGAATCAAGGTGTGTCTATGTTTTATTTGCATGTGTTGTTTTACTGTTTAAATATATGCATTAGTGCCCTTTAATTTGATTCATAAAAGATCTTATTTGTGTCCTTTTATCATGGCAGGAATAGATTACATAAGCATTTGGGTGACACAGGTCATGCAACATTAAAGTCCCGATAAGGAATTGACCGTATACCACATAACAAGGGTATATTATTACAAGTAGCAATAATAATTTATTCAAGAAGAAGCCTGTATTTTATTTTATTTTCTCTCTTTCATTTTGTTATCATTTGTTATTGCAAAAGCAAATTGCAAGAAATAGTTAAAAAGAAATCGCAAGAACACTGCCCTGCCTCTTGGCAATTCAGATTCGAAGTATCTTCTGCTTCGACACAGTTTTTGTGTGTTTGAGAGTGAAGTATCTCTTGCGCCAAAACAAAAGTTTTGGGGAAGAAAAGGAAGTTAAATACAAAGTTTTGTTCTCTTGTAAATCAAGTTTTATTTGTTACTAAGTAGATAGACAATGTTGATTATTCGTTATCATACAATGTGGCCTATTTATTCTTTATGTTGTTATCATGCTCATAGAACATGAAAGAGAGCAGACAAAAGGGTACAAAAGTGGTGTTTGGACCTTTTTTTTTTGAATTTTTTATATTTGAAAATGTAAAACATTTTTTCGCCAGCTATAACTTAAAAGGTAAATTTTTTTATGGGTATTTAAATTTTTAGCACGTATAAAGTTTTGACTTGTGGAAGGAGCACCAATTTAATAACAGTAGGCTTTAAAGTATTTGAAGACAAAAATAACATTGTTAATTGTGATTTTGACCAACAAATCCTTTGTTTTAATCTTTCCTGTTTTCCTTTTCGATTCTTTTTCCCTCTGTTCTCTTTTTCAAAATTCTCTCTTTCACTTAGTAAACGACAGGTCCAATTTCAACAAAAAGAACCATAAAATCAAATGGGAATGATCAATAGAAATTAACATGAAAAACGAAAATTAGAGAGAAGCTGTTTTAATGAAGAAAAGAGAAGTTCCATGAAGACTTTTCATTTGGTCATGAGGAGGCAAATTTTGCCTTTATTGAAACCTAGTAAGTCTAGCCTCCTTCGGGAATCATAAAGTCTTAATGGTGGCAAACTTTGTCACCATCAAGATAAATTGTATTTCTTAAAAAATTTGCTCGTGTATTTTATAATATCTAGTTTTCGTATGATTTTGAGTTCTGTTCATATTATTATTATTATTATTTTATTTTCAAGTTTTGGAGAAAGAAAGAACAAGAATTCAATGATGAAACATGGTGTGAGAAAGAAAAGTTTATATACATATATATTTGAATAGTCTTTTTCTAGAAGTCTCTCTTATCTGCTAGAAAAAGAAAACTCTTTCATCTAATAGAGAGGGAGAACTTCGTAGAAGTTATTCTCTCGATTTGATCCGATTCCATTTTTGTTTTTAAGAAAACTCTCTTATCTAACAGGGAGGGAGAACTTCGTAGAAGTTGTTCTCTCGATATGATCCGATTCCATTTTTGTTTTTAAGAAAACTCTCTTATCTAACAGGGAGGGAGAACTTCGTAGAAGTTGTTCTCTCGATATGATCTGATTATGTTTCCATTTTTTTGCCCTTCTCTTCTTTTGTTCCTCTCTGTTTTTCCGCTTTCTCTTCTTCCCATCTTTTATCCAGGTCAAGTTCCCCTTTTTGCCTCTCTCTTTATCTGTTCCTCTCTGTTTTCCTCCTTTTTTTCTTTTCATCTTTTGCTTTTTTGGGGGTTTTTAGGGGTGGATCCAGATTCTGAATCCAGTCCTAAAACCCCATAATGACTTGGTTTTGTTTGTAAATATTTTAGATTTGAGTAAAGATCAATAGCACCATATCTCCTTTTTGGTAGTGATGGTTCCTAGATAGTTTCATCGGGGTAAGGGTATTGCAATGAAGGACTTTAAAGTTATATTAAGGTGCGTTTATTCAAGTTTGGGAAGGAGATTAGATTACTATACGAGAAGAATCTCTTTTGATGTGTCATATCCTGTTTCTAGGTAGTTGTAACTGCTGTCTTTTGGATTTAAGAAGATAAATTTGTATATTTTTTTGTGTTGTTGCTAATTTTCATTTATGTTTTAATTTTATATGTTAGTTGAGTTTTAGTTGTCATGTGAGTTAACTGGATCTCATAGGTATCTCATCATTCCCATGATTGGGTATCACTTGACATTTCATTTAACCATATTTGTTTGTTCCTCTTTTGAGGACAAGATTTGATTGTATTGAACATGTTATGATTGTTCCAAGTTTAGTTGGATATTAGTGTTTGTAATATATGATTTCAAAATTTGGGATAGTTTAATTAAATTTTCAATATATATATATATATATATATTAAACAAAAACCTTTTATATTATTTTGGATGGAGCACATCCCGTTGGTACTATGAAACCCAAAATTATTAAGTTGGTGTCATTTTCACAAAGTATGGTGTGAAATGGTGTTATAAAACATATAATTTTATGTTTTTCATAATTTTCAAAACAAATCATTACTTTTTTCTCCTAATAATTATTTTACTCATTTTTAAAAATTAAACCAAATACTTTACAATATATATATATATATATATATTTATATATATATTTTCAAGATAACTTTTAACAAATTCTATCAAACACTTTATATTTTGGAAAAATAACACAAATACCCCTAGCTTGCCAATATTACACTAATATAGCAACTTTGGTCCATTTAAAATATCATAAATGTTGTGAAAACATCACATTAGTTTGTTTTGAACTTTTGATCATCAACTAGTAATGGTCAATGGTCAAATATGTTAAAAAAAGATTCAAATGCATCTTATCTTAAAAATTAATATAAATAAATAAATACATAATTATTTTAATATTAAAAACTAATAAAATTAATCAAAATAGAAAAAGTAATTAAATATATATATTATCTTCATCATCACCATTTTTTATCATCTACATTTTCATTGACTTCATCATCCATCAACTTCATCATCTCCATTTTAGTCCTTTTCATCGTTTCCATAAGAAAATCACAAGAAAAGAAACTCAAATCACATGTAAAATCACAAAAAAGAAAAAAAAATTAAAAAAAAAAAAAAAAAAAAAAACCCTTTAGGTTTGCACTAACAAAGTTTAGAGTTTTTAGGTCCCTATCGGTAGAGACCTAAATCTAGGTCTCTACGAATTTAGATGTCTACAATAGAGACCTAGTTTTGGATCTCCAAACAATGAAGATCATCTAGGTCTCCACCTGGTCTCAATCTCCAAATATAGAGACCATCTAATTTCCATCATATGGAGACCGGTTTGATCTCCATATTCATTTTTTCTTAATAATTTTATAGTTATTGTTGATCTAGTTAAAGATAAAATTGCCTTCAATTTTATTGCTTACTTTCGTTTTTATTTGTTTAATATATTATAGAAAGATCAAACTGTCCTTCGATGATTACTTTAAAGTTTAATCAACAGTTAATCAACTAATAATTGAGATATTTTTAAAGTAATTTTAAAACCTCAGATGTTGCCTATAGTTTGGTCAACAAATAATAAACTAACAATTACGGTGTTTTAACATATTTATGAACCCCAATTGTTGTTAATGTAGAAAGGACCAAAGGTGCCATATTCATATAATATTCATAAATCTCGAGGCTATTTGCATTGTTTACCCTTAAAATATAAATCTATGGTTTTTTTTAAAAGTTTTTCTCTATATAATATCAATCTCAACATTTTTCACTAAATTCAAAAGCCCTGTACTTCCATCATTACCAATATTTATTTCTCTATCATATGAAGCATGTGTCCTTTACTCTACTTATGTCAACAAAAACAATTAGATGATATTGTCACATACTGATTAGAGCCATATTATTTCACACATGCTAGAGAAGTAATTTTTGTTTTTTGTTTTTTGATATCGCTAGAGAAGTAGTTTTATGTTTCTAAAGCCTCATTTGGTATACGGGATAGGATTAGATTATTTATGTGGGATTAGATTGAATTAAATGAGATGAAATTAGATTAGATTAATTTAAATATTGTCTCATGTTTAATAAATGTAGGATAGGATTAAAAGAAGTGGGTATAAACTTGGATTTTAAAGAAATTTTTTAGGATTTTTCAAAAATTTTGTAAAAGCTATATTAATTTACACAATTTTCCACCATTTCTAGGTGCTTCTCAGAGTTAGAAAATTACAAAATCGTCAACCATCACCTCTCTCCTCCCTCTACCTTCCGCATCGAGCCCCCTCTCTCTCTCATCCCTCCACCACACATCGTTTTGCATCGAACCCTCCTTTGTCATCCTTCCACTTCTCTTTATCTTTGCCGTGAAGTTGTACCTCTCACTCTCCACTATCATCTTTGTTTCTTCTCTGACATCAATGTTGGGTGACGCCATTTTCGGAGCCATTTCCAGCGCCATTTCCATCACCATTTATAGCACGATCTTGTCAAACTTTAGCGACAACATGATTGCCGTTATCGATGTCCAATTGGATGTTGAAATGACAACGTGATCTCATTGAAGAACACGTCGAGGTTGATGAGAGAAGAGATTTGGTGGAAAAATGTAAACCCACTATTTCACTAGGTTAGATTTATCGCACTTTAGTGGGATAAAATTGTGATGGGTTAAATTTATCTAACCTTATTTGTTTGCACCAAACGTGAGTTTGAGTAAAATTTAATCCAAACCAAATCCAATTTTGACAAACAAACAGGGCTCGAATTGATTACCGCATTGCAAAAGTGGCCAACATTAGGGCAAATCGCATAAACATGCCTACGTTAGGATCTAATCATAGCTGACAAAAACAATTTATCTAAATTCCACAAACCTCCACATTCCAATTGATTAACTTCAATCCAATTTAATAGTTGACTAGCTTTAGGAGTAAAATATCCAAAACACCCTTCTTTACTTATTTCATAATTTATTGATTATTTTAATATAAGTAATTTATATTTAAATTAATAAATTTAAAAAAAAAAAAAAAAAAAAAAAAACTTATCACTTGATTAGCATATAACATTAATTAATTAACCAATTTCAAAATTAAAAATGACATCAAAAAGCAAATTAACTAATCAAACGATTCAAACCACATACAAAAGAAGAAAGATCTGGTCCATCACTACTGCTAACTAAAAGTAAGAAACAAGAGTTCCATCAGTGATGGAGGAGTCTGGTCCATCACTGATGGAGCAGATCGTGCAAATACACAATTGCAATAATCAATTGTGCAAATACACAAATACACAAGTGCCCTGCCCCTTCCATGTGTACTGGGAATGTCAAATGCAATCATCAATTGTGCATTTCGTTTGCATCCATATAAATACACAAAGACATGAAACTGCCTAACATGTTCCACTACAGTTTTTTTTAGCATAACTACACAAGAATTTTTTTTACCATATCACCAAGATTTGGACAAAATTTACATAAAGCAAAGCAGCAATGCGTAATTGCCATTTCCATCACAGTGGTTTAGTAGAAGCTTCTTGTATGTATGCTTTGGCTTCCTCGTCCGAGAGCTGTTTCCCTTCTACCAGGCCTTTTATTAAGGTGTCGGCATACTCTCTGGAAGGTGCACGCATGGGATGCTTTCCAGATTTGAAGCTTTCGACATCCGTGAGTAGGCATCTGAATTGAAAAAGTAAATGAATACAGGTGAAAATTTTAATGCCGTATAAGTCAGAGATGAGTTGGTGGATGGAATAAAAATGTAAAAAATAATGCTTTTATGCTCACGTCATGGTCAATATAGGAATATCACACTCCTTTCCTAAGTAGACGACATTGCGGTACCAGCCCTTCTGCATAAAATATCAAAATTAAAGTAACTTTTACAGCATCAAGGAGCAATAACACGGAAGTATGACAATGGCAGTACATAATTTGATACCCATGGAAAAGAAAATAGGCATCAGGCATAACATACCTTGAGAGCCTCCAAGGAAATGGATCTTTTGGTTGTGATGGAGTTCCAATCAGTCATATCAAATAAAGGAGAACTCATGTCACAACCATAATTTTCCTGATGCAGAACATCGTTGAACTGTTCTAGCCTGTTAAAGAAGCCAAGGAAGGAAAACAAACTTCAGTGGATGATGAGGAAAAGTTAAACATCCAACTTTGATGGTCCAGTGTCATATAAGGAGATCATTGTCAATCATTTCAGCATGATGAATTCTGATACAGATGGATTATCTCTAAAAGGTAAAGAGGAACTGATTCTAGATAGAATTGAAAACAAAGTCACAAAAAATAACATACGTTATTCTGTACAGACACATGTACGTTCTATCCTCAGTGTTTGATTCAGGGTTAAGAAAAGCAACCCCTCCAGGACCCCATATATGTGTAGATTCAAGACCAAAGAATAAACGGTGAGGGAAAGTTTTCCATAAAATCTCTTTTGGCGGGTTTCGATCCATTGAACCAGAACATGCCCTTTTCATACCTTCCACCTGAAAATCCATTTACAAAAATAAATAGAAAGATAAACAGCTTTGCTAATTCTAAATCATAACTGAATCCTGTGAAAGTTGGTGGCTAACTTAGAAGCTGTGGCAGACTCTAAGAATCACCCAACGCAGCAAGCTGCAAGCCAACATGTGAAACTTGTTTAATTAACTCAACAAGGAGTAAAATTAAATGTTAGTTTTAGCGGTAGTTAATGTGACTATTCCTCTCCAAGTAAGCAACATCAACTTCGTGCTAACACAGAAACTACATATCTGCATAAAAATTATTAGCCCGACAATTTAAGTTTTTTAGAAATAGAAGTAGGACTTTGAAAGCATAACATTTCATCTCTTGTAAGCTATAAAAACCTAAAGGCACACTTCTGGTTACGCTGTCATCTGACGTAGCCCTACCCTACCTTTCCCATGATTATTACATGGAAAAGAACGACTACTTCAACGTCGGTGACCTCGTACAACGACTAGTCCTACCAGGAGCTCGTAAAGCCAACGATGGATCGCTTGGTCCAAATTGAGAAGACCCATATATTGTCAAAGAGATTTTGGAAACGAAGCATATCACTTGACAAGTATGAATGGAGCATGAGATTCCGCGAGTTTGGAACGCTGAACACCTCCACCCATACTTCCAATAATTTTATACGCATACTTCTGATTCAATGCTCAATTGTCAAAGTTTCAAATATTAATTTATTATTGAATGACTTCCCTACTGCTGTCTTTATTAAGTGTTAATTTTCTCTTTGACGATATATCAAACTCAAACCTATTACACAGTTTGTAAGAATCGCGCTATGTCAACAGCTCCATACATAGCTTGCAAGAATCGCATTGTCAACAGCTCCATACATAACTTGTAAGAATCGCGCTATATCAGCGAGCTCCATATCTATTACACAGAGAATCGTGCTGTGTCAACAACTCCATACATAACTTGCAAGAATCGCGCTATGTCAGTGAACTCTATATCTATTATACAGCTTACAATAATCGCGTTGTGTCAACAACTCCACACATAGCTTGCAAGAATCGCACTATGTCAATGAGCTCGCATCTATTACACAGCTTGCAAAAATCGCGCTGTGCTAACAAGCTCCAGACATAGTTTGCAAGAATCGCGCTATGTTGACGGGCTCGCATCTATTACACAGCTTGTAACAATTGCGTCGTGTCAACAAGCTCCATACATAGTTTACAAAACTCTATTACATAGCTTGCAAGAATCGCGCTATGTCATCAAGCCCGACCTGTTATATAACTTACAATTAATCACGCTGTCAATAAGCTCGGATCTATGACATAACTTGCCATAATTCACAATGGTATCAATTTACAATCTACTGAACATATCTCCAATGGTTTGTTAAAAATATAATTTGTGAGCTACAGCGCATCAAAGCTCGTGGCTTCATGAGCTCACATTAGGTTTAATTACAACATATACTATGAACATTTTATTATTCGGTTTGCAAGAAATGCGAATACTTAGAAAGAAGAAAAAAAGCAAAAGCAAGAAAAAATACAATAATATTGAAGCAAACGAAAAATCAATTCAGCAAAAACAATAACACCTCAAGACAAGTGTTATGGGTGTTTTTGGATTCCCCAAATGGGCCAGTGAAGGCCCATCAAGATGGTGGCCCAAGTTGCCAAGACCAAGTATAAAACACTATTCCTCAGGTCGTTAGATCGCTCCAGAAGACTGATGAGATCGAGCCCGTTAGAAGACTAACGAAGTCAATTTCAGATCGCCTTCATAGCGATGTTTGAGGTCGCAGATCGGTCATTGCGACGTCTAGATCGGCCGCCCGACCGAAGTCAAGATCGCTACGACGAAGTGTCAGTCCGTTCTTTATCACGGATCGCCCAGTTTCAGTGCAAGACAGTAAGATGGCGTGTCTTATACGATAAGCAAGGGTTTTTCATCTAATGACAGCTTAATTTCGGGAAATCTCACCAAACCAGCATGGGTTAGCAGTCGGCCCACGCTTGAAGCCAGAGTTGACCTGGCACAAGTCAGAAACATTAAATGCATTTCAGCAGCATTAATTACGACAAGATCAGCCCTTTTTATCTGTTTATTCCATCTGTAGCCTCATCTCCTCTATAAATAGAGGAGTGCATTTATTTATATGTATCCAAAAATTGAGAGATTGAGAGGGCTGTTACTCTGTCGAAATACACAGAGAGTGAGCATTCATTTAGTGAGAGACCACCATTTATTACAGAAAAAGTGGACGTAGGCATTTTAAAAAGGCCGAACCACTTCAAATATTGTGTGTTCTTCTCTCTTCCTTTCTTCTCTTCTTTGCCATTATCTGGTCTATTTGTTGCAGGTCTCCTCATCTGTGCGGCATTGGGCTCAAGAATCTGGTTGGCTGGTTTACCACGTCAACATTTTAGCACTAGAAGGAGGGCCCAACTGCAAGTGGAGCTCTGTAATCACCATGGTAAGGGGGAGAACGACCAGAAATTCCGTAGACGAGCGAGCTGAAGAAGCCGAGCTGCGACACCAAGCCCAGATGGCTGATACCGGTGCAGGACCATCTCATGCAGGACGGGACGCCGTGCATGACCTGGCTCGACGTCAGGAAAGGTTGGAAACTAATGTGGCGCAGATCTTGGATACGTTGAGAATAATGGCGTGAGGTCAAGGTCAGAACGCTCCCAGGACGACTGTGATCCCACCGCCCGGAGTAGAGGCCGTGAGGGGAGTGCATGTCCCGGAGGGATCCATTCATTCATCAAATAGACGACCTGAAGCACGGAGTCAGCGACCTCGGGAGAATGGGGATGCAGCTCGACCTTCAGATTTGAGAATAAGGATCAGCCAGGACGGTCATAGGCGGGTCGAGGTAAGTGATGGGCGTCCCCGAATTTCAGTTCCCAGGGATGAGAACGAGCTGCGACGAGGCCAGAAGGACCGGCGTAGGGAAAATGAAAACTACGAGGTAGGCCAGGGACGCAGGAGGCACGATCAGCGCTCTGTCGCCGGGGGAAGCCAAAGGAGTGAGAGATCCCCAGTGAGGCAGCTCGGTGCTCGAGACCCAATTACTGAGCAGCTCCTGGAGCGAATGCAGCAACTCGAGGCGCGACCTGGAGTTCAGGCAGTGGCAGAGCGAAGTGAAGAGAGAAGCCCTTTCACAGCGGAGATAGATCGGGAGCCGCTCCCTGCCAGGTTCAAAGTCCCTGACATTCCAAAGTATAATGGAGATTCTGATCCCTATGATCATCTGGACGCCTTCAACGTTCAGATGAACCTGCAGACTTCCAGTTCGCTGGTGAAGTGTCGTGTTTTCCCAGCGACGTTTGGAGAAATACCGCGAACTTGGCTCAGAAACCTTCCACCTCGCAGCATCAACAGCTGGGAGGAGTGCCAGCAGAAGTTCCTCGATCAATATAAAGCCTTGAAGAGAACGCTTGCTCCGGCCTGTCACCTCGCGACAATTTTCTAGCGATCAGGGGAATCGTTGAAGGAGTACATTGGCCGATTTAGAAGCGAGATCAACAATGTAGAAAGCCCGTCTGATGAGGGAATCTTAAATGCGATCTCGTCGGGACTTCGCAAGGACGGCAAGCTCTATGAAAGTATCTACAAGATGCCGGTGAAAAATCTGGGTGAGTTTTATGAACGAGCTAATAGGGAGATCCAGTGGGAAGAATCATTTAGCTCGAGAAAAGCCAATCACCAGAAGAATGAAGCAAGTGAATCCCATCAGAGTAAGAAGAGGGATCAGGTCGGTGGCGAAGATAGAAAGAGCCGATCTAGCAATCAAATAGCGAAGCGGGCTAAAAAAGAGTTCAGAAGAGATCGCTCCCCGCCTCGAAGCCGCTTCCATCGTTATAGCACCTTGTCAGACAGACAAGACCGCATTTTTCAGACTAAGAAGCATAGAGTCAACTTCGGGAGGTCGAGCCCTACAGGTTTCCTGGGTAAGTTCAAAAATCCTCGTAAATACTGTGCCTATCATCAGGAGAACGGGCACAATACATCCGACTGCTGGGACCTCAAAGACGCCATCATTTGATAAGAAATGGCCGTCTGAAGGAGTACGTGGTGCAGCCCGCCCACGAGAAGCCCCAGAACCAGCGTCCTCGTCGAGATCACCAGCCCACGCAGACGAGTCAGCAGGGCCAAAAGCAGGGGGTTGATCTGACGGTGAAGACTATCTATACCATCCATGGCGGTCCCCACATCGCCGGATCCTTTAGTAAGTCTCATGAAAGATATGTGCGAGAGGCAAACCACGTCCATCTTACATGACGGGGTGATCAGGAAGGGCCAGCTAAGAAGGCCAGATTAACTTCGGAGGACATCGTTTTTACAAAGGAAGACGAAAGTGAGGTGAAATTTCCCCATAATGACGCCTTTGTTATCAGGGCAAGAATCAGCAACGCCGAGGTCCTGAGAATTATGGTTGACACAGGCAGCTCGGTAAATGTTATGTATAAAGATTGTTATGATCAGCTCGGGTTAGGAGCTAATCAGTTGAAATCGTCTCCAGAGCCTCTCTATAGTTTCACTGGGGACGCCGTCATCCCGATGGGCCAAGTAAGACTTCCACTTTCAATAGGAGATCCAGCTCGCCAAGCAACTACCCTAGCGAACTTCCTCGTCGTTAATGGGACATCTGCTTATAATGTGGTTTTGGGGAGGCCCGCGATGAACGATCTGGATATGATCGTGTCGACCAAAGCTCTCACAATCAAGTTTCCGACGGCCAGCGGAGTGGGGGTAGTGCGAGGTGAGCAATATGCAGCAAGACGTTGTTATGTGAAGGCTATGAAGATTGGAGTGACGTATAAGCGAGTGGATATGGTGGCTGGAGGAAAGCCAAGTGAAGTCAGCAAAGAAGGCTTTGATCGCGATCTTGATCCTCGCGAGGTAGATGAATATGGGACATCGGGTCCAGTTGACGAGCTTGAATCTATCCAGGTCAGCAAGGAAGATCCGCAAAGATGTCTTAGTGTGGGGCGAAGTCTAACTCCAGATGTGAAGAGGCAGCTCGTGGAATTCCTCAGGGAGAATGTGGATGTCTTCGCATAGAATCATGAGGACATGGTTGGGATTGATCCAGAGGTCATGTCGCACAGGTTAAATATTGATCCACGCTGCAGACCAGTTCGGCAAAAGCGAAGACCGTTGACTAAGGAACGATCTGATGCCATCAAAGAAGAAGTTGATAAGCTGCTCACCAATAATTTCATCAGACCGGTCCAGTATCCGCTTTGGTTGGCCAACCCCGTCCTCGTAAAAAAGAAGAATGGGAAATGAAGGACGTGCATTGATTTTACCGATCTGAATAAGGCGTGCCCGAAGGACAGCTTTCCTCTCCCCAGAATTGATCAGCTGGTGAATGCGACTGCCGGTCATCAGTTGCTGAGCTTCATGGATGCGTACTCCGAATACAACCAAATCCCCATGAGCCCGCAGGATAAAGAGCATACCTCGTTTATTACAGATAGAGGTCTTTATTGTTATAAGGTGATACCCTTCGGCCTTAAGAACGCGGGAGCGACCTATCAGAGGCTGGTCAATAAGATGTTTGAGAAGCAGATCGACGGGACAATGGAGGTGTACGTAGATGATATGTTGGTCAAATCGAAGCAGACCGAGTCCCATGTTAACGATCTAGCAGAAACATTTCAGATTCTCAGGAATTATCGGATGAAGCTCAATCCGCTGAAGTGCGCATTCGGAGTGGCGTCTGGAAGTTCTTGGGGTTCATGGTGAACGAAAGGGGAATCGAGGCTAATCCAGAGAAAATCCAGGCCTTGATAAATATGAGATCGCCAAGGAAGGTCAGGGAAGTCCAAAGTCTCACAGGTCAGGTCGCGGCGCTAAGCAGATTCATCTCTAAAGCGACTGACAAGTGCATCCCTTTCTTTGACGTGCTGAAAAGGGTAAAAGACTTCGAATGGACGGAGCAGTGCGAGCAGGCTTTCCAGCAGCTGAAAGAGTATATGGGCCGGGCTCCACTTTTGTCAAAACCTGTAGAAGAAGAGAAGCTCATCCTTTATTTGGGGGTATCAGACAGCGCCCTCAGTGCGGCCTTGGTGCGAGAGGAAGACAGGACGCAGCTCCCCGTGTATTATGTAAGCAAAAGGCTGTCGGATGCAGAGACGAGGTATTCCCAGATAGAGAAGCTCGCTGACTGTTTAGTGACCGCATCCAGAAAGCTCCGATCTTATTTCCAGGCTCATAAGATCGAGGTCCCAACTCGGTATCCCTTTAAGCAGATTTTCCAGACCTCGGATACCTCAGGTCGCCTATTGAAGTGGGCAGTCGAGTTGGCCTAATTTGACATTGAGTACGTTCCCAGACCGTCCATCAAAGCTCAAGCCTTGGCAAATTTTATTGCAGAATTTACAAGAGCTCCAGAAGAAGGAGCTGGGCCATCAGAAGCACCGATGTGGGAGTTATATGTTGACGGATCATCAAACGAGCTTAAAGCGGGGGCAGGTATCTTACTTATCAGTCCGAAAGGGGACAAGATCTTCTATGCATTAAAGTTCGGGTTCAAAACAACCAATAACGAGGCTGAGTACGAGGCGCTCGTAGCGGGGCTGAATCTCGCTAGAGAGATGCGAGCAGATCAGGTGAGAATATTTAGTGACTCTCAGCTCATTGTAAATCAGGTGAAAGGGGAGTATCGAACTCGAACTTCAAATACAGCTGCGTATCTCGAGAAGGTACAAGAATTGCTCAAAGTATTTCAGAGGTACAAAGTGAATCAAATACCGCGAGCTCAAAATGCACATGCTGATGCCCTAGCTCGCCTAGCGACTACTCAGATAGCAGAAGACTTGAAGCCCGTGCCTGTTGAGCTCCTACCAGTTCCGAGCATTCAGAAGGGGGAAGCTATGATGGCCTTGGTGGTGGCCGGAGATTCGTGGATGAGGCCGTTGATTGACTATCTGCAGAGCGGAGTTCTCCCTGAAGACAAGAATGAAGCTCGCCAGCTGAAGGCGCGATCTGATAGCAGAGCGGAGTTCTCAGCCCCGCTTTTGCGGTGTATAGATGGGGCGGACTGCGAGAAGGTATTAAACGATATGCATTCAGGCCATTGCGGAAATCACTTCGGGGGACTCGCTCTAGCCCAGAGAGCGTTGAGGCAGGGTTTCTACTGGCCTACAATGAAGAAGGACGCTATCACCTTGGTAAGAAAATGTAACAAGTGTCAGAGATTCGCTAAAGTTCCCCGAGCTCCTCCGGCACTCCTGCAGCAGATGGTGAGTCCGTGGCCGTTCGCGATCTGGGGGATAGACCTGATCGGGCCCCTGCCGACAGCCCGTGGAAATTGTAAGCATGTTGTGGTCGCAATTGATTATTTTACGAAGTGGGCGGAAGCAAAGGAGTTGGCCGACATCTCCACCTCGAAGATCATCAAGTTTATGTGAAATAACATCATCAGCAGGTTTGGAGTTCCGCAGCAGGTAATAACGGACAACGGGACTCAGTTCAGCAGTGAGCAGTTCGTCGACTTTTGTGATGAGCTCGGGATCACCAAAAGCTTCTCAGCAGTAGATCATCCTCAAGCTAATGGGCAGGTCGAAGCCGTGAACAAGATCATAAAGCAGATCCTGAAGACGAAGCTAGAAGCAAGAAAAAGAGCATGGGTAGACGAACTCCCGAAGGTATTATGGGCCTACCGAACTACAGCCCGCAGTACGACCCAGGAAACGCCTTTCTCAATGGTTTATGGGTGTGAGGCTATGATTCCGGCAGAGTTCGAAGTAACGACACATCGGAGAGCGACCTTCAACAACGAAGACAACCAGCAATTGCTTACCTGCAGCCTTGACCTCGTGGACGAATTGCGAGATGAAGCTCAGTTGAGGTTAGCAGTTTACCAACAACGGGTCGCCAGATACTACAACAAGAAGGTCCGAGTTCGCCACTACAACGTCGGGGATCTCGTGCTAAGACTCATTCTGCCCGCAGCACGGAACTCAAGCGAAGGCACTTTAGCACCGAGCTGGGAAGGTCTCTACATCGTTCAGAAGGATCTGGGAAACGGGGCCTATCACTTAAGCAACGTGGATGGAACGGAAGTCCCAAGAGCATGGAACACCGAGAAGCTTCGACCGTATTTTGTGTAATTTATTCAGGTCGAAATTATCTGTATTAAATGTAATCTTTTGATATTTTGTCTATATATGTGAATATATTCAAGCATATTTGCATCGCTTCTCAAGAATATTTTGTCTTCGCTCTCACTTGCACTGCGTCAACAAGTCTTGGACGAAGACGCCGTGCCCCGTGAGCTCGCAACGCTCTGGACGGGCCGACGTCCTCCTGTGGACTTATTATTATTCAAGTCTTGGACGGAGACACCGCGCTCTGTGAGCTCGCAACGCTCTGGACGGGCCGATGTCCTCCTGTGGACTTATTATTATTCAACAGTCTTGGACGGAGACGCCGTGCCCTGTGAGCTCGAAACGCTCTGGACGAGCCGACGTCCTCCTGTGAACTTATTATTATTCAAGTCTTGGACGGAGACGTCGCGCCCTGTGAGCTCGCAACGCTCTGGACGGGCCGACGTCCTCCTGTGGACTTCTTATTATTATTCAACAGTCTTGGACGGAGACGCCGTGCCCTGTGAGCTCGCAACGCTCTGAACGGACCGACGTCCTCCTGTGGACTTATTATTATTCAAGTCTTGGACGGAGACGCCGCGCCCTGTAAGCTCGCAACGCTCTAGACGGGCCGACGTCCTCCTGTGGACTTCTTATTATTATTCAACAAGTCTTGGACGGAGACGCCGCGCCCTGTGAGCTCGCAACGCTCTGGACGGGCCGGCGTCCTCTTGTGGACTGATTATTATTCAACAAGTCTTGGACGGAGACGCCGCGCCCTGAGAGCCCGCAACGCTCTGGACGGGCCAACGTCCTCCTGTGGACTGATTATTATTCAACAAGTCTTGGACGGAGACGCCGCGCCCTGTGAGCCCGCAACGCTCTAGACGGGCCGACATCCTCCTGTGGACTTATTATTATTCAACAAGTCTTGGACGGAAACGCCGCGCCCTGTGAGCTCGCAACGCTCTGGACGGACCGACGTGCTCCTGTGGACTAAAAGGCACGTCATGACGACCTCACCAACACATTCGTAATAACTTACATTCGCAATCATTATTTACGTCATTCGATAAAAGCATCACGCAAATTAGAGCGAAGTGAAATGAAGCATATATTGAGTTAAAAATTATTACAAATAAAGACCTCAGAAGAGGTAAGTTTAAAAGACAAAAATAAACTTGTACAAAAAGGACTAAAGTTGCGAGCTAGAGGGGTCTTCAGGGTCCTGGGGGGTCGAGCTGGTAGCCACTTGGTCATTGGTGGCCTCCGGAGGAACGATCTCAGCAGGCGTCAAGGAAGTTTCTTGTGGTTGGCCCTGCTCTGCTTCGACTGCCACACAAGCTTCCTCGGCATAGAACTCGACGTCCTTGACGGCCTCCTCCCCAAAGATAGAAAAATCCATCTTGGGGTCATGCGTCCACAGGGTGTACATAATGCTTTGCTCCGTCTCCACCCTGATCTCTTCGACCCGAGCTTCTGCAGCCGCCAGCGCCTCCTTGAGCTTGGTCATCTCCTCCGCCTGAACTGCAGCCGCGGCCTGCGCTTCTTCAAGTTGGACAGCCACCCCGGCATACTTTTCCTCTGCGGCCTTCAGCTCGATCTCACGGTCAACCACCAGAGTCTTGGCCGTCTCTAGCTGAGAGTTGAGGCTGTCATTAACCAATTCTATCCTGCTCTTTTCCTCGGCCCGAAGGGTATCGGACTGAAGACGAGCTGCCTCAGCCACGGCCAATTGTCCCTGAAAGATCTCGCGTTCGCTTTTCGCCACCGCGAGCTCGATGTCACGCTCTGACAGGGTCGCCTCGAGCTTTTTCTTTGCGACCTTAAGCTCCTTCTCCTCCTCCTCCCTCTTCGTTTCTCTGACTAGCACCTTTGCCATCGCCATCGCGCCCTACAACAGCAAAAAGCAATGAGAAAAAAGGAGATCGAAAAGAAATAAAAAGAAATAGGAAAGAAATTCTACCTTAGCAGCTTCGCGAACTGCCCAGGAGACCAGATTCACCCCATGGCTGTTTGGGCCATCCAAGAACTTGGCTGTATTTCCCAAGAGGCTGGGAACCTGTTCGACCATAAGGTGAAGGTAGGAAAGCCCGGGAATGACTTCGGCAGGTGCTTCCGGGGTGTCCTGGGGAGGAGGCTCCTGTGGTGAGGAAACGACCTGTTTCCCTTTCTCCAGCGCGGTCTTCTTGGAGAGAGAGAGCGCGGCGGGAACGTCGTGATCCTTCCTCTTCGTCCCCTGTTCAGTCGCGACCTGCTTGCCTTTGTCCACAGCAGCAGTATCTTTGACCGGAGGAGCCCTCTGCGAAACAGGCCGTACGACCTGGAGGGCTGGAGATTCAGCCGTGCTCGCGGCCCGGTGTTCTTTTGAAGCTGATGAGTCCGGAGCGGATGACGGCGCCACGGCTTGACCCCCAGTCTGCCGAACTCTCTTCCTGAGGGTGGAATTACCGTCAAGGGTGCCATCACCTCTTCAACGCTTTCCGAGCTTAAGCTTGTTTCGTCGACTTCGTCAAAAACAGAGCTTACAGGACAAGTTTGCCGAGACCCGATGTGTTTAGGGCGGATCAGTCTCTCCGAAGACTCGGGGGCAAGTAGGTACTGTCGGAGAAGTTCGTTCGTTAGTTTGACGTCGTCCTCGTCGGACCTATGAGCTCCAAGGATCTCGAGGTCAGCTGTTTCGCCCTGAGTCAAACCAAGGAATGGTGCGCTGAGATCTGCAAAAGAAAGATCTGACTTCACGGTAAGTAAGGTTACCTCACCTAATGGCAGCTTAATTTTCGGAAATCTCATCAAACCAGCATGGGTTAGCAGTCAGTCCACGTGAAGTCAGAGTTGACATGTCAGAAGTCAGAAGCATTTAAAGCTCTCCAGCAGCATTTATTACGACAAGATCAGTCCTTTTTGTCCGTTTGTTCTCTTTGTAGCCTCGTCTCCTCTATAAATAGAGAGAGGCATTTATTGTTGAACGGATCCAGAAATTGAGAGTTTTGGGAGGCTGTTACTCTGTAAAAACGTAGGGAGAGCAAACATTTTGTGGGAGATCAACAGTAACAACAGAACAAGTGGACGTAGGCCCTTCCAAATCAGGTCGAACCACTTCAAACCTCCTGTGTTCTTTGTTCTTTCTTCTTTCTTCTTCTTTTCTTCGCCATTATTCGGTCTGTTTGTTGCAGGTCTCCTTATCGCGGCATTGGGCTCAAGAATCTGGTTGGCTGGTTTACCACGTCAACATTTTGGCGCTAGAAGGAGGGCCCAACTGCGAAGTGGAGCTCTGTAATCGCCATGGCTAAGAGGAGAACGACCAGAAACTCAGTAGACGATAGAGCCGAAGAGACCGAGCTGCGACGTCAGCCTCAGATGACGGATATGGGTGCAGGACCGTCTCAGGAAGGACGGGACGTCGTGCATGACTTGGCCCGACGTCATGAGAAGATAGAAGCTACAATGGCGCAGATGGCGGATACGTTGAGGGCGATGGCATGAGGTCGTGATCAGAACGTGCCAAGGACGACGGTGATCCCACCTCCTGTAGCAGAGGTCGCAAGGGGAGTGCATGTGCCAGAAGGATCTCTTCATTCGTCGAATAGGCGGTCTGAAGCCCGGAGTCAACGAGCCCGAGAGAATGGAGATGCAGCCCGACCTTCAGATGTGAGAGTCAGGATCAGCCGAGATGGTGGCAGAAGGGTCGAGGTAAGCAATGGAATCCCCCGTGTTTCAGCTCGCAGAAATGAAGACGAGCTGTGGCGAGGCCAGAACGACCGGCGTAGAGAGAACGATAACTACGAAGTGGGCCGAGAACGCCGAAGGTATGACCAGCATTCTATCACCGGGGTAAGTCAAAGAAGTAGGAGGTCCCCCGTGAGGCAGCTCGGAGCTCAAGACCCGATCATTCAGCAGCTCCTGGAGCGAATGCAACAGCTCGAAGCGCGACCTGGGGCTCAGGTGGCAGGAGAGCGGTGTGAAGATAGAAGCCCGTTTTCAGCTGAAATAGATCGGGAACCGCTTCCTGCAAGATTCAAAGTCCCTAACATCCCAACGTATAATGGAGATTCAGACCCCTATGACCATCTGGATGCCTTCAACGTCCAAATGAATTTGCAAACCTCCAGTTCGTTGGTAAAGTGTCGCGTGTTCCCTGCGACGTTCGGAGAAATACCGCGAACTTGGCTCAGGAATCTGCCACCTCGCAGAATCAGTAGCTGGGAGAAGTGCCAGCAAAAGTTCCTCGACCAGTATAAAGCATTGAAGAGGTAGCTCGCTCCGGCCTGTCATCTCGCAACCATTTTTCAGCGATCAGGGGAATCGCTAAAGGAATATATCAGCCGCTTCAGAAGCGAGATTAATAATGTGGAGAGCCCGTCTGATGAGGGCGTTTTGTCAACAATATCAGTTGGACTTCGAAAGGATGGAAAGCTGTATGAAAGCATTTACAAAATGCCTGTCAAAGACCTGGGAGAATATTATGAGCGAGCTAATAGGGAGATCAGATGGGAAGAATCCTTTAGCTCGAGAAAGGCTAGCCAGCCGAAAAATGAGGCAAGCGGATCCCATCAAGGCAAGAAGAGGGATCAGGTCGGTAATGAAGATAGAAGAAACCGATCTAATAATCAGGTGGCGAAGCGAGCTAAGAAGGAGCCCAGGAGGAACCATTCGCCAACTCGAAGCCGCTTCCACCGCTACAGTACATTATCCGACAGGCAAGATCGGATCTTTCAGACAGAGAAGCATAGAGTCAACTTCGGGAGGCCGAGCCCTACTGGTTTCCCGGGTAAGTTCAAAAATCCTCGTAAGTATTGTGCTTATCATCAGGAGAACAGGCACAATACATCTGAATGTTGGGACCTTAAGGACGCCATAAAAGATTTGATAAGAAATGGTCGTCTGAAGGAGTATGTGGTACAGCCCGACCACGAGAAGCCCCAGAATCAGCGTCCTCGTCGAGATCACCAGCCCGCGCAGACGAGTCAGCAGGGCCAGGAGCAGGGGGTTAATTTGACGGTGAAAACTATCTATACCATCCATGGCGGTCCCCACATCGTCAGATCCTCTAGTAAGTCTCATGAAAGATATGTGCGAGAGGCAAATCACGTCCATCTTACAGGGCGAGGTGATCAGGAAGGGCCAGCGAAGAAGACTAGAATGACTTCAGAGAAGATCGTTTTTACAAAGGAGGACGAAAGCGAGGTAAAATTTCCCCATAATGACGCCCTTGTTATCTAAGCGAGAATCAGCAACGCCGAGGTCCTGAGGATCATGATCGATACGGGCAGCTCGATCAATGTTATGTACAAAGATTGTTATGATCAGCTCGGGTTGGGAGCTAATCAGTTGAAGTCAACTCCGGAGCCTCTCTACGGCTTCACCGGGGACGCCGTCATCCCAATAGGCCAAGTAAGACTTCCGCTTTCAATAGGAGATCCAGCTCGCCAGACGACTACCCTAGCGGACTTCCTCATCGTTAATGGGGCATCTGCTTATAATGTGGTTTTGGGGAGGCCCGCGATGAACGATCTGGATATGGTCGTGTCAACCAAAGCTCTTACAATCAAATTCCTAACGGCCAGCAGAGTAGGGGTAATTCGAGGTGAGCAATATACAGCAAGGCGCTGTTATGTGAAGGCTATGAAGATCGGGGTGACGTATAAGCAAGTCGACATGGTAACTGAGGAAAAGCCGAGAGAAGCGAGCAGAAAAAGGTTCGACCGCGATCTTGATCCTCGTGAAATAGATGAGTATGGAACATCGGGTCCAATTGACGAGCTCGAACCCGTTCAGGTCAGCAAGGAAGATCCGAGAAGATGCCTGAGTGTGGGGCGAGGTCTGGGCCCAGAAGTGAAGAATCAGCTCGTTAATTTCCTCAAAGAAAATGTAGATGTCTTCGCATGGAGTCACGAAGACATGGTTGGGATCGATCCTGAAGTTATGTCGCATAGATTGAATATTGATCCCCGATTCAGACCGGTTCGCCAGAAGAGGAGACCGTTGACAAAAGAGCGATCTGATGCCATCAAAGAGGAGGTTGATAAGCTGCTCACTAATAACTTCATCAGGGCCGTCCAGTATCCACTTTGGCTCGCTAACCCTGTGCTCGTAAAGAAGAAGAATGGCAAGTGGAGGACGTGCATTGATTTCACCGATCTCAATAAGGCGTGCCCTAAGGACAGTTTTCCTCTTCCAAGGATCGATCAGTTGGTGGACGCGACTGCTGGTCACTAGCTGTTGAGTTTTATGGACGCTTATTCAGGATATAACCAAATTCCTATGAGCCCGCTGGACGAAGAGCATACCTCGTTCGTTACGGATAGAGGCCTTTATTGCTACAAGGTGATGCCCTTCGGTCTGAAGAATGCTGGCGCGACCTATCAGAGGCTCGTCAATAAGATGTTTGAGAAGCAGATCGGCAGGTCGATGGAAGTGTATGTAGACGACATGCTGGTCAAGTCGAAGCAAGCCGAGTCCCATGTCGACGATCTAGCGGAGACATTCCAGATTCTGAGGAATTACAGGATGAAGCTCAACCCGCTGAAGTGCGCTTTCGGGGTTGCATCTGGAAAATTCCTGGGGTTCATGGTGAATGAGAGGGGGATCGAAGCCAATTCAGAGAAGATTCTGGCCTTGATGAATATGAGGTCGCCCAGGACGGTCAAAGAGGTTCAAAGTCTGACAGGTCAGGTCGCGGCGCTAAGCAGATTCATCTCTAAAGCAACTGACAAGTGTATTCCATTCTTCGACGTGCTAAAAAAGGTGAAAGAATTTGAATGAACGGATCAGTGTGAGCAGGCCTTCCAGCAGCTGAAGGGGTATCTAGGTCGGGCTCCACTTTTGTCAAAACCTGTAGACGGAAAGAAACTTTTCCTTTACTTAGGGGTGTCTGAAAGCGCCCTCAGCGCAGCTTTAGTGCGAGAAGAAGACAGGACGCAACTTCCGGTGTATTACATCAGTAAGAGGTTGTCTGATGCAGAAACAAGATATTCCCAGATAGAGAAGCTCGCTGATTGTCTAGTAACCGCATCCCGAAAGCTCCGGCCTTATTTCCAGGCTCATTTGATCGAAGTCCCAACTCGGTATCCCTTGAAGCAGATTTTCCAGACTTCGGATACCTCAGGTCGCCTATTGAAGTGGGCAGTCGAGCTGGCCCAGTTTGACATCGAGTACGTCCCCAGACCGTCCATCAAGGCTCAGGCCCTGGCAGATTTTATTGCAGAAATTACCGGGACATCAAAAGAAGGAGCTGGGCCATCGAAGGAGCCGATGTGGGAGTTGTATGTTGATGGCTCGTCGAGCGAGCTGAGAGCCGGGGCAGGAATTTTACTCATCAGTCCGGAGGGACACAAGATCTTCTATGCATTAAAGTTCGGATTCAAAGCAACAAACAACGAAGCAGAGTACGAAGCACTCATAGCGGGGCTGAAGCTCGCTAGGGAGATGCGATCTGACCGGGTAAGAATATTCAGTGACTCACAGCTCGTTGTGTTCCAGGTAAAAAGGGAGTACCGGACTCGGACTCGGACAGCTCGTTGCGTTACAGCTGCATATCTTGAGAAGGTGCAAGAGTTGCTCAGGACGTTTCAGAGGTACGAAGTGAACCAAATTCCGCGAGCTCAAAATGCGCACGCCGATGCCTTAGCTCGTTTAGCCATTACTCAGATAGCAGAAGATTTGAAGCTCGTGCCTGTTGAGCTCCTACCAGTTCCAAGTATTCAGAAGGGGGAAGTAATGATGGCCCTGGTGGTGGCAGAGGACTCATGGATGAGGCCGTTAGTTGATTATCTGCAGGACGGGGTCCTTCCCGAAGACAAGAATGAAGCTCGCCAATTGAAGGCGCGATCTGCGCGCTATTGCATCTATGACGATCTGTTGTATAAAAGGGGTTTTTTAGCTCCTCTTTTGCGATGTATAGACGGACCGGACTGCGAGAAGATATTAAATGACATGCATTCAGGTCATTGTGGAAATCACTCCGGGGGACTCGCTCTAGCTCAGAAGGCGTTAAGGCAGGGTTTCTACTGGCCTACAATGAAAAAGAACGCTATCGCCCTGGTGAGGAAGTGTAACAAGTGTCAGAGGTTCGCAAAGGTGCCCCGAGCTCCTCCTGCACTTCTGCAACAAATGATTAGCCCGTGGCCGTTCGCGATTTGGGGTATGGATCTAATTGGGCCCCTGTCAACAGCTCGGGGAAATTGCAAGCACGCCGTGGTCGCGGTTGATTATTTTACAAAGTGGGCAGAAGCGAGAGAGCTAGCTGACATCTCAACATCGAAGATCATCAAGTTTATGTGGAGTAATATCATCAGCAGGTTTGGTATTCCGCAGCAGGTAATTACAGACAACGAGACGCAGTTCAGCAGTGAGCAGTTCGCTGATTTCTGTGACGAGCTCGGGATCACCAAGAGTTTCTCCGCAGTAGATCATCCCCAAGCCAATGGACAGGTCGAAGCCGTGAACAAGATCATCAAGCAGATCCTGAAGACGAAGCTAGAGGCAAGAAAGGGGGCATGGGTGGACGAGCTCTCAAAGGTATTATGGGCCTACCGAACTACAGCTCGCAGCACGACTCAGGAAACGCCCTTCTCGATGGTCTACGGGTGTGAAGCTATGATTCCAGCTGAGTTCGAGGTAACGACGCATCGAAGAGCCACGTTCAACATTGAAGAGAATCACCGGTTGCTCGCATGCAATCTCGACCTCGTGGACGAACTACGGGATGAAGCTCAACTAAGGTTGGCAGTCTACCAGCAGAGAGTCGCCAGATATTACAACAAAAAAGTTCGAGTTCGTCACTACAACGTCGGAGATCTGGTACTGAGACTTGTTCTGCCTGTAGCTCGGAATCCCAGCGAAGGCACTCTAGGACCGAGCTGGGAAGGTCCTTACGTCATTCAGAAGAATTTAGGGAATGGAGCCTATCACTTAAGCAATATGGACGGAACGGAACTCCCGCGAGCATGGAACGCTGAGAAGCTCCAACCTTACTTCGTATGATTCAATCAGATCGGATTATCTATCTCAAATGTAATTTATCAGATCAAGTTATTTGCTGCAATTATAACACCTTTGGCAGTTCGCCAGTGCATATATGAATATATTCAAGCAAATTCTCTCCACTTATATCTGTCTTCGTTCTTACTTGTTTTTATCGGCCTCAACAAAGTCTTGGACGGAGACGCCGCGCCCTGTGAGCTCGCAACACTTTGGACGGGCCGACGTCCTCCTGTGGACTTATGATCATTCAACATTCTTGGACGGAGACGCCGCGCCCTGTGACTCGCAACATCTGGACGGGCCGACGTCCTCCTGTGGACTAAAAAGGCACGTCGTGACAACGTCACCAGCACGGTTGTATTCACAACTCACATTTGCAATCATTATTTACGACAATCGATAAAAGCATCACACAGATTAAAACGAAACGAAATAAAGCGTATATTGAGTTAAAAAAGTCACTATTACAAACAAAGACCTCAGAAGAGGTGAGTTCAAAAGACAAAAATAAAACAAGTACAAAAAAGGACTAATGTTGCGAGCTGGAGGGGTCCTGAGGGTCTTGGAGGGTCGAGCTGGTGGTCGCTTGATCATCGGCGGCTTCTGGAGGGACGATCTCAGCAGGTGTCCAGGAAGTTTCTTGTGGTTGGCCCTGCTCTGCTTCCGCTGCGGCTCGAGCGTCCTCAGCATAGAACTCAACGTCCTTCACAGCATCATCTCCAAAGATGGAATAATCTATCTTAGGATGATGCGTCCACAGGGTGTAAATTATGCTTTGCTCCGTTTCCACCCTGACCTCCTCTATCCGAGCTCGAGTAGCAGTCAGCTCCTCCATGAGCTTGTTGATCTCCATCGCGTGCTGCGCCTCTGCATCCTTCAGCTCCCTCTTCCGATCATCCGTGACAGTCCTGGCCGTTTCGACCTGAGAATTGAGGCTGTTGATCACCAATTCCATCTTGCTTTTTTCTTCAGCCCAAGTGGTATCGGACTGAAGACGGGCGGCCTCAGCATCGACCAGCTTCTTCTGAAAGATCTCGCGATCACTCCTTGCCACCGCGAGGTCGATGTCACGTTCTGACAAGGTCGCCTCGAGCTCCTTCTTCGCGGCCTTGAGCTTCTTCTCTTCCTCCTCCCTCTTCAGTTCGCTGTCTATTGCCTTCGCCGTCGCCATAGCGCTCTGAACAACTTAAATCAGCAGGAGGAAAGCAAGGAAAATATAAGACAAAAGAAAAAAGGGGAAAGTCTCACCTTAGCAGCTTCCCGGAGTGCATAGTTAAGCAAGTTCACCCCGTGGCTGTCCTTACTATCCAGGAACTTAGCGGAGTTCCCTAGAAGACCGAGCACTTGCTCGAATGCGAGCTTGAGGTAAGATAGCCCGGGAATTTCCTCAGCAGCCTGTCCCGGGGCACCCTCCTGAGATTGCCGAGACGAAACCGCGATCTGTTTTCCTATGACCAGCGCGGTCTTCTTGGTGGGGGGAGGCTCGATGGGCGTACCTTGATTTTTCTTCTTCGACCCCTGCTGGGTCGCGACCTGCTTGCCCTTGTCCGCGGCAGTAGCAGTCCTGGCCGGGGGAGCCCTCTGAGAAACGGGCTGAACAGCTTGAGGGGCCGGAGGTTCGACCGTACTCGCGGCCTGAGTCCCCATTGCACCAGATGAGCCCGAGACGGCCGATGATGTAGCAGCCTGACCTCCGGTCTGGCGAGCTCTCTTCCTGGGTGGCGGGATTAGCTGTAAGGGCGCCATTTCAACCTCTTCGACGCTGTCCGAACCCGAGCTGGTGTCAACAACCTCGTCAAAAACGGACCTTACAGGTTTAGTTCGCCGAGATTCGATATGTTTAGAGCGAACCAATCCCTCTGCAGAGTCGGAAGCAAGCTGGTATCGGCGAAGCAGTTCATCCGTCAGTTTGACGTCGTCTTCGTCCGATCTGTGAGCACCAAGGATCTCGAGATCGGCTGTTTCGCCCTGAGTCAAGCCGAGGACTGGAGCGGAAAGATCTGCAAAAAAGAAAATATTTAACTCGAGATCGCAAACATAAGCTGGAAAGCAGCTTGAAGGACACCATACCTGGTTCAGCCCGGAAGCTGAAGTTCAAAAGATTGGACAATGAAGGGCAAGACACATAGAACCAGTTCGTCTTATAATGTCCTACGTTGGACTTGCCCTTGGCATCGCCTTTTGGTACCACGTCCTTGTAAATAGACGCCGTGCGAGGGGAAGCGTAGTAGATACCATCCCGAGGTTGTCCCCTGCTAGTGGCCTTAAAAGCGTATAAGTGCCTTATAATTCCCGGATTCGGGAAAGGTAGGCCGTACTTCCTAAAGAAGATCGCTAGCGAGGAAAACTGGGTGTACGAATTCGGGGTCAGCTAGAAGGGAGCGAGCTTCAGGACGTTCAGAAGCTCGATCAGATACGGCGAAACCGGAAACCGTAGACCGGCCTCCAGATGCTGGATGCTAATGGCCACAAATCCCCGGGGGGGCGTGGCCGCGTGGTCCATCGGAGCGGGCTCCATAAGACGACAACCCCGGGAGAAGCGATATTAAACCCCCAGACCGACGAGGTCCTCGTATGTTGTCCACGAGGGGTGATGTTTAAACATCTCGCGGCCTCGCCTGATCTCCGCAGGATCAAGCTCCCCGGCCTGGGAAGGCTGATTCCCTTCCGAGCTTTCTCAAGCTGAGAACTCCTCAGCGACGTCCTCGCTATGTAAGGATGCCTGGGGGACCTCTCTCACTTGATCCTCCGAGCTGGAGGAGTCATCCTCTCCTACGACATGTTGTGGGCGCGTGCGACCTGAAGACATCTACAAACAAAAGGAGCAGTTAGGTCGCTGAATGCAGACCGTTCCTATCAGACTAGAGCTCCAAGTTTGCTATCTAACTATTTCTTAACAGGTCGCGTACGCCGCACAGAGACTATAAGCGACCTCAAGATCGCTCCTCTACTACTTACGCGCGATCTTTAGATCGCTCAAGCTCACAAACAACAAATCCTAAAGACTACAGCAACCTAACGGATCAAACTAGGAAAATACGAAAAGACGCAGACATTCAAACACCAGCACAATAGCAAAATGCCAGAAACCAAGTAGCAAACAAATCATCACCACCAGAAGTAAAAAAAAAAAAAAAAAAAAAAAAGGCAGTAAAATGTTTAAAAGCAAAGAAACGACGAAGATAATGAACTCACCGGTGATCGGAAGCGGAGAACTGGCCGGAAGATGGACGCCTGAGAACCTGGACTGGTGATGGACTGAAGAAGAAGAAGACAACGAGAGCTGTGGAAGCGTGAA
Organism: Dimocarpus longan; assembly: GCA_022984855.1. Classification (NCBI taxonomy): domain Eukaryota; kingdom Viridiplantae; phylum Streptophyta; class Magnoliopsida; order Sapindales; family Sapindaceae; genus Dimocarpus; species Dimocarpus longan. Next base: position 20,124,249 of record CM041024.1, read on the forward strand.
AGTGACGAATAGGAAGCGAAAGGACAGGCTGGTCCTGATTATATACTCGGTCCCTGGGACGCGCCCTCACCGTTGGATCTGTTGGCTTACCAACCGCCTCAAATCCAACGGTGCAGCGCGATCTCAGGGACGTGACCCAAAAGGACGCCATCAGAACGAAGAGACGTGCATTCAATGCCCGTTTCGAAAATCGAACCGTCTCCAGGTAGTGCTGCCACGTGTCCAAGAAAGAGGAGGGAAAGCACATTTGTTTGAAAACAAGACGATTCCTCAGTCCGCCCAATTCTCTAGTTCATTCCAGATCTTCAGTTCGTTTGAACCTTCAGTTCGGTACTACAAAATATTTCAGTCAGATCGCTTTCGAAAAATTCAGTGATTGCAAGCATATTAGTTCCCAGGTCGCTGGAAACGACCTAAGAACTGGGGGGTTGATGTTATGGGTATTTTTGGGTTCCTCAGATGGGCTGGCAAAGGCCCATAAAAATAGTGGCCCAAGTTACCAAAGGCCCGTGAGAGGTACTGTGTATCAGATCGCGAGATCGAGCTTGAGCGAAACAATGACAGGTTCACCTGCTATGATGATAGCGACGTCAAGGTCGCTAGACCGTTGCAACGATATCAAGATCGCCAGATCGTTGCTGAGTCCAGATCGTCACGTCGAAGGATAAGCCCGTTCTCTACATCAGTTCGCCAGTATCAGTGTAAGACAGTAAGATGGCGTGTCTTGCACGGTAAGTAAGGTTACCTCACCTAATGGCAGCTTAATTTCCGGAAATCTCATCAAACCAGCATGGGTTAGCAGTCAGTCCACGTGAAGTCAGAGTTGACATGTCAGAAGTCAGAAGCATTTAAAGCTCTCCAGCAGCATTTATTACGACAAGATCAGCCCTTTTTGTCCGTTTGTTCTCTTTGTAGCCTCGTCTCCTCTATAAATAGAGAGAGGCATTTATTGTTGAACGGATCCAGAAATTGAGAGTTTTGGGAGGCTGTTACTCTGTAAAAACGTAGGGAGAGCAAACATTTTGTGGGAGATCAACAGTAATAACAGAACAAATGGACGTAGGCCCTTCCAAATCAGGCCGAACCACTTCAAACCTCCTGTGTTCTTTGTTCTTTTTTCTTTCTTCTTCTTTTCTTCGCCATTATTCGGTCTGTTTGTTGTAGGTCTCCTGATCAGCGCGGCATTGGGCTCAAGAATCTGGTTGGCTGGTTTACCACGTCAACAAAGCCAGAGTTGACCTGGCAGAAGTCAGAAGCATTAAATGCATTTCAGCAGCATTAATTACGACAAGATCAGCCCTTTTTGTCTGTTTATTCCATCTGTAGCCTCATCTCCTCTATAAATAGAGAAGGGCATTTATTGATATGTATCCAGAAATTGAGAAATTGAGAGGGCTGTTACTCTGTCGAAATACACAGAGAGTGAGCATTCATTTAGTGAGAGACCACCATTTATTACAGAAAAAGTGGACGTAGGCATTCTAAAAAGGCCGAACCACTTCAAATATTGTGTGTTCTTCTTTCTTCCTTTCTTCTCTTCTTTGCCATTATCTGGTCTGTTTGTTGCAGGTCTCCTCATCTGTGCGGCATTGGGCTCAAGAATCTGATTGGCTGGTTTACCACGTCAACAACAAGATCCAAAAGTTCATTACAAATAATGCAAAACGAGGTGAATCCAATACAAATTCATGAGAAATCCTGAAGGCCCATCTCAGGGATGCCCTATTCTAAGCCTTCATTGAACTCTAGAAGGTTGGCATGATGCTTGTGAGCTCTTACCTAGCCCTAAAAGGCACATCCAAACTAATCTTTTTACGACCTGTGGGCACTAGGCTGTTTTAATTATTATCAATTATATTACGACAGGGTTAGCTCATTTGGCTAGCTGCCACGGTTTGATTCATTATTGTCAGTTATGTCGTGGCTGCTTTGTTACCTAGTCGTGATTGCTTATGATTTACTCCTTAATCTGATTATGCAATTAAGTTATTTGAAACTTGGAAGAGTAAAGTAAATTATTTTTTAAAAAAAAAAAAAAAAACAAGTAATGAAAGCATAATGTCCTACAAAATCATAATTATTAATGTTCAAAAGTTACAACAAAGAGTTCTCTAGACAATTTTCCTAAACGTCTTAGGGGTTTTCTTTAGAACCTTAGTCCTTAGGGACTACTTGTGGAATTGCACCTTGTGCATCTGAAGCTGTTGGCTGTGATGAGCTCGAAAAAGGCCCTTACCAAGCTGTGAGAACAGTGCCCCATAGAGAAGCTAATGAAGCCGTGCCTTGAGAAATTGTACCCTGAGTGGACGCAGGAACTGGGCTCTTTTGGGGAGTTGGAGGAATAACCCCCTGCTGAGCAGCCTTTGCAGCTGCAGCCTAAGCGGCCTTGGCAGTAAGAGCCGCATACTTTTTCACCTCCTTGACCGCATTCTTCTTGAAGAACGAAAAGTCCATTTCTGGATTGTGTTTCCATAATGTGTATAGAAATGAACTCCTCGTATTCGAGGTGACATCTTTGTGAACCTGTTCAATACGAGCTTCGACCTAGTTGATTGTTCTTGGGCCTGAGTGAGCTTTTCCTTCATTGCATCTACATCTCGCAGCACCAGTTCGAACTTTATCTCGAAATATTTTTTGTCTTATTTATATGAGATTCAAATTGACTCAAATTGTATCACCCCTCGCTATAAATAGGGGTGCAAATTCATTATAAACGACACGAGAGAAATATTTTACTATTACTCTACCAAAATAGAAGGTGACAGTCGTGAACGTAGGCCTGGCTTCAGTCGAACCACGTAAAAACTTGTGTGCATTGTTCTTTTTCCTTGTCTCTTTTTTTGCTTTTGTTGTTTATTCGCAGGTATTGAACTTGAAGAACTGGGTCGACTAAAAAAGGTCGATAGAACTGATCCAATGAATTGACTCAATAAACAAAAGCTCAATTCATCAACGTCCAGCTTGCAGAAACGAGCTCTCAATTCGCTGTTGCAGTTCTCAAGTCGTTGGTCAACCATGGTCAAGGCTGTCTTATGTTCAGCTTCAAGTCGCCTAGAATGAGGCTTAGCTCGCAACTCGAAGTGTTCACTAAAGGAATTTTTCCATAAAAGCAATAGCCTAGATTGAGAAAAAGCCAACTACCAGAATTGAAAATATAATCAAACTACTATTTCGACGAAATCTATCCCTAAACTGATGGACACCGGTTTTGAAAGTATAATTAATGTAAAATTCTTTTATATTCTTATTGTACTCAAATTGTAACACCCCACGTTATTTGTAGTATTGGGTCAAGAACTTAAGTCGACTAAATTTATAGATCGACAGGTTTAAAACTTAAGAAACAGTTAGTCTACTTGAGTCATTTTAAAATTGAGTGTATCACCTGTCCACCTTCAATATAGCAGAAGAACCTTGATTTCCACATATTAGATCCAAAAGTGGCATACCAAATGTCGGCCTTTGCAGCCTCCGATCTCCAAGGGGTAGACTCAGAGACCAGTTGAGCTAAATATGAATCAACGCTAATCAAATGAAATAGAAAGAGGGGAATTTTCAAAATTACTGAAAACTCTTCAAGTTATACATACCATGACCATCTTCAACTTTCAGCTTCAAAAAGGGTTCTATAACATCCTGAACTGCTGCCACAAGATTTTCCGACACACGAGGAGTTTCATCGTCCTCATCATCAGAGTCAGAGCTTGATATCATATGCTGAAATGCCAAATCAACCATTAAAACAAGATAGAAGGGTAAAATAGTATGGAAAAAGTAAGATGCAAGTTGCCAAACACATAAATATATATTGCACTAGGTCAATTTTTCTCTTCTAAACATGCATCAAGCAGAATTTTTTATTTTTTATTTTTTTGCCCTTCCACTTTGCAAATATAAAATGTAGAAAGGCATGACATTATTGTACAAATGACTAAGCATATACCTGAATTTCATCATATATACTTTTAATAGATAAGAAATTTCTCAACTACATACTTTGTTAAGGTTTTCATTTAAGCAAAAGCAAAAGAGAGCACATGAATGCATTAAAACTTATACAATAACACTTTTTTCATTCGAATGCCAGGTCAGTGACCAAGGAAGTGAGTCTCGTTGGACTAAATTCAAAAAGTTTTAAAAACTATTTAGATGGAACTTGCTAAACAAAATCAGTTACAAGCATGATATTCTATCAATTACTCCAAATTTGAAAAGACTCTAAAACAGAAGTATAGATGAAGTTAAATGAGATAAAGAGGCCTCACTGGAGGAGGAGCTTTTTGACTGGTTAACTGTGTTGGTAATTCATCTGCTAGTGAAGGCCAGAATGCACTTAATTTGTGACGAACCTGGAAATCAGAATATACATGCCTCAGCAAAACAATAAAACAAATGATCATTGATAAAAGAACTTGGTCCAAAGTGGATAGTGCAAAGAAGATAGTGAAATATCTTAATTTACCGCTTGTATTACACGCCAGGTTGATTCAAATGGATAGGCTTCCGAAGATCCATTGATAGGTTTGTCTTCCAGTAAAACTTCCATGCATGCAAGGACAGAATTTGATATAGAGTCAAGATTGTAGCCTCCTTCCAATGCCAACAGAATCTTGCCTTGAGCAAAATCCATCAACTGAAGCACAGGAAAACACAAGTGGAATGTGCTAAAAAAATTGAAAGTCAACGCATACCAGCAGCTAGAGAAGAAAAGGGCAAAATGAAAGCAGATATGTAAGGCCAATATTAAATTATGGTATCTACATCAGTGATCATAACTGTCTTAAAAGTACAAATATTTCTCGTTCAACAACTAAGGTAACGTCAATATAAAGAACATCGAAAAGTTAAACAAGATTAAATTTGAATGCTAACCTTTTTTAACAGAATTGAGTATCCGTATGGAGTGACACAACAACCCCCTAGAGGATCATTAATGGCTGTTCCAAGCATTATATATATAAATATCAACATTAGTAGATACAAAGAAGAGCGACTACAAGCAATCACCAAGTCATTCAAGAGTGAAAACAAAAACATTTATTAAAGCTAAGAAATTTAAGGAAGCATACAAATTGACGTAGTAACTTTCTATATAGGAGATATGATTTTTATAAATAGCATATTGTACAAATTTATATAGAATTTCCTACGTAAACAAATCCTCCTGCTTCTTCAACTATTAACAAAAGGGTAAGTTGAACTATCTGATTCTTTTTTGTTGAAGTTAGGTTTATCTCAAAAGTAATAGCTGTAATTAGTTATTTATGAACTGTTTTAAATAATAAAGAGGTTAAGCAGATTGTTACTTAATTTCATCTCTAAGATTAGGTGTATTTTGATAAGGATAGAATAGTTTAAGCTCCTACATTCTAGGTTCTACTATAATCCTGCTTTTATAAAAGCAAAATCAACGTCACGACAGTGAGTGACATTTTTTATCAATCACATCTCTTAGTCTTTTTGCTCTAAATACAACATGATATCAAAGCCTCTCTCTGAAACCTAGAACCCTTAACTGACAAAACACGATATGGCTTTTCCTAGTTTAGCACTGATAATCAAGGGAAATCAAGCCCAAATTGGTGATAACTGACTTGGGAAAGGCAGACCATGGTGCGATCATTGTATGAGACTAGGTCACAAAGGAAACATGATGGAAAATACATAGAAACCAACGGATTGGTAGCCAAACAGATTTACAGTAAATAAGAAAGGACGTGAAAACATGGTTGGTAGAGATTATCCGTCCACAAAGTCATAAAATTCATCATTCTTCAACAAGAAACAAATAGAACAACTATAGCAGATTATCAAACAATCTACATATTAACCTCAATCATCCATCATTGGAACAGGTTCCTTTGCTCAAATAGACATTGTTCGAATATACAATACGATACGAATGTATATACGTCGGTACGATTGTATCAACTCCAAAACGCGCAAATACACTCATTTTAGAGATAGAAAATGACAAAATCCATTCCCTACGTACGAGGCGGCCATATATGGCTATCTTGACCCGATATGGCCGTATATATGGTCAGTTCGAAACAAGTGAAAAACTCTGGAAAAAAAGAAAAAAAAGCTATATATAAATAAAAAAAAATAAAAAAAAAAAAAGCCTTAAATCCATCTAACCTAATTGATCAGCTCTCCTCTCTATTGATCAGCGAGCTTCTCCTTATGTTTGACCACTTCTCTCATAACCAGACAGTTTCCGACGACTTCTCTGGTGGCAACGGCTTCCTCTGTTTAGAATGGTGCTTTCTCTCTCTTGAACTCTTCATTCTCTTCATTTCTTTTCCTTGTAAGTTGTAACTCTTCAACTCTCTCTCTTTTTTATGTTATGTTTGAACTTGTATGGTAGGAGCTAGCTTTTGGTTCTTCATTTTTCTTTCATTTTGATTTACAAGGCAGTAGCTTTGTTTTTATTTGTATTGTTTTTTTAAGACAGGCTACTTTTATTGTTGTGATTGTGATGGCTAATAAAAAAGATCTGGTGTAGAAGGATGGGGTTGTGATGGAAGCTGGTAGGGAAAAGTTTATCCGGTGCATTTGTTATGAGAAAATAATGAGAGCAAAGGAAGTATTTAGGATGAAAGAACACCTTATGGATATTGAAGGGAATATTTCTACATGTCCAACTACTCCACTGGAAGTTAAAGAGAACATCAAAAGATATATGGAGAACTTAGAAAAGACAAAAAGAATTAATCAATTAGTTAGGCAGAAAAGAATTGATAAATGTACGACATTGAATAGTCATTCTAAGGGGCGGATAAATGTAATGGTAGTGTGACTCAGACTCAGAAAGGAATTAGGGGATCTATGGATAGGTTTCTCAAGGGTGCAGAAGATGATGTTTTACAAACGGGGGAATTAGGGGAAACTAAAACAGCAAGATTTGATAAAGAGCTACGTGATCAAACATGGGAGGAGATAGGATGATTCTTTTATGAGAATGATCTTGCATTTAATATTGTTGACAGTCCATCTTTTATGAATATGATTCGGACAGTTAAGTGCTATAGGAAAGGTCTGAGACCACCAAGTACCTATGAGTTGAGGACTACCGTATTAAAGAAGGAGGAAGAAAACACCAAAACTATTGTACCTAAAGTGATAAAAACGTGGAAGCAAACAGAAGTATCTATATTGTCGGATGGGCGGAAATATATAAAGGATAGACAACCGATCAACTTCCTCGTAAACAATCTGCATAGTAGTAGATTGTTACTTAATCTCATCTCTAAGGTTAGGTGTATTTTGATGAGGATAGAATAGTTTAAGCTCCTACATTCTAGGTTCTACTGCAATCTTGCTTTTATAAAAGCAAAATCAACCTCACGGCGATGAGTGACATTTTTTATCAATAAAGTCTCTTAGTTTTTCTTCTCTAAATATAATATTTTTATTAATATCATTAATTTTTTTGTCTCAATAAAAAGCAATGTATTATTGTTTTCATCCCTAAGCAAGAAGGTACAGAACATGCTTAGGCATGAGCGAATATTCACTATTACATGCTTCCAACCATTATTGATTTTAAGAACAGAGACTATTGTTGAGACATAGAGTAAAACAAATTGAGAAATTGACATAAATTATTAATATATAAAATCTAATTAGAGCAAGCCACAATGAAATATCAATTACATAATCAACAATAAATTATTAATAAACAGAATCTAATTAGAGCAAGTCATAATCAAATATCTACCTCAATTACATGCCAAGAAATGTTCAGGGGGCAAGGGTACATTTCAACGGCATGAGTGAATGACTATTTTCATTTTTTCTCTTTTCATAGCCACCGACAACAATTTCATTACAATTTTTGAAAGTGACTCTGCTCAAGGTCCATAGGTTAGAAAATTAATATTTTCTTGCAGTAATTGACAACCTCAGATCTTCACATTGTAGTTTCTACCTTGATAAAGTGTCCATTTTATATGAACTGTTGCTACCTTGATAAAGTGTCCATTTTATATGAACTAAGTCTGGCCAACCTTGCAGTTTTGTATCCTAAACTTAATTGCTTGTTTTCCTCTGTTTAGATAGTAGTAGTAGTAGTAGATTATTTCTTTCTGTTTCCAATGTTAGTAGCCACATCCACACACACACCCCATTGATATTATCATTAAAGTTCTTTCTGTGATTGAATCATTCAATCAGTAAAAATTCTCTTATTGAGTTGAATTAATTAATTATCTAGAGTTCTTTATTTATATCATCAATTTAACTAATATAGTAGTTGTAAAATTTTTGGTAAAACAAGTAAAACAAAATGTATATCATGTATGACAGTTTTGTAATGGAAATTTTTATCTGACCAAATAGTTAGGTGATTATCATGATTTTTAAATCAAGGTGAACATTGTAAGAGATGCTAACATAGCCCCACAACAAAGGGAAAAAATTCCAAACCTGCATCAAATCCAGCAGATATTATAATCATGTCAGGATTGAATTCCTTGGCAACAGGAACCAAAACATGGTCCCACACAGCTAGATAGTCTGCATCACCACACCGGCCATTCTGCCAAGGGACATTAATGTTGTATCCAGCACCTGGTCCTTCACCAATCATCGTATAAGAACCATCATCAGTAGCAGGATAAAAAGTCCCAAATTCATGCCTGCATAAAAAAGACAACCCCGTATTGTCAACATGTCTAAGCACCAGCACCAGCACCAATCATTGTATGTGACTGAACACAGAACAGTAGAGCGTAAAGATAGTTTTTGACCGGAAAAAGGGGCAAAAATGAAAAGGTCAATGACATAAAGACATTAATATTACAAGCACAATCGTTACTATAGGTGGAATAATTGTTTCCAGAAAGCAAGGACTAATAGAAGACCTGACCTCATGGATCATGGCAACACCCTACAAAATAACCATTATGAAGCTTCAAGAGGTTCAACTTCAACCTTCTTATGAAGGGTACTTATTCTAAGAAGATCAATCAAATTAACCTTGTGAGCTGAAATTTCTTACTTACCTATGAACTGAGAAGAATAGGACACGAGAATCCTTCCAGAACATCTTTTGGGTACCGTTACCATGGTGAACATCCCAATCAACAATCAAGATTTTCTTAATTCCCAGTTCAGGCTGTAATATACATAGCAAAAATTGGGTAGTCAGGCCACAGCTAATCATAAGATAAAAAAATAAAAATAAAGATAAACCTGAGGTTAACTTTGAAAAGCATATTGCTAGCTTTACAAACAAGGAATACACAAGTCCATGATCAATTGAAAATGGAAGAGAAAGAAAGCAGCTCTCACCTTTTCATTTAATAGGAAACTTGCTGCAATAGCTACATTGTTGTACAGACAAAACCCCATTGCTTTATCTTTTTCAGCATGATGTCCAGGAGGCCTCACAACAGCAAAACCAGAATTTAACTCCCCTTTGGCAACTCTCTCTGCAAGCTATTGAGAAAACATTTAAATTATGCATTTAAGATTGAATTCAGAATAACTGTACCTGGTCTACTCTAACCATTATATCCTATGACTTGATAACGAAAGAATGGCTTCATGTATTAAACACAGAAAGATTGCCAGATAGTGGCATTTTGAGCCAAATCTAAATCTAATGCACCACTATAATACCAAAAAAAAAAAAAAAAGGGGTCACTCAGTGTCACAGACTTACACATTTTCTAGCAGAACTTTTCTATTTCATCATTAACTCTTTCATGACTATCTTCAAATATTTCAGCCAAATGTCTGGAGAAACTAGTATGTCGTTACAGAGAAAAAAAAAAAAAAAAAAAAATCTATTTGGAAACTTGTAAAAGCACCTCCAAGGATTTTAAGTTTGAGTCAGGCTAGATACGATTCACATAGAAAAATTGTCATCATATTTACTTAATTAGCTAATTTAAACAAAAACGAAACATAAATCAAATAATTCAACCAAGTTTCTCTTAAACAGAAAAGTTTCTGTACCCATCAAACAAGTTGTTTATTAGCTCCAACCGTAATAGGCGCCTATTCGCATAACGTCATAAGCCAGGTTATTTTCAGTAAACAACAATATACTCTCCTACCAACTTATATTTCCTAAAGGTTTTACACTGAATTTTGCAATCCACAAATCAACCAATCACAATTTTTTATTTGTATTACCTCTATGACGGAGCCAGCAGCAAGGTATGCAGACTCGGAGGAGCCTTCATTGAAGTAAATTGAATTGAATTTGGAAGCGATCTTATTTCTTCGGGAACCGAACTGCTCAGAGCTTATATTTCTAATTAAATTAACGTGACTCTCACTGTGGACAGATAAAATGTGTTTGTCCTCCACTTCCTTCCCACTGAAAACCACACATCTATTATAAAACAAACCAAAAATCAGCACCACATTCACTCAACAATTTCAAAAAACAAAGACTAATAATAACATTTTAACAAGGAAACCTTTGAGGAATACGAGCAGCCTGGAGCTTGTTCCAGATAGCTTTGATGCGATTGGGATTCTCAGGATGATAATCGCCGTCGGGAGTTTGGTGCCTACACATTCTCTCATCGTAGAGTAAGCCAACTCTTCGTCGTCCGATAGTCGCCGCCGTCTCACCTGATTTCACCTCCATGCCGCTGCTGCCCTAATCTCTCACTCTTGAATCACAGATTCAAGTGACGGTTTGAAATTTGAATTGAATTTCCAACTGTTCAAGTGTAAAAGGCGACACAAATTTCGGGATTTGAATTTTTTTTTTTTTTTTTTAGGTTATCGGTTCGTCCAATACCAATTAACCACGTCAATCAGTTGGTAGTTTTTCTCTATACACAATCATAAAAAATTTAAAAATAATATTATATTTCTCAAAATTTTATCTGAAAACTTTATCAGAATGGCGGGACAAGCTAATTTTTAATTTTTAGATTAATTTTAAAATAATATATTAATAATATAGTAATTAAATATAAATTTATAATATTATTTAGATGACTTTATAGATAGTGTAGTATTATTCAAAATTCAAATACACTTTTTTTTTTTTTAAGAACATAAATGCACGCTTATTTTAAATTTAAGATTTTTGTAAAACCCAGTTCATATTGAAAAAATTTTAGGAATATGATTTAAATTCTTAATTTGTTATGTAGCTCTTGACAATTTTAAATAATACGGTAAGGTATAGTTTAAATTTGTTTGATCATTTTCAATGTATTTATAAACAAATTTGTTATATACTTATTAAATTTTTTTAACATGTGCCAAATGGAATATGAGATGATATACTTAAAATTCGATGGCGGTCTAGTCAGCCCGGTCCTCTCAGTCTGTCTTTGGTGTTAATTTCGTAAAAACGAGGGTGAAAATGTGCTAAAAAATTAAAGAACTAGATATATTATGAAATTTTTAATCTAAACAGCCCAGTTTATGGATCAAAATAATAAAGTCTCAATTGAAGAAAGAAAGTCTCCATCAAAAGACTATCATTGAACTGCTTTCTGTACGATAGTTGTGTATTCAGGAATTCAGGTGAATACCTTTACAATAATGTCCTATACCTTCACAGCTGTATAACCGAGTAAAGCATCTATGGTTAGCCATATTTGTGTTACAATTGACATCTTCATGAACTATGCACAATTGGAATGCTAAGATAATTCCTTTGTAACAACTGAAATCTTCATGAACTATACACAATTAAAATGCTAATATAATGGCTTCAAAACAACCACATCAACTCTCCCTACACTCCTTCCTCCTTCCATGTCAATATCCATATCAACAACCTGATCATTATCCATGTTGGGAGGAACATCACAAGCACATTCCATAGGAGAAACTAATGAAGGGAAATCCTTATGTACTTGGTGAAGATTATTATGATCAGGTTTGGCACGGCGAAAGATTCCCCATAGGAAGTGTTGTGTACTTGACCTTGCAATAATTTCTACTAACAAAATTATATGAGCATTGAAAAAATCACAAACAAAATGTACACATATCCAGCTATTTCTTGAAATTAAACACAAACAAATATAGCCACCAACTTCATCACCTAAGGTTTAAGCAAAAGCCTTTTAAAGGTCTGATGTGCAGGAAGGGATGTTAGTTAGTGTTTATATGCACCCTTCTAGACAGGCGAAAGAGGATAGAAAAAGTTCCAATCAATACAGTAAATTATAGCGAGAAGTATATCAAACAGCATATTCCAATGTTTTTTCAGATAAAATTCCCTTTCAATTTCTGCGAAAAGCTAATTCTAGTATTTCTCTGTATCTACTTCCTCAGTTACCAAATATCATGCTAATGTGAGCATGAGGGTCATACTATTATTAATAACTAATACTAGAATATGTCAAAAATACACAGAGCACTAAAGATTAAGCAAGAATCAATACATCCATCCGTGACATATGCTCCTCTAGAGAAAAGCTCAAGAATAAAGTTAAAGAAACCAGAGAGCTTACTCTGAGAGTCTAGATGCAGCTGTTTAGATGTAGATATCAGCAACTCAACACCATCAATATAACTTCCCATCACTAAGTTATTGGTTTCCAAAAGCTCAAATAGGCAAGAAAAATTATGTTTGGATCTAAAAGTCAATGGAAAAATTGTTTTAAAACATAGTAAAAACAATAATTACAATAAAAGAACAAAAGAAGTATAATCGTAACGTCAGATGTCATACAAACCTGTCAGTACTATCAGCAGGGAAGAAATATAATGTGATGTCATGAAAATCAGGACTGCCATCCGCAAATAAATCTTGCCAAAGAGGATATCGAGGAAGCAGCTTAACCTGAAGATCATTGGGCAAATTTTGTGAAAACTTGTAGGCTTTATAGTGGACTTTGCATGGGGGATGAGCCTGGAACTGGAAGCCACCATAAAATTCACCCAGTGAAGCACTATCGGAAAACAGGAATTTTCCACTGGTAAAGAGAACTAAAATCAGTAGGAAGCAAATTTCCAGTGCTACTTGTCTTAAACCAAATCAACGGAAATATTTGAAGGCAATTAATTAATCAAAATATAATCATATAATTGTTAAGTAGCCACTCAACCAAAAAGCTTTACCGGCCAACTTAAAATTTTGGGTTGGGCATCCACTAACTTGATGTCAAAGCTCTCTAACAAAAATTACATTGTTTAACACACATGAGAGATTACCTTCCTAGTAAAATACCATTTTAAGATACTGAAGTAAAATTAAAACGGGAAAACAACTTTTGTGCCTTAAATATACGAAACAACTTCTACTTTCCAAGTTTTTGTTTACAAAACAATATCTGACATGTTTGTAATCATTTTTCAGATTAAAATCTTGAAAACACTTTTCAAGATCAATACAAAACCTTCCCTAAGGCTTTAGAAAATGATGATATCAGCTATTTAGGTACAACGATCATCTGACTTAATTTTCTGTCATGTTGGAGCCATGGTACAGTATTGAGTTCCAAACAATCATAGACTTTGCCTACATTTTCCAGAAATCAAATTGGAGTTTTACCATTGACTCAACATGTAACAAAACCAATTATTTTAGAATTTCCTATGAAGCATTACATATTATTTCAAGTAGGATCAACAATATGTTTATCTGCTTCTACTTCCCATATAGAATCATCAATAAATCATGATTTTACTTGATGTAACCATTTCTAGATTACGCATTCTTAGTTTTCCTTTGAATGGTGAAGGTGTTATGAAAACCTTATCTTTTTTTACGAAAACAGAGAAGCACATAGATCATCATTGTACTGCTTAAATTAACAATGGATGCCTTATTTCACAGCAGAAAAATAAAAATCAGCTCAACCAGACAGATCCATCAAAATTCATTTCACCAAATAAAAAAAAAAAAAAAAAAAAAGAGAGAGAGAGAGAGAGAAAGAAAAGGATTAATTAAATTTGCGTACGTGTTCACTTCTTTTTTGATAACCATAATGAAAAACATATTCTTTTAATCAATAATCTATTCACTTCCTTTCTGATAACTAAAAACAAAAACATATTCTTGAAACCAATTGTTTCAAAATGGACTACATTGATGTATTCTCCAACATATGAATAAATGATATTTAACATCAGAAAAGAACGAATTACTCACTTCCAAGTTGCTTCTATAGAAGGCAAATATAGACAATACAGCTGAAGTTTAGGCAGAAGTAAGTCTCTTTCTTCAAATGAAGAATTCTTGCCAGCAACAGCTTGTAAACTTTGCCCTAAAATATTCAAGAATAAAAATTGGTGTAAGATAAACCAACTCTAGACCTTCTTTTTCCACTATAAGTGATCAAACCAACTAGCCTATCCCTTTTAACAAAAATATATAAGCATAATCTAGAAATAACAGTAGAGTAACTTTCTTGCCTGTACCGATGGGTATTGAACACATTAGAGTTGAAGATCCACATGAAGCTGCATTCCTTGCATGATCTGCATTTGCATTTTTTCCTTTGATTTCGTTCATCTTGGGTTCTGAAATTTTGACTTCTTTAGCACCGCATTTATCTGCAAAACATGACACCTTATTTATATATATATATATATATATATATATTAAAAAATAAAAACGGAGCAAACAATCACAACCATAAGATCAAAATCCATATATAGCACTTGTAAACAGGAAAGCACACCAAACCAGGCACACATTAATAACAAAATAATGTAGCAGTCATCGATTTTATAATGAAGTGTAAGACTTCACTACTCATCATTATTTCTCTTTTATTTGGGCTTTTACAATATGCAATCTCATACAAAGTTTGGTATATAATATACAATATTAAATTGAAACCGACTTGTATCAAATTATACAATATAAACAAAAATATGAGACTCTATCAACTTTGCTTATGGATAGATTAATGTAATATGTCTTAATAAACTTATCTATTTTGAACAATCGATACAACTTTCAACACTTTCAATTGTCATTATCCCAATAATCGCTATTCTTGTACAAACTCAATAAAGTTTTGTTTTATCGTGATTGAACATGCATAAGATCAATTTTCACTTGGTGACAAATCGAACCAACTTAGGCTACATGATTTTAACACAAAATCCAAGGGAGGAGATAATAAACATTTTACCAATCAAAACATGGAGTATACACATGCAAGCTTAATTTCTATAAACTGTAAGTTGATTAAATGCTATGGAGGAATAAATGCCTATGTTATGTGAAAATCATGTATCACCTTTTGATTTTTCAGATGTTTTAGCCGTTTGCTGGTCATTCTTCCTAATGATTAGTGCACCACCATGTGAAGGAAGTTTAAACCTAGTACTTCTGTTCACTCTTGGATTGGGGAGCTTAGGAATGACTTTTTCAGATTGCATGGCTGTCCTGAAGTTCTTATTTTCATGAGATTCCGTTCTCTGAGCTCCTGATGATAACTTTACTTCAGTAACAGGAAGTCTAGAACTAAAAGTCTCTTTCACTCTCGGAATGGAGGACTCTGTAATGACTTTTTTTGATGGCATGGCTGTCTTGGAGTCATTACGTTCATGAGATTCCTTTCCCAAGGTTCCTGATGATAGCCTTATAACTTCAGCTGTAGGAAGGTACTTTACTTTTCCAGTTTCATATGGCTTCAGCTTCTTGTGGTGAATTGGCCCCTGTGAATCAACACAAACTGTACTGGAAGCAGCTGCATGGGTGATATCACGTGAACCCAGAAACTGATCCCCCTGAAGGGATATTGGTGAAACGATGCCATTCTTCGATAAGCATTCTTCACAAACCCAAAATTTTGGGATGACCCCTGTAAACACCCTCATGCAATAACTGCAAGTGAAATGGTACCATGTTCAAAAACAAGACTTAAAATCATTCGTACAGTCTAAAATAGAACAACAACTATTATTTTAAGACATAAGATGAGTTGGAAACAAGCAAAAAACTAGTATCAATCAATCATTTGGTATGTACCCTGCAATCATACTAGGATCGATCACTGGTGACAAACAGCCATCCATATTGGCTCAAAAAATTCTGAGTGTACATAGTAAATGATACAAAAGTTAAACTGGACAAGAACAAGTGATCAATCTAACCAAATTTTAGTTCAATGTAGCATATGTAGGCCATGAAATGACAGATTCAATGTGGCGTATGTAGGTCATGAAATTACAAGTCTATTAAACAATTCAAGATCACCTAAATGAACTTACTTTACAAGTCTATTAAACCATGCAAGTCATTGTGGTATTCCACGTTTCGTTTGTTTTCTTCCCAAAGATGAGATTATTAATGACAATTTTATTCACCACCTTTCACAATAACAACTTCTTTCACAATTAGATTAATCACATTTCATGTGTTATGGATCAATGTAACTACTTTAGGAGAACATTTAAACATTCATTTTCAAAATTATGGTGGCAAAATAGACAATTGTTTAAAATCAATACATATAATACAACCAATTTTTTATCAGGAAGAACATGTAGAATTATGACTATCAGAGGTGCACGCATGCACAAGAGAGATGTTCATCTTACACATGTTCACAAGCTATACAACATTCAGAGCAAGTCACAAGCGCGTCCTTGCTACCAACATTACCGCACATGTTACATGGTTTCTCCTGCAAAATAAAAAATGATCTTATGTGAACCAATTATTCATGTGAATATAACCATAAATAATTGAACTAAAAAAAGGAGGAAAACAGAACAATTTAAGTAAAACATTCACTACAGAGCCTATTTAAGTAAAACATCCACTAAAGAGTTTATGTCAAGATATTCTAGCTAAAATACTTCCCATTAACTACATCGGCTGCACAAACTAGAAGTCATAAAGAATAGTCAAAAGATCTTATGAACAAGGTTTAAAAATAATAATGGGCAGAGTTTGCTGAAGGTAATATCGCGATCTTCAAAACAACCCATTTCAATAAGTCTTTCCCAGCAAATATATAATAATCAAAAGCCTTGAATCAAGAAAAATCATAGCAGAAATGTGCTATTAAAGGAGTCCAATCTTTTAGATGGTGACATTTACCTTCGTTGTCCATCCTGCTATGTAAATTATACATCAAGGAAAAGTCATAACATCCAAACCGACATAAAGAAACAAATAAACAAGAAGTTAAAATTGATAAGTTATCGGCAAAAGGTACATTACGTGCTTCAATCTTCCTTTCTAGTAGACTATCAAATCAGCCACTCTACAAAAGCAACAGATAACTTAGATCTAATTCAGCAGTATTAATACCATTCATATTAGATTTAATTTAAGTCGTACAATGAGCCATTCATAGCTCTTTCTCCCTACGGAATTACATTAAAATGGGATGCCACAATAAGGCATATTGCATTAAAATTTCACACTTGTGGTCCATCAAGAGCGATAAATTGCTTGGAGCTTGGCAACCCCCTTTTTATGAAAACATGTCGATCAGATAATTATCCATATACAGGCAGCCGGAAGGCAAACATCCTTGCAGCTATACTATTCGTTTGCTAAATAACCTCCCAGTCAAGAATTATATCTATGATTTGTAATTTACTAGTCAAGAAAGCGTTCCGTTTTAATGGGATAATGCAATAAAACGAACAAAAACTGAAAAGCAGGCACATAATCGTAAAACTTGAAGAGCCAACTGTACAGCCCTCTTTTACAAACAGTGACATGAACACAAAACAACACCACTAAGAACAGAAACATATTAACTTCTAATCGCATTAAAAATCGAATTCAAAAGCCTCCACTGCATATGTAGCTGTAATTACAGGGCAGGCAGTAATAAGTGTGAACGGAGATGGGGCCCCAGGTGAGAACATAAATGAAATCCCACCTATAACCGGACCAATATTGGAATAGTAATAATAATAACCTTGAAATGGGCAACATATTAAATTATAATATTAACTTCCCGAGACCAAAATTTAAATGCCATTCAAAACTGTTTTGGAGAATAAAAATAAACATCCCCAGATCTCCAAAGTCACTGGATCAAGACCACAGCAGCTAACATCCCCAGATCTCCAAAGTCACTGGATCAAGTCAAGACCACCACAGCAGCTCAACTAATGAAGACAAAAAAATGAAGGTGGGAGCCATAAACAACAGTGACGCAAATGTTAGCCAACTTTAACGTAATATAACACTTCAAAGAGACCCCATCTCAATAAAATCACTAAAATAAACATGTAACATCCCCAGACTTTCCAAGTCACTGGATCAAATCAAGACCACATCAGCTCAACTAATGAAGATAAAAATGAGCCATGTGACACAAATGTTGGCCAACTTTAACATAATAAAACTATTTTAATATTAAAAAAATCACCATATATTAAAAATAAAAATAAAAATAAAAATAAAAAGGTATCTTTTGCAGCAAAACACCTGCATCAGCTCTTCAACAAATGGGGTTGGTCACTTTTTTTTTTATTTTTTTTGGAAAAAGAGTTGGTCACTTTTCAGTGTATCACTAACAGAATACGAAAAAACCACAAGAATCTAGAAAATTGTGAAAATATAAAAACTAGGGTTTGATTTTACCGGGTGGTCCTGGGGTTCAGTTTGTCCTTGCATGTTTGGTGGATGACGATATGGATTCTTCACTGTGGGGTGCTGCCAGTAGAGTAAATGTGGCCACAGATGAAGTCACACTCACAAGAAATATGAGAGAGAGTGTGACTGCTGATGCTGTTGAAGACACACTCCCACTGTCCAAGAAATTTTAATGCTTTTCTTCTTTCAACGTGTCAAAACGAATTCTTAGAATTATGAATTCGGTCCTGGTAGGGTAGCCGAAGGATGTGGGCCTCTTTATCTACGGATGAATGAATATACCTTCAAACAAATTGGATAAAGGGCTTCATAATAATTTTTAGGAAAAACTTTATAATAGTTGTCAAAGTTTTGAAAAATATTAATTTTTAAAATAATTTTTTTCATCTCCAATTTTTTTAAAACTCTTCAAAAAATTTAAATCGTTCATTAGCTGACGATCAACAATAACATATCGTTTAGGTGGGAAAGGTAAGATAGTATTTTTATGTAAAAGGTTAAGATTATGACACGTGAATTATTAAGATTTTAAATAAATAATTTATTATAAACATAAAATTGATTTTATAAAAAAAAAAATTACAAAATGAAGATCCACCAGATTGGATCTCCACGGTCCATATAGATCTCCATTGTCTGCAATGTCATCAAGCCCATTCACCAACAACCCACTTCATCAACCTCATCTCCCACAGTCTTCAACATATCAACAATGTCACAATATCATCAACCTCATCATCTCTCATAGCAACAACATTAACAATAACATTAAGAAAAACAACATCAAAATGGTTAATCAAGCACCTCTATTGTGTTGGAGGTGCTTGATTTAAGGTGGAGGAGAATGAGATGGAGGCCAATAGAGGAGATAGTGGAGAAGGAGAAGAACAAAAGTGATGGAGGAGATAGAGAAGAGAAGATCAAAGGAAAAAAATGAAATCCATTTGTTTAGATTTTTAAAATTAACTTGTTTTATTATTATTTTTTTCTAAAAACAACCTTATTTTATTTTTTAAATAAATATTTTTAATTGTTGGATGGAGGATGGATGGAAACAATAATGGATCTTTTTTCTCCTGAGTTGAATTTTTTTTCCTAATTTTTTTAAATTATTGTTTAATTTTTTTTTCAAAAAAAAAATAATCAGATTTTTTTAAAAAAAAATAATCATATTATTATATACTTATCTGCTTTTTATTGATCAAATGATATGAAATATTTTGATTTTATTATTATCAAAATAGTCATTTTAAGTTATGAGGGGTAATTAAGTCTTTTAAATTTTTCTGTTTAGTTTGACTATTAATTAACTGACGGTTTGGACTTTTTTGAAGAGTTTTGAAAAAGTTAAGGATAAAAATATCTGTTTCTAAAATATTTTTAAAAAATTGATATTTTTCAAGACCTCGATAACTAAAATGAAGTTTTTCCTAATTTTTAACTAAAGAAAAAGAAAATTTTTGTTTTTACCCACTTTTTTTAAAAATATATATATTTTTTTACATTTTAAACAAATTATTTTCATTTTATATCCAAAATTACTAAACTATCTGTTGACGTCTGGATTTGGATTCTAGTCAACCAGGTTCATGTTTTAGGTCCAAGCTACAGTTTCGGATTTATGTTTTTAAATAAGTGAAGTAAGAAGCAAAGTAAGCGAGGTCGAAGAGGAAGGAAAAGACATAAGGAATTTTTAAGTGGTTCGGCCCAAATAGATGCCTATATCCACTGTTCACTCTCTCACTATTTTGGCAGAGTAACGGCACTCAAGAGATTTATCCTTTGTACAATAGGGGTCCTCCCCTATTTATAGAAAATGGGGGGAGCTACAATAAGATGCAATAAAATAAAATAATATACGGTAAACTACTATTACAATGATGGACTGCATTTAATGCGCCTGAATTACATTTAATGCGACTGACAGTATCAGATTTATTCTGCCCAAAGCATAGGTTTAGGTGGCTAACCCACGCGAGTTAGGTGGGATTCCCATAATCCAGGCTGTAATTTCTGACGGGGTCAGCGTATGTGATATGTTTTGAGCCGTAATTCGTCTAGCAATTCTGACTTCTAGTGATTTGATGGTCGGAGCAGAGATGAACCTCTCTAACGAGCAGAATGCCCTATAGAATAAGCGAGAAAATAACGTTCAAACTAACCGGGCTCCCTATCGGTCACAGGGCAGACCGTTGGGGGACCTCTGGGCAGGCAGGTACTTCAATGGACAAGGGATCCAAGACACGAACAGGTAGGCGAGCATGCATATGGACTAGCGAGCAGTTGATCGACCTGAGCAAATAGGCTTTTATTTGATCTGATGAAGGGCATAGAGACGGTTAGGTATTGATCGATGAAGCGAGCAGGATCCCGAGCAAGATACCGAGCTGGGCACCGAGCAGGATACCGAGTTGGGCATCGAGCAGGATCTCAGGCTTCGATAGCGAGCAGATTGACGACCAGTAAGTAAACCGGATGTGACCAAAGCAACGATCAGAAAAGTGAGCAAGCCAACGAACAACCGCGTGGTCAAATAGATGGGTTAGATACTGGATTTTTCCAAGTCTCCGGGTCACTGGGCCCATACTGTGGACCTCCTTTGGCCCACTTGGCCTAATCGTGAAATCGCCCATAACACTATCTTTAAGTAAAAATCACCTAATTATCCAAACCCGAAATTACCAAAATAGTTTTCTTCTTCTTAACAACATCTTCACCTCTTTTGTCTATTTCATTCATAGTTTTTCTCATTCCATTCATCATTGCAACCAAAAAACAAACCTCCTAATAAAGGATTTTTCATTAAAACTTCTTCGTTCATTGAAGGTTTTTTATTCATTCAAGTTTCATCCATTAAAGGTTTTCAAGCTTCTTCTTTCACTTCAAGTTATTTAAGTTTTAAAGGTAATGTGTGTGTTTTTGTTGGTTGGTTTTTAGTTTTTTTATTTTTTATTTTTTGTTCACATTGCAAGCTAAAGACTTTAAGAATTATTTGGTTGTGATATATAGTGTCCGTAAGATAGATCTGTAGTTTCTATAAAATTTGCGATGAAATTGATTTTTAATTAGACTGAAAAACCAATATTGGTTTTTCATTCCAATAAAAAAACTTATCTAAGCACGAAATCAATTTTTCATTGGGCTGAGAAACCAATTTAAGCAATTTTTTCATATTTTTCATATTTGTTATGTTTTGGATTTTATGTATTGAATTTTAGTGTTATAAATAGTTAAATATAATTGTATTTTGTTCTATTTGGTTAGATTTAGCTAGAGAGTATTATGATTTGTTTCTCTGCACAAAAATTTCATCAATCGGCTTTTTAATGGACTAAAAAATCAATACCGGTCGTGTTGGATAGTTTTAGCAAAATTTTGATATTTCTTGTGTTTTTGATATTGTGTATTGATTTATACAGATTTCGTTCAACATGATTGTATTTTGTAATGTTGACTCATTAGAGTGAGACTAATTTATTAATATTCTTTAAATGTTATAGAAATGACTTAAGAGACAATCATAATCAACTTCAACGAAGAGTGAATAGATCTAACTACACTGGGGGTGAGTCGATCATTTATGGGGTCCCCAAAGATAGTAGTTTTTCATCGCTAATAGACGTTGTGTATGGCTAACATTGATAGAAGAAGATAAGACATCCGTATTTATTATTTACTATAAAGTATGAAAAATGGTCAAGTTAAAAAAGATACGTATCATGTCTGATCTTAGTGTAGTTTATTTGATTACGGTTAAAAATATTGCTGTTAGAGAGATTTATATGGATAAGATTGCGAGAGATTTTGGATCTTAAGTTAGTAGGCCTACCATTTATCCATATGTCACTGACTTAATACCAAACACAAGACATGACATGGCAAATACGGATAGACCTGTAAATTCGCATATGGTTGAAAGTCAATTTTATCTTACTTCATGTGTGACAACCCGTCCCTCTCTCTTGGGCTTGGGCCGTCACAGGATATCTCGACCCTCTAACAGATTTCTTTCACCTTCCCCGTGTCTCGAACCCATGACTTAAGGGCTAAGTACAAATGGGAAGCAACACGAGTACCAATTGAGAGAGGGACGGGTTGTCACATTAAAAAAAATCAATATTGTTGAGTGTTGACATTAAAAATCTGATCAACAAGGTTTTCTAAAGTCCAATACTACAGATCAATGAAAAACAAAGCAAACACAATAGAAAATAGGCAAAGAGGAAAAACAAGAAACGAGATTTTACATAATTCGGTCAAGGAGAAAGGCCTACATCCACGATGCCTCCTCTATTAAGAAATGCAGTCTCTGTTAATGATTGTTTTATTATTATTATTTTTTTTTTTTTTGTGAAAGTCAGCCAGAAAAGCCCTCTCACAAGTAATTATGCCTCTATCTATAGAGAATGGGTGGTGCTACAGTTGAATACAAATAAGAAATAATTAATTACACTTCCTAATACTGACACCAGTTAATTACATGATCAAATCCCATAAAATTTGAGTCTTAAATTAGTAGTTGCATGTTTCTTAATCTGCACTGCTACCATTTTGGGAAGTCTCATCATGTATTCCATGTCATAAGTTGGTTCTGTTCTGGGCAAGTTGGAGCTCGTTAGGCAACTCTAATCGTGGTTAGCGACCTGGAAGAGAACTCCTTTATGTGAGCTGAGGTCTTGGCTGTGCGAGCTGAGCATTTGGCACACTAAAAAGTCGAATATCCGAGCTGATTGTTATGATCTGAATGATTGCTTATGCGAGTTGAATGCTGGCAAGCTGGGCCTTTATTCCTTGGGTTGGCCTATTGGATCAGTTATTGGGCTTTTACCAGCTCAATTACGCAGTCTCAAAAATACATATAACATTAAGTCCCCTAACTTCTAATGCATTTACGGACTGGGAGCTTGAGGTCACTGGTAAAAGCTAGTGCGTCTAGACCTGTTATGCTCCCCCTTCAACTTCTGCCTTGTTACGTTGGGGAATGTGTTTGTGTAACTACATGGTCAGACTTCAAACTTGAGTTCCTTGAGAGCGAAGATGAACTAGGACGGAGTGAGGAGCAAGTTGAGGAGGTCGCTCTTGTTTGGTCAATGAGGTGGAGAAACACTGGGGGCAGGTTGCCTGATTTACTTCATTGTGATGTTTGTTTGGCTTTTGCTCGCTTTGCTTTCTTCCACCAAGTCCTTAGATTTTCCTATGGACTAAAAAATGAAATTATGAATTAGCAATAATAAACCTCTCGAGCTATGTCCAGGGGGTGTTGGAACCCGACGACATAGCGAGAGTTGAGGAGGTCGAAAAATCAACTGCGCTCACAGGGTCGGAACACGAGCTATACAGAATAATAAACCTCTCAAGCTATGCTCAAAGGGTCGTAACCTGAGCTCTATAGCGAGAGTTGTTGAGGTCGTGAGACCTTGGTTGCGCTCACAGGGTCAAAACCCGAGCTGTACAGCATAATGTTTTGCCAAGTTATCTAGGGGGTCGTCACCAAATAACAGCGTTATTTTTGGCAAGCTATTTCCAGAAGGTCGTCGTCCGATAACATAGCTTGAGCTACATACTCTTTTGACTAAAGAACTTTAGCATTTAAGAAAATAACGCAAAGTAATGATATAACAGCAATATAATTCTTTTCTCAATAATTGAATTTAGCATGAGCTCAGAAAGTCACTAAACACGGAGATGTCCTTGCGTTGATAGTCACTGTATTGCATGTTCACGCTGTTGTTCGGGGGCTTACTATTATGCTGATTGTTGTAGTTATTGAGGTCGTGAGCTTGCTCGTGACACTACGTAGTCTCTCAAATGACCTCGCCTTATAAGCTCTTCAATTGCATCCCTCAAATCCTTGTAATCTGAGGTGTTGTGTCCGACCTCATTGTGATATGCACAAAACTTGTTCTTGTTTCTATGATGAATGGGAGTCTTCAGAGGATTGGGCCTCCCAAAGTCTTCCTTATCTTTTCTACTGCAAAAATTTTATCTTGACTGGTTGACAGGGTGCTGTAGCAATTTTGATACCGAGGTTGCTCGTGTCTGAGCCCTTTCCTAACCTTCTTAGCGACCTGGTGGCTTTCATCATTTCTTCTTTTTCCTGAATGGCTGGAGCTGCTCGCTTCATCTTCTCGGTCAGATCATGTGGGTTTGAAAACCTCTTCCCACTTATCTCCTTAGTGGCTTGTTCATAAAACTCACTCAGGTCCCTCATTAGGGACTTATATATTCTCATATAGCTTTTCATCTTTGCAAAATCCGGTTGAGATCGCGGTTAGGATGGTCTCATCTTAAGGGTTTTCTACCCTGTTAACCTTGAATCTGAATTTGATAATGTAGTCTTTTAGCAATTTATCTTGTCACTGGAATACTATTGCGAGGTGGCATGATGGTGTGAGCTATTTTTTTAGAGCTTTGTACTGGCTAGTGAATTTTCTTTGAAATTCTTCCTAGCTACCTATACTGCAAGCTGGTAAATTCTTGAACTAAGGCATCGAGATATCTTTGAGTGTTGCTGGAAAGACATGGTATTTGACCGGTGAACTCATGGTCTGAAGATCCATCTGAATATTGAACACGTCTAGATGGTCATAAGGGTCTGAATCCCTATTGTATTGAGGAATATTGGGAACCTTGAACCTTTTTGGAAGAGGTCACGTCTCAATTTCTTTTATGAGAGGGGTTATTGCTCCATACTAATCACTTTGCTCCTGAGCTCCTAGGGCGTTTCGAGCTAGCGAACCCTTTGGAGGAGCTCTTCAACCCTCGGGTCTTAAGGCATGTAGTCTCTTATACGCTCGCGATCTGGAGAGTGGCAGTCTGAAATATATTCCTGACTGACCCTTTGCAAGCTATAAACTCTATATGAATTCATATATTGATAGTCTATCTCTTCCTCTTCTGGAGTTCGGCGACCTTCAGCTCTTGAATGAGAATTGGAGGGGCGAGCTTAGTTGGAAGGTCGCAGCTCCCCTATGTTTTGTGTCTGAGTCTGCACTAAAGCCCTGACTGCAACTGTTAATTGCTGCATCACGCTCTACAGCGTCTCCTACTATTGATGCCATTCCTGTAACCCCCCAATCCTAGGGATCGTCGAAGTTTACTGGCGAGGGGCTAGAGAGAGCTCGTCTCTAGCAGCACCATCTACGAGGGCAGTTATATCTCCTGCCAGCTGAGCGCTTTGCTGCTAATCTACTTGTCTTTCAAGTTGGTCAGTTGTTGCTGCAGTGTAACTCCTAGTTCTTCCTCTTGCCATGTTTGCAAGAAACTGGAAAAAAAAAAAAAAAGTTGCAGTTTGGGCCCTCTTTCTAACGTCAAAATGTTGGCGTCAAAAATTTGGTCAACAAGGTTCTTTGAAGCCCAATACTGCAGATCAATGGAAAACAAAGCAAATACAATAGAAAAGAGGCAGAGAGGAAGAAGAAACTAGATTTTACGTGGTTCAGCTAAGGAGAAAGGCCTACGTCCACGGTGCTTCCTCTATTAAGAGAGGCAATCTTTGTTACTGATTGTTTTTTTTTGTGAAAGTCAGCCAGAAAATCCCCCTTACAAGTAATTTTGCCCCTATTTATAGAGAAATTGGCGGTGCTACAGTTGAATACAAATAGGAAATAATTAATTACACTTTCCAATACTGACACTCATTAATTACATGGTCAAATTTCATAAAATTCAGGTCTTAAATTGGTAGCTGCGTGTTCCTTAATCTGCGCTACTACTATTCTGGGAAGTCTCATCGTGTACTCCACATCATGAGTTAGTGCTGTTTTGGGCGAGCTAGAGCTCGTTAAGCAGCTTTGATCGTGGCCAGTAGACATGACCACGGTTCAGTTCGAACCGTGCGGTTCGAACCGAACCGTCACTGTAGAATCGGAACCAGAACATAAGGTTCTGGTTTCGATTTGGAACCGAACCGGAACCATCACTGTAGCGGTTCCGATTCCGGTTCTAACCTTAAAGGAACCGGAACAGTCGATTCAAAGAATCGGTGGAACCGGAACAGCCTTGAGCCGACGGTTCCAGTTCGATTCCGGTTCTTAAATAAATTAAAAAAAACAAACAAACAAACAGATATTAAACCTGCATCAAACAGACCCAAAACTTCAATACCATCTATAATAAACACTATAATCAACACCATCATAGACACAAGTCACACAATCATCATCAACAAAATCAATCATCCAAACTAAACGGAAACTGGGTTTCCAGATTTGCTCAGATCTGGGTTTCCAAATGCCATCAACAAAATCAATCATCCAAACCAAACGAAAACTGGGTTTCCAGATTTGCTCAGATCTGGGTTTCCAGATGCCATCAACAAAATCAATCATCCAAACCAAGCGGAAACTGGGTTTCCAGATTTGCCCAGATCTGGGTTTCCGCATCTGGAAACCCGATCTGGGCTTCCAAATGGAAACCTAGATGCCGGACAGGCGTCTGGGTTTCCATTTGGAAACCCGATCTGGTTTCCATCTAGAAACCCGATCTGGGTTTCCAGATGGCGTCTGGGTTTCCATCCAGATCTGATTTCCAGACTCCAGTTTGGGCGCCGAACTGGATCTGGAAACCCAGACACCGATCTGGGTTTCCATAACCCAGTTTGGGCGTCTGGGTTTCTATTCCAGACCGCCGATCTAGGTTTCCAGATGGAAACCCAGATCGACATCTGGGTATGGATACCCAGACGCCGATCTGGGTTCTGAAAACCAGATCGGTTGGTGAAGAAAACAAAAAAAAACAAAGAGAAGAAGAAGAAGAAGAAGAAGAAAAGAGAAAGAGAAGAAAACAAAGAAATAGAAAATAAGAAGAAGAGGAAGAATCAGAGAAGAAAAAGACAGAGAGAGAAGAGAAGAGTGAGGGTAAATGGGTAATCTGAATTTTATAAATTTTTTAATTTTAAAATATAGTTTAATATTAATTTTTAAATTTTAAATTATCATTTTAAAAAAAGGTTCCAGAATCGAAACCGAAACTGTTATAGAACCGAAATCGGAACCGGAACTTGAACCGTTACAGAACCGAATCGAAACCGTGTTATTTCGGTTAAGGTTCCGGTTCTAGTTTTTTTATAACCGAAACCGTCGGTTCGGAACCGGAACCGGAACCGAACCGAACCGTGGTCATGTCTAGTGGCCAGTAACCTGGGAGAGAACTCCTTTATGCAAGCTGAGGTATTGGCTGCACGAGCTGAGCATTTGGCATACTAAAAACTCGTATCTGCGAGCTGGCTATTATGATCTGAAGGATTGCTTATGCAAGCTGAATGCTGGCAAGTTAGGCATTTATTCCTTGGGTCGGCTTATTGGATAAGTTCATTGGGTTTTTACCAGCCTAATTACGCAATCCCAAAAATACATATAACATTGAGGAAAAGAAAATTAAAGGAGAAAATGATGGCGATAGATAGGGAATAAAGTGGCAATTGGAGTTGAGATAGAAGCTACAAAGATTGGAGAGCAATTGCCACGATAAAATGAGAGCGATAGAGAGAGACAATAGTTTTTTTTTGTCCCTTTACATAGATCATGTTACTAAGTCTGATAGAGGCAAGAAAGCTTGACCCAGTAACTTGGCCAAGTTAGCCCTACTGTCCCATACTCACCCCGAATCATATTTTCCTTGCTCCAAACCTGTCCCAAACATATCAGTGTCCCACCGATTTGTCAGATTAGATATTTTTGTCATTCCTAGATAGCTTTTTTCATTAATGATCTTAGAGTATTCATATCATTCTTCGACTTGGTCATAAAATGTTATTTATTGGCTTATCTATTGGTTGGATGATCAATTGGTTTATATCATTATGACATCATACATTTTCCATCAACATATTTTCAATTTTTTTTCTTTTTTTTGAAATGGAACATATTTTCAATTGAATCTTCAAATATACGGGTTATCTTTATATGTCTTTTATGTTTTTTAGTTACTTATTTTGGATTTTAGTGGAATACTATGGAAAAAAAAAAAAAAAATCTAACACTAAACATTTGAAAATTGTAAAATAAGTTTGGTCTTATTAGAAGCTAAAGGATAGTTCGCTTCTGATATAAAGTAATGATGTTAAAAAAATTCAATCTCTTCATTTAAAAAAAAAAATGAAATTCATGCTTTCTTTTTTTTTTTTGCCTTTCTTTTTTGATGTTATGATTGGTCTAGAAAATTACAAGAATTATACAAGATAAAACATTAGTAACACAGTTCGAAGACTAGCTCTCATACGATAGAGGTTGGCCTACATAACGGGGGAAGGATAGCCTACACATAAGATGGAAAAGTAGCCACTATGAGGTTGCAATACATGGGTGTCAAACCTAAGTTCAGTAAGAACTTAGGTGTGCTACCTACCATCAAGGCAAAACACAATAGACAAATTCATATTTTTTTTATAGTTTATACCAAAACCATTAAATTCATACCTTTTTTATACTTTATACCATACCAATGGTTATATAATAATTAATATTTAAGGCAGTTCACTATTCCTCTATTTACATATATTTGTATATACACACTCACATATTACTCTTATTATTGGTAATAATTTATTGCATAGTATCTCATAAAGTCATAATTGCTTGTTGGTGTTATTTACACGTCACTTTAATAAATGTTTTTTTTTAAAATATAGTTTAATAAAGTCGATTGGTTGCTGGCACCACTGGTTGGCCACCAGCAACCCCCGTGCATCCTATTGTGAGTAGCATGAGTTCGACACCCCTTGCCTAATCCATATATATATATATATATATGTTTATAATAATAATAATAATATAAATATATTAACAGTCTTCCACTATTTAGTATGGGTTAACTTCTCATTCTCGTATGAATCTCTTCTCCATCTCTGTATAGGTGAATTCCTCTCAAATTAGGAGTTATTCCCCGGATCGTGCCACAATGTTCCTATCCTAGTTGATTCTGATAGTTATATGGCTCAATCCTAGCTCAAAAAAATAAAAATAAAAATTTAATAAAGGCTTGATAGTTGTTTTCCACATTTTATATTTTTAGGTTTGGTTACCTTATCCAACCATTAACTTTATCCATCAATTAGAGCCCCTAACAATTGTAAGAATCGAGGCAATGCATTGAATTGGTCATATAACCAACTGATAGTATAACATCAATGGATTAGTGATATGGCATCAGCTCACCATCCATCGGTTGGTGATATACTACTTGTAGACCAATGATCTATCATTTATAGACAATTAAGAAAGATTTTAAAACCAATCTGATGTAGTATTTGAATCTTTAGATCAATTTAAAGATAAGTAATAAAGGTAACAAGGGTATTGTTGTTTTCTCTCTCTCTATAAATAACATTTTTTCACACTCATTATATTTATCAGAATATGCCACATTCATATCATTCAAAATAAATAAATATTGTATTCCGAACCGTCACATAGAGTCTTAGCAAAGTAGTTTTGATAGTTGTAATATGTATTGATAATATAAATAAATACATAAGTCACATGCACCAGTACCCCTCTCATTTAACAGGATACATTCTCTCCTTAATAGTCCATCTTCCCAATTCCTCACATGCATAAATATAAACTTACATATTTGTAAACAAAATTAATAATTTTCATTCATCATGTATAGACGTATAAATATTGTTCAAGTCGTCAACATCGGCTTTAAGCAGTAAGGCAAAGCATGATCATCAAAACCTAGAAGGAAGAACGGCTCTATTTGCTGTGATAATACTAATAAAAATCATCACTGTTGACTGCACTAAATGCCTCCATAGTACACATTACTATGTAACCATTAAGTGTTAAAAATATGTAAAATGAATGGGCCAAAGCATCCTCAGCAAGCCTGCCTGGCTGGAGAGCCACCTGTAATTACAACGGGAAATATATGTATATGTGTATATATATATATATATATATATATATATATATATAAAGTGCAAGTGAAAATACATTGTTTTTCAAAGGGAAAATTTCATCTTCATCCCATATTTCGAACCGCGACAATTTTTTAACTATGTACTACTGAAAACTTATCACATCTTATCTAAAGTTTTCAGAGATTTGGAAGTTTTCTGGAAGATAGCTAAATTCTACCAGATTTTGGATTTTGTTGGAATAAGTTCATAAAAATATTTAAAATATCGATTTTTCCCTCACTTAAGTTATAATGCATCAAATAATAATTTTATCCCAATAAAATTAAAACATTACAATTTTAACCTTTTTAAAAATTAATAAAAAATAAATAATTTTATATTAATTATTAATCAACGTATGAACATCTTATAAATTAAAAAATTATATATATAAATTAAAAGAATTATTTTTATTTTATCCAAAAAAATAATTTCTTAAGTTTAAAAAATATATATTAACTTCAACTCGTGGATCTCCATCAATTGAGTCATCAACCATTGATTAGCAAATCCTAATCAAGATCTAGGTTCAAATATCGTCAACATCAACAACGCTTGAAGATTTTCAACATCGTCAGGTATCAACCAAACTTGATGATCAGGGTTCAATCAAATCTAAATCTTTAACCAAACATGAAGGATCTGGTTTCAATCCAACTCAATTGGTTCAACCAGACGCACAAACCCTTAACCCAGGCCTCTTCATCCTTCATCTTGTTCCCTTCATCTGCTTCAAGACTCATAAACCCACAACCCATCCCCGACCCTTACCCTCTCCCACTTCGATCAAGTCAGCCACGACTGCCTTGGCTTCCAGTCCCACGAACTTTTAATTCTCTTTTTATTTTATTAATTAATCGTGGGTTTGTTGTTGGTATTGGCTGATGATAAAGACAAGGGAGAATGTGAGTTTGATGTTGGTATTGACAGATGATTAGTGTTTTTATTTTTTGAAATAGACTGATTATTACTGTTGATAGACTAAAAAAGGTTTCGATTTCGGAGTACATAATTGTATGAATTTGGAGTCCAAAGATGAAATTGGAGATCTATCTCTGAATGGCTTTTGTCTTTTTTTTTTTTTTTTTAATTTGTTCAATTTCCTTCTTATTATTGTTTAAGTTTTTCTTATAATTGTTTATTTTTTTTTAAAAAATAATTAAATTACTTAACATGTGTTAATTTATTATTAATCAAATGACATTGAAATATTTTGGTTTCATTAAGAGTAAAACAATCATTGTTTAAAAAAAAAAAGAGTAAAACAATCATTTTAGGCATCCAACTAAAGTGAAGGGCAATTAAATCTTTTTCATTTTCTTCGTTTGGTTTGACTGCTGTATGATTAATAAGACTGACTATTTTGATATATTTTAAATAACTTTAAAAGAAAATACGACCCGTTGTAAATAGACCATTGAAAACGATACTTTATAAAACTATAAAAAAATTAAATTAAATTAAATTAAATTTTCCCTTTATATTATTATAACTGTTCGATCTAATTAAAGTTTGAACTGAGCACCAATCACAGGAAGTCAATAGTTGCTTCATTGACCTGCAGGTTGAGTGACACTTACCTTCTTCAAAATCTGTTGTTTCCATAAAACCATCAACTAGTCCTAGATGTATTTGTTCGAAAGGATCAGCAATAAAAAAGATGAATAACATAAAACACTTAGCACCAGGTTCATTTCAATAGTTTAAAATGTCACAGCCGCCCCAGAATAACTTGATGGTAAAAAATATTCATTCAACTTTACAAATATCTCAAATATGACTCCCTTCAGCGCAGAGGTATTTCAGAAATATAATATAGTTTAAAGTGTTAGGCATTCATGCAGAGCAAAACATTTGACAACAGTTTATTTCAATAGTTTAAAACAGCAGCAAAATCTCAATCACTAACATGATAAGTGAACAAATTCACCAATGCTCAAACTAATGGAGGAGGAACAAGGACAAACATTCAATATAGTGGAGTGTGCTTGGTATTAATTTTTTACCCTCTCCAAAGTAGCTGCAAGATTTGCAAACAAAAATCAGAGGAAAACTCATTCCTATAAATAGATGTGACTTCAATCGAACCTTCAGAAACTTTTGTGGATTAAGATTTCAAACCTGTATTTCTAAACTTCTAGACTAGACAATGGTCACAATCACAACTGGACAGAGAAAAGACATTGTTGGAATTACTAGTAGAGAAACTTGATCACAGGCAACATAAGGTAAGTTAACACTAAGATTATAAATGATGTTATTCACATAGGCACAAAGAAGAGCCAGCTAGCCCATAAAGGACAACAAACAGCAGAAGGCAAAATACTAGACGCTGTCGGATCCTCTTCTTCGAGTTCAGTGAATTCAGAGGTTTGTCAATATTGATAATATCTCAGGATGGTCTCTGATTTCACTAGCTAATAGTTAGCAAGTGCTCGGAAACCTTTCTTATATACACTAGTCATGCGCTATGATTTATCCTTGTTGGTCTCTTTTTCCTTTTTACAAGATGTACTACAAGCAACCAGCAAATCTGAGGCTAAACCAGGGATCTGCAATTTATATAGCATGAATACCAGTAATTGTAAGTTTAATGTACAGTTAGAAAACAGAAATATAATGGAATATTACAAGAAGAAGATAGATGGCACTATGCACAACAGCCTAAACAAGCATTTCTTATCAGGCATAGTTCTGAAGTTTAATCTCTACACTGTCAACTGGACAAATGTATTCCAGAAAAATAGGAAAACTTTTCTAAGGAACCTATCATGTATAAATGTCAAGCATTTTTAAGACAAGATACATTTTAACATGAAGAAAGATTGACATTCTAGTGGGAGACCTTTTCTAATGCTAAGGTGCTGCTTAGCAATTACTATTAAGCTTATATAGCTAGCTATATCATCTCAGTCAAAAGGGAAACCAAATAATATATGTACATATATAGAAAAAATAAACAGTTTAAGTTATGCATAAATCAAATATAAAACAAACATCCAAACCTGATCATTTCTGATAGGAACTTCCACCAAATTTGAAAATGACTTTTCCAAGATGACACTGTTAGTGGCCTTACTAGGAGCATTTTCGCAAAAGTCAGGAAGGACATAAAGACCTTGTATCAATTCAATATTGACCCCTGAAGAAGGCTGTTGAACTATAGATCCAATAGTCTTCTCAAAATCTTTGGACATCCTGACACTTGAAGGAGTAACATATGCAGTCTTACTTTTCACTAAGTGTAAGACTCCCCATTGATGATACTCCACTGGGACTTCCACCAAATCTAAAGATAGATTTTTCAACTCCAAATCATGAACAACCTTACTAACAGTTTCTTTGGAAGAACCGAGAGTAACATTAAGACCATCAATGTCCTCATTTTTCACCTCTACCAGCTGCAGCTGTCTAACTGTACTTTCAAAATTCAAAGTTTGTTTATGATCATTGTGTGCTGGGACAAAGGAAGGAACAGCAACCGCATTTTCCTTTTTCACAATGCGGAAGATTCCCCATAAGAAGGATATCCAATTCAGTTCTACCCAAAAAAATAGACAGACATCAATATAATTTCAAATCACCAAAAACAGAAATGCAAATTTAGACAGAGTTGCAACCACATTTTATGTGTCTGACAGGTATCCTGATTCAGACTTTGAGCACCACAGGTAAAAAAAAATAGTCGATGAAGGTTACAATAGCTGACACAACTATTGATTTCGGACATTTGGGCATTTCTGATGCCAACACAGTGTTCCTACATATCAGGACAGTTAGTACTGTTGAAAAATCTTAAAATTATGATGTACGTTTAAGTTTTTCATAGTATGTCACCATATTCATCTTGTCTCATCTGCTTATAAGTAGGCTTCTTACATACTTCTAAAATACGTAATTCAATATAATAAAATCCTCTTCCTATGTGTTTGATAGACTCAATCGTACAAAGATACAATATAGGCCAAAGACTAGAACATAAAGGAAACAAAATCTACAGCTAATGACACACAAATAGGGCAGCTAGTGAGACAACAGAGTTTCTTGAGTTAACAAGTATGACCATGTTCAATGTATAAGCAGAAAGAGAAATTTGTATCATGGAACTAAGAAAGCCCACCCTTGGCAAAATGCAATTGCTTAGATGTAAAAACCAGTAATTCCACACCATTAATGCAACTCTTCAATACCAGATCTTGCATCTCTATGAACCCCAAAAGACAAACATACTGTTGCAGGGACCTACAACAAAGACTCTTCAGTTAAACAAACTTCCATAATCTCCTCAAAATATTCTGAATAAGGGCTGGGGATCCAGATCAAAAATATACCTTTCAAAATTTTCGGGGAAAAAGTAAAGTGAGATGTCATAGCCAAAAGCACTATCATTCTGAAAGATCTTTGCCCAAATATCAGAACGCGGCAGCAGCTTAAACTGCAGTACTTGAGGCATTTGTTTGGAAAATTCATGAACTTTATGATCAACAACACGTGGCAGATGCGCCCGAAACCCAACATATAACTCACCAGGGGACAGCATATCAAGAACCTCAAAGCTTCCACTAAATAATTAAAAAACGAAAAAGGGGAAAAAGAATACCAAGCAGTCAATAGTATCACGCAATGAAAAGACTTTCAAATGTTCTTATTAATTTACACAAGTACATTGGTATTTTGTCTGGTGTGTGCATGTGTGTGTACCTTAAAAATGGACTGGATATAGAAGGCATGGACCACAAAATTGAAACAAACTAGATACTCTATTCAGCATTCTGACTTATTAAATC
Organism: Dimocarpus longan; assembly: GCA_022984855.1. Taxonomy (NCBI): domain Eukaryota; kingdom Viridiplantae; phylum Streptophyta; class Magnoliopsida; order Sapindales; family Sapindaceae; genus Dimocarpus; species Dimocarpus longan. The sequence goes on from CM041024.1 coordinate 20,159,455, forward strand.
CAATTTGTGAGCAAGCCAATTCATTGACAGGCCTACTCGAACATCTATATCTAGAGGACATGCAGAATATCCTGAGTTAATATTTCCTTTTGCATGACCAAAACTGCAATTTCGATAGGTATACAAGTTATGTGACAATTATGAAGATTACTACTCACTTCCAGACAGCATCAAGATTAGGACTGTTTGAAGGATACTTCTCAAAATGCCGGAGATTGTATGACAAATGTCTTTCTTGGGTACCGGAGATTTTGAACGCATCATCTGAGCCAAAATATACCTTGAATAAGAGCTACAGGATCTATATAACAGTAAAATTATCACCTAAGCAAACCCTTTTTCTTTTCTGAAATTACACACGTTACTAAACATATTGAGTGCGTGTTATAAGAGCTTCACCAGTAACAACTCCTAAGTCCATATTATAGCACATTACATGTAGTTTAAAAGAAATAGTAAAAAACAACACAAAACATGGGAAAGACAAAACAATATTAGGAGCTATAACATTTCTTTCTGTATCATTTTTTGTTCAATTGGATTCTTTAAGCCAATGTATTATGGCATCCTCCGAGCTCACTACAGAGTGTAATTTCACAAATGCAAAAGGAGTAGACAAAGTTGTGGGAATTTCTTGCCTGAAAGCTTCTTGTTTGAAAACTTTTTGACCTTTCGTGGCGTCCGGCTTTTTCTTCTAGAAGGATACAGAGTGATGCATGATTGAGGTTCAGTCGTCAAGGAAGCTGAACAAAATGCTTTATCGGTCGAATCGTCTTTATATGGAAGACCTTCTTTGTTTTCATGCCTAACTTGGCCAGTGGCATCATTTAGTTTTGACGCTTCAGAAGGTGATCGCTCCTCAACTAAGCAATTGCTACTACGACAACAATTTTCACAATCCCAAATGCTTGGAATTATAAGGCTGTTTCTGCGCATACAATACCTAAAACGAACAGAAGCAGTAAATGGTTATTGAAAACATTTGCATAATGATAAATCAAGAAACAAGCATATATATATATATATATATATGTATGTACGTATACATACACATGTTCTCGCGTAGATTTGCACTGATTGCAAGTCACAAGACACTTGCTAAAGCCAACATCTCCGCATATATCACAAGGCTCGCCCTGATAAACCAAATTCATCATGTACGAACACAACAAACAAACATCATTTATATAAACAACATTTAACAGTTTCAGTTTTGTTCACTTCCTAAAGAAGTGAAAAACCAAAAAATAAAAAAAAGCGAGTGAGCATCGTTTTCGATAACAGTCATTCATGTATAGTTTATCGTATCGACACGTCTGTCTCAGTTTGTACTGGGTGCTGTGCTCTGCCTGCACAGGCTTACATTTCGAGAATGAAGTGAGGCCCTCTTCTTCCTTATTTAACTCTGCTTGACGAATCATCACCGCACCAACTGCTTATTTTTTTATTCCACTTGTGATTTTTTTTTTTTAAAATTATACGTATTACGAGTATATTATATATCCTATAGGTTATCAGATTCTTTTGATACATATCTTCGAAATTAGAGTTTTTAAAAATGAAAAAAACACTCACAGTCACATCGCGTGAAAAATTATACTTAACTTAAGAGCTGTAGATTAGAATCGAATCATAAAGTTTATTCCAAATGGATGAAAATCTCATGGACTGGGTGTCACCGTCGCTAACAGCCATCTGCATTCCGCTTGACACCTGTACACTTATAATTTGTTTGTGTTGTCCAACTGTTGAGCTCATTTTAAATGGGCCTACATTGATCATATGGGTGCACCTCATTTAGCCTGGCAAATACATGCCTAGTCAAAACTACATCTGAAAATTCAACTTGTGACAAGACAATCGAAGCCCAACGCAACACTGCCACTGATTTTTTATTTTTTTTTTCACACATTTTATATATATTACAAATATATTTATAACTATTGAACTCTCTTTATTAGAATATTAAGATACAGTCTGAAACTAATACTCCTAAAAATAAGAGGATAAAAATCGCCCACGAATCAAATAAGTAAACGTTCGAACCTTGGTTTAGTGGCCCACCATTGAATGCGTCGGGTAGACTAAAACGAAGAGCTCTTTTACTCCTACCTTAAGAAAAGGAGAAAGCCTATGAGGCAAAATAGTAAAGTCAGCTAGCCTTAGGACCATTGCAGTGAGGGGGGCCGATTAGGAGCAACACCAAGGGATTGGTTGCCACTACACCGTATCGTCAACTGTCAATTTAGTGATATAATAAGATTACAATGTTTCAAGAGTTAAAACAAGTTTTTTTTTACATTGAAGTGGTCTATTTTATGGGACTGAATCAGTATTTTATACTACTTAACTTAGTTAACACAATATCTTATTACTGAGTTCAAATTTTATTCATTTTGAGATAACTATAAGGTGTATCATTTAATCGAGTTTAATAAAAGAGTTCAATTAACAAGGCATGACTTTGAATAGAGATAATTTATGAAATTTTACAATGATACAGTCAATATGGAAGATATTAGACTTTTTCGGATCTGCTGTGTGACACATATACTCAAAATATACCACAAATTAAAGGTTTTTCTATCTACATTGAAAGGTGTAATTATCAATCAAGTTATGCTTGCAATCACTTTCTATGATGTTTTTAATGTATGTAATTGTTTAATTTATTAGATAGCTTATATTAATTCTTCTTAATTACTACAAGTCTACAACAAAACTGTAAAAAGTATGGTGGGTGCCGCCGGCTTGATCATTAGCTTTATCAACGTTATAAAAATAAATCACTATTGAATTTAAACGTAACAAGGACTTATTAAAAATTCCAATGAACAATTTCTTGGTAGCTTCTTGTTCTTTTACTAAAAAGGAAAAGTTGACTTGACCATTACATAGAAGTACATCCCATTTCCTCCAATTGCTTGTGATCCACATAGTTAATCAGATCCATAAAACACCAAAATGAAAAAACCCAAAAAAGCAATTAAGGTCACTCAGAAGTGCTATGGCGCGATGGTCACATCATCTACATCGCTTTATCCAAGCATCACAAGTTCCAGTACCGAATTCATTAGTTGTGGACACTTCACGTGTATGCCCATCTATAATGGGACAACCTATACATAAATCTCTACCGTAAGGGCAAGTTTTCCTCATTTAATATGAGATCTCTCTCTCCCTACTAATAAAAGAATAATGGTGCTCCCTACTAATATATATAAGCAATTAAGGTTCCTAACTTTTGCATAATGAGAAAACCATACTAAAAAACTGGAGTAGGTAAGATAAACAATAGATTAAGATATTTATATTGGATATTAGCCTTATGACACATATTAAAAGGTCGGGGAAAAAATTTATATTCAAAATTTGAATTCTTTATAGGATCTATCTATGCTTTAATATATGACTACAGAGCTATGATACTGCATTTTTTAAATATTATTCCAGTATTTTTATCTACTAATGCAACAACTGAATTGATATCGCGGATTCACATTGTTGAGTCATCTTTAACTCAGTTTAGAAGCAGTGGTGGAAATTGATATATGCTATGAATGTAATGTACTTAAGATCCAACCAACAAATGCCAACACAGAAAATGTGATGGATGGAGTGCTTCACTTGGGAAGTTTAAGGAAAACTTACTTGGAAGCTCTTTTGGGTTATGACTCTTATTGTTTGACAAAACCCCAGTATCTTTGAAATCAAAACTGTATACTAGAATAGTACACGTAATTTGTAAATAGTATACTAGGTTTGTTTTCAAGAATGAGAGGTCAATCATCATGGATATACCTAAATATCAAGTCTTTTTTAGTCAGAACCTTTTGTTAGACATGCACTTCCATACTACCGTACTTATTTTTAGCAACAAATTGCAACTTGATATTAAGAAAATAGATGCAAGGAAAAAACAAACAGATAACAATAAAAATCTCAATACAAAGAGAATAAAAAAAATTAACAAATCGAGGCTTATGTGAAACCACAATATCTTTAAAACAGATTCGTCGCATACCGTTAATATCAACGTCTATCTTCTAAGATACAACGATTTAAATAAAAAATCGTCCGACAAACTGAACTATACCTAAATCTATCATTGAGGAATCCTTAAACTAGAGTAGAAGATAATAGAACACAACGGAGAGAAAATGTAAAAGCTAAAGCTAATTGCCAAGGTACATTCTCTTCAAGCTTTGGAGTCAATTTATAATCTTAATGGAGGGGTGGTTACAACTTATTTAATACCAGTCATTAAATCGAATTAACAGTTATGCTTTGAAGATTCAAATTTGCAATTAATATCAACAGTTACAATTTGAATAATTAATTTTGCAATTCATGACAATTAAATCTGCAATTTTTTTTAGGTTACAATTTCAATTCAAAATTAATGCCACTTAAGTTATAATTTGAAAAATCAAAACTATAATTTAATTTTTCAGTTACAAATTCTTTCAAAATCAATGACTTTAAATTTTTTTCATTAAATCTGCAATTCTATTATATAGTTACAATCTGCAATTTAATTTGATTTTAACTTGCAATTAAATATTGAATTGATTACTGGCTTTAAGTGCCATTGATTTTGAAAAGTTCGTAACTGTAAAAATTTAATGCCATTGATTTTGAAAGAGTTTGTAATTGAAAAATTATATTACAGTTTTAATTTGAAAAATTAAAACTTAAGTGCCATTGATTTTGAATTGAATTTGTAACTAGAATAATAAATTACAGATTTAATCACCATAAATTATAAATTTGAATATTGAAATTGTAACCGTCGATATTAATTGCAAATTTAAATTTTCAAAACATAATCATTGATTCGGTTTAATGACTGGTATTAAATCAATTTTAACCCGTGGGGATTATAAATTGACTCTAAAGCTTGAAGAGAATGTACCTTGGCAATTAGCTTTAGCTTTCATATTTTTTCTCTATTGTATTCCATATTTGTTTACTCTAGATTAAGAATTCCCCAGTGATTATTATTTTTGGGCAAAACCATTTATTTTTAAAATCAAAACTATATACTAGAATAATGCACGAAGTCTATAAATAGTACATCAAGTAAATTCCTAGAAAAGAGATGTTGTTCACAATGGTTATGTTTAAATACTAAGTCTTTCTTATTCAAAACCTTTTCTAGACATGTACTTCTATATCACCACACTTACTTGCTTGAACAAATTGCAACTTGATATTAAGAATAAATTATAAAATAACAGTTGCTAAGTCAAAAGAAAAAAATAAATAACAATAAAAAAACTTGATACAAAGAGAGTATAAAAAATAAACACTTCAAGGCCTATATGGAACCATTATGTCCTTAAAACATATTCGTCTCACACCGTTATTTGCATGAACAAATTGCAACTTGATATTAAGAATAAATTATAAAAGAACATATGCTAAGGCAAAAGGAAAAAACAAATAACAATAAAAAAAAATTCAATGCAAAGAGAGTAGAAAAAATCAACAAATCAATGTCTATGTGGAACCATAGTGTCCTTAAAACATATTTGCTTCACACTGTTAAGGTCAGCGTCTATCGCTCAGGATACAACGATTTAAACTAGAAATCGTTCGGTGAATTGAACAATACTCAAATCTATTGCTGAGGAGTCCTTAAACTAGAGTAGAAGAATATAGAACACAACAGAGAGAAAATATGAAAGCTAAAGCTAATCGCCAAGGTACATTCTCTTCAAGCATTGGAGTCAATTTATAATCTCCACATAGGGGTGGTTCAACTTATTTAATACTGGTCATCAAATCAAATCAATGGTTACGCTTTGAAAATTCAAATTTGTAATTAACACTAATGATCACAATTTCAATATTCAACTTTGCAATTCATGACAATTAAATCTACAATATATTTTTTCAGTTGCAAATTCAATTCAAAATCAATGACACTTAAGTTATAATTTGAAAAATTAAAGTCGTAATTTAATTTTTAACTTACAAATTCTTTCAAATACAATGGCTTTAAATTTTTTTCATTTACAAACATTTCAAAATCAGCACTTAAAGCTAGTAATTAACTCAATATTTAATCACAATTTAAAATTCAATAAAATTACATATTCATCCAATAAGGGACAAAATCTCCCAATAGGCGCACTTTAAACCTAAATTTTTCATTCATTTAAGCAGTATTTTTTGCACATGAATGTGCAAATTCACCTTGATCCATGTCAATCGAATCTCTAATCTAATAAAATATGGGTCCTTAAGATGGGTAACATCCATTTTTCTAACTAGGACCACAGAATTATTACAACTATTGGCCACTAAATTTATATTCTGGACTGATTGAGTTTTCTTATTCTTATTGATATTCAAAACACAAATATAAAAATATACAAGTTCTTTTGATACTTCTTTGCGTGCTTTCGTCTTTCATTTTCTACTTATTTGATTAGTGATACTTAATAAGTTAATTTACATATCAGCTTAATTTTCATATCCTAAATTACATTATCCTAAACAACATAGTGATATAGACCAGAAACAAATTTTATATTGAATTCGATTATTTTATAAGATTACATTGAATAAACTTATAGCTAACTTAAGTTGATACACTACAAGAAAACAGTACACTAATACAAGACTATTCATACCGAGCACTAAAGGCCCAGTATGATTAATCAAATATAATAATAAAAAAATTGAAAAAGCGCTTATCCATATCAGGCAGCAATGGAAGATTATCCACATTGGGTGGCTTGAAACCCGGTATGGATATTCTAAGGAATAAAAAATCAATAGTATTTTTTATCCATACCGAGGGCCCGACTCGCCTGGTATGGATAAAAAATAATATCCATATTGAGCGATTCGGGTGCCCAGTATGGATAATTCATTTTTTATTTTTTAAAAAAGCAAATATTATTCATACCATGCACCATACCCATCCGATATGGATAAGATGGATAATCCATATTGAGTAGGTCGAGCGTTTGGTATGAATTTTTGGAATTAAAAATATTATGTTATCCATATCAAGCACTCGACCTGCTCGGTATGGATAACCTGGATATATATTATTTTGCCTGACCGTCTCCCCTATCTTTTCCACTTGCTTTCTCTCTCTATCTCTTTCTCACACATTCTCTCTCTAGGGACCTTAGTTGCCACTGTCTTTATCGCATCGCCGTTTCAGTTGTCGACCGACCTCACCGCAGGCCACCTCCATCCAATCTGTCGGTGAGTCATCTTCTTCTCCTCATCTTCTTTTCTTCTTCTTATTCTATGTTTCTTCTTCTTCTTGTTCTTATTCTTTTTTATTCTTCTTCCTTTTCTTCTTCTTCATTTGGTTCTTATTCTTCTCCTATTCTTCTTCCTTATCTTCTTCTTTGTCTTGTTCTTCTTCTATACCTACACAAGACAGTCGGACTGTCATCCGACCGTCGAAGCGGCAGTCCGACCATGACCTTTTTTTTTTCGCTCATTTTTTTACTTCGTTTCATTTTTTGTAGCTTATTCGTCCATTTAGTGCTCTTCTAAGAATGTTTTCTTTGTCGATTTACACCTTTTTCGCTATATCAATTTATCTGTAAAAAAAGTATGAATTTTATTGTGGTGGATTTTATCAAATTTAGTAGTTAAAAATATTTTTTTGGTGAAATTTTATTTTCATATTAGTGACGAATTTGATATAAATTTGAACTTATAGTATAGTTAGTACATTTATTTGAATTATTAAAAAGTCATTGCTTTAGATTTCTTGTGATTTAATTTGATTAGTTATTTTATGTGCATATGAGTGAAAAGAGTGCTGCAATTCTATGTAAATTTTGATTAAGAATTTTTAATTCATTATAGAGAATTGTCATATTAGAGACAATGATATTGTGGATTATTACTAGTATCCTATAGCGTAATGGAATTAAAGTATCTTTCAATAAGGATTGTTTGCGATATATTGAATTTGGAATTGTTACCTACAAATATTTATGATTTAGAATTTTGGATGATGATATGACCTATATATGATGTTTTTGAAAATTTATGACTTAGAGTTTTTAGATTATTGAAATTCTGGAGTATTGAATAGAGTTTATATTGACTTTTGCAATCATAGTAAAATTCATATTGTTTTGTTGAATATCAAACTTTCATAGCAGAAGTATGATATTTAATCTATTGTTTGAGAAATTTCATGTTTATTAGGTTTCAAATTGAGTTATGAAATAATTGGCGAATATGATCATGAATGATTTATTGTTTCCAACTAGTATGGATAAAAATTGATAAAAATATGTTATTAATTATTTATTGGTATATATTGATTCATTATTTGAAAGTTTAATAATTTTAATGTAGTTTAACATTATGTTGTTATGTGTTTTGTTTTTTAGTGTTATATACTTTCAAATGAATAATGAGTGGTTAAGATTTTCAAAGTTAATATCCTAAACTCAATTTATAAGGACATAAGATTTAAACTTGTATTATTTGTAACAATTTCTTTATGTCGTTTTTAAATTTTAGAGTATCGAAAGAATATAGAGAGCTAGCTAAAAATTTTGTTGAAATTGCAAACAAACATTCAATAAATACTGGTTTCATCCCTTGCTTTTGTATAAAATGTCTTAATGGGAGGTATCATGACACTTAGATAGTGTATAACATTTAGTCATTAATGGGATGAATCCCCAGTATACAACTTGGTTCATGCATGGGGAACCCCTGAAACTTTCACACCTGTTGAAAACACTTCCAATACATTTAGAATGTATAGTGATGCAAATCTTGAAATTCATTATAACGTTGAACCTGATGTTGAAGTAAGAGATGAAGATATCACTACTACTTTGGAAGATGTTGAAACTCCTTTATATGAAGGTTGCGCAAAGTACACAAAATTATCAGCTATTGTAGCTTTATATAAACATTAAGCTACTTATGGTCTATTCGATAAGAGGTTTGATGAACTTCTTAACATCGTTGGATAATTTTCTATCGGAATTATTGTACTTAACAAAGAAGTTGTTGAAAGTGTTTGATTTAGGGCATGAGAAAATCTATGTATGCATCAATGATTATTATCTGTTTAGAAAAGAATTGGAGCATCATAAAGAATATCCAAAATATGACACTTGTAGGTGGAAAGTAAACGAAGTTACGAAAAATTTTCATAAGGGAGTACCAGCTAAAGTACTTCGATACTTTTCAATTATATGACGGTTTAGGAGAATGTTTACATCAACTGAAATGACTAATGATTTGAAATGGCATTTTACCCATATAAGCCAAGATGAAAGAATGCGATATCCTGTTGATTCTAAAGCTTGGAAGACTATAGATAGGAAATGACCATCTTTTGCTTCAGAGCTACGCAATTTGAGGTTGGGTTTAGCTGCGGATAGATTTAATTCTTATAGCAACCTAAGCACAACCTATAGTTATTGGTCGGTGGTGTTAGTTACGTACAATCTACCTCTATGAAATTATATATCGAAAGAAAATTTGATACTAACTCTATTGATTCCAGGAAAAAGAACAATCCAGAAATGATATTGATGTATACTTGCTGCCATTAATCTAAAATTTGAATGAGTTATGACACTCGGGAGCCCAAGTGTATGATTCATCTATAAAGTCCACCTTTAACTTAAAGACTATCTTAATATAGACTATAAATGATTTTCTTGCTTATGAAAACTTAGCAAGATGTTGTGTGAAAATGTGAATATAGTTGTCCTATATATGGGTTGAACATACATTTTCAAAGATTGAAATATAGTAATAAACATGTATAAATGAGTAATCGGCGATTTCTTCTAAAGAATCATGTTTTTCGAAAAACAAATTGTTGTTTAATGGGAAAGAAGAAATGGATTATCCTCCGGAGATTCTTGATAGTAAACAAGTTTGAATTACATATAGGAAGTTGAAAATGATTGGGGCAAGCTAGTAAAAGGGAAAAGGAAGAGAAAAGGGTATCCTCTATGGAAAAAAAAAATATCGATATTATTTGATCTTCCGTATTAGGAAATAAGATTTTTAATTCAAAAGATAATGTAACTTATTCTATTATATTTAACTATGTCTTAAATTTACCATCATCAATTTTTACATGATTTGTGTTTGCATCATAATTAAGATGTGATGCACATTGAAAAAAAATTAGTGAAAGTCTTGTTGGCACGTTGTTGGACATAAATTAGAAAACCAATGATGATGTTAATTCTCATAGGGATCTGAAAGATATTGGGATTAAGCAAGACTTTCATATGAAAGGGGATGGAGATAAATTATATTTATCTACAACATCACACACTCTATCAAAGGTAGAAAAACAACAATTTTATAGGAGGTTGTTAAATTTAAATATGTCTAACGATTATACTTCAAACATATCTAAATGCATTTCGTTGAATGAATGTAAGATAGTTAGGCTTAAGTATCATGACTATCATATATTGATGCAACATTTATTATCGGTGGCAATACAAGGTCTCCTACCTAAAGGGTCAAGAGTTGTCATATTTCAGTTGTATTCATTTTTTAATGCAATTTACCAAAGAGTGTTAGAGATAAGTTAGATTCATTATAAGATGAAGTTGAAGTTACTATATGTATGCTTGAACCTTTTTCCCTCCTTCTTTCTTTGATATAATGGTCCATCTTATAATTTATCTAATAAGAGAAGTTCGTTTATGTGGACCAGTTCAATATCATTGGATGTATCATTTTGAAAGGTTATTCTTACACTATTCTTCACATATGAATTAAGATTAAATGATATCCACACATTTCATTTACTTTGATATATTCGTTTTATAAATTTATGAAGGTGTTAAAATGATATGTAAGAAATCCTATACGATCAGAGGGTTGTATAACAGAATACTATTTAAACAATGAATGCATACAATTTTGTAATAGATATGTACTACACACAGTAAATGTTGGTGAGAAACATAATAGAAATGAAGATATTATGTTTCAAACTGTAGTAGAAGAGCATCCTACATCTGCATCGACATTAAAAATGATTTCTGCGGATATGTTACGGATTGCACATATGTATATACTGTTGACTAATGCATTAATGGAACCATACATTAAGTAAGTGGTTTAAACTGAAGCTGAATATAGTATAAATATTAGTAAAAATTATTAACGTTATACTTATTTGATCATATTGTTTTTATTTATATAATCGTTTTATTAGTATGCACCTGGAAGAGCTTCAATAATTAGATCTCAATTTGTTAAGAAGACCAACTTTATTGCAAATGATACATACTAGAAAATTTTCAACATGGTTTAGAAATAAGATCAATTTGCTACCTTATACGTTAATAATATGATGCATTTACCTTAGTTTTTTGTCCTTAATAATCTAAATTGTAATTTCCTAAAACAGATCCTCGATGAATCAAATATTGTAGATATGCCTCCAACTTTAAAGTTTCTAATATTTGGACCAAATATGCAAGTCATATGCTATTTAAATTATGTTATGAATGGGATACGATACTGCTTAAAATATAGTGAGAAAACTACACAAGATAGTGATGTTTCCCTTGAAGTAGAAACTGTTTGTAATGAAAGAGACAACACTCAAATTATCAAGAAGATGATTTACTATGGAGTTTTAAAGGAAATACTTTTGTTGGATTTTTTAGCATTTCGTGTTCCATTATTTAGATGTGATTGGATGGGTAGTGCGAGTGATGTGAGAGAAGAAGATGGATTCACACTAGTTAATTTTAGTCCACATAGAAACAAATGAGATAGAGATCCTTTCATTTTAGCCTCACAAACAACACAAGTGTTTTATTCTAGGAAAAATGAAAACTCTAATTGGTATGTTGCCCTAAGAGTACCTTCAAAAGATTTTCATGATCTAGAGAAATTTGATGAGCATATTGATATGAAAACTACAACGTTAGATGTGTCTAAATTTGACACTATTGTGGATGATAATGAGGATTATGCTCGGATGGATTGTGAAGAATTGGTTGTAAACATGTAATATTAATAAATATAATCATATTTTCATATTTTATTTGCAATATGTGTGTGTATATATTATTTATGTTTATATTTGCAAAAAAGATAGAGTCTCTGAAATGGTTGGATATGTTATGAAATTATTTTGCTATTTATATAGTAGGTGAACTAAATTTTTAGTAAAATTGAGAAATAAGGGAAACTTTGTCAAAATTTTCATAAAATTGAATGACTTTATATATATATATATATTATTTTATATATTGATAATGTTATCCATGTGTTGGCTACTAATATATATCATTTCCATAACATTTTTAGATGTTAATTGAAGGAAGATTGATTGATCAGTCTTTCGGTAGTTCCAGTGGAGAGAAGAAAAGAAAAGGAAGAGGTCCCAACTGCTTGAATTATAAGAAAATGACCAAGGTCAAAGCCACCGGGATACAAATTAATGAAGTTGGACAACCAATTAGAGAAAATTTGATAGTATATAATTTAGGTTGTAGAGCCATTACAACTCAGATGGTACCTATAGCTTATAGTAGTTGGGATAAGGTATCACAATCTTTAAAAGATATAGTGTGGGAGAACGCAAAGGTATGTACTGGTTTCATTTATTTATAATATCAATGTTACATATTTATTTTTACAATATATTTACTTTTAACAAACTTATGACTACAGTTACGACTTGGTGTTGATAAATCAATGAAAGTTCATACGTTAAAATCAATAAATGAGTGTTGAAAACACTATAAAGGCAGAATAACAAAACAAATTAGAGACGTTCCTCTTGGTCTTGATGCACACAGAAGAACAAAATGCTAAAACCAGCTAATGTTAGTGATCAAGATTGGACTACATTTGTCAATTAGTGCTTGTCTCCAGAATTTGCGGTGATTATGCATTCATATTCTTAAGCTAGCATGCACACGTACGTTTAATAGATTTTGATTAAATTTTACAATATTTCAGGAAACTAGTAAACATTATAAGAAGTTATCAAAGAAGAATCGTACCTCACATACATTAAGTCGTAAAGGAATGACACACACCTAAGAGAAGATTTGGTAAAAGTTTAATATATTATGATAATTGTCTTATATATGTATAATTTTATTTTTTGAACTTGTATATATTTTTGTATATATGAATATCAATGTTAGTGAGTAAAAAACATGGTTGCGAATGAAAATCTCGAAGTTGATAGAGTTGATATATAGATAACTAGTCAGAAGCACAAAGATGAGAGCGTAGTGAATGAGGAAACTGTTGATAAAATTATATATTACGTTAATTTAATTAATTATTATGTTGATTGTATTACATATGTATAGTTTTTTTTAATGTTAATATCATGTGACATCATTTATAGGCACAAATGAAGTCACTTCATCAACAAACCCAACATTCAATTGGAGATGATACTGTCTCACAAGTTATGGGTAAGGAGCATCGAAGTAGAGTTCGAGGAATGGGTCATGGTGCAACACCATCTATTGTACAAGCATTTATGATTGGTAAACAAAGCTTCGCATAATATCAACAACATGTTGACAATGAAATGGCAACCATGAAGTAGACAATTGCTAATTTGACAAACTTACTCATGACTTATTTGCCGAACGTAGATCAAGCTCAAATATTGACATGTATCCCTCCAATACAGCCGTTCAACGACTCACAACATTTAAAATTTGTTTACTTCTATTTTTTGGTACTTAGTATGTATATATTTTTTCCGTTTCCATGTTTTCTCATAAGTGGGTGTAATCATTTTTCATATTTTTTGGAATGTTTGTGTTTTTAAATATATATATATTGTTTGCAAATCTGTTTATTGAGAAATATTGTTTTGGTTGGATCGATTATGAAATATTTGAGAAGTTTAATAAATTGCAGGGGAATTAAATTTTTGGCAAGTTCGAAAAACAAGGGAAATTCTATCAAAATTTGTATGAAATTGATCGAGTTTATATGCATTTTTTTATATATATATTGCATTTGTTATTATTAAATAGGGGTACTTATATTTTTCTTTCCTCGATATCCATGTTTTTTCACAATAATACTATTTATTTTTTTCGTAGACACAATATTCAAGTGGCTTAAATCCGATAAAATATTTAATTTGCTGATCCTTTAGCTAAGGTAAAATATATACAAAATTTTTATTATTTATTGTTTCAATATAATTTCAACTATATATGGATGTAATTATTTAAATTTGTTGATAAAGTAAATATTTAAATTTTTGTGCATACAAGTTATATCTCGGGGCTCCTTAAGCCAAGCTCGTGGATTGAACAACAACCATTACAAATTATTAGATTAGATGGGTAGAGGAATAGTGGTGGCGGAAGAGAAAATTGACTCAAATGACCCTCATGCTAAAGTTTATCACCTCGAATTTGATCCAGATTATTAGTGTAAGCCTTTATTCCTAAAATATGGACTTATTGATATTAGTTATTAAAGCTTAGAATGTGAATGAAAATCTTCTTCAATATTAACTTTATAAGTGAGTTTATGGTGTTAATAACAATTATAGAAAATGTTTGATCATTATATTATGAAAAAGTCAAAGAACGGCAAAATGGTTATTCTACAAATAAGAGATATATCATTTAGTGGTAAGATGGTTTAATGTCTAAATAAAAGTTATACATTAGAATATAAGTGATTAACCCATAATGTTTAGTTGAAATTTAAGTTAAGTTTGAAATAACTTAAAAAGGGGTATTATGGTCAAATGATTAAATAAAAAGATATATTTATGTGAGAGGGGGAAGTGTTCATCGGTCAACACTTAGAAAAAAAAAGAGGAGATTGAGAGAAAGAGACCAAGGGTGAACGACATCAAGGGGAGAAGAGGGAAGCAAGTGGTTTTCATCAAGTTTCAAGCCCTTAATTAAGATTTCAAGTAAATTTGAGCAAGAGAACCAAACCCTAAACAAAAGTTGGGTAAGTTATCATCATTTTGCTTAAGTTTGTTGTTAGTTGGATTGTAGGATGGGTTGATTGGTTAGGGTTGTTGTTTGTTGTGTAAGTGATTATGCCTATGATTTAAATCAAGTTTAGAATATTGTATAGCTAAAAAATGAAGCTTGAGTTACAAGGAAATCATGAAAGAACTAGAGTTAGGGTTATGTAGGAGACCCTAAGATATAAGTAAAAATGGTTGGAAGTGAATAAACTTGTAGTTAATATGTTTGATGAGTTGCCTAAGTGAAGTTTTAAGTGAAATTTTAAGTGAAAATCTTAAAAAATGAATGAAATGGATTGGTGTGTGCATGTGTGGGTGTCAAGCCGAAAGGGGGTATGTGTGAATACTCTTGTGTTTTGATCCCTTTGAACTCTAAATCATGCATCATTAATGTTAGAAAAGCATGTAGAGGTGTTGAAATTGAAAAAGGAAACTAAATGGGAGTGTGTGTGCATTTTGGCTAAGATGAAGGACAATAGATATGCATGTGTTTTATTGGTATTTGTGGCATATTTAGGGTTCTAAAAACATGCATAAATGAGTTGGAATTAAGAAAATTAAAGTAGATATGCATAAGTGCACAAATGGCCTACAATCCAGTAAATAGTGAAATAGTCGTAGAAGAAAATAATAAGCCATTGTAAGAGTTATAGAGACCTAATCTATTTGAGATTAATTGGGATTGTTCTATAGCTCAAATCATGCATAAATGTTATAGCAAACTATAGAAATTTAAAGGGAAAGGTTTGTATAAAAATTAAGGAAGTTATGACTTAAATTGTGTACCTATGTAGTCGTAAAGTGAGTTGAGAATGTAAATGTATTCTTTGATGCATAAAATGAATGTATTCAATCATAATTGAGTTAAAGAACCTTAGATACGAAAGAAATGACATCGCCGCATGTGTGATGCAAAAATATGTATAAAAAAAGTGTCCAAAATAGATATTTTTCATAGGTTTCACCATTCAATATTTAGAATTTTCTGAAACCATTTTATGAGCGACCTAAATGAGAGATAATGAGATGATTCAAGTGAAAATGAAACAAAGAAAATCGCTAGGATAGTCCCTAGCATAGGTTTGGCCAAAAGGGGTAAAAAATAGTGAATTTTCGTTTCAAGCTTTCGAGCATCAATTTGAGTGTTTAGGGGTGTTTCTAGGTGATAATAAGTGAAGTTTATGGAAAGAAATCAGAATTTGAAAGCCTTGGTTAAGTTAGAAACTAGATTGGAAGGTTGTAGTCTAAAGAGTTTCTAATTAAGTTAATTTTAGTGAAAGCTTCAATTGTAGTTTCATGAAGTTCATTCTAGTAAAGTTTGAGTAAGATTATGTTATACAGGTGACAAGCAGGCTAGCGGAGTAAGGGAGGCTCGTTAATATTCATAGCTCGCTTAGCTTGAAATAAGTGTTCTATCATTTGCGTTATTTCAATTCTTCGTTTAAATATATATAAATTGTTGTAACTAAATGATTTCAAAAACGATCTCCAAAACTACGAGTTAAATTATTGTAAAATGATCCTTAGGTTAGATCTAGAAAAAAGAATTTGAAAATAAAATGTTTCGAAAATAAAGGAGCAAAGAGATTTGTAAACCATGTATATACCCTCAGTCTATATGAGATTTAGCGTTACGCAGCTATGTTGAAAATTCTATCCGTAGTCACTCAGTTTTCAGAGTATCTAGCGTGATATGTATGATGTAGAAAATTTCGTACATGATCGCTGAGATGTAGAGAGATTTCTAGCACTACGTTGCGATGTAGAAATTCCACATATAGTCGTTTAGATTGGCAGTTTTGGTACTATGTTGCGATGTAGTAAATTCCGCTCGTAGTTACCTAGAGTTACAATTCACATATATAGCACTACGATCGCGATGTAGAAAATTTCACGTTGTAGTTGCTCATATTTGAGATGGTTTCACACTACGCTTCTACATCATAGTGGTCGAAATATCTCATTAGTTTCACGTTTAGCGTTAGTCGAAAACCGCCACATAATGGTTTGAGTATATTAGGGGTATACATGGAGTTTTTAGAAAGAAAAAGTCTTAAAAATCGAAAAAGAATTTTGATATAATTATATCTTGATGTTATTATCATTTATTGAACTAACCTTATTTACCTTGGTACAGCTTGTATATTATATTAGGTGCTTGTACAGGTGATTTTGGGTTCAGAACACCTTATCGAATATTTTAGGTGGGCATCGCATTGATATATTGCTTAAATGACAAACATATTTTTATGGTTGTAATTAACACGATTAAATGTTTGCATGTTTTATTTATGTACATTCAGGAAACTGGTAAGCTTATCTTTTGATACGTGTATATGGTTGGAACACTTGCATATGACACATTTGAATATGTGATATTTCTATATATATATATATATATAAATGCACCTGAATTACTTTCTTGAAGATTGATGTAATATAAGCTTATGGAGAATTTTATGTTATGAAAATTATATATTTGTAAATAATGTATGTTGTGAAATTGCTTGAGAAAATGCATGTTTGTGACTAAAAGAAGTGGGGTAATGATTTAAATAGTTCGAAGTGTGTTTTCCTTTACAAGTAAAATTTTGAAAATGTTGAAAATACAGCTGTCATGCTGTCGAATTCTCTTAAAATTTGTTTTGAATCGATTTCGAAAAATTTACACCCACCCAATCATTCACAAAAGAAAAGAATATATTTTAAATGGATCTAAAGATTCGAACAAGATTAAGAGGTTCATTCTGTGCATTTTTTTTATCCGACAAATCAGATTAAGGGAGGTTCACTAGAGTGCCCGGCGAGACCCTCCAAACAAGAGTTCAAAGAGAATCTGATTCGGGTCTCTTAAATTAACGTGTTTCCGTCAAGAAAGTAATAGTTAGTATTTTACTACCTCAACCTACCAATGATCTACTAACTTTTGAAGGAGCATTAAATTCATTTATTGTTTGGCTAGTAAAATATATTGTATCTTAGCATTATGTACTGAGTACAATATTATATAACATTTAAAAATGTATGTTTAACTTTAGATTTTGTAAATTAAAGTATCGTATTGATATAAAATAATATATATTTTTAACAGTCATGTACGTTGGTAGTTTTGATGTAATATTAAATTGTAAATTTATAGTTTAAAAAAAAATTATTAATTTTATTTTTTTTAAATTAAAACATTTTCCATACCGAACACATGCCCGGTATGGATAAATTATCCATACCCGGTATGGTAAATTATCCATTCCGGGCTCCGACCTAATATGGACAAGAATATCCATATTGAGTCGATGCCCGAAATGAGAGATAAATATCCATACTAGGTCAACATCCATATCGGGCGGCCCAGTATGGATATATTAATATAACGAGTCGACCCATATCGAGTAATGCTCGGTATGGATACTGAAGTATCCATATCGCAGCAAGCATGTCTGGCATGCTACCCGGTATGTTATAGTGATAAGTTAGTATTTTTGTTGGGTTTAAACCATACTCATAACAAGATAAAAAATTACATCGATTATCATTTTAACATAGAAAAGAATGTTGATAATATAATAAATAATAGTTGTAGTTGGTAGCTGACATTGTTGGTTTAAGAGTCATGTGACCCATGTCTTTGGCATAGATCTACACCTGAAGCCAGAAATAAAAACTCTCCTACTTATATATGTGGGTTATCTTCTCACCCTCGTGTGGACCATTCTCTCACTTTAATATGGACGGATCCCTTCCATATGGAAGTAGCACTGTGGGCCACGTTATTAATATCCTTATCCCGATTGACCCCGATTATCCTTTGAATTAATTCTAATTAAAAAAAAAAATAGTTAATGGTCTGAACGCCTTTAAATAAAGATGAATTCTTTGAAAATTTAGTCTACGGGGAAGACAATGGGCTCTCTGGGATTGATTTATAAATTGACTGGCCGCCCCAAAAAATCTTTCTCAAATTTTAGGTTTTTAATATTGGTGTTTTTTCTCTGTCAGCAGTTTAATTTTTAATAAATAGTTTAAATCAAGGACTACGTTTGTTTGGATGGATTTAACAAAAGAGCTTCTTGTCTTTGGAAGCTCTTCTACCCAAAGCTATTCCACCCAGCTTCCATTGGAAGCTCCTCCTGGAAAACACGGGAAGCTAAAATTGAGTTTTAATGAACTTTTCATATTACCAATTTTACCCTTCGTATGATAAACAACAAAACAAAAATTTCAATTGTATCCTTCATCTCTTCTCTGCTCTTGACGAACAACACCACCAAAAATCCATTTTCTTAACTCAAAAATACATCTCATCTCTTCTCTGGTTTGACAAACAACATCAACCAAAATTACTTAATTTATTATCAAAACCACCCTAGCAACAGTCCTTTCATCACCGAACACCCACACCATTAAAGCCAGCAACACCATCGACCCCAACAACACTGTTAAACCCAATTACTTCACCAACTGAATACCCACACTATCAAACCCAACGAAACCCAAAACACTCAGAATGAGAGAGATAGATTAGAGAGAGATAAGGATTTTGGAAAAAGAGACGGAGGTACCTGGAGTCCTGGACGCCCTATGTGAAGTAGGAATGAAAAGAGAGTGTTGATCGGTAGGAGAAGAAAGTGAACAGTGGGAGATTTAGAAGACAGAGACGACAACAAACTGAGAAAAGAGAGAGAAACGCTGCAGAACAAAGAAAACTGAGAAAAGAGAGAGAAAAGAGAGAGAACGTTTCTGATGAGGATGATCTGTTTATTTGTTAAAAATGAAACTAATATCAATTTTTTTAAAATGTCCTTTTCAAAGTTAATTTTTTAAATTGTTTTAATATTTTATTTATTAAAAATATCTTAATTTAAAGTTTAAGATAAATATTATTATTTATTTATTTTAATTAAGGTGTTTAAGATAAATATTATCATTTATTTATTTTAATTAAAGTGTGAGTATTACATTATAGGTAGAATAAATTTTAATAAAATAATTTAAAAAACTATTATGAAAAGGGTAAAATGGTCATGTTATAATTTATAAAGTCTTTCAAATATTTCAACCAAACAGTCCTAAAAACTCTTCTAGATTTTAAAGTTTTTAATCCAAACAGGCACTTAAAAGTTTTAGCTTTTACTCCTCTTATTCTATTATCAAAAGTCAGAAGTAAAAGTTATACCAAACGAGCCCTATATTGATTCGTGTTCATTACGACAAGACAAACAAAACTATAAAAAGTGTACGTAGCGGGTGCCCACTGCACCGTCCTAATTGGATTTATTAAAAATAAAGGGATACTTTCAATTTCAACCCTATAATTTGATATAATAATAAAAAAAAAAAAAACCCTTTTATGTTTTAAAAATCACTAAAAACTCTTATAATTTGATAAAACACCCTTATGGTACATGAAAATAGCAAAAACAAACCCTCATATTAAAGTTGACGTTAAAAATTCTAATTGACGGTTTGTGTGAAAGGGTAAAATCGTCAAAAGAAAATAAAACATAAAAAGTTCATATTTAATAAAAGGAAACTTTAATATTTAAAAATTTTGAAAAAAAATTTATACCGTCTATATCTAATATGGATAGTGGAGATTAAAATTAAAATTTAATAAAACTTATTAAAAATAAACTTTAAATTTAATTAAAAATAAAAAATATTAATAATTTTTTAAGAAAATTTTATGTGAAATCCCTACTGTCCATCATATTGATGGACGGTAGAGATTTTTTTTTTTTTTAAAGAAAAACATTAAAAAAATTGAAAAAAAAAATTGCTTTTATCTCATTGTCTCAAACCAAACCTCTCATCATCATCACCCACCTTCTCTTTGTGGTCATCTTAAAAAAAAATTCCTTTTCTCTCATCATCTTAAGAGCCAAAATCATCATTGCAAACCAAACCTACCCATCATCATCCACTCAATGACTCTCTTTTTAAAGAGCCAAACTAGATAAATGATCTTCACATTTTCTCTTGTTTCGTCTTCTCTCTTATCTCCATTTGTCTCTCGATCTCTTCCTTTCTCTTATTTTTCTTAAAAACCAAACGAACCCAGACAACCTAGGTTCATTCAACTTCAAACGACCCAAGTCAACTTGGTTAGTTCAAAGATCGTTCGTCTTCGAATGAACCTAGGTTGCCTAGGTTCGTCTTTGGGTTTTCTTCGTCTTGATTTTCGTATGATTTTGAGGTTTGGTTTGGTTTCCAATTTCTTGGTTTGGTCTAGTCGATGATCTAGTTTATGGATTTTTGGTTTTTGACTCGGTGATTAGTTTGAGTTTTTTAATTGATTATGGTTTTTGAATTTTTGATTTGGATTAAGGTTGAGTTTTTGATTTGGATGAGTTTCTAGAGACCCTAAAAATGGGTTTTCAGTCACCAAATACCTTGTATTTATCCTTTTTTTTATTAAATAAATTTTTCTTTTTTTTATTTAATCACTTTAATAATTTTTATATTATTATATTAAATATCTTGAGCACAAATGGGTTTTTTGCCATTTGCTAAAATTTTGTCGTCAAAATTAACTGACAGGGGTATTTTAGGTTTATGAAAAATAATAGGAGACAATTAGTGATTATATCAATGATAAGAGGAAATTAGAATTATCTCAAAAATAAAAATATTATAAATTGAAAGCTAAATATTGGATTAATTTCGAGGAACAATTTCTTGGTAGCCTCCTGTCTTCGCTAAGAAGCCAAAGTTGACTTTCCTATCAAAGCGAAACACATCCCTTCCACTAGTTTGTGATCCAAATTGTTCATGAAGAGCATAAACACCATAAACATCATAAGATTGATACTATAATCAAACTGAAAACTGGTTGTAGGTAAAGATGAACAATAAACTGGAACGATGATGGTTTTGGTTGAATGAGAAATCATGATCCTATTTTTTTCTGTGTTTTAAATTTATGAATTCTATTCTCACTTACCATTTTTATGGGTATTTTCTCCCTCATCTATTATGGATTGCTCCATTCTATCTTTTGAGGGCAGATTTTCAAATAATTTTTTAGAGTTATATTGCACTTAATCCTGATTGCATTTCGGATAAAATACCAATAAAAAACAATAAACAGTAAACGGAAAGGTAGACAAATAAATTAATAATGAATTTTGTATTATATTTATTTTCGAAACATTTTGTATTCAAAATTTGGATTCTTTAGTCTTTGTACTAGAGGTGGAGTCCACACACCATTATTTGGCTTTACATTTCTTTACACAAAAGAACCAATTACCTTTCTAAGAGGAAAGTCATCGCGCAAACTGAGTCTTCTGGTTATCCTAGCTCCTGCGGTCTCATACTCCTATCTCTTTGCCTTATACAAACAATACCATTCTTTGCTTTCTCCAAACAGAATCGTCATGGCTGTGGGAGAGCTCTTCCTCTCTGCTTTCCTTCAAGTGTTGTTTGACAGATTGGCTTCTCGGGAGCTGCTGGACTTCCTGCTTCAATAGTGACTGCATGACAAGCTCAAAAAGTGGGAGCACAATCTGAAGATGGTGCAGGCTGTGCTTGATGATGCAGAGGAGAAACAACTGACAGACAGGGCTGTGAAGATGTGGCTGGACGATCTTCAAGACTTGGCCTATGATGTGGAGGACATACTGGATGAGTTTGCAACTGAAGCTTTATCAAGGAAGTTGAAGATGCAACATCAGCATCATCAGGTCACCAGCTCTAGCAAGGTACGAAAACTCATCCCAGCTTGTTTGAGTAAGTGGAGTCCAAGTTTTATCAAGTCTAGTTCTCGTGTGAAGTCCGAGATAGAAGATATCACTAGCCGTTTGGAAGGACTCTATGAGCAAAGACTTGGCCTTGGATTACAAACGAATGTTGGAATGATATCAACTTCTAGACAGCAAAGACCACCTAGCTCAAGTGTGCCCCCAGAACCTGCCGTCTACGGGAGAGATGAAGATAAAGCCAGACTACTCGAAATGGTGATGAAAGATGAGCCTGATGCTGATACTAGCGATGCCAACTTTCGAGTAATATCCATCGTTGCAATGGGAGGAGCCGGTAAAACAACACTGGCCCGAGAGGTGTTTAACGATGAGGCAGTGGAAGATTTCAACCTTAGAGTGTGGGTTTGTGTTTCTGATGAGTTTGATGTTTTGGGAATCTCAAAAGCAATTCTTGAGTCGATCACTTGCTCTCCTTGCAACCTCAAAACTTTGAATGAAGTTCAGGTTCAATTGAAGAATCAAGTAGCAGGGAAGAAATTCTTGCTTGTCTTAGATGATGTTTGGAATGAAGACTATGGCTTGTGGCAAATCTTAAAATCTCCCTTTTTAGGTGGAGCAAAAGGAAGTATAATGATTGTGACGACACGTCTTGAAGATGTTGCGTTAAAGATGGGGCGTGACATTGATTGTTATAAGTTGAATCTTTTGTCAAAGGATGATTGTTGGTCCTTATTCAAGAAACATGCATGTGAGAGTGTGGTTATTGGTGCACATCAAGGTCTAGAATCAGTTCGTACGAAAGTTGTTGAGAAGTGCCAAGGTTTGCCGCTGGTAGCACAGACTCTCGGTGGACTTCTACGGTGTAAGCCAAGATCAGATTGGGAGGATATATTGAATAGCAAAATATGGAATTTATCATATGAAAATGATATTCTTCCAGTCTTGAAATTAAGTTATCATCATCTTCCTTCGCATCTAAAGAGATGTTTTGCTTATTATGCAATTTTTCCAAAGGATTACGAATTCGAAAAGAAGGAACTTGTCTTTTTATGGATGGCAGAAAATCTGGTTCAGCCATCAGTAAATAACAAACAACTTAAAGATACAGGCTTTGAGTACTTCTATGATCTATTGTCAAGGTCAATTTTTCAACGATCAATTACTAGCGATACTAAGTTTATAATGCATGACCTTGTTAACGATTTAGTTCAATCAGTTTCAGGAGACACATATTTTAGAGTGGAGAGTTCCTTGAAGCTCAATAAACAATCAAAGAGATTAGAAAGGTCTCGCCATGCATCTTATATTTGTGGTGTCTTTGATAATAAAGAGAAGCTTGAGGTTTTTCATGAAGTTAAGCTTATGAGAACATTTTTGCCAATTTTCATTGAGCGTATGCATAAAAGGTATAGGCAAGATAATGTCTACATAACTAGTTATATTCTGAATTTGCTACCAAAATTTAAAAAATTGAGAGCATTATCTTTGAGAAAATATTATATTACTGAGCTACCTGATTCAATAGGAGATTTGATACATCTAAGATATCTCAATCTTGCCGGCACTATGATTATAAGTCTACTTAAATCCACAAGCTTGCTATTCAACTTGCAAACTTTGGTATTAAGAGATTGTAGACGACTCAAAACATTGCCTTCTAAGATGAGAAATTTGATCAATCTACGTCATCTTGATATCAAGGGCATAAATTTGAAACAAATGCCGGTAGGGATGAAGGATTTGAAAAATCTTTGCACGTTGTCTAGTTTTGTTGTAGGCAAAAAGAGTGGATGTGATTTGAATGACTTAAAGTATTTAATGTTTCTTAGTGAAGAACTTCAAATTTCAAGATTAGAAAATGCTTGTAATTTGTTGAACACAAAAGAGGCAATATTAGGTGATAAGGATGGTTTAAAAGTATTGCATCTAGAATGGGGGTCTCAGGTTGATGATTCGCGAAAGGAGGAAGAAGAAGAAACTGTACTTGGTAAACTTCGGCCTCACAAAAATCTAAAAGAGTTGTCTCTCAAACTGTTTGGTGGCAGGAGATTTCCATCTTGGGTTGCGGATCCATCATTCTCCAATGTGACAGTGATAAGATTGGAAAACTGTTTGAATTGCACTGTGTTGCCATCACTTGGGTTATTGAGCTCACTTAAAGACCTCACCATCAAAGGAATGTCGAAGTTAATAAGTATTAGTTCTGAAATCTACGGAGGGGATTGCTCTTTCCAAGCTTTAGAGATTCTTTATCTTGAGGATTTACAAGAATTGGAGTACTGGAATCACATGGAAGAAAACGAGCAGCATGTTACAAGGTTTCCTTGCCTGCAAGAGCTTTCCATTGTAAAATGCTCAAAGCTGTCTGGAAAACTGCCTAACCATCTTCCTTCGTTGGAGAAACTTGTGATTCGTGAATGTCAGCGGTTGATAATTTCATTCACAGTTCTTCCGATGCTTTGTGAGTTAGAAATTGATGGATGCAAAGCTATGACGTGCAGCTGTGTGATGGACTACGAGTCATTGAAGTCTATGAATCTTTCACATTGTTCAGAATTCGGAAATTGGTTAAGCCAAGGGTTTCAGAAAGTAGAACATTTGAAGATTGTAGGTTGTACAGAATTGATATTGTTATGGCAGAATGTGATTAGTCTTGAGCAGCCACCAAAAGGGTTTCAGAGCTTCACATCCCTTAGAGAGCTTTACATTGAAGGTTGCAGTGCTTTGACATCCTTACCTGAGGGATTAAAGCACAACATTGCCCATCTTCAATGCTTGCGGATTAAAGGTTGTGATTCTGTTACATCCATTGTAATAGATCATTTACCTTCTTCTTTGAAACAGCTCAATATAGAAAATTGCGAGAAGTTGCAGTATTTGGAGGATCACGAAGAGGATACTTGTACTTCTTCTTCAACAATCCACATGGAGAGTACTGATAACAGGAGCATATCTCTTCTTGAGCAGTTGTCTATCTCCCATTGCTCATCTCTCACATGCATAATTTCGAAAGGTCAGTTTCCTGCATCACTCAAAAATCTGAAGATTACGAATTGCTCGGAGCTCACCATCTTATCACCAATGGGCCAGTTGCCTGAGGCACTTGAGGTGCTGGAAATTGAAAGTTGTCAGAAGCTGGAATCTATAATAGAGAGGTTTCTTAACAACACATCTCTTAAATATATACACTTCTGTGCTTGTGAAAATCTTAAATCTATACCCCAAGGCCTACAAAATCTTAGCCATCTAAGTGATTTCCAAATAGTTGGTTGCCCAAGTCTTGTTTCCTTTCCGGAAGGAGAGCTTCCCAAAACCAATTTAAAGTTTCTTGTTATTGAATCTTGCGAGAAACTCAGTGTCCTACCTAATCACCTGCACAACATCAATTCACTTCAAACTTTATATATTAAACGATGTCCGAGTATCACAGCCTTTCTGCAAGAAGGTTTCCCCACCAACCTAACGACTCTGTGTGTTGAAGGTCTCAATATCTATAAGCCACTGGTTGAGTGGGGGTTGCACAACCTCACCTCTCTTTCAAGACTCTCAATCGATGGATGTACAGAAGCAGAGTCTTTCCCGCAGGAAGAGATCGGAATGATGTTGCCCCCTTCTCTTGAACGTCTGCGGATTCTCAGATTCCCAAAATTGAAACACCTGTTTCCCAATGGTTTCCCAAATCTCATCTGCCTTAAATATTTGAAGATTCGAGATTGTCCAAAGCTCACATCCTTCCCAGAAGTAGGCTTGCCATCCTCGCTTTTGACATTGCGTGTCGTTGGCTGCCCTTTGCTGAAAAAGCATTGTAAAAGAGATAAAGGACGAGAGTGGCCCAAGATAGCTCACATCCCTCACATTAAGATGGATGGAAAATTCATCTACGATCCATAGGAAGAAAAATAAACTCAGTCTCCTGTGAGAAACAAAGAAAGATGGAGGAATTAAATAAACACTTCATTCCTTCTTAAATTTTATCCCAGGTTTGTCAAGTATCTAACTCACCGACCATTATTCAGATTTTAATGTTATAACTATGTTTACTCAGCTCAGGTCCCCTTCCATTGAGCTAACATAATTCATTTTCCATCATCTTACAATAATTTGATGTTGTATCATAACTTTGACAGTTTCCTTCTTTTACTAGGTATAACTCTCTAAAGGTTGGACAGTGCTCTGTTATGAGAAAAAGGAAAATGCAATGTTAAGGGTCCAGAAAAGAGTAAGAATAAGCTCCTTTTTATATTTATTTTTGTTGTTGTTTTCATTATCCTAATGTTTTTATTTTTTATTTTTTAAATGTTTGTTATTGTCATTAGGATGAAATATGTGCAATACATGAGTTCTCCAACATTGTACATTCATAATTTATTATTTTGTTTGTTTCCGAGAGGAAGAAATAATGAGAGGAGAACCTTTGTGAACTTCATATTTTTGTTGAGCTCGGGACTACCTTTGGGAACATTGTACACTGTCGTCACCTAACGCAACAAGGTACTAGAATAGTTGCTCAAGCCTGTGGTGTGGAAATGTAAGCTTAAACCACTTATTTAGACCCATATCATGTGTGTTCCCATCATCATTGCTTTTCTTTCTGGGTTACATTGTTTACTTTGAATTTCCATTTTTATTTTTTATTTAAATTGAATCCAAGGATTTCTATAAGAAATAGTGACTTTCACATCAAGTGATGCTCAATGATATGCTTTGTGAGGATCCCTTTATGATGTCTGGTTGAGTTCTCAACTTCTTACCAGATACAGGCTTGCCATCTCATTTTTGCAATTACATATATATGTGGTAGTATCCTTTGCTGAAAAAGCAGTGCAAAAGGGATAAAGGACCAGAGTGGTTTAAGAGAACAAATTCATCTAAGATCTCAAGAAAGAATTAATGTCATCTGAGAATCAAAGAAACTGGGAAGAATCAGAAACACCTCATTTAATCTTCACCTTAGTCTCAGTATGTCAAATTTTTTAACACGCTAACCATTACTCATATTTTAATGTTGGAACAACGTTCACTACGTCACACATTTTTCTTCCTATTGTTGTTAGTCTTCTCTTTGCCTGCAACAATCGGTCCACCTTCAATTGAAACCATCGTTCATATAGTATTGTTTCATTGTTTTTTTTTTCTGTTTAATTGAAATTTGTTTTTCTTTTTTTCTTTTAATTGTAGTGTTCAGATTACAGGCAGATGGTTCATGAAGCTGGTTGTATCTGTGAGAAGATGGATATTTTTAACTGCAAACCTTTCCAGGAGTCAGGTAACCAATAATTATTTCATTTTATTCCAGGCAACTACTACTTACAATTCTCAAGAACTCTCTTATGACACCCTTACTTTGTATAAGTCTTTTGGCTCCTAGACGAAGTATTTGTTTTATAGTTTTACATGTTCCATATTTGTATATCTTTTAGAAATTTTACTTTTATGATACCTTTTACTCATTCTACAGCTTAATGAGATGACAGGCTAACAGCGGTGCTGACTAATTGCACAAAAGCTACAATGAAAGGTGAGATGATGAAACTCTAGTCTCATTTTGGCGCACACACAAGTCCGGTTTGATTTATCCTCCATATTGCTAGTGTGATAGGAGTATGTCTAATTCCTGAAGTAGCAAAGATGAATTATGTCAAATACATGCTTCCTCCAACATGTGTGAATTGGATCAAATTCCCACTATTACACTGCTTTGATAACATTGTGTATCTATAGTTTATTGTCTACTTCATTTCCAAGAGAAAGAAATGATGAGGAGAAAGATTTTGGGTGAACTTCATATATTCGTTGCGGTGGTAATTACCAACTAAAATAAAATAATCACCTAAAACAGGCATGGGAACAAGAAGCATGGAGAGTAGCTTGTGGTGTAACCTTATACCCCTTATTTAGACTGGTATATTGTGTGTGTTCCCATTATTGTTGCCTTTCTTTCTTGGGCAGAATGTCTACTTACAATTATTTTTTTTTCATTTTGTTTAGGTTGAATTTGTGAATTTCTATCGGAAACACTAACTTTCAGGGCAAGCAATGCTCAATGATATGCTAGAGAAACTTCTTCAGTGTCTTGACTTTATTACTTCTTCAGAATTGGAGGATTTCTATGATAGATATTTGTAAACATTTTAGGTTTGACTTTTTTTTCTTTTCTATTTTTTTTTTTTTTTTTTTTGTATAATACATATTACTCTTTTTTCAACTAAATGAATTGACAGACTGATGACAGAGCTCACTAATTGCAGGAAAGATGTAATGAAAGGTGAGATCATGAAGCTCTAGTCTAGCTTTGGCATACGCATAGGTCCAGTCTAATTCGTCCTCCACCTTACTGGTATGATATGAGTATGTTATAATTTCTTAAGAAGCTAAGATTTTCTCTTGACAACTAGGCCTGAATTTGTATGTGAAATACAATTTTCATGAAATAGGAAGTTGGACAAGTACGTTTTATCTGTTGCGGTAGGTTTTAGTGACATCAGAGATGACAATAATATGCGGATATTGGGTTTGCGCAGCTCTCATTGTAACTCATCCGGTCTGGACAATTGAAGTGGAGGTTTTAGTTGACAAATATCCTAATGTATGAAGGAACTTTTTACCTGGACAATTGACATTATGTATTTGCCATAGTCTTACGATAATTTAATGTTGCAGCACAACTTTGAGGAACTTGTTATATTATTTTCTGTTTTTTTTAAGGTTTAGTAACGATATCTTTTCCACCCTGTCTTTTCGATAACCTACCGCCTTTCTTTTTCTTGTACAACGATCTAACCGCTTTCCACTTCCATTGTTTCCAAAGAGTTTACAAATAAACCCAAACAAGCAGTCGAAAGAAAATAAAAAAAGAAAGGGAAGGACTTAAGTTCTAAACTCCTTTTTTTAATGATCTACTTTTCTTGGAAAACAAAGAAAAAGGAGTGTGATAAAGACGAATGTTGATATAAAAAAAGAGTATTTCATTAAATTTACTATTTTAAAAGTTTATTAAAGGTTAAAGTCTGTTCCGTTTTCAACAAATACCCTTCCCTTCAAAAAAAGATTACTCATTCCTTCTTTAAGAGGAGTTGGGCGAGATCCTTGGTTGATCTTTATTTTATTAAGAATATCTTCTTTCCTTGTATTAGGAATCGAACGCATATATCACAAGTTCTGCGTAAAATTGGAACGAAATCGTTTGTCCGTCATACTTTTCTTTTGAATGATGTATATCATTGTATATTATTCCATTTTTTTGGTTGGGTTACAGGGCCCTTACCTAATAAATCAGGCGAAAACTCACCTATAAGGAGTATTGAGATATGATAATGTTTTGATCATTAAGTTTGCAAAGGAGGTGATAGGCAGGATAAATTTAGCCATTAATTATTATTAGCAGTGACATTGTAAGAGAAGGGATCCTTGTTGGTTTGCGTCGATAATGCTTTTTCTATGAAACTTTTCGCTGTTTTAACGTGGTTGATGCTCAATCTTTAGTTAAAATCGTTAGACTTTTCCTTATAATAATTTTTCTATCATTTTATTTTGCTCTAATTCGTAAGAATTCATGAATAATCATTTTTTATATCTCAATATTTTTATTGACCAGTGTTTAAAGATGGGGGAATAGCAGAAAAGGGAAAGGACCCAACCACTTCATAATCATCGGTCAAATGTTATCTCATTCGAACAGAAACTGATGCATCCATTGACAGGGGCCAACATTATATATTGTTTGGAAAAAGGATCCACCAGGTATGTGTTCACTTTTTCTCTTTTGTCTTTGCTCAATGTCTCAGGGATGAGTTACCCTGTCAATTCCTTTTTTTTTTTTTAGTTTTTTTTTAAGAGGAAGTGCAAATAAACCTTTTCATTACAGACTATTGTATGCTTGGCATGACAAGCTATGATTTGCTCAAGAAAATCAAGGCATGCTTTTTTGGTTTCCTATTCCTTCGTCTTTTTTCCTTTTTATCATTATTTTCCCTTCCCATTATTTGCATTTTCCATTTTTACTTTTTTTCTTTCCCTTTACTGGGGAAGCCATTATTTGCATTTTCCATTTTTACATATTTTTTTCCTTTACTGGGAAGGGAAAACTGAAAAGTGCTTCCTTAAAATTTACTTTCAGATTTATATGTTTTGAATCTGGAATTGTTATATGGTAGTTATAAAAATTGCCTTAATGGTCAAGAGTATTTTTGCCATTTGCTTGAGAATGTCAATGAAAATCTATTGGAAGGAAAATGGCTCATAGGTGCTTTTCAATCATAATCGTCAATCTCTCTCTCTCTCACTCTCTATCTCTTCTTTATCGTTTCTCATCAGTAACTGAACCCTACTTGTCTTTTTGGTTATTTCTCATTACTCTTGCTTTTATTATCTTAAAGTTACAATCTTTGATACTTATATAAAGTCCTTTTGTTTTTGCTATTTTA
Organism: Dimocarpus longan; assembly: GCA_022984855.1. Classification (NCBI taxonomy): domain Eukaryota; kingdom Viridiplantae; phylum Streptophyta; class Magnoliopsida; order Sapindales; family Sapindaceae; genus Dimocarpus; species Dimocarpus longan. The sequence continues at coordinate 20,190,555 of CM041024.1, forward strand.
AAGTTAACAATCTTTGATGCTAAAGTAGAGTCCTTTTGTTATTATTATGTTGTTTTTTGCAACCCTATAGAGGTGACATTGAATTGCTTTTATTGTGTCTCTTATGCTTCTGGAAATACATCTTTTTTCCTTTTTTGTATGTATATATATATTGAAGTGAATTGGATTTACATGGTGTTTTTAGGTGTGCCCAAGTCTGGTTTTGTGCCATGGTTGCATTTTAACAAAAGATTCAGAGTGGGTTTGGAAGGAAAATGGCTTGGAGTTATGAAGTGAGTGGTGAAAACAAGTTTGGAGTGGTTTGACCTGCAACTGAAGGTTATTCTGAAACGGCTATTACAGTTCTGAAAGCTGGGAAGGTCATTGCAGTGCCCACAGACACGCTCTATGGATTCGCTTGTGATGTTTGGTATGCCATTGTAATGTACTGCCCTTATTTGTTTTTCTGGTATTTTAGTTTTATTCAGTGTGAGACATGGAATGAAGGTTGATTTGCTTGCGCATTGAACATGATAAGTTGCTCATACAGCATACAAGTGTGATATTTGGGATGCTTAGTACACCATTGTATTAGACCGACCTTCATCTGTATTTTTCATTTTCGTTTTGTTTTGTTATTTTTGTTTTCGTGTTTATTTGATGAACATGGATTAAAGTTTAATTTGTTTGTGCATTGATATATGATAAAAGTGTTGATAAGTTGCTCATAAATCATAGGAGAATTTTGTAAGGAAAATTAAATTTGGATCAGTTGGCTATGTCCAAACTTTGAATTTTATAAGATTTTGTTCTTATTTTGTCATAGTGATTTAGATGGTAATTTCATTCTATTATTCATGCATTTTATACCCGGGTTGGCTAGATTATGTATTAAGAAAAAATAATTAGATAATAATTAATCTGTAGAGGTTGCATATTATGTTATTGATCTTAATTAGCATAGCTAGACTTCAAATGATTAGAGGAGAGAGATTGTGAATGGAAGGAGGCCATGTAAGAAGCAAGTTCGAAAGGGTTTGTCTGTTCTATGGAAGCAATTCTGGTCACAGACAAGCCTTCATTGATGCTGCTCTTGACGTGGGCAAGGAACTGGTTTGTTCTCTATATTTTATTTTTTTGTGTGTTTTATCTTAAAAATCTGTTCTTCAAGTTTTTGTCTTTACCATGAGTATTGTTTAAGGAGTGTTTGGTGTTGTGGAAACTGCATTGGATATATTTTCTGGTGAATTGTTTTTAATGTCTTTGGTGTGTATATTATGGAGTTATGGCATTTGTGTTTGATGAGTTGAATTGGGATTGTTCTGTTTTGGTGATTATGTTTCTCATTGGTCGAGTTGGTTATGGGTTTTGGAACATTGAGTTTTTCATGTTTCTGTGTTTAGGTTGATGAGTTATAAAATGGTTGTTCCTTGTATTTAAATTAGTATGAGCTGTGCTATTCGGTTAAAACAGACTATAGTTGATGGTGGTACTAGGCTTAAACTGTTAGGTTCAGTTTAATTGATTAAGCTTGGAATTACGGGTTGAGAGAAAGATTGACTTGGCATATGGTGGAGTAAGTGTTGGATTGATTGGTTTAATATCCCAAACAACTTATGGTGGAGGTTGTCATGTTCTTGGGTAACTTAATTGCTTGCCTTAAAGTATTAGACCTGTTTTAATTGTAAGCAAGGTGTTTCTTGGTCACATTATATCACAAAGTTAATCTTTAAAAGTCAATCTGTTTATAGTAATTTGTTTGAAATCTGGTGGTGTTTTAAGTATCATTTGTCTTATTGAACTAAGAAATGAGGACATCTTAGATACGATTTATAATCTCTGCCTAGAAATGTATGTTAAATTGAAGTACTTATGGAAGTTTGAAATAGTGTAATTTCTGCCTACAAATGTGAGCTTTATTAGTTAACCTTTATGTAATTGGATTATTGTTCGAAAAGGTCTTTAATTTGGTATCAGAAATAGTTGTGCTTTGATTTATGTTGTGCTTATAGATACAAAACTTGTCATGACGAACATATTGAATATGGTCCTTTTGTTTTTTTTTTTTTTTCCAGTAGCTCAAAAGGAATTTTAAACAGTCAAAAACCCTATGAACTCAAGCTTCGAATTTTAAATGCTCCTTTTGATACTTAAAAATCCAAAAAACTATAATGTATATAAAAATTTTTAGACATTATGGATGTTAACTATATAATACAGTTGTGCATCTTTTCCCTTTTATAGTATGATATAAATAAAGTTTTTCTTTATTATGCTTATTTATTTAATTACTCTTTTCTAGGTGTGAAATGATTGATGTAATTCTTATTATCACTTGAAATTTTATTAATATATAGGATAAAAATGTATTGAATTTTCATTTTTTGTCTCTTAATTAAACTAAACGTATTATAGTTATAGTTAAACTTAGATTTATTATCTATGATATTATATATATGACAATAATTTAAGTAAAATAATATTGTTAATCCAATAGTTAAATTTAAATATCCACTCGGTATAAGTTATAAATAATAATATTTAATTTTTTTTATCTTTTTATTTTAAGTAGTTTTAATCTTAAAATTTGTTTGATAAGAAAACGGATATAAATTTAAGCACGTGCCTTGCACATGCTGTCAAACCTAGTAATAACAAATATACATAGACCTATATATATATAGATCTAACAAATAAAATATATTTTTTATTTGTGATCATGAAGGAATTGAAGTGGCCTTTCGTGATCATGAAGGAAAAGTTCGGGCTGCCTGAACCTATGGTTGGCAATTTCTCTCCGGAAGTAGGGGAATGGATTGCGCTTCGTGAGGGCCTTCTTTTAGCTTGAAGATTGAATATTCATGTGGAGTTTTTGGAGGTCAATACTAGGAATGTTGCTAGGAAATTGTTTGCGACCAGCAGAGACCTTGATGTTTCTGATTTCTTAGCTGCTAGTAGTTGCCAAGCCATTTCCAGGCTAGGAAATCACTTGGCTCATAAACTAGCAGCCCTTACTGTTCATTCCTTACAAGAGATACTGTGGGAATTTGTAAATGTCTTTGATATTTTCCCAAGCCTTTTGGGCTGTTAATGATAGTTTCTTTATTTTTGAAAATATATATATTGTTTGCTATATCTACACATATATATATTACACATATGATTTTTTTCTTTTTATACAATATGCATGATATTACATTTATTTTTAATCATATGTACATTATCAGTCCTTTGAATATGTACATTACATAACAAATTATTATTATTTTTTTCAATTTACATTGTCGCTTTCTTCTTCTTTTCTTTTCACTTCTTCTGCTCCTCTACTCATGGACAATGTAAATTGAAAAGGGTCAATTTCAATTTTCATGTCGTTTTCGGCCAAAGACTCCATTTTTATTCCAACGATTGGTCGAGCTCTGAAAATGTCTGAGACCCGTGTGAGTCGGTGTGACCATCACACCCTTTGCTGCACTGGCCAAGTATCTTTTGGAAGCTTGACTTGAAAGTTGATGTATTGTGTTGTTTGTGTTTTTTTTTTGTGTTTGTTTTTTTTCTCAGGTTGTCAAAAGGGGTGGAAGTAAATAATTCTCTGATGGCTTTTTGTCTGCAACCAAACGGTGTGTTTCTCCTCATGTTTTTGGTTTCATTTTGATCTTGTTGTTGTTGTTGGGATTTCTCATACTTCTTTTTTTTTTCCCGTTATGGTTATTGGACGTTTTGCTTGTTTTTATAGATTTACATAAAAAGGATTAGTAAAAGGAAAGGAAACAAAGGAAAGTTTTGCAATAAATAGAGATCATGGTGTTTTAGTTGGATTACTTGTTGCATATGAGTTAGTGGATGTAATTTTGGTTCTAGTGTGATGAGAGTGTGTTATTTTTGTTTGTTTTTATGATTTGGTAATGCATATTGTTGTTTTGAATATTGGTTTTCAGGCAGTGAGTGGATGAGTTTAAATGGAGTCCTGATTGAAATAGATTTAGTCGTAATGAGTAATGTTTTGGGTTTTTTTAATGACCTTTATTGTGTATTATCCGGGATGTTGCTTTTTCTCTCATTTATATATTGATTTACTTTGCATAATAATGAGATCAGAAATCATGAAAAAGTGTGAAACGAAAAGAAAATGAGGGGCTGGGGCAGAGGGTTCACGCTTACTTGGACTCTCTCTTGAAGTTTGGTCTGAATTTGCAGGTAAGAGTTGGAGCAATAAATAAAAGAGTTAAATGGATCTGTGTGTGGTCTGGTCGTGCCCGTTTTCTATGACAATGGACCCATTTGGGTTCACATCAGGGATCCTACTCCAACACTTTATGCCCCCTGTATATGTCATGTTGTAGTCGGCGTCATTCTTTTGTTGAAGTTGTCTTTAATTTATATAAAAATATTGGAGAGTTTTCATGTAGATATGATAGATATCTTTTGCATTGTTAAAATTTGGATATTTTTAATCATATTTAAGTAAAAATAGTGGAGATTGGAAGGATTTTTATTGTTTTTGAAGTACGTTAGAACTTGATATTGTAAAATTTATCAAAAAAAAAAAAAAATAGCTTAACATATCACGCCGAGCACATAATAGCATTATACTAAGTTGTTTTCCAAACAGCAAGCTTATAAACCCTACAACCCGTTACATTTTCAATCGTTTCCAAATAGGCTATATTTCAATGACAAATAAATACAACGTTTAATGAGGTGTTAGCATAGTTTAAAATATCCGCGATATTTTCGATATTTCCGTCGATATTTCCGTAAATCAAGGGTACCGATATCGATAGGGGGTGTAATCTCCTATCCGTCAAAATATCCTAGAAATATCCGGAAATATCCTCGATATTTCCATAAAATATCCTTTCCGTGAGCTTATAGTATAAATTTTACAAAATATTGAGGAAATTTTCGAAAATATCCGTAGAATATCCGTGAAATATCCTGGAAATATCGGTTAAATTTTCATAAAATAAAAGTAAAATTTAAGCTTTTCAAATAAGAATTTGTTAATCTTTTATCAAATAAATAAAATGAATAATTGCAAAAAAAACCCATTTGGTAAGGATAAACTCAAAAATAAACTTTCTTATTTTATTGTTATAAAAAAGACATTGGGTGGACAAAAATATCCTTAATAAAATTATAGTAATTTGAATCATTATTAGGATTCCCAACCTTAAAGTTGGGAATCTCAACCTCTATGTTGGAAGCCCCAATCTTAAGGTTGGGATTCCTAATCTTGATTTAACATCTAGGTTGGGAATCCCAACCCTAAAATTAAGATTCCGAATGTGGATTTGAATCAAGATTAGGACTCACAACCTAAAAGTTTGAATTCCTAACCTGAAAGTTGAGAATGTGAACTTGAATGTTTTATCAAGGTTAAGATTCTCTATCTCGAGGTTGAGATTTTCAACTTCGAAGTTGGGATGTAAGTTGGGATCTCAACTTCGAGGTTAGGATTTTTAACCTCGATTCCCAACCTTGAGATTGAGATTCTCAACCAGATCGTTTGGTAGAAAGAATGATCGACAAAAAATGATGGGTCAAGGGCATTTTCGTCCAAAAAAATATTGTGCAAAGATTTTAAAAATAAAGGTTATTTTTTAAATGGATTATAAAAAATTGATTAATTTTCAACAAAACCCTAAATAAAATAAGTTTTCAACCCACGTAAAAAATCTCATTTTCATCAGAAATCTCATTATTATATTCCATTTTATAGTCAAACTTAAACATCTCATAATTGTTATTCTATTTTAAAAACAAAAATTCCTAAGTCATTGCTATTGATAGAATTCATAATGAAGACAATAATGATAATAGGGATAATAGTGATGATGATGGTGATGATGACGACGACAATGATGACGATGATGATGACGATGGATGAAATAATTATGTTTTTACTTAAGGAAATGATACTGATACAGGTTTGTCATTGAGCCCATTTACTTGTGAAGAACAATACACTCATTGCACACAAGATGAAGACCATGGGTGTAGAGCTGCGGGTCCAAGCATAAGGGGCTATTGGTAAGGATTACACAAGGAGAATCCATCAAATCCAGTTAGGGATGTCACCATCCAATGAAGATAACATTTCAACTACTTTTAAATCTATGAGTTTAAGGTATAATGATGATGGTCATAGAAGTTTTGGGATCTTCAATGATCATTACACATAATTTTCTATCCATAACATATGGTAGAAAGAAATCAAGAAGTTTATTCATGACATGTTCATGATTATATTCAAAACCATTCAAATTATATGTCATAGTATCAGTATTATATAAATCTAGATGCTAACTATATCATGTATGAACCACCTAGGACTTCATTTTGGTATTAAAATTTGCATCATTTATATGATGCAAATTAATTGAAAAGTTTTAATGGAAGCTTTTTATATTTTCATATATCTCCTCTATATATTATATCGATATTTATACCTTTTAGTTGTTACTTTTTAGATAGAATATGATTTTTTTAAAATATAATATGATTTTTGATTGTATAAATGATTATTTTAACATTACCAAAAGTTTTATTAAAAAATATTATGTTTTTAACTAAATTTCCGTACTTTCCGTAAATTTTACGTAAATTTTCGTTGATATCAATATTTTCGTCGAATCGTAGTACCGATATTTTCGTCGATATCGATATTTTCAATATTGGAGGTTAGAAACCCTACCCTACACCTGCCACTACAATTCAAAGAAATAGAAACCTTAACCTCGTAATGCGGTATTTTTTAATTCCGAAGTTTCATAAGTCAAATCTTTGAGCGTTGAATAGTTTGATCAGGACTGCTAATGCAAGTCTAGGGCGGCTATTATTTTACTCAAATATTGAGCATAGAACCAGGGTATACAAAGGACAGTTATTCACTAAAAAGGTACAATGTTAATGGTACCGGTCACTAGTGGTGTGATAAGAAATGTGGCACTTTCCTTTTTAAGGGCGACAACAAAAATCGATTAAACTTCTACGAATCTTTTGTTAGACTTTTCCATTAAACCATTGTGATGGTTCTCATTGTTTTATAGTATTTTAGGGATAAATGCTCTATTTCGTCCGATGTTTATAAATTCATTCAATAGAATCATGTCATGTGTGCAATGTATTCATAATATTTTTATTGGATATATGCATACACCTGTAACACTTTTAAATTTTATTAAATGAATTTACATACAGGAGATTATCCTCTATTAGACATATTGTTACAACTTACCATATTTCGAACTTAATTCGCTTTTCTCACTTGTGTCTATATGTCTATTGAAATCTCATGCTCATAAATTTGTCTCAACACTAGGGTAGTAACGGTACATCGTTGTGGGTTTGGACATGAAAGCTCAAACCGTTCCTTCAGTTTATGCCCATGTTACATACATCTGATGAAATATAGCATTTATCCCTAAAATACTATAAAATAGTGAGAACCATCATAATAGAGTAATGGAAAAGACTTATCAGAGATTCATAGAAGTTTAATTGACATTTGTTGTCGCCCTTAAAACGAAGAGTGCCACATTTCTTATCACACCACTAGTGACTGGTACCATTAGCATTGTACCTTCTTAATGAATAACCATCCTTCATATCCCTCAAGTCTACACCCAATATTTGAGTAAAACGATAGCCACCCCGGATCTGCATTGACAATCCTGATCAGTCTGTTCAACGCCCAAAGATTTGACAAAGCTTTGGAATTCGAAAATACCATATTATGTGGTTAGGGTTTCTCTTTCTTTGAATTATAGCAGCGGGAGTAGGGTAGGGTTTCTAATACCTCATTAAACACTGTATTTATATGCCATTGAAATATGGATAGTTTGGATACGATTGAAAATGTAACGGGTTGTAGGGTTTATAGGCTTGCTGTTTGGAAAATAACTTTATATAATGCTATTATGTGTTGCGCACTATGTGTTAGCTTTTTTTTTTTTTTTTGGAAAAATTTTAATTTAGTCTTTAACATTTGATAAAATATTACTTTTTTACTAACGTTTGTATTTCGAATGTTCATCGTCCCTAACGTTTTGAAAATGCATCAATTTAGTCCCTTTGATCAAAAAGATAACAGTCAAACATGACAGACGGGGCAAAAAGATAAATTTACTCTTGATATAATTTAAAAAGTTAAAATGACGTAATTACCCTTTTAAAAATTAATAATTACAAAATAATCATCCCTATTATTACAAAATTATCATTAATCATCTTCCAATCAAATTGTGACATATCATTAAATCAATTTTTTTAATTTAATTAATTATTAATAAATATTTTAATTAAAAATAATATTTTTAATGTAAAATAATAAAAAAAATTCTTCTTCATCTTCATCTTCATCTTCTATCTCTCATCATCTTCCTCATCTTCAATATTCATCAAAATCATCATCTCCATTATTTTCATCAAATCAACATCATCCAAATTTAACATTTAACATCAAACCTAATATCTTCCAAATCTACAAAAAAAAAAAAATTGTTTATTAATCATGACAAAAAAAAGTTTATGTAATTTTTTTTAAAAAAAAAAAAAAAAAAGAGACCCTTTGGTCTCCAGTTGCTCCAGCCAGATCTGGTCGCTAGACCAAATCTGGAGACCAACGTCTTCAGATCTAGTGCGACCAGATCTGGAGACCAAACCAGAGCTAGAGACCAGTCTGGTCTCCAACGGTGAGACTGGAGACGACCTGGTCTTCGGTCCGGCGATGGAGACCATTGCCGGAAGGAGGTCTCCCATGGAGATCTCTTCTACTTTTTTTTTAAATATCAAATTAAAAATATAAAAATATATATTATATTAAATATCTATTAAAATTATATAAATATATTCAAGTTAAGATGACCAAATTAACCCTCGTTAACAAACATTTGACTAATAAAAGAACTAAATGGATACACTTCCGAAACATTAGAGATGACAGGAATTTCGAAATGTTAACGTTAGTAAAAAAATAATATTTTGTCAAACGTTAGGGATTAAATTAAAATTTCCCCTTTTTTTTGGGATAAATTTTGCAAAAGTTCTAACATACTTCAAAAACAATAAAAATTCCTTCCAATCTCCACTATTTTTACTTAAATATGACTAAAAATATCCAAATTTTAACGATGCAAAAGATACCTACGATATCTACTTGAAAACTCTCCTTCAATATTTTTATACAAACTGATAAATTTGAAGAAATTCTCTTATTTGTGTTTTTTTCCTTGGATTGTTAGATCAATTAACTCTGTAGATCAATTAACTCTGTTACTTATCAGTTTGTTTAGCACTTTAATGTTTCCTATCTCACCACTAGAAGCTGTCGCTGGTTTTTGAGACATAGGTAGAATACAGTACCCAATATTGTTATAAACTATTTTGCTTGTTATCATCGGATTGCATGTGTGCCAAAGTGCCGCGAGTGTAATTAACCATTGTAATGGATTGTCTATCTTTCGGATGTATCTTCTGTGCCATTGAAAATTTTCATGCACTTCCCTGAGTTTTGTGCTTTAGCTATGTTTTGCTACCCAATGCCATTTTGTGATAGGGTGTTTGCATAATTATAGTGTTAATTAAAGAGTTTTATTACAACAAGTTATTCTAGTTTTATTCAAAAACTCTGATCAAGTGGAAAGAAAAGACATTTCTCCATGCAAGCACATTAAATACAATCTTTTAATTTGAACATTACTGTAGGACTATCCCAAATGATTTCAGTTTCGGATACCGTGCTTCTGATACATAAATTTGAAGAGAACTAATGAAACAAGTCTGTATATGAAATCAAATAGTAAATTGTGTGCATTCCAATGCCAGAAACTAAATTCAGGCACGTGCACATCATATTTGCATGTGATCTCCAACTGTTAAGTTCATTGGGGCTGGGCCGTGATTGATCATATGGGTATGGGCCTAGTCAAATCCATCTGAAAATTCAACCGGTGACAAGACAACTGCAGCCTAAATTTACCCACTTACATGAGTCGGATTGGAAGGAGATTAGATTGAATTAAATTAAATGAATTAATTATATGATGTGGTTGGTATTACATGGGATCGGATTAAAAATAATATTATTCATTGTTTGATCTATTATGCGATTGGACAAAAAATAATTATGTATTATATTATTTTTATAAAATAAAACTAAAAATATTTATTTTTAAAAGTAAAAGTTAACTCTTTAAAATTAATTTTTTTAAATAATATCTATTTTATAATTATCATTGAAATATATTATTTTTTAATATATTAAAGTATTAAAAATAAATTTAATGTTCTATATAATTAATATAGGAAAGAAAAAGTGAAAACAAAAAAACAAAAAGGTCTCCCATATTGGTGGAATAAATTTAACCTATCAATTTGATGAGAGAAAATGGGTGCATGGGATTGCAAAAATCCAATCCCATGAAACCACCAAACAAGGGATTGACTTGGAATTTACCCAATCCCTTGTAACAAACACACATAAGAGATATGCAACCAAATCAGTAGCTACTGGCACCATCCCCAAATTATAGCTCCTACCCTAGGGAAAGAGTCATTCACAGTTCATGATTAAATCATAAAACTATTTATTGAAATATTTAGTCACATTGTTAAGACTGATATGTTAGAATTAATTGAAATAAAATAAAAGGAAATGTTATAAATTTAAATATAAATTAAAAATTTATTGAAATCTTTAGTATTAGTTATAAAATTTGAAATTCTTTTCATGTATTTTTCTTTTATTTAAAATCAATCGAGTTATAATTTATTAAGAGTTGTCAAGATTAAATATTGCACGGACAGTTTAGATATCTTTTACTACACCAATAGGACGTTTGGCATGCGAGATTGGAATGAAATGAATTAGATTAAAAAATTACTATTCCATATTTGATAGAATTTAAGATTATATTAAATTTATATTAATATTAAAACAAATCAATATCCTTCTCCTCTTAGTTCATCTTCTGCGATCAAACTCTAGAAACTATTCTCTCCTCTCTCTCTCCTCTTTAGTCTTTTTCCCTCTTCTCTATAACCGACCACCTGTTACCACCGTCTTCATCGCCAATATCTTCGTCTTTGTTCCATCTTCATCGCCAACCTAGGTTTATTGCAATTCTCTCACTTATTTTTCTCCCCCTCTCTCTTTCTTACCAATAATGATGGATGTTGATAGGTCTATTACTAATGTGATGGGTTTGTTGCGGTTGTGAGTTTTTTGAATTTGATTGTTCTGATTGATTGGGGATCCCAAAACATTGTGGTTGATTGTTACGGTTGTGGGTTTTTTTGGTTTGATTGTTGTGGTTGTTTAGGGTGATTTGTGGTAGTGGTGGGAGAAAGAGATGGTGATGGAGATTGGTTCAACGGTGATTATTGCCAGGCTTGACAATGGCTAACGGAGAGGAGTTTAGCAAAGAGAGATAGATGGAGGAGAAGAGAAAGAACAAGAAGTGTGACTAGTAAGACATTCCATTCCTGTCCAAACCTACCAGTTAGAGTGAAAATGATGATTCCGTTGAGAATGAGAATGAAAAGAAGTTAGGATTGGGTTTTGAATCCTTCCCATCCTCTCCGAACACCGGATTCATGAGATTAGGAATTTTCAATCGCAATCCATGAAATGTCCAGTGCACCAAACATAGCCCAACATACATTCATAAATTCTAATAAACACACACAACAAAAGGTGAACCCCAAAACATGAAATAAAGGTATATAATACTTGATGGACAAATATTCTCCATTAATTAATTTATTATCACACTTCAAATATTTTAAAAATTTATACAGTTCAAATACTCACTCTAACAATGTCAAGTAAAAGACTATCTACATATTTTAATGAGAGTAGTGTTAACAGATATCTCTATTTTATAGGATCGGATACGATGGGATTAAATAAATTAATGTTGTAATGCGGTTGGAGTAGTATGGGATTGTATAAATTATTACGGTCTCTCGTTTGGTATTTATATATATATATATATATATATATATATATATATGTTGTTAAATAAAGTGTGAGATTTGTTAATATAATATTACATATGTTAATTTTTTAATAAAATAGAATGAATATAAATTAAATTGAAAAAATTAAATATTTTAAATTAAATTATGTTAAATTATTATTTAAATCAATTTTCAACAATTAAGTTGTTATAAAAATAAAAATATATATTTTCAATTAATTTTAATCTAAAATATATTTTTTAATTAGTATTGAAAAGAAATTTTTTATAAAAATATTGAATTAATTTTAAATAAAATAAATATATCCAAACATTTAAATAAATTCTAAAAATATTATAAAACATTAAATTATATTCTACAAATAAATATAAATATAACTAGATAAAATCAATTTTAAATAAATTAATATTTATTTTATAATTAATTTTTAAGAAGATTATTTTTTACAAATATTTAATAATTGTATTAAATTTAATATTAAGAAAGTGATAAAAAATAGAAGAGCAACTGACAATACATCTTACTTGATCCAAGGAGTTGCGATGGGTTTGAATTAGCCCGCCACTAGTCGTGGCAATTTCACCATTTCAACTTGCAAACCCACGGATTTCAATCCGCGATGGGCGGATATAGTTTGAACTAAATGGGTTCATGAATGGGGTATAGATGCTAAATTTCAAACTTAAACCGAGTTCGTGTTTGGGTAAGGATGCAATAAAAACTCATGAGTTAAAGACATTAAACCCCTCTGAGGTTAAGTCAAATACAGACGTGTGAAAATTTTCGTTTTTGTTACACTACAACCCCTAGCTAATGGTCAAATATGGTTGAAGTTAATGGTTAACCTGAAAATGTTGCACAATGACAAAAATGCCCATGAATAAGGACAAAAATTTACATTAAAAATTTAAAAATAAATTTAAATGAAAAATAATTTGAAAATATAAAAATGTAAATTTGAAAAAAAAAATGTTGAATCTCCACTATTTACCATTCTTGACGGATGGTGAAGATTATTATTTAAATAAAAAATAAAAAGTTTAAGATATTTTAAAAATTTTAATAAAATTTAAAAAAAATATATATCGGGGATCTAAGAATTTAAAAATAAAAAAAAAAAGTTAAAAAACAAAACAAAAAAAAAAAAAATTATTTTCTTTCACTTTCTTCCTTCTCCTACCATCTCTCCCTCTCTATCTTCTTCTTTAACCACCTCTCTCGCTTTCTCTCACCTTAGATCTCCAACACCCTTCATCATTAACACCCTTAATCTTCAATGCCATTCATCATCAATAACCAACCTGATAATCATTGTCCTCTTTATCTTCAACTTTCCTCTCCACCACTCTTAACCACCACCACCATAAACTAGTCTAAACAACCAACATCATTTGGGTTCAGCGAACCTACATGAGTTTTCAAGTTTTTTTTTTTATTATTTTTTGAAATTAATTGATTTCGATGAAATAGATTAGGGTATTTGCATATTTGGGTATTTTTTTAATTTTCTTTTTCTTAATTTGTTGTGGATGATGGTGATGATATGATGTTGATGGTGATGAATGAGTTGATGTTGAATTGAGGATGACGGCTAGTAGGTCGATATCAATGTCGATGGTGGCTGTTGAATGGAAACCCAGATATTGGGTTTCCATTAGACAAGAAACCTAGAAATTTTTGAATTGAAAACCCAAAAAAGGGTTTCCATGCAAATTTTTTCTTTTTAAGGTTAATTGAAAACTATAATTTTTATTCAATTTTTCATTGAAGATGAACACTATCCATTGAATATGAACATTGTTCATTGAAGATGAACAAATTTTTTTCTAGGTTTTTTTTTTCCTTATTTCTTTTGATGGACGGAAGAGATTAAATGTGTTTTAATTTTTTTTATTCGAAAAAAGGATTTTTTTTTTTTTAATTATTTTGCAATGATGTAAATGTGGACATCAATGGAAAACTCTCCACCGTCTATTGGAAATCTAATTAAAAAAAATTATTAAATTTATTTTGAAGTTTTTAAATTTATTTTTAAAAAATAAAAATTGTAAAGTTGAGAGCATTTTAGTCATTCCATTGAAATAACTGGTTAAACTTCACTTTTAGCAACACCGATTGACTATTAACTAGGAGGTATGGTGTTACAAAGATGACAATGTTCACGCGCTTGTATTTAACTTAACCTCAGAAAGGTTTAGTGTATTTGATTCAAAAAATAAAAACCCACACCCGCAAACTCGCAATGTTAATTTTTGTTAATAATATAATAATAAACAAAATTTACATTTATCAATTTTGTTAAAGCTTTTGCATTTGTTTGAAGTTCAATTATATATTTGGTTAATGCTTTGACATATTTTATGTTGTATTTGAATTTGTGGGATTTATGTAATTATGTCTTTTATTTTGTATTTAATTATTATATTAGATGTTAGAACTATTTTTTTTTTTTTAATTTGGATTATTAAGTTTCATTCTATTTTGTAGTTGATGTTATTGTTAGGATTTGAAAATTATATCATTTGTATTTATTAGGTGAGGAAAAAACTTGTATGAGAATTGGTATAATTTTTTTTTTTTTTTAATACTACGGGTTTGTGGGTGGAATTTGGGCACCCTCAAGGACCCGCACCCAAACCTGTGAAGTTTCGCTAGTGCAAGTGCAATAATTTTTTTGCCAGTTTGGATAAACCCATCCGAAAGCAATGCGCTGCTATTCCTACCTACCATAGTAGAATAAATTTAAAGGCATGAGATTAGCTTTCTAATCCCATCCTTCATGTCAAACATGAGATTGAATTAGAATTATTCAATTATAATCCAATCTCATATGTCAAACATACTTTAAACCTTGTTTAATGCATGATATTAGATTGAATGAAATTGTATTGGATTAAAATAGTATTATAATGTGTTTGGTATGGTTGGGAATGGAATGAATTAGACTAAATTAAAAATATTAGATTATATTAAAAATATTAGGTTTGAGATCTTTTGAACAAAGTATAATACATTAATATTTAAATATGTTTAATATATGCTTAAAAATGTTAAATATATATAAAAATAAAACTAAAAAAGTAATTAATTAAAAAATAATAAATTTGATTTACCAATTAATATTAAAGCTATTAAACCTATAAATTTTTTTAATGAATTATACTAAATATAGTTATTATAGTTTTTTTAATAAATAAAATATACATTTAAATAAAATATATACAAATTAAAAAAAAAAAAAAAGATTTCCACTAGAACAGAAAATGATTGTGGGACCCAAACATGGTTTTCGATGAAAATGGGATTGAAAATCCATCCTACGAAAAACCCATGTACCAAACAAGCACTTAATACGCGTTTGACCTCAATCCCAGTCTTGTTGGACCTCGCCAAATGTTGTCAGCACAAGACTGTCCTGCCCAAGAAGATATATGTATATAGGTATGTATGTATGTATAAAAAAATTAAATAAAGTATGTACGTAAATAATATATTTAAATATACATACATATATATATATAATGGAAATCAAATCATAATAAAACCATGTAAGATGATAAGTTTACAAGTTAAAATCAAATATATAATTTTGATTACTTTCAAATTGGAACATTTTAATTCCTTAAAACATCATGGACAAACCATTAAAACGAAATTAAAGTATAGTTTAT
Source organism: Dimocarpus longan (assembly GCA_022984855.1). Lineage (NCBI taxonomy): Eukaryota > Viridiplantae > Streptophyta > Magnoliopsida > Sapindales > Sapindaceae > Dimocarpus > Dimocarpus longan. The sequence goes on from CM041024.1 coordinate 20,206,190, forward strand.
AGAACATAACTATAGTATATAAAAAATATATATAGAACATAACTATAGTATATAAAATATATACTCTAATTATATATATTATCATAATAATTATGTATTTATATCTATATTAATATTTATAATATATATAAAATAATTATATTTATCTAATAATATATTAATGGTATTATGCTACATATATTGATATTATGATTTATTATATCATATTTAATAATATTTTATGTGTAATAATATCATAGTATATAGAACATAATTTAATAACTATATTGTTATATATATATTATACTTAATTATAGTATTTAAAATATATACTCTAATTATGTATATTATCATAATAATTATGTATTTATATCTAATTAATGCACATATATATTATTGATTAAATTATATTTGTATATTATATGTATATCCTATATCTAATATAGATACATAATATTTATTGATTATATATAAGATATATACTCTAATTATGTATATTATCATAATAATTATGTATTTATATCTATATTAATATATATGTTATTGATTAAATTATGTTTGTGTATTATATGTATATCCTATACCTAATATAGATACATAATATTTATTGATTATATATACATTTATATATATATGGTTAAGAGTGAAAGTATATAACTAGAAACTAGTAATCTTGACCTACCTGTATCTGGTGATAGTAGTTGAAAATTCTGGTAAGACTATACATATACTTTCACTTAATACTTTTGTTTAATATTCTTTGCAAGAACACGATCCTTGTTACCAAGTTGTATCAAAGCGACGTTTCAGCAATTTTTGCAGTAGAAGCAAGTGCTCTTGATTCGGTTAGCATTATTAATTTTGTTATTGAATATGTATCCAATAGTTATATGTATTCATTAGTTAAATATCTTAGAGAAGAACTTAAGAAGAGAACTTATTTATTGAACCGCCACAAAGCTCAAAGAAAAATAGCAGCTCTTGCTTGATGGCTACTAGAGTTAGGAGACGCTATTAAAGATCTAGAGGCAGATAAGGCAGCCTCAACTTTAGTTAGAAGTTGAAGTACAAAGAGGAAAATCTTTCTGAGAACTCATATTCTCTAGACATTTCTCTTCCAAATTCTAGGCCGAACATCTAGCTCTGGTGAAAAATCTTGTCACCCAATTGCCATTTGTCGGGGTTAGGCATTTAAGGCGAAGTAAGTTGTTGATATTTTTCCATTTCAAGCGAAACCAAAAAGACAACCAAAACGAAGAAAGAGAGATGTTTAGAAGACTTAGCTCGAGGTTTAGAGACTCCTTTTCTACTCGTGGCTCCTCTTCTGATGATGAAGCCGGTTCTTCATCCTCTATCTCAACATCTTCCTTTTTCAAAAATAAAGAATTAGTCGCTATCTCTAATATAGAGCGACACATTCAAAATTGGGATATTCCTAAAGTAGACTATTCAAAAATATATAATAATGGTCAATTTAATTTTTCTACTGACTACCTAATATAAACGGTAAAAGAAACAATCCCTATTCGAGAAGATATGACCAAATTCTAGATGTTGCCTTCGCAACTCTTCTAAAATTATAGAAATCTATATATATGTATGGTCATATTGGCTTTGTATAGGAAGCCATTACATCCATCACTCGTGAATGATTAAATACATCTATACTTATATACATCCGGAACAAGAGACACAATAAATTTAAAGACTTTTTATTCGGATGTTTACAGAGTGCCATTAATGACGGCATATTATATTTTGACTATGCTCCAAATTTATCATTCAAATTGAATGATGAAAATGCAAGGGCCGCACTAATCCTAAATTTAAAATCAAGTAGTTTTGTTATGGCCCTGGAACAAGTTATCTAGTAGTGGTACACAAAATATATTTGAAAACCATGTATACGATAACTCCAAAACTCAACTTGAAGTCTTCAATAAAAGACAAAAAGGGAGTAACAACCCACTTTAGCATCAACAATGCTAAATCATCAATAATAGTCCCCAAAAGAATAAAATGGGATGAGGTCTAATTTTTAGAAATTTGGACTCTTGATAATGTCATCCCTGAAAAACCAATTTCTTCTACTACGGTAGGAGAAATAAAAGAACTGGATAATGGCTCAGTTCAATTAATATTTGAATTAATAAAACCTCAAGAGAATCACAGATGGTCTACTTTGTCAATACCCTCCAACTTAATATTCAGAGGTACAATAAAAGAGGAAGGCGACATTAGTAAGCCAATCTATATTGAAAAACCTATTGGAAATAATCTGCCAAAAAGACCAGATAGCCCAATTCCTTCTGATATGGGTTATTCTAGGTTTGATGCCATGGTTATTTCTGTAAAAATTATGGAAACAATCATAGACAAGGAAGAGCTAAAAAAATAAATATGGCTCTCTAGGATAGAAGCATATCAGAAAATGGTTTGAAACCACCTTTACAGAAAAACAAAAGGGTTGGCTTCATAATAAATATAATTCATTCCTGATCAAAGGAAAAATAATAGTAGATTTCTTTACCTTTCTCAAAAAATATTTCAGGGTAAATAAATATCCAATCCCTGATTTTTTTGCAAGTAATCTTTAAAAAATAGAAGATCAGTATATGACTTTCAGGACATCAAAAGAAAATATTTCAGCAATACATCCACTAGAAAAATTTCTAGAAATATCAAAGGATGTAAAAGCTATACCGTATAAAGTCTCCACTACTCCTACACCAAATAATCCAATAAACCACTTGGTTGAGCAGAATAATTATACAAATATGTGCTTGAGAATATTGGGTAAGTAGACATCTTGAATAGAATATGCTCTTAATAAGATACATATGTCTAAAGTATAACAAGCTCCAGTACATCGGATAAGACTGGAAGCACCTCTGGTTAAACCTCCTCTTGAAATAAGAACCTTCAAGATGGCTCGAGAAGGATTCCCTTATAAGAATTTCATGATAAGTTGGTAACTAGATTAGCAAAAATAAATATCTTTGGTCCATAAGTTAATGTTCTCTCCGGCATTGACAGAAATATAGATGGACCAGAGGAAATATTGGACGGTGAGCTTAATAAAATCACTCATAAAAGACCACAGCTAATTTATAATGCAAAATCCTATTATCAATGGCTTTCGCCTATTGATATAGATTTAGACAATCAACCTATGGAACCAGCTATGATTGGCCGCAATCAAATAGTGGAATAGAACATAGATGGTTTTTCAGATCGACAGATCTTACTTATAGCTAAATATATGACTATATTTGCCCAGGCAGCCAAAAGACAAAATAACTTGGAACAAAGCATATGTTCTGCTATAATTTCTAGCTTCATAGGTCAGTTGCAAGGATGATGGGATAACTTCCTACCAGAAAATATAAAAGCCCAAATATCGAATGTTAAGAAGTTAGTTAAAGTAGAAGCTTCCACCTCATCCGGCACAATCATGAAGCAACCACAAGATGATAGTGTTAATACTTTTATATACACTATTGTATCTCACTTCATGGGAGGATCATCATTAATCCAAGACAGGACACAAGAATTGTTAATCAATCTGAAGTGTCATTCTTTATCACACTTTCGATGGTATGAAGGCACTTTTTTCTCCAAAATCTTTATGCGCAAAGATGTAAACAATGACTTTTGAAAGGAAAAATTTACATCAGGTCTTCCACCTCTTTTCACTGAGCGTGTCCATAGAAGAATTAAAAACAAATGCAGAGGTGATCTCACGTACTCTCAATATGGATATGGTGAAGTCGCTTCTGAAGTCATAGCAGAAGGATTGGCTCTCTATAATAAGATGAAGCTCCAGGAGCAAATGGCTAAAGAAAAGCTCCATGGTCAACGAACCCTCGGTGAATTCTGTGAACAATATGGATTCGATTCCTTACCATGGAAAGAAAAGTGGTATAGATCAAAACCATATTCTCACAAAAGATATACTCAATACAAGCATTTTTTTAAAAACAAAGAAGCCCATCAATATTATAAAAGGGCCAAAAGAAGTAAGTTCGTCGTAAGACCTAAATCCTCCAAAGCACCTATTTACTTTAAATGTGGGGGAAAGGGCCATTACGAGAATAAATGCAAACGTACTAGAAAAGCTTAAGAATAAAAGCCTTAAATATTGAACCAAAGATACAAGATAAAATAATACAAATCTTATTCTTTAATTCGAAAAATAGTTCAAACAAATTTGAAGAAGGAGAAGATGAAATTGAACAAATACAAAATTTCTCTTCCTCAGATTCAGATAGTCGATCCTCTGGGTAACAAGTCTCTATGCCAATGTAGAGATAATTCTTGTAAGGCTATCTTAGGAATAAATGGACTAAGTTTGAAAATTATCACAAAAGAGCAAGATCTCATCCTAGAAGTAATAAATAAAATCGTAAATTCAAATGAGAACAAAAAGGCTCTAAAAAAGTATATAGAGCTAGCTCAGCAAAATAAAAAGCCCAAAAAACTCACTACTTCTTCATTAGAATTTACGAATTCCTACAATGAAATAATAGAAAGAGTTCGTAATTCTACAATAAGAAGAGAATATACTATCCAGGAGTTAAGATAGAAGGTTGACATTCTTAAGACTAAAGTTAAAGAACTAAAATAGAGAGTTCAGATTCTTGAATTACATAACTATATTATCCTTTTAGAGAAGGATGTAGATGAAAAAATATCCTTCAATAATATATTTTCTGAAGGAAAACAGTTTGAAAAGGAAGAATCCTCTCAATCTCCTCCAATAATAGTAGAATATAAGGATTCAAAATCTATCAACGCCCTAAACAAAGTTGTCGTCCAAAAATGACATACTTTTATCACGATAATAGTTGATAAACAATATACCTCTAAAGGGAAATCCCTAATTGATTCTGGCACTAACCTGAATTGTATTAGCATAGGAATCATCCTCTCAAAATTTTTTGAAAAAACAACTCAAATCCTAAACACTGCTAATGGTAATAGAATGGTCATAGAATATAAACTCTTAGGTGCCATGGTTTACAATGACGGGATTTATCTTGAAACACCCTTTATTTTAGTCAAAGACCTTAGCCAAACTGTCATCCTTGGAACACCACATTCTTTATAATGTCATAGCCTTTCACGGTGAAGCAAAGGGTTTAGAGTGTGAAAAGGATAGGTGACGAATAAGGTTCGACTTTGTCCAAACACCCATCTACAAAGAGATTCATAATCTCAAGACTCATCTCGAAAAGAAAGAAAAACAAAAAATTTCACTCTAGAAGGAGATAAAAGGCATAGAAGGTGAAAAAAGAATACAATCTTCAGAAATGCAGAGGTAGGTTCAAGCATTCAAACACAAGCTTGAAACTGAAATCTGCAATACTCTTTCAAATGCCTTTTAGGCCAGAAAAAGGCACATGGTCAGTTACCATACGAGCCCGGCTTCAATGAAAAATAGATACCTACCAATGTCTGGCCAATACAAATGAACAACAAATATCTTAAGATCTATAAAAAAGAGATCCAAGACTTGTTGGAAAAGGGCCTAATAAGACTAAGTAAAAACCCTTAGTCTTGCCCAATCTTCTATATTGAGAATGCTGCAAAAATAGAGCGAGGGATTCCTAGACTGGTGATAAACTACAAACCCCTAAATAAGGCTCTCAGATAGATTAGCTATCTCATACCTAATAAAAGGGATTTGCTGAATTGTCTGTACAATGCCAATATCTTCTCTAAATTCGATAGAAAGAGTGAGTTTTGGCAAATCCAAATAAATGAGAAAGACCGTTACAAAACAGCATTCACTGTTCACTTCGGACAATGTGAATGGAACGTAATGCCCTTCGGTTTAAAAAATGCCCATTCAGAATTCTAACAAAATTTGAACAATATTCAACAATTGTTCTCAGTTCATACTTGTTCATATAGATGACATATTAGTCTATTCTGAAACTACTGATCAACATTGAAAATACTTGTAAATCTTCTTTAAAACAATAAAGAAAGAAAGTTTGGTTGTGTCAGCCAGAAAAATAAAATTATTTGAAACTGGTATTAGATTCTTGAGATACAATATTAGCTAAGGATCTCTTACCCCAATAGATAGGGCAATAGTCTTCGCTAAAAAATTCCTAGATGAATAAGGGAAAAACTCAACTATAGAGATTTCTTGGAAGTCTAAATTATCTATCAGACTTCTACAAGGATTAGGCCAAGGACACCAAGCCTTTATATGTTAGGCTTAAGAAAAATCCTGTTTCTTGAACTTAAGACTGCACTAATGCCGTCAAGAAAATAAAGTTGAAAGCTAAAAAACTTCCTTGCCTCGCTATTTCTCATTCATAAGCATTAAAAATAGTAGAAATAGATGCTTCTAAAAAAGACTACGAAGGAATCCTAAAGCAACAACTTAATAATAAAATTTCAATTGTTTGTTTTATCTTTGGAATTTGAAAACCTACCCAACAATATTATCCTATAATAAAAAAGCAAATTATGGCTATAGTTCTTTGTGTTTCTAAATTCTAAAATGATTTGTTAAATAAAAAATTCCTTTCAAGAATAGAATGTAAGGCTGCTAAAGAGGTTTTAGAAAAAGATGTAAAAAGTCTTCCTTCAAAAAAAATATTTACGAGATCCTAAGTTATTCTTTCTATTTTTTATTTTGATATTAAATATATTAAGGGAGAAACAAATTCATTCCCTGATTCCTAACATAAGAATAGTTACAGGGCACCTAAAAAAGAAGTTACAAGAGCCTCTTCCTCACGGATCAGGAAGAAGACCAAAGAAAATAAAAGCTCCTTAAAGCAAACAGATCTGAATGAAAGGTTCTTTAGGACTACCTTTTTAGCCTAGACAATCATATAACCTAAAGATGTAAGCATCGAAGACCCTTTCAAGGTGGCTGCAAAATATATGTCTATTCATTTCCCTCCAAATCTTTATCCAAAGACAAGAGAGTTTATAAGGCAATACTCTTAGAGACAGAAAGTGTGTTCATCCACCACCATGACATCGAAGATGAACACGCTTATAGCAAGTTTTTTGTCAATCTAATCATCCATCTAGAAAGCTGGGGAACAAATTTCAATAATAGAAGAATGTTCAGAGATCCCAAAATAACCTCAAGTTTTACTGGAGAATATCATTATTTTAACTACATCCAAGCTTAGACTTCTATGTTCAATTATCAAAATAAAAGAAGATCACATAATTGGTTGATTCAATGGAGAGTGTCTATAAATAAACTAGTCCTTCCGACTTGGTTTCATAAATGGTTCCTGAGTTTTGGCTTTGTGATTGAGATTTTTCCCGAAGATGTTAAGCAATCATTTAATATCTTTAGGGATATAAATCTTCCTCATCTTTACCAAAGTGACCATTACCTACTTTACTTCATGGCAATCCACTAGATTTCATGAATCCTTAAGTAGGATTATAGAGTACTAAACTTCCCTGATGATCCACCACGTCTTGTTAGACAAATATTTACCAAATAGTGGACGAGGTTCACTGTTCCAAATATTCTTTGTCCAGATGTCTACAAACCTTTGAACCTCGATAAAGTTGAAGCTCCTTTACCACTAATACAAAGTCCAATCATCCTAAATGATGATGATGTTGAGCTTGCTGAACTTATCTCCTCGCTCAAAAGAAAGGGGAAAAGCATCGAAAAAATGAAGTTAAAGCTCTCCCAATTATTCGAAGAAAGAATTATTGAATATTCAGTGTCTAGCTCTGATGACCCCACACCTGTCTGCTTAGGTGGAGACAGTCAGAACCCATTCAAATTTTAAAGTCAATCAGAAAGATCGACTCCACCTGTCATCTTGTGCCGACACTTCCCTTATTGTCACTTGCCAACGCTACAGGGCCTCCATATGACTGACAAAAGAAAAGAATATTCACTGTTTATCACCGTTTTCTTTTAATAATTATGTCTGTAATAATTAAAATTGAGAATCTGTACTATTTAATAATTCTCCTCGCGTGTGTAAGAGATAAACTCTGTCAATCCTATATAAGGCATGACCTCTTACTTGGTTAAGCATGCTTTAGCCTCTTCACTTTTAAATTATTCTCTAACATACCCAGAATCCTAAATAAAACTTTCCAGTTTTTTAAAGAACTCCATCTTTATAATACGATCCTTGTTACTAATATATATATATATATATATATGCATACATGTATATGTATATATATGAGTTTTTATTATTTATGTAATAAAATTTAAAAATAATATAATATATTTAAATTTATAAAAAATATAAAACTATAATATTGTTTAAAAATTATTTTTATGCTTATTATTAGTAGTTTATAATTAACATATTTATGTCGTAAAAATAGTCTTATAAGATATTGAAAAATAATTTAAATATTTTTATATAAAAATTAATTTAACTTAATATTATATTAATTAATTTCCTAACATCAAACATATGATATAATTTTTTTTATGCAACCTCAAACTGCTCCAAACAAAGAAAATATTATTCGTAGTTTAGTCTCAACTACATCAAAAACATTATAATATAATTTAGTTATTTGAATCCAATATCCTGAAAATAATTTAATTCATTCCCATATATCAAACACTCCCTTAGAATATTTTTAGTCTAATCTCAACTACACCAAACACATGCAATATTAATTTAGTTCAATCCAATATCTTGAAAATAATGTAATCCATTCTCATATGTCAAACACATCATTGGAATATACATATACATATATTTATATATAAAAAAAAAATTAAATTCAAAAAAAATCATCCACACTTTATATATTAGAACAAAAATAAGACTTGTTCACCCTTTGATCATTTAGAATTAATAAAAACATTCAACCACTTTTATTAAAAAGTGATATATACCCTTAGATACACGTTATCAATGCAAAATTTTAATAATATTTCATATTTATTCTTTACCGAATGATGTACGACACACAACACTCACCATGATCACACTTTCATTGATTAATCCATGCTCACACTGTCCCATTCAGATCACAGAGATTCACAAATAATTTGTTTTCGAGATGTCTAGATATTCACAAACAAGATGCTTTAATATCTGATGGACACATTACCATATCATATTCATCAGTCATGTCAACAGAAATAAGTACTCGAGCTCTCACTATAAATTACTCAATTACAATATATTTCCATGCATACACAAATTTGTTTCGACAAATTAATAGTTTATTAAACTATGCTTTTTCTTTTTTTTTTTTTTGAGAAAACGAGTCTATGTTGATTTTATATTCATATTAGAGATGTATGGCAACTACATACATTCATATTTAAATATAGCATATAACATGTGCCAAGTTTGCATTCAGACTTCACACCCATACATCTTACATTAAGGTTACGAACCCCCAATCATAAGTTATTAGAAATGTGCACGTAACCTAATAAGGTTGAAACTGCAGCTTGCCTCTGGACTGTGTCTCAATATCCTAATTAAGAGAGTCAAGTGATAAGTGTACTTGTACTATGTCAAAATAGAGAACCCATTACTTGTACTATGTCCAAAAAGAGAACCCAATATGTAAAGCAGCTCTCACAATCCAAATAAAATAATTCCATGGAGCCTTATCATATCAAGGCATCCTCCTTCACACATCCTTCCACATTAACAAGATTAGTTATTTGAATTTTGTGCCCTTCGGATTAGCAATCCTTAAAGATGAGAAAACTCTTGGTAACATCCCATAGCATTTGAAAAATGCACATAATTTAGCAAACATCTAAATCTAGATCATCTGGCTACCACAATACAAAAGTAGAGTGTTACACATAATGACACGGACAACACTCACAAGGTTTTGCAGTACTAAATAAGGACAATAATATAGTTCCAATAAATTCTCATCATATGGATAGATTAGTGCATTCTAGATCTAGATGTACAAAAGGCGAAACAAAAGAAGATGGAGAGAGAGAGAATGAGGTAGAGCACTTCCACTAGCAAACCACAAAACCAGCCAAAAGGAATAATAAGACCACTTTTTCTTGCTAAGTAGAAGGAGAGAAGAAAAAAACAAAAAAACTTAGCTAGTATATGTCTTTAGGTAATTAACAGAATCACATGCATACCAAACTATGCACATTGAGATCCAGCATCACCACTGACCACCCCTACCCCACACCACAACCAACTTTAATCACAGCCAATGGTCATTCTTTTGTTCTTCATGAGACTTCAACCCCACAAGAGCATCAACCCTGAAAAGAAGAAGAGCACCTTGGTGAGAGAAAAGTAGTTGGAGTTTTGGAGCCTCAGTCCACCATCACTGTAGTCTGTGTTTATGCCGGCTCCTGAAGGGCCTACACCAGTCCCGACTCCTCCCAACACTCCGTTTGATGGAGTTGTAGTGTACGGTGAGGTGGTGGTTCCTGTTGTCGGAGTGGTGGTGGAAGGAGTTGTGGTCGAGGGCATCGTGGTGGTTGGTGAATTTGTTGTGACAGGAGTAGTACTTGGTGTCGTTGTGGTGCTGCCCGCGGTGCTGAACCAAGCGAAAACCGAAAAAAAAGTCACCAAATTGAGCACAGAAACCACATTTCTTGTCAAAGACACCAATTAATAAGAACTAAAGAGTGAACACGGAACTGGATAAGTAGACACAGAAACCAAAAGTTTTTTTCACCAAATGAATAATGTATGTGTCTGCTTTCAGTCTCCAAGTTTAGTATTCTCGATTACGTGGACTTAAAACTCGTGTAGTTTGTTATATCAGTTAGTCAAAAGCTCATCTCAACCTCTAAACTTACAGGTTCAATCACAATAGAAACCTTTACAACATATTCAAGAGTGTTTTCCTTGCAACTTGGACATTCATTTGTTTGGTTGAAAGATTGAGGATTCACAATCTTTCCAGTTTTGAAACTCATTAAAGCAAAAATATAACAAGATGAGCTAACGAACACATGGTGGGGTCGACAATGGTTTTTCGTTTGATTGAAGAGACTGAATTTAATTAATAGGTGATCAATGAATGTATCATCAACCTTTGGCCTAACATGATCAATGACATGTGGAGACTCCAACTTCAAAGAATCCAAATAAAACCAAAGAATGAAATAAAAGATATGAAAAAATACAGTTAATTCATTGAATATACTGACATTCTGATGTCATTATCAAGTATGCTTTAAACAGACAATTGAAGGCTAATATCAAGCACCATGATGTCATTTTCGTATAAGCCTTCTTTAAAACTAAATTTCTAGCTTTTCTTAATTTGTGGGGTGTGTATTTTCTGTTGAGTAACAGTTGGACTTTTCTAAAGAGTTTTCAAAACTTTGACGATAAAATATGAATTGTTTTCGAATGATCTTTAAATATACAATGGTTTTTGATATTTCATGAACTAAAATGAAGTTTTTTATTTTTAATTAAAAAAAAAAATGGTTGTCCTGAGATCGACTTCTGAATATGGGATTATTGTTTGTGAGACTCCAAAATGTACACCTATTTTTCCCTTTCAAAATAAAAAAAAAAAAAAAAGTTGACAACTTCTAGAGGGTGGTGCGCCCATAAAATTGGTACCAGAGGAGCATGAACGAAACAGTGAGACTAGACAAGCACAACCCTCGAGACACAGCCCAAATTCAAAAGTTGGGGCACAAATCTCAAGAGACATGTTGATCTCAAGGCCTTGAAATGGCTCTCAAACAAAGTGACTGCCCCACCACCAGTAGCAGCTGCTACACCTTTTTGTTGTTTCAATGTGGACAACTACTTCCCACTGTTAAACCCTCATTCCACCGTTTTAGGCGGTCACAATTTTTTACTCGATAGGCCTTTCCCAACATGAGTTTTTCTTTTTGAAAAGACACCAAAATAAAAAATAAATAAAAAAAATAACTATAAGCAACCTTTACACTGTGCATATTTGGCTCTTAATGGTTCCCACGCTTGTTCTCCAACACATGAGAATAATTTTTTATAAATTTGACCTTCTTCCTATCATTAAAAAAAAAAAAAAAACTCCTTTTTTATATACATATTTTTATATCAATTCTAGTGATATCCAACCCTCACTGAAAGTGCAATAGATTAGATCCCAATAATTGCAGCATCTTTAATGAAAGTGAAAAGCTCCGCACCTATGTCTTTACCAGCTTTAAGAGGCCCAATGAGTAGGGATTTTAGGAACATCATCATGCAATTACAAGCATCAGTCGACATGACAAAAAGAGCCCATTTTGAACAAAACGGAAAAAAGGGGTCTTACATTTGACAATTTATTTTTAAATTCAAAATGGAAAGCATATCACAAAACCGGTTGATATAGACTCTTAATTCTTAAAAAAAAAAAAAAAAAAGCTACATTTCCCTTGAAAATTAAAGTAACTCCAACATGCCCAATCCGCCTAGAACAATTGTCAGTGTAAAAACAAGAAAAATACATGGGGTCTTAGCCAAGTGGAATCTTACTTAGACAGGGTCCACAACCAACATATGTACGTCCTTGATAAATTTTCTCTCTCTTTTTTCACAATAATTACCCCCAAATTACTCTAATCAATCGAATCCAGGTGATTAAACCCAAATTAATGGCTCCTGCCCAAATTAGCTAGCCCAACTTTGTTAAATCCGGTGTGTAATATTATTAAGTATAAAAATACTAAAATAATGTACTTGAATATGCCAGTACCTTCTAAAAATGACAACAGTAATTAAATATAATTTATCTTCGAGACTTATCTACAAACTGTAACTAAATTATTCCTAGCATGTTGAGAAAGCACATTTTACAGGCTCCTAAAAACACGTGGAGGATATCTAAATTCTGGAGAGAGGTAAAGAATCCTATGTGAATTACACGTACTAGTACACCCCCACGTTAACATATGGCATGAAAATGATTAAAAAAAAAAAATACTTATGATATAAATGGATTATTGTAAATTTGTAATTCCCGAATGGAAATAGAACCACTCGCACCCATCCAGCTTTTCACGAGTGTGGACAATTTTCTAATAGCCCACATGGGTGGGTAATTTACTACTAAGTCTCATCGGTTCATCGACGGTTTTTTCATTTTATGCGGATCTCTCTCCGGTCTCTTGTCTATCAGACGAAAGAGATCCCAGCTATATCATAAAATTTATATCAAGTGATACCGGTAATAGTAAAATGTATTTGTAATATGAAAAAAAAAAAAAAAATCTTCTAGGAATGTTGACAAAAATTTGAAAACTACTAGTACTGCCCTCAATAGTTAGGAGTGCCCCATTTGATAAAGACTAGCCAAGAGCACGCCATCACTATCATGAACAGTGTTAAAACTGGCCCCACCAATTAGACTACAAACTAAAAAAGTTTGAAATAAATATATATAATTAAAAAAAAAAAAAACAGAGAAGACAAACAGAAGAGAGATAGGTCTAGATTCAGATCATTGGTACCTGGCGCTAGAAGGGTAAGAACAACCTGCAGTACCTGTAAATCAAAGCATGTAAAAGTGGTGATCATGAGTATAATAGTGTGTGTGAGCGTGTGTTAAGATTTTGTTAAATTTTTTATAAAAATGTGAGTGATGAGGAAGTACTGGGATCAGAAGTAGAAACGGTAGCAGTTCCGGCGAAGTCACAAGAGCCTTGGGCTTGACCCTTCTTTTGGAAATAGCTGTTGACAGCAAAATTGCAATGAGCCTTGACAGTGTTGGGGTTGAAACACGCCCCAGCTGAGTGAATAGGGTTGCAATCTGCCCCAGCTCCACAAGCATAGTCCAGTGTCTTTTGCAAGACTGAGTCACTCAGTCCTTCTTTGCAGGCACACCATGTGGCACCTGTTCATCAACATCACTAAACATTTCAACATCATTTTGTTTTTTTAAAAAATAAGATAAAATGAAATATCCCCAAGAGACATAAGTAGAATAAAAGCATGGCAAGACAAAAAAAATTTATAAAAAAAAAAAAACCTTTGTTGTTCTAAATATAAGGTGGCTATTAACTTGAGAAAAAAATAAAATAAACTAGAAAATGGAAGAAAAAGGAGATCCAAGTGCATGTATATACTTAGAGTTAGCTTTATGTACATGGGAAAAAACATATAAAAAGAAAACAAGTGTGATGGGGATAGATAGCTTACTTGAGTGGCCAGTCATGGCCAGAGTGAGAGCTAGAAGCAGTAAAGCAGCCATGGAATGAAGAAGACAGAAAGCAAAGATTAGAGAAGATAAAAAGGTGGTGCTTAGGTCAGTAGGTGAAAGAGAGAAATGTAGAAGTGGTATAGGAGAATGTGAGAGAGTTGGGGTGTATATCTAGACAAAAACAACGTGTAAGAGAGAGTGAAGTGTGAAGGAGATGAGTGGGATCAAAGTGGGGTTTTGTTAGACATGTCGGTATTTTTATTTATTTTTTTGTACACCACTTGTCACTGTATGTAGTTCATTACTAGTATACTATTAATTTCTCCATCTTGTTTACGTTGGCTTATTGGCTTTTATCAAACGGAGTAGTAGGATAAAAGCACTTTTCATGCGAAGGGGTAATTTTGGTGGGGGCCACTCCAAGTCAGGTTGCTGTATCCTTTGGTCTCCACTCTCTTTGGCAGTACTAGTAGTAGTGCTGTGTGCTCGTTTGAAGGTTTTTTGAAATTTTGAATCATTTTTCAAGGACCTCTTCCATGAGAATGAGACTAGGATTCTATTATTTGTCAGCCATTATTTCTTATGGGCCTGTTCAAATAGCCATGTAGACTAGAAATACACCACATATTATTATGTATCTATAGAAGCTAGCTTTACTTTAGGTTTTATTAGTTGGAGGTGACCGTGCCAAAAAAGGGCATGATTTTTTACTTCTAATCCAGAATTTTGTGATGAAAATTCAAGTAGATTACGATGTTTTTAATGTGTTTCGACTGATTTTGTGGATAAGTCAGGGTTTGGTGATAGTTGAGCATGTTGCAAGTGGTGATCACAAGTCGCCATACATGGGCAGTGACCATTGTGGGTATGCGCTGTGAGGTGCGACCCACGACTGAGACCAACCATATAGGGGCAATGGATATCGTGAGTTCCTATTGCTGGTGGAAACCAGTGACTGCCTTCAGTGACGCAAGACTAAGTTGATTCCAGTGAGCATCGCGAGTGGGGATCGCAAGGTGCAACCCGGGATCGCAACTCGCCATGAACAGACATAGAGTATCGCGAGTTTAGGTTGAGTATTGCAAGTTTAGGTCGTGAGTCAGAACTCGCGATCGCATATCGCGATAAGAGGCGTTTCTGTGCCCGAGAAGAAATCTCAACTCTAATCACATAAGCCTATAAGTATCACATTTTCAAACATGCAACACATCTTAGGCAGTTGGCAACACAGAATTTCATCATTTTTGTCTAATTTCTTCAAGGATCTTCAATCAATCATCACATGTGGAGGAATTCAAGAAGATTCAATGAGAGGATTCTACACTTGGAGAGTGGAGCTAGCCTGTAGTCTCGATTAGCTTTGTGAAACTTTCTTTTCCATTTAGATCTATGATGATGATTATTGTTTTTTCATTGATTGCTTTGTTTTGTAAAAGTATAATGAACTAATTTAATTTTTCTAAGGCCACAATGTAGCCTAACCATGATTATACCTATTCAATGAATGTTTATTGATTGATTTTTATTCATGTATTCTGTTCTAATGGGGTTTAATACTATCATTTAATTTGGTATCATTAATCAATTAGATCTTGTGACCATGGTCACTTGGAAAGGGGATTCATGTGTTTAGAAATCTATAAAATGACATAAATCGTATGAGATAGGAATATACTTATATGGATTGTGTAATCATTTGTGAGTAATTGGATTATAATGAATTTAGGTTAATTGATCTATAGAGGAATATAATCAATTTATTAATCTAGGTATGTTTGCCTGATCATCAGAAGAGGTTTGTGATTATTATTGAATTGTTCGATTAAATACATGATAAAAATATATTTTATGACATGAGAATAGGTTGAATGAAATGATTAGGTGAAATGGCATCCATGGAATTTCGAATATACTAGTGTGAAACTTAAATCATATTTTCTAGTTTAATTCAATTTAGTTTTAAATTTATAATCAATTTCAATATCGTGATAGTTTGGATAAAGTTGTTTTTAATAAATTTTGATACTTAACATAAATTTAGTAACTATCCTCATCGGAACAATCCTTATTTAACACTATATTATTGTAGACCGTGTATATTTACACGTGTTTGTGTGTGATTTTACGCACTCAAAATAGCTATCAAGAGGTACATGTTATAAACAATAAGGTAATTTTTGTTTTTGGTTTCTCTTTTAATCTAGAATTTGACATAATAAATATGAATCGATAACATAATATAGTTTATTTTTATGGCATAAATTCAAAAGTGCTGTAAAAGTGAAATTTTGTTTTGGTAAAAAAAAATAGAGTGTCGATATTTACACCCCTCTAAAACCGTTTATGCACTCTTTAATAAGCTCATCCCATTTTATTAAGTCAGTCATAACTATAAGAGTCAATTGTACAGACACCCTCAAGTTTAGGTATAATTACAACTAGATAGAAATTTGATTGTAATTGCACAAATATGTTTTAAAGTCAATTGATTTTTGTAAACTAAAAATATTTACTATCACTTCAATATAAATGACTACAATACTATTATCTATTATTTTATATTTTATATATCACTTAAAAATAATAATTTATATTAAAAAAAATTTTAAAAAAATTAAAATTTTGATTTGATGATGAATGGTGATCTATCCAATCAATCATCACATTCATTAGTAAAAATGATGATGGTCAATTGACCATCAACAATCGAAATGACGATCAGGTGAAGGAGGGCTTCTTCTCCATCTAATCATTAAATCCTCCACCTAGATTGGGCGGAGGAGATTGTCTCGTTTGCCAAATCTGGGCGAAAAAGATAACCTCTGCTCAATTTAAAGGCAAAGAAGATTAGGTGGACGAGTCTGAGACAATAATTTGGAGAAAGGAAAATGAGATTGTCTCATCTACTCTTAGACTATCCTCTCCATGATCTCTTCCTTTGATGGAAATGTAACGCTCCTACCTCGTCCGTACGAGGATCGATGTGAGGGATGTTACCTTTTTACTTTTTTAATTTTCATTTATTTAAAGGAAAACAAACATCAATTTAATTTTTATCGACAATCTAGCAGAGTTTTCCCTGACTTTCTGAAAATCCAAAATTTAAACCTGCAGAAAAAACATACTTCTAAACAAAATTCATTTCTCAACTTTCTGTTTCGGACCTCTTGTCCGTTTTCAAATCACTTCAACACACAAATATTATATAATGAATATTTCTTTTAACATTTCAGAACTTTACCAAAAATAACATCATACAAAACCCTTTCAACGGATAATTTATATCATTTACAACAAGTGATAAACTTTTAATACAAATTTATTTACAAAATTTACAACGTAAAAGAAACGTACACAACATGATGGTGCCCAAAATCTGATACTCCTGCGACACAAAAATGATGATTACCAAAATGATGAAGACGAATGTGACTTGAGAGAAACTGCAACTACTTTGTCTTCTTCTTTATTTCAAGCCCTATTCCAACACCTGTACGCGGTAAATCCAACGCGTTAAGTCTTTCGACTTAATGGATGTACCCATAAAATGTTGAAATCACATTTAGTTTTCAAAATATAATAATAAATTAAAAACAATATACACAGTAACAATCCATTTATCGAAAAGCACACTCATTACACAATTTCACAAAATGAAACATAATCATGTGACTGTCCAAAACATTTCGTCGTAAGCACGACTACAATCTAACATTTACAAAATCAATTATCAAATAACTTTACAAAATTTTCTTTATTCAATTTATTAGAGTCTTTTATAAAGTCTATCACGATACCATGGATCGGCAACGGGTCTCCTGGCTTCGGTCACTAAGTAGTTACCCGCCAGACTAAACAACGACCCCGACATTGGCCGCTCAGTGACTATCTACTGAGTCGCATATCAAAATCTGTTTCTGTTTCAGAACCGGGCACTCGGTGCCTCTCAGAGTCCGTCATACAACGTCTATGATCAATAGTAACGGTGCAATATTGCTAATAATTACCCTAATGGCTAGTCAATTACCAATCTCCACCTATCGATGATTAATTTTACGCGAGCCCTTTATATTTTTAAAAATTATGAAATTTTCAATGTAACACCCCTTACCCTGATTTCTCATCGGATCGAGATTCGAGGCGAAAGACGTTACAATTCCGAACTAAAAGTTCATTTATTCATTTATTTGAAATTTTTTTACTAAAAGAAATAGAATCACCACTAAAAGTTTTACGATATTGAAAAACTTTAATATCATTTTCTCTTTTATAATTTTAGAAAATCCGGCAGAGTTTCTTTTGTTTTTTCTGAAAATCCAAAATTTAACCTGTAAAGAAAATGATAACACTTCTATACAATCCATTTCTCAAGTCCAATTCGAACCTCCTGTCTTATTCCAAAAATCACTTCAACACGCAACCAATTAAAATAAATATTTAATCAAAATTCAAAATCCACCATCATAAACTTTACACTATATACTTATCAAATAATATATATAACTTACAAATCTTTTAAAACTTTAATACAAATTGTACATTACAGACTTTCAAAATTAGAAACTTATACACATACATGATGGTGCTCATTCATATATATATACATGATACAAATTGATTATTACCCAAAAATTTATGTCGGATGTGACTCGTAGAGTATTTGCAAGGGCTTCGTCTTCGTCTTCGTCTCGGCAAGAAGCCCAATTCAATTATCTACGCGTGGTAAATCCAACGCGTTAAGTATTTCTACTTAGTGGGTGTACACTTAATTTAAAAATCATAAAACTTTATTTCCTCATAATACAATTTCACGAAACTTTTCAACAATATTTGAAAGTTCAAAAAAAATAATAATAATAAAATAAAACTTTCACTATATTTTACTTTTTCTCAACATACAAGTCATGAAGGGCATCAAAATCATATTTCAAGTATGTCTGTACAAATTTAATTTTTTTAATTTCCAATAATCATTTCATAACTCACTAATAGTTATTAACTAATAAATATATATATATGAGCATAAAATTACTTTTAACGGTCATTTTGAAACGATTTTCACCAAATAATTTTTCTTTACTAAAATTTCATAATTAAATCAATTTACTAAATAATACACATACAAAATACATATAAATTATTATTAGTCAGATCAATTTCGTTTAGAAAATGCTTTACTATTGATTGTACATATCAAATACATAATAAGCATTGTCAAACTATGTACCCAAAATCTATTCATAAATGTTATATTTACATTTATTGATTATTAAAGTTATTATTGATTTCATATATCAAATATATAAAAGTATTTTCTTTCCATTTACCTCGACACGATTTTCATCATATGCGCACATTTCTCAATGTTTACTAAAATTTATAATCAAATCGGCTTACTCATAAATGTACCTTCAAAATACATATAATTTATTATTTATCACATAAGTTCAATTTGAAATGAAACTTTATTTCAAATTCCTATGCAAACACATTACTAATAATCCCACTTATCAAACGCGTAACGATCATTTTTCATATATATTTATATATATAAATTTTTTCAGATTTTTAAACTTTTATTAGAATTTCACAAATAAAAATTACGTTATTAATAATTACACAAACAAAACACGTAAAAATCAATCCTATCAAAGATACTTTATTAAAAGTTTCAAATATCTAAATTATATACTTAATATACATACTACTTAGTAATTCGATTTGTAAGAATTTTACTAATAATTATTCTTATTAAATACGTAGTAATCATTATTCACATGTATATATCTAAACAATATAACACGATTTCATTTAATAATTTTCATCTCAATCTTTTTAACACAATAACTCAATGTCAAATTTTCAAAAATAAAATCAAACAAACTACATAAATAATTAATTTTTTTTTTCAAAAACATATATATCAAACATGATTCAAAATAAATTTCAATCACATAACTTTTTCGAAATCCATCAAACATATTTACACTATTATCCTTTTAACTAAATTTCAAATATTAATCATCATTATATTTTTGAAAAAGTACGTTATCGTCAAATAAAAATCAAAACACACTATATGAATTGTAACAATAATTTCATAATACACAAAGTAATCATTTAAAAATTATAACCAATTGAAGAGTTTGTAATATAATATCAATTAATAAATCAAAATCGCAACAGGAATCTTTTCAAATCTCATTTGTCACACCTAATTACAATATTACCATTTTTTCTTGAATTAGAGCCATTTGTAAAATTCTGTCACGATACCATGGATTGATAACGAGTTTTCTGACATCGGCCAGACGAAACGGCAACCCTGGCAACGGTCGCTCGATGTCTATGCATCGGGTCACATATCATAATCTGTTTCCGTTTCGGGACCGAACACTCAATGTCTCTCACAGTCCGTCATACAACGTTTGAAATCAATCGTAACAGTGCAGTACTGTTAATAATTATCCTATTGGTTAGCCAACTATCAATCTCTACCTACTGGTGACTAATTTTACGCGGACCCTTTATATTTTTCAAGATTTCAAAATTTTCAATTTAAAATGAAAATTTTAATCGCGTAAACTTTTTATTGCATATTTAAATCAATTCATCGAATTTCTTCTAGGCATCACTTATAGTCATTTTAAATGATCATTTCGCCTCTAGTTTTCATATCACATCTTAACACAATACTTATCACATTTCTCATGTTCTAATTTAATCTCAAAAGAGAAGAATCTCAACTTTTTCGTTTTCAATTCCAAATCCGTTATACGTACTATCAACACATAATATAATTAACACAACAACGAATGCGAAAAGACGGAGATACCCCTAAGACACTCTATATTTCAACTTAAGCCATAAGCGATTTTATTTTGCGAAGTCGTTTTCGAAACCGTTTTTCATCAAATAAATTCATCCAATAACATTCAATTGTCATATAATTAACACTCAGAACCATTTGATATCTTGAAGAATCAAAACAAATAATTTTCAAAAGGATTTACACATAGACATCAAATTAATAAACTTAAATTTTCGTTCCAACCATTATTTTATTCTAAAAATCACTTAAATATCATTCAAATAACACGCGAATAAAAAGAAAATGATAAAAATGCCCCCAAGTTTTTCTCCACTTATTATTCGGCCTAGGGGGTATTTTGTTTTCGAAATCATTTTTCAAGCAGTTTTTCATTCAAATAACATTCAAATAATACACCAAATCACACAAACTCATTTAACACATAACAAAAACAAATTAATCAAGTTTCCAACTAATTAACATACTAATATCAAACTAATAAAACTAATTTTTTCAAAGATGTGTACACCAACTTTATGGGCTTACTTTTTAGCTTTCCATACACTCAATGAGAGGTTTTCAAGCTTCTCTAACCTTCCTTAAAGCTTCATGCATCCAAACCCTCACCTAGGGTTCAAAATAATTAGATCTCAACAAAGAAATTCACATATAATTGATCAAATGCGAAAAGAATTATATATATATGTTCTAAAAATTATCTAAATCATTTATAACCTATACCCATCACAATAAATCAAAACCTATAAACATACCTCTTTTTGACTCATTTTTACACGAAATCAAGTTTGGAGAATTGATGGGTTTTGATGAATTTAAGGTTTGAAATTGGTGGGTGATGACATAAAATAAAATTGTGAGAGATTTATTAAACAATCAAACAAAAAAAATGAAAAATAGAAGAGGAGGAAGGGCACAAGCAGAACAATATATGGCGTCGGCAGAAAGGGAAGAAAGAACTGAAAAAAAAAAAACTGGAAAAAACAACTTTTTATGGTGACCAACTTCTCATAATTACGAAATTATCCCAAAATTTTTGTTATTTACAAATTAACTCCAGAACCTTTTATTTTCTGCATTTACACTCCTACTCACATGCTAACATCTCATTGGACACTCTTGTCAACACATCATCCCACTAACTCATTCAATCTTATCCATGACCTTATTTTATCCAAAAATAATTAATTTATTTTAATGAAAAATAATAATAATAATTATTATTATTATATAATAAATTCTTTATTCAATTAAAAAATTATCTCCTACAATACAATCCAATTTCACTATCCTAACCTTCCCATTCTACTACTTATTTTATTTAAATTCAAAAATAATTCTTTATGGGAAAAAACGTTTTTGAAAATATTTAATTTTGCATATTACGATCAAAACATTTTACAATCGCGCGAATTTCATTAAATTCAAATTTATTCCCATTTAATAAATTAAATATTAAATCAACGAATATTAATCGGACGAAAATAATTATCAGGGCGTTACATTCAATTTAAAATGAAACTTTTAATCGCATAAACTTTTTATTTTCTATTTAAATCAATCTTTAACTTTTAATCGCGTAAACTTTTTATTTTCTATTGAATCAATTTTTCGAATTTCTTTGGGGCATCACTTATGGTCATTTCAAATGATCATTTTGCCCCTAGTTTTCATATTATGTCTTAACAAAACAAATGACACATTTTTCATAGTTTTATTTAACCCTAAAGGAAGAAATTCTCACATTTTTCATTTTCGATTTCCACGCCGTCTTATGAACCACCAAAACACAATATAATTAACACGAAAACGAAAGCGAAAAGATGAAAATACCCCTGGTTTAATTTATGATTCTCATTAGACTAAAGGGTGTTAAATTTTTAAAATTTTTATTCCACTTTCTTTTTCATCAAAATGAACACTCAAATATCATTGAAATAATGCGTAACTAATACTGAAATGACGAAAATACTCTTATAGTATGCTAGAAACCAAATTCAGACTTAAAGGGAGTTTATTTACGAAATTATTTTCGAAACCATTTTTCATCAAATAAATTAATCCAATTGCATGCAATTAATACACAAATAACACCCAAAATCATTTAATGGCTCAAACCCAAAATCATTTAATGTCTCAAAGAAGCAAAATAAATGAGTTTTAAGCAATTTACACATTGAAATCAAAACTAATAAACTCAAAATTTTCAAATATGAGTATACCAACCTTTTTTGAGCTTTCCACTAGCTTCTTTAAACTTCCAAATATTCCATAAAATCTTCAATTTAGATTGCTTGGATTATGCACCCCTCGGCCTAGGGTTTTAAAAATTGAAGAAAATTATACTTGAGTTGAGATTAAACTATCATATGATGATATTAATGTTTTTTAAATGTTGTAACATTCTTCTATATGAATTCCCACACCATTTAAGCTCTCAAATGGAAAGAAAATAGTTTACCCGAATTTGTGCAACTCACTAGAAGCTTTTCAAGCTCAAATCTAAGTATTCAATTGCTTGAATAAAGCTAAATCTAAGTGTTTTGGATGAAAAATTAGTTGAAATGGTGATTAAAAGCAAGAAAAATTAAAAGATAAGTGAGATTTTAAAGAGAGAGTGTGTCGGCTAAAGTAAGGAAGAAGAAGGTGAATAGTTCTAGTACTATTCCACTATACATATTTTGCAATTTTTAATTTGACCCATCAAAATTTTAAAATTGTAAGTCGACTGCTTTACTTTTTAAAAATCCTATTTTGGCCCCTCAAGCAATGAATATTCATAACTTAACATTTTCTCTCATTCCTTATTCCATCTTAACCCCAAAACTAACTACTTTATTACATTTATGTCACCCATTGAATTTTATTTTTAATCTCATTTGGAAATTATGACCAAAATTAGTAAATACTGACTTTACAATTTATTTTCTATCATGAATGCACCAAAAATAATATTTTAATTTGATTTAATACACAATAATACTCTAATATATATATTTCTAAAAATCTTAGAAAATTTTGGGGCGTTACAGGAAGAGCTCACATCTGCTCCTTTGATGGAGCAGATATGCTCTATCTAAGAAGCAAATTTGATCCATCACTAAAGGGTATCCCCACCAGTGATATTTTCTTTTCTTTTTTTTTTTTAATTGAAAAATTTTGTTTTTATTGTTAATTGATTAATTACTTCTTTGTGTCACTCCAAAAGATAATTTTACCCTTAATAAGAGTATTGTAGTCATTTTACATTAAAATTGCAGTCAATAGTTTGACTTCATAGAAATTAAACTTACAGTAGGAGATGTTTGTGAAATTACAATCAAAATTTTCATCTAGTTGCAGCTACACCTAAACTCGAGAGTGTTTGTGCAATTTATCCTTATAATTATTACTCAATTAATGAATGAGATGAACTTACTAAAGTGCTATATAAACAGTTTTAGAGAGGTGTAAATTATATATATATATATATATATGTGTGTGTGTGTGTGTGTGTGTTTTGAGCCTAAACCAAATTTCAATTGTTACTAACTCCTTTTAACCCTTTGAAAATTTCACACGAAACATTGCAACATGTTTTCCAATGATTGAAAAATGGTTAAAAGTGAATAATTTTTTTTGAAATAATTTCTATTTTTTGTCCATGTTTAATAATTTTCAATTTTTTTATTTGTATATATAAATATTGACAAAAAAAAAAAAAACATTAACCATTTTAACTATAACTCGTTACATACACTAATATTTTGGTACAATTATTTTGATATAATATTTATAAGCTTTTTTACTTTAAATTAATCTAATTATTAGTACAATCATTAGTACAATTTTTGGATTTTTGGGTTACACAGAATAACGATACTTTCGAGGGTAACTGTTATTCCTTTCATAGGATCATTTCCTTTGTTTGGTTTTCTATTCAAGAGATAGATTTTCTCAATTCTAGGATTATGCGGAATTCAATAAATGATATTTTGGCTTTGCATAAGCTCTATGTTCTAACTCATCCTCATAGGACTCCCCACATTATAGAGGTTGCTTGGACTCTTTCTCCTCCGGATTGGTTTAAGGTCAATTCTGATATATATATATATATATTTTTAAATTTTGGACCTCCTAATTTAATTAATTGTACTGGAGTTTTTCGAATTTATCGTGGATTTTCAAAAGTGCTTTTGCTATTCTTTTAATGATTAGTTATGTTTTTAAGACGGAATTAATGACTATTATTCATGTCATCCAATATGTTTGGATTTATTACTGGACAAAACTTTGATTGGAATTTATCAAAGATGGAGAGTTGTGCTGATGATGGAAGGAGATTTGTTGATTTTATTATTATTTTTAGTTAATATAAAATAATTAAAAATAATATATTTATATATTTATTTTACTTTTTAAAATAAGTGAATGGTGGATAAATGGATGGATGGTGGAGATATAATCTCCTCCTTCCATTTTTTTAATTTGAATTTTAATTAAGTAAATAAATAATTGTCATAGGGCAATTTTGACTTCTTACACGAACAAGTTGGTTATCGGATACCTTTTCATTGACCACTAATGATAGGGAAATTTAGTCCAAATAAGAGCAAATATTCTATATGGGTGCAATATTTCTAATGTCATAAGATTTTTGTGCAATTTGCCCTAAAATAAAGTAAAATATTGGAAAAAAAAATGCTTCAATTTATCAAACCTAAGATAAATATATTTGCTACCATCTTTGTGCAGGAAGTAAGCTTCGGCGAAATTCCATTCACAATAGGCCTAATATAATGTGGAATTATATGCAATAAACTATTTATGATACGTAACATAATATCAATATGAATGGTGAATGGAGATACGCTCTAAAAAAAAAAGGCATCTATAATTAATAAGTAATTTTAATCATTGACTCTTTTAATTATTAGTATTTATTGGTGTACCTAGTGATGTACAAAGTTCAGATAGAAGATCTACTCTCATGATAAAAAAGAAATATATATGTATTTGAGACTCAAAACTCTATTATAAATATGATGGAGAAATTCATTAACTATTTAAGTCATGAATGTTATAAATGGATATGTTATTT
Source organism: Dimocarpus longan (assembly GCA_022984855.1). Classification (NCBI taxonomy): domain Eukaryota; kingdom Viridiplantae; phylum Streptophyta; class Magnoliopsida; order Sapindales; family Sapindaceae; genus Dimocarpus; species Dimocarpus longan. Next base: position 20,232,187 of record CM041024.1, read on the forward strand.
TTGCAATGTTTGAATGGTGTGTGTGTGTGTTTTTTTATTCGTGTGAAAGTGAAAGTAGACCCATGAGAATCGTGTGCAAGTGTAAATGTAAGGTAACAGAAATAATTGCAGTGTTTGTATATTCGAAAATGGGGAAAAGAACATAAATACAGAAACCAACAATTATTGTATGGGGAGACAGATTTCAATTCAGAATCAGTGGCATGGATGATGCATCTGGCTTACAGGCTTTATATAGGCATAGCCTTTAATATGACTTATAAATTCAACCGTTCTGGTTGGTGGTGGACCCCTTACCATGCTTCTTCCTAGTTATCTATGATGCTGTCTCTTATATTATGTATACGGGTTTGGCTTCACTGCCGCTTGGCGGTACGCGAAACGCTATTTTACCACGTAATTTTTTACTGTTAGTGATTATCCTTTTTCTATTATACCACACTTGTTATGTGAGTTTGGACCGAATTTCGATAAAATCTAATCCAAATTCACGTTTGATAAAAGCATGGAATTAAGTTTCACTAATCTCAACTCTATTTTTATCCTACTGTAAGGGTTTAAAAAATAAAAACAAAAGATAAACTCACCTCCAAACATATTCCAATATTAATTTATCCAATGTCATGCTGCACCAAACATATCATAACTCTAATTTATCAAAGTTAATTCAATCTCATCCAATCTCATGAAAATAATTTAATCAAATCCTACATGCTAAATAGGGCCTTAATTCTAGACTTTCTAGTTAACATTAAAGAGGATAAATTCAATTCTACCCTTAAGCTATTAAATAAATAAACAAGCAATATTATTCCTTTGAAAATAATAATACGTTTGGAATCGTTTTTAAAATGGCGTTTTTGAAAACTATTTTTAAAAGTGAAAAATATATTTTAAAAGAGATGTTTCTAAAAATGTAATGTGTTTGGTAGAATTTCTTAGAGGTTATTTCCAAAACAGAAAATGATATAAATGTGTTTGATATTATTTTTGAAAATGAGTAAAATAGTTATTTGGATGGAAAAGTAATGATTTGTTTTGAAAACATGTTTTGAAAATGGTGAAAAATACAAAAGCATTGTTTTTCACTTTTAATTATAATTTCCACAAACGTGTTTTTTCATTTTCAAAAATACATTTTACAAAATATGTCACCAACTACCTTTGATTCAATTTTTGTTTTTGAAAATGAAAAATCATTTCAAAAAATGCATCCAAACATCTGTAGTGGCAAAAAATCTGAGCCTAAAGTATAAGTCCAAAGCTTGTTAAGGTAGTCTGGCCCAACTTGTCGGCCTATATCAATCTATAGCCCAAATGCATCTATCAGCCGAACAACCTAAGGCAAATTGGTTAGGCCGAAGCCTAGAGCTACCATGGTAGGTCAACCTAGTGGTTTGTAAGATCTAATATACAGTCCAAGATCAATGGATTCAGCCCAAGTGGCTTTACATAGGCTAATCTAAAGGTTCAATCGATAGTATGGGTCATAACCTAATCAGTGAAGCTCATAGGACAGACTTAAGAGCCTACCTTCCTATTCCATTCGTAACACAACTGACCTCAACACCATATATGACTTTTTCCTGAATGATAGAATAGAGGTTGAATTGGATAATTACCAAATTGGTACCGAAAATCTAAAGATAAGCCATATCACTCTTAGATTCTTTGGGACTTAATCTCTTTAGTCTATTTACCCTGGGGGAGTATCTCGACTTTGTATATATCCTTGCCTATATAAAAAGACACCATCCTCATGGCAAGGACAGACGATGTTACTTAGAAGGAGCTCTGCTTATAAACACTTTATTGGAATTCTCTCATAGATCCTATTCTAGCTAATTCACAGTTCGGACTATTATAGTCTGAAGCCTCTATCATCCTTCAACATGGTTCCTCCTTTGTTGGCTCAATGTCACTATGCGATGCCATAATCAGTAACCCCTAATCAGCAATTCCACTAGTGCCATAACTACTCTGTCAGACCATTGCCTTAAACCTTCAACTACGCTGTTAGTTAGCTATGCCATCGTCTCGAGCCTTTTCCAACATCAATAAATTCTTGACCAACCACCATTGGTCGACACTTATTACTTTACCGTTTTCCTTTGCATTACTTATTCGATCGGTTTATTGACTTGAGCATTAGAATATCTTTAACTAGCAACACATAGTCTTAAGATCACTCTGCTTTTTTGGTTTGGTTTGTATAGGACACAGATTGTCGAGTTCCTAGAAAGTTGACAAGCTAGGCTTACTCTATGTCAGTATATTATAGTTTGACCTCACTATAATACCAAAGATAAATTGATTTTTTTAGAAATAATAATATTTAATTAAAATCTAAATAATTAAAAAAGTTCTTTCTTCATGATCACCATCATCATCATGACCATTCATCAGATCATCTTCATCAGAATTTGTTTTTTTCCACCACCATCACCATTCACTAGATCTCTCACTCTTTACAGATACCTCTCTTCGATAACATCATCAAAATAAACAAATAAAAGAATATTCATCGTCATCATCATCATCATATTTCTTCAACCCAAACATCGAACCCTAATCCACCACCCTAACACCAAAATCCAAGATCTAATTATAGTTCTGGCGCCAGATTCAAATTCAGTTGTGTTGACTAATATCAAATCTCCTCCTGATTGTACTTTTTTTTTTTTTTTAAGCAAACAAATGAAGCCATAATCAAAATACCCAAATCAAAAGTAAAAGAGAGATAAATAGATGAATTAGGATGATATGAAGAGAGGCCTAGTTTAGTGGAAGAACAAAAAGAAAGAAAAGAGAAAAGTGTGGGGGATGGAAAAAGAGAGAGAAAGAGAAGTTTGGTTTGGTTAATAAGGTTATGCAAATTCATGTCTATAAAACATTAGGATCGACATTGATGCTTGGATTGCATTATAACACATCATTCATCATATTAGACTAAATTTATGTGGAGGCCATGTCTAACTATTTCTTGAATGAAGATTGATGACTAGGTCTTAATGTGTCTTTTGATCTCTAGAATGTGCTTGCAAGTAGATGGACATTACTTATGCCAAATGGAGCATCAATCTTAAGAATAGCTTGAGGTTGTACACTTGGTCGCCTAATAAGCCTTATGAGATTATTAAAAATAAGGCTTCAAGCTAGATTAAGTGGGATAGTTCAAAAGGAGTGAGTTCTTATTAATCAAGCCTAAGGATGTACATGTTTATCAGTTAGTGGATTATTAAGATTGGGTCAAAATTGACCCATGGTTTTTTATCTTTTGGACATTCCACATAAAAATTCACTACGTTGTCTATCCTCTTTTTATCTCTTTAATTATATCAATTACTTAATGGCTTGGTATTATTATGTATATTTATCACGTGTCTAGAAGCATTGTATATAATATATATTCTTTGAATTTATCACTTATGTTGATTGATGAATTGAGGTGTTTGTATGTGTTAATCAAGTTGAATAGCCATGTTCAAGTTTCATTGAATCCTCTCTTAAAGTGATATTAACACTAGTGGCTAGGTTTTTGTGATAAAACGGGGATTTGATGTTTTGCTAAAAAATGATATGCTTGTTGTCAATATAATCTAATCAAATTTTTTTAAAACTTATTTAGTTAATAAAGGTTGTTTTCATTTGTTAAAAGCCAAATCTAAGGGGTTGTTTATTTTTTAATCTGAAGATTAAATAGTCTTGAATATTATCGAAAAATGATATGATTGAAATCTGAAACCTTAAACATGTTTGTTTGTTTGTTTTTTTTTTTGTCCAAAGTCTGAATATATGTATTGATTGTTTGTTTATCTAAGAGAAAAACATCTAAAAACAAATACTTTTATATTTATATCCTTCTAATTAATAATTACTTTTATTTTAAATTATATATGTAGTTAAAAATAAATCATTTCATAAATCCTAACCAAATTTATCTATATATTTCTAAGTTTACATAAATTAATTTTTTATTGATAATAATAAATAAAAATTACTTTAAACTATAATAATTTAAGGAAATATTAAGTTCACATAGTTTATATATTATTTTTAAGTTATAAAATATGTATTGTTAAAATTGTTATCAAATATAAGGATTCAAGTTATTAGCAACATATGAAAAATGATAATTTGTAGGATATTAATGCAAGTAAAATTGGAAATCTTTTAGAAGGATGATTATGGAAAAAAATATTTTAGTTATGATTTAATGATTAGGTGTTAAGTGATAAGTTAGAACTTCTAACTTTTTATTTTTAGCTTTTTTTTTTTCTTTTTAAAATGTTAAGTTATTTGACAATTTAAAAAACAAACAATAATGATTTAATGAATCCAATCAGATCGATTAAATGATCAATTAAAAAACAAACAAACCCTAAGTATATATATATTTTTTTTGGGTGGGGGAGAGGGGGATTAAATTCATGAAAACCACCCGTAACTTAGACAATGGTAAGATTTGAACCCTTAAATTTTTAGGATCAAAGAATGTACATAATCATTCTTACTAAAAGGTACTGTACAAACAACCTCTAAGTATTTAATAATTTGTTCAATTGAAAAAGTTTCTCAAATGCAAACCTGTCACTTTGGATTATTTTGTCATATAAAACTTATATCATTTGTACTTTTCAGAGGAAATTGCTAAACCATTTATATCAAGAGATGATATTTGTTTATATATATATATATATATATATATATATTTTTTAATTCTTGCATTAGCACTTTTCAGTATAAAACGCATTAATATTCCCCAAAAAGCAAAAACATTAATAAAGTCTGGCCCAAAATCGAAAATCCAAGGCCCAGCTTGAATAGTGAAGAGAGGTACCTGAAAGCCTTTCTATAAAAGCCAGGACTTGAGAGTACCTCCAGAGAAAGGCGGTGACATTTGCATGGCCACCAAATTCTCTGTCGCGCTTCCGCACGCCTGCTTCTGCTTTAGGTTTTGAACAACAAGAACAATGATTCTACAGCTTCCTCGACTGACGAATACTCTTAGAGACCCCTTCGACGTCGATCAGGCCTATCTTCATCGCAAAGCAATACTCCACCATCTCAACAAGCCTCGCCAGTAAAAATTCCACACTCCTCTCTCTCTAATTCAATCGCATTTTCACTTTTTTCTGCTGCCTAGAAATTCTGCTGTTCAAATTAGAAAACAATGTTTTGGCTGAATTTAGTTGTACATCTATATTTTTCAATAGAAAAAAAAAAAAGATCAGATAGTACTTACATAGAAATTGAAAACTTCTAATCAAGATTGTTTCATATTTAGAGAAAGATATTTATTTGTTTGTTTGTTTGTTTTCGTTATCATGAATATGACTTCTAAAGCTTTGAAATATGTGATATAGTTCTGCAAATTCACTTGATGAGTCAGAACTTGCGAGGAAGATTGTTCACCGATGGGAAGAAGGTATTGTTGTAATGGAAAAAATCTGAAAAACCCCCCTAAAATGTAAAATAATATCACTGAACCCCATTTTTGAACATAAAAATGTATGGTTTCATGTTAGTTTCATTTTCGGGGGGTATTTTGATAATATCTCTATCATAATTATAACACCTTGATTTCTTATTAGTCTAGTGTCAATGTGAAAATATATTGCTGATGCTAATGTTGTAAAGTTTATTTGAATTTGCTGAGTAGCTTCCATAGAAGTTCGACAAGCGTACAAGCAGTTTATTGGGGTTGTGGTGGAGCTGATTAATGGCGAAATGCCATCTGAAGACTTTGGTGAGGTAGCATTGACAGCTTACCGTCTTTTCGGCAGGCAAGCCAAGGAAGAAAATTTTGATGATAATGTTGTTGGGAAGAAGTAAGGATTTAAGTTTCGGTGTCTGATGCTTCTTTTTCTCTGTGCAACTGAATTTAGTGTAGCAGGCCTTTTTTTTTTCGCTTGAGTGGGCTGCTTTTGTTCTACTACGATGTTGTTGAGTTATTTAACTTTGAAACATTGCATTATCTGAAGTAAAATTAGTGATCTGTGATTTGTCTACTGTAAAAGGTAGCTCAAATGTTGAAACAAACCTGGCATTAGTATGTTTATGGGTTTGTGGTTGCTAGTTTTCTAATTGTTATTATATTTTGTTTTTGAAAACATATGAATGAAACAGTTTTTTTTTTTCCTTTAATGCACCAATAAAGCCCCTTTGCTGCTGGAGGACTGAGACAATTTATTTAATACATAATTGTGCCCAGTGTTTACATTTGTAATGCTAGATGATATCATTGAATCCAGGGTCTTTTAGATGTGAACACAATGCGTTACATGCTGATATTTTCAAAAGTTCTGAATACATTGATTAATGTTGGAATGCAGGACAGAATTGCAACATTTAATTGGTCATGCTGTTTCCGATGCTAACCTCTGGAAAGTTGCCTCTTCAGCCCAGAGACTTTCCAATTTGCAGCCTATTGACCATAATGCTGCATTTTTTTCAGAAATCCATGAAAATGAAAGTGGCGATAACATAGAATTTGGTGCAGACCTTGTTTTTCGAGCACCAGCTCGGTTTCTGGTTGATGGGTCCTTGGAAGATGGAGAATTAATTGGTGCTGAAAGCATTGCACCTTCTTCTTCATTTCACGAAGGATGGTACAATCACATTGATTCTACAAATCATCATTCCGTTGTTGATGGGCGAAACTTCAATTTAAGTTGGTTAAGAGATGCATGCGATCGAATAGTTGGAGGAAGTATTTCACAGCTTTCTCGAGACGATTTAGCAATGGCTGTATGTCGAGTACTTGATTCAGAGAAGCCTGGAGAGGAGGTACCTAGTTGATCGTCATCCTTAAAAGTTTATTGATGCCACTTCTGATCAGTTCTTTCAGGAGAATTAAGTTCTTAATGACATTACTTTTTCTTTTTTTTTGAAAACTGTTTTGTAGATAGGTGGTGACTTATTGGATCTGGTCGGGGATAGTGCATTTGAAACAGTTCAAGACCTTATATCAGTATGAGCTTTAATCTCTTTGTTATTGCTTATTAATTTCCATTTTTTTCCCGTGTGATATTCCATGCATTAGAAATTATTCCATGAGCACCCTTTCAATAAGCACTTTTCCTTTTTAGGTAGAAGATAATGCATTAGAGATTATCCAACGAGCACCCCCTTCTTTTCAAATTTAGGATTTGAAACTGTTTTGTCTTTTAGCTAATCAGCTTAAAAGAAAAAGGTGTTGATTTTAATAAAGGGTGTGCTCACCAGATACCTGCTCTTCCATTCATATTTACTTTTAAGGTATTGCTATGTCTGTGTTCGATTGAGGATTTTAAAGGCTTGTCAATTCCCAGTCAAATCTCTATGATTAGTTGCTAGTATTTCCTTGATGGAACTATAAAATAACTTTTTTATGTTGTGTTGATTATGAATATCAAGAACGATACTAATTTCTGAATATTAAGGATATACTGGTTTATTTTGTTCAAGAGGCAACGTTAGCTAAACTCGAAATGGCTAAGTCAATATGAATGATGTCAAAGTCTAAATTTCTTGCTTCTTATGTTTTTGTTAATATGTTCTTTTTTTATTTTTTTCCTTCCGTTCTTTCTTCTTCTTCTATTGCTAGTATTACTTGCTTCTTTCTCTCTCTTTCTTCTTCTTCTTTATCTTTTGTAATTTTCGAGAATTTATCAGCTTTATATTCAAATTTATTTTATTATAGTTGATAAGTAATCCTCCTCTTTCAGCATAGAAAGGAACTAGTTGATGCAATACGTCAAGGCTGGCTGGTACTGAAATCTGACAAAACGGCTTCGAATTCCCAATCACGTATGCCTAGTTATGGCACTCAGGTACTACAGGATCACATGCAAAAAGGTTCTTGGAATTGACTACATTTATCAACAAATAGGTACTTCTTTTCTGTTTTAGGTTACTGTGCAAACAGAGTCAGAACGACAAATTGATAAACTCCGGCGCAAGGAGGAAAAGAGAAATAGACGTGGAACTGAATATGGGGCTGACAGTGATGTATCTGCGACAAGTTTTTCTTCTTTACTTGAAGCAAGTGAGAGGAAAAAACCTTTTGATGATCTGATCGGTACTGGCCAAGGGTCGCTAGCAGTAACTGCACTTCCTCAAGGAACTGTGAGAAAGCACCATAAGGGGTATGAGGAGGTTATAATCCCCCCAACACCAGCTGCGCAAATGAAACCTGGAGAAAAGCTGGTATCTCCTGTTCTGTGTGACATTTATTCGTTTCCCTAATGACTGGTAGTTGATGTTTTTGTTTGTTGTTTGATTTCACTGGTTGTTCTTAGTAACAAGTGAGAGACTTGTATGTCAACTTGATGTAGTAGCTGCTCTCAGTATATTAATTATGTATCTATAGATTTGTATCATTTTCCAAAGAACTGGACTTCTAAATGCTGTCTGTCCATAATGTGGTACCAACTATTAAAATCTAGAACCTTGTTCAGAAATTTAAGGTACCCTAGCAAGTTATTTATTTGTTTCAGATCTGGATCTTTATATTTTTTTATAGGCCAATTTTCTCAGATTCTAAAGTTTGAATTCCAAGAATCTACATTATTGAGTATCTAATATCTATCTATTACAAGGGGCATGTTGAAAGAAGCTCTGTGGATAAGTAAGTCCCCTGAAGGATGATTGGCTTTGTGAAATGTGCATTAATTACAAAAATCTCTTGATTATCTCTGAAATTTGTTACTAACATAAACGAAAATTCTGTGTCATTTTTGCTTTGATGTTGACATTTCCATTTGTGGATACTCTGAAAGTTTTACTTGGAACTTATATTACTTTCTTGCAGAGGCTTTGAGATGGCATTAGAAATTAAAAATTTCTCAATGTTACTGACTATTATATTAACACTCATCTGTAATGAGATGGTGATGTAAAGTAAATGCATTTGCTTTGTCATAACTATCTCCAAAAGTTCTTTTTAAAATATTGGCCCAGTTGTTTTGTTTACCAGTGCTATTAGTGTTGCTTGTTGGTCTTGATTCTCTCTTCATTTTTGTTTGTTATTTTATGTTGTCAGATTGAGGTAAAGGAGTTAGACGAAGTTGCTCAAGCTGCATTTCATGGTTATAAATCTCTGAACCGTATTCAGAGTCGGATATTTCAAACTGTTTATTACACAAATGAGAACATACTAGTGAGTTATCTCTTCTGTATTTTACATCTTAAATTATATTGTTAAAAGCTTGTAATCTAAAGTGATTGTCCTGTTTCTGCAGGTTTGTGCTCCAACTGGAGCTGGCAAAACAAATATAGCTATGATTTCTATTCTACATGAGGTGTGCAATTTACAAGTGTATCTGGAATTCTCCTGCTTTTATATGGGATCTGAATTTCTCTTTTTATTTCTTTTAATTTGGGAACTGTTACTAATTATTATGTTGAGGTTTTATGTGCATTATTTTTTTGTTATGATGGATGGGAAAAGCAAAATTGTTGCTCAACTGACAGGAGAATTTAGTGCTGTTGAGCCATCACTGTTGCATGATATTATTTTCACATAGAGAGTTCTAGGTTTTTCTTTTGGCCAAAGTTCACAAATTTAAGCATGGGATTTAGGATATCTTATGCCTATGCTGATATAACTGATGTATAGATTTTTTCTTAATGAGGTATGCGTAGTGTTGCAGACTTGCAGATGACCTTATTATGCCTTTTAGCATGCGTGATAGGCTATAATGCTGTTGGGACGGGAGAAAATGTTTTTGTTGTTTCATTATCTCTCTTGCAAAAGGTCATGCAGACGTTAAATCGTATTGTCTTTTTTGTTTATTATACTTTTCAAGTTGAACCAAGAAGCATGAATCTGAGGTTATGTCTAAGATAGTTGGTCCAATTAGAGATATTGGGTGGTGACAGATTGATATTTGTAAGTTTTCATTTAACAATAATTATGTTGTATAAATCTCTGAATGACAACAATAATATAGTAATAATTAAGTCGTTTATGTCTGTGTGACACTGTGTATGGTATATGTGAGAATTTATACCGTCAATGGTGAAATGTTCTTTTGCAGATAGGACAACACTTCAAGGATGGTTACTTGCATAAAGATGAGTTTAAAATTGTTTATGTTGCTCCGATGAAGGTAAAGGCCAGCCAAATATTATTCTTCCCTTTTACTCTGTTAGGTGATGGGCGTGGTTGATTGCTTATTTCTACTTATGTCTTCCCTAGGCATTAGCTGCAGAGGTCACATCAACCTTTAGCCATCGTTTATCTCCATTGAATATGACTGTGAGAGAACTTACTGGAGACATGCAACTTTCTAAGAATGAACTCGAAGAAACCCAGGTGGTTTGTTGAAAAGCACACATTTTGTTTTCCAGTGGCCATGTGTATACTAGCACTTATATTTATGGCTTTTTATTTCATTTTTTGAATCAGATGATTGTGACAACACCTGAGAAATGGGATGTAATTACGCGCAAGAGCAGTGACATGTCAATGTCAATGCTGGTGAAACTCTTAATTATTGATGAAGTGCATCTTTTAAATGATGACAGAGGCCCTGTTATAGAAGCACTTGTTGCTCGGACCCTCCGTCAGGTATCTTATTGAATTATCAGTTGAGCTGTTGACAGATTGTCATTTGTTTGGCGTAATATTGAAGTCTTTTTTATTTTATTTTATTTTAATTTGTGCCTGCAAGTTGTGTAATTTCCGAATTAGTTGTTGCTTAGCTATGGATACCTGTTACTCATTGAAGCCAAACTATGCATGCCTTCTCCTTTTACCTATATGTTGTTAGAGGTACTTGTTAATTGTAAGCATTATTTCTCTATCTTGTGTTAGGATCCTTTTAACTGGTCGATCTCAAGACTTGAAGCTACACTCTTCTGCTTTTTAACTCAATTTACCAGTTCAGTATGGACCAGTGTGCCTGGTGTTGAGAACTTCAGTAGGGACGAGTACAACAGGCACACTGGTCCCTACTGAACTACTTGTCCAATTTATTTTCTTTATAATAAAAATGGAAATGGATCTTTGATATCTTCTTTATAGGAAACAGGAAACAGAAATAGGTTTTTGATGTCTTTTATCAGATGTCATCTGCTAAACATTGTATAAGTTACAAACTTTCATAGTATTAAAAAGCAGAAGGCGGTGTGAGGCGGTCACCTCAACTCAAAATTGATATTAAAAAAAAAAAAAAAAACACTACTTGGAGATGAATTCTTCAACTCTTGAATGGAGGAGATGATGACTTGAGTGAAGGAGAGAAAATCATGAGTTTAGAGCGTTCAATAGAGGTTGGAAAATAGTTTTAGGGTTTGGAGGATGAAAGTCGGTACTTTCCTGGACAGAAAGTGTCGCTTTTCTGTCTACTTTATATGTTTATTATTATTATTATTATTTTTAAGGGGTTTATTTCGTTAAAAAAAAAAAAAAAAAAATCTTGACTTGGTGCTGAGGCAGCTGCCTTAGTGTGCTTTAAGACAGCTGACGTGTGCCTTGAGGTGGCGTCCCAGTTCGAATTTTAAAACTATGCAAACTATGGAATTTAGAATGCTGGTATGAAGTTGTTGAGATATGTGAGGGACTGTTGTGTACAATCATGTTAGATGCTGCTGCAATATGACATGTTAGTGACATTATTAATCTACCAAATGATTTGAAATATTTTTTTGGAAGAACTTCATTTTGATCCCTATGTTTTTGGAAAACTTCTCGTTTTTTATTGCGAATCCGTTTATAACATTCATGGTCTCTTCCGTTTTAAATATACATCATTTTAGTCCCTTCGACCAAAATTTTAACAGTCAAAGCTAACAAAAATGTATATTAACTATTTTACCCTTAATTTAAAATTACCAAATTACCATTTTATAAAAATTAATAAAGTAAAAGAAAATTTTAAATCTCCACCATCTATCAAATTGTGGTAAATGGTGGAGATTTAGTTTAGAAAAATAAATTTAATTAAAGAATATATTAAAAATTAATGAGTTAAAATAAAAATAAATTAACAATTAAAATTAACGAACTTAATTAAAAAGCATCTATTTTAATTTTTAATTTTTTTCAACAGCTGTTTTTAAAAAAGAAAAAAAAATTTCTTAAATTTGATTTTTTATTTTATTTTTTTATCTATTTAATAATATATTTTTTGAATAATCTCTATTGATGGGCAGTAGAGATCACAATTTTTATTTATTTATTTATTTTTAATATTTAATTTTTTAAATTTATTGAATGACAAAAATAACCCTCCCTCCCCATTATGGTTGACTAGCTGTTGATGAACTGTAGGGACTAAAATGATGAATATTTGAAATGTGAAAAACCATGAACGGTATAAACAAATTTGCAATTAAAAACAAGAAGTTTCCCAAAAATATAGGGACCAAAATAAAGTTCTTCCTATTTTTTTTTTTTTTTTCTAATCCATGTTGCGCTACTAATGTTTTTCATGCTTAATGTACATCTGGATGTTATATGTAGTATAGATGTAGTCGGTGCATAACCATGTTGGTAATCAAATATATAAGAAGAAAATAAAAGACCCACATTAACGCAGCTGAATGGTTTGTTTCCTCTGTACTTCTAATCATGTCTTTCATTTTTCTGTTCCTCCATCAAGCTTTAATTAGGAGAAGGTGGTGGCATAATCAGAGTCCCTCTTTTCAGATCATTTATCCTCTTTTTCACTTAAATTTGAATGCTCGAATAGAAGGGTATATTTTGTATCTAGTGGCTACTATGATGTGGAAATCCTAAATTTTCTCTTTCTTTTCTGGGTCTTCTTGGAAGTGAATCATTTACTAGTTTTTTAAGAGGTTTTGGACTATATGACCTACTTATTATCAGTTGGATGAGCATTGGATTATGATAATTTGGCCCATGCCTTTCTATTGTATGTGGCAATTTAGTTCTTCAAGCATTTCTCTGTAACTTATCAAATATCAATGTGGAGCCTCCTTTATGAGGATTTTACTCTTCCAATAATTAAAACAGGAAAAGGAAGGAAAAAAAAAGAAAAAATGTATTCTTTCATGTTCTTTTTAATCTAATTCAATCTCGGTTGGACCTTTTGAGTAATCTTGAAACCATGCAGTAAATGTATTTATTTTTAATTTGTGTGAGCCTGATCATATTTTGTTGCGATAAAATTTGAAATATGAGAGCAGAATGGTAACTTGATGCATAACAGCCTGGTACCTGAACATTTTGTTCTTGGGCAAAGTGTCTAAAGTAAGTTTCTACTAGGAAAAGAGTGAGGTTAACCTGAATATCGATTGATGTTTTGAGTATCTAAATGGTGACCCTTTTGAAGCAATAAATGATATTAGCCATCGAAGTGCAGAATTTTTTTGGTATAATTATTTTGAAGATCTGTATTTAAATGTGGTTTAATGTTGGAAAATACTATTTTCTGCTCAGGCACGTAGAAATCTATTTGACGGTTAGGTTAATAGCCATGTGCATCAGTGTTTCTTCAAATTGGGTTTAATTAATGTATAACCAGGAATGATCTAAGTTGTAGACTTGTGTGTTCATAATTTGGTAATTGTAATTGGTTTATTCCTAGTTGAATGTTTAAGGGCAGATTACGGTTTTGCTGTTAATAACACCGGCACATTTGGTTTCAAATTCAATTACTCTTACATTTATGTATTCTTTACAGGTGGAGTCAACACAGAGAATGATACGCATTGTGGGCCTTTCTGCCACTCTACCAAATTATTTGGAGGTCTTTGGCTATATAATTGAAATTTAAGATTCTGTACTATTTGCCTCTAATTGCTTTGGTTGTTCATTGTCTTCAAACTTTTCAGCATGGGCTAAGCATATTTCTGTTATGCCTAGGTTGCACAATTTCTGAGAGTAAATCCAGATATGGGGCTTTTCTTCTTTGATTCTAGTTATCGCCCAGTGCCTCTCGCTCAACAATATATTGGAATTAGTGAGCAGAACTTCATGGCTCGAAATGAATTGCTGAATGAGATATGCTATAAAAAGGTATTTGTTCTGATAAGGGCTCTCTTTTATGTAATTCAAGTCGCTGCTGTATTTATTGATTGATGGTATTCTTTTGCCAGGTTGTTGATTCATTAAGGCAAGGTCATCAAGCTATGGTATTTGTTCATTCAAGGAAGGATACGGTGAAAACAGCTGAAATACTGGTACATCTAAATCTGTAATAAATTGTTATTGATAAGTTATTTGCCTTTGTAGTGTGTTTTGCAACACTGAATCTCCATGCATTATATAAAATAATTGTGAACTGTAAATTTCTTTTTGAACCTTATCAATGGATGATTTTTTTCAGTATATTTACAAGTCATCTTGAACAGGTTGAACTTGCTCGAAAGTATGACAATCTAGAGCTTTTTCAGAATGAGACCCATCCTCAGTTTCAATTAGTCAAGGTGAGAAACAGGAATGCTATATTTTTTTGGACTCTCTAATTTTGATGGCTAACCTTTCCATTATATATTTATGCATTTTAGAGGGAAGTCATGAAATCAAGAAACAAAGATCTCATTAAACTATTTGAACTTGGCCTTGGTGTTCATAACGCTGGGATGCTACGTGCTGATAGAGGTCTGACTGAGCGGCTTTTCTCTGATGGACTCTTGAAGGTACAGCTTATTCAACTTAGGACTTCTGGAATCTGGTGAATATGCTTTTCTAAAATCATTTGTTTTTCTGTTCCAGGTGCTGGTTTGCACAGCAACATTGGCATGGGGTGTAAATTTGCCTGCTCATACCGTTGTGATTAAGGTTTGTGCACTCATATAAAATATGTGACCTTGAAAGAGAAAACTGAAACTAGGATTATTAGTAACCATCTCAATTATCTAATTCAATTGTATCAGCTGATTTTAGCCACAAGCAAAGTCAAAATGGAAAAATACCTTACTGGTAAAAGTTTAAACTTTGATGTTGCAATCTATATTATTTGCTTCATTCCTAATTCCTTGACGTTGTCACATTCTGTTCGATGTAACCATTTACCTTGTTTTGGAGATTAAGATAGAGTTGAGTGGTGTTTTTCCATTTCTTTGTGCTGCAGCTCTAAACTTGTCTTTAAGTCAGCTTGTTTAGACTGCCTGACTTTTGATATGTTCAGCTAACCCTCCTAGGTCAGACACATGAGGACCTTCTCCTGAGATCTAATGCTTTTTGGCTTTCGCAGATGGCTAGAATAGGAGAGTTTTATCTTGATGGCAGTATATTGTTGTGACTACTGACATTTATTCTTTAGTATGCTAAGTTTCTAAAATATGTTATTAAGACCCTTCGTAGATCTGTCATTGATAGCCATGGTTTTAAAAGGCAAGCGCCACCTCCCCACCTTGGGGCCTAAGGCGCCTCAAGGCGGTCACCTAAGGTGGAGTACCTGAAAAACCCGGTCTTTGGAGGGCGAGGCGGTCGCCTTGAGGTGAGGCACCTAGAGGTGAGCATGAGGTAATCAACACAGTTAAATGGGCAAAATTGACATTTTATTTTTTTCCAAAAAAAAAAATCCTAAATGATTTAGAGGAGATCAGGAGAGAGAGGAGAGGGACAAGAAAACCAGTTGGTTGAGAGAGAGGAGAGGAAGGAGAGATTTCATTGAGAGAGAGAGAAGAGAGGGCCACACAATGAGAGGTGGCTTGGAGTTGAGGAAATCGAGGCTAGGCTTGGTGGGCGACAGCAGAGGAAGGGGCTTTGGCGGTGCTGCCGATGAGGGGGATGTGGAGGGTTAGGGTTGAGTAAGGGGTGTTGCTGAGTTGGGAGGGAAGGGTAGAAGCTAAAGGAGAGAGATTGGGAGAGGAGTGTACAAACTGAGGAGAGAGATTGAGAGAGTTGTAGAATCTGGAAAGGAGAGTCTATTTCTTCACATTTGAAGGTTGGGAGTTTGACTCTATATATTTTCTAATTTTATTAATATTTATTAAAGATTATATTATTACTTTTACTAAAACAGCCCCTCACATTTCATATAATTGCATTTTTTTAATTATTTTAATTTTTTCCGTCATATTAACCTAACTTGGGATTTTGCATGTTTAAGTATTTTTTGTTGGATTTGTTCTATTTTGTTTGATACTTATATTTCTAACATTGATCTTCACTATCTTTTTCAATGTTATAGATGATTTAATAAGTTAGGATTATTTATTTATTTCATTTGGAATTGAGGCGGTCATCTCAATTGCCTCGAGGCGACCGTCTCGCCTCGTTGAGACTCTACCGCCTTGCCTTGCCTTGCCTTTCGTCTTTTAAAACATCGTTGATAGCTTTCTTCTTCTTCTTTGCTCTCTTGATTTTAATATGTTTGGTGTCATTTTCCAGGGAACCCAATTATATAATCCAAAGGCTGGTGGTTGGCGAGACCTGGGAATGCTTGATGTTATGCAGGTATACCATATCTGGAATAAAATGATGCTTATTTTCATTTTACCATAAATTTATTTCAACATTGTCTTGTTACTCTGTTTTAGATATTTGGAAGGGCTGGAAGACCTCAGTTTGACAAAAGTGGTGAAGGCATCATAATCACCTCTCATGACAAACTGGCCTACTATCTTCGGTTGCTGACAAGTCAACTCCCCATAGAAAGTCAAGTAATTACTCATATTATGATGTTTTCAGCATCTTATAAGATTATATTGTATGCATATTGTATTATTTTTGTTAGCTGATGATTGAAAAAGATAATGTAATTAGAAGTAAATGTCTCTCCTTTGGCCATCTTTTTGGCTAGAGATGGTTGGAGGTGCCATCCTGCTTCACACTAGGGACCTTTCTGAAGGAGGCCTTTGGAATTCTCTTTGATTAAATAATTTGCGAGTATTGTATGGTGTGGACTGTATACACACTTTAAACCGAATAAATTAAGAAAGTGTATTAGTACTATGCTGTTACTTTATTTGGTGTGAAGTCAACGGCTCCGACCAAGATCAAGTTTTTTCTGTGGCTTCTGGTACTTGAGAAACTAGGTACATGTGATATCATCCAAAAAAGATTTCCTAGTAGTTGTCTTTCGTCCTTTCGGTGCATCATGTGCAAGAGTTGAGGGGAAACCTTGGATCATCTTTTTCTTCACTGTCCTTTCGTTGGATTGTTATGGAATAGGTTATTTTCTTTAGTTGGTTTTAGGTGGGCAGCCCCAAATTTTTTAAGCGCATTATTATTGGAAGATTTTGTAGCCTTAAGAGGAGGTAAGAAGGCTAGAATCCTTTGGAACTGTGGAGTTTTCTCTATTTTGTGGGTTATTTGGGAAGAACGAAACAGAAGAATCTTCGAAGAGGTCGAAGAGGAGGACTCCTTTTTAAGAGATAAAGCGTATTATTTGGCGTCTCTTTGGATGCCGGCTAGTGAAGATTTTAAACATTTATCGTTATCTCTTATTTTATTAGATTGGAAGGCTGCTGTTTGTTGATTGGTTCTTTCAATAGTGCCTTTAGGTTTAGATTTTGTTTGTTTGGTTCTGGGTGGACTTTTGGTTCACAGGTTTATTTCCTTCATTTTATCAATAAAGTCTTTGTTTCTTATCAAAAAAAAAAAAAAAGGTATATGCTTCAAAGATAATTGAGATGAGACTCAATGAATGATAAAAGTGCTTTGTTGCAGAAATCATATGATGTACATATTTTCCTTTCACTTCAGGTTTGATTTTTGCTTTTTATGCTTAGGTGTTACTAAACATATTTTGATTCAACAATTGATCTTTTGAATTAGGCAAGACATTAGGCTAATTGTAGTACTTTGAATTGTGAGCTATAGTGAAGATCGAAGAATGACAAAAGAAAAGGAAGAAAATTCTTTTCAGATTTTGGTGAAGTGGCTGAGAGAATGGTGTAGAAGGCTTCAGGGCTTGGGATTGGGTGTGAACTTGAGTTAGAAAATGTGTATGTTTTGAGTCATCTGCCACGTCAAGTTACATAGTAGAATGAACATAACAATAAACAGACTTAATTTATACAAACAGTCTTTCATATGGGTGGCTATGGCAGCCTGGTTTTTCATGCTAGGGAATTTAAAAATTTAGATGCTTTTGATGTTAGTGTTGATGCAATTCATTTCTTCTTCCTTATTTATCTACTTATTAAAATAGAAAGGCCAAAAGAGGGCATAACCCTTATGATTGAATTTGAATCTACGCTTTTATATGTTTATGTTTGGGTTTGAGCCACGTTACAGGCTTGTTGGTCTTGTACATGAGGAGGTGTGTTAGAATGCTTAAATTCTATTGTTGAGCTTTTTCTTAACAATTTAAGTGTTTGGGTTTAGTTGTTACTAACCTTATTTATGTATTGTAACGCTTCTAAACTTGTGTTATGTTTATTTGTTGATTTTCTTTTTGGGGTGCTCTTACAACGAATCTTCAGGATGCTTTCAATTTTCTGATTCTTTTTGTCATGTTTGCAGTTTATCAACTCCTTGAAGGATAATTTGAATGCTGAGGTGGCATTGGGTACTGTGACCAATGTCAAGGAAGCTTGTGCATGGCTTGGGTATACCTATCTTTCTATCAGGATGAGGTTGAATCCTTTGGCATATGGTATAGGATGGGATGAGGTATTGTAGGTTCACTGAATTCTTTTTATGTTGTGTTGTGGCAATTAGCGTGCTGATGTGACTAACTCCTTAAGTTTACTCAGCTGGATAAGATTGATACTTTTTGTGGTTAACCAGGATATTTTATTGTAGATTGCTGATTTCTCTTCCCCTCACTCAGCTCGTTTTAGTTTATGGTTGATTTTTTCAATAGGAACCTGAAGAGGATATTATTGCTGAAGATGGAAATATAGAGATACAATAGTGTACCATAGGTCCACAACAAACAGAAAAAATAGCTCTCCTAATTGATAGGAGTATACTGTACAACATTTTCAAAAAACTATCTGGCAGTAGTCTAATTTACAAAGTCAGCTGTATGATGTTAAATAATGATTGTATTCTAAATAAGCCACTAAACTACAGTCGAGAAAATTGATGGTTAATATCCTTTAGGATTATATCTACAATTTGAGGTGCAAGCCAACATGCAATATCATCTCTGCTGAAAAGTGTTTACAGTCATTGAATCTTTACAATGTTTAGTTGTGTAACCGAGGCATCTAATCTCCTTTTAGCTTAATTTACAGAAATTATCCGCAAATATGGCAGAAGAGTTGGAGAATTTAGGAGACATATTGACTTAAATGAAAAGTAGAGTATTTCAGAAGATGAAGGAGACCTTGAGCTAGTTTAAAGGATGTAAAACATACTGAGTTTTAACTTGAAAGTTCTAGCAGGATTAGGCCTAGAATGGCACATATCACAAGAAGTTCCGCTGGTACAGCTTGTGTCTCAACTGATAAGTAATGTTTCATAAGGTGCATAGCATAGATTTATGACTTGTGTCCAAATAATTATAAAGTTTAAGAAAACAGAACTTATGGTGCTGTCACTGTTACCTCAGTACTCCAACAGTTAGAATTTTTGGAAACTGAAGGATCATAGAATAGATGAATGATTGTTAATTTAGTCTTGTTGCTAAGAACTTGTTGCGAAGATACGAAAAGAGGGCCATTAGTGATGGATGTAGTAAATGAGTAGTGGTTCTTTATAGGAAAATTTAGTCCTTGCAATGCCAATACATTGTGCATTTTAGATTTTTAGCAAATGAGATAATGAACTGGAAAAAGTGCTTTGTGGGTATAACGACTTTTATCAATGAGTCAATGACTTTCAAAGCTACAGTTTTGGTGGTTTTTAAAAACTAGTATCTTTTCTCATGGCAGACAACATTTGGCAGGGTAGAGATCAAGCAAGTATACTATCTTGAAATTTTTGCCTTTGTAGACTGGATTAGATTGAAAAGTTCAGTGTCTAACTGCATAAAAAGCTGCTGTTGATTGTCATAATTTACACACTTAATGGCAATTGCTAAATATTCTTGAAACTTTAGATGTATTTGGCGCTCGGGATAGGATCAGGTTGTTTTTTAGGATTGGGTATGATTAAATTAGTATTGTCCTTTGTTTGATGCAATCTGGATCAGACTTAAAATACTATTGCGATGTGCTTGGTACACTTGGGACTAGGCCACAAGTGAAATCATTTTACATTTTTAAGCTTTACACCACTAATCAACATAGACAGTTAACGTGGTTAACATCGACACCAAAATTATATCTTTCTATTCGTTATTTTTTAACCTCATATCTTTCTCCTTCCCCTCAGCATTTTAACCCTAGTTATGCGGAACCTAATAACAACCTCTATATTCATGTCCTACTATTAAATCGAATTTCATCATGAACATTGTCGTAATGTAGCAATCTAATTATAATATCGCATGCAATCTGGCCAGCATTGATACATTCGATCCATTGTCTTGGGCCTCTTGGCTCTCTTGATCATACTTGGTGAAAACTTTCATTTAAATAAATGTCAAAGCCTAAGTTTTATAAGGCAAAATACGAGCTAAGGCTGTCAAGCCTCGGCGAGGCGAGGTGGTCGTCTCGAGACGATCAATGTAGCCGCCTTAATTCGAAATGACAAAAAAATTTTATAAAATTAAAAAAATCTGAAAGTTGGGTTTTTTCATATATGTATTATTTATAGGAATCTTTCATTTATTTTTCAAACTAGAGGGTCTCATTGGGCATTTTATCAAAAGATGGGGATTATTTACAATCATATATACATATATATATTTATATAACACTAATAGTTCAGCCTAGCAACCATTGACCCTTCCACTCTCTTTTGTTGCCGCAACATCTGCCATCGGTGACCCATTAGAAAGCTCTAGAAATCGTCGGAGACTCGTCAATGCTAATCAGAAATCTTTAAATCAGGGTTATATTGTCAGATTGAGCTCCAATTTGCCTTTAAAGGTCGTCGGCAATGTGTTTTCTCTTCCAGAACTCCTCAAAAACCTTCAAACATTGCCAGAAACGTGGTGACCACCTCACCATCGTGTTTTTTTTTTTTTTTTTTTTTGGGCTGTCAATGAGGAGGGCCGCCTCATTATTGCCTCAGCCTCTCTTACCTCTAGGCAGGCTTGATGTGGTCACCTCAGTCATTAGGGGCGGTTGCCACACTAGCAACAAACAAGGTGGTCACCTCGAGGTGCCTCTGATCACCGTGCCTCGAGGCACCGCATTTGTTAGAATTTTGAAACAATGGTCATAGCCACCTTTGAAATATTTGATATCTTTTGAGTAAGGCTTGAGGCACCGAAAGAAATATTAGAGTTTCTATAGATTTTATAGAGTAGAGAGAAAGAGAAGAGTAATGATTTAGATGTCGGAAGAGATTAGAGTTTCAATAGATTATATAGGGGGGAGAGAGATGAAACTATCCTTTTTTAGTCTCAGGAATAATGCCTCGAGCCAAATGGCTTTTCTATGTATGTTTATATTTCTTGCTCTCAGCTGTGATTTTGAGGAATCTCTTTTATGATGTTGTTTAGCAATAGATCAATGACTGGAATTATATACCTAGATTATGTTGGAATTCTGAACATGCAGGTCATAAATCAAAGCTAAAATGAGTATATAAATGTTGAGGAATTACAGCATAGGTTGCACTCTCACTTGACAAGGAATGTGTCCTCAATTTGGATTTACATTAAGTTTATTTGCATTTAACTCCCTTTCTGATCAATGCATATTTGCGACTACATCCACCAAGGAATGAAATAGTAGATTAATGAGATTAGCTTGGTGTTGGACTAGTGTTCTTTATGTTATTCCAAATATTAATATATAAATTGCTCATTTAATGATGTCTTTCCTTGTCTAAATACCTGGATGATGCTCGACCTACAACTGATCATTGACATATCTTATAAATGGTCACTTGGCTGGATCTGTATTATTATCCTTCTTCAAGCTACCATTCTAACCCAATTCTTACAAAATTGATCATCATGTTTATGTTAGTTGACAATGTTGGTGTTTTCATGTGTTTGGCAGGTCATTGCAGATCCTTCTTTGAGCTTAAAGCTAAGAGCTTTTGTAACTGATGCTGCACGTGCACTTGATAAAGCTAAAATGATGCGGTTTGATGAGAAGAGTGGCAATTTTAACTGTATAGAACTTGGTCGTATTGCAAGCCACTTTTATATTCAATATTCTAGTGTTGAAACTTACAATGAAATGTTGAGACACCACATGAATGACTGTGAGGTGGCTGTTATTGACTTTTCTGCATATTTTGTTGGTGTACTTGAAGTTTTACTTTCTTTTGGTGTATATTTCTACTTTTTCATTTTTCTTTTAATGTAAGATGCAGCATCCTAACACTATAAATCCAAGAATTTCCAAGTACTAATTTGTTGTTAACGTATTTGTCTACATTAATGCTGCCTTTTTACTGCTACAGATAATTGACATGGTTGCCCATTCTTCTGAATTTGAAAATATTGTTGTTCGAGATGAGGAGCAGAATGAGCTTGAGACTTTGGCACGCACATCATGTCCATTAGAAATTAAGGGTGGTCCTACAAACAAACATGGAAAAATTTCAATTCTTATTCAGGTATACTTCATTATCAGATCAGTTTGATGTTGTTTACTGGTACTCAAGTAGAAGTATTGGTAACATCTGGTTATTACGTAATTGACAGTTGTATATATCGCGGGGCTCGATAGATACCTTTTCATTAGTCTCTGATGCTGCATATATTAGTGCCAGTTTGGCTCGTATTATGAGGGCTTTATTTGAAATTTGCTTGGGGAGAGGCTGGTGTGAGATGTCTATGTTCATGTTGGAATATTGCAAGGCTGTGGATCGCCAAATCTGGCCTCATCAACATCCCCTCAGACAATTTGACAAGGATCTTTCAACAGAAGTTTGTCTAACATACTATCTTTTATCAATTGCCCCCCTTCTGTTATTTAACACTCTTTGATGACTTCATGTAATTGGTTCAGATACTGAGGAAGCTTGAAGATCGTCGGGTTGACTTAGATCACCTGGAGGACATGGAGGAAAAGGACATTGGAGCACTGATTCGTTATGCACCTGGGGGAAGGGTATATCTCTTTTGATGGATTGTTTATATTTTAATATGGTATTGGTTCAGAAATTAATGAGTTCAGTAACCTTTTCCCTTTTGGGTGATTGAAGTTGGTCAAGCAATATTTGGGATATTTCCCTTGGATCCAGTTGTCAGCCACTGTAAGTCCTATCACCAGAACTGTTTTAAAGGTAAGTCTACAGAGAATGTACTTTGTTTGGGGTTTTCTTCAGCTATGCACTGTTTTTATGAAACTCCCAATTTTCAGGTGGATTTGGCTATAACTCCAGAGTTCACGTGGAAAGATCGATTTCACGGTGCTGCACAACGTTGGTGGATGCTTGTTATGGTGCGGCTTCCAATTCTGATTTTCTTGATACATTCTGGGAAAGGATGTTATAAGTCTAATTTGACTTTTTTTGTTTTGTTTTCTTACTTTCTGAGATTGATTTAGTACTGGATGACAAGTGATCTTTCCAAGTCACTTTATTTAACTTGGTTAAGTAAAAAAGGATTTTTGGTGACCAAAAGCCATAAGTTTGCAGTTTTTAACTCATGCCTGTATGAACAAGTGACTTTCAGGAAAAATAAATTAATTTGTCTTGTAATTTCAGTTTCAAAGACCATTATAGATTTTTCATTCAGTTGCCATCATTTATTTATTTTGCTCTTATGGAAATTTTATGTAGAGTAACTCTATTAGTACTTTTAATACTGTAGTAATTTTCTTTTTCAACAAATGGTCAGTAATCTAATATATAAAATGGTAATTCCCAAAATGATAAGATTGACTGCAGGCAAGGTCAATATATTTTGGGCTTTTATGGTCTAGTTGATCCCTAATAACTTCATTTGAAATTTTATTTTATTCACTTGTTAGGTAACACCATTTCTAGTTTTGGACTATAGGTGGAACACTCATTGTTTTTTATTTGGTCTATTATTCCGCATTATTTGTGGCCTTGTGTTTTGCATATTTTATTTAGTATCCAATGCACTTTTATGATATCTGAGTTGGAGGAACTATTGAACAGGATTCTGAGAGTGATCACATCTACCATTCAGAGCTTTTTACACTGACAAAGCGAATGGCTAGAGGAGAACCTCAAAAGCTTTCCTTTACTGTGCCAATATTTGAACCACATCCGCCACAATACTACATTCGGGCTGTGTCTGATTCTTGGTTGCAGGCAGAGGCTTTCTACTGTATATCTTTCCAGAATCTAGCACTGCCGCAGGTAGCCATATTTGTGATTCATATTCATTTTTGAATTCAATTTTTGTAGTTTTGTATGGAAGCTTTTTGTTGTCCAAGATCTGTCTCATAAGAAGGTTATGCTTCATTTAGGCTCGTACTACGCATACAGAGCTCTTAGACTTAAAACCCCTTCCTGTGTCTGCACTTGGAAACAATAGTTATGAAGCCTTGTACAAATTTTCACATTTTAATCCAATACAAACTCAGGTATTATTCATTAAATTTAATTTTGAAGATTGCTAATTTATGTTTATTATTTTTAACTTTATTGATTATATCTGAAAATATAATTTGTTTCTGCTGCTTAAACATGGCAGATTTTTCATGCCTTGTACCACACAGACAATAATGTTCTCCTAGGAGCTCCCACTGGAAGTGGGAAAACAATTTCTGCTGAGCTTGCTATGCTTCGCCTCTTCAATACGCAGCCTGACATGAAGGTATGAGTTGAAATTTGTTAACATTTTCGTTTTAATTTGAAGTTAAGGCACTCCTTGCTGCTTGCTGGTTTGACTATTTTAGGAATTCAGAAAGTGTTGCTGATGTACATTTTAAGTTTTCAGTCAAGGTTTTGGCTGAACATGAAAATGGGAGCAAATATTCTAAAAGTGTCTATTAGATTTTACTTGAGCTTGCTGCGAAATAACACTGCAAGTAACTGCCGATTGCTGTGCAGTACATTTTTAAAATTATTTTACAGCTACTTAATTATGTATATAACTGTTGTTTGCCATGTTATGTAATTTTTTCATTAGGTATAATGGATTTTTTTTCTTTCTTCTTGGAATAAAGTTTTTGTTTCCTATCAAAAAAAGGTATAATGGAAATTTTTATAAACGTCAATCCTTCTTATGCAGTCAAAGATTTGATATAGTAATCTTAAATGCTCCGTCTGTTAAAATGGTGCTCTTCCTTTTAAGGTTTTAGATGTTCCACATCCTGAAGTGCAGCAAGCTTAAATATATGTCTAAATGCAGGTTATATACATAGCACCTTTGAAGGCAATTGTTAGGGAGAGAATGAATGATTGGAGAAATCGTCTTGTCTCTCAGCTTGGAAAAAAGATGGTGATAACATTTATTTATTATCACATGAATGCACATGCATGTATTTTTAGCATATTGTAATAATCTTTACTTCATTTAATTGTCAGGTTGAAATGACAGGAGATTATACCCCAGATTTGATGGCCCTTTTGTCGGCAGACATCATTATATCTACTCCTGAGAAGTGGGATGGTATCAGTCGTAATTGGCATAGTCGAAGTTATGTCACAAAGGTGCATTTTGCTCACTAATTGGCTGTAATTTCTTATGGAAATTGTTAATTTCCTATACTTGTTCATCTACCTATTAATTGTTCTGATGACTAGGCATTTGTATCTGTAAAACTTGATCAATAGGTTGGTCTTATGATTTTGGATGAGATTCACTTGCTTGGGGCTGATCGAGGACCCATTCTTGAGGTAACTCACAGGCTTGCTATGGCCCATTTGTGATTAGTTAGTTCATTATTACATCTGATTCTTAGAATTTTATCGTTTTCTCACCGCCTTGCAAAATATCACAGGTTACACAAGAGGTTATCATTGTCATGTATAAACTTTTGTTTTATATGTTATGCATCAGACATTGAAGAAGCATATTGTATCCAAAAGTTTCAAATCTGTGCTCCCTTGGTTTTGGTTATTGTGCGAAATTGCTCATGTAGATATGTTAAGAGGTTGGAAATGGTTTAGGGTATCAAGAAAATTTGGCTTACACGATTTCTGGTTATGGTAATTTGGGATCTTGCTATTACTATTATACTGAAACAATTGGTTTGAAAGAAGTTATCATAGGGATGATAATCTTTTATTTCAACTTTTTTAATCTTTAATCTTTAAACCTTTGATTATTTTTAACTCCTTGATTCGAATCTAATGAGTATCGACTGCTCAGTTACTAACAGGGGGCTTGTATAGTATTATGACTTGATAATCTGTATTAACTTTATTATAAGATTTGAAAAAAATAGTTTATTTTTTTTATCAAGCTTTGATGACAATAGTAATTCCTTGTTCTCTGTCTGAATTCATAAATTTAATTAATATTCATAGCTAAAGCATCTTAATAAAGGAAAAGAAAGAAAAAAATAGTAATAGGAATATTATTGTCTGACCTTTCTTCACAAGTTGAAACTATTTAGATTAATAGTTACTTTGTTTTATTAGCCTGCAAAGTGCTCTTGATTTTCCTGAAATCCTCAACTCTGGAACTTATGTTTCCAGGTTATTGTTTCAAGGATGAGATACATATCATCACAAACGGAACGTGCAGTACGGTTCATAGGCCTTTCTACTGCTCTAGCAAATGCGAGGTTTGTTTAATAAATGCAAACATACATATACATGTAGATTATTGCTTTTTCTTTGAACTTCTAAAATTTTCTTGCTTGTTATGTTGCATTTTACATAGATGTTTTATTCTATCAAATATCTGATATGATGTAGTGAAAGATATTTAGTTCTGTTGGAGCATAAATCATTGTCTGATATGCTCAATCGGCCTGAGCATAGAATTTGTGCGTGCTTTTGGGTATCTCAACCTCCAGTGTGCAGAATCAGTTACTTGAAACCATTTGTTTTTTTTTAATAGAAAACAAAGACTTTATTAATAAAAATGGAAAAAGTTTTTGTTTCCTATCTAAAAAATAAAAATGGAAAAAGTTACAACCGTGAATCAGAGGTCCACCAACAAAACAACCAAAAACTAAAACAAAAACCAGAAACTCAGTAAACAATCCTCCAATCAAGTAAAATGAGAAATAAAAAATAGTCTCTAAAATCTTCATAAAATGATGTCTAAAGAGAAGCCAAATAATACGCTTTATCCCCTTAAAAATTCATCTCTTTCAACTTTACCAAAGATTCTCTTGTTTTTCTTTTCCCAAATAACCTATAAAATGACAAAAATTCCACAATACCATATAATACTAGCTTTTTTTCCTCCCCCAAGAATTTTAAAATCTTCCAAAAAGAAAAATCGTAAGGAATTCGGAGCAGTCCATATCAAATCTACTGAAGAAAACAATTTATTCCATAATTTACCAATAATTGGACAATGAAGAAAGAAATGATCCAAGATTTCCCCAGAACTCATACACAAGACACACCAAGAGGGAGAAAGACAAGAATTAGGAAAACGCTTTTGGAGAACATCATAAGAATTTAAGTTCCCATGTGCAATGAGCCAAACTAGAACCTTGATCTAGATTGGAACCTTTGACTTTCATATTAGATTAGCAAAATCAAATCTTGAATGAGATTCATCCTGAATCAACCATTCAAAGAAAGTCTTGCAAGAAAAAATATCATTAGAACTCAACTTCCAAACTCTTTGATCTTCCATTCCCAAATTGAGAGAAACACCTTCAAGAGAAGAGATAAAAGAAGGAAATTCTTCAATCTCCCTATCATTCAATTTTCTCCAAAAATCAAAAGACCAAACTCTAGAATTAGCAACACCACTACTTGTAACCAACTTTGTTGCATAAGATAGTTTTTCTTGACATTATGGAGAATGACACTTTATTCTTCTCCTAAATTGCATAATAAAAGACTGTATGAATCACATGATTTAAAATGATCTTTTAAATAGATCATATGCAGGGAAAAAAACAAAACAAAAACTTAATTGTTTTTAGCCCTTCACGTGAAATCACATTGAAACATTTCACGTGTAGGGTTAAGAACAATTACTTTCGTTTGAGGCTAAAACCAAATAACATTATGGTACAACGGAAGTTTGTTTCAAATATTGAAATGAATAAATTAAGATAAAGCGATAAAACTAAAACTTTAAGTTTTATTATTGAAAGTGCTGTTTTTAGAAAAACTGAAAGATTTTTTATTTATAAGAGAGTTTACTCACTACTGCTGTGAGTGTTGATTTTTCTTTTATAAAAGCAAGATTACAGCAGATCCTAGAATGTAGGAGTTTTAAACTATTCTATCCTTATCAAAATACACCTAACCTTAGAGATGAGATTAAGTAGCAATCTACTTAACCTCTTAATTATCTAAAACAGTAAATAAATAACTAATTACAACTGTTACTCTTTGAGATAAACCTAACTTCAACACCCCCCCTCAAGTTGGGTCATAGATATTGATCATACCCAACTTGAGAGTTAGGTTTTCAAAGCTAGTTCTGGACAAAGGTTTGGTAAGAATATCTACTGTCTGAGAAGTAGTTGGTGTATAGATAAGATCCATGCTTCCTTCTTCAAGTTTCTCTTTGATGAAGAGTCTATCTATCTTCACATGTTTGGTCCTGTCATGAAATACAAGGTCTTTAGCAATGTTCATGGCTGCTTGATTATCACACATAACCTTGATAGCTCCTTCTATGGGTACTCTCATCTCTGCTAATAAACCTTTTTAACCAGATTCCTTCATAAATTCCAATAGTCAAAGCCTTGAACTCAGCTTTGGCACTGCTTCTAGACACTGCAGGTTGTTTTTTACTTCACCAAGACACTAAATTTCCCCAGACATTGATCTTCTATCTAACTTTGAACCTGCCCGGTGAGCATTTGAGTACACCAACTGCTCTCTACTTGAGTTTTTTTCTAAAAAACAGACCTTTCCCAGGTGTCATCTTAAGTAACCTTAGGATACGGTATACTGCTTGCATATGTTCTTCATTTGGATTGTTCATGTTGACTAACATAGCTTACAACATAGCTTATGTCAGACCGAGTATGGGACAAGTAAATCAACCTTTCTACTAGCTTTTGATACCTTCCTTTGTCAACTGGAGCACTGCCTTCAACCATTCCTAGCTTTGTAGAGGAGTCCATTGGCGTCTCCGCTGGTTTACAGTCCAACATCCCAGTTTCCTTGAGTAAATCCAGAGTATACTTCCTTTGAGAGACCAAGATGCCTTTATTTGACCTTGCTATTTCCATCCCCAAAAAATGTCTTAGACTTCCTAGGTCTTTTGTCTCAAATTACTTAACTAAGAAGTCTTTTAATTTCTGAATTTCCTCCTCACAATTTCCAGTGATGATAATATCATCTACATACACAATCAAAGCTGTCATCTTCTCGCCTAGTGAGTGTTTGATGAACAAGGTGTGATCGGATTGACATTGGCTGTATCCACACTGTTTTACAGCTTTTGTAAACCTCCCAAACCAGGTTCTTGGGGACTGTTTAAGTCCATATAGTGATTTCCGTAACCTGCACACTTTATTGACATTAGAATCTGTTTCAAAACCTGGAGGAATAATCATGTACACCTCTTCTTCTAAGTCTCGATTCAAGAACGCATTTTTTATGTCCAATTGATGAAGTTTCCAATCCAAATTTACTGCTATTGAAAGCAATACCCGAATCGTATTTAATTTGGCTACTGGTGCAAAAGTCTCTAGATAGTCAATACCATGGGATTGAGTAAATCTAGCCTTGAATCTTTCAATACTGCCATCGGCTTTGTGTTTGATGGTAAATATTCATTTACAACCAACTGGATGTTTACCTCTTGGAAGATCAACTACCTCCCATGTTTTGTTCTACTCTAATGCTTTAATTTCTGCTCATACTGCTTCCTTCCATTCAGGGATACCGAGTGCTTCCTGTATGTTGTTGGGAATTTGGTATTTTGAAACATTGACAATAAAGGCATGAAAGTTGGGTGACAGCTTCTCATATGAGATGAACTTACTTATTGGATACAATGGCCAATCTCAACATTCTCTATATCCCTTCCTAATTGCAATTGGTTGACCACATGTGGTAGGGTCATCTTGTTCTTATCATTTTCTGCTATTGTTTCTGGACCATCCTCATGTCTTCAGACTTGGTTACTTGGTTCAGGTTCTTGGTTGTACTGTAGAGGTGACTGAGACTCAACATCTTGTTGTACCTTTTTCCTTCTAGAATAAACCAAGAGTTCAAGTGATTTTTTGTGTGTACTGGTCAGGTTTTTTGGGTTGTTTAGTTCAGGTTCAGATTCCTCACTATTGTTGGTTGATTTTGGTAATGGTTTTGTGACACTAGGACTTTCTCGACTCATATTTGGAAACTCTTCGGTTGACTGATTAATACTATGATTGCTTTGATTAACATGAGGTGACTCTAACAAAAATTGACTCACACTTGGAGACTCCGTATTTTCCCAAAAACAAACACTTCTATCTTCCTCATGGTTTCTTGTTTTAGTGAAATATGGTTGTTTTTCCATAAAAGTTACATCCATAGACACAGAATTTTTTTGTGATGGTGGAATAACATTTATATCCCTTTTGGGTAGGAGAATACCCTACAAACAAGCATTTGATAGCTTTTGGATCTAGTTTACTTCAAAGATGCTGATGTATATGCACAAAAACAGTGCAACCAAAGAGCTTACTAGGCAGCTGTGATATGATTTTGTTATTGGGATAAATGCTTGACAGAACTTGACAAGGGGTTTGGTAATTCAAGACTCTTGAAGGCAGCCTATTGATTAAGTAAGCTGCTGTCAACATAGCCTCTCCCC
Source organism: Dimocarpus longan (assembly GCA_022984855.1). Lineage (NCBI taxonomy): Eukaryota > Viridiplantae > Streptophyta > Magnoliopsida > Sapindales > Sapindaceae > Dimocarpus > Dimocarpus longan. Next base: position 20,262,927 of record CM041024.1, read on the forward strand.
AGAAATTTTTAGGGACATTTATGGCTAACAATAAGGACCTAAACACTTCTAATAAATGCTTATTTTTTTTCTAGGACACTCCATTTTGTTGAGGAGTGTCAACACAGGAACTTTGGTGTATAATCTCTTCTTTTGCCAAGTACTCACTTAAAGTGGAACTAAAATACTCCTTAGCATTATCAGTTCTTAATACACGGATTTTTGTCTGAAATTGAGTGTTGATCATACTATTAAAGTTTGTAAAAATACGAAATACTTCGGATTTTTCCATCATTAAAAATACTCAAGTGATCTTAGTATGATCATCAATAAATGAAACAAACCACCTAGCTCCCGTTACATTATTAACCCTTGATGACCCCCATATGTCACTATGTATTAAAGAAAACAGTGAGGAAGCTGCGTAGATTTGTGTTGGGAAAACACTACGAGTATGCTTAGATAATTAACACATTTCACATTAGAATTGATTTGCATTTTTATTCATGAATAGATTTGGAAATATCTTCTCGAGATACATAAAATTTGGGTGTCCTAAGCGATAATGCCATAACATTATGGAATCATCTTTATTCAATCTACTTCTATCACTAACTTGACTTTTGAAAGATACTAACTCTTTTTACTGAACATGGTTTGCAAAAGACTGTTGATTGTTTAGAATGTAGAGTCCCGCACACATTTCAACACTGCCAATCCTCTTCCCCAAGTCCATGTCCTGAAATTCACAATGGTTTGACATGAATTTAACTAGACAATTCAGATCTTGAGTAAGTTTGCTGACAGAAAGTAAATTACAATCTAAAGTAGACACTAACAACAATGATTGTAAGGTTAATGTAGGAGAAATTTTAACAGTTCCTGTACCCGTTACCTTTGATAATGATCCATCAGCAATCCTCACAGAAAAGTTACCTTTATATGGATAAAACTCGTGGAACAGACTAGCATTACTAGTCATGTGATCAAATGCACCAGAATCAATGATCCATGGTTGATTTTTTCTTTTTTCAACCATCAATGCAGTCAAAAAATTACCTTTTTGTGCAAAGGAACCTGTTCCGATGATGGATGATTGAAACTGCTGTGTAGATTATTGGATAATTTGCTGCAGTTCTTCTATTTGTTCCCTACTGAAAGATGATGAATTTTCTGACTTTAAGGATTGACATTCTCCACCAACCATGTTTCCACGTCCTTCTCTATTTTGTGTAAATCTGTTTGGCTTCCAATTTGCTGGCTTTCCATGTATTTTCCAGCATGTTTCCTTCGTGTGCCTTGGTTTCCTACAATGATCACACCATGGCCTGCCCTTGCGAGGTCGATTATCGCTAATCTGGACCTGAATTCCCTTGACAATCAGTGCTGAACTGTTAGTGGTCTGATTGGAATTTTTTGGTTTGACAGTGGACATTACTTTTTGTCTACTTTCTTCTCTTCTTACTTCTGAAAAAACTTCTCTGAGTTTTGGAAGTGGCTTGGTTCCCAGAATTCTCCCTACAATAGCATCTAGATTCTGGTTCAGACCTTGTAAGAACTTGAACACCCTTTTCTTCTCTACTATTTCTTTATATGTCATTGCATCGTCTCCATTTTTCCAGGTATACTTTTCGAACAAGTCAAGTTGCTGCCAATACATCATGAGAGTGTTGTAATAGTGTTACTGTTATATCTCCCTACAGTAACGAAACTATAGTGTGCTCGACACCAAATAACTCCACAGTATTGTCATAGCTTGAATAGGTCACCTTTGCAGTCTCCCAAATCTGTTTGATTGTCTCATAAAGTTAAAAAATTTCACTTATATCATTATTCATCGAATTGGTTAGCCATGAAATTACCATGCTATTGTCGATTTTCCACTTCTTATATGCTGGATCACTCTCATCAAGTTACTCAGCCTTTCTTAAAAGATAATCATTCTTCCCTTTGCCACGCACATACATCAAAACAGACTGGGACCATTGGAGATAATTTTGACCATTAAGTTTGTGGCTGGTAATAGGTAGATTTGAAAGTTGAGGATTATCAGAATTTCCACCTCCTTTTCCACCAGATGGATTTGTGGAATGGGAGGTTGATGAGGTTTCGGTGGCTGAACTAGGAAGAGCTATATCGTGCTTTGTCATTTGAGGGTTCTAGGTTTGCCCTACATATATCCTGTACATTAAAATATAATAGAAATCATAAATTTGCCCTACATCACATTTTTTGGGAAAAAATATATATATATATATATCCTGTACATTAAAATAGGCTTTTGAATTTGTTTTGGTACAAGTTATTAAAAACAAACACAAGGTATAAATAGGTTTTTATGTTTTTATAGTTTTTTATTGGTATAGATTTTAAAAGCTTTCTTTTTTGATAAACTGCCATCTATTTGATAAAAATTTGTACAAATTTTAAAATCTTAGTTTCTTGTGTTAGGTGCCACCTTACCTAAGGATTTTTATTATATATTTTAAATACATTTTGGACATTAGTCTTTGCACCAATGATATCTTGAGGTTGTGCATAAATTAGAGAAAATGGCCCATAATTATGAGTTCTTATTGTTTTTGTCTCTCCACAATTGTTTGGTTGTTTTTGTTAAGAAATGCCACAAGGAGGACCAAGATCCTCCTTTATTATTTTAAGACAAAATATTAAAAAAATCCTTCACTCCCCACAATTCTCTCTCCTATCATCCTTCTCCTGCCACTTTCTTGTTGGATTTCCTCTTCCTTTTCTCTTTTCTCTCTTCTTCCCTCTTTCATTTCTTCTTATTCTTCTTATTTTTCTTCTCCTTCTTCTTATTCTTCTCTTCTGCGTCTTCTTTTTCTTTCTCTCATCTTCTCCCTCAAATCTAAAAAATTGCATATTTGTGTTCATGAGTCGCAACAATGGACAGTAGAAAATCTTCTTCTTCTGTTTTTTTCATAGGAAACAGAAACTTTATTAATGAAAGGAAAAAAAATCTTCTTCTTTTTTTTCTTCTTCTTTCTATTCTTGTCTTTTTCTTTCTCTTATTCTTCTCCTGTAGATATGCAATATTGTAGATTTACGATTTAGTCATAAGACACAATAATGAAAACGGTTGTGATTAGTGACAATGGAAATCGTCGTGAGTCACGACAATGGACAATGAACAATATCCATTGTCATGACTCATGACTAGAATTTGTACATTTGCCCTAGGAAGGGAGGAGGAGGATTCTCATGTGCTACCGGAGGAAGTCGGAATAGGGGATATTGTCTCACGACGTAATCACGTACCGAATGTTGGAACATACTTGTCGAGGTGGTCGATGTGAGGGAGGAGGAGGAGGAGGGGGAGGGGAAGAGGAGTGACTAGGGTCATATTAATAAAGTCTAGTAATGTGAAGGGGTTAATAGTGTCATGGGAACGATAAGAGTTATGAGAAAAGATTGTTTATGAATGTCTTTATATAAAAAAACTTCAATCTATGTAATTAGTTTTCTATGTAAAAAGGTTGTTTATGAGCGTCTTTATATTAAGTTTCCTTCTTCAAGATTTTTTTAATCTAGTTTGTTTTGGATGTCAGGTTTCTCATTAAAGAAACCTAGGCTCCAATGGTGTTTGGAGTAAATATATTTTAGTCAATTGGAATAACTAACTGTTCCAATTTTAGAGCTATACTATGATTCAAAACTTAAATCAAGTTATGAATTGGTGTAATGAAGTTAATTAGTCTTGACTGATGTTTTAAAACAATTTTTCATATATACAGAAACTACTTCGGTGTATAATTTAATCAAACCTAGTTTAATGAACTTCTCTAGAAACTTATGACACTAGCATATGAACAGAAAATGTTTATTTGGTTTATCAAATTGTGATCCTTATTTCTTGTCTTATAATCAATGAATATATATTAAGGGAGAAAACTTTTAGAGGGTGGAGAGGAAAAAAAATTAAAATTGATTGAGGAAAGAGAAAATAAAGGTTGGATGAGAGTATTTTATATTGAATAATTTGATGTATAAGAGAGGAGAAAGAAATAAACACAATGAAACAAATTAAAAAGGAAATAGGAAAGAGAAAATCTAAGAATTAAAGAAGAGATATAGTTTAATTTAAAACATCAAAATATAAAGATAAAAAAGTTGAGAACTTAATTGTCCCATTTGATTGAATATGGTTATTTAAAATTAGCTTGAACCAAGATTTCTTTAAGGAGATATCAAGGAAAAGTCGTGAACAAACTTGATACAAAATACCATGAAGAATGAACTTAATACATAAATGTTGGAAAACTGATTACATAGACTGGATCCTCCTCTCAATGCAAAATTAACCTTAAACAACCTTTTATAGTGGCTCTTATTGTTCTTGACACTTATTAACCCTTTCATACTCGTGCATTTATTTTCTCATTACTTTGCCAATTAGAAGATTGATTCTACTGATAATTAGTGACAATTTTTCCATTGATATTATTAAGGTTAGTGACAAAAATGACCTCAAAGTAAGGGCATTTGACATTTGTGTCCCATTTCAATAATTTTATCATTTGTGTTCAAAGGGTTATTTTTGGGACAAAATTGCCCTTTGGAAAGAAAAAAATATAACTGCTTCCTCGCTTCCACCTCTTATCATCTTCTCTAGCATCAAATGTTTTCTCTGGCGGAATCTCTCTCTTCTTTGTCCAGTGTCTCTCTGGCATTTCTCCTCCTTTTTCTTCTTTTTTCGTGGGTGCAATTTGCTAACATACTGTATTGCATTATACTGACTATTTAATCGTTGAAATGATACTGTACTTCAGAATGTTATACTACAATGAAGGTGCTCTTCCATCTTTGTATTTTAAATGAGGGCTGGTGATTGCTGGGATTTTTGTGGGTTATGAAACGATATTTTTCCTTGTAACCCCTATAAAATATTTTTTTTATTGTTATTATTTTTTTCTGTTGTTTGTTTAGCGATTTGGCTGATTGGTTGGGTGTCGGGGAAATTGGACTCTTCAATTTCAAGCCAAGTGTAAGGCCTGTACCTCTTGAAGTTCATATTCAGGTAAGTAGATCGTGTTTTCTTGTGATGTGTTTAATTCTTTACTCTATTAGGATGATTGTGTCATCTTGTGAGGAGGGACCTTAAGTTACCAAAGGAAAATTCTTGAAGTTTCATGCAGAGTTAAAATGACTTAGAAGTTTAACCAGTTCAATCTTTCATACATGTTAACATGGGCAGGGATATCCTGGAAAGTTCTACTGCCCAAGGATGAACAGCATGAACAAACCAGCATATGCTGCTATATGTACCCATTCACCTACCAAACCAGTTCTCATATTTGTTTCATCTCGTCGTCAGACAAGGCTTACTGCACTGGACCTTATTCAGGTGAGATTTAGCATTTTTGTCATGAATATGGATTTATCCGTGGACTGTCTAAGAGTGTTTTTGTTTTTCTTGGTAATTGAAGTTTGCTGCGTCAGATGAACATCCAAGGCAGTTTCTGAGTATGCCAGATGAAGATCTCGATATGGTTCTTTCTCAAGTCACTGATCAGAACCTAAGGCACACTTTACAATTTGGCATTGGGCTACACCATGCTGGACTGAATGACAGAGATAGATCTCTGGTTGAAGAACTTTTTGCAAACAACAAGATTCAGGCACCTCTCTATCTCCTGAGCATGCTTTTGATAAGAATATCTCCTGAACAGTGTTTCATCATTTTTCTGGTCAACACAAACTCTGACAAACGACACATCTGTGAATTTACTCAGGTTTTGGTTTGTACTAGCACATTGGCATGGGGTGTAAACCTTCCAGCTCACCTGGTTATTATTAAGGTGAGGCAAACCCTGTATGGTGTATTTGTATTTTCACTTCCTATGTTATAGATTTCGCTGGTAAATTATGAAGTTAGACATCTTTGAAAGTTCTAACTTTTATATGTTATGTGGATCATGTTTCTGGAAATGTTACAAACTAGGCTAGATCTCATGTAAAGTTTGGTATCTTTGTCATTGGAACACTAAGCTCATTCAGCTTTTCATGAGACTGTTAGAATGAATAGGTGTCAAGATTTCTTTCAAATCGAGTGTGTCCCCTGATGCTATCCTAAACTGATAATATATTAATTTGAAAGTACTGTCTATAGCTGGTAAACGTAATGTTTGAAATGATGCTATTTCTTACAAAAGGTTTCGTTACGTTATTACTAGAGTAATTTAAAGCCAGATATTTAGAAGGCATTTATTCCTTTTCCAATCTGCTAATTGTATTACATGCTGTGCAGGTTACAATAAAATGTTATTACTATAATAATTTAAAGCCAGATATTTAGAAAGCATGTATTTGTTTTCCGATCTGCAAATTGTATTACATGGTGTGAAGGTTACAATCAAATTTTATTTTTGGTCTTTGAACTTCATCTCCAACATTAAAATTTTCTCGTGTTTGCTAATTTCAAAGAGTGTATCCTTATAGGCTTGAGAAAATAGCAGCCACAGTGGTTTGTTTATAGGAGAAAATAGATAAATTTTGATCAACTACCCGCATAAGTCTTTGCATCCATTTCCTTAATTATGGAGTTTGTGATTTGAATATTCATGTGGCACACTAATCAATTTTTTAATTACATACATGCAAAACCTAAAGATTTAAAATCATCACATATTAAATACAAAATTTATCTAAATTGACTACACGTTCAACTTCTAATTAAAAACATCCATCCTCTTATTATCTTATATATTCCTGCATAACTCATTGCATTTAAAAGTGAGACCAGATGGCTTAATGTATGATCTCCTGCCATGTTTCCTCCTTTCCAGCACATATATGGTACTATTTTGATGGAAGTTGGCAACTGTTTTCAGGGAACAGAATATTACGATGGAAAAGCAAAGAGATATGTTGATTTTCCAATCACTGATATCTTGCAGATGATGGGTCGTGCAGGCCGCCCACAATATGATCAACACGGGAAAGCAGTAATACTTGTTCATGAACCAAAGAAAAGCTTCTACAAAAAGGTCAAACTGAAAAAAACTATATATTAATGGTGATTTGAATAACCTTAAAATGAAGAAGTTGTAATTAATGTGGATTTTTATCTGTACACAGTTTTTATATGAACCATTTCCAGTTGAGAGTAGTCTGAGGGATCAGTTGCATGATCACTTCAACGCAGAGATCATTTCTGGCACAATTTGTCATAAAGAAGATGCCATACATTATTTAACATGGACTTACTTGTTCCGTAGACTGGTATGTTTTATTTTTATCATGGAAAATGAAGTTAGTGGTGTTCAAAAGGTGTTAACTTAAGTCTCAACTCAGTGACGAGTCATGTACTTGTTTAAGGGATAAATCGTGGTGCAATATAGTGGTTTTCTTTGCATAAACCATGCACTGAAAATTTTAATGAAGTAAAATATACAAGTTTGTTTGTTTTCCTAGTCCTTGTTTTAGTCTTTTCTGTTTTTGTTTACATTTAGCTGTAGGAATTTATATTTGACTAAGGTATGAAATTTTTTTAGAATCTCTTGTTTTTCATATACTTGCATGCACCTAATATTTATTCATATGTATCTTAGCTTAAGATATAAGATAATTCCCATATTTTCTAATGAGAAAAGAAAATGATTAATTTATGTTTATACAACCCACCCCCCTCCCCTCAGTAAGCTTTTTATGAATGTAGACTTTACTTTCTTAGAAACAAGCAAAAGAGTCAAAGAGCCCTACCATTAGCTGACCTCTGTACTTAATGTTCAGTAAATTTTAATGTTCAAACTCAGATGTCTTCCAAGAAATTTAGATATCCGTATTTAAGAAGTGTACAATGAAAGATAAAGCTCTGACATGGTTAACTGCATTTGACAGCATTAGCCATTGAATATGGTAGCTCATTGAATTTTGAGAACGGTATGTATACATGTGAATGTTTCAATTATGATTGCATTAGGCTATATTTGTGATGAGAGAATGGTTTAGAAGCAATGTGCTGTCTTAACAGACAAAATAAAATGTAAAGAATTTTAAGGTCGACAAGAAACTTTCTGTTGAGGGTTTTGGGTTTCATCTCAATTAGATTCCTTATTTTGGTTTTGAGTGCTAACTTGTCTCTTGGGAAGGTACAGACACAACAAGACATAAACTTAATACTTTTCACCTACAAAATGCCTCTCAATGGAGATTTCTGATATGAGCTTCTTGCTAATGAATGATTCAATGACAGTGATATTTTTATGCTTTCCACATAAGTTTTGTTTACATGAAGTTCTTACTAAAAGATTCTTTCTTTAGACTGTTAATCCAGCCTACTATGGGCTAGAGGATACAGAAGCAGAAGGTCTGAGTTCATACTTGTCTAGGTACAAACATCATTAACCTGTCCATGGAACCTCTTTGTTTTGGTGTATCCTTTTATTCTGAAGATGCTACATGGATGCCTATATTTGCAGATTGGTGCAGAGCACATTTGAAGATCTGGAAGACAGTGGATGCATTAAGATGAATGAAGACAGCGTGGAGCCTATGATGCTGGGCTCACTAGCATCTCAGTATTACCTCAGCTACATGACTGTGTCAATGTTTGGGTCTAACATAGGACCTGATACATCACTTGAAGTAATTAGCTATCCTGTAATTTTGCATTGTGAGTATTCATTTTTTAATTATTACTTCATAAATTTTTCTGTGAATTGTTGTTTATCACAGGTGTTTTTGCATATTCTTTCTGGTGCTTCTGAATATAATGAACTCCCTGTGCGGCATAATGAGGTAATCTTTTGGCCCATACTTACGAGTTCAGTATTCTTTCAAGTTGAGTAGAAAGTCACGAGACAGGTTGAGTAAAAGTTATATTGATACGTGTGCATGTGCATTTTTCTCTGGCAAATTTGACACTAAACTGGTGTTTGCTTTTGATGTCACTTTGGTTTCTTTCTATTGCTGGTGTCTTGATTTTTATTTGTCAATAAATTTATGAGTAATGCCTTCAACAGTGGCTCTCCTTTTACCTTTCCACAGCAACAGTGTGATAATTTACTATTGTTACAGCTGCCTTTTGACAATTTTTATTGGAGCTTATTGGTTGCATTCTTGATGTGGTTAAACTGGCAATAATGTTGCATCATGATGGATGTGGAGCTCAATTGCGATACAACATAAATTGCTGGTTTGATAGGTTTCGAGAAGATAATGTTAGTATTGAAGTTATTTGCTCGTCTTTTTGAGGTTCAGTAGAAAAGAAAAAAGTAGTGTCTTTCATTGAAAGAAAATAAAAGGGATTGTCATAGATGAATGTATATGCATTTTTCTGATGGGTGCATTTATGGTGGAATCTGTAAAAGAGAAGGGAAAATAAGTGGATGGATTCCAGGGTTTGGGGAAACAGAGCTAAGGGATTCTATGGATTTTCATATTAGGAAAAAAAAAACATATATGATTTGGTTGTGGTAGAAATCAATGGCAAGCCCCTAATTGGACCTGAAGCAAACTCAAATTGAGGCTGTAACCTGTAAAGCAGTAAATCTAATATTTGCAAATATAGAAAGAGGCTATTTTATGAGCTTTGGTGATTAAAACATAATCCTTATGATATGAAAAGAAAAAAAAAAAAAAAAAGTAAGCATTATTCATTCTGACTTTTATTGACAGAAGGCCTGTAATCTTGAGTTTGTGAGAAGAGCTATATACAATCCTGTCTTAATATTATTCATTATTTTTATTTTTTAATGAAAAAAATAGAATGAAAACACTACCATCAGTGGGGCTAAAAATGGGCCTTCCGAAGAAGAATCAGGGTACTACTAAAGGCTAAGGCTCACTGTCAAAAACTGTCCTCAGAAACAAAAGCTGACCCAACACTTACCAACAAGAAGGCTATTTCAGACAACCCTCCAAACAAGAACAATGAAATGAGAAGTATCTTGAAATTTTGTTGTGATAGAAGCCCATAGTTTATCTAAATACAAAGTTCAATCAACAATTAATATTATCCCTTTTTATTAAAACCATAATTTATTTGGGCCAAATTACTGACCATAAGTAAAGCTCAGCAAAGATCCACTTAACTTGTCATAACTCCATTTTTGAATAGCATTAGCAAGATGTTTGTAACTGAAACGAAATCATGAAATACCCAATACATTTCTAATAATCGAACTAATAGCCTAAAGTGATGTAGGACAAGATTAGGAAATAAAGTTCTTATTAAAATAGGATTTAAATTTCTTTAATATTAAGTTTTCCTGTTTTAATTAGTTTTAAATTAGGAAGACCGAATGATGGCATGGGACCTCAATCCTTTTTATGAAGATATTGAGCTGGAATGTTCGTGGTTTACCATGCTAGAAAAAAGAGTGTGAGTAAGGAGTTAATTAGGAAGGCTAATCCAGACATTGTTATTTTAATTGAGTCAAAAATCAGCTAGTGGATTTTAGCATCATTAGAAGTGTTTGGAGAGCAAGATTTAAGCAATGAGTTTATTTACCTTCAGAGGGTAGTTCTGGTGGAATTTTAGTTATTTGAAACTCGAAGGTGGTTAAGGCCTTGGGATCAATTATTGGGGAGTTTTCTGTTTCGATTAATATTCTTGAAGCTGATGGCAAAGATTGGTGGTTTTCAGGGGTTTATGGTCCTAATAAGAAAAGAGAGAGAGGAGCTTTTTGGGATGAGCTAGCTGGTTTATTCGGGTTATGCTCTCCGAGGCGGTGTATTGGAGGAGATTTCAACGTTGTTAGATTTCCTTTTGAAAAGTCTCCGAGTGGAAGAGAGACTAAAAGCATGAGGGATTTTAATTGTTTCATGAGAGAAACCAATTTGATAGATCCAGCTCTGAATTTTTCGAATTTTACTTGGTCAAGTCTTAGACTTAACGTTGCTTGTTGCAAACTTGACAGATTTCTTTTTTCAGTTGAGTGGGAACAACACTTCGGTGGGAAGATCAAACAAGATGCCTTGGTGCAAACAATTTCAGATCATTGTCCGATTATTTTAGATTCTTCTCATAGGAAGTAGGGCCTTATTCGTTTCAAGTTTGAAAATGTCTAGCTGGAGCATACCTCTTTTGTAAAAAACATCTATCTTTCGTGGAGAGAAGTCAATTTTCTGGGGTGGAAGGGTTATTGTTTTATGAAGAAGCTTGAATGGATTAAAATGAAATTGAGAATATGGAATAAAGAGGTAATTGGTGGTATCTTCAAGGAAAAGAATGCTTGTGAGTTGAGAATCTTTGAATTGGATTAAGCAGAAGCAGTTGAGGAGTTTAGTGATTCTTTGTGATCAGAAAGATCTCAGTTGAAGTTGAAGCTCGAGAAGTTGGTGTTTAAGGAAGAAATTTGGTGGAGACAAAAGCTAAAATAAAGTGAGTCAAGGAAGGAGATTGCAATTCCAAATTTTTTCATAAAATTGTTAATGGAAAAATGAGTAGAAATGCTATTACTAAGTTGGAATTAGACGATGGGTCTTTAATTGAGGAATATCATTGAACAAGAAATTATCCAGTTCTTCCAAAAACTTTATTCTAAGAGAGGGGTGTCTAGATTGGGGATGCATCCCCAATTCAGGGGTCTGAATTGGGGATGCATCAATAATGACAAAGCAGCTTCGTTGGAAAGACCCTTTGAAAAGGAAGAAGTAAAGAAAGCAGTGGTGGATTGTAGTAAGGAGAAAGCTCCTAATCCAGATGGTTTTAATTTTAATTTCTTTCACAAATGTTGGGATATTGTCAAAAATGATTTGATGGAAGTGTTTTGAAAATTTTTTGTGAATGAGATAGTTAATAGAATCACCAATGCTATATATATTTGTCTCATTCCAAGAAATTCCAATTCCTTGAAGATAGGTGATTTTAGACCAATTAGTTTGGTCTCTAACTTGTACAAAATTATCGCTAAAGTTTTATCTCTTAAATTGAAGGAGGTGTTAGATAGAACTATATCTAATTATCAGTCTGCTTTTGTTAAAGGTAGACAAATTCTCGATGCTGTCTTGGTGGCTAATTAGGTGGTGGAGGATTATAGATCAAAGAAAAGAGAAGATGTGGTTTTCAAAATCGATTTTGAAAAGGCTTATGACCTTATGAATTGGAATTTTTTAGACTTTATTTTGGAAGCTAAAGGTTTTGGGGTAAAATGGAGAAGCTAGATTATGGGTTGTTTAAGGTCGTCCAATTTCTCGATCATGATTAATGGGAGACCTAGGGGAAAGTTTTCGGCCTCTAGGGGCCTTAGGCAATGAGACCCCCTTTCCCCTTTTTTGTTTATTCTAGTGGCAAACTGTTTGGGAAGATTACTTGATAAAGTTAAGGAGTGTTAGGTGGTGGAAAGTTTTTTTGTTGGAAAGGAAAATGTGTTGGTTACCCATTTACAATTCGCGGGTGATACTGTTTTTTTTTTCCTTGGGGAATGAAGTGAAATTCGATTCCTTAGTTGAGTTAATTCATTTGGTTTGTTTTTTATCAAGGCTTAAGGTTAACTTGACCAAGAGTGTGTAGGCAAGTATTAACTATGATGAAAAGAAGATAGCAGACCTGTCCAAGGCGTTTGGGTGTAAGATGGGTTTTTGGCCTTTGAATTATTTAGATTTGCCCTTGGGAGATAAACTAAGATCTCCTGAGTTCTAGGCTCTGGTGGTAGAAAAAATAGAGAAGCGATTAGAGAGATGGAAAAATGCTTTTCTTTTTAGGGGAGGGCGATTAGTGTTGATTCAAAGTGTGTTGCATATCATTTCTACTTATTATCTGTTCTTGTATAAAATTCCTATTGGGGTGGCAAAAAGAATTGAAAAGATCATGAGGGAATTCTTGTGGAATAGTCAGGGTGAAAAAAAGAAGATCCATCTTTTAAGTTAGGAAATCGTTTCTCGATCACAAGATAAAGGTGGTTTAGGTATTGGGAATCTAGTGAAGAAAAATTTGGCTTTGCTTGACAATTGGTTATAAGGTTTTCTTTGAAAACTAATTCCCTATGGTATAAAGTGATTAAAAGCAAGTATGGTCCTAAAGAAAATGGATAGGATTCCAATGCGGCTTGTACAGGTTCTAGTTGGTGTCCCTAGAAAGCTATCTTTTTTTTTTTTTTTTTTTTGATAGGAAACAAAAACTTTATTAAAAACAAGAAGGAAATACACCTGTGAACCAGTAGTCCACTATAAAACAAACATATAAATTCTAAGCCTAAATACAAGATTGGTAGAAACAATCAACAAATAGCAGCCTTCCAATCTAGTAAAATAAGAGATAAAGATAAATGTTTAAAATCTTCACTAGAAGATGCCCAGAGAGAAGCCAAGTAAAAAGCTTTATCCCTTAGAAAGCTTTCTTCTTCTTCGACTTCTTCGAAAATTCTTCTATTTCTTTTCTCCCAAATAACCCATAATATAGCAAAAGCTCCACAGTTCCACAGTATCCTAGCCTTCTTTCCTCCTCCTACGGCTCCAAAATCTTCCAGTAAAAGAGCACTTACATAATTAGGGGCTGCCCACCTCAATCCCAATAAAGAAAGTAACTCATTCCATAACAAACCAACCACGGGACAATGAAGAAAAAGATGATCCAAGTTTTTCCCCCAACTCTTGCACATGACACACCAAACGGGCGAGAGACAAATATTAGGAGATCTTTTTTGAATGTTGTCAGCTGTACTTAGTTTCCCATGAACCAGAAGCCACACTAAAAACTTTATCTTGTTCGGAACCTTTGACTTCCATATCAAATTGTCATACTCAAACTCAGGAAGAGAATCATCTTGGACTAACTTTTCAAAAAAGGACTTACATGAGAATATGCCATTGGAATTTAACCTCCATGCTTTACAATCATTCGAACCATGATTGAGAGAAACACCCTCGAGCAAACCAATAAGAGAAGAGAATTCCCCAATCTCCCTATCATTTAAGTTTCTCCTAAAATCAAAGAGCCATCCTTTATGATTAGAAGAACAATCCACTCTACTTAACACAGAGACATTTTGAGAAGAAGAGAGCTTGTACAATCTTGGAAACTTTAAACTAAGAGGTTGAGAATCCAACCAACAATCCTCCCAAAATCGAATTCGCGCCCCATTTCCAACTACAATCTTCAAATTACTCGAGAAAGCGTTGAGTCCTTGCATAATAGATTTCCATGGACATCTATTAAAGCATTTTTCCAGCCCTCTAATCTTCTCTCAACTTTCTCCACCACGGAGCCCAAAACTCAAACGATCGCGGATTACCTCCCAACGGCATCCCTAAATAATTCAGCGTCCATTTCCCTATCTCGCATCCTATAGCTTTGGCCAAATTAGCTATCTTCCTCTCATCACAATTAATGCCCGCTATTATACTTTTGGCCAGATTCACCTTCAACCCAGACACCAAACAAAACAAACGGAATACCGCTACTAGAGACGTAAAATTCTCTTCATTAGCTGAGGAAAAGAAGACGGTATCATCAGCAAATTGCAAGTGAGAAATGGAAATGTTTTTCTTACCCACACAAAAACCTTCCACCAAGTGGCAATCCTTAGCTCTATCAACTAGCCTTCCTAAGCAATCCACCACGAGGATAAACAAGAAAGGAGAAAGAGGATCGCCTTGCCTAATCCCCCTAGTAGCCGAGAACTTTCCCCTGGGTCTCCCATTTATCACAATAGAAAAATTAGCAGATCTTAAACAACCCATGATCCAGCTTCTCCACTTTAACCCAAAACCTTTTGCTTCCATGATGAAATCTAGAAAATCCCAATCAACATGATCATAAGCTTTTTCAAAATCAATCTTGAAAACAACTCCTTCCTTTTTCTTCGTTCTGAATTCCTCCACCACCTCGTTGGCCACTAAAATAGCATCCAAAATTTGTCTGCCTTTAACAAAAGCAGACTGACTGCTAGCGATAGTACTGTCCAACACCTCTTTTAGTCTCATAGACAGAACTTTAGCAATGATTTTGTACAAACTAGAGACCAAGCTAATTGGTCTAAAATCGGCAATCTTTAAGGAGCAAGATTTTTTTGGGATGAGACAGATGTAAGTTGCGTTGGTGATTCTATTAACTATCCCCTTTTCATATAATTCCAAAAACACCTCAATCAAATCATCTTTAATAATCTCCCAACAAGCGTGAAAAAATTCGAAATTAAAACCATCTGGGCCAGGAGCCTTTTCTTTGCTACAATCTGCCACTGCTTTCTTAATTTCTTCTTCTTCAAAAGGTCTTTCCAACCAAGAAGCTTTATCTCTACTAATAATTTCCCAATTTAAACCTTGAATGGTTGGTCTATCCTGTACTTCTTTGGAATACAACTCCTTAAAGAAATGGATGATTTCGGATTCAATTGCCCCCTCCTCTTCAATTATTGACCCATCGCTTAACTCAATCTTATCAATGTAATTCCGTTTCATTCTCCCATTAACGACTTTGTGAAAAAATTTGGAATTACAATCACCTTCTTTAACCCATTTCACTTTCGCCTTTTGCCTCCATAACGTTTCCTCTTTGGTCACCAACTTCTCTAACCTCAATTTCAAGTGGGATCTTTCCAAACTCAAAGATTCACACAACCCACCATCAGCTTCAGATCTATCCAACTGAAAAATTCTATCCACAATATCATTTTTTTCCTTGAAGATGTCTCCAAACACTTCCTTGTTCCATTCTTTCAACTTCTGTTTTACCCATTCCAACTTCTTCATAAACCTATATCCCTTCCACCCCTGCCAATCCACTTCCTTCCACCATACCTCCATATTCCTAAGAAAAGATTGATGCTCCAACCAGATATTCTCAAACCTGAAAGGAATAGGACCCCACTTCCTGTTTGAAGAGTCCAACAAGATAGGACAATGATCAGAAATAGTTCTCACTAAAGCCATTTGTCTAACCTTTCCCCCAACTAAGTCTTCCCACTCACTCAAGAATAAAAACCTGTCAAGTCTACAACAAATCGCATTTTGCCTAAAATTAGACCAAGTAAAATCCGAATAGTTCAAGACAGGATCGATAAGACTCGTTTCTCGAATAAAACAATTAAATTCCTTCATGCTTCTAGTCTCTCTTCCCCCATTGGATTTTTCGGAAGGAAATCTAACAACATTAAAATCCCCACCAATACACCATCTCGGCGAACATAGCCCAAATAAACCTGATAACTCCTCCCAAAACGCCCTCCTTTCTCTTTTCTTATTTGGTCCGTAGACCCCGGAAAGCCACCAATCACTACCATCTACACCTAAGATGTTAATGGAAACCGAAAAATCTCCTATCACTGAGCCTAAAACCTTTACAGTCTTTGTGTTCCATATCACTGCAATCCCACCAGAACTACCTTCAGAAGACAAATGAACCCACTGTTTAAATCTTGCTCCCCAAAGACTTCTGATGATACCGTGATCCACAATCTGTTTTTTTGACTCTATAAGAATAACAACATCTGGATTGGCCTTTCTAATTGTCTCCTTAATCATCCTCCTTTTCTTCCAACACCCCAAACCCCTCACGTTCCAGCTTAAAATCTTCATGATAACGACCGAGGGCCCTTACTGCCTCTATCTCCTCCTTTCTCATAATTCAATCCCCACTGAAGATTTTTTACTTCCCTATTTCTTTTTTCCTTGATACCCGTCACCGCACTAGAATAATTTTGAGCCACTTTAACAGGGTGTGAGAGAGTTAAGTTCATCTTTTTTAGTAACACCAAACAATTCTGCTCATCTTCTGAATTTAAAAACCCCTTTACTTCTTTACAACTCACTTCGGGAAAGCTAGATTTTTCTAGTTCCACATCCGGCCTCACTGCCTTCTTCCTTCTTTGATATTGCAAAGTAAATCCATCCCTGCCCTCATTCTCTGCGTTTCTGGAGTTGGTACCAATATCTGAACACAATTTCTGCTCGTCAAATAGAAGTGACAGATTCAGGTCATCATCTCCGGGTACTGCATTCTGGGAAAAATCATCCTCTACTCCTCCGCTACCTACCAACACACTCTCTGACTCCGAATCGTCCATAAAACTCCCTTGCTTCCAGTCCGACTCCCCGCCTGCATCTGCTTCAAGCTCGAAAGGAAAATCTGCTCCAGCCCCTTGATCGACAGATCCATCTTCTACCCCCATCCTCAAGCATGTCGAGCTACAGCATCTGTTGAGAGCCGATCTTTTGTTTTCCTTCTCATCGTCGCCCGAGCTCTCTGTTTTCGATTTGTCGTCGCCTGAAAAAACTTCGTCTTCTCGGTCTGATCCTTCCATCTGCAGAACCGATCCTCGACCACGGACATGACCCAGATGTAAATCCTTGGAGCAGCGACCCGGATCTGTCTTACTAAAGGAGAACCGGTGCAAAGGTTTTGGACAAAATGGTCCAACTTTGAGCTTGGCCCATCCATCCGAATCCAGTTGGGCCATCCTCTCCTTATTAGCAGAAGGAGCCCGATCCCACACCGAAGCAAATGAAGGCCCAACCTGCTCCTCATTTGAAAAGCCCACTTGATTCTTAATTCTTCTAGATCTAGCCCACGGCCCATTCCTCCATTTAGGCCCAGGATCACTAAAAGACTCCTTCCCTTTTTCCTTAAGATTGGCCCGATCAGTTAGCCCCTCAAAGCCCCTCAGCCCACCCACAACATTACACTTCTCCTTTATAAATCTGCCATGCTCATTGGCTTTCTCCTTTAAGAGCCGACCGACAGCCTCAGCCTTCTGTTGATTTTGCCTCTTCCCCCTTTCAGGCACCTGCGAGCTCTACACGTCCTTCCCGTCAGACCCGACTCCATGCAAACCAGTACGGTCTACCACGACAGCTCTTTCCTTCTCAAAATGGCTGAAAGAGCTGGCTGCCCTTTGGTTAGAACATCAGCTGGCTGTCCTTTAGTTGAGACATAAGGAGTACAAATGAGCCCACTCTCTAGCTTCTCCTTTATAAAGTGCCTATCCACCTCAATTTGTTTGGTTCTGTCATGTTGAATAGGATTATGAGCAATGCTAATAGCAGATTTATTATCACAGTAGAGTTTCATAGGTTCTTCCTACTTAATTCTCACGTCATCCAAAATGATTTTCATCCATAATAACTCACAAATACCCTGTGCCATGGCCCTAAATTCTGCTTCAGCACTTGACCGTGCCACCACGTTTTGTTTCTTACTTCTCCATGTAACTAGATTACCACCAAGAAAAGTGTAGTAACTTGTAGTTGATCTTCTATCAACCATTGACCCTGCATAATCTGCATCCGTGTATGCTTCTACTAACAGCCTTGAATTCCTTTTGAACAAAATCCTTTTTCCAGAACTAGCCTTTAAATAATGGAGAATACAATAAGTAGCTTGAAGATGGACCTCCTTAGGATTGTACATAAATTGACTCACAACACTAACAGCATAAACAATGTCTGGGCGTGTGTGTGAGAGATATATAAGTCTCCCCACCAGCCTTTGATACGTCTCTTTATTAACTGCCACATCATCTACTGTCTCTCCAATTTTATGATTCATATCTATAAGTGTGGACACCGGTGTACTGTCTAGCTGTCCAGGTTCCCTCAACAAGTCTAACACATATTTGTTTTGAGAGAGAAAGATCCCATGCTGTGAGTGAGCTACTTCAATCCCCAAGAAATACTTCAATCTATCAAGCTCTTTAATTTCAAACTCCTTTTTTTTTTTTTTGATAGGAAACAACTTTATTGAAAAAAGAACAATGATACACCTGTGAACCAGAAGTCCACCATAAAACATACAAACACAGTCTAAACCTAAATGTAAATTTGGAAGAAACAATCAACAAATAGCGGCCTTCCAATCTAGTAAAATAAGAGATAAGGACAAGTGTTTAAATTCTTCACTAGAAGACGCCCAGAGAGAAGCCAAGTAAAGCGCTTTATCCCTTAGAAATGCGTCCTCCTCTTCAACTTCTTCAAAAATTCTTCTGTTTCTTTCCTCCCAAATAACCCATAAGATAGCGAAAACTCCACAATTCCAAAGAATCCTAGCCCTCTTACCTCTTCCTAATGCTCCAAAATCTTTCAAACTCCTTTTTCATACACTACTTTACTGCCTCTATCTCTTTTCTATCACTCCTAGTGACTATTATGTCATCTACATAGACTAATAGCACTGTGACTCCCCTTAAAACCGAATGTTTAATGAACAATGTGTGATCCCCCTGATTTTGCTTGTATCCGGTAGCCAATAACACCCTTGCAAACCTTCCAAACCAGGCCCTAGGGGATTGCTTAAGGCCATACAAAGCCTTCTTCAATTTGCAAACCGTCTCTGCCTCTAGTGTACTGCCATAACCAGGTGGTATTTGCATATAGACTTCATCTTCTAAATCTCCATGTAGGAATGCATTTTTCACACAAATTGTTGAAGAGTCCACCCAAAATTTGCAGCTAGGGACAGCAGTATTCTTACCGTGTTCATCTTAGCAACCGGTGCAAACGTCTCTTGATAATCCACTCCATGAGTTTGTGTATATCCCTTGGCTACCAACCTTGTATTTTTCTAGAGAACCATCAGCTTTATATTTAACCGTATAAACCCATTTACAGCCCACTATTTTCTTCCCTTGCGGTAGTTTCATAAGTTCCCATGTCCTGTTCTTTTCCAGGGCAGCCATCTCTTCTTTCATTGCCTGCCTCCAATTCTTGTCAATTAATGCCTCGGATAAGGTAGATGGAATGTGAATGGTGTTTAAGTTGACAAGAAAGGCTTGATGAGATGGTGAGAAGTTCCTGTATGACACAAATTTTGAAATAGGATATAAAGGTCTTTTCGTACACTCTCTTGTTCCCTTTCTAATTGCCACTGGCAAGTCATTGTTGATTGCATCAAGGGCTGTTCTTGAATCTAAACTTGGCTTAGAGTGTTGGACTTGCATAGGATTAGTGTCTAGACCCTTTCTTCTTGAATATACCTGCACATATCTGGTGGGATTAAGAGCAGAGGAAGGACAATTTGGTTTAGGGCAGTCCAGATCAGTTTTTGAAGGGTTATTATGGTCAGATTTTTATTGTCCTAAATCCATGGTTGTGTCTAAAAAACTGGGATTATTTGGAGATAGGCTTTCTGAATTGTTTGAGTCAAAGCCAGGGGCTGGTTGTTGATTGTTTTCTTTAGAAATGGCTGGGCTGTTTGAGTCATAATCAGGGGCATGATTCAGTTCAATGGGATTTCTAGTTTCTTTGAAAGTCTCATCATCTAACTAAAATATTGACTTTGTATTTGAGTTGGATAATGTTTTTCCAAGCTGATTTAGATGGCTAAACAGAGGAGAAGACGTATTAGAACTAGAACTAGGATTAATATCTAAAATTAAGAAATCAGCAGAATCATCACCAATTTTATTAGACTCAACAGAAATATCAGTAGAAACTTTATCAAAAACACCAAACATTTTATTTGAAAACTTCTTATCTTCACTTAGAGTCTCCCCTGAAGATAAGAATTGGAGTAAAAGGGAATTGTTTCATGAAATGTAACATCTGCTGATATGAAAAAACGTTTAAGACAAGGATTATAGCATTTATAGCCTTTTTGAGTTGATGAATAGCCTAAAAACAGACACTTAATCGCTCTTTGATCAAATTTGCTTCTATTGGGACTATGATTGTGGACAAAAGTTGTACACCCAAAAATTCTAGGAACCAGATTATTAGACTTAATGAAATTAGGGAAAAATTGAGACAATATAGACATAGGAGTCTTGAATCTTAGGACCCTAGATGGAAGTCTATTAATAATGTGGGTGGCAGTGAGTAATGTTTCTCCCCAATAAAAGTTAGGAACATTATTGTGGAGAAGCAATGCTCTAGTAGTGGATAAAAGGTGACCATTTTTCTTTTCCGCCACCCCGTTTTGTTGGGGAGAATAGACACAAGATGATTCATGGATGATACATTCCTTTTGAAAATAGGAAGATAATGTCTCATTAAAATAGTCCCTAGCATTATCAGATCGAATTTTTTTAATTTTCACTCCAAATTGATTTTGAATCATTCTATGAAAATTAAAAAACACTCCACTTAAATATGATTTTTGTTTAAGCAAAAACATCCAAGAGACTCTAGTGCAATCATCAATAAAAGACACAAACCACTTTGCCCCAGTAACATTAGAAATTTTAGATGGTCCCCATATATCACTACGAACAAGAGAAAATGGAATAAAACTTCTTTTATTGCTAATTGAGAAAGATACACGTCTGTGTTTTGCAAATTGACGTGTCACAATGAAATTCATCAACATCTAAACCATCAAATAAGCTTGGAAACATAACTTCCAAAACAGAGAAAGATGGGTGCCTATATCTAAAATGGTAAAGCCAAATATAATCCTTATTAGAAGGTTTTTCAGACAAGTAGGAAAACGGTATTCTGCTCTTAATCTTACTAGATAGTTGTGGTACTTCAAAATAGTATAGGCCATTTCTTTCCTTAGCAAGTCCAATCTTCTTCCCCGAAGTTCGATCCTGAAACTCATAGTAAGATGGAAAAAAGATCACACAGCAGTTCATATCTTTAGTAAGTTTTTGGATAGAGGTCAGGTTGGAGGTTAATTTAGGAACATGTAAAACTTGTCTCAAATTAAATTCTGGAAAGAGATTTACATCTCCTAAACCAGCCACAGTAGTTAAAGACCCATCAACAACTGAAATTTTTCTACTATTAGGACAGGGTGTATATGTACAAAACAAATTTGAAGAATTAGTCATATGGTCCGTAGCTCCTGAATCAATGATCCAGGAGCCACAAATAGATTTATCCGAGATATTAAAGCTGACAGAATTTTCACTTGATTGGACTAGAGAACATGTGCTTATAGGAGACTTTTCAAGTGTTTCCAATAGGCTCTTTAACTTCTTAATTGTCTCTGCATTAAACTCTCTGTCTTCACCTGATTTTTCTGAATCCATCGAGACATGTGCCTGTCCTTGTTTCTTCTGCTGACCAGCCTTATATCCCCATTCTTTGCTTGATGTTGTTGGCTTGCCAATTAGCTTCCAACATCTATCTTTTGTATGTCTCGGTTTTTTTGCAATAAGTACACCACAAATTTGATATTTTTACCCTATCTAGTTTTCCACTTTCATTGCCTGGTTGTTCTTGCTTCAAAATCTTTTCAGTATTTGTCACCATTGCTGATCCATCTACAGGTACAGATTGAATCATTACATTCCTTCTGCTCTCTTCAGCCCTTACAATGGAAATTACTGTGTTCAAAGATGAAACTTCCTCTTTACTCAAAATCTGCACCCTAACGAGGTCAAATTCTACATTAAGTCCTACAAGAAAATCATATACCCGATCCTGCTCTGTCACCTTCTTCAACATCGCCGCATCTTCTTTACATTTCATTTTAATGCATCGATAATGATCAAGCTGCTGCCATAAGCTTTGCAGAATATTTGCATATTTAGTTACTGTACTTGTCCCTTGTTTGGTTGCTGCTGCTCGCACCTTAACCTCATAAACTTGAGCTGCATCCTGAACTTTTGAGTAGGTTTGACGAACTGCTTCCCATATTTCTTTTGCTGTTGAAAGGAACATACAGGTATCACTAATCTTCGGCGTCATAGAGTTCCATAACCATGACATTATTAAGGAATCTTCCTCATCCCAGGCTTTAAACTTCGGATCTTCTTTGACTGGTCCAGTCCCTAGCAGATGACTGATTTTCCCTTTTCCTTTAAGAAAGGTTTGAACTACCTAAGACCATTTCAAGTAATTCTTTCCATTCAATCTATAGGATGAGTGAAGATTCTGCAAATCCCCTTTAGATGTCTGTGGTGGATCTTCATCATTTAGAGGGCTGACATCTTCTTTAGATGAGGAAGAAATATCATCGGTTTTGATCATGGTTATATATGGGGACTAGATTGGATAATGGGAAGAATACTAACAACAGATCTGTCAATGAAGGACAGAATAATAACAACAGATCTGACAATAAAGGTCAGTAAAAGACTATGAAGGCAATAAAGGCCAGCTACGAAGGTTGTAAAAAAAAAGACTAAACACCTAGTAGCTCTGATACCATGTCAACTTTATTTATTATTGACTTACACTCTAAAACAGTGACCGGGTATATATATATACACTTCTGATAAAAAGAAATAAATAATAACTACTAACCACCACCTACTCACTCCACTAACAGCCACCTACAGAACCTTTGACAAGCAATTAAATAATTCTAACACCTAATTTTGACAATAATTAATTTATCTTTCCACAGTTCTCCCCTAAGATTTGATTTGACCAACCTAATTTGGAAGTCTAAGATTCCGATCAACATCAATGTCTTAGCTTGGCTTATCACTTAAGGGAAATTAAACTCTTGTGACGTTATTCAAAAGCATTTTTCTAAATCTCGTCTTTTTCCCTTTTGGTGTACGTTGTGCAAGAGTTCTGAGGAAAATTTGGATCATCTCTTTCGGTTGATAAATTATGGAGTAGATTGTTTTCTTCAGTAGGCTTGATGTGGACTGCTCCTAATTCTTTTTGTTCTTTTCTTTTAGAAGATTTTTTAATTCTCGAAGGAGGAAAGAAAGTCGGTATTCCGTGGTATTGTAGAGTTTTGTAATTTTATGAGTTATTTAGAAAGAGAGAAACAAGAAAATCTTTGAGGATGTTAAAGAGAAGATGAATTTTTTAAGGGATAAAGTATATTATTTAGCTTCTCTTTGGGCATCTTATAAATATTTCAAAGATTATTCCTTATTTCTCATTCTTCTTGACTGAAAGACGGTTGTTCATTAAGTCTTATTTTTATTTTAGTTTTTAGTTGTTTTGTTAGTGGACCTCTGGTTCACAATTATAACTGCTTTATTTTTTATTAATAAAGTTTTGTTTCCTATAAGGAAAAAAAAAATAGTTTTATATTAGGAAGTTAAGAGTCAATTAGGATTCCTAATTCTAGTAGTTTTAATGTTAGAGTCATTATAAAAGGGTTCGGATTTTTTGAGTTTAGTATGTTATTGATTATTTTCTTGAGTAATAATAAAGTTTATGTTTTAATTTATCGTTTCTTTATTATTTATCGTTTAGATTTCGAAATAAAACTTCCGTTGCACCAAAGCGGAAGTTTTGTTTCGAAATCGAAATGATGAACAATAAAGAAACGATAAATTAAAACTTTAACTTTATTATCAAAGTGGAAGTTTTGTTTTGAAATCGAAACGATGAACAATGAAGAAACGATAAATTAAAACATTAACTTTATTGTCACTCAAGAAAATAATCAATAACTTACTAAATTCAAAGAATCCAAACCTTTTTATAATGACTCTGGCCTTAAAACTATTAGAATTAGGAATCCTAATTGACTCCTAACTTTCTAATTTAAAACTAATTAAAACAGAAAAACTTAATATTAAAGAAATTTAAATCCTATTTTAATAAGAACTTTATTTTCTAATCTTGTTCTACATCGTAGAGTGATTATCTAAGTTTTTAGTGCTTTTGCATCCCATATTCTTTTAATTTTACTGTGTCTTTCTTCCATTGATTTTAATTGCGTCTAGTATTCTTTTGCTGGGTTTAATTGCATCTAGTATTCTTTTGCTGACATTTTATAACTCTAGGTTTTTTTTTTTTTCCTCTGATTTTGATTGCATCAATATATATCCGTATTTTGATTTTTCATATAGTATAGAATTTTAAGAATAACTAGATTTTCCTTACTTCCACTTTAACGTCTTCAAGGCTTTTGAGAAATAAACTGTTGTGTGCAAATCATGTAGTTAGTGAATTAGTGAGTCAAGTTATCAAGTTAGTTGTCAAGTAGTTTTAATTAGTGGCTTACTGTATGCTATTAATGTGAGCTGATGCTAGGTTGGTAGATAATTGATGTAATGGCCTGTTATTAGTGGGTGGTTATTGGAAGTAATGGGTTGTTTGCTTTTATTTTGATTGTAAATGCAGTTGACTTATAAATTGCCAACTCTTATTTAATGAAAAAAGTGTGGAATTGAGTACAAAACTATCTCCTGCCTCTTAGTCTTCTTTTTCTTCTTCCATTCTTCTTCTTCCAAAATTTTTATGTATCAATTGGTATCTAATGATATGAAAAGAATTTTAGGAGGAAAAATAGAAGACTCGGAAGCAAGAGATAGTTTTTGTACTCAATTCCACATAACATTCATTCAAATAAAAATTGGCTATTTATTGCCAACTATATTTTACAACCAAAATAAAAGCAACCAACTCATTACTTCCAATAACCACCCACTAACAACAGCCACTACATCAATTATCTAACATAAGCTCACGTTAACGACCACATTAAGTCACTAACTAAAACTACTTGACAACTAACTTGATAACTTGACCACTAATCCACTAACTGCATGATTTGCACGCAACATAAACAGATTAAAAAGAGGTTATAGATATCTCATAACTCTTCAAACTCAGCAAAGCATTACTCACCTGGATGCATGTTTAATATTTCTCTAGTTATTGTATAATATTTAGGGTATTTGGTTCATTTGCACGAAAGCAACATTTTCAGCATTAGGGTTCTTCCTTCAGAATATATTTTCAAGAACATGATTTATTTATATTTGTTCATGCTATTTACTTGTGATGTTTTTTTTTTTTCTCTGAAGGAAATTAAGTGTTTATATTTGTTCATGCTTTTTTCTTAGTGTCCCATAAAATTTATTATCCATATAATAATTGCTTTTGTTCTCTGAAAACAGTATGATCTTAATTTAATTGTATTTCATCACTTTATGAAGTCTTGTGTAGTTTATTGAATTTGATGGTCATGTGTAGAATATGCATCAATTTCATCTCATTTGCTTTCTAATGTTATATGATATATGTGGTTATTTCTTTGTCAAATTAAGTTTTATTTGAATGAGACATTAACCCCATACTGGATTGCTATTTGTTTGCTTATTCTATTTAATTAAGGAAAATTACAATGAAGCATTGTCCAAGAGAGTTCGATATACGGTAGACAAGAATTGCCTAGATGATCCACATGTCAAAGCAAATCTGCTATTTCAGGTCGTAGTTTCTTCAATCTTTTAGCATGATGAAAATGAATGTGGATTTCATTATTAGTTTCTCTTTCTTTTTCTGATAATAAAAAAAATCTCCAGTATCCCCTTTTTTATTAATTTATTCACTCTTTGTATGTGCTGTTTTGGATTTAGGCACATTTTTCCCGGTTGGAATTACCAATCAGTGACTATGTCACTGACTTGAAGTCAGTGTTGGATCAAAGTATACGCATCATCCAGGCCATGATAGATATATGTGCTAATAGCGGGTGGCTTGCCAGTTCAGTCATTTGCATGCATCTTCTGCAAATGATCATGCAGGTATTCTTCTCTACATTAGATTTTCTCTTTTTCTTTCTTTTTTTATAGGAAACAAAAACTTTATTCCAACAAAAAAGAAAAATAAACGAAACGTGAACCAGAAGTCCACCAAAACAACAAACAGACCCAAAAAACAAAAAACAAGAACAAAGAACTTAAACTGATAGTACACTCAATGAATAACTGACTTACAATCTAGCAAAATAAAAAATAAAGAAGAATCTTTAAATTTTTTGCTAGTAGAAGCCCATAGTGAAGCCAAGTAATAAGCTTTGTCCCAAAAAAAATTCTTTTCCTCTTCAGCATCTTTAAAAATTCTTTTGTTTCGCTCTTCCCAAATAACCTATAAGATGGCAAAAACTCCACAATACCAAAGAATGTTTGCTTTCTTTCCTTTACTAAACATTATAAAATCTTCCAACGAGAAGAAAACTAACAGTTCAGGAGCTGCCCTCTTCAACTCGACTAAAGAAAACAACTTATGCCAAAGTTTAGCCACCACTGGACAATGAAGGAAAAGATGATTCATATTTTCCTCAAATCTCTTACACATGACACACCAAGAGAGAAAAAGATAAGAACTAGGATATCTTTTCTTAAGGACATCACAAGTGTTTAATTTCCCATGAGAGATAAGTCAAACTAAGAACTTAACCTTATTCGGAATCTTTGACTTCCAAATAAAGTTAGAAAGATCGAACTTTGGAAGGAGATCATCATGAATCAACCAATCAAAAAAGACTTGTAGGAAAAAGAACTATTGGTATTCAACTTTCAAGCCCTCTTATCTTCCAATCCCATATTAAGAGAGACACAGTCAATTAAAGAAATAAGAGGAAAAAAATTCTCAATCTCCCTCTCGTTTAAGTTTCTTCGGAAATCGAAGGACCATCCTGAGAATTGAGAAGATAAAACCATTCTATTTAAAATAGAAGCACTTGGAGAAGAAACAAGCTTGTATAACTTTGGGAATTTCAAGCAAAAAGGCGTGGTTCAAAGAAATGATTATATACACACTCACATCTTGAACTTCCTTGAACATTTCCTTGTTTCCGAGTTTCAAAGTACCCCACAACCTAGATTAGCCATGAAACATGTATTAAGTAAAAATGGTAGGTAATCCCTATGGATTTTGAACCATTGACCACATAATTGGAAGCCCCACCCTTTGACCTTTTGGGGTACAAAGATATTATAGATCCAAAAAGATAGGTAAAAAGTTAAATGCTACTTCCACTATGTCATTTGTAAATGTGACTTAAGAGTCTAATTTTGTGATACAGATATACAGATTTTGCAACAAATTTAGCTCTGGACAGGATTGTATATCTTGCAATGCATGAATCCTTCTAAAGTAGTCTGTGGTCGTCAAAGTAATGATCTTGCCTTGACCAAGAAAAGTGTACATGTCACACTATAATTGTTTAGAGTTTAGGTTTAAGGGTCTTTTTAGGCAGCTTAGTATAAAAGGTTTTATACAGGTGTAGGTTTTCTTGAATAGTTTTTTCCTTGGAATATGATGCACTACATATAATGTGAAAAAATATAGACAGGTGAGAGAAAATTTGCCTGCAATGGTTTCTTTGAAGAAGCCCAAATTTGCCCCTAATTCCTGAAAGAGAAAATACTTGTCGCATTCTAGTTATGCCTTCTCTATATGCAAATGCTGCATTTATTGCTGCTATGGAATCTAATTTGTAGTAGGATTCTTCACTTTGGCTCATCATTTGACTAATAGAGAACCCTTCATTTTGCTTGATGTTTCATCTCTGATATGGTTTTATCTTTGCAGGGTTTATGGTTTGAGCAAGATTCTGCCTTGTGGATGCTGCCATGCATGAATGATGATCTTGTGGGTTCACTAAGAAAGAGAGGAATTTCCACAGTACAACAATTATTGGAAATTCCAAAGGGAACTCTGCAAACTGTAATTGGAAATTTCCCTGTTTCTAGATTATACCAGGTACGAATGGGCCTCTAGATATTGGTTTATCTTGGCTTGGCTTGAATTGCATCTATCTGCTCATGTTAGAAAGTTTTGTATCATTGTTTAAACTCTTTCCTACCTACGGAAGCTTTTGGCTCTAATGGTTATTGACATGGTATTGAAGCTAGTTTTCCCAGGTAGTCCAGGGTTCAAGTCCTCCTGCATGCATATGTTTGTGTGTATATTCCGTATTAAGTATTGATCTACATCTGTTTATGTCATTTTTTAAGCCCCCCCCTTCCCAATAGTCTAAACTTTTGAGTCTAGTGATTCTTAACAATTCATTCGAGGAAGGGGGAAAAGGAATTCGAGAAATAATTAGTTAAACACTTTTAGTTGTCTGCTGCTGAACACGAAACACATTACTTGTTAAAATATGGTTGGAGAGTCTCACAAGAGCCACTTTGCTGATGAGATGATGTTGGGAAGTAAAAGTGGAAAACTTTTGCTTAAAATTCAGTTGTTAATATGTGGTTTTGTTTACTTTTGCCTTCTAATATCATACTCAAAACTTCATAAACTAGCTTAGAGTTGGCATCATGTCTAGGTCCAAGATGGAACACTGTTGTTCTTGGTGCAGAATGCAGATTGAGGATGTGTCAAAGGAATAAGATATTCTGAAATTGAGTGTTTTTGCTTTAAAATGATATAATAATTGAAGGCACGCAACTGAGGTAGATGAGCCTATGTACAGAAAATTTAGACATCAGATACTGACTCAACTTCATGCGGAGATATTGTCAGAAAGGTCATGCTGTTGTACTTAGATGTGAAAATTAGACACATTGGCTTATGACCATTAGCTACTGAATTAAAATTGAGAGAAGTGAAAATAAAAAGGGAAAAGGAAGTAAAAAGGTGAATATATTGATTAATATTTTGAATTAACTTCTTAATTTTCATTGATATCTAGGAGATTAGTGTTTATGTTTATTGATCTATATACAAAATGGCTTGTGAAAAGGTGTGAAAAATTATGATTACTTGATAAAATATTATGATTTGAACCCAAAATCATGTTATATGAGTATAAAGGATATATCACTAAATCAATTTCATTTCCTTTATAAACATATAAATACTTTATATGGAAATATACTTTTAATTAAATAATATAAATAAGAAATTTTAAATATAAAATGTAAACAATCGATTTAAACACGTGTGAAGCATATACATCCAAACCCAATATCTTCTGACTAAATAATTCGATTTTCTTGCTTTAGAACCTGACCACAGCTTGGCACACAGTATGTAAATGGTTCTTATTTAAGCCAGTAAGTAGTAACCCGTGATCAATTGTCATAGTAGCCTATCCAGGAAAGCACTGTCAAATAAGATGCAAGATAGTTGTACTTAAATCATAGAAATCTATTGTAGTATATTTTTTTTGTTTTGTTTTCTTGGTGGTATGTGTGGTCTGATTATGTTAGTTCGGTTTTTGTTATATTATGTTTTGACAGGATCTGCAACATTTCCCCCGAATACAAGTGAAACTAAAACTTCAGAGAAGGGACACTGAAGGTGGAAAGTCTTCTAGATTAAATATTAGATTGGAGAAGAGCAATTCACGGAAGAACACGTCAAGGGCTTTTACGCCTCAGTTCCCTAAGGTAGAATAGTTACCTTATTTTATTTCAGTAATTCATAGCAGAGACTGACTGATGTTCTTTTGCAGATAAAAGATGAAGCCTGGTGGTTGATTCTCGGTAATACCTCCACCTCAGAACTCTATGCTCTGAAGAGGATTTCTTTCTCAGATCACATAAATACCCAGATGGAGCTACCATCAAGCACAACCACTCTCCAGGTCATAAAACCTTTACAGTCGTGTTCTTTTCTTCCCTTCTTTTTGCTTATTCTTTTCAAACAGTATGATAACACATACATAGCTAATGGCTTCAAGCAAAGCAACCGAGAATCATTTTAGCAAGTAAGACTGATAACTATGAATTCCAATGTGCCCCAAAAGAGTAGGTTGATTTAAAGTTGAATGACATCCATATCTACACCTGAAGATAATGGAAATAACAAGTATCCTTTAAGATTTTCTAAATTTATTCTAGATTCCGGGATGAGTAGGATTAGAGTATATGAACCTTTCGATGATCATGTCAGTGTCTTACTTGAGGGTTATCTGTCTTTCCGCTGTAGAGTATTTAGCAGTTGTTAGAGTAGGCTGCATCACATTTGGTTATCTATCCAGAGTATCATTCTGTTTGTGGCAGAGGATGTTGAATCATTCCGCCGTTATTTGTCATGCTGAGAAGTTGGATCTCTTTCTTATAATATAATTATTAAGTTATGTTTTGCAGGGGATGAAATTGATTGTAGTTTCTGATTGTTACCTTGGTTTTGAACAAGAGCATTCCATTGAAGAACTTGTTGAGTTCCAGTAACTGGAAGCAGTACAAAGACATTGACAAGGTTTTGATAAATCCTCTTCAAAGCAAACACCGAGCCAGCAGTCTCAACTTTGTGCTCCTACTTTAACGATAGGGAAATTGATTGGCATGTGGCGATCTCCTAACATAATCCAATGTATGGATATTGGAAGCTATGAATATTTCAAATGGACTTATTGATATGGTGAATATTTCAGTCAGAAAGTGAATTCATTATTGTTGAGACTTGGATGACTGCGTGTCACCTCTATGTGAAGTGTCAGATTAATGTTGCACCTCAAAAGTCAAATTGTAAATGCAAATGTCAATAATAATCATGTACCTTCTGCGTGTGTATTTTTCAGGCGTTGCTTGGCGCTTTTGTTTTGGGTATGCAACGCAAATTTAATGATTACTGCTTGAAAGTAAATGCTACAATCGTCAGTAGGAGTAAGATAAATTAAACTAATAATTTTTCCTATCATATTCTGTAGTTGAGAAGTCCAGCCGGACTACTTGTGACCTGTCAGTTTCGTGACAGTAGCGACTAATAAAGAATGGTAAGTTGATAATGTTTAGTAGAATTTTATTTGAACTCTAGAATATTAAAGATGCAAGTATGCATTATATTTTGAGTCTACCCTGAGAGGTGCTTCGAAATGTGCAATTGTGTCTTGAAAACACTCTCCTCTCATAAATCAAAGTTGTTATCTGGAGACTTTTTTTCCGTCATTCCAAGCCACCAGGCTGCCCATTCCAAGTTGGCAGATTCGGAGCTACATAAATGAGTATTAAGTGGAATTGCCTCCTATTTGGAGTGATTCAAAGCTCAAAAGTACACATTCTTTCTACTGAGCAAAAGGTGGTCACTTACTAAATTGAATTGTACAGCACTGTATTATTTCTCAATCTTGAATCTTTCAATTATTACATCTACATTTACAGCTATACTTTCAAATACATACGTGGAGAAAAAGAAATGAATAGGTATGGTCAATCACATTTACAGGGTATACAACTAAAGCCTATGTTCTCACACTTACTGTGCTAATCCCAATCAGCATCGAAGAATCCAGCATCTTTCATTTCAGAGTAGTATGCATTATCCAAAAGAAAATCTTCCTCCTGCAAACATCATATACAAGTTCATATAAACACACAAATAGAAACCCAGAAACTTACAATGTTCAGACGAGACATTTTGGGGAAATGATCACCTGGAAAAAACCTGCCAGGAAAGTTACAAACAGAAAGGGAAGATAAAGCGAATGATAGCATATGACTGTGAGATTGTACAACCTGCAAAAGAAAACATAACCTTTATATATGCACTACGTTAAATGCTATCTTTTCTTTGTAAATGAATATTGATCTTCTAGTACCAAATGCCAAAACCAGCTCCAATTCCAGCAAGCACACAACCAAACAATGCGGTCGCACTAACGACAAACATCACAATGACGTAGTGGTAAAATGCTGGTTTGGCTGCAAATTGTATAAGATAAAACTCAGTGTTAAAGTTTAAACCATTTCAGTTACAGTGATGATGATAACAGTCAAATAATGTACTCACTAGACAACTTCTCTTTCCATTTCGAGAAATGCACAAATAAAATGAAGCCATAAACTGCAGTGAGTAAAAGTTTGTGGATGATCCATAATCCCCATTTTATCCGATGAGTACTTTCCACATCAATGAATAGGGGGTACCCAAATCCGAAAATATATATCGCCTGATAATAAATCATTCAAGAAAAAGAAACGGCTGAAATTGTTACAAGATTGAAATTTAAAATGGTTAAATTGTAGCTAGAATATGAATATGTGAAAGACAAAGCACCAATATACGACATGAATTACTACTTTATTACTACCTTCAAGTGCCAGGAAAAACATCTGGTTCAATTAGCAGGAGAAATTCTTAACAGAAACTAAAGCATAGACACTAGAATCCCTTTAAAATATCATTTAGAAGAAGCAACAGGACAGAAACTGAGATTCATAATCGTGTGTATGTATCTATGTATTTGCACAATTGAATAACAGACAAGATCAATCAATTAACGATCCCCTCATTGCAAGTAATATTGTAATAATAATGGAACTAAATTAAAGTTGAAAGAAGTTGACAACCAACATATATGTGATAATAATTGTGATAATAACCACCTTTCAGAAAAGAAAATCTACACAAATTTATCCCAACAGCCAACAAGTTAAAAAATATTCTGCTCCAAATATACACCTAATCATTTGTACAAGAAATAAGTTCAAATTTTACTTTTATACAATGTTATATTTAAGGCTGTTGTATAGGTATAAAAATTGATCGTAACACTTAATTTATCAGCTTAAACATTGCTAGGATGTACAAAAGCAACAGCAAATGTGAGAAGCTGTAGCGAAAAAGGTAATTCATAAGTAATGTGCACAGGTATTGAATCTTAACATAAAATCAGGCACTGGTCACTTGCAAGAAGGTCAACAAATACGCATCTTTTATGAAAGGATTTCATGTTTGAGCATAAATATGCTTTTAAGTAGAGATAAAGGCCTTAGCAACAACAACACAGACATGATATTCTATAAGACATTTGTACAAGTCAACTTGTCATAATCTCAAGTTTTAAATACTATAGATAGACTTTTACCTATCAACTTAAACTTTTGGATCTGATAATAACTAAAATAATATCAGAACTTGAAGATTTTTGGTTCAAACCCTTTCTCATCTCTTTATCTGGAGACGTGTGAATATATCGTAACCTCAAGTTTTAAATACTATAAATACTATACTTGAATATTTTTTATCACTTTAAGCTTTCAGGGCATGTTAACATGTCATACCTCAAATTTTAAAAGACTATAGTGAGGTCTTTTCGTATCTCTTAAGTTTTTGGGTCATGCATTTTAAGAAGAAGACACACATACACATATGCAAGCTACTTGCAAGCATAAGCAATGATTACCTTAACAAGCATGTCTACACCAACAACTATCCCGGAGATTATAAAAGTACGTGCCAAAGTTTCCAACCCAGTGGCATAACTTTCCTGGAGCAAAAAAGCTACCAAGCTGATTTCCAGATACAGCATTCCAGATGATGTAAATAGTGACAACAGATCCCAAGCGACCTCCTTTCCAGGAGAGCATTGCCAAACCTGCGTATCAAAACAAATAAATGATCACTTTAACCATACACGGTAATTACAAAACAGATGTTGTGTACTAATAAAAAGGAGGAGGACCTGGAGAGAGCACCAAGCTAGATTGAGAGAACTAGCGAGCCAGAGGAGGGTATAATAGGAAATCATAATATAAGACCTCCCGTAGTAGAGCTTCTTCACGTTATTCTTTGCGTGAACCGCCAGGTAGAGCACGAATAGCGCCGCCGGCACCACCAGCAAGGACTCGTACAACGCGCCGTGGCATCCTCCTCCGCCGTTGGTATTGGCGGCGATCGGAGGGAGAGAAACGGAGGTTGCAGAGGCTGTGGTGGTGGTGTTGTTGAAGATTGCTTGCAGATTTTTTGACATGTTGATTCCAGAAACCCTAGAATGGACGGCTGTCATTGAATGAGAGCATGGTCGTGATCACGACGAAGACGACGCTGAGATATTTTGGTTGTGAGGAAGAGGAACTAACCCACAGCAATTTAGACCAAAACGACTTCGTTTTATAGTACTTCGCTCGGCATAAGAGTTATTTATTATTATTATTATTATTTTAACTTAAACGTATTTAATATAAAGATTAGACTATCTTACTGATCATCAAATACAATTATTAAATTGATTTTAATAACTACTATTCTAATCAATCCAATTATTGCAATCGATGCCCGCAGAGTTACCCAATGGGATAATTACACAAATGTTATGTGAACTTCTAAAATATTGCACTAAATTCTCTATCATTCATTGTTATGATCCGTTGCTAGTTGGTTAAAGGGTTAATAAGACTAAAATACCTCTTCTTTCAAGTATTAAATATACAAAATATCAATAACCATTATTTTATGTCAAAAATATACCCATAATTTAAATGTTAAAAAATTAAGAAAATATTAAATAATTAATTAAATATAATAAAAAAGATATTAAAAAATTAAAAGGTTAATACTCAACAAAATTTTAAAGGATGGTGTAGCTGAATTTGCTTAGATAAATTAATTTTATTTCATCAGTGTATTTAATATCTCAAAGTTTTTGTATTTAATATCTCAAAGAAAAAACTAAGTTACCCTTCATTTATTAATGTAAAGGTTGATCATCCATTAGTTAAATAATAGTAGGGGATGTAGCTGGAAAAACAAAAAAAAAAGGAGTCAACTAATGTATGTGTAATTATACCCTAAACTTACATATTTGTATAGTCAATGCTAATACGCCAAGTCTCATGTCAACTGAAACTTGGCAAAAGGGGTCTTTCCACGTTTGATGATTTGATGGGCAAATGTGCAACTCACGCCGACCACAAAGGAGAAAGGAGAGGTGCTCAACCACCATAGTAAAAGTAAATGTGCTTTTTCTTTACTTATTATTATGAGGAATGATAGACAATCTGAATAAATAATTTATTTTTAAAATTATGCAACAATATTTATATCTTACAAATGGTAAGTTTCAATATTGTAGAATTAGTTTGCATCGTATAATTGTCGCATAAAACTAAAACTAATATTACTTACCTGAGAAGGGTCATTTTTTTAATTGCATTTATTGCAACTTGATAAATATATTTACTACCGAGATGATAATCTGAGTTTTTTTTAGCACCTATTATAGATTTTGGATGACAATACCCTTATTTCTCTTCACAGAGACAAATTTTCTTCAATTGAAAAAAAAATGAGGATAAAGAGCATCTCATTATAGCTCTAGTGGCGTGCATCTCTTCATCTATTTTAGTAATGGAGTAAAATTTCATCACATTCATTTATCAACATATGTGAGAACTTTTATCCTTATAATGCAGGAATAGACATCTCATGTTTATTGTATAAAATTCTGAGTTGTGCATATAATACAAGTAGATGTTCTCATTATAGGGTCGACACTCGTCCCCTATATATTATGATTGATCTTGTTAAATCTCTACATATCATAACAAAATTTTAAAATTAATTTTCATAAAAAAAAAAACCATATTTGAAAAAAATAATAATAAATAAATCTTGGCTTTAGTTGAAACATAATTGCCAAGAATTACCTATGAAGTAGTTAAGCACTATCTAAGATTTAAGATGAAAACAAACTCCATTAAAGGTTAGAAGCATTCTTTAAATTCTCCTCACTCAATGCCTTTAACTAAACATGCGCATTTGAACTATTGGCAAGCTTAAAATAGACTATAGTCACGTTAGTATATTATATCACCATAGATAGGGTTATCAACACTGAAAAGGAATTGCAACATAGACATCCCACAAGGACCATACTGCCCATATTTATGCAAAATTCACCATCAAATTTACCTATCAGAAGAAGGGTATTAACATATGCTAGTCCTCTTAGTTGGATAGTTTTTTAAAAGCGGACCACTCGGATATAAACATAACTTATTCTGCACAAAACACACTTTGGTCCATATAGAGCAATATAAATAGATAAAACATCCGTTGATCCAGCAAACAAGGGATAGCTGAGATCCATAACTTTGTAAGGAGAGGACTTAAATTAAATTCTTTGATATGCTTCTGGGAATAGCCTGGGCCTAGGATGGACCACCAAGGGTTCAGCCCGTTGTAATGTCAGCCCATAAGCCTCCTCCATATTGAGCTTCTCAGGCCTGCGTCCATCAGGGAGCTCCCAATCGAATGCATGGATCAAAGTGGCCGTGAGAAGTTGGACCATACGAAGGCCCAAGCTCATTCCAGCACATATTCTACGTCCAGCACCAAATGGTATTACCTCAAAATCATTTCCTTTAACATCAACATTAGGTTTCTCTCCCCCAGGTAGGAACCTTTCAGGGCGGAACTCTAGTGGCTCAGCCCATTCATTCGGATCACGCGCAATGGCCCATACATTGACTAATAAGGTCGAGCCCTTCGGAATATGGTAACCGTTGATCTCGCAGCTCTCGGAAGCCATCCGGGGTAAAGAAAGTGGTGTGGAAGGGTGGAGCCGGAATGTTTCCTTTATAACGGCATGGAAATAGGTGAGATGGGGTAAGTCCGTATCCATGACCAGGCGGTTTGGGCCAACGACTGAGTCCAGCTCTTTTCGGGCTTGGGCCAGGATCTTGGGATGGCGGATAAGCTCTGCTATGGCCCATTCTACCGTGCTTGATGTAGTGTCAGTCCCAGCTGTGAACATGTTCTGCAACCAACCATTTATCACAAACGTAAGTTTGCTTTACTTCTCATCTTCCATTCAAAATTATATTCTTATTCAAACAATGTGACAATGATTGTACATATGCAGTTTTGTCAAACGTGTAGGAGTGGTGATATAACGTCTCAACTAGAATTTTAATTGAATGGAACATGTGCACGGTGCCTAGAATTAGAAGTTTCCTTAGAAAAGAGATATAATAACAGTATAGTAATTTTCTAATTAAGATTCCAGATTGATTTTGAAATTTTTTTTAGACGCGTAATACTAATATGGACTGAGTCTGAAAAAGAGGAGTGCTTAACAGAGAATTAAGTCAAAGAGTGTGTGTGTGTATATATACAAAAGGAAAAGGATACAAGAAAGAGATTATTATCCTCTTTAAAAAAGCAAGAGACTATTATAAAGTGTTACATGCATTAACAGTAGAAATTAGGACATACCGGAAGACAAAATGCCTGGCACATGTATCAGATATTTTTTCTTATAATTGAGTCAACTTTTATTGAATTGCGCAAAAGGAGTGAGTTGGTTGATAAATAATTGCAGCCCCTCCCATGACAAGTCATGTGTTTTCTGACACATCGGACACTTCACTTTTAAATAAAATGTTGAGATTTTTTTTTTTTTTATGTATATAAATTGTATTTCATTCAAATATGAAAAACTCTTAATTCTATTAGAGTTATTTATCTTGATCGTGGCACTATAAGAATTATTTATCTTAATCGTGACATTAGTGGGTATCTACGTGGTTTTGGTTGCCAATTATTGACGAGGACATAATTATGAGTAAGACAGCAACTACGGATATACTTAAAAATTATTTTTAATATTTAGTTTTGAAAGCAGTTCATATAAAAGTATTTTTTCTTGAGATAAGTTCATATGAAAGTATTGATGAAGACAAAACTATTTCTCCCATTATCACATATAGTATTATTTTAATAATATTATATATTAGCTATTTCAATTCGAGGTATTACAGTGTCAATAAACGTTCTCAATCTATCAAATCAGATTTGATGATCCATAATACATAAGTCTATTGCTTTTTCTTTAAAAAAAAAAAAAGGTCTATTGTTTTAGGTAGGAATTTACATGGACTTTAATGGTGTTTAATTCACGTGGCCCGCATATTTTTGCGGAAAAGACAGATTACACTATTCAAAGCATTACAACATCGTTTGACATAAGATCTGTAGAAATGAAATACAGAGCACTGACCGGATTGAGTCTTATTATTATTATTATTATATGTAAATTCATGCCATTCAAATGCATAATTTCTTCCATTTGACGGTAAAATAAATACTGACCGATTACAAGATTGAGCGACTCCATCAATATGTTGGAAACATATCTAAAAATGAGTGGTTTTAAAATTTTAGTTCCCATGTCAGTTTTATATATGGTGGGACTAATAATGAGTATTTTTAAAGTTTTAGTTTTATGTATACAGAGTATGTCTTAATTTTTAAATTATTATAATCATTAATGTTAGTCATTCATTATATATTCTCCTATTTAATTCAGATATAATAAATAATTGAGATTAATAATTCTAATAATTTAAAATTTAGAATATCTATTTATACAATTTAAAGTAAACATATTTTTATTTTTCAAAAATACAGTTAAATTTATTAGACAAAACAATCAATTTAAAGGTAACATATAAATATTAGACAATTTTAAGACATAAATTTCATTTATTTTTAAGGCCTTTTACATGTTGGGGAGTACATCTTAACAAAATTTATTTGTTAGCTTTACTTCTCTCTTCCGTTTTTTTGTTAATTAAAATATTATTTAAATTTTGACATTCCAATTTGCAAGTATCAAACTTAGGTGCGGCACTAGATTTTCTTCAAAAAGAAAAATAATAATAATAATAAGGAAAAGAGAGGGAAAGAGGAAGTACCAAAAGCAAGGCTTTGATTTCGGTCTCAGTGAGCTTCTCACCGTCAGCATCAGCATTATCCATCAAGGAAATCAAGGTGGTCAGCATATCGGCGTGCTTCTTCCCTCTTCCATCACGAAGGCTGACTTTATGCTCCTCCAATATCTCACTCAAGAAGTCGTCAAATCTTTTGTGAAGCTTCTTCATCTTAGCCGCCACTCCCTGTAAGTCAAGGCACTCCAGAGCTGGAATGAAGTCTCCCACGTTGAAAACTCCCGCCAGAACCATCACCTCCACCACCATCGATTTGAACTCGTCAGCCTTTGGGTCACCCCCACCGCTGCCGTCTCCGAACACTCTCCGCCCCAGCATCACCCTTCCTAGTGCGTTCACTGCACATACGTTCAGTAATTGCCCTAAGTTCACTGCACTGGACCCTGCATTCGCTAAGGCGCGCGTGAGAATCGCTATTTCCTCCTGCATGTGTATGTTCGTTCATATTCAATTACACTGAACCTATAATCACGTTCAAGATCTTGATTTTGTAACGCTAAACAACATGCCTCTGTTTTTCTTTTTTATTAGTTGATACCATTTTGGGTCACTCTAGTTGTACAAGTTAATTAACTAATCTCAGACTTAGGGAGAAATCTCCCAGACATCAAATGAAAACTGTCTATATCTTTGAGAATATTAACATAAATGATGAGACTAAAATGACTCTGCTAGAAGTAGGAGATGGAGGTGATTAAACCGTTGTACTAAACTCACTTGACTAACATGTCTATGATAATATGTGCAAAAATTAAGAGAATATATGATTTTTCTTGATTCAAAACACGTAATTTGATTACGAATTCGAATAACGTAATAGTTAATTAAAAAAAAAGGTACGTAGACAAGTTGTAGGATGGAGAAGAGGAAGAAGCAAAAGGACCTGGCGAACGTGTCTATAATCATCCAAGACCTTGGCGGAGAAGAGATGGACGGAGCTGATCTTCCTAAGCTGGCGCCACCTGGGACCGTAGGGTCGAAAGACGAGGTCCTGATAATTATAAGCAATATATTTGGCTCCGGAATTGGGAGGTCGGCTAGAGAAATTAGCGTCATGGACTTTCAAGAACTGAGCGGCGACGGAGGCAGAGGCAGCCACGATGACGTCGACGAATCCCAAGCGGAGGTGCATCAGAGGGCCGTGCTTACGAGCTAGAGCTGCCAAGGAGTGGTGAGGGACAGCGCCCATGTGGGGTAGGTTGCCGATGATTGGCCATGGCGTTGGGCCTGGAGGAAGAGGGCGGGACCGACGATTAAGGAGAGAGCGTAGATTGAATAAGAAAACTACAAAGATAGCAAAGGCTGTGGGGTACAGTAGCAGAGCAGACATGTTTTGATTGAAAAGTAGTTTTAGTTACAAGGATGGATGAAGAAGGGAAGGTACCTAGTAGAGTTGAGAGGAGTTGAGTGGAGGATAGTATATATATAAAAGGGAGGAGAGGTGCTTAGGTGAGAAAGTGGTAAGTGAAAACATGGGGGTTTGAGTTTGACTGAGTGGAGCCTAGTACAGGTGACTAAGTGGTAAGTGAGAACATGGGGTTCTGAGTTTGGCTGTTTGGTAAACGCGACGGAGTCGGTAGGTAGCACGTTGTTTGAAAGTTCAATTATGCCCAGGTGACCGGTGCGGTGAGAATTGATCGTCCCTTTACCCCAAAAGTTAATCCACTGTGTATAAATCTTCTCCTCACATTTACGCCGATCTACACTTTCCAGTTTTTTCTAATTTATTGGTCAGATAAAATTATTTATTAATAATAATTTTTAAATTAATTATAAAAATAATTATTAAAAAATATCTAAAAATTATTATTGATGAATAATTTTATTCAATCTTAAAATAACTAAACATGTAAATTCCGTAACATATTTTTAGAAAAAAAATTTCTTAACCATTAATTACATGTATATAGATGAATAAAAAATCAGCATATCCTAATTCCCGTTTAAATCGACAAAGTTGTGATTAATTAATGTATACAAGCTTTGTTTCTTTTTATTTGGATTTTAACTTTTTCAAATATTGTGATAAGAATTTCCGTAAACTAATGCGGGTTAAAAATGGTTAGCCGAGATTTAATTTAGAAAATTAATTTAACTTAAGATTTTTATTTAATAAGTTTCATTAGGATTTGACTTCCTAAGTTAATTAGGATATATTTTTTATCATTTCCTATTTTATTTCTTTTTATTAATTTAGAATTATTTTCTTTTAGGATTTAATATTCTTTCGTTTTAAGACTTGATGTTTTTTCATTTTAGAATTTAATATTATTCCCTTTCGGGAATTGATATTATTTCATTTCAAATTTAGATTTTATTTTCTTTTAGATTTACTTTGAATTAGTTGACATTGGTTGCTTAATTGATTGATACTATTTCTTTTTTAGTTATTTTTTCTTTTTAGGAAATATTATTTATCATGAATTTGTAAAGCTAAAAATAGCCATAAGACTTGAGAGTTTATATATGTTTTTGGCTTTGAAGAATTAGTAAAATTCTTGTTTCTTAATGAGATAAATATCTTGTATTTCAACTTTTCTAAGTAACAATATTAGAATCGTTTGGACTAGAATTCAAACTAGAATCGTTTAGGTTAGAATTTAAGTCAATTTGATGATTTGATTATAGATCATTTCAGCTTTTCGAGAATTCATCATGGCATATGTTCGGACTAGGGTTAAGTAAATTTTATTATTTAATTCTAAAGAATCAATTTATTCAATTCTATGGGTCGATTAATTCAAAATTTATCTTATTTGTGGCTTGTTATTGGGTGCAAATAGATTTGTTATTGGATCTAAAGTTATGTTCTCAACATATTGATATTAATTTTCACACTATTAATTGAATTTTGTTCACTTTAGTGTACAAAAAGAGTATTTTCATCATTTTATCAATTTTAGTTATATCGTTCATTTCTAAGATTGGTGGTAAAGACCCAATTAAAAAGATTAAAAAAATATTTTTAAAAAAAGGGATAAGTAGATCCACATTTTATCTCCAAGATGAATGGTTTTATTTCCATAATTTTTGGTAATTGGCTTTTTATGTGCACTACAACAAATTATAGATATGAAAAAATGTGTAATAACTTGTCCCGAGAATATTACTGTATATGTGTACGAGAAGATAGAATGTATGAATATACCCTTGGTGAAATAATAAAAATGATGTTTATTAAGTATTTTAAAATGAAAAATTTAGTGTTTGAAAATTTTGAAAATAATTGAAATAAATTAAAATTAAAAGAAATTGAGGGACTTAAGAGAAAATTTTCAGATATTTTGAGAGAATTCTCTAGAAGCTTGGTAAAGCCGTAATTTTAAGAAAGTTCAAGGGTGAAGAACGAGCTTGACCCACGTCTATAAATAGGTGTGAGTGATGTATCGGTGGGAGAGAGAAAGATTGAGTGAAGAGAAGAGAGGAAGAGAGAGAAAGAGGGAGAGTGAATGAGCGAGCTTGGCAAAAGAATGAGGAGTCTGTTGCTATCGTTGGCCAAGGCCAGATCTCTGTCGTTCTGAAGAGGGGACTGAGCTTAAGAAAGGAGAATGATAGATCTGATAAGAGTAAGGTTTCATGAGTTTATTTTAGGAAATCTGTTGAGCAGTTCATATACTGCATTTGTTATTAGTGAACCTCTGCGCGTAGTTCTGGATGTTAGAGCAACTCTCGGGCTGGTGAGTAAATGAAGCGACAAGCAAGCTGGAGATCAAGGCTGAAAGTTGAAGAAAACTGGTAAGTGATGTAGCTAGGGACAAATTAAATTGTGTTGATTATTGAGGTAGAATGATTTAGTTGGATCATGAGACCTATGAGGTCGCGATCTAAATTGAGTGGGAGCTGATGACGAGTTGTGGATTAGGTGTCTGTTGGGCTAGAGGTAGAGATGTGTAAATGTTGGTGTTGTGTAGCTGAATTTATGTTAGAGGAATTATGATGTCAGATTGGTGTTTATATTTGTGTAGGCGAGCTGGGCGGAAGCTCATGAGATGCAAGCTGGGTAAAAACTGATAGCCCCTTCAACGCTAATCAAGCTGGCTTAGAGCGCGAGCTCACAAGGAGTAAGCTAAGTAAAGTTCCAGCTCATCTTACTGCCTGTCCGAATGGGACTAAGGTAGAAGCTCATTAGAACGAGCTACTAGAGTGAAAAGCTGTTATGTGTGAGCTAAGCAAAAGAATATCAGCTCATTGAAGAGGAGTGAGTAGAGCTAGCTCATGGAAAGGGGAAGTACCCTCAATCCAAGCTGAGCTCTGTAAAGAATGAGCTCGTTTAAGTTGAGCTGAGAGAATGAGCTAGCGTAGGGCGAGCTGAGGGTAAGTTAAGTGAAGTTGAGGAGCTCGCATGGGTGAGCTGTCAGTGAGTTAGAGTTCATAGCTAAAGCTAAATATTAAAGCTGAGGGACTTACGAGCTCGAGTGAAGATATTAAGACTTTTTTTTAAATGACTTATGAGCTAAAATTTAAGGTCTCTTTTGTGACGAAATGTAGACGGAGCAGCAAGCTAGAGGAGGAAATAGTTGAAGGTAGAAGTAAAGTAATTTGAGAAGCAAGTTGTGCAGCATGTACAGGTGCAGGAGACTCAAGTACCAAAGCACCACATGCGGAATAGGTGGGTCCCAACTGATGACGCATTTTAGCATTCTTGTGTTAAGTTTGTAATTCAGATTCGGCTAATGTAATTTGCATATATTTAGACTTATGTACAAATATTATGACACTTTTATTAAAGCATTTATGTTTTAGACCCTGATATTTATGATTTATGATAATATTTTAAAATACATGTTTAGAAAATTATTAAAGATTTCGAGTTTGCTCCACGATATCTTTTTGGATCTTATTAGTTGGGCTTCAACTGGGTCTTATGGGGTGTCCGGTAGGATCACTGGATTCATTAGTAGGAAATCCGGGTCGAGTCCTGTCAAAATGCATTAAATATGCCAAAAGCCAGTTGATATAGTGACACCAATAACATCTTGTCCAGTGTAAAAGGTTAGAGTTCAAGGTGTAATGCCCACAAGAAAGAGGAAAAATGCAAGTAATTTTCTTACTAAATATGGGTAGACCTCTTCCAATTTTTGGGAACAACATTTTAAACCACACGATAGAATCCTATCACAAACTTGATCTCAACAATTGTCTGATATAATGTCAGAAGGTAAAAAAAATGCATTAAATGTTGTCAATAGTCTTTCATAGCTTTTACCAAAACATCATGTCGGCCTATATTATTAAAAGCTAGTGACCTTCAATGGAGTCTGGTTTCTATCCCCAAGAAGACCAATTCTATTATCTATTACATAAAGACTAGTTCTGATCTCTTTGCGATAGAAGTTGTTAGGCCTCTTTTGCCTATTTGAGGTTGTTCCATATTAGTTTACTATTTAGGGGGTTTTTCATA
Source organism: Dimocarpus longan (assembly GCA_022984855.1). NCBI lineage: Eukaryota > Viridiplantae > Streptophyta > Magnoliopsida > Sapindales > Sapindaceae > Dimocarpus > Dimocarpus longan. The sequence goes on from CM041024.1 coordinate 20,307,264, forward strand.
ATATCTCGAAATATTATTATTATTATTATTATTATATATGAAAATTTTTCAACGAGGACTTTTTATAAGGTACACGTTAAGCATTTTTGTTGAAATCTAATTTATTTCATTGAATTTTGATGTGATTCTTTGCATGAATGATAAAAGGAATGAAAATAGCCTTACAAAAAAATTCGAGAATTTTTCAAGTTTACCAACTATTTTTTAAACTTTTGATATATAGAATATTTTTTAAAAATAGGAAAATATAAGAAAAATAATAATTTAAGAATTCGAACATTTTTCAAATCCGCATTTTTACTTTCTTACATTACATACAAAAAATATCATCAAAATATTTAAAATTTTATGAAATTTCATCAAAAATTCTCATTGTATTACGGTAAGAGATTTATATATGCGTAGGAGCATATACACAAACACACACATATATATATAGTCTTCCTCCCATAAAGACCAACTAATAATATAATATCAATTCTAAGATATTGGATTGTTGATTATATTCAAATAATTAATGCTATGTAATACTTATGAAAAAATCAATATATCCAAGACTCACAATTTTGGACAAAAAAAAATTATATATATATAAAATAATTTGACAACAGCAGTTGGTGGTATGTTTGAGTCTGTTAAAATTAAAAACTACATATATAATTTAAAAATTTAATTTTCATAACATCCTATCATTTGCTTCTACAATAGAATGAGAAAACTCTCCTTATATGCTGGGTACATATGAACCATAGGACTCATAAAGTTCTATCATTAGTGGAAAGATAAATTGCATCAATTATTTGAATTATGAATGAATATATAACAATTTTATTAATTAAAAAAAATGGTAGAACGAAGTTTCTTAAGTAAGCTTAAAGAATTTTGACTTGGAACTTCCGAATGCTTAAAGAAGAAACAAAAAGGAACCTAATGCTATTGCTATCAGTTTAGTATTTTATTTTCTTATTATAGTACAACGTTTATAATTATCCGAGGCCATTCCCCTCCTTCGAATTCAATGTGATGTCGCAGCAAGTGAGGCTGGCTGCGTGGTTTAGCCTCCGCCACCGATGTGTCAGATCATGGGTTCGATCCATAATTTTAGTATTTGTAAGTAGTTTTTTAATTTTATATGTATAGTTTTATCTTCTTTTTTAGAATAAAAGTTCAAGTTATATTTTAATACATTGATTTTGATAGTATTCTGATTTGGTATCTGTATATTAAAAAAGACAATAAAAAAACTTTGCAGTGTGATGTTTACTAGACATAATCCCAAGCAAGGTCCACTGATGTTCACGATGAATTCACATTAGCTTCTCTAAATCCGATGATTTTGTTCATCATAATCTCCAACAGCGTTTGGGGTAAAATGCCAAAAAAAAAAAATCTACAGTAGCATTTATAACGAAAACGACACAACATCAACTCCTTTAAAGCAACTAATTTTTATGACAATTTAATGTACCATTTAATATCATGTCACCGGATTGCACTTATTAAGGGTTCAAATAACCTAAAACTACCTAAAACAACAGAAAAATATATAAAAATTCTTGACTTATAGCTTAATATAAGTCACTTAATGATATTTAAAATATTTTATTTTAAGTCTATCCTTCCCAAATAATATATTTTTAAATTTATAATAATTTTATATTATACAAGCTTTCTTTATTTTTTCCCTTCAATTACTTGTGAAAACAAATCATTTAAAAGAAAAACCCTAAACATATATCGTCCTAAAATTTTTTAAAACTGAACTATTATATTTTAATTTACGATTTAAATATTTTTTTAGTTGTTTTAAAATTCTATTTATAAGTCATTTATTTTTATTTAAATATATAAATATAATTAATTCTATTATGTTTTTTTAATAATATTTTAATTATGAATAATAAGCACATAAAAGTGTTTTAAATTTTATTAAATTATTTGGTTTTAGTTGTTTGTATCATATTAAATAAAGTTTAACAATAGTTAATAACAAAAAAGAGATAAATATCAAATTCCTAATTTTAAGATAATTTTAACTAAAAAAAAAAAAAAGTTACAATAGATTATGAGGTGAGAAAAAAAAAACATAATATTTAATAATTTTCAGCACTGTTTAGTTTTCAAACAAAAAAATAAACTATCCCTTAGTGTTAGCATTAGAAATATTGATATCAAAATTTGTAGATGTTAAGGATATAATATTTCAAATGAAAAACTGGGAAATAGAGATGATCAACGAAGGAAAAAATTAAAATAATTTGTCTATCGCGTGCACACGCACACACAAATGTGTGTATGCGGCGCCTGCATGCGTGTGTGCACATGTGCATATGAGTCACGCAAAAGGAAGATTTGATGAACCATTCGAGTAGTCCAGGTGATCGTTTGAACAGCAAACATAGCGATGATGATTGCTGGGATCACCTTTCTCAACAATTTAATAGGAGTGATCTGCCATTAGTCGTTGCTCCTTACCACTAGAGCGGTAAGGTTAGCAGTCATTTCGCTGCCTCTATCTAATCTTGCGCGGGTCTTTACGGTTTTGCCCATAACCGTCTCATTTGACTTGCGATGTTTTCTCATGCTTCGTTAATGTCTAGAGCTGTATGTTTCATGAAAAAAGCCATCTTCAAAAAATATTTGACAATGATGAAATGTCCTTCAATCGTGACTCTAGAAATTGAACTTCAAAGTATGTAAACATGTTTCGAAGACATGAATGCATTCCTATAGATCCAAAATTAAATGTATGAACATGAATGCAAGTCAAACCTTGAGCGATCATCGACTACTACAAGCATGCATCTTCGAGCCTTGTTAACCATGTTGAATCACATTGTCTTAGCTCCTTGAACTTTAAGCTTTATCATATATTTCAACATCTAATCCCAAAACCTATAAATAAATTAATGCACATAAAAAATATTTTGACATGAAATAAACTAATTACAACTCTCTCTCTCTCTTTTTAAATAATTGACCTCCACCGTCCTTCAAGACTAATGGGTGGTGAAGATTTATATATTTATTTTTTAGAATTCTTAAAAATTTTTATTTTAATTTAGTTTTCCAATTTTTTTAAGGTTTTATTCTTTGATTTTCACTATTCATCCTTAAGATGGACGGTAGAGATATGTATTCTTTTATTTTTATTCACCTTATAAAATATTATTTTTATGTGCAAGGGTATTTTGATCATTATGATTGAAAATCTTGATCAAATGTTAGCTTAACTAACTTTGACTAATGGAAGAGGAATAAACCGTAATGAAAAGATGAAGGTTAATCTGTTTGCAAAACAGCAAACCTCATGTAGGTAATGTGCAGTTCCTTCTATAATTGAAATAATATTTGGCTATCCAAATTATTTGTCCAAAATTATACCTAAATGCAGTGCTGAACTCAGCAATTTTTTTTGGGGGGGGGGGGCAGGGGGCTGTGGCGGACATGAACAAAGTACTAAAAATGTCAAAAATTAATATCATACTTGATATATAATGTTTTTATATAAAACAAAATTCAATAATATAATATATTGAAACAAAATAAATAGTCTTATACTTAACAACCTAACAATATCATTAAAATAAAAAAGTTGAAAAATATAAATTTAGTAGGTTAATTTAGTAAGTGACAATATGCTAAGTAAAGATGAAGAACAAAAAAGAAAAATATGTTGTTCGGCAAAATTGTAAATTGTTAATGGAGTTTGTGTGGCGCACTAAAAGTAGAAATAAATAATAGTTATATATGAGAGAACATATACCCAACTAAAAAGAAAAATTTGTAGGAAGGAAAGTATTAATTTCCAGGAGTAGGAAAAGTACTTTTGGTTTTAATAGATAAATTGGATGCTAGAATTTCTAATTGTAATTAACAAATTTAGAATATAGAACTTATAATTCTAATTAAATGGAAAATTTAGAACTTATGATATTAAATATATTGAGAATTTAAAATTTTTAGTTTTAATTTTCAGTGGCATGATTGAAGGAGCCTGATTCAATCTAAGGTTACATTTCAACAATATTCATATTAAACTACTTACGTTTAATGTTAAAATTTTACGGACATAATGTTAACAATACACAATAATAATAATAGACTGTTGAAAAAAAAAAAATTCAAGTGTAAAGAAAAGAAGACAAGTAACATGTTATATGTTTAAAAAAACAAAAAAGAATGTGTCTTTTGAAGATAATTCACCTTTTGAAAAGAGACATATCTGTTAAATAGAAATATATATTTAAAATTAAATTATGTGTCTTTTTAAAACAATACATCTTTTGATAAAATATATATCGAAAAGAAAAACAATACACTTTTTTGAAAAAGATATGTTGAAAATGTGTCGATGTATCCATGAATACAATACACTTTTTTGACATATCTGTTAAATAGAAATATATATTTAAAATTAAAGTATGTGTCTTTTTAAAACAATACATCTTTTGATAAAATATATATCAAAAAGAAAAATAATACACTTTTTTGAAAAAGATATGTTGAAAATGTGTCAATGTATCCATGAATACTGGAAAAAAAATAAAAAAAGATAGAAATATTAATTTTTCCTTCTTTTTTTTGCCTGAGTTGTTTACTGGAATAACGTGTTCAAATTCCTTAAAAGATTTTCATTGTTGTTTTAGTACAAATTCTCTCTAAGACTTGACATATCCTGGAAACTATTTATAAGATTAATTTCCCTTAAAACAACTCTATCAGAGGAGGGACAAATATCGGTTTAAGGGAAGCGCACTTTTTTTTTTTTTTTTGGCTTGTTTCAAGTCTCAATTCCTATAAATTATTTCAACATGTACAACTTTGCATAGATAGTTTATGATTTTATGTTCAGCCACGACACTCTTGTGTCTAAACCAAATTCTTGACGGGACCGTAACACATTCCAACCAAAAATAAAATTAAAAAAAAAAAAAAAACAAATACAAAAATCAAATGTCAACGACCTCTCTCTTTCTTCTTAATTATTGGCTTCTTATATTTGTACCTGTTTTACTGTACAGAAAAGAACACTCTAGGCACACGACTCGACACCTAGCCTTTGTCTTTCTACATTGGTGCTAATTCAAGAGTCAGGTCCCATGTCTCATGAATAGAAGAAATCAAGAATTAAGAAGAGGGATAGCAATTAGCAAACGGCTCTTGAGTAGCAAAAATAGGTGTAAGAAAAATAGTAAAAAAATTGAAGTTAATTATGTTATAATTAAAAACAATAAAAAATGGATGTTAATTATGTTACAATTAGATTTTTTTTCCACAAATTAAGTGGAGGCAAATGACTCATGATGGTTCGGTTTCTACCTAAGTGATCTGATATGAGTTGTAATTGTAGATCATGTATCATATTATCTTCGATAATTATAAGGTGGGGTAAAAAATAATGTATTACAACTCATGTATCATATTATTTTGAACAGTTAATTTTAGATAAATGATTTAAACAATCTAGTATTGCTCATATATTCGTCTAAAAAGAAAGGTTGCAATTATTCGTGTTCATCTCTATGAGTATATCATAAATATTTCATTAAAAAAATTTAATTTTAACCGAAATAAAAAAGATAATTTGTTTTTAGCCTCAAACAAAGCTATATATTTACCTCCAAATGAATTCAATCGTGTTTAATTCTTTTTAGTTTTCGTAATATCTCATTTATAATATTAATGTGAAATATTTCATCTATATGAAATATTTTAGCTTAGAAACATCACTTGCAAATTTTTTAATAAGAACAAACATTTTATGTAGGTAAAACTTTACCCGTGATTTGTTTTGCGGGTCGAAAAAAGGACTAAATTTTATAAAATCTTGTTTCAGGTTAAAATTATTTTTTCTTTGGTCAAAAATAATGTTTAATTTTTATGAGATATATATAATATATAGATCCATATATTTTACAATTTTCATAATTTGAATTGATTGAAACGTGAGAGTCATTTTCAATTGATTTATGAAATGCCACTTAACCACTCAAGTCGTGGATGCTTCAATAAGGAACAAAAAAGAGACCTGATTGCTACTAACCTACCAGTCTAATTATTTTAGTAACTACGACATATAGTGAACGAGGAAGACTTCACTTTGCGTCACGTGCACTCCTTTGAAATACAATGCTTATCATTATTATTATTATTTTGGTTACTAGGACTGAGTATGCTATCAAGATCAACTGTGATATTGTGGCGTTGACTGAAGCTTTTCTTATAGTAGAAAGTGGAAGAGGATTACCCATACAAAATGGATAAATTACCCATACTTAGCTGAAATTTTTATGAGTTGAACTCGTATCCTTAAAAAGAAGTAGGATGACCAAAACCACCCTCTCTTTTTTCTTTAGTTACCTAAATGCTGATGGGTTTGTTGGTTGGAGGCTTCGAGCAAACATTCAAACTCGTGGGTTTATTGGTTACCCAAATTTTGTAAGTAGTCAGGGTATCTACTTTTAAAACTAATCATTGGTACTTTTAAAACCAATCAGTGGTACTCTCTAATTTATGAAAAATCTAAATACCACATCATATATAATTATTAATAAATAGATAAATTTAACTAATTAAAAATAAAAGATTTAATTAGTTAATTAAGGGTTTTCTCAATTAAGGAAGCTCTCAATCTTCTCCAAAGGAGGATCTCCTCTGCAATGGAGTTTCATCATTTGTATGTTTTCATTAATTAAATTGATTTTAAAAATTATTTATGAAAAGGGAATATTTTAATTTAGTCTCCAACGTTTAATAAAATATTATTTTTTTTCGCTTATACATTTCAAATAGTTGTCATCCTAAACGTTTTAGAGATTCATCAATTTAATTCTTCTGTTAGTCAAAGTTAGTCAATATTAACGGAGAGGGTTTATTTGATCATTTTAGTGATATATCGACATATATATCCACACATGCATGTAAAACTAATATTATTTTAAGTTAAAAATATTAAAATAATAAACATAGTAAAATAATAAATAAAAAACAATAGAAGGAAAAAAAAAATCAATAAAAGTAGTTTGAAAATATAAGAAGAAAAATTAAGGCAAAAAAAAAAACTTTAAAATTTGAAGATCTGGGTTGAATTCAGATTGAAAAAAAAACGAAAAATGGAAACTCAGAGCTTAAAGCTAAAAACCTAATTCCATATACCAACCTTCTCTTCTACAAACACTATTGCTACCCAATAGATGCGCACAGGACCCTTTGTCTTATCATATATGATATCCCTACCAAAACTCAATTCATCAAACCCAACACAAAACCCACCAAAACCTACCACCAAACATCAAACCAAACCAACTCCACCAATCTGAGCTCCAATTGCAAGATGACCATGGATGACCTCATCGCCAAACAAATGCACATCACGAGCCAGGAGACTCCAAGCCTCGACTTTGACTCTTTCGATCGTGGCTGCACCTACGCCTTCCAGCACTACATCAATTGAGACTTGCCATGACAACTCCATGTACAGCACGGTCTCATCCTCCTCTTGGTCTCATTCTTGTCTGCGGTGACAATGTCATTTCCATGGCGGTCGAGATTTGGGTTCAACTAATTTTTTTCATCTAGGACAAAATTGATGAATTTCTGAAATGTTAGGGATAATGGACATTCAAAATGTATAAGTAAAAAAGTAATATTTCAATAAATATTAGGGATTACATTAAAATTTTCTCTTATGAAAATTTAATTACTCTCTGTGTGTGTGTGTTTTTTATTTTTTATTTTTTCATGATTGGGATTAACTCAAGATACAAGCGAGACCAGCAGCGATAGATATTGAGGCACAACTAGGAAAACAACTCCCCAAAACGGGAGGGATCAACCCACAAAGAGTGAGAAGACAACCCATAAACAGTAGGAGAGAAATGCTCACAAATAAAACATGAGGCAAGGTGAGATAGAATCCCCAAAGTGGGGGGGTTTGTGTAGTTAAGCCTACCACTAGGTCACAAACGCTTTCTCAATTTAATTACTTAGCGATGTGGTAGAGTTTCAATTTCTTTATATATATTTTTTTATTTTGTAACTAATACATTTTGCTTACTACTATTTATTACAGATGTGGCAAGAGCAATTTGGATCTTTTATAAGTCAGAGAGGGTCCATGGTTAGTTTTAACGGTTTATAACTTCAAGCGTTGTTTATGTTAATTTAGAGCATTGATTACAATTTTGCTAAAAGTAATAAAGTCAATGTGATTTTGTAATTAGCCCTTTTCTTTTTCATCGAAATATTAGATTCAAGGTCTTTTTGTAATTAAGTCAAGGTGTCTGCAATTTTGCTCAAAGTAATGAAGGCTCAAAGTACTTCCCAAACTTCCATGCCTAAACAATGTAGTGTTTCATTTCCCAAGTTGAATAATACAGCTCCTCATGTAAATGGTTTGTCTAGTTTTTGCAATACATGTATCCATGATGATCCTACAATGCTTCTGTGGCATTTGTGGCTGGGTGATCCCTCCTCTTCAGTTGTAAAAACTGTGTTGAATGAACGTAAATTGTTTAGTTCTGCTACTTCTACTTTTTTGGAAATTATTGGCAGGTTAGTACGTCCCATGTTCAACCCTTTAGAGAGTATTTGCACCGTCTATACGGACCCTTTAGAATTGATTACAGCAGACATCTGGAGTCCTGCATCAGTCACCTCGGTGAATGATTTCAAGTACTACAATAGTTTTCTAGTTGCTCATACCATGTACACATGGAATTTTTTTGTTAAAAACAAAAGCTGAAGTACCTAGAGTGTTTCAACAGTTCAAAACTCAGGTTGAGTTACACTTTCAGTACAAGATAAAACTCTACTTGACAACGCAAAAGAATTCTTCGCTTTGACTGACGGGACTCGTCTTAACTCTCTCTTAAATTCAAGAGCATCTCGTGAAAATTATAATATTTCTAATTAAAATCTAGATATTCTGAAAAGCATTTTGAAAAATCAACGTAAATCTCATGGTCATCTCATAAAATTTAATTTAAACAAATTGAAAATTTATATGTTTCACATGTTGGAATATTCATAAAATACTTGAAAAAGATATTTCATGTGTGAAACTATTCTTGAAATACATTTATGTAGGGGTGGCAATATGGGTTCCGACACGACGGGTCGACACGAATTCGTTAAAAATAAATGGGTATGGGTTGGAGTTAAACGAATTCGTGTCGTAATCGTGTCGACCCGTTTAACCCGTTTATTAAATGAATTGAATCGGGTTTGGTTAAACGAATCGCGGGTTGACACGATTAACATTGGGGTCAAAATATAATTTTATATATTATAGGGGTTATAATGTAATTATGTATTTATATATAAACATACTCAGCAAATCCCTAGCAAACCTAATCTGCCGCAGCCCCAATCTCACTTCACCTCACCTTGCACGAGTAACACTGCAGGCTGCAGCCCCTTCTTTTTGCAGCCACTCGACCAGACGCCGCGACCCACTACTCGTGCAGCACCGCCGAGATCCACCAGCAGCACCGAGCAGCACGACAGGCGAGCAGCACCGCCGAGACTCCACGAGCAGCACCGCGCAGCACAACAGACGAGCAGCGCGACAGACGACAGACGAGCAGCCACGACAGAAGACAGACGAACCAGGCGCCACGAGCAGCACCGAGCAGCACGACAGACGAGCAGCCACTCGACCAGACGCCGCGACCCACGACTCTTGCAGCACCGCCGAGATCCACCAGCAGCACCGAGCAGCACGACAGACGAGCAGCCACGAGCAGCTCGACAGACGACAGACGAGCAGCCACGACAGACGAACCAGGCACCACGAGCAGCGCGACAGACTGACCAGTTGACCACCGGACGAGTAGCACCGCAGACTGGAGAGTTGACCACCGACGACCAGCATCTGCCTCTTGGTAGCCGTCCGGTCACCGCTTCAGCTTGACCAGCTTCGGTAAACTATTGACCAGCTTCAGCCTTTCATTTATGTATTTTCATTTATGGATTTGTTACATACTTACATGTAGTATGACCAGTATTTGTATTTATGTCTAAGTTAGACAGTCTAACTCATCGTTTCTTTGGTTTGGCATGAATGGTGATCTGCCAGCTACATTCAGTTTCACCATAAAATTATGTTGCGATGTTTTGTTTTAGATTATTTAATTATTTTGCTTTAGATTATTCACCATAACATTCAGTTACACGGTTACACACTTATACAGTTACACATTTATACCATAAAATTATTAGTGTTGTTTTGATTTAGATTATTTAATTAATTTGCATGTCCTCCATATTATTTTACCATGTAGCCTTATACAGTATAGAAAATAATAAATTGAAATGATTTCAAAATAAAGGTGGAATAGATATATGTTATGAATATTTAAATCAATAGTAATTTGTATATGCAATGTGTTAAAGTGCAGCTAGCTATTTTTAAGGATCGCTTTTGTTGATCTTTATCAAGACACAATTAATCGATGTGTATATTGATTTATATTTAATATTTCAGAAGTTACTATATTTAAGATTTGTGGACTTCCATAGCTACTGATGGTTACATGTGTATTACCGTGCATTTTATTGATTCTAATTGGGTTCTACATAAGAGAGTGATGAGTTTTTGCTTTATGCCTCCTCCACATGATGGAGTATCTATTGCTGATAAAGTTATGTCATTGTTGTCTGAGTGGGGTATTGACAAGAAGCTTTTTTCTATTACTTTGGATAATGCTTCATCAAACAAGTGTTTTATTGATAATTTAAAAGGTCAATTGAATATTAATAAAGCACTTGTTTGTGATGGGGAATTTATGCATATCCGTTGTTGTGCTCATATTATTAATTTGATTGTTCAGGATGGATTGAAAGAGATAGATGTGGGTGTGCATAAAATTCGTGAGAGTGTGAAATATGTGAGAGGGTCTCAAGTTAGGAAACAAAAATTTTCGGAGTGTGTCAAACAAGTTGGGTTAGATACAAAGAGGGATCTCCGACAAGATGTTCCTACTAGGTGGAACTCAACTTATCTTATGCTAGATAATGCTCTTTATTATCGACGTGCTTGGTGTACTTTAGAGTTGACCGATAGCAATTACAAGCATTGTCCTTCTGCAAGTGAGTGGGATAGAGTTGAGAAAATTTGTAAGTTTTTGCGTTATTTTTATGAGACAACTAACATATTTTCTGGTTCAAATTATCTCACTTCGAATTTGTACATGCCCAAAGTGTTTTTGGCGCATTTGACTTTGTTGCAAAATTTGGAGAGTGATGATGAGTTTTTGAAAAAAATGGCAAATCAAATGTACAAAAAGTTACAGAAATATTGGGCTGACTTTTGTGTTATTTTGGCAATTGCTGTTGTCTTGGACCCTCGTTACAAGATAGAATTTATTGAGGTAGTGTTCCAGAAGTTGTATGGTGTTATTGATGGATCAAAAAAGTTAGCAGATGTAAAAAGTAAATTATTTTCTTTGTTTGATGAGTATATGTCAAGTTCCATTAGGGCATCTACCTCTAAGGCCACCACATCATCAGCAACTCTTGGTATACAAGTGATTGATGCACAAGTGAACACAATTGATGAACTTGACTTGGTTTTGATGGTAAGAAATAATATAATTTTTTTATTATATATTTGTTATATTATTTTACCATAACAATATGTCTAATTATATTTTCTATTGTTATTAATTTTATATTGATAGGATTTTGATATGAGCCTTGGTGGTGGAGACATTACAACTCACAAGACACAATTGGAGTTTTATTTGGAAGAACGAAGGCTTGAACGATCAATTGATTTGGATATTCTAGCCTTTTGGAAGGCTAATGAAGCTCGCTATCCTGAGCTTTCTGCCATGGCTCGTGATATTTTGTGCATCCCATTATCTACAGTTTCATCCGAATCAACATTTAGTAATGGTGGTCGAGTTCTTGATCAATACCGAAGTACACTAAAACCTGACGTGGTGGAATCAATAATTTGCACTCGAGACTGGATAATTGGTAGAGGTAACACACTAATTTTTTGATAGTGATTTCTTATAATTATCTTTCATTATTTTTTAGTTACTTTCGTCATTAATTATTGTAGAGAGGGATATTGTTTCATTAGAAGACGTCACTGAAGATATTTTGAATTTAAGTATTAATGAAGCTCCCCCTAATGCAAGTGCCCCTAGTGAATCAGTTGAAGGTTCAACACCAAATTCTTTCACTTAGTGGTAAATTTTTTTAATTATATTTCGTCATTAATTTTAAGATTGTGAATGTAGATATCTAATTTTGTGTTTTTGTGTAGTTTGAAGGTTCCTTTGGAGTTTGGAATCAATGAGGATACAATTTTTAAGTGACAAAAATTTGATGTTAGAGAATGATAATATTATGTCATTTTAATTATTGCATTGATTTTGATTTTATTGTGATTTTGTGTTTAAAATTTATGTGGTGGATATGGTGTAGTTCCCTTAATGTGTAGGTTTTATGTGTTGAATTAGGTGTTTTAAAAATTTGATTGTAAATTATTTGTTATATTTGTGTTTGTATTAAAATTGATTTTGTTATGATTTTTAAATATAGATGATGTGAAATTGTATATAGTTGATTTAATGTGTAGGTTTTTATGTGTTAAATTAAGTGTTAAATTAAGTGTTAAATGTTTGATTGTGAATTATTTGTTTTATTTGTATTTAAATTGAGATTGAGTTTGATTTTATTATGGTTTTTAAATGTAGATGATATGAAATTTTATAGTTGATTTATTGTTTAGATTTTATGGTTAATTTAATATATAGTTAAAATATTATTTATTATTTTTTGGCTAAACGAATTATACGGGTTAAACGAATTAAACGGGTTAAACGAATTAAATGAGTTGAACGAGTTAAACGAATTAAACGGGTTCAACGAGTTAAACGAATTAAGCTGTTTAAATGATTAAACGGGTTAAACGAATTCGTGTCGTGTCTGTCGTATATAAACGAATTCGTGTCGAATCCAAAAATGTCAACCCGTTTCATAAACGAATTCGTGTCGAATCGAACGAATTCATAAACGAATCGAATCGAATTCAGCTCAACCCGACACGCCAACCCTTTTTGCCACCCCTACATTTATGAAATCTGATTAATAAAAAATGATATACACTCATACAAAAATGTTTGTACTTAAAAATAATATTAATGCATTTTGTTATCACCACATGATCTTTCTCACGATATATAATAATCTATACAAAACTGCAGCGTACATCTAGAAAAATAGTTTTATAAAAAAGTGAATGTTATCGCCGAGTGAGTGAATCTAACTTTTTTGAAAATATTTTTAAATAAAATATAACATATTATTAGTAATAATAAAAAATTCTCATAATTTGTATATATTCATATTTGAATAATATAACTGAATTCAAATTTCGAGTTATAGCAAAACTGTAAACATTTGTATGAATAATTAGTAACTGTAAACATTTATATGAATAATCAATACAATCTCTAAAAATTTAAAAAAAAAAAAATTGCAACTAAAATTTGTAAAATTTTTCTATAGTCTCTTTCGAATAACGACACATACTCTCTAGTTTGGACCTCCACCCTTTAAGTCTCTATTGGACCATTGTCCATGGACTTATAACTCTTATACACATGTGTGGCTCCTCAGTCTCTACCCAGTCAAAATAATAATTTAATATTAGTAACAAAAATAAAATCTTAATGATTCATATTCAATTATATTTGGAAATAATATTAAAATCACGTATCATATAATTTTGTATCACAATAAATTGTAAACATCTATATGGATTAATTCACACTTACAAAATCTTATACCAAGTAATACCTAGGAAAATTTGTCATACGTGGTGGAGATACTCAATATATGTGCGGAATAAGGAATAACATCTATCATACATGTATTAGACGATTCAAAGACTCTTCTAACATTGACCATACACATGTTGAGCGAATCTAAAACTTATACATGTGTAACCTGTCGGATCGTAAGAGAAAATAGTATAATCTTGATGTTTGAAAATATCTTTATTTTATTTCTGAAATTTTAAATCGTATCCATATGCAAGTATATGAAATTCTATTTTTGAATATACATATAATTCTGAATAAAGATTTTTTTCAAAACGTAATCAATATTCTTTCTCAAACACAAAATAATATTACTTAAAATATTCTGAATATTTCACATAATAAACTGGAGATGAAAGTATAAAATTTCGGTTAGAATTTCTAAAACATATACAAATATACGAATACGAAATAAATTTTCATTTCAATTGTAAAACATCAATGATAAACCAATTGTAAATCATAATTTATAATCTATAAAATCAATTAATTAACTAATTAAAACATTTACTTCTAATAACCGGTAAGTAAATAAAAGATGAAATATAAATAATTATAATAAATCAATTTAATTAAAAATAAACAATCCAGTATTTACTCATATAACTCCTTCTACTATTTTTAGGTCTAAAACAAGTTTCTATTTACCCTAAAATCACGTAAACTTAATTTAGAACTTATAAAAAAATTAAGTAATTTTCTGGATTCCAAATTCTATTGAAATAAAATCACTTATTTGGCTATTTCATGCATCCAAATATTCTCTTCATCCATCTCGAATTTTTCTCTTTCTTTTTTGTTCTTCTTCTTTCTTTTCTGCTCACTGTTTTCGTTCTTTCCTATTGCCGAAACAGCCGCTGTGTGTGTTTCGACATGAAAGCTTATATAAGTATATATATACATATATATAAAATTCAGCACCCTCACTCATGCTTGCTCTCCGTCTGTTTATTATAATAATAATTATTACTATTTTTCAAATCCCACTATCTCTCCTTCTCATTTCACACGAGTCCCTCAATATTTCATCGCTGTCTCAATTATTTCTTTCGCATTTTGTTTAGCCTCTGTCCGGCACACGCTCTATTGCTTCTTTTGCTTTTGATGTTTGCATGATAACGCGTCTCTGGCAGCCACTTCTTTTCCTAACCTTCTCATTTCTTGCCTCTCTCTCTTTCAATTTTCCAAACCATCTTTTTTGTCTTATTCTCGTCTCTCAAATTTACCCACCGACTCATTTTCTATGTCTCATCTCAGTCTCTCGGCCGCCACTCATGCTTACATTGCAAGACCAATATTTTCTCTCTTCCTTTAGTGACTTTTGCTTTGATTTATAAGCATGATAACATATATATTTACAAAACAATTGTCCACCAATTATCTACTTGCTGTATATATATATTTTTTTATTTATCAAAACAAATAGGGGACGCTAGTAATTCAAAGGGATTTGATAAATCCAACAAAAATTGACAATTTACACTTAAATTGGGTCTTTTTTATTGACTTCATTTTGAGCTCAATTTATTTGTTTGGTCTACTTGAATTCGGGTCTGAGGCTCATAGAGAGAAAGCACAAGCATACTGTAGAAACTGGACTGAGCCTGCTCTCTCAAGCTTCTATACCAGCTAAATGTTGGACAGAGTCCTTCACCACATCTGTTTATCTGATAAACAGGATGCCTACAGCACCTCTCTTGAAGGAACAGCCTCCGTTCACTTGCTTGTATGGTATTGAACCGGATTATAATCTGCTTAGAGTGTTTTGCTGCTTGGTATATCCTCATCTCAGGCCTTGTAACAATCACAAACTTCAGTATAAATGTTAAGCTTGTGTTTTTATGGGTTATTGTTCTCAATACAACGGCCAT
Source organism: Dimocarpus longan (assembly GCA_022984855.1). NCBI lineage: Eukaryota > Viridiplantae > Streptophyta > Magnoliopsida > Sapindales > Sapindaceae > Dimocarpus > Dimocarpus longan. Next base: position 20,322,976 of record CM041024.1, read on the forward strand.
AAGTGTCTCAGCTTAACTGGCAGAATGTACATATATAGCTAGAAATGTCTTCAAAGAGGACGTGTTTCCTTCTGCTAACAAAAATTCCAAGTTATACTAGTTGGTATAAATATGTCCCATCTCTTTGTTTCCTACTTCAATACCTTTAACTTCTTCAGGTACTGTTTCAGGATGCAGCGTCACTAGTACTACTTAAGATTGCTCTAGTTCAGCTCCTCCTCCAGATCATGTGGTGCTCCATTTTTGGCTCTGAATTCTAGTCCATTTCACAAGACAATTTAAGGCAGCAGACACAGCCCTCTTCTCATAATAATCATCCTATGCTGACCCAGGCAAAAGCAGGGGTTGTTAAGCCCAAAATATAGTTGGCTCAGCCTGAGATCGAACCAGATATTATACAAGAAGCTCCTACACATCCTCAATGGCTGCAATGAAAAAGGAGTTGTAGGCTTTGAAAAGGAATCAAACTGGATTAATTACCTCAGGGACTAAAATAAAGTAAAAGTTTGATAGGTGAAAGCTATACTTTCACTTCGTCATTATATAAATATCATCTAACAAATCAAATTAAACTGAAATCAAACTTCGCAAAACAAACTTTAATGACAAAAATACCATGCCCAAAAGACTGAAGAAAAAGCAAACAAATTACTTTTGTACTCGACTGAAAAACACAAAGAGAAGTAACCCCCAGAATTCACCGCTATTAACAATTCAAAACGGTAAGTCATTTAGCACCAAACACTCGGCCTAAATATGCATACTTTCCAAGCCAAGTATTTAGTCATCAACCATATCATCATTGTCATCAATTTCCTCAATCTTCATCTTCTTCACTGCCTGAGCAGCACCACTCCTTGGCACATTTGGGATTTGGATCAGTAAATCTGATTTTTGTCCAGTGGTTGCATCGACAAACCCTCCATTTTTCTCGACCTGGTATACCAAACTGTCCCCACTAGGTGATGCATCAATGTAAACAGTTGAGTTTTCGTCAATCTCATCCCTGATGAGCATCCTTGAGAGCTCAGTCACCACCTTCTTTTCAAGCCATCTCCTGATAGGCCTGGCACCATAAACCTGAAACAGGAATTGACAATACTGTTAGGTTTCTCATACAAACCAGATACCAACAATGCATGCACATCTCAAGATGTTAGGATACTTACCGGATCATAACTCTCAGCCAGTACAATATCCAATGCAGCATCAGTCACTGCCACGGCAACACCCCTCTCAGCGAGACGGGCAGCCACGTCCTTCATCTGCAGCCTAGCAACTTTCCTCAATTGGTCATGTGAGAGAGGATCAAAGACCACAATCTCATCAAGCCGATTCAGCAGTTCAGGCCTAAAGTGCTTCCTCACCTATTTGATCACAAATATGAATTTTAGTACTAACGAAAACATGAACATTCAGTCATTTATAAAGCATGTATTATTATGATGAGCCATGTAGTTACCTCTTGCATAACCCTGTCACGTGCAACTTGCATTGAGACCTTACCCATCAGTCCGGATAGAAGGTGCTCAGCTCCAAGGTTAGAAGTCATGATAATTACAGTATTTGTGAAATCAACAGTGCGGCCTTGGCCATCAGTTAACCTTCCATCATCCAGAACTTGAAGGAGAGTATTGAACACAGAAATGTGTGCTTTCTCCACTTCATCAAACAAGATGATACTATATGGTCTGCGCCTCACAGCTTCAGTAAGTTGTCCACCTTCTTCATGTCCAACATACCTGTAACACGAAACAATTGAGTGAGATACTGCTATTATACAGCCTTCTGATAGAGATTTGAGCAGTAGAATTACATTGCAATAAGGCACTTACCCAGGTGGAGCACCAATTAGACGTGATACAGAGTGCTGCTCCATGTACTCGGACATGTCAATTCTCACCAGTAGATTCTCATCATCGAAGAGCTGCTCAGCAAGAGCCTTGGCCAGCTCGGTCTTACCAACACCAGTTGGACCCAAGAAAAGGAACGAGCCAGTCGGTTGTTGTGGCCTACCCAACCCGGCCCTTGACCTCAACACTGCCTCCGCAACAGCATTTACTGCATCATCTTGTCCAACTACTCTGGCATGCAACCTCTCAGCTAGACCAATTAATCTCTCTTTCTCATTCTGGCCAAGCCGTGTAACAGGGATGCCAGTCCAGCGACTCACAACCTCTGAAATCTGTTCTGGTCCAACAGTTTCTGTGAGCATCAAGTTTCCATTAGTGTTTCCTTCAAGTTGCGCTATGGCAGATTCTACTTCTTGGATTGCTCCATATCGCAAATCAGCAACTCTGGCCAAATCATATCTTCTTTCAGCCTCTTGTAATGCAATCATGAGCTCCTCTCTTTTCTGCTTAAGCCGTCGAAGTTCATCAATCCTTTCCTTTTCCTTTCTGTACTTCATCATCAATGGCTGAAGCTTGTCCCTCAAGTCATCAAGTTCTTTGCGGACCTGGAACAAATGTGTGAAGTCAGATACTAAATCACAACAAAAACAGCTAATAACGCAATTTAAAAGCGCCATATACTTACTTCCACAAGTCGAGCCTTGCTGGCTTTATCTTTCTCCTTTTCAAGTGCATGAAGTTCAACTTCTAATTGCATTCGCTTCCTTTCCAGGTTATCAATTTCCTCCGGCTGACTATCAAGCTGCACCCTCACATTTGCACAGGCTTCATCAACCAAATCAATTGCCTTGTCAGGAAGATGACGCCCTAGAAACAGAAAAATCAAACGCATGTTAGCATAGCCATAAAATTAAAAAAAAAAATAAAAAAAAAAGGACACGCATTACTCTATATATATATATAACAAGTTTGGCATACCAGTTATGTATCGAGCTGATAGCTGGGCTGCAACAACAAGAGCACGATCTTGAATTCGGACACCATGGTGACCTTCATACCTTTCCTTCAATCCTCGAAGGATGCTAATGGTATCAGCAACGCTAGGCTCAGCTACATAAACTTGCTGGAACCTTCTCTCAAAGGCAGCATCTTTCTCCACATACTTCCTGTATTCCTCGAGTGTGGTAGCGCCAATGCATCTAAGCTGACCTCTTGCAAGCATGGGCTTGAAGAGGTTAGCAGCATCCATAGAACCTTCTACCCGGCCAGCTCCAAGAACAAGGTGAATTTCATCAATAAACAGAATCACTTTCCCCTCAGCTTCCTCCACTTCTTTCAGAACAGCCTTTAACCTCTCCTCAAACTCTCCCCTAAACTTTGCACCAGCAACCAGAGCACCCATGTCTAATGCAATGAGCCTCACATCCGCAAGATTGCTTGGAACATCTCCCCTCACAATTCTCTGTGCCAATCCTTCTACTACAGCGGTTTTACCAACTCCTGGCTCTCCAATAAGAACTGGGTTGTTCTTAGTTCTCCTTGAGAGAATCCTAACAACCCTTCTAATTTCTTCGTCACGCCCAATGACTGGATCAAGCTTCCCTGCTTGTTCAACAAGATCTCTCCCATAAGTCTTCAAAGCCTGAAAATTAGCATCGCCTGAAGCACTTTCCACCTTCCTTCCTTCCTTTCCGCGGAGTTTTTCCACCTCGGTTTTCACTCTTGCCGGGGCAACTCCAGCTTCCTTCAACAAGTCTCCAACCTGGGAATCCTCTAGAAGTCCTAGAATTAATTGATCAACAGCTAGATGAGTGTCTCCACGCGCCTTCTGCATGGCTTGCGCACGTCTAACTACTTTGATAAGATTTGTGCTGGCTGGAACAGCATCTGGAGGCGGGGACTGAGTGGGTACTTTCTTCAAGGCTTGATTGAAGACTCTTTCAACAGACTGAGAGACATTTTCACCACTGGCATTGTTGACTGCCTGAGAGAAGATGCCGCTGGGGTCCGATATCAAGGCAACCGCGAGGTGCACAGGAGAGACCTGGGCATGACTAGCATTCATTGCCAGCTCATGCGCCTCCGCAATAACCTCATTTGTCTTGTGGGTGAACTTGTCAGCGTTCATCGCTTACTTCTCGCTGCAATCACAACATATCTATCATTAGAACCAATTCAATCATGCATATTCCAAAAATAAAACAAAACCTCTGCCCCAATTCTAATTGATCAACTACGAGACTAGCTTGATGTAAACAAAATCAATATATAATAAGAGAATATCTGCACTGCTATTCAAACCATCTACATGTTTTGCTACAGACAACCCTTGTGAGTTTTGGAAACCACAAACAATATATGGAGCCTTCAAAACTTGATGTATTCAAGCAACACAACGAACACGGCAGAACAATTCAATTTCAAAGTCGACAAAAACAGAGCGAAAACCCCACCCGTATCACAAACGAGACTATAACAAGAAGGAAAAACATTAATACTTGTACATGCATATTCAGAAAACTGAGAGACAGGGAGATCATCTTACCTTGTAGTATGAGAAATTGTGTTTCACAGAAACTATGAATTGCGTTTCTCTTTGGTGGGCTTGAGATGGCTGTTGTTGTGTGATTGTTCGGGCTTTTGGAATCGAGTGTGTGTGTGTGTGTGTGTTTTAATGGCTTTCTTGGCTTCCTTGGTTTGGGAATGTTGAGCAAGGGGCTAATGAGAGCGTGGTTTTGTTAAGACAAGCGATGAGTCTGGAAGAATATGGAAGGTGGCGCTAGAAACTACTAGAGTACGGTTACAGTCTGAGATACGGTGGGAGCAAATCTAGAAGAACCCAGAACCATCCACTCGCCACGTGACACATTTTTTATTTCTGTTTATTAATAGAAAATCTTTTATCTCTATCAAATAAATTTCTTCGGACATTTAAAAAATAAATAAATAAATTTTGTCGGAGACCAGTTGTCTCCGAGTGGAGACATTTATTTTATTTTTTTATTTAAAAAATACATATTATTAAAATTAAAAATAATTATATTGAAATTAAAAGATATCTTGATCATTTTACGTAAGAATTGAGGGAAGTTGTTGCAAGTATAAACAAACTTAACATATTAATGCAAATTCATCTAACTTCAAAGATGTTTGCATAATTTTTTCAAAAGATAACTCTTAGGCCATGTTTATTTACTAGGATGGGAATGCGTTTGGACAAATTCTTTGTCCAAACTCTTGTTTGGTGCCACCAAGTGATATTTACTAAATTATCCCACCACTCATTTTATCTCACTATAGTGGGTTAATTGAAACTCATTGAAATTGTAGGTTAATTTTATCCCACCATTTGCTCTCTCTCTCTCTGTGGCTGTTTCTCTTCCAGTTCCGTCGCCACTGTCGTCGTCACTATTCACTTCTCTTAAATCCTCATGTCAATTCGCTTCAGTACTGGTCGTCCTTCTCTCTCTCTTCTCTATCTTCTCTAATCGAACAACTTGTCTTCCACCGTCTACCAATTCTCCAACCAGAAACTCACGTCGAAGTTGAGATCTATGTCGTCTCCGCCTCTATTCCACGTCGTCTCCACCACTGTTCGAGGGCATCAACTCCTTCATTATTTTCATCGTCTATCCCGTCACTAGAAATGACATGGTTTTAGATAGGCTTGAAGGGTGTTAAGAGAGAGACAACGGTGATAGGGAAGGAGCTGAAAACGATGAAAGTGGAGGAAATGGAAATATATATATATGAAAAATTTAATTTATGTCATTGAAAAATTTCATTTAATCCAATCATAACCCAATGTCATGAAACATGGGATTATATTTAAATTAATCCAATCTTATTCAATTCAATCCAATCCAATTCTATGTAAATAATTCAATCATATCCCACGTAACGAGATTTTAGGATCTAAATTATAAATATATTAAACTAATGGAACCCAAAGAAGCAAGCAAAATTTGGGCCTAAACTACAATGGACCACTTTAGTGTTATTCAAAATATCTAACAAACTTTGAAGATTCAGAAGATCTTGAGAATTTATTGCATATCTTGCAAATATTGGAGATTCAGAAGATCTTGAGAATTTATTGCATATCTTGCAAATATTGGAGATTCAGAAGATCTTGAGAATTTAATGTATATCTTACAAATCTTGGAGATTTAGAAGATCTTGTAAATTTAATGTCATACAATCTCTTATTTAATAGGTTATTTTTTTAGAATTATTTACTTTCCATATTGGTTTTATTTTCTTATATTTTAAGTCATACAATTTAGACCTTTTTATTTAGGAATTAATTATGTTCCAAAACTAGTTTATTTATTTACTTATAAAAGACTTGTAATGTTAAACAAAAGAGAGGAAAAAGATGAATGAAAATATAGCCAATTATGTTTACATGAGAGAATAAATTTTTTCTTTTGTTAATCGTTGAATATGTGATTTTATCAAGCTTTACTTATGGCGATCAAACCATGACTTATCTCTCACCTTCTCATCTATGTCTTGGGAGTGGCGCCAATATCCTTCTTTTATAATTTTGGTTCTTGATTGAATTCTAATCATTGGATCAAAGTTCTTTATAACTTTGGTTCTTGATTGACATATAATCAATGAGTCAAAATTTCTTATTTTATAAACTTGTTTTAATATTTCTTAGGGTTGTGTTTTAATTTAGTCGTGGGTGTCGTATCGTTATATACGAGATTCGCATCAGTTGGTATCAGAGCTTTAGGTTAATTAATTTGGGATTTACTTTGAAAAAAAAAAAAAAAAAACTCACATCTGTTCATCTTCTTTCCGTATAACATCGTGTTTGTTTTGCCATATTCTCTTATTCGTTTTTGTTACTGTTCACGTCTTATTTATTATGCTTTTTTGTTTTCATCTTGATTCACAAGTTATCAATATTCTTCATTGTGTGTGATTTTTAGTATTGAACAAAAAAAAAAAAAAAAAAAAAAAAAAAAAAAAAAAAAAAGAAACAACAGAAAAAGAAAGAAAAAAAAATTCTTAACTAGAGAAGAATGAGATTTTATTACTTTCTTAATTGGATATCTTACATGTAATAAAAATCTTTTAAGTAAATAATTTCATTTCTTTCCTTAAGTTCTTGTCTAAATAAGAAGGAATCAATTTTATTTCTTTCCTGTTTTATTCTTACTTACATAAAGAAATAAAATTTATTTCCTTTCCATTCTATTCTTCCATAAATTAAGGGAGTAAACTTTAGTCTTTTCCTAAATTTGTTTCTTTGAAATCATTTTGTTTCCATTTGTTTCTCACTTTGACTACAATTAATTCATTTTGTGCCTTCATTGATTCTTGAATGTCTTTCATGTTCCATTATTTCCTTTCATAAACGTGTCTCATTTTCTTGTTGAAGATTAGTCAAAGTGATTATTTCAAGGATGACCTTGGTGTAATCGATTAGTTCTATCAAGAACTTAAAGACAAAACTTTGAGTGTGGACAGGGAGTGTTAAGCTACATCACGAATGTTGAGTAAAAACAAGAGTGACGAGTGATACACACGTGAGAATTAGAGTGAAACACGTGAGAGAGTGTTGTGAGATTTTTTTTTCTTTTTAACATTCTTTGCAGGTTTCGAACATGTCTTCGAGTAATGAAAGAGACATTGAAGGAGGAGAAAAGATCAATGAGTCAAATGTGCTCAAAGTAATGCAGTAACAATTTGAGAAAATGAATGAAAATACAGCTAATTATGTTTACATAAGAGAGTAAATTTTCTCTTGTGTTTATTGTTGAACATGTGATCTTATCAAACTTTACTTGTGGCGATCAAATCATGACTTATCTCTCACATTCTCATCTATATCTTGAGAGTGGCATCAATATTCTTCTTTTATAATTTTGGTTCTTGATTGAATTCTAATCATTGAGTCAAAGTTCTTTATAACTTTAGTTCTTTATTGACATATAATCAATGGATCAAAATTTCTTATTTTATAAACTTGTTTTAATCTTTCTTGGGGTTGTGTTTCAATTTGGTCGTGGGTGTTGTATCGTTATATACGGGATTCGCATCATAAACAGACAAACAATAATTATTTAATTTTTAAGTCAATTTAAAAACTTTCATTTAAATTTTATTTTAAATCATTGGAAGGATTAATTTTTCTTTATTTTATTTAATGTTACTCTTTTTTAAAAAAAATCTAAAAATTCATTAAACATCCTAAGTTTAGGGATAGCAAAGATACAGACATTAAGGACCCAATCAAATTTGGGACACCAACAGAACACTCCATTGTTACTAGATTGAACCTCAAATATGCAGAACTTTGATGGCCAGATGTGGAATATAAAATGTTTTCCAAACCAAGAAAAATGCCTGATAACGCTAAATCCAGCCAATCTACAGAAACTAATCTAACTTACAATCAACACACTACTACAAACAACAACATTAAAGAGAACATCAGCAGTACCACAAAAACAAATTACATCAATAGCCACCATCCACCATAGACAAAGTCTAAAGAATTGCATTGTGGACACCATAAGCTATGGACATCTAGGAGGCATGAGCTTTGCTGATTTTCTCCCAGATTCAAACACCAATCTCCAACCTATCCAAACCAAAGGTTTTTAGAGGTTGAATCTAGAGGTCAACTAGGTCCACCCCACTAAAAACCAGAGAGAAGGAAGCAAGAACAAAGAGAAACTGGCCAACAAAACTCTAAGAAAGACCTAACATGTACATAGTTTCGTGTTTTAAGGGATAGATCCATGAGTTCTGGATTCAACCCTTAAAACCCTAGATCGAGAGAATCCGTTGAGAGAGTAGATAGGAGAATAGAAGAAAACAGTAAGAAATCAAATCGAAATGAGAGCCTCACCAAAGACAAGGGCTTCTAAAAGCTCTTTCTGTAGGTTATTTTAGAGAGAAGCGAGAGAACTCTAGAAGATGAAAGAGTTGTTTGTAGAGTTTTTCCTACTTTATGAGAGAATAGTGTGAAGACTTGGGCATGTTCACATCTATTTAATGTTACACTTGTTTCAGGAAAAATTTGTGTAACTAATAGCTCTTCCTATATACGATCAATTTCACCTAAAATTAAGGGTATTAGCGCAATTTTCCCTATTTTTAATGACATTTATCTTCAAAAGTGTAACTGGCTCTTCACGTTTAATTCCAAAGTTCTTCTAATGGCACGTGTCTTAATAAGCATCTCAGTAGAGATCAACATGTACAATATCTGAAACTTTTAACATATATATAAAATTTTTACAAATGATAGTTCTAATTTTCTCTTGTAATATATCGTAATCGCTAATTACCCTTTATAGTTTATAGAAATTTCATTTTACCTTTCCTATTAACTTTGTTAGTGAAATATGGATTTTGACCATAACAGTGCATGAAAAGACTAAATTGCCCTTAATTAAAAATCAAAAGATAATTAAATTTTTTTTTATGAAATAAAACTAAAAAAGACAAAAAAAAAATGGAGATTAGATCTTCAATGTACTGTATGCTTGTTCTTCTCCAATGAAGAACAACGTCATTATCCATTCAACCAACCCCGATATCTTCACTCATCTCCATTCAACTATCCATTCAACTAACTCATCATGAACAACAAATGCCATCATAATCAAATCCTCAAACAATGCAGCAATAACATCAAACACAATAGCAAACAAGTTTCTAGGCTTCTAGCACTAGAAACCCAGAAACATCTGAGTTGTCATAGATCTCTGAGTTTCTACCCCAAAAACACTAAGAATCTAGGTTTTCATTATGAAAACCCAGTTTAGGTCTTTGTCCATTGAGACCAACGGAAGTCTCCATCAACGGAGACCACCGCCAAGAGAGAAGGAGAACAATAAAAGAGAGAGAGAGTGAGAAGTAAAGAGTATAATGTTCTTAATTTTTAAAATTTAAAATTTATTTTTTATTTTTTAAATTATGTTCACTATTCATTATGTTGATAGACGATGTAAATAATTTTTTTTAAAAATATTAATATTTTTAAATTTTTAAATTTCTTTAGTAATTTTGATCACCATCATCTATTTTAGAGATGAACGGTAAAGATTTTTTAATTTTTTTTTTAAATATTATTTCATCGTATATTAATATTTTTATATTTTATTTTGCTTTAACAGTTTGTCTTTCCATATTGACAGTTAAATGTTGATTTTTAACGTCCAAGTTGACAATAAGAGGGTTTTTGGATATTTTAATAAACTATATGGACTTTTTATCTATTTTATAAATCAATAGGAGAATATTAGTGATTTTTTAAAGTAATGGAGGATTTTGGCTATTTCATCGAACTTGGGGAAAAATGAAATTATCCCTATTTACACTAGTAGTTTTTTTTTTTTTTTTTTTTTTTAAAAAAAAAAAGTAATAAATTAAAGAATGATCTCATTTTATTAATGTACAATGTCTATAACTTTTTAAAAAATATTGTTTTTAAGACTTTATAGGGGTGGGCTAAAATTCAGAGCTGTCAAGCCATTTCTATATTTTGAAAATTCTTTGACATTCTATCTAGTCATCCAAGTATCTCCTCTCCAGAGGATTCAAACTAATTGTATATGATTGTTTTCTCTCCATTCTCAAATTTGGTTGCACGTTTAATGTTTGTAATCTTTATGGACTCAAGTTTGGGTAGTTGTTAATAAATATCAATACATTTTAAATAATAAAAAATAAACCCAATATCTATAGCCGGATCTCATTTTATTAATTTTTTGAATAATATTATACTTCCAAAAAATTTATCTAAACTTTTTATCCAAATTATGTGACAAATTGATTTGTAACTACCATATTAATTTTAAGATGATGTATTAATGATGTGATAATTATACATAAACTTATCATATTATTTGAGCAATGAATTTAGATAAATTTTTAGAAATATAGCATTATTATAATTTTTTATGACAAATAAAAATTACTTCATATGTGATGTAACTTAAGTTCTCCGCCGCCTATGAAGTCAACCTTTCTAGGCCGTACTCTAAAGGTGTTTTTTTAATCTTTTGCGTTCCCAAAATCAGCGAATTTGTTTAACGAATCCAAATTTAAACTATTTTTTTTTTTAACTAATCCTGCCTAATCCTATAATTTTGGAAAGGGTAGAGCTACGACTACGCCTTACAAGTTACTCTAAAGCCTTGTTTGGAGTGCCGATTGAACTGATATTACTTTAATTTCAGTCCAACCCGGTGCTTGGAAGAGACATAATTTTTGATAAAATCCAATCTCATGTCTTAGCAGTGGGACTTAAATAAAAAAACAAAAACAAAAATTAGACAGACATTCTATAACGACCCATCCTCTCCCCATGATTGGATCGGGACCTTCCTGGGTGCATAGACTCACCCATCCTTCGGTCCAGGTACTGTCCCTTAACCTTTAGGGTTTTCATATGCCTCTCACACCTCTCGAACCCATGATCAAGGTCATATAGTCAAATGGGAAGCAAGATATGTACCAACTGAGCTATTTTTAGCTCACTTTTCCAAATGTTTTAATAAAATTTTCAGGAATTAAGACTAGGGAGCAGTCTGAGCATCCTCTTGGGCAGTCGTAGGTGGCCTCCTTGCAGACGACGACGACTTGAGAATATGTATAAAATTTTTGGTCTGTAAATATGACATGTTTCATGGTTTTGATAATTACATCATCTTTTTGTATTGTATATACGTATATGCATATTTAAACTCTGAACTACGAGGGTTTTTTTATAGATGAAAATGATTTTACTGAAAGTTTTTAAATGTTATTGTGGTTGAATTCTGGTGGACCTGAGGTCCTATAAATGGTAGTGGAGAAAATGAACAGATTTTAGATATGTTTATAATTTTATTTGTAGATTTTGTAAAAATTAGGATGTTCGAAAAACAGATAAAACTCTGTCCGTTTTTCTACAAAAATTTTAATTAAATAAATGGTTTGCTGATTTAAAAAAAAAAAAATCCACCATATTTTCCAATAGATGATAAAAAGAATAAATGTTTTAATCGTGTTCGCTCCACGGATTCCAAATTAAATTGTTTAAAGAAAAGATTTTCGGAATCCGTTGGAGTGCCGGGAGGGATTCCCTCGGATTCAAGAGGTTAAATCCGGGTTGGATCCCTTCACATTCACCACTAGTTCAACGCCTCTATCACTGTCCTTGAACCAAAAAATTAAACCGATGTCCCACTTATGCCCCATTAGTCGCTTATCTTCATGATCGATGGCGTCGCCACACTCCTCAATCTTTATCAACTCATTGTTGAGCATTTTCTCCTCTAGTCGAATCTTCGCCTATTGCTTGTCGATCCTTTAGCTCTGCTCGTCCGTCAAGTCATTGACAGACCCGCTCACCAGCAGGAAAGCTAGCCTTGGCTTAAAGCAGGCGATCTAGAAGAAGGCGCGCTCGAAGGCAATGAACCATAGAGGAGAAAAGAGCATGAAAATGGGTTATGGTGGTGGATGAAAATGGAGACGAAGAAAAAGAAGAGAAAAGGGAAGTTGTGGTAGTGGCTGGATGAAGGATAAGACACAAGTCAAATCGTTTGCTATTATATATATTTAAATATTAAATTTAATTATTTCGAAATCAAATATAAAAGAACAAATTATAATTTAGCTACTCAATTGAAACGTATTCACAAGCAGAGCAACTATTTCTCTTTTATTACAATTAACCTCCCTACCGTTAGTGAACTTCAATTAGTTCTGACAACAAATAGTATAAAATAGCAAAAATATCAAAATACCCTAAAAATTAATTAATTAAATAAAAATTAACTAGAAAAAAATTAATTAATTAAATTAAAAAAATTTAATAAATCTTATTCTTTATTCTTCACCAGTTACCACCAAACCAAAAATCTAACATCATCAATCAACAAATAACAAACAAAATCATCAACAACATTTAAAACATAACCAACATCATCAATAAACAAATAACCAAAAATAAATAAATAAATATCTGGAATAATCATCATCAATCAATAAATAACCAAAAATAAATAAATAAACATCTGGAACCAGATTTTCTGGAATCACCAGAAAATCTTCAATCTCAACTCATCATCAATCAACCCATCTGGAATCACAAGATTTTCTTGAAGAACTGAAAAAAAAAAATATACAACCTCAAAATCATCTTCAATCTCAACTCATCATTAACCAATCTTCAAACCCGAAACAATCAAATCCAACTCAAAACAATCAAACCCAACCTAATATAGGTTCGATTTCTGAGTTCGAACCAACCCAGAAATCGAAACCATAAATCAAACCCAGATTTCTGAGCTCGAGAACCCAAATTCTGGGTTCTCGATGAACCCAGATCTAGGTTCACTCGGTTCATCACTAACCCAGAATCTGAGTTCACTCGAATGATGAACCCAGATCGGGTTCGAGGAAGAAGAATAGCGAAAGAAGAAGAAACGGAAGAAAATAAAAAGAAGAATAAGCAAAAGAAGAGAAGAAGAATAAGAAGAAGAGAAGAAGAAGAAAAAGAAGGAAGAAGTGAAAAAGAAGCAGAAGAAGAGACAGCGGATGACGACAGGGATAGGGACGATGAAGACAGAGACAGTGACGACGAAAAAACGAGAGAAGGTTGAGGGATGAGAGAGAGAGAGAAACAGTGTATTTTAAAGTTTTTAAAATTTATTTTTTAAAAAAATAAAACATTTAAAAGTTTTTAAATTTTATTTTTTAAAAAATAAAACATCAAAAGACAATTTTACCCTTAAACCAATTAAGAGTCTTAAGACTAACTAAAGTCCACTAATAACCGGGGGGGGGGAAGGGGCGTCAATTGCAATAAAAGCGAAACAATTGTTCCATCTATGAAAGCGTTGTTTTTTTTTTAACTAAATTGTAATTCGCTCAATATAAAAAATAATTTTTTTTTTTATCTAATCTTATGCTATTTCAAACATTAAACTATCTTATTTTTAATTCGATCTTAAATACATTAAATATATCACACTACTAATTAATTCAATCTAATCCAATTTCATCCCTTAAAAATAATTCAATTTAATCTTACACACTAAACATATTCGTTTGGTGCAGCACCAAACATTTTGTGAGATGGAATAAGAAAATGCAATAAAAACCAGCCAAGTGCACTCAAAAATCCTACATGAATAGGACCCCACCAATATTGGTGGGTTACGCAAATTCCTCTCACGAGAGTATCTGATTTGTTTTTCAAATTTTTTTTAACGAATATAAATAAATTAATAATTATAATATTCTATATAGTTAAAATTATAAATTTATTTAAGATAGTTTTATAAGGTAAAAACTTTTAATATTAATTTAAAAGACATAATATTTAATTAATTTATGTTTTTATAATTTATTATTTAAATTAGATATTTTTCAAATTAATTCATATATTTTTATTGCAAAATTAATTTAATTTACTATTAATTTAATATAGTCAAATTCTACTTAATCCAATCTCAACTGCATCAATCGTAATACATATCCAAACTCATTTAATCATATTTCATTCAATCCAATCCAATGCTATGCACCAAAGGAGACCTTAAGGATTTAATCAAACTGACATGACTTTAATAAAATTTAAATAAAATGCTTTGAAGGCAGTTGGCTCAATTTTAAAACAAGTTTTCTGTTTCCCAAAACAAAACCAAAACGGCAGAAGTCGATGTACATTTCTTGGATTTCATGCTTGCTTTGACAACACGTATCAAAGCGACGACACAAGCCCTCGTACAACATTCCACGCATCTCCACATATGCACGCACATCAATCATATATGTAGTTCAATTCAGATTGCAAGCTAAATATAATTTATGCTATAAAACTTATAACTTGAGATGACAGTCAGAACATCCATCTACTCTTTTGTCTCCCACAGATATCTCTATACATGCAAATAAAAGAAAAAATTCCGCCTACAAATTGTCAAACTGCAACAACTTTAAAAGGGAAGTTGAGGAAAAGAATAGAACAGAACTCAAGCCAAATATAACTTCTGCTGTGTTTTCTTGCATTTACAGCTTCCTCGTAATTTTCCCTCCGAATACAGGAAGGTTGTCTTGGTAAATCCTCAGGTGAACAAGTACAATTTCTCTCCTGAAAAATACTGCAGGAGATCATGCTTAGAATCATGTCTTACCCTGCTAACAACTAATCATACGTAATTTATTCATCAAGTCTACTAAGTGCAGAATTCAACTAGATATGTAATTGAAAGCTCTTTTTCCTTGCATAATGTATCTAATACTAATAACAATTGTACATGCAATGCATGGCTTTAGAAACTTCATTGAGTTGTATCAGTTAATACCTAAGGCAACTATAATATACATGCTTCCAACCTGATCCTGACTTGCCAATGGACCTTGGTTTCATGTAAAATAACATAAACTCTAAGGAAATATAGAAATCTGAATGAGCGAGAGAAAAAACGTTAGAATAGATAATAAAGAGAGGAGCTCACTTTAAAATTTAGTTCAAATGATAAAAGCCAAGTCAAGAGCATAGTACACTGATGTAAACAAAGAACTTCACAAATGATTAAAAGAGAACAGATAAATTTCATATTTAAAGAAAAAGCTAATGCACCATGGATTATTTAAAACATTTTATCAAAACAGATCACTGTCTACCTAATATAAAATTTTTGTGGTAGTAGCTACTTTAGTTGAGTAAAGATTTCCTGTCATTGTACGAGAAATCTTGGGTTCAAGTCCCACCCTCCCTAAAGAAGGAGAAAGGTTTGGTTTATATTTATTGTAACAAAAGAAAAAAAGATATCTGACTACCTTCTCAATCTAAAGGTGCAAGGGCAAAATCTACAAACAGAGAACATCTCAACCAAACACACATGAGATACTTACATATTTCATTCTGAAGAAAATTCTTGTCTTCATTCCTCATCACTATCATAAACAACTGCCATCCGACGATGTGTTGGAGCCTTTCTTGGAGGAGAGTCCTCATCTGACTCAATTCCCCGGCGCTTGAGACTGCCTCCAGAATCCCTCCTACTTTGCTTTGGTTCCTACAATAATAACCCAAATAAAATATGGATTATATTTAAAAAAAAAAAATCTTGAAATCCAGGCAACAAATTAATTAATGTCAAAGCCGCCCTCCCCCCTATGACATCACCTTGTTGAATTCAACATCTGGCGCACATTTCTTTCTAGAGCAATGAAAACTTAACATTTGCTAGGACAATACTTAATCTCAAAATTCAACATATTCTATCTGATTTTCAAGCTTAAACATAGCATAACTAGCAAATTCTCTGGTGAATGTACCAAACCCACTCTCTGCAGAACATGAATCCTTTTTAGAAAAACAGGTGAATGTGCTAAACCTACTCTCCATAGAACATTAGCATCTATTAGAAAAACATTTAGTCTAAAATTTTGGCATACCTCAGCCTCCTCCTCCTCCTCTGATGCCCTGTTAATATCTGGTTCTTCTTCATGATCCTCTTCTTCCTCTTCTTCCTCTTCATATTCTGCTTCTGGTTCCTCAACCCTCTTGCGCAGGGGAGATCTCTCATCTTCCTCACCATCAGTCTCATACTCAGACTCTTCTCTCTCACTGTCAGAGAAATCCACTGGGCGCCGAGATGATTTAGCTACAGGTAAAGATGATTTCCTGGGGATGTCTCTGTGTCCCTGTGACTGCTAACCCAAAAAAGGGGGTAAGAGCGGATATCAGCAGAACAAGAAGATTTTCAACCAAACAAAGGAAATGTACTCATACAGTTCAAGTCACAGACCTTCTTGGCATTTATAATGCGTTTCTCAGCTCGAGCTTCTGCTTCCAATTCTTCCTCAAAGCGGCGACGAGAATTACGAGAGTTGTGATAATCCATTTCATCATCCTGATCAAAATTGGACAATCAAAATATGTGGTTCAGTTCCGGATAGAGTGGAGAACATATACCAGAGAACAGGAGTGCAAATGAAGGCCATCAATTTCGTACACAATGTTGCTCTTTATTCATAAATAAAATGAAGAGATAACAGTGTGATTGTTTAAGTTATGTTGTCAAAACATAAATTATAAGAATATAAAGATATAGACAACTATATTCCTAAAAGAAAACAAAAGAGGAAAGGAGAACTTGTAGTGAGCGCATACCTCTTCAAGAGCATCCTCCAAATACCCAGTTGAAAGTTGGCGCCTCCTGTCTACAGTTTGTGTATACTTCCGGTTTACTTTTTCCCTCTTCCGGTTTAGAAGTACATTAGCTCTAATATTTTGACTTTCAGCCTTCAAAGTATGGCAATCAAAATTAGAAACCACCAGACTGAAAACGTAAACACCACAATAATCTCCAATGGTAGTTACCTTTTCTTTCTCCTCCTTTTCTCTCTCAGGATCTATGTCAGTGATGCAGTTCTTAACCTTATAAACCTTTTTATGCCGTGAGTCGACAAGAGCAGTCAATAACCGATGAGAATTTGATGACAGAGATGATGGCATAAACCTCATCTTCCTTAAAATTCTTCCATGTGATTGAAGGATTCCCTGCGAGTATGGCATATAAGAATTTAAGAACATACTATTCCTGCTCCCCTAATACAAAGCACTTTTTGGGCGCATTTGGGAAGCCAGAAATGGGATGTGGTTGAGATAAAAAATTACCCATCCCAAAAGAGCTGCGGTTTGGAGCAGCTTTGGGATTGGAAATCTTTCATCCTAGCCAATGCAGGCCCCGGTTTGAAGTCCCACATTGGTGGGACTTCAAGACCCGTCAATTCTGGTGGGTTTTTGAAATCCGAATTGATGGGTTTTCAAAATCCCATCAATGAGGAATTCTATTATATTTTTTAATTTTTTTCGTACTTTACTTACTGAAAAATATCACTATTTATTATAATATTAAATATATTTAATAAATATAAATTTATTTAAAATAATTTCATGAAGTTTATAATTTTGATATCAGTTTAAAATAAATTTATTTAGTTGAATACAATTCAATCTAATCCCAATCACACCGAACACATTATGGTATTAATTTACTCCCATCCAATCCAATCTCATCCAATTTTATCTCATCCTATTTGGCTATTCCATTCAATCCCATGAGCCAAACAGGGCCTTATTGAGTTGCACAATGTTAGAGAGGACAGAAATGGACAAACATGGAGACAATCTCACATGAGATCAAGAATTAACAACCAAACTTCAAAGCAAGAATTAAGTTATGAAATCAAAACCAAAAACCAACAGAATGTTTTATTCCTGATGTTACTGAATTATCATTTTGTCAGAAAAGTAAGAGTATTAAAATGAAAAGCTGCCACTTAAAAGGTGAACAAGCAAACCAGAAAAGACAGCCAGTCTGAGTAACTAGCCCAGAAGACTTTCAACTAACAATCCCATAAAACAGAAACAAATTCCTTGTTACTTGACCACAACCTCCCAATTCCTGGTGTTACTGAACTGATAAAGGAGGTAGTAAACCATGCTGCATTTCACAGAAGCCTTTTTTATTGGTATTTTAATTTCATTTATTTATTTATTTTGGCAAAAGCTAGAAGAAAAATCCTTCTTCATATTCAATCATTCCATTTGGCCCATAACCTCCACCCCACTTCCCCGGTTCAAGGGGATCCAAGTTTGCAACTCCATTAGCATTTCAAAAGTTCTACAAATCCGAGATAAAGAAAAAATGAAAAAAGCAATGGACATCAACATTCAGCACTCTATCTGAACCAATAATTATATATCTGGGTGACTCTCCAAAGATAGCGAGAAGGCAATTACTCTATAACAATTCGGATAAATTCCCATGAAAGATACAGGCATTAACATCCTCATATGCCTCTAAAACCAACAAAGTAGAAGTTCCGCATGAAACTGTCAATGCCAGATACTAAAGCTCATGTGCAGCTTCTCCTTGAGACCATAATAAGCAAGTTAACTAAAGTTAATAATTTTATAAAACAAAAATAATAGACAGATACACATCCAAAATTTAAGCCTTTTAGTATGCAGCTCTATTCATTCTACTCTTTGTCCAAACAGTCAATGTGGAACATGCCATAGCAAGCAGCATTAAGGTCAGAAGTCACACAACAAACGTGAGAGAGGCACTCATGTTCCTGTGTCCTAAACACAAGGTAGAACCAATAGCATAAAAGTCATCAAGCGGTGATGGGTCAAGGAACTGGATAGACATCTGCTGAGAATACAATTATTACATTTTATTTTCATCCACACATCAAAACTCAACCACTAGACCCAGAATGCATCCAACGGCTGCCAAAGAAATAAGTTAAATTGTCTTTTCGCAAATTTCTTTTGTAATGAATCAAGTCTTTACTTAAAGAGTTCACAAAAAGACCAAAAAAAAAAAAAAAAATTGAACATCTGAACCTAATATACATAAAAGGTAAACACAAAAAAATAATAAATGTTAATATATAAACCAACAGAGCCGGAGAAGAGCACATCTATAAAAGCTTGTCTGAGAAGTTCTCTTAAAAATGTGACCATTTGACAAGGCAGACAAGCAAGCAAAAAAGAGATGAATACACAAAGACATTATATTCTAAAAAAGCATATCAAACAGAGTTAAGGAGGTACCTTTCCATGTCTAAGAAAAAGGTGTGATTGATCATGCTGCGCATCTTGCACAGAAATGTCAAGAACTTCATTCCCAATTAGTAACTGCAAACTGCCATCTGACCATCTCACAAAGCGTGCATTGCTTTCATACTACATATAACAAAGGAACTCTTAAATACACAAAATGGATTGACAAAGAAGTCAGTGGCCAGACAAATTGTACTCTTTTGTGAAACTACATATCAGGTAAACCAATTTTGGTACTGGAATTGAAGAGCAGATGCAAAAAAAAATAATAAAATAAAATGTGGCTTCACTTCCTACAATTAACTTCTTTTTTTTTTTCTTTTCCCCCCTTCTTCTTTGCAGATTATCCTTAACAAATAAATGATTAAGTTACAAATAGTAAATGTTAAAGTAACTTTAGCTACAATATGTATGAAACTCCTACTTTCTGGAAGACATACCACCCTAATAAAATCTTAGTCTTTTAAGTTCTGGAGAATTATTACTTTCAATCAACTGGTCTGATGCAGAACTATTTTTGTTCAAACTAAAGGAAATGTTTTCCACAAGTAACATAATTGACTAATTGGAAACACATGCCGAATTGTCTTTCAAATTAAAGACTTCTTGACAATATTCATTATATCAGACACATACACATCTCAGATCCATCTTTCAAATTTAATCTACTAAAATGCCAGTCACCATAATCCTCAGTAATCTCATCAAAACATACAAAGGATATCCGTGTGATGTTTATAACGCTTTGCAAGGTGATCACATATAATACAGATGACTCATAAATGCTGACTTCAAGAATATCAGCATAACAACCACAACCACAACATCTATAAACTCTTATCAATTTTACAAACAAAAATGATTTATTTAGTTCTACACTTTTACTATTATGTTCAACAGTGTGACCCACTCAATATCTTGAATCATCAATAAATGAAAAGACAGGCGTTAAAGCAAACAGCTGCATGTATATAATTACAAAATTACCTCATGTATGAAAACATAAACAGTGCATCTACAATTCTGAATTTGCACATGGACATACTATAGGATGTAACATCGTATAATTTTTTTTTTTCCAACTTAAAAGTAGAAGAGATTTACTCACTGATGTTGTTCCATCCGGGTTTTTAACATTCCTCCAGCGCACGATATTATTTTCCAAGCGTATACGTTTTTTGGATCCAGACTCATCTGTCACAAAGGTATCCTCTTCCACATATGTCTTAGGATCAAATGGCTTTGGGTCAATGCCCATAATATTAGAAACTTTTATCATATTCATCTGCAGAAGGATGACAATTAACCCTTAAATTTTTGTCCTCAGTCAAGACATTGATATCTTTATCAACCTTTATCAACAAATAGTTGGAAGGCACCAGACGTGTATATAGTAGCTGTAAATTAAATTTGCATGCCAGATAAACTATTAAATAACCAAGTTAGACGAGATAAAATAATATACACAATTTTGTCAAATAAAACTGGCAATTTTAACCTACACATTCTGGCAATTATAGGAAAAAGGTGATCAGCTTAAACAAGTTCTTCCACAAATGTACCCAAAATTTTTTTCCTAAAACTCAGATAGTGTAACCTAAGTACCTAACTGTGTTGTGCATCAAAACAGAGTACAAATCATCTCAATTCTAATATCTGAAATGATATTCTTTTAAACCAGTTTCAACACAACCAGGTACAACACCTTTAAATACAATGATTTCATAATTATGTGCCATCAGAAACAAAAGGTTTCATAAATCATTAGGAATGATAACTTCAGGTATTACAACAGCAACAGTGTAGAAGAACTAAAGATAAACCTTTGATGGATCAGCTGGAGGTGGGCGCAATGGGATTTCAAGCTCTAATGGGGGGCCAACTGGCTTCTCTTTATGTTTAGGCTCCACATGCTCCTCTTCTGACTCATACTGCATATCATCATCAGGAACCATATCTTCTGGTCTCAGACTTTTTCCATAGCTCCCTTCCTCTTCCATAGGTGATCTCTAAGGAAACAAACCATTTTACTTAATACCATAAATATATGGATGCTTGATAGGACAAGTAAATACAAAAAAATAGAATTATATTGCCTTGAGACGTCAATACTCACATTTGAATCTTGATCGATATCATTCCGAATCGCATATTCTCCAGCATCTTCATCATCTGAGTCGCCAAATACATCACGAATCTCAGCAACTGGGTGTGAAACATGAGCCTCATCCTTCTCCTCCCCAGGTGATCGACTGCCATAAAGTCAGCTTTCCACAACAGTTAATACAGATCATTGTACACAACACAAACAAAGATCAAGCGGGAAAGACAGATTACCTAGCACTTCGAGCCTGATCAACCTCCTCATCTTCATTGTCAGGGTAACGATTTTCCTCAGACCTCTCCGATCCACTTTCAACCACATCCCGTCTCCTGCTCGTTACCACTCGCTGACCATACTCCTCTTTTTCATCACTGTCTGTATATCTCGCTTCACTTTCTTCCCTGTGATCAACAACATCCACTTCTTGGGAACTTTGTTCCCTTTCACCCTCACTTTCTCCAGGATGAGGTTCAACATTACGCAATTCGCCTTCACTTTCCACTTCCACCTCCCCATGCCCCTCTATGTCAACTTCCGCTTCACCTTCACCCTCAGCCTCCATCCCACCCTCCGCTTCATCCTGGACACACGACAATCAAAACTTTCTCCATCAGCACATATAATTATTTTTGTATCTTAATTCATACGTGTTAAATACATTATTTCCCCCTCCAAATAATGCAACAAAAGCTTTTTTTCTTATAAAACTAAAACGCATACTCCTCTAACTTATCATTGTTCGATTAGATCATTAGACATCCACTCTGCGACATTAACTAATAAAAAACTTATACCTCTTAGCAATGTTTTGTCTTACAACAGCGTCCGTCTCTAATGAACACCCATAACTGGACCGATTCCATTCTCCATTTAGTAAAACTAAAACTTTAATCATCCTATTTAAAATCTTTAGTTTCTAGGGCAAGCACAATAACAAACACAATGCCCCCAAATTAACACAATTCTAGGGCAAGCAATGCCCTCCCTAAATTGAAAAAACAAAAATAAATCAATTTAGTAAACCTAAAACTCGAACCGTCCATTATAACCTCCGTAAACTAGAATAAATGTATGAGAGAGAGAGAGAGAGAGAGAGAACAGATTACAGAGGCGTAAATGGGCTGGGGATTGGACTCGTGTTCGGAGTCAATCTCTTCTTCTTCCTCCTCAGACTGATCGCCGAAGAGGTTCTGCATCATCTGGTGCCTCTTTTCTTCTCCACCCATCTTCTTCAACGATTTCGATAACAAACCCACACCTGCCAATCTATTCCCGGAGATCTGTCTGTCGTTTCCACTCTGCAGCTGCTTTTCTCTTCGCTTTCTTGCTTCCGACCAACATTTTATTTCAACACCAGAATCTTTAACACGTCGGTAAAAGAGATGGGGCCCATGCCACCACCACAGTGCCAGGCTGGCAATTTGAATTAGCAAGTCGGATTTTGTTTGATAACCCGATCAATTAATCGGGTTAAACCTTTCAAATCGGATACAAGAAATGATACGGACACAATAGGATTAACTTGTTTATCATAAGCACCGCGTGGCGCGTGCGATTTCCACTTGTTTAGCCGTGTTTTATTATTATTATTATTTTTTAACCTTTGTCTAGTTGTCGTTAGGATCAACTATCACTTTGTGATCCAATCATGACCGATCCTAAGCACCCGCTGAAGGTGTGACCACCCCGGGCTTCCAAATCTTGGAGCCTCAAGTTTTACAAATTTTCAATTTTTTTCCCTATAATTAATTTGTAAAATCAATGTATAACTAATGTTTCACGTAACATTTATAACTTTATTAATTATTATCATTATACACTATATGTGTGTCTCTGTCAACTTTATTTACTACTTTTATTAGGCATTACATGCATGGCTATATTGATTTGATATATCATTCTCATTAATAAATTATAATTGATTGCCTTGTTTTTCCTTATCTTTACATTTTGTACTTTTATTTTTTCTTTATTTTACATTTTGTGCTTTTATTTTCTCTAATTTACAATTTATCAAAACCTAAAGTTTTGAATTTCAATTAATAAAACTTGAGGTTCTAGAGTTTAATTTATTAAAACCTGAAGTTCTAAATCAATATCATTAAAACCTGAAGTTGTCATGATTTTGAACCTAAAGTTCTATATTCGAAATTTTTAGGATCTTGAAGTTCCAAATATATTCATAAAGGAATTTAATAAAAAATATATTGTATACTAATTTCTTTTGATTATAATTATTATGTTAATATAGTATTTTCCATTTTGGTCATATCATCAATTGTGTTGTTGTATGCATATAACCATGTCAAATACTACAAAACTAGAGTTTGCTCTACTTGATATTTGTGGAATGAATTATTTTTCATGAATCCTTAATATAGAATTGGATCTTTAATATT
Source organism: Dimocarpus longan (assembly GCA_022984855.1). Taxonomy (NCBI): domain Eukaryota; kingdom Viridiplantae; phylum Streptophyta; class Magnoliopsida; order Sapindales; family Sapindaceae; genus Dimocarpus; species Dimocarpus longan. The sequence goes on from CM041024.1 coordinate 20,346,940, forward strand.
GAGTTGTATATGCTATCAAAAGACTTAATTGATATTAATAGAGATAATAACGAAACATTTTTAAAAGATAAAATTAATGCAACGATTGTTATTTATCAACACTTGCATGAAAACTTGAAGACTCAATACCTCATAATACTTTAAGCAAAAGTTCCATTTGGTTGAAAGTAGACCTAAACTCAAAGGCGTTTGTGCAATTTGCCTTACAATTAGTGTAACCTTTTATTGCAACAAATATAGTTTTATCTTATTTAGTATTTGATTATTTCATGCACCAAACATGAGATTAAAGAAAACATATCCAATCCTATTATACACCAAACATATGATCAGAGGTAAACTTATCCTAACTTATCATGCAATTCCAATGAAATACTAAATCCAATTTAATATGATATATCAAGCAAGATAACAAAAGTGAAAAAATACTTTTGCCATTAATGAAATAATAATGAAAAACAAAAAAAAAATAAAGTAATAATAAAAATAAATTTATAAATTAAAAATAATTAAAAATCACAAAAGAAAATAAAAATTAAAAGAAATTAAGAATTCTGGTGGAGGCAAATGCCAAGAGATGATTCTAATCTTCTCTAATCACGAGAAGATCATAATGGATTTCCTCTATAGTGGAAGAGGTCTATTGTTAGTGAAAATTTGATAATGAAAATGTCATATTTATGGTAGTTTTGGTTTTGTTTCAAATTGGTTACTCATAAATATTTAGGGATAGAGTGTCACTTGAGTTGCAGCGTAGTAGGTAAAAACGTTGTTACCTATCTACGGTCTCTCATAAGACCATAGTTCGACATTCCCTACCCTCAGTTTGATGTATCTCTCACATACGTATGGGTCGCCCTCTACAACTCTTATGAAGGTTGTTCTTTCACCTATGTGTAGATCGCTCTCTCTGGCATAAGAGTCGCTTCCCGAACCACACAATTAGTGTTCAATCTCGCTTGATCTCGATTGTTTTCTAGACCAATTCAGTAATCAAATATATATATATATATATGAGATAGGGTAAGCATAACAAAATCACATAAATGGCTTACAATATTTCTATGGTTATCAAGACTTACCAAAAATGAATGGACATTAGTCCTAAACTACTCATTTTATAATTTTTTCTCAAATCATGTTCCAATTACCTCTTTGAAAACTTGCAAGATTAGGCGAAGCATATGTTTTTTTCACTAGTTAAAACTCTTTCTTGGTGCTTTGATTGCCGAATGTCTTCCTTATATTCTCATCTTTGTTTAACCCATAAAAATGTGTATGCTTTACAAGAGAAGAGGAACAAGGAAATATCTTAAAACACTTATAAGGCTTTACAAAAACGATGATAGAATGAGAGAATAATCTTGTTCTCTTTCTCTTCTAAGACTCTCCACATTATTTTCAAATCTCACTTGGGATACCTTGGCCACTCCATATATGCCTTTTAGGGGTCGTTTTTTTTTTGTTTAAAAACTAAATAGTGTTAAAACTTACTGAAAATTATAAAGTGATAGAAATCTAAAATATGAATAATATATTTATTTATTCTTTTTTATTACCTCTAAATATATTGTAAGTTTATTTGTTTTTTAAAGTTAAAATTGTCTAAATAATAATAATATGATAGTTATATCATTTTTACTATTTGTTGTTATATAATTTTAATTAATTTAATACAAACAATTAAAAATAAATCATTTAATAAATTCTAAAATGTTTTTATATACATATTAATAATATTTTATTGATAATTATAAGTATGCTTAAAAATTCTTAAAAAGAAAGTAGCATTAATCATGTTTATATATTTAAATATATTAACATATTTAAGAAATTAACTAGAAAAATGCATGTTTAAATTGTAAACTAAAATATGATAGTTTAATTTCAAAACAATTAGAGATGAAATGTATTTAATTTTCTTTTTAAAAAAATATATTTCTTATAAGTATCAAGGGAAAAAAAAAAATTTGAATAGTATAAAATTATAATAATTTTGAAAATATGTTATATTAGGAATGATAAGCTTAGAATAAAATCTTTTAAATATGTTTAAGTGATTTGAAATTAAATGAAAAGTCAAGAGTTCTAACCTTTTCTTTTTTTTTTTTTTTTTTTTTTTAAGTGGTGTGACCACTTAAAAAAAGGAAAATAACTTAATAAATTTAATTCAGACTTATACATGTTAAAAACAAATAACCCCTTATATTGTGTGCAATTAGCACTTCCTATTGATGCATATTTTACTCTTTTACCCTTAATTGCCATAGGTCTATCCTTCCATTAATTAAACAATGATAAGCGAATTTGGAAAGGGACTTTGTGACATATATTATTTTGACTTTCTTAAAAATTACTTAAATACATAAATCCCTTGCTTAATTTATCATAATATTTATAGTAGATAAGTCTCTAATTCACACCACTATTAATTTGAAAATAATATATATTTAATTACATTAATATCATTTGCCAATTATATGATGTCCCTTGCTAATTTTGTAAATAAACGTTTATTAGTCAATCAAGAGACCGAGTACTGCTCAACTTCGATTATTATATCCTTAACATTATCTAGTGTCATCGATGGAATGTTATATTCATTGATTTTTCCTAATTGTGCCTTAAGAATGAGAATGACATACCATTGATATACGATGATTTCTCTATTCAAACATCATCTTATCTTTTTATTTGTATCATAATAATTGTGCACACATGTTTGTGATCGTATCGACACACAATCAGCCCTAAAATGGATCACTATTTCTTATATTTCATTGAAATAAGATTGGTGGAATTCATTCAATTGTGTAGGTTCTCCATAGAGCATATAATCAACCTATCATTGTGTTGACCATCCAATAGAGCTTATTCGTATTGATAGTTCAAATAATTGAGCTATACCAATATAAATTCATTACACTCTTCATATTCAAATTAGTTGTTACCACAATCGCATATGATACTTTATTTATGTGTAATGGTAGTTTTGATCATATTGGTTAGGTTCGATATTCTTGTCTCGAAATATGAATCTACTATATTCAATACGATGTCTCATGAATTATTTGTTTTTATTTATCACTTTTCACTTAATGTGTCTTAATTATACTTATTAAGTGATTTTTGTTTATTTTCTTAAGTGATCAACCTACTTAAAACCACCCCAAAAATCACTAAAAGAAAAAAACTACAATTTATGACTTTTAATTGAACATTAAATCACTTAATAATTTTTAAATATTTTATTTAAAATTTATCATTCCGAGTATAACATACTTCTAAATTTGTTATAATTTTATGTTATACAAATTCTTTTTAATGATATTTCTTTTAATGTTATTTTTATTTAAATATATAACAATAATAATTCAACTTAAGACCATTTTATTTATTTTTATTTAAATATATAAATTTAATAATTTATTTATGTATGTATTATTTAAAAAAATATTTACTATAATAATTAATCATATTTTAATTATGAATAAAAATATTATTAATATATACATCAAAATGTTTTAGTATTTGCTAAATAATTTATTATAATTATTTGTATTATATTAAATGAAGTTATATAATAATTCATAGTAAAATAATATAAATGTCAAATTATTAGTTTTTAAACAATTTTAATTTTAAAAAACAAATAAAATTAATATACATGTAGAAGTAAAAGGAAAAAAAACAAATACGTTATTCAGATTTCAAATTTTAGTCACTGTTCAGTTTTTAGTCTTCAATAATACTGTTCAATCTTCGGATAAAAAATCAAACGACTCTTCAGTGTTTGTACGACTTAGACAAGTCACTTTATAATTACATTGGACGAAGAAATTGGTGATATATTTACATATCATTATTATTACTAATTTACTACACTAATTTGTTTTTGAACTATCTACTCCAACAATATAAACAATATATTTATTTTATTTTAAAATTTAAATTAATCGCACATTCCCTCTAATGTAATTGGTTATATCTTTTCATCCATTTTAATAATAAAGATTAGAGAGTCAAAGTCCTTATCAAGTATATTTTATAAACTTATGATGATAGTTTTCTTTCATTATTGTATGAGTAATTATCTCTCATTATAACAGTAGAATTTTAATATTCATTTACTTGCACGTAATCAGAATGATTTAGAATAAGAATAATCTGAAATTTGAATGACTTGGAATAGAAATGATGTATCAGAATTGGAATAAGTTGCTTACTTCAATTGTAAGAGTCGAAATCGAAATCAACAGTATTCTCATTGAGATGTTTATTTTGTTTTAAAATTTGAATGAATTAATTGTAAGTTACAAAAATACTCATAATTAAAATTATATACTCCATAAGTATTTTTTTAATAATAGGTATAAAAGACTTTTTAATTGGTAAAAGAGTATGAAAATGAGATTGCCAAGTGAGATAGAATGAATGATATTTTCATTCCATAACTCCAAATTCATGTGAGACTCATAATTTTATTTTCATCACAGATTGATTTTAGAGCAAGTAAATACTATTAATTATTCTAATTCTTCATTTTTATTATTTAATTCATCAAGTAAACACATCATTGGATCTCACAAATAACTATAAGAGTAAATATTCAAGTAGTATTTATCTCTCATAATGAAACTAAATACTAAAATCGTATAAGTAATGATTGAACTCGATATATTCTAACAAAATTTAAACTTATCTTGTTGCTTATAGGGTGTATTCAATTTAATATGTCATTAGAACTATTTTTTTTTTTTTTTTTTATAAATTTGAGTGTATTTAATTGAGATTTCTGAATAGTCAATTAAAATTTCAATGAATTCAATCTAGATTTGTATAAAATTTATTGAGATCCATACAAATATAAGTGAATTCAATTTAGATTTATTTGAGTTATATTAAAATCGATTTAAATTTATGTGTAATCAATTCAGACTTTTAAAAAGTCAAAATGAATTTAGGTGCATAAAAAAATCATTGATAATATAGATTTTAGATATGTGATGGATTTTGATAGATTTGAAAGTAAAATATGTGAATAAAAAAATCTATCATATATCTTGCTTTATTTCCAAATATTTCATTAGATTTCATGCAAAAATTCTACTAAAATTTATATAGAATTTGTAAAATCCAGGAATACTACGAAAAACCCCTTGAAAAGTAAAATTCTAATAATTAGTACTAGTTTTTTGTTATTAGGTGAATTGTTTTCTATTGGTTAGAAAAACCTGTCAGTGTTGAGATTGAAGGGTATTATAGTAACTAGATGAGTAATTTTATTTGTTTCAATAAAATTAAGTAGTTTTTTTTTTAAAAAAAAAAAAACTAAAAGATTAAATAATTAAATAAAAATTTAATTCATCATATCTTTACTGTCTATCTTAAGATAGACAATAGAGATTAAATTAAAAAATCAAATAAAATTAAATAAAAAAATAATTCATCAGATTTCTACCGTCCATCATAAGATGGATAGTTAAGATTACTTTAAAAAATTTAAAATAAATTAAAAATTTAATATAAATTAAAAACTACCCTAATCATCTTCAAGATTAAAACGCACCAGCATTCTTCTCTCTTCTCGTCTCACCTTTCATTCCAATCACCCTATTTAGTAGTTGCTATCGGTATCGCTATCCATCCTTTCCTCTCTCATTTCCTTCCAATTGCGAGCCCCTTTGTCCAGCAAAAACCAAGATCAAACCCATGTCTAACTGTTGTTGTCCCACCCTTACTTCGTCTTTCGTCTTCTTATTCTTCGGTCATCTTTTTCCATCTCCTTCTTCTCCTTTTATTTCCATCTTCTTATTTTTCTTTTTCGTTTTTTTCCCCCTTAAAATGAGTTGATGACGATGATTGTTTGATGATGATGAATTGATGGTTTGACGATGATAACACTGGGTTGATGTTGCTGATGAAGGTGATTGATGACGAAGATTAGTTGAAGATTAATTGGAGGTAATTTTTTTTTTGAAACTAGTTTATGTTGAAGATCAATTGGAGGTGGAGGTTTTTAGGCTGTCGGAAAAAGTTAATTTGTTTTTTTTTTTAAAATCTTGTGTTATTTTTTAATTTAATAATATTATTAATTAATAATGTAAAGAAAATTTTAGCTATTAAATAAGTTTGCAGGGTATAATAGAGATTTTATAGAATCTTATTAAAAGTATTTTGTTTATTCCACGATTTTGAACGTAAAATATTAATATTTTGGACAAAAAATTAATAGTAGAAATGATTCACTTAATTAAAAAAATGGGGCATATTTTCTATTATTTTATATTTCATAGGATTATTTTATAACATCTTTAAAATTTATAAATTTCATCAAAATCGATCAAAATTCATTAAACACTGATATATTTTAAATTTGATAACTTTCCTTGATGAAATAAATAAATAAATAACTACATGACCAAGACGTCACTTCCATGGCAGCGGCATCAGATGAACCCTCTCTAGCGTACAACAATAACGCAAGCTGTTTCCAAATAATTTCAGGAATCAACGACCATGATCAAATCCCCAAATGTGGGCACCACCAAAGTTGTGACACGCGGCGAATTCCCATTGCAGGACCAGCAAATTCCCTCCTCTACCCTCAACCACTCTTCACAGCTTTGCGCCCCCTTCTCTTCAACGAGAGTCCAGACTCAACCTCAGCTTTGGATCCGAACCTTTTGCTGCGTTTGTCGAGCCTGAGCCCCGAATCCGAACCTCAGTTTTGCGTCTCTGTTCGTTGAAAATTTCGCACTATTTCGATCACTTTATCTCTCTCTCTCTCTCTCTGGACTCAAAGAGAAGCTAATCTCTCTCGTTCTCTCTCTCTCTTCAATCGAAACCCTAAAACTCGATAGATTCGCAGCATCGGAGGATCGCTTACGAGCTTCGACGGAGGTCTCTCGACATCATTGTGAGTGCCACGCTCTGTAATTTCCTCCCTAGAAACCCTAATATTCTCTTCCTAGCGAACCAACTACATTCGGAACCCGAACTCTGAATCTAAGCTAGGGCACTCGTAGATTCTATTCTTTACTTTGTATTGCATCAGAGATTTAAGCGTGGTGTCTTCTTCTAATTGTCTCGTTTTTCCTTTGTGTTTTTCCCGATCTTATGTGTTTTTTCTTTACGGTTATTGTGAGATTGACATAGTGAGGGTTTAGAGTATATAACATGTTCGGTTGCTGAGAAAAGTTGAAGAAAAGTGAAAGAAATGTGGCCTTTTGGCCTTGTGTTTATGCTGTATGTGGTTTTAGGAGCTCTGGTTCTGTCTAGATATTTATATCTAGTCTTAACATAAACAACGTTGAGGTTCGATTTATGCGTTGTTCGGAATTTATTGTCATCATTAGGTTGTGACTGCAAAAGTAAGTGTGTGTGTCTGTCTGAGTGAGAGAGAGAGAGATAGAGTCGCATATAACCTTGTTGATGCTTCCATATTTAAGTGCTACAGATTTGGTGAATGATATTTTTTTGATGTTATTTATTGTATCTTGTTTATGTTCTGTCTTTAAACCGTAACTTCTTTTTTTGTTCTAAGAAAGTTTTGTTTCCTATCAAAAAAAAAAAAAACTTCTTATTTGGTAATCAGAAATCTAATCATATGGATCAATGCGCCGCCTTAATGAATCAATTGCTGAACTATCTTTATTGCTTGGTGGGAATTACTATTTTTTTTATATGGTTAGCTCTGCTACATTGAATTTTGGCTTGTGAGCAAGAGAATCTTGTTTTAAATCCTGCAACTGTCAAGCTTGTGGAAATGTCATTGTAGAGTAATGAAAATGCATTAAGAAAGTGATGGGTTATCGAGTTTAGATTTTGCATTGACGGGCGAGGATTAATTGTGCTTAAAGTAGAGGTTGAAGTCAAGAATAAGCAAGTGTTAATAATGTTTACATCCTTAATTAGTGATTCATGGACTCCGTATGCCAAAGGATAAAATAAAAACGGAATTTTGACTTCAATAATTGCCATGAGTGACAATCCGACAACTAACTGACCAAGCATTGTCATTAATATATTCATTTTATTTACAGTGGACACTCAACATATGGTAAATTTTAGACAATGTATTATGTGAATTTACATGGGAATCAATTGTAAGTATTCTGGAGTTTATTTGTAGCTAATGGAAATTAATGGTAAGATCAGGTTTTTACCACTTCATTTTCTGTCCTAGAATTCTCAAACAACGGTTGACATTCTACAAAAGGATTTTGTGAATTGTTTTCAACGTTCTGAAATAGGCATTGTGCAATGCTTCATTAGTATCTTTTGGCATATCTTTAGGCATGACCGTATGAACACTTTATTTATTTGGTTAATTCTTGCATTGTCAATTCGTTTCTCATATCACATGCATCGCACCATTGGTATTGGTTGAGTTATTTTTTCAAGTGGTCTCATACAGGTAATAAAAGGTGGTAAAGAGCTAAGGCAAAGGAGATGATTAGGGTTTGTTGATCTGGTGTTGAAGTAGAGTTGTCGAAGTTTTCCTATGTTCTATTGTTCTGTGTCCTGAGAACTGAAAATTGAATAAAACAGAATAGAAAGCATGCAAGGGTGCAAAAATAGAGACTTCAAAGCTGGTAGAGTTGCAACATGCTTTTAGAGTAAAATCAGCAATTATGACTCTTTCAGTTGCAGTTTTGCACATTTGGGTCCATAGGGAGGCCTTATTGACTGAGGTTGTAAATTTCATCATAATGTTTCCAGTTGCTGCCACTTTAATGAAAGGGGTCTTTTTTGGCCTAGATTTGAGGATGAGTTAAACCTTTTGAAATCATATTTTGCATAATGTAAGTTCAAGTAGGGAGTATGGAGGAGCACATCTAATTTGGCCAGATTCTGTGGCATAATGTTGATTTGTTGTTGGTTTTTGGGGATAGAAAGGGGTTTTTGGAGTAACCAATCTGTTGGAGCTGCTGCCCATGAGTTGCTTTTCTGCCCCTATTTGGAGTTACTTTTCTGCCCCTAGTTCCTGTTGATTTCAACAGAGATTTGATGTAGCATGTAGGATCATGAATTATCCAGAAGTTGGTGTACCATGTACTCTTCTCATGTAGATATGTACAATGAATTACGTTTAAATTTTCTTGCTTATGTCAATCCTCCTTGGTTAGAGAAGAAGGGTTTTCTGGCTTTGTCTAGTAGCAAAAGAAAAAAAAAAATGATGTGATTTGTCCTATGGTTCTGAGAATTAGAGAAAGAAGAATTTTTAGATTGTATACTTTTTGTATAGCTCAAAGCTTGTCTAATTGCAGGAGGAAGAAATAAAGCCTGTTGCAATGCATAAGCTGTAGCCTGTAGTCAATTACACTAGCATCCTAAATTCATCATTCTCACCAAAATGGTCAAATGCATGTCATAGTCCCTTTACTTTAGGTTTTAGAGCTACTCATGATTTTAGCTTTTTGTGCATAGGTACTCTCGTGTCATTACTTTATCATGTCACTTAATTGTTATCTTATACTGAACATTGTGCTAGTTTGAACAGGATAACATCCTGAGTGCTGGGAGCTTGGTAGTTGGGAGGGACAATTGAATGTACAAAAAGGAGGTGTGCTTTTGAAAATACATGAAATTTGGAAAAAAAAAAAAAAACTTATTTCCTTTATGCTGTTAATGAAGTTTTACTAGTATGTAAGTTTTGATATTTCTTAGTGATTTTCTAGGTGACATTTTTCTTTTCACAAGAATTTAGCTGCTGAAAATTTGTGGGGTGGATTATCTATGCCTGGCAACGAAGTAGGAGACAGGATCCACAATTTTTTTGGCCAAGAAAGCTTGTCCCAAGGCCAGCATCACTCACAGGTTGTTGAAGGAACCTGGTCTGGCTTAAATAACAATCCGTGGATTGGAAGCCAAAGACAGATTGGTACACCTCTTATTTCCAATTTGAAGAATTATAGTGTAGAGCAATCAGGTAGCAATCTCACCAATCCTAATTGTTTGCTTTCACTTGGCTTATAATAATTTGAGTTTGTTCCAGCTGAATATTCTTGTCCCTCCATACTCCTCCTCTTATTAGTATTAGAGATGTTCACATATTGCTTGATTTGAAGTTTTTCTTTTTTTCCTTCTCTCTCTCTCTCTCTCTCTCTCTCTCTCTCTCTCTTTTTATACTATTATTATGTGTGTGTGTGGCATGGTACCCAGCCATTTGCCATTTTCATAACATAATTTTCTATTCTTTTGGCACTAGCTGATTCTGATAGAGGACATGGGGGTCAATCCTCAAGCTTGCAGCATGGCTTGGACTTCACACAATCAGCTTTGAAGCCTGAGCTTGCTAGAAGTCAGTTTCAAAACCAACAACCAAATCTGAATGGCTATGTACATGGACATCAGTCATTACCAACGAGGCAGAATGAATCGAACTTTCTGGGAGTGGATACAGAATATAATCGGCATAATTTAACTTCAAGAGGCTTACCTGTTCTTGACTCACAATTAGGAAATGCTCCTGAGCAGGAGAAGAAAAACCCTGTAAGGTTGGAATCTACTGAATCTCCAGTCAATTATGATTTTTTTGGAGGTCAGCAGCAAATGAGTAACCAACATCCTGGTATGCTGCAATCTTTACCAAGGCAGCAGTCGGGGATTAATGATATGCAGCTACTACAGCAACAGGTTATGCTAAAAAAGTTGCAAGAACTTCAGAGGCAGCAACAATTGCATGGCTCGCAATTTCAGCAACATGAAGCAAGGCAACCGAATTCCATACATCAGGTTTCCTCTGTTATTAAACAGGCACCTGGTAGTCAAACATCAGCTCTTATCAATGGCATTCCTATGCAGGATGCATCTAATTATTCATGGCAGCCTGAGCTTATGTCAGCCAATGCAAATTGGCTGCAGCGTGGTGCCCCTCCAGTTATGCAAGTATCCACAAATGGACTTATGTTTTCACCTGATCAGGGTCAGATACGTATGATGGGTTTGGTTCCTCAGCAGCTTGATCAATCCCTTTATGGTGTCCCTATCACTAGTACAAGAACTAATTCAAGTCAGCATTCTCCTATTCAGATGGAAAAGCCTATAACGCAGCAGATATCTGCAGGTAGTAATTCCTTTCCAGGTAATCAATATGCTGCATTTCCAGATCAAGTTGGCATGCAGGAGGGAACTATGGTTTCTAGGCAGGGCTATCAGGGAAAGAATATATTTGGGCCTGCTGCTGGACAAGGTTTAAATAGTGGACTGAATTTGGAGAACTTGCGGCAAATGAATGCTCAGCAAAAAGGTGCATCCATGCACGAATTTCATGAGGGGCAAGAGTTTGTCAGTCCATCAGATGCATCCCAGGAGAAAACGGCCATGCAGGCTGGTCCCTCACAGAATGCAGCTGCGCTAGATCCAGAAGAAGAGAAGATTTTGTTTGGCTCTGATGACAATGTGTGGGAGGCCTTTGGTAGGAGCACCAACATGGGGTCAGGATGCACTAATTTGTTGGATGGTACGGATTTTCTTGGTGCACTTCCTTCCATACAAAGTGGGAGTTGGAGTGCTCTTATGCAGTCTGCTGTAGCAGAAACTTCTAGTGCAGATACTGGGATACAGGAAGGATGGAGTGGTTTGAGTGTCCGGAATAGTGAGCCTTCAGCTGCTAATCAAGAGTCATCGTATGGCAATGATGGAAGCAAACAGCCATCAGCTTGGACTGATTATAATCTGCAGACTGTCTCTGCTTTGAGCTCTAGACCTTTTCCGGTGTCTGTTGATGCTAATACAAATATTAATTATCCTAGTGTTTCTGGTGTTCAGCAATCAGGGTTCAAGACTTCTCATGAGAAAAGTGAGCAGTTGCAGAGTGATTCTTCTCAGAGATTTGTTCAGCAGTTCTCAGGAGAAGGAAACAAATGGTTGGATTGCAGCACTGTACAAAAACCAGTTGTTGAAGGCAGTCATGTTTATGGACATGTTGCTCATCCTTCAGACACTGAACTAAATGTGAAGGGCGCTTCAGCTTCTTGGATCCATCAAGAGAGCATGTCCTCATATAATACCAGTGGCCAACCAAACAATAGACCAAATGGTTGGAACTTCATTGATTCTGTTTCGCCTGGTGGGGGTGCCACTTTAAAACATCAGGGCGATGAAAGCTCACTGCAGCCTAATTACAGTGGTGATCATAGAACTGCGATGAATGAGAAAATGGGTCATGGTACTGGTATATGGAAGACTAATTCTGTTTCTAATGCGAATGAGAATGCAAGCTCTGCCATAGGACACTCACAAATAAACAAGGAAGATTCTGATTTGAATAATGCTACGGCTCTATCAGATTCGAGTGCTATAAGGGCCAATCAAAAAAATAGTCAGCAGCTTCCAAATCATAATCTAAATTTCTGGAAAAATGTTAATTCTGTGAACCCTAGAATAAATGAGGTTCAAGGAAAATATCAACATCATCTAGATAAGAGCCCACAAAATATTGAGTCTTCAGGAAATAAAGGCCCAAATAATGGGGGAATTGAACATGAGACTGAGAATTCTAATATCAAAGAAAAGTCAAGTGACAGTCTTCATTCTAACATATCCCAGAATACCTCCGCTGCTGGATTGAGAGAAAATGTTTGGTTGGATGCAAGTGAGCCACGTACTTTGCCTGGAGGAAAACAAAAGTCTTCTGGTCAAGTTGGCCGGAAACCTTTTGGAACTCGCAAATTTCAATATCATCCTATGGGAGATGTGGAGATAGATACAGAACCTTCTTATGGAATTAAAAGTGTTGCACAATCTCAGGCCATGCCCCAGCAGGTTTCTCGAGGATTACCAGGTCATGACCAAGTATATATTGGCCAATCAAAATATTTTGGTCACGTTGCAAAAAATTCTATGGACAACGATAAGGTAATTGTTCAGCATTATTGCTAATGAGAATATAGCAGTGTTTTGTCTTTTCCCAAAGTTAAATGATTAGCCACCTCTCAGCCCCCATTTTATCATTTCTTTTAAATTTTATTCGCTTTTGCCGAACTCTTATGTGAGTTTAATTTTCTCAACGTATATTGACAGGTTCGCTTGCCTGGATTTCAAGGAGACACGAAATACAGAGATGAGATACCTTCAAAAGGCATGCATCCAGGTTCCATACCTGTTCCATCTGCTACCACCGACAGATCCGTTGATAATTACACCAAAAACAAGTCTGCTTCATCAAGGTAGTTAAAAGTTTGATACTTTTAACCTATTTGTCTATAGTCATAGTATTGTAATAGTAGTAGTGAGAAGCAGCAGCACTCCTTGCATGGCTCTTCAAATTTGTAGCCCAAATTTTTTTTTTAAAAAAAAAGGATTTCTGTTAATTTTTATTTGATTCCTTTATTTTTTTAAAAAAAGGGCCTATAGAAACCTCATCTAGAAATATTTTCAAGTTTATAGCAATGTAACAGTTAACTTGTGTGTCCTTGTGTGGCTTTTGCAATTACCTTTATCTTTTGTATTTTTATGATTTGAGTGGGATGTTTTCAATGTGACAACTTCTTGCAGTCAAAATATGCTTGAGCTTCTTCATAAGGTGGATCAGTCGAAGGAACGTGGCTCTGCAACACCCTTCAGCTCTTCTGATCGCATTCAAACTGAGATGCCTGAAGCAGAAACCTCTGACGGGTCTGTTGGTCATCTTCAGCATCAGTCTTCTGCTTCGCAAGGTTTTGGGTTGCAATTGGGTCCACCATCTCAACGGATGTCCCTCCCTGATCATGTCTTATCTTTTAAGAGTTCCTCTCAGGCTGTGAAATCTCCAAGTTCAGCTTATGTTGCTACTGAGATGGGAAAAAAGGGTCATACATGGTTGGCTTCTACTGCCTCTGATCAGTCCTTGCATCCTTCCCAAGAAACATGTCAAACCGATTCTAGAAATAAGATTTCTAGTAATTCGGGGAACTTTCCTGCTGGTTTTCCTTATCCCAGAAGTCAGAACCAGCAAATGAGTGGTGCAGGTGGACAAGTAACACAAAGTCAGTCTGTCAATGTAACTTTCGATAGGTTTGCTTCCCAATCAAAACGTATCGACGATTCTTCTGAGAGGCTTCAAACTAGTCAATCAGCACAGGCATTGGTACCTGACATGTCTAAAGGCAATCTGCATAGTGAACTTGCTTCCTCATCAGAAACATCCCAGCCATGTGATAACAACCAAAACTCTGTTAGAGTTTCTGCCCAACCATTTCCTGTCTTGGAGGCTATGCCTGTTTCTCAGCCTTCTGCTACTCCTGGCTTGTCTCAGCAGGGTGCGATTTCAAAAATGTTACCTAATGCATGGGCTGGTGTTTCAAATCAGCAAAATTCAGCAGTTGCTCAGGCTTCTTCGAATTTGTTTAAGTCCTATCCACAGTCTACTAATTACGTAGAAAAACCTTCCTCTGGCCCGTTGAAGCTAGACGATCAAACTGCTCGAAAAGGAGATAATGGCCCATCTGGGTTTGCAGCATATTCTTCCAACATACAAGGCTATGTTGGGAAAGAACATGCTATGAGAGAGCAGCACGTATTATCTGAGAGTGATGCAACGCAAAAGGTGGGTGCCACTAATTTGCCAGGGAAAGAATCTATTGTCAACCATCTTTCTGATGCTTCTCTTTCAAATTCTACCACTTCTCAGAGAGATATTGAAGCTTTTGGTCGTTCTTTAAAGCCAAACAACTTACAGAACAATTATTCCTTGCTGCATCAAATGCAGGCCATGAAAAGTACAGAGGCTGATCCAGATAATAGGAGTGTGAAGAGATTTAAGGGTCCAGAGTGTGGTCTGGATTTTCAGCAGGTATCTTTACAGGGCGCACAGCAGTTGTCTTCTGGACCCAATGCCATGACTACAGATGCATCAACAAACTCACTTCCACCAGGAGATTCTACGATGCTGAGCTTTTCGGCAAAGCCAGGGGATAATCATGGGACAAATGCATCTACTCATGATACGCGTTCATTTGGCCCCAATGATTCACAATGTTTAACCAACAGTTCTAGTACAGTTGCTGGTAGAGGCGATTCTCAGATCAGTCCCCAGATGGCTCCATCCTGGTTTGATCAGTATGGTAACTTTAAAAATGGGATGTTGCCAACGTATGATGTACGGAAAATTGCTGCTATGAAGAATATGGACCAACCTTTTGCTGTTGGAAAGTCTTTTGATGGATTGCAGGTTGGCCAGTCAACAAAACCTAATGTTGTGGCTGATGCTAGTGAGCTTCTTAATGTCCAGCAAAGTCCCATGTCACTATCTACCGAGCATCCTTCTTCCCCTCAATTATTGCCTCCAGCCATCACTAATCAAAATTCAATTCTTTTGAGACCACACAAACGTAAAGCTGCCACATCTAAACTTCTACCCTGGCATAGAGAAATTACGCAGGGTTTCCAAAAGCTTCAGAATATCAGGTGATTAGGAGAAGCACGTAAAAAATGGCTTAAATATATCACCTTTTTTTTTTTTTTTCAATAATCAAAATTTGTTCATTTCTGCTAGCTGTTTGAGTGTCTTTATAGTTAAAATATAAAATTATGATGTTATATTTTTAATGAGGCAATTATTTACAATCCCTTATATTGTTGTTCTTATTAGCTCTTTGGTTGATCTGTTTAATGCATTCTTTTTCTATAAATATTCAAAGATCTGTTATTTGCAGGATGGCAGAAAGAGAATGGGCTCAAGCAGCAAACCGATTGATGGAGAAGGTCTGCTCATAGTTTCCTGTGTTTAGTCTGTGTGTTGTTTGGAGGTTCCAAGTCCTACTGTATATATTATAGTTCTCAAAGTGGTCTAAATATTTTGATTCTGATGGTAGGTGGAAGATGAAACTGAATTGATTGAAGATGTGCCACCAATGCTTAGATCGAGAAGAAGGCTTGTTTTGACAACACAACTCATGCAGCAACTGTTTCACCCTCCTCCGGCAAAAGTTTTGTCGTTGCAAGCTAGCGCACACCATGAGACTGTGACCTACTTTGTTGCCAGATCAGCATTAGGAGATGCATGTAGCAGTGTATCTTCCTCTGGAAGTGATCCTTCTTTGCATCCCGACAGTGGATATCCGTAAGAATCACTTTTTCTTCTGTATTATTAAGGTTTTCTTGTTATTAGTGAGGGATAATATTCTGTACGCCCAATTAATATGATATGAAATACATATTTAGCCTCTCTAGGAAGCTCCAAACCTCTGAGAGAATTGGTGATCAGTATATCTCAAAAGCCATGGAAGACTTTATTGAGCGAGCAAAGAAGCTGGAAGATGATTTGTTAAGGTATTTTTGGTTTCTTGTCTTTCTCTTTTGATATTCTTATCTTTTTTTTTTTTTTTTTTTTTTGGTTTTTTTAAACCTTCTCAAAGACTCTTTGATAATGGTTTCAAATTCATATGTCAAAACGGTTACCTGCTTTAATTTGTCAGTAGATCTTGAGGTTCAAATTGAAGGTTTTTCCTTCATATAGCACAGATATCATACACTGATGTAGAACCAATATCAGCAAAGTAACTCAATGGAAAAATAAGGGTTTAGAGAAAATAGAAATTAGAGGAAAGGGGGCATACTATAGAAGGGCATACTATAGAAGAAAGGGGAGAAAAATAGAAGAAAAACAGAGGGGGTGAATATAGGAGGGGTTCAATTTCATTATGTAATTAAAGTCTAAGCAATCAAGCATAGGCCTCAATCTACAACTAGGAAATAAACAAAGTCCTAAAATGAATAGGAAACCAATTTCCAATATAATCAACTGCTAAAAGGAAAATGAAACCTAAAATAAAATAAATTCTAAGATTATTTCCAATTAATTCTCCATCCCACATGTTCATGCATTGAATTTAACTTATTTGTTATTGCCGGGGAATACAAGGAGTCATGAAATGGTTTATTTATCTATAAAAGGATAATATGGTCCTTGGTTTAACAGAGTGACATTAAAAGTTTCACCTGGCCGATCCCAATTTATTGGGACAAGCATTGTTTGATTGGATTTCTTTTCCCTGTTCAGATTTAGTCCATTATGTAGAATATTGATACTGGGAGGGCATTTTTCTTGCTCCGGTGATGTTTTGGTTGATTAGGTCATGTATCTATGATTTTTGCATGGAACACTCCTATTCTTGGTTAAAAGTGGAGTTTATAGCTACCGGAGGTCCTTGGCCTGATGTTTTAATAGCACTGGCTCATGAACTAGGTGTTTTTTTGTCCACTAAAACAACAAACAAAGACACAACAAGAACAAGAAGCAAACTAACAAAGAAAACTCAATGAACAATAGGCTCATGAACTAGGTGTAATTGGATAATGTTTATGAGGTAAACAATTAAGAGGACTATAAAATTATTTGAATAATATTGCTACCATGGTCAAGGTTTTGCATTGTTCATTGTGCCATGGAGCTATGGAATTTCTCTTGAGTTACAGTTGCTCAGTGATCTGTGCTAGTCTCAGAAGAGGGAGGGATTTTGGGGAGGAGGGGAGGTACTTGTTTGGGTACTTTGGCATGTGCTTTTGGTCTTCGTCTTGCATTATATCAGGGTTTTCATAGAGATTAATAATGCTTTTAACCCTTAGAAATGTCACTTTTTCATGGTTGCCTGCTCTTGTTGCTGTTGATAAACCATTAAAATTGCCCTAAATATATATATATATATATCTGTTATGTAATAGTTTCAATATGTCTCATGCTTTGCCTTGCTTCCATGTTATGCAGACTGGACAAGAGAGCCTCAATTTTAGACTTGCGAGTGGAGTGCCAGGATCTGGAAAAGTACTCGGTTATCAATCGTTTTGCCAAGTTTCATGGTCGGGGACAAGCTGATGGGGCCGAGACCTCATTGTCCTCTGATGTATCTGCAAATTCTCAGAAATTGTGCCTCCAGAGATATGTTACTGCACTTCCAATGCCTAGGAACCTCCCTGACAGGGTACAATGTCTTTCACTTTGATCATTAATTAATTGATTTTTCACTTTTTTTATCAAATGTCTCCCGTGTCCCTCATGATTCTCATGTCTATCTTCTTCCAATTTATCGGCATTTTCTCATAATTGAACCACACAAATGGGGATGTTGGAGAATGATGTCTCCTTAAAAGCAGTGGAGGCTATTAGATTTTCGTATAGGCCATTGATGTCATTCTTGAGAAATATTAATTGGTCTTTGTATAATTCTTTCAAAGTGTAGAGAGAAACTAGGGCCCGTGATTATTTTTGTTTTTTTCAGTAAATTGGAAGAGCAGAAGGTCTTTCTGCAAAGGTGTTCTCTCATAGATAAAATTCCTGGAAAATTATCTGTATTCTCACTACCAAGGCATTTAATCATGGGGTTCATTTTATGGATTAAGGTTTTTACCTGTCTTCCTTTCTTTCAGCATTCTTTTGTGAGGGTGGAGAGAGGTGAGGTGAATTCTTGGCCCAAGATCTTGAAATGCCAGTTTTATGGCAAGAATAGGCTATGCCAGTTTTTTTTTTTTTAATGATTATATCATTTGATGCTTGTTTGAACTGCTGCGAAAAATTGTAATCCTTTTGGCCTGAATTTAGCCTAAATGAACAAATATATAGAAATAAGATTTAATGAAAGTGCAGAAACCGTATTGATTCTCATTGTGATAATAAATAGCTCTATCTTGATCTAATTTAAATTTTGTTGTGCACACCCTAAGTCAGTGACTATCTTTGTCTTTATTGTGTCTGTTATAGAACATATTGTGGTCTGTGTGTTCTTGTCCCTCATTTGTGATCCATTTTGAGGTCTAAAGGCTTAATAATATGCTGTCCTATTCTTGGTCACACAACCATGGCCTTGAAGCCTAGTGGCATGGACCTCCTTAAAAATTGCGAAGAGGTGCATCCAATCCAGGTTTGTATGGGTGGGAGTTTTCGGGAGGTGGAGTCATGTAGCCGTGCCATGATACAAAACTAAAGTTGTTAGCTCAGGGTTAAATATTCTGAAATCTGGAACTTGGCCTAGTTTTCTTGTAACGCAATTGGGACACAAATAGCCTTGTAAGCTTTATGGACACATGCGGAAAACACCCATGGTATTGTTGTTGCGTTTGGGGATAGTTTCTTTGTTTGTGTCTTCTTGCTTTAAGCATGGTTTTAAAAGGCGAGGCATGCCTTGGTGGCTAAGGCGCCTCAAGGCGTGCATATAAGGCGGAGTAGCTGGAAAAGCTTGCCTTTGGAGGGTGAGGTGACCGCCTCTGGCCGCCTCCAGGCGAGGCGCCCTGAGGCCGTCCAGAGGCGGTCCAGACCATCCATTACATGAAAAAAAAATTGAAGCTTAGCACAGAGTACCACACCCGAAAAAACACAAAAAAAACATACAAACACACAAAAAAAAACACACAAACACACTAGTTTTAGAATTGAAAACTTAAAACAATTTACCACAAAAAAAACACACACAAAAAACATACAAACACACCAAAAAAAACACAAACACACCAGTTTTAGAAGCAGTCAGGCACTGGTTTTAAGAGAGAGAGTAGAGAGAGTAAAGTTAAATGTAGAAGAAACCAAAAAGGTGGTGGGATTGACGGTGGTGGTGAGTGACAGTGAGAGCCTGAGAGGAGAGTTGAATGTGAGTATAGACGGTGGTGAAACTTGGAGTGAAGAATGAAAGAGTGAAGTGAAACCGAGTGTTAGGTTGTATATAACAATAACAAATAAGAAATAATAAAAATTTGGCGGTGAGATATTTATAGTTTATGTATATAAAATGATAAAAAATTAAAAATTAAGTTAGTGGGATGGGAGTTTCAAAAAGAAATAATGATAAAAAATAAAAAATAATAAAATTTAAGGTATTGGGGTGAGATTTTTATAGTTTATATATATAAAAAATGATAAAAATTAAAAAAAAAAAAAAATTAGTGGGTGGGCTGCCATGTAAATACATATATATATTGATAAAAAATAAAACATAATTTTTTTTGAAATACATGAAAAATATATTGATAGGGTGGAAATTTATAGATGTATACATAATTATAAAAAATAAAAATTAAGTTAGGGGATGAGTTTTATAGTTTATATATATATAATAAAAAAATAATAAAAAATTAAGTTAGTTAGGTAGGGTTTTATAGTTTATATATATATAATATGATAAAAAATAAAATCATCTCCATTACTCAAGTCCCAACATATCTTCTCTTCTATTAAACACTTTAAATTAGAGTTTTATTTTTTTATTTATATATTTTTCCTCAATTGGACTGAGGCTGCCGCCTTGTTCGCCTTAAGGCGACCACCTCGCCTCGCTGAGGCTTCATCATCTCGTCTCGCTTTTCGTCTTTTAAAACATTGGCTTTAAGTGGATAAAATGAACTTATAGTTTTGCAATTCTTTCACTTAATTTTGAGTTCAGGATTTAGTGTTCTAAGATTTTGCAAGTCTGACCCAGAATCAATTCTTTACCTCCCTCATCTGATTGAGTAGAAGTTTCTTCTTTTGGGATGGCAATAATGCACCGGGTAATATGCAAATTGGTATTATTATTGATCTTGGGGATTGGGTATTTTGTTTTTCATCTTATGTTTTGGCTCATTGTTTCATGCCTTGGGTTTTATATGTGACAGAAAAATCTGTAAATGCATATACTATTGGCGTGGTCTCAATTCAGTGTCCATAATTAATATGGGTCCTATGTGCCATTTACCATGACATGGTTATTTTCATCATATTTAATTATTTAATTCCACCAAATTATCTGTTCTAGATTGATCCTTGCCTGACCAACATCTAATTAGGATTTCTAAAATGGAATTACTTTCAAATGATAAACTTTTGCAAGTTTACTTGTGTGTCTATTTTACAAATAGTTTTCTATTACGGTGAAGTTGAGCTAAACTTCATAATAAGCTGATACTTGAATGTCACTTTTACATGTTGGCATGGGTTATTCCACGCCAAAAAATGCTCTTTGCAGTTGTGTACCAAATTTATAAGCTACCTTAAGGTGTGAAGCATGCTAATGGGTCAGTTTAATTTGTGTACGTAATACATAAAGTTGAGAAATGACTGTGTGGCTTGGATTTCAGCATGTAAGGCTTTTTTGGCTCTAATCTAATAATTTGATAATGTTAATGAGATGTATTGTTTCCAGTTTTTTTGTTATTCGCCCAAAGTTGCTTTGATTCCAGCCTGTGTTGAACTGGTTGATTGTGGTTTTCCTTTCTAATTTCTTCCTACGGAATGCATATCTGTTCGATCATTGCTTGTTCAAGTTCAATCTGCACAGTAAAATGGGAAATTTGCATGTTGTGGTTGATTTATTAAATATTGTGTGCGTGTTTATTTTTGCTTTTTTAGTATTCGTAGACATTTTTGACTTGGACTAAGTTAATTCAGTGCGCATCAACTTTACACGAGTGAGTCGTGAAATCTAACGGTTTGCCTGGAGTATATTTAACCTTTCCGGAAAGTGAGAGAGAGGATTTGATTATAACCTTTAATTTTTGTTTAATTTGATTGATGAGGGTCTAATTTAAGTTTTAATTTGTAATTTGACATGCCAAATGGGAAATTTAGAAGGTAGGTGTTTTAGTCAGTATAATGAAAGTCAATCGGGTTCCATGCTATTGTAATATTTTTCACTTATTCAATTATCAAATATTGTTTGATATTACCTCAAGTGGTTGAGATTCAAACATTGATGCATTGATACTTTAGATTGTCCAGCAGTTTATCCATCTTGTAATATCACAATTCACTACGTAGAAGCAAAAGCCAAGACTGGTTTAAAGAATAAGACGGAATTTTAAGGAGAAAATCTTGAGTTCAGAAATTTTGAGTAAATAAATGCTCATGTATTACTCTAAGTTGCTGTGCCTGAATGACACATTACATCTGCACCTCATGAGAGTAGGTAGATTCGAGTACCTGTGGCTATGTGGATATTTACCATTTGATTTCTCTTCTGTGTGGGTTAATTATGGTGCAATCCCTTAGGGGTAAGGAGGTTTTTCTCTTGCACCATAGGGGTCTGTGTTTCGGGTTGTAGTTATAATTAGTAAAAAAAAATCTCATGTATTGTAATTGAAAAAAAAAAAAAAAAATTGATGGGACAAATACACCAAAAGAGCTAAACATAAATTAATTTCCCAATACGAGATGTAGTTCACGTTATTAGGGATGTGAGTCTATGCCACCCAAAATTTTTCGGTGTTGTTGTAACTCAAGTGAAGTTTTCGTGTCCGAAAGGGGCAACAGATACAACCGAGAGAAGGGAATAATTGTAAAGGTTCACTTGGCTTGTTTTTTAAGTATTTTCGACAGAGTTAATGTAAAAAAAAAAAAAATCATTTAGACAGAATATATTCTGGATGAATGGTTCAATTGGGATCATCACTTGCGTTGTTCAAAATTCTACTTCCAAATTAAGAAATAGTTATTCTCGAATTCGTATAAATTGTTCAAAATAGGTTTGGTGGGATTTAAATTCCAATAAGTAAAATCAATAAGATGTACAACCAGTTATATTAGGCAGGGAAATGGAATGCGGGAACATGACATATTTCATGAAAGGAAAATAAGTTTTGTTGTTTAAACTGTTCCAAGCAAAGCCGACATCAGTAACAAAATCAAATTAATCAAAAGTCAATGTCGAATAAATTTTATGCCCCGAGTCTAATTAACTCAAAAATTAATCTCTAGCAATCATATGCTTGTTCTGCCTGGTCAATTAATAAAGAAGGTAATAAGAGAAGAATAATTTTAGATGCCTAGATGGAGAGATGATCATACTCAACGATGGAGGGCTGCTTACAGCATGAGAACTGGGCATTAAGCATGCAACGTACATGCCTCTTTTGCAAGTCGTTAAAATTAGCAACTTGATTTTTATTTTTACAATAAATCGTAATTTTTATTTTTAGAGTATAAATTATGATATTAATAAATGTTTAATGCTATGTTTTTCATTTTTTTTTTTTAAATTATTTGTGGTGCAACGACTTCAATATGAAACTAAGGATGATAATTTTAGCTGTAAACCTAATATGTGGATTTTTAATTGCAATGAACAAATGTGAATTTTATTAAACGAGTTAAGGATGGGTGTGGATGTAAAACTCCACAATGCAAGTTTAGGTCCGAGTGCAAGAGTGGAAAAAAATCCGCACTCGTACCTACGGACGTACAAAATTAATTAATTACTTATATTTACAAGATGAATTGTACAAAATACCCCTGAGGTTTGGTCAAATTGCACTCGTATGACTTGTTTGATCATAATTACACTAAAACTTCTTAACCTTTCAAAATCCGATATGAATACCTCTTATTGTTAGTTTGTTGCTGATAAGTAATGGTCAAAAGTACAAATAATTAAAATGCCGTTCAAGCCAACTTTAAAGTTTTATATTTTAAATTTTAAATTTAATATAATATATATGTTTAATTTAATTAAAAAACACAATATATATATTTTTTAAATTTATAAAGAGTAGATCTTCTCTAGTTGGAGGAGATTCCCACAAATTAAAGGAGATCTTGACGATCTATTCCTGTCAAGGAAGATCGTCACATAATCTCCAATTGGAGATGTCTTTCAATTGGAGGAGATTTGCATCATCATGTGACATTAAACAAAATTTCTCTTTTTCTCTCGCTAATAAAAACAACAATTTTATTTTTTAATATGAAAAACAATAATTTTTTTTTTTTTAATTTAATCTTCAACAAATCAAATTGATGTAATAAACAATCTTGCCTTTAATTGTTAAGAGTTAAATAGTATGAGCGTATGTTATTATGGTTAAAATTGTTATATTTATTTTATTTTAACAAAATGTCAACTATGTTTGTGCAATTTTTCCTAAAAAATTTTGATACAATATGTGACCCATTTAAAGAAAAATTAATAATATTATTTTCTAAATTTTGTGGTGTTATAATTTTGTAAAGAAATATCATTAATATTTTTCAAAAGGATTTAATGGGGTGTATTTAGCAAACTGATGCCGATTTATACGCTTTTCAGAGAGAGAGGGAGAAAGGGAGAGATCGAATTCGAAAATGTCATCGCACAACAACTCATCGTCGGCAAACGATCCACGTCAGCCATCGTCGGCGAAGCCATTCGTGCCGCCGCCAGTTTCGGCTCAAGATCTACCGGTTGACTACTCCGGTTTCATCGCCGTGGTTTTCGGGATCGCCGGTGTCATGTTCAGGGTCTGGTTCTTTGGTTTTGTGGATCCAAACAAACAATTTGATTGACTAATCACTTACTGTTTCTTTGTTTGCAGTACAAGCTTTGCTCCTGGCTGGCCATCATATGCTGTGCGCAATCGCTGGCCAACATGAGGAACATCGAGACTGATCTCAAACAGATCTCCATGGCCATGATGTGAGCTTCCAAATTCCCTTAACTCTACACGCTTTTATGCCTTTCAGAGTTATGATTATTTGATGGTCAAAATTGTTGCTTTTAAGAAAAATTTTTATGGTGTAAAATAAGAGAGCCTACTTTCATTAAGTTGGTTTATGTGTGTACGTGGAATTTCTATAATCAGTGCATCCTAAGTTTTAAATTGTTAAGACCATTAATCTCAACTATTCATTGCATTTGAATTAAATCGGGGAGAAAAATAATTTGAGGAGAGAAAATACAATGAATAAGTGTGGTTAGTGGCTTTGACAATTTAAAAATTAAGATGCATGATCATAATTTAAAAATTAAGACCATTAAACTCTGTATGTATATGTATGTTAATATCTTTGTATGAAAATTATGAATTGTGGACATTTGCATTTTGTCAAGGATGGGTGTCATAATTTTCACGTTAAAGTTCACAAAACTTGCGTTATTTTATGTTGACAAGTACATTAATCTGTGTTCTTCAACACTAGATTTGTGAACAAATGTAAAGTTAGTGTATTTTTAATGTAAACTTTGTGAAGTTTAACGTGAGTGTTATAATGTTTGTACTTTATTAAAATATAGATGTTTGCACTTGATGATGATACATATTTTGGATCTTGTAGAAAATCGATCCAAAATATGGATTATGATGTTATTGCTTCTAATGAGGGTGCAGCAACCCTCTCTCATTGTGAAAATTTATATAGGGAGCAACTAATTCTTCTTGCTCACAAGATCCTTAACATTCTTTTTTTATTCTATGCAATGTGTTTATTGATTTTTTATGTTTGGATAGACAGAACCCAAACCTATTCCCCCTTATCATGGTACAAACTAATAGAAGCAAATTTTCTTATTTGGAACATTTAATTAACTGGTTTTTTCTCTTATACTATGTAATTGTTTCTTAGCTTTTATACCGTTGATTTGGTTCTTTCATTAAATTTTTTAGCAAGAGAAATATAAAATTAATTGACGTGTATTTATCATATATCATATGTATGAAAACCATGAAAAGTGAGGCAACAGATTTTAGCATTATAATATCTTGATTTTTAAAGTAAAATATACATTTATAGAAAATATACTGTAAGTAAAGGATCTAATGCATAGGGAGCAACATGTATAAATTTTTAAATTCTTTATAGAAAATACACAATAAGTACAGGATCTTATGTATAGAGAGCATTATTCCCCCCTGCACATTTTCAATGAACTAGCGCTCAGTTAAAATTATGCTTGACCCTTGATATATCCAACGATCAAACATCATAGTTTGTTGAGAACTCTTGATACAAGGTCAAGATCTTGTGTGATCTTGTATTTCTATATTTTTGTTTTTGACAAACTTTGAATGTTAAGATTTAAGAATTGACTTTTGACCCTACAAATTACTTGTATTGGTATTATTTGAATCAAATGGGTATGGGTTCTTTTTTTTTATAGTAAACGAAACTTTATTAGAATAAAGAGGAAACAGAGGTACAAGAGTGAACTAGAAGTCCACCAACAAACAACGGAAACAAAAACTAACAAAGATTAAAAAGAACAAACAACAAACAATTAACAATTAATAGCCTTCCAATCTAACAATATAAAAAATAACGAAGAATCTTTAAAATCTGCACACGTAGATGCCCAAAGCGAAGCTAGAAAATACGCTTTATCCCATAAAAAATTCTCGTCCTTTTCAACTTCATTGAAAATTCTTTTGTTCCTTTCTTCCCACATTACCCATAAGATGGCAAAAACTCCACACCACCAAAGTATACCAGCTTTCTTTCCCCTACCAAGAGCTTGAAATTCTTCCATAAAGAAAGATCATAAGAACCTAGGAGTGGCCCACCTCAAACTCACCACGGAGAACAACTTACTCCATAATTTACCCGTCACCGGACAATGAAGAAAAAGATGATTCAAGTTTTCCTCACTACGCTTACACATGATATACCAATAGAGAGAGAGACAAAAATTATGATATCTTTTTTGGAGAACCTCACACGAGCTTAATTTCTGATGAGCAATAAGCCAAACTAAAAATTTCACCTTGTTTGGCACCTTTGACTTCCAAATAAGATTATCAAAGGCAAACCTTGGATGAGAATCATTAAGGGTTAACTTTTCAAAAAAGGACTTGCAAGAAAAAATACCATTGGAACTTATCCTTCAAATCCTTTGATCTTCCATCCTTGGATTGAGAGAAACACCTTCGAGTAAAGAGATAAGAGAAGAAAATTCTTTAACCTCCCTATCATTCAAGTTCCTTTTAAAATCAAAAGACCATCCTCTATGAAGCGAAGAACTATCTCACCTGTTACAAACTAAAGCACTCTGAGAAGTTACTAACTTGAATAATCTTGAAAACTTTAAACAAAGAGGCACAGCGTCTACCCAACAGTCCTTCCAAAACCGAATTCGAGCCCCGTTTCCAACCGCTAACCTCAAATTTTCAGAGAAAGCTTGGAAACCTTGCATAATTACTTTCCAAGGACAACGGCTAAAACTTTTAATAACCATATTAGAGTCCCATCCATTTCTCTGCAAACCATACTTGCTTCTAATCACTTTATACCACATGGATTTAGGTTCCAACGGAAACCTCCAAATCCACTTCCCGAGCAAAGCTAAATTTTTCAAAATCACGTTCCCAATCCCTAAGCCTCCTTTGTACCGAGGACGGGAAACAATATCCCAACTCAATAGATGAGCCTTCTTTCCATTCCCAAAACCCTCCCACAAGAAGTCTTTCATAACCTTTTCGATCCTCTTTGCCACCTGGATAGGAATTTTAAACAAGGAAAGAAAAAAAGTAGGAATGCTATGCAACACCGCTTGAATCAAACCAATCTTCCTCCCCTGGATAAAAAAACATTTTTCCATCCCTTTAATCTCCTTTCTACTCTCTTAACAATTGGAGCCCAAAACTCTGAAGATCTAGGATTGCCTCCCAAAGGTAAACTTAAATATTTCAAAGGCCAAGAACCTACCTCACATCCAACAGAGTTAGCCAAATCCACGATCTTACTTCCATCACAGTTTATACCAACCAACACACTCTTGGCCAAGTTTACCTTAAACCCAGAAATCCAACAAAAGAAACCAAGCAACTCAACCAATGTGCCAAAATTCTCTTTATTACCCGAAAAAAAGAAGACAGTATCATCTGCAAATTGTAGATGAGAAACCACAACATATGGGTTCTTAAAAAGGAACATACATACATATGTATATGTACATATATATATATATAGGGTAAGGATCAATGGTCTGTAAACATTACACAAACAATATTACTTATATTCTAAACCCTATGATGACATCATTGGTTGAGATTGACTTTTGGTTTTTCATAGACAAGCCTTTATCAACCATAATTAAATATCTCTCTCTTCTCTCTTCCATACTACATTCTCTGTCTATTTTCCTATTCGTTTACCTTCTCTCTGCCACTCCTTGCCTCAACATAAACTCCCAAAACTCATCTGCTGAAGTTAAAAAGGAAAACACAATATAATTAACCACGTCACAACGCTTTCACCTATAGTTAAATCTTTAGCTCTATCCAATCAAAATACATGATGTCATCCAATCTGGTATCATTGTAATTGCAAACTGTAATCATGACAACGTAAAAGGAAGAGGAGAGAAAAAAAGACTTATTATGGTGTATGTGCACTCTTTGTAAAACTATTAGTTTATCTCAACCATTGTTGTCTTCATAATTCAAGATTCTTGAATAAGTGTAATGTTTTGAGAATTCCAATGCAGCCACACGTGCACACACACGCGCACACACACAAACCAAATCAATGGAAAGGGGGCTTTTCAATCTATCTCCTTAGAAGGAGGGCTTTACAATCCACCCTATATTTTGTCTGGTTGGTGGAGAAGCTAAACCATTCAGAGGTGTACTTGGTTCTGGAAAAGCAGTAGGGATTTGGCCTTTAAAATTTGATTTGTGGGAAGTTGGGGTTATTCTTTTGTAGCCCCTATATTTTTTTTTAACATGTAATTATATGTCATTTTCTGGATAGGAAGATACTTTTATGTCTGAACTGTAATCTGTATAAAAACCTTTCTTATATGCTAAAGCTAAATATTTGAGTGCTGTACAAAATTGCTGTATGCTATGGAACTCAATTATACTTAAAAAATGGGTATTAAGAATTATACTTCTCATCAGCATAGCACAACAAAGTTGGATGTTGACCTTTTTTTGTCCTGTAATAATTAATATGTATAATTGTTTTTCTCATATCTCTCTATTAATAATTTGCATTTATTCTCATGAATTTTTTGTACCAATCATCATCTTATGTAAAAGGGCAAATTTGTAAGCAGTCGACTTTTCTTTTATTTATAGACTTTTGCTATGTTTTCTCCATTTTTTTCTGTAAAAAGAACTTTAACATATAGCAGCTCTATAGCACGTTTTGTTAAATGAATTCTGTTTTCATATCCTTTTTAAATACTCCTTTAGAAGAACATTTCTTAAAAGGTGTGAATGGTTTTGTAGGATTATTTCCAGAATTTTTATCAAATAATTACATCTCTCCGCCTTAGGAGACTGAAAACTACTTGAAGGTTTCATTTAGACAATAATTTCTAAGCCTTCCCTTCGTTCTTGTTTGCAAGGTGTTAATGCTTATCCTAAAATATATTTTTTCTTGCTTCTCGAGTAAATGGTTAGAGTTTTGTGGTTGTTGATAATACAATCAGTTTCTGGGTTTGCTTTTGGCAACAAGTCCACCTCCTGATTTGAGGGTTCTTGCCAAGAATCCACCCTTACATATGAGTTCGGTGGATCTAAGCTGATGGCTACTGTGTTGAGAGGCCCAATTGAGTCTAGTTCAAGATTTTATTTAATTTAGTTTATCATTGTCATTCACCAAGTTTAGATATTACATTTTTACTTGTCCTTAAGAAAATAAATTAAACCAGACAACTGACCTGATTTTGAAATCAATTTTCCTCCAACTAGATTTGTTGTTGTAACTAGGGGTGGACATCTCCAATCCAACCCAACCCAACCCAACCCAACCCAACCGGACTACTTTTTATCGGGTTAGGTTAAGTTAAATCTTAAAAAATTAGGATGGGATGGGATGGGTTGGGTTGAGTTGAAAATTTTTTAACCCAATCCAACCCAAGAAACGCCTATCTCTAGTTCTAAATTCAAAATTTTCTTTTTCCTTTAAAAAAACACTTACTAGGGAGGATGATCAATGACAACCTTTATGGTAGATTGAATTTTTTTATTTTTAATGATTGAATTTTTATTTGTATTCATTTTATTTGTAATCAAATTTCTAAGACTATAGGAGTTACCAATTAGACCTTTTATGCATTTGTGGTGGATTAAATATAAGCTGATCAACCCAATCCAATCAAACTTAATTATTATTATATTGAGTTGAAGAATCTATTGGGTTAGGTTCGGTTGAAAATTTTTCAACTCAACTCATGTTGGGTTTAGAGATTTTCAACTCAACCCGAATTCGAAAATTCCCGTCCCTAGTTGTAGCTTATCTTTGTGAAATTACTGTTGAGGCTTTTATTTCCATATTGGATAGGTGATAATTTGTACATTATATTACATTGTTGATGAGTTGTGTTGTTGAGTCTTGTTCAAGTCTTTGCTAACATTTCACAACCATAAATTTTTTGGAGATTTTTGTTTTACCGGACTTTGTGTAATACTAATCCTTTTTTTTTTTTTTTTTTTCTTCGTTTCTTAAACAAATTTCTTGTATTGTTGGAAGTTTGCAAAATATTAAGAAAGTGAATGAAGATTGTTGCATTTTATCTTCACAAGTCAGGATGGTCTCTATACCTGATGGCTGCAAAGAATATCATACAGATCCATGCTCAGATATATTTGACATTTTATGTTCTAGCTCTCACAACACTTGCATAGTCATTCATTTACTTGTCTCTCTTATTGTGATTGGGATTGATTTTTAATTTTATCGCATACAACCAGGTTTGGTATCATGGGCTTGGTAACAAACTACATGGGGCCTGCTCGC
The DNA here is from genome assembly GCA_022984855.1 of Dimocarpus longan. NCBI lineage: Eukaryota > Viridiplantae > Streptophyta > Magnoliopsida > Sapindales > Sapindaceae > Dimocarpus > Dimocarpus longan. Next base: position 20,377,319 of record CM041024.1, read on the forward strand.
CCTGTCACAAAGAGTTGAGATATCTGGTATTGGGGAGTTGAGATGATAAAATCATAACGGTGCCATGTTATTTTCTTTTCGGTTATTTTTGGTGAAGAGATTAGCTTCACATTTTGTATCATTTGGGTTGTATGGTGTGGTTTTAGAAATTCGCTGTAATAATATTAAGGGAGACTAATTGTAGGTACTGTTCTCTTCTGTAATTTTGATTCTTCAATTTATTTATTCCTTGTTGCATCTAGGGTTTTATAAAATGTTAAGAACTGTTTTAAAGTTAAATTTTTTTCATTCGCCTTTGTTGTCACTGGGGTTTAAACACAGATTGGCAACTGCATTGATCTTTGTCTCTTCTCACCGGAGGACACTTAACCTTGTTATGAAAGGCCATATTTGCTTTTAGTTTGTTCTATAGCACAATGGATAATGTTTTAGCACAAGAAAAAAGTGGCACATAAGAACTTATTTAACCAATTATATATTAACCTTAGCTTGGTTTAGTTATTAGTAGCTGGCAGTGGTAAACTTTGAAGGTAAGTTCCTCCTAGCAGACCAGAAAAACATCAGTTGGCCTTCTGAGCGTACACATCCACTTGTATTGTTATGTGGTATGAATCTTTTATATGATTGGAATTCAAACCGAAAGGTACAACTCCAGTGGATTAGACATGGGCACATTGAAGCATCTTTTCTAGCATAGAGCGGTCAAATAAGGCAAAAAATGCATGAAATAACTGCTGTTACGATTTCTGGGTAAAGAAACTTTGGTTGCATGACTGCTGAACACAAATACTTTAATAATTTTGTCATGAGAAGCTTGTAGCAATTATGAAACAAACACGCAACACAACTGCCTTCCCCTGGAAAAATGACAACGCTTGATGGATGAAATTCTTCCTGTTTCAACCACATTTGGAAGATTGAAGATATCTGATCACCTGAAATATAATCTCCAGCACACAAGAAGTGGGGGGAAAGGAGAGACCAAACTGCAGGATGGATCTCTTCGGTGGCTCGAATGGAGCTGCCGGTGCTCATGTGCTTCTTGTTTCATTTCCAGCACAAGGCCATGTTGCTCCATTCATGAAACTGTCGCATTGCCTCAGTGCTACTGGAGCCAAGGTCACGCTAGTGACTACTGAGTCCAAACATGCAAGAATTATGGATAAACCAAGATTCGATTTGAGCTTGCATGAGACACATGAAGAGTTAAGTCCAGTCAGGATAGTTTCTGTCCCTGATGGACTGGAACCTGAAGACGAGAGAAAAGACATTATCAAGCTAAGTGAGAGGATCAATAGAGTCATGCCTGGTTATGTGGAGGAGCTGATCAAGAAGATCAATCAACAAGAGGGTTATCAGAAGATTACTTGTGTGATTGCTGATGCAATATGCGAGTGGGCTCTGGAGCTAGCCAACAAGTTCAGGTTAAAAAGGGCTATGCTCTTTACAGCAGCACCAGGAAGCTTGGCCCTGACACTCCAAATTCCCAAATTTATTCAGGCTGGCATTATCAATCTGGACGGTAAGTCAGCCTTCTAATTTTTTTTAAGAATAATTGCTGCTATCTATGGAAGTATCTTCAAGTTCATAAATGATGTTATAGATTAATACTTTTGTTTGGTTATCATATATTTTTTTTTTTTACGTTTTGTTGAGGTTTATCAATATTTTTGTGACTATAAAAATTTTCTTAAATTATTTACATTATTAGAATTAGGTGTATAAAAAATACAAGCTTGGAGTTTATGTAAACTTATAGCTTTTGTGTGTAGTGGCAATGGTTATCAAAGTTATTTTAAATATTTTCAGGTGACTGTTTGCTTCTACATTTTAATTTGTGGTATTTTATGAGCTCCTGTCCTGTTGCATTGTTTTTCTGCCAAGTTTGAACTTTATTGGGTCAGTGTGATGTTATACTTAACAAAGCGAATGCTGTAGGTACTGTAAGCAAGAATGAAAATGTTGAGCTGTCACCAAACCTTCCCCATCTAAGCCCTGCTGAAATCATGTGGAACAATACTGGACACCCTTCTTTGCAAAAGATCTTGTTTGATTATGTCAAAGCTGTTAACCGAACTGTGAAGTTGTCTGACTGGGTTCTCTGCAACTGGTTTCAAGAGCTCGACCCATCAGCCCACCACTTGCTCCCAAACATTCTAGCAGTCGGTCCCTTACTTGCAAATGGGAAATCCAGTGGAAACCTTTGGTCAGAGGACTTAACTTGCTTAAGCTGGCTCGATAGACAACCTCCTGGTTCAGTCATTTACGTTGCCTTTGGCAGCATATCAGTACTCAGTCAGCACCAGTTCAATGAACTAGCATTAGGCCTTCAACTTCTTGGTCGACCATTTTTATGGGTTGTTCGGCCAGGTCTCTCCAACGGTACCTCCAGTGACTACCCAGATGGGTTCATGCAGAGTGTGGCCGATATTGGAAAAATAGTCCAGTGGGCACCTCAAGAGAGAGTGTTGGCTCATCCTGCTTTGGCTTGTTACTTGACACATTGTGGTTGGAACTCAACCATGGAGGGGCTGAGCATGGGGGTCCCTTTCCTGTGCTGGCCTTGCTTTTCTGACCAATTTTATAACAAGACTTGCATATGTGAAGGTTGGAAGGTTGGTTTGTGTTTAAACAAAAATGAAAATGGGATCATCACTAGGCATGAAATCAAGAAGAAGGTGGAGGAATTGCTTTCTGATGATGGTATAAGAAGAAATGCATTGAACCTGAAGGAACTGGCTCAAAAAAGTGTAAAGTCTGGAGGATCTTCTTCAAAAAGCCTAGAATACTTTGTCAATCAGATCAAAGGTTGAAAAATGTTCTTTGCTTTTATTGTTGCTTCAAAAATATAACTTTTAACTTCAATAAAACGGTTAAATTTTCTACTACTAATTAGCAGACCCTAGTTAATGCGAGTTATTACGTTTAAGTTCCTTGCTAGATGAGAAACTTAGTTACTGATATAGTATGCTCAAAATGAATGTTAACAAATGACTCATATATTGATTAAATAGTAGAAACAGTGGTAATCATTTGAATACACTATATGAAACAAAACAAAATGATGCATTGCATTAGCACCTCTATATTTTAAAAGTCTATTAGAAACCTCTCCTAAAATCCTGTTCATAATTTTCATGGAAATTCGTAAGAAACCTCTCTTTTATGGAGATTGTCGTTTACACTTAGCCTAAACTCAAGCAAAATCAGTACAATTTATAACTTTTCTGGCTAAATATTGCTTTACCATATTACATGGCATTTTTTTTTTTATTATGCCACAGATACAATATTGTGTTAAGCAATGGAGATTCCGAGGAATGTGCTAGCATTTTAATGATTGTATATAATGCATTACAACAATGTCCTTTTTATATTTTGATTATTTTTGACAAATTCAAGAATTTATGGTAGTTTTAGTAGTCTGAAAAAACAATGTATGATGATTTTTATTTTATGCAAACCATCAACTTATGGAGCATATATTATATATGTATATAGAAGCACAGTTAGAAAGCAATTGCCACTTTATAACATCATGGGCGGGCGACCTCATGTGCTAGCAATAGCATACCCTGTGCAAGGCCATGTGGCGCCTCTCTTCAAGCTCTCTCAGATGATTGCTGATCATGGCATCAAAGTCACATTCGTTAATGCAGACTCAATACATGCTCGAGTCTTAGCAGCAATGTCTGGCAACGGTGAAGTACAAGATGGGGTCAATATTGTATCAATCCTGGATGGACTTGATCCCAATGATGACCGCAAAGGAAGAATAAAACTCAGTGAATCTGTGATAAGGATCATGCCTAGTCAGTTGGAGGACTTGATCAAGAAGATTAATTCATCAGCAGATGGAAAGGTCACTTGTGTTATTGCTGATGCAACTATATCATGGGCACTGGAAACTGCTGAGAAAATGGGCATCAAGAGGGCAATGTTTTGGCCTACTTTAGTAGGAGGTTTTGCCTTGGGACTGCACCTTCAAGAACTTATTAGAGCCAACATTATTGACTGTAACGGTTGTTTAATGTTCAATATTCTGTGTCTGGTCAATATAATCTTCTTGTTAAAACCTCAAATTTTACATTTCAGAAATGACTTGGTTCTTGATATGGAAATTGACTTTTCTGTAGGAACTCCTCTAAAGAATGAGATGATCCAGATATCTCCAGAATTGCCAGCCATGAGCTCTGCTGATTATATATGGACCTGTCCTGGTGATCCAGCTAGGCAAAAGACCATATTTGAATATCTCACAGGAGCCATCAGGACTGTCCAAATTTCCAACTGGATTCTGTGCAACTCTTGCTATGAAATTGACTCTTCAGCGTGTGAAGGCATCCCAAACCTCCTACCCGTCGGGCCATTACTTTCCACCAATCTTTCTGGAAAACCGGCTCCAACCTTTTGGCCTGAGGACATGGATTGTTTACATTGGCTTGATAAACAACCTGCTCAATCAGTCATATATGTTGCCTTCGGTAGCATAGCAATTTTTTACCAGCACCAGTTTGAAGAACTGTTACTAGGACTTGAACTTGCAGGCCAACTATTCTTGTGGGTTGTGAGGTCAGACCTCCTGGATGGGTCCATTGTCGAATACCCAGATGGGTTTTTAGAGAGAGTTGCTGGTTTTGGAAGGATAATTGAATGGGCACCACAAGAAAAGGTGTTGACTCACCCTTCCATTGCTTGTTTCCTGAGCCACTGTGGCTGGAACTCAACTATGGAAGGTCTAAGCCTGGGAGTTCCTTTTCTGTGTTATCCGTATTTTGCTGACCAATTCCTTGTCAGAAGTTACATCTGTGATGTTTGGAAGGCAGGTTTAGGCTTGAATCCTGAAAAAAATGGCATCATTTCAAGGAATGAAATAAAGAGGAAGTTGCATAAATTGCTTTCCGATGATGGCATAAGAGCAAACGTATTAAACTTAAAAGAAATGACTAGAAAGAGTGTCAGTGATGGTGGATCATCAACCACCAACTTAAAAATCTTCATAGAGCAACTGAGATGTTGATAGAATTTATGAAATATCATGTAAACACATTGTTGCATAGATATGATGCTGTAGATTCAGAAATATTTAGTATATACTGGAGTAGCACAATAACACAATAAAAAATTCTTCAAACTTGAGAAAATATTACTATGCAAATAAAGTCTTGCATTTTACTAGGCAAAGACTGCTGGTTTATGCTAACTCTTAGGCAGATATTCTATTCATGACAGTCACATGTTTGTTTGTGTCAATATCCTTTAACTCCAAAATGATAAAAACGCTAGCTACAATAGTTTTTACTTACGAGAATATTCTATCCTGGAATGCAAGTTGCAATAAGACGAGGTCTGGCCTTGGGGACCCTCGAAAACTCTTGTTTGAATTGGGTTCGGCTAACTCATACATAAGAACGTGTTACATATCTGATAGGGATGGTCATCAATGGCCGGCATTGTGATAATCAAGCAGAAAAAATTATAAACATCAAAACAAAATAGCCGAAACAAGCAGAAGCAATGGCCTAAGGTAGCGTAACAAAAAGAAGAATCTAATTATGACATTAAGCCGAAAGAAGCACTTAACTAAATGTTGAAACAATAGAAATCAGCTGTCATTAGAGAAAAGGAGAATTTGACACTGTAAGATTAGTTCAGTGGAAGGAAAATTCTCTCTAGTAATGGACAGGCAACCGCATGTTCTGGTCATACCATATCCAGCACAAGGCCATGTTATGCCTCTTATGAAATTGTCCGTGAAGATTGCTGAACATGGAGTCAAGGTCACATTTGTTATCACGGAGTTCATAGAGGCGAAAATCATGGCCTCAATGCCAGAGAAAGCTGAGTGGAGGAGTCAGGTAAGGCTAGTTTCGATTCCTGATGGACTTGAACTAGAAGAGGATCGAAAAAATGCAGTCAAGACAAGAGAGATTATGTTGAGAGTTATGCCAGGTCACTTGAAAAACTTGATTGAGAAGGTTAATCAATCAAATGATTGTGAGCCAATCAGATGTGTTTTGGCTGATATGACCGTGGGATGGGCTCTGGAAGTTGCCAAGAAGATGGGGATTCCAGGAACTGCAGTTAGTCCAGCTGGACCAGCAAACTTGGCCATTTCACTGCATATTCCAAAGCTTATTGAGGCTGGAATTATTGACACTAATGGTAAGTTTGAAAGCTAAAATGTGCTGATCAGCAATTTAGCTAATCCGTATTATTGAAATTTGATACTTAAATTTGACTCCTGATGCAGGAACTCCAATGAGTGATGGATTGATCTCACTATCAGAGGAAATTCCTTCCTGGAAAGTTAGTGAGTTAACATGGAGCTGTCCAAATGACCCAAAGAATCAGAAATTAGTATTTGAATATGCTTCTTCTGCTCTTCAAACTCTCAAAAACGCTGACTGGGTTCTTAGCAACTCCTGTTATGAACTCAACTCTTCGGCCTGTGATTTGGTTCCAAAAATCTTAAACATTGGTCCGTTGCTTGCAAGTACTCATTCATGGCCTTTGGTTGGAAACTTTTGGCCTGAGGACTCAACTTGCTTAAGCTGGCTTGATAAACAACCACAAGGCTCAGTCATTTATGTTTCATTTGGCAGCTTAGCAAAATTAAGTCAGCAACAGTTTGATGAGTTAGCTCTTGGTCTTGAATCCTTGAACCAGCCATTTTTGTGGGTGGTTCGAAAAGACCTTGTGAACGCATCAATCGCTGAATTCCCACCAAAAGGGTTCATAGAGAGAGTAGCAGGCCGCGGAAAAGTTGTGGAATGGGCACCTCAAGAAAAGGTGCTAGCTCACTCTTCGGTTGCTTGCTTCTTAAGTCATTGCGGATGGAACTCAACCATGGAATGTCTGAGCATGGGAGTGCCTTTCCTATGCTGGCCTAACTTTGCTGATCAATTTCATAATAGAAGTTATATTTGTGATTCCTGGAAGGTTGGTCTAGACTTAATCCCTGATAAAAATGGGATCATAACAAGGCTTGAAATAGAATTAAAGTTGAAAACACTGCTCACTGATGAGGCTATAAAATCAAATGCATTGAAGCTGAAGGAAATGGTAAGAAACAACCTTGCTGAAGGTGGATCTTCATTCAAAAATTTTCAAAATTTTATCACACACATCAGGTATTAAATAACACATTGGTTTCATGTGTTGTTTGACAATCAAATTTAAGATGTGCTTATATTTGTAAAACAATGAACTCATAAGTTACCTATTATCAAGTGTTTTGATTTGTTAAACCGTTAGATGTGATGAAAAGGAATATGCAATTAATGAAGTATGTTGTGGGTTTAGATGTAGTCTGATGATGAGAATATATTCCCATAAAGTGGAGGTCTTGATTTTCAATTCCATTTTGAAATATAAAAAATTGAAGTGGAGGTATTGAGTTTAAATTCCAATTTAAAATATAAAAAATGTAATAAATTGCTAACTGATAATGATGTGAATTAATAAATTACATCATCGTGTGTACGATTTAAAATTGCATTATTAAGATTTAATTGATTGGAAAAAAAAAAAAATTCCTGAGCTGTCAAAAAATTGCAAACCAACGGTTAGACATAGTGCTTCTTAAGCAATATTAAATCAATTAATTAATTAATTATATTATGTTATATATTTTTTCTCATAGGCATGGATCTTACTGCTCGTATTGTATCTTTTTTTTTCCTTCAAGGGAAAAATCCCAAAAAAACCTCTGATGTTTGACAATATGTAGTTTTCACCACTTATTGTTTCATTTTTATTCGAACTATCAACTAACGTTAATATAAACACTCAAAATAACACTTAGAGGTTTGTAAAAAGACAAAAATACCTTTGATGATCACGGATTTTGTTAGGTTGATTTAGTTGACCGTTTACCTCTAATGGCAAAAATGGAAAGGCAAATTTTGAAAACACGTCATTTTCTTCTTCTTCATCCACATATCTCATGGCCACTGTAATCTATCTCCACTTACCTTCTTTTTCCCTTCTCTATTCTTCTTCATCTTCTTCTTTCACTTACTCCACCCACTTTGGTTGTGCCTAAAATATCACCTTCAGTTAAGCAGTTATCATAATATAACTTTAAGATATCGATCTCATAGAGAAGTGAATAACAAAAAGAATTTAAAACAGTAAAATAAAATAAAATAAAATAATAGACAATAAATAGAGAACAGTTGAAAAGAAAATTATTTGAAAATTTTTAAATGAAGAATAAATAGTATATATATATATATATATATATATATACAACCGATAGAGAGTGTAGCAAGGCTTTGAGGGTCATTTAATTGTTTATTTTACTATTATCACGTTTGATTTTTAATCACTACTCAAGTGCATGTTTCACATTCCAAACAAACAATTGGAAAATATGAATTTGAAGATCAAATAAAAATACAATGATAATTGCAAAACTCTTTACATTTAAGGACAAATTCAAATATAATTTATAAAATATTTAAGAACAACAATATATCAAATTGACAATATTGTAGTCGAGAATCAATTTATAAATTTATCAATCCAAAAACTATAATTTTAGCATGAATCACATTAAAACAGCTTGACTAAATTTATATGAAACTGAAAAATATAATTTTTGAATTAAAATTTCAAAAAGAGTCTAATATAGTCATTGAAGAACTTGAAAATAGACAAACTTGAATAACAGTAACCTTACAATTAAGATCACCCCTCAACCTCACTCTAATTTAGCCTAACTTACTCATTATTTCACAAGTTCTATAGAGAAAATGTGTTAATAAAATAACAAGATTTTTTCTCTTAAAAACTTTGATATATTTTTTTGCTGAACTGGTTCTCTCTTTTGTTGTTTGCTTGACACCCTATTTATAGGAGCAGAATGACAGACCCCTTTTTAACTATGCTAGCTAGGCGACCTGTTCAGCATCCCACGTGGCTTCCCAGTCGAGATCTGCTCCGGCTGGAAAGTTCCCGTGGAGCTAAGCCTCTTTTCTTCCTGAAATTACTTGAAATCTTTTTAATTCTGAAAACGGGTAGGAATTTTGTTCGTTGAAAATAACTTTATGAAAATAGAATTTTACGAAAATCCGACAACATAACGACTGTTTTTCTAAAATTCCACCCTGTAAAATACTTCACAAAACCTGTATAAGTTTATTCAATATATTTCCATAATCAATAAGCCTCAGACTCTTTTTCAAATTCATAATCATTCAATGATACAGAAAGTAACTTGATTAAAATCTTAAAACGTCATCCATGATATTTACATAAAATCCTTAATCCAAAACAATATTTACAAAACTTGAAATCTGAAAACAATAGTAAATACAGTACATGATAGCTTGTTTAAAACTAGTGCAGCGTGGTCACGTCTGTAGCTCGTCTGTACGTTCAATGAAGATACTTCTGTCGTGCTGCTCGCTCCTGCACCTGAGGAGGATTTTTATATAAAACAGAAAACGATGGTGAGAATAACTCAGTGAGTGTACTTAATAATAAATTCTGCTTTCATTATTATTTTGAAAACGATACAGCTTATTTACGCAAAAGATTCTTTTAGTAAATTTTTTGCAATTGAATTTTTCTTATTATTCTAAACTAACGTCTATTGACGTATTTGATTTCTTTACTAACTTAGAAGGGTAACTCTAGAAAAATTCATTCTCTTAAGCTCTTAAACTAAATATCTATATGACATGAAATACTAGAAGTTTTCTGTTTGCGTGTGCTCAGATGCGGGAACTTGGGATTACGATTCCCCCTAACATCAGGAAATACGGGAACTTGGGATTACGATTCCCCCAAAATATTAAGCCGTACGGGAATTTGAGATTGCGATTCCCCCCGTCTATTAGGCATACGGGAACTTGGGATTACGATTCCCTCAATCTATTACCATACACGCATAGGGTACCTCGACCGGGTTTTGCTAGAGGTCAAGATAAACTAAAGAGATACTAATAACCTTTAAAATTATTTCATAAATGTTTTGTTTTCTAGTTACGGTTTAAAACCGAAAAACTTGCTTTCTAGAGCAAAAACTCAATTATTGAAATAATGTTCTCATGTATCTTTACGACTAAATACATATATACAACTATACATGCATTATAGGGAAAACGATAATATTCTAAAATGTTACTTGAATAACATAATAATCATAAACTAAAATAGTATCGCATTAATAATTTCATATAACAGAATTCAAGAAAGCTTTATAAAATGTACACTCATAACTTTCTTCTAATAACTGATCAATCACTCATGTTATAACTCTCGTCCACTCGTCGGTTCACCTACGATTGGTTTCAATCAAGTTTTCGTTAAAACATGACTCGTGCACAAACTAAACTTAAACCACACGAGGATTTCTAATCACGACAATTCAAACGATTATCCCCACACGATAACAATACGGAGAACTAATATTCGCACGGAGACTATCCCGAACCAATTCATTATCGCAACAAAAACTACTCAAAACTCTACGGTTACAAAAGTAACTAAAGTAACATCATCGACATCTCATTCTAATGGATTCAATAAAAAGAAAATTCGAAGCTAAACAAATAACATAAAACTTACGCGATTTCAACTAGTTATCGCGAATTATCGATTTTAACGTTTCGCGCGATTCCTTCGTTTCCAATTAAACTTATCGTCAATTTCTACTCAACTTTACTTAAAACATGGCAAATGAATATTCAAACACTTTAAAGCACAAACATGAAAAGTATGGCAGCAAACTTGACGAATATCCATTTCCGGATTCAACTCCAAAATTTTGACAACTTAACGATTTCGCGCGAAACAAAAACTATCTGATTAACTCAAATATAATTCAAACTATCCTAACATCAACTTTAACGGGCTTAATTACGTCTCGAGGCAGCTTGATAACATCATAAACACTTTCACATTCGATAACGAAAAATTACAAATGAAAAACATTCGCATTCGCGGAAAACTCAACTGAATTGCTCGGAAACGATTCCTCAATATCCGAACGACTATATGATACTTTAAAACACACTAATACTAACCATTTTCCACGATAACGAACTCGAAACTAAAAGCGTAACATATCAACCCTTAACTTTCCTATAACAGCCCGTAATCCATTTCAAAACGAAAACAGTCGAAAACAATTTCATTCCAAAAACACAACCAACAATATCGAGCGAACCTCCGCACTAACGAGGTTCTCAATCCTAAAACCCAATCATAATATCATAAATTATCAACCATAACTGAATTCTAAATATTTTCCATCCAAACTAAAACCATAATCAAAACTTACCTCTCTAAATTCGCTTGAAAACTTCGAAATTCACTCGCGAAGAGTTGCCCGATATCCGATGATCAACCGAACCTATAACAGCCCCTCCTTGCTTGCATATACTGCCTCCTCTTGGTTCCGCTTCACCTCAGGCCTGGAATGGAGTTCTCGGCCTGACAGTAGCTGCTCGGCAACAGCCCACACAACGGCGACAGCAGCAGCATGGCAGCAACTCCTCAGCTCACGGTCTGACTCCTCCTTGCTGCTCTTTCTCTCCAAATCAAACAGCAGCTGTCTTCTTTGTTTACGGCTTGACAGAATCTGATCGACAGCAGCTCACGATGGCAAGCTCACGGCAACATCAAAGTCACGGCCGCAGCTTCCTTTTGCTTGCATCACGAGCTCCTTTTTGCTTGCATGCACGGCTGGAGTTCTCAGATCTGTCCTTGCATGCATCCAGCTTGCTTCAGATCTGAATTCTCCTTCAACCTTGCATCACCTTAGTCTGTCAACAGCTTTCACTCTCGGTTCTCTTTCACGAGCAGCATCTCTCACTCTCGATCACTCTCTCGGCTTTTTCTCACTCGATCTTACACTTTGGGTCTCTCTTCTCTAACTCTCGTTCTCTATCTCTCTTGATAAGCTCTCGGATTTGCTTTGATATGAAGGCCGAAAGTCTCTTGCCTTGGTTTTGGGATACAAATCTCTCAAGTTCTCTCTCTCGGCTTTGAGGTTATAAGTGACCGAATATGTTATTTGTTTCCAATCTTTGCTTTTCAATTTTTATTTAATTTCTTGTTTCTTTTTCACTTTCACTTTTTGCTTTTATCTTTTGTTTCATGCATAGCTTGATATGTGTTATTCATGCACACTCTCGCTATGCCACTTGTCCTTACTCACCTTTTACATGTGTGACATGTGTCACTCTCATGCACTAACTTTATTTTATTTAAATTCTTCCATGCATTCTCTTGTTTTGATTCCGATATCGAATCAATTTTCGTCCGTCCGTTCGAGAATCCGCTTTTAATCGTTTTCACCTTCAGAATTATTTTAAAATTTCGAATCCGTCTTCACGAACTCGAATTTATTTTTATTATTCTAAAATAATTATTTCGAATATTTTCGGACTCGATAATTATATTTTTCCGATCGAACGCGATCCATCGAAAAATATTTCGCTCTCCAACGAACGAGATTTTGAGTTTTACACAGAAAGCTTCCTCTCTAGAAAATCTTCCTCATAGGAATAGCTGACTTTCAAAATTCAAAATCTAATTTTGAAATTTAAATAAAATAATTCTGATCAAAACCTTTCCATCCATATCACAAGTTTGTTCACAATTCTACCTTCTTTGTCACCCTGAATTACTTTGTCTTATTTATTTATTTTGAAAACTGAATCATATGTTAACTCATCCACAAAATCACTCGGCCACTTCTCAACTTTTGAAAACCAAATCAAATTTCACCTATCACCATAAATCACTCTCATCAAATTTCAACTCATCCTAAAAATCACTCTACAACTTCCCAGATTTGAGAGACAAGTCAAATGTCAACCTGTTGATGCTTGGAATCGGACCCCAAAGGTCTTTAACCCTACTTGTGGGACCCCTATTTGCGGGGTAGGGCGCTACTTATCGACCTTGGCTGGTCCCACACATTAGGTACTATCCCTAGGCTCTTGGGGTTTTGCTTCGCCTCCCACATCACTCGAACCCACAACCTGAGCCCCTGTAGTTAAATGGATTCTTAGAGTAAGGTATGTACCAATTGAGTAGCTCAATTGGTACACACTTTACTCTAAGAATCCATTTAACTACAGGGGCGCTCAGGTTACTCAATTGATATACACCTTACTCTAAGAATCCATTTAACTATAGGGGCTCAGGTTGTGGGTTCGAGTGGTGTGGGAGGCAAAGCAAAACTCCAGGAGCTCGAGGACAGTACCTATAGTTAAATGGAGGTACACCACCTGGGGGACCCATAAGCGTGGGTAGGGCTACCGCGAACCGAATCAACAACCGAACAATTTGTGTGGGCCTTGAGCTGATAGGCACGCCCACCTTCCACAGCCCAAGTTGAACTCTTTTGGCCCAAAGTTGATAGGCATGTCCACCTTACACAGCCCAGGTCGTGTCCGGAGTTGAACCATAAACCTCAACCTTATAGGTATTTTGATTACATAACTCTTACCACCAGATAACCATCTTGGAACCCTTGGCCTGGTATTCTTTATGAATGTGACACACAACGAGTTGGGAGTCATTGTATATTCTTACCCGTTCAGCTTGCACTTCCTTAGCCAATCTCAATTCTGCTAGCAACGTTTCATACTCTGTTTCATTGTTGGTAACCTAGAAACCGAACCTTAAAGCACATAAAATCATATGACCCTCCGGACTTATCAACATCACTCATGTCTTAGCATTCTGCTCGTTCGAGGATCCATCAAGATAAAGCTCCCAGAACGGTGATTCTGAGGATCCAGCTTCTTCACTTGCTGGTGCTGTGAATTCCACCATAAAATATGCTGAGACCTGTTATTTTATCGTTGTTCAGGGTTTAAACTCAATCTCAAACTGTACAAGTTCAATGACCAATTTAAGTAAGCAGCCTAAAATATTCGACTTCTGTAAGATCTGCTTTAACGGGTATTTGGTTGGTACTTCAATTGTGTGAGCTTGAAAGTACGGATGCAATTTCTTTGAGACCATCACCAGGTAGTAGACGAGCTTCTCCATAGGAGCATAAATCCTTCTAGCGCCAAAATGTCAACATTATATTTTAGTTGATCCGATTCTTCAAGCCTAATACTTACGAATCAATAACCAACACAACAAAACAAAGAAAAAGGGGCAGGAAATAAAAACAACATGCACATAACTTTTAACGTGGTTCGACAATAACAGGCCTACGTCCACGACTGTCCCTATCTATTTTGACAGAGTAACAGTATCGTATTTCTCTCGTATCATTTACATTGAATTTGTATCCCTATTTATAGCGAAGGGTGATACAATTTCAATAGGTTTGAAAGGTAAAAAATAATTTACATTAATTGTGATAATTATAGTATTCATTCTAATAATAATAACGCCCAGATCTTCTCCAATAAATCAGTAACAGAATCCAAGGATCTCGAGATTTAATTTGCTTCAAAACATGAAAATTGACTCCTTCTCGAATTAGACTGTTTTAGGCTTCTAGAAGGTCAACTTGACTGGTCATACCGAACTCAAAAGCTGATAGAATATTATGGCGAGCTACCACGTGAGCTAGTGGACGAGAAACCCGTGTACGAAGTGATGGGTGAGCAGATCTTGTCTCAAGCCTACTGAATGAGGTATTACGTGATCTATTAGTCACCTAACGAGTTGATGGATGATCTCAAAACACGAGTCGATGAAAGACCACACATTCTATATGACGAGTTCTTTTCAGCGACTAGATCACCGAACTCATTAAACGACTAGCCTTATGAAACAACCAGAGTATTGGGCTTGATGGGTCTTTGATTATCGGGCTCAAATACAATAGTTAGCACTTCTACGACGTTATCTTGACCTTTATGCCTTCGGGCTTTACATTCACTTATGCTGAAATACTGGGCCTTAATAGCCAATTTCTTAGGTCACTAAATTATATACGACACAAGCCCCCTAACTTTCAGTGCGTTTTACGGACTAGGAGCTATGGGCTCAAAAATGAAATGGTTTGGATGGAACCCATTGCGTAACCTCTTCAAATTCCTGTATTTTCTCTTTTCACGTGGCATTTCCCTACACGTCAGTACATTACACGTTTCGTGTGGTGCGTATTTAATGCGTACGTCTCTCAATCGCTGTACAAAATGACAAAATCTAGAGACTTACGCTGCACCATCAGATCAATGGCGGTTACACAATTATTAAATCTGACGACTAGGGCCTGATGCCTATATATTTAAAAAGGGAGTTTTAAAGGAAAATGATGAAGAACGTCGAGTAGAGACAATAAACGAAGAAGAAAATCGAGAGAAGTTGGAATACCAATGAGCGTTTGCTTTTGAAAGTGACCACGAGACGTGTAATGTACTGATGCGTAGGGAAATATCACGTGGAAAGAAAAAATGCAGGAATTTAAAGAGGTTACGCAATGGGTTCTGCCGAAACCATTTATTTTCGAGCTCATAGCTCCCAGTCCGTAAGACGCACTGAGAGTTAGGGAGCTTGTGTTGTATATAATTTAGTGACTTAGGAAATAGGCTGTTAAGGCCCAGTACTTCAGCATAAGTGGATGTAAGACTAGAAGGCCCGAAGGTCAAGACGAAGTCGCAGAAGTGCAAGCTATTCTATCTGAGCTCGATAGTCAGAGGCCTAGCAAGCCCAGTACTTTTGTTGTCTCATAAGATCGGTCGTTTAATGAGCTCGGTGATCTAGTCGTTGAAAAGAGCTCGTCATATAGAATGTGTGGTCTTTTATCGACTCGTGTTTTGAGATCGTCCATCAACTCGGTGGGTGACTAATAGCTCGTATAACACCTCGTTCAGTAGGCCAGAGACAGGATCTGCTTGCCCATTAGTTCGTACACGGGTTACTTGTCCACTAGCTCATGTGGTAGCTCGCCATAATATTCTGTTAGCTTTTGAGCTCGCTATGACCAGTCTAGTTAACCTTTTAAAAGCCTAAAACAATCTAATTCGGGAAGGAGTCAGTTTTCCTCTTTTAAAGCAAATAAATCTCGAGATTCTCGGATTTCGTTACTGATTTATTGAAGAAAATCTGGGCATTTTTATTATCAGAATAAATGTCATAATTATCATAATTAATATAAATTATTTTTTGCTTTTCAAACCTATTAAAATTGTATCATCCCTTGCTATAAATAGGGGTGCATATCCATTGTAAAGGACACGAGAGAAATATGATACCGTTACTTTACCAAAATAGAGAGGGACAGTTATGGACGTAGGCCTGTTATTGTCGAACCACGTTAAAAGTTGCGTGCATGTTGTTCTTTCTTCCTGCCCCTTTTTCTTTATTTTGTTGTGTTAGTTATTGATTCACAGGTATTGGGCTTGAAGAACCGGATCGACTGAAATATAATATCGACACAACCCATCTCTACAAATCACTGTATCAACCATCTCTCAACTAGCTTGTCAAATTTGAAAATCAAATAACCTTTCAATCTTCTGCCTAAATATATGAAATCAATCAAACAATAAGCTAACCTCTGATAACATTTGCATAATCGATAGTCTCTGAAAAGAAACCACAGTTTTGATAGCCATAAAAATGGAGAGTGCAATAATGACTTCAAGTTTGGAGGGGATAACTGTAAGTCCGACAGCCATGGCACATAGGAGAAGAATAAGAGTTGTACGTGGAGGTTGCATTTGACAAAGAAGAGGACATGTTCTGTCTCTGAATTATGTTTGACTTAGGCTTAGCCTTAGGCATTTTGAAATTTTTCTGAAAATCACCAAAAGCCCAATAAATATGAATACTTATCAAGTCAAAAACATCAACCTTATGGACATAAAATTACACTAAATCCAAATAACCAAACTAATTAAATTTGTAAAAATACTTAACTAAAAATGGTTATTAAACAATATTCTCCGACAAATGCAATCAATTTTCTATTATTAAAAGTATATTTTTATGCATTAATCACACTCACTCTCTCTTCTTCACTCAATCTCTTTTCTTATCATGTGAAATCGAAAGTGTTGTTTTGAAAGCAAAGGAATAAGCGAAGAATGCAATGGAGATTATGCAAACCTTTGCTAGAAAGCTAGAACATTTGGGTTTCCAGTGTTGTAAATTTGTTTCTAGGTTTTTAGCGACTTAAAACCCAGAATGGGGAGAGAGAAGAAATAAAGAGAGAGAGAAATAAGGTGAATAAGAGAAAGAAGGAGGTAGGGCGGTGGTTTCTAGCAACAGGATGATGAAGGTGTTCAATGTTGATGCGGATGTTCATAGACATTGAATGTAATTGAATGGAGAGAGAGGTTGAACGGTGTTGATTTTTTTTTTTTGTAATTACTATTGAATGTTAAATGTTGAATGTCTATGGATGGTCGAGATTCAAATGGATGGACAATGAAAATTCAATATCGATCTCCACTTTTTTATTTTTATTTTTTAATCGGTTTTGTTGATATCCATAGTGAAAATCTGTTTTTTTAATTTTATTTTAAAATATGATTTTATGATTATTATATTTTTAATAAAAATCTAGTGCTAAAAATGTCTTTTTAACTTTTGTCAAACTTTTCTGTTAAATTTTAACGTTTGTGACATTTCAAATAAAAATGAAATAATTGGTGGCAAAATGAGATTATTTCATATGTCAGGTGTTGTTTTGAGATTTTCACTTTTTTAAAACTTCGAACAAGTGGTTAGAAGAATGAGATATAATAAATTATTAAAGGAAAAATTCAATTTAGTTCCTTATATTTAAGAAAATATTTTTTACTTATGCATGTTTAATACCTGTCATTCCTAATATTTTAGAAATTCATCAAATTAGTTCCTCTGACTATCATTGTTAATATTTTAAAAATTCATTAAATTAATCTCTCTGACCAAAATCTTAGCTGTCAACCTCACAGAATATATACGAAAACCAAAAAATCTTTATTCATTTTATTTTTATTCTTGTTAAATTAAAAAATTGAAAAAATCAAAATAAAAAATAATTTTTAAGAAAAAATAAATCCAAGTTAAAAATAAAACTGAACAGTGGAGATGAAAATTATATATATAAAAAAATATAAGAGAAAAATAATAAAAAAAATTTGTAAATAAAAACAACTAAATTGAAAAATTATATATATATAGATCTCCACCATCAACGGTGGAATGAATCTCCATTAAATAGGGATGAAGAATAGCTTGAAGAACAAACTTGTTTTTCAAGACACAAAAAAGGAAAACGACCAAAGATAAATAAATAACAGAACGTTGCCGATCTGGTTACTAGGTCGACAACAATCTAATCTTAAATAGCAAACACGGTAGAACACATCCATCTAGTCTTCCCTCTTCACACACAAACACACACACATTTCTCTCTTTTTCTTGGCTACAAAAAAAAAAAACAACCTAAGCAATCTTGATCACCAACAACAAAGAAAAAAGCCAAATCCCAAACAATCCAGATCCAAGTAGAACGACCTAGACAACAACCCAGATCACCGCCCAAGTCACCAACACCTCCATTTGAGATGGAGCTCGAACGGTTCCATCTCCATCACCAACTCTTCAGCTCGTCCTCTCCATTATTGTCGACCCGTCGCCTTCCTCATCCCTTATCTCACATTCCACTCTCATTCCCATGTCTGTGTTTCTATTATTATTATTATTATTATTTAAAAAAAGGGTGATGATGTGGTCGTGTCTGAGGTTTTTTTTTTTTTTTAAAAAAAAAAAATTGTTTGATTTTTTTTTTTAAATGTTTGAAACCTTTAATTTATTTTTTAATTTAAATTTTTTTTTTCATTAAATCTCCACCCTCCATCAAAATCTTGTTGGATGGTGGAGATATAAAGTTTTTATTGGGTAGAGTTTTTTTTTTTTTTTAATTTGTAAATATGTTTTAATTAAATAATCCCCATCCATTTTTAAATTCTTTTTAGTATGTTTTTTAATTTAATTTATATTTTATAGTTTTTTCTCAATTAAATCTTCACCTTTCATTGTATCTTTGATTGATGGTAAAGATCCAAAGTTTTTTTCTTTATTAATTTCAAATAGTTAGTGGAACAAAAAGACTAAAATACCCTTTCAACTACTAAGTTTAACTAATGCTCAATTGACGGAAAGATTAGATTGATGAACTTCTCAAACATTAGAGATAACGGGTATTGAAAATGTATAAGTAATTAAAAAAATAATATTTTACTAAAAGTTAGAGAATAAGTTGAAATTTTCCTTGAATGAAATAGTGCATGTCTGAAAATTTGTTCACAATAACAATGAGAGACATTTATTTTTACTGTGCAAAGAGAAACTATTCACAAATGTTTGTAAAAAATATATGGTAAGATTTGAACTCGTATCTTGGATGTGAAGGAAACATATAAGGGAAACTAATCTTTTAGATTGTGAGTGAATGTGCAACTGGAAATTTTTTAGAACGTTGTCCAAAACTTTTCGAAATAAATACACAACCTAAGGTACTTATAAAGGTGGAACGCAACTTTTGTGTAGTCACCCACGTTAAGAGTGTGTTTGATATGAGTTCCCTCTATAGCATTTTTAATGTTAGAAACTCTTTCAATTTTTTTTTTTTTTTAATTATTTTTTCTGTTTGGCATTAACTTGAGAAGAACATTTTTAATATTAAAAAGTTGTTTTGTGTCCACGGGGAGAAGCTCAAATTTTAGGCTTATTCAATTAGCTCATTTTGAGTATTTTTAAAAGACATAAGTTTTATAAATACCCTTATTTTATTTAATAAAATTTAAGATATCTCTTTTAAATATAAAACTCTATCTTATTTCTCAAACACCTTTATATAATTTCTCAAACCATCAATCATTTTAAAAATAAACAATCAAACAATACTAAACACTTTGCAAGAGGCTCTACTCCAAAATCTCTACTCGTAAAAGCTCTACATGAAAAGCCATATCAAACACACCTTAAATTTGAATGAGGATTGAAAGGTCTATGGTTTTAACCTTTACTTTTTCGTTGGAAAATTCATGACAAAATGCTCTTTGCTTCTTGTATAGATGTTGATGTTTGATGCTCAAAGGTGACAGTTCCTACAAGCAAAGTTGAACTATATTGAGAGGTAAATTATTGATGTTTGATGGTTAAAGGTGAAACAGTTCCTACAAGCAAGGTTGAACTATATTGAGATGTAAACTATTGATGTTTGATGCTTAAAGGTGAAACAGTTCCTACAACCAAGGTTGAACTATATTGAGAGGTAAACTTTCGAATCTCGATCTTTGATATAGTTAGATTTGACCTTTCAAAGTGAATATAGGATCGAACATTTACATTTATGTATCATTGTTGTTTAAGGTGCTAGAGATTTAAGTTTCAATATATATGTTTGACTCTACTATTTTAATTTCCATATAGACAGTTTTAGGATGCTTTCTACTCAAATGAGTGTTGTTGCTGGGTTCCTAATATCAAGGAACAAATTCCTAAAATCAATAAATTTAATGCACTAAATCAATTATATGCAAAATCAAGAATCTATTTTATTAAGTGTTCTAAAGAGTATTAGGCTCTAGACGAGTGGTGGCCTAGTGCCTAGTGCCTAGAGCGCCTAGACAACTCTTCTAGTGGTCAACAAATAAATAAATGTTATATCTTTTGCTTTTATAAAATAAAAGTGATAAAAGACCCTTAAATAATTAAGATAAAAATGCGATTTTAACAAATGGTCATAAAATATGTATATATATATATAAATCTATACACATTATTTAAAAGATAAGGCTATGCAATTATCTTCCTTCATCAAATAAAATGCTATTTCTCTTCTTTCATCAACTCTCTTGCAACTGTCTCTTCATTAAATGATATTTATTTTTTTCACCTTTTACCAACTCCCTTTGCAGCTACCTCTTCTTTAAATGATATTTAATTTTTCTCTCCTCTCCTCTCCATCTTTCTTTCATTGAACTCCCCTCACTAACTCTTATTTATTTTTTTCTCTTCTTTAAATAAGGGTGACAATCTAGGTCATGACACAACAGATCGACACAAATTCATGAAAAATAAATGGATATGAGTTTGAGTTAATAAATTCGTAACGTAATCATGTTAATCTATTTAACCCATTTATTAAACGAATCACAGATTGACATGACTAAATTAAGGTAAGATTGTGATATTAGCATATTATAAGAGTCAATGTGTAATTATATATATATATATATATATATATACATATACAAACACATTTATCTAAACTCTAAACTCATTTCATCTTTCTACAGCCACCCCCACACCACACACTCCCCCTCACCGCCTCACAGTCACTGCCCTTTCTCCCTCATCGATCGCCGATGCCATACCTTTTCCCCTTCTCCCCTCACCCTCTCGGTTACCACCCATACCACACACTCCCCCTCACCGCCTTAGGCACACTGCCCTCTCTTTCTCATAGTCGTCGACGCCACCCGTTTTAGCCTTCTCCCTCACAATCGCCGCCTCTCACCCTCTCGGTCACCACCCCTCCTCCTTCACAGTCACCACTCATCCTCCCTCAAGGTGCCAGCCCATACTTCCTCACAGTCACCGACGCTGCAGCCCCTCCTCCCTTATAGTTGCAGCCTCTTCTCCATGGCTCCACCACCATATCCACCATCCTCACTACTAAGTCCACCATTTCCACCACCTTCGTTTCTTAAAACAATCCTTTATTTTGATTCTTGTTTTCATTCTATTTTTTGATAAAATGAAACCGAAACAAATGGTTGCATTACCAAAAACCATATCATCATTTTATTGCGTGTGATTGATTGATCTGGAATTATTATATACTAGATATGAGTTGTATTATCGTGTTCATGTTTGGTTAAATGAATAGTTGAGGTGATGTCTATTGTGTTGTGTTAAACGAATGGTTAAATGAATTCAACATTGAATTTATTTAACGGGTTAAACGAATTGAATGAGTTAAATGGATTAACAGATTAATGGATTAATGTGTTTGGATTTTATTCAAGTAATAAACGAATTAATCGTGTCGTATCATGTTATTCGTTTATAAATGAATTTGTGTCGAATTGGTCGAATCCATAAACGAATATAATCAAATTCGACTCGACCAGACACGTCAACCCCTTTTGCTACCCCTATCTTTAAATGGTATTTAATTTTTTCTCCACTAACCAAGTCTTTCTGCAACTATCAGCTTTTTAAATGATATTTACTTTTTCTCTCCTTCCCTCGTTTTCTTTCATTAAACCCTTCTGACTAACTCTTTCTATAATTCTCTTACTCTTTTTAACTATCTGTACAACTGTCTCTTACTCTCCCTAACTCTCTTTATAACTACTCTCCATTTATTGTTTACTCTCCCTAACTCTCGTTGCAACTACTCTCTCTCTTTCTCTTTTTGTAACGGCCTCTAACTCTCTCTGACTCTCTTTGCAACTCTCTCTTGCTCTCCCTATTCTGTCCATTCTCTCTCACATTCTTATCTTCTCTACCAAATCTAGCACTCCCCTTCTCATTTTCACCATCAAAATCCGACACTCCCTCTTCTTATTTCTCTCAAAGAGTCAACTCTCTCTCTAACTCTCCCTCTTCTGCCCTTTCTCTCTCACATTCTCATTTTCTCTACCAAATCTGGCACCATTCTTATTTCTTTCTTGCATTCTCATCTTCTCCACCAGATGGTGCAATCCTTTCTTGTTTCTCAACTTATAAACAAATCCCACTCTCACTCTTCTCTCTCTCTCGCCTTCTTTTCTTCTCCTTCTTTCACCTTCCCTTTTTAAAGACCACTTCTGCCTCACTTAAATGGCCCTAATCAGCCAATTTTTTTGCCTAGATAGAGACCTGCCTAGAACCCTTGATTAGGGGGTTTTTAGGGTGGCCAAGCTCGAGTTTTAGAACACTTATTTTATTTATTTGGTATCTATTTTCTTTGGAAACATTTTTGAAATGTTGGAATTATCCTTTTGTCAAATTTGCTCAAAAATGGATTGGTTTGTTATCATCTAAATGTCTTTCTATCTTGACAATCTCACATCTGCCACTATTCATATATTTTATTTACATTGGACAACTTTTAACTTAGAGGATGGTCAATTTTGTTCAAAATCAATAATAGGTGAGAATTTTGTGACAAAATCAAAACTCCACGTTTAATAGTGCTATTGAAAGGGGAAAAAAAAAAAGAACTCTCAATATTATATCCATTGCATGAATACAAAGGTGTAAAAAAAAAAATGCCAGCTAGAACATTTATTTTTTTTCTTTATGAAATGTGACATCAATGTAGTCAGAAATTCTTCAGGATTTAATAAGATAGATCACTTTGGGCACATTTCAGAACATTTATTCTTGAATGAAACATAAACAAATAAATCAAGAATTGTTCAAAAGAGATAGCTAGCATAGTCTTGTCCTCTTTTCATTCTCCCCAATGCCCATTTTCTTCCCTGCATTCAATATTATGCAAAAATGAGGGTTAACACTACAAAATATTTGTTCAAGAATGAAGTCACTTGAGCCAAATAATACTGGTAAATCTTGTCACATATTTTTCACTAATTCAAATTATTTACATGGCTTGCAAAAACTGTTTTAAATCTACCTCTCCTAATAATCCTATCCCATCCCATCCCATCTCAGTGAAATTTTGCCTGGAAACATTACCTTGAAACTGTGCTTGGTGTAAGATTCAGTGGGTAAACGGTACAATTCCATTCTCCAATGTGTTTTCTTTGCTTCTGATGGTCTTCCTGAATAGTAAATTAGAGTAAGCTTCAAAGCAAATATAACACCATTGACGTTGACGAGAGCCATTTCATCTCCACTTGATTTCCAAAACCCTATTCCATTTCCAACTACTAGAAATATATCTCTACTTCCACAATAGAAATCTTCATATTGTGGAAGGAAGAAAAAACATTCGTTTATTGAGCCTTTCGAGGATGATGATGACACCGTTAGACGTTTGGAGAACGATGCCACTGTTACAAATAAAAACCAGCAGTATATCAACTTAAAGGCTAACAATGTTTTCATAAAACATTGACAGTACAAAATATTAAAAAATGTAAATGATGCTGTCCTCACATGTTATAGTATGGAACTGAGTTTTCTTCAATACTCTCTAAGAATCTAATAGCACACAGTAAATACAATGAAAATGTAATAGAATGATGTGATCACATAGCTGGACTGTTGGCGCCGTTGATAAACGCTACAGCCCTTATGTCTTATGGCATAAGTTCTACATCCAGCGATAACATTTCCTCCACCAATTTATGTGGACAGACCCCCCACCTTTGTGTGGGTCGATCCCTCCTGTATAGGAGCAGCTTCCCAAGCTACATCATTAGTGTAGCATCCTGGTTGATCTCGGTATTCCTTTAAGATAATCCCAATAATCAAAGAAAAAAAGATTGATGTGATCATAACAATATCTAAATAAATGTATAGACAAAATTACAACATACCAACATCTTTAGGTGGCTTGCCGAAAATGTCATCATGATCAAATTCTTCAATAACATCTTTTGGTATTGGTTTGCAAAACACCTTATTCTCCAAATAAAAAATCACCAACTCCTCCTCCGTCGGGAGGAATTTATATCCGGCCGGCAGTGACATGCATAAACTGCAAAACACTATTGTTTCCAAGAAATTTAATCCAGAGAAGAACACCATCGAAATGATATGTGTGTGGAACTGGCTACAAAAAATGTCTAGTTTGCAAAGCTTATAGCTCAGTCGATCGTCTAG
The DNA here is from genome assembly GCA_022984855.1 of Dimocarpus longan. Classification (NCBI taxonomy): domain Eukaryota; kingdom Viridiplantae; phylum Streptophyta; class Magnoliopsida; order Sapindales; family Sapindaceae; genus Dimocarpus; species Dimocarpus longan. The sequence goes on from CM041024.1 coordinate 20,402,033, forward strand.
ACTTGCAAGTGTAACAACATATATATACACACATTTGTAAGGTGAATCCTAGTGCAACTTTAATACGTAATCAAACAAAACAAATTTAAACAAACCTGAAGATAATAGACCGACCAATATATTAATCGTCGTACTGTGTTTTGTCTCTAATTGATATAATAATTACAGTTTGACTATTATATAAAGTGCATGGCAAGTAATTGCCTAATTGGAAACTTTTGAGATATAGATCTTGTGATTCGATTAGGTTTGACGTCTCTTGTTTTAGAATATTTGAAATTCTAGAGAACACTTCACGTTTAGGAAACCATTTTAATCTCTACTACATCCCCCATTAATAGAGATAAAGCAAATCATATTAATTACAATTGTTCTCCATTAATTGCATTTGATGTTGGCTTCAATGGAAGTATATATAAGATATATTAAGATTGAAAAAAAAAAAATGGAGAGACCTAGTCAAGTGAAGAGCCAAAATATGCTCCCCACCCGTCTAGAATTAAGAAGATTTATTTTTACAAAAGAAAGTTAGGCAGATCTAGAATATACAACTAATTATTAGGAGACATTAAGAGTTGCACTACCCTACGAATATTAACACAATGCGTCCTATATTTTTAATATCAATGAATTAATTTGATAAAATTATATTATAATAATAATAATAGTAATAATTCTCTAGTGAAGGATTCCTCACTTTAATTAAAGTGAGGGATACCCTCTTCACCTTTAGATAGGTAGATGAATTATATTGAATAACAAAAAAGTGGATCCACCTGTCTAATTCAAGGGCTAAAAGGGTGTTCCTCACTGAAGTGAGGAATCTCTCACTAAAAAACTATTGTTTGTGTGTCTCTCTCTCTTTATATATATATATATATATATATATATATATATTATTTGGTTATATCATCTTTCCAAATTTAAGTTATAGTAAAAATAAAATATAATTCATATTTATTATCACCTAAATTAGGGTTTTATTTTTTAAAAAGTACAATATAAGGACTTGGAAGGGAATAAAATTGATATTTCTTATCATCTAAATTACCAACATGAATATATATATATATATTTTTAATCCAATATTATGAGAAAGGTAATTCATGCTCTTAGGGGGAGCTATTAATTGTTTGTTAATTTGCAACTGCACATGCACATCCCTTTTTAATATTAGTTTTGTGCACCTCCCACATCCACCTTAACAGCACATATTCAAATCATATAAAATGTATTTTACTATTTTTGTGTACATAATTTTCTTTCTTGAATAGTTATCTTAAGTTACAAGAGTAAATACTCAGTGATCTTAGGCTAAGTCTTAATAAACTTCGAATCCATTCGACATTAACTTTCAAAATAAAATTTGTTTGCCAGAGTTATCTTAGGCTAAGACTTCCGACTCATTCGACATTAACTTTCCAAGTAAAATTTGTTTGCTTGCTATTTCATGCTCTTTTTCACACATTCTTGATCTAACTTACGGCCAGACAACTTGGAAGCAACACAAATTTATTTTGCCTGGCATTTTTTCCTACTCTGCATGGACCTTAAACTCATTGATATTTGATACTTAAAAGTTAAAACTAGAGCTGTTTTTTTTTTTTTTTTTTGGGTTATTTAGGACATAAGAATATTTCGATACCCCAGTTTATGAAAGTTTCAATATAAAGTTTTCATATGATTTCAAAGAAATCATAAATGTATGAATATATAAATATAAAGTTTTCATATGATTTTCTGTTGATCCTCTTCTCCCACTATAGAATGAGCTTTAAATTGATCAATAATCATTCAACTAACAATTATCCTACTTGCAAAAAGAGACAGACTACCTTCGCTAGCTGTTGGCACCATTTGGCCAAGCCACAACCCCCATATCTTAAATGTCGTGGGTTCTACACCCAGAACTAACAACTCTCATTAATTTGTATCAACAGCCTCCCCACCCTCATATAGGTCATTCATCTATATGTGGGTCAATCTCTCCCGTATGAAAGCAACTTTCCTGACTGCGTCACTAGTGACTCATCCTAGTTGGTTCCGACAGTCTTTTGGGCTAATTTCAGTAATATAAAAAAAAAAGTTAAAAAAAAAAAGACATAATGTCCAGTCTTGGAATTTTTTTTTAAATAATTATGAAATTATTATTATTATTATGTATCAATTTTATCAAAATAGACATGATTCTGTAAATTACATGAATTAAAATAGATTATTTTGTCTTGAAATTTTCAGATTAATCTAAGGTCAGAAGCATAGTGTAATAGTATAAAATTTAAAGTGTAGTAAATAAAAAATTCAACTACATAACATATTGCTTATAAAAAATTTCGGTGGTATTTGTTTTGGCTTGGTATATGATATTTACAAACAAGTAATTTAGTTGAATTTTACCTTGTCGATTTGTTATAGTTTGATTGAAAGTTATGTAGAAGCTCTTATACTATGTTGGGTTGTTAATATTTTAGTTCATTTAAATTTGAATTCTAAACATTGAAATTGTTAGTTCCAAAATATAAAACAAATTTTTTATATTTAAAATTTGAAACCTTGTTTATATGGGCTATGGGAGATGACTCCAACTCATCACCTTTTAATTGACCATATGGTGCCCACGAAATCACAGGGGTTTGCGAAATAAAATCTCCATCCTGCCATGCTGCCGCTTGGAGTGATGATGGAAGGGAAAAATATTTTTTTCCCGCACCATGCAGGTCCACCTTTAAAATCCCACTTGCATGGGATTTAGAGATCTACCCACTTTGGTGGGTTTTCACAAATCCCAAAATGTGGATTTAACCTTTTTAATATTATATTTTTAATGATTTTTTTCCTTTTTTTATTTTTTAATAATTTTTAATCAATATAATAAGTTAATAATTATAATATTAAATATATTTAAAATTATAAATTTGGTTTAAAATAATTTTATAAATTAAAATCTTTTAAAATCATTTAAAAATATATTACATTTAATTAATTTCTGTTTTTATTATCTAATTTACATTAAATATATTTAAAATTAATTCAAATATTTTTATTAAAACTTAATTTAATTTAACATTAAATTAATTTAGTTCAATTCATTCCAATTCAATTATACCAAATACATTATAGTACATATCTGATATGATTTCATCCTCATATCTTATCCAATCATATACTATTGAATCTTATGTGTCTAAGGGTGCATATACGAGGGGTATACATGTGAGGTACCGTATCATGTCAATGTATGCATATGAAGAGATTAGATATTTGTATCTTTCTATTCAAATATAACCATAGTATGTAAAACTCTATTTGATGAATAACATGTGAGCTTGCACTTGGTTTCCTGCTCTTTAACGTTATCTTGGTCATAGTATTAGGCTGTTAACTTAAATTTTTTATTTTTTAGGTGGCTTTAATATGATCAGTTGGGAAAATAATGACTATTGTCTAATTTTTTTTTTTTTTTTTTTCATTATTTGGTTATCAAATTAGCTCAGGATTCTTATCAGGGATTGCAATAAGTTAAATCGAAGCCATATTTTGGCCTACTCCATATTTCAAACCAGATTTGAGCAACCCATACCCAACTCGTGACCATGAGTTATTACAACTCCTGACCATGCGTTATTATCATGACAAGTCTCTAGATAAAAATATAGATTTAGTCAACTCTTTTCTTAAGTCTAGAAATTACTTAAAGAACGAACTCTCTAAGTTTTATAAGCATTCACTCAATGACTCAATCTACTTGCATTGCTCGTCTCTTTTCCTTGTATGAACTGATTTTTTATTTATTTAAGAAATGTGCGGCAAATATTCTGTAAATGAAGTACCAACAAATCAGTTGCCTAAAATAAATAAACATGGAATAAAGTTTACCAAAAAAACAAAAATTAAAATCAACTAAAAAATAATAAAACTGTTATAAAATTATTATTATTATCATTTGTTTTCTTTTTACAAAAGGAATATGGATGGACAATCCAAATTGGAAGCTGGGGATATATGTCTCGTTGATAGTGGAACTACGCATAGTATTCTTCGAAATAAAAAATATTTCGTGAATATAAACTTGCACAAAGCCAATGTAAATACTATATCTGGTCCTGCAGACTTGATTGAAGGTTCCGGAAGAGATATAATCATGTTGACAAACCGTACAAAGTTAAGCATAGATGTTGCTTTATTCTCAAGCAAATCTAAAAGAAGTTTACTTAGTTTCAAAGATATCTGTAATAATGGGTACCATATTGAAACTACCAATGAGAATAATAGAGAATATCTCTATATTACATCAAATATTTCGGGCCAGAAGCTCGTTTTAGAGAAACTTAATACTTATTCATCTGGCTTATATTATGTTCATATAAAGCCATTTGAAACCTACGCAGTTGTGAACCAGAAGTTCACAGATCCAAAGTTGTTTTCATTTTGGCATGATCGCTTGGGTCACCCAGGATCCACAATGATGCGTAGGATAGTCGAGAATTCTCACGGACACCCATTAAAGAACCAGAAGATTCTTTCATCCAATGAGAATAGATGTACCATTTGTTCACTGGGAAAATTGGTTATTAGACCATCAAATTTGAAGGTTGATTTGGAATCCCCATCTTTCTTGCAAAGAATACAAGGAGACATATGTGGGCCTATCCACCCAGCAAGTGGACCATTTAGATACTTTATGGTGTTGATTGATACATCTGCAAGATGGTCACATGTTTGTTTATTGTCTACACGTAATACTGCTTTTTCTAGATTGTTGACACAAATTATCAAACTTCGAGCTCATTTTTCGGACTATCCAATCAAGTCTATACGTATGGACAATGCTGGTGAATTTACGTCAAAAACATTTGATGAATATTGTGCATCAATCGGAATAGATGTTGAACATCCAGTTTCACATGTGCATACGCAGAATGGCTTGGTAGAATCATTTATCAAGCGTATTCAGGTAATTTCACGAACTTTATTGTTACGTACACAATTACCTATTTCTGCGTGGGGTCATGCTGTGCTACATGCAGCGACTTTAATTCGTATTAGACCCATCACATCTCATCCGTATTCTCCATTACAAATTGTACTTGGTCATGAACCAAATATTTCTCATTTACGTATATTTGGTTGTGCTGTGCAAGTCCCTATCACACCTCTACAAAGAATTAAAATGGGTCCCCAACGTCGTTTAGGGATTTATGTGGGTTATAATTCACCTTCAATAATTAGATTTCTTGAACCCAAAACAGGAGATCTCTTTACCGCACGATTTGTGGATTGTCACTTTGATGAGACAATTTTTTTCATCATTGGGAAAAGAGAAAAATTCCCCTAAAGAGGAATATAAGAAAAATTATTTTCCTGAAGAGGATGGTGAATTTTCTTGGACTGCTGCAAAATTGAATCATTTAGATCCTCGTACAGTTCAAAGTGAAAATGAAGTACGAAGGATGATTCATCTTCAGATGATTGCTAATCAATTATCTGATGCATTCACTGACGCATCTAAAATAATAAAATCTTATATACCAGCTGCCAATACATCAGCCCGGGTGATTATTCCTGAAGAACAATCTAATCGAATGGCAGCAAATGAATCATCTGTTACACGCCAAAAGCGTGGTAGACCAATTGGTTCAAAAGATACAATTTCCCGGAAGCGGAATGCAAAAAATAAGGATCCTATAGAAAATGATGCTGGAGTCATGAAAAATGTCACACTCTCTAAAATATCAACTCAAGAAGAGTTAATAGCCCCTGCAGAGGTTAGTACCCCAAAAGAGGTACAATCTCCTGAAGAGATATAAAATCTTGAAAATTCAGAAATTTGCATAAATTATGCAAGAGAATTGTAGAGTCGTGATAAAATAATTGTTGACAATTTGTTTGCATATGCAGTAGCTACTGAGATAATAAGTGATGATCATGAACCAGACAGTATCTCTGAATGTCAACAAATGCATGATTGGCCTAAGTGGAAAGAAGTAATTTAAACAGAATTGACTTCATTAGCCAAACGTGAAGTATTTGGACCAATAGTCCAGACACCTGAAGATGTCAAACCCGTTGGGTATAAATGGGTATTTGTTCGAAAACGTAATGAGAAAAATGAAGTCGTGAGACATAAGGCACGACTCGTAGCACAGGGTTTCTCACAAAGACCTGGCATTGATTATGATGAAACGTATTCACCTGTGATGGATACAATTACGTTTCGATTTTTAATAAATTTGGCAGTCTCTGAAAGACTTGAAATGTGCCTTATGGATGTAGTAACGACATATTTATATGGGTCATTAGATACTGATATATACATGAAAATCCCTGAATGATTTAAAATGCCAAAAGTATATGACTCAAATTCTCGTAACTTGTACTCAATAAAGTTACAACGATCTTTATATGGCTTAAAGCAATCCGGACGAATGTGGTATAACCGTCTTAGTGAATACCTTATAAAAGAATGATATATAAATGATCCTATATCTCCATGTGTATTCATAAAGAAATCAGAATCTGGATTTGCAATTATAGCAGTATATATCGATGACATGAATTTAATTGGAACTCCTGAAGAGCTCCTAGAAACTGCTGAATATTTGAAAAGAGAATTTGAGATGAAAGATTTGGGAAAAACAAAATATTGTCTCGGTCTAGAGATCGAGCACAAATAAGAGGGAATGCTAGTCCATCAATCAGCCTATGTTGAAAAAATCCTAAAAAGATTCAACATGGATAAGGCTCATCCCTTAAGTACTCCCATGGTTGTCCGATCTTTTGACCCAAAGAAAGATCCATTTCGACTGAAAGATGATGGTGAAAAGATACTTGGTCCAGAAGTACCATATCTGAATGCCATCGGTGCTCTATTATATTTGGCATAATGCACGAGACCAGATATTGCATTTTCGGTAAATCTTTTGACAAGGTTTAGTTCTGCACCAACTCGAAGACACTGGAATGGAATCAAACATATTTTTCGATATCTTCGAGGAACTACAGACTTGGGTTTATTCTATTCAAGGATAACAAATGGTTCTGGTCTTATTGGTTATGCTGATGCTGGTTATCTCTCTAATCCTCATAAATCACATTCACAAACTAGATATGTTTTCACATATAATGACACAGCAATTTCATGGCGCTCTACCAAGCAAACTCTTGTTGCCACATCGTCCAATCATTATGAGATCTTTGCAATTCATGAAGCAAGTAGAGAATGTGTATGGTTGAGGTTTGTTATTCAACACATCCAAAGTACTTGTCAATTGCCTCCCGTTACAAATTCACCAACAGTGATATATGAAGATAATGTTGCTTGCATTGCACAAATTAAAGGAGGATACATCAAAGGGGACAGAACGAAGCATATATCACCAAAATTCTTTTACACTCATGAACTCTAAGAAAGTCGACAAATTGATGTGAGACAGATACGTTCTACAAATAATCTTGCAGATTTATTTACTAAGTCTTTACCAACATCAACTTTCAAGAAGATGGTATATGGTATTGGTATGCGTCGACTTCACAAACTACAAGAGTGATAGTTGTATAATTTTCAGGGGGAGAATCTTCTTTGGACATATGTGCACTGCACTCTTTTTCCTTTAACCAGGTTTTGTCCCACTGGGTTTTACTGGTAAGGTTTTTAATGAGGCAGTATTTTGGCACGTCCAAGAATCTCGAAGAGTATTATCAAGTGGTGTACGCCCAAGGGGGAGTGTTATAAATATATGGTCATAACACCACTTCCTTTTTGATAATATTCTTTACCTTATTTGTTGATATTCAATTATGGAAATGATTCTCCAATTTGCCTATAAATAGGCCTATATTGTAATCATTGAGAAAGACACATCAATTGAATTTCATTCACTATTTTCTCTTGTTTCTCTCTTCTTCTATTATTGTGGTGAGTATTCTAAATTCATTGTTTTATATATATTATTTCACAACAAAAACAACTCCTATTTTTTAATGTTTATTGATTTTTTTTGAATCTCAAGATCTTTACTTGTTCAAATTTGGTCCAAAGAATATTTTTGACCTATTCTACATTTGAGATCATTAGTTAACTAAAAAGAATTTCTAAAATACGTAAAGATTCTTTTTCAAGATTATTACCCAAAAAAATGTCAAACCACCATTATATTTCCTTATGAAAAATATCATCATAATACCGAAAATATGATCAATTGGGAAACTATGATTTTTTAGGTGGTTTTAAAATATGATCAGTTGGGAAAATAATGACACTTGTCTAATCTTTTATTTTATTTTTTTCATTATTTGGTTATCAAATTAGCTCAGGATTATAATCAGGGATTGCAATAAGTTGAATCGAAGCCATATTTTGGCCTGCTCCATATTTCAAACCAGATTTGAGCAACCTATACCCAACTTATGACCATGGGTTATTACAACTCTTGATCATGCGTTATTATCATAACAAGCCTCTAGATAAAAACATAGATTTAGTCAACTCTTTTCCTAAGTCTAGAAATTACTTAAAGAACGAACTCTCTAAGTTTTTATAAGCATTCACTCAATGACTCAATCTACTTGCATTGCTCGTCTCTTTTCCTTGTATGAACTGGTTTCTTTCTTATTTAAGAAATGTGCAGCAAATATTCTGTAAATGAAGCACCAACAAATCAGTTGCCTAAAATAAATAAATATGGAATAAAGTTTACCAAAAAAAAAATAAATAAAATCAACTAAAAAATAATAAAACAACTCCTATTTTTTAATGTTTATTGATTTTTTTGAATCTCAAGATCCTTACTTGTTTAAATTTGGTCCAAAGAATATTTTTGACCTATTCTACATTTGAGATCATTAGTTAACTAAAAAGAATTTCCAAAATAAGTAAGGATTCTCTTTCAAAATTATTACCCAAAAAAATGTCAAACCACCATTATATTTCTTATGAAAAATATCATCATAATACCTAAAATATGATCAGTTGGGAAAATATGATTTTTTAGGTGGTTTTAAAATATGATTAGTTGGGAAAATAATGACACTTGTCTAATCTTTTTTTTTTTTATTTTTTCATTATTTGGTTATCAAATTAGCTCAGGATTCTGATCAAGAATTGCAATAAGTTGAATCGAAGACATATTTTGGCCTGCTCCATATTTCAAACCAGATTTGAGCAACCCATACCCAACTCGTGACCATGAGTTATTATAACTCCTGACCATACGTTATTATCATAACAAGCCTCTAGATAAAAACATAGATTTAGTCAACTCTTTTCCTAAGTCTAGAAATTACTTAAAGAACGAACTCTCTAAGCTTTTTTGAGCATTCACTCAATGACTCAATCTACTTGCATTGCTCGTCTCTTTTCCTTGTATGAACTGGTTTTTTTTTTTTTTTTAAGAAATGTGCATCAAATATTCTGTAAATGAAGCACCAACAAATCAGTTGCCTAAAATAAATAAAAATGGAATAAAGTTTACCAAAAAAAAAATAATAATAAAATCAACTAAAAAATAATAAAACAACTCCTATTTTTTAATGTTTATTGATTTTTTTTTTTAATCTCAAGATCCTTACTTATTCAAATTTGGTCCAAAGAATATTTTTGACTTATTCTACATTTGAGATCATTAATTAACTAAAAAGAATTTCCAAAATAAGTAAGGATTCTCTTTCAAGAAAAAATGTCAAACCACCATTATATTTCCTTATGAAAAATATCATCATAATACCTAAAATATGATCAATTGGGAAAATATGATTTTTTAGGTGAGTTTAAAATATGATCAGTTGGGAAAATAATGACACTTGTCTAATCTTTTATTTTTTTTTTTCATTATTTGGTTATCAAATTAGCTCAGGATTATAATCAGGGATTGCAATAAGTTGAATCGAAGCCATATTTTGGCCTGCTCCATATTTCAAACCAGACTTAAGCAACCCATACCCAACTCATGACCATGGGTTATTACAACTCCTGACCATGCGTTATTATCATAACAAGTCTCTAGATAAAAACATAGATTTAGTCAACTCTTTTCCTAAGTCTAGAAATTACTTAAAGAACGAACTCTCTAAGTTTTTATAAGCATTCACTTAATGACTCAATCTACTTGCATTGCTCGTCTCTTTTCCTTGTATGAACTGGTTTCTTTTTTATTTAAGAAATGTGCAGCAAATATTCTGTAAATGAAGCACCAACAAATCAGTTGCCTAAAATAAATAAACATGGAATAAAGTTTACCAAAAAAACAAAAATTAAAATCAACTAAAAAATAATAAAACAACTCTTATTTTTTAATGTTTATTGATTTTTTTGAATCTCAAGATCCTTGTTCAAATTTGGTCCAAAGAATATTTTTGACTTATTCTACATTTGAGATCATTAGTTAACTAAAAAGAATTTCTAAAATAAGTAAGGATTCTCTTTCAAGATTATTACCCAAAAAAAATGTCAAACCACCATTATATTTCCTTATGAAAAATATCATCATAATTTCTAAAATATATACGAAAAATAATTACATTTTCTTGGCAAAAATCTTGATAGTTAAACACAAGAAAAAATCTTCAAATCAATCAATTCTCATTAAGCATAATATCAAGTCAAACTTAGTAAAAACTTTGAGTTTTGTACTGCCTGTATATAAAATTTGTTGTAACATCATTTCTGATGTTGCAATACTAATTCAGATGTTATAATATATACTTTCAATGTTATAACGTTGAAAACCTGTAGTCCATGAATTTTGTTGAATTGAATTGGACTACCTCAATGTCATAAGATACCAAAACCTGTGCATTTTCCACACGTGCACCAACAAAAACTTCAACATAATAATTGATGGATCTCTATAAGGTGGAGATCGAATGTTTAAACAAAAATATAATTTAAAACAAATGGAGGTCCAATCAGAAGATTGGATTTCTATCATCCATCTAGAGATGCAATTTTGAAATTGGGTCTCCATAACCAAAAAAACTATATTAAAAAAAAAAAAAAAATCGTCTATTCAACCTCTCCCCGAAAATCATCATCTTCAACCTCTCATTCCTCTCATCTTCAATCAAAATCATCATCAATCTAGTAAAATCATGCCAGAATCAAACATATTCAAGGGTTTGGTTTGACTTGTTTTGAGCTTAAATTTAACTAAGAAAACAAAATTTTTTAAGAGAATTAAAAAAAAAATCAACTAGCCTAGAGATCTGGGTAACACTCAAATCTTCACTAGATGTTGAAATTTTGGGTGACTTTAATTAGGGTTCCAGATGTTAATAATCCCCAAACATCGTCTGGAGCCACTAGATTTTCTAGAGCATCAAACATCTTTTCAACTAAAGAATTCATTCAATATCATCAAATGAACCCAATTTTGGGTTTTGAAACCCATTTCTAACTTTCCACAACTGGAACCTAGAAATTAGTTTCAAAATTATAGTTTATTACGAAAGAGAGAGAAAAAAAAAAAGGGAAGGGAAGGGAGCATTGTCAGTGCCATTGTTGGTTTTGGAATCGTCAATGTCCCATTAGCAATGAGAGAGGGAGCAACAGTAGAGAGAGGAGAAAGAGGAGAGTGAGGAGAGGAGACTAAGGAGATTTGATCAATTTGATTTTAGCAAAGGAATGAAGATTAATTTTTTATTTTTTTATTTTTCAAATTAATCTCCACCGCTCATCTTAAAATAGAAGACAAAAATATGATTAATCAAAATTTTATTTATTTTCTTAATTTTTTAAAATTAATTGCCACCATTTATCTTAAAAATCTAGTAAATTTTTATTGTTATTTTCATCTAATTTATTTTAAAGTTTTTAAAAGTTGTTTTAAAAGAAAAAAATAAGGTAAATTAGATCAAGAGATAGTTTTACCCCTTAGACAATTAACGTTAATAGACTTAGGACACTAGTGGTAGGTATTTTGTAATAAAATTATGAAGTTTACTCTGCCTAAAAATTATTTTGAACTTATGAATAACTAATTTTTAATTTACTAGAAAAAGAAATTTGATTATGTTTGTTAAATTGGAAGTGGCTAATGGAAAATTTCTAATGTATTTTATACATTAATTTTAATGATAAGATATTTTTTAATAAAAACAAAGTTCAAAATATTTATATTAGAAACTCGTACAAGTATATATGGTCTATAAATAATATAACGATGAGTAGAGATTATTCCCAAAAGGATTAACCAAATTATATAGATATTAAGTATTGCGCCGGTTAAGATAACATTTTATCCAAACTATTGAAATTGTTTGATTGCAAGAAAAATAAACTAAAACAATTAAAATTAATGATAATTCAACAGTTGATAAATATTCGGACATACAATTACAATTAACTATTTCATTTAATTTATTCTCCTCAACCTAAAGATAATTTTTATTTTTTATTTAATCGGATAATTCTAAATTATTTACAAACATCTCTCAATGGTCAAACAAAAATGCCCAAATCAATTCACTTGACTATGCCTCTATGTAGATTAATTAACTTGAATTTATTAAGAACAAATTATCTTCATATGATTACATAACCCATACAAGTATATTTCTATCTCATATGAATTATGCTACTCTATTAATTTCTAAACGCATAATACCTCTCTCGGATATATTATGACCATAATATCTAATCAATTAACAAACTCTAATTAACTGACAACATTAAACAACAATAAAGTAGAATACAAAAAATAAAAATCATTTATAAAAAGTACGAAATCATTGAATAAATTAAAATAATAGTTAAGCTACATTGTTGCCTAGATCCCAATTAATTAATTCAAGGTAATAAAAACAAAAGAAACAAATCTAACAAACACAATTTCCATAAAATAATAGTGAAAAATAAATAAACTAATTTATCCTCCATTTGATTCTCCATCGAACATTGATCCTACATTGATTTGCCTCTCCTCTATCTTCAGACTATACTTTAAACTACTGATAAAAACTAATGAAAAACTCATCCAAATAAACTTTTAACTCTGACCAAACTCTTTCAGATAATCTTTTAATTTGAATTAAACTCTTCTTCATCTGAAAGATTCTTACTCAAACTAAAACTCCCAAAAAAATCTTAATTAAACACAGATTTTTATCTAAATAACCAATTTGTCTATATTTTTCTCAATTTATACAAAATCCTCAAAATTTATTAAAAATACCAAAAATTACCCAAATTCTTATCACAAAAACTAGATTTATGAATACTAAATAACGATATATTTTTTCGTTATCAAATACCCCCACATTTAACATTTTCTTGTCAATTATAAGATATTTTCTAATAAAAACAAAGTTCTAAATATCCATACTAGAAACATATGCAAGTATATATAGTCTACAAGTAATATAATAATAAGTAAAGATCATTCTTACGAGAATTGTCTAAATTATATAGATATTAAATATAAAACCGGTCAAGATAACACTTTATGCAAACTATCAAAATTGATTGATTGCAAGAAAATTAAACAAAAACAATTAAAATTAATAATAATTCAACTGTTGATAAATATCCAGATATACAGTTTCATTTAACTATTTCATTTAATTTATTGTCCTCAACCTAAAGGTAATTTTTATTTTGTGTTTAATCAGATAATTCTAAATTCTTTACAAGTCTCTCTTGATAGTCGAACAAAAATACCTAAATCAATTCACCTAATTATATCTCTATGTGGATTAATTAACTTGAATTCATTAAGAATAAATTATCCTCGCATGATTACACAACCCATACAAGTATATCTCTATCTCATATGAATTATACTACTCTACTGATTCTAAATGCATAATACTTTTTTCGAATATATTATGACCACAATATCTAATCAATTAATAAACTCTAATTAATTGACAATATTAAACACAAATAAAATATAATACAAAAAATAAAATAAATTATAAAAAGCTTGAAATCATTGAATAAATTAAAATAATAGTTAAGCAATATTGTAGCTTGGATCCAAATTAATTAGTTCAATTTAATAAAGACAAAAAAAAAAAAATCTAACAAAAACAATTTTCGTAAAATAATAGAGATAAGAGAAGGTGAAACAAACGTTAATAAAAATAAAATGTAATATTTAACTAACGTTTGTATATTGAATTCCAATTATTCCTAAAGTTTCAAAAATATATCAATTAGTCCATTTAACAAAAAAATAATAGTCAAACATGACAAAAGTAGCAAAAAAATATATTTATTCTTGATATAATTTAAAATAGTTAAAATGATGTAATTATCATTTTAAAAATTAAAGCTTCTAAAATAACCATCTCTATTATTATAAAATTGTCATGGACCACCTCCAATCAAATTGTAACACGTCGTTGAATCAAATTTTTTAATTCAATTTATAATTAATAAATGTTTTGGTAAAAATAATATTTTAATATTAAAAAAAAATCTCCTTCATCTTTTACCTTTTATCATCTTCCTCATCTCCAATTTCATCTTTTACATTAATCAAAATCATATCAAAATCATCAACTCCATCATTTTCATCAAACCAACATCATCCAAATTAAACATCAACATTAAACCTAACGTCTCCCAAATCTAATTAAAAAAAAAAATTATGCAATTTTTATTTTTTTAAAAAAAAAGTTTATGCAAATTAAAAAAAAAAAAATTCGAGATTGCTCCAATCAGTCTCCACCGTTGGAGACTGGTCTCCGATGATGGAGACCCTTTGGTCTTCATCCCTAGAGACCAGATTTGGTCTCCAACGATAAAGACCGGTGTTAGTATCCATCGCTTGAGACTAGGTCTCCAGCGTGGAGACCAGGCCGAAGACCAGTTTTATTTTTCGACTTGGTCTCCACTCTGATGATGGAGACCAGTTTTTTTGTCTCCCTTGTCAAAATAAGAGATCTCCATGGTCTCCCATGGAGATATGTCCTTTTTTTTTTTAATTTATTTAAAAATATTTTTTATATATTTAATTAAAATTATAGAAATATATATATTTCATTAAATATATATATATTAAAAATATATAAATAGATTCAACTTAAAATTGACTAAACAAACTCTCTTCCTGTTAAGGTTGAGTAACATTTGAATAACAAAATGATTAAATTGATATATTTTTGAAACTTTAGGGATAACGAAAATTTGAAATACAAATATTAGTAAAAAAAAAATATTTTACTAAACGTTAGAGACTAAATTAAAATTTTTTTCATAAATAAACTAATTTCTTCCCTACTTGATTCTTCACCGGAAATTAATTTAGCACTGGTTTGCCTTTCCATTGTTTTCAAACTCCACTCTGAGCAACTGATAAAAACTGATGAAAAACTCATCTAGATAAACTTTTAACTTAGATCAAACTCTTCTTGATAATCTTCTAATTTGAATCAAACTCTTATTCACCTAAAAGATCCTGACTTGAATTGGAACTCCCAAAAATTCTCTATCAAACCTAAATTTTTATCTAAATTACCAACTTATCCATATTTTTAATAATATGCACCAAATCCTCATAATTCATAAAAAAAATATCATAAATTACCCAAGTTCTCATAACAAAAGCCAAATTTATGATTACTAAATAATGATATATTTTTCTATTATCAAATACCCTTAAACCTAATCTTTGCTCTTGCTCAAGCAAATCTAGAACACAAAACAATAAACTAAACTTAGACTAGCCATACATTTTATACAATCATTTTCATAGGTCTTGATAATGACATTTAGCGTATGCTACAAGCTTTTAAACCTCTAGGTGTCTATAATGAAGAAGCTATAGTCTCCTTATGGTGTACTAGCTACGATATACTCAAACGTCTTTTCACAAATCATAAAACAATCAAGAGAATTGAAGTTGAAGACAAGACAACAACAATTTACATACTCCATGAATAAGTAGAGTGTAATCGTGCAAATCTAATTCATGTCTCTTATGTCTTGTGAATATCAATACTCAAAACACTATAGCTTCAAGAAATATATAGTTAAGTGTCAGAATTCAGTTGGTTTCAATTCTAAGCCTCACAATATATCAATTTTTAGTTGCTCTCAAAACATAAGCTTAACACTCTTGCAACACATGCGAGGTGGAAGTTGTATGGAAAAAAAAAAAAAAAATTACATTGCATGTGAATAATTAATAGAAAGACGCACATATGTTTTCCATGCACCCCATGGAAGGAATAAAAAATCAATAATGAGTCAAGCATTATATAAGGGCCAATGGGTGAATGGTTAAAAAGAAAGAAAGGATAAAAGTAGTTTTTAAAATTAATTTAGGATCACAGTATAAATTCCAAGAATTTGATTATCTAGACACTAAACTTGTCTTACTATTTTCGTCATTCCAATCTTCTTCTCCTTCAATTTTTATAAGTAGATTTTTTAAAAAAATAATATGTATATTTTTTTATTATAATATGCGGTTTTTTATTTGATTTTATATAATTTTTTATTTGATTTAAAAAAAAAAAGCTGTATATTATAATAAAAAACTGCACACCAAATTAGTAGACTATTAAAATAATATGTAATTTTTTTATTATAATATATAATTTTTTATTTGATATAAAAAAAACAGTATATTAGAATAAAAAACTACATATTATTATAATTAATTCATAATTTTAATTAAGGGTATTTTTGTAACTTACAATTAATTCATTTTGATTTCAAAGTAAAGTAAACAGTTCAATAGAAATACTGTTGATTCCAATTTTGATTTCTGCATATGAAGTAAATAACTTCATTCCGATTCCAAGTCATTTTGATTTCAGATAATTCTGATTCCTTCAAATGAAATAAACGCAATTTTTGACTAACAAAATGACTAAATTAACAAATTTAAGAAACGTTAAGGATGACGAATATTTAAAACGTCTAAGTAAGTAAAAGAATAATATTGCGTTAAATGTTAGAGATTAAATTATAATTATCATAAAAAGAGAAAAATTTCATTTTAGTATTAAAAGTATCGAAAATAATCATATTTTTAAAGTTCTTTTAGAAATCGCTCTTTTATTTTTAAATTTTCTAAAACTTTTTAAAATAATTCAAACCGTTAATCAACTGATAGTTAAATCAAATTCAAAAATTAAAATGATTCAATTGTCCTTTATCACCTAAAATGATCGTTTTATCTCTGATAAATCAAAACATTATTTGTAATTATTTTTAAATTAATAAAAATAGATGAAGATATTTTATTTTTAATTAATTAATTAAAAATACAAATCTAATAAATTTATGGTCATTCCTCCGTCATAAAAAATAAATTTTGTGTTATGATTAAATTTCAAAATAATAAAAAAAAATTAGGGTCAAAACAATAAATAAAAAAATAATTTTTTTAATTAATCAAAACAAATAGAAAATGGAAAATTTCAAATAATAATAAAAAAAAAAAAAAACCATACGGAGATCGACGACCACTTGGTTAGAACAGATCATCGTGGACGATCTGGTGGGAACACCAGATTGTCGACTAGTTAGATGATCTGGTGCACCATTTGAACCAGATCGTTGAACCAGATGAAGATCTAGTTCGCACCATATTGTTCACGATTTGATTCGATCCCGCCTTTGAGTTGTTCCATGATCTCGATGATCTGATCTTCTTCACTTGATCATCAATCGTCGCCGGTGCCGCCTCTGATCCGGTGGAGAAAAAGCATGTTGCAGATGACATCTAATTGGTGCAAACAAACAAGGTTGCAGATGACATCACTGGACCATTAATATTCTTCATTTGATCTTCTGCACTTGTTTTGTTGAAGCTGATATCTGGGTGCAGATCTTCAACACCCCAGACGTTGAAGATCTGGGTATCGGTTTTTTTATTTATTTATTAAGTTTGATATTGAATTAATTAATTATTTATTTTTAAAATTTCATTTTAATAAATTTATTTTCTTCAATTTAATTTTGATCATACACATACCATCACCTCATCTCGCTTTTACGAAATTCCTAAAATATCCTTATCATCTAGATTTTTCATATTTTTTTGACTATTTATTTGCCAACGATTTGAACCTTTTTAAAAAGTTTTTAAAACTTAAATGATGAAATGAACTGATTTCGAAAAAAAATTGAAAATTAATTTTTGATACCTTGGGATTAAATAAATGATGTGTTTATTTCAAGGAATCGGAATGATGTGGAATTGAAATAAAGTATCGGAATCAGAATAAATTGTTTACTTCAACTGCAAAAATTAGAATCGAAATTAGTACTGTTTATTTTACTTTGAAATAAGAATAAATTAATTATAAATTATAAAAATATACTTAATTAAAATTATGAATAAATTATAATATTAGGTAATTTTTTATTATAATATATAATTTTTTTTAATATCAAATAAAAATTACATATTATTTTAATAATTTATTAATTTTTAGTATAATTTTTTTATTATAGTATGTCCTTTTTTTAATATCAAATAAAAAATTATATATTATTTTAATAATTTATTATGATAATTAATAAATCGATAATAAAAAATATATAGTATATAATTTTTTATTATAATATATATTTTTTTAAATATTAAAATAAAATAAATTTTTTTAAAAAATATATAAAAAATTTTTTATCTTGACAATAAAAATGATAATAAAATTTGTTCGCGTGGATTGGAAAACTGAGATTTTTATTTTACAATTATAAATTGGTGTGAAGTACATATTTTTATTTTTATTATAAAATAAATTTTAAATAAATAAATATTATTAATTAATTTAATTTTTCATCCTTATTTATCAATTTATGAAGTAAAAACAGTAAGTTAAAAAAAAAAAAAAAACCAACGTGACCGACACGACAGCAACGCGGCGGAATAGCTGGAGTAATACACGTCTGACAAGCAGTAGGTCCAGGGAAACTGCAACAGCGCCACGTGTAATTAGTAAGCAAAAGATTCAGAATCTACCCATGCTCCTCGCCTTCCCTTCTCTACGCACACAACCCCACCCCAATTAAAGAATCTCTCCTATTTCCTTTTGTTTTTTGGTTTTCTGTTTTTAAAAAAATCGTTAAACAGGATGTAAACTAAATAAATTAATAAAATGAGGCACCGCTTTTTCTAGATTTCGAATATTTGAATCCATTCCCCTTTGCTTCGATCTTCGTCGATCGTCGCTCGCTAGGGTTTCTCCTTTATCGTAAGCTCTCATTCTCACCTAGGTTCGCTTTTCTGTTTCGGTTGATGTATTGTCTGTTTTATTTTGTTCGTGTTTGTCATTGTTACATCTTGCATCCAGTATGAGATCATATGATGAGTTATAACCATACTCTGTCTCGACATTTAATTATTATTATTTTTATTTTGCAGTTTAGTATGTAGTTTTGGCCTGATCAAGGCTCGGAGATTATTGTTTGTAAGTGTGAAGATAGTAATATTAGGTAGTTTTATGTGATATTTGTGAATTTTGAGGGTGGCGAAGTGAAACAACCTTTTAGGTGTTGATTAGGTTTTTGAGTTTGTTGGGACCTCAGCCCAATCTTTCGCTCATTTGTCCCTGTAGGTACGTAGCTACATCTTTGAGGTTTGATCCATGAACCTTGAGTATACTTTGGTTGCAAACCTCTGGATCACCTTAACGCAGGTTTTTATTTGTTTTGCAGGTGGAGTTGCAGCAGATAATCCGTTTCTACGGGTGAAAGGGTCGTCTGAAGGTACTCTGAATCTTCGTACGAGAGTTTGGGCTGCAACAGAGTTTATGCTTTGTTGATTCATCTATAGTGGAGGGTGCGTTGTAGGTTTTTAAATTAATTATGGTGGTGATTTGGTGAATGTGAGAAGAATATATAGTTTGATAAGAAAAATGGATGATGATAGGGAAATGTTCATGTTGTTTCCCAGTCGGAATAATTCACCTGAGATAGTGGAGTCACGTCTCTTTATTGTGTCTTGCTTTGTTGCTGGGCTGGTTGGTATTTTGACTATAGCTTATACGGCTTTTCAATGGAGAAGGAATATTAATTTAAGCTGGATGAAAGCCATAGCTAGATCGAAAAAGAATCCGAAGACAAGGCATAAGGTTCCGGTAGCTCCACATAATTGGGTTCTGGAATCTGTGTCTCGTGGGAAGAATTTGAATTGTTGTGTTTGCCTTAAGGCTATGTCGCCATCTCAAACGCTGGGGCCGATGGTGGCTTCGGACAGTTTTATGCATCGGTGTAGCATTTGTGGTGCAGCAGTTCATTTGAGTTGCTCTTCGAATGCCCAGAAGGATTGTAAGTGTGTGTCGATGATTGGTTTTGAGCATGTGATGCATCAGTGGGCTGTTCGGTGGACGGAGATCGCGGATCAACCCAATGAAGCTTTCTTCTGTAGTTATTGTGAAGAGCCGTGCAGTGGGTCGTTTCTGGGTGGATCTCCTATATGGTGTTGCTTGTGGTGTCAACAAGTTGTACATGTAGATTGTCATAGTAACATGTCTAATGAAACGGGTGATATTTGTGACTTAGGTCCGTTTAGAAGGTTAATTCTGTCGCCCCTCTATGTGAAAGAATTGAACCAGACAGGTGGATTTTTGAGCTCAATCACACATGGAGCAAATGAGATAGCTTCAACAGTACGTGCAAGTATTAGGAGTCAGAGCAAGAAGTACAAGCAAGGTAATGAACCCTCCGTCGACACAGTTAATGACGGTACTACCTGTGAAATGTCTACAGAAAGTACAGCTGATGCTCATAAAACAGCAAATGGTAATCATGGAATGGAGGAAAGTTGTAATGGCTGCATGACTGTGGGGAATTGTCAGCAAGGTGGTGAATTGGATAACAAACTGGATTCAAAGCCCAGTTTTAAAAGAAGTGGGTCAATTAATCAGAAGGAAGAGTCTAATATTTTAAGGATGAAACAGAAATATGAGTTGATTGATTTGCCTCCTGATGCTAGGCCCTTGTTAGTTTTCATTAACAAGAAGAGTGGAGCTCAACGTGGAGATTCCCTTGGGCAACGATTAAATCTCCTTTTGAATCCTGTCCAGGTTTTGTTCTGTCTGATGCTAAATCTTCCATTAATCTTGTAATCTTTAGCATGCTTTGATTTGTGACTTGTAGTTGCTGTTTTTCCTAATGCCCACCACCACCACTGTCTCTACATTGATAGAAAAGTATGTCTAAGATGTCTTTAATATTGAGTTCAGGTAAATGCAATGTTGAAATTGGAGTATTATTGTTATTATTATTATTATGACAAAGACTCATCATGGGTTCTTGAGTCAAAGCTGATTACCCAACAAAATCTTCGGTGTCACTCACTCCCATTGTGCCATGACTTTAGAGTGTGCTCTGTCATCTCATGATGGGGACGCCACTAAATGTTTGTTGTCTTTTCTATCTAGATTTCCTTCAGCAAAATTGCAGTAGCCTGTGGTAGAATTTGGGATTACTTAAAAGCCTGCAATACATTTATCTTTTGAGTTTATTTCTTTAATTAAAAAAAAAAAAAAAAAAAAAAAAAAAAAAGGCATCATTTGTTTTATATCTTATAAATGACTTCGCACTGAAATTGTGGATGAAATTTTCCCATTCCACAATTTATTGTCTTTGACAACATTTGAATCCTATTCTTAGAGTTGATTTCTGATTGTTACTATTACGATGGATTCATGTGAGCTTAATCTATAGTTTTTTTTTTTATCATTAATCCTGTTGGGAATGCTTGTTGATATGAAAAGCATTACTTTCAAATTAATTGGATATGTGAACTATCAATATGCTGTTTGATGCAGTAGACTTATTTTATTTTATATGATATATTATTTATTAACTCAAATATCTAGGACCATTTATCTTTGAAGGTTTTTTTAACTTTGCCTCCAATTTTTTTTCCTAAACAACGTTGGTATTATTGAGTTTGCTATTTCTGAGGGTTGTTCATGTTGCTGCTTCTTTCAGGTTTTTGAGTTGAGCTCAACACAGGGACCAGAAGTAGGTCTCTTTCTATTCAGAAAAGTGCCTCACTTCAGAGTTCTTGTTTGCGGGGGAGATGGTACTGTTGGTTGGGTTCTGAATGCCATAGACAAGCAAAATTTTGTTTCACCTCCTCCTGTTGCTATCCTTCCTGCTGGAACTGGAAATGATTTAGCTAGAGTACTGTCGTGGGGAGGTGGTTTGGGTTCAGTGGAGAGACAAGGAGGCCTTTGCACTGTATTGCACCACATAGAGCATGCTGCAGTGACCATTCTTGATCGGTGGAAGGTTGCTATTGTAAATAAACAGGCGAAGCAACTTCAGCCTCCGAAATTTATGAACAACTATCTTGGTCTGTAAACACATACATTTTCCAATTGCCCAACAGAACTTTTCATTATAAACTCAAAATGCAGTCAATGTAGAGTAGATGTATGATCAATAATTGATGTGCGTTCACTGTAGGCATCATGAGTTTAACATGTCGGGTTAGTTTTAATTTGGCTGAAAGGAGATTAGAGATTCTAGACAACTGATTTTGAGGTTTGGCATAAATTGATTCATGATGCAAAATCCCTTTATCGGACTCATGCAAGTCTTGACTTCCTAATCACATTGTTTGTTCTTGTATGCTGGGTCGAGGTAGCATGGTAATTCTAGGTATTTGGTTCTTTAGGTTCAAATCACTAATTTAACATAATCACAACTTGATCTGGCTTTAATGGTTTGTCCTTAGTTGCAGTTTTGTATCTTTCATTCAAGTTCTCTTTATGTATTAGAGTTGGCTTGGAATATGTGGGTTTTGGGTTTTAGGAATGCTGTTGAGACTCAATATCATCATGTTTTCAACTTATTGAATGTCTTACCATGTGGTCTGTTATGATTCCTCACACATTATGGTTATTAACTTTGGTGTGGGCTTTGTTCTCAGGAATTGGGTGTGATGCAAAGGTCGCCTTGGACATTCACAATCTACGGGAGGATAATCCAGAAAAATTTTATAATCAGGTAATTTTCAAACTTTGACTAGAATGAATTATCAAAAGGTTTTCTGAAATAATAGACATGACGAGATACCTAGCAGTTTTATGTGTAAATTATTTATAGATTCATATGCGGAGAGACCAGTTATATTTTACTTGTTGCTAAGTAAATCTCATAAGTTGAAATCCTTACATTTAAATTTCTTGTATGGAAAGCTAATATGTGTTACAATTTGTGTATGGCTGTAACTTGTAAGAAGTGGGACGAGAATGACACAGAATTAATTGAATTTGGATTAATCTGTTCAGTCTTGCATTTGGATGATGCTGGCTGTGTTATATACATTGTGGCCTATAAATGGACCTTGTGTTGTGTGAAATTTTACATGCTAGCACTGTCCAATTTGTGAAGTCCCTGTTTATCGAACAATTTAGCTAATGATAAAGGATGAATTGTGTATTCTAATGCATTTTATTTAATGCTGTATTCTAATGCATTTTATTTAATGCTGTTTCTACTGAGATTTAGTAATTAATAAGGTCTGTCTGTAGAGGCTATAAATGAAGCATATATGCATTGAAGTTGAAGACAAGCTTTTAGATTATATTCTTCTGTAAGAAGCATTGTTGTGTACATACTCGCGCATATATGGTTATGTGGGAAGTTTATATACAAGTTGGATATTATACTAATCTATGTTTTTATTTTTTTAAAATTTTATTTTACTACCATTGTTTGTTTTCCACGTTGCCATATTTATTTGTCCCAATTTTAGTAGCTTAAACTAAAGTATTACTATCTAACTGCAGTTTATGAATAAAGTTCTGTATGCAAGAGAAGGTGCTAAGAGTATAATGGATCGGACATTTGTAGATTTTCCTTGGCAAGTTAGAGTGGAAGTTGATGGTGTAGAGATAGAGGTCCCTGAGGTGAGCATTGAAATGGTTTTCTTATAATGGCTCTAACAAATATTTGCAACTGTCAAAGAATTTTTGGATGGTTGGGTGTCTTGGTTATATGATGCACAATCTTGAAATTATGGTGTTAAATCTATTCTCACTGCAGTTTTATATTTATTTAGTATTTCTGTTGCCTGCAACTATATGATAACTTTTTCTTTCTTGCCTTATACATTTACAGGATGCAGAAGGTGTACTTGTTGCAAACATTGGAAGCTACATGGGTGGTGTAGACCTTTGGCATAATGAGGATGAAAATTATGATAATTTTGACCCACAATCTATGCATGATAAAATTCTAGAAGTTGTGAGCATATCTGGAACATGGCACCTTGGAAAGCTTCAGGTAATGGGATAGTTAATGTAGACTCTGTTTCATGTGAGTGTATCTGAATTGTCTCAAAAGTTCTAGTGAATCTTTTCTTGAATAGTGAAAATTGTAAAATATTTTCTAAAATCTACTCAAATGTGGCATAAAGTTTTATACTTCTATTCGGCATGCAAGGAGTAATTGATGAGAATCCCAGGCAGCACACTACAACCTATATTTGATTCTGAATTTGAAAGTCGGCAATCACTGACCTCTTGTTTTTCTTTTTTTCTTTTATATTAAAGAAAAAAATAAAATTATAATTATAGAATCGGTAATGTCTTCTCTGATGTCTTGATATCCTAATATCCTGATGCCCCCTACTGCACTTTGGGCAGGTAGCATTGTTATGAACTGACTTGATTTGTTTTATTTCGATTTTATGTGAGTTTCGGGATGCTTTTGAACTTCGAGATTCTCATTTTAGTGGAGAATTTATGAGCTGCTATGTGTGTGAGAACAGGTTGGGCTTTCTCGTGCTCGAAGACTTGCACAGGGACAGTCAATCAAGATACATCTCTTTGCTGGATTGCCAGTTCAAATTGATGGAGAACCCTGGTTTCAGCAGCCTTGTACGGTAGCCATTTCACATCATGGACAGGTGCAATCTCTCTCTGTCCTCTCTCGCTTGGACTGGCACACGCACCCAGCTTTTGCACACATAAATTAAATGATTTGCTAACTAGCAAATAAACCTAGCTGGATCTGTGTGCGCATGTAGTAGCATTGAGGTGCTATTTGTACATTATTCCCGTAGTAGTACATATTGATTGATTTCCATTATTTCCCCTATTCAATATTTGCTTAAACTAGAAGGTTGTACAGACCTTTCAGTGGTCTATTTTATGCATTAACGATTCTGCATATGTGTTCTTACATATCAGGCTTGCTTTATAATTTGTAAAGGTTCACTGTGCAAACTACTCCTTTTGCATAAGTTATGGAACATGTACAAGTTTCTAGTTGGTGTTTGTAGATGTATTCTTCCCTCATGGGCTTGCATCATAGAGGCTCACTATGCAAACTACTCCATATACATAAATTTCTAAACATTTGCAAGTTTTGAGTTGGTGGTTTTCTCACTAATTTGCAGGCCATAAGTTTCGTGATAGTGTAGTCAAGTCATTGTCTTAGTCTGTTTTAGTTCTTAACAATCTACCTCTTTCCCCCTAATTTGAACCAAGATCTTGATAATGATTTATCGCAAAGTTGGCTTTTAGTTGTGCTATTTTAGTGGAATGCTTGGTTAGTTATCTGTAAACAGCTTTACATCCTGCTTGTGATCCATTGAAAGTTTAGCTAATTCTTCTGCTTGGGCAGGCTTTCATGTTGAAGAGGGCAGCCGAGGAACCTCTTGGACATGCAGCAGCTATTATTACTGATGTGCTTGAAAATGCTGAAACCAACCATGTAATTAATGCTTCACAGAAGCGAGCTCTTCTTCAAGAAATGGCATTACGGCTGTCGTAGAGGTTCCTTTGGCCAGCAATAAGGTTCTGGTTACACTAGTATACTCAAATACATCTATTTGCTTTGTATCACTTGTATGTCTTTCAAATGTCTTATATAATGATCTCTAAACTATGTTTGTATACTAAAAGGGGCATAGAGAAATTTATAGGAGGGTGGAACTCAGGAAAATTTTGTATTCGAAATATGTTTTGAGTGAGATGAGATAGAAGTTGGCATCTTCGGTTCTTTGCTGTTTCTATATTCTAAATACTTCTCATTCCAGGTTGTTGGGACATGAGAAAAGAAATAATGAATGAGCAGAACAGTATAAATTTTCTTTGAGTTGAAACATTAAAGTTAGACACTTTTACATAAGATTACACGGAATGACTATAAAATAAATTTTATACACTATTCATATTGCCTAAACTGCTGTTGCTAAACATGTAAACTCTAGTTTGTCTGCTTATACCATAGCAATCCTCGTTTAACCTTTTTCCACAGCCTTATTACTAATCCCCTGGTAGCTGCTCTCGGAGCCCTTGTGCTCCCTTTTCTGTCATGAGTTACAGTATTTGCTGGCTGAAACCCAATTTTCTTTGGTGACTTGGCATTTTCCTTGCGCATGCGGTCTAAACGCTGGCCGTAAAATGGGGATTTAATGTAGCTCAAGTAAGTGGGGGAAAACCCTGTTGAGCCGAGCATGGCCTTGTTGAGTTGGCGAGTCACGGCTTGGAGCTCAAAAGAGTCATACAAGGTGCTGCCATTGTATCGTGGGCTCAGCCTGACGTTAGGGTAGACGTTCTGAAAAGAAGGGGTTACTGCTAGCCGTTTCTCGACTGGGGAGTCCGCAGAACAGGGGAGGTCTCTTTGCATTGAAGCTGCTCCCATTATTTTGAGAGCGAATTGATTAAATTTTGAGTGGGTTTTGAGGTTGAGAATGCGTTTATTTTGGGTCGTTTCTCGTAGTTAACGTGGGTCTAGAATAATCTTTAAGCTTAACGAGGAAAATGGCATTGTTTTCTACGTTAAAGCATGTTGTCACATGTTCTTGGAGTGTCTTTGATTTTGGATTTATAAGTATTTAACTATCTCAAATTCCAAACTAGTTTCTAAACAGTTGTAGTTATTTTTATAGTATATAGTTGCGTAACGGAGTTCAGAGAAGTATTTCTAAGTCCTCGTTAGCACAACTAAACTACGATTTTTTGGTCTCTTTGCTTTTCACTATTTCCTTTTCCAATCGCCAAGGATTGAAGTCATGGGAAAAATACAATTTCTGGTTTGATATTATTATTATTGAAACTGGTCCAAAAAATAATAAGGATTAAACAAAATCGAACACTGGTGGCACGATTCTCGTAATGGTTCTCATATAAGAAATAACGATCTACGCATAGGTGAGAGAATAGTTTACACAAAAGTGGGGGATTAGCATGTAGGTTGGAGAACACCAATTTAGGGTGGAAGGATATGAATATCGAACCATGGTCTGACAGCAACATTTAACCAGTGATGGTATTGTCCAAGTGGCCTTTAATATTATTGTTTTGTAGAATGTGAATACAGACAAATAAGAAGTCTCCATAAGTCAAATCAATTTCCTCTAATTGAAGGAAAAATCCCCATTGCCCCGTGTCATTGGGGATAGTGACGTCGAACCTGAAGTTGCTCCGTCAATTGGGTTTGTGAAAATTTGATTGCTTGTTGATTCCAAATGTTCTGACTTTTCCTATGTCAATGGTTGCCTTGAAAATTCCCGTATTTGATGGATTCAACTTGGAATCAGGTTGGATTCTTCCCTAACTTCTTTACTTCTCTCACCGCCATCTACGCAACAACATTTGAGTAGAAAAATCTAAGATAAATCTTAAGGTGCATGGTTTTACCCTTTAATTATAATTCCTATAAACAATTACAAGTGCTAAAAAACCATATATAATGGCACATTCCCCGTAGTTATATATCTTTCTATCCAATTTATAATTTAATGTTGGGGTTCAAGTCTCATTAAATATATTATATAATTTTATTTATTTATTTTTTTTATTTTGTGTATATAATTGTCTTCCGATTAGGAAAGTAGAAGGTTTAAGTCCCATTAAACATATTTTACAAATTTTTGTGTGTGGTTGTCTTCAATTTTAAAAGAATATTTTGTGTACAATTATCTTCCAATTAGGAAAGTAGAGGTTTCAAGCGTCGGTAAGTATATTTTACAAATTTTTGTACTACTTGTCTTCCAATTGTGAAAAGTGAATATATAGATTTTTTCTTGAACGTTAGCGTCTCGAATTGAGATTGTCTAATTTGTGTAAGAAATTTTAAGACCGGTGAGAAACATAATTTATTATGTTTTGTTTTTATCGAATGTCAAATCAATCAGAGTACTGTTTTTGGTGGAACTGACTGGATTACCCATAGATTCAGCAAGAAAGTTATTGATGATTAATCATATTTATTCTTACTCATATTCAACTTGAACCTAGAAAATTTTTAAGATATGTTTCCGCATTAAAGAAAATTTGGTTTTATTAGGCTCTTCTATGCTTGTTTGGCAGGTCTGGTGTCCTTGTGGCCTGATTTTCGAAACGAAGGTCTATAATTCAAATTGACTGCAAACCTTATTAAAGGTACAGCAGCAGCCATCTTCGAAGTGATGTTAGATTGCCCAATTAATGAATTGCACAACTACCCGAATTTCAAAGATTTTATTTCAAGTGATAAAAGTTTGACGTAACAAGAATTCATGTTGCACAAAATTTCGTCATATAACAAACTGAATTAAACATATGGGGAAAAAAATGAATTTGAGATCACATTTCAAGAAAAAAAAAATAAAATAAGTTTTTTTCTGAACTAGCACCAACTTTCAAAAAACCATTCTTTGCAAATGAATTGAGATAATCTCCTATGTTCATATCTTTTTGCCTATCTAAATTACTCTATGATGATACAATGCATTTAAAAATAAATAAATAAAAATAAAATAAATCTTAACCATTGATTAACACATGTTACTAGATTCCATAGATCAATAAAAAGATCATAGTTCAAGTGGTCAAAGTTTGATCTAACAAGGATTCATGTTGCACAAATTTCAAACTAGCACTGAACTTTCAAAGTAATTTTTTTTTTAACACCACAAAATCCTAAGGAGAAACGACTATAGTTTGTGCTCTATATTTTGTTAATCCTGATATTGTTAAAAAAAAAAAAAAATTGTTATTAGTTCAAAAAATTATTTTTTGAAAAAGAAAAAGAAAAAACTCATGCTAATTTTAGTATTATTTTTTAAGATTTAATCTTATCATAAAAAAAAAATATGACCTTTTAAATAATATGTTTTTTTCACTTAAAATAATATGCAAGTAGAAAGAAAAGCAATTTTGCTTCATTTAATTTAAATCCTAAATTAAAAAGTTTAAAATGTGAAAACCTGACACCTCTTAGACTTGAGAGAACCTATAGGAGAAGGCAATAAAGTGCCACCGAGCTGGGTTGCCATGAATTCAAGAAAAGACACTCGAGGATTTTCTTCAAATTGCATAATTTTTTGATGTAACAAACAGCATAATTTTACTACTCTGATGTGAAAACAATCTACCGTCTGTCCCCCTCTCAAAAAAAAATAAAAATAAAAAAATATCCACCATCTGTCCCGCAGAAATTTACTTCCATTATTGACCGAAATTGGGAGAATCCAATGCCGCTGAATTTCTGAAAAGGAAACATAATGAATGTGTGATTGTGTCATGTTTGTAACTTTCTATGAAAGAATGTTATCATTCTACTTCCTAGATTTCCTTTCTCCCATGTCTTGTAGGTCCACCGCATGCAGGCGGCTTGTGCAATCAGATTCAACATTATGATAAGGAAGTATTCAATTCTAAATTGATTAAAATTTAAAATATTTAAAAATTAGTGATATTAAATTTTTTAAAAGTTTGGTCACAATTCATTCTTAAATAATATGATGTATAATTTATTAAAATCCTATTCATTATCATATTATCTTGATTTATAAGATTTTACTAAACACATATCAAATTATTTGAGTATAAATTTAAATAAATTTTTTTAAAAATTTTAGCATTATTTTTTAAAAATTTAGATATATTTAATCCATAAATGAATGAATTATATTAAAATCTATATATATATTTAATTCAAATTTATATTAAATCTATTAAAATTTATATATTTTTAATTTAGATTTATATAAAATTTAAAAAAAAATTAGATATATTGAAAAAGCTATTGATTCATATATTCTTAAAGTGATTTGCAGGAGGGAAAAAATTTATGCCAAAATTACTTTTAATTATTCATTACAAATACAATTTAAGACTGACACTCAACTTCAAAAGGATGACCAAATGTTAGACAGGTAACAGAGCTGTGGGCTGATCATAGGCCAGCTATAAAAGTGAAGTCCCACTTTAAAAAAAAGTCAAGTAAAATCAATACACACGTCAGAGTGTAACAACAAACAAGTTGTGGGATCAAAGGAACATTTGGTTGCTTCAAAAATCAAAAGTGTTTGCACCTCAACGCTTCAAGTGCGTCAACCTTGCGAATATTATTGTTCGTTTGGTGCTGATTTGTGGGCTTATTATCAGGTACCGACACGTTTATCTCTCATTGCTTTCTCCGGAATCAACCTCCCTGTCTCTCCAACTCTTCACCTTATGGGTTTGTTGATTATTCTATTACCCTCCAAATCATGGATCAAACATAATTGCATTCATGTTTTGAAAACGTATAAATATTTATTGTTGGAAAAGTGGGAGAGCTTTAATTTTGTTATTAATGTTTGTTTGACGTTATTGGTTGAATAAGAATTATCTACCGTTAAAAGTTATTATCATTCGAACGATAATAGTTATATTATTGTTTTTAATATGAATGTTAAAAATTATTTTACAATGAGTACTTAAGTTTTTAACTCATTTGAAAAAAATTAAAGTTCGAATTTTCATTTTGTTATTAGGGATTTTTATTTAAATTTATGATATTCAAAAATTGAATAAATAGTTTATAAATAAAAAAGTGGAATTTTTTTATTTATTTATTTTTATTATTATTTGTAGTTACGGCTCATTATCGTGTGCTTGAATTCAAAGGGGCTATCGTAGTGTGGTGGTGTGTGTCCACCTATTAGGCCATGACTTTGCCATTTGTATGGTAATCAATGGATTGTCATGTAGTCAATGGACTGTGTAGAGATCACAAGACTTTTAAAAGTCCTTATATTTATGTGGGAAAAGAAAAAAGTAACTGATCTTGCAAGCCAATGGGTAGTGTTTAACAGTCTAAAATTGTTATTTATTAATGGTGTTTAGTCAGTTGTTTGTTTCTGGTTTACAAGTAAAAGAGGGGGCGTGCATGAATTTTACTTCCTTAGTTTCTTACTGAAAAGTGCAGTTTGAAAACGTGTTGAACGTTTCCAGTTCAGCTTTTGAATCTGACTTTGCTTTGGTTTGTGAAAGGTACTTGATAGATCTAAGATGGGTTTTGTGGGTATTTAAGGAGGTTTTGGTTGTTTTGCCTTTCCTTAACTTTTTAAGGTTGTTCTTTTACCTCCCCGTATAATTTATTTAACACAACTGGTCCATATCATATACCCTTTCATTTTCTCCTGTGGGGTTCTTTGTGTTCTTCAAGTGGTTTTTTGAGATCCGTAAGGTATTTTTGGCCTCCCCTGGTTTAGCTTTCTTTATGATTTCATCGGAGGTTTTTTTTTTTTTTTTTTTTGATATGTAGGTGTGGTTTCAATATTCTATTCTTGATTGTATAGTTAGTTTTCTTGATTGTGAGAAATTGTTTGGAGTTGAAACCTCACCCTAGGATTTGCTATAGTGTTGCAATAAGAGATATATATATATATATATACTGGTGGTAAATATTGTTTTTTCTTGCCTTCTAGGAGTTGCCCTGGATTTTGTTGGATACTTTACAAATACAAATTCCTTGAGAATATACTGGTTCTACTTGAGTTTTGGATCAAGATTGCGTATAATGATAACTCAATAAGGAGGGAAAAGAAGCCAGATTGTGGCCACATGATTTGATAGTGTACTAGTCACAACTTGATCTGGTCATATTGAGGGGATCCACAATTCAAGCCTAAGACTTCATTGTACCTGTTCTTTTGTGATATATCATAATATTAATTGATAAAAGGAATTATGTTATTTACATGAATTGTTTTTATGCAAATTGCAATTTCTTAAGGAGAGAATAAAGAAGAAAAAGAAAATGTTTTTGTAGAAGATGTGTTTCGGTAGATAATGAAGTTGCACGCTTATTTGCATATCGATTTCGTATTTTCTTGTCTCTGAATAGGAATAGAGTATTGTTAAATCTTATACTTGTATGACAACTTGCTTTTTTTCAGGTACTGTCTATTAGCATAATGGTGAAGATTTGTTGCATTGGAGCCGGGTATGTTGGGGGTCCAACCATGGCGGTTATCGCCCTCAAGTGCCCCTCAATTGAAGTAGCTGTTGTTGATATCTCTGTCTCTAGGATCACAGCCTGGAACAGTGATCAGCTCCCAATTTATGAACCTGGTCTCGATGACGTGGTGAAGCAGTGCAGAGGGAAGAATCTCTTCTTCAGCACTGATGTTGAAAAACATGTCTCTGAGGCAGATATAATTTTTGTTTCTGTTAACACCCCGACAAAGACTCAAGGCCTTGGAGCTGGCAAAGCAGCGGATCTTACGTATTGGGAGAGTGCAGCCAGGATGATTGCTGATGTATCAAAGTCCAACAAGATTGTTGTTGAGAAATCCACGGTTCCTGTGAAAACAGCTGAGGCAATTGAGAAAATTCTGTCTCACAATAGCCAGGGAATCAAATATCAGATTCTCTCGAACCCAGAATTTCTTGCTGAGGGTACTGCAATCCAGGACTTATTTAAACCTGATAGAGTGCTAATCGGAGGCAGAGAAACCCCTGAAGGCCAAAAGGCCATTCAAGCGCTGAAAGATGTTTATGCTCAGTGGGTGCCTGAAGACAGGATCATTACTACCAATCTGTGGTCTGCTGAACTCTCCAAGCTAGCTGCCAATGCCTTCTTGGCTCAACGGATTTCTTCTGTCAATGCTATGTCTGCTCTCTGTGAGGCCACTGGCGCAAACGTTGCTCAGGTTTCTCATGCTGTTGGTAAGGACACAAGAATTGGACCCAAGTTTCTGAATGCCAGTGTTGGGTTTGGTGGTTCTTGCTTTCAGAAGGATATACTCAACTTGATATACATTTGCGAGTGCAATGGCCTCACTGACGTTGCAAATTATTGGAAACAGGTCATTAAGATAAATGATTACCAAAAGAGCCGTTTTGTGAATAGGATGGTCTCTTCCATGTTTAATACTGTTTCAGGCAAGAAGATTGCTGTTCTGGGGTTTGCATTTAAGAAGGATACAGGTGACACAAGGGAGACTCCAGCAATAGATGTGTGCAAGGGGCTGTTGGGGGACAAGGCCCGTATAAGCATATACGATCCACAGGTCACTGAGGATCAAATCCAAAGAGATCTTTCAATGAAAAAGTTTGATTGGGACCATCCAATTCACCTGCAGCCAATGAGCCCTTCTGCTGCAAAGGAAGTGACTGTGGTTTGGGACGCTTATCAGGCAACGAAGGATGCTCATGGAGCCTGCATTCTTACCGAGTGGGATGAGTTTAAGACCCTTGATTACCAGAAGATTTATGATAACATGCAGAAACCTGCATTTATATTTGATGGGCGAAACATTTTGGATGATGCAAAGCTGAGGGAGATTGGATTTGTTGTTTACTCAATTGGGAAGCCATTGGATCCATGGTTCAAGGACATGCAAGTTCTAGCATGAGATGATGAGTACACCTCTTCATGGAGTCTAAAGCTACCAACTTTTGAGAAATGCTGTTTTATTCTTTATATTTTTTACTTACTAGTTTTACTTTCTGGTTCCAGTGGCTCTAAATTACAGTTTTTCTTCTGATCAGTTGGGACTACAGATGTAATATCAACATCCTTTTAATATGCTATATTACTAGAATAAGTGCTTAATGCTTTAAGAAATGCTTATACCAGGTGGTATTTATCACTTACATTTGCTTCTCTTTTGGTCTTATAATTTCTCAGGATTATTATTTTTCACAATTTGAATGACCAGATTAACTAACTCAAGTTTAAAATGTGTTAAAAGTGCTTTTAAATTGAATGTACTTTTGTTTCAATTTTGTGCCATCTCAAGGCTTTTACTTTGTCATCTCAAAACTGTTAAAAAAACATGTTTGGAGAGTTCTTTATGTTTTGAAAAATAAGATGTTTAAAGAAGGAGGGAGTCTGTTGTTAATACTAAGAAAAGCTTTGAACAAATAATTTGGACAGAAATCCAACATATCGAACAAAAAAATCATTGGAAATACTTGATTTTTCTTTTACTAATTCTCAACCTGTATATACAAAAATTTGTCAAGTGTACATTTTATAAAATTAGCTAGTAAGTGCTTCAGTCAACTCTTAAATCCAACGAGGTTTCGTAGAGTCTTGAAAATAATAATAATAATAATAATGAGACTTCTCTGTGTTGTACCTAATTTTTGACTTGCCTAGCACATCATTCAAAGAAGTCAAATTGAATATTCGAATCCAACACCAGGAATCTACTGGAAATTTTGGTCATCTTTCCATGTAAATTTGGGTGTATTCATCCTATAATTTATTACAGTTTGATAAGATTTTTGTTTTTTTATAAATTTTGATAGAATTCATAAATTTTATGGACTATGTATTGATTTTGTTAGAATTCTGTCAGAAATTCAATAAAATATTTAAGAAAATGGTAAAGTTTGTTATAATTTTTTTTCATGAAAATCACTAAAATCGACCTAAATTCACCACTTAAATGAAATTTGTGAAATTAATTACTTTTTTGTAATTGTGAGTGAAGTACAATCTTAATATATATTTGTATCTTAAAATATGTTACTCTAAAAAAAAAAAGGTGACAATAGATGAAGGATCGTTACCTTGCCATAAAAAGGTTTAGGTTTTGGGTAAAAATTTAAACTGAAAAGCTTTTCAATTCACGAGTAAGGTATGGGTCATTTTGCTCTGAAATGGGTTTAGGGTTTGAAGTAGGTCAATCCAGTCCCAATTCAACTAGTTGTCATCCCTACATGAGACTTGCCAAAATATTTTACTCCCATAATCAGTAGAGATTAGTCACATTATCTTCATAGGCATTAGTCATATTATCTCTATAATCAATAAGAGAAGTAAATTATTCACACAAAATTTGTAAAAGTAGCCTTTGGTAGGACTTGAACCATCACCACGAAAATAAAATAGAAAGATGTATAATCATATATATTAAGAAGTGATGTAAAATTCTATAATTACTTTTTTGGAATATTACAATCAAATAGAAATTAAAGAAGAGAAATATGATTCAAACTCATGACCTCATAGCGTAGGTTTGAGGGCTATACTAATGGAATAAGTAAGGATTTTTCGTCAATATTAACATGGTGCTAATATTTTTATAAGAGAAATTTATGTTTGAATGACGTATGAGAAAGAAAAAATCTAATAATTTTGATCATCCATTTTTATAAATATTAAATACTAATGTGTTACTAATTATAAAAAAATTAACAAAAAAGAAAAAAAAATGATGATAGAGAGTCTTTATTCTAGTAAAATACCATTGTAGTGTGGTTATTCTACAGTATATTGACGTGGATCTAGCCTTGCTTATCAACTTCTTTGGAACTTGACAACTCGTATCCTGCACAGATCAAATAAAGGAGTGAGAGTGACTTAGACATTAATGTACTGTCAGCGCAGGTACTTCAACGTTCAAGTCAATAAGTAATTCAAGAAACAAGACAAAGAAAGCAAGTTAAAAATAGAAAAGATGAATAAACGGAACTTCAAGATTGGAGCATCTCCAATGTAAATATGGATTGTCTTTTAAAAAAAATGGACACATCATCAATGTCAAGGAAATGTGCATCATATGTGGCATAAATATTAATTGATAGACACTCAAGTCTAAAAGGGCTCTCCAATGCTAGTCTATTCATTTCAATAATGAATAGTCAAAGAATAATATATTATTAAAGTAAATTATTATAAAATATTATTTTATGGAAGTTTCAATTATTTATTGCTGACATGGTTGTCAAAGAGGCTCTCTAGAAATAGACATTGAGGTTGACAGCCTCTATTTTTTTTTTTTGCCACGTCAGCTTGATAGTAGTTATAGAAGTTTGCATTTGAGAGTTTAATTTTAATACTCTATCAATTTATCCTACGTGGCACTCCATTTTTTCATAATCCATACTTGCATTGGAGATGCTCTTAAGGCGGTGGTTCAACTCAGAGGAAAAATCGTCCTATGAGATAGCGAAGGTTATAGTTTGTCACTAATGGGAAAACATCCTTCGAAGGGATTCTGGCTGAGCATCTGCAAGAAAGGGCTTACCTGTGCATCTTTGTGTGATATTTCTAGCCCTTAAGTTGAAGATCCTTTATATAGGTGTGAAGATCCTTTTTTTTTTTAGGTACTTTTCTAGTTTGAGGATACTAAGAAGATCGTACCTTAGAGAATCTAGGGATCTCGGATTGATCTTTGGATCATTGGTCCCAAATAGTAAACTTTCCATTCTTGATATTTCCATATTGCTTTTTAGGAAATATTCTTTTTTGAAAATAAAGTTAACTAGTTTGCAGATTGTTATGGGTATTTTTTGAACTGTTCGAATACACTGGTAAAAGCCTATGAGCCCATTTAAACTGATCCAGTTGAAAAGGGGTCTAATGTGCGAGGCCCAGTATAGAAGCTATCTGATCTCCAGCGAAGTCCAGCCCCTGTCCCTTCAGTCGACGTCAAGACTGTTCTCTTTTGAGCAATGTCGAGCCCGCTAAGCTGAGTCCATTTTCATAGCAGACCGGTATTCATTCTCTGAAGCTTCAGTCCGTTTTGACCCAGTTCGTCCAGTATCAGTATAGAACAGTAATCTGACGTGTCGTGTATAATAAAAAAGATTATTTCACCTAATGGCAACGTGATTTAAAGAAATCTCACCAGCTAAACATGAGTTATGTCAGGATCCAGTTTAATTATAGTTGACTTTGCAAGATATCAGTCTTGGGAACTGCATTTCATCATTGTTTGTCAGTTTTATTACTTTTTTATTGTATCATCCCCCTCTATAAATTGAGGGCCATTTTCATTGTAAAGCAAGAGAAATACACCGAGAGAAAACTTTGTCATTACTCTGCAGAAATATAGAGAAAACAGTAGATGTAGGCAATTAAAAAGGTCGAACCACTTTAAAAATCCTTTTTCTCTGTTCTTCTTTTCGTCTCTTTTTCTATTTTTGTTGTGTTTGTTGTTTTCGACTTGAACATACTGCAGTATTGGGCTCGAAAAAATTTCGTTGACTAGTTTCTCACGTCAACACAGATAGAATAGAAAGGTGAACCTCTGGGTTTGATTGATGGGCTTTGTAAACAAATTTCGATTCTAGACCGTTGTCCAAACCATGGGCCGACCCTTAAGAGTAGATTGGATCTCGCTTGATAGGTTAGAAGTATGAATCGAGCCATTCGAGCTACATAATCGATCGACCCATGAGACCTTAGGCCTCAACCAGTTCCTTCTGCTTCGGGTGTCCAAGCTTTTGAGCAAGTCCAAGTTAAGTATATCGATAAGATCAATTTTGCTCACTCCGGGCTTCATTGATGGATTTCTGGGTCTATATCTTAATCCATAAGTTTTGACCGCTACAACCATCAACTTATTATTTCTATTTTAGTTTTTAAAAGGTTCATTTTAATTATTACCCCATATTACTAATGATAAAGGATTATTCGTTCGACTTGGCACTCTTTCATGTTCGAATTACCCGTACCGCATATGTAATTTTTTTTTTTAAAAAAAAAAAAAAAAGGAAATAAGGGGGCCCATTTTAATTATTTTGATAGAGACAAATTGAAAGGCAGAGAACGCGGTTTTTGGGTGGGTCGTCTAGCCAGCGAGACAGAGGAGAAGAAGGAGAAGACCCCACCAAAAACCTCCTCAACCCATACCACCAATAACACGAAACTCGAATTCCCTTCAATCACTTTCGACGGTTTATACTTTGCGTTGACTATCATCTGAATCAGGCGGGCAAACAATCATGGGCTGCTGCGAGAGCAAACACACGGCGGCTTACAAGGCCAACCAGGTTTCTCGTTGGCGGTCAACGGGCATTGTCGCTTTACGCGACGCCAAATTGAAGGCAACCACCTCCTCCCATCTCATTTTCCTTTTCTGTTATTTGTTTCATTATATATAAATAAATAAATATGTGTATATATATATATATATGTGTGTGTGTGTGTGTGTGTGTGCCTACCTCTTTTTTAACGTTTAATTTTCTATGTTTTAACTTAATGTTAATAAATCATGTATGTTTGCATATATGGGTTTAATGAGTTCAAACTCTGGTTTTTGGGCACATCCCCTCCTATCACAGCTGCCCCCATTCGCTTTAGTGTCAGGGTTCAAGTCCCGCCGTGTAGATTTTACAGAATAGTCCTGGTTATTGGAGTAGATATCCGGCGTGCCCCACTCACCTTAGTGTCAGGGTTGAAGTCCCACCACATATAATTTTATAAAATAGTCCTGGTTATAGGAGTAGATATCTGGAGACATTTATCTGTCGTCTATTTGGTGTTAGTTTTCATTAAAAAAATGAAAAAAGAAAAAAAAACTATGGTTGGTAATTAATCTATTTCCAAGTACATGTGTTTGTTGAATCAATTAATATTCAGATATTGTTTAGTTGGCGTGTACAATTATAAATCATTTCTTTTTGTACACACAATTTATATGAGAATCTCTGTTTGTACACATTAAATCAATGGATCGATTTGTTGTGGATGAAGTGTATAGTGTAGATACTTACAGATATCTGTTAAATTAGCAATTTAATTTTTAATTTTTATTTAATTCAAGTTCATTTGCAATGCGAAAATGAGACATTTCTCTTAATAGATAGGTCTTCACTTGAGTGGGCTGTTGGTTTTCGTTTGTTTTGAAGAGGCCAACTGGGATCAGCCAATATAAATGATGAGAGGAGAAAGAATTAGTTATTTCTGGACTAGTTTAAGTGCTGGAAGGAGAATCTAGACAAGCATTATGTTTGCCCGGGTTCTCATTTAACAATAAAGTTTGGTGAATAATAGTGCCATTTATTGTCTATAATAGCTTTAATATTGTTGTCTGTTATAAGGTTGAGCCCATTGGTATCCCTGGGAGTTGATTTAAGTGGTAAATGGTGTGCTGGATATTGTTTATGTTAGAATCTTATATGTTTAGAAGAATTAAAAGAAAATAAGTAATACGTTGTTTGTAACTTATTTATGCATTGTATAATAGGCTTTTAATATCACCAATCTGTAATTGTCAGTATGGAAAATGGTATAAATATTTGTTGTTAGGAACAATACGATGAAACTGATCCATGAAGTATAGCAGTTTATATGGCCATGGCTGTGGATGCTGGCTTACATTTTTTGTTTGTTTGTGTATTCTATTCTTACTTTATATGTTTCCTTGAATAGACATTTCCAGATGAAGTTCTCGATCTGGACAAAGCTGTGCGCACTCTTGACTTAACACACAACAAATTAGGTAATCATACTATTATTGTTATTATTATTAGTACTAGTAGTAGTAGCACTGGTGGTATTGTGGAAACAGTATTGTACAATTTTGTCTTCATGTAAATAATGAGGCTTTGGTAGTCTCAGCATTTGTGTTTGCAGTGAACTTGATCTCTTTGTTCTATTTCTTTGCAGTTGACATTCCTATCGAAATCAGCAACTTAACCAACATGCAGCGCCTTGTAAGAATTTGATTCTACAGTACAGTATATCAAATGTTGTCCTGTTTTGGAGGCACACAACCTTAAAGAGTTCCTATGATGGTCTTCTAATTGTATCATGAATCATGATTGACAAAACTTGACTATGTGTTGAAGTGTATCTTCTTCCCTTTTTTTCTTTTTTTCTTTTTTTTAATTTTTTTTTTTTCAGGTGTTGGCTGATAATCTCATTGCGCGACTACCGGTAAATTTGGGAAAACTTCAGTCTCTAAAAGTTATGACACTTGATGGAAATCAAATTTCTATCTTGCCCGATGAATGTAATAGTTTTCTCTAAATAAATAAGAGATCTCATGTTACTATAGGTGCACTGCATTCATGCCTAATCTCCAAAATTCATAGGTCTTTGTTTCCTACATAAGACTGCTTTGCTTCCCTAATTTTATATGATTTATTATTATGATTATTGTTTATTGTCTAGTGGGCCAGCTGGTGAGGCTTGAGCGGTTATCCATCTCAAGAAACATGTTGGGATACTTGCCTGAGACTGTTGGGAGCTTGCGCAATGTAAGTTACTACATCTATTGAAAATTTGAGTTCAGTTGAATTGTCATTCATTTGCATGTATACCAAAGTGAATTTGTGGAACATGAACCTAAATTTTGCATTCATCACTCTTTAGTGGTGTTCATATAGGGAAACAGCTTACATCAGTCACATCTTGCTATAATCTTAAAAGCAAAGGATGTTGATGACATTGTTTTGTTGATGATTTTATATGTAATACTCACTCAAATAATGATATCAGTCACAAGCTTAAACCCAATACCCACAAACTTCTCACAAAATCAAACTCAAACTCCAAACTTAAAGTAAAGCAACTTCCACAACCAAAGCTTCGATATAAGTAAAATCAAGCAAAGTTGATGTAATGTTATCTTAATTAGAAGTCCCATTTGAAGGAGTGAATGAGACAGTGTTTGAGAGAAATTTGAGGTGTTTGACTGAGAAAAATAATGGCTGGTGTTGCTAAGTGGGGTTGCAAACCCAAACCCAGGTGTCGTGACATGTGGCATGACTTCCCAAACCTAAATCAATCGTCATCCTGAAATGATTCATAATATGTAAACTTAAGGACAATGAAAGATTTGAAAGGGATATAAACCCAAACCCAAACACAAACAAATCACACGCACACACAAACAAAAACGAAACAAAAGAAAAATACCTAGGTGGGTTGCCTCCCACCAAGCGTTTGCTTTAATGTTTCAATTAGACGTGATACAAGTCCCAATGAATATCCGGATTCTCAAGATGGACAACTAAAACTTAAGGAAATCCACTATAGTATAGTACTACTTCAACCGTTGCCCATTTACCTTGAATGTCTCACCCATCTTCTCATTCTCAATCTCAACTGCTCCATGAGGAAACACCTACTTCACTTTATATGGCTTGTACCATCTTAACTTAAGCTTGGCCGAAAAAAGTTGCAAACGAGAATTGTAGAGTAAAATTTACATTCTTGGAACGAACTCCTTCCTGATGATACAGTTGTTGTGACAGCACTTTGTTCGTTCCTTGTAACTATTTTCATAGGCCTCATTCTGCTATTCTTCCAACTCATTGAGTTGTAACTTCCTTTCTTCACCAGCCTTGTCCATGTTAAAGTTTAGCTTCTTGATTGCCTATATGTCCTATGTTCAAGTTAAACTGATAAAAGCTTTATCAAAGGACCCAAACACAAGTCTATATGGACTTATGCCAATCAGTGTTTTGTATGGTGTACGATATGCCTACAAAACATTGTTAAGCTTCACAGCCCAATTATCTCACGTATCATTCATTGTCTTCTCCATAATTTGCTTAATCTGACGCTTGTCCTGATGTTTGTGGATGATAAGGGGTGGCCAACTTGTGTGTGATATTGTGTTTCTTTAAGAGTGCAGCAAAAGACCACTTGTAAAAATGAGTCCCCCATAATTATAATAGCTCTAGGAGTACCAAACTGTGCAAAAATCATATCCTTCAGAAAACTAACCACCACAACGTCGTCATTTGTTCTAGTTGTTAGGGTTTCCACCTATGTCAACACATAATCAATAACCATTACAATGTAAGTATCTGCAGGTAGTCGAAAAGGGGCCCATGAAATCAATTCCCCAAACATCGAACAGCTCCACCACCAAATTGTTTCTAAAAGGCATCTCATCTTTCTTCCCAATGTTTCCTAGTCTCTTACATCTATCACAAGTAGCACAAAATACATACGCATCTTTAAAAAGCATGTCTCACTGAGCGCTCTATCATCCAATCAATGAATGGCAGTGGGAAATGATTTTTCTTTGTAGTTGCATTAAGCTTATGATAATCAATGCAAACTCACCATCCGTTGGTCATCCTTGTAGGAATCAATTCATTCTTCTCATTGGTCACCACATTGATCCTTGATTTCTTCAAAACCACATGAACTGGACTCGCCCGCTTACTATTTGAAATTGGGTAAATAATACCCACATTGAGTAATTTGAGCACTTCTTTGTGAACCACTTCTTTAAGATTAGGATTCAGTCTTCTCTGATTTTCCCTTGTTGGTTTGGCATCTTCTGCCAAAATTATTTGGTGCATACAAATGGTGGGGCTAATGCCCTTGATATCGGCTATTGTCCATCCAATAGCAACTTTGTATCTATGTAACATCTCCAAAAGCTTCTTTTGTTCTTTCATGTTGAGGTCTAAAGCTATGATTACCGAAAGTGTTCCATTGTTGACCAAGTAAGTATACTTGAGATTGGGAGGTAGTTGTTTGAGTTCTAACTTGGGTGGAGAAAATGTAACACTATAGTCAAATTCCCAAGCTGTTCTTCTACACCCCCAAACTCATCATCAACATTCCCCTTATGAGCTTCTCCATCCCCCTCAACTTCTCTAGCTAACTCAAGGAGTTGTTCTTAACTCATCTCTTGAAAACTCAGAATCTACCACAGAATCAAGCACATCCATTGAAAAGCAATCGAGTGACCCAACTAGATGAAGAAGCAAATCAAATACCTTAAATTCCACACTTTTATCGGAAAACAGTCATTGAAAGCTTCCCGTTCTTCAGATGTATATTGTTGATTTTAAAGATCTGATAAACACTTGACTCGGAAGCTGAGTCAAATCTTTTCCACTTGGCGAGGGCCAGAGGCATATCGTATAATTGTAAACAAAAGTTTAATGATGTGCCTATTGGAAACATTTTTGAACCTTTTTTTACTGCCTAATGGTAACTCTTTCAACATCAAATTGAATTAATTTATCTTATTAGTCTGACTTATGAGTTGATGATAGAACGCTGTTGTATGGGGAACTATTTCTAGGTTTTAAGGTTGGTTGGTTGGTTGCTGGCAAGAATTGATAGTTGAGGTAGGGATCAGAATGCTGCTTTTGATAAAATTTATGGGGATAACTATCAATATTATGTCAATGATGCCTGTTGTTAACATTTTTGAAAGTCTTTATTGTTGAATCTTAACTCCTTCAATATCGAAGTCAGTTAATTTATCTTTTTTTTTTTGTGAAAGTAATTCAGTTAATTTATCTTATTAGTGTGATTTATGAGTTGATGATATTACTGTTTAATTGTACCCTTGGTTGGAAACATGCTTCTTTTAGCTTACATTATTAAGTTCCAGAATCTAATTTGAATTACATGATAATGCAGTTGGTTCTTCTAAATGTGTCGAATAATAAGTTAAAGTCTCTTCCAGAATCAATTGGGAGTTGCTTCTCACTGGAAGAATTACAAGCAGATGGTATATCTAAATCACCTTTCTTATTCTTTTTGTTCTCGCTAGTTTTCTACCTTGTCACTGATATATTTCTTAAGCATAAGCTAATATTATGTTTACTAATATTAGAAAGTTGCACAACTTTGTTATTTTGCTTAAGCACAACTTCCTGCCACTGTTTGCCAAAAGTAATACATATGCATAGATTTTTGTTATCCATGTGACATTTTTAAATGTAGTGTGTTGAACATAGTTGTTTTTGTTGCCTTTTTTTTTTTTTTTTCCTAAACTATACTTTTATCTGCATCGGCCAACCTAATTAGTTATCACTAATTATAGTCATAGCAGCACAATAACCACCATAGATATCAACTACCTTGACATTGCAGTAA
Organism: Dimocarpus longan; assembly: GCA_022984855.1. Lineage (NCBI taxonomy): Eukaryota > Viridiplantae > Streptophyta > Magnoliopsida > Sapindales > Sapindaceae > Dimocarpus > Dimocarpus longan. The sequence continues at coordinate 20,445,753 of CM041024.1, forward strand.
GAAAGCATGGAGCAGGTGAATTAATTAAGTAGTAGAGTTACAAGTTAAACTTCTTTTTGTAGTGAACAACTAGTTAGCTGATTTATCAGAAACTTGAGAAATGAATTTTTCTTTGGTGACATTCAATTGTAGAAAGAGTCGTGCAGATTATTTTTTATGTTATTATATTTTTTCCCAATATTACTGATTACTAATCAGGAGACCTCCATCAACAAAACAACAGAAAATGTAAATTTTTCCTTGGAATTAGGAGGCAAACCAAAAAAAAAAAACAGTTCATGTTCTTCTCTTGCGTATGTATATACATATAATTCAAATATAGAAAATACAGAATCTTGCATTTCTCTGTCTTCCAGAAAGTCCAAGCTTTTTAAGAATCCTTGCTCTTGGATCAGATTCTAATGAAACCTTCGGGAATTTTTATGAGACTTTCTTTTTAAATCTTATTTAGTAAAGCCCTAAATTGCCTAGGACATTTTACTTGTAAATTGTCCTAGGACATTTTTCCTTCTCCTTCTTTTCCCCTATTCAGATGCATAGATGGTGTTAAATGATCAATGTCAAAGGTCCAATAACTGTGATAAAAATTTGTTCAGTTGTCTCCTTTTTAGTAATTCTGCTTATGCAAGTTCTATATAAATGCTTTTGTAATTTTAACATGTGATGCCATTTAAATGATTCTAGACATCTTCCAAGGTATTTATTGAAAAATGCTACATATATATATATATATATATATATATATAGGAGTCATTCTGTGGCCATGTCAGCCATAACTTTGCATAAAACCAATTCTCCCCTAATAAACCTTCGAAAAAGATCTTATTTTTATACCAAAACAAAGGCCGAGTTGCATTCTTTCTGCTGGCTGTATGTTTATTTATGGACTAGAGTTTTCTTTTTTTATTCAGAACCTGTAAGAATCCTTGGTATATCATGTTCTCTTTGTGGCACTTATTTTCTTTCTATTCTTTGCTTCTGTTTTTTGGTTTGTGGTAACTTGATGTGTGTCTATTTGGGTGCCTATCTTGTGGTGGCATATTGTAATCTTATTTCAACTGAATGTTTTAACTTAAATTGCAGATAATCTTATTGAGGATCTTCCATCATCAGTTTGCAGTCTGGTTCATTTAAAGTCACTTTCCTTGAACAATAACAATGTGAGCCAGGTATACTCTTTAACACAATGCCTTTTTTAGTTTTTAATAATAAGCTGTACTATTAGCTATCATTCATTATCTTCTGTTTTAAGTTGCTGGCTGAACAGGGATGTAGTTGCAAGTATATCTCTGCATACTTTTCCTATCATTTTGTATTCACTTATTATTGTGTGTGCATGTCTATAATTACGTGATAATTCACACATCAATTATAAAATGACCATAGAAGAAGAAAGCATTTTTCCGTTTCTTATGCAGGCAGCTCTGACTGCGAGCATTTTTCGCTGAAATATATGTTTTCGAGTTTTAATGTCGTTCAATATGGTTACTTGTAAATATATGTCAAAGTTCCATGTGATCTTTGGTTTGTAGATACCTCCTAGTTTGTTGAAGGACTGCAAAGCTCTACAGAATTTATCCCTGCACAACAATCCTATATCAATGGATCAATTTCAACAGGTAAGTCACAGCTCTCTTACGTGCTACTCATCATGCTCTTTGTATTTTTTGCAAAATCATAGTGGCTGTATGGATTTCATTCGTACTGAACTTTCTAATGTGCCAATTGTAGATGGAAGGATTCCAAGAGTTTGAGGCAAGGAGGAAGAAGAAGTTCGACAAGCAGATCGATTCTAATGTGATGATCAGTTCAAAAGGCCTCGATGAGGGTGTTGATTTATGAAGCCTTGGCAGCTGTAAATTCTGACTTGCGCCTTCTTGCAGCTTGCGAATAGATGGTACCAATATTTATGAGTCCTCTTCACTTGAGAAATGAAACATACACCGCATACAAACTTGTATTATCTCATTGTAAATGATAGAACTTCTGATCTGCCAGTCATTTGCAGGCCTGTACATTGAACGACTGCTTGAACCTTATTCGAAGGTGATACCCCCTTATAAGATTTCCTTTTTGCCAGTGAACCGCAACTTGTAAGCTTTATGATAAAAACTTATATGTAAAAATGAATCCAATAAGATTATACCAGTGACCAGTAATTATCATACTTGGTTTTCATTTTTGTGCATCTGTGGAAGTGTACTTGTGTAGATGTAATCAAATACTAGGACAGGCTAATGAACTAGTGATTTCCACATACAAATGTTTATATTTTTCACTCAATTTTTTTAAATTTACGTAATGTTTTAAGTATTAATTTTATTTTGTCTTTAATAATTATTTATCTATTGTTAGACACATAAAGAACAAATTACCCTTCTACAACCAACTGAAAATGTTATACAAGCGTTAGTCAACCATTTTGAAAGGTCATTAATGCAATAACAAATAAATTGCATATGCGTTAAATTTCACCAAAGCCTAGGGATCTTCGTGCAATTGACCTCTATTATTGTTGTGAAATGGGAACATGTACTTTGGTGGCTGAATTATTTTCAAAAGTTTGGTTTTTTGACTGAGCAAATTACACCTATTGAGGTTTGATTTATTACATGTGGAAACAACCTAGTTTATGTTGCAATGAACTCCCATCATCTAATGGTAGGACCAACTTTGAATGTCAACAAATTAACATAAGTGTATTCGATTTAAAATTTATTGAAGTTTGATACATATATATATTTATGATAGATTTTGATGCTATTCACAGGTTTTATAAATTTCATATTGATTTTATTATAATTCTTTAATAAATTCAACGAAATCTTAAAAAGAATTATAAGATTTGTTATAATTTTTTTTTTCACAAAAATTATTTTAAAATCCATTCAAATTTATCACTTAAATAAAATCTATAAAATCAATAAATTTTTAAATATACTAAAATTTTATTGGATTTCATATAATCAAATACATCTAAATTTTAATGAATTCCATATATATCTAGACTGAATTCAACAATTAAAAAAAAAAGAAAAAGGGTCAAACTGTTAGATAAGGGGAAATTATTATGTAAAAAATGAACGTTGTTTTCGTTGGTAATAAATCAAACCTCAATTAGATATAGTGTAATTTGCCCTAATAAATAAAATAATACTACATTATCTAAAATTTTATCTAAATTCATTATCGAATGATGTGACAGGTTTATGCGTAGTTACAATTTTATCAATACATCATCCTATAATTAATATGATTTTCACAAATCTTACCATATAATTTGGACAAAAATTTGGATTATTTTTTAGAAAGTTTATCATTATTATTATAAATACTAATATCAATACTATACCATTTAAAAATTTATCCAAATTTATTATCTAAATGATGTGATAAATTTATGTGTAATTATTACATCATCAATATATTATTCTAAAATTAATATAATAGTTATAAATCAGTTTATCGTATTATTTGAATAAAATTTTGAAAAGTGTAATATTAATCTAATATAAAATCAGTAAAGATTAAAAAAAAAAAAAAAAAAAAAAGTCAAAAATTGGAAAAAATTTGAACCTTAGGTATCCAGTTTCCTTTCCCTCCACAGGTATGGCACGTGTCATTGACAGCTACGTCAACAAATCAAAACGAAGGGCGAGCATCTGAAGCACATTTTTCATTTATTTATTTATACCTTCTCTACCTCCCCCGTCAATCAATTCTCGTAATACCCCAGGGGCACTCCCTGTAATTTATTCCCAACCACGTGCCTTTTTTTTTAACTCCTGCCCTTTTTGGTCAATATAGCACCAACCCCACCTTCTCCGGCCGCCGCCGTCTCCGTCTCTTCCCTGTTCTTCTCTTCAAATCGATTTCGGATTCCGATTCTCCTCTCTCCATCGACTCCTCTATCGTCCCCAGCCGTCGCTTCCTCCTCTTTCTAGGGTTAGGGTTTCGTGAATCTTTCTCTTAGTAATTTTCGTCCCAGATCTGTGAAATCCTCTTGTATATTCGCCGATTTTGGTTATGAATTTCGCTTTCTCTCTCCTAATTCGTTCCGATTTGTAATTTTTTTTTTCTTTTTTCCATTTTTTCCGATTTCTTTGTTTCGATCTTCCGAGGTTTTTTTTTTTTTTTTCAACTTTTTTGTTTTTAATTTTCTCTATAGATCTGTTAATTTTGAGATTTATATCTAAGAAATCGACTCTCGTCTGTTCAAGATCAGGTCTTGATTGTGTGTTTTTTTAAAAAAATTTGAAGATCTAGGGTTAGGGTTTCGAAAAAATTGGGGTATTTTTTGGTTCTCTTTTAATTACGTTGGGCGAAATTAAATTTTCTCCTTTTAATTACGTTTTTGCCCTTAATTACTTGTCAATTCGAGCTGCGAGTGTCTGTATAGTTTGAAGAAGAGCATTCCCTGTAAAGGTAAAAAAAGCCAATATATATTTTTTGTTCTCTGATTTTTTTATTTTTGAATTATTAGAAATTAATAATGAACAAAAATATTTTTAGTGTTTTTACCAAATTGCCCATAACTTGGAATTACCCCCAGTGACAGGCCCCGCTAATGTTATAGCTTCCCCAAAGGTTTACATCATTACAGAAATGAGTTTTAGTGACAAAAATGGAATCTACTTAATGGACACACAACTGGGTAGTTACTAGAAAAGCAGCTAAATTGTTTAAGTTTGTATGCATTACTTGATTTGTTACGGTAATCTTTGTCTTTATGTGTACTTGCGCCCAAAACGAGATTGAGTGTGCTTAGTTTTATGACTTTTGTTGAGTAATAGTAGTTTTGGTTATTATAATTCTGTATGTTTGTTGTTAGTTGAAGCTGTTTAGAATGTGTGTATTGCAAGTGTGTGTTCCGTTTTTAAGGTGGGGTTTTGCGCATTATTAATGTACCTTTATTGTTGTCTCTTGTGTATAAGTCTGAAGTTATTAGTTTTGTTTAGGTGATAATGACTTGATGATGAATGTTGTAAGAAAGTGATGCAAAAAGTTGGGATATTGTAAAGGGAAAATATAACCATGAAACTGCTTATGTAGTGGTATCAGTTTGATAATGCGATTATCAAGTTTTGTGGGTTAGGACATTAACTGAATCCTTCACTCCTTTTGACCTGACTAATAAGCAGTGAATATGATTTATCTGTGCCCTTCCGGATCTTGCGATATAATAAATGAAATGTATGTGTTGTTTTCTAAATTGGGAGTGCCAGTCTTTGTAAGTGTTATAACATGTTGTCAGTTATCTTTATATGGATGTGGGCTTGGTTGTTGTTTATTTTGTTGGATTATTATTATTATTATTATTATTATTATTATTATATGTTTTACCCGGTGTTTTTCCTTAGCACTGGTGAAAGTCATGTTAAAATCATAATGTTTTGTGTGCTGTGGACCCTTTAATTTATTCTGTTTGCCCTGCAGTCAAGTATGGTAGAAAAACGGCCTTTTGATGGAGAGGAAAGCTTTGAGGTTTCTTCCAAGCACCCAAGGCAAGTTCAACATGGTAACCAGCTATTTGCTTCTTCGGAATTGGTTTTTCCTGACGATGAACCCCACATATCTCACACTTCAAGTAAGAGAGATTATTTAATCTCTACCAAGTATAAGTATATTTGTATCGTGAAGTTGGTTTTAACATGTATGATGCTTATATTGTGAGGTATTATCAAAATTTTAATCGATAGCATGAGTAGAGCAATTGAATCCCACTGCTATATGAGTTCTACTTGTGTATTCTACTCCTAATTTCATGTGGATGAAGATGAATCATATTAATTAGTTGATCATCTGATTTTGATATTGGTTATCCCTGTGAGTTGCATTGCATATTTGAACAAATATAGGTCGCAAATTTCTGTATTTTTAGGCGTCTTTGGATATCATAAATTAGCTGCTTGACGTGCCTGATGATTAACACACTGGAGTCTGTAAACTATAAGCATGTTTCATTCTTTGTGCTGTATATTGAGATTTTATTTATTTTCAGGTACTAATATTTGTGATTAGGATTTCTAGTTGATTAAACCTCTTTTGATTCTTTCTGATGTGTACCAAACTTGTACTTGAATGATAAGTGTGCTGATTTGATTATTTTTAAAAGTGTTGGTCCTATTGGATGGTGGAAGTAAATAGCGTGTTCTTTGTTTTTTAAACTCAGCTTTGTGAGAAAGATCACCTTATCACTATCTTTTTCCATATCTTGTATTACACTGAAACGTGAATGTGATTGAATCTAATCTGTAATTGAAAAAGGTGGGGTCTCATTCATACGAAGTAATACTGGATCTAATGAGAAGCTAGCAAATGACATCTTTACTGAACAAGGAAGTGTGGGTGATGCTGAAACTAGTGGTCCTGGCTGCATTTCCAACTCTTCCTGGCCCACTAGCAGTACTAGTGAAGAGGATTTCCGGTCAGAAACACCAATTCATGCACCATATTTCTCCAAATATTATAATCCTGAACGTCCAACCAGGACAATGGCTCACTGTGCAGATATCTATTCTTTACTTTTGGATCATCCTCCACGAAAGCCTGTTCGTATCGGGCTAAATCATCAAGCTGATATTCCAGCATGTGGCTCACAATGTATTAAGAAAACTTCATATCATGTTGGTACATCAGAAATCATGTTGGGTTCGGAAGACATTGTTGCAGATGAAAATGAAAAGGTATTGACGGGGACTTGTGTCATTCCAATGCCTGATTTGGGATCATCTTCATATGATGATTACCGAGTTGGTAAAGGTAGGATTGACTGTCTCTGTGAGGATGGGGGCTCTATTAGATGTGTCAGACAGCACATTGCAGAAACAAGAGAGAAACTAAGACAGTCCATTGGACTGGAGAGATTTGTGGAACTTGGTTTCCTTGACATGGGTGAGACAGTGGCAGACAAATGGAGTGATGGGGATGAACAATTATACCACAAGATTGTCTACTCTTACCCAGTTTCTTCATCCAGTAACAATTTCTGGGACATTCTGTTAATGATGTTCCCTTCTAGAAGCAAAATGGACATTGTTAGTTATTATTTCAATGTATTTATGCTTCAAAGGCGAGCTGAGCAGAACAGATGTTACCCTATTAACATTGATAGTGATGATGATGAGTGGCATGGTAGTGAAGACTCTGGTGACAATGAAACTGGGATGTCAGATGACGATGAGGACTCAGTTGTGGAATCTCCTGCATATCATGATAATGCTCATTATATTCAGAATCGAGCAGATGACTTTCGTGTTTATGAAGAGGATAAAACCTGTAAAAATAACGAGAATGTAGACTTTGTTAGTGGTAGGGGCATCACGAATATTTTGGAAGCATCTTCCAGGAAGTTGCTGAACGGTAGTAGTTCCAATCTCTCATCACAGCTTCAAGACAACACTCCATGGGATGAAAAGGGAGATCAAGAAATCCAAGATGACTCATGTACATTATCTAATACAGGGGTAGTCTCACAAGGGGCGGCCTTGCAACGGGTGCGAGTGAAGGCTGACAAAAACGATCACTGGCCTGGCAACTTTAGTGAGTTGAGCAATGGTGGTGTCCATGAATATGTTATGGAGCCTTGTGATGCTAAAGTTTGGGACACTGGCTATACAAATTGCCATGAAAATAAAGTTGACTTATTACCAACTTGCAGCATGATTGAAGAGGTATTTGGAGATGGGTCGTGGAATTGCAAGGCGAGAGATAGGAAATGCTAGAGCAAGTGCTGCTACTCATCAACTTGCATTCCAGATAATATAAGAAGAGCTCTAGGTGTCTTAAGTTCACATCTCGTGAATAAGCAGGAAGTTTTTTCCTTTGTAGGAAGTATAGGGAGAGTTCAATTTTACCACAAATGAGAAGAATCAATAACTTTCCTTTGTCAATATAAATATGATGGAAATCACCTTGCCTTCAGTGTAAGATAGGTTTTAGGAAGGTGACTGGTTTTCATGTGTTTAGTTCTCTCCTCTTATTATTAGGCTATATTGCAACCGATACAATTTCATTTGGACTCTCATTTTCAACCATAAAAGCAATTCTTGTTAGGGTTCTGTCCTAATGGGACTTTTCATTAGAAGTCTGCAGGTCGTTAGAAGTATATACCAATTGAAAGGGTATGGAGTCCAACTTTGTAACTTTCCAATTGTTTCTTCTTAAATACAAAAGGAAAAATAATGTTATACAGATTTATTGTTTTCCCATTTGAGCTCATCATGACACTAATGTCTTGATTTGATTGCTCGAAAACAAAAATCTTTCTCATATCTTGTCCTATCCCAAACTTTGTCTTCATGTCGATATCTAACCACCCAAATAAAGGAAAAAAGAAGTAGGATTCCAACTGCTTGATTTTTGTGTGTCAAGTCTCTATCATCACAAGACAGATTACCTATGCTAAATGTTTTTACTATCTTGACCACCTATTCTTGATAGTAAAAAAATGAATAATTGATTGCAAACATATTTCTTTCAGTTATGTGCACTCTCAAACTATTAAAGTTGGGTTGATAGATGCTATCAACTACCAAAGCAGCTAGCCAGCTAGTTTATTACTCCTACTTCCAGCAGCTCGTTACAGACTTGTTTGAGAAATTTTTCAGCCAACCTAAAGAGTAATCTAATATTAATTTGGAGGTTTATTACGGTGTCAATATTTTAAAGGAGTATCGTGAGAAACTGTACAATCAATGGCTTGTTTAACTGTAGTTTAATTAAACTTCAACAGAGAACTTTTCCAAAATTCTCTCTGCTTTCTAGTCTGGTTTGTGATAGCAGGAAAAAATAAGTGAATCCCAAGATTGACAATAATGTGCCATATTTACAATGACTTGTTCCCATGATAATTTCTTTGACATGCATCCATTTGGCACAGGAGTTTGGATTAAATTATATTTATAAAATGATATTAGATTGTATTACCACAACCAGTTGAATGAAAATTCTTATGTGCAGATATTTTGATGACAAAAACCTAGGACCCTTGTCTTGAAAAGTCAAGATCAATGATGTTAAGATTTTGTCTTCCATATTTGGGAGGGGCTTGGCATTCACACCCTTTAGGAGTCATGTAAACTTTAATCAAGAAAATGACAACTCTGATCACAAATATCATTCCTAAGCCCAATCTTTTGTTTAATCAGGATATTAAGAGTGGAGTCCAAATCTTCTAAGTGGAATTACACCCTTCTTATCCACAAGAACAGTGCTACTGCAACATGGAATATATTCTCTGAAAACATGAACGCTCTTCTACTTTTATATCATTTTCATTTCGAAGTCTGAGCCACCCATTAAACCAAAAACTTCATTCTCATTGCTTATTTATCAATAAAGAAAAAATAAAATGCTTTTATCGTGATACTAAATTAAGTAGAATTAGGTACAAGTTGACATAAAATAGTGAAGACCATAGTACAGCCTGCAGTGCCTGGTGGCCACTCTCTGGGGAAAAGATGCCAGTTTTGCTTTTCATGGCCGGCGAGGTTTCTACTTGTTAAGCATTGATTTCCAGTCAACATTGCGGCAGATTGGTGGTTAATCAACTACCATTTGAACTTGCTTGACCTAAGGCTTGGAAACTGTGTCATCTTTTGATATATATATATATATATATACACTACTATTATTGTGTATTGCTTGACCTCACCAAATTTGAACTGTCCATCATATAAAAGGATGTAACCCTTTGCAAGAGGATATGCTAGAGTGTAAATCTACTAATATGTTTGGAGTCACAAGATGCCCAACTAGACAACTAACTAATTTTATTAGTACGGTCTTCTCCTTTTGTACCAAGAACAACAATTAAGATATTTAAAAGTTTTCTTACTTGAGCGATTGTACACATCTCTACTTATTAATATAATTATGTAATAGAGATTTCATTACCACTCAGCTCATTTTACAAATTTTTTATTGGTAGTTTTCTTTTTTTATTATATGAGTAATTGTCTTCCTATTAATAGGGATAGAAACTTTTATATTCAAGTTATACAAACAGTGATTGATCTTGATAAATCTTGATAGACCTATAACTCATTAATTATTTATCTAAAAATAATTTCTGCTTTTGAATTGTCTTTTTCTTATACTATTAAAGAAAACAAATTATCTTAAAGTGATTTAAATTTCCCACTTCATACATGATGTAGCAAGATTTTTACATGCAAAACATTTTTTGGGTTTTGCCAGAATAGTGACCTCAATTGTTACTTGACTAAGTATTCACAAATGGAACAGAAAGCTGCCTACAAGGCTACAACGTCTTACATGAACCGATCATCTTCTATTTCTTTTCCTTCTTTTAACATCTTACACAAATCCAATCTTTGATTCTAACACCCACATGGCTCTGGATAAGGTATACATAATAACAATACATATATGCAAAAGCACTTCTTTTGCTTAGTTACCTAAAAGCACCAAATAGAAAAAAAGTACTCAAATAGTGATAGTGGGGATGTGTTTGTGTGTGTGTTAGCCCCAAAACTACTTCTTCCATCCATCCAATACTAGGTATAGAAATGGGTCCACCCTAAAAATTATTTTAAATTAATTAATATTTCTTAACTTTCAATTTCTTCTCCCACCTTCTCCCTCAATTTCATTGACTCTTTTGAGTACTCCCTAAGCATTTCTGGTGAGATCTTGCTTACTAGCACACATGCAACATTATTATCCTTGTGAAGCCACACATGCTCCTTTATGATTAGCCTATTTTTAAAGCACACTAAAGAGTGGTGCCTACATAGTTGCCTGCTTTGTACATATCTTTATACGCATGTATATATAGACTCTAGCACTAATAGAATCCAAATATATAATTATGCAATTAAATAGATAATCTTTACTATATCATAACTTTATGAAGTTAATTAATTTATTAGAATTGTGTTTTGAAATTTATTAGAAACTTCTACCCTAAACAAAAATTAAGCTCATCTGAACCGCTTTATATTCAATCAAAATCCCAAACACAAGAACGATGGTTCTTACTTTGAGAAATGGCCCTCTCATGACATAAATATCTTCTCCATTCCATATCTAGATTTTCTCTACTTTCACCTTTTCATTATTCATGTTGTCATCGTGAAGCCAAGTTGCTGGTTTCTAGAGGGTGTGTTGGAGTAAGAATGCTCCAACCTTCAAGATATACTAACTAGCTATTTAGCTAGTCAATGATTTGATTAAAGCTTAATATGCATGCTTATGACTCATGCAACTTCACTTCTAATTATTATTTTTTAATTATCTTTATTAACTGCCGAGTGTCGGCCAAACTTTAGCTGTCCAATCAAGAAAAAGTTATAAATATGTAAAGCAATTATCAAACTCTTGCTTCATTTAGTGAAGGAAGCCAGATGCATCTTCTTAACTTACATCCACAAACCAATCACTATTTTCATTAAATCCTCAGCTTCTTGTTGTATAATTAATTAAGTGACAATTTCAAAATTTGCCCCAGTTTTAGGGCAAAAATTGTTTTTAGCCCCTAAAAAAATTTGTTTTTGCCCCGCATCAAGAGCTTATTTTTCAATGGCTATCTTCATTGTCTTTTTACTGTCAAATATTGTACCTTTATAAAATATATCACACTAGTATAAGGTCGACCAAGTGCTTGCAACTGGTTGAATTCATAACTATATGCACTAGGTATCACCTATTATGGTTGTAAAGGGTTGTCGTCAAATTGTGAACCAGAAAATTAAATTTTCAAATACTACATATTGTTGTTATCATCATCGGCATTGGTATTACCTTAACATTTAGAAAATCTTAAGACATATGATCTACTACTGTCCCATCATTATCAGTGCTCGATTCTTCGACTGCAAATTAATAAATCTTCGTCATTAATACCATGATCACCATTCCACAATGGATGGTAGAAGCAAAAACTTGATTACTACTACTAGAAGAAGTAAAATAATATTGAGTTTCTGCTATAGGCTGAATTATAGGTCCATGGACACGTGTTTGGCCATGTGCTAAGGCAAGGCCAAAATGGAGGGAGAATAGGCTTACTATATATATATATATAATTATAGATCCTTACTATATATATATTAATGCAGTGATTATTATTCCACTTTCTATTGCAGAGAATAATAATATTCAATTGATTCATTGCTGTAAATATTAATATAAAGAAAGAACATAATGTTTTACCAGACAATCACCATATTCATGATAAATAGGCAAAAATATTCATGGACCTATGTGTACAACAAAAGCCTCTCTTGTGACGAAACCGTGACAGTAGAGCTCTTGTCGTTGGTGTGTTGCACATTTTAGAAGAAATTTGTTTCCAATTTACGATCTTATGTTTTCATATTAAATTACCTAGTATAATTGGACTCATAATAACAATTAGTCTACATAATTTTAACTAAGCAATGTGAATACAAAAAAATTAAAAAACAAACAACACACTTCCAAAACTCAAGCTTTTTTCCCTTGAAGATTCAAGAGAATACGGTTTTTTGGGGAATAGAATCCAATAGCTTCAAGATTTTGCTAGAATGGATGAAGAAGCTTGAATGAGAATGAATGAAGAGGCTTGAATGATAAAGCTTCAAAGCTTCAATGGAGGAAGAAGGAAGGTTAGTTGGTAATTTAACTAAGGGCAAGAGAGTCAATTATGGAAGGAGGAAGGTTAGTTTGGTAATTTAGGCTAGGGGCTAGAGAGTGAGTTTAGGGTTTTTTAACTTAAGGATATCTTGGCCAAAAGAGGTAATTGGATACAATTAATTTGTTTGAAGAAGTAAAAACAAATTTTTCTTTAGAATGGACTGAAAGCAAATTTTCCTTTTGATTTATCATAGTTTTGAATTTCTCCTCATAATTAAATTCCTTAATAATACAAGCACGGCAGCAAATTCATGTGGATGTTGTTTTATGGTCTGATGACAAACAAGTGTACATTAATTTATACTATTGACTCTCTTAAAAGTGGGTTAATTGTCACAAGACTTACAACCACGTAATGGCATGTAATAGCAGGTGAATCAATATGAAACATAATCTGTTACTTGCCTTCAAACATAGATTTTTAGCCTCACAAAAACTAGTATATATGAGTCGCATACTTGGGCAGTGTAGACTTTGGTCATGGCTTTTATTAGGCAGTGGCAACTGGTTAGAGATTTAGTATTTTATTGATTTACACCAAAGCAAAACTCGGTTTTGCACTACTACAAATCGACTGATACTAAGTAAAATTTTCATAAGAATCGATCATGATTAGAGAATTGATACCATATTAAAAACTTACAACAATACATTGGTATTATAGAGAAAAAGGAGATCAATAAAACAGTGTACAAAGGTTGAATGGATATTGGTAGTGACCACAAGAAAGTAGTCTTGTGATGTTCAAAAGTGACAAGGAAAGGGAAGATACATAAGGTTAAAGATGCCAAAAATAGGTTAAATATTAATGTAGTGGAATTTTGGATGGCTTGAAAGGGAAGTGGGTATGATTAGTGGGAGTCTCTGCCAATAGATGTAAGAGTAAATCAATGGTCCTACATATCACATGGTGGTTTTAGGATTAGGTCAAGGATGGGGAAGAGAATGCATGATGAGGCGTAAATACATGTATAAAGCCAAGGGAGAGCATCTTATCTTTAGTGTTGATATATGTATACATATTACAAAGGCCTGACATGCAGAAGACAGGAATGCACAAAATCTTTCCTTGGAAGGTGTCTCTTGCTAGCTACTTGTCAATTTGAGCATCACTTTGAAGAACCAACACTACACTCTTACCTCTCAAGTGAAGTTTCTCCACTGTCTCCACTCTTATACTGCCAAACATACATGCCTATACATGTGTCTGCCTGCACGTTTTGATTTCACTATTAATATTGTGAGTACTAGTTAAGCTAGATAATTGGTAACATATCTTTCATTATCTAAAAGAATTTGTGCTTGAATTTTACTAACATGATTATCAAGATTTCTTGGAGCCTGATTTGGTTGTAATGATATAAAGAAAGGATTGTTATATAAGGCTGATGCACATGCATACTAATTAAAGAGAAATTGATAGGGAATGGCATTACTACCCCTTTTTGTACCTTTAGTGCTAGATTAATTATAGTTCTGTAACAAAAGACCACAAAAAACTATAGGTTATGTCTTTTAGTTGTGAACTATTATCTTTGTTTATGAACGAATACTTGATTGTGCTAAGAGACCTCATTTCCTTTTTTCAGTGCTAGTTCAAAATTTTGTATTTCTTTAGCCCTACTTTTTTTTTTTTTTTTTTTAAACACCTTCAAGTTAATATATATGATATTAAACACTAATACATTATTAAATTCAAAATTTTAAATTTATTATATGTGTATCATGATGCGAAATTTTCTCACCTACTAAAATTTTAACATTTGAAGTCACGGAAACTCAATGAACTTGAAAGGTAAGAAGTTTGCTAGAAGTAAAAAGTTATTTTATTTATTTGAACTTAGAAGTAAAAAGTTATTATCATTGCAAAATTAATAGGATAATCTCTATAAGCTCTGACTGCCAACCCCACAGAGACAAAACGCAAACGGGCAGGAAAGAAAATAAAATAAAATAAGGAAAAATACAGGATGTTCAGTAACCTGCAGCCAATGATTTAGTCCTTTATCAAGTGCTTCTTAATTTCATAATAATCTCTAATTAAATTAACCAAGTTATAATCTAAAGGATTACTTATTATATTAGAAGTTGTTAATCAATTATTAGCATGGCATTATGGCCCAGAACCACATTAAATATATATATATATATATATATATAGAAAATAAATAAAGTTAAAGCATGACAAGATTAGGTCACACATTAAATTTGGGCAAACACAGGAAGTTACTGGCAAGCAATGTGCATGCACATGATCTTTTCGGGAAATCATATGTCAAAAAGTGCTAATTTCCTGCATTAATTTTATCACTAATCACATACTTTGCATATCAATTCCATCTGATAAACAAAACAAAGAAGAAGAAGAAGTATTTATAAACAAATTACAGCTAAACATTGTACTGAAATGCCGGCAAAGAGGGCACAAAATAAAGGATTAATCAGAGGCAAAATGTGAGTAGTAGTTGCTAATAAGACATTAACATTGTGGTTAGAGTCATGAAATTTATAAAGCCGGCTTCATATAATTTCATGATTCAAGAAGCAAGGGCCGGTCAGTTTGGTCCTGCCAATACTAGACAATGCTATACTTAACATTAGCTAGATTCCAATTAATTATTTAATTTTGTATTAGATTAATTCATTAAGACAGCTTCTACTAATTAATTAATACAGCCTGTTGCTTTTCATATTTATTGGTATTTAAACTAGAAAAGTTACTTTTATTTTATTTTTTGAAATGGATAGGTTACTTTTAATTATCTATTACTTATCTATATATATATTTAAAAAAAAACATATTATCTAATAAAAACTATATTTATATGACCTTGGTTATAAGGGAAAATAAATAAATACACATATAAATAAACTTTAACGTACTTCAAATATTTTGCCTTAAGTTATTTTTCTATTAACTACTCAAATAATGTCTTTGAAAAAAACATACTCAAATAATGAAACAACTTTTTGAAAAATATACATAATTACAATATAATCGGAAATCCACTTACACGAATGATTTGAGATCAACTGAGATGAATTGAGATTATATACTCTGAAGTGTTAGAGGTTTATTGGAATTTTTCAATACTAAACATCATGTTTGGCTCAAAAATCTATTCCTATAATGGTCAAAAATCTGCTGAGACTGATAGGCATTAAACAATACATCCTAAAGATCTAGTCCCATAGTAATTTATTTCTATAATTGTCGATCAAGAATTGCCAATACTAAACACTATGTACTGCCCAAAATTTACTCTCATAGAAATCTACTTCTATAATGGTTAGAGGTTTGCTAGAACTTCTAGATATTAAACACTATGTATAGTTTAAAAATCTATTCGCTTAGAAAATCTATTTTCGTAATGGTCTGTTGAGAATATGTAGCCTATAAATCTACTCTCATAATGATCAATGGTGTATTGAGAACTATAGATATTAAACACTATATGTGGCTCAAAAATTTACTCATAAGAAATCGACTTCCATAACGGTTTATTGGAAACTATCGATATTAAACATTATACGCGGCTTATAAATCTTATTAAACATTAAATACGGTCCGTAAATCTACGCCCATAATGGTTACAGGCTTACAAATACTTGCTAATATTAAATATTATATATAGGCAAAAAATCTACTCACACAACAAAAACCAGAAATTTACTCTTACAACTCCTGCAACAATCTATCGGAATTTGTCGATATTAAGTGTTATGAATGTCTCAAAAATCTACTAACGTAGAAATATATTATTATAACAGTCGAAAGCTTGTTGAAACTTGTTAATATTAAATAATCTATGTGGTCAAAAAATCCACTCACATAATGGGAAAAATAGAAATATACTCTAATAACTCCCATTACAGTTTATCAAAATCTGTTGATATTAAATACTTTGTACGGCTAGAAATCTACTCATATGATGGGTAAAGGTCTACCCAAACTTGTCGATATTAAATATTATGTATATTCCATAAATTTACTCACATAATAGAAACCAGAGAAATCTACTGTCATAACTCCTATAACAGTCTCTCAGGACCTGCCAATATTCAAAAAAATATGTAGCACAAAAATTTACTCACATAAAAATCAACTCCTCCAAAGTTTAAAAGTCTATTGAGACTTGTTGAAATTTAATAATATGTGCCGTTAAAAAATCTACTTACATATCGAGAATGAGAACAATCTACTCTTATAACTTTCACAATGGTCTGTTAAAATCAATCGATATTAAATATTATATACTGTTGAAAATCTACTTATCTAGAAATCTACTCTTATAATGGTTAGAAGTTTGTCAGAACTTATTGATATTAAATACTACATACGGCTTAGAAATCTATTCACATAAAAATCTAGTTCCATAAATGGTCAAAAATCTATTAGGACGTGCCGATATTATACACTATATGCGGCCTCAAAATTTATTTTCACAATAATAAAAGGAGAAAATTCTCTATACATACTGATAAATACATATAATAGGACTTGAACCCCAATCATAAATGTAAAGGGAAAATATATTAATAATTTGAGTAATGAGTTTACGTGCATGAAAGAGATACTTAAGATAGTAAGTAATCAATTCGTATTTTATTGACTTCTTTCTATGTGTAACTTAAGCACAAACAAATCGTAGTAATTTCAAAATTTCTAAGCAACATTTTTAGATTTTCATCAAAAATTTTTCATATGAATTTTTAATATTTGTCTAGAATTTCATCTAGTTATCTGTATCTTAGTCAAATTTATAGAACCAATGTGAAATTTATTCACTATTCATTTTTACTTATATAAGCAAATGAACAGTTTCCGTACCCTACCGTTCAAAGGTAGATTTCACATTTTCTGGAAAAAAGTAACGAAGAAGACATCAAAGAAACTTGAAGTTAGTGCCACTTAAAATTGTATAATTTCATATATGCAATGAGTTACTGTTACTTTCATTGCTTTCCCTAACAATATATAGAGAGGTCATAGGAGAAATTTCAATTGAGTCCTTAATTTTTAAAGAAAAGACAAGCATTTACTTCTCTTTCTATTTTGAATTATCAGGGGTTTTAAATTATCACTGAAAGCTCAATTAATCCGTCTCTATTAGTTAGTTATTAGTCAAGCTCATGGTTTTATCACACAAACCTTTAAAATTCCATGTGCACAGTTCAAAAAAAAAAAAAAGGAAAAAAAAGAAATCACCATCCATTGTTATCTCTTTAAATGTTTTAAAATGCTCTTTATACTAATTTTTTTTGTTTGTTTAATTTTTAATTTATAATTAAATTAATTAATTAAATTGGATTTTTTTTAACATTTTATAGTTTTTTAAAGTTTTTTTTGTTTAAATTAGATAAATTTATAAGTTTTTTTTTTTTTTTTGTAAATCTAATTTTATATTATTTTCTAATATATTTCATAATTTAAAAATAAAATCGACATTTTTCTTGGTTCAACTAAAATTTAAGAGAAAAATTAACTCAGGGTTGGCCATAAAAATTTTGGTAAATTAAATCAAATTGGACTGTTTTAAACGATTTAAAGATCTATGAGTCTAAAATAAGTCAAAAATCATGGTTTCATAAAATATAAGGTACTAAATTAAATTTCTCCTAATTTACAGACAGATCCACTAAGCATAAAAAGACGCAGAAACTAAAGAGAAATCTTCCTTGCAGTTAACAATCTAGGAAGATGTGAAATTGATATATAGTATTAATTAGTAGATACAGCAAATAGAGGATTGGCTGAACAATGCATGTGGATTATCACCAGAATAAATGCCTCTTTTTCATGAATGTTTCCTCATTCTTTCCATCCCTCCAAATTCTTTATTGAGACTAAGTGCCTAGATTTTCTAAATTCAACAATATTAGGCAGAGACAATGTATTTTCTATTATTATTATTGTTGTTGAAGAGATTTTTGAACTCTTCAGAATTTTAAATGAAAATTTTCATAAATTTTAAAATAAATCAGGTGGACAACTTCATCAAGAGGTGTTATCTCCACTAAACTATGCTTAAGGTGTTTTAAATTTATTAACACCAATGGTCAAGGATTTTTCAAAATTAATTGAGATTAAATATTATATATGATCCAAAAATTTACTTTCATATTTTTATAGATCATGAGGTATTTACTTTCACAATAAAAAATGAAAACTCCCAACATATATTGATAAATAAAAATAGTGGGATTCAAACCCTATCATTAATACAAAAAGAAAATGTATTAATCACTGACGTTACGAGTGGATGTGTAATCTTTCTATCTTATCAATTATATAAGCGCGTTATTGTAGCAGTAGACATAAGAAAGCTAAATAGTACAATAAACATGGAAATGTGTACAAATAAGGCAACAAATGCACCTGTACACAGCCACAACAATTGCAAGCTCATGTCAAGCATAAAATTATGGGACCCTTTAATGGCATTTACAGAAGGAGAGACCCTCACAAAGTACACATTCAATGTGGCCTACAAAATCATGGCAGGAAAATTGATGTGCTAGAAAAGCTCACTTACAACATTACCATACAAGATTACTCAAATGAGTAGTGCAGAAATTGAATAAAGAGTACGCTATGGGATCCAAGTCCAAACCCATCATCACAATCTGTAATTATAAAAGATTTCAAATACGTTTATTAGTAACCTCACTACTTTGAATAAAATTGTTAATCTTGATTCTTAATAATTAAATAATAGATGAATCTAACAATTGAAAGTATTTTATCCTTCAGGTTATTTTTTTAGTAACACTCTGCAACCCCAAAGATTAATCAAAAAAATAAAATCAAATGATGTTGTCAGTGTCATATTCTTATCATGTAAATGGTAAAATGATATGGTAAATGACACATGACAATGATTAATTACCTGTTGCACTAATTGGGTTAAATTTTGGATTAATTTTTTGGGTTGTCTGACATCACTCTATATACACACACAAAAGATAATTTGATACTAGCAATCAAAGATTAATCTATTCATATTCAACAATACACGTATAGTTTGAAATATGCTTTTATGACATCAAAAAAAAGTTACTCTCACAATATAATAATATTTTACACATACTAATAAATACTTATAGTGATTAAAAGTATTCTCATAAATATAAAGAAAAAGTGCATTACTTAATAAGAGGGTGTATCCAATTTAGAATTTATTAAAGTTTGATGATTTTTTTTAATAATGAATTTTGGTGGAATTCATAGATTCTATAGACTTTATCTTTATATTAATTTTGTTAAATTTCTTTGTGAAATCCCAAAAATAAATAAATAATGGGAAGAATGATAAGATTTATTATAAACTTTTTCCTTCATAAAAATGACTATAAAATCCATTCAAATCCACTCAATTCCATTATTCAAATAAAATCAGCAAAGTTAGTGACTTTATTAATACAATTAGATTTCATTTAATTCAATATAAATATGAATTAAAGACATATATATTTCATCGAATTCTATACAAATCTTGTTTGAATACACCTATACTTTAATAGAATCCATTCAAATCCAGGTTGAATAGATCAAACTTTTAAAAATGTTTTAATTATAATGAATTATAGATTGAATACACTCAATTCCATCATTTAAATAAAATAAGCGAAGTCAATGACTTTATTAATATAACCAGATTTCATTTAATTCAATATAAATATGAATTAAATACACATAGATTTCATCGGATTCCATACTAATTTTGTTTGAATACACCTATACTTAAATGGAATTCATTCAAATTCAGATTGAAAACACTAGACTTTTGAAAATGTTTTAAAATCTAATGAATTATATATTGAATACACTCAATTCTATTATTTAAATAAAATCAACAAAGTTAATGACTTTATTAATATAACTAAATTTTATTTAATTCAATATAAATATGAATTAAACACACCTATATTTCATTGAATTTTATAATTTTGTTTAAATACATCTATACTTTAATAGAATCCATTTAAATTCAGATCGAATAAACCTAACTTTCGAAAAATGTTTTAAAATCTAATGAATTATAGAATAAATACACTCAATTCCATCATTTAAATAAAATCAGCAAAGTCAATTACTTTATTAATACAACTAGATTTTATTTTATTTAATATAAATTTGAATTAAATACACCTAGATTTTATTAGATTTTATGCAAATCTTGTTTGAATACATCTATACTTCAATACAATCCATTCAAATCCAGATTAAACACACTAGACCTTTAAAAATGTTTTACATTCTAATGAATTATAGATTGAATACACCCAATTCCATCATTTAAATAAAATCATCAAAGTCAATGACTTTATTAATACAACTAAATTTCATTTAATGCAATATAAATCTCAATTAAATACACGTAGATTTAATCGGATTATATACAAATTTTATTTGAATACACCTATACTCCTATGGAATTCATTCAAATTTAGATTGAATACACCAGACTTTTAAAAATGTTTTAAATTCTAATAAATTATAGATTGGATACAATCAATTCCATTATTTAAATGAAATCAGCAAAGTTAATGATTTTATTGATACAACTAGATTTCATTTAATTCAATTTAAATCTGAATTAAATACATCTAGATTTCATCAGATTTTATACAAATATTGTTTGAATACACCTATACTTCAATGAAATCTATTCAAATCTAGATTGAATACATCAAACTTTTAAAAATATTTTAAATTCTAATGAATTATAAAATGAATGCACTCAATTCCATCATTTAAACAAAATCAGTAAAGTCAATGACTTTATTAATAAAATTAGATTTCCTTTAATTCATTATAAATCTAAATTAAAAACACGTAGATTTCATCAGATTCTATACAAATCTTATTTGAATACACCTATATTTCAATAAAATCCATTCAAATTCAGATTGAATACATTAGACTTTTAAAAATGTTTTAAATTCTAATGAATTATAGATTGAATAAAGTTAATTCCATCATTTAAATAAAATCAGCAAAGTTAATGACTTTACTAATATAACTAAATTTCATTTTAATTCAATATAAATCTTAGTTAAATACACATAGATTTCATCGGATTCTATTCAAATCTTATTCGAATATACCTATACTTCAATGGAATCCATCAAATTCATATTGAATACATTAGACTTTTAAAAATATTTTAAATTCTAATAAATTATAAATTAAATACAGTTAATTCCATCATTTAAATAAAATCAGTAAAGTCAATGATTTTATAAATACAATTAGATTTCATTTAATCCAATATAAACTTGAATTCAGATTCTATATCAATCTTATTTGAATACATGTATATTTCAATGAAATCTATTCAAATTCAGATTGAATACATTAGACAATTAAAGATGTTTTAAATTCTAATAAATTATATATTGAATATACCCTCAAGAAAACTCGTGGGGAAGAGAGAGTGAGAGAGACAATAAAGGAGGTTAGAGTGGAAAGCATGGAATGGGGTGTGAGAGTGTGAGTGGGAAGACAAAGGAAGGAATAGTTAGAGTGGAGTGGGAGAGATGTGAGCCGTTGGATGTGGAGAGGCGTAGGATTCTGAAATTGAGTACACGTGCTGCTATCTTTCCTCTGTTTTACCTCATTTTTATCTTTGCTTCGTGCATGGATTTCTCCTCCTAAAAATAGTACCAACTCTATAACTCTCTATGTGTAGAGAGAGAAACTCTCACTTCTACTCTCTCTCTCTCTTGCCTTTGTTTGTTGTTTTGATTTGATTTTTCTTCCTTGGCCTGTTCACGGTCATCATCATTTGCAACAAAGCTCTCTATAACCTCTCCAACTTTGATTTTATTTCTTCTTCTTTCTTTCAACCACCCCCATAACCTTTTTAGTTTCAGAGATAATAAAAGCCATCTACTTTACTGCCAAATCCACCTGAAATAGATCTGAATCAATTTCTACCTTGATTTTCTGATCTGGGGTTGTAGTAGCACCGGTTCATATTCTTTGACTTTAGTCCAAGTTCTGTCATTTATTATTATTTATTTTGATTTCTGTGATCTGTTTTTTATTATTTATTTTGTGGGAATTGTGAATTGTATTCTATGGAAGAAGATCGAGAAATATTGAAGCATTCATGTAAGTTGTGCAACAAGAGCTTCCCTTGTGGGAGATCCTTGGGTGGTCACATGAGGTCTCACATGATCAACAGCAACAATTCTGCTGATGTTAAGTTTCCCAAGAAGAAGCTCCCATCTGTCAGTGAAATGGCAGCAGCAGCGTCATATAGTCTGAGGGAGAATCCCAGAAAGACACGGAGACTTGCAGATACAAGTGGTGATGAGACTCCTCCACTGCTCTCTGACAAGGCCTGTAATAAAGAGAGTGTCAAAGGAAAAACATTGTTTGGTTCCATGGAAAAAGAAACTAATAGCTTGGAGGAGGATCAAGATTCTTGGATTAGTGCTAATAACCAGAAGCTGGTCATGGACAGCCAATCTGATAATGAAACTGCCGCTCCAAATCAGAGACGGAGGAGATCAAAGAGAAGGACAAGGTACATGGCCACTGCAAATTCTTCTTCCTTCTCTAATAATAATAACAATGTGTCCTCCTCTGTTTCTGAGATTGAGCAAGAACAAGAAGAGGTTGCTATGTGCTTGATGATGCTTTCTAGGGACTTGGCTGGTGGTCCTCGGGTTTGCTTGAATTCTGTTGCTGAATCTTCAGATAACAATTCCGTCTTCTTGGAAGCCAAGGCTGATGATGCAGGTAACAAGAGATGCCAATTTGATGATCAGATACAGAAGAATTCTGAATTGGATCAACCTCAATTGGGTGGTTCCAAGAAGTTGGTGTCAGATGCTGCTTTGAAGAACAAAAACTCAGCAACAATTGGCTTCAAGGATTCTTCTCACAAGAGAAGCAAATTTGAGTGTACTACTTGCAACAAGATCTTCCACTCTTACCAAGCTCTTGGAGGTCATAGAGCTAGCCATAGAAAGATCAAAGGCTGTTTTGCTACGAAAATCGATAGCAATGAAAACAGCATTGAAACACAACTACTACAACTCTCTCCTGACCCAACAGCAGATAGCAGCAAGGTAGTCAAATCCACTACCAATGGCAATCCTATTGATCACTTGGTGGCAGCTGATTGTGAAGAGAAGTTTGATCAGAATAGTACAACTTGCGGGCCAAAGAAAAAGCATGAGTGCCCAATTTGCCTCAAAGTCTTCTCATCAGGACAAGCTTTGGGTGGTCACAAGAGGTCTCATGTACTTAATGTCACTGATCAAGCTGCTAGGAGCAATTCAAGTACCATTGTAATTGACAAACCTATGCCCGAAATTCGCAACTTCCTTGATCTTAATCTGCCTGCTCCAGCTGAAGAAGAGAGCAGTAATGGTCATTTGGGGGGGTTCAAGCCATGGTGGATAGACAATAGCCACAAGCATGAAGCACTTGTGGGTTTAATTTCAAATTGAATATTTTCTTGGTCCTGACTCTCCTGACCATGCATGCTTTGCTTTGCTTTCCAACACAAAACATATTCAAGAGTGTACAGACAAGTTTCTGCTTCTCATTTCATTCATTCTTTTAATTTACATAATCAAGAACACACCCCAAGGAATTGGATTGCTGCTTATGGTAGTAATAGGCCATTTACACAAATACCATCTTGTTAAGTTTCTGTTAACTTCCCTTTTATCTGTTTTCATTGTGCCCCTTTTTCTGTTGTATAATAATAAATCTTCCATTACTGCAACACACTGCAAGTCCAAAACAGTGAACCCCATTTCATGTATTTTTATTTCTGATTTGAAGAAGTGAATCTGTATAGGTAATAATTTTATCTTGGCATCAAAGAGAAAATTGAGTGAGGTGTTGAAAAATGGATTGGTGAGGTGAAGTCATGAGGGAAGATAAAGGCAAAAAAATATTATAATGTACACAAGGATGGCATGTGAGCTCTCAAGGTGGTTGTTTAGTCACCTACCATAAAAACATGACAGCCCCATCTCACTTCCCGAAACTCACTTCACTTTAGTGGTGTTAATTTATCATTAATTAGCACAGAAAACTATTGGAGAATGCAACTGCTTTTCATTTCCTTTTGCCCATTTGGAGCGGAGTTAGTTCAACAAGAAACAACCAGTACAATTAGCATAGTGATGATAAAAGATATAGTAGTATCTAGAATCTTGATCCGACTGAATCCTAGATAGTGTGAGAAAAGACACTTCATGGATTGATAATTGCCTTCCCAATTTCAAAGATAAGACCAAATGGAACATGATTAGAGATTAATTGTTTTTAAAGTATTTTTAACACTCACAAACTAACAATTAACCAAGAATAGTTCACTGTCCAAATTGTTTTGGGTTCTTATACTTATTATGATATTGGAGTAATGGCCTCCTTGACTTTTCCGTTTAAGAATGAATGACATTTTGTTTCTCCTATTTAGTTATTTAGTTTAATTTTTTGAGTGATTCAGTTATTTAGAAATCTCTTAAGATCACTCACTTTAAAAAAGAAAAAAAAAAAAGTGAAGTTATTGCTATCCATAAAAATGATTAACACACCCATTTTTCTTAAAATATATATATATATGATAAAAATTATCCATAAATAAAAAAACAATTTATTTACTTTTAAGCTTTGGAACAATTTTTTTTTTTAAGTTTTAAGTTAACAAAACAAACAAAAATGCATAAATATCTCAAAAAGAAAATCTAGAAAGAAAAAAATTTATGAATCTTATACTAAACGATTCTTTAGATTTTTTTAAATTCAAAACGCTATTTTCAAATTTTATTTTTAATTTATCTAAATAATAAAGATTGAAAAAAAAATAAAGTCTCATTTTTTATTAAAAAAAAATCGTGGTTTTAATCTTCAAGTATGGCTTCTTCTTTTTCTTCATGATAAAGTGTAAAAGCAGGTTGAGATTAAAAATTTATGTTTAAAAGAAATAAGGAAAGCATAAAGATCGAAATTTTGTTTTAAACGAATATAATTAATGTTGTTTAAATAGGGTTAATATTGTATATTTAAGGTTTTTAAATTTAATTAATATGTGCATTAATAATTTGGATGTGGAAATCATATTTGTGGGTGGCAATATCTGTTAAAAAAAATAAAAACTAATTTTGAGTTTCTTACTTCCTAAAATATCCTGACCAATTTATTTATGCACTCTTTATTTGATCCTAAAATAGTTTAATAGAGATAAAACTATTGAACTGTAATTGCTTATAGTTTCTAAAATTTTCACTAAGATTCATAGTTGTTTATATTCGACGCTATTTCGATTTTCAGTCATACACTAGTAAGGACTATCTTTTTAAAACTTTTTAGAATACTATCAATTTTTTTAATTATAAAATATAAAATATTATTAATTAATTATTTTTCTTTAGTTTTCTTTAATATATTAAAATGTTAAATATATAACAAATAATAGTTGAAAGTACATATACATATATAAATATCTGTTTTCAAATATTTATGACTTAACAGAACATACAATTTATCACTCACATTCAATTTTCAACGAGATAAAATAAACATATTATTAAATTGTTAGTTTTCCATTATTATTTAGTTTTAATAAATTCAATGTTGTTCAATCTCCAAATAAAAAACCAAATACAACCTAAGTTTTATTAGGAGTGTTTAGTCTTGAATCCCGTCATATGTGCCTTTATTTTCTATATTGGGTTTAGAGTAAATAATGTATATATTAATATTTAGTGATTAACATTAATATGAAAGTAAATATAATAATTCTATTATAATAATAAAATCAATCTAAACTCAAATATTTTAGAATGATACAGTAATCAGAGATTTGCAAAAACAATCATAAGATTTGATCGCTTTCTATAAACAATCCTCTTGATTCTAATTTAGATGATAACCCCTCTGGGGGAGCCTTTGGCACACAATTAGGGGGTTTTTTTAAACTAAAGTTCGAAAATCTAATGTGGTTTCTGTATACAATAAAGGGATTTTAAACGAAATTTAAAATTGGATAATTTTTTTTGAAAACATAATCAAACTTTAGGGAGTTTTTGCAAATCTATGAAAAAGTAATATATAATACTGTTATTTGTGTTTTGGAAAGCAAAAGCAAAATAAAAAAAAAAAAAAAGATATGTGATGACATTTTGTTATTACCTTTTTTTTTAACCCATTGACCGTCAGATAATTATCGAAATCTAATTGATATAGATCTTTTAACGTGCAATCAGAAATGCTATTTCTAGGTTTAGAAGAGATTGACCCACATCTAAGTGGAAAAATTATCACATTTTTTTGTACCCGGCATTATGTTAGGTTATTCATTAGATAAAGGGTAAATTAGAAGTTATAAAAGTTTCTTTACAACTTATCTTATTTTTCTTAAAACTCTTCCAAGAGAAGTATCATGGGGCTAGTTTCTGTTATACAAGCGTTTAAAGCTTAAAAATCTCTTTAATTAGTTATAAAACAACTTTAAATGAGTCTTTCAGGTCTAAAAATAAATACTTGGGTTCTAAAAATCATACCAACAAGGCCATTTGCATGTGTTAAGCATGTTAAGAAAGTATGTTTAAAGTGCTTAAATGCTATTGCTTGAGCTTTTAATTTCTGTATATCTTATATTGATAGAGAAGACTAACTTGGGTACCATATTAACTCCCATTGCATCAAAAAAGTTTTTAGGAGTGACCAAAAGAATAGTCTTAATTATTAAGCTTTCCAAAACAAATGATCACAAGCAATAATACAGTACTATTGGGGTGGGTTAGTTTGACCTAAACTGATAAAAATTAGTGAAATTGTAGTATTGTTGAAGTTGTTATTATGTTAATCAAGCTAACTTTGCTTCAAAATTTCTCATCTTATTAGTGTGAATTTAAGGAAGCTCAATAGCTCAGCCTATTAGATAGAAGATTAATTTATGTACAATAACCAATTAACTGGGTTTTGTTAGGCGAGGAGGTGGCCAAAGACCCAAAATTGGTGGTTTTATTTGCTTAAGTAGCTGGCAGTTTGGTGCAACACTGTCTGGTTATTTTCTAGGAACCAGCAACTACTATATAACTACCAAGAAAGCTTTCAACTTTGCATGCCTCTTGGTCATTTCTCTAATAACAAGAAGCAATAGCATTAGTGAGAACTTGTATATATCCATTAGTATAATAATACTCTAGTCAAGATGTCTTGAAATTTTTATTTTTTTTTTTGTTTTTGTTTTTGTTTTTTCAGGACCATCTGTTGTATAAAGGTGCAGAACAAGTGTTATAACAAAAAAAAAAAAAAAAATCTACACTGTTGCAAAGTGAATGGTCCTAAAAAAACCAAGATATCCTAATTAGTGAGGTAATCTTCATTTATGTGTGTATATATATATATCTATATATTTATATATATATATAGTTCAAAGACAGCACACTCCACCTTCATTAATAAAATGTGAGATTTTTTCTCAGGTATATGGGTTGTCTCCCACCAAGTGTGAATGACTCTCAATCATATGAGAGTCGTTTATTCAAACTGTGTCATCAGTGTACTATTAATTTGGTTTCGGTTATCTCGCCGCTAGTTCCAATAAATAAAATCACAAATTTGACCTTGATATAGAATTTAAATCACACCTAATATGTCCACCATACACTGTAAATTTCATTCATTCAGATAAGGAATAATTGTAAAAAAGACTCATTTGAAAATACCAACTTTAATAAATGATTTTTTTTTTTTGTTATAAAAAAGATATTGGGTGAATAAAAATGCCATGAAATGATAGTTATTTGAATCACGGTTGAAATTCCCAACCTTAAAGTTGGGAATCTCAACCTTTATGTTAGGAGCCTTATCCACTAAGTTGAGATTTTCAATCTTGATTTAATATCCAGGTTGAGAATCTGAACCCTAAGGTTAAGATTCCAAATGTGAATTTGAATTAGATATAAGATTAGGACTCCCAACTTGAAAGTTGATATTCTCAATTTGAAGGTTGAGAATGTGAACTTAAATGTTCTATCAAGGTTGAGATTCGTTACCTCGAGGTTGAGATTTTCTACCTCGAGGTTGAGATTTCCAACCAGATCGTTTGGTAGAAAGAATGATCGATAAAAAAGAGTGGTTAAGAGTATTTTCGTCCAAAAAAGGACATTGCGCAAAGATTTAAAAAGTAAAAGTTATTTCTCAAATATGTTAGTTTTCAACAAAACCTGATAAGATAAACCCAATAGGAGCTCAAGGTTATGAGTCATAACATTAATTCAAATCATCTCAATCTTAGGATTGAGGTTTTTTTTTCGTAAAAAAACAAAAATTACTTTTAAAGTTGGCATTTTTAAATTGGCCTTTTTTGCAATTATTTCAATAAGGAAATAGGTTTGAGCCCACCCAGACAAATTGTTTGTATTTTTTTATTTATTTATTTATTTTTGTGTGAAGCTCACCGGGAGGCCAGAACCATTGTTGATGCCAAAGCGAAGAAGTTAAACCCGGTCCTTCTCCTTTGCAGGAGTCATTTCATTGCATAGATTCCAGATCTGTTTATATGTACCCAAAACAGCCACCCTCTTTTACTTACTTAATGTCTCAACACACCACAAACCCTAACCCTGACCCTAATGTTTACTCGCCTTATCCTCAACCGCCACTTCACTTCGCAGAGCCGGCCTTGCACGCACCCGGCACGGACTCATATGCCCATAATCCCCCCTTAACCCACCTGGGATATGACACCACCCAGACCCACTTCTATGACGACCCCAATTCAAGTTGGGCCACTAGACACGCTGCTCCCATTAGATATGACCCTGTAAGTCGAAAATTTCATCACGTTTTGTGTTATTGGACCTGATTGTGAATTTTTGTTGGTGTCAAAATGTGGGGATTTGAGTCTATTTCTGCTGCTTGTATATATAAATGCATCGAATGGTATGCCCTAGTTTGATTAGCATTACTAAGTAGCATTTTCTCTGCTCTATTTTGTATAATTGGTAGTGATTTTGCACTTAAATAGATTGCTTCTTTTTGGTTTTTTGTCTTGAAGAGTGAGTATTCAATAGTGGGGATATGTGTGTTTTGCAAGCTCATGATTTTGTTTATGTAGATATGAATACATATAGAGTTGTACATAGACATGCATAATATTCGGTTTCATTCTATACTTTTGTGGGTTTGGCTACCTTACTGATTGACTATTCTTCAATACCTATTAACAATTATTTGTTATTCAAGCTAATAATTTTGTGTTTCCAGGGATCATTATCATCGATAAGTTTGAATTCTGCAGGGAATAGCTATTGGGCGAATCAGCCTCTAATGAACAGTGTGCCGAAACAAAGCAAGGTCATTCAACCAGTGAGGTGTGAGGTTTGCAAGATTGATTGCAATAGCAAAGATGTTTACGAGAAACACGTGTCTGGAAAGAAACATCAGAAGAATATGCTAACCCAGCTTAACTCTACTGCTGTAGCATTGCAAAATTCTTACAGTACGGTAAACCAAACAATTATTATGTCTGGTGCTTCAAGTGTGGCAGCTGCTCAGGAGTTGGAAAAAAAGAAACAGAAGCTTCTGAGTAGTGGTACTGCTGCTGATTCTGTAAGGATCTGTACGATATGCAATGTTGCTTGCAATGGCGAGGATGTGTTCCTTAAACATCTTTCGGGGAAAAAACATGCTGCTCAGGTGATTAATTAACCATCTAGCCTAGTCTTTTTGTCACATCAAACTAACAGATTACACTTGTTGCTCCAGAGATCAGTTAATGCGATTTTGTTTTCATAGGATTTCTATTCTTTTGTACTTTCAAAAGTTTACTTACATAATTGCTGCTTTCTGGGTTTGTTTTATTATTTTTTGACATGGTTAAATCTTCTTCGTTAAGAACCTAATACACAATTATTGTAATTCTTTTGTATTGCAGGTACAATAGAAAACGATTATAGTCATGTTCTTTTCAGTACCATAGTTTATAGGGTTAATGAATCGAATGGTTCATTTAATCTCCCTGTTACCATGCAGGCTACCCTAACGTCTTTAGGTGGTGGGGTTGGGCAATGTTTAGCTGAAATTAAAGCTCCAAACAATGGCTTTTGGGGTGGAGGGGGCCTCAAAAAGACCAAGGTTGTTCAATCTGCATGGTGTGAAGTTTGCAAGATCAACTGCAACAGCAATGATGTCTATGTCAAACACCTGCAGGGGAAAAAACACCAGAAGAATGTGGAGAATTTGGAGAAAGCTAAGAGTGGCGCCATTCCCGCTGCCTCCTCAAGTGCTGCGACACCTGCAGCGAATCTAATTGGGCCAGTGGAAAATCCTGAAGCCAATAAAAGCACAGACACCGGCTCACAGAAGAAGAGAACAGCACAGTCACAGTCAACAGTAGACGATCTTGAGATGAAGAAACGGAAGGTTATGGAAAGTGGAGCAGCAGCAGCCGATGTACGCATTTGCACAGTTTGCAACGTGGTGTGCAACAGCCAGACAGTCTTCGATTCTCATATTGCCGGCCAGAAACATGCCACCATGGTGAAGAAACAGGCGCAAGGTCTGACGGAAAGCACTGCTCCTCGGGTGGTTTGTGCTACTTAGAGATTGACGTATTGAAAATACAGGCAGCTAATAGGCTGCTGTGTAATCCTTTATTTTTTTTTCTTTCTGATTTCTGGGTTTTGTTCTTATAATTCCTCTATAAGCCCAGTTGTTATCAAAAGAAACAAAAAAAAAAAATTCTCCCATGTATTGTAACTTGTCTTCCAAGATGCTGCTGGGAGATCATGGATTTATGCAGTGAGAAATAATATGGCCTTTTTAATTTATAGTCCTTTTTATTTTTTAGAATCTTTTGAATATATTTTCCATTTAATGCAAAAAATGGTAAATAAAATGAACAAATAATATATAATGTTGGCTGTGGCCTGCATGACAACCCAAAATTTGAGGCTGTTGAGCAAGACCATAATTTATTTGTAAAATTGGCCACTTCTTTAAAAAGTTGCAAAACTACCCGAAAGTTCCCAAAATAGCCTAATTAATACATAACACTAACATCAGTTCAAAAAAATTTATTACCAATCAAACAAATTAACAAATCTAGTAATTCACAACTGTAAAAACATTACTTAAACACTAAAATCATCTATTTATCATTATGTTGCTTATTTGGAAAGGAATAAAGTATTAGAGAAAGATTTGTATGAAGGTTAGTTTTTCACAAAATAAATTCAATATATTGTACTTTATTGCATTAGTTGATATATATTATGGAATAATCAAATTTTTGAAGGAAAGAGAGTTGTTATCTCTTTTTTTTTTTTTTAATTAAATTTATAAGGCATGAAAAAAATTGGGACGATCATTAGGTTTGCCCGACCCAATATCGAGTTAAGACAACTTAATAATTTTGAAGTATCAGGTTGGCCTGAACTGATGTTCAGTCAAGCCAACACAATGAAAATAAATCATTGGATTAGTCTAGCAAGATCGACCCGATGAAAAAAAAATGCATCTAGTTGGCATGACCCAACATCAAATCAAGCCAACCCAACGAAAATAAATAATTGGATTAGCTTGACTCAACCAACTCAGTGAAAGAGAAAATATATATATATACACACACACATTGCATCCGATTGGCCTAACTCGACGTTAGGTCAAAATAACCTAATAAATATTTGGGTCAAGTAGACTCAATGATAAAAATGCATCATGTGAGGTCAATTTGATACATTTTTAAGATAATAATAATAATAATAATGCAACCATCAATTTGATGTTGATTGGTAATTTAGACCCTTATTTTGATAATATTTGTTTATAAATATACCAATTTAAAGATGTTAACCATCAAATTGATTTGACTTGGGGGTGGAAATGAAATGGTGATCTTAGGATATATTGGTATAAGGAAACTAGAGCATGAATATTTTAAATTTTCATGCAACTTTTAAGCAATTATTGCACTAAGCACACCATGTGACAAGTATTGATAAAAACCTTTACCATTTTAGTATGATAACAGTTGCTCAAACCATTCGTCCAAGCATATCGTTCGAGATCATTGATATGGATGATATTGCTTTGTTGTTTGCATGAGAAGATGTTTGATCCTCCATTTGCATAAATATTAAGGAACTAGAGTCATCTCACCAAACACACCGCATATCTTAATGCCGATACAACCAGAATTTGAGCAATGTCCATGAAACTAATACATATGGGAATATGACAACTGATGTGCCGATCATGATAGGTGTCCATTTGGATGACATTCAGGAGGGATTTTGATGATGATGGATCAAGTTAAGCCCATGCTACACCCCAAAAAGCTTTGGTTATTCATCCTTCAAGAGAGGAGTTGTCGGCCCAAATGTTGGAATTGGATTTTGCCTCAAGTTGGGGAGGACGACTGAGAATGGTGAAAAGAGAAGCTGGGTGGAGGATGGATGGTGTAAAATTAAGGGCAATATCATAAGTTAGGGGCAATTCTGGAAATTATATTTAAATGAGGTTATTTTTGGTATTCAAACACTTAAATATGGCATTTTCGCTAATTTCCCTTAATTTTTTTTTTCATAATTTTTTTATTTAATATTTACGAGGTATAAGGCATCATATATTTTTTAAAAAAAATTTTAAGCTTTCTTATTTTTAACCATAAACATGCACAGTAACCTCATTCATTTACAACACTGGATTAGTATAAAAGAAGAGTAGACATCTTTTGATGTAGAAATAAATTACTCAGCTACACATAGTATTTAATTTCAGTAAATTCCAACAAATTCTTGACTATTGATATTAAAAAAATTTCGATTATCTTTTAATTGTTAAATATATATATATATACACACACTACATCTCATACTATATTCTAGTATTTAATTGTGGAAGATTCCGATAAATCCTTGACCATTAATTTCACATTACCTTGTAATTGTAAAAATAATTTGTAAAACTCGTATTAGAATCCAATGACTAATAACCACATAAATCATCATGTAAT
The DNA here is from genome assembly GCA_022984855.1 of Dimocarpus longan. NCBI lineage: Eukaryota > Viridiplantae > Streptophyta > Magnoliopsida > Sapindales > Sapindaceae > Dimocarpus > Dimocarpus longan. The sequence continues at coordinate 20,479,394 of CM041024.1, forward strand.
CTAATAACATACAATCTGGAAATTAGAAAGGAAGATTTGGCATGGGCCTTATGGCCCAGAACATAAGCGACCCCAATCCATTGGTTTGAAATGAAAAGAGAATCCTTCATTAATAAATTAATTAACACATTAATCAAAATCTAGCAATTTTGAAATTTCACATTCTGGTTGCTTCTTTCTCCACGAAGGTAATCAAGCTTGTATAATTACTATTTTCTTTTTAAATAGTTGTTATAGATATTTCGACTCAATTGGAAATTGAATTTGTGGATCGAAAATTGGGGTTGTAGTGGGCATTGAGGATGTCAAAGAGTGAGGAGCTCTTGCAGATTGAAAGCAGATGCAGAGAGGTATTGCTTTTTTTTGTTGTTTGTAATTTGAATTATTTTTGGAGATTGAATGATATAGTTTTTTGTTGATGCAGTTGAGGAAAGAGAAGGAGTTGTTGAGAGAATCCCAATCACACAGTTTTCACCTTATCAAGGTAATGACTTCTTGCCTCATTCCTAATTACATTTTTGAGCTGCCGCTTGAGGGTTTATAATGAACACCAATGTCGCTGTGTGTTTTGTTTTCTTGTACAACATTTTTTAGTTAGTTGTTACAATAATTCGTTCCATTCTGTTACAACAATCGACCATCGGTCATTACAACAACTGGACAAATTTAATTTAACCCATGTTTTGCTTAGAGTATCTTATATCATTCATTGTTTGGTTAGAGACTAGAATTACATGTGAAGTCATTATCGGAAGCTCATACCGAGGACAAGGGACACATCCAGAAGTTGGAAAGAGAGCTGATGAATTGCTCTCAAGAAATAGGTCCGATTCCTTTTGTTTTAACTACACTTATTTGCTAAAGCTGTTACTTGATGTTTGGTTTATTTAATCATGATGAATTGCTCTTTTACATAGTAATGTATATTACTCATTTGTCAAATATTCTTTTGTGTGTTAAACTTACTAACCATTGCACAGAACGGATGGATATCGTTAGTGTGGTTATCCAGGTTTGCATAAACTTCTTTCGTGGCATACAAAAATTGTAATGATACTAGGTCAATACATGTAAATTGGTGTTTGTTTAACGGACTAAATTATTGGAGTGATTTAGAAGGAAAAAGCTCTTATGCCAATTGATGTAGAAGCGGAAATATGAATAGGGAGGCAAAGAGAAGAGTATATGTATAGAATCAGGGGGAAGACTGGAGAGAAAAAGATTGTGAGTGAAGAAGAATATAGAATTTAGAGTGAGATTTCGGAGATGGTGTATTGGGTTTTGATTATTTTGTTTACTGAAATAAGTAAAGGAGTCTAAAACTAACACAAGAAAGTTGATCCTAAATAATAATAAATTTAAATAGCTGTTGCTGCATATGTTCTATGCTAAAATACTTTGTTGTCATAATGTTCTCATTTCTCAATCACATACACATTGACAATAATTATGAGAGTTGATGAATGTAAAAGTTGCATGTGCTTGTGCTTGTGCCTTTCATCTCATTAATTGTGGAGCGGCACCGGTGGATAATGAAATCACGTTTTTGAAAATTCATTTGCATGATGTTCATAAATTTGTCTGTGGGGTTTAATTATTATATTCCAGTTGTCTTCTAACCATCGTATTATCAGGAGGTATCCTCTCTGGTTGAATCACAATTTATACTTTATAAACCCAGTAATAATTGTCAGCTTGTTGGTCTTCTTTTCTAACATGGGACTTCGTGAATGTTTCGTTTGCTTAACCCAATCATGGCATTCGTGGCAGATTACCTTCAAGATCAACTAAATGCAAGGAATGCAGAGGTGCACTGCTTAAATGAATATGTACGGAACCTGGAGTTGAAATTAGTAGACATGGAAAATTTACAAGACAAGGTAGGGCAGTTAGAGGAGGAATTGAACAAATCCAATTCCGAGCGCTTATTATTGATTGAAGAACTACAGAGCAAAGAAGAGGAGTTGCAACACTCAGCATTGTGCATAGAGAAACTGGAGGAATTAATGTCAACCTCGGCACTAGAGTCCCAGTGTGAAATAGAGAGTTTGAAGCTTGATATAATGGCCCTGGAGAAGAGTAGTTTTGAAGTTAAGAAAATTCAAAACGAAAATGTTGATGAAAAAGCTAGGATGAATTCGTTAATTGAAGAGCTTGAGATTAGGACTCAAGATGCACAGAAAATCATTGAATGTTTAGACAAAGAAAATAAAGAACTGAGGGAGAAGCTGGTGACTTCAGAATTGAATGCTCGGGCGTTTTGTCAAAAGATTGAGGAATGGATGGAAAAGGAAGACAGAACAGAAATCAATTCTCAGCCTTATGTGAGTGATTTGGAGAGATATCTCACTATATCAAAAGAAATGAGGTAAATTACAGACTGCATTAGTGCTTTGTTTTTTAATAAGTTACAAGGTCATCTTGTCTTATAATTTAGGTTTTTAATTGTGTGATAAAGACGAGGTTGTGCCATGGGAAAATTTTCCTAAAAAAGTCTTATGACTTGCTGTATGGTTGTAGATTGTCACTCTAGTATGTCTATTGAAAACGCAGATGGTTTCTATTAATTCACCCTCTGATCTTTTTTTGTGACATATAAAGCTCTTGTGGAAAAGTCTTTGGTGCTCTCCTTTTAAAACTGGCATTACTACAGGCACCAGATGCAGATTTGCAGGAGAAAATGGAAATCATGTTAGGTCAAAGACATGAAAACGAACTGCTTGTGAAACAGCTTAAGGTATGAGTTATTACCATTGAGAAATTATAATGAACTTGGACAGTGTTCAAGTGGTTTGCTTGAAATGGTAAAAGCAACAAAAAGTTAAATTATAAGTAAATTTCAGTCTGCTAGACCTTCTATCTTTCAAGTTTTGTGTTATTATAACTTGTTCTAAGTTGGTTGAGATTAAAAAGCATATGGTTACTAGGAAGAATTGAGAGAGGAAAAATTGAAGGCAAAAGAAGAGGCCGAAGACCTAGCTCAAGAAATGGCAGAGCTAAGGTACCAAATGACCGGTTTGCTTGAAGAAGAGTGCAAGCGCCGTGCTTGCGTTGAACAAGCATCCTTACAGAGAATAGCTGAGTTAGAGGCACAGGTAATAATGTTGTGATATGCCATAATTTCATTACCAAACAAGTGGTTTTACTAGAATTCTGAGGAAGCTTAATCTGATTTGTGGTTAGATCCAAAAAGAAACAAAACAGTGTGTTGCAGTTGGAAGATATATTCATGGAGAATAGGAAGCGGTTGCAACAGGAATTGTGGAGGTCCAATAGTTGGACAATATGGTGGAGGTCTATCACATCTCTCACTCTCTCACCTGTGTGTCTATCTATCTCTATTCTGAGGCCCCAAAACTTAACCTAAAAGTTGCTTATCTATTGAAGTGCTTAATAAGATTATTGCATACCACTGTGCATGATTCAGCATAAAACCAGTTGCATTCTTTCTTGCTTAGTTTATTTCTGTTTCGATGCATTGGTTAATTCAAGGATGCTGAGAACAGCTTATGCTGATAGATATTATAGTATCTCATTTATTAGAAATAGGTGTGGCTTTTTGGCCCCGCCACTGCTTGCTGTTGGCTTCATGAACTGTCTGTTTCCATCAAACTGTTTCTAGTTATCATATCAAAGCCTAAAACATTGACTTCTAGCTTTATCATGGTCCATTTTATTGGCTACAAGTAACTTTCTCTACCCTAGATCTTGTTTGAAAGTACTGCCATGTGCCATTATATACCTGAAATTGTTGTATGTAATATAGCAAAACATGTATTCAAAATTCATATTATTTTGCAGGGGTACACATTTTAGAGCTTTGTTCAGATGTGCAGATTGCTTAATAAGGAACGGATTTCCAAAACATGCTTAAACCAAGGCCATTTGAAGCCAAAACTTGTGCTTCAGGTTTGCGAGATGATGCACAGCACTCTTTGGGGCAGTCATGTGTACCACCAAGGCAGAATTTCCATCGCCATTTGCCATTGGTTTGAATGGAATATGTATATTAGCAAAATATTTAACGTGTGTGTGTACATGAAAATTTATCGAGTGCGGATCCTGCACGTGAAAGTGTGATACATATATGTTTTTTCTAGATATTTCGCGATGAAAAGCTGAACGGAATGTGCTGCCATGGATTTAGCTCCACATGCTGGATCCTCTGTAATTTCTTTCATCATTCGTCTGTATTTAATCAATGTATATTTCTTTGTGTGCATATAATCACTGTAGTTCTGCGAGGAAAAGTTACTAAATTTTGGTATTTTGTCTTGACAAGAAACTGCGGCAGCTCTACTGTGTGAGGAAGATTCCTTACACAGTAGATTACTTCCTTAATTTTGGTATTATGTTATGTATTTGGGTTTGGACAAGATAGGGTGATTACTTCCTTGGAAGGAAGATTTCTTACTTTTCAGGTTAAGTTTTGTTCCATACATTTCTTTCTTCCTGGAAGGTTCTCTCTAAAGGTCAGATTATTAGGAGACATGTTGTTGGTCCGTGAAATATTGTTTTCTTTTGTTTTGGATTAATCTGACCATCAGACTCAATGTGAGAGCTACATGCAAGGTGTAACAAACAATTAACTAAGACCCCCCGTGAGATTAAATAAGATGGGATGAGATCAGATAGGATAAAATGAGATATGATTAAAGTAGTACTCTATTGTGTTTGGTGTGATTAGATTAGGTTGGATTAGATTTTGTTAAATTAATTTAATATTCGAGTAAAGTGAAATTTAGATAATAATATAATAAATTAATCTTTAAATATATTCTAACATAAATAAAAATTAATAACATAAAAGTTAAATTAATAAAAATAAAAATAATACAATCTTTTAATAAAAGTAATTGAATATTAACTTTAAAAGATTAAGGATTCAATTTCTAGCTCTTTTTTAAAATACAATGTGTTGATAATTTTTTATAAATTTAATTTTTTTTTACTATTGAAAAAATAAAATTAAAAAATTATAAACTTTGTAACACTATTAAATAAATTTATAATTATTAAATATATTTGATATTATAATAAATTGTTTTTTTTTAACAAATAAAATTAAATTGGAAAAAGGAAAATGAAATCCCGTATTAGCAGGATTTTAAAACCCATAAATATTAGTGAGATTTGATGTGAGATTTTTTTTATGGGTCTACAAGTTTTCAATGAAAAACACAGGTACTTTTGGTTTTCCCAATCCCAAAGCCTCAGATATGTTAATAAAACCAAAATGAGGAATTTTCTAGTCAAACAGTCATGTCATCAACAGTGGCTAAATGGGTCGTGTATTTGGCACTACGTTTTCTTGTGGCCTCTACGTGTGGACTAAGCTCAGCGTTCCCATCCGGAAACTGTCATATCATTCCGGCTTAGGTCGGTCAATTGCACTCAAATTTTCAGTTCAATTAAAATGTAATCTTACTTTCAAAAAAAATAATTAAAATGTAATTATATCTACTCCTCCACCTTCACATTGACCACTCTCTTACCACGGTATAGGTGAATCATTTTCATATAAGAGTAATATCTCAGATTATACCATCAATGTTTCTATCCCGATTGATCCCAATTATTTCTTAGATTAGTCCTAATCATTAAAAAAAAAATGTAATCCTATTCAACTTCAAGTGGAAACGATTAACATGTAACATGAATATATATATGTATATGTGTGTATATGTATATATATATATAGTATAATTTACTATTAATACTTCCTAACTTTAAAAAATTAGGACGAATCAATCAAATTCATCAATTACATTTTCTCTCCTAAAACAAATTTTCTCTCATATTTAATTCAAATGTAATTGATAAATTTAATTAGTTCGTCTAACTTTTTAAAGTTAGAAAATACTAATAATAAAATTATTATTATTGAAAGCAAGGTAACATGAATATTTACAGCTGGAGTCTAGACTAAAATTAACCCACTAAAATCAAGACTAAGGTTTTTGTCAAAAAGATAACTTAATTTTCTCGTTTCACTTAAAGCATTTCAGTTTCCTTTCTTGATTCATTTTTATTTTTATATTTTTATTCCTATTAATAAACAAATCCTAATTGTATATGAAACAACTGAAATTTAGATTTTACACAACATAAATATTCATAATTTATTTATTTATTTTTTGAATTGTCAATCTAAGAGTTGTGGAAGAGTGTATAACTCAAACCCACTACTTTATTGATGTATTGATGTAGATGTTAAGAGTTTATCACTCAATCAATATTAATATCGATTATAAAATGTATTTTAAGGCAAGTTATACATTTTGCACAAGTTGTGGTAGAGTCAGTAATATGCTTTCCTCAATTGTTAATTATAATTGATTGAGAAAAGTGGTTGGGTTGCTGAACTAACCCAAATCGATGCCAAGTGTTAGAAAGAACTTGTCAAAGCAAAGGCCAATGTCTTAAAATGGATGATGCCACTTGTCCCCCAATTTATGATAAGAGGAATAGAAACACTGAATTTGTTTAATCTCACCTAGAGTAATTAAAACAAGGGCAATAAACTTCTGACCTCAAATAAATAATAATAATAAACTTTTAAAAAAAAATTGATTGGTCAAGTGGTAAGATCAAACCCACTCATTACGTTTCTTCAAGTAGTGGGGTCGACTTATCAAGTTTCATCAATGTGTAAATAATTTTTTCACCTTTGTATAGATAGTTTTTCCTCGCTTTCCGAGAATAGAGATTAGGATTATACTTTAGAATCTAATCCCAACTAAGTTTCGACAGCAATCTGACCTGATGTTAGAAAGTACATAATAATAATAATAATAATAAATTTTTTATTCTCTCTTTCTTTTATTGTTTTTTTCTTACACAAAAAGTAATATCTTCAATTTTCTTTTTCATTTGTCATGACAAAAAGAGTGTACAATGTACGTTTATAAAATATAAGGAAATTTTTCTCTAGAAACTCTTTATTATGAAAAAACTTTATTTTAATCCTTGAGATTTATGAAAATATCATATTTTTAAAGTTTTTTTTTTAAGAACAGCTCATTTTATTCTAAGATTTTGAAAATTATTCAAAAAATTATAAACCGTCGGTCAACAGATTGTCAAAAAAAATAGAAAAACAAAATGACTCATTTGCCCCTTATTTTTAACTAATGTATTAAATTACTGTTTTATCTCAATTAAATAAAAATATTAAATATAAATAAATATATATATAATTAAAATTTTTTTACTCAATTAGAAAAAAAATAATTAATAATAATAAAAAAAAAAATTATCACCATCAAACCACACCTTCAATCTATCATCACCACTAAAAACCCTCAATTGCTCATGATCATCAAACCACCACAAAAAACATCACTATCGTCAATAAACCACCATGTGGAGAGGCTGTCGTCGATGAGGAGAACACCGAACCCAAGTTATCTTGATGATCTGGGTTCTTGAACCCATGATTTAGGTGCTTTGAATTCAGATTGAAGTATCTGAAGGGCTTGGAGATAATAGTAGAGAGGCCACCATCAGCGAGGAGAGCGTCTTAGGTGGCTTGGTTGCGTCGACGATGGTGGTTCGAAGGAAACGATGATTCCAACTCTAACGGTTATGTCGGTGATGGTGACGACTCCAAGTCGAACCCAGAAGGTCTCACTTTTTGCATCTCTCTTTCTCTTCCTCTTTCTCTTCAATTTGGTTTGTTTAGTAATTTGAGTTTGTGATGTTAAGGTTTGGGTTCTGATGATTTGAATTTGGTTTGTTTGGTGATATCAATTAGTGGTTTGAGTTTGCATGTTAGAGTTTGGGTTTTGGTGATTCCAATTTAGTTTATTTGGTGATAATTTGATTTCAATCCTAGATTTTATAGTTTCTTCTCTCCATTCTTCTTCTTCTTCGTCTCCTTCAATCTCTCCTACACCATTTTTTTTCTTCTTTGTCCCTCTTTCCTCTCCTCTGACTTCTGGTTTTTGGTTCGATGGAACCCATAACCTCATTTGGTCTTAGGTTCCATCAAACTTATATCCTTAAGTTTTAGATTCCATCGAACCCAAAACTTCATCTGGTTCTGAGTTTAATCAGAACATGTGCAAACCTAAAACCCAGACCACAACATCAACAAAATAAATAAATAAATTGAATGGTAGGGATGAAGATGAAGACGACGACAACGACAACGAGAGAAAGATGTTCAATGTTTTGGGGTTGGTGTTTATGGTGGTTGTTTGGGTTGATGTTAAATTTTGACAAATGCTGGCTTGGGTTGGTGTTTGGGGTTGCTAGGTGCATCTTTAATCCAGATCAATTTTGAGGGTAGGGATAAAGATGAATGTATTAGGTGTTTTTTGTTTCAATTATGTTGGGTGTTTTTTGTTTATTATTATTATTATATAAAAAAAAATTGTTTTGAAAATCTGGGTTTGTAACCCAATCTACAGCATTATAAGTTAAAACTCAGATTTTTGAATCCAGATTTTTTTTTTATTTTTAATTTCTTTCATGATTAATTTTAATCTTCACCGTCCATCTCTAAAATAAAACGGTAGAGATCTTTCATATTTTTTAATTTTAATTAATTAATTGTTTTAAATTTGTTCTTTTATATGTTTAAAATCATAGTCATCTACATGTCACGATCTTAATCTCTCACATGGAATGATTATTTTACCCTTCTCGTCCAAATTATTTATTATTGGTTGACCGTTAATTGACTGACGGTTAGAATTTTAATAGTTAAAAATGAAAATAACTATTTCCAAAAGAATTTTAAAAACTTGATATTTTTCAAAACCTTAATAACTAAAATGAAGTTTTTTCCTTTATTATTTTTGTTTTTTTGTTTTTAATGGTTTATTGTTATTTTTGTTTTGTTTAAGTAAATTAGATAATTCCATATTTCCATGGACTTACGTACATGACTCACGTTAAAAGCAATGATTCCTGGTTGGCAACTTGGTGAAACTTGCAAGTCGGTTCATTAGGTTCAAAGTCAACCATGGACTTTGTTTTTTTAATCTATCTTAATTAATTTCTAATAGAAACATAGTTAAACAAACTAAGGTTGGTTAACTCTAGTTACATAAATTCTCTAGATATATATTAGGGATAATCTCACAATGCTTCCAAAATTTTGATGGAATGATTTATCAATCCCTATAGTTTGATAAATCAATGAAAAATCGTTTATCATTAGTGGACTACCAATTCATTCTAGTTAATTTGATGGAACAAAATTATTTAAGTCTTTCGCTATACAATTGAATAAAAAATAGAAAATAAATAATAAATAATATACTTATAAAAATAATATTATACCTTTACTCATAGATAAAGTGGTTAGTAAATATTCTCTTCATGAGTGTGATAAAAGTTAAAAAAATTCCTACCATATGTAATTATCAATATGTATATGGAGTTTTTTCTTCTTACTATGAAAGTATATATATTTTGATGTTATAAAAGTAAGCTTTTTAATTGTATATAGTGTCTAATTTCAATAAATCTCAATAGATTTTTTTACTATTAATTGTTATAAAAGTAAATTTTTCGATAGCATATAATTTCCAGTCAAAATTGGATTCAATAGACCTCCAAAATTAGTGTTAATAGATTTATAATTATATAAAAAATAAAAAAATATTAATTTCCTAAAAATCTATGAAATATATTATGAATAAAATAATAAAATTTTCAAAACTAAAATATAAATAAAATCATTATTAAAATAGAAACAAAAACTATGGAAAATACATATAAGTTTCCAAGACATATGTATCTCCATACAATCGTTTTTTGTATAAAAATAAGTTAAATTTTTTTTTATGATTACATTTTATAATAATTTTCAAATGCAAATTTTTATTTTAAAATTTTTTTATTAATATATTTAAATACTTTTAGAATAAATAAAAATTGACCTAAATGATCCTATTTAATTAGATTTAACAGCACTTAATTGATTATCAATTATAGGAAACTTTTTACTAATTCTTCAATGAAGAGTTTAATTCGATAATTTATGAAAAGTCTAGGGTTATTTGTAAATTTTCCTAAATAACAAATTTAAATGGTCCCTACCAAAACCGAGTCAAGTCTTGTTCTTGTCAACGTTGGGCGCCTCAATAATTCACCCTTTGTAATTGTACCAAGTCTTCCATTGAATTTGTCAAATCACATTATAATTTTTCAAGTTTACAAACATCATATTATTTACATGCACTTTACACATAGCTATCACATTTCACGTTCACATCATTTATTTTTCAACTCAAATGAAATTTCAGATTGCCAAAAATTTATGGATGTCAAGAAAGTCACATTTTAATAGTTAATTTCAATAAAATCTTGACAGATTCCGGACGGTTATCTTTAATAGATTTTGCATTTGTAATTATATAAATAAAAATTAAATTAATTTATAATTCCATTGATTAGTTTACTATCTCTTCTTAATTCAATTGATTTGTTTACTATCCCTTTATATTATGGGTATTTTTTTTTTTCTTTTGTGTGAGGGTACATTTTTTGAGATTCATGTCATGTTTAATAATGATTTTAAATTTTTATTAGATTATATTCTATTTCTTTTTTTTTTATTTAATTCAAAATATCAACCTGGACGGATCAGAAATTTTCTTTGCATTTTAGATGTTCCAAGTGCAATTACAAATTTACCCTTTTAGTTCCTGATGGTCTCTAACGTTTGGGGCATGATTTTACAAAAACGTAAAAGTTAATCTGCTTGTATTAAGTTTTATTTCAGGAGTATTGTGCACTTAATTCTTATATTACAAACATATAAAATTATTTACATAATTAATTAAAAGAAAAAAAAAACAAATAAACAAATAAAGAAAGTGGGTGGATTTCCCTCTTAAAGAGACAGTTTCTAAGCAGTTTCGAGTTTGAAAGAGAGCGGCGAGAGCCCCATCACGCGATTTATACGTGACTCTCTCTGCCCTTTAATTTTCAAACTTGAAAGAAAATCTTTGTCTGCAAGATCTTCTGCTCCATTTTCTCCCGTACCCACATCCTCTTTTATCAGTTTGGTTTTGATTCCACTTCTTGTTTATTCTTTGTTTTCATCATCATCCAACACAAAACCCCATCTCTTGTTCTTGTTCTTGTTTCAATTTCAGGTTACTAAATCTGCTTCTTTATTCTCTTATCTTATCTTTGTATGTTTTATGGGTTCTGATTGGTAGGATATTTAGTGTGAATTCATTTTGATGGGTTTCATTTCTTTTTGTATGTGATGACTGATTTCTTTTGCTTGATTTTATCTCTTTTATGTCTCTAAAGGCTCTCTCTTTATCATATCTTTATCCTTTTTTGTATCTTTGTATGTTTTAGAATATTCTGTTTTATTGTTGTGTCTCTTTTATCTCTTTATCATATCTTGATTTTATAGCAATTTCGATTACTTTTGGATTCATTATTTTAAGCTCTGATCTTGAATAATTGTTGGTTAGGAGGAAGTGAAGATTTTATGCTGAATATGTGTAATTTGTATTGACAGTAGTAATAAGGATTCTGGGTTAAGAATGTTTGGTTCAAAGAAATCTCCCTTAAGGGTTGCGAAGCATAACTCGCCTGATGCTGGATATCCACCTTCTTCTCGTTCGAACCCTTTTGATTCTGATGATGAGTTGGACAATAAGAAGACCACCCTCAAACCCTCGAAAAGGAATGCCTCTGAACCGAATCTAACTGCACCGACTGTTGGCACCAACCCTTTTGATGATGATGATGATGACATTAGGGGGACTAGTCATGCTTCCTCGCAGTCAGCCGCCACGAACAGGTACAAGAACGATTTCCGTGACTCTGGTGGAGTGGAGAATCAGTCCGTCCAAGAATTGGAGAACTATGCTGTCTACAAGGCGGAGGAAACTACCAAGGCAGTTAATGGCTGCCTCAAGATAGCGGAGGAGATTCGAGAGGATGCTACCAAAACTTTGGTCACTTTGCATCACCAGGGTGACCAAATTACCAGGACCCACTACACTGCTGCCGGCATGGATCACGATCTTAGTAGGGTATGCGGCCATTTCTCTTTCCTTAAACTATCAATTATATATGAATTGAAATAACATGTGTGCAAGGACGGACGAGTATGAATGATATTTTCCGGTCAGGCGTCTTACTCTGATGTCGCTCTTCAGTGTCAATAATGGCCTGAACTGTGTTTGACTTTTAGTGTTAACAACTTTAAGGCTTTGGGTAACCTTCAAACTTCCTGTGTCGAAAAAAAGCTTAAAATCTGTTTAGATTGAACTTGTTTGTTTACCATTGAACACCAGCTTCTGTTTGATGGGACAAGATTCCTTCTGATAATTATAAATGTTAATATCAGAGATTGTGGTTGGGTGTACATATTTGCTTCAGGCAAATGGGTGCTTTTCAAATAATCAAATGAAGTCACATCACATTTTTTAACATTTTTGTGTATATACAGTGAGTTTTTGTACATGAAACCGTACATGCATTACTAGTGCCGCCACCCTGTGAAGCACCTAATATGGGTACGAGGTACATGGATGATGCGGTACAACATGAATGAATCAATGTGACAATTAGGATGAAATATTGCATGGTTGCTTATATATTGTTCTTTTTTTAGGATAAATAGGGAACACATGAGAAATATGAAAACAATTAGAAACTGCATTAAGAATTAATTCTTGAATATCTGAATCCTTGTAGGCTTAAGTTAGTTGCTCGGTAAATACTAAGAGCATAGGTTAGTGTCTAGCTTTCTTGACAAAATCATAGAAAGCAAATTAAGTTTAAAGAATGTGTCTTAATCAAATTAGTAAGCCGGAAGTAATATTTAAAGTGATATTGTTGGACATTTTGTTATCAAGTTAAGAACTTAATGCTTCACATCCTAGGACTCAAGGTGATATTTTTTAATCAGAAGTTGTATTTTGATGAAGTTGTAGTTTTTTAAATGAAAGATGGAGTTGATGAAACCAAATTTATATTGTGAACAATTGGTGTGGTGAGTTCATCTTACTTGTGTCCTATCTGTTTTAGTTTTGTTAGGTTAGTAGCTGATTAATAGCAAGTACTCTATGTTCCTCTGATTATATGGTTTGCATGACTTTATAGGAAGAGTAGATCTAGAGGTTAAGTACTCAATTTACAGATATTATGGATTTCGTGTTTCCAGGAATGTCTTAAACTGATAATTTTCTAGGTGTATATACACTATTGACTGTAAAAATGTTATTTTTTATGGCTTCTATGGTTGTGCTGCTGTTTTATGGAAATTGTGGATCTTTCACATGGATTGTAAAAAGAACACTCTCATGGTCTTTGAATTGCAATTTCAGGGTGAGAAGCTTTTGGGAAACCTCGGGGGCATGTTCTCTAGGACTTGGAAGCCAAAGAAGACACGTCCAATTATGGGTCCTGTCATGACAAGAGGTTTTTTTTCCTTTTCCTTTCCTTTTCTTTCTTTTTTTTTTTTTCTGGTTCTCCTTGACAGATTCGCTAACTGTCTTATTTTTTTCTATAAACAATAAAGAATACTGCATTGATTATTAGACCTATATAAGTAATGAGAAGATTTGCTCTGGTTTAATCTTGTTCACCTTTGATGACTGCATGGGTACATTTTTTCTCTGGCCTACACAATATGTCTGATGTGCTTCGTTCTGCAGAGAGTTCACCTAAAAGAAGAGGCAACCACATGGAGCAGAGGGAGAAATTGGGATTAAATCATGCATTCAAGGGGCGGTCTAACAGTAGAACACCACCACCTGAACCAACTGATGCATATCAGAAAGTTGAGGTACATTTTGTTTTTCATTGTTTGGGCAATCAGTATGGGAATTATGATCTCAGCGTGAAATAAAAATGATCCCATTTACATTCCTTGAAGACATACCTGTAATCTCGAATTGTATATTTGTCATATCTAGTAATGGCAACATAGTAGATGTAAATACCTGCCCTCAATAGAAATCAGATTTCGATCAAACATTTTTCTATGGCCAAATATGATATGCGTTCATGCATTAATCTCACCATCACTGTTTATCTGGATTATGCTACAGGTTGAAAAGGCAAAGCAGGATGATTCACTTTCTGAATTAAGTAATATATTAGGAGAGCTGAAAAATATGGCTGTTGACATGGGGTCTGAACTTGACAGGTTAGTTGTGTTGATATGATCCCGTAGAATCAGATCCTATTTTTGTTAGTTCCATTTTTATTATTGTTAACCATTTGAAACTCGGTGGAGATGCTACGTTTTCTCAAAAGTGCTAATCGACCTGTTGATTTATTATCGGCGAATTAGCAATTATCTGGTTACATGCCCAATCTTGAGCCATTTTTCCCTCTGCATATGAGGTTTTGTTGAACATGCATATATATCTAATTAGTTTCACTCTTGATCTTGTTGCAGTCAGAGCAAAAGTTTGGATCATCTTGAAGATGATGTGGATGTGATAAATTTCCGTGTGAGAGATGCAAATCAACGCGGTCGCCGTTTACTTGGAAAATAGAGTGTGCATATTTGTTTCCAGAACAGGCTTCTGCTGTTTTACTTACTCTACTCTGCTTTTCCCTGACACTGTTACTCGTGCATATGTGGTTCTGGATATCCATTGTTTTTCATAAATTGGGATGTTTAATACATTCTTACTTGTACTGAGTATGACCATTTTCCTTATTGAGATTCATTTTCTTTCTGATATGTTTCATTGACTTTTATTAATTGGGAATGAAATGAAACAGAAATCAACTTCTCTTGGGAGGAAAAACACAAGGAGGAACTTAATTCCTTAGGTGGGATGAACTTGATTTTCAATATGGAGTTTAGAAAATCAATTTTCTAATAATTTTTTATAAGCACTAGAATAACGATAACAAATTAAATTTTCTTTCCATTATTGGGATTCATGATTAGTAAACACATCCTTCATAATTTTTGAGCTTTCTGCTTTTCGTGTTCTTTGTTGATAGAGTGAATATATATCAAGTATCTCCAGCGCCATACAAAGGTGCATACTCTGCCTTCCAACTCATTGCCATTTCAAGCTTGAATTAGACCACTTATTGGATGAAAATATTGCTATGCGATACATGATCATTTTGGGTGCACTTTCTTCGTAATTAAACTAGTGACAGTTTTTAGAAACTTCAATACCATTTAAGAACTGTTGAATTCGTGATTTATAAACAGGTTTCCAAGAACAGAAAACATATGAAAAACTTGGAGCTGAGGCAACTTCAATTAGATGTAACAGAACTGCATAATCCCAAGTGCTATTCAATGTAAATATCTTACAGAGTAAAAAGGATGGAAGAAACAATTTCCTTGATTTATGCACTTCAAAGTTAAAATCACAATCAGCCGTTTCTCAAGGCCTTTTATTGCCCTCTGTAAACCCAAATGGCACCAACGGCCGATACAGCTGAACCTACTTGAACTGACAGAAAATGGGCGAGAGATCTGCTAAAACTTATTGAAATCAATCTCAATATTGATTTCTATAATGGAAGACAACTACTCACACCATAACGGGAAAAAATTACTCATACAAAAGTCTTCCTTTGAGATCATTCTTAATTCCACAAAAGGAAACAAATGTCCCTTCCATATCAAGAATTTATATTATTTTTTCTTTTTCTCTTCATACTTTGAACAAACAACTAATTTGAGAAGCAATGCAAAACACAAGACCCTAACCAACATATAGTGACTTGAGAGGCCAATGTAGCAACTAAACTATCATAAGCAACTATGGGCAGAAAGGCAAGGACATATGATAGCAGAACTAAAATCCAACAACGTGTTCCCAACTAACAAACCTCTAGAAGTATCCTACATCACACACGTGCCAAAGTTTTATAGATTCTAAGTACCAACTAAGAAAAGTTCCCTGTTCTTTATTTTTTTTATCTCTTTTTACCCCTTCTTTTCCCCAAGTTTTGCAACCAAACAAAATTCACTAAAAATCTTAGGGAAAGTTGTCATGCACCTATATCACATTTTATTCATAAGACGCTAACTGAAATTTTTAAAAACATGTGCAATTTTCATAATCTTATACTTTTCCGCATTACTCATTCAACAAAAACATATCCCCATTCAGAACCAAATATTACACTGAACAAACAATCGATTTCTCAACTCATACATACTATCAATGTGTCCACAAACTTAGCACAACAAAGTACAACACATGGATTAACAATTCAACATAACATATGAGACTGAAAATATTTACATGAATCAAACACTCAAGCAATTTCCAGAACATTTAATTTTTATTCCAGTCAAAGATACTAGAATCAGAAAACCAGCACATTCACATTTATACCACAAATCAATCCAAAGCAAATGCATCCACCAACTCATATAACGCAAAAGAAAAACATCAATTAACAATCAACAATCCCAAGCAACAAAGTTTACGTGAGTGCATACCCAATAATACACGTTACTCACACAACCACTGCAGCTAGGAGGGCAGACTACATTCAAGAGCTATCTACCATAACCGTTACCAGCATAGCAAATCTTGCACTTGCCATAACTCACATGATAATCAGGTTGACAATACTATTGCCGTTTCCAGTATGGCGAATCCCAAAAATCACATTGTAATTTGCCTTTTAACTCAAATCAATCTTATATTTTTCATTAACCCGTGGATTTTGCGGGATTCAAAAGATGAAGAAAAGTATAACTCTAAAAGAGTGCTCTACGTGAGGGTAACACTAACAACTTATTCTTCTACAGTTTCTCAACAAACTCAAGATATAAATTCAATAATTTATTTTTCTATAAAATCTAGTTTGAAGAATATTTAAACATATGCCAACAAAGGACACTCGCTTCTTTCTTGAGGATGCTGAAAAGCCTGAAAAATACACAAAACAGAGTAGGAAATGATAACTTGCTTCTAGAGTCAACCAACTTCATTGGCATGTATATGTAACACTACTCCATAAAGTAGATACCTGAAATTTCCTGCTCCCATTGAAATCAAGTGGCATTAAAAATTTATATTATTACATGATAAACGTAAGTAAGGGCTTAGGTGATGAATAAAAATGATACACCTAATTGGGGGTATGGAGTTCCATGATGCTCTTGACTTTGGGGGCGTAGAGAGAGTAGACCACAGCCTGCCGTCTGGCCACCGCTAACTGATTCCTGCCCTCCCCATAAGCCAACTGGATGGAATCCGGGTCTCTAAGGTGTAGGTTCTGCCGGAACCCCTCCACAGTGCGTCGCTTCGTGTACTCTCGGATGTTGTAGTCTGAAAACTCACGTGCCACCCGTAGCAGGGACCGGTAGAGGGCTAGTATCTCACTTCTTCCTGGTGCTGCCATTTCTTTCCACACACACAAGGATGCCTACGCTCCTAAATGGATCAAATAAAAAACACTAAATTATCAATACCCAGAAAAGCTGCTCACCAACTCTTCGATAAAATGTCACAATGAATGCAATGCATAAATGACGCAACCACTACCCACCCAGATAACATCTCTTCCTTTTCTTCCACTTTTTAGTTTTTAAACATATTACTAATCAATGTTTATGCTCTCATAGCGGCAATCGTAACTGTTTCATTGTCATAATTTGTCTTTACAGAAATCATAAAAGAGATAGAAAATTAAAAAAGACGAAATTCAAAAGCAAAAACACTTTAATGATTGTACGCGTAAATCAAAAATATTGAAAAGCACGTACCTTGATCAAAGCAAACACGATTGAAAATTGATCTCCTTGCAGTGCTTTTTAAGTTTTCTTCGTTATTGGCTTTTCGACTCAAACAGCCTGATAGCTTCTCTTGAGATGCTGCGGGCTAGGGTCGGGTTCCCTGTTCCAAAACGGCCCCGTTTGAGTTGGTATTGGATTTAAATGATAATTAAAATTTTATTATTAAATAAAATTAATATATTCAAAAATAATGTATGTAAAAAATTTATTCGTTTTGAAAGAAAAAAATATATAAAAAAATTTAAATTTGGATATGTAGAAAGTTTTTAATAAAATATAATTATTTCAAAGTAGTTTAATATTTATAATCCATTATTATGTCCAATATACCACCGTATACAGTCAACCAAACATGGCAATGAAATTAATAGCTCTAAATTGGTTTCGTTTATAGTGCTGTTAATCTAAGATTATATATATATATATATATATATATATATTTCTTTATGGTTTTAAAATTCCTCAAGGTTTCTAAACACGTCAAAATAGTTTATTCCGTTAGTCAACTCACAGACAAACCAAATAAAAAGAAAAAAAAAACTCAATTGTCTCTCATTTCAGTTGGACACCTAAAATAACCATTTTACCCCTAATGAAATCAACATATAACAATATTATTCGACCAATAAAAAATTGACACATTTCAAATAATTTTATTATTTTTTAAAATATGATTATTTAGAAAAAGATATTAAATCATAATAAAAAAGTAGTTTTTTTTCTTATAAAAAAATTCAACAGCCAAATCATTTGAACGATTTGGTAGAGCTCTGATGGACATGGGAAACCATCTCCATCTCTATTGACGGAGATCATTCAAAGAAAAACGATTAATAATTAAAAAAAATAAAAAATTGTTGTGGTTGATTTTGTTGGTTTAGGTGTGATTGGTTGTGTTGGCCTCCGATCTGGTTGTGTTTGATAGATTTGTGCTAGATTGTGTGGAGTTTTTGGCCATTAATATTGGTTTGAGGGCATATTGGGTAAGGGTTATGGTGGCTTGACGTTGGTTATTGATGTTGAGGGAGGTGATGTTGACGAAGAGATGGAAGTGGTTGACATGACAGTGTGGTTATTTGGTTCCAAATGGTTCATGGGAACCGAAACTAATACAGTTGGGGTTAGGCAAATTAATCATAGATGTAGGCATAGGAACCACGGACATAATTAGAGTTTGGTTCTCAACGGTAGAATCTGGTATTTGTGTCATTTTTGCAAAATAAATCAAGTGTCAAAACATTAATTTATATGGTTAGGAAAATTAAACATTAACAAAAGCAAAATTAAACAAGTAAATTTTAGTATTTATATCAAATCCAAAACAAATATTTTAGTATTTGAAATAAATCCAAAATTCAAATTCAATAATTCAATGTTTGTATCAAACCCAAAAACTATTTTAGAGTTTGAAACAAACCCGAAACCTAAACAACAATCCAAAGAATTAATTTCAGTGTGTGTATCAAAATTGAAAATAAATATTTCAATATTTGAAACAAACCGGAAAATAAATAATTTTTTTTTTCTTTTTAAGTTAATGAAAGTACAATTAATCCCGCTAAGGTCTGTTTCAATTATGTCCAGTGTAATAAGTCCAAAACCAAGTTGCGAAAACTGTTCGTGATATCAAACTAAAGCAAACAAATTCTATTTTAAGATTGTTGGGCAAAAATGTTAGCAACTTAATAATAAGAGCAAAATTATAATCGAACAGATGAACCGATGCAAGATTTGAAAACTGAAGATTCCAGAGTCGATAAGAAAATAGTTCAATACAAAGAGAATCAAAAGAACTTGTTTAGGATTATATTGTCCTTAAAACAATTCACCCACACCGTTAAAGTCAGCATCTATCTCTCAGAATATAACGATTTCAACTAGAAATGTATGACAAATTGAACTATACCTGAATCTGTTGTAGAGGAATTCTTAATCTAGAGTAGAAAAATGAAAACTATAATAGAGGGAAAATGTGGGAGTTGCAGTTGTTTGCAATTGTTGTCACGTCCTTTCTCTTCAAGACTAGGAGCCAATTTATAGTCTTCATATAGGATGATTACAAAACTAATTTAAAATAAGCCATTAGATCAAATTAAATCTACACTGTTACATTTTTTAAAATTAAATTTGTAATTCAATTTTACAATTTTAATTTTTCTAATTCAATAGCTTCAATTCATGCTACTTAAATCTAGCAATTACATTTTGAAAATTAAATAAGGAATTCAATTTCACAGTTTAAATTTTAAAAATCAATGGTTGTAATTTATGACACTTAATCTAATGGTTACATTTTGAAAATTAAATCTGCAATTCAATTTTCATTCGTTCAATCACCATTTTTTTTCTTATGAAACTATGAATACAAATTCAACTTGATTCACCTCAATTAAGATCTCTATCCCAATAAAAAATGGTATCTTAAAATGAGTGTTTGTGCCAATTTTTGTAATAGTTATTACAACACTTTAATTTGAAAACCTAGTGAACTTCAATACAAACTAATCATGCTTTACCCTATATTTATTATAGTGGCATTAAGATAAAGAGCTTGTACAATTTGAGTGAGATTACATGTTAATCATATTAAAACTAACTTAAGAAAAAATATTGTATCTATTATTCATGGATTAAACAAGGCCGGCCGCTATTTTCAAAATTTGAAGTCAAAACCAATCATAGTGCAACACAAAAATTTTAAAATCATTCAAGTGCAGGCAATTAAAGATGCCAAAACTTTTAAAATTGAACTCGAATGACAAAGTATTAATAAACATATATCTCAAATGCCAAATCAATATATTACTAATTAATTAACAATGAAACAAATAGGATACAGTGCCAATAGTGCTTTAAAATCCTAAACAAGTTTGAATTCAGAACATATAATTAAGGGATAATCCTAAAAACCCCCCTAAAAACGAAAATAACTTCAATTTACCTCCAGTTTTAAAAATATTAGCTAAAAAATCCCCTACCATCAGCCAAAAATGGTTTCCATCCCAAATTTAAGCGGTTTTGGGACATAGACACTAAAAGACCCAAATGCCCTCACCTTTTTATATTTTAAAGAAAATGAAAAATTAAAAACAGTAAAAAAATGATAAAAAATAATTAAAACAAAAATTAAAAAATAAATAAAAAAATAAATTAATAATAACTATACCAAATAAATATAATAAATTTAAATTTGAAAATTAATTAATCATTAAAAAAATTAAATTTTGAAAAAAAAAAATAGAGGTATAGATCTGAGTAGTGATCTCCACCATCCATCAAAGTAAATGAATGGTGGAGATCCCATCTCTATTTTTTTAAAAAAATAAAAATTCAAAAAAATTGGTGAATAAATTAAAAAAATAATTTTTTATTTTTTTTTTAAAAAAATGGGGATCCAATATCTAGATTGGATCTCCACCGTCGATCTGATGAGATGGACGGTGGAGATCCAATTTGGATATTGGATCTCTATTCACCCAGAAGAATTCAAAGAAAATAAAGAAAATTGGAAAGAAAAATCTTCATCGCAGTCCATCTATAAACCTTAAAAATAGCCCTAATCATCATCTTTCATCATCAGCCAATCTCCCAAATCAACCCAGTTGAACCCCAAACAAATGAACTTCCCATATCATAAATAAACCCTCGTAAGCTCCAACAACGACATCAAATAACAATCAATACAAAACCACAATCAATTCCACAACAAAAAAAAAAAAAAAAAAAAATTCACAATTTATCATAAACCCAATTAGTAATTAAATAAAAAATCAATTAATAACTAAATTAAAATGCAAAAACAAATACATTTGCTTGACCACCACCAGACAGCCCCTTAGATTCAAACCCAGAATCAACAGCTTTGTCGTTGTACTCACGCCACGATCAGACTGCACACCTATCTTTAACAACTTCAAGCACTCCATCACATGAGCCATCGTGACCACCGTCTGTTGCCGTTGAACTCATGCTGTCACTAGACTGCACATCGATCTTCAACAACTTCAAGAACTCTGTCACACGAACCATCATGACCACTATCTGTTGCCGTTGAACTCATGCTGCCACCAAACCACACACCGATCTTCAACAACTTCAAGCACTCCATCACACGAACCATCGTGACCACCATCCATCGTCATTGTACCCACGCCACTGTCGTTGCCGCTAACAACTTTGGTTCTGTCAACAATGTCGTCGTCGTTATCGTTGTGCTCAAGCCGACAGAGGAGACTTGAGTGGAGAAATAGTGGCCATTTTGATTTCGAGTGGAGAAACGGAGGAGACCTAAGTGGTTTTCTAGATCTAAAGATTTCAAAGAAGAAGAAGAAGAAGATGATGAAGAAGAGAGGGAGAGAGAGACGGTGGCCATTTCCAGATTTAAGGATTTTGTTTTATTTAGTTTTTTAACATTTTTTATTAATTTTTTTATGTCACACATGTTACATTCTAAATGATCCAGCTGAAACCCACTTCCAGATCCAACCTTAATTGATTTTTTTACCCTTAAATTTCACAGAACCGTTACTTTAATAACCTATTTATTATTTCAATTGATGGCTGGACTCTTTTAGCTAATATTTTCAAAACCGGTGGTGGTTTGATATTATTTTCAATTATAAGGAGTAAATTGATAATAATCCTATAATTAAAGAACAGAGCTAATTAAACATTTTTATACTAATAATCCTATGTCGAAGCTCGTCACAAGCTTTTAATAATTGCTTCAACAAGTTGAAACATCCACATGATCATCTACTTCTTTCTTCTCTCATTTTTAATTCCAAACTCATTCATGTCTCTATAGAATTCATTGAATTGATGATGAGAGGCATGCATTTGTGAAGTAGATATATATATTACTACTACTTGATAGAGGAGGGCACTGCTCATAGTGCTACATGGTCTGCATGGATGGTGGTGGACACAGAAATGCATAGCCCTCTGATGGTTGATTATCACATTGTCTACAATCATAGCCGTTGGATCAAAATAAAGAGTTGGTTGCAGCATCACTTGACCATAGGCATTGCCTCCTGACCCACCACCAAAATGAGATAATTGATCATCGCCAATCATCATCTGATTGTTATCGTTAGGGTGTCTATGCACATGGAGAGGTGGATGATACTGCATGAGCTGCATGGCTTCACTGAAGATATAGGTTGTTTGTTGAATAGGTCATGAGCTAGTTCATGACTGATGTTTTGAATCAAACCTTGATGCTTGTTGTGAGAACTGAAACGCGATTGAGATATGTCAGAATTCCGACCAGTTATGTTCATGGAGATCATCATTTGATGATGATCATGGTCTCCTTTTATGGTCACAATCCTCTTCCTTGCTACTTCAATGTTATTATCAAACGTCACAAGAAGAAGCCTTAGTTGATCAATAGAAAAACTGTTGAGACGATCGTCCCAGCAACTTGGGAACTTGGATTCCAGATTGAATTTGCGGAGTTTGTTGGCTTTCTCATCAACTTTTCGCTTTCTTTCATTGAAGAAATCTAAGCGGTTGTATGAAATTCCACGAAAGCCTTTGTCTCTATACAACTTGACAACTTCCATGAAAGCACTGGCTTCTTTAGGCCAAATCTCCACCTGATCTAACGGCCGGTTCTTCAGCTTCGGGCCATAGATGATGATGCAGGTGGGGACGCCGCAGAGGGTGCCGAACTCTTCTATGGCTTCTTTATCAGTCCTTTTTTACGTTTTTAACAAGTTGTTATTCGAGACTTCTGATCCTCAATCAGCTTTAATATCAGTCTTACACGACTCATTTTTTTTGTTTATCAAAATTTGAAAAATTAAAAGAAAAATTAATAACAATTTTTGATTCAATGAATAATTTGAAGTCAAATGTAGTCATAATTTGACACTAACAATCCTAAAACAAAAAATGGAAGTAAATCATAAACGAAACGCGATTTGAAAGTTAAACCGTTTTAATAATCATTATACTATCTTATGTACCTAACATTCTATGAACAGAAAATTGAAGTAAAATAATAAGAAAAGGAAAGAGAAAGAAAATTAAATCATAATTACTGCAATTACATTAAACACAGTTATAAAAGAAAATTAGAGAAAACAATAAATAAAAACAGATAGAATTAATTATCAAACAATATAAAGGCAAAAGCATCAAAGGATGATGGGTTTTTACTACAAAGAGAGAAGCAATGTAAGAATGGAAAAAATGAAATACCTTGAACGATAATGGCTTCTGAAGAATGCTTATGATCTAAATCAAAGAATTATAATAACAAAGTGAAGTTTCAATGACCTTTATAGAAGGAAGGATTGAATTGCCACTGACCTGATATCATAATTGAATCTTCCATTATTGATTTCCCCCAAAAACAAAGGAAAATTTTTTGTGCATGGTTATGAAAATTAAATTGAAAGTTAATTATGTTTTCTAATTTATTGGGTAGGAAATCAGGGGAAAAAAATTGTGCATGTTCTGGAAATAAAATCCAAAATTACCAACTTTTTTCATAATTGAATAAGCAGGAAATCAAGCATCAATGGTTTGCCATATAACCAAATAATTATAGGATATAATATATAATATTCTGATTGATTGATATTACCACTCAAAATATTTGTTTCTACACCCAATTGATTGATACACGTATTAATGAACTTTGAAAATAAAACTATAACTTTAAACACTCAATTTTTCTTTTTACTTTTTGAGATTAATGTTAAAACTACCCTCATTTCATATGGTTGTTTGTTCATTAAAAGTAATGTCAAAACTATTAATTTTAATTGACTTTGAAAGTAAAACTAGCACAGGCATCAATGCTGTCCTCGCGTAATGACTTGGATATCTCTCAAATTCGTTTTTGCCTATCTCACCATAAATAATATTTATTTCAAATGTTATTATGAAAATCTTTTTTTTTTCATAATTATTTAATAGAATAATATGTTGAGAATTTTTTTTTTTTTTTTAAACCGAAGAATAAACAATATCTTCAATTTTATTGAAGATTAAAAATGACTATAACCTAAATTTGAATGACTGATATGTTTATTTTTTTTTTGTAATTATGAAATTATTTGTTTTTTAAAGATAGAGTTATCTAGAAACAATTAATTTAACATTTATACTTTTTTC
Organism: Dimocarpus longan; assembly: GCA_022984855.1. Taxonomy (NCBI): domain Eukaryota; kingdom Viridiplantae; phylum Streptophyta; class Magnoliopsida; order Sapindales; family Sapindaceae; genus Dimocarpus; species Dimocarpus longan. The sequence goes on from CM041024.1 coordinate 20,504,250, forward strand.
TACTGTTAGTTGTTTACAAAACATTTTAACAAAAATTATTTTAAATGATCATAGAAACTGTGTTTAGATAACATATGAAGACTATGTACCAAAAAAAAAAAACATAATATATGAAGACAAAAGTATGAAAAACGTAATAATTAACTTAATTTACAAGTTGGTAGTAGGTTAATTAAGTTAAGTTTTAAATATAGTTGGTTTTTATTAATGGGTTTTAAAGTGTTATATTAATGTGTATTTTAAAATAAACTTTACCTAATATATTCTATGAGCAGAAAATTGAAGTAAAATAAGGAAAGAAAAGAGAAAGAAAATTAAATCATAATCACTGCAATTGTGTTAAACATTTTTATAAAGAAAATTAGAGAAAACAATAAAGAAAAAGAGATAGAATGATCAAACAATAAAGGTAAAAGCATCAAACGATGATCGTTTTTTAATATAAAGAGAGAAGGGTAATGCAAGAATGGACAAAGTAAAATACCTTAAACGATGATCGTATGGAAATTAAATCCAAAGTTAATTATGTTTTGTAATTTAAGTACAGGAAGTCAGAAGAGAAAAGGGGAAAATTTTTTGTGCGTGGTTCTGGAAACAGAATTACCAACTTTTTTTGGTAATTGATTAGGCAGGAAGTCAAACAAGGGTGACTTGCCATATAACCAAATAATTATAGGATGTAACATAATATTCTGATTGATTGCAGATATCAACACCCAAAATATTTGTTTCCACACCCAATTGATTAATACATCTATTAATTTAAAACTATTACTTTAAACACTCAAGTTAATGTCAAAACCAACAATCCTTACTCAAAAAATTAACCTAAATCTTATTTCTTTACTAATATTTTGATAATCTAGTGACATATCGGTATTTTAAAAAATAGATGATCAAGATTATTAGATTTTTTTCTTTCATACATCATTTAAAAAGAAATTTCTCTTATAAAAAAATTAGTATCATGTCAACATTGATAGAGAATCCTTACTCAAAAAATTAATCTAAATCTTCTTTCTTACTTATTGTGCTTATTCTTTTCAATAATAATACACTTTCCAAAAATTTGTCCAACAAAACATTTCGTAGAATCCTCTTTATACATGACAAAATTAAAATTTGTAGCATGCATGAAGGCAGAAGCCTTTAACTTTGGTGTAATGCAAGAAGTTATTGATAAAGAGAAGATAGAGTTTATAGGATTTGATTTGGGATTATGGTTGAATCAAAAAACCTTAATTGGCCAAATTAAATGTGTTTTTCAAATTTTTGGTTAATTGAAAGTATGAATTAGAATTTAAATCATCATATTTATCATATTAAAATCTGGTCTAAGTAATAAAAGAAATAAAACTATTACCTAAAATGAATTAAAAAAAAACAATTATCATCTGAAAAAAACATAAAAACATCTTTTTATTTGCAGTACTTAAAGCTTCTTGTGTTTCTTACTAGTTTTGCTTACACATAGGAGGTCACAACAGTCTTTCGCCAAAATTCAATTTTTATGGTGTAGATCGTGAAAAAGCTTTTACCTAATAATTTGAGACAAGTTCATGAAATGTTCAATATGAACCCTAACAAAAACAACAGATTATAATGAAGAATGGCCTTATTTGTAATTTAGTCTAGGGATATTTTTGTAATGCAAAAGTTCAATAAAAAACGGGTGTGTAAACAAGTTTTTGGATAGCAAATTCTGCACCCATATCAAGCCAAAACCCAATGCCTCTATGGAAAGACAGACCTCCTTGGTGCACTAGTGTACCAAAGTCGACTCACCATGACCATTCTTGTAGTGATTAGTTTTCTCCTTAACATGTGGGATCTTATTTCCTTCTTTGGGATCCATTCTCTTACTTTAAAGAATCTTCTTTCCGGGTCACGCTTCAATGTGCCTATTAAAAATGTCTCATTACATACCTATTGGCGTAATAATATATGTAATAAATAAACATCTACATCCATGCCCATTTTTTAGGAAAGGTAAGAACATATTCAAATTGATGGTCCAACGAATTGATTATTCAAAATTTTGGGGGATTAGATTGATTAACTTCCAAATTTGTTTGATTAGTTAGAGCCCTATTAAATTCATCATAGAAGAAATAAAAGTAGAGATGTTATACTTGGAAATTTGGACTTACTTCTCTTTATTCACATTTTAAATTATAATTATGTATTTGTGTGTTTTTCTTTTTACTTTTAAATATCACCTTACTCTACAACAAATTCGACTTGTAAATTATTAGGTTGAAAGAATGTTTTTTAATCACAAGCTCTTACTTTGTATGCATGAATGTGACTTTCTTGAATAATGACACAGTGTTCTTAGGGTTATTATTATTGACCCATAATTTAAATAAATGGGTTATTTGTAATAACCTACCCTATATTATCCCTTTAGGGCTTAAATGTTCAACAAACTTCATTAATTGTGCAGCATCGCTTGATAGGAGTGGGCAAAATAACCTGAACCCAAGAAGAGAAAATTTTCCATGAGATGTTTACTTGATATGTCATACTGATGTTGATGTGACATTTTAATAACAACGTAACATATGACATTTATCTTTCATAAAAATTTAATGTTAATATCACCTTTCAATAATAATATGACACGTAATATAGTTTTTTAGTTGAAAATTTTCTTGTGAATGAGAAAAAACATCGACATTAAATATTTAGGAAAAAATTTCTTTTAGTCCTTAAGATATCAAAAATTATCATATTTTTAAAGCTCTTTTGAAAACAGCTCTTTTCATCCCTAAATTTTTTAAAACTCTTTAAAAAAATCCAAACCGTTAGTCAACTGATGGTCAACATAGACGGATTACGTAAAAATCCTTTTGTGCCTTTGATGGTGGTTAGTGGCACTTAATTTATAAATTTAATTGTCTAAAATTAATTTTTATTTTACTTTAATAAAAAGTAATTTAAAATAATAGTAAATCTCTATCATCCATCTTTATATGAAATAAGGAAAAAATTGAAAACAAAAATCTAATTATTGTTTTTTTTTTTAAAAGGTAAAAATAATAAAAATTAAACAATAAGATTTTTAAACATATATGTAATAATAATTAAACAATAAGATTTTTAATGAAAGTGTTGCGATGTTTTGGATTTTCTTTTGTTTTCATCAATTGAGTTTTCCATTTTTGAGTCAACAAGAATTTCGATCCTTATTGATGGATCTCTGAAAGGCTATTTTCTATATTCTCGTGGAGTACGGTAAGGACATCCTCTCTCTCCTCTTCTTTGTTACCTTTATGAGGATTTCTTGAACAGATATATATCTCATATGATTTCTTCTGATCTGCTTTGCACCATATCTAGTCTAAGGGGTGTACAACCTCATTCTCATTTTTCATATGCGGATTATATCATTTTGGTTTGTTGTGCTTCAATTTCAAATATTAAGGTTATTATAGAGGCTTTTAAGGTTTATGGGGGTTTGTTTAGTTAAAGTGTTAATTGACAGTAATTTTGCATTTATTTTGGATATGGTGTTTGACCTTTAATCCTAAGTGATTATCACTTAGTGCCATGAAAAGATGCATTCTACTATGACTTATTTTGGTATTCCTATTTTTCGAGGTGCCCCTTGTAGACGATAATTTTTATCACTGGTTGATAGAATTTGTCTGAAGCTTTAATTTTGGACGGGTTCTACTCTCTTTATAGCTGATAAGTTGTGTCTCATTCAATCAGTGGTCCACAATTCATTCCTTCATTCTTTTTAGACATATCGCTGGCCCTTATCTACCCTGCGTTCGCTCACATGTTCGATTAGGAATTTTTATTGGACAGGCTCTGTTGATAGAAGAAAACCAATTCAAGTTTCCAAGAATATTTGCTATCTATCAAAACTTGGAGGGATTTGAGTTTGCGAGATCTACGTATCCTTAATGAAGTTCTCCTTAAAAAATTTACTTGGAGATTTGTGAATGAGAATTGTATGATTTTTTTAGTTTTTTTAGAGCTAAATGCCTTTCATGCTCTTCTTTTTAGAGCGAGATATTTTTTTTCCCCCTCTATTTGGGTATGAAAAGTCATTATCTTTCTTTAATACTAAAGTCCAAATGGTTGGTGGGTCGTTATTCAAAGGTTCGTCTAAGGTTAGATAATTGGATGGATTGTCCTTTTATAGATAGAATTTCTGACTCGTCTCTCTTGGAGCTTCCTCTTTCAACTAGTATTGGGGAAATTTACATTGATGATAGTTGACATTTTCCTCCTTCTATCTATATGTCTCGTTAGGATCTAGTTGGTGATATAGAGCAGATAGTTATTAATACTTCTTTTGATTCAAGAGTGAGCACTACTGTTGTTTATATTTCTTTGTATAAGTCGTGTCCACACCTTCATTGGACTAGACACATTTGGGCTATTTTTATTCTTCATTCAAGATCTATACTAGTTTGGATGCATAATAGATTACCCACTGATCTAATTTTTTAGCGTCGTGGTTTTGTATTCCCTTCCTACTGTCGCTTATGCTGGTTTGCTGAGGAGAGTTAGGAGCATTTGTTTCTAACCTGCCCTTTTGCTGCTGGTCTTTAGCATTCTTTACCATCCACATTTGGTCATAATACTTCTATGTCTGGGACTATTATTGATTTGTGGCAAATTGTTATGTCTGCTAATTTTTGTTATCAACTTCAGATCCTTTGGAAAGTTGGTATAATTACAATTTTTTGAATTATTTGGTTCCCTTGTAATAAGGTTACTTTCAAGGGGAAATGTTATTCATTTTAGGAGGCCCTTTCCTTTGTTTGGTGTGTCATTCGAGAGGTAGGTTCTCTCAATTCTGGGATTATACGAAATTAGTGGATAATCTTTTGGCTCTGCATAAGCTTTATGTTTTTGCTCATCCTTCTAAGTCTCCTCGTATTATAGAGGCTGTTTGAGTTCTTTCTCCTCCAGGTTAGCTTAAGGTTGATACTAGTGGTTTTATTTTTGAGGCCCTTGGTTTTGTTGGTTGTGCTGGAATTTTCTAGTCCTGTTCGTGGGTTTTTCAAGAGTGTTTTTGTTATTCTTTTAGGGATAGACTATGCTTATGAAATAGAGTTAGCAACTGTTATTCATGTCATTCAGTATAGTTGAAACTATCATTAGACAAAACTTTGACTGGAGAGTGATTCAACTTATGTGGTTTCTCTTCTTCTTACTCACTCTTCTAAGGTTTCCTGATGTTGGCGACTAGCTAGGGATAGGCATCTTTCTTATTTACAAAGTATGAATTTCATAGTAACTCACATTTATCGTGAAAGAAACTCAATTGCAGATGCTCTAGCCTCTCATTCTCCTTCTTTTGTTTGTTTCACTTGGTGATGGACGACTCCAGCTTTTTTGGGCCCTTTTATTTCTGATGATTTACTTGGCAAGCGCCGTTATTGGTTTAATTAATTTGGGGGGTGGACACTCATTTTTCATGGTCGATTTTTTCCCATTAGGTTTTTTTGATAAGGTTTTTAATGAGGTCTACTATATAGTTTGATTTGTAATCGTTTGGTTTCGGTTATTTTTGTTGTCTTTCTCTTTCCATGATCTGGTTTTATACTTTTAGAGATTGCATTTTGTGTCACTTTAGAGTACTGTCTTGCTTCATTCCGTATGTTTCTTTATCTTTTTAATAAAATATTGACTTTGACCAACAACTTCATATAAAAAATATATATAATTTAAAACTTTTTACTTAATTAAAAAATATTAACAATTAAAAAAATATGTCTTCGTTGAAATCATCTCCAGATCGTTCAAACAATCTGGTTGTTTCTAGATCAAGCAACCTATGTCTGGCCACACCTATTGATCACCGTCATTGAAGTCAAACCTAACAACCCAATATTCATTTGGATTTGATTGATGAATTGGGTTCGAAATAGGCTCAATGTGGCTGTTGCAACGAAGATGGTTATTGTCGCGATTGGGTGTTCATGATGTTCGAGAGTGACCATTGCGATTGAATATTTCATATTGGTGGTTGTTACAAAAGTTGCTGTCACCACGGATTATGTGTTTTGTTTTTCCTTTTTTTTTTTTTTTTCTCCAGGTGATTATGGGTTTGATAGATAGATGATTGTTGATAATGTGTGGATTAATTACAAGTTTCAGGTGTTGCTGCTGTTGCTCTCAATGAGGAGTTCGAACTAGATGCTTTAGGTTCTCCTAAATGTTGAATATTTAGGTTTGAACCCAGATCTACAAAATCTGGGTTCAACCAGAGCTTCAACCTAAATAAGGGTTGATTTTTTTTTTTTTTAATTTTTTAAAATATTTTGTTTATGTTTTTTTTTTTTTGTCAGAATTTAATTGATGAGAAGCAGTGTTTTATGAGTCCATCAGTTGATTAATTTTATTTTTTATTTTGGATAAAAATGAGTTTTTGTTTTTTTGTGTTGATTATGGATGGGATAAGGTTGACGATGATAATGATGAATAGTGATTTTGCTAGAAAATGATGATTAATGCATTGAATTTTGTTATTATTATTGTTTAATTTTTTTCATTTAAAAAATTAGTTATTGACCAAAATACCATCATTTATCAAAAAAAAAAATTTCTCTTTTTCCCTTTTAGAATTTTAAAATTCTAACAATCCATGTGTCGCGATCTAAATTTCTCACATGAAAAGATCATCTTACCTTTCTTACCCAACCCATCTGTCTCCATTGACTTTCAATTAATTTACAATTTTAACTTTTTTAAAAAGTTTTAAAAAATTTAGATATGAAATAAACTATTTCTAAAATAACTTTAAAAACCTAATATTTTTCTATACTTAAGGAATAAAATGAAGTTTTCTCACATTTTTATAAAAGATAAAGATTACATATCATGTTACATATCATGTTATTATTGGAAGGTCATACCACCGTTGCATGATACACCAACTAAGTGTCAATGAAAAATACTTAATAATTACAACTAATTACACACAATTAATTACCGGTCACAGCAGCTGACCTAGATAAATACTTATAAAATGGAAAATACATAAAAACCAAAACATAAACAAACCACACAATTAATTACAAAACCAAAAGCTGCAAACTAGGCACAAAATTAGTCATCGTGACATCAACGCCTACGCTCCTAAATCGATCAAACTAAGGACACCAAATTATTAATGCACCGAAAGCCGCTCACCAATTGTTCGATAAAATGTCACAGTCAATGCAATGCATAAATGACACAACGACGATCGACCCACATAACATCTCTTCCTTTTCTTCTATTTTTCCGCTTTTAAACATATTAGCAATCAATGCTTGTACAACTCACCAGATAACTTATTCTTCTACAGTAACTCAAGATATGAATTTAATAATTTATTTTGGGGGTATGGAGTTCCATGATGCTCTTGAGTTTGGGGGCGTAGAGGGAGTAGACCCCGGCCTGCCGTCTGGCCACCTCCAGCTGATTCCTGCCCTCCCCGTAAGCCAACCGGCTGGAATCCGTGTCTTTAAGCTGTTGGTTCTGCCGGAACCCCTTCACCGTGCGTCGCTTCGTGTACTCTCGGATGTTGAAGTCTGGAAACTCACGCGCCGCCCGTAGCCGCGACCGGTAGAGGCCTAGTATCTCGCTTCTTGCTGGCGCTGCCATTTCTTTCCACACACACCACAAGGATGCTATGGGTTTGTTTTATTTGTAAAATTAGAAAGGCTAAAAGGGTCTTTTTCCTTATTATTAAAATAATAAAATAACAGGCGCAGATATTGCCGATTTCCATACCCAAATTATGAATGCACTCATTAATTAAATTTAGAGTGAATTACAATTTAACTATCCAATTTAAAACTAATTACAGACGGAATCAAACTTTAACTGTTATTATAAAATACCCTCTGCCGTTAGAGAATCCCTGTTAAAGTTAACCGTAAACAGTATAAATATGTTAAAAAGACTTAAATATCCCTATGTATCTGTATTGACACAGTTGACCTAATTGGAAAATGAAAAATGAAAAAAAATAAAAATAATTAAAATTTTAATAAAAAAAATTTCAACCAAATCTTTGTCTGACCCAAATAATTATCATCAACAATAATAACCCTAAAAAAATTCAACAAAAAAAGAAATGAAAAATAAAAACTAGAAATTCCAAGCCACAGGAAACCCAAAAAACTGGGTTTCTAGTTGTTGCCTTGTTGGAAACCCGATTCCAGGCAATCTCTTCGACTATCAAAGTCAGCATTCATCACCCACACCCATTGTCCGTCTTTATCACCATTGAAACCAGCATCAAACCATCACTGCCATCATCGATTCATCAAGAAATTTGGCAGCATTGAAACCCACTCAAACTCAAACTCAAAGGTGTTGAAGATGTTGAATTCATCAAAACAAACTCATTCAATTCATCCAAACAAACTCAAAGATGTCGAAGATGAAGATCTCACGAACCCAGACATCTGGGTTCGTCTCTGGGTTCCTGAGAACCCAATAACCCAGCTTTCTGGGTTCTCACGAACCCAGATATGGGTTCCTGAGAACCCAGATCTGGGTTGAACCCAGTCATTCGTGAACCTGATCAGCAGAAGAAGACGAAGAAGAATAGCAGAAAAAGAAGAGAGATTGAAAAAAAAAATTAAAAAACAAAATCTGGGTTCGCGAGAACCCAGATTCTGGGTTCTCAGGAACCCAGAGATCTGGGTTCTCAGGAACCCAGAGATCTGGGTTCTCACGAACCCAGACATCTGGGTTCGTGAGAACCCAGATGTGGGTTCTCAAGAACCCAGATGTCTGGGTTCGTGAGATCCCAAATCTCTGGGTTCCTGAGAACCCAGTCATTCGTGAACCTAGTTCACGAATAGCAGAAGAAGACGAAGAAGAATAGCAGAAGAAGAAGAAGTGGAAGAAGAGAAAAAGAACAATGAGAGGAAGAAGAGAAGAAGCGAAGAAGAAGAATGAGAGGAAGAGAGAGAATGACACAATCAGTAAAAGAAATTATAATTTTTTAAATTATAAAAAATTTAAAATACAGTTGAACGACAAAAATACCCCTGGATATGTTGAAATTGACTAACTTTGACTAACCAGAATTAATTTTAGGTAGCTAAATTATAATAAAACTATAAAGTTGATCCCATCAGTAAATAAGTTTAAATTGGGTAGCTATTTTGTAGTTTACTCTTAAATTTATCCCAAAATTATGATTCACACCGGATATATATGTATTTTATATATAAAAGTTCATTAGAAAAGTAATCATAAATAAAATAAAAATAATCATAAATAAAATGATTATAGATAATCAGATTAAAATGAACTAATTAAAATACTTTCATTTCCTATTAATCTTTTATAATATGTTTAAATCTTATTTTAAGATTTAAATAATTGAATCAAAGTATTTTCAATACCCTAATTTAAGATACAAAAAATAGGTGTATGGACAAGTTTTGAAGTAGAGATGGCAATTTCATCAGTGAACTCGTAAATTTTAACCTGTAATGGATGAGTATGGAGTTCATGGATAGGTGTGGAGTTAAATTTCAAACATGAAGCAAGTTCATACCGGAGCAAAAGAAAAATCCCCACTCACGAACCCATAATGTATATATATTTTTTAATATAATATTAAATAACATTTATATTTGTTAGCTTTATGAAAGTTTTTGCATTTTTTTGTTATATATGTTGTTTAAAGTCCAAATTTATTATGTATTTGGCCAATGCTTTGACATATTTTGTGATGTATTTGGTCTTCAGGGATTTAATAAATTATGACTTTATTTTGAATTTATTATGTTAGATGTTAGAACTTAATTTTCTGGTTGGAGTAATAATTTTGATTCTATTTTTGTGGTTGATGCTATTGTTAGAACGGGGAAATTATATCATTTTTATTTATTAGGTGATGTTTGAAGAAGAAGCTTGTACAAAAATTTATATATATATATATATATATATATATATATATTTGAAATGTTGATGTTTGCCGGTGGGATTCGGATCCACCTGCATCCAAAGTTTCTGTGAGTATGTATGTAGTGCAATTATTTTTTGTGCGTTCGGGTACAAGTTTCGACAAACCCGTCCGAACCCAACTCGCGACCTATTTTGAGGGGTGCAAAGAGTACCATTGATTTTTAATTAGTCTAGTTTAAATAAATTGGATTATATTACATCTAAATCTTTTTGTAATTGGATCAGCCAGAGTTATATTTAAAGTTAAAATAATTACAAAACAGAATCATTTGGAAAGACCAATCTAAAAAATAACCTTTATTTTTTATAAAGAAAAAATCTCAACCCTAAGGTTGAGATTATTTGAATTAATGTTAGTACTCACAACCTGGAAGTTGGGATTTCGAACCTAAAGGTCAAGATTCTTTATCTTGAGATTAAAATTTAAAAAATAAAAATTATTTTTTAAATAGATTATTAAATATATGTTAGTTTTCAACAAAACCCTCTAAAGTTTTACAACTTGAATGAATTGGATTTAAAATTTATCTAATCTAATTAGATGAGTTATGGAATATTGAGAAATCCAATGGATTTGAATAGTGTACTTTTTTTCCCAATGACTCAAACATGGGACATTCCAAGTTAGATGAAACATTCTTTCATCATGATGTCAACCAGGGATGGTAATTACAAATTTGAAGGATATATATACATATATATATATATATTTAGCTGACACCGGATTGATCGGAAATCTATCATAACATGTTTAGATCAAACAACACGTCTGTAGTCTAGACATTTACTCTATAATAAAGAGAAAAAGTTATTCACACAAGTTGTCGTATATATTTGGTGAAAATTGATCCCCGAATCTCTTGAAAGATGAAGAGACACACAATCATCTGGGCTAAAGGTAATGTACAATGAATTTGAACCATTACACATCCCCAATTTACAATATTATATAAACTATAATGACTGATGAAATCAATCAGCATGATATATATAAGGGTAAGTTATTCCCCAAAATGCTACAACTGTTACATTACAACTTATTTCCCAAAACATTATGACAACAACAAATGCAATTACTCCTGATTACAATCAGCATATACCTACACTTCTTGGATGAATAATATACAATAGTGGTGTACTGTGCAGCTTCACTTGAGACTGCAAATTATATGCACATGGTTTTTCTGCTATTTCATTTTTTTCGTTCGGGGAGGCTCTAAGAGATTTTTCATACACATGCTGGGGCATCAAAGTTTGGAAATACTATGAATGCGATCGATAAAGGAGATACATATATAGGAGTTTTCACATCAACGTAGACGGGATCCAATGCCGGTATGTTTCCATCCTCAGTAAGCTTTATTGGAAGTCCATTGAGAAGCATGGTCTGGCTTTGGATGTCAGCATCTTTTGGAGTTAAATGGTACTCCTCTCTAGACAAACCTTCATCTGATGCTCTGCTTCCAACCCATCGAACTGACCTCTTAAGACTGTGCAGTAATGAATCTTCTTTCATATGTCTCTCCCGTGCAACTAAATACATGTCTTTCCTATTTTGAACATCAATCGTGTAAGATGTCTGATTGCTTAAATTGATCAGTAGTAAAGTCATGCCCCCCTGCAACAACATCACAACAATGATGAAAAAATTTTGCGTATATGTGAGATTTTTTTAAAAGACTCGATAAGAGTATATTTTATGAGAAGCAAGAGGAAGAGCATTACTCTTCCTTTCGAACAATGAGCATAAGTGCGTAGAAATGAAGAAGCACTGCTACCAACATGTAGAACACCTTTTCCCATAAGTCGATGCCACAGAAGCGCACTGTTTAGTATGCATATATCCAACAAAAGAATTCTAGATTAGAAAAGTCCTAAATGACATAAACTACATTCAGAAGTTTCCTCTTCCCCCATCAACAAGAAATTTTATACTCTCTTGCCTGTAATAATCAGGGTAAGGGACAAATGTGGTTTTGTTGAGGAGACCATAGTTCCCACCAATCAAAGTCTGCCTGCAATATACTTTAGTGTCGTACTTGGACGACATTCCAAGCTGATCCAAGTACCTACGGCAAAATGTGATATCATAAGAATCGAGCTATTACTGATCACGAAGAAATATAAGCTTAAAAAGTAAACTAATATTATCGTTCCCTATGACAAACTGACACAAACTGAATCGGACATATAATAAAAGCAACTAATATTACCAAAAGCTGTTCACAAATGTGTTAGACACATGACGACCACCACTGTTATAGGCCCCACCAGATTCTCCAACCCATGCAGAAGTCCAAGGACCACTCTGTTCGATGGTTTGTTTAAGATTGCTAAATGTTTCTGATACTTTGCTTAGGTGGCGGGGGTCCAGTATCTTTTTCACAAGATTGGGGTCAACACCTGAAACAGAGGACTAATAAATAGCAGCATATATGTGCGATGTTGGTATCATAACATATCTTGGATCTGTCAGATGGAAAACAAGATTGGGAGTCTTAGATGTTCGAATGTCATCTATACACGAAAACTATAGTTTCCAAATTTAACATCTACGCTTTAACCATAGGAAAGAAATACAAAATTTACTTTTATGTTTGCCATTCAAATACTGACTTCATATTCCATTCTATCAGCTAGCAAAAGAGTTTTGCAGTGCACCATCACATGATCAAACACCATTTGCAAAGGTCAAAGACACACTACCTTCTCATGTCTCACTACATTAGTGCCCAACAGAGGCGATCAGTTATCATATAATCTCATACTGCTGGAAATTTTTTTCTTCAGTGAAGGAGAAACAATCTAATAATTTACAGACATTTGGTTTTGAAATCCATATAGATTTTAAAGTTTCAGGATGTAATTTGAAATACAAACCAAATTACTTAAACAGCAAAAACAGTTTTTCCTTGTTTTCATTTCTTAAATTTGGATTTTAAGATTGCATAAAAAAAAATTCAGAATTTTATAAGAGATGGCAAAGTGCAAGCAGAATATGATGCTTCAAAGAGCTGATAGTCAATAACAATCCTGTCAGGTTCATTCAAGAAAAGATCATTGGCGTACAAACTTGATTGTAAATTTTGGGTCCTTATTAATGCTCATGGCAGATGACATGCAACAGTCTTGTTTTTCAGTTTCTTTGTTTCAAAATGATAACCTCCGCATATGGCACAAGTAATAGAATCGTTTTGCACCACAAAATCTACTATTCAACCATATGTTAGAGCAATTGACACATAATACTCCTACAAACAGCACAAAACAAACTTTCTGTACCCTTGTTTGCACTGTGTGTGTATATCAGCTTATAATAGAATAGACAAAAAAGATCATGGACTACAACTAGCTCACCTGGACCCAAATTGTATATATGATGAGTCAGAGCAGCGACTACACCTGGACCTGAGACCTTAAGAAACTGAGTATACCACTTCTGGTCAAAGAATCCTCCAGGCGCCACAAGTGCTGGTTTTGAGGCTGAGTTTTCATACAACTTATCGATAATTTTCTTAAAGTTGATCAAGTCTTTCCCATATAGTTCAGCATCAACTCTTGCACCAACACCACTTCCACACAACTCATTACCTAGAACCACAAAGCAGGAATTGAGGTAAGGCATGGTAAGATATAGAGAAAAAAAGGGAGAAGGAATAACCAAAATGCTTTGTCTAAACTCTTAAGTTACATACCAAATTCCCATGAATCTATATGTTGTTCCTTTAAAATAGTATACTTTATGAACTCTTGAGCATTACTAAAATCCCAAGCTCCCCCCCAAACACTCTTTTTGATTTGGTGCCTCCCATAGAGGGCATTTAAGCCGAATGTTATTACAGCCCTGCAAATGTAAGATCATAGCGATAAGCATGAAAGAAGTACAGGGAGTACAAACCTGAAAACTCACTATAATGTTTAAGCATAATATTTGAATATCATGAAAACAGCGCAACTGAAAAATTATAGAAAGCTTTGGGGGAAAACTTTACAATGGAACCAAATGACAAAAATGATAAGAAAAATGAAGGAAGCAGAACATTCAGTGTCGTACCAGCACCACTTAATTGCTTAATAGAAGGCTTTCTTCTCTAAAATCTACACCACGAAAATAAGAAGAGACCCAAAAAGGGTTTTGCATTTCATAGGGGTTAAAACAGAGGCAAATTCGGAAATGAATATACGAATCAAGTTTCACACTTGAGAGAGAAAGCTTTCAAATACAACCAAATATATTTGGATCAGGATCTGATTAAGGCTAACAAAATAAATTTGAAGTTTTAAGTTAGAGAAACCCAAATCTACCACCAACAGGACACATCTTTTTCACAAGTTATGTTAAAATTAAAAGTTAAATAGCCTTATTTAATCCTCACTTAGGCATTACTACAATTAGTTAATTATTCCAAACACCACAGCATTTGAACGTAAAGGACTTGTTAACAGCCCTTACAGATCGACAAGGCTAGTATATGAAAAAAGTTATATGACTTACCCGGTTGTATTAAATAGACGGTACAGCTCATCCCACCTACTCATATGTAAACATCCCTTTGAAAACCCAAACAACCCATCTTTCATGCGTCTGAATGGATGGCACGGATACTTTAAACTTCCAACATCATACAACACTTGGTCTTGCAATGAACCTCCAATTCTTATCCTCAACGGCTTGAAGGCTATCATACCACCAATCTCGAATAAGAATATTTCACAAAAATGCTAACCATAACAAAGATAATTACTCATAGAAATTAAATTTTACTAGACTATTGCAAGGGATGCAATTTCGAAATGGTGAAAATATACCTTGGATGGCTTTGACAAGTAAAGGGTGAGACAAGTCCTGAAAATAACAAGCAACTTTAAGCTAACATAACTAAAATCTTAAGAAAATGTGGTGATAATATCCTAGAAAGGAGAAAAAATTTTAGAAGCCCACCAAATTCATTGCAGATGAATTCCCCCATGGACACTGATTGTAGTTACACTTATCATGAGGCCACCAATCAACTGTAGCACAGACAAACTTATCATCATTTGTAGCAATTGTTGAAGTCCCATCCACTGTGATTGTAGCTGGTCTAACTTCTTGAGCCAAAACAGCAGGCAGCAAAACCAGAAACAAAAAGAAGAGGAAGATTCCCATTGGTGACTCCATTGTATCAGACTCGCCAAAACAAGTTATTCAAATAAACTGCAACCAGAAGACACATATTAATCGGACTCAGATAATCTAATGATATGTGCAACTATTACACGTTCCAATAATAAGACAAACAAATTCTAAACATCTTTGAACTGAACTGAAAAAGAACACAGTTTGCAACAGCCGTTTATCCCCAAACTTCACAATTTACTTTCTATATTTTCCATTTATTTAGGAACACGAAAATGTGAAAAACCAACATCCACTTGAAATATCTAACAGCACGTCAGCACTCAGCATCTTATTATGTTTGATAAAGATAGAGCGCATACATAGGTCATTAAAAAGATTAATAACTCTCCCGAAAATTTTATATATTTGAGAGCCAAAGAAGAACAGAGCAGACGTTTAGAAAGTAAAAGCGGAGAAACAGAATAAAATTCTCAAAACTTGAAAAGCAATTCAAAAGAAGAAAATGTAATATGTCCAAGTTTGGTCCAATAATTAGAAGCGCAAGGAACACCACCAACAAACAAGTTTACGCTAATTTAAGAGAAACACTACCCCAGATAATGAAACATAACAACACACACCGGATAGATAGTGGAGAATCAGAAGAGAATTGGGTTCAGCCAACCCCTAGTTGTTTCTACTGTGATTTCTCCACTATACACAAGTTTACAATCATAGAAAACAAGTGCAAGATTCAAAAGGGTTATAAGGTGAAAATATACACAAGGGACACACGCAGCTACAATTGAATTGATACACAAGCAGCAGCTGAAAACCATAGAATGCAGTGGCTAACTCTTCTTGATAGTTCTCATGTCTGTCAGAATACTCCTGATGCTTTTAACACTCATTTAAAGCAACAAATACACACACACAATTCAGGAAAAAATCAACAACAAATAGATCATCTACAAACAACTCAAAGTTCAAAGCTTTCACTTCACCACTTTTACACTCAATTCTAAAACTAGCTTTCTCATAAAATAATTACATCTAACTCAATGATAGCCAAATCCATACAGAATCCAGTAAAAATAAAGCCAACCCAGATGAGAACAGACCTCAAAATATACCAGCAACAACCTGTAGAGTAAAATCACAACCCGCTTGAAGCTTCACCAGATAAAGCAAGTGGTGACTGTATCCCAAGTGAAGATTTTTCTTTTCTTATCTTGATATTCAAGAAGACAGTCCTATAGCTATCTGAGGAAAAGACAGCCAAGCTGGTGGTTGAGATGGGTACTGCTCTAAAAAGCGTATAAGATTTGTCTGGTTTTGGCTTTTATATTAAACTTATAATAATCTAATCACAACCGACACCATTTTATGTGAAGCGTTAGTTTAGTAGAGAAAGATTTACAGGTATAAAATTAAAAAACCAAATATGTCTCTTGCTGAGATCCCAAGTTGTTTGGCTTCGGCTTTAACTGCAAGTTATGCTCCCTTTTCTCTTTCATTCACACAACAAAAATTTGCTTGTTGCCTCAATCTCAACTCTCAACAACAGTCTTGTCTTTTTTTCATTTTTTTAAGTATGATTACAGTGTAATTAAAAATTTACTATCACTACTAGTCAAATATTTGTGGTATTTCTTTACACAAAAAAAAAAAATCTATTTCATAATATTGATCAAAATCTATTTTTATAATAAAGGAACAAAACTAAAAACCATGTACAGTGAGACTCTCAATTGTAGATTTTACCATTGGATGTCAAAGTGTATTATAATTTTATTTATTTATTAGTTATTTTTTTCTTAAAAAAATCTAATAGCCAAATAAACAAGTCATAAGCTGATATAAGTAATTACATATAAAATTTTTAAATAATTTTTGTATTCAATAATTTTATTTTGTTAAAAAACAATTTAATACAATTTTATTAAATTCATATCTTATCAAATCTTCCGATGAACAAAATACATGATAATATCATTTTTTTCATTTAATTAAATCTCATTCAATTCAACCTATTTTAATCCAATATAACTAATGAAATGAAATCTTGGTATAAGATATGATAATTTATTAAAAGTAAAAAATAAAAATAAGAATCACGCGAGTATAATTATTGATGTTTTAATTGTAATTAAAAGTGTGATGTGGCCAAGTCATGTGATTATAATATTTCTTGGCTTTCTTGGTTTAGTCATGGGATGGCGACGTGTCTCTCCAGTAATATCAAACTCTCATTTTATATCAAAGGGTTCTTTTAATAATAATAAACTTCACTAATATTCGTTTACGTACAAACTTCAATGTATAGTAACAGGTCTTTGAATAATAAATAATAATCCTAGTTTATTTTTTCTTCAAATATCCGCTCATATAATGCTTGTTAAATGAAATGAACTTTCATAACCCAAACTTCAATTACTTATCAATATATTATAATATCAAATCTCAAATACTATAATTAAATCATTTTTCTATCGATTTAAATTTGTGGGTGTGGTAATAACTAATATAGTATCAGAGTTTGTAGGTCCCTAATTCAAACGCTCGCTTCTTCATTTATCTGTCTCTGGTTCAAACTTTCTATTCTTTATCTAAAATTCTTCTCATGCACATATTATACGATAAAAAGATTCTTCTTATTGCACATATTATACAATAGAAAACTAAATATCATAATAGGATGTGTTTAGTATGTGTCCATCATCATATTCTTATTGTTGCATATGCAATAGAAGGTTAAATACTATAATTAGATTACTTCTTATTAGCTTAAGTTTTTAGATTTAGTGTAACTAATAATACTAATATAATTTATGTAGGAAAGATATAGGATCCATGCACTGCCGGTTTATAGTGAACTATAATAATAGAGGATTAACTTGAGTGGATTTTACAACGATTAATTGAATTTTGGATCCCAAACTTTTTGTAATATCAAACCAAATAAATAACATGAGAAAATAATGTTGTTTTGCAAAATTTTTTAAACTAAATAAATAATAAATATTACCCTTTGCTTTATTTTTTTAGATAGTGTAGTGGGTGGTTTTCTATGGTTGGTTGACGTGAAGGCTTGACTTTACAATAAGTTTTTTAGAACCTAATAACTTGTAAAAAGTTGAACGACAAAAACAAATTATCTTGACACCGAGGTGATGCCGGCCAAAGGCATTTAACACTCAAGTTATATTAATAAACAAAAAAGATAAAAGAAGGTAAGAGAGAGGGTACGGCTGACAATTGTAATTGTGGTGTACGACAGGTGATGAAAATGTAATCATTGAGATAATAAGAGCATGACAAGAGTTGGATGAGAGTTGATTATCGTGCGAAGGTGTAAACAATGTAGACAGTGGTGCATGTAAATATTTGGGGAGAATTCGGCAGAGTAATGATATGATGAAAGAGCGGTTCCTTACCTCTCCGGTTGCTCCCCTTTTATAGGTGGGGAGAGAGCCATTGTAAAGGTGCTACGACAACTAAAATCAAGGAATCTATTCCCTTGATCCCCACGTCTACGTTTATTAACGAACCCCCTATTAATTTGGTCAATCCTCATTAAGATGGTATGAGCTATCTAAGAGTTACTGTTGGTCATGAGCTCTTAGGATTCTGGGCTTTAATTAGGCTAGATTAGATATTGGCTCAACACTTGGCTTGCTATATTGGGTCTTACCAACAACCCATCAATTGGGCTTGTAAGTGGGCAAATTTTTGTGCTATTACATATAGCACTTGTGAATCATGATAGACAACTCGAACCTTTTATTTATTGGTAACTAAAATTTAAAATAAAGATTATTAGTGATTGTAGAAATTCTTCATAACATTAAAACTTAATTTTAAGTAACCTTTATACATAGTGTTTATGGCTTACAAGCATCCACCGACGAAGTTTTTGGTTGTTATTTTATAAATTGTTTGGTATTTTTTTTAAAAAAAATTATAAATACATTTGCAACTGTTAGGCTCTCTAAATACTGTCTCTAAGAAGTCGTCTAAACCGCCACAACTACTATACTACTTTCCTACGTGAGCAACGAGAGAGGGACTCTACACTAATTGTGCGTTTACTTTACTTGGAGGAATCAGAATGATCTGGAATCGGAATGATTTAAAATCGGAATATAGTATTGGAATCAGAATAAGTTGTTTACTTCGACTGCAGGAATCAGAATCGAAATTAACAGTATTCCCATTGAACTGTTTACTTACTTTGAAATCGGAATGAATTAATTATAAGTTACAAAAATGCCCTTAATTAAAATTATAGATCAATTACAATATACAAAATTGTGTTTAAGATATGAATGTCATCTTTTTATCATGTAACTTGTCATAATAGGCTAAAAAAAAAAAATTCTTAACAATTTAACAATATCATTGTAAGCATTTTATGTATCTATTTTTTTTTTTAAAGAATAATATATTATATATCTATATTGTATATCAAGTTTTTTTTTTTTTTTTTAATATAAAATGTTACCTAAACTTTCTTAACAGTATTATTATAATATTCTTTAATCCATTACAAAATTTGAGTATTAACTACAAATTATTATAATGAAATATAACACTTTGTACCAGTATATTTTTTATGAAAACTTATAGCATATGTAAATATTTATATTTATAAATATAAAAACAACCAACCACCAGTTCATAAAATATAATAACAACCGACTATAAATATAAATATAAAATCCCCACATAATATCTATAATAAGTTTATAACTTGTCAAAATAGGTTTTCTTTATTTTTTAAATAAGGGTATAAAAGACTTTCTATCACAGATTAGGGAATGAGAATGAGATTCCCAAGTGAGTTGGGGGGAATGAGATTCTTATTCCACAACCCCATGTGTGACCCATAATTTCATTCCCATTACGGAATGAATTTTAAGCAAGTAAACAATATCAATCAATCACATTCCCCATTTCCATTCCCCAATCCGTGAAGTAAACGCACCATAAGTAGGTAAACTTGGATTTCAATTGCAGAGACCAATATATAAATAGCCCCCTTATAGGAGGGCCTTAAACAAATTGTTCATCTTAAGGCAGACTAGTACTCAAACTCGTGCTCTTTGAAGAAAGACAATGTAAGTGTGTTGTGTCACCATGACACAGCAACTTTAAATGTTTGGTAAATTTTGGTAATCTTTTCCATAGAATAAGTGTTTGGAGTATTAATTTTTATTTCTTTTACTTGAAGAATGGAGGTTTGAATTTAAAACCTTAATTTCATTGAGAGATATGATTACAATGGATTATAAATACAATTAATTACGTTTATAATTATGCATGTTAATTTAATTTTTAAAAGCGTATTTATTCAATTTTTGATAACCTTACCACCATTCATCGTAACTTGATGGCAAAGATCGCTCATTCAATTTGGCAATCTGTCGACTCCTAAATTCAAGTCACTATATCATAGATGATATTTCAATTAAAAAGTTATTTTAATATTTCTCCGAAGATAACACTCTATAGAATTATAATTCTCCATACATTTATATTTGATACTTTATTTTTATAAAAAATTAGTCATTAAATATTTGAGAAATTCTTTATAGTTAATATATGGGATAAATTTTGCTATGGTTTGAGAGAGTTTGAAAATAAAAGTTATGGTTGAAATTGAAGTAATGGGTGTATAAGTAACACAACCCATGTGACGCTACCAAAAAGATGAAATCTCACCAACTTTGAAACAACTTTTCTCACTATTAGTTAAATGCCTGACAGAACTCATATTGTTTGGTCATGCCTGCTTTATAGCTACTTTTTCCATAGGTAGGTTGGAAATGTTTAGTAAATGAAGCTTCGATTCAATCAATCATATTGGATTGAACTATTTTCTGAAATCAGGGACGTGGTCTCCTGTATTAGGGTGGGTTAGAATAAAAATGGGAATTTAGTAAAAATACCCTAAAAACACATCAAAATTATGTAATTACCCTTTCAAACAATTAAATTACAAAATTACCCCTAATTTACTATAATGCCCTTTATACTAACCCTTTTCATTATCTCAATAAAAAAAATCACAAAATCACCGTAAATTACTCAAAATACCCCTAATAAATTAAAACAAACTCATTAATACAAAACATTAATTACTTACCTACCTAATTATTTCAATAAAATAAACAAAACACACTATCAAATAAATAACATTAACTCATTAAATCATTCCTCCATCACAATTTTTCTCCAACAACAATCACTTTTTTTTTGTTTTTTTAACTTTAGTTTTGAGTGGAAGATAATGTGAAGAAAAGTTGAAGAAATTTTGATATTAATAAAAGTTAGTATTTATGTTCGAATTTATAATTTATTTGATATGTTTGGAAAAAAAATGAAAAAAAAATGAAGTTACGACTTCGAGTCGACCCAATTTCGGGTTGTCCTCTGACTCGAAGAAAACTTTGGGTTACTTTCTGACCCGAAAAGATATTAATTTTTCTTTAAGTCAGACTCTGACCCGAATTAATTTTCTCTTCGGGTCAGAGGGTGACTTGAAATAGGGTCGACCAGATTTTCGGGTTGCCCTCTGACCCGAAGAGTTAATTTTGACCCGATAGATTAAAATTACTTCTTCGAGTCAAAGGGCGATCCGAATTCGGGTCACCTCTGACTCGAAGCCGTAACGTCATTTTTTTTTTCAAACATATCAAATAAATTATAAACTCAAACATAAATACTAACATTTATCAATACCCAAATTTCTTCAACTTTTCTTCACATTATCTTCCACTTAAAACTAAAGTTAAAAAAAAAAAAAAGATGATTGTTGTTGGAGAAAAATTGTGATAGAGGAATGATTTAATGGGTTAATATTATTTATTTGATGGAGTGTTTTGTTTATTTTATTATAATAATTAGGTAGATAAGTAATTAATGTTTTGTATTAATGAGTTGGTTTTAATTTATTAGGGGTATTTTGAGTAATTTAGGGTGATTTTGTGATTTTTTTGATTGAGAGAATGAAAAGGGCTAGTATAAAGGGTATTATAGTAAATTAGGGGTACTTTTATAATTTAATTACTTGAAAGGGTAATTATGTAATTTTGATGTGTTTTTAGTGCATTTTTGCTAAATTCCCAATAAAAATTTAAAATGAACTTCAATAATATTAAAATATTTTATAAATTAAAAAAAAAAAAGATATATCTAGTCAAAGGAAATATAATAAATTTTACCTCTCAAAAATTCATATTATACATAAATATATTAACAAAAACAAAAGTAAAAAGAGTAAACAATATATGAAAGAAACATGAAATTAAGTAAAATAAAACATAAATCAAGTTTATTTAAAGATATCTAAATTATCAAATTTATTAAATACAAGTTACAACATAATAATACTATGACATCAACAATATTTTTTTAAATATAGATCATCTATATTTTGATATTTATAATTTATAATTATTACCACATTTTAAATTAAAAATACATTAGAAAAAAATCAAAAATATTAAATTTAAGTAATATATTATGCAACTAATATTATGATTAAAAAAAAGTAAAATATGAAAAATTTAAGTAAAATTTCACATTTAATATATTAAACAAAATTATTATATACGTAACATTTGCATAGAAATATAAATATAAAAAATATATATGCAATAGATTTAGAACAAATATTTATTTGTTTTGATATTAAAAGAACTAATAAATGATACATATATTTTAAAAAATATATAATTATATTATTACAATTTCATTTTTTCAGAGATGGGCTATGATAGGCTTGATTTGAGCCTATCCTAACTCACGCAGTGCTACATCCCTCTATGAAATCATGTTGTATTAAACTAAGTTATGAATTATATTGGATTTGATTAGATTAGGTATGTGTATGATTAGATTAGATGTATGTATACTCTTTGATTAATTTGGGAGAAACAAAAGAGTGAAGTTGATCAAATAAAGGATACACCTTACAAATGATCTATAATTCTTGTGATCATAAAATACACACATAATTAATTTGAAGTTACCTTAAAAAATTTAAAATTAATCTGTCTTAGAGCTTTTTCTTATACAAGATAGATAATAGAACATAGAACCATACCTAATAACTTCAATGGAAAATTTAGATTTTATCCTGAATGCTCCATAGATACATGAGATATTTAAAGTATTGAGCAATTATGAACATAAAAAGCTCAAAGTGAACCCAAACATTTTTTGGTGGTAAAGAATGTGCATTTAACCAATTAATACAAGATAAATTCACTTCGATATAAACATCATTCTTTTGCTTAATTTGATTATAAATTAGTGAAATTTAATCTTAAATATCTATGAAATTGGAAAGTAAAATTACCAAGAAAATGTAAACAATTTAAAGTAAAGGAGAAAAAAGATAATAATAGGCTTGATTAAAACATTTTAAATTTTCATGTCAAAAGAAAGTTAATACTCACATAATGATAATCTCATTTAAATTTTTGGTTATTATATCTTAGTATTTTTCTTATAATTTAAAATTTGAATAAAATTAAGACACAATTTTTTTAAAGTAAATCTCTAATTAAAATTTTAATATTCAACTATTTATTTACTCATGTTTAAGTAAAAAAATCCATACACTATTAAACCAAACCAAATAAAAACTATAAACCGTTTGGTTAGCTTTGATTTTCTAATTTAAAATGAATTGTATAGTTTTATTATTATAATCTAGGTTCTAGTCTAGTTTATGGTTCAAGTTCATGAACCCAACTTGAACCATAAACCAAATTTTTCTAGGACATATTTTATATTGCTACATACCCCACCTAAAAGCTCAATGCTTTCATCTAGACTATATTTATTTCATGGGATTTAAGGTGGGATTGGCAAAAAATTTTTTCAATCCCATTCAGTCATCTGTTTGGAGAGGTTGGGAAAGTATTCAAAACCCAATCCAGACTACTTTCCGTTCTCGCTCTTATAGGAATGGTCATTCTCACTCTAACTCGTGGATTTCGAACGAATTAGAATGACTCTATCTCTTGTTTTTTTTCTTCTCTTCTATCTATCTATCTTTGTTAAACCCATCTCCATCAACCATCGTTGAACCTAGCTACAATCTCCCTCACACAACAACAGGAAATTTTGTTGTCGTCATTGAGGCATCAACCGCCATTAACGAACCTAATAGTAACAGCAAGCATCGTCACGGTCTCCTTCCCTTCTCTTCCTCCATCTATCTCTATTTATGGTTTTTTTTTTTCTTGATAAATTTTGTAAAAATTTGTCAAGATTTGGATTATTTTGTGTTGAGAGTTGATGATGTTGTTATTGTTGATAATGTTGTTGTTATGGGAAATGGTAATGTCGCTGTTGTTTATGAAGTTAGATGATATTATGATCTGGCTGTTGATTCAACCTTTATATATTTTTTTTTTCAGTTTTTTAAAGATTTTTAAAAACATTAATTTTAAATATATAATAAAATATTTAAGTTAAGTTTATTCCAATCTAATTCTAATTTACATCTAATACAATATAATATAATTTTAATCAAATTCTAAGTTCTACCAAATATGAGACAATAATTTTTTAATTTAATCCAATCAAATCCTAATACCTTCCAATCTCATTATCATTTTCAATCAAAACCTCAAGTGCCAAACGTAGGCTTAAAGTAATAAACATGACATCAATTGTTTTTAATTAAACCTTATTTATTTAAAATGAGTCAAACATTTAATATAAATTTTAAGTTGCATATCATATCTATAAAAGCTCAAACCAAACCTATATTTGTTAGAACAAATCAAACCATTCTTATTTGATTTGGTTTGGTCTGGACAAAAAAAAAGGGCTTAAAATTACCTATTTTTTCGAGACCACAATATTTTGTTTGGTCAGGTCTAGTTTCGATCTAGTCGAAACTCAATTAAATCAAATAATATCTAGCCCAGTTAACTCATTTAAAATTTGGGATAGTGACATGTGACATTATTTTAGAACTTAATTGAAAATATAATCCAAATATGAGATGGCATGACTCCATCTAAACCCGTGAATTACAAGAACAAATTATTGTACACTGAAATTTAAATTTAAATAGCTTCACTTTCTAAAATTATCCATAATATAAAAAAAAAAATAGAATTATAATAATCAATATAAATGTTTTACAAGTTTTATATGAGTTTTCTTTAGTTCTCTTCATATAATAGGAATAGATATCAAGTCGAATAAATAATAATTTTTTTTTAATAGATAATGATTGATTTTGGTAGATCCAGATAGATATCAAGTGCAGCAAAGCAAAATTATCACTATTGTGTTAACACCATAATAGGAATTTATATAATGATTGATTATGTTGGAAATTAAGCCAAGTAAATAAATTAGGTTTCTATTTTAAATTTTATTTTGATTAAACTTAAAATAACAATATTGAAACGATAAAACTACACCTATCTCCGTTAATTTTGATTAACGGTTGACTAATTTGATATCTTTTGGAAACTTTACGAAAGATTTGATGCCTTTCAAAAATACAGTTAAAAATCTAATAATTTTTCAAAATTTAGGGATGAAAACGTTGCTCATCCTAAAAAAATATGCATGTAGGGATACAAATGTCAATAAAAAAAATAGAAGGACAAATGAGTAAAATTGGACTTTGCTTACCAACCTGCCTTCTTCTTTCAACTCTATATGCTTCACTTCCCACTTCCCTCCCAAATTTGTCAAAAAATAAATAAAAATAAATAAATAAATACTTTAAAAAATATAATTAAATAATTAAAAACTCAAAAATAAATTTTTTTAAAACCCCCAAATCCCAGTTCTTTCTATTCCCTGCCATTGAACTTTAGCTCTGATTATTATTATTATTATTTAAATACCAAATTCGCAATTTTTTTTCCTCCTAAAACATTTACACCTTTTGTTTTTTTTTATAAAGAAAAAAAGAAAAAAGCTTTTAGATTTTGATGATTCATCTAGTACCCAGTTCGATTTTGATGATGATGGTCGTGTATGATTAGTAAAGTTTGCATTTTGATGTATAAATCATGGGAATTTTAGTGCCCACATTGTTGTGAATTTAGGGTTTTTTGATGGTGTAAATACGTTTTCAGTTTTGTTCAAGATGGAGAACAACAGCGGAGGAGAAGCAGTAGATGATCACGGCTCAGGATGGCTTCAAGTGAAAAAGGTGTCAATTTTATTTGATATACATCAAACACATTTGTTTGTTTTTACTTTGCTTATTTGTGGAGATTCATGATGTTTATATTGTTTGGTAATAATAATAATAATAATAATAAAAATTAAAGTGTAAGTCAGATTCTCTGCAATTTTCCAGGAAAGAGCCAAATTCTGACTTGCAAATTAAATGGAGATTTAGTGTAGATATTGAGTGCTGATTTTCGAATATATGTTGTTAATGACTCTTCATGTGTTGTTGTGTGTTTATTTGGTATAAAGTAGGATTGCCCTTGACTAAATGGGGAAATGTGATTGTTTTTGAACTCTTAAAATGTGATCGTAAATGTAGTTGAGTTGTGGTTTACTTAGTTGTATTTCTTGAGAGGAGAAACTAGTTCTGCAGGAAGAAATTTCTAGTGTAAGACAATATTGAAAAGAAATGCATTTCCAAATGGTCTCTGTACATCTGGAACTGGAATGGCCATTTGAGTATGATGTCCTTAATTAAATATTGATTCTAAGAATTTGTTTATGGGAAGTTCTAGTCATAACCAATTTGGTTGAGGTCTTCTGCTGTGGGTGTTGATGGCATACTGGACTTTGGTTCTTAATTTGTATCTCGTTTAGTCCTTCAGGCAGGTGCTTTGTGTCCTCAAATTAGTGAGTTTTGTAAGAATATTTGCTTTTAGATCGCATAGTCTCTCATCGATTACATTATTGATTTTTGTCTCCCTTCCAATTGAGAAGTACATTTTTGTTCTATTTTGTTCCTTCTTTAGCATAGATTGTCATGCATTAGCATATTCTTTGAGTTAATATTATTATTAAACCATTATGCTTTCATATGACAACACTTAATGACAGCTTAATAGCTTTGAATTTTTGTTAATAACTTCATATTTTTAAGTGTTGATGGTTTGCTTAGGTGCTTCTGTATTTTTGTTTGTCCAGAAACATAGAAGCAGCTCAAAATTTTCCCTACAAAGTTGGGTTGGAGGCCTTTCAGGAAAAAATACTTCTAATTTTCAGCAGCCATTGGCAAATGACAAAACTAGAAATTTGTATGGCAAGCGAAAATCCCAAGTTACAAAGGCAGGGGGAAGTTTTGGTGTACATGGCCAGGGTGGTTTTGAAAATTCTGCTCCCATATCAAATGAAAATAAAAAGGCTGTAAATTACCTTGATAACTGTGCAGTTAAAGATAGTGAATGTTCTAATAATGGTTCATTATTTGTTGCAAATTCCAATGATGAAAATGGAGATACTCAGAAAATGCCACAGATCGAGAAGCATAATGTGGTTCAGAAAATCAAGTGGGGTGATCTTGAGGATGAATCTTTGGTGCTGCAGCATCAAAACAGTGTTGGAGCAGAAATGAAGTTTGGTGATATTGGACCTGATAATTTGGTGGCTTCTAGGAAGCATGAAACTGATCATTGTTTTATTTCATGTGTTTTACCTAGTGCTAACCTCCAAGAAAACAAATCAGAAGCAACACCAATAAATGTAGTTAGCCATGACCATAAGATGAATATTTTGACTTGTGAGGATCAAATAGTAGAGGAAACATGTAAAGAAGCAAAGAAAATTCCTTCAGAAGCTGTAGGAGCACAGATTGCAAATGAGGAAGTTGTGGATCAGAATTTAAATGCTTCTAATTGCAGGGAAATAAATAGTGAAAACAACAAAGTGAGTAATCATGATAATATAAGTTTCAGCTTGCCATCAGACAAAGAGGCAAAGATAGTGCTGAACCATAATGCTCCCATTATAAAATCTGATGCGGGTGAGCCAAAAATCACTCAAATAGTAATTGGAGATGAGACTACAAGTGCCAGGGTAACAACCCAAGAAGCAGAGGCACAAGATCCTGAAAAAAGCGGGCCTGAAGTTTGTGGAAAATCTTTTCCAACAGCTTCTTCTGATGAGTGTTGTGGTCCCTTGAGTAATACTGCATGTGAAGATCTGTCAAAGGCCCAGAATATGAGTGCCCTTGGTGATGATGATTCAACTGAAAGCAAAGAAAGGTTTAGGCAACGACTTTGGTGTTTTCTCTTTGAGAATCTTAATAGGGCAGTCGATGAACTTTACCTTCTTTGCGAACTAGAATGTGATTTAGAGCAGATGAAAGAAGCTATTGTTGTTCTTGAAGAGGCTGCATCTGATTTTAAAGAACTGACTTCCAGAGTGGAGGAGTTTGAGGATGTGAAAAGGTCCTCTTCTCAATCATTTGATGGAGCGCCAATCACTTTGAAGACCGACCATCGTAGGCCACATGCTCTCTCGTGGGAGGTAAATATTCATTCCTTTTATCAATACAAAAATTTGTCTTTATATGCTAAGGGTGCTTTCAAAAATTTCATATCATCATGGACAACACTCAGCACATGAATGTGTCATATGTTGTCATTCAGAAACATTAATTGGCCTCGAAGGATGTTGGTTGTTTGCAATACAGGCTGTGACTCAATTGAGGTATGCTTGGCGTGGTTCATCCTGCTACCACATTGAAAAGATATAGTCTCTACTGTATTTTGATTTCTGGGATGAGAATAATATATTATCTCTTTTTATGCAGCCATTTTCTTGTTTTGGTTGTGATTTGTGATGAATTGATTTCTTTATGTAACTTATATATAGTTGTGGACTGAATTTAACTGTACATATTAGAGTGCTTAGAGTGCTTAAATACCATTGTTTAGGCCCTCATATACAAGTTCAATCTTTTGGGCCTATTGGTTACTTAACATTGTATTGGAGCCAGTTTTACAAGAAATTTCGGGGTTGAGTTGCCAGCTCCCCCCACTCCCCCCACATGATTGACTTCATCTGTCTTCTTTGTGTGTGTTTTGAATGTGTATGTACATGGGCTTTATTTGGAAAACCTGTTGGTCTTGCATGCAAGTAGTGCCTTAATATTGTTGATTGGGTTTAGTGATTACTTTAAGGATGTTTCCCTGCCCCTCCCTAAATTTGTTTCATATTCCGTTGCTCTGTAATATGAAAGAGGAAATTTATGTGTCTTATGTAGGTTCGAAGAATGACAAATTCACCTCACAAAGCAGAGATACTGTCCTCATCTCTGGAGGCTTTTAAGAAAATTCAACAAGAAAGAGCTAGTTTGCGTGCTGCTAATGCTGCAAGTTCCTTGGGGCTCGAGTGTTCAGATTGCCATCATGTATCTGACAATAACTTGAAGAAGTCAGTTGTGGTATGTGATGAAACACCCAGTACTGAGGATTCAGTAATGAATTCAAGAAAATATTTGGAGCCTACTCTAGGTAAAGTCAATGGAGAGAAGCGGAGTTCGGAGGTAGGCAGGTCCAATAAAGTTAACTTAGTACAAAATGGTCGCAACCCTTCACAAAATCATGCCTCTTCTGATCTTAATTCATGTAGACTACCTCCTAAGGACACTTCTAGTGCTCCTGGTTCTGGTAAGAGCAGGAGAGAACACCTTGGATCTGAAACAGAGAAGCCGCTTCTAAAGAAAGATAAAATGTTGACAGAAAGTGTCATTGATAAAAGCCTCAAATCTACAGATCATCTCAAGAGACAAATTCCTTTAACTGAAAAAGATAAAGAAAAGAGAAATGTTACTACACGGAAATCTATGGATGCATGGAAGGAGAAGAGGAACTGGGAGGACATACTCTCCTCTCCTTTCCGTGTTTCATCTCGTATATCTCATTCGCCAGGCATGAGCAGAAAAAGTACTGAGCGTGCACGCATTTTGCGTGATAAACTAATGTCTCCTGAGAAGAAGAAGAAAACTGCTTTGGATTTGAAAAAAGAAGCAGAGGAAAAGCATGCAAGGGCTCTGAGAATCAGAAGCGAGTTGGAGATTGAGAGAGTTCAAAAGCTTCAACGAACTTCAGAAAAATTAAATCGTGTTAATGAATGGCAAGCTGTCCGGAATATGAAGTTACGTGAAGACATGTTTGCTCGTCACCAACGTAGTGAATTACGGCATGAAGCTTTTATAGCACAGGTTGTGAGAAGAGCTGGTGATGAAAGCAGTAAAGTTAATGAGGTTCGTTTCATTACTTCCTTAAATGAAGAAAACAAGAAACTTATCTTGCGCCAGAAACTTCATGATTCTGAGTTGAGGAGAGCTGAAAAACTACAGGTGCTAAGAACCAAACAGAAAGAGGATATTGCTAGAGAGGAAGCTGTTTTAGAAAGGAGGAAACTTATTGAAGCTGAAAAGTTACAGCGTCTTGCTGAGACACAGCGGAAAAAGGAAGAGGCTCAGGTTAGAAGGGAAGAGGAACGGAAAGCATCCAGTGCAGCACGTGAGGCAAGGGCCATTGAAAATCTTCGGAGGAAAGAGGAAAGAGCCAAAGCTCAGCAGGAGGAAGCTGAGCTTCTCGCTCAGAAATTAGCTGAGAAACTCAGTGAAAGTGAACAACGTCGCAAGTTTTACCTAGAGCAAATACGGGAGAGAGCGTCAATGGATTTCCGGGATCAATCTTCTCCTTTACTGCGCCGATCAACTAATAAGGAGGGTCAAGGCAGACCCACACCAGTCAACAACAGTGATGATTATCAGGCAAATGTCGTTGTAGGTCCAGGGACTTCTACTCTTGCAACTGGCAATATTGCATTGCAACATTCACTAAAGCGGAGGATTAAAAAAATTCGGCAAAGGCTTATGGCTCTGAAATTTGAATTTCCTGAGCCACCTGTTGGTTCTGAAAATGCTGGAATTGGATATAGAACGGCAGTGGCAACTGCAAGGGCAAAAATTGGGAGGTGGCTTCAAGAACTTCAGAAACTCCGGCAAGCAAGAAAAGAAGGAGCTTCAAGTATAGGTTTAATAACTGCTGAAATGATAAAGGTATTTGTTTTGGACCTCTATATGACATATATTTGTAATACTATTTTTACTGCATGGTTATACTTTGTTGTAAAAATTGGTGCAGTTTGATTTTGTTAGATTTTGCAGTCTACTACTAAAAATTGACTTCCCTGGAGGTATAATAGCCAGACCTGGGCTGTGGTTTCATAATTCATCAAAAGCTTCTTTCAATATTCTGCAATTTGCAAGAAGTTTCTCCTAAAATTTGTCAAAAACTTTCCTTGGATTCTTTTTAGTTAGTCAGAAACCTCTCCTGTGAGGTCAATGATGAAAAAAAACATTTAAGTTCACCTGTAATTTATCTACTCTGGGGAGGTCCCCGGAATTTTGCAATAATTTAAATTATTAAAAGTAGTCAATAATAATTAATGAAGCATGTTTTAGGAGTGCTGTAAGTTGCATTCCATTTACAGATTTACTCTTTTGGGGTTTTATGTTTTCAAAATAACTTTCATTCAGAGTCATAAGTCATCAATCTAACATTATTCCAACCATTCTTTAGCTAGTGAGAATCTTGGGCTAGCATCAATTGCTATTTATTGCTTCTATATAATTTCTTTATATATTTCTATATAGTTATTTATTTATATGTTTTAAGGAGGGGATGGTGGTGGATTAGTTGTTTGATAGGGTGTTGTGTTAAATTTCCGATTTGTTGCCTTGCCTCTGAGATTTCTTTGTGAATCAGTTTTTGGAGGGAAAGGACCCTGAGCTGCAGGCTTCTCGCCAAGCTGGTCTGCTTGATTTTATTGCTTCTGCTCTGCCTGCTTCTCATACATCAAAACCTGAAGCTTGCCAGGTTACAATACACCTTCTAAAGCTTTTGAGGGTAGTGCTGTCTGTACCTTCGAACAGGAGTTACTTTCTTGCACAAAATCTTTTACCCCCAATCATCCCCATGCTCTCAGCAGCACTTGAGAACTATATAAAAATTGCTGCATCATTAAATGCGCCTGGCAGCACCAACTTGTCATCAAGCAAAGTATCAGTTGAAAATTTTGAGTCAATATCTGAGGTACTGGATGGATTTTTGTGGACTGTCGCTGCAATTGTTGGTCACATAAGCTCTGATGAACGGCAGCTCCGGATGCGTGATGGATTGCTCGAGTTGTTGGTTGCTTACCAAGTTATTCACCGGTTGCGAGATCTTTTTGCACTCTATGATAGGCCTCAGGTCGAAGGGTCACCATTTCCTTCCTCTATTCTCTTAAGTATATCTCTGTTGGTGGTCTTAACATCGAGCCCTGGAATTATTAGTTCCATTGACTGGGAAAATTCTCCTCTAGTAACGGGGCCAGAAAATCGAAATCCAGAAGTTAAACTTGCAGTTTTTGATGAATCTGGATTTAGCCATGCAAATAACCACTGTGGAGACACTAAAATTTTATCATCTGTTGCCAAAGGTAGCACAATTATACCTCTAGCAGATGTACCAGAAGAGTGCCCGTTAGATAAGACTTGTAAATTAAGGGAAAATGAGTCACTGTCCATTGAACCAGATAATGAAAAGAAGCTGGATGATAGCTCAGTTCAGTTGAATGATGCTACCACAGAAAAGTTGGTTGTTCTGGATGAATCACCAAAACTTTTCTGTGAGAAAGATGAGAAACAATCGGTGGATATTGTTGAACCACAAAAAATTGAAAATATATCAAGCTTGAAACCGCCAGTGGCTTTTCTTCTTTCTGCCATATCTGAAACCGGACTAGTCAGTCTTCCATCTCTACTGACTTCTGTCTTACTGCAGGCAAACAATAGATTGTCTTCTGAACAGGTAGTTTTGCTTCCAGCTGCAAATTAATCTGCATGAGTTGACAATTCAATTCTCTAGCCTAATTTTAACCTCAGAATCTTGCTCATTTTCTTTACTCTTTTAATTTTAACTATGCTGCTAGTCATTCTTTTAATTTGGTGATCACTATGAAGATGAGTATCATTTAATTTTTTTTGTACAAATTTTTAACCCCGCTACAAAATATATTTGTATGAATTTATTTATTGGTTTGGTTATTTATTTCTCCTTTTTCATCTATTCTTCCATGTTCTTTTGCTTTGCCATTAAATTGGAGAGGGAAGCAACAGGATGACTTTCAGTGAGGCCTACTATGTCTATAGCAGTAGTACCATGACTTGTTACCTGTTTCTCATACATAATCGCTTGTGTAGTTTGTAGTAACTCTGCCTTGGTCGTGTTCAATCATAATCTTTTTGCATAAGTGGTTTTAAGCCTTAAAAATGAGGGTTGTGGTAGGTAGAAATGAATGTACCACATAGCAACTTCTTTACTTCTTCAGTTGGCATTAAGCATCGTTAGTCCTACTAGGTATATTATTGTCATAATGATAAAGCTGTATAAGTTATGGTTAGTGTCTTATCTTGGTGTGACAAGCCTTAAGCACTTATAATTTGCTTTTGGTAGGTCAAGAACAAATGGGACATGGCCAATCCTAACGGAAAATTTTGAGTTGAAGAGTCCTCATTCCCACTCGGTGGCTCTTAATTTTTGTGATTAATTTGATATTAGTGTTACTATTTAATGTTTCTTGATAAATTGATTGTGTCTGATAGTGTCTTTGATATCATTTAGTTGACTTTGTAATGAGGCTTCTTACTTCGACCCAATTTATGGAGATCTGTTATCCTTTGGCAGTTTTCATATATGCTTCCATCTAATTTTGAGGAGGTTGCTACTGGAGTGCTGAAAGTTTTGAACAATTTGGCTCTCATGGATATTCTATTCTTGCAGGGAATGCTTGTAAGTTAACTTGTCACATTAATTGTTTCATGGATATGATTTTCGAACTTTGCTTGATAATGGTTCCTTTAGCACATATGCCAATTTGCTATATGCATGTCCTGTGCACTATCTTTACCCCTTTTTATCCTTTGATTGCTCTCAGGCTAGGCCAGACTTAAAAATGGAGTTTTTCCACTTGATGAGTTTCCTTCTTTCTCATTGCACTAGCAAATGGAAAGTGGCTAGTGATCAGGTAAATTTATGCATGTCATTGTTTTCGATTGCATGGTTAACATCAAAAGTTTAGAAATGCACTTTGCTTAAAGCTTTAGGTTGAAAACTTTTCGATTGTAAAATCTTTTAGATCAGGACAGGCAGACAGATGATAGATTAATCTATTTTTATGGAGGATCAATTGGAAAAATGCTACACTAAGTCTAGAGACTTCCCTTAATAGAGGAAGTCATTGGTTTGAAGCTAAAATCTCATCACCTGAAGCAAAGGGTGATTTTTCTGTCTCACGCATAGAACAGAAAATAATAAATTAATACTGTACATAGAAGGTAAGAAACCTTTAGTTG
This sequence comes from Dimocarpus longan, assembly GCA_022984855.1. Lineage (NCBI taxonomy): Eukaryota > Viridiplantae > Streptophyta > Magnoliopsida > Sapindales > Sapindaceae > Dimocarpus > Dimocarpus longan. Next base: position 20,538,665 of record CM041024.1, read on the forward strand.
TGGGTGAAGAATGTTTCATCTTGTTAAATTCATGCATCAGTTTCACCAATTAGATTAAATTAAGAACTCTGGATTCTTAAGTATAACTGGGGTGGTGGCTTGGTAGGGTTAAACTAACTACATATCCTAATTTTAGTTGCATTATAGTGTGGCAATAGGTGTAAGTATTGTATGGGATTATTTAGAGCAGATTGTGGTAAATATTATTCTACTTTTCTGCAATATGTTTTAGGTTGGTTTGCTTCTGCTTGAATCTCTGTTGCTTCTTGGTTACTTTGCCCTGTTTCACTCTGGAAATCAAGCTGTCCTTCGATGGGGTAAAAGTCCTACAATACTTCACAAGGTCAGTAAATCTTTTACTAACAAAGATTTTTCTTATCATTGGATTTAATGTGTAGAAACTAATTGCTAATTGGTGATATGAAACAATGCAGATATGCGATTTGCCATTTGTATTCTTTAGTGATCCTGAGTTGATGCCAATCTTGGCTGGCACCCTAGTTGCTGCCTGTTATGGATGTGAGCAAAACAAGGGTGTTGTTCAACAGGAACTCAGTATGGACATGCTACTGTCCTTGTTAACATCCTGCAGAAATGTCTTGCCAGCAGTGCGGTCGAATCCAACCTTAGAAAATTTGACAATGGATGATTCTATTGAGGCTAATCAACAGGGTTCTGAACTTAAAAAATCTCAAGGAGATATTCCTCTAAGGTCAAGCCGTTCTAGAAGCACACGGATATCTCTAGGAAAGGGAGGTGCTTTAGGAAATACCGTGAGAGTTGGCAAGATGAGAAACCAAAGAGATGCAAAAGCAACCAAACTTAGTGAAGATACAAATCTGAAGAACAATCCACGAGGCACAGAAACTTCTTTGATGTTGCATTGTAGGTTCCCCAGCAGCTTTATTGATAAAGCAGAGCAGTTCTTTTCGGCAGACATTACTAATGTGGTTGATGAAGTATGAGTCTACCATGGTAGAACTTGTAATCTCATCTTGGGGTTCCTCCCCATTATATGCTTTACCAGTTTTGCAGTTCTTATGGCAGCATGCTGCTTTTAAGCAAAAGATCTCTTAACTCCACACTTCATTTGAGTATTTATACATGCTCTCGTGAGACATGTCCAGGTAATATGTAGTGACCGAGTCTACAGTCATCCTAGTATTTATATAATTGGCTGTTCGGCAGTTACTGTAGTATGAATTTGTCTGGGGTGGGTATGTTTCAAATTATAGAAGATCAGGTCACTATATATGTATCATACAAGTGTTGTATTCTTGTATAATTGTACCCTGTTTAAAATCACCTGGTGTTCGAAGGGCACCACTGGAACTACAAAAGGATTACAGTATACAAATGAAACCTTCTGCTAGTGTTGAAATGTATCTGTTTTTTTGGGTTAACTTTTAGTGCCTGTTTCACAGGCTAGCTTCCAATCTAATCTCTGAGCTATATGTTGCATATATACAAATTTGGTAGCATTTTCAAGGTAATGATCTTGAAAGATTAAGACATTTCATGGATTGCTAGTTATGACATGTATTCATAAGAGGGGCAGCATGCCAAGCAACTCCTCGACGTTGATGGCCAAGTACATTTTATTTATAACAAGGAATTACTGATTGTGTAATGCTGCAAATCCACAACATTACCTGAGTTCCCATCTTTCAATTGTCTATGCTATTTAAGGCAGATATTGCTTCCTCCATAAGGTTAGAGTAATCCAATCATTTGGCTTTAAAGTCAGGTAAAAGTAATTTAAGAAAGAGAGGAAGTAGCTTCAAAATAATAATGGTAATTTATTTCTTGTCAACTACTAATCAACAATTATTTGACTTCTATTGTACATTAAAATACCTAATTCACTTAATGATTTTAGAGCCATCTTAAAAACCATTAAGGCAAATATCATCCGAAAAAGGCCAGCCGTCAAGACTGTACAAATCCATCTTTAACACAACAGCAGCAATTATAAATACAAAACTTCATCACAAAAAATTTACATTGATAATGCTGTAGAATATTGGTTGATCACTAATGTAAATGTATGCAAAAAGAGGTGGACGCATTGACTGGTGTATATAGTTCTTCACTAGACGTCTGAACATTCAGCTTCAGAGGGTGTCTTCAAATCTTCACGTTCAAAAGCTCTGCTTGTTCCTTCAGAATAGGAACTTCCAGGAACTTTGACAAAAAGCTCCTCCTCAGCAATGTCTTCTTGTCTTTCTAGATGGCCTTGGTCCTGAAATGAGCATTTTCCAAGCAGGCCAACATAAGAAAACTAAAAGCACATTATTATTTATAACAAATGCAAACAAGAGTTTTATCACATCAAGACTTCAACTCAAATTAGAGGCAAAAGTAGTTAAGCCTGGATATTTTTAAAATGTAACCTCTAGTCTTTCTCCAGATCGTAACTAAGTTTTGATGAGAGAAAGAGCAACCAAAATTTTGCGTGGTACTCAAAAGAGTCTCCTTGCTCTTTGATGAACTCAAGTTCTCACTTTCAACCCCAAAAATCCTTTTATATGAAATAAAACATGTCAAGCAGAAGGCTCTAGTGCTGAGCTTGAAATATAACTTATACCTATACCTGGCTATGATTAGATTGATTAATCAGGGCGATGCTAAGTTATTTATGTTACATTTCTGAATAATTTGACTGCTCCGTATCTAAAACTTCCAAGATGAAATGAATAACGGATTTTACAGCAACAAGATTGAATTTAATCCCAAATCCAACCTAGCACAAGGATTAGACATAACAAAAGAGGAAAAAGCCTAAAGAGTTAGGCCCATTGATAGATGAAACTTTCCAGTCAGAATTTCAACATGCACATAAGTAATACTTCATTCCTTGTATATAAAACAAGAGATACCGTATCAAGAACTTAACATTTGTACTTTCAGAAATATACCTCTACATGAGATCCAATCCTATTGACATTCTGATCATTTTTAAGGCCCCTCATAATAACTTTCAGTTGCTTCCTTGCTTTTGCCCTTATTGAGCGTCGTTCAGCACATTGTGCTACAGTTACTTCATAATGACAGGCCACACACAGAGTCCTCATGTTCTCTAGCCTGCATTCCCCTGAAGAAATTGTGAAATCACAATGTACTTTTAGATTAGACAAAACTAAATTTCACTGCTAATTATAAATTTTTTAAAACAAATATTTGGTGCATGCATTGCACTACTTGGTTGTACAGTACAGCAACCCCATATACTACAAGTGACTTTTTTTTTTTTGTGTGTGTGTGCATATATATATATAGATAGATGGATAGAGAGAGAGAGAGAGGGAACTATCATTTTTTTTGAGTACTAGCTTTTGCACTAGGGTTATAAAATTTAGTTATTTTATCTATAAATGCTCTATCTAATTTAGGATTTTATCTATTAAATTCTTCATATTTTATCACTATATAAGTTAATTTTTATATTTTATTTAATAAATTTGACATTAATTTAATGCAATCCAATGATACACCAAACAAAGAATTGCATAGTATTCAATCCAATCCAAACCAATATCATCTCATCTCATTTCGTCCTGTTCCATTCCATCCCATCCATTCTAATCCAATATGTTATACCATACCATGTTAGACGACAAGGACCTGGACTAACTGCCGGAAAGATAGAAGAATACAACAATGTATGGCATATGCATCACCATTACCAATAAGTTGTAAGTTCATAAATTATATGCCGTTCGACAAGTCATTTCTACTGAGATAACTAGTAAAAAATTAGAGATGATGACTTAATGTGAAAATGATGTTACACTTTCAATTATAGGTGCCTTTTTTTTTTTCTCATTATTAGAAGGCAAAAGAAAATTAACAGCCAGGGAATGCAAAGAAAGAGGCTGATCTCTGGGAAGGTGAGCAGGGCAGTACAAAAGCAGGCTGCCACAAATAAAACGCAGAGGACCTTCAGAAAACAGTCCTCAAAAGATCCAGATGCAAAAGAGAATCCCAATATGCATAGGCAACTTAGGTATAAAACCATGTATGCGTTGATAAATAAATACATAAGAAGGACCATCATACCTCCACCTCGATAGACAGGAACCATGTGGTCAGCATGCCATGCATTACCCTCAGTTGGCTCGTTTACGAGTTTCTCAAACCTGCAAAACATCAGACCTAATAATATTAGATTTCAGGACTTGAAAACAATTAGGCCAGTTAAGATGTAACAATATGAGGGCCACACAGTTGGAAAAGCCTTTCACTTTTAGTTACAAACTTATCTTCCCTAAAATGTTCTACGTAAGTCTGATCAATGTACCAAAATGCATTCCCAGCAGTTAGCTGATTAGTGATATGGCAAAACGCTCATAAGCATATGCATACGTATACAAAAGCAAACTTTATATAAGAACACAGTATGCCTGACAGAATTACTAAACAAGCATTGGCATTTAAATGATTTACAAGTTCTTCCGGCTAGCCACTTTTGGTGCTACTTCCTCAATATACTTTCTCCTCCTCTCCAGTGATAAAGGTTTTATGTGCTGCACAAGTTTATGGCAGTCTAATTGGCAATTTGTGCAGACACCATGTTCTAGTTGAAAAAGTTCCTGGAAGAGAAAAATGTTACATGATGTAACTATAATCGGTTTAATAATGAATTACAAAAATTTATTTAAGAAGCACATAATATCAGAATTAAAAATAGCATAATGTGTCATGCACCATGCATGAATGTTTTCAGATAACAAAATAAGAGACTAGAAGTTCAACAGTAAAATATATAATTCATGATTCATATCCTAACCTGACGGAGAAATCTGCCACTAGTTCTTATTCGATATTCTTCATAACACTCAAGCTTGCAAAACAGATCTTCAAAATATTCTGGTCTCTTGGCATTGTTTCCCCTGAAATGAAAGTGTGATTTATATCTGCCACAATAATTACAGCAAGAGACAATTAATTTAGACCTACTTGCATGGTGTTTGACACAGTTTGCAGAGCGGTTCATCAGTTAGAGTCCAGGCCTGAGTGTATTCCTTCTCTTTCTTTTTGGAGCCACTACAAATAAGAACCTTTTTCCACTCAGCATTTGATGGCAAAGGATGGCTAATCTCAAATGAAGGTGTAGTACGTCGATTGCTTCCACCCTTTAGCAGTCCCTGTTATGGAGTTGCAAAATTATTACACACCAAGTTACTAATACTAAATTATGGTAAAACTACTGGTAAGAGATAATGAATTTGATGATGCATGTGTAGTAATGCTCAATATAGCAAAAGAAAACTACAAGCTTCTATAGACATACCTTGCTGCTGTGGTTAATGGTTTCCTTCAAATAGCACAACTCAACAGATAAAGGAAGTTGCAATGGCTTCCCAAGTAATTTCCTTCGTTCAATGGGCCTTAGTTCATTCCATTCACTAATGAATGCCATAACAGCATGCCTATAAGCTGGGTTGTACTTCAAAGATTCTGAAGTTCCTTCCTTGTTGTCAAAGGCAGCACATGAATGTTGTAATTCAAGTTCGTCTGGTCGAAAATTCTCATAAAGTGGCCTTGGTCGTATATCTATCCCAGGAATGCATGAATACAAGTGGATTCTTCCGGTATATTGGCTCACCTTAACAGAAAAGAAAAGCCAATTAACTAGAAATCTTTCAGTTTTTCTCTTATAGACAGTTTATCACTAAAACTAAAAACTTACCAAGTTCACATATATGGAAGGTATCCAATACCAATATACAATGAATTTATCCAATTAAATTACTAGATGTGTTCTCCCACAGACAATGAAACATCACATTTTTTGAAGAAAATTACAGTGGTATGTATAAGTTCAGAAGGATATGATAACTGATGGCCAAACAACACTGTGAAAGAAATTCAACTTAATTGACCACATTGTCAGTGCACCCGTAGGTTCAAAATACCCATGATGTCCATTGTGCACTCAACAAACAAAGAGAAATTTTGAGAAGGCATGGCTAAATCCAGGAATCAAAAAGGAAACAGAAATGTTCTGCATGAAACACCATTTAAATCTGACTAGGGAAGCTACGTGTCTAAATATGTGTACCAGGGCACAAGGTCGTAATAAGGGCAAACAACTAAAAGCTTACATGTACATCCTGAAAATCATACAGGCGTATTTTCAAAGCCTTAGACATTAATAGAAACAAGTCAATGACTCAATGTACTGAATTAAACATTGATCCAGTTGAGTTTGATGAGTATGAAGTTCAAACACAAAGACTATTGAAGGCAATAATTGATACAGACTAAAATTTGAAACATTGGAGATTGAAGGCAGTAAATGAACCCTTTTATCTATTACTGCAGGGTTAATAGAACCAATGTTTGAAAATACGGTATGATACGGGCATACATACGCTGATACAGTCGTGTTGACACAAAAACACATTGGAACGCCCGTTTCTAAGACAGAAAATGACAAACTCTGTCTCCTGTGTACGAGATGGCCGTGTACAGCTGGCTCAATCGGATACAGCTGTATATGCAATTATACGGCCGGGTCAGGCCAAGTGAATAAAACCAAAAAAAAAAAAAAAAACAGGTATATAAAGAAAAAAAGCCCTAAAATAGATCTAAGCTATTCGGTTGGCTTGCCTCTCTCACGAATCGCCTCTCCTCTCTCCTCACCAACGATCTTCTCCTCATTTTCGACCATTTCGCTCACAACCAAACGATTTCCGACAACTATAACTCAGAAACCGGCGACTTCTCTGACGACAGCAGCTTCCTCTCTCTAGAACGGTGCTTTCTCTCTCTTAAACTCTTTTTTCTCTTCATTTCTTGTTCTTGTCAGTTGTAACTTTGTACACTACAGTAGCTTTGTTTTTATTTTTATACAGCAGTGCTTTCTCCTCATTTCATTTACACGGCAGTAGCTGCGTTTTTATTTTTATTTTTTTGTTAGACAGGCTATAGCTTTAATTGTTGTTTTTATTTTTATTTTTTTGTTAGACAGACAGTAGCTTTAATTGTTGTGAACTTGTGATTGTGATAGCTAATAAAAAAAAATCCGACGTGGAAATATGAGGTTGAGATGGAAGCTGATGGGGAAAAGTTTATCCGGTGTGTTTTTTGTGAAAAAGTAATAAGGAGAGGAGTGTATAGGATGAAAGAACACCTTGCAAGTATTCAAGGGAATGTTTTCGTGTGTCCAACTGCTCCACCGAAAGTTAAGGAGGACATCAAAAAATATATGGAGAATTTAGAGAAGACAAAAAGAATTAATCAATTAGTTAAGGAGGAAAGAATTGATAACTGTACGACTTTGAATAGTCGATCCAAGGAAGGGTCGAATAGTGGTAGTGGTAGTGTGACTTAGACTCAGACTCAGACTCGAAAGGGATTTAGGGAACCTATGGATAGATTTCTCAGGGGTGCGGAAGATGATGCTTTACAAATGGAGGAATTAAAGGGAACTAGAACGGTAGGATTTGCTAAGGAGTTACGTGACCGAACGTATGAAGAGATGGGCCGATTCTTCTTTAAAAATGGTCTCGCATTTAATGTTACTGATAATCCATCTTTTGTGAATATGATTCGGACAGTTGGGCGCTATGGGACAGGTCTAAGATCATCAAGTAGCTATGAGTTGAGGACTACCATATTGAAGGAGGCAGAAAACACCAAAGCTATGGTAGCTGAAGTGATGAAGACATGAAAGCAAACAGGAGTATCTATATAGTCGGATGGGTGGAAAGATATGGGAGATAGACAACTGATCAACTTCCTTGTAAACAATTCGTATAGTACAGTTTTTCTTCATTCGATTGATGCTAGTGATTTTGTGAAAGATGCGACATTATTGTTCAAGTTACTTGATGATGTGGTTGAAGAGGTTGGAGAGGATATTGTTGTTCAAGTGATGATAGATAATGCCCCCAACTACAAAAAAGCTGAGGAAATGTTGATGTAGAGGAGGCATAGTTTTAAAAGGCGCGCCTAGGCGCCGGGTGACGCGAGGCGCTGTTCCGGCGCCTGGACGCCGGCCAGGCGCGGCGACCTGAAGAAGGCTCGCACCCGGCGCGCGCCCGACGCGCCTAGTCGCAGAAGACCCAGGAGCGCCTGGGCAGGGATGCCTGATATAAATATCAGGCCCCAATTTATTTTCCTTTTTTTGCCCTACCCGACTCTCTCCCTCTCTACCCTGACCCTCAAGCCGCTGACTCTGACTTCCTATCGCCTTCCAGCCGCCGGCCGACAGCCGTCCAGCCTCATCCCGCCGCCGGTGGCTGTCCTCCCTTCTTCTCTCATCTGTTTCGGCTTCTTCAGCACTGTCTCTCTCGAACCCGACCCGGAAGCTACCGATTCCTCTTTCAGCCTCCCTCCAGCTGTCGTCCGGCCGCCGATCAGCCTCATCCGGCCGTCGGTAACTGTCCTCTCTTCTTCTCTCATCAATTTCAGCTTCTTCAACACACACTCTCTTTCTACCCGCTGCCGATTCTGTCTTCTAGCTGCCTTTCAGCCACCGTCCGGTAGCCGATCAGTCTCTTCTCGCCGCCGGTGACTGTCCTCTCATCAGTTTCAGTTGAAAATGAGCTCAAGTAAGTCTTCAACATCAATTTCAGTTTTAGTGTCTTCAGTATGTTTCTGTTTCAGTTTCAGACTTTCGTGTCTTCAGTATGTTTATGTTTCAGTGTCTTCAGTTTCAGTATGAATGTATGATTGTATGTTTGGGTTTCTTCAGCATGATTGTATGGGCTGTTTTCAACACGAAGCATTGCTTGGATGATATATTTTATGGGCTGTTTTTATTGTTGATTCTCAAACGTAATTGAAGTGTATTTTGTATGCTTGGATGATGTATTTTGTAGGCTGTTGTTATTGTTGATTCTCATCAGTATGACTGTATTTTGTATGCTTGGATAATGTATTTCACTACTTTGTAGACAGTTTTTATTGTTGATTCTCATTAGTCATCACTCATCAGTATGCTTGTATTTTGTATACTTGGAATTTGGATGATGTATTTCACTATTTTGTATGATTGATGTTTTAGTTTCATTTCATGTGTAATGTTTCAGAGGCCATTTTTATGTTTATGCATAATGTGAATGTATGAATGTATTTTGTTTGCAGCTAACTACTCTACCTCAAAAGCCTTAAATACAATGTCATCTACTAGTACTAAATCCTCGGACCCTGCATGGAATTATGTTGAGCTACCAGATCCAAAAGATAAAAATACTATAAAATGTAAATTTTGTGGTAAAGTGACGAAAGGAGGGATCCATCGAGCAAAACAACATTTAGCGGTGGGGTTTAGGAATGCTAAACGTTGTGAACGTTGTCCTGAACCTATAAGACAAGAGATAAAAGAGTATTTGCAAAAAAGAAAGAATGATAAGGATGAGCGTAATATGGAACCATTGGATGAGGATGAAATAGGTGAAGGGTATGATGATGAGCCACCAATAGAACCACCTACGAGTAAAAGAAAAGGCCATAGTGGAGTTAGTTTTAAGGGGCCAAAACAAAAGGGTCCATTGTATGTCTTTTTTACCCCCGACCCAGAAGTTGTTGTAAGAAAAGCGAAAGGAAAGCAGTTGAGGTTGAATGAGATGGATAATGCAGCTAAGAAGGAGTTGAGAAGTAGAGCTTGTACAATGTTTGCTAGATGGATGTATGATACAGCCATTCCATTTAATGCTGCATCATATGATAGCTTTAAGGCTTTTATTGAAGCAGTGGGTCAATATGGTCCGGGTATGAAGCCACCTACTCCTCATGAAGTTAGGGTTCCCCTTCTGAAGCAAGAGGTGGAAAACACTCGTAAGATGATGAAAGATCATCAACAGGTGTGGGCTCAATATGGATGCTCAGTGTTATCAGACGGTTGGAAGGATAGAAGAGAAAGGACATTGATTAACTTTTTAATCAATTTTCCTAAAGGAAGTATGTTTTAAAAGTCTGTTGATGCCTCCGCCTATGCAAAGACTGGTGAAAAGATGTTTGAATTATTAAGTGGTATTGTGGAAGAGATTGGAGTAGGTAATGTCATTCAAGTGGTGACGGATAGTACTTCAAATAATGTTTTAGCAGGTATGAAGTCTATTTTTGTATTATTACTTTTGATTATAAATGAAACAATTTTGGCTTTAAATTCCATGTGTTATGTGTATTAGTATTAATGTATTATTACTAACTAATTTTCTTTTTTGTAAATGATAATAGGAAAATTATTGGAGGCAAAATATCCCACACTCTTTTGGACACCATGTGCTGCACATTGTATCGATTTAATATTGGAAGATATTTTCAAAGTGCCCAATTTAAAGAAAACATTTGAGAGAGCAATAATGGTTACTAGCTATATCTACACACATCCTGGTTTGGTAAACATGCTAAGGAAGTTTACCAACAATAAAGAGTTGCTCAGATCAGCAAAAACAAGGTTTGCAACTGCGTTTATCACTTTGGGTAGGATGAACAAATTGCAAAATAACCTCAGAAAAATGTTTATCTCTGATGAATGACGAACGAGCAAGTGGGCAAAAGAAGCAGGGGGTAAAAGGGCACTAGAAGTGATTTTGATGCCTACTTTTTGGAGCAATATGATGTTTGCTCTCAAGGTGGCTGGCCCATTAATGCGTGTACTTCGCTTGGTGGATGGTGAAAGGAAGCCTGCTATGGGATATATTTATGAGGCCATGGATAGGGTCAAAGAAGCCATTGCCGCCTCTTTCAATGGGGATGACGCTAGGTGTGCACCTATCTTTCGAATCATTGATAATAGATGGGATGTTCAACTTCATCGCCCCTTATATGCTGCTGGATGGTATTTGAATCCGGAATACTTCTACAAGTCTAATGGTGAAATTCATGAAGAGGTGAAGATAGGGTTCTATGAATGCTTAAGAAGGTTGGTTCTGGATCCTAAGATGCAAGAGCAGATTGATAGTGAGCTTCCTACGTATTGGAATGCAGAGGGATTATTCGGAAACTACATGGCCATCAGAAAGAGAACTGAAAAATCACCAGGTATATATATCATGTCTTATAAAATTAAAGCAAATAAACTTAAGATTAGAGATTAATCATTAATCTATGAATTTTAATTAACAGCTGAATGGTGGAATGCATATGGAGATTCAGCACCAGCATTGAAGAAATTTGCAATAAAAATTCTTAGTCTCACTTGCAGTTCTTCTGGTTGTGAACGTAATTGGAGTGTGTTTGAAAATGTAAGTATATGTTCTTATGAGTTTTTTAAGCAATTCGTTCATTTATTATATCTTATATCCTTATTTTTTTTTTTAACAAAAATTTTTGCAGCTTCATAGTAAACGAAGAAACAGGCTTGCTCAAAGTCGTTTAAACGACTTGGTATTTGTGAAATACAATAGAGCTTTGAGACGTCGGTATGAAATGCGTAATACGATTGATCCTATCGCATTGACCGACATTGATGAAAGTAATGAATGGTTAATGGGAAAGCTCAATCTGGAGGATGATAAAGATGATGAGAATGTTTTTTCAGATGATGATGGGTTGACATGGGGCAATGTTGCTATGGCTGCAGAAGTTGGAGAGCCTAACTATAGATTTAGATCAAAATCAGGTTCTTCATCAAGGCAGCCAACAAAAACAAGCCAATCGATTGTTGAGGAAGAAGAAGAGGAATATCAAGAGTTAGATGCAGAAGAAGAAGAGATAGAGGGAGAAGGATTTCTAGAGGAAGGAGAAGATGAAGAGATAGGAGAGGAGGATGATGATTTTGATGATGACTTGGAGGATGCAATTGATTGAATACTATGAACGAACTTTTTTTGTGACTAGTGCTAGTCACTAGTTTTTGTTTGTATAATTGCATTTTAGTGATGATGTTTGCATTTTAGTGATGTTGTTTGTCTAGAGTAGGAAACTTAGTTATTGACTTAGTTTTTAGTTGAACTTCGATGATGATTTTTGTTGTTTGCCTAGAATACTTAGTTGTTGAACTTTGATGATGAATGATGATAATAATTTTGATTATAATTAATGATTTCATGTTTATTTTGTTGAATTTTATCTTATTATTGTTGGTTATTTATGAATTTATAATATTTTGAGTTTTTTTTTATAATATGCGCCTCGCCTTGAAAAGGCGCGCCTGGCGCCTTGTGCCTTTCGCCTCGGGCTCCACAGCCCCTTTGCGCCTTAGTGTGCTTTGCGCCTTTTAAAACTATGAGAGGAGGAAACAGCTGTGGTGGACACCATGTACTACTCATTGCATAGATTTAATAATTGAAAAACTTTGAGAATTACCCCAACACAAAAATGCATTGAGAAAAGCGAAGAAAGTAGTTTTATAGACTTACAGTCATAGTATTTCTTACTATATTCTTTTTTCAACTTTACTCATATGTTAATTAAAAAATTTATATCCTATAATAGGTGAGTAACTTCACATACAATCATGGATGAGTGTTGACATTATTGAAAAAATTTACAAATAAAGAATTGCTTCGATCTGCTCCTACAAGATTTGCTACTGCATAGTTGACATTGCAACGTATGTTTGAACTGAAGCGACCTTTGGAGTAGATGTTTATTTCACCAGATTGGGGTGAATGTACATATGCAAAGAAGCCGGAGGGGAGGGAAGTCAAGAGAATCATACCGAGGGATCCGAGTTTCTGGCCTAGTATGTCTTATGCATTGAAGACAACTGCACCTCTTGTTCGTGTGTTGAGGTTGACGGATTCAGAAAAGGTGCCTAGAATGGGAATTATTTATGGAGTAATGGATTTGGCTAAGAAAGAGATAGTCAGAAACTTAAATGATGAAGTTGGAGCTTACCATGAGATTTGGAAGATAATTAATGAGAAATGGGAGTTCCAGATGCATCGTGATTTGCATGCAGCTGCTTATTTTTTGAATCCTCAATTCCAATATTACGAAAATAAGTCCACACATCCAGAGATTAAGTATGGGTTGATAATGTGCATGGAGAAGCCTATTCCAGATTATAAAGAGCGAGAGAAGGTATATTTACAACTTGATGAATTCAAGAAAAGGGAAGGAATGTTTGCCTTTGAGTTGGCAAAAACTTCTGCCACCAAACGTAGTCTTGGTATGTGAAGTTTCCTTTTAGGTGTTCTTCAATTGTTTGCGTTTTCTTACTAAAGGGATTGTTATTGGCATTGTAGTTGATTGGTGGCTTCAATGGGGAGATCAAACCCCTGAGCGAATGTCTTTTGCAGTGAAGATTTTAAGTCTTACTTGCTCATCCTCCGCTTATAAGCGTAATTAAAGTTCATTTAATATGGTATGAGTTTACTTAGAAACTTAAAATATGTCAACACTTATTATAAAATTATTTATTTGTTTATACTAATTTTTTCGTTATTAATAATTTTATATTCATACCAAGAAAAGAAATCGGTTGACTGCGAAGAAGTTGAATTCATTAGTGTACATAATGTACAATAAAAAATTACATCAAAAATTCCTTAGACACTGGAGTTCAACTACTGATGATGAACTTTTTGTTTCTACTAACCTATCTTCCGATGATAAATAGGTAATAGAAGAAGATGATGTCGGGCAAATGTCCACACATTATGCATCGAGCGTAGATATAATGAACCAAGTGAAAGTACACAAGTAACACAACAAAGACGAAAGAGAAGTAAAGATGCACGTAAGTTTGTCAATAATTCAATAGAGTAACTTGAATATATGATGAAGTTTTTAATTATATTACTTTAAATTATTTTGGCATAGGGAAAGGAAAGCGTGTTTTATCACTGAAGGATGAACCGAAGAGGGATGACATCTTTGGTTTGAAGGAGGAGGAGGATGATGATGATGGAGGAGATGACACATCCCATTTCGATCCTGATTTCCGACCATTTGCCACAAGCGACCATTTTTATAATACTGAGTAAATTATCTTTTCTTCTAGTGACTTTTGTATTATTTTTAATTTGGCACTTTGGTAGTTTGGTTATGTTACTTTTGGACAATTAATTTTAAATATATTGTTGTTCTAGAAATTTATTACATTTTGTATTGTTTTTACATTTTTCTTTTAAACATTTTTGGTCGATACGCTGGACCGTACCGTATGGTACCATATCAGGATACCCATATCATACTGTATAACATATTTTCGAACATTCAATAGAACTAAGGACTCGTTTGTTTTTTTATCTGAAGACTAAATAATGCTACTGACGATTGAAGATTGAATAGTAACTGAAACCTGAAATCTGAATAATATGTTTGTTTTTTTCCCCTTATCTCCGAATATATTATAAACCTATTTGTTTTTCAATTTAAAATTGTCTGAAAACTAATAAATTGATATTTATATCATTTTTACTATTTACTGTTATGTAATTTTAATTTATCTAATACAAACGTTTGAAAATAAATAATTTAATAAATACTAAAACAATTTGTATGAAAATAAATAATTTAATAAATACTAAAACATTTTTAAGTACATATTAATAATATTTTATTTATAATTAAAATATGATTATAAAATATAGTAGTATTAACCATATTTATGTATTTAAATATATTAATATATTTAATTAAACAACTAAAAAAATGAATGTTTAAATTATAAATTAAAATATATTAGTTTAATTCCAAAATAATTTGGGATGAGATGTATTAAGGTTTTATTTTTTAAATATAGTTTTTGTAAGTATAAAGGGGAAAAAAAAAATTGAATAATATAAAACTAAGATAAATTTGAAATTATGTTATTTTAAAGAAGATAGATTTGAAATAAAAACTTTTAAATATCATTAAGAGATTTGCAATTAAGTGAAAAGTAAAAAATTCTTACTTAATTTTTTTAGTTATTTTTCCGATGATTATAGAACGTGGAGGTTAAGTTCCAACGGCATCTTTTCCTGCAAGTCTTTTTTTGAAAAGTTGGTTCAAGATGATTCTCTTCCTAGGTTTGAGTACGATAATCTTATATGGAAGTCAAAAGCTCCGATCAAGATCAAGTTTTTAGTGTGGCTTCCGATTCACGGGAAACTAAGTACATGTGATATCATTCAAAAAAGATTTCCTAGTATTTGTCTCTCACCCTTTCGATGCGTCATATATAAGAGATGGGGGAAAAATTTGGATAATCTTTTTCTTCATTGTCCCGTGGTTGGCTCGATATGAAATAGTTTGTTTTCTTTAGCTGGCGTGAAATAGTCAGTTCCTAAATATTTATGCGCGTTATTATTGGAAGAATATGCAGCATTCGGAGGAGGTAAGAAGGCAAGGATCCTTTGGAACTGTGGTGTTTTCGCGATTTTATGGGTCATTTGGGAGAAAAGAAACAGAAAAATATTCGAAGAAGTCGAAGAGGAGAACAACTTTTTAAGGGATAAAACGTTTTATTTGGCTTCTCTATGAGCGTCTTCTAGTGAAGAATTTAAAGATTTATCTTTATCTTTTATTTTATTAGATTGGAGGGCTGTTGTTTGTTGACGGTTTCTTTCAATTGTGACATTAGGTTTAGTGTTTGTTTGTTTGTTTTTTAGTGGACTTCTGATTCACAGGTGTATTTTCCTTCTTTTATTAATAAAGGTTTTTGTTTCCTATAAAAAAAAAGTTATTTTTTGGTAATTTTAAGTGGTTTAACGACTTAAAAAAATAAAAGAAAATAACTTAATATGTACAATTCAGTATTATTAAATCTTAAATAGAAAAAACAAATGACCCCTAAAATTATGATAAACTCTATATATGAGTCTTCCACACTATGAAGTTAAAAAATTTAGTTGTCATCAAGCTTAAAAATAAAGTGTTTGAGTCTCTATTATTTACCTCAAACCGCAGAGAATTTACTTGATTAGAGAATTTTTCATCAGCTTCAAGCGGATAAAGTAATCCAACATCATCAATTTCTGTTCTTTGAGGATGGGATTTGTTTTCCTGCAACTTGGAGTATAAAAAATTCTCTCATGAACTTAAAAGAAATAGATATAGTAGCAAGACCAAGTGTCAGGTATAATAAACCTTTTCTGATTGATCCATCGCATTGTTGCCTTTATCCAGCTCAGAAGAAACATTTTCATGAATTTCAATTTCAGCATCAGAAAGAGTAATTTCTTTTGCTTTCCCCGTTGAAACAAAATGCTTATCTATTTCTAGATCAGGAACCGTATTAGCCTGTTCTACCAATAGAATGTATTCAGTTAATAAACTAAAGGAGCCATTTCATACAACTTAAAAAGTTTATAGAAGAGAATATTTAAACTTTAGGATATAGAAAAAGAGTTCTATGAATTTGCAGTCACACCTCAATATCAAGATTATCTGTTTCAGTTGAACTGCCATCAGTTTTACTCTGTTCCACAGATTGGTCATTCAAATTTACTGTTACTTCATCATCTACTCTTATAGATTGCATATCCTTGGTGACATTGGACTCTGGCGATGACTCTTCAATGAGATTACCAGACACCACTTGATATAGAGTTAGATTTTCACAACCTCTGTTAGTTTTACCAGATGTTTCCAGAAAAGATACACCTTCGACCTGTCAAGCCAGAAAAATAAAGTTCAGTCTCAAAAAGAATATTAAAAATCAGAACCCATGGTCAAACAAATTAATCGTAGAAGCAAAAAGATTCAAATAGTAAAGCTGGTCATATTCTTAGACAAGGAAACAAATTAATTCTAAATAAAATTCCTAAAGAAACCAAAATTAGCAGCCCATCTCCGATAATTTACTTCAGAATACCAGATATAACTACTAGAAAATCCATTGTTTTGGAACTCAAAGAACAGAAAAGGAAGTTTGCTGCAGATTTGTTCCAAAGGGAAACAGTACCCGATGCTCATTTGGGAATATGACATCTTGCAATCCCCATAGTTGGGAAGATTTAAGGATCACTACTAGATACTACATTACACTATCAGGTAATCTGATGTAAAGTACCGCTATCTCTTGCAATGCATCATATTTTCCATTTGTTGTAGATGATACACGGCGCAGACTCTTGTTCAAATTTTGCCAGTGTGACTCATCTATTGTATCCTGCAACAGGATGAACCTATCATTCACATGAATGAGAAAAGTCGGAGCAGTAGTACAGCAAAACTGTATAATGAAACAAGAAGAGCACCTTTGCAGAAAAGATATATACATTAACAGCATTGGTTTGGCCCCGCCTATGAGCTCTGTCTTCAGCCTTCAAAACAAGATCATTACCATCAGGAAAACAAAACGACAAAAAATAAAACTGACAGTTTTTTTTGTTTTTTAATAAGAAAAACTGACACTTTTCATCTGCAAAATAACATCATAAAGAAAAAAATGAAATATCTAGAATATTATCTCCTATACACGAACACAAGCATCTATCCATTTAAAAATAAAGTGCATATTAAAATTACTCACTGAAATGAAGAATTTGATAGACACAATGACACACTCACGCACAAAAACATCTAAAGTCAGAAATAAAAATAAGAAAAATAAAAGATAACATGGTGACATGTTTAACTAAAACTACTAAACGACTTTGGCAGCAGGTATCCCAAGGTAATCTTGGAAACTACAACACCTCTCCGTATTTAAGTCTAACTTCAAAGAGTGTCAATACCAATATTCCTATACAACATAGGAGTTAAGTGGAAGAGCCAACTATTTGAACAGTTGAACTTAACTGTCCCTCTCCACCTTAATATTCGTTGAGGGTGGTGAAAAATTGGCCTCCCACATGGCCTACTCAATATGATGACATATGGATGGGTCCTTAGTTATACCCTCAAATATATAAGGGAAAGCCCCACACGGCCACACCTTGGCAAAATTTCATCCAGCTCCTACATATGAACCACCAGGTACTATTTGAACGGACCTTTTTAATCAAGAATGTTTTACAATTAATTTTAACAAGAAGTATACCTTAATATAATAAAATAAAACCACAAAACTACTGAAAAACCAGATCCAATACCTTAATTCAAATAATTAATCATTGTTAGTATTCACATGAAAAATTTGTTGATTAGATCTAGCTTTGCATGTGGTGTTACTGTTACATGTTACAGTTTGTTGAAGTACTGTTGTTGAGCCCTTTGTGATCAACATAAGTTTTTGTGGTCAACGGTATTTCAATAATCTCAAAAGAGGAGTAAACAATGAACCATGTCATCCTTTCTGAAGAATTTATAAGAGATGAACTTATTCTCTTATTTCTTACTTAACAATAGGGAAGGTTACAAATATGTGTGTGTTTGTGTGTGTGTGAGAAGACAATTAAAAGAAAGACTCATTGATTTCAGTTCTTCATTGAATAGTTATGGTTATAATTCCAGAAAATTAAAGAAGAGTTGGATTTAAACCTGAAGCATCAATGACGGTGACTGAGGTAACTCCAAGAACACAACATTCTGTGCCGATGAGAAATCAAGTCCAACACCTCCAGCAGTTATACCAATTATTGCAATTTTAACCTGGTAAACAAGTACATGTACTGCATTAGTATAGAACAATATAACAATAATAATTTTGAAGAGAGGGATCATGGTGATGTAAGCAATCCTAGATGCAACAACTAGAACATAACAAGTCCTCAAAATCCATGATGCAGGACAATTAAATATTGCACATATCCATATGTGCTCAAGTTGGTTGGTTTAATGTAGAAAAATAATTTCAGTATGTTATTTACAACTAAAAAGGGATAGTTCTTCGCTTCATAGAGGATGGTCTTTTGATTTTAGAAAGAACTTGAATGATAGGAAGGTTGAAGAATTTTCTTCTCTTATCTCTTTACTCGAAGGTGTTTCTCTCAATCCAGGGATGGAAGATCAAAGGATTTGGAGGATAAGTTCTAATGGTATTTTTTCTTGCAAGTCCTTTTTTGAAAAGTTAACCCTTAATGATTCTCATCCAAGGTTTGCCTTTGATAATCTTATTTGGAAGTCAAAGGTGCCAAACAAGGTGAAATTTTTAGTTTGGCTTATTGCTCATCAGAAATTAAGCTCGTGTGAGGTTCTTCAAAAAAGATATCCTAATTTTTGTCCCTCTCCCCATTGGTGTATCATGTGTAAGTGTAGTGAGGAAAACTTGAATCATCTTTTTCTTCATTGTCTGGTGGCAGATAAATTATGGAGTAAGTTGTTCTCCATGGTGAGTTTGAGATAGGCCACTCCTAAATTTTTATGGTCTTTCTTTATGGAAGAATTTCAAGCTCTTGGTAGGGGAAAGAAAGTTGGTATACTTTGGCGGTGTGGAGTTTTCGCCATCTTATGGGTAATATGGAAAGAAAGGAACAGAAGAATTTTCAATGAAGTTGAAGAGGACGAGAATTTTTTATGGGATAAAGCGTATTTTCTGGCTTCGCTTTGGGCATCTATGTGTGCAGATTTTAAAAATATTTCGTTATTTTTCATTTTGTTAGATTGGAAGACTGTTAATTGTTAATTGTTTGTGCTTTTCAATCTTTTTTAGTTTTTGTTTCCGTTGTTTGTTGATGGACTTCTGGTTCACTCTTGTATCTCTGTTTCCTCTTTTTTCTAATAAAGTTTCATTTACTATCAAAAAAAAAAAAAATTGTAGAAAAATAATGAAGAAATGTTTTGCTGATGGTAGCTCTAAAAGAAAGGCAGGGATTCTTGTTCTTTACATATCTTGTTATTAGGAACTAATGTCCAATGAAACTGAAATATTAAAGATTGGAAAGAAGTGCACCACTGTTCATGGCAATTGACAAGGAAAACAAAGAAAACTCAAGGTAAAATTTCAAAAATATATCAGCTAATAAAAACACTCCACTATGTTAAATTAAACTTGTAAATTGTAACTTTGAGTATTAAAAACTATTATAATATGGAAGTGAACATACTGAGATTCATTCTAGTTTCACCTAATCATGACAGACTGCATTTGTTTTCCGAATATGCTACATGAAATCCAACTATTTGGAAGTAATTGGTTTTCCGTTGGATCAGAAACTAAAAATGTAAATGAACTTTTTGAAAGTAATTAAACTTAAATGATATATGAACATAAACCAATCAGTAGTCAGAGAAATAAACTTCAAAGCGAGATAATAAATGAAGTAAAAGATATGCAGAGACGAACAGAATACGAGCCTCGTTTGATGATCGGAATGACTGTACAGCTGTTTGCCTATCTCTAGGAAGTGTGTTTCCATCAATGCGGACAAAAAGAATCCCTTTCTCACAAATAAACTCCTGAATAATTTCAAATAACAAATTTTTCAAAGGAAATTACAGAAAATGTTGATTGACTTCTAAGTTCTAACATTACATTGAAGGTAAACAAATGCGAGGATGAACATAAAACTCAAAGAGTGATGCTCCCAGCAGAGCAAGAAACCAAGTAAAAGATGCCTGTAAAAGATTCCTTTACAGCATTGTTTCATTCAACTTTTCAGAACCATCATAATAGAAACGTACAAACTCTAACATAATCTAATGTAGAATTAATAAAACCTATATTTTTCCCTAACTAGAAGATGCTTGTGACAAGACATTTTATACTATTTTAGTTTTTTTTTTTATAGGAAACAAAGACTTTATACTATTTTAGTATTTTTATATGGTTGAGAGAAGAGTATTCCTTCTTACAATTAACCATTTATTTATTCAAATTTGATTAGATTTGGAGTTAGCAGAGGCATCACCAATGATCCAATAAAGATTCTGATAAGTTCCAGAGGAATTACCATGTCAAGCATAAACATATCCTCACCATATTAAGTTTTCCTCCAGTAATTTGTTTAACAAATTGACTGTTCTGATCTTTGTATCAGTTAAAATAGATAAATAAATAGAGAAGAACGATATGTAGGTTTGAAATAGTTTCAGTATGTTATTTACTTGTGATTCTACACTAAACTGTAGCTTTAAATTATTAATATAAGAAAATTTAATGATTATCGATTTTGTTTCTGAAATAATTAAGGTATTAGTTAAGAACCTTAATATTTGGATTGATTCTTTAATATAAGAAAAAGAATAAGCATTAAAAGAAGCACAATCTTGAAAATCAGCATGAATATTTATTTATTTTTTTCTCTAGGTAAATTTTTAGAAATAAAAGTAAATAGTAGGCGATCACATATCCCGACTCACTTAAATAATTCACCAACTCTTGTACTGATAAATGCCTTTCACAAACCAATATTCATTAACTCAGATATTAATTTTTGATTTGGGACAGAAAAATTAGCAGAAAAACTCATCCTTCAATAAATCAGATAATTCTTTTACAAGAAGAAAATATTTTCACAATAATATTGTTCTAACAATGAAACTATTTCGCCCTAGGTTTAAACTTAAACCAAAGATAAATAAAAATAAAAAGGAACATAAAAAGGAAAACAAATTTTCTATCTAATAACATAAGAGACGTATTACCACAGAACTAAGCTTATATATTACTTAAAGTTCAGCTACTTGCTCTACTACATAAATGTAAGTTAAATCAATCACCAATGAAAGAAAAATAAAATAATACATAGCAGGAATTCCAGTGTTTCTTGGTCAATAAGCAATTACGGTACCATGTACAAACACATTTGTGAACAGAATTCCTTTTTTTTTTTAATTAGTTTCTGGCGGAACAATTGCAATCAACCAAGCACCATTGACAACCTAATCAATTGCGAGACCAATGTAAGAAAAGAGTCTCACCTGTATTCCATCAAGAACTTTATGGTGATGGGCAAAGATTATCATTTTACTAGAACTTGGGATTAAATCCAACTCAGTGGCACCATCAGATTCAGCAATAAGATGTATGGAAAGCCATTCACGGAACCCTGACAGCTTTGCAATACCAAGTTCTTGGTGAGAGAGCTTCCCCAATCCGCCAGTCACTCCACTATCTGATAGTAAAGGCAGAAGAATCTGGTTAGAAGTGCTTAAAATTATGCTATGTGCACAGATTGCCTACTCAAGCATTGTTTGCTCTCACCCATGAACAAAAATCTACATAACACTAATGAACAACCTATCACCATTTTCCTTCCAGCGGGGACGGAGATGTTGAGCACATATATTGGCATAATTACAACCCTCAATTGTAGGTTTATTAATCCATTTCTCTAACACTTTTGATTTAAATATAAATAATTAACAAGAAATACAAATAAACTGAAGTTTATTTCTACTTCATTGTGGCTAGAACTTTGTCAACATGTGAAACCATAATATGTCCTACACTACACATGGCCTTTGATGAAGAAGACAACTTTTTTTTTTTTTTTTGACTTCTCTCTTGCATGATGTACTGGATTTGAGAATGGCCAAATGAAAATAAAATTATTGCATTGACCAAATTGATTGAAATTGTTAGTAATCAATAGATCCAAAAGTTTAAATTTAAAGGAAATAACTTAACAATAGTATTTACACACTCTAACATGCTTCCTCACATGGAAGACCAATAGGCTTGCCACATAGGTTAAACCCAAATATAAACACGTAATGAATAACAATTCAAATATAATCACGTGGAAGGCCTTGAACCCAAAACTCCTAAGACAAACTAAGTTCTGATAGCATGTTAATAAACCAACAAACTCAAAAACTTAAGCTAATAGGAATGGATTCAACAATAGTATTTAAACACTTTAACACAAATGAACCAAAAGAAAGAGTAATTTATTTTGACTTTTTTTATAAATTGAATGAAGAAA
Organism: Dimocarpus longan; assembly: GCA_022984855.1. Lineage (NCBI taxonomy): Eukaryota > Viridiplantae > Streptophyta > Magnoliopsida > Sapindales > Sapindaceae > Dimocarpus > Dimocarpus longan. The sequence continues at coordinate 20,561,308 of CM041024.1, forward strand.
AGTGAATTCATTTAAAAAATCAAGTTGAGCACAACTCTGTCAGTTTGTAGCCAACTGAAACAATAGGCCTTAAAAAGAAAATAAAGTTGGACTTGATGTTTTTATTTAATAATGAGTTCTATAAACTCTTGGAATACTCAATGTTTTTATAGAAATATAGTTTTAAGTAATAATTCGCAACTTCTTTACTCACCTAATTTCATGTTTGAACTAATAGATAAACAGCTATATGTACCCCTAAAGTCAACTGATAAAATTTAAACTAATAGTCTAATAATACATCACATCCAAGGAATCGGGATCTGCTGCACAGCAGCATGCAATGACAGACAGCATAAATGTGAGAACTTACACATAAAGTTAAAGCATCTATAGTACATGTAAGGAATTAATAAATTACCATCAGGTTCATCTAAGTTCTCAGGACTCGTGTCTTTTGTGGCATTTATTTCAGAAGAACCATGGTTAACTCCAACACTGGCCTTAGCTAAAACTATGTCTGATCTCTTCAATGACAATCTTATGATCTGTCGGCATTTGGGTGGTAACTGCACCAGTACATGCTCCTTTAAGCGTCTTATCTACAATGGTTGAAGAAAGAACACATCTAAAAAATTAGACAATCTTCCAAAAGAAAGCAATAGAATAATCATAAATAACAAAACATTAAATTGTATTATGGTGTTTCAAACACTTGAAGGGTACAAGTGCTGGCACTGACATGACACCTTGTCTACCATGAGAAGATCTGACAGTACATCAGATTAATTTACAGATAAATAAAGCTAACGATGAGTTGAACCTATCATCATTGTTTGACGAGCATATCTTGGAGGCAGCTAAAGCTAACGATGGCATCTCCAGATTCGGAGAGAGAAAGGGCAGGGATGAACTTACTATTCAGTATCAAAGGAGGAAGAAGGCAGCGATGCAGGAAGTGGATCAGTTTGCATCAAGCGTCAAAGAGGTGAACCGTAAAGATGTTAAGGGGTTTTTAAGTACAGAGGATGGTCAGAAGTGTATGGTGTTATTAAAAAAGATGAATCTATCTCTTTCTCATCCTAATAAAGTAGCTCAAAGCTCGTGTATTGTGGATAAGGGTATCAAGAAGAAAACAAGAAGGGAGGTGCAGAATCTTCAGTGGGGTTTGAATGATGAGAGAGGGGGAAATAGGTGTAGCAAGGGTTCTCAGCCGTTATCATGAAGATTTTGAGTTGGAACGTAAGGGGTTTGGGGTGTTGGAAAAAAAGGAGAATGATTAAGGAGACAATCAGAAAGGCCAATCCAGATATAGTTATTCTAATCGAGTCTAAAAAACAGGTTGCGGATCACGGTATTATCAGAAGTGTCTGGGGAGCAAGATTTAAGCAGTGGGTTTATTTACCTTTAGAGGGTCGATCCGGTGGTCTGGTTGTGATATGGAATACTAAGACAATCAAGGTTTTAGGTTCAGTGATGGGTGAATTTTCGGTCTCCGTTAATATCTTAGGTGTAGACGGTTCAAATTGGTGGCTTTCCGGGGTTTATGGCCCGAATAAGAAGAGAGAGAGGGGGGCATTTTGGGAGGAGTTGTCAGGGTTATTTGGATTATGTTATCCGAGATGGTGTATCGGAGGAGACTTTAATGTTGTTAGATTTCCTTCTGAAAAATTCATTAGGGGAAGGGAGACTAGAAGCATGAAGGACTTTAATTGTTTTATTCGAGAAACGAGTCTAATTGATCCTGCTTTGAACTACTCGAATTTTACTTGGTCTAACTTTAGACAGAGTGCGGTTTGTTGCAGGCTTGATAGGTTCCTATTCTTGAGTGAGTGGGAAGAATTGTTTGGGGATAAGGTCAGACAATCCGCTTTAGTAAGAACTATTTCTGATCACTGCCCTATATTGTTGGATTCTTCTCATAAGATTTGGGGTCCTACTCCCTTCAGGTTTGAGAATATATGGCTGGAACATCAATATTTTTTTAGGAACATAGAGAAATGGTGGAGTGAAGTAGAGTTGTAGGGGTGGAAGGGTTATAGGTTTATGAAGAAGTTAGATTGGGTAAAAAAGAAGCTGAGAGAATGGAATAAAGAAGTTTTTGGTGACATTTTCAAGCAAAAGAATGAGATCGAGGCTAGAATCTTTTATTTGGATAGATTGGAAGCTGAAGGTGTGCTTTCTGAATCTTTGGGATCGGAAAGAGCTCGTTTGAAATTGAACTTAGAAAAGATGGTGATCAAGGAAGAAACTTTATGGAGGCAAAATGCCAAAGTTAAATGGGTTAAAGAAGGAGATTGTAACTCTAAATTTTTCTATAAAGTTGTTAATGGGAGAATGAGAAGAAATTGCATTGATAAGATTGAGCTCAATGATGGGTCGATCATTGAAGAGGAGGGAGCCATAGAACAGGAAATCATTCGATTTTTCAAGGAGCTGTATTCTAAAGAAGACGTGGATAGACCAACCATTCAAGGTTTAAATTGGGATCGTATTAGTAGTGATGAAGCTATTTGGTTGGAAAGACTTTTTGAAGAAGATGAAATTAAGAAGGCGATGGCGGATTGTAGCAAAGAAAAGGCTCTTGGTTCGGATGGTTTTAATTTCGATTTCTTTCATGTATGTTGGGAGATTATTAAAGATGAGTTGATGGAGGTGTTTTTGGAATTTTTTTAGAATGGGATAGTTAACAGAATCACCAATGAAACTTATATTTGCCTCATTCCAAAAAAATCTTGCTCCTTAAAGATCGGCGATTTTATACCAATTAGCCTGGTGTCCAGTTTGTACAAAATTATTGCTAAAGTTCTTTCCCTAATACTTAAGAGGTTTTGGACAGTACTATCGATAGTTGTCAGTCTGTTTTCGTTAAAGGCAGACAAATTCTGGATGCTATCTTGATAGCTAATAAGGTGGTAGAGGATTTCAGAACGAAGAAGAGAGAAGGTGTTGTTTTCAAGATTGATTTTGAAAAAGCTTATGATCATGTCGACTGGGATTTCCTAGACTTCGTCTTGGAAGCAAAAGGTTTTGGGTTAAAGCAGAGAGATTGGATAATGGGTTGCCTAAAAACTGCGAATTTTTCAATTATGATAAATGGGAGACCCAGGGGAAAGTTTTCTGCGACTAGAGGGCTTAGGCAAGGTGATCCTCTTTCCCCTTTTTTGTTTATCCTTGTGGTGGATTGTTTGGGAAGGTTGGTTGATAGAGCTAAGGAATGTCATTTGGTGGAAGGGTTTTGTGTTGGTAAGGAGAATATTAACGTCTCTCACCTACAATTTGCTGATGATACGGTTTTCTTTTCTTCTGGTAATGAAGAGAATTTTGTTTCTCTGGTTGGAGTGCTCCGTTTGTTTTGTTTGGTGTCTGGGTTGAGGGTCAATTTGACCAAGAGTGTAGTGGCGGGCATTAATTGTGATGATAAGAAGATAGAAGATTTGGCCAATGCTTTTGGGTGCGAGATAAGGAGATGGCCGTTGAAATATCTAGGGCTACCTTTGGGAGGTAATCCGAGATCTTTGGAGTTTTGGGCTCCAGTGGTGGAGAAAATTAAGAGAAGATTAGAGGGATGGAAAAATACTTTCCTCTCCAGGGGTGGGAGATTAGTCCTAATTCAAGCTGTGTTACATAGCATTTCCACTTACTATTTATCCTTGTTTAAAATTCCTATTGGGGTGGCAAAAAGAATTGAAAAGATCATGAGGAATTTTTTGTGGAAGGGTTTTGGTGAAGGAAGGAAGGCTCATTTAGTAAGTTGGAGTGTTGTTTCTCGTCCTCAAAATAAAGGTGGGTTAGGGATTGGAAATATTGTGATGAAAAATTTGGCTTTGCTTGGCAAATGGTTACGAAGGTTTCCTTTAGAACCTAAGTCTTTGTGGTATAAAGTGATCAAAAGTAAGTATGGTGTCTAAAGAAATGGGTGGGATTCTAATGCGGTTCTAAAAGGCCATAATAGATGTCCATGGAAATCTATTATGCAAGGATTCATTGCCTTCTCGAGTAATTTAAGGGTTGTAGTTCGAAACGGTGATCGAGTTCAATTTTGGGAGGATTGCTGGTTGGATTCTCAACCCCTTTGCTTAATGTTTCCAAGATTGTACAAGCTTACTTCTTCTCAAAATGTCTCGGTTGGGACTAGAATAGTCTGTTCCTCTACTCATAAAGGATGACTCTTTGATTTTAGGAGAAATTTGAATGATAGGGAGATTGAAGAATTTTCTTCTTTTAGTTTTGTTCTTGAGGGTGTTTCTCTCAATCTTGGTTCGGTTGATTATAGGACGTGGAGGTTAAGTTCCAATGACATCTTCTCGTGCAAATCTTTTTTTGAAAAGTTGGTCCAAGATGATTCTATTCCTAAGTTTGAGTATGATAATTTTATTTGGAAGTCAAAGGCTCCGACCAAGATTAAGTTTTTCCTGTGGCTTCTGGTACTTGGAAAGCTAGGTACATGTGATGTCATCCAAAAAAGATTTCCTAGTTTTTGTCTCTCACCTTTTCGGTGCGTCATGTACAAGAGTTGGGGGAAAACCTTGGATCACCTTTTTTCTTCACTGTTCTTTCGCTGGATTGCTATGGAATAGGTTGTTCTCTTTAGTTGGTTTTAGGTGGGCAACCCCAAATCTTTTAAGTGCATTCTTATTGGAAGATTTTGTAGCTTTAGGAGGAGGTAAGAAGGCTAGAATCTTTTGGAACTGTGGAGTTTTCGCTATTTTGTGGGTTATCTGGGAAGAACGAAACAGAAGAATCTTCGAAGGGGTCGAAGAGGAGGACTCCTTTTTAAGAGATAAAGCATATTATTTGGCATCCATTTGGGCGTTGTCTAGTGAAGATTTTAAACATTTATCGTTATCTCTTATTTTATTAGATTGGAAGGCTGCTGTTTGTTGATTGGTCCTTCCTTAAGTGCCATTAGGTTTAGATTTTATTTAGTTTGTTTAGTTCTGGGTGGACTTCTGGTTCACAAGTGTATTTTCTTCTTTTTATCAATAAAGTCTTTGTTTCCTATAAAAAAAAAAAAAAAAAAAATTTACAGATAAATAACAAATTATGAAAGCCTTGAGCAACACTCAGATCACGCTTAACTATATAAAGAAAAGGGTAGCATTGCTAACTATAAACAATCATAAAACTGACAATCTTGCACATAGAAACAAAAAATGAGAACAGTAACATTCACTTACCTAAGCTACTATGAACAATTCTAAACATTTAGAATGAAAGGAATTCGAAACAACAAATAAGTAGCTACCATTGTAATGTTGAGTCCCTCCCCACACCATTCGTGTTTGCACTTAGAAGTTGATGTTTAGACAAAGGCTACTTTTTCTAGTGAGATTATTAAAACAACCAATTCCAAACAAAAGTTAGCATAACAACAAGCGTAAGGAAACCAAGCACATACCATAACACTTCGCCTAAGTAACACATTCAACTCCTCCAAACGAACACCCCTTGAAAAATCCTACAGAGATGATCCCATGAAACAACTTAGAATTTTCACATGTGACAATCAAACAAATAAAAAAGCTGATATTGATAAATGAAATATTATAATTATATTTGTGACAGGAACTACAATTTGATCCGTCAACCAATTACAGAGCAATCTACCTAGAAAGACATAAATAGAATTGAACATTAAATAGATAAAATTAAAAAAAAAAACTTAAAATATCAACCAAGGTCTTCAGGATCCAAAGGTCTTTCATCATCTTCAACAGAATGGAAAATCCTTATTATGGTTTCTGAATTTAACACAACTTATTTATTATTAATTTTAAGGAAACAAATGGCACCAGAACTAGGTATTCAAATGCCGATTTAAGAACTATATAGTGCTTTCTGAATAGTACTTCTTACATTACCTGGAAAACCTGTCCTTGATAACCCCGGATAACTTTGACATCACAATATGTTTTTGCAAAGTCATACTTGTTCTTCCCTAGCAAACCAGGCCTAAACAAGAAAAGAAGTGTCAACAAAAGTGTAAGGGAAGCAAGTGCCAAACACATAGAAAAGCAAACAAATAACATAAGATGTAAATGTGTGGAGAAAACTTGCCATAACATATTTATCTGATGAAAAATGTCGTATGGCCTATGATCACCTAGGAACATATATAAAATAAGAGTTAGGATAGAGTAGAACTTGCTTAACAGATAATTCATAAGCTGAAAGCAACTATTGTTAACAATTTTCAACCACAAATAATACAAATCTTAAAGACAATTCCACTATTTTGCTTCAAAGACCAAGATACAACCTTGACAAAGAAGGTGTCCCAGATAGTAAAATTATGCGCTTAACCTTTGCAGCCATATTGAGGACAGCTTTTACCTGTTAACACAAAAGATATAACATACAAGAAAACATTTACAGAAATGAACTTTATATATATATATATATATATATATATATTAAAAGATACGAAGATAAAACTTATTCCTAGATATGAGAAAGCTTGATTTCAGAGAGACTGTGTCTGCATTTATATGTGGTCCCTATCTTTTGGCAGCAACATAAGTCTCTAATAATAACAAATGGATTCTTGAACCCCTATCATGATCATGTCAAGTTAAGATACCCTACTAGACAAAATGGCAAATTCATTAAGCTTGAGCATGGACCAGCTATCATGATGAACTTGAAATTTATATGCAAAAACAATAAAATCACATCTATTCCATAACTAAAATTTGATATTTAGTCAACACACCATATACATTCCATACCTCTTCTGGTTCTGATTTTTTCTTGGAGCATCGTACATGGTGAGATTCATCAATAATCAAGAGAGCCCATTCTTGCTCCATCATGCTCTTTTGCAAATGGTGAAGCATCTTGTAAGAAATGACCACCACTTTTGGGAATCTTGTTAAACGGGCAGGGTTATTCTGATGACCAAAGACTGAAGAGAAATGGAGTAAGTAATAAACAAGAAAAAATTCCCATCATGTTGAACATATGAAATCTAGTCCTAAAATTAGCAACCAAACAAAGAGACTAGTGAAAGATGATTTCTGAACTGTAATTGGCATAACCTACAAAAAAAGAAATTTCCATGGCTAATCAAGCACTCGCTTTTTACTTTTTATTTACTAGCCTCTAGCTAACAGGTCCCATGCGTTGATTCCTCCTGCCACCATATTTCCTCTACTACAACGGAAACTATTTCACATAAATTTTGTCTTATATGTTTGAACAATGAAAGGTTAGAAGAAAAAATACACATTAAAAGTTTACTACAGTAAATGGAAAAAGTTAACAAATAGTTAAACTTCATCCCATCAATTGCAAGTTGCCACTTACATTTTCTCCCCCACTTCCTCCCTTTTTATATTTTTCTTTATCCATTTTTGCTTCCAATTTTGCAAGTATATTATTAGAAGATAAGAAGTTGTAGGTGTTTTTTTTTTTTTTTTTTTTTTTTTTTTTTTTTTTTTTTTTTGAGTGAAAAGTTGGCAAGTTTTAAGATGAAACTACTATATTTCTTATTAGTATTTCAACTGAGAAACTCACTTAGGGATAATTTAGGTCAGGAGAGGATACCAGGTGGGGAACATGCAATCTGTATTAGTATAGCTTATAAAAATAATTTGCATCTTCATGATTTAAATGTGTTTGCATGACTTGTCAAAAGTGTCTAAACGACAGCTGGCTGCAGAACAGGGGACAGCAAAGCAGATGCGATGATATGTTACTATTATCAAGAAATCAACCCTGTCAATTATTTGTCTTTCTCCACTATATAATCCTCTGTCACACAGTTGATCCACTCCAGTACTAAAGCACTTCCTCGTGCTACCTTTCTCAAAGTGACTCACCTTCTACATTATGCACTAGAGACTTTACATCATTATTTAGATCCTTTTCTAATTACCTTTTGGGTCTAAGCATTATTAACATGGAATGAGAGCCTAAATTTACCAGGAGTGCCTATGTTCAAGTACCCCCACCTCATTATATTTGAACTTATTATGTGTTTGTGTTTGTTTGGACCAAAGCTCAAACTTGAGCTTGAGCCACAAGGTAAGCCCATTGGTCCTGTATATGAGAGGGTGTGCTGGGAGAGTTTTATATCATTGTCAGTTTAAGCTTTTGAGTTGAGTGATTACTGATTACTAGTAGTATATAAAATGGAAAATGTATTAAACGGAGTTAATGTGATTCAAAATAATTAGCGAGTCAACACAGCATACTATAGAAATAAAGGTAATCAAGTATCATAACAGCACATTACGGTATCATAAGCAACTAACTTCAATTATTAGCATTCTTAGCTGTCAAAGGATGCACTACAGAAAACTAGAGGTAGAATGCAGAAAGACAAATAAAAATTTTCAGTATTCTACACCAAAGTGATTCCCTTCCTCCTCTCTGTCTGGACACCATCTCACATTATTCACAAAATAAAAAGAACCAAACTGTCTTACCAAGATGAATATCACCAGGCAAACAGAAGGGAAACCAACGCTCTAATTCTTCTGCCCATGAAAAACGCAAAACTGCTGGACAAACAACAAGTATAGAACCCTCATGCCTGAAACAGCCTGCAATTGCAATAGCCTGAAAACAAATTATGAATGGAAAACTAACACATTCTCATACACCAACAACAAAAAGAAAAGCTGCCATCAGAAATTCAAAACATCACACAATTAAGAGGCAACCAACACAACATAGATAATTCACCATCTAAATAGCTACCTGTAGCGTTTTTCCAAGCCCCATTTCATCAGCGATAAGACACCGTCCACCCCTTTGCAACCCAAATCTTACACCTTCAAGCTGGAAAGGCAAGAGTGCATCTAATAAACGTTTTGGTAGCTTTCCGATCATTTCATCAACACTTTCATCCGATAAATGTTCCGGTCTACACGGACTCCATCGTCCGGTAACAAACGAATCCGAAAGCTTTTCGACTACATTGAGGGTTACCCAAGGTATCTCTTCGACCTCAATGGCCTTGGAGTTTTTCAAGCATGTCAGAACCGCATTATAGTCCTCGAGCTTATAAACGCAGGCCTTTCCAGAGCTGGTCTGCGTGTAGTGTGACGGCATGACCTATTTAAAAGAAAAATAACGTAACTGAATCGAAGATCAAGTAGACAACAAAACGCATCTCGAACTATATAACGCTATAAGACTTGGAAACTTACATGAGACAGAGAAAGAGCGAGGGTCCTTAAACAGTCATCGTTGTCTGCTTGAGGCGAGACGGAGAAGGAGTCAGGGGAGGAGATTTCGAGGCGGACCTTGAAAGGAAGGGGTTTGATGACGGGTTGTTCGAGTGAAAGTTTGCGGCACTTGAAGAGCCTCCACGGCTCTGGTTGTTGTTTGGAGTTGGAGGAGGAGGATTGAGTGAGTGCTTTTCGCTTGGCGATGGCAGCCAATCGGTTGGCTTCGGCTCTCTGTCTTTGCTCTTCTGTCATCTGCATTTTTTAGGGTTTGATTGATTTCTCAAGCTAATCCTCAGTTCCTCACTCACTCTTTTCAAAATCGAGGTTCAGGGCGGGGGAAGGCAACTTGGCGGACTCGTGGCGAAGCTGACATGGATAGTAATGTGGGTGGCTCCCACCACCACCATTTATTTATTTATTTATTTTTTCAAAAGTAAAGATAGGAAGAAAACCGTAACCGAACTAAACCGAATTTATTCGTTTTCAATTTGTATTCAATTTGGGTCGGTGTCAAAAACCGACTTTTTTTTTTGTTTCGATTCAGTTTGGATAAAAAAACCGATCCGACTTGAAATTAAAAATTGTGGCATAAAAGGCTCACACTACCTAAAATAATAGAATATGACCTGTTATGAAAATTAAATTGAAACGAACTGATCCAGATTTATTCATATAATTTTGTTTGATTCGATTTTCTACTTCGAAAACTAATTTTTTCCGGTTCGGTTCAGTTTTGTCCAAAACCTTCCTCTTTATATGACATTTGATATAATTTTAAAAGATTTTTTTAATAAGAATGCTAAGAAACATGAAATATATTTATAAATAAAATTATATATATTAATTTTACTATTATTACCTCATAACTTTTTAAAGTTATGACGAACTACTCAAATTTGTTCGTTATATTTTTTTTTCTAAAATAATTTTTATCTCTTTTTAATTCTAATATAATTAATAAATTTGACTGATTTATCCTAATATTTTAAAGTTATGAGATATTAATGATAAAATTATTATATATATTCATCGAAGTGTGAGACTTTGTACGATATTTCGCACAAAAATTTTAATAATATACATTCATGTACTTGAATTCATTTTAATATAACTAAAAAATGACAAGTTTAATCAAAAAAACAAATATGTTTTTAAAAAGTACCCTTTTAATTATCCAATGATAATAAGTAATGGGTGAAAATTCTTTAGCTTTGAGGCAGCCAATGAGTGATCAAACCTCTTGACCAAGCAAGCCGAAATTCTATTGGGGCAAACTGAAGTAAAAGGGCAAAAACCTGATAACCTATAGCAGCTAGACTTACAGCAGCAATGAGTGAGATAGCGGTTCATCTCCTGGAAAAGCAACTAAATTAAATAAGAGATGATGATGTCTTATTGGGTTGGGTTACAGAATTAGCTTACTCAGGTGGACTCCTCCTATGCATGTGTTTTTATACCCTTCCAATTCCATTCAAGTTGTACAAAGGGAATAAGGAATAACTCCCTACAATGACAAACGTGGTGATTGGTGACACTTTCTACAAAGCATATTGGAGTTAAAAAAAAAAAAAAAAAACCCTTTAAAGAATATGAATTTTTTTTCTTTTAGTCTTTTTTTTTTTATTTTTAGACGGTCCAAGAATATATAACTTTATTATTATTTTTGAAACAGAATATGTAAATTTATTACTTTTAATTTAGTTACAAATTATTGAATTATATTTGAAGGATCTTGTTCCATGACTAACCTCTCTAAGATGACATATTATTGGCCTTTTATCATAATTGTATATGGTACAATTTCTTATTTTCTTTAACCTGTTATCTGTGATAAATACCTTATAAATGATTGTCCACAGTATGTGAAGTTGATGCTGGAATTTTCTACACCGCTATTGAATTCAATTTTTTTTCCTTTTTAAAAATAGAAATATTTTAATATTACTATTTATCATATCTTAATTATAGAAAAAAAATTATCAGTATTCATATAAAAATGGTTTAGCATTAGTTAAATTATTTATTCTTGATTGTTAATACCAATCAAATGAAAAAAAAAAAAATATAGTGCTACATTTTTCAAAATTTTATCCAAAATTTTTACCCAAATATATGACAAATTGATTTATAACAATCATATTAATTATGAGATAATTTATTTACAATATAATAATTATAAATAATCTTATCACATAATTTGAGTAGTTAGCATTACTCGTAAAAAAAATACATCACAACTAACAAAATATAATGTTAGACTTCTTGTTTTAAGTAATTTTTTTCTTTAAAAAAATATGTAAGTTGCACTATTATATTTGAAGGTAAGAAAAAAAAATAAAAATATCATCTGGACTTTAAATTTCAGATTAAAAAAAAAAAAAGACTGCATGTGCAGCATGCATATGAGACAAAGCATAGGAAGGTAACAAGCTAAATTTGGAAACTAATTAACAATAGAGGCAGGCAATGTGTATGAATGAGATCAAGCAAAAGAGATTCTTTGCTTCTCTTAAAAGCTGCATGCAATGATGCAAAGTATATTTCACCCTGCTACTTCTCCTCTCCTGTTCATCACCGACAGCCATACACAAAGATCAACAAAATGGAGGATTTGGTCAAGCAAAGGAGGTACCAATGTTTCTCATATTCTACATTAATAAATATTGGTCAACTTTGGTTCTGAAAATGTTGTTCAACTTTTTTTTATCTTTTCTGTCATTGAATGACTTGAATTCAATTCAATCATATTTGCAACACAAAATAACTTGTATATTCTTTCATGTATACAAGTTGTGTTTACAATTTTCTGATGCTAATGCAATTAGAAAATTCAATGTTATAAGAATCCTGCACAATGTTTCTCGTTGAAAATAATTTTCAACAGGAGTACTATTGCAAACTAAGTTGTGTCAATAGTTTTGATTTCTGCTGTATCTATCTTCCATGTAGAACACCACTTTGAATTAGATAAGTTACTAATGATTTATGTTAGAGTGAGATTAGATAAGTTACTAATGATTTATGTTAGAGTGAGATTCTTCAATCCACGAGAGGAGGAATCCAGCAGCAACCGGGAAGGATTACCGCTTCAACAAGCAGCAGAATCTCTAGGTACTCATATGCATTCAATTTTATGCTACAACATTCATTTTATGTCCTGTCACTGCTATGTGAATAGAATATATAGCTTTAGAGCACTACATATAAAAGAGAAAAAGGCAATTCTATCTGTATGACTTTCGCAACTTTAAAAGTTGAGTAAAGAATCATCTTAATACATGATTAATTTGAAATTCATGTTTCTTTTTTAATTCATGAAACCAAGACAAGGGAATTAGTACATGATGAATTTACAGTTTTTCAATTCCCAGCGTTTGTAGGTAACAAGGTGCACAACTGGTTCCAAGGTCAGTTTGCTTGGCAAATGAATGAGGTTTATAATGCTCAAGATGCGGAGTTTGCAGCTGCAGTTGCAGCTGCTACGTTCGCTATCTACTCCATGGAAGAAGCTGAAGCAGAATATGAAAGAAAGAAGAGAGAGGACCTAGAAATGTCAAGGACCAAATCGAAGACTAGAAGACAAGATACCAGAACAAGGCTGCCAAGTTCAGGTAAAGTATATAATTGGAGTTACATGATTGTCAATATTGGATATTAATGTTCACTACTGTATTTGTTGTCAATGATACCAAAACACCATTTACAGGTGAAACTTCCACTAGAAATATGGTAGAGATGGATCGTAGGGCACACGAAAGTGCTTTCCCGATGAGGAGACCAAGTCGTTCATCATCTGTGGCCTTAGACCCAAAGCAAAAGGGGATTGCATCAAGAGAGAAGAATGCAGGAACGAAAGCAGCTGCTTGGGAGAGAAAGCAAATGGAAAAAATGATTAAAAGGTAACAATGATATTAATATATCACAACCTTTAGTCTTAAATATTACAGTTGAACCCTTTTCAATCAATTTAAACTTTTACATTTTATGGTAACTAACATGGTATTAGAATTTGAAGGTATCTGAATCAAACATTTTTTCCCCCTTTATCTATCATTTTGTTACATATATTATACGGTAGGAAATATTTAACATATGTCCATCATCTGTCTGTCCATATTGCACGTAAAGGAGTATATTAATATATCATAACTTCAAGTATTAAATACTAGCACATGTTATATGGTAGAAGACATTTAGTATATGTCCGTTATCTGTTTGTTCATGTTGCATATAAGGGGGCGTGTTAATATATCATAACCTTAAGTATAGTAACGTGAGGGAACATGTTAATATATCACAACATTAAGTATTAAATATTATAGTTTATGTAGCATATGTCCATCATTTATCTGTTCATGTTATATGTAAGAGGGTGTGTTAATATATCATAATCTTAAATATTAAATACTATAGTTTACGTGGATGTTTTAACATATTATAAACTCAAGTATTAAATATTATAGTTGACTCATTTTTTATTAACTTAAACTTTTAGATTTGATGATAATTAACAATTGAATTGATTTGATATTAATCTTATCTATAAAGAATTAGTATTTGTTTGTGCAGTTCAAATTTGATAGCAAATATAAGTTTTAAGCTCTTTACAACTATAGATCGAATGCTTTACAATTATTGATCGAATGTTCATTTTTATACAATGCTCAATTTTCAGGTATGAGAAGATGAAATCTTCAATTATTGCTTGGGAGAAAGAGAAGAAGATGCAGGCCAAACTTAAAATGGAAAGAAAAAAGGTTTACATGCTTTTCACTTAGTTTTATTGTTTAATTAGTTATCTTTATAAACATTAATTAATCATTAAAACCTCCTGATTGATGAAAATGCAGAGTGAATTGGAGCAGAGAAGGGCAGCAAACCAAAATCACTACCAAAACAAGATAGAAAGAATTGAACATATTGCTAATGGAGCAAGAGCGCAGGCAGAGCAACAGAGGAGAAAAAGGGAGTCTGAAATAAAAAAAAAGGCAAAAGAGATTCAATCCAGAGGAAAGCAACCTGTCAAGTACTGTTTCTGCTGTTAAATATCATGAAAAAAATGAGACTTAATTGATAATGAATTATGTGTGTGTGTAAATATATATAGTTGACAAATTTCCACTGTCGTAATAATGTTGTTCTTTAGACACACTCAATGGTTTGTATATACAGATATTTATCAGTTCGTATTACAGTTCTGTGTAATATATATACATGGTTTGCAGGCATGAGTCTCGATATGAACATAAAGGATTTGCATCTCTTCTTTTTCTTGTTGACCTTCTTATGGTAATGCGACTTTATTTTATATTTAAAAGTGAATTAAGTTAACACAAGTCATATAGCCTCCAAGTTGGTAGCAACAATGTAATAGCCAGACTACAACAAAACTATCTGTTAAAGCAAGAAAGATTTGTACATTGAAATATACAGATGTGTTGAAAGCTAAATCAACCATGCACTGTATATTAAAAATAGTAAAGAAACAAACCGTTCACCCACAAAAAATCCAAAGAAACCTTGCTTCTTTCTAATTTTCTTTGTTTTGGTTTGTGTTTATACATTGTTAATTACAGTCACAGGCCTGATTATTCAATCACTCTTAAAATTCTCCAATCAATCTATTTATATATAATCTCATATAACTGTCAATATCCTTATCTAATAACTGCACATATAACTGCAAAAGCAGTTATTTATTCATATCCAAACTCTTATTTGAATCGGATCATGGGTTTGGATCATCTTATATGAACCCAACTCAAAATCCATCAAACCCAACACTTACAAATCAAGGAAGAAAATTCCAGGAATGTTAAAATGTAAGTATTCAAATGGACACATTGCAACTAAGGTCTAGTGTGCCAATTCTGAAAGGAAAACTTCAGTCGACATTGAAAAGGCTTTGTGATGTTCATGAACCTGTTAGAATTACTATCTTTCCTCAGCTAGTATCAATTTAATACCGCTGTTTGAAAGACTGTTAAACATAGGAATGCTATTATACGTATGCAGCCTACACATTTCTAAGGGAATCCAAGACAAACCATGTACATGGCTGGTGACCAAGAGAAGCCTGACTATTTCATGTAAAGACAATGATGACCCCAGGAATAGAATTTTGGATTTAACAGTTTTGTCTTTTGGAGTTGTGCTGTTGGTTAAATAAAGTTGACTCTTTTTTAAGTTCTGTACAGTTAATATTCGATTCTCAAAAACCCATTTTCTTTGAAGTTATCAAATTTTTCGAATTAAATTAAATTTATTCAATTGTTGTAACAATTGACAATTAGTTATTTTAATGACTGACGGTCTATAACAAAATGGAAAGAACTGTTGTAACAATTAACTAAAAAATGTTTATAACAGAAAACAAAAATGACAGCAACATTTTTAGCCAATTCATTACCATATGATGTCAATACATAAGTGCTAACAGATTCATTGCACTGTCTGTTTGCTGCCGTTTGTTCTATAGCAATTGGCAACAAGGACCTAAGGACAGCTGCACAATAATGGGAACATATGGATTGATTCCCTCATAAGTTCCATTCTTATTTGTTTTTCAATCTTCAAATTCACTTTATACCATAAATCTCTCTTTATGAAGAATAAGTAGCTATGGAATCAACTAACCATCCGGACAAATTCCTGTGAAAAAGAGAAGAAAAGAAAGTTACTTGTCATCAAAAGAATAGAAGGACTGATTCCTTCCAAAGTTTTATTCACTTTTGCTTTTCAACCTTCAAATTCACTTTATATTAAACATCTCTCTTTATAAAGAATAAGTAGCTATGGAATCAACTTATCATGTGAAGAAATTCCTGTGAGAAAGAGACGAACCTAACATTTCTTAATTGTCATCAAATGTTTCCAATTCCTATATATTGCTCTTGCCAGGGCAACAAAAACACTAGAGAGTGGCCACAGAAAGGTTTTCAAAATGAAACCCGCACAAGAAAGTCAGGTGCCGATTGCTGTTTCAGGGTCTACAGGTCAAGGTTGGAATCCAAGCAATGGTGAGTGTCCAAATGCAGTTGTAGTTGAAGATGCTAGTTTGGACTTCAAACCAAGGCAATCATCCTTTGTTAGATCAAGACCTGCAGCAGAGTAAAACACTAATTGTCTCTCTGAAATCTTCCAATTTTAGTTTATAATGCCTCAGAATTGTGAAATAGTTTTTTACTCAGGTTATACAATGTGATATAAGCCGAATTTTCTTATCATATTCCATGCTCATATCTCGATATGTTGCCATTTGATATAGTTTGTTGATGTTATAAATATGAACAAATTTTCAGGCATAAGACGGAGAGACCAGTTCTGGCTTGGGCAAAAATGGTCGAAGATAAGATTGAAGGAATGGACCAAAATGTTAAACGATATAAAGATTCAAAGGGGGAAGAAAATAACTGCATAATATACATTCATGATATAAACATCAACCTCACAAACAAAGATTTGAATGGTAACTCATTCACTTCAAGTACGTTGCTTTAGTACAAAAATCTGGACTGTCCACACAGAAAGAACTGATTGATCTGTTAAAGTTGTGCCTCAGCAACTGCAGAAGTTGACTGAGTCTTAGTGTATTTTTTTTTTTTTTTTGGCCTTATGTTGTTGTTAGTGGCATCAAATTAGGTATTTGCTGAATGTGTAACATATTAGTTGGTTTTTCTATTATAAGTTGATGTATCTAAATAGTTTTGTTTATTTAATAAAATTAGTAGACAATCTTTTTTGCTCCATTTTCCTCTGTTTCTGTAAAAAAACATTTTTACCTCTAATAATCGGTATCAGAGCTATTTTCTTTAGGGACCGTAAGTGTTTGAGTGTACACCACAAACAAAATAAATCTAAACCTATTCATAAACAAACCATCAAACCAATATAGATTTAAAAGCACCGTACATAACAGCTGCACCTCCAGTGTTTGATGGAGAAAATTATTAAGTATGGGCAGCTAGAATGGGAGCTTTTGTAGATGCAAGCGGTCTTTGGGAGGCTGTTGAGGATGACTATGAGGTTCCTCCATTGCGTAACAACCCAACTCTTTCACAACTCAAAAGTCACAAGGAAAAAAAGGCAAAGAAAGTTGAAGGCAAAGACCTATTTATTTGTTGCTGTCTCACCATCAATCTTCACCAGAATTATGACCCTGAAATCAGCTAAAACAATCCGAGATTTTCTCAAAGAAAAGTATGAAAGCAATGAGAGATTCGAAGGAATGCAGTTGTTGAATTTAATAAAGGAGTTTGAGATGCAAAGAATGAAGGAGTCAGAGACAATCAAAGAGTACTCCAATAGACTTTTGAGCATTTGTCAACACGGTAAGGTTGCTTGGTACTGAATTTATTGATTTTAGAATTGTCCAGAAAATTCTTGTTACACACTCTGAAAATTTTGAGGCTATAATTTCCTCATTAGAAAACTCTAAAGATTTGTCAAATATCACCTCGGCAGAATTGTTGAAATGCATTGCAAGCACAAAAACAAAGTAGGCTTATAGGGTAGGTGACTCAATAGAAGGAGCCTCATTATAATTTATATGGTACAATTTTTTATTCGTTAACCTAATATTTGTGATAAAAAAAAAAAAACCTTTTAAACTATTGTCCATAATATGTATGTGAAGTTGATGTTGGCATTTCCAGCACCACTACTGATTTTTTTTTTTTTTTTTAATATTTAATATCATTATTTATTGTATCTTAATTAGAGAAAGAAAAGTTTATCAATATTTATATAAAAATGGTTTAGCATTAGTTAAATAATTTATTATTAATAGTTAGTACCATTCAAATGAAAATAATAATAATAATAATATTATTATTATTATTATTATACTTCCTAAAATTTTATCCAAACTCATGTGGTAAATGATTTGTAATAACCATATTAATTATGAGATAATGTATTAACAATATAATAATTATAAATAATCTTATCACATCATTTAAGTAAAATTTTAGATAACATTATTTGTAAAATATATATATATATATAACAACGAATAAAATATAAATAATAAATGTTAGATTACTTGTTTTAAGTAATTTTTTTTTTTTTAAATATAAGTTGACAGTATTATATTTGGAGGTAAGAAACATAAAAATAAAAAATAAAATTATCATTTTTTTTATTGCAGTAAAATAAAATTATCATCTGGACTTTAAATTTCAGATAAAAAACATACCACATGTGCAGCATGCATGTGAGAGAAAAAGCATAGGAGGTTTGTTGGATAAATCTTTAATAGGTATAAACCTATATCACAATCTTAAAACTCATATTAAATCATTAAGAATTATTGTAGAGAAAACATACCTGAATCCATATTAATAATTTTGAATAGGATTGGATCTTCCACGGTCAAATCTCCATAGTTACTCTGTAGTTTTTCTACTTGAATGGGGAAAGAAAAAGAGAGCAAATTTGTTGTGATTTGACTTGGGGACCATAACCCTTTATAATGTTCTTTATATATTAACCTAATTAGGTTCCCATTAACCCTAATCCTATTAGTATTAGGTTTCTACACATTAAAGCCCATACTCAATAGATATTTCTAGAGCCCAATTAACAGATCACTTATTTGGCCCTATTAAAATAGATAGCCCATAATATAATTGTTATAAAATATGTAAGCCCAAAATAAGAAATATAAAATATCCTAACAATCTTCCACTTGGGCTACATATGTTTCTTGAGACAATTATATTATCTATAATCTTAAGTGCGCATTGAAAAACTATCCGTCCTGAAATATCCCTTTAGTTACAATCTGGTCCATCTACTATATTAGTATGAGATCAAAGCGACCTTTGTTACATTTATTCGTAACTAGACCCATCAATGGTCACCATACCAATATATTCAATGACATAGATCGAATATGGATGCGTAGCATGGAAATTACATGCAATGTGATCTCAAACATGCCTATTTCCAACTGGTCCTACTTCAATCTTTAATGAGATCAAACACAAATAACATTAAGAGTTTATAATTAAACCATATACTTTATTCTGCAGAAAATAAATATAGAATATGTCTATTACAAATAACATCAAAATACTAACTCCCACTAAACATGCACATCATTAGCTAAAATAACACCCATATGAGCAGTGTGCTCATGAAAGACCTTGGGTGGTAATCCCTTAGTAAGCGGATCCGCAATCATGGAGTTTGTCCCAATATGTTCTATAGTCACTTGACGACTCTGAACTCTTTCTTTAACAATAAGAAACTTGATGTCTATATGCTTAGACTTCATGGAGCTTCTATTGTTGTTGGAATAAAGCACAGCCGAATTATTGTCACAATATATCTTTAATGGTCTTTCAATAGAATCCACAACTTGCAGCCCTGTGACAAAATTTCGCAGCCATATCCCATGATTAGATGCCTCATAACAGACTATGAACTCAGCTGCCATGGTGGAAGAAGCTATGAGTGTCTGCTTAGCACTTTTCCAAGAAATAGCTCCACCAGCTAGCAGGTAAATATAGCCCGACGTGGATCTTTTACTGTCTTGGCATCCAGCAAAATCGGAATCAGAATACCCAATGATCTTTAAATGTTCTGATCTCTGATATGTGAGCATGTGATCTTTTGTTCTCTGTAGATAACGCATAACCCTTTTGGCTGCTTTCCAATGATCCATCCATGGGTTACTTAAATATCTACCCAACATTCCCACTATGAACGCAATATCTGGACGCGTGCATACTTGAGCATGCATCAGACTTCCTACAGCTGATGCATAAGGAATCTTTTGCATTTCTTTTCGTTCCAACTCATTTTTAGGGTACTGACTGAGACTAAACTTGTCTCCTTTAGCTATAGGGGTATCTCCTGGTGCACAACCTTTCATGCCAAATCTATCAAGAACTCTTTCGATATAGCTCTTTTGTGATAACCCAAGGATACCTCGAGAGCGATCTCGTTGTATCTGTATGCCTAATACAAAAGAGGCGTCCCCAAGATCTTTCATATCAAAATTCTTTGTCAGAAATCTCTTGGTTTCGTGCAGTAAGCCTATATCGCTACTAGCAAGTAGTATGTCATCGACATATAACACCAGAAATATGTATTTACTCCCACTGAACTTATGATATACACAATCTTCAACTTTATTTACCTCAAACCCGTATGAGAATAACTTGATGAAATTTGTGATACCATTGACGGGAAGCCTATTTGAGACCATAGATGGATTTCTTCAATTTACAAACCATTTTCTTTGAATCATTGGATACAAAGTTTTCTGGTTGCATCATATATATTGTTTCGTCAATGTCACCATTGAGAAACGCAGTCTTTATATCCATCTGATGTAGCTCTAAATCAAAATGAGCCACAAGCGCCATTATAATCCTAAAAGAGTCTTTCGTAGAAACCGGAGAGAAAGTCTCTTTATAATCAATGCCTTCCTTTTGAGTGAAACCCTTGGCAACTAGACGAGCCTTATATCTCTCAACATTGCCTTTTGAATCCTTTTTGGTCTTAAATATCCATTTGCAACCAATAGGTTTCGCACCTTCAGGTAATTCGACGAGATCCCAAACGTCATTGTTCTTCATGGAATTCATCTCATCATTCATGGCATCAATCCATTTTTGAGAATTAGAACTTTGTGTGGCTTGATAAAAGTTAATTGGATCATCTTCCATCATTCCTATATCAACCTCATGTTCTTGGAGATAAACGACATAGTCATCCGGAATCGCATTTCTTCTTTCTCTAATGGATCGTCTCAATGGCATATCCTCTTGAGGTTGTTGAGTTTGCACTTCAGGTATAATTTCTTCATTTTGCATAGGGAGCTCTTCTACATTGTCTTGAAATTCTGGATTTGCATTTTGAATAATGTCAGGGATAGAAACCTGATCATTATTAATAGCAATAGTAGGAAGAGAAACAAATTCCTCTTCAAAGACAATGTTTTTAACCTTATCTCCCCCCACAAACTCAACTTCCTCAAGAAATCTCGCATTTCCCGTCTCAAAAAAATGATCTAATAGTGGGATCATAAAACTTGAAACCCCTTGACCGTTCAGAGTACCCAATAAAGTAGCGGCTTACAGTTCTTGAGTCCAGTTTCTTTTCATTTGGCCTGTAAGGCCTTGCCTCAGCTGGACAACCCCAAATGTGTAAATGTTTAATACTAGGCTTTTTGCCTGTCCATAATTCATAAGGGGTTTTAGCTACCGCTTTGCTCGGAACCCTATTAAGGATATATGCTGCAGTCTTTAGTGCTTCTCCCCAGAGGGATTCTGGTAAAGAAGAATGATTTATCATACTTCTTACCATGTCCTTAAGCGTTCTGTTTCGTCTTTTAGCAACACCATTCATGCTGGGTTTGCCTGGCATTGTGTATTGCGGGACGATACCGCATTCCTCTAGGAATTTAGCAAAAGGTCCTGGACGTTGTTCACCGGATCCGTCATATCTACCATAATATTCACCACCACGGTCAGATTTGACAGCTTTAATTTTCTTACAAAGTTGATTTTCAACTTCAATTTTGAAAGCCTTAAATACATCTAGGGCTTGAGACTTCTCATGTATTAAATATAGGTACCCATATCTTGAATAGTCGTTTATGAACGTAATAAAATATTGTTGACCATTCCAAGAGGCTGTAGGAAATGGTCCACAAATATCAGTATGAATTAGTTCTAAGACATCAGAACATCTGTTGGCATCTAATTTCTTAATGTTTGTCTGTTTCCCTTTAATACATTCAATACAGACTTCGAAATCTGTCAAATTAAGAGAATCAAGAATTCCATCAGACACAAACCTCTGAATTCTCTGTTTAGAGATATGACCTAAACGCTTGTGCCATAATGTGGCGGAATCCCTGTCAGTTAATTTTCGTTTTGTACCTCGTGAATTTATATGCAAGGTTTCATTAATTGAGGCAATTGTATCCAACAAATATAGGTTATCATGCAAAGATAAAGAACCGGTACCAATAAGATTAGAATTTTGAAAAAACCTAAATTTATTATTTCCAAATGAACAAGAATAACCAAATTTGTCCAAAACAGAAATTGAAACCAAATTCCGTCTAAAAGACGGTACTAAATAAGTCTCTTCCAAATTTAAAAATTGACCAGTCTTTAATAATAACTTAAAAGTTCCTATAGCCTCTACTGGAACTGTTTTGTCATCGCCCACATAGATGAATCTTTCAGCATCACTTGGCTTCCGGCTCCACAGGCAACCCTGCATAGACACACTTATGTGAGTAGTAGCATCAGAATCTATCCACCAAGTGTGTTTAGGTACAGAAGCTAAATTAACTTCAGAACAAACTAAATTGAGAAGCATACATTTCTTGATACGCCAGTTGACGTATTTAGGACATTCTTTCTTCATGTGTCCAGCTTTCTTGCAAAAGTAACAGGTAAAATTTTCATCCTGTTTCTTTTGCACCTTATGCTGTGATGTCCCAACTGCAGCTTCTTTCCCTCTTTTCCTTTTCTTGTCCTTAGAGATAGTTGCTAAGTTAGCGCTTTCAACACCTTCTCGCTTCAATCTTTCCTCTTCTTGCACACAGTGAGATATGAGCTCGTTAAGAGTCCATTTGTCCTTCTGAGTGTTGTAACTCACTTTAAACTGACTGTATTGTGCAGGAAGAGAAATCAAAACTAAATGCACCAGCAAATCCTCAGACAGCTGTAACTTTAGTGCCTTTAGTTTGGAAGCGATATGAGACATCTCCATGATGTACTCACTTATGTTCCCTTTTCCATTATACTTCATTGAAACAAGTTTCGCCAAATGGGTACTTGTTTCAACCTTTTCGTTTTTCGCAAAACGTTGTTTTATTTCCTTAAGGAACTTCTTAGCACTTTCCTCTTCGGACATAGAGCCCCTAAAAGTTTCTGGAATGGAATGTTTCATGATCATAAGACTCATGCGATTAGAACGGTCCTACTTCTCCATTCTCGCCTTTTTATCAGCGAAACTATTATCATTAAGAGAAACAGGTCGTTCTTCCCGAAGCGCAAGGTTAAGATCCATGCAACCGAGAACAATCATAACGTTCTCTTTCCAATTCTTGAAATTCGTGCCATTAAGCACAGGAATGGAATTAATATTGGCAGATATTGTTGAAGCAGAAGTAACTGAATCGAGAACAAAATCAAATACAAGCTCACAATCAATAATCATGTCACAAAAAGATATATATATCAATTAATAAATTCATACATGACATGATTAAATGATTCCCATAATGGTGGGCCCTAAAACAAGATACCTAGCACAACATTGACATTTAGTCTTTGGACAGAAATATCAACTGTAAGTGGTACTCTCCGTGCAGTAATCAAATATTGATAATTAACCCTGTCAAGTAGTAAGCCTTTCTTTGGACCGACTTATTACTCACATGAAAAACCTAATAATCGTCACATATTTATTACCACAGGTATGCCCATTATTTGGTCAAATGATAACCTTCCTTTGGGCCGGTCATTATTTACATAAATAATAGACACACACATCTTAATATTTCAAAATAAATAAATTTACATTATAAAGGTTACTTTGGCAACATATAATTTCAATTTAATTTATTTTGAAATATCAGACTATATATATATTAAAAAAAAATATATATATTTTTCTTTCAATTGAATTCTCAATTCAACAAATTGAATATATGTAAAACTAAAATCGTAAGTAAATCAATCACCAGAACTGTCACCGCACGGTATAAGAAAACCAAAACAAAATACACACGGAATTCTGATTGTACATGGGAAAAGAAAACCAAACAAAAAAAAAATGAAATCCAATTCCGTTTGCACATGAAAAAAAAACAAAACACAATGCTGCAAAATCCAGTGACCACATGTATATATATATATTTTTAAACTTTTGCCGTCCTTTTCCCCAAATAAAAAACAAACAAACATAGAATTTCACTCCATTGACTTTTCCACCAATATATATATTATTTCTATTGCTTTTCTATTGCAAATCAACAGAGCTTTAACCGGAAAACCAATCAAAAGGCATAATACTAATATATATATATTCTTGCTTTAACAATTCTCAAGCCGGTACAAAGAAAAATTATATATATTTCTTCATGCTTCCACAATAACGGTAATAAATCAAACCAATTAATTTCTCAATTATTCAACATGAGTTGGCTCTGATACCACTTGTTGGATAAATCTTTAATAGGTATAAACCTATATCACAATCTTAAAACTCATATTAAATCATTAAGAATTATTGTAGAGAAAACATAATTGAATCCATGTTAATAATTTTGAATAGGATTGGATCTTCCATAGCCAAATCTCCTTAGTTGCTCTATAGTTTTTCTACTTGAATAGGGAAAGAGAAAGAGAGCAAATTTGTTGTGATTTGACTTGGAGACCATAACCCTTTATAATGTTCTTTATATACTAACCTAATTAGGTTCCCATTAACCCTAATCCTATTAGTATTAGGTTTCTACACATTAAAGCCCATACCCAATAGATATTTCTAGAGCCCAATTAACAGATCACTTATTTGGCCCTATTAAAATAGATAGCCCATAATATAATTGTTATAAAATATGTAAGCTCACAATAAAAAATATAAAATATCCTAACAATAAAAATAAAAAATAAAATTATCATTTTTTTTATTGCAGTAAAATAAAATTATCATCTGGACTTTAAATTTCAGATAAAAAACATACCACATGTGCAGCATGCATGTGAGAGAAAAAGCATAGGAGGTTAACAAGCTAATTAAATTTGGAAACTGATTAACAATAAAGGCAATGTGTATGAATGAGAGCAAGCAAAAGAGGTACCAATTGTTTTATACTTTCTACATTAATAATATTGGTCAACTTTGGTTGGCAAAATATTGTTCAACTTCTTTTTTTTTTTTAATCTTTTTCTGTCATCGAATAACTTGAATTCTATCCAATCATATTTGCAACACAAAAGTTGTTATTTTTTCATGTATATGTAAGTTGTGTTTACGATTTTCTGATGCTAATGTAATTAGAAAATTCAATGTTATGAGAATCCTAAACAATGTTTCTCATTGAAAAAAATTTTCAAAACGAGTATTATTGCAAACTAAGTTGTGTCAATAGTTTTGATTTCTGCTGTATCTATTTTCCATATAGAACACCACTTTGAATTAGATAAGTTACTAATGATTTTTGTTAGAGTGAGATTCTTCAATTCACGACCGAAGGATTTTAGCTGCACTTGGGAAGGATTACCACTTTAACAAACAGCAGAATCTCTAGGTACTCATATGCATTCAATTTTATGGTACAACATTCATTTCATTTCCTGTCACTATTATGTGTATAGAATATATAGCTTTAGAGCACTACATGTAAAAGAGAAAAAGACAGTTCTATATGTATTACTTTCGCAACTTTACAAGTTGAGTGAAGAATCTGTCAAAAAAGGGTCTTGAACCTAACTCAACCATAAAAACTAGTTCAAGAGTGGAAGTTTATCTTCACTTTATAAACCAATATAAATCCATGTCTTAAACCAATATGGTACAATCTAACACCCTCCCTTGTCTCACATGTAGTGTGTCCACTCGATAGCACCTACACTCATGCAAATGAGTTTGGGCTATGCATAATTAGATAAAGCCCAACCCCTGAACCAAAATCAAAGCTCTGATATTATGTTAAAAAAGAGTTTTGGGTCTAACTTCACCATAAAAGCTAGCTTAGAGTGGAGGTTTACTGTCACCTTATAAACTAATGTAAACCCACTTCTTAAACCAATGTAAAACTATTTAACAGAATAATCTTAGTATATGATGAATTTGAAATTCATATTTCTTTTGTAATTCATGAAACAAAGACAAAGGAATTAGTATATGATGAATTTATAGTTTTTCAATTGCCAACTTTGTAGGGATTTACACAACCCCTAATATTCCCTATTTGAGTCACAAAAAATTCCAACACATGCAATACATATAGTAGCAAGAATAACAACAAAAATAAACAAGAAAAGCACACACATATTTTACGTGGTTCAGCAAGTGTTGTCTACGTTCATGGTCAAACTCCTATCATTCTTCCACTATATCAATAATGGGTACATAAGTTCTTCTTTAGATATACTAGAGGAATCACACATCAAGAGATACAACTCTTTGAATACTCAAAATCTCATTTAAAAGGTGGAATTACAATACAACAGCAGAAAACATCACCAGAACCAACGGTGGAAATCAGTATAAGAACTGACCTTCGTGAACTCCAAATGGGATGAAATTTTAACTAGAGATAGAAGACATCTGTTGTATGTATTTTTGGGCTGCCCCAAATGGGCTGGTAAAAGTTTGAAGGTCCAGTAAGATAACCTGTTAAAACCGTTCCAACAGATAAGGAAGATAACCTGTTAAAACCA
This sequence comes from Dimocarpus longan, assembly GCA_022984855.1. Classification (NCBI taxonomy): domain Eukaryota; kingdom Viridiplantae; phylum Streptophyta; class Magnoliopsida; order Sapindales; family Sapindaceae; genus Dimocarpus; species Dimocarpus longan. The sequence goes on from CM041024.1 coordinate 20,587,889, forward strand.
TCCCGACAAATAAGGGCCTAAGTTACTGGTTCAAGGAAACAGACATAACTTTGTGCTCAGTTGTCAGATTGTCTATTATAATATGTTTTCGAAAAATTATTTTCGTGCTCTATAACTTGGCAACCAGGGTTCCCGGTTGATGCCGTTGACACCCTAAGAATTCTTGTTTTAGTGGATGTGTTCTTGAGGTTTATGTTTGCAATACTCTTATTTTTCCATTCTGCGTCAAAAAGCATTGAACGAACAATCCACGAATAAGCATACAAACGAAATGATGAACGAGCAGATGGACGAGCAAGAATCCATCTCAGATAATCAGCTCGCGTAAGAGCAAATCTGCACGCTTCAACAAGCTAATTACAGCATTACAGGCTCCCAAATTGCTCGGACATCTTGCATAACCAACCTGTTCGACTACACTGCGAGACCACCTTACGCAATCTCTGGTCGAACAATCAAATCGCTAATATTACCTGAGCACCAGCTCGCCCAGGCCAGAGTCTGCTCACTGGGTGCTATATCTGATCGCTGAACTAGTCTGCTCGCTGGTGCAACATTTGATCGCTGAACTAGTCTGCTCGCTGATGCAATATCTGATCGCTGAATAAGCTGTTCGCTCAATGTGCACACTAGAGTTGACAAATTGACCTTCTGGAAGGTGAATCAGTTCAATTCAGGAAAGGAGTCAACTTACCTATTTTCATGCAAATCGAATCACGACATTCTTGGCAATTGCTATATATGCGGTGGAGACAATCTTGGGAGATATTATCTTAATTAATGTAAATTATTTTTTGCCTTATCTGTAAGATCTTTAAACCTATTTGAATTGTAACATCTTCTTTATAAATAGGAGATCAAAATCAATGTAAAGGGGACTTCCCTCTCGAAATCTCTCTCACTGTAAACACAGAACAAACATAGTAACAGTGACTGCCTCTCTACCATCGGAGTCGGCGCTGTGGATGTAGGCCATTCTTAAGGCTGAACCACGTAAATCTCGTGTGTTTTTCTTCTTTCTCTTTGCCCCTCTTTTTGTTTGTTTATATCTTTTACAGTTCTGCAATCTTGGGCTTGAACGAACCGGCAAATTGACTGAACCAGTTTCAGACGTCAACAATATTTTAGACTATAACATCTCCAAAAATTAGCAATTTCTAGACTGTGTAGACCCTTCAAATGAATTTTCAAAATCTATTACAGATTGTAGTGCTTTAGCAAAATTATGCTTCTTCTGTTTGTTGTTTTCAAATCCTCTCAAACTTGGACTCTTATGCAGGTAAAAAAACCTTACTTCTCCTTTATTAGAAAGAGAATTCTATGATACCACTGCTCAATTAATTCTACAAAGAGTTTCCAATAAACTCTTCCACATCATTCACTTTCCAATGCAACAATTACTAAGTAATTTTAATGCTTTTGAAAATGGACTTTAACTTTCATATGGTTTAGTGGAATCCACATTCTTTACCTAGGAGGGATCTCAACAATCTCTCGTTTCTGAGTCATGTGGAGGATCTCCCCTTCAAGCCGGCCAAGTCTCAATAATAATTGAATTTCTCTTTTGGTAATGACTTAGTAATCATATTAGATACATTCTCATTGTTATGAATCTTCTCAGTTTGAAACTATTTCATGTCAAGGCCTTCTTGAATCCATTTGTACCACATATTAATAAGCTTAGTTTTTGAATGATATGAGGAGTTCTTACACCGATGAATAGAAATTTGGCTATCACAAAAGATAACATAATTTTCAATGTTTAGACCAAGCTCCTTCAAGAACCTTTTTAACCAATTTATTTCCTTGCAGGCTTCAGTATAACAATGAATTTAGCTTTTGTAGTGGACAATGTCACACTCTTTTGCAACTTTGATTGCAATGAAATCACTCCCCCTACAAAAGAGAACGAGTACCCCAAAGTGAACTTTCTAGAATCAAGGTCTCCATCCATATCTGAATCGATGTAGCCCATTAACTCAAGCTTGTTAGTTTCGAAGCACAAAATCATGTCAAATGAATCTTTTAGATACCTTAAGATCCATCTAATAGCTACCCAATGTTCCTTTCCTAGATTTAAAATAAATCTACTCACTACACCCATAGTATGTGCTAAGTCCGGTCTAATGCATACCATTGCATACATTAAGTTTCTAACCACCGATGCTTTTGGTGTCTTCTCCATTGCTCTTCTCTCTTTTTTATTTGATAGACATTGTTCCTTACTGAGTTTGAAATGTCTAACTAAAAGAGTAGCAACTGGTTTTGCATTCCCCATGCATAACCTTTCTAAAACCTTCTCGATGTATTTCTCTTGAGATAACCATAGCTTCTTAGCTTTCCTATCTTATATGGTTTCCATGCCAAGAATCTGTTTTGCTAGTCTTAAGTATTTCATTGCAAAAGACTTGCTTAATTCATCCTTTAACAATTTGATTTTCTCTATGTCTTTTCTTATAATCAACATGTCATTAACTTATAACAAAAGTATAATAAAATCACCATCATCAAAACTTTTATGAAGGAATATTTATCGAAGTTGACATTGTCATCATCAGAATGCTTGGTTAAGACACAATTATCAGAATTTGTCTTAATGAATCCATGCTCCCTATGAATGAATCAAACTTGTTATACCATTGCCTTGAAACTTGCTTTAAACGATATAAACTCTTTTTTAACTTACAAACCCAATTTTCTTTTCCTTTTACTTCAAAACCTTCGAGTTGCTTTATATATATTTTTCCTTCCAAATCTCCATGAAGAAATGTTGTTTTAACGTCAAGTTGCTCATATTCCAAGTCTAATTGAGCAAATAGTCCAAGCACCACTCGAATAGAAGTCATCTATACAACCAGGGAGAAAATTTCATCATAGTCAATGTCTTGTTTTTGTCAAAATTCCTTCACAACTAATATTGCTTTGTACCTTGGTTGTGAACTCTTTTTACCAGTTTTTATCCTAAAGGACCCATTTGTTTTCAAGGCTATTTTTCTCTTAGGTAATTCCATAAATTTATAGGTGTTGTTATCATGTAATGATTTCATTTTTTTTTTGGTTGCTTGATTCAACTTCTTGAAAACATTCTGGCTTCCCCTCACTAGTGAATATAACCCACTCATCTTGAGGATACTTGGATGAAGGTTTTCGCATTCTAGAACTTTTTCGAACCTTTGGCTTAATAGTTTAGGTTATCTCTATTCCTCCTCATGATGCTCTTGTACATGATTTCTAGTCGTAGCCTCTTCACCACTTTGAACATTTCCTTGATCATTTCCATTTGCTATTTGGGAAGAAGAAGAATCAGAATCAACATCTTTAAGTTGTTGCTTATTTTCAATTTTATCACAATCTTCAATTGTTTGGTTTTCAAGGAATGTCACGTCTTAACTTCGGACCAACTTCTTAGACTTTGGATCCCATAATCTGTATCCAAATTTCACATCACTATAACCTAAGAAAATACACTTTTTTGCCTTCTTTTTAAGCTTGTGGCACTCATCCTTATGAATATATACAAAGGCTCTACAACCAAACACTCTTAAATGGTTATAAGAAACTTCTTTACCTTTCCAAACTTTCTCAGGTACATCACCATTCAAAGCTACTATTAGAGATCTATTTATTGAGATCTATTCATGAAATAAATAGTTGTATTTATGGCCTCTCTTCAAAAGCTTTTTAGCAACTTAAAATGAGACAACATGCATCTCACTTTTTCCATAATTATTCTATTCATTTTTTTGGCAATCCTATTTTGGTGTGGAATCTTCAGAATAGATTGCTCATGTCTAATGCTTTTATTCTTGCAATAAGCCTCAAGTGGACTGATATGTTCACCAACATTATCTAATTGAAGACACTTGAGAGTTTTTCCGGTTTCTCTTTCAACCAATGTTTGGAATTGTTGAAATACCTCAAGAACTTTATCCTTAGTCTTGATAGCAAAAGACCAAACCTTCTTTGATGCATCATCTAAAAAAGTCACAAAATGCATAACCCCTCCATGTATTTTTGTTTTCATTGGACCATAAACATCTAAATGTATTAGTTCTAAAATATGAGATTTTCTATTAGATAAAGATTTATAAAATAAGACTCTATGTGCTTTACCAACTATACAATGAACACATGTATTTAAAAACATACCTTTATACTTTGAGAACAGGTTCTTCTTGGCCAAAACTTCTATTATTTTTTAGCTTATGTGTCCAAGTCTCATACACCACAATTGGTAGAGAGCTACTCTTCAGTTACATTCATTTCTTCTTTGTACAATTGCATCAATGACTTGTATAAGGTGCCACATTTCTTTGCCTTTGCTACCACTAGAGAACCCTTTATAAACTTCCAAGTATCATTGCTAAATGGACCTATCTTCATCTAACTTTCCAACAAAAATTAAATTCAAGCAAAGATCTAGAACATGTCTCACATTCTTCAAAATTAAATGACATTAAACTTGTGTTTTCATAGAAATATCACCAATTCCAATTATCTTTGAAACATTGTCATTTCCCATTCTTACAATCCCAAAGTCGCTTGACTTATAAGAGATAAAGGCCTCTCTCATTGGAGTCGCATGGAATGAGGCTTTGGTGTGAATAACCTAATCTGAACATGAATTTGTGATGCTATTACAAGCATCATCACATGTTGAAAATATAATCAAATTTTCAAAAACGGTTGCAGTTGTGTTATTCTTTTCTTTCTTCTCTTCGCCACTTTCATTCTTTTGTTCTTTTTTCAAGATCCTATAATTTTTCTTTATAAGACATTCCTTGCCACAATGGTAGCATGCGAATAGTTTGCTTGACTTGGATCTTCCTCAAGACTTATTTCGATTATTTTGTCCTCTACTTTTACTTATACCCCTATTTTCGGTGACTAAAGCTTCCGACTGAAAGTTTATTACTTTTCTTCTTGTTTCTTCATTGAGTAGGCTATTTTTTACATTATTCATAAAAAGTTTTCCCTTAGTACAAGAATTGTTTAATGACACCACCAAGGTCTCTCAACTGCTAGGTAACAAACTCAATAATAACAAAGCTTGGAATTCATCATCTAACATCAACTTCATGTCAACAAGCTAATTAACGAGGCCACTCATCTCATTTAGGTGCTCCGCCATTGAGGTTCCATCTCTGTACTTCAAATCCACGAGTTATCTAAACAAGAAAGCCTTATTTACAGTAGACTTTCTTTTGTATAATATCTCCAATTCTTACCATAATTGTTAAGCTGACGTGTGTTTTGCAACATGATGAAAAACACAATCATCTAACCATTGTTGAATGGTTACAATAGTTTTTCGATTCATCTTTCTCCAATCATTATCACTCATTCCTTGTGGCTTGGATTTGTCACCTTCTATAGCTTCAAAAAGATTTTTATAGATTAAGAAATCTTCCATCTTTGCTTTTCAAATAGCCTAATTCTATCCATTGAAACTAACCATCCTACTTATGTTTTCCATGACTCATATAGAGATGAAAAATGCTAACCAAAGCTTTGATACCACTTGCAGGGATTTGCACAACCTATAATATTCCTTATTAGAGTCACAAAAAATTCTAACACAAACAATATATATAGCAACAAGAATAACAACAAAAACAAACAAGAAAAGCACATATATATTTTACGTGGTTCGGCAAATGTTGTCTATATCCATGGGTAACTCCGATCATTCTTCCACTATATCAATAATGGGTACACAAGTTTTACATGTGTCCATTATCTGTCTATCTATGATGTATGTAAGGGAGTGCGTTAATATATCATAACCTCAAATATTAAATACTAGCACATGTTATACAGTAGGAAGCATTTAATATATATTCGTCATCTATCTGTTCATTTTGCACGTAAGGGAGCGTGTTAATATATCATAACCTAAAGTATTAAATACTATAGTTTACGTGGAAGTGTTAATATATCATAACCTTAAGTATTAAATATTATAGTTGGCTCTTTTGCTATCGGTTTAAGCTTATAAGTTTGGTGGTAACTAACAGTTGAATTGATTTGATATTAATTTTATCTATAAAGAATTAGTATTCGTTTGTGCAGTTCAAATTTGATAGCAAAAATAAGTTTTTAAGCTCTTTACAATTATAGAAGCTCAATTTTCAGTCGTGAGAAGGTAAAATCTGCAATTATTGCTTGGGAGAATGAGAAGAAGATGCAGGCCAAACTTAAAATGGAAAGAAAAAAGGTTTATACGCTTTTTGCTTAGTTTTATTGTTTAATTAGTTAACTTTACAAACATTAATTAATTATTAAAAGCTCCTGATTGATGAAAATGCAGTGTGACTTGGAGCACGGAAGGGCAGCAAACCAAAAGTGCTACCAAAACAAGATAGAAAGAATTGAATATATTGCTAATGGAGCAAGAGCGCAAGCCGAGGAAGAGAGGAGAAAACGGGAGTCTGAAATTAAGAGATTCAATCCAGAGAAAAGGAACCTGTCAAGTACTGTTTCTGCTGTTAAATATCATGAAAAATGAGACTCTGATAAAAGCACAAGTTGTCATAATAAAAGCACAAGTTGCTATCAGTTTAAGCTTATAAGTTAGTTTAATTGTGTGTATATATATATATAGTTTACCAATTTCCACTGTTATAATAATGTTGTTCTGTAGACACACTCAGTGATTTCTATATACAGATATTTATCAGTTTGTATTACAATTCTGATAAATATACATGGTTTGCAGGCATGAGTCTCGATATGGACACAAAGCATTTGCATATCTCTTCTTTTTCTTGTTGACCTTCTTATGGTAATGCAATTTCATTTTATATTTAGAAGCGAATAAAGTGTTCAAGTTATATAGCCTCCAAGTTGGTAGCAACAATTTAATAGCCAGACTAAAAAACTATCTGTTAAAACAAGAAAAACAAACCGTTCACCAACAAAAAAATCCAAAGAAATTTTGGTGAATGTTCAACTAATCGGAATTCAATCATCAATTAATAAAATTGAAATATCAGTTCGCAGTGTAAAAGTCTTTTTGTCCTTTTTTATTTTTTATAGTCTGTGTTTGGACATTGTTAATTACAGTTACAGATTTGATCGTTTGGTTACTCTTAGAATTCTCCAATTAAGCTCTTTATATATATTCTCGTATAACTGTCAATGCTCATATAACTATAAAAGCATTTATTTATTCATATCCAAACTTTTATTTGAATCGAATAATGGGTTTGGATATCTTGGGTGGACTCGACCTATAATATCATTAAACCAACACTTACAAATCAAAGGAGAAAATTCCAAGAATGTTAAAATATAAGTATTCACATGGACACTTTGCAACAAAGGTCTAGTGCACCAGTTCTAGAAGGAAAAATTTAGTTGACATTGAAAAGGTTTTGTAGTGTTCTCAATGTTAGATAATCCCACATTGGTTAAAAAATGAGTTTGAATTGATTTATAAGATGGGGATAAATCTTCACTTATAAACTAATTTTTATGGTAGAATTAGATCTAAGATCATTTTCTGTCACTTCAACCTATTAGAATTACTGTCTTTTTCGCATCAATTTAATACAACTGTTTGAAAGACTGTTGAAACTAGGAATGCTATTATATGTATATAACCTACACATTTCTAAGGGAATCCAAGACAAAGCATGTACATGGCTGGTGACCAAGAGAAGCCTGACTATTTACCATGTAAAGACAAAGATGACCTCAGGAATAGAATTTAGAATTTAATAGTTTGTCTTTTGGAGTTGTGCTGTTGTTTACATAAAGTTGACTCTTTTTTTTTCAGAGTTAATGTCCCCATACTAGTTTAGACTTTGTTGCTCATTCTTTAGCGTAAATCAAGAATTTATTCCTCCACCTCCCAAATTTCAACTTGCTTATATAATTGACTTGATATACAGTGTTGTTTACGGTTCCAGCTGCCTAATGTTTTTCTAGTTTAAAAACAATTGCTTTCCAAGTAGATCCTCTCACGTGGTGTAATTTTATTTACTTTGGTTTCACAATACTCTCAATTGGCCCAACAGATTCAATTATGAAAAAACTGTTTTCTTTGAAGTTACCAAATTTTTCTAATTAAATTAAATTTGTCTAGTTGTTGTAATGACTGATGGTCAGTTGTTGTAACGGAATGAAAAAAATTGTTGTAACAATTAATTAAAAGTGTTGTAATAGAAAACAAAAAAGACAGCAACATTTTGAACAGATTCATTATCATATGATGCCAATACATAAGTGCTAATAGATTCATTGCACTGTCTGTTTGCAGCCATTTGTTCTGTGCCAATTGGCAACAAGGACCAAAGAGTAGCTGCACAATAATGGGAATATATGGATTGATTCCCTCTTAAGTTCCATTCTTATTTGTTTTTCAACCGTCAAATTCACTTTATACCATAAATCTCTATTAACAAAGATAAAGTAGCTATGAAATCAACTAACCATGTGGAGAAATTCCTGTGAAAAAGACAAGGACATAAAGTTACTTGTCATCAAAGGTTCCCAATTCCTATATATAGCTCTTGTCAGCAGCTTCATAACAATCAGGCATTAGATGGGGTTGACAACAAAACCACCAGAGAACGGCTGGAGAAATGTTTTTAAAATGCAATCCAAGAAAAAAAGTCAGGTGCCAAATGCTGTTTCAGGGTCTCAGGATGGGGATCCAAGCAATGGTGAGTTTGCATCTGCAGTGTTAGCCGCTGCATTTGCCATTCACTCACTTGAAGAAGCCAAAACCCCTCAGAATAAGAATGGGAAGAGAACATTATTACAGTCAAGTACTAACAAGATGAAAAGTGCTGGTAACTTCCGACATTAGTTTGCCACGAATCAAATTTCATTAGATTGCTTTCATTGAAAGAAACTAAGTGGCAAAATGCAGGTGAAATTTCCTTGAGAAGGTCAACAGTACAGGATCATGAGGGAAATGGAAGACTTAATTCAGCCTTCAAACCAAGCCGATCACCCTTTGTTAGACCAACGCCTGCAGCAGATTCCTGGCAGAAAGCTGAAAGGTTAAAAAACTAATTGTCTCGCCAAAATCCTCCAATTTTATTTTATAATGCCTCAGAATTGTGAAATTGTATTTTACTCAGGTTCTTTATAAAATGTGAAACAAGTAATATAAGCCAAATTTTTTTATCATATTCCATGCTCAAATCTCAATATGCTGCTATTCGATATGTTTGCTGATGTTATAGATATGAACAAATTTTCAGGCATGAGAAGCTGAAATCAGTTCTGGCTTGGGCAAATGAGAAGAAGAAGAAGGCCAAACAGAAGTTTGAAAGAACAAAGGTTGTAGTACTTCTACACTTATTCTAAATATCTTACTAACTTCATGAATGTCACTGATGAAGGACCATTCGTATATTTTGAACTGCAGAGTGAAACTGAGCTGAAAGTTGCAAAGAAGCAGGCAAGTTCATTGTCAAAATAGGATTCATACAAGTGATGAGATTGGTAAGGGCAGGAGCAAAACCTGAAGAAAGATATTACAGGATATGAAGATTCAAAGGTAGAAGAAAATAAGTACAAGCATAATATGTATGCATTAATTAAACATCAACCTCACAAGCAAAAATCCGAATACTAACACCTTCACTTCAAGTAAGTTGCATTAGTACAAAAATCTGGACCGTCCACACAGGAAGAACTGACTGATCTGATGCTTATTAAAATTTTCTAGAATTATAGATGTAATTTGTCATTGAAATAAAGATTTAACAGTGTATGTGTTTCTAAGTTGATTATACACACTTACTTGCTTTGTATATGTACACATTTATCTGTTTGTTTTACAATTCTATGTAACATATACATGTTTTATAGGTGTGAGCCTTGATATGGAACAAAAGGATTAGCATGTCTCTTCATTTTTCTTGTTAGCCTTTTCAAGTAATGCAACTTTATTTTATATTTAGAAGTGAATAAAGTTAAATAGAAGTTATTTAGCTTCCATGTGGGTAGCAGTTGATGTAATATCAAGACAACAAAACTATCAGTTAATAGAGGAAAAGCTTTCCGCTTAAACATTTCTAGATTCACACAGATCAAAGAGAGAATCCCAGGACTGTTATAATGTTGTTTTGATGTGGATCAAATATAGCTAAATATTTAAATAAATATATTTCAAGTAAGATCTAGTCAGACAATTCTGGTAGAAAAGATTTAATCAGCATTGAAAAGGCTATGTAATGTTCATGAACCTATTAGAAATAGCATACAGCCACAGTTCCTATCAATTTAATTCTACTGTTTAAACTGTTGCTGATACTAGGAATCTATTAAATGTCAATTGCCTACACATTTCTAAGGGATTCCAAGAGCATGGCTGGTGACAAAGAGATTACTATAAATACCAAGTAAAGAAAACTGAAGAGGGGCTCCACTGTCAATTATTTGTGTTTTCTGCAGCATATTTGTTTTTAGGATGTCCTTCATCTAAAAGACATTAAAAAGAGTGTTGAAGTTATGTTTGATTTATAAGAATCCAGGGGCAATCATACTTTTGTAGTTCTGTACTGTTAATGCACCCGTACTAATTTAGACTTTGTTGCTCATTCTTTAGTACAAGTCAAGTATTTGTTCCACAACATCCCCAAGACACAATTTGCTTGTATAATTGACTTGATATGCAGCACCATTCATGGTTCCAGCTGCCTCAAATTCTTTTTTGTTTTAAAAACAATTGCTTTCCAAGTAGATCATTTGTTGTAATGTATTTTCATTTACTTTTGGTCCACAACATGTTCAATTGGGCTGACGGATTTATTCGTTGTGGATGAATGTTTGTGGCCGTCTGTTCGGTAGCAATTGGCTACATGAATATAAGGACTGATTCCTTCCAAAGTTTTATCCACATTTGCTTGTCAACCTTCAAATTCACTTTATGTTAAATGTCTCTCTTTATAAAGAACAAGTAGCAATGGAATCTACTTACCATGTGAAGAAATTCTTGTGAGAATGAGAAGAACCGAACATTTCTTAACTGTCATCAAAGGTTTCCAATTCCTATATATAGCTCTTGCCAGGGCAACAAAAACACCAAAGAGTGGCTAGAGAACGGTTTTCAAAATTGTTGAGTTAGGTGAAGCCATTATGGTTGCGGAGAGTAATGTTGAATTTGGTGAAGTATGTAGCTGAAATTTGTGAAAAATGGTGAAACATGAATTATTTGGTGGAGCCATGTTTGTTGACATAATAAAGTAAAACATGAAGACTGATAAATTGAAAGAAGTAAATTGTTGCAAGCCAAACAAATTGATTTGCACCCTACATTATTGTACCACCATTAACTTTTTTTATATTAATTGCTTCAATGCGAAACATTTGTGCATTGGTGACCGCCATTGTTTGCCTATATATAGGCATGGTGTTAGTTCATTTCAATCATCCAATTCCCAAGTCCCATGTCTTATATTTTAGGTATATTTGAAAGTTCTCTTCTCCCTAATTTTCTCCTAAAATTTTAGAGAGAGGTTGTATTATAGTTGGTAGTTTAATAAAATTTTTTTAGTCTTAATCCATGGATGTTTCCTCATATTGAGAGTTTTACCACGTAAATCTTATGTTTACTGTTTTATTTTAGTTTTTCCATTTTCTTTCAATATTATTCTTAATTTTATGTTTACATTGGAATTAGAATGGTATCTGGTTATCATAACAGTGGTAGATAAGTCACAATGGGCACACTTAAATACTAAGACTTTCCTAACTAGAACCTTTCCTAAGCATACACCACCACACTTATTTTTAGTAATTGGAGACAATTCTTTTCTGATGTAGAAGATCAGACAATACTGTAACCATATAGCATATTTAGAATTTTCTAAAGAACCAGTAAAGACTGAGGCTCCATAAATTCGATGGTCAACTCGAGAGAGGAAACCACTAGTATAGCACTCAAAGTATGTTACGAAAAACAATGTTGCATACTATCTTCTAACAGAGAATGGAGAGCCATCAACTTTTTATAAAGCTACAAACAGCCCAGATGCACCTTTATGGATGACAACAATGCAGGAAAAAATTAAAGCCCTACACAAAAACAAGATATAGGACTTATACTTTTACCACAAGGTCGAAAAGGCATTGGAAATAGGTAGGTCTTTAAGATTAAATGGGATGACAATGATCAAGTGAAGCGGTATTGTACAAGATTGGTGGTGAAAGAATATGCTCAGAAAGAAGGTATTGATTTCAATAAGATATTTTATTCGGTGGTTCGACTTACAACAATAAGGGTAATCCTAACAATGTATGCTATATTTGATCTACACTTAAAACAGTTAGATATGAAAACTGCATTTCTTTATGAAGAACTTGAAGAAAAAATTTATATATTCCAACCAGAAGGTTTTGCTGAAAAAGGTAAGTAAAACTTAGTTTACTGGTTAAAGAAATCTCTGTACGGTTTAAAATGGACACCGAGATATTAGTATAAGAGATTTGATTTCTTCATTATAAGCCTTGGATACAACAGACTTAATTCAGACTATTGTACATACTGTTAGAGGTTTGGAGATAGTGATGATTTTATTATCTTTCTATTGTATGTGGATGACATGTTGGTAGCAAACCCTAACAAAGATCAAGTCCAAGAGTTAAAAGCATAGTTGACTAGGGAGTTTGATATGAAGGATTTGAGTCCAACAAACAAGATTCTGGATATGCAAATTCATCGAGACAGAAAAGACAAGAACATTTGGCTCTCTAAAAAAAACTACTTAAGAAAAATCTTGTGCCGTTTTAACATGCAAGATTATAAACCAATTTCAACTCCTTTTCCTGTGAATAATAAATTATCTTTAGATACGAGCCCTAACAATAAAGCAATGAGGATAAAGATGTCTCGAGTACGATATGCATAAGTAGTGGAAAGTTTAATGCTCGCTATGATATGCACAAGACTGGACATTATATAAGCAATGAGAGTGGTTAGTCGATATATGGTGAATTCAAGTAGAGAGCATTGAAATGTTGTGAAGAGGATTTTGAGATACATCAGAGGAACTTCAGATGTTGCATTACGTTATGAAGGATTAGAGTTTATTTTTAGAAGTTATGTAGGTTCAGATTTTGTAGGAGATCTTGATAAAAGAAAATCCATTACAGACTATATGTTTACGATTGTAGGAGGAGCTATGAGTTGGATATTCAAGTTACAAACGGTTGTGGCTTTATCTATAACAAAAGTATAATACATGGCATCTACATAAGCTTGTAAAGAAGCAATTTGGATCAAGATTATTGGAGGAGTTTAGGCACAAACAATAGAAAGACTTTTTGTTTTGTGATAGTTAAAACATCTTGCATATTCCAAGAAATCTAGACTTTCATTCCCTAATAAAACATATAAGAATTCAATATCATTTCATTCATGAAGTAGTGGAAAATGGTAGTGTGTGTGGATATGCAAAAGATACATACCAAGGAGAACCTAGCAGATGTAATGGCCAAGCCTATCAATACTGATAAATTTATTTAGTATAGATCCTTATATGGTCTTACGGAAACATAAGCAGTAAGAGTTTGATCAAAGATTAGAAGGATAAAACCAAATCATTATAATGGCTTCAAGTGAGAGAATGTTGAGTTAGGTGAAGTCATTATGGCAGTGGAGCCGCAATGTTGAATTTGGTGAAGCATGGAGCGGAAATTTATGAAAAATGGTGAAACATGAATTATTTGGTGGAGCTGCATTTGTTGACATAATAAAATAAAACATGAAGACTTATAAATTGAAACAAGTAAATTGTTGCAAGCCAAACAAATTGATTTGCACCCTATATTATTGTACCACCATTAACTTTTTTATATTAATTGCTTCAAACTGAAGCATTTGTGCGTTGGTGACCACCATTGTTTGCCTATATATAGGCATGGTGTTAGTTCATTTCAATCGTCCAATTCCTAAGTCCCATGTCTTATATTTTAGGTACATTTGAAAGTTCTCTTCCCTTTAATTTTCTTCTAAAATTTTAGAGAGAGGTTGTATTATAGTTAATGGTTTAATAAAATTCTTCTAGTTTTAGTCCATGGATGTTTCCCTCATATTGAGAGTTTTACCACGTAAATATCGTGTCCACTATTTCATTTTAGTTTTTTCTATTTTCTTTCAATATTATTCTCAATTTCATGTTTACATTAGGATTAAAATAATATCGGGTCGTCATAACAAAAATAAAATCCACATAAAAAGGTCAGGTGTTGAGTATCGTTTCAGGGTATGCAGATCAGGGTTGGGATCCAAGAGCAACGGTAAGTTTACAACTGCATTGTTAGCAGCTGCATTTGCCATTCACTTACTTGAAGTAGCCGAAACCCCCCAGAATAAGAATGAGAAGAGAACATTACTAAAGCCAAATAATAATAAAGTAATTGGGCGATCCTTGTCCAACGAGTAAGATGAGGCAAATTTTGTTATCATATTCCATGCTCAAATCTCGATATGCTGCTCTTTGATATAGTTTGTTGATGTTATAAATATGAACAAATTTTCAGGTATGGGACAATGAAAAAAGTTGTAGCTTGGACAATAAAGAATAGGAAGAAGGTCAAACGTATGATTGAAAGAATAATGGATGAAGTCAACAAAAATATTAAAGGATATGAAGATTCAAAGGTGGAAGAAATAAGTACAAGCATGAAATAGACATCAACCTCACAAGCAAGAATCTGAATAGTAAGTCCTTCATTTCAATTAAATTGTATTAGTACAAAAATCTAGACTGTCCATATAGAAAGAACTGACTGATCTGTTAAAGTTGTGCTTTAGCAGTTGCAGAAGCTGTCGAAGTTTTAGTTTTCTGTTATGTTTGTTCGATTTTTTTTTTTCCTTCATGTTGTTAGTGGCAACAAGTCAGGGATCTGCTGAATGTGCAGCATGTTAGTTGGTTTTTCTATTATAAGTTGATGTATTTAAATAGTTTTGTTTATTAAATAAAATTAGTAGACAACCTTTTTGCTCCATTTTCCTTTGTTTCCACGAAAATAACATTTTTACCTTTAATAATTGGTATCGGAGCTATTTTTCTTGAGGGATTATGAGCGTTTAAGTGTACATCACAAACAAAACAAATCCAAACCTATTCACAAACAAACCATCAAACCAATATGGATTCAAAAGGACCGTACATGGTAGCTGCTCCTCTAGTGTTTGATTGAGAAAATTATCAAGTATGGGTAGTTAGAATAGGAGTTTTTGTTGATGCAAGTGGTCTTTGGGAGGTTCTTGAGGAGGACTACAAGGTTCCTCTATTGTCTAAGAACCCAAATCTTTCATAACTCCAAAGTCACAGGGAAAAGAGGCAAAGAAAGTCGAAGGCAAAGGCCTGTTTATTTGCTGCTGTCTCACCATTAATCTTCACTAGAATTATGACTCTGAAATCAGTTAAAACAATCAAAGATTTTCTCAAGGAAAGGTATGAAGCAATGAGAGATTCAAAGGAATGCAGGTGTTGAATTTGATAAGGGATTTTGAGATGCAAAGAATGAAGGGGTCAGAGACAATCAAAGAGTACTTTGACAGACTTTTGAATATTTGTCAACAAAGTAAGGTTGGTTGGTACATCTTAGGATTGTCCAGAAAATTCTTATTATAATTTCTGAAAAATTTGAGGCTATAATTTCCTTATTGGAAAACTCTAAAGATCTATCAAGTATCACCTTGACAGAATTATTGAATGCATTGCAAGCACAAAAAACAGAGAAGGCTTATGGGGCAGAAGACTCAACAAAAGGAGCTTAATCATAATTTTATATGATACAATTTTTATTTTCGTTAACCTAATATTTGCGATAAAAAAACTTTTAAATGATTGTCCATAATATATGTATGGGAAGTTGGACCGCTGTTAATTCTTTTTTTTTTTTTTTTAAATAAAAATATTTTAATATCACTATTTATCATATCTTAATTATAGAAAAAAAAAGTTGATCAATATATATATATATATAAATAGTTTAGCATTAGTTAAATTATTTATTCTTAATTGTTAGTACCATTTAAATGAAAATAATAATAATAATAATACACTTTCCAAAATTTTATTCAAACTAATATGGTAAGTGATTTATAATAGCCACATTAATTATGAAATGATGTGTTAATGATATAATAATTACAAATAATCTTGTTACATCATTTTGGTAAAATTTTAACTAGCATTACTCATAAAAAAAATACATAACTAATAAAATAGAAGTATACAAATGTTAGATTACTTGTTTTTAAGTAATTTTTTTTTTTAATTATAAGTTGACAGTATTATATTTGGAGGTAAGAAAAATAAAAATAAAGAATAAAATTATCATCTTTTTTTTTTTTTTTTTTTATTGCAGTAAAATAAAATTATCATCTAGACTTTAAATTTCAAATAAAAAAAAAATGACCACATGTGCAGCATGCATGTGAGAGAAAAAGCATAGGACGTTAACAAGCTAAATTTGGAAACAAATCAACAATAAAGGCAATGTATATGAATGAGAGCAAGCAAATGGGAAACCAATTGTTTCATATTTTCTACATTAATAATATTGGTCAACTTTGGTTCTCAAAATGTTGTTCAACCTTTTTTTATCTTCTTCTATCAGAATAACTTGAATTCTATATCCAATCATATTTGCAACACAAAACTTGTTATTTCATGTATATATAAGTTGTGTTACAATTTTCTGACGCTAATATAATTAGAAAATTCAATGTTGTAAGAATCCTACACAGTGTTTCTGATTGAAAAAGATTTTCAAAAGGAGTACTATTACAAACTAAGTTATGTCAATAGTTTTGATTTCTGCTGTATCTATCTTCAATGTGTTGTAATTTTATTTGTTGTAGGTTTGAGTAAAAGGTTGAATTGGTGTGTCCATTGAAGTTGAATTTAAAATTTAAGTTTAAATTAAACAGGTGTCTTATTTGTAAAAGGGTGCCTGTATAGGTGTCTGTATATGTAATAGATGTTAGTATAATGAAGAGTTGTATCAATTTGGAAACAACTCTACAGCTTCTATAAATAGCAGTATGACTGCTGTCATTAAGGATATATACATGTATACAATTTCATTTAGTTTTGCATTAATTACGTACTGAGAAAACACACAACAAATTCAGTAGAATTCAGAAACATCCAGTGCTTGATTTCTGAATTTCAACAGAGGATCCTGGAAGACAGTTGTTCAAAGATCTATAAACACCAGTGTAGAGAGCAATTACTGTCTTAAAGCCATTGCAATTCTGTAAGACTCTGTTTTCTGTAATCGACTACATCTTACTGGTACTTTTATTTATTTTGTATTATAATATTTTCTGAGTATTTGTACTATTTCATTTTGGGTCTATTATTGTAGTAAATAATTACAGATATAAAAATATATATATTCAGTTTCAGTCTCTGTATCTATTTCCTTCTTCAATTAATATTGTACTGATTGTTGATTTTATTCCAACAATCTTAAGACAGTAATTTGTCATGGATCAACAATCTGCTTTGGGCAAGAATCCTTATACTGAGAAGCCAGAGAAATTCAAAGGAGTGGATTTTCAAAGATGGCAACAGAAGATGTTATTCTTCTTAACAACCATGAATTTGGCACATGTTGTCAAGGAAGATGCCCCAAAGACTGGAGACAATCCATCAAAGGAGGCTCTAAGTGCTTTGGATGCATGGACTCACTCTGAATTTTGCTGTAGAAATTATATACTTAATGGTTTGGATGATACCCTTTATGAT
This sequence comes from Dimocarpus longan, assembly GCA_022984855.1. Taxonomy (NCBI): domain Eukaryota; kingdom Viridiplantae; phylum Streptophyta; class Magnoliopsida; order Sapindales; family Sapindaceae; genus Dimocarpus; species Dimocarpus longan. Next base: position 20,605,618 of record CM041024.1, read on the forward strand.
ATTTTTTCTACTTGTAGCACTACAAAAGAATTGTGGGAGTCTCTTGAGAAAAAATACAGGGTTGAAGATGCTGGTTCAAAGAAATTTGTAATTGGCAAATTTTTAAAATTTAACATGGTTGATTCTAAGTCTGTGATTAAGCAGGTTGAAGAATTACAGATTCTTATTCATGAACTACATCTTGAAGATTGTTCAATCAGTGAGCGATTTCAAGTGGGTGCCATCATAGAAAAAATTACCTCAATCTTGGAATGATTTCAAAATATATCTTAAACATAAAAGAAGAGAGATGTCTGTTGAGGATTTAATCTTGAGGCTTCGGGTTGAAGAGGATCACAGGAAGAGTGACAAGATTGATGTTACATCTTTCCAAGAAAATGCCAACAATGTAGAAGAAGGAAAGACAAAGCCAAAAAGCCAGTACCAGAATAAAAAAGCAAATAAAAAAGGTGCTGTACATGCACCAAAGGGGAAGAATTTTAAGAAAATTAAAGGCTCTTGTTGGGTATGTGGAAAAGTCGGGCACAAGGCTCAAGATTGCCGCCACAAGAAGAATTCCAAAATTGTCCAATCCAACAATAATAATTAGGCCAATGTCATGGAGATAGATGATAATCTTGCTGCTGTTGTTTCTGAAACAAATATGGTGTCAAACAACAAAAATTGGTGGATTGATACGGGTGTAACAAAACATATATGTGGAGACCAAAACATGTTCACAGAATATGAAAAAGTCTCTAATGAAGGAAAATTATATATGGGCAATGATTCTGTGGCTAATGTAATTGGTAAAGGCAAAATGTTACGGAAATTTACTTCTGGGAAGATTCTAACACTGTTGAATGTGCTGCATGTACCTGACATGAGAAAGAATTTAGTTTCTGGTCCTCTCCTTAATAATAAGGGATTTAAGCTTGTCTTTGAATCAGATCAATTTGTACTGACTAAAGGAGGGATGTATGTAGGCAAAGGCTATTTGACTGAAGGATTGTTCAAACTGAATGTACTCACAATTAATATTAATAAGAAAAATAATAATTCTGTTTATTTTTGTGACTCTTTTAATGTATGGCATGCTAGATTAGGACATATAAATTTTCGTTCACTTTATAGAATGGTTAATTTAGGATTGCTTCCTCAGTTTGCAATTAATTTCAATAAAAAATGTGAAATATGTTCGGAATCAAAATTTGCAAGATAAACTTTCAAATCAATATGGAATAGATCAACTGAAATACTTGGTCTAATTCATACGGATTTATGTGACTTTAAAGCTACACCTACACGGGGTGGAAAGAATTATTATATTTCTTTCATTGATGATTGTAGTAAATTTTGTTATGTATATTTATTATATAACAAAGATAAAGCTTTAGATGCTTTTAAGCAATATAAAGCAGAAGTTGAAAATCAACTTAATGGAAAAATTAAAGTATTAAGATCAGACAAAGGAGGAGAATATAATTCTTCTATATTTTCTAATTTTTGTGCCAATCATGGAATTATTCATCAATTTACAGCTCCTTACACACCACAACAAAATGGAGTGGCTGAAAGGAAAAATAGAACATTTAAAGATATGATAAATTCCATGTTAAATAATTCCGGTCTTAATCATAATTTATGGGGTGAAGCTCTGCTTACTGCAATTAACATATTGAATAGAATTTCACATAAGAAAACAACTAAATCTCCTTATGAATTGTGGAAAGGTAGATTACCGTCATACAAAATCTTGAAAGTGTGGGGTTGTTTTGCAAAGGTTCAAGTTTCTTTACCAAAAAGAATTAAACTTGGACCTAAAACTATTGATTGTGCATTTATTGGATATGCAAATAATAGTGCTGCATACAGATTTTTTGTTGTGAATTCTCAAATTCCGGACATATATGTGAATACAATATTAGAATCAGTTGATGCTGAATTTTTTGAAGAAATATTTCCATTCAAAGAAAAATTAATTGATTCTAATAAAAAGAGAACTTATGATGAAGTTCAAGCAGAATCTTCTTCTAGGATTCAAGAAGAAATTCTAGAACCAAGAAGAAGTCAAAGGACAAAAATTTCAAGGAATTTTGGTCCTAATTTCCTTACTTTCTTGACTGAAAATGAACCTGAAACTTACAAAGAAGCTATGGCTTCTTCTGAAGCTGCTTTTTGGAAAGAAGCAATTAAAAATGAAGTTGATTCCATATTACAAAATCATACATGGGAATTGGTTGATTTGCCACCTGGAAATAAACCAATTGGATATAAATGGATTTTCAAAAAGAAATTAAAGGCGGATGGAACTATAGATAAATATAAAGCTCGATTAGTAGCTAAAGGATATCGTCAGAATGAGGGACTGGATTATTTTGATACTTATTCTCCAATGTCTCGAATTACCTCCATTAGGATGTTAATTGCTATAACTGCGATAAGAAATTTAGAAATACATCAAATGGATGTAAAAACTGCATTCTTGAATGGAGAATTAGAAGAAGAAATTTATATGGAACAACATGAGGGGTTCATAGTTAAAGGTCAAGAGAAAAAGGTATGCAGACTTGTTAGATCCTTATATGGACTTAAGCAAGCTCCAAAACAATGGCATGAGAAATTTGATCACACAATGATAATAAATGGTTTTAAAATTAATGAATGTGATAAATGTGTGTATGAGAAAAGTAATGATATTTCTTATGTCATAGTTTGCTTATATGTTGATGACGTGTTGATATTAGGATCTAATAAGGAAGTAATCAACAATACTAAACAAATGTTGAAATCTAAGTTTGATATGAAGGACATGGGTATTGTTGATGTAATTCTTGGGATCCAAATTAAACGAAATAGTGAAGGTTATGTTCTTACACAATCTCACTATGTTGAAAAGATGTTAAAAAGATTTGGTCACTTTGACTGCAAATCTGTTGCTACTCCATATGATATGAGTATTAAATTGATGAAACATACTGGTGATGCTGTTTCTCAACTTGAATATTCACAAATCATTGGGAGTTTAATGTATTTAATGAATTTAACTAGGCCTGACATAACTTATTCTGTAAGTAGGCTTAGTAGATATGTTAGTAATCCTGGAAAAGAACACTGGAATGCACTAGTAAGAGTATTACAATATTTGAAGTATACTCAATTTTATGGTTTGCATTACACAAAATATCCTCCAGTATTAGAAGGATATAGTGATGAAAATTGGATTTCAGATAGTGCAGAAACCAAGTCCACTAATGGATATGTGTTTACTCTAGGAGGAGCAGCGATCTCTTGGAAATCCTCTAAACAAACCTGCATAGCAAGATCCACGATGGAATCTGAGTTTATAGCACTTGACAAAGCTGCTGAAGAAGCAGAGTGGTTATGAAATTTTTTGGAGGATATTCCAATGTGGCCTAAGCCTGTGACAGCTATTCGCATACATTGTGATAATATGGCTGCTCAAATACGAGTAATATTTACAATGGTAAATCAAGACATATCAGGCGTAGGCATAATACAATTAAACAATTGCTCTCGAATGGAATTATCTCTATTGATTATGTAAAATCAAAAGAAAATTTAGCAGATCCGTTGACAAAAGGTCTACCAAGAGAGCAAACAAAGTATATGTCAATGGCAATGGGTATGAAGCCAATTGAACAATGAATAAAACTGGGGGGAAACCTAACTTAGCTAATTGGAGATCCCATGGTCTAAGTTCAATAGGAAAACTAGTTCGGTTTAATTCAAGATTGAACACACGTTGGCCAATTCCAATTATTAAAAATAAATAAATAAAAGTGTGTTGTCTGTAGAAGTACATAAGATATGATAATACATTTAATGATATTAATCTCTTATTATTAAGAGGAATATGACAGAATATTCTAAATTAATGTCACCTATATAGGAGTAATGTGGGATCGCATTTATGAGAATATTGGCTAAATTCTCTAGAGCTCTTATGAATCCGGGATTTGTTCAGGACCAAAATGAACACCACCGTATGAATTTGAAGTGTGTAAGATTTGAATTGTGTGTGATATGTTGTCTAGTTCTCCTACAGTAGTGAACAGTTCAAGATCATAAATCCACTGCATCACTCAGGAGTTCCGATGTATTTACACTAAGGGAAGTTTAAGTTCAAAAGACACTTACCATGATGCAATTTATATCTGTTATTTCTCAGTAAGATTTGCATTTAAATATAATCAACCTTTGACTCAAATGTGGGGTATTGTTGTAATTTTATTTGTTGTAGGTTTGAGTAAAAGGTTGAATAGGTGTGTCCATTGAAGTTGAATTTAAAATTTAAGTTTAAATTAAACAGGTGTCTTATTTGTAAAAGAGTGCTTGTATAGGTGTTTGTATATGTAATAGGTGTCAGTATAATGAAGAGTTATATCAATTTGGAAACAACTCTACAGCTTCTATAAATAGCAGTATAACTGCTGTCATTAAGGATATATACATGTATACAATTTCATTTAATTTTGCATTAATTACGTACTGAGAAAACACACAACAATTTCAGTAGAATTCAGAAACATCCAGTGCTTGATTTCTGAATTTCAACAGAGGATCCTGGGAGACAGTTGTTCAAAGATCTATAAGCACCAGTGTAGAAAGCAATTACTGTCTTAAGGCCATTGTAGTTCTGCAAGATTCTGTTTTCTGTAATCGACTACATCTTACTGGTACTTTTATTTATTTTGTATTACAATATTTTTCGAGTATTTGTACTATTTCATTTTGGGTCTATTATTGTATTAAATAATTACAGATATAAAAATATATATATATTCAGTTTCAGTCTCTGTATCTATTTCCTTCTTCAATTAATATTGTACTGATTGTTGATTTTATTCCAACACCATGTATAACACCACTTTGAATTAAATATGTTACTAAAGATTTTTGTTAGAGTGAGATTTTTCAATCTGCGACAGGAGGAATCCAGCATCACTTGGGAAGGATTACCACTTCAACAAGCAGCAGAATCTCTAAGTACTCATATGCATTCAATTTTATGGTACAACATTCATTTCATGTCCTGTCACTATTATGAGTATAGAATATATAGCGTTAGAGCACTACATGTAAAAGAGAAAAAGGCAATTCTATATGTATTACTTTCACAACTTTACAAGTTGAGTGAAGAATCTATCAAAAAAGAGTCTTAGGCCTAATTTCACCCAAAAGCTAATTCAAGAGTAGAAGTTTACCCTCACCTTATAAACTAATGCAAACCTACTTCTTAAACCAATATTGGATTATCTAACACCTTCCCTTACATGCAACATGTTTATTCGGCAACACCTACACCCATGCAAATGAGTTCGAGTTATGCATAGCTAGATAGAGCCCAACTCTTGAACCGAAACCAAAGCTTTGATATCATATTAGAAAAGGTTTTAAGGCCCAACTCCATCATAAAAACTAGCTTCAGAGTAGAAGTTTACTCTCATCTTATAAACCAATACAAACCCACTCCTAAACCAATATAGGACGATCTAACAAAATCATCTTAGTACATGATGAATTTGAAATTCATGTTTCTTTTGTGATTAATGAAACAAAGACAAGGGAATTAGTACATGATGAATTTATAGTTTTTCAATTGCCAACTTTGTAGGGATTTACACAATCCTTAATATTCCCTATTAGAGCCACAAAAAATTCCAACACAAGCAATAAATAACAGCAAGAATAACAACAAAAGTAAACAAGAAAAGCACACACAGATATTACGTGGTTCAGCAACTATTATCTATATTCACAGTCAAACTCCGATCATTCTTCCACTATATCAACAATAGGTACACAAGTTCTTCTCTAGATACACTAAAGGAATTAATTATCAAGAGATAGAACTCCTAAAATACTCAAAATCTCATCTAAAAGATAGAATTAATAATACAACAATAGAAAAACTCACCAGAAAGCAATGCAAGTCAATACAAGAACTAACTTTTCTGAACTCTAAATGGGATGAAATTTTAACTAGAGATAAAAGACATCTTAGTCTATAACATATCCAAAAATTAGCAATTTCTCGATTATGTAAACCCTCCAAATGAATTTTCAAATCTACTGTAGATTGTAGTGCTTCAGCAGATTACTGTTTCCCCTGTTTGTTGTTTTCAAGTGCTCTCAAACTTGGGCTCTCATGTATGTAAAAAAGCCTTTCTTCTCCCATATTAGAGAGATAATTCTATGATGTCAATGCTCAATTAATTATGTAGAGAGTTTTTAATAAACTTTTCCCCATCATTCACTTTTCAAGGCCATAATTATCAAGTAATTTTAATACTTTTAAAAATGGACTTTAACTTCCATGTGGTTTAGTGGAATCCACATTCTCCATATAAGAGGGATCCTAACAATCTCCCCTTCCAAGTCATGTGAAGGATCTCCCTTTCAAGCCAGCCAAGTCTCGATAATAACTGAATTTCTCTCTTAGTAATAACTTAGTCATCATTTCAAACACAATCTCATCAGTATGAATCTTCTCAATGTGAAACTGCTTCATGTCACTACCTTCTTAAATTCATTTGTACCTTATATCAATATGCTTAGTTTTTGAATGATACGAGGAGTTCCTACACTGGTGAATAGCACTTTGGCTATCATAAAAGACAACATAATTTTTAAAGTTTAGGCCAAACTCTTTCAAAAACCTCTTTAACCAAATTATTTCCTTGTAGGCTTGAATTGCAGCAATGAATTTAACTTCTATACTAGATAATGCCACACACTTTCGCAACTTTGATTGCCATGAAGTCACTCCCACTGCAAAAGAGAACAAGTACCTCATAGTGGACTTTCTAGAATTAGGGTCTCCACCTAAATCTGAATTGGTTTAGCCCACTAACTCAAGCTTGTTACTTCCAAAGCACAAAATCATGTTTGATTTTAAGATACCTTAGGATCCATCTAACTACTGCCCAATGTTCCTTTCCTGGATTTGAAATAAATCTACTCATTCACCTACGATATGTGCTAAGTCCTGTCTAATGCACACCATTGCATACATTAAGCTTCCAATCGCCGATGTGTATGATGTCTTCTTCATTGCTCTTCTCTTTCTTCATTTGATAAGCATTTTTCCTTACTGAGTTTGGAATGTTCAGCTAAAAGAGTAGCAACTAGTTTTGCATTCCTCATGCAAAGCCTTTCTAAGACCTTCTCGACATATTTTTCTTGAGATAACCATAGCTTCTTAGCTTTCTTATCTCATGTGGTTTCTATGCCAAGGAAAAGGACTTGCTTATTTCCTCCTTCAACAATATGATTTTCTCCATGTCTTTTCCTGCAATCAACATGTCATCAACATACAACAAAAGTATAATGAAATCACCATAATCAGAACTTTTTTAAAGGAATATTTATTGGAGTTTTCATTGTCATCATTAGAATGCTTAGTCAAGACACAATTATCAAAATTTGTCTTCATGAATCCATGCTCCCCCATGAATGAATCAAACTTTTTGTACCATTACCTTAGAGCTTACTTCAAACCATATAAACTTTTCTTTACTTACAAACCATAGTTTCTTTCCTTTTCACTTCAAAACCTTTTGCTTCATATATATTTCTTCTTCTAAATCTCCGTGAAGAAATGTTGTTTTAACATCAAGTTGCCCCAATTCTAAGTCTAATTGAGCAACTAGTTGAAGCACCAACAGAATAAGAGTCATCTTTATAACCAGGGAGAAAATTTCATCGTAATCATTATTTTTATCAAAATCCCTTTACAACCAATCTTGCTTTGTACCTTAGTTATGGACTCTTTTCATCAGCCTTTATCTAAAGACCCATTTGTTTTCCAAAACTCTTTTTCCCTCAGGTAATTCCACAAGTTCGTAGGTGTTGTTATCATGCAATGACTTCATCTCTTCTTTCATAGCTTTAAACCATGTTTTTTTTTTTTTTTAGTTGCTTGATTCAACTTCTTGAAAACATTCTAACTCCCCCTCACTAGCGAGTGTAACCCACTCATTTTAAGGATACTTGGATGAAGGTTGTTGCATTCTAGAGCTTTTTCAAAATTTTGGCTCCATATTTTAGGTTGTCTCTCTTCCTCCTCATGATGCTCTTGTACTTGATTTCCAATTGTGGCTTCTCATCACCTTAAACACCCCTTTGATCATTCATATTTGTTGTTTATGAAGAAAAAGAATTAGAATACGTATCTTTTAGTTATTGCTTATTTTCAATTTTATCACAATCTTCAATTGTTTGGTTTTTAAGAAATGTCACATCTCGATTTTGGACCAACTTCTTAGACTTTAGATCCTATAATATATACCCAAATTTCTGATCACCATAACCCAAGAAAATACACTCTTTTACCTTGTTCTCAAGCTTATGACACTTATCCTTAGGAACATGTATAAAGGCTCTACAACCAAACACTCTTAAATGGTCATAAAAAACTTCTTTATTGCTCCTAACTTTCTCAAGTACATTACCAGTCAAAGCTACTGTCGGAGATCTATTTATCAAATAAATAATTATATTCATGGTCTCTCTCCAAAAGCTTTTTAGCAGTTTAGAATGAAACAATATGCATCCCACTCTTTTCATAATTGTTCTATTTATTTTTTCAGCAATCCCATTTTGTTGTGGGATCTTCAGAACAAATTGCTTATGTCTACTACCTTTATTCTTGTAATAAGCCTCAAATAGACTAATATATTCACCATCGTTGTCCGATCAAAGATACTTAAGAGTTTTTCCAATTTCTCTTTCAACCAATGCTTGAAATTGTTGCAATACCTCAAGAATTTCATCCTTGGTTTTGATACCATAAGACCAAACCTTCTTTCATGCATCATCTATAAAAGTCACAAAATAAACATAGTCCTTCCATGTGTTTTCGTTTTCATTAGGCAATAAACATCTGAATGTACTAGTTCCAAAACTTAAGATTTTCTATAAGATAAAGATTTATGAAATAAGACTTTATGTGTTTTAACCAACTATGTAATGAACACATATATTTAAAGGTATACCTTTATAATTTGAGAGCAGGTTTTTCTTGGCTAAAACTTACATTCCTTTTTAGCTCATGTGTGCAAATGTTATATGCCACAAGTTGGTGGAGAGCTCTTTTTTAGTTACATTCATTTCTTCCATACACAGTTTCATCAATGACTTGTATAAGGTGCAACACTTCTTTCCCTTTGCTACCATTAGAGAACCCTTTGTAAGCTTTCCAGTACTATTGCCAAATGAACCTATCTTCATCTAACTTTCCAATGGAAATTAGATTCAAGCGAAGATCTAGAACATTTCTCACATACTTCAAAATTAAATGACATCTAGTTTGTATTTTCATAGAAATATCACTCATTCCAGTGATTTTTAAAACATTGTTATTTCCCATTTTTACAATCCCAAAGAAGCTCAACTTATAAGAGATAAAGACTTCTCTTATTGGAGTCATATGGAATGAGGCTCCGGTGCCAATAACCCAATCTGAACATGAACTTGTGATGCTATTACAAGCATTATCACATGCTGAAAATATAATCAAATTTTCAAAAACGGTTATGGTTGTGTTATTCTCTTCTTTCTTCTCTTCGCTACTTTCATTCTTTTGTTTTTCAAGATCTTGCAATTTTTCTTTATATGACCTTCTTTACCATAAAGGTAGCATGCAAATGGTTTTCTTGACTTGGATCTTCCTTTAAACCTATGTCGATTATTAGGTCCTCTACTTTTAATTATAACCCTATTTTCGGTGACTAAAGCTTCTAACTAAAAGTTGGTTGCTTTTTATCTTGTTTCTTCATTGAGTACGCTGCTCATTACATTATTCATAGAAAGTTTTCCTTAAATACAAGAATTGCTTAATAACATTACCAAGGTCTCCCAATTGCTAAGTAACAAACTCAACAATAGCAGGGCTTAGAATTCATCATCTAACATCAACTCAACAAGCTAATTAATGAGGCCACTCATCTCATTTAGGTGCTCTGCCATTGAGTTCCCGTCTCAATACTTCAAATCCATGAGTTGTCTAAGCAAGAAAGCCTTATTCATAGTAGACTTTCTTTCATATAATATCTCCAATTCTTACCATTATTTTTGAGCTGAAATGTGTTTTGCAACATGATGAAAAATACTATCATCTAACCATTGTCGAATGGTTACAATAGTTTTTCGATTCATCTTTCTCCAATCATCATCACCCATTCCTTATGGCTTGGATTATTCACCTTTTATAGCTTCAAAAAGATCTTTATAGATAAAGAAATCTTCCATCATTGCTTTTCAAATAGCCTAATTCTATCCATTAAAACTAACCATCCTACTTGTGTTTTCCATGACTCATATAAAGATGAAAAATACTAACCAAAGCTCTGATACCACTTGTAGGGATTTACACAACCTCTAATATTCCTTATTAGAGTCACAAAAAATTCCAACACAAGCAATAGATATAGCAACAAGAATAACAACAAAAGCAAACAAGAAAAGCACATATATAGTTTACGTGATTCGGCAAATGTTGTCTACATCTACGGGTCAAACTTCGATCATTCTTCCACTATATTAGCAATGGGTACACAAGTTTTATGTGTGTTCATCATCTATCTGTCCATATTGCATGTAAGAGAGTGTGTTAATATATCATAATTTCAAATATTAAATACTATCACATGTTACATAGTAAGAGGTATTTAGCATATGTTCGTAATCTATCTGTTCATTTTACATGTAAGGTAGTGTGTTAATGTATTGTAACCTCTAGTATTAAATACTACAGTTTATGTGGAAGTATTAATATATCATAACCCTAAGTATTAAATATTATAGTTGAATATTTTCTTATCAATTTAAGGTTTTAGTTCTGATGGTAACTAACAATTGAATTGATTTGATATTAATTTTATCTATAAAGAATTAATATTTCTTTGTGCAGTTCGAATTTGATAGCAAAAATAAGTTTTTAAGCTCTTTACAATTACAGATCGAATGTTCATTTTTATACTAAGCTCAATTTTCAGGTATGATAAGGTAAAATCTACAATTATTGCTTGGGAGAATGAGAAGAAAATGCAGGCCAAACTTAAAATGGAAAGCAAAAATGTTTATATGCTTTTCGCTTAGTTTCATTGTTTCATTAGTTAACTTTACAAACATTAATTAATTATTAAAAGCTCCTGATTGATGAAAATGCAGTGTGAATTGGAGCAGAGAAGGGCAGCAATCCAAAAGCACTACCAAAACAAGATAGAAAGAATTGAATATATTGCTAATGGAGCAAGAGCGCAAGCCAAGGAAGAGAGGAGAAAAAGGGAGTCTGAAATAAACCAAAAAAAAAAAAAAAGCAGAAGAGATTCAATCCAGATAAAAGGAACCTGTCAAGTACTGTTTCTGCTGTTAAATATCATGAAAAATCAGACTCTGATAAAAGCACAAGTTGTACAAGTTAGTTGAATTGTGCGTATGTGTGTGTATATATATATGTAGTTTACAAATTTCCACTGTCATAATAATGTTGTTCTTTAGACACACTCAATGGTTTGTATGTACAGATATATATCAGTTTGAATTACAATTCTGTGTAATATATATGCATGGTTTGCAGGCATGAGTATGGATTCAAAGCGTTTGCATAGCTCTTCTTTTTCTTGTTGACCTTCTTATGGGAATGGAACTTCATTTTATATTTAGAAGTGAATAAAGTTAACTCAAGTTATACAGCCTCCAAGTTGGTAGCAACAATGTAATAGCCAGACTACAAAATTGTCTGTTAAAACAAGAAAAGATTTTTAATTAGAAATATGCAGATTTACTGAAAGCAAAATCACCATATATTGTATGTAAAACAGTAAAAAAAACAAAACGTTTTACCAACAAAAAATCCAAAGAAACCTTGGTGGATGTTCAACTAGTCAGAATTCAATCATCAATGAATGGAATTGAAATCTCAGCTCACTGTGTAAAAGTCTTTTGTCTTTTTCTATTTTTTTTTTGTCTGTGTTTGAACATTGTTAATTACAGTTACAGACCTAATCGTTTAATCACTCTTAAAATTCTCCAATCAGGCTATTTATATGTAATCTTGTATAACTGTCAATGCTCATATAACTGCAAAAGTATTTATTTATTCATATCCAAACTTTTATTTGGATCGGATCATGGGTTTTGATCATCTTGAGTGGACTTGACTTGTAATATCATTAAACAAACACTTACAAATCAAAGGAGAAAATTCCAGGAATGTTAAAATGTAAGTATTCACGTGGACACTTTGCTGCAAAGTCTAGTGTGCTAACTTTGGAAGGAAAACTTTAGTTGACATTGAAGAGGCTTTGTGATCTTCTTAGTGTTGGATAGTCTCACATTGGTTAAAGAAATAGGTTTGCATTAGTTTATAAGGTGAGAGTAAACCTCCACTCATGAGCTAGTTTTTATGGTAGAGTTAGACTAAGTGCTCTTTTCTGCCTTTTTCTGTCACTTGAACCTATTAGAATTCCTGTCTTTTCTCAGTTCGTATCAATTTAATACCGCTGTTTGACAGTCTGTTGAAACTAGGAATGCTATTATATGTATATAGCCTACACATTTCTAAGGGAATCCAAGACAAAGCAAGTGCATGGCTGGTGACCAAGAGAATCCTGACTATCTACCATGTAAAGACAAAGATGACCTCAGGAATAGAATTTCGAATTTGATAGTTTGTCTTTTGGAGTTGTGTTGTTGTTTACACAAAGTTGATTTTTTTTGTTTTTAGTTCTGTACAGTTAATGTCCCCATACTAGTTTAGAATTTGTTGTTCATTCTTTAGCATAAGTCAAGCATTTATTCCTCCACCTCCCAAATTTCAACTTGCTTGTATAATTGACTTGATATACAGCGTTGTTTGCGTTGAATTGTGGCTTAATTAGCCATGTTAGAATCCCACATCTAAAACATTAGATTGTGGTGGGAGATTAGTGGACTATAAATAAGTCCTTTAGTTAATTGATTTGGCATCCCACAAAAATAAGAATTGTAAAAGATCCATACATTTGTATTATTCTTGTTTTCTCCCCATATGTTTCTGGGTTTTTGGATCTTACCCAGATTTTGTAATATTTTGCTTTGGAGTTAGTGGAAGTTTTCAGCAGCGCCCGTGGACGTAAGTTTTATACCGAACCACGTAAATCCTGGTGTGTTCTTTCCTTTTTCGCTTTGCATTTATTTTTCTGTTTTTCTGTTGTATTAGTATTTGTTATTTATATTTAATAGCTAGCATTAGTAGTTGTGTATTTGTTTAATTTCCGCTGCGCACAACAAGTGGTATCAGAGCCCTAGGTTTCGATTGATCTGGGAAATAGTCTAGGGCATTAGCTAGCTATTAAATATTTGTTTGTAAAGCTTCGGTGTTATTTTGGAATAGTTACAATTTAGGGAAGCTCTGTCAAAAAGACTATAATTGTCTAAGGAGACTGGATTTTAAGTGGGACCGTTTGTGACCCCTCCAGCCTTTCCTGGGAGCTAACCTTTTGAGTACTATTCATTTGATCACCAAGCTATTGGCATAAAATTGTCTAGGGCATTAGATAGCTATTTGTTTGTAAAGCTTCGGTGTTATTTTGGAATAGCCACAATTTAGGGAAGCTCTGTCAAAAAGACTATAATAGTCTAAGGAGACTGGATTTTAAGTGGGACCGTTTGTGACCCCTCCAGCCTTTCCTGGGAGCTAACCTTTTGAGTACTATTCATTTGATCACCAAGCTATTGGCATAAAACTTTTGTTGTAAAGCAGAAATGGCATCATCTTCACATGTAAAAATTGAAGTAGAGAAATTTGATGGTCGAAATAATTTTGGCCTATGGCAAAGCGAAGTTACGGACGTCTTGTATCAACAAGATTTGGATATTGTTCTGGAAGAAACAAGACCAGAGAATATTGAAGAAAGGGACTGGGAGAGGCAAAATGCGAAGACATGTGGTTTAATTCGCTCATGTCTCTGTAGAGAGCAGAAGTATCCGTTCATGAAGGAAACCTCTGCTAGTAAATTGTGGAAGGCGCTGGAGAACAAATATATGAAGAAAAGCAATGAGAATCGGCTATATTTGTTGAAGAGGTTGTACCGTCTTCAGTTGAAATCAGGTTTGAATATCAATGACCATATTGATAATTTCAACCGTTTGTTAGCTGATTTGTTGAATTTGGATGAAACGTTCAAAGATGAGCAGAAGGCGATGCTGTTGATAGGATCTCTTCCTGATGAGTTGGATCATTTGTGCATTACACTTATTCATGGGAAAGAAAAATTGTCTTTTGAAGAAGTGTGTGCAGCTTTGCTTAATTATGAAATTCGTAAGAAAGATCAGAAAGAGAATATGAATCAGCAGAGGCGCTTACAGTTAGGGGAAGAAGTAAGAGTCGAAGAGGCAGATCACAGTCAAGGAAAAGACCTGATAAAGATGAATGTGCCTTTTGTCATGAGAAAGGGCATTGGAAGAAAGATTGTCCGAAGCTACAGAAGAAAGATAAGGGCAAGGGTAAAGCTACTTCCGATGCATATGTAGCCGAACATGAGGAAGAAGATTTTGTGTTGGTTAGTCTATCATCAACATCTGAATCTGGTGAGTGGATTTTAGATTCGGGTTGTACTTATCATATGTGTCCACATAAGGAATGGTTCTTCAACTTCGAAGAGCTAAATGGTGGAATTGTGCTCATGGGTAATGATAACTCATGCAAAACTAAGGGGATAGGTTCAATTCGATTGAAGAATCACGATGGATCGACCAGAGTTCTGACAGAAGTTCGGTATGTTCCAGATTTGAAAAAGAATCTCATATCATTGGGAGCCTTAGAATCTAAAGGCTACACGGTATCTATCAGAGATGGAGTTATGAGAGTTGTATCTGGGGCTTTGGTGGTAATGAAAGGTACAAGGAAGAACAACTTGTACTACTACGATGGTAGTACAGTTACTGAATCAGCAGCAGCAGTATCAGAGAAGGATGTTGATTCAGATATGATCAGGCTATGGCATATGCGTCTCGGACATGCAGGTGAGAAAGCTTTAAGCAGTTTGGTGGATCAAGGCTTGTTGAAAGGAGTAAAAACCTGTAAGTTGGATTTTTGTGAACATTGTGTTCTGGGAAAGCAGACGAGAGTGAAGTTTGCAACTGCAGTTCATGATACTAAAGGTATTTTGGATTATGTTCACTCTGATGTGTGGGGACCCACAAGGACAGCCTCCTTGGGTGGTAAACACTATTTTGTTACATTTGTTGATGACTTTTCCAGAAGAGTTTGGGTATACACAATGAAGAAAAATGATGATGTACTTGGGATTTTCCTTAATTGGAAAAAGATGATTGAGACTCAGACTGGGAGAAAGATTAAGTACCTCAGAAACAGATAATGGAGGTGAATATTGCAGTAAATCTTTTTGAGAAGTCTGTCAAGATGCGGGTATTGTACGTCATTTTACAGTTAGACACACACCACAACAGAATGGGGTGGCAGAACGCATGAACCGAACGTTGCTGAAGAAAGTTCAGTGTATGTTGTCCAATGCTGGGTTGGGCAAGGAGTTTTGGGCTGAGGTAGTGACTTATGCATGTCATCTCATTAATCGCTTACCGTCAACAACGATCGGTGGTAGAATTCCATTGGAGGTATGGTCTGGAAAACCTGTTACTGATTATGATTCTTTACATGTCTTTGGTTGTTCTGCTTATTATCATGTAAAGGAATCTAAATTGGATCCGAGAGCAAGGAAAGCTATATTTGTGGGGATGTCTTCATGGGTGAAAGGGTATCGTCTTTTATATCCTAATTCGAAGAAGATAATCTTCAGCAGTGATGTTACTTTTGATGAGTCTTCGATGCTGAAAAAGAAAATAGAAGATATTGTTGAGGGTAATCCGCAACAGGTGGAGTCTACTCGGAAGCAGGTGGAGTTTTTTCAGAAACAGATAGAGTCAACAAATAATCCAGCTAGAATTGTTGATGCAGATGATGACACTCCTATGATCAAGGAGGTTACTGAAGAAGAAGGAGAAGAAGAGGTTCCTACCTAAGAACCTTCGCAGCAACAAGAATCAATTGCAATAAATAGGCCAAGACGTGAGATTCGCAGACCTGCTCGTTTTGCTGATATGGTGGCCTATGCACTTCCAATTGTAGATGATGATGTTCCTTCCACTTACAGAGAAGCAGTCCAATGTTCTGAAGTTGATAAATGGAAGAAAGCTATGGATGAAGAAATGCAGTCTCTTCGGAAGAATGAAACTTGGGAGCTAGCTCAACTACTGAAGAATAAGAAGGCAATTGGGTGCAAATGGGTATTTACTAAGAAAGAGGGATTTCCAAACAAAGAAGATGTTCGCTACAAGGCAAGGTTGGTGGCGAAAGGCTACGCTCAGAAGGAAGGGATTGACTACAATGAGGTATTTTCTCCAGTTGTGAAACACTCTTCCATTAGAATTTTATTGGCCCTTGTAGCTCAATTGGATTTGGAACTAGTTCAAATGGATGTAAAAACTGCATTTTTACATGGTGATTTAGAAGAGGAAATCTATATGACTCAGCCAGATGGATTCAAGGTTGCTAGTAAAGAAAATTGGGCTTGTAAATTGAATAAATCGCTTTATGGTTTGAAACAGTCTCCGAGACAATGGTATAAGCGATTTGATCAATTTATGATAGGACAAGAGTATACCAGAAGCAAATTTGATAATTGCGTATACTTTCGAAGGCTACAAGATGGTTCCTTCATCTACTTGCTCTTATATGTTGATGATATGCTGATAGCTTCTAAGAGCAAAGTGGAGATTGAGAAGCTGAAGACTCAGTTGAGTTCAGAGTTTGAAATGAAGGATTTGGGTGAAGCTAAGAAGATTCTCGGTATGGAGATTAGTAGAGATAGAGGAAAAGGCAAGGTTTGTTTGACTCAGAAGCAATATCTGATGAAGGTATTACAGCATTTTGGTGTATCTGAACAGTCAAAACCTGTAAGTACGCCACTTGCTCCTCATTTCAAGTTGAGTGCATCATTATCTCCGAGTACTGATGAAGAATGAGAGTACATGTCTCGTGTTCCGTATTCTAATGCGGTTGGTAGCCTGATGTATGCTATGGTGTGTACAAGACCTGACATTTCGCAAGCAGTTGGAGTTGTGAGCAGGTATATGCATGATCCTGGTAAAGGACATTGGCAAGCTGTGAAATGGATTCTACGGTACTTGTTAAAAACCGTAGATTTTGGTTTGGTATTTCAGGAGGAAGATTCACTTGGTCAGTTTGCAATCGGATATGTAGATTCAGATTATGCTGGTGATTTGGATAAACGACGGTCAACTACTGGATATGTATTCACTCTTGCGAGAGCTCCTGTAAGTTGGAAGTCTACTTTACAGTCAACAGTTGCTTTGTCTACGACAGAAGCAGAGTATATGGCATTGACAGAGGCTGTGAAAGAAGCAATTTGGTTACAAGGATTACTGGTAGAGTTGGGAGTGGGACAGAAGAATATAGCTATTTATTCGGATAGTCAAAGTGCCATTCATTTAGTAAAGAATCCGGTATTCCATGTTCGCACCAAGCATATTGATGTCCGATATCACTTTGTGCGGAAAATTCTGAGTGAAGGGTCGATTCTCTTACAGAAAATTGGGACTGCTGATAATCCTGCGGATATGATGACCAAAGTGGTGACAGCAATCAAGTTCAACCATTGTTTGGACTTGATCAATATTTTGAAAGTCTAAAAGGCATATATAAAGGCATTGCTGAAGGCTAATACGCCAAGGTGGAGATTTGTTGAATTGTGGCTTAATTAGCCATGTTAGAATCCCACATCTAAAACATTAGATTGTGGTGGGAGATTAGTGGACTATAAATAAGTCCTTTAGTTAATTGATTTGGCATCCCACAAAAACAAGAATTGTAAAAGATCCATACATTTGTATTATTCTTGTTTTCTCCCCATATGTTTCTGGGTTTTTGGATCTTACCCAGATTTTGTAATATTTTGCTTTGGAGTTAGTGGAAGTTTTCAGCAGCGCCCGTGGACGTAGGTTTTATACCGAACCACGTAAATCCTGGTGTGTTCTTTCCTTTTTCGCTTTGCATTTATTTTTCTGTTTTTCTGCTGTATTAGTATTTGTTATTTATATTTAATAGCTAGCATTAGTAGTTGTGTATTTGTTTAATTTCCGCTGCGCACAACAGTTTGCGGCTCCAGCTGCCTCAAGTTTTTTTAGTTTAAGAACAATTGCTTTCCAAGTAGATCCTCTGACAGGGTGTAATTTTATTTACTTTGGTTTCACAATACTCTCAATTGGGCCGACAGATTCGATTATGAAAAAACAATTTTCTTTGAAGTTACTAAATTTTTCGGATTAAATTAAATTTGCCCAATTGTTGTAATAACTGACGGTCAGTTGTTGTAATAAAATAGAAATAATTGTTGTAACAATTAATTAAAAATGTTGTAATAGAAAACAAAAAAGACAACAACATTTTGAACAGATTCATTGCCATATGATGCCAACACATAAGTGCTAATAGATTCATTGCACTGTCTATTTGCAGCCGTTTGTTCTGTGGCAATTGGCAGCGAGGACCAAAGAATAGCTGCACAATAATGGGAATATATGGATTGATTCCCTCTTAAGTTCCATTCTTATTTGCTTTTCAACCTTCAAATTCACTTTATACCATAGATCTCTATTAATAAAGATAAAGTAGCTATGAAATCTGACCATGAGGAGAAATTCCTGTGAAAAAGAGAAGAAAAGAAAGTTACTTGTCATCAAAGGTTCCCAATTCCTATATATAGCTCTTGTCAGCAGCTCCATAACAATCAGGCATTAGATGGGGTTGACAACAAAAACACCAGAGAACGGCTGGAGAAATGTTTTTAAAATGCGATCCAAGAAAAGAAGTCAGGTGCCAAATGCTGTTTCAGGGTTTCAGGATCGGGATCCAAGCAATGGTGAGTTTGCAACTGCAGTGTTAGCAGCTGCATTTGCCATTCACTCACTTGAAGAAGCAGAAACCCCTCAGAATAAGAATGAGAAGAGAACATTACTACAGTCAAGTACTAACAAGACGAAAAGTGCCGGTAACTTTCAGCATTAGTTTGACATGAATTAAATTTCTTTAAGATTTCTTTCATTGCAAGAAACTAAGTGGCAAAATGCAGGTGAAACTTCCATGAGAAGGTCAATAGTACAGGATCATGAGGGAAATGGGAGCCTTAATTCGGCCTTCAAACCAAGCCGATCACCCTTTGTTAGACCAACACCTGCAGCAGATTCTTGGCAGAAAGTTGAAAGGTAATGAAACACTAATTGTCTCACTCAAATCCTCCAATTTTATTTTATAATGCTTCAGAATTGTGAAATAGTATTTTACTCAGGTTCTTTATTATACAATGTGAAATGAATAATGTAAGCCAAATTTTGTTATCATATTCCATGCTCAAATCTCGATATGCCGCTATTCGATATAGTTTGCTGATGTTATAAATATGAACAAATTTTCAGGCATGAGAAGCTGAAATCAGTTCTGGCTTGGGCAAATGACAAGAAGAAGAAGGCCAAACAGAAGATTGAAAGAACAAAGGTTGTACTTCTGCTTAATTCTAATCTCTTACTAACTTCATGAATGTCACTGATGAAGGACCATTCATATATTTTGAAACTGCAGAGTGAATCTGAGCCGAAAGTTGCAAAGAAACAGGCAAGTTCATTATCAAAATAAGATTGATACAAGTGATGAGATTGACAAAGGGCAGGAGCAAAACCTGAAGAAAGATATTTGAGGATATGAAGATTCAAAGGTGGAAGAAAACAAGTACAAGCACAATATGTATGCAAGAAATAAATATCAACCTCACGAGCAAAAATCTGAATAGTAACTCCACTTCAAGTAAGTTGCATAGTACAAAAATCTGGACTGTCCACACAGAAAGAACTGACTGATCAACTATAAGGCATATTAAAATTTTCTGGAATTATAGATGTATTTTGTCATTAAAATAAATATTTAGTTTTTGCATAGCTAGATGTACACAAATGAAA
Organism: Dimocarpus longan; assembly: GCA_022984855.1. Lineage (NCBI taxonomy): Eukaryota > Viridiplantae > Streptophyta > Magnoliopsida > Sapindales > Sapindaceae > Dimocarpus > Dimocarpus longan. The sequence continues at coordinate 20,625,655 of CM041024.1, forward strand.
CCAGCCAACTACCTGATACAACCAGTGCATGAGTTCTTTGCATGGTAATCTTACTTGGCGTGGATCAGGTCTTTGTGCTCTTTGATTATTAACTGTCATTTGTTTCTTAGTTAAGTTAGTGGCAAATAATGAGGGGAAGTGGTTTGGATGTTAGTGCCAAGCGGGACTTCCCTGTTTCCATGTTAATAGCTAGAATGGTTCTATTTTATTACTTTGTTGGTAAACTGATCTATAAATATGATCAGTAGTTGTAATTTGTTATGGATGAAAATAAATTAAATCATCCCTCTCTACTGAATTTCCTCTTCTTCTCTTCTAAGTTTTCTAACTCAAATTCACCCAACACTACCAAGTGTTATATATATATATATATATATATATACACATACATATATATACATATGTCAGTATAGTATATATCATCTATATGGGTTGGTGAGGGGATAGACTCTGGCTTTTTCTTTTTCTTTCCATTTTAAAAGCCATGGTAGGTTAAATTAAAGAACAAGAAATGCAAGCACTGTATTTGTTTCTAAGTTGACTATACACACTTATTTGCTTTGTATACATACAGATTTATCTATTTGTGTTACAATTCTATGTAATATATACATGTTTCACAGACATGAGTCTTGATATGGACAAAAAGGATTAGCATGTCTCTTCATTTTTCTTGTTAGCCTTTTTAAGTAATGCAACTTTATTTTATATTTAGAAGTGAACAAAGTTACAAAGAAGTTATTTAGCCTCCATGTGAGTCGCAGTTGATGTAAAATCAAGACAACAAAAGTCTGTTAACAGAGGCAAAGCTTTCTGCCTAAACATTTCCAGACTCACATAGATCAAAGAGAGAATCCCAGGACTGTTATAATGCTGTTTTGGTGTGGATCAAATATAGCTAAATATCTAAATAAGCATAGTGCAACTTAGATCTAGTCTGACAATTCTGGAAGCAACATTGAAAAGGCAATTAATGTTCATGAACCTAGTAGAAATACTGTATAGCCTCAGTTCCTATCAATTTAATTCTACTGTTTAAATGGCTGTTGATACTAGGAATGCTATTAAATGTCTATCACCTACACATTTCTAAAGGATTCCAAGATAGTATGTGCATGGCTGGTTACAAAGAGAATACTATATATGCCAAGTAACGACGGCTGAAGAGGGCCTCCAATGCCAATTCTTAGTGTTTTCTGCAGCATATTTGTTTTTAGGACGTCCTTCATCTAAAAGACAGTAAAAAGAGTGTTGAAATTATGTTTGATTTATAAGAATCCAGGGGCAATCATACTTTTGGATTTCTGTGCTGTTAATGCGCCCGCACTAGCTTAGACTTTGTTGCTCATTCTTTAGTGAAAGTCAAGGATCTATTGACTTGATATGCAGCACCATTCATGGTTCCAGCTGCCTTAAAATTATTGTTAGTTTAAAAACAATTGCTTCCCAAGTAGATCATTTGTTATGTTGTATTTCTATTTACCTTTGGTTCACAATATGTTCAATTGGGCTGTGACAGATTTATTAGTTGCACAGCCTGTGGACGAATGTTTGCAGCCATCTGTTCAGTGGAAATTGGCTATAGGAATATAAGGACCGATTCCTCCCTAAGTTTTATTCACATTTGCTTTTCAACCTTCAGATTCACTTTATGTTATACATCTCTCTTTATAAAGAACATGTGAGAAAGAGAAGAACCGAACATTTCTTGACTGTCATCGAAGGTTTCCAATTCCTACATCTCTTGCCAGGGCAACAAAAATACCAGAGAGTGGCTGGCGAAAGGTTTTCAAAATGTTTAATCCACTCAAAAAAGTGAGGTGCCAAATGATGCTTCAAGGTCTTATGAGTCAGGATTGGGATCCAAGAAATGGTGAGATTGCGAACTGCAGGGTTACCAGCTGCATTTGCCATTCCCTCACTTGATGAAGCCAAAACCACTCAGATTAGGGATGAGAAAATAACAGTACAGCAACCAAGTACTAGTGAAGTAACTCAGTGACCATCGTACAACAAGACACAAATTTCTGGTAACATTCAAATTAATTAGACACATTAAATTTCCTATGATTGCTTGCATTGCAAGAAACTAAGTGGCAAAGCGAAATGCAAGTGAAACTTCCGTCAGAAGGTCAACGACACAGGATCATGAGGGAATTGGGAGCCTTAATTCATCCACCAGACCAAGCCTATCATCCTTTGTTAGACCAACAACTCTAGCAGATGCTTGGCAGAACGATGAATGGTAAACATAACTTGTCTCACACAAATTCTCCAATTTTATTTTATAACATCTCAGAATAATGAATATTAATTTACTCAGGTTCTTTAGTTTGCTGAAGTTGTTATAATGAATGTCTACCATTCACATATTTTTGAAACCGCTAAGCTGAAAATGGCTAAGAAGCCTGTAAGTACATTATCAAAATATGATGGTTACAAGTTAGGAGATTGGTGAAGGATATGAAGATTCAGACGTGGAAGAAATTAACCAAGTAGAAACATAATAGGTATGCATGAAATAAACATCAACCTCACAAGCAGGAATCTGACTAGTAACTCCTTCACTTCAAGTAAGTTGCATTAGTACACAAGTCTTAGCTTTTACATAGTTAGGTGTAAACAAGAGAAACCAATCAAACAATACAAGTGTAATGTATACATATATATCAGAATAGTGTACATTATACATATTTTTCTTAAAACTATTTAGTGTTAAAAAATTCTGTTCCTTTCATCTTAACAATAGTTTTAAAAATCATATTGTTTTTAGTGCTAAAATATTGACTCTGGAATGTTCATACTCATGCTTCCAAATCTCAGGTAATGGGGCCTGTGTTGACCTCGTGGAACCATACCAAAAGTCCTTGATGTTCATGTTGTTCACATTCACGGTGTATTAAATTCAAAATTGATGGAATTTGAACAAATTGGCATGCGTGGTCGGTATCACTTTGCTACTGTCAATTTTACTGGGACCTTTGCTGGAAAAAGAAAAAAAAGGGTTCTAATCAAATAAGTAGAATAAAATATGATTAAAAAAATGAGTCGAATAAAAAATGAACAAATTGTACAACATCCCACTAAGGTATGCCTTAAACTAAACGGAAACATATTTATCCTTCTATTACATTGAGCGTCTAGTTGACTTTCATCAACTTTAACAATTGATCAGGATTTTTGGTTAACTGACCATTTTACCCCAAGAATAAGATAAAAAATAATTAAAAAATGTGATGGATTCTAGATTGAGTGTCCACCATCCAATGGGATTCATCCAACGATGGAGATCAAATCTAGATTTTCACCAATAATTTAAAAAAAAAAAAAATCTTACAGAAATTTGAAATTTTAATTTAAAAAATTTTAAAAATAAGATCTGTAAAAAAATCATTTAATCTTCTCTCTCATCCTCCACCATTTCTTTTCTCTTTCTCTATATTGGTCATCTTTCTTCCCTATATTTTCTCTTCTCTTTATTTTTTATTTTTTTTAAAGTTTTTTTATTGACAATGGTTGTGGGTTCCCACCATCATTTGGGACGAACTCAAATAATGTTCATCTGGGTTATGTTCATCATTTGGATTCCAATCGAACCTAGATGATTTGAGTTCGATTGGAATCTAGATAATGTACATCATTTAGGATGAACCTAGATGATGTTCATCTAGATTAGATCGATGAGACGGTAAGTTGACGTGATATGTTAATATTGATATGATCTATCAATAATAATATAATATATGACATAAATATATATTCTTAGAGTAAAACGTGACATAAGTTTTTAAATAAAAAATTTCTTATAAATGAGAAAATAAGCTGACATTAATTTTTATTTAAAAAATTATGTCACGTGCCAAGTTATTATTCATAAGTCACATTAATATCAGTATGCCACGTCAACTCAACATCCTATAGAATATTTTCTCAACATTAGCATCAAAATATAAAAGATTACTAAACATATATATATATATATACACACACATATATATATTTGGAGGAGGCAAAAAAGGCAGCTTCCCCTCAAAATTTCAGGGAGGAATTCAATTTTTTTTTTAATATTTTTATTCAAATTGTATTGTTTTTCACATATTTTATATGTTTCTTTATATACTGAATTGTTTTATATTCCTTTTTCATTTGAAAATGTTTTCTGCTTATATTTAAAAATATTTTAAAAATTGATAAATTTGACTAATGATTGATTAATAGATTAATCAAATTAATGAGATTTTATTTTATTTTATTTTTTTGAAATACCTCCTGTAGTGTAGTCACTTGAATCTAGTTAATGATCAGACCAAATGAGAGCTTACTACTATTAAATTATATTATACAGTAATTAATAGGTTTTTAGTAATTAATGAGTGTGATAAAAACAACAAATTGAAAAAAAAAAAAAAAAAAAAAAACATAGGGATCAAATTGAAATTCGTATAAAATATGATAATTTCCTATTTAACATGCAGTTATTACTTGTCATGAGAGTTAGGATTTAGTCAACATCCTTTCCATCGGCTGATCAAATTTAACTCAACCACTACTTGACAAGAAATGCAGTTTCTAATCAATTAATTGGGACATGGACCTTTCGAGGGAGATTTTCTACTCCATCAAGGGATTTATAGGGATAAATATGGATGGCGAAATCTGAACATATATCATGACTGTGAAAGGAGTTGTACAAACATTAAAACTATGAATGGATCGTTATGACTAAATACTAACTTGTAAATATATTTCAATTAGGGTTTGAATATCTTACTATTTAAATAATATTATCTATCAATAATAATCTTTAATTATTTTTTAAAATTATATTTACAACCAATCCAAGTATTTAATTTAATTTTTTTTTTGAAGAGATCCAAGTATTTAAATTGATGGATAATCTTACTTAACAAGTAAAGTAGTAAAATTCTTCCAATTAGAGATATAATATATGTATACATGACCTTGGCAACAATTAAATATCTAATTAAATAGAAGTTATGGGGCTACAATAAATTATATTTGTTAAAATCTGAATATCATATAAATTTTCAATCATAAAAGTACATCTAACGAATGAAAGTAAAACAAATATGATCATCTATCTATGAAATGTAAATTCATAGTTAATGTGGTAGTGTGCGTTTTTTTTTTTTTTTTTTTTTCACATATTGTGAAAGTAAATTTCTCTTGCTATCATGGGAGCAAATTTTTAAATTATAATAGTAGCATTTAACATATCATGATATTAGAACAATAACAAAAATCTCATCTATAAGATATATGTGGAATCTTTTGATATTTGGATCCCTACATCACCATAAGAGAGATGATCAAATGACCGAAATTTGACAGCCCCAACTATCTAAACAAGATAATAAATCCAAGGGGTAACCATTCGAAGCCAAAACAGTAAAATCTTCATACCCAAAGAAATAAATATGGGATTCATACAATGATGATAACGTCGCTTGATATGTTTGTGTGTATCAAGTTTTGACTCAATAGACACCGAAATGTGTTGAAATTTTCCATCACTATTTATGGACTGCTTGCCTACCTTTTATGAGTTGGCTTAATCCATTCTTGAATTTGAGCTCAGATCGTATCACAAAATCTATTTTTATTGATTTCCAGTGTATTCCAAATTGATTCCGATCATTAAAAACAAAAATGGAGATGGGATTGGCATGGGAGCGTTGAGATAGATCAATCAGAGATATAATGAGAGAAACCTACTGATGAAGACAGGTGGTGGCCATGGAGGACCACATTAACCACTGCAAGAGCGTACACGTGGCATTGCATGGCTGTATTCACGTGTTCATTGCAAAGGCAGGTACCACCAGAGTCCAATTTCTGGCTCAAAACTCTTTACTCCAAGGTAGATGTGACATCTAAATGATTGGAAAGCTTTTGTCCCATCAAGGACATTTTAGTCATTATCCACTTGCTACATCATCCATTTATCAGGTAAAATTCCGAAAATCTTCCTTGTTTTGATCATTGAAAGTAGTCAAGCACAATATTAGTGTTGATCATTTTCCAATATTTCTCTTTTGCAAATTTGATAGTGAATACGTAGTAGATTTGTGAAAATTTATCAAAATTAATCATTATTTATATAGTTGATAATTTTATAATCGAAAGACAACAATTACTATAACAAAAGATAAAATTTGAAATCCCAATATTAAAATTAATAAAAAAAAAATATAAGATCAATCACTATTTATATAGTTCAAAAATATGATTTTATTATCGAAAGACAACTAAACTTACAATAAATATTAAACTTGAACCTCTACCACTAAAATAGATGGATAGGTACATAACCACCTATATTATGAAAAGTGAAATCAAAATACATTTAGAGCTTTTGGATTTAATGATAACTAATATGGTATCAGAGTTTGAAGGTCCTTAATTCAGACCCTCTCTCTCCCCTTTATCTTAAAATCATCTCGTTGCACATGTTATATAGTAAGAAGCGTATAGCATATGTCGGTCATTTATCATCTATCCATATTATACGTGTAGTGGCATATCACATGTCAATCTTAAGTCTTAAATACTATAGCTGGACCATTTTCTATTAGCTTAAACTTTTGGGTTTGATAATAACTAACATACTCAAGTCAAAATTTACTATTAAAAAGATTTGTGTATGCATATATACATATGAAAATGACAATATCTTCTATCTTGCATACGTTATAACTTACCAAAAATGCCCAGCCCATAAACTGCTAAACCAAACCAAACCGCTTGGTTTGATCCAGGTTTGTACTTTCAATAAATCATATGGTTTTTTATAATAAAATTATATTGTCTAATCCAGTATATGGTCTGAAATCATCAAAATCAGATCGGATGTGAAACCGAATATTTTTTACGCATATTTTATTTTATTATATGTTACACTCAAAAATAATTTTTGGATCCAAGTTTTAAAGAAATTTTTGTAAATTATATTAAGATTTAAAAACTAAATTGTTGAAGTTAATACCCAAATTTATTGTTCCATTATTCGTTCACTTGAGCCACCGAGAGGTCATATTGTTGCAACATGAAAAGCTCCATTAACGACAACTTGGTAGCCCATACATAGGGAAGGTTAGTGTAATGCAATTATTTTATTTTTGGATTTGTATGTAATGCAACGTGTTTTCATAATTATTGGGTTGATTTTTTTTTTCCTCGACTAAAACGGAGTCATCATCCATGTCTCGTATTATTGTAAATACGAGGTCGCTTTAATCTCATTCAAGACTTTACATAAGTATATATACAAATTGGTGAGAATGAAAAGTTTTTTTTTCTAATAGCATTTAATTAATTAATTTATATTGTAACAATAGAATATAAAATATTGCCAATGTCGATGGATGTTTTATAGGAAAAACTACACAATACATCCGTTTTAATAGAAGAAGATTATTCGTTGAAAACAAATTTCTTTTGAGAGGGGATAAAAACGATATTTGATTTTGAAATTGGGGCAATTTTTGAAATTGTCACTTATAATATCTAGCAAAAGTCAATAACAACTGAATTTAGGGTGTTTTCATAGTGGCGGCAACCAACCTTGCCAGTTCGACTCATATGATCATAAAATATGGCAAAAATTCCCCCTGCAGTGTGGGCTATTCCTCTTTTGGGAGCCATTCTCTAGTTTCTGGGAATTCTAGTTTTGGGTTGTGCATCAAGGTCCTATCAAGAGGGATCGATAATGTTAAATGTACTTGTAATTTGCACGTGTAATATGTCAATTAAAAAAAGTCCATAACAGCTTATACTTTATAACTGTTCATTATTTGGCTTTCATTCTTTAGTTAATTTAATAATAAGAGATAGTGATATTTCCATTTTTAAGTCAAGAATCATTATATTGAATCAAACTGAACCAAACTAATTTAATTTGATCTGATCTGATCTGGAAAATGAATTGGTCCGATTGATACTATTTTTTTATAAGACTAGAATTTTTTGTTCGGTTTGATTTTGTTCTAGTTGAAACCAGACCAAACCGAACAGTGCCCAGTCTTAATACGTAGGTTGGTTGACTAATATCATTTATCATCATGATAAGATAAAGTTTTTGAGTTGCTTAACTTGCCAAATAGATGATGCCCTAGAAATTGAGGTTGTGTAATTTGTGTGTACCAAGAGAGGGATTTGATCAATGGGATTGTCCACATCTACACCAATAATATTCTCACCAATAAGATCTTTATCTTATTCATAACAAAGAAAGGTCCCTATGTTTGAAGGGCTTCTAGGTTTAGGCCAGTGTATACACACTACAAGAAAAAAGGGTATTAATTCCACAATTTTCATACCGAACACTAAAGACCCGATATGGATAATAGTTATCAATACTGGGGCATCAGTGGCCCGGTATGGATATTAATTATTTAATTATTTTTTTGAATATTCATACCGAGCCTAACAGTGCCCAGTATCCATACCAAACAGGTAAAGTCCAGATATGGATATTAAAATTAAAAAAAATAATAATAATAAAATTTTTGATTATTTATACCGGGCAAAACCTGTTTGGTATGGATAAACGGATTATCCATACCGGGCAGGTTGGTCACCCAGTATGGATAATTAAGAATTAAAAATTAGAAAAATGAATGTGTTATCTATACCGGACGAGAGACCCACCTGGTATGGATAATCCGTTTATTCATTCCGGGCAGGTGATTGTCCGGTATGGATAATCAATAATTAAATTATATGGATTATCCATACCGGACTGATCGGAAGCTCGGTATGGATAATTCATATTTAAAAAATTAAAAATAGATTATCCGTACTAGGTGGGTTGTTCAGTATGGATAATTTGGGCATTTTTACACTCACTCGACGTTATCCCTTTCCATTTTTTTCTCTCTCTATCTCTTTTTCTCAACTTTTCTCTCTACAAATCCTAGTCGCCTTTTACCTTAGCTCTGGCAGTCGATGGATTCTATGGCTATGAGTCTCTCCAACATCTCTTTTTAACCCCTAACGCCATCTTCTTCCCCATTGTTTACGTTGTCATCATGTCTCTCGACGCTATCATCACCACCACCAACCCTCTCAACACCTCACGAGAAATTGACAAGCCAATCGCTTATTCAAAACCCGCATTGCCTTCACCATCCTCGAGCTCATCCTCAAAATCGTGGACTCGAACCTTCCTATCGTGCTCCTCGACTGTAATACCCTTCCCCCAGGGTAGTACTGTACATAAGTACGGAATGGTGTAATATACAAATGTACTCTCATTAGTGAAATAACAAAAAGATTTTTAAATGTTCAGTAATGCAAATTTAATATTTGTAAAATTTTCGACAGAATAGGGAATAAATTTAAATCATAAAAAGTTTAGGGGTAAAAGAGGAAATAAAGGATTTTTCTAGAAGAATGAAAAAATTGTAAATAAAGTGAAATGTCAAGGGCAGGAGCTCGTGAGGTGCGAATTGGATGAATACCCGTAACCCTTCTCCAGTGCTAGTCAAGTTGGCCTAAAGCTCGAGCTTTCAAAAAGCGAGTTGAGTGATGTTGTCACCCGTTAAAATGCCTGTCCGAGTTGGACTAAAGCAGTAGCTTGTAAGGGCGGGTTGGTCAAAGGCAGAAGATCGCCAAAGATGTGTTGAACGAGCTCGTTGAGATGATTAATACCCATAATTCGAGCTGAGCTAGGTGATGTAAGAGCTCGCATAGGATGAGCTGGGCGAGTTAGGGTATGAGCTCGTAGCTCAAGCTAGACTAGCAATACTACAGTCCGTAGCAGCTGAGTGAAATCATAAGTTATGGATAATAGAATTGACTTGGAATTCAAGTGTTCTACAAGCTAAGTGGAGAGCTCATTTGTGATTAAATGTAGGTGAAAAGACAAGCTAAGAAGGTTGTTTAAGCAAGAATTACAAGGAGATTTGAAAGCAAACTATAAGTGTGAAAATATTTTAAATACCTTTTAGTTTATTTAGCAAATTTCTATTTTCATTAACTGTTCTTTTAGCTTATGAATGATTTATGTTTTAGTATGAAAGGAAATTTATTTGAATTATAAAAAGAGAGAAAAAAGTTTTCAAAGTTAGTGGACGACCCGAGCTTTTATAGATAGATCTTTTGGTATTAGACCTGGTCGGTATATCCCACAGTATATGACAAGTGTTGAAAGGGCATGTCGGGAGCGCATGTCGGGAGCGCATGTCCTGCTAATATTAAAGGAATCGAGTCTGTCGTGTATATCGAGTCATCCTCTACGCTTGTGGGATATTATCTCGTTATACAGTGTGCGATGGTAGTTTCTCCACGTAGTAGCGAGATGTTTTTGTAGTTTTGTCACGGTGAGCAATGCTAGCTTTTACGTCACGTGACCCTTCACATTGAGTGGAGCTGGTTTGACCACTCATATGGTTATAACTTCTCTTGGGTCCCCATTAAAGCATTTTTATAAGAGAAAATATACTAGTAAAAGCAGATTTTAGAAGAAAATGTTTTAGAAATATTTTAAGAAATACGAAACATTTTTATGAATTCAAATTAGAACTAGCTTTTGAAATCTCACAGAAATTTGATAAAAACACAAACTTTCAAAAACAAATTATTTTAAAGAAAAATGTTTTCAGGAGGAACTTTATAAGGATCATTTTAAATATAAACATATCCACACTCATTGAGCTTTTATAGCTCATAATTTTTTTTTTCTGGCTTTATATTTCAAAAACCTCTCAGGTGCAGGAACAGGTGATCAGGGTACCAGTACGCCTCGTTCAGATTAAGTGGGCTAGACAATCGATGCTGTTGCATAACCTCTTTTAGGATATTATAACCTTGACATTTATCATATATTGATGCATATTTTATTTACAAACAGATTTGTAAATTTTATACTAATATGATGCATGCACGTTTTAGTTACTTAATTATTTATGACGATGCTTTTGGATTATGATTTGAGAATTTGTTTCGAAAATTGAAATGAGATTTTAAATGTTTGGACGTTTAATAGTAGTTAAAGGTTCACTCAATGACGTCCTTTTGGGTTTGAATAGTTAGACTTCAAAAGGGTTACGTGGGATGTCCGACAGGATCATTAGATTAAATAAAAGGAATTTGGATCGGATCCGATCATCGATGATTCCATGATCCCAAAAGCTAAAATCATCGACACTATACAGAAAATGATGACACAACCTATGAGAAAGAGTCGAGTTAGTGAGCGAATCAACCAAGACGACACAGCGACTATCCTTTACTCCTCAAGCACAACAGGAGCTAGCAAAGGCATGGTGTCCTCTCACCGCAACTTGATAGCGATGGTGCAGACTATCGTCGACTGTTTCAAGGTAGATAAAGGAGAGCAGACGTTGGATGAAATCAAGGAAGTGATAATGGGGTTCTCACAGAAGTATCCGACAGTCAGTATTCTTCAAGGGTATGGTTTGACCGAGTCAACGAGGATCGGAGCTTCAACGAACTCGTTAGATGAGAGCATGAGGTATAGGACAACGGGGATGTTGTCACCGAGCATAGAAGCCAAGATTGTGGACCCGAAGAATCAGATTGGTGAGCTTTGGCTCAAAGGTCCCTCAATCATAAAAGGTATAGTGACCTGTCTTTGTTTCCCATTTCAAGTTTTTTGTGTTTTTACATTTGTCATTCCTATTTTAGTGGTTTGGTTTGAAGTGGAATTGCAGTATTTTACAATTGTACAACATAAAGTAATCAATGATGATATCAGTTCTAATGCAGTGTTTAGTTTCTGACGAATTCCAAATTTTAAATAATAAGTTTTGTAGGGTTAAATGGCATAAAGTTATTGGTGATGAAATTAGTTCTGTATTAGCGATTAATTTTGACGTATTGTAAATTTTGGATAATTAATTTAGAATGTGGTTAGATTATATAAAGCAATTGGCCATGATATTAATTTTGTGGTAGTGCTTAATTTCAATAGATTTCGAATTCAAAATAATTAGTGTGGTATGGTTAGTCAATGTAAAGTAATTAAGGAATGATCATACTTAATTTGGATAGATTTTGAATTTTGGATAATTAGTTTGATATGGTTAGAAAGGATGCTGCTGCATTTTATAATTGACTTAAAACTAGTATGTATCTAGGTGGCAAAAGTGCAAATGTTTTTGCTTGATATTTGATGAATTGTAACTTTTTACTTGTTGAATGATTTGTGTTTGACTATCATGATACAAGTTAACAGATAAATGCCAACGAATCTCCAAACAGAACACTAAGAATCTTAGTGTGTATGATATTCCATTTTGGAAAACTTTCATGCAAATGTGCTGGCAATGTTGATTATTATGTTATTGCAAGTTATTTTAGTAATCCAGAAGCTACTATGTCTACTCTTGATTCTGAGAGATGGTTAAGAACTCATGATCTCTGCTACATTGATGAAAATGGTTTCATTTTGTTGTCGATCAATTAAACACTTTTATTACTTGACTAATAAAATATATTGTATTTTAAGATTATGTACTGATTAATTTATTATAATATTTTACAATGTACTTTAATTTTTTATTAAATAATTTAAATATTGTTTATATATTAAATTATATAAATTTTTATCGTTTCTATACATCGCTTGTTTTATTGTAATAAAAAATTATATGTTTTATAATTTTTTTTTTTAATTTTACCAATATTCATATCGAGCACTCGCCCGGTAATGTCACAAGTCAACCCGTGACTTGAAAATATCTATATCGGGTCATGCCCAGTATGGATATTATTATCCATACCGGGTACTCACCCGATATGAATACCGTTAGTATCCATATTGGTAGCAACCACATCAGGCGGGCCGCCCGATATGGATAGTCAACCATATCGGGTAATGCCCGATATACTTGACTCGTTTTGATGTAGCACTAAGTCACTTGATGACTCTTTTTGAGAAAATAATTTATACATTATTATGAGTATTTTCGGGAATATGTAAATGGACTAGTAAGCTCAATGAGATAGTCCAATAAGTTGATCCAATAAGCAAAGACCAAGCTGGTCAGTATCAAACTCATAGATACGAGCCTTTAACGTACTAGATGCTCAACTCGCACAGACGTGATCTCATCTCACACCTTCTTAGGTAACATCATGATTAGAGCTGTCTAACACCTACCTCAAGCTCGCTCAGAGCAACATTTAGTTTGTGACATTGCGTGCACGTTGGGTTTTTTCCAGAATGGCAATAATGCAATTTAAGGAAAACTTAACTACCTATCATGGAGCTAATAGCAAGATCTTATTTTTATAGGATTTGACTTTGCACTAATAAGTGTCAGTCTTGGAAAGTGTAATTAATATTAAATTATTTCTTATTTGTATTGAACACAAATTGTAACACCTCTCTCTCTATAAATAGAGGTCAAAAATCACTTGTAAGGAGGAGACACAACAACACACATGTAATAATACTCTACCTCTCTGCAGAAAATTGACGAGAAAAAGCAGTCGTGGACGTAGGCACTTTCGTTGGCCGAACCATGTAAAAATCATTCTTCATTCTTTGATCTCTGTTTTTCCTCTCTGCTTCTCTTGTTTGCTTTGTTTTGTGATTGAATGTAGTATTGGGCTCACAAACCTGAGTTGACTGAATTCGAATGTCAACATACATTATTATTAGATATATATCTCTCAAACTTCCATACCCATCAAACGTACCAATAGTTTAGAAGTTTAGTGTTATAGGATTATTATCTTGTGATAGCTTTTCAGAGAATGATACATAATCCAATATAGATATACATACATACATGTAGAAGAATTAAATGTAAGATCTTGAAACAAACTGGCTCTATGTATACCATGTTAATACATAACTTGTTCAAAACCTGAATACTAATATTTATATAAAAGATTAAAGGATAATATGAAACTTTCTAACACGTGTTGAAATTTTGCACTTTCGATCTAACCTGGTAATGGGTCAGCTGCTCAGATTCATTAAAAAATTTTGGCATGAATTGATATCTAATCTTTATCTCATTCGTTTTGACTTTTGATAGTAATGTTTTTGAAAAATATTGGTTTAAAAGTGTTGATCATCTCGTAAAGATTTAGTACCATCAAGTCCTAATATATACCAAGTATTAGGGGTGGGCACTACCATGTTCGGTTCGGTTCCTATTGGAACCGACCCGAACATGATAAATTCGCGGATCGCCACTTTTGGATCCGAACATGGTCCGATGAGGGAGAGGAACCGACCCGAACCGAACACCCAGTGTTCGGTTCGATTCGGATCGGTTTCCATGTTTGGGCCTAAATTTGGGCTTCATTTTTTGGGCCAAAATTTTTATTAATTTTTAAATGTTTTTGAGTCCATTACTGTTGGACCTTTAAATTTAAGTGTTTTTGAACTCTTTAAACTTACTTTATGTTGTGGATAATACCAAAAAAATTAAATGGATAAAGAAAAATATTAGATGGATACAACATACTAAGAAAAAATATCCAATGTTCAAACATACTATGAAAAAATATACAATATACTAAGAAAAAATATACAACATACTAAGAAAAAATATGCAATATCAAATGACACCATTCAATGTTCACATCCACACATTACATCCTTAAATTCTCAACAATATCCAATGCCCACATGCACATATTACACAAAATAGTAGGCATAAACATATAACAAAATATAATTTTTTTAAAAAAAATATAGCAACATAGTAGACATAAAATTACAACATAAAGTAAACAATTCCAAACTCCAAAGATTAGCTCTAAGTCCAACTCCAATCAATCAAAAATTAGCTCCAAAGTTCACACACCTTTGAACCTAGTCATTCAAAACAAATTTATTAGCACATAAACACTAAACAATATATATAATAAATGAACAATGATATTCAAAATAACATAAACTATAAAATCTTACCATCAAATTTTAAAGCAAATCCAAATTATCCAATGAAGTTGAAACTTCATTTGCTGCTGCATTGAAGGACACTACATGAAGAAATAAGTTAAATCAAATAATCAAGTAATATTTATATAAACATAAGCATAAAACATAAAATATGAATGTTAAACTAAATTATAAACTCACTGGTTTCAATGGTTTCGTAAAACTGAATATTTGCAACACTATTGTCTTCATATGCCGCATGCTCATCTACATTAACAACTTCGCGCTTTGGGTGTAAAGTAGTCAACCAATTTTGATAACAAATCATTCCCTCTACAATTTTAGGAGTTAATGAACTCCTAAATGGATCTAGAATACGACCACCCGTGCTAAAAGCGGATTCCGACGCCACCGTTGAAACTTGCATTGCCATCACATCCACTTGCATTGCCATCACATCCTTTACTATGCTTGCCAAAGTTGGGTATTTAGTACAAGAATTTTTCCACCAATGCAACACATTAAACATCTCATTATCCACAGGTTCACATTCTTCCAATAAATACAAATCTAATTCAGTCTTCTTCTCCACTCTCGCATTCCGTTGTTTTTGTTTGATTGCCCATAATTTATCTGCTAAAGCCATGTCTGCTTTGCGAGTTTGAGTCTTCTGACTATCAGCACGAAGCACAATCGAATCACCACTACGATTATCATCTTCTTCCCCACTAGACTGCATTGATTTGTAATAATCAAACAACTCTTCCAACAACCTTCTTATTTGTAAGGTAATGGATTGTGCTTCTATCAAAGGATAAAAAGTCTCCAATCGATACTGGATATAATCCAATTTGAACCTAGGGTCAAGCACTTTCGCTACCAACAACATCATATTAGTTTTATCCAACCCTCCCCAATACTTAAAAAACTTTTGCCTCATGTTAGAGGCAATCCTAACCAGAAGCGGATCAGATAAACCTTCCAACTCAACAATTGTTTGAAATATCGAACACCAATTTGAAAAATATTCATTTGCTGTCACTCGCAAAGAAGCACTAAATGTCAAAGTAATCTGATAAAAAGTCCGCAAGAAATCAACAAATACCATGGAACAGTCCCAATGCTTCAAAGAAGGTGGTCCAACCCGCTTTTTCCCGTCTTCATTTTCTGCAAAGTAGCTAACATAATACCCATCCTCCTCCTCCAATCGGCTGAAAGCCTTTTTCAATTTGTTAGCACTATCTAACATCAAATATGTCGAGTTCCACCGTGTAGGACAATCCATACATACCAAACTCGATTGCCTAAGCTTCTCATCTTCAACACATTTTTTAAACCTCGCCAATCTACTAGGAGAAGATCTAACATACTTCACTGCATTTCGAATGGCTGCAATTGACTCATGGATATCTTTCAAACCTTCACCCACAATCAAATTCAATATATGGGCACAACATCTAACATGCAAATATTTTCCTCCTAAAATTGTTCCATGCACATGCCAACTATTTAATTTTCGAATCAAATAGTTTAAGGCAACTGAATTTGCACTTGCATTGTCAACAGTAATGGCAAAAACTTTATCAATACCCCAATCAAGCAAAACCCTTTCAATACACCTCCCAATTGATTCCTCTCTATGATCTTCTATTGGAGTGAAACTCAAAATCCTCTTCTGCAACTGCCAATCATTATCAATAAAGTGAGATGTCACAACCATGTAATTAATATTTTGAATCGAAGTCCAAGTATATGTGGTTAGACAAACTCTCACTTTACTTTGCTTGATCTTTTTTTTCAATAATTCCTTCTCACCAACATATAATTTGTACACATCTCTCACTAGTGTTCTCCTAGATGGTATTTCAAATCGAGGGCACAATGATTCACTATACCTTCGAAATCCCTCGTTCTCCACAAATCTAAATGGCAATTCATGTTGTACAATCATCTCCACCAATCTTTTCCTACATTCATCTGGATTAAAGGAATATGTAGTCAAATTACTACCATATCCTTCTAAAGTTCTTTGCCTCCCTAATGTTTTTTGGGTGAGATCTATTTGTTTAGCTTTGAGTACCTTACACCTAAATTTAATATGCTTGTTCATGTTTGTGGTCCCATTAGAGAAGGAATCACAAACATATGAAGCTCCACAATGTTTACACCTAGACCTTCTTTTCCCCTCACGGGTTTCATAAATCTCAAAATGATCCCAACAATCTGCCTTAAGCCTACTACTACTTTCACTCTTCTTCTCTATTTTTTTACTCACCCCAAGATCATGCTTTTTTCCAACCGAACTAACTCCATCATCATCAAATTCAGACCCGGAACCGCTCACAACACTTTTTCCCATCTATTCACAACAACAACACATAATGAATAATAAAACTAATTAAACCACAACAGTCAACAGCTAAGCAACAAACAAGATTCAAACGTCAAAACAACAAACACAACAAACACAAAACAACAAACAAGATTCAAACGTCAAAACAACAAACCACAACAGTCAACAGTTATTTAACATGTACCATTTTTATCAAAACAACAAACGTCAAAACACCAATTTGACTCAACACCTCAAAAGTCACTAAGCATGTAAAAATCAAGATTAAAGCAGCAAAATAAGAGCTTGATGAGTACACTTACGAGTTGCAGGTTTTAGTGACTGGGGCTGCCAAGGATGAGCGTTGGAATAGGAATATCAAGCTGGTTACTACTCTGCATCAATGTCCAAAACAGATTGATGAGTAAAATTGTAAAAAACTTAAACTAAAATACTGAAATTGTAACAGATCTGAAATATCAAATGTATACAAGATTGATGAGTACCGAGCTGCTCACGGCCACGGCTTCAGGAACCACGAGCTGGTGATGGCCTGACGGGGACTTGTGCTTCACGGCCACGGCTTCAGGAACCACGAGCTGGTGATGGCCTAACTAGGACTTGTGCTTCACGGCCACGGCTTCAGGAACCATGAGTTGGTGATGGCCTGACGAGGACTTGTGCTTCACGGCCACGGCTTCAGGTGATGGCGACTGTGAGAAGAGCTGACATGAATCATGGTGACGCCGACGAGGACAACAGATTGACAGCCACGACTACGACGAGTACTCCACGGCGGCGATAGAGGTGAGAAATGAAAGATGAGAGATGAGAGGGGGCTTCACCGCGACGATGTCGACGAGGACAAGCTCGGCCATGGTCACGGCAAGAAGAAGGTGATGGCGTCGACAGCAACGGTCACGATTAGAACCTTAGAGGTGACAGACGGCGCCGACAGCAACGGTTGGAGATGACTCACAGTGATGTCGGGGCCACGGCAACGGCAACAGAGACGAGATGTGACGGCCGGTGAGCGATAGGAGGAAGAAGGGGGAAACGGTGCGGCGCGGCGACAAGAACCAGCAGCAACAAACTGAGATCGGGTTGGAGTCTTTTTCAGCTAGGGTTTGAGATTTTGTGTGTGACATTATAAAGGGACATGCGAAATTACGCTTGTACCCCTGTTCACGGGTCGGTTCGGTTTTGACCCTATGGAACCGAACCGATCCATTAAACACCATGTTTTCTATTTCCATGACCCGAACACCTTCATATTTAACATTGAATCCGACCCGAACACCCATGGATCGGGTCGGATCGGGTCGTTCGGGTCGGTTCCATGTTTTGGTGCCCACCCCTACCAAGTATATTTGAAGTGATGTCATATCGATTGATAGATTGAGTAACCAACCGAATATTGAAAAAGAGTTCTTTAAATACTATCTTTTCTATTTTTTTTTAGGAAACTTTAAATACTATCTTTTATTTGTGAAAGATGGGAAAAAAATCTATATTTAGGATGAAATAATTTCAGAGAGTGTATTCAATTTAGAATTTATAGGAGTTTGATGATTTTTTTTTTTTTAATAATAAATTGAGGTGAAATTCATAAATTTTATAATCTTCATATTAATTCTGTTATAATTCCTTAAAAAATCTAATGAAATCTTAAAAAGAATGATAATATTTGCTATAATTTTTTTTTCTTATAAAAACAGTAGTGGGTGGTTTTTTACAATTGCTAACGTGGAGGCTTGACTTTACGATCAACTTTCCAGGATCTAGTAATCTGCTAAAAGTAGAACAACAATGACAGGTTACATTGACATCAAGTAGCACCGATCAAAGACACTCCAACACTTAAGTTAGATCAATAAACAAAGGAAGATAGAAGAAGGTAAACAGGAGTGTATGACTAATAATTGTAATTGTGGCATACGATGAGTGATGAAAATGTAGTCACGGGGTTAGTATGGCTAGCGTTAGATGAGAGTTGACTATCATGCGATGTTGTAAATAAGGTAAACAGTGATGCTTGCTGAGTGTCTGAGGAGAATTTGATAGAATAACGATATGATGAAAGAGATGTTCTTTGCCTCTCTAGTTGCTTCCCTTTTATAGGTGGAGAGAGAGCCGTTGTAGATGTGCAAGCAGCTGAGATCAAGGAAATGGATCAAGGGACCTGTTTCCTTGATCCCCGCCTCTACCTTTGTTCGCAGATCGCCCATTAATTTGGTCAATCCTCATTAATAGGAAATGAGTTGTCTGAGAGGTATTGCTAGTCGTGGACTCTTAGGATTCTGGGCTTCAATTAGGTTGTATTAGATATTGCCCCGACTCTTGGGCTCCTATATTGGGCTTTACCAACAACCTAGCAATCGGCCTTGTAAGTGGGCTAATTTTGTGCTATTAGAAAAATCACTTTAACATTAATTCAAATTCATTACTTAAATAAAATCTATAAAGTGATTAACCTTTTGAATATACTTAGATTTTAAAGAATTTCATACAAACCTGAATTCAATGCATCTAGATTTCAATGGAATCCATTCAAATCTAGATTATCTAAAATGCTTTAAATTTCAATGACTTTTAGATTGAACATAACCTCTTAGTTTGCTATTAAAAGGACAATGCTTAAAAAAAAAAATCATTTTTATAATATATATGGTACAGGTTTCAAAACTCATATTAATATTAGTTAATATTTGAAAATTTTTCCTTAAAATATGTACGCTAGACTTGCTAATATGTCTTGACTCTTGATTGTGAATTGATAAGATACAGGTAGAAAGATTAAAAAAAAAAAAAAAAAAGAAAAGAAAAGAATAAAAGATACAGAGAGTATCGGATTGGGCCTTCGAAAATATTCAGACACCACATGTTGCATGTCAAATCTCCATCAAAGCAAGCTGTGACACTTGAAAACGGGACCAGACGACAGAGGAAATAAAAACCCTCCAAGGACTCTCAAAAGGCTGCTTCTGTTCACTGAAAGAAAGAGAATCATTTCAGTGTTCATAATTCATCATCAGCAGCATAATGAGTCAGTGTATAGTACCGAATTGGAATCTAAGGCACCAAAGACAAGAGCAAGTGGAAGGAGGAGAGAGTAACAGATCTTCTCACGTGAATAACAACAACAACAACAACAACAACAACCAGCAGCAGCAACAACAACAACAAAATCCCATTAGCAATCATCACCTTTTCCCCATGTATGCAGTCCCACTACTACTCTCCTCTCCCACTTCCCTACCCCGCTACAACTTGCAACTTTCTCTTCCTTTTTCTTCTCATTTTCTATTTCAATTCTTTCTTCTTATGATTAGTCTTTTCTAACATTATTAGTCTAAAGAATGTTCTTGGCAGGTTTCAATTATGTTTAGCCACTGAAAGAGATACATATTGTACAACATTAGACCTACTTATATTATCTGTTTTAATTTTTCAAGTTTTCTCCCCATGCATGTTTCTCTTCCATTTGATCCATATTTTCCTTATTTTGTGGTTTTTTAGCTAGGCTTTGCACTGCTTCTTTGGTTAACTTGATCTCAAAAAGCTCATTTTTTTTTGGGGTATATATTTCCTCAACAATATTGGTTTCATATTTTTATACTTTGCCTCCTTCCAAGTTTCAAGACTGTTCTCTTTCCTTTTCATTTTTTTTTTTTTAGTGTAAATATTCTAATTTGTCTATTTTTCAAATATAGATCCATCTTTAGTTTTCTTCTTAAAAGGTGGGATGTACCACTTGTGGAGAAGAACCCATCATTACTTCTCACCTACTCTTCTTTTTCAATCATTTTCGCGTCAACACCTGCCAGAAATTCTATATAACCAAACATATGAAAAGTAGAAAATAATAAAAAGATAAAATAAAGAAAAGGGTTTCTCCAACAAAAGTTTAACATATAGACAAGCATATCATAATTATATTTCATATAATAGACAAATTATTTTAATTACATATTTGTACGATTTTCCATCTCAATCATTACATGAATCTAATGTCTAAAATATCGATGTTCGTTATATACATAACAAGCCATATGTAGATAGAATTTGTTAAAAGGGTCTACAAGTGACAATTTTAATGATTATTAATATGCTACTACGCATACTGTATTATATATCATTAATTTATTTACTTCTGTTTTAAGAATGGCTTATTAATTGAAACATGTTGTGGAAATTCAGGTCTAATTATGAAGTAGCAGAACTAACATGGCAAAATGGCCAGCTAGCCATGCATGGGCTTGGTGGGCTCCTACCGACTGCTCCGACAAAGCCCACATGGGGAAGGGCCAGTGATACACTGGAGTCCATAGTACATCAAGCCACGTGCCAGAAACAGGGTGATCAGCCTCTAAATCCACTCCAACATCACCACAACACCCCGCCTAAGTTGACTTCCATGGTTGCACCCTCCGCCAGCAAGTGGTCAGAGAGTTCCTCTGGCCGGGTACAAATTGTGCCGGGCCTGCTCAAGAAACGAACGAGGGCCGAATCCGATCAATGCATGCATGATGATGGAGCAGACATGAGTGCTTGTGCTAGTGCTAGTGCAACATTTTGTAGAGATAGTGATACAACCATGGTGACTTGGGCTTCCTATGAATCTCCCGGGAGCTTGAAGACCAAAACCCTTGATGAGGACTCTGCTTGCCATGGTGGCTCGGTAAACTCAACATCTTCTATACTTTTGCATACA
Source organism: Dimocarpus longan (assembly GCA_022984855.1). Lineage (NCBI taxonomy): Eukaryota > Viridiplantae > Streptophyta > Magnoliopsida > Sapindales > Sapindaceae > Dimocarpus > Dimocarpus longan. The sequence goes on from CM041024.1 coordinate 20,647,588, forward strand.
CAATAATACTTTTACATTGACAATTAATCTCATGATATATAAACATTTGAAATTGTACTTGTGAATTGATCATTTTGTGACATATATAGGAGAACCAAGATGAAGACCGTGAGACCAAAGCTGAAACAGGCCGATCACGTTCTTCGAGACGAAGTCGAGCAGCTGCTGTTCATAATCAGTCAGAGAGGGTAACATCAAGTTAATTTCAGCCCTTTAATTAGTAGAGATTCATCATTATTCAACTACTTAGTTGAAATAAGTTTGAGACAAACATATATTTAGGACATATATATAACTTTATGTTTTAATTTTTGTTGTAGAGAAGAAGAGATAGGATAAATCAAAAGATGAAGGCACTTCAAAAGCTAGTCCCAAATGCAAGTAAGGTAATATATAAGAACATATATACATATGTGACTTTCCTAGTATTAATTATTTCAAGGAAAAACATCTAAAAACTTGTCTGAAATGAAAAATAATATTACTTAACTCAATTTTTAAATATAAAAAATGATGAATTTACATTAGTTTCATTTTTAGAGGTATTATAATAACAATAATACCCCTTCCTTTAATCTTTAAATGAATATTGAGTTGAATACGCAAATGTTGCAGACAGATAAAGCTTCAATGCTAGATGAGGTGATAGAGTACTTGAAACAACTTCAAGCACAAGTGCAAATGATGAGCCTGAGCAGGAACATGCCCCAGATGATGATGCCATTAGGAATGCAACAACACATTCAAATGTCTCTACTAGCACGTATGGGAATGGGAGTTGGGCTTGGAATGGGAATGGGAATGATTGACATGAACGCTGCTGCTGCTGCTATTAGTCGTGGCCCCCCACCTCAATCTCTGCCTCCTCTCATCCATCCTCCGCCTCCCTCCGCCACCACTCCCACATTCGTTCCATCTCCGTTTCTAATGCCTTCCATGATTCCAACTACTTGCCATCCCCCGCCTCAACCAAATTCCGAGCCCGGTAACAGCAGTTCATCTGTTCCCATGCCTGATCCCTATTGTGCTTTTCTTGCACAAGTATGTCAACCAATGCACAATTAGAGCAGTTTTTCTTTTCAGCACTAAAAGAAAGTGCGAGTTTTGAAACTAGTTCGAAAAAAGACGTGAATTTTTTAACACCAAATAGATTAGTAAAAGTAAAAATGGTGCTTAAAAAATTCATATTTTTTTATTTATGTTAGGTTCAAAACTCATGTTTATTTGTGCTAGATATTGCTATACCTAACATACATTAATATATATTTGTCTTTGTAAAGAATAATACTGCTAATTTGGATACTGGATCTTGTATGTAGTCAATGAATATGGAGTTGTACAACAAGATGGCAGCACTCTACAGGCAACAAGTCAATCAAGCTACACAGGCAACAAGCAGCCCATCGCAGTCCAACCGTGCGCAATCTGATTGAAGAAGAACTATATCACACCAAAATGTTTAAGATTCATACAAGCCTAGCTTATTTCTGATCCAAAACATAAATGACTTTAAACAATTTGTATTCTATCGACCGATCGTTTATCTATCCTGTAAATTGGGTAAGCATATGATCAATTAGTGTTGTTTTGGTTTCATCACAGAATTTAGTTCTAATTTCCTACCCTTTCTGTTAATCATACTAAATCCTTGACGATTTGATTTTGTTCAACCATTTGCCTAACTGTTAAGTTTTTTATAATTTGTATAACACTTGGTTACATCATACATGAGCATTGTAATTTATTAAGTTATATATATATGTATTCAATTGCTTGGCATTGTCTGTACAGACAGGAAACATTCATGATTAAATTAATATTTCAGACAAGATGAGCTTCGTCCAAAAATATATCATTAATTTGTATCCATGAAATTGTAAGTTCCAGCTTTGTTTCTCTTTTAAACATTAGATTTACTATAATAGTTTAAAAAACTTTTGTATTCACAAATTGTTTGAAAAAGCATATATATACCCATATATAAGGAATTTTAATTTAATTCTTTTTTATTATTAGATGATAAATCTCTTGCATATAGAAACTTCTCCTTCTTCATTTTTTTTTCTCTCTCTCTCTCTTTTTTTTTAACATTTCTTTTTTATCCCCTTTCATTTTCTTGAGGAATTTGTGGGTATTTATTAGATAAACTGGTTGCGAAATTTATGAAAAATTTTAGTTTAGTTGGATATTTTGTTGTTATATAAGATTTTCACTTTTTTTTTTTCATCTGAATCCCATTCACGTCTGTTTGGGTAATGATTTGGCTTATTACTTATAGTAATAATTTTTGTTTTAATTTTTTTTTTTCCTTAAAAAAAAAATGAAGCACTTCTGTCTTTTAGCTGATGCAAGCTCTTAATAGGTCTAGTTGGGCAGCTTCTATTTGTCCGAAATACCACTGAGTCAATTTATGCAGAAAGAACCCACCTCAGCCACAAATTGATGCTGCATGCTATTCACATATATCACATATGCCGATTGTAAATACTCTTCAATTTAGTAAATATTCACATTTGGATGGGCTAGTCAACGGTCTGCATTATTGGATATTGCACTTTGCTTCAAAATAGTTTCGTCCTGGTGTACCAAGAAACAATCTATTGTGCCTCAATATATTGTTTGTCGAGGCTAATTATTGTCGAATAGCTGCTACAACAGTTGTATTCATGTAGTCTTTATATTGCTTTGATTCGTCAATTATGCATGGACAAAGAAATCGTCAATCTTACTTACCAATACTTAGTTTAGAAAAATTAGGACGGAACTCTTGTTATATATATATATATATTGATAGGAGCAATGACTAGACCTATTATATGAACATGATCGTGAAGAATAAAGCAGTGAACAATTTGTGGTTGTAATTGAAATCTCATCTTTAGTTGTATCTAATTGAGAACTGGTTGTCTAAAGCAGACAATCTATTCTTTCAAACCAAACTAAATTGAGAAGTAACCTCAACCCCAAACATGCAACTACCATTTGCATAGTTGCACGTGGAAAGATAAGTGAACGAAATCTTTAAATATATGGAAAACCTGAACATATAATATTATATGGACTGCATAAAATATGAGTTATATAAATTGAAATAGCTGATAGAGCCTATAAATAATTGGAGTTGACAAGAGCCATATCATACGATTGGTGCCGACATTCTGATTAACAACTTGACACTGAGAGAGACCTAATGGAAGAAAATAGTACAAATACGACACAATTGCATTAAAAACTGAGCATCAAAAGTCATGGAGACAATCGTACATGTGTGATATGATATGCCGGGGGCGGGTGGCCTGCTATATTATATAAATGCATTTCAAACTCTTGTGGTCTGAACGGTGCGATAAGATAAGAAGACTCATTCCGGGTTAAGCTTTCTGGGAATTTTTAATATATCAAGGCCTGGCTAGCAAGCTAGTATAGCTATGGCTGAGGTTGGGGTCACCTGAGACCTGCGGGTAATTAATTAGAGGTCCTGCGAACATCTACACGTGCAATGTAGTAGGGGACCTGAAACTCTCTCTTTACGTAACCAGCCTAGACAGGTGCATGTGTAAGTGTGTGACCGCACAAAGACGAATTCTCGTCAAACCCTACCCGATCCCTACGGGCTACAGAAACTCTCTGCCCTAATCAAGGAAACCGTTAGAGGGGGGTTAAAAAAGAAAAAGGAAACTGTTAGAGGTGAATTGTGATAGATACAGATACATATGCATACACATATATTTTATATAACAATTGTGATATGATTTTTAGTCTTTAAAAATAAGGAATAATTATGGAAATATAGGTTTGTTTTTGTTTTTTTAACCAGTACTTAGGCAAGAGGAAATTTGAGGCCAGGACGTATTAAGCTTTGGAACATGATTTGAGGAATAGCTTCTAAACGGAAGAGAGTAACTCACATCGAGTAGAGATACAACTTATATGGGTGAAGGAGAGAAAACCCACTTATTGTTGAGGGAGGGTGCGGTGTAGAACTAACAACCTCTAAGTGTGAGAGGTTATAAGTGGGATAGTGTTTATTACTACATCGTTGCCCCATCTATAATATGAAAATATAGCTTATATTAACTCAAATTATTAGTTATATAATATAGGATTTTTTTTTTTTTAATAACATTAAGAAAATGAGTTTTCAAATTAACAACAAAATGAGATTGTAGTATCGTTAGTGTGTATGAATTATAATTAGGGGTGGCAAAATGGGTTGGCGTGTCGAGTTGAGTTGAATTCGATTCAATTCGTTTATGAATTCGATCAATTCGACATGAATTCGTTTAAAAAACAGGTCGACATTTTTGAATTCGGCACGAATTCGTTTACACGCAATTGACACGACACGAATTCGTTTAACCCGTTTAATCATTCAAATCGTTTAGCCCATTTAATTCGTTTAACCCGTTTAACATGTTTAATTCGTTTAACTCGTTTAACTCAAATATAATAAACAATATTTCAACTAAATATTAAATCAACTATAAAATCTATATATTAAATCAACTATAAAATTCCATATCATCCACATTTAAAAACCATAACAAAATCAAACTCAATTGAAACACAAATATAACAAATAATTCACAATTAAATATTTAAACACCTAATTCAATACATAAAAACCTAAACATTAAATCAAATATATAAAATTCTATATCATCTACATTTAAAAACCATAACAAATTCAAACTCAATGCAAACACAAATATAATAAATAATTCACAATCAAACATTTAAAAACCTAATTCAACACATAAAAACCTACAACATTAAATTAACTATACAAAATTCCATATCATCCACATACAAAAGTCACAACAAAATCAAAGTTAATGTAAATCCATATAAATTAAAATGACATAACATTATCATTCTCCAACATCAAACTTTTGTCATTTAAAAAGTTTTTCCTCATTGATCCCAAACTCCAAAGGAACCTTCAAGCTACACAAAAAACACAAAAACACAAAATTAAATATCAACATTCACAATCTTAAAATTAAGAAATATAATGGAGATATATATATATATATATATATGAAAGCTGACAAAAAACAACTACAATCGAAATAAATAATATAAATTAAAATCGAAATACATAATATTGTCGAAAGACACCCTGAAAATTTGAAAGGAATTTATCAAAAGCTACACAGCACAGTTCACAGATGCCCCCAGACATGTTATATATATATATATATATATATACAAACACACACACACACACGAAACCACACTATAATCATTGGGTAACATCTTATAGCAAATACAATTATGGATCTGAGCAACAGAACACTTGACCAGTAGAACATAGAAAGAAAAGAATATATGCTTTACAAGAATGAGGAACTCATTCGATGCTATAGCTACTGGATACCATGTAAATATCAACAACTAATCATACCTTTTCAACCCGATTTGTCAACCTTGTCATTGCACTTTTCAACTTGCGCATCCTGTCCAAATTTCGACTGCTAATCTGCATAGAAGTATAATTGATCTTTTACCAAACAGTGAAAAAGAATAGAATTCTAGTTAAAAGTTAAAACCTACCAGAAAAGCGAGGAACATTAAATATAGGCACAACAAATTAGATTGCAAAATAAAAACTATAAAAAACTAGAAAGCAACCAAAACTTTAAATGAAGTTGCTTTGTCCAATAATTGCAAACATAGTTATGAACATGAATTTGCTCGACAAGTTAAAATCATTTAGAATTCGTCTAACTACCCAATCACCAGGATTCAGGACAACACACATGCAATCAAAAGATATTTAATCATTTTAGTTAATTTGAAGCGGCATTTACCTTGGAGGTCAATTCATCCAAAGTAGGATATGTATCGGTCTCCAGTTCTTTTGTACGCGCATCAAGAAAACTACAAATGGCTTCTAGAGCAACTTCTAATGCACATAATTCAAATGGAAATTCTACATTGCGTAAAAGAGAGACAACCAATACACCATTACAATTGTATAAAATTTATAAAAATACAATTTCTCTATACTAACAAGAAATACATAATACACAAAAAGAAAATGAAAGAGAAGGAACCTGAAGTTGATCAAGGTGGTGACTGGACCGGACGGCTACCAAGAGCAAGACGGTGGTGACTGGATTGGATGGCCACCAAGAGCGAGACGGTGGTGGCTGGACCGAATGGCTACCAAGAGCGAGACAGTGGTGACGGGACAAGAGCGAGACGGTGGTGACTGGACAAGAGCGAGATGGTGGTGACCGAACAAGAGAACGGAGTGATTTGATTGGATGGATCGGCTCGTCGTCGGTGTCGTTAGGTCGATGTTGGTGTCATCGGCGTCGTCGTGTCATTGGGTCGTAGCTTGTGTTGGTGTCGTCGCGTCGTCGTCGGTTTCACGGTGTCATCACTGGTTGGATCAGCTTGTCGTCGCTTGGATCGTCTCGTCCTCTTATCGCTGTGCTAAGAAAGAAGGAGGAAGATGGTGGAGCGGTGGACCGACAGACGATGGGTGATTGGGTGTGCATTGTGTAGGCACTAGGGAGCCGACACAAGCAAAAATTGCAAAAGAGCAGTTAGGGATTTGATAAGTGTATGTGTATATATATATATAAGAATAATTACACTTTAACACTTATAATATGCTAAATTATAAATTGACCCCAATTTTAATCGTGTCAACCCGTGATTTGTTTAACCAAACTCAATTCGATTCGTTTAATAAACGGGTTAGACGGGTTAACACGATTACAACACGATTATTTTTGTTCGTGAATTATAGTCCATCAATAATGGTGATGCTCAAAATTCATTTGTCTTCTCAGTGTTTATTCAAAAACTAATGTTTCTTTAGTGCTATTTTCTAGAATTATTACTATATATATTTTTTTGAAACTAGAATTATTACAATATTATAAAGGAATAATTAGAATGGTTTTAACATTGGCTAGAAAAATTGGGTTCAATCAGACGTATCACCTTTATATATATATATATATATATATATATATGAGAATCAGAATAAGTCGTTTACTTCAACTGTAGGAATTAAAATCAAAATCAATAGTATTCTTATTTAACTGTTTAGTTTATTTTGAAATCGAAATGAATTAATTATAAGTTACAAAAATGTCATTAATTAAAATTATACATTAATTATAATATGCAAAATAGTATTTAAGATGTAATGCTATAAATTTGTCATATAACTCATCATAATAGACTGAAAAATTGAACTTTCCTAACAGTATTATTATAAACATATTATGTATTTATTATTATTATTATTATTTTAAAGAACATATCGTGCATGTATTTATATTGTATATGAAGTCATTATATATTTTTTTAAAATATAAAATGTTACCTAAATTTTCTTTGATTTTGTAAATGTAGTAGCCTAGTGACCATGGTTGTGAGAGTAACAACTATCATCAATATATAACATTCTTCAATTTATCAAAAAATTTAAGTGCTAACTACATATCATTGAAATAAAATATATATAACACTTTGCATTAGCACAAATTTTTTTTTTTAAAGCTTTTAGCATACGTAAATATTCGTATTTACAAATATAAAAACAATTAAGTACAATAAATTAATTCAACAGCAAAGATAGATATGAAAATGGTATAATAGACTTTTTATATTGAATTTGAGAATGAGAATGAGATTTTCAAATGGGGTAAGTGGAATGAGATTCTTATTTCATAATCTCAAATTGATCTGAGAACCACACTTTTATTCTTATTATGGAATGAATTTTAATAAGTAAATATCATCAATCAATCATGTTCCTTATTCTCATTCCCTAGTCCATAAAGTAAATACACTATTAATGATTTTGTTTCCAAACCTAAAAATTATTAAAATGCCCTTATAAATTAAATAATTTCTTAATTTAAATTACCAATTTATCATTTCTTTATTTTAAAAAATAAATAATTATATTAATTATTATCATTTGTTAAATTAAATTAGATTAAATTTCTAAATTAAATTTATTAATAAAAAATAATAAAAAACAAAGAAAATGGGGGTGGAGATTTCATATACCTCTACCGTCCATCCCAACATCTATAACACATAACCATCATCAACCATCAAATCATCATCATCATCCATGATCATACAACCATCATAATTATCATTCATCACTCACCCGCTAGTCCATCACACCATCATCATCATACATTGCACATAACCATCATCATCACTACTATTCATCACACACAAGAATCATCACATTAATTATTAATTAATAATTAAAATAAAAATAAAAAATAGAGGTGGAGATCCTAGATATGATCTCCACCGTCCATCAAGATATATATGAATAGGATCTTCACTTTTTTTAAAAATATATATATATAAAAATTAAAATTAAAAAAAAAATGGTTAGGGTTTAAAAACCCCTAAAAAGAGAGGAAGAAACCAAAAGAGAGATCCAAAATATCTCTATCTTTCGGATCAAGAAGTTTTGCCATCTTGAAGATGGAGACCCAAATCCGAAAGGCCTTCATCGGGTGGTGTTAGAGACCTTGAAGGTTTGGAGATTGATCCAAGATAGGGTGAAAGTGGAGGGTGAGAGAGAAGAGAGCAAAATAGGGTGACGATGGAGGACGAGAGAGAAGAGAGAGACAATGAAGGGTGGAGAGGGAAGAGAGAGCAACAGCGAAAATGGGAGATGGAAGAGAGAGCAACAACATTGGGGGAGACGGAAGAGAGCAACGAAGGAGGGTGAAGAAGAAAGAGAGAGTGGTGACGGAGGGTGGGGAGGGACAGCGGCGGGTTGAGAGGCGATGTTAGTGGAGTGAATGTGTGGTGATGAATGAATGGGTTGAGTAGGTGAGATAAATGGTGATGATGGAATTATGTCATTTATATAGGTTGGTTAGATGGATCCCAAGTGTTTTCATCCAATCTATCCGTTAACTTGGTTAAATTTCTAATTTGCTGACTTTTTTCTTTTTCTCTTTTGTTATATTTTAAAATATTAAAAATTACAATCCAACTATCCTCATTTCACTCTTTCAACTAAATTGATCATAATACCCTCAAAGCCTAATGGCACCGTCAATGTATGGATGAATTAAAATTAGCATCCTGGATTCCTAGTAACATCTTGGCTATTTTAGCTAAAATTTGCAAAATCAAAGGTTGTTTAACGTTATTTTCGATTCCAAGGGTTACCTTGATAGTATCCCTTTATTAAATTGACAAAACTTAGAATGCGTCAAAGCTGACAAGAACCTGTCACCGGCCAACGCTCATGTACGTCCATTTCTAAAGTCACATTGGAGTCATGCAGAGAAGAGGCAGCTTGTTTCTTTGTTGGCACAGAGGGACAACCCCTAGTGAAACAGTAGCAGCTAGGGAGGCTATTCAGGTGGAAACACGGGGAAAATTAGACGACAACGTTAACATCATGACATAGACGCTATGAATTGTTCCCATCGAGATAAAGATAAGCATGTTTTCTAAGTCGTTCGACATGCCATATATGCGTCCATCATACCTGCCACCCTTTGTTGTTCTTGAGATTAATATTGTGCCTGAGAGCGACTGGAGTGATAATCATCGGAATATATAATGACCGTACCTGTCACAAGCTTTTCCTGATAAATACATATCGATTGGGATATCGCGTACCCGATAATATAGCTCCTTTGTTTTAACGTTTTGTTTTCAATTCAATGGCTTACATTAGCCAACAACACATTACATTTCATCCTCAATCTTTATAGGAATTTTCATGAAGCTGGACTTTCATTGTAATATGTATATGTTTACCAGTATTTTTCATCTATGCTTTTGTTTTTAGTTATAATACTTTAGAGTGCTCAAATATTATTATTTACATTTTTAATCATAAGTTAATTTTTTGAGTTAAGCCGTAACAAAATGGTTCTGGTAACAAAATGGCTTTTAATTATAATCTCTACGTATAATTAAAGATTCATTACAAAAAAGGACTTTTTGTTTTTTTTCTTCTCCAAAGCTCCATTATTTGAAGCCTATAATTGTGGCTTCACCTGAAAGCTCTTTCCAAAATAAAAAAACCATTTTTGGGAGAACACTCAAACACTCCAATTAATGGCTTATAGCTTTAAGAAGCCAAAAAAAAAAAAAAAAACTCTTCCAGGTGAATCCCAAACAGACACTTACTATCTAGAGCCACTGGTGTAAATCTCTTTGTATTGATAGGCATCTATTATCTATATAAGTTTAATGTGCATTTGACATTTGAATCTATATTTCAATTTGTTCGTAATTTAAACCTTACAAGTTAGTCCACACTCACTCATCAATCTTGCTAATGATATAGAATATTGTGACTTCACCTTCACGGAACAAGAAGCTGTCCTTCCTATTTGCTTCATCTAGCTAGATTTGGCCTAATATAGCAATGGAGAACCAGGCAAGCCAACTTGATAAATCGATAAGTCAACTCGTAATTTCTAGGATCACTTGGTCAAAAATATGATTCAAATTCATACAATTAGTCACCATTACGTTTAAAAATGATATGATTCAATTCACACATCAAGTCATTAGATAAGAACAAACTAGCTAATTAAAAACACCAAGTGGCAACGAATTCAGCTTCATTAATTCTATCCCTTTCTAATTCGAGATTACAAAGGATATATACTCATCTCATTTTTGAACCACTTATATGGTGTGGTCATACTCTATAAGGGGACCATAATAGTTTCCTCCAGTTTGACCTTATATTTAGGTTCCCATATATCCACTTGATTTTATATGTATCAAACCCACTTTGGCTTTTTATTAGAAATACCAAACTTCGAACACCAAGAATTCAAGGGGTCATAATACTACAAGTAGCTAGTAAAATAGATTTGAGCAAAGGCTCACCCCACAATATATTTGTGAATGAGTTCGAGAAAAAAGGAAGCGAGGACCCATTTTTGTCACAGGCTGGAAACAGAAGATCAAACAAAGCTATTTTTGTACAAATAATGCATGCAACAGTTGCTGACCTCTATTTTTTTTGTCTTTGGTCTCTCCAATCCACGCTCATTCTTCCCCATATTTTGAACTTCTCAATTAATTTTATTTTGGAAATGAAAATGATGTAAACCATGGGATTCAAAGACTGACTTTGCACGAGGATAAAGATTTCAAAATTTACTTTGAAGAGAAATGGCCAAAAACAAATTAAGTTAAATTATATATATATAATATGCCTTATTTAAAAATAAAGAACAGGGAAAGAGGGTTTTATAAAAGAAAATATCGTAAATAAACTGTCATGAATTTTTTTTTTTTTTTATTTTGTTACCTAAGTTAAGATTTTTTAAAAAATATTTAATGGAGTAAAGGGGTGCACGCACAGTTTCAAAGGGTTGTAAATATCGATGCTCTATAATGCTTCTCTAACGTGAATAATTCAAATTTTAAGAAATATCATGGTAGTTGGTAAATAGAATTTTCTTGGGTGTATCCTAAGACTCGCATAGAGGCAAACCCAGATTGTAAACCTAAAGACAAATGTTGCAGGCCTGTAATATTAGACATACAGCTCTATGGGCAGAGCTTCAATTTGGTCTGCGCATATTCAAGCTGAGATACATATGATATTTACATATAATTTGGTTATTAGAATATAGGAAAGGTAAAGATCCACTTTCCTAATTTACTTGATACTGCATTTATTATTCTATAATTAAATCAAGCTGCAATTTATATGTTCATATTTGAATCAGAATGTAATTCTAGCAGCTTCATGTTTGCGGTGAATTTTTGCTTGAAATAGAAATTTTCCCTTTTCTATAACTCTATGTTGTTAAGGAAAATCGTGAACTGATTGGTTTATAGTTGCTATATCATTGCGACCTCGAGCTACATCCCATCCAAGGATATTTTTGTCAAAAGTTGCTAATTAAACTCAAACTATTTGGATGGTGTTAGTCTCACAAAACAAGGGTTTAAAAGTGCTATAAATACAGTCATGACTAGTAATATAAATTTTTGACACATTCATTGAATATGACAAATATGAAACAATTTATAATGTTAAGGTTGTTAAATTTGACATAATCAATAGAAAGAATTGTATTTAAATTTATATAGCATGATAACATAGCATGGATTGCACCGCCCATACACAATTATCTGGTGACTATACTTGCTGTTTATAATTGTTGTTCAGTACATCACAAACTGGCAAAAGAGAACATGAAAATACATTTAAGAGAGCCGTTGATTATACTATTTATAATTATAAGAAAATGAAAGATGCTTTTGATTTGAATCTCTAAGTATTTAGTTGCTTTCAGATTTGAATCTGTTCATAGAGAATTATGAATGTAATGTTGGTTCTATTACCTCTATGTAAATATTAATTCATAAAAATAGCTCAAGCAGCAATCCCCACAGAAAACAAAAGGTAAACATGAATTTGCAAATTCATTATTGTAATATATATATATTTTATTCCAACTCTGCATGGAATATTCATATAGAATAGCTCAATACAACCATCTTACATTCTTAATAATAATCTAAAACAGGAAAAGAAAGATCAATCTTAATTAATTTACATGCAAATAAGAACAGATTTTGCCTCTTCTAAAATGTTTTGGTTGATACAATACACAAGCAACACACAATGAAAATCAGTTTGCAGAACATAACAATACACAATGAAAGCCCTTTCATTCCTTTCAAAAAGGTTCATCAACTTAACTGAATCTCTTCTATTTATATACCTTACCAACTTCATAAAAAGGGCTGTACTACACACCCATTTCACCTTTATATTTTTCTGTTTATTATTATTAATTTATATATACTATGGAGCTATATATTTTCAATGCATCATGCAGAGCTTTGGTAACTCAAGAAGCATCAGCTGTTACCAAGTTGGTATCCTGAAGAGTGATCAAGGACTCAAAAGCTCCCACCAAAGCCTTCACTTTACTTGCTCTAGTCTTCACAAGTTTACTTACCTTCTCTTTAATCACATTGTTATACAAACCCTTGGAATCTCTCTCTCCTTTCAGATCTCGGTGTCTCAAAGTGATCTTATTGGATTCTGTTTTGGTAACGGAAGCCTCTTTGTGACCAACTTCTTTCCTTGCAATGGTTGATACCCTGCTACTGCTAGCATCAGCTTCTTTATTTGCAAGAGTAAATACCCTGCTAGCATCCACTTCGATTTTTTGATTCCCATGCGGCAACCTTGGCTTGAATTTCAGTCTCCTTGGAGTAATATCCTCCTGCTGAATTTCAATCACCTTTCCTCGCCTGAATGTCAGCTTTTGGCCTGGATCACTTTTATCTTTCAAGCTCACTGTTTTCAAGCCCATTGTTACACCCTTTCTAGACATACTATTGTTTTCCTTCTTTGAATGTAAAGTACCATTTTCGCTCTCCATTTTACAGTGTTCGGAGGATACACTACATTTTGCAGATGGTAATGCCGGTGAAGAGAAAGCTGATCCGGTAACATGAGTTCCTAGTTGATTACTCAAGACTTTGGTCTTAGGAGATGGAGTGGATTGAGGTGATTGAGCAGTATGAACTTTAGCTTGAGTAGGTCTCAAGTTTCTCCTCAAAGAGGATGGGGGCAATTCAGCAGGACAGATTCCATGAATTTCCCGTTTCAAGCTTCTATTTTCATGGGAAGAAGACGAATCAGTTGCACCAATGCCTTTTTTAACAGGTCTTAGAACTTTCCTCTTAGAAATCAGATCAACTGCAGGCGAAGTCTTTTCTTTTACATTGCCACTGCTGGATCGCTCATTTTTGAGTTTTCTGACAGCTTTCTGATCACCTAAATGAGACACTCCTTTCTGGTTATTGGAGTTTTCAACCTTCCTCCTAGAAGGTCTCTTGACAGAATGTTTAGTTGACAAAGAAACAGCAGAGTCTTTCCTTGGTTTGATTTCGCTCTTCCTCTTGATGGTCGAATCTCCTGGTGAATTCACTGAAAGATGCTCCGTTGGTTTGCTTTTTCTAATTTTTCCATCTGCTTGAGTAGTTGAACATCTCAGCATAACCACAGAAGATAGGTTTGATTTGGTAGTCTTCTTCAGTTTAGGATTACTCAGATTTTTCACGTTAACACCTACTTTCTTGAGAGGTCTCGAAACCTGTCTTCGCGGAACAGCTTCTTTCTTAGCCAATGATGAAACTCGTTTGTTGATCGGTTCATTTGCATGTTTCGAGTAAACATCTGCTTCCCTGATTGATGTCAAATCCTGACTTGATGAGATAGCTTCTTTATTAGTCAATGATGAAACTTCTTTGCTAAATGGATCGCCAGCATGGTTTGTTAAAACATCTGCTTCCTTGAGAGGCGTCGAAACTTGCCTTGACGAATTAGCTTTTTTCTTGGCCAATGATGTGCCTTCTTTGTTTATTGGATCAGTGGCATGTTTCATGTAAACATGTACTTCCTCAAGAGGTGTCAAACCCTGGCTTGATGAAATAGAGTCTTTATTAGCTGATGGCAATTCTTCTTTGTTAAATGAATCACTAGCATGTTCCATTATAACATCTTCCGCCATGGTAGGTGTTAAAACCTGATCTGATGGTATAGCTTCTTTATAAACAGAAGAAGAAATTTCTTTGCTGATTGGATTGCTGGCATGATTCATGACAACATCTACTTCCTTGAGAGGTGTCAAATCTTGTCTTGACGACGTAGCTTCTTTCTTAGCCAATGATGAAACTTCTCTATCAATTGGTTCATTAGCATGTTTCATGTAGACATCTACTTCCTTGATATATTCCAAACTCTGACCTGACGAAATAGCTTCTCCATTAGTCAAAGATGAAACTTCTTTGTCGATTGGATCACTAGCATAATTTACGAAAACATCTACTTCCTTGAGAGGTGTCAAATCTTGTCTTGCCGAAATAGCTTCTTTCTTAGCCAATGATGAAGCTTCATTGTTGACTGGATCACTGGCATGTTCCATGAAAACATCTTTTTCCTTGATAGGTGTTAGAACGTGATTTGACGAAACAGCTTCTTTCTTGACCAAAGATGAAACTTCTTTCTTGCTTGGATCACTGGCTTGTTTAGCCAAAACATCTGTTTCCTCGAGACATGATAAAACCTGTTTTGAAAAGACAGTTCCTTCCGTAGCCAATGATGAAACATCTCTCTTGGTTGGATCTCTGGCATGTTGGAGAGAAAGATCTACTTTATCTTGAGGTAATGAAACCTGCTTTGACGAGGTAGTTTCTTTCTGTTTTGATGACGAAACTACTTCCTTGACAACCGGATCATCATGTTTCCGAGGATGTGGAACAGGAGGGGGCTTGATACTGACAGCCAATTTCTTCACTTTCTCTGCTGAAGTTACAACCTTTTCCACTTCCTGACCTTCACCCTGTGCTGCCATGATCTTTTTCGACATAGGCATGGGGCTTCTTGCCTTCATTTCAAGAGCACGCTCTTCCCCATATTTACAAAAATCATGGCAGGAACCCATTGAAGGCCTGAGATAACGTGAAACAACATTTAAGCCTCCGTCAGGGTAACCAAATTTTCCAGTAGAATACCTTCTTTTATTATCATCTTGGCGTTGAACTTCATCTGTGAACGGGATATACAAATACTCACTGTTCTCCTTAGTCATTGGAACAATTCAGACCCTGCAGCAGATTAGACTATTTTCAGATAAAAAGGAAAGAGGCAGGCAGGAGCAATGGAATGAGAGAAGTTAAAAGTGAAGTACTTACCAAGAATCTAATGCAAGTATACGGCTGAAATTATCTCAAGCCTAAATCTTCACAAGTTTACAAGACTGAAAAGACAAAAACATAATTTTGTCAACCTCTTATAGTACTCATACAATTCTCAAGAAGTAATGGTTACATATGTTGCTAAAGAAAGGCTTGTTTGGTGTCTGAATTTCATTCCTTTCCCACATCTAATTTGTTCACTCAAATGTCAAGTCAAAAAATAAATATTTCCAAAATCAACTATTTGATGCAGAAAATCTTAGCAGTCTACAAATTGACATCATCCTAGATCTGTAGTACATTGCTTGCTTCTGTCAGCCTCTCAATCTCAGGTCAGAAGAAAAGGCATCAGCATACAAATTCAACTACGAAGATGGATTGCATTTATTTATATATTCAAAAAATTATTATAAACAATCAACGGATTCCATTTCCATAGCATGTTGAACTGCCCTAATTCATTGAATAACTTTTCAATTTCAAGATCAAAAATTTCTTAAAATTGCAGGTGAAGAAGCCTTCTAATTCGGACATTTAAAATGAAGCAGTTACAACTTGAAGATACATATCCCCCTTTTTACATTGGTTTCACTCTTCTATATTGAAGCTAGAACAAGAAAAAGGTACAAACAACACCATTTAACAAGTATAATAAACTTCCCCAGGATTCATGATAGCATGAAAAGCTTGCAGGATTCATGAACTGTTCCTTTCGAAAGTTAGAAGAAAAATTCATGACAAAAACAAGTGTTTTGAAAGGACAATCATATGCAAAACTTTCAAAACTTTTGCATAGAGAAATCATCAAACGAACGCCTACAAATTAGAACACCATTTAAATTATTAGTACATATAAATCAACAACAAGCATAAGTGGTCGGATGGAAGCATTTCAATGGTGTTCTAATCTTCAGGCATTAGCGAGTTAAAAAATAAAAATGGATTGGAACAATAATATATTGATACAAAAAACAACACATTTTTAACATAATTTGGTGTGCACTTGAATATCCTGGGGACAATAAAAATGCAGAATCATGGTATGTAGGCAATTGTGTTTAAAAATCCATCATATCTTGAAAATATTAGTAATTGGCAGCCATGAAACAACTTCTGCAAAGAAATTTGAAATGACAATATCTCATGCAATCCTATAAATGATCTTGTACCACAATAATTTTGGTGATGGCTTATTTTGTTAATGGCTCTGCTAAATACAAATTGATATTACATGTACTGGTCACATTTGTGACATAAAATCCTTGTTTAAGAACATGATTTCCTAACAATGTATTCGCATTCACACTATTTTTCCAATTTAGTTTTCCAATATAGAAACAGGAACGATGCATTGAATATTTGAAGCATCAAGCTCATGCATACATCAACAAAACCAAAACAAAAAGGCAGTGTTGTTTCACCTATATATATTAAAACACCATACCCATACCTTGGTTTATAAGTTCATGCAAAAAAAGAAGATAGGCATGAAGTGGCAAAAGAGAAAGGGAAATGGGAGGTGGTATGAGGTTGTAACAGCATTAGAAGAAGAAAAATAGAAGGCCCCCAAGAAAGAAAGAGGGGTCCTCCATTGTTAGGGAGGGCTTCTTTTGCGTGTTTTGTTTTGTTTGAAAGAGATAGAGATTAGACTTTCAGAGATCAAAACCGCCAAAAAAAAGGGTCTTATATCCATTATAGGCAATCATCGTCTCAGCCATCACTTGCTTAACTAACTACAGATGGCATGCAGGCAGCCATATCCTTGTATCTCTCCCTGTTTTTTAAACTTCATAAATGGTTTATATATTCCTTGTTATGTTTATTAATTATTTATCACCCTCTTGTTGTTGCTATTGTTGCTCATTCAAAAGAAACACATCTATATCAATCTCCAATTATTATTGAATGCATATTAGATGACCTATCTTTAACATAAACAACCCTCACTATGTATTTCAGTAGCAAGTTGGCAGAAATTTTTTCTACGGTCTTCTTAGAGAAAAACTGGGGTGTGACATACCACATGAAATCTATAATTATGTAATTTTTCTTTTTTCTTTTTGGGAATCCTACCTACGATACAGTGATTTGAACTTGACATAATATTAGACTGAATGAGAGCTTTTAATGATTAAACTGTATTGGACAGAATCATATGTAATGAAATGAAAGTATCGTATTCAAGTTATATCGTATGCTGTTGGTGGACCACCATATTTCAACACTGATACGCATCGTCCACGGCACTAGAATGATTTCTTGAGGTCGTGTGGCATTAGAATCATACATACACTGATATGCATATGTATGTAACTAGCAACCAATGAAAAGGGATTCCTTTGTGGGTAGCAACCAAATGTCAATGTAATATTTTCATGCATTATAACCTTCCGGAAGAATTTGACCCAGTACCATGCTTAGCTGCATTCTCTCAGTTAAAAATTGTTGAATTTTAGGCTTCTCAGAATTCTTCTAGGCCAAGCTTTTGAACCACCCTATTAAATATTACTACAAAACTATTATTGGTGTAACTATTCTCAGCCAGCCGAAAGGGGCTGCAATCCACTCACACTGTGATTCCAACCATTATGCCCTGTACATTCATCATGAAAAAGAAGCAAAAAAGAAAACAGCAGGACAACATTTCCATACTAAAAACAGGAATTTATTGATGCAAAGGTGTGATCTTAAACCAAGCAGAACCATTACTTGTAACTATTGAAAAACATATCAAATATAGAGACACTTGTATTTTACAGCCTAACTGAATGGTCAGCAGGATTTAGCCAGATTTAAGAAAAATGAAAGCAAAAGTTTGAAAACTGAAATCAGATCTCTCTGTCTATGGCTTCTCGTTCAAAGGACAAAAAGGAGTTCAAGGGGCTAGTTTCAAGCCCCCATCATCCAGCATCTTGCACTTAGAGCGCCTCTAAACTGTAACAATACTGCATTGTTGTGCATGTATCAAAGCTAGAAGTATAGTTGAACACTTGAACTTCAGAGCAAATGAAGAGCAGAAACATTAGAAAGATCCAATTGGAACATACAAGTATATGTAGAAAAATAAGTTCATTCGATACCTGTCTACTTGTCAGTGTTCCTCTTATATACATGCAAATAAAAGAAAAACACTGGTTCTAGGCTGAAAATTATGAAATCAGAATGCAAACAGCCGTTGCCAGGCAATTCTGTCATTTACAACTTTTCAGCCATGTGTGAACATTATTTTCATCCATTCCATAATCAGAAAAGATTTGATGAAACCACTTTAAGATTCTGCAGGCTAAAAACCATGCAAGCTGTTCATCTTCTTATCTGGGTAAAGTCGTCGAATTGCACCATAAAAGGATTCAAAATGGGGAGAGCACATAACGAGCAAAAACTATGGAAACTCAAGTGATGATTTCTCTAACCAACCAATCCAAACTGGGGAAGGCAAAATACAATACCAGGACAGAAGGAATAGCAAAAACAACAGTGATAATAATGTAAAGGGCCAAGATGGCTGCACTGGCAGGTATTGCATACAGGACGATCAAAATAAGAACAACAATCAATGGTAGCTTGGCTGTCATGTGAGCAAAGAAAAGCAACGACTTACTGAGTAATAAATGTAGTCTTTCAGCATTAAGATATCTGGCAATAAGCTGGCCTTCATTATGTCTTAACTGAGGCTGCTGCTGTGGGGCACCACGAGTAGAAGAAGTCCCTCGCCTATTATTTCCGTGGCTAACTTGATTCCTCACAGCTAAATTCCTATTCAACGAAGAGCCTGGCTGATGATCCCTGCATAACGAATGGTACGACTTGGACCTATCGCCATTCATGCTCTCAACCATCCACAACAGGAAGTAATTCTTGCGCGGAAGGCTGAGATTCCCCTTGTAAACCAACCTAAGCGAAAGCAGATTGCACCACGGACAAGAAATGAAAAAGGGGAGCTGAAGTGGCAACGTGGGCAGCTTAACAACGGCCCGTTGTAGCCCCAGAACACAATTCTTACAAAGAGTGTGGCCACACCATAACACATAAGGCACATTCTCAACAATGTTGAAAAATTCCCAGCATATGGGGCATTCCAAACCACCCTCTTCCCCACTAGTATTGCCAAAACAAATTTCATCATCTGAAGAAAACTCAGAAGAAACCACCCGACCCGGTGTCAACAAGTCATTCTTCAATCTAATGGCTCCAGACATGGCCTTTGAAGCAATACCCCACATGGCAAAATACCCTTTTAAACATAACAACATATATCAAACATAACAACAAGAAAGATTTAACACAGCACATATTCAACTACATATCACATATCACATATATATCCAATATCTACCAAATCAAATATAATTTCAACGGCAACATCATATAATAAGATAACAATATGCAGAGTTCACAATGAATTAAATAAATAGCAAAACAAAAAGGGGTTGATGGATATGGAGATATGACTTACAAGAAGAGAGAAAGAGGAGTGTGTGCACATTCATTCAAGGGAAGGGAACCTATCACCCTATCACTCATGTATGTGTGCGTTAAAGAGAACTCACTATTTCAACGTTTTATGGGTTATAACGACGTCGTTTCTCTACGTTTTCGTTCCACTGTACAGCTGGAGGGTGGCTCACCTCTTACTTTGGATTTTCACTTTCTTTTTTTATTTAACTTCTATTATTATTTTTTTGTTGAAATAACTTTTATTATTTTATTTCTTTTAAGGTTCACATAAAAGCGTCGCAGGAAGCTGACAAAATTAATTACAGCTTATTCTATTTAAAAGTAAATCCTGCTTAATCTGCAATTTGGCTTACATGGCCTGCTGGCAGGCACCCACTTAGTTGGCCTTGAGAAAGAGTGCTCGATCCCGCTTCTTCCCAAAATTCAACTACGTACGTGGGCATTTTCCTACTTATTATGGGTCGTTTTCTTTTATTATAAAATCGGAATCAAATTTTTATTATAAAATCAAAATCGTATTTGATTCTGATCGATCTTCGATAAGTACTCATATTCATATAAAAAGAAAAAAAAGAAAAAAAAATACTACTCATTCTATTCGAATATTTATTTATATCAATATTTCTCCGACAAAAAAAAAAAAAAGTTTTATAGAATCTATCAAGATCAATTATTTTTTATTGATATCGAATATCTACTTTTATAATAGAAGATAACCACTTCAACAGTAAATGAAGAAACTATATATATAAAACTTATAAAATGTATTTGGTGTGACTTAAAATCCCTTTATGAAGGTTGATCGAGATATACATAATTACATATATTGAGAGATAATGTATGTATTTATTCTAGTAAATAATATCCAAATTATTTTGTTTTATGGAAAAATTTGTTCTAGTAATTAATATTTATATTACTTTATTTTAACTTTTTTCATATTTATTACAGTGTAGTTAAAATGTTGATGTTATTAAATATTTAATTTAGTAAGTCAAAGCTCATGACAATAGCTTATTCGTACTTCCACGGAAGGATAATCATATCTAATATGGTACCCAATAAACCAAATCTTTGTAGAAAGTATTAAAATATTAATATAAATAAATGAGAATTATTGACAAATGATGAACGTAGAAGAACAAATGAAATAACAATGCATGTGCAAAGAAAACGAAGAAAATAATAAGAAAAGAAGTGAAATTAGTTTTTCAATTATATTTATAGGCAATACAAATTGCCTTGCCTATCCATGGACCAAACAAATTTGTTTCCACATGAATATTAAAATACCAAGTTACTTAATAATGGTAGTAATCCACCTATGAGACGTGTAATGTACATACATATATTTAAAAATCCTATATAATGTGTGTATTAAAACAGAGAACCAACAAATGTGTCCACCCCTTAATTAAATTAATGCTTTTTTTATTATAAAAATTAGGGAAAGAGAAAGACAAGCTAAAAAAGAAACATCCCAATTAGGTGGCACTCTTAAAAGCAAGCCAAGAGGCCCCTAACCCAGAATAAATTAAAAAAAGAAATATTAATTTATATTAATATAAAACTGTATATACCAGACTTAGCTGACCTTTTGCGCTACCATTAATATTTATAAATCACAATGAGTTAATAATTTTTAATTTATATTAAAAAAAATATTTTATAACCATAGGTTTAGATGATTTTATTTTTAGATACATGATTAAACATAATTAGATTTAATTAAAGGATATAAATGTAATTTAAAATAACACTTTTTTATATATTTTTAAATGTTTTTTTTTTTTTTTTGGTTTTCTAAAACAAAAAGGGTATATTTCAGAAGCTAAGGGTGTATTTAAAGCCTTATTTTCTTGTTTAAAAAAAATTAAACCCTATGGGCTTTTTTTTTTCAAAATGAGCTTATTTGGAAAAACATTTGGATCCTATTGGGCCCAATTCAAGGATATTACTGACTTCGCTCAAGAGTGCATTATTACTATTACCCGTCTTAGTTCATCTTGTTAACATCTAGTAATGTGTACTTAACCCTTAATGTCCCAGACTTTTCTAAATTATATAATTCAAAATTGAGATTCAAATCTATTTAAAAAAATTGAGCTTTACGTACTCAATTTTCTAAGTGCCGGACTAGCATTACAAAGAAAGTGATTTATAGTTACGTACTCATTGTGATAGATTTTAAATGTGTCACTAATAGTGCGTTTACTTCACTTAAAAGAATTGGAATGAGAATCAGAATAATCTATAATCGAAATAGTTTGAAATCGAAATGATGTAGTGGAATCATAATAAGTTGTTTACTTTAACTGTAAGTAACGAAATCGGAATTAGCAGTATTTTTATTAAACTATTTACTTTACTTTGGAATAAGAATAAATTAATTACAAAGTTACAAAAATATTATTGATTAAAATTATGGATTAATTAGAATATGCAAAATAGTATTTAAGATATAATGTCACATTTTTATTATATAACTCATCATAATAGGTAAAAAAAAAAAACTTTCTTAACAATATTATTGTAAATATATTGTGTATCTATTTTAAATTTTTTTTTTTTAAAAAAAGCATATTGTGTATCTATATTATATATCAAGTCTTGATTTTTTTAAAATATATATATATAAAATCTTATCAAAAAAGGTTTTTATTTTTTTATTTTTTTATAAAGAATGGTACAAGGGAGCTTTTACATTGAATTTGAGAATGAAAATGAGAATAAGATTTTCAAGTAGGGTAGAGAGAATGAGATTCTCATTTCGTAATCCCAAATCGATATGAGACTCACATTTTCATTCCCATTACACAATAAATTTTAAGTAAGTAAACATCATCAATCAATCTCATTCATCATTCTCATTCCGTAATCCATAAAGTAACTCATCATAAAAATATTATTTAGTGACTTTTGTTATTCGTCATCATGTTTTAGATGCAAACCTCCATCCTGAATTATCTGCTATAAATTTTAATTCAACTGACACATTTTAAAATATTTTATCATAATTTGTTAGAAAAATAATAATTTGAAACAAATTAAATAATTAGACACAAATTCTGTAGAGATAAAGTAAAAAAAAAAAAAAAATTATTTTGTGACTCAATCAATATCTACAAACAAAAATAATTACTCCCTTAATATATATATATATATATATATACATATATATTTGGTCTCAAAATCCTTTACTAATGTTTTTCTTTCCACTTAATTGCAGCATTTCAAACTCAATTACAAAATGTTTATTTGATTTCAATATCTATGTTTCATTGTTTCTTTCAAATTCAATTCCATTAAAACATTGAAAAAAACCAAAATGTATGCTATCAATATTTGCTATATTACCATTCAAAATTCTATTTTTTATTTCTTTTTTCAATTTTCAGTTTGGTTAATTATTTATTATTTAAAAAAGAACATGGAGAAATAGGACACAGAGTTTCAAGAACGCTCAAGGTCAGGAGATTAGTCTTTTTATATATTATTCACGATTACAATATAATCCCTAAGCAATTGCAAGAATTATGGTCATAAAAGGACAAAAGATTGTCAAAAGTGCAACGGCTCAGTGATTAAGCTTTAGTTGCACATCCACTTCTCTTTTAAGAGGTGGGTTTGATGCCCTATTCTCTCTTAAAAGGTGGGTTTGACACCCCAGCATCAGTTTCTTGTTGCTTTTTCCCACACCAGTTACGTGTGGGTCGCTCCCTTTCGTATGAAAATCACTTTCTGAACCGTGCTATCAGTGTTCAATCTTGTTTGGTCCCGAGTATTCTCTAGCTCAGTTTCAATAATATAATGTAATAAAAAAAAAAAAAGGAAAAAGAAAAAAAGATTAGGTTTATCATTGTGTGAATCCAACACTAAAGGAAGTAATCACACTTTTAAAGGCTGGATTATGATTGTATGGGAAGAGACTTGATTAGAACAAAGGTAAATGAATTTTAACCATATTTCTGCAGTGTTGTAGAAAAATCCAAAATTTTCAAACTAGTTATAATTTGGTTTTAAATATGATTCTTTTATATGTTAAACTAAGATTTATTAAGGTTTAAGTTAAAGTTTCTGTCGGTTAAAAACTACAATTTATGATGATTTTTAAATTTGACTCTAAGCCGCTGGAATTTCCCTATTTCAAAGAATTGGGATAATTACAAATTTTTTTTAACAATGTAATTCTTATTGAAAAGTTTTAAATTTTAATATGGAGCTGAGAACAATTTATATGTCTAGTTTAGCTCTAGAAAGTTTCATGATCTTATGAGTTAATTTCTTTGGTACTTTTTTAGTCCGGCAGGTTGAAAATTCTCGAAGTAATTAGTCATCATAATAGCTTTTGGCAATAAAATTTTTTCAAAAGTTTTACTGGCATTTGATTTATATACTATTAAGAAAAATATTATAAATATTGGTGAAACAGACTTACTTTGTGTTGATTCGGCTAAAATGATACTTTTCAACCTTTAAAACAATTACTTGTGAACCATACCTTTGAGGAAGGTTATATTTTGATGAGTAAAGTATTCATATGGAGTTCTTTCTGAACAAAATAAGTATTTATGTTGGGAGTTTGTTCAATCAATTTTAGGTTGAAGAGTTCATTATTTTTGGATAGAAATTATTTATTTCTTGTGGTGACACTTCACATTCTAGTACATTTTTTATTGTGTCAATTTTGAGAGACAAGAATTGAACATAAAGTAACGTGATATACATGTGTTTAACTTGGAGGTTATGTTAATTTTTTTATTTTTTATTTTTTTTCCTTTACTAATTTTTGCGGAGGCGATGAATGAATACGTTTGATATTTAACATATCTAACAGGATATCTTCAATCGAGTTATGGATTTAGACACTGACAAATCTACTCTTATGGTTTTGAAACAATTGGTAATAAAAGTAAACTTGATAATTATTTTGCTCATATAAAACGTCGTTAAAGATGGTAAAGGATAAAGAAATGCAAAGTTGGCAAGCAAAAATAAATAAATAAATAAATAATATTGAGATTGAATTAAATGAGACGAGGTCCCAACTTTAGGGTATGGATGAATAGTTCTCAGTTTGAAGAATCTGTAATGATGCATGTTTTAATAATAAGGGACAAATACATCTAAAACTTCCTAATTTATATATCTTTTTGTTCTTTCATAATTGTTGTCTACTTAGCTTTTAAACTTTTCAATACATGAATTGTTTTGTGTTATCCTTGTATTTTTTTGCTTGAAGATACATGAGTATTTAATCATGAACAACTAAAAGCTCTTTGAAATAAGTTATTTATAATTTATTATATTATTATCATTATTAGATAGACATAATTATAATTATTATGTCACTGTAGAATTATTAGAAATTAAAGCATATTAACCTTTAATTGTTACTAAGTATGTGTGTAGTGACATAATGTTTAAGCAATTAATTGTCATTAAATTTGGGTGTAGTGACACAATCTTGAGATGGCAAACTATATCACTAGATTTGTAAATGATAACACACTTTGTAAACAATAAATTGTCATAATTTTGTGTAAGACTATCCATTAATAATAATAATCATTAGATTAGTTGTAAGGATAATTATCAATAACAATCCAAGGATTGTTATTTATGAGTAACCTCACCCAACCAGTAAAATAACCTAACCCAACTATAAATAATGATACAATTTTTATTTTGTCCCTAGTTAATATTCACTAACAATATGTCACAGAAAATCAAAGTTTATGAACAATAAAAAAATTACCATCACTAACCTTTATGACGGATGGTTTTAATCGTCACAAATACTTTCGGTGATAGAATAAAAGTGATACATTTTTAGTGACGTTTTCTTTTGTCATAATTTTGATTCCGTTACAAATTTTCTATGTCTAGTGAGGATTTTAGTTGGGTCACTACAGTTCCTTTTTCTTATAGTCTAGAGGATAAATAGGTTGATAGAGATGTATGGTTGTCCATCCAAACAAGTCTTTTTTAACTTTTTACTGGTTAGTTTTTCAGATGAGATGTCTAGTAAATGAAAAAACTCATTGTGCCTCCAATGACTAATATTGAAAATTCATGATTTTCTATTATAAATAAAGGCCATTTTTAGAGTTTAGGACTCAACATCAACATTCAAAGAATTTTAAGTTGTTAGGTGATTCCAATTTTGAGATTATTGAGTTTCTTATCTCTAAAACTCATTTCATCATCTCTTTAGCTAAGTTCTTGCTATTAAAATTTCCTATCTACTATTATAAGAACTTTTCACATGTAAAATTATTACAATTAAGTTGTAAGAAAGAATAGAGCAATCATTACTAGTAAGGGTAGTGTGAGAGTTAGTATAGGTTCTCTTAGTGTGTTTGGTGGAGTCAACAGTGTACCCTTGTAAAGATTATTGTTAGTGGAGAAATCTAAGGTTTGTAAAACTTGGAAAGAGTGGATGTTGGCTAATGTTGGCTCAACCATTATAAATTATTGTGTTTGATCTCTCTTAACCTCAGTGTTGTGAAACTCGGCTAGTAGGATTGACTACTCATTAAGAACTTGCTTAATGGAACTCCACCAAGTTGAGAACGCCCAAATCGGGGTTTTAGTCGACTAAGGCAACTAATCATTGAGTTGGGACGAGTATGACCTAACTTGGGCTACTCTGCCCAAGTGACTACTCTGTGACTGTTTTGTTTCATCCAACCTCCTACTTTTGCTCTCTTTTTATTTTTTTGACATCTTTCTTTTTGTCTCATTCTATTGCCAACCCAGAACACTTGTTTCCAACCCATCACTCTATCCCTTCTTCAATTATTTTAGTTATGCTTTGGTGCCTTATTTCTGGTTTCTTTTTTTGCTCGTCTTTGATCTCTCTTCACATCTCTCTCTTTTAATGAAAAAGAAGACGACAACTGTTGCCATATGTTTGTATATATTTATATAATGTTCTATCACCTCTCTCTTTTTCATAAGAGATAATTCTATATTTCCCCATGTAGTTTGACCTCATAGCCAAAAAAACCCCTTGATCAAAAGAAATTGCTACGAACCCCCTTAATGACCTATGCAGTAGATAATACATCCCCTTTAGTTTAGAAAAATAGCAAAAAAATCACCTATCGTCAACTTGAATGTTAAAAGTCAATGTTTGAATGGTAATGGAGAAGGGTAAAATCAGCAATTCAGTAGAAGATAAATTAAAAGAAAAAATTGATTAAACCGATGGGTGACACATGTGCAAGGTGTATGGACAAACATCAAATTAAAAGTATTGATAGTCCATTCTCTTAAAAAACAAAGTATTGATGGTCCCAAAACCCCACCAAACCATCCATTTTCTCTCTACTTAGACCCACTTTTGGCTCTAATAAAACCCTTAACTAGTCATCATTAACCTCTGGCTACCGTGCAAAAACCTTCTTAAATACATTTGCGTTCATATATGGAATTGATATTAAGGAGTATTATGGTCTGGTTGAGGGCGAGTTTGAAGGAGTTATAAAGTGAGAATATGTTCATGGTCAGTGGAGTGAAGGTAAGGTTTTTATGTCTTATTTTGGTATTTTTTTGGTAAATATTTATTTCATGTGTGTGCTTTTGGATGGTTGAAGTTTATGTATATGGATTTTGCTTATTTCAATTTGTAGGGTTTAAATGAAACAATAAATAAATAAATAAATAAGGGTTTTTTAAATAGAAGATGGATACACTTAATTGATAGTGTAAAGATGATTTGTATGAGGGTATAACGTCATGTATGTGGTTTATTTACGTAAAGAACAAGTTCGGTTGGATGGATGATTTTGGTCAGTTTATGGTTGCTTTATGAAACTTGTTGCTTTCATGTTTATTGTCTTATATCACCTTTTTTTTTTTAAATAATGATAATAATAATAATAATAATCATAGATATTTCTTATGGTTGCATGCTATGTGTTATATATATGTATTGTCTTTAGATGTGTAATGTCGTTGTGTTTTATGTCATGTGTTATATATGTCACTTTTCTTGTTGTAATTGATAGTGTAAAAATATTGAAGTTATCTCATTGTCGTCGACTTAAAGTTTTGATGTAGCATGGAATGCTTCTGGTGTTAACATTTTAGCATTATGTGATGATGGAGTTAGAGTGTATATTGTTGGATTTTGAACAGACCAGGGTGATCTCCTCTTGGTATCACTAAAAATGTTTTCAAATAGAAACATTGGTTAGTAGTTAAGTTTGTAGTTATAATTGATAAAAATTGCTATGGACTTTTTAATTTGGAATTAATAGATGATAGAATGAAAATATAAATGAAGGTTTATTGTTTCTTTATATTAGAAATTAATAAGAAAAAGAATACTTTGTATTTGAGTGTAACCAATTAATTAGGTTCTAACATTGACTAAAATAAGATTTACTGTAAAAATTACATAAATTTTATTCTGATAATCTAAATAAAAGTTTTTATCATTGTTTTTCTTATTTAACAATTTTTTGGTATCAAAGGTTTCAAGGTCTTAAAAATATTGAAAATTAGAATACACTCGTTCCAATATTAAATTCGTTTCTTATATGGTTGTAAATATGTACTGTCTTTGTAAACTGGTTAGTAGTTGTAATGTCTTGGTAATGTATTTATAGTTGATATATGTTCATAGTTGTTAATAGTTGATATGTGACATTTTGGTAATGTCATTGTAAAAATTACATACCAGTTTTATTATTATTTAATCGTTGTTAATAATAATTATTTTTCATTTTGGCAGTAAGAATGGCTCCGTTTGAGATATTGTTGACATATACAAAGAATGTATAGGCCTTAGGTGTTGGGATGTTAACCATGTTAATCTGATAACCTATGGAAAATGAATATATTGGAGAAAAAAAATGTGCATGACAAGGAGTGGTTGATTTATGTGAAATCACTTTGGTCTGAAGAAAATTTAGAGATTAGTAGTGATGGTGACTTGCTAAAGGTGTTTAAAATGTTTGGAGATCATACTTGCGCTAAGCTAGTGTTGGAGATGAAGGAAAAATCAAAAAGTGAACCACCACCAACAGGTTCATGTTATAGACCTACTATTGAACCTTTAGGGGATGATGTATAATCAAGAGCCTTTAAGGGATGATCAGTACCAGCCTTTGTCATGGAATGATCTAGAGGGTTTTAGTGATGTAAGGGATGATAAGGAAGAACACAATGATAGTGGAGGTATGGAAGTTGAGCAGTATGGCAGTTTTAACAATATTGGTGAAGATGCTGAGGAAAATGTAAAGTTATTAGAGGGATATGAGTTAGGTAATGATTCTAGGTTTTTTAGTTACTCGAAGGATAAAGTAGGTGATAATTTGGTGGATAAATTAATTAGGGGTAATCCTTTTAAGGAAGGTGAAATTGGGGAAATAAAATTTCATGTGAACCAAGTGCATGATAGTGTATACAACTTGAGGGAGACATTAAAAGATTTTTCAATTCAAAAGGGGATTTCTTTGCATAGAGTGGAAAATGAAAATACTAGACTGACTTTTAAGTGTAAAGCAATTAGGTGTCCATAAAGGATTTGTAAAACCCAAAACTGTGTTCGTCGGAGAGTGAAATATTTTTTCGATGGATCGCGTCCGATCGGAAAAAAAAAAAAATATATATATATATAATTATCGGGTCCAAAATATTTGGAATAATTATTTTTGAATAAGAAAAATAAATTCGAGTTTGCGAAGACGGATTCGAAATTTTAAAATTTGTCCGAAGGCGGAAGCGATTAAAAAGCGGGTTCCAAGACGGGCGGACGGAAGCGGAATCCGGGATTGGATTAAAAAGCAAGAAAAGCATGGAAGATTTTTAAATGAAATAAGATAATGCATGGTTGTGACACTTGTCACGCATGCAATGGTGGAAAGTGACAAGTGTCCAATTGAAAGAAAAAGCAAATATAAAAGTTGAAAAGCAAGAAGTGATGATGGAAAACAAAAGCCCATTCGGTCCATTAAGAGCAAAACGGAGAGAGAGTGTGATTGAGAGAGAGTATTTGATCATCAGCATTTCATTTCAAAACAGAAAGCAAAAACCAAAAAAAACAAATGAAGTGCTGCTCGTGAGTTTAGAGAGGTCCGAGCGTGCGAGATAGAGAGATCGTGAGAGAGAGAGAGCTGAACCGAGAGCAGAGGATGAGAGCTTATGGTGGTGTGCTGCTCGTGGAAGAAGAGAGATCCCAAGAGCAGATCTGAAGCCAAAGAAGACATGCAAGGTCAGATCTGAAGCAAAGACGTGCATGCAAGCAAAGAGAGCTGGTGAGCTGCTGTCGTCGGGTGAGGAGGTGTTGTCTGATCGTGAGCTGCTGCCTTGTCCTGCCGAGAGGGTGCTGTTGTCACCGTGAAGCTTCAGCTGCTGTCTTGAGAAGCTGCTAGCATTGAGGGCTATTGGCGTGAGGAAAACCAGGTGCTGCCGTGAAGCTCCAGTTGCTGCCGAGTTGCTGCTGTGGTCGTGATTGGTGTTGTCTTGCTGTCGAGCTGTTGCAAGTCAAGCCGTGCTCACGTTGCTGCTGAGCTGTCACCGTGTACCAAGTGCTAAGGTTGAGCGAGCTGCTGCTGAGCTATTGTCAGGCCAAGAACCCATTTCAGAACTGAAACGAAACATCATCAAAGGGGGGCAGCTTGCTGCCGAGAACATGCGAGAGATTCGTCGCCGTTTCGAAGCGAAACTATTAAGTAAGTGCTGCCCCATTTTCTTTGTTGAGTCTTTTTGGTAATTAGTAAGCCACCATGTGAATAGAATTGAGAAAAGTGTTGATATTATACTTGGTTTTAGGATTGAGAACCCTGTTAGTGCGGAGGTTCGCTCGTTGATGTTGCGATTGTGTTTTTATCATCGATCGTGTTCGTTGTGTTTCATGTTATGGGCTGTTATGAGATCTGTAGGGGCTGTTGAATTATATTTTTAGTTTCGCGTTCGTTGTCGTGGAAAATAGATAGTATTAGAATGTTTTAAAGTATCGGTTAGTCGTTCGGATATTTAGAAATCGTTTCCGAGCGTTTCGGTTGAATTTTCCGCGAATGCGAGCGTTGTTAGTTTTTGTTTTTCGTTGTCAAATATAAAAGGATTGTGAATGTTATCTCGCTGCCCCGAGATTGTTATTAAGCCCGTTAAAGTGTTTAAGTTGAAGTTAGGATAGTTCGAGTTTTAATAAAGTTAATCGGATAGTTTTTGTTTCGCGCGAAATCGTTAATTATCGAAATCTCGGAGTTGAAAACGGGAATGATTATGCATTAAGCTTGCTGCCATATTTTCTTCTTTGTACTTAATCATGTTTGAATATTCGTTTGTCGTGTTTTAAGTAAAGTCACGAGTTGAAATTGACTATAAGTTTAGTTAGAAACAAAGAAATCGCGTGAAACGTTAAAAGGCGATAAGTCGCGATAGCTAGTTAAAATCAGTTTTATGTTGTTTGTTTAGTTTCGCTTATTCTTTTTGTTGAATCCATTAGATTATGGCTTCATGATGTTGCTTTGGATTCGATTAGCATAGTTACGACGTGCTTATATTCGAATGTTAACTTATTTAGGCAGCGATAAGGCGAAGGAAAGCGAAGTTGAAGAAGTAGCGCGAGGTAGAAAATCAGGTTGTTTCCGTGAGTTAGGAATCGGTGAGTGTAAATTGTTTTATCAAATGATAAATGCAATATGATTTCTATGCTTTCATGAAAGATTTAAACGTTTTAATATTTAAATTAAATTATATGAATGATATACGCTTTACAGGAATATTATACGCTTCGAATTGTTTATATTTGTACTTAAAGTAATATTGATCGTATAATTTGTTATTGAATTGTGCCTTTATGTTTCGTTTTATAAGCGAAGGAATATGTTTTACAAGTATTATTTTAGCATGATAATGTATTTCAAAACCAATGGCTACCCATCCCCACTATGACTGAATTATGACTGTTATGCGGCCGAAGTGCCTTATTGCGCGTATGGCATGTCTGTCGGGGGAAAGTCCACTAACTATGGGGGGGGGGATCGAGTCTGTCATGTCGCCCTCTACGCGTATATAAGATACTATCATGAATGATGCCCTATGTGCAGCGAGGTAACATACCGCGGCATAGTGGTTATGACTGAGATTGCACGTCCCCACCACCGGTGACCCAAGACCGGGCGGTGATCATGATTTTCCCGGGTCCCATTGGATATATATTTTATGACTGAGGATTGATTTATGATTTTATGAGTTTATTTATGAACTTATGATTATGTTATGAATAAATTTTATGATGCTTATAATCTTGTATATTGTTTTCAAGCAATTGTGTATAAAATGATTTTGTAACATCATGAAATTCATGTTTACATAAATTGTTTCGGAACTTGAATTCTTTTAAAAGATTTTTGAAAGAGTATTAAAGAAAACCTATTTAGAACTGCATAACACTCACTGAGCCTTTTTAGCTCATTATTTTTCTTGTTTATTTTGTTTTAAAACTCCCCAGGCGCAGGATCGAGTCCTTCAGGCGGCAGATCTCCAGCTCAAGAGTAGGCAAGTTTATCAGGCGACCGAAACTGTGAAAACAAACTAAATTTTTGTTATATAACGGATTTTAATGTGATGTAAATATTTAAGTTTTATAACTTTGATTTCGTTATCATGCATGTGGAATGTTTTCTTTTAAGTTGAAATGGTTTTAGTTTTCAAATACTTGAATTGCGTTTAATGTGGATTTTGAGATGGACCTGAGGTCCCATTTGGAAATGGAAATGAATGTATGCATTTTGAAATATTATTAATTGTTTTATAGGTGTTTGAAAAAGTTGAAAATATCGGAAAAACAGCCGTTGTGCTGCCGAAAATTTTCACCCTAAATTTTTAATGATTAAGAAATGAAATTGTTTTACGGCTTAACTTCACGGAGTCCTTTTAAGTCACCTGCTTAAAGACTGTAAGGATTCTGTGGGGTGCCGGGAGGGCTCCGCTCGGATCTCTTCAAGGGATATCCGGGTTGGGTCCTTTCAGGATTCATGCATAAAAAATGCCTAATAAGAAGTTTATGAAGATTAGAACATACGATGACTTGCATGAGTGTGAAAGGGTGAACCAGAATCGAGACGCAAAAATGACGTGGATTGCTAGAAAATTTGAGTCGTTTGTGAAAAGCAATCCTAAAAATAAGATTAGAGTGATTGCTGACTTATTGTGAGATAAGTATAGGGTAAATCAGTAAATGTTAATAAGACAAAGTTATGGAAAGCCAAACAAAAAGCATTACATGGATTGGAAACTAATCATGTTGAGTGCTTTAAGCACCTAAGACATCATGCAATGATGGTTAGGAGGTATAATCCAAGTTTTGCAGCCTTTGTTCACACTCAAGAGCCACAACCAACATTTCACAAGAATTTCCTCAGTTTTAAAGCCCAAAAAATTGGTTTTCTGGAAGGGTGTAAACCCTTCATAGGCTTTGATGGTTGCCACCTTAAAGGCCCATTTGGAGGAGTGCTACTATCTGCTGTCTCTTTAGATGCAAACAGTGGGTTTTTCCCATTGGCAATGTGTATTTGTAAAGGGAAAAAATTAGAAAGTTAAATGTGGTTTTAAAACCACTTAAATGCATTTCTAAATTTTTCACATGGCAACTCACTTTGCTTTATGGCTAACCAACAGAAAGGGGTGCCGACTACTATGCAAAAAATCTTTCCTTATGCTTATAATAGGTAAATGGTGTCCTACTTTTGCATGTTTAATATATTCTTTTTTAGGGTTAGCATACTAACTATTTTTATTTCTCATTTTACTGATTTTATGCTGCTAACTGTTTATTATTATTATTATTATTATTTTGTAGATTTTGTGTCAAGCATATATATGCCAATTTTAAGCAAACTTATCATGGGTAGAAGTCGAAATTTTATTTTAGATAGCTAGTAGGTCTTATGACCTCCATGAGTTTAAAAAAAAATAATGAGGGACATGAGGTCAGAAAATATAGGAGCTACATGGTGGTTAGCCAATAAAGAACCAACCCATTAAAGTAGACAAGCATTTGACATTAGGATTAGATGTGATCATGTCACAAACAAATTTACCTAGTCCTTTAACAATATGTTGGGTGAACATAGGGCAAAATCATACTTAGGTGTCCTTTAATGTATTAGAAGGATGGTCATGGAAACGTACGAGGAGAGAAAACAAGCTTGTTTTAGATGGAATAATGAGGTTCCTCTATCTACTCCAAGGTTATGAGAGCTAGTAAGGAAACTCAAATACTTCGGTTGCTTATAGCTGGGAATGGGGAATTTGAAATTTTAGATGACAACACGAATTATGTTGTCAAATTAAATGAGTATAATTATGGGTGTGGTGCATGGCAAATAAGTGGTGTCCTTTATAAACATACAATAATTGTTGTCAATAATTTAAACAACATATCTCTTCTTACAACCAATGTCAAAGAATATGTATATCTAAGTTTGTCAAAAGCTGCCTTCATGAAGATATATAGCCACATGATTACCTTATTCCAAATCAGTTTTCTTGGGCTCAAATTGATGCACAACCACTGTTGGATCACGTGTAAAGAGAAGACCTGGTAGACCGAAGAAAGTGAGGATAAGAGAACCAGGAGAGAAGCCTCCAATGTTTACCTCTGCAACCATTGCAAGTGCTGTTGTTAATAAAAAAATGTCATTAACCAGGCCACAATAATAAAACATGTGGAAAGAGGCATAAGGTGATCTTTATTTTTATTAACAAGTTACTTGTGTATGCTTTCTACATTACTTGTTAATATTTTATCTTTTTTAGGGACAAAGAAAAGAATTAGCCTCATCTTCACAGGGTGCGTTGTCTCAAGCTCACTTCCAGGATATACTGTCTCAAGCTTACATTCAAGCATAGTCTCAACCTTCACAGAGACCTTCAGTTTAGAATGCATTGTCACAACTCACTCAAGTAGAAAACTAATGGAAGTAAGGTCACATGATTTGTGTTACTACTGCTACTTTATAAACTTTTAGTATATGTTTGTATCTATTTGGAGGATATTCGTTGTTATCTTTTTGTTGACAACATGTTAGCATCTTTTTACTGCTAGCTTGTTAACGTGTTTATGTTTTGCTAGCAACATCAGTTAGTATATGCGTTAGCATCATGAACATGTTTTGGTTTTATTATTTTGGTCATATATTTGCTATTAGCATTTTGTAGGCAAGTTACATCTTCACGTTTTGCTAGTCAGACTTAGATTTATGCTAGCATCATGAACATGCTTTTGGTTATATATATTTTGTTGATGATTTACTCAAGTAATTGTCAAAATTGGTACATTGCTTTGCTTATATGCATATGAATTGGAACATTGCTTATATATATATATATATATTCATGAAGATTCACTTTTTACATTGAGTAGCAAAGCATTTCAATGTTTATAAAAAGTATAACGAATGAGGGTATATTTGTAAGCCCTTACTCTTAATTTTGGATTTCATAATATTGGTAGATAAATTATGGGGTGAAAATGCAAAATTTTATAAATATTATCCTTGAAAGTGATATTAAGAGTTAGTAGAAAATTTTAGAAGTTGATTTAAACCTAATAGTATGATAAATTTAAATGAAGGGCAAAATGGTCATTTTGTTTCTAAATGAGAGCTATATATTTGTGTGTTGGTCATCCAACACCTAGAAAAAAAATTTGAGAGACCAAAGGATGGACGGCCAAGGGAAGGAAGAAGAGGAAGAGAAGACCAAAGCCATTTCCAAGCCATTTTGAAGCTCCAAATCAAGATTTTGGAATGGATTAAGCTAGAAAATCAAAATTTAAACAAGATTAAGGTAAGTTATCATCACTTTACTAAAGTTGATGTTAGTAGATTTATGTGATGTGTTAATGGTTGAGTTTGTTTGTTTGATGTGAAATTTGATAGGGGTTTTCATCTAAAACAAGTTTAGAACCCTAATAAACTTAAAAGGAAGCTCGATTTAAGAGAAATCTTTCAGGGGATGAGAGTTAGGGTTTATGTAGGTGAAACCCTAGAATTTGATTGAAGCTTGTGTGAAGTGGTTTGAATTGCATTTAAGGTATTTGATGAAATGTTTGAGAGAGTAATAAAGAGAATAGCTTAAGAAGTTAAAGAAGCAATGTGTATTTGTGTGTGTGTGTGTGTAGTCACGACAACAATGAGGGTGTGTGACACCGTTCAGTTTTGATGCAAATGAGTTTAAATTCATGCATGTTAGATGATAGAAAAGCGCATGGAAATGTTAGAATTGAAAAGGAAATGAGATGATACAAGTGTGTTGTCTAAACTAGATGAAGGACATTAATGACTACCATGCAACGCCACTTCTTCTTTGCATTTTCATGTGATGTATGGTCATAATTGAGAATATATGAGTCTAAGAACCCTAATAAAAAAGAATTGAGTTTAGAATGTGTAAATAGTAAATTTTGGGATAAAAAAGTAGTGAAAAATAGGGGTTTTTGGCTAGGAACCTCCACCCGGTGATCGTTTCTTTCCGAATTAGCTTTTTGGCTAACCTAAATGAGAGTTAGGGAAATGAATGGAGCAAAAATGGAAGAAAGAAATGTTAGGGATTGCTCCCTAGCATAGGTTCGGCCAAAGGGCGTCTAAAATGGTTATTTTTCGTTTCGAGTTTCAGAAAATTATTTCGAGTATATGAGGTTATTCTTAGATGATAATAAATGAAATTCATGGAAAGAAATCAAAATTTTAAATCATTATTTAAGTTAGAACTTAGATGGGGAGTTTGTAGTCTAAAAGACTTTCAATAGAATTAGTTGTATTGGAAGTAATGTTAGTAGTTTTGTGTAGTTCATTTTAACACATTCTAAATGAGAATGTGATGTGTAAGTGAGAAGCAAACAAGTGGAGCAAGAGAAGCTTGTTGAAGCTCTTTAACATGCCTTGAATCCAGGTGAGTGTTACATGCTCGAGTTACAATGTTTGTGTTGTGAAACGTAAGTTTATTGTTGTTAAAAAGTTTGTGAATGATTTATTGTTATGCAAGATTTTTTCTTTGATTAAGAAGATCATTATAATTATTTTTATGTAAATTAAAAATAAAGTAGTTTTAATGATAATTGAGTTTAATAAGCTTAAGCCTAAAAGTTTTGAAAAATAAGCTATTTTGTGCTCATTGCACTTAATGGAAAGGATTTTCAAAGACCATGCGTATACCCTTAGATTTACATATTATCTTGTGCTACAATTTGCGATGTAGAAAATTTCGCATGTAGTTACCAAGATTTATATATTATCTCACACTACGATTTGCGATGCAGAGAATTCCGCATGTAGTTGCAGAGATATCTAAACAATGTCATGGTTGATATCAATTGAAAATCGCCACGTGACATACCACATTGAGCGGTAATAGATTAGTAACTATGTGGTCAAAATATTTAGCAGTACAAATTGTGCATTTAGAAAGAAAGGACTAAAGTTGAGAATTTATACATATTGAAACAAGTTGTAATTGTTTTATTTAATGATAGTTAATTTACTTAAGTTGTTTTGAGATTTATGCTTGCTAGTTTTTATTTTGAGTTCTTTATATCTAATTCTTTTACAATTTAAAAATTATAAGTTTGAAAACAAATGCTTAAAGAACTCGTTGAGCTTCTATGAGCTCATTCTGTCTTTGTTGAATTGTATAAACCCTCCTCAGGTATTAGAACGGGTGATCGAGGCGAGAGAGCTCCTTCGTCAAAATAGGTGAGCGTGCACTTGACGGACACATTGCATAGATTACATTTACATTTTTGTTAAACGAAAAACCAAGCCTTTGTATGCATCATTTTTGCATCTTTTGTAACACCCATTTAAGAATTGGTATTATGATATTTTTATGATATAAATAGCTTTGTAAAGTTTCTTATGATATGAAAGACTTTGGTTATCAATTGTGGGTTTTTATGAGAATGATTGAATGATTGTTGATATGCATGTTTGTGGAAAACAAGAAGTTGGGTTGTGATTGAGATTATTTAAAATTATATCTTTTTGTAGGAAATTTGGAAACCTCATAAACGCAGTCATTATGCTGTCAGATTTTTGTTAAAATGATTTTAGAATTTGAAAAGAAAATTGTTACTTTCATGGTTTTAATTCAAATCCCAATGTAATCAACTTGAATTTAAAATAAAACTAACCCGATTAGTTTCAAAACAATGAGATCAAATTAGCTTCGAACCAAAGTTTGAACGGGCAGGGTTTAAGGGTTCGCTCCGCGGATTTCTTTTAACCGCTTAGTAGGATTTAAGAGAGGTCCGTTGAAGTACCAGACGAGGCCTACCAAATATTAGTCTAGAGAAAATCTAGATTGAGTCGCGTCAATATTCAATCATGAGTTTAAAATATTTTCATAGAGTCTTTTTAATTAATGATTTTTGTAGAATTTTATAAATTTATAATGATTTTACAAATTAATAAAAGACTCTCATAAACTTTTATAATATTTTTTTTTAAAAGATTTTCATAAATTTTTATAAACCTTCACATATTTTCATATATTAAACTTTCACTAACTTACAATATAATATACACTTTATAAGTTAATAAAATTATATTTATCATGTCAATAATGATGCAAAAATGTGATACATAAAATATCTAATGATTTTACAAATTCATGAAAGACTCTTGTAGATTTTTATAAACTCTTTTTTAAAAGACTTTCATAAACTTTCATAAATGTTTATAGATCTCCACATATTTTCATAGATTAAATTTTCACTAATTTACAATATAATATACACTTCATAAGTTAATAAAACTATATTTATTATGTCAATAATTATGAAAAAATATGGTACATAAAATAAAAGCAAAGTTACCTTAATTACATAAATTGATAACTAAAACACTAAGTGTTTTAAGCATTTTATTATTTATTTTATGTCTTATATAAAAAATAAAATCTGTAATGTTTATTATTATCAATAATCTTAACAGCGTTCCACATATCAATAGCCACAAACATTAGCTTATTTTTTTTTATTGTTCTTGAGTCTTAACAAATGAGTTAAAATCATCATCTTTATTAACTAATAATGATGATTAAGATGATGAAAATTCATAGATATTAATTGACTTTTATAGATTTTTGTTTACTTCTAAAATAAAAATATATTCCTTTGACAAGCTCATGCAAATTATACACCATAAGTTTTATAGACTTTTTAAAAATCATTAAAAGTCTATATTAAATATCACATAACTTTTATAGAGTTTTTAAAATTCTATTTTAAGTATACCCAAACTTCTAAACTTGATGAAAGTCATTAAAAATTTAAATTGAATACACTCCCTTAAATTTGCTAGCACCAACATTGCCAATCATCCTTGCATTGTCTCTATTTTGTTCATTTTCTGGATGAAACATTATTCTAGGTTTTGCACTCTCACTTCTACACTTTCTGTTTGATTAACTTTTGATTGTGTATTTTCCATTTCTTTCCATCTTCTTTTTGCATGTGGTACCAAATTTAATTGAATCTCTTCTCCACATCTGGCTCCCAAAAAGAGTAGTATTTGCACTGTCTAGTAGCACAGTGGAAATACAATTTCATTGGGTTACTCACTGATTCAGATATCTTGACATTTGCCTTTTTTCAACAAAAACATTTCTACTTTTGAACTTTATAACTCCTCTTTTGATGTTGCATGATGAACTTGTTGCTTCTATTTACTTCTTGTTGTGGTTGTGTGTATGGATCAAAATTTTGGGTGCGTCAACTATGTGGATGTGAACTGTTTCTTACAGCATTATAAGATGAATTTTGTGGCTGATTTGGTTCAGTTATGGGTTCTCACAGTATTTTAGGGTGAATTCTGTAGCTGATTTGGTTTAGTTGTGGCGTATATGTATGAGTTTAGTTGAGTTTTAGGTGAAATGTGTGTGCAAAGGGTGAAATGATATGCATTTGGTTCAATTTTATGTGTGTGTGTGTGTGTTTGTTTGTGTTTGTGTTTGGTGGAGTTCTAAGTGAAATATGTGTGCAAAGGGTGGTTTTTAGTGATTGATTTGGTTTAGTTATGGGTGTGTGTGTGTTTGGTTGAGTTTTAGGTGAAATATTTGTGCAAAGGGTGAACTGATATGCATTTGATAATGTCTTTGGGTGTGTATGTGTGTTTTGCTTCGGTTGGAAATAAGAAACAACTTTTAAAGGCTTCAGAAATGTGATTGTTGCACTCATAATGGTCATATGTGGGTTTCATTATTTTTATTTTATTTTTTTCAGCATTAAGTATAACTTAAGAGCAATATCATCTTTCTACGCACTGTAATGTTAGAGCATAATTTTCAATAACAGAGTTAACATAAGGGAGAAATTAGAATTATGTCAAACTACAGGAGGCTCCTTAGTATTATCCCTTTTCTTTTCGTAAATATATAATATAATTGTCCACAAACTCAT
This sequence comes from Dimocarpus longan, assembly GCA_022984855.1. Lineage (NCBI taxonomy): Eukaryota > Viridiplantae > Streptophyta > Magnoliopsida > Sapindales > Sapindaceae > Dimocarpus > Dimocarpus longan. The sequence continues at coordinate 20,688,176 of CM041024.1, forward strand.
CTTTCTATGCATTGTATGCTGTCCACCTGTTGTTTTCCTAATTTTTATATCAATCCAGCAATCTTATCCTCATTTCATACTATTCCAATTTTTGTCTCTTTCTAATTTCATGTATCAACTGCTTGATCACCGTGCAAACACATCACTTCTTACAAAAATTGTTCGCAAAAAATTGGTGGATATGTCCACTTACACTCTTTTTTCTTTTTTCTTTTTTAAATTAAAAAAAGAAAAAAAGAACACACATGGATATAATTAGCAATCCAAAGGGTTAAATCCAACAAAATTACTACTTGGACTTTGCATTGAAATTGGACTCATTTATTTATTTCATTTGGACTCAAATTATTTGCTAGGTTCATTAATGACTATAGTTGAACTTTTTTGAGATTGCATGAGACATTTGAATTGCGTTTTTATAACTTTTTTCAGGTAAGATGCGACATTTGAATTCTTATTTTTAAAGGCATTTAGTGTATTGTGGTAATATAACTATGCTAAAGTTACTTTGAAGATTGTATGAAACATGTTTTATAATACTTTATAGTCATAGTATTTTGACTCTATGAAAATTTTTTCTTTTTTCTTTTTTTTTCAAATTTGATCATCGGTCAATAGGTGTACTATTGATCAACGGTCAAATCGAGTATTCGTTAAGTGACTAAATAGTTACTACTTGTTAGGTCGCTGACTGAGTAGCAATTAGCGAGTTCTAAAATATTGTTCATAATCTCTTTAATTTGTGCAATTTATATCCTTTTGCATTTGCATATTATTTTTTGATTGCTAGATATTTGATTTTATTTGGAAACACAATTCACACCCCTCACTCCCTCACGGATTGTCATTCAATCCAACTACAATAATAAAAGGTTTTCATATATATATGTATAAATATCTCTTGTGTTCACTAACAATGGTTTTAATTTTGTTAGGAAAAAAATAGAATAACGCAAAGCACACTCAAATAAAAAAAATAAAAAAAAAAACAAAAAATTTATATGTGGTTTAGAAAATCCCTACCCATGAAACACACCAATACTCTTTCCATTATCACTAAATGTGGGGATATATACAATCAGTAAATGTGGGAATAGTAAGATACAAAAGGATTTCAGGTCTGAACCACTCACTCTTTACCGACAACGCCTTTATCAAATGCTTTTTATCTAGAGCTAATAAGATCACTTTTTGTTAGACAGAAACTTTTTTTTTGTTTATAGACGAAGAAAGTTCACATAAAATCAATAACACAGGGCAAAAACTGTGAGGGTGGAAGACTGTTGAGTGAAACAGAGAAAGCCAATAATATCACTTTGGTGAGATGATATTTACGAACTTATTAGTTTTAGTCAAATGAGAAATTATCACATGTTTGTCACAAATATATATACTGTTTAATTTTCACCAAATAAAATAGTACGAATCTATTATTTGAGTAGTTGAAATGAGAAATTATCACATGATCAATAGTACGAATTTATTATTTGAGTAGTTGGAATGGGAAATTATCACATGTTAATATATATATACTGTTTAATTTTCACCAAATAAAATAGTAGGTGTCTATTATTTGTGTAGTCGGAAAATAATTTGGATCGTGTATTATTTTATGCATATATATATATTGTGATAATGTTGCTTCTCATTCTATATTCCAACTTTAATCTTAATAGTTATACATAAATTAATTACTACATATAATGATGATTTAATTCACTTATTACTTGCCAATTCATTCTACTCTTTTAACAATATATATGACTTCTTTTATAAGGTACTTCATTATCATTTTTGTGGTTGTGACGATTTCATTTCAATAAGAAAGAAAAATTCTACTGATAGCAATTAGATTAATAATATAATAGCATCAAAAATTTTAGTAGATATCAATTAAAAGAGAAAGATGTTTGTTTTAATCAGCACTCAGCAATCCCATTTTTTAGAATTATTTAGCAAAATAAATATTGAGAAATAAGAAAAATAAAGAATTAGAAAACAATAGCAGTATCAAAATCTATATATAAAGTTGTGGATGATGTCTTAGGTGAGAGAGAATAATTTTATTGATGACAATTAGATTGACAAAGTCAAGACTCAAGTATCATGAATTTAGTAGATATCAATTAAATGATATGTCCATACAAAGGGATTGAAATTTTCAACATCTCGGAAATGAGTGGATTTTTTCCTCACATATTACAAAGACTTTGAAGCCTTTTCTATTTACCAATTATGGAAATTCTGTATTCAATATCATTATCACTTATCGGTTGCATTATTTTCCAGAGTGGTTGTAATGTTAGCTTTGCATTATTTGAGATTTTGGGTAGAATCGACTCTAAGTTGATAACATAAAAAAACACGCTTTCCTAGAAATTAAAACTCTACATATTCTATCCGATTGAGAGCAAATACTTTTATTGACTATAGAAATTTTCTTAAAGATTGAGACTTTGAGTAAATCAATCGATTTAGTTCACCCTGATGGTAATATTTCGCACTTTAATTAAATGGACTTTGAAACTTAAGTCAATCAAAATGTCCTTTTTTTTCTCTTTTTTGAATTTTCTTAATTTCCTTAAATGTGATTATATATATATATATATATATATATATGTGTGTGTGTGTGTGTGTAAGAGGAAATTCAAGTCTGCATGCAACTAAAGGCCAAATTAATGTATTTTACTTTACATTTACATTATCACTTTCCCACTCCTATATATGTGGTCCCTTCCATTTTTTCCAATGAAAAATATATAGAGAACCAAGGCATATAATTAATGCTGCTTGTTTTCTTTATGAAACACGTTGGACTTTTTTGCTTTGGGTAACGGGGGAGATATGTTGATTTATTTACTTGCCCCTATATTGCATGTTACCCTAAATAGGAAGTTGAATAATATACCTATGATTTTATTTTGGTTAGGAAAAAAATAGAATAACGCAAAGCACACTCCGATAGAACAATAAAAAACAACAACAACAACAACAACAATAATAATAATTAAAAAAAATTTCAAAAAATTATTAATGCGGTTCAGAAAATCCCTATCTATGTACGGAGCGCATCAATACTCTTTCCATTATAAAATAATGTTTACAAACACAAGCTCTCTCTCTATTTTGCTTATCGCACAAAACCCTTACATATAAGAGATAATTATACTAGCTCACGGGTACAATTAACACTCCTACTTAATTTAGAGAATCTTCTTTCGACTTTCAATTTGATTAGGATTACTTCTTCTTCAGGGATTTACCAAAAAAAATTGTCTTCTGCAAGAAACTAAAAAGGGAAAACCACAAGACAAGCAATCTTTCCAAGGACCTCGACGCCCAATGCGTCCACGTATTGCTATATTTTTGAATTCAGGCCTCACACTCCAACAAGTGTCTACAATGCTTTTATTGTGTGTCCTAATCCAACTCAATACATGTAAGGGAATGCGTCCACGTATTGCTATATTTTTTATTTCAGGCTTCACACTCCAACAAGTTTCTACAATGCTTTCATTGTGTGTCCTAATGTAACTCAATGCATGTAAGGGCAGATACATTTGGAAAGAAATGCCGACAAAACGAGTGAGAGTACATACAATCAGTAAATGTGGGTATAATAAGATACAAAAGGATTTCAGGTCTGAACCACTCACTCTTTACCGACAACGCCTTTATCAAACGCTTTTATCTCTAGAGCCAATAATATCACTTTTTGTTTGATAGAAACTTTTTTGGTTCATAGACGAAGAAAGCTCTCATAAAATCAACAACACAGGGCAAAAACTGTGAGGATGGAAAACTGTTGAGTGAACAGAAAAGCCAATAATATCACTTTGGTGAGCCGGTTCATAGACGAAGAAAGCTCTCATAAAATCAACAACACAGGGCAAAAACTGTGAGGATGGAAAACTGTTGAGTGAAACAGAAAAGCCAATAATATCACTTAGGTGAGCCTCAAGTCTTGCATGTAACTAAGGGCCAAATTTATGTATTTTACTTTATATTTACATTATCACTTTCTCACTCCTATATACGTGGGCCCTTCCATTTTTTCCCATGAAAAATATATGGATAACCAAGGCATATAATTAGTGCTGCTTGTTTTCTTAATGAAACACGTTGGGCTTTTTTTCTTTGGGTAAAAGCGAGATGTGTTGATTTACTTAACCTTAAATTGCATGTTACCCTAAACAGGAAGTTGAATGATATACCTAATGAAGTAAACTAAGCGTAAAGTAAAAATGCTATTACTCTTCTTGCCTGTGACAATACTCAAAAGACATTGATGCAGTGTTTCTACAACAATTACAGCTTGTACTCAAGCTGTATTTCTCATCAATACTTCCTATATATAGCAAATAATGAGCACTTAACTTCCCTCTCAAGGGGCTTTTTCTTCGGAAATGCCAAACATGTATTGATCCATCTTCCTTTTTTTTCCCTCATTGTGTCCTACCCCAATCCATCCTTAGGCGTAAATTGAATACGTGAAAATCCTACTAAATAGAATAAAAAAATGAGTTTTCAAATGAGCATAAAAAATTAAAAAAAAAAAAAAAAAAAAAAAAAAAAAAAAAAAAAAAACCTAAGTTTCTTTAGTATCATTATTTGTTCACTAGCATTTTTTTTTTCAAAATTTATACCTTTTTCGGTGTTTGAATAAAAAATTAAAAAAAAATAAACTCAATGAAATAACTCGCTCTAAACCTACTGTGAATAAATTTCAAATTTAAGTGCCTAAGTTTAAATTTATAAAAGAGCAAATTACAATTTAGCTACCCAGTTTAAACGCTTTCACAGTCGGAGCAAATGTTTCCATGTTATTACAATTTAACCCCCTACCGTTAATGAATTCAGTTACATTTAACTGAACGAGGGGTAAAATTATCTTTTCATATTAATTTTATCCCAAACATCATCCACACGAGAACATCATCAACTATCAACCATAAAATGATTCCAGACATCATCAATCAACTAGCCAACATCGTAATCCACTTATAAAAACCCAAAAAATAACCTCAAACATATCCATCAAACCCAACATTATCAATCTCCCACAAAACCATAAAACCCAACATCATCTAAAATCAAAACCATCAAACTGAAAAAAATATATATACACCCAGATTCTGGATTCACTGAGGAACCCAGAATCTGGGTTCACTGAGGAACCCAGAATCTGGGTTCCTCAGTGAACCCAGATTCTCTGGGTTCACTGAGGAACCCAGATTTTGGGTTCATCAGCGAACCCAGTTTCTGGGTTCACGAACGAACCCAGATTCTGGGTTCATCAGCGAACCCAGTCTGGGTTCACGAACGAACCCAGCTGGGTTCGTTCGTGAACCCAGACTGGGTTCCCTGACGAACCCAAATCTGGGTTCCCTGACGAACCCATATCGGGGTTCTCAGGAACCCAGATCTGGGTTCCTGAGAACCCGATCTGGGTTCGTCAGCGAACCCAGATCTGGGTTCGTCACCGAACCCAGATCGGAGCTCCGACGAAGAAGAAGGAAAGAAGAAGAAGAAGCGGACGAAGAGGAGAAGCGGAAGAGAGAGAACAGCTGAATGAGTGAGTGAGCAGTTGACCAGAACATATATTTGGTCAACGGGTCAACTTCAGTCAAAGGGTAATTTGGTCTTTTTATCGTTTACCGTCAAATGTAACTATTTTTACTAACGATAGGGGGCTAAATTACAATAACATGGAAACATTTGCTCCGTCCGTGAAAGTGTTTAAACTGGATAGTTAAATTGTAATTTGCTCTTTATAAAAAAAGGTTACAACAATAATATTTAATTAGTACTTTAACTCGAGTTGGAAACTTTGAATATCATTATAAGAAAAAAAAAATCAAAATTATACGTCAAACTGTTGAATTATCCCTTGATATGAATATAAAAAATTGAATAGTGGCTCTCCTAGCCTCAGCCATTAGCTGTTCGATTAGACATGGACTGCGTGAATTTTGGGTCTGTCAGAACGAAAGAGAGTTTCCAAGTTATCACATGCAAAAGAAAAGAAATAAAAAGTTCACACGAAAAATATGCTTGCTTCTCTCTTTCTTTGGTACCATACGTATAGATTCTAATGGTTCTCGCACCTAGACCTAGGCAACTTTGGCAATAGTGGGATGATGGCACGCCACCAACCCTAGATGTATACGATCCAGTGCAGGGGCCCATTTTAGTCAAACCCTTATCAACGAAGCCTTCCTATATATATACAACGAAAAGGTCTCAAATCATAGCTTATTTAGATTTGTTACCAACAAGTAGGTTTTAATGATTAAAATTATATATATTCTGTGAGCATTCTCATTCATGTCTTCACATGTTCTCTTTGATTTAATTTATAACCTTCCTTGACATATATAAATTGAACCATTTTCTTATCTATTATTAGATTTCTTGAATTGTGTTTTAGCCTTTGTATATAAAATTATTCTTTGGAGGTAGAAGTATAAATTCAAATTTTTATGTATGTAAAAAATATTTCTATGTACAAAGAAATAGTTAAAAAAAAAAAAAGAGGAATGACGTTATTAAAAAATCAAATATTATATTGATAAGAATGATTATTACAGGAAAAAAAAAAAAAAACAAAGTTAAAATTTCTTGACATGATCAACATGATCACCAGAAGTTTGTACTTGTCTAACTAATACACAAAATTTTATTATATTCTACCATCTGAATCATGGCAATAATTTCGAATTTAATATATTAAACTAGCCAAGCCAACCCACAATTTTATATCAATTAATTAAATTATAATCTGCTCAATATATATATAGGAGAGATGTTTTCAGTTTTCTTCAAAAAAATATGTTCAACTTGTTATGGTTAGGATCATCATGATCATGATAGTAAGATGTCTTGCAAGTTTTCCCATCCGTTGAAAGTTGATACGAATTTATGTGGTAATTATAAGAGACATATATATACCTATCATTTTGTTGGCAAATAAACAAAATTTAAGGTTTGTACTTGTATTCTTAAATCATACCCAAATACACGTTAACCACTAGAAAAGATACAACACGTACATCCCTTCTACTTAAAGTTATAATTAAATATTAACATAATAAATTAATATCATATTCACCGTAATGAAATTAATATAAAACCGAATCACTTTATTTATTTATTTATTTATTTTTTGTTCTTATCTTCAATGTATAAAGTTTTGTTGATGTTGTGAACAAGAAGCAACATATAAACTAAAATAAAAAATAAAGGAACTGAAAGAAAAGGCCATTACGTGACCAAAGTTAAAAGTCAAAATGATAACAGGAGATTTGGGTTGAATGAACATGATCATCACTGTTAAATGATTGATCTTGGTCATGTTCGTAACTTAGCTTGAAGAAGTGGCATTCTTTTGTTTGTGGGGACCTAAATTATAATTTTTATATTTATATAGAACTAATATTCTGGGGTTCTTATGATTCACTTTTTTATGTATAAATGTAGCAGAAGTTAGATGCAAATGATGCATTAAATGATATAGGAAGGTAAATTAATAATACTTAGCTTGTGATAATTGTCCCTCATCAACTTTCCACAAAAGCAAAAATGAAGGGGATTAATTAATGATATTAATTATATAAAGTTGTAGCATAACCCCATGGAGCAGAGCTACCCACAAATTTAGTTTCCCTTCAGTTTTGGGGATATAAATCTTTTGTGTCTCTAGACAATTGTGAACTCCAAAACTTAGAAATTAGACTTCAAAAGTCTGGAATATTAGTTGGTTTATTCTAGGGATTCTACCTAGACAACCTTCTAGATCTTTGTGATTAAGTTCATTTTGTATTTACGTATCAGAATACTTTAATTGACAAATTGATTTTGTGAGAATCCAGAGCACAAATGAATACTTCGGGGTGTATTATATATATATATATATATATATATATATTTTGTGTAGGATTATATTTACATATTGCCACTATTGTACAGTTGATCACCTAGTAATTAGGACTGCGTAAATTGTAAATCTGACTAAGAATAAATTGGGTTTTGCATGGGATCTACTCTTTTAAATACAGTGACAGAAAATTTAGTAATTTGAAAATTATATATAAAATGTCAATGGAGTAGTATCTCAGTAGTAAGTGCTTACACTACCTTCTCTTCTTTCTTGAGAGGCACGAAATATGGGGTTCCTATCCCCACAGCCCCCGCACGCCCAATGAGTCAACACATCCCCCACGAAATGTGGGTTTCCTCCCGTTCTTGAAAGTTAATCCTCGAAATACATCTCAATGCTTATCATTATTAATCTTGGTTGAACCATAACCCAGTCACAGTCATAAAAAAAAATACTAATATATAAAATTTTCTTTTGATCGAGTACGTGTTTAGGTGAGATATGTTTACAAGCTCATCACCATCAACCAATAAATGTTTTAATTTTCGGTTGTTTGTGTTGGATTCCTAATGAATCCCTAAATAAAGAAACTTAATCATTTCTATTTTGATAATAGAGAAATAAAGAAACTCAATAATTCTTCATTTTGAAAATTGAGGATTAAGGAAACTCAGTTTTGCTAGTGGAAAAGTTTGAGGGTGCATATAAAACAATTGATGCATGATTAAAAAGAAAATGCATTAATGTGGGGAAACCTAAAAGTGCCTATCTCATCTTATTATTTCAATTATCCCAAAATTGAGAGAAAAAAATTAGTGTAATTTTTTGAGTGAAATGTGAGATTCTCTTTAATGTTAGAGAACTGTTATTCTCTCGGGTATAATTGAGATTTGAGTGTTTGTAAACACTTGTTATTTTTTTCCTATAGTGAAAATCTCCAATAGCTCTATAGACGTAGTCTACATTGGATAAAGCACATAAATTTTATGTGTTGTTTTTTTGTTTATTATTTCGTTATTATTTTTATATTATTTCATTAATCTAGTGTACTTTTGGAAGGTTTATCCTCTAACAATTGGTATAAGAGTTTAGGTTGTGAATTCTGTAATTTTATTTTTTCCGATGAGATCACTATTCACGTAAATAGTAAAATTTTTCAGTTATACCGGCTCGTTGGGAACGATGTTCCAATACACAATGATTTTGATATGTTTTAAGAGTTTGGTGGTAGCCTAAAGAACTGTCTAAAAAGGTTGAATTTTAAGTGAGACCATTTTGATCCCTCTAGTTTTTTCTGAGAATTTTTTTGAAGTTCTGTCTAAGAAGGTTGAATTTTAAATGAGATCGTTGTAACTTTTTAAATATTTTTTGGGAACATTCTTGGTGGTTTAAAGCTCTAGAGGGAATTTTTTACAATATTTTACAAAAGCCCTGTAGAATCAGATTTGAGTGAGAGCAATTACAGCAGACAAAGAAAAGAGTATCAAAATCGAGAAGTTCAATGATGAAGATTTTAACTTCTAGAAGATGCTGACTAAAGATTATCTATATCATAAGGGCATGCATTTGTCTTTTTCAAGGACAAAGCTAGAAGATATGAAGGATGCAAACTGGACTCTATTGGATAGACAGATGCTTGGTATTATCCGATTGACATTATCTCATAATGTCACTTTCAATATAGCAAAGAAGAAGACCACGAAAGGTAATATTATAGCTCTTTATGACATGTATGAGAAGCCATTAATTTCAAATAAAGTACACTTGATGAGGGTCGTTCAATTTGCAAAATGACAGAAGGTGCGTTAGTAGCAGTTCACATCAACGAATTTAGTATGATCACAACATAACTAAGTTTAGTAGAAATCGACTTCGATGATGAAATTTGAGCGTTAATCTTTCTATCCTCTCAACCAAAAAGTTGGAACGCGATGGTGACAACAGTGAGTAATTCTTCTAGGAGTAAGAAGTTGGTATTTAAAGATGTTCGAGACCTAATTCTAAACAAAGATATAAGCAAAAGAGAATTAAGAAACACTTCAACTTCTACCTACAACATCAAATCCAGAGGTAGAACCAACAACAGAAACTCAAATCAAAGCATATTAAAATCAAGATGAAGTAAGTCTAGATTTGGAAAGAAATAGTACAACTGTTGAAACTATGGTTAGAGCGATCACTTAAAGAAGGATTGTAGAGCACTGAAGAAGAATAATGACAATAACAATGTAAAGGAATCCATGAATGTGGCCGAAGGTAATGGATACGCTCTGATCTTGAGTGTTAATAGTAAAATTGAATCATGGATTTTAGATTATGAGGCATCATTCCATTATAACCAATTTCGAGAAATTATGAAAAATTATATCGGTAGTGTTTTCGGGAAGGTTTATTTGGCTGATGATGAAACTTTCAAGATTATGGGGAAACATAATAACCAAGTGAAGTTGCCAAATCGGAGTGTGTGAAAGTTGAAGGATGTGAGATTTAATTCTGGTCTGAAAAGAAATTTAATCTCGATGGGTCAACTTGATCAATAAGGTCATCGTACAACCTTTATAGGTAGTGAATTTAAAATCATCAAAAAATATATGGTCATAACTCATGGAAAGATGAATGATACTATCTATGTTACTTCTAATATAGAGAATATCGTAGTAGTTGTAGAATCAAATGACAATTCAAAAATCTGGCACCAAAGACTCGATCATATGAACGGGAAAAGATTAAAGGTTTTTATTTTGAAGGGAAAGTTGTTGGATCAAAAGTCAATAGATAATAGTTTATGTAAGGACTACATTTTCGGTAAATAGAAAATGATAGTTTCTCAAATATCGGTAAGTCACCCAAAGTAAAGAAATTAGAGCTGATTCATATAGATTTGTGGGAACCATCACTGGTTTCATTCATTAGAGGTTCATTATACGATATCACCTTCATTGATGACTCTATAAAGAAAGTATGAGTTTATTTTTATAAAAGAAATATGAAGTTTGTGATGTTTTTAGAAAATAGAAAGTAATGGTAGAGAATGAGACCGACTTGAAAATAAAACGATTGAGGTAGAACAATGAAGGAGACTACAGGGACAATAAGCTAAAGGAGTTTTGTGCAACCAATAGAATTAAGCTAGAAAACATTGCTCCTAAGATATCTCAACAGAACGGTGTAGCAGAGCATATGAATATAACTTTAAATGAACATGAAAGAAGTATAAGAATGCAAGCAGACTTGGCCAAGATGTTCTGAGTTGAAGCTATCAGCATAAGGACCTACCTTATCAATCATGGGCTCTCAATGTCTCTCGAAGAAATATTACCCAAGAAAGTATATATTGGTAAAAATGTAAACTTTTTGCAATTGAGATTATTTGGTTGTATTTCTTAAGTTCATGTTGACTCATTTGAAAGGAACAAGCTCGACCCAAAGTTTAAAAAATGTACCTTCATTGGTTATGGCATAGGTGAGTTTGGCTATCAATTTTGGAATTTTGAAAAAAAAAAAAAAAATTATGAGAATCAAAGATGTTATTTTCTATTAAAAAGTAATGTACAAGGGTATATTATCTGCAAAATCTATCAACACAAAAGTTGAAGTTGAAAAGAAAAAGTTCACTGAGTTTAAGCTGAACATTGAGAAGGAATTACAATCAGGGGATTGATGAGGTCCTAAAAATGAAGTCTCTCCAAGAGAACCGCATACTCATGTAGTAGAAGTGAGACACTCCTTTAGAACTCTAAAACCAATACAACGTTATTTACATTCCTTGCATTATTTACTATTGACTGACAATGGAAAATCGGAATGTTATGATGAAGCATTTCACGTTGAAGATTCAGTCAAATGGAAGTCTACCATGAAAGATGAGATGGACTCACAAATATCAAATCAAACATGGAAACTAACTGGACTACTAGAAAGGAAAAAAGTTTTACATAAAAAATGAGTTTTCAAAAGTTTTAGATAACAAATGAATTTTCATGATAAAATAAAAGTATGATTAAAGCAAATATTACAAAGCTAGGTTAATGGTCAAAAGATTTTAGTAGAAAGCAAACATCGATTACACTGCGTTTTTCTCTCCGATAATGAAATTGATGACAATCAAATAGGTACTAAAGATGATAGTTGTAAAGAGTTTACATTTTGAGTAGTTGGATGTAAAAACATTATTCCTTCATGGCGATTTGGAGAAAAAGATTTATACGAAGCAATCAGAAGACTTTATAGTAGCATGCAAAGAAAATTTGATGTGTAAGTAAAAAAAAAAAAGTCTGTATGATTTGAAACAAGAAGTTCGATAGTGATATAAAAAGTTCGATAGCTTCATGGATAGTATCGGTATCATAAAATGTCAAACAAATAATTGTTGTTATATTAAATGGTTTGATAATAACTTTATCATCTTACTTTTGTATGTAGATGATATGCTCATTGTAGATTCCGCGATAAGCAAGAGATAAATATTTTAAAAAAAGAATTGTCAAAGCATATTGCAATAAAAGATCTTGGCGCTGCGAAGTAGACTTTTGGAATGAGAATTACAAGAGAAAGAGCAATAAGAACTTTGATGTCGTCACAAGCAGAGTATTACTCTTCCCTAATTCAATATGCAGACTCCTTTAAATATCTATTTCAAACTTTCCAAGAAAAATTAACTAAAGACTAAGGAAGAATGTAATCACACGAAAAAGGTTTCTTATGCCTCAATTATTGAAAGTTTAATGTAAGTCATGGTTGGTACCAAACTAGACATTACACAAGTAGAAGGAGCGGTGATCAGGTATATAAATAATCATGGCAAGACGCACTAGGAAGCAATTAAATGGATCCTTAGATATCTGAAAAATACCATAAAAATAACACTATTTTAAAAGTGGAGATATGAAACTAGAAGGCTCTGTTAATACTGTCTTAGTCGAAGATGTTAACAATAAACAATGTACTACAGGGTATATGAATACTCTGGCAGGAACTGCAGTGAGTAAGGTTTCTTAACTGCAAAAAATTGTAGCTCTCTCCACTATCGAGACAAAATATATTATAATTATAGAAGCCAGTAAAGGGATGATTTGGTTTCAAGCTTTCTTGGAAGAATTGAAAAAGAAACAGGAGGATAATGTTCTTCATTCTAACGGTCAAAATGCAATATATTTAGTAAAGAATTTGTCCTTCCATGTGAGAACGAAGTATATTTAGATAAAGTATCATTTCATTGGTCTCTTTTGGAGGACAAAGCTCTAAAGGTTGAGAAGATTTATGAAAATGAAAACCCTATAAATGTGCTAACGAAGGCGGTGACAATTGACAAATTGAATATATGTTCAATTTTAGTTAGCTACAAGCATAGAAAATGAGAGATGAGCTATTGAATTGATCTTGCAAAGACATAACTGGAGTAAGTCTTCAAGTGGGAGATTGTTGGATTTCTAAAAGAAATGAATCCCTAAAATATGGAAATTTAATAATTTCTATTTTGGCAATAGATTAATAAGGAAATTCAATAATTCTCTGTTTTGAAAATTGAGAAATAAGAAAATGCAGTTTTGACAGTCGAAAAGTTTAAGGTGTATATAAGACAATTGATATATGATTAAAAATGAAATATATTAATAGTAATTAATGAGGATGAGCTTAGAAGTTGAGAAATAAGAAAATGCATTAATGACAATAGAGAAATAAGAAAACTCAATAATTCTCTATTTCGAAAAAGAGAAATAATGAAACTTAGTTTTGATAGTGGAAAAATTTGAGATATAAGGCAGTTGATGCATAATTAAAAAAGAAATGCATTAATGATAATTAATGAGGGGAGCCTAGAAGTACTTATGTAAAAGACTATTCTCTTATTGTTTCAATCATCCCAAAATTGAGAGAAAAAGAATGTTGTAACTCATTGAGTGAAAAATGAGTTTTTCTTGAGTGTTAGAGAATTAATATTAGTTTACATAAACATTTGTTATTTTTCTCCTTATAGTAAAATCGACAGCACCTTTGTGGACGTAATTTACTTTGAGAGAACCACATAACATTTGTATATTGTTTTTCTGTTTCTTATTTCGTTATTAATTTCACGTTATTTTATCGCTTCATTAATGTGATACTTTGTAAGGTCTATTTTTTAACATTGTGATATGTGCCATCTCAGCTAGCATCAAAGATCATCCCTGTAACTGGCACCTCGCCAACACAAATGTTCCGGTTGGATGATTTTGTATGAGCGGCTCATCTTCGTTACATGCACACCACAATAAACGGAATCAAATTCGGTAAGATTTTGGAACAGATCATTTGGACCCACTTGATGAACCTTAAATATATTACTTGGGTCCCCGCCATGCATGCATTTAGAGTGGCAGCTCAGCAATAGCTACTCAGGACCTAACTTGTTTTATAGCTTGCCATTAGAGATCCGAGAGCCCCCTGGTTAACTTAGAAAAATTTAGACGTACGTTTAGTAAATTTTTTTTTTATAATTATTTTAGTTTCTGCAATGAAAAATGTTACAAGTGGAACTAAGTTATACATAAGTGTGACATGTGCGAGTTCAAAGTAGACAAAGCCAAGAAAAACCATGATTTTATAATATCACGTGTGTCTCCCAGCTAGCGTACCAGACCTCTTATAACATTATTATATTATATTTCTTTTATTATAACGATGCTTGCGTGACCAAAATTTCAACTATATAAACCCCTCAATGACCCACATTACATTTCACACAACAGATATATATATATATATATTCTTGACCACCTTCTTTACTCTATACACAAGTCCATCGCCAATATTTCACCATCAACCGCCATGGTGTCCGATCATCAGCGAAGCCGATCGAAGAACGTTTGCGTGATCGGTGCGGGACCATCGGGGCTGGTGGCAGCAAGGGAGCTGAGGAAGGAGGGTCACAGTGTGGTTGTTTTGGAGCAAAACCATGATGTTGGTGGGCAGTGGTTGTATAGTCCTAATGTTGAAGGTGAAGATCCTTTAGGGAGGAACAAATTCCTAAAGGTGCATAGTAGCATTTATGAGTCTTTGAGGCTGATATCTCCGAGGGAGATCATGGGGTTCACTGATTTCCCATTTGCGGTGAAGAAAAACAGGGACATGAGGAGGTTTCCAGGGCACAAGGAGCTGTGGTTGTATCTCAAAGATTTTAGTGAGTGGTTTGGCTTGAGAGAGACGATACGGTTCAACACCAGAGTGGAGTATGTGGGGATGTTGGATTATGGTGAGTTTGGGAAAGATCTGAAATGGATTGTGAGAAGCAAAGAAAACCTGGCTGAGAAAGTTGTTGAAGAGGTGTTTGATGCTGTGGTGGTGGCTACTGGTCATTACTCTCACCCTAGATTGCCTTCCATTAAAGGTATGTATGTATGTCCTCAAACTAAGCAATCTAGCTCTTTGTGGATGGGCTCCAAAAAGCTAAAGAAAAGTGATTTTGAGTCTCAATGAAAAAGTGAATCTACTGCATTCATGAATTTCCTTCACGCTCATGTGAATGTCATTTGTCAAGATACAGTACTATTTGAAAGGAAACACCAAAAATATGAATGCTATATATGACTTAATTAACAGTACCTAAACTCACGACATGCCGTTTCTTTGATGATTCTTAATGTTCAGGAATGGATGCATGGAAAAGAAAGCAAATGCACAGTCACATTTACAGGACTCCAGATCCATTTCGCGATGAGGTAATTATGCATAAATGTGTTGTTTTTATTTGATACATAATCTATATATGCAATGTTAGAATGTTAATTAGTAAGCTAGTTCAGCTGTTAAGCAAGCAGCAGCATGTAGATCTTGGATTAAACGAGATATTCCTTTATATTTTAAATAAAAGTTGAAGAAACAATGATAGAATTTTATTTTTATATAACACCAAAACCAGAGTAAATTCTAAAACGCGATTTTTTTTAACATCAAATAGTTCATAAATAAATGATAAATAATTCATGAATAAAAAAAAAAGGGTTTGCGAACTAAGCATAGTGTTAAAAAAAAACTAATTTAGTACTAATTTTTAAATGTATGATAATTTCAATGATA
Organism: Dimocarpus longan; assembly: GCA_022984855.1. Classification (NCBI taxonomy): domain Eukaryota; kingdom Viridiplantae; phylum Streptophyta; class Magnoliopsida; order Sapindales; family Sapindaceae; genus Dimocarpus; species Dimocarpus longan. The sequence goes on from CM041024.1 coordinate 20,704,110, forward strand.
TTTAATAAAATTTTACCAATGATGTCTTTATAGATTGGGATATAAGTGATGAAGTACTTGTTGGTAGGGTATGATTATGAATAATATTGATACAGGTAGTGGTGGTTGTTGGAAACTCATTAAGTGGACAAGATCTATCAATGGAGCTTGTGGAGGTGGCAAAAGAGGTCCATCTTAGTTCCAAGTCCCTTAATATCACAGAGGGTTTATCCAAGGTCATTTCCAAACATGACAACTTGCATCTTCATCCACAGGTACTCTCTTTTTTTGTTTTTCAAATAAAATCATTAACTGTGTCATTAGTACTTGCGATTTAATTTTTAGTCACTTATTTACTTGTTTGTTTTTGCAGATAGAGACCCTACGAGAGGATGGACGGGTTACATTCATGGATGGCTCTTGGCTCATTGCCGACACTATTTTATACTGCACTGGGTACCTACACTTTTTTCACTCCTTTTCGGAACAAAAAACCAAACAATATGTTTATCACTATTCATTTTATAGTTGGACTTGGGTAGATTGAAATTTGCCAAATACCATATTCTTAAATTCCTAATATTTATTCGAAATTACTATAAATATGTTATCTTAAAATTTAACTAAAATCTCTTTGTAAGTTTTGCAAAATTTAGTTATAAAAATCATGGTACTTCCAAATTTTCTAGAATTCTTTTTTGAAAAAGTAGATTTACATAAAACCGATAATATTTTAGATGAGTTTTGCTAATTTATCAATTGATAAAGTTATTCATCAATAATAATCTTCGGACTGATTATAAGAGTGATTATTGAAGAATATTTAAGAATTATTATTAATCGATGTATAACTTTAGTAAGCCAGTGAAATAGTCAAACCTATTTTAGGCTGTTATCAGAAGAGATCACTTACAATTGTAGGTTTGTGTTTGACGTTACACATAGCATTGCAAGCTAATTAAGTGGCTGCCCAAGAAGTTTCCGATGTCAAAACAAAAAAGTTTGGTGATTGGAAGATTATGAAATTTGACCGAGGAAGAATCTTCTGTGGGACCCTTCCTGCAAAAATATAATTGTAATTTGGGTACAGCAACTGTTAGTGGAGTGAAAAAATCATGATTTAATTAATGGTTGGATGTATGTTGTATACTATGATGTGTAGGTATTCATATTCGTTCCCATTTCTTGACACCCAAGGAATAGTAGTTGTGGATGATGACAGAGTGGGGCCTCTGTATGAACACACCTTTCCTCCATCACTTGCTCCTTCTCTGTCTTTTGTAGGCATCCCTAGAAAGGTAATCAATTCTACACATATCTTATACGTGTTCCCTACACATATTTTACAAAAATATATTCATATTTGTTTTCTTTAATTTGGGGTTTGGGATGGGCTTGATTGCATTTGCAGCTCATAGGGTTCCCTTTCTTTGAGTCACAAGCAAAATGGATAGCTCAACTGCTGTCCGGGAAAAGAACACTACCATCATGGGATGATATGATGCAGTCCATTAAGGAGTTTTATCATTCAAGAGATGCTGCTGGCCTTCCTAAGCACAACACCCACGATATTGCTAATTTTGAGGTAACATTTATCTCTTTGTTTTATGTATATACTAATTGCATGCACACATCATTCACATAAGAACATATTATTATGTTAATACGAATGTGGTATATAATTTTTTTCATTGACTTATTCAAAACGAATTGAGATCTTCACTTATATTGATCTTTTTGCTAACCAAATTATTTAATAATAATACTTTGTATTTAAAGATAAGAAAAGGAAAAAAAAAAAAACAAACTAAAAAATATAATCTTAACTACGTACATATTAGGCATGCTTTAGATTCATTTAGATCAGCAAAAAGATTAGTATTAGAGAAAATTTAAATCCTTTTAAAACACATGGGAATGAGCATTCTTTTAAAAGGAAGAAGAGTGAAGGCAGCTTTATTTCTTAACTTTGTGTCATGAGAATTGAGAACATACTCAAACTAAACTAAAAAAGTAGATTGCATGCAGTTGCAGCAGGTAATTAATTAAAAAAAATAACTTTGTATGGTTGCAGTACTGTGATAACTATGGAGATCATATAGGATTCCCACACTTGGAAGAGTGGAGGAAAGGGCTGTGCATATCAGCCTTATTGAATGCAGATGCCAACCTGGAAACATATCGTGATTCGTGGGATGATCATGACCTTCTTCAGGAAGCCCTTCAAAGCCCGCATTTCACTCAACTTAAAGCTGAAGATTGTACTCTTTAAAAGCCCCTTTCTCTCTTGATCTGTGTGGTTTTGTTTGGACCAGTACTCCAATCATTCATATATATTTATATATTATATAATTTGCAATGTGTATTTCCATTCTTTTAAGATAAAAACAGAAAAGAAGCAATGAGATTATATATTGATGCAAACATGTAATCATTTTGGCCAGCAGTATCATTCAAATATTAAGAATTATATATCTGTTTTTCAGACAACTGCTTGCCTTTGATTTGTTTGCAAATATTTTAGTAGTTGTACTACTGAGTGCTTTATTCTTTCATTATTCTAATTGTCTTTATTTTTTCTTTTCTATTTACACCTTACCCTTCCAATTTCTTCATGCAAGGGCATTTTAAACTCAAGACTTTTCTATTCTCTCATATATTAAGGGCTACAAATTAATGCCTTATCTGAGTAGAGTTTAAACTCCAAAACCTCTACTTAACTGCATATACATCAACGTTATATTAATCTGTGACATTAGAAAGCAGGTTAAGATCAAAAAAGAAAAAAAAATGTGTATGTATAGCGTATAGACAGAGCTTTACTAGTGTGTAGAAACAGTGAATCACACATTACCGTTAATGCGCTTTTAATTGTCTCTTTTTTTTTCAGATATTAAGGCTACACATAACACATATGTATAATATAAAAGACTTTACAAGTGCTTAAATTAATCCGACCACTCTTTATTATTTTTTATGAATGTAGGATCGATATTATAAACACATTTTTTTCCTGCCCGGTTACAGCCTTCAAGGAAAGCAAGAAGTGAAAGACGATCACTTGAATATAAACAAAAAACTAGATGATGATGATGATAATAATAATAAATCTAATATATTTAATAATTCGTGTTTTGATAAATTTTGCAGATCACTATGCCTTACATTATATTTAAAATTTTTAATAGTTGTTCTTCAATCAAATTCCATGATGTATAATACACTATGGCATTTTAATACCATACAGTGTGGTATTTTGCAAAGATTTAATAAGGATTGGCATATTTTGACTTTTATATTTAATTTAAAAATTTATAAACATGTGCACATTTCAATTGTTAAAGAAAATATTTACAACCGATCCTTCAATTCAAATTTATCGAGATCACATGTATGACTATGGTATTCATGTAGGGTATTACTATTAGAAACTTACTGAGAATTGAAAGTTATAAATTCTATATTATTACTCCTTTAGTTTGTATTTGAATATTTCGCTCCCTAATCACCTTAATACAAAAAATCTCCTCTCTATTAATGTCATTCACCACAGGCATTTAAGGACTCGCGTTAGAGACTACTATCTATCATTTAAACAGTACTCATTTAAAAAATACTTTCTGTTTGTTTTATAACATGATATGCCTTGATAGTGGATTAGACATGGCATCCAATTTGGATTAGACATAAGATAAGACTTCGAATTGACGTATAATACTTATAATTAATTAAGTTATTAATTGTATTATTTTGTGGTATTATTTTCATTATATGTATGATCATGGATTTCTTCAAGCATCACTGAAAGGCGTAAGAGGTAATGTAAGAGCAGAAGCTCGTAGAGTTAGGCCATGATAGATTGTGCCTTTCAGGTATAAGTATAGATTTCACCCCTTGTTAGTGAACACAGTCGTAGGTTTCTGCATAAATTGGCTTGCTCAGTTTACAGCAATTGCAATCTTAGGTTGAGTTATATACTATAAAACTCCAACAGTGCTTGGATAATGAGTTGGTGTCAATATTGGATCACCATCACGTAGAGAAACTCATTTTCCATGGATGAATGGAATTGAAATTGATTTGGGACCAAGCATTCCCATGCAAACAAGTCATATATGTGTATTGATTGAGAGAGATGAAGAGTATGATTGGCTAGTTATAAGAGAGAGCAAGAGTAGGTATGACTATGATGTTTACAACCAGGCTGAAAGTCTCAGTGTAATCTAATTCGAGAGATTAATGCAAACCTTTGGCCGAAAGTCGAGCTTCAAATCAAGCAATGGATGCATCTGCCTTTTGCTTAACTGGCTGCTAATGTATTGTTGTGAATGAGAGTAAAATATTATGCTTCTATTGCTGGCTTATAGTTGGTGTGATTGAAGAGCTTCAATAACCTGCAATGGTTCCAATGGAGCAGAGGATGGAGGAAAAGGATGCTTGGTAGCAACATACATTTTGGACTTATAGATGGCTGCCTTAGATCGAGTCTGTCTGCATTGAGAAAACGATTTATAGTTGTATGTAGATCAGGGGCTGGGGAGTAGGATGGAAAAAAGTGATGGTGATGGAAAATGGGTCATGTTGATTTTGTGCAGAAACATGTGGCTTTTGTGGTTATTTATTTAAGCTGATAGTAATGGAAACAGGGCCATTGTGATTTGTGTTACCCCACATGTGAAGGGGTTTTCGAAATGCCAAGGTGAATCTTGTGAGGTGTAGAGAGCAGGGGGATGTGGTGAGTAAAGCTCTAGAACTGCTGCAGGAGTTTCAGAACACCAGGTTAGCCCTCTCGCTCTCGCCTAAACCGTCAGCTTCCTCTTCTTTTCAGGCATGGCCTCCTCCTTCTGTGGGCTGTCTGAAACTTAACTCAGATACAGCTGTTAAAGCTGGCAAGGATGCTATTGATTTGGGGGCTGTTGTGAGGAATCATGCGGGGGGAAGTGGTGGTTGCGGTGGCTCTCCCCTGGTGTGGTTTTTTCTCTCCTGAAGCTGGTGAATTTCTGGCTCTTAGAGAAGGGTTGAGGACAGCTACTCAGTTGTTTGATGTTATTGAAGTGGATTCCGAGTCTTTTGCCTCTAATTCGTCGTATTCTTTTAGGGGGCTAATAGTTTGTTAATTGAAGATATTAAGGTCTTGTATAAAATTAAGAGAGTGTGTCAGTGTTAAACCATTCCTCGTAACAGTAATCACTTCCACTTATAATATCGCATCCTTGACTTTACAGAGATTTTGTGTTGACACAATGTCAATGTTTGTCATATATTTTCATGTGATTTTGATTTATAACAGTTGTTTTGCATTTAAAAACAAAAAATTATATATATATATAAAAAAAAAAAAAAGATGTTATATCTACAAATACATAAAAGCCAAAGGAATGGTATATCTACAAAATGAATGTCAGAACCTGACAGACCAGTTTTTAAATTATACGGCGGCTCTGCCGGTAACTAAAAACAAAATGGAAAAAAATATAAAATAGGTGGCTAATTAAAAAGGTAACCCACCATGGGTGGCTAAGCAAAAAGACAAAAAAAGGAAAAAAATATAAAATAGGTGGCTATTTAAAAAGGTAACCCACCATGGGTGGATAAGCAAAAGGTGATGTCGAAAAAAATTGAAAAAAAAAATAAAAATAAAAATAGGTCGCTATTTAAGGAGTGGCGAAATTTCCGCGCCTTAAAAACTATATATGCACCTTTTTTGTGCTTGTACACCATTAAGATTTTTAAAAATTCATATCCTATATATATACTTTATGACTAATTATATCTATTCATTTATTTATTTATTTTTAAATATTATAAATAATTAATTAAATTACAAAATTAAATTAAAATATTAAAAAAAAGTCAAAATTTTTTAAGCTTGTTTTGATGTTTGGTTTCATGTTCATGGTTTCTTACTCTTATATTCTCTTTCATTTTTACTCTAAATCCTTGTTTTTCATTAAAACCCTATTTGTAAAACTATTAAACAAAACTAAAAAGCTTCATTTTCACTCGAAATAAACTTTAACCAATCAAAAAAAGTACAAAATCCTTTAAATCTATACCTTCATTTTCATCATTTATGAACCTCTAAAAACATAATAAAAAACTCGCATATTTGACTATCCTTTATCAAAATAAATCAAGTTTTTTTTTTATTGGGATTTGAAGTTGGAGTATTCAAATTTAATTATAATAATAATATTATTATTTTTTAATTAAAATATTAATAATTTAATTTAAAGGTAATATTAAACTATTAAAAATATATAGATAATGAGGTGCACATACGGTATTAGAAGGGTAAAAATATCACCACTCTTTGAGGAGGCAACCCATAGATGGATAAGTAAAAAGTCTGCCCGTGCCCACATGTGAGGAGGACTGTTAGATCAGAGTGACGATATTTTCACCCCGTAAAAATTGTACATGCACCCAGAATTTACTTAGTTTCAAATTTCCAACTTTACCCTTAAATTAATTATTTATAGTCTAATGAAAACATATTAAAATATATGTTTCCAAGACCCCTCACTCAACGAGCAGTACAGGTTTGATTCTGGTTTTGTATTGTCTTAGTTACTGCTCTCGTTGTTTCTGGTCAGCTGTGTTTGGTCTGTTATGTATAAAAAAAAAAAAAAAAAGATCCCTCACTCTACTACCACCATGGAAGAGAATCAAATCAGCTGCTATTACCCAGGTTGCAAAAAAGACGCCAACTGCAACTGCGACATTTGCTTGGCTAGCATCAACGCCACTCTTGATCTGATGCCTTTCACCGTCCACAAAAACTCCCTCACTAAGCTCTCCACTTCTCGGTCTGACGACATAGAAAGACTCCAATCTCCTTCGATGCTTCAGTTGTGTCCACATCCAGATCAAGTACTTGCAAGAGGATGAAGTCTTCGGCTCTGAAATCAATATTAAAAAGAAAAAAATTGATTGAAAAAAAAAAAAAAGGCTACTGCCTCTTTTACATTTATTTTATTTATTTCATACTTGATAATAACTTTTTAACAATTAAAAGTAGGGATGAGCAACACCATGTTCGGACTAGAACTGATCAGAACATGGTAAGTTTACTGATTGTCATTTTTTGATCCGAACATGATCCACAAAGGAGAAGGATTCGATCTTATTCGAACACCCAGTGTGCGGATTGGTTTTGATCAATTTCCTTTAAAGTGACAGCTCCACGGTGACGAGCGAAGCTCATGATGACGGCAATGAACGAAGCATACTGCGACGACAAGCTAAGAGATGAGAGATGAAAGTAGATTCAATGGATCATAATTCACCGTGAGAGAAACCAAAGTCACAGCACCATAGCGACGAGTGGAGACAAGCGAAGCTCGCCGTAACGGTGATGAGCGGAGCTAATGGCAACTACGAGCTGAAAGGTAAGAGATGAGAGTAAACTCGGTGGCTGCGCAATGAAGATTACTAACGGAGAAATCGGGCTATGGTTGTCGGGCTGGTAAAGAATGACTAAATGAGGATATTAAGGTTAAGGGGACGTTTATATAGAGGTATACGAAATTACACATGTACTCCTATTCACAAATTAGATTGGTTTTGAATACCTCGATCCTATCCGATTCGTGAAACATAGTGTTTTGAAAAATAAGGATTCAAATTTTTTGCTGTTAAACATGTGATCTGGACCGAACACCTACGGATCGGATCAGATCGAGTTGTTTGGACCGAATCCATGTTTTCATATCCACCCCTTATTAAAAGAAAGGGCATATCTAGTATTACATTGGTTGCTCTCACAAAAAATAATATTTTAAAAAAATTTCATGGGTGAACATACAGGAAGGGGTGTACATATGATTTGTTAGGGGTTTAAATATCGCCATTCGTTAGATTATCCCACATATAAAGCAAAAATAATGAAAAATGAAGAGTGGCAATGTTTCCACCTCTTATATACGGTATTATTAATTATATGATTAATTGTACTAATATTCCTTAAGTATCTCAAAATTACTTTTAATGACAACTTTAACGTTTATTGCACAAACATACCCTAAAAATGTTAACTACCACTAAAACTATTGACTAACCATTTATTGTGAAAGTCAAAAATTCCCTTAGTATATATTTTATTATTATATTTTTTGAAAAAATTATCATATGTATTTATATAATAAAAAATCTTATAATAATTATAAAGAACATTTTGCTCCTAAATTATAATTATGATATGATTTTTTTATTGCTTTTTTATTATAAAAATATGTATAAAATTTTTAAAATATATATAATAATTAAAAAAATAATAAAATATGTACTAAGGGCAGTTTTGACTTTTCACTTTAAGTAATTAGTCAATAGTTGGCTTTAATGATGGTCAACATTTTTTAAGTATGTTAGTACAATAAATGTCAAAGTTATCATTAGTGTAATTTTGAGATACTTGAGAAATATTAGTACAATTAATCCTATAATTAATAATCTTTTAAAACAACCATATATATATATATATATATATGTATGTCATAATCGAATAAACTAGTATTTGAGTAGTAGGACTCCTTATTAATATATGTAACACACCTAAAAACTCATAAAATGTAATAAGTCTAGAAATTTAATAGCATGAGACACAATATTTCAAATTTGTGAAATTATTCTCTTTAAAGATCGACCTTCAAAGGAATGGGTCCTATGCTTGAAGCAGTGGGTGACATGCTATTTGGTAAGAAAGTTATTTCACTTATTTTGTTTCTCTACTTCCACATTGATCTTCATATTGATAGTTGGCGTTGGTGGGTGCCGACTATACAAAAGTTGTGCAAATTAAATAATTATAAAGGATCTTAATCAAAAGTTTTCGACAAAACTCCTTGACATGTAAGATATTTATGATATATATAATAAATAAAAATAATAATTATTATGAAGGAATTATTGGGAATCTCTCTAAATTTGAGATTATGATCCATAAAAAGGGAAAATTATATATATATATATTTTAGATTCAAAAAATCAGATAAATAAGAAATTAATTTAAAAAAAAAAAAAAAAAGAGAATTGTCTTTTCGTGAATGGAAGAACTTATGGTTACAATAGTTATATTTTATTTTTATGAAAGTAGAACATAAATATGAATTCTGAAAACTTTGGTTGTTATTGTTAAGTTAAATAAAATCGCAACCCTAAATAACTAAATAAGCTGGCAAAAAAGTGACTATTTTTATCTCCAATGGAACAAGATTTTTTTTGTTTTCATCAATTGAATGCTTCTCAGCTTGAGTCCAAGTGGCAGCAAAATATAGGCTGAAAGATATATAAAAAGTCGAATTTCTGATTTCCATTTTGTACACATGTGGGGGCTCCTTTTTATATATTTTTTATTATTGTAATATTTTTCAACTTTCAAACCTATATTAACTCATATATAATTTCTTTTTTTAAAAAAAAAGAATCTCATATATCGATTTCGGTCATTTCAATTGAAATGACAATTCAATTGATAACCTTGTAAACCGAATATATCTTAATGCTATATGATTCATCTGAAAAGGCCATGATGGTAGGTAGATGTCTTCATCATCTTGAAAACTATATAATTGTCAAATCCGGATGAAAATTAATTATGGTAGAAAAGTATTGCACCAGATTCTTGAAATCTTAACGACTACAAAAGTAAAAACTGCCCTTATCTTGTTGATGTGTGTGGTTGCATTTTTCACCCAATGAGTCGAGGTCTAGAATGACTTTATGACATAAGTTTCCTCCTCAACCCTCCTGAGTTAATTAAGGGATGTTATCAAGAACCCCTTGACATAAATTAATCGAGATTTACCTTTAATTTTTTTTATTAAAAAAATTGTTACTTACTGTTAACTTTTCATTTAAAATATAAATATTTTTCGTCTACAATCATAAAATAACCAAACTACACTTACTAAGATTCTATAAAATCTCTATTATATTCATCAAACTTATATAATGACTAAACTATCTTTTAAATTATTAATTAATAATAATATTAAAATAAAAAATAACACGATTAAAAAAAATAATTAACAAACAAATTTTTGGCTTCTAAGTTGAAACCCAGAAATACCTAAATCAAAAACCCAGAAAAGGTTTGAACCCCAAAAAACCCAAAATAAAAAATGAGATCAAAACCAAATCTAAAAACCCAAATCAAAAACTAGATAAAAAATCACAAATCTTCCCGCAGCAACACATTAAAACCAATTCAACTTATTTAAAAAAAAAAAAACAAATAAACACTCAACTCAGTCGTCATTATCATTAGGGTTCAAGAGAAAAAGAGAGATGGAAAAGTAAGAGAGAGAGTTAAAAAAAATTATTTATTCATTTATTTATAATTATTATTTAGTTTTTTTTTTCAATTTTTATTTAATTTTATTAAAATAAATAAAATTACTCATTCAATTACTATTATACCCTTGAAAATTAACACCACCCAATTTTTTTAACTGATAAAGGGTGCATCTAATAAAAAAAATCAAAGATAAATCTCGATTAGTTTATTTTTCAAGAGAGTTTTTCATGATATCCCTTAATGAAATAACCATAATATAATTCTTACATGATGCACGAATTTCACTAGAATCAACTAGTTTTTTCTTATATTTCACTTAGGACAGAAGAGAGTGCCACTGCATAGACCAGACCCCATCATAACGTTTGTGGTTGGAACTCGTGTTTGCATGCATTTATAATAAAGATGAGAAATTATGCAGCTGCTCTAGGGTAAGACCTTTGAACACGAACTAACTCGAATCGATCTGAATCGAATCGATTTTTAAGTGTTCAGATCAGTTCGTGTCATTAAAACAAAAGGCGATCTATGTTCGGTTTGTGTTCCCTGAATCGAACTGGACTCGACAATGTCTATATATCTTTTTTTATATGTCAAATTTGCACATGTACTCTTAAGGGTATGCGTAAATTTGCACATACCTAACCCTAAATCACAACCCAATCGACCAAACCCTTCCATTTCCTTTTTAGTTTTCTTCTTCACTGACACTCTAGTTAGACTGAGATCCTTTTGCTGAAGAAAACTTCCAATTTTATTTTCTTTTTTATTTTTTCTTCTTCATCGAACCCTTCACCAAACCTTGTATCTCACTCTCATTGCCAAGTGAATCATTTAAAGAGGGTGATAATGGTAGTTGTGGTGCATTGGTTGGTATGCTTCAAAGGTTTGGTGAAGAGGAAAACAAGCAAATGGTGCTTTGATTTCTCTAGCATTTTGATTTGGGTTTGGTGTTGGTCTTTCATTGTTTGATTGGTTTCTTGAGTTTTTTTTTTTTTTTTTTTTTGTCTATGATATGATTTCTCTGGCCTTTTGACCTGGGTGTAGTATTGGTTGTTTCGAGTTTTTGGCTTGTGACATGGGATCTAGTTCGTTTGCCTGTTTTTTTTCTTGAGAATCTCTGATCTCCATCTTGAGTTATTTTGTTTGTTTGCTACAAATCATAGAAGAAAGATAAAAAAAAAAAATTGAGAAAATCAATCCGACGGTCTTTGGATTAACTCGATTCCATCCCCAAGTTTTTGGGTGTTCTGTTCCGTCTTTCAAAAATCTAAGACTTTTTCGGTTCCTATTCCATTGCCCTAAACCTAACCGAATACCCAAGTTATAACTGTGCGTCGGTTACATTCGGGAACAAAACAGCACTGAATTGAATGCAAGCACGGGCATGTCCAAAATATTGGCTACAAACTATTACTAATTCACGTTCTCATGTCAGAACCCCTCTTTACCATGAGCACGTCTCCGATACCATGCGAAGTTTTACATTGTTCTGTCAGTATCAATCATACAATCAATGCTACCAGAATTAAAATTCGTACAAAAAAGTTCTGATGCAATTCTGCCATAGAATTGACCAAAACTCAATAGTGTGGGTCATCAAAATGCCATACAACAATGTTTGATGGCTCTTTAAAACGGACACTTAATAGTATACATAAAATATAATTAATTGTTTTAATCAACATCGTCGAACTATTTATCTAATTAATCATCCGGGACAGAATGAATCAGTTCATTTTATATAAAATGAATCATGTTATTTGGCATATTTCATAAGAGTGATGTTATTCACAATCCATCAAACATCTTTTGATACTTTATTTCAATTTTTTTAATTAATGATAATTTTAATTATATTACAATTACTAAAACGGACAAATAATTCTAAAGACACTATACAACAATATTTTTAAAATTTAATATCATTTTTCTTCTCTTCTATGGTTTACAAACCTTAAAATAGATTTTCTTCTCTTTTTTGTATCATGAACTTTTATTTGAATCCAAAGTAATGAGGAGCCATGGATAATCAGAAGTGAATTTTGAAGTGATGAAAAATGATTTATAACAAAAAAAAAAGAACATATTCCTATATAAAAATAGAACAAAACAAAATATAAGTGGTTTTACTTTTTAACTTTACATGCTCTCAGCATATTAGGCTCTTGTCCATTTTTTCACTTGCTCTCATTATTGGCCCAAAAACATATATTTACTTGCTAATTTTTTATAACTTTCCTTTTGTCACTAGTCACTGCCAGACCTAAAAATACATTATTTGTTAAGTTTTCTAATGTTTTAATTTTTAGTGTTTGTATAAGTTATGCATACTTCAAACTGTATGCTTCTTTTTTTTTTTTTCCCTCATAATTTGTTTTTTTTTTTTATTTAAGCATTACTTTAAAGATATATATCTTTTAATTGTATATTTTTAAAATGAATTATCTTTAGAATAGAAGTGTCAAAAGATTAAATGATATATTTAGAACCAAAATAAAGTTTCTTAAGATATTTTTAAAAGTCTAAGTTAGTATATTTAGAAAAGAAATGTAAATAAAATAAAATAAAAATTAGATTGTAAGTAGAAAAATCTCATTTCATGTAAATGTAAACTGACAACAATGATTAAGAATCTATCAAGATCTATCAAGAATCTATGAAGATCTATCAAGATCAAACAAATTAAGTATAAACAAATATTTTACTCTTTAACTGGAAAATATATACTTTCACAATAAGAAAAAAAAAATATCCACATATTTTAGTAAATATTGAAACTTAAAACCTTATCGTGGATGTGCATTATTAGAATTATTAGGCGATTTGCCTATAGTGCACTTTTTTAGTTCAATTAAATACATAGTAAATTAGACTGAATCATGTCTTTATAGTTTTTAGTTCTAAAACGGTGATGGTGAACAAAGAAATGTTCTGTTTCCATATTTTTTTTCTTAATTTCCGAAATTACATTTCCAAATTTATGCACCGAATCTTCACCAATATGAACTTATAGTTACAAGTAGTTACTCGTCATCAAATCTATATCAGGAAAACTATTCCACGTGACCATCTATAGCCTTCTTTTTTTTAAAAAAAAAAAAAAAACCTATTACATGTACAAGTATGAATCTTCCTATGCATAAGTGACACACATAAAGTGAAAAAACTACCCATAAACACAGGTGGGATTTTAAACACTGCAACAGCAGTAGCTGCTCAAACCTCTCACTTTGACAAAAACAGAAAAAAATGGTGTCACTACACCCCTCCCATTTGAAAACGTGACTATCTATAGTTACAAGTAATCTATTTAGTTGATTAATGAAACACTTTGATAGATCGAAAATAGTTTAAATTCATTCTTTTAACTGATTTCTGTATGTTTAATTGTCTGCTCATTCCTTATTAACTATGAATGCAAAATCAATTAAACCCAAATATATGTTCAAATAAGAGAATACTTGATGAGACAAGTGTAATGCACATCACATTCACTTGACATACCACACGACATGAGAACCATATGTGATAGAACGGACCTAATGTGCTGCCCCAATGCCACAACAGGCGCTGAATGGACAGACACACTAAGATTTTTCTCCATAATGAGAGGGCTTACTAGCCCTCCTGGCAATAGCATGATTAACTAAGACATGGTCTTCGAATTCATTTGCCTAAAATATCAATACCTGTTGATAATGATGTGATCTAACAGGCCTGCATTTAGTTTTCAAAGCTGTATAGATACCTTTTCTGGTCTTCAAAAATACATCTTCAAAACCACATTACTCGTGAGAGTTTGCAACATATACCACCTTTCCATTCTTCCTATATTAATGTAATTGCATGTTCCATATTTTAGTAAATATGTACAAGACAATCGCAGGGTTCACAATTTCCTCATCCCAAAAAATATTAGAAAGAGATTACTTGTTCTGTGCACTTGGCCTAGTTTCCTCGGGGATTACTAGCCGGAAATCTCGGAGTACGCCGCCTTGTTATATTCCCCCAACCTATTAGTTTGCTCTCCGCATTGCCCTTCTCCTTATTACTAGCTTGTGGTTTTGAATGTGAGCAGGTTTTGGTGTCGGTTGCCTTAGCCAAAGACATGGATGATCGCCTACCTCCCTTTGCTCGGGAATTTCTCCCAGTCGTTCTCGAGTAATCCATTTTCAAACTATTATTAGCAGCTTCAATTAGCCCTTCTATTGTCAGCAGATCTGCAGTAATCTCACTCCTAGAAAGAGAGACAAGACTAGGGAGAATTTCAGTCTGGAAATCCTTCCGCTGCTGTCTTGCAGCCCTCCTCATCCGACCCCTCCTTGGCATAGATATGGCTTCTATTGCTTCCACATTTTGGGCTTTTTGTTCATTGCTCACACACCTCAGGTCTTCAAGTTTTGTCTCAGCCAGCTTCAACGTCATGGCCTCGAAGTAGTCAAGCCCATTTGACAGACAATCCTGGTCAACACCATTGTTTTCCTTGGACATCCTAACAATTCCAAACTCACTATTTGGATCATCTTCCACTTGAGAAGCTACCCTGGCAAACCAGTTGAGTTCCTCACTCCAACAAGGTTCAGGAGGTCCACAAGTAGTCATCACTGGGAAAGTTTGAACCTTTGATGAAGAAATGGAAAATAAAGCCGTCGCAGCATTCTTGACAATATTATCTTGCACATTCCCACCTTCTTGTCCTGACACTAGAGCCTCTACCAGATTCCCAAGAAGATCCTCTTGTGCATCCATACCTTGATGTCCTAACACTACAGCCTCCACTGCAGTCCCTCCAAATCCCTCTCTTACATCCCCATCTTCCTGTTCTGACATTTGACAAGGCGTATCAAATTGATTTTCTTCTGATTCACCTCTTGGCGGAGAACTCTCCTTATTTTCTGGACTTACAGGTGCTTCCAAATCAGGTTTTGTTGAAACAGAGGGCGAGCACTCATGCTCATCTACGCATGAGTTCAGGTCAATGCCAGATCCAAAACCTGATATGCTTTTGTTGAGACCATCCACCACAACCAGTTCATTCGTAGTTAGCTCCTCTCCACCAAGACGCTTCTTACTGCCTAAGTTGTTGCTTGTGCCAACCTTCTTCATTTCAACTTCACAGGTACATGCTAAATTAGCTTGTAATAAGACAGATTCCATTTGGTTTGAAGAATCACTTCTCTTGCCGCCTTTTCCCTTACAAACTGAGTTTGTTTTGAGCAAAAGTAAAACCTCTGTTGAATCTTCAATCCTCTTCTCTCCATCTGAAGAATGTGACATGGAATTAGTATTCATTTCCTCTGCAGGCTTCGCATCCATGGAAGATTTAATAATTTCTACAGGGCCATGTTGCTCAAACGTTAAATCATCATTGTTACTGCAGCTTATGCCATTGCAATCGATGGATGGTGGGGGACACTCTGATGTCTTGGACTCTGAATTGGAACCACAGCTGTGCTTATGGAGTCTTGTACTGTCAAATTTTGGGCAAGACCTCAAATTTTTACCTTGATGAGATTTCTTTCCGGTAATCCCAGGGCTAGGAAATGGTGACCTCAAACTTTTGCTCAATAGTACAGTGCTGTTAAAACATGGTAGAGCTTGAACTGCTATAGGGGTTCGTACAAAGTCATGTAAATGTTTTATCCCATTTGAAACCAATGATGCTTCAGAATTGCCCACATCATTAAGAGAAATAAGCTGACATGAGGCCCATTCAGGATAGCTATTAGGGGAGAGTTCTTTCTCACAGCTCTGTAAGCTTTCAGAGTCAGATTGTTCCTTGCTCTGATCCATGACAAAAGATGATGGTAGTTCATGAACTTGCTTCGGCTCAACATCTTCCAAAGATTTGGATCTTTCTTCTTCACTTAAACCTGATGATAAAGAAGCTGCTTTGCTTCTACTTTGCCCTAGAAAAAACAGGTGCTAGCTATATAAATCATCACAGATAATACTTACTAAATTTTAATAATTATATTCCATGATGACAACCAAAGAAAAGTAAAACAAAGAACCTATAATCTGATGTAACTTTATAAAGAATGCTCACCTGCTTCATTACTAGGGTATGGCCATTCTTGAATTTTGTTTTTCTCCAGCTGTAAACCACTTGAGCTAATTTCAAGGTCGCTTCTTAACTTGGTGTTTTTCAGCACATCAGTGGGCAAAACTTGTAAGTCTGAACTAGATTTTTGAGATGAATCTCTGGAACTAGAAGCTGTCTCTTCTTGAAGCTCGAAGGGTTCATTTAAGTCGGCCACAAATTTGGACATAGGAGTTGCCTCTTCCTCCAAGTTGATTGGTTCATTCAAGTCGGCCAAATATGTGGATGTAGGCTCTGGCACTTTCTCAAACTCAAGTGGCTCATTCAAGTCGGCCAAATAATTCTTTTTAGAAGCTATTGTATCAGCATTCGAATAATCCTTCTGTAAAACGGAATGGAAACTCGCATTTTCACGGTATGGTAGATGATTACTCGTTTGCACATGCTCAGAAATTCCTTCCTGAGGAGAACCTGACACCTCATGCACCTTGTCTACAGATTCCTCTTCCTCAATATCAATGTACTCATAAGCCGGACGTTCAAGATCCAAAATCTTTTTACCAAACTTCTTGCACTTGGACTCCAAGTGACAATTTTCTAAAGAGAATTTAGTTTCAGCAAGATCAAGACCAGCATGAGTACTCTTTCCTTCATTAAAATTTGAAAGCAGTAGGCTGCTTTCAGCAGTTGAGACAAATAATTGATTGCATGCGCGGTTTACCCGAGGTAAGTTGAGAACATGACATTCCTTCTTGGTGAAATCACAAGATTTCTGAGACCAATGAGAGTTTGACTGTAGGTACTCCAAATTTAGATGATAGTTTTGTAGCTTATTCCTTTTCATTTCATCCATTAATTCTTTCTGTCTCCAGTAAAGGTGATGAAGCTCATGGACCTGGGACAGATGCATAGTGTTTAAGAATCGTGGTATATACTCAATAACAGCAAATCT
This sequence comes from Dimocarpus longan, assembly GCA_022984855.1. Lineage (NCBI taxonomy): Eukaryota > Viridiplantae > Streptophyta > Magnoliopsida > Sapindales > Sapindaceae > Dimocarpus > Dimocarpus longan. Next base: position 20,721,384 of record CM041024.1, read on the forward strand.
ATCGTATTCATTCATGCAGTAAAGGTGCTAACTGTAGAACTCACACGAGAAAACAAAATGAAATACAAGTTATATTGTGGTTTACCAAGATGATTCTTGAAGGCAATTAACAGCCTTCTTTCGTTTCTAAATAATTATGAAAGACAAAAGCCAGGACATGCATCTTTGAGAAAATAGATATATTTCACCATCTGACTAGCACTGCCATTATTTCAATAAATCGGCTATAACTTCTTTTGAGAAGAATGAGAGCAGCAATTAAACTCATCAGAATGCATTAAACATAAAATACCCATATTCTCAGGTTCTCTTAATTAATTGCATAGAGGTAACAAAGAAGTATATTTCTTCAAGACTTCCACTTGCCAAAGCCACAATAAATCTTCAGATACAAAGATATAAAGATATCATTGCAGTGAAAAATGCACATTTCATTAAAAATGTCTCGAAATTGGTTTACCTATTTAGACAGATATCCAGATAACTCAAAATCCAACCAATGAACTCAACTGTTCTTCAGTACACATATGATGATGCATGATTGAATATAAAAGGCAAATGAGATTTTCAATTAATTCCTATTGCACATCAAAATGTGCTTTAGTTATTTGAATGATCAGTAAGATGGATCAACATTCAAAGTTCAGACAAAATAAGTACCTGATCTCTGAATATAGTTTGTTGCTTGAGCATTGTCTGCTTCAGTTCTTCCTTGTTATACACCCAATGATCATTATTCGGAGATGACAGTGACATGGTACCACTGCAATACCGTTCACTTCTCATAACTGTATCAGCATTATTAAAAGGCCATATACTGCCACTAGCATCCAAATTAAGATCCACACTGGAATAATGTCCAGGGAAGTAGCTTTTACACTGCATGTCTGCTTGCATTCTTAGTAATGCCATTTATATTGGAGCACGAGGTTAAATTAATATGACGCTTATAACTTAACTAGGCACCCTCCCCAAATATCAAGCGAGAAACCTGTAACAGAAAATATAGGTTAGATTTCAGGCCTATGTTATAGACAACAATCATTTTTCTCTTCATTTTTAGTTTTAGTAAAATAACAAATAACTTACAATTAAAACTTGCAAAAATGTTATGAATACTGCAAACATTCAAAAACCTTTTCTTTTCTCTTTAACTGGCCATATTTCTGTAGTGGCTTGCACTACAAACATAAGGGCATGGAGTAGTATTGTAGTTATTTATAAGTTTTTACTTGAAATATTTGTCCATATTAACAAAACAAAATTGATTCAGCACTGCATGCATGCAGGTAGCAATGCTATCTATAATCACATTGCTAGCATTGCTACTCCAAAACACTTATTAAGAAAAAGAATCAAGACATACTGGTTCAATTCATCGGCATACAAATTGATTAATGACAAGAGACAACAAAATGATCAGAACAAAGTTTACCAACAACTAAACCATCCCATCTGAATGGCAAAAAGATAAAGAAAAGGTAATCAGAAACACACACACACAAAAAGGAAAGAAATAATTGGAGGGGGGATGGAGATAGATGCTTTGTAAGAACTCAAAAATATGTAGCACAGAGAGAGACCATATGAGAAAATGGTGCACCATGAACAGGTCAACACCACTGGAGAGTGGTGACAATGTATCTACTCATCTGTTGACTGTATTCTAAGAACTCAAAAACATGCGGCACAGAGAGAGACTGTATAAGGAAAAGGTGCACCATGAACAGATTAACACCACTGGTGACAATGTATTTACTTATCTGTTGACAAATTAAAGGAAACAAATTTTCTTTGGTTAAATGGAGTTCTAATGAAAATAAAACTCTTAACAAGCTGAACTCCTCGATACCATAAAAATTGACTTACAACTTAGTTCATCAAGAACCTGAATTAAAAACATGAGAATTGCTAAAGATTGATTGATAACTGTTTTGTTTTCATTGAGTTTCTGCTTAAAATGATCCTAAAAGGGATACGCAACTCAATAAGTAATGTAGACCTAAATGGGAAGTCCATCGTCACTACTAAAGTCACAAGTGCAAGGAGACTGAACATATAAAACCTTAATGATACTTACACAAAACTACAAATGCAACTTAACTAAAGCAATTGCTCAAAAACATGATGCCAATAAGCAACTTAATTTAACCCAGATAACCAGTCTATGATGGAAGACTAAACCAAGGCAATTTTAGACATTCCACAAAAAGGAATTCAGAGATATTTATCATATTAGGCTCTTCAAAATGATAAAGTTGTAAGCTTTGAATCTATATAGCTTGCTGGGGAAAATTATAATGCTAGGAAATTCAGGATATATTATTTTTTTGGCTTGGACACATTTCATCAAGGCAGCATACAAAAATTTATGACATTCATTGTAGTAAGGAATAAAATGGGAAAGCATCTAAATTCATAATATCATGAAATCAAAATCAGATGCCAATCAAAACAATCTATTTTTAACCCACTATTAAAAAATAAAAAAAAAGAACATATTTATTAATTAAACCAAATGCTAAACAGAGCAGCACCAAGTAATAATAAATAAAAAGAAAAAGTCAGTTGAAAATGGAAACAAAAACAGATTTAAAAGGGTATTTAGAATACATACCATAAGATCAGTTTCATTAACTTGGTTCAATGAATGTCCAACACAAGAATTACCAAAAGTAGCGGACCAATCAAAGCCATAAAAAAGTGATCTTGAAACAACAATCCTACCTCAAAATCACTTCTTTAACACCCCAACCACCACCACCACCTCATCAACAACAAACGTTCACTTGAACATTCCATGACTTGCAGCTCTGCAAACTCCAATAAATCATAGAACAGAAGATAAAGAGTCAAATGAAAATGAAGTGGGTATTTTTAAAAGACCTTGAAAAAGCAGCTATGGAGGATTTGGATCTGCTTACTAGGCCATTCTCTCTAAGAAGATTTTGAGAGAGAGTGTGTGTTATGTTAGAGTGAGAGAGAAAAATCCCAGAAAAGAAAATCCTCCACAAGCAAACCAAACTTACATGAGAAGAGACATGAAAGTTGTCAATAAACTTTCTCTCTCTCTCTCTCTCTCTCTCTCTCTCTCTCTCTCTCTCCCCCTCTCACTCACTCACTCTCTCTCATTGATTTCTTGATTTCCTTCTCATTAAATGTGTTTTTTTGTTATTTGGATTCTTTTATTTTATTTTTTTCATTTTTTTTAAGGAAGAGTGTGTGATTAAGTGTGTGCTGCTCTTGGAGAAGACTCCTGTTCTCTCCAGTCCACCACCACCAAGCCCACTCTTGTCTTTCTGGTATTCCCATCTCATCTCACATCCCTCGATACTTCTTTTTCCACTAAAAAAGTGGGATCATTTGTCATTTACTTTTATCATTTTTCAGCTAATGGATGTGAATTATACATATTCATTTATTTTTGTTTGTTATTTCAAGTGATCAAACAATTTAAAATCACTCAAAAATTATTAAAAATAAAAAATTATAATTTATAACTTTTATCTAAATATTCAATAATTTAATGATTTTTTTTTAAATATATTATTTCAAATCTATCTTTTTTAAAATAATATATTTTTAAATTTACTTTAATTTTATATTATATATTCCATTTAACGTTATTTTTATTTAAATATATAACAATAATAATTCAACTTAAAAACATTTTACTTATTTCTATTTAAATAAATAAATTTAATTTACTGCATAATTATAATTTATTTATGTATATATGATTTTCAAAGAAAAATATTTTATTATAATAATTAATCATATTTTAATTATAAATAAAAATATTATTAATACATACATAAATATATTTTAATATTTGTTAAATAATTTATTTTAATTATTTGTATTTATATTTAATAAAATTATAAAATAATTAATAGTAAAACAATATACATGTCAAATTATTAGTTTTTAGATAATTTTAATTTTAAAAAACAAACATGATTACTATACATTCAGAGATAAGAGGAAAAAAATAATAATCAACATGTCATTTAAATCTCAAGTTTCAATCACTATTCAATCTTCATTTTTTAACAGTACTGTTCAGTCTTCAAATAAAAAAACAAATAATCTCTTACTTTCTCTCTTTTTTTTTCTCTCTCTATATATATAAATGATTGTATTCTAACTTGTTGATTGTAATTTATTATTTATTTATTATATCTGATTATAATTAAATATATCTGATTATAATTAGTAAAAATTAATATCTATCTATTATATAAATGTTATCTGATTCGTTTAATTATAATCAAATATAATAAAAATATAATAAATTACAATCAATAATTTAAAAATGTGATTTTTTTTTTAAGTGTATTATATATATATATATAACCATAAATACTTTAATGGTTATAAATGAAATCAGATAATACTACAGCACACACCAGATTACTGCAGAAATGCACACAGCCAATTCCCTAAACTACCTTGATTTTTCCATTTTAAAATTTTAATTAATACTTTATTGCGTACTTTAATGGTATTTTATTGGCTACAACAGTCTAAGCAGTGGACCCTATATTATATTAAACTTACATAGACTTTTGGGATAATTTCTAATAAGATAATGGTAGTCCACCGATAATTTTATCCAGTTTTTACGTCCCATCTTATGACAGCTAATAATTATTTTGCAATCTGTAAATATTTAATATTATATCAACAGTTAAAATAAAAAAGTTGAATAAAAGCGTGAGATATCTAACATTATTTGTTAAATAAAATGAATCTAGTTTAAATCATGGTGAGTGTGGGGATTTTTTTTTTAATTTTTTTATACATAGGGGTGTATTTGATTAGATAGTTATGCTTTAAGATGTGATGTGACATTAATCCACTATGACGCATTTGTAATTAATTTTAAAAAGCCTTATAATTTAAACATTGTATAAATAAAAGTGAGATTTTTTTCATTGTATATAATTTAAATATACTGTATAAATAAAAATGAAATTTTTTTCATTGTATATAATTATCTTTCATCTTGATGTATAGACGACTCCTAGTCATATAAGGACCGTATAACTAAGTTGTACCACTATAATCTCCCTAGCTTGGTCCCGGTTGTTTAAAAAAAAAAAAAATCTAAAGATTTGATTCCAAAGAAAATTTAATGTAATTTAAGGAGGAAATAATGAAACGTGAATCTAGGATATCTAGGATTTGACAAATTACACATTTCCCCTTAGGTTTTGACTTTTAAAATTTTGAGTTTAAATTTGTCAAAATTACCACCTCATCTCTCGTATTGTCAAGAAATCTATAAAAAATATCAAGAAGCATTATGGTCAAATTGTAACATGAAAAATAATATATTGAATGTATATATATATATATATATATATATATACCCAATTAAAACTTGTAAAATGAAAAATCAAATTAAAAAGAAAAGGAGGAAGTGAAAATCGGATGCCTTAACGGCCAAATCAAACATGGTAGAGGGCAAAATTTCTTTTTGGTAAACTTCATAATAAGGCTAGCATTTATATCGCTAGGCTTAATGGATAGGCACATGCCTCCTCCACAAAACTAGCGAGGAAATCCTAAAAAAAAAAAAAAAAAAATCAATAAATCTCTCCACACAAACACAATCACACACACATCCATTAATTTTCACTATCTAAGATATAATCAAAACTCAAACAAAATGACTACCACAAATCAATACCTAATCACTATACGAGATCCATAGAAGAAACCGATGAAAAAGGCTAGTAGAAAATCAAGCTTCCTCTAGTGCTTTGCTTGGCCTACGTGGGTAGTTTATTTTTGTGCTATGATATTTTTTATTTATACATGGTTAGTTGATGATTAACGGGCATTTTGGTATTTTTAATTATTATGGTAGCGATATTTTACCTTTTCAACAATCAAACCTTTTGATCTCAACAATTCTTTTCAAATACTTTTTGTCTTGTTTGATTATCATTCTAGGAAAGTTTTTAAACGGTTAAAAAACTTGTTTTCTATCCGCTAGACTAAAATTTTGGGTTTTTTCAAGTAACTATTTTAATTTTTTTTTTTTTTTAATATTAAAAGGTCAAAAATATCTTTGAGATACTTTTCAAAAAATCAACAAATTTTCAAGTAACCCTAATTTTTATATTTTTTTAATAAATAAATCATAAAAAAATCTTGTTCAAAATTAATCAACTAAAAGATCAACATGATTAATATAACTTTTTTAATTAACAACCAAACAAAAAATAATTTTTTTTTAAAAACTTTACTCATGATGGAAGCTCCATTTCTAAAAGATATAGTACTACTAGAACTCTATTTGGAAAAGTTCTTCCAAATGTAGATTGAGTGTCGTGAAAGTATCAATTATCAACTAAAATAAAACTTAGAGAGACGGGTGAATTGGTTCTTCTAAAAAGTTTTACTTGAAAATCGACATCAAAAAAATAAAGTAAGGAAAGAATGAGTATTTTATGTGAAAAACTTAACAAGTAAAAAGCATGAGACCAAATTTCATTGGCCACTTTGCTGCAAAACCCATTTGTTGATAAAAATAAGATACGTTGCAAAGTTGACTTAATCACACAATGCTTTGACTATAGCCACTCATATCTAGTCGTAGCTTCTTTTACTAGTGATTCCCAACTACACTAGATTTCTTGTTTCGTCTTCAACAAACGATCATTTTTTAACTCGTCTTTTCGGACTCCCTCTAAAAGAATAAGATTTTAGCTTCACTGAAAGAATTATCTAAGTGCTCATGTATGAATGAACATCAAATAGAATGCATAATCAAAACACTATGCAAACTAGAAGACTGAAGAATGCAAACAAAAGAATCTAGTAAGAGCAATCATATAGTGATAAACTTGAAGGTCTATGTGTCTTTGAAGTCTCTCAAAACCCTTTCTAAGACACATAAAATTTCTCTAAAGATCTCTGAGAAATTACCCTAATAGATCAAAAACAAAGTCCATTATTTATAGGGGTTGAATAAGAGATCACTAGAAGAAAAGAAGGCAAATTTAAGAAGAAAAGAAAGACGAAATGTTATAGTCTAAACTTGACCAAGATAGACATGGAAATTGAAAATCCTTGTTAGACACAAAATTGTATATCTATGAATCCTTTTTCCAACAACAAAAAAGTATTGTATCAAGTCAACATATATGGCTCAAGATATGATGAAAATACAAACCATGTGCATAATAAGAAACAAAAATCAAGACTCAACGCCACTTATATTACCTTTTCATACTAAAATGACCATAACTTCTTCCACACACCTTTGAATTATGAACCATACGTTTCCACAAAAAATTGAATTATATGGCTTTCCAACAACATCAGGCTTAACAATAAAATCATTTGAAAATAGTGAAGTTTAATCCCCTAACAAGAAACATCTACCTGAAACAATCTATCTTAAAATATCTAGATGCGATCAACATAATTAAAATAATGCAATTGAGATATATCTAAATGCCATTCACACAATCTAAATACATTACTAGACCAATAAATGTGTAATATGGCGAGTCAAAACAGTTGAACTTGTATGAGACAAATGCATGAACGTCTGTGTGAGTTTGTGCAGGCACATTATATATCGAAGAAATGCATAAGCATGTATGTGTTTGTGTGGGCATTTCTAATTGCTTTCAAAAGGTAAAAGAACTTGCACAAAGCACTCTTGATCCATCCTCTTGAAGGTCATCAACATGCTTAAATCTTCGTTTTAACCAAGCATACTTGAAATTATACAATATAAGAGCATTTCATCATAGAGTTAAGCGGACATAAATGATAGGTTTGGAAGAGTTTTCACAAGTAGAGCTTTAGTAGTAATCCTTAAAAGTAGAGCTTTTATTAGTAATATTTGTAGAGAAAAAATGTTGATCATTTAATCGTCAATTAATAGATTTTTTTTTTAATCATGTTAACTGGATTGGTTGTGTAATTCAAAAAGATCTTTACATAGTTAATTTATTAGAAATGACATATAAGAATGTTGAATAGGTTTATAAAGGTTTTTATGAATCCAACGTAATCAATAAAATTTCATATGTTTAGTTACTTTTGACCCTATAAAGTTCTTATAAATACTCAAAAAGAGTTCCTTGAAATTTTCTAAAATTTGCTTTTTTTGTTTGTCAGACATAAAAGGAATCGTTTAAAAACTTTACTAAAGTCATGACAACCAAAGAATATTAAAAGAAAAAAAAATTAAAAGAGCTTTTCTTAGAAAAGAAGTTTTCAAACCTGTACTCATAGTTGACAATCAATTTTAATGGTGAATTACAAATGCTGGGAGGGAGCGAGAGGGGTTAGTTTTGGCAAACTTCATTTCTGAGTATAAATTATCAAATTTTAAAGGAAGTTTTATGTAGTTGGTTCCTAGGATGCCAGTGGAGGGTAAACAATTGTAATCAATTAATTAGTATTCACAACCCTTAAAAAAGGTTAGTTGGAGACTTATTCAACATTAATAACATTAAATGATAGTTGGTAAGTCAATTTAGTCTTATCATATTCTTGCTTTATTTTTGGCTATTAAACTACTAAACATGACCCTACGTCTGCTCCATTTACCATCTAAATCATTTCCATTTCTTTAAATGGTCATTTTTATGAACTTCAATTATTTTTAAAAAAATGGAATAAGTAATCATTTCTTTTAACAATAACATTGTATTATATTTTAAGTCATAATTTCCATTTAATAAATGTATATAATTGAAAAAATAAATAAATAAATAACAAACTTTTTTTTTTTTTAGAAAACTAAATATATGTATTGATATATAAAAAAATAAATTTTTGTAAAGATGTTAACGTATTATAGTCTTAAGTCTTTACTACTATAGTTAGACTCTTTTCTATCAATTTAAAATTTTAAGTCTAATAGTAACTAACATGTTATCAGAACTTGGAGATCTCTAGTTCAAATATTCTCTCTCTTCTTTATCTGAAAATCTTCTCATTATACATGTTATACAGTAGGAGAAGTTTAGCATGTGTTCGTCATCCGTTAACTATCCACGTTGTACGTAAGGAGGCGTGTTAGCATATCATAATCTCAAGTCTCATGTTAACGTATCATAACCTCAAGCCTTTAATACTATAATTGGATCATTCTTATTAATTTAATCTTTTAAGTATGATAACAACTAACAAAAAAAACGAAAAAAAAAATGGATGATCAAAGCAGACTCATTTATTTGTACGTATTCTTTACAATAATAGTATATTTATATACACAGTCCAATATAACTTTATGATAAATAGAATATATTCAACCTTTAAGTCATATTTGATCATATATAATATTTTTAAATATATATATATTTGTATACCTTATACGATGTTGGGTGGGATTCTAATGGATTAACCAATTTATATATAAGTGTAATATTATCTAATATAATTTAATAGAATAGAATGCTCATTTAAACTAAAAATAACCGGAGTTATACCTCATGTGTATTAAAAAAAAAAAAACAATTAATATATGCTTTTGCTTTCCATAACAAGTTCGCAGCTAATGAATCCTGTAGATTTTACGCACTCACTATAATAAGGCTATTAAAAAAAACATCATAATTTTTCAAGGCCACTTAACTAAAAGTATCCATATTAATATTGTCGTTAATGTTTGGGGTGTAATTATATATCTTTCTGTCGGTATTACGGATTATGAAGATAGTTGACTACTTTCTGTGTCATTTATATGTTTTTTTTTTTGCCTCTAATTTTTTTTTATTAACTTTGTTATTTTTTATTATATTGGTTTTTATATCTCAAAAGTATAAAATTGTTCTCGTTTACTAATTTTTATTAGTTAACTATAACTTTCGTAGAGTAAACTTCTACGCTTATTTAAATTCATTACAAAAGCAATGTGTGTACACTGTTTGATATGCTAGAGGGTGACTTGTCCTTTCATCTAATATTGTCAATTAATTAGTTTATTTTCATTAAGTTTTTTAATGTTGTCTTATTATAGTTCTAGAGTAATTTACTATAAATATAAAATGCTGAGTTGATGCCACAACACTTCAACAGCAGTATTCCTTACAAGATGGACTCTATTTTAAAAAGGGACTATGGAGTCAATTTCAAAAAGGGAGCATCTATTTAAGTCCTATTTCAATTTTTTTCTTTTATTTTTTAGTATTAAACTGATCCAGAGGACAACTAGAACCAAATGAGGAAGGACACTGATGGTGCTGTTAGGTGAGCAGTTTTTACATAAGAAAGAATAATCTACGTATAAATGAAAAAAAAAACAGCTTATGTTATAATGAGAAGAAAATCAACCCCTTTTATAATAAAGGGGTGTAGAATCATGAACACCTAAGTATCATAGCAGGCCAGCAGTGTTTACCACTCCAGTGCAGATCACTTGACCACAATTTTTTTTTTTTTTTTTGTAGTCCGATTCCTCAATTAATTACCTCCATTTTGACAGCCCACTACTATTCTCCAGTTGGAGGACACTTCGGATATCACAAAACGTTGACTCAGAATCAAGCAAAGTTTTATTTGGCCTCAAATACATAATCTGATTAAAGACTTCATCAAGAGTTGTAATGTGTGCCAACGATGCAAGAACAAGAGCTTGAGTCCCGCCAGCCCCTTGCATCCACTACCAGTACCCGTGAAGGTTTGGACTGAAATCTCTATGGATTTCATGGAAGGGTTGTCCCTGTCTCATGGGAAAGATATGATCATGGTGGTCGTCGACTGCTTAAAAAAATATGCACATTTTTTTCTATTAAGACATCCATTCACACTCAGTTGTTATGTCTTGGTGGCATAACACACCTGTAATTATTTTTGTGAATGAAATGTACACGAGTTCAAATATTTAGCCACACAAAAACGGTCTATTATTACTTTATTCTCCTCTGTGTGTGAATAAATTACGTTTAAGTCTCTTCTGAGTAATAAGAGCGATTTTTTCCTTAGAATAAAGATAGTTTGTAATAAAGTGTCGTGATCTAAATCCTACCATAATATATTACAAATTCTACAGGTAACTTTAAAAAATAAATAAATAAATAAGCCATTCATTGCTGTCACAGTGGCTAAGGCCTTTGTTGATCAAGTTGTTAGACTTCATGGCATGCCCGGATCCATAGTCAGTGATCTTGATAAAGTTTTCGTTAATTAGTCTGTTTTGGAAGGCATTGTTCCAACTACAAGGTACCGCTCTCTGCATGAGTTCTAGTTACCACCCTCAGACAGGCGGACAAACGAAAGTGGTCAATCGTTCGTGTCCTCAAGTGGTAACTTCGTTGCTTTGCTAGTGAATACACCCCCACCCCAAAAAAAAAAAATGGATGGAATGGCTGTCTTGGGCAGAATATGGCTACATGCAGTACTTCCACTTTTGATACATTATTTATTTCATTGTGGAGTTATTATCGGTTAGTTTATATTTTTCAGTTGTAGTGCATGGTTAGTGGATGAGTTAACTCATTCTCAATTATAAGTCTTATATATAGCAAAGTATTTCGTTTGAATAAAACAATCAGTTGTCAAAATATATTCATTGTCTCCTCTGTTTATTCACTTCTGTTCTCTTAGTAGTTCCTAAACTAAATTATACATATCACACTTGAATGTTGGATTTCGAACGACCCTAACTGCCTTTGGTAGTTGTAACTCACATGATTGGTATCTCGTCTTGAATTAAGATCCTCTCCTAATTAGGATTGAATTCTAAACCCACTTACTGAATTATTATCTTCACTAAAACTTCAATTGTACTAAACTTCGTGCTGAATATCACTTAAAGTTAGTAATAGAACTAAAATAAAAGTAAAAATAGTATCAATCATTAATTTGTTTGCTTGACAAATATCTTTAAATTTTCTGTACCCTACAAAAATCAACATAGCTAGCATGAGAACCTAATTCTACCGTCAATGGCCTTATGGCATAGTAGTTGCACGCAGGTCATGTCTTGGCTTTAAAATCAAGGTTCGACACTTTAACTTCATCTTACTCGATAAAATGTGGGATTTTCTCTTATCTATATTAGTTGTCTCCCATTCTGATATAGGTGATTTCTAATCATATGAGAGCTGTTTATCCGAGCTACGCCACTATGATCCTATCAATTTGATTTTAGTTATCATCTAAATTCGTTTCAATACCTAAAAAAAAAAAAAAACAAACAAACAAGCAAATCCTACCGAGGGACGCTCACAAGTGGCATATGGCTGCCAGTACGAAAAGAGACATCGTGCTAGCCAAGCCCATAATTCCGGTCCATGGATAACGACAAACTTGAGACATATGTGGCCTTGTTTGTCATAAGCGGACATCCTAGTTCGATTTTATTGTTAACAAATAACGTCAATAAAAAAGGAACATATATGTATGTATTTATTTATTAATGATTAGTGGAGTATCCATATATATATATATATATATATATCTTACAAAATTATGAAAAAATGGGGAAAGTTGAAGTCAAAAGAGATTCTTGGTCTCTTCTATATACATATTATATTGCCTAAAGTAATAACAAAATATCAGAACTTTATATTATAATCAAACTGTATCTTGGATATTACAAAAATAATGAATTAATCAATGAGGATTTTATTATTGTCCAAAGTATTTGGTTTTAAAGAACATTCATTCAGTCAAAACATGTTTTAGGTAAAAGCACTCTAGATGATATTTAAAAAATAAATAAATAAATGATGATCTTTTAAAGGAAGAATGGCTTTTTTTCTTTTTTTCAATGTTTTTCCTTTTTTTATTACATACTCAATTGAATCATAGAATAATAAGATCATAAAAATCAATTAATTTGAAGTAGATTTATCAATTAGTTAGAAGTATATAACCTGGACAAGATTTTGAATCTCCCTTTTCTAATTATAATAATACAATTTTCATATCACATTACAGTCATATAACATCTTATTTAAGTGTTAATATTGCAAACGAATGGTTAGTATATATTTAACAAGACGTTCTAGTGTTCTAATTTGATGGTTATCCACAGGGGAGAACGGTAACCTCACCCATAATAGAGGAAAGTAAACTTATTTTATTTTATTTTTTAATATATATATAATTTGAAAACCATATTTTTTTGTTTCTGATTTTGACTAAATTTAGAAACAATTATATATGAATTTGCAAATAATGTCAAGCCTCGTGCTTTCACTTGCCTAAATCCCTATATGGGCCTTTAAATTCAGAGTTCAAATTCTCACATGGTATGCTTTTTGTTTGGGAGGTTTTTCTAGTCAAGTAACACTCCCATTCACAAAAGATATTATATTTTTCATAAGTACAAATATTTTATTCAAACTCAGAAATCAAAATGCTCTAAGAAAACCAGCTCGGGAAGATGCCAGACTATTACAAGGTCTAAACTCCTAATCCTATACTCGCCATCAAAAGGATTTACAAACTTGAATAAAATTTCATGGAATTTCTTCAAACTAAAACATGTAAAGATAATAAAATTTTAGGTGCTATTTCCAAAATTGAATATGGCAGACATGTGGTACAATCGACCAATTAAACATTATGTTACTCCACATACGTATCCTGTTAAGATAAGGACCGTATCTTATCCCCTAAGTTTTCTCTCTAATGCAATATTATTACTAATTAATTAATCTGTGGAAGCAATATTTACAAAGGGAGACTAACAGCAATACCCTTAAATTTTAATTATTTTAAGAAAGTAATTGTCTCTTTTCGAATATACATGAAAACTTCACTATTATATACCACAATCGTTATGTACTTTTAAAATTTAGTTGAAAAACCGTTTAAAAAAAAATAAATAAAATTAGTTGAAAAACCCCTAACCGTGTACCAAAAACTCTCTTGCAAAGATTTTCATTTAAATTGAAAATGAGAATGTCTTTGATAAAAGGTCAAATCTAAGGGGGATTTTGCAAAACTCTCTATTTATGAAAGAGGACACGATGTCACATTTAATAATTGGGTAAAAATAAAAGGAAATCGAATTCTATAGGAAAGATAAAGGAATCGGAATGAAGTCATTAAATTATATTACATGTTTATAACTTTTTTAAGAATAGGAAATAGAATCGAATTAGTTCCCTTTCAAATTTTTTACTAGATTAAGAAATAATAAAAGCACAAAATTGATAATAAAAATTTATTTTCTTAATACCAACAAAGACATAAAAATGGGGTAAGATTTGTGGGAATGATCTTAAAAAATATAAAAGGGAATTACACCGTAACTCTTTGAGGTATGACTTTATCTAAACGGATTAACTTTTACTTTATTTTTGTTTTTTAGGAATCACTCAATTTTCGTCGCTTATTCTCAACGATCACAACAATAAGTGGGTGACATATACACACTTCTCTAACCAATAAGATTTGATCCTAAAATGTTTTTCAGTCACACTCAATTTTCACAACTTATTTTCAACTACCAACATAATGAGTGGTGAGACTGGTGCAAATGAGTGATGGAAATAAAAAAAATTTGAAAAAATAAACTTAAACGCCAGTCGTCCTTACTAAGAGCAACTGCGGTGTAGCACGAAAATGATGTCAAACACCTATTTGGTGTGAAAATGATCTCCAGTCACCAAAATGATGCATGGACTTCATTTTCAATATATTATTTAGTGTAATCGTTACAGTTTAACACCAAATTTGGTGTCAAACTAGCATGCATCAAACACCAATTTCAAGATGAAAATGGCCACGTGTCCTTCCATTTTATTTCGAAATTCCAACAATACCCTTCTAACAATAATTACAACAATTTTTTTTCCATTTGTATCATTTACTACTTTTCATATATTTATATAATTTAATTAATAATTATAAATATAAATTAAATTATTATAAAAAAATTTATATGATTGAAAATATTTCATTGAGATCTTTAAAATAAGTATAATATTGAATATATTTTGATATATTTTTAAGCTTTTAATATGTATTATAAGTAATATATTAATATAACGTCATTTAAATTATTTAATGTATATAAAAATTTATTATTTTAATAGTTACTTGATAGAATTGGTAATATTTTTTTATGCAAAAACTCAATAATGTAATAAAAACCATTAACATTAACATTATCATTACCTTAAATTTAAAATACATGATTAAAAAATTAGGTGGATAAATAATTAGTTAGATAAAATTGAGTTGAAAAATATTAAGTGACTAAAAAATTAGGTGGAAATATAATGAGAATAATATTTTGTAAAAACTTAAAAAAAAAATTATGTGAGCATTTAATAAATTTTTAATATATTGTGAGCAATTATTTAAGAATAAAATTATATATCAAATAAATTAATTAAGAATAGTTATAATAATGTATAGAATCTTCTTTGATGATACTTTTTACACAAGTTTGGTGTTACATATATTAGAGTAAAAAACAAAATTTGTGTTAAAAAATTTGGTATTAACATCAAAATGATATAAAATTTGGTGTTATACATTGGAGATGGTCTAAAAAATTTGTTAATGAATACATAATTGTGTCAGTACGCGCAGAGGTGAAAAAATATATATATATATTATATAAAATTAATTTTGTAAAAATAACAACTACAAAATTAAAGCCGCAGCCCAAAAAACAAGACATATAAGTCTTCAAGAAAAAATACATACTAGGGCTTTGAAACGTCAAAACGGTAGTAGTAATAATAATAATAATACAATGTTTTGTAACAGTGTATTTTTATTAATTTTAGGTTATGTTTATTTTAGTAAAATTATGCAAAATTTCTATTTAAATTAGGAAAGAGAATTTAATCATGGGTGAGATAGAAAGATTAAATTCACTTTTTAAATTTGATTCCTTACTTATGTGTGGATGTGTAGGATCTATGAAACTAAGGATGTGTTTGAATGCATTTTTTAAAATGATTTTTTATTTTTAAAAACAAAAAATGAGAGTTAAGTATTTGATGATACCTTTTATAAACTGTGTTTTGGAAAAAGAAAACACCTTTAGAAAATTTATAATTAAAAGGTGAAAACCAATTTTTTTCTTTTTAAGTTTTTCATCATTTTTAAAATATATTTTCAAAATAAATCAGTATTTTTATCTAAATAATTATTTTACTTATTTTCAAAACAATACCAAACATATCTATATCATTTTTTTTAAAAAAAATAATTTTTATAAAATTATAATAAACAGATTAAATTTTTAAAAATATTATTTTTAAAATATATTTTTTACTTTTAAAAATAGCTTTCAAAAGTATTATTTTAAAATTCATTCCAAATGTATGTTTGAAGTTTCTAAATTTTCTTTCTTTGGAATAACTGGACCTGTGGGACACCCTGGAAGGTCAATGGAATCTAGGGAATTGCTGGATTGATAGTGAAATTACTAAAGTAGCCTCAAATGAGGTCAGAGGTTTAAGGTTTGGTGGACGTCATTGTCCTAGAGAAAGATAATGGCGGATTTTCCATAGGACTGTGGGAGGGTGGGCCCCCACATGCCATGTTATTAATTAACAATTTTGCAAGCAAAAGTGAATTCTCCTCTCTCAAAAAGTGAATTCTACTTTTTTTTTTTTTTTTGTTTTTTTTAAGGTGGAGCAATCAAAGTGGGGCAGCGTCCACATGAAAGATAAATGTTTTGTACACACGCCCCAAAAATATCTCATGGCCAACTTCTTAATTTTTTATTTTTTTTCGGTTTTCATAATTATTTCCCATTTTGATTACCTTTTCATTTCAGGTTGACACCAAATAAATTAAAATTTCATCGAGATCTATTAAAATTATTCACTTCTTATAAGAAAAAAAAATTTTCATGTAAAATATATTAGACCAAACATCCACCACTAAAGATGTATAATTATAGTGGACTGATTTCTATAGTTGCTAATGTAGTGGTTTAACTGTACTATCAACTTCCTAGGACCTAACAATTTGCAAGAAAATTAAAAGAAATAGATGAGTTATCATGACATCAGACTGATATCGATTAAAAAGCACTCAAACGTTCAAGCTAAAAATATAGATAATTATAAATAGTATAAGAATATTGAAATAGTGCGTACGACCAATATTAATTAATGGTTGAGATAAGTAAGATGTTGAGTAACAGGAAATGCTGGAACTTTATGTATAAGTGGAGATTTTGATTGAGTGATAGTAGGTTGCAAGATGATCTTTTTCTTCATCGGTTGCTCCCTTTTTATAAGAGAGGAGATAACTGTTGTCGACCTCTAACAACCTTTGAGGTTGAAATATCGGTTCCTATAATCCTCACCACTTATTAAATTGGTCAATCCCTACATTTAATTGGTCAGCCTTCACATTAAATTGGTCGAATTTGAGTAGGTGTAATATTTGGTCGTGGGCTTCTAAGCTTTAACTAGGCTAGATTAGATACTGGTCTAACATTTGCGCTTCTATTTTAGACTCAACCTGCAACCTATTTATTGGGTCTATATTTATTGATTTTGGCTATTATAATAAGAGTGGCGATAATTGCACCCCTAAAAAATCATATGTACACCCCAAAATTGCATTTTTTTTTTTAAATATCCAATATTACCCTTGAGTAAAATTACTAAAAAGGTAAATATTTTGTAAGTAGACCCACAAATTATTTTTTTAAAATATCATATTAACTTTTTCTTCTAATGTTAATCTTAAACTTTAAATTCTTTTTAAGGAATACAATTTGATTATAAAGTATGGAGAATGAAACAAAAATTTCAAATAATATTAGTTGTAAAAAGGTAGGTTCAAATTAATTTTTATTTTAGTATCGAGAAGTTTGTTATATATAAGTGTAAGCTTCCTATTGTAAAAAAGTTATTCAAACAATTTATCGAACACTTAGTTGCATATCTTACAACTAAAATTTTTAATGCTGATAAGTTGTTGTATATAATTGTATATTTCTTGGTGTTGAAAAACTTTATTGCAACAATTCATCAAACACATAGATGACATAATCAATTGCTGAATAGATTTTGTTTTTTTAAAAAAATAGAAGCAAATCTAATACTACAAAAAAGCCATAATTGAACACAACCATAAATCTATCATAGCAATTGATGGCTTGATTGGATTTAGTCTTTGATATACATTTGGGTATAAAATGAAAATTGAAGTTCATCTTTCAATTCAAAAAGGAGGAGCCACCCGGATACAAAGGAGAAAATGAAGTTTTCTCAATATTAAAATAATATTGATATTTTAAAATTAAATATTTAATGAAATAGATATAGATGAGGTATGTTTATAAAAATAGAGTATAATGAAGTTAAACCAAAAAGTATAATCTTAGTATTTAGTGAATTTTAAAAATAAATTAAAGAAATTTTAAAATTTTTATGGGGTGGACAAACAAAATGTATGTATATACAATTTTGTAGGGGTAGAAATATTGTCACTCTTACAATAATTACTTATATTATAAGAGAGTTAAATTTTTATTTCAATCCTATTCTTTTTATCAAAATCTATTGTACCATTTGTATATCTAGGATTCTCTTATACTATGTTATGTGCATAATTGGATCACATGCTAACATAAGAAACTAAATTAGTTTTCTTTAAGAGAAAGCAAAGTCTCCTAAAATGTCCGAAAACTAACATTAACCACAAATGTCAAGGTAATTGTCTCAAGTAGAAATTAGAAAAAAAAATGACCATTCTAGAAATAAAAAAATTCGTTATTATCTTTTTTTTTAAAAAAAAAAAAAAAATCGTTTTAACCTTTCAAAATAAATTAATTGCAACCTATAGCCTAATTATCCAAATTGCTCATATATATATTGTTCTCCTTATTCATCGCTCATGGTATGAAATCTTTGACTTCTTTTGTTGTTTGGTTGAGGTGTATTGGGATTTTTTGAATTTTTTTTGTATTTTGGATGTTGAATATTGATATTTAGGTTAGATTTGATTAAATTTTGCTTGAAAATAGAGGTTTTTAGTAAGATACAACATGAAGACGATGATTGGATTGTACCGGTTTTTAAGTTTACTAAAAAATGGGTATCGGCCTTTAAATGGATTTAAAAATTATTATTATTATTTTTTGAATTGAGTGTATTTTGATAAATTTGAATATAGATGAAAATAATTTACTCGAGAGACTAAAAACGAACTTCTATAAAAAGGGGATAAAAATGAATTTTTCCTGAAAAACCCCCTTATATGAATCCTAAAATGTCTAATTAGCAAGTGAATATAACTTCCAACTTCAATAAATTCAGCAAGGTTATACGAATTACTTGTTCAATCTGCAAGATGCATGATTCAAAGAGACACAAAGAGGCTGATTTCAAGCAAACAAATGGGCAAACTAGTGGCGTATACATACTAGCGACTCCTTACAAATTAAAAGATTGAGTCCCTGGACAAATTAAATGAGAGGAAGGTGAAAAGCTTGTGCATTAATTGTTATTTAAAAAAGGACCTAACTGCAAATACAAGAACCTTAAAGTAAATGGGTTCTGAGACAAAAGATGAAATAAACAAAGACAAGGACTTTGAGAGAAGTTTGTAGAATGAATAAAATGATCCAAAATTATCCACTAAATAATGTTCTTAAGGACAAAGATAGTTTCAAGGGGAAAGGAATGTTATGTGCTTATCAGAAATAAAATTAATAAAGTAGCTTAGTGGATCGAGAGATTGTCAGAGTGGTAGATAGAATGCTCTCACTAAGTTTTTTTTCATTGATTTTTT
Source organism: Dimocarpus longan (assembly GCA_022984855.1). Taxonomy (NCBI): domain Eukaryota; kingdom Viridiplantae; phylum Streptophyta; class Magnoliopsida; order Sapindales; family Sapindaceae; genus Dimocarpus; species Dimocarpus longan. Next base: position 20,741,088 of record CM041024.1, read on the forward strand.
TTAATTAATTTAGTTTTTTGTTATAATTTGATTTTAGATTCTTAAACTCAATCTCAAAAACATTTTTTTTTTTTTAAATTTAACTATTTTTAGTTTAGGTTTAAAATAAACTTAAAATTAAAATAGATTAATAAATCCTCGTGAGATCAATTTTTGTTTATTACTATACTCAATAAAATGATACGTACACTTACAAGGTTAAAGTAAATTTGTCAGTTAATTTTGCAACCACCAACAAGGGCCCTAATCCTCCACTTTCCCAGAACTCTCCATGAACGGACCACCTTCAAATCCCGGCTTCCTTTTCAAGTTTGAGCAAGCAGAACCATGTAACTTGGTCTCACTCAAGAATACTTAGGGAAATATCGACGAACCACCCTTTTCGAGGCTACGAACGTATGGGGGTTCCCCAAACCTCGTACCCAACATAAGTGACTCATGTTATCGAGAGACTTCCAAGCTCCGTAGCTCCGAAAATGGCCTCCATCCCTGTTGTGATGTTGTTCTTGAATCTCTTATGACTTAAAAAAAAAACAATTTTTACCTTTTCTGACCCATCCTTTACTAGAACCTTTCTGCCTTGGTAACAAACTGGTACTTCAGCTGTCTTTTCTTCTACTATGTTATGCTGCAAACATCCTATGAACGTGACTGGAGACTTTCCCTAACACGAGTCCCTCTCTTACCGCCCTATCCATTTCTTTGTTATTTTCTTGCCTAGCTAACAGTGATCATTTCCTCTCTCCTTATTTCTCCTACTGGTCTTGAGGTACTTTTTCCTTCTAACAATTTTGATACCTTGGCCGTTCCATGTAGATCTGCGTTCCCCAACTAAGATATAATGATATCGATAATTACACTAGGAGACATATTGACTCCTTCCGTTACTGTCTCTAACTCTTTCACTCTGTTCCTCTCTTATGCTACCATCTGTCTAGAGTGGAGGGTCTGCTTTCACACTGGCTATATTAATAGGCCCTCAACTCTGGAGTTTTCCACTTTTGCTTACCCCTCTCAGCTTAATTAGCTCTCATCCAAGAACAATGCTTCATTGCTGAGCCACTAAGAGCATAATCTTTAGTTGTCTCATCCCAGCCATCCGTGCTTCCATGTCCCACTCTTTCGGAAGCAAAGTATAACTCCAGGAGCCTTTCATACTTAAGCAAAGCCATTATTATTTCCTCAGACCCCTCAAGATTCAACCTCAACCCCCTTCTGAAAGACTTGTTGATATCGATACGTACTTTCACTCCGCGCCACCCTTCTATTCATGCACATTAGCTGTACATTGTGAATCTGAACCCGTATTTCTAACCAGTTGAACCCTAGCTTCAAAACATCCCCAGCTCCATATGGCTTCTTTAAAATAATTAGGTTGTGATCCCCTGTTCCAGACCAGATTTTGGTCCTCTTTTCTGTCGAAATAAAACATAAACACATTATCCCCTATGGCTTCAATCTCCACTTGCCCTATTGTTCCCCATAATTGCTCAACGACAGCTTTGAACGCCTCTTAATTTATTGATCTTCTTGACTGTTAATACCTTGCCCACCAGACAATGATTCACATTCTCAATACCCTCCTCCTTAATCTCACCTTTGATTCTGCAAATTATCCTCTCTTCATCCGAGAGAGATGGGTATTGGCACGCTTAGCTATTTCCTCAGAGTCCATAAAGGAAGAAAATGATTTGGGATTAAGAAAAATATTAACTTTTCCCCCACATACCCATTACCTGGACACACTACTACCTCTACTATGGTTCCTTTCTTAGAGAGCAAGCAAGAGGGGACTGATCAAATAATTATTTTTTTAATCTAAAATTCTCATTTTTATACTCTCATTATACAAACAGGACAATATTTGTATATTACAATTGAGCTATCAATGAGCTTCCTTTCTCTCTGCAGGATCAAAAATATATTCTTAATAATGTAGGGGGAAAATAGTTGAAGGCTTTGAGTATTTGGTACTTGAAATCAGGTACTTTTTTCCATTTTCCTTGGTGGCTTTTTGTTGTTCCACCTTTTACTCTTGGTTTTTGATCCTATGCAGAAAGGTCGGATTTTGCAATCAAGATCTGGTTTTTATGTGCCTTACTTAAGCTCACATTTGTTCAAATTAATCGACTCAGTCTAATTCTGTGACTACTTACCTCTGATAAGTAATCATTGATTTAGGGGTTCTCAGATCAACGGAATTCACTGATTAAGTTCTTAATAAGTAGTTAGACATACTCATCGAGTTTATAAAAATATTAATACTGAAGTGCGGAAAGAGATTCTTTTCTAGGTATATGTTTATATAGATTTTAAATAAAATTAGGAATTTCTTTTAAAATTATAAAATTATGAATTTAACTTATAATTAGAAATAAAAGTATGAGACAACATACTGATAGGCTTGATCTTTTCGTGCATGATGATATAAGTGATGACACAAATGAAAACAGTGCCGATAGACAATAAAATAAAAAAATAATAAAAGGAATGTCGGCTAACAAACATAGGAGAAACATTCTAAGCAGCAATTGATTAGTTGATCGGATGTGCTTCCCCATTCAAACATAAATGTTAATTCATTGGATGAGACCTTCTTTCGTGTCCGTGGCTTTCTTTAATTTGTGTGAAATAACTAGTGGCCATCTAGTTTACCACCAGAGAATTTTATATATATATATATATATATATATATATACACACGATATAATCTAACATGCATTTACGTGTTGATATACTTATAATCTTAATTATTCAATTTTTAATCAGTCAGATTTAAAAGTTGTGATTTAATCTTCAACTAATGAGTTAACACTCTTATATATAACTTATTAAAAATTAAATGGTTTAAATTAAAACTATATACCTAAATACATAATAGAATGTATATATATATACACATACCATATTTCTATTTTAATTAGTTCTGATAACCCCTTAAATTAGTCAAATCCTAAAAGGAAGTGACAAAAGGTAAGCAAAGTAATCAAATTTTACTATGCCTTTTAAAGCGCCTTTGCCTTTGGTATGATGAATAACTTTTATATAATCAAAAACAATTTCAACATCAAAATAATAATAATAATAATAACTTTTATTTTTTTTGAAAAAAAAAAGAAGAATAAAGAACATTTCTATATGGAACTAGAAAAGATACAAGAAGTAGTGGTACTAGACCACACTAGTACCTCATTGGAGATAAAGATAAGATTAAGAAACACCAATTTATGAGTCAAACGGTTTTAACTCGATAAATGACTAAATACTTAACAACACCGACCTCCGAACATAATATCTTAATATTCTATACAATTAATAAAGAATCGCCACAATGAATAACATCTGAGGCAGCATTAGAAGCATCAACTTCAAAGTTATTCCAGACTGTTTGATTGAAAATTAATAAAAATAATTATCAATAAAAATGGATTTTTTTTAACAAAATCTCTTAAATAACACTTTTCCATATACTAATTTTTATATTAAAATAATAGAAACCTCTCGTTTTTGTATCTACTATGGTATGAGATCCAGTTATTCCCTCATTTCTAAACTTTTAATTTATTTTATATTTTAAATATTATTTAAAATAAAAACAAAAAATCTGATTTGACGTTAAATATTACTTGTTAAGAGTTTCATAACTCACCTTGAGAATGATACTTGGAATTTACTCTTTTTACTATACATGAAGGGTGAGCTGGCAATCACAGTTAAATTGGTGTCCACAAGGACAATTTGTCATAATACATGCTTTGTATTAAACCACCCATTGTACAACTACTTAATGAAATGATGTGATGGCTAATGGATTCCACTCAACGATCAACAACAATGAACTAACAAGAATGAGATTATTTTGGTAAAGCAATCACCAAAATTCCAGCTTTAAAATTTTAATAATTCACAATCACAAATCACTAGCTCAAAGGATTTAACGATCCAAGCATATATAAATAGCTTTTGAAACTTCAAACGAAAAAAAAGAAGGGAGGGGGGTGTTGTTGGCTTTTGGCTTCAAGGGCCCCTACTGCATACACCATTTTATTTGATATCAAAATGATGTTGCGTGAACAAGTTAACAACTGCACGCAACTAAAACATGGTCAAAACTCTTCAAACCAAAACATAGCCCTTTGCTCTCACAAAGTTGGAAAAGTAAAGAAAACAAAACACCTTCAAACAAGACCTATATATAGATATATAGATGATCATATGAAAAAAGTAGGAGCAGATCAATTAAGCATAAAAAACATGGTTAATTAGTAGTGTAGGTGGAAGATTTCTGATTAACAACTGGGTATTTTCTAGCATTCTTGACTATCTTTGTGAGGGCAGCTTGGCCAAGATCAAGACCACAAACATCGGAGAGACGAACCAAATAAAGCAGAACATCAGACAGCTCTTCTTCTAAATGTTCCTTATCATCAGAAGACCAGTTGGGTAGTCCTCTTGCAACTTCTCCTTTCCACTGAAATATCTCTGAAAGCTCTCCCACTTCTCCCACCTGTATATATGCACAAAATCAAGCATATACATATATACATATGACATATATGTATCAAGCCATAACAAAATGGTGATGGCAAAAAACTAATGCAATTTGGATATAGAAATGCATACATATATGTGACTTACTAGTGCTAGAAGGAGATTTCTAGGACTGTGATACTGATCCCATCCTCTAACTGCAGCAAATTCAGCAAGCCTGTCTCTAAGTTCATGAAGGGAAACATCCTTGTTAGGTTTCTTAACACACTCATTATAAGAATTCTCCATCTTGTTCTCTTCTTCTCTCTTTGTTAATACTTCAACTTGGCTCATGCATGTCTCTATTTAAATACAACTGAGGAGAGAGAGAGAGAGATTTGCTATCAAACATTTATTTTATTATTGATAAAAAAAAAAATATTATTTTGTTAGTGGAGGAGCACTTGAGTGCTTCTTCAAAACAGTAATCATGTGCGGTATGGCAAAGATGTCTCCAGCTTTCCATCCATGAGTTGATATCAATTACTCATCCCCCACCACAAATGTTTTTACCAGCATATGTATACTCCAAAATAAGATATACAATTCCCACCTTGAATTTTGTTTCTTTATGTAGCTTTGTTCCTAGGAAATTTGTGTTCAACTTTGTTCCTAGTAATTAATTGCTACTAGTAGTGGTGGTGAATTTTACGAATGTTTTGTAGCAGCTTCAAGGACAATTGTTATTGGCTTCGTGGGGGACCTTTGTGGACAAATCAGCATCATTGTATCTGTTTGCTTTTGTGCCATCTCCCGGGATATGCGATTCCTATCTGGACAATTCACGACATGTAAATTATTCTGTTATCAACTCCATGAGCTCAGGAAATTGATGAATCAACAAGCATTCATATAATATATGCGGCTATGCTTGTCTTATTGTAACTTCTTCCTTTTCATGGTGATGGTGCTGTGTGTATGTGTATTTTGGTTATAATGCTCCAAACTTCTAGTTGCAGAAGCCTTGTCTAATCAAGGGCAAAGGCATAAATAACACGTGCTGTTAAAAATGTTCTTGTGCATAGATGTATGTATATATCCTTTGTAATGTAACACTACTGTAGGTTAATAGAATTTATTGGATAAAGATATAGGCTCCAAATTGTTACATATTCTTCTAATTTGAGGAAGCACCGTTTGGTCACCAACTTGTCTTTAATGGTAGTTATCTCGTTATCCAATTTTTTTTTTTTTCTTGTAAATAAATTTAGGAATTGGGGGGAGGTAGATTAAAGGATGGGCACGATTTGGTTCGATTCGGTTCTGGGTAAAATATAATTGGACAAAAAAAAAATCAGTTTTTAAAATTGAAAACCGTACCCAATCGAATTGTATGAATAAACCAAACCGACTTGGATTGGTTTGGTTTTTGGGTCGGAACCATTTTAAAGAAAAATTGTGAGCCTTTTATACCCCAATTTTTTAATTTCAAGCTAGTTTTTTGATCGGGTCGGTTTTTCCAATCCAAACCAAACTGAAACCAAAAATTTTCAGTTTTAACATAAAAAACTGAATCGAACCGAATACAAATTGAAAACCGATATGTTTCATCCGATCCGGTTCGGTTCAGTTCCGATTTTTCCCCATCCTTGAGTGAAACACAACCTCAAAAGTGTAAATAGGACGGCCATACCACTGGGCCTACCTCATCATGTTCCATTATCCAATTTCAGTCCCATTAGAAAGGATCATTTTGATCACACCGCTTTCAACATCTTCAAGGCTTACCACTGCAAGTGATACTAAATTAGAGGTCTTTCCAGATATGTTCTAGGGCGAGGTAAATTAATTTGTACATAAAACAAAATAGTTAAAAACAACACTAGGTGGAAGAGGGGCTTAGGGGCAATGAAAAAGTGAGCTAAAATATCTGAGAGTAAAGATTAATTCTTTTTGAACCCTTGGAATGCTCAACGACAATATCAAAAGAAAAGAAGAATTTCCAATTGCAAATCGCTAGGGTTGTGGTCAAATTTTAGACTTCAAAGGTTCAACAACCATACTATAATGAAGTAATTATGCTTTAGTTCAAATTGAATGTGCACCATATATTGCAATTTGAATTAATTAGACTGCAAATTAGAGACTGTTGATGCACCTAATATCATCATGTTTTCTTGACCAAGTTTGTAGAAAACCGATGTTCTGCCATGCTAATGAATGCTTAAAAAGATGCATGAGAATTTAAGACCGAATCGTGGGTGTAGAAAGTTGCATGATAATTATTTTTATTTTTATTTTTTTAAAAAAAAATCAATTAGTGGGCTTGAATGACATGGGATGAGGATAGGTTAAACACTTTTGATCCATCCTGTCCTAATTCTGCATATTGTTAGTTTTTGTCATTATTATTATCATAATTGTTAAGATTTTTATACTTTTTTTAATCGAATCTTGGATAGTTATTTTAATTGATTAAAAATATTACATAAATCTTAACAAAGTATGTAGAAATCAATTAGTGGGTTCGAATGGCATCGGATGAAGATAGGTTAAACACTTTTGATCCATCCTGTTCTAATCGGATTCGTTGCTATCCCTAATTACATTCAGGTGTGCGGAGAGCAAATATACCTTTAAAAAAGTTCAAAGATTGGCTGTTGAAAGTGATTTTCTGGGTGGCAGTACACCTAAAGCAATTCACCAAGAAATGGATTGCAAACTTAAAAATCTGAAAACTCCTACACTAAGAATTCCATAGAATTGCTTCAAGGCATTAAGCAAAGACTTGATGAACAAAATTGGGCAAATCTTTCTTCTGTATTTAAGAATGATGAATGCTTGTGTACAAGAAGAATGAGAGCAATACAATTTTTGATCCAAAACGTTTATGAATATGTGCATCACTGTATAAGACTGTAGAATTATTGACAATTTCTGGATCCAAAACCACAATCACAATGAGGGAGAACCTGAATTAGCATAGCTAGCACCTCCTTCATGTTTGGTCTAGCCTGAGGTACCTCCGCGGTGCACCTTACCCCTATCCGAAGTAACTCACACATCTCCTCTGCCCCCTGAACTAGTCCGGACCCCAAAAGCATAACCGGTATGATGCCTCTCCCCATTCCATACCGATCAGTTCCCATAACTCGTCTAGCCCATTCGACCAGACACTCTTCGCCTCCATCCACAGCCTTCCTCCCAGTTGCCAATTCCATCGCCAATATGCCATAACTATACACATCACCTTTCGTGGTGGCCTGCCAAGTTTGGCCATACTCTGGCGCCACATACCCAACTGTCCCAGCCACCATTGTGCTCACATGGCTATCCCCAGCATCAACAAATCTTGCAAGGCCAAAATCTGTCACTCGTGCCTTACCATCTTTATCTAGCAGGACATTGCTAGCCTTGACATCACGATGCACAATAGCACGGTAGCATTCATGGTGAAGGAACACCAATGCTCGTGCCACATCAATCGCTATGTCTAGACGTCGTCGCCACGTTAGTCTTGTTCTGTCTAATATAAGATCCTCCAAGCTGCCTCCTTCCATGTACTCATAAACCAGTATTTTCTCTGATCCATCAAGGCACCACCCATAAAGTGTAACAAGATTTGGGTGTGGCCAACCAAAGCCATTTCCACTCAGAACCTCCATTTCAGCCCGGAATTCCTTTTCACCTTCTATGCCTTCTCTTTGAAGTTTCTTGACTGCCACTTGTCTCCCATCGGGTAAAACTCCCCGATACACTGTACCAAATCCTCCCTTCCCGATTATTCTATCTTCCGAAAATCTGCCTGTAGCCTTCAAAATGTCAGCATATGTGAATGCTGTTTTGTCCAAGCGGATTACCTTAACGGTGTCTGACAACCAGGGTGATGATCCACCAGAACTTGATGCCATATCATGTCGATATTTGATATCCCCCAACAGATATCCAGGTTCCCCTTCTGGACTCTTTACCAATATGCAGATAACAAGTGACATAACACCACAGACCAACAAGGCCACGATCAGAGCTAAAAATGCCAAAATTACGGCTAAGTTAGTCTTCTTCCTTCCATTGGATTTGTTATCTCTTGACGTGTGATCAGTATTGTTATCAATAAAATCTGGAAGCTTCAAGAGTGGATCTCCAAGGTAAGATTCTTTTTCAAATGTTGCCAACTGCCCAGTTGATGGAATTACACCGGAAATAAATGGATTGTATGAGATGTTGAATTTGTTTAGGTCATTCAAGTTGTTCAAGCTGGCAGGGAATGTGCCAGAGAAATTGTTGTAAGACAAATCCAGATTCTGTAAGCATTTAACATTCCCAATTTCCAAGGGAATTTGACCCGAAAACTTGTTCTGAGTGAGGTTGAGAACTACAAGTGGCAACCGATCAATTTGCGAAGGCAACTCTCCATGAAGTTGATTAAATCCAAAATGCAACATACTGAAATTCTGCATCCTACCAATATCGACAGGGATCTCACCCGAAAGCTGATTACCACTAAGTTGAAGATAGCCTGTGATTTGGAATTTACGCAACCATGAATCCGCGGAACAAATTGAGAAAATGCCATTCCCTTTGAGTAATCTGTCCCATAAGCTTCTGCAACTCTTCCTCGTGAGGATTGTATACACGAAACTGAATGGCTGATAGTCTGCAGGAATCCATCTCCTCATCGTCAAGCAGTCACCGGAGCCAGCAATTATACGGTCACTCTCTCGTTGGTTCGATTCAAATGTTGGCGTGACGTTTCTCCCAATATACATCAATTCAGTTGGGATACTCCCGGACAACTTGTTGTTGGCGAGGTTCAACCACAACAAACTCGAGCAGTTCCCAATCTCACGTGGAATTTCTCCGCTAAATGAATTGTTTGCAAGCATTAACCACAAGAGGGATCTCAGCTTGCCAATAGATGGAGGTATTGATCCAGTTAGTTTATTGAAGGAGAGATCAAGACCTTGTAGGTTATTCAAGTTGCCATATTCTGGTGGTATAGTACCAATGAACTGATTATAGGCTAGGACCAAAAACTTCAAGCTTAGCATTTGAGAGATTTCGACAGGTAATGGACCAGTGAAATTGTTGTAGCTCAGGTCTAATCTAGAAATGTTAGGTAACTTGAGAATACCTGAAGAATATATCCCATCTGTGTACAAGTTTGTGTGCAAGACAAGAAACTTCACCTGAGTGAATCTCCCGAAAATCTCTTGTATCTCCCCACCAAACTTGTTCTTGCTCAAGTCCAAAAAGGCCAACTTACTCAGGTTCAATAGAGATTCCGGAATCACCCTATTAAAACTATTGTTCCCCAAAACCAAGCCTTCGAGACTCGAAATTGAGCCTATCTCCATTGGAATATGACCTGTAAAATAGTTTCCCCACAAATTGATGATAGCCAAATTCTTGCACTTGGATATCTCTCCAGGAACTTTACCAGTGAAACCATTCCCTGACAAGTCCAAGACTACAAGACTGCAATTCTCCGTGAAACTTGAAGGCGAAACAGGCCCGCTAAGGTCATTCGCAGAAACTGAAAACTCCACCAGCCTTGCAAATCCAGGCCATATGTTTCCAGTAAAGTTGTTTGAGCCCAAGTCCAGGTACTGCAAACTCCAACATTCATCGAAGCAGTTATCTAACGTTCCCGTGAAGTTATTATCAGAAAGATTAGCAACCACCAAGTTCCGACAAATTGAGGGGAAACTAGACTGAATTTCCCCAGCAAGCCTGTTTTGAGATAAATCAAGAACCTGTAAACTAGTCAACCCAGTTAAGTCGAGCTGTCCATCAAGAAGGTTATGTGAGAGATTGAGGTGGACAAGGTTGTGGCAGTGGCGCAAATCAGCAGGAATGGATCTCTGAAGAGTGTTTTTGGAGAGATCAATAAAAGCAAGCTCTGTCAAGGCGGAGAATCTGTTGAAAATGGGGCCAGAGATGTTATTTTCAGAAAGGTTGAGGCCAGTGACTCTAGCCTTGTCAGGAGAGCATATGACTCCAGACCAATCACAGGCGTTTGAGCTTTGCTGATTCCATCTCGAGTAATCTCCTTTGTTTACATGATTGTTGTTCTCCAGGAATGATTTCAGGTTCAACAGCACTTCTTTGTCTGTTTCCAGAGAGTCCCCAGAAACAAGTTTACCTGCAATAATCACATCATAAACTTGTAAACATATGATAACAAAAACAGAAACTTGATTCTTGAAGCCATACATACATAGAAGCACAACATGTCTCATGCAAGTGAAAAAACAGAATCAAAACCAGCAAAAGATAAGAAAAAAAGGGCACCTGTAATCAGTACGAAGAAGAAGAAAAGGAGGCGGCATGAATCAGTTTCATCGTCTGACATGTTCATCTCCCCTGTTTTTGCTCTGTTTTTTTGGTCAGCTGATTAAAATCCCATCTACAAAAACCATGGTTGAAGATGATTGAAAGCCGTCGAATGTCGTTAAACAACAGCGGCAGCGCAAGCAGAACAAACCAAACGTTGAACGAGTGCTCTCACCAGCCAGCAGTTTCTTCATTAAATTGTAGTTTTAAATATTAGTTTTCTTAATAAAGAATGATTAGTGAACAGTATGTGGTAAATTGTTAAATAAATAAGTATGGTGTTGAATTGAAGGTGAAGCCAAATTGGGTCACACGTGTTAAAAAAGGGGGAGTTGTCTGCAGCATATATATAGCATGGCCTCTTCATTTTTGTTGATCGTAGATGGTAAGAGTTTGAGGGTGGCTGGTGAGCCGCCCATATTGACCACCTATCACCCATCACTTCACTTTGACTCACGACTCATTCTCCCACCTTACCTTTAAGATCTTTAACCTCATCAATCCCACTTCTATTAGTCCTCACGGTATATGTCACACCATTATCCTTTATTAGCATGATATATTTAGTTTTCAAAGTGTATGATATATAATTCCAGTTAACTTTAATAGATTATTCACACCATTATTATTCATTATCGTGACATATTTAGTTTTCAAGTATATAATATATAATTCTATTTTTTTAGATTATTCACTTATCTATTTTATTTTCCTCTTTGATATATAAATAGGTAATTTCTATATACTAATTTATTTTGTTTTCTGCTTTGACCTATAAATAGGTAATTTCCAAGTATATAATATATGATTCCAATGACATATTTAGTTTCCAATTACATAATTATATGATTCTAGTTGACATTTCTTATTTCATTCTCTTCGTATGATTCCAATTGATTTGTATAGATTATTCGCTTACCTATTTTGTTTTTCTCTACGGTTTGTCTTAAGGTTTGAGTCCAAAACCTTAAATATCTTTTTAATGCAGGTCTCCTACTACCAAGGCAACTAACATTTTGTGCTTTTGTCTTTCCTTTGCTAATAAATTACTAACTACCAATTTCTGCATGAAATTTTCCCTTTATAATAATTTTTTTTTTTTTTTTTTTGATGATTCTACAACATTACAAAGTCAATTTATGTAATCTTAAAATTTTGTAGATCTCATTTTATAGTATAAGGGAGTTGAATTGTATCCAAACGAATGTGCCGAATCTTGCACTTGAGAAGCACTCTCTCTTCTACATTTTGTATTGTTTTCTCTTGGAATTTCAACATTGATTATAGACATATTACAATGCCCTTTCATTGCTTTTAAAGAAATAATTTATACCTATTTCAATTATCAGTTTGTATGTCCTCTTAGGGCATGTTTATTAATAGAGAATGAAAATAAAAGAGAATCAAGTTTCCATGAATAGGAAACTAAGAAAGAAAGAAAGAATTCGATTCCTTAGATGAAAAGAGATAATTAAATCTCATTTCCAACAATTTCAATCTTGACTTTGGTGTGAGATCTATACAATTTGTTTTAAACCGTTTTATTAAATTTTCTAATCATAAATTTAGAATTAAATTCATTTCCCTAGTTAACGATAATTAACAATAGTGTCCTTAGTATTCATAGTTGAAAAATAAGTTTTGTTAGGAGATTTTGTATACAGATTCACTTATCTCGCCTGTAAAAGTGCGCATTAAAATCTGCATTAAAATGTTTAAATACTATTATTTAGAAGTTCAAAGTTGATCTCATTATCACCAAATAGTCAATTCCTAATATCGTTGATTGGAATTAATTTAATCTAAATTGGAGGTTTATGATTTCGTTTTTAATATCTAATCAATGAGTTGTCTATAACTTCTACCTAAATGGGAATCTGCCGCCGACCGAGGATCGGTATAGAATTAATGGGTTTTGTAATTTGGATAACTTGTCGTCTTGTCTTGAATAATAAGGTTAGTCAAAAAATGGTTAGTCAAAAATACCCAAAACACACGCACACACACGCACACATATATATATATTTGGGTCTTTTTTATAAATAACATTTTTTTTTTTTATCTAAGTTGAACAATAATTATTTTTTCAAAATCATGCAAGAAAAACTATTTTTGGATAAAAATACACTTGATAAAAATAGAGAATCTAAGCAAAATGTTACATTTCAATTTCAACCTTAAAAAAAGTTATTTCCATAATTTTCTAAAAATTAATTAACCAATTCTACACTTATTTAAAATGGAGTTTTTTTTTTTTTTTTTCATAAATAACCATTTTCTTAGGTTTAAGTTAAAGACTTGTTTTTTGCACTTAACCATTAATGGTGCTGAATTTGGCTAATTAAGATATTTTTGTTTGTTTTTTTAAGTGGTCAAACCACTTAAAACCACCCAAAAACCACTTAAAAAAAAAGTAACATTTTTTGACTTTTCATTTAATACAAAATCACTTAATGATTTAAAAATATATTATTCCAAATTTATCCTTCCTAAAATAAGATGTTTCCAAGTTTGTTTTAATTTTATATTATAAAAATTTCTTTTAATACTTTAATAAACAACATTGAAAAATAAAAATCTTAAATATCTCAACATCAAATTCTTTTTTATAGTTGGATTACTATATTTCTCTAATTAAATTCTGATAAGAATCTTTATTGATAAAATATTTATGCAACAACTCAGAGACCAAATTGTAAATCAATTTATTTAAGTATTTGATTATTCTTGTTTAATTATATCAAAAAATATATATTACTTTGCAATTTCAATTTTTGTTGTAATAGTAATTTTATTTAAAACCATTTTATTTATTTTTATTTGAATATATAAATTTAATTGACTCTACTATTTTAATTAATCTTATTTTAATTATGAATAAAAATACTATATATATATAAGTTACAATTTCAACTTTTGTTATAATAGTAATTCAATTTAAGATTATTTTGTTTATTTTTATTTGAACATATAAACTTAATTGATTATACTATAATAATTAATCTTATTTTAATTATGAATAAAAATATTATATATATAAGTGTTTTAATATTTATTAAATAATTTATTATAATTGTTTGTATCATATTAAATAAAATTACACAACAACTAATAGAAAAAGGATATAAATGTCAAATTACTAGTAATCAGATAATTTTAACTTTAAAAAACAAATAAGATTATGATACATTCAGATGTAAGAAAAGAAAAAACAAACATGTCAATCAGATTTCAGATTTCAGATTTCAGTCACTATTCAAATTTCAGTCTTCAGCAGCACTGTTCAGTCTTTAGATAAAAAAACAAACGATCTCTAACATTTTTTTCAAAATCTTGAAAGAACAATTGTTTTAGGACAAAAATATACTTGGTAAAAATATGGAATCTCAATAAAGAATAACTTTCTAACTTCAACCTAGAAAGAAGAGTTATTTCCGTAATTTTCTCTAAATTGAAGTATTGTTAGAACTTCCTTGAAAACAATTTCCTGGAATTGTTTTGTTTGATCTTATTGTCTATAACAAGATTTAGGGACTTTTTTTTAACTAAACATTTAATAGTGCTGAATTGCATCTATTAAGATGTTTTCATTTTTTTTTTAAGTAGTCAAATCACTTAAAACTATAAAAAAAAAATTAAAAAAAAAAACTGAAAAAATTAAGTAAAAATTTTTAACTTTTCACTTAATTACAAATCACTTAATGACATTTAAAATTTTTATTTCAAATCTATCCTCCCCAAAATAACATAATTTCAAATTTATCCTAATTTTATATTACTCAAAATTTCATTTATTTTTTATCCTTGATACTTATAAAAAATATATTTGACAAGTAAAACTTTAATACATATCATCCCAAATTATTTTAGAATTGAACTAATATATTTTAATTTATAATTTAAATATTTATTTTTTTAGTTGTTTTCTTATTTTTATTAATATATTTAGATATAAATATGGCTAATAGTACAATTTTTTTAATCATATTTTAATTATTAATAAAAAATTATTATAATGTACATAAAAAATGTTTTAAAATTTATTAAATTATTTATTTTTAAACGTTTGTATTAAATTAATTAAAATTACATAACAACAAATAATTGAAAGGGTATAAATATCAATTTACTAATTTTCAGATAATTTTAAATTTAGAAAACAAACAAGTTTATAATATATTGAGAGATAAAGAAAAAAAAAAAAAAAACAAACATGTTATTCATATTTCATATTTCAGTCACTATTCAGTCTTTAATCTTTAACAACACTGTTCAGTCTTCAGACAAAAAAATAAACGACCTCTTAGAGTACAAACACTATATTTTATTTTAATTTTATCATTTTATATTTCTATAATGATATAAAATTTCTCCATTAAGTTACATTCTCATCAATAATATTTATTTTAAATATTACACTATTATGTAATATGCAATGACTTAAATATAAGACAACTTATCAATACTAGAAGTTTTGGATTTTGGCTACCTAACGGTGTATATATACAATAAATGTTTTGGATTTGATTGAACTAATTATATTCGAAAATTACTAATTGTATTTTATTATTCTAATTATAATTAAACATGATCGATTATTATGAATGTGATCAGACTAATTTTGTTATAATTAGATATAATAAATACATAATCAGAAATAATAAAATATAATCATTAATTTTAGAATACAATTATATATTTATATATGTATCTATGTGTCTGGGTTTTAAAATATTGTTTAAGGTGTAACGAGTCAACTTAAAATATTATCAGATGTATTAAACGCTTTTTATTATCAGGTCACATTAGATCTGGTTAAAATGTTAGTGTAATTACAAGATAATTTAAGAGTGGTATAATTTTTTTCAATTTTTTATTTTAAATTCTAAAATTTTTTATTTGTATGGGGTTTTGGATTATAAAAATTTGATATGACATACTAGTATTAATAACAAAACAGACAATTCAATATCTCTCGGAAAATTCGATCAGAACAATTTGATTCTTGAAGCCATACAAGCACAACATCTCTCATACAGAATCAAAACCAGCAAAAGAGAAGAAAATAATGGTACCTGTAATCAGTATGAAGAAGAAGAAGAAAACGAAGAGACTAAATCAGTTTCATCATCTGACATGATCGTCCGTACAGTGATCTCCTCTTTTTTCGCTCTGTTTTTATGGGCAGCTGATTAAAATGCCATCAACAAAAACCATGGTTAAAGATGATTGAAAGCAGTCGAATGTCGTTAAAGAACAGCGGCAGTGCAAGGACCAAACCAAACTTCGAACAAGTGCTCTCCACAGACAGCAGTTTCTTCATTAGATTGTATTTTTAAAGAGAGCAACTTGCACACTCCCCTGAGGAGTACGTAAAATCAAGGAGCTATAAAGTTACCAGTTTATTACAAAATATCCCCACTCCATTAGTCAATTTTTGTTAGTTTTGACAGTTGATCAAGATTTTTGATTAAATGATCATTTGCCAATGACATTTACCATTGGATGGGATCCATCCAACAGCAGAGATCCAATCGGATCTCACCAATAGTATTTTTACAAACAAATAAAAGAAAGAAAAATGTGGTAGATATCCGTATTGGATCTACGACATCACATGGAATTCATACAATGGTGGAGATCCCATCAACACCATTTAAAAAATATATATATATCTTTAAAAAAATGAAAAAAAAAAAAATTCATCTAGTTGAAGATCTATTATATATATAAATCAAAGATCATGAGAATGTATTCAATCTAGAATTTATTGAAGTTTAATGGAATTTTTTTTTAAGGATAGTTTTGGTAGAATTTATAGATTTTATAGACTTTGTTGACGTAGTAAACCAGCCAACCAGATTCTTGAGCCCAATACCGCACAGATGAGGAGACCTGCAACAAACAGACCAGATAATGGCAAAGGAAAGAAGAAAGAAAGAAGAAGAAACACACAACGTTTGAAGTGGTTCAGCCCTTTTTGAGAATGGCCTACGTCCACTTTATCTGGTATTAATGGCAGTATCTCTCTTTAGTGTTTGCTCTCTCTATGTTTCGACAGAGTAACAGCCCTCTCAATCTCTCAGTTTCTGGATCCGGATACAATAAATGCCTCTTTCTATTTATAGAGAAGATGAGGCTACAGATGGAACTAACAAACAAAAAGGATTGATCTTGTCGTAATTAATGCTGCTGAAATGCATTTAATGCTTCTGACTTGTGCCAGGTTAACTCTGACTTTACGTGGGCCGATTGCTAACCCATGCTGGTTTGGTGAGATTTCCCGAAATTAAGCTGTCATTAGGTGAGAAACCCTTACTTATCGTGCAAGACACGCCATTTTACTGTCTTGCACTGAGACTGGGCGAACTGGGTAGAAAACGAACTGAATCTTCGTTGTGACGATCTTGACTTCGAGCCGGCCTGGCGATCTCGACGTCGCAATGACCGATATGCGACCTCAACGTCGCTCCGAAGTCATTCTAACTGTCTTCGCTAGTCTCCTGACGGGCTCGATCTTGGTCGACCTAATGGAGCGATCTAGCGAGCTGAGGAATAGTGTCTTACGTTTGTTCTTGGTAACTTGGGCCACTATTTTGATGGGCCCTCGCCGGCCCATTTGGGGAATCCAAAAATACCCATAACATCAACCCCCCAGTTCTTAGGTCGTTTCCTGCGGCCTGAGAACTCAATAGTCAACAATGATCTGTATAACGAACTGAAACTTTATATGGCGGCCTGACTTCTAGAGCGAACTAAAATCTTTATACTGCTCTGAGAAGCTTTCCAACGGTCTGAATGTTCAAACTGAAGACTTATTTGAACTGAAGAATTGCCCAGCGAATTGAGAATTTGATCAGCGGATTGAGATTTGAAGCGGACTGAAAACCTTTCACCGATCTGAGAACTTCAAAACTTTAATAAATAAATTTTTCCCTCCTTTTTCTTGGACACGTGGCAACACCCCATGAGGCGGTTCGGTTTCTGCAACGAGCATTAAATGCACGTCTCTTCGTCTGATGGCGTCTCTTCGGGTCACGCACCTTAGATTGCGTTGCACCGTTGGATTTGAGGCGGTTGGTAAGCCACCTAATCCAACGGTGGGGGTGCGACCTCGGGACCGGCTATATAAGGGGGGGCAGTCTGTTCTTTTTGCTTTTTGCTTGTCATTTTCATGCTTCAGGCTTCATCTTCGTCTTCTCCGCTTCCGTCTGCCATCAGTCTTTAGTCTTTGATTCTCCGGCTTTCATCACTCAGGCGACGTTTCCGCTCTCCGGTCACCGGTGAGTTCATTATTTTCGTCGTTTCTTCGTTTTTTCAGCATTTTACTGCTTTTTACTTCTGGTGATGATTTGTTAGTGTACTGTTTGATTTTCTGGTTTTTTGTTCTTCTGCTTGTGTTTGAATGTCTGCGTCTTTTCGTATTTCCCTAGTTTGATCCGTTAGGTTGCTGTAGTCTGTAGGATTTGTTGTTTGTAAGAGTTCAAGCGATCTTGAGGTCGCGCATAGGAAGTAGAACACGATCTTGAGGTCGCTAATAACCTTGTGTGGCGTCTGCGACCTGTTAGGAAATAGCTAGATAGCAAACTTGGAGCTTTAGCTCGATAGGAACGGTCCGCATTCAGGTCGCAAACGCCATTTTTGTTTGTAGATGTCTTCAGGTCGCAAACGCCCACTGCACATCGTAGGAGAGGACGATTCCTCCAGCTCGGAGGATCAAGTGAGGGAAGTCCCTCAAGCGTCCTTACACAGCGAGGAGATTGCTGAGGAATTTTCAGCTCGGGAGAGCTCCGGAGGGGACCAGCCTTCAGAGGCCGGGGACGTTGCCCCCGCAGAGGCTAGGCGTGGTCGCCAGATGTTCAAGTTCTACCCCTCTTGGCTAGCACGCGAGGACCTCGTCGGGCTAGGGTTGCAGTACCACTTTCCCCGGGGTTGTCGTTTGATGGAGCCCGCTCCCATGGATCATGCGGCCACACCCCCCAAGGGTTTTGTGGCCATCAGCATCCAGCACTTGGAGGCCGGACTGCGATTTCAGGTTTCGTCATACCTTATCGAGCTTCTGAACGATCTGAGGCTCGCTCCAGGTCAATTGACCCCGAACTCGTACTCCCAGCTGTCTTCCTTGGCGATCTTCTTTAGGAAGTACGATCTCCTTCTTCCAACTTCTGGAATTATAAGGTATTTATATACCTTCAAATCTACCAGCAAGGGACAACCTCGGGATGGTTTTTACTATACCTCTCCTCGTCCGTCCTCCATTTATAGGGAAGTCTTGCCGAAGGGCGAGGCCAAGGGCAAATCCAACGTAGGTCGCTATAAAACGAACTGGTTTTACGTATCCTGCCCTTCATTATTAAATCTTGCAAACTTCAGCTTTCGAGCTGAACCAGGTAGGGCGTTCTTCAAGCTGCCTTCTTGCTTTTGTATGGCGATCTTGGATGAACTAACCATCTTCTTTCTTTTGCAGATCTCACCGCACCGTTCCTTGGTTTGACTCAGGGCGAAACAGCTGACCTCGAGATCCTTGGAGCTCACAGGTCCGACGAGGACGACGTCAAACTAACGAACGAGCTTCTTCGGTAGTACCTATTTACCCCCGAGCCTACGGAGAGACTGATCCGTTCTAAGCACATAGGGTCTCGGCAAACTCGACCCGTATGCTCTGTTTTTGACGAGGTCGTCGGAACAAGCTCAAGCTCGGAAAGCGTTGAAGAGGTGATGACACCCTTGAAGATAATTCCCCCCCAGGACGAGAGTTCGCTAGACCGGGGGTCAGGCCGTGACGCCGTCATCTACTCCGGACTCATCGGCTTCAAAAGGGCACCGGGCTGCAAGTACGGCTGAATCTCCAGCCCCCCAGGTCGTACGGCCTGTTTCGCAGAGGGCTCCTCCGATCAAAGATACTGTTGCCGTGGACAAGGGCAAGCAGGTCGCAATTGAATAGAGGACGAAGAGGAAGGATCACGACGTTCCCGCCGAGCTTCCTCTCTCAAAGAAGACCGCGCTGGAGAAAGGGAAACAGGTCGTTTCCTCACCACAGGAGCCTCCTCCCCAGGACACCTCGGAAGAACCTGCCCAAGTCATTCCCGGGCTTTCCTACCTTCACCTTATGGTCGAGCAGGTTCCCAGTCTTTTGGGAAATACGGCCAAGTTTTTGGACGGCCCGAACAGTCACGGGGTGAATCTGATCTCCTGGGCAGTTCGTGAAGCTGCTAAGGTAGAATTTCTTTTCCATTTCTTTTTATTTCTTTTCGATCTCCTTTTCCTCATTGTTTTTTTGCTGTCGCAGGGCGCGATGGCGATGGCAAAGGTGCTGGACAGAGAAACGAAGAGAGAGGAGGAGGAGAAGGAACTTAAGGCATCAAAGAATGAGCTCGAGGCGGCCTTGTCAGAGCGCGACATCGATCTCGCAGTTGCGAAAAGCGAACGCGAGATCTTTCAAGGGAAATTGGCCGAGGCTGAGGCCGTTCGTCTCCAATCCGATACCCTACGGGCTGAGGAAAAAAACAGGATGGAAATGATCAATAACAGCCTCAATTCTCAGCTGGAGACGGCCAAGACTCTGGTGGTTAACCGTGAGATCGAGCTAAAGGCCGCAGAGGAAAAGTATGCCGAGGTGGCCGTTAAACTCGAAGAAGCGCAGTCCGCGGCTGCAGTTCATGCTGAGGAGATGACCAAGCTCAAGGAGGCACTGGCTGCTGCGGAAGCTCGGGCCGAAGAGGTCAGGGTGGAGACGGAGCAAGGCATCATGTACACCCTGTGGACGCATGACCCCAAGATGGATTTTTCTATCTTTTGGGATGAGGCCGTGAAGGATGTCGAGTTCTATGCTGAGGAAGCTCGCGCGACAGCTGAAGCAGAGCAGGGCCAACCTCAGGAAACTTCCCCGGTGCCTGCTGAGATCGTCCCTTCGGAGGCCGCAAATGACCAAGTGGCCACCAGCTCGACCCCCCAGGACCCTCAAGACCCCTCCAGCTCGCAACTTTAGTCCTTTTTTGTAATAGTTTATTTTTGTCTTTTGAACTCACCTCTTCTGAGGTCTTCGTTTGTAATAATAACTTTTTAACTCAATATATGCTTTATTTCATTTCGCTCTAATCTGTGTGGTGCTTTTATTAGACTACGTAAGTAATAATTGGACGTAAATAATAATTGCGAATGTAAGTTGTGATTACGAATGTACTGGTGAGGTTGTCATGACGTGCCTTTTTAGTCCACAGGAGTACGTCGGCCCGTCCAGAGCGTTGCGAGCTCACAGGGCGCGGCGTCTACGTCCAAGACTTTGTTGAATAATAATTCCACAGGAGTACGTCGGCCCGTCCAGAGCGTTGCGAGCTCACAGGGCACGGCATCTCCGTCCAAGACTGTTGAATAATAATAAGTCCACAGGAGTATGTTGGCCCGTCCAGAGCGTTGTGAGCTCACAGGGCGCGGCATCTCCGTTCAAGACTGTTGAATAATAATAAGTCCACAGGAGTACGTCGGCCCGTCCAGAGCGTTGCGAGCTCACAGGGCGCGGCGTCTCCGTCCAAGACTGTTGAATAATAATAAGTCCACAGGAGTACGTCGGCCCGTCCAGAGCGTTACGAGCTCACAGGGCTCGGCGTCTCCGTCCAAGACTTTGTTGAATAATAATAAGTCCACAGGAGTACGTCGGCCCGTCCAGAGCGTTGCGAGCTCACAGGGCGCGGCGTCTTCGTCCAAGACTTTGTTGAATAATAATTCCACAGGAGTACGTCGGCCAGTCCAGAGCGTTGCGAGCTCACAGGGCGTGGCGTCTCCGTCCAAGACTGTTGAATAATAATAAGTCCACAGGAGTATGTCGACCGGTCTAGAGCGTTGCGAGCTCACAGGGCGCGGCGTCTCCGTTCAAGACTGTTGAATAATAATAAGTCCACAGGAGTACGTCGGCCCGTCCAGAGCGTTGCGAGCTCACAAGGCGCGGCGTCTCCGTCCAAGACTGTTGAATAATAATAAGTCCACAGGAGTACGTCGGCCCGTCCAGAGCGTTGCGAGCTCACAGGGCGCGGCGTCTCCGTCCAAGACTGTTGAATAATAATAAGTCCACAGGAGTACGTCGGCCCGTTCAGAGCGTTGCGAGCTCACAGGGCGCGACATCTCCGTCCAAGACTTTGTTGAATAATAATAAGTCCAGAGGAGTACGTCGGCCCGTCCAGAGCGTTGCGAGCTTACAGGGCGCGGCGTCTCCGTCCAAGACTTTGTTGAATAATAATTCCACAGGAGTACGTCGGCCCGTCCAAAGCATTGCGAGCTCACAGGGCGCGGCGTCTCCGTCCAAGACTTTGTTGATGCAGTGCAAGTGAGAGCGAAGACAGAATATTCTTGAGAAGCGATGCAAATCTGCTTGAATATATTCATATATATAGACAAAATATCAAAAGATTACATTTAAGACAGATAATTTCGACCTGAATAAATTACACAAAATACGGTCGAAGCTTCTCGACGTTCCATGCTCTTGGGACTTCCGTTCCATCCATGTTGCTTAAGTGATAGGCCCCGTTTCCCAGATCCTTTTGAACGACGTAGGGACCTTCCCAGCTTGGTCCTAAGGTGCCTTCGCTTGAATTTCGTGCTGTGGGCAGAATGAGTCTTAGCACGAGCTCCCCGACGTTGTAGTGGCGAGCTCAGACCTTCTTGTTGTAGTATCTGGCGACCCGCTGCTGGTAAACTGCCAACCTCAACTGAGCTTCATCTCGCAATTCATCCACAAGATCAAGGCTGCAGGTAAGCAATTGCTGATTGTCTTCGTCATTAAAGGTCGCTCTCCGATGTGTCATTACCTCGAACTCAGCTGGAATCATAGCCTCGCACCCATAAACCATTGAGAAAGGCGTCTCCTGAGTCGTACTGCGAGCTGTAGTCCGGTAGGCCCACAATACCTTCGGCAGCTCGTCCATCCAAGCCCCTTTCCTTGCTTCTAACTTCGTCTTCAGGGTCTGTTTTATGATCTTGTTCACGGCTTCGACCTGTCCGTTGGCCTGAGAATGATCTACTGCTGAGAAGCTTTTAGTTATCCCGAGCTCGTCACAGAAATCGATGAACTGCTCGCTGCTGAACTGAGTCCCGTTATCCGTTATAACCTGCTGTGGAACTCTGAACCTGCTGATGATGTTACTCCACATAAACTTGATGATCTTTGTCGTCGAGATGTCAGCTAACTCTTTTGCTTCCGCCCACTTCGTGAAATAATCAACCGCAACCACGACGTGCTTGCAATTTTCACGGGCTGTTGGTAGGGGCCCGATCAAATCCATTCCCCAGATCGCGAACGGCCATGGACTTACCATCTGCTGCAGGAGTGCCGGAGGAGCTCGGGGCACTTTTACGAACCTCTGACACTTGTTACACTTCCTCACCAAGGTGATAGCGTCCTTCTTCATTGTAGGCCAGTAGAAACCCTGCCTTAATGCTCTCTGGGCTAGAGCGAGTCCCCCGGAGTGATTTTCGTAATGGCCTGAATGCATGTCGTTTAATACCTTCTCGCAATCTGCCCCATCTATACACTGCAAAAGGGGAGCTGAGAAACCCCTTTTATACAATAGATCGTCATAAATGCAATAGCGCGCAGATCGCGCCTTCAACTGACGAGCTTCATTCTTGTCCTCGGGAAGGATCCCATTTTACAGATAATCAACCAACAACCTCATCTACGAGTCTTCGGCCACCACCAGGACCATCATCGCTTCTCCTCTCCGGATGCTTGGTACTGGCAAGAGCTCGACCGGCACAGGTTTCAGGTCTTCCGCCGCTTGGGTAGTAGCTAAGCGAGCTAGAGCATCAGCATGTGCATTTTGAGCTCGCGGGATCTGGTTCACTTCGTACCTCTTAAACGCCCTGAGCAACTCTTACACCTTCTCAAGATATGCAGCTGTATTCGATGTCCGAGTCTGGTATTCCCCTTTTACCTGGAATACAACGAGCTGTGAGTCACTAAATATTCTCACCTGATCAGCTCGCATCTCCCTAGCGAGCTTTAACCCCGCTATGAGTGCTTTGTACTCAGCCTCGTTGTTGGTTGCCTTGAATCCGAACTTCAGAGAATAGAAGATCTTGTCTCCTTCCAGACTGATGAGTAGTATACCTGCCCTTGCTTTCGTCTCGCACGATGAACCATCAACATACAACTCTCACATCGGCTTCTCCGACGATCCAGCTTCTTCCTTAGGGGCTCCCGTAAATTCTGCAATGAAGTCTGCGAGGGCTTGAGCTTTGATGGACGGTCTGGGGACATACTCGACGTTAAACTGGGCCAGTTCGACTGCCCACTTCAATAGGCGACCTGAGGTATCCGAAGTCTGAAAAATCTGCTTGAGGGGATACCGAGTCGGGACCTCGATCTTATGAGCCTGGAAATAAGGTCGGAACTTTCTGGATGCGGTCACCAAACAATCAGCGAGCTTCTCTATCTGGGAATACCTCGTCTCCGCATTCGACAGCCTCTTGCTGACATAATACACGGAGAGCTGCGTCCTGTCTTCTTCGCGCACCAAGGCCGCACTGAGGGCGCTATCTGATACCCCCAAATAAAGGATGAGCTTCTCCCCTTCTACCGGCTTGGACAAAAGTGGAGCTCGGCCCATATACTCTTTCAGCTGCTCGCACTGCTCCGTCCATTCGAAGTCTTTCACCCTTTTCAGCACGTCAAAGAATGGGATGCACTTGTCAGTCGCTTTAAAGATGAATCTGCTTAGCGCCGCGACCTGACCTGTGAGACTTTGGACTTCCCTGACCTTTCTTGGCGATCTCATACTGATCAAGGCCTGGATCTTCTATGGATTGGCCTCGATCCCCCTTTCATTCACCATAAAACCCAGAAACTTCCCAGACGCTACTCCGAACGCGCACTTCAGCGGATTGAGCTTCATCCGATAATTCCACAGGATTTGGAACGTTTCTGCTAGATCGTTAACATGGGACTCGGCCTGCTTCGATTTGACCAACATGTCATCTACGTATACCTCCATTGTCCCGCCGATCTGCTTCTCAAACATTTTGTTGACGAGCCTCTGATAGGTCGCTCCCGCGTTCTTGAGACCGAAAGGCATTACCTTGTAACAATAAAGGCCTCTATCTGTAATGAACGAGGTGTGCTCTTCATCCCGCGGGCTCATGGGGATTTGGTTGTATCCTGAGTAAGCGTCCATGAAACTCAGCAACTGGTGACCAGCAGTCGCATCCACCAGTTGATCAATTCTAGGAAGAGAAAAACTGTCCTTTTGGCACGCCTTATTGAGATCGGTAAAGTCAATGCACGTCCTCTATTTCCCGTTCTTCTTCTTGACGAGCACAGGATTGGCGAGCCAAAGCGGGTATTGGACCGGTCTGATGAAATTGTTAACGAGCAACTTGTCAACTTCTTCTTTGATGGCATCAGATCGTTCTTTGTTCAACGGCCTCCGCTTCTGGCGAATTAGTCTGCAACGAGGATCAATATTTAACCTGTGCGACATGACCTCTGGATCAATCCCAACCATGTCCTCATGATTCCACGCGAAGACATCCACATTCTCCTTGAGGAATTCCACGAGCTTACTTTTCACATCTGGAGTCAGACTCCGCCCTACACTCAAACATCTTTGTGGATCTTCCCCACTGACCTGGATAGATTCAAGCTCGTCAACCGGACCCGATGTCAAATACTCATCCACCTCGCGAGGATCAAGATCGCGATCAAAGCCTTCTTTGCTGACTTCACTTGGCTTTCCTCCAGCCACCATCCACTCGCTTATACGTCACCCCGATCTTCATAGCCTTCACATAACAACGCCTTGCTGCATATTGCTCACCTCGCATTACCCCCACTCCGCTAGCCGTTGGGAACTTGATTGTGAGAGCTTTGGTTGACACGACCATATCCAGATCGTTCATCGCGGGCCTCCCCAAAACCACATTATAAGTAGATGCCCCATTAACGACGAGGAAGTCCGCTAGGGTAGTTGCTTGGCGAGCTGGATCACCTACGGACAGCGGGAGTCTTACTTGACCCATCGGGATGACGGCATCCCCAGTGAAACCGTAGAGAGGCTCTGGAGACGGTTTCAACTGATTAGCTCCTAACCCGAGCTGATCATAACAATCTTTATACATAACATTTACCGAGCTGCATGTGTCAACCATGATTCTTAGAACCTTGGCATTGCTGATCTTTGCCCTGATAACAAGGGCGTCATTATGGGGTATTTCACCTCGCTTTCGTCCTCCTTTGTAAAAACGATGTCCTCCGAAGTCATTCTGGCCTTCTTCGCTGGCCCTTCCTGATCACCTCGCCCTGTAAGATGGACGTGATTTGCCTCTCGCACATATCTTTCATGAGACTTACTAGAGGATCCGGCGATGTGGGGACCGCCATGGATGGTATAGATAGTCTTCACCGTCAAATCAACCCCCTGCTCCTGGCCCTGCTGACTCGTCTGCGCGGGCTGGTGATCTCGACGAGGACGCTGGTTCTGGGGCTTCTCGTGGGCGGGCTGCACCACGTACTCCTTCAGGCGGCCATTTCTTATCAACTCTTATATGGCGTCCTTAAGGTCCCAGCAGTCAGATGTATTGTGCCCGTTCTCCTGATGATAGGCACAGTACTTACGAGGATTTTTGAACTTACCCGGGAAACCAGTAGGGCTCGGCCTCCCGAAGTTGACTCTATGCTTCTCCGTCTGAAAAATCCTGTCTTGCCTGTCTGATAAGGTGCTATAACGATGGAAGCGGCTTCGAGGTGGGGAGCGATCTCTTCTGAACTCTTTTTTAGCCCGCTTCGCCACTTGATTGCTAGATCGGTTCTTTCTATCTTCGCCACCAACCTGATCCCTCTTCTTGCCCTGATGGGATCCACTTGCTTCATTCTTCTGGTGATTGGCTTTTCTCGAGCTGAATGATTCTTCCCACCGGATCTCCCTATTAGCTCGTTCATAGAATTCTCCCAGATTTTTCACCGGCATCTTGTAGATACTCTCGTACAGCTTGCCATCCTTATGAAGTCCCGACGAGATCGCATTTAAGATTCCTTCATCAGACGGGCTCTCTATATTGTTTATCTCGCTTCTGAATCGGTCGATATACTCCTTCAGCGATTCCCCTGATAGCTGGAAAATTGTCGCGAGGTGACAGGCCGAAGCAAGCGTTCTCTTCAAGGCCTTATATTGATCGAGGAACTTCTGCTGGCACTCCTCCCAGCTGCTGATGCTACGAGGAAGAAGGTTTCTGAGCCAAGTTCGCGGTATTTCTCCGAACGTCGCTGGGAAAACACGACACTTCACCAGCGAACTAGAAGTCTGCAGGTTCATCTGAACGTCGAAGGCGTCCAGGTGATCATATGGGTCCGAATCCCCATTATACTTTGGGATGTCAGGGAGCGGTTCCCGATCTATCTCCGCTGCGAAAGGACTTCTGTCTTCACATCGCTCCCCTGCTGTCTGAGCTCCAGGTCGCTCTTCGAGCTGCTGCATTCTCTCCAGTAACTACTCAATGATTGGGTCTCGAGCTCCAAGCGGCCTCACAGGGGATCTCCCACTCCTTTGGCTCCCCCCGGCGACAGACCGCTGATTTTGCCTCCTGTGTCCTTGGCCTACCTCGTAGTTTTCATTTCCCCTACGCAGGTCCTCTCGGCCTCGACGCAGCTCACCTTCATCCCTGCGAACTGAAACTCGGGGACGCCCATCACTCACCTCGACCCGCCTATTACCGTCCTGGCTGATCCTTACCCTCAAGTCAGAAGGCCGGGCTACATCCCCATTCTCCCGAGCTCGCTGACTCCGAGCTTCAGGACGTCTGTTCGACGAATGGATGGATCCTTCTGGAACATGCACCCCCCTTGCGACCTCTGCTCCGGGCGGTGGGATCACAGTCGTCCTGGGAGCGTTCTGACCCTGACCTCGCGCCATTATTCTCAATGTATCCAAGATCTGCGCCACATTAGTTTCCAACCTTTCCTGACGTCGAGTCAGGTCATGCACGGCGTCCCGTCCTCCATGAGAAGGTCCTGCACCGGTATCAACCATCTGGGCTTGGTGTCGCAGCTCGGCTTCTTCAGCTCGCTCGTCTACGGAATTTCTGGTCGTTCTTCCCCTTACCATGGTGATTACAGAGCTCCAATTGCAGTTGGGCCCTTCCTCTAGCGCCAAAATGTTGACGTGGTAAACCAGCCAACTAGATTCTTGAGCCCAATGCCGCACAGATGAGGAGACCTGCAACAAACAGACCAGATAATGGCTAAGGAAAGAAGAAAGAAAGAAGAAGAAACACACAACGTTTGAAGTGGTTCAGCCCTTTTTGAGAATGGCCTACGTGCACTTTATCTGGTATTAATGGCAGTATCTCTCTTTAGTGTTTGCTCTCTCTATGTTTCGACAGAGTAACAGCCCTCTCAATCTCTCAGTTTCTGGATCCGAATACAATAAATGCCTCTCTCTATTTATAGAGAAGATGAGGCTACAGATGGAACTAACAAACAAAAAGGATTGATCTTGTCGTAATTAATGCTGCTGAAATGCATTTAATGCTTCTGACTTGTGCCAGGTTAACTCTGACTTTACGTGGGCCGATTGCTAACCCATGCTGGTTTGGTGAGATTTCCCGAAATTAAGCTGTCATTAGGTGAGAAACCCTTACTTATCGTGCAAGCCACGCCATTTTACTGTCTTGCACTGAGACTGGGCGAACTGGGTAGAAAACGAACTGAATCTTCGTCGTGACGATCTTGACTTCGAGCCGGCCTGGCGATCTCGACGTCGCAATGACCGATATGCGACCTCAACGTCGCTCCGAAGTCATTCTGACTGTCTTCGCTAGTCTCCTGACGGGCTCAATCTTGGTCGACCTAATGGAGCGATCTAGCGAGCTGAGGAATAGTGTCTTACGCTTGTTCTTGGTAACTTGGGTCACTATTTTGATGGGCCTTCGCCGGCCCATTTGGGGAATCCAAAAATACCCATAACAGACTTAATATTAATTTTGTTAGAATTATTTAAATATTTCAATGAAATATTGAAGAGCAAGGTAAAATTTGTTATAAGTTTTAAAATTTGTTATAAATTTTTTTCTTTATAAAAATAACTTTAAGGGGTGTATTCAATTTAAGATTTAATTGGAATTTAAAGAATTTTAAAAGTTTAAGTGTATTCAATCCAATTTTAAATAAATTTCATTGAAATCTAAGTGTATTCAATCTATATTTGCATGAAATCTATTAAGATCTAGGTGTATTAAATTAAGATTTGTATGGAATTCAATAATTTAACTGTATTCAATTAGACTTGTATGGAATTTGATAAAATCTAGGTATATTAAAAAAGACATTGACTTTATATCCATTAAAATTTATCACTTAAATAAAATCTGTGAAATCACTGTTTTTTTAATATACTTAGATTTCGTTGGATTTTTTACAAATTTGAATTGAATACAACTAGCTTGTATGAATTCTATGTAAATCTAAATTGAATACATTTAAATTTTATGAATTCTATTCGAATATGAATTATATAAACTTATATTTCAATAGAATTTATTTGAATGTAGATTAAATACACTCAAACTTTTAAAATGTTTTAAATTCTATTGAATTTTAGATTGAATACATTTTTTTTAGTCTATTCTGGGGTAATCGGGGAGTCATTGGAAAAATGAGAATCATTATACCTAGAAGCATTTGTCAATTATCATTTAAAAGTAGTATTCTAAATATATCTTTATCAAATATCTTGTTAATTTTGTTTACCTTAGACTAATTTGTGTTTAAATTAATGCTTTATAACATAAAACTAAATTAATCAAATGGCCTAATATGATTTGCTAGTAGAGAATATTCATTCAGCTTGTCGATGTTTCAAATTTAAGTATCATTGTATGAGGTGTTTAAAAAAAATAAAAACAGAGAAAGAAAAGAAAAAGAAACCAAGAGTGAAAAGTGAATTTTCCTTATCCTAAATTGCAATGTTATACAATAAAAAAAAAAAAATTTAAAAGTTAATTCAAGTAATGTGATAAGTTATTTATTATTATTGTCTAAATAATAATGTAGTGAATGACATAATAAAACTAAATCATTTGTCACACCATTTAGTTGTGACCGTTTGGTTTTTTGCCTGAGAACTAAATAATGCTGAAACTTTTTAAAGATTGAATAATAACTGAAATATAAAATCTGAATAACATGGTTTTTTTTTCCTCGAATATATTATAAACCTGTTTGTTTTTTAAAGTTAAAGTTATCTGAAAATTAGTAATTTGACATTTATATACCCTTTTTACTTTTTATTGTTATATAATTTTAATTAATTTGATACTAACAACTAAAAATAAATAATTTAATAAATTTTAAAATATTTTATTTATAATTAAAAAGTATAGTAGAATCAATGATATTTATATATTTAAATATATTAATATATTTAAGGAAGCAATTAGAAAAATTAATGTTTAAATTATAAATTAAAATACAGTAGTTTAATTCTAAGATAAATTGAGATGAGATATATTTCGTTTGTTCTTTTCAAAAACATTTCTTATAAGTATCAAGAAAAAAATTGTGTGATATAAAATCAAGATAAATTTAAAAATATATTATTTTTTAGAGGATAGACTTGAAATAAAATATTTTAAATATGTTTTAGTGATTTGTAATTAAATTAAAAACAAAAATTTCTTATTTTTTCTAATAATTTTTGTGTAATTTTAAGTGTTTTCACTATTTTAAAAAAAATAAACGAAAATAATTAAATAGCTACAACTCAGTACCATCAAAATTATGGAAAGAAAATACAAACTACTCTTACCTTTTAACTATTGCTTTAGATTTTATCCAAGACTACTATTAAGTTTATAATATGAAGACAAAAATTAATGAATAAATAATAGTCTGTTTAAAATGGAAAATCACAAAAAAGTCTTAAATATAAGTTTGGAATTTCTTATTAGACCACTCAAATAATAAGAAAAGGATAACAAGGAACTGCTATATACATCATGTAGCAATCAATTTGTTTGCTGACATTATCTGTGCTTAGGAAAAAAAATTATGGTGAATAGTTTCACTACGTCACTAAAGCCATGCTTCATTGAGATGTAATCTTATTTTACTGTTTTCAAAAGAAATTATCGGAAGTGGTGGAATTTTATTGGGCGGTCTCATCAAATCGGTGGTGACTTCGTCCCACATAAAAATTTCTCCCATGCTTCTTGTATTTTTTTTCTTTTGCTATTACAAAGAACTTCATGATATAAAACTCTGTAATCTGATAAGAAGGGGAAGACCATTCATATAAAATAAAAAAAATTATTTACATATCGATGAAACTTTGACTAATTAAATAAACTATAAAAAAAAAAAATTATGATGGATGAACTTGATGTTATCATTGGATCAGATCGCATTCCTCCTGTATTTGTTGTATTTAATTTCTTTCTTTTATTCTTTTTATTGTAAATAAAAGAGTCGTGCTTAAAGTATAGATATCCAGGCAGCTCTTGACCAGAAGGAATCGTACTTTGGTTAGTTAAAACAGTTGTTGACTAAAACGGCTAAAACCTTTATCGATTGTCTTTATTCTATAATTTTTTTCAACTAAAACAATTTTTATTATGTAATAAACGTGGAGAATGTACAAATGGCAGTACCACTGGTAGGCCCCACTTTTAATATAATTTACCTCAAAAACCAAAAAAAAAAAAAAAATTGAAAGTAAAAAATTCTTACTCTTATAATCACCTTGTAATTATATTTGCATTATAACTCCAATTCAATATGACTCGATAATAAAAAGAGTTCATTCTATTTGATGCTCTAAGGTACCCAAACCTTAAGCATTTATTATTGATGAGGTGTTTTAAGTTTGAATAATTGTACCATACAAGATATTTTTTATATATAGGGATAACTCCAAAAAACTCATTATAATTTATAAAAATACCTATTTTATTATTATAGTTTCATTTTTATCCAAAATCCCCTGTGATATTAAAAAATTAACAAAAAATTATCATTTTATCTCTTGTAACTTTATCATCAATTTGTAATTATTGATAGTATTATTATTTTTTCACACACATTTAGGAAGTATTTTGAATGTTTTTATCAATGTCAATGAAGATTTTGGATAAAAATGAAATCATATGTGATAAAATAGATATTTTTATAAGCTAAAATAGATTTTTTAAGATTATCCTTTATATATATGTACACACATATTTAAGGTATGGATACACTTGATAAAAAACAATATTGTTGCATCTTAAAATTATTAATTGTAATTTATTATATCTATCATATCTAGTTACAACTAAATGAATCAAATTATATTTATAACAATCGACAGACAGAATCACATTGACTGACTGTAATAAGACATATTTAGTAATAATTTGAGATAATAAAGATATAATATATTACAAATAGTAATTTTATAATGTAATCACTCTTTTATTTGTCAAATATATCGATATTCCTAATATATTGTAGAATGTGTTATATATACATATGCAATCGATGAAATTTAAAATTAATTGATTTAATAGACAAATTTTATATTATAGATACATAAAATGATAAAATTAAAACAAAATAAATTGTGTTTGTACTCTAAATCTTGATATAGGCAATAAGATCAAAGGACACGACTTCAAGAAATTGTTTTCAAGGAAGTTCCAACGGTGCTTCCATTTTAAATAAGAATGTAGAATTGGTCAATCCGTTTTTTTTTTTTTAGTACTTTCGACTAACCTAATTATTCAAGACAAGTTATCCAGATCACAAAACCCATTAATTTTATGCCGTCCCTCGGTCAGCGGCAGATTCCCATTAGCTAGATGTTGTACGCAACACAATGGTTACATATTCAGAAACGAAATCATAGACATCCAAATTAGTTTAAATTAATTCCAATCAATGATATTAGGAATTGAACTTTTTTTTTTTTTTTTTAATTACTGAAATTAATCCAAAATACAACCGAATCATATTAGAATGGGACATTAATAACACGATATAGGGAGCTACTCTCATATAATGAGAGATCTATCCACGCAAGATGGGGAGTAAGTCTATTCACGTAAATTGATAGGAAAAATAGTCATCACCGAGTATTGAACTATACCTCTCATGACATGGGAACGCGGTGTTGATACCAATGAAACAAACCCAATGGCCAACTACATTAGGAATTGATTGTTCGGAGATTATGACATCAAGCTTTAAATAGGAGATTATGACATCAAGCTTTAAATAATAGTTTTTGAACACTTTAATGCACACTTTTATATGCAAGATTGATAAACCTGTACGTAGACTTAGTCTAAAGACATGTATAGGTGAATTTATATATATGCAAGATTGATAAACCTGTACGTAGACTATGTCTAAAGACACGTATAGGTGAATTTATATATTGAATGTATATACAATTAAAATCTCCTAAAAAACTAATTTTACAACTATGTATTCCAAGGACACTTTTATTAATTATCATTACGAGGAAAATGAACCTAATTCTAAATTTATGATTAGAGGAACTGTCAAAAACAAACTAACAAATTGTATAGACCTCACACACAAGTCAAGAATTAAATTATTGTTGAAAATGAGATTTAATTCTCTCTTTCCATCCAAGTAATATATATACATTTTTTTTTTAATATAACACTAAAGAATTGGACATATGTTTTACAAACATCAAAACACTGAAATGAATTTTAATAGTATAATTTCAGTGTTAGTAAATTTTAATGACAAAATTACTTTTATTTTAAAAACTTGAAAGATTGACCACGAAAATAACCACCATTGTTAGTTCACGAAGGTGTCAAATTCGACACCTTCGCGATCTGTTAGTTCGGGAAGACGTCTTGCAAAGATATTGAATTCAATGCCTTTGAGAACTCTATTTGCTATCACGAGTAGATAACGGTTTAACTAAGGTTGGATTGATTCAACTGGGTTTGATGGAAAAACAAAAAGCGGTTTAACTAAAGTTGGATTGATTCAACTGGGTATGATGGAGAAACAAAAAGCCACTAGCAGGATAAAGTTATAAAAAGTGGACAGAGTTTAAGTTCATCATTAATTCTTTTGAGTGTGGGTTCATCATCCTTCCAAATGTGAATAAGAAGAGCGAGCGGTATTTCTCTTTCATCAACAAGAATATTCTATAACTTAGTTTTTGATGAAAAAAATGACAACTCTTTGATCTCTATCATAGTTGCAAGTGGATTGAAAATCGAAGTTACGACAAAAATAGAGTAGATGATAAATTATTTTTTTTTTTTTTAATGAAGGATATTACTGCCTTTTTAATTGAATAGGTGTTAATAAAACTCAGTTAAGTTTTTTAATGTTAGTCAAATAAGAGCTCAATTCTTTGATGTAAGTTTATATGGTTTTCACTTCTTAATTTCCTAAATTGAATTATTCTCTTTCGTTTTTGTTCTCCATCAATAAACATGTCTAAGTCGTTATATAAATTATAAACCGATCAATGAAATCAAACTTAGGCATCAGTTATTTCTTTAAACACAATGAAAGGGTATATAGTTATCAAGTTTGATAGCATTTATGGATGCAGGATAGCTGTATATTTGAATTTGTAGCTAACCATGTCCATATAA
This sequence comes from Dimocarpus longan, assembly GCA_022984855.1. Classification (NCBI taxonomy): domain Eukaryota; kingdom Viridiplantae; phylum Streptophyta; class Magnoliopsida; order Sapindales; family Sapindaceae; genus Dimocarpus; species Dimocarpus longan. The sequence continues at coordinate 20,775,510 of CM041024.1, forward strand.
TCAAATCAAGGGTCCTAACACTAATTGATATCTATCTAGTAAATGTATCTAAAGTTCGACTTGTCAACAAACATGTTTCCTAAAGCATCTTTGACTAATAATTACGGGCCAATCTTCTAATAAAATATCCAAAATATACGGGGGATAAATAGAACTTGATGATAGAAGATACTTATTCAGTTTGATAATAATTTTTAATTCAAATCAATAATGTATCATACATGTTACTAAAAAATATATATTAATTTATTTCAAACCATGAACTTTCAATACATACATCAGAATCGAGCTTGTTTTTCTCTTATTCAACTTTTATAATCTCTCCATTTTTTTTTTGTTTTTTTTTTGTTGAGAAACTCCCATTTTGTTTTTGATTAATACTGCAGATAGAATTTGAACTTAGAATCAAAATATTTTGGTAATTTAATAATATTAATACGATTCTGTTTATATGACATATTTACTCCTCCGTGATTCGTCATCATGCCACAAAAATATTAATAATTTCATGATCTCTACCTTAAACGCCAACTTTAGTGCTAAATATTAGCACAAAATTGGTTGCATATATGAAACTTTTAAAACTTGATTACAACATAAAAGTTGAACCCAAGTAGACATTAAAATAGTTCATGTACAAGTACATTCTTCTAACCGGTTACTCTAACTTTATGTCCTTGTCTTTTTGGATCTTACAAACTAAACTTCTACTAACTCTCTTATTGGTACATTATATTTAAATATTCGACTACTATGTGATAAACAAACTATAAATTAACCGTCTGGTTCATTTTACAAACTTTAATTTGAGTATATCTCTTCCCTCATTAAGAGAGTAATTGTCAATTATAATAGTGGATATTTGGACATTACAAATAGTAATTGATCTTGGTAGGTTCCAATATATCTTGGATTCAATCAATATCAACTAAAAAAAATCTATTATGCATCTCATTAAATAATAATAATGATAATAACAACAAAAAGCTAAACCCAACTCTATGTGTGTTCAAGACCTTATTACGTTGTAATTGTCTAGGTTGTAGATTATAAAACAGATTGTTAAGACGTTGCCTAAGTTATAGGTAAAGCTGTCTAAGTTGTAGGTTGTTAAAGATATTATCAAAACGGTCTAGATTAGTTCATAATCATTTCTATTTATATATCATTGTCTTCTTCACCATGCTTCCAATTATAAGCTGCTGGCTTTGCAAGCTGTAACAATCAACAAGATAGATGCATATGTCCTTACACGAGTCCTCTATATATTTTGACTAATACATTATCACATATAATACATGTAAAAACAAAAAGAAAAGCTTTTTCAAAAAGAAAATAACAAAAGAAAACCATAAGAGAAAATGACATTCTTTGATGGCATAAATTGGTCAAAGAAAGCGATCGATGGTTGCCTTCAACACAATTGCTAGGCTTCTTCTGTCCATCACTTTGCCTGATGTAAAAACATGGAATCTTTCAAAATTTCTCATGGAGAATTATGCTATTTTCTTTTCTTTTGACTTTATAACCCTTGGATCATAGACATGAAAAGCACGTGTCAACATCACGTGTAACGTTGGTTGGATTTGGCTACACGGCAAGGCAACTATTCCACCACCCGTGGGGGTTGGGGGCAGCGACCTCGTGAATCATGGTCAAATCAAACTAATTTAATCATGTTTTTTAGCATGTATATAACATAAAGAGAACCAAAGTCAAATTAGGATTATGTTTGTCAACCTTTGTGTAATCCGATTCGATTTTATTTATTGTTGATATTATTGTGTAGCTGGTTTTAGCTAGTTGCAGTTGGGGTGTTGTTGTCAATGCTCCTGCCACAATGTCATAAATTATCCAAATAAAATCAAAGTTTTACTATATCACCTTTTTTTTTTTTTTAATAGCTGGACAAGCCCAAAAATCAATCTGAATTAATCAAGATTTGATTATGTGATGTAATCCGAGAAGCAACTCTCATACGGAAGGGAACATCCTACATATAAGTAAGAAAAAAGACCCATATAAAATGGGGAGAAGAGTCCACATAAAATAAGAAGATAATCCACATATTTTTTTATGATTGTATAATATTTTTATGAGATGTGAAACTTGTGCCTTCAAGGCATAGAAATAGTGAGCTAACCAACGGCGTCATTGACAATCTACGGTTTTACTACACCACTGTGTTGTTTGTGTTCAAAAGAAAATTAATAAGAATATTTCAAAATTATGAGTTGTGGAATGAAATAAAAACATTTATTACTGTCAAGATAAAAAGAGCAATAAAAATTAAATTTGTATATAATTAAATCAATTACACATACAACTGTATCTTATGCTTAAACTAATCTAGGCTTTAATATCTAAATAGTACCATCATCATGCATAATTACGTGTACGGATGTAGATATTTTTTGGGTCTATTCTATGGAGCAAATTTCCAAACTGCTCGTAAATTTTAAGGAAAGAACACCAGTGCAATTCAAAACAAGAGAAAGAGGAAGCAATAGGAAAGTTACACAAAGTTAGTTAGTCTTCTTCAATCCCACATGTACACTCAATCTTCTTGCTATATCATAAACACCCTTTTCAAAATAAAACAACATTAATGCATCATAGATGGGCCATCATATACGTTTCCATTATAGTCAAGTATTGCGTACGACCTTTGGGAATTTGGGTAGCATTTTCATATCTAAAATTTAAAGCTTAGTTTGAAATGGTCAAAGCGAAATTAGAGCAGCTAACCGAAACTCGTATAACCTAAATTTTTACCAATACCGTGTACATGCCTCACACGATATCAAGTTAATGGCAATGGTATGTTATCTAAAAATATAAATAAATAATGGAACGTGGACTCTATTAATTATGAGATGATAATATCGAATAAGTGAATAATCAAATTTATATTATGGGAACAATCATATTTAAAACAATGACAACATAATTAGTTATAGAAGGAAAATATTTGATTAGATAGATATAATTTATTGAATTTAATCAAAATTTTCAGTTTTCACAATATAGAGGTTTTCACTATATATATTTTTTAGTACTGGTTTAAAGACTGAATAGTGACTGAAATATGAAATTTGAATTACATGTTTTTTTTTTCTTACTTCTGAATGTATAATAATTTTGTTTATTATTCAAAATTAAAATTGTTTGAAAACTAGTAATTTGACAATTATATCTTTTTACTATTAATTATTATGTAATTTCATTTAAAATAATGCAAACAATTATAATAAATTATTTTGCAAATATTAATTTTTTTATGTATTTATTAATAATAGTTTTATTCATAATTAAAATATGATTAATTATTATAATAAAATATTTTTAAAAAAATTATATATACATAAATAAATTATTATAGTAAAGTAAATTAAATTTATATATTTAAATAAAAAGAACAAAATGATCTTAAGTTAAATTATTATTGTTATATATATTTAAATAAAAATAACATAAAACGAACAACATAAAAAGGAATATGTGTAATGTAAAATTACGATAAATTTGGAAATGTGTTATTTTGCGAATGATAGATTTGGAATAATATATTTAACCACATATACTTTCATTTGCTTTAACTTAGTTAATCACTTATACTTAATTAATGGCTCACATGTAATGTATAGACTTAATTAATTTTAGTATGCACTAAAATGAAAATTATTGTTTTATATATATATATATATATATATGTGTGTGTGTGTGTGTGTGTGTATCTTAGAGATGCAATTTTTATATTTTATTTTTGTAAGATAGATGTATGGTGCGTTTACTTCACTTGGAGGAATCGGAATAGGAATCGGAATGATCTGGAATCGGAATGACTTGGAATCGGAATGAAGTATCGGAATCATATAAGTTGTTTACTTCAACTATAGGAATCGGAATCGGAATCAATATTATTTCCATTAAACTGTTTACTTTACTTTGGAATCGGAATGAATCAATTATAAGTTACAAAAATACCCTTAATTAAAATTATGGATTAATTATAATAATGTGTAGTTTTTTATTATAATATGCTCTTTTTTTTAATATCAAATAAAAAACTATATATTATAATAAAAAAAACTTAATATTATTTTAATAATTTACTAACTTGGTGTGTAGTTTTTTATTATAATATGTAATTTTTTTTAATATTAAATAAAAAATTACATATAATAATAATAAAAATTACATATTATTTTATTAGTCCATCATGATAATTAAAAAATTGGTAATGAAAAATTAATAGTACGCAATTTTTTATTACAATATCTAGTTTTTTTTTTTTTTTTTTTAACATCAAATAAATAGATTTTTCTTTATTTTTTTAAAAATGGGTATAAGGGACATTTTATTTTGACAAAGGGAATGGGAATGGGATTCCCATTCTACAACCCCAAATTGATGTGGGGCCCACATTTTCATTCCCATTACGGAATGAATTTTAAGCAAGTAAACAACATCAATCAATCTCATTCCCCATTCCCTTTGTTTAATCCATGAAGTAAACACACCAGTAATGTATTGCATCTCTGAGATATATATATATATATATATATTAGAGATGCTATTTTTATTTTTATTTTTGTAATATAGTGATAATTGCAGAAATATTATACACTTGAAAAAGAAAGACTAATTTTTTAAGAAGCTTCTCTGTTTGTTTTCTTTTTTTTTGTGTGTGTGTGTGAGAGATAAATTTGACTAAATATGTGCAGTAAATAATACTCAATTTACGTGATTCACATGTTTACATCTATCGATGCAATTTGAAACGCCTCAAATGCTATGAATCTGGTCAAATTTCAAATTATTTGAGTGGCCTTAAAATGAGATTAATCAGTAACTATCTTACAAACAACGAGCAGTTGCCCCACGTGTGGGAGACTCTTGACCTTGACTTTCATTTATTTTTTATAATTTTTGTTTCTATAAATCGAATGTCATGACATGAGAGAGCATCATTGAAATTGGTCTTAAGTTTTTTTATATATATTATTTTCTAGTTTTGATGTTACTGCTTCATACATGAACTCATGTGCAAATTTCCATATGATGATTTTAAAAATCGATTTGTTCTATTAAGATTGTCACGGTGTGTATCTACAAAGATACGGTCCAACCCAAACAAGGACTTGATTAGCCAGAGAAACAATTCTTGGAAGCAAATTAGTCAAATAAATGCAAATAATTACACATTAATTTATCCAAGATTCTTCTCTCTCTCGATTGAAACTATATAATTGAGCATACATAGAACATTAATCAAGCATAATTATCGACATTAATTCTTGTATTTTTTCCTACTTGGACTGTTGGTTGGTTGCGTAAGACAAGACAAGCTAGCCACAATGGGTCGGTGACCTGGAAACTTTGGGAAACCATGAGTTATACGTGTGGAATTCTACAATGGTTTTCTTCAAGATTTCTCACCGCATGCACTATTGGAAATTAGTTTGCTTTCACATGCAATTATGTCGCCATGCATGTTGCTTGCAAGAAGAGAATTGCTTTTCTTTGCTATAGGTTTGTGAAGGGGCAGCAAGTCGACCAACAGCAGAAATGAATGTGCATGCATGCACCACCTTTTCCTGCCTTGCCAAAATAGAATATGCATATTAAGGAATTCAAAATCACAATAAAAAATAAAGTTGTGGTCCTTCTCTCTTTTTTTTCATCAAAGATGTGCCATGATACCCTGTAACCTGCCAAGAAGTCAAGAAGGTGGGCTGGACTTGCTTGCTCGGCACACATCTGCAAACAACCAGAGTAATTTTTTCTATCGACTTGACTTGGAATTGTTTTTCCCCTGAAAAGTAATTTAGTCTACTGACTCCCAATAATCTTAAGGATTTTTTTTTTTTTTTTCACAAACTATTTAAAGGTTATCTAGTCAATATCGGGTACGTGATCATGATTCAATGCTAGGATGGGTTAGGATTTTTTTTTTTTTTTTTTTTAAATTGAAACTCTATGCATGATTCGAATGCATGATTAATTAATTGAAAACCACAGCTATTCTTATTAAGCGCATAATAAATTTTAACCCCTCGTAATGTATATTTTAGAATAATGTTCAATATAAATGATAATAATGAATTTAAGATCATTAAAAGCACTAAAAGATCTAAGAACTTAAACAATGCGATATTCATGATTTACACCACAAGAATTCTACAAGACTATCAACTAAAGATCCAATGCTTAACTAAGATAAACATTACTAAAAGCTCAATTTTCAATAAATACGTTTTATTTTCATAATTGATTGTATTCTACAAGACTATCAACTCTAAGGCAATTTGCAATCAAAGACTTTAAAAAAATAAACATGCTTTGTTTTCATAATTGATCATATTTTACAACTAACAACAATATTTTCAATAAAACAATACATTATATAGTTAAATTTTTGTTCACTCTAAATTGTACACGATGATACGAAAGTTGACTATAATTTTTAAAAATAAAGGGTATTTGATTTAAAGAAAAGGAAATAAAAATAAAGGTTATTTTAATACATTTAATTAAAAAAAAAAATCATACCTCTTTACAAAATGTTTAAAATTTTTTATAAAATTGGTTTTTAAGATTGGGCTAGGGTTTTAACATAACGTTTATTGCAATGAAAAATTAAGTAAGATATTTCTTTTTTCTTCTTTTTCATAGATTATAAGAGTGTATTGGATATATATATATATATATATATATATATACATATATATTTATATTTATTTAGGGCCCCTAAAATTAAAATCAACTCAGGGCTATTGAAGCCCAACAATTAAAGAATTAGAACCATCTGATTTGTTTTGTTCTCAACTCAATAGCCATGAGATGATCATAAATAGTATGGTCGAAAGGTTCATTTAACATAATTTTATTTAATAAATTTTTTAGTGCAATCGAAATGAAATAATGAATTGTATAGTATTAAATTTAATTCAATCCAATATCATCCAATCAAGTCACCTACAGCGTACTAAAGGACGTGTTAGTGTGTGCTAATGTATAAACCACTGGGTAGTGAATTTATTAACATAATTTCATTTTGGGCTGACTAGTGTTTGTCATTCTTCAATGTTGGAATCCATATACACTGTTTCAAGCCTGGCCCAAGTTCTGCATGCAATCAGTTAAAGACAACAAAAAAATAAAAAATCTATGAACTGCTTTCCTGCAGTATTCTGTCTTAACTTTGTCCATGACTCTCACATAGAAACTATCAAATAAAAGTAGTTCTAGAGGAACTGCAATGGCAGAATACATTATAAATTTACAAGCAAAATTCATATTGAATACAGAATCACCATTATATGCTTAACATACAACAAATAAACAAGGGTCAATCAAACTCAATCTCACTCCGTAAATCAATAATTTGCATGGCAGACTTTATGTTCTTTGAGTGGCAAAGGCTAGAACTTCATGTCGAGAATCTTACCTAGTGGCTGACATGTTGCAGGTCTCTTTTCGTACTTTGGGAAACTATATTCTTCAGGTTCAGTTTCCTGCCTGAGTGCAGCAAAAGCAGCCTTTCTCCTCTCCCTTTGTTCTTGCCACCTCCTTAGCCGATCCTCGAGTGTCACTTTAGCTTTCTCAGCTGCCTCAGCCCTTGAAATGGCCTGTTCTGCTCGAGTCCTGAATTCCGCAATTTTGGCCATTGTAAGTTCCAACTCTTTCTTCACATTTTGCAAGTCAGACTTGTCAGAATCTTGTACTGATGACACAAGGTTTTGATCTGCCTTCTTAGCTTTCTTAATCAAGGACTCATATTCCTCACAAGATATGGTTATATGTGCATCATCCTCATCTCTTCTCTGTTCGGTCTCTGTTTCTGTCTCATTAGCTTGTGGAATTTCTACATCCTGAAAAGGCTTCTTCTCAACTTGAGGGTTGATAAGATCAGATTCAGATTCCTCAACTACCTTGTCCTCCTCTCCTTGTTTCAACTTGCGATTTTCCATCTTTGCCTTTTCTGCTTCCACGGCTAGCTCCTGAACTGCGAGATATAGTCCAGACTTAACACTGTTGATTCTTGCTTCAGCCGCTTCTGCTGCTGCAATTTTAGCTCTCCCTCCATGAAGCTGAGACTTCAACAATGCTACCTCCACTTGTGCTTCACTCTCTCTTTTTTCAACCTCATCTATCTCAGACTTTGCCTTCCCTAGCTCATCAGTAACCATTTCTATGTTACACTTCAAAAGGTCGATCTCTTCATTTGCCTTGTTTAGTTCTAACTTCACCTGACTCAGTTCCATTACCAATCCTTCCATCCTAATTGCTTGATCTGAATTTTCCCTCTCCTTGACTTCTATATCTGCCTTTGCTCGTTTCAAGTCATTTTCAGCATCAGAATTTGCTTTGTTTGACAAACTAAGCAACTCATTTGATTGCTTTAGTTCCAGCTCTAAGTAATCGGCAAATATGGACCTTGCAAGCAGCTGACGCTCTAGCTCTTCCATCACTTCCAATTGTTTCTTCAAATCTTCAATCTCACCATCTTTCTCATGCAAAATCTTGCACTTCACATCTTCAGCTTCAATAGCAGCCAGCTTCCACATAAGAACATCTTCTTTCAGCTCCGAAACATGCCTTAAAAGCTCTTCAGCCTTTTCCTTCTCCAGGCTAGCTGCACTTTCCATCAACTCAGCTTGTGTCATTGCCTTGAATTGTAAATCTTTGGCAGAAGCAAGTTCCGTCTCCACGCTAAACAGCTGGTCTTGTGCATCCTTCAAATCATTTAAAACAGGTAAAAGTTGCCCACAAAGCATTGAAGTTTCCAAAACATGATCAGCCATGATCTCCTCTAACTTCAATTCGAGTTCATGTACATGAGTAGTAGCTCCTGTGTACTCTTCTTTATATTTCTCTCTCTCCACCTCAGATTGATTCAGCAAGGTGGAAAGCTGTTCATTCATTGTCTGGTTGTATTCAAGACTGAGAAGAGCTTCCTTGTAGGCAGAGTCCTTGGCTTCCAATTGCAGCTTGTAGTTGGCTAAATCCTTCAATATTCCTTCTAAATCTTTCTCTTTCTCGTTCTCCAACTGATAACAAAAACATAGTCGAAGTCGGAACAAATTTGGACTGTACATATGTATATATTTTTAAATAGCAATATCTGAAATTATGATTATACATATCACAATAAAAGCTTACATGGCTACTAGTAGAGCTGTGTTTTGTGGGATCAGCTTTGTCTCCAAACAACGAAAGAGCAACTTGAACTGGTTCAAGGGGTTTGGTATCGACTTCACCCATCATATTTTCTGATCCACAAGTATCTAAAAGTGTCCTTGAACATCAACAGAAGAGATAATGTAATGTTGGGAATGGCTTTTTTCTTGTGGTTGGCCGATACAAAGTTTTGAGTTTTGTTTGAATTGGTCTGTGTAATGTTTGTAATTAACGATCTATTGTCCATTGCCTTGGATTCATCCACGGAAACTTAGCAGTAAATATGCACTTTTCTTGAAGTAATAAGCGTGTTCATATATGCTTATAAATTATTAACAAGTCACTTTAAGCCTTTGATCACATCTCAAGGAGAGTGAAAGAATGGAATAAAAGATAAAAATAAGAAGAAAGAAGAAGAAAATAGAATAGAAGTGTTAGATACCACCAAATCCAAAAGTTTAAACCGACATAAAATATTCAAATTATAATATTTAAGACTCGAAGTTATGATACATTATAATAAAAATCTAACTATAGTATTTAAGAATTGAAGTTATAATACGCTAACATATCTTCTCACATGCAACATGGATAGATGATATATTAATAGATCCAAAATTTTACACTAACAGAAAAGATTCCAACTATAATATTTAAGACTTAAAAGTTATGATACATTATCACAAGAGTCTTAACTATTTAATATAAATATTGAGGTTACAATACGTTAACACATCTTTTCACTTGCAATATGGATAAATAACAGATTATGGATATATACTAAACGCTTTCTATCGTAAACATATGCAATCAAAACTTCATATAACATGGGAAAGAGAGAATTTAAACTAAGAACCTCTATAATTTGATATCACATTAACTACCATCAACTCGTATCACATTAACTACCATCAACTCAAAAGTTCAAACTAATCGGAAAACTCAAAGCCTCTAGAATTTGATACCGTATTTAAAATTTAAGATTATGATACATTGACAAAAAAATAAAAAACATAGATAAGCTTTGAGGCTTCAAAGGACAATTACTAGGAATTAATTGTACCGCCCATCTTAATGTCCTACGGTTAGACATTTTGGGGGTATGAATTCATATTATATCTTCTTCCGACAGGAATAAATAGTAATTCTCTTTTTTCTAAAAGATAAGGAGAGAACCAAGAAGATGAGTTTTAAGTATATTGGCATTGACAGTAATGGATAAAGTTGATCACATGTGATCATCATATGATTAATGATTTTTTATTTTTATAACTCTTTTATCAAAATACAAGTTTACTGACATCTTTAAGGAGAACTTCCTACGAAATAATGGAAGCTTTCTTTCCATTTCAATGATTCTTTTCATGTTGATAAATTTTACCTTTTTTTCCATCACTAATAAATTCAACATTCCAAAAGTTATTTTGAAATATGTCATTCCAACTACAATGAAAAACCTTGAACTTTTACTTCTCTCCTATCACTGATAAAAGCTCAAAGTAAAAACTATCTCAACCAAGGCTTAATTATATTTGAATAACAACGTAAGCATTTAAACAAGCTTACTCTGTTTTCAGAAATAAAAGTTGCCTCAAAACACAGCCACCGGACAGCCACTTAAATTTTAGAAATAGAAAACTAGCTTCCAAGAAGGGCACGTAACAACATGGTTAAATTAAACCAAGATATGATAATTCACGTAGAGTGCAACGGTAGGCACCAAATAATATCGGATTAATTTGACATGCAACGGTAATAATAATAATAAAAAAGGGCCAGTTTTTCTATATTTAAAGCATTACAGAAGTTGAAATGCCATGATAGCAAATTCCTAATAATACTGAAATGGCGTAAAGCACACAAATGCACTACAGAATCCGAAAACAGCCTTACAATAATATTCCCACCAACCCCAGAACAAAATCTAGATGGTAAATTGTTTCTTCCAAAAACAGAAAAATGAAACAGGCAGAACAATGAATAACAGCACATAAGAACACTACTGCTTGGGACCAATGTCCTTGAGTGCACAAATCTGCTCCTCACCCATTGCAGACATCACAGACACAACCAGATCCTTCCCCTCAGCAAAACCATCCTTAATCTGCATTCAACAACAGACAATGTAAGAAGAATATAAACGAATTCGAAAACACATTACATAATCACAACACTACACCTACAAGAACGTATATTCTCAGCATCCACAAACGTCAACATAGTAATAATAACACATTTTAAGCATCCACAAACATCAATTAGTAGATGGGGAGAAGAATATTTGACCTGGGTCAGAAGGCTCTCATCAGTTGGGAGCCGCAGATCATCTTTAGTATTACCATTTTCAGTCAGCAAGCTCACCTGAAACAGTCACCAAATTTCATGAGATGCTTGCGACTTGTAGACAATGCTGACGTAACCAAAAATTGTAAAAGCGAAAACTTACAAATCCATCTTCAGAAATGTCGATCAGCTGATAGTCAGTACGATTGACATGGGGAACCTGTTATGACAGACAGAAAAGCCCATAAACACTTACCAACATTGACCAACAAAATCACAATTGAGCATAGAATAAACAGACAGATAAAAAAGATTAATCCATACATCACAGTTATGAGAAGAAGGAACAATATCTTCCAGCTTCTTTCCATTGAAGATGTCAATCCCCACAAAGTGGCATTTGGCATGACCGTGCTTACCAGTCTTAGAGGTGGACACTTCCACCACCTGTGACAACACAAGAACGTCATGTTAGAATATGTTGAATCTTCAAACCAACCCACAAACATCAATAGATTTGACAAACTCAGTTTCTAGAAAAAATCAATTACAAGTAAAACTCTTTAGGCGATCAGCTTCATAAATGTAATAAAAGTTGCCTTGCTGGCACAAGGTTCGCATCCAAAAGACACTTAATTCTCAGGTTCAAACCTCCATACCCTACCTACCTACGAAACAAAAAGGCCAAAACCGACTAGATAAATGAGTTAACATAAAACACATAGCACAAAGACAGACCTAATTTTTTTAATTCTTTAATTATTATTATTATTTTATTTTGAATTAAAATAGATCTACAGACCTAATTCTGATGCCTAACATTAAATTACGATTTAAATGAAGAACACAGAAATTGAATGAATATAGACCTTGCAAGGGCGGTTTTTGATGACGATGTAGCCGTTCTTGCGGATGGTGCCGGCTTGCTGAGGGTAGGTTTTGGAGGCTCCGGCGTCGGCCTTTGACTCGAAGTGGTGCTCCTCGTCCGACATCGTTTTCGATTGATTTGGAAGAGAGAGGCGGATAAGATCGAAATGGAAACGCAACGCACTGGTTATATGTGCCCACTTATATGTGTTTTCGCCTCCTCTGCGTTGCTTTGTCGTTTTTTGTTTTCTAGGGTTTCACTTCACTCAGTGCATTTTTGTTAATTTTTTGGTGGGTCCCTGTTGATTTTATGCCGTTGGTTCTATTGGACCGTGACGGTCCGATTTGGATGAAACTCATTTTCGCGTTCCCTAAACGCTTCCCTCCTTAGGGATAATACTATTTTCCAACCTACGGTTTGACACAATGCCGACATCTCTTAAAACTTTGGAAGCATGCTGATATCTTCCTTATCATCTATTTATAAAATAGATCAAATATTTTATATAATTTATAAAAATATCCAAAAAAAATCTTTATTATTAAAGTTAAGATATACATGACTGTAATGATTTGGTATTTAATATGACTAGGTGTAGACCTCATGTTTTACATATGTCACATTTCATCAAAGGATAACATTCAGTGTGTCAGTGTTCTCCTCCTTCTTTACCTTTTTACACTTTTACGAAATTAACTAATCATCAAAGGGTTGATGGATTGAACCCCCAATCGAAGGTCATTCATTGACACGTGTTATCTTTTCACTGGCTTCACGCGTGTTTTTACAATTGGCTTTAAGTTATGCTCGTGCAATACTATTACTGAATGAATTATAAGTCCGTCAAGAGCTACTAATGTTTATTGTCAAGAGTTCATAGAGAGCTATTGAGATTAATTACTACTTGTACGATTTGAACGTACTCTTATAATTGAAAAAAAAAATTATTTCTATAATAAGGAAAGAAAATTCAAAATATATATATGATGTTCTTCCATAGCCTTGATGAATTGAGATGTACATGACTATCTATATAAGAGATGATGTGTAAATTAAAAAAAAAAAACAAAAACAAAAATACTTGAATGACGAAGATGGTTAGTTTTTAATCATTACAAATTACAAGTTTTACATGTTCTAAATTAAAAATTCGGATATTACTAACTACACATCCTGATCTCATTAGCAAATAATTTGTTATCTTACAAAGAAGGAACGTCTTAATTTACATAAGAATTAATTTTAATAAGGCAAGCATGAAGCTCTGTTTTTGTTTTTCTTCTAATGGTTCCTTTCACCCAAAACACATAAGCTCCAAAAGCAATTCGCTAACGTAATTGTACTCAAACTTAGATTTGCAAATACAATCTGAACAATAGTAGCAAGCTTTAGTGGAAACAAACAATTGTTTTAGCAAGAACCGAAACAATGTTTGGGTATCAATTTGTAACATAGAACAAACTCGATGAAGCAGGCTGCTGAGGCCTTTTACCACAAAGCAATCAAACATATGTGGAATTATATGACAAATAATGAAATGTATCAGTGAACAAGATATGCACATCATATTTCACTACGCAGAAAGATTGTATGAGCCTCAAAATTCTTCTACTTTAATTGCGTTACGAGGCATTTCATATGCATCTTTCGACCTGGACTTCTTCACACCAGCAGTGAACCACAGTTTATCAGACTTGTAGCTCTCCAAGGCCACACTTGTAACCTTTACCCAAACAAGTACCTTTGTCTTCATTCCTTCTATTCCGGTGAGCTTTCCTCTAGACAATGTCCCTTTGACGCGAGTGGCGTACTTCATAACAGATGAGTCCTTGAAGCTCAACTCACAGGCGGACGGCAAGTAGACGATCAGCTTGGATTTTGATTCGTCAAATTCGTAACATATGATGTTCTGTGGGAAGAGACCTGGGGGAAGGTTGTATTCGCGGAGCAGATCTGGCAATGCTTTCTGTTGCTTGCCTACCGGAAAAAATAGGAAAAAAAAGGGTAAAATTTGTTCATCTGAAAACAAATGCTTTGAATGAAGAAATTTTTATCTAAACAGCATCCGAAAGATAAGCCTCAATATTGTGTGTAGTGACAATGACTGCAGACTGTCAGGGCCTAAGCAAACTGTTATATATAGAATGTGAGTGAGACCTACAGCATTGTTATTTTTAAGGCGTAACTTTTGAATGATAGAGCATTGGTAGTCCACCTCCAACGATAATGTGTGAATTCTCAGCAATTACTAAAACAAATGCAAGCACGTTGAGGTTAAAAACTTCATACCTTTCAGCTTGTTGAGTATCCATTTTGCCTTCTCTTCAACGGTGTTTGAGATGGACTGGAATTATAAGCAAAAATTCAACTAGAAGCTCTATATTTCAACCAAAAGCTTTGTAGATGAGCATTCAACAAATTCTAAATTAAATCATGTCTCATAACAATAAAATATCAGAAAGACGTCGAATCAATAATAGGCCTTCAACCAAACAACCATTATTTCTGAATCAGATAAGAGTGGTGAATGCTGTCAATCACTCTAAGAGATTAATTATTCATTGATGTCAAAGATGGAAGAATTAGATTCTTTTGTAACTAAAAAGAACTCAGATTTTGAAGTTATTATGCAGTTTCTAAACATCCAAAGCACTCGGGAACCAGAATTTCTACCGCATTACACCTCGTTTGATATAAAATATTCCCACTCGATTTCGAAATAGTCTAGCATTGATGTATCAAACAAGTTACAAAAGTAATTCAACTAGGTGTAACCAAAAGGGTGATCTCTAAATTGAATGTAAAATCATCATTAGACAACCATGATCCAAATAAAATCCCAGGTCTAAGCAAAAGTGAAACCCTTTAAGGAGATCCAAAACCTTTTCAATGAATTGTTATTCCATTATTACCCCTCAACATATTCTTCTTTAATTTCATGATGCATTCTACGGTGCATTTGAGTATAGATATAGTTAAAATCTTGATAATTTAATTTTCAATGAGTTAGATTTAAGGGTGCTAATCCATTAGTTAAGATTAAGTCCTAATCCTTAGAACTTATTCATTAAAAATTGAATTATCAACATTATAAATGCATCTATAGCTAGGTGAATTGTAGTCCGCACCTAATTTCATTTGGTTAAACTGAATCTGAATGTGAAAGAAAGAGTTATTTAACAACATCAAAATGGCAATCAAGAAGCATTCTTCATAAGTTGATAAAAAGGATTGCTACAAACTACCAAGAAAACCAAATTTGATAGGAATGGCAGGGGAAATGGAACAGTAAGGACAAAAGGAAAGCAAGTTTAATGGAGAGAAACACATACAGAGAGGTCCTCAGTGATGTTGGAGAGTTCTTGCTTTGCTTTCTTGGAAATCCAGAAGCTACCAACTTTTGTAAGAGCTTTCTCCATATTTTTGTATTCTCTACTCAAAAAGCTTTTGTGTCATGAGACAAAAACAGAGGAAAAAGAAGCACTTCAAGCCAAATTCTCACAGCTCAGAAGTCTCTGTCACCATCGTAATCAATGATTAATAATAATGTGACGTAACTCAGTAACTGTAATGAAAGATGCAACTAAAGTGAAAATACCAACACTATAAAATAATCATTCTATGACTTATGGAAATGATATGTGATATGTGGCATTAATTTTTTTATAAAGCCAGATGGCAGCGGCATTAAAATTGAAATTTGTTAAAATTAAAATTGTTTTCTAACAATTATAAAACGTTAAACAAAAACAGCTCCAAGTCCCTAGGTCAAGTGGTCATCAGGCCGCCTGTCTGCATGCTTCTCATGCCAATGGTAGTTGGTCATCAGGCTGCTGCAGTCACACACCACCCGTGTAATATGTGACAATTTTTCCATGCATTACGGGCTTATTCTCCCATTTTGAAAGCTAATATGTGACAATTTTTCCACGCATTGTGAGCTTATTCTTCCGTTTTTGAAAGTTTTAATTCCGGATCACACTTTAGAAACCTTGATCAAGAGTGTCCGGTAATATACACAGTGTATGTTGCTCGTGATATGTATATGTAATAAGTCAAAAAAAATAAATAGAAAAGAAAAATTAAAAGGTAAAAATAAGTCAAAATGTATATTTTCTACATATTTTTTGACACTGTGGTTGTAAAAACAAGTCAAAATATAAGGTGCTCTTTGAATGCATTTTTTAAAATGGTTATTCATTTTTAAAAACAAAAAATGAGAGTAAGTTATTTGGTAATGTTTTTGAAAATGGTAACTAAAAGATGAAAAACAATTTTTTTTTTTAATGTTTTTCATCAGTTTCAAAACAAATCATTATTTTTCCCTCTAAACAACTATTTTACTCATTTTTAAAAACAATATCAAACACATTTACATCATTTTCTGTTTTTTAAAATAACATTTAAAAAATCCTACTAAACACATTACATTTTCAAAATTATGATTTTTAAACTTGTTTCTCATTTTTAAAAATAGTTTTAAAAAACACCATTTTCAAATGCTAATAGGTTTTTTTTTGGCATTTTCTAAAGAAATATTCTAAGTTTTTAAACTTGATCCAACAAGCATATCCACTCGTAAATCTCACTTTAATAGAAAAAATATATATATTAATATGGATAAAATTATAGATTCAAATGTATGAAAAAATTGCAATATATATATATATGAATTCATTGAGAGAAAATAGTGAATGGAATCAATTCCACTTTTTAAAGTCAAATAAATATTATTTTTATAATTTTTTTATTAAAATAAGATTGGCAATTTTTCTTTTTTTTTTTTTATGAAATGTGGGAAATATTTTTATTTAAATGGCATTAACAAGAACAATATTTATAATATAATCTAGAACAAAATGAATCCAAGATTATCTAGACTTGCTTTAAAAACTACTTTTGCTAAGCTATGAGCTGCCTCATTACGCATTTATGGACTAAATTGAAATCGAACATTGCCTAACGTCTTCTAATGACAAAGAAATGTCCCCAATGAAAGGACTTTCAACAGGTGAAAAATTCTTAGCCTGAATTGCTAAGATAACAGCAAAGAAATATCCCCAGTGAAACTTAGGAACTGATTTGCCTATAGTTGGAAGAGTTCTTCCATCAACTCTCAAAGGTCCGACCTCGTTTGTTGATCTGGTTCGATGTTGGCATTGGTCAATTGATTGACCCTAAGATGCAAATCGGTATTCTCAACGAAATGCTTCATTTTTAGCCTAAAGCCTTTTGAGTTGTTCTGTATAGGCCGTCATTTGTTCCATCAAAGTGGTTAACCAAGTGTCTATGTTGTCGCCTAACATATTAACACATTAAAAGTTAGTTCGTTCAATTTGCACCGAATCAAGTTGCCAAGTTCCCCATAAAAGGCGCTAAATTGTAGTAGGATTGAACTACAGTATGTCGATTGAAAATGGATCTGATCTATCGACTTTTTTGGAACTTGACAACCTGTGTCCTGTACCAATCAAACAAGAAACGTGAATAATCTTGACACTAGTAAGGTAAAGGCCAAAGACCCTTTAACATTCACGTCAATAGATTGAATGTATAAAGTAATCTAAAAGCAATAAAGTGTTGTCCTAGTAAATGTAGAAGATATACAATGTAGGCTATAAGACACAACATAAATGGATTAGGTTGTAAGGCAACGGAGATGAAGGCTAATGGCGGCAAAAAGGATTAAAATCGTTGGTTATAACAGCGTTGACAAAGATCTAAGATGGTGATTTGGCATTGAGAAGATTGCACCAAATGACTCGGACATGGTATTAGTGAATCCGACTAAACTGATAGAGGAAGGAGGGTGCTAGATGACGTGTAAATGGTACTATGTAAGCTTCGTTGTAGAAGGTGGCTAGAGTTGAATTACAGAGATATTTGATGACAACCCTATAGAATAACTATATGTTACAAAGATATAATGTCTTAGCTTGAAGGTGTGATGCCCTTTTATAGGCAAGCCAAGCTTCCAATCGAACTTAACTTAGTTTCAATAGATTTAGGAGTTCAAGATTTAGTAGAACGTGAGATGGTCATGGTCATCCCTTAAGTTTCAAGTGAAGGTAAGGATGAGTCCTATATGAACTATACCTCAACCTTATAAAATGTTGAGTCCTAATAAAATTTAATTCGTAAAGGACGAATCGGAGAAGGGTTGTGAAGCTTGGAGACTGCGTTAGTCGATCGAACTATCGAGCTAGTTCAAGGCAACGTTTGGCCCATTTGTTAATGGGCTTTCATAAGGAGTCGACCAGAGTAGGACTGGCCTAACAAATATGTATTAGGCTTGGACCATATCAATGAAATTGCAAGGCTTATTGACTAACAAGCTCATTGGACCATAGGCTTGGGTGAACCAACGCGTTAGGCCAACCCTTTTATAAGCTACTAGGTTTACATTGTTAGGCCTAGGTTTAAACAATCATCTTAATATTACAAATATTTAATCTTAATTAATTGCAAGTTATTATGAAACAAATGCAATATTAGTACAAAATAAGAACAATAATTAAAGATAAAACACAAAAAGGATTTTAGAAATAGTTGCTATTTTATTATTTTATTTCTTATGCCAATGATAACCCATACAAGCTTATGCACCCTCTATTTATAGGCTAATAATAATAAATGTAGAAAATAGAAAGGGCACAAGTTATACATAACATTAAGATATTATTATGATGATCATTATTTTGAGTGATAATGATCTTTAATGTGGAGGTTATAGAAAACATTAAAACACTATTATGATGATCATTATTTAAATGATAATGATATTTAATGTGGAGGTTATAGAATACTAAAGAGTAGTATTCAATTGATTTACAACACTCCCCCTTTGGATGTCCACTATACAAATAATATGTCTTATTAAAAACTTTATCACGAAAAAACCCTACAGGAAAAAAATCCTAATAAAGGAAAAAAGAGTACATAATTATTATATGTAAGTAACCTCCCCTTCATGTTAATATGTCTTCTTTTGATGAATTTTAACAAAATTCTCTAAACCGACGTATGCCAATCTTATTCACCAATTTCTCAAATATTATTGTAGAAAGTGCCTTTGTAAACAAATCTATCATGTTGTCTGAAGATCGAATTTGATGAACGTCTATCTCTTTTATTCTGAAGTTCATATATGAAAATGAACTTTGGTGAAATGTGCTTGGTTCTATCTCCTTTTATGAAAACTCGTTTGATTTAGGCGATACAAGCTACATTATTCTAATATAAAATTGTTGGACTTTCTTTAACAAATGGAATATCACATGTTTTATAGATATGTTGAATAAAAGATCTCAACCATACGCATTCTCAACTTGCCTCATGTAATGTTAATATTTCAGCATAATTTGAAGATGTGGCAGTTAGAGTTTACTTTGTAGAACGCCAAAATATAGCAGTACCATGATATGTAAACAAATAACCTATTTGAGATCGTGTTTTATGTGGATCTGATAAATATTCAATATCTGCATACCCGACCAATTTCGTCTTTGAGTCATTTGAATAAAACAAACTCATGTCTAATGTTTCTCGAAGATAATAAATTTCACCCAAGGTCGTTGGGAAGTGAGGCACTTGACCAGTAGATCAGTCGTTTAAAGATCCATCTGGACGTTAAAGGTATCTAGGTAATCATAAGGATCACTGTTCTCATTGTATTGAAGAATTTTGAGGACTTTGAGCCTCCTTGAGAGAGGTTATACTTCAATTTCTCTGGTGAAAGAGGTTCTTTCCTCATACTACTCACGCTGGTTAGGAGAGCTAGAGCGTGCTTTGAGCTACTGAACTCTCTGAAGGAGTTTCTCTAGCCTTTGATCTTGAGGCATGTACTCTCTTATGAGCTCACGACCTGAGGAGTTGTGACGCGAGGCATTTCCTCTATTTCACTAGCTAACTGCTTGGTACGACTTTGTCCGCAGCTGATATTCTGCTTCTTCTTCTCAAGCTTGATGATCGTCAGCTCTTGAGTGAGAATTAGAAGGGCGAGCTGTACTTGTTCTTGTTGCTGATGGGAAGTAACAGCTTTTGATCTGGGCGTGCTCTGTGCTTGGACTTAGGTCAGTTCCTTGACCGCATCTGCGAGCTGACGCATTGAGTTTTCCAGTACCTCCTGTCGCTGGTGACATTCCTGCTACCCTCAGCCATTAGGACTACTAGAGATGGTTGGCGAAGGGCTAGTGGGAGCTCGCCTTTAGCAGTAGTGCCTGCAGGGGCAGTGATATCCTCTGTCGTTTGGGCACCTTACTGTTGCTGATTAGTGTCAAAGCTAATGGTTCTTCTTCCTCTTGCCATGGTGTCTAAAGAAAATCTGGGAAAGCTAGCAGTTGGGCCATCCTTCTAGCGCCAAAATGTTAACGTAAGAATCCAATTAACTGCTGGTTCTGAAGCCCAGACTGCAATTAATGAAAAATCAACAAAAAACAAGCAAAAATGAGAGAGCAGAGGCAAAGTGGAAGAAGAATAAGGTAGATTTACGTGGTTCAACCAAGAATGGGTCTACATCTACGGTGCCGTCTCCGGTGTAGAGAGGTAGTCAATATTATTCAATTTCTGGTTTGAGAGACAGAGAGAGTCAGATATATATCTAGAGCTCTCATTTACAATAATTCTCACTCCTATTTATAGAGAGAGGGAGATGTTACAATTGTAGTACAACTCAAATGGAAAAACATTTATTAGCATTTACACTTCCCAATATTGTGCCCTTGATTTTCGGGATTTGATATGATCTTCTGACTTGGTGGTTAAGATCTCCGGAAATCACACTACTTCCATTCTGGGTAGGATTCTACGTGCACGCCACGTTATCTGCGAGCTGAATCTGCTCTAGGCAAACTGGAGTAGCAACCTGGTTAGTCGGTCTGTCTGCGCGAACTGAAGTCGCAATCTGTGTTGAAGGCTTGAGTCAACGAGTTGCTTTCTCATATAAAGCTCTCTTATATAAGCCACTTGCCCAGTGTTCTGAGGGGCCTCTACTGCGAGCTGAGCCTTGGCAGATCGGGCTCTTGTTTACTGGGCTATTTCATTGGGTCATTTTATTGGGTTTTTGGGCTTTTACCAGCTCATTTTGTATAACCCAAAAATAAATACAATGCTAACTTATTCCAAACTAACACTCTTCAAACTTCATTTTTATTTTTTTATTTTTAACTCATGTGGTCAATAAATTTTCAAAAAGAACATAAGGTCTTTTCTAACTGAAATTTTAGCAACGAAACATGATAGAAAGTATAAATCGACCATTTTAAACTGCAAGGTTTTGTTTATGTCCAATAAAAGGGTTTTCAATTTTAATTTTCAACCAGAATGTATTTTAAGAAAATGTCCAAGCTCAGGAGAGTTACTTTAATAATTCTCCATAAATTCAAATAAAAAAATGGCAATTTTTTTTTTTTTTTTGGTTGGGAGCTAGTAGAATAAACTCAAGATTTAGAGAATGAATAATAACTTCAATCCACAACATTTAGGGTACCAGTATAAGGGGCACTGGGTGTTCCTTACAAATCGACCATTTTAAACTACAAAGTGTTGTTTATATAGAATAAAAGGGTTTTCAAATTTTCATCTCGAATGTTGTTTTAAGAAAATGTCGAAGGTCAGGATATATATTTACATTAATAATCTCCCTAAATCCAATAAAAAAATGGGAACTTTTTTTTCTTTTTCCTTGAACTAGTACAATAAACTTGAGATTTAGAGAATGAATAATTTTTCGAATTACCTCTCACAACTTTTAGGGTGCTCGTATGTATAAGGGGCATGCCACTTGCTTAACTTTATATTGTTAAAATATATATATATATAATATTTATCTTTCATAATTAAATGCAAAATAATTTGATATACTATTTTGAGCCATGGCACTACATACTATGGAGCAATTGTTATTTATTAGATTGATGTGTCTTGTACATATTAGATTATTGTTATTTATTAAATTTCTAACTACCGACTAAAATAAATTGGGAGTCAAAAACCGCAATAAAAACTAAAAATAAGTAATAAATCTGTAAACTACCCATATTTATTTTCCCGTGTCATTGTAAAGCATGTGGGTCCAAGTAGTGATATCTCCCTACAAAAAAATATATCAATATCAAACTATTCATACCAGGCTGATAGGACAACATTATAATATATAAAAAGTAATAATAGTAAAATCGGTTTATCCATATAACGTATTAAAAGTCCGATATGAATAATCTAATGTCTATTATTAACAAAATAAAAAATCATTTATTTATAGTGAGGATCGATAGTCTGATGTGGATAACAAATTTTTTTTTGTAATTAAAATTGATTATGCATATTGAACATTAATGATCCGATATGAATAGTTATATTTTTTTAATTTTTAAAATAGTTTTTAGAATATTCATCAAGACTCGATGCGGATATTAATTGATTATTCATACCGATGCATAGTAACCCGGTATGGGTAATCAACTGTAGCCGACAATGCTCAATATAGTTAACATGTATACTTCAAAGTTCAATCACAATCGTTACCAATAATGATGTTTAATTATTTTGTAAGACAACAATGACAAGGACGGCGCACCATTAACATACAAACTTCAACAACATTAATGATGAGGGCAGAGACAAAGCCGTCTTTAATTTTTATAAAACAACGACAACAACAATAATAATAAACATTCAGAATAGAATAAACTGCAATTTTGTGAATTAATTGTCAATCAAAGTTTTTGTTCTCACAAAGAAAATCAAATAACTTATTATTTATATCTGAAACAATACATTCTCCAAATTTATATTATTGAAATTGTAAATTCAAATCGAGTTCACATTAAAAAAAAAAAAAGTATTTTCATATAACAATATCATGATAAAGATTTGTTTGTTAAAATATCACATTCAAACGATTTGAATTCACATATTTTTATTCGGTCACATATTTTTGTTGCATCAAACCCAATCCACCCCCACGTAAAAATATTTTTATTCGGTCCAACCCATTTTATAGACCCCACCAGACGTGTTCTCACTTCGATTCAAACCATCAAAAGTGTCTTACTGTGAAGACCGATTCACTTGTTTTGTGGGCCTGAATAGTCTGAGACTTTCAGCAAAGTATTACTAATTATTTTGAAGAAATTGCGCAAACATCCTTAATGTTCGTCAAAATGACACACACATGGCCCGTTTTGCCATAAAATGCGAACTCCCACTAATGTTTCAAAATCGTAATCGGCATACTCCCTGGTCAAAATGCTATTGTTAATGTAATGGTAAAATAATGATCAAGTCCAAAAGCGAGGCCCAAAACTGACGATTCAATTTGAGGCCCATTTGATTGTAAACCGTCAAAATCCAACCCAGTGCTTATATTGTTGAGTCACCGCTTCTGTGACTTGGTCTTCTTGATCAAGATAGCCCCACTGGACTCCATTGGAGTCAAACACGGAGGATCTCCAGGATGATGAAATCCTTCACTCAACGCCCCCAACGGCTACATGCTCAAGTATAAATACTCAAGTAGAGCCAATGGAAAAGCTCTCATTATTAGCTTTCTATGAAATCCATTCGACATCAATCAATGCTTATCATTTTGATCAAGCCCTCTCGGTCTCACTGTGATTAGCTCCAACTTAGTGGGGTCCCTATATGGTCCATCCTACCTACCTCTTACATCAAACATAAAAGGACTCCTTCAACGTTATCTACCTACTATTATAACTTTAAACGATCGAACCCACCAATTTCGAACAACTCCAATTATGTTGAACTATAAGAGGATAGGATCAACCTTAAGCTGAACCAAATAGGAAGTATGTCTCAAATTACGCACGTAGGAGCAACCGCTACAAGCATTGCGACGATCAATAAAGAAAAAGACCTTAAAGCCTGCAATGTGAGGCCAATCCTTGTTGGTGACTAATGAATTCATACGCAAGTTTATAGAGAATTAATGAGGCTTTGCTCAACAAGATTCTAGGTATGCCAGCCCAACTAAGAAGAGTACTGCAACCAACTTCGTGAATTCACCCTTCATTGACTCCGTTACAATGTTGGAGATACCGCAAAAGTTCAGCCTCCCCGATATGTAAATTACGATGGGACAGTTAACCTCGATAACCACATTGCTTAACACATTTAATTAATGTTCATAAGCGTTATCCTGTGTGACCTGCATGAAACATGCATGTGCAAAAGGTTTGGCTCAACTCTGCGGGTCTAGCGCTCCAGTGGTTCACCAATTTACCGAACGACAACATCAGCTTGAAAATGCATCATTGCTAAATGTTACATTCTTTATGATCATGATAACTTGGACAAGCTTAATGATCTGAGATGAATTGGCAAGCAATAGAGCAACACTCCACCGCTTATTGCGGGCGATAGAGCAGATGGTTCATTGGTCACTGATGAAGCCTTGGCTCTATCGTGGACGGAGCCTGGGCTCCATCAACTGATGCTATATCCATAATGGAGATGCTCTACAGCGATGGAGCATCTCCGTTTTATTGGGATTTTTGTGTTTTCTATTTTTGTGTTTTGAGGGGATTTTGGTGTTCAGTTACTTGTTCATACTGATGACGAAGTGAAAAAGAGGAACTTGATGGAAGAGAGATGGTGGATTCGGTGTTTGGTTGAAGAAAGAGAACTAGGTTGAGTTGAATTTATTCCCAGGAGATGACCTTGAGTATTTTTTTTATAGATCATGACGATTCGTGAGTTTAGGTGTGTAAACAATAAAAATGATTATGATGAATCACAAGGGCAGACCTACATTGGCTCCAGATGGGGCACGAACCCCCAAAATTTTTTAAAAATCGATTAAGTTTATATTATTATTCATTACATATTTAAATATATAAACATATTGTTATATATGTGTTGAAGTGAATAATATCATAAATTGAAGTGAATTGATGGCATGGAGTTTGGACGGTATGGGGCAGTGTGGGCTTCCAATTCTGCCCCCTATTTTATTTTATTTTTTTTTTAAATTATATAGAGTGTTATGGTAGGGGTACGATCCTTAGTTCCAAAAGCGAAGACATAATAACTCCAATCAAGCAAACTAATTTTGAAATTTGTGATAATTTGACTTGACTATGTGTTTTTCGTATTGCGAATTATGAATTATCATTAACTATTTTTCTTATCAGAATTTATATCATATTTACTTAGACTATTGATTAAGTTTTCTTTAATTATTAAATCTTTTGGATCTTTCTCATGTCTTATTTATTACTTGATAAATGTTGTTGATTTATTTATAAATGTTGTGGATTTATTTAAAAAGTTGTCAAATATTTATATTACTTAGAAATAAATTGAAGTTTTTTAAAAAATTATTTTGAAGCTCTTTTATTCATTTATTTATGTTGCTCAAATAAGAATCAATATAGTTTGAGTGTAAAAGACTGAGCTTGTAAGAAAGGGCTCCGAAGGTTCGTAAAAAGAAATGAGATTCATAATTAACTAGAAAAAAGTAAACTACAATTATATTTATCTTTAATATTTATTTTTATTTTATTTTATTTTATTATAAAGTGTCTTCTCTAATATAAAAGTCTAGGTCCACCGCTGATGAATCATATAATTTTTGGAAGATGATGGATATACTTCATCTTCATATCCATCTCTATTTCCATTTGGAGAAGAAGATAGATAGTTAGTTAATGGATCTCCCCCTATTTTTTTACTTTTAATTATTTCTATTTTTGTCACTACCTTCCTTTATTTATGATGGATAATAGAGGCCATAAGTTTTTTCTTAAAAAAAAAAATAGTGTTTTAAATATAAGATTTTTCTTTATTTTTATCTAATAAAGGGTATTTTGATCATTCTAAATAAAAATCTTGGTCAATGGTTATGTTTGACAATGTTGACCAACGAAATGGGGGGTTTTGTATTAGTTAAAGGTACATTTATTTTCGTATGTATAAAGTCTTACCTTAAAAAGGTTTCGTATAATTCCTTCTTATATATATAGTAACTATCAATATGACAAACAATACTATCATAAATATAAGAAGGAATTTACTCTAAGCAGATATTTTTTCCATTTCGTTTATTTTGACTTGCTTCTGAGTATTTCTAGCCCACGAGGTATTCAATCTCCTTTTCATTTCTTTTGGGTATTTCTGGCCCACGAGGTATTCAATCTCCTTTTCATTTCTTATATGTAGATGATATTCTTTTGTTTTGTCAAGCTTCAACTTCAAATGTTAAGATTATCAAGGAAGCTTTTAAATTTTATGGGGATTTATCTGATCAACACGTTAATTGACAAAAATCTTGTGTCTACTTTGGTGATGGACTTCGCTCTTCCCCCTAAGAAAGCATCCTTTTACTTAGCGCTATGAAAAAATGAGGTTCTTCTATGATTACCTTGGTGTCCCTCTTTTGCATGGTGCACCCGCACAAAGTGGTTTTTGTCTTTGGTTGATAAAATTTGTCTGAAGCTTCATTCTTGGAGGGGATCTATTCTCTTTATGACGAGTAGACTTTGTTTTATTCAATCAGTCATCTACAATTCTTCACTCGTTTCAGATTTATCGATGACCCTTATCTTTATTGAGCTCTCTCAATTCTTCAATAAGGAATTTCTATTGGACAAGATCTACTGATAAGGAAAAACTAGTTCAGACTTCCTGGAAAGTTTGTTGTCGGTCTAGCCTAGGAGGGGTTTGGGTTTACGTGATTTACATATTCTTAACAATGCTTTGCTTAAAAATTTTACTTGAAGATTCATGACTGAGGATTCTATTGTCTTTAAGTTTCTTTGTATTAAATGTCTTTCTCCTATACATCTTCCTAGAACAAGATATCACTCTTCCTCTATTTGGTCTAATATGAAAACTCATTATCTTTCTCTAGTGCTTGAATCCAAGTGGTTAATGGGTTGTCATTCAAAAGTTCGTTTATGGTTAGATAACTAGATGGATAGACCTCTTAAGAACAGAATCTCTGGTTTACCTCTCTCTGATCTGCCTCTCTCAACCTGTATTGGTGATGTCTATTATAATGATAGGTGACATTTTCCTTCTACGGTGTCAAACGTATCAGAATTAGTTTATGACATTAAGCAGGTGGTTATTGGTAATTCTTCTGATTCGAGAGTTTAGAACCTCTCTCTCGATGGAAAAGTGACTACTGATGGTGCTTATAATTCGTTATTTCCAATGCATCCTCAACTTCATTGGACAAGATATATTTGCGCAACTTTCATTTCTCTTTTAAAATCTATGCTGGTTTGGTGAATTATGCATAATAAATTACCCACTTATTTGTCTTTGTAGAGCTGTGAGTTTATTTTGCCTTTATGTTGTCATTTGTGCTGAGCTATGGAAAAGAGTTTGAAGCATCTATTTCTCAAATACTCGTTTGCAATAGGTCTTTGGCATTTCTTATCTTCTGTTTTTGGTCATGTCATTTCTTTAACAGGGACAGTTAAAAACTTATGGCAAGCTGCTATATTTATTACCTTTTATTCTCAACTACAATATCTTTGGAAGACTGGCATCATTGTAGTTTTTTTGGTTATTTGGGTTACTCGAAACTCTACTGCTTTTGAGGATAAGTGCATTTCTTTTCATGTGGCTTTTTTTTTTTTTGTCTAGTGTTTCATTCGAGAGGTATATTCTCTTAATTTTGGGATTATGTGAAATTTTATGGATGATTTATTAGCTCTACGTAAGTTTTATATTTCTACACGTTCTTCTAAAGCTCTCTATGTTACAGATATAGTTTGGTCTCCCCCTCCTCTAGGTTGAGTGAAGGTCAATACTAACGGTTTTGCTTTTAGATCTCCTGGTTTAGCTGGTTGTATAGAAATTTTTTCGGACCTCCCAAGGGTTCTTCAAGAATGGCTTTGTTATTCAGTTAGGAATAGGGTCTGCTTTTGAGACGGAGTTAGCAGCAGCTATTCATGTCATTGAGTATGCTTGGAAGTATCATTGGATGAAACTTTGGTTGGAAATTAACTCTACTTATATGGTTTCTCTTCTTCTTGCTCATTCTTCTAAAGTTCCCTGATGTTGGCGACTAGCTTGGAAGAAGTATCTTTACCATTTGTAAGATATGGAATTCATAGTGACATATATTTATCACTAGAAAAAATTTGCGATAGATGTACTAACTTCTCTCTCCTCTTCCTTTATCTGTTCTAACTGGTGGTAGACGACTCCTAGTTTTTTGGGTCATTTTCTTTCTGATGATCTTTGTGGCAAACATCGTTATCAATTTTGTTAGTTTTGACTTTGAGGGATAGACACTCTTTCCATTGCTAGTTTTTTCCTTTTGGGTTTTTCCAATAAGGTTTCTAATGAGGTCTACTATACAGATTGATCGACAAAGATTTGGTTTCAACTGGCTCTTTTGCTGTCTATATTTTCTTTTAGTCAATTTTTTTACTTCTTTGGCTATTTCTTTTTTCGTATTAGTTTTTTGTCTTTCTCTCTTTTTGCATTCTTTTTCTTATTTTTAATAATAAGTTGGCTTTAATCAATCATTTAAAAAAAAAAAATACGATGTCTTCAATTTTTGGTCAGAGACTATATTAATTTTAATCATTTTCAATGGTAATTAAAATTAAAAATTGTATTTCCAATAAATTATTTTTTATCACAATCTGCCTCGGTAATAAATTATTTTCAGCAGCAACATTAATTAATAATAAATTATTTCCTACCACAATTACCCTCTATGATCTCCCAATTTTAATCACGATCCCCTTCAAAAATATTATCATTACTCCCGTCAATAATGTGACATTTTCGGCCGTGATATTTCTCATCAACATTTTACTTCCAATTGTCACAATCCTAAAAAATCCATTATTAATTTCAAAAAAAAAAAAAAATCCATTATTTCTAACTGTTTTTTTATCCAAACAAATACATTATTATTGAAGACTTCACACCTCGAAAATACCTCATCTTAAACCTATACACTTCTTGAAAATACATTATTTTCGACTACCGCACTTCTCATAGATATATTATTTTTTATGACTACAAGCATCAACAATATATTATTTTCAACCATAGCACACCTCAAAAATATATTATTTTTTTATCATTTCATGCCTCAGAAATACATTAATTTCAACCATTGCACACCTTAAAAATACATATTTCCAATGATGTTATGACAATTTTGACGATATCTAACGCTCGAAAATGATGCCATTTCTTGTAGTTGCTTCCATTTTTGGATTCTCAATCAGTTAACTATTTATGCGAAATCCAATTTAATTTTTGAATATTTCTCAATTAAAATTCACAACCTTGTGACAAGAGTTTGATCCAAAATTAAGAAATAATTTCATACAAATCACATTATATATGAAAAATATGATATCTTATGAAGTAATTGAGGTATCGTTGTATAACAAATTCATTGTATTGCAATTCTAATGATCTTTGTTTTCTTCGGAAAATGAGCAAACGAAAAAACAAAAACGTAAGATCGATTGGATTAATGAAATTCTTACATTATAGTGACAATGATTTTTGAACATAATTAAATCTAAACCATAAAAGGTTTAGAATATGACAAACACATCTATTTGAACTTGGGTTGTCTCTCATCACTGAAATATTTCTTTCTCTGAAATATAGTGACGAGGCACATTGTATGACCTTTATCTAGAACCAAAGAGAATTTACACACCTTGATTCAAGATAACCAAAGTAAATAAAAAATTAAGCCTGAAAAACCATACAATGATATGAGCACTAATTGTGCTTCTAACTTTCCCATGCTATCCATTTCTATACAAGAATGAGCTTTGTTGGATAAATGACCATTTTAAATTTTGAACCATAGCTCATCAATATTCTAATGTAAACCCACATGAGTTTTGTGGATTTAAAATGACGAACGAGGATGAATATATAGAAAACTTGAATTATCTAAATGGGACAACACAAAGGTTTCATTTGGTAAGCCATGTCAGGTCATATTTGCTTGATTGTATTGTATCGAATTAGATTGGATTATATTGTATTGGTTTGGATTTGAAAGAATTGGACTAGATGAGACTGTAATAGATTGTGTACAGTACAATGCTTGGTTAATAAGGCATAAAAGCTTCATTTGGTACACCATATCGAATTAGATTTGTTTGGTTGTACTATATCGGATTGGATTGTTTTGTATTTGTTTAGATTGGATTGAATTAGATTATATCATATTAGAATAGGTTGTATACAATACAATGCTTGGTTAATGAGTCACTAAATTAGATTGGATCGGATTAAATAAAATTGGAAAAAATAATTTATTAAATACAATTAGTTTCAAATAAAATAAAAATATTTTAAATTATATTAATGAATTATGTAGTAATTTCTTCTAAATTATTAATTAAATATAGAGTATTTTAATAAAATATAACTATTTTTTATTAATTCGATATTTATAAATAAAATAAAAGCTTTTAAAGTTGTCACTCCTT
Source organism: Dimocarpus longan (assembly GCA_022984855.1). Classification (NCBI taxonomy): domain Eukaryota; kingdom Viridiplantae; phylum Streptophyta; class Magnoliopsida; order Sapindales; family Sapindaceae; genus Dimocarpus; species Dimocarpus longan. Next base: position 20,806,299 of record CM041024.1, read on the forward strand.
ATGCTAGCCGATAGAAAAATCTACTTACGAATGAAAAAGCAACATGCGGAGTTGGGTCGTTTCAAAAAAATAATAATAAAAATGTTCCCACTTTTAAATATTGTATATGCACCCCTTTTTATACACACGACTAATTAATTGTTATTTTAAAAGATTATTAATTATAAGGTTAATTGCACTACTTTTCTTCAAACATCTCAAAATTGCACTGACTGACGACTTTAATATTAATGGCACTAAATGGTAACTTTAACATTTATTGCATAACATATCCTTAAAGATATTGATTACCATTAAAATTAACTATTGACTAACCATTTATTATGAAAATAAAAAATATCATTAGTATATATGTTATTATTTTATTTTTAGTTTTTTTTTTTTTTAAAAAAATTGTTATATATATTTATATAATGAAAAATAATAACAAATAGTATAATAATTATAATTTAGGAGCAAAACATTTTTTTATATATGATATGATTCTTTTATTAATTTTTTATAAAAAATATTTTGCTCCTAAATTATAATTATTATACTATTTGTTATTATTTTTCATTATATATATATAACAATTTTTTCAAAAAATATATAACAATTAAAAATAAAGTATATACTAGGAGCATTTTTTACTTTTCACAATAAATGGCTAGTCAATAATTAGTTTTAATGGTGGTCATTATTTTTTAAGATACAATAAATGTTAAAGTTATCATTTACTACCATTGTAAGATACTTGAAGAATATTAGTGTAATTAATCATATAATTAATAATCTTTTAAAATAACCATTAATAGGGTGTGTGTATAAAAAGGGGTGTACACATTATATTTAAGGGGTGGAAACAACACCACTCAAAACATGTGGGCATGAGACTTATTGTAACCTAGCTTATAGGTGGGCCTTTCGTTTGAACGGTGTTTATAGGTCTCGTTTAGATGATCATATCGGATTGAATTAGATTAAATTATATTAGATTGAATTGAATTAAATTAAATACTATACATTCTCTTGTTTGGTATTGTTGACGTGGTAAACCAGCCAACCAGATCCTTGAGCCCAATGCCGCGCTGATAAGGAGACCTGCAATGAACAGACCGAATGATGGCGAAGAAGAGAAGAAAGAAGAAAGAGGAAAGAACACAGGAGATTTGAAGTGGTTCGGCCCGATTTGGAAGGGCCTACGTCCACTTGTTCTGTTATTACTGTTGATATCTCACAAAAATGGTTGCTCTCCCTACGTTTTTACAGAGTAACAGCCTCTCAAAACTCTCAATTTTTTTTTTTTGGATCCCTTTGCAATAAATGCCTCTCTCTATTTATAGAGGAGAAGAGGCTACAAAGAGAACAAACGGACAAAAAGGGCTGATCTTGTCGTAATAAATGCTACTGGAGAGCTTTAAATGCTTCTGACTTCTGACATGTCAACTCTGGCAAAACGGGGGCCGACTGCAAGCCCATGCTGGTTTGGTGAGACTTCCGGGAATTAAGCTGCATTTTGGTGAGATAACCTTACTTACCGTGCAAGACACGCCATCTAACTGTCTTACACTGATACTGGGCGAACCGAAGTAGAGAACGGGCTGAAACTCCGTCGTGACGATCTGGACTCAGCAACGATCTGGCGACCTTGACGTCGCTGCAACGGTCTAGCGACCTTGACGTCGCTATCATCATAGCAGGTGAACCTGTAATTGTCTTGCTCGAGCTCGATCTTCGCGACCTGATACACAGTACCTCTCACGGGCCTATGGTGATCTGGGCCACCATTTATATGGGCCTTTGCCAGCCCATTTGAGGAATCCAAAAATACCCATAACATCAACCCCCCAGTTCTTAGGTCGTTTCCTGCGGCCTGAGAACTTAAGAGTCAACTAAGATCTTTGGTGGCGAACTGAGACTTTACACGGCGATCTGACTTCTGGAGCGAACTGAAATCTTCATGCTGCCCTTGAGAGGCTCCAACGGTCTGATTGTTGAACTGAAAATTTATCCGAACTGAAGAATTCTCAGCGTACTGAGAATTTCGATCAGCGCACTGATATCTGAAGCGGATTGCAATCCCGTCACGATCTGAGAACTTGAAAAGCTAAATTTTTCCCTCCTTTTTCTCGGACGCGTGGCAACATTTCCTGAGGCGGTTCGTCTTCTGCGACGGTCATTAAATGCACGTCTTTTCATCTGATAGCGTCTCCTCGGGTCACGCACCCTAGATCGCGCTGCACCGTTGGATCTGAGGCGGTTGGTCTGCCACCAGATCCAGCGGTCAGCGATATGACCCCGGGACTGGCTATATAAAGCGGGCCAGTCTGCTCTTTCGCTTCCTAACCGTCATTTTCAAGTTTTCAGAGCCCTCGCTGTCTTCTTCTTCTTCTTCAGTCTATCCTCAGCCCAGGCTCTCAGGCGTCCATCTTTCGGCCAGTCCTCCGCTTACGATCACCGGTGAGTTCATTATCCCTGTCGATTCTTCGTTTTTCAGCACTTTACTGCTTTCTTTTACTTCTGGTGATGATTTGTCTGCTTCTTGGTTTCTGGCATTTTGTTCTTGTGTTTGTGTTTGAATGTCTGCGTCTTTTCGCATTCTCCTAGCTTGATCCGTTAGGTTGCTGTAGTTTGTAGGTTTTGTTGTTTGTGAATTTGAGCGATCTCAAGATCGCGCATAAATAGTAGAGGGACGATCTTTAGGTCGCTCATAGTCTTTGTGCGGCGTACGCGACCTGTTAGGAAATGGTTAGGTAGCAAACTTGGAGCTTTAGTCTGATAGGAACGGTCTGCCTTAAGCGACCTAACTGCTCCTTTTGTTTGTAGATGTCTTCAGGTCGCACTCGCCCACAACATGTCGTAGGAGAGGATGACTCCTCCAGCTCGGAGGATCAAGTGAGAGAGGTCCCCCAGGCATCGTTTCATAGCGAGGACGTCACCGAGGAGTTCTCAGCTCGAGAAAGCTCGGAAGGGAATCCGCCTTCGCAGGCCGGGGAGCTTGATCCTGCGGAGATCAGGCGAGGTCGCGAAATGTTTACACATCACCCCTCGCGGATAACATACTAGGACCTCGTCGGTCTGGGGGTTCAATATCGCTTCCCCCGGGGTTGTCGTCTCATGGAGCCCGCTCCGATGGACCACGCGGCCACACCCCCCAGGGGATTTGTGGCCATTAGCGTCCAGCATCTGGAGGCCGGTCTACGGTTTCCAGTTCCGCCGCATCTGATCGAGCTTCTGAACGTCCTAAAGCTCGCTCCCTTTCAGCTGACCCCGAATTCGTACACCCAGTTTTCCTCGCTAGCGATCTTCTTTAGGAAGTATGGCCTACCTTTCCCGAATCCGGGAATTATAAGGCACTTATACACTTTTAAGGCCACTAGCAGGGGACAACCTCGGGACGGTATTTACTATGCTTCACCTCGAACGGCGTCCATTTACAAGGACGTGGTACCAAAGGGCGATGCCAAGGGCAAGTCCAACGTAGGACATTATAAGACGAACTGGTTTTATGTGTCTTGCCCTTCATTGTTTAATCTTCTGAACTTCAGCTTCCGGGCTGAACCAGGTAGGACGTCCCTCAAGCTGCTTTCTGGCTTATGTTTGTGATCGCGAGCTAAATATTTTCCTTTTTTGCAGATCTTTCCGCTCCAGTCCTTGGCTTGACTCCGGGCGAAACAGCCGATCTCGAGATCCTTGGTGCCCGTAGATCGGACGAAGACGACGTCAAATTGACGGACGAACTGCTTCGCCAATACCAGCTTGCTTCCGACTCTGCAGGGGGATTAGTTCGTTCTAAACACGTCGGATCTCGGCGAACTAAACCTGTAAGGTCCGTTTTTGACGAGGTTGTTGACACCAGCTCGGGTTCAGACAGCGTCGAAGAGGTTGAAATGGCGCCCTTAGAGCTGATCCCGCCACCCAGGAAGAGAGCTCGTCAGACCGGAGATCAGGCTGCAACATCACCGGCCGCCCCGGGCTCATCTGGCGCAATGGGGACTCAGGCCGCGAATGCGGCCGAACCTGCAGCCCCTCAAGCTGTTCAGCCCGTTTCTCAGAGGGCTCCTCCGGCCAGGTCTGCTACTGCCGTGGACAAGGGCAAGCAGGTCGTGACCCAGCAGGGGTCGAAGAAGAAAGATCAAGGGGCGCCCACCGGGTTTCCTCCCACCAAGAAGACCACGCTGGTCATAGGGAAACAGACTGAGGTTTCGTCTCGGCAATCTCAGGAGAGTGCCCCGGGACAGGCTGCTGGGGAAATTCCCGGGCTATCTTACCTTAAGCTCGCATTCGAACAAGTACCCGGTCTTCTAGGGAACTCTGCCAAGTTCCTGGATGGCAAGGAGAGCCACGGGGTGAACTTGCTTAACTACTCACTCCGGGAAGCTGCTAAGGTGAGATTTTTCCCCTTTCTTCTTTTGTCTTATGTTTTCCTTGCTTTCCTCCTGCTGATTTAAGTTGTTCAGAGCGCTATGGCGACGACGAAGGCAATAGATAGCGAACTGAAGAGGGAGAAGGAAGAGAAGAAGCTCAAGGCCGCGAAGAAGGAGCTTGAGGCGACCTTGTCAGAACGTGACATCGACCTTGCGGTGGCAAGGAGTGATCGTGAGATTTTTCAGAAGCAGCTGCTCGATGCTGAGGCCGCCCGTCTTCAGTCTGATACCACTTGGGCTGAAGAAAAGAGCAAGATGGAATTGATGATCAACAGCCTCAATTCTCAGGTCGAGACGGCCAGGACTGTCACGGATGATCGGGAGAGGGAGCTGAAGGATGCAAAGGCGCAGCACGCGATGGAGATCAGCAGGCTGATGGACGAGTTAACTGCTACTCGGGACGAGCTGACTGCTGCTCGAGCTCGGACAGAAGAGGTCAGGGTGGAAACGGAGCAAAGCTTAGTTTACACCCTGTGGACGCATCATCCTAGGATAGATTTTTCCATCTTTGGAAATGATGCCGTGAAGGACGTTGAGTTCTATGCTGAGGATGCTGGAGCCGCAGCGGAAGCAGAGCAGGGCCAACCACCAGAAACTCCCTGGACGCCTGCTGAGATCGTCCCTCCAGAGGCCGCTGGTGACCAAGCGACCACCAGCTCAACCCCCCAAGACCCTCAAGACCCCTCCAGCTCGCAACATTAGTTCTTTTCTGTACTTAGTTTATTTTGTCTTTGAAACTCACCTCTTCTGAGGTCTTTGTTTTGTAATAACTTTATAACTCAATACATACTTCATTTCGCTCCGTTTTAATCCGCGTAATGCTTTTATTGGACGACGTAAATAACGATTGTAAGTTGTTATTTTGAATGTGCTGGTGACGTCGTCACGTTGTGATTTTAAGTTCACAGGAGGACGTCGGCCCGTCCAGAGCGTTGCGAGCTCACAGGGCGCGGCGTCTCCGTCCGAGACTTGAATAATCTTAAGTCCACAGGAGACCGCGGGCCCGTCCAGAGCGTTGCGGGCTCACAGGGCGCGGCGTCTCCGTCCAAGACTGTTGATGACAAGTCCACAGGAGGACGTCGGCCCGTCCAGAGCGTTGCGAGCTCACGGGGCGCGGCGTCTCCGTCCAAGACTTGAATAATTTTAAGTCCACAGGAGACCGCGGGCCCGTCCAGAGCGTTGCGGGCTCACAGGGCGCGGCGTCTCCGTCCAAGACTTGAATAATTTTAAGTCCACAGGAGACCGCGGGCCCGTCCAGAGCGTTGCGGGCTCACAGGGCGCGGCGTCTCCGTCCAAGACTTGAATAATTTTAAGTCCACAGGAGACCGCGGGCCCGTCCAGAGCGTTGCGGGCTCACAGGGCGCGGCGTCTCCGTCCAAGACTGTTGATGACAAGTCCACAGGAGGACGTCGGCCCGTCCAGAGCGTTGCGAGATCACGGGGCGCGGCGTCTCCGTCCAAGACTTGAATAATTTTAAGTCCATAGGAGACCGCGGGCCCGTCCAGAGCGTTGCGGGCTCACAGGGCGCGGCGTCTCCGTCCAAGACTTGAATAATTTTAAGTCCACAGGAGACCGCGGGCCCGTCCAGAGCGTTGCGGGCTCACAGGGCGCGGCGTCTCCGTCCAAGACTGTTGATGACAAGTCCACAGGAGGACGTCGGCCCGTCCAGAGCGTTGCGAGCTCACGGGGCGCGGCGTCTCCGTCCAAGACTTGAATAATTTTAAGTCCACAGGAGACCGCGGGCCCGTCCAGAGCGTTGCGGGCTCACAGGGCGCGGCGTCTCCGTCCAAGACTTGGTTGATGGCAATAAATACAAGTAAGAACGAAGATAGATATAAGTGGAGAGAATTTGCTTGAATATATTCATATATGCACTGGCGAACTGCCAAAGGTGTTACAATTGCAGCAAATAATTTGATCTGATAGATTACATTTGAGATAGATAATCCAATCTGTCTGAATCATACGAAGTAAGGTCGGAGCTTCTCAGCGTTCCATGCTCGCGGGAGTTCCGTTCCGTCCATATTGCTTAAGTGATAGGCTCCATTCCCCAAATTCTTCTGAATGATGTAAGGACCTTCCCAGCTCGGTCCTAGAGTGCCTTCGCTGGAATTCCGAGCTGCAGGCAGAATAAGTCTCAGTACCAGATCTCCGACGTTGTAGTGACGAATTCGCACTTTTTTGTTGTAATATCTGGCAACTCTCTGCTGGTAGACTGCCAACCTTAGTTGAGCTTCATCCCGTAGCTCGTCCACGAGGTCGAGATTGTATGCGAGCAGCTGCTGATTATCTTCGATGTTGAATGCGGCTCTTCGATGCGTCGTTACCTCGAACTCAGCTGGAATCATAGCTTCACATCCGTAGACCATCGAGAAGGGCGTCTCCTGAGTCGTGCTGCGAGCTGTAGTCCGGTAGGCCCATAATACCTTCGGGAGCTCGTCCACCCATGCCCCCTTTCTTGCCTCTAGCTTCGTCTTCAGGATCTGTTTGATGATCTTGTTTACGGCTTCGACCTGTCCATTGGCTTGAGGATGATCTACTGCGGAGAAACTCTTGGTGATACCGAGCTCGTCACAGAAGTCGACGAACTGCTCACTGCTGAACTGAGTCCCATTGTCTGTAATTACCTGCTGGGGAATACCAAACCTGCTGATAACATTACTCCACATAAACTTGATGATCTTCGATGTGGAGATGTCAGCTAGCTCTCTTGCTTCTGCCCATTTTGTAAAATAATCAACCGCGACCACGGCGTGTTTGCAATTTCCCCGAGCTGTCGGCAGGGGCCCAATCAGATCCATACCCCAAATCGCGAACGGCCACGGGCTAATCATCTGCTGTAGAAGCGCGGGAGGAGCTCGGGGGACTTTCGCGAACTTCTGACACTTATTACACTTCCTCACCAAGGCGATAGCGTCCTTTTTCATTGTAGGCCAGTAGAAACCCTGCCTTAACGCCCTCTGAGCCAGGGCGAGGCCGCCGGAGTGATTTCCACAATGACCTGAATGCATGTCATTTAATACCCTCTCGCAGTCCGCCCCATCTATACACCGCAAAAGAGGAGCTGAGAAGCCCCTTTTATATAACAGGTCGTCGTAGATGCAGTAGCGAGCAGATCGCGCCTTCAATTGGCGAGCTTCGTTCTTCTCTTGGGGAAGAACCCCGTTTTGCAGATAGTCAACCATCGGTCTCATCCATGAATTCTCTGCCACTATTAAGGCCATCATCACTTCCTCCTTCTGAATACTTGGGATCGGCAGGAGCTCGACAGGCACCGGCTTCAAATCTTCTGCTATCTGAGCAGTGGCTAAGCGAGCTAGAGCATCAGCATGCGCATTTTGAGCTCGCGGGATCTGGTTCACTTCGTAACTCTGAAACGCTCTGAGCAACTCTTGCACCTTCTGAAGATACGCAGCCGTGCTTGATGTCCGAGTCCGGTACTCCCCTTTTACCTGGAACACAACGAGCTGAGAGTCACTGAATATTCTTACCCGGTCAGATCGCATCTCTCTAGCGAGCTTCAGCCCCGCTATGAGTGCTTCGTACTCTGCCTCGTTGTTTGTTGCTTTGAATCCGAACTTTAATGCGTAGAAGATCTTGTGCCCCTCCGGACTGATGAGTAAGATTCCTGCCCCTGCCCTCAGTTCGCTTGACGAGCCATCAACATACAACTCCCACATCGGCTCCTCCGATGGCCCAGCTCCTTCCTCTGCTGTCCCGGTAAATTCTGCAATAAAATCTGCCAGGGCCTGAGCCTTGATGGACGGTCTGGGGATATACTCGATGTCGAACTGGGCCAGCTCGACTGCCCATTTCAATAGGCGACCTGAGGTATCCGAAGTCTGGAAAATCTGCTTCAAGGGATACCTAGTTGGGACCTCGATCCTATGAGCCTGGAAATAGGGTCGGAGCTTTCTGGATGCGGTCACCAAACAATCAGCGAGTTTTTCTATCTGGGAATACCTGGTCTCCGCATCCGAAAGCCTCTTGCTGACGTAATACACAGGGAGCTGCGTCCTGTCTTCCTCTCGAACCAAAGCCGCACTGAGGGCGCTATCTGATACCCCCAAGTAAAGGATGAGCTTCTCCCCTTCTACAGGCTTTGACAACAGTGGAGCCCGGCCCATATATTCTTTCAGCTGCTGGAAGGCTTGCTCGCACTGCTCCGTCCATTCGAAGTCTTTCACCCTTTTCAGCACGTCGAAGAACGGAATACACTTATCAGTTGCTTTCGAGATGAATCTGCTAAGCGCCGCGACCTGTCCTGTCAGACTTTGAACTTCTTTGACCGTTCTGGGCGACCTCATATTTATTAAGGCCAGAATTTTCTCCGAATTGGCTTCGATCCCCCTCTCATTCACCATGAACCCCAGGAATTTTCCAGATGCAACCCCGAAAGCGCACTTCAGCGGGTTGAGCTTCATCTTGTAATTTCTCAGAATCTGGAATGTCTCCGCCAGATCGTCGACATGGGACTCGGCTTGCTTCGACTTGACCAGCATGTCGTCCACATATACTTCCATCGTCCTGCCGATCTGCTTCTCAAACATCTTATTGACTAGCCTCTGATAGGTCGCGCCAGCATTTTTCAGACCGAAGGGCATCACCTTATAACAGTAAAGGCCTCTATCCGTAATGAACGAGGTGTGCTCTTCGTCCAGCGGGCTCATAGGAATTTGGTTATATCCTGAATAAGCATCCATAAAACTCAACAGCTGGTGACCAGCAGTCGCGTCCACCAACTGATCGATCCTTGGAAGAGGGAAACTGTCCTTAGGGCACGCCTTGTTGAGATCAGTGAAATCAATGCACGTCCTCCACTTGCCATTCTTCTTCTTTACGAGCACAGGGTTAGCGAGCCAAAGTGGATACTGGACGGCCCTGATGAAATTATTAGCGAGCAGCTTATCAACTTCCTCTTTGATGGCATCAGATCGCTCTTTTGTCAACGGTCTCCTCTTCTGGCGAACCGGTCTGAATCGGGGATCGATATTCAATCTATGCGACATAACCTCAGGATCGATTCCAACCATGTCTTCGTGACTCCAAGCGAAGACATCTACACTTTCTTTGAGGAAACTAACGAGCTGATTCTTTACTTCCGGGGTCAGACCTCGCCCCACACTCAGGCATCTTCTCGGATCTTCCTTACTGACCTGAATAGATTCAAGCTCGTCTACAGGACCCGACGTCAAAAACTCATCCACCTCGCGAGGATCAAGATCGCGGTCAAAGCCTTCTTCGCTGACTTCATTTGGCTTTCCTTCGGTCACCATCTCTACTTGCTTATATGTCACCCCGATCTTCATAGCCTTCACATAACAGCGTCTCGCTGTATACTGCTCACCTCGAATTACCCCCACTCCGCTGGTAGTCGAAAATTTGATAGTGAGAGCTTTGGTCGACACGACCATATCTAGATCGTTCATCGCGGGCCTCCCCAAAACCACATTATAAGCAGATGCCCCATTAACGATGAGGAAGTCCGCTAGGGTAGTTGCCTGGCGAGCTGGATCTCCTATTGAAAGCGGAAGTCTTACTTGGCCTATTGGGATGACGGCGTCCCCAGTGAAACCGTAGAGAGGCTCTGGAGACGGCTTCAGCTGATTAGCTCCTAACCCGAGCTGATCATAACAATCCTTGTACATAACATTGACCGAGCTGCCTGTATCTATCATGATCCTCAAGACCTCGGCGTTGCTGATTCTCGCCTTGATAACAAGGGCGTCATTATGGGGAAATTTTACCTCGCCTTCGTCTTCCTTTGTGAAAACGATCTCCTCCGAAGTCATTCTAGCCTTCTTTGCTGGCCCTTCCTGATCACCCCGTCCTGTAAGGTGGACGTGATTTGCCTCTCGCACATATCTTTCATGAGACTTACCAGAGGATCCGGCGATGTGGGGACCGCCATGGATGGTATAGATAGTTTTTACCGTCAAACCAACTCCCTGCTCCTGGCCTTGCTGACTCGTCTGCGCGGGCTGGTGATCTTGACAAGGACGCTGATTCTGGGGCTTCTTATGGTCGGGCTGTACCACATACTCCTTCAGACGGCCATTTCTTATCAAATCTTCTATGGCGTCCTTAAGGTCCCAGCATTCAGACGTATTGTGCCCGTTCTCCTGATGATAAGCGCAATATTTACGAGGATTTTTGAACTTACCCGGGAAACCAGTAGGGCTCGGCCTCCCGAAGTTGACTCTATGCTTTTCTGTCTGAAAGATCCGATCTTGCCTGTCGGATAACGTACTGTAGCGGTGGAAGCGGCTTCGAGGCGGGGAGCGATCTCTTCTGACATCTTTCTTAGCTCGCTTCGCCACCTGATTATTAGATCGGTTTCTTCTATCTTCATTACTGACCTGATCCCTCTTCTTGCCTTGATGGGATCCACTTGCCTCATTTTTCGGCTGGCTAGCCTTTCTCGAGCTAAAGGATTCTTCCCATCTGATCTCCCTATTAGCTCGTTCGTAAAATTCTCCCAGGTCTTTGACAGGCATTTTGTAAATGCTTTCATACAGCTTTCCATCCTTCCGAAGTCCGGCTGAAATTGTTGACAAAACGCCCTCATCAGTCGGACCCTCCACATTATTAATCTCGCTTCTGAAGCGGCTGATATATTCCTTCAGCGATTCCCCTGATCGCTGAAAAATGGTTGCGAGATGACAGGCCGGAGCGAGCTGCCTCTTCAACGCTTTATACTGGTCGAGGAACTTTTGCTGGCACTCCTCCCAGCTACTGATACTGCGCGGCGGCAAATTCCTGAACCAAGTTCGCGGTATTTCTCCGAACGTCGCAGGGAACACACGACACTTTACCAATGAACTGGAGGTTTGCAAATTCATTTGGACGTTGAAGGCATCCAGATGGTCATAGGGGTCCGAATCTCCATTATATTTCGGAATATCAGGGAGCTTAAACCTGGCAGGAAGCGGCTCTCGATCTATCTCCGCCACGAGAGGGCTTCTGTCTTCATTTCGCTCTGCCGCCGCCTGAGCCCCAGGTCGCTCTTCGAGCTGCTGCATTCGCTCCAGGAGCTGCTGAATGATCGGGTCCTGAGCTCCTAGCTGCCTCACGGGGGACCTCCTACTTCTTTGACTTACCCCGGTGATAGAATGCTGGTCATACCGCCGGCGTTCTCGGCCCACCTCGTAGTTATCGTTCTCTCTACGCCGGTCGTTCTGGCCTCGCCGCAGCTCGTCTTCATCTCTGCGATCTGAAACACGAGGGATTCCATTGCTTACCTCGACCCTTCTGCCACCATCCCGGCTGATTCTGATTCTCACATCTGAAGGTCGGGCTGCATCTCCATTCTCCCGAGCTCGCTGACCCCGGGCTTCAGATCGCCTATTCGACGAATGAAGAGATCCTTCTGGCACATGCACTCCCCTTGCGACCTCCGCTACAGGAGGTGGGATTACCGTCGTCCTTGGCACGTTCTGATCACGACCTCGTGCCATCGCCCTCAACGTGTCCGCCATCTGAGCCATTGTAGCTTCTATCCTCTCCTGACGTCGGGCCAAGTCATGCACGACGTCCCGTCCTCCCTGAGACGGTCCTGCACCCATATCTGTCATCTGAGGCTGACGCCGCAGCTCGGTCTCTTCGGCTCTATCGTCTACTGAGTTTCTGGTCGTTCTCCCCTTAGCCATGGCGATTACAGAGCTCCACTTCGCAGTTGGGCCCTCCTTCTAGCGCCAAAATGTTGACGTGGTAAACCAGCCAACCAGATCCTTGAGCCCAATGCCGCGCTGATAAGGAGACCTGCAATGAACAGACCGAATGATGGCGAAGAAGAGAAGAAAGAAGAAAGAGGAAAGAACACAGGAGATTTGAAGTGGTTCGGCCCGATTTGGAAGGGCCTACGTCCACTTGTTCTGTTATTACTGTTGATATCTCACAAAAATGGTTGCTCTCCCTACGTTTTTACAGAGTAACAGCCTCTCAAAACTCTCAATTTTTTTTTTTGGATCCCTTTGCAATAAATGCCTCTCTCTATTTATAGAGGAGAAGAGGCTACAAAGAGAACAAACGGACAAAAAGGGCTGATCTTGTCGTAATAAATGCTACTGGAGAGCTTTAAATGCTTCTGACTTCTGACATGTCAACTCTGGCAAAACGGGGGCCGACTGCAAGCCCATGCTGGTTTGGTGAGACTTCCGGGAATTAAGCTGCATTTTGGTGAGATAACCTTACTTACCGTGCAAGACACGCCATCTTACTGTCTTACACTGATACTGGGCGAACCGAAGTAGAGAACGGGCTGAAACTCCGTCGTGACGATCTGGACTCAGCAACGATCTGGCGACCTTGACGTCGCTGCAACGGTCTAGCGACCTTGACGTCGCTATCATCATAGCAGGTGAACCTGTAATTGTCTTGCTCGAGCTCGATCTTCGCGACCTGATACACAGTACCTCTCACGGGCCTATGGTGATCTGGGCCACCATTTATATGGGCCTTTGCCAGCCCATTTGAGGAATCCAAAAATACCCATAACAGGTATATCATTGGATTGGATTGGATTTTTAAAAAATATTTTTTCAATAAATTTTAAATGAAATAAAAACATAAAAATTATGTATTGATAAAATTTTATTACTAAAATTTAAAGTTAGATACATATAAACTTTATTAACAAAATATTACTATTTCAAATTAATTTAATATTTTATAAATACAATAATTTTTTTAGTTTGGGAAAATAGTTAAATTTTATTTTATGTAATCACTATTACAAAAGCTTGAAAATCAATAAACTTTATTAAAAAAAGAAAAAAGAAAAAGAGCAACTTTTGGATTTCTTTTAGCTGCTATTTGTTGGATTATATCCAATGCAGTTGTATGTACTCCCAACCATACAAGGCCATGGAGTGCACAATAATGGTTTCATGAATCTAGTAGTACAAGCCAAATATTAAATCTCCGATGTTTAAGATATTATGTGCAAAAGTTCAAAACGAAAGGAGCTACGAAATTAAAGCTAGTAGAAATAATCATGGAAGAGAATTTGAGAACATGTCATTTAGTGGTTATTGTAAAGACAATTTGATGATTCATGAATTTTCAGCACCTAGAACTCCTCGAGAAAAAGGAATCATAGAGGGGAAGAATTGTAGTCTTCAAGAGACGGCACGACTCATGATGAAAGGTGGAGCATCTGTGTTTTATATGTTTTCTACTTTTGTGTTTTGAGGGGATTTTGGTGTTCAGTTACTAGTTGATGTTGATGATGAACTAAAAAGAAGAACTTGATGGAGGATATACAGGGATAAGGTGTTTAGGTGGATGCGGTGGTTGGTTGAAAAAAGAGAATTAGGTTGATTTGAATTTATTCCCGAGTGACGAACTTCTGTGTTTTTTTTTTTTTTAATAGATTATGACGATCCGTGAATTTGTGTGTGTAAACAATGAAAATAATTATGATGAATCATGTAATTTTTGGAAGATGATGGAGATACTTCATCTCCATATCCATCTCTATTTCCATCTAGAGAAGGAGATGTACAGTTGGTGGATCTCCACCTAATTTTTTTTTTAATTATTCCTATTTTCATAGCCACCTTCCTTCATTTTTTATGGACAGTAAGCTTATAAGTTTTTTTCTGAAAAAAAAATAGTGTTTTAAATATAAAATTTTTCTTTATTTTTATTTAATAATCGGTATTTTTATCATTCTAATCAAACACTCGGGTAATAATGAAGTTTAACAGTGTTGACCGATAAGGTAGGAGTTTCGTGTTAGTTAAAAGTATATTTGTTTTCATATATATAAAGTCTTATCTTAAGGAGATGTGGTATAATTCTTTTATATATATGTATATATATTTTCTGAGTAAGTTCCTTGTTATACTTACGATAGTATTGTAACTATTGTTTGTCATATTTTAATTTATAGGTGCATGTTAAAGTAATGAAAATGTTTTCTAAACAATCTTTGGTAAGAGATTATTTTAATTTTAAACATTTCCGAAGGTAATTAAAATTAAAAATTACATTTCCAATGAATTATTTTTTATTACAATCTTCCTTGGTAATAAATTATTTTCAATAGCATCATTAATTAATAATAAATTATTTCCTACCACAATTACCCTCAATGATTTCTCATTTTCAATCATTATCCGCTTCAAAACATTATCTTCGACTATTACTTCCCTCATTAACGTGACATTTTCGGCCGTGATATTTCTCATAAATATTTTATTACCAATTGTTGCAAACCTCGAAAATCCAGCATTTCTAACTATTTTTTTCTCCTGAGAAATACATTATTATTGATGACTTCACACCTCGAACTCGAAAATAAATCATTTTAAACCACAACACTTCTTGAAACTAAATTATTTTCGACCACTGCTCTTCTCATAAATACATTATTTTTTATGACTATAAGCCTCAACATAATATTATTTTCAACCATCGCTCACCTCAAAAATATATTATTTTTGACCATTACAAGCGTCAGAACTACTTAATTTCAACCACTGCATACCTCAAAAACATATTATTTCCAACCACAATAAGCCTCAGAAATATAATATTTTTGACAATCGAAAAAAACATTATTTTCGATGGTTGAATGCCTAGAATTATCTTATCTCCGACTATAGCATGGCTTGAAAATTCTTAAATACATTAGTTTTAAAAGTCAGCTTCCTTGAGAATACATTATTTCCAACCATAATCCCTCTTGAAAATGATGTATTTTCAATGACAAATACTGTCGAAATTGTTCTCCTAATCTGGTTTCCATAACATTTTGATGGAAAATTTCCTTCATTTTCAACCACTTATAGCTCGTGGCAATGTCACATTTCCAGCGGTTCGTCAAAAAAGAATTATTTGCTATGATATCATTTTCGATTTTTGCCGACGACCCTGTTGAAAATACATATTTCCAACGATCTTTTGACAATTCTGATAATATGTATTGCTCGAAATTAATGTCAATTCTTGTAGTTGCTTCCATTTTCGGATTCTCAATCAATAAAATGTTTATGCAAAATCCAATTTGATTGTTGAATATTTTTCAATTAAAATTTGCAACTTAGTCACAAGAGTGTCATCCAAAATTAAGAAATAATTCCATACAAATCACATTATTTATGAGAAATATGATATCTTATGAAGTAACTGACAACTCTCAAGAACAGTGTCGGTGTATAACAAATTCATTGTACTGCAATCTCTAATGATTTTTGTATTATTTCGAAAATGAACAAATCGAAAAACGAAAAAAAGTAAGATCAATTGGATTAATAAATTTTTTACATTACAATTACAATGATACTTGAACATAATTAAATCTAAACTATAAAAGGCTTTGAATCTAACAAACACATCTATTTGAACTATTGTCCTTCATCACTGGAGTCTTTCTTTCTCTAAAATATAATGACGAGTCACATTATATGGTTTTTATCTAGAACTAATAAGAATATACATATCTTGATTCAAGATAATCAAAATAAATCAAAAAGTAAACCTACTTAAGCATACAATGATATGAGCACCAATTGTGCTCCTAACTTCCCATGCCATCCATTTCTATACAGGAACGAGCATTGTTGAATAACACATAGTTTTTTTCTTTCTTTCTTTCTTTTTTTTTTTTCCCAAAACCATCATAACACATAATTTTTTCTCTTTTTTTTTTTTCAAAAAAAAAAAATGCACCTATTCAATCCTCCACCATAAAATATAGTGTTTAAAAAAAAATGCACCTTATATGGGTTTGAATTATGAAAAGAGATAATAAAAATGTACCATGATTTTTTTTTTTTAACTAAAACTATTTTACATTATAAAATTTACAAACAAAAAATTCATATAAAATATAATTATTTTTATTTTTAATTTTTATTTTACTTTACTTTGTTATAAAGTATCTCCTCTAAAATAAACGTCCGAGTCCGTTCATTATTGATACTTTCATTGAGTTTTATAGACAATAATGGTAATAATTATTTATTAATATAAAACATATAATTTATTAACTATACATTATATCTTAGAAACTAATAAAAATTTGTAATATTTCTGTTTTAAATGAAAGTTTATAAAAATTTATAAAAGTTTTTTATAATGTTTGTAAAGCCTATAAAAATCAATTAAATTTCATAAAAATTATTTAAATTAAAACTCTGGGGATAAAAGTGTATTGATATCTATAAAAATATATTTTTTTTTTGAGATACATTTAAAATAAAGTTTATAAAAATCATTTACAGAGACAAGGAGAGAGAGAGAGAGAGAGAGAGAGAGAAACATGAGTTCTTCTACTTCTTCGGGGTCACCTCAGCGTTCGCGAAGCAATAACAACAATGAGGAGAGGCCAAGATTCTTCGACTCTAAAGCAAAGAACTTGTGTTGGTCTAAAGCAGAAACGGTGCCCGGTCGACACCCAGAGAGGTGGCGCAAAGATGCTGCCGGCAATATTGTCTGCAAGCGCTTCTGTAACTGCCATGGCTGCCTTTGCTTCGAGTACGACCACATCCTTCCCTTCTCTAAAGGTATGGCTTTTTCTTCTGACTTTCATGAAGCTTGTTTGGTCGGTTAGTGAAATGGGTATTGGAGATTTTGTTTGGTAGATGAGAAAATAGTAAAAAAATGAACAAAGTTTTAAGTTTTGAATGTAATGGTGATGGAAATCTAAAAATTTTGGATGTGGTGGGTTTGTTTGTGTTGTATAGGTGGTGAGTCCACAGCGGATAATTGTCAGATTCTTCAAACTAGAGTGAACAGGTTTAAATCAGACAAAGAAAAAGTGGATGCAACTCAATTGAAAGGCTACTCTTGTGATATCAAGTTTACTGGTATGTACCGTAAGTTTTGTGTTTTGTGTGACTTCACTATGTAGTTTACAAGTTGTTTTACTTTTAATGGTTTTTTGAATAGGAAATTCTGTTTTAGGTTCAAAGGCCTATCATTGGGATGTGTTGTAATTTATATACATTACAGTGATTAACCTATTTGAGTTTCTGGTATGCATGACTCACGTTTTGTTAGTATTCTGGGAAATTTTTGGGGATTTTTGGGTATCCAATTGGAACAACTCAAGAATGTTTTTGCGATTATAGTTAGGCAAACATGTGCTAATAATAAGATTTTTGACCGTGGTCCTAGTCTAACAAAGTCTCTAAGAAATTCTTTGTCAATTATTTTTGATCTGTTTTAAAATCTGAACGGGAGACTCCTAATAGTTTACGGGTGATATTGAATTGGAAAATTCGTCGTGTTATAGGTGTTATGTAGCATGATTTTCTAAATTTGAAAAGTTTATTACTATAATCAAAGAAAATAACAAGCTTGCTGCTGAAGATCGTTGGCATTTCCTGTCTTCTCTATTGATCAGTGCCTTATAACAAAAAGTCAACTAGGTATTGTGATGTACAATTGATAACCTAAACTAGATAGCCTCACCAAATTGAAGTATGGTAATGTCCGAGTTGAAGAAGACTGTCAATAAGCAAGGACTGGAACTTGAGAGTCTAAGAACATGAATATGGGACACATTAAGTAAAAGAAACCACTCTGTTTATTATATGTTTGATGTAATTAGCTAACAAATCCAGGACCAACTTAGGTTGGTGCTTTCAGTCCATAGTCAGTTCAAGGTCTGCCCATTTTAGTGTCACTAAATTTCATGTGCCCCTGTGACTTTATTGTTTACCTTGTAATTCATATGAGACTTCAGTTCTAGTTGTTTTCAGTAGGGACCTGCCCCTAGCACAATTGTTTAATGAGGCTCTTTTTCTTCCCTGAACATGGTGCATCTTTAACCTTTTGGTCAGGCATCTTGATTTTTTTTTTTCTTTGACTCGAACTATTTGGTTTCACAGGTCTTGAAACAATAGAAGTTTCTATTTAATTGTTTTGTGCTATGTTGCTCTTCAAAATTCTATTTCAGCACATTGGTTCTGATGGTTTCAAAATGGCCCTAAAAGTTGGGTGCACCATTTTGAGTTGTGTGGATAACTCTTCCAGATTCATTGGAGATTGTTGATGTAAAATTAGTTTACCTCCGCGCCTAATTTAGTATTTCTTTAGAGCATAAAGATTCTATTACGTGTTTGTTAGCTGGAGGACTAGAATGAACTTGCTGTTTTCCCAATCCCATCCATGGATATACCTAAAACATGGTTAATCTGACTTTTCTTGGAAACACTACTCTTCCACTTCATCCCTACTAAAGGATTATTAAATCAGCTCCCTGCTAGCTAACAGGCAACTGCTGACCATGGATTTAATGCAGTATGGGCTGCAACCCATACTTTAGGGAAAAAGTTCCTGTGAAGCGTATCAGGCTACAAGCATCTTGTACCACAAACTCTGAGCTTGCATTGTTTACCCACTGACAACATAATCTGAGCTTGCATATTGACTATATAATCTGAGCTAGAATTGACGTTCGACAAATTGGAATGCAAATTTGGTACCATGAATCTAGCATCAGTGAAAATCTTGCCGTTACCTGGGTATTACTGAGACATTTCCTTGTTATAAATTGATTAAAATGGTTGAGTTGGTTGCAATCTGGCACTGAGACCTTATTTTACATAAACATGTGCATTTCAAAGTAATGAAACCAAGAGTGACATGACTATTGTCGATTGATGGTTGCACTGGTAACAGCAGTAATGATCAGGCTTGAGTTGCTATAATGGTACTTAGTGACAAGTGTTTTATATGTTTGAGGTGTGGCTTGAAAGCTAGGATCCTCTCCTAGCCTTTTTTCTCCTTTATAATCTCATAACACATTAACATAACAAATAATAGATGGCTAAGGTTGTTACTTTATTTTTTTCTCTTCCGCGTCACATAAATCCAAACTCCTCTTATAAAAAGTCAAGATAAAAAACAAGGTTAAAAGAGGATCCCTACTCATGGCTTGAATAATAATTACCTTGGTTAGGATATTTTGATCATTGACCAGTTGCAACCCTTGCCCAACATTTGGGTGGAACCTATCCCCCTCAAATTGGGCCTTTATGATTCAGATGAGTTCACATCTATTTTATGGCTTCTCATGAATTGTATTGGAAATCCACATTCATTGATGGCTCAATTTGTTGCAAGTTAATTAAATTCTATGAAATATGATCCTCCAAACAGAGTTTCACCAAACTATATAGGGAATTCACCATGAAGGCAGTTCTTGTTTGTTGTCTTGGCTTTTTTGCGAAAACAATAGGTAGTTTTCACCTAACTTCCAATCCAAATTTTCACGTTAGTCATTCTCTGGGGGTTTTGTTACAATTGTTTTACAGCAGTGTTATTAGGGGTGATGAGTACCTGTCTAAAATTCCCATGTTTTCCAACTTGCAGATAAGGAACTTGACATAATTGAAATGGCTGTGTATGGGGATGTGATTCGACCAGGAAACCAGTGCCGCTGCAAAACAGTTGCAGAAACGCTTGGCAAATTCAAGGCAAAAGATCGCTTGGCTGCTTGCAAACTGCCATATGATGGTGAATCATTGTAGCAAAAACAGATCATGTATTCTGGTGTGGGATTCTTTGGAAAAGTCAATTGATATACCCAAAAAAAAAAAAAAAAGGTTGCATCTGTGAGTAATGCACAGGGCATGGATGACATCGTGACACCCATATTTATTGGAATTGTGTTAGCTGTTGCATTAATTCATTGTTAGAATGTCTGTATCAGAGCCTTGACTGTGCTTTAATTCAGCAATACCTCTTATAAAATGTGTTTCACCCATCATTTCAACTGGATAAATAACGATTTATGTTCTTAAAAAATAAATAATGACGATCTATGAGCTGTATGTAAAAAGACCATTTATATGGATTGATAGTGGAGAGCATTCGTTTCCTATTACTCTTCTAGACTTGAGTTGTTATGTAGAATTTCAAAAAATAATAATAATAATAAATATCTAGGTGGGTATCTCCAATCTAACCCGATAGATCTAACTTAATCCAACCATTTTTTATCAGGCTAGGTTAGGTTAAATTTTAAAAAAGTTGAGATAAGTTGAGTTAGATTGAATTGAAAGTCAAACTAGGTTGGATTGGATTGAAAAATTTTCAATTTCATTCAATCCAACTCGACAAACATTCACCCTTAGTTTTAAATTCAAGATTATTTCCTTCTTCTTGAATAATACTTATTACAGATGAAGATCAAAGATAATCTTTATAGTGGATTGAATTTTTTATTTGTAATCATTTAATATTTATTTATATTCATTTTATTTGTAATTAAATTGTTAAGATTATGGAAATTACCAATTAGGCTTTTTGTGCATTTGTAATGGATTGAATTCAACCTGATTAATCTAATCCAATTATTATTAAATTAGGTTTGAGCAAATTACAATTTTGCTATCCAATTCAAATTCTAAGTTGAGCGAAGCAAGACTTTTCGATATTATTGCAATTTATCCTTCCTATCATTAGCAAGATTTCATTATATTTGATGGTAAACAATGTCAGAGTGGTGAAAAGATGAAATTATCCTTAGTAATTGAAGTTGACCTAGTTGATCAAATAAAAAAATTTAAAAAAAAAAAAAAAAACTAAAATAATCAAATACAAAAATTAAATTAAAAAATTATTTAATTTTTGTCTTCTCTCTCTTCCTCATCATCCATACCTTCTGCTGTCACCGTCTCTCTCTTATTCTTCTTCTTCTTCTTATTCTCTTCTTTGAACCCATAAATCTAAATTTATTTAAATGAACTCATAATTTTTATTTTTAATTTTTTTCCAATTTTTTTCTAGAATTTTTTTTTTTTTTTATTAATTGAGTTGAACTAGTGAACTTCATTTTTTGTTGATCGGATTGAACAGGTGATTATTTAGGTTGATGATTTTTTTTACTAATGACTGTTGGTGATTTTTTTATGATGAACTGGTGATTATTTAGGGTTAAGCTGGTGATTTTTTTATGGTGATTATTTTGGTTGATTTTTTGAACAGATGAAGAAGATGATGATAACAAATTCAAGATGAAGGAGATTAGAAAAATGAAGAAGATGATAATGGGTTCAAGGTTGGATTTTCGGTTAATATTTAATCTTTTATTTTATTTTTATTTATTTTTTTAATTTTTTTTTAAAATTGATCTCCACCATCCATCTAGATGGATGGTGGAGATCTATTTAAAAAAAATATATTTAATTTATTTTTGAAAAAACAAAAGGTAAGATCAAAATACTATTTTGCCCCTCATGCAGTTAATTTTAATAGAGGATTATTAACGGTAGAGGGTAAATTACAATAACATCTAAAGTTTTGTTGTGCTCAAATTACAGTTTGAACTGAATAACTAAATTATAATTTATTCAGTTAGATTGGATTAAGTTAAAGAATTTATTGTGTTAAATTAGGTTGAGAGATTTTCAACCCAATCCAATCTGAACATGAAAATACACATCTCTTAATAAACATAGCTCATGAAATTCTAAATCTTGTATGCTTCTGTCAAGGGGGACCATACGTACTCTGTTCATACGTTGAGCTAGAAAACGCACACCCCCTAATAAACATAGCTCATGAAATTCTAAAACGCGTATGCTTCTGTCAAGGGGGACCATACGTACTCTATTCATGCGTTGAGCTACTAAGTCGGCCAGTTAGACTGGAAATTACATGACTTTGTAGCTTGGTGAGAGCTTGTTTTTCCAAGGAAAGAAGTATGCCGCTAATCACATATTTTGCGTTAGACTTCAAACTTGTAAGACTAATAAATGACATGTAGCTACCTTTGCCTTGCTAAAAACAAAAAATCGTCACATAACGCAATTGACCTATAGCCCACCACACAAATCTTCACCCTGAAAAAAATTTTGTATAAGACTGTCTCATAGTTAATGTAATAAAATGGGTTAATAAAAAATACAAGAGAAAAATATATATATATTAATTTATCTCATTATATCAGTTATAAAACAATCTCATGAAAGATTTTTTTTATTGAGGGTGACTTTGATCCAGCCATGGAACACAATAGAAAAGTTAGGTGAAGCGCAGGGACGTTGGGGAACATGTAGAAGTGTTAAGTGGAGAACGAAGTATAAGACTGTCTTATAATTAATGTAGTAAAATGGGCTAATAAAAAATAGAAGAGAAAAAAATATATATTATTTTATTAATTTATCTCATTTATTAGCTATAAAATAATCTCACGAAAGATTTTTTTTTTACACTGAGGGTGACTTTGATCCAGCCATGAAACACAATAGAAAAGTTGGGTGAAGCGCAGGTACGTCGGGGACATGTAAAAGTGTTAAGTGGAGAACGAAGTTGACAGTCTCGAAAATTTGTCAAAGATGTTGGATGGCATAGTATTTCCACTGAAAGCTGAGTCCAGACTAGAGAGTAGACAGTATTGTTTACGCTTTTTTCTCGTTTTCAAAAGTGCTTTTAAAAGTCATAATACATGAATGGACATATCTGTGAACCAATGTGCCAAAATTGACAGCTGCTTCTTTGGATGCTGACCGGCCAACTTGTTTCTTTATCACACAGTTATCTCCTAAAGATTACAAAAAAGCAGATCGATGCCTATTCAACCGTCCATCATCACTGTGTGCACCTCAACTTTCAACATTGTTTGTTGGTCTTCCCATACTCTCCTGTCATCATATGCAATTTGATTAAGAAATTAATTTAATCGGGAGTGACAACTTTGACTTAATGAGGGTAAACAGTCAATTGGAAACTAGTGGATCTTCCTCTAACCTTGAAAATGGGTCATGCTGACTTATCACATAATCTAGAATTTTACTACTCAAATGTATGCAATAGAAGTGGACAATTATTCAGTATGAAAATGTCTTAAATTATATTAGTTACATCATAAAAGGGATTTTTTTTTTTTTTTGTTTTATAAAGAGTAATGTCATATTATCAAAAATTTTTATATATAATTATCATATGATCAATATACTATCCGAAAATTAATATGGTGGCTATAAATCAATTTATCATATTATCCTGATAAAACTTTTGAACAAATTTGTAGGGATTGAAGCATTATGCTTTTATAAATTGAAAAACCATGAATTTTAATACAATGAGTGAGATTTCATATAGTTTAAATTATTTTCAAGTTTAGAAGTATGGACTTGTGAGCACATCTACTTTTTTATTCAAATGGCTGTGTACATTCTTAGCTACATTAGTGGTGGGGATTTAAATTTGCTCATGCACATTTTAAAAACATATGTGATTTTTTTTTTGGTGTAAGAGTAGTATCGAAGCATATAAGTAGTAGTTATCTCAATAGGTCCAAACTGACAATTTTGCTGTTTATTTGCAAAATAATAATAATAATAATATAATAATAAATATATAAGTATGGACTTGTGGTGTTTCAGGTATAAAACTCAAAAGACTATAAGCACGTTTTTCATACAAATATTGAATTGAAAACATTTCAGCAAAAATTAGTATAAATTTTAAAAATAACATCAAGCTATTTAAATAAGTTTTTTTTTTTTTTTATGAATCATAATTTACAAATAAATGACGCAAACTAAGATCTTTTATGGTCTTTGTTTGCAAACTATTACCATTATTTGTGAACTATAGTTTACATACATTGATGAGATTAAAAAAAATGTTTCAATAATTTGATATTAATTTTAAAATGTACACTAATTTTAATACTATAAAAAAATCATATTAACTTAATTAATATAGCAATTACCCGTTTCTAGCTACAGTCATTTTATTCCAATGCCATTTTGAGGAAGGAAGAAATGATATGATGGTCATAATAAACAATAATGACTCCCCCAAGCTGGAAAACAAAATTCCTTCAATGATCTTGATTATATTATTTTTAGGCGTGAATCCATTAACCCAAATCATAGAGGTGCAAGAAGACAAGATGTAATCGAAAGAATCACATATTTCTCCTTAAGGGTAGGGTGGATGACTAATGATTTCTATTTAGAGACAAACTCTAGTGTGTGTTGAAAAAATCCTTTATGCATACACACGTCAACCCAATTTGGGAAATTTGTTCACATTCGATCATAATTTTGTTATAAACTACTTGGGACAGTTTAGTGTGTATAGATTCTCTCATCTAAGCCCATGAATGCAATTTCCATGCTACGCCACGGTTGTATTTCAAAACAGCCCATATATGGAACTTTGATGCTATTCACCAATATATGAAAAACTTTTAAAATAGCACCGACTGCATCCTGCCAACCATTTTACTAGTAGAGACAATTTTACATCGGATAGTTAGTTGATGTGATACATTGACGTTAGTATGACCTTTCAATAATAATATGATACGTGATATTTTTTTTTATAAAAAAATTAATGTTTGTGTGATATTCTAATAACAACATGACACGTGTTATAACTTTCTTACATAAAAATTTTCTCGTAAATTAGGAAATACACTAATATTAATTTTTGTGAAAAAAAAAATCATATATCATATTATTATTAGAAGTTTATACCAATTAAGTGTCCTATGAAAGATTTTCTCGTATGTTACATGTCATGTTATTATTAGAAGATCATATCAATTAAACGTCCTATAAAATATTTTCTCATAATGACGTTATAAGTCCCATCAAACATAATTTTATAAGTTTTGTGTTTTATTCTTTTGAGAATAATTATCTCTTATTATGAGATTGAATACCGTATAAATAGTAATTAATCTCAACAAATTTTTATAAAATCTTTAAGTCAAAATCTTTAAGTCATTTTAGTGTCGACAAATACTTAATTTTGCCGGGCAATGATTTTAATAACACCACTAGACCTACCTTTGACTTACTATCCCCAGTTGTCTTCTTTGCCATGCACTCTCACTAGATGGTTGATTCCTGCCTAGCTATTTGCCATTTAACATGGCTTGTTGATTTTGGTAGGTTTTTGAGAGACCCCCTTTAATAAGCAAATTGTGTATTTAATTTCTGCTTCAAGGATAAATATTAAACCCAACCTCATTCCATCAACTTACTTTAATTCACTCTTTAAAACCCAAAGACATCTTTGTCTTTTGCATTAAAGAATGTGCTCAAAGGTTTGTTGTTGTGCATGAAATGCCATACCTATTTCATGGAGGAAAAAGGTTTGCCTTTATTGATATTCAATATCTTACGATTCAAATAATTGGTTAACAAAGTTCTTTGTATTCTTTTCATATTTCTCTTCTTTTTCTCATTGAAGTCCATTAAAAGAAAAGGTTGAGCCCAAAGCAGAAAAAAAAATAAAAATAAAAAGTAAAAGTATTTCATATATAGTTAATTTGAAAATTGTTTTTGTCATAATAATAGTTTAATATAGCAAAAGCACATATCACCCCGCCCCACCCCATTCTCCCACCCCCACCCTCTTCCTCACACATGAATGGTCATACACCTCTCCATCTACCTTAGTGGTAAAGGTTTGGATTGAAAAATTGAATATCAATCTGATCCGATGTAAAAAGACTAGATAAAAAAGAGTTTGATTTGATTACTTAAACTTCTGAAATTGAATTTTGCCTCAAGAAAATCAATGTTTGGCAGGATTAATCCTAATTCCAAAGTGGTCCAAATTCGGAAAAAAATAATAATAATAATTCCAATTTGAAAAAATTTTAAATTTGAATTCTCCAAACCTTTTAAATATATTATGTTCAATTATAAAATTGCAGTAAATATAAAATTTTTAATTAAAAATATACAATATATATAATTTTTAATTCGTAAAAATTGCAATAAATATAAAATTTGTAATGAAAAGACCTTTATTTAAATATTAGCATATGTTTAATTATGTATATGACATATAAATATGACTTGTTATGTGACTATTGTGAATAGTTTGATTTTATAAAAATAATTGTTTGTGTTATTATTATTAAGGGGTAAAGATAAAAAGTACCTATAAAAAAGGCGTGAAAATCATTTGTGGCGTGGTGGTATTGTTTTGGACAAAATTACCCTTTGAGGGGAAAAATACACTTCTTGTCTTCCATCTTTCTTTTTCTCCTTCTTTCTTCTTCATCATCATCTTCTTCCTTCTTTTTCTTCCCATTTCTTTTGCTATGTCTACCTTGCCATGAATGAGAACTTGTAGATTTACATATTTATCATAATGATTTACAGTAAGTTTATACTATCATGAGTCACTGTAGTTATTATTGTTGTGAGTCACGACATTAAATATTATTGTGACTCATAACAATTTGCACTGCCATAAGTCACGTAAAGAGACCTACAATCTATAGGTTTCGGTTTTTTAGTAAGGAGCTTCATGCTCTTTAGTGGAGAAGGAAGATAAAGAAGAATGAAGAAGGAATAAGAAAAAGAAAAAGAAAAAGGAGGAGGAGGAAGAGGAGAGATGCTGGACAGAAAAGAGTCATTACGATCAAGAAACACATCCTCAATTGGCATTTGAACAAAGTGCAATATACATTGAGCTTTTACTTTCATGACCACATGCTCTGCAATCTCAATCCAATTTTCTTTATAAAGCTCCAATACTTCAAAGAGGAGAAGGGTCTCTTGATTTGTCCACTTCTCACCATAAGCACTTGTGACTGCACTGGGTACCGTGAGAATAAATCAATTGATGACATGCCAAAGCCAAACTTCCCATGAATAAAATCAAATGATGTAGCAAGGGATTTTTGGTTGGCAATAGAGCTAATATTGAAAGATAGTTTTGGTATTTTAAAGGGTGTAGAAAGTAAAAATTTAATTTTAATTTTTAATATGGGTTTATAAAGTAATTAGGTATAGCAAGAAATTTTGAGATGAGAGCCACTCTTTGATTAATTATGTCCACTGTAGTAAATAAAATTTATTTAACAAAATTAGTGGGTGGATTCAAAAAGTTATATTAATAAAATAATAAAATATTTATTAAGAGAAGAAAATTGCATCTAAACAAATTACTTTATGTGGTAAAATCCAATCAAAATATTAAATTTTTGCAATATACCCAATAATACGTATCGATAATCAAATTTTAAACAATTTTTTTAATTTCTTTTTTTTTTTAATATTTTTATGAAAAGAATTTGGATCATTTGAACTAATCTTACTTTAAATACAGTCATTATCGGAAACTGAAATCGAATCCAAAATTACAAAATCCAAATCCACTTCGTTTGCTTCGTATTATTTTATCGAACTGGATTTTTTTTTTTTTTTTGTTGCAAAACCAAGCCAAATTCATATCCAAAAATCTGAAAAATCCAAAAAAGATTTGATATATTTGCTACCACTAAATGCCCCCTAGCACATTTTACAAGATTTATGTTAATGGTTCTCTCTTTTTATTATGAGAGTGGTCATCTTGTAGTTATAAGAATAAATGCCTAATGATCGAACCACACAACTAATGATCTCAACAAATCATAATAGACATGTGACTCTTCAATGTCAACTTTATAAAATATATATATATAATGAATTACACAACACCCCTTTAAAAATTTGCCTAAAAATATCCAAAAACATATTTACTATTTTATTACACAATACTCTCATTTCGTTAGTAAAAAAATCGTTAGAGTTAGTCAAATCCATCTATCGTTAGGATATTTTAGACTTTGACTATTTTTATTTTTTTTTTCCAATTTCAATTATAGAAAAATTAAAAAATAATAAAAAATTAAGGGAAAAAAACATGTTGAAGTTCTAGGTAGATCTTTAAAAATGGGTAGATCTTAAAAATCTACCCGTATCTTAAAAATTGAAAAACTTCTAAAAAAATGAAGTTGAAGATCTAGGTAGATTTTCAAGTTGAAGTTATGGATTTCAGATCTTCGATCTACCCAGATCTTAGAAAAAAAAAAGCAAATTAAACAAAAAAAAAAAAAGAGTTGAAGATTTGAATTCTTCAATCTTTAAAACCATCCCCTACAAAAATCCAAATCTTCTTCATCAACGTCGCACCTGTAAAAAATTATATCTTCAACACATCATCAAGAATAAACGAAGAAGAAAAAGGCTCCTAATTTATTTTTTATTTTTTTTAAAATTTTAATTTATATTCATATTTTAAAAAATTAAAAAAAAAAATCTCCACCATCCATCTCTTAGATGGACAGTGGAGATACACTTTTAAATTTTAAATTTTAATTTATTTTTATTTTATTTATTTTAATTGTTAATTTTTTAATTTTTTTGTCTTATTAATGAGTAAAATGATCATTTAATCAAAATTACTGATAAATAGTTAAAGTTGACGGAAATCATCTAACAGTATAAGAGTTTGGTGCAATAAAAAGGTGCTGTGTTCCTAGCTATTTTTAGACAAACCTTAGGAGTTGTTTTACAATCCATTCATATATATACATATATATATTTATTTATTGTGTGTGTGTTTTGGCTGTTTTTAAGCAAACCTTAAGGGCTTGTTGTGTAATTCATATATATATATATATATATAATATACATTCTTACCTATTCTATAGTATGTAAAACATGTTTAAAAATTAAAGCAATAGAGTGAATTTCAAGAATGAACTTTGTTCGCATATTAATGGTTTTGCGAATAAATGGGTAATATCAAAAAAAAAAAATCATTCTTATAGTTTGGTGTTAAATTCAAAATTCGCACTAATTATAATGTTATGTTCACATTAATTTATTGTTGTTTTTTGAGATTTTCATGAAGACAATAAATGTAAGCATTAAAATGAATATGTATATTATAAATGTTTTTCCTTAAAGGACATTTTCATCAAAACATTCTTTCTGCTGAGAAGATTAACGAATTGGACTTGTACCCACCGGAACGGTTCCTACGCTGAGTAGTGTTGATTGAAAGGCCATTTTTTTTTTTTAAATACTTTTGAATTACACATATTAAAAGAGCTTTTTTATGTAATGATAATTTAATGTGCATGAGAGCAATTGAGTGGGTTTAGTACTTCGAAAGGGATCTTGAATTGGTAATGGGAGGCAGCAATCATGGCTTGTAGTAGGAGTAGTGGTGTCACACCCATCACATGCAAAGTGCTTATTAAAAGGTTTTATATATTATGGCTACTCAACCCAAAGCCACAACTTCCATCTGTGACCAAAACCACTTAATTTAGTAATCTGTTGTTCTAAGTATTTATTAACTAAAAACCTACATGGTTAGTTGATATATCAAAATCACACCTACAGGGTGCTTCCACTTTTATTTTAATTATTATTTCTTATTTTTCCTACTGTTTAACAGACATTGTTTTTATGACTATAATCACAACATATATATATATATATAAAAGAAATTTTTAATATATTTATCCAATGAACAATATCAAATTATAAGATTATAATCTAGTCACAAGACTAAATGTTAACTCAATGCATGTCAGGTTGACCCAGAACTTCCTCACAAGAGATGGTACTTGACGTGAGCTGATGCTGAGAACTTTTAATGGCGCGGATCTCTATAATATACGCGAAATTTTTATTATATCTATCAGCAGACAATATTAAGCAATAATCTCTCTCTTCATATGTATATATATTTAATAACAAAATATAAGAGTAGTATAAATATATATATATTAATAACGAATTACATCGATTTGAATTTACCAAATAAATATTTTTTATTATCAAATCAAATTAAATAATAATAAATACGACAGTGACTTGATAAGTAGTGGACGATAGATATCACACCTTGGCAGTATTAGGGTATTAGCTAATCACTTTCACATTCAGTACAAAAGTGGTCCTATTCCCAACTGCCAAGGCAGGCAGACAACAGGGCATAAATTTATGTACCCTTCAATTCTCCCGCCCTCAGATGTGAGAAAAAGTCTTCACATTTGGATCCCAAAATCTAAAAGGTTTGAATTAAAAAACAAAATGTTATGGTCAATGTCACTGTGCATAAAGCTGTCTTACATGTATTTGCATGAAGAATGTCACTTATAATGAACAGTGACCTCTAGGGCTGCAAAGTTCAAAAAAGAGTTATCCATCTAATTATCCCTTAACATTTATAGCATGACATAAATATAAATTAAATATATATATTCTTTTATGGACTAAAGACCATGGAGTAATTATTCATATAATTCGTTTAATTAGTAATTTAAAAATTGTTAGAATTTTAATTGAAACAATATTTTTTATTTTTTTTGAAAATTCAAAAAATTTTACTCAAGAAACATAAAAAAGAATAATATTTGAAAATACAATATGGAACAAAAAGAAACCAAGATTAACTAGAATTACTTATAACTACCACAGTTACTAGCTTATGAGTTGTCTCATTACTCTTTCTAAAAATAAATTGACATCGAATATTATCCAATACCACATAAAAATTCTTAGCCTAAATTATCAAGATAACCAATCGAGAGTTCACAACTTGAGATTTAAGATCATGAGTCAAAGTAAAATTTAGGCTCTCTATAAAAGTCACACATTCAACCAAGAAAGAAGTAAAAAACTTAGACATCTTCGTAGAAAGAGCACCTTTTACCTTTCCTAGGTGATCACAGACCAAAACTCCAATCCCTGTAAATCTTGTCACTTCACGTATTGTTGCATCCATATCTAATTTCAGAGATCCGTGATCAGAAGGTTACCACTTAACATGGGAAGAGATCTTGTACTTGGACTTTCTCTACTAATATCATTAAGCTTCTGATACTCAAAAAGATAGAGGTTAGCTTCTTCCATAATCATACCTCCTTCTTAGGAACTCCACTGTGAAGATTATAATTTCAATTCATCACACCCGTCCCCCAACCCCCACCCCCCCAAAAGTTCCAAAAAACCAAAATTCACAACTCAAAATTGAAGATGGAATGATAGTCATGCAAATAGAGCATTAGACCTCACTTAGAATAACTCGACTATCTGAGAAACTCCTAAAAATAGTCGAAAAAATACTCTTCATCCAAACTTTTTTTACTCAAGTACACTGAATGAAAGCATGGAAGACTGACTCCTTCCCTTCACACTAGGACAAATCATCCCTTTGCATGCACTTTATTGTAATTTTTTAATTGCATTTTTTCATTTTTTTTTCTAATTTCATTTTTATTTTATAAACTAACTTTGAGATATTTTGTTTTGTAATTTGTAATATTTAAAGAATAGTGAAATTGTAAAGGATATTATTCTTTAAAAAAAAATGAAAAGGATGGTATCTTCATTAAATTTGTCCAATATGGATTGATTTAAAATGAAACCATAAGGAACGTAGATTGAGTTGTCCCAATTTTAATATAATTGAAATTTATTAATTTCTTTTTTGTTAATACAATATGGTTTGAGGAGGCATTTATTAATCAAAATTTAAAATGAAAGAGAAATAAGGTAGAAATAGAATTAAAAAAATGGAAATAAGTTACAAAATTCTTTTACATTGTTTACCAACATTGGTAATTGATAATCAATAATAAAATTAAAAGGGAATTGAGTTTCAATGGAAAATGAAAGCAAAGCAGCATTTAGAATTTAAATTTCAAGATTTTTTTCTTAGTGGTTACTAATTTTTAGGAACTAAAAGTAGTAACAAATCTTATTTATATAGCATGTAAAATCATTAATTTCGGGTATTTTAGAAAAAATAATTAATTTTTTATTAAGGAAAGGAATTTAACTTATGTTAAGAGAGGGAAATTAACGTTTAGGTATATATTTAATTTTGTATTTTGTATGGAATTTGCATAATCTAATTAAAGTTTTATATTTTTAATACCATCTATGATATACAGTCTTGAACTTAGAATATTAAATAGGTGTTTTTTATTATCAAATCACATTGAAGCGTTGAATTCTCAAAATTTTGGTAAATATAATATTCTGTTTCCCTCATTATCATTAGAATTCAGAGTTAACAAATATGCCCACGGAATTAAAAATGTAATAAGTTGATTACGATATAACTCGTTAAATCATCAATGAAAAGGTATTTTCGAGGTAATATAATATTCACCTTTATTTTATTTTTTTTTTTTAAATTGAGGAAAGAAATTCAATTTATAGGAGGAGGATGGAATTGAGTTATATTTTCTTTATTTGAAATTTTAATGAAAATTAATCCCATAAAAATTAGATAAATTTTATTTATCTTACTAGTAAATACGTCCTAAATGTCCTTCCAAGGGTTTATAAGTAGAGATGCCAAAAACACCTGATTTGATAGATATGTCAAAAGTACCCGATCTGATCCAAACTGACGAGCTACCAATCTGTTTGGGGCAGGTTTTGAACGAAAGTAAAAACCTACTTGAGGCATGGGTCAGATTTGGGGATGATCGATATGGTCCTGATTAAATCGTTGTTATATAGATGTCTACATTATTATATTATAGTTGTTGTTTTGATATTTGAGAGAGAATTTTACTATGGAGTAGTAATATTTTGTCATGTAGGTAATAGATATTTTGATATTTATAATGAAACTTTTTATGCACTAATTGTTTTAGTATTTGTATTTAAAGAATTTACGTTGTCTATAAATTTTATATTGATAATTATTTAGATGTGATGTTATATTGGAGTTAGAATTAAATTATTGTAAGTTGAAATTAGTATTTTTATTTATATATTTATTTTATGGTATTAATTATATGATTTATTAAAACTAAATTCGGTCAAATGGGTTAAGTTCGGGGCAAACTACCTCAATCAAGTTTGAGATAAGGGCGAAAAGTAACGATATATTTGGGACACGAGTCAGATTTAGGGCACCCACCAAAAAGTTAGGTCGAATTTGGGACAGACCGATCTATTTCAATCCGACACATTATTTTGACATTTTGAAATATTTAAATATTGCTGCAAGAGGTCTAATCGAGCTACCTCCTTGTATAAAAATAAAATTAATGATTATACTAATCAAGCTGAAAAAAAGATGATATCAAATTATGTGTAAATTAGGAAAGAACTTAGATGAGTGGGAAATGGTGTAAATGAAGAAAGAAATAGAATGGAACATAGA
This sequence comes from Dimocarpus longan, assembly GCA_022984855.1. Taxonomy (NCBI): domain Eukaryota; kingdom Viridiplantae; phylum Streptophyta; class Magnoliopsida; order Sapindales; family Sapindaceae; genus Dimocarpus; species Dimocarpus longan. The sequence continues at coordinate 20,839,610 of CM041024.1, forward strand.
GATGCTATGTCCAAGTCTTTTAGGTCTACCAAAATAGACCCCAACCAACTCATTTGTATGGAAATGCAATGGACCACAAAATGGAAGTAAAGAAGCAAAATGACAGAGATGGGAAATGAAAAAGGTGGTAACAAGGTGTAAAATAAAATAAAATAAAGCAAACAACATCATCAATCAATATATATCATTGTCTTTCCCCTTTCAAAGTTACCTCCAACTCTCTCTCTCTCATTCCACTTGAGCTTGCCCCCTTTCTCTTGTCACTTTTATCAATTCCCCTACTCCTACTCCACCAATGTAATCCCCCTGTTTTCAAATTTAAATATTTTATAATCCCCCCACCCTACTCTCCAGTCAATTACACATTCAACCATGAACAACTAACACCACCATTCCCCTCTTCACATATTATAATTTTACAAAGAAAAATAATATCTATATTATTTTTAATTAGAACAAATAGTTTGATAATATAAATTCTCATTAAATGGATATGTAAAAACTTTATATTTGGTACCCCCACTCGTAACTCGAGTGATTAATATACTAAAAGAAAGATATTTTCTTATATTGTAATACTAGATTTTCATATCATATATATATATAATTTAATCGCAACAAATTTAGATGAATTCTTAATCGTTGGTGTTAGATTTTATTTTTCTTTAAAAAAAATGGATGCATTGGTCCTAAGCATAGCTAAACGTCTAGAAATAAACATGTGTTTTTTTTTAATTTTCTTTAAAAACAAACTTAGATGCATATTGTAAAGATTCATCTAAACAATGTCGTTGGTAGTACAAGCACATTTTTTTTTTTTTTGGGAACTGCTAGTACAAGCTCATTTAGAATGTTAAAAAAGGAGTGAATTTTTCATTTAATATTTTAGAAGTTAAAAAAGAGTAGATTGTCTCCTATGGAATGGCAAATTCCGGAAATGTTGATAAGGACGACAAAATGACGATAAAAACAAAAACAGAGAATAAAAGTTCACAGGAGCCAAAAACAGAACAACATTCACTCCTACTGTCCATCCAATTATATATATATTCCACTATTAATATATCATTACTTTCAAATTATTATAACTAATCATTTATTACATTTTCTATCCGAAAAAATTTCTTTTTCCCATTCTATATAGATAACTGAAAAAATTAATCACAATCATTTAAAAGTTATAATGTATTAACTGTAAAAACTCTTATGATTAATGTATTTTAACTTTTAAATTATTATAATCAACCACCTCAATCATTCATTATATTTTTTTTTTCTAAAAAAATTTATTTCTTCCATTCAATATAGATTACTAGAATAGTTAGTCACAACAATTTAAAAATTATGATACACTGAAGATAAAAAGTCACAGTATCATATATACATATATATAATAATACTAGATTTCTTAAAAATTTTATCAAAATTTTTATCTAAATGATGTGATATATAAATTATCAATATCATATTAATTATTATATTAACTCATAATTTATAAGATATTGATAACTCTATAATTTGAATAAAGTTTTGGACAAAAAATTTAGTTTACATATATTTTTTAATTAATAAATAAATATATCATTAATTTTGAAAAGAAAAAAAAAAAAAAAAAGGCAGCGATGATTACGGAGACATGATATTAATGTAAGTGCATAAATGGAGCAGCCACCCTTCCATTAAAACGAAAATGAAACCTCAGCCTCCGCAATCTTCGCTAATAAAAACACAGCCCCCAAACCCACCTCCCCTATCTTCATCAACAACAGCAACAGCATTTCAATTTACACATCGCAATTCACACTCACTATTACTATTATTATTACATTCACAAATACAAATTTCATCTATATAAATCCTTGCTCCTTCTTCCCCTCCTTTTTTTTCTCTAACATCAACCAAACCCGCCCACATTTCACGCTTTTTTCTTCTTCTTCTTCTTTTTTTTTCTTGGGTCGGTTTTTCCGGTTTGCCGGCTTGGCTTTTGGGCCCGGATCCCCGGATGGTCGTTTGAGTTGGCGCAATGGGTTGTGTCAGCTCGAAGCAGGCGGTGTCGGTGACGCCTGCGCTCGACGTCTCGGGCGGCGGTGGTTTTCGAGGGGGAGACGGGTCGGTCGGAGATGCTTCGGGTCGGATCCGGGTCGGTAGTAGGAATGGTAGGAGTAGTAGGAGGAAGAGCAAGGGGGAGTTTTCGGTGGCGGTGAGTTGCGGAGGGAGCGAGTTGGGTGAGTCAGGTCGGGCGAGTTCGAATAGCGAGTCGTTGAGTTTCAGGCTGGGCAATTTGCACAAGTACGTTGAAGGAGAACAGGTCGCTGCCGGCTGGCCCGCTTGGCTCACCGCCGTCGCCGGCGAGGCCATTCAGGGTTGGGTTCCACTTCGCGCCGATGCCTATGAGAAATTAGAAAAGGTCCCTCTCTTTTTTCACATTTCATTTTATTTTATTTTATATATATATATATATTTTAAAAAAGTTGAATTGACAATTTGGCTGTTTATATGTTTATGTATGAATCCAGTTGATATAACAAAATGGGTTTTGGCTACATTAGTGGTTGGATAAGGGTACCCATCAATAACAAAAATTTGATTGGTTACGAGGATGATTATTGAAAGGTTGTTATTGATTGGTAATTTTAGCCGATCAGTAAGGTAGCCGGAGAATGGTGTCTGTATTTGAGTTAGCTGACTGGTTGTATATTGAAATTGAAATGGTTTCAACAGATTGGACAAGGGACATACAGTAGTGTGTTCCGGGCGCGTGATCTTGAGACGGGGAAGATTGTTGCGTTGAAGAAGGTGCGGTTTGACAATTTTGAGCCTGAGAGTGTTCGGTTTATGGCAAGAGAGATAATGATTCTCCGTAGACTTGATCATCCAAACATTATCAAATTGGAGGGATTGATTACTTCCAGGTTGTCGTGTAGCATTTACCTTGTGTTCGAGTACATGGAACATGATATTACGGGACTTCTATCATGCCCCGACATCAAGTTTACTGAGTCACAGGTTTGTTTACTTTGTGGATTGGTTGCTGAGAGCTTATTCAAATGAGAATAATCATTTCGATTTTTCCACAGAGTTGAATGCATGATGTACTATGATGCTTTATGAAGTAGACAAGGGTACTGAATAGGTTACTTAAGAGCCATTTGCAAAACTTGTGCATGAAGTAATTTAGTCATGTTCAGACTTTAGAAGATAGCGTTGATGTGAAATTGATATTTGATCATAAGTATATTACATAAGTGCATTCATTGTTTGCCTCTCAATTGGGGGATAAGTCGTTTTCTCTTGTAGATTAAATGCTACATGAAGCAGTTGCTATCTGGACTTGAGCATTGTCACTCACGGGGTGTTATGCATCGGGACATTAAAGGAGCAAATCTTCTGGTGAACAATGATGGAATACTGAAGGTGGCTGATTTTGGATTGGCAAACTTTTCCAACTCTTCACACAAGCAACCGTTAACCAGTCGTGTTGTGACTTTATGGTACCGTCCTCCTGAGCTCTTGCTTGGGGCCACAGATTATGGAGCATCTGTGGATCTTTGGAGTGTTGGCTGTGTATTTGCGGAACTTCTCATGCACAAACCTATCCTTCAAGGGAGGACAGAGGTAAGCACTTTATTGAAGTACTTAATTTATTATTCAAGCGTAGTCATTTTTTAGTAGTTGATAACTGAAGCCGGTTTTCTTTAAAAAAAATATGAAATGTTGATGGAATTGACTTCTGTTATGGTGATTCACAAACAGAGAGAAGATCAATTACTAGAACTAAAGTTACTAAACAAGGTTCAAGAGTGTTTTCTAAGACAACTATAAGAAACATGAATGATCACAGCAAGTAGAATTCTTATAAATTGTAATTTTGCATGGCCTTAAAAGACAATAACAGGGTACAAAGTGACGTAACATTTTGTTAGCATGAATTTCATCTAACAAAGTTGACAGTTTTCAGGATCTTTTATAGGTATAAAACCTTATGGTACCTGAGTTGACATATTCTAATGCTTTTATTTATTTATTTATTTATTTATTTTAAAAAAAAAATCTATATATATATATATATGTACTAGTAGCAGAACAGCCTCATATCTGTGCTGCAAATTTTTCGTTTTCTCTTTTTCATTTATTGAGGAGGCAATTTATATTTTTACTGCCTTGTCATACCCAGTATCCCTCATTCCCTCTGATCTCCTTTTTAACTTTATGTGTCCATTTTGGTACTCGGGAATGTTTATGGGATTGGACTATTTTACGAGAAGATAATCCCAAACCCTTATTTCCATTAAAAAGGTTGGGACTGATAATCCTGTCCATTAAGTCCCATACAAATCTATTGGATTGGTTAGTTCCATGCTTATGGGACTTAATTCTAAATAATTGATTATTTATATTATTAGTTTAATGATTTATAAAATAATCTAGTTATTCATTAAATTAATAGAAATAAGCTTTAAATTATGTAATAATTTATTTTTTTAATATATTTATTTGCTTTATTTATGCATTTTGTATAATAGAAATATCATATGAATTTTAATTATTTGAGATTTAACATTCAATATTTTGTTAAAAAATAATTTTAACCAGTATCATATTATTTAAAATTGCTTTTAAGTATTTATATTTTATAAACATAATTTTTAAACATTTTCATTGTATTCATAAATTATGTGAAATAATTTTTTTTACTCAAAATTTTTTTAAATTACTTGATATTATTAAAAAATTATTTAATCCAATCCCAGACCTCACCAAACAAAAACCATGATTAGTTTAATCGTATCCTATCTAGTGTGCCAAATATTATTAGGCTTTGTTTGGTATATTGGATTGAATTTGATTATTTTGATGAGATTGAATCGGATTAGAAATGATAGGAATGGATAAATTAATCCTATGATCTGTTTGGTGATGTATAGAATTGAATTAAAATAGTACTATCCATTGTTTGATCTATTATGGGGCTAGACAAAAAATAATTATGTACTATGTTTTGTTTATAAAATAAAACTAAAATATTTTAATATTATTTTGAAAAGTAAAATCTAACTACTTAAAATTAATATTTTAAAATAATATTTATTTTTTAATTATTGTTGAAATATATTATTTTTTTATATTTTAATAAAGTATGCAAAATAATATTAAGAAGAAATTTAATGTTTTATATAATTAATTTACGAAAGGAAAAAAAAAAAGAAAAATTAAAAATTAAAATAAAATAAAAAATTTCCCATGTCGGTGGGATAAGTTTAACCTACCAATTTGGCGGGTTAAATTTATCCCACCAACATAGGATAAAACGGTTATATGGGATTGAAGAAATCTAATCCCATGCAACCAACGAACAAGGGATTGAATTGGAAATTGTCCAAATCCCAGTTTAATCCCTTGCAACAAATATACCCTTAATGTGTTTTATGTTGCAGTTATTGTTAAGAAGAGATATTAGGACACGCATGTGTTTGGTGATTAGATAAGCTGTTTTTGTATTATGTTAATGTACATATATAAATAGATGTCGGCATTTGTTACATAATTTTTGCCGAACTCCATGTTCATTATATGGGGAATGCTCCTGTTCCACAAACAGGTTGAACAACTACATAAAATTTTCAAGCTTTGCGGGTCGCCACCTGATGATTACTGGAAAAAGTCCAAACTTCCTCATGCAACTCTATTTAAACCACAGCAACCTTACGATAGTTGTCTTAAGGATACCTTTAAAGATTTGCCAACTACAGCTGTGAACCTGATTGAATCGCTACTTTCTGTTGAGCCATACAAGCGCGCGACTGCTTCCAGTGCTCTTGCATCTGAGGTAATTTTTGTTTTGTAGAATTTGTTATTGTATTCCCCTGGATATGATTTGTTTGGATTTGTAGAGTACTCTTGGTTCTTTACCTCTTTTGGCATGAATGAAAATATAATTGTCCTATATAGTTAGTTTTTACATCAGTTTAATAGTGACTTCATTCATTTTATGTGTAAGCTTTTAATTCTTATTCAATTCAATTGAGCTGTTTTTTTGGTTCACCCAACCTTCATTTCTGGTTAGTTTTTAGATTTATCAAGTGTGTTTTAGTTACTGTTTCTCTTGCTACATAGATGGTACACTAAAGACAGTATGTACTTGAAATATTTGTAGTGTGTTGAGCTTTATTTCGTACATCTAGGACGATTCTAATGCAAATTTTCTACCCCCAATTTTCAGTATTTCACAACAAAGCCTTATGCATGTGATCCATCAAGTTTGCCAAAATACCCACCTAGCAAAGAGATCGATGCAAAACATCGTGAAGATGCACGGAGGTAATAATTTCTCTAATTTCTTGTTTAACAAGATTTAGTCTATACAACCTTGCTGTGTTATGAGTTATTCTATCTCAGAATCACCGTATCCAATCTGACAAGTCACAATCATATGCACATAAAAGAAATAGAACTTTCAGGCACACCATTCACCCCATTCTTCTGAGGAAATGATGTGGGCAGGTCAAGCATTGTACCATTCTGTTGATTAGGGTGTTTGTAGACAAATAAGACAATATATATATATATATATATATATAGAGGGATGTCCTATTAAGATTAAGTTAGCCTGGTGTGCTTTAGACAGCATCATAACAATTGGATTTACACGCTGAACTGTGACATGAACTCTACCATCTCCTAGAAAGTGAAAATAATGTAATTGGTTGAAATCCTTAAAATTAATCTTACCATTGTCAGGAGAAATATATTAGCATGGTAGTTCATAAGCCACTATGCCAATCAAAATTTTGTTAAAGCTCAATGAACAATTTTTTTCTTTTTGGCCATTTTAACAAGAGAGATATTACTATCTTTTATTACAGTACAAAGACAATAAAACGATGTGTACCTTTTCAGGTCATCGTTCCAAATGCATGCATACACATTAACACTGCATACATTTGTATGATGTATAAATTCTCCACAATATCAGTTTGAATCTACCAAAATGTTGATTTCGTTATATTCCCGGCTGCATTTATCTCACTTCTAGGTAAATAAGTTGCTATTTAAAATGTATTAATATATTAGCATTGATATTTCAGGAAAAAGATTGGTGGGAGAGTTCGGGGACCTGAAACACGGAAGTCAACACGAAAAACCCATGGAATGAATAAATTGGCACCAGTAGAGGTCTGTGTATGTTTTAGTGTTTGGAGATATATGTTTATATGTGTATGTTTTTGTGTTTGGAGATATATGTTTCTACACTATTTTACCAAGGAATACTATTCTGACTGATCATGTTTTTTTCTACTTGCAGGATGTGTTAGGCCAAATTCAGTGTCCTCCTAAAATTAATAGCAATAATGTGCATAATTTGAACGAAGATGTCATTTTAGGCAGGGAGATCCCAAAGCTACAAGTTGATGAGTGTGAAGAGGCCTCCCATGTGAAGAATGCATCTCATGGAGACATTCCCTTTTCCGGTCCCTTACAAGTTTCTACATCAAGTGGCTTTGCATGGGCAAAAAGACGAAAAGATGATGCATCTATAAGATCTCACACCAGGTCCATATCAAGAGGTCACATTAATAACGCATTAGAACCTTCTGCTGTAGCACATGGGAGAAATAATTTTGATCCAAAGAAAAGTGATACTGGGGATATTGTAAATGGGGTTCGCACTGAATCTAGAAGCCATGACTATGAGGCTGCCAAGCTTGCTATGCTTAAACAATGGGGTCAGTTTGAGCGTCCAGATTCTTTTGATGCTTCGGATGGATACCATTCACAGGAACTATCATTGGCACTGTACCAAAGAGAGGAAATGGCAGCCAAGAGAAATAATTTGGTACGTTTGTAAATATTAGAATTAATTATGACGTTGAATTTTGCTTTTAACATAGAATATTGATTTCAATATTTGTTGAAAACGAGGTAATTTTGGTCACAATTTTGCAATGTTCTTAATGAAAATATTGCAAGATGTCAGTGTTCTGAGTTTGTTAATATCCAACAGGAATACTGGAAAAAAGTTAAATTTGTCAAAACCTCATTGCAATGAGAGAAGTTTTGACCATTAATGTTTTCCTTCTATTAATTTTTTAATAGGAGTACTAGTTTAGTAAAGTAACCCCTGAATGTTTAGGCTCGAGAAAGTAAACGGTGCAATTTTTCCCTTATTTTTGGAAGCAAGGATGGTTTTTAGTGATTAAAAACATAACATATACATAAAAAAGTACAAGATGCTCAAACAATTTTTGGGTAGGTAATATTATCCTTAAGGTAGTTTCAATGAAGCAGATGGCTATAGACGAGGAGGCACTACACCGTTTGCATTGCATGGTTCAGCGGTGACATTAGGGGTAGGTTAGTGATGTTTGCATTGCATGGTAATGGTGGTATTGGTAGCTGAGATGGTCTCATAATGACATCAAATAGCGAGATTCTGGGAACATGTTCCGATATTTTGTTTTTTAATTTGGAGGTGATACCTGCTCAATTGACACGGCAAGAACATTTCCAAGAAAACAAAAAATGATCATGCTTAGCATGTACCATTTCACAAATATTGTCAATTTTTTATTTAAAAATCAAGAACATTGATTGGGAAATAGTCTCCAACCATGACTAAGTGAGCAATTAATGACATGGCCTTTATGTTAGTTATTTTACATATTTACTCAATCTCATTTTAGTAGTTATTGAACCCCTTTAACTGTGTTAAAGTTGGTGTTGATGCAGGGCTATCATGACGAAGGGGACAAGGTTGAATTTTCTGGACCCTTGTTATCTCAATCAAATAGAATCGATGAGCTCCTACAAAGGCATGAGCGCCAAATCCGTCAAGCTGTTCGAAAGTCTTGGTTCCAAAGAGGTATAATGATAAGAACACACTAGGGTTCCCAGGATAGATTAATTGCAGAGAAGCAGGCAATCGATTTCCAATCCAAACAAAATTTAAGTAAAAGGGGAAACGATTGATTGTCTGGGGACAAGTTATGTTTGTGCCATTATTTTCAATAATAACTTTGAATGCCACTTTAATAGTTTTGTATTGTCTTTAGGGACATTAGATCAAGTTATAATGGAATGGCAACTACACTCCACTGATATTGCATTGAATACTATATAACTACCATTATATGGATGCCTTTAGTCCCCACACGTTCCTAAACGTCTTGGTGGATATCAAACTTCATGATGGCTAAACATGACTGATGTATGATCTTTTCAATTGCAGGTAAAAAATATGGGAAGTGATTGTCAAATGTGGACAATTTTCTTGGAAAATTTAGAAGAGAAGAAACTTCTGACAGGGAACCTGATGGTTAGGAATCCCAACTGCTAAAATCTAAGAGGGGACCAATTCTAACTAGCTGTCACACACTGGCAATCACACCACGAACTTCAACTGAAATGAATCGTAAATTTTGTGGACACACATGCAGTACTGGCAATGAGAGAATGCTGAAGTGACTACGGCTGTTAATACACGACCGTAAAGGAAAAGGAACGAGGTACAAGAAATGACTTGAGTGAGGGTGATGATTTGCTTCTTTTAACCATCAATGAATATAGAGTTGTAGTTTTGGCTTCTGCTCAACATCCCAATATTTTTACCACTTTGTTTTTCATTATCTATTCTTTTCTTATATTGATGTGTTGTATCCCACTGTCCACCATTGCACCTGTACAGATTGAGAGTAGTCATGTATATGTTTCTGATTCATAAGGCTTCTGGTGGTATCAAAATTGTTTCTCCCGCATCTTCCTGTAGCTTCATTGGACTGTCTCCAATCTCCATTGTGATTACTGGTCCGGGTCTGAGATTTTAGATCTCAATGTGGATTTTTTTTTTTTTTCAACGTTACAAGTACATTTTACAATTATCAAAGCCTCCAGATATGGATTGTATAGTACAGTCTGAAATTTTGCTCCCTAATAGATGAGAGAGTAATCCATACAAAATGAGAAAACTGTTCACATATTAGTGAGATTTTTTAAGAAATTGCTCCCATTTGTGGGCAAGAGCACTTGAACTCAGCCCTTTGCTTGAAAGAAGCGAAGACCCTCCGTATGAGTTCTCAATAAGGATTATTGCACACACAAAGTCACTACACACATGGCCAATCTGTTGATGTCCCTAGTACGAGCTAATATCTCTGGTCATGTTAGGCATAGAAATAGAAATCTAAAATCGGTGAACTAGGTGTAAGTTTACTAATCGATTCTTGTAAACTCTGAGATTTCAAATGCAACTAAATATGTAATTCCACATACTGGAATATCTATATAGTAAGGTAATTAGATCAGTTTGTGAATGATTTTTAAAGTCATTCTTATTAAGAAATGAATGAATTAAAAATTTGGGATTGGTCCAGCATGATTAGTTTTAATCATTTAATTTATGTAATTTCAATAGTTAAAACTTTAAGATTTTTGAGGAATCTTCTTCAGTCATGCAGTAAAAAAGCAATTAGTGATGTACATCATCTCCTGGACCTCCTCTCCATCCATCTTAATGATGGGCTTGTAAATCTCATCAAGTGTATTTAACAAGCTGTGTCTGGGTATTACTCTCCTTGCATTTTACAAGTTTTGTAACCGCTAATTCCCTTAGTATCAATTCTTTTAAAGAAGATGATGAAAAAGGAATCCACGACAATCATGAATAAATTTATGGTGTGTTAACTTGTGGATTATTTATGGTGTGTAAACACTAGTGGAATCCTTAATGGATATAATTGCGAGTGTTTACTTGCTTTAAATTAATTCGTAATGGAAATAAAAAATACATGTCTCACATAAATTTGGGATTGTAGAATTGATTGTCGTTCCCATCTTTCTTAGGATTCCGAGTCTCATTCTCTTTTAAATATAAGAAAGTCTTTCATACCCTTATTTAAAAACAAAAAAAAAAAATGTGAAAAAAAAAATCTATTTTATATTTATGAATTGTGCAATGGATAATCTTAAATTATTAATAAACAATAGTTTAATAAGCATAATATTATTATAATAAAAATATATATTTCTTGATGGCAAATAAAATACATAATTTTCTTTGAAAAATGTTAATGGAATACATAATTTTAATCAAGAACATTTTTGCAATTTACAAACAATCATTTCATCCAAATCAAAGTAATCTCAATGAGAATACTATTGATTTTTATTACAATTCTCACAATTAAAGTAAGTAACTTATTCTAATTCTGATATATTAATCCAATTCTAAATTTTTTTAATTTCAGGTCATTTTAATTATTACGCGTAAGTAAATACACCATTAAGATACACAAATTTTGTATGAATATTCTCTCTTTATATCTCTGACTCATTTGAACTCAATTTTCATTTTACAATATATATATATATATATATATATATAAAGTTGTGTTGTAATTTCAAATAAACGGTAGTGCTAGACAAGGACCTCATACCTAAAAGTGGCCCAAAAGATAAGACATAGGTGTTTGTCTTCATGAAAGTTAAGGGTTTGTCGGGGGCTGACATTAAGTTAGGGAATCATTGTCATCATTGTCGCTCTATAAAATATAAATAGGCAACAACGTTAACGGATTAGAAGATGCTTATTTTATACAAAAGATAAGATGAGACTTCTTTCAAGTTGTTTCAATATCAGTCCATTTCCATTTAGCCTGACCATACCTACCTTCGAAAACCAAACCAATTGCATGCAGGGAGGGTGTTTATGTAAATGTAAATTCCAATAGAGCTTTGAAAGCTTCCCATTTTTGAGAAACTTCTGTACAATTCTTACCTCTTTTAAATTGATGCATAAATTTACCTTCTTTACTCTTTGGACCCAATCGCATGGACCATTTTGTTTGTGTCACGACTCAGTACGAAACCATGTAAATTCAGTATCAATGAGCCTCCCTGCCACCATCATGTACATATATTATATCCTCTATTCTTGGATAAAGTCTTCCTAAATATTCAGTGAAAAAAAAAATCATATTATGTGACATAATATTTTATATGATTTGATATTTATATTATGTGACATGAATAGACTATTCTTATTATTTTTACGCTAGTCTTCCTTTCATCTCTTTTATTTTGCCGTTACTTAATAAGCCAAAATTTATAAATGACCATGAAATTTTAACGATTAAATTTTAGCTACAAGTAGGGGCTTCTACGTCAACTTAGGATTTGAAAGTCAAAATCAAAATTGCCCTCAGTTTCTACAAGAAAAGTGCAATTTGACACGGTCAATTTTGTAATTGGAAGCATTTTGGTATATAATTTGACCGGTCAATTTGTTACTATTAGTAATCCATCCAATATCTTCTTACACTCTTTTTTTTTTTTTTTTAATTATTTTATCAATGAGAATTTTAATCTAAATTAAAATTACAAACAAGGACAAATAAAGTTCTACAAACACTACCAACCTTTTTTTTTTAAAAAAAAATCAACATTTTTTTTTCAATGCCGAAATCAATACGAATTGAATGCGAATAATAAATGAATGAGTGTAATAATAGTGAGTAAATAGAATAATAAGGTTGTAAGAACAAAAACAAAAAGATCAGAGAACTTTTAACATGGTTCGACTTTTTTGAATAATGCATACATCCACACTTATATTAGTTGTAGAAGAGAAAAGCTACTTTTTAGCAGAGTCTCTCGTAAAGGTGAATGATGAGCTCATAATGTGTTTAGATGTGTTTTCATTCACACGCAAATAACCAATTTATATAGTGTTATGGTTTTTGGTTTATATATGATTTGATCATTAAAATATATGAAAAATTGAGATCATTCTTCATATTTTACATAAAACTATAATTAATATATTTATATTTAAATCAAAGTGTACTTGTGATAGCTTTCTGTTTGAAGAGATCTTTTATGCATTATAGAGATCTTCCTATTTAATGAGATTTTCTTTCTCTTTCTAGAGATTTATTGAAATAAAAAAAATATCAATTTCGATCAATTATAAAATGTCTTTTGCTTCTAGAACCATATATTGTCTAGGCAATTCCGTAATTGCGAGCTGATAAAATGTCACATACTATCATGCCAATATGCCTTCGAGCTATTTTTCATGCGAGCTGGTCAATTCAAACCGTCTTATTGTCTTGACATGGTTGAAGCCATTAAATGTTCTTACCAATGTGGCATTTGTTAACGTATCTTATGGTTAATAAGTTTTGCCCTGCTTCACTCCCCTATTTAGTCATTTAGGCCTGTCAGTTTGTTAAGCCTCAATGGGTTTTCAGTGTAGATACTATTTTTGGACACAACAATATCAAAATAAAATGTATTTATTTTTTAAGTTTAATTATATATATTTTTTAAATGGAGTGTTTTTAGAATAAGAGTGTCAAAAGATAATTAAAAATGATAATTTTGTAACAAAATAGAGTGTTCTTAATTTTTTTTTCACTCTCAAGGTTTTAGAAGGTAGTGTCTTTAAAATATGTGTTAAAAGAAAAACTAAATGAACATTAAGGAGAAAAATTTTAAAACAAAAAGAAGAAAATTTCAAAAAAAAATTCTTAATCAGTTTTTTTTTTTTTTTTTTTTTTTTTTTTTTTTTTTTTTTTTTTTTTATATGATGTCTTAATCAGTATTAGTTGAAAGCAATTATTACTTTTTCGTGGGTCATATACAAGATTTTTTTCCGATATAATTTGGACTTTATTTAGCATATATTTCTTTCTTTTCTTTTTTCATTATTCTGTAAATTTTGAAATACATATTTTTTACCTAATTGGGTAATGCTTACATTATTAAAGAGATTCCTAAACTCTCATGTTATCATCACAGATACTAACTAATTAGTATGTAAACAATGTGGTGAGTTGGTAATTAATACAGTAATTATAAAGAAAATCATATGTAATGAGAATTCTGACATTTGATTTTTACCACATGGTATTACTATGTCTTAAAACACATTCGAGTGATATCTAACAAAAATGTTTCATGCCTACTTTTTTAAAAAATTGTGTTCATAATATTTTTAAATTAAAACAAAATTGATTCAGCATATCTTAATTATACTTAGAAAATAAACAAAAACAAATTCTTATTTTTTAATTGTAAAATTGTTTTTCTTTTTATACTATCAAAAATTGTAAGATAACAAATTAACAATTCATTGTAATTGAAATATACAAATAAATTTGGGTTAAACAACTAAATTTTCAATTGTTCAATTACTATCGGTGGATATGTCATGGTATGTTCAAGTCATATTTTATTTTTTGTAGATTTTTTTTTTTTTTAAAAAAAGGAAAACATTGAAAAAAATAAGGAAAAATATTCATTCTTATGCCAATAATATATCTAATATATCAAGTTAAATATTTCGTTGTAACCTATAGGAATAATCTTATCTAAATTCATTAAATTTAATCAAAATATTAATGAGTATGAATTTATGAAGCTTAAACTTGAGAATCACTTGAGTTTCAATTAGCTGGGGGCATATTTATACGAGTCTAGTTGTGTCAACTAGACCACATTGGTGATTCTATATGCATATTGGTCTTTTTTTAATTAATTATAAGGTAATTCGGTTCAATTAATTAGAAATTTATCCAAATTTATCAAAATCAAACAATTGAAGTATAGCTCAAAAACTTATTATCATAACACATAGGCTACGTTTGGCAATCAGGACAAGCAACGAGGATGAGAAAATATAATTTTTCAACCAATGAATATTGTTATTTGGATAAAAATTTCTTATACAGAGCTCTGCGAACCTAACAAAGAAACCCACTAATGTGGGATTTCAAATTTAATTTAATTTTTTTATTAAAAATATATTAATGTATTATAATACTAAATATATTAAATAATTATAATTTTATTTAATATTTTTATGAAGTTTATACATTTAAAATTTATTAAAAATAATTTTATTTTTATTTGTTTAAACGTTTATTATTTATTTATATTAAGAAAATTTACTGATTAATTTATTATAGTTTTATTTAAAATTCAATTTACATAAATATTTAATTAATTTAGTAAATTCCAACCAATCTAATCTTAACTATACCAAATACGGTATAATAATTAATTTTATATCCTCTAATTATATCTCATCTCATCTCTATCCAATCATGTTTTATCCCATCCTATCCAATCTCGTATGTCAAACAAGTCCATAGAGTTAATTACTCTCTCCCTAAAAATTACTTTCATAACATTAAAATATATATACTCTTACAATAACACGATCAAACTATTCATATATACTGATAAATATATATAATAATATTTAAACATCTATTATAAATATGGTAGAAAAGTATACTTATCTCTAGAATTATGAATAAGTATGCATGTACATGTTGGTAGTTCATATTCATTATTGAGATATTTAGGTATGCCCCGAAAGCAACTCCTGTAATCATAATTACTTAAACAACAAAATGATGTTACTCTCGCTAATTAGTGTTTCATTGACTGACTTGGGATTCCTAAAATCTGTCATGTCTCATATTTCCAAATCCGAAGTTCATTACCACTGTGTCATGGCTGCTAAAATAATTCCTGGACCCCACTTATCACCATCACCATCCAACCATCCATCTCACTAACTTCTGCTCTATATGTTGACCGGTTTCCCACTTCATCAACATATGCCACGTGGCCAGATGATATGTCATCATCTAACCATCAAGTTTCCTAATCCATAGAGATACTTCATTGAGTCATTCCCTTTTACTATCACATCATGTGTGAGGAGGGCATGCTCAATTGCTCCACATCATGGAATATCATCCGTTCTTTCATTTTAAATTCATGTGATATTATCCATTTTTCAATTTTCTTCTATGAAATATTTAATTGATATGTCATACTGATATTAATATAATCTTTCAATAATATAATGATATATAATATTTATATTTCATAAAAAGTTAATATTGATGTGATATTCTAATAATAACGTGACAAGTGATATTATTTTTTAAATGAAAATTTTCTTATAAATAAAAAAAAACATAAATATTAATTTTTTATAAGATATAAATATCACGTGTCACGTTATTATTTGAATGTAATACAATCATCAGTATGACACGTCAATTAAAGGTTCTATGAAAAATTTTCTCTATAAATTGATATGAGATTAGATACTTTAAAAAAACAACATTTAAACATAATTATAATTGCTATCATATATATTTTTAATATATGAATTTTATCTCCTAAAGAATTTTATGTTATACAAAAACAATTGATGTCTAATAAAAAAATCCAGTATTTATCAATTTTTTCATTTACTAGTCTTCTATTTTATTATCTAATGAAAACTATTTATATTTATATAAAATATAAAATTAATTATTAAACTAAGACACGAGACACGAAGGAAATCATACATGATACATTTGATTAATTAAGAAAATGAGTTCTCAAAATTGTGTAGTATAAAATAACTCACCTTATAGTAATATAATATATTCCTTGTATTTTGGTGCAATAAATTTATATTATAAATGCACAATATTAATACCATAAATTCAATTAGGAGTAAGATCTTATCAAGCCAAAAATATTATAAATAATAAAAATATTCCAAAGAATAGTGGTAATTAATAAATCAAATATTAATTGAATTTTCTTTTTAGGAGAATAGGGGATTTAAACTTGGAACCTCCACATTGCCAAGAGGTGTAATTACCAATTAGGTCATACTTATAACCATAATTGAAAATAAGTATTACAAAAACGTTAATAAGTAAAAGAGATAGAAAAACACAGTACAAAATTCATGAAAAAAAAAGAAAGAAAAATAGATAAATATTTAATTTATTTATAAAATTAAACATATAAATTTTGAAAACTCAAAAATTTTTCAAAAAAAGAAAAATAAGGTGGGTGTTTAGTGTATTTTCACATTGACAATACCAATTCAAATTTCATAATAATTTGAATATAAACTCATAAAGTTTGGGTAGTTTTTATGCAATTTTATTTGTGGGAATAAATGTCTTCTCATCAAACCTATTGGATTGTATAAGTGGAGTTTGATTTTAATATATTTTGTCAAATTTCAAAAAATGTATATACAATTCGGTTCAAAAGGATTTTTTTTTTTTTTTAAATGCTAACTCTACTAAGTTAAAGGTTTGTTGAAACTTATAAAAATTAAAGACACAAGTGACAAATCTAAAGAGATTAAGCATTAGAACATGGTGTGAAAAAGAGAGCAACAAGATCTAACATTAATACATTATAAGTACGTATATCTCAAAAAACAACTTTCATAACTTAGAAAAGAGCTTTATATATATATATATATATATATATATATATATATATATAGGATAGGATCGAGGGACACAAGTTTTGACATAAATTTTGACATAATTTGTTGACCACTGGATTATGAAGATTTCAATGGCTTAGATTTACTCACACATTTATACACAACTTAATTTTACACTCCACATAAATGTGTTTTCTCATCTTTTTATTCATCATTAATTACATTATGACTCCTCTTTCCTTTCTTTTATTAATTACAATTATATATTAATATATTTCCCTTCTCTTTCTTCATTATTATATTATCTCTTTCATCTCTCTAATTAATATTATTTATATATTTTTTTAAAACTTCTCCAACTAATATTAAAAACCAATTAATTAATATTATTTTGACTCATTGGAATTCTTTGCATCTTTATTTTTTTATTTACATTTAAATTATGTTATTTTCAAACATATATACATTTAATAGTATCTCAAAAAAGACTCGAATATATATATTTGAAAATAACATAATTTAAATGTAAATAAAAAAATAAAGATGCAAAAAATTTCAATGATTGAGAATAATATTAATTGATTGATTTTTAATATTAGTTGGAGAAGTTTTAAAAATATATAAAAATAATTTTAATTAGACAGAGAGATAATACAATAATGATGAGAGAGGAAAAAAATATATTAATATAAAGTTGTAATTAATAAAAGAGAGGAGAGAGGACAGAGGAGATATGATGTAATTAATGATGAAGAGAGAGATAAAAAAACACATTTATGTAGAGTATAAAATTAAGTTGTGTATAAATATGTGAGTAAATTTAAGCCATTGAAATCTTCATAATCCAATTGTCAACAAATTATATCAAAATTTATGTCTCTCAATTCTACCCCTATATATATTTACCGATAAATATATAAAGTGTAACTGGAACCCTCAACTATAATTGTGCGTCAGGAAGGTCATACTTGCAGCCGCATTGGACTTAACATTGGATTTGTTTAATCCAGTTTTTGGTTGAATAATAGCACTAATTACATCACTGTCGGTTGTAGCCTTTGTTTTTTCCTTTGTTTCTTTGGTTTCTATAGTTAGTCAAAGCTCAAAAATCAGTCTACATCTGGTAGCAGCTTTGTAACCCAAAACGCTGGTTTACATGAAACCCATTTTTAAAATATGTCAAGACGGTATTATCTTCGATGTAATCTCATATGCCATGCCATGCCCAGTTTCAACGTGGTAATAGAGGGATATTTACTTATAGCGATGAACCCATAAATCCATGTGAGAGGGTACTTTTATGTATTAATTTTTTTTTATAATATTTTCTTCGATTATTAAAAGAATATTATATGAAATAAAAATAGTTAAAATACATAACCAGTAGAGAATATGTAATTTTATCCCTTATAAAATTATAAATAAAATTTCTTACAATAATATTTTTAATACAAGTATAAAAATAAAAGCATACTAATTATGAGTTGATTGAATATTAACTCTATTTTTCTTAGTGAGAGAAGTTCAAATTTCATATTACTAAAAAAATAAATAAAAACTTAATTTATGAATATATCTTTTCTATGATAATAATTATTATTTAGATTGCTAATAAATGTATGTAATCAAACTACATATATTTATTACTAAAGTTAATAATCAAGCTATATTTATAGTCTTTTATCTAATAAATGTAAGTGATTTACAATAAAGTAAAGTAAAATAAAAATAAAAGATAAAAATAATTATAATTTATATGAATATTTTTATTTATGAATTTCATCATATATAAATGATTAAAAAGATAAAAAACAAAAAAAAACAAAATCTTGTTTATATTGCTAGGATTCGAATCAGGTGACATAAGAGAGAAAGACTAGCGCGATAGTTATCATCAGTACCAATCCTCGGATGTAAAACATTATGATATTAAAATTAGTAGATTAATTTTTTAAAAATTTACCCCCTCCCGGGCCCCACGATGGGTCCACCCCTGCCTACTCATTACGTGGTCAAACTACCGCGCTTCATGCTGCGAACCTTCGTATTGTGGAAGGATGGAATTTTGCTTTAAGTTGATGGCTTTGCTGTCCTACACGACAAGTGTGATACACGGGTCCGAATTATTTATCGTTTGCTTGATACATGAATAAAACAGAAGGGTGAGAATTGTGAATTTGTCACCACAACTTCCACGACCGTCCACCGGTCCTATTTTGGCTTTCGCTGGACCCTTACTCCATCACACATCCCCTTTTTCCACCGTCCATCACATTGACTCTATGTCTAATTAATTAATTGGACGGTGATGATTCAATGAAGCCGGAAGCCCGTCCAACAGCGAGGAAAACGTCTTTCATTAGTGGGTCTCCAAAAGCATATGTGGAGAAGATTTTTGAATTAATATGTTGGTCTGGTCTCAATCCTGTAGCACCCAGAAGGGTTTGATGTAGTATAAATAAATATAGATTTAAAACAGTGGATTTTTTTGTTAGGTGTACATTGAGTAAAGTTGATATCATAATGAGGAAAAAAAAAACTAGGTTAGTCGATTTTTTAAAAATAGGTAATAATTTCAAATTAATTTCAAGAAAATAACTGTTATTTAAATTAAATTAACTTAGATTAGTTTTGATTCAAAAATGAATTAAATTATATAAATTCATCATATGTAATATCAAATTAAGTAATTAAACTATTTAAAATTATTTTAGGTAATAAAAAATTATTAAAGATTATTTTTTGAAAAAAAAATAATCAAATGATTATTTAAAATTAAATATAAATACTTAAAATTTATTACAAACAAAACAACGTTGTTTTCTAGTTTTTTTTTTTTTTTTAAAAATAAAAAATAAACATTATTTTTTTAGTTGATGGAGAGAAATGTAATTATTCTACAACATTTTAATAATATATAAATTAAATGTTAGAATTGATTAAATTAATATATATATTAATAAAATAGAACAAAACGAAAAAAAAAAAAAGAAAAATTTAAATCCATTGTACACAACAAAATATATAAGACTTTTATAATCAGGTATATGTGATTTTAAAAAATAAAAATCAATCAATCAAATTCATCTATTATTTTATCTTTTTTAAAAGAAATTATCTCCTATTTAATTCAAATATAATAGATGAATTCGATTTATTAATCTTTACATTTGAAAATCAAGTATACTTGATTATAAAAACATTATATATATTTTTAAGTAAAATATATATATTAAACAAAACAAACTAGCCTAAGACAGACATATTACACAGGAAGTCGGTAAACAATTTTAGGCCTATGAATGCAACATCAAATGCCCTACTTGTTAGGCTATGGTCATTGGTATGTATTGAATCAAATTCCTAGCATAAATGACTAAGGTTGAGTGCTGCCAAATTTTACACATCCAAACAGGACCAATTAATTTAAGATTTTTTTTATTACATATATCATGAGTATTTTACATATTGTATAGTTTATCAGACATTTTTAATCAGAATCTCTGAAACGTGATCTAAAACTAGAATTCCCAAAAGGGACCGAAAGATCCACATTATATGAAAAAATTACCACTTATATGAAGTGGCCGACGAGCAGAGTTGAACTCTACCATTCCAAGTAAAAACAAAGCAAGCTTCTTGCAAATCTATTTTCTCAGTTAGTTTAACTATTAGAAAAGGGAAAATCTAATACAAACAAATATTTAAAACACATATTGGTATGCTGTGGATGGCAACTCCACGTTACGGAGAAAAGTCTTTCATATTCTGTACTTAAACAAATTAAAAATTTGTTATTTTCAGTTAATGTAGCAAAATATTGAATCTCCATCATTCATCTAACAAACGGCGGATATATTTTAAAAGAATTAAACAAAAAAGGTAATAGAAAAGAAAAAAAAAATCTTTTTTCTTTAAAAAAAATAATAACTAAGATCTCCACTTTTTATCACAATTATAAATAATGGAGATTTTTTTATTAAAAAGAAAAAGACAACAAAATAGTGAATATCGATCGTAAATCTCAACCCATCTCCATATAAATCTAAGGTCTCCATTCCCAATGGAGAACTCAACGATGGGATCTCAAAGACCTGAATATCAAGTCTCCATGAAAATTCTAGGTTAGGATCTCCTTTGTGATGAAGACCCACAGTCAGGTCTCTATCTCTGGTGGAAATTCATATGAGGATCACCATTGCTTAAAGATCCTATTGATAGAATCTCCATTCCATTTTTTTTTTTTAAATTGTAATCTTTTGTAAACATTTTTTTCTAAATTATCTATATTATCTATTATAAATGTGGACAGTAGGCATTAATAAAAAATTATTTTTAATTTTTAATTTAATTTTTATTACAATGACCAAGTTACTCTTTTATTCAATTAATTTTGATAGTTAATTTGTTTTTTATTTGTTTGTAAACGTTGAAGTGGATTTTGCTCAGTAACAATTAAGTTTATAGACAAAAGTCAAAGGGAAGTAAATAAACATTCAAGCTAAATTGGATATACAAATATAATTCATTTTAATGAGATTAAAAGATGAATTGGATAGCACATCCACTCCTAATTAAATTGGTTAGAGCAAACAACTATAATTCATTTTAATGGGATAAAAAGATGAATTGGTTGGCACATTCATTCATGATTCGATTGGTTAGTGCAATTTTTTTTTTTTCTTGTTAAATAATAGTGACAACATTTACTAATATGTATGAGTAAAAGTAGGTAACTCTGTATTTCCAAAAAAAAAAAAGGGTAGGTAACTCTAATTTTATTGAAGTAGAAGGAAAGTAGATATCCTCAGTAGATAACTTCAATGTTATTAAAAGAGGAGAGTAGATATCCTTTAAAGGGAAGAAGATTTTCAGCCCACTTTGCATTGTTTAATCTTTCGGAAAGATTTTTAATTATTGGTGTTGAAATAATTTATAATTAATTTTTTTTAAAAAATAAATCGGATAAGGGAAAACCACGTCAAATGTTTTATTGGAGAGAAAGCCACCTGTTGATCCAAGAGCATCTTTAAATAAATAAAGATTCTCTATCAATCTTTTATTTGTACTAATTATTTTATAAGATGAATTTAAATTTGAATGATATATGAGAGAGAAAAAAAAATGAAATCATCAATTATTTTTTATGTTGATGTGTTATTAAATTATTAAAATATTAATAAAAAAATAATGATAAAGAATCCGTACTCTTTTCGATCATACTAACTATTCATTATCTTTAATTAAAAATCCTAATTAAATTTTCTTTCTTATTATTTTAATGTTAATGCTTAACAAAATAGAGAGTCCAAATCTCTCTACTGTTATTTTAATGTTAATATTTAGCTAAAATAGATATGATAGTTGAAGAGATTGAGTAAAAAAAATGCTAATTAAAATTTAAAATAGGTTTTTTTTTTGGTTATTTAGTAAAAATTTGGAGGGTATGAGAGGAGATGTCCAAAGATCCTAGGGAGACACAAGCACGCGGAGGGGACATGTGATAACAGAAAATTAATTATAAGAAAAATGGAAGGCACGTGAGAAATAATGGAGTTGAAATGCCATAAACGATAATAATACACAGTCCCAACACAGCACGTCACTTTAATTTAAGCCTGGATTCCCGGTAGAATAATCGAAGAAGAAGAAAAAGAAAACGTTTCCAGAAAAAGTAGTGGTGACGTTGATTGTGCCTTGTGGGGCATGTCAGTTTTCGGGTAGCCAGACACTTTTTTTTTTGGTTGATGCACTCGGTTGCACTTGCGCCACCACGCCCGCCTTCTTCATCCTTTCTTGTTTGTTTTTTGGATTTATATTATTTTCTTTTCTTGCTCTAACTTCAATTTTAGAAATGTTTATTGCTTCAACAAATTCAGTTTTTTTTTTTTTTTTTTTTTTTTTTTTTTCACATGATGCATATTATAAGTTCAGATATCATTTCTAGGATCT
Organism: Dimocarpus longan; assembly: GCA_022984855.1. Taxonomy (NCBI): domain Eukaryota; kingdom Viridiplantae; phylum Streptophyta; class Magnoliopsida; order Sapindales; family Sapindaceae; genus Dimocarpus; species Dimocarpus longan. The sequence goes on from CM041024.1 coordinate 20,862,822, forward strand.
TCTGATGTCTACTCTAAAATATAACTCAAAACGTAATTTTTATAAATTAGAAGAAGAGATTCACGTACAAGTGAAAAAATTATCACAAACATGAACACAGATACGAGTGGGAAGTAACGCTGGAACTCTATCTTTTCAAGAAAAAGACAAGGAAATGGTGTTATCTGCACCACCACGAGCAAGCAAATTTAACTTTTCTTTTAAAGTGTGTTGTTAAAGACAACAAATGCTGGTTTACTGCTTCAATAAAAATCAACTTTCATTTTAAAGTGTGTAATTGAAGATAAAGGCTACACATTAATTACAGTATAATTTAATAATTTATTTGTATGGTCTATTAGAATTTATTAAGATAAATACTATATGCAAAGTAGAAATTTACTTTATAATTGTGGGAGAAAATTGATCCTATAATAAGAGAAAAAAAACTGCATGTATATTTTAATAAAAAAACTTTATATATCTATATATTTATTGATAAATGATTATGGTAGGATTAGAACCCTAAATCATATGAAAAAAGTGCATTGATTACTAGAGTTACGAGTTATGTAGTATTCTATCAACTCAATTTCTAGTTGACCAAATGGTCCAAATCACTGGACCATATTCGTCTCTTACTTGTTAAATATTTTAATTAAATAAATGCAATATACGATTGAATATACAAGCTATAAAAAGTTTGTTAAAGAAAGAAGAAGATATATTTGAAGGACATGCGCACCACGATGGAGGTGTGGTCTCCACAGGCCTGGTGGGAGGAAGCTGGAAGAGGAATTTTGTCTAATTTTATTCTAAATCATTTTCCCTATTTTTTGTTTTTTTCTTATAAAATCAAATTCATTATTTTTTTTTTCTAATTTTAATTTATTTGTTAACACTCAACCATGATCTATTATTTAGAGGAGACATGAGAATATGATTAGAAAACTATTTTTTTTTTTTTTTTTTATGATTAGGACTAACTTATGATGCAACTAGGATCAATAAAGATAAATGTTGTAGCACGGTTCAAGAATTAGCTCTCAAGAATTGGAGAGGCCAACCCATATAGCAAAGATATTTGTAAAAGAGTTATTTTCATGTTCTCTCTCAACAATTAATGAATCATCATTTTCTAATAAATATAATACGATAATTAGGGATGACAAAATTATCCATGCATCTACTCTATTTAAAATTGTTATATTAGAGACAAAGTAGGGATATTTATAAATCTAATATCCATTTTATTTTTGGATATGAGGATGGATATACCCATCCGAATTCATTGATAATATTGTTAATGATTTTATAAATTAATAAATAGAATTTTTATTATGTAATTATTTAAAATAATTATATAAATAATTTTTTTTTCTCAACTAAGATCTAAAACCTATTTTACAATTCAAATTTGTGAATGTTAGTTATATTTTTACAATTAAATGTTATATTTTTACATGTAAAATATTTTTATTTAACATTTTTTCTATTAGATATGCAGATAGATAGAGTAGGGATGGAATATCCCTATCAGATTCAAAATTTCACCTGAATTTATCGAACTTATTATCATGAGGATGGATACGGGAATAAGAACATATATTTCAAACAAATGTGAGGATGGATACCTTGTTGTAATATGATGTTTCATTGTCATCCATAACAACAGTGCTCAGATCCAATCTATGATGTAAGTACTTATGATTGACATACAAATACATATTAATCTTTTATTTATATATCCATATAAGGAAATATCTACTAATATGAATGGTCATAAATCTGCTAGGACAAATTGAGATTAAACTCCTATAACGCCAGCAAACTCCCATAATAAGAGGAAAAAAAAATTTCTATCCATACTCATAAATTTACATGGTGAAACTCAAATATATCATAATGAAGCTCTCCTTAAGAAGTTTACTTGGAGATCTATGATTGAGAATCCCATAATTTTCAAGTTTCTTCGTGCTAAATTCCTTTCTTCTGTGTTTTTTCCTAAGGTAAGATACATTTATTTCTCTGTTTGGCTTGATATGAAAAGTCATTATCTTTCTTTGGTGCTCGAGTCTAAATGGTTGGTGGGACGTTATTTAAATGTACGTCTATGGTTAAACAATTCGATGGATCTTATGGACAGGTCTTCTAGTTTGCCTCTTTTGGAGCCTCCTTTTTCAACTCGTATTCGGGATGTATACTATGATGATAGTTGACATTTTCCTCCTTCAATCCATATGTTTTATCTGGATTTAGTTGATGATATAGAGCATATGGTTATTCCTCACTGGACAAAATATATTTGGGCCGCCTTTATTTCTCCTTTAAGATTTATGCTAGCTTGGAGAGTTATGAATAATAGATTATCTATTGATTTGTCTCTCCAACGCCACGGATTTATATTCCCTTTCCGCCGTTGTTTCTGTTAGTCTGCTAAGAAGAGTTTGGAGCATTTATTTCTTACCTACCCTTTTGCATTATATATTTGGCATTCCTTGTTATCCGTGTTTGGTCATACAATTTCTTTATCTAGGGTTGTTATAGATTTGTGACAAGTTGTTATGTCTGCTAATTTTTGTTTTTAATTTTATAATATTTGGAAGGTTGATATCATTGCAATATTTTAGATTATTTCAGTTACACAGAATAGTGCTACTTTCAAGGGTAAGTGGTTTTCCTTTGTTTGATATTTTATTTAAGAGGCAAATTCTCTTAGTTATTGGGTTATATGGAATTCAGCGGCTAATTTTTTGGCTCTACGCAAACTCCATGTTCTAGTTCGTCCTCCTAAGACTCCCCATATTGCAAAGGTTTTTTGGGCTCCTCCTTTACCAAGTTAGCTTAAAGTCAATATTGATGATTCTAGTTTTGAAGCTTCTAGTTTGGCTGGTTGTGCTAGAGGTTTTCAGACTTATCGTGATTTTTTCAAAAGTACTTTGTTATTTGTTTAGGGATTGATCATGTCTTTGAGCCAGAATTGGTAGTTGTTATTCATATCATCTAATATGTTTAGAGTTATCACTAGATGAACCTTTGGTTGGAGAGTGACTTCGTTTATTGTTTCTTTTCTTCTTGCCTACTCTTTAAGGTTCCTTGGCGTTAGAATCCAACTTGCAAAATATGAATTTTATGGTGACTCATAATTATCATGAGGGAAATTATATTACGTATGCTTTCGCTTCTCATTCTTCTTATTTTGTTTGCTCTACTTGGTGGTGGACGACTCCTATTTTTTTGGATCTCATTCTCTTTGATGATTTTCTTGACAAAAACCGTTATTAGTTTAATTAATTTTGGCCTTGGGGGGTGGATATTCTTTTTGATAAGGTTTTTAATGAGGTTTACTATAGGGTTTAATTTGCAAAGGTTTAGTTTTAATTGAATTTATTATTGTATTTCCCTTTCCAAGGTCCGGTTGTAATATTTTAGAGGTTTTTTTTTTTTTTTAATTTTGTTTTGACTTTTTGTCCTTTTTTTTCTTCGTTTGTTTTTCTTTTTTTTAATAATATGTTGATTTTGACCAATAACCTTATATCAGAAAAATATACTTGGATAATATTACAATCAAATTGTAATTAAAATATTTATGAAAATAAATAAACAATAAACTCAACAAATGCTACAAATAATTTTGTTAACCTGGCTTTGTTAGATATCACCCATCATTAAAAATATTTCTTGATCTTGTCTTCTTATTTTTTCACCTAATTACTACATTAAATTGCTTCTTTGTTGACTAAATAAAGCACAATTGTTCTTTCAAATAAAACAAAAAAGAAAAATCGAAAAAATATAGGACAAAAAAAGACAAAAACATTGAACCATGCTAATCTATTGGCAATTTTAATAACAAAAATTTAGACATGAGGTTTTCAAGTTTACAAATTTAAAGTTGGTCAAATTAAAAAAAAAAATGCAATTAACAAAAAATTTGAAAATAATTTAATAATTTAACGCAAAAAATTAATAAATTTGTACTAACAAAATATAGCTACATTTTTATATGGAGATGTGTGTGTGTATATATATATATATATATTTAGAACTGTGATTAATTTAGAGGACAATCGGGATCAATCAAAATAAAAATATTATGGCGACGTTTGAGAAATTACTCTCAAATTGGAGGGATCCACCCACATCAAGGCGGAGGAGATACATACATGAAGATGAGAGGGCACCTCACATTGAATGTGTGTGTATATATTTATATATATACACGTATAATACTAATTGAAAAATATAAAATTATATATATTATTATTATTATTATTATTTAATATTTGAGTGTCCCACCTAGACCCTAGTGGTTCCGTCAGCTACCGTGGGGAATCTATCTCCTTTACTGACGGGCAAGATTGATGGAAGCCATTATCATTGATGAGGGGGGGGAGACCACCTACATTGGTGATAAGGGATGGCTCTAATTGTTTTTTTTTTTTTTTTTTTTAAATTAATATTTTAATAATTTATTATTTATAAAGTAAAAATATTTATTTTTTGATTATAATATATTTTAATAAGAGCTGTCTTTCTAAACTAAGAGAAATATTACTTTTATATATTTAAAAGTTTTTCTAATTTCTCTATATTATATTTCAACATACTATTTTTTGTTGTAAAAAAAAAAAAATTATTTTATTATTATCTTAGATTTTTTTTTTTTTTTTTTATGTTAAAAGGTAGATTTGTAATAATGAATGAATTCTATGGACATTTCAGTCTTTTGCCAATGTTAAATTATAGATATCATTAACGGGTCAAATAGTTTTTTCATCAATAATTTTGAACTAAATTGGCTTTTACATCAGGAATGAAAAGTGGAGGTAAATAACTTCCAATAAATTAAAATTAAATTACAATATTACATTCTTTTATTTACTAACTTTTAGGAAATAGAATTGAAATCAAATTGGCAGCAGATTAATGGCTCAGATAGATAAAGTTCATTGATCCCATGCTCTAAGTGCATGGTTCAATATCCCACAATCTCTCTCTCATCAAATAGTTGTATGGGTTGTTCCCTTATATCTAGAGTGCTTCCTTATCGTATGAGAGTTGCTCTTTGACTACGCCCCAGAGTCTAATCTCTCTTAATTCCTGTTGATCCCTAGGTTTGTACTGACTACTAAAAAAAAAAAAAGAATTGAAATCAATTTAAATTTCCTTTTTAGTGTTTACAAAACTAAAAAATAGGAATAAAACGGAGTTAGCTACAAAAATAGCCATGTATGTCACATATAAAAATATAATTGAAGTTATATTACTAGAATTATCATATTATTCAATCAAGAAAGGGAACTTGATTCCGAATTTGAGAGGAGAGAATTAGGCTCATTTAATAGTAGGAACTTGATTTCTGATTTTAATGTGGGTTCATACAATTTAATCGTTAAAAAGTTTAGCAAACACCGAAATAACATGAATTTATTCTCTTTCCCTATCTTGGATTCATGATTAGGAAACATCCCTAGGGGTTAAGTAATACTTTCACTGATTTTATAAAAATTTATTTTTTGGGACAAATTCACTTTTATCTAAAAACAAATGAAAAAAATTTGTTTTTAGTTTCTCAAACAAACTATTTTCATTTTATATCTAAGTTTACCAAACTACTCTTTAATTCAAATGTAAAACACTCTTACTGGGTTTTATTAATCAAGTATTAATAGGACTTAAAAACAGGTATTAGTTTTTAAGTCCCATTAAAAATCGATACAAAGTTTTAAGTCTCATTTAAACACGAAGTTTTAATGGAACTTAGAAACTGTTACCGATTTTTAATTTGACTTAAAAATTGGCATCGATTTTTAATTGGACTTCAAAACCGATATTGATTTTTAAATCCCATTAAAAAATGATACTTATCATTAAGTCCCATTAAAACTCGGTATCAGTTTTTAATATAACTTAAAACTGAGTACAATCTAATCGTTCTCTTGACGTTGCATCTCAACGAGAACCTCTATTTTCAACTCAAATCTGACTAAACTAACTCTAAACATCAATACTCGACTTCCATAACACCAAAAACTCAAAAAATTACCCAAAAAAAAAAGAAAACTCAAACAATTGAAAAAATAAGCCAATGATCATATATCATGAGCAATGGAGAAGAAAAACAAAGTAGGCGGAAGCAATTTAGGTAAAGTGGATATATGATACAATTAATTTATTTGAGGGGATGAAAATAAATGTTTTTAAAAATGTGGTTAAAAACGAAATTTAACATTCCTATATTGACAATTTTTTTTTTTTTTTGGTAATTTTCACCTTTTTTTTTAACAGTTAGTTAAATGGGTAATTTTAATGAATTTTTAAAAATTAGGGACCTAAGAAACTATTATGCATATTTGAAATAAAAAAGTGACCTTTCCTATAATTCCCCTAATAGAATACAAATCCATGAAATTAGATGTCAAATTTGTCATACTAAATTTGAATAATTTGATGACAACATAGAATGCTTGTTAGATGAAAGGTAAAGTTTTTGCACACTAACATATGAACAGATTTAGCATGAATTTTTTTTTTTTTTTGTTATTGACGTAAATGTGAAAATGAAATGAAGAAATGGCCCTGCAAGTAGAGTACTCGTGTGAGAGCATCAATTGCCGTAATTGTATTGATCCTGGGGCAAAATACCGCCATGCATGATGTGCCCCACATATCTATAATCAATTCAATTCAACAGTCCTTTTTAACACTTTAATTAAAACCCAACAACCCAAATCATTCCATTAACTTAGCTTCATTTTTTTTTAACTATAAGTAAGATTTTACACACTTGCCTCTGTAAGGCCACTTAATTAAAAGGTGTCTAGTCACTGGCCTTATAATACAGTAGCAGTGCACAGGTTAACTTTCAACCAAAGTTGGATACCTTATACTTTCATCTTATTTAATAAATATGAGAGTTTTTTTTATTATATATATGGATTATCTCTTATTTTGAAATAAATAGTTCGAATAATATAGAAACCATTAATCTGAATCGTATCGCTGAGATTCTATCCATATAATTTCGATTATTTTTGGAAAGTATCTCCGTATGTCAGAGATAAAAAGGTGCCTTCTCTTCGAACATATCTCACGCGCTTTTGATACGCTTTATTAGCTTGTCTATGTCCGGACTCTCTTTCTTGTGTCATGTCCTTCTCGTCATGTCCACGTGTAAGCCACATCGCATTTTAATTTTTGTTCTTCATACGTGTAGTACTACTTGGATTAGTGGACCCACATACATTCCTCTTCATACGTGTTTGATCTTTAGAGCCTATACAAACAAGAGTCATGTTATAATATACTATCTGGATAGTTGTTTAATCGAATATCCAAAATAAAAAAAAAATAATAATAACAAATGTAATATAAACTTTTAAATTTTTTGTTTAAACTTATTAAGTTATATTCATAATATAAAATATAAAATAATATAATAATTATTATGAGAGTAATATTATATTATAAAAAAATTATATAAATTTATTACTTAAATAATATGATAAGTTTATATATAATTATTATATCATTAATATATAATCTCAAAATTAATGTAGTGATTATAAATCAACTAATCATATCATTTGGACAAAATAATTCTAAAATTAATACGACAGTTACAAATCAGTTTATCACGTTATTTTAGATAAAATAATCTCAAAATTAATATGATAATTATAAATCAACTTATCATATTATTTAGATAAAATTTTTTAAAATAATTATTAATAACTTATATATCATATCATTTAAATTAAATATTAATAAAGTTTAGCTCCATTCTAAATATTACTTTTAAAGTAAAGGACACTATAAAAAGGGTGATAAAATGTACAATGTGCTGCCATTATCAGGACGAAAGGTAAATGCATAACCAGGAATGCTAAGGGGAGAGGAAATACATACGATGTCGTTTTGTTCCATGGGACATTAGAGGACAGACGACAACCGACGATCATTCAGAGCATTTGTTTTTCTCCATTTCAGTCCACTACGCTTCTCTCTTTCTCTCTCCCCCCATGTGATCTTGCAAGTTACAATTTCAATCCCAAAAATCTCATCTGCCCTGCAAAAATAAAAACAAAAAAGAAAAAGCAAAAAACTTGCATTAACCAGAATCATCATCACCTACTGTCACTTCTCTCACTACCCCCTCTCTCTCTCTCTCATTATCGTAGTCATCCATACACATTTTCTTATTCGGAGGGAGAATCAATTATCAATTCATTTCCAATAAAATTTCTGAATTGGATCCATTTGTGAGTTGTTTTAATTTATTTGTTTTGTTTGTTTCTAACAAACTGTGTATTACGTGGCGTCTCCTGAATTGGAGCGGGATCTGCGGTATATTACCTGGGGATCAACATGATCTATTCGGACGAATAACAAATCAACGGTTTGGATCCGATCGGAGGACAAACAGCGCCATCAGATGGCGCTGTTTAGACGCTTCTTCTACCGGAAGCCGCCGGATCGGCTTCTTGAGATCTCCGAGCGTGTCTACGGTTCGCTCCTTCTTTTTCCTTCGTTTTGAATTGAATGCGCATTTAATGTATGTGATCCTGTGCATGCCTGTTTAGGTTAATTGGTTCATGTCATAAACATAAGCACATTAGCATTTAGAATTTGGAAGCTGAAAACAGAAAGTTAGCCTTCACTTAGGAGAGCTAGATTGGTTTTATTATTATTATTGGCTTTTGTTGTGTGTGAAAAAGGTTGCTATTTTGTTGGATTTAAGACATTTTTTTTTTTGTGTGTTAAAAAGGGAGCTATATTGTTGTATTGCTATGTTGTAGAAGGAGGACATTTTTGTCTGTTTTAATTCGAATTTTCTGAGGTTCTATTTTCATTTGACATCCGCTTCTGTGTTCGTTGTTGTCTGTTTACGTTTCTGATTATGGCTTAAGGATTCATTTTGGATTTTCAGAAGTTGTGAGCTTGTATTTGGTGGTTTTGTGAATTGTTGCAGTGTTTGACTGCTGCTTCTCCACTGATGTTTTGGAAGAAGATGAGTACAAGGTGTACATGGGGGGGATTGTAGCGCAGCTACAGGACCACTACCCGGATGCTTCTTTCATGGTGTTTAATTTCAGAGAAGGGGAGAGGCGGAGCCAAATTTTGGACATACTGTCTCAGTATGACATGACGGTCATGGATTACCCTCGTCAGTATGAGGGGTGTCCTCTGCTGCCGCTGGAGATGATACACCACTTCCTTAGATCAAGTGAAAGCTGGTTGTCCCTGGAGGGACAGCAGAATGTGCTTTTGATGCACTGTGAGAGAGGAGGGTGGCCCGTGCTTGCATTCATGCTAGCTGGTCTTTTGTTGTACCGAAAACAGTACACCGGAGAGCAGAAGACTCTGGAGATGGTTTACAAGCAAGCTCCTAAGGAGCTTCTACATCTTTTGTCTCCTTTGAATCCACAGCCATCCCAGCTGAGATATCTTCAATATATTTCTAGGAGGAATTTGGGTTCTGATTGGCCTCCATCAGATACACCTCTACTTTTGGATTGTGTGATACTTAGAGTCCTTCCAATTTTTTCAGGAAAAGGTTGCAGGCCAGTTATACGTGTGTATGGCCAAGACCCTAAGACACTGGCCAATAGAAGTTCTAAGCTTCTTTTTTCAACTTCCCAGATAAAGAAACATGTCCGCCACTATCTACAGGTAATAATTAAGTCACACCCGTTAGGGCTGAATTTGAAAGATGAAAAGTAAATATTGAACTGTTTTTTCTAAATTTAACTGCAGGATGAATGTACACTAGTGAAAATAGATCTTCATTTTCGTGTTCAAGGGGATGTCGTTCTTGAGTGCATCCATTTAGAGGACGATTTAATACACGAGGAGATGATGTTCAGAGTTATGTTTCATACTGCATTTGTGCGATCAAATATTTTGATGCTTAATAGAGACGAAGTTGATGTTCTCTGGGATGCCAAGGACCAAGTCCCGAAAGACTTTAGAGCAGAGGTAGGTTTTTATAGATCTTAATTTTTTGTTTCTCCTTTTTCAAGCTGTAGGAGTTGAATGCATACTCATATCTGTATCAGGTACTTTTCTCGGATGCTGATGCTTCTGCTGTTGTACCTACACTCACCACAGTCGTGTCAAGTGAAGATGGGAATGAGACGGAAAGTGCTTCACCTGAGGAATTCTTTGAGGTGGAAGAGATCTTCAGCAATGTAGTAGACAGTCAGGAAGGAAAGGGAGATGAGGATGCTCAAACAGTTCATGAAATTAAGCAGAATGATATAGACCATAAAGAAGTTTGGAAGGAGGATGTCGATCCTCATACGTTTCAAGACTGTGCATCAGATGATGGGCATCACAAACATGATGTGAAGGTGGATCCTAATGCTGATGCAGTGAAGGACATTACTGTGGATGATGTTAAGTACACCCTGGATGAGAGATCAGAGTCTGATATGCATGCAGTAAAAGACATAGCTGTGGATGATGGGGATACCAAGTTAAATACCTTGAGAGTTGCTGCTGATCTTCTGAGAAATGTAGAAACCAAGGAATTGATGGAAGATGTTTGTGACAAGCTGGAAGAGATTGAAGATAAAGGTGAAAAAGAAGATGATGCTGCACTAAAGAATTTACCATCGAAGGTTCCGCAGAGACAAAAATCTGATAAGGCGTTACCACCTGCCCCTAAGAAACAGCCAACATTGAACTCAAGACCAGCTGGTGACTCTGTTTCAGTTAAGCAAAAGGTTAAACAGCAGGAACCTCAGTCTAACCAAAGACTAGCAAAGCCAAATACAGTATCTCGGTGGATCCCCCCTAACAAAGGCTCTTATACCAATTCAATGCATGTATCTTATCCGCCACAAAGATATAACAGTGCACCACCTTCTCTTGCCATAAGTTCTTCTGTCAAAGAATCTGGTTCAGGTACCAATGGAAAGGTAGTTTCGAAGGATGTTACAACTGAAAGGATTGGTCATAAAGTGGAGTCTGTGAAGCCATCAAGTTCTACACCAGGGACACGTAGTTCCTCACCTACTCGTTTATCACCTTCTTTTGTCACTCAAGAAGTAGTATCTGCTCCTTCTGCACCTCTGCTTTCTCCACCCCTGCCTCCTCCTCCTCCTGCATCTCCATCGCCTCTGCCTGCAGCCTCTATCCCTCCTCCACCACCCCCACCCCCACCATATTCTAATAATTCTTTGCTGCGTACTTTTCCACCAAAGTCTTCTTCCCAACATTTTTCATCTTTGAAGGGGAGTGCAACACCTTCGTCCCCACCACCATTGCCACCATCATCAGTTCCTCCTCCTCCACCACCACCTCCACCTTTCTCCTCATTTAGCAGGCTGAATAGTGGGACTGTTTTGCACCATGATCCTTCCCTGCCCCAACCCCCTCCCCCTCCACCACCGCCTCCACCTCCATCTGGTCGGCAGAATAATGGGATTTTGCCTCCTCCACCACCTCCACCACCTTGGAAGTCTCAAAGTCTTTTAGTTTCCCATGCCACAGTCACAAGTTCACCACCACCTCCTCCACCCCCACCACCGCCGCCTCCTTTCAATGTATCAAAATTTGTTGGAAATGGGATTCCTGTTGTGCCTCACCCTTCAATTGTACACAGTACTCCTCCTCCTCCCCCACCACCTCCCCCTTTTGGACGTGCAGCTCAATTTGCCCCACTTGTAGCCCCACCCCCACCACCTATGCATGGAGCTCCCCCTCCACCACCCCCATCCTCTTTACATCGAACTCCACCTCCATCACCTCCTCCAATGCGTAGTGCCGCACCTCCACCACCACCTCCAATGAGTGGTGCTTCGCCACCACCACCACCCCCACCTCCTCCTCCAAAGCATGGTGCCCCTCCTCCACCTCCATTACCTGGTGTCCCACCTCCACCACCTCCTCCACTACGTGGTGCCCCTCCTCCACCATCTCTTCCAGCACATGGGGCACCTCCACCACCACCGCCTCCAACGCGTGGAGCCCCACCTCCTCCGCCACCTCCTAGGGGTGGGGGACCACCTCCGCCACCACCTCCTTTGCATGGAGCTCCTCCTCCACCTCCTCCTCTTGGAGGTCGTGGTGCTGGCCCTCCTACTCCACCTAGACCTCCTGGTGGTGCACCGCCTCCGCCTCCACCCTTTGGTGCTAAAGGACCTGTGGGTGCACCTCCACCTCCAAGAGGTCGTGGACTTTCACGTCCTATAGCAGCTGCTACAGCACCCCGAAGGTCTTCCTTAAAGCCTTTGCATTGGAGCAAAGTAACAAGGGCATTACAAGGAAGCTTGTGGGAAGAATTGCAAAGACATGGAGAACCACAAATGTATATTAACTTCTCTTATAATATATGTTTTTGTCTCGACCATTACTTTCTTCTATGGATTTATTTTTTAAATTCCAAAGGATTGTATATTGGCATTACAATGTTATGTACTATTGTTAAACCCATTGAATCACTTTGTGGTGCTTTGTTGTAGTGCACCAGAGTTTGATGTATCAGAGCTAGAGATTCTTTTCGCTGTAACGGGCCCAAAGCCAGCTGAAAAAGCTGGAGGGCGTCGCAAGTCTGCAGGAGCTAAAACTGACAAAATCACCTTGGTAATTTAGTCATTCAATATTTTCTTTTCTTAAAAGCATCATTCTTTTGGAAATTCATTTTTGTGGGAAGCAATTCTGTTATTTTGTTTTCTTCTTGATGGTTTCTTCTATTGCTTGTCAGCACTCTAGTTTTTTTAAACTAGAATATTGCTAGTAACAATTCTTTTGTGCAAAGATTCAAATTTATTTGAACTTTATGAAGTTTACTGTGTTTCAATCTAACATCGACCTAAAATACGGGTAATCAACTTAAGTAGTTTATTTTATTTACTAATTGGTAATTTAAGCATTTGGAAAATTAGATTTTTATTTTATTATTATTATTATTATTATTTATTTCTTATCTTTTAGTTCAGGAGAAAGGAAATATTTTTAATATTCTTTGGCATGGCTAGTTTTGGAATATAAATAGTGACAACTTTCTTATTCAATATGTTAGCTTTTGTTAGATAAGTGCTAATTCTCAAGTTCCTTGTAAAAATATGGAGAATCATAAGTAGTGCATGGAGTGGCATTGGAGATGAAGTGTTAGCCTTCTATCCTACTTCTTGTAAACAACACAGATTGGTTACAATTTGAATTGAGTAGATAGGAAAACTAGAATTAGTTATAAAATACTTATTTTGCATAGAGTTCTCTTTCATCCTTGGATATGTATATATATGTTTGTGTGTGTGTGTGTGTGTGAGTTCAATAGACCCAAATGCTTAGGTTGATAGTCTTTACGGTAGTATGTGTGTGTGTGTGTGTGTGTAATCAATAGACCCAAATGCTTAGGTTGATAGGCTCTTTTGTAGTATTTAAGCACTTAATAGACGTGTGTGTGTGTGTGTGTGTGTGTGAGATCAATAGACCCTAATGCTTTTGTTGATATATATATATATATATAAATGTATGTGTGTGTGTGTGATCAATAGACCCAAATGCTTAGGTTGATAGGCTTAGTAGTAGTATTTAAGCACTTAACAGATCTTTTCATATGCAGGACCAGCAGACTTGCTATGCGGCTTGAGCCTGAACTCTAATATACAACAAACTCGAATAACAAATTTAATATGATCATTAGGGGGGATTTGAATCCAAGACTCCCTAATATAGCAAGACTCTGATACTATTTGATAACCAATGAACCCAAAAATTTAATTTGATAGGAAATGATTCTATAATAGTGTTTAAGAACTCTTAACAACATACTTTCTTATCTAGCTGCACTTTATTATTATCTAAATGTCAATATGAGTCGTTAGATTGCATCCGCCAATTTTTATGAAAATGAGTTATTTTGGCTCTTCACGAACCTACTTTGTAATGAGTATTGTTAAAATGTGAACATCTACATTTGATAATTTAGAGACACACAAAAAGATTTTTATATTAATACATAAATACATTTGCTTGCATTTATGTATGCATCTATATGTCATTATGCATGTGTTTCCTTGTATTAAGTTGATTTTTAGTTCTGTAATTGTAATTTGGGGTGTCAACTTGATGAATGTATTTTATTGTTTATGAGAACTTTATGTTTTATATTGATCAGGTTTTTCTATTTTGCATGTGGAGAAAGTCTTATGAGGCTGTATAACCCTGATGTATGATATTTGAATTTAGTATCCATGCTGTTTTCCTCAAGGCTCTTTTGTTAGGTTGATGGAAAGAAATCTCCTCATTACATGACTTGGAGAAACTCTTTTTGTCACAGCAATGTAGATGTGTGCAAGATGATTGCATAGAGAATCTGCATTGGGATAAGTGAACCATTGATTTGTTTTATTTCCTACAGGATCCTGGTGGTAGACATATTTTATGCACATTGATTATGCTATTTGTTATCAATGGGTAAAACGTATTTTTTTTTCCAAATGGATTCATCTGTAATAAGACCTTACGATTGCATTATGGAAATTCTCTCCAATACTCTACATTTTTATAACAATATTCTTATCATTTTATTGTAGGTTGACCTCAGGAGGGCCTATAACACTGAAATTATGCTCACAAAAGTAAAGATGCCGTTTTCTGATATGATGGTAAGCTAAACATGTGTTCAAGTTTGTGCAGTCATTAGAGTCTATACAATAAACTATTTGTTGATGTGATGTTCTCTTTGACACATTAATGGGGGGATTTTGGAAACTACTTCATAATTTATGCTTCTAATGGGGTTGTTAAAAGTTAATGCATGTGCTGTAGCATATGTTTATTCATATGTGGCAGTGGTGTCTTGTATGTAACTGAAAGATGATTACCTTCAAGTTGGTCATGTCCTGTTAGGAACCTCACTAACAAAGGGTTGTAAGAACAATAAATAGAGAATTTATATGAGAATGAGGGGGTTTTTATTAATAAAAACTGAAAATAAATGATTACAAATGACAAAACCTCAATGCTCCGCTAAGGGTTGAGTATCGTGCTACACAATGTCTCTTACAGAGCTCCTCTACTAAATTCTGAAAACCTAAGATGATAATAAACCCTAAAGCCCCATCCTTTAAATACTAGCAAAACCCTACAAGGATCTCATAATATCTTCCTTCAATTAATTGCCCATATTATTTCTTTCCTTTTTGGACACAATCCTACTAATGGCCAAAACCTTCCCATTAGGGAATTTCCTTCTGCAAACCTTGAGATCTTTGATACGTTTCTTCCTCTTATGATGGGTCACAATAATAGGGGATTTAACAATACTCTCCCCTTAACAACCGCCTTGTCCTCAAGACAAAACTAAGGAAAATGCTCCTGCAACTCGTGCACATCTTTCCAAGCAGCGTCATCTGTAGAATGACCGCACCACTGGACTAGCGCTTGTTGACTAGTAATGTCATTATTCCATAATGTCATAATGCCAAAATTATATTTCCTCAAAGATCATTGTGAAAAAATGGAGGAATTGACATAACAACTAGATGCGTGGAGTTATTAATTAGAAGTTGCGTAAAAAGCAAAGATCAGTAGACAAATTTTAATCCCTCCAAACCAAAACTTCTTCAAGCGTTCGATGTCTTTCATTTCCAAATCTATCACCATTAAAGTACTTAGGAATAGAGAGTAAAAAGGTTAATAGTGGCTTTATAAAGTCAATGAATGTGATGCTTTTGACTTGTTGAAGTTGACAAAAATTTTGGAACATTAAAAGTATAAAGATGGATAAGAATTTCAAAATTTTCAGAAATGAGTAATTTGAGTTGATTGTGGTTTACTATATATACTCATATGATAAGACTGTTATGTGGACTCAAAAGGAAGGAACCAAACTGGAGTATTTAAGTTTAACACTCTCCATCACGAGCAAAAGTAATAGGTTTGCCTTGTGGCCAAGTCTATGCATAGACACAATTTAAATTGAGAAAACAATGCAAATACAATCATGTCTCGAATGCTGACATTCCTGGTAAAACTAGTTTGATACTATTTTAGGTAGTTGTTAGACCTAAAACCTTAAGCTATTATGTAGAGGCCCAAACTATATTATTTTAGGACTAGCATTGTTAAAAGCATAATGGGATTGTTAATGTCATAGAAGATTGTGTTTATGACGTATGCAAGTTACGAAATGTCAATAGAAAGGGCCATAAGGTATAGTACACATGTGAAGTGATTTTTTCGCATACGCAATTACAAGCATCATAACTATACTAAGAAATTTAATTTTGGGATTATTGATATACTTCATTGAAAGAAGTTTATTGCCTTTGTCTTATGTCAGACACCCATCATGATGGTATTTGTGCAGATTTTGTCAATATAGCTGTGCCATTCCTATGGACGATATTCTCAATCCTATATTAATCTTGCTGTCACAGATAGATATGATTCTGCTTTTGTTTTCTCCCTTTTTCTTTATGAAGTTATTGAAATTTAAATTTATGAAGTAAACTCTAGGGAGCAGTTGATAGGATTATTATCTTGGGGCATGCCCATTGTTAGCTTTCTGTACCTTTAGCCCCATGCTTGAGTGAAATAAATAGTCATGATGGTCTTAGTGTTCAGGCTGTTATTCCTTTACCTATCTTTGGAGGCTCCTAAGTTAATTGCACTCAACCTACATACTGATTATACCTTGAATGACATTGAAGTGTCAATTTCAGAAGATACAATGTCTTTGAGGTTTTTGTTAGAGAGCTTTATGTCATTTGCTAAACCCTTTCTTATCAGGCTAAGCTTTTGGGTCTAATAGTTATTAGCATGAAATCGGAGTTTGGAATGTCCCAAGAATCCTAGGTTCGATTCCCGCACGTGATGATATTTGAATTGGATATTTGAATTTATTGTGTTTGTATTTGGGCTTAGTCTATGTGTCGAGCCAATGGATCTAGCACGTGAGGGGGTGTGTTAGAGAGTTTTATATCATTAGTGAGTCCTTTTCTATTAGCTTAAATTTTTGGGTTCGATGATTATTGGTAGTTTTTACTTGGAATAACCATTGACCATTTCAATTAACAATCCTATGGGAGCTACATGCATGGGCATGGGTTGGGGTTGGACTTTGGAGGCTGGGTGAAGTTGAGTGTGCATAGTTCTCTGGTATGTCTTTTTCAACATGGTAATGTTTATGTTTACTGAATTGGAATAACTCAGGATCTGATCTTTGTTGAGGTAATAATGTTTTCTGGAATTACCATCTGTACCCTCAACCTTTGACTGTTCTTGTTATTTTCAAAACAAAAGACAAGAAGATTCTGAAACGTTTGGCTAGTGAAACTCATTTCATGTATACTTTGGTTATTAAGAATTTTTCTCCAGGGATTTTGACTATCTTGAACCAAGAGAGGGATCATCTCCTCTTTTGAAATTCATCTTTCAAGAATACGATAGGCTTGCGTTAATTCTTGTTACTAAAACTTTAGCCCAATGTTCTGAGCACTGAAACACATTCACATGCATGCTTCTATAATCTATACTTAATATTCCAACTCTGCTGTGGCTGCTGCACATGTGAATAACAATCATAGTGGTCTACTTTTGTGAGACATAGATAACTTATGATTGCTTTTGTTATTGTCTCTCTTTTAACGTATCGAGTTTGGACAAATGGTTTAGAACTGTGCCTCTTTTGTGGGTCATTTTTGGTCTGATTGGGAATGGTTATTTATTTTGCTAAAGAAAGATATTCAGATTCTGTATTAGCCGACAAATTAATGTGAACATTTTCTCAGGCGGCTATACTAGCAATGGATGAGTCAGTATTAGACGTTGATCAAGTGGAAAATCTTATAAAATTTTGTCCTACGAAAGAGGAAATGGAACTACTTAAGGTGATGTTTTAACATAAATTGTAATTCTTTTTTGCATGTTAGCTATACAATGATCATTTTTTTTTTTGGCTTTAATGTTTGCGGAATGTGCTTAGTTTTAGTTATTTTCTTTCACAATCCACTTCATTTTGGTTGTTCTGATTTGTCTGGTTCATGTTTCTTTAGGGCTACACTGGTGACAAGGAGAACCTCGGAAAGTGTGAACAGGTCTGCTATGATTCTTTGTTGACCTGATTTTGGTGTTTTTAATTTTTTCAAGAAATAGAATATTTATAGCTTGGTCAGTCTTTTGCTCTTGGGTTAGGTTTACAATCATGACTACTCAGAATTTAGTGGCCTTACCTTGTATTTGGAATTTCTAAGTATGGATGAAGAGTCTGATTTGGGTCTTAACTTCTGCATATGTGTGTGTGTGTGTGTGTGTCTATATATATATATATATATGTATGTATATATATATCTCTTTGTGTGTGTTATAAATCTTCTTTTCTAGCTTCTTGTGTATATAGAAGGAGGAGTGGTTGGTATATCCCATGATGGGTTGGTAACAGCCTTTGGCATCAGTTGTTACCCCATATCTGGTCTAATTTTCTAGTGGGTCCTCCAATTTAGGTGTTTGTGCTATTCAGTGGACATTGTATAACCTATTGTATATGTTAGGCAATTGGATTGTATGTCTGATGATATTTTTTTTGAACCTAAGGTTTCATATCCTCATGTATTAAATACATATTTTATGTTCAGTACTTCATGGAGCTGATGAAAGTACCACGAGTCGAGTCAAAATTAAGAGTATTTTCTTTCAAGATTCAGTTCGGCTGTCAGGTTTGGCGGTATCTGCATTTTGAGTCTTTTTTCAATGAGTTGATAATTCCCTTTAATTGCATCTTGTCTCGTCTAATTCTTTGTCCTTTTGTGCAGATTTCAGAATTTAAAAAGAACTTAAACACTGTAAACTCTGCATGTGAAGAGGTATGCATTTATGGTAGTGAAACTTTTGATATTGTTTGTATATCAACTTATGCACTTGTTCATTGGAAAATAGGTCCGGAATTCGATGAAATTGAAGGAAATCATGAAGAAGATTCTTTATCTTGGAAATACATTGAATCAAGGAACTGCAAGGGGTATGTGCCTCTTCAATAATTTAGGAGTATTATATATTTGTACGAACCTGTTGAATGACTATTAATCCTGAATGCTTAGGGTTGTTTGAAAGGCCTAATACTTGGCATTTAAGCTCTAAAATGCTACCTCACAACCATGGTCAAATTTAATCAATTGGTTAGTCATATGTGGGTCCAATTATGCAACACTGCCTGATAGTACTTTCGAATGGAACTTATCAGTGTGATGTTTGGTTTGAACAAAGACCTTCTAGTCAAATGTGCTCTGAAATCATATTTAAAAATCATGAGAAATTGGCAAAATCAAACTAAAATTATGGTCATTTTTATTTTTCCCAATGATTTGTGAGGGCTTTTTATTTATTTTTTAATCCCTTCTTATCCATACCTGACCGTTAGGATAGAAATGTCGTTGCTTTCTTTGAAAAGCTTATCTCTCAACTTGGCTAGGACTTGGCCATGACCTGAATTAGATAGGCTAGGACCTGGGCCAAGATTGGCCTAAATTTGATCAGGCTACTTAACCAAGACCGAACGAAAATTTAGGTTGTTTTAAATTGTAACATTAAGTGTGTTTGAATTATAACAGTAAGACTTTTGTTTTCCTCATGGGTTAGTATAAATTAATTAAACCTCCTAATTGTTGAGGAAAATTAGAATTATCCATATTTTCTAGGTTATTTTTGTTGATTTTCCAATAATCATTCATTGCTAGAGTTCGAGTTATGGGAAATGGCCAAAAGTAGGTCATTAGTTTTGTAGATAACTGTTTAGAAAGTCTATATGCCAATGTTATATTTATGATGACACTTCTAGGAGATATGATTACCTGCAATTTATAGTTATTGGTTGAAGATAAATGGTTACAAATACTTTTGGTTTCTTCTTCTTGTTGAAATTGATGGGGCTAATTTGCACCTTTTAAAGTGGAATTATAGTGTTGTAAATCGTAGGGGGTGATCAACTAAATATGAACCTGAAACATAATGAAGACAGATCGTATGAGAATGTGTTTATGGTCTTTTATACTTGCTCATGGATGTTATTATGACAGGATTTAGAGAGGTCTTTGGCCAAATAGCTTGGCTGTAAGTAGGTCCAATATACTGCTGGATTTGATACGGGACAATGCTGATTATATGAAATTTGTGTACTTTATTGTTTACATAAAAGTTCTTGCTTTACAAATAGTGGGATTCTGCCAAGTTTATAATCTTAATGGGCTTTGTTTGTACTTGGTCAAGTTAGTGGTAGTTCATAAGCATGGGGTGCCAGAGGGCCTGTACTTCACTCTGAATGCACTAAAGATCGCTAAAGTTAGTGGCAGGAAGTCGTAAAATTCCTAGTTGATAACTAAGGTTTTAGTTTGGTTGATGAAAAATGTGGTGTCCTTTGTTCTCCACCATCACTACAAGATTTATACCACATTTATTTTTCTTTTCTTTCTCTGCACTACTTGGCATATTTTGGGTCATATTGTTGAATCCCTAAAACCCTGATGTATTTTCTTTAATTTTAATCAAAAGTTCTTGTGGCTACTTTTACACATTGGTTGAAGTATCAGACA
The DNA here is from genome assembly GCA_022984855.1 of Dimocarpus longan. NCBI lineage: Eukaryota > Viridiplantae > Streptophyta > Magnoliopsida > Sapindales > Sapindaceae > Dimocarpus > Dimocarpus longan. The sequence continues at coordinate 20,883,344 of CM041024.1, forward strand.
TTACTATTTTCACAGGTTCTGCAGTTGGATTTAAGCTGGACAGTCTTTTGAAACTCACGGATACACGTGCTTCTAACAGCAAGATGACACTGATGCATTATTTATGTAAGGTATGGAATTAGAATAACATATTTATTCTTCTTTAAAAATAGATGTATTACATTATAGTCATCTGTATGTTAAGGGTTGAGTTGATGCTATCCTTTTGTCTTGGTAGCATGGTTTTGTCCAATTTAGTGGCTTTCTTCGAAGAATGATCAAGATGAATGCTGCTGCACATTTATAGTGCAATAAGTGTTGTGAGTTGAAACTGGATTATGTGAACTGAGGTGATATTCTGTTTAATTGCAATAACCATAGGTTTATGGTGGATGATAAATTTATGCAAACCTTCTTGATTCAGCTGCAATGAAGATGGATAAAATTTATGTTGTAAAGTTTTTCTTATAGTGAATATGAATTCTGTGAAATGCTAAAAGTTAGGAATTTAGCTTCCACTACTATAACAATATCCCTATTATGGTGCATCTCTGTTCGGAGCTTCAAAGGTTGTCTGGACACCTCAGCAACTGTCTGGATTTGGTTCGTCCTACAATATCTATGTACTATCATAAAAATCTTAAAATTCTTCTGAATATTTGGGATTTTTTTGATAAGAGTGAATATTTGGATTAATTCCAAAGGTTACGTTATTACAGTAGGAATATTTATCTATTCAAGTCAAAGATTGATCCATGGATGTACTGATACTGTGAGTGCAATTAAAGTTGGTTAGATGGATGCTTTAGGGATTAGATATCTATATATGTTGACTCTTTTATCTCTTTTATACTTTTTGGTTAAAGCTTCTTGTTGGATTTGATAACCTCGAAGATTTATTTTTTTACAACCAATCTACACGCAGCTTTACCATTGATAACGTTTTTGAGGTTCTGAATATAATTGGCTAATTCATTGTTGCTCGAGTCTCAAACTTTGATTTGTTGTGGCTCAGGTCCTTGCTGCTAAGTCTCCAACACTTCTGGATTTTCACCTGGATCTTGTTAGCCTTGATTCTGCATCTAAGGTTTTCACTGTCCCTCAGTAGATCTATAGTTGTGTAGTTATGTAATGCTTATTTAGCTGGGATCTTGCTTTGCTGCAGATACAATTGAAATCATTAGCAGAAGAAATGCAGGCTATAATCAAAGGATTAGAAAAGGTCAAGCAGGAGTTCACTGCATCTGAAAATGATGGCCCCATATCTGAAGTTTTCCGTAAGGTATAGTCTCTTTCGCTGCCTTGTGGTTGTACAATGGTAATTTAGATTGATTACAAGTCAACCTAGTATCTTTTTTCACATTTTTAATGTAGATTGATGTCAGTTATATATATATAGTTATGTATCTCATTCATTGGCTAGGCATTGACTGTTAATTTTACTCTTTAGTTATCTACTTAACTTTGACACATTTGCTTACTAGATAATACTAATTGTTTTTCTAAATGTCTGCGAGGAACCTTACAATTGAAATGTTGAGTCTATTTCTTAAAATTAGTTTTTAAGGTGGAGTTCACTGAAAATTATCTTTGGCATTGGCATAAAGGTCGGATGAATTTAAAAAATGTGGAAAGTAATCTATTTTCACCGAATGTTTGTCTCAGTTTGACAGTGTTATGGTGAGACAATTTGCCTCTGAAATCAAGGGGTTTACAGAAATACTGGGGCAAGATAATTTTAAATGGCAAAGATGAGGCAAAATAACTCCAAATTTCCAAAAGATGCGCTTAATTGTTTTTGCCTTAGGAACCTCTTCCTCACCTACTTCTTAGTTATGATTTTGATAAAGACTTGAGTAGTTAACATAATTGTTCTTGCTTAACGTGTTCTTATTTCCATAAAGCTTTGTGTTCTAATATCCTCTGTGCTTACACTTTCCATATGAGGAATTAAAGAATTTGAAGCCTTTTCTGAAGTGAAAAGTTGTTCTTTGCTTTTGAAAATATGGAAGCCTAATTTTTTTTTTATTTTTTTGTTTTTATTTATTTATTTATTTTAAAAAAGAAGGTAAGGCATTCTTTCCTCACTATGCTTCATAGTTTATTGGACCTCTTTCGTCCTTCCTATTTATACCCTCGGTGATAGGTGCTTTTGCTCTTCACTGACCTGGGTAGACATTTGTTGGTATGATCTTGCTGACAAGTATATCTTTCTTGTCTGCCTCTGTCATGTTCTTTGTCCGATATCAGAACATCCTTGCTTTCTTTCCATCATTTAGGTGTTGGGGGGGTCGTGTGGGGTCAATGCTAGAAGTGTGCCCCTTCTGGTTAATGTGTTTGATGTTGTGCTGTCTTGAGGTTTCTGCTTATAACAAATCATTGTATATGTTCAAAACCAAAATTCTAAGAAATTTTGGGAACCGTTGATTTTTTACGAGGTTGGCTTTAAGCTGAACGTCGGGTCAGCCCTATTTTGAAGTTTCTGGCAGTTTAAGTTTGGTGTTAGAGAAAATGCAGTGAAAATAACCTCATTTATATATTCTGCTCCATGTGATGGGGCAATTTCTTTAAAATGAAACTTCTAGCTGTACATTCCTGCCTTATAGATGGCTCATCAATATGAATTTAAGACATTTGATCTATTCGAATTTGAAATGGAGACTTATCCACATTGCTGAGAAGATCTTGAATGTGGCTGCTATATTCCAGTCGTCATGATGCTTCCAGAGGTTAATTACATGGCCCTAATCTCTGGTCAAAAAAGATGTTGGGTATATTGTGTGAGATGAAAGGGAATGCATATAACATTGGTTTAGTAATGGCAAAAAGGAAAAGGTCCCGTGCTAATTGGACCGACAGCCATTAGTTTAGCTTTTCGGACTGTATGATTATTTGACAGAAACTAGCCCAACCCAATATTTAATAAATTATAATATCCTACATGGTATTAGAGAGGCTCTGATGTGGTAGAATTTTCTGGGAAAAGAAAAACAAAAATTGTTCACAAATGGATGGTGAGGGAGCTCTGGTGATAGACCACTCAAAGAACAAATGAGAAAGAGAGATGAATCAGAAGAATGTGAAGAAAAGGAAAATGAAACTGTCAAACTGAAGTTCACATGTCAACGTGAGTGTTGGAAATCACATGTGAGACTAAAGGGAACAAAATCACACATCGGTAAGTGCAAAAAGGGAGGGTTTATATACTAATTGGACAACAACCTGATAAATCATAGTTTCAGGGCTGTATGGTAATTCAATACATATTAGCCTGAGCCCAAAATTATAATTAGCTTAATATTTGACAAATCATAAATCTCTGGCAATGGGCTTCTTCACATGATAACTTGTTGGTAGTGCGCATACTAATTTCTGTGCTTCTTCCTAGTTGTAATTCAAATAAATATGCCTTTGAGAAGAACTTCACTTTGCCCTGCTATTTATGTTCTCCATTTGAATGGCTATTTTCCTAAACTTAGAAAGATGACCTAGATGACATTGAGTAGATTTCTTTACGGGTGCATGTCTGGCAATTTTACACAATGGAACTTAGACTTTAATTTGAGTTATATTATTAAGACAACCTTTTAAAGGAAATTGTGAGCATAAAGGTCTTTCTGGTATAAAAGATCCTTGACCATCCTTTTAAATGTCAAGGAAAAGCTCTTATTATACTGTGCTGGCTTGTTTGCTTTCTTTTTTGGTTAAGTTCTGCTAACACTCCTTTTCAATGAAATAAATTATGCCAGACATTGAAAGGATTTATTTCTATTGCTGAAGCTGAGGTGGCATCTGTAACAAATCTTTATTCTGTGGTGGTAATTTGCTTGCTCTTTTAACTCTGCTTCATACTGATTCAAAGTTTGTCGGGATAATTTGCTGATTATGTCTTTGACCATGATCATATGGTGGACAGGGTAGAAATGCAGATGCCCTTGCGCTGTACTTTGGTGAGGATCCTGCCCGTTGCCCGTTTGAGCAAGGTAGATTATGAATATAATATCATTACTAGTTTTTTTAGTTTGATGTATAAATTTCATTTTATCAAGAGTCTGAAAATGCAGCCCTCTCCAATTAGACATTGTGACCCAACAGTGTTAACTATTTTCTTCTGTAAGTTGGCCTCTACCGGCAAACTGGGTCCATGATGTAATTTATTTAACTGAGTCAATTTTGTAAGAAGGACTTTGTGTGCAAGGGAAAAGGAAAGATAGAGGATAACTGCTAGGGAGTAAGAAAAGAGAGGCAGAGACAATAAAGATGAAAAAGGAATGAGATCAAACGGTGATTGACCTAAATTAGGGCAAATAGTAATGATGGATGAGTCTGAAACTGTGAGGACAAATTAAATGCGAAACTAATTGTGCTTGAGTAGGAGATTATAAAACTGAAGTGCAATATACATATATAAAAAGAACGAAAAAAATGTAAAACAGATGTGCGATAATTTGCTAATATTACTCAACTCAGTCTATGTTTATATTTTGTAAATGAGAATCAGAGGATTATTATTTAATATGATTTTAGTTATTTCTTGTATTGTATGGTAATATTGAAACTGATTTATTATGTGTACTGTTGTACTGGTCACTGCAGTTACTGCTACCCTGTTAAATTTTGTGAGGTTATTCCGAAAAGCACATGAAGAGAATGTGAAACAGGCTGAATTAGAGAAGAAGAAAGCTGAGAAGGAGGCTGAAATGGAGAAGACCAAGGGAATTAACCTTACCAAGAATAGTGTGAAGTAGATTTTTATTTGATTTCTTTCTTCCTAAGCGGGAAAATTAGCTTCCATCATACAGCAAAAGTCCGTTGCAATGTATTTATTTTGAACAACGGCTAAAGATGCTGCCGTTCGGACTGGTTGACATGTCCCGTTCACCAGTATTTGGTGCGACGGGAAGCCTTCGAAGGTAATTTGAATGAGGCGAAAGTGCTGTGCCTTGAGGTCTGCAGACTTAAAACCAAATCAAGCGCCTTGCTGTACATGTTTGACCATGTGCTGTTCAATTCAATGACTATTGTCGACAATCCATCATTGAATCAGTTTCGACCTGTTTGATTGGATAAAATTGTCAGCATAAAGCACAGGTTGCCTGCACAAAATATCGAGAACATGGGCCTGCGGCATCTCTGGGCATCATTTTCAGGAGAAATTTTTGTAGTCTTCTGCCAATCCTTGGCTAAGTAGGCAGTCTGTTCCAAGTTCACCATTCTTTGGCCATATTTGAGCACCAGAGAGGATGCCTCTGGGATCGTAGTGTTTGAAGTTCCACTGTACCATGAAACCGTGTACAAAGTACTAACCCTCATCTTAGTTAGGATTCAATTCTTTGTCGTGTAACATAAAAAGTTGATTTTTGTTCTACTAGTAGAGATTTTGACAGGAGGCCATCGTGAAAAATATTGTATAGTTTGACAGGATCAGATAGGGAAATTAGAAGCTTGGCCTTCTCTTGTGTAATTGTAATATAACAAAAGAAAAAAAGAAAGCATAGGGCTGCACGTTGGAAACTGCTTGTTTCTTTCATTTTTGATTCTTTAATCGAAAAATAGTTTATGTGATGCAAGTGGCTTGCTGTAAAATGTCTTTATCTAATATATTTTTGCCGAGGAATCTCAAAGGACTGTTTTATTCTAATGGAAGAAAATTTCTTAACTTGTCTTTCACAGCCTATCAGTGTCAGATTGTTTGCTGAAAAATGAGTTGGAAGCATCAGGCAGTCATTATTGAAAGTGGGTTTGATGCAACACAGGAACATATAAAAGCCAGGTAGAGGAGCCAACTGTGCATGGTTGTAGATCGTTTGGGTCAATCCCTTTAGCATAAAAAAGATATATTTCGGCTGCATTGTGAATCAATTTCAATTGCTTTTAAAGTTGGGTCTGTTTCTAATAAAGTCAGTCTTAAATTGTCAGAATGCCAATCATAACACAAATGGAAGCGTAGATTTGAGGTCTAGCATGTAAAGCATGTAATTTAGTTTCCTGATTAAAGTCATTATTCTGGTGTTTTGCCTAATTTAGACTGGTAGGAGCAGCCATGGCAGGCTGAACAGGGCCTCTTTTATCGCCTTGATTGAGGGGCAAAATTCTCTTTGTAGTTTCTCATTCTCATTAATGACATTGCCGCAATTTTTTTCTTAAAAAAATAGATGCCTCTTCTTTTAACTGGTTCTGTTTCCTAACTTGCCTTATGAACAGAAATTTCATATATATATATTGCATCTTGCTTTTGGCAAATTGGGATATCAATATTCAATATCTATCATCTCGGAAAAAGACAACAACCATAAAATAAAACAAAAACAAAGAAAGAAACCATCAACAAGAACATTGTATCATTCATTTATGCTGTAACAGTTGCCAATACACAAGGTGAAAAGTTGGGTGGGTAAACATTGGAATTGAAGAGAGAAATTGCCGCAATATTGTACATTTAACTTTTTCATTGCTCCTATACCCCACATATGGACTTTTTATGTCATTGGAGTTGCCTGCTTCTCCACAAGCAACCATAACAAATGTTGCAGATGCATTTTTTTTTTCCGACTTCTTGAGCATCCACTTCCAAAAAAAGAACCACAAAAAAAAAAAATATATATATCAATGAAAAAAAGTTATGACTATTCTCTATACTTTTTGACAATATATCCTCTATGGAAACTCTTCAGAATTCTTTAAGCTCTGATAATCCCCTGTATATTCCTCTGCGATTTTGATCTGATAAGAGTACTTACAATATTCTTGTTGTATCCAAGAACCTTCAACCTTGCAGCTTTTGTAGAACATGCAGCTCACAACAGTATCAAGAACAACAGAAATTGAGTACAAGTAAGAAATAAACATGCCCTCCAAGGCCATTAAAGGCATAGACTTGCCACCAAGACGATAATCTCTTAAAATCCTGTAATGAAACAAGGCTTCAATAGCAGCCATGACCAAGTTGACAGGCAAAGCCAATGACAAGGCAGTTGAAGTCCTTCCTCTCATAAGAACACAAGCCTTGAGAATTGCCAGGTACCCACCTGATCGTTCCATGCCGGATAAAACCAATGCCAGGTTGCATATTATAAGGGCATTGGCAAGAACAATGGAGTAGAGAACCGCTCCAGCAGCGGACAAGAAGAGGAAGGAGTTGGGAGAAGAAAAACCAGACCCTTCAAGAAAGCTGAAGGCAAGGAAGAAGAGAGAAAAGACGGTTGCATTCGCAGAGAGGATCAAGAATGAATTGCATATGTAGGTGGAGAATAGAGGACTAAAAAGTGAAAAAATACAAGAAAAAGAAGGTGGGGAAGTTGTTGGTTTGTGGTTTTTGAGGGCTTGAATTATTGTTGCTTTGGACACAAGCAAAAAGGTGAGGGTGAAAGGGAGAGTAAGGATTGAGGAAGAGATTGTTTGAGAGAGCTTGAGACGTAGAATGTTGAAGAATTCTGAAGAGGGAGGGAAGCCTGCAGCAAGAAAGAGAGTCCTGAAACGATTGCATATGGACGGCAAGAGAGAAGAGGAGGAGGAGGAGGAGGGAAGAATGGCTTGTGAGAGGAGAATTGAGACAGAGAAAGGGAAAGCAAGGACTGCAGCAGTTGTGGTGAAGTAATGGTAATTTTGGAGGAATGTGTAGATTGATCTTCTCATGATCTTGGTTGGTTTCTCCATTGGAATTATTCTGGGGTGGTCTTGCATTGTGGAGAGAAAGAAAGGAGACGGCGGCAATGAGATGTGGGTGTGTTTTTTTGTCTTATAAAACTAGTGCACAAGCACAAGGGGCATTGATGTTTCCTACAAGTTTTTTCTTTTCTTTTAGAGGGTATTGCTTCCTCTCTCTTAGATATCTTTTCTCTTTTATGTTATTATGAGTGGTAGGTTAGAAGAGCTTTTGGGTTGGTAATTTTTGGAGGAATAGATTGGCCAACGACCAACACAAATTGCACAGGTGGGTGAGCAGTTGTTTGGGCATTGGTTTTACCTACGAAACTCCTTGGACTCCTTTTGCACTTGGAACACCTGTCTTTGTAATTTCCAATTCTTTTCTTTTATATATATATATTTACAGTTTGACACTAAATCAAATAATTATTGAGACTTAATAGAGATAGAACACTTTCGTACTGTCTAAAAATTTACTCCTAAAAATGAGAGAGGTCTACCTATATAATTAATGAGAAAATTATCATATATATTTTTTAGTGGTGGTATTAGAACCTACCACCACATAGATGGACATGTGGGTTGCTGTCTATCACAACAACTCAGTTTGGAGCTTTTCTTTTACATTTTTCTTTTTATCAATTTTATAAAAATGCAAATCGTAAATTGACTTGGATATATTTAATTCAATCACTACCCGGAAAAATCATATATCTATTTAACTTTACAAAATAATTATTAAAATAAAGTACCATTGGTGGGATTTGAGCCTTTTATCACTATAACGGATGCGATGCACTATAATCTATGCTAGGAAGTGACACGGTCTAATTCTTTAAGATTAGTTGGGCTGCAAGCAGAAGACATGAAAAGAACATCACTTTGTTGATGTAAACATGGGAGCATAAGCCAGAAGCAACTCATATTTAATGGCTTGGCGTTTTTTGGAGTCTCTAGCGTGAGGATAAAGGCTTGTTTTGGTTAGCTTTTAATATACTCCAGAATTATGAATTTTCTTGTTACTGCTGCTAGATTTTATCATCTTAATATTATGTTTATTATTATATCATCAAAGTTCAATCAAAGGAATTATGTATCTCACATGTGGCCTATATCTATTTGCTTCGCTTGGAGTTGAAGAATCTTTTTAGATTTTTGACATTTCAATTCCTAAAATAAAGAATCACAAGTTCCATTGATACCAACTTTTCAAAAAAAGTTAGGGGGTGTGTATCTAATTTAGAGTTTATTGGAATTTAATGGATTTTTTTTTTTTTTTAATGATAGATTACGATATAATTCACAAAATTCATAAAAAAATTTATTATAAATTTTTCTTTATAAAAATCATTTTTAAATCCATTAAAATACATGAGTTAAATGAAATTCATGAAGTCAATGATTTTTTAATACACCTAGATTTATTAAATTCTATATATATCTGAATTGAATACGTATAGATTTTAATGTATTCCATATAAATCTAAATTAAATATAACAAGATTTTAATGAAATCCATTTAAATTGAAAATTTCATTATTTAAATGAAATTTATGAAGTCAATAATTTTTTAATACACTTAGATTTCATTAAATACTATATAAATCCGAATTAAATACGTATAGATTTTAATGGATTCCATATAAATCTATATTGTATACAATAAGATTTCAATGAAATCTATTTAAATTTAAAAGTTCATCGCTTAAATGATACTTATGAAGTCAATGTTTTTTTTTTTTTTAATATATCTAAATATCATTAGAGTTCATTACAAATTTGAATTGAATACATATAGATTTTAACATATTTCATATTAATTTATATTGAATACATCAAGATTTCAATGGAATTCATTTAAATCTAGATTGAATACACTCAATCTTTTAAAATGTTTTAAATTTCATTGAATTTTAAATTTACATATTTATGAATTGTAAATTGAATATACATATTTTAAAAGATTTGGTGTATATAATTTATGAATTATAAATTGAATATACATATTTAATTCATATTTTAAATTTAGAAATTATGAATTTTTTTAAATTTCAATGAATTATAAATTAAATATATATATTTATGAATTCTAGTCTATCATTTTAAGAATAGACCTTGAATTCAAAATTGATAAAAGATTATTATAATTATTATTGTTTTATAATATAACATTATCAGTTTATCAGTATCAAGATTATATATTATATTTTATGGCTTGAAAATTTACTCCCATAATAATGGGAGTAAATATATTTTAAATCTCCCAACAACTTTTAAGAGTACAAATAAGATATAATTGGCAATCAAATAAAATTTGTAAATCCATTATAACTTAAGTGTTTAGTGCATGTTCTCTTTACATCTTAGAAGTGGTTCAAGCACGTTTATGTGTATTCATAAGCCTGTGTAGGTAGATTTCTTCTCTATGGTAGTATATTTTTTGGTCACACTCGAATGGTTTAATCTCCATAGATTTTTAATTATTATACTCAAATTTACCTTTTCAATTAAAATTCCAAGACTCATGTTGGCTGGAATAATATTATACTATCAAAAAATTTATCCAAATAATATGATAAAGTTATATGTAATTATTATATTATTAATACATCTTTTTAAAATTAATATGGTAGCTAGTTACAAATCAATTTATCACATCATTTAGATAAATTTTTGGGGAGTATAGTATTATTTATGTTGGCAGATATGAAAAAGAACAATGTGTAATGTGTAGGACCTTATCTTGTTATTTGGTTCTGTTTCACATGGTAAGTCATGGATTCTTAGCTTTCAAGGTACTTATAATAACAGAAAAAAAAAAAATGAAATATGTCATAAATTAAAAAAAAAAATACAATGGGGGACCCAAATTTAATTTTCCTTCTCCTTAAATCAAACAATTATGACGAGATTAGGGCTCATCTAGCCCCTTGACTATAGACATGGACCCACCTGTTTAATCATCTGCACCACCATTGCTCGATGCTTGTGTAATTTATAATCCTACATAGACATCTATAATAACAGAATTCCATTAGAGTCGACTTTAGCCGAGCCTAGCCGAGTTAGAGCTGAGTTTGAGTCAGGCCCATTGGGCCGAGGATGATGAGGCATCCGCATCATGCAGTTGGTGCATACTTTTTTAATCTCGATTTTAATTTTAATTATTATTTTTTAAGTACTGACTACTGATACCTGCCTAGGGGATAGTCAATAGCAAGTAGAGTAAAATTACAGTGACACAATCCGAGAAATAGCTTCCGAAGAAAGCGATCCACATCCAATGGGGATAGCTTACTATAGATGGGAGAAAGAATTTACAAATTGTGCGGGGTGGGTGTATAACCCATTACCTTTGAAGATAGTGGGCGACAATGAACTTATAATTAAGTTATTCTCCGAATCACAATTTTAAATTTTTTAGTATTGATTTTAAGTTTTATCATTTCTTCGTAATTTGGCAGGGAATCTAGTGGATACGAGGAAGTTGCTTTTGCTTTTGTTGGTGAAGGGTCCGTAATTATTGGGTGACATTTTAACTAAACAAAAAGAGAATCAACCAAATGAAATTTAATGACTAATATGGTGTTATCTTTAAAATAAATTATTAAAAATTAATGACTAAATCAAAGACAATTAGGATTAATGGAAAATGTATCAACATGAAATTGATGACTTACCAAACCAAATATCACATTAGTAGACCTCCAACCTTCTCCACATGATGGATGATTACATGATTTTGTTTGCATTTTAATATGTCCTTGATATAGTTCAAAAAATACAAAAAAAAAAAGTCCTTAATATTGTCAATATCATTTTCAAATAATTGAATATGTTTGTGTTTATTATATGAATTGAAAAAAAAAAAAAAGCATTTAAACATATTTTCTAAACCAAGTGTCAATAGATGTTTTCATTGAAAAATATATTTAAATTGAACTAAATATACTTAATATAATTTATGTAAATTACTTTCAATATTAGTTATATATTTCAACTTTGTGCTACACACATGTATATATATATATATATTACACATATATATATATATATTGATCTTCTAAAAATAGGATGGTTTTCTTCTCAAAACTCTGAAATTGGCCAAAACTATCCAACAAACGCCAGCAAACCCAAAACATTCAACAGACGACAACAATCTTTTATTATTAGCTAACTTGAATTAAATATTTAAGTGTATATGGTATACTCTTATATAGTAGTATTTGAGTTATTCTGGTTTTGTGTCGGTGGACTTAATAAACGCCAAAATTAATGTTGTTTGTATGCCATCTAAATTTGTTTTTCCTAGGCCCTAGTCATTAAATATACTTTCAATAAATACACATACATTGATTTGACTTCTATTATGAAAACAAGAGATGTAGAAGTGGTAACCTCCTGATAGTCTCTCTTAAACTAAATATGAATACAGCAACAAATAATGCGATTGGATTTATTTATAGGGATTGGAGTGTCAATTCGCGATCACGGGGATGCTAAATGTGCTTTACCCATTTTTTTGGCTGAATGTGTGGTAGTTTGAGAGACTTTGAAATTTGCATTGGCACACGACTTGAGACCTCAATTTATGGACATATATGCTCTATTGGTTACCTTGATAATTTAGACTAAGAATTATTCTGTTGTGAAATGTCATTTCATTAGGGATATTTTTTCAATGTAATTTGAGTTGAAGAATGTTCGGTGTCAATTTATCCCCACAAGGAGTAATGAGACATGTTATAGATTAGTAATATGTGTTTTTAGAAGTAATTTTAGTCAATTTTAGTTTTATTCTATTCTAGATTATATTTCAGATATTGTTCTTGCAAATGTTTCTTGAATAAAAATTTTCTTTTTATCAAAAAAAGAAATAATAATAATAAAAAAACAAGAGATTTAAAGATTGTTATGGATAATTTAGCGATCAGAATAATCGGATCCAGAAAGATCTATAGTGTAGGCCCAGTGGCTCGAAAGCCCAATAATTCGCCATCTCTCCCAATCCGCCTTCCTGACGGAGGGCCCATTTATAATCGCTCATCGTGACCGCTGAACGCTTACGCTCAGCCTGACCCCTGATTCTGAGTGCCGGCCCTGACTGCTAACCTCATCCGTCATTTTGACCGTCAGTCTTTCCGACAGTTCCTATTTGTCCAGTTTGACAGCTGATCCCGATCGCTGACTGTTGGTTCTCATCGCTCAGACTGATCGCTGACCGCTGACCGTTGGCCGTGTCCGCTAAGCCTGCTCGCCAGATTATCCGTCATGATTGACCGCCTGCCTATTCGTCGATTCTGTTTGTGCGAGATCTCCGCCAAGAGGAACCAACCATCAGAAACGTTTGACAGGTCCCCCTCGCCCAAGATGATCCGGCTAAACTAATAGCTAATCTCTGAGCGTGGCCATGCACTGGCTCCTTCACTCGCGATATTGCCCGTCTCACTGTCGTAATCAGCTGCGGACGTGTTGACTCGTAGTCCGCCTCTTCGACTCTTCAAGTAGCCCGACTTATCAGAGACTTATTTATTCTCCTAACTGACTTGACATTCCGTCTGCTGGAAGATCCATCCCCGCCTTGCTCCTAAGAGTCCTGAGTTAACAAAAGTCAATAGCGCCATGCAGAGTACAGTTCCAAAACATGCCATGCACGTTTTATCCATCAGAAGCTGTGATCACGATCTCGATAGCCCATCATGACATATCCGAGCCAGTCACCAGAAATCTCCCTTAGGTAGACCTCAGATGCGACGGATTCGGCCGCATTAAATGTATTTTCGGTTGTATTTAATGCACTGTCAGCCGCATTAATTAAGATCTCGACGCATTAAAAGCTGTCCATCATTGTAACTGTAGTTAACTGTTTACTTTTGTCTTATTCTGTTTTATTGTAACATGTCCCCCTTCTCTATACATAGGGGACGAATTTCATTGTAAAAAATCCCCGATTCTGAGTGTCGTTACTCTACCAAAATAGTGAGAGAGTGAACAGTGGACGTAGGCATCTTTTTGGACCGAACCACTCTAAAAATCCTTCGTGTCTCTTCTCCTCGCCTCTGATCTCTCATTCTCATTCCTTTTGTTTTGCATGCAATCCATTGACCATACGAAACTGCAGCTTGGGCCCAAAAACAACTTCGTTGACTAAGGAAACCGTTTTTCGACGTTAACAAAAATCAATTGTCCTTAATCAACTTGAAGGTGAGGTTTAATTATATTTATATTTATATATTATAAGATAGGTGAGATAAAGTGGGCATTTATTTATTTAATATAAATAAAAAAAATCTACTAACACTAATTATCACAGGTCTACTGAGACCTTGCTAAGTTAAAAAATCTACTCTAAAAAAAAAAAAAAACCCTACTAAAAGAATAGAAAAAATTCCTTACACATTTTGATGAATATGTATAATGGAACCTTAATCCTTATCATATGTTTCAAGAGGAAGTGTACTAACAATCTATAAATGGATGCGGTAAAGTGGGTATTTATATAAAAATAAAAAATTTGAAAAATGATAAATTTTTTTAAAATTAAGAGAATTTTTATTAGTTTTAAATATTACTAAAGATTAAATAATGATTGAAATCTAAAATTTAAAAGATACGTTTATTTTGTTTCCTTCTAATGCCTGAATGTACATATTGATCGTTTGTTTTTTAAGAGAAAAATATTTGAAAATAAATACTTTTATGTTTATATTCTTATAACTAATCATTATTATGTATTTTTATTTTAAATATATATGTAGCAAAAAACAAATCATTTAATAAATCCAAATCAAATTTATTTATATATTTTTAATTTTCAAAAAATATATGTAGTTTTAATTGATAATAATAAATATATCATTTTAAACAATAATAGTTTAAGAAAATATCACGTTCTCATAGCTTATACATTCCTTTTCAGTTATAAAATATATGTTGTTAAAATTACTATACAAACGCAACGCAAAGATTCAAGTTTTTAATAACAATATATATATATATAAAGATAATTTATAAGATATTAATGAAGATAAAATTGAAAATATGTATCTTCTAAGATAGTTGTGGAAGAGAATATTTTAATTATAATTAAGTGATAAAATTTTTAACTATTTATTTTAAGTTTTTTTTTTGTTGTTGTAATTTTAAGTTATTTAACTGCTTAAAAAATAAATAAAAATTACTTAATAAATCTAATTCGAATCTATTAAATAATAAGTTGAAAAAACAAATAATCCCTAAATTTAATAAAAGTAATACTGAAATACAACTTAAAATTATCCGCTTTTTAATCGGAAGATGAGTGTATCATTTCATGAACTTTGTTTTATTTTACAAATTTGATAGAATGAATTTCATTAGATTTTTGTAAAATAATAGTTACAATTAATTTAGGGTTTTGAAAAAAAACACTCAACTTCAAATATGTAAATATGAGGAAATTACTATATAGTAAGAGTGTAAGACTGATGTTGTTCATGAAAGCTTGAGCTGGATTTATTATAGAATTATTATTATTTTTTGGTGAAGTATCTATTAATGTTGCTGTACCGACAGTTACTGGAACTTAATCCACTTATTTATTTATTTATTTTTTGTTACATTATGACATACACAACCTAATCTCTTCTATCAAATGTTGATCTACTCCACAAATTGTGATTTAAAAATATATATATATCATTAAAATACTTTAGTAGTTCAACAAAAGTCATAAACAAGTATGGAAGTATTGAGTTTTAATTATTAAATTAGTTAGAACTAAGTCTTCAATAAATTGGAATCTGCTGGCCCCATATCATATGTAATAATCTCATGGGATTTGCTAGTGGGTTTTCTTAAATTTATAAAATAAAAAAATAAAAAGTGATGGAATCCTATTCCTTTGGTATGACATAATCAAATTAAATTAATTGAATCGATAATCTTTCGGTTGATAAGTCAAGGTATGTATCTAACAGCTAAAATGGATACAATGTCAAAATTGCATGATCTCATGTATAAAAAATTATGTCTGAATTTATGCATATATATTGGATCAGACTAAAATAATTTAAAAAACTGATTTATGCATATATATTGGATCAGACTAAAATAATTTAAAAACCTGACTTCAATAACTTACACTCAAGTAAAAACTCAATTTTCAAAGATTAAAAACATATCAACGGTTATACGTTGAAGTCAATTTTTTAGAGTTGTTTTAGTGTGACACGTATATACTTACACAAAGATTTTTTTTTTTTTAAAATGAATTGAAGCCGTTCAATTACATAACATTATTCAACATTATTCAGATGTACATTTATCAATTATTTTGATTGGACAAAATTGTCATTAACAAAGGTTATGATTAATAATTAGAGCAAAATACTTGAAAGTCCCTTGAGGTAAGGCTTTAATTAAACGGAGACAAAATTTCGCTTTTGTAACAAACTATCCCCATGTTGACAATCAAAGGTTGTTAAATGTAACCATTGACTGTGGTTTGATGGATAAATGTTAAAATATCCTTAGTTTTAAAATTTAAAATAATAAAAATTAATTTAATAAAAAATAAATTAAAAAACAATAAATCTCTGAAATAAGGTATAAAAAAAAATTAAAAATATGGATATCCAAATATTGGATCTCCAACAACCATCAATTATGATGGACGGTGGATCCAATTTAGGTTAGATCTCCACCAACTGTTTTTAACGCTAAAAAGGACATTCCTCTTTCAACACATTTTTTATCTCCTAACCAAATTTAACATACCAAAATTAAACAATGGAATATTAAAGATCTAATCTAGTAAATCAAAAACAGAAAAATCAAGAACCATCTTTAACATCACATTCAACACGGAAAAATAAAAAATCTAGAGAAATCAAGAACCTAAAAAATGAAGAATATCAAAAAACTAAAAAATTGAAAATATCATTAACATATCTTCATCAAGAACCATCTATAACCGGAAAAATCTAAGTGAAGAATCCTCATTAAAACTAGCACATGAACACATCCCAAATCAAAACCAACACATTTAAAAAAATAATAGTAACAATCAACATTATCACAAACATCAACACATTTTGAACAAAACTGAAAAAAAAAAATTATGAAATCTAGATTTCCATCACTAGAAACCCAAATTGTTGGGTACGATGGAAACCCATACCAGACCTAAGTGGTCTGGTTAGAGACCCAGTAGAGTCTCCTGCGTCTCCAGCCATGGAGACCCAGACCACCTAGGTCTAGGCTAGGTTTCCATCACATGGAAACCCAGTCTTGTGGCTCAACGGTGCTCCGACAGGTTGGAGAGAGGGAGAAGAAGAAGGCAAAGTTGTCGACGGTGATCCTTGATGAGTTGGTCTATGACTTGAACTAGATTTTCAGTTGCTTTGCACCGTGGAGATGAAGATGAAGAATGGAGAAGAATGAAGAATGAAGATGGAACGAACCAAAAAGAAAGAGATGAAGATAAAGTTTTTATTATTTTTTTTATTTTAATAATTTTTTAAAATTATTTTGAATTTAATCTTTGCCTTCCATAGTATAGATGGACGACAGAGATTAAAGATTTTTAATAAATATTATTTTTTTATATTTTATATTTTTAATTATTTTTGTAAGTCAACTCAAATCAAATTATGCAAATGCTCTTGGTCAAGCTAACGCTCACTAATGACATGAGGGTATTTTATTATAAAAGCGAAATTTTGACTCGGTCTAATTAAAGTCTTACCTAAGGGGGTTTTATGCATTTTGCTCTAATAATTAATGTCAGTGTTTCAATATATATATATATATATATTAATGTGAGACATACACATATAGTTTGTTATAAATATGGTTTAGAATGATATTTGTTAGGATTATGCCATTACAAACCATGTAAATTAAATATTCAGTCATTTATTTTTGAATTATTTAATAAATATTCATTATGATTATTATCCATATTTGTGGCATCAATATAATTTATATCACCAATTTGATTCACTATCTCCTATTTAATTTATACGTGTTTGAAAAATATACGTCGACAGAAATAAATCAAAAGTTTTTAATTTGAATGAAATTCTTTTTGTTGCAATCTTTGGTTCATCTAGGGCATTTCGCTTTGTAAGGTTATAGTACACATGCAACTTCTAAATTAGAGGAATAATAGTATCTATGTTGTCTCCGTTAATATATCGAACTGGACCATTAAAAAAAAAAATCGTAAGCATAAAAATTAGCATAAAGATTATTGTTCATTCAAATAAGAGTAATATAACAATTATAGTGATAACAAATATCTAGAGAGGGTGGTGGAGTTATACTCAATAATTGGTGCATTTGATTTATCAATGAGTGACACCTTTAATGTTGATAGCCTTATAAGATTGGTGAGCTCGTTATTTTGCTATAGAGGAAACAGGCTGTAAAAAGAATTATGAAATTTATGAAATTATGCCGTGACAATTACATGTGCAAGCAATTATGAAATTTATGCACTATGATATTCTATTTTAAAAAATAGAATTATATGATATTTTATTTATTCTAATTGGCTCAAAGAGCTAAATTGAAGATTTAACCGAACTAAGTTAATAGGAATTTATTTTCTTTTTGATTGTGGATTGTTTAATGTTAAGAATATTGTTACACAATACATATAGTTAGTCTATGAAGTTAAGTATACTGTTTAATTGTTTGGATTCAAATGAAAAAGGTATATTGTTTAATTGTTGTGATATAAACATTTATCAATTAGAGTGTAATATTATGGATTAAAGTTTAATTGATATGAATTATAATAAATCAAATAAAATATATGAAAACCAATATAAATATTGTTACAATGTCTCCTTCTAAACTCGTTAAACAAATTATTTTTAACTTATAATTATTTCTAAGTGATTTATTTCAAATAAGGACATGTAAGTTTATTAAAATTTAACCCTAATTATTGCATACTATAAATACATACTTATCAAGTGACCAGGCCTAATCCCAACACCAGAAGAATTCAACTAAGGAGATTCTCTGTGTTCTCTACTCTGCTTCACTATTGTCTTTTCTACTTCCTCTTTCCGATGGAGGAAAAAGAAGAAGAATTTCTCACTTCTCATATGCAAGATCAGGCAGGTTTAGAAGCTGATCATGATATATTGGAGTCCATGAGAGGTCACATGAGAAAAGGAATTAGCTTTATATGGTCAAGAGGATCCATATTTATATCCATCTAAAACTGTGTATACACCCCTTTATTAAGTATACTTTATTAAATAGTTTTTAAAAGATCATAATTTACATTAAAAAAAAAAGAAAATTGACGTTTATCTACAATACAAATTTATAATTTAAATAAAATTAAAAATAATATTTTTATATTAAATGAATTATTATTGTAATATTCATTCGAAAAGGGGTACATGTAGCTTTAATTGGGTGCAAATATTGCCACTCTATGGTACTCTGTTTTGGGCATGTCGTTTGATTTAAAATGGGCCTAGGAAAACTTGGGCATGCTTCACTGCCCTTAATCTTTTGCTGCAGGCTACGGTGAGTTTAGAACTTTAGAATGACTTTTCAAGTAGAGGTTATATATCAGTAGAATTTTTGGAGTTAAAAGCAAAAGTTTAATATTGTTTGGTTATGTATTTTTAAAATAATAACTGGTTTGAGATACAAAATTGTGTTTTGAGAAATAAAATAGAGTTTTGCATTTGAAAGAAATATATTAAAATTTATGAAATATAATAAGGATGTCTAAAACAATTTATGTTTTTATAAAAAGACATCAATACGAATTTATTAGAGAAACCCACAATTTGAATTTCACCTAGTAAATATAAAAGGGCTTTTGCAAGTTGATATCAATAATCAAAACAATTTAAATGAATTTCTGACATAAAAAAAAAAAAATTGTGAAAAAAAGCCGTACCAAACACGAACATGCTTTAGTTAGCACAATTGCAGTTCCCACACCTTCTATATTAACAGCGGTCTCCAAGAACATATGGTTTTGATGTGATCACAAAATGTCAAGATCTTTGCTTTGAATATATAAATATATATATAATTCTGTACGTCGATTATTGTAAATGTGATTTTACTCGTTTAATTGTAATCAAATATAACAAATAATTCTACGTATCTGTTATTATTAATGTGATTTGACTCATTTAATTATAATAAAATATAACAAATATATAATCAATTACAATTGGTAATCATGTCGATCACTGTAAATGTGGTTTAACTCATTTAATCATAATCAAATATAACAAATATATAATCAATTAGAATCAATAATTTTAAAATATAATTATTTATTTTTTTTCAAGTGTATTGATATTCAAGATATATCCAAAGGACACTATTATATATAAATATATATGAAAGAGACTAGAGACCAGAACTTGTGGTGGATCCATGAGATCTAATAGACAAAATTTGTAGAGAGAATTAACTTTTTGGGCCCTTCTCTGTCCTATTGGGCTATACTATTAATTTTAGTTCATAGATTAAATTATGGATCCTTCAAGTTATAAATATCTCAAGTTAAGAGCCATTACTTTTCCATATAATTTAAGTGAAATACATTTGTACATACTCTCACATTTTTTAAAAAGTAAAATTGTATATTTTCCATTGAATTTATGTATAATGTTAATGTTTAAGATAATCCTTATTTCTACTTAAAAGTAAATAAAGAACTAGCAAATTTGAGAGGCACATAAAGTCCGAATAAATTAAAAATATTGGAAGTCTTTGTTCTAAAACGTTTATTCATTTAAACTGTACATAATTGACTCCTTAAAAAGTCCGAATTGCTCTCATTAAAATTGTTGAAAATTTCGTATCGAACTATCCTGAGAGTTTTAGCACTTAATAGCAGTCACTCTTTTGATCATAACTTTCTTTGGAAAACACCATTTTGTAAACCGTTTAAGACTATGTAAACTAGACATATGAGGCTTCGATTTGATATATTATAAGCCACACAATTCAATCTGTGCTGGCTCTAGAAAGCCATGGGATTCTTGTTCTTCTCTACTAGAATTATTTTGGGTCAGCCCAAAAATCTGCTTTGAAGCCCAAAAGCCTTGCTAGGCCCAATAACCTATCAAACATACTTAAAACAACATAAAAATACCAATTTTACAAGAAAATAAGGACTAAAAAGTAGATAATAAGGGTATAAAATATATATAATTATGATTCATCACCAAGCTAAAATCAAATTATCAATGAGATTTCATGATTGTCGAATGCATGAGGATAACAATTTAACACCTTGAGAAGTTGAGTTTCAAACCAGATCTTTAAAGTTATAAAGAGCGGTAGATGAGAATGTAGAGAGAGAATAGAGGAAAATTTTATATTGTTGCAGGGAGAGAATTGAGGAAAAAAAAATGTTATTGTAGAGAGAGGAAAAAAAGGAGTTATTATGAGAGAAAGAAAAAGAATATCATGAAAAAATAAGGAAAAAGAAGAGAGAGAAAAGTGCAAATAAAATGAATAATTTAAAAACTATTAGAGGAGTATTTTTGTTTCTACAATGGCTAATGTTGTTAAGAAAAGAAAACTCAATAAGTTTATATAAATTTGTGAAGGAACTTTCCTAAAAGGCTAGTTAGTTGGATGAATTTTCTCTTCATTTTATTTCATTTTCACATAATTATAAACAAAAGTGTTAATTTCTATATTATTTTTAACTTAAAAATATCTTAAAATAAAAAAATTTTATATTTGCCCCTTAATTTTTAATTTTTAATTGTTATGTAATTATATTTTAATATTTAAAAACAAATAAAAATAAATAATTTATTAAAGGGTTAAATTAAATAATTTTGGTATTGTAATATTTTATGATTAATATTGTCAACTAAAATTAGTATTATTATTATTTAATAAATATTTAGAAAAATAATCTTTGTATGATATAACCTAAAAGTTGAGATGAGGAGTGATAAGAACAAATATTTTTAGAATTATGAGTTAGAATAAAATTGAAAATTTTGGGGAAAAAAAAATTCATGTAGAATTCAGTGATTTTATATTAAATGACAAATAAAAACAAATTCTTTTTTTTTTTTTTAATTACAAATTCACATTTTTGTTAAGTGATTGTGAAACAAGTTTCAATTATTGTTCATTTAATGAAACAAACATAATAATTGGAGTAATTTTACTTGGAACAATGTATATATTTTTTCTAAAAGTATATGGACCAATATGTGTTACATGTAAAAAAGAAAAAAAAATTCCAAGGGTGCTTAATATATATACTTCTTAATCTGTAAGTTCTAACAAATGGTTAGTAAATTCGTTTTTGTGTTTAATTATTGACAAAATCTAAATATATGAGTTTTGATAATTATAGGATTAATTTAATAAAATTCAAAATATATGAGAAATCTATGGGGATGGTAATTATACTTGCAACCCTACGGAGGCCGACCCACAATGGATGGGTGTGAATTTTACTAATGGATTCATGAGTAAGGATGTCAGTATGGTAGGTTCAAGGCAGGGTTATGAATACCAAACCTGACCTCAACCTTAAATTTATTATTATTATTATTATTATTATTTTGTGCCTCAAACATAGGCCTAAACCTAATAATTGAAGATCAAGGTTGAGAAGTGGATTTTTCGGGTGGGGGAGGTGAACCCATCCCCTGCCTTGCTCCCGCTTATAGTCCACCTTTATCATCAAATTTGTTTACTTTTTCTATATGCATATTAAAATATTTTGCATATTCAATGGTTATTATTTTATAAAAGAAATTATTATATGTTTAAAATGTCCAACCAACATACCAAATCGTTTAGATTCAATAATTTTTGTTTAGCCCAATCTCGTTTAGGGTAGGGTTGTTTAAATTTCTTTTACATCCTCATTCATGGGTCGGTGTAAATGTAAAATTTTAAACCTAATATGGATGCTAAAACTCCACACATACATGAACCTGCAAAATATAAAAAATAATATAATATACATATATTGTTTTATTCCTGGTAGTTAACATTTATGTAATATTTCAATAATTTTAACGATTGTGTTTCAAGAGTTATTTTTTTGGACCAAAGTAGTATTTGAAAACCAACTGTTCCCTCTTACTCAACCATTGGTTGTCTTCTCTGATTTATTATGAAAGTCCTAAATGAACACTAAGAACAACCTAAAAGGGTGGTGAATATGTTATTACATTTTTTTTTTAGTTATTAAAGTTAATATGCAATGGAGAATCAACCACGAGAATATGAGAGAAGAGCATGAATATCAATTTTTACAAGGAAAATCACAAAAGATAAAAACTACGAGATTAAAACCCTTTCTATCCACTTTCGACCGAAACTCTACTAATAATTAATAAATTACAAATAGTGTTCACAATAGCCGTCTTGCCTAGCTATATAACAGTTACCTACTAGCAACTTAATTTTGTTCTTTGCGAATCAAGTTGATAACTTCGTTTATCTTCTCAATCCGCTACACTCTCGCACAAGCAAAACAAATTCTTTTCACTTGTTGATGCTCTAGGAAAGCAAGGTCGCAAGCTTATCAAACCAATCGACACTTTTTTCAAACTTCTTATACCACTGTCTCAACACTTTTTCAAGCCATAGAGGTTTTTTTTTTTTTTTTTTTTTAGCGCTTGCACACATACTCTTATTTTCCTTTCACTCTGAAACCCTCTGGTTGCTCAATATAAATTTATTCCTTTAAGGCACCATGAAGAAAAGTTGTCTTCACGTCCAACTGCTCAATTTGTAGCTCAAGGTTGACAGCTAAGCAAAGCACAACATGAGTGGATGACATTTTTACTACTAGAGAAAATATTTCATCAAAATTAATACATTTCCTTTGATTGAATCCTTGACAGCCAATCTTATTTTGTATTGTGGTTGAGAACTAATTTCATAACATTTTATACTGTACACCCATTTATTTTTTAGAGCTCTCTTACCATTAAGCAATTTCACCAATTGATAGGTATGATTCTCATGTAAAGATTTCATCTCATTTTGCATCGTCTTGAACCACTTCTTATTGTATTCATTTTCCGTGGCTTCTTCATAACACTCAGGTTTTCTCCCATTAGTCAATAATACATACTCATCTATAGAATATCGGGTAGAAAGATGTCAATCTCTAGTAGATATTTTAAGTGGAACTTGTGAGGTAATGTCAGGTGTTGATAACTGCTCATCAGTTTCAACATCATCATTGCTAATCTGTGTAGTTACATTTGTATTAATCGTATCCTACTGATCATCCTTAATATTGTCTTTAATTTATGTTGACAAGTCTTTTGAATGAGCATTACGGGCTTCGTAGTCTTCTCAATGTCTTGTATAGTTTGATCCTCTATAAACACAACATATCTGCTTCTTACAAGTTTCCGTTCAATTGGATCATGAAACTAGTATCCGAACTCATCCAAACCATAGCTAATGAAAACACGCTGTCGAGTTTTCACATCAAGCTTAGACATCTATCCTTAGGAATATACATAAATATCTTACATCCAAAGACACACAAATGATCATAGGAAATATCCTTGTCAGCCCAAACCCTGTTTGGTATATCAAACTACAAAGGAACATATGATGTGAAATTAAGAATATAAACAATAGTACTTAGAACCTCACCTCATAAGGATCCTGATAATTGCGTCTATAAAAGTAAACATCTCTCTCTCCCCATAAGTTTTCTGTTCATCCTCTCAACTAAACTATTAAATTGAGGAGTTTTAGGAGTTGTCTTTTGATGTCGTATGCCTTGTTGTCTATAATATTCATCAAACGGACATGTATACTCTCCTCCATTATTTGTTCAGATGAATCTTAGTTTCTTCTAGGTTTGTCTCTTAACCAAAGCTTTAAATTACTTGAAAGTACCCAACACTTGATTTTTTGTCTTCAAAATGTAGACCTATATTTTTATCATGTGATCATTTATGAATGTTATAAAGTAAAGAGATCCACCCAAAGTTCTTATTTTCAGTGGGCCATAAAAATCTGAATGTACCAAATCAATTATATTTGACTTTCTTTCAGTTGAAGAATTGTAATATACATTTCCTATTTTAGTATTATAAATTTATTGTACCCTTATACTCTATTTATGGAATAAAGAAATAATTCAAAGTGTCCAAATGCGAAATTGGATTACGATGAAATTTACGGATATGAAATTCTATCACGATAAAATTTTCGCAAATGATTTCGAACTCAAGAAGTGGCATAATAATTGATTTAGAGATATGAAAATTGTATTAAAAGAAATATTCAAGGAAGGGTAAAATTGAAAATTTTATGAAAATTGTGTAAAAGTGCAAAGGTCAAAAAGTTAGATTTTTAAAGTTTTAGATTAAAATCGTAATTTGTAAAAAGTTGAGGAGCAAATTGCAATTTTGCCGTAGCCGACACATTTTTCTCTCTCCCCCAAAATTTTTCCAACCTATCTATTTTCGCGAGCTCAACTTTGACCTCTAGTTTGGACCAGATCTGACTTCCGTTTGGCCAAACTTGGTATCGTTGGAAAGCTCATGCAATGTAGATTCTATATGTACCAGTTTTGTCAATTTTTATCACCGTTTAGGTCTTCGTTTCGACAGAGGAAGTTAGGTAATTAACCAATTTCAATTTTTCAAAATTTCGATGAAATTAAGCGATTCCGACTCCGACCAACCTCATTTTCGTGACAAGCATGTCGAGAACAACAAAACCCACCCAGTTGCACCTCCCACTATCGAGGTCGTCGGAAAGTTATCGTTGGCCACCATATGCGGTGGAGGTAAGTTTCTAGTCCTCCCGAACTCGAAATTTAGCTCCGGACGCATCTACGGACTCGTTTTTAAGTGTAGAATCCATTTTTAGGGTTATTTTTCCTATAGGGCAGTCATATTAAATTTTTTTTTTTATATTGCATTACTTTATAGATTTGATTTAGAACAGTGATAATTACATTGAGAATCGAGATTTTCGGAGTGGTTAATAACTCGTATTAAGGTAGGGGTTCAATCATGATATTTTAGAAATTTTTATGTTAAAGTTGGAGTTTATTTAAATATCTATTAGTCTAAAAGTGTGTAAATTCTTTGTGAAAATATATTATGGGTTATTTTGGATGATATTTATGGTATAAAATTGAAAGAAATTGAATTGAATGGATGGTTTGAGAGTTGGGTTACATTAAGCCAAAAGGGGGTAAAATGGTCCAAAAGTTCGTTTAGTGTATGGATAAGAAAATTGAGCTCCATTGTGATGTTTTGTGTGTTTAAAAGTTAAGAAATTCAAACGAAAAATATACGCGAATAATTGGAGTCGTTATAGTTTAAATATGAGAGTTTAAAATCGTTGAAAGGTTAAATGTTTATTAGTATGTTTATATGCTAATAAAAGTGTTTGTATATAAGTCGAAATTAGGTGTGATACTTTCTAAATATAGAATGTAAAAATATATAGGTGATGCGGAAATCGAGAGAATCCTAAAGTGTGTGATTTCGTGATTCAATAATTGGTGAGTGTTATTCAAAATATTTTGGATATGATATTTTAAAATTTTATACCATGATATATTATATATGATTTTGAAATAAATGAATCTATATGAAAAATATTTTGCATGGATTATAATGGTTATATAAGATGTGAATTTTCTAAATTTAAAAAGTTTATACGAAATGAGTATTTTAAATTTAGGCTCCTGCCTTTGATATGACCGGTTTGATCCTTCTTCTCTACGAGAGCCTCGGTGCTGATGTTCATCATCATTTCTCCGACCTGACGCCTGGGCACCTCCATGGCTCACTTCGACTCTCCGATGTCCGTCATGATCCACCCTTACCCTTAGCTCTAAAGGCTGAGCTTCGTTTTCATTGTCACGAGCCCGTCGAGTCCGAGCTACTGAACGTACATTGGATGACAAGTTTGATTGCTGGAACGGTGGTACTTCCCTAGTTACTCTCCTTTCAACGGCAGGGATGTCATCTGGTCTACGTGGACCACGAGCTTGAGCCTCTGTTAGCGCCCTCACAGCCTCTGTTAATTGTTGAACTGTACCTTCCAACTTCTCCTGGCGCTGTAAGATTTGCATCGAATTCCCTCCTTGAGCCACTCCATCCACACGAACGCGGGATGTACCTGTACCGAGAATGGTGGGTACTTCACCTCGCTGGCGGTTTGTGCCTTCTGTTCTTTCGACTACAACATCTGAACTTCTGATGATTCTACCTTTGGCCATGGTATTAATAGCGAAATGATGCAGTTGAGCCCTTTCTTTTAGCTCCAAACTGTTGACGTTTTAAATCAGTCAACAAGATTTTTCCAGACTCAACACTGCAGAAACAAGTAATATAACATACAATAATAAATAACAAGTGTAAAAGAGCTAAAGGTAAAACAGGAGACGAAGAAGTGTTTAAGTGGTTCGGCTAACTTTACCTACATCCACTATTTGTTCTCTCAGCATCTGGACAAAGTAACAGCCAGTTATTTTTCTAAGTGTTTCACTCTTATGTTACAGAGAAAAGCTTCCCTTATTTATAGAAGGAGAAGTGCTACAGCGATGTGCAATGAGTTAAAACATAATGATTACAACAGTTAATGCACCTAACTCATCTTTAATGTAGCCGGATTACATTAAATGCCATAGACAGGTGTAGGATATACATGGCTAACCCACGTGGGTTAGGTGTGATTTTCTGTAATCTGAGCAGTAATCTCTGATAAGTTTGGCGTGCAAGACAAGTTATGATATGACCTAGTACGGTTCTGGGCAAACTGGAGGTGTAGAAGGATATGGGGTAACAACTAATGGCCTCAGCTTGCCATAGCAATACATGGCTTTGCTTTAAGTGTACTTCACTAC
This sequence comes from Dimocarpus longan, assembly GCA_022984855.1. Taxonomy (NCBI): domain Eukaryota; kingdom Viridiplantae; phylum Streptophyta; class Magnoliopsida; order Sapindales; family Sapindaceae; genus Dimocarpus; species Dimocarpus longan. The sequence continues at coordinate 20,910,828 of CM041024.1, forward strand.
GCGTAGTGTGCTACGCGGACTCCATGCCGCGCCTAGTTCTAAACAAACTCCATGCATGAGCTCTACTCCGCGCAGGTTTCACTCTGCATTAGACTCTTGGGCGTACTTCACACCGCAGGATCTATGAGGAACATGACTCAGCTTCTTCTTATGGACTGGCTAAAATTGGGCCTGGCCCAGTTGGGCCAATTGGTTAGACTTTTATCAGTCCAATTAAGTATCTCAGAAAATACCCATAACAGAACCCAATTTTGTCATGCCATATAACTTCTTCTAGCTCTTTTACAATCTCATCTAACCAATGGCTTCCAATAGGAAACTTACCAGCTAGGCTTGCTAACATATTTGCTACCTTATTCGCTTCTTTGTAAACATGACAGATGGACACCTCCCACTCCTGGTTCATCATCCTTTTGATACCCTTTACTAGTTGAGAATGATTGTTAACATCATCACTCTTGTTGGTTATCATCTGTATGATGCAAGCACTATCAACTTTCACTTGTAATTTTCTTATACCACCATTCCAAGCATACTGTAACCCCTTAAACAGTCCCCACAACTCCGCCTCCGTGATGGAACAAACTCCAATATTAATCACAAATCCACCTCTCCATCTACCTGTGTGATCTCGAAGCAACCCCCCCAGCTTTGGCTCTCCTCGTACCCGAACTTCAGGTTTTAACAATATATATTTAAATCTTCAAGTTCCATTTATTAAAATTCAGAACTTCAGATTCTAGTATATTATAAATAAAAAAAAAAACATAAAATATAAAGATTATAAAAAAAATAACAAAACAATCAATTAATATGAATGATATATTAATTGAGCCAGCATAGCCATGCATGAAATACATAATCAAAATAGTAAATAATGATGGTAAGACTGCACATATATTATATAACAATAAATAAATAAAGTTAAATAGTTAGATATGTAATGTGTGATAATCATAATAAATAATAAATAAAGTTAGTATAATAATTGAGTCAGTAGAGCCGTACATAGATTTAGTCGGTAGGGCTGTATATTGATTGGATTGGTATAACCAAATTTTTTAATTAGAGTTGCAGTTAGAGTATCAAGAACTTCAGGTTCTAATAAATTTGTGCATAACTTCGAGTCCTGGATCGTACTAATAATGTGTTATAAATTTAAAATAAATAAATAAAAGTAAAACTAAGAATTACCTAGAAGAGAAAATTTGAGAATAAAGAAAATAAAAATAGAGTTGGGAAAGAGACGAGAAACAAAAGCCGAAGCTGATTCATTAACGGCGATGACGTGTTGCAGGAACCAGTGGTTCAAGATCGTGAATTGGATCGTTAAAAGATCATGGATAGTAAAAAAAGCCGTCGGCAACTATAGCGCCTGCATCAATCAACAACCGCATTTATCCTCCATCAGGTGCATCAGCTAATGAATTCTACTTCAAAAGCTTGGCGTCAGTTCAGCTTCTCCAACAGATTGCCTGAAACACCACGGCGATTTCACAGCTGAATAGGTAGATCATGTAGACTATAGAATAGTTGCACTTAAGATGATTGAGCCATTGAACATGTATTTAGTAACTTAGCAACTGTTGTCCCCTTCATTTAAATATAATAACAGTCTGTCATTCTGAAGTCAAGCAATCACTTCTGATCTTTTTGTTAAGCTAATTTTCCATTATTGTTTTATGTAGATTGATAGGTCAATCTCTTTTCTCAACCACCTCATAGGCATACAACAGATGCAACGGGATGCAGCTTATGATTTTGCTAACAATTTAAAGAGCTTACATAAGTTGGCATCTGTCTTTGCAAGTTTGTGTTCAAGTTGCTGTGAGACTGGATCTCCATCGTTGATGGTCAACGCTGGATCTCCACGTGATGGAGGTTATATATATATATATATATTTCTTTTTTAAGTTTAAAAATTAATTTTTGATGGAGTATTTTGGGATGTCCATAATTGGCCATTTGATAATGCTACGGGCAATGGATGATTGATGATTGATGATGAACAATTTTTTTTTTAAGTGGTGATGTTGATGACTGCTAATTTTGGGCTGATGATTGATGATGAATATATATATATATATATATATATATATGTATATATGTATATTTTTTTTTTCGATGAAGATGTTGAGTTTGATTCGTAGAAGATTATTTTTGTTGGGAAGATATTGTATGATTTTTTTTTTTTTTTTTTTTTTTTTTTATAAAAAAACAGATTTTTTTATTTCTTTAGTTTTTTAAATATTATTTTAATTCCAGTCCTTTTAATATTTTGAAGATTTTTTTATTTTATTAATTATTAATTTTTATTTCATTGTAATTTTTATTTTTATTAAGGGTAAAATAGTCATTGTATATGTTGTAACTAAACTAAGGGGCAAAAGAGTATTTTCATACTTTCTATTTGATTTGACCATCAGTTGACTGACGGAAGAGATTAATTTGACACATTTTGAAAAGTTAGGGATGATTTGATCATTTTTAAAATACAGTTAAAAATTTGATCATTTCCCAAAATTTAAGAATCAAAATGATTTTCATCATTTTTATTTTCTAAATGTGGGTTCACATAATTTAATTATTTATAAATTTATTAAACAATGAAATCAAAATTAAGTTTAATTTCTCTCTTTTAACATGTTTACTTATCATAAATTCAAAATAGAGAAAGAGAACTTAATACCAAAATTTGAATTCCATTGTTTACAAAACATTATTAGAATTTAATTTAGGTGGACCCCACATTAAAATTATAAACTAAGTTCTAATCATGAAGAGGAATTGTTAACGTCGAAAAATGGTTTTCCTTAGTCAACGAGGTTGTTTTCGGGCCTAAGCTCCAGTTTTGGACAGTCAATGGGATGCATGCAAAACAATGAGAATCAGAAATGGAGGTTAGAGGCGAGGAGAAGGAAACACAGGAGATTTTTAGAGTGGTTCGGCCCAAAAAGATGCATACGTCCACTATTCACTCTCTCACTATTTCGGCAGAGTAATGACACTCAGAAAATTCCATCCCTTTTACAGTGAAAATCGTCCCCTTTTATAGAGGAAGGGGACATGCTACAGTAAACAGAATAAGACAAAGGTAAACAGTTAACTATAGTTACACTGACAAACAGCATTTAATGCGCCGGAATCTCAATTAATGCGGCTGTCAGTGCATTAAATGCGACCGAAAACATATTTAATGCGGCCGAATCCGTCGCATCCGAGGTCTGCCCAAGGGAGATTTCTGCTGACCGGGTCGGATACGCAATGATGGGTTGTCGAGGTTGAGGTCATAGCTTCTGTCGGATGTAGCGTGCATGGCAAGCCTCGGAACTGTACTCTGCATGGTGCTGTTGACTTCTGCTGACTTGAGACTTCCAGAAGCGTGGCGGAGACGGATCTTCCAGCAGGCTGAGAATTGAGTCGATTGGGGGAAACAAGAGAATCTTTGATAAGTCTGACATCCTGGAGATTTGATGAGGCGGATTTTGGGTCGACGCGTCTGCAGCTGGTCATGGCGATAAGGTGGACAACATCATGAGTGAAGGAGTCGGTAAGCGACCACACTCAGAGGTTAGCGGTCAGCTTAGTCACATTGTCTTGGACGAGGAGGATTTATCGGACATCTCTGATTGGTGGCTCCTCTTGGCGGATACCCCGATCGGACAGGGATGGCGGACAAACAGGCGGTCAATCATGTCGGATAATCTGACGGGCAGGCTCAGCTGTCACGGATGGCGGATATTCTGGCGAGCAGGTCTGAGGGACGGGAGCCAACGACCAGCGATAAGGACCAACGGTCCACCTCAGCAGATAAAGTTGACGGGGAACATGGCGATCTGAATGACGGAGAATATAGCGGTCACAGCCAACTTGCGGAATAGGCAGTCTGCGGTCAGAATGAGCGGTCAGGCTGAGCGATAGCGGTCAGCGGCCACAACAAGCGCCCACTAATGGGCCACTTTTCTAGGAGAATGGACCGGAGTGATGGCGAATAATTGGGCTTCTAGGCCATTGGGCCTGCACTGTAGATCCGTCTGGGCTTGAATATTCTGATCGCTATTTTATCCATAACATAAAGCCCCCTGGCTCTTGGTGCTTAAAGAGGACTAGGAGACATATATTCCAGAGCGAGCAGAATAGGCGGGAGCAGTTACAGTACCTTTTGAATTCCACTTTATTGCCAGGCCACGTGGCGCTTCCCCAGACGACGGTTACTGGCCACAATGCGCGACGTGCGCATTTAATGCACGTCACTCAACTGACACACCGCATGATGACAAAATCCCCGGAATCGCGCCATGTCGTCAGATTGAGGGCGGTTGCACAGCTGTCTTCATATAACGGTTGGGGCTGAATTGTTTTAAAAAGAAGAAACACCCCTCCATATTCTTCTTCTAGCATTTTCAAGATTCACAGGCATTTTCATCGTCTTCTTCATCTGCTCTGATTTTTCAACCCTGTTCAAAAGTTTTTGTCTGCGACTTCCTGCGACCACCATACTCAAGGTAAGGCTCTTTTTCCCTGTCCACATTGTTCTTGTCACTGCCATTTTTCATTTTCTGCATGGCGTTTTCTCTTCCGAGATTCTGGACCAGTTGGGGCGGACAACCTCCGCACTGTTTCTGGTTCGGTATAGTCTGGTAGCAGCATAGGGTAATTGGTTCATTTCTTCTTCTTCCTTTTTTCAATCCTGAGGGGAAAATCTATAGAATGAGGCCCTTATCCCTTCCACTTCATGACTTCCTAGGTGCGCGGCTTGACGTTTAGGTTTAATCTCCTTAAGCTTTTCTTGTTTGGTTTTAGACTAGGTGGCTGTCAGCGGCCTAACTGGCTGTTCCTTTTGTAGATGTCAAGCCGTGGACTCCGTTATCGCCGAGTCATGTCCAGTGACAAAAGCTCCGGGGGGAGGTCTCCTCAGCACAATGGGGGTTCCTCAAGCGCCACTGCTCAGGGCAGCGAGGACACGTCGAGTTCTTCTGGGTGAGGGGAGACCTTTGCCTACCAGACCTTTTACCAACATGACTCCCAGATGACGGTTAAGGAACTTAAAATCGTGGCCGACGCATATCATCTCCCTTCTACTTGTAACGTCATTGTTCCCGCCCATCGCGACCATGCGGCTGATCCTCCTGATGGATTCATAGCGATCAGCCGCCAACATATGAAGATAAGGTTTAGGTTCCCGATTCCCCCATATTTAATAAATTTGTTAAATGATCTGGAGATAGCCCCTTTCCAACTCACACTGAATTCTTACGGCCAAATAACCACCCTGGCCTATATCCTCCTCAAGAACGGCCTTCCGCCACCGACCACAAACATAATTCAAAGCCTCTATTTCTTTAAGTCTACCACAAATCCTCTCGACACTAAACGAGACGGTATTTATTATATCACCGCTCGTAAATCCCCCTATAAGGCGTTTCTGCCATCGAAGGCTGGTAAATCGAATGTAGGGGATTACAAATCCAAGTGGTTTTATGCCACATGTCGGTCCCTGCAGGAACTAGTCCATTTTGACTTCAACAATGGTCCTGGTAGGTTTATTTCTGTTCGTTACTAGAGCGTCCGCACATTTGTCTCGATGACTCGTTATCACTAATACTCTTTACTTTTGCGTGCAGCTTTTGTCAAAGGAACGGTCAGTCTCACAGGCGAGGAGACGAGGACGCTGAAGAGATTTGTCGAGGTGAAAGATCCCAAGGACGATTACTTTCCAGAGAACTCCTTGCTGAGGAAATACGGGCTTGCACCTGGGACAGAGACCGCGCCTCTGAAATTGGCCTTTGACGTTGGTGTGTGAAAAAGCCGGGAAGTCAAATCCGTTCTCATAGAACCTGGTGAAGGAACTTCCGCTCCAGCCCCAAAGAAACGCAAAACAATGGTGGATCTTGATATGGTCACACCTCCTTCCTCACCGGCGGCCGAGACAGGGGGGCCGGAGGTAGAGACAACCGGTTCCAAAGAGCCCCCAGCTCCGTCAGCTGATCCGTCAGACACAGTTGATGTTCCATCCGCCAAACAGCCCTGGGTGAGGTACAAAAGAGTGGCGAAGAAGACTGTGAAGCAGACAAGAGGTGCTGTCGGAAAAGGGATTTCAACTTCGGAGGTTGAATAGGAGGACGAGGAGGTCTTGGAGCCCTCTGTCGAGCGCCTGAGATCCAAAGGCAAGGGCAAGGAGAAGGTGACCATGACAGGGGGAGCTGACGAGGGACCAATCCCTGAGGCCAATGCGGGGGAATATTTGGATGACTTGTTGGACCGGCTGCCAATTGTACTGGGTCCCAGCAAGCCGGATCTCTACCAAAAGCACATCCGCGGTGATCAGTTGGTCGACTATGCTACACGCTGTAACGTGCTCGTAAGTTCCGTTTATTGCTTTATAACCATACTCCATGCCTATAAACGTCGTTAATATGCTGCTTCTTTTCAGGCTTTGCTGGCCATGATGAAGATTCGTCGGGATCACCCCGACATGATGGGGGAGAAGGTTGCTCTTGAGGAGGCGAATAGAGAACTGGCGGCAGAAATCCAGAGTCTTAAAGAGGGGTCCGCGACTGCTGAAAAGACTATTTCTGAGCTGGAACAGAAACTCAAGGAAGCGGAGAAGACCGCGGACAAGGAGAAAAAGCTTCGACTTGTTGCCTCCGACTCACTCGCGAAAGCCACCGACGATGTACACAAGATTACCGAGGAGGCTGCCCTTCATAAGAAATGGGCTGATGATGCTGAGAAGAGTAATAAAGCAACGCTGAAGGACCTGACCGTGGCGAGAGACGAACTTGCTAGGGCACGGGAGGCGCATCGCAGAGCGGACCTCCGGGCCAGACAAGCTGGGGAAGAGGCCACCAAAAAGACGAGCAGCAAGTTCCTGTATACTTCGTGGCTGCACCATCCTACACTGGATTATTCATATCTTGGGAAGGATGCGGTGGCGAAGGTGAAGAAGTATGAGGCCCGTGCTGCCGCAGACGCCCAGAAGAATATCGCGCAAGCTGCTCAGAAGGCTTCTGACCCGTCACTCGCTCAAACCGGTGCCTCATCAGCCCAGGGTTGTTCTTCCTCAGCTCCTCAGGGATTGGCAAAGGATGGGGGGCAGGGCACATCTTCTTAGGGAGCCTCCAGCAGCAAAGATCCCAAGGACATCCCCTCCAGCTCTTCTAAGATTCCTGCGGACACTCCGGCCAGCTCCTCCAAGGCCCCTTGAAGCACATTATTTGGATATTTTTCTTTTTTGCTGTAGACAGGACTCGTTTCCGAACATTGATGCTTTCACAATTTTAATTCTTATTTTGTGTTTTGGAACAATTTGTAATTATTGTCTAATCATTATCTTAGTAGGATTTCTTCCACTTTGTTCTGTTGCTTTCTTATTTTCATATGCATGCAGTCACAGTAAATCGCGAACAGACATATCCTGCAAGATAAACAACAATTTATGAGGGATAAAAGGGGTGACCGCACCCATGATTACCTTTAGGGAGGCATAATAAGAAAAGCGGTCCTTTGGGTTGTGGACGATATCCAATAGATAACCCTTAACACGTATAATGATCTGAGGGGCAGAAAAGAAATCCTTGAAGATAAATAAATAATTTCGATCCCACAATAATTTCGCTTCCAATATATATATTCGTACATGATAAAAGGCAAGGTAGATAATAATGATCGTGCTAAATAAGAGAAGGAACCAGACGGATAACAGATAGGTTGTCGTCGCGTCTTTCCTGATCGCTGTCCGGATTAATGACGGATCGCGTTCAGACTGAAGGAGCTTGGGTCATATGATGCGGTAATCCTCTCCAGCTGCGCTTACAATGATATGCCTGAGCAGATACAGCGAGAGCTGTGAATGCTGAGGCCTCGGCTACGCTCACAAGGCCGTAGCCTGAGCATCTACAGTATAACGGAGTAAACCTCTCCAGCTGCGCTCACAAGGATATACCTGAGCAGATACAGCGAGAGTTGTGGAGGCTGAGGCCTCGGCTGCGCTCACAAGGCCGTAGCCTGAGCATCTACAGCATAACGGAGTAAACCTCTCCAGCTGCGCTCACAAGGATATACCTGAGCAGATAAAGCGAGAGTTGTGGGGGCTGAGGCCTCGGCTGCGCTCACAAGGCCGTAGCCTGAGCATCTATAGCATAAGTCGGGTCGAGTGTCACTTCGATCGGGCCCTTTATTTTTTGTTCGCGCGCGAATGTGGAGGGGGAGGCCAGTCAGTGAGCGGCGATTAGGTGCGCGGGCTCGTGGCCGTTTTAACCCCTCCTGCCCCTTAGGGCTGTCAGATGTTGGAGCCTTGAGCTGGCGTTTTGTCGTTTTGTGGTGGCGTACCTTAAATAGAAACACACGTAGGCATTTGATGTTAGCAATAATTCATCACAAATGATAGATAGTTCTCATTATATTTGTACATGGCTCATTTTACATATGTGACGGAGTGATAATAAAATACAATTGTTCAGATGTAGTATGTCCTCAGGTGGATGGCGTTCCAAGCTCTTGGTAGAATTGCCCCATTCATGTCTGCCAGATGGTAGGCTCCGTTCTTCAGATCTTCATGGATCACGTAAGGTCCTTCCCAGTTCGGCCCTAGCAGTCATTCACTTGCTTTGCGAGCACCGGGTAGGACTTGACGTACCCGAAATTTTTTGTCATAGTGTCTGGCCATCCTCTGCTGGTAGACGGCCACTCTGAGACGAGCAGCTTCCCTTGACTCCTCGAGCAAGTTCGAGCTGGCGGCCAGGAGCTGGTTGTTATCGTCAAGGTTGAAGCTCGTCCTGCGGTGACTGTAGACTTTGAACTCAGCTGGAATCATGGCCTCGGACCCGTAGACCATTGAGAAGGGGGTCTCTCTGGTAGTACTGCGGGCGGTAGTGCGGTAGGCCCACAACACTTTCTGTAGTTCGTCAACCCATGCTCCCTTCCTGGCTTTAAGTTTAGTCTTCAGGATCTGCTTAATGATTTTATTGACTGCTTCCACCTGACTATTGGCTTGCGGGTGGTCGACTGCAGAGAAGCTTTTGACAATGTCGAGGCTGCTGCAAAACTCCTGAAACTGCTCACTTGTGAACTGGGTTCCGTTGTCTGTCACCAGTTGCTGGGGGACGCTGAACCTGCAGATTATATGATCCCACACAAACTTCTCAATCTTCGTCGTGGAGATCTCAGCCAACTCCTTTGCTTCTGCCCATTTGGTGAAGTAATCAACGGCCACAACGGCATATTTGCACCTCGCACGACCCACTGAAAGAGATCCAATCAGGTCCATCCCCAGATGGCGAAGAGCCATGGACTGATCATCTGACGAAGATAAGCTGGCGGAGCCCGGGGAATCTTAGAGAATCTCTGGCACTTGTCACACTTCCTCACCAGGTCAATGGCGTCCTTTTTCATCGTCGGCCAGTAGAAGCCCTGTCTGAGCGCCTTCTGAGCTAAGGAGAGTCCTCCAGCATGGTTGCCGCAGTGTCCTTCATGTATATCCCTCATCAAAACAGTGCACTCCGGCTCATCAATGCACCTGAGAAGAGGGCTGAGAGGCCCCTTTTATAGAGGACATCACCATAGATACAATACCTGACCGCTCTTATACGCAGACGGCGTGCCTCCATCTTATCTTCTGGCTGTGTACCTTCTCGCAAGTAATTGACCAGCGGGCACATCCATGATCCATCCGCCACTGTCAGAGTAATCACTTCCACGCCAGACTTGGTACTTGGTTTGGGCAGGAACTCCACAGGTATGCTTTTAGTGCAGTCCGTATCTTGAGCGGATGCCAGACGAGTCAGAGCGTGGGAGTTTTGGGCGCACGGGATCTGGTTCAACTCGAATGCTTCGAAAGCCCCCAGTAATTTCTGAACCTCCTGCAGATAAGCAGCCATCTTCAATCCCTTGGCCTGATATTCCCCTTTTATCTGGCAGACAACCAATTGGGAATCGCTGAAAATCCTGAGTCGTTCAACCAGCATCCTTCTGGCCAGACGGAGTCCTGCCAGCAGCGCTTCGTACTCCGCCTCTTTGTTAGTTACCCTAAAGCTGAATTTAAGGGCACAAAGGAACTTACCCCCGTCAGGATTGATCAACAGGATTTCGGCTCCAGCGCTCCTCTCGCAAGAGGATCCATCCACAAAGAACTCCCAGTATGGTCCTTCAGAAGTTTCAGCTTAATCGTCTGCCGGTGCTGTAAACTCAGCAATGAAGTCTGCCAGTGCTTGACCCTTGATCGCCGGCCTTGGTTTGAACTCGATGTCATATTGGGCGAGCTCGATGGCCCATTTGATGAGTCGACCGGAGGTATCTGGCTTTTGGAGGATTTGCTTCAAAGGGTACCTGGTTAGGACTTCGATCTTGTGTGCCTGGAAGTATGGATGCAGCTTCCTGGATGCCATCACCAGACAGTAGGCGAGCAGCTCCATTGGGGTGTATCTGGTTTCTGCCTCAACCAGTTTCTTGCTTACAAAGTACACCGGCACCTGTGCTCCATTTCCTTCTTGCCTTATTAACGCTACGCTCAGGGCGTGCTGGAAAACCCCCAGGTAGATGGTCAGAGTTTCCCCTTCTTTTGGTTTAGTCAGCAGCGGAGTGCGCCCTATGTACTCCTTTAACTATATGAAGGCAGTTTCACATTCATCAGTCCATTTGAAGTTCCTGGCCTTCTTTAATACCTCGAAAAACGGAGCACACCTGTCGGAGGCCTTGGATACGAACCTGCTTAGGGCCGCTATCTGACCGTTTAGACTCTGATTATCCTTCACATTTCTTGGCGACCTTATGTCCAGCAGAGCTTGGATTTTTTCCGGATTGGCTTCTATCCCCCTATTGTTTACCATGAAACCCAGGAATTTACCTGAGGAAAACCCGAAGGCGCACTTGAGAGGGTTTAGCTTCATGTGATACTTCCTCAGAATCCGGAACATTCTTTCAAGGTCATGGACGTGATCGACAGTTTTCTTCGACTTCACAAGCATGTCGTCCACGTAGACCTCCATACTCTTTCCGATCAACTCTTCAAACATTCTGTTCACCAGTCTCTGATAAGTAGCACCTGCATTCTTCAGACCGAAGGGCATTACCTTGTAGCAGTAGAGCCCCCGGTCAGTGGTGAACGATGTGCATTCCTCGTCTTTAGGGTCCATGGGGATCTGGTTGTAGCCCGAGTAAGCATCCATGAAGCTAAGGAGTTCATGTCCAGCTGTCGTGTCCACCAGCTGATCAATTCTGGGCAGAGGAAAACTATCTTTCGAACAGGCTTTGTTAAGATCCGTGAAGTCTATGCAGGTTCTCCACTTCCCGTTTTTCTTCTTCACTAGCACGGGATTAGCTACCCATTCCGGATATTGGACCTTTCAGATGAACTTGTTGGCCAGGAGCTTGTCTACTTCTTCCTTCAGGGCTTCACTACACTCTTGATTCATTTGCCTCCTCTTCTGGCGGACCGACCGATGGCGGGGGTCGACGTTCAGCTTGTGAGTCATCACGTTCAGGTCAATCTCCACCATATCCCCATGGTTCCAGGCGAATATATCTGCATTTTTCTTGAGGCAGTTAATTAGTTGGGACTTTACCTCCGGGACTAGACTTCTACCCAGCTTGAGACATCTTGACGCATCAGCTTCAACAACTGGGACGTCCTCAAGCTCTTCTATCGGACCAGTATTTTGATGTACGTCGAATTCCCTGGGATCCAAATCATGACTGACCCCTAACGAAGTGATTACCTGTAATTTCCGCTCCGAAATCGCCTCCGCCTTCTTCCCCTGGGACCCCTTTATGATCGCGTCAACATAGCAGCGACGAGCCATGGATTGCTCGCCCTACACACATCCCACGCCATTAGGAGTTGGGAACTTCACCGCGAGAGCCTTAGTGGAGACAACCATATCAAGATCGTTCATCGCGGGCCTCCCCATCACCACATTATACGCCGAGGGAGAGTTGATGATGAGGAAGTCTGCCAGTACCGTGGATTATCGGGTGGTGTCACCGAGGGTTAAGGGCAACTTGATCTGTCCAGTCGGAATGACCAAGGCTCCAGTGAATCCGTAGAGGGGTTCAAGGGATGGTTTCAGCTGATCATCACCGATCCCCATCTGGTCGTAGCAGTCCTTGTACATAACATTCACAGAACTGCCAGTGTCGATCATGATTCTCTTTACCACTGAGTTGCCGATGCGCGTCCTGTGACCAGAGCATCGTTGTGAGGGAGGCGGACATTCCGCTCGTCTTCATCAGTAAACACAATGTCCTCCGCCACCTTCTTGGCTTTCTTGGCAGGTCTCCCTGCTTCCCAAGCTGGATGCGACTTGCTTCCCGTACAAATCATTCCTGAGATCGGTTAGATTCTCCTGCTCGCGAGGGTCCCCCATGGATTGTATGGATAGTCCTGACAGAGGGCTCTTGGGTAGAATTCGGCTCTGGCTGGTTTTGAGCTGGAGGGTCTTCTGAATGCTGGCGCGGCCGTTGCTGCTTAGATGGTCGCTTTGGGGGTCTCATGACATAATCCTTCAGGCGGCCATTTCTGATTAATTCCTCGATGGTATCTTTGAGCGCCCAACAGTCGGAGGTATTGTGTCCAATGTTGTTGTGGTAAGCACAGAATTTGTTCCTGTCTCTCCGCCCTTCTGGACCCTGAAGAGGAGTTGGCCGCCCAAAATTTTTCCTGTTCTTCTCAGTCGCATATATTCGGTCTTGGGTATCCAACAAGGCGTTGTACGTATTGTAACGACTTTGATACCGTGGCCGCTCCGGTCCCTGACTGCTGTCCGGTCTCCAACAGTCCCTGACTTTCTTGGCAACCTGCTGGTTTTCTCTTCGCCCTTCAGGGTTGCTTCCCCCGTTGCTTCTTTTTCTTCCATTACTGGAAGTACCAGCTTCGTCCCTCTGAGCACTAGTCTTTCTAGGATTGGTCACTTCCTCCCACCGGATCTCCTTCTCCGCTCGCCCATAGAACTCTCCCAGGTCCTTGACGGGGGATCTATATATGCTCTCGTACAATTTGCCATCTTTCCTTAGACCAGAAGAGATAGCTGACAAAACCCCTTCATCCGTAGGGTTCTCCACGTTCGTCACCTCACGCCTGAACCTGTTGATATATTCTTTTAGAGGCTCACCTGGGCGTTGGCAGATGGTAGAGAGGTGACAGGGTGGCGCAAGCCGCCTTTTCAGCGCCTTATACTAGTTCAGGAACTTCTGCTGGCACTCATCCCAGTTATTGATGCTGCGCGGGGGGAGGCTTCTGAACCACGTCTGCGGAATGTCCCCGAGAATAGCTGGGAACACTCGACACTTCACGAGCGGACTTGTTGTCTGGAGGTCCATCTGAATGTTGAAAGCGTCCAGATGATCTGTAACACCCTTACCCCAATATTCCCGTCCGCACGAGAATCGAGGCGTGGGATGCTACTCTTTTTCTTATTTCAAAATTTCAAAAACTCATATTATATTTTAATAAAATTTCGGCAGAGTTTCCTCTATTTTTCTGAAAATTCAAAATTTAAACCTGTAAAGCAAACACACTTCTAGATCAATTTATTTTCTCAACTTCCAGTTTCGGACCTCTCGTCCGTTTCCAATCCACTTCAACATACAATCATTTGATAATAAATATTTCGATTAACATTCAAATATTTTACAAAGATAATACCATATAAAATCTTCTTCAGCGGATAATTTATAGAATTTACTTCAAGTGCTAAACTTTTAAATATAAATTTTGTTTACAATATTTACAGTACCAACAAAATGCACACAACATGATTGTGGCCAAAATAGGATATTCCTACAACACAAAAATGGTGATTACCAAACTGATGAGGGCGGATGTGACTTGAGGGAAACTGCAGCTATTTTTTGTCTTTGTCTTTGCTTCAAGCCCTATTCAACTACCTGCGCATGGTAAATCCAACGCGCTAAGTCTTTCGACTTAGTGGGTGTACTCATATAATATTGAAATCATAATTATTTTCAAAATAAAAACATAGAATATAAACAATATATACGATCACAATATTTTTATCAATTTACACACACAGTAATTAAATTCACAGAATAAGACATTATCATATGATTTTCCCAACACATTTTGTTGCAAACATAATTACAATTTAATCCTTACAAAATCAATTATCAACAAAATTTACAAGACTTTCTTTATTTAATTTATTAGAGCCCTTCGTAAAGTCTATCACGATACCATGGATCGGCAACGGGTCTCCTGGCATCGACCACCGCCAGAATAAACAGTGACCCCGGCATCGGCCGCTCGGTGAGTATCCACCGGGTCACATATCACAATCTGTTTCCGTTTCAAGACCGGACACTCGGTGCCTCTCAAGGTCCATCATACAACGTCTGTGATCAATCGTAACGGTGCAGTACTGCTAATAATTATCCTATTGGCTAGCCAACTACCAATCCCCACCTACCGGTGATTAGTTTTACTAGGGCCCTTTAAATTTTTCAAAAATACAAAATATTTAAATTTTTAACAAAACTTTAATCACATAAACTTTTTATTTCATATTTAAATCCATTATTCTAGGTTCTTCGGGGTACCACTCGTGGTCATTTCAAATGACCATTTCGCCCCTAATCTCGTTATCACATCTTAATAAAATTATTATCTCTTTTTTCGTATTTTTGGACGATCCCACAATAGGATATTCTCAAAATTTTCATTCCAAATCTTAAATTCATCAAAATACTACCAACACATCTCATAATTAACACATCAAGGAAAGTAGAATGACAGAAATGCCCCTATAATATTTTATACATCAATTTCAACTATAGGGGATTTTAATTTCGAAAATTGTTTCGAAATCATTTTTCTTCAAATAATTTCATCAAATAACATATAATTAATACCCAAAACAATTTAATATCTCAAACAAACAATTAAATCAACTATCACAGTAATAAATATATATTAAAATTCGGAATTTAATAAGCAAAATTTTTAAAAATCTGAGTACACCAACCTTTGGGCTTTCTACTAGCCTCTAATAGCTCCCAAATGATCCCTAAAATCTTTAATTGAAATTTTTGGGACTAGAATCGCGTGTCTCTCTGCTTGGGGTTTGAAAAATTAAAGAAAATCATGCTTGAGAGGAGATTAAGCTATCATATAATGTTATTGATGCTTCCTAAATATTCTAGCATGCTTCTACATAAATTTCTACACAATTTAAGCTCTCAAACGGACAAAAACCATGACTTACCCGAATTGCCCCTTTACTGTCCATTTCCCAAATCTAGATTTAGACACCCAATAGCTTGAATGAGGTTAGATCTAGGTGTTTTGGCTAGAAAATGGGTTGAAATGAGTGATTAAACTAAAAGAAATAAAGAAAATAGAAAATAAAATTAAAAAAAAAAACAAAAATTCGCACCAGAGAGCAGCCGGCCGAAGAGAGAAGAAAATGAATAGTGCCGGTCACTATTCTTGTCTTTTTATATATTTTTATTATGTCAAATTACAATTTAGTCCCTAAAAAATTTAAAATGCTAAATCGACCCCTAAACTTTTTAAAATTCTCATTTAAACCCCTCAGACAATAATTATTCATAACTTGATATTTTCTTTCATTTCTTATTCCATCTTAGCCCCAAAACTAACTACTTTATTATCGTTATGCCACTCATTGAATTTTATTTTAGTCCCACTTGAAAATAAAATTCAATATATATATATAAAAAAAAATCCTAAAAAATTTTGGGACGTTACATGATCATAGGGATCGAAGTTTCCTTTATACTGGGAGATGTTGGGGACTTTGAACCTCGGAGGGAGTGGCTCCAGTTCAATCTCCGAAGCGAACGGGGTCCTTTCTCCGGCTTGGGCCCTCTGTTCCTATACTGCAGGTCGCGCTTCCAACTGTCGGACCCTTTGAAGGAGTTCTGCTACCAATGTACCCCGTGTTTCAGTTCTTCCAACAGCGGAATGTCCATCTCTTCTGCTCGGGGATCGGTTGTTTCTACTAGCTTGCCTCTCAACATCAGGTCCTGGCCCCGCTCTATCTACGTGGGCCGGGATTTGGTCACGATTGCGGCCAACCTGCTCCGGTCGATGTCCATCGTGGGCTCGTGGAGGTCGAGCACTAGAATGCACGCTGGAGGAATGGACAGACCCTTCTCGTTCAAACTCTCTAGCACCCCTTCTATCCACATTGGGGTCTTCCGCGTGCCTCCTATGGGGAACATTTCTTTCTGGAACGGCCTGGTGAGGAGCTTGGGGAGGTTGGGCTTGATTCCGGAATAGAGTTCTGACCTCACCTATAAACTCCGCGACGGTATTCTCCAGCCTCTCATGTCGTCGTTGTATCGCCTGCATTGCGTCTCCTCCTGCAGTATTACATGTAGGTTGGCGAGTTGGGAGAGGGGGTATACCTTGAGCGTCCCCCGTCATGGGCACATTAGACGTCCCTGCACCAGCATTGGACACTCCTCCAGCAAACATGGCTTGTTGATGGTCTGAAGCTTCCGCACGGTTTTCTGTTGCATTAAGATCTCTAGGAATCCTCTCTCTAACCATGACGAATGAAGAAAAAGCTGTGAAAGCTAATGGGTAGAAAGGTGACGAAAAACTGAAGATGAGCCCCTCCTTCTAGCGCCAAAAATGTTAACGTCGGAAAATTATTTTCCTTAGTCAACGAGGTTGTTTTCGGGCCCAAGCTCCAGTTTTGGACAGTCAATGGGATGCATGCAAAACAATGAGAATCAGAAATGGAGGTTAGAGGCGAGGAGGAGGAAACACAGAAGATTTTTAGAGTGGTTCGGCCCAAAAAGATGCCTACTCCACTGTTCACTCTCTCATTATTTCGACAGAGTAACGATACTCAGAAAATTCTATCCCTTTTACAGTGAAAATCGTCCCCTTTTATAGAGGAATGGGACATGCTACAGTAAACAGAATAAGACAAAGGTAAACAGTTAACTACAGTTACACTGACAAAAAACATTTAATGCGCCGGAATCTCAATTAATGTGGTTGTCAGTGCATTAAATGCGACCGAAAACATATTAAATGCGGCCGAATCCGTCGCATCCGAGGTCTGCCCAAGGGAGATTTCTGCTGACAGGGTTGGATACGCAATGATGGGTTGTTGAGGTTGAGGTCACAGCTTCTGTCGGATGTAGCGTGCATGGCAAGCCTCGAAACTGTACTCTGCATGGTGCTGTTGACTTCTGCTGACTTGAGACTTCCAGAAGCGTGGCGGAGACGGATCTTCCAGCAGGCTGAGAATTGAGTCGGTTGGGGGAAACAAGAGAATCTCTGATAAGTTTGACTTCCTGGAGAGTCGATGAGGCGGATTCTGGGTCGGCGCGTCCGTAGCTGGTCATGGCGATGAGGTGGACAACATCATGAGTGAAGGAGTCGGTAAGTGGCCACGCTCAAAGGTTAGCGGTCAGCTCAGTCACATTGTCTTGGACGAGGAGGATTTGTCGGACATCTCTGATTGGTGGCTCCTCTTGGCGGATACCCCGATCGGACAGGGATGGCGGACAGACAGGCGGTCAATCATGTCGGATAATCTGGCGGGCAGGCTCAGTTGTCACAGATGGCGGATATTCTGGCGAGCAGGTCTGAGGGACGGGAGCCAACGGTCAACGATAAGGACCAATGGTCCACCTCAGCAGATAAAGCTGACGGGGAACATGGCGATCTGAATGACGGAGAATATAGCGGTCACAGCCAGCTTGCGGAATAGGCAGTCTGCGGTCAGAATGAGCGGTCAGGCTGAGCGATAGCGGTCAGCGGCCACAACAAGCGCCCACTAATGGGCCCCTTTTCTAGGAGAATGGACCGGAGTGATGACGAATAATTGGGCTTCTGGGCTATTGGGCCTGCACTGTAGATCCGTCTGAGCTTGAATATTCTGATCGCTATTTTATCCATAACAGGAATCAAATTCATTTCCCTAATTGAATAATGGAATTCAAGTAATTTTACTAATATATCCTCAATTAATATTAAAAAGTAAAAACAGATCATTTATATGTGATATAAATGACTACTTTTGTACTTTACTTTATCCCTATTCTTTAGTTTAGTAAACATTAAAAATAAAATTTAATTTGATTTCAATTCTAATTCCTGAAAGCTTGTAAATAATGGAATGTGATTTTATAATTCAATTTCAATTTATTTTCATTCTCATTCTGTTGGAACTTAATTCTTCTTTCTTCTCATTCTTGATTAGGAAACTATCCTACAAGATGCTGAATGGAAAACATAGAGATTTTACTGAAGAAGCTGATAAATGTCAGAAAAGATGATTGGAGAGAGGTGGTGAAGAAGAAAAAGTGAACTCTTTTTTCCAAAAAAATTAGCTTTTGAGACACAAAAGATAAACCCTTAATTTTTATACCTTTTTTTTTTCTTTTAATAATTATTTTAAGCCAAATATGTGCATGTGAAAGTGTGGTGGAGATGAAATATTGGGTAATGTTGTGAAAACATGTATGTTTATGTATTTGCTTCGGGATTTATTATGTTAGAACTTGGAAGTCTAACAAATATAATTTATTGGCTTTAGGACTTACTGTGTTGAAGTTTATGGAATTCATTATGTTGGAGCTTAACATTTAATCATTTATTGTATTATTATTGTTAGAATTTAAATTGATTTAAATTTTGGTTATTGAATTTTATTTTAGATATAATTTTATTATTAATTGTTCTCACAATTCGTACCATCCTAAGTTCAAGGATAGATGAGAATTTAAGTGAAACCTGAGGCAACGAAAGTTCATATAATACCACAGATTGACATAGGGGTTGAAAAAGAAAAAAAGAATCGAACTCAACCGAATCAGATCGAAAATATTGATTTTTAATTTGTATTCAGTTCGATTTAGTTTTTGATGTCAAAAATTGAAATTTTTCAGTTTTGGTTCAAGTCAGAAAAATCGATTTTGATCCAACTCAAAGACCAACCCAAGAGTAAAAAAAATTGGGGTGTAAAAGGCTCACAACATTAAAAAAAAATCGACCCAACCCGAAAATTGAACCAATTTAAGCTTCGGTTTGGTTTTTTATTTTAAAAATCGAGTTTTTTTGGGTTCATTTTAATTTTGGATAAAACCGTATCGAACCGCGCACACCACAAAACTTACGTGTAAAAGTAATTGGCCAATTATGATCCGGGGCGTAGAAAATATCGGAGCAGTCACCACTTGACAGCTGAAAGAGCCAGGTGTCAAAGTTGCATTAATTTATGTGCAAGTCTAAAATCGAATGGATTTTTTTTTAAAGAAAAAAAAGAGTGAGTGGGATAAATAAAGAAAGATCTGAGGGAATGACGTGGCAGGCTTTCTATCTCTACGAAACTATCCAGACACGCCCTTCACTTTTTTCCATTGCACTTTTTCCCCCTCTGTCCACGTCAGTCCTTTCCACTAACATGCGCCGACCCAAACCTGCGCACCCAATCTCCACCATCCATTTTCACACAAAATGTCACCCACCTTGTCCAAATACCAATCCTTCCAATTTTTCATTTTTATTTTTATAATTCAAAAATAAAAATCACAACTCCTTCTCTCTCTCACGCTCACAGTCCGGTTATCGGAATCGGACCGTTGATCATTGATCAAAAACTCTGGTCCCTTTGATCACAGCTGTTGGTTCAGCTTTTGCCGTTTCTGGCAGTGAGAGGACACCTGCTTTGTGAAATGTTAGAAACTGTTATCATCAAAATAGGAGAAGCTCTTGTTTTGTTTTGATTATTTTTACGTTTTGGTTTTTGGAAGCAAAAACAGAGAGAGAGAGAGAGAGAGAGAGAGAGAGAGAGAGAGAGAGAGTAGATATTTTATTGATTTCAATGGAGTCTTTGATCCAAACCCTAGCTCCTACACTTTTGGAAAAGATTAAAGAGATGGGTTATTCTTTTGAGGTTTTTTTGTAGCAAATCTGAGCTGGGTTTTGGTTTTTTATTATCTGGGTAAGTTTTACTTTTGGTGTTGTATCTCAAAAACGGTTGCTTTTTATTTTTAATTTTTAATTTTTAATTTTTTGGCTTTGTTATGTTTGGTTATTTGTTCGGGTATTTATTGACTTTGTTATTGTGTTCTTGTATTGAAGATATGGAAATCAAGGAGCTGAATTTGAACAAAGAGTGTGGAGGTGGTGGTGGTGGTAATGGGAAGAGTGGTGGAGATGGGTTTATTGATAGAAGCAAAGTGAGGATTTTGGTATGCGATAACGATACGAGTAGCTCGGAGGAAGTGTTTTCACTTCTTGTCAAGTGTTCTTATCAGGGTATATTTTGTTATTGAAGAATTGTGTTAATTTTTAGTTTTGTTTGTGAATTATGGGGTTGGATGTTATTGGGTGGTGTACATTGTTTCTTAGTTGTTAGACAACATTGTGATTATTTATTGATTTAAGTGTTGTAGTTTTCATTTAGAAGTTGAATTCATTTTATTACGTGCTGAGGACTATAGGATGTAACTTTGAACTGCATGGTTTAAGATGGACTTGAAAGATATAAGAGCTTTATGATGTGTTTTCAGGTTAAGATGACTGGGAAGAGATGCGAAACCAAAATGGTTCGACTTGTTTTCTTGATTGTTTTTGTTTCTTTTCAAACAAAATAAGCTGTGTACGTGTTTAATAATCAGGACTCCTTAGAAGGGAAAGGGAACTTGATTCGTGATTTATGATTTGGTTGTTTACTGAAAATTGTTGGGAATCAAATTATGTGTGCACCGCATCCAAATCAAGAATTAAGTTCCTCTTATGATTCTATCTGCAGACTTGGTTTATTTTCATGTATCCATCTTGAGAGTGCTTTATGGTTCTGGTGCTTGTTGATTTATATCTTATCCAAGCTGATATGCCATCGCCTTGTTTACCGGTATTATATTTGCTTCACAGTTACTTCAGTGAGGTCAGCCAGACAGGTGATTGATGCATTGAATGCTGAGGGATCTAAAATTGATATAATACTTGCCGAAGTTGACCTTCCAATGACTAAAGGCTTTAAGATGTTAAAGTACATCACAAGGGATAAAGAACTCCGTCGCATACCTGTTATCAGTAAGCTTTCTTGTACCTCTTCAATCTTAAGATTTAGTTTGATCATTAATAATTATTTCCTCTTTGTGCTTTGAGCAGTGATGTCGGCGCAGGATGAGGTCTCCATTGTTGTCAAGTGCTTGAGGTTAGGTGCGGCAGACTATCTTGTAAAGCCTCTACGAACTAATGAACTTTTGAACTTGTGGACACATATGTGGAGAAGGCGGCGAATGGTTTGTTTTAAATAGAATTTGTTTTTTGTTACTTTGTTCACTTCTTTTTAGTTTCCCCTTCATATAGATAGTCTAAGGAAATGCTTTTCTTCATTTTGATTGATTGGTACTCACTAGCAGACACTAAGGATAGGTGCAAGTAATATATATTTGTGAAATTTGTATTTCTTTAGACATTAAATATTTGAGCTTAACATTATTTATCTCAAGTTCTCACTCTGACATTCACTGAGTGATCAGAAGGTTGCTGAAAATTATACTACTTTTTCATCTAGTGCATCAGAATTAGGAATCTACTGATTCTAAGTGGCCGAACCTCTCCCTATAGTTGTGTTATATGTTCACTTGTAGACGCGCACTCTTCAAAGTTAGATATAGGATTTGTGTTTTAAACTGAGCATTATGATTCATGCAAGTTTCTTATGTTTGGCAGCTCGGGCTGGCAGAAAAGAACATCTTGAACTATGACTTTGATCTGGTGGCATCGGACCCTAGTGATGCTAATACAACCAGTACGACTCTGTTCTCGGATGACACGGATGACAAGTCACGAAAGAGTACCAATCCAGAATTGGTCATGGCATCTCATCAGGAGAATGAAGTGAGTACTGAAGTTTGGTACCTGAAATATGCCAGGTCAACAATGAATTGCAAAATGATTAGCTTGTGCGCCATGTGAACCTTGGCCCTTAAAACATGAGCAAAATTACAAAAATCATGATTGCAGTATCGATTCCATCTCTCTTAATGCATTTTCTATGAAAGTTAATTCCTTTAAATATTTGAAATATGACTTAGATATATCATATATGTTCTAAAAATTAATCGTAGGATTGGGTATCAGTTGCTGGATGTGCCATAGTTTTGTAGGTGTGTAGTTAACTACTGAAAAAGAATGCTAGTTATATGCAGTCATAGCATATTAGAATGGATCTAGTTCTGTTTCCACTGTAACTACTTAGATGAAACAAACTTGTTATGCAGGATTGTTAACAGCAGTACAGCACCAGTCTAGCTCAGCTTTAGCTAATATTTAAATATCTGGAAAATATAAGTTGTTTTTGTAGTTTGATTTTATGATGACTCTTTTGCTGTATATGTTTAGTGCTTTTGTGTTGGTTACATACTCAAGTGGGCCTTTTAATAGTTAATTTGTACATCATTGTAGAACTTAGTAGGATATTTATTGCATTCAATGAGTATACAGCCCCACCGCAATATCTGAACCAATTTAATGATGTATGTTAGAATTTTAAATCTCATGAAGTCTTGCACTGTAATGTCACGTTTAATGGTTCAGCGAAAATTCTAATAACAGAACGTGAATCTGTTCTGTAAATTTCCAAATTAAATGATTTCCTTCTGGTGTAAAGATCCCTCCAGCTATTTTATTTTTTGTTTCTTTTCTCTTTTTGGTTGCTGAGTGATGCCTTGAATTATTATTACTGTATTGAGGATGTAAATATATGCCTGTTACATATATTTAGAATTAGTAAATTGCTCCTGATGAACAGAACAATGTTATTACAGGCCAATTTGTAATCAATATGCCTGTACTAGGTTCTATATTATTGAATCTTGGGGCCAACTAAGATTTTACTTCCAGCATCTGGAGTTTTTGTCTTTAGAACTTTGAAAATTTTATTCATAATCTGTCCTATTTCAGTCTGCGGTTGTTGCTGCTGTAGAGCCTCCTCAAATTCATTTCTCTGAATGTCGGCCTGATGTGCCGGGTATAAGTGACCGCCGAATAGGTGAGCAACTCACCTTTTGAACTGCTGCTTTACTAGTATTGTGGTTCGAAATCCCGTTGACTTGAAATTATTCTACTGTGCTCTCTGTAGGATAGAACCAAACAAATTTGTATAACATATACTTAACTAGTGACATTTTTACAGGTCAATTTTCATCTGGTCCAAAGAAGAGTGAATTAAAGATTGGTGAGTCGTCCGCCTTCTTCACTTATGTCAAAGCAAGCATGCCCAAAAACATTTCCCAAGGTAGTGCTAATGTTGACTATAAGACTGCCCAAATTGTGAGGATCGAAGAGAAATGTAAACCATGCATTCAGCAAGTAGTTAGTGATACCCAAATACATGAAAATGGAGAGGCATGGGAAAACTATTCTCAAGGAGATGACTTCCCAAGTAGTTCTAGTGTTCCAGATTCTCTTTCCATGGAGAGGTCCTCCACTCCCGTGTCTCGGGAGTTTCCTCAACAGAGGAATTTCAAGGATGAAAAGTTCTCTCAGGAGCATGCACCTCCTCAAAATGAGACTCAACATGATCTATCAAGTTTACCCGCACAAACCACTTACCCATATTATATGTCAGGAGCTGTGAATCAAGTTATGATTCCATCATCTGCACAACTGTACCAAAAGAACCTGCATGACCTTCAGAATCATGCTCCTTCAGCTATGCTATCTCAGTACAATCACCTTCCTCAGTGTGTTCCTCATGTTAATGGGGTGGCATCATTTCCTTATTACCCGGTTAGTATGTGCTTACCACAACACGGTCAGATGCCTCCTAACTCATGGCCATCATTTGGGAGTCCACCTTCATCTGAAGTGAAGTTGAATAAAGTTGACAGAAGAGAGGCTGCATTGATCAAGTTTAGGCAGAAGAGGAAGGAGCGTTGTTTTGACAAGAAGATTAGGTATGTTAATCGCAAAAGGCTTGCTGAAAGAAGACCCCGTGTGCGGGGGCAGTTTGTGAGGAAGGTAAATGGTGTAAATGTGGATCTTAATGGGCAACCTGCTTCTGCTGATTATGATGAAGACGAGGACGAGGAGGATGAGCAGGCATTAAGAGACTCTTCTCCTGAAGATGATACCTCAGGATATTAATCCCAACTCTGAAGCTATTTGGTTATCTATGAAGCTTTCATTCCTCAAGTTCCCTGCCTTGCTAGCTTTTTACCTGATCAAGAAACGGTTCTACATCACTCCGTTGTGGAAGTACAACACAAACAGTTCAATCGAAGGATGCTGATCAGGATCAGGCCGTGTGTGTGAAGTATCTAATTCTCTAAACAGGATCAAAGTGGTTCGTGTGATGTTAACGTGACACTTCCCTCAATTGGGATGACTTTTGCTCCACTTTGTTCTGGTTATCAGTGGCTCAAAAGCCATATTAAGATGAAATGGTACTTAATTACTTATCAGGCAAGTATTGCACCTGTGCAACATGCAGGGGATGGTGTACTCACACTCGCCTCTTTGTATTATCTCCATGTTCAAATGGGAACAGTGCCATTTTGCAAAGAAATGGAAGCCTGCGCGAATTTATTTGCTCCCAACAAACGAGATTGTAAAGTTATTGTATGGAGTTTTACAATGAAACGAAAAGCATTGAAGCCGTTTTGGATTACCTTAGTTGTTCAAGCAAAATTTTTAAGCTTACAGTCCCATTTTGTAATACCTTTGAGAAGTTAAAATTATCTAATAATTTTATTATAAAAATTAAAAAGTGTTTGGAAAATCTTTCGAAAGTGAATACATAATGTGGTTGCGGTTTGAATAATCAAATTAAATTTTATAAAAATAGTATGATATGAGATTCAATGAATATTTTAAATGATTAAATTATACTTATTATGTCAACCTTTATAATATTTTATTGTTATATTTATTTTAAATATATTATAAAACCATAAGAATTGACATAAAATTCACTGAATGTGTGCGTAATGTTTTTAAGGTAAAATTAACCAAACAGTAGTCTGATTTATAATAATTATTTTAAAAATTACAGCAATACCAAGCTGGTTCTAAAATAGGAGTTAGATCTAGACAACAAAGCTACTGTTGTTTCATAGTTGTGCATATTCAAATCTTGAAATATTTTGCAGATGACATGTCTTATTCAGTTAGTTTGGATTAAGAGGAAACCAGACTAAATTTTGACTTGAAGAGCACAAAAAAAAGCCCAATTCCAAAACCAAAACAATGCTTTAAGTCAAAATGGCTTTTGTGATGTATAAATTAGAAGGAAATCAAAACGTTTGTGAGAATCATATCAATTGCTTAAATTTGACAAGAAGAATTACAAAAAGGAATGCCAGAAGTAGTGATATCATCATAAGCACTCAGATGAATAACACCAGCTACACACCTTAACAATACCAAAAAAAAAGGCTTGACATGTATTCCCATAACATACACACCAAACCTTGTGGTATGCCGAGTGCCAAGCAACTGCTCTGTTAGGACATATCAATTGCTAATGAATCAGCTTAAAATAGAGGATTAATAAAATGGCGAGGACCAGGACTCCGATTATGGAGCCCATGATCCATTTATTCCTGCTCATTCTTCTTGACATGGCCGTCAAAATTTTCTTGCTTTTGGTGATATTGTCATCTACGGCGTGTAGCTGCCAAAGTAAGAAACAAAACCATTTCATTAGAACATTATATCGATAAGACTCAATAAAAAGGCTATACAAAGCTCGTGTCTTTTAGAATAATGTGAGCTTTATTAGCTCCCAGTGAACGGAAATCATTTCGAGGAACGTGGCTTAAAACATCAATTGCTGGGGCAATATGATTATATGTTGAAAGCAAAGTGAAGTATGACAACCAAGAAATGAAATAAAAACTTGGCATGAGCACTCAAAAGGGCATACTGTGCCATGCGCATGCAGAAGAGACTGGCGTTGTTGATGCAAATCTTGCAAGATAGAGACACCGAGCCCTTCTGTTTCCAGCATTGTCCTTCTACTCTCCTTAATTCTGTCAGTGGACTGGTTTAGTCTCTCTGTTGTCATCAACAATCTTCCTCTTTGATCTGAAGACACCTGTCTCATTAACAATTAAAAGGAAAATAATTATTAAAACATAAATATGAAACATCATTCTGATCATACAATCAGACAAATTGCCAGTTTAGCAATAGTGACTGAACATGCAATTAAAAAAAAAAAAAGAAGAAGAGAGATAAAACAGCCTTCAGAACTAAACATTATAACATAATCAAATTCAAATTCTGAGATGTGTAAAAAATACAGTAAGAAAAGAACAACATCAGAAATATTAGTATCCAACATACAAGCTCAAAGTTGATTTCTTAAACATCATTTTACAAACCACGACCATAGAAGGATATTTGATCCCCTAATGAAGTTGTGGTTCTGTATCATTAAAATCAGCAAAACCAACAAATAAAAGAGGTAAATTAGTAACATAGAAAATAAGCCATTGCACATGCCACACTTTCCGTTAAAGTTGCAGCTGGGTGGGTGGGAGACAGGAACAAATCAATACGTAATTTACTCAGTTTTAACACATCATACTCCCAGTCCTCTTCAATAGCTATTGTTTTTCAATTTCCAAAAAGTAACAAAGAAACAATCCATGCATGATGTCACCTGTTAGTTTCCAACATACATAAAGAATTTAAATGTTGGCAACTTGGCAAACCATTCTAAACTTTAACGAAACAAGTGGGGGCCTAAAGGAACCGAAATGCCTATTTGGTGCACAGGGGAGAACAAGAAGCAGTTTCACTTAGATGCATATGCAAGTTTTAAGATGTGTATTAAGCTTAAAAGAGAGGAACACCAATCAAATAAATACACACCATCATAGCATCAGCCGTTGCTGACTGCAACAACTCATCACGGGCAGCCTGGTTGGTATTACCTGATGAGACTCTTTTAACTTCGTTTTTCACATTGTTCAAATCAGTTTTATATTCTCTTATCTTGGCAAGAAGCGTTGCCTTCATACTCGGCTGCAAACTCCTCGCCTCAAGGTCCATTTTTCGAATCTGGATAATTTCCACACATTACAAGTTGAAAAATATATCAATCACCTGTTCTATCCATACAAGAAAGATTCTAAATTACCAAAGCATCAGCATCATCCAATCCAGCTTTTATTTCCAACAGTCTCTGCTTCTTCAGCTCTGTAAACAGGTATAACAAATTAAACACTAGAACAAGTAGCTAATACATTTTAAACCACAATCGCAATAAATTCACTAGTAGCAATCATAAAATTATTTTGAATATATTCAATCCAGAGATCATTTGGTAAAGTATACTGATTCCATATAAATTTTGTTAGAATTCTATACTAGTTATTACATTTTAATCCACAATTGCAATAAATCCACGATTAGTAATCATAAAATTAATTCGAATGTATGCAATCTAGAGTTTGTTCGATAAAATTTATAGATTCCACATAAATTCTGTTAGAATTCTGTACTAGCTATTACATTCTAATCCACAATCGCTATAAATTCACGAGTTGCAATCATATAATTAATTTGAATATGTTCAATCCAAGGTTCGTTTGTTAAAGTTTACATATTTCATATACATTTTGTTAGAATTATTACAATCGCAATAAATTCATAAGTAGCAATCATATAATTAATTTGAATATATTCAATCTAGAGTTTCATTTGGTGAAATTTACGGATTCCGTATAGATTTTGTTAGAATTTTGTATATCTAATTTTAAATTTAAAAGTCTGAATTGAATACATCCGCATTTTTAAAATCATTTAAATAATAATTAACTCTAGATTGAAACCAAAATGTTGATTAGGACATAATTGGAAATGTAATGCAAATGTTGAGCGATCATTTTCAATCAAGAAAGAAACAATGAAAGATAAAAACCTCCATCAAGAGCCGTAGCCGCCGTGCACTTGCGCGACAAGGCGGCGGAGAGGTCGTAGTACTGGCGCTCGTATCCTTCAAACACCTGACTCATCGTTGCCCGAATCTCACACCAATCTTATTGTGAAATGCAAATTCAATGTTTAAAGATGATGATATAACAAAAGATCAAATATTGAATTATTATTATTATTATTATTATTGTTATTATTGTTATTATTATCATTTGCTGAGCTTTGTGTTTTGTGAATTTTGTTGATATTTACGTAAATATGCCACGGAGGGTTTCTATTTCCGATAATGACCTTGGTGTTGGAATAGTATATTTTAAAGGGACTTTTTGTTTGGACGATTTTTAAAATGTTTTCTAATTGAGATATGAAAAAGCTTTTTTTGAGTATGATTCTTTTAATTTTGATATGATTATTGTATTTTACTTGGAGTGAATAATCTTTACCCACCATTTCTTTTTTTTTGTCTTTTCTTTCGTTTCCGTCTGCATGCTCATCTCTAACTTCCTCTCTTTTTTTTTCTCTAAACTCCTTTTGAGAGCTAAGCAAACTTAACCCTCTAAGCCTCTATCTACGATCAAAAGAAACTTAGTCCAAGTTTGTCCAAGTTTTTCTCTACTACTGCTTTTGTTTGATCATTTGTATTTTATTATCTTTGATTCATCTTTCTCTTTCGTTTTTTTTTCTTTATTATCTTGTCCTAATTTGGGTTGAGATGTGGTTGGAATTAGATGGAAAGGAGGCGAATGGAAGAAATTTGGGTTGACAAAGAAAGAGGAAAAGAAAGGATATGGGTGGAATTTTGATTTTATTATTGGTTGAGTAAATGACAAAATTATCATCAATATGAAAAGCTCATTAATTCGGAAAAATGACTTCCCATGTTTTTTAGCAGCCCTTCTTGGAAAGGCTAGTCTCTTCTTAGAAAAGCTAGTGAACTTGGGCTTTCCATGGTTGAGCTTCTAAAAATTAGAAACCATTTTTTAGTGTACATCCGTACACTCCTACGAGCTGTTTTTAGGGATGGGCACGGGTTGAGTCTAAAATTGAACCAAAACCAACTATTTTCGATTTTTCAAATTGAAACCGGTTCAACTAAATTTAGGTAGAAAAACCGACCTAAATTGACTAGTGTTGGATTGGTTCGGTTCGGTCGCTTTATATCAGTTTCACACCAATTATACTACTTTATCACGAAATTCAAATTGAAACAAAAATTAAAAAACTAAGATTAGCATCATCACCAAAACCAAAATCATCAGTTCATCACGAAAACCAATATCACGAAATCCATGAATTACAAAATATGAGACAAGAAATACAAATAAAAAAGAAAATATAATATAAATAAAAAAAATAAAAAATTGTAGATATGTGAGCCATGGACAATCGATGACAATTGAAGAGAAAAACAACAATAGAGATGCGAACAGCGAAAAAGAAGTTAGGATTTTGTAGGGCTAGCAAGGTTGATGGGGAAGCCAAGGTTAAGAGCGAGGCTACCGTGTCGTAGTTAGAGTTGTCGAAGTTAAAGATGATAGGCAGAAAAGCAACAACAATGGAGACAAGAATAAGAAGAAGTGGAAGTGGAAGTGGAAGTGGAAGAAGAAGAACAAGGAGAAGGAGAAGTGGAGGATAATAGGTGGAGGTAGGTGATGATGATGTAGGATGAACGGTGATGGGTGATGAAGTGGAAGTGTTTGGTTTTGATGGCTAGGGTTGTGTTGTGTGTTTGGCTTATATATATATAAATGTATGTATTCATTCATTTATTCATATTAGTTTTTCCAACCCAAAATCGACTCGAAAACCGAAAAGAGTTGGATTTTAACATTAGAAATTGACTCGACTTGAAATCAAATTGAAAACCAATATTTTCGAGTTGGTTCTGGTCAAGTTAATCACTTCCTTATAAGGTAAAACGGGTATGAAAAAGATTTATTTGAAAACCAACATTTTCGACTCATTTTTTTGTACAAAAACCGAATTTGGTGATCATAACGTCTGAATTCATCCATGAGACCAAATTCAAAATTTGGTCACGGTAAATATGTATTAAATGAAAAAGATTTACTTGAAAATCTAGCAGAATCATGTTAGAGATAATCCAAGAAATATTTCTAAAGAATTTATCTCAAAATAATATCTTTTTCCAAATTAAAAATTCCATATTTAAGAAAAAAAAATATTTCTAAAATAATATCTCAAGATTTTTTTATAAGGAAATATTGAAATTAAACTCACAAGAAAGTCAACAAAACAAATAAGGAAATATATTAAAAACAGATAAAGATGGAATTAGATTAAAAGAGAAAAACTTTCTTTTATTTATTTATTTATTATTTTTTTTTTTCACACGCTCCAATTTTGTTG
The DNA here is from genome assembly GCA_022984855.1 of Dimocarpus longan. Taxonomy (NCBI): domain Eukaryota; kingdom Viridiplantae; phylum Streptophyta; class Magnoliopsida; order Sapindales; family Sapindaceae; genus Dimocarpus; species Dimocarpus longan. The sequence continues at coordinate 20,941,096 of CM041024.1, forward strand.
CAACAAAGACACAAAACATATTTTGTTGCAACAAAAACTCACTCTATCGCAGCACAATCCTAGAAAACACAAAGAATTGAGTTTGTTAAAGGATTATATGATGTCAACTCTTTTGCACTGATAGGCTCTAAAGCTGCTTTAATGTCTTCACTCGATCATTATGAGGATTCTCAAGAATACAATGACTACAAGTTTGCATAGTGAACTTATTTATTTATTTATTTTGGTTAATTTAATGTATCTTTAGTTGATTTATGCATATTTAATTGATTAAATTAGTAGAATACGATGAATTTTTAGTTGATTAAATGTATATGCATTGAATCATAAATGCACTCAATAAATTAATAAATGAAATATTAATTTATCCATAAGTTTAAAACTCTTTAATTAATAGAATTTACATGATTGAAATATTATAACTTTATAGAGATTATACTATATTTATTATTTCATAACTACTGTACATTGAAATACATGATTGTGAGTCTCTATAGATAGTTTGTGAACTACAAATTTATGAGTTATGAGGTTTTCAAAAAAAATAAATTAATTAATAAATTAAAAATAAATAAATAATTTTAAGAGATGTGAGGAGAGACTAGAACAACTTAAACCCGCGGTGTGATTGATATGACTACATAAGGCTATCGTTAGACTGCCTCAGTTTTGTTTAAGTTTACTTTGTAAGTTCTATGTTGTTTTTAGAGATTCCTGTTTTTGGGTCGAAAATAATTTGAATTTTGAAAATAAGCTGGAAAATTGGTTTTAGATTTTGGGCTTTTTTTTTTTTTTTTTTTTATATTATTTTATAAATGATCTTTTAGTTAGGTCCAAGTTGAACATTATTATTATTATTATTTTTTCAAAATCATGCAAAGGAAAAAAAAAGACTGTTTTTGAACAAAATTACACTTGGTAAAAATAGAAAATATAAAAAAAGGGGATAAGTTTTCAACTTTAGTCTCAAAAAATGGTTACTTCCGTAATTTTTTCTTAGTTTTTATAATATTATTAGTGGTCGTAAAGTTGCATACCATCTCTTAATAATAATAGTTGAACATATCTTCTGATCCTAAAAGATCAAGAGTTTAAATCTTACTTTTATTAAATATGTGAATAATTTTGTATAAAATTTAATCCCTTCTCTTTCATCATAAAAAATAAAAATAAAATTAAAAAAAGCAACATAGGTAAATTATAATTTGCAAACAAAGCATAAAAGAAAAGAAAACAAAAACATAAGTTTCCATTCGCTAACTATCGTCTTTGTTTGTAAATTATGATTCGTGAACATCGATAGTAATAAGAAGCAAACTTTTGTTCAATCTTTAATATTAATTTAAAAACTTACATTTTTTTTTTAGATCTGTGGCAGACACGGTGAAGGGTAGGATCCAACTTCCAAGTACCTTCTGAAATGAGACTAGAAATTTTAAAACATATAACACAAAAAAGTATGATGGTATTAATAAATGAGCGAGGGCCCACAGTGAGTAGGAGCGAGGCTGGCACAACTCACATGGGTTATATACCCATCTAGATGTCCTTGATTTGTTTTTTGAAAGATCTATATTGGTCTCTATACATACATATATTAGTTAAATCATTTTCATTAGAAAATAAATTATTAATTATTATTATTTTTTTGGAGTACTTAATTATTTTACTTGGATGTCATTTACAGTTGTCTGTGTGCTAATGACGTTGATAAGAAGGTGGATCATGAAATGTCATCCACTTAATCGCCCCTTTTTGACCAAAGAAAAAACACCGACGACCTCATTATTCTTCGTGACACCATACTTTGCTCTCCAAATTTTTTTTCTGATCCCAGAGATATAAAAAAATTTGACATCAACAGTTCATACTTACATACCTGTTGCCCAGTGTGCGGCACTGCGAGGGACCATGAGTGGTCCTTGGTTCAATACGCCATTTTTCCCACTTGTGTATGGATTTTCTTTTACTCTTACGTGGAGCATCTTTCCATTTATGTATAGATTGTTTTATCTTCTATAAAAACCACTTTTCGGACCACGTCATTAGTGTTTGATTTATTTTTATTTCAGTTATTTTTTGAGATAGTCCTAGTAATATAATGTAATAAAAAAATATAGTTAATTACGTAGCTATTAAGAGATTTTTACAGTAGATTTCGAAAGAGAAGTATACAATCAATGATTTTCCTTTCTAATATGTTTGTTTTCATAAAAACCGATATTAAACAAATGAGAAATAGATAAGCACCTACGAAAATTAAGTACTAAATAGGTTGTAACCACTTTACAATAAATAGAATAATTATTTACAAAAAACTTATGACATCAATTATATAATATTTTATATAAAAAATGTTATAAATTATTTTTTAAAAATATTTTTATCAAACTCAAGTTTAAAATATTATCAACGAACGATGAGTTTTAACTATCAAATCAAATACGAACAAATAATGATGATTTAAAATAAGACAATGACAATAATGATAATATGGTCATTGAAGAACCTTATAATCGATTTAAAAGTTATTATTAAAATTTGTTTTTTGATAATTTATTTAATTTAAAATTTTAATTTAAATAAAATTATCTAATAATAATAACTCTTGAATTATTTGTAAAAACGATCAATGAAGATGGTATAAAGATTATTATAGACGAATACGATAATGCAAGCACTAAAGTAGTTATAACTCCAAATAAGGGAACCAAATCCAAGACATTAATAAAACGAGGTCATTGACGAAAACGACTCCAACAGAGAGGTATTGTTTAGTCTTTAGACACATGTCTTGTCCACTCCGTCTCTATCACCCAATTGATGCTTCCCAGTTATGTCTAGGGTTTTTACATTTTTATTGTAAGAATGAAAAGATAGTAGAATTTTCAGGACAGCAAGCTTTTGTCTGAAATCTGAATCCAAACCACTTATAACCAACCTGTCCCTCCATGAACAAAATCTAACTATACATTTTGCGGACGCCAAAAACAAAACAAAATCTAGATCTGTGTGTGTAGTAGACGCATGGGCCAAGATCATTTCACCGCTCAGAAAAGGTCTTCCGGAGGCGGCGGCGGTGGCGATCTCGGCCTTCCCACCACTACCGCCAACGGCAGGGCTGGTGGTGGTAGACAGACGCTCTCACGCGGCAGGCAGATCCAGAAGACGTTCAACAACATCAAGATCACCATCCTTTGTGGCTTCGTCACCATTCTCGTCCTCCGTGGCACCATCGGCGTCGGCAACCTCGGTAGTTCCGACGCTGATGCCGTCAACCAGCACCTCATCGAAGAGGCCAATCGGATCATCGCCGAGATCCGCTCCGACAACGACCCGCAGGATCCGGCAGACGACCCATCGGATTCGGAAATCAACCCGAATACCACCTACACTCTGGGCCCCAAAATCTCGACCTGGGACGAGGACCGCAAAGCTTGGCTTCTTCAAAACAGTGAGTTTCCAAGTCACCTGAGAGGCAAGCCGAGGATGTTACTGGTCACTGGATCACCCCCAAAGCCCTGTGACAACGCCATTGGAGACCATTACTTGTTAAAATCTATCAAGAACAAGATTGACTATTGTAGGATTCATGGGATTGAGATTGTTTACAACATGGCTCATTTGGATAAGGAGCTGGCTGGTTACTGGGCAAAGCTGCCTTTGATTAGGAGGTTGATGTTGTCACATCCTGAGGTGGAGTGGATATGGTGGATGGATAGTGATGCTATGTTCACTGACATGGTGTTTGAGATCCCGGTCAGCAAGTATGATAACTATAACTTGGTGGTACATGGGTATCCTGATTTGATGTTCGAGCAGAAGTCATGGATTGCTTTGAATACAGGGAGTTTCTTGTTTAGGAATTGTCAGTGGTCATTGGATTTGCTTGATGCTTGGGCGCCAATGGGGCCTAAGGGGGTTGTAAGAGAGGAGGCAGGGAAGATATTGACGGCGAATTTGAAAGGGAGGCCGGCTTTTGAGGCGGATGATCAGTCTGCTTTGATATATTTGTTGTTGTCACAGAAGGATCAGTGGATGGAGAAGGTGTTTCTAGAGAACCAGTATTATTTGCATGGATACTGGGCTGGATTGGTTGACAGGTATGAGGAGATGATGGAGAAGTACCATCCGGGTTTGGGTGACGAAAGGTGGCCTTTCGTGACGCATTTCGTTGGTTGTAAGCCTTGTGGGAGTTACGGGGATTACCCGGTTGAGAGGTGCTTGAAGAGCATGGAGAGAGCCTTCAATTTCGCGGATAATCAAGTGATTAAGCTATATGGGTTTGGGCATAGGGGCTTGCTGAGCCCCAAGATTAAGAGGATCAGAAATGAGACGGTTAATCCTTTGGAGTTTGTCGATAAGTTTGATATCCGGCATCGTCAAGGGAGTGGATCACAGAGCTAGGAGGAGGACGGAAACAGAAACAGAAACAGCAACAACTTCATATTCAATGTGTCATATTGTGTAGGTAATGCAATTCATCCTTGGTTACAAATCAGATTTAAATTCTTTAACAGGTTTTGTGATTAAGTTAAGTTCCACTTGTAATGTTGTCTCAGGTGCTCCTATTGATAACAAACAAGTACGATTCTTTATAAACTTCATGATGTTTCTTCCTTTTTTTGTAAGTTACGAGGGAATTTTACAGCAACCTATTCTTTCTTGCTGATAAACAATACACGTGTTTTAAGGTTTAAGATCTATTGTAAGTTGACTACTTGATATAAATGCAGCAAGTGAGAGTATGAAAATCCACTTGAGTTGGAATTGAAGGATTTCTAGATTTTGCAATTTGGGGTTAAACATTTGGATCTTTTGACCTTTGGTTGATTTGTTTAATTATATCGTTTCTGTTGCTTTAGCATACTTTGATGTGCAGTTTGGATTGGATCTATCTTTGTATGATGTATACCTTAAAATCATAAAGTGTCTCCTGTCACCTGTTTAGAAATTTTGATTTTGTTAGGAGTCCAGTGCTTTAAAATCTGACTTCAACAAGCACCTGTGGTGGTGGTGTTATTTGCATTTATATTGTCAAGTGCTTGCTTGCATAAGACCTTTTATTTTGTAGATACTAGCTAGTGTAGATGTGAAGTCTCTTATCAACAAAGTATCAAATCTTATATTCTAAAGCAGTTCTTAGTTGGACAGAGAGTTTGAACTTTCTTGTCAGATCCTTCTAACAATGCCAATGCCCTTGAATCTGAGATGGGGCTGAATAAATTTAACTTGCATTCATCATATTCACTACATCCTTACCACCACTTTGCATGGTGGATTATGTTTTTGACCTTCAAGGTCACAGGCGGATCTATATAAGCTTCTATAACTTAGGAACTTAATCCCTAGATGAGGATTTGAAATAATTCATGGATGAGGATTTGATGTATACTGTCATTCCTTTAACTTATTACACATACAGCATATTTATGGCATATAAGGTGAATGCATATATTGTATATATCATTCCACTGCATTTTTGGCATATAAACAATTAGTAGTAGGAAATGGGAGTAAAATCAACTGTGTAATCTAGTCATTTAAGGACACTTTTTCTTCTCTGAAGATCCTGAGAATTAATTATATATATGAATGACCTGTTTTGGGCATAGTGAAAGTTTCCATAGTTTCCTCTCATACAGGGGCACGAAGCAATATCTGCCAACATAGTATACATCCAGCTTTGGATTATTACTCTGTCCAAATTATAACTGTGTGAATTCGATTGATTTAAAAAGAAGAATCCAACCTCAAGCTGTACCACAAACATGCAGAAGGGGAAACAACTCTCTCGTGCCTCTAGACACAGTTAGAACTGATGTTTTCGTTAAAAAGGTATTGAGTTAGCTTCATTTAGTAGTTGGAAAATGACTATTTGGAAGCCCTTAAATGTCGATGTGTGTTGTTTCTGTCAACCCAATGTAACTGCTAAACACAAAAATTTTGAACGTGATATGAATTTTTTGTATATTAGATGAAAGGAAATACGGTCGATGAAATGTCTTAAAAAGGCATTTCACGTGGAACCCAACAATCACTTCACCTTAACTCCACAGCTGAGATTTTCCTTCACAAAATCGAAGTATAAATTGGTCCACTTAGGGTGAGGTACTTGGGTGTTCAATTTGGTATTAAAGGGAACGGAACAGAACCGGGAAATCTTCGGTTTTTGAAAGTTGGAACTGAGCATCGCAAAAACTGGGGATAGTACCAAGATGAACCAAACAGCATCGGTTTGGTTTCACAGTTTTGAGTCTTTTTGGGCCTCCTGGCATTAACTGCTTTTTTAGGACAAAATAAGAGAAACAAGTAAGCAAGACACTATCAAACTAAATTCACATAAAAAGCAAACTATAACCATGTTCTTGATTGATCTCATTTCATAGATAAAAACAACCAAACTAATAAAAAATCAATTAAATATACATAAAAAGCTCAAAATTAATAATCATATACTTGTCTTAATCCCTAATATATTTTCTTTCCGTTATTTTTTCTTCTCCTTCTCTAGACTTCGTTTATTATCACTGAAAATCATTAAAACTCAAAGAAATGGACGGTTTTGACTTCTAATAGCAAGAGTATCTCTTCATCATCATCAAACCCCACGATCAAATCCTTTTTGACTTTCAAAACCCACAACTTTTGGTGAGTCTCTTTTCTTTCATCTATTCGGTTACTGAGAAAATCTTGTGACACAAGGCGATGATAGAGTTAGAAAGAGGTTGGTTCATTGGTGATAAGAGACGGGATCGGTTGCACAAAAAAGAGATGAGAATGGTTTGATCAAGAGGAAAAAAAGAGAGATGAGAGGGGTGTGATTAGAGATAGGGGTCGATTGGGGGGATTTGGTTGGTCCGTGTCACGTAAGAGACAAAGGGAAAGAGTGAAGAAGGAAAAGAAATTGAAACGTGAAAAATGAGAGGTTAGAGACAAAGGGAAAGAGTGAAGAAGGAAAAGAAATTGAAACGTGAAAAATGAGAGGTTAGTGGTGACGATGTTTAGCCTTTTAGGGTTTTGATATGGTAATTTATGCACCCTCAAGTACACATGCATAATTTTCGTTTAAAAAAAAAAGAATATATATAGATATATATATATATATATATATGAGAGTAATGTTAGGTTTTTTAAAAATTTTATTTAAATTTACGCTCAAATGATATGACATGTGAATTATCAAGATTTTATAAATCATAAGATAATATAATAATTAATAAAATTTTATTTAAATACATACCCAAATAAGATTCCTTTTTCTTTAAAAAGGAGTTTTTTTTTTTTAAATTATTTTTTTTTTCTAGAGAACTTGAAACAAACATATTTATATACAATTAGAATCCATCAAATGTTTCCTTGATCACATGTTAACATTATATTTCCCATCTATGATAGTAAATAGTGTATTGTATAGTATACCTCACATCCAATACAATTACGCACCAAATGCCGGTCTTTAATCTCTATCCAACTTCTCATCCAATCCTGCATCACATACAACCATCCAAACACAACCATTTGGCTCGTCCAAAAGGTCATATATCGTGTTTTACAACGCATTCAAAGAATTATGCACATAGTGATTTCAAGTCTCTACACTAAAGTCATTGGTGCTATGCCAAAGTAATTGGTAGCACCTCTAAGTTCATGTGTGAACTTGGGTTCGACACTCTACAACCTTATAGAGACTGTCTTTTCTCACCTTGTGTGAGCCATTCTTCCACTTTTTTGTAAGTCAATCCCTCTCATATAAGAGTTACTTTTCAAGTCAAACCCCTGTTTGGTTTTGATAATCCCTTAGGTTAGTTACAGTAATCAAGAAAAAAAAAAAGGTCTCTACACTAAATTTCAAAGCAATAGTAAAAATAAGAAAGGAACTAGGTTTGGTTGGGTACGTAATGGACGGTAATGGTAGGAAATTAGAGAAAGCAGTCTATTCTAATTTCTAAATGAGTAAAATTATTTTTAAAATATTAAATCAAATTAAATTTGGTAAAAAATATTTCAATTAAAAACAATATTTATTTTATAATTATTAATGAACCATTTTTTTTTTAAATATCTTAATCGAATATATGAAACTCATTCTTATTAAAAGTTAAATTAAATAAATATGATGTTTTATATAAATAATTTAAAAAAATGAAAATAAACATTAAAAAACCAAAAAAAAAGGCCTAAAGTTGGACGGGGGCTAGTAGGATAAATTTGTCCCACATTGTAAGGTGGCTTAAACTTATCCCAATAGTGTGGGACAACTTGGTTGCATAAATTGGAGAAATTCAATCCCAATACCCATAAACATGTGATGGGATTGAAATTTATCCAATTTTAATCCAATCTCATGTAACACACCCTTTGGAAGAAGATTTTTGTCTTCTTGGTTATTTAACTTCAGTGACAAAAAACCTAAATTATTGTGCTAGAGATAGATTTCAAAAGGAGGGTAAACAAAGGTTACATTTTCCACAAATCTCTATCTATAGACCCTTTAGCTGTATCGTAAATTTAACATAAATAGAGGTTGCAGGTATAGTTTAATTAGTAACCGAGCCTCTTAGCAAAACTAAGATCCCAAGCTTAAATCACCTTCCCCCAAGTCTAAAAAAAATATTTAACATACATAAAAATTGTCTTTTTTTTTTTTTTTAATTATTTATTGGAAGATAAGGGATTTGAATTTAGGATTTCAGCTTTACGGAAAGGTGTAATTACCACTAATCTTTGCCTACAGCCACAAGACAAATAAAAACTTTGTCGCATTTATATAAATACAACATTAAAGCATCACAGCCTTTTATATAAAGCCAAATATGTACAAGCTTCTATAACTGAGGAGCAAAAGAACTCCAACTTGAGTTAGCAATATAGAGAATACAGCCAATAAGCTTATAATATATTATATATATAAACATAAACTAGCACAAACTTAATTAGGCACTTCAAACTGTCATTCGGAAATGCTGTTTCAAAGAATTGCTATGAAAATTTTACCTCACTAATGTAATCAACTAGGCAGTTTTGAAGTCAGAACCTTATGATGGGCCACTAGCACTTCATTCATTTGAGCAATTTGATGCAAGAGTTGGGTGATTTTCTGCAAAAGATCAAAGCAAATATTGAGTTATAAGGAGAGCACATTAAGGGTGCACAAATGAAGTAAATAAATGCATCTATAACAATTAATGGATTAAGGGTCTTGTTGACACATTTCGAAGAGTAATACTATACTATCTAAAAATTTATCTAAATTTATTATCCAAATAATATGACAAGCGGATTTATAATTACCACATTATCGATACATAATTTTATGATTAATATGACCGTTCCAAGTCAGTTTGTCATATTATTTAGACAATAAATTTGACTACCACTGTTCTTTTTGAAGAACATGTTTCTACAAAGAAGCAAAAACACTAGGACAATTATGAAAGCTAGTGGAACTGATGTAGGACAAACACCAAAGATGTGGATAAACATAGAACTACGCTTTGGAAAATATACATCACAAATAGGAGAGACAAAAATGGGAAGGGGAAAAACTATATGAGAAATGGGAGAAAATCAGAGGGAAGACAATTAAGAGGAGGATTCAGAATCACTTGTATTTCACCAACCAAAGGAGGCAACAATCTATCTTCCAAAACTGCCAGATCCTAATGAAAATCAAATACGCCAATGAATCAATTAATATCTAATCATATCCATCAATCAATCAGTATCAAATTAAAGATCCTAATCAAATCAGAAACCGAACCTTATTCTACTAAGGTTATGATCTCTAAACTATATAATTTCCTATTATCCATAAGAAACACAAACTTGTTTTTATTTTCTCAACATAGACATGCAATGGGCACCAAAAAAAGCTGTCAATTCTTTGTTAAATATGTCATCTGCTTATCCATCTCTCCTATCGCAACATGACTATGAATCACAATGCAACTCAAAACTAGTTCTTGTATTAAGAATATTTGAACTTATGTTTAAGATTATGAATCAAAAAGGCAGCACTCAAATTGGTGATATCTAGCTTCTGTAACTTGTCTCGTTGGCATTTTATCGAACACTTAATAAGAGAAAAAACATGAGAAAAGTGTTACCTCATCTTTTTGCTTGATAATGAGATTCAAATACTCCAAAGTTTCTCTCTGAGTCCGTCGCCGCCTAAGCCGTCTACAGAACCACCACCACATGACCAACACGGCAACCCCGGCGGCAGACTTGAATACCCTTCTTCTAGTAAACCCATTATTAGCAAAGAGACTACAAATCTTGGCACGTAAGACGTGGAGCCCACTAGCAACAAAGTCCTTGGAAGTGGAGGGCGTATTCAAATCAGAGGAGGGTGATGGGCGGTGGTCTTCTTCACTGTGGAGATTCTCGTGGTTGACTGGGGGGAAAATGGTGGTGTTGCTGGTGGGGTTATGGAGAGAATCTCTGATAGTTACCATAGACCATCGTGGTTTGTGGGGTTGATCGAAGAAGCCTCTAAACATGATAACATCATCGTCCATCTTCACAAGAGAGTGAGAGAATTCCGAATTGGCTATCGGGGTGCATGGAATTATGAATAAGTGCTTTTGTCACTCTCACATCATTTGAATTAATCAAACATGTTTTGTGTAGGTGGTGACAAGCATGCAACCACAACATTAACCGAGTGTTTACTTAATTAAAGAATTAGTAAATGGGAAATGAAATGGATTAGTAAGAAATGAAATTGATTAATGATATTTACTTACTTAAAATTTATTCGGTAAGATTATGTTTGGTGCATAGGGTTTGAAATGAGTTTTAGATTTAAAATATCCTATATTCTCAAATTTCGTATTTGGAGTGACCAATTTGGAAATAAAAGTTTAATCTCATCTTCATTTTAGTCTCATTCTCATTGGAATGTTGAATCTCAAATCTCACCATGATATTCAATGGGAATGAGATTCAATAAGAATGAATTTTTCTCACTATTCTCATTAATTGTTTCTTTTACCAACCTCATTTATTTTTTACATACTTTATGAAATTAATTTTATTATATGTAAACAAAAATTTGAAAATAATGTTATTATTTAAATAAGAATTATTTCAAAATTAATATTTATTTGCTTGTACTTTAAATAATATAATTCTAAAAAAAATCAATATAACTTTTTAGAAAGATGATTTATAAGATTTATTTTTTTTTTTTTGACTTATATTATGTAATTGGGATTGATCCAAGATATAACTGAGATCAAATAGGATTAATACACACTAAACGTACAACCTGAAAAGAGACTCCCAAATAGATTTATAGGATTTATTTTATTTAAAACATTATTAACTTTATTTTATGTTTAATATAAGCTAGGTTATATAATAATATGTTTAAATTAATTTATTTCAATCCAAACTCAACCCACATTTTACTATTTAAAATTAATCTTTGTATTTAAATTAATGAAATATTTTTTTCTATTTTTTTCAGATTTTTTGTAAAATTAATTTTCAACTTACTTTTAATTATATAATAAATTATTTAAATTAATTTTATTCCAATCCAATCCTAACTTACATCAAACATAATATGAGATATTTTTAATCAAATCTCAAGTTTTATCAAATATGAGATAGTGATTTTCCATTTCAATAAGATCTAATCCAATTCATTTCATTTTAATTCAGTCCATTCCATTCAATTCCATTTCAATCTGCATGCCAAATGGAGCTTAATGTAAATGAAAGTGTAGACCTCACATTAATTTAGGGTTGTGGAATGAGAATTTCAATTCTTTCCACGTATTTGAAAATCTCATTCTCATTTCTAAATTCAATGTAAAATGTCTCTTATTCCCTTCTTTAAAAGAAAAAAAAAACCTATTTTAATAACATTTTATATATATAAGAAAAAAATTACGACTTGATATACAATATATACAATATAGATACATTATATATTCTTTTAAAAAAAAAAGATACATAATATGCTTACAATAATATTGTTAAGAAAATTCATTTTTTTAATCTATTATGACGAGTGACATGAAAAAAATATGACACTACATCTTAAATACTATTTTTCATATTGTAATTAATCCACACTTTTAATCAAGGGTATTTTTGTAATTTATAATTAATCCATTCCGATTCCAAAGCAAAGTGAATAACTGAATGAGAATACTATTGATTTTGATTCCGATTCTTACAGTTGAAGTAAACACCTTATTATAATTTCGATATATCATTTCGATTCTAAACCATTTCGATTCTAGATCATTTTAATTTTCATTTTGATTTTTCTAAGTGAAGTAAACACACTATTATAAGGTTACTAATTCAAATCCTAAAAATGCTAACGTGTTGTACTTGTGGTTCAAGAGGACATGATAGTAACTCGCTTTCGTCATAGCTCTGACTTGTGGTTCAAGACGGATATGGCAGCACCCTATCTCCACCACACAATTCCGAGGGCAAGGTTAAAACCCCACATCGATAAATGACCATCGTGGTGACCAAGGGTCACTATAATTAGTCTTTTTGGCTTAGGAAAAACGAAAACTAGTATAGTTGGAGATATTCTAACATCTAATCTCAATTTTACAACTATATCATTTTTAAGCTTGTAAGCCAACTACAACTATTTCATTTTTAAGCTTCTAAGCCAATCACTTAGGAGCTTGCTTCTTTTAGAATCTGTCGAGATGAAGGACGTAAACATCAATGATAGTAAAATTGTCGAAAATAAAATTTATAAATATTTGGATGGTTTTTAATAGTCACACTATAATATACCTAAAATGATCGCCGGTATTTCTGGACGAGTTTGACACAAAAAGTTTAAACTATGTTGTATTACTTTATGTCCAACTCAACATTCATATATCCAATTAACAATTATTAAAAGAATTAATTAATTCTGAAAAATTAATCTTAGAATTGTAAATATATATATTTTATGCCACATATATATTTTTTATATATCGCATTTGATGGAGCGATTCTAACATGTGATATTATTATATTGAATAATCATTCTCCAACGTGATTTGATAGTAAAAAAATGCTAATTTAGTTTAATTTTATTTTAAATTTGAGTTGTTGCACGACATAACATTAAAAATCAAAGTGGTCATGTTTATATGCAAACTTCCAAATCTTGTTAGAACTCCGAAGCTTGAGGCTTGTTTGATATGGATTTTTCATTGCTTGTTTTTCATTAAAAAATTGAAAATGCAAACAATGTTTTTTGGTCTTCTTTTTGAATTTGAAAACACATTTAGTAGTATGTGCGGAAAATAATATTTAGAAAAGGGTAGTTAGACGAAATTACACAAATATGACAAGTTTGATCATAATGATACAAACCTTCGTTGAGATTTCAAACACAAAATACTCTTGCCGTTAGTCAACCCTTGTTAAATAATAATCAAATAGTCAAAGGTAGACTAAAATACCATTTTCATCATCATTATCATCTCTATCATTTTCATCAAATTAGCATCAACCAAAACAATCATCATTATCAAACCAAAATCACCTAAATCAAACAAAAAACTCCACCATTAAACCTCCAAAACCACATCGACCATCATCATCTTTGTAATTGTCGATAACTATAGTTATTAGAATAAATTAATGGCTTTACTACCAACTTTTTGAGCACTAGCAACTTAGAAAAAAGCCAAGTGAGGTTATATGCTTTGACACTGAAGTGATATCGACTAAAGACACTCCAAAAATTAGCAAAAAGAAAATTAAGAGAAATGAAATTGTTGACGTTCGGATCTGATCAATAAGGTTTTTTAAGGCCCAAGACTACAAATAAATGAAAAATAGAACAAAAGCAAGAGAATAAGGGCAAAGAGGAAGAGATTAGACGCAGAGTTTACGTGGTTCGGTCAAAGAAAGGGTCTACGTCCACGGTGCTGGCTCCGGTGAGAAGAGGCAGTCTCTGTTATTTATTTTTTGGTTTGAGTTACAGCGAGAGAGAGAGAGTATATTTTTTTTACAAATGAGTTTAAACCCCTTTTTATAGAGAAAGGGGTAGTGCTACAGTTATAATATAATAGAAAATAATTAATTGTATTTTCCCAAAATTGACATCCATTAAATGTTGGGTCAAATCCTATGAAATCCGGATCTTGATTTGGTAGTTGCGTGTTCTTTAATTTACGCTGCTGTCATTTTGAGAAAAGTGGAACGTGTACGCTAAGTAACGAACTGATTCTGCTCCGGACGATCTGGAGCTTGTTCCGAAACGAGCTGATGATGTTGTTTTGGAGTTGGTTATGAGTGAGCTGAAGAACGAGCTGAAGAACGAGCTGATGAACGAGCTCATGGACGAGCCGATGAGCTAGCTAATGAATGAGCTCATACTGATCAGATGGGCTTCTGCCTACTAAGCCGGTTCATTGGGATAATCTTTTGGGCTTTTGTCAGCCCATTTTGTGCAGTCCAAAAATATACACAACAAAAATAGTCCTTAGTTGGCTATGATAACAATAATCAGATGAATAAGATGAGCTTAAGACACGGAAATGGTCTACCAGAATCACAAAATACTGATCAGAAAAGTGAAGATATTGATTTAAAAAATTGAGTAGTAATTCTGGCAGAGTTTCAGCACGGAGAGGATTAGACACCCATAAGTGAACTGAAGATTAGCAACAGTCCCTACTCGTAAATGGGTAAAAGGCTCCTAGCATCAAGGGATTACATCCTTGATCTTAGCCTCCACTTGACGTGGTCCCACTTGACTAGGTCAAGCCTCATTCAACTGAAATTTACATTGTTATTAGCCTGTCAACTAGTTTTCAATTTGGGTCACGCAAATAGCTTCTCGTTGCTAGGTTGACATTGGGCCATGAGAAACGATGGACCCAAATTTTTACCATAATAATTTGACCCCCGACTCCTTCAGTCATCATAGTCGATTGGAGGAGTATATGTCGATCGTTTAACACTGATTATTATGTCAACCTTTGCTGAGAATGATTGCATATTGAGGCTGTTGCGCCATGTCGATTGTTGACGATGTTAGATGGAGGTATAACATCAATTGAAACCATCACTCAAGTGTCACTTGCCCTTTATGGGGTAGTCAAGCGGTAGGGTACTAATCAGAAAATAGAGATACTAGTTAAACTATTCACTGAGTGCATAACCTTTAAAGTTAATGATGGTGGTTACATCAAACATCAGGGGTCGTGTATAATGGTTAAATTGGAGTGTTTCAATTACAGTGCCAATCAATGGATGAATGTCACGTGTCAATATTGATGTGTCATTTGGGTCGGGGTCCATTTCGCATATCAACAAAGAATTGTATGATACGATGGCGGAGTTATGATAAGCCTCAGCTTTGCAGCCTAGTGGAGTGACTTGAGTCGCCTTGTCCGGTGGAGACGTCAATGAACCTCCCATTCCATTGAATGTGGTGGAGGGGTCACCTAAGAGTCAGGTTGGTTAGTTGCTCCTTCCTCGTTTGGCACTAAGTTAGACTTCTTCTTCGATTTCTAGTTCGTCGTGGATGTTATCGTGTAGAAAATGAAAAATAACAAAGAAAGAAAAAAAAAATTTTAATTGAAAAATATGAAAAATAAAATGCAAAATATTTTATCCCGTTTAGCATGTTTTTTTATTTTTATCACTAAAAAATATATTCCTTGCTTTTCATATTTTTTAAAAATAACTTAAAATACAGTCACCAAACCTGTTTTACATGTTTTTTAAAAACAAAATGAAAACCAAGAATCAAAAACACTTAAAACAACAAGGGGGTGCTGGGCAGACTCTATATTCAAAAATCGGGGATAATATTGATTCATTGATTAAAGTTCTATCTTTCTAGCTTGACCTACACATAACTGAGCAGAGAGACAAGAAACCTTAATGAAATATCATGTTCTAGCTTTTAATATAATTTGGAATCCTCCAATGTAACTGAAAAAGAAAAAGACATGTAATAGAAAGGTTACCATGACTGTATATATATTTGTCTGAAAGCCTGATTGTTAGTAAAGTTAGAAAAAAAGGGAAGTTTTGTTAAAAGCAGAATATCTAATAGGAAGTTAAAAATCACCCTGATAGAGAATATTAGTCATTTAACTTGATAATGATTAAAGTTCGACTATACATCTCAGTTGATAATTTAAAAAATAATTCATAAAAATTATTTAAAAAAAAAAACTTAACAACATCTGCAAAGTTCAGGCTAACACCATGCCTCCTAACTAATTGATTAACAATTAACATTGATACAACATGCAAGGGAAAACCAAACACAATCTACCAACAACAGCAAACAGAATTCCAATGCACCACTCTTTTTTTTTTTCCTGAGATCTCTACAAAACTGAGATCATGGATATTATTCAGCTTCTTCCATATGTATTATGGCTTCTACCTTCCCTCAACATTACCTAGTGGCGAAAATAGAGTAGCACCAACTGCTATTTCAGAATCATCAGCAGAAGGAATGTCCTCTTTGCAGTTGTTATGGCCTGCAGGTTGTTCCAGAGCAATGAGAGCAGTGCTCTTATCCTCTGGATCACTACTAATATGGGTGTGAGCCTCCTGAAGCTGCAAGGCAAATTCTAGATTCCACAACACATCTCCCATTCCAGGCCTATCCACCCCATATTCTGCTAGACACTTCTCTGCTGCTTCCACATACTTTTTCAGAGATTCAGGGCTAATAGTGGCAGCAATATTAGGATCAATGATTTTCTCAAGCTTGCCTTTTCTGTGGCACTGCAGCGCCCACTCGGCTAAACTAACCTCCGCTCTTGGTAGCTTTGGGTTAATAACAGGCCTTGCACATAAAACTTCGAAAAGGACCACTCCAAAAGAGTAAACATCGGATTTCTCTGTAAGTTGTTGCCTTCTGAAGTATTCAGGATCGAGGTACCCGAAGCTGCCCTTCACGGCCGTGCTCACATGACCTTGCCCCATTGGTGCATCTTTGCACAGTCCAAAATCAGACACTTTGGCGACCAAATTCTCATCCAGGAGAATATTGGTGGTCTTTACATCGCGGTGGATGACCCCGTGTGCTGCACCAGTGTGTAGATAATGCAATCCCCGGGCTGCTCCAATGCAAATGTCAAGGCGTTGTTTCCAGGACAAAGGGGTTAGGTTGGAGCCATAGATGTGATCTCTAAGAGGGCCATTAGCCATGTACTCATAAACAAGAATCATCTCAGATTGTTCATCGCAGAAGCCTATAAGTGACACAAGATGGCGATGCCTGAGCTTGGAAAGCATTTGTATCTCAGTCTGGAATTCGTTTATGCCCTGCTCAGATCCCGAGTTTCCTCGCTTGATGGCAACCTTGGTTTCATCTTCCAACACCCCAAGATACACTTTTCCAAACCCACCAACACCAATCACTGCCTTCTCGTCGAAATTTTGTGTGGCAATCTGTAGCTCATTGAACGTGAAGTGCCGGCCAAGACCCTGATTAGAGAAGTAACTTGAGTAGCCACTCTTGCTCTTCCGGGAGCCATAAAGGCTAGATCTCCGTGAACTGCTCTTGCTTGACAAGAAACTAGTGTGGCTGCAGCTGTGTAGAGGAAGCAACCATGATGAGAAGCTGTTTCGTTTCTGCCAATCCTGAGGCCTCTTTAGCCACCTGACGAGAACAATTGCAAGGAAGAGCATTGCTGTGACCCCCATTGCGAGCCCAACAGTAGCAGCAATCTTCAATTTGATTGATTTGGATTCACCCTTGTATGATCCATCAACAGCAAACAAACCATCCAAGCTCCCCGCCTTGTTGTTTATCTTCATGATCTCCAATCCATTGAGAATTGCATTCTGCAATCCTGAGTGAACATTGGAAGCAGGGCCAACCTGAATCTCGATGGAACCATTTGTGATGGCAGAGGCATCAATCACAAAGTCCTTGTAGTATGCGGTGGAGAGGGCATTGGTGAGGCTTGAGAGATCAAGGCTAGACGCTCCAATCATTTCGTTAATGTACACGTTGAAGATCAAGTCATTAAGGGTCTTGCTCACAATGTCACAGAAATGCAACCTGATCAAATAGGCAAAACTCGGATCAACACTCATCTTCCAAGTGAGATTGAAATTGGGCTGCATAACCTGAGCATCCTTCATATTTTCAGCTGTTGAATACACCAAATTCGGTGCAATCTCAGGAGTTGCACCACTCTCTGGATATTTGATGCTTCTAGCTTCAGCAGAAACAGGTTCAGACCCTTCAGGGAAGCAATTGAAGGCACCATCAGGAAGCCATGTTCTTGATAATGTATCGTTCTTTGGAGTTATGTAAGGCCCTCCAATGTTCAACCTGTAAGACACTTCCAACGCGAACGTAGACAAACCATTGAAGGTTCCTGATGAAGAGACATAGGTAGCCGAATCAGAAACAAGAGAATCCGGAGCTGAGACAACCTCAATAGCATTAATGAAAGCATAAGAATCCCTCTTCGGCATAAAAACAATGGAGAATCTCTCAGTCATGTTAATCAAATACTCCTTAAACACCACAGTTGCACCATCTCTCGCGGAGAAATCATGCAAGAGCACAAACTTATCGGTTTGGACGGTGAAAACAACACTCGTGAGATTGATAGAAGGGTGAGGAAGAGGGTAGAAGTAAAGCCGAAGCCAATGCCTGCCAGGCTGAGAAACAAAAAAAGTATACCTGGACTCCTCGCGAAAAATCCTCGCTGAATGATACAAAGGACGAGCATTGGAAGATATAGTATCATTATCAACAGAAATGGAATCCACAGAAGCCAATATATCTTCATCGGTAGCCAAGTAACTGGCTGCATCATGATCAGACTTAAACATCCTACCATCATCCAGTTTGGTCTGCTGGTGTGATCCACAGTCGAGGAGATAATTGTCAGGAGGGGCGTATGATGAGGTGGTGCTGGATGCATTAGTAGAAGTAGAATTAGAATTGTCATTTGCATGGCCTTTGGAGGAAGCAAAAGATGAAAA
This sequence comes from Dimocarpus longan, assembly GCA_022984855.1. Taxonomy (NCBI): domain Eukaryota; kingdom Viridiplantae; phylum Streptophyta; class Magnoliopsida; order Sapindales; family Sapindaceae; genus Dimocarpus; species Dimocarpus longan. The sequence continues at coordinate 20,960,059 of CM041024.1, forward strand.
GTTGAGAAGCAAGAGGAGGAAGAGAAGTGGTGCAAGTGTCCTCCCATGGTTAAAATGAATGAGATCAAAGCGGGACATAGTAGTAGAATGGTTAAGCAGAGATAACGGAGGAGGAATATGTACGTATTGCATTACAATTCAATCTGTTGGACGATAACAAGATAGTTGCCACCAAGTAAGGATGGACGTGCACACCATGTACGTATCCTTTTTTTGTTAAGTTTGTTTGAGTGGACATATATTCATATACATTAATTTGCTGCTTATTATTATATTACTAGAACCCTTTACTTAATTAATAGCGAGCTATGCGTTGGACCCCAAAAAATCTTCTACTTGTCTCCATTATAGTACTACCAACTACCAAGGAAACCATATCGTTTCACTTGCTGCCAAAGCCTCAATTTTTTTTTTTTTTTTTTGCAATTATTATTGTTATTATTATTATTATTATTATTATTTATTTGGGATGTTGAGTAAGCTAAACAATAATAACGTATACCGAGTGACATGTGGAATAAAGTGAAGAACATAATTGATGATACCAAGAAACTGTTGCACCTGCTTTTGAGATAAGTGAGAATCTGGAAAGTGCAATAATTGAGAAGTGAGATGTGAGGTTCGTCATATTTGGATGGTAAAATTTGGGCCTGGAGATGAGGTTCAACGGACTGAGTGGTCATGGTTGTAGGGAGACTGACATGGTGTATGATATACACTTTTGAGGGGTCACTTGCTGTATCAGGAGATGAGTCATCATCACTTGACGAAGAGTTTTGCATAATATTTCGAATCAAAATTGCTCTCAAGATATTGCAATATGTTACACAAGATTTTTTTTTTTTTTTTTTTTTTAAATATGATAATTTTAAATAGTAAAGTACATTAGTTTTTATGTACCGCCTCTTAGTAACAATAGTTAAATAATTTTTTTGATCCTAAAAGGTCAAAGGTTCAAGTCTCATTCTTATTTATTAAAACATAAGTGTGAATACAAATCTTAGTAGGAGTTGTCATATTTTGGTTTTGAGAGCAGTAATTTGGACTGTACTATTAATAATCGATCTTAATAGATCCTGATAGTTCTCTAATCTGTAAGATTTTTGTGTAAAAAAAAAAAAAAGATACATTAGTTTTTGTTAGGATTGAAGAATTTATGTTTAATACCAATGGTAGATTTCAAAATAAATATATATATTTTTTATTGTTGTTTAATCAAAATGATCTTTCAACAAAACAATTTATTGCTTTAACTATCGAAAAGAATTTTTTTTTTTTTTAGTGGAATTAATGGTCTTTCAACTATTAATTTATCTTTTTGATCGAAATGGTCTTTTGACAAACCATTTAATTTATTTATTTGACTGTTTTTAGTGAGTCTTTTGGCCTACACTCTTTTGAATGTATTTTGGTTTTCGTTCTTGTAGAAATTATTCAACTTAACAACTGTAATAAATATTTACATCTTTAAATTCCATTAGAATTCAAATGATTTCTAACTTGGACTAGAACTTGATTAACATTAAAAGTATTTATCCCAATGCACAAAGAGGGTTTGCCTCGATGGTTGGTGCCTCTCCTTGTCCAAGGTCTTGTGTTTGAATAGTGCACCTCTCACTAATATGTGGATAGGGTTTGCCTCGATGGTTGGTGCCTCTCCTTGTCCAAGGTCTTGTGTTTGAATAGTGCAATTCTCACTAATATGTGGATAGTTTTTTTATTCTGTGTAAATAATCATTTTTCGTTTTTGAAAGTAAAAATTCAGACCATATTTTATAGTCTTATCTCATCTGATTTCAATAATATTCTGGTTTAATACCAGTAATCGAAAAAAGTTATTATTCTAAAGATTTGTTTCATTGTATCAGTTATATTAATTTTTGATGGAGGCCTTGATTGGCATGAAACTATTGTTTTTGTTATTCGGGAATGATTTTGTAAACAAGTTGAGGGTTTTAAAATTAGTTTTAAATAAAGGGATCATTTCTCTTCTTCTGCTCTCTAAAACTAATGAATTTAGGCAGAAGAAAAGTTAGGTAGTTTTTTTTTTTTTTTTTTTTTTTTTTCAATAACATGTATATATTTATCGTTGGGAATTTATGCTATGATGCCATATATACGTAGATAATAATGATTTATTAATGCTATTAGAATGAACAAGTTTAATAAAATTCATTTGATTCATGGTCAAAATCCACAAATATAACCAACTGTATAATGTATCATCATATCATATATAAATAACTATTTATTTCCGTAATGCATTCAATTAATCATATTAAAATCTACTAACTAAATTAATCTTATATTCAAACTACATACATGAATGAAAAGAGGAATAAGAATACAAAGTTGGCACCATAGTAGTAACACAACTTTTCCAATCAGAATAATTAAAAATACATATTTAGACCGAATAAGTAGTAAATGATCTTGTCAAGTCTTTAACACACATTTGATTCATTTGATGTATACTTTCAAAATAAAATAAAATATTGCTCTCTAGACAAATGGAAAAGCTAGCTTAGATAAAATTTGACTTCATTAGCACTAATCAGATTTATATATGCTGCACTAAATCATCCTGCCGAATGCTATATGTTCTTCCAATCTGATTACAAAAAGTGAAAATAGGGAGTGACCAGAAGTACATAACTGATTTCATTTTTGGTATTATTGATGATTTGAGTATATATAACCCCTTTGTTACAACAAAAAATAGGACTGTTACAACAAAAATTTCTTTAGTGGATCAAAGAATGTTGCTTTTCTTGCCAATGAATTATATATATAACTTTTATCTTTAAAAAAAAAAAAAAAAAAGCAAAATAATTTATATGAAAATTACAAATTCCTCTCATTGTAGTCCGCAACCCTGTTCTTCTGCTCTGAGAAAAATCAATCCACGTCTTATTCTCTGCAAAAAAAATTGAAAGAATATTTAATGAAAATACTAAAAAGGTGGAGGTGGATACATGAAGATCTGCCAACATTAGGACCTGGAGTACCCACTCCAGTTGCATGAATGGTAAATACCTCTGTTGTATCTCGTATGCGCAGGAGCTCTAATCTTTCTGTAGGCCTCCGCTCCGATAAGGTAGCAAGCTGCAGCCAAGACATGCTAGCAATCATGAAAAACCTGTAGCCAATTCTCACATAAGCTTAATGAAAGCTATTAAAGCTTACCCAGAAACTGAAGCGTTCAGGATCCTGTGTACTGGGCATCATCGCTTCCACATTAAGGAGTTTCTCCAGTCTTCTTCGATCTGTACACACATGCACCATTACATGCATTAACACAAGATCACAATGGAAAAATGCTAATGAGAGAAAAAACAAATCCAATCATGTTGGCAAGCTAATTCATGAGCATTTTTTAATTTCATAGCCCTGAATTACAGTAACAAATATATATATATATATATGTGTGTGTGTGTGCGCGCGCGCGCGTGTGTGTGTATAGATTGACATAAAACCATTAACTGATGCTTAAATGAGTTCTCAAGGTGGGTTAGGTGATAAAAAAAAGGTACGTCACCCAGTTCTAAAGAAGAATTTTTATCAATATATACATCTGAATATAACATGTTGAATTCGATAAAATTCATTGTGATGAAACTGGCTGCCAAAACAATTTGTTTATGATATAACCAACTGAAACATGAGAAATCAGTCAGGAGACTTATCCTGTGAACATGAAGTTGGTGTTAATTTCTCATTTAAGTCTCCTTTTGTGTCACAAAAACGGAATACAGGTCTACTATGCTGTCCACATAAAACACTTCAACGAAAATGCTTTGTTTAATAAGAGGATTTTTGCTTGTTTAAAATAGCACTGGAAGCCTTATATCTTTTAGAAACTACCAAGGAAACCAAACATTGAATTCCCGTTGGTCTGCACCTAGAATTTATACGTATATATATGAGATAAGGCATAAGGTTTAGCCAACACAATAAATAAATAAATAAAAGCACAAGATTTAGTCCACATAAGAATTCCATCCTGAGAAACTTTGTTTTGTAGTAATTAAACCAATAAAATTGAAAAACTACTAGTAAATGGAACAACAGAAATTGCAGCACTCAGTCTCCTCATATCCTTAGAATTTTACCTTGTCGCGCCACTTCCTTTTCCCTCCTTAACCATACCCGAGTATAGTCAGCTGCATTATTGGTCAAATCCTGTAACTGTAAGCATCCAGATCAATGAAGGGGTCAAACAAAGGAGTGTGAGGCGGGCCACTTATTCTTAAGTCTTCCAGACGAGCAAGAAATTATTGGCCTCATTGAATGACAGCCCATTGAAATATAATAATAGAAAGTATTATTAAAGCACATCTCTGTACATAAATTTTCTTTCCTATCATGCTTGGCACTAGTCCAATTTCAATTATTAGAAAATAGTAATTGTAGCCTCATTGAAGAAATCTTATTAAAAATTAATCTGGTATCAATGCATGGAAAAATTCTTTACACAAATGCAGTTACTATTCTAGAAGGTTGATGGATATTGTTACTGCAAGATGATGTTGAACATACTGCTACTATGTAACAAAGTGTACCATCAGTCTACAGTCTATTGATGTTGTACAGAACCATCAAGCATGCTTAAACTTTGTTTGATTTTCTTTAGACGGTAGAAGTATAAACAAAAGTCAGATAAGCAAATTAGAATATAGTAACCCTACATCTGCTCTGTCTTCCGGTCTTACAGGAACTGTATCCTGCACCCATTCAACCTCTGCAATACGGTACCTGCATGTAACATTAGGATGGCATCATGCCTAGCTAACAAAGCGAATAGCTGCATAACTATATGTAAGTCAAGATTATAACAAACACACAAAATTTGGTGATCACAACACTCACCCATCTTGATCCCAAGATCGAAGGATTTGAAATCTTCGGCGACTTTCAACCTGCAATAAAGTGTACAAATTCCTTAAGTACATCAAAGCAAAACAAAAGAATGCTACATCAAATAGGAAACAGTAGGAAAAAAAAAAGTTAGAAAAACAAGTATAAAAGTAAATAGAATGCAGAAGTCAAATTTCACCTCTAAAACAAACCGTCCATCTGGAAGAGGCTCACACCTGAATGAAGAAAAACAGTCCATGCATAAAAATACACAAAAATAGCCAACATATTAAAAAAAATAATAATATAAAATAGGGGGACGAAAACAATTGAGTACATCAAACTACACCTACTCTGTGATCTCCACTTCACAAGCAAAATTGGCTACAGAACCTGTTGTAGGATCTATGACGACCTACAAAAAAATTAGTTAATTCCATTAACTTATATTGTGAGATTTTCAGAACACTTGAGACACCTTTGGGAAGGAAAAAGGGAAAAAAATGACTAGGGACAAAACTCTACCATTCCCATTCGACGATTTCCTTCCATTATTCTCCTCACCTGTTATTCAAGTACAGCAAATATATAATAGAATTATCTGTCGGAGAAAATAAAAAATTAAAAAAATAGAGATGTACAAGTAAATTATATTGAATACCTACATGTAAAACGACAAAATATACATATTTTCTCTTTTTTCTTCGTTAGTATCACATTCTGGTGGCATTTTTGGCGGGGGGTCATGCAGCTTCTCTATGGAAATTTACCATCTTTTTCTTTTGTTTTTATTTTAATGCAACAACACCATGTGTAATTTCTTTGGGCCCATCAATTTATCATAAAAAAAATGAGACAATAATATCATTCTGTTCAAATCTCACTTTGCTTCTCCTATTTCCATTAGTACAAAGTTCCCAAAAAAACTTAGGCGTCAATCATAAATGCCTCCAGTTAATGGACGATGGTTAACTATGTCATGTACTATTACATATTAAATTATTATCTCACAACTGGAAAATGTACATCAGTAGCAATGCAAATTAAAAAAAATATTAGAAAAACATGTGATATCAGGAACTAATTATTACTAGCTATGAATCATAAATAGCAAAAGGTATATGCTTCGCACAAGACAACTATAACTTACAGTTCAGATTACTTAAGTAACTCTACCTATCAATTCATTCATCATCTAACAATCACCAATCATTATTTTTCTCATTTAACCAAATGTTTTTTAACTTAATTGCTTGTCTAAATGTGCCGGTGAAATAAATGAAAATTCTTTTGTCACGTTGAATGGATGCAGTCAAGTTCTGAAACCCATACATGAATCAGATGTTAAACTAAAATCAGAATGACCAACTGACCATGAGTCTGTATCGGGGTTCAAATATGTGAAGTGGAAACTTCTGACAAGGGATGACAACATCCAGAACAAAGAGAGGGATCAGATCAGCACCGAAGTTAATCAAACTCTCATGCTCCAACTTCCTTTCAGCATATTCCTCTGGAAAATTCTTTTGTATGATGTTGTTCAGTGTCACACTAGTACAAAGCCAAGTAAATGATTATACTGTCTGAAAGACATAACTGGATTAATGGAACTTAACACACACATCCCTTGAAACTCATTAAAGGTCATACAACCATTATGAAAAATAAAATGGAAAAAAAAATATTGAAGAAAACAGCTTTCATGCTCACTGACTTACACTTACCTAGCATTGCATGCATGGTGAACCGAAGTACAGAACAATAATTAAGTAAGTAAAACACAAGATTGCAAGCAGAGAATAGCCCACTTGACTTGATAATTTAAGAATCTGTTATATTTACAATTTTTCTCTTCCCCACAATCAAAATATTGATTTTGGCAGTATTAGTCAAGAAGTGTTCACTATGAATTACTCATTACTCAAGCCACCTAGATGTACTAGGTAAAAACCATTAACTTCTGCTGCTTGACAAGATACAAGTGCTAATGCAAAAGACATGGAAAAGAGAGCTTTTTTCCTTATTACGCTTATACAAGAAATTACGAATAATATTAACATGTAAGTGACGCACCTGACTGCACATGTCCTAGGACTGATGAAAAGAACTGTGCGGCACAATGGACATTTGTTACCTAATATTTTAGATACACAGAAAAAATTAAGGTCATTTAAAGCTATCAGTACAAAGAGGATCGACAAATGCAGAACACTCACCACAATCCATTGACTGAAACAGACATGATCGGCAAAATGAATGCCCACAAGGAGTTGTAACAGGTTTGTACAGTAACTTCAGACAAAGTGTGCAATCAAAGTCATCTGTGCGTTCAGGTCTCCCATGATTCGTCTTCCCTATGCAACTGGTTGAGTTCCTCTCCAAATTCTGCAGAGAAGCTTTGAGAGGATTGCTAAATAAGAACAAGCACAAACAAAAGAATTAGTCAATAGAATATTCTTAATCTTATAATTTATCAGTCAAAACCCTGCACAAAAAAATTCTCCATCACTTCAAGAAAACTTTGACAATAAAAAAAAAAAATGAAACTATTGTGTGAAAGAACTAATTTATTACCTATAAGGATCAACCTGAAGTCCTGAGAGGATAACATCCCGAGCCACCTCATATCTTTCCAACTGCAGATAAAATGCAGGTTGGAATCTTATATGCACAAAGACATAGTACACATGCACACACACACAGCTGCAAGCCCGGACAGCCCCAGCCTGAAATCATTGATTTATGATTGGGAGTTTTGGGGCTCCAGCTGGCTTGGGCTATGAAATTGCAGTAGGTTTGAATAAAACAAATGACCAAACCTAGCCCCAGTCCAACCTATTAATATATGATATTTTTATGTGCATTTATTCATATTATATGTATTTAAGTATGCCAAACTTAGCATATGAAGTAGTAATAGGAAGACACACAATCAGTAACATATCAAATGTCATCTATTCCATATCTCTAAATTTAATTGCTCTTCATCATCTCTGCCCTCAACAAGTATAAAATCCTTCTGCAGCAGCAACATCATGTCTACATAGACAATCTTTCCTTACTTCCATAAAATCAACTCTTCCAACTTTAATTATCATGAAAAACTCTTTTTGACAACCTAACCAAAACAGTCCAACTCATAAGCAAAAGGCCAACTGTAACTTCTGAAAATTGTACTCGGGCAAAATAACATGTATGGAAGCTCAACTAGGCTAGGATGGGGCTTAGGTCATAAACCCACAAACAAGTTGGAAGTGATTTATAAATAGAACTAAAGTAAACAATGTATGGAAACAATTAACAGAAGAGAAAGACAAAGACAGAGATTCCCCATGATCCCTCCATTTGTATTTTGAAGAAAGAAAAATTAAGAGCATAAATGAACAGCAACTTATTCTCACCAAAATTAGGGCATTGGCCTTTAAAATGTACGGTTTTACTGAATTATTCTGAATGCTCGATAGCTTGTCAGCATCCTTAAGAGCAAGCTGAAAAACATATATAGAATTTACTTTTAAAAAATGTAAAAAATATGAAACTCAAAATGAAACCACAATTTAATAACATAACGAATGAGGCAAGAATAAATACTTCAGCATGCGTCGTAGGATCTAACCCACTCAACGGTCTATCCTCCGAAGCTGATGAAGGTCTAAGTTTCAAGAATTGACTAATTCTGTGTGAAATGAGAAAAAAAAAAAAGAAAAATCATTGCAACAGGGATTGATCAGGGAAACAAAATACATCCAAACCAATTCACAGGATGATTTGAACAACTGTGCAACTACTAAAAATTTACATCAATTCGACAAATAGCAGTACAACAACAACAGCTATCAGGGAAAAGTACAAATTGACTAATTCTGTGTGAAAGAAAAATTTTCATTGCCGCAAAGATTGATCAGGAAAATGAAGAAGTAGATCCGAACCAATCTACAAGATGATTTGAACAATTGTGTAACTACTAGAAAATTGCATCAAATTCATCACATAGTACAACAATAACAGCTATCAGAGAAAAGTATGAACCTTAGATACGCAGAACTTCTGTTTCCAAGAATAACAGGATCACTTGGTTTGATATTATTGGCTCTTGAGTAATTGTTGATTGCCTAAACAAAGAAGCTCAGTTGTCAGCAGTTAAATAATAACCAATCAAGTGTTTTAAGCTAAAGTAGAAGACAACAAGAAGCCAGCTGTCTTATAACATTAATTTCAGTTTTTAGGCATTATCAAGTCTCCAGTCAAATTCTAACATAGTCAATGTTCAAAGAAAAAGACAAATGCAACCTTATCTAGCCAATTCTTTCAGGAGATAATTATAGAGCATGTCCCACAAATATATGAATGGAAATAGGACAAGATACAACAGCGTAATCAACCTTATTCAAACAGAAGGGTATACAAACTTGACTAGATCTAAAAGGTGTCCACATAGTTCAGCACAAAGATATTCAAGATTCAGTAAGTTTGTTATAAATCAAACAATATATGATGTTGTGTTACCTCCAAGGGTAAACATGATATAACCTACTGTCTGCTTCTCTTTTCTACTTCTCTAAGGTTCTCATATCAATATCTTCCTGAACATAAGAGCATCTAAATTACTTCCTATAAAAAAAAAAAAAAAAAAAAGAGCATCTAAATTACTAAACACCTTAATCGTCTTAAGGAACGGAGGACAAGGATGACAAAAGCGAAACAAAATATAATCTCAAAACTCCAACATCTGGTGAAAACTAACGCTAGGTCCAAATACATAACGTATCCAATTTCTTGTACAGGATCTTGCACCCTAAAGCCACATATGAAAAAGGTTTAACTAGTTCAAAAGAATTAAGTGATATGTCCATACAAACAAAGCAACTACTGATACTAGTAAGTAGTAATTCTACGACACCACGAGAACGAGACCAAATTAATTGAAAAAAAGAAAGAGCTCCCTTTTAGCTCATCTCTTACTTTAAATGAGAAGGGCATTATATAAGCAGATGAGTAGACTGAAACTTAGTACCCAAATTCAGCTGTTATAACAACATTCATGCTTTATAAATTCTCACGTTGGACAACTCAAAAGTGCACAAGTGCTTAACATGGAATACGGCATTAGTAAGACCTACTGGTCAGCTAACATCCTACTGTAATAATAGAGTCTGTTCACTAGTCAGATCTTGGGTTACAATATGACCAAACAAATGGAAAGGCAACTCAGAACAGAATCATTAATAGAAAGATACTCAAACCCAGTTCAACTACTATAGGTAGGATTGGGAAGAGCTACCTAAAGTTAAGCTAAAGTGGCTAAACGCAGCGGTGTTACAACATAGCCATTTGTTGCAAAGAGCACAGGAAGGTTATCATCCCAATTCCCAAATGACTGTAAAATGAAACTCTTGATGACTTAATTATAGATCCAACAATGAGCCCTACCTCCCAGACTTACCTCACATGTTACGTTAGAAAACGAACCAACCAGCCTAAAGAATAGATAAATTGATTATCTAGAATTCAATCAAAAGACTGACCTAACCCTAGCCCAAGCAATTTTCAGCAGCAATACCTAGAAAAGCCAAAACAAACTGCAAAGAGTCTTGTCTCACAAATTGGAAGATTTTATTAATATTCTCCAAACTGATAGTCATAGCCTACAAGCCCTAAATTTAACTCCTATTTACAGCAAAGCAATTCTAATTTTTCTAGAAAACGTGACTTTCTTAGGAAATAGATTCCTAAAAACAAATAAATCAAATAACTTAAGGGAATAATGTTAACTAATAAAAGAAATAATATCAAAATCCTAAGTAAATAATATAATAAAAGTGCACAAATCTCGAAATTAAGCAGCCCGCACTAGACCCTTCTTATGCAACTTGCATCGTTGGTTGCAACTAGATGTAAGTCGCAGTCTTTCCTTGGATTAATCCCGCGGGATAAGCCGTTGGTTGTAACTATCTCTAAAATAATTCTGTAGGTTGCACCACTGATTACACCTCGCGACGTAAGGTCCTCATTAGAAACTTAACACAAAAGATGCAATTACTCTTAAGGCATTGGAAACGACATTTACTCAAAAGTCAATAATACTAATATGCAGTGAAGAAGCCCCAACAAAACAACTGCAAGACATACTCTAAGCATATAAAATAGCTATATCTTTGTTTCCACTATATATGTCAATGTCTCTTAATCTATGTATTTATAATTACCCTACTAACACAACCCAACCAACGCTAAGCATACAAAGACTTATTTCACAAATCAGAACCAGCCAAATCTTCAATTCTATCAAACTGCCACCAAAGCTGCATAGATGACAAAGCAAATCTTCACCTCTTCAAAGTGACTCTCCCGAAATGCACGGTTTCCGTGCTGCATTAAATCAAAAACATGACTGTACCGATCCCAAGGCAACGACCCCTCTCCTTCATTAGCCTGCATTCAAACAACAAAATGTCTTTCATTATCATATCTTAAAAAGTCACCAAAAGCAAGCACATTCACTTACTTTCACTATAAATAACTATTTCACAAAACAAATGTATCAATTCAGTTTTTAACTACAATTTTCAGATTCATGAATCATTTAAAACAAATAAGAAAAAAAAAAAAAAGAAATTCAATAAGCATTTTTTAAAAGTGTCCTCCAAATTCTCGGAAACCAAAGAGAAAGTAAAAGAAAATAGAGACGAAAACAACCAAACTCAAACACTTGTCTTTTTTACAAATTCAACTCTGCTAAAAAAACAAACCAAACAACTCAACAATGAAAACAAACAAGGTTGAATCTAAGAATTAACAAAACTCTGTTTGGTTTCCGAGAAAACTTGCGAGAAAAAAAAAATTGAAGAATCCCTCAAAACTCAAAATTATACACTGCAAAATTCCATACCAACACGTCCACCGATTTTCCGGCATTTTCTCGGCATCCGAACACTTCGAAAACAAAAGGAAAAGAAAAAGGCGAGAAAACAGACCCAAGCATAGTCCTCGACGTCGTGGATTCCCTCCAAATTGAAGTACGAGGAGGAGGAGGAGGAGGAGGCAGACATTGGAGACGCACAGAAATCAGGAAGCGAAAAGACACTAAGAAGAGAAGCGCGAGCGCATGATGATGATGAGGTTGCAGTGTTAGTGGTGTGGTGTGTGTTGATTGTTGTTCTTGGTATGACACACGGACCAAATTCCACTACGTGGTCTCTCTCTATCTCTACATGCCCAATTACCAAACAAATCTCTCAAAAAAACAAAAACAAAAAAAAAAAAAATTACTAAAACAAATTAAATATCATTTCCAGATTCGATCGGTTTGGCTGCCTTATTAGATAAAACCTTTGTTAGGTCGCTAAATTGATATCTCCATGTTAATATTGATGAGCTATTTCAATAAAAATATATCACATTATATTTATCTATTATAAAAAAATTAATATTAATATAATTTTTTATTTACTAAAAAAATTTATTTTAAAAATTATATCATGTGTCACATTTTTATTAAAGGAATTTCTTATTCACTGACATGAGGATAAAATTATTTATTAATAAAAATTTATTTATATTTAATTTAGTTTTTATTAACAAAATATTTCATGTAAATTAACATTTTACTTAGGTGAATTGTTTTCATTTGAAAACATTTTAAATGGATGAAACATATATATAAGTAAAATATTGATCATAAAACATTTCACAAGTTTTTTTTGTGAGAAAAAGCATTTTACAAGTTAAAAATAAATGAAAACAAATAAAATTTTGTTTGTCTTAAAATAAAAAATATTTTTTGAGCTAAAAGTACATATTTATTTTTTATATATTTTTTTCATAATTTCTACCTTTTATTTTTTTATTTATTTATGAAACAATTCAAGCGGGGTATAAAATAAAAATAAAAATAAATTTTTGATAAAAAAATATTTACTTTTAATTTAAAGTAAAAGTTTAATTGTTTTTAATTATGAAAATATTTCCTTTATTATTATTTGTTGTTGGGTTGATCCATGGTTTTAAGGCGACAGTCGGTTGGTTCTTCTCTAGAAAGTTTTATATACGGCCACTAGTTACAGGTGGGCAATTATTCTGTGTTTCTTGGCTTTGTGGGTTGATGTGCGTCATTCGGTGAAATTACCGGAAGGTTGGGTTGATCTAGCTCTGCGTGCCACGTGTACTGGTGTTATTGCTGGTAGCGCGAACATCACGTGACGGAGTTTATTTGTTTGGGAGCGGGGAATCAGTCTTAGCCAATTACGATGGCTTTTCCACTTCGTGTTGGATTGGCGGTGGAAGCTGAAAGCTGATAGGTTACCAATTGTTGGGAAGAGCTCAAAACGCATCGTCTATGCGCGTGCTCAACACGCTTGATTTGCCTTGAGTGGATTTTCTTCAAGTAGTTTTGTAATCGACCAAGCAGCTCAAAGTAAACATGACTTTGAAAAGTGCCTGGGTCCGGGGCTTCATCGGTTTGGGTTTCCAAAATAAACGTCTCGCCCCCCGTCCAACACGTGGTTTTACACCCATAATAAGCACCCTCCCACCATTAATAGTATGAGTTTATGCGGATTTTTTCCTCGTCTATATGTAGAATAATTCATTCCATATAGAAACTGCTCTCTATATTGTATACCATAATTAAATCATATTTATTTTCAATTGATCCCTATACTTATATTAGCCATAAAAATTTAAAAAAAAAAAATGATTTTACAGGTGGTAAGTAACTCATAAAATAAAATAATCAATTTGAATATATACAAAAATGACTTTTACATACCATCTTAAAAATTAGAGATTTTTAGATAAATTATTCAATATTTTTGTACATTCTGCACATTTAATATTTTAGCTTTTTAAAACTATTTTGTATCAGCGATGAAATGTCTCTCAAGTCTAGGACAGTCGGTGGTATAGTTGAAAGTCATACCCCACTTGCTCATTAAAATGTAGGTTCGATCCTCACCTAAACCACAATGTGTGTAGTAATTTTTCCATATATTTATAGGTAGTCCTCTCTTTATTTTATTAATAGATTTTTAGACTGCGCACTAACTAGATTCTATCAGTAAATTCCGATAGATATTTAACCTAGTATTAGAAGTTACATATATATATATATATATAAATGTCTCTAAAGTCGAGTGTGTTGATTTAATATCATAATCATTGTTAAAATTGCATTATAGGATGCACCGTTATTTAATCAATCTGATACATGTGCAATTGCAAAAGTAATCCTATGAGATTAGGAAAACTTTGATTTTAGCCACAAGCAATATTTCTTACAATTTTAACTATATTGCAACAGTGAACGTAAAAAAAAAAAAATGCTCTTAACAAAGGAAAAATGTTTCATGTTACATGTTAAGGAAAAACATCATATTTAATGATGTTTTTTCTTGTATGTAATTGAAATCACTTGGAATTGAAATGAATTGCAATTGGATTAGCCTGAAATCAAATTAATATATCAAAATCACAATAAGTTATTTATTTCAATTGTAGAAATCGTAATCTGATCAATAATATTTCTTTTAAGATGTTTATTTTAATTTGGAATCGAAATGGATTATTTATAAATTATAAAAATACCCTTAATTAAAACTATGTATTCCTTTGGCATTTTTTAAAGAATATTAAGATTTTTTTTTTTATTGTCAAGAAATATATAATTTTTTATAATAACGTTACGCTTATTAAACTATTTTTTAATGATAACAACAGTTTTTTTAATAATAATTTAATGTTATTAACTACATAAAATAGGTTTTTCTCATATATTTTTAGTTTAAATTTCATTTTTTTTTAAATAATGGTATAAAAGACTTTATAATATCTATAAGGGAATGAGAATGAGAATTTTAAGAGGAGTCGGGGAAACAACAATCTCATTTCACAACCTCAAAATTGTGTGGGATCTACATTTTTCATTCCCATTAAAAACAAATTTAAATAAGTAAATATATACAGTCATTCTCATTTTCATTCTCATTCCCTAATTTCGTTAGCAAACACACCATAAATATTTCATGTTGGGAGAAAAAATGTATTCTATTTAGATTACATGTTTCATGATTAATTTATTTCATGTTTGATCAATATTTTATAATAGGGTTAGGTGTTTCATGTTGCAAATCCATTAGAAATTCTCAATTAATGACTGGTCAACTAAAATATGAGATTTACTTAACCTTAATAGAAATGAAGAGACTATTACTTTATTTCGAAAATGTTTTTCAAAGTTGAGAAAGTAGAGATAAAATTGTAGTTACATGAATAATAGGATAAAAAATATTTTGGTAAATGTATGACTATAAGGTGAAATGAAATTATCAAGTTTGATTAAAAGTATGAGAAGTATTGCTTATGGCTAAAAACAAAAATATCCAATTTTATAAGGTTTTGTTTTGCCAAATTTTCTGTATGTTTGTTTTATTTATGTAGTAATTTAGACTTAAAGACAATAGTTCACTTAAAGTTTAACCTAAAAAAAGATGTATTTTGTACATCATATTCTTTAGGGTTGGGCGATTGGGTTGTTCAATTCGATTTCGAAGGAGACTGAATACAAATCGAGAAATTCTCAGTTTTTGAGAGTGAGAACCGAATAACCCTATATTTGGGGATAGAACCAAGATGAACCAAACATGATTGGTTTAATTCCTCAATTTCCTCAATTTTTACAATTTAAAACAAAAAAAAAAAAAAATGAAACATAGCAACATTGATGTTGAATTTGCATAGCAAAAAATGAAAACTAAACATAATTCAGTTTGAATATGCACAACAACATTGATGTTGAACATCTAAATAAAAGATAACACAATATAATGAAAACTAAAAACATAATAAATCATCGCTAAAATGTAAAAAAAAAAAAAAAAAAATTAGAAAAGTAAAGGAACAGGTAGCAAGACTGGATAGTGACAGCAAGAGATGGGTAACAAATTGAAGGTCCGACGATGACAATTAATGGCAAAACGTCTAAGAGACGGTCAATGATGAATAAAGAGAAGTCAATCTACTTTGAACGAAAAGAGGAAGAGAAGAAATGGGAGGAAGCGAGGATCGGCTTTGAGTGGAAAAAGGAAGAAATGAAGAGATGATCGACTTTAAAGAAAAAAGGAATAGAGGAATTAGAGGCGGTCTTGAGGTAAATGAAAAGAAATGAGAGAGTAAAAGGGTTGACGACATCATTTTGATGATCTTTTCACCATTTTAGCCTTAAATTGTTTTTCTGTTTTTAATAAATCTGGTTGGGTTTCAGTTTGGTTTTGGATATGAGGATCCAAAATCGAATAGAACTTATCAAAGTCGATTTTTTCACTTTTTGAAAATCGAACAACCCAAATTTTATATTTGAACTGAGCCGAACACCCTAAAATTGGGTTGGTTCGATGTGGTTCTAGTTGAGCTCGATGTCGTTCTAGTTTAGCTCAGTTCTGATGCCCATCCCTAATATTCATAATTTAGTTGTTTATTCTTTTATCCTAAGAAAATTTTTGTATAAGAAAAGAGAAATCAGCTAGAGAAGACATGAGAAATTTTCAAGTTCTTTATAAACTAGATTGAAAATCAAGTTTATAGCATAATAGAAATGTCTTTGTTGGAGTTGCAAAAACTTTATCAATATAAACACTTTGGGATATAGCCCGTGATGGAGGCTTCATTGGATGTTCGGATACTAGGAAGGGATTTATTGGTGCTCCTAGGATTCTTTAGGCATAGGGGTATTGTGTGAGTTTTATAAGACTCCATTAGGTTTTGGAAGATATAAAAATAGAGTTATGTTTTGTGTTTAATTATTTATTGTTAATGTTATATAAGTGTAACTTCAATAATGCTATATACCCTAAAATTTTTAACCTAAAAACCAACATAAATCATGTGACAAATGATTTGTTGTGACAAATGATTTGTCATTAGCGTAAAATTAATGAAAAAATTTAGAGAATGACTTGATAAGTGCAAGTCACTTGTCATATCATTTGAATTGATTTTAAGATTTTACAATATATATATATATATATATTAATTTTGTGACAATATATTAATAGTTGATTTCTCATTTGTGGATATAAGCATATAGTCAAACCATCTACATTGATATATTTATCCGTCCTTGTTATTTAATCTTTCAGTAATGTGTGTTTGATTGGTTTCATAGTTATTTGACAGTGATTGCTGGAGTAAATTCAAAACTATACAAATGCAAATGAAAAATTCATTTTTAGCCTATTCCAAGAAAAAAAATTGTTTTTACTTCCTCAAATAAATTAATTGCACTTGGCATTCCCTTTTGACCAAAATATCCTTATCTTATCCTAAATCAACTCTTTTGTCCTTAGTTAAAAAACCATAAAATTATTGTATTGCCCTTAGCCTAAATTATCTAACTAACCTTCATTCTTCTTCTACCTTTCTTCTTCCTCCATTGAAGATTAACCCTAAAACTCAATTAAGCTTCTTAATTCTCATTCAAGCTTCTTCCATCCAATAAAATCACATTATTTTCTCCAACAAAAACACTACATTCTCTTCGATCAAAATTTTTAGAGGAAAAAGGTTTTAGTTTTGGAGGTATGTTATTTATTTAATTTTTTTGTATTCACATTACTTAGTTAAATATATGTAGAGTGATTGTTATCATGAGTCAAATTATGCCGGATGATTTAGTGTAGAAATATAAGATCATAGGTTGGAAAACAAAATTCTTTCGAAATGGTGATGCACCTATGATAGGAGCATCTCCTATCACGGATCCATGAATATTTTGCCTATTTTTTCTAGTTCACAAAATTCAATATAGTTTTTGACAAAAAGTTGTATCAATCATACAATGGTTTGCATTGAATGTCTTGATTGTTTAAATACATTTTAATATCTCCCTCTCTATATATATAAAGTGAGCCCTTTTCTGTTCTATCATGATAATTAACGCAAATTTTCAAACTTATATCAAAAGTATCAAAATATTTTTTTTAACACTGTCAACAGTCCCATACTATTGTTCACAAACCAAGTACCTATCATAAAATATCATAATTGACAAACTATGGTTCATGAATATTGATGATTTTTTTATTTTTTATTCACATATCTTGATATTAGGTTAGATTATTGCCGAGACCTAATTGAATAAATTTTTTAATATGCTGTTCAGAATTTAAAAACTTATATTAACTTTTATTTGTGTTATTTTTTGTAACTTAGAAAAAGGTTAATGCTTTACAAATGAGTTTGTCTCGTTTGGCAATATGTTTTGGCACGCGCTGAAGAGTGGGCATGAGGCAAATTAATGCTGAGAAGAACAAGGCTAATTCAATTACAAAAATAGTTAAATTACTTTGCAATTGCAGATTAAAAAAATGTTTGACAAACTTACTATTAAAAAATCTAAAGCCATCTCTATCGTATTGTTGTGTTTCTAGTTACGAGAATGAGTAGGAGGCGGCGAGTAAAAAACAGCCCAAAATTTTCACTTCATTAAAATATTAATGCCGACGGCAACCGCCGAAGCTGAGAGAACCACTTCCTTCCAAAAACCACTTGACAAAAGTCACAAAACCCATTCATTTGCATTTTACTCTATATATATACATACATATATATATTTTTGGCACTGAGGTAAAACACTGTTAGGACCAATTGAGATGAAACTCTGAAATACAACTAGATTTTTATTTGGGATGAGACTATGAAGCACAATCAGGTTTCTATTCCTAAAAACGGTAGATGATTACCCATATAAATTGAAAAAATTACCCACATATTAATAGAAAATGCGTAAATCGAACCTAAAACCTTAGACAAGATAAGGATTAAGGGGCATCAACCACCCGAAGCAAACCTACTTTGCGCCGTTTGCCTTTTACTTTCTTATTAGTACTCAAACAATCATTTTGTAAAATAATGTTTTTTTTCTTCTTAAAATATATTTGTTTAGATGATTTTAGAATAAGTTTGTGAAAATATGCCATCATTCTTATATAAGTTCTCTCCCTTTTTATGCAATCTTTTGTAATGTTATATTTATTTTTAATAGTAAGTTATTCAATTACGGATTGTAAGTATGATGTGTACTTTTATTTTTAGGTTATTATCCAAGTGCCACAGATGAAAATCAACTCTTTAGTCTTTTCCATCAAATACAAAAATGTGAAACATATATTATTACTCACTTTCCAAATTTTTTATATACATATATAAAATAAATAAACTGTAAAAGTCTTAACCGTATATTTATTTATATATTTAAGGTTAAAACTAGACTTCGAAAATGATATTTATGCTTTTAAAAACATATATGTTAACTATAATATAATTAACTAACAAATAAATTTATAATATATAAAATGCGAAACAAATTTTTAAGAATAATAGCAAACATTTCTGTTCACTTTTTTGAAATTAAGAAACTTCCATTCAGACAATGGAAGATGTACAAACTGATTTAGTATCAAGCCGAGTTCTATCCTTATTGAAGGAGAAGACAATGGAAGCTAGAGTATGAACCACTCTATTACAAATTTTAGAAATAAAGAGACAATGTGAGACCTCAACTAGCCTACATAACATCATCAATGGCATTGAATATTTTTGTTGCTTAATTGTAGAGAGAAAAACAAGTAGGATACTGGGCAGAACAAGGTGGGAAGCGGTGTTTGGTGGTTAATGTCCACAATGTCTTATTGAGCTTTGAACAATATTCATTCACTTATTTGATTCTTGTGGTAGTGGACATGGTCACATGGCCAATTGGCACCTTATGCTTCTCCTAAAAATTCTCTTACCCAACCCAAAATGGCACCGTCCTCCCTCTATCTTCCAACTGGGATCAGACAAATATTGCAGTTTCACAATTCTATTACTCTCCTTGTGAAATTCCAGACACGTTTTATTTTATGAGATTATGACTTTTAATTATATAACTGATCTTGTTTTTGTTAAAACAATCAAGAACCCTCCTGTACACATTTAATAACTGAATAAAATTCTTTTTATTTTCATGGATGGGGTGATCTCATTTTAATATTTTAATATTTGGCACCTTAAAGATTTATTGGCACCTGTAAAAACAATCACTGTTTAGATATCTATTTTCATTGTAACAGATACTTACTATCATAACAAGAGGAGAAGATTATCATATGAAACTTGTAAAATGTATTTAGACTTGAATCCCAACATTAAGGTGAATGAGAAAACATAAAACCATCTATATTAGAAGGTGAGCTATTTTATATTAGAGCAAATTACAATTTAGCTACCCAGTTAAAACGCTTTCACAGGCGGAGCAATTGTTTCAATGTTATTACAATTTACTCCCTCACCGTTAATACCTCCCGTTAAAATTAACTGTATGAGGGGCAAAATAGTCTTTTAACTTTACTTTTAATTTTTAAAAATAAATTTTAAAAATTAAATAAAATCGAAATTACATGTGAAATATTATCCAAAAACACATCCTCAAACTCATCAGCTTCACCGGTTCAACTTCAATCCATCAACCCAAAGTCATCAACTTCACAAATTCAACTTCAATCCATCAACCCAATTTACAGCATCAAAAAATCACCAAATCACCCAAAGTCATTGGTTAAACATACTCATCAATCCAAACAATTACCAATATCACAAAATTGAAAAAAAAAATCTGATTCAGAACCCAGAGGAACCCAGAATTCTGGGTTCAGAGGAACCCAGATTTCTGGGTTCCTGAGAACCCAGAATTCTGGGTTCTAACGAACCCAGATCAGACCCGATCTGGGTTCGTCAGGAATCCAGATTGGGGTTCCTGACACGAACCCAGATCAGGGTTCCTCAGATGAACCCAGACTGGGTTCGTCTGAGGAACCCCGATCTGGGTTCACGAACCCAGATCTGGGTTCCTCTGAGAAACCCAGATCTGGGTTCGTGTCCTCCGATCTGCGCCAAGAAGAAGAAGTGAAAGAAGGGAAGAAGAAGAATGAAGTGAGAGGAACCCCTGAGGAACCCAGATCTGGGTTAGTCTGAGGAGCCCCGATCTGGGTTCGTGTCCTCCGATTTGCGCCAAGAAGAAGAAGGGAAGAAGAAGAATGAAGCAGAAGAAGGAAAGAAGAAGAAGAAGAATGAAGCGAAGGGAAGAAGCGGAAGAAGAGAAGAAGAATGAGAGGAAGAGGCAGACTGGCAGAATGAGAGAGAGATTGATGAGTTGACCAAGCCTTATATTTGGTCAACCAGTCAACTTCAGTCAAAGGATAATTTCGTCTTTTTACTGTTTTGATACTATTTACTATTAAATGTAACGAATCTTACTAACGGTAGGGGGGTAAATTGCAATAACATTAAAACAATTGCTCCGCCTGTGAAAGCGTTTTAACTGGGTAGTTAAATTGTAATTTACTCTTTATATTATTTGTTATTCTTTTACACTTTTTCTTTAAATAGTAAATTAGTTTTCTATCCTTGTACTATCAGAGAAATTTGTAATCTAATAATAGTAGACATTCAATTTGTAAGATGTCCATTTCATTAATATTTTTAGGGCAAATTATATTTTATTAGTTTCTATATTTTGAAAAAGTGTTAAATTTTTAACTACAAATTGAAAAATGATCAAATCGAATTGGAAAATGATCAAATCTTCCCTAAAGTTTTGTAAATACACCAAATTAGTCTATCTGACAAAATATTTAACAGTCAAACTTAATAGAAAATACAAAATGTTTATTTTATCCCTACCATTAGTTAATCCTAAAATTACAAATTTGCTATAACTTATAAACCAATAAAAATTCAACACGTGTCCCCTAAAATTGAAAATTATAAAAATTAAAAATTTAAGACCAATGATGAATTTACATATCACTCATTTGCCCCTTCAAAATTAATCAAATAAAAAAATAAATTAAAAAGAACGAAAAATCTCCACTGTTAGATGGACTGTGGAGAATAAGATCACCTAATATAAATTAAAAAAATTAAACAAACAAACGCCGATGGGAGTATCCACTAGCGATGGCTCACATCCACTTCTCTGATGGAGTAGACCAGCTTCATTGAAGGAGCAGATGCGAGCTCCTCCCTCTCCTTCAATAGAGGAGATCGTCTCTAGGTGGAGGAGACTATTTCCTTTGCCCTGGATCGAGTCTTTTAGAGTTCAACTCACCTTAAACCACCGTTGTCGCTTTAAATCCTACCATTAGTTCAACATTGATTCAAATCCTGCCATCGCTTTTTTGAGATGGACAATTAAGGCAACAGAGGGATCATCATCGATTTTGTGGTTGATTAAGGTGTTGGTATTATAGGTTGATTGTTGAAGAAGGTGTTCATGGGGGTCATTATACGTTGATACTGAAAAAGGTATTGGTATTATGGGTTGATTGGGATAGTGGTATTGTGGGTGAATATTATTTACCCAAATGAAGATCTGGGTTGTTCAAACTTAGATTTTCAACTTGAAGATATCTTTATGTTGACGATATAGGTCTGAACAACCTAGATCTTCATTTGGGCATTCCATTTTTAATTTTTCTTTATCATTTCCAAATTTTTTTTTTTATTATTATTTTTAAATTTTGGCTTAGGATTGAATTTGTGTGATTGAGATGTTGGTATTGTGGATTGATATAGAAGTAAGTGTTTATGAATGTATCTAGGTTTTCACCCAGATGAAGATCTGGGTTGTTCAAACCCAGATCTTCAACTTGAAGAATTGGGTTAGACCTAAATCATTTATGAAGATCATTACCCAAATTGTCATTTGGATGTTTCATTTTTAAGTTTTAATTATTTTTTCAATATATATATATACATGTATATGTGTGTGTATGTATATAATTTTTAAATTGATTTGACATTTTCCCAAAACATAACAACTAAAATGAAATTGCTCCTTTTATATAAATTATTATTAAATTATTTAATAACAACAACAACAACAACAACAAAAATTCTTTTCTTTCAAAAAAAAAAAAAAAATCTTGAAACTCTATTTTGGAGGAGATCATGGATTGATATCCTCCAAAATGATGAAGATTTTTTGGATCTCTGTGACAACCTGAGTCTCTTGCTGAGGTATTGTCCGCTTTGGCCCGGGGTCGTCCCGTATAGACTCACAGTTTTATCCCTTGAAACAATATTCCAAAAGGTGCCTCAATAAGTCTTTAAGTCATCTCACTTATATGACCTTCCTTGGATCTGTATTCTACCGATGTGGGATTCGGGGTGTTACAACTCCCCCTACCATCGCGTAGAGCCGTTCCCGGCTCTGATAGTAAATGTGACAACTTGGGTCTCTTGCTGAGGTATTGTTCGCTTTGACCCGGGGTCGCCCTGTATAGCCTCACGGTTTTGTCCATTGGAACGATATTCCAAAAGGCGCCTTAACAAGTCTCCAAGTCATCTTACTTATATGGCCTTCCCCGGATCCGTACTCTACCGATGTGAGATTCGGGGTGTTACAATCTCTCTCATCTTGGAAGAGATATCAGATTTCTCTATAAAAGGAACACTATTAATGTATAAGTTAACTAGGATCATGGTTACTTATTAAAATTTTATAACAAAATATTGAATAAGAAGCATAATTAATTGTTGAGTATTTTCCCCCCAATCCCGCCTAAAAGTGAGAATAAATGCTAGGATGGAAATATTCATCTCAAATAGGTACGGGAATGGAGATTGGGTATTTGGCCTTTTATTGTGATGAGAACCTTATGTCATTAGGTGCAATCAATGATGTATCTCGTGACCAATCATCCAAAATAATAGCGAGATACGTTGCGAGTACAATCGGTGATGCAACTTACATAATTGTTCCACAAAGCAATTGCAACTTACTTAGCAAGTTACAACCAGAGGTATATCTAACGGAATAAATCCAAAGAGTTACCCCAACTTATGTTGCGAGATATGATCCGCAGAATAAGTCACAATAGATGGGTCTAATGCAGGCTGAGGCCAAATTTTAGGGTTTTTAAGATATTATTTTTATTTAGACTTTGATATTTATTTATTTTAATTAGTTTGATATTATTTCCTTCAACAATTTGATATTATTTCTTTTTAAGTTTTGTTCCTAAAAGATGTTTCTTAAAGGAACTAGGAGACTTGTTTTGTGACAACCTGGGTCCCCTCCTGAGGTATTGTCCGCTTTGGTCTGGGATTGCCCCTTACAACCTCACGGTTTTGTACCTTGGAACGATATTCCAAAAGACACCTCAATAAGTCTCCAAGTCATCCCACTTATATGGCCTTCCTCGGATTTGTACTCTACCGATGTGGGATTCGGGGTGTTACATGTTTAGTTATAAATAGGAGTTTCAATTTAAGGTTTGTATTCTAGACTATTATATTGAAGAATATCAATAAAAACTTGCAAGTTTGTGAGACAGTTTTTGTAGTTTCTTTTGGTTTTTCTGGGTATTCTTACTTGAAATTATTTGAGATACGATTAGATCAGTTCTGTGAACTAATTCTAGAGGATCACTCTATCCATTATATAGACTAGTTGATTCGTTTCTAACCAAGTGTGTGGCAGAAGTCATAGCGATTAGGTCTTGTTGTTGAATCCATAGTTAGATTCTCAACACACTGCTTTATTACCATCATATGTAGACACATATAACAAGTAAATGTGGGCATTCAAATTCAAACTTCTTTGATAAAATTGACTTTAATAAACCAAATTAGGTTAGTGTTGCAACAAAAAGCTTTACTGCTAGTACATGAACAAATAGTAGCGCCTTTTTAACACCGCACCAATCAAACGGAATATACTGACATTTGTTCAATTTTTTTTTTTTTTTAAATGTGACATTTGTTCATTTACACATAGAGCGAACATCCCACTAAATTGAAGGAAAAAAGTCTATGTTTGCGAAAAAAAAAAAAAAAGGAACTTAAAGAACTCCTTTTTATAATCTAATACTAATTTTAAATTTCACTAATTTTAGTGACATAGGGAAAAAAAAAAAATTGCATATATGGTTGAGGCCTAATTTTCAACTTTAACTGATTTTAGTTTTCTGACTAAAAAAAAAAAAAAAACTGATTTGGTTTTCTCAAACTAAATACAATCATCGCCTTATTGGAATTTACTTACAGACATGTCATCTTACACACATGACCAAATAAATAAACTCCATGTCAAATAAAAAAATAAATAAATAAACTCCACGTCCAATGTCAACCAGAGACAATGATTCCAAAGTTGACCTGATGATTTTGGTTTACCGTTTGTTCTATTATAATTAATGAAGCAAAAGCACAAAAAATGGAACTAGTATTTGTCTTAAGTACTTGAAATCGGCTGGTTCCAGTGGTCAATTTCATTGACGGACAAACTCGTAATAAAAATAATCGGTAGCCGTAAAGAAGAATCGTTGAACGGCCAATACAATGCTATTAACTTAATTAGTAGGTAAAAATATAAATACAATATTTAAGATTTAAATTTATAAAATTTATAATACATTAATACATTTCTTTCACATGTTACGTGAAGATCTTAAATTTAGATTAATGATATTTTTGATATGTTAATATATTTCCTTACATATGAAAAAAAAAACCTAAACTTGATTGATGTCATAAGACCATCTACAGCGTAGTACCAAAATTTCCACATCACCAAAACTTGGTTGATGTGGGCACTGTTTTTAATATCATATTTGATGTTTTTGCTACAGTGGTGCACCAAATTTGGTGTAACAACGTAGCAAACACCAAATGTCTTTCCATGGGCTACACGTATTTTTATTTTATTTCAAAATCCCAACAATACCTTTCTAACAACAATCATAACAATATTTCTTCTATTTATGTCCTTTATTTCATTTTCTTTATTTATATAATTTGATTAATAATTAAAAATAAAAATTAAATTATTATAAAAATATATACAATTGAAAATATTTCATTGAGATCTTTAAAATGAGTATAATATTGAATATGTTTTAATATATTTTTAAGTTTTTAATATGTATTATAAGTAATATATTAATATAATGTCATATAAATTATTTAATGTATATAAAATTTTATTACTTTAATAATTACTTGATAGAATTGGTAATATTTTTAATGCAAAAACTCAATAATATAATAAAAAATAATAACATTAACATTACTATTATCTTTTATTAAAAATACATGATATAAAAAAAATGAGATGGATAAAACTACGATTTTATAATGGTTTAGATAATAAAATAGTTGGATAAAAAATTAGTTGAAAAAATGAGATGGATAAACAATTAGTTGGATAAAAATGAGTTAAAAAATATTTAGTGACTAAAAAATTAGGTGAAACTATAATTAGAATAATATTTTGTAAAAAATTAAAAAAAAATTATGTAAGTATTTAATAATTTTATAATATAACGCAAGTAATTATTTTAGAATAAAATTATATACTAAATAAAGAAATTAATATTGGTTAAAGAATTATGTATGGAATATTCTGTGAAGATATTTTTTACACCAATTTGGTGTCATGTATATTAGAGTTAAAAAAATTTGGTATCAAAAAATTTGATATTAACATCAAAATGATGTTAAATTTGGTGTCAAACACTGGATATGGTCTAACATTTGATGTGATTTATGAAACGTTAATATTTATTATGTCCGTGGATCGATGTGGAACCTCATTTTATCGATTACTACAATTTCGTTTTCTTTTATTCTAATATTCAGTACTTGTATGGTAATAATAATTAATTTAAAGCAGTACATTTACTGATAGTGCAAAATGGTTAATACACTTTGAAGACTTTACACTAGTGGCAAGGATTTGAGTCCCATCATGCTCTCATATACACCAACACGTTTGAGTAGGATTCTTATGAGATTAGATATCTTCGGGTAACATTTACTAATATACATAGACAGTTTTTCTGTTATTGTGAAAGTAGTTTTATCTCAATATTATCAATTAAGATTTCCGAACCGCACTTTATATCCAGACAAGGATTTGAGTCTCATAATGCTCATATACATTAGTATGTCTCAGTAGTATTCTTATGAGATTAGATATCCTTCGGCTACATAGCATTTACTAACGTGTGTAGACGGTTTTTCTTTTATTATAAAAGTAGTTTTCTCTCGACGTTATGAGATAAGGTTTTCAAACCGCACTTGAATTGTTTAATTTCATAGATTTTTGAGATAACCTTGTAATTTATTCAAAACAAATAATAGCAATAATTTGAAGTTGATAGGAGCTAAACTGGATTGAGTCGGGCTTTCTTTCCTGTTAATAAACCCTGCAGGAAAAAAAAAAATAATACTGGGACAGTGTGAAATTTATATTGCAAGACAACCAACTTAACTTGTGGTCATGTTCACTTGTCCTTTACGTGGGATCGGCCACTCCACAGAATATCATTCACAATTGGTCTCTTCCCATTGTCATACTAGTCATTTGCAGGCTGCCAGCCCTACAAATTTGCACCTATGGAGTTAATGTCCTAAAGAATCTACACAGCCTGTTTAAATATTTGATCAGAACGGCCACATTTTTGGTGTTCAGTAATTCTGCTTCTCAGCAATATTATTATTTGAAAATCAACAAATTAAACGATGAGATGTCATTGTGATTAGTATTTATATTTAATCACCGGATTTTTGTGTACTGTACTTAGAGAAGAAGCTGTCGAATAGAGGAAAAGAACTTGGATTATATGCTTGTAGGAATTGGAATTAATTCAATTCATTAGTTGGTTAGTAATTGCAATGTTGATTTAACAAAGGAGAACATAAGTTAAGCAATGATTATATCATTATTTTCTTAATTCAATAGATTTTAACGAATTTTAACTCTTATTAATGACCCATCCACTCTTGATAAAGTGGTTGGACGCTCTCTTTTAAATGATAAAAGTATTAGTGAAAAGCTTTACTTGAATTTTTGATTAAATCTTTACATATATGTACACAAGTACACAACTAAGAGACATGAAATATGCTTGAGAAAATTGTGTAATACAATCACTGAATAATCAACTAAAGACAGACGAATAATTTCTTCTTCCATTTTTTTTTTTTTTTTCAGTTAAAGTGTGGCATATAATAAGGTGGTCTAAAGATGAAGGTATCCATAATGTTGAGTCGTTGACTAATGTTTAATTGATAGGAGAGACGAATTTAAAGAGTTTTTGAAATTTTAGATATCATGATTTTCAATAACACTGGGCAGTTAAAATGGAAATAAATCAAGCAAATAAGGGAGAACTAAAATGAAAACTTCCCTTTTTCTTGCTAACAATTGTAATTGGGCCTGCAAACATATATAAATTGGGCTTGGTCTGACTTAAATCAAGTTTAGACTCCAAAATGAGTGGCAATGTTTTCACCCCTAAAAGATTATTTGTACACCCCTTTTGTTTGTACACCTCACAAAAAATTTAAAATTTTTCTAATTTGTTTTAAACTCAATTTAATACCAAGAATACCATTTTTTCTTAATTTTATTATACTGTATTTTTATAAGCACACCTCATCTATATCTATTTTATTATTTATTTAATTTTATAATATCAATATTATTTCAACATTGTACTCATTTTTCTACGAGAACAGAAGAATAAACTTCATTTTCTCCTCTATACTTGGATGTCTCCTCCTTTTGAGACTGAAAGAGGAACTTCAACTTGCGAGTTGGGCTTGCTTGCAACTTTTGGCAGTATTAGATCAATTCATTTGAATATTAAAATCTTTTTGACGATGTGAGTCATCCTTAAGATTCGAGATTGATTTCCTTTCTAGGGGTTTGCCCTAACATTTAAAGAATGAGGCTAGCTTTCTTGTTGAGATAGCTTAAGAATCGATGGTGGATTGAGACCACCACTCTTGTTCAAGGGAAGGGTCTTTTCATCCGAGAGCTAACTTTCACTTGCTTGATGTAGTTGACAAAGATCCCATTTGTCCCGTAGTTATGGTGGGATTGGGTAGATGTATATTTGTTTCTTTCTTCAACCTATTGAAGCAGACGTGGACGGTTGCTGGATGGTTTCTATATCTACAAAAATAACCAAACAACGTTGCAATACAACAATTGCCTGATTGTCCACAAAGATGTTTTTCTAGATGGATTAACTATATCAACTTTCAATATGAGTAAATTGCATACGAAAACTTAAATCAAAGAAGTGAAGTTTTTTGGATAACAATTAAAAATGAGCAATTACATGAAAGGATAATGCCAACTTTTGAGTAAGAAAACTTATGGTATGAAATATTAGGTCACCAATGTTCTAATATACTTTGATTTTGTTAAGCCCAACAATTCAATCAATTAAACCTAACTCGTAGTTGAGATATCAATTCGGTCATCATATGGACCCTTAATTCTCAATTACTACACCTATTGGTTCAAGAGTGCATTGCAATTGAAAACCTAATAAGAATCTAAGTAAACAATGATCATGCTCCATCTAGTCTATCACTAATCTTGGCCTATTAAGTTGTATTTAGAGGCCTTATAAATACTCCATAACACCCAATTCATTCAACATAAACATTAAGAATAGAATTGGTCTTTTAATATTCAAAACCAATAAAATGAATGTAACAAATAAGAAGAATGAATGAGATGATTAGTTGAATTGCTCAAATAATTGTTGAAGTACATCGAACACTGGTTCTCTGACTAAAGCTTTTAGTTACATATCATCAATTGAATATAATCACAAGAACGTAAAGGAAAGGATAAACCCATAATTAATCTCCATGGAAAGGTTTACCGATTCTTCACTTGAGCTCTTCTTGGTCAAGAGACTTAAGAACTTCTTGATTTCCTTCCTACTTCTCCTTAGAAGTATTCAATTTTGATGAGTTCTTTTAAATAGAAAACGGATGATGGATAAAATGCGTTATCTCCTCTAGGAAGTGGCTTCTCAAACTTTCTAAAGATTAGGTTTAAATAGTTGGAAAACGTAAGATGCAAAAAGCACCAAACTACCTTTTTAAACCAGTTGAAATTTGAATTGTAACCAGTTAGACCGCTACCTCAGGTGTGATCCCATGGTCATGACCCTTCATCGTGAACAGTGAGAAAGTAAAGTTTGTCACCTCAATGTCGTAGCCCTTTGTCGTGAACAAGAAACAAAAGCATTTGAGAGCTTGTTCTGTGAGTTGAAGTTAGCAGGCATTTCGTAGTGGGTTCCTCTACTAAAATATATGTTTCTCAATTGAATTTAGCCCAAAATGCGCTCCTTTAAGCTCAACCAGCTGATAGCAAATGAAAATTTGAAACACCACACGAAATGCATCAAATTCGATGGTTACACTTAAGAATCAAGCTAAAAGAATAAGAATTAGGGTCCAAAACAAATACAAATACATACTAATCAATGTCCATATGTGACTAGTTTTGGTTTTGCTAGAAGGTTAAGGAGAGGAGAGAGAAGATTGTTTAAGTAAATCAGAGGAGAGACCATGTATCTACCACTATTGATCAAAGATCAAATCTAATCGAGCCATCAATTGTTAAGGGAAATTGTCATGTCTGGGTACATGAATAAAATATTAAAATTAAGTAGGGAAAGTAGTAAACAAAGAATTCTCTACCTTGTAACTTATATTTTCAATGGAATCCATTTTAATAAAAATTTTGACAGAATTATCCCTATTTTTCAAACTTTTCAAAAATTTAATTTACTTGCATTTTAAATATACCAATTTCACAACAAAAATTTAACACAAATAAAGACTCCTCTTTTCCACAAAATATCTACTAAACAATTTAGATACCACAATTATAACATAAGGTCTATAAGAGAATAAAAATATGATCACTCATATCTCATTCTAAATCATCTACAAAATATTTAATTTATAATTGATTACATCATCCACAACTTAGCATACACATCATATAACCTCCATTGGGTTTGAGTTTGGGATAACACCCAAACGCCTACGTACCCTATCTTCAATAAGGATCAAAGCCCTCATAGTTCTTTTTCTCAAACCTATCAAGATTTTTAATTCAATCTCTCATTTCATTTAATAATATATTTATCTATGACATGCTTCAAAAGTATATCTAAGAATACACCTTAATAATGTATTTTCAATATAACCTCAATATAACCAATCGTATTATTCAATCATCAAATTGAATCATAAATAAATGAAATGAAAATAGAATTATTCTCATGTTCCAATAATTTATTTTGTATCTTTTAATATCATGGCTCTGTAACCAAGTACCATTGAACAAGGGCACTAATGAACAAACATCACAGTACAAGGGTGCTACCTCATCCTATCTGGCATGAGAGTGTTGGAACTCCCTCTTTCAAGGTTGTTTCTGAGGGCACTAAGGATAAAGCTTGACTACAACAAGAAGTATTGCAACTTCCTTTTTCAAAGTCGTTCCCAAGGTCTATTTGACTCAATATTTATTTATTTGTTTTTTTAACTAACGAATGGGGACATTTAGCAAAGGAACGGGGCGAATTAAAACAGTTCCAATTAAAATAAAACTATTTAAATTGAGCTCGTTTCTGCATTTCACTTGGGCTCTTTTATTTCTTCCCAAATGATGGATGAGTGACTGTCTTTAAAAATCATGCTTAATGGACCCATTTGAAACCACATATATTTTAAACAATTGGATCCAATTGGGCCCAATCCAAGGGTATTACAGAGATTCAAACTGTTGTGGTACACTAATTTTGAGTATATACTACAATTCAATTATAGATTTCTATAATATTGATTTTTTTTTTTCAATCTAATCTATTCAATACTTGCGTTATATCAACCATATGTCGGATAAACTTTCGAGTTTTCGATTGCCATAATTTTTCTGAAAAAATCTTGTCAAAGTCGGTATAAATTCTAGTATCTAATATAATATGTCTTGCTCAAACAAGGTCTATATAAAAGTAAGAGACCTCATAGATTGGATTAGATATCTTGGTAGAAGGTGGAGGGGGTCCCTAGGAATTCATGAAGAGTCTAGTAGCAGTGATGACTGCCAATTTATTGTTGTTTCATTGATCAGAAATTCGTCAACTGCTAGCCAGTTTCCACTTACTAAGATGCAATCATCTCTTTCACAGAGTGTGTTTGGATAGATGGGTTCGACACAAGCATATTACTTGTCCACTTTGTCCTCTACTACCTTCAACTAGACCTATCATGGAGTTTAGAACTCAACTTCTTGTGTTTGTTAAATCACATCTTTTACTTCCACTAAGCAGAATATATGGTGGCTCAAGTAGCTCCACATACCAAAGGCGGAGCCTCTTCACTAGTTTCTAGGATTTTTTTTTTTTTTTTAATTAATTAATTTATTTTTTTTTCTGGTTATTTCCTATATGTGTACTCACTTGGACAGTTCTAGCCCAATATTGAAGAGAGAAGTTATGTTGGGTTGATACTTTTTGGTTAAAATTTTACATTATTATTTGTGATTCACATTCACATTCAACACATGCATCATTTATGCAAAATCTGATTAATCGATAATGCAAGTTTTGTTAATCTTATTTGATCTTATTGTAAGCACTCTTGTAATAAACAAATGTTGAGACAAAGCTAGAGTGGATGGAACAGAAGTGGATCTAGTTTTTTTGAAGACCCTTCAAAGTACTTTAACTTGGATAACATACATTACTCCAAAAGTACTTCAAACATGGATGAGTCATGACGAGTAGATTTATCATGCTTCATTCGAGTTCGACCTTTTGTGTAGCTTTAACTTTTAGCTTAATGAGAGTGGTTGATGCTAGATTTGTTAACTCTTTCAATTTTAGTCATTGCAACTTACTTGCATCATCAAATCACTGAAACGTTTTCAATCATCTCTATTTCAACTTCACAATTTAATTTTACAGATTCATTATCAACGGTGCACGCAAGGTTTAATTTTCTTCAATGTGGATGTATAGATGATAAAAGGATAGGTCGCGATCTCACGGGCACAAGGTAAACTGTGTGTGAGTCAAACTACATGTGCAACTGCAAATGGAGTAATAAAACCAACAAAATCATTTTTCTCATACTCATCAAGTAACATTTTCAATGCATTTCTTGATACAAGTACCGTTAATTCCTTAATAGTTGAAGGTTTAAAGTAAAGTTCTACGAAGGTTAAACTTCTCTTGAATGAAGTTTTAATCTCATTACGTTGCAATTGTAACAAACTGTGAATTTTTCTCCATAATGTCATAAAATGTCCTTGAGATACCATAGTTGCATTTTCAATTGTTAGTAAGAAGATTCAGCCTTGTAAATGACAAAGTTTAATAAAATCAATATAATACGTATAGTGGTAAAAAATGGCTAAGCCTAAAAGTAAAACCCAAGCCGGGAGACCAACTTATAAAGCCCACTTGTTGAAGATGTTTGTAGTTTAGCCCAATGTTAGCAATGTTGCCACCTCATTGACTTGGTCTTCTTGACCAAGTCAGCCCCTGCGGCGGATCCGCAAGGAGTGGAATCCTCCACTCAAAGCCTCCAATGGCTACCCGTTTGAGGATAAATACCCAAGTAGAAGTAGTGGAGATTCTCTTTGGTTTTAGTTTGCTCTTGCAACTAGCTTTCAATACAGTCCAGTCGACATTTACCGGCATACCATTACTATACTTTTCGGTTGTACCTTTCAACTTCGAGTAGGTCTAACTACATTGATCCCTATTACAACTCGATTGACCTTTCTTAAAGGATAATTGAACAAGAAGTATTTCTAACTTAATTCATATTGCCATTCAATCTTTCTCATTCCTACATCATCTAACTTGAGTGTCTGAATATTTTTAGTCGGTACCACTTCGGTGTTCAAGTGCTCTATCTAAACTTTTCTTGGCTTTTATTGCAAGTTGTTAATGGCCAAACAAAACTGACCGTAGAACTAACAATCTACTTCAGCAATTGTAGGAATTACCCAATAAACTGTCAAATTTAAAATTAAGCTGATAAAAAGCTAACGAAAAGAAATTACCTATTTGTTGTCAAACTTCCCATATGCAAAATTAAATCAGTCCATATTGCAATAAACCTTTCTTTTTATTTAGCCAACCAAGCTTGTTTCACTCAATCAAGGGTAGTTGGATAGTTAGAGAATTCCCTCTCTATAAGAATTAAGTTTTGAACATACTCTATGAGTTCACCAATACATTCCAACTACAAATAAAAGTCTCCCACCTCACTTTTGTCTCAAGTAATTTTTTGTAGTGAGCTAGTATGTTTCTTGAAATATGCCCCCTACAAATAAAATTAATTGCATTGGGAAATATCTTTTGCATGACATTCATTAAAGCTTTCTCTCTATCAGTCACAGTCACACTTCGAAGCATATTTTTATCCATAATAGTCTTCAATTTCTCTAAGGCTCGTGTGTAATTATCCTTCTGTTCATTTGCTAAAAACATAAAAGCAATTAAAAATGTCAACTCGATCTATTATGTGTTACCAACTATCTTTAACAATGGAAAACGATATTTGTTGGTTTTGTATGTACAGTCCATAATTAGCACATGAGGAAAAGCTCGTATAACCCAATTGCTGAAGGATGTGCCCAGAATAAATCTCTAACACAATTAGTATCTTCATTCATCCGATGCCACTCAATATAGTCATAAACAGCTAATTTGCTCAAAAGTTGCTGAATGTGCGATTGGCCACATAGTTCTTTAATCTTAAACTTTCGACGTGCATTGTAGATTGTTGTCATTATATTGGAATTGTTCACATCCCTACCTTTTAATGTAAGTATTATATCTTTTGGCTTAACATTGCTTTTTGACATATCAACTAAGATTTCAAACTCTTCTTTTGTAAGCCTACCTACATATGATATGAGTGACCCTTGATATGGTTTGAAATAAGATGATTATCAGATTATGGACACCACAAATCATTTTTAACATTCAATGATCATTGTTTTCCAACTTAAGTCCCTTCAATAAAAATGGGCAATCACACTTTTGTTCCGGTTGCTTCAAGTTGCTTTGGCTTTGACTTTTTGAATTCTTTTTTCTGTAAGTACTACTCTCTCACACGCAAAACTTATCCATGGTCTTCTCCCATCAATATTCACTTCAGATTTTTTATTACTATCATGAGTTTGTACCTCTTTCCAATGTCTTTCATCTTTTCTATTAATGCTTCTTGATTTTCAAAAACCTACGCGATGACTTTATAATTTTGTATAAGCATAAAATTACATATAGATGCAATTACAAATAATAATAATAATAATAATAAGTTGCATATTGTGTCTATTGTAAAAATGTCGATGTAGTCCATAATTTCTAGTTGATTTTCCATGATACTATCATTCTCATCCTTAAAAAATGTAGCAATAAATAAATTGAAATTCATATAATTCGATCAATAAAATAATATGTTTTTAATATAAACGTGTAAAGAGTTAAAATGATCTAAATAAATATGTGTGTACGGGAACCAGCTCAACAAAATCATAAAATTCAAGATGTTATTCTAAGAATTCTATATCACATGCATCATATATATACACACACATATGTATATATATATATATATATATATATATATATAAAAGATGCATGTGATAAAACAATAACAAGTTTTCTGTTCCAACTAACCATGTAAATATATAAAAGTACGTGGTACCACACTACATATGTAAATCGATAATATTATAACTTAATTCTAACTAACCATGTAATTTTTCCATTTATTATTATAAGTATAAATCAAACATCTCTCCACTAGAATGTGCCCAAGACTAGAATCTAAACAAAAACTTTTCATAGAATGTAAACAAAAACTTTTCGGACAGCAATAAAAGTTCTTCATAGTAATTTCAGTAAATAAACTATATATTTGTATATTGTAAATAAATATATTTTTATTAATGAAAACAATGAAAATTAATTTAAAACTTACCATTTTACAACTTATTTCATCTTAAGATTTTAGTTTCACAAGGCAATTCAACGGCCAGAGATAAACGATGATCGTGCAAGGAAACTAAGTGGCAGTCAAATACATAATCTATTGGCTATGACCTCGTAGTGGAATGTCGTAAGGGTGTAATTATTTTACATTTGATAATTAAGGCATATGTGATTTTTTCTGTTTACATAGATGTCCATTAATATTTTTGTATAATATATGTATGGTTGTTTCCTATATATGTATTCACACGCAAGAAATATTTCGTTTTCCTTTTTACTTGGTATTATTCAATTCTTAAAACAGAAAAATATTTTTAAAATAAAAGGGAAAAACAAACTCTCTGTTGCATTTTTTGTTGTTGTTATAATAGTGTATATAATTAAACTCGTAAGCCCGACAGCAGTCTCATTTAATTGTACTTGGTGTGTTTTTAATTGCTTGATTAATATTAATTTTATAATTGGACATAAAGAAACCTATTAACTTCTTTATCAAAAAAAAAAAAAAAAAAAAAAACCAACTAACTACCATAATTGAATGGGTACAACATAGGCCCAATGGAAACAGACAAGTCAATATGGCGAGGACATGACACGTGGTGTATTACATAGACTCCGAGTGAAGATGAAGTTAGATATGTTAGATTGTGCAACGTAATTCATCATCAAAGGCAGAAAAATTGCCTTCGATACGAAGGAAGCCTAAGTTTGACAAGTTAGTTGAAGGAATTCAAGGTTAAAAAACGTTGGCCTTAGGAAGAACCATTAACCTTCGGAGGAACTATTCCAATAAATCAATGATAAATATCCAACATGTAGCAAATATCTGTTAGCATGAAGTTGATTCAAGTGACAAGTGACAAATACTCTTGTATGCATCGTGACACCTAAAAAGTAAGTTCATGTTTCCTCATAAAAAATGATTTTGTAGTTCATTAGTAAGTGAGTGAGAATTACCACATATTTTTAGTGAGATAATTGGGTTTAAAGAGATAAGCATTGACTTAAACATTGAAGGGTTCGTTCAGAGACAATCTCTGAATTTTTTTAACGAAGGTTTTACTTGTTTTGACAAGATTTGCTGTAGACAATCCAGTCAAGCATTTGTGCGAAGAACAAGATTGCCTGAAGTTATCAGGGATTTTCATAGGACAATTCAAGTTACAACAATAGTAATGGTGGCTATTTAGATTAGCACAAATTAGGATAAGCACTAGAAAGCCAAAGAGGCCAAAGTATTGTTTATATTTATATCCATTTAAAAACTCTTTGTCTTTCACAAAAAAACCACCTGCAAGTTGAAACTTAGAATCATATCTTACGAAAATATAAAACTTATAGACCATTTGTTTTTTCTACTTAAAACTTAACAGTGCTCAATTGTATTTTTTAAGTTGTTTTCATTTTTTTTTAAGTGGTCAAATTACTCAAAACTACCCAATAACATATGAAAAAATTAAGTTAGAATTTTTTACTTTTCACTTAATTGTAAATCACTCAATAACATTTAAAAATTTTTATTCCAAATTTATCCTCCTCAAAATAACATAATTTCAAATTTATCTTAATTTTATATTACTCAAATGTTCTTTGTTTTTTGCCTTGATATTTATAAAAAATATATTTGAAAAGAAAAACTTAAATGCATCTCATTTCAAATTATCTTGGAATTAAAATAATATATTTTAATTTATAATTTAACCATTCATTTTCTAGTTGTTTTTTTAAATATATAAATTTTTAATCATATTTTAATTATGAATAAAAAATTATTAATATATACATAAAAAATGTTTTAGAATTTATTAAATTATTTATTTTTAGATGTTGTATTAAATTAATTAAAATTAAATAACAATAAATAGTTAAAAGAGTGTAAATGTTAAATTACTAATTTTTAGACAATTTTAACTTTAAAATATAAGCAATTTTATAATATATTCAGAGATAAGGAAAAATAAAAAATAAAAACATATTATTCAGATTTTAGGTTTTAATTATCATTCATTCTTCAATCTTTAACAGCACTGTTTAGTTTTTAAGTAAAAAAAAAAAAAAAACGATCCCTATTTTATAATTTTATATATTTAACTCTTTTTTTTTCTTTTTTTTTTTTTTTGGGGTTGAAAATTTGTTATTATTTTTTATATATCAAACAAGAAAGGAAAAAAAATTTAAGTTTTTAATTAGAGTAAATCCTTACAAATTTGAAAATAAAACTGAAAAACTAAAATGAGTTTTTATGTTATTATTTAAGAGTGTCAATTTGGAACCCGACACTACATCAAATGGAATCACAACTCAAACATGAGCCAAGTGCATTAATCTTGTTAGCAAAACGAAGTGGCCATTTTTGTAACAATTCTTATTTTAGTAATTGCAAGTTAGCCATAGTAAACGATTGCAGATCTGTAAACCGAATATAAATAAACTCTCTAGGCATCAGAGAAATTGTTTTGGATTTGTATTTGTGTAATTGTAGATTGTATTTTAATTTTGTTTTTATTAGATTTATATCAAAATTTAAATATATTAAATATAGTTAAATGGATCATAAATGGAGTGTTTAAATGGGTCAATAAATGAGCCACAAATAAACGGATTAAATGTGTTGTATTCACGTTGACCCGTATATAATTGTGTTGTATTCATGTTGAAGATGTTCAACCTATTCATTAATCGTGTTGTGTCCAACCGACCCGTCAACCCGGATTGTCACCCCTAGTATTATCAATGTTTTGTGTTTATGAACTATAGTTTGCAAATAAAGAAATAGTTCGTAAATGAAGGCCTTAAATATGCTAATTATTTCCTTTATTTGTGAATTATAGTTTACAAATACTCAATCTTTTAGTGGGCTATTTTTCAAAATTTTTTTTGTTTATTAGAATATAAAGGATATCCCCTTAATTATACTAAAATAGAGATTAAAATGTTAAGTGTATATGATATGTTCGGATAGTTAAGCAATTTGCCTTGTAAAGAGACTCCTAATCTCTTCATCAATTATAACAACACTTTTTTTTTTTTTTTTGAAAAAAAAAAAATCATCATTGAGATATTCATTCATCCTTCAACTGATTAGTACACTTCTTCTACACAATCACATTCGTCATAGGAGTTTCGGTGGCTCCACACGATATTATTAGAGTAGAATTCCGAATTACACGTATAATGTTTAATTTTGACAAGTTCCAACAAACCCCTAAATGGTCCATCAAAATTTTCATTTTTTTGTTAATTTGACAAAAGGCTTTAGAGAGGGTATATTCGATAAAAACATATATATAACTGAAATTACATAAGTTAATGAATAATTAATAATGTAATTTCATAAAGGATGAAATTATGATAAGTACAAACCAAAAAAGGGAAAAAAGAAAAAGAAGAGATAACTTCATCCATATCTTCCAGTGTATGTGTACAAAGAATTTGTAGCAACAAAAATTAAAGGCATAAATTAAAGTGCCTAGCTATATCATATTTTATATATTAAACTTTTTAAATGCGCTTTATTTTTCAATATGTCAAGCAACTTTCGAAAGACAGAAGATATATTGTTTCAAAAAAGCAAGGGGCAGTTCATGTATTCAAAAAAAAAAAAAAAAAAAAAAAAAAAAAAAAAAAAAAAAAAGCAAGGGGCAGTAAGGCTTTGCTTGGCTATTATTGTGCCATATGGTTCCCTGAAAATGCTTTGTCGATTTGTACACATGTACATGTATATATTCTATTCCATTAATATTTTAGTCAAATATGTTTCTTCCACTCGATAATCTTTTCATCCGTTTATTCGTAGAAGTGGAGAGTAAGAATTCTCTGTTAATATTGACAAAATGCTAATATTTTTATAAGAGAAATTTAAGTTTGAACGATGTATGAGAGAAAAAAAAATCTAACAATCTTGATCATCAATTTTTTTAAATATTGATGTGCCATCAAATTATGAAAACATTAGGGAAAAAGAAAAAAAATTGTAGAGAATTCTTACTCAGAATTAAAACCCAAACAAATATCTATTATTAATTAGAACT
The DNA here is from genome assembly GCA_022984855.1 of Dimocarpus longan. Classification (NCBI taxonomy): domain Eukaryota; kingdom Viridiplantae; phylum Streptophyta; class Magnoliopsida; order Sapindales; family Sapindaceae; genus Dimocarpus; species Dimocarpus longan. The sequence continues at coordinate 20,999,822 of CM041024.1, forward strand.
CCGATCGTGGCATTTCAAATAAGGCAAGGTTTTGTCATTTATAGGAACTTTGTTAATTATTAATTTGTATATTACATTTTCTATAAGAATTTTTTGTCAAGTTTTTATTTCTGTAAGCCTTTTTTGCTAAAAGAGTTTAAGTTTGAGAGATATATGAAAGAGAAAAATTAGAATAATCTTGACTATCCACTACTTTTTTATAGTGATATGTCACTAGATTATAAAAAGGCTAAAAAAAACAAAAAAAAGATGATAGAAAATTAATCCTTGCTAGTCCAACTTATTCTCATACTTAGGTTGATTGTATTAGGCAATTAATGAAATTATTTAAAATTGGATTTTTTTTTAATATAAATTTTTAAACATTTAGTCAAAATTCTAATCATGAAAGGATCTAAGTTTGCATTCGTTCTTATCAACTTATGTCTATAAATATCAAAATTGGGTAGCGATATACAACAACAGACATATAAAGACATGAAGAGATAGAAATGCCAAGGGTTCTAGCATGAAGAGGTGGAGAGTGTATGCAGCCAAGAATGTCTTGCCGACACAGTCATTATAAGTTAAGAACTTATATGATCCACTTATGTAGTTTTGTTTCGATCCGGCAAGTTGTTCTTGGCTACATTGGACTCTGTTCTTCTCATGCAAGATCCCAGATGGTAGAAATTAACTAGCTAGTAAGACATGAGTTGCACACATACACACATGGATCAGCCAAGTGATCAATTCAAGGGGCTTGCGTGAAGAGCTAGAGAGTTTTTGGCAACCAAGGATGACTTTCTGGCTAGCTATACATGGTTGAGGTGATTAATCGATATCGATCAATTGATCAGCCAGGTTTGATTTGCAATTTTGATTGCTTTAATTACGAGTAATTGGCCAGCTAGCTAGCATGCATGCCTCAGCTGAAAAGTTGTACTTGGCTATATTTGCCTTTCTTTTCCTCATGTAAGACCTTATCGATTCAATATATAGTACTACAACTAGCATAGCCATTCATGAGTAATTAAGATAAGATAAGATCATCATCATATAATTAGCGAATACAAATAATAGTAAGTACTCATTATTAGCTAGTTCATGCATCATGCTTCTTGATAGGTATATTTTGTAGGCGTTGCATATACATTAGTTCTTTAGAATAATAATTATAGGTGGCCTAAGGCGGTGTCGAAAGCACATATTGCAAAAGTTACATGTAAGTTAGCTAAGACTGAACAATATGGAGTTGATTAGTCAGTGTCTTAAAGCAAACACATCGATACGAAAAAAAATCTTGAGTACAATGGGATAACTAGATATTTTTTGTGTCAAATTCACTACATGATGCAATTGCACTAAAAGATGTTTGTGTATCACTCACAAGTGGATTGATACGACGGTTCCAATTCCCCCTCGTGCTTCTTCTCAAAGCCTTGGTAGGGTTTGAGTGACCTAGTCCGTAAAAGTGGATAATTACATTCTAGCTCAAATATGTGTGGACAAATTTTTAACATTTCCCTTCGGTTACAAAACAGTTTTCCCACTTAGTGTAAGTCACTCTCTCTTTCACTTATTACGGAGTAGAGAGACATACGTGTTGAGATTCGATTCATACCATAGAGTCTATGTCAATGTGATCCCAACAATTGAAAATATACTAGTAAAGTAAAAAAAAGATGTTTGTGTATCTGTACTCACCACAAATTAAGTGTGTTTCTCGAGTATGACTATACTGTTAATATTGCAAGTATAGTAACAAATATATATGTAGATGGTAGTAAAAAAGTTTGTACTTACAATTGTGTGTTGGTTTATGTAATGATTTATTTTATATGCATAACAAAATATCGATATAATGTAAAAAAAAAAAAAAAAATAACGTCTTTGATTTGGGATTTCAATATCAGTTATTCTTTTGTTTCCTGTTACATAAGAGAGATTGATTTTATTTAAGTTTTCACTTTATCTTAATTTTCAAACTTATATTTTTTATGGACTTTTGGATCATACATAGTGACCACTAATCATCCCTGTTAATTACAAAAAAAAAGTATACTATTATAACCCCTAATAATCTTTTTAGTATGCAGGACACAAACCCTATTGATTTTGTATATCGTTTTTAACTACTAATTAAATTTAATTGAATTCATCCTCATAAATAGAATAAATTAGTCATTATTGCAATTCTAAAACTCCTACGAAATTTTTGGCTCACACTACTCTAGCCCAACTTATATTTTCTTTTCACTTTTGATGGGTTGCCCAACGACCTTCTTTCACCATCTTTCTACTCGTTGTCTTGTATGTAGATTTATTTTTTATTATTATTTTTTTTGTGAGAATAATAGAAAACTGTATTAAGCAACACAACAAGGTGTGGTGGGAGGAATTACAGTCTGAGCAATTACATCTTGTTCAGCTAATTTAAGCAACCAATTAGGAAGAGAGTGTTTTCAAATTGTAGAACTATTATACCCTATTGCCCAACTTGCAATGCCATGAGCCACCTGATTACGCTCTCCATGCACAAAAACAATGGGGCCAGTATTATGTCCACACATTAAGTATTGAATATCATGAATCAAATTGCCTACATGTATTCTGGTGACTTCTACCCCATTGCACAACTGGACCACCCTCAGTGCATCAGCTTCCATGCACAAAGGGAGGAAGGAATTAGCAGCTGCTAACTGCAGTCCCTGATGAATAGCTTTTGCCTCTGCAGTTTCAACATCCAGATAATGGTTGAACATGAAAGCTGCAGCAAGTCTAAGAGTCCCTAGATGGTCTCTGATGACAATACCAGCCCCAACCTTCTCCTTAGATTTAATTACTGCTGCATCAGAATTTATCTTAAAGGAGTCAAAGGGAGGAGGAGACCGGCCTAGGGAGAGAGACAGACTGGGACTTCTTTTATTTTTCAAAGAGCAATTGGTGGTGTTGGTGGACCGACTGGGTGGATGATGATTGTGGGATGGTGTTCGCTGTTGATGACGGTTGTGAGATAGTGTTTACTAGTGGATGGACTGGGTGATGTTGATTGTTGGCTATGGGATGGACGAACTGGATGATGTTTGCTGTTGATCGAGGGAAATTAATGATGGTGTTTTTTGGTTGAGATCCAATTAAATTTCTATTTTTTTTAATATTAAATTTTTTATTTTTAAACTTGTTAGGTTAATCTCTACTGTCCACCTATGATATGGATGATAGAGATCAATTTTTATTAATTCATTTTTTTTTTTATTTTAAAATGTTATTTATTTTTTATTTTTGTCATTTTTTATTTCTAATTTGATATGTTGATCTCTACCATCTATTTATTAGATAGATGCTAGAAATCCGTTTTTATTTGTTTATTTTTTTTATTTTAAAATCTTATTTTATGATTATTATATTTTTAATAAAAATCTCAAAGCTAAAATTTCATTTTAACTTTTGTCAAACTTTTCAATTAACTTATAATGATTGTGAGATTTTAGATAAAATGAAATAGTAGGTCATAAAATGAGATGTTTTCAAATATCATGGGTTTTTTGGGATGTTTAAAATTGTAAAAGCTACTCTTGAGGTGTTAAATTTAGGGTAAGTTGCATAAACTTACCCATGTATGGTGAATCAGCTTTTGTCATTAGTTACAAACATACCAAGGGTCAAATGGTTAGCGGTTAAGTTTAATAGTTAACTGTGACATAATGACGTTAACCCTACTAAAAAAAAATCATTTACCGTTAACTAAAATTAATAAATTAATTGTATAAAAAATTAAAATAATAAATTAATATTAAAAATAAAAGAAAAACTCCACCTACGAAATACACTGTTGGTTGAGTCTAATATCGTTGGTAGAGAAGATCAACCTCTTTCATGAGGAGATCAAAAATCTCCTCACAAAAAGGAGATGGATCAATTGGAGATCCAAAATTGATTAGATTGGTTTGATCCATTGAATTGGTTCAGTTCATTGGATTTTTGCCTGCCTTAGTTCTATAGTCGAATGTTTTTCTTCTTTATAACATTTGATTGAAATTGATTGAGCAAGAAATTACACTTAGAACTTGAAGTAGGATACTGATAATCTTTTATGTTAAAATCAATCTAAACAATATGCTCTTAAACATGAGACAAGAGCGATGGTATATGTAATTATGTGACAGGATGTCTCACAAAGTAGGTTTATAAGGGTAATTGTAGGAGATAATTTGGATTACGATACGACGGATCGATATAAATTCGTAAAAAATAAATGAGTATGAGTTTAATTTAAACGAATTCGTACCAACCTGTTGAATTAGGTTTGCAACGGATTCACGAGTTGACACGATTAATAGGGTCAAATTATAATATTCATATATTACAGTGATTAAATGGTAACATTTATATATTAATAGGGTCAAAATATTATTGAGGATAAATGGATTAAAGGTTAAATGAGTTAATCAAGTAAACGAATTTATGGATTGACAGGTTAATGAGTTTGGATCTTTTATGATCAAAGTAATAAACGAATTAGTCGTGTCATATTGCATTACCTGTTTATAAAAGAATTTGTGTCTAATCCAAAAATTTTGACCCATTTATTAAATAAATTCATATTGTGTTGATTGAATTTATAAATGAATCAAATCGAATCGAATCGAATCCAACTTAATCCGACACGCGAACATTGCCACTGTTAGGTAATAGCAAGTCGCTTCATAGTCTTGTAGCACTTCGAACTTATTCACAAGTTAGGAATTCTCACCTATGATAAGATTGTGCTAAATGTGATGAATTAGATGGAGCTATAAGCTTTTAATGAATTTCAAGGCTCAAGTTTTGCATAGTGGTGTATATATTGTATAAATTGTGGTACATACTATAGGGGATTCACTTGTCGAAGTGTGAAAATTGGGTTGGTACATATGAAAACTTAGATAAGTGTATCTAAAACAAAGGCTTAGCTACCTTACTGATTTATGTAAGGTTATTCAATGAGAATCTTCCGTAACAATTTTTGATTGATTATAAAATTATCCAATAACTGCCCTTGAAACCAATTCAAAAATGGTCATTGAAGAATTTTGTTAGATAATCTCCCAACATAGTAAGTTAGCCAAATCCTTAAAACAAACATAAATTATGTTGAACAAATATAAAAGGATTTATTCGCCTAGTTACTCCTTCGTTTAATACGAATGGATTTGGTTGGAAGATATATGTTTCACCAAGTTCCTGTAAGACATTGATTAATTGACTAAAAACTAGAACTTAGCCGCCCGAAAGGAACCTAAATGATAGTATAGGATTTGTATATATAAAGCACAAGACAAGTTCTAAATACAGTGTGATGGTACAACTAAAGCCTAACGCCACTTTGTATATTTTGAAATGTGTTCCTATAAACAAGGCATAAGTCCTACACCAAGCAGGGATGGCAAAATGGACAGGGTCTGCAGACCCTATCCATACCCATAAGGAAGAGGTTCGGGTATAGACCCGAACCGCTTTTTAAAAAATCCTAAAAAGAATCGGATCCGAAAAACCCACAGAATTGCGGGTAGGATATGGGTCTATCCGCGGGTCTCTATTAGACCCGTAAAATACCTGTTCCTTATATACTCCCTACCCGGTTCATTTTCCAAAAAAAACCCTAACAAACCTCTCTCTCAACTCTCTCGACTCTTTCTCTCTCTCTACTCCATCGCCGCCGTTCGACAACGCCTCTCTCTCTCTCTCCAATCTCCATCGCCGCCGTTCGTCCACTCGACTGTGCCTCATTCTCTCTCCATTGCCGTCGTGTTATCTGCTGTGTGACCATCAGAACCTCTCCGTCTCTCTCCATCGCCCCATGTCATCTGCTGTGTGTCCAAAGCTTCGAAACTGTGGTATCATCGCCGTCTCTCTTTCCAATTTATTTTTCTGGGTCTTTCGATTTCTTATATCTCACGGGGTTTCCAATTTAGTTTGTTGTTACTGGGTATTTGTGCACGGCAAACTCTAACTATAGATTGTGCAGTCTGATCCTATTTCTTTGTTGTTTTGTTTTTCAACATGCATTGCTAAAGTGAGCTCCTCTTTTTAAAGGGTTTTCATGGTTTTTTGTTGTTAAGTTGTGGTTTTTTAATGTGGGTGTTTAGGATATATGTGATATCTTCAAATTGCCTTTCTGGGTTTTGATCTGGTTATGTTTTTGGTTTCTGGGTTGTGTGTGGTTTTGGTTTTTTGGTTTGTTTTTGCAATTTAAGAGATGGGTTTGATGGATTGTTTTGATATGTTTGTGGGATTTTTTTCTTTTTTTTTTGGGGGATTTCGTGCTATTTTGATTCAATGCCTAGATGGTATAGACTCATTGTTTGTGGAAAACAGATGGTATAGACGCATCTTGAGCCCGATGACTCTGAGTTTGTTGAGGTTGATCCAACTGGAAGATATGGCAGAGTATGTATATATATGTATATCCATCTCTTTGCTTGTTTCAATCTCTTGTTTGAGTTTAAAGTATTGATTTTTTGTGTTTTTGTAATGGTTGTTGTTGCAGTACAATGAAATCCTTGGCAAAGGAGCTTCGAAGATAGTGTATGAATCCAAAGTTTTGATTTTTATGCATATATTTGGATACCCATTTGAGATTTGTTTGATGTATCCAAAGTTTTGATTTTTATGCATATATTTGGATACCCATTTGAGATTTGTTTGATGTTTGTACATCTGTGATTGTTTTGAGTGGATTTGTGCATGCCCATTTGAGATTTTTGGAAAAAAAATTAAGGTTTGTTGGGTGGTTTTATCAATTAGCTGTGTACATTTGTGTCTTGTGATATCAAAAGTTATTGCTGCTATGTTCAGTTGTTTGTAAGGACCCGACCCGGATATCCCTTGAAGAGATCCGAGCGGAGCCCTCCCGACACCCCACAAAATCCTTACAGTCTTCATGCAGGTGACTTAAAAGAACTCCGTGAAGTTAAGCCGTAAAACAGTTTAATTTCTTAATACGTAAAAATTTAGGGTGAAAATTTTTCGGCAGCACAATGGCTGATTTTCCGACATTTTCAACTTTTTCAAAACACCTGTAAAACAATTAACAATATTTCAAAATGCATACATTCATTTCCACTTCCAAATAGGACCTCAGGTCCATCGCAAAATCCACATTTCAATGCAATTCGAGTCTTTAAAAACTAAAACCATTTCAACTTAAAAGAAAACATTCCACATGCATGATAACGTAATTAAAGTTATAAAACTTAAATATTTACATCACATTAAAATCCGTTATACATCAAAAATTTACTTTGATTTCACAGTTTCGGTCGCCTGATAAACTTGCCTACTCTTAAGCTGGAGATCTGCCGCCTGGAGGACTCGAACCTGCGCTTGGGGAGTTTTTTTTAAAACAAAATAAATAAGAAAATAATGAGCTAAAAAGGCTCAATGAGTGTTATGCAGTTCTAAATAGGTTTTCTTTAATATCCTTTCAAAATCTTTTGAAATAATCCAAGTTCCGAAACAATTTATGTAAACATGAATTTCATGATATTACAAAATCATTTTATAAACATTTGCTTGAAAACAATATAAAAGATTATAAGCATCATAAAATTTATTCATAACATAATCATAAGTTCATAAATAAACTCATAAAATCATAAATCAATCCTCAGTCATAAAACATATATCCAATGGGACCCGGGAAAATCATGATCACCGCCCGGTCTTGAGTCACCGGTGGTGGGGACGTGCAATCTCATTCATAACCACTATGCCGCGGTATGTTACCTCGCTGCACATAGGGCATCATTCATGATAGTACCTTATATACGCGTAGAGGGCGACATGACAGACTCGATCCCCCCCATAGTTAGTGGACTTTCCCTGACAGACATGCCATACGCGCAATATATAATGGGAATGGGTAGCCATCGGTTTTGAAATACATTAACATGCTGAAATAACAATTATAAAACATGTTCCTTTGCTTATAAAACGAAACATAAAAGCATATTTCAATAACGAGTTATACGATCAATATTGCTTTAAATACAGATATAAAAACATTTCGAAACGTATAACATTCCTGTAAAGCGTATATCATTCATATAAATTCATTTAAATATTAAAACGTTTAAATCTTTCATGAAAGCATAAAAATCATATAGAAATCATAGTGCATTTATCATTTCATAAAACAATTTTCACTCACCGATTCTTAACTCACGGAAACGATCGGATTTTCTACCTTGCGCTACTTTTTCAACTTCGCTTTCCTTCGCCTTATCGCTGCCTAAATAAATTAACATTCTAACATGAGCATGCTGGAACTACGCTAATTGAATCTTAAGCAACATCGTCGAAGCCATAATCTAATGAATTCAACGAAGAGAATAAGCGAACCTAAATGAACAACATAAAATTTACGCGATTTAACGAACTATCGCGACTTATCGATCTTAACGTTTCGCGCGTTTCCTTCATTTCCAAATAAACTTATCGTCCATATTATTCGTGACTTAACTTAAATCAAGGCAAATAAAGATTTAAACATCATAAAGCGTAAACGTGAAAAATATGGCAGCAAACTTAACAATTTATATTTTTCCATTTCGACTCCGAAAATCAACAATTTCCTAAAATTATGCGCAATGAAACTATCCGATTGACTCTATTCCAATTTAAACAATCCTAACGTTAACATTTATCGTTTTAAAGAGCTTAATAACATAAATGGCAGCTTGCTAATCATCAACTTCTTAATCACATTCGACAACGAAAAATCACAACCAAATGACATTCGCATTCGAGGAAAACTGATCCATATCGCTTGAAAACAATTTATCAACACCCGAACGATATTTCAACACTTTAAAAATACACTAAAAAGCATCACCTCTTCATGATAACAACTTGGAAATAAAAGCACTACATGACAGCCCCTATATCATATCATAACAGTCCGCACTTGAATCGCGACGAAAACAAATGATAACTATTTCATTCCAACACAACCAAACAATTATTGAGCGAACCTCCACACTAACGAGATTCGAAGTCCTAAACCCAATCATAACATCATCACTTTATCTCAACTTAATCACATGGTTGCTTACTAAATTATCAAAACAACTCAACAAAGCAACATGGGGCAGCACTTACTCACTAGTTTCGCTTCGAGACGGCTTTCAAACGGCGACGAAACTCTCGCGGTAGCAAGCTGTCCCCTACCACCAACTACTGACTTCTCTTCAGGATTGCTGTGCAGCTCACGACCTGACTGGGCAGCAGCTCGCACGACTCGGCTTGCGATGACAGCAGCTCACCAAGGTAGCAGAACACGACGACAGCAACTGACAGTAGCAAGGACAGCTTCACGGCAGCTCCAGCACTCGCTCGGCAGCCACAGCACCTGACAGTAAAGGCAATAACTCCACGCTTGGCAGCAGCACTTCCACGGACAGCAGTGACAGCAGCTCACTGTTCCCTCAAGCTTGCATGCCCACCCTCTGGTTCAGATCTTCATCCTTGAACTGTCAACACTTCCACGAGCTCAAGATCGGCTCTCCATCAACTCACGATCAGCGACAGCAACACTAACTCACGTCCTTCCTCTTGCTTGCATGAATGATTTCTTGGCTCGGATCTGCTATTGCATGCATCCAGATGTTTCAGATTTGGAGTCTCCTTCAGATGAGCATCGTCTTAATCAACTAACAACAGCAACTCAATCCTCAAATTCTCTCTTTAACTCGCACTCACTCTCACGCTCAAGCTCTCTCTCTCGCTCTTGACATATGGTGACCGAATTGAAATGGAAGAAAGTTACCTTGCTTCTCTCTCAGTCAAGAAGAAAGAAAGATGAAGAAGAAGGCTACATGCACGAGCTTCTCTCGACTTTGGCTCTCAGCAGTAACAATCCACCAAGACAGCAGCTCGCGGCTTCACGGCAGCAGCTATCACGGTCTGACAGCAGCAGCTTCAACATTAGCCATCTCACGCCAGCAGCAACATAACTCCAGCTCGGTAACAGCAGCGACAACACCACGCCAGCAGCAGCATGGCACAGCAGCAGCTCTTACAGCACTCGATTGGCAGCGACAGCTCTTCCTGGCAGCAACTTACCTTCTAACAGCAGCTCAATTAAGGTCTGGCAGTAGTAGATCTACAATCTTTGCTTGCATGCAAGGTGAAATCCTTTACCTGAAAGCTAGGACAGCACATGCATCAACTCAAACTTCTTCACTAGCTCACGGTTGCTTCTTCTTTGCTTGCACGGTCAGGAGCTTGCAAATCCAACTCTCTCTCCCTTCTCGGTCTCTCAGATCAACTTTTGATTCGACAGCCTCTTGTTCTCTCTTTAGCTCACTGGCATGACCATTCTCTCTCGGTCAAGAAGAATGAAAGATGGAGAAGAAGGTTGCATGCACGAGCTTCTCTCCTCTCACGGTCAATTTTTTGAATGGGAGGCCGAAAGCTATAAGCTTTTGTTTACTTCACTTTCACTTCATTTTTAAATTTAATATTTCAAAGCTGCCACCTGTCCCCCATTCATTTCCAATTTAACACTTGTCTCTAACATACAATGCATGCCTTACACGTGGCACTCGAACAAAAGTCTTGCTTACCGTTCCAATGCATTCACCCGATCCGATCCCAAGCTCGAATCCGATTTCTCCCGTCCGACCGGGAATTCGCTTACGACTTGATTTCGTCTTCGGGATTAATATTATTAAAATCACATTCGTCATTGCACTCTAAAATTAATTTTATTCCTTGTAAATACTTATTCCAAATATTTTCGGTCTTGAAAATTATATTTTTCCGATCGAAACACGATCCAATCAGAAAAATAATTCACTCAACGACGATAAAAATTTTGGGTTTTACAATTCACCCCTCCTTATTAAAATTTCGTCCTCGAAATTTCAAAGATCTATACCTCGAAAATAAGGTACACTTAGACGCATAAACCAATCAAAACTCAACTATCAATCTTTCATACCAATCTTCATTCACTATCAAGTCAAATATATAAACACTGAATACACAGATGATACCTGATATTAACTTTGGAGTATCATCTGCATCTTGCTGGGTCATCATAAAAACTCTAGCTTGAGTCTGGGGTCTACCTGTTTGTCCTCTTGATGATTTATCCTTATTTGTTGGTCCGCTCGGTTTACTGGATGAAGAGGGGCCTTTAGCCTGAGCACCTTTCTGCTCTTGGTCTCGACCTACTGATCCCATATCTGATCTACCACCAAAAACTAACTGCGGACAATCTCGCATAAAATGACCTTTCTGACCACATTTATAACATACATCTGAGCCCAGTCTGCATTCGCCAGGATGACATTTACCACATTTCACACATTCTGGCCAGGTTCTTTGTGAGCTTCCAGTATTTTTAAATCCAGTCGGTGCTTTTACGGAGCCTTGGCTGGATTGCGCCCCATATCCAAACTGATGACCATCAACCCACCTTGACTTTCCTCCACTCTTGGCTTGCTTGCTAGCTCCTCCTTGAGTCCAGGTTGCTCCGCCACGCTTTAGATTCTGGGTGCCACTCTGAGATTTCTCTCCCATGCTCCTTTCAACTCTGACTGCAGCCTCTACCAATTGACCATACTGATAATGTGCAGTCGATGCTACGAAGGTCCTTATTTTTGGATTTAGTCCTACTGCGAATCTTTTGCTCTTCTGTTCCTCATTATCTTGAATAAACGGGACATGCCTCACCAATGCTGAAAATTTTCTCACATATTCTGATACCGAAAGAGCACCCTGTTCCAACTTGAAGAACTCCTCAACCTTGGCATCTTTATAGCTTTTAGGAATGAACTTATCCATGAACTCGCTTTTGAATTGAGTCCAGGATACTCCTTCCGGATTCCTCCTCTACAGTGCTTTCCACCAGTCATTGGCCCTATCTTTCAAAAGAAAAGCTGAAAACGTCACCATCTGCTTTTCTGAACATTCCATAACCTTAAAGATTCCCTCATTACTCTCTAACCAAGATAAAGCTTCTTCCGGTTCACTAGTTCCGTCAAAATTTTTGGCTCCTAACTTCCTAGCCCTTTCAATAGAACCACCTACTTCTCGCGGCTGACGAAGTGCCGTGGCTAACAATTGAGCCATCTGTTCCATTTGCGAATTTCCGCCTTCAGATTCTACGGGTTGAGATGATCTTGATTGGGACGATTCGGATGGAATAGCATCCTGAGGAACATTCACGGACTCATCCATTTGTTCCTCTGCAGGCGAAAGAGTCTCTACGGCAGCTCTTATAGTAGGCAGGCGACCTCGACGACGCATTTATGTGAAATTTAAACTTATATCATCATAGAATATATTTGATTCTAAAATAATGTTGAAAGCAAAATCATGCAAGAAATCATGCAATTTTTGAAAAACATAAAATCATTTCCGGAAGTGGGTTTTCGTAATCGATATATATAAAAAAAAAAAATCGGGCTCTGATATCACCTGTAAGGACCCGACCCGGATATCCCTTGAAGAGATCTGAGCGGAGCCCTCCCGGCACCCCACAAAATCCTTACAGTCTTCATGCAGGTGACTTAAAAGGACTCCGTGAAGCTAAGCCGTAAAACAGTTTCATTTCTTAATACGTAAAAATTTAGGGTGAAAATTTTTCGGCAGCACAACGGCTGATTTTTCGACATTTTCAACTTTTTCAAAACACCTGTAAAACAATTAATAATATTTCAAAATGCATACATTCATTTCCACTTCCAAATAGAACCTCAGGTCCATCGCAAAATCCACATTTCAATGCAATTCGAGTCTTTAAAAACTAAAACCATTTCAACTTAAAAGAAAACATTCCACATGCATGATAACGTAATTAAAGTTATAAAACTTAAATATTTACATCACATTAAAATCCGTTATACATCAAAAATTTACTTTGATTTCACAGTTTCGGTCGCCTGATAAACTTGCCTACTCTTAAGCTGGAGATCTGCCGCCTGGAGGACTCGAACCTGCGCCTGGGGAGTTTTTTTTTAAATCAAAATAAACAAGAAAATAATGAGCTAAAAAGGCTCAGTGAGTGTTATGCAGTTCTAAATAGGTTTTCTTTAATATCCTTTCAAAATCTTTTGAAATAATCCAAGTTCCGAAACAATTTATGTAAACATGAATTTCATGATATTACAAAATCATTTTATAAACATTTGCTTGAAAACAATATAAAAGATTATAAGCATCATAAAATTTATTCATAACATAATCATAAGTTCATAAATAAACTCATAAAATCATAAATCAATCCTCAGTCATAAAACATATATCCAATGGGACCCGGGAAAATCATGATCACCGCCCGGTCTTGAGTCACCGGTGGTGGGGACGTGCAATCTCATTCATAACCACTATGCCGCGGTATGTTACCTCGCTGCACATAGGGCATCATTCATGATAGTACCTTATATACGCGTAGAGGGCGACATGACAGACTCGATCCCCCCCATAGTTAGTGGACTTTCCCTGACAGACATGCCATACGCGCAATATATAATGGGGATGGGTAGCCATCGGTTTTGAAATACATTAACATGCTGAAATAACAATTATAAAACATGTTCCTTTGCTTATAAAACGAAACATAAAAGCATATTTCAATAACGAGTTATACGATCAATATTGCTTTAAATACAGATATAAAAACATTTCGAAACGTATAACATTCCTGTAAAGCGTATATCATTCATATAAATTCATTTAAATATTAAAACGTTTAAATCTTTCATGAAAGCATAAAAATCATATAGAAATCATAGTGCATTTATCATTTCATAAAACAATTTTCACTCACCGATTCTTAACTCACGGAAACGATCGGATTTTCTACCTTGCGCTACTTTTTCAACTTCGCTTTCCTTCGCCTTATCGCTGCCTAAATAAATTAACATTCTAACATGAGCATGCTGGAACTACGCTAATTGAATCTTAAGCAACATCGTCGAAGCCATAATCTAATGAATTCAACGAAGAGAATAAGCGAACCTAAATGAACAACATAAAATTTACGCGATTTAACGAACTATCGCGACTTATCGATCTTAACGTTTCGCGCGTTTCCTTCATTTCCAAATAAACTTATCGTCCATATTATTCGTGACTTAACTTAAATCAAGGCAAATAAAGATTTAAACATCATAAAGCGTAAACGTGAAAAATATGGCAGCAAACTTAACAATTTATATTTTTCCATTTCGACTCCGAAAATCAACAATTTCCTAAAATTATGCGCAATGAAACTATCCGATTGACTCTATTCCAATTTAAACAATCCTAACGTTAACATTTATCGTTTTAAAGAGCTTAATAACATAAATGGCAGCTTGCTAATCATCAACTTCTTAATCACATTCGACAACGAAAAATCACAACCAAATGACATTCGCATTCGAGGAAAACTGATCCATATCGCTTGAAAACAATTTATCAACACCCGAACGATATTTCAACACTTTAAAAATACACTAAAAAGCATCACCTCTTCATGATAACAACTTGGAAATAAAAGCACTACATGACAGCCCCTATATCATATCATAACAGTCCGCACTTGAATCGCGACGAAAACAAATGATAACTATTTCATTCCAACACAACCAAACAATTATTGAGCGAACCTCCACACTAACGAGATTCGAAGTCCTAAACCCAATCATAACATCATCACTTTATCTCAACTTAATCACATGGTTGCTTACTAAATTATCAAAACAACTCAACAAAGCAACATGGGGCAGCACTTACTCACTAGTTTCGCTTCGAGACGGCTTTCAAACGGCGACGAAACTCTCGCGGTAGCAAGCTGTCCCCTACCACCAACTACTGACTTCTCTTCAGGATTGCTGTGCAGCTCACGACCTGACTGGGCAGCAGCTCGCACGACTCGGCTTGCGATGACAGCAGCTCACCAAGGTAGCAGAACACGACGACAGCAACTGGCAGTAGCAAGGACAGCTTCACGGCAGCTCCAGCACTCGCTCGGCAGCCACAGCACCTGACAGCAAAGGCAATAACTCCACGCTTGGCAGCAGCACTTCCACGGACAGCAGTGACAGCAGCTCACTGTTCCCTCAAGCTTGCATGCCCACCCTCTGGTTCAGATCTTCATCATTGAACTGTCAACACTTCCACGAGCTCAAGATCGGCTCTCCATCAACTCACGATCAGCGACAGCAACACTAACTCACGTCCTTCCTCTTGCTTGCATGAATGATTTCTTGGCTCGGATCTGCTATTGCATGCATCCAGATGTTTCAGATTTGGAGTCTCCTTCAGATGAGCATCGTCTTAATCAACTAACAACAGCAACTCAATCCTCAAATTCTCTCTTTAACTCGCACTCACTCTCACGCTCAAGCTCTCTCTCTCGCTCTTGACATATGGTGACCGAATTGAAATGGAAGAAAGTTACCTTGCTTCTCTCTCAGTCAAGAAGAAAGAAAGATGAAGAAGAAGGCTACATGCACGAGCTTCTCTCGACTTTGGCTCTCAGCAGCAACAATCCACCAAGACAGCAGCTCGCGGCTTCACGGCAGCAGCTATCACGGTCTGACAGCAGCAGCTTCAACATTAGCCATCTCACGCCAGCAGCAACATAACTCCAGCTCGGTAACAGCAGCGACAACACCACGCCAGCAGTAGCATGGCACAGCAGCAGCTCTTACAGCACTCGATTGGCAGCGACAGCTCTTCCTGGCAGCAACTTACCTTCTAACAGCAGCTCAATTAAGGTCTGGCAGTAGTAGATCTACAATCTTTGCTTGCATGCAAGGTGAAATCCTTTACCTGAAAGCTAGGACAGCACATGCATCAACTCAAACTTCTTCACCAGCTCACGGTTGCTTCTTCTTTGCTTGCACGGTCAGCAGCTTGCAAATCCAACTCTCTCTCCCTTCTCGGTCTCTCAGATCAACTTTTGATTCGACAGCCTCTTGTTCTCTCTTTAGCTCACTAGCATGACCATTCTCTCTCGGTCAAGAAGAATGAAAGATGGAGAAGAAGGTTGCATGCACGAGCTTCTCTCCTCTCACGGTCAACTTTTTGAATGGGAGGCCGAAAGCTATAAGCTTTTGTTTACTTCACTTTCACTTCATTTTTAAATTTAATATTTCAAAGCTGCCACCTGTCCCCCATTCATTTCCAATTTAACACTTGTCTCTAACATACAATGCATGCCTTACACGTGGCACTCGAACAAAAGTCTTGCTTACCGTTCCAATGCATTCACCCGATCCGATCCCAAGCTCGAATCCGATTTCTCCCGTCCGACCGGGAATCCGCTTACGACTTGATTTCGTCTTCGGGATTAATATTATTAAAATCACATTCGTCATTGCACTCTAAAATTAATTTTATTCCTTGTAAATACTTATTCCAAATATTTTCGGTCTTGAAAATTATATTTTTCCGATCGAAACACGATCCAATCAGAAAAATAATTCACTCAACGACGATAAAAATTTTGGGTTTTACATTGTTTAATTTGACTGTATTTTAATATGTTTGGTAACATAAATTTGTGTTTTTATTATGTTGTCTTGATTGCACTATGTTTTTAAAACTACAATAAATGTGACTCTCTAATGTATTGTTCTATAGTCAGATTATGGCAAATTATAAATCAATTAATGGGGTTACAGTAGTTTACCCAACAAAGAGGTGCGAAGTGGAAGAAAATCTCTAATCAAATCAATGGCTTTGATGTACATTGATCTAATATTTTGTACTTTCCTTGACCAAAAATCGGTTCATTAGTCACTCTGGATCTATTCCTTTTTCCATAGTTTTGTATATGAGTCCGTTTTTAGTACTGCGGGTAGATTCTTGAGTCCACATCGTAGGAGATTGCATCCGGACACGTTGAAAGCGTTGATGTGTGCACAAAATTGGATATAGGCTTCACTTCGAGGTGTGAAAGCAGTGTTACAAATTTATTTACATTATACATATTATTCGTAATCTTTAATTTAATTTTTAATTTTTTACTTGATTTGTTTTATTAGGTGGTGTTTCGGAGGAATAAATATATCATAAACACGATGAAGAAGAGCCATCATCATCTTGATTTTATTTTTTATATTTATATTTATAATTTTTTTTTGATATTTTGGGATGTAAATTAAAGATAAATTTTAACTTTTAATGTTATTTTTTGTTTAATTTTAATTGTGGTATTTTTTTGTAAAAATTGACAAGAATGATTATGAAATGAATTATGGATGTGAAATTGGTTTAATCATAAATTATGGATGTGAAATTAGTTTAATATGTTTTAAGAGAAAAAATTGATTTTTTTTTTTAAAAAGAATCATGTTGAAATATTATATTCATTCAATTTGGTAGTTTATAAAAAAATTTTGGGAAAATTTTGGAAAATTTTTTTTAAAAAAAAAATTCGGGTCAACCCGAATTTTAATCGGGTTGACCCGTTTAAATTTGGATTTGACCCGGTTAATCCGGGTCTGATCCGGTCAAATAGGGCTGAATCTGGTTAAATCCGGGTCTAATGTGGGTATGTAATAGACCCGTAAAATATATGGGTCGGGTCTGGATCATACCCTCAAATTTATTTGAGGTTATGGGTAGGGTCTGGACCCTCAAATAAAAAAGAGGGTCCAATGCGGGTCTGGGCCTGGTGCGGGTCCAGACCCGCATTTTGCCATCCTTAAGTCACCAAGTACAAAAGTGATGGTACAAATTAGTTGTCTATGGTAATATCATGTCTTTTAATTTTTAGTATTCATCGATTCTGTTTTTAGTTTCCACTCCACCAACAGAGGAGAAGACAAGAGAAACATAAAAATTGAAGACTGAAAAGATAGACTTGTCACCATCATGACTTCAATTTTCAAAAGCCTTATTATAACAAGTTAATAACAGAACAGATAAATCCTAATCTTGTCAACACGAATAACAATTTCCTGCACATTTCAGTCTAATTGATTCAACATAGCAGGATAGGCAACATATGACAGATCCTTTCTCTTCCATCACACCGCATGGATAATAATTTTTTTCGCCACTAATCGGATGCCTGCATTCTGTTGATAATCATATGGTTCTAAGGAAAGGAATGTGTCCATTAAGGTCTCAGGTCTGATTAAGCTTTCAAGTTCTCCAGCATCAAATTTTTGGATCTCAAGCTCTTGAATCGTGCCATTTGCTTCTTTATGGTACATCTCCGTAGCATATTGGGCAGCATCACCGTGCACTACAGTAGGTATGCTGTATAAACGGGGAAGAACAACAACAGCTAAATAGATGTATTTTAGTTCACGAAAGAGCAAGAAGAACCTAATTTAACAGTAATGCTTCATTTCCCTCTTAATTAAACATTAATTTAACAGCAATGCTTCCTGCAGCAGGCAGTTCAATGTGCAAAATCATTTTCATTCCCTAAGAATACAATTTAATATTTTTACTTAATCTGCAAAGCTGAAGCGACTAACTTTGTTGCAGGCAGAACAAAGAAATGATTAAAAACTGAAAAAATGGAAGGAAAACTTACTGCAATCTTGTGATGGGTTTGTTTAAGTAGTCATTGTTCCTGTTGATAACAGGTCTCCACTCAGAGCTGCTCCCGGAATCGACAACAAATTTCTTTACAATATTATCACATGCCTCAAGAACATTACATAAACTTGGAGGTTCATCCACCACAAAATTCAATCGTGGACGGCCAGCTTCATCAACAAACTTTTTATTTATTCCAAATCGTACCCTCAAACCAGAACAACAAAGCTGTAAAATGACATCTTTGTGCAATAATTTTATTATTCGAATTTGACTCCCTTCAAATAATGGGACAAAGCGTGCCTCGACACAAGGAATGGAAACTTCATCAGGTTCTGTAAATCCAGCATAGCCACTGGAACCCTCGGAGACAGCTGCTTTGAATATGTCTGGGAGACTCGACTCCTGTAAATCAGCAAACTTTGGTTAATTCTAAGAAAAAATAAATCTCACCAGAATGCAACCTGATTATCCACCCCACTAGATAACTCATTCTAAGTCATTGTTAAATATAATATAAAAATATGGAAAGCATTAGAGAATTACCAAGAACAAAACCGTTGCACAACACTTGAGTACTTCAAGATTCATGCAAACATCATCTAAGCTCCTGAGAGAAGAGGAAAAATAAAATTGAAATTGAATTATCTCAAGCAAGCAAAATAAACCATTGCAGGCAGCGGAAATAGAATTACCTATGACACTGCTTTCCAAGCCCAAAATAGGTTGCAAGAGTTGCCATCTGCACAGACACTAGCACATCAATCCTCTAAACAATTACCCAAACATATAAGTAAAATCATGTTTACCCTTTACAATTAAACACGAGACAGACACCGATCGGGCCAAAGAGGAAATCTTTTGGCTGATGCAGTGAGACCGACTAATAAATCAGTATCAAGTTTATTTTTTGGTGAGAAAATCTTATAAAAAATTTTTTCCCAAGTGAAAACGTAAAACAAAAAAAAAAAAAAAAAAAATGGAATAGGCAAGCCCATCAAACATTACCTTCATGTCACCAGCTCTCTTGCCAAACTTCTGAGTCAATAAGTCCAAAGAATCAATGATGCCCTTGGGCTCGGGAGGAGGGCGACCAGCCTCTGCAAAAGCCTCCTTTATTATAGTGCAATCGAACCTCGAAATGTTATGGCCAGCCCATATCCTGCCGTGGAGGATGTCGTAGACATTGTCGGCGATGTCAGCGAAGGCGGGGGCGGAGCCGACGGCTTCGGGAGTGATGCCGTTGCAGCGGACGGTGAGGGAGGAAATGAGGGAGGGGTCGGAGGGTCGGACGAAGGTGGAGTAGCTGAACAGCTTCACTAGCTTCTTCGGGCAAACCAGAATGGCTCCGAATTCGATTATTGCGATTCCCTGGCCTTGCCTCGTTGGCACCGTCGTTTCCACGTCGAACAACGCGATCTCCGACCTATCTTCCTTCTGATCCATTTCAATGATAACGCAAATGGATGTTGGTTGACTCGAATGGAGAGAAGAGTGTTGCGCAAGTTGATGTTGACGGATGTTGGTTCTGTTGTGTGTGTGTTTTTGTTAATGCAGGGAGGAAGCGCCAATTGGTTTGGTATTTAAGGAGGATAGTTTAGCCATTTTGCTGGTATTCTTCCGATTGGGTTGCTACATAAGTGACTTTTGCTTTTGCATGCTTTATCCGAAAAAGTAACCTACAGGAGAGAAGAGTGTTGCGCAGGTTGACGTTGATGGATGTTGGTTCTACTGTGTGTGTGTTTTTGTCAATGCAGGGAGGAAGCGCCAATTGGTTTTGTATTTAAGGAGGGTAGTTCAGCCATTTTGCTGGTATTCTTCCCATTGGGTTGCTACATAAGTGGCTTTTGCTTTTGCATGCTTTATCCGAAAAAGTAACCTACAGGAGAGAAGAGTGTTGCGCAGGTTGACGTTGATGGATGTTGGTTCTACTGTGTGTGTGTTTTTGTCAATGCAGGGAGGAAGCGCCAATTGGTTTTGTATTTAAGGAGGGTAGTTCAGCCATTTTGCTGGTATTCTTCCCATTGGGTTGCTACATAAGTGGCTTTTGCTTTTGCATGCTTTATCCGAAAAAGTAACCTACAGGAGAGAAGAGTGTTGCGCAGGTTGACGTTGATGGATGTTGGTTCTACTGTGTGTGTGTTTTTGTCAATGCAGGGAGGAAGCGCCAATTGGTTTTGTATTTAAGGAGGGTAGTTCAGCCATTTTGCTGGTATTCTTCCCATTGGGTTGCTACATAAGTGGCTTTTGCTTTTGCATGCTTTATCCGAAAAAGTAACCTACAGGAGAGAAGAGTGTTGCGCAAGTTGACGTTGATGGATGTTGGTTCTACTGTGTGTGTGTTTTTGTCAATGCAGGGAGGAAGCGCCAATTGGTTTTGTATTTAAGGAGGGTAGTTTAGCCATTTTGCTGGTAGAAATTCTTCCGATTGGGTTATTTCATAATTGGGTTTTGCTTTTGCATGTTTTATCTGGAAAAGTAACCTACAGCCACTTCCATTCTTAGGATTTCATCAGCTTATTCACGGGATAAGGTTATTCATCGAATAACAACTCTTGAATTGATTAAAACGTTAGTTATTAAAAAATATCTAAAAATTATTATTGATGAATAATCTTATCTAATTAGTAATATAGTTAAACCTTCATTCTCATATCAAATATTTATTAAATTTAGATTTTAGGTTTTAGTCACCATTCCGTCTTTAGTCTTTAACAGTACTGTTAAGTCTTTAGACAAAAAAACAAACGATTTCTACTTTATAATTTTATATATTTAACTCTTTTTTTTTTTTGTTGAAAATTTGGTATTATTTTTTATATATCAAACGGAAAAAAGAATTTAAGTTCTTAATTGTAGTAAATCCTTACAAATTTGAAAATAAAACTGAAAAACTAAAATGAGTATTAATGGTATTATTTAAGGGTGTCAATTTGGAACCCGACACGACATCAAATAGAATCACAACTCAAACATGAGCCAAGTGCCTTAATCTTATTAGCAAAATGAAGTTGTCACTTTTGTAACAATCCTTTTTCAGTAATGCAGGGTAGCTATAGTAAAAGATTGCCGATATGTAAACTGCATATAAATAAACTCTCCAGGCATTGAGAAATTGTTTGGATTTGTATTTGTGTAATTGTGGATTGCATTTGTGTATTTGTGGATTGTATTTTAATTTTGTTTTTATTAGATTTATATCAAAATTTAAATATATTAAATATAGTTAAATGGATCATTAATGAAGTGTTTAAATGGGTTAATAAACAAGCCACAAATAATGGATTAAATATGTTGTATTCGTGTTGACTCATATATAATTGTGTCGTATTCGTGTTGACGATGTTCAACTTATTTATTAATCGTGTTGTGTCCAACCGACCCACCAATCTAGATTGCCACCCCTAGTGTTATCAATGTTTTGTATTTATGAACTATAGTTTGCAAATAAAGAAATAGTTCATAAATGAAGGCCTTAAATATGCTAATTATTTCCTTTATTCATGAATTATAGTTTACAAATACTCAATTTTTTAGTAGGCTGTTTTTCAAAACTTTTTTTGTTTATTAGAATATAAAAGATATCCCCTTAATTATACTAAAATAGAGATTAAAATGTTAAGTGTATATGATATGTTCGGATAGTTAAGCGATTTGCCTTGTAAACAGATTCCTAATCTCTTGATCAATTATAACAACACTTTTTTTTTGAAAAAAAAAAATCACCATTGAGATATTCATTCATCCTTCAACTGATTAGTACACTTCTTCTACACAATCACATTCATCATAGGAGTTTCGATGGCTACACACGATATTATTGGAGTAGAATTCCGAATTGCACATATAGTGTTTAATTTTGACAAATTCCAACAAACCCCTAAATGGTCTATCAAATTTTTCATTTTATTGTTAATTTGACAAAAAGCTTTAGAGAGGGTATATTCGATAAAAATATATATAACTGAAATTACATAAGTTAATGAATAATTAATAATGTAATATCATTAAGGATGAAATTATGATAAGTACAAACCAAAAAGGGGAAAAAGGAAAAAGAAGAGATAACTCCATTCATATCTTCCGGTATATGTGTACAAAGAATTTGTAGCAACAAAAATTAAAGGCATAAATTATAAATTAAAGTGCCTAGCTATATCATATTTTATATATTAAACTTTTTAAATATGTCAAGCAACTTTCGAAAGACAGAAAATATATTATTTCAAAAAAGCAAGGGGCAGTAAGGCTTTGCTTAGCTATTATTGTACCATATGGTTCCTTGAAAATGCTTTGTCGATCTATACACATGTATATGTATATATTCTATTCGATTAATATTTTAGTCCTATATGTTTCTTCCACTTGATAATCTTTTTATTTATTTATGTGTAGAAGTGGAGAGTAAGGATTTTTTGTCAACATTAACATAATGCTAATATTTTTATAAGATAATTTTAAATTTTAGTGATGTATGAGAGAAAAAAAATTTAACAATTTTGATCATCTATTTTTTTAAATACTGATGTGCCACTAAATTATGAAAACATTAGAAAAAAAAAAAAAATAGTAGAGAATCTTTAATAAAAAATGGAACCCAAACACAAGTCTATTATTAATTAGAGCTGCGATCGTGGCATTCCAAATATGGCAAGGTTTTGTCATTTATAGGAACTTTGTTAATTATTAATTTGTATATTACATTTTCTGTCAATTTTTTCTTTTTGCTAAACTTTTTTTGCGAAAAGAGTTTAAGTTTGAGAGATAAATGAGAGAGAAAAATTAGAACAATCTTGAACATCCACTACTTTTTTATAGTGATGTGTCACTAGATTATAAAAAATTTAGAAAAAAAAAATGATAGAAAATTAATCCTTGCTAGTCCAACTTATTCTCATACTTCGGTTGACTTTACTAGGCAATTAATGAAATTATTTAAAATTGGATTTTTTTTAATAAATTTTTAAACATTTAGTCAAAATTCTAATCATTAAAGGATCTATGTTTGCATTCGTTCTTATCAACTTATGTCAATAAATATCAAAATTGAACAATGACATATAGCAACAGACATATAGAGAAATGAAGAGAATGGAAATGCCAAGGGTTCTGGCATGAAGAGGTGGAGAGTGTATGTAGCCAAGAATGTCTTGCCGACATAGTCATTATAAGTTAAGAACTTCTATGATCCACTTATGTAGTTTTGTTTCGATCTAGCAAGTTGTTCTTGGCTACATTGAGCTTTGTTCTTCTCATGCAAGACCCCAGATTGTAGAAATTGACTAGCTAGTAAGACATGAGTTGCACACATACACACATTGATTAGCCAAGTGATCAATCGGGGCTTACATGAAGAGCTAAAGAGTTGAGTCCAGCCAAGGATGACTTTCCAGTTAGCTATACATGGTTGAGGCGATTGATCGATATCGATCAATTGATCAGCAAGACTTGATTTGCAATTTTGATTGCTTTAATTACAAGTAATCGGCTAGCTAGCTAGCATGCATGCCTCAGTTGAAAAGTTGTCCTTGGCTATATTTGCCTTTCTTCTTCTCATGTAAGACCTTATCGGTTCAATATATAGTACTACAACTAGAATAGCCATTTATGAGTAATTACTACAACTAGATAAGATAAGATCATCATCATATAGTTAGTGGATACAGATAATAGTAAGTACTCATTATCAACTAGTTCATGCATCATACTTCTTGATGGGTACATTTTGTAGGCGTTGCATATATTCTTTAGAATAATAATTATAGGTGGCCTAGGGCGGTGTTGAAAGCGCATATCGTAAAAGTTACATGTAAGTTAGCTAAGATTGAACAATATGGAGTTGATCAGTGAGTGTCTTAAAGCACACACATCAATAAATGAAAAAAAAACTCAAGTACAATGGGATGATGACTAGATATTTTTTGTGTCAAATTCACTACATGATGCAATTGCACTAAAAGATGTTTGTGTATCACTCACAAGTGAATTGATATGATAGTTCCAATTCCCCCTCCTTCTCAAAGCCTTGGTATGATTTGAGTGCCCTTGTCCATAAAAGTGGATAATTATATTCTAGCTCAAATGTGTGTGGATAAATTTCTACCATATCCCTTCAGTTACAAAATAGTTTTCCCACTTAGTGTAAGTCACTCTCTCTTTCACTTATTACGGAGTAGAGAGAAATATGTGTTGAAATTCGATTCGTATCATATAGTTTATATCAATGTGATCATGATAGTTGAAAATATACTAGTAATATCAAAAAAAGATGTTTGTGTATCTGTACTCACCACTAATTAAGTGTGTTTCTCGAGTATGACTACACTGTTAATATTGCAAGTATAGTAGCAAATATATAAGCAGATGGTAGTAAAAAAGTTTGTAATTACAGTTGTGTGTTGGTTTATGTAATGATTTATTTGATATGCATAACAAAATATCAATATAATGTTAAAAAAAAAAAATTAACGTCGTTGATTTGGGATTTCAATATCAGTTATTCTTTTGTTTCCTGTTACATAAAAGTGATTTATTTTATTTAAGTTTTCACTTTATCTTAATTTTATTTTATTTAAGTTTTCACTTTATCTTAATTTTCAAACTTATATTTTTTATGGACTCTTGGATTATACATAATGACCACTAATCATCCCTGTTTAGTTACAAAAAAAAAAAAGTATAGTAAAGTAACCCCTAATAATCTTTTTAGTATGCAAGACACGAACGCTATTGATTTTGTATATCGTTTTTAACTACTAATTAAATTTAATTGAATTCATCCTCATAAATAGAATAAATTAGTCGTTATTGCAATTCTAAAACTCCTACGAAATTTTTGGCTCACACTACTCCAGCCCAACTTATTTTTTCTTTTCACTTTTGATGGGTTGCCCAACGACCTTCTTTCACCATCTTTCTACTCCTTGTCTTGTATGTAGATTTATTTTTTATTTTTTATTTTTTTATTTTTTATTTTTTTGGTGAGAATAATAGAAATCTGTATTAAGCAACACAACAAGGTGTGGTGGGAGGAATTACAGCCTGAGCAATTACATCTTGTTCAGCTAATTTAAGCAACCAATTAGGAAGAGAGTGTTTTCAAATTGTAGAACTATTATACCCTATTGCCCAACTTGCAATGCCATGAGCCACCTGATTACGCTCTCCATGCACAAAAACAATGGGGCCAGTATTATGTCCACACATTAAGTATTGAATATCATGAATCAAATTGCATACATGTATTCTGGTGACTTCTACCCCATTGCACAAGTGGACCACCCTCAGTGAATCAGCTTCCATGCACAAAGGGAGGAAGGAATTAGCAGCTGCTAACTGCAGTCCCTGATGAATAGCTTTTGCCTCTGCAGTTTCAACATCCAGATAATGGTTGAACATGAAAGCTGCAGCAAGTCTAACAGTCCCTAGATGGTCTCTGATGACAATACCAGCCCCAACCTTCTCCTTAGATTTAATTACTGCTGCATCAGAATTTATCTTAAAGGAGCCAAAGGGAGGAGGAGACCGGCCTAGGGAGAGAGAGACAGACTGGGGACTTCTTTTATATTTCAAAGAGAAATTGGTGGTGTTGGTGGACCGACTGGGTGATGATGATCGTGGGATGGTGTTCGCTGTTGATGATGGTTGTGAGATAGCGTTACTAGTGGATGGATTGGGTGATGTTAATTGTGGGTTATGGGATGGACGAACTGGTTGGTGTTTGCTGTTGATCGAGGGAAATTAATGACCGTGTTTTTTTGGTGAAGATCCAAATTAAACCTCTATTTTTTTTAATATTAAATTTTTATTTTTAAACTTGTTATGTTAACCTCCACTGTCCATCTATGAGATGGAAGGTGGAGATCAATTTTTATTAATTCATCATTTTTTAATTTTAAAATATTTTTTTTTTTGTTTTTATCATTTTTTTATTTCTAATTTGATATATTGATCTCTACCGTCTATCTATTAGATAGATGCTAGAGATCGGTTTTTATTCGTTTATATTTTTTAATTTTAAATCTTATTTTATGATTATTATATTTTTAATTAAAATCTCAAGGCTAAAATTTCTTTTTAACTTTTATCAAACTTTTCAGTTAACTTATAACGATTGTGAGATTTTAGATAAAATGAAATAACAGGTCATAAAATGAGATGTTTTCAAACATCATGAGGTTTTTTTGAGATTTTTAAAATTGTAAAAGCTACTCTTGAGGTGTTAAATTTAGGGTAAGTTGCATAAACTTACCCATGTATGGTGAATCAGCTTTTGCCATTAGTTACACACATACCAGGGGTCAAATGGTTACTGGTTAAGTTTAATAGTTAACTGTGACATAACGACATTAACCCTATTAAAAATAATCATTTAACATAAACTAAAATCAATAAATTAATTGTATCAAAAATAAAAATAACAAATTAATATTAAAAGTAAAGGAAAAACGCCACCTACGAAATACATTGTTGGTTGAGTCTAATATCGTTCGTAGGGAAGGTCAACCTCTTCCGCAAGGAGATCAAAGATCTCCTCACAAAAAAGAGATAGATCAATTGGAGGTCCAAAACTGATTAGATTGATTTGATCCATTGAATTGGTTTAGTTCATTGGATTTTTGTCCACCCTAGTTTTATAGTCGAATGTTTTTCTTCTCTATAACACTTGATTGAAATTTACTAAGCAAGAAATTACACTTAGAACTTGAAGTAGGATACTGATAATCTTTTATGTTAAAATCAATCTAAACAATATGCTCTTAAACATGAGACAAGAGCGATGGTATATGTAATTGTGTGACAGGATGTCTCACAAAGTAGGTTTATGAGGGTAATAGTAGGGGGTAATTTAGGTTACGATAGGACGAATCGACACAAATTCGTAAAAAATAAATGAATGTGAGTTTAATTTAAACAAATTCGTGTCAACCTGTTGAATTAGGTTTGCTTAACAGATTCACGAGTTAACACGATTAATAGGGTTAAATTGTAATATTCATATATTATAGGGATTAGATGGTAAATCTATATATTAATAGGGTCAAAATATTATTTAGAATAAATGGATTAAAGGTTAAATTATTTAAATGAGTTAAACAAGTAAATGAATTTATGGATTGACAGGTTAATAAGTTTGGAACCTTTATGATTAAAATAATAAACGAATTTGTCGTATCATATCATGTTACTTGTTTATAAGCGAATTTGTATCTAATCCAAAATTTTGACTCATTTATTAAACAAATTCGTATTGTGTTGGTTGAATTTATAAATGAATCAAATCAAATCGAATCCTACTCAATCTGACATGCGAACATTGCCATTGCTAGGTAATAGCAAGTCGCTTTAGAGTCTTGTAGCACTTCGAACTCATTTATAAGTTAGGAATTCTCACCTCTGATAGGATTGTACTAAATGTGATGAATTAGATGGAGCTATAAGCTTTTAATGAATTTCAAGGCTCAAGTTTTGCATAATGGTGTGTTAAATTGTGGTACATACTGTAGAGGATTCACTTGTCGAAGAGTGAAAATTGGGTTGGTACATATGAAAACTTAGATAAGTGTATCTAAAACAAAGGTTTAATTATCTTACTAATTTGTGTAAGATTATTCAATGAGAATATTCAGTAATAATTTTTAATTAGTTATAAAATTGTCCAATAACTGTCCTTGAAACCAATTCAAAAACGATCATTGAAGAATTTTATTGGATAACTTTACCCAACACAGTAAGTTAGTCAAATTCTCAAAACAAACATGAATTTCATTGAACGAATATAAAAGGATTTAGTCGCCTAGTTACTCCTTCGTTTAATATGAATGGATTTGGTTCTTGGAAGATATATGTTTCACCAAGTTCCTATAAGACATTGATTAATTGACTAAAAACCAGACCTTAGCCCGAAAGGAACCTAAATGATAGTGTAGGATTTGTATATATAAAGCACAAGACAAGGTCTAAATACAGTGTGCTGGCACAACTGAAGCCTAACACCACTGTGTATATTTTGAAATGTGTTCCTATAAATAAGGCATAAGTCCTACACCAAGTACAAAAGTGATGGTACAAATTAGTTGTATATGGTACTAACATGTCTTTTAATTTTTAGTATTCATCGATTCTGTTTTTAGTTTCCACTCCACCAACAGAGGAGAAGACAAAAGAAACATAAAAATTGAAGACTGAAAAGATAGACTTGTCACCATCATGACTTCAATTTTCAAAAGCCTTACATTTTATTATAACAAGTTAATAACAGAACAGATAAATCCTAATCTTGTCAACATGAATAACAATTAAAATCCTAATCTTGTCAACATGAATAACAATTTCCTGTACATTTCAGTCTAATTGATTCAACATAGCAGGATAGGCAACATATGACAGATCCTTTCTCTTCCATCACACCGCACGGATAATAATTTTTTTCGCCACTAATCGGGTGCCTGCATTCTGTTGATAATCATATGGATCTAAGGAAAGGAATGTGTCCATTAAGATCCCAGGTTTGATTATGCTTTAAGTTCTCCAGCATCAAATTTTTGGATCACAAGCTCTTGAATCGTGCCATTTGCTTCTTTATGGTACATCTCCATAGCATATTGGGCAGCATCACCGTGCACTTGCAGTAGGTATGCTGTATAAACGGGGGAGAAAACAACAGCTAAATAGATTGTATTTTAATTCACGAAAGAGAAAGAAGAACCTAATTTCACAGTAATGCTTCATTTCCCTCTTAATGAAACATTAATTTAACAGCAATGCTTCCTGCAGCAGGCAGTTCAATGTGCAAAATCATTTTCATTCCCTAAGAATACAATTTAATATTTTTACTTAATCTGCTAAGCTGAAGCGATTATCTTTGTCGTAAGCAGAACAAAGAAATGATTAAAAACTAAAACAACGGATGGAAAACATACTGCAATCTTGTGGTGGGTTTGTTAAAGTAGTCATTTTTCCTGGTGATAACAGGTCTCCACTCAGAGCTGCTACCAGAATCGACAGCAAATTTCTGCGCAATATTATCACATGCCTCAAGAACTTTACATAAATTTGGAGTTGCATCCACCACATAACTCAATCGTGGCCAGCCAGCTTGATCAACAAACTTTCTACTTATTCCAAATCGTACTCTCAAACCGGAACAACAAAGCTGCAAAATGACATGTTTGTGCAATTTTTATTCTTCGAATTTGTCTCCCTTCAAATAATGGGACAAGGCGTGCCTCGACACAAGGAATGGAAACTTCATCAGGTTCTGTAAATCCAGCATAGCCACTGGAACCCTCGGAGACAGCTGCTGTCGAAGATGCCTCCGGGGATTCGGACTCAGATGTTTCTTCCATGGTGACATCTGCTTGAATGGATTTGGTTTCCATCAGATCACCAAGTACGTCCACATCAAAAGGATCCGGTTGATCACCAAGTATATCCGAGCTCTCCCCCCAATTCCGTGAGTCACAAGGGATAATATTGGATGGTCTTCCATTTTTTTCTGATCCGTTGGAGACGACAAATTTTGAGCATCTTCAAACTTCATTCATTCCTCTCAATTGTTTTTAGAACTGCAGCAATTGGGTTGCTCGTTTTTGTTTTCTATTGAATGACTTAGAGCCAGATAGGTTTAATTATGTTTGCTTGTGTGTGTGCGCTTTTGAGAGAAAGGAAATTTAATTCGTAACATACAAGAGGAAAAACGAAGAAAAGAAGATGCTGTAAATGTTAATTTTCTCTTGCTTTCATTGATTGTGAATGGGTTCTCAGTAATTGATAGTTAATATAGATATTTGTATCTGCTTTCATTGATCTTATATGAATTTTAGACATGCAGTTCCTATTTGTGTAGGATATATGAACAAATCCATATAGTACTCTACAACCACGGAGGAAGAGCTAGGTTCGATAAATCAATTCAATCTTATATAAATAATTTTTCTCTTGTATTTTGAGTAGAAAACACACTTTACGTAGAGTCAGAATTCTCCCTTAATTAAAAGACAAAAAAATTCAATCCCACTTCCAAGTGGCAATGTCATAATGCGATTTTGATATCACTTGTTAGGATTCAAGAATGTAATATGAAATACTAGTTCATGAGATGAGGCAATTCTAATACCCAAATGCAAAATTTGAATATTTTCCGTAGGTACTCAAGGAATATATGAATAGTCCTTGATTGACACAAACAAGAAGTGAACACTCAAGCATTACAAGTATGAGGTTACTGGGTTTTGGGTTGGGTCCATCCAAGATGACCTAAACTCAAGACCCGATCCAAGATCCAAAATCAAATTTAGATTTGATTAGATAACTACTAAGCAGTTATAGGTAGTTATTAAGCAGTTATATCCACTAATGTGTGTGTGTGTGTTTTAGATGTGGTAAGAGATTGATGAAAAGCTCAAACCAAACATGCAGTATGTGTACAAACACAGAGAAAAAAGCAAACACAGAACAAATAAAAGAGAAAACAGTGAATTGGCAAAGTAAACTATACTATGAATTAAGGGTTTAGGTGACCGAACTTTAACCAGTTGAACAATCTAGAATCCAAAGAACTTTTGCTGCACAAAAATGTATTCAAAACAATCTACAGAAAAAAATTGGTTCTACTATTATTATTATTATTATTATTTTAAATTTCTGGCTTGATTGGTAATCCCACCCTCAAATTCGAAGTTTGAAATTCATAGTAATTCAAAACTAAAAACTAAGAGCATAAATGGAATCGGGAGGTAATTCTGAGGAAATTGGTGGTGGTCTAGTCGCCAGAAGAAGAAGAGAAAGTGGCGTGTGTAGACCTCACATGTGATGCATAGGGCCTAACAACCTTACCCATGTAAGTGCCACATATGCGACAAGTCGACGACATGCAGGCAACATGTCGTTGCCATATGTGCGATGCATAGACAATTGCATGTGTGATGCGTGGATCACTTAGGTGACGACATATGGATGACTATTTATGACGCGGCTTATCACAGGTATAACAAGTTACCCAACTTGAGCATAACACATGGCTGATAGCAGAAAAATATACCGTTATTTAATGTTCTTAAATTAGACTTTTGTAATAAAAATTCGAGTAAATACTAGTACATTTAATAAAATTTGAGAATTGTGCATAGAAATATTAATCAGGGGCAATTTGAAAATTTATAAGAAAGTTAGAGAATTTTTGAAGGAATCAAAGCAGAACTAAAAATCTTAACAATCAAGAAAAGGATTCGACCGTTTAGGAAAATAATTTGGGAGTAAACAAGCAAAAAAATCATGCTCATAAATAGAGAGCTTCTAAAAGCAGCTTGTTGAGGAAATTAACAAAAACGAAGCTTGAGTCACAGTCTGAAACCTGTAACACGAAGCTACGATAGATAAGGTGCAAGATTGATTTGCAGGATCATAGGTTGCGACGACAACAAGCTGCAACCAAGTTGTAGGCAAGAGTCACTAGTTCAGAAACTAAGGAAGCAACCTGCGATATTGTTGCAGGATGGTGTCACGAGGAAGAAAGTTGTGATTGGAAGTAACAACGCATTAACTTCCCAGACTCTCGACTTTGATGGCAGACATAAAATTTTTGTTTAACCCCTGGAGAAATTGCCAGTCCAGCCCAACTTCTCCTTTATAAATAGGCATTAGTTCTCTATGTTTTATCATCAAGTTGTATAAGCAGAGCAAGAGTAGTCAGAGGCAGATAGTCAGAGCGAGGTTCCAGAGAGCTTAAGCCAGGAGGAGAATAATTAGTTTTTTTTTTTTTCCCCCTAATGTTCTATTTATGGAATTTCCTTTTGTATTTCTTGTTGCTTTTGATTTTACTATGAGGAGCTAATTTCCTTTTATCTAGGCTGCAATGTAGCTTAACTTTGATTTTGATTTATTCAATGGTTCAGTTTTAATTGATTAATTGTTTTTATTCTTGCATTCTATTTTATTGGTGCTTAATGCTAATAAGTTAATTTAGGCCTATTATATTAGAACCTAGGAATCTAATACTGTCGAGAGAAGTATTATGAGATCGAAACCTAATAAGATAGTGTAATTCCTATGGGATGGAGATATACTTATATGGTTGTGTAATCTTGTGTGGATAATATAAACTTAATAAAATCAGGTTAGTTCATCTACATTGAGATATAGTTAGGTTAATTAATTTGGGTGAGAGCTTGACTATTGAGAGAGGTTAGTTAATACCTTAGGATTGTTTGATTAAATGCAAGATAAAAACTAGCCTTAAAAAGAGGCGAATAAATCAAAAGATTGGTCAGGTGAAGTTGTATATCTAGATATTCTTCAACTGCTAGTTACTTTAAGTTTAATTTGTTAGCTTAATTTTCTAATTTTTCTCAATCAATCAATTTTGATCATATGGATAAAGTTCGCTTTAATTAGTTTTGGTACTAATTCATAGTTTGCATCCGTTTCTATGGGATTTGACCTTGACTTGCTACTTGATACTATATAGACCGTGTATACTTACCCATTATTAGAGCAGTAATAAAATTGTTGGTCAAGTTTTTAACGTCATTGCCAAGGACGATCTGTCAAATTATAATGTTAATATCAATACTAGTTAAAATAATTTTAATTCAAACAAATTTTCTTTCTTTTTAGGTACCTTCGATCTTTGTATACGAATATTAAAATGTATGTATTTGTTGTCTTTTGATAGAGAGATCTAAAGGATAGTTAAGAACATCAGGAGAGCTAGGAGACAAGAAGTAGCATTTGGCAATTGGCAAACAATCGAATTATAGAGGAAAGAGCACTTGAGGTCACTGAGAACTAAGCAAGAGTTGAGAACTAAGTGGTAGCTACAAGTCCAAAGACTTTGAAGGATTATTCAAAGCCAAAAGTCGTAGAAATTCATCAGAGCATAATCAGACCATCAATCCAAGCAAACAACTTCAAACTCAAGCTAACCATTATTTAGATGGTTCAATTCTTCGTTCAATTTAGTGGTGTATTGAATGGATCCGAATGATCACATAGCAAATTTTCTGGAGATTTGTGATACCTTTAAGCATAATAGGGTGACTGATGATGCTATTAGACTCAGACTTTTCCCTTTTTCACTAAGGGATAAAGTAAAGAGCTAATTGAATTTCTTGCCTTAATCTTCCATCACTACCTAGGATGACCTTACAGAGACGTTTCTGGACAAGTGCTTTCCGCCAATGAAAATAACGAAGATGAGGAATGACATTACCTCATTTACTCAATGGGAAGGCGAGACATTGTATGAGGCTTGGGAACGATTTAAGAAGCTGCTCAAGAATTGGTCTTATGATGGAGTTCCACAATAGATGCAATTTCAGACTATTTACCAAAGAGCACCGAAGGAAACTAGAGCTAATATAGATGCAATAGCTAGTGGAGCAATAATGGGAAAAATGACAAAAGATGTTTACCCACTGCTTGAAGAAATGACATCTAATAATTATCAATGGCCAATAGGAAGGTCAAAGCCTAAAAAGCAGCATAAGCTAAAGTGAATGAGTTGGATGTTATCACCTCTATGAATGCTAAGTTAGATGCCTTGGTGAAAGCTATGATAACTTTATTTTTATAGAGTTATTTTATCTTTTTAAAATTGAATTCTTACTTAGTTCTTGATATTTTTATTATTATTAAGTAAATTATTTCATATTTTTGTATTTTTTATTTTCAGAATAAAATTGGTGAAAAACGCATGTGGATCCCACCGAGTGCTATTGTTCGAGCCAAGATCATCGCTACAAAATGAATATCATTTGAAGCAATTCATCCCTTTAAGAATTACTCGCATCAGAGATCGCATAAAGAAGTTATCGCAGTTTAAAGATTGAGTATTCTAAAAATAAATATTATGTCATGCTGATGTAAGGAATGATGTAATGAAAATTATGATGTAAGCAATAATATAATATGAAAGTTGACTTGAATAAGGTAGGTGAACCATGATGTAAGTGATGATGTAGAAGGGTGAAAAATTAGGAAAAGATGATGCATGCGATGATATAATTGGAGATGAATTTTACCTATAAATAAGTCTTAGAATCACCATTCCAAGCATCTTATCAACAACTAAAACAATAAGTAGTTTAGAGAAAGAGAGAGAGAGCTTGGAGAGGAGGAGCAAAGCAGAGGAAGAAATTCTACGGTAAAGCTTCAACTCACTAAGTTTTCTTATATTTTATTATGTTTAATTTTCTAGTCTTTTGTTAATTTTACTAGGGAGTAGATTTATTTTTCTAAGGTTATGATGTAGCCTAACTTTGATATTCTAATCATTTGTTCAATTTAATTAAGGATTTTTTATCTTGGTTGATGCATTTAATACTTTGCTTAATGCTTTTAAATAACTGATCACTATTTAGTTGAAATGTTAATCATAATGATAGTGGAAGCTGATTTATATGTTTAGTTCATTGTATTGAATATCATAAATTATATACAGGATAGGAATATACCTGCATGGTTTGTGTAGTCTGTAAAAGAGATTCATAAATCTTAATGAATTCATTAATGTTTTAACTTGCATGGGAACATAGTAGTTAAGTTTTATAGGATATTTTCCTTAGATTTCGGAAGGGGTTATGTGAATAATTCAGAGAATCTCGACTAGCAACTGGATAATTAATTTTGGTTAAAAAAAAAACAAAGAGGAGGAACAGATTAGTTATGGTGAAATCAGAACCTTA
Source organism: Dimocarpus longan (assembly GCA_022984855.1). NCBI lineage: Eukaryota > Viridiplantae > Streptophyta > Magnoliopsida > Sapindales > Sapindaceae > Dimocarpus > Dimocarpus longan. Next base: position 21,035,026 of record CM041024.1, read on the forward strand.
GAATTTTCATTCATCGAATTAAATTTTATTTATTTACATTTGCATTTAAATTTAGTTTTAGTTTTCACCTCCAATTTCGTTTGCTAAATAAAAGTTGAGTTATTTTAATTTTAGGCATTAATTAACAACAATCTTCGTGAGACGATACTTTTCTTATCATTATATTACTTGTTCGGCTCGTCTACTTACAATTTTGCATGACAAGCTATAAGCCAAAAAAAAAAAATACAGTGGGGATGAATGCTATTGAAAGCTCTTATATTATCTATGAGAGTTGTGGAGGATCCCATGATATGAAGGAATGCATGAGTAATCCAGAATTGGTGCAATTTATCTCCAACTTCAACAGGCAACGTAACAATCCTTACTCTAATACATACAATCTTAGGTGAAGAAATTATCCAAAATTTTCATGGAGGAATCAAGAACAAGCACCCTAAGTAAAACCAATAGCTCCGCCAAGGTTTTAAGTTGCTCAATAGCAAAACCAACCTCAAGAAAAGAAGTTAGCAGTGGAACATATGCTACTACAATATATATCCAGAAGTGATGTTTTGCTATAGAATCAGCAGACGACGTTGCAAAATCAACAAACATAGATGCAGAATCAGGATGCTTCGATTCATAATTTAGAGGTACAAATTAGATAATTAGCTAGTGCCTTCCATAATAGACAACTAAGTCAGCTTCCTAGCAACACTGAAAACAAACCAAAGAAAGAAAGAAAAGAGCATTGTAAAGCTATCACTCTTCGGAGTCATAAAGAATTAGCTTAGAAGATCAAAAACTCTGCTATTGTACCTATACATTTAAAAGATGAAGAGAGTGATGATGATAGCACAAAGAAAGAGAACGAAGAAGAAAGACCAAAAAAGAAAGAAGAGAAGACTGTTCCTTACACACCACCACTACCATTTTTATAAAGGTTTCACAAGCAAAAGCTAGACAAGTAGTTCTCCAAATTTTTAGAGGTATTTACAAAACTACATATCAACATCCCTTTAGTAGAGGTGTTAGAACAAATGCTTAGTTATGTCAAGTTCATGAAAGAGATCTTACCAAAGAAGAGGAAATTAAGGGACTTTGAGATAGTTGCCTTAATTGAAGAATATAGTGCTACAATTTAACAAAAGTTGGCCCCAAAGCTTAAGAACCTTGGAAGCTTTACTATTCCTTGTACAATTTGGAGGAATTTTTTAGGTAAAGCGTTATGTGATTTAGTGCAGGCATAAACCTCATGCCTTTGTCAATTTACAAAAGGTGAGGTTTTGGGGGAGGCAAAACCGACATCAATCATACCATAACTTGTTGATAGATCTCTCAGAAGGCCAAGGGGTATGATTGAAAATGTTCTAGTGAAGGTGAAGACTCTTATTTTTCCAGTAGATTTTGTCATTTTGGGTATGGAAGAAGATAAGGAAATTCCCATCATCCTTCAAAGACCATTTTTAGCTTTTGAGCGTACTCTGATAGACGTTCAGAAGGGTGATAAAGATCTAGAATGAAATAGTGACTATCAATGTCCTTAAAGTAATGAAATTTCCAAATGATGTGGGGGAATGCTTCCAAATAGAAACATTAGGAGATTGCATGCAGAAGAATTACTACTCAAGGATTCACAACAGTTAGGTTTGATGAATGTGCGAGTGGAAAGCATAAATGAAGTGAAAGATTGTGTGAGAGAATAAGAAGCAGCTTCAACCTTTGAGTCCACACAAGTTCAACCTCTCATGTCATCTGAGGTGCTAAAGTTGTTAGTAGAAGAACCAATAGTTCTAAAGTTGAAACCCTTACCTAAGCGCTTAAGATATGCTTACTTGGGAGAGAATGATACCTTGCCAGTCATTATTATTTATAGAGTTGAATGAACTTCAAGAAGAAAAGTTATTGAGGGTCCTGAAAGAGAACACGTTGGTATTGGGTTGAACTATAGCAGATATAAGAGGTATAAATCCATCATTTTGCATGCATAATATCCTATTAGAAGAAGATTGCAAGCCTAGCATTTAACTACAGTGTCATTTGAATCAAAATATGAAATAGGTGGTGAAGAAAGAGATTATTAAGCTCTTAGATGCTGGGATCATTTACTAGACTTCTGATAGTGCTTGGGTGAGTCCTGTCCAATGCGTTATGAAGAAAAGGGAAATGACAATCGCGACTATGATCTGAATGAGCTCATACCTACAAGGGTGGTCACTGTTTGGAGAGTAATGCATGGATTATAGGAAACTTAATCAAGCCATAAGGAAAGATCATTTTCTATTGTCGTTTATTGATTCGATGTTAGACAAGTTAGTTGGGCATGTGTTCTATTGCTTCTTGGATGGGTATTTTGGTTACAACCAAATTGCCATTGCTCTAGAAGATTAAGAGAAGACAATCTTTACTTGTCCTTATAGACCTATGCTTACTGAAGGATGCTTTTTGGATTATGTAATGCACCTGCAACATTTCAGAGGTGTATGATGGCAATCCTTTCTAACATGGTTGAATGGTTTATTGAAATTTTCATGAGTGACTTTTCAGTATTCAGGGACTTATTCAATCAATGTTTGCATAACTTAACCAAGGTCTTGAAAAGATGTGAAGAGACCAAACTAGCACTAAATTGGGAGAAATGCTACTATTATGGTTCAAGAAGGGATTGTGTTGGGCCATAAGATTTTTGCTAGGGAAATTGCGTTGGGCCATAAGATTTCTGCCAGAGGAATTGAAGTAGACAAGGCTAAAGTTGAAGTCATTTAAAAGCTTCCACCACTACCATCAATTAAGAGCATTCGACGTTTCTTAGGACATGTAGGTTTTTAGAAAAGCTTCATCAAAGACTTCTCTTAGATATCGAAACCTTTATGCAATCCGTTGAAACAAGCTACACCATTTAAGTTTGATGAGGAATGCCTAAAACCTTTTGAAGGGCTTAAGAATAGGCTGATCTTTATGCCAATAATTATAGCCCTGGATTGGAATTACCCTTTTGAGTTGACGTGTGATGCAAGCGATTATACTATGAGAGCATTTTTAGGCCAAAGAAAGGACAAGGTCTTTCACACTATTTACCATGCTAGTAAAATGTTAAATGAAGCTCAAATCGACTACTCAAAGGTAGAGAAGGAGCTACTGGTAGTGGTATTTGCTTTTGACAAGTTTAGACCGTGCTTGATTAGATCTAAACTTGTGTACACTTACCACTTTGTAGTCAAGTATCTAATGGTTAAGAAAATGGCAAAGTCACGATTGATTAGATGGATACTTGATCACGATAAAATATATTTTGATTTCATGTTCTTAAATCTCACTTTTGTAATGAATACTTGAGTAATTTCAATTGTTTTGATGTATTTTTGTTAGTGTTTTCCATAGGTGAGTCATGGAAGGTTATGATAGCAATTTAAAGTGTTTTCGAGGTGAATTCAAGATAAAAGGGTTAAGAGTCTCACTAGTTTAAGTTTTAAGACGAAACGAAGTTACAATGGTAAATTTTTGTTTTTGGGTTGGAAGATAGGTCATTTTGTTTGAGCTCATACAAAGTGCTCAGTTTGAGTTACATGAGCCATACCTATAAATTAATCTCTTAAATGTCTAGTTTCTATAGCCTTTGATAGTTTATAAATCAGAGTTTTGTAGAGAAAGTTATGATTAATTTAGTGTTTAAAGGTCAAAAGTATCACGACCCCAATCACTGAAACATGTTTAGCGATCCTAGCTTGCGATACATGACAGAAAAGACTCTAAGTTCAACTTGGAGACTTGATTGTGCACCACTTAAAACCCTATTTTGCACTCTACAAATAGAAGACTTTAGACACAAAATAGAATAGCTTTTCACAATCATTCATAGAGACCAAAAGTTCACAACAAAAAGAGAGAAAAAGACTAAAGAATTTATGTGGTTTTGAGGGTTGGTTTTGGATGTATAAGCAACATATTTTGACAGCCCTTTACCACACATTCTGCAGCTTGTATGGTTTTAGCATAGCCTTTTGCAAGTCTTTATCATGAGATTTGAGGGCTGGAACTAGGGTGTTATCAACGTTATATTTCAGTTGACCTGATTCTTCAAGTCCAATACATGCGAATCAACAGTAAATACAACAAAACAAGGAAAAAAGACAAGGAATAAGAACACATACAAGTTTTACGTGGTTCGACTAAAATTAGACCTATGTCTACGACTGTCACTCTTTGTTTTGGTAGAGTAATAGTATCGTATTTCTCTCTTGTCATTTACAATGAATTTCATCCATTATTTATAGTGAGGGGATGATACAATTTGAATTTATTTGACTTATATCTAGATAAGACAAGAAATAATTTATATTAATTCTAATAATTATGATTCCCAAAATCCGCTCCAACAAATCAATTATGGTCTTCTAGAATCTCGAGATTTGATTTGCTTGAAAATAGGAAAGTTGACTTCTTCCCAAATTAGGCTACTTCAGGCTTTTAGAATGTCAATTAGACCAGTCATAACGAGCTGATATTCTGACGAGCTGATGTATGAGCAAATGGACAAGCAGTCCATGTACGAGCTAATAGACGAGCAGCTCCTATCCCAGACTTATTGATCGAGGTGATAAGCGAGCTATTAATCATATTGCGAGCTTGCTGAATAACGGTCTTGCGAGCTCAAACGCATCAGCTTGCACTCCTACGACGTCGTTCTGACATTTGGACCTGTTGAGCTTTTATCCATTTAAGCTGAAGCACTAGGCCTTAATAGCCAATTTTCTTGAGTCATTAAAATATATACAACAAGTGTAAATTCAGCATATCAACAACCTTGGATTTGCAATATTTGACATTTTTTCAAGCCATTTCACAACCTATTTTGATTTTAATTATTTAATGATGGCGTTGGTTATTTATTTGATTGGTTTAATTTGTATTTTATTCATGATGAACTAGAATATTTTTCTAGAGTTGTAATGAACCCTAACCCAGGAAACTCACTATATTTTATTGTTGGATAATTGAATTTTTGTCAATTGAGTTCTATTCTATTTTAATCTTAATGGTCTTAGATTATTTGATCACTAGTTTAAGAGAGTTGGTAATCTTGAGTAAGTTTGAAAAAAGAACTCCTATGTTAGACCTGAATAGAATGACATATAGCATGTAGGACAGAAATATACCTATGTGTTATATGTGATTGTGTATGGGTATTTATTCATAATGAGTTTGTATTAACCATCTAGCATAGAAATATAACTAGGTGTTTAATACGAACATACTTGTGATGGACTCGAAAAAGGCTCACAAATACTACAGTGTTACCCGATTAAGCTCATGATGAAAATGACATAATTAATGGTAGAAATATAGGTTGAGTGGATTGGTTGGGCGAAATTATAGCTCTAAACAATTATCTCCTTGGTTATGAATTAGCATATTAGTTGTTTTAGTTTCATTTAATTTAGTTTAATTTTATCTTCTTAATATTCATCTTTCGATAGTTTGGTTAAGGGTAGTCGAGATCAATATTAGTACTTAACGTGAATTGGACAATCTTTATGGGAACGATATTTTACTTATCATATATTACTTGTAGACCATGTATACTTGTACGTGTTTCTAGTGTGTATTTTATTCATTAGAAATTTGCCACCAGTATTGTTGTTGTAGGAGTTTGATTTGAAAATAAGAGACAAGAAGGGAACACATAACCAAGTTGTAAATCATTTGTCAAGATTACTGAGGATACATGATAAAGATAAGACAAAAATCAAACAAACATTCCTAAATGAGCAATTCTTCTCTTGTGAGGATACTGTAGAGTCGTGGTATGCGAATTATATGAATTACATTACTTGTAATGTATTACCTTCGGAGTTGACATTTCAGCAAAAGAAGAAGCTTTTGCATGATGTGAAGCGATATGTATGGGACGACCTATACTTGTTCAAGCATTGGGTAGATCAAGTATTGAGGCATTGTGTGCCTTATGAAGAAATTGAAGATATCTTATGACATTGCCATTCTTCTGATTATAGAGGTCACTTTGATGGAGAAAGAAGGGCAATAAGAATTTTGTAGGTAGGATTCTGCTTGTTGAAAATTATTAAGGATGCAAAAAGATTCTTACAGTCATGTGATCAGTGCCAGAGAAATGGGATCATTTATATGAAATGCTTTTGCAAAATATCTTATAAGTAGAGCTTTTCAATGTTTAGGTAACAGACTTCAGAGGACCATTTCTATGATCATTCAAGAATTAGTACATCATAGTAGTTGTCAATTACGTCTCAAAATGGATCACGGTTGTCACCACTCCAATGAATGATGCAAAAGTTGTCACAAAATTTTTGAAAAAGAACATCGTTTCAAGGTTTAGGATGCTTAAGGCAATCATCAGTGATGGAGAATCCCATTTTTGCAATCGCCAATTTGAAGCAATTCTCAAGTAATATGGAGTAGACTCATAAGATAATAACTCCATATCATCCTTAAGCTAGTGGGCAAGTTGAAATTTTCAATAGGGAGCTAAAAGGTATTCTTGGGAAAACAATGACCAAATCAAGGAAGGATTAGAATATCAAGTTGGATGACACATTATGGGCCTATAGAAAAGCATTCAAGATACCAATGAGAATGTCACCATTCGAATTGGTATATCGAAAATCTTGTCATTTGTTAGTGGAGTTAGAGCATTGGGTGTATTGGGCAATTATGACCCTAAATTTTGATCTTGATAAGGCTGGTGAGAAATGATTTCTACAATTGGATGAACTAGAAGAAATCCTATTGGAATCTAATGAGAATGCTCATATTTACAAGGAGAAGACAAAGAGATGGCATGAAAGGAAAATTCTGGGGAGACACTTTGAACCAAGTCAATGAGTGATGTTATTCAATTCCAAATTAAGATTATTGCTAAGGGGCTACGATCAAGATGGTCAGGTTTGTTCACCATTAAAACTATATGCCAACATGAAAAATGAGAAACAAGAATTGTTCAAGGTAAATGAGCTGTGTTGCTAAAAAATGAGAAACAAGAACAGTTCATGGTAAATGGTTAACAGATTAAGCACTATTTCGGAGGAGAATATGATTGATAGAAAAATTCTGTCGATTTGAGATATTAATAAGGTTCAATTTTGTGTAAAAAAAACAAAAAAAAAAACAAAAACAAAAATAGGCCATTTAGTGAAATGGTGCATTTTGCACCTGACGAGTTGTCGCAGGATGGTGTCATAGGTTGCAAGTCATGACCCTAGCATGCGATGAACCCTGACAATAAAAAAAAAAAAAAAAAACATCGTAGGCTCTATGTTCTTTATTTTCCTCCCACCACTTGTGACGCCACCATATTCACCCTATGTTTTTGCATGCCAATAGTAAGTCCTCATTGCTTTGAGCATCAATCGCATGGAGGTACCCATTTTTCCCCTTGTTTATCTCGATTTCAACCTCAAAGTTCATATTTTAGGGCATTTGTTGTAGTATGATTTTTTGGTGGATTTGAATGGTGTTTGAGGTTAGATGTTTTGGAAATGTTGTGTGCGAGTGTTGAGGATTGATTTGGGTTGCAGTTTGGCTGAGTTCATTTGGTTAATTTAGCTGTTTTATAAATGTATGTAAGGTGTTTGATAAAATGTGTGAGTGAGCTATTGGTGGTGTGTTTCGCTAGTGTGTAGCAAGCGAGGGTTAGGTGAGTTCTGAGTGACTGTGAGTGATGGCACAAACAAAAGGTAATCATACCAGCAATTCTAGTGCGAGTGATCAGTACAGCAGAGAATGAACGAAAAGAGAGGTGGCGAATAATTAGAAATAAGTCCACTGTTGCTAAGCACAAGATTGATTTAGCAATCGTAAAGAGTACTTTCGTGTCTGGGTTCATTACTCAGAGGGGTTGGCGGAAATTGACAGTTGAGAGATTTAGATACAATCCTAATGCTGTCAGTGATTTTTATTACGAGTTTATACCTTAAATATTTAAGGAGACCGAAAAGGTGACCATCCGAGGAGTAGAGGTGAGCATAACTATAGAGAGAATCAATACATACTATAAAGTTCCAAATCAAGGACTTGTTGATAGTCTACCAAATGAACCACTGGTTAGAGGATCAATGTCCAAACTTTGTAGTGCATTATGCAAAGATGGATGACCAAGGTAGGATGCACAGATTGATCCTCTGAAGCATTCATAATTGACAATAGAGGTAGATTTCTTTAATTTATTCACTGTTTATTAACTTAGAAATGGCTTGAGTGATTGACACATAAGCATCATTCTAACACATCAAAGTGTGGCTAACAAACAAAAGTAATACATCGGCAAAAACTCTGATGAAGAACACTGTAGAGAGACATGCTTGAATCAAACACCAACTTGCTTCCTAATTTCACTTAGCCCCTCATGTTTGTGAAAATTATACTTTTACCCCAAAAATTTACAATTAAGTTCCTTAATTCAATTTCTATACAAAACACTAAGAAGAACATTAAAACACCTAAGTTTCTCTCTAGACTTCATCATAAAAGTGTCAGTTAAGGATATAAAGTCTTGTTTAATTTTAGCACTATCAAATACCTCCAAACCTAACTTTTGTTTGCCCTCGAGCAAAATCTGAAAAGCAAAAAAAAAAAAAAAAAAAAGATAACAACAACAAAAATATAAACAAGAATAAAATTAAAATCGTAACCACTTTCATAGATAAACACAATAATATTTAGCATATGTCATAAATCTTTAAACCTTTAGGTGTTTCTAGTAGGAGATGTTGTGTCTCCTCAGGGTTTACCAATTATGATACCTACAAATGTAAAACAATCATGTTCGAACATACCTAATCTTCTAGTGCTATCTTTAAGAAAAATCACTCCACTTGAGATCTTGAACCTCGACTAAAAATAAATCACTAGTAATCCTCACTCAGTCGTCGACCTTCTCCAACTCATCACCCAATAGTAGAATTTCAAAAATACTAAACACACACACTACGGTCTTATTTTGCTTCGGCTTTATATCTCTCTAGAAATCACTCATCATATTTTTATTTTATTTTATTTTATTTTTCGCATAATCCCAAGTCAACACTTTCACAACATACAAGCATTTAGGAGTTTATACATTAAGAAGAATTCAAGTCTTCATATAGCTTGTATAATAATTTATGAATTATAAATGCTAAGCACAAATCAGGTCTCTTGAAAGAATCAGATATCTAAAGACAGTGCAACACCCATAATTTTGACTCTAAGCAATCATGATCTCATATTATTTAGCAGGTCTTCCAAAAGGATGTAATAGGATTAGGGGTTTTGTCTAACAAAGAACCGGAATAAGGTATATAAAGAAGGGCTTGAACTTTCCTAAAAATTATTCATTTCATCTCTAAAAATGTTGCAATTAACATCGAACTCAAACTCTTCTAATTGAACCTCATCCCTTTTTATTTCATCATAAATATATATATTTTTACGTTGAACATCTAGAAAATGATTTTTTTTTCCACAATTTTTTTTTTTTACACCGATGTTTTTGCTTAACATCTTCCCCAAACCTGAGTTTTTCTACACCCATCGCTCCCTTCTTCCAACCTTTTAGCACTTTTCTTTAAAATGCAAGCTCATAGGGTAAAGATTTAACTTTTAATTTGGCTAGGACAAGGATAAATTGTAAGGACAAAAGAAAATAAAGGCTATTATGTGTTTGGCTTCAAATTGGTTTTAGGTTGACACACATTTTAGGTTCAAAATTTTTTTTGGTTTCTTAGCCTTTTTCTAGAGTTAATCACATACATATGCCTGCTTTATATCAATAGGGTCACATAACGACTCAAAATTTTAAAAATTATAAAGAATTGTCATAAATTTCTGCCCTGAAAGTCTAAACAAAGTCTAAAGAGACCAACTAATAATAAAAAAAAAAAAATTACTAAAAAGTGTTTAATGAGTGGAAACGAAAAATTATCCTCAGAAAGAATTGCTAAAGGTTAAAATTACTCACAAAGGTAGTCTCCACTAATAGACCATATCTATCCATACATAATATCTCTACATTCCCCTACTAGGTTCAAAGTCTTTGATAATAATATCAAACCATGTTTAAGACTTTCATGACTTTTCCCTAGTAAAGATAACTGATCACATAACATAATAACTCTACACTCAACAGCACATAGTCAATTTATTAATCAAGTTTGAAACATGATTGCTTCCACCCCCAAACCTAGTCCAAACATTGTCCCTAATGTCTGAAAAAAAAAAAAAAAAAAAAACTAAATTCAGGAGGACAAAAATAAAAACCTCAATTAATTACAAAACAAAAGAAAACAAATAAGCAAACACCAAACAATATACAGATCGAAAATATCAAGCAAAAAATAAAACAGAAACATAAAAAATTAAAGAAAAGTAAACAATGCGGAAATAAAATAAATTACTTTATTCTTAAGAAAGTTAAAAAATAAAAATAAATATAAATATAAAAAAAAAAACGTAGAAGAAGTCTATACTAAATCCTAAAACAAGAATAAACAAACTAAAGATATTGACTCAATAAACTCATTGGAAAAAGATTGAAAACCCCCATGGACTAGAATGGCAATTGACCTTTAATTGCCTTTTGACCGTAGCTTTACTGTATCATGAACCAAGTTGCTTTTGGATGTCTTTGATGCGATCATGCATGTGATATTGGCTGTGATCCACATTGTTGACTTGCTTCTCCATGTTAATGATACAAGTCTCCAAATCTCGTATTTCTTCAATTAAAAGCAAATTTTGGTTCATAATCTTGTCCACATGCTTTGCCAACTCAAAGACCCACTTTGGATAAGGTGTATACTTTGATGGAATTGGACTCCCTTCTTGCGTAGGTGCTTTTAATTTCGCATCCTTTACTAGTGAGGTCTAGATGAGCCTACTTTTTTTGGTCCTTCTCTCATAGGGACTTCCTGCGAGGGATCAATTTCTATATCAGATTCAAAAATCACCAAAAATTCCAGTTTCACTTTCTTGTTGTTGGTGCCATAAGATCCTCTTCCTCTTCTTGTGAGAACCATCATTAAAAATGCAATTGGGTTTGCCATAAAAATTGCAAGTGGCCACTCTAGTCTCTAATAACTCTTAAAAAGTTGAGACACTCTTATGTCGAGAATTGGATGCGGACCCCTAATTTATGGTCTTCATGCATCCTAAATTGTGCATGTTAAAAACAGGAAAAGAAATCTTACCTATAAGGAAGGGAAACCAGAGTTAACTGGCAAATTAGAAGTCCATATGAAAAAGAAAAATTCAATGCGCATAATTAAATTCTTGCATGAAAGCATTCAAGGCATTAAGTCCAGTCTGAACAACAATATTTTTTCCAAGAATCTGCATGCCACAATTAATTCTGTGAAAAATATGTTCCTCAGTTTCGTCTTTAGCCTATTTTGGATTGTTGAAACTTTTGAAATTTTCCAAGTTGTGACCAAACAAAAAAAAAGTAAAAAAAAATAATAAATATATACAATTAAATAAACCAAAATAGAAGAGAAGTGAAATATGATTACACATCTGCATAGCAATAGTTCACAAAGATAAACAAAACAAAAGGAAAAATAAATAAAAGATAATAATAAAAAATAATAAAATAAAATAAATAAGTAAAAAGTAAGGGTTAGAGAATTTGGGTTGCCTGATCTCAAGAAGCACTGGAATTTTACGTCTTCAACTTGATCTCCATCCTGCTTCAATTGTTTTGATCCACCAAGGTGAGAGTGGATTTTGACAATCCACTTCATCGTCGTAATAGTGCTTCAACCGTTGGTCGTTGACCTTGAACAAATCTTTTATCTTCTTATCTTTAACTAAAACAACTCTATATAGGTATACTATTTTGACTATGAAACGGCTCGACCATCTGAATTTAAGCTTTCCTAGGAATAATCTTAGCCTAGAATTGAATAGCAGCACCCGTTGTCTTGGTACAAAATGTTTGGCCGAGATTTTCTTATCATGCCACTCTTTTGTCTTTTCCTTGTAAATACGAGTATTCTTATATGAATCCAATTGTATTTCCTCGAGCTCATCCAATTGGAGAAGACGTTTATCATTGACTTTCTTCAAATCAAAATTCAGAGCCTTAATTGCCTAAAATGCCCGATGCTCCAACTCCATTGATAGATGACATATTTTCTTATACACTAATCGGAACAGGGACATTCCAATTAGTATTTTATATGCAGTTCGATAAGCCTAAAGTGCATCATCAAGCTTGATACTCCAATCCTTCCTTGATCTGCTCATAGTCTTTTCTAGAATACTTTTAAGTTCTCTGTTTGAGATTTTCACTTGTTCACTAGCTTAAGGGTGGTACAGGATTGTTATCTTGTGAGTGACCCTATATTACTTGAGTAGACTTTCAAATTGGAGATTACAAAAATGTGAACCACCATCATTATTAATGGCTCTAGGTGTTCCGAATTGATGAAGATATTCTTTTTTAGAGACTTAGTCATAATCTCGATGTCATTTAAATATAGATATAGCTTCTACCTACTTCGACACGTAATCCACTACAACCAAAGTATACTAATTTTGAAAGGATGATGGAAAAGGTCTTATGAAGTCTATATCCCATACATCAAATAGCTTGACTTCTAAAATATTCTGTAGCAGCATCTCATGGCTTCTTTGAATTGTTTCCTATCCGCTAGCACTGATCACATGTCTGTATGAATCTCCGTGCATTTTTAAAAATCGTCGGCCAATAAAACCCTACCCTCAGAATTTTTATGGCAATTCACTCTCCACCTAAATGACACCCATAAAGGATATGTGACAATGTCATAAAATATCTTCTGTATCTTTGTACGACACACATTTCCTTAATACTTAATCGGCACATTGCTTGAACAAATATGAATCATCCCATAGATAACTTTTCACATCATAGAGAAATTTCTTCTTTTACTGAAATGATAAGTTAGGGGAGAGTATATTGTGCACTATGAAATTAACAAAATCTGCGTACCAAGGTGCATCCTCAATACTATATAAGAAAAGTTGTTCATTGGAAAATGTCTCGTTGATGTTTCTCTTATCATCTACACTATTCCCTTTCAATTTGGACAAATGATTTGCAACTCAATTTTCTATCCCCTTCTTGTCTCTTACCTCTAAGTCAAACTCCTATAATAGTGGTATCCATCTAATTAGATATGGCTTGGCATCTTTCTTGGTCATAAGGTACTTAATAACAGAGTAGTCACTGTAGACTAACATGAAAGTGAAAACAATTGGATGTAAATAGTGTGCATTCGACTAAGGTGATGTGCATGGTGATAGATGATAGTTTTGAATTGTTTTAACATGAAATGTGGGCTATTTTGGTGAAAATTTTAGTATGAATTTCAAAAGAAATGGATGGGATATAGAAGATGTAATACATGGTCTAAATTAATAAGGAATTTAAGTACATTAGTTTATAAATTTAGCTTGAAATTGTGATATAATATATTGTAATTGAATATAAGCTAAGGTGAAGTTAACTTCATTGAAATATTTATATATTGGATATTATGAATGAGTTTTATTTATAAGTATGGTAAGTTGGTTTGGTTGAGAAGTAGTTAAACATTAGAATATGGAATGTGTAGGTAAAGTGGAAGCGGAGGAGTCAAATTAGTGCTTGGACGCACGTTAAAGATAATTGGGTGAGTGTCTTTTGAAATATTTCTATATAATATGGTAATTGTTTATGCCTTGAATTGTAAATAAAATCGATTTTGAATTGAATATATCATACACGAAAATGTTTGAATTGATTGCACAAATTTGAAAGAATTAAATGAAAGATGTATCTTATAATTTAAACAGTTATTGAAAATGAATTGTAAACCTATGGTATGCCTAGTAGATCTTACAGTTATTCTCTGATTGGGGTTGAGTACCCGAAGCGTGTATTGGTAGTGTCAGGGGTGTTTGTTACTAACAGCGAGAGAAAACCCGTAGGGGGTATTATGTCATGTCAGTTTAGTCTAGTATGTCACCTAATACACATGTACGGTATATTATTAGCTTCCACCCAAGCGAAAAAAGATTTCGCTCCGTAGTAAAAGAAAACAATAACGCCATCACTATTTACATTTTCAGTAGAAAACAGAAACTATGCATTAAATTATTTTATTATTCAGTTCTATAATGAAATCAAATCATGGTTATGAAAATAGTTTTATCCATGTAACTATTTGACTTATGATTTTCAGATAAAAATTGTTTTAAACGTTGAAACGATTAAGAATTTATAAAATGCTTTAAAGTTAAAGGGATGTTCATTTTGTAAAATTAAACTTTAAACGAAAAATGATGACACTCACTGGGCTCGTGTAGCTCACTGTTATTTTATGTTTTATAAATAAAACCTCCCTAAAGGTAGTCGCAGGAGCAAGTACATCGGTGGTAGGGACTTCAGTCCAAGATTAAATAGATTGAGTCGAGGTTATTGCTGTGATTGTATAAATGTATTTTGGATTTTATTGAAAATTTGTATATGAATAATTGTATAACTTTTCTCTTATTTGGAAATATGTAATTAAACATATGCATGACTTGTGAATATGTTTCACTTTATTTATGGCATTTGATGGTATGTTTGTGGTTGCTTGTGAATTGACAAATTGAGGGCTTGAAGTCCAATAGTTGAGGGAAATTGATTGATTTTAGAAGTGTTTTAAAATGTATACAAAACTTATAGGGTGACATTCCTAGAAAACAACCATTATGTTGTCTGAATTTTTATTAAATCTATTTTATAACCTTATGATAAACAAAGAAAAAAGTAATGTTTTTAAATAATGGAAAATGGCTTAACTTCATGGGAATCTTTTGGTCGGATTCAAAATTAGTTGGAGGGCCACTATAAGGTTGTCATGTAATATACCCTCCCTATGTTAGTGATGTAAATACATTGTATACTTATATCCCATGTATGGAATAAAGAAATAATTCCACGTTTTTTGAAGTGCAACTGGATTTCGGAAGAAATTTTTTAATGTGAAATTTGATTTCGTTAAAACTTTCGGGTAAATCGGAAACGATTTCAAAATCTAAAGGTGGTATGATAATTGGTTAGGGGTTGGATTTGGGATTGGTATTAAAAGAAATGTTTTTAGAATGGATATTATTGATTTAATAGGTTAGATTAAATATATGTGGAAAGTTTGAAAACTCAAATGTACAAGTGTGGAAATAAATGGTGTAATCTTGAGAAATTCTATCAATGACATAGGTTGTAATTATGTTTCAAACTTTAAGGGTATTTTGTCAAGGCTATGTTTACATATATATATATATATATATATATATATATGTTTGTGTGTGTGTGTGTGTTAGAATTGTCTAGAAAGATGAAGATAAATTGAGAGGGAGAGAGAGGAAGTCATGGCAGAAAGAAGAAAAACAGAACTAGGGACAGCTTATGCTTTTCTATCCATTCAAGCCATTTTTCAAGTGATTTTAGGTCAAGAAAAGATGGAGAACAAGTCTAAGGAGGTTATCTAATAAGAGCAAGTGATTTTCAAGTGAAAATAGTTGAGTTTTCATAAACTTATTAGGTAAAAAGTTTAGAACAAAGCTGTCCAGGGCTTTTTGTGTTATCAGTGGAATCTTTATGTGATGATTTAGAGTTTTGGAGTATTGAACTTGAAGGAAAGTAAGGCAAAGGATCGAGGACCAATTGGTGAGTATATTATCCAATATGGTTTTGCTTTGAGCCTTGTTTGATAATGGTTGAGATGCTAGATTTTATGCAATGAAAATTGACATGAGTTTATGTGAATTTTAAGTAGAAATCATGAAAGTGTTTTGGTGTATGGATGGGTATGTCTAGTGGCGGACCCAAAAATTTATGTGAGGGGGAGTACTTTTATATAATAATTATAACATCAGGAAATTAAGTTACATAAATTTTTTTCTTTTTGTAATGTTTCCTTCAATTAATAGAAAGATGTTATATAAAATAAAATTAATTAAAATACTTACACAGTAGAAGATATGTAGTTTTAACCCTTACAAGATTGTAAACAAAATTTTTAAAATAACATTCTTAATACAAGTATAAAAACAAAAGCATACAAATTATGAGTTGATTATACGCTAGTTCTCTTTTATTCTCTAATTCGTATAAATATGATATAATTTGTGATAATTCGAAATAAGTATTATAATTTGTAAAGTCAAAATGTTTTAAATTTGAATATTTATATATAATAATGGAAAAAAAAAACAACATGTTTTGATAGGGAAACTGATTGAACCTTAATGGAAAAAAGAAATTGAGGAACACATTTTGATAGCAAAAGAGATTGAACGATGGTGGATAAAAGAAATAAAAACAAGATCTATGTATAAAAAGTTAAAAATTAAAAAGAATAAAGAAATTATTAAACGTAAGGGGATCAAACCCTAGTTCACTTTTGAAGGAAGACAAGCATAACCAGCAAAACCAATCTGTGTTTGTATTAGTATCTGACATTTTATTTATGTAATATACTAAATGAAAAACAAGATTCATGCCAAAAAATTAAAAAGACTAAAATTAATATTAAAAGACTATTATGAGGAAACAGAGAGTCGAACCTGGATTCATTCTAAAGAGAGAGGCTTGCACAATCAACAAAGCCAATTTGTCTTTATGCTAGTGATCGATATTTTTTATATAATATATTAAATGATAAAAAAGGAGGAAAAACAAAGACTTTTCAATGGGACAAAGAATCGAACTCGGATGGTAGCTAGAGAGAGAGGCAACACCTGACCCGCAATGCCATTGTGAGCTCGTGAAAAAGTATGACATTACATTTATATATTTAAAACTAATGACTAATAATTAATTCTTAAAAAATTTCAGGGGGGGATTGTGGGTCCATCCCTGGGTATGCCTCACGACCAAGTAAGGGTTTTGTTGACCAAAATATGCTTGAAAGATTTGAAGTAAAGTTATGCATAAAATCATGTACGAATATTAAGTTAAATTGTTGAAATAAAAATTGGAATCATGGTGTGTAAATATGCTATGTTTTCGGCCATATGAAGCTTGGTGTGACGAATGATTGTTTTGATGATTTTAAATGAGATTAGGGGCTATTTTGGTAATGAAATTAATATGAGATTGAAAGGAATTGAATTGGAAAACTAAGGGTGCATATTAGGCTAAACTATGTTTGATTATGTAATGGTGATGTTTTATGGGTTTGGTTGACTTTTATGATATATTGTTTACCTTAGAATGTGATCTTGGTAAGGAAAATTGAATTGAATGAATGAGTTGAGGGATAGGGTGCATTCGGCCAAGAGAGGGTATAATAGTCAAAAATTTTGTTTAATGCTTTGCTAAGAAAATTGAGCTTCTATGGTGATGTTTTGAATGTTTAAAAGTTAAGAAAACTCAAATGGAATGTAAACATGAATAATCGGAGTCGTTATGGCATAAATATAGAAATTTAATTTTATGGATAGTTAAAGGCTAATTAATATGTTTATATGTCAATGGAAATGTTTATATTTGATCGATTTTAGTTTCGATATTTTCTAAAAAGTAGAATCCGAAATTATGTAGGTGATTCAAAATCGAGGGAACATCAAAAGCATCCTATTGTGAGTTAATACTAGGTGAGTATCTTTTGAAATAGTTCGATTTGATATGGTAATTGTTTATGCATTGATTTGTGAATAAAATTAATTTTGAATTAAATATTTCATACATGAAAATATTTGCATGGTTTGTATGAATTTGAAAGAATTAAATGAAAGATGTATCTTATAACGAAAACAATTATTGGAAATGTATTGTAAACCTATGGTATGTCTGGTAGATCAAGTTATTCTTTGGTTGAGATTGAGTACCCGAAACGTGCATTGACAGTGTCAAGGTGTCTGTCACAAACAGCGGAAGAAAACCCTAAAGGGAGATTGTGTCATGTTAGTGGTTCAGTCTAGTATTTCGCCCAATGCACATATAGGGTATATTATTAGCTAGCTTTCACCTGAGCGAGGAAAAAATGTTGCTCCGTAACGAGGAAAAAATTTCACTATGTAATACTGGATAGATGGCCTGAACGAGAAAAAATTCCAAGAAGGCTAGAGCGAGACAAAATTCTGCTCCATACCTAGGATACCATATGGTATGAACTGTTAGTAGGTAACTTGATTTATTCAGACATTTCAACATAGTAAACGCCATCACCATTTACATTTTTATTAGACAATTGAGAGTATATAGAAAATTTGATTTATTATTCAGTTTTAAAATAAAAGCGAATAAGATTTATAAAAATGATTTATCCATGCAATAAATTGAAATATGATTTTCAAAGAAAACAGATTTTGATATTATGGCTTTCAAAGACTATAAAATTTAGGCGAGGCATTTTATAAAGTTAAAAATTTAAACGAAATTATATGACACTTACTGAGCTTATAAAGCTCATATTGTTCCGTGTTTTATAAACAAAACCTCCACATGGTAGATATAGGTACAAGTACATCAAGAATAGGGACTCCAACCCAGGACTAGGCAAATGAGATCGAGGGTACTGCTGTGATTATATAGATGTATTTAATTTGAGAAATTCTTAAAAATTTGTATATGACATAATGTATAACTTTTTCTTATTTTTGAAATTATGTAAATATATATATATATATATATGCATAACTCATGGTTGTGTTTCAAATTATTTATGAAATGGATGGTATGTTCGTGATTGCTTGTGATTTGATGAAATGAGGGTCTGAAGCCTAGTAGTTTAGGGAAAGTCGATTGATTTCAAAAGTCTTTTAAATTTTATACAAAACTTATAGGGTGACATTTATAGAAAAACAATCGTTATGCTACCTAAACTTTTATTAAACCTATTTTATAACCTTATGATGATAAAAAAAAAAAAAAAAAGTAAAGTTTTTAACTCTGGGAAAATGGTTTGGTTTCACGGGAACCTTTCGATCAGAATTGAAATTAGCTAGAGGCAATCGTGGGCTTGCCGGCAGGCTGCTGTCTGTACGGAAAGATAAGTGTAGAAATTGAGTCTATCTTACTGGCAGGCTACCGTCTGTAAGGAAAGGAATGTGCAAAAACGAGGCCTGTCAAAAAATGATCCTTCCTTATGGCTTGATTCAGCTTTCCGTAATCCATATAAACCTACTAGCCATTGGCTACCCATATTGGAATAAGTTCATTCTTCTCGTTTGTCACCACTATTATTCCTCATTTATTGGAAACACATTGAACTTGAGTAATCCAAGAACTGTCAAAGATGAGATAAACGATGCCCGCATCTAATAGTTTAATTATCTCCTTCTTCACCACATCTTTCATAATTGGATTCAGTTGGCGTTGAGGTTGTATGGTTGGCTTGTAGTTATCTTCCATCAGAATCTTATTCATGCAGAAAGATAGGTTGATACCCTTTATTTCAGCGATTATCCATCCCAAAGCTAACTTATTTTCTTTCAACACCTTTAGCAATTTCTCTTCCTGAACATCATTCAAATTTGTAGAGATGATCACTGGCAAAGTGGATGTCTCCTCGAGATAAGCATATCATAGATGTTTCGAGAGTGGTTTAAGCTTTAAATTCGGTGGCTTCTCTATTGATGGATTAAGTATCGATGATACCAAAAAGGGGTGTAGCCTTATGCATATTCAACACCTCATACTTTAGAGCTACTTTAAGTATTTCCACATAATCTTAAACCTCTTCACGATTTCCCTTACTTGAATACAACAATGCAACTTCCAGAGCATCCAATGGAGTTTCTTCATTATGTGCCTCTTGAAAACAATCATGTAACACTTCCACTTTATTGCAATTAGTTGGTGTCACTAGCACATTTCAAAGCTTTGAAGAAAACATTAAAGGTGACCTATTTATCTTGTATCCTCATTGTCAACTGGCCCTTCTGCACATCAATCATAGTCCTTTTAGTGTCTAAGAAAGGTCTTCCTAAGATAATAGGAATTTCCTAGTCTTCTTCCACATAGAGGGTGATGAAATCCATTAGAAATATAAACTTCTCCACTTTCACCAGAACATCCTTAATTGCACCTCTAGGTCTCTTCAAAGATCGATCAACAAATTGAAAAGTAACTGACGTTGGCTTAGTTTCCCACAAACCTAATCTCTTGTAAATGGATAAGGGCATTAAATTGATACTTGCACCTAAATCGCACAAGGCTCTTCCTTCAAAGTCCTCTCTAATCTTTATGGAATAATGAAACTACTTGGATCTTTTAATTTTGGAGGTAATTTTTGCTGTAAGATTGTGCTGCATTCTTTCATGAGTGCCATAGTCTCAAACTCCTCCAACTTCCTTTTCGTCGATAGAATCTCCTTTATGAACTTCATATAACTAGACATCTGTTCTAGTGCTTCTATAAAAGTTATATTGATATTTAGCTTTTTGAATACCTCTAGAACTTCGAGAACTGCTTATTTAGTTTCTGCTTCTAAAACTTCTATGAAAATGGCAAATATGGCATCTGAGATGCTCTTTTTTCTCCTTTTGGCTTAACTGTTTATTCTTTCTCATCCTTCTACTCTTCTTTTAACTCTTCCTTGCCTGCAACTTCCTTCTCATCCTCTGATGGTTTGGATACAATAGTAGATTATCCCATGCTCTGATTCAGCTCCTTACCATTCTTTAAAGTGATAGCTTTGCACTACTCTTTACCTTCTCTTCTTAGGTTTTGCTCTGTATTGGTTGCTAAGTTTTCATATGGTTTACTATTGATGGAATTTGCGATTTGCTCGTTTTATACTTCCAAGTTCTGAATTGATGCACTTTACTTCGACAATTAAGCTTGGAATTGACTTTACTGATTTTCTTGATTTTGTTGAGTCTATAACATATTCTACTGTTTTTGTAGGAGAAAGTCAGTGTTTGTCATGAATTGCAGCATCATTTCCTCCATTAATTGCTATCGAACTTGTTATGGCTGACTCTAAAAACCAAGTGGAAATGTAAGCTTTAATTATATTGTCTAATCTTGAGTTTGCTTCCACAAGAAATTGGGATGATTTTTCCACCTGAGATTGAAAACATTCGAATATGGATTATTGCATTGTCTATTATAATTGGCTACAAATCATACTGACTTCTGATTACTCGAACAACTGTCTGTTGCATAATAACCTCCATATTCTTCGTAGCTAACAAATGAGCTTTAGACTACGTTGATGCCATTTGCACCCATATCGCAAGCATTAAATCTCTTAGTCAAGGCAGAAACCTAAGCTATCAATGTTGTAATGGCATCCAACTGGTGAACATTGAACACTGCTTTTCTGGGTTTCATTCTCTCAAATGGCCATTGATAGATATTGGAAGACATCTCTTTGATCAACTCAAATGCATCATTCACATTTCTTTTTGGTAGTGCTCTAGCTGCTATAGTATCCATATTGAATCTTCCAACCTTTGATAATCCTTAACAAAACATCAACACTTGCATCCATTCTAGAACTCCATAATAAGGGCTCTTCCTAAGCAACTCCTTAAACCTCTTCCAAGCCTCATACAATGATTCTCTTTCCATTTGCGCAAATGTGACAATATCATTTCTTAATTTTGTTGTTTTCGCTAGAGGAAAACATTTAGCTAGAAACTTCTTTGCTAATTTATCCTATTCATGACAAAGGATTAAGGCAATGAATTCAGCTAGCTCTTTGCTTTGTCCTTTAATGAGAAAAGGAATAATCTCAACCGAATGACATCATTTGTCTCTCTATTGTACTTGAAGGTGTCATAAATCTCTAAGAAATTTGTGATGTGCTCATTTGGATCTTCATTGAGTAAACAGCAAAATTACACTGCAGATTGAACCATTTGAATGGTTGCCAGTTTGACCTCAAAGTTGTTTGCTTGAATGGCCGGTTTGCAAATGCTTTGGTGGATCCCTTCCATGACTGGTATAAAATAATCTTTGAGAAGTTTGGAACCCTAAGAGGCTATATAATTATCTCCCATGTTTATTCTTGGTTCCTCCAAATGCCTAGCTTTCTTTATTCCTAGTATTGTTCTCTCGATTTTGCTGTTGAATGGCAATAGCTCAATGCTTTTGGACCTTCGCATAAAACGTTTTCCAACACCTGAAAAAGGTAAAATAAAATTATTTGAAGTAAGATGGTTTCAACTAGTACTAATATTGATACTATAAAATAGCACATTGTTCTCAATAACGGTGCTAAAAACTTGATGGATGATTTCTTAATGCACTAATTACAATAGATTGTGTGCAAGTATACACGGTCACAATGTAATACAGTGGCAAATCAATATCGTTTCCACAAGGATAATTGCCACTTTTACGTACCAACTACTAGAATTGGTTTACAACAACATTATTTAAACTACCAAAGTTAAAAAAAAAAAAAAAAAAAATTGAATTTAATCAAATATTAAAAATAAAAATTAACAAAAATAAAAATAAAAATAAAATAACAAACAATTTAATTGATTGACGAGTAGATCTAAGATACAATTTCACCTCTTTATTTCATCAATTTACTCTCATTTAATTTTCGCAAAATAATTATTCTTATATTGTATTTAATCGGGTAAAATCTAGATTAATTATCAACCTATTCCGAACAATTAAATAAGATAACTCAGGATAATTAATCTACTATATGTCTATGTAGATTGAACAATCCTAAATTTATTAAGTCTTCATTACCTACATAAGATTACATAATCCCTACAGGTATATGTCTATCCTATATGGATTATGTAATTCTATTAATGTCTAACACATGATATCTTTGTCAAGCGCATCATGGTCATTATATCTATTAATTAATAGGCTTTATTTAACTAATATCGTTAGTTTCCAATAAAATGGAATACAAATATAAAAAATAATAATTAATTAACACGAAAAATCAATGAATAGGCGATTATATAAATTGGCTACATTGTAGCCTTAGAATTGATGTTAAGTTTGACATATGATGTAATACACAGTGAATAAAACTAAAACAAAAATAATCAACATTGATTTAATAAACAAAGATAAAATAGTCATTATGTTTTCTGATATGCTTCTTCTCCTTGAACTTGAACAAATAAGAGCACGTTGAATTCTTGTGAAGTTGAAATTATCTTGAAAATTCCACTGCCCTCAAATTCTCTCCACTACAACCAAAAGAACCAAAAAAAAAAAAAAAAAAAAAACTAAAACCCAAAAACCCTCTGTTTGCAAAATGTATGAATTTATATGAGAAGGGAAAAATATTTTCAAGCACATAGTTGACTTCACATCCTTGATTCTCTACTGAGCGACCAACTATTACCTCTCTTAATTTTCTCCAAGACAGTCTCCTTTTAATACCAGATATTACTCTCTTGAATCTTTGTTTTGAATGTCACGAGATGGTTTGCAAAAAATTCCTTGACTGTCGTGATCTTTTCTTAAAAAAAAATATCACCAAAACTATTGCTCAAAATTCCTTAAATAAAATGACCCACTTTCATGATTTAAATTCCTGCCAAAATTGAAGATGAAGAGCATTTAAAACATGCAAAAGTCATTGTGCAAATCACTAGAAATTTTCCCATGAACTCAGATGCAAAATCTTCTCTAATGAGCTTTCAGAAGTGGTTTGAGTGATTGACACACAAGCATCATTCTCACACATCAAAGTGTGGCTAACAAACAAAAGTAGCATATAGGCCAAAAATCTGGTGAAGAGCACCATAAAGAGACATGTTCTTGAGTCAAATGCCAATTGGCTGCCTAATTTCGTTTAGTACCTCATGTTTGCAGAAATTATACTTTTGCCTAAAAAATTTACAGATAAGTCCTTTAATTCAATTCCTACATAAAACACTCAAAAGAACATTAAAACACTTACGTTTCACTCAAGATTTCATCACAAAAGCATCAGTTAAGGATATAAAATCGTGCTAAATTTTTGCACTATCAATCCACTACATGTTCTAAGTTAATGTCACAAGCATACTACTATGTACTATATAGACTTGTGGCTTGTGGAGGACATGACAATGCTCTACCTCCACAATACATAAATGTATTTGTGGTTCTTAAGGGGACACCTCAACCGTATGTATACTAATGGTTCAAGAGAGGCGTGCTTCCACCATGCATATTATTTGACAAGCATATTGTCGATTTAGAATAGTCTACATACAGCTTGAACTCAAAAATAGATTGACAGGTCGGTTGGTATAAGCAATGCCATTCGACCTCATTCAAGTTCTATTTCATAATTTTCATTTTATTTGCATCTCCCAATAGAGAAAAGACTTAGTTTGAATGGCAGGCCTCGTCCTTATACAACTATTTCTGTGCACTAGGTAGTCCATTGGCACACCATGGTAGCCCTCTAGTCGAGATTTACTTCGACTGAAAGGTTCCCGTGAAGTTAAACCATTTATTTTTACTGAAAATCTTTTATAATGTTTATTCTAGCAACACCTTAATATAGAAATAAATGAGATTTTTTTTTTTCACATAAACTTTTTTGCGGAATTATTTATATATATATTGTCACTTAAAATATTTATATGTTATATACAAGTATATATATTTACACATTTTCCAAAACTATATCTAATTACATACAAATGTTATTATAAAAATTCTCAAAAATATTCATAAAAAGGAATGCATAAACAACAACAGCACATGACTTACTCCATTTACTTTTAGGTTAGAATCCTGGTTACTGAAGCATCTATACATGCACTTACCCTTGGGGAGGTCTTGTTTATAAAATATAAAAATAAAGAGTAAACTAAACGAGCTCAATGTGTGTCATATATTTCTACTCAAACTGTACTTTCGAGATTGAACCTCCCTAAAATTTAAAATAGGCTTTCCGAAAACCACATCTGAAATAAATACATGAATAAGCATTTATCATAAAAATAAATCGTGTCATAAAACTGAAATTTAATAACATTTTGAAAAGCGAACTTTCTGATTTCAGAAAACTAGTTTGAAATGCTTTTCAAATCTGAAATCTATAAAATAGAATTTTATATTACTTTATTTTATTGTAAATTTATAAACAGTGGTGGTAATAAAATTTTCGAAAAATCTTTGGGTGAAATAAGCCAACTACTGACGGCTCATACCACATAGTATCCTAGATATATACGGCGGAGCGCAATTTACCATCGCTCAGACCATCTGTCCGGTAACTACGTAGCGAAATTTTGTCTCACCCACGTAATAGCTAGCTGATAATATACTATGTATGTGCAGAGAGTGACACACTAAACTGGACTAACCGCAAAGTCTCTCCCGCTATTAGTGATAGACGCCCCCGACACTGCGATACACGTTTAGGGTATTCAACTGGTAATATCTGAGATACCTGTAAGGTGTACCATAGGCCTACAAAACGTGCTGCTTTTCTTCATATAATTTACATCTCATACAAAATTTCCAAAGTTTATGCAGGTGGTTTTCATATTAAGCTCATTTACTTTAAAATCAATTCCCAAGATTTCAAAGAATGAATTTAAAAATAACACATAAAATTATTAAAAATAGAAATATAATCATATCAAAATATTATGAACGGACACTCACCTTTTCTTAACTTACGATAAAGCACAATTAAGGGTTTCACTTGCCTCCATTCTATCTACATATTTTCACATTTTATTTTTAGGCAACGTCACAACCAAACTTATACGCATATTTCTATTCGACATTCTTAATATCTAAGCATGTAAAACACCTCAATTGAAGTCTAAATCCACATCAGTGCATTAAACACTTCTTTAAATTATCTTGACCCATATTGGCCGAACCTTCATCAACTTTTACACAATCAACCTCATTCAATATTTCTCATCATAATTATCCTCAAACACATATAAAATTGTGTAAAATCAAGTCAAATTCATAAAATTCATACTTGAATAATAGGACAATGTTTGGCCATGAGGTGTGTCATTTGACATCCAATTGGTTTTTTTTTTCAATTTCAAGTTAAATTCATCATCAACATGACCTATAAAATCATTTAAAGTATCCAAAAACAAATGTCTATCACTTTCATCTTCCTATGACCAAAATATAGCAAGTGGAAACACTATACTTTTGCTTCTTATTTCAACATTATAACTTGACATTTTATCCCCTCTATATGCATGAAAATTTCTTAAATAACTTAAACTCAAATTGAACCATTGAAACCTTTCTTTGTCGTGAATCACATCCCAACACAACACCAACATGCCTTCAAGTTTTACACTTGAATTTACATTAAAATCATATCATATCTCATGGTAAGGCAACTAGTGTCCTAAACAACATCAACTTAAATTTAAATCAAAATGTCATTCTCACTAGTAAGCTTACCACTTGCTCTTGGATCACTAATCTTATATTCCCACAAATTTGAGGTCTCACAACCTTAAATCCATACATAAAAATTATAAATAATTCATTAGAGACCATTAATCTAAATATTTAAACATACAAGTTATGAAAACTTGAGTCTTATCACTTGAAATCAACTTGATATTGATAGATTTCACTCTTAGACTCATATACACCCTTGGTATAGCCTTGAAACCACTCAAAAATGATCTCAAACTCACCAATTTCAGCTGTTGTCCATTGGTTTCTCTCCAGCTCGTGAATCCCCTTCAAATTCACATAAGTTGCTCTGTGATCTCAACTTGATTTCCATCTCAAGTCAACTTTATATAGTCTTTATTTGCTCCAAAAATTTGCCCCCAAACTAAGTTTAAATTTAAGAGATTGTCATTATTTTGATTTGGAGATTTTTGATTGGTTGAAATATAAAAACAATTCCAATTCTAACTAATTTCATTCCATTTCAATCAAATAATAGCTATTTTGTCTTTTAGCTCAATTTTGTCTTCATGTGCACTCCTTATCCACTCTTCACATGCCACACACATGTTACACTTTCATGTTTTCTCTCATATTTTAAAATTTCCTAAAATACCTTTTGCATATGTCTTTTACTAATCAACATTATCATGCGCCTTTTTGGTAATTTCTTTAACAGTAATTTTATCTTAAGCCTTGATTAATCACCATATCAATTCTCATATTCAAATTCATCTCCGATCTACCTGGGAATTTTCCTACAACTCAATTACACATCTGGCCACTTTAAATTACTTTATTACCATGTAAATAATGACATATTTTATACAGTACATGTACAATACAAGAATCCAAAGGATATATTATATTGAAATTCTTGGCTAAGTATTAAACTAATCGATAACATAAAGCTGTTCAAACTAACACAAAGTTGAATGCATAGAAATTCAATATTCAAACTGTTTCAACACATCAAGGTGTTGCAAACAATTCTATTCGATAGACCGAATGTCGAACGTGTGCATAACAACTTTCAGCGTTCAAAATGCTTGTCACGCGGAGTCGTTTGAACTAATGAAAAGTCGAACCATTTCCTAGCATGCCTAACAAGCGACTCCATAACAATTTTGTCTAACTTTCTTAAACCATTGGCATCAAAAATTTTTTGTCTCAAATGCCCTGAAACTTGAATATCAAACAAGCAATCAAAATAATGTTTGTCGATCAAATCATACTTAAATTGAACATAGCGATCTCTTACTCTTACAAGTAACTTTGACAAACAACAAGCATTGAGAACAATACAATCCAAGAGATCATTCGACACAAGTAATGTTGAAGGATTAAGGACTCCCTTATATCAAATTGGTTGTCAAAACATTCTATTAGTATAATGTAAACATACAACAACTATGATATTCACACTTATATCAAATCTTCGTAGACTGTGTCCCTGGCACAATCGACTTAGACTAAACTTGATGAAATTGCGAGTTTACATCGTAGTCTATTTTCGAATAAAAACTATCAACTTCATGAAATAATATTGATCGCACACAAACATGTTCAAGTCGAATAACAGAACTTGGACTATGTAAATTGATCAATTTGAATTCCATAATTCAACAAACCATTTCAGTGATTTTCTATTACAAATAAATAATGATGATGTTACAAAATGAGACCCAAATATCAAAGCGGGTCAAATCTTATTGTCAAACTTTCGAATGACATCGAAAGTCCAAGCAACTGATGGATACATGGTAAACTTTCAAAATAAAGTTCAAAAAAGTCAAACGATTACAATTGGTAAAAGACCTAAACATCAAACATCTACGTCTACTTTAGTGTCGACAATGTTAAACATTCTTCGGTTCATACCCTTAGTTTCTTTAGCAGCTTCATTCACAGTGTCATCCGACATCTTTGCTGTGTTATTCACTGTGGATTGGGCTCTAGGGTCATCATTTCTAGTCAACTGGAAGTGCTTCTCAATCGACAATGAACTTTTCAATCCCTTCTATCTTGATAATGGTAATGTCAGCAATACTGGTCACTTGCATGTCTTTGGCTTCTTGTTTCTCATTTGTCACTCGAAGTTCTTCTTTAAGTGACACTTTCTTAGTTCACCACTTCTCGGCTTGTTGGATCATTACTTGTTCCAACTTAATAACCTTGTCACTAGTCACGGAGGCAGCCCCTTCTGTAGGGGCTTTAGCTTCCTTAGCAACATCCTTTGCCTCTTCAGCATAGGGGTGGGCATGTTGAACCCAACTCGAGCAACTTGACCTAACCAGACTACAAATGATTGAGTTGGGTTGAGTTGTAGCAGCCAAAATACCCGAGTCAGGTTGGGTTTGAGTAACCGATTATTTTTCGGGTTGGGTCGGGTCAAGACATCAAACCGAAAACCCAACTCGAACCCGAACTATAAAACCATAATTTTCCACAGCAACTCCCCTGTACCTTGTCCACTGGCCACATCTTTGCTTTTCACTCATTCTCTCTCACTTTTTCTCTCATCTCTCTCTATCTCCCTGTTTGAAACACAGTTGTTTTCACACTTTCATTGTCATCCTTCACGGTGGACCTACGGTCTTCCAGCTCTATTCGCCGACCTTCACACTCAATAGGTATATTTTCTCTTTAATCTCCATTTTTTTCACCTTTAATGTTCAATCATCAACTTTCTTAGATCGGCGAGAGGCAAGGTGCGAGTGGTTGAGTGAGAAATCGAAAGGTGAGGTGCGGGTATGGGTTGTGTGGCTAGTGGAATATATGAAAAGATGGAAAGAGAGGCCAAGAGGGAGAGGCCAAGAGGGTCTAATCTGAAGGCTGGTAGGGTCAGATCTGGTGGCCGAGAGGAAGGAGAGGGTGGAGCCATACGGGTATGGGTCGTGTAGCTAGTGGAATACATGAAGAGATGGAAGGAGAGGTCGAGAAGGAGAGGCCGAGAGGGTTTGATCTGAAGGCTAGGAGGGTCAGATCTGGTGGCCAGGAAGGAGGAGAGGGAGGAGAGGGTGGAGCTGTGCCGGGAGGGTTTGATCTGGTACCCGAATGGAGGGAGCCCGAACAGGGCTGTAAGGTGGAGCATGACCTATGGACTGTATAGGTATATGTACTAAGTACAGTTACAGTCGGCACTAGGCAGTGAGAGTGGAGGTAGGTTGGAATGTGCGTATGTGTGGTTGTGTGAGTGGGAGGATGGAATATATATATATATATATGGAAATGGAATCATGGTTGTGTCATATGTGTGTGTGGGACTATGACTGTGAATGGAGTTAATGGAGGAATAGATTATATGTAATGGAGAAATAGATTATATGGTCATCTGTGACAGTGTAATGGAATCACTGTCCAAATAACTTCTGTCACATTGTGTGCATGTGAGTGATTATGTGAGGGGACCGAAGTTTGAAGACATTTTAAAGTTACAAATTTATAGTATACTGTCAACTGTGTGACAGTGTGAGGTAGTGAGACTGTATGTTTAGTGGATTCCTTTTAATTTAATATGGCTCCCTACTTGTATGTGTTTTAATATTAATCTTGAGTCTTTTAATGTGTGGATTATTATAAGTTGTGGCTTTAGACTACAAATATTTGCTTGGATCTTACACCTTTTATGGATGAGATGGAGTTGTATGAAGCAATTGAAAAAGGTAAGTGATTTGTTTTATTATGATAATGTTAAATGTGTAATTTTATATATTACTAATATTTTGTGATTCCATTTATGTAGATATTAGAGTCAACATACATTTGGGTTCATGATTATTTTTCATGCTATTAAGGTAATTATTTTAAATAAAAAGTTTATATTTTACTTACATATGTTTGTTCTTTTATAATTTGCAAATGTTGAAAACATGTTAGCAAGTTACACTTTGGGTTGACTTAACCTACATATTTTGTTTGATGTTAGAACATAGATGTAGTGCATGCAGTTGATGCTTTGGGAGCTATCAATTGGATGTAATATTTTGTGGTTTTTTATGCTAGGGTTGAAGACTTTAATGATAGCAAACTTGTGTTGATGGATTCTATTAGGATTATGACCTTAGTTTTTATTTTTTGTATCTTTTCATGGTGAATTGAATTTTTTTTTTTGTTTAATTATGTAGTAGCTTAAACTTTTATTTGTATTAAACGTATTATGTGATCAATGGGAACGTTTTGTATTTGAACGAGTTGATTAATATGAATGTTTTGTATTTCGATGCGATGCCAACCCGATCTACTTAACCCAACCCAACCCGACAATTATTGGGTTGGGTTAGGTTGGGTTGAAGAATTGATTGGGTTGGGTTGGGTTGACAAATTTTCAACCCAACCCACGTTGGGTTAGGGGATTTTCAACCCAACCCAACCTGAACCCGAAAACGCCCACCCCTACTTCAGCATCCTCAAACCTGCTCTTAAAAGCCTAAGATTTCTGAATTTCTTCATCTCTCTCTTAGACTCTTCTACTTCATCCCTAAGGAGGAGTCATGATTTGTTTGACAAATATATTGTCAACTCAAAAGCATGTTCAACAATTTTAATGACAAACATGAACAATGAATTTCAACATTGCTATTTTTAGTAATAAGAATGTTGGTCTCAAAAAGCGTATCGAACTAATATATAGTCGAACACATTCAAATTGCAGTATTCAAACAATGAACAGGTTTCTTAGCCAACTGAGTGCACTAAAAAAGCGACCTACAAAAAATGTTGTTTGACTACTTCTCAAATTATTGAGTAAATAATTGACGTTATGCTTGTCAATTGAAGTCATACTCAGAGTGACAATTTCCCATTTCATATATTCTTGACAAGTATTAATGTCGAAACATATCAATACAATGTAAAAAATGTCATTCGACACAAGCAATGTCAAAAGATTATATATTACGATATTTCAAATTATGGCTGACAGGACCCGAACCAGACCTTCTCTAGACTCTTGTCTGGGGGATCCCGTCAGACACTCTAACGGACTTCTCTTAACTAGACTTGTCGGGTAAAAGAAAAGCCGCAGAGCGAACCCCTTAATCTTGCCCATTTACTTCTTTTACTTAAGTTGAAAACTTGTTTCCATTAAAAATAGTGGGGTTGGTGTAAATTTTTCGCATTTTCTTAAAACAGATTTTATAAAAATTTGACAGCACGACGACTATATTTTTATCGTTTCCAAAATTTACCTACAAAGAAAACACACTTCATACTAAGTCAAATCACCACCTAACTTCGTTTGGCCATAAACATATATTTTCTCAAGGGATTTCACAACATACATTATTCGCAAATATATAATTTCCATAACATAAAATTTTTCACAAGCTTATATTTCGACAATCTTCAAGAAAGTAATTCATCTGCATTTATATATATATAGAAATACCACATATTCAATGTGTCATGTGCAAATGTTTCGACTATATGCCAATAGCTAAATATGAATTTACAAGTTTCTAAATGTCCATGGGTCAAACAAACAATCATTTAATCATGATAATTACAACAACAAAATATGTGATTTGTTTGATGCATTCTTGGATTTCACCCACCTATTTGTATTGTGTAAGTCTTTTCGAACACCTAGTCACCTGTAACGATCCCAAAAATAATGTACAAGCTACACAATAAGTAAACATGTTAGCGCATATTACAAGGCAATATAATCATATAATTGTAATTCAACTCATAATTTATTCGTATGTTATAATTTCTCGGTTTTTAAAACTTTTCTATCTAAAACTACATGTATTCCCTTAATATACTCGAACCATCACATGACGGTTTCACAATACGCCAAACATGAAGCTAGTAAAATATCTCGACCACTACGATGTGGAATTTACTACATCACAATTGTAGTGTGAAACCATCTTAATTTGAACAACTACAACACGGAATTTCTTCATCGCATATTGTATTGCTCAATTATATAATTTTGACAACTATATGCGGAATTTCTTCATCATAGCTATAGTACCCATAAACCAAACCTTGACGACTACATGCGGAATTTCTTCATCGCAACATAGCGCTAGATAATAAGAAAACTAAGGATATACACATAGTTCTTGAAACTATTTTCTCTAAGTGCAAAAAGCACAAAACCTCTTACTTTTAACTTTTAAAAATTTTCTCGATTCAAACATTTTGAAATTAACTTTATTTTAATTCCTATACTTTGTGATTTCCATATGGAAATCACATATTCAAAACTTAGTTTTAGAATTTCGAAAATCATTTTTGATTTCAGTTAATTACAATTCATAAAGTTTTAAAAAAAAATAAAAATCTAAATGGGTGTAAGTGATAAAGCACTTACCTGACACCTTTCTGCAAATCTCACAAACTATTCGATATTTCCTTCGTATTACCTATACATTTAACATTAATCTTTTAGATAACATCACAAGCGAATTCAATCGCATATATAAATATCACATAACGATTTCGAAACACTTATAAATGAACTCAAAGCAACCCGTGCATCAAGACGACACATAACACTCATCCGAAACCATGATTATCATCAAAACAACACGCGACATTCATACCAATAGTTTCGATGCAAAAATAGCACTTACATCACTTTGAAACAGCTTGTATTCATCAAAATAGCTTACGAAATCATTCAAGATAGCTCAACATAAAACAGCCCATGACTTTTAACTCAAAACAGCATGATACAATATCCTAACAGCTCTTAAAACAACATCCTAACAGCTATAAAAAAATAGCATGTAACACTCCGCGAAACAACAAGATGATAGCCATTATGTGACACTTTAACAGCTCAATACTTAGCAATTTTTTATAGCTTACTAAACAGCACATATACAACCGAAAATACTGCATGTAGACAGCCCTCTAACAACCTGTAAATAACTCAATAACAGCTCTAAACAATGTATAAAAACTGCATACAAAACAGCACACATAAGAGCCCATGACAATCCATAAAAACAGCACGCTGATTAATAAACAGCTTGATGACAGCACATAATGATAGCACTATAACAGCACACGATGATGGCACAATGACAGCGTCGTAACAGCTCATAAAAACATCATATTATAGCGGTTTGATAGCTTATAAAACAGCTCGTAATACAGCACTTATAACAGCATCAAAACAGCACCTATGACAGCATACTAACAGCCCACAAAAACTGCATGTAATAGTCCATCAAAACAGCTTATAACAGCCCAATAATCGATGCAAAAACAGCATGCAAAACGGTCCCAAAAACAGCACGCATAACGGTCCCAAAAACAGCACATAACATCGCGCTTTGACAGCCCGTATCTAGCACATTTATAGCTCACTAAAATAGCCCTATAACAGCTTGAAAATACTGCATGAAGCCCTTAAAACACTCAATATCAACCCTTAATCATGCATAAAAACTGCACATTAAAACCAGTCCACAATTTTTACTCGCGTCGACTTTTGCTTGCTTGATTGTAACTCTAACAATTCATCATCTTAACATGTTTTTATGCATGAAAACTCATTGCGAAACTTAATTTAAATGCGCAATATAACAGCCCCTTCGCGTGACAGGTCCCTATCCTTCTAAGCTACTATTTCTGTAGAATAGGGATCCCGCCGGCATCCCACAGTCACCCTCCAGTCGATATCTAGGTCGACTAAAGAATTTCCATGAAGTTGAGCCGATTTAACTATTAAATAGTCATATAATTGTAATAAAATCCATTTGGAATTAAAAAAAATTTGACGGCATAACGGTTATTTTTCGATAAATCCCAAAAATTTTATTCCTATAAGAAAAACTTTTAAAACACTTCTAAATTTTTATACACACCAACTATGGTCATCGAATTAAAATCTGGTAATCACTTTCAACCATAACAATTTATATAATTGCAACAATTCACAATTGAAACTACAGTCATTTTCATAAAATAACATTCTATAACTATTAACCAGTTTATAAACGTACAAAGTCACAAGCTCTATACAAAACTTTAACTTCTATCAATTTGTTAAAATCATACATTATTTCTACTATTTGTTTATGTACACCACAGCACTTTTATTCTGCTGGAGTCGAGGTCCCAGCTTCTGATGCACCCGTACCTATACCTAAAATGTTTTGGAAATTTTGGGGAATGAGCTACTAGCCCAGTGAGTGTCATAAGATTTCATTTAAATTGCAATAACTATTAAAATGCATAACTATGAATTCAAATGCATTAACTATGAATTAAAATTCTTTTCATAATAAATACTAAATTATAAATTTCTAAAATCAGTTTCTGTTGTCTAAACTCATAATCATATTCATAGCATTTTTCTATTTTTCTACAAGCCAACCATATTCTAATGGTACTCTAGGCATCACGGCAAGGTGGAATTCTACATCACTAATGCCATATAGGGTGACAAGGCAAAATTCTATATCGCTCAAGTCACAATCCAGTAAATGTGGTGGAATTCTACATCACCACAAAATAGATAGCGCGCTAACTCTATATACTCCACTCGTGCAGAGGGCGACTCTGAACTGACTAACTACTAAAATCTCATTTTCTCGCTGTTAGTAACACGCCCCGACTATGCCATGCACGATAGGAGTACTCTGACCGGTAATATCTCTAATGCCCTTAGAAGTACCAAAACATAATTCTTTTGCATAAATAAACAAATTTCAGCATAATACATTTACGAAATGAAAGGAAATTTAACTAAAATTAAATCTATTTTCAAAACACATTTTTGTTTCGTAAATTCTATTTTTAAAAGGACACTCACAAATTGGCGATTTTCTCCGATCGGATTTGTCTATGGACCACTCGATGGCTCACCTACATTAATTACACACTAATCATTCAATAGAGCTCATTAACATTAATTACTTCACACATTCTACCTACCAATTAATAAGTTATCATTTAGGCAACTTCATGCCAATTTTTCTACTTATTTCTCTATAAGTGCTCATACTAATTAACTCATCTCATGCTTGTCTACATTACAAGCTTTCATTCTCATATTAATTCTCATACTAAACATATTCAAAACACACTTTAAAAGCTTCCTAAAGTTCATTGAAATACATTAACATAATTAGGCATTAAACTAGTTTAATTGCTGATTTTTGTGTCATTTCAATACCAATTTAATTTCTTTCAATTTCTACCTTCATATATCATCTAAATAAGCATTAAAATCACTTAAACACACAACATAAAATTCTGGACAGCTTGGTATCATCATGGTCGAACAGCCCCCTCTTTGCTTCTTTAACATTCTTTTTCAGCTCTAACAACTTCCATGCATAAGCTATCCTTCCCACATTCCTCTAATTTATTCAAAATCATTCTCAAGGCACTAATACATCATATACTAAAATTATCAAGTGACATAGCCCTCAAACTTCTTATGAGTCCCAATTAATCTTTACTAAATTTCCATGATTTCCTTACTAGTTTTCATGCCTTTCAACATTAAAAAAACTCAAACTAATATAAATTCTTCTAATTCTTGCTAGGGCTGAATTTTACATGGCCTCTAATCATCATATTGCCTCAATTAAATTCTCAAAACACATCACAAATTTAATTCACTTCACTTAGGCATTAAACCAAACATATGGAGAGCACTTAAAATAATCTCTACACTAACATAAAAATTTTACTAGTTTCTTACCCCTTTGTGCTTTCAATTGCTAAGCCAACCTCCACACCAATTCAAGCTACAAATCTAGTCCTTCACATGCCAAGAACACCACCAATTAATTATATTACTATGAGCCCAACTCAAGCCTCCACAACAATTAAATTTTTCATGAAATCAATACTCAAACTTACCAATTTTTGTAGAGAATAAACTAGGAAGGCTAAAGACTTGATTTTTGAGCTTAAAAGCTTAGGATTCAACCTTGAAAACCCTTAGATCACTTGCTCCTTGGCTGATTTTCCTTCACCCTTCTTCTTCCTCACTTGGCCGAATGGCCTTCTTGTCTCACGGTTTCTATTTGCTTTGCTTCTCCAATTTTCTAGCATTTTCTCTTCTTTATATAGAGAATTGAAAATGTTACTTGTTCCCTTATCTTTCAAATATTATAAAATGACCACTCTTAATAAAACAATAGCATAAACATGTTAACTTTTAATAACTTTCAATTAAACCCAACATACCTCTACATATATATATATATATCTAAGGTTGGCCTTAATTACTTTGCCCTCCATTTGTTTTAATATTTCAAAATGCCATTGAGTGATGTGTTCATCTCTAATTAGTCCAAATTCTAAGACTATCTCTCACACTAATTAAAATTCTAGCTTTTACATTCTAGCATTCGAATCTCGACCGACATGCTCCAACACTACTAATTAATTTACTATACATAGGTACGGTACTACTAATATTAGGGAGGGTGGTTTACATCACGATACCAAAAACAGTCCATCCAAATATTTCAAAGTATTACGTGAGTGTAAACACGTAACGACACAATCGAAATTCATTTAATTCGCAACGTCCTTTTCTAACCAATCCATCATGCAATCTTATAATCATTCTCATCACATTTATTCACTTGAATCACATCTATAAATTACTCAACATCATAGCAAAATAGTCACAATTCATTCGACGTTAAAATCACAACTAACACATTCGAATTCACTGAAAACTTGTTTGAAACACTCGAAAACGATTTAACGATATTCAAACAACTTTTCGATACACTACAATACATCATTACGCATCATTTTTTATGCCAATGATTTCGAAATTAAAAACGTAGTATAATAGCCCACATTTTTCATTATGACGGCCCTTACAATAGATTTCGCAACGTAAAATTCAACTTCGAAATTCATCCATTATCACGTCAAAACACAATCGAACGAACCTTCGCACTAACGAGGTTCTAAATCCTAAATCTCCAAGCATATATTATCATCAAATTCCTTCCTAAATACAATCAAATTATTGAAACCGAAATGATGCTCAAAATACACCACTTACCTCACACTTTTTCAACTCAAAAATTGCACCATAATAGCCCACACATCACATGTCGTGGCTGTCCACGCTCTTCTCCTGACCGAGCTTCCTTCAGTCCAAACAATGACATAAAAGCTTTAAAATCACATTAGAACATCACTCTAATTCACATACAAGCTACTGAAATTTGAAAACTAACTCTCAAGCTCGTTAAAAACTGAATACAGAGAATAAGAAGGCTGTTCTTACTCGGGCCAGCTTGGAGCTCGCTCACCAATGACTCACGATTTTGCTTCACATAGACAAGGTGACCGAATAAGTGCCTCTTGCTTGCTTTAACTTCATTTGTTGTTGACTTCACTTTTGCTTCTCTTGACTTCGGTTTTTGCTTTAACAAAATGATGATGACCAAGTTGCTTTCTTACTTTTCACTTTAGGTTGAAACCGTGAGAGAGAGAGCTTTGAAAGAGAGAAAAGATTGCTATGGTGCTTAATGACCGTGAACTTGCTTGATTGACTTTGTTTTTTGTTTGTTTTGCTTCACTTTTTGTTTTAACCGTACACTTCATTTCACTTCCATCTTGATTTGCTTTACAAAAATAATTTTATATTTATATGAGCCATACAATGATGACACTTGTCAACCTTATTGATTGCATGAATGACACCTACTGACCATGGATTGGTGTATTTCTAATTTCATGACACATTGCTCTCACACAACCTCTCATTCTCTTATTTCATGACATGTGTCCCACTTATGCACAATCTCTCATGCACATTCTTTTACGTTTTTCATTTCACATTTTTCGATTTTCGTTTTCCGCTTTGGAATCGCTTTGGGTCAACTTGAAAACTTTATTAATATCCATTTTCACATTCGAAAACTTCATTCGTACTCGAATAATTATTCAAATTCGATCGCTCTAAATTTATTTTATGATTTCGAATTTAAAACTTATCCCCGGATCCATTCGAGAATTTCATAAAAATCATTTACGTTTTCGGATCCGAATGGATAATTAACTCTATCATAAATCAACATTTAATAAATTATCTGGACATCGTGGCAAAATTGTTTGACCACTTTGACCTCAAGCATATGTCAAAATTCAACAATTCAAGTGGCTCAACAATTTTTTGCACCTTAATGTGTTAAAAAGTTTCTTACAACAAGATATTTTTAAACAACTTAAATTCCAACATGAATTCTCAACAATATAATTCAAAGCATGTTGCATAAAGAATTCTAAGTACCTCAAATCAAATATCTTGAAACAGTCATCTGACTAATGCAATGTCAAATGCATATGATGACAATACAACCAAGAGGTTCACATGTCGATCGAGTTACCCAGTAGTAATACTACGTGAGGTTCTCAACAATATGCTTGTAAGATTTATTTCTCAAAAAGCTATGTACAATTCGACATCTCAGATTTTTATTGTCATGCTACCAGTTTCGGTTGGTAGTTTCGAGTTATTTGAAATTCAATTCGCTTGATTCTTAAAGATCGATCAACAAGCATGACATCATTTGACCCCCTTAATATATCAACAAAAAATTCTCAAGTTCACATTGAGATTACTTAGAACTCAAAAAAATTAAAGTCAAACACATGCAAATCTCAGCTCTTAAATCCAGCTCCCAGTTGTATAGTTCGAGTTTTGACAATTCATTCGACCAGCATAGCGTCAAAACTCATTATGACAGTCATTCGACTAGTGGTTCTGCTTATATATATCAACATTTGACATCATTTATTTCTATTCATCGCATGAATCATTTGACTGATGTCTTAGTTTTGATTTGACAAAAATAGTGTTGAACAAATTAAATACTTGAATCTCAGTATCCAATTGGGACATTATCAAGATACTCGATTCCAGCAATATCATTCTATTTGATAAACTCAATAGTAGAGCACATTGATATTTGAGGTTCTCCAGAACAACTCAACATATAGATTTTTAGTATCGATCTACTCTTTGATCAATATTACAAAATCGATTGGCATAGTCCCAATCACTTGAGATTTAGTTCAACAAACTTAGAAACATCATTAAACATAAATGATGTTGAACGACATATAGATCTCAGTTTATGTTTTAATATTACATAATGAAGTTTTCAACCTATTATGGGTGTTTTGGCAATTACGAAAATGGGTGGAAAAAGCCCAAGGATGAAACCCAATGTGTTGTTTTATGAGAGAAAGTCCAAGAAACTGGTCAAAACTAGTCAACAAATGAGGGTGTATATGGTTGTCTCTCAGCCTATGTACCGGAGCACACCTGATTATATGGTTGATCGTTTTAACTACTGAGTAATCTATTGGACGTGCGAAGGTTTGGCCGTATGTCAGAGCGTAAGACAATTTGGTCGTGTTCGAAAAACTGCTCGATAAGTGCTCTTCAAAGGCTATTAGAGCGATCAGGAGGTCTTCTTATCTGTTCGCTAGTTGAAGGGGCAGATCCCTTAGTCGAATATGCTTGCTAGAAGCAACATCTGATCGCTTGAGTAGTCTGCTCATTCTGGGTGCTCGTTGAATTTGACCAGTTGACCTTTTAGAAGACCGAATCAGTTCAATTCAGGAAATGAGTTAACTTGTCTATTTTCATACAAATCAAATCACAATATTCTTGGCAATTGTTGCAGATACGGTGAAAATAATCTTAAGAAATATTATCTCAATTAATGTAAATTATTTTTTGTTTTATCTGTAAGATTCTTAAACCAATTCAAATTGTAAAATTTTCGCTATAAATAGGGGATGAATTTCATTGTAAAAGACAGAGTGAAAAATATATACTATTACTCTGAGAAAATAGAAGTGACAGTCGTGGACGTAGACCATTACTTTGTCGAGCTATGTAAAAATCATTGTGTTCTATTTGTTTTGATCTTGGTCATACTTGTTTCGTCTGTTGGTTGTTGTTTCGTAGGTATTGGACTTAAAGAACCGAATTGACCAAAATTATAGCCTATACATAGCTTACACTTGGTTTACTCTTCAGTTTCATCTTAGCCCCTCTTAAACTAGTGGTTTGAAGAAAGCCTATCTTCACCACATTCCTCCAAGGGTAGGACAAGAAACCCTTAAGGGACAAATGGTCCATGTGGCGATCAAGTGTCACTATAAAAAAGCTTGTATTGCAATGTGCTATGCAACATTTCAAAGTTGTAACATCTCAATTTATTCCAACGCAACCCAAACTAACTCTCAGGAGACATTGCCTACCCTAAGACAATCCAGTCCGCCTGCTCGGCACTAAACAATAATCTCAAGATTACTTCCTCAAGAGTTTTGTATAGGTTCCTGATCCTCATAATATCGCCTGAACCTGGCCTATTGAATTTGTTATCTAATTATGTCAGTAGGCTTGCATTTAACATTTCCAAGGATAATACAACAATCAATGCTCCGCAGTCAACCCCAACACTTTATTTGAGGTGAGAATCGACTGAGTGGCATCATCACTAAAGGCGAGCTACAGGAGATAAATTATCACTGGCCCTCTTATATCGTTATGGAGAAGGCGGTTGAACAATACTGATGATCATCCCTTAATAACATCATCTCATAACTTTACTCCTTTCCGGTGGACATCTTTCAAACAGTCAAAAATGAGAAAATGAACGCTGCTATTTATATAAACCAACCAAGCGGTTGTCCTGAATTTTGAACGACATTGCCCATGAAATCCTAGTGGGACACATGCCTATCATGCATTGAAGAAGGCAGTTGAAGTCATGATTGATGGATGTAACCATTACCACACTTACTATCAACATTTTGTATTCTAATGAGCCAATCCAATCGTGAGATTGATCGACACGACCGTTTAACTGTGCCATTGGATAATCGATTAAATTATAAATCAGTTATCAGGATTTTCACTTCTCCAATAGATTATGTTGACCAAAACAGTGGGGGACAAACTGTAGTGGCAAAAATCTATTAAGCCTCAATTGCTGGTCCTAAGCATCGGTTGAGCTAAATCTAGAGCCCAAACGAAGCCCAAAAGCCGATAAGATGTCATTGTGTTTAGTTCACAACCAGCGAAGTAAATTTCCCATAGTGAGTGAACTTCTATATTGGATATAGATATGCGTAAGGAAAGCATTTAACGGGAGAAAATCTCTCGTCGAGATAAACTTGACGGTGGAGGATCGCTTGATTCTCTTCAATGCACCAATTGGGAAGTGTCCCATTCTATAATCAATTGGAGGTGTTTGCCACCTATAATAGAGGACACCGATAACACATTAAAAGAGGGCAGAGACACGCTTTATCTCTATTCTCTGTCAATGTTAGAACTCTCCATCTGGACGTACTAGACAGTCATCTCCTTCCATGCTCTGTCTCATTCTCTCCTCGCCAGTCCACTACACCGTCTTGCAATCCTTGGCTCCGTCCTTATGGTTATGTCGAATCCATGTCAGTTGATACACTATCGCACCATCATACTGCTCTTCATGTTGATTGTTGTACTGCACTCCAGCACCGCACCAGTCTCATTCTTTCTATCATCCACTACGAAGCAGACCTTTTGGTTCTCTCCTTAGGCGATCGTTTACACAATAGCGTAGTTCCCCTTCTTCGTGCTTGCTCCTCGCGGCAGCGTTGCTGTCATAGGCTGGCGGTCTGACTGGTTGGGACGGATGGTGGATTCTAGTCTGACTCATGGGTCGTTGAGTGTGGTTCGCGACCCGCTTGTGTTGGTCACTGCTACGGCATGACTTGGAGTTTTCTTCCTTTATTCTACTATCATCACACTACCGACTGGTGCAATCCTCTTTGCATCTACATCGAACCTGCTGCTGCGGCGGTCAACGACTGCAGGCTTGAAGCTCAATTTCCCATCAATTTCGTCCCTCGTTGTCACCACCACCAGCATTACTAGTGGCTCCAGCATCGAGCGAAACCCATGGCCAAGTAATAGGATCCAAGCAAGCAAGCAAATTGGACGATTTGGAGGAGTCACCAAGGCTTCAAAAACATTGTTCAAGTTTCAAATCACTGATCTTGAAGGTTATTGGGCTTAATCTTAGAGGCTTTAGAGTAATTGAAGACAATTAGAGACGAACTGGAGTTATTTGAGCTTTAAATAAATTGGGTTGAGTTTATTTTTCATTGTAATGGGTTTTAAATTAAGTTAGTTTATTTTATTTTAATTAATGTTATTTGGGCTGAAACATTTAATTAACTTAAGCCCATATTTAATTATTTTAAACTCATGAGTATGTTTAGTGGGCTAAATTGTTAGGGGGCTAGGGTTTTATATTATGTTTTATTTTCTTTGCCTATAAAGAGGCTTGTAACCCTAAGCAAACATAACAAGATGAATGAAAATGCAACCACCTTATGTTTTATTGAGACAGTGAATTTTCTCTCTTGTTCTTCATGAACATATGATCTTATCAAGCTTTACTTGTGGCGATCAAACCATGACTTATCTCCCACCTTCTCATCCATGTCTTGGGAGTGGCATCAATATCCTTCTTTTATAATTTTGGTTCTTGATTGAGTTCTAATCATTAGGTCAAAGTTCTTTATAACTTTGGTTCTTGATTGACATATAATCAATGAGTCAAAACTTCTTATTTTATAACCTGTTTTAATCTTTCTTGGTGTTGTATTTCAATTTGGTCGTAAGTGTCGTATCATTATATACGGGGTTCGCATCACCAAGCGGTCCTTAGTTTGGATCCAGCGGTATAGACTTTGCATGCTCAAATGTCAACCACCTAGTTGATGGTTTTGTTGGTCTCTGTAGTGCACTCAGTGAGAGACCAGGAGTCAACCGGTTCAATCACTCCGACTAGTTCATCCGGTCCGAACGACCCATGCAACCATTTCGTTCCTTGCTTATTTTCATAATATTTAATTGAACATATTATTATAAGTCTAAGACCAATATATATTTATAAGTATAAATATATATATGAATCTGGCCTACATTAATAGCCTTCGTAATACGCTGCACCAAGTGAAGCCTTATTTACATTGTCACCTTGTTTCCTTATCCTACTGATCCACGATCCTACATACACTGGACCACCTCCCTCTCTATTGGTCCAATGACCACCTCCACGCTCAAAGACATTTCTTGACGGATGCATTCCATCGACAGATCTTTATACCCGATGCCGGATCACCATTCACTTATTACCATCAGTGCATCTAATGCCTTCGACGAGCTATTCTTCGCCAGCCTACATTCCAACCATAAATCGACATCTAGCTTTTACTTATTTTTACATAGTTTACTAATTTGAGTGTTGATATGTCTTCAGTTGATATCTTACCGATGTTAAGATCACTGCATTCTCTTTATTTGATTTATACAAGATATAAGTTGCAAGGTTTCAAAGAAGTTGACTTACGAGGATTACTTAAAGTCAACATACTATAAGTTTGATCTCGCTACAACCGACTCGACCCTAACCAACTCGAGCATGTTCAAATGAGGTCGAGTTTTAGTGTGAAATTATTTCAAGTCGGTTTTTGTTTTCAAAAATCGAAAATAACCTATTTCCGTTCAGTTTTGTTCAAAACCGATCTTGTGCCTACACCTACAAGTGAAGATGCTAAGGAAATGCAAAGAAATAAGGTACTAGAGGTCCCCACTTCTCCAAAACATAACCAATTTTGCAAGCTATTTTATCAAAATTAATTTATCTCTTCAAAAGAATTTTAACCTTGTAAATTACAATTTACGGTCAACTACAGGAAACAAATCAAATACAGAGGCACTGAACTTGGCCTTTTTAAGCATCTACATGGCAAAATAATAGTAACAATTAAACTATTACTGTTTTAAGACATTAATTGTAGCAGAAAAAGCTGTTGAGATCATAGTGTTAAAAAAACCTAAGGCGCACCAAGACATAAAAGGCCGTGAAGCCACTCTCTCTCTCTCTCACCTTCTCCTCCCATCCACCTTTTTCTTTTTTACAAAAAATCAATTAACTAATTAATTTATTTCATTATTTTTAATCTCCCTCTTTATTAATTAATTGATTTTTTAAAAATGAAAAAGATGAGATCAAATGGGATACACACACCTTCCCATCCGATTCCATCTTTTTCTTTTTAAAAAAATCAATTAATTAATTAATTTCATTATTTTTTTTCTCTCTGTTTCTCCCCTTGTCTTTGCTTTTGTTTTTGCCTTTCCCACTGCATTCTTCACAGCAGCCATCCCATTCCCTTTTACAACCCTAATTTCACAGCTGCTAGGCAACCACCCCCTGGAGCGTCAGTTTTGGTGGCTGGAACACCAGCGTAAGGAGAGGAGAGACTGGAACGATGACAAAAAGATTGGTTTTGACGACGAAAATGGTGCAAGAGGTCGACATGAAACTAGGATTGCGTGAGGCGTGCCTCTCGCATCTGCGGCTCGACTGGTG
Source organism: Dimocarpus longan (assembly GCA_022984855.1). Taxonomy (NCBI): domain Eukaryota; kingdom Viridiplantae; phylum Streptophyta; class Magnoliopsida; order Sapindales; family Sapindaceae; genus Dimocarpus; species Dimocarpus longan. The sequence goes on from CM041024.1 coordinate 21,079,756, forward strand.
AGGTGTGTGCCTACCGAAGTGGCTACGCCACACCACCGATGAGGCATAGACATGGCGCCTTGCACCTAAACATGCTTTTTAAAACCATGGTTGAGGTTGAAGATTTATTTCCTTTCTCATAAACATGTCAGAGGAGGGACCATGTAACTAACTCATCAAGCAAGAACTGAGCTTTCTACCTCATTAATTTATCCTCCACAATGCGGAGCCGTAGGTTGTTCTTATACCTGCACAAACATAGAAAGGATCCTTTCACCAAGAAGCTGAATTTTACCGAATTTAAAAGGAAGTGGCAAACAATAGCCATGAGTAGTTCCTCCACATTTAAATAAACTACTAGGAAAATTGATTTTAATATATAACATAGAAAGGATCCTTTCACCAAATACAATCACCTAACCAGAAGCAGCCATCATTGGAATAATGGTTTAATTTCCACAAATTTCTACCATAATGGCATAAATCAATCTCATACAAAGCTAAGATAAACTCAATATCCACACTCAGACACATCATAAGTATAAAATAAAGGTAGCACTTGGCTTATAGAGAATTAAAGTACTTCAAAAAACAACACAAAACGATACACCAGTGCACACGAAAATCCTTAATTCCAAAAGACAATACTGGAGATAAGGAAAAGGGGCAGAACCATTTACTTTTCTACAGTAACCACTTAATTGAATGCATAGATCAAACTGAAACCTTATTATCATCGTGTCCATCTTACCCAACTATCAAATAAACATTTGAATTAGTAGCTTAACAAATCAAGCAATGCCTTGTATTATACGAACAAATACATAGAGCATCATCTTATTTCCCTCAACATTTTATTTTTTTCTTTCTTTATATGGGACTTTATGGTATCTTATTTGATGCTGTTAATATCCATGTAAAAAAGTGTTTGGTCACGTTTGCTGTCAAACTCAAATTCGTTTCTTTTTTGAACTATACAATTAGCATCTGGTGGGTGTTTGAAATGTGAAAGATTTACACATTCAACAGAGTATATGCCAATCAAGTGCATAGCAGTGAATATTTCCTTTATATCTAAACATGAACAAGCAGCCCATAAATGAATTCGGACAATTTTGTCCATTTCATTACAACGTCAATGCTATGTATTGATATAACAAATGACGGAAATCAATTAGGTAATACAATAATCATGAACCTAAGTGACAAAGAGCAACCATAAGATATAGTAATTTTATTGTAACAAATATACTGACTGAGTTTGTCCACTTGAAAGAATATTATATGTCATACCTAATCAACTCAAAAATATCCCGATAAGATCTTTCAAATCTTAAAATTAGATCAGCTATAGATATTAATCACGTCGAACACGAATTTCAAAAAGTAAATGATGTGGATTGTGAACAAATTCAATCATTGGGCAGGATGAGACTTCAAAAAACATTTGACGCCTGAAAAGAAAGGGTATTTATCAAATAGTCTCTAAACAATCAAATTTCATATATATTTCTCAACAACTGATTACTGCCTACCAAATGTAACAAACATTCTCACTAGTCTCCAAAGATAACTCATATTCCCAATTACAAAAGAGAAAATTAATACAAACAAACACTCCAAATATATCTTAACAGAAACAACCACAACCCACTATTTATCATTGAAAGCACCACAACAAAAACAGGAAAGACCAAAACTTTAGCATTTATATGAAAAAATACAGATTACGCACTTCACATATTTTTACATGTTACATGTTTATTATATATGCAAAAATAAATAAATAAATAAAGGGTCTCTCATGGAGAAAATACCAGTAACGACCAAACTGTTCTCTAAAAGAAAGATCTTCTGGGTCGTAGAAGCTGGAAGTGGTCTCCATTTCTGCCTCCATCTTCGAACTAAATGTTGACTGTAACATCCGCCAAAAACAAGCAGGTGATTGAAATGACAATGTTTTACATTTGATTTCTCCAAAATGCATCGTTTTATGAAGATTAAAAATGTTTCTTTTTTCTTTCTTTTAGCAAATTATAAAATTATTATTATCATTGTTTCGACGTTACAAGTACAAATTACATCCGTGGAGACCCTCTCGTCTGAAACTCTAAAAAACAGCCCAAAACTCTGTTCTCCAATAGGAGAAGCAGATAGCCCACTAGGTGGGAAATTTACCCATGCACATATGGGTGGTACTTTTTTGGAAAATAGCAAAATTATCCTAAAATGCATTCAGAATTACATAAATATCATTAACAAAAATAATTTAGCAAAATTACCCCAAAAAGACAAAACTACCCTTGAGTAACTTATCCTTCCCATTAATTCTGCCACCAGCCCGATCCCACACCCCACCAGCCCGAACGTCTGTAGCGACGACGATGGTATAAGCCCCTTCAGCAGCGACGACAAGCACCCCAAACCGTATCATCCCAACCCGAAAGCACCCCAACCCTATCCGAAACCCACCAACCAGAAAGACAACACACGAACCGGAAAGCTAGCGTCATCTCATCCTCAACAGCGACGACGGCGACAGCCACATAAATCCCTCCACCGGTGACAACAACGGTAACCCGACATCACCCCAACCCGATCCCAAACCCCACCAGCTCGAAAGACACCACACAAACCCCAACGCTGGCGTAATCTCGTTGTCGACAGTGATGACGGTGACTGCGGCATAAACCCCTCCACCGACAACAACAACGGCAACCCGATATCATCGCAACTCGAAATCAGCCCAACCCGATCCCAAATGCACCAGCCCGAAATCGGGTTACCAGACCAACCCGAACGCCAACGTCATCTCATTGTCGGTAACGACAACGATGGCATAATCCCTTGCATCGGCGAAGGCAACCCGAAATCACCAGGTTGGTATTGATGATATCTCTATATTTTTGGTTTTGGACATTGTAATGGTTTTGGACATGGAAAACTGCCTCCTCAGATAACTGACCGGAAGAGGAAAAAAATTCCTCTTCGGGTCAGCCGCTGACCCGAAATCGGGTTAGTCTCTGACCTGATTAGGAATTTTTTTTCCTCTTCGGGTCAGAAGTAAATGTACTCTTTGGGTGACTGACCCGAAAAGGAAAATTTTTCCTCTTCAGGTCAGACGGTGACCCGAAATCGAGTCGACCCGATATCGGGTCAACCCTGACCCGAATAAGTAATTTCGAATCTCTCGGTTTCTGGTTCATATGATTTCGGGCTGGCCTTGCTGTCGCTGATGGAGGGGTTTATACCACTGCCGACGATGACCTGACGCCGGCGTTTGGGTTCGTCTAGTGTGGGATTGTGCAAGTGCGATGTTTGATCGACTTCATGGGGTGTGTCTGTGGGCGGCATGAATGAAAGGGGGTAATTGATAAGGGCATTTTAATCTTTTTGGGGTAGTTTTGCAAAATCATTTTTGTTTAGGATATTTTTATCATTTCAGTTTACATTTAGGGCAATTTTACTAAATTCCCTACTTTTTTTTTTTTTTTTTTTTTTTGTTAATGCTATTACCGATGCTTGAACCATGGCCATCAGCTTAAGACAAGTAAAGCTAGGTGGGAAGGTGCCACTACGTCGTTCCTCTGAGGAGCACAATCTATATAATTATTAGTTACCGAATTTCAAATTATTTATCCACGGAGTAGTCTGTATGTGCTTATTATTTATCCATGGGTTTCACATTATTATTAATGTCCATCACCCCATAGAGATGGGTGGAGCTTTAAATTAAATCTCCACTGTCTTTTTTTTTTTAATTATTCAATAATTTCATTGTTAACCAAGAAATTATTTTCTACATCCTTTTTTTCTTTGGAATTTTTACTTTATTTTATGAAAATCTCGCTCATCCATCTACATAGATGAACAATAAAGATCTAATTCCATTTTTTTAAAAAAATTTATAATTAATTTTATATCAAATAATCAAAAGCCTAAAATTACCCCCCTGTCAGTTATACCCTTACTAGTTAACTTTAGTAAACACTAATGGTTTGAGACTAATTGATGTGCAAAATGAAAAGTTCAAAAGCTAAACATCAAGCTAGTTTCAACATAATTTGTTCCCTTATTTTTCAAAGCTGAACTAGGATTTTACTAGTGAAATTATATATATATTTTTGGATAGTTATTGGATAATTACTAATAAGATCTTAATTTTTTTTATTTTTTAAAATTTTATTTTTAAATCCAATATGAATTAACAACTTAAAAAGTATACGAGCACCCAATAATTATAATTCTTTTCATGTGCACAACTTCTACCAGTAAACATTTATGTTTTATCGAATTTGATCAAATATTAGCTAAAAATAACCATTATTTTTCTTAAATTTGATGAATTCACCAACAAACATCAAAATTCTCATCAAATTCATCAAAATTATATTAAAAAATAATTTTCATTAATTAATATAAAAAATTTAAAATCCTAAAAAACATATGCCCCCCCCCCCTAAAATTTTTAAAAATTAATTAAGTTTACTTAAGTTTTAAATATAGAAATACAATGCCACATTTTCTTAAAGAGAGCAGGACGACGCTAAAGGTTGTGTGACATGTTCTACTCTCCCAATGCCACCATGGTTCAAATCCTTACCCCGTCAAAAAGTTGTTGTCTTTTCTTCTTTTTTCAGTCATTTAACATACTATATAAAAAAAGTTCCAAATATAAGCACAAATACATTGGGGCTTGGATGGTTGCTCTTGCCTCTCTTTTTATCGTGAGCCCTGGTTTAATTCCCTATTATCCTTTTTTATTTTTATTATTTTAATTTTTTTTTGCATGGATCATGTTTTTCCTTCTTCTATCCATCATGGGAAATGTGTTTTTTTTTTTCATTCCCTCATAATCATTTCTCTGTCTCATAATTTTTTTTCTTTTTTCCAATGGCATGGGTATTATTTTTCTTTCTTCTATCTACCATGGTTCAATATCTTTCTCTATCAAAACATATATTTTTTCTCAATTTTGTTTACAATCTTGTAAAAAGTAAAATTATATATATCTTATTGGTTATGTATTTTAACTATTTATGTTTCATATAATGTCCTTCTAGTAACTAAATGAAATAATATTACAAAGAAAATTTCATATAATTTAGTTTCTGGATATTATAATTATTATATAAAAGTGCCCCCCCTCACGTAGACTTTTGGATCTGTCACTGGTTATGTTGACCTATATATGTAGAAATAAGACAAGACAAGGCATTCTTCTAGCGGAAAAGTTAGTAAAAGTAAAAACAATATTAAAAAAAAAAAAAAAGTAATAACCTTACACAAGATTTGATTATACTTTTTTATTATAATTTTAGTTTAAAAGATAACAAGCACAGAAAATGAAAATTAAAATAAAGACTCTATAACACCTCTTTTTTTTTTTTTTTTTTACTACAAACATTTATTCTATTATAAGGCACGACATTAAATATACCAAGAAAAAAAAAAAGATAGAGTAAATAGTAATATGCAGCTTCATATTTCAATGATAAAATCACCAAGATAAATTGTCTACAACAAAATAATAGAAGGAGAACATAAACATCTCAGCAAGATAGAACCATCTTCGTCTCCAGTAAGGATTTATATATAAAACTGCACCAATCCCTACTAGTACAACTATGTAAGACCCTGTAAAACTCATATAAAATGTTTCAATGTCAGTGAAATCACTATCTTTCTCAGTGTCAGTTGGGGCTCCTGGCATCGGTTGTGGTGGTCCCATTATGTCACAACTTTTGTTCAATGGTGGTCCACAAAGAAGAGGATTTCCTTCGTAGCATTTTTCTTCAAAGGTACCAAATTGTACAATTCTCTCTGGGGTTTTGTTGCAAGAAAGATCAATTCCAGACATGTAGGTGAGAACTTTTCCTACATAATTGAAAGTTGAAGTCTTCGTTGTGAATTCCACAATTTCTTCATTCCTTATTAGAATCTTATTATTTCTATATGTACCCACTAAATCTTTAATATCTGTAGAATCTACATCTCCATCACTTTTATGATCATCATAAAGTGCAGTTAGTTCTAGGTAAGGAGGAATATAGTCTGAAAGACTATTATGAGAAAGATCTACCAATCGTAATTTGTTCAATTGACACAGTTGTATTGGTAGTTCACCTGAAAGACTGTTATTTCTCAAGATAAGATACTTCAACTTAAAATTCAAATTGATCCAAGTTGGAATGTTACCATGTAATTGGTTATAACCAAGGTCTAGTGTCACCAGAAAAGAGCTATTTATGAAGAAATCATTTAGTTGCCCTTGAAACCTATTTTTAGACAAATGAATCTGTTCGATAATAGGAGAACTGAAACAATGCAGTAAGCTGCCAGAGAGATTATTATCTTCAAGATTCAAAATGATAAGATATTTAAATTGACAAAACGTTGGAGGAATTGGACCTTCAAGATCATTATTGGGCATTATAATATCTTCCAGATGTGACATATTTCCCAACCAACCTGGAAGCCTACCTGAGAGATTGTTATCACTTACATATAATCCTATTAAACAAGAAGCATTAGACAAACTCTTTGGTATCTTTCCAGTGAAATTATTACCATCCAATTGTAATCTCTGCAATTTTTTCAACTTGAAATTGGAAGAGAACATGTGACCTTGTAAGTTATTCTTTGATAACAAAAGCAGCCTTAAATTGGGACAACCTTCAACCAAATCCTCCGGTATCTTGCCAGACATTTGATTGTTTGATAAGTCCAAAACTTCTAGTGACTTCATGTCTCCAATTGAAGCAGGAATGCTACCATCAAAATGGTTTATGGAAAGGTTTAAAATTGCTAAGCTTGGTAGATATCCTCCTATTTCTTTTGGAATATGCCCATGAAAAAGATTTTTAGAAATGTCTAGTAAAGTTAAATTCAAGTGAGAATGAGTTGGCAACTGGAAATATCCGTCGAGAGAATTATTGGCCAGATGAAGACGAGATAATTTGGAATTATTCTCTAACAACCAATTTGGAAACTCCCCTATCAAGTTATTAGACGAAAGATCAATTCTTCTCAAGTTATGTTGACGGTAGAGAAATTCAACAAGTATACCATCATCTGTGCAACAAAACAATACAATGGTTACCAAGAGGAATTCATGAAGAATACTCGATTAACATATATTTTATTATTGACACTATTAAAATTTCAAGTTTGAAAAGCACCAAATCTACCACTAAAAGTTGTAAATAAAATTAAATTGAGTAAAAAAAAAAAAAATTGATACCCAAATATTTAAATACTATAAATTTGTTTTTAGGAGTTATTATTATTTTTGGGATGTTGTTTCTAGGAATTATTGCTTACAAGAATTTCTAAAATAGTATCAATAGAAATATCATTCCTAAAAGATTAATTAGCTTAAATCTGTTATTAAAAATTTAAGTTACTACTGCAAAGAGAGAGGGAGATTTTAACCTTGATGAGGTATAGTGCCTTCCAGTCCACAGTTTGATAATGTTAACTCCTCAAGTGATGAAGATGTCAACAGCCCAAATTGAAGGAAGGTGATATTGAGATTAGTATAGTCAATGTGCAGTTTTCTCAGATTCTTTGCAATTTTGAAATGAAGAAAATCTGCAATCATCAAATAAGTAAAAAAAAAAAAAAAAAGTAAAGAATAAGCATATAAATCTACCTGTTGACTTATAAATTTAACAGTGAGTAATGTAATTTGAAATGTTAAGATTCCATTATTTTGACAACTCTGCATTGACAAAGCTAGTAGCAGAGTAAAAGCCACAATGCTATGAGGAAGGCTTATATGTAGAGAAGAACCATCAAACTACAACTCTTCTATTTCAGTAAAAATTATACTAGTACTTTAATGAAAAAAGGATATACCTCCAGTAGTCATTGTTTCACTAAAATTATTATATATGGAACATATATAAATTACAAAATTAAATTCAAAAGAGTTGAGTACTTAGTGACTTACCTCCGGTGGTTGTTTCATTAAAATTATTATAGCTAAGATCAAGTATCTTTAGGTTTGGGAATGAGCTCAACAATTGTAATAAGTTGTTCCCATCGTGAATGCTGGTATTCCTTAAACTAAGATTGCTCAAATTCCTCATACTTGTGATATCTGAAAAAAAAAAAAAAAAAAAAAAAAAAAAAAACCTTTTTAAAAAGATAATAGTTCAATTGTCATTTGTGTGAGTGACTTAAGCTAAATGAAAGGACATCATTACCCCTTTTAGGTACTAATCAAATCTTGTGTGCATAACGCTCTCAAGTGGGGTGACACGATGACACCGTCCCTATCTACCCAGCTTTTTAAAAGCAAATGTGCAAGGTTCGAGCAACACAACTCACAAATATATAGGTAATTTTCTTACTTAATGCGGGGTAGGTCTCTCCCATCTTCAGGGAGTAACATTTTAGGTCATGCATTATAGTCCTATCTTAACTAGATTCCGGCAGTTATTTTACCTAGTGTCATGAAGTCAAGAAAAAAAAAAAAAAGAGTCTTGTGTGCATAGTACCTTTGGAGAAAATAAATTTGTCAATCTTGTTGTCGTCCATGAACAACGTCTTTAAATTGTTCAAAGAACGTAAATCTGAAAATGTTGAATAAAATTAATGGGAAAAAAAAAATAAGGCACATGAGAAATTTTCTTATAATCCAATAATTAAAACAAAGGGATTAAAGTTGGAAATTAATACACAAAAAGACTGAAAAGTTTAATCACCTGAAATATCAACTATTCCCATTAATCCAATATCATATAGATATAATTCTTTTAATGATGAAAGAACACCGATAGACGATAATATACTATTGTCCAAATTGTTATATGATAAATCCAGGCCTTCTGAGTTGTTTAAACCTGTTAGACAAGATAAATCAAATTGGTTATACAATTTCAAATGTTTTCCAAAATAATTGATAAGTTAAAATGAGATACCACTAGAAAAGGGATGTATCAAAATAAGACTTAGTGCTCTGATTAGCAAATAGCTGTAAACCTTAGAAATGTATTTGAGATCTAAGTTAGTAAAATCTGTTTTTTTTTTTTTTCCACTTTTTTAATTTTATAGCATCTTTATTTCCTATTTGGTAGTTTAAATATTTATTTTATTTTAAAGAACATTTCATTTTAGAAGTCAAACAATATCTATAAGTGGAAATAACATCAAAAGATGCTATTAGTAATTAAATAGTACGTTTGTTTTTTCACAAATCAATGTAAGTGGAATTTCAGGAAAATAACATTGGGACATGATGAGTGGGAGGCAGCATCGTATTACCTGTGTGTGCTCAATCAAAATACATCGCGTAGAAACATATGCCCCAATAAATATATAAATGGATTTTTTTGTACAAAATATTTGGATCCGTTTTCAAATTTATCATTTTATTTTAAAAAAACAAAAAGTGCTGGTAAATATGTTTTGTAAAATCAAATTTTTAAAAGTGGGAAACACTTTTTCGCTAATTACAATGTAAGAGAGGGAAACAACCATTTACTTTTTTTTTTTTTTAATATTTTTCATCATTTTCGTAATAGGTTTTCAAAATAAACTTTTAATTTTTCTTTTCAAACAACTATTTTACTCATTTTTAAAAATAATATCAAACACACATTTACATCATTTTTAATTTTTGGAAACACCTTTTAACAAGTTCTACTAAACAAATTGCATTTTTAAAAGAGTAAATAACACAAAACTCCCAAACAGAGTAGACTTTAAAAAGTAATGTTTTCATTTATCAACTCTAAAGGTTTTTTTTTTTTTTTTTTTTTTTTTTTTTTTTTTTTTTTTCATGTATCAAGTTTTATTTTAGGGATAATCCTAAAAAACCGACTCTAGTTTGAAAAAAAATCCATTTTCCCATTAAAGTTTCATTTTTGTCCAAAATGCCCCCTACCGTCAATTTTTTAACGGAAATGTTAGAAAAAATTAAAATTTCCAATTTACCCTTGATTTAAATAATAGAGATAATCCTAAAAAACCGACTCTAGTTTGAAAAAATATCCATTTTCCCACTAAGGTTTCATTTTTGTCCAAAATCCCCCCAACTATCAATTTTTTAATGAAAATATTATGAAAAAAAATTAAAATGTCCAATTTACCCTTAATTTAAATAATATAATATAAAATTTAAAATTTAAAATAAATAATATTAAATCCAAATAATATTAAAAAAAATCAAAACATTATAAACTGAAGTTGAAGAAAAATTGAACCAAAAATAGAAAAAAAAAAAAAAAAAAAACCTAATGTCCAATATCCTGGTCATCCATCATCATCATCTCAGAAAAGTTAACTTTATTATTGATAAATTTTTTGGGTTTTCAACTATTAGAAACCCATATTCACAAACCTAATTTCTCAGTTACCATCATCAATCCTAGAACTCAATCACAAGAACAAACCCAGAAACTCAATCAAACTCATACCTAACCATCAAACCCCAACACCACACCATCGATTCATAACAATAAGCCCAATCAAACCCAAACCCCAACATAACCACTGCCACCATCGCCATCAAACCCAATTAAACCTACCATCACCACCATCAACCCCAATCCCGGGATTCACAAACTTAATATCCCAGTTATCATCATCAAACCCAACCTGGTTTTATAAGAGTCGGTAGAGATGGGTACGCCATGGTCATCAATGGTGGAGATCGACGGTGGTGGGGACGAGATGAGTGGAAGAAGAAGAAGAAAAAGAGATGGGAATGATGATGATGAACGGCGAATGGAATGGGGTTTTCGATTTTTTAATTTTGTTTTTTAATTATAATGTTATTTTATTTATTTATTTTATTAATTTTAGTATAATATTTTTATATTTAATATTAGTATATTATTTTATTTACTTTTATTTTTTATATTTTAATTAATTTTTTATTGCATTTTCTATTTTATCCCTATAATCAATTGGTCAACCAAGTCAAGTTGACGGAATTTATAACGGTTAAAGGTATTATCGTTCTTTTATATCTTTTAAAGAGTATTTTGAGTATTTTTCTAAACATTAGAGGAAATTTGGATAAAAATGAAATCATGGGTGGTAAAATGGATATTTTCTCAAATTAGAGGAGGTTTTTTGGAATTATCTCTTTATTTTTTATATTTTAATTAATTTTTTATTACATTTCCCATTTTACCCCTAGAGTCAACTGGTCAACCAAATCAAGTTGATGAAATTTATAACGATTAAAGGTATTATAGTCTTTTTACATGCTTTTAAGGGGTATTTTGAGTATTTTTCTTAACGTTAGGGGGAATTTTGGATAAAAATGAAAACATGTGTGGAAAATGGATATTTTCTTAAATTAGAGGAGGTTTTTTGGGATTATCCCTTTATTTTAAGTTGAATGAAATTATCGAATATATAATTTAATATAAAATACCCCATAGACTCAACAAATTCTTCTCTTCTACCTCCTCTTGTGTTAGATATTACTTTATAAAATATATAAGGTAAGTAATAATTTATGATTGTATTTATTATATCGTTATAATAAATTTTTAAATTATAATGTATATTTTTAAAGAAAGAACTTCCATACAAATAATTTATGATGTGTCTTTTGTTTAAATTCCATAAATGCATCCTTATATTGATTAGTGGAGACAACCACGTGTTTGCAATTCTTCTTTTAATTCACAAGACTTTATTTTCAAGTGGACCTCCTATAAAACCCCTTGCTAAGGGCTCTCATGGCCAATAAAATTCAAAAAACATCAGTCTGGAATCACTCATCATACAAACTCCAATGGCCATATGGCCATACCTATCAGTGGGGAAGACTGACCTTGGGATATAGAAATTTGGCTTTATAACCTGCTTCAAATTGGAAGTCGCATTGGCAATATCCCAACTAGTCAAACTCACACATCCTGACAAATCCAAGCACCCAAGATTCGAACACCCTTCACAAATTGAACCAAGGCCTTTAGATGTCAACTTGGAGAACCAAATTTCAAGACACTCAAGATTGGGCATGAATTTAGCAATCGCAGCAGCTTCCGAGTCCCCATCTTGAGGGCAAGCATTGAGACACTCACTAGGAACAATACCAGCATGCTGGAATGGATCTAACCTATTCATAAGGTTCGGCTTAAGAACCTTAAGATTCACGCAATTCCTCCCTATAATCACTAGAGACTCATGAGATATCTCGTAACAATGGCTAAAGTCAAGCTCCTCTACACATGGGTTTATCAGTAACATTCCGTCGGACAACTCCTAATCCAAAGAACCCGAATATCCGGACACCTGAAAAATCCATCAAACTTGACATTCTCAACCATCACTCACAATCAAAATCAATAACATTCCCTAAAATTTAATTACAATTTACACCCTTATATACCAATCAAAACAAATATCAAATTACAATTTAGACCTCTTATATACCTATCAAAACAAACATCAAATTACGATCACCCTTATACACCTATCAAAAGTCAAAACAAATATTAATATAAGAAATTGAAGCAATTTGTGATGGACTGATAGCAAGATTTGATTTTGATACCTTTCGGCGGCGATGCCGAGGGAGCGATCGGAGTAGTGTCTGGTTTTGATTTCGGCAAGAAAGGCGCCGCTCCAATCGGTGACAGATCGAAGCATGGGTTCGATTCTGCGCTCGAAGTCGGTGGTCCACCAGCGAGGCGACACGGTGAGTGAGTCGAAGCGAGTTTGGAGATCGAACGATGAGTGGAGAACGGGATCCTTGCAGGGACTGGCAGACAAACATGGGACCCGTCCATGGGTCCTCCAAGGTGAGTCAAAAGAGGATGTTTATCAGGCACTCGTGAGTTAACTCGGCCCAGTTGTAACTCTATCCTGAGTCGGTGTCCGTGTCAACTCCTCCTTTGTCCTCGTCCATTTTTTGGGATAATGGAAAATGGATGGATACATTGAAAGGGTAATGTATATACTTTTGGCATTCGGCGAGACACTTTTAAATTTTTTATAGTTTTTTTTTTTTACTAAAAAATTGGTTGTATATTTTCGTATCACAAAAGAACTGTTTGTATGTTTTCTAACACCATTTACTATTTAATTTTTTTAATCTCAGAACCGCCCGTAGCATACCGTTTACACTTTACATATCATATGACTTCTAACAAATAAAAGCCGACGTTTTAAAACTAAAAACCTAAAACCCGATGCAGGGGTCACTTCTGTTTAACACCACATATCACTTTTAAAAGTCATTTTGAAAAACCAAATGGAGCGCACAAAAACAATGCAATGAAGAAGGAAGAACGGCATAAAGAAGAAAACGGTGCGGCGGAGAAGAAGAATGGTACGAGAAGAGAGAAGACGAACGGTGCAGAGAAAAGAAAACTTGGGGGCGGTGACGGGAAAGAGAGGTTTTTGAACACGTTCAACTATCGGCATGCTGCGGCGGAGAATATGAACGGCACAGGAAAAGAGAAGAACAGTCGTCGACGACTAGAGAAAAGACGAACAACAGTTGGTGAGAAGAGAGAAGAGACGATGACTAGCAAGAAGATGAATGACAGTGGGTGAGGATTTAAAGGCGAGTATTAATTTGTTAAGGTTTGGTTTTTGTCGATTTTGATTGATTTGTCCACGTTTGAAGCTGGATTTGGTTAGATTTTGATTGTTTTTGAAGTTGGATTACGTTGAGATTGAAGTGAAATGGTAGGTTGATCTTGTTTGAGTGATTATGAAGTTGAATTAGGTTAGGTTTTTTTTGAAATGTGATTGATTTAGATTGTTTGTGAACTTGGATTGAGAGGGGAAACGTTTTGAATGATTTTCTTGAGCTTGGCAGTGGTCCACGTCGTAGTGCATGTGGTCCGTGCTTTCATTTGCCTGTTGTTCGTGCCTATGTACATGTGGTCTGTGTCTTCATGTGTATGTTGTCCGCGTCTTTATTTGCTTGTTGTCCGTGCCTATGTGCGTGTTGTCTACGCCTTCATGTTGTCTGCACCTTCATATGCATGTTTTTCGCACTTTCATGTTTCTGTTGTTCGCTTTTTCATGTTTCTGTTGTCCATACTGTTATAGCATGTTGTTCACCTATTTTGTGCATATGGTCCTCGTGCTTATAGCGTGTGGTCTGCTACTCAGTATTGTGTGGTCTGCGCATCACTAGAAAAATATTTGATGTTTTCTATTTTCTGTTTTAGTTTCATGTTTGTGTTATGATATTTGTTGCGTTATAAGGAATGCATGCATTGGAGATGTAATTGTTTATGTTTATGAAGTGACTGTGTTTGTTGGCGAGGTTATGGAATTTGTTTTTCGTTGTGTTTAATGTTTCTACTTTGTATTTGTGTTGTGATGTTCTTGGCAGATGAACGGTGTTGGAAAGAAGTTGAAGCTGAAAACAAGGAAGAAGCATTACTACAAGGGAACTGCAGTGAAGTGGAACAGCTTCGACACTTTCTCAGAAATTAAGGGTGTATTAAATTTGCTGCAGGACAAGAAGGATGAGATGCAAGGTTCAAGGAGTCGTGCTTCGATCACTTCTTGCGCATGCAATGCAACATGAATTGGTCGAGTTTGATTGTACATAAGCTGCCCATGAAAGAGGTGGTTTACGATGGACCAAATGATGAGATGCGTTTTGCCATAAGCGATAAGGGATGTAGGTTCACAAAGGCATGAGTTTTGTTTGATCACGGGGTTGAAGTTTAGGGAACTCCGATATTAGTGTCTTACAACATGGGGATGAGGGTATTTATAACGGATACTTCAATTGTAAATCATACGTTGTTGTTCCTGACGTATGGCATATTGTGCGTGGTAAGGAGTTTTAGAGGCCCGATGATACATTGAAGCTATGTTTGTTGTTGACATCCCACCGATTCGTGGAGGGTTCCAATCCGCAAGCATCGGTACTGGTGTGGGAGCTTCATCTGATGGAGAACTTGAATTTGTTCGATAAATTCTCATGGGCCACAATGATCTACAACCACTCTATAGTACATTAGAATAATGCCCCATGCGGATGGTATGCAGGCTATAAGCAAAGGAAGAAAGAAAACCCCAATCACAAAATGGAGAAGTACAACTTATATGGGTTTGCAATGGCGTTTCATTATTTGTTTGTTTTTTCGGCACATCATTGTGCTTATGGTAAATAGGGTGTTAGTATCCAATTTGATTTGTTTATGTGTATGTGTTGGTAGACTTATGCATTTGAGATTGTGCCCCAATTAGCAACTGAGTGTGCCCGTAGGTGGACTGATATAGTCGGGAATCCATATCCTCATATTATGCAATGGTCATGTACAAAAAGAGTGGTCTTGAAAGAAGTTCAATTGTGCTTGACTAATAGGGTAAGACTTGCATCCTTGAATTACATTGTTTGGTATGGTTTCTGTGTATTGCCAACGGTGATCGTTTCATTCCAAACTGACGTACTTCAACAGTTACTCCCTAATGAAGTTGAGAAGGGTGAACCTTATTATTATCATATCATGGAAGAATTTCCTATAGATGTGCCGATAGGTTTGCAGCGCAGCGGGATGGATATACCTGACTCTAGTGGGGGTGCAGGTGCGATTAGCGCATCAGAAGGTGTTATTCCACCGACATTAGACGAATCTTTGCTATTATTTGAACAGTCACTGCCACCTGATATACATGCATCCAGTCCCACATTTTCAGACCACGATGTCCAACCAGGATGGTGATCATATGGGAACAACACCATTAGCACATGGTCGCAGAGCGCAGGTACTTCTTTGACATAGCTTACCTAAATTTGTGTATTTAATATGTTTAATTAAGCTGACCTGCGTAACCTATATATGTAACCAGAGGTAGAGGCATAGTGAAATCAGGGATGATGTTCATTTCAATGTGTTGTTGGAGTACATCTGTGCTTTCGAGGGATAGATCACTGATAGATTCAACGCTTTTATGGATGA
The DNA here is from genome assembly GCA_022984855.1 of Dimocarpus longan. NCBI lineage: Eukaryota > Viridiplantae > Streptophyta > Magnoliopsida > Sapindales > Sapindaceae > Dimocarpus > Dimocarpus longan. Next base: position 21,095,637 of record CM041024.1, read on the forward strand.
GTTACGGGTTGCAGAGCAGCAAAGTGATGCCATTCTGAAGATATTTCTGGATGAGGTGCAGCACGCGGAGTAGCAAAGAGATGCCTCTTTAAAGGCTTGTGTGGCTGAAGTGTGACAGGCAGAGCAGTAAAGAGATGCCACTCTGAAGGCATTTCTTGATGAGGTGTGCGATGTGTAGAAGTGCAGAAATGCACAGATGGATGAAGTGAGCACAACTATCAATGAGATTAGAGGGGCCATTCATTTTGTTTTGCGTTCGTCCAGCGATTAGGCCATTTTTAGTCCGTCTCCCGCCTTGGAGGTATGTCAAAATCATGAGTAGTATGTTTTGAAATGCAAGGAATTGGTATGGAACCTAATGGATGACACTATATGTAGTTGCATGACTCGATGGAAGAACAAGCTGTGCGGATTGGGACTCCGCCGATGGTGATCATATCCCCACCTCCCTTTAGATGAGGTGCAGGTTAGACAGGCATTGACGTTTGTAGTACTACTCATGTTGTTGAGGTATGTAAAAATTAAAATATAGTTCTAATTTTCTACATTCAAAGGAATTGGTTTGGAAAATAATGGCTGACATTGCCTGTAGGTGAGGGATCCGACGGACGAACAAGCAGTGCCCAGTGAGACGATGGCCGTGGTGGCTGCTAACCCTTTAAAAGTGGGCGCTGTTCAAAAAGATGAGCTAGATGTTGCAATGGAGCAAAATAAGGTGAAAACGCATCGATGGGTACAATTGCAGGGGATATTGTGAACCCTACAGACGGATAGGAGACGAAGGATGCAAGGCAGGGTCCTTCTAAGGAAACAGGTACAATGGCTATTGTTTACGAGAAGTGCAAGCAAAAGCGTGGCCTACAGTTAAAGTCGTCGTATACACCATTTGCGACAAAGAAGCTTAAGAAAGATGGTGATACAAGAGCTTAGGCAAAGAAGCATAAGGTTTGAGAAAATAAAAAAAGGTTTTATGATATACATGATATTTGAATTAATAATTTGTGGGTATAATTACAAAATATTTATCATTTTAATGCTATTAGTCTAAATTAATATTGGATATTTAAGAGAAGGCCCAAATTTTGTGGTGCTGGGTGTCAAACCCGGGACTAAGAGTGGTCCTGGACTGCAACAAGATTGTGCTAAATGCAATGAAATAGATGGAGCTATATGCTTTTAATGAACTCCATGGCTTAAATTTTGTGAAGTGGTGTGTTAAATTTTGGTACATATTTGCACAGTGGTGTGTTAAATTTTTGTACATACTTTAGGGGATTCACTTATCAAAGTGTGAAAATTGGATGGGTACCTATGGGAACTTAAACAAGTGTATTTAAAACAAGGGTTTAGCTACCTTACTGGATTGGGTAAGGTTACCCAATCAGAATCTTCGATAGTAATTCTTAGATTGGTTGTAAGATTTTTTAATAACTACTCATAAAATCAATTTAAGGGTGGTCATTAAATAATTTTATTAAATAACCTTACTCAAAAGAGTAAGTTAACCAAATCTCACAAACAAACACGAATTCTATCGACGAATATAAAAGGATTTAATGCGCCTAATTACTACTTCGATTAATACAAATGGATTTGGTTCTTGGAAGATAGACTTCGATTAATTGACTAAAATTGGGTCTTAGCCCGAAAGGAACCTGTGTGATGATATGGGATTTGTACACATGAAGCACAAGACAAGTTCTAAATACGAGTGTGATGTTTCATCAAAAAAGGAACAAAAAAAAAGTTCAAAGTGTGATGCTACAACTAAAGACTAACACCACTTTTTATATTTTGAAATGTGTTCCTATAAACAAGGCATAAGTCCTAGACCAAGTACAAGAGTGATGGTACAAATTAGTTGCGTATGGTAATATCATGTCTTTTAATTTTTATTATTCATCAATTCTGTTTTCAGTTTCCACCCCACCAACAGAGGAGAAGACCAAAGAAACATAAAAATTGAAGACTTCAATTTATTACAACAAGTTAATAACAGAACAGATAAATCCTAATCCTATCAACATGAATAACAATTAAAATCCTAATCCTGTCAACATGAATAACAATTAAAATCCTAATCCTGTCAACATGAACAACAATTTCCTGTACATTTCAGTCTAATTAATTCAACATAGCAGGATAGGCAACATATGACAGATCCTTTCTCTTCCATCACACCGCATGGATAATAACTTTTTTCGCCACTAATCGGATGCCTGCATTCTGTTGATAATCATATGGTTCTAAGGAAAGGAATGTGTCCATTAAGGTCCCAGGTCTGATTAAGCTTTCAAGTTCTCCAGCATCAAATTTTTGGATCACAAGCTCTTGAATCGTGCCATTTGCTTCTTTCTGGTACATCTGCGTACCATGTTGGGCAGCATCACCGTGCACTACAGTAGGTATGCTGTATAAACGGGGAAGAAGAACAACAGCTAAATAGATGTATTTTAATTGACGAAAGAGCAAGAAGAACCTAATTTAACAGTAATGCTTCATTTCCCTCTTAATTAAACATTAATTTTACAGCAATGCTTCCTGCAGCAGGCAGTTCAATGTGCAAAATAATTATCATTCCCTAAGAATACAATTTAATATTTTTACCTAATCTGCTAAGCTGAAGCGACTAACTTTGTTGTAGGCAGAACAAAGAAATGATTAAAAACTGAAAAAATGGAAGGAAAACTTACTGCAATCTTGTGGTAGGTTTGTTTAAGTAGTCATTGTTCCTGTTGATAACAGGCCTCCACTCAGAGCTGCTTTCAGAATCGACAACAAATTTCTTTACAATATTATCACATGCCTCCAGAACATTACATAAACTTGGAGGTGCATCCACCACAAAACTCAATCGTGGACGGCCAGCTTGATCAACAAACTTTCTACTTATTCCAAATCGTACTCTCAAACCAGAACAACAAAGCTGCAAAATGACATCTTTGTGCAATAATTTTATTCTTCGAATTTGACTCCCTTCAAATAATGGGACAAAGCGTGCCTCGACACAAGGAATGGAAACTTCATCAGGTTCTGTAAATCCAGCATAGCCACTGGAACCCTCGGAGACAGCTGCTGTTGAAGATGGCTCGGGAGACTCGGACGCAGATGTTTCTTCCATGGTGACATCTGGTGGAATGGATTTGGTTTCCATCTGATCGCCAAGTATGCCCATATCAAAAGGATCCCGTTGACCAGTTCTGGATAAAGCCACATCCGAGCTCTCTTCCCCAGTTCCCTGAGTCACAAAGGATAATATCGGATGGTCTTCCACTTCTTTCTGATCCGGGGAAGACAAAATTTGAGCATCTTCAAACTTCAATCTTGATAACGGACTACTGTGGTTTTGGCTCGTCCCCTCAGGAGACGATTTGAGATTACTACGACTTCTCGTCGTAGCATTTGGAGACACCCAACCGTTCACTTTAAATATGTCTGGGAGACTCGACTCCTGTAAATCAGCAAATTTGGTTCATTCTAAGAAAAGATAAATCTCACCAGAATGCAACTTCATTATCCACCCCACTAGATAACTCATTCTAAGTCACTGTTAAATATAATATAAAAATATAGAAAGCATTAGAGAATTACCAAGAACAAAACCGTTGCACAATACTTGAGTACTTCAAGATTCATCCTAACATCATCTAAGCTCCTGAGAGAGGAGGAAAAAAAAATGAAATTGAATTATCTCAAAGCAAGCAAAATAAACCATTGCAGGCAGCAGAAATAGAATTACCTATGACTCTGCCTTCCAAGCCCAAAATAGGTTGCAAGAGTTGCCATCTGCACAGACACTAACACATCAATCCTCTAAACAATTACCCAAACATATAAGTAAAATTATGTTTACCCTTGACAATTAAACAAAAGACAGACACCCATCAGGCCAAAGAGGAAATCTTTTAGCTGATGCAGTGAGCCCAACTAATAAATCAGAATCAATTTTATGTTTTTCACCATATCAATTGTGAGACAGTTCTATAAAAGATTTTTTCTTAAGCGAAAACATAAAACCAAAAAAAAAAAAAATGGAATAGACAAGCCCATCAAACATTACCTTCATGTCACCAGCTCTCCTGCCAAACTTCTGAGTCAATAAGGCCAAAGAATCAATGATGCCCTTGGGCTCGGGAGGAGGGCGACCAGCCTCTGCAAAAGCCTCCTTTATTCTGGCGCAATCGAACCTCAAAATGTTATGGCCAGCCCATATCCTGCCGTGGAGGATGTCGTAGACTTTGTCGGCAATGTCAGCAAAGGTGGGGGCGGAGACGACGGCGTCGGGAGTGATGCCGTTGCAGCGGACGGAGAGGGAGGAAATGAGGGAGGGGTCGGAGGGTCGGACGAGGGCGGAGTAGCTGAACAGCTCCTCTAGCTTCTTCGGGCAAACCAGAATGGCTCCAAATTCGAGTATTGCGAATCCCTGGCCTTGCCTCGACGGCACCGTCGTTTCCACGTCGAAGAACGCGATCTCCGACCTATCTTCCTTCTGACCCATCTCAATGATAACACAAATGGATGTTGGTCGACTCGAATGGAGAGAAGAGTGTTGCTCAAGTTGACGTTGATGGATGTTTGGTTCAATTGGAGATGTGTGTTTGTTAATCCAAGAAGGAAGCGCCAATTGGTTTGGTATTTAAGGAGGGTAGTTTAGCCATTTTGCTGGTATTCTTCTGATTGGGTTGCTTCATAAATGGGTTTTGCTTTTGCATGTTTTATCTGAAAAAGTAACCTCCCGGCCACTTCCATTCTTAGGATTCCAGCAGCTTTCCATAGATAAAGTCATAACAACTATTGAATTAATTATAAAATTGATTATTAAAAAATATTCAAAAATTATTATTGATGAATAATTTTATATAATCAGTAATATAGTCAAATCCCTATTCATGTAACATATATTTATTATTGAGAATTTTCTTTTAATTAAATATTTAAATTACATAAATAGGAGTGATGTAAATGTCTCTCTATTATATAGATGATCAGGTTACATAAGTGATGATTAATCTACACATGGTTTTTTGTTAATAAGCTTTTGACTTAGAAAAATAAAAATAATAACCTTAAAGAGAGATTTTATAATTTGATGGGTTGATTAAAAGAAATTTGAAGGTGTATGCTAAGGTATAATACCTTGCGTTTGGGTACAGTTGAACTAATTCTATTGTTGCAAGTAACATGCCTATTACCTATTCTATGCTAACCATTTCTCCTAATTCCCACGTTTTCTCCTCCTTAGGTTTTCCTTAACGTGTTCCTGTTCCAACTTAGTTTTATATTGAGACCCCCTTTCTCTCAAATTGATGCACTAGCCTTTCCTTCGTTATCTATATCACGTATGTCAATTAGTCTTATTTATAAGATTACTGCCTTCGTATGAAATAAAACGTGCAATAAAACTTTTTAGGACTTTATGATTAATCTAAATTAATGTTACCAAAAACTGAAAAGGACCTTAGCAGTCATCACTTAAGAATTGGAAGGCACCTATCCCAAGTGCGACTTTCCTGTTACAAGGATAAAAGGTTTAACTTCTCTGTTACCAGAAGTATGCTGGGTTGACTTCATTAAGAATGATCACAATAGCATAAGCAAGTGCAGGTGGTTGAAAGGGCAAATCATTAAAGATGAGGCTTACTAGCTATTGCATGCCTCAACATCCGAAAGCAGCTTTGATAAGTCTATCTGGTAGCTTTCCACCTTTACAAAATTGCATATGCTGAGTCACTACATACCACTTAGAAGTTACAAATTTGAAATACATTGTATGTTGGTTGATTACAGTACACCGGTTTCAGCTTTTCAACAACCTCTTAAGGAAAATTTGAAGTTGGAAAAACTAATTTGAAGTGAAGTAAATCAATACAGCTCTTCAAGGAATCCGAGTTATTTGTCAATGGACATACCATCCGTCCGCCAGATAAGCAATCCAAAAGAAGGTCTTTAAAATCAAATGCCCTGCTCAAGGAAAGGGTGGAATAAATGCAGTGTGCCCTGGAGTGGAAAACCTGTTTGCAGGAATGATCATAGCCCTCCCTCACCCATGTCATCATTTACGCTCTATCATGTTGATGCAACTTGCCCGATTCTTGAGCTCTGGTAGAAAGAACAAAGCTGCTCTAATTGCATTGAAATGAGAGTAGTCTTCAACAAGACAATAATTTTCATGCCAAGGAAGTTAATAATAAACGGTCACTGAGCTCATCCTCAGAACCAATATCGCTACATGTCTAAGAAGGGTCCTGTCACGGGTTCTCTCGACTCAAAACATCCAATACCTGATCTCTTCTAAGTCCTCAGAACATCAAAAAGCTAAATTTAGATATCTATTCTCTTGATAAACTGAACCTAAGACCTCATTAGCGACTGCATTGGGCACGATACCCATCTTTATCATATCGGCATGCAACATCATCACATCAGGCATATGCTTGGCTTGAATATGCCCCTTTAGCATGACAATGTATGTGACCGCATCAGGTTTCAAACCATGAAATCTCATTCTAGAAAAAAACTTGCCAGCTTTAAAAATCCGCCCATCATTGCACAAGGCTTGAATAATTGATGTATACATCACATGATTTTGGGAACAACAGCCACCATTTCTTTTATCAGTCTTCTCCCAGAACAACTTGATTGCATCGGAAAGCTTTCCATCTTTACAAAGGCCATCAATCAAGCAACTAATTGTGAAAACATTGGGGGTCAGACCAACCTCTAACATCTCCTTATGTAGCTGGAAAGCTTCTTTCATGTTACCAGCTTTACAATGCCCATCAATCAAAGCCGTATATGCAACGACATCAGGGACAAGGCCTTTAATTATCATCTCTAAATACAAACCCTTAGCAGCTTCTACATTTCCCACCTTGCAGTGACCATCAATCAAAATGGAAAAGGTAATGACATTGGGCTCCACACCCTTTTCTGTCATTTGAGAACACACCTCCAAAGCCTTCTCAATGTAGCCTGCTTTGCAGTATCCATCAATAAGTGAATTGTATGTCACAGCATTAGCACAGACTCCCTCTTTGTTCATTTTTTGCACTAAATCCTCAACTTCTTTCACTTGACTCACACTAAAGAAACCTTTAATAAGTATACTGTAAGTGAAAACATCTGGACTAATTTTGAAACTTCTCATCTCCGAACACAAAGCCATTGCTTCAGACAAGTTGCCTGCCTTGCAATGGCTATCGATCAAACAATTATACACATATATATTAGGAACAACACCAAACTTGGCCATGTAAACAAAAACATTTCTTGCTGATCTCAATTCACCCACTTTGCATAGCCCATTTATAAGGCTACCGAAAACAACAACATTTGGCAGTACATTACTATCTATCATGTCCTGATACAATTCGAACGCTCTTTCTATATCAGCCACTTTGCAGTAGCCATCAATTAGAGCACCGTAAGTGTAGACATTCGGAACCACACCAGAATCTCTCATCAACTTAAACATACTTTCAGCCTCGCTCATCTGACCCTCATTGCAAAGACCGCAGATAAGAATGCCATGAATCACCACATTGGGTTCAATCCCTCTCTCAACCATCTCATCAAACAAACTACGCGCTTTCACAACATCACCTTGATGACAGCAGCCATCAATCAGTACCCCATATGTGACAACATTAGCAACCAACCCACGTGATATCATGTCCGCATGAATTTCCCACATGGGGTTACACAAACCCTTCTTAACCAACCCATTCAACATGGCATTACACGCATCAACACCAGGCAAGACGCCCATCTTGTTATACATCCACAAGGCCTCCTCAACTAGACCCATCTCCGAAAAGGCAATAACTAACGTACTGAACACATGGGGATTGCTTTCTAAACTGTTGAGTGCTTTAAAGAGAAGGAGACAGACGCGGTGGGGTTTGAGAGTGGTGAGGAGTTGGTCTATGAGGCCTTTCATCAAACGTTTGGCGTGCTTGTACAATTTGCCATTGCTTAGCACGTGAATTATCGCCGAGTAGGGAACAAGATGGTTGACTGGGTTTTGTTTTCTCAAAGAGGAGTTGTTAAAAAGCTTGAGGGCCTCGGTAGGAGTTGGGGATTTGAGTATTGCGTCTGTTAGACTTGAATCTGATGAAGATGATGAAGGTGATTGTGTTTGTGATGATAAGGATATCCATCTTGAGAGGATTAAAGTATGATTTCTGTGCACAATTGTTTGTTTCAGCCACGAAACCTTCAACATTGCTTAGCTGAGACGTGTGTCGGTGTGTGTCCATTACGTTTCATATACACACGAATTGGGACTCTACCAGACAAATTCACTTTTTTTTTTTTTTTGAACTTAGACAAATTTACTTTTATAAATATATTCACTCGTAAATATAATTTATGCATCCATGTGTAATAAAAAAAATTAATTAAAAAAATCCATATACAAAATAATTATTATGGATAAATTAATTTAATTAAACATAAATTAAATACCATACACACCCATTGAATCTTCATCTATAAAAACTCAATTTACTCCCTAATGTTTAGAGAAATATTATATTTTTACCCATTTATTTGTTTCGAATTTAAAAAATTTATCAATTTATTCATGTTAACCGAGAACTTGACAATCAAACATGACAAAAATTGCACAAAAATGGATTTACCCTTGATTTCAGTTAAGATAGTTAAAATGACGTAATTATCATTTTAAAAAGATGACAACTGTAAAATAAATATTTTTATTATTATGAAAATGTCATTGATCATCTTGCAATAAAATTATGATATATATTTTTAATTTTTTATTTTGATTAAATTAAAAATTTGAAAAAAAATCTAAATCAAAAACAATTTTTTAATTAAACTAAAATTAAAAAAAATAAAAAATATATAATTATTAACAAATTTAATGATAATATAATATTAAAAATTAAAGTAATAAAAAAACTATTGCAAATAAAAATGATAATATGATATTAAAAGTTCTAAAAAAATGTGAAAAAACTTTTAGTAGATCGGGTTTGGATAAATGAAAATCAGTTGAACCCGAATATGTGTTTAACAGTCACTCTATCATTCTCATGGAAAGATCTTGACTGTCATGGAAATGACTTCGTTGTTGCGGAGGAGGATGAGATTGAAAGAAGGACGAGACCATGCCATACATGAAGTCGTCGTTGTGAGGGTCTTAGTTGACGTAATGTTGGAAGGTGTCGAAGCAACCGCGATCAAACGAGACGAAGTTACAATGCGGAGTCTCTTTGATCGTGACACACATCTGTTTAGCGATCGAGTCCTTTATGGTCATCTTGTGATTGGAGCTCCGAATGGTGGAGTTGATTTGGTTTTGATCTATGGAGTTGGTTCGGTTTGTGATATGTTGTTAGGTTTTAGTGGATTTTGTGTTGAGTTTGATGAATTAGGTTTTAGTGGGGAGATCGGAGGTGATGAGACAGAGGGCTGTCTTATGCGTGGAGGTGAAAATGATAGTGGTATTGGGTAGCGATGATGATTGTGGAAAAGATGGTGGGTTTGTTGAGTTAGGTTTTCGGCTTCAAGATCTAGGTTTTTTCTTTTTTAAAAAGAGAAAAATTGCTTGTTTTTATTTTCTTTAATGAAGATTGGATTCAACCCTAATCTTCATTTTTTTAAATTTTTTTTTTTTTATTTTTTTCAATGAAAATTTAGATTCAATCCAAATCTTCAAAAATTTGAAGATCTGGGCTGAACTTAGATCTTATTTTATTTTTTTTCCTTAATTTTTCTTCTTACATTTTTAAACTACTTTTAATGACTTTGTCTTTTATTGTTTTTTAATTTATTATTTTATTATGTAAATATTTTTAACTTAAAATAATATTAATTTTACGTACACGTATGGATATGTCGACATGTCAGTAGAATGACAAAACTAACTCTCTATTTGATAATGTTACTTTTAACTAACAGAAGAATTAAAATGATGAATTTTTGAAATATTAAAAGTGATAGGTATTCTAAATGCATAAATGAATTAAAAAATAATATTTCCCTAAACATTAAGGATTAACTTGAATTTTTTTCAAAAGAAAAACCAGAAAAGAGGATTTCGTAGAAGCAAGAGAAAAGAATTTAGGAAGCGAAGTCAATAGTGTTGAAGCTTATGCTGGCCAGTTTGTTGAAGGTCTATACACAGTAGAAATAGTATGGGAGAAATGGATGATCCCTTCCATGATTATTTGATAGATGACCGATTTTATTTTTATTGGAATAGTGATAAAGTTGATCTTGAGAAGGTGTAAAAACTTGCAGATCTTTATAAAGTTTGAGTATTTGTATGTACATTCTTGAATGTAGATCTTGTAAGGTGTAAAATGAATTAAAAAATAATATTTCCCTAAACATTAAGGATTAACTTGAATTTTTTTCAAAAGAAAAACCAGAAAAGAGGATTTCGTAGAAGCAAGAGAAAAGAATTTAGGAAGCGAAGTCAATAGTGTTGAAGCTTATGCTGGCCAGTTTGTTGAAGGTTTATACACAGTAGAAATAGTATGGGAGAAATGGATGATCCCTTCCATGATTATTTGATAGATGACCGATTTTATTTTTATTGGAATAGTGATAAAGTTGATCTTGAGAAGGTGTAAAAACTTGCAGATCTTTATAAAGTTTGAGTATTTGTATGTACATTCTTGAATGTAGATCTTGTAAGGTGTAAAATGAATTAAAAAATAATATTTCCCTAAACATTAAGGATTAACTTGAATTTTTTTCAAAAGAAAAACCAGAAAAGAGGATTTCGTAGAAGCAAGAGAAAAGAATTTAGGAAGCGAAGTCAATAGTGTTGAAGCTTATGCTGGCCAGTTTGTTGAAGGTCTATACACAGTAGAAATAGTATGAGAGAAATGGATGATCCCTTCCATGATTATTTGATAGATGACCGATTTTATTTTTATTGGAATAGTGATAAAGTTGATCTTGAGAAGGTGTAAAAACTTGCAGATCTTTATAAAGTTCGAGTATTTGTATGTACATTCTTGAATGTAGATCTTGTAAGGATGGTGTTCTAGGTATTATCATTCGTTTGCTTGGTCTCTCTCAAGCTAAAACTCAAGTGAAATATCATTCTTTAGCTGGTAGTCAGAATAAAATTAGTGAATGTAAACTTTGGGAAAAAAGAAAAGTAGAGTGTCGAGGACCTAAATCTAAATCCAACAATAAAACAATTAATGAGTCAATTATCCTACCAAAGTGGACTAATTAACCCTCTAGAATTGAATAATAAAATTTATCCAACCCTAGTCCAAGCTAATACTAAAATGAATTCTAGGAAAAAGTGAAATAATCTAGAATCAACTTAATGAAATAAATTGTATCTAGTCCAGTCAATCCTAAGTAAACTTATCCGAAAAAACTGAAAACAAAATAATTATCTCACAACTTGAGAGCTTTCATTAATAATTCTTAACTGCAACCGATACTAAATTATGAAAACCACTTGATTATTTATAGCCATAATTTTCTTATTTTTCTAATAATTATCTAATTGATAATTGTAATCATATTTATCAAATTTTATCTAAGATAAGACTAATCCTGTTTTATCCTAAAAACAAATAAAGATATTTATCACATAAAACAAAGATAATTATAATAAAATAATCCTAAACTAATTTAATCCTAAAAAACTTAATTATCTGCAACTCTAACTTTACTAAAACTAATGATCAAAGGTTCTCATCATGGATATACTCGACTCTCAATTAAAAATGTTGTAATTGTTGAGTAATATTATAACAAATTTAATGGATGTAATTGTTTGGTAGGATTACCGAACCAGGAAGGTAGCCCAACATATATATATATATATATATATATATAGATTTTGTTAACTAACCGATTGAATAATCTTACTTATTACTCATAACCCTTAGATACATATATATATATATATATCTAAGGGTAACTAGTAGAGTTGAGTTATTTGGTTTGATATAATACAATTCACAAGCCAACCCAATCCATTTAGGTTGCTTTTAATCAACCCACTGGATTTTGTTTTTTGGTTTGATAAAAGGGTTTTGTTGAAAAGTAACCCAATTTGTGTGACCCATTGCAACGTTGACCTTTTTTTTTAAAAGCACCGGACGCTGACTTATTTTGGACGGAAATACCCTTACCAAGGCGTTTAAAATTTAAGTGTCCATCACTGTGTCTCTAAGAAACTGTTCAGTATCTGGCCATTCCCAACGTTTTGCGACTCATTGCCCGACCTCATCACCGTCGCATTGTACCGGTTGCCGACCGCCACCCACGACCGACGACGCAAACCCGACGGTCCGTGCGTCATTCTCTGTGTTGGTAGGTTTTTGTGTTAGTGTTTGTCAAAGAACAGTGTAGGAAGGCCGACCCACCGTCCCACCTCATATCCGTTGCATGCCAGCGATTAGCGAACTCCACCGACGATGGACAACGCAAGGCCGACCCACCCACTGTCGTTCTCTATCCGTGTAAGTTTTTTGCGTTATTTTCTGTCATAGAAACCCTAAACGCCCGAAAGTTGTAGAAGACGAGGAAGAGGGAAGAAGAAGGAAGACATTGAGGGAAGAAGAGGCAAAAACACAAAGGACAATAAGGAAACAAGTGTGTGCTGACTGAGAACCGCGACAGCGAGGAAAATTTTTTACAGTAAGTATAGCTGACACACTTTTGTAAACTATTGGATTGTTGTTGTGGTTGAGATTGTTAAAATTATTGAGTTTGTGTTTTGAATGTTGTAAAATTTTGGATTCGAGTTGTCGTTTTTGGGTATTGTAAACCGTGAGTTTCAAACTGTTGGTTTGTGTTGGATAATGTGGTGGTTGTGGTGGTTCTTTGCAAAAAGGGATAGTAAGTCGTTGTAAACATTCCCGCCAAGTACGAATCCAACTTGGAGGTTGGGGTTCTTAAGCTTCAAGTTGGGATGTGGGGATTCTGAAGCTTTAAGTTGGGATTCCCAACCTTTAGGTTGAGATTTATAAGTTGAAACCAACCTGAAAGGTGGGATTCCACACTTGAAGGTTAGGATTCCGAACCTTAAATGTGGGATTGCATCTTGCAAATTGGGATGCCCAAATTACAAAATTGGGACGTCCCAAGTGAGATTGACAATCTATAGGTTCCTTGATTTGGGGCTTGGTTAATGTTGTTTTCAGGTGTGAAGTCATTGATGATGTACCGTAATTGTCTGTGCTTTAAATGTTGTTTCGTATACAACCGAATATGTACTGATATGATATATATTTTAAGACTTTTTAATGATTAAATGCGGTAATGAAAAGTTAATGTGTTCTTTTATAAATACAGGTTGGGCAAATGGAATCTGAAGTGTCAATCCCAAAGATCATGGACTCCGATCATTTTAATTCAAAAGTTACATGCTTCTCCAAGTTGGGAGCCATAAAAGTGATAGCGGAAAAGTTAAATGACGTGCAATTGGAGATGTTCAGCACCTCATGCTTTGGTAAACTGTTACACATAAAGGACCTGAGGTTTGCCGGTCAATTAGTGCATAACTTGCTTCTCCGGCAAGTGGATCGTGATGATTCGGAGGAGCTGTGGTTTGCACTTCCGTATGAAAATGTCATTCGGTTCTCTATGCAGGAGTTTGGCATCATCACAGGGCTTGATTGTGGCCCATACCCGTCCGACAGGTTAGATGATGAATGTCCATCTGGTGAGAAGTTCAGCGAAAGATTTTTTCCTGGTACCGGTAAAGTTTCAAACAAAAGTCTGGACATGACATTCAGGGGTGCTACGACGGACAATGATGAGGATATTGTCAAACTCGGGTTGTTGTACTTTTTAGAGACCGTGTTACTTGGGAAGGATCCCAAGAACCATATTCGAAGGGAGCACATTCGGCTATTGGATGATGTCAACGCATTCAACAAATACCCTTGGGGTCGATGCTGCTACGAGATGACGTTGCGTGGCATGAAAAAAGATTTTAAGAAAATGGCTGATAAGGCAGGAAAACGAAATAAAGGGCAGCAAATCAAGGCAGACGGTGCATTCTATTCTTTGTCCGGTTTCCCATATGCATTTCAGGTTTATGTCTCTAGTTTTTAGTTTATGTTTCTTTGTGTTGGTTGGTTTGTTTGCATTTAACATTTGCTGTTTGATTGTGCACTTGTAGATATGGGCTTGTGAAGCAATGCCAACCATTGGGCAACAAATTGCAATGAAAGACAGCAATTTGCTGCCCCGAATCATCAATTGGAGTTTTATGGCAATCCCAAAGTCAGGAGATATTTTTAAGCTGTTATATCGGTCGGATGTATGTATATATACACACCTTACTGATTTTAATAGGCGCCCTGCATTGTAGTTGCTGTTTTGAATATTTGTGTTGTCATTGGATGCTAGTTTCAAGCACACCCGACGTTGGAGGCCACGACAGCAGAGGAAAAAGAGGAATACTGGAAGTATTTCATTAGCACGGAAGAGGGTGCAGCCCAGCTGCCATCTGATAGTGGCGCCTCTGCTAGTGCTGCCACAGGTGAGAAGGTCAACATCGACAAGGCCACTGCAGCCCCTATTAGGAAGGCGCAGGCTACCGGAAGACGACCGTTTACTCAGGTGGAGTAGTTGTTAGATTTTAATGCTTGCCAAATATCTGGTTTAGTCTTTAGTATACCACCCTACATGTTGAATTTTATACAGGCTGCCAAGGATAACAGTGGTCAATTAGAAGCCATCCAAAAGCAGGTGGAGCAGGTTAAGCAAGACATGATGAATATACTGCAGGCCACAAACAACAAGGTTGAAGAGACAAATATGAAGGTGCAGGAAACTGTCGATGTCATGCACGAAACAAACAACAAGGTTGATATGATTATCGACTTTTTATTTAGAAACAATGTTGTTCCTTCGCCTCCGAAGGCACCTGCTTCGAAGGTACACTGCAGAGCTGGCTCTTCTTAGTTACTTGTTAGTAATTTAGAGTAACATGTACTGACCACATTTTGCTTGACAGGACACCGATGACGTACAGCGTGACAGAACTGGATGCAGTCATGGGGTGGAAGGAGCAGTGCCAGTTGGGGCGGACATGCGGGGAGATGCTACCCAGGACGAGGTGGATAGTTTCGGTGACGAAATGAGGTTCAGCCCAATCGCACCAACAAAAGCATGCCTAATGTCGCCTGCCACGCCTTCTGATGCAAGTGTGAAGATTTTACCACAGTCTTCCAGTTTTCGGTTAAAGCAAGATAAGGGTCAACATGTGTCTGCCTTGTTATCAATGTTGGAAGGTGACCCGATAAAAGTGACTGAAATGTCGTTGCGTCATGTGGCAGAAGGCAGTACCAAGGCAACACAATCGAGGGTAGACAGCTTGAGGGGGAACATGAAATTGGACCGTTGCGTCCCAGGCAAAGCAATTCTAGGGTGGCCTTCGCCACCGTCGGATGTAAGTTTGAATATTATACCGGAAACAAGATTTTTCAGAAGACAGCGGAAAAAGGGTCCACAAATTTCATCTCCATTTCAGCAAATCCAAGTTGTTCCCCGAAAGCGCACCAAGTTCGAACCATTTCATAAACTATCCGATACAGACCTGCAGGCATCTAAGGCATGGCGCGACGAGCAGGTTCCGAATGACTTGTATGTTTCTGCCTCGCTTAATTACTTCTTATTGTCTTTTATATAGTTTTTGCGATACTACATAACCAGGTGTCACAATTGGGTTGTTTACTGTAGAGAAACGGTTCGTTTGCCCACAGGTGACTGCAGCAGGCAGTGGTTTAGGGAGTTGTGCAAAGACAGTCAGTGGTTACAAGATTCGGTACGTCTAAATATATATGGAAAGTAGGTAAGTAAGATTAAGATAACGAGTACTCAATTTAACTGTCTGCATTTTTTTGGTTTACAGCATATGGATGCTACTTTCTGGTTGATTAGATGGAAGGCGCTGTGATTCCCTACTACCAAGATGGAAGCATTCACAACCACAGATATTTTATTTGGGGTGACTATGTCTCTTCATATACAGTCAACTTATTGGTGAAATTGCAAAAAAATTTGCCTTACTAATTCACTTGTTTTTTGATTGTTTGTAGCAACATTTGCTAGGGAAATGGGATGCTTATCTTAAGAAGAAACGTATTTGGTCCGATGATGACATGTGCATAAGATACGCCCGGGGAGAAGTGGCCGGTAGCAAAGCCGCATCGGGGGAGGTTGCCATGACCGCGTGGGCAGGACTTACAACGGTACGACGTTAACCCTGTTTATCACCGGTGTTGTTATTTTACCTGTTATGTGACATTGTCTAACAAATTTCTGATTATGTTCAACTGGTCATGTTGGTAGCTATACATGCCCTTCAATCACAGGGGTGTACATTGGGTACTGGTGAAAGTACACTTCAAATAGCGAACAATAACCCTGTTTGACTCATTGGGCACGTCCATACGCAAGTGGGAACAGTTTTTGCTACCTATACAAACGCTGCTGCCCATGCTCCTTCAGAAGACTGACCACTACGGGAATGATACCCACATGACTGCAGACTGGTATCGGACGGATGGATGGTCCGTGTCGCGGTGCAACGACACGCCACAACAAGCTGTTGGGTAAGAGGTGTACGACATGCAGCAGCGTGACACATTGGCATTTATAGGAACGTCGATTGCTAATGTGTATGTTGTTTCCTGTTGTGTAGTAGTGGTGATTGTGGCATCTTCGTCATCAAGTTGGCTGAACACATGGCGCACGGTCAGCCATTGAAGTCATTCGACAAATCCCGTGTACGCCAAGTCCGAGAGCAGCTAGGTCTCGACCTCTGGATGGCGTCTCGTCAGTTAGGGGGGGGTAATATTGTTCAACTTAATCGTGCCTAGATCATCTATCATTATGACTTCTTCTGTTTATAACTTTTATAGTATTTTGTCACCCTCCGTTTGTGATTCCTTGACAGCAGCAGGTTTGTGATTCCTTGACAGCAGCAGCGCTTATTTTTGCTGAACTATTGTATGCCATGAGACAGGATACACCCCATTGTACTTTTTGTGTTGTGCAAACCTAAGTACGTACGAGCCAGGATACAAATATCAAGTGTGCTTATTTTGACGTGCAAACTGCATGAAGGCATGAAGGCGTGGATTGTGGATGACACATTCTAGTTTTTGGAAGCAAGCAGGCTACGCCTCAAATCCTGTCAATCGTGCCTAGTTTGTTGGGGCAATGTTTTGCTACACTTTTGCAATACACTTCAGATTTGGTCTTGTAAAGTTACAAATGGGTTGAAGACATTTAATTTATGCTGCTTAGTTGTAATTGTCCCAATGTTTGTGAGGTGGGATCATGGGGAAACCCTTCGTGAATGTTGAAAACACCTTCTTTTTTGGGCTACTGACACTGTATTGCTTATTTGTTTGTTAGTTTTTGTTACATTACATTTAAATCAAGCAAAGTTCTTTATTTGTAGTGTAGTATTTTGATTCTATATTATACATTTTTTGGACTGTTTTTTTTAGTTGCATGCTGTACTGCCCAGGATTGGAATTGATGCACATTACTTTGACATTTGTTCATTGAGTTGTGAGGCAATATGTAAAACCATGTCTCCATTAACAAATTCTGGACTTTGGACTTGTGACTATGGACAAATGTTACAGAAGAAGTTGAGACAGCCTAGTAGAAAGTAAAATAAATTCAGATTTCCATGTGCAGGCCACGAACATGTAACAAATGAACCATTGTTACAAAGGGGAGATACAAATGAAAAAAAATATCAAAAGGTTTGATAATAGTCCTATTCGGTCACATTAACAAAAGGGTACATACAAGTTCACATATACAGTTATATTGCTGACAAAATATTCATAACTGTTGACAACCAACGATATGGGATTACAGCAGGATATACTTATATTTTTGGCAGACATACTTATAAATACGTGACACTGGCATTCAGTGTAACTATTGAAGCAAGTGCACCAAATACGTGACACTGACTTCATCTGATTACACTGGTGCAGTATTCATATAAAAAAGTGCACAGCTACATGTGATGACCAAAAAACAAACCAATTACATGCTGCAACCAACAGAGGCCAAAAAACCCGCTCACTTGCCCTGTACAAAATAAAGGGAATGGAGTTGACGTCTTGCAAGTTTCATGCAGCAGCTTCGCATACCGGAATAGGTACGCTACACTTTTGTCTGTTGTGTTCGAAGCCACCGCACCTACTGCACTTTGACTGTTTTTTTTCTTCACCTTGCGAAGGTTTTCTTTTTTTAGTAGGGCGTCCACGAGGCTTACGACCTTCAGGTGGTAGGACGACTGGAACATCCAGATGTTCAGGCCAAGTCCACTCGTCTTCAGGCCCAAGCGGATGAATGGAACATGCATATGCTGCTGCTAAGGTTTCACGACTATAGTACGCAGCACAGTAGTCGTAACAGGATAGATGGCGACTAATACAGACTGCCAAGGCATGTGCACATGGAAGTTGGTCAACCTGAAATTTTTTGCAGTCACAAGTTCTACTCCGCAAGTTCACAACCGGGTTAAAAAATTCATCGATGACAAGATACCTATCTACATCAACGGGCTGCACAGGATAACGACCAGCTTTCTTCATCCTATGTCGCAGCTTCCTTTCAACCCAAGGTGTCATTGGCGTCAGCATTTTCCCAGCTTCCTCCCGCCTTTCCCAAAACCATCTTTGAAGTAGGCCACGTATACGCTCTATTAACTTCATGATCGGCAAATGTTGTGCCTCATTTAAAATTGCATTCAAACACTCTGCAATGTTTGTTGTCATAATGGAATACCTTCTACCATCGAACTCGCATCTAGCCCATTTGGTAGGTTCTGCAACAATCAAGTACTCAGCTGCGTTACGATTAAGTGCTGCAATTTGGGACATGACTTCATTGAACATTGAAACACGATATGCTTTGGCGGCCTTGTAAAACAGTTGATGCACATTACCACCTTTACAATTGGCCTTCATGTTTTGGCCGAGGTGGTACATACATATTCCATGCAATGCCACTGGAAACGAATGTGCAATGGCCGTTGCTATACTTGTGTTTCGATCTGAAATGAACACTAGATCATCAACTTCTCCAATAGACCCACGCAACTTTGTCATAAACCATATCCATGCATTATCATTTTCGGAATCTCCAATCCCAAAAGCTAGTGGATAGACTTGGTTATTTCCATCCATGCAAGTAGCAATAAATAGAGTACCTTTATACTTGGATTTTAAGAAAGTTCCATCAACAGCTATAACAGGCCGAATGGACGCTCTAAATCCAGTAATAGAACCTCCTAAGGCCATGAAAAAGTACTTGAACCGATTAGAAGCATCACATTCAATCTCAGTTATAGTCCCAGGATTTTTCGTTTCCAACATTGCACAGTACAACGGAAGCATACTATAGGATTGTTCAGGTGATCCCCTAGCCAACGTCATAGCAACCTCTCTAGCCCGCCATGCTTTATTATAAGTACAAGTCATCCCATACCTTTTCTTCATATCCTGAACGATGTCATTTGGACGGTAACATTGCGAAGCACCCGCATACTTCCATTTGATACAATGGCCAATCAATTTACTTGTTGCTTGTGGACGGTGAAAAACCAGCGAATCAAGAGAACAAGTGTGTTCTAGAATGTAGTTACGCACGCGAAAAGCTGGTGACCCGGCAAGTTTTGTCGCACGCAACCACCACGGGCAACCTTTCTGAACACAAGCCAAAACCAACAAATCTTGGGTGGACTTCTTCACTCTTATATTGAACTGTCTACCAATAGCTAACATTCTCATTTTCAGTTGGATCTCTTCCTTATTACCGAGAATATCACCAGTCCGAACATCTTTTACACCGCCGAAGACACTGTCAAAACATCCACCATCTTCTCCAGGACGAGACGAAGCTGTCATTGCATTATCACGATCCCACTCAACCGTTTCTGATTTCAGGTTCTTCTCAGTAGAACTGTCTGCCCTATAAGGTGGTGATGCTTCCAGACCAGCTACTGGAGTTGTCCACACATCTGCACCATCGCACCCATTATGATCAAAAATGCGATCTGCATAGTTATCAACCCCGATAAGATCTTCATCGGTCATGACGTCGTCGTCAACAGGAACCACAACTTCAGTGCCCATATTTGTCTGTACAGCAACATCTACTCTAGGATTTTTCGCATATTCCGCCTCATCAGTTGACAAGACTGCTGTCGAGCCACATTTACGTTCCATTGTAATGCACAATGCATTCCTCGTCTGGACATCACTAACTTCACCTATAAAGAACTGAACATCAGTATCAGTCATCAGTTCAATCGGTGGGCCAGCATCACACATTTTATATAAGAACTTCATCGTAATTGCAAACTCAGCACGTTTTATATCAAGTGCATGACATACAACATCTTGCAATTCTTCATACGCTATATTCTTCGGCAATAAAATTCCTCTTATCTTGCCACCTTCATACCGAAAGTTTCCTCCATTATTGTTCCACTGACCATCATATCGAACAACAATTCTAACTGTACCCATGCCGTTCTACCTATACAATTACAGCAGCAGTGTGGTTAGTAAAAATATATTCACATATGGACCTCGGCAATTAAATTAAATTGATATACTAGGCAGTTTATAATGTCATCATAAATTCCCCACCAATGACTTTTTTTTCAACCACAATCACCATTTGTTAACCGTTCATGAAACTGTTTTAATACTTTTATATAAAATGCTATACAACACCAGATAACAATCCCCAGAACCCATGTTGATCAAACCTTGGTGGAAAAAACAAAACAAATTAACATTCACCTTCAGGTTGGGAATCCCAACCTTAAGGTTGGGAATATCACTTTAAGGTTGGGAATATCAGTATTCCCAACCTTAAGGTTGTGAATATCAACCTTAAGGTTGGGAATGCTGCTATTCCCAACCTTAAAGTTGAGATTACCAACCTTAAGGTTGGGAATATTGTTATTCCCAACCTTAAGGTTGATATTCCCAACCTTAAGGTTGGGATGAAGGATGGGACTCCCAATTTGAAAGGTAAGACTCCTAACTTTAGGTTAAAATTCTCAACCGTCACTTGGGCATCCCAACCTGAAGGGATTATTACCACAAATTTGAAATCTCAACATTATTGTTGGGATTCCCAACCAAAAAGTTGCGATTCTCAATTTTGTTTTCATTTTGATTTTTAATCAAGGTTCCTAATTACAACCTGTAAGTTGGAATTCCCAACTTTATATTTAGAGTATACTTTGGAATATATCAACGTTATGGTAAGGAGTCACAACCATAAGATAAAAATTTCAAAATGTCTAAAATATCCCAACGATCAGGTTTGTATTCTCAACATAATGGTTGTGAGTACAACCTTAAGGTGCTATCCCAACCTAAAGGCTGAGATCACAACCATTATGTTAAGCTCCAAACCCCAAAGTTAATCTCTAAACCTTCAGGTTCATATCCCAACGTCGAGGTTGGGAATTTAACAAAAAATCATTGGGAATTCCAATCTTGATCCGACGTCCACGTTGATAAGCCCAACCTCAGGGTCAGTTCCCGGTTGGGACCCCAACCTGCAGGTAGTTTCAATATTGTCAATCCCAACTTTAGGTTACGAATCCCAACCTGAGGATTAGGAATCAGAACTTGGGTTATATATGCAAAGTTGAAATCTCAACTTCAGAGTTGATATTTCTGACTCCGAGGTTGAGATTTCAACATTGGATATAAAACCAAGCGTAAAAATGTGATTCCCGACTTCAACTTTGTAATTCCCAACCTCAACCATGCATTCTGACCTTTTATATTGGGAAGGGCAACAAAAAACATTCAAATTTTCAACTGCATGTCTTTTAAGGTTGACAAACTCAACCTACAAATTGGGATCCCCAAGCTTATCAGGATTAAATTCTGAACTTGTTATCTTAAGATGCCCAAACAATAATAGGTCTAACAAACGTGTTACTTCGACATCTCAATAACAGGTCTAAGAAACCTAACCTGATAGTTCGGCTTCTCAATAAAAGGTACCAATCGCAACCTACAGATTATGAATCCCAACCTGAAACTTGAGAATCCATAGCTAAAAGTTTACATTCCCACCAGTAATGTGGAGACTCCGCTGCTAGACCCATCTCAACCTCCATTACAATGTTAACCCTCAAAGTACATATTCACCTTACATCTATCAATACAATCTAACTTTCAAATCTCATCGTGCCTACGAAACAACACACAACAGTACACAAAACAACCGGAACACACTTTCGGTTCATATCACCATAGTCAGTTAGTCACATACATACCCAAAGCAAACATAACTACTCAAATACCCTACCCACCCGTACTGAAGCAGAGTGTCAGCTGTGGTCAGTTCTTGGACAGTCCAAAATTTGGTTAACGCTCCTTCATTTCTTAAAAGGGAAGACCCAAGAAAGGTTTGCCGCGGGAACTGAGAGGTGAGAAGAGATGTTGTCCGTCGGTACTGCGAAAAGACGTCAGGCCGGTTGCCGAACACTGTTGCACTGCTTCGAAGAGACGGCGTTACGAACTCACCAGAGACATTGACTGTCGGAAATGTGCCTCCATGTTAGTCGTCGTTACAGCGACAGAATAGACGGCCACTCAACCGGAGGAAATTGCTGCACAACTGGTTGGCGGGAGGGTAGAGACTGCTGGACGGGAGAAACCAACAACTGTGAGGCCTATCAGTTTTACTGATTCTTAATTAATTAAACCCGTTGTTCATTAAGGGCATTTTTGCCCATTCATGCTCTTTTCCGTAGAACACCCAACAAAAAGGTTACTTTTGGAGTTCAGCTCTCCAGATGGGTCAATTTAGGCATTTTCCCTTGATAAAATACAATTCACCAGCCAACCCAATCCATTTAGGTTGCTTTTAAACCAACCACTGCATTTATTTCATATTATGAAAACCAAGCCAACTCGCTTCAAGCGGTTTGCTTCGATCAGATTGACGGGTCTAACGCTTTGGGTGCTTGCCCTGCCTGAGGTGTCGGACTAAGAAAAACAGCTACAGCTAGCATCTCGATATGGCACTCGCACATTATATTAGGTGATGACAACTATGGGTGTCTTGTGCATGTATACCATCACTTGATTAGTCTCCGTTTTCGAGGGTGGCAACTTAAATGCAAGTCAAAAAAGGGAATCCCGCCAATCCATCAACAACCTCCAGAGCTCGCCAACAGCACCTCTTCTCTCTATTAAAAAGCTGTAACAACATCCGAAAACTTACTGAAATCCACACCCAGATCATCACTAACGGCTTTTCCCAAAAGAACTTCATTCTCGTAAAAGTCTTGTCCTTGTATATAGCCACTGGTAATCTCCGAAATGCCCACAAAAGTTTTGAAAGAATCGAAAACCCAAGTGCCACTATATGGAACCAAATGATTAGAGGCCATGCTAGGAGTGAGACGCCGCAAAAGGCGGTTGAATTGTACAAAGACATGGTAGCGAAAGCAACCGTGGCTGATGGGTTCACGTATTCGTTTCTTATAAGTTGTTGTGCGAAATATGGTTTGTTTAGAGAGGGAGAGCAGGTGCATGCGACAGTGTTGGCAAATGGGTTCTGCTCAGACTTGTTTGTTAGGACCAATTTGGTGAATTTGTACGCTATGAGAGGTGGGGTTATGTATGCACGCCACTTGTTTGATGAAAAGTGCGAGGGAAATGGTGTGGCTTGGAACACGTTGCTTAAAGGGTATGTTAGATGCGGAGATATTGATGGGGCGCGGAGACTGTTTGATGAAATGCCTCAAAGGAGTGTTGTTTCGTGGACGACGATGATTTCGGGGTTTGCTCGTAATGGGATGTGCAAACAAGCCTTGTCTTTGTTTAATGAGATGAGGAGAGCCGGTGTTGGATTGGACCAGGTAGCATTGGTGGCAGCACTATCTGCTTGTGCTGAGTTAGGGGATTTGAAGTTGGGGATGTGGATTCACTCTTATATTGAAGAGATATTGTGTGTTGGAAGAGAACCGGTTTTAGTTTCTTTGAACAATGCACTTATACATATGTATGCTAGCTGTGGTGAGATTGAACTAGCTTATCAAGTGTTTAGAAACATGCAGCGGAGAAGTACAGTTTCTTGGACAAGCATGATCATGGCGTTTTCAAAACAGGGTTATGCTGGCGAAGCTCTTGCTTTGTTTGAAATGATGCAAAGCTTTGGAGGGAATGAAGTAAAACCAGATGAGATAACGATGATCGGGGTTCTGGGTGCTTGTAGCCATGCTGGTTTTGTTGATAAGGGCCGCCAATTTTTCGACTGCATGAATAGGTGTTGGGGAATTGAACCGACAATTGAGCACTATGGGTGCATGATTGATCTCTTGAGTCGTGCTGGGTTCTTGAATGAAGCATGCGATCTTATTCAGAATATGCCCATGAAGCCCAATGACGCTGTATGGGGTGCTCTCCTTGGTGGCTGCAGAATTCACAACAATGTGGAGCTGGCATTGCAGGTGGCTCAAAAATTGTTGGTTGAGCTTGACCCTAACCAAGCTGCAGGCTATCTTGTACTCTTGGCTAATGTGTATGCTACTGCTAAAAGGTGGCAGGATGTTGCTGCTGTGAGATGGAAGATGGTTGAGATGGGTGTGAAAAAGCCTCCAGGTCGAAGTTGGGTCCAAATTAATGGAGTTGTTCATGATTTCATGGCTGGTGACAAAACACATCAGCATGCATCTTTGATTTATTTGATGCTTGCAAAGATTACCAAACATGCTAGTTTGGAAGGCTACAAGCCGGACTTATCAGAGCTGCTTTCAGATGTTGAGGAATATAATAGGTAGTAAGTCTCATCTTTAATGTTTTGCATTTTGGACCATCAGCACTTACTAATGTTCTTGTGATCATTCTTAATAATCAACCCAAGATACTTCTTTGGTAATAGAGTTAAATCTTTTATCCTTGTAATTAAAAGTCACACTGGCGGAAAAGATTATGGATAGGTGCCTTAAAATTCTTCAGTGATGATTGACAATGTTCCCTTCGTTTTCTTCCTCTTTATTTTTAATTAACATTTCTCCATATAGGATCATATAGTTATATATCTAGTCTCATTGAGACTGTTGATTGTTGAATCGCTTTCAGCTCTTGTAATGTTGCTCAAACACAAGCAGAGCCAAATTTTAACGCATCTCTTGAAAGATGCAAAGTCATGTAAATTAACGGACTACTATTATTTCTTAAGCAGTTGATTGTCAATTCGTCTTGCATGCTCTCACACACACACACACACACACACACACACACACACACAAACTACTTGCCAGTGTCCAGTGACTAGTTGCATATCAAAAACAAAATAAATAAAGACTAGAAACAGATATCCTCGAGTCTTCAAGATGATATGAAATGCATTGGTATTTACGAGGCAAACAGCACTTTATTGTTATTTTGTTCAGTTTATAAAGCAAAAAATTTACTGAAACATGTATAACACAGACCATTGATGCCCAGCTCTTCATGACTGAAATGCCAACTTTTACATTTATTTATCAGTCTTTTGTAATCATTGCTACAACATCACTCCGACACTGTCATTTCTGCCCTCACCTTCACGAACAACGCTGACAAAGTCAAGGACTTCTTCCACAGCTCCAACCAACTTGCTTCTGTCAACTTCTCTAACAAGTTCATCTCATACCATATTATTATTTATTTATTTGTTTGTTTATTTTTAGGGAGGATATGAGCTGATCATAATGTGGTAAGGTTTGGTTCCGCGAGAATAAGGGAGGAATTTGCTGAGGTTAGTCAGCCAGCTCCAGAGCCCAAGCGGACGGTGATTCAATGGGTCTTATTGAATCAGAGGTTTGGAAGGAGAGCTGTTGACAAGAAAGTAATTTTACTTACTTCTTTTTCCTTAATTGCAGCATTTAAGACCATAATATTTATTCCATTGTCTATTAATTTTCATCTCTGTTGATGTTACCTTTTTCTGAGTCATGGTTTTTGCATTCAACTGTATTTGCATTATGCTCTATTTTGCATTTGTTTTGATAATTTGGGATGCTATGCTGTCATTGACTGAATAACGTTTTTCTCACAAGGAACATTAGAAGATCTCCTTGCCTTGTCCACTTTCTTCTTCTTCCCCTTTCTTCCTTTTTGAAAATTGGTTCTTTTGGATAAAATACTTCAGAGTACAGAAAGTGATTTTCAAATTTTCTGTTTTTCTGTAAATTTATATATGGTGATTGCCTGATCTTTTGTTTTTCTTTTTGAAATGAAAACGACACTATTAAGCGTACCCCAGAAATTCTCAGGATAGCTGATACAACCTCTTTAGAGAGTCCAAGCTTGGAAACTTGTTGATACTGCTATTACGTAAAGCCTTGTAACTTCCTTGTGACTCTCAGAAATGTGAAGGAGATCTCAGATGTGGCTTATCCTTAATTGATCAACGTGATTCTTATGATATGGGCGTACTAGACAATCAGATGGAAACCAATTCCATTCGATTATGTAACTATGGAAGAAAAATCTGAGTTGGAGTCTCTTGAGATGTCTTCAACAGCTGCTGTCTCCAAGGGTTCCAGTGGCTATGCTGGATTTATAAAGCCTGATGAAGTTTCCATTCCATTGTCAAGGCATGCCTTGTCCCAATATCATAAAGGGAGTCAAATTCAAAGAATGAATTATTGCACAAAGCTGTCATTTTGCAGCTTTATTGTTCTAGTTTGAGCATATAATTTGAAAGAAGTACAAAGTTTGTTGATCAACCTGGCCGGCCATGGCTTAGTTTTGTGGTGGATGCATCTCCAAGTTTATGTAAACTTCTTGAGGCATGTGATAGTATTGCAAAGAAATTTGCTATGGATTCTGGTAGCAGCTCTGAGTGGAGACCTGTTGTCACCTGGAAAGATGGCTGTTTTAACTATTCCACCAGAAAATTGCAGTAAGTTTTCCTTCTACTGTTTTAATTATGATTTCTTTCTTTGGGCTATGACATACATAATCACTTCAGCTTAGCAGATAGAATAAAAATATTAACGTGCAAAGGGAATGAAAATTATTTGCACACTGAACTGCATGCTGCAGGAATTTAAGATACCCCGATATGCTTCCGCGTACATCAATAATTCTTATTTTATTCTGTGTTGCTGGTTATGTGGTTCCTAAATTGTAGAAATTCCAATATGAGAGGAAATTAGAACAAAAAGCCTAAGGATTCTGTAAAACTCAGTTTTTTTTTTATGCTTGTTGATCAAATGACCAGTAGATTACCTTGTTTTATCTTTTCTTTGTTTTCTCAATTAGCATTTATTTTGTGATGAAGTGCATTCTTTTACTGGTTTCGTGATTAACTTCGATTGATGAGCAAACAAGGTGGGAATGTGAAAATGAAAACAAAAGTTACGATATCTTAAATTCTTTGTTCGGGGAAGCAAATGAAACATTAATATTTCATCAACATGGAAATGAAGCATTTTGATCTTGCTCTTTCGTGTATTAAAAATACGTCTGACTAGATTCTGTTTTCTCCCCATTTTTGCTGAATACCTACTGCAGTGCGTGGTGATACTGCCCAATAGGCAAGGGAGATATACGATAAAGAAGCAAATGGCACGGTTCAAAAACTTGTGGTCCAAGAAATCTGATACTGCAGAACTTGAAACCTTAATCAAACCAAGAACGTTTATTCATGCATTGCTCTCCTTAGATTCATATGATTATCAAGACGGTTCAGGCATCTGATTGGTGGCGAAAAATTGATTACTTATCTGGAGCGATGGAAGGAAAGGGTAAGGTTGCTTGTTCTGCAATGTTGAATTAATAAGATTGAAATGTACAGGAAATTGTTTTTCATGTTCATAAGATTAGGATTTCTGTTACTGTTAATATAAAATCATATTAGGTTTGTGTAATTTGAAGTCATGATTTGACTAGACTATCTCTTTAGCCTATAATTGCACTGACGTATCCAATTAAAATACGTAATTACAGTCAAAATAACAATTTTGCCATTTCCAGTTAGGGACAGCATGAATCATGACAATGGCCATTAAGGGTTTATATATTTTTTTGAAAAAGGAAATAATTATTCTAGGATCCTAAACGTATTCATTCATAGTCCCTAGAAATTAGTATCATATATTCAAAATAGGGATCTGGATTCTCCGTCAACTTTACTTTTGCTAATTTTTAATTAGATTATGACACATGGCACACACAAAAATTAATAGTTCAGATCGAATCAATTTCTCTCCTTTATTTATTTATTTATTTATTTATTTTATTTTATCACAAAACAATATCATTTTCTTCCATTTTCCAAGTCTGTCATTTTCTCCTAGATCACCAACCTTCACGCCCTGTCATTCAAGCATTTAAACATAGCTCCATCAACAAAAGACCAAACTTGAAGCCCTGTCATTCAAGCATTCAAAGCGCAGCTCTGTTAACAAAAGGCATAGATACTTACACGGACAAGCAAAGTGATAAAATATGTGTCCGCCATCTGTTCGATCCAAGTCCACAACTTACACCATTGATAAAATATGTGTCCACCTCATGATGATATCAAAAATGTTGTCAAGTTCGGTTTGGCTCATGGTGTTAGGGTCCTAGAAATTGATTCACTGGGTGAGATTTTTTTTTATTAATTTTTTTATCTGGGTTTTAAAATACAATGTAATAAATGATGAGTATAATAAAGATGACCTCCCTTTGCTTGTGTTCAGGGCACATGGGTTCATGCGCAGCAGCTTACCCGGAGATTGTGACATATGCAAACATGTTTTGGTGGCTTGCCCAAAGTGAATGGGCTGATCGGCTTGCAGCCGAACCAGGAACTAGGCATTTAAACCCTTTGAATCCAAAGAGTACCAAGTCCTCAAGAATGCCATTAAAATGAGAGAAAATGATAGATAGGGAAAATGGGAGAAAAAATGGGAGAGAGAAAAAATGGTTCAATGGCGGTATTGGTTCAATATTGGTTATGTGTTTGAATGACAATGTTTCAATATTGTTTGAGAGTGACATTGGTTCCAGAGAAAATGATAGAGGGAAAATGGGTGAAACAAATGGGAGAGAGAAATTAATTTGATCTGGACCATTTATTTTATGTATGTCATCTGTCACAATCTAATTAAAAATTAGCAATAATAAGGTTGGCAGAGATCTAGATCCTCAAAATGTTCCTTCCCACTCCTACGAGATTTGCTATTGTATACTTGATATTACAATGAATGTAAAGTCTAAAGCAGCCTTTGGAGCAAATGTTTATTTCAGAAAAAAAAAAAAAAAAAAAGGGAGAAAAGTAGTTGGGCAAAGAAACTATAGGCAATCTAGAAGATCATCTTGAGGAATGGACTTTTTGGAGTAGCATGCCTTCTGCATTGAGGATAACTAGATCAATTGTGAATGTATTAAGGATGATCGATTCTAAAAAGATGTTTGGAATGAGATTTATTTATGGTGCCATAGATAAGACTAAAGGAGGAGACAACAAAAAATTTGGGAGATGATATAGGAGCTTACAAAGAGATATGAGAGATAATCAACAGTTAATGCGATTGTCAATTGCATCAACATTTGCACGCACAGCTTACTTTTTATTCCAATATTCTTCAAATAATTCCAATCGTTTAGAGATTAAGTTGGGGTTGTTGATATGCTTGGAAAAACTTATTCCCAATGGAGATTGTAGAGAAAAGGTCTATTTACAAATCAATGTCTTTTAGAATAAGAAAGGGATTTTTTCCTATGGATTGGCAAAAACTTTTGTGCACAAACGTAGCCTTAGTATGTTAAGTCAAAATTAAGTGTTATTAATTTCTTTATGAAAGTTGTAGTATTGTTCTAATTTTTTTTAGCATATCGGTGGCTTTAATATGGAGACCAAACTCTAGTTATGTCTTTTGTTGAGAGGGTTTTAAGTCTTAAAGTATCTCCAATGTAAATGTGGATTATCTTTTAAAAAAAATAGACATATCATTAATGTCAAGGAAATATATATCCTATGTGGCACAAATATGAATTGATAGACACTCAAGTCTAAAAAGGTTTGTCAATACTATTCTATTCATTTCAATGATGAATAGTCAAAGAATAATATATCATTAAAGCAAATTATTATAAAATATTATTCTATGGAAGTTTCAATCATTTATTGCTGACATGGTTTTCAAGGATGCTCTCTTAGAAATAGACATTGAGGTTGACAGTCTCTATTTTTTTTTTTTTTACCACGTCAACTTGATAGTGGTTATAGAAGTTTGCATTGGAGAGCTTAATTTTAACACCCTATCAATTTATCCTATGTGGCACTCCATTTTTTCACAATTCATACTTGCATTGGAGATGCTTTTACTTCCTCATTGTTGGCTTATGAGAGAAATTATAATACATTTAATATGGTATGAGTTAGAATTCCCATACAATATGTAGCTAAATCAATTTTTTTTATTGATAATCATTTTCCTAAAAATTTCTTATAGACTCATACAAAGAAGAAAAATCAATTGGCCGCAAAGAAATCGAATTCATTGGTTTATATCATGTAGAATCAGAGGTTCCAACACAAATTCTTGAAGCTACAAGAACTAGATGATAATGAGGATCTTGTGGTGAGAGATGATGTGTATTCTGATGATGAATGGGTGATTGGGGAAGATTATGTTGGAGAAAAGTTTATAGGCGAATCTTAGGTACTTGACAAGAGTCAATTGACTGGAAGTAAAATAGGAAGCAAAAAGAAAGAGAAAAGAAATACCAGTAAGTTAATATCTAATTAAATGTAGTAACTTTTATATTTATATGTGTGTGTATGTGTGTGTTTATATATATATATATATATATATAATTTTATATTATTTTTTAGATAAAGGAAAAGGCTATACAGAGGATGATGAACCAGAGTGAGAGGACACTAGTGATAAGGAGGATGATAGAGCAATAAGATATCACGATGATTCTTTAGAGGATGATATTACAGATGATGATGGAGGGGATGAAACCTTAGATCCAAATTTGAGGCCATTAAATATAAATGATAGTTCATTTTATATACAATAGTCTTTGATTAGTAGGACGATATTTCTATTGGTTAGATTTTATTTTGTTGGATATTTATATTTCTAATGTTGGTTATGATATTTATTTTATTAATATTGGTGATTTCCTATATCATTATTTTTTATAAAAAAAAATTTGTTTATCACTTTTGGACTGAGGTGGCCGCCTCGCTTTATTATGGATTCATTGCCTTACATTGCTTTTCACATTTTAAAACATTATGACCCAAAACACATTTTATGCTTTGAATTTGGCATTTTTTTTTCTATCTACCCTCACTAATTCCACCCTTTCCACCTTCACCGTCATCTTGCTTTTCAAATTAACCTCAAATTTCAATTATATTTATCATTTCTTTTCTTAAACTCAACAAATTAAGACATAAATACTCAAAGTTATCATGCCTTGATAGCACAATACACTCGTATTGCCTTTGTTCAACAAAGAGCTCGCAGGTTCGAGTATCAAATCTCACAAATATGGTTAAATTATCACTTGGCCCCTCTTGCGTGTATGTTTGAATCCTTTCAAAGTGGTAAAGATAGTTTTCTTTTTAAAATGGGGGTCCTCTCTCTTGATTTCTGGAGAGTAAACTATAATAAAAATGTTGTTTTCCAAATCGTATAATCCATGTCATATCATGATGGTTTCGATAATTTTGATTTATATGAGTGTGTTTAAAGAGGAAAAAAAAATAATCTAAATTTAGATGTAAACATCAAAACTCACGATATATTTCTAAGGATAATGTTCAAATCTCTACCAATTGTTTCAAAAAAATTTCAAAATCCAAACCCAATGTTAGAGTTAAAAGTAATTTTTTTGAAGAGTAATACTAGCGTACTCAAAAAATTTTCAATCGATGCCCAAATAATGTGGTATATTTATAAATAATGAGATGAAGATAATTAATTGGATGTTAACAACTCATATACTATGTTATTTCGGTACAATTTTTGAAAAGTTGAGTATTATTTTTTTTAATCAAAACTCACGATAATTCTAAATAATCAATATAATGAAAAAAAAATTAAAAAAAAAAAGAGGGTAAAAAGAATGGAAACGAACTCACACACACAAAAGCCGAAATTCGAGATGAGTGAATCCCAAACTTACGTGTCGGCCATGGCCAACAACGTGGAAACTTGGATTTGAAGGTAATAAGGGCATTTTATTTCATTTTATCATATATATATATATATATACACACACAATTTTTAATGTAAATTTTTACACGATTTGTTGATAATTGAATGATGATAATTTTAATAGATTAAATTTATTCACACCTTTATATATAACTTAATTTTATACTTTATATAAATATATTATATGTTTTTATTATTACATCATCTCTCCAATTAATATTAAAAACCCATTAATTAACATTTAAAAACCCACAAATTAACATTCTTCTTACCCAACCAAATTATTTGCACTTTTAATTTTTTTATTCATTTTTAAATTATATTATTTTTAGATATACATATTGTTATATGTATTTTTGGGATACCCCAAATGGGCTAGTAAAAACCCAAAGGCCCAGCAAACAGAGGCCTAATTTACCAGGCTCCAGCTCTTCCAGGTCGTGAGCTCTTCAGGTCGTGAGCTATTTTCAGGGCGCTGAGCTATTTCAGGTCGCTGAGCTATTTTCAGGTCGCTGAGGTATTTCAGGTTGTTGAGCTCCTTCAGGTCGCTGAGCTATTTCAGGTCACTGACGTATTTTAGGTCGCTGAGCTCCTCCAGCTCGTTTTGGATGAGCTCCAGGTCGCAGCTCTAACTCGTACAATAACGTGACGTGCACGGTCAACCATTTCAGATCAGTAGCAGCGTAATTTACTCAACCACTACAGCGTGGGTAGTGTCAGAAGACTCAGACTTCTTGACAATAGGCTTTGAAAATTGTATTATGCATTTAATGTTTTCCTATTACTGTAGCACCTCCCATCTCTCTATAAATAGGAGCAAAATCGTAGTAAAGGGGGATGGTGGTTTTTCTCTGCTCTCTCTCTCTCTTTGTACCCAGAAAATACAGCAATAAAAGTGACTGTCACCACCAACGGTGGAGGTGCCGTGGACGTAGGTCATGCTTAAGAGCCGAACCACGTAGATTTATGTGTGATTTTCTTCTTTCTCTGCTTTTTTTCTTCTTCCTCTTTGCCTATGGTCTCTTGCTTTTGTTCTATTTCTCATTGATCTGCGGTATTGGGCTCAAAAATCTCGTTGACTAGAGATCCGAATTATCTTACCAGATTTTGACGTCAACACATATATATTTAATAATCTCTCAAAAAGGATTTATATGCATATATATTCTTTTTCGAATAGTACACAAAGTACCAATTTTTTTTCTCCCTTCATTTATTTTTTTGAAAAGAAAACAATAATAAATTTGTTTTTTATTATTATTTTTTCTCCTTTTCATTCTTCATACACGACACAAAGAATGAAAAAAGGGATTACTATTTTTTATGTATTTTCTATACATATCGTCAATTGGACCAAATAAAAATAATATAAATCCAATTTTCATATATTTTTTCTCACTATTTAGTTAATCAAATCATGTAAACAATATATAAATTTGAAACTCTCAACATAAACTTTCAAACAAAATCTATTACATATATTTAAACAAACATTTGATCAAAATAATCCAAAATAAAAAATCAATTAAAAAAAAAAAAACTTATTTTGAATATTACCATGATGTCTAAAAAGAAAGATAAAAATAATGCAATATTAATTGGAAATGTGAGAGATAATATAATGATGAAGAGATAAAAAAGAAAATACATATATGTAGAGTATAAAATTAAGTTATATATAAAGATAGAAGTAAATTTAAATCATTAAAATCATTATCATCCAATAGCAATAAATCGTATTCAAATTTATACAAAAAATTGTGTCCTCCAATCCTACCATATATATATATATGGATATGCCAGGGTGCAAAACATTTGTAAATCTGGCTCAAATTAATTATGCAATTATACAAATATATATATATATATTAATTTGAGCCAGATTTACAAATGTTTTGCACCAAGGAATAATTATGCAATTATACGGGATTATGATTTAATTTTGGTAAAATCCCATAAAACATCAAGCATCGCATTGGACAAACGGTTATCAGTAATGGACGATGGACCGTTGGATGGCATTGGGAAGGAATCCAACGGCGTAGTAAGACAGAAAACAAGAAAAGGAGGTGGGCAGTTAAAATTGTTGTTTTTGGTTGACCAAAAAGCCAGAAGCATTCTGCCTCTCAATTATCTCCTCCACAATCCCACCAAAATCTGTGTTCCCGTAAATCTAGCTGCTACGTTTTACAGGTTTGATGGATGTTGTTGTCCCTTTCCTCCTCCGGTGATGGCTTCATTTGATTTTCATGGCCCCACCACCACTCTCTTCCACGCCCTACCCAATTTCGTCTCCGGCGCTATCTCCGGCACTGTCACCGGTCTCTTCGCTCTCGCGGGATCCTTCACGGGTGCGATCACTGGCGCTTTAGCTGGTAGGGCTTCTGATTGTGGTGTTCTGCGAGGGGCTGGTCTCGGTGCCATTGCCGGAGCCGTTCTTTCCGTCGAGGTTTTGGAGGCTTCTCGTGCTTATTGGTGTTTAGAACGATCTGGTTCTCGCGGCCCTTCCTCTATGGTTACTCATCTATTACCAATGCTTTCTCTATACAATTCCAATATCAATACTAGTACTCTTGGTTTTTCACTTGTTTGTTGCTTCTGTTTTAGAGAAAATGCTACATGGGAGACACTTAGTTAGTTTGGCAGGCTGATGTTGGTGATTGGAATTAGTATATCATGCCAACTCAACATACCACACGATTCTAATCACCAACATCAGCGTACCACGCCAACTCATTGCTCCATTGAAGATTTTTTTTTTCTCCTATTATTCATTTGTTACCTATAACTGTAATAGGCTAACCGTATACGTTCTGGTCCAGGCAGACTTTGTAGAAGAGCTTCTGCGTGGGAGATTGGTAGATGAACAGTTTACACCTTCACTGTTAACTGCTTATCATTGGCAGGTGTGTGTTTAATTTTTGGCCTGGCAGGTTTATGTTTAATTTATGGCCTTTTGTATGTATTATACATGTTTATCTTGTATGGTAGTGAACAAAGGTGCTTTGTTTTTTTCTATTGTATTGGCATTACATTTTTCATTGTCACATGGTAATAGAGTGACCGTGATGTGCGAAGTTTGTAGGGTTTAGCTATCTTACCCATCAATAACAAACTTCGGATATTTTTTAATAATCATTCTTACAATCAATCTAAAGAGTGTTATTGGCGGGTAACATTATCCAACCAGTAAGGTAGTCAAACCCAAAGTTTATATTATGCTAGTTCTCTCTTTATCATTAAGTTGTTTTTTGTTTCATGCTTGTCTTTGATATTTCCCCTTTTTGTTCTGGGATTTTATTTTTTTTTCTCTGCGCATCATTATTTGAAAAACAACTTTGAATAATGGCAAGCTGCTGAGAGTTTAAGATGAATAGAAATTGTGATTGTTTACAACATATAGAATTTTGTATTCAGCAATTAACACCAAAGGGATTGAATGTGCTTTTTTGTGAAGAATTATACAGATAGAGAAACTATTAACTGTTTTTATAAATTAGTATGTAACCTAGTACAGTTGGGTATTGTTCTAAATTACCTTTAATGCTGTGGCTAAAACTACAAAAAGTCGTCGAGTATTTTATGGTTGCTCATTGTCATTATTTGGTGGTTTATCCTATACCTACTGAATGCATGGAGAATGATCAATAAGTTTTGAGCACATCTTGACCTGGGATTTTCATATCAAAGCCAGAATTTCAAAACACCTGTGTGGAATCTTGTGTGTTGTTGGCTAAATTTGACAGTTGTGACCTGTGATTAGCATACAAAGTGCTGTAGATGTGAAGGTCTTTACGAAGCTTTAATACCCTTGTAATGCAACTTTATGTTTTGCACTTTGTTTCTCCCGTTTTTATAGTCTCTTATTAATGCCAAATTCTTTATGCTCAATCTATAGAATTTGAAACTCCCTAAATAATTCTGTTTGAAATACAAAATGTATGGAAACTGGGTATTGCATTTATGTGAACTCTTTGTTAAAAGTTTGTGTGGTGAAATGTGTTTTGTGAAATTAAGAATAGTAATTGATGCCTGATTGGAAGACATTATCTTTTTTCCTTTAGAATTAGAAGTGAGTGTCATGTGTGTTGTTATTCTGTTCTTCAAATTCATAATTCCGAAATACAGTTATGAGTGAAGGGGTTGTAAATGGAGATGGAGATTTGACTTGTAAAAAAGTTTATGTTGGAATGAGCAGGTGAGCATTGCTAACATGAGCTATGATGTCAATGAAATTGATACCTATGGCCCAACTGTCTCTAGAGGATTGTCTGGAGAGTCCTTGAAGAAATTACCTTGTCATGTGATCTTGGATGAAATCAAAGCAACACAGAGTATCTGCTGTTCTATATGTTTGCAGGTGTTTGTTTTGTAGATTCTTAACGTGTTTATTTAATTAGTAGTAAATATCCTTAAAAAGTAACTGAGTGGTGGTGGTGGTGGTGTGTCTTAGCATTTCTGATTGGCATGATAATAACAGTGTACTTTGTTTTTGGCAGGATATCGAAGTTGGGGAGCTTGCAAGAAGCTTGCCCCGCTGCCACCACACTTTTCACTTGGCATGTGTAGACAAGTGGCTCATGGGGCATGGTTCCTGCCCTGTATGTAGACAGGATGTGTAGATGTATGTTAGGTTCTTGTTTATGTGTACAGAAAAAGATGTTTAGAGTAAGCTGTTAGTCCATGTACATGGAGTGTGTTTGGTTTTGTACTTAATGTTGATTGCCATATGTATATATATAGAAGACTTTTATAATCAGGTATACTTGATTTTTAAATGTAAGAACCATTTAATCAAATTCATTCATTACATTTTATCTCCTAAAATAAATTTTCTCTTCTATTTAATTCAAATGTAATGAATGAATTTGATTGATTGATCCTTATTTTTTAAAATCAGATATGTTTGATTATAAAAGCATTATATATATATATCCCAACATTGTGATAGAAAATGTTAGGAGTGTCACAGTTGCAGTTATATAATATAAACAATATTATATTCGTCTGATGACTGCATTTGATATTGACAAGTACATTTTGTGGCTTGAAGATGTGAAAGAATAAGATTGTTTATATAGACTGATAGTTTCCTGGATTGTATGCACTGGACTTCCATGTTATGTTATTAGGTGCAAAGTTAGATTTCTTAAAATTCCACCTTCATTTATGAGCAGGCAGAAACCATAAACAAACCCTTAAACTATTAATTTTACTTTTCACCTTCGGTAGTTCTTCTAGTATTTTAGTTAGTTTGTTTGATCTACAAATGGTTTAAAGAGCAGGATGCAGCACAGAAGTGGAAGTTGAAGGAATAGTCAGACCCAGGCGGGAATACACAATGAGATGGAGATTACAAACGCCTACTCAGTGTAGTGAAAAGCTATTTATTTTTCTTTTATTCGGAAAACCAATTTGATTTTTTTATTTTAAAAAAAAAAATAGTTGAGAGGGAACAAAGAAATTTTTATATACTAATACTATGAAAATAAACTTACAAGTGAGATGACGTAGTGGTTAGATACCTCCACCTGCTTCCGTTTCCGTCTTTATTGACACTTGAACCTATGACTTAAAACATATAGAGGTGGCTAACCATTTCACTACATCACTTGTGAGTGTATTGTATTTTCATTATATTAGTCTATAAAAAATTCACAAAAAGATCATGATTGGCTTTCTCGTAATACTATCAGAGTCTCATCTGGACTGGTATCGGTAGTTCTCTAATATTAAAAATGTGTAAGAGAAAAAAAATTATAAAAATACATATTGCCCAAGTCCTTCAAAATTGAAGGCAAAGATTTGGATGGTGCATATTCTAAGTACTGATTTTGTACCCTAAAAGAGGACAATAATTATAATAATCTACAATTATAAATATAAAGTGGATTTCATTGATTCAAACACAATACCATAACTCAAATTGCCTTTCGTGGATGTAGGTATGTTTGGTGTGTGGCATGGTAATATTGCCATAGCTTTACATTTGTATAACACTTGCCAAGTTCTCATGAGATGTGTTGTAGGACTTGCCATTAGCAGAAGTCGATCCTGGAACCTTTTTCCTTTGGTTCCTATGTCTTCTTTACTACACTACAGTTTAAAATCTTAATGGTCTGTGGTATATTGGGTGGGTAACACTTTCCTATTAATTGGTGCTCTACTTTAACTCTTCGTACACACGTTTTCACATATATGGCTATATACATTCTCGTCCTTCGAGATATTGGAAGATCAATTTCTATTAAGCATATATTATAACTTATGCGGATAGTTTTTTTCTCTTATTATAAAAATAGTTATCTTCCATTCATTGGATTAAATATGGATTATATAAATAGTGTTTGATTTTGATAGATCTTGACAGACCTCTAATCAATTCGATGTCAAATTAAAAAAAAAATGAAACTTTTCCTCCAGAAAAAGGATCTTATTAAAATTTGGACCAATTAAGCATAAAACACTAGAGTTGGTTTCATCAAGTCCGAATTCATTTATCTTATTCTTTCTCTTCTCGTTTTTTGTTGCCAATGAACTAAATATTGAAAGATATATTGAAATGTTTTCAAAAATTTTCATATGTTAGAGAAACCGATATAAAAACAAACAGATACTTGATATCCTACGGAATATCTTATTATATCTTGAAATATATCTACAAATTATCTGAAAAATCCCAAAATATTTCAATAATTTTCGAACAATCGTGGTTTCGCCTTAAAAATTATCCAGATGTTACCAAAATATTTTAATATTTTTCGAAAAATTGTGGTTTCATCTTAAATATTATCCAGAAATTCCCAAAAATTTTTCATAGATTATTAAAGTAATTTGTTCAATCTTAAAGACTTAAATTATTGTTCAAATAATATAAATTGAATCTCAATTTGGAAGAAGCATTACCAAATTTAAAAAACTTTCCAAAACAATAAAAGAGAGTGAATTACACTACAGATTTTATATATCTTCTTCAAGTAGCTGCTGGATTTCGAGACGATAATGAGAATCTTATTTTTAATTGGGTTAGACTTGTCCACTTGGATGATGAGGAGAGAAGTCTCGATCCACATATTGTTTCTCATCCTCGTGATGTGGTAATTAATGTTGAACAAGTGATTAGAGAAAACATTTGTGTGGATTAATTATGGATTTATTGTTAGTAGCTCTTTTCACCACCAACTTAACTCTGATAATGACAGTGGAGGAGAAGATTATGGAGATTATGGGGATTGGTGGGAATGAGGGAGGAATTGAGCATATTGTATTAAGTCATTTATAATTAAGCTTAGAGAGAGATTAATATTAATATAGAGGCTGGGATGCTGGTGCAAGTAGAGAGCAAATAGGAAAAGATTGTGATCAAAGTCGTGGTGGACAATAAGAAGGAATGAGTCAAATTAACGAAGAAACATCGATTAAAAACAACTTTTCATTTTTTAAAAATTTATTTAAAATTTAAGTATAATTTTAATTTAAGGATATTAAAATATATTGTAAAAAGAATAAATATTTCAATTGGATTATACCACATAAAATAATTTATTTGGATCCATTTTTCTTGTTTTAGTCCATGTTTTATTATTTTATTTATACTTTTTTTGAGAGTAGGGATTCTCTTCTAATTTTATATTTTAACTTAATTTTTTATAAGATAAGTTAGAATTTGAATAATGCATGAAAGAAAAAAAATATATAATAATTCTTGTCATCCATATCTTTTATATTAATATGTCAATAACCATGAAAAGTTTAGGGGGAAAAAAAAAGGAGGGGATCCTAGCTCATTTTTTTAATCTGTCAATTAATTTTGTTCAATAAATTTTATCCACTACACTAGATCCTATTAATCAAATAAAGAATACGCAATCAAATAATTAATTTTGTTGAATAAGTATATATAAAATCAATTAAGAAAGTGATTATATTTATTTTATTTTTTTAAATAATGTATTATCCACACATAATTAAACTTATAAAGTCAAACTATTTAGAATGATAACAAATCATATCGTCTTTATTTTTCATATGCATAATTAAACAAATGTTAATATTTGAATAAAGTAAATATTTGCGTAATTAAACAAAATAATAAAATTAGCTCATATATACTAGTAAAATCATTTGATGAGCTTTGAAACCTTAACCATATATCTGAAAATATCATCATGAACATGCTTCTTCTGCAAACATGATTGAAACCATTTCCAACTTAATGAGCAAAACTTATGATGAACAAAGTAACCAGGCATTTTAGGAAGAAAAATCAAGTACATTACATCAATGTTTGTAAATATTAAGAGTTCCACCAAGCAATTTTTATAACAAATAAACCTTCATGAAAAAGATCAATACTATTTCTTATTAATAAATTTACAGGACAGACTCCCAAATAAAATTGTTTTGCATATGTATTTTTCTACAATTGGGTGATCTTGCCTTGACCTTTACTGCATTTTACATTCCAACATTTAATTGACAAACTCTTGATGCAGTGGGAAGGTAACTTCTGTTGGAATGAAATATATAATATCATGATGCACTGAATCACATTAGATTGTTTGATGGTTGTAAATCACACTGGTACTGGTTCCGGCCTTTTGCTGGTTTTGATTCCCCTTATAGCTGTTAAACAAGTGATTCAAGTGACACATGAGATTGAAGGATATAAATGTTTGTGCATGAAAAACTAATACATGCTCTGTGTGGCTTACCTTCAGCATAATCTTTAGCTCCAAAGACGGCTGAACCAGCAACCAAAGCATTAGCTCCAGCCTCAATAACCT
Organism: Dimocarpus longan; assembly: GCA_022984855.1. Classification (NCBI taxonomy): domain Eukaryota; kingdom Viridiplantae; phylum Streptophyta; class Magnoliopsida; order Sapindales; family Sapindaceae; genus Dimocarpus; species Dimocarpus longan. Next base: position 21,136,623 of record CM041024.1, read on the forward strand.
GCCACCAGAGAGAATAATTACACAACAATTTATGAAAATCAAATTGTGCAACTTACAATATAATTGGATCTTTTTACATAAAATGATAACAGACATCTCCTTCAGCAGGACAAAAATTTATAATTTTCCTTCTCCCCTTCCCTCACCATCTTATGCCCACTTTTTCCTTTACCCTGTTCTTCTCTTATTCGAAGATTATAAATCAAAATGGGATTTTTTTTTTTTTTTTTTTTAATAATAATTCTTAGCCAAGGAAGATTACTCAAGTACAACTGAACAACTGGATTTAAAAAACAAAATTATAAGAAGTTCAGAAGAAAGAAAAGTTTAACATTGCAAGAAAAGTCCAGGTCTATAGTGAAATATTGGAACATATTTTAAAAGCCTCCAAGAAGAAAAGATACTCTTAGAAGAGATATCATAAACAGCATTCAACATGCTTCAGGTTTGCATTAAATTTTATTGTGTTTTTTTAAGTTACCATTCAAATACCGTCAGATGTCAATTCAAAGGAAACAATGGACAACTGGAACATTGATTCACAAATCATCATAACAGATCCATTTCTTCTTCAAAAGATTAAAAATGAGATGATCTCATTTAGGATATACCTTGTATGCATTTTTTGGACCCACTCCACCATCTACTTCAATCCATGGGTTAACTCCCTGTGTAAAAACAACCATTTTTAAATGTGAGAAGGATACTTGACCAGAGCCGCATACGTGCACGTGCACACGCACACTCTCACTCAAAAACACAGCAGGAAGATTTTACCTTCTCCACACACATTCTTCTCAAGTCTGATATCTTCTTTACTTGGCTCTCAATAAAGCTTTGTCCACCAAAGCCAGGGTTCACAGACATAATCAGGACGAGATCAACCGCTGTCAACATGATTAATAAGTCAAATTGACAAATATAACCCAAATTGGTGGTACTGGATCAATTACCAAGAAGTTGTAACCTCCATCTCATCTTTCCATCTTGTACCCTCTTCTTTCAGTTTTGCTTCTTGCTAAAAAAGGAAAACCCTTGCCGGCATATTTTGGAATGAAAAGAAATGGATGACCTTGATCGACGTTATTTTTAATAGTTAGAACCTGATCTATTATGGCCAAAAATTGTCGTCATTTAGAATACTAAAAACACAATATACCCTCTTCCTAGAAGCTCAAAAATACCTGTTCTAGTTCCCTTATCTTACCCTCCAACAAGTTTCCAGGACTAGCTTACTACTGCAATTACAAATACCACATCAGGTTTTTATTTATTAACATTTTGATCATGTCCATGGGCAAGGCTGTACATGCATCCACACCTGAGCTCCAATATGTGATAACTCAGAAAGGCATCAGAGCCCAACTCTCTCCCTGTGGCACCCCCACCCAACTCTACCCAAAAAAATAAAAAAAAAAAGGGAATAAATATGGGGAAATGAAATGAAACAGGAAAGCTCACCATCAAGGACATACTCTATTGCACTCAGTGGAGTAGCAGGGTTAAGGACAACACCAGCTTTTGCTCCCAGACTCTTAACCTGAATAACAGAAAATTTTGCCGGCACACCAAGTTGTAAGCAACTAATAGAACCTAAATGGGGAAGAGCATCTCCAAATAACATCTAGATTATCAAGAATGTTAATCAAACCAGAAACAGACGACCTCATAAGCAAGTTAACAAAGTTAATCTTTGCCCCATAAATATGGAGCCGATAAATACGAGATAACTCTCTAGCAACATAAGGTTGTTATCCTTTGGTTCACAAGAAATTATATAATTCCAGGGCACAAGAAAATCTTACTTGGTGAACTGTGCGATGCAAATGAATGGTGGAAGATTGCTCACAGTGAACACTGACGATGTCAGCTCCAGCTTTGATAAAATCAGGCACTCTTTGTTCAGGTTCAACAATCATCTGTAATACTTCATTCATATATTAGCAAGAATGTTTTTTAACTTTAATATGGCCCAAACAATGAGAAAACTATGGAACAAAATAATACCAAATGCACATCCAAAGGAAGATCTGTCACAGGGCGCAAGGCATCAACCACAAGAGGTCCAATGGTAATGTTGGGGACAAAACGGCCATCCATGACATCAACATGAATCCAATCACAACCTGCTAGCTCCACTGCTTTAACCTAAGATAAAATGAAAGTCAAACTCAATGCTAAAGAAAGTTAAGCACAATATGCTATGGAGATCAGAATAAAATTGATGTGCTAAAGAAGTTGGCATAAATCGAAATGAAAATTGTAAATGTAACAAACATACTCAAATTCATATCATAATGGATATGCAAAGAGATATGTTATCACACAAATGGTTAAACACAAAACTTAACCTGCTCTCCCAACTTTGAGAAATTAGCAGAGAGAATTGATGGGGAAACAATAATATCACTTTTTGAGAACTTATCAACACGAGCTGTCGCCTTCACTACAGTTTGAAATTTTCTCCTGAATGAATATAACAAAATGTGACAGAATTACATCAGAAACATGACATAATACCTAAAATAGATCTATGCAAGTATGACAGAAATTACGTAGAATGCATAATAGGCCTCTTATCCAATAGAATGCAGGCCACCAAACACAGCCCTAAAGGCATTAAAGGAAAAGACAAATAAAGTTAACATATACTTCTTAACTGAAACACTTCAGCATACTACATAGGTGATCGTATTCTAGTGGGGAAGCTACTACACATAAAAATTAATTGCTTGTAGTCACTGGCTTTCAGCAAGAACAGTGGGATTAATATCTATGAATGCTCTAACTCTACGAGAAGTATCCAGAAAATACGGTCAAATTATCCAATCTAGAAATTTTATCATAGTCATTGTTAAATAAGACATATCCTCAGGATAACGGCCAATGAAGCAGTAAAACCATTTCAAGTATTTTGGGGTTATATGGTTTAGTTACCAAATTGTCACATGACCAGCACTTCTAGCAAATTAGTAATCACACAAAATTCAATAAGAATGCTACAAAATCTATTCAGCAGAAGCAAAAGCGAATACAATTTCTTCACTAATTTCAGCAACTATTTCTAGAACTATCTATTTATATCTTTGATTAGGATCAATCTAGAAAAAATATTGTATAAACACAGTTACATTTCTGGGACAACTAGTCAATGACTGCTTGGCATCTATAAATTAAAGATGGAAAAAATTCAGAACTACAGTGGGGACGCTTCGACTTCGACCCTCAAAAAGTACAGTGAGCCGATAGAAGTATCAATTTTATGCTGCTTCACCAAAGTTAATGAAAAACAAATGTAATTATACAAATACAGATGCAGATACTGCATATTCAGCAAAATGTACTTTAAAGGAATTGTATGCAAGTCCTATTGAATACCACAATCAGTTAATAATAAAATTTTTTCATAGACGCATAACCACAAACATGCAAGGCACATAATAGCTAATAGCAATTGATTATATTCCCTGCAAGACAAAATTTTCGTGCTCTCATCTTATTAACTCCCTGCAAACACAGGAGCAGCACACAAATCCTGCAACTGGTTCATTTATCAACAAGTCATCAATACAATCGAAACCCGCCTTCATTTCTTTGCAAAATATACATAACATGGAAAAATAACACAAAAAAAGTGAAAATTTGAAGTGGGGTTCATCCCACATACAGAGAATTTGAAACCCAATAAAGAGAAGGTGAAACCTCGTAAAAGTGAGCGAAGTGGGTTGATAGAGAATGGTCTTTTGGAGGCTGAGACCACCTCCAAAGCCATTGATCTGAGTAGTTGTTGAAGAGCAGAGTGAAGCAGTTGACATCTTCCTTTGTGTCTTGTCTAAAATGAAACAAGAAAATAAATAAAGGGGTTGGTGTGGTGGTAGCTAAAACCAAATTTCAGCGGCAAGATTAACCGAAATTCAGAGATACTGATAAATTTAGAAGAAAGGACACGTGTGTGGTCGGATTTTCATTTGCTTTGCTTATCTGCAATGGTTGGCGCTCTATGCTGCTGACCTGTACACACACGCACACGGCACACCTACTTGGCCTTTGCATGCGTGGCTATTCACTCAGCTCCATTTTTTCTGTGTTTACCTGTTTTTCTGCTTCATATTTAGAAGGAGAAGGTTGCAATTAAAAATTTACTCTTAGTTTAGCTTGTCCAAATTTACATAAACTCATATCTTTACCAATTTTAGTTAAATTTAAGCATCTCTAATTATGTGTGATTTTGTACCTTTTTATCCATTTCACTGAAAAGAGTTCGTGAGCATCGGTTAAAAGATTTTTTAAGTTCTCTATACGTACTTCTATTTCTTTATTATGCCATTAGTTATGTCACGATTATGGAAGTGAGAGTAAATATTCAGATGGCGTAATAGTTAATGATTTTAAGAGATCACGACAAATCTCTAACTCATTCCGTATTAAATTTAAAAAAAAAAAAAGTTTAGATCAATTCAAATATGATTCATTAATTTTTGGTTCAATCCAAACACGATCAATTAAGTTTATTGTGTCACAATTCTAAACCAAACACAACATATGTTAAATATCCGATAAGACATATTAACTTGTGAATTTACAGGTCATGTCAATTATGTGATAAGGCATAATTCGATTAGTTCATTTACCTATTTAATATTTTGAACTAATTTATATTTTTGATTTGATTACATAATTTGATCCACTACATCCATTTTATAAATGAATATAATCAACCATGATATGATGTCGATTTAAAATAATATGTTTTATATTAAATCATGTTAAATGGGTTAGTTTGTTAGGAGAGGTATAACTGATGCGCAACTCGCTTACCTAACGAGTTTAATAGATTGACCATTTAACAATTTAAATCTAATAGGGTCTAACCCAATCCTATTAATTTTGTATCTTGTTCATGTCATTTCACTGGATCACATCAAAAAATTACTACTCTTAATCATAGGTAAGTTAGGTAGTAATATAAATAAAGTTGAGGTATCAAATTTAAATCTCCTCAATCAAAAAGTCGAAAAAAAAACTATTGACCAATCTCATCCTTAGATTAGTTGAAACTGTCAATACCCTTGTAGTAATCAATCAATAGTGTAACACAATTTAAAATAAATCTAAGAATAAACTCAAATAATATGATAAATGATTTGTGAAAGGTTGTAGCAAATACAATATACAACTTAGAGATGGGTGATAGGTTGTTCAATTTTTTTTATTTATTTATTTTTTCATATGCACAGCGAAAAAAGAATGAGGGAAGAGAGAAAAATGTAGACTACGATTTTCATATGTAAACCCAAACGAGAAAAACCACATAACTAGAACCTTCTCTAACCACTTTAGAACAAAACCTCACTATTATTAGATATATTAAAAATTTCTCTCATAGCCCACCTAACCTAAAAATCTAATCTCTTTCTACTTAATAACGGTCCCTAATCTCATATTTCGTGAACCCAGAATGACAACTCTATTTGTCTTCTAACTCCACTACTAGCACCTTGAACTTGCCTTCTTGTTTGGTCACGCAAGCCTAAAGAATCTTCCCCACTTCTTCTTTCTAAAAAGCAAGGTCGAAAATTGATCGAATAACTAATTGGTTGATGCACACATTCAAACTTAACGAATTAATATATGCAACTTAAATAAAATGCCTGATCACGACACTCTACATAAGCCTAAATATAATATACTCCTAAACACTCTAAATCTAGACTTATATTCCCAACTCTCTAAAAGCTCTCACAAAAAATAAAAAATCAAAACGCAAAGAGCTGTCATAAAATTTAAGAACTAAAGACCCTTATTTATGTGGTCTATGTGAATTAGAAACTAATTAAAACCCATTACAACCTAAGACTCTTAATTGAATTTAGTCGAGACATTAAATCGAACTAAAAATCTAGTATTGAAAAGTTTTAATTAAGTCCAAGCACGAATCCTAGTCAGCTAAAAAAATTTCAAACCTTTCCATAAATAAACTATTGACTCAACAAGGAAAAGCTTTAATAATTCTAAACGAGAATGGTTTTAGGGAATGATTCATGAAATTTAAATAACAAATTTAACCTTTCCAAATCAAATTTTGATTTTCCAAATCATTGTGAAAAAATTGGAAAGCGAAAACATGAAAAATGAACTCTAAATAGACAAACGAATTAAAATCACGCTTATGGAGGATTTGGGTGGCAACTCTAGTAGTCACCCAACCATTGGCCCGTCGCTTGAGCGATCAACCCATCATCATAACAATAAGCTTACTAAGCTTATTGCCATAGTCGTTGGGTCACACCCTAGCGATAGGCTATATCAACTCCATGCACTCTGACAGTTTTGATCATAATTTTGTTTTTACCCACTATTTTTTTTTTTTTTAAAAAAAGACAACCTTAAAGATCGTAAGGGAAATTGATAGGAGATTGAGACTTGTGGAAGAGTAATTAAAAATTCTTAGGTCTCCGGCTGGTGGCCATGATCTAGATGACGATGATGAGGACGATGATAATGATGATAGTGGGAGCTTTGTCGGAAATGACCACATCTATTGACCGTAACCAGCACCATCGCCGCAACATCAAGAAGATAGGGTTGGTCGGTCGCTCCGTGAGGATGAGGTGGTCCATCAGTCATCTATCAATACGAGTCAGTCATCCATCAGGAGAATCAGGAATCCTTTAATTACAGGGTATTCGCCAGTCACCCCATCAGCAGGAAGAACAGGAGATCCAGTCTAACTCTCAGAAGGACGTAAGAGATATATTAGATGTAGAGGTTGAGCGTGGTCATGACCAGGTAGACATAGTATATCTAGTGTGTTATAGTCTGACATATAATTGTAAAAGTGTAATTGATGCTTTTGATTTGCTTACAGTTGTAAGATGAGGGTATCTAGGATTGGGGCAAACGAAAGACCAAGCTAGCGGCACCTCTACGGGTGCCATACATGGATCCTGAAGAGGTGAAAAAGAAAAAGAAAGTGGCTCAACAGCAGGTCGAGGAGGTGGCAGAGTTTGTAGATCCCGTAGAGACTGTTTATCATGAATACAAAACTTCAACATCTTTGGACCTCAGGTATTGAAAAAAGATATATATAATTATACTTACATCTTAGTTATTAATGTAAGAAAATTTACAATAATGTTTAATTTTTTTCTTTTTGAATTTTAGGCATGCAATTGATCATTGTGAGTGGTGCGTGATACCGACCACATTGATCACTCTTAAGAACGAAAACCTATGGTTGAATAATGAGCACATCGATTTGTATTTGATGTGCCTACGAAAAAATTGGTGGATTGAGGCTGAGAACCATAGATACGCCGTCCATGACAATTATTTATTTGTAAGTGTTTACATTTGAGTCAGTTATGCATTTACAATTTCATGTCATGTGTCCCCGAAGTTAAATAATATGTTTAATTTTTATCATGTAGGCTTTTATGACAATGCATTATAATCAGCAATACATCGGCAAAGGTATTGTAACGACCTATCCCGATCTGGGCCGGGGCCTCTTTAGCGACCGGGCCCGCTCCCTAGGCCCAGGATATCTCGGCCCCCAAACCGATTTCTTTCGCCTTCCTAGACACTCGAACCCACGATTTAGGGGCTAAGTGCTTGTGGAAAGCATGTTTGGTACCAACTGAGTTAGTAGCTCAATTGATACTAGACATGCTTCCCACAAGTACTTAGCCGCTAAGTCGTGGGTTCGAGTGTCTGGGAAGGCGAAAGAAATCGGTTGGGGGGCCGAGATATCCTGGGCCTAGAGAGCGAGCTCGACAGCTAGAGAGGTCCCGACCCAGACCGGGACTAGTCGTTACATAAAAATGCATCTTTTTATTGTGGGGTCCCCTCTCGAGCTTTAGCTCGCTAGCTCGGACTGCCCCATTCATTAGGTACTGTCCCCCCTCTCAAAGAGATTTCTTTCGCCTCCCTAGAGTCTCGAACCTGGTGCCTGAGGGCTTAATACCAAATTTCTTGTTACTCTGGTAGCTCAATTAGCTCAATTGGTACCAAAGTAGCAAGAAATTTGGTGTTAAGCCCTCAGGCACCAGGTTCGAGACTCTGGGGAGACGAAAGAAATCCCTTTGAGGGAGAAAATAATACCTAATGAGTGGGACAGTCTGAGCTAACGAGCTGAGGCTCGAGAGGGAATCCTACAGGTATAAAATTGATCCGACTACAGTTATTGTACCTTCAGAATAGCTTGCATTCGATTATGGGCAGATAAACACATCAGTCCCATGGTGGCGTGTTGACAAGTGTTGTTCGAAGATTAATATTATTATTTGATCATCTGAACTAGTCCTATAGTATTGATGTCTTTAAACTGCAAGTGCTACTAGTCCTATAGCACTAATGTGCCTAAACAGACAAATGAACTAAAATCACGCTTATAAAGGATTTGGGTGGTAACTCTAGTAGCCACCCAACCATTGGCCCATCGCTTGAGCGATCAACCCATCGTCATAATAATAAGCTTACTACCACAGTCATTGGGTCACAGCCCTAGCGATGGGCTATACCATGTGCTCTGACGGTTTTGGTCATAATTTTCTTTGTGTGACCTCTATTTGACTTATTGCTTTCTTTTTTTTTTTTTAATTGTTAGCTAACATCTAAGGCTACATTATTTATGAATAAACCATTTTAAAAAAACTTGTGCAAATTATCACAAATACCCAATAAAAAAGGGTCAATTTTGTTTTTATCCATGATTTAAAAAAAAATAATTTTTTAACCCCTCAAATAAATTAGTTTCGTTATATACCCAAATTACCTAAAATACCCTTACATATTTTTACTCATAAACCTTCAACTGTTAGAATTTTATAAAAAATCGAAACATAAAATTATGAAACAGCCCCTATCTATATATTGTGAAGAAATCGATGGAAAGAATTTTGCATCACCGATCAAAAGCAAAAACTGACCTGCGTTGTGAGACACGAACCCGATCGCGACCCGATGAGGCACATCCATCTTTTTCGGCCATTCTCTCGAAGTTTGTGACCTTCCCAGAGGGTCTCCAATCGCCGGTGAGCTACCATATCTTACGAAGGTACGGTTTCCATTTGAAAGATTGTATTTTTTTTTATTCACAATTTTGAGATGTTTGTTGTGTTATGGATGCTGGGTTATAGTTATTAGGTTTAGAATAGGTTGGATTTGATTGTATTTGGTAGGATTTGAGTTGAAAATAGTAGATTCTAGCGATAGCAATGTCGTCGGTATTAGTTCGGTTTTTCATTTCGATTTTTTAGTTCAGTTTTTCACTTCGATTTTTCGGAATTATTTTCCTTAGAAGCGAAAAATCGAAGTGAATAACCGAATTAAAAATTTGATGTGAAAAAAGGGTTTTTCAGATACTGTAAAAAATCAATTCTGTTTTTAACATCTTAGTACTGATCGTTTTTGCTATTTTTCTTTCATACAGATGGATTTCAGATATAAATATAGTTTGTAAAAATTTACTAAGAAAACGAGGGGAATACACACATTGATCAGAGGTTGCTTAGTAAAATAATTACTGTTCTTACTAGAAGAATTTTGTATAACCGGTTTATAGAAGAGTACTTATTTTGACATATTTTGAAGATTACGAATAATACGACTGCTGCCTCCGTGATATTATGAGTTCTTGTTGGAGAGGTGGAGATGGGTGGATGCCATGATGAAATATAGTTTGAAATCGGGAGGAGAACATATAGGCTTGAAAAACATGAGTTTTTATTAGTTACGGGACTTCCTTTTAGGAGTATTGACCATGAAATCTTTAATATATTACAAAATGACCAGAATAGTTTCCTATGGTGATTGTTTAATAGAGTGTTATCAGATATAACTGAGTTAATCATGTTTCTTGAGGCAAGAAGCCATATAAGCCGCCAAGATCGTGCAGACGACGATGTAATAAATGATGAAGATATTTTGAAGTTAACGAATATGGGGATCACTTTCCATCTTTTCACGGGGCAGGATAACAAGGCTTCCTCAATTTATGTGGGTCGTAATTGAGAATACAGATGTGGAACTCGTTCTCTTGGGGTACATTATGTTATAGTGTCCTATTCCACTGCTTCCGCCTGATAATGAATGAAGAATGAATCAGAAACCCACCGTATAATATTAATATTTATAGCTATGTCCTGGTATTTTAGATATAACCAATACCTTTAATATTTATTGATTCCTCTTATTACGATTAATATATATGGTTATATATTAACTATATATTTGTTTTTTGTTTAATCATTTTTGCATTATAGTGGTGGTTAGTAGAATTATTCCCGGTATTAAGAGAAAAGATATGGAAAAGTAAACAGTAATTACAAAATGATTTGTCAAGATGTAAGGGATGGTCACTTAAGAGGACACCAAAAATTTACCAAGGAAATAAGCGGGAATACACACATTGGTCAGGGGTTGCTTAGTAAAATAATTTTCGTTCTTATTGGAAGAATTTTATACGATCGGGTCATAGAAGAGTGCCCGTTTGGATATATTTTGAAGACTACCAATAATACGATTGCTGCTTTCGTGATATTATGGGTTATTGCTGGAGAGGTGGAAATGGGTAGACGCCATGATGAAATATGGTTTGAAATCGGAGGGAGAATATATAGGTTTAGAAAACATGAGTTTTTATTGGTTACAGGACTTCTTTTTAGGGGCATCGACCGTGAAATCTTCAATATATTGTAAAATGACCAGAACAGTTTCCTATGCTGATTGTTTAATGGAGTGTTGCTAGATATATCTGAGTTAACCATGTTTCTTGAGGCAAGAAGCCATATAAGTCATTAAGACCGTGTAGGAGACAATGTAATAAATGATGAAGATCTTTTGAAGTTAGCGAATATAGGGATTGCTTTCCATCTCTTCATGGGGCAGAATGATAGGGCTTCCTCAATTTATGTGGGTTGTAATTGAGAATACAAATGTGGAACTCATTCCCTTGGGGTATATTATGTTATAGTATCCTGTTCCACTGCTTTCGTCTGACAATGAATAAAGAACGGATCAGAAACCCATCGTGTAACATTAATATTTATGGCTATGTCCTAGTGTTTTAGGTATAACTAATGTCTTTAATATTTATTGCTTCCTCCTATTATGAGTAATATATATGGTTATATATTAACTATATGTTTGTTTTTTGTTTAGTCATTTTTGCTTTATAGTGATGGTTAGTAGAATTATTCCTGGTGTTAAGAGAGAAGATATGAAAAAGTAAACAGTATTTGCAAAATGATTTACTAAGATGTAAGAGACGGTCACTTAAAAGGACACCGAAAAACATGAAAAGTCTTGATGACATCCCCTTCCGTGTAAGTGGCAAACGTAACCCAAATTGGTCTCAATTATTTGTTTGTTTTAACTATCCTTATTTATATTAAATATATGACTATAATATAACTATATATATGTTATAATGCATATAGTTGGCATTGCGCAAATCTTGAGCCTACTGACATCGAAAAAGATATGAATTATTAGAAAAATTTCAATCCAAATCATTTGGTTACGGAAAAGGTACATAAAGTTAGCGGTGGAGGGAGTAAGGCTGGTGGTGGTGGTGATGATTATGATTATGATGATGACGACGATGACGATAATGACGATGACGATAATAACGATGATGGTGTACAGGGTCATAATGACTATCAGGTGGAGGGTGGAATGGATAATGTCATGGTGAAGGGTTACAATGAGCCGAATGAAGATGTTCGAAGCATGCAATCTGAATAAGAGGATACATTTTTAAAGTTTCGGACAAAAAAATCGCATAATGTAGGAAACGCCCACCCTGAGGTACGAATATTTTATTTATATGATTATTCAGTAAATATTCATTATAGTAAATGTAAAAGATGTGGACATATTGTATAATAGTATGGAGTAAGACAGAGAGATGGAGTCTTCAAATATGATAGACAAAGTATAATTTAAATATGCAGGTTACATTTCTTTGGATACTCAAAAAATAGGGGATACTGTCAAAATTTGTTATAATTATGTGTACTATATAAAATGATATATATGATTCTATTTTACAGGTGAAACAGTTGTTTGAATATATTATAGATTTACAGAAGGTAACGTATAAGAAGTTAAGTATGATGGATAAGAGACAAAAGACAACCTTGAAGATCGTAAGAGAGATGGATAGGAGACTGAGACGGGTAGAAGAGCAATTAAAAATTCCTAGATCTCTGGCTGGTGGCCATGATCTAGATGACGACAACGATGACAATGATGATGTTAATGGTAGGAGCTTTGTTGGAGATGAGCACATCTATTGCCTGTAACCAACACCACCACCGCAACATCAGGATGATGGGGTCCGTTGGTCACCTCTCCATGAGGATAAGGTGGTCCATCAATCACCTATCGATGCGAGCTAGTCAGTCATCCATCAGGAGAATCAAGAGATCATTCAGTCACTAGGTGTTCACTAGTCACCCCATCAACAAGAGGAACAGGAGATCCAGTCTGACTCTCAGAAGAACTTAGGAGGTATATCAGATACAGAGGTTGAGCATGGTTATGACCAGGTAGACATAGTATATATAGTGTGTTGTAGTTTGACATATAATTATAAAAGTGTAAGTGATGTTTTTGATTTGCTTACAGTTGTAGGATAAGGATATCCAGCAACGAAGCAAATGAAAGACCAAGCCAACGACACCTCTACGGACGCCATATACGAATTCTGGACCGATGAAAAAGAAAAAAAAAAGTGGCCCAATAACAGGTCGAGGAGGTAACAGAGTCTGTAGAGCCTATAGAGACTGTCTATAATTAATACAAAACTTCAACATCTTTAGACCTCAGATATTGAAAAAAAAATATAATTATCTTTGCATCCTGGTTGTTATGTAAGAAAATTTACAATAATGTTTAATTTTTTTTCTTTTTGAATTTTTGACGTGCGATTAATTATTGTGAGTGGTGTGTGATACTGACCATATTAGTCATCCTTGAGGATGAAAACCGCTAGTTGAATAATGAGCATATCGATTCATATTTAATGTGCCTATAAAAAAAGTGGTGGAATGAGACTGAGAACAGTAGATACGCCGTCTATGACAGTTCTTTATTTGTAAGTATTTACATTTGAATCAGTTATGCATTTACAATTTCATGTCCTGTGTCCCCGAAGTGAAATAAAATATTTAATTTTTATCATACAAGCTTTTATGACAATACATTATAATCAGCAATACATCAGCAAAGGTATAAAATTTGATCTGATTATAACTGTTGTACCCTCAGAATGGTTTGCATTCGTTTGTAGGCAGATAGACGCATTAGTCCCGTGGTGGCTTGTTGACAATGTAATTGTTATTCGAAGATTAATATTATTATTTAATCATCCGAACTAGTCCTATAGCACTGATGTCTTGAAACTACAGGTACTACTGCCGTGTAGTCTTAATTGAAATCACTAGGTCCTCTATCAGGTGTGCCTCAGAGAATAGAAAATATTAATGTATGATTCTCTGATAAATGTTGACATAGCCGAACGGCTTCAGCTACTTGAGCCGTTGTTGTGTTTCATGCTCATCTTGTTGCGATTCATAGAGTTTTATAAGAAGACCCAGATAGATATGCCAGGCATGGATGAGCTATGGAAAGTTAAATGTTTTGATAGATCAGTTATGCTCCAACAACCCGATTGGTGAGTAAGTTTATAATTGAATTAATATATATATTAATAATCTATATGTTATGATATTTAATTGATTTATTAATGATACAGGACGAGTTGTGAAGCATATATGGTCATATACATACACGACCTTTTGAAGTCCAAAGAGAGTACATGGAAATCAAGAAAACCTGAAAACTTGTAGACGTCATTGCACCGAGGGCAAAGATTGCACGGGATATATATATTTTCGATGCCAATGTATAAAGTAAATGACTTTAGGAAATAGACAGTAGACTCTGATGGGAATGTTGTATGTAAGTAAAATTGTAGATTTATATGTTCATTAATTAAATAATTTTGTTACTTCAATGTTTTTACGTATTAATGGTCAATAAAATGCGGTTCAAAATTAATAGATCGGTTTTTTTATTATAGTTTAAAAACCAAAATCGATTTTTTATTACAGTGAAAAACCGATAAAATGGAAAAATATTAAAAAGTACTTAACTCGGTTTTTCACAAAGCCTGAAAAAATGGGTATCGTAAAAAACTAATCCCCACTTCTCTTCTAATTTTAACTCTCTTTCCACTCTCTTTTATGGGTCCGAACAACTAAAAAGATGCAAAAATAATATAAATAATGTTGTATTTCATAACAGATCATCATTATCCATAAACATAGTTGGATGGATTAATATTAATACGTTTGTGTTGAAATATTGTCATGTGATTTTCTTAAGTTACTTCTATGTCACCATGTCGCGCAATTAAGTTAGTTATTTGTGTAATTTTATAATAATTGGTTAACTTGATATAATTTTGGGGTCATTTATTGGTCATATAAAGCCATCTGGAAAGAAAATATTAAAGAAAAGTGAGGATCAATTTTTCATAAAAAATCGATTTTTCAGATATCGTAAAAAATCGATCATTACTTCTTTTCCAATTTTACCCTTTTTTCCACCCTCTTTTATAGTTCCGAGCAACTAAAAAAATACAATAACAATAGAAATGATGTTGTATCTCATAACAGATCATCATTACCTACAAACATAATTGGATAGATCAACATTAATCCGTTTGTGTTGAAATATTGTCATGTGATTATCCTATGTTATTTTTATGTCACCATGCCACGTAATTAAGTTAGTTATTTATGTTATTTTACGTTAATTGGTTAACTTGATGCAATTTTGGGGTTATTTATTGATCATATAAAGTGATCTGGGAAGAAAATATTGAAAAAAATGTGAGAATCATTTTTTTACAATGCCTAAAACATCGAAATCGAGTTTTTAGGTATCGTAAAAAATCGATCAAATGGAAATCAAGAAAATCTGTGATCGGTTTTACGGTTGATCAAAAATCGATATCGGTTTCTTAGCTACGCTGAAAAACCGATAATGTATCTCTTTCCCTTTTCATCCCCTTTTTAATACATTGAAGGTTTTTAGTTACCGATGGTTGAAGACTCAATTTTATGTTTAAGTACTAAACTTTATTCATTAAAGAGCAAATTACAAAAAAGCTACCCAGTTGAAACGCTTTTACAAACGGAGCAATTGTTTCGATATAATTACAGTTTACTCCCCTCCCGTTAGCAAGTTTCCGTTATATATAACCGAAAATAATGTAAAGGAGCAAAAGACGAAAATGTTCTTAATTGTTGGAGTTGACTGAATTGATCGAGTAAAAAATTGAAAAATTTTTAAAAAATTCTGTGCAGTTGCTGACATTGCTAGTTGGATTTTTTTTTTTCAGAATATGGGTTTCCAAAAACTGGAAACCAAATTTGGGTTTTCAGTTCTGAAAACCTAGATTTTGGGTTTTCAGATAATTGAAAACCCAAAAAATGATCCTAGCATCCAAAATATGGTCGTAAACATCATCAACAATCATCAATCAATCACCCAACATCATCAATCCACTCTTGGAAACCCAAAAAATGACCTCAAACATCATCAATCAAATTCAACATAATCAATCTCCCATAAAACCATCAAACCCAACATAATCCCTGAAATCAACCTCACAATCACCCATAAAATTGTCAATCAAACTAGAAAAAAGAAAAAACAGAAATCAACCTCAACCTCAGGTTCATTGTCGAACCCAGATCTGGGTTCGCGAGGAACCCAAAATCTGGGTTCTTGAAGATCCTAGATTCTGGGTTCGTGATGAACCCAGATTTCTGGGTTCTCGAGAACCCAAATCTGGGTTCATTAGAATAATAAATCCAGATTGGGTTCGAGAAGAAGAATAGCAGAAGAAGAAGAAGCGAAAGAAGAGAAGAAAAAGTAGAAGAAGAGACAAAGATACACGACGAAAAAAGGGAGATGGCTAGGGGAAAAGAGAGAGAGAGAGTAATTTTAAAGTTTTTAAAATTTATTTTTTTAAATAATAAAACATTTAAAAGTTTTTAAAATTTATTTTTTTACATAACAAAACATCAAAAGACAATTTTACCCTCAAATCAGTTAAGACTAGCTTAAGTCCACTAACGGCAGATGGTCAATTGTAATAAAAGTGAAACAGTTGTTCCGCCTGTGATTGCGTTTCAACTGGGTAGCTAAATTGTAATTTACTCTTCATTAAATTATATGTCAACTGATCTTTACTTATTTCATGTTTTTAATGATAGTGCATTATGAATAAATTTTCATTCATTTATTAGAAACTAAATAATTGATTCGAATATAATATATATATTTAACAAAATAAAATACACATGAAACAAAAGTTCAATGTCAATATCTAATAATTTTTTTCATCATTATTTACCTATGGATTTGGAGTAGGAAATCGTTGAGGACATCGACGTTGGTTGTGTCTAGTCTCATGACATAAGCAGCATCTTCGAGACGGTGGGGTATTTTCATTAACATTTGTACTTGTGCCAACTTCTGCATCCATGGCTGCGTTCATCCCTCAGCTGGTGGAAGTATGGGGGTTAGGGCAACGAAGACGATTGTGTTCCCTCTGGCCACATCTTTCACACTTTTTTCTACGACAATCTTCCCCAACCGAAGGAATCCGAATCTCCTTCAGCCTATTTGGTTGTCTTTTCCCTATGGATGCTAGTACAATCATGCTTCTAACTTCTATAGAAACATTCCAACTAGCTAATTTAGGGACTAGATTTGTCGAACTTGCATATGCCGCTTTCAACCACTCTGTGCTATAATACTGACTGCAAAGTGTATCACAACTGACACCCTCGAACCTGACAAGTATAAAAAATGTAAGTGTCATGATATGATATGAAAAACTGAAAGCAACAACGTGCAATTATCATACCTGGTCACAGTACATGCATGAACAAATGACAACTGATCTAAGTTCCACTGCTTACACGTACATGTGTGCTCTTAAATATTAACCATCCCATCTTCTTTGCTAGGATGCATGACACTGTACGTGAACGGTTCTGTAATGGGATGTACACTATCTTCCGTTGATAAATCTTTTACCAATATGATACGATTGTACACAACAATGGTAATATAAGTTGTGAGCTTCTCGGCAGTAATATGTCTATTATTAAACCATCTTTACAACATATTTCTTACATATTTATGTATAGCTGTTATTGGCAAACGATATGCTTGCATCATACAATTGTTGAACAACTCTGCAACATTGGTGGTCATCATTTCATATCTTCTTTTTGGACAATGCGCGCGTGACCACTTGCTCACCCCAGCCTTAACCAAAGTTCCATGTGTCCTTGGATATAATGTCCGCATTTCTGCCAATATTCTGTTGTATTCCTTAGACATATCACAGTATGCTACATTGTAAAATGTATTTTCTACATCCGAACGCTTTGTACAATGTTGCTTAAGGTTTTGCCTTAGATGGAAAAAAATATAACACATGTGGGACTTCGAAAAAAGCTACTTTCATCTCATTCGATATGTTTTTATGACGATCAGATACGATAGGCAAATTGTTTGAAACGTTGATCGCCTCTCGCAACTTTTTTAAAAACCAAGTCCATGAATAGTCTGACTCTCTATCAGTAAATCCATAAACGATGGGATAAATCATCTCTTATTCATCTTTGCATGCAGCAATAAAAAATCACCCATTTATATTCATTTTTCAAATAAGTGGCATCAACAACAACAATCGATCTCATGTAAGACCGAAAACTCTCAATGGAAACTCCAAGTGCAACGAAGGAATACAAGAACCGATTGTTTTCATCTCTCTTAATTGCTATCATTGTGCTAGGGTTTGATAGTTTTAACATCTTAAAGTAGGACGGAAGTTGTTGATATGACTCATCCGCTTGTCGATATGCTAGTTTCTTTGCATATTGTAAAGCCTTCCAAGTTTTACTGTACAAGATCTGAACTCCATACTACTCTAACATTTCTCCAATTAAATGATTAAATGTATAAATATCTCTCTTCACCTTTCTAGTATACAATTTTTCGATGACAATAGCCTTCACACTCTTCATATGTGATTCCATGGCTGTCTGACGACATGTGTGTTCCGCCTCATACTTCAACATAAACCACATCAAGCAACCTTTTCTACATTTTGTACGAATTATAAAGCTACAAGCTTTATCCTTGCAACTAGCCTCAAATCGCTCCATGTCTAAACGTCTAACCTGATATTCAAACTTCGTTTTCAGAGTATATTCTCTAATAACTATACTCATTTCTTCTTTACTATTAAAGAATTCTCCCTTATACAACGTACCACGTTATAGACGGTTGATGTAGCACTTGAAGTAGCCTCAATGTTACCTAGTTCTATAACAGGAACAATCCAGTATAGTTGTGAAGGATTGTTCTGAAATTGTAAACTTAAAAATATTATTTCTAAAAACCTTTCTTCTTTAGAGATATCATCAAATCGAGTTTTTTCGTCATCATTATCTCCAGTTTGCTCTTCGTCACTATCCCGTATTCCATCACTATTGTTATTTATGTCCCGATCTTCATCATCAGTATCATAATTCATATAGTCATCATTAACGTCGCAAATGAGACTTTCTGTATATGTAAATAGGGTAACGGAAGTATCAATTTGATTACTCCCAATATCTGAAGTAAGATAAAAATGACTTTAAATCATATGCGGATTTATAGGTTTATTCATATTTGTCTCGTCATGTCTTCTATCTAGTATTGAATCGGTGACAATTGGATAAACGGTACACCTACTAACCTCAGCTCTAAAATCTTTCATAATCTTATTGATATAAATCTCTTTAACATCAATATTTTTTTATCACCATCAAACCAACAATACCAAGATCAGATATAATGTGTATCTTTCTAACTTGACTATTTATCATACTTTGTAGTAAATAATACATATGGATATCTCACATTTTTCAATTAATACCAGCATCTCTGTACACAACGTCCACCAATGATGAAAAATTATTATTTTTATGGACCCCACTCATGATCGACTCCCTTTCAATATAATTACATCCATTCCAATTACTTTAAGAAATATCAGAATTATACTAACACTGCCTAACTCGATTTTTATGTGGACCAAAAAACTAGAACTAGTTTTTTACTTTACTAAAAACCGAGTTAAACGCATTGATTGTGCACTTACAATACTTTCCACCAAAATAAAATAAAATAAATCATATCTAACCACATATAATACGTTTTAACATACAACATTCAAAACATAAAATATTAGTCATTGAAGAAATTACTAATTTCGGTTTTTCAGTGACTGAAAAACCGATAATTGAAAACAATTTTTCAATCACTGAAAACTCGGTACGTCTCTTCAATCAGTTTTTTATATAATGAAAAACCGATTTTATCACAGATTTTACAGATTTCGTCACAGATTTTTACGAATACCATATACATTACAACCAAAACATTCTTACAATCTTTTAGTTTACAATATGAATGAAACAACCCAAAAATCAACTGAAGAAACACATACATTACTTTTAACACTCAAATGGAAGAAGAAAATTCTAAACCTTCAATGGATGAAACTTGAATGTATCAAAAACCTTTAATAGATGAAGAAGTTTTAATGAATAATCCCTTACTAGCTTGTTTTTTAGCTGTAATAGTGAATCAAATATTAGAAACCATGAATGGAGAATGATGGAAAAGAGGAAATATAGAGGATATTGTGAGGAAGAAAAGACTATTTTCGTAATTTCAAAGTTGGGCATTTGGATAATAGAAATTTAAGGATATTTTGGTAATCTTGAGTATACAATGGAAATAATTTGTTTGACGGTTTAAAAACAAATTTTATTAAAAATCTGGATAAAAACAAAAATTTCTTTTTTATTTGAGTAAAAATTATAAATTTCCTAAAAAACTTTTGCATCATAACCAAAATATCATATTTTTTAGACTTTAGCTTGAACTTTATGAAAAACATAAAAACACACGATGAATGCATACGTGTAGGTCATAAAACTAAATGCTCATGATCCTATGACATCAATAAGACTACATATGACATGAATACACATTAAACCATGATTGATCCTTATCAAAGAAGTGCATGCATCTTCAAGTCATCTTTGTGTCATGCTAACCATCAACTTTGACAACTTGACTCCTTGAGTTTGAATCTTCATTCTTTTGATTTCAAACACCAACTTAAAAATTGATGAAGCCAATGACTATATATAAAAAGCATTTTGACACAGAAATAAACCAACGATAAGTCATGGAACTTGCAATTTGTTCTTATTTTATCATTCATCATTATCCTAAATCCCATGGTTTATATGAAAAGATAGATGATCAAGATCAAATTTGAAAAAAATCAAAATTTTAAAAAAAGTGAAAAGAAATGTTAAAATGGCAGTAGAGATCCAATCTACAACCTCTCCACTTTCTTCCATTGGCGTCTTCAAGTCTTCAACCTTTCCTTTTTATTCCACTACCAAAACCATCAATTGATTTGGTTTCAAACAACCATGTACCACCATAAAAAAAGGGTCACCATTAAACCCACTAAGAACTAGTCATCATCATCAAACCAACACTAAAACTTCATCAAAACCACCATTAAACCACTATCGAAACCACCATTATCGTCGAACGAACCCAAATCGTCTGGGTTATTTCATCGTCGAACAAACCCAAGCTATTTGGGTTCGTTTGACAATCTAGGTTTCAACCAATTGTTTGGGTTTTGAAACCCAAACGTTGATGATCTGGTTTCCACAACCAGATCATCATCGACCCAATTATTGGTCTAAGAGAGAAAATAAAGATGAAGAGTAGTGAAGATGACAGGTATGGAAGTGATTACAAGATACAGGTGTAGTGGTGATTTTGATTTTGGACCAATGAGTGTGGTGATTTTGATTTTGATTTTAAAAGACATGGGTGTGGTAGTGGTGATTGCAAGACATAGACATGAAGATGACATGTCTGAGTGTTTGACTTTAGACAAATAAGTTTCATCTTCTGAATGATAAGAGATTCAATCTCTCTATTGTCCATTTTATTAGATAATGGAAATCCAATCTTGAGATAGACGGTAGAGATTCAATCCTTATTTTTTCTTTAATTTTAATTTTAATTTTTTTTTCTAATCTTTACTTGTTGTTTCTTTTCTTTTATATTTCTATTTTCTTTTCTAACATGATACCGTCTATATTTTTAGACGGACGATACCAATATATTTTTAAAAAACTGATAAATTTTAATTTTAATTTTATTAAATGAATCTAAACCGTTTATTTACGAGATGGTGATGAAGATTTTTTTTATGATTTTTAGATTTTTTTTTTTTTTTTTTTTTTTTTTTTTTTTTTTTTTTTTTTAATTATATGGGTGAAATAGATCGACAACATTTTTGTCTCCTTACCAATTTTTAATAGTCAACTATAACCATTAACGATTAAATCCTTCTTGCAGTTATTACAGTGGAGGATGCTATAAATAAGTTCAAACGTTGTTTCCGTCCGTCAAAAGTCAAGGGTACGGGGGCTTGAGGTAGTTTGCTCATTTTTAATATATATATATTTTTTCCTCATGAAATTTGAGAAACCACCACGTCAACCAAGTTTGAGATTTTCTGTCCCCGAAGCAGCCAGAATCTGGGTGGACTTTTATCAAGCGGTTGAAATCTTTGCCTTAATAGTTTACGCATATCTCTGTCAAGTGCCATGGCTTCCTCTGCAACATTCTCGGTTTGTTTTACTCCTACATACAAAATTCACAGGCCGTCTTTGACTCAAAAAACCCACTTTCTAAAACCAATTTCAGTCAAGGCCTCTTCTACTTCACTGGAAACCAAGCAGATCCCATCAAAGGTGAGTCTAATTTAGTTGAGTTTTTCCATCTTTTGCTCTGATGAAAGTACTGGGTTCAATTTGTAACATCTTATAAAAATGAAATGAAGTATGAACTGAAATCAAGTACTATTATATTATTTTTTTGTCAGTTGCTGTTAGTAGATCTTTGTGTGTTATTGTACATATTGATGCAATGTGCAATCCATTCAAATGATATTTAGCAACTCATGATTGTTGTTTGGTTTTTGATGAAGACTAATTTGTTATGTGTTAATGATATTGCAATCAGATTGGTAATTGGCAATGGAAATTCAATGATAATTCTATCAATATTTATTATGAGGAACATAAGAGGGAGAGCTCTGACCCTCCTAAAAATATCCTCATGATACCAACCATTTCTGATGTTAGCACTGTTGAAGAGTGGAGATCAGTGGCTATAGACATTGTTCGACGAGTTGGCAAAGTCAACTGGTGTGCTACTATTGTTGATTGGCCTGGTTTGGGTTATTCTGATAGACCAAAGATGGATTACAGTGCTGATGTCATGGAGAAATTCGTGGTTGACTTCATTAACGCCCCTGATAGCCCTGTAAGCTCGTCAGGTGATTCAACTTATCATTTTTGTGTTCATTTACCTGTTTGGTCAGCATTAATGTAATTTTCTGTTGCCGTTAAGATGGTATTTATATTGATGATAATGTGCTTAGTTTTATGTGGTATTGATTCTTGCATCAAAATGTACATGGTTATCTGTGGTGGTTGGCTGGTTGTGGTTAACTTTTCGAGGCACATGTTGCTTTGATATATCTTTTCTTATCGAATTTAAGTTATGTGGCACCCTTGTATACCTTCCCATGTCAGAAATGGAAAATGTAGAGCAAAGAGGAACAGAAGTTTATATGGATACTAAAATTTCCATGATATGTATATTTATACATACATGTGCACAAATAGATTGTAGGATGTGCCTGTTTGTTTCTAATACTTATGCACGTCTTTGTTACTCTAGGAAGTATTGAGTTAGCACTCTATAATGTTTTTGCTGATTCATGAATAGGAAAAAAGCTTTAGCTCGAATTCTTATCCATCTCTTTAATATCCTTCCAGCTTTCTATTAGTCAATACATTGATGACTAGACTAATCTTGTTAACATTTTCTCCCTTTTATGGGGCTTTGAAAAAATTCATTTAGTTTTTTTTTTTTTTAAACCTTACATTGGGCTGCATCATTTGTTGTAGTGACTAGTTGTTCAGAAGAAAGCTGCAAGCACCTTTTGTTCAAAGAATAGAAATGCCATTGGCCCTTTATGGAAACTTTATAAGTTTGAAGACTTGCAGAACAATAAAGAGTGGGAACTAACTCCAAAGATCCATATAAGTTATTGATGGTATAGGCTTTTGAAGTCATTGGACTCTTTTGTTTAATCGTCAATAGAGGTGAACCAGTTGATTAAGCTTCTTAGTTGTAGACATGTTTTCATGATTTTGAGGATCCTTTTCACTCTAGCTTCTCTACCTCTCTATCTGTTCTCTAGTGCTGGCATGTAGTGGACCTCACCTCTTGGGCAGACCTTTCTCCTTTTGGGCCCTCCTTATCTTTCCAACCTAAAGAAACCCAATTAGGGTAATTGAATATTATTTGGCTGATGATAAATATGAATACAGAGCAGCCTTATATAGGCTGATTACAAGAGACTAGATAAGGAAACTATCTCTACAGCTATACAAATATATCTAGTAGCAGATTTCTAGGAATGTATTTTACAATAGAATAATTTACAGCTAGCAATGGGAGTTGCTACTCCTAAGATCTCCAACACTCCCCCTCAGGCTAGCTTGAAGATGTCTTCCATGGCCAGCTTGCTCATAACTTATCAAAATGTTTCTTTGGTAGCCCTTTAGTGAGAATATCAGCAACTTGTTCTTCTGTAGGAATGTAGGGCGGCATACAAACAAGACCTTACTCCAACTTTTCCTCGATGAAATGCTTATCAACCTTAACATGTTTTGTCCTATCATGTCAGACAGAATTGTGAGCAATTGCTATAGCCGCCGTGTTGTCACAGAACACCTTCATAGGAAGACAAATAGTTACCTTGAGTTCCTTGATTTTGTATGAGCATTTGGATGAGGGAGACAAACTATTTTGTAGTTTCTTGTTCTTGTTATAGACTTTTGGGTTCATGCGTCCTGTTTTTGGTCACTTTCCATTCTACTACTTCGTCTGTAGTGGTGACTAGTTGGTCAAAAGGAAGCTAAAGAAAGAAATGCCTTTTGGCCCTCTCTTTAACAAGGTTTGATATCTTACAGCATAAAGAATAATAAGACTAAGTACTTTTAGAAAACTAATTTGGAAGAAACCAGTTTGCAAGATTGTGTAATTTAGTTGGAATAACTGAATTTTTACTGGTTCAATCTAGAAAGATAAACTCAATGGAATTCAAAATTACACCATATAAGATATGATGTTATGGCATTTTGAAATCATTGGACTCATTTGTTTACTTGTGTTTAGAGATTTTAACAAGTGATGGACTTCTAGGCAATAGATTGATGTTTGAGCTACAGCTACTGGAGATCCATGTTACTGGGTTTTTTCTTCCCAAATCTGTTGTTCTATCTCATTCATGTGATGGTACCTAATCTTCTTTAGCATATTTTTCTTCTTGTTCCCATCTATTTGTTTAGCTATCTGCATCCTGAAAGTAATGAATTATGTAGAATAACTTACATGTCATCTACTATTTTCTTCAGGATTTTTGTTATTTCCATAATGTTAAATATCCCATGCAGTTTTTTTAATGATTGCATTTTGCTAATAAATTTCCACATTTCAACTAGAAAATGATTTGGTGGTCTTTGGAGGGGGGCATGCTGCCACAATCACAATTCGTGCTACGAAAAAGGGTTTGGTGAAGCCCACAGCCATTGCTGCTGTTGCCCCGACCTGGGCTGGTCCACTTCCCATTGTATTTGGTCGAGATTCTAGCATGGAAACAAGGTATTCACAATGCCACCTTTGAAGTGGACAGCTTTTTCTCATAACAAAAATTTATGCATGCTTTTAAGAATTGCTGAAAGTAGAATGCCAGACTCTACATTCTGCAGGAAATTTTTAGATGGCTATTTATAAGTTCTAATGAGAACTGAAACTTTAAGAAGTCTTAGTGGTCAGTTGCAAAGTTGCAGATCTTCTGTTTAGGGGCTTTTTCTTGCTCTCACCCACTTTCAATAAGTTGCCATTCATATTGACTTATTTTTTATGTGGATGTGTTTTGTTTGCTTTGTTTGACTCATTTTAAAAATGTGATTTAATCTTTTTATTTATTTTTTTAATGGGGATGAAATCTTGTTATTAGCAAGTAATGACAAATGCAGTCACTAGGATTTTGTTTCTTTCCAGTTTTTAGTGTTCTATTGACTGTAGATTTAGAAACAGACCCCAAAAATTTCAATCCTTCAAATCCTTATAATTTAACCATTTGCATATCTCATCTAATCAGATGGAATCAGTGAAAGCAGCATGCAAGAGCATTTTGCGGAAAAACAAAATTGGCTCTTTCCTCTAAAGTGGTGTTGTTGGATTTGTGACTCGCGATATATGCTATTACTGATTAGCATAATTTCTTTTATGGTAGGATTTGAGAATTGCATTTTCTTCTTGAATGTATAATCAACTCTTTTTATAGACAGAATCTCTTTTCTTCTCAACTCTCCTCACCAGACAGGCAACAATCCAGAGATCCTAGATTTTATGGTACCACCTTTTCTGTTGTGTATCATCTTCATGGAAATAATATTAATTTTTTTTTTTTTTTTTTTTTTTAAATTTTTATATTGTGAGCTTTCCTCTCGCTAAGATGTTTCCAATATGGCTCACTGTGGTTGTGGGACAGTGCAAAATTTAGGCTTTTGGACGGAAAATTTTCGTCCTATTTTTTACATTGCAAGGTTATGTGGTTGTGGAGACTACAAGTTTATTATTGTGTTTGTTAAAACCGATTATTTTTGCCTATTTCTTATGACTTCACCAGATATGGGCTGCTTAGGGGAACCTTAAGGGCCCCAGGCGTGGGCTGGATGATGTATAACATGCTTGTCAGCAATGAGAAGGCAATTCAATCCCAGTACAAGTCCCATGTCTATGCAAATCCAAATAATGTGACTCCAGGCATTGTTGAGAGCAGATATGCTCTAACAAAAAGGAAAGGATCCCGTTATGTACCAGCAGCTTTCTTAACTGGTCTCCTCGATCCTGTTCATTCCCGAGAAGAGTTCCTGGAACTCTTTGCAGATTTGAAGGGAAAGATACCAGTCCTAGTTGTGTCAACCAAGGACTCTCCTAAGAGGTCAAAAGCTGAGATGGAAGCACTCAGGGGACCTGAATTGGTTAGTAAGTTTGTGGAGGTTCCAGGTGCCCTTTTGCCACAAGAAGAGTATCCTACCATAGTCGCTGAGGAGCTTCATCGGTTTTTGCTGGAGAACTTTGAATTCAGTGCTTGAAAGTCAATTGCGGTGGAAATTTCTGCTGTTCAATAGGGGTATTGATTCTCATTCAACAGTCCTTTCATCTATTTTCTCTATTACTTATCATTGGAAAAGTTTGTAAGACATTTTGCATCGTTACGTATAGTACTACATTTTTTTACTGAAAAAAGGACTTGCACTAAATAATGTGACATAACTTGCCACACCTTATGTTGGGGAAGTCGACACATATTGCAATATTTGAGAACATCATTGAAGATCTTTTCATGAATAGACGACAACCGAAAAGGCAGTAAGTTAGTTGTTTAAACTGTTCATTTTGTACTGGCAGAGAGGGTTTTTAGGGTAATAATGGTACAACCGTTGGTTTGTTATTTAGCAATCATGGTTTTTGACAGTGCACTACTGTGTAACTCATTTTCTGAAACAGAAAAATAATAATTATCACTGTGTTACCACCTAAATTGTAGTTGATGTTCATAGCTTATTAACTCCCTAACAACTGATGGATTGCGAGGTTGGTTTTGTGGATTACAGATACTGCATTCGTACATGCATTAATAATTTCTGTCAAGAGAAAAAGATGGGATTACTGCACTAATTACGGTTCGTAATATTGTCCAAGTGGGCAACTGGCTTTGCTCGACACCTAGCTTGGCCTTTATACTTCTCCTTAAGCTGATGGCATTGATTGGTCCCATGGGGGACTTCTGTTCTTCAAACTTTTTCATATGATCATGATGTCTGGATTGGATTCATAAATAATTCTATTGTTGTCTATCTCTTCCTGCTCTTCTTTCTACAGAGAAAGGTAACTGATACCTATATATGATACTCATTGATATGTAATAACTCTGAAAGCTATGGAGCGATGATCTTTCAACACTGTAAATGACAACTGATTCAGATTTTGGACTCTGATATTTCTCATCATCATTTTGATTTCAACTTTGCTAGGATTAAGTTGTTAAAAGATGATGAAGTTGAATGTCCATCTTTTCTAGAATAGTATAAGATTTTATCCTGATGACAATTTTACAGGATTGGAATGTTTAAATTAAGCGAAACTTTCAGAAAATAGCATTAAAAAAAATGAAATTTGAAGCTAACCAAAAAAAAAACTAATGGACTTTTTCTAGTGCCTCTTTTTCATTACGAGCTAATGCTTTGTTCACGAATAAAAGAGGAACTTTGTGGTTATGAACTAATGCTTACTTTTTGATAAAAGAGAAACTCTTAAAGCTTTTCAAAACCCTATATGAAGCATCGCTTAAGGTACAAGAATTATGGGTGTTGTAGACAGTGTTAAAAAACCAATTCAATGATTGTTATTGAAAAATTTTATTAAGTAATTTTATCTAAACTAGTAAGGTATCTAAACCTTTGTTGATAGAGATGGAAAGGGTGGATGATCTGGGCATGAGAGTAGGTAGTTGTTGCAACAACAAAAACATGAGGTAATTAGTTTAATTAACAATGTCTTCCTTGTTAAAGATTATGTTTACATATGTTTCAGATTTTGTGTGACAAGATCTTCTCATGGAATTGAATACTAATTCAACGTGTGACGCATTGAATACCTGACTATGCTAATTAATAACAACATCAACAGAGTTGGTGTTATTTCTTTTCTCTTTAATACATGGTACGAGTGCAACTCAATCACTCATTTTGAAACCGATCGACATTATGAAAAAAAAGAGAACTATTTATCTGCAATGTAAGAGAACTATTTATGATAACAAAGGATCCTAACATGCTAATACGTCATAATCATTTTAAAATAGAAAAATTTCATTTTAGTCTATGAAGTGCCGAAAACTGTCAAAATTTTAAAGATTTTTCGAAAACAACTCGTTTTATCCCTAAAGTTCTGAAAACTCTTTAAACAAGTTCAAATCGTCAGTCAACTAATAACCAAACCAAATTAAAAAATTAAAATACTTAATTACTGTTCATCACCGAGAATTATTGTTTTGTGCTTAATAAAATCAAATATTGCATGTCATTTGACCAATAAAAAGTTCGCACAAGAACAACAATAAAATTATTGTTTTTTTTTAAAAAAAGGAAAATATAATTACTTTTTTTTAATTACATAGTAATTAAAAAACAAAATTTAAAAGTAAAAGACAAATTAAAAATCAAATATGGTTACGAAATCATCCAAATCTGGTTGAAAAAAAAAAAAAAACCATATCATGGACAAAACTAGATTGTGAACAAGTTGGAGTGAACCAGATTGTCAATGATCTAGATTCAAACTAGATTGTCACTATCTGGTTTGAATTCAGATCATGTTTACACCAATCGAGGTCATGAGATCTCAGATGAATTGAATGACTAGCAATTATATACTTCCTCCTTTAGAGTTGTGTACCTTTTTGGTCCCATAGCTCATCTTCTCTAGCGTATTGGTTTCATGGTTGATTCATGTTGAGCCAATGGCTCAGTATGCTGGGATCAATTCCTGTCATATTCACATTGATCCATAAGAATACATCAACGCTCATAGCTAAAAATTTGAGAAGATTCTTTTTGGTAGTTGGATCTAGGTTCTTCCCTAACTTGAAAGTCCTTTGGATCCAAGCTCGCCAATATTGACCTCTTCAAGCTCTTCGACTGGCCCAGCGGATCTCTCAGTATCAATCTCCCAAAAGTCCAAATTACTTTCCATAGGCAATGTACCTATCTTTTGGAGAGCCATTAAAACCATAACCATCTTTGTTCGCAGAGCCTTAGCTTCACAATTTCCTTGTAACATATCCTTGCTTCATATGGCTCATTTGAATGAATCATACTCTTTCCAGGGTTGGGAATTCCACCATCAGATAGTAGGGTGATGTGATCACTTCCAAACAGTTTAGAGTAGGTTGCCCTAAGATAACATCGTAAGCGTAAGACAACTAATAAAGAGGAAATTTGTTAGTATTATTGCTTGTCGCCCAAATTTTCCTAGTGTCATAAAATGGCTAATCAACTACAAAGGCTAGATTAAGTCTCTAGTGAACCCATATAGCAATTCTGATGACGATATGAGTTGGTTCAACTTGTGACCCACATGTTTGTATGTCTTTTTATAAAGCACATTAACCGAGCTTTTATTATCCATCATCACTCGACATACATCTACATGACTTATAGTCATCTGGGTGACTATGGCATCATTGTGGGGGTGGTGTATCTTGCAAGTACAATGGTTATGTAATTTCCTTGGAATTCTTGTTATGTGATGTTTCCCCTAAATGGTGTGGATCTATCTCACTGCCACAATTGGTGCCTAGGGGGGAGGTAATTGTAATACTCTCTTCCGAGGATATTGTTGTGCATACATACGGAATAATGAAATGTACAAACATACCCTAATTAGTAAAATAATAAATGAAATTTAAGTATTTAGTAGTGAAAATTTGGTATTTGTAAATTTTTGAAAGTATTAGAAATAAATTAAGATTATTAAAAGTTGGGGGATATAAGAGAAAAATACCGGATAATTATTAAGAATGACAAAATGGTAAATAAGTGAAAATGATAGAGACATTGTGGAAATAGAGAATTCTCTAGAACGAGGTAAAATTGTAAATTTAAGAAATTTTAAAGGTGAAAGACGAGCTTGACCCACGCCTATAAATAAACGTGTGAGGTGTGAGTTAGTAAAAGAGAGAGTAAACAGTGAAGGAAATTTAGAGAAGGAGAGAGAGCTGTCAGCAGATAGAAAAGACAACTTGTTGTAGCTGTTCCAAGTCGAAACTTGCCATTTTTAAAGGAGATCAAGCTACTGGAAGGTGAAGAGCAGACTTTAGAACCAGATCTGATAAGGATTAAGTTGTATAGTTGATGGTTTATGACATTATGTTAGTGGAAAAGCTGTTGAGAGCAGTCTGTGTTTTGTTTAAAGTTGTGAAAGTTTCTATGTATAGATCTGGTGATGTTGAAGTTATAAGCGAGCTGGAGAGCAAGGCAAGAAGCTGAGGGAAGCTTGGTAAGTAATGTAGTCAAGAAAATAAGTTAATTTGAGGTTGTTTGTGATTTAGAATGAATAAGCTTGGTCGTGGAACTTGTTGAGGTGGCGACGTGGGTGAGATGGAGAGCTGGTGGTGATTATAAACAAGTCAAGCTAGCTGAAGTTGTGAGTTGAGTAAGACCATGAATCGTGCTGAGATTTAAGAAGATTGTAGCTCACTATAATAGGTGTGCTGAGCGATCTCGATGAGTTAGGATTTGCCCTCAGTCTAGGCTAAGCTAAGTGAAGGAGCTCATCTGGACTGGGTTGAGTGATAGCTCGCATGGATTAAGCTGAATGCGAGCTGGTTCAGTGAGCTAGAGCTCGCATGGGTAGGTTCAATGTGAGCTGGAGCTCGTAGCTCAAGTTGAAAGGGTCAGTGCAGCTTGCTATAACTCGAGTAATATAGAGCTAATAGAGTTGATTTGAATAACCCGTGAGCTAAGTAAGATTTCATTTGTGTGACCAAGTGTTGGTGGGCATAGCAAGCTGAGGAGGTCGCACAAGGCAGAAGTGAAGTGAATTGGGAAGCAAGTTGTGAGTGTGAAAATATTTTTAAGTGCTTTTAGCTTATTTACTGAAATTTTAAATTTCATTATTTATTCTTTTAGCTTATAAATAACCTATATTTTAGTATGAAAATAAATTATCTATTTGTATATGATATTCATTATATATTATTTATTTTCATAGCATGATAAAGAAATAGCTTAAATTTATAGAAAAAGAGAAAAGATTTTTCAAACCTAGTGGACGGTCCGAGCATTTATAGAGTGATCTTCTAGCTTAGACCCGACCGGTATGCCCCACAATGTATGGCAAGTGTTGGGAGGGTTAGTCATGCTAATATCGGGGATATCAAGTCTGTCGAGTTTGTTAGTGGTCCTTTACACTTGTGGGGTATTTCTCGACGCACGGTGAGCGATGATAGTTCTGTCACATATGTATACGAGACGTCTTAGTAGCTTTGTTACGATAAGCGATGCTAGCTTTTGCGCCACGTGACCCCCCCACACTGAACGGAGTTGGTCTAGTCACCTTTGTGATTTTAGCTTCCTTAGGTTACCATTAGAGCTTTATGGAAAAGAAAAACATACCACTAAAAGTAAATTTTTAGAAAGAAAATATTTTAAAAATATTAAACATTTTAGTTTTTTAAAAAACTTTTGAAACTTGATGGAATTTTTATAAAACCAAGCTTTTAATAAAATGAAACGATTTTAAAGAAAAATGTTTTCAAAATATTTTCGAGAGGTAAATTTTAGAATAAACGCATGCACACTCACCAGGCTTTATAGCTCATAATGTTTTTAATTCAAAAACCTACTCAGGTGTAGGAACATGTGATCAAGGTACCAGCGTGTCACGTTCAGACTAGGTGGACTCGACAGACGACGTCACTTAAATCTTTTTGAGTAAAGTTTGAGATTTAGGTTTAATCATGCAATTTTGCACATTTTTAGATTTATGAACAAATATTGTAACACTTCATTTAAATGCATGTATGTTTTAGATAACTACATTTTTATATGTTTATATTCGAAATTATATGTTTATCCAATGCATGCTTAAAATGAAAATTTTAAAATGTACGATTTTTACTTGTTTAGAGTGTGAGGAATAGTTATGGGTTCACTCCACGATATCCTTTTGAGTCTTATTAGTTAGACTTCAGGAGGGTTTCGTGGGGTGTTCGGGAGGATCATTGGATTTACTAGAGGGAATTCGGGTCGGGTCCTATCAATAATTACGGGCTAGTAGTTTGTTCTTGGGCGAACTATGTACTCTCGCAATCTTCCCCTTCTAATAGGGTCTTCAATTACATCCTTAAGTACATAACATTATGAGATTCTATGGTTGACCTCATAGTGATAATGATAGAATTTATTTTTGGTTACTTTAATATTAAAGAGTCCTCACAAGCTGGGGCTTACTAAAGTCTTCTCCATTCCATTATGCCATGTAGATATGTTTTCTAGTATATCTACACTTGGCATAGTTGTTGTAATGGTATGTAGATTTACTTTGCTCACTACTCATTCGAGCTCTCTTTCGAGGTTTATTGGATGTCAGTTTTCTATAAGAAAGATATGCTTTTCGCACTATCTTTCCCATTTTTCCTTTTACATTTTCTCAAGCTTATTTTTGCTGCTCGGTTCACCTTGAGTCCTACGATCTAGAGCATCCAATGACTCCTTTAACCTTATATAGATTGCAGCTCGATCATAAAAATCTCAAAATGTCTTGGTGGGATTTTTGTAAATACTTCAACAAAGTTTTTTACTCATCTAACCTTGTTGAGATTGTTGTAAGGATGCTCGCATCTTGCATTATCAATGTAATTTAGCTCCCTTCAAAAACGAGTTATATAGTCATTTAATGACTCTCCCCTCTTTTGAAAAAAAAAAAGAATTGTCATCATACAACAGGATGACACATGTTGCCTTCTCGACGCATGGTAGTTTCATTAGAATAGCTCCTAACATTGTTTCCGGCTCGTTATGCTTCCTAGTGTGAGTTTTCTAAACTACTTGCATAGAGGTTCTCCCAGAGTGCTTGGAAACATATGCACCTAACGTTATCATAGGTGATGAGTAGGTCCGTTTGCACATTGCAAGCATCCAAGTGGTTATATGGGTTATTATTCCCTTGACACAGGGTAATAATAGGCATCTTAAAACAACCTAGTAGCGGCTTATGGGCAATCTCAATGCTTTATGGGTCCCTTAATAGACACGATCCTAATTCATTTCGTAGTTGCTCAAGGCAATCAATCATTCTAAACAATACTTGATAGTCTAATGGGTTTGTTTAAGCTATGAGTGACTCTTTTATAACTTTGACATCCTTGTGGTATCCCTAGTCATTACTCATGAAACTATAACTCTTGTATTGGCCAGTGTTCTAAAACTCGCTACTCGCGACTCGACCAGTGAGTAGCGAGTACTCAGCAACTCGGAGAGTACTTGGTTTGACCGTCGGTCAACGGTCAAACTGTTGACCCGTAGTCAAACCAGGTCAAACTTGTAAAAAATAAATTTTAAAAATTTTCAATATGATTAAAATATAATCATATGACTATAAAAACTCTTAAAATCCAAACTCCAAAGCCACTTTAGCTCATTTACATAATTACAACATTAAAAATTTTGACAATATAACTACTATTTTTTTTAACAATTCCACCTGTAATATACAAAAATAACAACACTTTAAAAATCTATTACATCTTAACTACTTAAAGTTTCCCAATTTTCTTTCATTCTTAAACACAAGTACACAACCAATATGATATATAATATGTAAATAATAATATAGCAAGAAGTCAAAAATAAAATAGCCATCAATAAAATAGCCATCAAAAGGAAAAGTCCATGAAAGTATGTTAAGGACTTAAAGCCTTAAAAATCTTAAAAGCAAGAAGGAAAACACAACAAATCTTCATAGAACGTCATATTTTTCTCTCTTAATGTTTAGTCTTTTATGCTTATTTGGTGCCTAAATGAACTCACTATTCTTATATTTTGATTTAGAATACAAATGAAGACATTAAGAGCAAAACAGAGTTTATTGGGCGATTTTACACAGCTTCGACATCACTTAGTAATTTGGACATAACTCTCACATCTGAGCTCTGATTGAGATGATTCAAGATGTTATAGAGAGACAAGAAAGAGCTCTACAACTTTAGTGTTTTGAGTTTTGAGATATACTAGCTGCATCAAGGTCAAAATCGGGTTTAAAGTTGCTATACCTGCACTGTTGGCGGTCTGGAATTCCTTGGCCTGCAAGTTTGATGTGCGGATTTGACACAACTTATTTTTGGAAGCTTCCAAATCTGATGCACGAAAATCCCAACTGAAATCACAACTTTCCTTCTAGTGTTGAGGCTATTTTTATTATTTTCCTTAATTAGTCTGATTTGAATATTGTTATTTTAGGATAATACTTAATTTGTTTAGTAGTTTTTTTTGGTCTCCAAGAGGGACATTGCCGTGTATAAAAGGGAGGAGAAGTCATCACCTAACATCTTTCTCTTTTGTTTTCTCTCTGAATTTTTCTTCAAGTTTTTATGATGGCCATGCGTGGCTAAATTTTTATTGGTCAA
The DNA here is from genome assembly GCA_022984855.1 of Dimocarpus longan. Taxonomy (NCBI): domain Eukaryota; kingdom Viridiplantae; phylum Streptophyta; class Magnoliopsida; order Sapindales; family Sapindaceae; genus Dimocarpus; species Dimocarpus longan. The sequence continues at coordinate 21,171,151 of CM041024.1, forward strand.
AGGAAACTGAAGCCTCGGAATCAATAAAAACTGTGAGATCTAATTTGTTTTTATTGTTCAATCTATATTTTGAGTATCGGAGTTCTTCTATACTTATTTTTATGATTGTCTCGTTTAATTACTGGGAGGCCTATAGTTTATTATTCGTTGCAATCTACTGCTAAGTTAGATATTAAACTCGTAATTGTTTGATCCCTCTAATTTATGAAGCAACTAAGATTTAATGATTTGCTGCATCAGAAATTAATAGATTTAGGAAGAACGCTCGACTAAATTAAATGTAATCGTTTGTGCTTGTGTTGTTTAGTTTCATCGATTTCTCTAATTCTTAAGGTTGCTACTAAATTAAACTGTTAGCGCTTGTTTTGGGGTTATTTAGTAGTTAGGGTTGATTAGATCACTTATTTTCTAATTAACTAAAACTAAGGAGAAATAAGAAAAATTATTCCAACGATGAATATTCAAAGTGTGAATTGATATATTTATTTGCATCGATGATCAGTTGTATAATTCCAATGGTGGAAGTTGACTTAGACCAATGTTTGTTCTTTTGACTGATTTCGGTATTTCAATTCGGATTGTTCTTTAGTTATTTTTCTTAAAATTGTTTTTGTTAAACTCAAAATCCCCCATCTTTGTTCTGCTAAATCCTGAGGAAAAGGAAGTACCGGTTTATAATCAGATATAGGTGGAAACTTACGCTTAGGTACGTCATCATCATTGGGAATGTTCTTGTCTACAACAATGTTTTTATCCTTTTCTTGCTTTGACAATGCAATGGATGCCTTTATTGGAATCTCAATCTCTTTACCATTTCTCAAAACAATTGCACTTGCATTTTCTCTTGGATTTACTATCGTTTGAGAGGGTAATTTCCCTGAACTTTGTGCCTCTGGTCGACTAATTGCAGTTTCCATCTGACTTATCTGATTGTCCAAACTTTGAATACTAGCCCTCACCTCTTGTTGAAATTGTTTTGTGTCATGTTGAAATTGTAAAGTGTTAGTGGCAAGAGATTTAACAATATCTTCTAAAGATATACCAAAATTAGGAGTTTGGCTCAGTTGTTGTCTATGGGGATATGGCAGCTTATAGTGCTGAAAACTTGGATGGTTTTGAGTTGCAGGCTGATTTACATGCGAATTCCCATAGCTAAGATTGGGGTGATCCCTCCATCCTGAGTTGTACGTGTTAATATGGATCATACTTCCTTTGAGGTTGTCCAGGAAAACCACCTGCCACTTTCACTTGCTCAATAGGCTCATCTTGAAGAGTTGGGCACAAATCAGTTGGATGCCCTTCTACCGAACAAATCCCACAAGCCTTCACTGTTTGCTTATTACATACAGCCATTTGATGAATAAGAGAAGTTAGACTCGCAATTTGTTGTTCAAAGGAAGAAATATTTACCTCATTAACATGCTTTGACGGTGAATCAAGCCTAGTGCCAAATTGTTGAGAATTAGTGTTGTGCAAAATCGCAAGTGGACGAGCCGAACAAGTAATAAAGTGATAAGATAAGTATCGTCCCACGAAGATTGTTGTTAATTAATGCCTAAAATTAAAATAACTCACTTTTTATTTGACAAACACAATTTGATTTAAGAAGTTGATAGCTATAACTAAATTTAACTACAAATAAGAATGAATTTAATTCAATAAATTAAAACTCTAAGATTATGATTTCACCATAACTAATTTGTTCCTCCCCTTTGTTCTTTTTAATCAAAAATAAATTATCCCGTTGCTAGTCGAGATTCCCTGAATTATTCACATAGTCCCTCCCGAGGTCTAAGGAAAATATCCTATAAAGCTGAACTGTTATGTCCCCATGCAAATTAAAACATTAATGGATTCATTAAGATTTATGGATCTTTTTTATAGACTACACAAACCGTGCAGGTATATTCCTATCCTACATGTAATTTATGACATTAAATACAATGAACTAGACACATAAATCAGCTTCCGCTATCATTATGATTAATAATTCAACTAAATAACGGCCAATTATTTAGAAGCATTAAGAACAGTATTAAATGCATCAACAAAGATAGAAAACTCTTAATTGAATTGAACAAAGGTTTGGAACATCAAAGTTAGGCTACATCATAACCTTAGAAAAATAAATTACTCCACACTTAAATTAAAATTTACAAAAACTAAAAGATTAAACATAACAAAAGATAAGAAAATTTAGTGGATTGAAGCTTCACCGTAAAATTTCTTCCTCTGCTTTGCTCCTCCTCTCCAAGCTCTCTCTCTCTTTATCTAAACTACTTATTGTTTTGGTTTGTGATGGAATGCTTGGAATGGTGATTCTAAGGCCTATTTATAGGCAAAGTTCACCTCCAATTATATCATCGATTGCATCATCGTTTCATAATTTTTCATTATTTTGCATCATCGCTTGCATCATCGTTCACCTACCTCATTCAAGTCAACTTTCATTTTGCATCATCGTTCACCTACCTCATTCAAGTCAACTTTAATATTGCATCATTGTTTACATCATAATTTTGATTACATCATTTCTTACATCAGCATGACATAATATTTATTTCTAGAATACTCGATCTTCAAACTGTGATAACTTCTTTATGCAATCTCTGGTTCGAGTAATTCTTGAGGCGATGAACTGCTTCGAATGATATTCATTTTGTAGCGATGATCTTGTCTCGAACAATAGCATTTGGTGGGATCCACGTGCGCTTTTTTTACCAATTTTATTCTGAAAATAAAAATACAGAAATATGAAATAATTTACTTAATAAAAATAAAAATATCAAGAACTAAGCAAGAATTCTGGTTTAAAAATATAAAATAACTCTATAAAATTAGAGTTATCACACCCCCAAACTTAAGATTTTGCTTATCCTCAAGAAAAATAACAACCTAAGCTAAAAACACAAACAATAAAAACACAATCCATTTTTATAGGTAAACACGATGACATTGAGTGTATGCCACAAGCCTTTAAACCCCTAAGTGTCCCTAGTAGGAGGAGTTGTGTCTCCTGAGGGTTTACCAGTAACGATACCTACAAACGTTAAAAGATTCCACCCATAACTCATCAACATCTCACTAAATACAAATTAACAGAAGTCTCATACATGTATGATTTTGAATCAGGACTAAGGATAAATCACTAGGGATCTAAAACATAATCATCAACAATCTCAGACCACTTTCAAAGCAATTTCATTTCAAAACATCATATTCACATGTTATGGACTTATTTCGCTTCGACTCTAATCCTCACAAGATATCTCTCATAATCCTCATGAATCCTAAAGCAAACACTCATGCAATCATATATGATAGAGGTTATGTAAAGGTATAGCAAGCATCATTTACATCACATATGAATATAGACGTTTAAAAAGAACCGTACTTTTAAGTGAATAGATCTCATGATTGGAATCAAATACTAAGAACGTAGATAGAGCATGATGACAGACTTCAACTCTCAAATTGGACTTCCTCTTGAAGATCAATAGGCTTTATTAAAGATTGTATTTGGGCTATGGTTAATTGATATGTAAGAAATTTTAAGGTACAGGTTCAACAAGAACTTATGATCATACCAAAGTACTTCATTTATTCTCTTTAATTCATTACAACTTTTTTTTTTTTTTAGAAACACATAATGTAAATGTTAACACTTCAATTCCCGTCTCCTTTTTTACTTCATAGCATGATCCCAAGCTGCATAAGGTATAACTAAATTTAAAGGCTCAATAAAGTCATTTAACAAAGGTAAATAGAGAAAAATGTTTGAAGTGTTTGGCTTCAAAGGGTTTATGATGTGTCTCAATTTAAAGTAAGAAAGTAGGCTTTTGTGGAGTAAAAATGACCTATATTACTTCTAAGAAGTTGATCCAATTTTCAAATCAAAGCAACCCATGCTATCTACAATAATGATTTGTTCTTCAGTATTCAATGCAAAAACTATAGAGATCATCTATTAAGAACAAAGTGAAGAGTGTTTAAGAGTAGAAACAAATAAATCTCTCAAAATGAAATGTTTAAAAAGCTCAAATCCTCACCAAGGATAATCTCCACTAATAGTCCACAATTCATGTAAACATAATATTTATCCACTCAATTAACTAAGATCATGACATTCAAAAGTCTTAAGTCATGCAAATATGTTCATGGCTATTCCTTAGTAAAGATATTCAACCATAAACATGCATTAAGACTCCATTAATAAACACAAAGTAAGTAGTCGACTTGTTAAGGCAGAAAGAAAAAAATAATAATAATAAAACAAATAATGAAAATTTTTACACTTTTTTTTTTTTGAAATGAAAACAAAGATGCGTATCATGAGCACAAAAGTACTCCTTACTCTGCCATCTTTTGGTTTCAACTCAGACCAGTTTTTGAATCTTATGGTTTTAATAATAGCAAACTCTACCCCCAAACTTATTTGAGACAGTATCCCCAATGTCTAGTAAAATAAAAAGAAGAAAAACTCAAATGGAAATACTATTAATAAAACCATAGGATAAGAAAGTTACAACCGGAGATTAAGATCAAGTGCACGCTTTTTGTTATCGCTTGCTTCAGACTTCCAAACCACCTGCGACATGATTGGATCAACTTCGGGCACAAAGTTTTATAGTTGGTCAATCAGTTCATCAGCACTTGAAGCTGAGACTAGAATACGCCGGTTTGCTTGAGTCATAAAATCCTGTTCCACAGCATGATCAAGAAAAGCCAATAAACCATCATAGAAACCGTTAGTATTAAGCAAATCTAATGACTTTTTGTGAATGTTGAGATGAGATCAGGATGCAATGTTGAAGATTTCTTCAATTGTTTTCAAACCACCAGGTAACGCGATAAAGGCATCAGCATTGAGTAACATGTACGCCATTCGTCCGTGTACACTCGTGACCTAAAACTCATTACCTATACTCATACCGATGATATCTCTTCTTTTAGCCAAATGTTTTACTGTAATACCGAGGGTTTGCCTGCCTCCAACAGTTGCAGTTACCGCGACAGAACCTCTCAGTCCTAAACTACCTCCTCCATACACCAAATCTATGTTTCGGGTAGCTAAAGCCGTACCAAGTTCAGCAGCTGCCTTTGAATATTGTGTACTTATACCAGACTTTGGGCTACAAAAAACACAGATGTTTTTGAATTTACTGCTCGAGGACTCTGCCATTTTTTTTTTCATAGAAAACTAATTATTTGTTATCAGTCATAAACGCTTATTTAAAGAAAATGAAAGAGTAAAAGAATAGTTTTACGATGCTAAACAGTATTATGTCAGAGGGAAAAGGAAATGTTAAGTGTAGAAATGTCAAAAAGACAGCACAATCTTCGAAAAAAAAAATTAAAATAAGCCGCTAAAAATACAAAATTCAAAAAGTTCGGTGACGAAACATCAAAAAGTAAACACAAACATCGAAAAAGTAAACACAAACGTCGAAAAGTAAACACAGACATCGAAAAAATTTGAAAAGGGCTGTTAAAAAAAAAAAATCAAAATGTTAGGTGATGAAACGTCAAAAAGTAAACACAATTATCAAGAAAGTTTGAAACGAGCTAAAAATCCAAAATGACAGGTAAAGAAAAGTAAACACAATTATAAAAAAAATTTGAAATAGACTGCTAAACAAAGAAAGAAAAAAGTGATGTTATAGTAGTTGTGATTGTGGCTCACATCTTCCTCTGGTTTTACGTCCAGAAACGGCTTAAACACCTTCTATGAGTTGAGGATCGGCTTCCCATCCAGTTTTCTTATAAACTGGCAAATAGGATCTTTTAAAGTTAGATTTCCAAGACTATAATGCTGTTTCTCTTTATTGAATAACTCCTATAAATCTAAAAGAATACGTTGAACTTTCCCACAATGATGCGTCTCAAGAGTCTCAAGAATATTATCCAGAGACTCCTTACTCAGCCCATCCTTTATGCATTTAAGTTTATCTTCTCGATTTATGGATAAATATCCACGATTTCTACAGCTTGTGTCACATTTCCATCTTGCACACTTATGGCAGACCCCAATTCTCTTAGCTCTCATTTTCTTTGAGTAAGAAGTTCTTCCTAATCCTGGTAAACGTTTAATGAATGAATCATTCAACTCACCTGCTAGACGTACCTTAGCTTCAATAATCCACCGAATATGATCTGGAAGACTTAAACATGTTAGTGCCCTCATTCTTTCGACTGTGCACTTGTAAATCTTTCTGAGTATATCTTGAGGTAGAGTAGGGAAATGAATTTTGAGTGCTGCAAGACTTGTCTCCATCTCTGAAAAAGAAAATAAAATTATCAAGGAAAAACAATAACACACAAAGAACACAATAACACACATACAAAAGAAAACTAGCTAAGAAAGAAAAAAAAACTTGGGTTGCCTCCCAATAAGCGCTTAATTTATAGTCGTTAACTTGACTGTTGAAAAACGCCTTAAGTTGGGTCTGAAAGCGCGATAGTGGATTTCTGTTGAGGTTCTCCACCATCCATGTAAGCTTTAAGTCTTTTTCTGTTGACTTTGAATCGACGATCTAGAGTGAACTCCTTATTTAGGATACGTTGATCATGCCACTTTTTGGTGCGTTCTTTATAAAACTTAGCATTTTCTTTGATACATTCTTCCACTACATCTACCCTCATGCAGTTGCCAACATCATGTGGATGTTTGAGCGCTTTTAGCATATTAAAGGTCACTTTTTCATCTTGAACTTTTAGTATAAGTTGACCTTTCTGTACATCGATGAGAGTTCTTCTTGTTGCTAAGAATGACCTACCCAAAATGATGGATATTTCTTGATCTTCCTCCATGTCTAGCACAATGAAATCCGTTGGAAATATGAACTTATCTACTTTTACCAGTACATCTTCTATAATTTCCCTTGGATACTTGATTGATCGATCAGCTAGCTGTAAAGATACTGTAGTAGGTTTTACTTCTCCCAAGCCGAGTTTCCTGAAAATAGAGAAAGGCATTAAGTTAACGCTTACACCAAGATCACATAATACTTTATCAAAGAATGAATCACCAATGGTGCAAGGAATTGTGAAACTCTCTGGATCTTTAAGTTTAGGCGGTAGCTTTTTCTACAAGATTGCACTACATTCTTCGGTCAAAGCTACCGTTTCATGTTCTTCCAGCCTCCTTTTATTTGATAGGATTTCCTTCATGAACTTTACATAGCTGGGCATCTGTTCTAGAGCATCTGCAAAAGGAATATTAATTTGTAATTTCCTAAAAACTTCAAGAAATTTAGAAAATTGTTTACCTAGTTTCTGCTTCTGGAATCTTTGAGGGAAAGGTAATGGTGGTTTGTATGGTGTTGGATTGTCTGGAAACAGCTTTAACTTTGACTTCTCTGCTTTTTTTTTGTTCAACCATCACTTCTTCTTCTACTTTGCTAGATCCTTCTTTCTCGTCTGCTCCTTCGACAGGCTCTTTCAGCATTTTACCGCTTCGTAATGTGACAGCCTTAACGTGCTCCCTAGGATTGGTCTCTATGTTGCTAGGTAGGGTTCCTTGAGGTCTTGTAGTCAGTAGATTTGAGATTTGACCCATCTGTACCTCCAGATTTCGAATGGAAGCAGCTTGATTCTGGAGCGTGATGTCTGTTCTCGTCGTAAATTGATTAGTCCTTTCAGTGAGCTGAGCGAGTGCTTCTTCAAGTGACGGTTTGTTTGCCTGCTGCTATTGAAGTGGTGGCAGATATGGTTGTCTGGGTTGATCGTTGTTTTTTCATAAAACGTTTGGATGATTCCTCCATCCTGGATTATATGTGTTGGAGTACGGGTTATTTTGTTGTTTATTGCCCATAAAAAAGGCTTGACTTGTCTGGTTTTCATCGCACTGCGCGTTGGAATGGTCCCCTCCACAAAAATCACAGGATGCTGATTGAGTTTGGTTAATGTCTCGACCTGAGTGGAAAGTTTGGTTAACACATCACTTTCTTATATTCCGAAAACTTTTTTTGGAACTGCTCTTTCTGATGGCCATTGATAGGCATTTGTAGCTATTTCTTCTAATAAGTCCCAAGCGGCTTGATGGGGTTTTCCTAAAAGTGCTCAATCAGCTGCGGCATTTACCAATGTTCTCGTGGAACTCCCTAAACCATTGTAGAATGTGTGTAGCTGCAACCAGTCACAACTCCATGATGTGGGCACCGTCTTAGCAGATTTTTGAATCTTTCCCATGTTTCGTACAATGACTCTCCATCAAGTTGTCTGAATGTGGCAATCTCAGTTCGTAGTCTTGCAATCTTGGCTGGTAGAAAGAATTTTGCTAGAAATTTTTGTGCCAAGATATCCCATGTGGTAATACTCCCTGATGGCAGAGAGTTAAGCCAGCTTTTAGCTTTATCTCGAAGAGAGAATGGGAATAATCTCAAACGGATAGCGTCATCAATAACACCATTATATTTGAACGTATCACAGATCTCCAAAAAGCTATCAATGTGGGCATTTGCATCATCGTTCGGAGCCCCACTGAACTGGTTGTTTTGCATCATCTGGATAATTGCTGGCTTGATCTCAAAATTATTGGCAGCAATGGTTGGTCGCCGTATAGCTAAAGCATTACCCACTGTGGGTAGAGATAATCGCGTAATGCTCGAGTATTTTCGGCATTTATTGGTACAATGTTTTATACTTTGTTTGGTTCTTCAGCCATGCCTATGAGCGCAGTACTTGCAGCCTCTCTTGTTTCTTTTCGATTCTTGCGGCAAGTTCTTTCGATTTCTGGATCGAATGGTAAAATTTCGCCCCCAGACTTTCTTATACACCAGAAAAATCACAAGCAATAAAGCAAATAAAAAAAATAAATGAATAAATTGACCAAATTAAAAATTGAGTTACGTAGTATTAGTATTAATTTAAACAAACAATCCCCGGCAACGACGTCAAAAACTTATTGTGTAAAATCGCAAGTGGACGAGCCGAACAAGTAATAAAGTGATAAGATAAGTATCGTCCCACGAGGATTGTTGTTAATTAATGCTTAAAATTAAAATAACTCTTTATTTGGCAAACACAATTTGATTTAAGAAGTTGATAGCTATAACTAAATTTAACTACAAATAAGAATGAATTTAATTCAATAAATTAAAACTCTAAGATTATGATTTCACCATAACTAATCTGTTCCTCCCCTTTGTTCTTTTTAATCAAAAATGAATTATCCCGTTGTTAGTCGAGATTCCCTGAATTATTCATATAGCCCCTCCCGAAGTCTAAGGAAAATACCCTATAAAACTTAACTGCTATGTCCCCATGCAAGTTAAAACATTAATGGATTCATTAAAATTTATGGATCTCTTTTATAGACTACACAAACCGTGCAGGTATATTCCTATCCTACATGTAATTTATGACATTAAATACAATGAACTAGACACATAAATCAGCTTCCGCTATCATTATGATTAACAATTCAACTAAATAATGGCCAGTTATATAGAAGCATTAAGAACAGTATTAAATGCAGCAACAAAGATAGAAAACTCTTAATTGAATTGAACAAAAGTTTGGAACATCAAAGTTAGGCTACATCATAACCCTAGAAAAATAAATTACTCCATACTTAAATTAAAATTTACAAAAACTAAAAGATTAAACATAACAAAAGATAAGAAAACTTAGTGGATTGAAGCTTCATCGTAGAATTTCTTCCTCTGCTTTGCTCCTCCTCTCCAAGCTCTCTCTCTCTTTCTCTAAACTACTTATTGTTTTGGTTTGTAATGGAATGCTTGGAATGGTGATTCTAAGACCTATTTATAGGCAAAGTTCACCTTCAATTATATTATCGATTGCATCATCGTTTCCTAATTTTCCACCATTTTGCATCATCGCTTGCATCATCGTTCACCTACCTCATTCAAGTCAACTTTAATATTACATCATTGCTTACATCATAATTTTGATTACATCATTTCTTACATCAGCAGGACATAATATTTATTTCTAGAATACTCGATCTTCAAACTGTGATAACTTCTTTATGCAATCTCAGGTTCGAGTAACTCTTGAGGCGATGAACTGCTTCGAATGATATTCATTTTGTAGCGATGATCTTGTCTCGAACAATAGCATTTGGTGGGGTCCACGTGTGTTTTTTTTACCAATTTTATTCTGAAAATAAAAATACAGAAATATGAAATAATTTATTTAATAAAAATAAAAATATCAAGAACTAAGCAAGAATTCTGGTTTAAAAATATAAAATAACTCTATAAAATTAGAGTTATCAATTAGCTGCCATATTTGCTATCAAATTTCTCGTAGCCTTAGGAGTTTTATCCACAAAAGCTCCTCCACTAGTAGCATCAATCATGCTCCTATCGGTGGATAGAAAACCCTCATAAAAATACTGAATAAGTAGCTGCTCACTAATCTGATGTTGGGGGTAGCTTGCACATAATTTCTTAAAACGTTCCCAATATTCATGTAGGGATTCTCCATTGTATTGCCTTACCCCACAAATTTCTTTTCGAATGGTAGCCGCCCTTGAAGCTGGGAAATATTTCTCCAAAAACAACCTCTTCATCTCTTTCCATGAGGTAATACTTCCGGAGGGTTGATAATAAAGCCAACCCTTTGCCGAATCTTTCAAAGAAAATGGGAAGGCTCTTAATTTAATTTGTTCTTCAGTCACCCCTGTGGGTTTCATACTCGTACATACCACATGAAGCTCTTTTAGATGCTTGTGAGGATCTTCACCTGTAAGGCCATGAAAAGTGGGCAAAAGATGTATCAGTCCAGATTTCAACTCAAAAGTAGTAGCAGCATCTAAAGTAGGGAGTGTTATGCATAAGGGTTGTTGATTCAAATCAGGGGTAGCAAGCTCTTTCAAAGTTTGATTTCCAGCTATCACTTTTTCCTCTTCAGAATTTCTTCGAGCTTCTCTCCTTAACCTATGTAAAGTTCTCTCTATTTCTGGATCACACTGCAAATCACCTTGATTAGAAGATCGAGTTATAGTCATAAAGAATCAAGGTAACACTAATAAATCACATAAGGTAAACAAATTAGAGATAAAACAAAATAAAATAAATAAATAAAAATCCTATGCTAAAGCACAAAATTCAACTAGAAAACCTCCCCAGCAACGACACCAAAATTTGGTGTGTTGTCGCAAGTAACCAAATTAAAACCTATACTCCTAAAAATTTGCGTAGTGGTGCGAGTAAGAATCGTTCCCATAGAGAGTATCTAGCCTAGTTTTATGCTATGCGAACAAAGATGGGGGATTTTGATTTTAACAAAAACAATTTTAAGAAAAATAACTACAGAACAATTCGAATTGAAATACCGAAATCAATCAAAAGAACAAACAGTGGTCTAAGTCAACTTCCACTATCGGAACCATACAACTGATCATCGATGCAAATAAATATATCAATTCAAATGTCTTCCATAACCTGTTCATTGTTAAATTCAAACTCTACATCAATGTTCTTCTCCTCCCTCTTCTCCTCCTCCTCTTTCTCTTCCTCTCCAAAATCAAAATCATCTTCATCAAGTTACCTTAATCGCTCCAAACCGGCCCCTACTTTGTCATCATCATCACCCTCTGGAACAAGCCATCCTTATGCATCAGCGGCATCAGCATTAGTTGCTAGTAGCACATTAACATTATTCTCAACCTATTTGTTCATTTTGCTTGATAACTGTGAGTTGAAATTAACCAAAATTAGATTGTTCAATCGATCTGTATTCAATCTATTCCTTTCTTCGAATGTATCTACATAAGATATAAAAATTAAAATTGAATAAATCTGTACTTAAATAAAATTTAAAACATTAAAAATAAGATATGGATATTGCACATTTACATTCACCCATTCAAAATTACTCCAATTTATTTCACATCCCGATAAACTAGTTATCAATGAAAGAATCCTCTTGCCATTTTAAGCATGTTAGGTGTGTGACTTCCAAATATGTGGACCAAGTAACTACACCATAAAACATAATCAAATGTAGAACTAGTTCTTGGAAGATATATTTTTATCAATACAATACCAAAAATATAATCTATAATAGGAATTAGTAAACAAGTTAAACAACTAAAAACAATTTTTATGAATTAGAATGTTTGATTTTTTACCTGGATCCTTAGAATCCCCGTCACATCCTCTAATGGCCAACGGTCTCCGAAAAGGACCCTCCTTCATCTGATATAGTGGTCATTCAGTCATGATAATTACATCTTGAGAGGATATATCACCATGATGAAAAATCTCTACACACTCCATAAGGTCATTCAACAAGTTAGTTTTATTGGAAATGCTTGAATCCTTGTAGTGGTAATAGGAGTTTAATAGAAATGTCACCTTATGCCATGGAAAATCTAGCCGATCATTCATTTTTTTCATCAATTTTTTCAATAATTGGTTAATAATTATCTTCCACATTGTTTAAGGTCTCTCTTACGTCTTGTTTAGCCATTCTTAGTTCTTCATATAACCAAGGCATTGATGGCTTTCAATCCCCATCCACCGGTCTTAACATTTTAATTAAATGTGCAAAAACCTTTAAATAACATGTTACACCATTCCAAAACACCAAACTCATAACAGTTTTGTAGGCCAATTTCTCTTTTTTACTTTTTGAGTATTTACACTTCTCCCAAACATTACCTTCAAAGCAATTTTTTTTCCATAAATCTTTGCAAAGTAAGGAAAACATATGTAAATCTAATCTTTCCCAGCCTCAATATATCATCATTTTTTGTAAAAGACCTCATGATTCCCAAAGTCTTGTGATGAGCATAAATGAAGATTGTCACCTGCTTAGCTTGCTCAATATACTTGTTGAACCTTAAAAACTTGCCAATACTTTCAAGCATGAGGTTGATGGTATAATTAACACATGAAGTCCAAAATATGTTTGGCATCTTCTCCTTTAAAATTTTGGCAACAGCCATATTGTTGCTAACATTGTCGGTTACTACTTGAACAACATTTATAGGTCCGACTTGTTCAGTGTAAACATTCACATATTTGAAAATATGTTTCGTAATGTGTGCCACATCAGAACACTCATTGGAAGAAGGAAAAATAGTTTCTAACCTGTAATAATCAAATATCAATCAAATATAAATTAAATAATATAATATGCAACTAATATTATACAGTAGATAAATTATATGAAATTTAAATTTACAATTCACACACAAATTCATTATGCCCCTCCTTTTCCTATTCATCCAAGCATTCGTCATAATTGAGCATCCATTTTTAGCCCACTCTTCTTCTTGCCTTTTCAATAATAACTTAGTTTATTTCACCTTATTTGGCAAATATCGCTCCCTGATTTCATAATAATTTGGAGGCCTATAACTAAGTCCAAACTGATCAATTACTTCACAAGCATGCATGAAAGCATCGTTCACAATAGCATGCCATGGAACGGCTTATTAAACATCCAAGTTGTTACCCAATTGTGCATATGATCGAGTCTTTTTTTAGAAAGTGCTTAATTAATGTTTTGTTATCGCATTGACTTCCTTGAATTTATTGATAAGTCCAGATTAATGGGTTTTGTAAACTTGTCTATTGGGCCAAGATGATGAGGCTCTTTCTTTACCCCTCCTACTTCTACTTCTACTTATTCCATCTCCTCTAATTCGTTAATATTTACTTTTCCTCTCTTCAATTTCTCCTTAATCATCTTATTTCTCTTTTCATTTTTTGACTCCATAAGTGCATTCCTACATCTATTGGTATCATCTGATTTTGTCTTTGGACATTTAGCCACATTTTCGGATATATGAGCTCCATTTTCTTTTAATATATGTACCCTTCCAAACATAATCTTCCCACACAACATGCACTACACTTTTTCCATAACGTTTGGATCAATCAACGTCTCATACTCGTAGATTCATTATCCATAATTGATAAACATAAAACAATCTAATCATCAAGCAAATGTTTGAGAATGGAAACTTTATACAACAAATATTAATTATCATGCAAATTTATCTGAAAATAATATATTAATGTCTAAACAAAAGTAAAAAAACCTTAAATAGATATAGCTAAAGAGTATATTTTTCCATCAATGTAACAAATATGCAAAATCTGTTATAACATACAATCTTATATAAACTAGCTATTGAATAAATATATCAGTACACCTAATGTCTTTTACAAAGCAAATAGTATAGAACAGAACATCATAAGATGAATTGAAATATATAACACAAGAATATGTTTCCAATTCCATATTTCCCTTAATGTAACAAATGTACAAAACCCTAAACAAATATAGTTTGTATAATCCATCAATCATCAATTCATCATCCGACCCTAAATAAATATATGTGAAAAACAAAAAAGAGTGGTGAAAGCAAAAAAAAAAAAAAAAAAAGAAAACCAAAAAACTAAAATGAAAAACAAAAAAATAAAAAATAATAATAATACTAACTCACGGTCACGGACAGTCTGAATGGAGACGGTGACTGCCACGGACAGAGCAACGGACTAGGACGAGAAGAGAATGACAGCAGAAGTCGCCCACCAACAAGTAACAGCAAAATCAGAATAGAGCAGAAGCAAAAATGCAGATCGGCAGAAGTAAAACTTGGAGAAGAAATGAGTCCCTCTGACCAGTTTTATATATGATGCCAAAACAGCATCATTTTGACAGACAAAATGAAGCCGTTTTGGCAAAACAAAAAAATATTGAAATAAAAAGGTCGAATAGGTCGATTCATGCGACGATAGACTGAGTCAACCCAAGTTGGGCCGATTTTGCATAGAAACTGAGTTGAACCCTCGATCTGGGGCTTCTCGGATCGAAAACCAGTAAACGATGATTATTCAATGAGAAATTGGCCAACTCGATCGAGTTTTTAAACAATGGTCTTGGTAGGCCTCAACGGTACGCCTTGATTGCAACCCTAATCCTGACTTTCTTGTTGAGGAGGACACTGTTCTTCACCATGAGATGGATTTTCGTTTTTTGGAAGGTTTTCCTATTGTGCATTATTCATGGGTGGTGGTGCTCTCATGCCCTGAATTAACTCTTGAATAATTCTAGTCAATGTTCGCATCACATCTTCCACTTTGTTTTGTCTATTTACCACATCTTTGAGGTTTGGAACGCTTGTTTACCTAATTGCGACATTTATAAGAGGCAGATTTTGTACCACTCCCTACTGTTGGTTTACTATAGAATTCGGGTTCTCCTGATCATGATTATGATCTTCTCCTTATCGATTTTCAACAACCGGTGTTTGCTGAACCGAATCTACTCCTTCTATGTTTAGGAGACCGCTTATCTTTGCATTTCTATAAGAGACAGTTCTACATGAACAGGATGCTTTGGCCATTGTTTAGTTGAAGTAGATGAAGATTATGTGATTCTAGCATTAATCTTTATGTAATTGAAGTTCTAGGCCCTTCTTCTAGTGCCAAAATTTTGACATTAAAAATCGATCAACACTCGAATTAATACAAAAAACGAATGAATGAGTGCCATAGTGGTGAAATAGCAAATTAAGTAATAATGATGTAAAAACGATAATCAAACAAATAATTAGAGTTTTTAACATTATCGTTTTTAACGTGGTTCAACCCTTCAAATAATGCTTACGCCCACAGTTATCTTAATTCTTAAGGGGAAGGCTATGTTTTCTTTAGAGTTTTTGCAAGGGTTTTCTATGTTGTTTTTTTTTTTTTACGTGCGAATGACCTTTTTTACAATGTTAATGTTTCTTATTTAGATATATTTCGGTCACTAAAATATTGAAAAGACTAAGATTTCTTTTTTATTTTACATCGATTTGCATTAAATACATTATATTCTAATAAAAGTGCAACTTTGGAAGCTTCCTATTTCGAGCAATCTTCTACCCAATGTAGGATTTTTCCTGTGTTGGGCCTCCGCAACGTTTTAGGAAATCATGGGTTGCTATGTTTCGAGTTGCCACTTCTCTATGGCTTCAAGTTGCCTTGTACGCAAGCTAGCCAACCCCAGTTGCCTTAGGAAAATTAGTCCTTTGTGCACTTTTACAAACATCGCATACTCTACCATCTTCCGAGCTAATGGGCCTTACAATCCTTTATTTTTTATTTGGGCTTATGAGATTGTTGAACTTTTGGGGCTCATTAATTAGGCCAAAGGTCTAGATGCTATTTTTGGGTGTAACATAGATATAATTGTCAAAGCAGATTAACCTAGTTGGGGCAACTAAACTTGTTACATTATGCACCAAAACCAATAAAATAATAAATATTCAAAATTTTTAGTTGAAACAATTCCTATTCACCATGTTATGGGTTTCGGATTACCTTTTTTAATTTCTTGTTAATTATTGTAAAATTGGTGAAATGTTTGTAGTTTTTTAAAGCTAAAATGTAATTAATAAGTGAGAGAACTATTGTGATCAACAGAGATGAATCATTCCTTATGTACTTTAAGTACCTATGCTTATAAGTGAGAGATAACTATTCTAATAACAAGAGGGGAAAGCTACCAAATGTTTGCTGTTCTTTGATATCATTAAAATCTAATAAATTTATTCTTAGGAAACAACCAGTGTACTAAGTCCTGTAATATTTTAGGTTATAAGATGTCGTTTTAAATGTTTAATACTTTTACATTTTTTATTTTCATAAATTATTGAAATTGAATCCATTTGTTTTTTGCTCTTTTATTTCAATTAATATTATAAATTGAGTCCAGTAAACTATAGTATCGCGATTTGAATATATATCCAGTAACAAAAACGGTAAGAATAATAGAGCCATATGAAAGAGATTCTAATGAAATTTTATTTCATTATATATACATGCATATATATATATATATATATATATTTATATGATTGTAGTACTTATATTGGGACACTTGACAAGAAATAAAGGGACGTGGGTGGCTATAGGCCAGACCATTATGATGCGAATAAAAAAGTGCTTTTTGGGGCACGGAGTCCTACATGCACCAAACATACAAAGACTTGCATGGTTAAGTGTCCCTTGTTTAAATGTCTGATCTCTGATTTATCTGTTGTTTTGCTTCTTGCATACGGTGTGTCTCTCTCTCACCACATGCATTTTCTACATTTGTAATTTCTTCCTCTGCCCTCTATGTGCACTGTCATTTCCTTGACACGTGAATACCCTACTTATTTCTTTCTTTTCTTTTTTTCCCCATTAAATTAGATTATAAAATAAATAGTCAAACATTTTAACATCTATCTTATTATATGGATTTGAGAGGGCTAGCCGGCTACTTAATTACACAATTTGATAGATCACACTATGATTGATTAATTGTGTTTCGCTTTATTAAGTTGTGTATGTACTTGACCGGAACTGTGTGTTGTACAAGTTCAAGGTGTATGAATTTTATTTGAGAAAGACTTTCTTTTAGTTTTAGCTAACTTAGATAATTTTGTAAAAGTATGAAAATTCGTTAAAAGTAATAACAATTTCAGCAAGTGTACGAGGTAGTCGATACACCAAAGTCGGTATTTAATATGATGTACATAAAGTACAACTAGAGATGGATACATTACATCAAAGGTTAATTAGTTGATTTGCTAAATCAAAATTTAAAATAATAGAAGATACATTTTAATTTAGTCAAAAATTTACATCATGTGTTCTCTAATTACATTATATATTTTATGTATCTTAAACTTTCTCAACAATAACTTATGTTGATAGAAGTGTGGACTTGCATATACTAGAACCAATTTGAACACAATCTAGACAAACCAATAAAGTCAGTCAAATTTTCATTTAGCTAAATATGATAAGCTTAAATTAAAAAGAAAAAAAAGAGAGGAGTCCAGGAGTGATCTGACCGTAGGTAGAATAAAGCATTGAAACGAACAATTATATAATCTTATCATTTTTATATTATATGATTTGGAATTAATGTAAGATTTGGAGTGTTGACTATTATATCTTCAATGTGTCAATCTCAAATCGTAAATATTTTACTTTTTCCCATCAACTTAAGCTTTTAGATATAATGATAACAAGCATAGTATCAAAGTTTGAAAGTTTTTAGTTCAAATTTTCTCTCTTTCCTTTATCTGAAATTTTTGTTACGCATGTTATATGTTAAAGAGCATTTAACATATATCTGATATCTATCATTTATCCACGTTATACGTAAAACGGTGTGTCAATATGTCAACTTCAAGTCATATATGGTTTTTAATTGGGAGGTCTAGTGGTAGCATCTTTTCTTTTGGGGACAAGTACAAAAATAGTACATTAAATTAATGACTTAACATTTATGTCATTTTTAAAAAAATGTAACAATTGAGTCATAAATCATGTGTAAAAATACCAAAATATCCTAACAATAAATGTAACAATTGAGTCATTTTTCAGAAAATGTAGCATTCTCACAAATTTTATCAAGAGTATTTATGTAAAAAAATAAATAAATAAATAAGATTTTGGACTCAATTGTTAACTTTATTAAAATGGGGACAAGATTATCAATTCAATATTTAAAAGTGTCATTTAGTGACATTTTCTCTTTCTTTTGTGTCTAATCTTCACGGAAATAATATTATAAAAGCTTTTTTTTTTTTTTTTTTAAGATTTCCCCTCCTCAGACGTGTCAATATGGCTCGATGTGATTGTGGGACAGTGCAAAATTTAGGCTTTTGGACAGAAAATTTACATCCAATTTTTTACATTGCAAGGTTATATGGTTGTGGAGACTACAAGTTTATTATGGTGTTTGTTAAAACCGATTATTTTTGCCTATTTCTTACGACTTCACCAGATATGGGCTGCTTAGGGGAACCTTAAGGGCACCAGGCATGGGCTGGATGACGTATAACATGCTTGTCAGCAGTGAGAAGGCAATTCAATCCCAGAACAAGTCCCATGTCTATGCAAATCCAGATAATGTGACCCCAGGAATTGTTGAAAGCAGATATGCTCTAACAAAAAGGAAGGGATCTCGTTATGTACCAGCAGCTTTCTTGACCGGTCTCCTTAATCCTGTCCTTTCCGAGAAGAGTTCCTGGAACTCTTTGCAGATTTGAAGGGAAAGATACCAGTCGTAGTTGTGTCAACCAAGGACTCTCCTAAGAGGTCAAAAGCTGAGATGGAAGCAGTCAGGGGACCTGAATTGGTTAGTAAGTTTGTGGAGGTTCCAGGTGCCCTTTTGCCACAAGAAGAGTATCCTACCATAGTCGCTGAGGAGCTTCATCGGTTTTTGCTGGAGAACTTTGAATTCAGTGCTTGAAAGTCAATTGCGGTGGAAATTTCTGCTGTTCAATAGGGGTATTGATTCTCATTCAACAGTCCTTTCATCTATTTTCTCTATTACTTATCATTGGAAAAAAGTTTGTAAGACATTTTGCATCGTTACGTATAGTACTACATTTTCTTACTGAAAAAAGGAGTTGCACTAAAAAATGTGACATAACTTGCCACACCAAGTCGACACATATTGCAATATTTGAGAACATCATTGAAGATCTTTTCATGAATAGACGACAACCGAAAAGGCAGTACGTTCTTAGTTGTTTAAACTGTTCATTTTGTACTGGCGGAGAGGGTTTTTAGGGTAATAATGGTTCAACCGTTGGTTTGTTATTTAGCAATCATGGTTTTTGACAGTGCACTACTGTGTAACTCATTTTCTGAAACAGAAAAATAATAATTATCACTGTGTTACCACCTAAATTGTAGTTGATGTTCATAGCTTATTAACTCCCTAACAACTGATGGATTGGGAGGTTGGTTTTGTAGATTACAGATACTGCATTCGTACATGCATTAATAATTTCTCTGTCAAGAGAAGAAGATGGGATTACTGCACTAATTACGGTTCGTAATATTGTCCAAGTGGGCGACTGGCTTTGCTCGACACCTGGCTTGGCCTTTATACTTCTCCTTAAGCTGATGGCATTGATTGGTCCCATGGGGGACTTCTGTTCTTCAAACTTTTTCATATGATCATGATGTCTGGATTGGATTCATAAATAATTCTATTGTTGTCTATCTCTTCCTGCTCTTCTTTCTACAGAGAAAGGTAACTGATACCTATATATGATACTCATTGATATGTAATAACTCTGAAAGCTATGGAGCGATGATCTTTCAACAATGTACATGACAACTGATTCAGATTTTGGACTCTGATATTTCTCATCATCATTTTGATTTCAACTTTGCTAGGATTAAGTTGTTAAAAGATGATGAAGTTGAATGTCCATCTTTTCTAGAATAGTTTAAGATTTTATCCTTATAACAATTTTACAGGATTGGAATGTTTAAATTAAGCGAAACTTTCAGAAAATAGCATTAAAAAAAATGAAATTTGAAGCTAACCAAAAAAAAAAAAAAAACTAATGGACTTTTCTAGTGCCTCTTTTTCATTACGAGCTAATGCTTTGTTCACGAATAAAAGAGGAACTTTGTGGTTATGAACTAATGCTTACTTTTTGATAAAAGAGAAACTCTTAAAGCTTTTCAAAACCCTATATGAAGCATCGGTTAAGGTACAAGAATTATGAACCATTAAACAATTGCTATTTACTTAATAGGGTGCTGTAGACAGTGTTAAAAAACCAATTCAATGATTGTTATTGAAAAATTTTATTAAGTAATTTTATCTAAACTAGTAAGGTATCTAAACCTTTGTTGATAGAGATGGAAAGGGTGGATGATCTGGGCATGAGAGTAGGTAGTTGTTGCAACAACAAAAACATGAGGTAATTAGTTTAATTAACAATGTCTTCCTTGTTAAAGATTATGTTTACATATGTTTCAGATTTTGTGTGACAAGATCTTCTCATGGAATTGAATACTACTTCAACGTGTGACGCAATGAATACCTTTCTTTGCTAATTAATAACAACATCACCAGAGTTGGTGTTATTTCTTTTCTATTTAATACATGGTACGAGTGCAACTCAATCACTCATTTTGAAACCGATCGACATTATAAAGAACAAAAGAACTATTTATTTGCAATGTAAGAGAACTATTTATGATGACAAAGGATCCTAACATGCTAATATGACATAATCATTTTAAAATAGAAAAACTTCATTTTAGTCTCTAAAACATTAGAAACTGTCAAAATTTTTAAACTTTTTTTAAAACAATTCGTTTCATCCCTAACATTCTGAAAATTCTTCAAACAAGTCCAAATCTTCAATTAACTAACAATCAAATCAAATTAAAAAAGTTAAAAACTCAATTACCCCTCATCACCGAAAATTTTCGTTTTGTGCCTAATAAAACAAAAATATTGTATGTCATTTGACCAATAAAAAGTTGACACAAGAACAATAATAAAATTATTGTTTTTTTTCAAAAAAAAAAAAAGAAGAAAAATATGATTACTGTTTTTTCAATTAAATAATAATTAAAAAAACAAATTTTAAAAATAAAAGACAAATTAAAAATCATATATGGTTACAAAATCGTCTAGATATGGTTAAAAAAATCAAAAAATTAAAAAAAAAAAAACATATCATGAACAGGTTGGAATGAACTAGATTGTTCTAGATTCAAACCAAATCGTCATGATCTCGTTTGAATCCAAATCATGTTCACACCAATTGAGGTAATGAGATCTCAAATGAATTGAATGGCTAACAATTATCTACTTTCTCTTTTAGAGTTGTGTACCTTTTTGGTTCCATAGCTTATCTTCTTGGCGTATTGGTTTGAAACTTGATTCATGTTGAGCCAATGGCTCAGTATGCTTGGATCTATTCTTGTCATATTCACATGGATTCATAAGAATACATCAACGCTCATAGTTAAAAATTTGAGAAGATTCTTTCTGGTAATTGGATCTAGGTTCTTTCCTAACTTGAAAGTCCTTTGGATCTAGGTTTGCCAATATTAACCTCTTCGTGCTCTTCAACTAACCCAACAGATCTCTTAGTATCAATCTCCCATAAGTCTAAATTATTCACCATATGCAATGTACCTATCTTTTGGCAAGCTATTAAAACCATATCCATCTTTGCCTGTAGGGCCTTAGCTTCACAATTTCCTTGTAACACATTCTTGCTTCATATGGCTCACTTGAATGAATCATACTCCTTCTAGGGTCAGGAATTCCACCATCAGAAGTAGGTTGAGGTGATCACTTCCAGACACTTTAGAGTAGGTTGCCTTAAGATAACATTGTAAGTGTAAGGCAACCAATAAAGAGGAAACTTGTTAGTATTATTGCTTGTCACCCTAATTTTCCTAGTGTTACAAAATAGCTAATCAACTTCAAAGGCTAGATTGAGTCTCTAGTGAACCCATATAGCAGCTTTGGTGATGATATGAGCTGGTTCAACTTGTGACCCACTTGATGTCTTTTTAGAAAGTACATTAACTGAGCTCTCATCATTCAGCATCACTCGACATACATCTACATGACTTATAGTCATCTAGGTGACTATGGCATCATTGTAGGGGTGGTGTATCTCACAAGTACAATGGTCATGTAATTTTCTTGGAATTCTTGTTATGTGATGTTTTCCCTAAATGGTGTGGATCTATCTCACTGCTACAATTGCTTCTTGGGGGGTAGCTATGACCTATTAGTTTATTCTTGGGCGAACCACGTACTCCAGCAATCTCCCCTTCCTAATAGGGTCTTCAATCACATTCTTAAGTACATAACATTCTAAGGTTCTGTGTCCGACCTCATAGTGGTAATGATAGAATTTATTTTGGTTACTTGAATGTTAATGAGTCCTCACAAGTTAAGGCTTACTAAAGTCTTCTTCGTTCCATTATGTCATGTAGATCTGTTTTCTAGTATATCTAAGCTCAGCATAGTTGTTGTAATGGTTTGTAGATTTACTTTGCTCACTACTCATGCAAGCTCTCTTTCGAAGTTGATTGGAGTGTCGGTTTTCTATAAGGGAGATGTGCTTTTCGCACTATCTTTCCCATTGTTTCTTTTACTTTTTTTCAAGCTTGTTTTTACTGCTTGGTTCACCTTGAGTCCTATGATCTAGAACATCCAATGACTCCTTTAACCTTATATAGATCGTAGCTCGATCATTAAAATCTCGAAATGTCTTGATGGAATTTTTGTAAATACTTCAACAAAGTTTTTTACTCATCAAACCCTGTTGAGATTGTTGTAAGGATGCTTTCATCTTGCATTATTAATATAATTTAGCTCATTTCAAAAACGAGCTATGTAGTCATTTGGTGACTCTCCCCTCTTTAGAAAAAAAAATAGTCATCATATGATAGGAAGGCACATGTTGCCTTCTCGACGCCTGGGAGTTTCACTAGAGAAGCTCTTAACATTGTTTCTAACTCGTTATGCTTCCAAGTGTGAGTTTTCTAAATTACTTATACAAAGGTCCTCCTAGAGTGCTTGGAAACATCTGCACTTAACATTATCATTGGTGATGAGCAGGTCCGTTTGCACATTAAAAGCATCCAAGTGGCTATATTAGACATGACCACGGTTCGATTCGAACCGTCTGATTCGAACTGAACCGGGCCAATTGAACCCGAACTAGAATATAAGGTTCTGGTTCCGGTTAAGAACCAGATCGGAACCGCTACTGTAGCGATTCCGATTTCGATTCTTCTATTAATGAAATCGGAACCGTCGGTTTAAAGAACCAGTAGAATCGTAACCGCCTTGAACCGGCGGTTCCGGTTCTAAAAAAAAAAAAAAAAAAAGAGAATTGTAGAATTTGACCGTTTGACAACTTAATTATGGTAATAAATTAAGTGCAAGCCCAATGTTTTTATTTTATTTTTTTATTTAATCAAAGTTCAAGTAATTAAATTTCTTATTTCTTTTGTGTATAGATTTATTTTTTTAATATCAAAATATAGTTTAATATTAATTTTTAAATTTTATTTTTATTTAAAAAAAGGTTCCGAAACCGGAATCGAAATTGAAACCGTTATAGAACCGGAACCGAAACTGGAATCAGAACCACTACAGAATCGAACCGGAACCATTTTATCTCGGTTAAGGTTTCAGTTCTAGCTTTTTCAGAACTAAAACCGTTGGTTTGAAACCGAAATTGAAATCGAACCGAACCGTGGTCATGTCTAGGCTATATGGGTTATTATCCCTTTGATACAGGGTGATAGTAGGCATCTTGAAACAACCTAGTAATAGCTCATGAGTAATCTCAATGCTTTGTGGGTCCCTTCATAGACATGATCGTAGTTCTTATTTCCTAGTTGCTTAAGGCAATCAATCATTCTAAACAACACTTGATACTCTAACGGATTTGTTTAAGCTATGTGTGACTCTTCTATAACTCTGACATCCTTGTGGTATCTCTGGTCGTTACTCACGAAACTATAGCTCTTGTCTTGGTAGGCCTCAACAGTATGCCCTGATTGTGGCTCTCATCCTAACCTTCTTGTTGAGGAGGACACTATTCTTCACCATGAGATGGATTTTCATTTTGTGGAGGGTTTTCCTATTGTGCATTATTCATGGGCGATAGTGCTCTCATGCCTTGAATTAACTTTTGAATAATTCTAGTCAATGTTCACATCACATCTTCCACTCTGTTTTGTCTGTTTACCACGTCTTCGAGGTTTGGAACGCTTGTTTCTTGATTTTGTACCATTCCCTTTATTGGTTTACTATAAGATTCAGGTTCTCCTAATCATGATTGTGATCTTCTCCTTACTGATTTTCAACAACCGATGTTTGTGGAACCGAATCTACTTCTTCTTCTATGTTTGGGAGACCGTTTATCTATGCATTTCTATGAGAGACAGTTCTATATGAATAGGATGCTTTGGCCATTGGTTAGTTGAAGTAGATGAAGATTATGTGATTCTAGCGTTAATCTTTATGAAGTTCTAGGCCCTTCTGCTAGTGCCAAAATTTTGACCTTAAAAATCGATCAACACTCGAATTAATACAAAAGACGAATGAATGAGTGCAATAGTGGTGAAATAGCAAATTAAGTAATGATGATGTAAAACTGATAATCAAATAGAGAATTAGAGTTTTTAACGTGGTTCAAACCCTTCAATAATGCTTACGCCCACAATTATCTTAATTCTTAAGGGGAAGGTTATGTTTTCTATAGAGTTTCTACTAGGGTTTTTCTGTATTGTTTTTTGTACGTGCGAATGACCCTTTTTATGGTGTTAATGTTTCTTATTTACATATAATTGGGTCACTAAAATATTGAAAAAACAAAGATTTCTTTCTTATTTTACATTTATTTACATTAAATACATTATATTGTAATCAAAGTGCAACTCTGAAAGCTTCCTATTTGGAGTGATCTTCTACCCAATATAGGCTTTTTCTTGTGTTGGGCCTCCGCAATGTTTTGGGAAATCATGGGTTACTGTGTTTCGAGTTGCCACTTCTCTATGGCTTCGAGCTGCCTTTTACGCAAGCTAATCAATCCGAGCTGCCTTAGGAAAATTAGTCCTTTGCATACTTTTACTAATGTCGCATACTCTAACATCTCCTGAGCTAATGTGCTTTACAATCCTTTATTTTTTGTTCGGACTTTCGAGCTTGTTGAACTTTTAGGGCTAATTAATTAGGCTGGAGGCTCAGATACTATTTTTGAGTATAATATAGATATAATTGTCAAAGCAAATTAACCTAGTTGGAGGAACTAAACTTGTTACATTATACACCAAAAACAATAAGATAATAAATATTCGAAATTTCAGTTGAAACAATTCTTAATCACCATGTTATGGGTTTCGGATTACTTTTTTAATTTCTTTTTAAAATTGGTGAAATGTTTGTATTTTTTTTAAAGCTAAAATGTAATTAATAAGTGAGAGAACTATTGTGATCAGTATAGATGAATCATTCCTTATGTGTTTCAAATATCTATACTCATAAGTGAGAGATAACTATTCTAATAATAGGAGGGAAACTACCAAATGTTTGCTGTTCTTTGCTATTATTAAAATCTAATAAATTTATTCTTACAAAACAACGTACTAAGTCCTGTAATATCTGGGGTTACAAGCGTAAAGTATAGTTAAGTCGGTTAAGATGCTTCCAAGTGCTACTTTGTTATTGGTCCAAGTGCTGCTCTGTTATTGGACTAGCACAGCTGATTGTTAGTTACAATAACTAACTCAATATTCTACTGGTCATCAAGAAACTTCTTATATATAAAAATTGGGTATGAGATTGTTAAACATTGTAAGCTTGTAATACATAAACCTGTATCCATATTCAGTTGTATCAAATCAAGATCAATGAAGAAAGTGATTCAAGAGTCTCATTGAAGCTTATCTTGTCTGCTCTTTGCATCTTTTATATGGTATCAGAGCTGTGGTCATTCAACAATGGCGGCCATGGAAGGAACAAATAGCCTAATCAGTGGAATCAATGGTAATAACTCTTCGATCATGAATAAGGTACAATCGTCCTCATTTCCTACACATTTGAACTTCAATCTGCCTCTCAAATTAGATCAGAACAACTTTGTTCTATGGAAGTCACAAGTATTGTCTACCATTAGAGTTTACGATCTTGAAGAATTTATTTTAGGTTAGAAAAAGAGTCCAGAAAAATATATAGAGAATAGTGATGTTGATGTTCTTGCTGAGGAATCAAAAACTATTAACCCTGAATTTGTTCAATGGAAGAAAGCAGACCAACTTCTTGTGTGTTGGCTTCTTTCAACCTTGACACCATCAATTTTGAGTCAAGTAATTCACTGCATAACTTCTTTTGAGGTCTAGTTCACACTTGAAAAATTGTATTCTCAACACTCACTTGCTAAAGTCATGCAAGTTAGATCCCAACTTCAATCCACTGTGAAAGGATCAATGTCAATAGCTTATTACATCTCTAAGATGAAAAATCTTGCCGAAATGTTAGGAGCAGCTGGTCAACCTGTCATAAATAAAGACTAAGTTATGTACATTTTAGAGGGTCTTGGTTGCGAGTATGATGTCATGGTGGTTAACTTGACTTCACGTCTAAACAATTTTGGAGATATATCTTTGCAAGATGCACAGTTTATGTTGATGAGCTACGAAACAAGGATTGAAAAGCAGGCTGCAGCATTAGCTTCTCTTGTCTCTAGTAATGTTGTGGTTAATTACTTATACAATGACAAATTTGGAACAAGATGGGGATCACAGCAGTACAATAGAGGAAGAAGAAATAGAGGAAGAGGAAGAAATTATGGAAGAAATGGTGGAAGACTAGTGTGTCAGCTATGTGGGAAGATTGGTCACTATTAAGCTATCTGCTTTCATAGATTTGATCAAAATTTTCAAGGTAATAGAATGAGCTATCAAACTAGACCTAACAATGTGGCAAATTCAGCAGGTTTTCAAGGAAATTATACTAGATTTCAAGGACAGTTTCAACTGCCAAATGTGCAAGCACAGATTCAGCACCCAAAAGCTATGTATGCACCTATGACAACACAATCTCTCTCAAGTGGACCTGAGAATTCTTGGTGCCTAGACAGTGGAGCCACTAATCACTGTACCTCTGAACTTGCAAATCTCAACATAAGGAATGAATATAAAGGTCCTGAAAAGCTGACAGTTAAATATGGTAGTAAGTTATGTATCTCTCATATTGGTTATTCATTGATTCCCACACACACAAAACCCACAAAATCCCTTTATCTCAAGTATATTTTGCATGTTCCAAACATAACAAAAAACCTTTTAAGCATCTCACAGTTCACTAAAGATAACAATGCTATAGTAGAATTTGATGCTAATTGTTGCATGATTAAGGATCAAACTACTAAGAGAGTTCTTCTACAAGGAGTGCAAAAAGATGGATTGTACCATCTTGAGCTGCCATCAACTACAACTACACAATTTCAAGGCTTGTCTACTGGTGTCAACTCTCGAGTTCTTCTTTCCAGTTTTAAATATAGTTTTGATGAAATGTTTCCTTATGAGTCTGTTGTTCAAAATTAGTCCTCTCATGTTAGTGCTTTTGCTGACTCGATAAATCCATCTTGTACATACAAGGATTCAAGCATATGTACTTATGAAAATAAAACAAAGTCAGCAAATGTGTTAGAGTCTTTCTAGTGTTCATTTCCTTGTAACCATTCTATTAGTATAAATAAGAGTTGCAAGAGTTAAAATATTGCATTTTCCGCTACTAATTCTGCTAATGTTGATCAAGTGCATTTGTGATATCTTAAACTAGGTCATCCATCTCTCAAAATAATGTCTCAAATTCTTAAATCCTTAAGAATATCAGTACCCTCACAACCTGGTCATTTTTGTAATGCTTGTTAGTATGGTAAGGCACACCAACTTCCTTATCCTACTTTAGTCACTAAAACATTTGCTCCCTTTGAACTAGTCTGTACGGATGTATGAGGATCAGCTCCTATCATCTCTTCACATGGCTTCAGATATTAAGTAGCTTTTTTTAGATCATTTTACCAGATTCACATGGATATTCCCTCTCAAAGCAAAATCTCAAGTCAAATATGCCTTCTCATTGTTTAAAAACATAGCAGAACTCTTGTTTAATACCAAACTCAAATGTATCCAAAGTGACTTAGGTGGAGAGTTCACGGTGCTTTAAAAACTTTATGCTAGTACTGGTATTCAATTTAGGTTTTCTTGTGCCTATACTCATCAACAAAATGGTCTTGCTAAAAGGAAACATAGGCACATTGTGGAAACCGGTTTAACCTTATTGTCACAAGCTAATATGCCACTTCATTTTTTGTGGGAAGCCTTTACAATTGCTGTCCACTTGATTAATAGGCTTCCAACTCCTATGCTTCACAATAAGTCTCCTTATGAAGTTATATACAACCATAAACCAAATTACAAAGACCTTAAAGTATTTGGTTGCTCATGTTTTCCTTTTTTAAGACCCTATAGCAAAACTAAACTCAATTTCCATTCTACAAAGTGTATCTTCATAGGGTACTAACTATAACAAAAGACCTCGTGCTTGGTATGATAAATTGAAATCTGCTTTGTTTCAATGGGGATTAATCAACTCTAAGGCAGACAACTCTTTATTCATTCAATATCATAAAGAAGGTTTGGTTCTTGTTCTTGTGTATGTTGATGACATTCTTGTGACTGGTTCAAATCCTGTGTTTATTGCTCAAGTTATTGATAAGTTACAATCTAAGTTTGCTCTTAAGACATTAGGTCATCTCAACTATTTCTTAGGATTTGAGATCGTTAGAACATCTTTAGGTTTACATTTATCTCAGACAAGTATGCTATTGAACTTCTTCAAAAGACGAATATGATGCATTCCAAACCTTTTTTAACACCAATGGTTTATGGTATCAAGTTATCTCAAGATATTGGTGAACCTTTTTCAGATTCATCACTTTACAGAAGTACAGTAAGGGCATTACAATATTTGACTATTTCTCGACTGGATCTTTCATATGCAATTAACAAACTTAGTCAATACCGTGCATCTTCTACAACAACACATTGGTTAGCTTGTAAACGTGTCCTACGCTATGTCAAGGGTACATTAACTAGTGGCCTTTATTTCAGACTAGCCTCTCAGCTCCAACTTGTGTGTTTGGCTGATGCTGACTGGGGAAGTTGTATTGATGACAGGAAATCCACCACTGGTCGATGTCTATTTTTGGGCAATAATCTTATTACTTGGAGTGCTAGAAAACAAAGAGTTGTCGCTCGCTCAAGTACTAAAGCTGAGTATCGAGCATTAGCTCAAGCTACAACTGAGGTGCTTTGGACTTTATCACTTCTTTCTGAGCTTAAAATTTCTGTCAACAACATTCCTGTCATTTGGTGTGATAACACAGGAGCTACCTCTTTTGCACACAATCTAGTTCTGCATTCACGTACAAAGCATATTGAGCTTGATATGCATTTTATTCGTGACCATATATCAGCAAACACTCTTGATGTTAGGTATGTTCCCCCTGAAGAACAAGTTGCTGATATATTTACCAAACCATTGCCAAATGCCAGATTTGAAAAGCTGAAAAACAAACTGATTATGGATAAATCCATTATCGGTTTGAGAGGGGACGTAAAGTATAGTTAAGTTGGTTAAGATACTTCCAAGTGCTGCTTTTTTATTGGTCCAGGTGCTGCTCTGTTATTGGACTAGCACAGCTAATTGTTAGTTACAATAACTAACTCAATATTCTACTGGTCATCAAGAAACTTCTTATATATAAAAATTGGGTATCAGATTTGTTAAACGTTGTAAGCTTGTAATACATAAACTTGTATCCAAATTCAGTTGTATCAAATCAAGATCAATGAAGAAAGTGATTCAAGAGTCTCATTGAAGCTTATCTTGTCTGCTCTTTGCATCTTTTATAACAAGAAGTCGTTTTAAATGTTTAATATTTTTACATTTTTTATTTTCGCAAATTGTTGATATTGAATCCAATTGTTTTTTTCTCTTTTATTTCAATTAATATTATTAATTGAGTCCAGTAAACCATAATATCACGATTTGAATATACATCCAGTAATAAAAAACGTAAGAATAATAGAGCCATGCGAAGGAGATTCTAATGAAATTTTATTACATTATATATACATGCACGTTATATATATATATGACTGTAGTGTTTATATTGGGACACTTGGCAAGAAAAAAAGGAACGTGGGTGGCGATAGGCTAGACCATTATGATGCGAATAAAAAAGTGCGCTTTGGGGCATGGAGTCCAAGATGTTGTACAAAGACTTGCATGGTCAAGTGTCCCTTGTTTAAATGTCTGATCTCTGATTTCTCTTCTGTTTTGCTTCTTGCATACGATGTGTCTCTCTCTCACCACATGCATTTTCTACATTTGTAATTTCTTCCTCTGCCCTCCATGTGCACTCTCATTTCCTTGACACGTGATTACCTTACTTATTTCTTTCTTTTCTTTTTTCCACCCTTAAATTAGATAATAAAACAAATAGTCAAACATTTTAACATCTGTCTCATTATATGGATTTGAGAGGGCTAGCTAGTTAATTACACGATTTGATAGATCACACTATGATTGATTAATTGTTTTTCGCTTTATTAAGTTGTGTATGTACTTGACCGAAGCTATGTGTTGTACAAGTTCAAGGTTTATGAATTTTATTTGAGAAAGACTTTCTTTTAGCTAACCTAGCTAGATAATTTTGTAAAAGCTTGAACATTCGATAAAGTAATAACAATTTCGGCAAGTGTATGAGGTAGTCGGTACACCAAAGTCTGTAGTTAATATGATGTACATAAAGTACAACTAGAGATGGAAACATTACATCAAAGGTTAATTAGTTGATTTGCTAAATCAAAATTTAAAATAATAGAAGATATATTTTAATTTAGTTAAAAATTTACATCATGTGTTAGATTCTAATTACATTATATACGCCACATTGCATATTTTATGTATCTTTAACTTTCTCAACAATAACTTGTGTTGATAGAAGTGTGGACTTGAACACAACCTAGACAAATCAATAAACTCGTCAAATTTTCATTTAGCTAAATAGGACAAGTTTAAATTAAAAAGAAAAAAGAAAGAGGAGTCCAGGAGTGATGTGGCCGTAGGTAGAATAAAGCATGGAAATGAACAATTATATAATCTTATCACTTTTATATTATATGATTTGGAATTACCGTTAGATTTAGAGTGTTGACTATTATATCTACAATGTGTCAATCTCAAATCGTAAATATTTGGTTTTTTTCTATCAGTTTAAACTTTTGGATATAATAATAGCAAACATAGTATCAGAGTTTTGAAGATCTTTAGTTCAAACTTTCTCTCTCTTTTCTTTATATGAAATTTCTGTTACACATATTATACGTTAGAGAGCGTTTAACATGTGTCTGATATCTGTCATTTATTCACATTATTGTAAATGGTGTGTCAACGTGTCAACTTCAAGTAATATATGGATTTATCAGTTGGGAGGTCAAGAGGTACCACCTTTTTTTTTTTTTTTGTATAATCTTCATGGAAATAATATTATAAAAGCTTCTTTTTTTTTTTTTTAAGCTTTCCCCTCACTAAGATGTGCCCAATATGGCTCAATGTGATTGTGGGACAATGTAAAATTTAGGCTTTTGGACAGAAAATTTTCATCCAAGATTTTACATTGCAAGGTTATATGGTTGTAGAGACTATAAGTTTATTATTGTGTTTATTAAAACCGATTATTTTTGCCTATTTCTTATGACTTCACCAGATATGGGCTGCTTAGGGGAACCTTAAGGGCACCAAGTGTGGGCTGGATGTAGACATGACCACGGTTCGGTTCGAACCGAACCGGGTCTTCAGAACCAACCTGAACAAAGGTTCTGGTTTCGGTTTAGAATCGGAATCGAAACCGCTACTGTAGCGGTTCCGGTTCCGATTCTTTAAATAATGGAATCGGTGGAACCGGAACCGCTTTTAACCTGCGATTCCGGTTCGGTTTTGATTCTAACAAAAAAAAACTTGCATCACTTTTAAAAAAAAAAAAAATTTAAAGTGACAGTTGGTCACCTTTTTTTATATTTTACCCCCTCCCCTTAATTTCTCTTTAACCCCTCCCTTTCCTCTATAAATACCCTTTCCATTCTTAATTTCTTCTCATACCTATCTCCCTCAATCTCAACTCTCTTTCTCTCCATTAATCTCAACTCTCTCTCAATTTTAACTTTTAATTTCAATATTTTCTTAATTCTCAATCTTAATTTCCTTTAATTTTTTTTTAATTATATCTATAAATTATAATTTTCAATTTATTGTATGAAGTTTCAAATTCTTAATTTATTATTTTTAAATTTCAAAATCTTATTTTATTATTTTTAAATTTCAAATTGTCAATTTATTTTTAAATTCAATCAAAGTTCAAATAATTAAATTTCTTATTTCTTTTGTGTATAAATTTATTTTTTTTAATATCAAAATATAGTTTAATATTAATTTTTAAAATTTATTTTTATTTAAAAAAAGATTTCGGAACCTGAACCAAAACCGTTGTAGAACCGGAACCGGAACCGGAACCAGAACCAGAACCGTTACAGAACCGTCGGTTCCAGAACCGAACCGAAACCGGAACCGAAACCGAAACGGAATCGAATCGTGGTCATGTCTAGCTGGATGATGTATAACATGCTTGTCAGCAATGAGAAGGCAATTCAATCCCAGTACAAGTCCCATGTCTACGCAAATCCAGATAATGTGACCCCAGGAATTGTTGAAAGCAGATATGCTCTAACCAAAAGGAAAGGATCCCGTAATGTGCCGGTAGCTTTCTTAACCGGTCTCCTTAATTCTGTCCTTCCCGAGAAGAGTTCCTGGAACTCTTTGCAGATTTGAAGGGAAAGATACCAGTCCTAGTTGTGTCAACCAAGGATTCTCTTGAGACATTCCGGGGATCTGAATTGGTAGTAAGTTTGTGGAGGTTCCAGGTGCCCTTTTGCCACAGGAAGAGTATCCTACCATAGTCGCTGAGGAGCTTTATCGGTTTTTGCTGGAGAACTTTGAATTCAGTGCTTGAAAGTCGATTGCGGTGAAAATTTCTGCTCTTCAATGGGGGTATTGATTCTCATTCAACTGTTCTTTCATCTATTTTCTCTACTACTTATCTTGGAAAAAAGTTTGTAAGACATTTTGCATCGTTACGTATAGTACTACATTTTCTTACTGAAAAAAGGAGTTGCACTAAAAATGTGACATAACTTGCCACACCTTATGTGGGGGAAGTCGACACATATTGCAATATTTGAGAATATCATTGAAGATCTTTTCATGAATAGAAGACAACCGAAAAGGCAGTAAGTTCTTAGTTGTTTAAACTGTTCATTTTGTACTGGCAGAGAAGGTTTTTAGTGTAGCAATCATGGTTTTTAACGGTGCACGACTGTGTAACTCATTTTCTGAAACAGAAAAATAATAATTATCACTGTGTTGCCATCTAAATTGTAGTTGATGTTCATAGCTTATTAACTCCCTAACAACTCATGGATTTGGAGGTTGGTTTTGTGGATTACAGATACTGCATTCGCACATGCATTAATAATTTATCTGTTGTAACCGATACCTATATGTGATACTCATTGATATGTAATGACTCTTAAAGCTATAACTCATTGATATGTAATATAACTCACTGAAATGTACGTAACTTATTCAGATTTTGGACTCTGATATTTCTCATCATCATTTTGATTTCAACTTTACTGGGATTAAATTGTTAAGAGATGATGAAGTTGAATGTCCATCTTCTAGGATAGTTTAAGACTTTATCCTTGTAACAATTTTAGAGGGTTGGAATGTTTAAATTAAGCGAAACTTTCAGAAAATAGCATTAATTTGAAACTAACCAAAAAAAAATTAATGGACTTTTTCTAGTGCCTCTTGTTCATTACGAACTAATGCTTAGTTCACGAATAAAAGAGGAACTTTGTGCTTATGAACTGATGCTTACTTTGTGATAAAAGAGAAACTCTTAAAGCTTTTCATAACCCTATATGAAGCATCGGTTAAGGTACAAGAATTATGAATCATTAAACAATTGCTATTTATTTAATAGGATGTTGTAGACAGTGTTAAATAACTAATCTAAGGATTGTTACTGAAAAATCTTATTAAGTAATTTTATCTAAACTAGTAAGGTATCTAAACCTTTGTTGATAAGGATGGAAAGAGTGGATGATCTGGGATGAGGGTTGGTAGTTGTTGCAACAACAAAAACATGAGGTAATTAGTTTAAATAACAATGTCTTCCTCATTAAAAATCATATTCACACATGTTTTAGTTTTTGTGTGACAAGAACTTCTCATGGAATTGAATACTACTTCAACGTGTGACGCAATGAATACCTTTCTTTGCTAATTAATAACAACATCACCACAGTTGGTGCTTTTTCTTTTCTCTCTAATACATGGTACAAGTGAAACTCAATCACTCATTTTGAAACCGATCGACAGTATGAAGAACATGAGAACTATTTATGTGCAATGGTAGAGAACTATTTATGATGACAAAGGGTCCTAACATGCTAATACGACATAATCATTATAAAATAGAAAAACTTCATTTTAGTCTCTAAAGTATTGAAAACTATCAAAATTTTAAAGCTTTTCCGAAAACAACTCATTTCATCTCTAAAATTCTGAAAACTGCTCAAACAGGTCCAAATCGTCTGTCAACTAATAATCAAATCAAATAGAAAAATAAGAAAATTCACTTACCTCTCATCATCGAAAATTAAAGTTTTGTGCCTAATAAAACCAAAATATTGCATGTCATTTGACTAATAAAAAGTTGGCACATGTATAATAATAAAATTATGCTTTTTTTTTAAAGAAAATATAATTACTATTTTTAAATTAAATAATAATTAAAAAAATTAAAAATTAAAATTAAAATTAAAAATCAGATATGGTTACCAAATCGTCTAGATTTGGTTAAAAACCAAAAAACCAAAAAATCAAAAAATTAAAAGAAAAAAAAAACATATCATGGACAAAACCAAACTATGAACAATTTGGGGTGAACTAGATTGTCATTTATCTAAATTCAAACCAGATCATTACGATCTTGTTTGAATCCAAATATTGTTCACACTAAACGAGGTAATGAGATCTCAGATGAATTGAATGGCTAGCAATTATCTACTTCCTCCTTTAGAGTTGTGTACCTTTCTAGTCCTATAGCTCATCTTTTCTAGCATATTGATCTGATGCCTGATTCTGAGCCAATGGCTTAGCATGCTGGGATTTATTCCCATCATATTCATATGGTTTCATAAGAATACATCAACGCTCATAGCTAAAAATTTGAGAAGATTCTTTCTGGTAGTTGGATCTAGGTTCTTGCCTAACTTCAAAGTCCTTTAGATCTAGGCTCGCCAATATTCACCTCTTCGAGCTCTTCAACTAGCCCAGCACATGTCTCAGTATCAATCTCCCTAAGTCCAAATTATTCTCCATAGGCAATGTACCTATCTTTTGGAGAGCTATTATAACCATATCCATCTTTTATCCATAAAGCCTTAGCTTTACAATTTCCATGTAACACGTTCTTGCTTCATATGGCTCATTTGAATGTATCATACTCCTTCAAGGGTCGAGAATTCCACCATCAAATAGTAGGTTAATGTGATCGCTTCCAGATCATGTAGAGTAGGTCGCCCTAGGATAACATCGTTAACGCAAGACAACTAATAAATTGAAATTTTGTTAGCATTATTGCCTATCGCCCTAATTTTCGTAGTGTCAGAAAATGGCTAATCAACTTCAAAGGCTAGATTGAGTCTCTAGTAAACCCATATAACAATTCTAGTGACGGTATGAGCTGGTTCAACTTGTGACCCATATGTTCATATGTCTTTTTATAAAGCACATTAACCGAACTCTTATTATCCATCATCACTCAGCATAAATCTACATTACTTATAGTCATCTAGATTACTATGGCATCATTGTAGGGGTGATGCATCTTGCGAGTACAATGGCTAGGTAATTTGTTTGGAATTCTTGTTACGTGACGTCTCCCCTAATTGGAGTGGATCCACCTTATTGCCACAATTGCTTCTTGGGGGGCAACTATTAGCTATTGGTTTGCTCTTGGGCGAGCTACGTACTCCCACATTCTCCTCTTCATAATGGGTCTTCAATTGCATCCTTAAGTACATAACATTCTGAGGTTTTATACCTGATCTCATTATAAAAATGGCAGAATTTATTTTGATTTCGTGAATGTTAAGAAGTCCTCACAAATTAGGGCTTACCAAAGTTTTCTTTGTTCCATTATGCCATGTAGATATGTTCTTAAGTATCTTTAAACTTGGCATACTTGTTGTAGAAGTTTGTAGATTTACTCTACTCACTACTTATGTGAGCTCTCTTTTGAGGCTGATTTGGAGTTTCAGTTTTTCGTAAGGAAGATGTGCTACTCACACTGCCTCTCTCATTGTTCCTTTTATTTTTTTTTTTCAAGCTTATTTTTATTGCTTGGTTCATCTTGAGTCCTGTGATCTAGAGCATCCAATGACTCCATTAACCTTATGTAGATTGTAGCTCGATTATAAAAGTCTCGAAGTTTCTTGATGGAATTTTTGTAAATACTATGATAAAGCTTTGCGTTTTTATTTAACTTTATCGAGTTGATGCTCTCATCTTATGGATTATCAATGTAATTTAGCTCTTTTTAAAAGTGAACTATGTAGTTCTTTAGCAACTCTCCCCTCTTATAAAATAAATAAATAAAATAAAATAATCATTATATAAAACGAAGAGACATGTTGTCTTCTCAACTTCTATTATTTTCACCAAAATAGCTCCTGACATTGTTTTCAACCTGTTATGGTCCCTATTATGAGTTTTTAAACCACTCATATAGAGCTTCTCCCAAAGTGGTTGGAAACACCTGCACCTAATGTTATCGTTAGTGGTAAGCAAGTCTGTTTGCACATTGAAAGCGTCCAAGTGGTCATGGTCATATGGTTCACTGTCCCCCTGATACGGGGTGGTAGTAGGCATCTTGAAACAACCTAGTAGCAGCTCATAGGAAATCTCAACATCCGATAGGTTTGCTTCATGGAAACGATCCTGGTTTTTGTTTCCTTGTTGCTCAAGGTGATCAATCCTTCTAAGCAGTACTTGATAGTCTAACGAGATTTCTTTAGCTACATGTATAGAACTCTAACATTTCCATGGTATCCTTGATTGCTACTCACGAAAATACAATGCTTATCTTGGCAAGCCTCAACGGTGTACCCTATTTGCGGCCCCTATCCCAGTTTTTTGTTAAGGAGGACATTACCCTTCACCATGAAATGGATTCTCATTATGTGAAGAGTTGCCCTATTATGCACTATTCACTGGTGGTGGTGCTCTCAAGCCTCAAATTAACTCTTGAATAATTTTAGTCAATGTCCATAGCATATCTCCCACTCTGTTTTGTCTGTTTGCTATGACTTCGAGGTTTGGAACACCCATTTGCTTATTTGCTTCATAAGAGGCAGATTTTATACTACTCTTTGTTATTAGTTTACTATAGGATTCAGGTTCTTTTGATCATGATCGTGAGCAAATTCTTGCTAGTTTTTCGCAACCAGTGTCTACTAAAGTGAATCTACTCATCCTATGTTTGGAAAACCTCCTATCCACGCACTTCTATGAGAGGCAGTTCCACATGAACTTTAGCCATTGGTTAGTTGAAGTAGATGAAGATTATATGATTCTAGCATTAATCTTTATGAAATCGAAGGTTCTAAGCCCTCCTTCTAACACCAAATTTTAACATAAAAAAT
The DNA here is from genome assembly GCA_022984855.1 of Dimocarpus longan. Taxonomy (NCBI): domain Eukaryota; kingdom Viridiplantae; phylum Streptophyta; class Magnoliopsida; order Sapindales; family Sapindaceae; genus Dimocarpus; species Dimocarpus longan. Next base: position 21,209,316 of record CM041024.1, read on the forward strand.
CAATCAACACTCGAATCAATACAAACGACGAATAAATAAGTACAATAGTGGTGAAATAGCAAAGTAATAATGACGTAAAAATGATAATCATGTTGTGCGCAGCGAAAATTAAACAAATACACAACTACTAATGCTAACTATTAAATATAAATAACAAATACTAATAAAGCAGAAAAGCAGAAAAATAAATGCAAAGCGAAAAAAAGAAAGAACACACCAGAATTTACGTGGTTCGGTATAAAACCTACGTCCACAGGCGCTGCTGAAAACTTCTACTAGCTCCAAAGCAAAATATTACAAAATCTGGGCAAGATCCAATAACCCAGAAACATATGGGGAGAAAACAAGAATAATACAAATGTATGGATCTTTTACAATTCTTGTTTGGGATACAAAATCAATTAGCTAAAGGACTTATTTATAGCCCACTAAAACTCCTACCATATTACATTCTTCAGATGTGGTATTCTCAAAACTTCCACCACATTATATTCTTTAGATGTGGGATTCTCAAACATCTCACCATATTGTATTCTTCAGATGTGGGATAGCTAATTAAGCCAAAAATCAACAAATCTCCACCTTGGCGTATTAGCTTTCAGCAATGCCTTCATATATGTCTTTCTAAACTTTCAAAATATTGATCAAGTCCAAACAATGGTTGAACTTAATTGTTGTCACCACTTTGGTCATCATATCTACAGGATTATCAGCAGTCCCAATTTTCTGTAAGAGAATCGACCCTTCACTCAAAATTTCCTGCACAAAGTGATATCGAACATCAATATGCTTGGTGCGAACATGGAATACCGGGTTCTTTGCTAAATGAATGACACTTTGACTATCCGAGTAAATAGTAATATTCGTCTGTCCCACTCCCAACTCTACCAGTAATCCTTGTAACCAAATTGCTTCCTTCACAGCCTCTGTCAATGCCATATACTCTGCTTCTGTCGTAGACAAAGCAACTGTTGACTGTAAAGTAGACTTCCAACTTATCGGAGCTCTCGCAAGAGTGAATACATATCCAGTAGTTGACCGTCGTTTATCCAAATCACCAGCATAATCTGAATCTACATATCTGATTGCAAACTGACCAAGTGAATTTTCTTTCTGAAATACCAAACCAAAATCTACGATTTTTAACAAGTACCATAGAATCCATTTCACAGCTTGCCAATGTCCTTTACTAGGATCATGGATATACCTGCTCACAACTCCAACCGCTTGCGAAATGCCAGGTCTTGTACACACCATAGCATACATCAGGCTACCAACCACATTAGAATACGGAACACGAGACATGTACTCTCGTTCTTCATCAGTACTCGGAGATAATGATGCACTCAACTTGAAATGAGGAGCAAGTGGCGTACTTACAGGTTTTGACTGTTCAGATACATCAAAACGCTGTAATACCTTCATCAGATATTGCTTTTGAGTCAAACAAACCTTGCCTTTTCCTCTATCTCTACTAATCTCCATACCGAGAATCTTCTTAGCTTCACCGAAATCCTTCATTTCAAACTCTGAACTCAATTGAGTTTTCAGCTTCTCAATCTCCACTTTGCTCTTAGAAGCTATCAACATATCATCAACATATAAGAGCAAGTAGATGAAAGAACCATCTTGTAGCCTTCGAAAGTATACGCAATTATCAAATTTGCTTCTAGTGTACTCTTGTCCTATCATAAATTGATCAAATCGCTTGTACCATTGTCTCGGAGACTGTTTCAAACCATAAAGCGATTTCTTCAATTTGCAAGCCCAATTTTCTTTACCAGCAACCTTGAATCCATCTGGCTGAGTCATATAGATTTCCTCTTCTAAATCACCATGTAAAAATACAGTTTTTACATCCATTTGAACTAGTTCCAAATCCAATTGAGCTACAAGGGCCAATAGAATTCTAATGGAAGAGTGTTTCACAACTGGAGAAAATACCTCATTATAGTCAATCCCTTTCTTCTGAGCGTAGCCTTTCGCTACCAACCTTGCCTTGTAACGAACATCTTCTTTGTTTGAAAATCCCTATTTCTTAGTAAATACCCATTTGCACCCAATTGCCTTCTTATTCTTCGGTAGTTGAGTTAGCTCCCAAGTTTCATTCTTCCGAAGAGACTGCATTTCTTCATCCATAGCTTTCTTCCACTTATCAATTTCAGAACATTGGACTGCTTCTCTATAAGTTGAAGGAACATCATCATCTATAATTGGAAGTGCATAGGCCACCATATCAGCAAAACGAGCAGGTCTGCGAATCTCACGTCTTGGCCTATTTAATGCAATTGATTCTTGTTGCTGTGAAGGTTCTTGGGTAGGAACCTCTTCTTCTACTTCTACTTTAGTAACCTCCTCTGTCATAGAAGTGTCATCATCTGCATCAACAATTCTAGCTGGATTATTTGTTGACTCTATCTGTTTCTGAAAAAACTCAACCTGCTTCCGAGTAGACTTCACCTGTTGCGGATTACCCTCAACAATATCTTCTATTTTCTTTTTCAACATCGAAGACTCATCAAAAGTAACATCCCTGCTGAAGATTATCTTCTTCGAATTAAGATATAAAAGATGATACCCTTTCACCCCTGAAGACATCCCCACAAATATAGCTTTCTTTGCCTTCGGATCCAATTTAGATTCATTTACATGATAATAAGCAGAACAACCAAAGACATGTAAAGAATCATAATCAGTAACAGGTTTTCCAGACCATACCTCCAATGGAATTCTACCACCGATCGCTGTTGATGGTAAGCGATTAATGAGATGACATGCATAAGTCACTACCTCAGCCCAAAACTCCTTGCCCAACCCAGCATTGGACAACATACACCAAACTTTCTCCAATAACGTTCGGTTCATGCGTTCTGCCACCCCATTCTGTTGTGGTGTGTGTCTTACTGTAAAATGACGTACAATACCTGCATCTTGACAGACTTCTCTAAAAGATTTACTACAATATTCACCTCCATTATCTGTTCTAAGGTACTTAATCTTTCTCCCAGTCTGAGTTTCAATCATCTTTTTCCAATTAAGGAAAATCCCAAGTACATTATCCTTTTTCTTCATTGTGTATACCCAAACTCTTCTGGAAAAGTCATCAACAAATGTAAAAAAATAGTGTTTACCACCCAAGGAGGCTGTCCTAGTAGGTCCCCACACATCAGAGTGAACATAATCCAAAATACCTTTAGTATCATGAACTGTAGTTGCAAACTTCACTCTCGTCTGCTTTCCCATAACACAATGTTCACAAAAATCTAACTTGCAGGTTTTTACTCCTTTCAACAAGCCTTGATTCACCAAACTGCTTAAAGCTTTCTCACCTGCATGTCCCAGACGCATATGCCATAACCTGATTGTATCTGAGTCAGCATCCTTCTCTGATACTATTGCTGCTGATTCAGTAACTGTACTACCATCGTAGTAGTACAAGTTGTTCTTCCTTATACCTTTTATTACCACCAAAGCCCTAGATACAACTCTCATAACTCCATCTCTGATAGATACCGTGTAGCCTTTAGATTTTAAGGCTCCCAATGATATGAGATTCTTTTTCAAATCTGGAACATACCGAACCTCTGTCAAAACTCTGACCATTGAGCCCATACTGTAGATCCTTCTTGGCCCAATTAGCCCGATCACTAAATTATCCATAACACAACCAAACTTGTTTCTATCTATTAGATATTATGCATCGAAAACAATAAAATAATAAATATTCAAAATTTTCAGTTGAAGCAATTCCTAATTACCATGTTATGGGTTTCATGTTATCTCCTTTAATTTCTTGTTAATTATTGTAAAATTAGTGAAATGTTAGCAATTTTTTTAAAGTTAAAATGTAATTAATAGGTGAGAGATCTATAGTGATCAACATAGATGAATCCTAAGAGCATCTCCAATGCAAATGTGAATTGTCTTTTAAAAAAAAAAGGACATATCATCAATGTTAAGGAAATGTGAATCTTACGTGGCATAAATATGGATTGATAGACACTCAAGTCTAAAAAGACTCTCCAATACTATTATATTCATTTCAATAATAAATAGTCAAATAATAATATATTATTAAAGTAAATTACTATAAAATATTATTTGATGGAAGTTTCAATAATTTATTGCTGACATGGCTATCCAGGAGACTTTCTAGAAATAAATATTAAGGTTGACAGTCTATATTTTCTTTTTTATCATGTCAGCTTGATAGTGGTTATAGAAGTTAATTTTAACCCACTATCAATTTATCCTATGTGGCACTCCATTTTTTTCATAATTCATACTTGCATTGGAGATGCTCTAACTTAAAGCATCTCCAATGACCCATTAGATTGTGAAAAAAACAAAAGGCTAGCTAGAATAAATGGATATTGACATAAAATAGATTTCTCTAATACAATTATCAACATGTACTGTCAAACTGAGGTGGCAAGAGAAGAAATAGACATTGTCAACATGACTCTTTAATTTTAGAGGGTTTGTTGGATAGTATTGAGTCAGTAAATCAATTGGAGTTGCTACTGCTACTATGTTTACTGTATTTGGAGCCGAAATTGGAGGGAACGGAAGGGAAACGAAAGGCAAGATCATCGTTTTCGTCAACATCAGAGTCATCATTGGTAAAGGTGGTTATTGCAAGGCCATGACTTGAGCAAGGTGTTGTGCAACTGCCTTGGCAACGACGTACTGGTTGCGTTTGATGGTGGATATGGAGGGTTAGGGGCAAGAGTAAGGGTGCATCGGAGGAAAAGCTAGAGCTGCTGAATCCACTGCTTTACAGACGGGAGTACACCGGTGTCAGCGTTAACGTATGGATTGCAAGGCCATGACTTGAGCAAGGCATTGTGCAACGTACTTGGCAGTGACATTCTGGTTGTGTTTGATAGTGGATAAGGCAGGCTAAAGGCGAGAGTGAGGGTGCATTGGAGAGGAGGAGCTAGAGTTGTTGGATCCCCCACTTCACTGGGAGGGAGTACGCCGGTTTGAAGAAGATGACGTTGTTTGAAGATGTCGTGTCAAGCGTTGAAATGGCTTGAAATGGAGAAGATGTTGTTTTGTATTAGATTGAAAATGTGTGTATTTTAACACCTAATCAAAGTGTGTGTTGCATTGGAGAACCATTTTTAATTTGATTATCTATCAACGTCATGTAAGAAGCAATTCTCTTGAGATTGATGACATAACATTTTTTTTTAATTTTTTTTTTTTTTATAAAAGACAATCCATTAGAATATTAGAGATGTTCTTATGTGTTTCAAATATCTACACTCATAAGCTAGAGGCAACTATTCCAATAACATGGGGGGAAAATTGCCAAATATATGTTGTTCTTGGCTATCAGTCGAAATCTATTAAATTTATTCATAGTAAACATACTAGTCCTGTAATATTTGGGGTTATAAGAAGTCCTTTTAAATGTTTAATATTTTTACATTTTTTATTTTCACAAATTATTGAAATTGAATCCAAATAAGTTTTTTCTCTTATTTCAATTAATAATACGATTTGAAAACATATCCAGTAATAAAAGTGGTAAGAATAATAGAACCAAATGAAAGAGATATTCTAATAAAATTTTATTATATTATGTATATATATATATACATAAAATAATTGTTGTGTTTATATTGGGACACTTGCCAAAAAAAAAAAAAAATGTGATGTGGGTGGAGTTGGGCCAAACCATAATAATCCGAATAAAAAAGTGCTTATTGGGGCATGGGGTCCAATATGCACCTACCGTACAAGGACTGGCATGGTTAAGTGTCCCTTGTTTAAATGCCTGATTTCTCATTTCTCTTCCGTTTTGCTTGTTGCATACAGCGTGTCTCTGTCTCACCACTTGCATTTTCTACCTACATGATTTCTTCCGCTGTCCTCTATGTGCACTCTCATTTCTTTGACACGTGAATACCTAATTTCTTTCTTCTGTTTTTTCCCCTCCTTAAGTTAGATTATATAATAAATAAATAGTCAACATTTTATCATCTTAGTACATGGATTTTAGAGGGCTGGCTACTTAATTACACGATTTGATAGATCACACTATGATTGACTGATAGATCACGCTTTATTAAGTTGTGTATGTACGTACTCGACAGCAACTATGTACTGTACAAGTTGAAGGTTTATGAATTTTATTTAAGAAAGACTTTCTTTTCGCTAACGTGGATAATCTTGTCAGAGATTGAAAATTCGATAACTATAATAATAATATCAAAAAGCCTATGAGGTAGTCGATACATCAAGGCGGTATTTAATATGGTGTACATAAGGTATAACTAGAGATGTATGTATTATATCAAAGGCTAGTCGATTTGCTAAATCAAAATTTAAAATACTAGAAGACATTTTTTAATTTAATTAATAATTTACATCACGTGTTAAATTCTAATTACATTTTATACACCACATTACCTATTTTATTTATATATCTTAATTAAACTTTCTCAATAATAAGTTGTGTTGACAGAGGTGTGGACTTACATATACTTGAACTAATTTGAACACAATCTAGATAAACCAATAAAGTCATAAAATTTTCATTTAGCAAAATATGATAAGTTTAAATTAAAAAGAAAAAAGAAAGAGGAGTCCAGGAGTGGTGTGACCATAGGTAGAATAAAGCATTAAGTCAACTAATTATATAATCCTATCACTTTTATATTATACAGTTTGAAATTAATGTAAGTTTTGAAGAGTTAATTATTATATCTATTTCGTATCAACCTCAAGTTTTAAATAGTATAGTAAAATTATTTTCTATCAATTTAAACTTTTAGGTCTGATAGTAATTAACATAGTATCAGACTTTGGAAATCTCTAATTCAAAACTTTAATTTTTTTAATCTGATAGTAATTAATAAAATTTTAAATTTTTGAGTTGGGTGATAATTAAGAAAATCCATATTTTATGGGTTGCGAGGTTTAGTTGTTGAAAAGAGTAGTGATGAATTACGATATTATATGAAGTATTAATAATACTTCATCTAAGCAATTTAATTTCTATATGCTTTAACAGCTCTTTGAAAAAAAAAAAAAATGCTTTCAAAGCTACGTTTACTTTTGGTTTAATACTGTATATACAACTAAGTAGATAGTGACCGCAGTTTAAATATGTGATAGGATATAGTTGCGTAATATGAACGACACTGACCAAAAGGACAACATAAATAAATAAATGGGGTTATTTGATCACAGTAAGTTTGATTAATCATGTGCTTTGCAGGGTTATTGTATGCTGGTGTGTGTGGTAATTATATTAACAACTCCAGCTGCATGTGCTTGCAGAATCTTTAACGATTTACAGGTTACAACAAAAACAAGTGGATAAAGCTCCGGTGATTACGTTTTAATTATTTCTATATATTCATATGTAAAATTGATTTCCGCTATTTCTTTGAATCGCTTCTAAAACTTCTTTGATTTAATCATTTAATCTGCATAGATATAATTAGCATATCATAAATATCATCAATCTAAGTTTTAAATATTATAGTTAGTCCTCGTCTATTAGTTAAAGTCTTCGAGCTAATCAATTACTAATATAATATAAAGCAAAGGCTTTGCGTTCAAATCCCTTCTTCCCTTTCATGTCTCTGTCTAATATGTGACCATTATTTACTATTAGTTGGTGTACCGAATTAATATATTATAAATCTCGCTATCCTATTTATAGTAATACTTAAAAAAATATGCAAGTGGGATTTCTACTGTGATATAAGGCACCCCCACCTTTCCTCATGTCAAGGGTTTGATCTATATTTCTTATGATAATACGGATAATTTTTTCACTCTATATAAGTAGCTCTCTCTTACTTCGAAGTTGAAATCCGAACCGTACTTCAGAGTCTCATTTCAATTAATTTTGATAGTGTTTTGGGTTAGTACCAGTAGATTATTAAAAAATATTTAAAAAAATATATATTGATAAAATATTTTTGCATATGTGCGCCTCTGAATGCATCCAAATCCTGACAAATTCAGAATTTTGTTTGGAGGACCTGGGGCAGACTAGGTCGACAGCTCCATACTACGAGTCAGAAAAAACATGCAGTGTGCTTAATTGTCAATTTTTTATGTGAAACACCAGACCAAAAGTCCAGCCTAAAGTGGGGTGTCAATGCCAATTATCAGACAAACTTACACGAAAATATATATAGATACGGATTTATCTAGACGGATAGAAGCCAAACTAAACCAAACTACCAATGTTTGTTTATCTTGTCTGCAGATCTTTTGGACGAATTTGAGCAACAACAATGACATATGTCACTCATTTTCTTGTGCAATAAACACAGAGGACGCGTGGCTTCATATCTAAATGTGTACCGTTATGGTCATGGATTAAATGTGTGTGTATGTGTTATGTGTATGTGCAAGTGTGTGTGTCCACAATGACAATCCTCATCAACACTATCGACTTCCCCTACCAATAAATAATCACGCTTAGCTTAGCACAAGTCAAAAGTTTTAATTACAAGAATCCCACTCCAGAAGTCTTCACTTTCACACTCGTCTTGTTTCTTTCTTTCTGCTGTCATTTTTTTTCATTTATTATTTATGTATGACCTAACAATATGAAAATTCAAACTCTAAACACACACAAGCATCCACTAGTGTTATGGGATGTCATCATGTCTTTTAACAACCACATCTCCCACAAGACTTTTTCTTCTCGCCGTCTTTAATGCAGTTTCAATTCCTTTATGTCTGCGTTTGTTCATACGAAGATTTTTCGATCCATACATATGAAGAGGAGGGATTAAATTCATAAAAAATTATTCATATTTTATATTTTATGATTAGGGTGAGAATTAAATCAGTGATCTTTTAAGATCAAGAGAAGTGTATATCAATTTTTAAGACTAATCAATAGCATATCAATTTGCATTAGTGTAAACCTGTTCTACATTAGTGCATATCAATTGTTCATGAAAACTATTGGACAGTGAATTATAATATATACATTGTATCCATTTTATGAGATACATTTCAAAACTTTGGATGATTCTTATATAACATTAAAATTATTAGTAGTTTCGTAACTAATACCTAGCTATGAAAATTATTTTTGTTGAGCATTAGAGTAAGTAAATCAACTGTTTGTTATGTCTTTCATTAAAGATACAAAGCAAAGCAAAATGTGCTCGGCGTTTTTAAAGATTGCATATTTTTTTTTGTGAACAATTTTCTTTGTTTGTAAACCAGTGTATTCAAGAACTATTTTTTTTTTTTAATATAATTTTTTTTTTTCATGAACTTATTGGATAAAATTTTAATAGATGAAAAACGTCACCAAAATCTAAAATTTCATATTAAATCATTAAGAATTATTATAGAAAAAACATACCTGAATTCATATTGATAAAGTTGAGTATGATTGAGTCTTTCACAGTCAAACTTCCTTTGATTGTTTTATAGTTTTTCTTCTTGAATGGGGAACGAGAAAAAAAGTAAAATATTACATATGTTGATTTGACTTAAAAACCATAACTCTTATAATATTCAATATCTACTAACCTAATTAGGTTTCTATTAACCCTAATTTTATTAGTATTGGATTTCTACACACTAAAACTCATACGCAATTGATATCTTTAGAGCATAATTAATAGATCACTTATTTTACCCTATTAATATAGATAACATATAATATAATTGTTATTTAATATGTAAGTCTATAATAAGAAATATTAAAAAAAATCCTAATAATCTTCCACTTGGGCTACATATGTTTCCTAAGACAATTATATTACCTATAATCTTGAGTGCATATAGAAAAACTATCCATTTTAAAATATCCCTTTAGTTATAATCTGATCCATCTACTATATTACTATGAGATCAAAGTGACATTTGTTATATATATTCATAACTAGACCTATCAATGGTCACCATACCAATATATTTAATGACAGATCGAGTATGGATGCGTAGCATGAAAATTACATGTTATGTGATCTTAAACATGTTTATTTTCAATTTGTCCTACATTAATCTTCAGTGAGATCAAACACGAATAACATTCAGAGTTTATAACTGAACCTTATACTTTATTATGCAAAAAATAAATATAAAATATGTCTAATAACAAAGAACATGAAAATACTAACTCTCACTAAACATGTATATCATCAACCAAAATAATACCCATATAAGCAGTGTACTCATGAAAGACTTTGGGTGGTAATTCCATAGTAGGATTTGCAATCATGAAGTTTATCTCGATATGTTTTATAGCCACCTGATGACTCTGAACTCTTTTTTTAATAACAAAAAACTTGATGTCTATATACTTAAATTTCATAAAGTTTCTATTGTTGTTAAAATAAAATACAGCCAAATTATTTTCATAATATATCTTTAATAATTTTTCAATATTATCTACAACTCACAGCCTCGTGACAAAATTTTGCAGTCATATCCTATGACTAGATGTTTCATAACATGCTATAAACTCAACTGGTATGATAGAAAAAGTTATGAGTGTTTGCTTAACACTTTTTCAGGAAATAACTCCTCCAGCTACTAGGTAAATATAGCTCAACGTGGATATTTAACTATCTTTGTATCCAACAAAATCGGAATCAAAATATTCAACGATCTCTAAATGATCTAATCTTTAATACGTGAGTATGTGATCTTTTGTTCTCTGTAAATAATGCATAACTCATTTGGCTGCTTTCCAATAATCTATCACTGAGTTATTTAAATATCTGTGTAATATTCCCACTATGAACGCAATGTCCGAATGTGTATATACTTGAATATACATTAGACTTCCTACAGCTAATGTATAAAAAATCTTTTGTATTTTTTTTTCGTTCCAACTCATTCTTAGGGTATTGACTAAGACTGAACTTGTCTCCTTTAGTCACAAGGGTGTATCCTAATACACAACATTTTATGCTATACACGATCTTCAACTTTATTTACCTAAAACCCATACGAGATAATAACTTAATAAAATTTATGATACCATTAACGAGAAACCTGTTTGAGGCCATATATTGATTTCTTTAGTTTGTAGACCATTTTTTTTTATCACTGGATACAAAGTTTTCTGGTTGCATCATATATATCGTTTCGTCGATGTCACCATTGAGAAATGCAGTCTTTACATCCATCTTATGTAACTCCAAATTAAAATGAGCCACAAGTGCCATTATAACCTTAAAAGAGTCTTTCGTTGAAATCGAAGAGAAAGTCTCTTTGTAATCAATGTCTTCCTTTTGAATGAAATTCTTGATAACTAGACGAGTCTTATATCTCTCAATATTGCCTATTGAATCTCTTTTGGTTTTAAATATCCATTTGGAACCAATGAGTTTTGCACCTTTAAGCAATTCGATGAGATTTTAAACAACATTGTTCTTCATAAAATTTATCTCATCATTCATAACATTAATCTACTTTTGAGAATTATAATTAGTTTGGCTTGATGGAAGTTGATTGGATCATCTTTCACTACTCCTATATCAACCTCTTTTTCTTGGAGAAAAATGATATAGTCATCCGGAATCACATTTTTCCTTTCTCTAGTGAATCGTCTCAATGACATATCCTTTTGAGGTTGTTGAGTTTGTACTTCAAATATAATTTCTTCATTGTCTTCATTTTGCACAGAGAGTTATTCTACTTTGGATTTGTATTTTGAATAATATCATGAATAGAAGACTGATTATTATTAATAACAATAGTAAGAAGAGAAACAAATTCCTCTTCAAAGACAATGTCTTTAACCTTATCTCTCCTTACAAACTCAACTTCCTCAAGAAATCTCGGATTTTTCGTCTCAAAAAATATTTATATAGTGGGATCATAAAACTTTAAACCCCTTGACCGTTTAGATACCGAACAAAGTAATAGCTTACAGTTCTTGAGTCCAGTTTTTTTTTCATTTATCCTATAAGATCTTGTCTCAGCTGAACAACCCTAAATGTGTAAATTTCTAATACTAGACTTCTTGCCTGTCCATAATTTATAACGAGTTTTAGCTACTGCTTTATTTGGAACCCTATTGATGATGTATGTTGCAGTATTTAATATTTCTTCCCAAAGGAATTCTAGTAAAGAATAATTATTGATCATACTTCCTATCTTGTCCTTAAGTGTTCTGTTTCATCTTTCAGCAACATCATTCATACTAGGTTTGTCTGGCATTGTATATTACAGGATGATACCGTATTCCTCTAGGAATTTCATAAAAGGTCTTGGATATTGTTCATCAAATCCGTCATATCTACCATAGTATTCACTATCATTGTTAGATTCAACAACTTTAATTTTTTTATTAAGCTAATTCTTAACTTTAACTTTGAAAGCCTGAAATACATCTGGAGATTGAAACTTCTCATGTATCAAATATAGGGACCCATACGTTGAATAGTCGTCAATGAACGTAATAAAATATTATTGACCATTTCAAGAGGCTATAAGAAATTATTTATAAATATTAGTATGAATTAATTCTAAGACATCATAACAACTGTTGGCACTTAATCTCTTAATGTTTGTATGTTTTCCTTTTATACACTTAATATAGACTTCAAATTCTATTAAATCAAGGAGATAAGAATCTTGTCAGATACAAGTATCTAAATTCTCTATTTAGAGATATAATATAGACACTTGTGTTATAGTGTGCTGGAATCCCCATCGGTTAATTTTCGTTTTGTACCTTATGAATTCATATGCAAGATTTCATTAGTTAAAGCAATTATATCTATCAAATATAGGTTATCATGCAAGGATAAATAACTGATACCAATAAGATTTAAATCTTGAAAAAGTCTAAATTTATTATTTTCAAATGAACAAAAATAATCAAATTTATCTAAAATAGAAACAGAAACCAAATTCTGTTTAAAAGACGGTACTATATAAGTCTCTTTCAAATTAAAAAATTGACCAATTTTCAGTAATAACCTAAAAATTTCTATAGTCTCTATTGTAACTATTTTGCCATTATTCACATAAATGAATTTTTCAACATCACTTAACTTTCAACTCCACAGGCAACCCCGCATAAACACACTTATATGAGTAGTAGTATCAGAATCCAGCCACTAAGTGTATTTAAATACAAAAGCTAAATTAACTTCAAAACAAACTAAATTGAAAAGTGTACATTTCTTGACACGTCAATTAGCATACTTAAGACATTCTTTTTTTACGTATCCAATTTCTTGTAAAAGTAATAGGTAAAGTCTTCATCTTATTTCTTTTGCACTTTATGCTGTGATATTCTAGTTGCAACTTTTTTTCATCTTTTCCTTTTCTCTTTAGACATAAAGCCCCTAAAAATTTTTAGAATAGAACATTTCATGATTGTAAAACTCATGCGATTAGAACTATCTCACTTCTCCATGCCTACTTTTTCATCAACGGAACTATTCTCATTGAGAGATGAAAGTCGTTCTTCCCGAAACGCATAGTCAAGATCTATGCAATTGAGAACAGTCATAATGTTCTCTTTTCAAATCTTAAAGTTTGTGTCATTAAGTATAAGAATGAAATTGATATTGGTAGATATTGTTGAAGCAAAAGTAGTAATTGAATCAAGAACAAAATCAAATATAAACTCACAATCAATAATCAGGTCCTAAAACAAGAATACTCAATTAATAAATTCATACATGACATGATTAAATGATTCTCATAATGACTGGCCCTAAAATAAAATATCTAACATAACATTGACATTTTAGTCTTTGGACAAAAATATCAACTGTAAATGATACTCACCGTGTAGTAATAAAAAATTAATAATTAATCAATCTCGTCAAGTTGTAAGTCTTTCTTTGAATTGACTTATTATTTATAGGGAAAATCTAATAATCGTCATTTATTTATTATCACAGATATACCCATTATTTGGTCAAATAATAACCTTTCTTTAGGTCAGTCATTATTCACATAAACAATAAACACATACATCTTAATATTTCAAAATAAATAAATTTACATTAGAGAGGTTACTTTGGCAACATATAATTTCAAACAGACTATATTTTTTTTTAATTTCTGAGCCAAATCAATAAAATATAATTGTTGCAATAAATTTCAATAATTTATTTTGGCAACATATATTCACATACTTTTATTTCCAAACCAAAACAAAACTGTCATCAATTTAATTATTATGCTTACATTGTTGATCTTATATATATATTGGCACTAACATATATAACTAATATCATATAATTCCAATATACAAGCCAAAAGTTAATAACTAATATAACAATTATGCAAGCATAACTGCATGATTCAATGACCACCAAAACAGATTTCAAATTATAAAAGTTGGGCATGGCCACAAATCACAAAGTCGAATCCAACTTATAGTCATGGTTTGCTTTATCTTTTGTAACCAATACAGAAGACAATGATTAATTAAGTGCAAAACTTTATACACTTGACATGAATTAAGATGCATAGAAGTTTTGCACTATCTAGTCATGTATATTTGATGACATTAATAAACCCAAACATTAATAAATTATATATATTTAACGTAAACTTTATCCGGTCATATATATTCGGTGACATTAACATAAATATAGTCTAGAATTAAGTATTTATTCTTTAATTGTTTTCTAAAAGCACTCATAGAAAACATGAAAGGCACCATAATTAGTTTTCTTCATGCTTCCATTACAATAACAATAAATCAATGAAGAATGAAAAAAAAAAAAAAAATCTCAATGCTTCAATATGAGTTGGCTCTAATACTATTTGTTGAATAAAACTTTAATATACGAAAATCTTCACCAAAATCTAGAAACTTATATTAAATCATTAAGAATTATTACAGAGAAGACATATTTGAATCCATGTTGAAAAATTTGAATAGGATTGAGTCTTCCATAGTCAAATATTCTTAGATTGTTTTATAGTTTTTCTTTTTGAATGTAGAAGGAGAAAGAGAACAAAATATTATGTATATTGATTTGATTTGGAGACCATAATCCTTATAATGTTTTTTATATACTAACCTAATTAAGTTCTCATTAACTTTAATTTCATTAGTATTGGATTTCTATACACTAAAACTCATACCCAATGAATATCTCTAGAGACTAATTAATAGATAACTTATTTGACCCTATAAAAATAGATAGCATATAATATAATTTTTATTTAATATGTATGCACATAATAAGAAATAAAAAAAAAAATCCCAACAAAACTAATTCTTTAAAAAAAAAAAAAAAAAAAAAAAAAAAAAGGTGCATTTTGCATCATTTTCCCTCTTTGATGAGAGGCATAATTGGTAATTTACCCATATTTGTGGTAAAAATTTTCATAATCCAATTATTAGTTACAAAAATCTCACTACTTTTAGTGTAATTTGGACAATATTTTCTCTTGAAATGGTGACTTTGTTATATCAATTCCTCTTGAAAAGAAGAAAAGGGTTCTTCTTTAGTTTCACAATTTAAATTGGTTAATAAATATAAAATCCACATAACATAACATATGTTATTTACACATTCACTTATATCATAAGTGATTAATGTATTTTCTTTTCCTATCTATCATAAGAGTTCAAGTTCCATCATGTATATATATTAGCATGTATATGAAGTTTTTTCTCACATTATGCGAATAAATATATCTCATGACATTATAAAAATAGATTTATGGGAACATATAATGCTTAGTCTTAGTAAATCCCATCTAACCCCTAATCTTAATGTTAGGTTATCTTTTATAATTATGTTTATATATATGACAAAATGAAATTTATTTATGAAAATATTTTTAAACATGATAGGTTGAAATACACCAATTGAGAGATTCGCAATTGCACCAATAGGATGGAAGAAAGGGATCAGTGATGAGAGAGACAATGAATGGCTTGTTGCTTTCGGGGCAACTTAATCTTATAATCTTCCGGTCCTTTTCACCATTCAATGTTGGGCCCAGGCCCAGAGTACATCTTCACTGTTCCCTCTACCCTGCACTAATCTTCGACCCTCCACCTGTCCCTCCACATCATGCAAAGCTCCAAAATTCCATTGAACTCTTCGCATCCCACGTATGCTTGGATCTAAACGCTGCCCGCCGACTTTTTATTCCCTTGTGTATCTTCTAGAATATATTTTTTATTAGATAAAACGTTTCCTATCATTGATTTTTTATTTAAAATATTAATATTTTTTATTCAAAATAATGAAATAATTAAAATATCTTTTAAAAAATATATATATTAATTAGATTTGATTATCTTATTCTATTCCTAATCTATTTATGATTAGTTATAAAAATTATTATTAAAGTCAATATAAGAATTTCAATTGATAAACAAGATTAAAAATTAGATAAATAATTAAATTTTTTTATACATAAAAAAAATTAAATTCATAAAAAAATATTTTTTTTATTTGTACACTTTATTTTTTAAAATAAAAAATGAATCTTAAATTCTTTATTTCTTTAAAGTTAAAGGAAGAGTCCAACAATCCTTAAAAAGAAAAACAAAAAATTAGGTGCAATAAGAAGCCGGCTAGTAGCGTTTTGATTCAAGCTTGCGTGGGATACCAAGAGTTTAATGGAATTTTGGAGGTATCCCCTAGAACATAATAAGTCAAAAATATTTAATATTTATTCAGATTCTTTGTCGTTGCATAATTCAATCTTTTTTTTTTTTTTTGAAATTAATTCAATCTAGATTCCAGACCTTACTGCTTTTTTTTTTTTTTAATAAAAAAATCCCTCAGTGCTATATTATTGTTAGACATTATGCTTAATTATATATCATTTTACGAATTCAGATGACTAAACTATGAATATATGCAATAAATAATTTTACATAAATGTTATGTTAATATTTCTAAAATGATGGTCAAAATTTTTCAACAATGAAAATATGAAATATGTAATTTTACGTGGATGGTTTGATAGTATATTTAAACAGATATTTTAAGTAGTAGTAAATTATAAAATACGTGTTTGAGAAGGGGATATACATGTTGAAATTTGTATGATATTATAGAAAAAAAAAAAAAAAGTACTTAAGATCATTTATTTCTTCTAAAAAACTTCAATTAAATGGTTTTTTTTTTTTTTTTTTTTAAGAAGCCAAAATTTGAATTTTTTTCAATAGACCTAAACAACTTTAGTAATAATAAAATATTTTTCTCAAAATAATGCAAAATAACCATAATAACATTTGACATTAGAAAAGTTTTTTTTTTTTTTTTAAATCAATAGATAAACTATACCAAGCATATTCAAAGATTTGGGATGACTTTTCAAGTAAACCAAAAGTGGAGCATATATCAGACAAAATTTTATTAAAAGCTCCGTGTTGTATTGGTTGTTAGATAAATAAAGTGCTTTAAATTGATAAATGATTTGATAATCGACGCTAGTACTTCTATTAGGAATAAATTATAAAAGGGTGTTTGGAAAATAAAATAGGATTTTATAATAAAAATTAAATGTTGAAATTTATGAAATATAATAAGGAAACTTTAGAGATTATAATCATTTAAAAATAACTCTTTTTTTTTAGAGGTATAAAATTTGGAATTCTCTTTGCCTCTGTAAAATAGCTTTTCGATATTTAAAAATTAAAGGTTTTATTTTCAATTTTTTAAGGTGGACACCAGACAATAAAAACATTATTTAGAGAATTAAAGTCAACGTTAAAAAAGACTGTCTTTTAAAAAAACAAAAAACATTTGTTGATTAGTAAAAGAATTATATTGAAATATTCACTCACACCCATGGTATTTAGTAAATTTTCATTTCACATTGTTTGATTCTCATTATATGTATTTATCATCATATATAGAGAATAATTTTTCTTTATTGTGAGAGAAAATATATCTTGATGTTATTGTAGTAGATATTACTTTGTAATTATATAAAAAAAGAAAAATTATATTAAACAAACTCTAATCAGTGTAGAGGTGTCGAAAGTCCAATCTGAGTTCACTTTCATACAACACAAATCCGATTTGGCTTGAATTCCGAATAATCCAATCCGACTTGTGCTAAAATCCGATGTTGGGATTTTCAAGGAAATACTAATTTTTGGTCCAAATCTGATCCAAACTCGAAGGTTCCGAATCCAAACCTATTTGAGTCTTATCGAATCCATTTCAAGCCTCATCCGATCCGTTTCATGCATGTGAACATTGTTCTAAAACAAAAGTTTGGTCAATTATAATTTGTGTTATTGGTAATGGTTATACACTAAATTAACATGACACACTAAACAAGAAGAAAATTAAATTATTTGTATGAGATTGGTCTACATTGTTATTTTATATATATGGTATGACAAAGCGTTATTGTTCTAAGTTGCTCTGTTACATGAATCCTAGCAAACACACACGTATATATAACTTTTATAATTTGGTATATCTGATTATAAAAGCATTATACATAGAGAGGATCGAGGGACGAAAATTTTGATACAAAATTTGACATAATTTATTGATCATTGAATGATGAAGATTTTAATGACTTAAATCTATTCATATATTTGTATACAATTTAATTTTACATTTTAAATAAACGTAATCTCTCTGCTCTCTCTTCACCATTACATCATCTCTCCTCTCTCTACAATTAATACTAAAAACATACAATTAAATTATTATATCATCGCTCATATCTCCTATTAATATTCTCCACCATCTTCATTTTCATTGTCTCAATAAAAAAATATATATATATATATATACTGTGTATTCAAATAAATATTGTTGAATTTGCAGCATGAATATATTGGGTTGAACTGTTATGATATCTGCTGGAATGAATGCAGCTGTAAGGTAATTAAAACAATATATTCATGCTGCAAATTCAACAATATTTATTTGAATACCTAGTATAAGTTTTTTTTTTTTTGGTTATTGATGTATGATTAATATATGTTTATTTGTTAGTTTTCAAAAAATATATATGTTTATTTCTTTTTTTTTTTTTTTTTTTTTTTTTAAAAGGTAAATTTTCAAAACAATACGATTATTTATTTATTTATTGAAATGGACCATTCAGAGAAAGCTAAAGTGGTTATAATCAAATTTAACTTATATAATGAATATTGACTGTCGAGATAAGCTAAAAAATTCATAGTCAAAGCTAAATTAATTATTTCCAAACAGATGCACTATATTAATTTCGTATCGGTGGTGATAGGCCTCCATTGTTTTCAGCAACCTTAGTTGATGAACAAGATTAGATCAACTCTCATTTTCTTGTTTGGAGACAATGAAAATAAAGACGGTGAAGAATATTAATAGGAAAGATGAAAGATGATATAAAAATAATATAATTTAACTTGTGGGGTTTTTTAATATTAATTGGAGAGAGAGAGAAGAGATGATGTAATGATAAAGAGAGAATAAAGAGATCACATTTATGTAAAGTATAAAATTAAGTTATATGTAAAGTATGAGTAGATCTAAGCCATTGAAATCTTCATTATTCAATGGTCAATAAATTGTATCGAAATTTATGTTCTTGATTTTGCCCTATATATATATATATAGTAATTTTACTATCAGTACTTTCTAACTTTAAAAAGTTATAATGAATCAATCAAATTCATCAATTACATTTTCTTTTCTAAAATAAATTCTCTCTTCTATTTAATTAAAATGTAATGAATAAATATAATTAGTTCGTCCTAAGTTTTTAAAATTACGAAACACTGATAATAAAATCACACACACACACACACACACATATATATATATATATATATATAAACACATGCTAGTTTTTATTTAGTTGGTCTTAAGTTTCACTTTTGCATAAATCATTTTACAATCTTCATGATAAAAATTTGGAGTGACAATTAACATTTAATACATGAATAGTGAGTGTAGATGATTTTTTTTTAAACAAATAATTGAACTTAAATCTAGTCAAAGTCCAATCTGTTTAAAAACATTTTGATAAAAATCCTAAATCTGATCTAATATAGTATAAATTTTGGATTTATCAATTATATTTTTCATTGGATCTGACTCGCTCTTGCCAAAATGATATAAGGACTATGACTCGGTCCGCTCAAAATAGTGACCAAGTTGAAAAATTGTAGGTTGGACCAACTCGATCCGACCTAATTGATGCCTCTATAATTAGATAATGGGGTGACCTTAAATCGACATTCATAGTTGTCATGTAATAGTAATTAAGATCTAATATTGATACTTAATTTTGTAATAAATTAATTTGTTTTATTCTTTAAAATTCTTGTGTTTATACCTAATGATATCAAAACTGATAAATGGACTTGATCCCTTGATTGAATATTGTAAATGGTTATGTATTAATTCAATTTCACTTACAGTGTTACATACTCAATAGGAGTGATTGAGTATTTCTATTAGTTCTAAGAGGTTAAGAGTTCAAGTTTCAAATTTATCCTAAAATAAAATATACGAGTAGTTTTTTTTTAATTTAATCTCTCATTTCCTATCATAGGAAAAAAAAAAAAAAAAACTAGAGAAAAATTGTCTACAAGAAAAAGGCTACCCCATATATATATATATATATATATATATATTTGAAATAAAAATTGATAATTTAAGGAGGGAGTACGTCTTAACACATGAAATAATTAACATAGGGATGTAAGGGGCATAACACTGAAGCACTTCCACTTTTTCCATGTAAAAAACTTTACTGGGTTCTCATGACTGGTAAACTTCTTCACCGAAAACGAGGATGTACTATTATATCCCTTCAACTGTTTATTACACGCATTATTTTTTTGCTTTTAACTGTTATAAGCTATTGGAAATTGAAAATACGTAAGAGAGACGGTCACTTTCTCTATCAAAGCCCTGTAGAGCATGCGATTTGCATGGATGTGATTAATTGTTATATCTTTCTTTAATATATTAGTTTAATTATATAAACACAATAATTAACAAAACTGTTGTGAAATGATAAATACATGGTGAGGTAGCATTAATTGAGAAGGCTGCCACCCAAGGTTGACATTGCGTACCTTAGATCATACACATTTATCCATTTGGCATACGTAGAAAGACGTAAACGGGCAGTCTCTGTCATACACTCATGCTTTCTTTTTCATTAATTAAAGCATCTCTTATGCAATTCAATTTGAATAAAATTTTTTATGATATAAAATAAATAGATAATAAAACCCCTCCGATATAATTATCTAATCCAACAAAATTTTTGTTTGAGAATATAAAGACGTATTTCTTAGAAAACTTTTCTACAACTCCTAATCAACATTTCTTACTCTTTCTCAATAAAATAAATTAGAATCCTTACTATATAAAATATAAAAGAGAGAGTGATAAATGTTTTATGGTGATTGGTTATAAAATAGATGTATATTTTATTTTATATAATTGCATTGAAAATGATATATGTATATTTATACTTTTTTGACTAATAATAAATATCTATAACTTTTATTTAATTTTTTCATTTGATCTTACGTAATAGTTGATATGTCATTTTTATACTATAAAACAATGGAACATAAAATGTAAGCACTCTAAATGATCCATTTCTATCACATGACCAAGTTCTATCACTTGTTATTATACGGTGACAAGTCAAAAAGTACTATTTCTAGTAAAAAATAAGTTAAAAGAACCTATTTGTACGACAATTTACACATCATAATCACACATTACGAGGATTCGAGGTTTAAATATCTTGAAAATTACTGGTACTACGAAAAAGCTGTCCAAATAAATTGATAAATAAATAAAAACCTAAGTGGTTACTGCAGCTTAGAGTTGAAGGTACGTAGAACCAATAAACATCAAGGAGAAGAGTAATTAGGGTTCCATTCGGTGCCACGACTACAATACCCGTCTTGAATGTCACACGGTTTTGTGAGGCAGTGAAGGGATAAAGAGTCCAAGCACAGCTGACTTTTTGCAAGCAATGAGTAAATGCTCTTTGCTGCCGTTTTGACTCTTTGAGACAACCCCTTTTACCTCACTTACTTAGTCAGCGTAATAAGCACTCATCTCCATATATATCTATATATAGACAATCCAATTCTTTGCCTTCAAGGCTTGTCTCATATTTCCATAAAGAGAGAGAGAGAGAGAGAGAGGTCATTATAGAGTTAGAAGACCTCCTGCTGAAAATCTTAAGAGAGTAGAAATGGTTAGACCACCTTGCTGTGATAAGATTAGCGTGAAGAAAGGGCCATGGACTCCAGAAGAAGATATCATCTTGGTCTCTCACATTCAAGAACATGGACCTGGGAATTGGAGATCAGTTCCTACCAATACAGGTAATTAAAATCTAGAGGTTTCATTTCTAGATTATTACTGGTATTGGTTGGTCAGCTCATTAAATTGGTGTAACTAATATTCTGCACCTTCTTTACTGCTTTCTCTTTATTACTGTCATACAGATGATGAAGTCAAAATTTCACATAATCAAATTATATATCTTTTTTGTTTTGAAATTTTGTTTTGATTTGATATGTTGGTTTCTCAGGTTTGCTTAGATGCAGTAAGAGCTGCAGGCTTCGATGGACTAATTATCTCCGGCCTGGTATCAAGCGCGGTAACTTCACCGATCATGAAGAGAAGACGATAATCCATCTCCAAGCTCTTCTCGGTAACAGGTAATTAGAGAAACTCTTGATTATCTCTGTGTGTGTGTGTTGAGTTCAAGACTCAAGTCATGAAATTCGTGTTTGATCTGTATTATACAAAGATTGTTCTATTTAATTGACTAGTGTTTGTATCATATAATAATGAAAATTTAACATGGAATTGAGCAGATGGGCAGCCATAGCTTCATATCTTCCTCAGAGGACTGACAACGATATAAAGAATTACTGGAATACCCATCTGAAAAAGAAGCTCAAAAAGCTGCAAACAGGCGTTGATGGACAAAACCAAGATGGGTTCTCTGCTCCTTCGCAAGTCTCCAAGGGTCAGTGGGAGAGAAGGCTCCAAACAGACATACATATGGCCAAACGAGCCCTTCGTGAGGCATTATCTCTTGACAAAACAAGCTCTCTACCTGTTGATGATGACTCAAACACAAAGCCTTATAATTTTTGCAGTACTAACGCAAGACCATATCAGGGTGGTTTTACTACTACCTACGCATCAAGTACGGAGAACATATCCAGACTGCTCCAAAACTGGATGAAAAATCCATCTAAGTCTCTTCAAACAAACTCAGAAACCACGACACAGGATTCCTCCAACAACACGGTCCCCGTTGGTTCCAATTCTAGTGAAGGGGCACTCAGTGCATCCACACCTGAGGGTTTTGACTCACTCTTCAGCTTCAACTCTTCTCACTCGGATGCCTCTCAATCTGTGTCCGTCGATGAGACCAGCCTCTTTCAAGATGAAAGCAAGCCTATATCTGAGGCTGATCAAGTTCCTCTTAAACTAATTGAGAAATGGCTCTTCGAAGAAGGTGCAGGTCAGGGTCAAGAAGACCCAATTAACATGTCCTTGGAGGATACTACTGGCTTGTTTCAGAATTGAAGCTTTAACTACTTACAATTAGCGGTTCTTTTATTTTCTTTCTTTTGTTTTTGTGGGTTTTAGCCTTGAGCTAGCCGAACTTGTGTCTAGTCTAAGCAGACAATCAACTCTCTTTAGTGCAAGAACATGAAGTGTAAATTAAAGTACATCTACAATCTACATATAATATATGTAGAATATCTATATAATATATATATATATATAAATAAAACCTTAACATGTACTGGTTTATATAATAAACATACTTCTTCCTAAATTAACTTGTATACTTTGTCAACTATGGTGTAAAGGAACTTAAGTTGGGTATTGTTATTCCTTCGTTTTTGTGGGTATCTTATATGGTGCCTACTTCTGCACCTATTAATTTTGTGTTTTAATCTCAAGCACATTGTTCTAAAACTAGTTTCTTGTTACTCAATTGGCGAGACAATGAATAACGAGTACTTGAAAATTATGTGAATACTCAACGAGGGACAAAATTGGTAAAAACTGTAAAACACACAAACAAAAGAAACTATAAATATAGTAAAGAAAAAGACTAGACCAAAATAATAAAAAGGATTAAATTATAAAAAGAATTTTTTAAAAATAAAGGGAAATAGTGAAGGATATTTTTGTTCAAAGGTGGAAAAGTTAACGGGTATTTTCGGACTAACATTTTGGAAATCTCTCCCCCGTCAACAAAACCCCCCAGTTCTTTTCTCATCTTGGATCCCATATCTTCTTCTTCTTCTTTTATTTTCTTCTCTCTCTCTCTCTCTCTTTCTCTTTCTCTCTCTTCCTCCACTTATTGATTTCTTTATTCCTCTTCTTCCAATCTTCATGTGTGTGAGTGTTAGACAAGGAGCAAAGATGACGATGAATAGCAAATTTGGAGACGACGATGAACAGCAATGAATAACATATTTGGAGGAGATGAACAGCAGTAAGAGTGATGGCAATGAACGGATCCAGATTGATAGGCCCATCAAACTCAAATTGACGATGAATCCGGTGCCTGAGCAGAGAGAGAAGAAAAAGATGACAATGAATCCAATGACCGAGCAGAGGTTCTGTTACTGGCCGTGTTCCATGTCATGACTGCAATCGATGATAATGGATGAGTTTTTGTTGATGAGTTTTTGGATCTGTGTGAGTTTTTGTTGGTAGGGTTTGTAGATTGATGACAAGAGAAGAAAAGGGTGACTTTTTTTAGTTTTCCAATCAGGTGAATTGGGTCGAGTTGCCTAAGTTGGGTCGAGTTGGCCCAAATACTCAGCTAATTCGGTTGTGTACTTGCTTGACCCGAGTTGAAACCCCAATCTGGGGGTTCTTGGATTGGCGACCGGCCGAGGACTATGTTCTCATCAAGAACTTTGTCCACTCAGTTGAGTTTTTAAACCTTGCTTAAGAATAATATTATGATCTTACAAGTTATAGCATTGAACTTTAGTCATGTCCTATCAAGATCAAGTTTAGAAGTTTTTTAATTGGTATTATTTTTCATTTTAAAACGTCTAATATATTAGGATTTATAAAATAAAATATATCAGAATTTAAATCAATTGATTTTAATTAGATTGATGTTTTTAAACAATAAACATTTATTGGGTTTTTTTTTTCCTTCTATATGGAAACAAGAATAATAAATTTTATTAAGATAAAAAATATGAACAAATAATCCACAAGCTGATGAAAGAGAGATTAAAGATAATGATGTGGGCAGCTTATCAGTCCATTTCAGATTTTTAATATCTCTAGTGTTGAATAGTCCTAATGCAGTACAATAATTTATTACAAGAAATTAAAGGATCTGATGTTGGTTTATTTGCAATTAAAAGATCCCTAATTTGTTTTAATTTGCCAATCGGTGAACAATATTGTGCATGAGGCATTAAGGTATTGAAGAATTAGGGTAGGGTTCCAGACCCAGATGGGGCTTTTCTTATGCATGTCAAAATCATGGGAGAACTTCATTTGAGTCATTGCTATTTGAGAAAAAAATATATATATATATATATATTATATGTATATATAAATATAGATATATATTTTTACCAACTATCGGTGAAATAAGGTGCATGATTTCTTAAGTTTTAAAATATATATCACTTTGGTCCAACCGTCAGGTGACCGTTAGTCAAATTTAATGGTTCTAAGGACATTATTGTTTTTAGATATAAATGGAACTCATGTCGACATCAAATGAAACATATATACTTTAATAATTATTTATTTAAAAAATTAATAAAGATTAAAAAAAATGAAATTGTATAAAAAATTAAAGAAAATTAAAGATATGGAATCTTCAACTTCAATTGCACTCTCTACTGTCCATCTTTATTATGGACGGTGGAGATAAAAAAAAAAAATGAAATGGAAATTTTCTTTTAAGGAAAATTGGGAATAAAAACTGAAAAACAATTTATTTTCTTTTAAGGAATGGTGGAGAGATTGGATAAGGAATTTGAGTTTTTAGCATTTCCATTTGCTATGTTATTTTAGGATTTAGAATAGGAATTTAAAGTTTAGGTTGTTTTAGGAATTTAATTATTGAATGCAGAATGTAGTTTAGCTTTTTCGACGTGTGAATTCTGTCAACTCAAATTTTTCACTCAGTGCCTATAAATAAATTAAAATAGAAGAGAAAAGAAGAGTAGGAAAAGGAAGAATACTATTGCGATAAGTTTTTTTTTACGTGGTTCGACTAAAAAAGATGTCTACGTCTATGATTGTTCTTTAGTAATTTTAGCAGAGAGATAGTATGTTATTAATTTTCTCCATTGTTTTACAATAAAATTTCAGTCTCTATTTATAAAGGGAGAGATCATAGTATTATTACAATTAAAAATAAAAAATCTACACAGATTACATTATCCAAGACTGACGCTCATCAGTGTAGGGTCAAATCTCGTAACAACAGGATTTTGATTTTATCTCTATACTAGATAGTTGAGTCTTTCCTTAAATTAAGCTGCTACATATTTGGAAAGATCTGTTTAGCGTGCACGTCACACCACGCGCTAGATCTTGCTTGGAGTTAGATATTAAGCAGTTCTGACCATGGTTGACTAGTGACTTGAGAACTGTAGTGACAAACAGAGTTCGTTTCTATAAGCTGGACAGTCTGAGGTCAGCGTTCTTTTGATGTTGAACGTGCTGGACCTTTAGCGAGCTATGCCTTCATTAATTGGGTTATTTCACTGGATTAGTTTTGAACTTTTACCAGTCCATTTATATAGTCCCAAAAATACTCACAACAAGTTTGCACTAAAATTTTTGTTCTTGTTTATTTGTTTATATTTGTTGTGTTAATTTCTTTCCTTGGCTTTTGTATTTAATCTAACATTAAGGATAATGTTTCGTTCAGGTTTGGGGGTAGGAAAATTTTACGATTTGTTTTCAGTTAAGTCGATAGTATTTTTGAAAAAAAAAAAAGGTTTGAGAAGTTTTGGAAAAAAAACCTGACAGTAGATCGGTAGCTACTAGCTACTGTTATGGGATATTTTCGACCGCTTAACAACTTTTTTTTTTTTTTTTTTTAAATGGATTGCATATATGTGATCACATTAAAATATACTGTGATTTTATATTTATTTACGTGGTTTTTGTGATGAATTTTTGAGTGAATTCAATTAATTATTTTATATTTTTATTTATTTTGTGTAGATCAGTTATGGCAGGATAAATGAGTAATTCATGGAATTTTTCAAGGCAAAATCATGCATTTCATGGGCTGAAACAATATACTCCAATTATTATTATTAATTTACAATTATCAAGCCCATGCCGCAGAAGCTGTTGGAGCAATGGACTAGCTCATATTGCAATCATAAGGGCTCAGTCGAGCAATCCATGAATGAAAGAAATTGGCAATATAAAATCAACCAGGTCCAGCCTAAGATAAGAAGCAAATTAGAAGCCCAAATTACTCATTCCATGTAGTGCGTGCAGCTCGTGCTTGTAAATATCAGATGGCCAAATTATGCAGCCCAAGTTTGAAATTATTAGCAGCCCACACAAGCAGTATATCCAGCCCATCAACCGCATGCGATCAACTTGAAATCAAGAACAAAATAGCAGCTGTGACTTAGAGAATTAGCATCATTAGACACTTCGTTTGGCTTGAATGTATCGCAAATCTCTAGAAAATTTGCTATGTGTTCATTCGGACCGTCATTTGGTGACCCTTCGAATTGTAATGATGACTAGATCATCTGAATGATTGCTGACTTGATCTCAAAGTTGTTCGCTTGGATTCTCGGTCTGATTATGCTCTGATGGATTTCATTGACATTTGGCACTGCATAATCCTTTAGAGTCTTTGGACCATCAGCTCCTTCCGGGTTATCAGCCAGTAGCTCTGCTAATCTTTTGCACTGTCCTCTCAATCTCGTTGTCAAAAGACAATAATTTTGCGCTCCTTGACCTTCGCATGAAAAAATCAAGAGTACCCAAAAAAGGGAAAAGAAAAATATTTGAAGTAATTAAAACTGTTTTAACTGGTATTGATATTAACACTGTAAATTGGCACACTGTCCTCAACACCAGTGCCAAAAATTTGATGGTCTATTTCTAGTGCACTAAAATTATACAAGAACTCGTATAAGTGTATACGGTCCAAATATAATATAGTGGTGAATCAAGATCATTCTCATAGGAAAAATTTCAATTTAAAATGTCAAGTACCAAAATTGATTGAAACTAATTTTATCCAAACAATCAATTAAAAAGGAAGTTTTTATAAACTAAAGAAAGTAAAATACAAATTAATTTAAAGAGAGTTTCCAATAGCAGAAAAGAGAACCTAGGGTTACAACTTCACCTAATTATTCCATCTACCTATTCTTCTTTAATAAGACAACAAGCATATTTTTGGTACATACTTAATCAGATAATTTTAAATTCCTAGCAAGCCTCATCCGAACAATCGAGTGAGAATACCTAGATAAACTAACTTGCTATAATCGTATGCTGAATAATTAACCTAAATTCATTAAGACCTAATTATCCTCACACGAATACATAAATCATATTGATATATTCCTATCCTATATAATTTATGTCATTCTATTGATTTCTAAATTATGATACCTTTTCCAAGAGCATCACAACCATAAGATCGAACAAATTAATAGGCCTAACTTAACTGGTTGCATTAAATTCTAATGAAACAGAATGCATAAATAAAAATAATTTAATAAGTATAGAATAAATTCATCGAATAGGTTAAGAAATACTTTGGAAATAAAAATAATTTAATAAGCATAGAATAAATTCATAGAATAGGTTGAGAAATACTTCGGCTACAATGTAGCCCTAGATTAATAAAATTAGTTTGACATAGTTTTGAGTATCATAGCAAATGAAATAAATGCGAATAACATTTATTTGAATAAAAAGAATAAAGGTTTATTCACTGTGCAGAGAGGAATAGGAGATGATTCCTCCTAGCGTTCTCTGTCTTCACTTGCTCCAAAATTAAATTCTTCTTCTATTGATCGGACTTTACTGTACACTGCTCACTGTTGAGTAGCTTGCACTGCTTGATGCTTGAACAAGGGAATGGGGCACTATTTATAGGCTTGGTTCTAAGAATATGACTTGGAACATTCTTTGGAAACTCTAGAATTCTATCCGAAATTCTCTCACACATTTACTGTATTGAAACTAGAGGTGGTAAAAAGGGTTGGCGTATCGGGTTGAACTGAATTCAATTCGATTCATTTATGAATTCGATCAATTCGACAAGAATTTGTTTAAGAAACGGGTCGACATTTTTAGATTCGACACGAATTCATTTATACACGACTGACACGACACGAATTCGTTTAACCCATTTAATCATTTAAATCGTTTAACCCTTTTAATTCGTTTAACCCATTTAACCTGTTTAATTCATTTAACCCGTTTAATTCCTTTGACCCATTTAACCCGTTTAATTCGTTTAAGTTATTTAATTCGTTTAACTCAAATATAATAAATAATATTTCAGCTAAATATTAAATCAACTATAAAATCTACACATTAAATCAACTATAAAATTTCATATCATCCATATTTAAAAGCTAAAACAAAATCAAACTCAATGCAAACATAAATATAATAAATAATTCAAAATCAAACATTTAAACACCTAATTCAACATTTCAACACATAAAAAATTACACATTAAATCAACTACATAAAATTTCATATCATCCTCATTTAAAATCCACAACAAAATCAAACTCAATTTAAACACAAATATAATAAATAATTCACAATCAAATATTTAAAACACAAACATTTATGTATCCATGCTGAAAATATGGATTGTATGATTGGTATTGCTCACACAATAGCAGATAACCCTTTAACAAAGAATGGTATTAGTCACTTTAAAGGATTCATGCTTCTAAGCTACATCCAAGAACTTTAATGTCTGCTACTTAAGGACGGCCTCTAGTTGGTGTCGGAGGTCTGTTAGCATTCAGTTCCTGATCTCATGGAAGCCAATAAATAAAACTTGTATCAAGACCATTGCACACACGTTGCCAAATGAATTGCCCTTTTCTTTAACCAAGAGAAAAAAAAAAAAAAAAAAACCTCAGTTGACAAAATGGATAAATTTCTGAAAAGCAGTAGCACCTGCATCCATGTATCTTCTATATGCCATTCTGGTGATGCTTCTGGTGACGAAATAGCTGGTGGTAAAGGATGAATAAGTTTAGGAACCACCACAAGATCTCTACCCAAAAGTAAGATTGCTCCAACATTATTTGCCGTACCTAAAGAGTCAAGAAACAATTATTGGTAAAGCCAAAAAGGCTTTTATATTCAGATAATCCATCAAAAATCAAAAGGGTGAGCAACATACCGCAGTAATTGGTAGCAGGGAAAAGTGTAATTAAATGTCCCTGAGCAAAATGCTCAAAACCATCCATCACACATTCCTGTGCACGTACAATCAACTGAAGATCATTGTTGTTGCAAAACTCCATAACCTGATCAGGCTGCAAGAGCAAACATTCTTATATAATGTAGCAAACATTCTTATATAAGGAGACACTACATACCATATTAAAATATCAACCAAAAAACAATATTTCCTGTATAAATATCATTGAAAACCATAAAGGCAACATAATGTTAGACAAATGATATTTTATCTAAGAAAACAGTGTTCGCAACATAACAAAGCAGCTATTATTTAACCAACTTTTAATTGGTGATATTAATTGCTCAAAAATACATGTAATTATTTCATTGGTGACACAAACTTGGCATATAATCAAATTACAACCATGAACAATCCATCAACATCTCAGATTTGCTGCTCAGAAACGAAAAAGTTACCTCATCCACAGCAACTGCATTCACTTGCAACCAAACTGTTTTATTTTGTTAAATCTTTCCTTTTTCTCTAATGCATACAGACAACCATTACACAACTTTTAGTTTGCTCTCAGTACTCTTCACCAGTTACATAAAAAGGGTCACTTAACATCAGAAAGCCAATTCCTAACACCTTCCAAATTCTAAGGCTAGCTATAGCATAACTTGATATGAAAACACCTCAGGTTGTCTAGCTGCCCTAGACCTGACAAGCCAAGTTCCATAAAGGGTGTGTTTTCTGCAGTTGGAACTCACTATTAACCTTAAGTATGCTCAACAGCCTATCATGCACACAACATTTACATTTCATTAGTAGTCACCAGTCCAATATAAAGCACTTCTCCCACCCCAATTCTCAAATAATAATAATAAGCATCATAGCATATTTTATGGTTCAGTTTTAAATTCTGAAACTCATTAATTAGAGCACAGTACCATAATCACAAGCAAACCCTGTTCCTGAATCCCAACAGAGCCACCTTTTATTTTCTTTAATTTAACAAATGAATAAAATAAATTATGCTATATTTGTTCAATGTGAGCCTCCTTTCATTGACCAATTCGATATAGTAAATTAAAAATAGAAACAAAACACTCACCCCAAAAGTAACCAACCTTGTTCAGGTCGTCACATTGTCGTCAGGTCGTCGACAGAAGAAAGAACAAGATGGTGGTCTGCCGTCTGGTCAAGTTGTCGGCAGAAGAAGGAACAAGATGGTGATCTACCGTTTAGTCAGGTCGTCGGCAGAAGAAGGAACAAGATGGTGGTCTACCGTCTAGTCAGGTCGTCGGCAGAAGAAGGAACAAGATGGTGGTCTGGTCATCAGTGCAAGAAGGAGGTAGTGCCGACAGACTAGATTTCAAAATTTTTAGTGTGTGTTAGTGTTAGGGATTTGTTAAAGGTATATATATATATGCATAATTACACCTTAATCCCTCTAATATATTAAATTATAATTTGACCCCAATTTTAATCGTGTCAACCCGTGATTCGTTTAACTAAATCCGATTCGATTCGTTTAATAAATGGGTTAGACGGGTTGACACGATTACGACACAAATTCATTTAACTCCAACTTATACCCATTTATTTTTTGTGAATTCGTGTCGACCCATCGTGTCGTGACCTATATTGCCACCCCTAACTGAAACACACGTGTCGCGATCGTCGGCTAGTTGTTTTTCCTCGTGAATCCTCCTGCGAGCCAAACCCACCACTCTTTATCGCGACACAAGACTCACGACCTTCTCGAGTCCCACACCCGCGAGCCATGTCTAACGGGTCTTCCTCGCCAAAATGATGAGTCTGGATTGCGACCCATATGTAGTAGTCATGCAAGCACGGTCAATTTTATTTGGCCCCTAAACGAGCATTAAATTGCATTTTGCCTTGTCAATTCTCTAAAAATTTCCATTTAGCCCTTAAGTTCAATACCTACACAAAACACTAGGAAATCATTAAATTACTCAAGTTTTCATCATCAAAGTCTAGGTTAAGAGAACAAAATAGTGCTATATTTAAACACTTATCATCCACTAGTTGCTCTCATATATATATATATATAGTATTTTTATAATTAATACTTTCTAATTTTAAAAATTAGAATGAACTAATCAAATTTATCAATTGCATTTGAATCAAATAGGGGAGATGATTTATTTTTGGAGAGAGAATATAATGGATGAATTTGATTGATTCGTCTTAAATTTTTAAAATTAAGAGTTATTGATTATAAAAGTATTATATTTATATATGCGTATTTTAAGGTGTAGCTGGTGTATGTATATACTTAATAAGAAAAAAATGCATGATTGTATTCTACAATGTATGATTGTAATTTATTATATATGATTACAACTATGATGAGTAGGCTTATAACACTCTACATTCACCAACAAATGCATAAACGATATGAATTTGATCCACTATCTGTGATTTGAGGTTGAAGTCAACCATACCCAGAAGCGAAAAACAAATAAAATCAGTCTCAAAAACAGTTGTTGAAACTCATAGAAAAGCCAAAATCATAGAATTTTGCTCCCTTACTTGTTCCACATATTTCCAGCCTGTGATAGAGCATCTGGGCTTTTCCTAGAGAGCTTGGCTAATGTAGTGGTGTGGTGTGGTGTCTCAAATTACAGCTATGAGAGAAACCACTGCAAGTGTAACCAAAGCTAATTGCCACACAACAGTAAAACCCACCACGAACCCTGAGACAAATGTTGCCATAAAATGAGAAAATAAAGATAATTTATTTATTTATTGGGTTATTTAAGGGTAATATTGGAATTTTAAGAAAAAAGTTAATGATTTGAGGTGTATATATAATTTTGATGGGGTGGAAAAATCGCCACTCTATGTGTGCTTATTTACTAAGAACAACCCAAATAATGTTGAAATAAACTTGCATTGAATACACCCATTTGATTTGCTATATAAATATATATAGAGGGTTGTGTTGTTGTGTGTATCGAGTGTATGCATACACTTAACAAAAAAAAAAAAAAAAATACATGATTATATTTTAATTGGGTGGTTTCTCTCATTGTTGTAATTGGAGACACCACACCATCACATTAGCCAAGCTCTCTTGGAAAAGCCTAGATGCTCTATCACAGGCTGGAAATATGTGGAACAAGTAAGGGAGCAAATTTCTATGATTTTGGCTTTTCTATGAGTTTCAACAATTGTTTTTGAGATTGATTTTATTTGTTTTTCGCTTCTAGGTGTGGTTGACTTCAACCTCAAATCACAGATAGTGGATCAAATTCATATCGTTTATGCATTTGTTGGTGAATGTCAAGTGTTAGAAGCCTACTCATCAACATTAAAGATTGCTCAAAGACTTGGTTACAAGAACGTATTTGCAAAAGGGATGGGACTAGTACTTTGTTGTGTTTTGTTGTTATGCACTACTTCTCTGGTATGGTAGTTATCTCGTCAGAGATCACTACACCAATGGAGGGCTTGCCATAGCTACTATGTTTGTAGTCATGATCGCTGGACTGTGAGTAGTACTCTATTAATCTTTCTGTTTCGTCAAATCTATCCACTTAAATTTTTGTTAACTTAAAACTAGTTTTCTATTGGAATTAGTGTTATTTAAGATTAATATTGGATTTTTTTTAAAAAATAATGATTTGGGGTTTACATACAATTTTGTAGGGGTGTAAATATCATCACTCACTCTTTTAATAAATTCCACAGGCTCAATTAGGGAAAAACATAAAAAACTGTACGTTAAAATTCATGTGCTTTTAAATTTAAATGGACTCATTTATTAAGTCTTATGGACTTATTTAGTAAGGTCAATGACTCATTTACTAATGATTTTTTTCCTTTTAATCACAATTGGACTTGACTTATAATTGGGCTCACATACAAGTCATAAAGGCTCATTTAGCACTGGAATTTCTTTAAAATAATGGGCTTAATTCATATTTAAGCTTGGAGAAAATACATAAAATGATCCATTTGACTAGTTGCACTTCAAAACTAATCCTTTAGTTTTTGTTCGTATAAAAAAGAGTATGAACAGACAAAAATGCCTTTAATGAAATAGGAGCTATGAAATTGACAGGAGCTGAGTTTTGGTAAACCACTATTCTCATCCCTTCGTAACCTCTCCCGTTAACCAACTGTGCAGCAATCTTCTCCCACCGACCGGCCTTCCATTCTATCATTTTCGATCACCAACATGTCTTCTCATTTCCCAAGACCAACCTCTCTTCTCATTCCCAACCTCTAAGGCTAAGTAGCTATGCAGCAGTCTTTGCCAACCAGCCTAATGTCTCTCCATAGTTCCGATGGCCAACATCTATTTTCACTTCCTATGACCACCCTTTCTTCTGTCTTTCCTTACTTAAGAAAGGAAGGAGCATAAATTTTTAGACTGTCGAAGAACTGTGCCCATAGTTACTGGTCTGCTTCTCTGTGGGTGGGTAGTAAATTTGACTAGTTATGGTTGCTTTGGGTATGTGAATATGGTGATATTAATGGGTATTGAAAGTGGGTTCCGATTGTTTTGTGTACTGTTATGTGTAGTTTTGTGGATATGATGAGAATGTGAAAGTTAGATTGTATTGGTAGTTGTAAGATGAATATATACTTTGAGGGTGGGATTTGTAATGGAGGGTGAGATGAGTTTTGAGGTGAAGTCTTCATAGTAAAGGTGGGAATCTAAACTTTTAGGTTAGGAATCTCAACTTTCAAGTTAGGATTTCTAATCTGTAGGTTGGGAATTGTAACCTTTACCTTGAGGTTAGGAATTTGAGACCATTGAGTTGAAAATCCTAACTAGAATGTTGGGATTCACATTCTTGAGGTTGGGTATCTGAATCATTAAGTTGAGAATCCCAAGTTGGAGGTTGACAAATCCCAACCTCCAAAGTTGAGAATCCTAACGTGGATATTCAACCAAGATTGGGATCCTAACCTGGAGGTTGTGATTCTCAACCTTCAGGTTGGGAATCCCAAACTTGAGGTTGAGATTCCAAACATAGATTTAAATTAAGATTGAGAATTTTAACCTCTAGGTTGAGAATCCCAACCAAGTTGGGATTCTCAATCTTGATTTAACATCTAGGTTAGAAATCCCAACCTTGAGGTTGAGATTCCAAATGTGGATGTTGAATCAAGGTTAGGACTCCCAATCTCCTAACTTGGAAGTTGAGAATGTCAACTTGGATGTTTTATCAAGATTGAGATTCTCTACGTCGAGGTTGGAATTTTGAACTAGGTCGAGAATCATAACATTTAATTTGAAAATCCCAACCTGCAGGTTCCATTTCCCAACCTTGATTGAACATTCCAACAAGTTAGAATGTTATCGTTAAAATAAATGCTATACATACGAAAAAAAAATTAAATTATACACAGCCTTATTTAGGAGATTGTAAGAGTAGTAGTGCTTGTTTGTTACAAACTAGGAGGAACCGATGTTTGGATATATATTGACCAGATTGCCTTAATTTGACAAGTTGAACGACATGGATAAAGTTTGATTCCTGATTTGATATGATGGTGCGTGGATGATGAATGAAGAAGGAAACCTTATGTATGAAGGTGGCAAGACAAAAGGGATTATATTGTTAAAGAATTTAGCTTACGAAGAATTACATAATGCTGTGGTACGTGCACTTGATATTAATCCTGTGAATTTGCAGTTACGATGAAGTTCAAATGTAAAAAGTGTGATGCCGCCCCACTAATTAAAGTGATGAATGATAGTGATGTTGAGTTCTTTATTGTGAAGTTAGTGATGTATCAATGAAGAATCAATTATGCATTACAGTGGAATGTAAATGTGACTCGACAGCAGCCTTATTAGTTGGTAAGAAAGAATGTGCCAAAAATATTAGAGTAAAAGTTGCTGTAGAAAAATATTTGGGCAGTGAAGCTCCGGTTCGACTAGAATGCATAATGATTGATAAATATGTGACAGAGGTTGATAACTATGCAGAACACATATTTGATCATTGTGGTATCGAACCTACAAACGTCTGTATATCTCCATTGGCTCCTACGGAAGCATCACCAATTGATACGGTTGACAATTCGAATGAGAAGAAGTTGAGATTAGAAATAGATGAATGGGATTGTCATGTTGCAATGACATCTTCGATTCCTTAGGGAACATTTGATGGCTGTATTGACAGTGTTTGCAACAGTGTTAAAGATGTTCAGCCTAGTGATATATAACTAAAGATAAGAATATTAGCTGTTGCTAGAGATTTCAATATAAGAGTGAAGAAGTCCACTAAAAACTTATTGGTTTTGGCCTGTGTGCGGAAAGGTTGCAAGTAGTGGCTAGAGAGGTTGCTATGACGTTAGCTAGAGGATCACCCAAACAATCCTATAGTGTGCTTCCATTGTATTGTGCGATGTTGGAAATGAAAAATCCAGAGGCTATAACTGACATTGAATGTGATGCTTCTAGTCGATTCAAGTACTTTTTTTATGGCATTAAGAGGTTTTATTACTGGATTTAGATCTTCCATTCAACCCGTTATAACTATTGATGGAACTTTCCTTGAATGTAAGTATAAAGGTACCCTATTTATTGTGACTTGCATGGATGAAAATAACCAAGTGTACCCATTAGCTTTTGGTGTTGGAGATTTAAAAAATGATTATGCATGGATTTGGTTTATGATAAAGTTTCATGGGTGTATTAGAGAAATTGATAATATAGTATTCATTTCAGACCGAAATACAAGTATAGCAATGACTATTGCACATTAATTTCTAGAGGCATTGCATGGAATATGTATGTATTACCTCGGGCAAAACATGAGGGCCAATTGTAAAGGTGGTGATATGCATCAATTGTTTTACAAGGCTACCAAATCATACCTGGTTTCAATGCTAAATGAAGTCATATCCTAAATCGCAGGAGTTAATGTTAAGGCAGCTGAGTATTTGATTGTTACGGAACCTACCAAATGGGCTAGATGTCAGTTTCATGGTGGAAGATATTCCATTATGACAACAAACATTACAGAGAGTTTGAATGCCATTTTGAAGGAGGTATGAGAGCTATCGATCACGAAGTTAATAGAGTATATACATCACGTACTTCAAAGATGGTTTTGGGAAAGACATGAGAAAACTTCAAAAATGATAACACATATGATAACATAGGTTAAAGCCAAGCTACAATAAAGGATGAAGAAAGCTTCTTGTTATCTTGTGCGTGCTGTTGATATAGATAAATACCTTGTCATCGATGAATTTTTTAACCCAATTATGAACATGCAGAATAGAACATATGATTGTAAAAAATTTTAGCTGGACCAACTGCCATGTGCACATGCATCAGTAGTTTGTAGTAGTCACCATTTATCTTGTTATGACTATTGTGTACCATAGTGTAGCAGAGAATCATTAGCAGCAATAGATACAGCTTTCATTCATCTGGTTGGCCTTAAAGATGACTGGATTTTGCCTCAACATTTTGAAGTTCTTGTTGTCCTACCACCTGA
Source organism: Dimocarpus longan (assembly GCA_022984855.1). Taxonomy (NCBI): domain Eukaryota; kingdom Viridiplantae; phylum Streptophyta; class Magnoliopsida; order Sapindales; family Sapindaceae; genus Dimocarpus; species Dimocarpus longan. Next base: position 21,247,142 of record CM041024.1, read on the forward strand.
AGGTCGTAAGCCTCATGGACGATCTACTACAAAAAGAAAACCTTCGAAAGGTGAAGGTAAGCAACAATCAAAATGTAGTAGATGTGGTGGCTTGGAACACAACAGATAAAAGTGTAGGACACCAATTCCAATATGTTAAGCTGCTATAAGTGCAACTGTTTTTTTTTTTTTCTCATTTAACTTAAAGTGTACAAGTACAAATGCTCTTATGTTGCTTGTGCTGATAATCTATATGAAATTGTAAAGGACATCCTAATTTTACCTTGCAGCTGTACTTCTACTGCATTTCACCAGGTTAAACAGTGGTAAGAGGGAGATCAATCATTTGAGCATCCCCTTGTTTCAAGTGAAGAGAAGGTATGTAGTGTAGTACACAATGGTGGTAGCCAAATCTGTTGATCTTACCTATTTTGCTTTTATGGTATAGAATTTTAAGGTCAGTTATGAAGTTGAACAAGTTGATCGTTCCTTCTTGGCAGTAACTTTATTTAGTTTTTAGTCATTTTCTTCTCATGAAACTGCTTATGACTGTTTTGTTGCTCCAATAATGTCGTTTCAGTATCATTTTACATTAATTATGTTTCATAATTTTGATTTCTTGTGCTTAGGTCATAGCTAAATTACATTCATGGAGATATGCCTTCTACACCACATGTGCGTCAGAATATCTATCATGTAAGGAATCAGATGTAGACATTTACAACATTTACTTGGTAGTAGTACCAGTAATCAAAATTTTTTTCCCCGTAAGCTAGTTTCTTCTGAATGTCCACTCTATTGATGTTGTTTGATTATATCTTAAATAAATACAATGAAACAGTACATTTCTTGTAAATTAGCTTTATTTAGTGTAATTAAAAAGAGAAGAATAGAAAATGAATTACGTTGCTAAACGTACTTGCATATTTACAATTGCATTGGAATATTTTGTATTCTGTCATGTTTGTCAATATAATGAAGATTTTGCAAGTGCCATTTTATTAGTGGGCAGTATCTAAAAGTTTTTATTTCATCACTTATCCTTATTATTTCAGTTATCATGTGACCTCTACGGCAAACAGGCATTTGGTCCGTAAGAGTAGATACATAATGGCATTTTGAAGGTACAGAAGATCCCTATGCATACATAATGCTGATGATCCTTATTGTTGCATTTATTGACAACTCCAAAGTGGCAAACAGCTATATTGTCCTTATCAGAGAATATATGACTCTAATAGTACGGATAAAAGGCTGTAGTCCTTTGTCATTCAGGAAGCAAACATGTACTTTATTACTATGTTGGGACTTGGGATGCTGAGTTGATTGTTGACTTGATATTATATATTGCATAATGTTATCTCCTTGATTCCAAAGTGATGTTACCATTTCTACTTTCAATTTTAACATCTTCATGTATGAATTGAACATATATCGTATCATTTTTGCCCTCTATCATGAAGTTCAAATTTGAGTTGCATCAAATATTGGGCAAATGATTGTAATTATAACATACCATCTTGATCCTAGTATGATATACATACGGAATAATATACAACCATAATTTTGAGGTAATAAAATAAATTAAAGTGTCCAAAGGTGAGATTGAATTTCATATGATTCCCGGATGGTACAGATGAGATTAAGAAAATTTTCGGATAGTCTGGAGATGATTAGTAAAATTTTTGAAACATACATAAAAGATTTAATAAGGTTCTTGGAGAGCCCAAATGAGTAAATTAAGTTTCGATAAAATTCTAGGATCGTCCAGAAAAGATTTAATAAGATTTTCGGATAGCCCCAGATATGTGAGTTGAAGTCTAGTATAAATTCTGGGTGGTTCGAAGATGATTGTGAAAATTTTCGAAAATTTCGGAAATGATGATTTAAGTAATAAATAAATAAATAAATTTATTTGTATGTTATGGATAAAATAGCGATCAGAATATTTAAGCCCAAGCAATCCACAGTGTAGGCCCAATGGTCCAGAAGCCCAATTATTCGCCATCATTTCTGTCCGTTCTCCTAGAAGAGGGGCCCACTAGTGGGCACTTGTTGTGGCCGCTGACCACTATCGCCCATTCTGATCACGAATTGTCTATTCCGCAAGACTGGCTGTGACCGCTATATTCTCCACCACTCAGATCGCCGTGCTCTCCTTCAACTTTATTTGCCAAGGTTGATCGCTGGCTGTTGGCTCTCATCCCTTAGATTTGCTCACTAGAATATCCGCCATCCGCGACAGCTAAGCCTGCTCGCTATATTTCCGTCAGGATTGACCGCCTGTCTGACTGCTATTCCTGCCCGACCGGGGGATCCGCTAAGATAAACCATCCATCAGAGATGTCCACTAAGCCATTTTCGTCCAACGTTACCTGTCTGAGCTGGTCGCCAGTTTCTGAACGTGGCCGCGTTCCGACTCCCTCATTTATGGCATCACTCGCCTCACCGTCATATCCAGCTATGTACATACTGACGCATATCCTTCTTCTGCGATCCTCCTGGAAGACGGTGTTCGAAGACTCTCTTCTTCCCCCGCCTGATTCGGTGTTCCATCTGCTGGGAGATTCGTCTCCGCCTCGTTTGTAAAGATCTTCAGTACAGACTTCAGAAACCAACAGTGCCATGCAGGAGCGCCCTTCCAAGGCTTGCCATGCACGCAACGTCCATCAGAAGTCGCGGTCGAATCCTCAACAACCCATCATTGCATATCCAGTCCAGACGTCAGAAATCTCTCTCGGGCAGACTTCAGACGCGACGGATTCGGCCGCATTTATTGTGTTTTCGGCCACATTTAATGCATTGTCAGCCGCATTAATTGGGTTTCCGGCACATTAAATGCTGTCTGACAGTGCAACTGTAGTTAACTATTTATTTTTATCTTATTCTGTTTACTGTAGCATCTCTCCCTCCTCTATAAAAGGGGGAGGATTTTCACTGTAAAATGGATGGAATTTTTGAGTGCCGTTACTCTGCCAAAATAGTGAGAGAGTGAACAGTGGATATAGGCATCTTTTTGGGCTGAACCACTCTAAAAACCTTCTGGGTTTCCTCCTCCTCGCCCCTAACTTTCCCTTCCTCATTCTGTTTCCTTTGCATACATTCCGTTAACTATTCGAAACTGTAGCTTGGGCCCGAAAACAACTTCGTTGGCTAAGGGAACCTTTTCCCGACGTTAACAATTTGCAATGTAAAACCCAAAGCTTAGTCCGATAGAAAATAAATTATATTCTGATGGATCATGTTTTCGAACAGAAAGTCTTTGAGGGAATAATAATTTTTCGAAAAGCGGACTTAGTAAATGGAAAGTTTCGAAATTTATTTTGGAGTTGATTAAAAATGAAATGGATCGAAAATGAATCCATTCGGATAGATTTCGAGTGATTTGAAAAGTTATCAGACGAAAATATCCTTTCCGATTTAGGATTGTATAATTTTTTTTTTTTTAGATAAATAAAATAATTCCAAATGCTTGGAGGTGAAATCAAAATTGAAAATAATTTCATAGGTGGAATTAAGTTATATTGGGATTCCTGGATGAACGAAAACGAATTCGAAATTCGAAAATCGAAAAATGTGAAGTAAAGTCAAGGGATAATTTGCATGTGTGACAAGTGTCACACATTTAAAAGAAGCATAAGACAAGTGGCTCCATGCAAACTATCTCAATGACAAGTGTTATATAAAGGTGATGATTTGGTGACAAGTGTCAAACAAACATAGTGAAAGGATGACAAGTGGCATACGATATGTCACACATATAAAAGACAAATGAATGAAGAAAGATGAAAGCAAGAAAGGTAATTCTCAGTCAATCAAAGCAATTTCAAAATGGAGAGAGAAGCCACATTCGGTTCTTGTGCAAAACCAAAAGAATTGCAAAGACAATCGGTCAAAGCTTCATCAAAGCCGAGAGAACTCAAGTGTGAGAAGAGAAACCAAGAGTGAGAGCAAGAAAATCGAGAGAGAAAAGTTATGAGTGTGTGTGCCGTTTAGAAGAGCAAAGAGGACGCCATGCATGGTGGTTTTTAAGGAGGTTTTGGAGTGATTTTCTTCACTCATGCAAGAAGGAAACAAGAAGCAATTTGGGCAAAGACTAGGGGCTGTTCTGTTGTGATTTTTCAAGGCAGGGGGGGTAGCAAGCATTTTGGTGGTTTCAAAGGTATTTTCGAAGGGATTTAATGCATGCATGAAGTATTCATCCATCTAGAACCAAAATCCAACCATTGGAGGTTAGTTTGAAAGTTAAAAGTTGAGTTTTCCATGAGTTGTTTATATAATCTTTAGATTTTTAGTTTGGATGATTTTGTGAGGAGATTATATTTGAGTTATGATTTTGGAAGATTAATATGAAAATATGTTTGGGTTTTAGGATTAGAACCTCATTAGTGCGGAGGTTCCATTGCATGCGATTTGTTTGATGTAAAGATGGATGAATTTTGATGTTGAAAAGTTTGTGTATTTTGGCTATTTAGGGGCTGTCATGATTCCAATGTTATTTTTGATTTCGTTGCCATGGAAAATGATGATTTTTGATGTGTTTGAGAATGTCGAAGTGTTGTTTTGATTATCGAAAATTGTTTTCGGGTGGTTCAGATGCGTTATGGATTATTTGGACGACGAAATGGGAAATTATACTAAATGTGTATATAGGCTGCCATGATTTTTGTTTGGGAGCATTAAAATGTTAAATCATGATGTTAGGATGGTTTAAGTTACGCTAATGTTACTCGAACAATTTCGTTGCACACAAATGCGATTAATTGTTGAAATTACGAAGTTGAAACGTGTAGCGATTAAATGAATTCTAAGCTGCCATGATTTGAAATAATGGATATCGAAGTGTTAGACTTTTATTTTTTTTTATGTGATTTGCATGAGTTTATAACTAGTATTGATATTAGAATCATTTGGAAAACTAAAAGAAACACTTAAATTGCTAAAAATGATAATTCGTGACGAAACTTTTTGTAATCCCGAAATGTATTGTGTTTTATGGTTTCGATTAGAATTATCACTTTATGGGATATGTTAAGTGGGATTACGATGAAATTAATTGAAATTGATAATTGGTGCAACGATCGATTTAAGTTCGGTTATCATAGAGAAGTTAATTCAAAAATTTCCAATTAAAGCATTAGAGCAGAAAGTAAATGCAAATTTATTTACATAATTACGAATTAAAAAAGGATGTTTCGAAAATCGTTATGTGATTAAGTGTTGTGAGATTGAATGTATGTTGATAGAAATGATTTCATGAATAGCGTAGTTGCGACGTGCTTATACTAGAATGTTAAATTATAGAGAAGGCGAAGGAAATCGAAGATTAAGAATTATCGTGAACTAGAAAATTGGGAAGTTTCCGTGAGTTAGAAATCGGTGAGTGTTTCTAAAATGTTTGGAAGCTATTGTTTAATTCCAAGTGACGTAAAGATTATAAATGTTCTGGTATAAATGTTTTATTTTAAGCTTATTGATTTCATGAAAGTCTATTTAAGTTAATTGATGTTATCAAATTTCAAGTTATAAAATTTTATATAACATTTAAATTCTATGATCAAATATGTCATGGTATGTATTTAAATTAATTATGATATCCTCCCTTATCAATTATTATGTTCAAGTATGAAATGTGGATTTTATATGAAATGTAGTTTTTTTATAAATGTTTTATCAATCCTATGGTATTCCTTAGGGTAATCTTATGACGTTATCAGTAATCTACCATTACCCTAAAGCGATATAGGATTCTACTTGAGAGTTGTGATGTAGGATTCCGCCTCTCCCTAGGGTATATTATGAGCTAGCTTACTACTTGAGCAATGTAGGATTTCGCTCGTGCGATGCAGGATTCCGCTCATGCGATGTAGGATTCCGCTACTTAGTTACCGATCATATGACCTTGCAATGTAGGATTCCGTTTTACCATATGCCTGGGTATGCCATTAGGTGATTAAATGATTGGTGGTTGATTTACTTTATTATTACGCAATGAAATTTTAATTAACATGTATACCACTATTTTTATTTTATAGGTTTATGTTATATTGAAATGATATAAGCTGCTGAATTTTATTTCAGATTTATGAATTATGTTTTATGATTATGTTTAAAGTTTAAGTGCAATGATTTAATTATGTTTTAAGAATCATTTATTAAACATTAGGGAGGATATAAGTTTTTGTTTAATTATTATGTTCAACGATATAAGCTTTTGTTTAATTCTAAGTAATATGAATTTTATAAATATTTTGGCATAAATAAATTTATTTTAAGCTTTATGACTTCATGAAAGTTTAAATAGAAACGCTAACACTCACTAAGCTCTTTTAGCCCACTATTTCTTGTATGTTGTTACGAAAAACCTCCCCAAGTGTAGGAGCGAATACTCAAGACAAGCGATCTCCGATGTAAAGTTAGGCGAGCACATCCGACGATTGTAATTGTGAAATTAAAACAAATATTTTGATATATAATGAATTTTCATGATATAAATACTTTTGATTTTATATTGATGCTTACGATTTTATGCATATTAAAATGATTTTAAGTTTAAAATAGTTTTGATTTAAATACTTTGATCTACATTTGAATGTGAATTTTGAGATGCACCTGAGGTCCAATTTGAAAGTAGAGAAGAATGTGTGTATTTAGAAATATTTATAAATTGATTTATAGGTGTCTTGAAAAGGTTGAAAATGTCGAAAAAATAGTCGTTGTGTTGTCGAAATTTTTCCATCAGATTTTTTTTAAAGGATTAAGGAATGATAAAATATGACGGTTTTGCTCCACAGAGCCTTTTTGAGTCACCTGTATGAAGACTATAAGGATTTTTGTGGGGTGCCGGGAGGGCTCTACTCGGATTCAGATAGGAAAAATCCAGGTTGGGTCATTTCAATAATGTTTCTCATTTTTGTTATGAAAAGAATTTGTTTTTGTTCCTTCTTCTTATCGTTAGTTTTAAAGTTTCCAACGTTAGCTGTCATGTTGCACCAACAAAAATTTAAAATGACTACATATATTGTTTAGATGATTTTGTTCACTTTCAACCATTGGATCATCATTTTCCAATGAAATCAGTATAATGACTAAGACTAGATTGATACGTTTGTTCTATAAACAAAATAGAGGCAAAAATGCCGATTACATAAACTTGCTTCATGCAAGTTATTTATCCAAAATCAACTTATCATGAAATGGAATTAACACCATTGATGCATTAAATGATCAGATAATGCAATTGCAAGTATAATAACATTAAGATCAGAAGGCAGAGTCAGAGATGAGCCTCACAATAAATTTAACACAAAACAGTATGCCAGTTGGTGTTAAGGCTTTAATATGGAAGAGCTATGACATATGCTGGAAAGGCAGGAGCTATCTATCAAATAGATGATAGCCATCAAAAGCATGGAAAGTAGATTATTAGCTTCATGAAAACATTCCACGAACCAAATAGATGCAATTGAATGCATTTGAGGCTTAGTATTTTGTCACCGAACTCATCATTATCTTCCTTGACAATGTGTTTTAGGAGCTCCTGCTCTTGCTATCGTCTCTCTCTTCTTCTCAACACTTTCATTTTACTTGTGGGAGTTTGGTAGGGAGCAAAGGGCATGCACGGCCTGATTGTGCATGTTCAGGCAGAAAGCAATCCTATAGTTGAATGCAATTTGAGGTTCGTTTGTGGAGTAGACGTCTGTTGTCTCCTTCGACACCATCCAACCATTTTTGTGATCCACTGTTGTCCCGATTACACCATCTTAGGAACATCATCCAGTGTACAAATGATAATAAGAGATGCTGATGTTCCGTAGTCTAGTCCTTATGATATTGTGACACTGCCTAAACAACAAATTGTTGGTCTTGTCTGCACTGAAAGTTTTTGAAAGCTTCTCAACAACAGATCTAAAGAGCTCCAACTCCCCAATGTGCATAGCCTGAAGATGCCATACTCTTATCAGGTTAGATTAATTCAAATCAACTGATGACAAAATGATGTAATTTGAAGATGCCATCTTTCAGCAGTAGCGAAGGTATGCATGTGGTAAATAGTTATTGTCTTTGTGGAGAAAGGGAAAAATATCAGCACTCATACAAACTGAGTTCAACCACATGGAGATCCTTAAGAAAACATGAAAAAATGTTGACATAACATAATTGTACTTACCATATTTAAGACACATTGGCAAAACACATAATTTTACCTTATATTCATAGTCAATATAAGACAAATTTGAATAACAATATATATTTAGCCATGCTATTGCCTGAATAATAAAAAAATCAAGGGTTCATTTAAAATAAACTGAAACTTACATTTGTCAGCTCAAAATATGGTCTCAAAGCTTTTTCCATGTTGTTATACATGAAAATAGTCATCTCAGGAATTTCTTCTAGCAAATTTTATAGTCACTAACAATCCTATGCAAATTTTACAATTGTGAATAGTATGCACCTGAAGCAAGATAAAGTAGTCAAGCTCATCCACTAGATCAATAGTGAACACACTATATTCGTTTAAGAAGCCCACAATCTTTGTTTAAATTTATCCTACCAACGTGGTGCATTGAGTTACAAATATTACGTCTAAAATACCAAAAGCTACATAATATGGTATATAGATTGTCTTACTTTGTTATTCCAACCATTGTCAAGACTTTCATTATTCCATACGCTTTAATTGCTTCTGGGAGGAAATTCTAAGTCTGTTGTGCACGAAGTAGACGTAAGTACAAATGAGGTGACCTGACTAATCATAAAGAAACAACATATGTTAACAAGGGCACAATATATACCTATATTCAACACCCATTCTACAAATGAAAAGGCACCAATATACAAAATGTAATATATTCTTCTCATTTTAGTATTGTAGATGTATTATACATTTATGTCCCATTTATGGAATAAAAAAATAATTCAAAATATCCAAATGTGAAATTGAATTATGATAGAATTTATGAAGATAAAATTTAATCACGATAAAATTTTCTAAGTAAATCGAAAATGATTTCGAATGCAAAAAGTGATATGGTGATTTATTAAAATATGTGACGAGAGTAGTGTAAAGTAAAATTCCAAGAAAAAGCATGGTTAATTAAATAAGTTAGAATTACATGCAAGGGCATCATGAGAGATGAAATTAAATGGGAGAATGCATGAAAAGTGTAGAAAAAAAGGGGCAATTTTGTAAAATTTCATCAGTGGTGTACACATAATTAAGTGACAAACTTGAAGGGCAATTAGTTTAGGCCTTATATATATATATATATATATATATATATAGTGCAGAGTTCACTAGAAGAATGAAGAAGAATTGAGAGAAAGGGAGAGGAGAGCAATTCGACAGAGCAGAAAAGAAACCAGGGACAGCAGTAATCTAGGTGGATTCCAAGCTATTTTTAAGTGGATTTCAAGTCATCAAAAGGTGATAATCAAGTCTAGGAAGGTTATCCAACAAGGGTAAGTGATTTTCAAGTAAAAATAGTTGAGTTTCCATGAAGTTATTATGTGAAAAATTGCATCCAAAGCTGTCCATGGATTGCATGTATTGTTAATAAAATTTTTATGTGTTGATTTAGAATTTTGGAGCCTTAAACTTGAGGAAAAGCAAATCAAGTGATCAAGGACTAATTGGTAAGGATACTAACTAAGATAACCCTTGATTTAAATTTGGATTGATGATGTTTAGGATGTTGATTTTATTGCTATGATATTTGATGTGATTTTTGCATAAATTTTAAGTAGAAAACTTGAAGAGGTTTTGGTGTTTGTATGGACATGTTACACGGCTAAACAAGAGTTGTGATGGTTGAAGTTGTGTTTGACGTGGTTGAGTGATTTCTTGCTTGAAATTATGCTAAAATATCTAGTTTGAACATTGAAATAAAAATCAAAAGCATGATGGATTAATTGCTATGTATTCAGTTAAGGAAAGAAATGTGTGATTTAAGTGTATTTGAATGAAGATTATGCATGAAAATTGAGCTAGAATATCAAATGGAAACTAGAAAGTTGGTGGATGAAATTTGCTTATGTTCGACCAAGGGAGATTAATGGGTTGGATGATTGTTTTTTGTTGTTTTAGCATGGTTTGTGGACTGCTTTGATGATGATTATGGTATGAAATTGAAAAGAAATGGATTGGATATTAAAGGATGCATGTCATGGCCAAACTATGCCATGGTAGTTAATTGTGATGTTTTTATGAGTTTGATTAAATTCTAAAAGATATTTCATGCCTAGAAGTGTGATTTTTGGTAAGGAAAATTAAATTGAATGAATGGTTTAAAAAGTGGGAATGCATTTGGCCAACATGTGATAAAATGGTTCAAAAGTTTGTTTAATGCATTAATGAGAAAATTGAGCTTCTATTATGATGTTTTGTATGTTTAAAAGTTAAGAAATTCAAACGGAAAATGTATGTGAATAATCAGAGTCGTTACGGCATAAATATGGAGGTTTACAATTGTTGGATGGTTAAATGTTTATTAGTATGTTTATATGCCAATGGAAGTACTTATTTATAAGTTGAATTTAGTTGCGATGTTTTCTAAATGTAGAATACGAAAATATGTAGGTGACATGGAAATCAAGGGAACCCTAAAGCTCGTGTTATCATGAGTTAATAATTGGTGAGTGTCCTTCAAAATATTTTGATATGTTGTATTAAAATTTATGCTATGATATGTTACAATTTGATTTTGAAATAAATGAATTTTGTATGAAACCTATTTCGAATGGATTATAAAACTATTATACAAAATGTGGATTTCATAAATTTGAAAAGCTTATATAAAGTAAGTATCTTATGGTGAAAAATAGATTGATGGAAATATATTTATGAACTTATGGTATGCCTGGTAGATGTTATAGTTATCTCCGCTTGAGGTTGAGTACCCGAAGCATGCATTGGTAGTATCGGGGGTGTCCATCACTAATTACGGAAGGAAACCCATAGGGGGGATTGTGTCGTGTCAGTTTGGTTCTGTGTGTCACCCAATGCATGTATAGGGTATATTATTAACTAGCTTCCATCTGAGCAAAAAAAAAATAATATAGCTCCGTAGCGAGAGAAAAATTATGCTATGTAAAACCGAATAGATGGCCTGAATGAGGAAAAATTTTGAGAAGGCCGGAGCGAGGCAAAATTTTACTTTATACCTACGATACCATATGGTATGGACTGACAACGGTTGGCTTGCTTTATTTAAAAATTTTTAGAAAGCAGTAACACCACCACTACTTACATTTTTTAGCAAAAAACTGAAAGCATGCAGTATTTTATTTTGTAATTCAGTTTTATATTGAAATCAAATGATGTTTATGAAAATTATTTGCCCATGTATTTATTTGGAATATGCTTTTCAAAGAAAAACCAATTTTGACATTATAGCAAATAAAAGTTTATGAAATGTATTAAAACAAAAAAGGGAGGATTATTTTATAAAGTAAACTTGAAATGAAAACTTATGACACTCACTGGTCTCCGTGTAGCTCATATTGTTTTATGTTTTATAAACAAAACCTTCCTAGAGATAGATATAGAGATAGGTACATCGGTAGCAAGGACTCCGACCCAGAATTAGGCAGATCGAGTTAGAGGTGCTGCTATGATTATAAAAATGTATTTTGAATAATCTTAAAAATTTGTAGATAGAATCAATTGTATAACTTTTCTTTGATTTCGAAAATAATAAACATATGCATGACTTGTGATTGTGTTTCAACTTATTTTTAAATGTGATGGCATGTTTGTGGTTGCTTGTTTATTAAAAAATGAGGGCCTGAGGTCCAGAAGTTTGAAAAAATTGGTTGATTTTAGAAGTGTATAAATTTTGTGAAAAATTTACAGGGTGGCTATTTCAGAAAAACAGTTGTTATATTATCCAAATTTTTAGTAAATCTATTTTCTAATCATATGGTAAAAAGAAAAAGTAAAGTCTTTAAATAAAAGAAGACGGTTTAGCTTCGCAGGAACCTTCCAGTTGAATTAGATATCGACTGGAGGGCCACCATGGGATTACTAGTAGGCTACCGTATGTACGAAAGAGAATGTGCAGAAACGTGACCTATCACAAAAACTCTATCGTTTATGCAACCATTTAGTGAAATTCTCTGACCTTCTTTAAGGATACAAGTTGCACTATCAAAGTGCTTCCTAAGACTTGGAAATATTAGTTTGACTTTGTTAATGGACTCATCCAAAGTCATCTTCACAGAATCAGTCTGACAACTTAAGTCACCGAATCACTTACCTGGTCAACAACACATAAAGAAGGAACATCAAAACTTACTAAGTTTGACTGTAACAACATATTGTCAAAGTTACAAACACATCAAATTTATAGTGGCCTCAGAACCATAAAAATATTACCCCTCCCATAACTGACGAGACCATTTCCAGAGGTCGATAGCTAGTTGCTCCTGGAAATCTGATATATGTGATTGGTTGAATAAGTCCATCGGCATACCTTTTGCCAGGCGTTCTGCCAACTTGATTACAAACATCCCACAATCACCACTATTACATTGAATAAGACAACAAACTAGTTAGCACATGGCGTAAATATAATTGCAATAATAGAAATTGTTGCATGTGGTAAAGTTCTTACCTTGTTGCTTATTATGGCGTGTTATCGCATCGTGATAGTGTCTATCCCTAGTTCCTATACCAGTTTGGAGTCTTGTGTGCATGTTTCCTATAGTGATTAGTCTTCTAAAGGAGCAATGGCAATAATGTTGCTATAGGCTGCAAAAACTTTTTGTAATTGCGTACGTACATGTCCAACGAGTCAAATAGGGTAATGGTTTGCTCGTTGAAGTGTACTTTCATGAGGACCCAATGTACACCCTTGCAATTCAATAGCATGTACAGCTACTGACACCACAAGCAAAATACAACCACAATTCAGTCACGGTATATAACATAACAGTTGAAATGATAACTCCGAAGCAACTAATTAAGTATGATACCATCGACAGTCCTGCCCATAGACGACAAGCTACCTCCCCTGTTATGTTTGTATTGCTGGCTACCTCCCCCATTGCGTATCTTATATAGATGTCATTGTCATCCCAAAGTGATTTTTTCTTGGTATAAGCCTCCCATTTACTTTGCAGGTGTTGCTACATATATTTAAACAAATAATTGAATTAGTAATGGCAAAATGTTTCTTGCTTGATCTGCTCGGTTTACTTTAACTGAAACAAAATATTTACCCCAAACAAAATATCAATCATTGTGAATGCTTCCATCTTGCTTATGGGGGATGTCATCGACTTCCATCGAATAAAGCATAAAGCAGCATCTATATGCTATAAACAAGGAAAATGCATATGTTTATACTGCTAAATATATGTATGGCATAACTATTTTCCATATTGTTTATACATATCGAATCACTCAACTAGAAATTATCCATGCATAAATCCTTAAACCACTACCAATTACAGTCTCCTATTGGAAAGCAGACCGTAAGTTTATAGTGACATACAAGTGAGTCACATCTTGTTATATAAGAACCATATACATGTATAACAGAAAGTAAGAATGATAGAAACATACAACTCGTTCGGTACATGTGTGTCCTACCATGTTTTAAATGTGTTCATCTCACTATCGGATGGTTTAGGAAATAGTTCGAATTTGGTGCGCTTTCTTGGTACAACTTCAAATTGTTGAAATAGAGAGGAAATTTATGGACCCTTTTTACACATTCTCTTGAAAAGTTTCGTTTTTGATATGATCTTCAGACTTACGTTATAACCTAGTGATGGTGACCTTACCATTGGTTGTTGTGGCAAGATAAGGTTCAAAATCATTTTCCCTTTGAAACTGTTTGCTTTTGCAAGTCTTACTTCTACACTCACCTTTACTGGATTAGGCAACGATGTTTGCATCCAATTTTTGGCTCCAACTACCGACTATGTAAAAAGGGAGGTCATTTATGCACCCTAGTCTCACTTTCTCAACAACAATGTGGTTTGTGGTCTCATCTTCACACTTGCATCCTAACCAATGGTAGGTGAGATATAATTGGTTGAGGTGAGATGATAAGGTTGAGCGTCATTTTGTCACTGAAGCTATCCACTTCCTTATGCGTGGCTTCTAGACACCTATCGGCCACAAATGGCAACGATCCTTTCGACCTAGTACTATCTTCATTTGTTTCACCATTTAGGTCATCGTTCTCCTGCATAACAAAATTCAAACATAATAAGTACATGTTAATATATATTATTAATAACTACCACGAACAGTCTATTAAGTGTACCTTCGATGCAGGTGGGTTCTATTATGGAGGAACAATATTATTTCCAAATAAAAATCGATAATCATATCAACTTTCTTGTTTGTTTTCTACAGGAGAGCATGTGTTTCCTTTACCTCTAGCCTTGTGGCTTCAAGGTTTTGGTTTGTGTGTTGTAGTAAGTTGGTCGTTTCTTTTTCAAACTACTCCAATTGTCTCTGGATGGCTTGTATTTGATCAATATCAACATTATTCTTGTACTTGGTAGCTTATAGACAAGTTTATATGGTAAAGTGACATTGTATACTCAAATTACATGCCAAACAACCACAAAATAAAGCTAACAATAATCGTACCTGACGATACGATCACCTTCCGGCAGGTTGGGACTTCAGAAATGCAGAAGCAGTGGACTTGTCAATGTTCTCATTCTTACCACTAGTAGGACTCTCAAAGGCAATGTTGTCAGAAGACACCTAGGCTAGATCCTTATCCTTCCTCACAAAATATGTGCAACAGTCATCATTTTCCTTTGTCAGTGTCAGCTCCAACGTCGGGTCAGCTTGAAGCTACAATAACATGAAAAACAAATGTATGAAAACATCATCTAGAATATAGCGTGTGTATTTAAAGTAGTAATTTATTTACATACATTAGACCCATACAACAACGTAACTATTTCTCCTGATTTTGGGATTGCAATAGAACTCTAACTCAAGATACAGGGTAGCAAATTGCTGGATTTAAGTGCAATTTATAGCCCAATGCTCGGAATTGCTTCACATTCCATATCTACCAGTGCAAAAAAAAAAAAAAAAAAAAAACATCAAGCCTTATTGGTAAAGGAAGCAATCGTTAGAAAACAATATCAACAAACAAAAGACATGTACCTGAAATGCATATGAGAAATCAAAAAAAGAATAGAAGGCAGCATCTGCCTTGTGCCTTTTTTTCGATTTCTCATGTTCGCAACCATTTTCTTGAAATCCTTTTTCATGCCTGTAAGGTTATCTCATAGCAACGACGACCCCATGGGAAATTGTTGAATGCATTCATATTATCCAACAATCGAACATGCTCCCTTTGAATCGGATTCTTCGGATTCTTCCCAAGTAATACTGTCTCTAAAAAGTATAATAAGGCAAGTTTGACGATCCTAGTCATTGTTCGAATAAGCATCCCTTAAAAGTGATGTCCAACTGTTTGTTCGACACTTTGCCATTACCTAAAAACATTATGTGGCTGAACGTCTCAACAGATATATATTCATGAGATGACTCCTCTTTAGGATATGACTGACAATCTAGCCTTGTGACGATGGAAAACTCTTACATAAAGAACCGAATCACAGTGCCATTCGAAAGTGCAAACCAAAGCTTGTTTGAATCATCACTTTCCACTTGTTGGAGGAGCAAGTTATGCACTAACTGTCCGGCAAGCTTAAGCTCATTTATTTGAAAGAGTTTACTAAAGCAAGTGCTCTTGAACATCTCTAATTGCACCTTACTTAACTTGTTAACTATAACTTTTATGGCTTCTAACTTAGAGAAGCATGTAACTTTTAAACTTAAATGCTGGAAGTCCGTGATCTTGTAAATTACTAGAGCATCCATTTGCATAGTGACCTGTAATTATAAAAGAACCCCATTAAATATTGTTTATCACATTTAACGATTCAACTCTAATATAACATATATTATACTGGTACAATTTCTATGTATACAGAACAACTAATAAAGCTCATGCAATTTTGATAAAGCATCAACGAATTGACACCTGAAAACACTACTAAACAAGCCCAAAATTCACCAAATCAATGCATATAAAAAGGAACCAATTCAGAAAGTTATATCCATAATTAAAACCCTAACAAAGATAAACACCAATGAAAAAGCCCTAGAGATTGAGATTCTCAACCAGTGGCTTGTGAACCTAGGGTTGAGAATTCAACCTTAAAGTTTGCTCTCAACAGTGAGGTAAACGATTCCCAATTGCAAAGTTTCGAATTCCAACCTGGAGATTGGGATAAGGTTAGGATTCTCAACATGTTGGGGCTCCCAACCTCAAAGAGAGTGGGTAAACACTCCCACCATTGGGTTTAGAGGGGTAAGGATTGGGTTGGGAATCCTAACCCTAGGGTTAGAATTCTCAACCATTAGGTTGGGGGTTGGGAATCCCAGCTTCTTGGTTGATTGGGAATCCTAATCAAATCACATCATTATTGTTAGGAATCCCAATTTGGAAGTTGGGATCCCAATCTTGAGGTTGACATTCCCACTCTAAAGGTTTATTCCCAACTTGAAGATTGAGAAATCCCTACCTCTACGATTGGAAATCCAGGTTAGAAGGTTGAGAAGCCTAATTTGAAGGTTGGGAAACCTAGCTTGAAGGTAGAGAATCCTAACCTACAAGTTAGGAATCCCAACTTGGAGGTTAGGTTTCAACCTGAACTTTATATTCAGAAAATATGTTCAACCTACTAGTCCAATGTTGGGATTGTTGGGTTTACAAATGATTACAAATATGATCCCATCACAACCCCAATCAATCAGTTATCCAACAAAACCAAACCCATAGCTTCAAATTCAATCCTTCAGTCCATTGTTTACTATACCCATTAATGACACCACGCATGAAATCTTTTACAATATTCAAAACACGAAGTCAATAATCTTAAACAACATAAAAGTGTTTAACTTATATGACAGGGCCTTCTACCTTAGCTAGCTAGCTAAACAGCTCGTCCGACAACCTCACGGTGGCCTTCCAGTCAGGATCTCTTCCGGTTGGAAAGTTCTCATGAAGCTAAGTTATTTTCTTCTTTGAAATCTTTTAAAAACTTATTAGAAACTCTTTCAGTCACAAAAATGGGTGTAAATTTTTCTTTGTGGATTAAGCTTTACAAAAACAAATTTTACAAAAATTTAATTAAAACTTTAAAACATACTTACTAAGATTTATGGATAAAAATGCATTATCCAAAATAGTATTTACAAATGTGTAATAAGTTTAAAAAGAAATATATGCAATACATGATATTTCCAAATGATCAACTAATGCAGCAGCGTCACGACTCTAACTCGCTTGCACATTCTATAGAGAAGCTTCTGCTACACTTTTCGTACCTACATTTGGAGAGGATTTTTATAAAACAAGGTAAAGAGTGGTGAGTATAAACTAAGTGAGTGGGTAGTTTTTCTTAAACTGTAACTTTTACTCTATAACTATTATTTTTCCCATAATAGGTTGGAAAAATTACTAATTTCTTTATTATTATTATTATTATTTTGAAAACTATAAAACTTACATGATGCAAAATAATATTTTATATCTGTAATTTCAAATTTTACTTTTCTTATTTTCTAAAACTTACGTCTATTAACGTATTTTATTTCTTTAACTAGCCTTACGTGGTAACCTAGGGAAGTTTATCCTTTGTGACGGTACGAAGACACGCTAATAAGATTCGGGAACTATCACCATGTGTAGCTGCAGATGTGGAAAAACTCTGGGATCACAATTCCCTCCAACATCAGGCATGTAGAGGGCGACACATAGACTTATTCCCTCCGAAGTTAGTGACTCTCCCAACCATCTTGTTGTACACACTGAGGTATTTCGGTCGAGTGTAACTGGGGACTAGGGTAAACCAAAGGCATTAAAATTTTTTTATGCTACTTAAAACTTTCTTTTCTCTTTATTTCGGAAAATATTCTCTAGCATGTCTTTTAATTTGCATGTAAATAAACATAAATGAATTGCTTTTCTTTTAAAGTATATAAACATTTATAATATATTTTTCATAACTTACATGCATTACATAAAATAAAGACATGCTAAAGTAATCAAATTGATATAATAACTTATATACTAAATTAAACCAATACGAATATGTATAATCAATTTGTGAATTTGTAAAAGCTTTGAAATTTAACCGCACTCACTACTTGCTTCCAAGGTATAGCAACCACTCTTTCGCACCCTTCACTAGCTTGGTGTTTCACCTACATTAAAATAAAACAAAATCTTTGAGTCATAATGATTCTGATCACACTCATACGTATTCCATTTGTAACTCTTCAATATACAAGCATACAAAATACTGCACTACAAGTTGAAATAGACTAAGCACTATCCAGCTCGTTTGTTGTGAGCTACTGCTCTAGCTAGCTCATTACTAACTGCGGGCTCCATATAGCTCGTCTCTGCAAGCTTCTGCGTAGCTTGTTTAGCCTACGAGCTTCTACTTGAGCCCAGTTTGAATTGAATTGTGAGCTTCTCTTAGCTCGCCCTTAGTGCGCTACTGCTCTAACCCAGCTCAACTCGAACAGTTCACAATAGACTATAAGCCTCGCCCAACTCTCTCTCTCTGCGAGTTGCTTCCTTAGTCCAGCTCAACCTTTGTAAGCTATTGGCACCGCTCAGCTCTTTTAGAACTGTGAGCACTACCCAGCTCACCCAATCCACTATTTTCACTCTTTGCGAGCTACTACCTAAATCTAACTCTAACTCGCGACCTAGAGATGAGTATATTATAAAATGCAAGATGTGATCTATAATTCATCCAGAATAATTACTTGACATTTTAATACACATATATCCCTACATGGTAGCTCACATTCCTTAACTTGCTTTAAACCTAAAACATCACATTTTCATTTTCTTAACACATCAACATGCAAGCACGACAACGATACTAATCTCAACAGATATTATGCTAAAATCATCAACCATCACTTTAAGACCTTAAATACTCAACCCAAACCTCATCTCATACAATCCAACCTTTACACAATTTAAACCATGAAAATTAATTTATTACCTTCTCAAATCAACTTCAAATGGATAAGTTTTGCTCCAAACTCACAAGCAAGCTTGATGGACTTGGAAATCATATGAACAAGCTTTCTAACATTTAAATCAGCTCGCTGCACCCCTGCTATTCTCACGACAGAACATTCATTTGCTTGATAGAAAATAGCTTTTCATTTCTCTCTAACAAAGCTACGCTCTTACTTCTTCTTCCTCTCCTTTTGAATGAACTGAACTTTCAAAAATTGCACTCAATTACTTAAAATATCTGCGGTATATCAAATCTCTCTCTCTCTCTCTCTCGGTAACACATAACAGCAATCTCACTCTCTTATATACTTTCTCTCGGTTCACCTACTCTCTATTATGACTAATTGCAATTGTTGCTTGCTTAACCAAACTACTCTTAATTATCTCATTCATTTTAATTATTTATTATTCTTAACTTTATCTACTTATCATAAGCTCACGCCACTTGTTAAGCATCTAACCATCCTCCTTTGCCACTTGTCACTAATCCATTCCCTCTTCCTCTCTTTGAATGCCAAGTGTTCTCTTTATGTCTATTATATGAATTCGTTTCATTCTTTTACATTTCCGGTTCATC
This sequence comes from Dimocarpus longan, assembly GCA_022984855.1. Lineage (NCBI taxonomy): Eukaryota > Viridiplantae > Streptophyta > Magnoliopsida > Sapindales > Sapindaceae > Dimocarpus > Dimocarpus longan. The sequence continues at coordinate 21,266,795 of CM041024.1, forward strand.
TGAAAATTATATTAGAACTAAATTAATGCTTCTAGAAATTTATTAAAGGCAAATAATTTATTTTTTATCGAACAAGGTTTTGGGTTTTACATTACAAATATCCTATAACCACAAAACCTACCAGAATGAAAACACCCCACAACCAATGTGTTCTTACTGTGGAGTTTTTGTTTGGCTCCCTTAGCTTTCACTTAACTTCAACTTGTTGCTTCTTCTTCCTTAAACTTCGTGCCTCTTCAACCTTCAACTTCTTCCTTCTTCTTCCATCTTCTTGTTTTTGCTTCTTCAGACAGTTTCAGATTTGTAATGGAGAAACGTACAGACTATCGGTAGGTGAAGGAGAACTAATAGTCCACATTGAAAGTAGATTTGACGGTGGGAGGATTGCCTTTTTTTCAAAAACGGATGGTGGTAGGTGGAGCATATGTGAGCTCAACAGTGGGTTAGGGTTTCTTACAGATAGAATGACAACAAAAGGTCGAGTAGAGACAAAATGAACGATGGTGGATGGCTCGGGTTTCGAATGTTTAGGGTTGGCATTCAGACGATACTAGGTGGAGGTCAAGAATCAGTGAGGTGGGATAGGGAGAAAGTGCAATGGTGAGAGAAAAAGGTTGCTATGGACAGAGTGAAGGCTTTTGGATGGGTCGGGTTCCAATGTATTTTGGTGGTTTCGATCAGTGGTCGTTGGAGGTACGATGGTGAGGTCCGTCGATGATAAGGTGGGACAGTCGGTTAGGGTTCTAGAGAGAGAATGAGAGTAAGCGTTTTGTTGAAAAAGAGTGATTAGCTTAGTAGAGACGGATTGACCGTGATCCATAAGGGTTGGGTTAAGGGTATTTTTGTTCGACAAAAGTAATGCTGCAAAGATTTAAACAATAAGGGTGATTTTTTAAAAGGATCTTTAAAAAAACGTCATTTTTCAACTAAACCCTTAAGCTTGAAACAAAATGTTCTCAATATTAGGCCTTGGCTCTTAAAAGAATCAATCCAATATTAATTAATTTGAGCTTAATTGATAGTATCTCCATATACACACATTTGAATCTTCAAGTTTTGGGTCTATTGGATACTAATTTCTATTATAATAAGTCTATACCATTTCAGAGTTGTTACCTTTTCCTTTTATGAAAGTTTCTCCTTAAAATCAAAATAATTATTTTATAGAGAGAGTTCACATGTGAGTTTCCAAATTGTTTAGCGTGCAAGAAAAATGCATTATTGATGATTTGTTTTAGCTAGGTTTTGGTTATATATATATTATATATATATAGAGATTTTTTAAGTTTATGACTACGTGTATGGTATGCTATGTATGTGTTGGGTTATATAGGCTTGGGTCTGCTTCACCTAAGATGGCCTAAAACCCAAACCCGGTTCCAAAATCTAACAGATAGTTGGATGAGATTAATTAACTGCCATTGGCAATTTTGTGGGCAGTTTTGGTGGTTTTATAATTGCATGTAGCAATTAATTTGATATATAATGATGGGCATTAGATTTCTTTTTATGTGTGATATATACAAACGAAAAGCAAACAAGAGCAGAGTGAGGAAAACGAAAACAGAGAAGCAAACGAAACAGAGAGGAAAAATACTAAGGGCAAGGTATTTACATTATAAGTTATGTTTTCTTTCTAAATCTTGTGATTGAATTTAGACCCAGTTGAACAACAAAGAATTCTGACAACTTATACTGCTAACCGGGTATGTCTTTCATTTTAGATTCACTATTTTTAATGCTTTTTGCGTAATATATATACTGTCAGTATTGAAAGTTATTAATAAAAAAAAATGATCATTGGTATCAAAGCCTATTTTTTGTTTTTGGCTGGTGGGATGATGATAAAATAGCATGAAACTTGCTTACATGTCGATTTTAAGGCATTTAGAGAGTTGTTTTTTTGGAGAATAGTTAAAAAAACCCGAATCTATTCTTAGCTTTTAAACATTAATAAATGTCTTTATTTTTTGTATAATTATTATACCATTGGATAGAGCTCGAAAAGAGCTTTCCAACAGTATATTATATGATCAATTTAGATAAGAAATGAGTGAGAAAAACATATTTAAAAATTGCCCCTGAAATCTGAAATTTTGAAAAATAGTTTTCAAAAGGTTGAATATGATGAACAGTATTTGCCACGTGGTAACCTGGGGAGAGGCTGTGTCGTACATGACACATGTCATTTTCTAGTGCAGCCGCATCAGCGCAGATATCCCAACCAGAGAGAGACACGTGTCAGAAGGTGCCACATGTGTAATCATGTGGCTAAATCTGGTTGGGACATGTGTAACATGTGTGGCGAAGTCTAGTTCAGCCATGTGTCACATTAAAGGGACGAACCAGATTATGCCACATACACGAGACTTGGCAACATGTGATTGGGCCACGTGTCATGGAGGTAGAAGAGCCAGAGCCTGCCACATGGCTTGCGTCTGCAATGCACGTGCCACCGACAAGCAGCGACTACCAGCGAGTGACTCCGACAATCACCAGCGCGTGGGGCTCACAAGCCATCACCAACGGTGGTTTCCGACGGTTGGAAAATTTTTTTCAAAAAAAAAAATAAATTCTTATTTTTTTAACCTATTAATTTTTTATAAAATTTAATTATTATATTTAGTATTTGTTATACTAAATTGTTTAATATGTTTAATATGATAAATTTTTGTAGATGGCTTATCGTGTTATCCATTACTTTACTGATTCTAATGAAGAGGTCGAGAAGGTCATCGAGATAGTTAAGAGTCCTGATATCATCGATATTCCTGACGATCCACCTGATGTCATAATCATATCTGATGACGAAGAGGACATTGACCCTCCAAATTATGTGCTTTCTGATTATCCAGCTGATGTTATAGTCATATCTGATGATGATGAGGACATCGAGCCTCTGGATTATGTGCCTTCTAATTATCCGGCTGATGTTATAGTCATTTCGAATGATGATGATGATATCGAGATTATAGAGATATCATAATGATGATGAGGACTTCGATATCATGGATACTTCTGATGATAAGATAATTGAGGTGATAGACATCTTATCAGACGAGGAGGATCTAGAGATGATGATTGATTTCGACCAGTACATGAGGGAGTATTACGAGGAGATTGATTCTCGTACCCCTTATCTGCCTGACTGATATTGTATTTATTTTATTGTTATTGTTTTGTAAATAATGCTAGCATTTATGTTGGATAATTTTTATCTATGTTGGATATTTTATTTTATGCATTGAATATAGATAGTGTAACTTTCCTTTATTTATCATTTGTAAAATGTCATTCTATTCGTATTGCACTATTTATAATGATATATATGTGGGTGTTCTAATTCAATTAAGGAATGGTATTAGGACTGTTTTGCGCAAATATACTTACAAGTATGGTTTAGTGAATAATTGAAAATGGATGATGATGGGTGGCTTGACTACCTTTTCGATTCCTGTCTAAAGATTCCTTCTTCATATTTATGAGTGTATAATTACTGCAATATTATAGTGAAATGATAGTAGATGTGTTAGTATAGATAGTAAGTCTCTAAATAGAAATGGATATCATTTCAGGAAATGGCTTCAACTTCAAAGAATATAATTGTTGAGCTAAACAAGTGTGAGAAACTGAATGGTGACAATTATGATATTTGGCATCAGAAAATTCAGTATATTCTCGAAGAGCAGGATGCTCTTGAGACCTTGATAAACACTATGGTATTACCCCAATCAAGTACATCTGCTCAAAGCATAAGAGATATGAAGATCTATCAGACTTGAAAAAAGAAAAATAGCATTGCTCGGATTACGATCCTCAGCAGCATGGATGATGATCTTATGTGCATGTATGAAGATTATGAGACTGTCTAAGACATATTGATGGCTTTAAAAGACAAATACGGTGGCACTTCGACCACTAAGCTAAGGAGGCTCACCATTAAGTTTGACATCAATAGGAAGCACCAGAATCATACCATGAGGTAGCACTTTAGGGAGATGTCAAACATGATTCATGAACTTAAGACTGCTGGGCATAATCTCACTGATGAGCAGCAAGTACAGTTTGTGATCCGATCTCTTCCCTCTAGTTGGGAGAACGTAAAGATCAACATGACTCACAATGATAACATCAAGATATTTGATGACATTGTACATCATGTTGAATTGGAAAACGAGCGCTTAGAAGTGGCTAAGGCTTCCTGTTAGCTTTACATGGATGAATCCAGCAAGCGAAAAAACATAGACTTTAAGCACAAAGGATGAAAAAAGAACTTCAAGAAAGGGAATGGAAATTCCAAGTTCAAGAAGAATGAGACTGAAAAGCACAAGAAAGGAAAGCGTGTTGGGGCAAGGAAAGAGAAAGCCAAAATGACCTGTTTCAACTGCGGCCAGTTGGGCCATTTTGCTCGTGAGTGTATTGACCAAAAGAAGGAAAATGTACAATATTACTCTGACACATTTAATCATGTTTATGTTTCTAGCTCAGTATTACTCACTGAATCTCGTCCTTTATGGACTGTAGACTTAGAGGCAATCGATCATGTAGCTATAGATCGAGGAGCATTTGTGGAGTATCATCGAATAAGTCAAGGATCAAGATGGATATATGTGGAGAATAATTCACGTGTTGAGGTGAACGATGTTGGCACTTGCAAGCTTGTTTTGTATGGAGACCAAGTACTCTATCTCCATGATATATTATTTACTCCTGATATAAGACGAAATTTGGTTTCTGTATCAGTACTTCTTAAACTAGGATATATTTTAAACTTTCATAGTGATTGTATGGATATTTATTTAGATTCTGTAAGGATTGACATTGGATATTTACTGGATGGTTTTATTGTATTGAATACTGAGATGAACGGTTATTATGATGATAATGGTTATTTTTCATTAATTACTTCTTCTGATAGTGCTAATGTCGATGTTAATACTTGGCATACTAGATTTGGGCATATCGGCCAGGATCGAATGAATGGATTAGCCAAAGAGGGATTCTAGGTTCCCTTAATAAGATAGATTTGCCTGTATGTAAAAATTATCTAGTAGGAAAAACAACTAGAAAATCATTTAGAAAATGAATTAGAGCTGAGAATCCATTACAATTAGTTCATTATGATATTTGTGGACCTATGAATGTTAGAGCTAGAAGTGGTGTTTCATACTTTATAACTTTCATAGATGATTACACTCGTTATGGTCATATTTATCTAATCTCCCATAAATCTGAAGCATTAGATTGTTTCAGATTATATCTAAATATGGTAGAGAATCAATTAGATAGAATTATCAAAGTCCTTCAAACTGATCGAGGACGAGAATAACTTTCAGAATAATTTGAAACATTGTGTCAAGAGAAATGTATTGTTAGACAATTGACTATTCTTAGGACTTCGTAACAAAATGGTGCAGCAGAAAGAAGGAATAAAACTTTATTAGATATGATAAGATCTATGGTGGCACAAGGAAACCTCCCAATATCTTATTGGAGAGATGCACTACTGACAGCTGCTTTATCCTGAATAGGGTCCTTAGCAAGTCAGTATCTTCCACACCCTAAGAATTATGGACAGGTAGGAAACTTGATCTCACTCATATGCAACCTTGGGCGTGTGCAGGATATGTACATGACTTGTCTAGCAAATATGGAAAGTTGAATGCTAGAGGAAAGAAATGTATCTTTATCAGATATTCTGAGCACTCTAAAGGATATGTATTCATAGGAGAAAATGTAGATGGAAGTGTAACTAAATTGGAGTCACGTGACGTAAATTTCTTAGAGAATGAATTTCCTAGCAGAGGTGAAGTTGAAAAGATTTTCAATTTTATGAATTGAGTGAATCTCATGATGTTGTGCATTCGAACACTCAACTAGAGATAGAAAGAGAGTTGCTTGAATACTCTGTCCCTAGTTGGAGTGATAAAGCTATTGAAAGTGCTTCTTCATTTGTTCTTAGTGGGAGCATAGGAACTAATAAATTAGTACCCTCGAAATCATCAATTCGTAGAAGCGATTGTAAAACTATTCCTTGTCGTCTATTTGAGATTGAAAGGGAAGCTTTTATGCTTGCTTCACATGATAATGATGAGCCAAAGAATGTAAATGAGGCTCTCAACTCACCTGCTAAAGAATTTTGGATTAAAGCTATGCAAGAAGAGATGGAGTCAATGAAAAGCAACCATGTCTGGGACTTGGTTGACTTACCACCTAATGGAAAAGCCATTGGAAACAAATGGGTTCTCCGAATCAAGCGTAAGGCAGACGACTCAATAGTAAGGTATAAGGTGAGATTAGTAGCGAAAGAATATACTCAACAGGAGGGTATAGATTATAAAGAAACCTTTTCCCCTGTGGTAAGGTTTGCTTCAATTCGCCTTATATTAGCTATCATCGCACACATGGATTTGGAATTGAATTAAATGAATGTAAAGACAACTTTTCTCAATGGAGAATTGGAGGAAGAAATTTACATGGAACAGCCAGTGAATTTCGTTTCAAAAGGTCAAGCGCAAAAGGTTTGTAAGCTCAAGAGATCTATTTATGGTTTGAAACAATCCTTCAGACAATGGTACCTTCATTTTCATGAGGCAGTAATATCATATGGATTTCAAATGACTAAAGAGGACCATTATGTGTATGTCAAATAGGTAAAAGATAAGTCATAATTCTGTCTTTATATGTAGATGATATTTTATTAGCCGAAAATGATAAGGAGTTTATGATGACTATAAAGAAATAGTTATCTTCAAATTTCAAAATAAAAGACATGAGAGAAGCTGCCTATATTTTAAGAGTTAAGATCAAAAGAGATCGTTCAAGGAGGATCCTAACTTTATCACAAGAGCCTTACATTAAAAAAATCCTCGAACGATTTCATATGATAGATTGTAAGCCTATAGATACTCCCATCTCAAAAGGACAAACTCTTAGTCTCAAAATGTGCCTTAAGACTCCACAAGAGTGTGAAAGAATACAAAGAGTTCCTTACTCCAGTGTTATCGAAAGTTTCATGTACGCTATGATGTATACAAGACCTGATATCTGCTATGCAATTGGACTGATCAGTAGATATCAATCCAATCCTGGTCAGAAACATTAGATCACAGTGAAAAGAATATTAGCATATCTTAAAAGGATTGCGGACTACTCCATTTGCTACCGAAGTGGTAATTTGCGTTTGGTTGGGTATACAGACGCAGATTGGAGAGATGACTTGGATGAACAAAAATCTACTTTAGATTATGTATTTTTACTCAACCAAGGGGCTATTTTTTGAAGTAGTAAGAAACAGTCATGTATGGCGTTGTCCACCATGGAAACTGAATTTATATTGTGTTCAGCAGCAGTTCAAGAAGTAGTATGACTTAAGAGATTTTTAAGAGATCTGATTTTAGAAGTTGATGCGGAAAAGCCAATTACCATTTATTGTGATAGTCAAACAGCCATTACTTATACTAAAGATGCAAAATATCACAGTAAATCAAAGCATATAGAGACTAAATATAATTTTGTTAGAGATATAATGACAAAGAAAAATGTAATAATGAAATATATATCTGCACATGAAATGGTTGTTGACTCACTTACAAAAGCTGTGATGAGAGATGTTTTCAAGTCACATACTAGGTCTTTAGGTCTGCGTAGATTATAATATTATAATTATCACTTTGAACTATATCCATTTGTGAATAAATATATTAGATTTATTACGTAATACTAGCACATATTCATTTCACTTGAATTATATAAAGTATGTTATCAGGTTGGAGATTGGTATTCTTACACGTACAATCGCCTTGGTTGCTAGGATGACAAGTCAAGATGAGACACATGTATTTTTAGAGAATAAATTGGGGATTATTCTCTCAAGGACTTATAATATATGAAATGTTGCCTTAGCAATAGCCAAGATAAAGTTCTACACTAAACATTGATAATATCTCCACCATCATGAGAACCTGATTAAGCCAGATATGAGTTTCTTAATAAGAGACGCTTAGAAAGTGAGTTTTTTAGAAACTCAAGTTAGATGTTATGAGAGCGTCTTAACTAAAATCTGTACAGTAAATAATCTAAATATAATTACCATGCACATCCCTATTGAGGGGTCAGATTCACTGTAATATGCATTTCATACCACGTGTACTTATTATGACCGGTATAAAAAATGAGTGAATTTATCCCTAATTTCTCATTGTGTAAGTTTCATTGAAGTTTGTAAAAACTTCTACCTATGTCTTTAGTGACTATTTACTTTATCTCAAAGTAACGAAGTAATGCTTGTATCATTAGTGTGTTTTTTATGGCCATGATGATGCGACCTATAGGACATTTCTATGATGTCAGTCATTTTTGTTGAGATAAAAGTGAGATAGGAAGATTTAATAAATTTTATTTTTCATATATTTACATGTCGACAAATTGTGATTTGGAATCGCAATTATAATTATATGAAATATTAAAAGATCAAGCATGTTGTGTTAAAGGGATCGAATATGCTTGAACAAATAAAATTTTATTAAATTTATGACATAATAATAAACAAATTGATAATCTCTTGTATAGAAGTACAATTGAGATTTAGAAAAATAAGTCCTATCACAAATTTCGTTGTTTATAGGTCACACAATGTATTTATCTGTATGAATGTCTGTACTCCTTATTATAAAGGGGTTACCAACGTTTTCTCTGTTAATTCTATTTGGCCCATATTGTGAGAGTGGGAGATGTTGGGTTATATGGGCCTGGGTTGGGTTCACCCAAGATGGCCCAAAACCCAAACTCAAATCCAGAATCCAACAGATAGTTGGATGAGATTAATTAATTGCCATTGGCAGTGTTTTTATGGGTAGTTTTTGGTGGTTTTATAACTGCATGTAGCAGTTACTTTGATATATAATGATGGGCATTAGATTTCTGTATATGTATGATATATACATACGAAAAGCAAACAAGAGCGAAGTGAGGAAAACGAAAACAGAGAAGCAAACGAAACAGAGAGGAAAAATACTAAGGGCAAGGTATTTACATTGTGAGTTGTGTTTTCTTTCCGAATCTTGTGATTGAATTCCGACCCAGTTGAACAATAAAGAATTCTGACAACTTATAATGCTAACCAGATATGTCTTGCATTTTACATTCACTGTTTTTAATGCTTTTTGCATTATATATATACTGTCAGTATTGAAAGTTATGAACAAAAAAATTTATCAGTATGTATATGAATTAAGTGGGGCACAATTGCATAATTCAATAATTTTATCCTTTTCCAATTTTGACAATCAATAATTCTTTTGTCAGGTTAAAATAATAACAAAAATGTTCACAGTAAAAACATTGAAAGTTGTTTATCATGTCAATTTATAATAAATCATTATTAACCTCCAACGTTTCATACATAGTATAACATGACATGTAAATTTAACAACTATTAAAAATGTGTGGGTAAAATAAATTAGAGATAGATTATTCTAGATTTTGTCAAGACTGATATATAGCAAAATTAGTTGTGAAAAATGTTGCGTTTATAAATGAATCAATGACATCACATGCACAATTCAAAGATTTAGTATTTCTTAATTTTGATTAATCAATAATTAGTTTAATAATTTGAATTGAACAAAAAAATGTTGCGCATTAAGATGAAAGATGTTGTTAATTGACATTCAAATGGAAGGAACTTATCATCTTTAAGCTTTTAGCTATAACATTTTCTCAATCTAATTTGTCAAAATAATTCTAAAACAAGTTAAAAAAACATTTTTTAATCATTTTCCATGAGATGTAAATTATGTTACAGCTTTTAAAATACCTAATATGAAGAAACAATTTAAAAAGTAGTTTCATATATATCCCATCCCATAAATATGGTGAAGTGTAATAAATTTTCGTTGAGTTATATACATCACAATAGCTTTTAAAAATTGATTAAAGAATCTGTCTGTCGTTGAAATCAAATAATTCTAAGTCAGTCCTATAAGCTAGGCACGATATTTAATATCTTTTCACATTATAGAGGAAAATTTACCTGCATGGGGTTTGATAGTATATAAGTTGTAGATGGATGAAAAACAATGCACATTCAATTGGGACTTTTTCGTAAATAAATTAGTGCTTAATCACACAAAAAAATACTCTTCATGCTATCACAAATACTATTTTGCAAAGTTTCTAAAACAACTGCATAGGCAAGAAGGAAGCAAGGGAACGGTTACAAATAATTTTATTAGTAAGAGTGATATTAGCAGCAATTATGTCATAAATTTTGGACTGTGTATAGGTTACACTATGTATAATTAGTGCTTAATAATCACATGTATGACTTTTACTATACTGTAAAATTATCTATTTTCTCTTTTTCGCTCTCTCTGCTTCTAGGTCCTGTTTGTTTTTCTCATTTGTAAAATCATTAACTACCTTTGTGTTTTTTTTATTCATGTGATTTCTCCCTCTCTCTCTTCTCTCCATTTCTCAAACTTTCTATTAAGCAATTATCATTTTTCTTATTCAAATAAGATCAACACTATGATCTTCTTCTCTTCCATTTGTATGATGAAGAGGACCACCACCGCATGATCATCTTCATGCTTTGTTTCAATTTCTTTTTACCTTTATAGAAGAGTTGGTGGGTGGGATCCTCCGTTATTATCACAATACTTGCCGTTCCATATATATAGGGTTTTTGTGGTCACTACCTAATATTTTTAAAAAGTTAGGATAAACTAATCAGATTAATCAATTGTATTTAAATTAAATAGGAGAGAGAATGTATTAGAAAAATTTGATTGATTCGTCATAACATTTTAGAATTAGAAGATATTGACCTTAAAATTTCTTATATATATATTTATGGGGTCCCTTTGGGTATACTTTACGATTGATACACTAGACAAAAAAAAAAAAAAAAGTGATTGCATTCTAAAATTGTAAATTGTAATTTATTATATATTTATTATATTTTATTACAATTAAATTAGTCAAATCATATTTACAGTAATCGTCAAATAAAATTATATTTACTGATTATAATCATATATGTTTAGTTATAATCAAATATAATAAATTACAACCAATAATTTTAAAATACAATCACTCATTTTTTTGTCAAGTATATCGATATCTTAGATGTATTTGATATATATATATATATATATATATATATATAGCCCTCACGTGATTCTAACCAAAGAATCTCATCTTCGGATCCAAGACAAAAACTTTTCTCACTTAGCTTTAATTACCAAATTGACCCCATCAACTTCCATTGTTGTAAAGAGGATGTTGAAAATGTCTTCTTTGTGGAGGGTAAAAAATGAAAATAAAAGTTCATTTGAACTGTTCTGATTCATGTGACTTCTACCTCTCTTTCTACTGCATTTCTCAAACTTTCTGTTTATTTATTTATTTTTTACTCTGGTTAGTGTTATTAGGAACCGCAACAAAATCCTAGAAGATTTAACACGGTTGCATGGAAAGGGAAACAAGTATGTAAGATTAGTTTGTGTTTTATGGTGAGCTGAAAGTGAGTGTTACAATGTGATTCTTAGATGTATATTCATCCAATAAATAATTTACACAACATATATCATTACATTTACGAATGTAGAGATTGTCATCCATATATATGTTGGAAACAACAATCAATCAAAATTAAATTGCAGATATAATACACGAAAAAAATAATAATAATAACAGTAGACAAAACAAAAGTGAAGTAATATTAAGTGACTTGAACACAAAAATCAGATCAAAGATGATAGAGGTTTGTAGTGAGTGTGCAATGTTCTAAAACAGTATTTCTCCCTTTCCTCTTGCTTGAAGAATGAATGGAGACTGCCCCCAGGATTCAACTATTAATTCTTTCGTGTTGAAGTAAGGCAACCAAGAAGTCAGACATACTACAGTGAACGTCAAACAAAACAAAACTGAAAAAAAAAAATTATTATTAACAACTGAAGAAGACTATTTATAAACAGAATTGTGTAAGAACACAACTTTTCAGAACCAATATAATTGTTTAGAATCAACACAACTTTTGAATTTTATTTAAATTCAAATTCGAAAATAAAAATTAATAAAAAAAAAAATTGACTGACGGACATCTTTTGATAAATAAATAAATATATATATATGTGGGGAGCTCCAACAAGGCCCATATAAGCCTTGTTGGTTATTCAACAACTTAACTCATATTATCTTTCTTATATACTTAAAAGGTAAAGTGTTTCTTTTCCATGTGAGATTATCACTTTTCATTTCAAACTTATTTTAAAAACTCAACAATATATAATTTATACACTGATATTTCATTAAAAATTTTAATTTCCAACAAATCTCTACACAAAATGAGTAACAAGGGCAACATAATTTAACTAAAAATAAATCAAATAATAAATATATACCCATTAATTTCACCCATAATTTAACAATTAAACCTTTCTTAGATTTTGTTAAATTCTTTCCGAAGTTGTCGCACAAGAAATGTTTATAAATTGGGAAAAATCTAAAAACCCTCAAATTGAAATAATATGAGTTTACCTCAAGCTTTTTAAAATATTAACCAAAAAACCCCCTAGTATCAGTCCAAAAGCGGTTTCATCTAAAAGTTGAGTGATTTTGTGACATATTTATGCAAAGATAAAAATACCCTTATTGTATTAAAAAATTAAAAAATAAAATTAAAATACAATATAATTAAACTAATTATTTTACATTTAATAATTAAAATAAAAAAAATTAATCAAAACCAAAAAATGACCAGATCTTCAAAGTTTGAAGATCTGGCTTCGATTTTTGTAAAACCAATAATAATAATAGTAATAATAATAAAGCGGAAGATCTTAAAGGAAAAAAATAAAAAACCAAAAACAATGCAGTTCAGATTAAATCACCATTAAAGCCATGAAAAAAATAGAAGGATTTTTTTTTTAAAAAAAAAAAAAAAAAAGGAAAATCTAGGTTCAACCCAAATCTTCTGACTTTGAAGATCTGGGTTGAACCCAGATTTCCACTTGAACTGAACCACCATACCTACAAAACAAAACACATAAATCAAACCAAAATCCAAAAATCAAGAAACCCCATTTAAAGAGAAAACAAGAAGTGAAGCATTCAACCATTTCAAACAAACCCAGATTGGGGGTCTATTTTTATTCAATGCTTCAATTCATCAATCAGTTCAAAGAAAATGAAAAAAGAAATCATCTCCCCTAAAACAGCCCCTAACCATCAACTTTGATAATCAATCAATCTCCTAAATCAACCCAGATGAACCCACACGTCCCTACTTTATCAACCAAATCAACCCACATGAATCCACTCGTCCCCATGTCTTCCATTATGAACTCGTGACACCTGATGAACAATTTCATGTACTATTGTGTACAAGTGGACCTCGGAGATGACGTCGTGACGATTTAGGATGATCGGAGTAGTGGAAGGTTTGGCATTGTGAATAACGCTGGTATGAAAAGTGGCCTTGACATCTTCGATTTTGATAGCTATGGACCTAATAGCCAGGTTATAGGAGGCGGAGAAGGCACAATAGGCTGAGACGATGATAGACTTCAACTTCAGGTGTTTCAGATCTGACTTCGACTTTGATTTGGGAGATCGAAAAAGAAGAAGAAGATAAGAAAATAAAGAAGAAAAAGAAGAAGAAGAAGAAGAGAGAAAATGACAAACCTAGATCTGGGTTTAAAGAAAAGAAGAAGAGCCAAAAGAAGAAGAGAGAGAGGGAGAGAGAAACTGACGGTAGCTGATTGATGAATTTTTTTTTTTTAATTTAGTTTTTCAAATTTTTTGTGAATTTTTTTATTTAATTTTAATTTTTTATGCCACACGTGGCACATTCTAAGTTATTAAGTTGGTATCCATTTATAGATTCAACCATCAATGATTTTTTTTATCCCTAGATTTCACATAATCGTTATTTTATTAACGGATTTACTACTCCAGTTAATCGTTGGACCCTTTTAGCTAATATTTTCAAAACCAGTGATGGTTTGATATTATTTTCAATTTCAGAGGGTAAATTGATAATAACCCTTATAAATTTGAGAAGGGTGGATGTCCAAAAGTCAAATACATTTATGATACATTTTCTATGATTTTTGGGATGCTCAAGAAGTCTATGCAAATGAGATTTAGTGCACTAACTAATAGACTTCCAAGCTTAATATCCCTAGGACTAGAGCCAAAGAAAGGTGTCCTAGTGAGAACCTCACTCTTAGTACAATCAACCTACTATCCACCATGTCTTGAGCCAGATCTCACTTTGGGATTGGATGTTCACATTGATTTTACTACTGGAATCATGGTACTCATACAAGTATAAATTTTCAGGTAGGAAAATCTATTAATGGGTTGAACATCCACAACATATCATTATGCCAATATTGGAAAAGCAAGACTATGTTTGATAATGAAGCAGCTACAAAGGCATTTGCTGAAAATTGATAGATAGTAAGTGCTAACTGCATATTAATATTCTTGCACATGTGCTGATAAATACTAATACGAGATAATTGATTTTGTTTCTTGTAATTAGTAGAACTTCGGTACTCTCTAGCTAGTACTTTTTCACCCTAAGTTTTAAATGTTGGGATGTTATTATTTTACCCCTTGAATGCCAAATAATGTAAAAAAACCACTGGTTTTGAAAATATTGTGTAAAAAACCTCTACTGTTAATGTAAAGAATTTTCCATCCAATATGTAACTGTTCCGTTAGAAAGAAAGGATAAATGGGTAAATGTATTGGTGTTTTAAGCATGTGGGAACACCAAAAAATTAATATTTAATTAAAGAGTAAATTGCAAATTAGCTAACCAGTTCAAACCTTTTCTCATGGGAGATAAACTTTATCAATTTATTACAATTTGGCTACCTATCATTAGTAAAAATTGCTAATTTTAATAGTTGATCTGGTCAAACAACAAAAAGACCATAATACATTTGAAATATAAATAAAATAAAACATAAATTAAAATAATTTTCTTTAAAAATTAAACAATTGACCTAGTCAAAATAAATTTGGCTACCCACCATTGTTGATTCTCTTTTACCCCCCTCCCCCCCTAATCCATTTCTTCTTCTTCTTCTTTTACTCATTCACCATTGTCAATTTTTCTTCTTTCCCATCCACTTCTTCTTCTTTTACTTATCAGCCATTACTAATTCATCTTCTTCCCATTATCGACCTCCACTTCTTATTTTTTAATATCGTCGACCTCCTTCTCTTATTCTTTCGCATCTACCATTGTCAATTCTTCTTCCCCTTCGCTGACGTCCACTTCTTCTTCTTCCCTATCATCGACTTACTTCTTTTTTTTTCCCCATTTGTCGCCATTTGAAAACATCAACACGAAACATCACATTTCTTATCTCTTCACCGTCGTTTATCTGCTTAATCTTTCTTCTCTCTCCATCGCCGACATGATGCTAACGATTCCAAAACCAATAGTGCTTCTTTCTTCCCTTCCTCTTCCATCATCTAGGTTCATCAAACCCAAATGATGTTGGTCGCTGTCCATAGATGTGTTTGATGTTTGAAGTGTTTGATGGTGGATGTCCATTGACATAAATAAAGATGATTGGATGTGTTTGATATTTGACCTTGGATCTCCATCTCCATGGAGATGGAGACGGGTGGAGATCCCATTCAATTTTTTAAAATTTTATTTTTTAATTTTTTTTAAATTATAAATATATATATTTTAAATTATAAAAAATTTAAAATACAATCAAAAGACAAAAAATATGCCTGGATGTATTGAAATTGACTAATTGTAGACTAACTTAAACTAACAAGTAGCTAAATTGTAATAAACTTATAAAGTTGACTCTACCTAAGAAAATATTTGAACTAGGTAGCTAATTTACAATTTGTTCTTAATTAAATATGAAATAAAGATGAATAGATGATCTTGTGACACTTGACATTGAAATAATAAGGTTTTAAAAACAAAAAATCAAAGAGCACTTTCCCCATTGGTTCACTTTCTCTTTAATCTCACCCCCACCATTTCATTTTCTCTCTCACCTTACCATTTGTCTATATGTAGTTGATTTGGTGTTTGGTTTATGGTTGTTGTTTGGGTGTATAGGGGTTGGGTGGCATGGATGTGGTTTTATTGGTTGGTGTTAGTTAGTTTTATGGTAGACGACAACAATGTTAATTTGATGGCAACATCAGTTTGCAGAAGAGAATGTTGGTTTGATGCATGCCATCATTCTTGATTGATGAACGATGACAATGTTGTTTCCGAGAAGGTGACGGGTAATAAAAAGCTATATATGATCAATTTTTTATTATTATTTTTTATTTGTAATTTTAGTGATATTTTATAATGGAATCCACCGTGCATCAAGATTGATGGACGGTGGAGATCATAGTTGGATCTCCATCCCTAATTTAATTAATTTAATTTGATGATGAGATCATGGACAATGGGTGATGATGGATTTGGTAATGAGTGGTAGATGATGAAACTGTGATGAATGATGGGTAATGATGGATGTGGTGTTGTAAGGGTAATTTGGTAATTAAATAATTTATTATTAATTTTTAATTTTTTAATATATCATATTATTTTTAATTTGTAAAGTTATCTTCATATTTTCACAAATTGGATCAATTCTGCTTAATTTTGGATGGAAATTGCTTATGGATTGAAGGTTGGGGGGTTTTTAGCTAATATTTTCAATTGTTGGGGTCCAATGACACTATTTTCCATTTTAGGGGATTTTAAGATTTTTTCCTTAAATGTTTTTCACTACAATTGTTCATATCATAACTTGAGATATACAACACCTTAATCAGAAACTCATAAAAGTGATGGCTCGTTATTAAGCATATATATCTTCGTCCAATTTTCTTTTATATTGATATATTTAGGTTCTTGTTAGGAAGTGATCTTACCTAAAGGCCTTGTTAGTGAGATAGGAACAAACAAGAAGTCATGGCCATAAGTCAATTGGAGAATTGGATGATGAACAACAGCCTTCATGCTATCACAGATATTATTTTGAAGAGTTCTTAATTGGAAGCATTGCATAGGCAAGAAGGAAGCACGGGAATGGTTACAAATGATTTATATTAATAAGAGTGATATTGGCGGCAATAATGGTGTAATAATAATTTAAAAGGGTTCACAAATAAATGGTATGAAAATAAATAAATTCATGTTAATAACGATATTATTAGGTACTTAGAGTGATGGTCTAATTTGTAATGTTTAAATTTGGATATACATATAACATGGGTGTGTAAATCATATATGGGTGAAAATATTGACACTTGCATTTACATATATGATAAGAAATGACAACGGGTTGGGTTTGGGAGGGTTTACCGAAACCCGCACCAAACCAACAAAAATAATTGCACTCACATCCACAAAATTTATATGAGAGGGGACACTATAGTAAAACATAATATATACAATAATGCTTTTATCTCTCCTGAAAGTACTACTCTCTCTTGTTTAATTCAAGTGTAATGAATAGTTAATATTAGTGGTTTTAATAATTTAAAAGTTAAGACGCACTAACTATAGAAGATATTTATAAATTCATACGTAAATACATATATATATATTTGAGCTTATAAACATATCCTTTTATTTGCTTTTATTATTCTCATATTTTAGCGAAAGTGAAATTTTTTTGATAATTTTGTTTTGTTATGTTATGTATATATATATTTTTAATTTTAGTTTTTCAAATATAATCACTTATGTTTGGTTTAGATATAGGAGCAGGGTAAAAAAAAATACATATTTAGGGGATCAATAAACTGGTACATAATAATTTAAAGGGGAGCAAAGTAATTTTAATTCAAAATCAATGATTATATGTAATATATATTTGTAATTTTAGTTTTTCAAATATAATCATTTGTGTTTGGGTTAGATACAGGAGCAGAGTTAAAAATATATATTTAGGGGGTCAATGAACTGGTACATAATGATTTAAAGGGGAATAAAGTAAATTTAATTCAAAATTGTTGTGGGTATTTTAGTGGAAGGGAAAAGCCCAAGAACGAAGGCCCATCGTATCAAGAAGCCTAAGAAGTACTGGTCAAAATGGTTAGAAGTCAAAGGAGAGAGTATAGTCATTTAGTAACAAGTATATCCGAGTACACCTGATTACATGAGTGAGCACCTTAAAAATACTAAGTGTCGAAATTAACTGTGCGAAGGTGAAGTATAAAGGAAGTCTGTTCGCAGACAAAAGGTTGCTTGATAAGTGCCCTTTAGAAGTCATCGCAATGATCAGGGATTCTGTTCGTCTGCTCGATAGTCAGTGGGATAGCCGTTTATGCTCGTCTGTTCGATAGCGGAAGCGTCTAACCGTCAAAGCAGGCTGATCGATGGGTGCAACCTCTGATCGCTGAAATAGCCTGCTCGTCCAATACAACGTCTGATCGTTTAACAGGCTGTTCGTCAGAGTTAACCAGTTGACCTTCTAGAAAGCGAATCAATTCAACTCAAGAAAGGAGTCAATTTGCCTATTCCCATGCAAACCGAATCTCTACAATCTTAGCAATTGCTATATTCGCGATAAAGATAATCTTGAAAGATATTATCTCAATTAATGTATATTATTTTTTGCTTTATCTATAAGATTCTTAAACCTATTCAAATTGTAACATCTCCACTATAAATAGGAGATGAGATTCAGTGTAAAAGACAGAGTGAAATAAAATACAATTACTCCAAGAGAGAGAAAGGGGAATTGCCGTGGACGTAGGCCTTTATTCTTGTCGAACCACGTAAAACTCTTGTTGCGTCTTGTTTGTTTTGGTCTTGGTAGTATTGGTTCTGTGTGTGGTTTGTTGTGTCGCAGGTATTAGGCTTGGAGAACTAGGTTGACCAAAATTGAGTGTCAACATCTTTTGGCGCTAGAGAAAGGGCCCAGACTGCGATTTGATAAATTATTTTTAATATTTTCTCTTTTGTTTCGATTTGCTGACATGGCCAGGGTCAAGACAACGAGGGTTGATACAACGGAAGCTAACCAGTTGGAGGGCCAACAAGGCCAGGGAGAGGCGGTAGGAACATCCAGCGTAGCTTTGCCTCCACTTCCCCTACATCAAGCCGTCGCCGGTGGAGACGTTGCCCCAGCTTGGCAGCAGCGTCAGGAAGCACGTCAGGAGGCGTTAAAGAATACGTTAGCACAATTAGCAGAGGCCATCGGAACCCTGACACAGGCCCGGCCCCAGGAGGTTCCCAGGAACGCAGACCCTCAACCTCAACACCAGTCGGTAGGTGATGTGCCTCAATAGGCTGGTAGGGTAAGAGAACAGCTATCGGTTTCTGTCCGTTCCTTAAATTTACACCCGAGAAGGGAAGGACGTTAGGTTCATGAAGAAGAAGTGGCTCCATACCCTCCCAATCTGAGAATCAGAGTAAGTCAGAAAGGCAGTCGCCGTGTGGAGACTGACCGTGGGGATGAAAGAGTTCAACACCGCAATGGAGAGTGTGTTCGCCGACGAGAATCGCCTCATACAGGAAGTTCTCACAGGAGGAATGGATCACGTGAAAGAATGTCTCTGGACTGAGGGAGGTCACGGACTCGCCTCTCGAAAGACTGGGAGAGTAGGAGGAATCATCGGTCCCAGCAAATAGGATCGAACGGCTGTACCCAATGGTGCAAGAATTAATGCAGAGGGTGCAGCAATTGGAAACTAAACTCGGGTTCTACGGCCAAGCAGGGGGACGAGAAGATAGAACTCTATTCTCGAGAGAGATCGAAACACAGCTATTGCCACCAAGATTCAAACTCCCGAACATCTCGCTTTATGATAGGGATAGTGACCCGTATGATCATCTAGACACTTTCAACGTTCAAATGGATTTGTAGACATCTAATCCTCTGGTCAAGTGTCGGGTGTTCCCAGCAACATTAGGGAATATGCCAAGGACATGGTTGAGGAGTCTTCCGACCAACAGTATAAATAGCTAGGATGAATGCCAAATGAAGTTCAAGGACCAATACAAAGCATTGAGAAAACAACTCGCACCAACCTGCCACCAAGCAACTATCTTTCAGAAGCGGGAGGAGACTTTGAGAGACTACATTGCCAGATTCAGGCGTGAGGTAAACAATGTGGAGAATCCCTCTGATGAAAGTATCTTAATTGCTATTTCTACAGGGCTAAGGAAGGACGGAAAGCTTTATAAAAGCATCTATAGAAACCCTGTGAAAAGCCTGGGGGAATTCTATGATCGTGCAGCAAAAGAGATTTGCTGGGAAGATACTTTCGGGCAAAAGAAGTCCAGTGAGCAGAAAAATGGAACTAGCAGTTCGCGCCAAGGAAAAAAGAGGGGTCAGCGTGAAAGTGAAGAGAGCGGTCACAAGCATCACTCCAGTAATCAGGTAGCGAAGTGGTCAAAAAATGAGTCCGGAAGGAGGACATCTCCACCAAGAGATCGCTATCAGAATTACAGTGTCTTGACTAACAGACAGGACAGGATATTTGAAGCAGAGAAAAGATGGGAGAACTTCAGGAAGCCAAGCCCCACAAACATCCCGAGGAGATTCCAAGACCTAAGGAAATATTATGCCTACCAGCGGGAGAACGGGCACTATACTTCCCAGTGCAGGGAACTCAGGGATGCGATAGAAGAATTGATCAGAAGAGGTCATCTGAGGGAGTATGTGGCGCGACCAGAAAATCAGCATTCCAAGCAGGGGCATCAACCGGTGCAAGAACACCCTGACCCATCTCGGTAACCCGCCCAGCAACATCCGCAGCAGATGACTGATCAAGGCCACCTACCAGCTATGAGGACTATCTTTACTATCCGTGAAGGACCATACATCGCGGGGACATCTAATAGATCACAAGAGCGCTATATGCGGGAGGCCAGCCGCGTCCTACTGACAGGTCATAATGAGATAGAAGGGCCGATCAAGAAAGCCAGAGTAACTTCAGGAGGCATGATGTTTAATAAAAAAGATGCCCGAGGTGTACATTGGCCCCATAATGATGCGTTGATCATTAGGGCAAGAATCGGCAATGCTGAAGTAAGGAGGATAATGATGGACACAGGCAGTTTAGTGAATGTGATGTATAAAGGTTGTTTCGAACAATTGGGTTTAGCATCTGAGCAGTTATCACCATCCCCTGAACCCCTCTTCGGCTTTACAGGAGATGCAATCGTGCCGCTGGGGCAGATTAGACTTCCCCTCGCTATAGGGGATTCGGACAAACAAGCTCTCACGATGGCTGATTTCTTAGTTATCGATTGTCCTTCGGCATATAATGCTATCCTCAGAAGACCAGCTATGAACGACTTAGATATAGCAATATCCATCAGAACGCTCACTATTAAATTTCCCACTCCAAATGGCGTAAGATGTGTTAGAGGAGAACAAGAAGTGGCAAGGAGGTACTATAAAAATGCAGTAAAAGTTGGGGTCAAGGGAAAAAAGGTCAGCATGGTGACCGAGGAAAAGAAACAACCAATCAGCACTGTAGGAGTGAGTCAGGACTTGGATCCAAGAGAAATGGATGAAGATCGAGCAACAGGTCCTGTGGAAGAATTGGAGGAGGTGTAGGTTAGCGAATAGGATGCCAGACGATGTTTAAAGATAGGGAAAGATCTACTCCCAGGCATTAAGAAACAGCTCGTTGAGTTCTTGAAAGAAAATCTAGATGTCTACGCATGGAATCATGAAGACATGGTAGGAATCAGCCCAGATGTAATGTCGCATAGGTTAAACATTAATCCTCTCCATAAGCCAATTCGTCAGAAAAGAAGACCGATGACTGAGGAGAGATATAAGGCGTTCAAGGAAGAAGTAGAGAAACTCCTGGCGAACAGATTTATCAGGGAAGTCTATTACCCGGTCTGGGTGGCAAACCCTGTTCTAGTAAAGAAGAAGAATGGAAAGTGGTGGACCTGTATCGACTTCACCGATCTAAACAAGGCATGTCCGAAAGACAATTTTCCTTTACCACGGATCGATTAGCTTGTCGATGGTACTGCTAGACATCAACTCCTCAGTTTCATGGATGCCTACTCGGGGTATAATCAGATCCTAATGAACCCCGACGATGAGGAACACACCTCATTCGTTACCGATCGGGGACTTTACTGCTATAAGGTGATGCCGTTTGGATTGAAGAATGCAGGAGCAACTTACCAACGTTTGGTAAATATGATGTTTGAGCATTTGATAGGGGGAACGATGGAAGTATATGTCGATGACATGTTAGTAAAATCCAAACGAGCATGCGAACATGTGCGTGATTTGGGGGAGATGTTCCAGATCCTGCGAAAATTTCAGATGAAGCTGAATCCCTTGAAGTGTGCGTTCGGAGTAGTTTCAGGCAAGTTTTTAGGATTCATGGTCAACAGTAGGGGGATTGAAGCAAACCCCGAGAAGATCAAAGCTCTTATTGACATGAAGTCGCCTATAAAGATCAAGGAGGTACAGAGTTTAAACGGTCAAGTCGTCGCCCTGAGCAGGTTTATATCCAGGTTCGCAGATAGATGCATTCTGTTTTTCGACGTGTTGAAAAAGGCTAGAAATTTTCAGTGGACTGAGGAATGTGAAGCAGCCTTTCAACAGTTGAAGGAATACATAGGCCGAGCACCTTTACTATCTAAGCCAGTAGAAGGGGAGAAACTGGTCGTTTACTTAGAAGTTTCTCAGCACGCCCTTAGTGGAGCCCTGATTCGTGAAGAAGATGAAAGGCAACTTCCCATTTACTATGTAAGCAAAAGGTTGCTCAACGCAGAAACTAGATATACGCCCATGGAAAAACTTGTATACTATTTGGTGATAGCATCGAGAAAGCTCCGCCCTTACTTTCAGGCATATACCATTGAAGTTCTGACCAGGTATCCTCTGAAACAGGTTCTTCAAAAGCCTGACGCCTCTGGTCGTTTACTTAAGTGGGCCATCGAACTCGCCCAATTTAAGATAGAGTTTAAGCCCCGAGCAGCAATCAAAGGGCAGGTGCTAGCAGATTTTGTGACCGAGTTCACGGGGCCGGACAGTGAAGAACCCGAATCTTCTGAAGGTCCATTTTGGGAGTTGTATATAGATGGATCCTCAAGCGAGTAGAAAGTTGGGGTCGGTGTAATGCTGATAAGTCCGAAAGGTCATAAAATTTTGTACGCCCTGAGATTCAAATTTAAGGCCACCAATAATGAGGCTGAATATGAAGCACTGTTGGCAGGATTAAGGTTGGCTAAAGAGGTACGAGTAGAACAGGTAAGAATTTACAGTGATTCACAACTAGTCGTGTGCCAAGTCCGAGAAGAATATCAGGCCAAAGGATCTAAAATGGCCATTTATCTGCAAAAGGTCTGGGAACTTTTAACAGGATTCGAGAAGTACGAATTGTAGCATGTTCCGCGATCACAAAACTCTCATGCAGATGCATTAGCCCGTTTGGCCACTGCCAAAGATGTAGATTTCATGAGGGCTATACCAGTGGAAGTGTTGTCGGTTCCAAGCACGGAGTCACGAGATGAGATAATGACGATTGCGATGGCACGGGACTCCTGGATGAATCCTCTAGTGGAGTATTTACAGAACAGAAGGTTACCCGAAGGAAAGATAGAATCTCGTCGTCTTCGAGCACGAGCAGCCCGGTACTGCATCTGTGATGATAAACTATACAAAAAGGGATTCTCAACTCCATTGCTTAGATACATTGATGGCCTGGACTATCAAGCCGTTTTGAAAGATATACATGCCTGATACTATGGCAATCATGTCGGAGGGCTTGCATTGGCTCAGAAAGCTTTTCGACAGGGGTACTATTAGCCAACAATGAAACAGGACTAGATTAAAATAGTTAAAAAGTGTGATAAGTGCCAGAGATTTGCCAAAATACCTCGGGCTCCACCAGCTTTCTTGCAACAGATGATCAGTCCATTGCCTTTCGCCATCTGGGGTATGGACTTGATCGGACCGCTCCCCACAGCTCGAGGAAGATGTAAGCACGCCATTGTAGCAGTGGAATATTTCACGAAGTGGGCAAAAGCTAAAGAGCTTGCTGAGATATCTTCCACCAAAGTTGAGAAATTTGTCTGGGAAAACATTATTTGCAAGTTCGGAGTTCCGCAGCAGATCGTGACAGATAATGGAACCCAGTTCAGCAGCGAGCAGTTTCAAAAGTTTTACAGGGATCTCGGTATTAAAAAGAGCTTCTCAGATCACCCGCAGGCCAACTGGCAAGTGGAGGCTGTCAATAAAATCATCAAGCAAAACTTAAAGACTAAGTTGGAGGCAAGAAAAGAAGCTTGGGTGGATGAGCTGCAGAAAGTATTGTGGGCGTACAGAACCACTACTCGCAACACTATGGGAGAAACTCCTTTTTCATTGGTCTATGGCTCGGAAGCGATGATCACAGCAGAATATGAGGTTGCTAGTCAAAGAAGAGCAACGTTCAATCAGGAGAATAACGACCATCTGCTCGCTGCTAATTTGGATCTGATCGAGGAGGCGAGAGATGAAGCCCAAATGAGGATTGCTGTCTATCAATGACGAGTTGCTAGGTTCTACAATAGGAAGGTCCGCGTCCGGAAGTTTAAGGCAGGAGATCTGGTTTTACGTCTTATTTTATCAGCTGTCCGGAAAGCTAGTGATGGAACTCTCGGCCCAAATTGGGAAAGACCTTATATTGTAAAAAACAGTCTAGAAAATGGAGCCTACCACCTGACTAATTTGGAAGGAGCAGAAGTACCTCCAGCATGGAACGCTGAGAATCTGCGACCATATTATGCTTAGTTTGTTCAGTTATTTGACAATTTTTGCTTTAACAATTCATTTTTAGTGTGTATGAATGCAGCTGTTGAATTAATAAAGATTTTCTTTGAAAGGTAATTCATGATCGCTTTACATTCGACTGATGGATATTTCTACTCATGCTTTGGAAGGTTCAATTGATACCTGTAAGCAAATGCTCTGGAAGATATGATTAGCATCTGTGAGTAGCCGGGCTCTGAAAGGTGTAATCATTATCTGTGAGCTAAAAACGTCCTGAAAGGTCTTAGCATCACTTGTGAGCGAATGGACTCTAGAAGGGATGCTCACGACTTGTGGACGTTTTAACCTCGAAAGATCTCCGTAGCCTGTGAGCGAGCAAAGCTCTGGAAGGAATGTGATCTGTGGGTCTAAGCGAGCAGAGGAAAGGAGCCTTAAAAAGGATAATTTCAGCACGATTAGCTGTCCCTACACCTACTCTACTCAAATAAATTTAAACGCTGGGAAAAATTGACAACTCAAACCAACTGGAGAAAGCAAACGGTCTGTCCAGATAATTAACTGAACAGAGGTAAGGGGCCTTAAAAAGGATAATTTTAGCATGGTAGCTGTCCCCACACTTACTCTACTCAAACAAATGGGATTATTATTCCAGTCAATGTGATTTAACGAGGTAATAAGGAATAAATCAAATCGAATAATATTGTCAATAATACGAGTTTATTACAAGTAAACAGGTAAAAAAAAAAAAATTTCCTAAGTGTTGGGAGGAAAGTTCTGCTGGCTAAATACCCCGCTATCATCTATGTTAATTGGACGAGGAGAGTTGGAAGAAGATCCCGTATGAGTAGGAGTAGCACTGTCAGAAGGATGACCAGATTGGGAAGCTGGAGGATTGGCTTTTGATTGAGCCTATTGAGCATACAATTTTACTTTCGCCACGGCCTCTGGACCAAAGAATGAAACATCCATGTCTGGATGTTTGCACCACAGGTTGTACAGGAACAGACTCCTTGTTCTTTCCTCTGCCTTTCGGACTAAGGTCTCAGTACGCTCCCGCTCCAAAGCTATTTACTCATTGAGAGAAATCGCCTCCTGCTTCATTGCCTTCATAACTATTTTAGCCTCAGCCGCTTCGTGCTCGTGCAAGGACAATTTCCCCTTCAGCTCCTCATTTTCTGTTTTCAGTTTTTTCTCTGAATCTTGAGCAAAATGAAGAGCATGCTTCAACGTTTCGATCTCTTTGTCCCTGAAGACAATTTGCTCGTCCTGCATCTTTATAGTCTCCCGCTGCTCAAGCTTTTGGTTAACAGTCTTTTCATGTTCCTGCTCCAAATCGCGGTAGGCCTCCCTTGATTTTTCAAGTTCCAATTCATAAGAGCTCACCTCTTCTTGTAGTCTGTTCTTTTCATCTTCCAAAGAATTGATGGTCGCTTCCATGGTAGCTTTCTCCTTGGGCAAGTCCAAAATCTCTCTAAGGAGTTTCATGTACGCCATGGATGCCTGAAACAAGTTATTAGTTAAACGAGAAGAACGAAGAAGAAAGTAACAACAGTAAAGGAAAAAAGACTTACGAGCATATTGTGAAAGCCCAAGTAATTGATTAGCCTCTCGCCCTTCATGTCTTCATTATAAAGGGTCGGTTTCTTCATCCCGAGGAATTGAGGCACGTGATCTAAAAGATGATTATAATATATCCCTGCATCAAAATTTTGAGTTTGCCCTTCAGCGGTAGGGTCTATCTCCTCTGTCCTTCGACGCTTGGAAGGGGGTTCTGCGGCCTCTGAGTCTGCGATCCCTTTGCCTTTATCAATGCTCTGTGGTCGAGCAGTTGGTGAGCTGCTGGCAGTAGGAATGGACTAAGAAACAGCATCTTTGTACGCATCTCTGTTCGAAGATTTTCTCCCTAGTGATTTTTGTTTCATGAGGCGCACAGGGGACGCATCAGAATCCTTTTGGAGAGGCGATTCTGAAGGAACCTCAGTAGCAGGAGGAGTATCCGAACTTTTAACAACTTGGTCAGATTTCTTCGAGGCAGAAGCGTGACCAGGTAAAGGTTGTTCAAAATGAAGCCTCACCATTTTCGGAGTTTGTGTATTCGCTAAATGTGGAATTTCCTGTCCGGAGGCTTCGAAAGCAGAAGGGATCTCTTTGTCCTAACGAGAGCTTAAATCAGAATTTTTGTCCAGCAACTCTTGATCAGTTGCAGGGGTAAGACAGTGTATTTGTAGAAGGGTGTCAGATGGAGGCTGATCGTCTGAAGGAGTTTTCACTTCAAAAAATCAATCTAACAAAGAAAGCTCTTGGTCGGAAAGAGGAATCTCGCTTTTGGACACGTCTGCATAAAGAAAACATTAGCAACGAGTAGAATGTGAATGAAATAAATATAAATGTGAATACACTTACAGGGAGAGAGGCAAAAGGAAAAATTCTTCAGGTTTGATAAAGACAAACACGACACATAGAACCATCGCGACTTGTAGTCGCCTACATTAGATTTACTAACCCCTTGAGGGAGGCTGACTTTGTAAGGAGATTTTCGGGCTGAAATATAATAAAACCCATCTTTCTTGTCAGATTTAGGGCCTGTGGTGCTCCTAAACAGAAAAAGATGTTGGATCATTGCAGGGGTCAGAGGAGAAAGGCCGTTCTTGAGAAAAATTGAAGTTAGGGCTGTAAGGTGAGCATAAGAGTTAGGAGTAAGTTGAAAAGGGGCTAAGTTAAGATCCTTCAGAAGAGCGACCAGGTAAGGGTGAACCAGAAATCTGAAGCCGACCTCTATATGTTGGTGGCTAATAGCAAAGAAACCTTTAGGAGGGAAGACTGCGTGGTCAGAAGCCTTTGGTACCATGGCCCGGCAGCCAGAAGGTAAGGAGAAGCCTTCAGCAATGGTTTCAAGATCGCTAAGACTAATGGAAGATTCATATCTGAAAAAGGGGGCACGAGTAGAGGAAGTAGTAGCCCCACCGTTCTGAGAGGTAGTGTTATCAGTATCCCTGACTCGGTCAAGTTCCTCATCGGAGACCGCATCGATAGACCCCACCTTATGACCTCGACGACTACGACCAGACATCTACAAAAGCAACAAGAAAATCAGGTTGCAAAAAGCAAACCAGAACTCAGTATTTAACAGTACTACTTCCTTAAAAAGCCAGTCATGCTAGAAAAAGGGTTGCTGGGCATAGGAGGAACCTTATCTATAAGCCTAACGGATTTCAGGGAACATTGAACAAACTAATAGATTCTTAACCTTACCATAGTAAGGACGTCGGACGAATTCCAGCAATGAAAGACGTGTGTGTATGTAACTCAAAACAGTTAAACGAATATCTACTCCAGATTCTTTAAGCAAAATCACAACAAAAACGCTTGCAAACTAGAACTTACGCCTGGACAATCAAATGCACGCAAGCGACAAATCCTAATTAAGTAGATTGAGTAAAAATATAAGAAGTTACCTTGAGTATGGGGAGTTCTGCCGGTAAAGAAGAAAAAGATGCAGGAAAACAGCGAAGGATGAAAGAAAAATGGAAGCAGTAAAGCACCTCTCTTCGAAAATGACTGGTGAAAGGCGAAGATGAAGAGACAAGGGGTTTATGTATAGCTGATGTCTTGAAACCCCAATCACCAAGCTAGAACACCCGAATCATCGTCAGAAATCCAGCAGTTCAGTGCGAAAACCGCGGTTTCGTCATCATGAGCAGCCATCGAAAAGACGCGCATTTAATGCATGCATTAATAAACGTGACGCTTGATGTACATAAAGCCGGCGCCTAGGGAATTGCCACGTGGCATAAACAAAACAACATTTAAAAAGAGGTGACGGTCCATGTCCTGCCAAAAGAACCCTAAAAATAAGAATGATGCTTTCAGTATAAAAATGTGCTAAAAGCAAGAGGGCTAGTGTTGTGGGTATTTTAGTGCAAGGGAAAAGCCCAAGAACGAAGGCCCATCGTATCAAGAAGCCTAGGAAGTACTGGTCAAAATGGTCAGAAGTCAAAGGAGGGAGTATAGTCATTTAGTAACAAGTATATCCGAGTACACCTGATTACATGAGTGAGCACCTTAAAAATACTAAGTGTCGAAATTAACTGTGCGAAGGTGAAGCATAAAGGAAGTCTGTTCGCAGATAAAAGGTTGCTTGATAAGTGCCCTTTAGAAGTCATCGCAATGATCAGGGATTCTGTTCGTCTGCTCGATAGTCAGTGGGATAGCCGTTTATGCTCGTTTGTTCGATAGCGGAAGCGTCTAACCGTCAAAGCAGGCTGATCGATGGGTGCAACCTCTGATCGTTGAAATAGCCTGCTCGTCCAATACAACGTCTGATCGTTTAACAGGTTGTTCGCCAAAGTTAACCAGTTGACCTTCTAGAAAGCGAATCAATTCAACTCAGGAAAAGAGTCAATTTGCCTGTTCCTATGCAAACTGAATCTCTACAATCTTGGCAATTGCTATATTCGCGATAAAGATAATCTTGAAAGATATTATCTCAATTAATGTATATTATTTTTTGCTTTATCTGTAAGATTCTTAAACCTATTCAAATTGTAACATCTCCACTATAAATAGGAGATGAGATTCAGTGTAAAAGATAGAGTGAAATAAAATACAATTACTCCAAGAGAGAGAATGGGTAATTGTCGTGGACGTAGGCCTTTGTTCTTGTCGAACCACATAAAACTCTTGTTGCGTCTTGTTTGTTTTGGTCCTGATAGTATTGGTTCTGTGTGTGGTTTGTTGTGTCGCAGGTATTGGGCTTGGAGAACTAGGTTGACCAAAATTGAGTGTCAATAAAAATAAATGATTATATGTAATTTGTTAGTTATAATTTTCGCTAAAAAACTGAGGGTGTTGTGGCCCCATTAACACCCCTTAGCTTTGCCACTGAAATGTAGTCAAACTCATTTCATAATTTCAAACCCCACTCAACCACCATTTCAAAGACACCGTATTCAAGTTAAGGTGATTTGTTTTTTTGCTAGTTTTTGGTTATATATATAGTAATTCTATCGTTGGTATCTTCTAACTAAAATTTAGAAAAAACTAATCAAATTCATTAATTCTATTTGAATTAAATAGGAGAGAGAAATTATTTTAGGAAAGAGAATACAATGGATGAATTTAATTAGTTCGTTCTAATTTTTTAAAGTTATGAGACACTAATAGTAGAATTACTATATATATACATATATATATAAATATTACATTCTACAATACATTTAAAGTATCGATATACTTAACAAAAAATGAGTGATTATATTCTAAAATCACTTATAGTAATTTGTTATATATTTATTATATCTTATTATAATGAAATATGTTTGATTATAACTAGTAAATATGATTTTGTTTGTCGATTATTGTAAATGTAATCCAATTTATTTAGTTGTAATTAGAGATAAAATCAAGATATAACAAATTACAATCGGTAATTTTAAAATATAATCACTCATTTTTATTTTTATTTTTAAATGTGCCATTAAAATTAGGACAAAAAATCTCAACTATCCATTAAATTTGATGGACAAAAATTAAAAAAAAAATATTGAAATAAATAATTATTATTTTATTATTACCATCATAGGAAGCTTTCATAAGTTCTTTGGTAATAATCATATGATAATTATTTATTTTTTTTGTCTATAAGATCTAATGGATGGTTGAGATTTTTTTGTCCCGACTTTTTTGAAATTAAGAGACACTAACTGTAAAACCACTATATATATATATATATATTTATATTTATATATGGCACATTCTTGCGTACACCAAAGGTATGTAGACATTTGACCAAAAAAATATATAATTACATTCTAAAATATATGATTGTAATTTATTATATGTGATTACAATGAAATATGTGTGGTTACAATTAGTAAATTTTAATAACGCATATTTGGTTATAATCACATGACTAATTGCAATCATATATGTTTAGTTGTAATCATATATAATAAATTACAATCTGTTGTGAGTGTTTTTCGGATCACCTAAATGGGCTGGCAGAAGCCCATGAGATTGGTGGCCTAAGCCACTGGACCCATTAAGCAAGACCTAATGTATAGAAGTCCGTAGACAGATCGCTAGAGCCAGCTGCGAAGTCGAGTCCGCTAGCCTACAGTAACGAAGTCGAGATCGGTTGATGATCATTCCTGTTGTAGTGACGTCGAGTTCGCTAAATCAGTCCGTTTCCAGGACCAGCCTGTTTTCTTAGCAGCTTCAGTCCGTTTTTTGTCTCTGTTCTCCCAATGCCAGCTCAGAACAGTAAGTTAACGTATTGTGCACGATAAGAAGGGTTATTTCACCTAATGACAGCTTAATTTCGGGAAATCTCACCTGACCAGTATGGGTTAGCATCCAGCCCCACGTGTTGCTAGAGTTGATCTGGCAAAAGTCAGAGGCATTAAATGTGATTTAGAAGTATTAATTGTAATTGATTATGCTATTTTGTCTGATTGTTCTTTTCTATAGCTCTTCGTTCTCTATAAATAGAGGAAGACTTTCATTGTAAACTAAAGCGAAACACTTGAGAGAAAATATTGCCTCAATTCTGCAGAAATAGAGAGACAGTGGACGTAGGCAGATTAAAAAAGCCGAACCACTTTAAAAACCTGTGTTGCTTTGTTCTTCTTTGGTTTCTTCTTTTTGCTTTTTCTTTCTGTTTCTTGTTTGAGATCTTCTTACGTTGCGGTATTGGGCTCAAGAATCTCGTTGACTGGTTTCCCACGTCAACATTTTGGCACTAGAAGGAGGCCTAACTACAACTGGAGGTTTGTAATCATCATGGCGAAGGGAAGGAATACAAGAAATTCTGACGCAATAAACGAGAGGACAGAGGAGACCGAACAGCGACGTCGCGCTCAGATAACGGATACTGGGGCAGGGCATTCTAATGTAGGTAGAGACATTGTACATGCTCTAGCTCGGTGCCAGGAGAGGTTAGAAAATACGATGGTGTAGATCGTAGACACTTTGAGAGCGTTGACGCGAGGCCATGATCAAAATGTTCCGAGAATGACTACAATCCCACCTCTTGGGCAGGGGATCGCGAGAGAAGTGCCAGTCCAAGAAGGGTCCATCAATTCATCAAATTGACGACCTGAAGCCCGGAATCCACGAACTCGAGAAAATGGGGACGCAGCTCAGCCTTCAGGATTGAGAGTAAGGATCAATCAAGATGGACATAGGTGGGTTGAAAAGAGTAATGGGCACCCGCGAGCTTCAGTTCGGGGGGTTGAAAACGAGTTACGGCGGCGACAGAAAGATGATGCTCGCGAACTAGGTCAGAGGTGCGAGGTACATGATCAGCATTCTCTGACCAGGGACAGCCAAAGAAGTAGGGAGTCTCCCGCAAGATAGCGTGGAGCCCGAGACCCAATAATTGAGCAACTCTTAAAAAGAATATAGCAGTTAGAGGCAAGGCCTGGGGCTCAGGAACCAGGGAGACGTAGTGAAACAATGAGTCCTTTCACTGTAGAAATAGAGTAGGAGCTACTCCCTGTCAAGTTCAAAATCCCTAGCATCCCGCAATACAATGGAGATTCGGACCCCTATGATCATCTGGATGCTTTTAACGTTCAAATGGACTTGCAAACTACCAGTTTGATGGTAAAGTACCGTGTTTTCCCTGCAATGCTTGGAGACATTCCGCGGATGTGGCTCAGAAACCTCTTACCCCGCAGCATTAGCAGTTGGGAAGAATGTCAGTAGAAATTTATCAATCAGTATGAAGCCTTGAAGAAGCAGCTCGCACCGGTCTGTCACCTCGCTACCATCTTTCAGCGTTCTGGTGAGTCATTAAAGGATTATATTAATAGGTTCATGAGCGAGTTCAATAATGTAGAAAGCCCATCTAAGGAGGGGATTTTGACTGCAATATCGGCTGGACTCAGAAAGGACGGCAAGTTATACGAAAACATCTATAAGTCGCCTGTGAAAAACCTGGGTGATTTCTACGATCGAGCTCATAAGGAGATCAGATGGGAAGAATCTTCAGCTCGAAAAAGGCTGGTTACCCGAAAGGTGAGGCAAGCAGTTCCCATCAAGGCAAAAAAAGGGATCGGGGCAGTAATGAAGATAGAAGAAATCGTTCTAACAATCAGGTAGCAAAGCGGGCTAGGAAAGAGCCCAGAAGAAATCGATCTCCGCCTCGGAGCTGCTACCATCACTACAGCACCTTGTCAGATAGGCAGGATAAAATCTTCCAGACCGAGAAGCATAGAGAAAATTTTGGAAGACCAAATCCTATCGACCTCCCCAGCAAATTCAAAAATCCCTACAAGTATTGTGCCTATCACAAGGAGAAAGAGCATAATACTTCTGACTGTTGGGACCTCAAGAATGCCATAGAAAACTTGATAAGGAATGGTCACCTGAAGGAATACATGATGCAGCTCGCTCGTGATAAATCCTAAAATCAGCGCCCTCGACAGAACCAGCAGCCCGCACAACAAAATTAGCAAGATCAAGAGCAGGATGCTGATCCTACAATAAAAACTATCTTCATCATTCATGGTGGTCCCCACATTGCTGGGTCATCGAATAAGTCTCATGTTTTGATAGCATGACGAAGTGACCAG
The DNA here is from genome assembly GCA_022984855.1 of Dimocarpus longan. NCBI lineage: Eukaryota > Viridiplantae > Streptophyta > Magnoliopsida > Sapindales > Sapindaceae > Dimocarpus > Dimocarpus longan. The sequence goes on from CM041024.1 coordinate 21,300,111, forward strand.
GATGGGCTTGCAAAGAAGGCTAGGGTAACATCCGAAAATATTGTTTTTACCAAAAAAGATGCAAGGGAGGTGCGTTGGCCTCATAATGATGCCCTTGTTATCAGGGCAAGGATCAGCAATGCTGAAGTTTTAAGGATCATGGTAGATACGAGGAGCTTAGTGAACGTCATGTACAAAGAATGCTATAATCAGCTGGGGCTGGGAGTCAGCCAGTTAAAGCCCTCCCCAGAACCTCTCTACGGCTTTACCGGGGACGCTGTCATTTCGATGGGTCAAGTCAGACTTCCACTTTCGATAGGGGACCCAGCTCGCCAAGCAACCATGTTGGCAGATTTCCTTATCATCAATGGTCTATCTGCATACAACGTAGTCCTGGAAAGACCTGCGATGAACGATCTGGACATGGTCGTTTCAACCAGAGCTCTTATAATCAAATTCCCAACGCCCAGCGGAGTGGGATTCGTTCGGAGTGAGCAGTATACGGCAAGGCATTGCAATGAAAAGGTCGTAAAAATAGGAGTAACAAGTAAACGAATCGACATGGTATTAGGGGGAAAGCCAAATGAAGTCAGCGAGAAGGGATTCAGCCATACCTCGATCTTCGTGAAGTGGATGCGGACAGAACATCGGGGCCAATTGATGAGCTTGAGTTAATACAAGTCAATGAAAAGGACCCTAGGAGGTATTTGAGTCTGGGGCGAGGCCTAGCACCAGATGTGAGGAATCAGCTCGTCGATTTCCTCAAGATGAATCTGGATGTCTTCGCATGAAATCACAAGGACATGGTTGGGATCGACCTAAAGGTTATGTCACACAGACTGAACATTGACCCCTGCTGTAGACCAATTCCCCAGAAGCAAAGACCCATGACCAAGGAGCGTTCTGAGGCCATCAAAGAAGAAGTAGACAAGCTACTGGCTAATGGCTTCATCAGAGCACCCAATTTGGCTTGCTAACCCTGTGCTTGTGAAGAAGAAGAATGAGAAGTGGAGGACGTGTATTGACTTCACAGATCTGAACAAAGCATGCCCAAAAGACAGTTTTTCCCTTCCCAGGATTGATCAGCTGGTAGATGCCACCGCAGGTCATCAGCTTCTGAGCTTCATGGATGCATATTCAGGATACAACCAGATTCCCATGAGCCCGAAAGACGAAGAGCACACATCATTCATCACTGACCGAGGCCTGTATTGTTATAAAGTTATGCCTTTCGAACTCAAAAACATAGGAGCGACCTACCAGAGGCTTGTCAATAAAATGTTCGAGGAGCAGATCGGCAAAACAATGGAGGTATACGTAGATGACATGCTGGTAAAGTCAAGGCAAGCGGAGTCCCACATAGACGATCTGGCAGAGATGTTCCAGATCTTGAGGAATTATCAAATGAAGTTGAATTCGTTGAAGTGTGCATTTGGAGTAACATCTGGGAAGTTCTTGGGCTTTATAGTGAATGACAGAGGTATTGAGGCCAATCCGGAGAAGATTCAAGTTCTGATCAACATGAAATCCCCCAACAAGATAAAAGAAGTCCAAAGCCTCACTAGCCAGGTCGTAGCGCTGAGCAGGTTCATCTTTAAAGTGATGGATAAATGTATGCCATTCTTCGAAGTACTCAAGAAGGTGAAGGACTTTGAGTGGACTGAGCAGTGTGAACAAGCTTTCCAGCAGCTGAAAGGATATATGGGCCGTGTTCTGCTCTTGTTGAAACCTATTGATGGGGAGAAGCTCATCCTGTACTTGGGGGTATCTCAGCACGCCCTCAGCACAGCCTTAGTACGGGAAGAAGACAGAACGCAGCTCCCAGTGTATTATGTAAGCAAGAGGTTGTTTGATGCGGAAACAAGGTACTCATAGATAGAAAAGCTCGCTGATTGCTTGGTGACTAGCTCGAGAAAACTCCGCCCTTATTTTCAAGCTCACAAGATCGAAGTCCCAACCTGATATCCTCTGAAGCAGATCTTCCAGACTTCGGACACCTCAGGCCGGCTATTAAAGTAGGCGGTTGAGCTGCCGTAATTCGACATTGATTACGTCCCCAGACCGGCCATCAAAGCTCAAGCCTTGGCAGATTTCATCGCAGAATTCACAGGATCCATAGAAGAAGGGGCGGAACCTTCCGAGAAGCTGATGTAGGAGTTGCATATTGATGGTTCATCTAGCAAGCTGAGAGTTGGAGCAGGTATACTACTTATCAGTCCGGAAGGGCACAAGATCTTCTACTCACTAAAGTTCGAGTTTCGAGCAACCAACAACGAGGCCGTGTACGAAGCACTCATAGCAGGACTGTGGTTAGCTAAAGAAATGAGAGCTGAGCAGGTAAAAATCTTCAACGATTCCCAGCTCGTGGTATGCCAAGTTAAAGGAGAATATTAGATGCGAGGGCCAAAAATGGTTGCGTACCTGGAGAAGGTTCAGAAGCTACTTAAAACATTTCAGAAGTACAAAGTAACTCGAATTCCGCGAGCTCAAAATACGCATGCTGATGCCTTAGCTCGCTTGGTAACTATTCAAGCAGCGGAAGATTTGAAGCTCATGCCTGTTGAGCTCTTACTAACACCAAGTATCCAGAAAAAAGAATCAGTGATGGCTCTGGTAATGGCAAAAGATTCATGGATGAGACCGCTGACTGAATACCTGCAGAATGGAAAGCTCCCCGAAGACAAGAATGAAGCACAACAACTGAAGGCATGAGCTGCGCGGTATTGCATATATGATGACATGCTGTACAAAAGAGGATTTTTAGCTCCACTCCTGCGATGTATCGATGGGGTAAATTGTGAGAAGGTATTGAACGACATGCACTCAGGCCATTATGGAAATCATTCTGGGGGGCTCTCTCTGGCTCAGAGAGCGTTGAGACAAGGATTCTACTGGCCTACAATGAAGAAAGACGTCATTGTCCTGGTTAAGAAATGTGATAAGTGTTAGAGATTCACAAAGGTTCCACGAGCTCCTCCTGCACTTCTACAACAAATGGTAAGTCCGTGGCCTTTCGCAATCTGGGGAATGGACCTCATCGGGCCTCTGCCAACTGCTCGAGGAAATTGCAAACATGTTATGGTCGCTGTGGATTACTTACAAAATGGGCAGAAGCGAAGGAGCTGACAAAAATCTCCACTGCAAAGATTATTAAATTTATGTGGAATAACATTATTTGCAGGTTTGGGGTGCCGCAACAGGTGATAACAGATAACGGAACTCAATTCAGCAGTGACCAATTCCTCAGTTTTTACAGCGACCTCGGGATCGCGAAAAGTTTTTCAGCAGTGGATTACCCTCAAGCCAACGGCCAAGTCAAAACAGTGAATAAGATTATAAAGCAGATCCTGAAGAAGATGCTGGAAGTCAGAAAAGGAGCATGGGTGGACGAGTTTCCAAAAGTATTGTGGGCCTATCGAACTACAGCTCGCAGCACGATGTAGGAAACGCCTTTCTCAATGGTTTATGGTTGCGAAGCTATGATTCCAGCTAAATTTGAGGTGACGACGCACCGGAGAGCTACGTTCAACCCTGAAGATAATCATCTACTCCTCACCTCTAACCTTGACCTCGTAAACGAAGTGAGAGATGAAGCTCAACTGAAGTTGGCCGTTTACCAACAGCGAGTCACCAGGTATTACAACAAGAAAGTCCGTGCCCGTCGTTACAAAGTTGGAGATCTGGTACTACGACTCGTCCTACCCACAGCATGAAACCCTGGAGAAGGCACCTTAGGACCGAATTGGGAAGGCCCCTACGTCGTTAGGGAAAATTTGGGAAATGGAGCCTACCACCTGAACTACATGAATGGAGCTGAGGTCCCGAGGGCGTGGAATGCCGAGAAGCTCCATCCATACTTCATGTAACTTATTTAGTTCGAATCATCTGTCTCAAATGTAATGATTTTCTGGCATTATGTCCATATATATACAGTTCAAGCATATTTGCTTCACATCTCAAATTTATCTATCTCCGCTTTATCTCGGTTACACCAGTCATAAAGCTACTCGAAAAAGTTCTGGAAGGAACAATCGTCTCCTGTGAGCTCGCAATGCTTTGGAAGGAATGATTGTCTCCTATGAACTCGTCAAAGTTCTAGAATGAACAATCGTCTCCTGTGAGCACGTAACGCTCTGGAAGGAACGATTGTATCTTGTGAACTCGTCAAAGTTCTAGAATGAACGATCGTCTCCTGTGAGCTCGTCAAAGTTCTGGAAGGAACAATCATCTCCTGTGAGCTCGCAACGCTCTGGAAAGAACGATTATGTCCTGTGAACTCGTCAAAGTTTTGGAAGGAACAATCGTCTCCTGTGAGCTCGCAATGCTCTGAAAGGAACGATTGTGTCCTGTGAACTCGTCAAGGGATTCGCACAAAGTTGTATAATTTATTTGTTATGCAGCTTCGAGACCTCAAGGTCGCCCATTCGAGATTAACATCAAATTATTATTATATTTTTACAAGTCATGGGAGGCATCCTAATAATTTTCTGAAGACCACAAAAATATATATATTTATATGCATGAAGCTGAAATCAAAAAGCATGATATAAATCCTCAGCCAAGGTCAATAAAGTCAGATCATTACAAATGAAGCTATTAAAACCTCAAAAAAGAGGTAAGTTGACAAAACTAAGAAGAGGTTTTCACAAAGCAAGTAGCCTATGCATCCCGGCCTGAAGGATCCTGAGGGTTTTTAGGGGTTGAGCTTGAAGGAACTTGGTCTCCCGCGTTTTCTTAAGGAATGTTCTCTGCGACCATAGGGGAAACCTCTTAAGGCTGGCTTTGGTCTCCGTCCTCAGTAGCCTGGGCATCCTCGGCATAAAATTCAACATCTTTAACCGCCTCTTTGCCAAAGATAGAATAATTTAGCTCGGGATAGTTCACCCACAGGGTGTACAAAATCTTCTACTCTACATCCACCCTTATCTGCTCTGCACGAGCTTTCGCTACGGTTAGCGCCTCATTGAGCTTGGCAATCTCCTGACCAGCCTCAGCGGACTTCTGTTCGTGCTGCTTTACAGCGGTCTCCAGCTCCCTCTCCCGATCATCCAAGAGGGTCTTAGCAGTTTCGAGCTGAGAGTACAGTCTGGCAGAAATATCCTTATGTATGCTTTTCCCTTTGGCCAGAACAGTCTCCACCTCGAACCGAGCTGCCTCAGCAACGTCCAGCCTGGACCGAAGATCCCTTGCCTTATCCTTGGCTATAGCAAGCTCCTCTTTCACGGGTAGGAGCTCGTTGTCGCGCTCCTTCAACTCCTTCTCAAGCTTTTCATGGGCGGCCTTGAGTTTTTCGTAGGTGGCCTTGAGATCATCCTCCCACTCTTTCTTTGCCAACTGTTCATCCAGCGCCTTCGCCATTGCCATGACAGCCTGTGTAACAAGTAAAATGATAAAGAGAACGAGGTTAAGAAAAAAGTGAAAAGTGGGAAAAAGGGAAGACTCGACCTTGACTGACTGGAGCACTGCCCAAGAAAATAAATTCACTCCGAAGCAAGATTTCTGGTCCAGATATTTGGCTGACTTGTCCAAGAGGCTAGGGACCTACTCAGCCAGGAGATCGAAATACGATGCCCTAGGGACATCCCCGGAAGGTTCTTCTATAGTGACCCTGAGTGGAGGTTCTCGAGCTGTGGGTGCAATTTGTTTTCCTTTCTCCTTCGAAGTCTTCTTGGCAGAAGGGGGCTTGCTAGGGGCATCATGTTCTTTCCTCTTTACCCCCTAACGAGCCACAGCTTGTTTGTCTTTCCCCGCAGCAGTAGCTTCTTTACCCGCGGGAACCTTCGGCAGAGGCACAGGTTGCGGCCTGTGTAATGCCTACTGAAGGGACCTCCAGAATTGGTGACTCCGATGTGCTGGTGGCCTGGGTACCTTCTTTTACCGTTGCTTGGGACGAGCTTGGAGCAGCTGACGCAGCTAGGCCTTCAGATTGACGGCTCATTCTCCTCGAAGGATCAACTACTTTCAAGGGCGCCATCCTAGCAACTTCTTCCAATGTAATCCTAACCTCGGCGCCGCTGGGCGAAGGAGACAATCCTGACGAACTCGGGCTTGTTGCGGCGTTAACCTCATCAAAAGCGGATCCTACGGACCGATCGCGTCAAGACCCTATGTGCTTAGAGTGAATCAGATTATCTTCAGGGCTGGGAGCGAGCTGGTAATAATGAAGAAGCTTGGTTGTCAGCTTAATGTCGTCCTTGTAAGACTTCTAAGTGAAGAGGACCTTAAGGTTCGCTATCTCCCCCTAAGTTAAGTCAAACGGCTTCGCCTTAAGGTCTGCAAAAGAGGGTCGTAGATAAATGAAATCTAGTTACAAGGCCACCAACTATGAGTAGGTCAAGATGCAGTTTGAAGAATTCTTACCTAGTTCAGCCTGAAAACTGAAGTTCTCAAGACCTACTAAAGAAGGGCAGGACGCGAAGAACCAATTTATTTTATAATTGCCTACATTGGATTTACCTTTGGTCCCGTGGCAAAACCTCTCTGTATAGAGACGACATTCGGGGAGAAACATAATAATACCCATCTCGTGGGCGCCCCGTACTAGTGGCTTTGAAGGTATATAAATGTTTTATAACCTTAGAAGATGGAAGGGGAAGACTGTACTTCCTAAAAAAGATGGCTAAGGAAGACAGCTGGGTGTATGAGTTGGGGGTCAACTGAAACGGAGCGAGCCTCAGATCGTTAAGAAGCTCAACCAAGTAGAAAGGGACTGGGAACCTTAACCTAGCTTCCAGGTGCTGTACACTGATGGCCATGAATCCCTTGGGAGGAGTAGCTGTGTGGTCTAGTGAAGAAGGTTCCATGAAGCGGCAGCCCTTGGGAAAGTGATATTTCAGCCCCAGTCCAATGAGGTTCTAGTGCGATAATTGTGAGGGATACTATTTGAACATGTCATGGCCCCTCCTAATTTCTGTCGCCTCAAGCTTTTCGACCTCATCAGGTTGGTTTCCCCCCGGGTTCATCCGAGCTGCGAACCCTTCAGCAGTTTCTTCACTCTGCGAGGACGCTTGAGGGATCTCTCTTATTTGCTCCTCAGAGCTTGAGGTATCATCCTCTCCTACTTTGTGCGTTTGGCGTCTGCGACCTGAAGACATCTACAAATGAAAATGGAGCAGTTAGTCCGTAGAACGCAGACCGTACCTACAAAGTCTAAAGCTCCGAATCCGCTAATGGCTATTTTCTTATCAGCAGGTCACAAACGCCGCACAAAGTTGCTATTCTAACGATCTCAAGATGTATCCTAACAACCTACCATCTACCTATTCGCGACCTCAAGATCGTTCAAGCTCACAAACAGCAAACAAATAATGGAACAACAAACCAGCGGATCAGACCAACGAAATATGAAAAGAAACAGACATTCAAGCAAGCATTCAAGTAAAAAAAAACCGAACCATATTCAGAATATCAAAAGCATCAAAAACCCAAACAATAGCCAAGAAATACCAGAAAATGCAAGAAAAACCGAAGAAAAAAAACCTCAAAGTAAGAGCAACAATTATGAACTTACCGTTGATTGGAGTTGGAGACGTTGCTTGAGTTGTGCACGCCGTAAATCTGAAACCCAGAACTTGATCGCGAATGGAAGAAAAAGAAATGAAGAAGAAGACTGAAGCGTGAAAGTGACGAGTGGAAAGTGAAAAGACAAGGTTTTCACCTTATATATGGGTGCGAAGTCGCATCCCTGACCGTTGGATCTGGTGGCTTACCAACTGACTCAAATCTAACGGTGTAACGTGATCCTCGGGACGTGGCTAGCAGGCACCGTCAGTAGAAGAGACGTGCATTAAATGCCCACTATGGGCGCTGACATATCGATTGGGGAGTCGCATCTAAGAAAAGGGGGGAAGTTTTTCATCCATTGCAATTCAAAGCTCTCAGACTGTGAAACGCCCTAAGAGATGGGGGGCTGATGTTGTGGGTGTTTTCCAAATCACCTAAATGGGCTGGCAGAAGCCCATGAGATTGGTGGCCCAAGCCACTTGACCCATTAAGCAATACCCAATGTATAGAAGTCCGCAGACAGACAACTGGAGCCAGCTGCAAAGTCGAGTCTGCTAGCCTACTGTAACGAAGTCCATATCGGTTGATGATCATTCCTGTTGTAGCGACGTCAAGTTCGCTAAATCAGTCCGTTTGCAGGACCAGCCTGTTTTCTCAGCAGCTTCAGTCCGTTTTTTGTCTCTATTCACCCATTGCCAGCTCAGAACAGCAAGCTAGCGTATCGTGCATGATAAGAAGAGTTATTTCACCTAATGACAACTTAATTCCGGGAAATCTCACCTGACCAGCATGGGTTAGCATCCAACCCCACGTGTTGACAGAGTTGACCTAGCAAAAGTCAGAGGCATTAAATGTGATTCAGAAGCATTAATTGTAACTGATTATGATATTTTGTCTGATTGTTCTCTTCTGTAGCTCTTCCTTCTCTATAAATAGAGAAAGACTTTCATTGTAAACTAGAGTGAAACACTTGAGAGAAAATTTTATCTCCATTCTGCAGAAATAGAGAGATAGTGGACGTAGGCATATTAAAAAGGCCGAACCACTTTAAAAACCTGTGTTGCTTTGTTCTTTTTTGGTTTCTTCTTTTTGCTCTTTCTTTCTATTTCTTGTTTGAAATCTTCTTACGTTGCGGCATTGTGCTCAAGAATCTCGTTGACTGGTTTCCCACGTCAATACAATCATACATTTTAAAATGCAATCACGTATTTTTTTGTCAAGTGTATGCATACTCAAGTATATCCAAGGGGATATATATATATTTATATATGGGAGATTGTTTTATGTTTTAAATTTTGGACTCTATGTGTGATACACTATGTATGTATATAAATTAAACGAAAGGTCACTTGCATAATTCAAAATTTTATTTTATCTTTTTCCAGTTTTGATAATCAATAATTCTCTTACAGGTTGAACTAACAACAAACCTGTTCACGGTAAAAACATTAAAATTGTTTTTCATGTCAATGTTATAATAAATCATTATCAAGGGTAATTTTTTTTTTTCTAAAAACTGAATAATGTTGAAAGTTACTAAAAACTAAATAGTGATTGAAACTTGAAATCTGAATAACATATTTTTATTTTTTTCTTACCACTAAATGTACAGTAATATTATTTGTTTTTTAAAATTAAAATTGCTTGAAAACTAATAAGTTGACATTTATATTTTTTTATTATTAGTTGTTATGTAATTTCATTTACTATGATACAAACAATTACAAATAAATTATTTAACAAATACTAAAACACTTTTATGTATATATTTATAATATTTTTATTCATAATTAAAATATGATTAATTATTATAATACAGTAAACTAAATTTAGATATTTAAACAAAAAAAAAAAAAATTACAAAGTGGTCTTCAATTCAATTAGTATTTGCAACGAAAGTTTAATAAAGAAAATTCATAAAGATTATTACCAGAATTTGATAAGAGAAATATAATAATTCAACTATAACATAATTTGAGGATGAAATGTCTAGAGTTTTTATTTTTTAAAATGTTTGTTATACCATTAAAAGAAATCTATATAATGTACAATTAAGACAAAATTGAAAATATGTTAATTTGGAAAAGATAAATTTGAAATAATATATTTAAAAAATTATTGGTATTCTAATGAAAGTCAGAAATTATTTTTTGTCAGTGATTTTTTGGTCATTTTAAATAATTCGACTATTTAAAAAATAAAAAAAAGCCTTAATAGATCTAATTCAGACTCATTAAGTAATGAGTGCTATAAACAAACAACCCTCAGTCTTTTGCGTTTTATACTCAATCTAACATGAAATGCAAATTTAAAAACTTCAATAGATGTGGGTGGAAAATAAATTAGAGATAGTTATTCTTGACTTTGTCAAGACTAATATAGAGAAGAATTAGTTGTGAATAATGTTTCGTATATAAATGAATCAATGATACATGCACAATTCGATGTATTTCTTAATTTTGATTAATCAATTATTCGTTTAATAATACGAATTGAACACCCCGGATCCCACCCCACCCCAAAAGAACAAAAAAAAAAAGCTGTGCATTAAGATGAAATATGGTTTTAATTGACATTCAATTGAAATGAACTTCTCATATTTAAGCTTCAGCTAGAAAATTTTCTCAATCTAATTTGTCAAAATAATTCTAAAAGAATTTAAAAAACACTTTTATCACTTTCTATGAGATGTAATAATAATAATACTTCTGATTATGTTACGATTTTTAAAAAATCTAATATGAACAAACAATTTAAAAAGTAGTTTGATATATATCGCATGCCATAAAAATGGTGAAGTGTAATAATAATTTTTTTTTTTTTTTGGTTGAATCAGCATCGTAATAACTTTTAAAAATTGATTAAAGAATCTTTATGTTCACAAAAATTACTACTTCTGAAATATGAGGGGGAAAATTGACGTTTCTTTAAATATCAAGGGCCATGACCAAATTATCTTCTCTATATAAACCACACCCCACTCAACCACAAGTCAAACCCATTTCTCCATTTTAAATTTTCTCCATTTTAAACACATAGGTCAAACCCTTTTATTTGCTTTTATTTATTTTCCTCGCATTTTAGTGGAAGTGATTTTTTTTTTAATAATTTTGTTTTGTTATTTATACTTGCAGTTTTAGTTTTTCAAATATAATAATTTATGTTTGGATTAGATATAGGAGTGGAATGGAAAAAAAACAAAAACATTTAGGGGGTCACTAAACTGGTACATAATAATTTAAAGGGGGGCAAAGCAAATTTAATTAAAAACCAATGATCATATGTAATTAGTTGGTTGTAATTTTCTTTAAAAAATTGAGGGTGGTGTGGCCACTTCAACATCCCTTAGCTTTGCCATTGAAATGCGGTCAAACCCATTTCACCAATTCAAACCCCGTTCAACCACCATTTCAAACCCATTTCAAACATACCAAATTGTTAGGGGAGAATCACTAAATTGTTCTCCCTATACAATCCATAACCCACTCATGACTCAACCACTGACCAAACCCATTTCACCATTTCAAACACACTCAGAGTAAACACTCAAATGCATTCGATCTCACAATGATGTGGTTGAATTAAATCAGAAGAGTAGAAGTAGAAGAAGATGATGTAGAATGAGAAAGTGAGAGAAATGAATAAAGAATGTAATCTCCTCAATATTATTCATTTTCAACATCAAGCCTTTCATAGGCAATGAATGTACTAGAAGCCAAAAAAAATACTAGAAAGAAGGAATCACTTCCCAACAAAAGTGGACACGTTTCAATTCCATAATCTCCTACTAAATTATTCTATTATTCTATTGACTAAGTGGATCATTTTCCAACAAAAGCGGACATATTTCAGTTCCACTGTCTCCTACAAAGTGGAAACGTTTTAGTTCTAGTATCTCCTACTAATTTATTCTATCCACTAAAGTCATCACTAATTGACTACTGATAGCCTTGAAAGTCTTGCAAACAGGTACCCGTATCATTTCTCCCTCCTTAAATTCTCCTTATCCACAACGAGGAAATCAGGATATGCCTTAGCAAACCACCATCGATTCTCCCAAGTTGCATTTTCTCATGGTGCATCAGCCCATTGAACAAGGATTTCCGTTTTTGGTCGATACTTGCCCTTTTGAACCATTCCTTGATCCCAAATAGCTGCTGGTCCTGTAATGATTGTGTGATTGTCATTTGGTGGAAGAACTCGAGACACTAGTGGAGTAGAGCCCAAGTGCTTCTTCAGTAAACTTACATGGAATGCATTATTGATTTGAGATTTCTCTAGCAGTTCCAACTTCTATGCTACAGGACCAACTCTAGTGATAATTCTATAGGGCCCAAAATAGTGTGGTGCCAACTTGAGAGATTTTCGAAAAACTACAGAATGCTCATGCGAAGTTCACTCCCCTATACCTTGAACAATGTCTGTAGAAAGAACTTGTGAACACCCGATTGCGATCGCTGATAATGGAGATAGGAATTCCATGTAAACGGACAATCTCATGAATAAAAATTTTAGCAACAAAAAGAGCTATATAAGGGTGCTTCATGGGATAAAATGGGCATATCATATAAGGCGGTTGACAACTATGATGATAACCGTTTGCCCTTATGATGGTGGTAAACCATCAGGCTCCATTTGGCAAGAAGGATTGGATTAGATTGGAATAGAAAATCACCATCTTATGTTTGGTAGAATTTATGATTGGATTAAAAATTTTACCATATCATGTGTCGAAGTCTGAAATTGGTCGACCTAAATTCCTAATGTAGTACCTATAAATAATGTAAAATAGAACCAAAAGCAGAAGGGAGATAAGAGAAAGAACCGGATGCAAGGGGATTTTTATGTAGTTCAACTCAAGAAGATGCCTATGTCCATGACTGTTTCTCTAGTTATTTTACTGGAGTCATAGTATAATATTGATTGGTGTCCATTACAATGAATTTTCAACCCTTATTTTATAGAGTGGGGCATTACAATTTTAGTATAATGTAACTAAGAAAGAATCTAATATTAATTATACTTTCAAAACTATATCCGCCAATTTAGATATTAGATTCCACTGAATCAGAAATTTGATTTTATCTCCAAATTTGGTAGTTGAGTTTTTCTTAAATCAGGTTACTTCATTTATGGAAAACTCTCTAATCGTACACTTCAAGTCACGAGCTAAACGTCACTCTGGGCGACCTGGAGTTAGGCATTAAACAGCTCTGACCATGTCTAACCAACGACCTAAAAACTATAATAAGCGAACTGAAAGCTAGTCAATGTGAGCTGAATATCCTGAGTGTTAAATCTCTTATTTACGAGCTGAACGTCGCATGAAATCAAAGCTCGCTTCTACGAGCTGGATATTGGTAAGCTGGGTCTTTATCTATTGGGTCGATCCAGCTCGTTAGGCTTTCACCAACCCATTCAGGTAGTCCTAAAATACCCACAACATCAACCCCATCAACTCTCAGTGCGATCTACGAACTGGGAGCTTAAGCTTGCCGGTAAAAGTTGACATGTCATGACCTATCGTACCGTCTTTTCAAATTCTATCCCCTCAAGTGACTTGTCCTGTGGCTACTTTTAATGTAACTATGCCATTTTACATGTATCATTCAATACGCATTTAATGCACACCGTTTCTCAACTGATAGCAGCACATGATGATAAATCCCTGAACTTGCGTTGCACCGTCAGATCGAAGGCGGTTATCCAACCCTCAGATCAAACGGTTAGGGTCTAAGGCCATATAGGTGGAGCCTTTTCACTTTTCCCCTTACTCGTCATTTTCAAATCTCAAACGCCATTGAGTCTACTTCTCTTGTTCTCATTCTCGTTTGTCGCCATCATTCTTACCATCATCAAAAATCGTCCCTGCTCTTAAGCCACCAAGTTTTACTGCATTTATAGTAAGTTCTCGTAACCAACCCTTGACTTGTTGGTTTTCATTACTTTATATATTGTACATTTTTCTGGGTTTGATTTCGACTTGAGTGTTTCATGTTCTTAATGTTACGTGTCTGTTTAAAATTGTGACTTTTCATTTCCTATTAATTTGATCTTGTTGGTTTGCTCTTTATGAACTGTTTGTTGTTTGTGACATCATTTATGCGAGCTGTAGGTAAAGATTTTGTATGCCATTACTTTGTAGGTCATTAGATTGTAGGTTGAGCTACTCATAGCCTTAGTGATTTATATGGCGTTTGTGACTCGTAAACTAGGAAATCCATAGGGAACTGAAGCCTTAGATTTTCTTTAAGCATGGTTTGCACATAGCGATCTAACTACTCCCTTTCACATGTAGATGTCTTCAAGTTGTAAACGCCAACTATACAGGGTAGCAGATGGTGACTCTTTTAGCTCGGAGGAGCTTAACTTGACGAAAGTTCGTAGTAGTAGAGAAAAGGCGACTTCTCTTAGCGGTGAGGCTACTGGAGAATTTCCAGCTCAGGTTGACCCTATAACGGTTCTACAGACCGTTGGACAGAAATGTCATGAGGTGTTTGCTCATCATGCCTCAAGGTTAAAGTATGATGAGTTGAGGGGAGTTGCTTTAGAATATCATCTCTCCAAAGGTTGTCATATTATGTTATTTTCACCTCACGACCATGCTGCCTATCGTCTTAAAGGGTTCGTGGCCATCAACACCCATCATCTTAGACACGGGCTCAGGTTTCCAGTCTTTACCTACCTCATCAACCTTCTGAACAAGCTAAGGCTCAGCCCCTTTTAGTTAACCCCCAACTCCTATTCCCAGCTAACCTCGTTGGCATTAATCTTCATAAGGAATGGTTTTGAAGCTCCGAACCTGAAAATCTGTTGCCACTTCTATAGTGTCAAAGGTGTTAGCAGCTCAAAAGGAGGAGTGCAAGATGAGATTTACTATCTCGCAGTCTAGAAGTCTGACTTCAAAGGCTTTCTGCCCAAGGGCAAGGCAAAAGGCAAGTCAAATGTGGGAGATTATAAATCGAACTGGTTTTACATCTCCCACCCTTCCTTTAAATGTCTTCGACATTTTAGTTTTGTCCTTAGCCTAGGTAGATATGCAGGATCGACTGCTGCGAGCTATTATATATATGCACATTCTATTTTATTGTAATATTTCTTGTTTTACCTCGTAGATGGGGCACTAGACAGAGTAATCATAACTATGGAAGAGGTTGAGCGTCTTAGAGCGCTTGCAAATTCGGGGGAAGGAAGTATAATCCACGCATTCGATGACGAGCTTTTTTGATCCCATCAGCTTGCGCCTCCTCTGACCAGTAAGCTCCTTGACAGGCAAAAGGATATAGGAGTTCGAGGTAAACATGAGCTCGCTTCCATTTTCGCAACTGCTAGAAAAGCAGAGACAGTTTCTGTACCTCAATGAGCTCCAGAGATGGTGAAGCTCTCATTCCATCAACCTTCTGCCATTCCACCTCATGAGCTCATAGCCCCATCAACTACTACTTTTGTTGAAGGAACCACGTCGACACTAATTTTGAGGTCTCCACTAACTCATGTCCCCCTTCACAACTAGAGGTTGCTGAAATTCTAGACGAGCAGGTGGAAACTCTTGCTTGAGAGGCTTAAGCTGTCCTAAGGGTAAAAAGAAAATCTGTGCCTAAGCGTCCTCCAACCAAACGACCTCGAATTGATAAAGGTAAGCAGCCCAAGGTCTCAGGGAGAAGGGATGAATCATGGGCTAGAGCGTAACCTGTAGGCTTGCCAGAGGAGATCTACCTTAACATCACCTTTAATAGCTTGCCAAATATCATGGGGAATGCTGGCAGGAGCTTGGACAGAGAGGACATACGAGATGAGGGTTTATTCGGTTACATAGCTCGCCACGGGCTGCTGGTAACTTTTAACACCTTTGCTTCTCCTGTTTCCTTGATTTAACTACTAACCTGTTGCTTTTCAGGCTATTTTGGGGGCGATAAAACGGATGCATGAAATTATAAAAGAACCGGTGAAGTCTAAGCGCGAAAAGAATAGGTTGAAGGATGAGCTCACATTCATGACGATTGATGCTAAGAAGGCCAAGAAGTCGAAGCAATTCCTTGAGTCTAAGTTGAAGGAAGTTGAGGATGCTCTAGCTCACGAGGAAAGCACTCATGCATCAACGAGGTCAAATTTCATTACTAAACTCCTCAAGAGTGAAGGGGAACTAGCCAGGGCAAAAAACGAGTTGGAGAAGGCCGTACAACAAGCTGAGGCCGCAGAACACAAGGTTGCCATTGCCAAAGAGGATGTCGCCAAGACCAAGGAGGAAACAGAATCAAAAACCTCTATCTTGTTCCTTTACACTCTATGAGAAGTTTACCCTGAACTAGACTTCTCTTTCTTTGGTGAGGAAGCAGTCGCGGAGGTAGAAATTATAAGAGACGAGCTACTCGTTCCTCAATTATACCACCTGCAGCTCCTCTGGATGCTGAGCTCCAAAGTGTACCCCTGTTAGATGAGATGATTCAAGTTACAATGCCTTCAAACACGACCTCAGATGATTTAAACCCCCATTAACTTGACCCTTTTTCTTTTTTTGGAACTTTTATGTAATACCCACCTAGCTTTGCAAGGATAATTATAATAGATATTCTTGATTTTATTTTTGAAGTATTCTCCTCTTCGTTACAAGGTTCATTTCAAATTTATTTGCTTTGCTAAAACTGCATTATGCTTGTATTTCACTTTCTTTTTTTTTCAAGTCTTCCTCGAATTTTCGCGAACTAAGCAATAAGATAATCAATGAACATATAATTACAGTAATAAAATCTTGTGAGACTTCTACAGATCATTAATATTAATGTGTAGTAACTCACAAATCATAACTTCAAAATATAGGATAATTCTTAACGAGCTATGTCGGAACATATATTCTTTTGTGAGCTATGCCAGAACATAGCATAATTTTGGCGAGCTATCCAGTAGGTCGAAACCTCAGCTAACAGCGTTGTCTTTGAGATCGGAGCCTTAGTTATATCTAATAGGTCGGGACCTCAGCTAACATAGCATTTTTATAATGGCGAGCTATATCCAGTAGGTTGAAACCTCAACTAACATAGCATTTTTATAATCGCAAGCCATGTCTAGTAGGTCGGAACCTCAAGTAACATAGCAGTTTATAATTGCGAGCTATATCCAGTAGGTCGAAACTAGTAAGTCGAAACCTCAGTTAATATAGCAGTTTATAATCGTGAGCTATGTCCAGTAGGTCGAAACGTTAGCTGAGATAGCAGTTTATAATCGCAAGCTATGTCCAGTAGGTCGGAACCTCAGTTAACATAACAGTTTATTATCGCAAGCTATGTTCAATAGGTCGAAACGTCAGCTAACACAACAGTTTATTATCACAAGCTATGTCCAGTAGGTCGGACCTTCAACTAACATAGCAGTTTATAATCGCGAGCTATATTCAGTGGGTCGGAACCTCAGCTAACATAGCAATTTATAATTATGAGTTAAGCAAATTACAATTTAGCTACCCAGTTAAAATGCTTTCATAGACGAAACAATTGTTTTAATGTTATTGCAATTTACCCCCTATCGTTAGTAAGATTCATTACATTTAACGGTAAACAGTATCAAAACAGTAAAAAGATGAAATTACCCTTTGACTGACGTTGACCAGTTGACCAAATATAAAGTCTAGTCAACTCATCAGTCTCTCTCCCATTAGTCACTCATTTTGCTAGTCTCATTCTTCTTCTCATTCTTCTTCTTCTTCTCTTCTTCCGCTTCTTGTTTTTCTTCCTTTCTTCATCTTCATTCTTCTTCTTCCCTTCTTTCACTTCTTCTTCTTCGTGCAGATCAGAGTATGAACCCAGATCTGGGTTCCTGACAAACCCAGATCTGGTTTCCTAATGAACCCAGATCGAGGTTCCTCAGATGAACCCAGATCTGGGTTCCTAAGGAATCTCGAACCCCAATCTGGGTTTGGGTTTGTCAGGAACCTAGATCGGGGTTCAGGGTTCCTCAGAAACCCAGATCTGGGTTCGTCTGAGCAATCCAGATCTGGGTTCCTGACGAACCTAGAAGTCTAGGTTCACTGACGAACCTATCAGAACCCAGATCTTTGGGTTCTAGATCATTCTGGGTTCGCGATCACGAACCCAGATCTCTGGGTTCTCAGGAACCTAGAAATCTGGGTTCTGTATCAGATTTTATTTTTTTATTTCTTTTTTCAATTTTTTTTTTATGATTATTTGAGTTGAATTTGTGATCTAAATTTTATTATTGAATTGGTGATTGTTTGGGTTGATGATTACCAGTGACTTTGGGTGATTTTTTGATACTGTAAATTGGGTTGATGGATTGAAGCTGAACTGGTGAAGTTGATGACTTTGGGTTGATGGATTAAAGTTGAAATGGTGAAGTTGATGACTTTGGGTTGATGGATTGAAGTTGATTTTTTTGGTTAATATTCAACCTTTAATTTCAATTTTATTTAATTTTTAAAATTTATCTTAAAAAATTAAAAGTAAGGTTACAAGACAATTTTGTCCCTTATATAGTTAATTTTAACGGGAAGTGTTAACGGTAGGGGGATAAATTACAATAACATTGAAATAGTTGCTCCGCCTGTGAAAGTGTTTTAACTGGGTAACTAAATTATAATTTACTCTTATGAGTTATGTCCAGTAGGTCGAAACCTCAGCTAACATAGCACATTAAAATTTATCAAAAGAAAGTGCTTAACATTTAATAAAAACATTAGTAGAGAATTTATTTAGAGTATAGCATGGGGAATTTTGAACTTTTATTATTTTTCAAAGATTATTTCACATTATAAATATGTATAAGGAGAGAAAAATTATTGAAAGTATGCATAAAGGTGTTTAGCATTCCAAGCTCGAGGGACCTTAGCTCCATTCATATTCGTCAGGTGATATACTCCATTTCTTAGATTTTGCTTAATGATGTAAGGACCTTCCCAATTCGGATCCAATGACCAGTCATTAGCCTTGCAAGCTCCAAATAGGACGAGGTACAGTACGAGGTTACCGATGTTGTAGTGCCGGATTTGGACCTTTCTATTGTAGTATCTCTCGAACCTTTGCTGATAAATCGCTACCTTCAAACGAGTTGTCTCTCTTGTCTCTTCAAGGAGGTTAAGGTTAGCAGCAAGTAACTGGTTGTTATTTTTTGGATTGAAGGTTGCTTTACGTTGTGAGGTCACTTCCAACTCTATCGGAATCATAACTTCGATTCCGTACACCATAGAAAATGGGGTTTCTTGAGTAGTCTTGCGAGCTATGGTTCTGTAGGCCCATAGCACTTTTTGTATTATGTTTTCCAGTGTCTCCTGTCGCTGGTGCTACACATATAACCCCTCGACTGTAGAGACCATTTGCTTTGTTTGGCGTGGGCCTAATGGAGACAGACCCACAATAGCGCCATCAACAAGAACATGAGATGAGCTTGCCATGGGTGCAGCTACATTCTTACTTGGCTGGATTTCATACTGTTGTTGATCCATCGGTCATTCTGGTTGGTTAGAGCTTCTAGTGGTTCTTCCCCTTATCATGGCAGTAATAAAACTCAGAAGATTATAGTCTGGGCCCTTATTCTAGCACTAAAATATCGATATTTGAAATTAGTCGACCCAAGTTCCTGACCAAGTATCTGTAAATAATGCAAAAGAGAACCAAAAGCAGAAGGGAAACAAGAGAAAGAACAGGATGCAAAGGGATTTTTACGTGGTTCAACCTAAGAAGATGTCTACTTCCACGACTGTTTCTTTGGTTATTTTAGTAGAATCATAGTATATTATTGATTAGTGTCCGTTATAATGAATTTTCAATCTCTATTTATAGAATGGGATGTTACAATTTTAGTACAACGTAAATAGGAAAGAATCTAATATTAATTACACTTCCAAAATTGTATTCGCCAATTTAGATATTAGAGTCCACCAAATCAGAAGTTTGATTTTATCACCAAATTTGATAGTTGAATTTTCCTTGAATTAGGTTGCTTCCTTTCTGGAAAATTCCCTAATCGTGCACTTTAAGCCACAAGCTAAACCTCGTTTTGGGTGAACTAGAGTTAGGCATTAAACAGCTCTGATCATGGATGTTTAGCGACCTGAAAACTACAATAAGCGAACTAAAACATAGTTAATGCGAGCTGAACATCTTGAGTGCTGAATCTCTTATCTGCGAGCTGGACGTCGCACGAAATGAGAGCTCGCTTCTACGAGCTGGATACTAGCAAGCTGGATCTTTGTCCATTGGGTCGGTCTATTGGACTAGCTTATTAGGCTTTTACTAGCCTATTCAGGCAATCCTAAAAATACCCACAACATCATATTTCAACATTAACCAAAAAAAAAAAACTCAGAACAAAGGTTCGAACCCTATTGAAATGGTTCTGGGTTCATCGTTAAACCCAGAACTAGATGGTTTTGGGTACGACAAACAACCAAAACCAGATGGTTTTAGGTCCGAAGACCTAAAACTAGATGGTTTTGAGTTAGGAGACGAACTGAGAACTAAGTGATTATGGGTTCAATGAACCCAAAGCCAGCTAGTTTTAGATTCGTATCCTAACTCGAAAGACAAAAGAAGTAGAAGAAAAAAGAAGAAAAAGAAGAAAGGGTAAAGCTGGTTCATCAAGATGGAGGAGGAGATGAGAAAAACAAAGAACGGTTTGTGGTAGTGGTGGATCGGCATGGTAGAGATGAGGGAGAGAAAAAATTTGTGACTTTATGGGGGAGAGAGAGAGAGAGACAGAGGATGAAATTAAAAAATAAAAACAAAAAGGAATCTCATGAACTTGGGATTTTAGAATGACATGGGTAAGGTTGGGATTTCATTTCCCATGTTGAATGGAAATGGAGAGTGGATTAGGAATGAAAAATTCATTCCCATCACTGGCTGCAAATGTGAGATATGGGTGAATGAAAGAAAATAAATCTCAATCTCACCCCAAATTCCATGTTCCAAACATTACCTCAATGAAGTCCATAAAGATTTCAGACCAAACCTTCATTGGTACCAAAAGAGGTTGCAACAATCCGGTTCGGTGCATGCAGTCTATTTTACGATGTTGGCATACCTCACAATTACAGATCAATTCTTTGACAGCTGATCAGATCCTTGGCTAGGTGAAATTTTGCTTTAGTCAACTTAATGTCTTATGGTAGCTGAAATGACCTCTAGATGGGGTCTATCAGTTAGGAGAGCTGGTATCAAGGTTGAAGAGGAACTCACTAAAATTCTTCCTTGCTTCACCCAAACACCTCCATGTTGACAATATTTATCTAATTTGATAAATTGGTCATAGAATGAGTCTTGAGCTACCTCTTGTTGTAACATTTCCCACCAATCTACATTTAATAGTGAGATGGTAAGAAATTGGAAGTCTGATACACATAAGAAAACATTTGCTCCGTAATTCTCTTTGCCTTTCCGATATTGGATGTTATAATCATATCCTAACATTTGTGGTAGCCATCGTGTTCAAGCTAAAGTGCTAATTCGTTGTTCCAATAGTTACTTAAGGCTTTTTTGATCACTTTGGATGACAAATGGCTGCCCAAGAAGATATGGTCACCATTTACGAATGACCTTAATAATTACTAACATCTCTTTCTAGTACATTGACAGTGCCAGCGCTGACCCTTTCAATGCTTCACTAAAAAATGCAATGGCCCATTGATCTTGAGTTAATATGGCACCAATGCCTTTGCCACTAGCATCACACTCAATTATAAAAGTCTATGAAAAATTAGGAAGTTGAAGTACAGAAGGTGATGTAAGAGCTTGTTTCAACTGGAGAAAACAAGAATTTACCGCCTCAGTCCATTAGAACCCATCTTTTGTTAATAATTGTGTTAATGGCACGACCATGCCTATAAATCTCTTAATGAAGTTTATGTAGTATCCTGTTAATCCTAAGAACTACGTAATCCTCCAACCGTAGTAAGGGTCGGCCAATCAATAATAGTTCTAACTTTTGTTGGGTCAACTATGACTCCCTTTAATGAGATAAGCTGCCCAAGATAGTTAACCTACAAAACTCTAAAGTGAGATTTATAATGTTTTACAAA
The DNA here is from genome assembly GCA_022984855.1 of Dimocarpus longan. Taxonomy (NCBI): domain Eukaryota; kingdom Viridiplantae; phylum Streptophyta; class Magnoliopsida; order Sapindales; family Sapindaceae; genus Dimocarpus; species Dimocarpus longan. Next base: position 21,321,619 of record CM041024.1, read on the forward strand.
TAGTTTGTTTTGGGATAATATGAATAGGACTATCTACAAGAGTTGCAAGTGTTCCAGCCAAGTGCTACTGCAAATTAAGATATCATCAAAAAATACAAGCACAAATCGACATAGATAAGGTTGAAACAAGTCATTCATGTGGTTTCGGAAGGTGGATGACACATTTGTCAGATCAAATGGCATAATAATGAATTTATAGTGATCCTTGTTGATGGAAACCTAAGAAGCAAGCAAGTCATTCATCAAGATTTTGCATGAAGGGTGTTTTTGGGACACCGTATCTTTTGATTTTGAAGGAGTTATGAGGCATGCCATGTATAGTTGGAAACATCAAAGTTTTAACTTCTTTTTGACATTTGAAGCATGTCATTTGAAGACTCTAAGAGAAAGTTATGACCGAATACATTTTGGTGGTCTGTATTTAAATAGTTTTTAATTCTTGTCAACTAAGATTTTATTATTTTTGTTGTTAGTTGCATATTTCTTGTTAGTATTTGCTTGCATTTATTTTCTTCTATTTTTCATGCTTGGAGGGTTATTCTAAGAGTGTTTTATTGACTTGTAATAAATTTGGGGTGTAAAACCCAAAACTTCGTCTTACGAAAAATAATTATTTCTTTTGCGGTGAACAATATTTCTAGATGAAAAGTATTCGCAGGAATAATAATTTTCAAAAAGCAAACTTAGTAAATAAAAAGTTTCGAAATTTATATTAAAGTTAAAGAAAATTGAAGTGAATCGAAAATGAATTCATTCGGATAGATTTTAAGTGATCCGAAGATTTTTGAATGAAAATATTCTTTCCGATTTAGGACTGTATAAAATAAGTTTGGAGAAATAAAATAAGTTAGAGTACCCAGATGAGAAATCGAATTCAAGAATAATTTTCGGATGGACGAAAATGAATTTGAATGCAGAACCGGAATGTAAGCATACATGAAAAATGCTAGATGCTAAGTGGAGTGAATGTGTGCATGTGTGCCATGTGTCGTGCATGCATAAAGACTTTGTGACAAGTGGCGTTATTAAATGGGTGAATAAAAGACAAGTGTCATGGATTTAGGAGAAATATATATAATAAATTGAAAAGAAGAAACATGAAGCAAGTGAGCCATTTCCTTTGCATCGATCAAGCTTAGAACAAATCAAGAGAGAGAGATATTAAACAACCAAAACCGAGAGCACCATCTAGAGAGAGAGGGAGAAGCTGAGAGTGAGAGGGAAAGATAAACTCTCGATTAATAAGCAAATCAAGAAGGGTGTTTCGGTCCTCAAGAGCAACTCAAATCCAAGAGGCAGACAAGAGTGAGAGCTACTCAATTTTGAGAGAAAGACAGCAAAATCGAGAAGGAAAAGAAAAAGTTGAGGCCGAGAGCTTAACATGAAGAACCATAAAGTTTGACAGCCATACATGGTGATTTAGAGACCATTCTGAGCAAATTTTAACACGTGCAAGTCCATTAAGCTCACGACTAAGGAGAAAAGAATATGAGCAGTAGCTTGCATGTGTGATTTAAGGTGTTTTTGAGTTACTCCAAGAGGTAAGTTTGTGTTTCCATGATTCTCATTTTGTTGGAAATAGTTAGATTGTGATATTGGATGAATTTCATGATAAAATGTTTAGATTTTAGGATTTTGAACCTCATTAGTGTGGAGGTTCAATTGTATGTGATTTTAGTGTAAAAATGGATGAATTTTGATGTTAGAAAGATTGTCAAATTCTGCTATGTAGGGGCTGTTATGGTCCCATTTTTATTTTCAATTGTGTTGCCAGGGAAAATGATGAATTTTGACGTGTTTAAAAGTGTTAAACTACTATCTTGATAATAATAAATGGTTATCTGGGGGTTCGGATGATTTATGAATTAACTGGATGATAAAATTATAAGTAAAATTAAATGGTGTGCAAGCTGCTATAGTTTTAGTTTGAGTGTGTTCAAAAGTTAAACCGTTATTTTAGGGTGATTTGAATGATTTAAGTTGAGTATAAGTTATTCAGATAATTTTCTTTACATGCAAACGTGTTTAATTGTTGAATTTCGAAGTCGAAATGCAAAACGAGTATATGGTTACTAAGCTGCCATAATCTGATATCGTGTATATCAAAGTATTAAACTCTTATTTTTATATGGTTTGAATGAAATAATAAGTGGTATTAATGTTAAAATTGATTAGAAATTGAAAGGAAATGCATGAAATGTTAAAAAGGATAATTCGCGGTGAAACTTTTCGTAATTGAGAAAGTATTGTATTTTATGGTTTCGATTAGAAATTTGCACCATAGTGAATATGTTTAAGTGTGATTGCAATGAAAATAATTGATTGAGATGGATGGTATAAATATTGGTTTGAATTCGGTCAAAGTAACTAAAATAATTATAAATTTTGTTTGAAACGTTAAGTATGAAATTATGTTTATATCGAAGTGATTTTCACGGGTGGATATTAAGATTTTCAAATTGATATTGTGTGTGATTAATTGAAGTCATTACGACTTGAAAAATAATGATTTGATACCCTTGGATAGTTAAAAGTTTAAGTGTTAATGCGAATGTTAGTTTAACAAAAATTTGCTCATAATAAAATGTAGGTGAACCGACGAGCGGAAGGAAAGCATAATAAGGAGTGGTTTTTATATTGTTTGGAAAAAGTTGTTAGTGTGGATTTTTATAAAGTTTTTATAAATTTATCATTTGAGTATTTATATGTGTAATAGTTATTTTAGTATGCGATATTATGTTGTTTCTGAATGATTATGCTTTTGAAGTGAATTCCTAGCATGTTATTATCTTTATAGTAATGCATGTATAAGTTTCTTATATGTATGATATAAACGTATTTATCCTAGAAGTAATGTAGAAAAGTTTAATGAAATATACGCACAAAAACTACATGCTAAAAATATTTTGAACGATTTAAGCTTTTGCTTTAGAAAGAAAGTATTTCGGTTATAAACCGTAAACTAGAGAACAAATATTTATGAATTAAATCAATATACTCTCATGCTATGCTATTGTAAAAGTTCTAAGCATAAGTTTTAATCATACTAAAAAAATTTAATTGCCTTTGGTTACCCTAATATTAGTTAGGGCCTAGAATCCCTTGAGGGCTGAGACCTAAGAAAGGGGCCCATATAAACTATGAAGACCTAGAATCTCTTGAGAGTTGAGACTCAAGAAAGTTGGTGAGTCACCTTCTATCCTACGGATAAGTTGTGGTGCTATCCTAGAATCCCTTGAGGGCCGAGGTCTAAGAAAAGGGGTAGGCCACCTTCCGTAGTAATGGTACCATCCTAGAATCCCTTGAGGGTCGAGGCCCAAGAAAGAGGATAGGTCACATTTCATTCTATCATGAATAAGTTTCTCTGGATTACATCGTAAGGTTAGTTAAAGAAATAAAGTACGTCGATAGACATAAGATTAAGAGAATAAGAAAAGTTAAGTTTTATCCAAGTTACAAATAACAGGTATTTATTCGTATTATGTCAGTTTTATAGTTTTTAAAATAATAATAATAATAAAGAAATTAGTAGATTTTCCAACTCATTTTGTGAGGAATAATATATATAAGCGAAAGTTATAATTTAATAAGAATTATCCACTTACTGAGTTTATACTCATTGTTCTTTTTCTAGTTTTTATAAAAATCCTCCCCAGGTATAGGTACGAGCAAACCAACGAAAGCATCTCCATTGGACGTGTAGACGAGTTAGAAACGTAACACAGCTACACTAGATTGTTTTCGGAATTATCATGTACATCCACAAATTTTAAGTTTGTTATATGGTTTTAAATTTGATATTTACAATAAATATTGTTTCAAATGTTGCATACAATTATGTTTTTGAAATTATATGTGTGCATGATGTTTTAGTTTAACCGAAATATTTTGTAGTTATCTTTTGATTTGAATTGAACCTTGTTTGAGATTGTTAGAACAAAAAAAAAAGGGGGGCCTAAAGCCTAGTAGTTGAGATTTAAATGATTTTGAAGTGTACAAGTTTTTATGAGATTTTGTATAGTGGAAATCTTTAAAAAATAATCATCGTGCTGCCGAATTTTCAAAAAATTTATTTTGTAAAAGTTAATTTAAAAAGAAAAATTTTCACCCATTTTCATAACTGAAAATGTTTCTAACAAGTTTTAAAAAGATTTCAACAAAGAAAAAGACTTAACTTCATTGGAATCCTCCAACCAGAGCAGATCCCGACTGGAAGGCCATCATGGGGGGGTTGTCGGGCGGGCTGCCTATTTAGATAAGGAAGAGGGACCCGTTATGGGGGAAGGGAAGGGGTGGTGTGTTTATTTTCAATAATGATAGTTAGATGGATGACTTTCAACAATAATGTTCTTTGAAAATATATATTTTGGAGCCTATATTTATGACATATCATGATTGTACTAAAAAAAGAACAAAATATGATTTTGAAGTGATAGAATGAGAGTTTTATCTTTTATGTTTTACATGAACATGCGATCTTATCAAATTAAGCTTATGACGATGTAATCTTATCAAGCTATGTTTGTGCCGATCGAAATAATGATTTTATCAAGTTAAGCTTATGGCGATGTGATCTTATTAAATTATACTTATGACGATCAAAACCATGACTTATCTCCCGTATTCTCATATATGTTTTGGGAGTGGCATCAATATCATTATTTTATAATTTTGGTTCTTGATTGATGATATATAACCAATAGGTCAAGATTCCTTTATAACTTTGGTTCTTAGTTGTCATACAATCAATGAGTCAAGGTTCCTTATCATAATTTTGGTTTTTGGTTACAATATATTCAATAAGTCAAACTTCTTTATAATTTTGATTCTTGAATGAAATAATCAATGGGTCAAAATTTTCATATAAACTTGTTTTAATATTTCTTGAGGTTATATTTCAATTGGACTGTGAGTGTCGTTGTGTTTATGTACGGGGCTCGCATCACTTGTGTGTCTGAAATGTTGTCTTATGTATATCCTGATCTCTAACCCGTGTTTAGTGGTAATCTAACCCCAAGTCTAGCTTCGAGAAGTATTTGGCGCCATACAACTCATCGAGTAACTCATCGATTATTGTTATCAGATACTTGTCCTTAACTGTGATTGTATTGAATGTCCTTAACTGTGATTGTATTGAAGGCCCGATAGTCTATGCAAAATCTCCATAAACCATCCGCCTTCTTGACCAATAGTATTGGTGATGAAAATAGACTATTGCTGTGCTTTATCATTCCGGATTATATGGATTCATGGACAAGTCTCTCAATTTATGCCTTTTGATATTGAGCATACTGGTAAGGTTGTACACTAATTGGACCTTGATTAGGCTGTAAGGTGATGCGATGATCATGCTCCTATCATGGAGGTAACTGTTTTGGCTCAGAGAACACATAGGCAAACTTGTCCAAAAGAAGTTGCAAATCTAGCAGATATTCAAAAGGTCCAGGTGACACGTGTACAAGATCAATCTACAAAAGGAAACCTTTAACATATAAATGTAACAATTCCTTATATGAGATTGGGGCCAACTCATTTTGATTTAATCCATGGAATGTGAGAGTATGTCGTTCATGTTTAAAACTCATAGTGAGTTGCCTGTAATCCGTCTCAACAGGGCCTAAAGTTTCCAACCACATTGAGAATTGCTTAGCAAGCTATGACTGGTAGTATGTAAAAATCAACTTGCACTGGGTAGCCCTAGATCATGAGCATGAGGGCTAAACAGGGACCGATGCATTCAATGTGTTCTTTGTTACCTACCATGACCTGAAACTTTTTGTCACGAATGATTGGTAAGTCAAATTTTTCTGCCACTGTCTGGTCAATGAAATTATGGGTACTACCCTCATTGATGAGCACGACAATTTCCTTATTTCTCAATTTGCCCAACACCTGAATCTTTTGAGGATATGTAGCTCCTGACATCGCATGGAATGATATTTCTAGTAGTGCATTAGTCTCTGTGGCTTCACATGTCGTATCATTGGTGTCTTCATTTATAGGATAAACATCTTCAATCAACAACATCTGTGGTCACTCACGACGATGTCCTGATGCATATTTTTCATCGTAGTAGTAACAGAGCCTTTGCTCTCGGTGAAGTAGTGCTTTTATCCTGTGATGCGACGAACTGGAATAGTTGATGTATTGGTAGACTTTGTTGGTGACGATCTTAGGATGCTTGGTATTGGTTGGTAGAAGGTTTCTGATTTGTCACTACTGCCCAAAAACGAAAAGAGCTTCCGAATTTCTTTTGCAAGAGATTTTTTTCTCATTAAGTCTTGCAATCCTTATAGCATCTGTAATGGTCTTAGGTTGTTTCTACTGTACGTCGATTTAAACCTCATCTCGAAGACCTGTAATAAAGTAACCGATTAGGAAGTTTTCGAGTAGGTCATCCACCCGGTGAGAAAGACTTTCGAATTCCTCTTGATAGGCTGTGATAGTGATGTTTGTTTGAGTCGTGAAAGAGCTTCAGAAGGATTCTCATGGTCTGTGGGACCAAAAGGGTGTAATACAGTTTATGTAAATTCAGTCCGTGTGAGTGGTCCGCGGAATTTTGTTAACCAATGATGTCACTGCAATATGATGCCTTCCAAATGAAAGGATGCAAACTGTACTTGGTGGGCTGGTTCATGCCTTTGAATTATAAATACTGCTCTGTTCTGTATATCCATCCTGTCGAGTCCTCTTCGCTAAACTTAAGAAACAAGAGCTTGAGGTGGTGGTGATTGCGATCGAAGGCGGACTGTATGTTTCTCGGTAATGTTGGCTGATGTGATGACTCGACGGGAGCAAAAGGATTTGCCTCGGTATTAACTATGTTTGAGCTATGAGAGACACATACTTTGGAGCTTTGTCAAGATTATCTATACTGTAGCATTGAGCTTATCAAAACTGGACTCATGGCAAGCCAATATCTCACTGACTTCATTTCAAAACTCTGCGTTGGACTATCCTCGAGTGGCTATTACACCTAGCTCTGATATCAAATTGATGTGGTTGAATTAAATCAAAAGAGTAACAGAAGAAGAAGAAGTAGAAGGAGGAAGTGAGAGAAATGAACGAAGAATGTAATCTACTCAATATTATTCAATTTCAACATCAAACCTTTTATAGGCAACAAATGTATTGGAAACCAGCAAAAAATACTGGAAAGAAGGAATCACTTCTCAACAAAAGTGGACACGTTTCAATTCCACTATCATCTACTAAATGGACACGTTTTAGTTCCATTTAACTCCTACTAATTTATTCCATCCACGAAGTCATCACTAATTGATTACTAACAGACTTGTAAGTCTTGTAAACAAGTACCCGTATCACACAACCTTCACCACCACGACCACCATCTTGCTTCTTCGGTCTTTATCCTCCTCTTTCACTTCCGTCAGAAGACAAGCATGAAGAGGAGTATCACAAATTACACCCCTACCATCACTTCTTTAATTACTCCTTTGTCTTTAAAATGATGCCAAGCTAAGGTTTTTTTTTTTATTGTTTTAATACTATTTTGATTGTTTTTGGTTGCTTTATTTGATTGTCGAGCTTGATCTTTTTATTTTTTTATTTTTTTATTGTTATAGCAGTTCTTTGATTGTTATTAGAAGAATTCATGCAAGTTTGATTTTGGATTTTGAGAATTTGAACAATTGTTAATTTATTACTGTAAAGTTGGGATTCAGTGGGTTTTTTTTTTTTTTTTTTAACTTTGATTTTGGATTTTGAGGATTACAGTAATAAATTAACAATTGTTATTAGATGAATTCGTGCAAGTTTGATTTGGATTTTGAGGATTTGAACAATTGTTAATTTATTACTGTAAAGTTTGGATTTGATGGTTTTTAAAAAAAAAAAAAAATTTGCTTTGTTTATATTAAAAGCGACTTTCACCTTGCTCTCCTTTTGGTTGCTTTACAAAGTTTGAATTTTTATGGTTTGACGGTTGTTTCTTTTTATTCGGATTATTATTATTATTGTTTTTTGTTTTTTGAGATTCAACTTTAAGTGCTTAGAGTAGCTGACCAAATTTGACGGTTTCTTAGTGTTTTTTCGTTGTTATTTTGATTGGAATTGAAGAAACACACATTTTATTTATAATAAAAGTTGTTTACAACATCATCCCTTCACTAACAACAAGAAAACCAACGAAATTCAAACTTAACAACATACACCAACAATAAAAACTAATAACATAAAAGTTTTAGGATGATGACAGCTCGATAGCTTTACGGTTTGGGTGGCCAGCAACAGAGAGGCTCCTTGGGAGGACAATGTGGGCACAGTGGTCCCCTAATCTTTATCGCTGCTCCACTAAGTAGGCGCATGAGCAGTAGCAAAATGAACTTGACTAAAATGAAATAGCAAAAGCTATAGTTACAACTTCTGTTTGAATGCTGAAATAATTCTGCATAGACTATTAAAATAGGCAAACTGGCAAATCAAAGACTATTTAAGTCATTCACTATAAAAATTTTACTTAATTGTTAAATCAACTCTTAGCGTTAGTTACAAGAAAGTTTGGTGTCTGCCTATTATGGTTTTTTACAAAGGCATTTGAACTCTGTTATGGCTGCAGACTTCTAGGTTTGTCTACAACGGTTTTATTTTCATTTCATCAGTTATTTTTGTAATTACAAAACAACAAACTATAATAGGAGAAAAGAATATAAGTCAAAGTTCTCTTATCTTTTTTTCTTTCCAGCGCCTCCCATTCCGCATCCACAAAGTTTGCAAGTTCGGGTGGAACTCGCATTCCATTCGAACTCATAAAAATTCAACAAAAATTTTGTTTGTTAGCTAATAACCACTAGATCCACATATAGTAGAGATCTCAACTTCAATATTGAGTGGATCTAAATATATATATATATATATATATATGAAAAAAAAATGATCAATAAGAACCAAAAAATCAAACGAAACTCTTAAAAAAAAAAAAAAATCATGAATATAAGTGAACTTGATTATCTACTAATAATCCAAAAAGTTTGCAAGTTCGGGTGGAACTCGCATTCCATTCGAACTCATAAAAATTCAACAAAAATTTTGTTTGTTAGCCAAGAACCACTAGATCAACATATAGTAGAGATCTCAACTTCAATATTGAATGGATCTAAATATATATATATATATATATATATATGCAAAAAAAATTGATCAATAAGAACCAAAAAAATCAAACAAAACTCTTAAAAAAAAAATCATGAATATAAGTGAACTTGATTATCTACTAATATTTTTTCCTCTCTCTAATCTCTATTGAATGAACTCATCACCATCAAATGATGATTCAATGCCTTATCCCAATCACATACTAATCACTCAAACCTTAGTAATCATCATGATTCAGCAAGTTCACTTTCATGGAACCACAAAATTACTCAAAAGTTTTAAGATTTAATATTCTAATCTAGCTCAAGAAATTTTTATTGTATACATTTTTCATTTAAACACAATAAAGACTGTTGTATAAATAAAATTTAACCATTCGTAACCAATTTATCCATCGCAATAAATTTAGTATTTGAAGACCGTCTGTATATATTTTTTGAGAGATTTCATTGTCAAGAGATTCCAAAAACTACCCATCAAAACAATTCCCATCAAGAAAAAAAAAAAAAAAAAAAAAATCCCATAAAAGACATTTGAAAAAGCTACAAAAACACTAGTTTAGAAAAGCTAACGCAGAGCATTGAAGATTCATTAGACAAAATAACTCTGAAATAGTTGCAACACACTAAAGATGGAAGAGAGAAAGATTTAACAGTGAAATATTGAAATATAAAGAGAAAATGTCACTAGATGACACTTTTAAATATTGGATTGACAATCTTGTCTTATTTCAATAAAGTTAATAATTGAATCCTAAATCTTATTTTTTTTTTACACAAATATCCTTGATAAAATTTATGAGAATGCTATAATTTTTGAAAAATGACTCAATTGTTACATTTATTGTAATGATATTTTAGTATTTTTACATATGATTTATGACTCAATTGTTATATTTTTTGAAAAATGACATAAATGTTAAATCATTAATTTAATATGTTACTTTTATACTTATCCTTATGAAATAGTGAAATAATAAAACTAATAGAACTACACAGATTGTCCAGGACAAAACAATATTATATTAGCGAAACATTTTAAATATTGAAGGTGGTAAATAAGAAAAGGATCTCTTGATTGAAGTCAAACCATAGAAAGCAAACGACAAGTGAATGAAAATAGATTAATCAAACAGCAACTACGCAGTGCAGAATCCTATTTAGCTGACTGATTTTGAGATGGGAAAATATGAATACAATCAAGAAAAACAGTCAAGTGTTTTGAGAAAGAAAAATAATAATTTTTCTTTTTGGTCGAAAAACACAAAATCGTTCAAAAGAAAAAATCCAAAATCAATTGATAAAAAAAAATCTAATTTTTTTTTTTATCTTCAATGACGAACCAAAACACCCAAATACCAAAACCATCATCACCAGCAAACAACCACAGCTACTTAAACTAAAACCTACCCACAACCATCATCACCGGGCCATCAACCATCAACGAAACCAAACAAAACTTGTGTGAACTAAAACTAACAGAAATCAAAGCAGGAAAATAGCAACTTACTTTGATACTAGATCGGAGAAGAAAGCAGGAGCTCAAAGAGTCAGCGAGAGACTGGTTGAGTGAGAGTAGCTGCTAGGGTTGAGGCAAGATGGAATATATGAAGAGGTGTCATGTTGGAAATGGTGATAGAGGGAGACAGAGTGAATGGAGGGTATGATCATTTTGTGGTGTTGGTGACTAACTGAACTGACTCTTAGAATTCAAAACAGCTACTCGTTTTTAGCTGATGTTCAGACCTTACTGAATTGACACTTCAAATTCAAAGCTGTAGCTACTCTTCTTCTTGAGCTCTCCTTCAGCTGACGTTTGGACCTACCCTACTACGTTCTTCTTTCTAAAATTCGGCGGGCTATTTTGAGGTTCCAATTTTCATTCAAAAGCTGCCAAGTTGGTGACTGTCTTTTACATTGGGCTCTTCGACACTTACAATATGGGCCACAAGGTGTCCGTATTTTCCTGGTTTGGTTTTTTATATGGAATCAACTTTAAGTCTCTTCATCTTGCGACTAAATTATTATTCATAGTGGTTGATTTAAGAACTTTTAATTGAGATTAATATTAGAGTATGAAAACGTAATTTAGATTCATAGTCAGTGAATTTTATTTTCGTTCGTTTTTATTTTTTATTTTTTATTTTTTTTATGCTGTGATAAAGGACAGAGGTTATGAAAAAAATTTATATTGAATTATATATTTTTAGCCATATTACCTTATAAATGAAAACAAATAGATAATTATCATAACACACCAAATCAACACATTTTTTTTTTAATGGAGTTACCAAGTTGTTGACAAATTTGTTTTTGTTTATTTTGAAAGATGAGTGATTTGGAATTAAGCTTGCCTCATTTATTGTATAATTTTTCTTTTTTAATTAATTTGGTGATACATTTTTTTTTATTAAATTCACATGTATCTAAAGTCTTAAAAATCATTTTTAATAAATTTTTAATTGATTGAATGTATGAATACCATGTTTGCATAATTTGTGGAATATTAGTGGAGACTATCCTTAATTTGTGAGGATTTGAGCTTTTTAAACATTTTGTTTTAAGGGATTTATATGTTTCTACTCTTTAAACACTTTTCAATTTGTTCTTAATAGATGATTTCTATAGGTTTTGTATTGAATACAAAATAACAATCATTATTGTAGATAACATGAGTTGTGTCGATTTTTTAATTGGATGGACTTCTTGAAGGTGATATTGACAATTTTTGCTTTACCTCATAAATTCCTACTTTCCTACTATAAATTGAAATACAACATAAACTTTTTGTAACCAAATATTTTTAATATTTTTGTTTGTCTACACTTACTAAATGACCATAATGAGCTTTTAACATTAGTCATCCCCTATGCATTTGGGATCATGCTAGGTGGTGCGAGGGGAGAAAGAGTAGTAACAATGATATGATGTGTATATGGGCAAATGTATTAAAGGAGTGTGCTTCTAAACGTCATTGTCCAAAGAAAAAAAAAAAAGACAAAATTATGAAAAAAGAAAAAAAAAAAAAAAGTGAGAAGCACGAGTTATATGATGCTAGATGTTAAATGGGGAGGTAGAAGTAAATGAACTAAGAAATTTGAAGAAAAGAAAAATGAAGAAGAAGAAGGAAATGAAGAGGTTGATGATGAATTAAAGAGAATGAATTAAGTACTTTGGTATCTGGAATGGACCCAGCTTAGGCCTAAAAGAGACATGTGTGCGAATTTTTTTTTTTTTTTTTTAAATCGATTAAGTTCATGATATTAATTGTTAAATATTTAAATATATAATATATTTATTATATGTAATATTTGAAGTAAATATGATCATTGCAACAAAATGGTGTTGTTGGTTTGCGGTATGCCTTCTTTCCTCCTTGTCATTGGAACACTAATATTTTTTCAAATAAAAGCACCATCTTATGTTATCTATATATTATTTTCAAAGTAAATTAAATTACAAATATACAATGGTGTTGGTGGCATGATGTTCGGCCTTCGTTTCTCTATATCACCATGGTTCAATCCCTCAACATAGCACATAAGTTTCTTTTTTTTTTTTTTTTTTTCTCTTTCTGTTTTTTCAAAACCACCATAGCACATAATTTTCTCTCTCTCTCTCTCTCTCTCTCTCATTTTTTTCCCCAAAAAAAAATGCACCATGTAAAGTTTGATCACTCACCATAACATATAATATATTTTTTTATATTTTCCAAAAAAAAAAAAATGCACCGTATATAAGTTTGAACCAAGAAAAGAGATGATAAAAATATACTATGAACTATTTTACTTTTATATAAACTATTTTACATGAAAAAATTTACAAGTTGAAAAAAAAAAAACTCATATGAACTATAATTGTATTTATCTTTCATTTATATTTTATTTTACTTTATTATAGGGTGTCCCCTTAAAATAAATGTCTAGGTTCGTCATTATTTGGTATGCTCCTAAGTTCTTTTTAAACTTAAACCTTCTATTGCCTACCTATTAATCAACCTTAGCACAACACTAAATTGAATAAATACCTATTGATCTTTAGGGGAAGTCCAGTTTGAGATTTGAAGCATGTCTTCATGCTCTATTTATTTTCTTAGTATTTGATTCTGTTCATGAGATCTATACACTTAAAAATGCATGTTTTCTATACATCTAGATTTGTATGTGATGTAAAATATGCTTGTTTTGCCTTTACATAATCTCTGTCATATATGATTGCATGAATGTTGCCTTAGGATTCTTAAGCATTATGTGAGATATCTAACGATGATTAGAATCGAGACGAAATAGTTCCATGACATGTGAATGTGGTGTTTTGAAACAAAATTGCTTTGAGAATTGTGTAAGATTGTTGATGATTGTGTCTTAGATTATTAGTGACTTATCTTTAATTTTGATACAAGATCATACATGTATGAGGTTTTTATTGGTGTGATAGGTTCTATAGGTGGAATAATTAATGTTTGTAAGTATTGTTATTGGTAAATTCTCAGAAAACATAACTCCTCATACTAGAAACACTTAAAGGTTTAAAGGTTTGTAGTATATACTCAATGGCATCGTGTTTATTTGTGAAAATAGATTTGTTTTTTTTTTTTTATTAGTTTAGGTTGTTTGTTTTTGAAGTTCTGGTTTTGCTTGAGGACCAACATAATATAAGTTTGGGGGTATTTGTTAGGTCAATAATTCTCAATATTATGTGCCAATTTTATCAATTATTTATGTTATGTTTTCATGTGGAATTGGTGCTATTATGTCATTTAGTGTTTTTATGATTAAGTTTAGGTTTTGAGAAGAAATGAATGTAAACGGTGGATTCTGGAGTTAATTTCAGTGCAAGGAAACTAAAGATCATGCCTAAAGAGCTCAGAGCGTGACAATTGTGATGAAAAGATAAATACGAATTTTTTTTTTTAGGATTGTGGTGGTCATGAGAATTTATGGAAGTTGAGGGACTAAGTGGTAGTTTGCCTACTAAATCTTATTACTTTGGAAATAAATCAGATTATTAATTGCACATCATTAAGTTTGCGAGCTAAGAGATTTTCTATAGCTAGCGACTCAAGTTGGTGATCAAAGCTCATAAAAAAGTTGCTAGCCTTGTTCGAGAGCCAAAGTTCATGACTAAGGCTCTCTAGAGGTCTTGCTAGCTGTGCTCATTAGCCTAGGCTCATGAGTCACGTTCACAAGACAATAAAGGCTTGTCGTTAGGAGGAATCGAGAGGTAGAGCTTACAATGATGGTTCGCAATATGAAAATATTTCTGAGATTCAACAAATCTCTCTAAATAAAGGTTTTGATTCTAAAAATCTTGCAAACCACTAGCCTTGAGACCTTATATATACATGTGCTCTCAGTGTGAGAAATTCATTTAGATTCGATAGAGAGACAGATCTGAGACTTGAAGCCAGAGAGGATGAAGTAGTCTAAGTTCTATATTTTCTTTTCTAGTTTTCTTTTCAATGTCATGTATTATTTTACAACCATAAGTGACTAATTTTCTTGTTAGTTAAGGCTGAATTGAAGCCCTAAACATAAACTCAATTCGATTATATTTTTAATGAAATTCTAATTATTTCTACATGATGAAATCAATTGTTTCTAGTTTAATTGCATTCTATTAATTATGTTTCTTTGATTGGCCATCTTAGGAGCATGTCTATAAGATTTGTTGTAAGAATATAAACTACACATCAAATGGACATATTCTTTCTTTGCAATAATTAATTGCATAAGAACCAATTGAGGGATATTGATTCATAAAGATCTAAAATAGAAATTATATTCTAGGGCATGACATTCATAGTCTTCTTGTTTTTAATAGGTTTCGACCATTAAACCTATACAGACATCATGCTAGGTTATAATTAAGAGTACATGTATCTATATAGACATCATGTGGTTTACATATTAATTAAGAAAGAATCAATACGACATGCAATATGATCATTACCTTGTTGTGAATATCTTCATCATGCATTAATATGTTTCTACTTCATTAATTTCATCGAATGAATTGAGGGATTGATTAGTAGTGGATAAGATGTCTTAACTAAGGTTTTTACTCGTTAATTTTAATTTATTTAGTTTGCTACTGTAATTTAATTTTAAGTTTTCGACTCAATCTCAAAAACCCATTTTGTTTATTTTATTTGCTTTTTAAATTAAGTTTGAAATAAATTTAAGATTAAAGTAAATTAACAACTCCTCATGGGATTAACCCTTACTTGCTTGCGATACTCGATAAGCGATTTGTGTACTTACAATGTTAAAATAAATTTGTTTGTTAATTTTGCAACCAACAATGTACTTTTTTTTTTCTTTTCCAAAATTAAGTAGAACTAAATTTCAGATCTAGGCTACGATGTAGCCTAAACATGGATTTAAATCTATTCAATGATTTTATGGGATTTTAATATTTGATTTTTTTTCTTTGTATTCAATCTCATTTCATCTTAAAGGTCATAGTTAATTTAGTATCATTAATTATTAAGATTTGTTGATTGTGATGCACTTGGAAATGGTATCATACGGGATAGCGTAGATCATGAGAGACAGGAATATGCTTGATTTGATTTGTGTAATCGTGCATAGGTAATTAAATGATTAATATGCATATGCATATGAATATAATAGTTTAATTTATTTAGATATTTTTGTTTGACCATTCGAAACAGACTTGGAAATAATTCAAAATTTCCTGATTAAATACAGAATAGAAATATTTTTTTGAGAATTGAGAATAGATTTAATTCATAGTTAGGTGAAGTTGTATGCCTAAATATTTTAAGTTTGTTGGTTAAGTCATTGTTAACTAGTTGTTTAATTGTCATTTTATTTTTCCAATTCATTCTTAATCCCAAAAATTTATGAGTTTGTTCACAGTTATATTTAATTACTTTTGGTACTCGACTTAAGATTTGTATCCGTCCTCGAGGGATCGACTTTAATTTGCCACTATATTGTGTAGAGATTGTGTATACTTGCACGTGTTTCTTATATTATTTAGTACACCAGAAAATGATCCATCACCCACCTCTTTCTCTCTTCAACCAGTTCTCTCTCTAGCCTTGTTGCTCGATTGCCTGCAGTGGTAGTAGCTTCCTCAGCTTTGGTATTTTCCTTATTGAGGCCATTCAGTTAGGCCTTGTAGCCCATCGCCTACTTCTAGTGATCCTTCATTAGGCCCATAGCGAGCACACTTTTCTATTTAAGGAACAGATAGTACTGGAGGGCCTACATATAAAAGAAAAATTTAAGTTCACAAAAAGAGAGAAAAAAAAAGAATGGAGGTCGTACCTTAATGGAGTTGGTGAGCCTCCTTAAAATTCTTAGTGATTTTCCCTCCTTGAAGTTAGTCATGATCACGAGGGAAGTAAAGCTTCTCAACCTCTTTGACCATTGCTTTCTTACGGTCTCAATTGAGGCATTGAATGGCAAGGAAAGGGAAATCCCTTCTTTGGAGGTCACCTCAGTGTTAAGAGTCTCTTTAGGTCGAGCCCTCTTCTGGAAAGGCTTATCTATAGTTTTCTCTTGGGGAGGGATAGGAACAGAAGCTTTCTTGGTTGGTGACTGAGTGGCAGTCATAATAATACCCACCTTTGATGAGGCAAACTTCTTCATGACTTTATTCTTCCTCAAATGAGCGACGACGTCTAAATCTACAATACGAGCAATTCATACCAAGTTGCAAAAAAAAAAAAACTATTAGCACTATCTCAAGCATCGTACATTAATAAGATCCTCGTACGTTTTGTGATGTCAAATTCCAAGAAAAGGTCATTTGCCTTTTCGACATAAAATTTACTTATATAAGGAACAGTGTTCTAAGACACCTCAAAAGGTTGAGGATATGAGATAAATTCCTTATGCCTTTGCATTAGGTAGTCTTATGTACGTTATGCTATGCATAAAACCTGATATATGTTATTTAGTAGGAGTGGTTAGTCATTATCAATCTTAACCAAGATTAGATCATTGAGTGGCAGTAAAATGTATTCTAAAATGTTTTTGGAGAACAAGAAACTATATGCTTGTGTATTCTAATGAGAATTTGATTCTAATAGGATATACAAATTCTAATTTTCAATCAGACAAGGTATTCTTGAAAATCCACGTTTGGGTCTGTATTCCCCTTAAGTGGCGGAGCCATAGTATAAAGGAGTGTTAAACAATTTCGTATTGCTGATTTCATCATAAAAGCTTAATAGATAGTAGCTTGTGAAGCAGTTTGGCTCTATAACTTCTTGGTAGATTTGGAAGTTGTTCCAAATATGGATAAGCCACTCATAAATTATTATGACAATAGTGGTGCAGTGGCTAATTCTAAAGAACTAAGAAGCCATAAGCATAGGAAACATATAGAAACAAAGTGCCATCTCATCAAAGAGATAATAAATAAAGGAGATGTGTTAATGACGAAGATAGCTTCACAGGAGAACCATACTGATTCGTTTATGAAAACCTTAACAGTTAAAATTTTTTAAGGTCATCTAAAAGGTCTAGGATTATAAAACATGTCTCATCTACTTTAAGAGCAAGTGGGAGATTGTTAGAGTTTATGCCCTAAGAGTTTGTAATTAGTAAATGTATGAAATAAATAATAAACAAATTATGTTTATTTTATTCAATTTATGTATATTTATAAAATGTTTTGCTTCATATAAATATCATGTAGCATCCACAATTACTTTTGTAATCTCAAACTAAGTATATAATTGTTATATACAAGAGGATTTAGTTTATAATCAATAATCTAAATAGTCCATAGAAAGCAAATAAAGTTGAATACTTTATTTGTGTAAATCAACAACTATGGTCTATTTCATATTTAATATGATGATCTTATTTAGGATAATTCATGTGGTGATATGGAAATAAAGGTACATTATATAATGAAAATTATATAGGACTGGACCATAATAAAGATGATTTTTTTTATTAATATCCGTTAAATAAAGAAATTCATATTTATCAACTTGATAATCATATATGGATTGATCTTAATCTTAAGTGTATTATGGACTCCTATATATTGAGTCGTGTCTTTTAATTTACAGAGGTGAAATTGTTATATATTTGCAAGCAATAAGTTTTATACTTTAGAGATATGATTTAAATAGGAGGTTGGGAAAATTCTATATAATAATGGAATCCACTCATTCTTATAAGTAGTAGATAAGTAGTTCTTTTAAGAGTTGATTCGGATCTTGAACAATAATAGATCTTGATTTCTATTTATGAATAAATAGAAAAAAGAAAAACATAAATTGTTATAAATATATTATTCATTAGAGAATCAATAGTACTTAATGAAATAAAATATAATTAGAATGGTATAATGAACTTTATGTCCTAACTCTAATTATGAAATATTTTTGAAGGATCGAACCATATGAAATAATTAGATCATGGACACTGATGAATATAGATTGTGTAAAGCATCTACAATTTTGAGAGTGCAATCTTAGGTTTTTAGTGGAATAATATAATGTTAATAATAGTATATTATTTAATTAAAGAGTTTAATTAAGAATTTTGATATTATTAGAGCTCAGAATTGCAGGTTTATTTGATCCCCATACTAGCTCACGCTCATTATAAGAAAAGGGAAAATAGAAAAATTAATTGGACTATTGAATTATGTGTTATACGTGTAGCACAAACATGTTCACATGATTTAAATAATGTTGAATATCTGAATTAATAATTATGAAATATTAATTATTTAATTATTTATCTAAAGAGTTAATGGGCTCAAATCCATATGGTTATATAAAACAATTAATTATTTTATTTAAATAGCCATTAGATTTGTTAATGTTCAAAATCTGTCAACTCAGCTTCGTGAGCCTAATATTGCAATAGAAGCAAAACAAAGCAAAAGACAAGCAAAAAACAAATAAAATGGCAGAGGAAGAACAAGGAACACCAAGGTTTTTATGTGGTTCGGCCCAAAGATAGCCTACATCCACCGCTTTTCTCTCACTATTTTGACAGAGTAGTAGCACTTTCTCTAAGTGTTTTCTCTCCTACTTTACAATGAAATCCATCCCCTATTTATGGAGGGTGAGGGTACAATTAAATAAGATTAAAATGAGAAGATATTATTAGTTACACTTTTTAAGACCGACATAAGTTAAGGTCAACACCTGCAAATACTGGATTCTGACAATAACTCATATTTAGTGGTTGAGATTTTCCTTAAATCATGCTGTTATCTCTGGTAGAATTAGCGTGTACGTCACGCAATGAGTTGAATTTAGTCTGACAGTTTTGACTAAAATTGACTGCGACCTGAAAGCTATAATTACAGAGAGCTTGTTTCCACGAGCTAGAATGCACGAGGTTAATGGACTGTGAGATTGGTTACGCTGGCTGACTATGCAGAGACCTGAGTTCGCAAGCTAATTACTTGACAAGCTAGTCATTTGGTAAGCTACGCCTTTAACAAGTTAGGTCTTAGTCTATTAGACCAATTTACTAGATCTATCTTGGGCTTTTACCAACCCATTTAAGTAATATAAAAAATACACATAACATCAGCCCCCCAACTCTCAGTGCGATCTGTAGACTGGAGCTAATAGCTCGCTAGTAAAAGCTGGCATATGGAGTTTGTTTTGCCACCTTTTCAAACTCTACTTTATCTCTACACTCGTGGCGACTTTTCAGGCTGTCGTGCAGTGCACATCTTGCTTTGAGCCCATTTAATGAGCAAGTATTTCAACTGACAGCGCATAATGATAAAATCCCTTGATTCGCGTTACACCGTGAGATCTAGGATGGTTTGTGAGCCTCCAGATCTAACGGTTGGGGTTTATGTCTCGCGTCCATATATAAAATAGAGGCCCAGAGTTTTCATCTTCTATTTGTCATTTTCAAGTTCCAGACGCCACCATATCTCCTTCTCCTCTGGTTCTCGTCTTTTACCAACATTTTCGGAGATCTAAGCTCGTTGAAGATCAGCTCTTTCTTTTCTATTTTGCTCACAGTAAGTCTCTCAAACCCATATTTTGATTTCTGGTTCTTATTTCTAGTTTGCATGTATTATGCTTTTTTTAGGCTTGGTACTGGTTTGTTTTCATGTTCTTGCCATTGAGTGTTTGTTTAAAACTTTGACTCTTCGTTTTTGGTTGATTTGATCTTACTGGTTAGATCTTTGTGTGCTGGATGTTGTTTGCGACATTATGCATACGAGTTATAGGTAGAGACATAGATAGATTGCTAGCTCGTAGGTTGCTAGATTATAGATTGAGCCCCCCATACCTTTAACGATCTGTGCGACGTTTGTGACCTGTAGACTTAAGATATTCTTTGAAAAATAGGAAATTTAGATATAGATAAGGATGGTCTGTATAAAGAGACATGATTATTCCCTT
The DNA here is from genome assembly GCA_022984855.1 of Dimocarpus longan. NCBI lineage: Eukaryota > Viridiplantae > Streptophyta > Magnoliopsida > Sapindales > Sapindaceae > Dimocarpus > Dimocarpus longan. The sequence goes on from CM041024.1 coordinate 21,342,109, forward strand.
TTTATATGAAAATCTCTTCAAGTCGCAGTCGCCGATCATACAGAGTAGGGGCTGACTCTTCTGATTCTAAAGAGCTTGAGGTGAGAGAAGTTCGCCTTGCTGAGGAAGTGACCTCCATAAGCGATGAAGCCACTGAGGAGTTCGTAGCTCGACTTGACCCTATCATAATTCTGCCCTTTGCTGGACGTGAAGTTCGTGAAGTGTTTGCTTTTTACACCTCAAAATTAAAGTATGGCAAGCTGGGGGGAATCGCCTTGGAATACTATTTTCCCAAAGGTTGCCGCATCATGCTACCTTTCTCTCACGACCAGACGGCCTATCCACCCTGAGGGTACATGGCTGTTAGTACCCACCATCTGAGGCACGAGCTCAGATTCCCAGTCCCTCGTTACCTCATCGACCTCATCTGACGCCATCGAAGATTTAATAAAAAGCGGTCGTTTGAAGGAGTATGTAGTGCGACCTGATAATGACAGATCTTAGCAGCGGCATTCTCAATCGAACCAGCACGCCGCACAGCAAAACCAACGGGCTCAAAAGCAGAAGAGCGAGCCCACGATAAAAACTATCCTTACCATCCATGGTGGTCCCCATATTGCAGGCTTATCTAACAAGTCACATGAGCGCTATGTGAAGGAAGCAAATCATGTTTTAATTACAGGCCAGAGTGACAAAGAAAGAACTGGTAATAGGGCGAAGATAACCTCGGAGGACATCATTTTTACTAAGGAGGACGCGGGAGAAATGCGCTGGCCCCATAATGATGCCCTCGTTATCAGGGCGAGAATCAATAATGTTGAGGTCCTAAGGATCATGGTGGATACAGGGAGCTTAGTAAATGTGATGTACAAGGAATGCTAAAGCCAGTTGGGCCTGGGAATTAATCAATTAAAGCCATCCCCAGAACCTCTCTATGGCTTCACTGGAGACACCATCATTCCAATAGGCCAAGTCAGACTTTCGCTCTCAATGGGAGACCTAGCTCCCCAAGCGACTATATTGGCAGACTTCCTTATTATCGATGGCCCTTCTGCATACAATATTGTCCTGGGAAAATCAACGATGAATGATTTAGACATGGTTGTCTCGACCGGGGCCCTCATGATCAAATTCCCCACTTCCAATGGGATAGGGTCCGTCCGAGGTGAACAATACATCGCAAGGCGCTGCTACGAGAAGGCAGTAAAAATAGGGGTCACAGGCAAAAAGATCAACATGGTGTCAGGAGGAAAGCCCCAGGTGATAAGTGAAAAAGGGGTAAGCCACGACCTTGACCCTCGTGAGGTAGATACGGACAAAGCAACAGGGCCTATCGAGGAATTAGAACAGGTACAGGTCAATGAGAAAGATACTAGAAGATGTTTGAAGCTGGGACGGGACTTGGCACCAAAAGTGCGAGCTCAGCTCATCGATTTCCTCAAAGAGAACTTAGACGTCTTCACCTGGAATCACGAAGACATGGTGAGGATTGACCTAGGGGTTATGCCACACAAATTAAATGTAAACCCTCACTATAGGCCAGTTCACCGGAAGCGAAAGTCTTTGATTAGAGAGTGTTTCGATGCCCTCAAGGAATAAGTAGACAAGCTACTAGCCAATAACTTCATCAAGATAGTCCAGTACCTAGTTTGGCTCGCCAATCCTGTGCTCGTAAAAAAGAAGAATGGGAAGTGGAGGACGTGCATTGACTTTACAGACCTAAACAAGGCATGTCCAAAAGACAGTTTTCCTCTTCCCAAGATTGATTAGCTTGTGGACGCAACCGGTCACCAGCTTTTGAGCTTTATAGACGCCTACTCAGGCTATAATCAGATACCCATGAGCCCAGAGGATGAAAAGCACACCTCATTCATCACTGATCACGGTCTGTATTGTTATAAGGTCATGCCCTTCGGATTGAAGAATGTAGGGGCAACCTATCAGAAACTGGTCAATATGATGTTCGAGGAGCATATTGGTAAATCGATGGAAGTATACGTGGACGACATGCTGGTAAAGTTTAGGCTAGCAGAATCCCACGTGGACAATTTGGCAGAAATGTTCCAGGTATTGAGGGATTATCGGATGAAGATGCACCCGTTGAAGTATGCATTCGAGGTGGCCTCTAGGAAATTTCTGGGCTTCATAGTGAACGATAGAGGTATTGAGACCAACCCAGAGAAGATTTAGGCCTTAATTAACATGAGATCCCCTGGCAAAATAAAAGAAGTATAAACCCTCATTGGCCAGGTCGTAGCCCTAAGTAGATTCATATCGAAGGCGACCGACATATGTATTCCCTTCTTCGATGTGCTTAAGAATGTAAGAGACTTTGAATGGACCAAGCAGTGCGAACAGGCTTTTCAGCAGCTAAAGGACTATATAGGCCAAGGCCCACTCTTGTCAAAGCCAATAGAGGGGGAGAAGCTCATCCTATATCTGGGAGTATCTTAACATGCCCTCAACGCAGCCCTAGTTTGTGAAGAAGGTAGGACGCAGTTCCCTATGTATTACATAAGCAAGAGGTTATCTAACGCAAAAACCAGATATTTACAAATAGAAAAGCTTGCTTACTACCTGGTGATCGCGTCAAGGAAACTCCGCCCATACTTCCAAGCTTATGCAATCGAGGTCCTAACTCGATATCCTCTGAAACAAATCTTCTAGACATCTGATACCTCAAGACGACTACTCAAATGGGCGATTGAGTGAGCATAATTTAACATTGATTATGTCCTCAGACCAGCCATTAAGGCCTAAGCTTTGACTGATTTTATTGTAAAATTCACAGGGCTTATGGAAAAAGAGGCCGAGTCCTCTGAAAATCTGATATGGGAGCTTTATGTTGATGGTTCGTCCAGTAAGCAGAGAGCTGGGGCAGGAATATTACTCATTAGTTATGAGGAGCACAAGATTTTCTATTCTCTAAAGTTTAAATTTCAGGCAACCAATGACGAGGTTGAGTACGAAGCAATATTAGCAGGGTTGCGATTGGCTAAGGAAATGCAAGCCGAACAAATAAGAGTCTTTAGTGACTCCCAGCTCGTAGTTTGCCAGATCAAAGGAGAATACCAAACCCAGGGGTTGAAGATGGTTGCATACCTCAAGAAAGTCCAAGAGTTGCTCAAAACCTTCAAGAAGTATGAAGTAAACCAGATTCCGCGAGCTTAGAACACGCATGATGATGCCTTAGCTCGCCTGACAACTACTCAAGCAGCAAAAGACTTGAAGTCTGTGCCTATAGAGCTTCTCCCAATCCCAAGTATCGAATAAAGAGACTCAGTAATGGCAATAGTAGTAGCAGAGGACTCGTGGATGAGTCCGCAAATTGAATACTTGCAGAATGGAAGACTTCCTAAGGATAAGAATGAAGCCCGACAACTGAAAGCACTAGCTACGTGATACTGCATATATGAAATCTACTGTACAAAAGAGGATTCTTAACTTTGCTTTTAAGGTGTATAGATGGGATAGATTATGCAAAGGTGTTGAATGATATGCATTCAAGCCATTATGGGAATCATTTTGGAGGGCTTACGCTAGCTCAGAGAGCGTTGAGGCAATGATTCTGCTGACCCACCGTGAAGCAAGACACCATCTCCTTGGTCAAGAAATGCGATAAATGCCAGAGGTTCGCTAAGATACCATGAGCTCCACTAACACTTCTTTAGCGGGTGGTGAGCCCGTGGCCTTTTGTGATCTGGGGGATGGACCTTATTGGGCCCCACCGACCGCTCGAGGAAATTGCAAGCATACTGTGGTCGTTGTCGATTACTTCACGAAATAGGCAGAAGCTAAGGAATTAGCCGAAATCTCCATCACGAAGATAATAAAATTCATGTGGAGTAATATTATTAACAGGTTTGAAGTACCACAGCAGGTGATAACAAACAACGGAACTCAATTCAGCAGTGACCAATTCCTTAGTTTCTGCAATGATCTGGGGATTGCAAAGAGTTTCTCAACAGTTGATCATCTGCAAGCGAATGGTCAGGTTAAAGCTGTTAACAAAATAATAAAATAAATTCTAAAGACAAAGCTGGAGGCTAGAAAAGGGGTATGGGTGGACGAGCTGCCGAAGGTCTTATGGGCGTACAGAACTACAGCTCACAGCACAACTCAGGAAACCCTTTTCTCTATGGTATATAGATGTGAAGCTATGATCCCAGCTGAGCTTGAGGTAACAACGCACTATAGAGCTACATTCAACCTTAAAGATAATCACCAGCTCCTCGCCTCTAATCTTGACCTCGTGGAAGAAGTGTGAGATGCAGCCCGGATGAAAATAATAGTTTATTAGCAGCGGATCGCGAGGTATTACAACAAAAAAGTTCGTGTTAGGCACTATAACGCTGGAGATCTGGTGTTGAGGCTTATCTTACCTGTAGCACCCAACCTCGTTAAAGGTACCTTGGGACTAAATTAAAAAGGCCCTTACGTAGTCAAAGAAAATTTGGGAAATGGAGCATACCACCTCACCAATATAGATGGAGCTGAAGTCCCAAGGGCATGGAATGCCGAGAAACTCCTCCCGTACTTCGTGTAAGTTATTAATTTGTATCGTCTTTATCAGTGTAATGATGTTGTAGTGATGTTCAGGCAGCACAAGTCTATCTATGAATATGATTTAAGCTGATTGGCTTCATGTCTCAAGTTTGTTTACTCTACTAAGCGGACTAATTATTCTCTTAAAATCTCCTGACGATGACCACCTTGCTTCAATTTTAAGACCTGTGGTTGAGTGCTGATGAAGTTTTGGAAGGAACAATTGTGGCCTATGAACTCGCAACGCTCTGGAAGGAACGATTGTAGCCTGTGAACTCATCAAAGTTCTGGAATGAACGATCGTAGCCTGTGAGCTTATCAAAGTTCTGGAAGAAACGATCGTAGCCTGTGAGCTCGCAATGCTCTGGAAGGAACGATTGTAGTCTATGAGCTTGCGACACTTTGGAAGGAAAGATTGTAGCTTGTGAGCTCATCAAAGTTCTGGAATGAACAATCGTAGCCTGTGGGCTCACAATGCTCTGGAAGGAACAATTGTAGCCTATGAGCTCGCGATGCTCTAGAAGGAATGATTGAAGCATGTGAACTCATCTAAAGGAATTTATGCAAATTCATGAGCTCGTGGACTCATAATTATGAACCTCTATGAACTCAAGTTCGCCATCTTATTATCTTATATATTCTCACGAACTCCGATCACAGTCTTATAATATGATTTCACAAGCTCAAACAGCATTGCATAAATTTATGGTGTGATCATTCACAAGTAAGGCATTGTGTTTTGCGAATTGAAATTATCTTCTTAAGGCCACAAAAGTTCAATTTTGATACATAGCAAAGATTTCTCGAAAAATGCGCAAAATAAACATTAAGATTATAATTGAAGCATTCAAAATATTATAGAAGTCTTAAAACCTCAGAAACGAGGTAAGCAATTACATGAATGAAAAATTTTCTGAAGGGCAGCCTTAAACATCCTGGTCGGCAGGATCTTCAGGATCTTGAGGTGCTAAACTCGAGAGCACCTGGCCACCGGCGACTTCTTGAGGAACATTCTCTACGACCATAGGTGAGGTCTCTTAGGATTGGCCTTGATCTTCACCCTAAGCTGCCTGGGCATTCTCGGCATAAAATTGAACATCTTTGATTGCGTCCTCGTTGAAGATAGTATAGTCCAGTTTAGGGTATCTCAGCCACAGGGTATACAAGAACCCTGCGTCTGTATCCGCCCTCACCTGTTCTGCGCGAGCTTCAGCCTCAACAGCAAGAGCTTTCGCTGTGGCCACCTCCTCCTTAAGCTTCCAGATCTCCTGCTGAGCTTCATTAGCTTGCTGCATAGCCAACTATTTCTCCTTTGTTGCCATCTCCAGCTCCCTTTCCCGATCATCCAAGAGGGTCTTAGTGTTCTCAAACTGAGAGTAGAGCTTGGTAGAAACCGATTCGTGAAGGCTCTTCTCTCATGCCAAGATAGTCTCGACTTCGAATCTGGCTGCCACAACGATGTCCAGTTTGGACTTAAGACCCATGGCCCTATCCTTGGCCATGATGAGCTCCTCCTTGGAAGAAAGAAGCTAATAATCGCACTCTTTCGCTACCTCTTTGAGCTTTTTGTTGGCAGCCTTGAGACTGTCCTCCTGCTCCTCTTTAGCCAGTTCCTCATCTAGCGCCTTCGCGAGTGCCATGGCAGTCTGCACAATGACCAGAGTAATGAAAAGCGAAGTCAAGGAAAATGTAAAAGTATGAAGAGAATAGAAGATCTTACCTTGACTGACTGGCGAGTAGCCCAAGAAAGCAAATTCACACCAGTGCTGGACTTTTAGTCTAGGTACTTCGCCGATTGGGCTACAAGGCTTGGAACCTACTTGGACAGGATGTCATAGTATAACCCCTCAGGGATGCCAATAGGAGGTACCTCAGCAGTAGCCTTGGGCGATGCTCCCTAAGTGGAGGACGCAACCTGCTCCCCTTTTCCTTTAAAGCCTTTTTAGCATGAGGGGGCTTGCTTGAGGCATCATGTTCTTTTCTTTTTACCCCCTGGCCGGCAGCAACCTATTTGCCTTTTTTCGCAGCAACAACTCCCTTACTTGGCTCCGTGGAAACTTATGATTGTGACGTGAATCCTGCGACCTACGGAGTCCCAGTCAAAGGGGCAGAAATGCTAACTGGAAGGACCTCGAGGACTAGGGATTCAGCGGTACTTGTGGCCTGAGGGCCCTCCTTTGCCATAGCTTGGGACGAACTGGGAGCAACTAAAGCCGTCGTAGTGGAACCCGTAGACTGGCGAGTCCTTTTCCTTGGAGGAGTAACTAGTTTTAGAGGCACTAGTTCTACAGCTTTTTTTGATATGATTTCGACCTCAACGTCGCTTGATAAAAAGAAAGTCCCAACGAACTTGAGCTCGCGATGACGTCGCTCTCTTCGAAGGCCAACCTCACAAGCTAAGTGCGTTGAGACCCTATGTGCCTAGGATTGATTAGGCTATTTTCAGGACTGAGGGCGAGTTGGAAGTAGCGAAGAAGCTCGGTTGTCAACTTGACGTCGTCCTCGTGAGTCTTCTGAGTGGAGAGGATTTCAAGATCTGCCACCTCACCTTGAGTCAGATCAACCCTCTTAGCTTTGATGTCTAAAAAAAGAGAGAGAGAGAGGGGTTAATTCGAATGTAAGAATAAGAACATGACAAGGCGTGGGCTGAAGAATGTTTACTTGGTTCAGTTCGAAAGCTAAAGTTCTCAAGCTTTACTAAGGAGGGACAGGAGACAAAGAACCAATGCTTTTTGTAATTACCTACATTGGACTTACCCTTGGCCTCCCTTTGTGGTTGAACCTCTCTATAAAGAGATTGACTGGGTGAAACATAATAAAACTCATCTCCTGGGTGCCCCGTGTTGGTACCTTTAAAAGCATAAAGGTATTTCAGGAGTCTGGGGGAAGGAAGGGAAAGGCCATATTTCCTAAAGAAAATTGCTAAGGAAGTAATTTAGGCATACAAGTTAGGAGTTAATTGAAAAGGAGCGAGCCTCAGATCGTTAAGGAGTTCAATAAGGTATAGGGGAACTGGGAACCTAAGCCCAGCTTCTAAATGTTGTATGCTAATGGCCATGAAGCCCTTGGGAGGAGTGGCTGCGTGGTCAATGAGAGAAGGTTCCATTAGGCAACAACGTTTTGGGAAGTGGTATTCTAGTCCTAATCCTATGAGATCTTGCTGCGATATTATTGTGGGGTATCGCTTAAACATCTCACGAGCCCTCCTGATTTCTTTGGCCTTAAGTTCTCCAGCCTCAACGGATTGGTCCCCCATAGGGTTTATCCGAGCTGTGAACCCTTCGGCGGCTTCTCCGCTTTGTGAGGGCGTCTGATGGATCTCTCTCACTTGCCCCTTAAAGCTAGAGATATCATCATTTCCTACTATATGTGTTGGACGTTTGCGACTTGAAGACATCTACAAATGAAAAGGAGTGGTTAGGCCGCTGTACGCAGATCGTACCTATAAAATCTAAAGCTCCAACCTCCTAATCACTATTTCCCTAGTCAACAGGTCACAAATGCCACACAAAGTTTATATTGTGAAGGTCCTATGGTGTATTCTAAAGATCTACAAGCTGATAATCTACCTACAAGTAAGCTCAAGCACGCACGAGTCACAAACAGCAAACAGGCAATATAGTGATGGCTCACCAGATCAAACCAATGAAATATGAAAAGACACAGGCATTTAAATAAACATTCAAGCAAGAGCCAAGCATCATTCAAACAAACAAGAGCATCAAACACTCAAACAATGCCAAAATCCAAGAAAAAATGAAGAAACTACAAGAATTGCAAAGCAAGAATAATAGTTATGAACTTACTATTGATTGGAGTCGGAAACAGTAGCTTGAAACACGAACGCGACGGTGCTGAAGTCCTAAAACCAGGTGAAGAATAAGAAGAGAAAAACGGAGATGATGACTGAAGTTTGAAAATGACAAATAGAATGCGAAAGGGCAGGGCCCCCACTTTATATAGGGACACGAAGTCGCATCCCCTATCGTTAGGTCTGATGGCTTACCAACCTTTCAAATCTGATGGTATGGCACAAACCTCGAAAAACGGCCATCATTCGCCGTCAGTTGAAGGGACGTGCATTAAATGCTCGCTACAGGCGTTGAGTCACAGCCTAAAGAGCCACCACGTGTCCGAGAAAAGAGGAATTTGAAAAAGGGTGGAAAAAGATCAAGTGATAAATCCCGTCATAATGGCTTTTACCAAACGCAGTTTGGAGCTCTCAGACCGCAAAGTGCCTTAAGAGTTGGGGGGCTGATGTTATGGTATTTTCTGAGCTGTCCAAATGGGCTGGTAAAAGCCTATGAGCCCACTTGAATTGGTCCTAGTAAGAGGGGGCCCATGTGCGTGGCCCAGTATAGAAGCTCTAACATCCAACCTTTAAGCGATGTCAAGACCGCTTCTCCTTGAGCGATGTCGAGTTTGCTAGGATGAGTTCGTTTATTTATTAGATCATTCTTTGCAGCTTCAGTCCGTCCAGTGTCAGTTCAGAACAGTAATTTGGCGTGTCGTGCATGATAAGAAGGATTATTTCACCTAATGGCAACATAATTTATGGAAATCTCACCAACTAAGCATGGGTTATGTCAGGAGGTTGACTTTGTAAGATGTCAGTCTTAGGAATTGTATTTCATCATTATTTATCAGTTTTATTACTTTTTAATTGTATCATCCCCCTCTATAAATAGGGGGTTATTTTCGTTGTAAACCAAGAGAGAGACACATTGAGAAAAACCTTACCGTTACTTTGCAGAATTATAAAGAGAACGGTGAACGTAGACAATTTAAAGGGTCGAACCACTTTAAAAATCCTTCTTCTTTGTTCTTCTTTTCATCTCTTTTTCTATCTTTGTTCTGTTTGTTATTTTCGATTTGTGTTTATTGTAGCATTGGGCTCTAAAGAATCTCAATGACTAGTTTCCCATGTCAACAGAAAATATAAGTGAATAATTAAATGAGTAATCACATTAGTATATGAACCAATTAGATTATCACTGTGTTTGCATCAATTTTTTTTAGTATACGAGCAAGTTGTCTAATGTTTCGGAATAAATTTAGAGTGGTCGGAATTAAAGGAATGAAAGAGAATTGAAAATGGAAAGTTTGGGTGTAAAGTGAGTTGAGATCAAGAATCGATGTGATTATGTTAATTCAACCCTTGTGATGTGTTTTAGTGATATTAGAATGTGGTTGAGTAAATTGACATAACAAGAATTAATGAACTGGATGAATTTTGCATTCTCGAACCTAGGCGTGCATCAAGCCCAAGGAAACTACGAGAAGGAGCAAGGGAAATCCTAAGCTCGAATTAAAGGTATAGAGGAGTCGTAAAGGAGTCATAGAATATTGCCCAAAAACTCAAATTTTATTAGTAAAGTTTTGAAATTATGAGTTTTTAAAATAATATCATTTTGATTGAATTGATATAGTGATTATGTTTGAATATTGATTTTTATGTAAATTGGAAATATTTTGAATAAATTGAAATAAAATTTAAGTTGAAAACAAAATTTTAAAAGAAAAATGAGTGTTTGACTGAAAATGTATAAGAAAAGAAAAAGAATGGTTTTTGTTACATTTAAATATTAAAACAAGGTGTAAAACGGTCATTTGAATTGATAAAAAGTAATGCCTTGAAAAATCTCAAAAAATAAATACAAATGCGTGATTAAATATTTTCGGGGTTGAAAATTTTATTTGATTTTAAAATACGTGAAATTATTCTGACAAATGGTACTAAAGGGTGTTCAAATGTCATTTTAATGAATTCCAAATAAAAACAAAAAATAAATGGAACAAAACGAAAGAGAAACGGAAAGTTCAGTGCTATGACTGAACGTATATCAGAAGAAGGGCACGGACGTTCTGGAAAGAGTTTGATGAATAAATTGAATGAAATAGAATTTTGTGAAGTTTATATTTATAATTTGAATATATGAGAAAAGTTGTGATTGCAATTGTGTTTAATGTTTTCTGAATGAAATTTCTATTTAAAGATACAAGTTGTCAAAGATATGAGATTTTTGGTAAATAATAAAATTTAAAAGGGCCCGAGTAAACTTGAGCATTGATAGGTGGGGACTGATAGTTGGCTACACCGATATGATACACAGTTTTCAACGGATGGATTATGAGAGGTGCTAAGTGTCCGGTCCTGAAGTTGAAACTATTTGTGATATGTGATTGTGATATACAACCCGACGGATAGCCACCGAGTGGTCGATACTGGGGACGTCGTTGATTCTAACAGGTAGCCATCAAGTGGTAGATGTCATGAGACCCGAATTCTAGTCCATGGTATCATGTCAGAGTTTACAAAGGGCATTGAAAAATTATTAAAGGAAATCGTATTAGTATGTTTTGAAAATTACTAAATAAAATCGTATTAATAAATGATTTTGATGAAATTGATATATGAATTTTTTAATAAAGTTTCTTCGTTAGAATTGCTTTAAAATTTGTATAAAAATTGGATTGACATACGTAGCAACAAGTTTTATGTGTTTTATATGTGCAATTGTTAGTGACTTAATTTTATTTGTGAATCCTCATAAAAGTTCAAGAATTTTGGAAATATATATATATATATATATATGGAAAATGATTATTATGTATTTGAATAAAAAAAAATCGTCTTAAAATTGTTGAAAATGACAATTGTTAAGTTTACGTGTGCCTTAAATTGTAAACTGAGATATTTAAAAATTTATTTGTAAAAACTTAAAAATTCGTGAAATCTAAATTTATGACTTATATTTGGAGAAATCGAAACTATTTGGTGAAATTTGCATGGTTAGAATTGGAAAAAATTGATATATATTTTGAACATGTAATTGTTAATAATTCGATTAATTGATGAGTCTAATACAAAAGTTAAGAATAGTCATTAAAAGTATTTTTATGCGTATATATGTTTATTAGTTAATAAATTTTAGTGGGATTTATTATGAATATTTGAAAATGGTGAAATTGGATTTTGTAAAGGTATAATTGAAAAATGATTTTTATATACTTCACAGGTATGTTTACTAGTAAATTGATATGGTTATGAATTATTATAAAATTTTGAGAATTGTAAAATCTTTCTTTATAATCTTGTAGTTTGGGAAAATGGTGAATTTTAAAATTAAGTGTACACCATTATGTAGACATACTTAACGCGTTAGATTTTCCATGCACATGTTAGAGTTTGGGCGCTGTAGATAAAGACTAACGAGAAGATGACTACCGTACTTGCTCCGAGTCACATTTAACGCGTATGATGATGCATGCACATATATATGAAGTCGTATAAATTGGTAAACGATAATGTACATTAATCGTAGGAAAAGATTTTGATTTGTAAAGTAATTTGTAAATGAATGGTTAAATTTATCTTTTAATTATTGTTTTATTGTGATTAAACTGATTTTATCACTTGTTGTGTTTACAAATGTTTGTGTGGTAAAGTGGTTTTGAAGTCGGACGGAAGGTTCGAAAAGGAAGTTGAGAAAGTGAATACATTTTAAAAGTATTGTCATTTTTCTTGTAGGTTTTTAAATTTGGATTTATCAGGAAAACAGAGGAAACTCTATCGGATTTTCGTTAAACAAAATGATTTTCGATAATATAAAACTAACATTTAAAAAAAAAAAAATTCAGATTGGAAATTTTGAAAAAGTGAAAGGCACGAGTTTCAGTAAGATAAGTGACATCTTTCGTCTGGATTCCCTCTCCGTACGGGAGTCGGGTGGAGGGTGTTACACGACTGCTGCTTTTGAAGGGGTCACCTTAGCATCAACTTTAGAGTCCTCAGCTCAAGTTCCCTTTGCATAGCCAAAGGTGGGAGAGGTAGAACTCAAGTAGGAGGCAGCTCCTGCTTGCAAGGTTCAACTTACCGATGCTCCAACTACTAAGGCTCTAACTGCCCCAAGCAAAGGGGGAAAAAGAAAACAATAGGACAGCGTCCTCTGGCCAAGCGACAATGAACTGACAAAGGCAAACGGCCCGAGGTTTCAAAGGGAAAGGATGAATCATATGCCAAGACGCAATCCACAAGCTTGCTAGGGGATAAGTACCTTGACACGGACCTTGACAACTTGCTTAACATTTTAGGAGGTGCCGATAGGAGCTTGTATAAAGAGGGCATGGAAGATGAGGGCTTGATTGGCTATATAGCTCGCCATGAACTGCTGGTAATTTTATAGTTTTTACTTATGTTCTCCTGATTCAAACATTAACCTATTACTTTTTAGGTCACAATGGGTGCAATGAGGCAGTTCGAGCAAATCACGGCCTTTAGAGAGGATAAAAAGAAGTTTTACAATGAGAAGAAAAAGCTAAAGAGCGATCTCTCATCCCCGAAGGAAGAGGTCGAAAAAGCCAACAAGTTGGGACAAGTACTGGGGGTCAACTTGAATAGCATCGAAGCGACAAAGAAAGAGGTTGAGAATGCTCTAACTCGGGTAGAAGCTAACCACGAGGCTGCAATGTCTAGCCTTACTACGCAGGTCATTAAGAAAGAAGAATAATTGAATAAAGTAAAGGATGACCTGGCCGAAACCTTACGGCGAGCTGAAACTACTGAAGAGAAGCTTAAGGAAGCCACGCTGAGGTCTGAGGCAGCCGAAAGGCGAGCGAAGACAGCTGAAAAGCGGGCTAAGGTTATAGAACAAGAGGTCGCCCTCACTAAGAAGAAGGTCGTTAAGACTAAAGAGGAAACGGAGTTAAGGACCTCCAGCTTGTTCCTCTACACTTTGTGGAATGCCCACCCCAAACTGGACTTCTCCTTTTTTGGCGAGGAAGCAGTCATAGAGATAGAGAAATATAAGAGGCGGGTTGCTCGCTTTTCAGCTATACCAACTGCAGTTCCTTCGGATGCCAGGCCCCCCAAAGTGACTTATCTGGATGAGGCGACTCAGGTCGTGGAGACTGCAGGTGCGACCTCAGATGATACAACCCCTCAGTAGGTTGGACCTTTTGTAACATTTTTCATAACTTTGAATTAATTTTTTTTTCACTTTGTGAGATTATTTTTGTAATGAATAAATCCTTATGTTGAGGTATTATCTACTTCAATTTGCTTTTAACTTCATTGCATTTTCATTGTTTCTGCCTTTTTTCTTCTTTTTTTAAGTATTCATATTTCTTGCAAATCAAAGAATAAGTCATTTAACAAGTAAACGACAATCAAACCTGATGCTAGCTTATTAGATCGCTAACTCTAATGCATTGTAGCTCGCAAATTATAATTTTGATAAATTTTTGGAGATATGCTCAACAAATAAATCGACATCATTGTACATTGCGGCATGTTATATTGTAGTTCCGAGCTTACTGATCGCGATTAATTGTAGGTTATATAATAGGTCGAGCTCGTTGATATAGTGCAATTTTTGCAAGCTATGCATGGAGCTGTTGACATCGTGATTCTTGCAAGCTGTGTAATATGTACATAGATCGGATAGAATTGAACATTGGTTGACGTTGATGAATTTGACGCGTTAGATCTCTTAATTAGATTATATGCCCAAGTAAGTCGCATAGAATAGCTTATAAGTTAACATAGATAGACTCTAGCATACAATCTGGTGAGAAGGCATTTATTAGCCAATATATACATCCAGATGGGGCGCACAGATAACCCGTAAGTTAATATGGATGGACTCCAGCTAACGTATTGATTCTATAAACTCGCAAGCTAAGTTTATATGTCCAGGTAGGTCGCACAAAATAGCTCATAGGCTAACATGGATGGATCTCAGCTAACATTAAACTTAAACTCGTCGGCCAAGTTTGAATGTCCAGGTAGGTTGCACAGATGGCACTTGAGCCAACATTGATAGACCTCAGCTAACATATTAAGACTTGGTGAAAATTGAAATAGACACCTAGATGGATCTCAAATCATAACCGTATTCGAGCTAGGAGGATTTCTGTTAGCATGCAGGTTCGAGCCTCCATGGTTGCTCAAATAAGTCATAGATCTTGACTTGGATCAAACTGAAAGAGGCTCCAGCTCGCAATCTATAGGTTCAATTTGAATTTTAACTCGTCACCTGCCTATCACTGCCCAATTTTTGTGCAAAAATAAATTGTATCAGCAGAATTCATAGGAAATATGGAGCTTTTATTAATTATAAATAATCAAGATTACAAAATAAAGCGAGCTAATAATTATTAAAAGTAAGGTTGCAAATGTTCCGCATTCCATGCTCGCGACACTATTGCTCCACTCATACTGGTTAAGTGGTATGCTCCATTCTCCAAGTCTTCTTGGATGATGTAGGGTCATTTTCAATTCGGGCTTAGCATCCTATAACTGGACTTACGAGATCTAGGCAGCATGAGGCGTAATACGAGATCGTCGGGTTTATAGCTTCGAACTCAAACCTTACAATTACAGTATCTGGCCATTCTCTGCTGATAGATGGCCGCTTTTAGGCAGGTTGCTTCTCTTGCCTCTTCAAGGAGATCCAGGTTTGTGGTAAGAAGCTGATCATTCTCAAATGGATTGAAGCTCGCTCTTCGTTGGCTGGTCACCTTGAATTCTACTAGGATGATGGCCTTGGACCCATAAACCATTGAGAAAGAAGTTTCCCTTGTAGTGCTACGAGCTGTCATCTTGTAAGCCTATAGTGTCTTCTATAGCTCGTCCACCTATACTCTTTTCTTAGCTTCTAACTTTGTCTTCAAAATCTGCTTTATGATTTTGTTGACTGCTTCAACTTGTCCATTGGCTTGAAGATGGTCTACTGTTAAGAAGCTTTTGATAATGTCGAGATCGTTGTAGAAGTTGAGGAATTGCTCTCTATTGAATTGGGTTCCATTGTTTATCACGAGCTGCTGAGGAACTCCAAACCTGCAAATGATGTTATCCCACACAAATTTTTCTACCTTTGTGGTAGAGAGCTCAGCGAGTTCCTTCACCTTTACCCATTCAGTAAAATAATCCACCGCTACAATGATATGCCTACATTTTTAGCGACCTATTGAGAGAGTCCTTATCAGGTCTATACCCCAAATTGCAAAGGGCCATGGACTAACCATTTGCTGTAGGTAGACAGGTCGAGCTCATGGGATCTTCACAAATCTTTGGGATTTGTCACACCTCTTAACCACGTTGATGGCATCTCGTTTCATTGTAGGCCAGTAAAACCCTTGCCTCAATGTCTTTTGAGCCAGTGAGAGCCCCCCAACATGATTCCCATAGTGGCTAGCATGTATCTCCTTTAGGACCTTAGCACAGTCTGGCTCATCTATGCATCTCAGACGTGGAGCTAAGACGCCCTCCTTGTAAAACATGTCATTATAAATACAGTATCTTATAGCTCAAGTTTGCAGACGACGTGCTTCAAGCTTATCATCTGGTGGCTTCCTATTTTATAAATAATCAACTAAGGGACTCATCCACAAGCCTTCTGCCACAGCTATGACTATCACCTCGTTATTTGGCTCTATACTTAGTATTGGCAGAATCTCCACTTGTATAGCCCCTAGGAAATCTGTATCTTGAGCTATTGCCAGTCGAGCTAAAGCATCGACATGAGAATTCTGAGCTCAAGGGATCTGGTTTACTTTATATTTTTCAAAAGCCCCCAACAGCTCTTGAAATTTCTGTAGGTAGTTGTCATCTTTGACCCTTGGGTCTGGTATTCACACCACACATGACAAACCATGAGTTAGGAGTCACCGAAAATTCTCAATCGTTTAACTCGCGTTTCTTTGGCTAAACAAAGTCCTGCTAATAAGGCCTCATACTCGACTTCATTATTTGTGGCTCGAAATCCGAATCTTAGAACGTAGAAGATTTTATGCCCCTTTGGGTTGATCAGCAATACTTCAACCCTAGCCTTCTACTTGTTGGAAGATCTACCAACGTATAGTTCCCAAAACAGACCCTCTGAAAACTCAACTCCTTCTTCTACGGGTCCTATAAACCCAGTTATAAAGTCAGCTAGCGCCTGCTCCTTAATTGCTGACCTCTACTTGAACTCTATATCTAATTGGGCTAGCTCAATAGCCCACTTGAAAAGGCGACTTAAGGTGTTAGGCTTCTGGAGAATCTACCTGAGTAGATACTTGGTCAGTACTTTAATTTTATGCGTCTGGAAGTAAGGATGCAATTTCCTTAACGCCACTACCGAACAGTAGACAAGCTTCTCTATGGGGGTGTACCTAGTCTCAGCCATTAATCAGCTTCTTATTAATATAGTAGATAGGAAACTGCATCTTGTCCTCTTTCCGAACTAGTACCGTACTTAGCGCGTGCTAAGATACCCTCAGGTGGATCATCAAACTTTCCCCTTCTTTTGGTTTAATAAGAGTGGAGCTCACCCTATATACTCTTTTAGTTGCTGGAATACGAACTCGGATTCCTCTGTCTATTCAAAATTCTTTACCTTTTTCAATACTTTAAAGAAATGAATACACTTATCTGTGGCTTTTGGGATAAATCTGCTAAGAACAGCGACTTAACCATTCAAGCTCTGCACATCCTTTACCTTTGTTGACGACCTCATGTCTAGTAAAGCCCTTATCTTTTCAGGGTTAGTCTCGATCCCTCTGTTATTCATCATAAAGCCCAAGAATTTGCCTGAGGCTATTTCAAAGGCGCACTTGAAGGGGTTGAGCTTCATCTGATATCTCCTCAAAATCTGAAACATCCACTAGCGGTGGCGTACATGATCAATCGCCTACTTAGACTTCACCAACATATCATCAATGTAGACTTCCATTGTCTTCCCAATCAGATCCCCGAACATCATATTCATCAGTCTTTGATAGGTCGCCCCTGCATTCTTTAGTCCGAAGGGCATTTCTTTATAACAATGTAGCTCACAGTCTATGATGAACGAGATATGTTCCTCATCTTCAAGGTTCATTAGGATTTGATTGTAACCTGAGTATGTATCCATGAAACTAGGAGCTCATGACCAGCAGTTGCATCCACGAGCTGGTCAATCCTTGGCAGTGAGAAACTGTCCTTTGGGCAGGCTTTGTTCAAATTTGTGAAATCAATGCAAGTCCTCCATTTTCCATTCTTCTTCTTGACCGACATAGGAGTAGTGACCTAGGTCTAGTAGTGAGTTTCATGGATGAATTTGTTCGCTAAGAGCTTGTCAATCTCCTCATTTAGGGCGACATAATACTCTTGTGTCATAAGCCTCCTCTTTTGGCGAATTAGTTTATGGTGGGGATTTATCTTTAGCTTATGCGTCATTATCTTCAGGTCAATCCCCACCATATCTTCGTGATTCTAGGCGATCATATCCAAATTCACCTTAAGAAAATCAGCTAGCTGGGCTTTTACTTCTTGGGCCAGGTTCTTTCCTAACTTGAGGCATCTTTCAGCATTTGTCTCGCTGACTTGTACATCCTCCAGCTCGTCCACTGGACTTGTAGTCTTATATAAATCAACCTCCCTAGGGTCCAGGTCATAACTCACCCCTACTGTGCTAACAGTCTATAGCTCGCCTTCTGAGACCACATTCACCTTTTTCCCTCTAACTCCTATTTTCACTGTATCTTCATAGCAACTACGAGCTAGGTGCTGCTTGTCTCGCACACATCCTATCCATTAGGAGTTGGGAACTTTACCGTAAGGGTCCTTGTTGAAGTGACCATATTTAGGTAATTCATTATGGGTCTTCCTAACACCACATTGTATGCAGAGGGAAAATCTATAATCAAGAAGTCCGTAAGCACAATTGACTGGTGATCTCCATCTCCAAGAGTTAGAGGTAGCCTAATCTGTCCAGTGGGAGTGACCACATCCTGTAAAGTAGTACAAAGATTCCGGGGAAGGTTTCAATTGTTTAATTCTAATCCTTATATAGTCATAGCATCCCATGAACATCACATTGACAGAGCTCCCGATGTCAATCATTATTCTTCTCACTTCAGCATTCCTAATGATCAAGGGCATCATTATAGGGCCACTGGACGTCCCCGACATCTTTTTTCATAAAGACAATCTCTTCAGATACCGTCTTGGCCTTTTTTACAGGTCTTTCTAATTCACTTTGACCTGCCAGTTGTATATGATTAGCCTCACACACATATAACTCATGCGATCTATTTGATGTCCCTACTATATGAGGACCTCTATGGATAGTTAAAATTGTCCTCACAGCGGGTGATGGTTCCTGATCAGAGGCTTGCTGGGTCAGCTGCTGCGTGGACTATTGAGGAAGATGCTGATGCAGAGGTCACAACCTTGCAGGTCATATTACATAATCCCTCAGGCTACCTCTCCTGATCAAGTCTTCAATGGAGTACTTTAGACCCCAACACTCTGAGATTTTATGTCCTACCTTATTGTAATAAGCACAGAACCTATTTTTGTCTTTGAATCAGTTGAGGGTTCTGATTGGAACAGGTCTCCCAAAGTTCTCCCTATTTCTTTCAATGGTGAAGATCTTTTCTTGTGCATCTGATAGGATGGTGTAGTTTTCATAATGACCTGGGCATGGAAGTCATTAGTGCCTATGGTCATTCCTTAGTCCAGGTCCGTTTCTAGCTTTCTTTGTGACCTGGTTGTTATTCCTCTGGCCCCCATTACCATTTCCCTCACTATTCCTCTTCTTACTTTGATTGGAGCTACCAACTTCACTTTTTTTATTATGCGGCTTTCTTGGGCCAAAGGTCTCCTCCTACCTTATTTCTTTGGCAATTCCCTTAATTCTTTCACTAGGGATTTGTTAACTTTTATTAACGTTCCTCCCAATTGTTGATACTGCGAGGTGGAAAGTTCCTGAACCATATCCACGGAATGTCTCATAGTGTTATGATCGAGCAAAAATTATGCACGATTATATATTCTTAACCTATATTCTTGCGATGAAAACCCGAGTAAAATAGGGGTGTTCTAATGTTTTCTGAGGGTTTTGTGCAGAAAGTAAATGCAGTGACTGAACTGCAAATTTTTGGGGTAAAAATATAATTTTTGAAAGTTAGGGGTAAAAATATAATTTTAAAAACTTGAGGGGTCTTTTTGTAATTTTACCTACAGGCCATAGCTGCTGGCTGGTTTCCAGCAGCCCAAACCAGCAACTGGCTACTGGAATTACCCGCAAGCCTATAGCCTACGTCCATAGGCCGCATCCAGTTTTGTTTCGTGTTTTGTGCGTAAACAACGTGCAAGGCCTGCGTCCATGGGCTGCATCCAGTTTTGTTTCGTGTTTTGTGCGTAAACAACGTGTAAGCCAGCGTTAAGCGATCAAAGCATGCGTTGAAAATTTTTCTTGCTGATTTTACACGTGGGGAATCACCAAGAATGTCTCGGTTGATTGGTTGAAGGCAGTTTAGACAAGTGATTAAAGTATTGAAGGAAGTTTCAAGTGGTGATTGCAGAATAATTTGATAAGCAGTCAAAGTAGGGATTCAAGCGATTAGTATATGGTATTAACAGAGAGCGTTTTGGAGGAAATTGAGGGAGCTGTTGTCGGCAATTGACAGAGAATCAAGGAAGTCAACTAATGCTTGAAAAATATCTTTCTTCTTATATAAATTCATTCTTTCGGCAGACAGATGAAGACTTCCGACAAAGAGAAAAGTTTAGGGTTTTTCTTTCTTCGATTTTTTTCTTTTGGATAGCAGCTGACAGTAGAGAGGGTGAGAGGAAAGTGGAGTCTTAGTACGATCTCGTCATCGTCAAAATTCAGAGCACTCGAGTATATTCAATTTCAGGAGGGAACGACATCTCAGAGAACAACACAGTGACTATTTCATATTTTTAGTTATTTGTTCAATGTCGATTATTGTTAATTCAATTTTATACGTTGTGTTATTCAACTTTATGTTGAACTAATTTTAATTTCTAAGGCTACAATGTAGCCGATTTATTTCATCGCCTATTCAATGAGTTTTTGGGTTAATTGATTATTGTCTTCTTTTGTATTTGTATTCTATTCTATTAGAACGTAATGCTGTCAATCAAATAAGGCCTGTTAATTGACAAATCTTGTGACTGTGATGCGTTTGACGAAGGTATCATGTGTTAGACGACAATAGAATGACATAATCTGTATAGGATATACATATATCTATAGGATTGTGCAATCATTTGTGGATAATTGAAACTTAATGAGTTCGGATTAATTTAATATATATAGACATATAATAGATTAATTATTCTAGGTAATATTATCTGACTGTTCGAAAGAGGCTGGTAATTGATTTAGAACTTTACCCGATTAATTACAATATAAAAGTCATTACTTTTGTGAGAATAAAATGAGAATAGGTTGATGAAATAAAAAAGGTGAAATTGTGCCTTAGATCTACTAATCTGCTGTTAGTTTCATCATTTAATTTGGTTGTTTATTTAATTTTTAATTTTGTTTTACTATATTTTTATTCACCTCTGTTTTAGTTTTGATAGTTTGAATAAAATTGTCTCAATCAATTTTGGTAATTGATACGTGAAATTTAGCAATTGTCCCTGTGGGAACGACCTTGATTTACCATTATATTACATTGTGACAGTGTATACTTGCACGCGACCTATTGTAATTAGTGCATTAGGAAAATACCCATCAAGTTTTTGACGTCGTTGCCGGGGACAACGTGCTATTTTATAGTATCAATATCAATACTAGTTGAAACAATCTTACTTCAGATAATTTTATTTTGTATTTTTTTTTCAGGTGCTAGCAGACGTTTTATACGAAGGTCTAAAAGCGCTGAGTTATTACCATTCGATAGTGAAATTGAGAGAACAATTCATGGAATAAGGAAAGCTAGGCGTTTGGCGGAACATAAAGTAAAAATGGAGGATAATCAAGCACATCCCGAGGGTTCCAAACCGCTCATAGATTATTCTATACCAATCGTGGAAGGGATTCATCAAAGCATTCGCAGACCAGCCATTCAAGCGAACAATTTTGAGATCAAACCGGCAACCATTCAAATGGTTCAATCAACAATGCAATTTTACGGTTTACTCAATGAAGATCCAAATGAGCATATCGTAAATTTCTTAGAGATTTGCGACACTTTCAAGTACAATGGAGTGATGGACGATACTATTCAGTTGAGATTATTCCATTTCTCATTAAAGGATAAGGCAAAGGGTTGGCTGAATTCATTGCCTCGATCTTCTATCACTACATAGGATGAGTTGGCATAGAAGTTCCTAGCCAAGTACTTTCCTCCTGCGAAAACAGTGCAATTAAGGAATGATATTGTTGCATTCACGCAGAGGGAAAGGGAATCATTATATGAGGCTTGGGAGAGGTTTAAGGAGATGCATAGGAAGTGTCCTCATCATGGAGTTCTAGAATGGATACAAATACATACTTTTTATCAAGGATTATCAGAGGTTGGAAGGTCCAATGTGGATGCTATAGCAGGTTGCGCTCTATTAAAAAGAAATGTGGAGGATGCATTTGAGCTTATTGAAGAGATGTCCTATAATATTTATCAGTGGCCTTCTGAGAGAACGAAATCCAAAAAATCAGTGGTAGGTGTACACGAGTTGGATGCGATTACAGCATTAACAGCTCAAGTTTCTGTCTTGACTAAGAGATTGGATGCTTATGGTATGGGCGCAAGTGGCATTAATACAATCCAAAGCTCATTTGTTAACTGTGAAGAGTGTGGAGGCAGTCATACAACAGATAGTTGTCCGGATAATCAAGAGTCGGTACAGTTGGTAGCCAATTATAACAGACAATGCAATGATCCATATTCGAATGTTTACAATCCTGGGTGGAGAAATCACCCCAATTTCTCGTGGAAGCAAAATCAAGATCAAGCATCACAATTGAAGCCTGCATTTCCACCCAGTTTTTAGAGTCAACCACAACAAGTTCAACCTCAAGTTAAGAAGCCTTCAATGGAGAAAATGATGTTGCAGTACATGACAAAAACTTATTCTCTTATGCAAAATCAACAAAATATGTTACAGAATCAGCAGAATCAGCAAAATCAATTCCAAGCTCAATTACAGAACAAGAGTGCATCAATTCAAAACTTGGAAGTGTAAATAGGGCAGATTGCTAATTCTATTAGCAGTAGACTGTATGGAAACTTACTAAGCGATACGGAGCAAAACCCCAGGAGGGAAGACAAGGAGCAATGTAAGGCCATCACGTTGAGGAATGGTAAGGAGTTGAATCAAAGCATAAGAAAATCTACTGTGGTGCCTAACCCATCAACGGATGAAGAGGTAGTTGTAGAAGAGAAGGAGCTGAAGAAAGAGCAGAAGGATGACAAAGAGGGACCAGCAAAGCCAATAGGAGAAAAGAAAGTGTCTCAGATATCATCGTTACCATTTCCTCAGAGGTTTCAAAAACAAAAACTAGACAAGCAGTTCTCTAAGTTTCTGAAGGTATTTAAAAAGCTACATATCAATATACCTTTTGTAGAAGCACTAGAATAGATGCCTAGTTATGTGAAGTTTATGAAAGAGATCCTATCGAAGAAAAAGAAGCTGGAAGAGTTTGAGACTGTAGCATTCACAGAAGAATGCAGCGCAATCTTACAACAAAAGTTACCTCCAAAATTAAAGTATCCTGGTAGTTTCACTATTTCGTGCAAAATTGGAGAGAATTTTGAAGGAAGAGCCCTGTGCGATCTGGGGGCAAGTATCAATTTGATGCCTTTATCCATTTACAAGAGAGTAGGTTTGGCGGAAGCTAAGCCAACATCAGTTACTCTTCAACTTGCGGATTGGTCTGTAAAAAGACCTAGAGGTATAATTGAGGATGTTTTGGTGAAAATGGAGAAGTTTATATTCCCAGCGGATTTCATTATCCTCGACATGGAAGAAGACCGAGAGATTCCTATCATACTAGAAAGACCTTTTTTAGCCACTGGTAAGACTGTGATTGATGTGCAGTAGGGCCAGTTAACAATGAAGGTATAAAATGAAGAAGTCACTTTTAATGTTTTCAAAGCCTTGAAATTTCCTAGTGACACCGATGAATGCAAAAGAGTGGAAGTGTTATATGATTGTATTCAGGAGGTACATAATGAAGAAACTCCATTAGATGCCTTGGAAGCTGCATTGTTAGATTCAAATAAAGGAAATCGTGAAGAAGTCCAAGATTATTTGGAAATACTTGAAGCAGCTCCAAAGTATGAGGTGTTAAATATGCATAATGCTCAGCCTCTTTTGGCATCGTCGATACTCAAGCCATCAATAAAAGAGCCACCGACTTTAGAGCTTAAACCACTCCCAAAACATTTATGATATGCTTATCTTAGGGAGGCGTCCACTTTGCCAGTGATCATCTCTGCAGCACTGAATGATGTTCAAGAAGAGAAATTGTTGCGGGTGTTGAGAGAAAATAAGTTAGCTTTGGGATGGACAACCGCTGATATAAAGGGTATTAGTCCATCTTTCTATATGCACAAAATCCTAATAGAAGATAACTACAAGCCAACTATTCAACCACAAGCCGACTAAATCCAATTATGAAGGATGTGGTAAAGAAGGAGATAATTAAACTCCGGTATCATTTATCCCATCTCTGACAGTTCTTGGATCAGTTCAGTTCAATGTGTTCCTAAGAAAGGTGGAATAACGGTGGTGACAAATGAGAAGAATGAACTTATTCCAACGAGAGTGGTCAATGGCTGACGGGTTTGTATGGATTACAGAAAGCTGAATCAAGCCACGAGGAAAGATCATTTTTCGCTACTTTTGATTGATCAAATGCTTGATAGGTTAGCCGGACATGAATTCTATTACTTTTTGGATGGATATTCTGGGTACAACCAAATTGTCATAGCTCCAGAGGATCAGGAAAAGACAACATTTACATGTCCTTATAGTACATTTGCTTTTAGGAGAATGCCATTTAGATTATGTAATGCTCCCGCAACGTTTCAACAATGTATGATGTCCATTTTTTCTGAGATGGTGGAGCAATTCTTGGAAGTTTTCATGGATGATTTTTCAGTGTTTGGGGATTCGTTCGATTTGTGCTTGCAAAATCTTGCTAAGGTGTTGAAAAGGTGCACGGAGACTAACCTAGTGTTGAACTGGGAAAATGTCATTTTATGGTTCAAGAGGGTATCGTTTTAAGGCACAAAATCTTAGCAAGTGGCATTGAAGTGGATAGAGCGAAAATAGAAGTAATTGAGAAACTCCCACCGCCTTCATCAGTCAAGGGAGTTAGGAGTTTTCTTGGACATGCAAGATTTTATAGAATATTCATCAAAGATTTTTCCAATATAGTAAGGCCATTATGCAGTCTCCTGGAGAAAAATGTGTCATTTAAGTTTGATGAAGATTGTTTGCAAGCATTTGAAGCCTTGAAAAAGAAATTAGTAACAGCTCCGATTATTGCAGCCCCAGATTGGAACACACCGTTCGAGTTAATGTGTGATGCCAGCGATTTTGTAGTAGGAGCTGTCCTTGGTCAGAGAAGAGATAAGTTTTTTCACATTGTTTACTACGCCAGTAAAACATTGAATGAAGCCCAAATGAATTACAAAAAAAAAAATTGCTGGTCGTAGTATTTGCATTTGATAAGTTTAGACCGTATTTGATTGGGTCTAAAATGGTAGTCTACACTGACCACTCTGCCATTAAGTACCTTGTAACCAAGAAGGATACCAAGCCACGGCTGATCAGATGGGTACTGCTATTACAAGAGTTTGACTTGGAAATAAGAGACAAGAAGGGGACAGAAAATCAAGTTGCGGATCATTTGTCCAGATTGGAAAGGAATAATGCGGATGATAAAACAAATATCAATGAGGCATTCCCCGATGAGCATCTTTTCTCGTGTAGCAATGAAGAGGTACCGTGGTACGTAGATTTTGTTAATTTCATAGTGTGCAATGTACTTCCCCCTAACTTATCATTTCAGCAAAAGAAGAAATTTCTCCATGACGTGAAAAGGTATGTATGGGATGACCCATATTTGTTCAAGCAATGTGCTGATCAAATGTTGAGACGATGTATGCCATACGATAAGACCGAAGATATTTTACGACATTGTCATGCGTCCAATTATGGGGGTCATTTTGGTGGAGAGTGAACTGCCATAAAAGTTTTACAGGCAGGGTTTTATTGGCCGACAATTTTTAAAGATGCAAGGCGATTCATGCAGGCATATGATCAATGTCAGTGGACAAGAAATATTTCGAAGAGACACGAAATGCCGTTACAAAATATTTTAGAAGTTGAGCTGTTTGATGTGTGGGGATAGACTTCATGGGACCTTTTTCGTCATCCTTTCAAAATCAGTATATCTTGGTGTCAATGGATTACGTGTCGAAGTAGGTAGAAGCTGTTGCTACATCTTCAAATGACGCAAAGGTTGTGACCAAGTTTTTGAAGAAGAATATCTTTACCAGATTTGGAACACCTCGAGCCATTATCAGTGATGGAGGTTCACATTTTTGTAATCGCCAATTTGAAAGTCTCCTCAAGCAATATGGGATCACTCACAAGATAACAACCCCGTATCACCCTCAAGCTAGTGGACAAGTGAAAATTTCAAACAGGGAACTTAAGGGTATTCTGGAGAAAACTGTGAGTAGGTCAAGGAAGGATTGGAGTATCAAGCTTGATGATGCACTTTGGGCTTATCGAATTGCCTATAAAACACCAATTGGAATGTTCCCATTTCAGTCAGTGTATGGGAAAGCATGTCATCTACCAGTCGAGTTGAAGCATCGAGTTTTTTGGGCAATTAAAGCGTTGAATTTTGATTTGAAGAAAGCTGGTGATAAACGTCTTCTTCAATTGGATGAGCTCGAAGAAATCAGATTGGATTCATATAAGAATGCTCGCATCTAGAAGGAAAAGACAAAGCAATGGCATGACAAGAAAATCTTAGCCAAGCATTTTGTATCAGGACAATAGGTATTCTTATTTAATTCCAGGCTTAGATTATTCCCAGGCAAGCTCAAATCCAGATGGTCAGGCCCTTTCAATGTGAAAACGGTATATCTATTTGGAGCAGTGGAAGTTGAAGATGAGAAAACGAAGAATTTGTTCAAGGTTAACGCCCAACGGTTGAAGCACTACTACGGCGGTGAAGTGGATTGTCAAAAATCCACTATCACTTTGGTGGATTAGAACAATTGAAGACAGATGGAAGTCGAGCTGAAGACTAAAAATCTAACGCTTCTTGGGAGGCAACCCAGTTTTCAAGTAATTCCTTTTATTTTCACATTGTTTACTTTTCTTTTATTTGTTTATATATACATATATATATATATATTTTGTTTTTTTTATCCTCCTATTCTTTTCTGTTTGTTTACCATTTTGAGATTGTTTATTTGTTTTCTTTTCTTGTATACTTAAGTGCGTTTTATTTATTTATTTTTATTTTTGTCCTCCTGAATTTAGTTTTTTTTTTTCAAACATTGAGGACAATGTTTGGTCTAGGTTTGGGGGTGGAAACATTCTTGTTTCAAACTTTATTAATAAACTGACCATGTGCTATCAAGATGAGAGTACTGCACTATGTGATAGGTAATCTTGACTAGGGAAGAGCCATGAAAGTCTTAAGCATAGTTTGATGTTATCAAAGACTTTGAGCCTAATAGGAGAATGTAGAGATATTGTGCATGGTTGTGGCCTATTAGTGGAGACTACCTCTGTGAGAACTTTTGAGTCGTATCATTTCATTTCAGAGGGACTATAATCATTTCCACTCTTAAACACTTTTCAGAAATTTTTTTTTATGGCTAGTGGTCTCTTTAGGTTTTGTTTGGACTTTAAGGTCAGAAATTCATTGCAATTCTTTATTATTTCTGAAGTTTTGAGTCGTTATGTGAACTTATTGACATGAGGTAGGCATGTGTGTGATTAACTCCAGAAAAAAGGCTAAGAAACCAAAATTTCCGAACCTAAAATATGTGTGCGCCTAAAACCAATTTGAAGCTAAACACATATTAGCCTTTATTTTATTTCATCCTTACAATTTGTCCTTGTCCTAGTCAAAATTAAAAGATAATCCTGACCCTTAGAGCTTGGATTTATTTCAATGAAAAAAAAAAAAATTGCTAAGAGATGGAAGAAGAGAGTATTAGGTGCAGAAAAACTCATGTTTGAGGGAGATGTTAAGTAAGGACATCGATCTATTTCAAAAAAAAAAAAAAAGAAAAAAAAAAGAGAAAAATATATATATATATCTATAAATGTTGATGTCAAAATAAAGGAGACGACGTCAGTTAGCAAAGTTGAGCTCGGTATTAATTGCAATATTTTTAGAGATGGAATGAACAATCTCTGGAGAAATTCAAGCTCCTCTTTGTTGATCTTATTCCAGTTCCTTGTGAGCCAAAACACCAAGCCCCGTTGCATCCCTTGGAAAAACCTGCTAATTAATAAGGGATCATGATTGCTTAAAGTCAGAATTATGGGTGTTGTACTGACTTTAAATGTCTGATTCTTTCAAGAGACCTGATTTGTACTTAGCGTTTATAATTCATAAATTATTATACAAGCATTATAAAGATTTGAATTTTTCTTGATGCATAAACTCCTAACTGGTTGTATGTTGTAAGAGTGTTGCCGTAGGACTCTATGAAATAAAATAAAATGAGTGATTTCCAGTGAGGCGTAGAGTCGAGGCGAAATAAGATCATGGTGTGTATGCATAGTATTATCGAATTTCGAATACTGGGTGATGAGTTGGAGAAAACGGATGACTGTGTGAAGATTACTAGTAACTTATTTTTAGTCGACGTTCAAGATCTCAGGTGGAGTGATTTTTCTTGAAGATAGCACTGGAAGATTTGTTGTTGAGTTTGAGCTCTACTGTTTTGCGTTTGTAGGTATCGTAGCTGGTAAACCGTCAGGAGACACAACTCCTCCTCTAGGGACACTTAGAGGTTTAAAGGCTTATGACATATGCTAAATGTCATCATGTTTACCTACGAAAATGGATGCAGTTTTAATTTTTGTTGTTTTTATTTTTTGTTTTGTTAGATTTTTGCTCGAGGGCGAGCAAAAGTTAGGTTTGAGGGTATTTGATCGGGCAAAAATTATGCACGATTATATATTCTTAACCTATACTCTTGTGATGAAATCCCGAGTAAAATAGGGGTGTTCTAATGTTTTTTGAGTGTTTCGTGCAGAAAGTAAATACAAGGACTAAACTGTAAATTTTTGGGATAAAAGTATAATTTTTAAAAGTTTAGGAGCAAAAATATAATTTTGGGGCCTTTTCGTAATTTTACCTATAGGCCATAAGTGCGGGCTGGTTTCCAGCAGCCTAAACCAGCAGCTAGCTACTGGAATTATGCGCAGGCTTGTGGCCTGCGTCCATGGGCTGCGTCCAGTTTTGTTTCGTGTTTTACGTGTAAACAACATACAGGCCAGCGTTAAGCAATCAAGCATGCATTGAAAATTTTTCTTGTTGATTTTACACGTGGAGAATCACCAAGAATGTCTCAGTTAATTGGTTGAAGGCAGTTTAGGCAAGTGATGAAAGTATTGAAGGAAGTTTCAAGTGGTAGTTGCAGAATAATTTGGTAAGCAGTCAAAACAGGGATTTAAGCGATCAGTATATGGTATTAACAGAGAGCGTTTTGAAGGAAATTGAGGGAGCTGTTGTCGGCAATTGACAAAGAATCAAGGAAGTCAACTAATGCTTGAAAAATATCTTTCTTCTGACATAAATTCATTCTTTCGGTAGACAGGTGGAGACTTTCGGTAGAGAGAAAAGTTTAGGGTTTTCCTTTCTTTGATCATTTTCTTTTGGATGGCTTCCAGCAGCAGAGAGGGTGAGAGGAAAGTGGAGTCTTAGTACGATCTTGTCATCGTCAAAATTCAGAGCACTCGAGTATATTCAATTTCAGGAGGGAGCAACATCTCAAAGAACAACACAGTGACTATTTCATCTTTTTAGTTATTTGTTTAATGTCGATTATTGTTAATTCAATTTTATACGCTGTGTTATTCAACTTTATGTCGAACTAATTTTAATTTCTAAGGCTACAATGTAGCCGATTTATTTCATCGTCTATTCAATGAGTTTTTGGGTTAATTGATTATTGTTTTCTTTTGTATTTGTATTCTATTCTATTGGAACGTAATGCTGTCAATCAAGTAAGGCCTGTTAATTGACAGATTTTGTGATTATGATGCACTTGACGAAGGTATCATGTGTTAGACAACAATAGAATGACATAATCTGTATATGATAGACATATACCTATAGGATTGTGTAATCATTTGTGGGTAATTGAAACTTAATGAGTTCGGATTAATTTAATTTATATAGACATATAATAGATTAATTATTCTGGGTAATATTACCTGACTGTTCGAAAGCGGCTGGTAATTGATTTAGAACTTTACCAGATTAATTACAATATAAAAGTCATTACTTTTGTGAGAATAAAATGAGAATAGGTTGATGAAATAAAAAGGTGAAATTGTACCTTAGATCTACTAATCTGCTGTTAGTTCCGTCATTTAATTTGATTGTTTATTTAATTTTTAATTTTTAATTTTGTTTTACTATATTTTTATTCACCTCTGTTTTAGTTTTGATAGTTTGAATAAAATTGTCTCAATCAATTTTGGTAATTAATATGTGAAATTTAGTAATTGTCCTTATGGGAACGACCTTGATTTGCCATTATATTACATTATGATCGTGTATACTTGCACGTGACCTATTGTAATTAGTGCATTAGGAAAATACCCATCATGTTGCTGGGAAAACGCGACATTAGACCAGCAGGTTAATGGTTTACAGATCCATCTAGATATTGAACGCATCGAAATGGTCATAAAGATTAGTGTCTCCATTATACTGTGGGATGTTAAGGACCTTGAACCTGAGGGGAAATGACTCTAATTCAATCTCTAAGGTGAATTGAGTAATTTCACCATATTGACCCCATTGCTCCTGAGCTCTAGGTCGTGCTTTCAACTGCTGGACCCTCTGAAAGAGTTCCTCAACTAGTGGATCTTGTGTTTCAGATCGCAGGACAGTAGATTGTCTGCTTTGCCTCCTTCACCTGATTTTCCTATCTAGGGAATACCGTACTTGCACCTCGTGCCTTCTCCTATATTTAAGCTGGAGGGAATAACGACTTGGTTCATTCTTTTGATCAATCCTGTTTGGTCTCTCTTCTCTACACTAGCCTTCATGTCGATGTTACTGCTCATTCTCATCTCTTCAAGCTGAAACTCACACATATCCATGGCTTGCCTTAACTTGCTGATGTCCATCCTGACTCACCCTTACCCTCACCCTCAATCCTGAAGGATGAGCCACATCTTCATCATCGTGAGATCATTGAATTCGAGCTCTGGACTGCATGTTTAAGGAATGGATTGATCCCTCTAGTATAGGCACTTCCCTAGTAACTCCCCATCTGTGGCCGGAACTTCAATGCGTTATCGCTGCGGAACATCTCTCATTGCAGTGGTCTCGATAGGTCTCTAAGTGACCTGAATCTAGGCCTGTGTTAGCGTCCTAACAGCATCCGCTAGCTGTATTACAATATTTTCTAATGTTTCTTGGCGTTGTTGCCAAACCTGCATGACATCTCCTCATGTGGTATTAGGTGCAAGTTGACGAGAGGGAAGTGGAGGCATACCTTGAGCAGTTCCGGCCATAGGCGCATTAGAAGTACCAGCCTCCATGTTAGCTGCTCTCCTAATAGATAGGACATCTTGTTGTTGATCCATGTTTTCAAGTTGATTAGCTATTGCATCAGAACTTCTAGTTGTTGTTCCTTTTACCATGGTAGCTGTGAACAAAGAAACCTATAGGTTAGGCCTTCCTTCTAGTGCCAAAATGTTGACGTTCGAAATCAATCAACTCAGCTTTGTGAGCCCAATACTGCAATAGAAGCAAAACAAAGCAAAAGACAAGCAAAGAACAAAGAGAATAGCAGAGGAAGAACAAAGAACACCAAGGTTTTTACGTGGTTCGGCCCAAAGAAAGCCTACGTCCACGACTATTCTCTCACTATTTTTAATTTGACAGAGTAACAACACTTTCTCTAAATGTTTTTCTCTTTTGCTTTATAATGAAATTCATCCCCTATTTATAAAGAGGGAGGGTACAATTAAATAAGATTAAAATGAGAAGATATTATTAATTACACTTTCCAAGACCGACATAAGTTAAGGTCAACACCTGCAAATACTGGATTCTGACAATAACCTATGCTTAGTGATTGAGATTTTCCTTAAATCATACTATTATCTCTGGTAGAATTAGCATGTACGTCATGTAATGAGTTGAATTTAGTTTGACAGTTTTGACTAAAGTTAACTTGCGACCTAAGAGCTACAATTACAGAGAGCTCGTTTCCACGAGATAGAATGCGTGAAGTTGGTGGACTATAAGCTTGGTTATGCTGGCTAACTATGCGGAGACTTGAGTTCACGAGCTGATTACCTGACAAGCTAGTCATTTGGGCGCCTTTAACAAGTTGGGCCTTAGTCTATTAGGCCAATTTACTGAATCAGTCTCGGGCTTTTACCAGTCTATTTAAGTAATCTTAAAAAAACTCATAACAAAATTTAAATAGTTAAAGTCAAATTAATGAAGTAAGTTGTTTCTTCATTAAAGTAAGAAAACTTAAGTTTTAATATTTTGATTAATAAAGTTGTTTCTTCATCGAAGTAAGTTATTTCTTCATCAAAGTGAGAAAACTTAAGATTTAATATTTTGATTGATGAAATAAGTTGTTTCTTCATTAAAGTAAGAAAACTTAAGATTTAATATTTTCATTAGAGACATAAGTTTTTTCTTCATTAAACAAATGAAAACTTTAGATTGAATATTCTAATGAATGAGGAAAAATGTTTTCTTATTAATTTTGAAAACATAAAATTAATCAATACAAAAGGTGTTTTCTATTGAAAATAAGAAGACTAGACTTGAATGAATTTTTCCTTGCCCTAACTGTTCAACACACAAAAGAAAACATCAAAACCCAAAAAGTTTAAGGTTGGTCGAACACCATCTAGAAAAGAAGAGGGTTAGTTGATTTCTCTCTTGGTTCTTACTTTCACCGTTTTCTTTTGTTACATATATTTTTTTGAGAAAAAAAAAAAAAAGAAAGAAGTTATTGTGATTCTTCAACATCGTACTCATACATGGTTTCTTAGTGAAAAGGAATAATAAAGAAAATCAAGTGTTAGAGAATCTGTAAATAAAAAATGATCAATCAATTTTTACGCAATATAAGATTTAATCTTATTAATTTAACTATTGAATTGTTATTAGTAGTATTGATCGGTAAATTTTTTGTTTGGAAAATTTTTAAAATCCACACTTCTGTATTAATTTAAAATTGATTTTTCCTTTTAGTCCTCTAGTCCCAATTTGTTAAGGACATTGTCGCACAATATATGAGCGCTCCTTATGTTCTCCTTAGGCACGACGGTTGACGGTCCGTTTACACCCATTGTATTAGATATAGACCTCAAGCTACATTTACAGGAAAGCCCTTGCCGAATCTGCTACCTAAGTAGGTGATGTCACTCTACCTGTCAGAGCAGGTGGCGACGCACTCTGCTAAATAGCTCCCTATCGAAGGGTATGTATCTTTCTAACACAGTCGAATATCGAAGACAAAAAGCTTATGTATCTTAGCAGTGAAGTTGCTAGGCCTTATCCACATGGATTTGCAAAGGATATGTCGAGTGAACGTTGGATTGATCCAGTTGTAGATAAAGAGGCTTGTAATAGTGATGTATAAGTCCAGCAATGGACACTAGAAAATACAAATTGGGCTGGCCATTTTGATAATTGTCATTTGTGTATAGAAAAGATTTGTGGAGAAAGAAATCTGATTGGCAGGGTGTCTCGGCTTCAACAAAATCCAAAATAGCTGTACATCACTATTACAAGTCTCTTTATCTACAATCTGATTGGCAGGGTGTGTCTCAGCTTCAAGAAAATCCAAAGTAGTTGTTAAAATGCTTATTTGCTGCTTCATAAAATTTTGATTGTCCACATCTAAAATTTGGTTGTTCATATAGTTAATAGCTGGCTAGCAGTGAAGTAATGCTAAGTCGCTAAGTCCACACATACTGGGTTATGTACTTTTAGATGGTTGTGGGGATCGTGAACGGTGGCTGCACATGCTTGCATGTGCTATTTCACTTAGCGAAAGGTCCACAACAAATTACTTCAACGTCATTACAAAAAAAGTTATCAAGAAAAGAAACAAACACCTGAGTTTGCGTCCAGACCCCTTTTAATATCCCTTCAAATGCCTTAGAATATTTTCATTTGAAAAGGCAACTAAACTAGCCATTTCTATATATGAAGATAAACACCGATATACCGGATCAAATAAAAAAAACTTCGATCTGGCTGTTTGGATGTCATGTCACCTTTAAAATAGTTTTCTGTTGGAAATAAATGAAAACAGTAACGAAGGTGTTCAGTCATGTGTCATATTTTTATTTATGTATAAAGTACTATTTGATCTAATAAATAAGCTTTTTCTTATTATCAAACTATATTAGGACGATGGTTATATATCATTTTTATTATTATTTTTTTCAGCGATCTCGTAACGTTAGAAAAATTCCACACAATTCAATAAACTAGGTTAAAATCAATAAATACTGTAACAAACTGATTTTGCCATATCATGTTATTCACTATACAATGGTTTGTGAGTTTTTATAAAAAAGATATAAATTATCTGTTATATCATTTGAGTTGACTTTGGGAATATATTTCAGGCTGTATATTGTTGCTATATATGTAAACAGTAAACCAGTCTTCCAAATTCAATATGAATAGGATTAAAACCCAAAATATTTTATATAGCTATACAAGATCTTATTAGTTAAATTAGCTAACACATTTACACCCGGTGTAGATTTTGATCAAAAGTATTGTTCCTGCTGCCAAGACTTGTTAAAAAAAAAAAAAAAATTTCTAAAAATATAAACTTTTATTTTTTATTACAGTAAATGTAAACCAAATCCCTATCCGCCCAATTGTAAGGGGGATTATAAGAGTAAGGTGATTTATACAATGACAAAAGACCTCTTTAGTTAAGCAAAATATTTTTTTCATTTTCAAAATTATAATAATATGTTGAATTTCACCGTTTTCAAAATACATGTCTATTTGAATTCCTTTTTAAAATGATGTTTTTAAAAACTATTTTTAAAAATGAAAAACATGTTTTACAAATAATATTTTTGAAAAAGTAATCTGCTTGATTAGACTTCTTAAAAGTTATTTTTAAAAATAGAAAATGATGTAAATGTGCTTAGAATTATTTTTAAAAATTCATAAAATAGTTGTTTGGAGGAAATAGTAATAATTTGATTTGAAAATAATAAAAAACATTAAAAAAAAAAATTTCACTTAGTAATCATTTTCAAAAAAGTGTTTTTCATTTTCAAAAACACTTTTTTAAAAACATGCTACCAATCATCTCTCTCATTTTTTGTTTTTGAAAATGAAAAACCATTTTATGCATCCAAACACCACCTAAGCTTTTATTTTTTATTACAGTAAATATAAAACAAATCCCTATCCACTCAATTGTGATAAGGATTCTGAGCGTGAGGTAATGTATACAATGACAAATTAAAAGACCTCTTTAGCTAAGCAAAATATTTTTTTTTCTTTTTCAAAATTATGACAATATGTTGAATTTCGCCATTTTCAAAATAGACTTTTAATTTTCCTTCAAAACAATTAATTTTGTTTATTTCAAAATAATATGAAACAAACTCTGTGTTTTTAATTTTAGATAAATATTTTTCAGTAAACCTTGTGAAAAAGCATTTTCAATTTCATTTTGAATAACAAAACTTGGAAAGAGAAAAGACGTCAACTTTATATTTTTAAAATATTATATAAAAGGCAATAAGAGAACAAAAATTGCAGGCAGAGCAATCCTAAGAAAACCAACCCACATGGGTTGGAGGAGACGACCCCTACTGCTGGTCCTGGTCCTGGACCCTGAGAAACCAATTATTTTTCCCAGCTCATGGGAGCCCTCGGTGGGGTTACTCCAAGGGTAACTGTATAATCATCTCCATTTTTTTTAAAGAGATCATCCTCAAAAATCTACTGTAGTTATAAAAATATCTATTTTATCACATATAATTTAATTTTAATCCAAAACCTTCATTTAATATTAATAAAAATATTCAAAATACCTTCGAAGGTATGTGAAAGGATAATAATATCCTTAATAGTCACATATTGATGATGAAGTTATAGATGATAAAATAAATATTTTATGTTAATTTATTAACACCAGAGAAAATTTTGAACAAAAATAAAATCATAAGTGGTAAAATAAATATTTTTACCAACTATAATAGGTTTTTTAGGATTATCCATTTTTTTAAAAACTATCAATTCTAACTTCATATTTTGTAGAGCAATGAATTTTTTTATGTGGCTTCAATCCAATAAGTACCAAGTCATTACCTTTTATTCCTATTTTTTCAGACAAATTTCAATGAAGTTGAAGTAAAAATTAAAATACATGACTTTTTGGATTGTTCCCAGAAACAATTTTCTATTTTCTAAAAACAAAAACAGTAGTTTAAAAGCGTGTTTTTTTTAGGTATAATTGACTTGTGGATGAGATATTATCAAGATAAATAAAGGTTCTTTACTGTCAAGTCATAGTAAATGTTGTTTGATATTTTCAAATGATTATTTTACCATTGCAAATAATTGTTTTAAAATATCTAAAACATTGTCAATTTTTTTAAATAAATTTTCATTATTTTCAAAATATGTTTTGATAATAAACTATTAATTTTTTCCTCAAAATAATTAATATCCTTCCTTTCAGAAAACAATAGAAAATAGGCTTTCATTTGTCAAACTATGTTAACTTAAAATTTTTACTTGAAATTGATTATTTTAATATTCATCATTTACATACTTTTAATCTAACGGTTAAAAAAAAAAAAAAAAGTAATTTAAGAGTATATGATAACTCTTAGATAAAGAGCAAATAGATAAAAGTGCACAGAGAGCACTTTGATAACTATTAAATTAAGTTAATTGATATTATGATATATGAATGTTGAAGTCACAACTTTAAATTGATATGACTTAATAATAATTATTAATAAATTCTATAAAGCACATTTTCATTTTTACAAAATAATGGTTTAAAAAAAAATCAATTAGTTTCCATAATAATTTTTGAAAACATTATTACAAAAACAATAGCAAACATACAAGATTCAATAAATTTTTTTTATTATTTTTTATTGGTAATTACTCATTCTTTTATGCATCAAAGAAGTAAAACCATGCTGATAAACTATATATTGAATAAGAATAATTCATAATAGGATTAGGTATCCCTCCTTTTTTCTTCATGTAATGATTATCTCATACTTGTTTTTTTTGGCAACCAAAGATGAAATGTCAAGAAACCAAAATAAGATGATCGGTTGGTGATCAGATTCATACATAAACAGTAGTAAATGTCGGGGCGTTCTCTGTAGGTTCCTCCACCTGTTGATTATGGATAGAAGAAAGATCAAAATAGCTTCAAAAGCAACTCAATTCCATGGCTTGACAAAACAAGGCATATTTATCAAGTATTGAAAGGCCGGAAGTGCCTTAAGGTGAGCTCACAAAAGGAAAAAGCAAAACCGAAAAGATTATGATTAGTGGGGTAATTATCTGGGTCCTCCTAATGTGGGAGAAAATAATTTCTAGGCAAATCTACAAGTGGGGTCACAGTCCAAAGCTGAGCCCATAATAACACAAGAAAAATCCCAACTTTCTTATGTAGAGGAGCTAAAAGACAGAGTTGAAGTGGTGGACACTTTGGATTGATTGATGGGCATTTGGGCCTGCCACCAACCAATTTAATTAGGGGAGAGATGCTTTCTGTCTGCACTCCTTCTCTTGTTAAAACTTGCTTTGCGTCGAAAGTCTTTTTTTTTTTTTTTTTGAAAATAATGTGGACCCTTTATTGTTTGATGAAGCACAAGAAAGGAACTAGCTAGCTATTAGCTTCTCACAGAAAAATTAAAGCTAAAAAACAGAATAAAGCAAAAACCAGCGGTGTGTCCTTACTTTATCCTGAGATAATATTTGTACATGTATCTGAGAAAATGAATAGGACAAAAGCATGGCCAACTTTGCATGCTTTGCTCTCCACACGTTTTTATATATATATAGTTTGGTAATCATATTGGACCCGTTTGATCATTTTTGTATGAAGCCCTTGATGGGATATTCTTTTTGTTGCAATACAAATTGCTTATCATACAGTAGTATATCACCTTATTATTGCAGTTTCACGTAACTCCTGGCCCCCCGTTTCCTTTCTCATACTAAACATCTATGATCTTACTTTTACCCACTTATTAGGAGTTTTGAAATTAATGTGAACAAATTTGGATCCCTAAATTAATTTCTTGTTAAGAACAAGACCCTATGACATAGTCTTGTATTGTTTCCTCAATGATATGCCTCCCTAAATCTCATATCTAGGCTTTCTGGTCCGAGAGTTGGTTATTCAAAGATTGCTTAATGTTGTAAAATTATATACAAATTATTATCTCTTATGTTATGTGCTTAAATAATTGCCTGATTTAGTACAATTTTCCATGCGTTGATTAGTCAAAATTTTATAAAATTGAAGACACAATATATGCTGATGTCAGTGACGGACCCAGAAAATTTGTTTAGGGGAGATACATGAATAAAGTAATAAACATATCGAAAATTAATAACGTAGTAAATATATAATGTTTTTATGTAAAAAAAATGTTTGATAACACTATATAGTTTAAATAAAATAAAACATACATTATATTTAGACAAAACAAATAGTTTTATGCTTAAAAATTCTAATGAAATCATAAAAATAAAATAAATAAATAAAAACATAAATTACATAAAATTATAATTTTCCTCGACGAAGCTTTATATCTTAAAATCGTTTCATGATAATTTCTTTGTCAATTTTATCAAAAATATTTTTCTCCACATATGTAAGCAAGCTATCATTTAACCATTGATCTTCCATTCGATTACGTAATTCTGTCTTCATAATATTCATAGCAGAAAATGCTCTTTCAACAATAACAGTTGCAACATGTAGTAATAATGTCAATGTCAAAAGTAAGTAAATTAATGAGAAAACTTTATTTTGTTTTTTTGCAACCATCTTTTGTGCTAAATCTGTAAGACCATTTAATTTTGAAAATTCAATATTAGAGCACTTGACTACAATATAATTTTTAAGTTGATCTTCAAGTGCCAAAATTTCAGTAGAGGAGAAGTCTTTTGGATAAAATTGAGCAAGTTGAATCAATTTTTTTTTTTTTTTGTCAAATGCACGAAATTGATCTTTTGGACTAAGACATGCAACACAAAGAAGTAACTCAGTATTTGTCTCTGGAAACCGATTATTTAGCTCTTGAATTTACAAATCTAACACAGCATAAACAAGTCTATTCTATAATAATACATATTGTTTATCTCCTGAGTTTCACGCCTTGATCTCCCTCGAGGCGTAAACAAATCATCCATGTTAACAACTTGAATTTTATGCTTTTCACAGAAAGCGAAAATCTGCTTTAATAAAGAATCCCACCCATTTTCTCTCATTGTCTGAAGTTTTTCTTTACATGCTTTTACTAAGGTCATGACATTGACAATATCTTGATCTCTTTTTTGTAATGTAAGTGACAACTCATGTGTAACTCCTAATATTGTTCTCATCAAATGAAGCCCAAAAACAAAATCAAATGTTTCTATTGCATCCAATAAAAGCTTTGATTCATATTTTTGCTCTTGATTCGATCCATCATCCACTAACATATCAAGTATTTCTACAATAGAAAGGAACATGAAAATTATTCTAATTATAGTGTTGTAATGTGAGCCCCAACGTGTATCGTCTGGTCTCTTAAGACTAGTTTCTTAAGTTAAACCCCGCCCACTTAAAAGCTCATTATT
Organism: Dimocarpus longan; assembly: GCA_022984855.1. Lineage (NCBI taxonomy): Eukaryota > Viridiplantae > Streptophyta > Magnoliopsida > Sapindales > Sapindaceae > Dimocarpus > Dimocarpus longan. The sequence goes on from CM041024.1 coordinate 21,381,486, forward strand.
CTCTAATGTTTCAAAAACTTTAACTACTTGTTTTTCTCGAAGAATATCACAACGTTTAGCAGATGCTTCAATAATATTTACCACCTGAGTAATCTAATAGAAAAGACCAATAATATTTGTATGACTTTTCGTCGCAACAATAAGAGCTAATTGAAGTTGATAGGCAAAATAATGCACATAAAAAGCACTCTCATTCTCTTTTAAAATAAGTGCTTTAAGTCTATTAAATTCACCTTGCATATTACTTGCTCTATCATAACCTTGTCCTCGCAATCTAGAAATGCATAATCCATATCTAGAAAAAAAAAAAAAATCAATTGTTGCTTTAAGTGAGAGTGCAGAAGTATCAGTAATATGCTCAATGTCGACAAAACGGTCTATCACATTACCATTCTTATCCACATATCTCAATACAATAGTCATCTGCTCTTTCGAAGATATATCACGAGATCCATCCACAATAAGTGAAAACAATGAATTGTCAATATTTTTAATAATTACATTAATAATTTCACTTGAAATAGCACTTATTATGTCCTTCTGAATTTTAGGTGCCGTCATTTTCAAGTTTTCAAGAGCACTTTTGAATGTCACAGCTTTTATGTTCTCATTTTGAGTACATAGCCAATATAAAAGTTTAAGAAAATTGTCTTTATTGCTAGAATTTTCTGATTCATCATGTCCTCAAAATGGAAGCCCTTACCGTAAAAGAAACAACTACAATCAATTGAAGCACGTAAGCGAATTCGAAACTCAATTCGATCTTGATCTGACTGTTTGTTTATTCTTGACTCAATATGTTGATTTTGATTTAATAGATTCTCACATTTGCTCCAAGCATTTTATGAGTACTACTTTTTGCATACTGCTTTAATGAATCTGTTTTCTTCCAATTTGTAAACCCTTCACCAACAAAAGAGTCACCACCCGCTTGTTTTTCAATATTTGGTTTGAAAAAATAACAACTTAGGCAATAGGCTGCATCTTTTGCTATACTGTACTGCAACCAAGTCGAATGTTCGATAAACCAAACAACGTTGAATCGTCTAGACTTTTGTTCAAAATGTCTCATAGGAAAATTATGTTCTCGAAGTTGATAATGACCTTTTAGTAGATATGCTCTCTGAACTTGCTCACGAACATTAGGGTCATAGTCTCATATTTTAGTTCGAAGTCATAGATCAGCAGGGAGATCTGACATATTGACTTCAACACAATTTTTTTTTTTTTTTTGAAGAAGATGATTCCAACTCAAGTGATGATTTTCTTTTCATATATCTCTCCAGAACTGTTTCACAACGAATAAAAGCATAATAAAAAATTTAATAATAATTTATTGATTCTAAATAAAATAAAACTATAAAGTAAACAATATTATAAATATAATTGAATTATGACAATACATTATGCATAGATAATTTTAATGCAATAATTTATAGTTTAAGATTTTAAGACTAAGTGATGTGATGTATATTAAATTTAAATTATTAAAAGTTAAATAAATTAAAAAAGTAATTAATTTAGGAGACTAACCAGGTGAGTCACAAGATGTCAAAGCGAAAATAAAGAGAAGTCAAATAAAGATGAAGAGAAAAAGAAAAAAAATTGTTTATTAAACTTGCAAATTGTAAATGAATTTTGTATAGCACATAAAAAGTAGAAGTAAATAGAACTTATATAGGAGAGAATTAAAAAAAAAAATTAAAAAAATATATTATAAATTAATTAGGAGTAGAAAAAATATTAGAAGTAGGAAAACTATGTCTAATAGAAGTAATAAATAAGAAAAGAAATTAATTCTATTAGAAATAGGAAAAATAAATAATTGAATAAAGAATAATAAACAATTAAAAAATAAAAAAGGCACGAAACTTAAATAAAAAGTGGGACATGACAGAAAAAATTTGTAGTATATAAATCAGTTTTTAAATAAAATGATAAAAGATAAATAATAATAATAATTAAAGATAAAAAAGTTAATTGAAATTGACAGCTGTAGTGTTACGTACACGACATCTATAAATTAGACGCACTGTTGCAAGTCTGCAGTCTATAGACTGCAACAGTTAAGTATATGTTTTTTTTTTTTTTCTTTTCAATAAAGTAAATTAAACATTTTTTTTTTTTTTCAAATTGCATGGGGGCATATGTCCCCTCTGGCCCAGGGGTGGGTCTGCCCCTAGTTGATGTATAATTTTAAAGTGCCACTTTCTCTTGTGAACTGTATGAACAATGTTTAGGAATCCGAATTGACATAGCTAGTATAAGGTTCTTGCAGTTGTTTTATGTCTGATTAATTTGAGACTTTTTTTTTTATCCATATTTGTTTAACCTCTAAAGTAGTATTTATTATTTCGGAATCCTAACAAAAGAAAGAAAATTTATTTATGATTTGTGATAGCATTTTTAAAAAGAAATTAGATTGATGGAATTCCCTCATAAATAAGAAATTATGTTCCTACTATTAAAAAAAAAAAATGATTCCTCTCTTTCACCCAAGGATAGGGGTGGACATATAGTTATTTAGTTTAGTTCCTGTTAGAACCGAACCGAACTAAATCGAATCGACTAATATTTGGTTCTCAACATGAAAATCGAATATGGTGCATTTAGGGGGGAGAACCAACTAAAACCGAACTCCCTCAATTTGGTTAGGTTTCGAGCCCCAATTGGGCGTTTTTATAGGAAAAACATAAATACAAGGAAAAGGAGATGTCTCCTTTGGTCTAGGAACTAAGTTAAAGCTTCGAGAAAATGTTAAAGAAAGACGGTTACATAAATAAACATCTCAAGGCTTAGTAAGACAAAAAAGTTAAAGCAAAATAGCAAAAGCTCATAAGTTGTCATAATATAACACAAGGAAACACAAACGCAAACACAAGGAATAGAGTTAAACAAAGTTACCTAGGAGATAGATGCTACGAGTCACGGCGAAAGGTTGGTGTTACGGTTCTTCGATCAGAGAGAGATTAGTGCTGCGACAAACGACAAATTGGTGAAACCAAAAATGAAAAACCTAACCAAAAAACTTACCTAAAACGGCAAATGAAACCACAAATAGCGATGAGCATGATTCACGGAAACGACGATGAGGATGGGGTGACGCGGTTGAGATGAGTAAGAAATGAACAAGAAAAAGAGTGAGTAAGGTCGGGTTGGCAGCTACACGAAGAAGAGAAATCTTCTAGATCTCTAAGAGTTGGACGATTTTATATAGGGTACATGTGAAATTATATATGTGCCTTATAGGGTTGATTTCTTGAGTTGGTTTGACTCGAGAAACATTCGATTCTGAACTCATGTGACCTGAACAGAACACCCTAAGTTCGGGTCATTCAGTTTGGATCGCATGTTTTATGCCCACCCCTCTCTAAGGAATTAAATTCACTTTCTTAATTCATTTTTCAATGAAATTTAATTCTCTTCCATTTTTATCAAGATTAATAAACATGCTTCATAACTATAAGACAAGACATTAATTTCGAAACTAGTTAATTCATTTTTTTTGGTCTGAAGGAGGGTGAGAATATATATACACACACATGGAGGGTGAGAATACACATACATACACACACAGAGACACACAAAACTTTTATTATCAGTGTCTCTTAATTTTAAAAAATTAGAATTAATTAATCAAATTCATTCATTGCATTCTCTCTCCTATTTAATTCAAATATAATAGACAAATTTGATTGGTTCCTCCTAATTTTTTAAAGTTAGGAGACACTGACCATAAATATTTTTTTTTTTTCTCTTTCTCTTTCCCCCTATATATATATGTATCAGTCATTTTCTCATCAATATACACTGATATAATAATTTAAAATTTTCAATTATTAGTTTTTACATTCACTTACTTTCATTTGTTTTGAGTTGGTTAACATTCACGTATGCTTAATAAACAATTCATATTTGATGCACTGACATAATTAATTTCAATGCATATTCAGATGAATCTATATATATATATCATATATATGTATATAAAATACTATATATATATTTCATTTCTATATTTATTAGAAAATAAAACCATTGCATTATGAGATCAATTTTACTAGAATATGAAATTTCTTTTTTGTGCTTCTAATAAAATCTATTGCAGTTCAATTCTATGCAATATCAGAAAGAAAAAACATTTCAACTTGATATGTAAAATTTTCTAGTTGATTTGCCTCTTAACCATGTATCTTTCAATTGAGTCGCCTTGCATAGCTTCTTCACAATTTTGATGATTCCTATACATAAAAATGAACTTTTTTATATCATAAACTCTCTTACTCAAACTACATAGCTAGGGATCGGATTGCAATATTTATGTAGAGATCAGAAAGAAATGGTTGATGTTAAAGTTGATAATCACCATTAGAAAGTTAGCGGGTCTCTGTCTATTCCACAGTTTGATTAGACCATTTAAATAGCATCATTTAACTCTTAGCTTTTGAGCTTGGACTTTTTAATATGAGCCAAGGTGACCTAGCATTCTATAGGCTCTTCTACTGTTTACTTCACAAGTTGAGTACGGTTGGTGAGAAGCAAACGGTCTCATCATAATCCCTTCCAAATTGCAATTACAACAATATATCATTCATATTTTCAAGTCTCCATCATTAATTTAGCCAATAGCGCCATAAATCATGATCCATCTTTATATCAAATATCTTTTTCTGATGTGGCTTATATTAATGATGGCTAAACATCTATATCTAGTTATAAATCCTTAATCCAAAATGAAGCCATAAGTAAAGATAACGTCACTTTGTGATCATATAATGCAAATGAATAGATATATTGTCCACATCGATCCACTTATAGGTAAAGTAATGTACACTCTAATTAATCACATTTGTGATAGGGGTTTTGGGTGAATTTTGCGGTTCTAAATAGACCTCTAACTATCAGTGTCAAAGGATTTTTGATTAATTTGATTTTTTATTTTTTATTTTTTGAAAAAAAGTTGTTCATTTTTAATTTAATCATTAACTAACTTCTTCTGATCATGTTTACTTGCTCAAAACTAGAGATAAACTGAAACCTAATTGAATCAAGTAACCTTTTTATTAATGGGATCCATCACCATGATAATGCTTCGTATTGTTATTTCAGAATTTAGCAACAACAACAATGATAATAATGAATTAAACTTAATTTTCTTTGTGGTTCAATATAAAAACAAAGGAAAAAAAAAAAAAATTGGTGTGCTTCGACAAATCCCAATAATAATGCCCGACTGTAACTAATTGAGAATCAAAACACTCTATGCAAACAACCATTATATCATTGTAAAATCTAAATTTTGGTCAAGATAAAGACTGTTTCTGTGCTCTTCCTCCAGCACTTGTAAGAGCAAGTGAATATAGTTTTTAAGTTGACTCCTGCCAACATTCTAAAACACTATTTGGCTACAGCACCAGCACCGAATATAGTCCATACAGGCCCTCAGAATTGTCTCAATTAATCTCATCAAAAGCCTGCTCCAAACTACTTAAATCATATATAAGCTAACGTCTCTTTCCAGATTCCCTTCAATATCAGAAATTTTCTTACGTTTTAAGTTTTTCTTGGTTTGTTTCTTAATCACAAAGGAGATTGACCATATCTACAGGAATAAGATTATAAATTTGTTTAAATATTAGTTAATCACAGATTATGTGCACAGTCTCTATTGACAATCACACGTGTCCCTGTCCCTCCTCACTTTAATTTTTTGTCAAAATTATGCATATGATTTTGATTGACCACCCTATTATGTGTTTGTCTCTTCCTTTAAAATCTTCTCATGATTTTGATATGGTGGAAGCCTCTTTTGCATCCAATCAAACTCATGTATATATCTAAGAGCTCCACAAATTTCAACATCAAAGTTATGAGCTTGTTTGTAGAAAAACAGATATAAAAAATGCGATTCGCCATTTTAATTTTTTTCCCCTTATCAAATATTCTACCCTCTCTTTTATCATCTCGTGTAAATTATTTTCACTCTCATATATATAAAATACTTTTATAATTAGATATACCTGATTTTTTTTTTTAAAAAAAAAATCAACCAATCAAATTAAATATGAAAAAGAATTTATTTTAAGAGAGAGAAATACAATAGATGAATTTAATTGATTGACCCTTACTTTTTAAAATCAAATGTACCTGATTATAAAAGCTATATATATAGTAATTCACCTCATAACTGTAAAAAGTTAAGATGAATCAATTAAATTCATTAATTGTATTTAAATTAAATAAGAAAGAGAATTTTTTTTAAGAGGATAAATACAATAGATGAATTTAATTAGTTCGTCTTAACTTTTTAAAAATAGGAGGTACTGATGGTAGAATTATTTTACATATATATATATAATTGACTTTGATGACCTTTATAAGAGTCTTGATCACCTTGATGTGAACACAACTCATAATGCAAATCCTATAATGCGATATGAAGAGATTTCTATAACAAAACTTAAATCTCTAATTATACATATTTTAATTTACAATAAAGTTTTAAAGAAGAGTGTGCTTTAAATAATTTGTTGAAACTATTCTCTCTCTCTCTTTTATTTTTTTTTTCTTTTTTTGTGCGCGGCTTTGACTGAGACTAATGTCCTAACACTAAACAGGAGGATTTGAATAGCATCTGAGTGATGTTGAAATTTTGTAAAGTTATGATTGTCCTTAATTTGATGCAAGCAGGGGAAGGTGATTCATGCATACATGGTGGGCTTTAATGCTCCTAATTATTAGAATCTAAGGTAATTAGACAGGGGTTGTTGTCACAGTTCTGAGGGGCCATTGAAACCTGCCTTTTGAGTGTCATTTGGGACCCACGGAATTAAATAATCAGAAACCAGCTTGATTAGTCGTTTTATGACTAATAATAATCAGCATTTTTGGCCATAAAAATGCGCTCTCTCTCATCATATTAGGTTTGCTCTAATTGCACACACTTGACCTAATGTCTCAATAAGGCAGTTGAAATATCATTTCCAAGGATCACTTTGGGATTTTAGTGATTTATAGAAGGACAAGAATTACCTGCGCAGAATTCTATTTTAATTTTGTCCGGTTATATATGTATTGATCATAGATGAATCATAGAGTAAGAAAAGCATTCCTTTGCTCTAGTGTGAACCATGCTATTAAATATTATCTCCACTCTTTAAAGAAATTAGGCGTGATCTTTGTCATATAATCTGACTTATTTTATTGTGGTCACTCAAAATATTGCAATCTCCTTTCTTTAAAATTTGGTAACGTGGTTTGTTTTGATTGGCTGACAGAATCAACACAAGGACAGGAAATAATCGAATAAGGATGCAGATGGCCCCTTTCCATATCCTCATCTACTAGTGGTGTGCCACTAAGCCTTATAAATACACATGCTAGGGTTAGGGTTAGACATCAATCACATAAAAGGAAGGGTAGCTTTTTCTTTTTTCACACAAGACTGGCTCTCACTGCTCTGGGCTTGGATGAGTAAATTTCATTTCCATACATCGAAGCCACACGTAATTATCATTAGCTAGGGTTTTCAAGATGATGAAGAAGAGACAAGTGGTAGTTAAAAGAGATGCATCCGGCAGAAGTTCAAGTACTTCATCCTCAATGATTAGATGTGTTCGATATGGGGAGTGCCAAAAGAATCATGCGGCCAATATCGGAGGATATGCGGTGGATGGTTGCAGAGAATTCATGGCAAGTGGCGAGGAAGGAACCAGCGCGCTTACATGCGCTGCTTGTGGCTGTCACAGGAACTTCCATAGAAGGGAAGTGGAAACTGAGGTAGTTTGTGAGTATTCTCCACCTAATTCTAATTGAAAAAAACTTATATAACTAGAGAAAAAGAAAAGGGGGGGCCATCTTATATATGAATTAACTGATTGCTGTTATTTGTTCTGGATTGCTGTTTTGATCTCTTGTAATTTTTGTCATCATCAACAGATACACTATTTGTATCAAAAGAAAAACAAAATTGAACTTCAACCACCGTGTGCTTGAAATATGTGGTTAAAGATGTAAAATATATTCAACTTTTGAGTACCCTTGTTATTTGAAAGCCAAAAAGAAAAATGGAGAAATCTATTCTTTCTTCTTATTTGTCTTCTTGATTTTCTTCAGTCAAGTTAGTACTCGTTCAAGCAAGAAAGAGATGAGATTATTATAATTTTAGTCTTGAATTATTTTGTTAAAGGTTGCAAACCATTGGGGACTAGCGTATATATGTTTATAGAATTCTTAGTTAGGAGCTGAAGGGAAAGGGATTGAGATATGCGTATAGATTAGTAATAATAGTTAGATTGGATTGAATAAATTTCTTTCCTTGTAGGGTATATATATAGAGTACTACACACAAAACCAAAGTCCCACAGTTTGTGGGCAGTACATTCTGTACTTAGAGAGATGGGGATGAAATGACATACAAATCTTGTCTATACATATATATGGTCCAAAATTATCTCTGCTTGACTTGTGCCTCATCGCAATAAGCTGTATATTGCTTATAAAGAGAGCAATTTAAGTTTTATATAGGGATGAACCTATAAAAGAACCTGGGAAAGAGGAAGCTCTTATGGATTTTCTCATAACTTACAGCACCTAGGTACTTTTTTTTGGGTAAGCAACAGCTAGATACTTTATTGGGAAATGTTAATAGCTTTCTTGCATCTAAAGCATGTGCTGCCTCGTCTTGTTTCAGATTCGGTTTAAGTCACTTTAGTGATAATACCATAGTTTACGAGTAGTCCTTATTATGAAAGAATATTACCAGGTGAAAAGGATAGAGGAACTTCAACTAATGAATTTACAAAATTGATTATCATAATGATGAAGTCTTTCTTAAGAAAAATTGAATTACTTCTCCCTCATGTATATAGAGCTCTCTTGCTTGTTAGTGAAAATTTTTATGTATTCGCTTGTTTTTTTTTTTTTTTCCTTTTTTATCCCTTTATTAATTCTAAAATAACCTTTGTACAAATACAATGTAGATATTAAATTCCTAGCTTCCAATCCAACTTGAGATATATATACACGCTTTCTAATTTTGAAATGGCTTCACCTTTCATGTAAGCCTAAGATCATATAAGCTTATTCCCACAAAAACAAAAAAAAACAAAAGACAAAAAAAAGATCATATAAGCTGGAGGAAAAATGTAGTTTTTAAATTCAATCCCCTTTTTATTGTTTTCTTTTCTAAAAGGTAGGGATATGTATTCTAATTTCATCATTTTCATTTCCCATTATATAACTAGGACAGTTCATATATTTGTGTTTTGGTAGTTTATCCTTGTTATCATCATTTAGTATTTGGAATTTCGAATACCAGAAAGGCCCACAACTCCAATCATCTTATCACCATCTTTAGAAACTTCTTTTTCTTTTTAATAATTAACTTAAAGGTCACTAAATTGCAACACACCAGAATTTATATATAATGTTATTCAAGTGGCTCTTTCCTCTCTTTTGGGTAGAAAGTGGAACTTATATTTAATTAATAATGTAAGAATAAAGTAGAGATTAATAAGATAGAAGATAGATTTAAATAATTTAATTTAGATCTTTTGATTTATTTTTTACTAATTCGAAGTGTTTGTGGTTTCTTGATGTCCTAAATAACTTCCTGAGGAAGAGCAAAAAAGAAAAGAGAGGATGGAGGGGCGCTTTTATAGATGTCTGCTGATGCCTTTTTTTTTTTTTTATTCAATTCTAATTTCCCTTCTGTTGAGTATCAAAAGATGCGTTGTTGAATTCTTTTGAAAGTTTATTGGACTAAAAAAATTTTAACCTTAAGCTGGCCACATCAAACATCCAAATTACTCGATTTTATGTAAGCATTAAAATATTAGGTTTGCTAGATTTAACGTCGTTTATTACTCAGTTAGGTACTTCATAGATTAATATGGAGGATGAACATATAGTACAATAAGAAACAGTGAGTGAATATGTAACGACTTGTAAATTTAATATCTAACACATTCAAGTTTAAGCCAATTACAGTAAATGCAAGACTGAGAGTCCCTTACTAAAAAAAGCCATACATTGCACTTGTAATGAAAATATTTTCTTTGTAAATCAAAGGTAAGTTAAGGTCGTAGGAAGTGGATAACTTACTTTATTTACTAGTCATTTTATTTGGTAATTCTTTTTATATCATTGTTCCTTGAATGAAAAGCAGATTGATTTGTAAATATTTTATCTAAATTTATATTCAAATGATATAATATGTAAATTATTAAAATCCTATTAATTATCATATCATCTCATAATTTACAAAGTTTTAGATATTTCATATGTCATATTATTTGGACATGAATTTGGATGAAATATTTAAAAAATCTAGTATTACCCTTTATAAAACATTAATTGATGAAGAAATTGGGTGGTGTGTTAAAGCAATCAAAGCACCAAATATTTTAGAGTAATAAATAACCAACTATTTATAGGTGAACTGCCCTTGATGACGTAGATTTTAAGGACAGTCCAGCATGTGGAACGCTATATGAATAGTGCAGATGCATAATGCCCCTTATTAAAACCATGTGACTGCCTATATATTTATCATCCTGGCCCAGGATGCACAGCTTGCTTTCTCTTTGCTCCCCTGCTTGTTTTTTTGTTGTCATCAAATTTAATTTAATCTCCAAATCTTTATGAAGGCCACTCATAAAATAGCCCAAAAAATAATAATAATAATAAAAGAAAAATATTTTCATGGAGTTTCTAATATTAACCTCTATTAATTTGATGAACTTTAGCTATTTGGTACATGTGGTTATTCATTTAGCTTTACTAATGTAGTTATAGAAGATAGATCCTGAATACATGTACTTACTCCCACTTTATTCCTTTTCAATAGAGGGTTGTGTGTTATGGAAGACCCACATACAATTTACAGCTGAAATTATTAACGTGCAAAATCAATTATCAACTCCCATCCACCTAGAAAACCCACCTTAGCAATACTCATGAGCTGGCTGCCTTACTAAACCCAATTAAAATAAGAATATTGAAACACCATATATCATGTTTGTTTCATTTCTGTGTGCTTCTACCTTTTGAAAATGTGATAAGCTGGTTAAGAAAAATTGGTGCTTGCCAGACACCATCTCAAAGTGCTTTCTGCCATTGTGAAATGTTTTCACTGAATAAACAGAACTCATAAACTAAAGAGATATGTAGTTTTCGGGGATTGATGGGAAGATAGGTCACTCCAGGTTGGGATGTGAGATGCCCTCACCACATGTAGGATTCAAAATTCTAATAGATTCCAGATCCTACAAGTTTGTGTATGTCTATACATATATATATATATATGAGATATTGATACTATTAATAAATTAAGATAGCAAGTGATTGCATTATAAAATATTTTATTATAATTTATCTTATCTAATTATAACTAAATGAATCAGATTACATTTACAATAAATTGACACGTAGAATCATAGTTACTCAATTAGACATGTTTAATTATAATTAGATATAATAAAGATATTATAAATTACAATCAATCATTTAAAATATAATTACTCAATTTTTTATCAAGTGTATCTATACTTCAAATGTATTATATAATATTTTATATATATATATATATTTCTGCTTGGATGAGTAATTGTCTAGTCCCTGAAAAGTAAATTAACAAATTAAGGAGCTCGTTGTGTTGTTCTCATGTGCCGACTCCATAAATTTCCAATATTGGCCGCACATGTTGATCCCCACAATTCATACCTTTACACCTCACCATTACATGTGTATTTCCAAGCGCATTAATTGATGCGGACCTTGAAGTGTACCTCACCACTATCACCTTTTAATCAATGTAAGCTACCTATAAAAATTATTTTCAAACATTTTTAAGTACTGCAATTGATGACGGCTTTCATCCGTAAATTCGAAAATGGAAATGCATTTCAGTTCTCCAAGACTATACTACTAATGCCTCACAGTCTGGAAAAAGTCTTGGCCGCATCCACGTGCATCGTCCGATAAAATCATTCCATATGTCATATAACTAGTTAATCACAATTATTCCTGTAGCACAGCGGCATATATAATTTCAATAAAAGATGTATCTAATATTATCAGAGTTTAAAACTATAGGTTCATTGAATTCCCTTAATAACTCATTTCACTATAAAAAAAATGTATATATAAAATATTATAATTGAGCCGTCTAATTATATGTGTTATGTAAATAGTAAAATTTATATGCACTTAATATTTGAATAATATTAATTATTTAAATTATTTAATAATTAATTAGTTTTAGATAAGATGACAATCAACAATTTAATTATGCCACTGGTTACCACTCAAGTTTCAGCGAGAGTTGGCTTTAAAAGTAACAGTATTTATTTATAAACCATTTATTTATTGTCCAAACTATGCTTTTAATTAGAATCTTCTAAATCTTGAGTATGGTGAACTACCATATTGGTAGGCATACAAATCCAAGTGTTGCATCTCCTATAGTTTTGGATTTAAATTAAAAGACATTTATTATACAGATTCAGTTAACAAATTTTTTCAAGAAAAGCAGCTATTGTATCTTTTCTGTATACAACAAACACGACATTATTTGCTTCATCAACTTGATATGTGCTGTCTTATTTGAAGAAATTTCAATGCATAAATTTTCATCTCTACTTGGTGGGTCTGCTTGTTCACAATTTCCCAAGTCTTTTTGATGTGTGGTGCAAATCAAATAACAATTATGTGTATTGGGTCTTAGAATTCCATAACTTAATAATGTGCACAAATATAGCCTACCCCAGTTTCATATTGTAATGCAAACAAGATATGATTTTCACCTTAAGGGCTGATTCTAATTTACACTATAAGGATTGAATTAAAATAATGGCAAAACTATCTTAACCTATTAGATTTCACGAAATTCCGACAACAACTATAAAAGCATCTCATTAAAAAAAAAAAAAAAAAAAAAAACACGGACAGAAACACAAACATACATACATTAATTGGACCTCAAGACAGAAGAATGTAGTGCCCAAACGCCTGCTATTTTGTATAAAAAACAGTGCGAAATAGCTTATGCCAGCAGAATCTCTTACATCAACCATAAACATGAAAAGCAACACAATATAAAGTTATAGATAAGGAGTGCTGATTATACAATAAAAGTATATGTCAATCTGACAGTACCATAAATGCTTTATACACTTAAAAAAATATGTACATATGTACATACAACAAGACATAACCGTCATTATCCTGCTGATTTCTGCAGAAGACAGATCCTTTGCTTTTTTGCCATCAAATTCTGTTGTTTATTATGGTGGTCTGGAAGGTAAAACCATGCAACTAATCAATTGAATAACTAAAAGAGCATAAGAAATTTATGATTTATCTATAGGATATCAAAGAAACATAAAGATGAAGTTAATTGATAGGTGTCATATCCTTTTTATTCTTTTATATATCTGAATTGGAAAATAATAAAACTGCCTCATGCATATACAATTATAAATAGTAATCAACTAATTGAACAACATAACATTAAAACTAAGGGAGAGACTTGAGAGAAACAAACCTTCTACATTAATGTATACGGATGTCATATACTTCGGTAATCCATATATCCTACGCCTTCGAAACACCATATATATGCCAACCTTCTGTACATGTTCAACCTCCTTCACGTACTTCTGGTCAAACATTAGACCAAAGGTTACTTCCATTGACATACCATAAAATAGTTGGATTTTAAGGTTTCTAGGATGCTTGATCCCCTTTGGAATCTTCTTCATTAGTTGGCATCACTAAATCAACAACACTTTAAGAGCAGGCATGACACCATATTCTATTATAACAAATTTCAATCCTTTCAAGTCAGAGAGATCTGAATGTTGGAGTTTGGAAAACCAACCATTTTTAATGTGAAATTGCTCTCCAACATATGAATTCCTTACGAAGAGCTCCGACAAATTATGTAGGCTATAAAGGACTCTCATTGGATCTTTCGTCAAGCAACAGTTACATAAACTTATGCTATATAAATTTTGAAGGTTAAAAATTCAGTTTGGCAACTTCAAATTTCCTACCACATCAAGACACTCAAGGTATTGAGGAAAAAAGAGATGGATTGTATGTTTAGAGTCATTTCTCTATCAATTCCCAACACTAGATATAAAACCTTAAGGTTTTCCATATTTACAATGCAATTGCATAGATTCTCCCTACTCCCTCATCCAGATCAATGCCCAAATGTCTCATCTGTCTTACATTCTTGAGCTCTTTAGGAACTTTAGACTTTGCCAATACATACTTAGCTTTTGCATATTTGTTGAAAGCCCAAACCCCTTGAGCAACTTTGTTCCTATTCCGCGATTAGAACTTGGCATTGTCAAAATTATATATCAATAGACGACGTAGCTTTTTTAAATATTTTATTGCATATGGAAGCTCCTTAACAAAAGTCTTCCTCAAATCCAATGATTCCAGGTTGAGAAATTTGCCTATGGATTTGGAAAGTATTTTTACTTTTGTGTTTCTTGTGCTCAAATAGTGCAAGTAAAACAAGTTTCCCTTTTCCTTAGGAACATGATTTAGAGGATCATTTTCAAATATTAGTTAAGGGATCTGACCTGAATTTTTCCTATAGGGACCCGAGCGGAACCCTCCTAGCATCCCAACAGAAGTCCTTGTAGTCTTTATATCGGTGACTTACTTGAAGGGACTCCGTGGAGAGAACTTTTGATAAATTTCCATTTCATAATCATCTAAAAATCAGAGAAAAAAATTTCGGCAGTACAACGACTGTTTTTCGACATTTTCAACCCTTATAAAACACCTGTAGATCAATCTATAAACACTTAAAAACTCATACATTCTTTTCTCCACTTCCAATATGGATCTCAAGTCCACTTCACAATCAAACTCAACCGTAAAACAATATAATTCATTCAGAAAACCACATCGAAAAATAAAAAATATCTCATTATATAAATAGTCTCAAATGTTTACATAAAATCAAAGGAAAGTATTTACTTTATGCATGTTTATGAAACATCAAAATATGTATATTGAATTCACAGTTGGAATCGTTGAAAATGTCTGCCAAACTCTGCGTCGTAGATTACTCGTTTTGAGCACCCGTTCCTGCACCTAGATAGGTTTTTCATAATATAAATAGAAAAAGAGTAAGCTAAGAGAGCTTAGTGAGTCTCATGCGTTTCTAGTTAAACTTTGATTTCTAAAATATCCTCCCAAAAATAATTAAACGAAATCTTTGTTGCTTAACATTTTTCATCTTTAAAACCATGCGCTCTATAAAATGAAATGAGCGATTCTCAAAACTCGTAATCGTGCACAAAATATGATAAAGTCTCATACTTCGAACAAAATCATAAAATTCTAAAATATTTTCATAAACTTTCAAAATAGCTTAAATGCTCTTTTTCTAAATCTTATATTTGGTAATATGTTTTTCTTTCTAAAACTGAACCAATGGAAACCTAAAGAAGCTACAATCATATGACGATTAATCTAACGCTGTATAATGTAAGATCACGTGGCAAAATTGCTAGCAACGCTCACCGTGAGAATTACAATGACATCTTAACTATTACGCAGCAGCATTGTATATCGCATACATAGAGCAAGATAATACTCATACATATAAAGGGTGACACGACTGACTCACACTCAACCCCTCCGAGGTTAGTGACACGTCCTCCCAACACTTGCCATACATGTGTAGGATATGCCGGTCGAGTCTAAATTTATAATCTATAAATTTGGGTAAGTCATTAGCCTTTGAAAACTTCATTTACATATAATTTCAAACTTGAATTTTTTTCATTCTGTAAGCATGAAAATACTAAAGCATATTTCATAAAATCTCACTAAAGCAAAAGAGCTCATTATTTCTACAATTTTATGCATAAATCATTTCCTTTTTGAATAATGCACAAAAAAAATATCAATAAGCTAACATACTTAATGGAAACTCATTTAAAATAAATAACAATGCTTTAAAAGTAAGCAAATAATGCATTTAGCATTCGTAAAATAAATTTACAATTATAGTTTTCCAACTCGCGATAATTTACGGTTTTGAATTCCTTCGCTTCCTCTTTATCTATATATTTTAACATCCTATTATTAAGCAACGTCGTAACTAAACTTATTCGCACATTCAACACTTCCAATAACATATATCAACTCGCACAAACGTTTCACTACACAAAGATTTCTAAACACTCCAATATAAGTCTAAATTCTACATCAAAGCATGAAATATATTTTTGGATTATTTTGGCCCATGTTGACCGAACACACACCTATTCTTACACCATCAATCTCATTTTATTTTCTCATACCACACTCAAACATATGTATAAAGGCATAATTGCAAGTCCAATTCTTAAAACATCACACTTCTGTAAATAAGCAAAGTTTCGTTGTAAAGTAGTCATTTACATTCCAATTCATTTCTTTAATAACCATGCTATTTTTATCATCAACATAACCCATAAAATCATCAGCATCAAAAAACAATTGTCTCACACTTTACACTCAACAATGGCCAAACATAACATTTCAACACACCATATTTTTACTTCTCATTTCAACCTCAAAACTCAATATTTCAATACATTTACGTGCAACAAAACCACTCAAAACAATCAAACTTAAATTTGGTCCATTAAACCTCATCTTGGCCAAATCACATACAAATACATTTCCAACATTTCTTCAAGATTTTACACATCAATATCACACCAAAACTCATGGCAAAACAATCAAACTAGATTTGAACCTTTCAAACTCAACTTGACTATGACCAACATACACAACCAAATAAATTTTTCTTCAAATTTCATACCAAATTCACATGCAACTCAATCCCTATCATTTTAAGGTCACAATACTTCAAACCCAAACATAAATTCATTACAAAACCATCCAAGACCATAAATTCAAAAATTATACAAACTAGTTCAGGGGATACTCAAATCTTACCTCTTTAAATTAACTTCAAATGGATGAATTTCACTCCTAGGCTTATGTACTCCTCTTGCATGTGTTGAAATCCTTCAAAAATAGCTTCAAAATCAACTAAAACAGCTTCTGTCTTCTTTGGTTCTTCACGACATAATGCTTCTCCTTTCAGTTAACCGGACGCACCTTTTGCATGTGTTGGAAAATCACTCAAATATGCTCTCAAAATTCAAGATGATGTTATTTTCCTCCTCGGTTCTTCTCGATCGAGAGCTCCCTTCAATCCAAAACCAAATATCTCTCTTTATTTCTTTGTGTTTGACCGAGTGAATATTATGCTTCTCTTGTTTTCATTTCATTGTTTTCTTTCAACTATATATATCCCTTGTATTTTAAAGACACTTGGCATACATGCAAAACTTCTTTTGTTCCTCTCATGCCATGTGTCTTTCATGCATTGCTTCATCCTCCCATTTCACACCATGTGTTTTATACATTCATTCACACTTTACGATTTCCTATTTTCGTATTAAAAAACATTTCCGGTCCATCCGAAAATTATACTAGAATTCAATTAGTATATCCAAAACTTCTACTAAAGTTCAATTACATATTCGGACTATTCAAAAATTCTATCGGAACTCAATTTATATATTCAGACTATCCGAAAATTCTATTAATATTTTTCGTTCTATCCAAAAATTATACTGGAATTTAATTTTATATATGAAACAATTTCTGGTCTACCCGAAAATTTTATTATTCATCTTCGGACTATCTAAGAATTATAAGAATTATATTATAACCCAATTTATCATTTCCAAACTTTTCAAAAGTTTTATTAATTACTTCCGGAGTGTTTGGGAATTATACTAGAAATTCAATTTTCACACTTGAGCACTTAAATCATTTTATTATTCCATAAATAAGAGTTTATAATATTTCGTACAATGATCAGAAGGGTATGTTGCAACTAGCATTTTCATAAGCTTAAAATTAGCAATTAATTTATCCACAAAAGAGTTAGGGTGCTCGTATGTATTGAAAATGAAAACAGAATGAACCTTTGAAGGGGTGATGCTTTTTGGAACATTCTTATTACTCATGTATATTATAATATGCCTAGTTGTTTTTTATTGACTAGTATCCCCTTGTTCACTTAAAACTCTACCAATATCCAATTCTTTAATATTTCTAAAAATGGTATCGTGCATCAAATCATGGACTTGACATCTTCTTATTCATTCATTAAGATGTGTCTCTGAAACTTGAATCAAACATCTTTGAATAACCTTCATCAAGTAAGCTTTTGTAACTTGTTCAAGTAAGATTTTATCAGTTTGTTGGACAAAGCCTTCCGCTATCCACAAGCTAATTTCTCAATAAAGCTTGAGTTGTCCTTTGGAAATAAACCAAAATATAGGAGACATATTTTGAGGTGGTGAGGAAGATTATTATAACTTTCACATAGAACTTCGTCGCAACCTTTTAATTGAGGATTGTTTATCAACTTTAAACCTATGTTAATGAGTAACTTTTTCCATTCAATGAAACTTTTATTTTTATTTGATAGAAAACAACTAATGGCTATAATTGCTAGTGGTAAACCTCTATATCTTTCATGGATTTCATACTGATAACTTTATTTTTATAAAGTTATATTATCTTTTTAAAACTTAAATTCTTACTTAGTTCTTGAAATTTTTATTATTATTAAGTAAATTATTATATCTTTTTGCATTTTTCATTTTTAGAATAAAATTGGTGAAAAATCGCATGTGGACCTCACCAAGTGCTATTGTTCGTGACAAGATCATCGTTGTAAAACGAATGTCATTCGAAGCAGTTCGTCGCTTCAAGAATAACTCGAATAAAAAATCACATAAAAAAGTTATCGTAGTTTAAAGATCAAGTATTCTAGAAATAAATATTATGTCATGCTGATGTAAGGACTTATGTCATTATGATGTAAATAATGATGTAATGTGAACTATGATGTAATATAAACTTTGACTTGTATAAGGTGGATAAATCATGATATAAGCAATGATGTAGAATGGTGAAAAATTATAAAAAGATGATGCATGCGATGATATAATTAGAGGTAAACTTTGCCTATAAATAAGCTTTAAGATCACCATTCCAAGCATCCATCAGAGATCAAAATAACAAGTAGATTAAAGAAAGAGAGAGCTTGGAGAGAAGGAGCAAAATAGAGGAAGAAATTCTACGGTAAATCTTCAATCTACTAAGTTTTTTTATTTTTTGTTATATTTAATTTTTTAGTCTTTGTCAATTTTAATTTAAGTATGTAGTAGATTTATTTTTCTAAGATTATGATGTAACCTAACTTTGATGTTCCAACTGTTTGTTCAATTCAATTAAGGATTTTCTATCTTAGTTGATGCATTTAATACTGTTCTTTATACTTCTAAATAATAGGCCACTATTTAGTTAAATTGTTAATCATAATGATAGCGAAAGCTAATTTATGTGTCTTAATTCATTATATTGAATGTCATAAATTATATACAGGATAGGAATATACTTGCACGATTTGTGTAGTCTATAAAAGAGATCCATAAATTTTAATAAATCCTTTAATGTTTTGACTTATATGGGAACATAACAGTTAAATTTTATAGGGTATTTTTCTTAGACCTCGGAAAAGGCTATGTGAATAATTTAGGAAATCTCGATTAGCAACCGGATAATTAATTTTTGGTTAAAAAGAACAAAGAGGAAGAACAAATTAGTTATGGTGAAATCAGAACCTTAGAGTTTTTATTTATTGAATTAATTTCAGTAAAAATTCATTTACATTTGTAGTTAAATTTAGTTGTAGTTTTCAGCTCCTTTAATCAAATTTTGTTTACCAAATAAAAATTGAGTTATTTTAATTTTGATAATTAATTAACAACAATTCTCATGGAATGATATTTTTCATCATTATATTACTTGTTCGGCTCGTCCACTTACAATTTTGCACGACACATACATATGACAGTCTCTTCTTCTCGATAGTGGCCGCTGGTCGTCACAAAATAATACCTTATCATTGCAAGGTGTTTTGATTTATTTTTGTAATGTAGATTGTGGTTAGATTTGTGGATTGTAGTTAGTTTTGTTGAATATCAGTGTTGATTGAGTTTTTAAGTTATGATTTGTTGAATATCAATGTTTGAATATGAGTTTTGATTGAGTTTAATTTTAGACTTTTGGTTAGTTGGATTGAGGTGTTAAATATGGAACCGACCCAAACCGAACCGAATCGAATTGTCCTGTTCAATTTTGGTTGGTTCCGACCTTACAAAAAGGATGTTCGGTTTCCATTTTGAAAATTGATGATTTGTCGATTCATGTTCGGTTTCAATAGGAACTAAAGCAAACACCTAAATGCCCAACCCTATATTTGCTCTTGGATTACTTATCTACCTGCTTAGCTTACTAATTGTGTAAGATATATTAGGTCTTGTACAACCTATTAAGTATACCAAACTCTCAAAGCTCTTTTGCCATTTTCGTTTAGGTGTACACATTGTACAAAGAATCAGTTAATCCATTAATAATGTAATTCTTGCAAAGGTAATTAGAATGATTCCATGTATTAATTTCATGGATAACTTGTACATCTTGCTCATCATCTATCCATTTAGGAGCATCCTTCATTAAAAATCTCATAAGATTCAAAGTGGTCAAATAGAATAGCATATTTTCCTATCACCTCTTGAAATTCAAACCATGGAATTTCTCTAGTTTTTTCAAATGATTAATGGGAATTGAAATCAGTACAGTTGGATTAGACAAATGAACCACAGGTGTAGGCATAAGAGCCACAAGCACAGTTACAGTTTGGTTCTCAATAGCAGAATATGATATTTATGTCATTTCTATAAAATAAATCAAGTGTCAAACACTAATTTATGTCACTGGTAAAATTTTAACAAATTCAAAATTAAATCAGTAAATTTTAGTATTTATCTTAAATATAAAAATTTAGTAATTGAAATAAATCCAAAATTCCAAATTAAATAATTCATTGTTTGTATCAACCTAGAACAATTATAGTATTTGAAACAAACCCGAAGCCTAAACAATAATACAAAGGATTAATTTGAACGTGTGTATCAAACTGAAAACAAATTTTTGAGTGTTTGAAGCAAACCCGAAAGCAAATAATTTTTTCCTTTTATTTGGAAACTAGAAAAACAAAGTTGTAAAATTATTCAAGAGGACAAAAAAACCAAGTTTTGAGATTGTTGGGCAAAACCCTATAATTTTTACCCTAATAACTGTATACTAGAATAGCACATATAGTTTGTGAATAGTACACTAAATAAGTTCTTAGGAAAGAGAGATGGTCATAATAAACACACTTAAATATCAAGTCTTTCTTAGCCAGACTTTTTCTAGACATGCACTGTCATACTACCACATTTATTTTCAACAACAAATTGCAACTTGATATTAAAAACAAATTATAAAAGCAATAGAAGCAAAATTATAGAATTGGGAAAATAGGAAAAACATTAATAATAATTCAATATAACAAAGACTGAACAATTAATAAATCGATAGTGTCCTTAAAATAGATTCGCCTCACACCATTAAGATCAACGTCTGTCTCCCTAAATACAACAATTTAAACCAGAAATCGTCTGACGAGTTGAACTAAATTCGAATCTATCACTGAGCAATTCTTAATCTTGAGTTGAAAAATGAAAATATAAGAGAGAAAAAGAGAAACCTCAAGTTGTTTGCATGAGATGTGAAGTATCAAGAGTCTTTCTTTTCTAAATTAGGAGCCAATATATAGTCTCCATGGAGGGGTGGTTACAACTGATTAAATACCAATCATTAAACGGAATCCATAGTTACAATTTGAATATTCAATTTTACAATTTATGACAATTAAAACTGTGATTCAATTCTATAGTTAATACTTGCAATTATAATTTGAAAAATTAAATCTACAATTTAATTTTGTAATTACACGTTTTTAAATTCAATAGTTGGGTTCATAACATTTAATTCAATAGTTATATTTTAAAAATTAAATCTTCAATTCAATTCACATTCATTCAAGCACTATTTTTTTTTTCTCCATAAATTCATCATGATCCACCTTAATCAAAATCTCTAACCCAATAAAAAATAGGTCATTAAAATGAGTGTTTATGCCCATTTTTCTAATAGATTTCATCATTATCTATTTAATATAATATGTTAAAACATGTAGGCTTTTCATGATAATTACTCTAAAGGTCGTATACGACTAATTTTAGGATATAATATATATATATTTTAATACATTTTGTGAGGCTGTCAGGCAGGTCAGTTTGCTTAGCTGACCTCATTTTTACCGACGTTGTTCTCTCTCTACATATATAAAATTCATTTTGTTATAAAAATGAAAAGTGGCCTTTTTGGCCAAGTAATATGAATAAAAGGCTTAGCACTGATTTCCTTCCAATTGTCTCTTCTCTCATTCTCTGTTCTTACTTTACATTATTCACGTTGTTTCTATTTCTCCGTCTAAATTTTTATTTACATTTATAACATTTTTTAATTTATTACAATTGTAATCTGTGGCAAAACTTTTTCTCACTGCATCTGTGTATGCAATGCCTTTTGTCACAGAGGAAAATAAAGCACATATTGTAACATTGCAAGAACATGCTCTTCTGCTCCCACATTTCGTGAGTTGTCAAATTGACTCCCTTATTCTAGATCTAACACTTCAAGGTTTTTTTTTATCAATCAGTATAGCCTTTCTTGGCATCTTCCTTTGAGTCATGTTCTCTATCTGTGAAATTTAGTGCCCCCAAGAGAGAAACTTTAAACCCTTCAAGTCAATTAAACAAGATCTAATATCTCTATCCACAAAGAAATTGGGTAATGTATGGAGAATTTTTAGATTGTGTATTCCCCATGGCATCCAGCTTATTAACCTTACACCTGTAATATCCAAATTAGGAAGATTGATTAAATCTTTTGGATCAAAAGGCAACTTCACAAGTTCTTAGTATGAAGGTATGCAAATTAAATAATAAACTTGTTGACTTGATTAAATCTTTTAGATCCAAAGGCAATTCCTCATACATGTGTCAACCAAATAGTTAATGGATAAAGATGACCAAATTAACTCTCGTGTTGTTAAAGTTGATTAACTTTTGATTGACGGCAGGACTAGATTGATGAATTTATAAACCGTTAGGGATAATGGGTACCAGTGGTGGACCTAAACATTTATATCAATGGGATACTTTATAACAAAGAAAAATAAAATAAAAATTATTTTTATTTATGAAATTTGTCATATAAAGAGAGAGAAAACATTTTACATATATTATTAAATATATATTATGGAACTCAAACTCTTATCACAAATATAAAAAGAATGTTGTTGTGTGTATTTTTGGGTTGCACAAAATGGGCTTGTAAAAGCCCAAAAGATTGGCCCAATGAATCGACCTAGCAGGCAGAGGCTTAACTTGTTAGCCATGAGCTTGTTTATCAGCTCATTAGCTCTCTACATAAGCTTGTCCATCAGCTCATCAGCTTTCTACATGAGCTCGTCCATCAGCTCTTTATATGAGCTCGTCCATTAGCTTATCAGCTCTCAACATAAGCTCATCCATGAGCTCATCAGCTCTTCACATGAGCTCATCCGCTCTTCACATGAGCTCATCCATCAGCTCATTAGCTCTCTATATAAGCTCCATCCATCCCCATTCAAAAAGAGATCCAACCCGTCCAAAATGAGCTCCAGCCCGTCTGGAGCATAATCAATTCGTTACTTGGTGTATACATTCAACCTTTCCAGATCAGCGTCAGCTTGACTTTATCAGCCATTAAGCATGGGTCGGTGTCAGAAGCCCATGCCTTGGTAGAAGACTTTAACAAATATGGCAAGTGTTAGTCTCGAGAACTATAATTGTCATTTAATAATTTTCCACTTGTATCAACTGTAGCACCTCTCACTCTCTATAAATAGAAACAAAGTCATTGTAAAAGGGGTTGGTTAGTCTTTGATTTTCTACTCTCTCTCTCTCTCTCTCTTGTTGTAACCACACAAAATACGTCATAACAGTGACTGTCGCCTCTAATCAGGGGCCGGCGCTGTGGACGTAGGCTTATTCTTAAGGTCGAACCACTAAATCTCTTGTCCCTCATTCTTCCTCTTTGCCGTACTTCTTTTATTTTTAGCTTTGTTTGTGTTATCTGTAGTTCTGGACTTCAAACAACCCAGTTGACTAGATCCGAACTTCAACATTTTAGTGCTAGAGGAATAGCCCAAACTGCAGCTTATCTTCTCAATCTCTAGTAGTCATGGTAGGAGGAAGAACTAGGAGTTGTAGCATAGCAACTGATTGGCCTCAAAGGCAAACAGAGCAACAGCTTGATGCGTTCCATGTTCTTACAGATGAAGCTGTTGGAGGAGATCCCCTTTCGGCCCCTCACCAGTCAACGCTAGCAGTATTGCGACTTGGAGGCTTTAGAAGTTGTACTAGTGGCAAGAAGCGCTGTAAGAATCAGTGCAGAAGCTCGCAAATGCAGTCAGGATAAACACTCCCGACGAGCTCCCAATCCAAAACATGAACCAACTGTAAGAGAAATCCTTACATATGATAAACCTCACCTCATAGGTACAACTTCATGTTTGGTAACTTTCTGAGCTCATGCTCTCGGTGTTTAAATTCAATTTTTGAATCTAAATAAATTATATTGTTATGAAATGCTAAGTTTGTTTAGCCAAAAATTAAGCAGCTCGCTAGTAAGTTCGAGCTATGTTATCGGGTGACGACCCCCTAGGCATAGCTCGCCTAAGTATCTCTGTTGTCGGGTGACAACCCTCTGAACAGCCCAATCGCTCATGTCGTCATCAGGTATGACCTCTTAGACAGCTTGCAGGTTATTATTCTATATAGCTTGGGTTTCAGCCCTTTGAGGGCAGTTCATTGTATAGCTTGGGTTACGACCCTGTGAGCATAGCCTGTTGTATTGCTCGGGTTACGACCCTATGAACATAACCAAGGTCTCACGGCCTCAACAACTCTCGCTATGTCCCCGGGTTCAAATACCCCTTGAGCATAGCTCGAGAGGTTTATTATGGCTAATGCATGATTTCATTTTTTAGTCCCTAGAAAAATTCCAAGACTTGAAGAAACAAGCAAATGAAAACAACACAGAAACAAGCAAATGCCAAGCAAAGCTTATAACGAGGAGAATCAAACAACATGACTCTTACCAACGAGCTCCATACACTAGCTTTTACTAGCAAAGATAAGATCCCAGTCCGAAAATGCACTAAGAGTTGGGGGGCTTGTGTTGTGTGTATTTTTGGGCTGCACAAAATGGGTTGGCAAAAGTCCAAAAGATTGGCTAAATGAATCGGCCTAACAGACAAAGGTTCAACTGGTTAGCCATAAGCTTGTCCATCAGCTCATCAGCTCTATACATGAGCTTGTTCATCAGCTCATCAGCTCTCTACATGAGCTCGTCCATCAGCTCATCAGCTCTCTACATCAGCTCATCTATCAACCCATCAACTTTTCACATGAGCTCGTTCGTAAGCTCATCAGCTCTCTACATAGCTCATCCGTCAACGCATCAGCTCTTCACATGAGCTCATCCATCAGCTCATCAGCTCTCTACATGAGCTCGTCCATCAGCTCATCAACTCTTCACATGAGCTCATCCATCAACTCTTCAGCTCTCTACATGAGCTCGTCCATCAGCTCATCAACTCTTCACATGAGCTCGTCTATCAGCTCATCAGCTCTCTACATGAGCTCGTCCATCAACTCATCGGCTAGCTCAAAACGAGCTCCAACTCATCCAAAATGAGCTTCAGCCCATCTAGAGTATAATCAATTCGTTACTTGGCGTACACGTTCAACCTTTCCAAATTAGTGTCAACTTAACTTTATCAACCGCTAAGTATGGGTTGGTGTCAGAAGCCTATGCCTTAGCAGAAGACTTTAACAAATATGACAAGTGTCAGTCTCGGGAATTGTTATTTTTCATTTAATGATTTTCCACTTATATCAACTGTAGCATCTCCTCATCTCTATAAATAGAAGCAAAATCATTGTAAAGGGGGTTGGTTGGTTTCTGATTCTCTACTCTTTCTCTCTCTCTCTCTTGTTGTAATTACACAAAATATATAGTAACAGCAACTGCTGCCCCTAACCGGAGGCCGGCATAGTGGATGTAGGCCAATTCTTAAGGCCGAACCACGTAAATCTCTTATCCCTCATTCTTCCTCTCTGCTTTGCTTCTTCCACCTTTCGTTTTGTTTGTGTTATCTGTAGTTCTGGGCTTCAAAGAACCTAATTAATCAGATCCAAACATCAACAAATGCATACTAACTACTTAAACTATAAATATAGGTGCAATTCACACCTAAATAAATATATTTTTATTTTTAATATTTGATTATGATAACCTCTATTATTATAACAAGTAAACCATAAAATAGTACTGAAACACTAGTGAGTTTATGCATAAACATTAAAGAACGGAAATAAATTCATAATATTCACTAAGTTATGAATGAGATGTGAAAGAAATTCAAAAGATTGAAAAAATGAAGGAAAATTAATTAGTAGTTTATATAAATATGATATAGTTTGCAATAAAAAAATAATAATAGTAATTTATGATAACTAACCATAATTGTTCATAAATATCAAAAAAAAAAAAAAAAAAACTTCATAGTTCTTGGTAGGTTATAAAAATTTTCGAAGTCAAACACTTTAGGTTTGAATATTTGCTTGATTGATAATTATCTATGTTATTTGTTTTAATAACTCAAGTTCAAACACCAATAAACACACACACACACACACTGTTTTTACCTTTAAAAAGAAAAATAGAAAGAGGACATATTTAACCTAACTCTCTACATGTATTATTAAATATATATTATGGAATTCAAACTCCTACCATGAATGTGAAAAAAATTATGCTAGCTACTTAAACTATAAATGGAGACATAATTCACACCTAGTTCAACATATTTTTATTTTTAAAATTTGATTATGATAACCTCTATTATTTTAACGAGGAAACCCCATAAAATAGTACTAAAACAATGGTGAGTTTATATACAAGCATTAAAGAATGGAAATAAATTCACTAAGTTATGAACGAGTTGTGAAAAAAAAAATTCAAAAGATTGAAAAATTGAAGGAAAATTAGTCAATAATTTATGTAAATATGATATATTTTACGATAAAAAAATAATAATAATTTATGATAACTAACGATAATTGTTCATAAATATAAAAAAAAAAAAAAATGCTCATAGTTCATGCTAGGTTATAAAAATTTTCGAAGTCAAACACTTTAGGTTTGAAGATTTGCTCAATTGATAAGTGTCTATGTTATTTATTTTTACAATTCAGGTTCAAACACCAACGAATCCACACACAGTGTTCATTACCTTTAAAAAAAACATAGAAAGACAACATGTTTAACCTTCAAAATGAGTAGGAGGCATCTATTAATTGGCTTTAAAAAAAAAAAAAACGAAATATTGAAGTGAGGATCGAACCAAGGACCATGCTAGCAAAAGAAAGTATTGTAAGACTTCTACCATCAATCAATTTAATGTTTGCTAATAATATTTACTTTGGAAATTTATATATCAACTTACTTAATCTAATAATTAGCCTCATATATCTAATAAATTTTCATAAAATTCTAAGAGGAGCACATGTCTCTCCTAGCCCTATGTTAGGTACACACCTTATGGGAATTAAAAATGCATTCATGAGTATAAAAGTAATATTTTATCAAGGCTTAGGGACAAAGATAAAATTTTCTCTCTCTCTTTTTTTTTTTTTTTGACAATGTATATTCAAATTAAACCTCACTCCCGCTGATAGAAGTCATTCATGATTCATAACTACATCAAAAATACAATCACAATCATAGTATTGCCCAGAAATACAAGAATGGCCATAGAGACTGTTATATGACTTGTGCAAACAAAAATGCAAGGCCCCATAAATCAGTTGATCTTGATTTCATGGTAGTATCATCGAAACAAACTTCGCTACAAAATGAGGATATATGTAAACTTGATACGGAAACAAGTTATGATGTATAAATTTTCTGATCATAGTTGCAGAGTCGATGTCTGATGCAATGAAACTTGTGATATGGGATTAGATTATTTGATTAGGACACAAATCAAATAAAAAAGAGATGAGACAGATAAAGTGACACAGAAGTAAGATTAATTCAAGTGCAAGCTAGCATACATGCAGAAACTCTGTCCAAGAATTAATAAAGTATGAATTAAAAATTAATCAGTAAAATTCAGATTCTTGTTCACATCAAACAGTCAGTTGTCCAGTTATGTTGAATTTGACAAAGATTCAGTACATGTATTAGTTGATCAAGATTGATAAAAGTAACCGGGACAGAGCCAGCATGTATTGTAAATAAAATTTATTGTTAACTCAAAACAACTACATAATTGATAAGCAGTGATTGTACCTGAAGATAATTATTGATGTCTTTGTATTAACAAATATATCTTCTCTGCTAGAAATTATATAAAGTGCTTTATGATGATGCAAAAGGTTGAATTAAAGCATTTGACTGAATTGTAAACTGGATATGTTCACATCAAACCCAATTGTTGGACATTATAGTGAACATTATTTGTTTTACATTCAATACAAACCAGACTTTAACTATTTCACATAAATCATTCCTCAGTACTGAATTGAAAATGTCACAAGAATCACCCCTTATGGGCTAATAACCCAAAATTGGCCTTGTAGAGATAAATAATTGCAAAAACAACGTGCAGATGCAAAACTGGCATTGTAGAGAAAAATAATTGCAAAAACAGCATACAAATGCAGACCCAAGTACGTAAATGTTATCGTCATTAAACCTGTCTCCGAAACAAATGATAAATACAATTCCTAAAATTTCGTACCTCTGCAGTTACAGAAGCTGAACCATGCAATTAATCACATCTAAAACTCAAATGGTCCACCAGCTTTCCACTGAAAAAGTACCAACAAACAGAGAAGCAAATAAAATAACAATCCAAATACAAACAAACACAGAAGTTGTAACTTGTCTTTTCCTTTTCGTATATCATGCATATAATCTCAAAATATAATGAAATCGGTCAATGTTTACTTAACTAACCTCCAAAACAGAGTGTGCATGCTATCATAATAACCTTTTGCAATGGTCGTCTATCATTATGAAAATGATGTTGGCTATCTTCGACCCTCCTTGTCCTCCAAGGCCTATGCAACATTGTTTTAGCCTCGACCATCAAAAAATTTGTTACTCCACTTCATGAAGAGAGTTGATGTTGTCCGTGGAGCTTGGTAGGGCTGTAAGATTTTCAGTGACATTGGCAGAAACAATTGTTTCGTTGCTGATGGGAAGGCTGTCCCATAGGATGGAAGCAAGACCTTGACACTCATCTATCTCAAACTCACAACGACCTCTAAGATTGTGCAGGCCTTCAGGTAACGAAACAAGTTTTTCACAGGAATTGATTTTGAGGCGTTTGCGTCCTTCAGGGAATTGGCCTGATGACAAGGTCTCAAGTTTTGTGCAGAACTGAATGTTGAGGTGTTGAAGGGATGCAGGCAAGTCACCAGTTGATTGTAACATCGTGATTGGGCAGTTGTAAATGTACAGCAGTTGTAAATGTAACCCTTGCATGAGCCAGATTGAATGAGTCATGAAATTTATTGATCCAAAGTCAGCCGCTGGAGTGTATACCATTTCTTTGCATCCATCAACTTTCAAGTTGTACAAGTTTGGAAATCTAGAAGTTGAGAATGCCAATTCTGCACATTGTTGAATCACAAGCTTCTGTAATGATGGAAGATGATCAGGTAGGCCTTCGAGAAAAGGTTCGGACAATTTATAATGGAAAGCTCACAGAGGACTTGGAAAGTCTGATCATGATCATTACAGTGCCAACGATTCCAATGTGGTAAATTTTCTAAATGAAGGGTTTTCAATGATAGAAAATACTTTGAGTAACCGTTCCCATAAAACTCCTGACCTATTATTCTAAAGCCAGTCAATCCACAAATTGTGAGATCTTTAAGCGAGCTCAATACCCCGAGTGAAGGCAGAGAAGTGCACTTTTCACAACCTACAATCCTTAGAACCACCATGTTAGAGAATAATGAATCCCTAACCCAAGATGGAAAATGTGAGCCACCATAGTGGCTGATTGTTAGAGTTGTAAGGTTTGTATGAGGTTGTAACATGTCAAGTACATGTTTTTCAACTTCCACATTTCGTGAGTTGTCAAATTGACTCCCCCGTTCTAGAACTAACACTTTTAGGTTCCTTTTATTGATCAATATGGCCTCTGTTAGCATCTTCTTTTGATTCATGTTCTCTAACTGTGATATACGAAGCTCACCGGAGAGAAAATCCAAATCCTTCAAGTCAATTAAACAAGATCCAATATCTCTATCCACAAAGAAGTTGGATAATGTATGGAGATTTTTCAGGTTATGTATTCCCCATGGTATCCAACTTACAAACCATGTTCCTCTAATATCAAGATGACGAAGATTGATTAAATTTTCTATATTAGAAGGCAACTTCACAAGAAAAAAACTGTCTCTCAATATCAAGGTTTGCAAGTTGAATAATGAAGCTATCGACTCCAGTAAACTTCTGATTCTTGTATCACCAAGATCGAGATATCTTAGATATCTCTAATGCTTCAAAATTGAGTTGGGTAGCTTGGTGATGCTATATCGCCTTAAAGAATCCTATTATTAGCGATGATAGAATCAACATTGTGAGCGAGTATAGGCAGAAATGTCCGCAGCCGCCTCACTTCATTAAAGTCTTCAAATTTATATGTGGGATCATTGTAGGAGAAATGACGAACCCTTTGAAATCTTGGAGATCAAATATTGATAGCCAATTCATCCCCCACCTTAAAAGTCGATTCTCCCGAAAACCATTGGGCTAAATCAATGAAAAGGTTGTGCATTGTGAATTGAGAAGCATCACCCCCAGTTTTTTGGAATATTAATCTTGACGATAAATCACGAATATACTCACTACATTTATATCTTTTGGATCGCACGATGAGTGAGTGATCGACTCAAGAATGGCCTTCAAAACCCGAAGCACATTAAAATCATCCGAAACACAAACTCATGCTCTTAGATCAAAATATTCCATCACCGATGTGTCATTGTAGACCATCATAGCAAACGTGGTTTTGCCAACTCCGGCCATACCCACTATGAATATCACCCCAAAATTGTTTGTCTAACAACGTTAATATTTTTCTTACATCATCATCTGTCCTAAAACATCAAGTTCGGTTGGCAAACAAGTTGTTAGTGGTCTTTGCCATGCAGCAGCAGACTTCCCTTCAGCAACCTTTTCCAATCCAAGATCAAGTCTTTGTTACAGAGTCGTTCCAGGCGGCTACTAATATCTTTTATGTTGGATCCCATACTGAGATTAAATTGAATAGCACTAGGACTGCAATTAGTGAGACAGGAAGGTATGAGGCTGTGTACCTTACTAGTGCTACCTTGAGTCATGCACTTACGTCGTAAGGCTTTAGTAGCAAACTCATCAACTACGTCCTCCACATCATAAGCCAAGTGTCGGAGATCATCAAGCCACATTTTGACAGCTGTCCGTGAGTTGCTTCCCCTCTGCATTGGTAAGCATCGCATGAATCATCGATAAAGTCATCCACCACTTGTTGAGCTCTGAACGAACCTCATCTTCTAGCACAAGTTGCGGCAACTGAAGAGGTGCCAATCTGTCAAAAAGTACCTGAAAGAAGCCAGAGAGAAGAGCATCTCCTACAAACACAGGCATGGTTTGATTTATTTTACTGATGAAAACCAGGACTCTCAATGTCACAGAAAGACAAGGGTGAGAGGTCACTGAGAGCAAGGCAGATGAGTTTTTTCCAAAATGTTGATGATTAGTGGAAAGCTAATTACGCAACCTATGATGCTTGCACCTTGTGTTTTTGTTTTTGTAACCATAGGCCGGTCTTGCACCTTGTTTGGTTTCTAAAATCACAAGAGGATTTTAGCAGTTAAAAAAGGAAGCATGGAAGCAATCATTCATACATATGATTAATTATAATTAATTGCTTATGGCTCTCGATGAGGTAGAGAAGCAACAAAGTTTTCAATGAAGCATAGTAATTATAATTATTTATTTATCTATTTTGGATGGTAATACTTAGGCCTCCCTCACAAATAGAAGACAACAAACTAAGTTTGATATATATGTTTGATTCTGCGAAGTACATGAGTAGAAAAATTGATAAGTTTATATCGGAATGTAGATTCATTATTTGGATAATACATCATGTTTTGTTAATAATTGTTGTTCTTGTTATTGTCAGAAAAGAGTTTTAAATCTAACTCCACCACAAAAATTAGCTAATGAGTGAGGATTTACTCTTATCTTATAAACTAATACAATTTTTTTTTTTTTTAACAGATGTGGGACTATCTAACATTCTCATTAACACTTTTTTTCACGAGTAGCATATCTACTCAATGGCACTTGCACCTATGTAACTGAGTTTGAGTCATACAACCTCAATAGAGCCCATCCCATTGTTGAAAAGCGTGTCTACTCGACAACACCTATACTCATGCAATTGAGTTTAGGGCATGCAATTTAGATAAAGCCAAACCCATCATTGAAAAGGTCCAGCTATAATACTATATCAAAAAATGGTCATGGACCTAACTCCATCATAAAGGTCAACTCATGAGTAAAGGTTTACCCTCACTTTATAAACTAATATAAATTCACTTTTTCAATCGATGTGAGACTATCTAATAGATATCATTAATCAAAGTGACATAAACAATCATAGATTGAAAATAAACAATGAAAAAGAAACTTATTTACTCTTGCATACAAAATATTATTAGTAGTTGTGATTGAATGTATATAGTGATTGATTTAATGATTTTATATGTGTTTTTGAGTTAGTGAAACATGTATTGATTGTTACTAAAATCCAACTGAGATCCTACTTTAGAAAGTAAAACTCTATCATCAATCCAAGTTTTAAGCATTAAAAACCTCATTTGGTGTATCAAATAATAATAAATGACAAAAACATACACAGACCAGTTCAAACCAAAATCATGTGAGAAGTTTGATTATTTATTTATTTATTTATTTATTTTTTATGGTTGATTTATGTTTTCTCTTTTTAAACCTAATTAAGAACCTATGTTACAAGATAGTTCTCCATCATTTTCATAAGTTTTGAGCATTAAAAATGTGGGATCCCTCTCTGCGGGACAGGATACTACTTACCAGCCTCGACCGGCCCCACTCACTAAGTACTGTCCCTGGGTCTCTGGGGTTTTACTTCGCCTCTCATACCACTCGAACCCATAACATAAGCCCCTAAAATTAAATGGATTCTTAAAGTAATATGTGTACCAATTAAGCTTATTGTGGGATACCCTCTCAGGGCAGGGCGCTACTTACCGGTCTCACTCACTAGGTACTGTCCCCGGGACCCTGGAGTTTTGCTTCGCCTCCCACACCACTCGAACCCACAACCTGAGCCCCTGTAGTTAAATGGATTCTTAGAGTAAGGTGTGTACCAATTAAGCTAGCTCAATTGGTACACACCTTACTTTAAGAATCCATTTAACTACAGGGGCTCAGGTTGTGGGTTCGAGTGGTGTGGGAGGCGAAGCAAAACCCCAGGGGGTCCGGAGACAGTACCTAGTGAGTGGGGCCGGCCGAGGCTGGTAAGTAGCGCCCTATCCCGCAGAGAGGGGTCCCACAAAAAATCATATTAGACCCCATAACGAATGCTAAATGATGCAAACTTACCCACATTAACCAAAATCACATCGAACAAGCGATTTTTGTTTATTTTTTAAAAATTATGATTGATTAATATGGTCTATTTCTAAATCCAACTAAGATACTATTTTAGAAGATAAATCTTCATCATCGACACAAGCTTAAAATGTTAAAAACATCACCTTAACTAACATTAAATGACACTAAGTTATGTTGACCTGTGATAACCTAAATCGTTTGGAAAACATGATTTTTTTGGTTTGCTGGTTTATTTATGTTGTTTGTTTTACAATCCAACCAAGATCCTAATTTACAAGGTAAATCTCCATCATTGACGCATGTTTTAAGCCTTTAAAACCTCACTTTACCCTTCTATACACTAAATAGTGATAACTTACACTAATCGATGCTAATCGAAATCATGTGATAAGTGTATTTTTTTTTTTTTTTTGGTTAGATAGTTGATTTATATTGTTTGTTTTTAAATCCAACTAACATCCTATTTAACAAGCTAATGCTCCATCATTAACGTAAGTTTCGAGCATTACAAACCGTTTTGGCCTAATAACTATAACTAAATGATGCAGTTGCACTAACGCATGAATGAAATTGTGTCTGAAGTGTGATTTTTCTAGTTTTATGGTTAATTTATATTTTTTGTTTTAAATCCAATTAAGATCCTATTTTAGAAAGTAAAGCTTCTTCATTGGCACAAGCATTGAATGTTAAAAACCTCATTTGACACCTTAACCAACATTAAATGATGCTGAATTATGCTAATAGGCACTGATCGACGTCGTATAAGAAGTATGATTTTTTTTAAAAATAAAAAATAAAAAAAAAATTTATATTATCTGTCTTGAAATCCAATTAAAATATTATTTTACAAAATAAACCTCCATGATAGACGCAAATATCAAGCTTTAAAAATCTTATGTTATCCCTTAATTAACAATAAATGACAAAAACTTGTGTTTAGCAATGATGACCGAAATCATATGAGAAGTATGATTTTTTTAGTCTTCTGATTGATTTATATTCTATGTTATTAAATGCAATTGATATCCTATTTTACAAGGTAATGTTACATCTTTGACATAAGTTTTGAGCGTTAAAAACTATATATATTTGACCTCATAACTAACACTAATTGATGTAAATTTATGCTAATCAATGCTAATCGAAATCATGTCAAAAGTGTGGATTAGTAGGGTAAAAGTGCATTAGTTTGGTAGAATGTATAAATTGGGCCCGTATTGGCTCTCTGCTCCCAAGCCCATCAATCCAATCCAAGGCTTTTATTTGTATTTTGCACTTACAGCTTCATGTGAATACATTTTCGATTTATTAACTCTCTTCAAGAACAATCCCATGTATTAAATCAACAATTTGTATTAATTTTTATATCATTTGGATACATTATCCGTATGAGAAGGACCAAAATTCCCGGGCTGTCGCAGAGACGGTATATTTTATGAAGTCTAATTTTTTATTTTAAAATTCTTCTGGTGTTGTATTGTATGATGATAGATAACCATCTCGCTGCCTTGGATTTGCATTGTAAAACTTACATCCATATTATTATTTTTTTTCCAAAAAAAAAGAGATAGATCTATTAGTGGAAAAAATAAATTGTGTAAGACCATTTAAGCCTATTTTTATAAAACCAACTTGATTCCTAAAATGCTTTGCTAGAAGGACCATGTAGTAAGGTCCATTTTGGCAAGCAGGCTACTTGACTAACTATTTTATTCAGGAACAAGATTATTCAATCATCCACTATATGGAAACTCAAAGTATATAAATTAACAAGTTGGCAATTCCAAGACTTCTTTATGTATCTATGACTTTTCACTAATCTACTTCCCCTTCTAGGACAGGTTTGATTAATTCTTAGAAACATCTGTCCCCTTGATGTCAGAATCATGTTTTTAAAATAAGAAGCGGTTGTTTACACATGATTTAGGAAACTGCTTTCATACAATAGATGAATATATTAAGCATATGATCTCTTAGTGAAAGAGCATAGAAAGTTCACGAGTTGCTTTCTAATTTGTTCAACCATTTTGAACAAACTGTTAGATATTGAACTTTTCCTAGATACTTTGCAGGTGTGGTTGTCGCTATTTGTAATGTATTAGTTTTACTTTAGTTGGTAGTGTATGGTGCAAAGTATGGTTGTTTCCAGATTTTCAGGATTTGTTCACCTAATGACAATGTCAAGGACAAATCATTTTGTGACAGTGTATGGCTGTGATTGACTCATGTATCTATATATATATAGCTCAATGAAAAATCAGCCACGTGAGCAGCAAATTGAGTGCTTATATTCTACTTTTTCTTTCTTCATCTGAATGCATTTTACCATGGTTGTATTAATATTAAATGAATTAAATTGAGTATGATTTCTTATAGTGGTATCAGAGCATCATTCTTGAGGGAGTGTGAGGATTAGTTGTAGGAAATATTGAGTGATTTGTGAGCTTAAACACTGGTAGTTGAGAGTCCAAACATCAATGAGTGATCAAATGCAAATTGGAAGCAGTGCTGTCATTCTAGTTCCTTGATTTTCTGGAGAAAATTTCCAGATTTGGATAGTGAAAATGAGATCATATTTGAAGTCTCTTGGTCTATAGGAGTATGTTGATCAAGACAAACAAATTCCACCACTTAGAGCTAATCCTACCATAGCTCAAATTAAACAACATGAGAAGGAAAAAATGAAGAAAGATAGAGCCATTTCATGTTTATATTCAGCTTTGACAGATGCTGTTTTCACCACCATCATGCATCTAGAAAATGCAAAGGAGATATAGAATGAGCTTAAGGACAGATATGAGGGTAGTGAAAGAGTAAGGAATGTCACGATGTTGACTCTCAAAAGAGAGTTTGAGATGTTGAAAATGAAAGAGGGTGAGTCTGTTAAAGATTACACCTGCAAGTTGTCTGAATTGGTGAATCAAATGAGGCCATATGGAGAGGTAGTGGAAGACTACAAGGTTGTGGAGAAGATGTTGATTAGCTTGTCTGAAAAATTTGAAGCTAAAGTTGTAGCCATTGAGGAGTCATGTGACTTGAAAAAGCTAACAATCTCAAAAATGGTAAGCAAGCTCCAAGCACAAGAACAAAGGATCCCAATGAGGACGTGACCGAGGGAGCCTTTCAAGCAAGGCAGAAATGGAAGCAATTGGTCAAAGAGATCAAAGGAAGCAAAATGCTGACAAGAAAAGTGGTTATCAAAAGGGAAAAAGTAAGATAGATGGAGGCTCAACAGAATTTGCTGGAAAGAGCAAATTTCCACCTTGTTCAACCTACAAGAAGACAAACCATTTGTTGAGGGATTGCTGGTATAAAGGCAAGCTACAAATCCAATGCAATCATTGCAAGAAATGAGGTCACAGGGAGAAGTTTTGTAGATCAAAACCACACCAATTACAACAAAAACCTACACAACAAGCAAACTTTACAGAAGACAAACAACAAACTGAGGATCACTTGTTCATGGCAACACAAACGTGCTACTTAGCCTCTAAAAATATTTGGTATATTGATAGTGGATGCACAAGTCATATGGCAAGGGACTCAAGTCTTTTCTCTTCCTTAGACAAAGATGAAAAGACAAAGTAAGGCTTGGTAATGGTGAGCTAGTGCAAGCAATTGGAAAAGGTACAATTTCCATTCAAACTTGTGAGGGTGCTAAACTAATTTCTGATGTCCTATTGATTCCAGACTTAGACCAGAACCTTTTAAATGTTGCTCATATTCGCTCTTATTTAAGGATAACTATTGCATTATAATTGATTCATGTGGTGTTGAAATTTTTAATGTAGAAATACATGATAATACTTTTGCATTAAACTTGAATCAAGTAAAATACTCAGCACTACTATCTAAGCATGATGATTCAGTTTTATGGCATAAAAGATATGGTCATTTTAATGTAAATACATTAAATTATTTACAAAGAAATGACTTAGTTACTGATATGCCTAAAATAAGTTATTTTGAGGATGTATGTGAGGCTTGTCAACTAGGAAAGATGCACAAGAAACCATTTTCTTTAAGTTTAGTAAAGAGAGCCAAAAACAAGCTTGAGCTTGTTCACACAGACTTGTGTGATCCAATGAGTGTGCCTTCTTTAAATCAAAATGTGTATTTCATCTTATTTATTGATGATTTATCTAGAATGACTTGGGTTTACTTTCTATCAAGCAAGGCTCAAGCCTTTGGTGTGTTTAAAAGTTTTAAAGCTACAGTTGAAAATGAAAGTGGATGCAAATTGAAGATGCTTAGATCAAACAATGGCAAGGAATTCATATCCAACAATTTCAATGCATTTTGTGATAAAATGGGAATTAAACACCAGCTGACAATGAGTTATAATCTACAGCAAAATGGGGTCTCAGAAAGGAAGAATATGACTGTTATGGAGATGGCAAGATGCCTCATTGCTGAGAAGAAGTTACCAAAGAAATTCTGGGCTGAAGCAGTTTATATATCAGTATATCTTTTGAATAGATTACTAACAAAAGTTGTTAAAGGGATGACTCCATTTGAAACTTGGTATGAAGTGAAACCTACTGTCAAACACTTCAAGACCTTTGGCTCTATATGTTACACTTACATTGCAAGTGCAAAGAGGAGCAAACTTGATGACAAAGCTAAAATGGGAATTTTCTTGGGGTATGCTATGAACTCAAAGGGGTATAAAGTGTATAACTTGTTGTCAAAGAAAGTTGTAATTTGCAAGGATATTCAAGTGGATGAGGCAGCCTACTAGGATTTTGAGAGCAACAAAATCAAAAGAAGTGTAAGGCCAGAAAATTCTGCTCATGATGTTACAGCAATTAACACTCAAAATGAAGCTGAAATTGAAGAGGAAATTGAAGAGGAAGAATTAGTAGCAGAATCAGACTCTTCAATTATCAAAACCAAATCTTTGGCTGAAATATATGAGAAATGCAAGTTTGTAGTGAGTGAGCCCTCTTGTTTTGAAGAAGCTTCATTGATGGCCGAATGGAATGATGCAATGAGAGAAGAATTAGCCATGATCAACAAGAACAGCACTTGGGAATTGGTTTTAAGGCCTGAAAATAGAAAAACAATTGGTGTAAAGTGGCTCTATAGGACCAAGTTGAACCCAGATGGCACCATTCACAAGCATAAGGCTAGACTTGTGGTGAAGGGATATTCTCAAATGGCAGGAATGGACTATGGAGACACATTTGCACCAGTTGCAAGACATGAAACAATAAGGTTACTTGTTACCTTAGCAGCCTAGTTTGGATGGAATATTTTCCATCTTGATGTAAAGTCTGCCTTTTTGAATGGTCTCTTGGAAGAGGAGATCTACATTGAGCAACCTACTGGCTTCTTAGTTGTAAGGCATGAGGACAAGGTTTACAAACTTCACAAAGCCTTATATGGATTGAAACAGGCTCCAAGAGCCTGGTATAGCAGAATAAACAGCTATTTTGTGAAAAATGGATTAAGGAGGAGCCAAAATGAAGTCATTCTTTATATGAAATCAAATGGAAATGGTAAGAAGCTTGTGGAGTCTTTATATGTTAATGACTTACTAGTGACTGGTGATGATTTGATTGAGATTGAAAGGTTTAAGAAATGTATGCTACAAGATTTTGAAATGACAGATTTAGGTGTGATGAAGTATTTTTTGGGGATGGAAGTGAACCAGTTAAAGGATGGAATCTTCCTCTCACAAAAGAAATATACAAGGGATTTACTGAGAAAATTCAAAATGGAGAGCTGCAATCCAGTAACAACTCCATTGGCAGTGATTGAAAAGCTCTCAAAGGCAAATAGTGATGAGAGAGCTGATGCAACTCAATACAGAAGTCTAGTTGGTAGCCTACTTTATTTGATAGCCTCTAGACCTGATTTAATGTTTCCTGCAAGTTTACTTTCTAGATTCATGCATTCACCAAGCTTGACTCATTTTGGTGTTACAAAAAGGGTGCTAAGGTACCTCAAAGGTACCATTGATTATGGAATTTGATATAGTAGAAGTGACGGAAAATTAGAAGGTTTTATGGACAATGATTGGGCTGGTTGTGTTGATGATTCCAAAAGCACAACCGGCTATGTCTTCTCTCTTGGAAGTGGTGTGTTCTCATGGAATTCAAAGAAACAAGAAGTGGTGGCTCAATCTTTAGTTGAAGCCGAATATATTACTGCAGCAGCTGCCTCAAATCAAGCTATCTAGATTAGAAAGGTCTTAGAACACCTTAAATGTGCTCAAGAAGAACCTACTGTCTTTTGGTGTGACAACAAGTCTGCAATTTCCATGGCTAAAAATCCAGTTCAACATGGAAGAACTAAACATATAAAAGTTAAGTTTCATGCAATTAGAGATGCTGAGAAAAATGGTGAAGTTCAGGTCCTACACTGCAGGTCTGCTGAGCAACAAGCAGACATGCTCACCAAGGCCCTTACTAATGGTCAGTTTAGTTGTTTAAGATCCAAGCTAGGAGTCTCTAAGAAAAGTTTCAAGGAGGAGTGTTAGATATTGAAACTTTTCCTAGGTACTTTGCAGGTATGGTTGTCAGAATGTAGCTATTTGTAATGTATTAGTTTTACTTTAGTTAGTAGTGTATGGTGCAAAGTATGGTTGTTTCCAGATTTTCAGGATTTGTTGACCTAATGACAATGTCAAGGACAAATCATTTTGTGACAGTATATGGCTGTGATTGACTCATGTATCTATATATATATAGCTCAATGAAAAATCAGCAACGTGAGCAGCAAATTGAGTGCTTATATTCTACTTTTGCGTTCTTCATCTGAACGCATTTTTCCATGGTTGTATTGATGTCAAATGAATTAAATTGAGTCTGATTTCTTACACAAACAAACAAAAATATTAACTTTATGCTCTATTAATTGGTTTAACATACAATGTTCATATGAATTGGATTGTAAAACCTCAACTTGAGGTTTGAAAACCATAAACCGAAATATAATCGAAAAATTAACATTGAACACTAGCAACCATTTTACTACTTCTAAAAGTTTTGGCTGCAGTAGAGTTTGGTGAAGTTTCATTCCAGGCCTAAATGCAGAATGCTGAGGCACCCTCATATCTTCCACCCTCCTCTAATTAAACAACAATAACCAAATTTAATTCTATAATGTGAACATCTTAGAATATAACTGAAATTAATAAAAAATTAAGGATTGAATGCTTACCACATTTTTTTTTTTATTTTCCTTCGAAAGAGATTATTTATCATAATAGAATCCAAAAAAAAATTTAGATAGAAAATGACTAGTTGGTCTCAAGAATGAAAGAACGAATGAGGGGAATGTGTTCAATCATGACATGCTCTTCGCTATTCCTTTGAAGTCTATCAATGAAGTTCTGTGCATATCATATAGGAGAAGTTCTTGAAGCTGAGTAAGATGGGAAATGTCTTAAGGAAGTATCTCCATTTTCTCACACTTGCAAATTGTGAGCTTTTCAAGCATAGGCATCGCGTTCACCTCCACAATCACCATATTAAGCCTCTCAAGATGTAGAATTTTCAATTTCTTGAATGTCACAGCTTTGAATACCAATCCTTCCCCTGTATAAGCATCAACCATTTCTAGCTCCATAAGATTTGGCAAATCTTGAAGAGCCTCAAGTGGGCTAGTCTCCAATCTAGACCACTTTAGATAGATCCTGACCAAACTGTCAAGGGAGGAAATCCGTGTGGGAAATGTGTGCAGGCGACCTTGAAGATGCAAGTGTTGAAGAAGATGAGGAGGATTATTCATATCATTTAGCTCGAGAAATTCTTGCATGATGAACGTGTTAGAAAAATGGGCATAAACACCCATTTTAATGGCCCATTTTTTATTGTGTTAGAGATATTAATTGAGGTGAATCATCATTTATGAACAAAAAAATAAAAATGGTGTCTCAATGAATGAGAATTTTAATTGAAGATTTCATTTTTAAAATGTAACTATTGGATCAAGTACCATGAATGCAACTATTGAATTTGGAAAAGTGTAACTGCAAAATTGAATTACAAATTTAATTTTCAAAATGTAATTATTTGACATGAATTGTAGATATTAAATTTGAGAAATTGAAATTGTAGAATTAAAATGTAGTTTTAATTTTCAAAATTATAACTGTTCAGATTTAATTTGTTTAATGGTTAATTTTAAATCAGTTTTGTAACCGCTCTACATTAAGACTATAACTTGGCTTCTATTCTTGAAAGAGTTATTATCGTCCACCCCACCCTCCCAAACGATTGATGAATAATCATTTTCTCCTTTAATGATTTTTAAAATATAATAAAAAAAATCCCTAAAATAGTATTAATTCATATCAAAAGAATGAGAGTTTCTTGAATCAATAAGGGGGAAGATGACGATTCATCAATCATCAGGGGAGAAAATAATAATAACTCTTCCTGAAAAGAAATATGCTTGACAACTATTGAAAATCAACTTCAGATTTCTCTTTTCGTCTCTATTGTATTTTTATTCTTCAACTCTAGATTAAGAATTTCAAAGTGATACATTTGAGTATAAATCAGGTCATCAGACAATTTCTAGTTTAAATTATTGTATCTTGGAGACAAATGTGGACCGTAACGGTGTGAGACAAATCTATTTTAAGGACACTGTGGTTCCACACAAACCTCGATTTGTTAAATTTTCCTATTTTCTTTATATTGAACTATTATTATTGTTTTTCCTAATTTTTCAATTATGTAATCTTGCATTCGGTTCTTTTAAATTTTGTTTTCAATATCAAGTTGAAATTTGTTGCTGGAAATAATAAGTGTGGTGATGTGAAAGTTCATTTCCAGAAAAGGTTTTAGTTAGGAAAAACTTGATATTTAAGTATATTCATTGTGACCGACCTTTTTTTCCTAGAAACCTACCTAATGTACTATTCACAGACTATATGGACTATTCTAGTATATGGTTTGTAGGTCAAAGATAATATGGTTTTGCCAATAATATTAAAATAGATTCTTTTGCTTTTTTTATTTTATTTTTTTTCTCACTAATAGTTTTGCAACTTGGCTTTTCTAATTTTAAAATTGTGTTTGCTTTATCTGCTTACAACAAAAAATGGTTCAATCAAAGTCTCACACCGAATGGTTTAATAGAATGGTTCATTTGATGAAATAAAAGTGCAAGAAACAAAAGTCTACTAGTAGTGACAAATTAAAAACACGAAATTTTTGTGCTTGAATTGATTACAACTGCAAACGGTTGAGTACATTACCAAATTAGTGATTATAATTCCAGTATCTGATACCAATTGACTCTCTTATCTAACTTTATATGCTATCTATTGGTCTAGCATGCAAAAGCTTTATGAGTCTTCTCCTATATCATGATCCACTAAAATTGGAGAGGTTTGTTCACTTACATTTTATATATATATATATATATATATATATATATATATATATATAGCAATTGGCGTGAACTTACCAATCCAAAGGCGTCTCTATCAAGAAGCCTTTGTTCACTTATACTGTATTGATAACTATTAATGCAATTGGAGTGTACTTAAAAATCCAAATGAGTGAATTAAACTCAAAACATTAACTAAATTGGGTTTGCATCAGAGTTTTGTGAACCAATGTTGGTGTGTTATATAAATGAATTCAGCTCAAACATGGTCGAGTGACCCAATGGGGAAGCATTGAAACAACACTATTTAAATAATAGTTGGACCCGGCAAATGAATTCAACGCAAACATAGTCAATTGACCTAATAAGGGTGTATTAAAAATTTAAAACAACACCATTTAAATAATAATTGGACTCGGCAATTGAATTCAAGCAAACATATATTAAAACAACAGCATTAAAATAATAATTGGATCCAGCATATGAATTTGGCCCAAACTTGGCCGATTGACCTAATGGAAATGTATTAAAACAACACCATTTAAACAATAATTGGACCCAATAAATGAATTCAACCCAAACATGCCCGCTTAACGCATTGGGAGTGGCTTGCAATAACTAGACTTTCACGCCGAACACGTAATGTTTCTACTTTTAAGTGATTACTACTAAAAACACCTAATTACGTTAAAATATCATTGCTTACATTAAACATACAAACAATAGAATTGGAAAATTGGAAAAATATGATGCAACAATTTTATCAAGCTCTAGAAAGTTAATTTCTTAAAAGGTTCGGACAGTTATGCTTGACATGCCCAATCCCAGAATAATGTTGACATTAATTTGGTCTTCTATGAGTGTAGGGCTTAGCTTTTGATATTGTGAGCCTGCGTTTACATTTCGCCGTTAATAAATCTTTTATGATATGTCCACGGCTACC
Source organism: Dimocarpus longan (assembly GCA_022984855.1). Taxonomy (NCBI): domain Eukaryota; kingdom Viridiplantae; phylum Streptophyta; class Magnoliopsida; order Sapindales; family Sapindaceae; genus Dimocarpus; species Dimocarpus longan. Next base: position 21,425,620 of record CM041024.1, read on the forward strand.
ACATCCAGCTTCATTTTTTGTTAAGATTTATTTCAATATTCGTCTGTCAACACTTGCAAACTATTGCGCATGCTAAAAAGATTATTTTTAAGCATATTATAACCTTCTTTAGTTTGCTTCCCTATGTGACACAACAAGTTACAATCAGCATTCAACAGAGCAAGCCTAGACATGTTGACACCAGAACTAAACTCAACCTGGATAGTTGCTCTACTTAAACCATGAACTGTAGCAGAATTCGTCCACCTTTTAACTATCAGTGATGTAGGAATTATTCTAATGTGCTCCACTTTCATAACATAAAACATATGACGGCATGAAATTTCATGACATTGTAACATGTGGTAGTTTCATTGCACCATTTCAACACATGACTTTAGCCTCCAAATTTTAGTATTTTACTTGATTTTCAAGTAGTTTTTGGTTGGCTTATGCGTTTGCTAGTTTGTTTCAGGAAATAAACTTGAAAGTATTGTGTGCAATATGTGAAGGTTGAACCAATTTCGAGGCCAGAAACTCAAAATGAAAATATGAAGGGAACAATTTTATTAAGAAGGCAATCAACGTTAAGTGAAAATGCACGAATTTAGGGACAAAAATCGTGCCAAGCCAGTCCATTTGCACACCAAGACAGCTTGCTTGCAGCTCCTTAGTAGCCTTGTTTACGCGTATGCACGACAGCCCAAGCTTCTGCGTGAACCAGCCTTCTATTCATAAATACACGCTGTCTTGCACCATAGCACCCAAACTAGCTGCAGCTACTGCCCTGTTCGTGCATCATGGTGCGCTGCCACACGAAGCAACATACCACACGGCCTCATGCACTGCCATTACTGCCAGCCAAGCGTGCAGCATAACATGCCTTCTTGCACCTCAGGGCAATAGTCTGCGCGCACAAGAAATCACCACCAGCTAGGCGTGCTTAGCTGTTTGCACACCAACCAGACAATGCACTAACTAGTCCGTCACACCCTGCCAACAGTCTTGTTCTAGGCGTGCTGCAACACGCGCATACGCACCAGCCAGTCTCTCAATCAGAGTCCCATACACCTGTCTTCTTGCATCAGGGTGCTTCCATGAGTACATACATAAAAAGCAGTGCGCCCGCACTCCAACAGCAGCTGTTCCTTTACTCCAAGTGCACCTAGTTACGGGCGTATCTTCTACCAAGCGCCCAGCCTTGTGCATTCAACACCAAGCATTCCAATAGTGCGCTTACTTGCATGCACCCTCACCAACAAGTGCACAAAGAAGCACCACACACTGCTAGCCCATTCGAACACGTGCGAGACACTTTCAACAAGCGTAGTTTTGACTTTTCACCACCCAACTCACACCCTAACTTCTTGAGAGTTATAAATATGCTCCTAAATGGAAAAAGTGGAAGCTTTTGGAGGGGCAATAGGCCCTAGGGCTCAACAACAAGTTTGTTCCATCATTTCCAAGCCACAGGTAGCAAAAATCACTCTAACTTTGCATCATTCAACAAAGAGACGAGCAAAGGAGAAGGAATGAGAGGCACTCTTTGAAAGGAGATAGCTTCACACTAACCCTATAAGCTTACTTACTTTTTTTTTTTATGTGTATTGTTGGAATGTTGTTGTTGATGCATTTTATGGGTTGTTTTCCCTTATATTCATAAACTAATTTGTTGTCTAGGGTTGTAATGTAGTCAAACTATATAGCTTAACGTTTTATTTATCATTGAAGCTTATTTTATCCATTATAGGCTTTTACTCTAATAGTGTATAATACTCCGAACTTAATTGATAACTAATTAGGAGAATTAGTAACCATATTGAATTTAGAAAGGGAAATGTGTGTTTAGACCTTAATTAGAGTGACATGAGTAGCATGGGATATGAATATACTTATGTTACTTGTGCAATCATCATTGAGTAATCTAAACTTAATGAACTCGACTTACTTGATCCACATAAGAATATACTGACTTAGGTGAGCTTGAGCATGTCCATTAAACTATCAGAAGAAGTGTATGGATAAATTAGGCATTACTCGATTGAGGATTAGATGGAGATAGAGTGAAAATGGTGGATGATTAGGTTGGATAAATTAGTGAGGTGAAGTTGTAGTCTTAGAGTTCCTACCCATTAGTTTAGTTTTTTAATTTTAGTTTATTAATTTTAGTTTTAGTGTTAATAAGTTCATTTCTCATTTTCGATAGTTTGTATAGAGTTAGAATTGATACAAATTTAGTACTTTACAAGTTGGCCACAATCTAAATGGAAACAATATTTTACTTCATTACTCTATTATTTGTGGACTGTGTATACTTACATAAGTTTCTTGCATGTGTGTCGTGTGAACTCGATACGTGCCTCAAAATTAGTCAATAACTTTTTAGCATTGTTGTTGAGGATTGAGTGACAATTTTTGTTGATACTAATGCTAATCAAAATTTTCCGAATTTAAACATTTTTTTCGTTTATTTTTAATTTTATTTTTGAATTTTTATTTTTCTTTTTTCCTTTTTGGGAATGGCCTGCAAGAACTACCAATGTTTCAATCAAAATGAGATGAACTCCTTCCAAGACCCATTTATAGGATACGATGAAAATAGGTGTAGTGGTCAATCAAGTTTTGTATGGGGTGAAGATCCGACTTAAGCTTTATACATGTATTCATCATCTCTACTGGACTTTCAAGACCAACATCAGCAACCTTATATTCCTCCACAATAAATGAAACCTTTACTGGATTAGATATTGATGCATTACTTGTCTTAGACTGACATTTTAAAAGGGTGAACAAATAATGAAGGTTCAATATGGTCAACAAACAATGAGTTGATTGAGCAACATGGTGAACATACAATGAGGGTTCAAGATGAAAAGGTGATTTTCAAGGTACAAGTTCACGGAAAAGTCACAAACAGGAAAGACTTGTTGTGAGGTCGATGTAAGGCATGATAGCAAAGTGGTTTTGGAAGTTCATCCATCATCATGCCAAAAAAGGGCGAATCTTCAATGGTTGAGATGGAATTTCTTGAGATAAATTCAAACATGGACGGAAAAGACCATTTCTTTGAATAAAGACTTATTCGTGGAAACCGAGTTGATAAAGTGAGGAAAAAGTCAAGCTAAGACTTTAAAATAACGCTTCTTGAGAGGCAACCCAAGTTTTCTTACTTTTAATTGTGTTTGCTTCATTTTATTTTATTGTGTGATTACTTTTGTAGTTATTAGTTTAATATTTTTTTTTTTTTTAAATCTTTTTGCTTTGTTTGTTCTTTGTAGGGGTTATTCCAATGAAGAACAAGGAATGTTCAAGATTTCAAAGTCACCAAACCTCAACCTACCAGGGAAGTTTCTTAACTACTCCTTCATTTTTTATGGCTTATAGTTAAAAGTAGGTTTGGGGGTTTTGAATCTTGAAGTTGTTCATGTTTTATTTCCTTGTAAAATTAAAACCTATTTAGGTTGTATATACATGTATGTGTGCATATATATATATATAGTTCTTATCTTATTTTTCATTTCTAAAGTAGTTTATCTCTCGACATTGTTTAAAATATTATGACTAGTTTAGAGATACTTTATGCGAGTTATACATATTGATGTTTTGTATTTCCTATAAAACACTTAAGATTTTGTCAGTGACATTCATGGTTAGTGAGCAAAATGTTGTTTTAAGGAGTTTCGTATATTTGTGTCTGTTTGCTCAACTAGGCTTGAGAGGTGATGGTGATGATGAATGGTTAAGAGATTCCAAGTTAATAGTGGAGACTATTTGTGTGAATCATTGAGTCTTAACGTTTCTTTGTTAAGGTTGTTTTCATTCAAATTTTAAATACTTTTCTTATGCTTCAAATTGGGTAATTGATCTCATTTAGCCTTTGTATTGGAAATTGATCACATGTTTGCATGAAATAAATTGTTTGTATTGATTGTGAGTTACACAAATTTTGAGATGTGATACTAAGCGTTGTATGCTTAAAGCTAGTAAATGGCCCAAACACTTCCTACCCTTATGGTTGTGCTCCACTAGCCAAATTTGAAACCAAACATACAATAAGGCTAATTTTTGTTCATAACCTACAATCTCTCATTCCAAGCTTGAAATGAATATTGTCTTGGCCTTTACAGCTTGAGATCCATTAGAGACAAAGTTAGACAAAAAAGTGGAAAGAAGTATAAAAAGTATATTAGTAAATATGAGATGTGCTTGCTAGAGTCAAAACAAAGAAAAGAAAAAAAATCAAATCAAAAGCAAATACGCAAGCATAGAAATGTGAAAGAAAGAAAGAAAAGCAAAAAGAAAAGAAAAATGAAGAGGAAAAAAAAAAAAGGTAATAGTAAAGATGAAAGAAAAAGAAACTTAGAAATGTGAAAACGAAATCAAAAGAGATCCATGCCTTAATGAATATATCATTTAATCTCTTAATATGATTCTAGGTTTATTTATTGAACTACTTATCCTTTCTTTCTTTAACCGATTCACTCGTGGTCCTATTACAACCCAAAGGTAAGACTTAATTGATCTTTAAAGGGGTTTTGACTCACCAGTAAAAGTAAACAATGCATGATATGTCATGAGGTCCCAATTCGTTCATGAGGTCCATTGTATTCATATAAGCATCTTTCTTTATTTGCATTCACATGTGATCAATAATTTGATGTTTTATGGTGAATAACTTCCTTTTCGTATATGTTTGATGAGAATGTTTTTGCATAGGTTTCAAGAGCCAAAAGAGAGAAATCTTTGTGAGATTTAGAGTCGAGGCGAATTACATCAATGGCATCTATTTGGCATGACTATTGTTGGTCCCTAACATCTCTAGTTTTGGTCTAAGTATCTTGCATGAAGTGTTTAGTTCCATGGGTAATGTTGTGGTCATTATTTTATGGACTACTTTTAGGTATCAACAGTGTTACATCTTGTCATTTCCTTTTACTTGCACATATCCCTTACTAAGTAGCATAGAGTTTACCCTCACGAGACTATAGCTGGTCCACTGGGGACACATAGGTGTTTAAAGAGTTGTATCACATGTTAAGTGTCACCTTGTTAATCTACGGAACTGGTCAAATAAGCTATACATATATTTGTTTTTGTGTTTGTGTTATGTTCTACCAACTTTTGCTCGAGGACAAACAAATCTTAGGTTTGGGAGTGTTTGATCACACTATTTCAATACATGATTTTAGCCTCTAAATTTTAGTATTTTGCTTGAATTTCATGTAGGGACCCACCCCGGATCCCTCTACTGAACCTAACGAGAATCTCTATAGAATATCCTAACGGAACTCAATCAAGTTCTCACTTTGGCTCGAAAGGGTCCCATGAAGGTACTCATCTCAATTTAAAACTCTTTTCTTGTGAAAATAAATAAAATATTTTCTTTTAGGGTAAATTATAAAACTGAGTTATAAATATTTTGACAGTTTAACGACTGCTTTTTGAATATGTCACCCTACAAATTTAAAGAAAACACTTCTATGGCATACATATTTCTCAACTTCTATGTATTAGACCTCATTTTCACAATCAAACGTAAATATGCTTTCAGTTCAAAATAAACTTGAAAATAAAATTATTCACACTCCAAATTTAATTTACAAATGAAAATTCTTTAAAAATTTATAAACATTTCAAAAGAAGCAATTACAACATATATATCAAAATGTGAAATGTGATGCATGCTTAAAATTTTCAAAAGAATTACACAAGTGCAGTTCGTGTTTGTAGCCCACTTACACATTTGATGGAGCTACATCTAAATGCTGGCTCGTTCTTACATCTAAGGAGAATTTTTAAAAAACATAAAAGTAGAGTGCTGAGTATATTACACAGTGAGTGGGTAAACTTTTCAAACAATTATTATCTTTCTAAATATAATAATATCCTCCCAAAATAGTTTTAGAAAATATACGATTTCTCATTAAATTTTATAAAACTTAAAAACTAGTATAAATATACAAAAATTTTCTCGAAATTTATTAATAATCTTGGTAAAGTGTAAAATACATCACTTTCTAAAATTCTTTTATTTCTAAACTTTGCACCTAATGACGGACTTTTTTTCTTTCGAAAACTAGTTAAGGCAACCTAGGGAGGCTTGTTTTGTCGTGACGAAATTTTTTCATCGCCACTAAAGCTCGAGAATGCTATCATGTGTAGTTTTCGAGATGGGAAACTCTAGGGTCATAATCCCCTCCCAATCTCAGGTAGATCTACACTATCCCACACGTGTAGAGAGCGACTCATTGACTCAACCCCTAGTTAGTGACTCTCCCAACCAATTTGTCGTACATGCTGGGGTATTTTGGTCCAGTACATTGGGAATTAGGGTAGCTTGTTTATATAAATTCTTTTGCTTTACTAAATAATTCTTAGCTTTATTGGGCATAAAAATAATTTAATTTCACTAGAAAACCTTTTCTCTCTAGTATAAAATTCTCATTCGAAATGCTAAATCTTTGAGGCGAAAGCCTAAATATTCAAAATTACTTTTAGCACGTATTTTGTTTAATCTATTATTTCACTTTACTTCTAAATAAAATATACATTTATAACATAAATGTAAAAGAAACTTGCCTTGCATTATCAAAATTACTAACATGCTCAAAGTATAAATAGTTCAACTAATTAAATATGATAGTAAAATTCACAATTACAAATATTAATCATCAACAAATAACATTCATAAACAACTTTCTAAAATAACCACTCACAACTTTCTCCCAAGCTAATTCACCACTCCTTCGCCCCTCCCTTTAATTTCTCTTCAACTCAAACTCCTCCTACACTTGATACCACACAATTCATTCATTTAAAATCAACACAATTTCACCTAAATGCATTTATATGACAAAAACATGAATTGCATGATATTTTTCCATGCTTGACCGAATGCTAGCAACATTCACCCATCAAGTTTTGTTTTCCATTTCAACCATTTCAACTTGTTATCTTAATTCATTTCATAAATAAATATCATCCAAAACACATCAAACACACTTAATCCACATATGTCTCCTCTTGGCCGAAATCCTAAAAAAATTAGACACAAGCTTTTCTTTTATTTTCATCAATGCACATAAGCTTAAATTCATGCCATAAATCATACAGTTTCATCAAACCACAAAAATCAACTCAAACCCATATCAAAGCTAGCTTGGCCGAAACCACCCATAATGCATCCAATATTATTTCTTCAATTTCATGCTCAAAAACACATCAAAATCAACCAACTAATTATCTAAGATCATAATAACAACCTAATTAAAATTTTCAACAAAAATCACACAAACTCTAACATTAACCTTACTAGTTTACTTTACTTGCTAACTTGCTTCCTTTGCAATTTCTTCCAATTCCAAGCTCAAATACTAATAATCAATCTCTAATCACACCAAAAATTCCATAAATATATCAAGTCATCACATATCCATAAAAATCCCATCAAAATATCATCAAAGCTCAACTTTCTTACCTATTTCTCTCTACCTTTTTGCTCAATCTTCTTCCTAAGCCCCTTAATTGATGAATTTTGGGCATGAAAAATGGATCAAACCTTTTTATTTTCTCCTCACCTTGCTGACCAAAACTGGTCATTGCTGCCTCCCTTTTCTTTTTTCTTCTTTGTCGTCTAAACACATCAAAAATCTCAACACATTTCACTTTATATACTATTCATTTTACTTGACTAAAATGCCCCTCATCTAACCCTTAATTGACCATCAAATACTTTGTTTTATTTTACTTAAATGTCCTTAATTATATCTCACATCCCTTTGACTTTTTTATGGGCAAATTGGTAACTTGCAAAATTAAAGAGAGAACATTCATTTAGTGTATGCCAACTAATATTTAAAATTTCATAATTCAATTTTGATTTGCCACTCATTCATTGGTTAACATCTCATGGCATGGATTGTGTTTCTTACTCAAGTTCATTCCATGTGATGCTCACACCATTTCTATGTATTATTTAAACTTGAATTGACCATTATGCCCTTAATGTAATTAATTATCATTCACATTCATATAAATTTTAAAAATTTTTCATAGTCATCCTATCATCAAATTGACTATGTAATACTCTAATTGGGTATAAAACCTCTCAATCCCATGCTTTAAAAAAAAATTCAAATGGGTCTTAAATCATTAATATCCAATTCATCAAAAAGGGCGTTATCATGAATTACTTTCAGATCGTTAAAAACTTATTCAAATGAACTTATTTTCGATCCGTTTCCATTTCTAATAGCTCTAATTCCTATTCCGAGACTTTTGATGTCCGAAATCCATTTTTCAAAAACACTATTTATACGGACACTTTCCATTCGAAAATACTATTCACCCAAAAAAAATATTTTTCAAGCATCTAAGGTTCTACATTTCAAGTAGTTTTTGGTTAGTTTAATGTGTTTGTTAGTTTGTTACAGGAAATAAACTTGAAAGTATTGTGTGCAATAATCGAGAAGGTTGAACCAATTTCAAGGCAAGGAATTAAAAGCGAAAATATGATGGGAACAACTGATAACTCTATTTTTATAGAGTTATTTTATATTTTTAAACTTCAATTCTCGCTTAGTTCTTGATATTTTTATTTTTATTAAGTAAATTATTTCATATTTTTGTATTTTTATTTTCAGAATAAAATTGATGAAAAAGTTTATGTGGACCCCACCAAATGCTTTTGTTCGAGACAAGATCATCTCTACAAAATGAATATCATTCAAAGCAGTTCATCACCTCAAAATTTACTTGAATCAGAGATTGCATAAAGAAGTTATCACAGTTTAAAGATCGAGAATTCTAAAAATAAATATTATATCATGTTGATGTAAGCAGTGATGTAATATGAAAGTTGACTTGCATATGGTAGGTGAATCATGATGTAAGCAATGATGTAATATGAAAGTTGACTTGAATGAGGTAGGTGAACCATAATGTAAGCGATGATGCAAAATGGTGAAAAATTAGAAAAAGATGATGCATGCGATGATGTAATTGGAGGTTAATTTTGCCTATAAATGGGCCTTAGAATCACCATTCTAAGCATCTAATCAAAAACCAAAACAACAAGTAGTTTAGAGGAAGAGAGAGAGAGCTTGGAGAGGAGGAGCAAAGCAGAGGAAGAAATTCTACGGCGAAGCTTCAATCCACTAAGTTTTCTTATATCTTATTATGTTTAATTTTCTAGTCTTTATAAATTTTAATATGGAGTATATTTGTTTTTCTAAGGTTATGATGTAGCCTAACTTTGATATTCTAATCCTTTGTTCAATTTAATTAAGGATTTTTTATCTTGGTTGATGCATTTAATACTGTGCTTAATGTTTCTAAATAACTGATCACTATTTAGTTGAATTGTTAATCATAATGATAGCAGAAACTGATTTATGTGTTTAGTTCATTGTATTGAATATCATAAATTACATACAGGATAGGAATATACCTGCATGGTTTGTGTAGTCTATAAAAGAGATCCATAAATTTTAATGAATACATTAATGTTTTAACTTGCATGGAGACATAGCAGTTAAGTTTTATAGGGTATTTTCCTTAGACTTCGGGAGGGGTTATACGAATAATTCAGGGAATCTCGACTAGCAACTGGATAATTAATTTTTGTTAAAAAGAACAAAGGGGAGAAACAGATTAGTTATGGTGAAATCAGAACCTTAGAATTTTCATTCATTGAATTAATTCTTATTTATTTACATTTGCATTTAAATTCAGTTTTAGTTTTCACCTCCAATTTCGTCTACCAAATAAAAGTTGAGTTATTTCAATTTTGGACATTAATTAATAACAATCCTCATGAGACGATACTTCTCTCACACTTTATTACATGTTCGGCTCGTCCACTTGCGATTTTGCACAACAACAACTTCATCGAAAAGGCAATTAATGGTAAGAGAAAATGCACAAATTTAGAGACAAGAATCGTGCCAATCTAGTCCATCTGCAAACCAGGACAACCTGTTTGCAACTTCATAGCAACCTTGTTTACGCACATGCACGATAGCTTACGCTTCTGCATGAACCAAGCTTTCATGCCTCAATGCATACCTATATGTTGTTTGTACCACAATGCCCAAACCAACTACAGCTACTGCCATTTTCTTGCAACACAACACACTGCCACACCAAGCAACTGCACTACCATCACTTCTAGCCAAAAATGCAATATCCCATGCCTACTTGCACCTCAGGGCATTAGTCTACGCACATAAAAAATCACCACTAGCAAACACACTTAGTTGTGCGCAACCAACCAAATAGTGCACCAGCCAACCCATCACACCTTGCCAACAGTCTTGTTCTAGGCGCACTATAGCACATGTATATACACCAGCTAGCCTCTTAACCAGTATGTATACACCATTCTTTTTGTACTAGCACGCTTCCTTAAGCACTTACATAGCAAGCTGTATGCTAAGCAACATGCTTGCACTCCAATAGTAGTTGTTCCTTTCCTCCAAACATGCCTAACTACGTGCTTAACTTCAGCCAAGCACCCCACCTTACACACTCAAAACCAAGCATTCCAGTAGCACTCTTACTTGCATGCACCTTTATCAACAATCGCACGAAAAAGCGCTACACACTGCCAACCTATTCCAACACATACAAGACACATTCAACAAGGGTATTTTCTACTTTTCGCCATCCAACTCATGTCCTAGCTTTTTAGGAGTTATAAATATGCTTCTAAATGGGAAAAGTGGAAGCTTTTAGAGGGGGGAAGTAGCCCTTAAGGCTCCAACAACAAGTTTATTTCATCGTTTCTAAGTCAAGGGTAGCAAAAATCACTCTAACTTTACATCATTCAACAAAGAGAAAAGAAAGGGAGGAAGTTCCACCTTTTGAAAGAATAAGAGGCACTCTCGGAAAGGAGATAGCTTTACACCAACACTGTAAGTTTACTTACTCTCTTTTCTTTATATTTATTGTTGAAATGTTATTCTTGATCCATTGTATAGGTTGTTTTCCCTTTATATTCACGAACTAGTTTGTTGCCTAGAGTTATAATGTAGCCAAACTATGTATCTTGACTTATTATTTATCTTTGAGGCTTATTTTCTCCATTATAGTCTTTTACAAATAATTGTGTGTAATGCTCTGAAGTTAATTGATCACTAATTTAGTAACCATATTGAACTTGGAAAAGGGAAATGTGTATTTAGACCATAATTAGAGTGATATGAGTAGCATAAAATAGGAATATATTTGTGTTATTTGTGCAATCATCATTGAGTAATCTAAACTTAATTAACTCGACTTAGTTGATCCATATAGGAATATAATAGGTTAAGTGAGCTTGAGCATGTCTACTAGACTATCAGAAAATGTGTGTGGATAAGTTAGTCATTACTCAATTGAGGATTAGATGGAGATAGAGTGAAATAAGTGGATGATTAGATTGGGTAAATTACTGAGGTGAAGTTGCATTCCTAGAGCTCCTACCTCATTAGTTTATTCTTTAATTTTAGTTACTGATTTTAATTTTAGTGTTCATAAGTTCATTTCTCATTTTCAATTGTTTGGATAGAGTTAGAATAGATACAAATTTAGTACTTGACAAGTTGGCCATAATCCTCGTGGGAACGATACTTTACTTCATCATTGTATTACTTATAGACCATATATACTTGCATGGGTATGCATCGTGTGAATTCAGCATGCACCTAGAAATTAGCTAACGAAGTTACCTATAGTAATTGGCAGATTGTGCAGTTCTAAATCTCAAGCTCCATTTTAAGCTGCCTGATCATCACATCGATTTGCACAATAAACAACTTTTTGATTTTTTTTGCATACTCGTATTTGGACAAGTAATATATGCAACAGTTCTCATCCATATCTAATGATGTGTGTGTTACGATGCTTCTAAATAAATATGTTCCAACACTTCACGGTACATGTCATTAGTGTAAACCAGAAGCTGCATGTTACTCCAATGACTTAATTTGGCCTACTATAACTGGACTTATACTCTTAGACCCATACTTATCCTTAAAGAAGTTGTGTTCTTAGCCTTTGAAAGGCCCTATCAATTTGAGGGATGCATTTAAACAATTTCTCATGGTTGCTAACATAGTCCTATATGAAACTGTTTATGCCCTCGCATCTTTGAGTGTTACGCATGCCACCCAAAATGTATCCCATCAAAAATGCTGCAACCCATCTGTGTCTTTTTTCATACATCCTACTTATCCAATACTCGCTATTGTGGAGATTAAAGTCATCCAACATTTTCAACCAAGTTACATCAAACTCTTTCTCACTATATGGTTCATGCATTAACTTTTGAAATTTTGTTATCCTACCCGCATTACAAAGATGAGTACATGCATTCTTACTTATGTGCCATGAGTATATTCTATAACGAGAATTTAATAGTACTTCCTCAATGGCTTGTCTTATTACTTTATCTCTATCAGTTAATATAGAGAAGAGATACTTCTTACATATGGAATCAATTAAAACATTAAGTGCCCATTTGTAAGAACCAACTATGTCATCCAATAGTTAGGCACTACCAAATAGACAAGTATCACAGTGGTTACTTGTACCAAGAAACAGAACTAAAGGTTTGTCATATACATTTGTCCCATAAGTGCTGTCAAATATGAGTACATCTCTAAAATACAAATAATCCAACAGAGAGTGGGAGTCATTCTAAAACGAATTGGACAACCTACCATCATTATCAACTTGAAATATACATAAGAAACAAGGACCATAACTTGTCTTCAATTCCATATATGAGAGTACTACTTGTGAATCGCTTTCAAAAGCAGTATTCTGTCTTTTCTCACCCAAGCTATTGTAAAGATCTTTTAGGGTGAAATCAACCTTTACATATATCTCTACTTGGCCAACTATGTTCTCATATGAATGACAAGGTCTGATGCAAACATTGCGTACGACATGACTATGCCATGTCTGATTCCTTAAGGTGTATATAATATCATATGATATTAACTTCGTGGCCTAGTGCTAGTTTCATGAAAACGATTTTCATTGAATGTCCTTACATTGTACACACCCTTTTCTGCATTAAAGCAAACAGAAAAACGTGTTTTACAATTCACGCTTGTCTGCCTCCTTACCTTGTATCTCCTATTTGTATTGTTCAAATACTTCAATCTTCTAAATCCTTGCATCTCACGTACCTATTGTCTCACAATAACGATCCTTTCTTTGTCGTGCTCAAAGTTGCGCAATCTTACACCAAAGCCAAACACTTGTGCATAACTTGTTAGGATATTTTATATTTCCTATTATGGGCTTACATAGTTAATAACAATTATATTATGGGCTATCTATTTTAATATGACCAAATATGTGATCTATTAATTGGACTCTAGAAATATCCATTGGGTATGAGCTTTAATGTGTAGAAACCTAATACTAATAGAATTAGGGTTAATGGGAACCTAATTAGGTTAGTATATAAAGAATGCTATAAGGGTTATGGTCCCCAAGTCAAATCAAATAATATTTTGCTCTCTTTCTCCTTACCCATTCAAGAAGAAAAAACTACAGAGCAACTAAGGAGATTTGATTGTGGAAGATCCAATCCCACTCAAGATTATCAACATAGATTCAGGTATGTTTTCTCTACAATAATTCTTAATGATTTAATATGAGTTTCTAGAATATTGTATAGGTTTATATCTATTAAAGATTTATCCAATAAGTGGTATCAGAGCCAACTTATGTTAAATCATTGAGATATTAATTGGTATAATTTATTGTGGTTGTCATGGAAGCTTAAAGGAAAATATATATATATATATATTTTTTTCCGCTTGTGTTTGTTTAACAGTGTTTGGTTATGTTAAAAACAATTCAGAACATACTTTTATTTTAATAATAGCCGCAACGATACTTAAGTTCTATGATTGTTTTCTATTACAAGTATAGAATGTTTGCAGATCTTTAATTATTTATATTCTTTCTTTTGCGCATGCCGAGAAGCAAATTACATAGAATGTCTGCAGAGCCACTTTAGTGAATTAATCTTTTAAAATTCATTCGGCTTTAAGTTTTCGACATTGAAAATAATGCCTTCTGTGTTGCGGTTTTCAATGTTGTGGCCTATTTAGTTTAAGAAATTTTACACTGAATGAATGCCTCCTATGTTGGTTACAATTATTAAAGTAAGAATTGCTTGTCTCGTGTATTTTTTTTTTTTTTTTTTTTTTTTAAGGTTGCCTTCTGATGAGACTATTTTAGATTGTTATGGAATTGTTTAATTCACATTGTTTAATAAGTTGTTGTGTATATGCAAACTGGCATATGTTTTAATTTTACAGTATTCGAAATAATTTTGGTTCGAAAATTTAAAAAAAAAAAAAAAGTGTCTGATATTTCAAAATAAATTGAATTGAAATTATATGTTGTCAAAGTAACCTCTATAATGTAAATTTATTTATTTTGAAATATTAAGATGTGTATATCTATTATTTATATAAATAATGACTGGCCTAAAGGAAGATTATTGTTTGACCAAATAATGGGCATACCTGTGATAATAAATATGTGATGATTATTAAATTTTTCATGTGAGTAATAAATCGGTCCAAAGAAATACTTACTACTTGACAGGATTAATTATCAATATTTGATTACTACACAGAGAGTACCACTTACAGTTGATATTTCTGTCCAAAGACTAAATATCAATGTTATGCTAGGTATCTTATTTTAGGGTCCACCATTATGGGAATCGTTTAATCATGTCATGTATGAATTTATTAATTGATATATATATATTTTTGTGACATGATTATTGATTGTGAGTTCGTATTTGATTTTGTTCTCGATTCAGTTACTTCTACTTCAACAATATCTGCCAATATTAATTCCATTCATGTGCTTAATGGCACGAATTTCAAGAATTGGAAAGAGAACGTTATGATTGTTCTCGGTTGCATGGATCTTGACCTTGCGCTTCGGGAAGAACGATCTGCTTCTCTTAATGATAATAATTCCGCTGATGAAAAGGCAAGAATGGAGAAGTGGGACCGTTCTAATCGCATGAGTCTTATGATCATGAAACGTTCAATTTCGAAAACTTTTAGGGGCTCTATGTCCGAAGAGGAAAGTGCTAAGAAGTTCCTTGAGGAAATAAAACAACGTTTTGCGAAAAACGAAAAGGTTGAAACAAGTACCCAGAAACAAGTACCCATTTGACGAAACTTGTTTCAATGAAGTATAATGGAAAAGGGAACATAAGAGAGTACATCATGGAGATGTCTCATATCGCTTCCTAACTAAAGGCACTAAAGTTACAGCTGTCTGAGGTTTTGTTGGTGCACTTAGTTTTGATTTCTCTTCCTGCACAATACAGTCAGTTTAAAGTGAGTTATAACACTCAAAATGACAAATGGACTCTTAACGAGCTCATATCTCACTGTGTGCAAGAAGAGGAAAGATTGAAGTGAGAAGGTGTTGAAAGTGCTAACTTAGTAACTATCTCTAAGGACAAGAAAAGGAAAAGAAGAAAAGAAGCTGCAGTTGGGACATCACAGCATAAGGAGCAAAAGAAACAGGATGGAGAGTTTACTTGTTACTTTTGCAAGAAAGCTGGACACATGAAGAAAGAATGTCCCAAATATGTCAACTGGCGTGTCAAGAAAGGTATGCTTCTCAATCTAGTTTATTCTGAAGTTAATTTAACTTCTGTATCTAAACACACTTGGTGGATAGATTCTGGTGCTACTACTCACATAAGTGTGTCTATGCAGGGTTGTTTGTGGAGTCGAAAGTTAAGTGATGCTGAAAGATTCATCTATGTGGACGATGGCAAAACAGTTGCAGTAGAGGCTATAGGAACTTTTAGGATATTTTTAAAGACTGGTCAATTTTTGAATTTGGAAGAGACTTTTAGACGGAATTTGATTTCAATTTCTGTTTTGGACAAATTTGGTTATTCTTGTTCATTTGGAAATAATAAATTTAGTCTTTTTCAAGATTCTAATCTTATTGGTACCGGTTCTTTATCTTTGCATGATAACATATATTTGTTGGATACAATTGTCTCAATTAATGAAACCTTGCATATAAATTCACGAGGTACAAAACGAAAATTAACTAACAGGGATTTCGCCACATTATGGCACAAGCGTTTAGGTCATATATCTAAACAGAGAATTCAGAGGCTTGTGTCTGATGAAATTCTTGATTCCCTTAATTTGACAGATTTCGAAGTTTGTATTGAATGTATTAAAGGGAAACAGACAAACATTAAGAAATTAGGTGCCAACAGGTGTTCTAATATCTTAAAACTAATTCATACTGATATTTGTGGATCATTTTCTACAGCCTCTTGGAATGGTCAACAGTATTTTATTACGTTCATAGACGACCATTCAAGATATGGGTACCTATATTTAATACATGAGAAGTCTCAAGCCCTGGATGTATTTAAGGCTTTCAAAGTTGAAGTTGAAAATCAACTTGGAAAGAAAATTAAAGCTGTCAAATCTGACAGTGGTGGTGAATACTATGGTAGGTATGACGGATCCGGTGAACAACGTCCAAGACCTTTTGCTAAATTCCTAGAGAAATGCGGTATCATCCCGCAATACATAATGTCAGGCAAACCTAGCATGAATGGTGTTGTTGAAAGACGAAACAGAACGCTTAAGGACATGGTAAGAAGTATGATCAATCATTCTTCTTTACCAGAATCCCTCTGGGGAGAAGCACTAAAGATTGCAGCATATATCCTTAATAAGGTTCCGAATAAAGCGGTAGCTAAAACCCCTTATGAATTATGAATAGGTAAGAAGCCTAGTATTAAACATTTACACATTTAGGGTTGTCTAACTGAGGCAAGGCCTTACAGGCCAAATGAAAAGAAACTGGACTCAAGAACTGTAAGCTGCTACTTTGTTAGGTACTCTGAACGGTCAAGGGGTTTCAAGTTTTATGATCCCACTACTAGATCATTTTTTGAGACTAGAAATGCGAGATTTCTTGAGGAAGTTGAGTTTGTGGGGGGAGATAAAGTGAAAGACATTGTCTTTGAAGAGGAATTTGTTTCTCTTCCTACTATTGTTATTAATAATGATATACTTCTATCCCTGACATTATTCAAAATGCAAATCCAGAATTTCAAGATAATGTAGAAGAGCTCCCTGTGCAAAATGAAGAAATTATACCTGAAGTGCAAACTCAACAACCTCAAGAGGATATGTCATTGAGACGATCCATTAGAGAAAGGAGAAGTGCGATTCTGCATGACTATGTCGTTTATCTCCAAGAACATGAGGTTGATATAGGAATGACAGAAGATGATCCAATCAACTTTCATCAAGCCACACAAAGTTCTAATTCTCAAAAATGGATTGATGTCATGAATGATGAGATGAATTCCATGAAGAACAATGACGTTTGGGATCTCATCGAATTGCCTGAAGGTGCGAAACCTATTGGTTGCAAATGGATATTTAAGACCAAATTCAAAAGGTAATGTTGAGAGATATAAGGCTCATCTAGTTGCCAAGGTTCAACTCAAAAGAAGACATTGATTATAAAGAGACTTTCTCTCCGGTTTCTATGAAAGACTTTTTTAGGATTATAATGGCACTTGTGGTTCATTTTAATTTAGAGCTACATCAGATGGATGTAAAGATTGCGTTTTCTCAATAGTGACATTGACGAAACAATATATATGATGCAACCAGAAAACTTTGTATCCGGTGATCCAAAGAAAGTGGTTTGTAAATTGAAGAAATCTATCTATGGTCTCAAACAGGCTTCCGTCAATGGTATCACAAATTTTATCAAGTTATTATCTCAAATGGGTTTGAGGTAAATAAAGTTGAAGATTGTGTATATCATAAGTTCAGTAGGAGTAAATACATATTTCTGGTGTTATATGTCGATGACATACTACTTGCTAGTAGCGATATAGGCTTATTGCACGAAACCAAGAGATTCTGAGAAAGAATTTTGACATGAAAGATCTTGGGGACGCCTCTTTTGTATTAGGTATACAGATACAACGAGATCGCTCTTGAGGTATCCTTGAGTTATTACAAAAGAGTTATATCGAAAAAGTTCTTGATAGATTTGGCATGAAAAATTGTGCACCAGGAGACACCCCTGTAGCTAAAGGAGACAAGTTTAGTCTAAGTCAGTGCCCTAAAAATGAGTTGGAACGAAAAGAAATGCAAAAGATTTCTTATGCATCAGCTGTAGGAAGTCTAATGTATGCTCAAGTATGCACGCGTCCAGATATTGCGTTCATAGTGGGAATGTTGGATAGATATTTAAGTAACCTAGGGATGGATCATTGGAAAGCAGCCAAAAGGGTTATGCGTTATCTACAGAGAACAAAAGATCACATGCTCACATATCAGATATCAGAAAATTTAGAGATCATTGGGTGTTCTGATTCCGATTTTGGTGGATGCCAAGACAGTAAAAGATCTACGTCGGGCTATATTTACTTGCTAGTTGGTGGAGCTATTTCCTAGAAAAGTGCTAAGCAGACACTCATAGCTTCTTCCACCATGGCAGTTGAGTTTATAGCCTGTTATGAGGCATCTAATCATGGGATATGACTGCGAAATTTTGTCACGGGACTGCAAGTTATGGATTGTATTGAAAGACCATTAAAAATATATTGTGACAATAATTCGGCTGTGCTTTATTCCAACAACAATAGAAGCTCTATGAAGTCTAAGCACATAGACATCAAGTTTCTTGTTGTTAAAGAAAGAGTTCAGAGTCGTCAGGTGACTATAGAACATATTGGGACAAACTCCATGATTGCGGATCCGCTTACTAAGGGATTACCACCCAAGGTCTTTCATGAGCACACTGCTCATATGGGTGTTGTTTTGATTGATGATGTGCATGTATAGTGGGAGTTAGTATTTTGATGTTCTTTGTAATAGACATATTTTATATTTGTTTTATGCAGAATAAAGTATATGGTTTAATTATAAACTCTTAATGTTATTTGTGTTTGATCTCATTGAAGATTGAAGTAGGTCTAGTTGGAAATAGGCATGTTTGAGATCACATTGCATGTAATTTTCATGCTACGCATCCATACTTGATCTATGTCATTGAATATATTGGTATGGTGACCATTGATGGGTTTAGTTACGAATAAATGTAACAAAAGTCACTTTGATCTCATACTAATATAGTAGATGGACCAGATTGTAACTAAAGGGATATTTCAGGACGGATAGCTTTTCAGTGCGCACTTAAGATTATAGATAATATAATTGTCTCAAGAAACATATGTAGCCCAAGTGGGAGATTGTTAGGATATTTTATATTTCCTATTATGAGCTTACATATTTAATAACAATTATATTATAGGCTATCTATTTTAATAGGGTCAAATATGTGATCTATTAATTGAGTTCTAGAAATATCCATTGGGTATGAGCTTTAATGTGTAGAAACCTAATACTAATAGAATTAGGGTTAATGGGAACCTAATTAGGTTAGTATATAAAGAATGTCATAAGGGTTATGGTTCCCAAGTCAAATCAAATAATATTTTGCTCACTTTCTCCTTACCCATTCAAGAAGAAAAAATTACAGAGCAACTAAGGAGATTTGATTGTGGAAGATCCAATCCCACTTAAGATTATCAACATGAATTCATGTAGGTTTTCTCTACAATAATTCTTAATGATTTAATATGAGTTTCTAGAATATGGTATAGGTTTATACCTATTAAAGATTTATCCAACATAACTCTCATAAAATAATCTTGCTACCTTAACTATATTAAATATGATCGCAAATATGTTTATGACCTTTAACTCACGAAAATCCATCAAAAAAATATATGAACCGTGGTGTTTTGTACTTTTAGGCACTTCTACATCCCTATCGAAGGAAGTAACACTTTCTCCAACTCATTCTTTCAATTTGATAGTCGTTTGCTTCTCATTACTGTCTGTTACTACATGAGTTAAAATTTTATAATCAGTCAGGCGAAAGTGGATAGATAAATTTAACTGAAAAACATGCTAAGACAAACAATTAATATATGGTAATCATCAAAATATGCAATTGTAATAAAAATGCTACTACCACTAATCATAGCATGCTGACACACATTATTGTATATGATCATAATATTAAAAAACTGATAACTCATAATTATTCTTCTTACATATTAAGAACATCATGCCTACAACAATTCAAGTAATTTGATACACGTTTTACAACCCATTAAAACAATAACTCATAAAAACCTAATAATATACAAGTAATCAGTTACACTTGTTGATCGCATATTATTTTATATCAACATAATAGTAAAATTGATAACTCAGTTATTCTTCTTACATATTAAACACATTGTGCCTACAACAATTCAAATAATCTTATACATGTTTTACAATCCATTAAGGCCTGATGATATACAAGTTATCAATTACATATTTTACATCACATGAAAACAATTACATGAAATATTACCAAACAACAAGCAATATTGATTCCAGGGCATTTACATTTTGCAACTACAATCCATGGTTTATGACTCCTATCTTTAGTAATTTTAAGGGTCCTTGTATAATTTTATGTACAACTCTCAGATGTTTTTATGAACTAAAATCTAATACTTGTAAATAGAAAAGACCTACTCCATAAACTGCCATCAGTAACAAAAAACCAATGCCTCCACTACCAAAATATTTAACAAAAATGTTAAATACATACAGCTAATTAACTTCATAAGCTGCTTTCGAAATATGATGTTCTGTTTCATTATGCAAATGAAGAACAAAATCCGATTAGGGAAGGAATAATGGAAGCCAGGTTAGAGAATAAAGCAAGACTGGAAGAGTTACAGGAGAAGTTGTAGAGTTAAAAGAATAATGAAAGCCATTTGGAAATAATAATCTATCTAGAAAACAATAGAAGATAATAATGAAAGCAAAAATGATAGTGAAGATGAGAGTAAAACAAGAATGAATCAACAATGAGTTCAAACGGCTAAATGGGTGTGCATTTATAGCTCCTTTAGATGTCAAAGAGTTCTAGGAAAGCAAGAACGACAAAGCCGACAAGAGTTCAATGAGAATGAAGCACCAATGATCAAACAACTCCTTTAAGTGGTTAACTGGATGTGAATAATAACTGGCACACACCATTTTACTTGTTCATCAGGTTTCTTGATTAATTAAATCATTGCTTCATCTATAAGTCCCAACCCCTAGATCAAATCCCATAAAAAATGAATGGTCAAGGGTACAGATTTTTAAAAATGTATGGATATCCAATTGCATTTTAGATTGTGCCTCTCTTTCTCTCTGTCTATATATATACAAATATATATATACAGAACTTCTATATTCAATATCTTTTAACTTTAAAAATTTAGGACAAATCAATCAAATTCATCTATTGCAATCTCTCTCCTAAAATAAATTCTCTCTACTATTCAATTCAAAGGCAATGGATAAATTTGATTGATTTGTCCTAACTTTTTAATAGAGTGATTTTACCATCAATGTCTCCTAACTTTAAAAAATTAGGATAAATCAATCAAATTCATCTATTACAATCTCTCTTCTAAAACAAATTCTCATCTATTACAATCTTTCTCCTAAAACAAATTCTCTCTCTTATTTAATTCAAATGCAATAAATAAATTTGATTGGTTTGTCCTAACTTTTTAAAATTAAAAGACATTGATAGTAAAATCATAATATATACATGAAATAATTACACAAAACCCTCCTGAAGTTACACTTAATACAGGCATGTTAATATTTATGTTTTGTAACACAATGCCCCTAAGTTAGCGGTCAATGTTAGTCAACGTTAAAAAATTTAAGGATAGTTTAGTTAATTTGTAAGGAAAATTATAAAAATAATCAAAAATATATATTTTTTTTAAAAAAAAATTAATGAATCTACACCATCCAGATTACTTGATGGATAGTGGAGATTATTATTTAAAACAAAATAAAAATTAATACAAAAAGAAAATTAAATAAATAAAAAACAAACAAAATAATGGATCATCTCCCACCCTCATCACTCAACCAACATCGTACACCATCATTATCAAACCAACTTCTCATACCCATTTCCACCCACTCATCTCCTTGATAAGGACATTTTTAATGAAGATTTAGGTTTCTAAATCTATATCTTTGTCGTTGTTCTTGAGTGTTTTTTTATGTGTTTTTTAGTGTTTTTAAACAATAAGTCTTTCTATGATGTGCACATTTAATTAGAAAGGATTTGATGTGAAATTAAGTAAAAAGAGTGTTGGGTTTGGATTTTGTGAAAAATGTGGCATGATCGTGGATTTTCAAGTTTGATAGATAGGTTGAATTATGAGAGCTTGTACAAAGTCATTGGTTTGAGTTATATGAGCTACAACCTATCAACTTAAAGCTACGGATGTCTTGATTCCATAGAAACCAACGGTTCATGATTCGGAGGTCCGTAGAGAAATATATGACCATGTTAGTAAGTAAATGTCAGATCTGGCATACCCAACGCGCTTCCTCACCAACAAGCGCAACAAAAAGCGCGCCCCTATCATCCAAGCACACCTAGCCATGTGCTTATTCCCCCAATGGCCCCGAACCAACTTGCACTATGCTCTTTCGCCCTTCTAGCATGCTTCCTCACCACTAAGCATGTTATTAAGCGCCACACACTACCATAAGTACGAGAGAGCTTAAAAAAGGGCAATTCAACTTTTCACTCTCATTTCTTACCCTAGCCTCTTGAGGACTATAAATAGGTCCTTAAATGTTGAAAAACACAAGCTTTTATAAAGGATGAGCAGCCCTTAGGGCTTTAATAATAAAGTTTCACCATTTCTAAGCTAAGGGAGCAAAATCACTCCATCTTTATGCCATTCAACAAGGAGAAGAGCTAGGGAGGAAGTTCTATCTTGAGAAGGAAGAAAATGCACTCTTGGAAAGAAGCAAGCTTCACACCAACCATATAAGCTTACTTTCTCCCTTTTATTTGTGTTTATTGTTGAAATATGTTGATAGTGCATTGTATGGTTGGTTTTCCCTTACATTTATGAACTACTATGTTGTCTAGGGTTATAATGTAGTCAAACTTTGTAGCTTGACTATTTAACATTGAAGCTTGATTCTCTATTTTAATCTTTTTCTTTAATTATGCTTAATGCTCCGAAGTTAATTGATCACTAATTAGGAGATTTAGTAACCATATTAAACTTGGAAAAGGATGTATGTGTTAAAACCCCAATCAAAGTGACATGAGTATTATGGGATAGAAATATACTTATATTGCTTTTGTAATTATCATTGAGTAATCTAAACTTAATGAACTCGACTTAATTAATCCATATAGGAATATAGTGGCTTAGGTGAGCTTAAGCATGTCCACTGGACTTTGAAAGAGGTGTGTGGATAAATTAGGTAATGCTCGGTTGAGGATTAGATGGAGATAGAGTGAAAATAGTGGATGATTAGATTAGGTGAATTAGTGAGGTGAAGTTGTAATCCTAAAGCTCATACCCCATTAGTCTAGTTCTTTATTTTTAGTTATTGAATTTAGTTTTAGTATCCTTAAAGTCACTTCTCATTTTCGATAGTTTGAATAGGGTTAAAATTGATATAAGTTTAGTATTTATCAAGTTGGTGTAATCCTCATGGAAACTATACTTTGTTTCATCATTGTATTACTTGTGGACCGTGTATACTTACAAGGGTTTCTTATGTGTGTGTTGTGTGAACTCAGCACACATTTAGAAATTAGCCAACACTCCTACTATCTCCTTTCTCTTCGCTTGACGCATTTCCATCCACTCATCTCCCTTCTATATTCATCGTTGTTTTTGTCTTTATCATCATCAGTTGCTTCGTCGTCATCATCTAATGCCACCTTCATCTTTTGCTTGGAAATCCATCACCAGCCAACCAAAATGAATAAGTTATTCATCTGTTCTTCATCTAGGTTGACAAACCAAGATGAACATCTAGGTTCATCGACTTATATGAAGAATAGATGAAGAAGGTTTCTTCATCTGAAGTGGTGCTTTCGAAGATTTAGATTTGCTATTTATTTGGGGTTTTAACTTGGAAATTTGAAGAGTTTGATTCCCTTGTTTCTGTAAAAAGCTTGAACGGAAAGGCTTTATTCTTGCCAAACTCACCACCGATGTGGGAGCCATTGTGATAGAGGTTGGAGAAGTTGAGTCGTTGTTGTTGTTGTTGTTGTTGAAGGATAGCAGCCCAATTTGTTGTTGTTACGATTGATGAAAAGCAAATTTTTCCTTTTTTTTTTTTTTATTAAGTTTGATTCTAATTATGTGGGTTGATGATGTTAATGATGTTATATGGATGATGATTAGAGATTATTGATGATTAGAGATTTCTAGGTTTCTTCTTTTAATTTTTAATTATTTTCATTTTTTATTTTTATTTTTAATAATTTATTATAATTCAAATTCAAATTAATTAAATTTTAAAAGGCTGAAGGTATTTTCATCATTGCATAAAAATCTAGGTCAACCATCTATTTTAACACCTATTGATTATTATCTTAAGGGCATGGTGTTACAAAAACTTAATTTTTAGGCCCTTGTATTAAAGTAAATGCCAGAGGGGTTTTGTATAAATACTTATATATATATATAGAGATTCCATTGGGTATACCTGGGTATGTATATAGTAGACAAAAAAAATGCGTTATTGCATTTTAAAATGCGCGATTGTAATTTATTATATATTATTACAACTAAACGTATGTAATTACGACCAATAAATGTAATATATATATATATGGTTCTCCTTGGATACACCTGGGGTATGTATACACTTGACAAAAAAGTGTGTTATTGTATTTTAAATTGTGCTATTATAATTTATTATATGTGATTAAAACTAAATATGTGTTATTACAATCGATAAATATGATCATATTTACCCATTGTTATCACACATCTTTCGTTGTAATCACATATAATGAATTACAATCGCACATTTAAGAATGTAATCACACATTTTTTTGTCAAATATACCCCAGATGTATGCTAGAATATGTCATATAAAATCACTTACGTTTTTGCACATCATACCAAAGGTAGGAACCATGCATAAAATTCTTAATCATAAATAAACCACAGTTGAATCCATTAAGTTGTAATGGACATTGTGGACATCCGATGAACCCCCCTAAAGGATCTAAATTCATTCTCTATTTCAATGTTTAGATAATCAAGAAAGTATCTATCTAAATTCATTCTCTATTTCAATGTTTAGATAATCAAGAAAGTATCCATCTAATGCTACAATTTGCATACAAAAGTACTTTCAATAACAAATTAATGGTAATGAAATAAATGAATGAGCATTCTACATATATAAGATACGATCCGCACCGCACAATTTTGTTGCCAACTCCTTTCTTCGTGTGTGCCCTGAGTAGGCAGATAGCTATCCCAAAATTTTGTCATCTTATCATCCACTTTTACAACCAATAAAAGCAAATGAGTATTGTTTTAATTCAATTGGATGGGAAGCTGCACATAAAAAACTGCAATTAATGTTTTACTATGATAGTCATGTCTTTTTTTGCAATGGTTTATAGTAATTCACACTGATTTAACCTTATCATAACCGAACTTGCAACTCTCATAGAACTTCAAATTGCAACATAGTTTCATACTCTTCATCATAGTAATTGGATTCCTTTCATCCCCCAACTTGTATGCATATATCCACAAATTATATGTGATTGTAAGAACTATGTATAGCATCAATGTGCCGTCGATGATAATACGATTTTTCTAAGATAATATTTTGTAAATTTTAAAATTCAAATACTGTTTAATAAACTTATGCAAAAAGATGTAAATAGATACCACACATTTTTTAGGGAATTACACGATATGAACTAATTTGCTGTATCAATGACCTGAACAAACCAAACATGATCAATACTTTTTGCCAACATTGGATATAAAACCTAACAAACAATTTATCAAAAATTTACACACTATATCTAACACCCATTTTCCTGGCAAAAGACTTTACATATTCTGGCAGGTAGCATACCTATCCTTATTCTCAACAATTACGTCATTGAAAGGAAAAACAATATAATACAATAAAACTAATTAATGTAATATAATTTCTTAATCAATTTTCATAATCAGACATTGCATAATCTTATATGTAATCACATATGATCAATACCTTGCTTTTAAGTCACTAAAATAAAAAAAGAAAAAAATACATTACAATAATATGACTTAATATAATCAGATTTCAATAAATGTAATCAGTTTCAGTAAACACACATTGCATAATCACATATATAATCACAAACTGAAAATATCTCACTTTTAAGTCAATGAAATGAAAAACAAAACATTACAATAATATAAATTAATATGATCAAATTTCCAAGGACATAATCAATGTAAATATTCAGGCATTGAATGATCGTAAATGAAATAGCAGAAATAAAATACCCTGCTTTATTGTTTGTAGAGCTACAAAAGATGAAGTTCAACAGAACAATGTCGTCTTCAGAAATTGAACCATTAGGAATATTCACACAGAAAGGCAATCTTTTATTCGGCTTTCTTGTCTTCAATTCCTACTTAAGAGGCACAACTTCATCTCGGATGAAAATTTCATCCGAGCAAAGGTCATGCTTAGCTTTATTGTGGTGCTTTATATGTTTCGTATGAAATTTTGCCACCTCATTTTTCGACATTGGCATGTAGTGTTGGGTACTTTCAATCGAGCGGATGTCATGCTTATCTTCATTATGGACCTCCCTATGCATTTTATCACCTTATCCTTTAATGTTGCTATGCAAGGTTGGATTGCCTTTTCCAGTAGATGAGAGATTTAGTCTGTCAAAAGATCAATTGAACGTTCAATTAATGCAAGTTTATTCTTCATTGCATTCAATTCCGATCAAGTCCATCATGGATGGAAGATCAATATAGCTTGCCAACATCTGTGATGGTGCTATACAAACCCCCTCATTTAGTCACCAAATTATCTGTGGCTGCCATCTTCTCCTCTGTCCAAGCAGTCAAAACTGCTTCCAACTTGTTCACATAAACCTTATATTGTTTTACACGCGCCCAATAAAATATTTACAAAAACGGAATGCAACCTATGAAACAACATTTTTACCGATCATCTTTAACTTCCAAATATTGTTAATAAAATATTAAAAGTGATCGATCGACCACATCTTTTGTCTTATCATCTTCGAATACTTCAATGCAATGACCAAAGATTTGTCAACTATAAGTCATTTCAATGGACATAACAAGGTAGATAAAGCAAACAAAATAAACATAATCATGAACATATCATCTGCCTCATTCATCATTTGTATTTTGTCCATCAAAAACCGGATTTTAATGTGTCTCTTTTCACCATTAACCATATTTTTCAAATTTTCATACGACAGATTAAATTCATCTATTGCATAATCAGCTTCATCAGACCCACCCGTTTTATAGCCTCATTACCTTCTCAAAATCCGACTCTTTCATACAAATCCACTTTCTGTACAACAAGATTTCATAAGTCATAGGATTAATACTTTAAAGCAACTTTGTACATAAAAGCCCCGATTATTTTCAAGCATGAGATTCTCAATAACAAACTGTTGACTTTTGAAATCAAGCAACTCAGATTCTTGAGCCCAATACTGCAATAGATGCAAAACAAAGCAGAAAACAAGCAAAGAACAAAGAAAAAGGCAAAGCAAGAACAAGGAACACCAACATTTTTACGTGGTTCGGCCCAAAGAAAGTCTACGTCCACGGTAATTCTATTACTATTTTGATAGAGTAATAATATTTTCTCTAAATGTTTCTCTCCTTTTTATAATGAGATTCATCCCCTATTTGTAGAAGGGAATGATACAATTAATTTGATTAAAATGAAAAGATATTATTAGTTACACTTTCCAAAACTGACATGAGTTAAGATCTACGCCTGTAAATACTAAATTTTGACAATAACTAATGCTTAGTGGTTGAGATTTTCTTTAAATCAAGCTATTATCTTTGGAAAAATCAACGTGTACGTCATGCCTTAAGCTGGATTTCGCCTAACAGCTCTGACTAAGGTTGACTTATGACCTAAGACTTGTAGTAGCAGAGAGCTCGCTTTAACGAGTTAGAACATCGGAGGTCTATGGACTGAGCTTAGTTGCACGGGCTGAATATGCAGGGAGCTAAAGTCCTAAACTCGCGAGCTAATTACTGAACGAGTTAGATATTTGAGGAACTAGGCCTTTAACGTGCTGGGCCTTAGTTAATTGAGAAATTTTATTGAATCAGTCTTGGATTTTTACCAGCCCATTTAGGCAACTCCAAAAATATTCATAACATCAGCCTAGTTCCCTAGTGCGATCTGGGGACTAGGAGCTAATAGCTCGCTGGTAAAAGCTAACTTAAGAGGCCTGTTGCATCGTCTTTTCAATTTTCGTCTCATCGGATGCGCGATGAATTTTTAGGCTATCGTGCAGTCTACACGTCTCGATCTATGTGCATTTAATACCCACGTATCATAACTGATGGTGCATGATGACAAAATCTCATAATGCGTACTACACCACTGGATCTAGGGCGGTTGGTAAGCCTCCAGATCTAATAGTTGGGGTTCATGTCTCGTGTCCTTATATAAAATGGAGGCCCAGAGCTTTTCATCTTCCATTTGTCATTTTCAATTTGCAGACGCTTCGTTTTTCTTCTCCCGTTCTCATCTCACTTCAAACTTCTGCACTAGTATTTCCAGAAATTCGAACTCGTCGAAAATCATCACCCATTGTTCTACTTTGCTAACCGTAAGTCTTTCAAAATTTTCTTTCGATCTCTGATCCTTGTTTCTCATTTACGTATGTTGTACTTTTCTTTGAGTTTGGTACTGATTTATTTATTTCGTGTTCTTGTTTGTCAAATGTTTGTTCTTTATTGTGACTCTTCATTTCTCTTTGATTTGATATTACTGCTTTGTTCTTAGTGAATGGTTTATTGCTTGTGACATTATGAATGCGAACTGTAGATAGAGACATAGATAGGTCGTTAGCTCGTACGTTGCTAGATTGTGGATCAAGCCCCCCATACATTTAGCAATCTGTGTAGCGTTTGTGACCCCGTAGACTTAGGATATTCTTTAAAAAAATGGGAAATTTGGATATAGATAGAGATGGTCTGCATACAGAGACCTGATTATTCCTTTTTTACGTGTAGATGTCTTCAGGTTGCAGTCGCCGATCACATAAAGTAGGGGCCGACTCTTCTGATTTTGAAGAGCTTGAGGGTTGAGAAGGCGACCTCCATGAGTAGTGAGGCCACTGAGGAGTTCGTAGCTCGAGTTAACCCTATCACAATTCTACCGACCCTTGGACGGGAAGGTCGCGAGGTGTTTGCTTTCCATGCCTCGAAACTACAGTTTGACGAGCTGAGGGGGATTGCCCTAGAATATCGTCTCCCTAAAGGTTGTCACATCATGCTACCTTCCTCTTATAACCAAGTGGCTTATTCGTCCTAGAAGTATGTGGCTGTCAATACCCACCATCTAAGGCACGGGCTCAGGTTCCTAGTCCCTTGTTACCTCATTGACCTCCTAAACAGCCTAAAACTTAACCCTTTTCAACTGACCCCCAACTTTTACTCCCAACTTATGTCGTTAGCGTTGGTCTTTTTAAGGAACGAGTTTGAAGCTCCAAACCCACGTATCTGCTCTCACTTATACGTTATAAAATTAGTGGCCAACTCGCAAGGAAGGGTACAAGACGGGATCTTTTATTTGTCAGCTCACAAATTCGATTTAAAGGGTCTTTTGCCAAAGGGCGGGGTAAAAGGAAAATCTAATGTCGGAGATTACAAATCGAGCTGATTTTATATCTCTTAGCCTTCCCTTAAACATCTTCAAAATTATAGTTTCGTCCTTACCCCAGGCAGTTACATAGGGTTGGCATTAATAAGCTCTTTTACATGCGCATTCTGTTATTCTGATATTCCTTACTTCTTCTTGTAGACGGAGGCAAGAGGATTATTACCGAGGTGGAAAAGGATAGTCTAAGAATGCTTGTGGACTCAGGGGAAAGTAACATTATCCACGAGTTCAACGACGAGCTGCTCAGAGCATATCGGCTCTGCCTTGCTTTTGATAGCAAGGTAATTAACAGCAAGAGGGACATTGGCATTCGAGGTCAATACGAGCTCGTCTCCGTTTCTTAAGCTGCTCATGGAGAGGACGATCTTGCTTCTCCACAAACTCTAGAGATGGTGAAGCTTTCACTCTATAATCCTCCTGATTCTCTTCCTAAATGGCCAGCTCCTTCAACTCATGAGCCTGTAGCCCCTTCAACTCATGAGCCTGTAGCTTTTTTAGCTGCTGAGCCAGTATCTCCTTCAACTATTAAGCCCGCAGCTCTTTTAACTGCTAAGCCCGTAGAAAAGGCTACCTCAACACCAATTCCAAGATCTTCAGCTCATGTCCCGTCTTTGCAGCCAGAGGTGATAGAGGTAGAACACGAGCAGACAAGAGCTCCTGCTTGCAAGGCTCAAGCTGCCCCATGTAGGAGGGTAAAAAGGATGTCAACACACAAATGTCCCCAGCCAAGCGACCTCAAACTGATAAAGGCAAACAGCCCGAGGTTTCAAAGGGAAGGGATGAATCACGAGCCAGCACGCAATCCATAAGCCTACCAGGGGAGGAATACCTTGATATGGCTCCTCGACAACTTATCTGACATTATAAGAGGTGCTGACAGGAGCTTGTATAAAGAGGGTATAAAATATGAGGGCCTGATTGGCTATATAGCTTGCCATGGACTATTGGTAATTTCATAGTTTTTTGCTTCTGTTTTCTTAATTCAAATATTAACCTGCTACTTTTCAGGTCACGATAGGGGCAATGAGATAGCTTGAGCAAATCACAGCCTTTAGAGAGGATCGGGAGAAGTTCTACAATGAGAAGAAAAAGTTGAAGAGCGATCTCTCATCCCTGAAGGAAGAAGGCAAAAAAGCAAACAAGCTGGGGCAAATACTAGGGGTCAAACTGAACGACGCTAAAGCGGTAAAGAATGAGGCTGAGGATGCCTTAGCTCTAACAGAAGCCAACCATGAGGCTGTAATGTCTAGCCTTATTATGCAGGTTATTAAGAGAGAAGAAGAACTGAATAAAGTGAATGATGACATGGCAGAAACATTGCGACGAGCTGAAACTGCCGAAAGGAAGCTTAAGAAAGTTGTGCTGAGGTTTGAGGTAGCAGAAAAACAAGCTGAGGACGCTGCAAAGCAGGTTGAGTTTACAGAATGAGAGGTCGCTCTTGCTAAGGAGAAGGTCATCAAGATTGAGGAGGACACAGAATCAAAGACCTCCAGTCGATTCCTCTACACATTATGGAAGGCCCACCCTGAACTGGACTTCTCCTTCTTCAATGAGGAAGCAGTCGTAGAGGTGGAGAAATATAAGAGGCGGGATGCTCACACCTCAACCAAATTAATAACAGCTTCTTCAAATGTTGGGCCTCCAAGCGTGACTCCTCAGGATAAGATAGCTCAGGCTGCAGAGCCTGCGATCTTGACCCTTGAAGATATAGCCCCTTTGCTTGAATTTTTTTGTAATATTTTATCACCATCTGTGTGATATTTTCCTTGCTTCAGAAGGTCATTTTGAACAATTTGTAAAGATAATAGATATTGACTCGTTTTGAGGCTTCTTTTAAATGCTTGCTTTAATATAATGTTTTCAATTTCGCTCTCTGAATTCCTGCGAGCTGAGGGAGTAAATAACATAAACTAGTATTAATAACACCCGGTAAGAGCATGAGAGCTCACTGGCCCTAATACACTATAGCCCACGGATTGTAATATAATCTTGAGTTATATAGTGGATTGTAGCTCAATAATATAGTGCGATTGATTGTAAGCCATGATACTCATATAGATTGGATAAAGTTGAACATTAGCCAACATTGATGAACCCGAAGCATTAGATCTTTTAACTAGATTATATGCCCAAGTAGGTCGTACCGAATAGCTTATAAGATAATATGGATGGACCTTAGCACATAATCTAGTGGGAAGGTATTTATTAGCCAATATATACGTCTAGATGGGTCACACAAAATAACCCATAAGCTAACAGGGATGGACCCCAGCTAACGTATTAATTCTATAACCTCGCGAGCTAAGTTTATATGTCTAGATAAGTCGCACAGAATAGTCTGTATGCTAACATGGATGGGTCTCAGCTAACATTAAACTTAAACTCGCCGGCAAAGTTTGAATATCTAGGTAGTTTACACAAACGACACTTGGGCCAACATGGATGGACCTTAGCTAACATATCAAGACTTGGTGAAAATTGAAATAGATACCCAAGCAGATTTTAGATCATGACCGTATTCGGGCTGGGAGGATTCCAATTAGCATGCAGGTTTGAGCCTCCATGGGTGCTCAGATAAGTCGTAGATCATGATGGGTCAAATTAAAAAAGGTTTTAGCTCGCAATCCATAGACTCAATTTGAATTTCAAATCGTCACTTGCCTAACACTACCTAATTTTTATGCACAAATAAACTGTATCAGAAGAATTCATTGGAAATATGGAGCTTTTATTAATTGTAAATAATCAAGATTACAAAATAGAGCGAGATAATAATTATTGAAAGTAAGGTCGCAAGTGTTCCGCATTCCATGCTCGCGGTACTATTACTTCACTCATATTGGTCAAGTGATATGCTTCACTCATACTGGTCAAGTGATATGCTCCATTCCCCAAGTCTTCTTGGACGATGTAGGGTCCTTCCTAGTTTAGGTCTAGCGTCCCGTCACTGGCCTTACGTGCTCCAGACAGAATGAAGCGTAATACGAGATGGCCTGGTTTATAGCTCCAAACTCAGACATTTCTATTGTAGTATCTGACCACTTTCTGCTGATAGATGGTTACTCTTAGGCAGGCTGCTTCACTTGTCTCTTCGAAGAGATCTAAGTTTGTGACAAGAAGCTGATCATTCTTAAATGGATTGAAGCTTGCTCTTTATTGGCTGGTTACCTCGAATTCTACTGGGATCATGGCCTCAGATCCATAGACCATTCAGAAAGGAGTTTCCCCTGTGGTGCTGCAAGCTATCATCCTTACGCTTATAGTGTCTTCTGTAGCTCGTCCACCTATGCTCCCTTATTAGCTTTCAGCTTTATCTTCAAAATTTGCTTCATAATTTTGTTGACCACCTTGACTTGTCCGTTAGCTTGAGGATGGTCTACTGCTGAGAACCTTTTGATAATGCTGAGGTCATTATAGAACTTGAAGAACTGTTCGCTGTTGAATTGGGTTTCATTGTCCGTCACAAGGTGCTGCAGAACTCTAAACCTATAAATAATGTTATCCCACATAAATTTTTCTACCTTTGTAATAGAGATCTCAACGAGTTTCTTTGCCTCTGTCTACTTAGTGAAATAATCCACCTCTACAATGATATGTTTACATTTTCTGCAACCTATTGGGAGAGGCCTTATTAGGTCCATGCCCTAAATTGTAAAGGGTCATAGACTAACCATCTGCTGCAGATAGGCGGTTGGAGCTTGTGGGATCTTCGTAAACCTCTGGCATTTGTCACATCTCTTGACAATGTTGGTGGCGTCTCGCTTCATTATTGGCTAGTAAAACCCTTGCCTCAATGCCTTTTGAGCCAGTGAGAGTCTCCCAATGTGATTTTCACAGTTGCCAGCATGTGTCTCTTTTAAAACCTTAGTATAGTCCGACTAATCTATGCATCTCAGAAGTGGAGCTGAGAAGCCCTTATTGTAAAACATGTTGTCATAGATGCAATATCTTACAGCTCGAGTTCGCAGATGACATGCTTCAAGCTTATCATCTCGCAGCTTCTTATCTTACAAATAATCAACTAAGGATCCATGAGTCTTCAGCCACAACTATGGCCATCACCTAGTCATTTGGCTATATACTTGGCGTTGGCAAGAGCTCAATTAGTATAACCCCTAGGAAATCTGTATCTTGAGCTATTGCCAGTCGAGTTAAAGCATCTGCATGAGAATTCTAAGCTAGAATGATCTAGTTTACTTCATATTTTTCAAAAGTCCCCAACAGCTCTCGAACCTTCTATAAGTAGATTGTCAACTTTGACCCCCTGGTCTGGAATTCACCTTACATATGACAAATCGTGAGCTAGAAGTCACTAAAGATTCTGAGTAGTTCAGCTCACATTTCTTTAGCTAAACGAAGCCTTACTAACAAGGCCTCATACTCGGCTTCATTATTTGTAGCCTGAAATCCCTAAGCGAGTAGAGGATTTTATGCCCTTTTGGGTTGATCAGTAACACACCACCTCAACCCTCTGCTCGTTGGAAGATCCATCAATGTACAGTTGGTAAAATGTACCCTCTGAAGACTCAACTCCTTCTTCCACGGGTCCTATAAACTTAGCTATGAAGTCAGCTAGCGTCTGCCCCTTGATTACTGACCTCGACTTGAATTCTATGTCAAATTGGGTCAGCTCAATAGCTAACTTAAGGAGGCAACTTAAGATGTTAGGCTTATAGAGGATCTGCCTGAGTGGATACTTAGTCAGAACTTCAATTTTATATGTCTAAAAGTAAGGATGCAATTTTCCACTACCAGATAGTCGGTGAGCTTCTCTATAGGGTGTACCAAGTTTCAGCATTAATCAGCTTCTTACTAATATAGTAGATAGGGAACTACATCTTATCATCTTCCCAAACTAGGGCCTTAGGTAAATCGTCAAACTTTCCCATTCTTTTGGTTTTGATAAGAGTAGAGCTCACCTCATATACTTTGTTAGTTGCTGGAGTGCCAACTCACATTCTTCTGTCTATTCAAAATTCTTTGCCTTCTTTAATGCTTCAAATAAAGGAATACACCTGTCTGTGACTTTGGAGACAAATCTCTGAGAACAACGACTTGATCATTCAAGCTCTGCACCTCCTTCACCTTCGTTTGCGACCTCATGTCTAGTTAAGCCCTTATATTTTTAGGGTTAGCCTCGATCCCTTTGTTATTCATTATAAAGCCTAAGAATTTGCCCAAGGCTGCTCCAAAGGCTCATTTTAAGGGGGTTAAGCTTTATTTGATATCTCCTCAAAATCTGAAACATCCCCTCGAGGTCGCATATATGATCAATCGCCTACTTGGACTTCACTAGCATATCATCAATGTAGACTTCCATGTTCTTCCCAATCAGATCCTCGAACATCATATTCACTAGCCTTTGAGAGGTCGCCCCAGCATTATTCAGTCCAAAGGGCATTACCTTATAATAATATAGCTCACGATCTGTGATGAACGAGGTATGCTTCTCATCTTCAGGATTCATTAGGATCTGATTGTACCCTGAGTATGTATCCATAAAACTGAGGAGCTCGTGACCAGCAGTTGTATCAACGAGCTGGTCAATCCTTGCCAGTGGAAAGTTGTCCTTCAGGCAGGCTTTGTTCAGGTCAGTTAAATCAATGCAAGTCCTCCATTTTTCATTCTTCTTCTTGACCAACACGGGATTAGCGATCTAGGTCGGGTTGTGAGCTTCACAGATAAATTTGTTCGCCAAGTGCTTGTCCACTTCTTCCTTCAAAACAATGTTGACAGACCCCATTCGCCTTATCCTAATACGACTGGCGACCTCACGGAGGACCTCTAGAGGATACCTGATCCAACTAGAAGGTTCCCGTGAAGCTAAGCCTTTTCCTAATAACTTGAAATATAACTATACAAATAGTTATGGTAACCCAAGATTTATATAAAAGCGAAAGTTTAAATATATTTTCATACATTCAAAACTTCAAAGTAAAATCCAAATCGAGAGATTTAAACAAAAGGCATCGAAGTGGAATTCACAACATCATTTAAAATAGTTTAGAGTTCATATTTAGATAGGTTTACAATTCTTTCAAAATATATTCAACATAATTCAAGTGTTAATATTTACAACCCAAAATATTTATGACAAAAGTCATGGATAAACACGCACATCAATTACAATGCAACCAAGTTCTGCTATTCGTGAGTTTCAGCGGCTGAAGCTGTAGCACCTAAAGCAACACCTTGACCTAGAGAGTTTGATTTTATGAACATACAATAGGGTGAAATAATATCATCAGTGAGTGTTATAATATTCTAAATAAAATCCAGTTCAAAATAGTCAACTTCCTATTATTTATGAATTTATTCATAAAACATGATTGAATCATTTCACTTAACTTTAAACATATTCATAAAACATAATTTGTGAATTCGGGAACGAAATGCAGCAGCTTATATCATTTCAATATAGAAGTAATTGCACAATACCTCCCTGAGGTTTGTCAAAAAATAAGAGGAAACAAAGTTTCATTTTTATTACACAATACCCCCACTTCGTTAGTCAAATTCCGTTAAGATTAGTCAAATTTCGTTGAGTCAAGGGCAATTTCGTCATTGAACATTAAGATTGAAGATCTGGGTTCCAGATATTCAACTTGAACCCAGATCTTCCCAAAAGAGAACTTAAGAGAAAAAAAAAACAACAGATCATCAACAGCAACAGATACTATTCTTCATCAACATCATAGTTCTTCAACAACAAAATCAGCAACAACAGCAATACTAAAATACCACAAAATCAGCAGCAACATCAACAGACAAATAACATAAAATCATTAACAACATCAACCGTTTAAAAAAAATTAAAAAAAAAATGAAGTTCAGAAACTTAGGGCTCCTTCACCGGAGACTAGGATCTCCGGCGAAGGAGACCTAACCATCTCCATCGCAGACCAGAACTCGTCTCCGTGCGATGGAGACCAGAGCGGTGGAGTTTGAGTCCGAAAAGGAGAGAGAAAGAACAGAGAGGAAAAAGCAGGGAAGAAGAAAGGGAAGAGAGAGAAGGAATGAGAGAGGCGATGGCGTTCGTGCGACGGTGAGGCCAACGGAGATGCCACCGGAGCCATCTTCCATGTCGACGGCAGCGAAGTCGTAGTCGGCTAGCCGGAATCACGATGAGAATGGATGAGAAGGAGAGGAGATCGATGTCGTTCGCGCGACGGTGAGGGTAACAGTGATGCCACCGAGGCCATGCTCCATATCGACGACGGCGAAGTCGTCGCCGTAGAGAAGAGGATAGGGAGAGGGGTCGGCAGCGACATTGGTGACAGAGAGATCTGGTGGGTTTGGGAGAAGTTAGAGTGGGGACGGTGAGGGTAACAGTGATGCCACTGAGGCTCCATATCGACGACGACGAAGTCGTCGCCGTAGAGAAGGGGATAAGGAGAGGGGTCGGCGGTGACATTTGGTGGCCGAGAAATCTGGTGGGGTTTGGGAGATAGAGTGGAGTTAAGAGAGTTAGAATCAGGATAGAAGAGTCATTTCATGTAAAATGTTGGTCAACTGTTAAAATGGAAGGAAATTGACTAATGGTATGGGGGTTTGGTGTAATTAAAGGGTAAATATGTTTTCATTTGTTTTTTGATAAACCTGAGGGAGGTTTTGTGCAATTACTTCTTTCAATATAACATAAACTTGTAAATTAAAATGGTGGTAAATGAATTAAGAAGAATTCATTTCAATAAAAATATAGTAAATCAACCACCAATACTTAAATCGCCAAATGGTATACCTAGGCATATGGCAAAGCGAAATCCTACATCGTAAGGCCATATGATCGGTAACTAAGTAGCGGAATCCTATATCGCTCAGGTAGTAAGCTAGCTCATAATATACCCTAGGGAGAGGCGGAATCCTACATCGCAACTCCCAAGTGGAATCCTACATCGCTTTAGAGTCTTCTACCATTACCGACAACATCATAAAATCATCCTAAGGAATACCATAGGCTGGATAAAATATTTATAAATAAGCTGCACTTCATATAAAATCCACATTTCATTCTTGAACATAAAAATTCGCAAAGGATGATATCATATGTAATATAATTCATATCATGACATATTTGATCATAGAATATAATGTCATGTAAAACTTCGTAACTTTAAAATCTTATAACGTCATTTAACTTAAATAAGCTCGCATGAAATCATAAGACTTAAAATAAATTCATTCATGCCAAAACGTTTATAAAATTCAAATGATTTAAAATTAAACAATAGTTTCGAAACAATTTAATAACACTCACAACTTGCTTCCAAATATTTTATCACCACTTCCCGTTACGGGTCTTGTCCACTCGTCGGTTCACCTACAATTGGTTTCGATCGAGATGTCGTTAAAACACGACTTGTGAATAAACTAATCTTACACCACACGAGAATTTTCCAATCACAACAATTCAAGCAATTATCCCCACATGACAACAATACGAAAAACTAATATTCGCACGCGAAGACTATCTCGAACCAATTCATTATCGCAACATAAACTACTCGAAACTCTACAGTTACAAAACCGACAACTATGCCATTTGAAACTAAAGTAACATCATCGACATCACATTCTAATGGATTCAATAAAAAGAAGATTCGAAATCAAACGAATAACATAAAACTTACTGATTTCAACTAGTTATCACGAATTCTCGTTTTTAGCGTTTCACGCAATTCCTTCGTTTCCAATTAAACTTATCGTCGATTACTACTCGTGACTTTACTTAAAACATGGCAAACGAATATTCAAACACTTTAAAGCACAAACATGAAAAATATGGTAGCAAGCTTAACGAATATCCATTTTCGGTTTCAACTCCGAATTTCGACAATTTAACGATTTCGCGCGAAACATAAACTATCCGATTAACTCAAATATATTTTAAACTATCCTAACATCAAACTTTAACACTTTAACGGCTTAATTACGTCTCGAGGCAGCGAGATAACATCATAAACACTTTCATATTCGACAACAAAAATCACAAACTAAAAACATTCGTATTCGCGGAAAACTCAACCAAATCGCTCGGAAATGATTTCTCAATATCCGGACGACTATCCGATACTTTAAAACACACTAATACTAACCATTTTCCATGACAACGAACTCGAAACTAAAAGCGTAACATATCAGCCCTTAACTTTCCTATAATAGCCCGTAATCCATTTCCAAAACGAAAACAATCGAAAACAATTTCATTCCAAAAGCACAACCAACAATATCGAGCGAACATCCGCACTAACGAGGTTCTCAATCCTAAAACCCAATCATAATATCATCAATTATCATCCATAATTGAATTCTAAATATTTTTCATCTAAACTAAAACCATAATCAAAACTTACCTCTCTAAATTTGTAGAGTTGCCCAATATCCGATGATCAACCGAACCTATAACAGCCCCTCCTTGCTTGCATGTACTGCCTCCTCTTGGTTCCGCTTCACCTCAGACCTGGAATGGAGTTCTCGGCCTGACAATAGCTGCTCGGCAGCAGCCCACACAATGGTGACAGCAGCAGCACGGCAGCAACGACAGAAACGGCAGCAACTCCTTAACTCAGGTCTGACTCCTCCTTGCTGCTCTTTCTCTCCAGATCGACCAGCAGCTGTCTTCTTTATTTACGGCTTGACAGAATCTGATCGACATCAGCTCACGATGGCAAGCTCACGGCAACATCAAGGTCATGGCAGCAGTTCAACAGCAGTGACAGCAGCAGCACGACAATGGACACGGCAGCAGCTGCACCTCTTACCAGCAACTCCTCAAGGCAGAAGCAGCTCACGACAGTTCCTCCTAGCTTGCATGCACGATCAGATTTACTCTCGGGGATGCTTGGAGGACACATGTAGCTGTCGGTCTGCATTGGTGGGTTCTCGGCAGCATCAGTTCCTCACGGTCGGACAGTACTTCAGTTCACGGTCCTTGATTGTCCACGAGCTGCACATGCACACCGAACAGCTCACTCTCTCTTGCTTGCATGCATTGCTTCTTGGTTCAGATCTACTCCTGGGTTGCTTTGCTTCAGATCTGCTCTCGGTTCTCTCTTCTTCCATGAGCAGCACGCACAGATCTCTCTTCCTTCTCAATCTCTCTCTCGTTCTCGGTTTCACTCACGAGCAACACTCTCACTCTCTCATTTTGTTTTCAATTTTATCTCTTGATAAGGAGTGTTGACCGAATGCATTTACTTGGATTTTCTTCTCTTCATTTACAATTGCTATTATAATATACATATATGGTTTAATTGGTCTCGGTTGAGCATGAGAGAGAGGATGACCGAATAGACATTTGCTCTTTAATAAATATTTGTTTTTCACTTTCATTTTTTGCTTTTTCAATTAACTTATAAATGGTTTAATCCTTTGATGACACATGGTAACTTGATTTCATGCATGAATGACATTTGTCCACCATTTTCATGCACTAATTCTATTTAAATTATTCCATGCATTCTTGTTTTTTTTTTTAATTCCTAGCTCGGATTCCGTTTCCGTCCGTCCGTCCGGGAATTCACTTTCAATTGCTTTCGTTTTCGAAATTATTTATAAATATCGAATCCGTCTTCACGAATTCGAATTTATTTTATTATTATAAAATAATTATTCCGAATATTTTCGGATTCGATAATCATATTTTTTCGATCGAAAGCGATCCATCGGAAAAATATTTCGCTCTCCGACGAACGAGGTTTTGGGTTTTACAAACGTAATGCTCGTGTGTCATAGGCCTCCTTTTTTGGCGAACTGACCTGTGGTAGGGGTTTATGTTTAATTTATGCATTATTATCTTCGAGTTAATCCTCATCATATCTTCATGATTCCAAACAAACACATTCAAATTCGCCTTAAGAAAATTGGCTAGCTGAGCTTTTACTTCTAGGACCAAGTTATTTCCCAGTTTAAGACATCTTTCAGCGTCTACCTTACTGACCTGAATGTCCTCCAACTCCTCCACTAAACCTATAGTCTTGTATGTATCAACCTCCTTGAGGTCCAAGTCATAACTCACCCCTGTAGTGCTAACAGTCTACAGCTCACCCCTTGAGACCACATTCACTTTTTTCCCTCTAGCTCTCATCTTCATTGTGTCTTCATAGCAATGACGAGTTAGGTACTGCTCGCCTCGCACACATCCTACTCTATTGGGAGTTGAAAACTTCACCATCAGAGTCCTTGTAGAGATGACCATATCTAGGTCATTCATTGCGGGTCTTTCTAATACCACATTGTATGCAGATGGAGAATCAATAATCAGGAAGTCTGCAAGCATAGTTTACTGGCAATCTATATCTCCAAGAGTTAGGGATAGCCTAATCTACCCAATAGAAGTGACCGCATCTTCCGTAAAACCATACAAAGGTTTAGGGGAAGGCTTCAACTGTTCGATGCCAATCCCTATCTGATCATAGCATCACTTATACATTACATTGATCGAGCTCTCGGTGTCAATCATTATTCTTCTCACTTCAGCATTCCCAATGCGAGCTCGGATCATAAGGACATCGTTATGGGGCCAATGAACACCCATAGCATCTTCTTCCATAAAGACAATCTCCTCAAAAGCTGTCCTGGCCTTCTTTATAAGTCCTTCTAATTCACTTCGACCTGCAAGCTGTATATGATTGGCCTCACGCTCATGTAATCTGTTTGATACCCCTGCTATATGAGGACCTTCATGGATAGTGAAAATTGTCCTCACAATGGGTGATGGTTCTTGATCAGAGGTTTACCAAGCTAGTTGTTGCATAGGCTATTAAGGAGGATGTTGATGCTGAGGTCACTGCCCTACAGGTCGCACTACATAATCCCTCAAGCGACCTTTTCTG
Source organism: Dimocarpus longan (assembly GCA_022984855.1). Taxonomy (NCBI): domain Eukaryota; kingdom Viridiplantae; phylum Streptophyta; class Magnoliopsida; order Sapindales; family Sapindaceae; genus Dimocarpus; species Dimocarpus longan. The sequence goes on from CM041024.1 coordinate 21,467,306, forward strand.
ATCAAGTCTTTAATGGTGTTCTTTAGATCCCAACACTCTAAGGTTTTGTGCCCTACCTCATTGTGATAGACACTGAACCTATTTTTGTTTCTGAACCGATCGAGGGTTCTGATTGGAACAAGTCACTCAAAGTTCTCTATGTTCCTCCCAGTAGTGAAGATCTTTTCTTGTGCATCTGATAGGACGATGTAGCCTTCGTAACGACTTGGGTGAGGAGGCCGTTTATGCCTATAGTCATTCCTCAGTCCAGATCTGTTTCTAGCTTTCTTCACACCCCGGTTGTTATTCCTCTAGCCTCCATTACCATTTCCCTTATTGCTCCTCTTCTTGCTTTGGTTGGAGCTATCAACTTCACTTTTCTGATTATTTGGCTTTCTTGTGCCAAAGACCTCCTCCGACCTTATTTCTTTGGTGACTCGCTTATAGAATTCCCCTAAGTCCTTCACTCGAGATTTGCATATACTTTCGTACAGCTTCCCATCTCTCTCCAATCCTGTTGAGATAGCTATTAAAATCCCCTCATCTATAGGGTTCTCTACGTTGTTCACCTAATGCCTGAACCTGACAATATAGTCCAACGATTCATTAAGATGCTGAAAAATGGTGACGAGATAATAAGGTGGAGCAAACTGCCTTTTCAATGCCTTGTATTGATTGATAAATTTTTGCTGACATTCCTCCCAATTGTTAATACTGCGAGGCGGGAGGTTCTTGAGTCATGTCCGCGAAATGTCTTCAAGCATTGCTAGGAAAACGTGGCATTTGACCAATGGGCTGGTATGGTCGTCTACAGATCCATCTAAATATTGAATATCGAGATGGTCATAAGGATCAATGCCCCTATTATACTGTGGGATGTTAAGGACTTTGAACCTGAGGGAAATGGCTATAGCTCGATATCTGAGGTAAATGAGGTCCTTTCACCATATTGACCTCCCTGCTCTTGAGCTCTAGGTCGTGCTTCCAACTGTTGGACCCTCTAAATGAGCTCTTCGACAAGTGGATCTTATGCCTTAGATCGTCGGACAGTAGATTTGTCTACTTCGTCTGCTTTCCCTATCTGGGGAATAATATCCTAACACCCCGTGCCTTTTCCCACATTTGAGCTTAGGGGAATAGTGACCTGGCTCAATCTCTTGATCAATCCTATTTGGTCCCTCTTCTCTACGCAAGCCTCCATGTTGATATCGTTGTTTATTCTTATTTCTTCGAGCTGAAACTTGCATATATCTGTGACTCGCCTTAACCTATCGATGTCCATCCTAGCTCACCCTCACCCTCAATCCTGACGGATGAGCTATATCTTCATCATCGCGAGCTCGCTAAATTTGAGCTCTGGACTACACGTTTGAAGAGTAGATTGATCCTTCTAGTGTGGGCACTTCCCTAATGACTCTCCCATCTGTGGTCGGAACTTCAACGCGTTATCACTGCGGAGCATCTCTCATTGCAGCTGTCTCGATCGCTCTCTGAGCGACCTGAATCTGGGCCTATGTCAGAGCCCTAACAACATCTACTAGTTGTATTACAATATTCTCCAACATTTCTTGGCACTGTTGCCAAACCTGCATGGCATCTCCTCTAGTAGCATTAGGCGTAGGTTGACGAGAAGGAAATGGAGGCATACCTTAAATAGTCCCCACCATAGGCGTATTAGAAGTACCAACCTCCATGTTAGCTACTCTCCTGATGGATAAGACGTCTTATTGCTAATCCATGTTTTCAAGTCGGTTGGTTGTTGCATTAGAACTTCTGGTTGTTCTTCCTTTTGTCATGGTATCTATAAACAAAGAAAGCTGCATTCTAAGCTCTCCTTCTAGCATCAAAATGTTGACGTTTGAAATCAGTTAACTCAAGTTCTTGAGCCCAATATTGCAATAGAAGCAAAATAGAGTAGAAAACAAGCAAAGAACAAAGAAAACGGCAAAGGAACATTAAGGAACACTAAGGTTTTTACATGGTTTGGTCCAAAGAAAGTCTACGTCCACGACAATTCTCTCACTATTTTAACAGAGTAACAAAATTTTCTCTAAGTGTTTCTCTCCTTTTTACAATGAGATTCATCCTCTATTTATAGAAGGGAATAATATAATTAAATATGATTAAAATGAAAAGATATTATTAGTTACACTTTTCAAGATTGAGATGAGTTAAGGTCTACGCCTGCAAATACTGAATTCTGACAATAACTCATGCTTAGTGGTTGAAATTTTCCTTAAATTAAGCTGTTATCTCTAGAAAAATCAGCGTGTATGTCACGCTTTGAGCTGGATTTCGCCTGGCAATTCTGACTATGGTTGACTTGTGACTTGAGAGCTATAGTAGCAAAGAGCTCACTTCAACGAGCTAGAACGTCCGAGGTCTATAAACTAAGTTTGGTTGTGCGGGCTAAATATGCAGGGAGCTAATATCATACTATCTTTAATTTTATCTCCAACCCCTCTTTCAAGGTAACTTTTTTTTTTTTCAAGTTATTTATTTATTGTATAAGTTAAGGTTTGAGATTTTTTTTTTTTCTAATTTTATTTCTTTCATATGAGCTCTAATTGCTCATTATTCTCAAGGAATCAAGCTTAATTAAGAGTCTAATTACTTGCTCCAATCTTTCTTTCAAGGTAATTTTTTATTTTCAAGTTATTTATTTATCGTATAAGTGAGGGTTTTAGATTATTATTTCTAATTTTGGACAATTATTTTGTTACTCTTAATTTATGGATTTATATTTAAATTTGTTACAAGTACATTCTTTATTGTCTATAAATGTAGAGATAGAAATTTGAGATTTAAACTATTGTTTAGCTTTAATAAAATGTTGTTTATTTGGTTGATATATTGTATTTGTTTAAATTAATTAAATGTGTGTTAATTTAGTTTATTAGGTAATTATATGATGTTTGTTCTTTTTTGTTGACATGTTATACATATTATATTAGGAAATTAAATTTAGTATTTATTTCACGTATGTTAATTTTATTTTCAAATTGTTTATCTAAATGATTTGATCATATAAGGTTAAAATGTCAAACAATCATTCATCTGTGGCACGGAAAATTCTTCTTTCATACCTTGGGAAAAATTAGATCACCAATCGAGAGGGTCAAGTTCTTCAAATACTGTGAGTGGTTGTATTTGTCTTCTTCCTCATACCGTCGAGGTTTGCTTAAATATATATATATATATATATATATGTCTTTATTTTAGCCCACCCTCACACAAATTCTTGACTATGCCCTTAATCATAACTGATAGTAGGAAATATAGTTGTGACACCTATAAAACCCAAGGGAAAGTTTCTTTAATTATGGTTAAAACTTATAAGTGTTTGTAATTAAGTAAAAAGTCGGGGTAATTATTGAAAATAAATAAATATATATAGATTTATGTATATATATATTGACAGGACCCAAACTAAACCTTCTTTAGGCTCTTGTCTAAAAGATCCTATCGGGCACTTCAACGAATTTCCTAAACCCGACTCGTTAGATTGAAGAAACCCGAGAAGTGAATCCCTAACTTTCTTAACCGGTTTACTCGTTTAACTTAAAATTCTAATTTTAATTTTTTTTAAAACAGTTGGGTTGGTGTAAAGTTTTTGCATTTTCTCAAAATAATTTTTATAAAAATTTTGATAGTATAACGGCTGTAAGTTTAACATTTCCAAAATTTGACATGCATAAAAATACTTCAACTATCTTTGATTACCTCCCAACTTCTTATATTCCACAAACATGTAATTTCCACAACATGTTTCTTTTCAATTTCACAATACACATTCCACAACATGCATTTTCAAAATGAATTCCATAAAACACATATGTGTTAACATATATATGATAAATATATATCGTGTGTGAGTGTTTCAATTATATACATATCCCAAAACATAAATATACAATTGCTTCCATGTTCATGATTCATTTACATAATTATTTGGTCCTTTCGACGATATATTTAGGCAAAGCCCACCTATAAATGAAATGACGATCTTTAGGCTACGAAGTTATCTATAACCACACCCGATGAAATAAGCAAGCTACGCAATAAAAATGAAAGGTTAGTTCGTTATATAATAATAATATTATATAGTGATGTTTTACTTATATAGATGTTGAAAGTTTCGATTTTAAAACCATTTCTTATAAAAAGACCATGTGTATACTTAGGGTACTCTAAGCATCACGTGACGATTTTCAACTGACGCCAACGTGAAGCCACTATAATATCTCGACCACTACGTGCGGAATCTTCTACATCGTGACGTAAAGTAAAATGATCTTAACTCTGGGCAACTACAATGCGAAAATTTTCTACATCACATATTGTAGTGCAACTTCTCACTATCGCTTACAACTAGGTACGAAATTTTCTACATCGTATCCTATTGCAAGTAATTAAATCTCGACAACTACGAGCGAAATTTTCTACATCGTCACGTAGTGCCAAAACTTTGATACTCTGGTATACACATGTTTTTTAACTCAAACTTTACTTTAAACTTTTTTAAAATAACTTTTGTCTTCGAATCTCATTTCTTGATTCGAGACACAACTTTTATCTCAATTTCAAACTTATAATTTGAAAAGTAATTTTGTAATACCTTTGAACAAAAATATATTACAATGTAAATGGAAATCGAAATAACGTAAGCAAAGTACACTTACTTGATTTTATACTTAGTTTGCTTGAACTTCTAGTTGATACTCTCTCTAACTTTTTTTCATCTTGGTTTGACCTTGAAAATGAATGAAAAATACTTGGAAGGGATGCACCTAAGCTGCCATGAATCACTTCTTGTTTGACCGAGCACTTATCTTCTTTTTGGTTCTTCTTTTGCCTTCCACTTTGTGCTTTAAGTAATCATCTTCTTTTATAGATATATTATCATCTTACTTGGACTAAAATGCCCTCCCTTTAATCTCAAATTGACCATTTAATTCATCTCATTTCATTCACCATTTACCTTAATACTCTTAACTTATATTTCATGAAAGTTTATTTAGGAAAGGGACAATCTAGTAACTTTTGAAATTACATATATTATTCTTTAGTTATGCATGACAACTAATATATACTAATGCATATTTAACTTTTAATTTATCATCCATTCATGGTTAAGTTTTAATAACATGGATTTTGACTTTTATTCAAGTTTATTCCATATAATACTCACACCAAAATCATAAGTTAATTGGGTTTGAATTTTCTATTTCGCCCTTAATGTATTTCATTGCCATTTACTCACATCCTAGTGACATTTATAAGAACGACATTAATTAAATTTAGTCTTTTCATCCTTTAGTCTAGTTTTTAACACTATGAAATCTAGAATGAAGGATGAGAGCTTACATATATATAGGGAGAGATTTTACCATCAATTGTCACTAACTTTAAAAGGTTAGGATAAACCAATCAAATTCATCTATTGTATTTGAATTAAATCAGAAAGAGAATTTATTTAAGGAGAGAGAATGTAATTAATGAATTTGATTGGTTCGTCTTAACTTTTTAAAATCATGATACACTGATGATACTATATATATATATATATATATATATATATAATATTATCAACTTTATATATTGTCGACTTCATGTTTACTGTCAACTTCATGTAACTATCAATATTCAATATATGACGTATTGTCAACTTCATGGAACTATCAGTGTTCAATGTATGACACAGGTACGATATTGAGGTGGAAGCCAATCCCCACTTTGAAAGTAGCATACCTTTATTTTTACAAAAAATAGTAATGATACTGTAATTGGTCCAGACCAAAGACTTGACTTAATTAAACTTTGAAAATTTGATGTCACAATGCCTTGCAAATTCTTCTAGTCACCACCACAATGCAATAATTGTATTTAAGAAATTGAAAATGCTTAAGTTCTGATCTTAGACGGAAGTTTTAATGTCATAATGCCTTCCAAATTCTTCTAGTCACTACCACAATGCAATAATTATAATTAAGAAATTGAAATGGTCAAATTCTGATCTTAGACGGAAGTTTTGAAAATAGATATTGAAATTTAAAAATGCAAACTACCAAATAATCTAATTTCACTCTTATCTAAAATATAAGACATCTAATTGGTGCCTACCAGCCAAAAAAAGAGTTTTCCATGCATATCCATTCATAGCTTAATAACTTAAATGACTTGACATTTTCCCTTCAAATTACTAATTAGTGATGTTCAAATTCGAGTTTCCTGATAAATTTTAAAGAGATTTATCTCTTTATTGCGGGAGTAGATAACTCCCAATGTCATAAAAATAAATTTTGTATATGTATGATTTTTAGTAAGTCCAAACAAACGTCAATCATTAGTATTTATAAATTTTGATTACATTGTGATTATATTAATAAAAATCAAAAAGAATTTGTGTACTTTAAACATGGGAATGGCCTCCTCGACTTCTGCATGAACAAACAATATTCATATACCAAACAATTTTCATGATTGTTTGTTTTTGGATTTTACCGAACTCAAAAATAGTATTTTATGAACACATGTTTTGATTGTTTGTTTTTGGAGCTTACCGAACTCAAACATAGTCTTTTATAAACAATGTTTTGGTTTATATATATAAAGAGAGAGAAATTAAACCATTCGTACCTCTTAACTTTTTAAAATTAGATAAACCAATCAAATTCATTCATTGTATTTAAATTAAATAAAGGACGAACTCATTTTAAGAAAGAAAATATAATTAATAAATTTGATTGGTTTGTTCTAATTTTTTAAAATTAAGAGATATTAATTATAGAATTGTTATATATATGTAATTATATATATATATATAATTTTTATGATTAATGTCTCATAATTTTAAAAAATTAGGACGAACCAATCAAATTCATCGATTGGTGTATCGATAATTTTATAATACAATCAGTTTAGGTGTATCGATATCTGAATGTATTGTGAATAATCTCATATATATATATATATATATATTGGGTAAGTATAGACCTGTAAAGCATGACTTTTGAGATCGGAGATAAGTATGCAACAATAGGATTAGGTGATTCATGTGGATGTGAACTCGGATGCAATTTCGGCTTACCATTTCTGCGCAACCGACTTTCCCACATGGGTTTACTTTTGCAAAGCAAGAAAGTGAAAGTTGCTTGTAAAAGCGAAGAGAGTAACAAAATATCTAATAAAATAATCTAAAAGGCCCCATTTGGGTTTTGGACAGAGAAAAACACCTCATAATCTACTCTTTCGTGTCTCTTTCACCGTTGAGCAGGCCGATGTAAAATATACAATAATTTATAATTCATCTTAATAGAATTTTTGTAAGTTTATAAATGATAATTAAATACTTAATATCCTACAGGAGGAAACTACGTCTTAGTAATATGAAAAAAAATTTCAGAAATATAAATAAATTATTCATTTTGCGGCCAAACGAAAATTTGATTGTTTTTAAGATAAAAAACCTAAAGAGGCATTTTCATTTTCACATTAACAACATTTCACACAAAACTGAAAATTGGCACTAATTTATTCTTAAGATAAAAATAAAATACTTTTTTTTTTTTACGACTAATGAATCATTATTTTTTTATTGATTTAAGAAATATTCTTTTAACTTTTTTTTTTTAATTGAGTTAACACTAATTTAGAGGATTTTTTATTTTTTTTAAATCATCATAAATGAAAATAATAATTAAATAATAATTAAGAGAAAAAATAAAAATAACTCTAAAAATCAATTTTTATTTTTATTTTACACTACTTTAAAAAAATTAAAAAAAAATAAAAATTGGATAAGAGAAGACTCCTCGGAATTTATTGCCTCTCATCTCCTTGACCATTAGGCAGACAGAAGAAAAATACAAAATAATTCAAAATTGATGTTGAAAAATTGTGTTAGTTTTTATATATATAATAATAATAATTTTACGTATCTGTTAACTTTAAAAAATTATAATGAATCAATCAAATTCATTAATATATTTTTTTTATAATAAATTTTTTTTATTTAATTTAAAATAAATAAATAAATTTAATTAATTTATTTTAATTTTTAAAATTATGAGATATCGATAAATAATAGAAACATTATATATATATATATATATATATATATGTAAGAAATTTTGTATCAGTAAATGCCATGCGAGCAAACGCCTTTTGCACTAGGTGACATCCCTTACAGTCCCGCTTCACGGACTGTAAAGATACAAGGAAAGAATGGAGTCTCAGAATCCAAGCTCCTCACTCCTCAGGTACCTTCTTTTCCAACTTCTCATCTACCCATTGCAGCAAACTCTATTATCTTGTATACCCTGATTTTATTTTTTGATTCTCATCATGCAGCATTTTTTTTTTTTTTAATTTTTTTGGTTGATTATTTGATGTTTTGTGAAACCCCAGCAGCTCGGCTCAGCTCGTTAAAGAAGATATAATTGTTGGAATTATTTTCATTTTTTACAGGTTTGTGCAGATTGATTACTTGATTTTTTTGACGAATCCAAGAGTGTAACTTTATGAGAAGGAAGATTTGAATGGATAAGTTTTGATTGTTACTTAGATTGATGGTGTGTTTTGGTAGTTGGAACAGACTAACCACAATAGGGAGAGAAGTGGTTTTTTCTCCTTTTGGTTTGGGAGATGCTGAAATGCATTAGCTTCTTGAGCATAAGCATCCCGAGTGCTTATGTTTGACATTAAGAAAGTGATTTTTGTGTTGATACATTGAGTGTTGTTACAATTGTTGCAATACTGTTGAGATTTGTAACGTAATCCCCCCTAACGTTGATCAATGTCGGAAAAGAGCATATTTCTGATGAGGTTTCCATTCTACTTGATAACGATTTCTATGTTCGCTTTGATCCTCTCGTCAGCTTTCCTTCTTCAGTTTAGCAGTACATCAGTTTACAAGCTAATTTTGCTTAATAGCACTTCAGTTTACTTAAAACCAAGTGTGAAAAGTGAACCAGTTACATTTCCTTTTATTTCTTCTGCCCCTTCACAAATTGATTGCCAGAGTTTTAATTCTGGCAAGGAAATGATGGGGGCTATTGGACAACAGAAAACAAAGAATTGTAGCCGAAATCAAGCTATCTTGAGGGTATATATGTATGACTTGCCTCCGGAATTTCACTTTGGATTGTTGGGTTGGAAGGGAAAGGCAAACCAGACATGGCCTGATGTCCGGAAACCAAATCAAATCCCAGCATACCCTGGTGGGTTGAATTTGCAGCACAGTATGGAGTACTGGCTCACCCTTGATCTTCTATCATCATCACATAAAGCAAATACATGCAGACCTTGTACTGCAATTAGAGTTAAGAATTCGAGTCAAGCAGACATAATTTTTGTGCCATTCTTCGCATCATTAAGTTACAACCACCATTCTAAGCTTCATGGAAAGCAGAAGATTAGTGTTAACAAGATGTTGCAAAGGAAATTGGTTGAGTTTTTAATGGATCAAGATGAATGGAAACAATTGGCTGGGCAGGATCACTTAATAGTAGCACATCATCCAAATAGCTTGTTGTATGCAAGAAGGAAGTTGGGTTCTGCCATCTTTGTTCTTGCAGATTTCGGAAGATACCCAGTTCAAATAGCAAATCTTAAAAAGGATATCATCGCTCCTTATAAGCATGTTGTGAGGACTGTTCCCAGTGATAAATCAGCTCCATTTGATAAACGTCCTACATTAGTTTATTTTCAAGGAGCAATATACAGAAAAGATGTAAGTTTTCTTCATTTTCCTTTGTTTATGGATTATTGAGGTATATCTTGGATGGTCTGGTACCGAAATTAAATAGAAATCTCACCTGTCAATATCAATTAATCCTATGCTCTTGCATTAGTTTTGGTCACCTGATGCATTTCTCTTTTTGAATGACTTTGGTGACATGTCAGTATCTTGTAAATATATTATCCTGTTTGGTGATAATATATAAATGAAAGTTTTAGGCTCTCTACTAATTATTAACCTGTCATATGGTTTGTTTTTTCAGGTTATATAACAAAATAGTTGACAAGAAACTTCTAATCATGATCTGTTTATATTACGCTTCAGGATGTTTTTGGCTTGCTCATGATACCAGCACTTTTCAAATTTTGCATTTCTAGGTACCAGCTATTCAGCTGTTGAGCATCCACATATGCACACATGCCTGCACACAACAAACAACTGAAGAATTCCTGGTGGCTAGTCCTTTGACACATTCATTGTTATCACATAATAGATTCAACTTGTTTAACAGCATGCGTTTTTCTTCCTGGCCATCCAGTTGTATGCTTGATAAATTGGTTAGGGTCATTTACTTGGTGCAAATGTGATTAGAAATCTTAACCTATTTGAAAGGGGTCCAAAAAATGTATGCATGGTACCTTTTTGCCTAGCAGTGAAGGATTTGTTAAAATCAAATCTTGTCACGTTTTGGTTCCCAGTTACAAAATTAAACTTGGTTTAATATTATAGTGTTCTGAGGAAGTTTAAAAATCTTACACAGCCCAAAAAGACTCTGAGATGACGTCATTCTGTTTGTTTTGGTGGCATTTGAAAGCAGAAATAGATTTTAGAGAAATAGACTTATATCAAAGTCTATGACAAACACAATGGATGCATGTTATATTATAGGATCTATAGGTTGTTTTCCTCTTTTTTCACACGTGTTTTGCAGCACTAATATTTGGCATCGGTGACTACATTAGTTTAAGTTGTGCATGTTTTAAATTCTCAATCGCTTGAACTCAATGTCACAATATGTTCATCATCTTATGCTTGCTCCCTGAAAATGTTTTTGTGCCAATCAATGTAAGTCCAGTACTCAATTTTCTTTTCCAGGGAGGTGTCATCCGCCAGGAACTGTATTACCTTCTGAAAGATGAAAAAGATGTTCACTTTACATTTGGAAGTGTTCAAGGAAATGGGATCAAAAGTGCAGGCCACGGGATGGCCTCATCCAAATTTTGTCTTAATATAGCTGGCGATACCCCTTCCTCAAATCGCCTCTTTGATGCAATTGCAAGCCATTGTGTTCCTGTGATAATCAGCGATGAGATTGAGTTACCATATGAAGATGTCCTAGACTACTCAGAGTTTTGCATAATGGTTCATTCCTCCGATGCTGTTAAGAAAGGATATCTACTAAATCTTCTTCGAGGAATTAAGCAAGACCAATGGACCAAGATGTGGAGAAGACTAAAGGAAATTGTCAAACACTTCGAATATCAGTATCCCTCCCAGCCTGGTGATGCTGTAGATATGATTTGGGAAGCAGTTTCACGGAAGGTGTCCTCAATACGATTAAAAAAGAACAGGAGTATCAGATACAACAGATCTCACCTCCTGGTAAATGGCAACTGAAACGATTAAATCCTACTTTTAGAACGGTACGTTCCTTGATCTGACACATTGTTACCCTGTTTGGCTGAGATGTGAATTTTCGAAGAAAAACAAACTTAATTTGTTGAAAATCTGCAAGAGCTTTCATTTCTTCATTCATGCCTTTCTTAATGTTACATTTAGTTGTACAATTGATTATTTTATGAAGTGCTATTTCTGTTTAGGACATTAGTGCCAAAACCTACTTAAACTAGCAGTCAGCTATTTTCACCCTCTTTTATCAATCTGCTGAGCAGAGCAACGTGGAGGGCATAATGGAAATTTATTATTGTTGAAAATAAATGAAAAATAAAACCTACTTTTATCAAGATTTTCAAAATTGATTCATCTTGCTTTGAGGGAAGCACAAGCAAAGGAGAAGGTGCTTCACTTATCATAGTGATAAGAATGATAACTTTGCCATATATATTGTCTATAAAACTCTAGATACAGCACCTTCACAAACTCAATATGTAAACAATTAGGCACCATGGAGATAAAATGATATGCTAAAAGAATGGTTTTAGACTTAAATACTTGCAATACTGAGAGGAAGGTTGTGAAACTAACTATATCATGTATTGGTATGAAAACCAGCATCATCCCTATTAAAAGTATGTAGCTAGTGGTTAGGACCTAAGTTTATATAAATACAGAAAGGAAGCTGGTTTACAGATGAACTTCAGCTAAATAAACAAGTGTTACTAAAACAAATAGACAACAAGAAATCCAGCAAACCCGCATGGAGAAGCTGCAAAGGAATATTTCTCATTTCACCTCTTAGAGCAGCAACAAGTCATACCTTTCTTTGGCAAAAATCTTCCTTACCTTAGTGGTAGGGAAAAAATAGCTTCAGCTTGTCAACATCTGTTATGAATGGGATCCGATCCTCTTCGAACTCTCCTTTTATTTGATTGGTTTGGATCAAACATCATCGAAGGTGCAGGCGCAATACCCGGATTCATTTGCAAATCCTTCACAGCAACAGCCTTTAGAATACGAGAACTTCGAACAAATGGTAGTAGCTCTTTATCCCATCTGAGAACCATATCCATACTTCTCAGTCCAGAAACCTTGTCTGCTTGAAGAACTAGAAGGCCAACACAGATAAGAAGAATGAGATTCCTATGAACTGAAAATGAAAAACTCATGTTTGTGCACTGCTAGAGGGACAGAGATTTTTCTAGTTTTGAAGCAATAATAGAGAGAATGAGTAGTGTCTTCTGCTATTGAACCTTGTATGTGTTATGGCTTATATCTGCAGGAATAATCCTGAGGTTCATCTTTTATGGGATTTGGAAGTATTAAAAGTGTAAAGCAGGAGGCCCTAGAAGATGTAGGGAAGCTTTAGATTCAGCTCAATCATAAGCCTGCCATGGAAGCAATCAACATAAAGGCTGTATTAGAAGACTCTGACAGGTTTGAACAAAAAAGGTATAGTTGGAACAATACCCTTGGGAAGCCAAGCGTCTTTTTGTCTTGGTTTCCCTATCATTTGTCTTGCTCTTTTTTACCAAACAAAGACCAAACGCCTTACTCTATTGATACCTTCAACACTTAGCCTACTTGCCGCATCATCCGACCAATACTGACATGTTCTCCGTCGTGTCCTCAACTCTGTTCAAGTTTACCAGCTGATGGCTTATGCATACAGCTCAAGTTTGTTTTTAATTGTTTTAAATTATTATACATCATGAAAAATTACATTAATCTATCAATTACTAAAAGTTTTAGGCCATGACTGGCTACTGCTCCATTGCTTATCAAGAAGGATTTTATATATATATATATATCTCATTAGTGTCTCATAAACGAACCAATCAAATTCATTCATTACATTTTTTCTCCCAAAACAAATTTTCTCTCATATTTAAATGAAATACATTAGATGAATTTGATTGATTTATCATAACTATTTAAAGTTAGGGGCATTAATTGTAAAATCATTATATATATGATGTCTTAATAATCATGTATATCTGATTTTAAAAAGTAAATATCAACAAATCAAATTCGTTTATTGTATTTTCTCTTCGAAAATAAATTATCTCTCCTATTTAGTTAAAATACAATAGATGAATTTGATTGATTAATCCTTACTTTATATATTTAAAGTTAAAAGACATTGATTATAAAATCATTATATATATAATACTTTAATAATCAGATTACCTAATTTTAAAAAGTAAGAACTAACCAATAAAATTCATTTATTGCATTTTCTCTCCGAAAATAAGTTCTCTCTCCTATTTAATTAAAATGTAATTGATGAATTTGATTGATTTGTTATATAAAGTAAGGACTAATCAATCAAATTCATTAATTGTATTTTAATTAAATAAGATAAAGAATTTGTTTTTGGAAAGAGAATGCAATTGATGAATTTGATTAATTGGTCCTTATTTATTGAAATCAGATATAAGTGATTATTAAAAAATTATATATATATATATATATATATATATAACTCTTAACTTTTAGGAGAGTGAAGAACGATTTTAATAGACGGTCTTAACAATTTAAAAGTTAAAATGTACTAACTATAGAAATCATATATATTAAAGATTTCATTATCAGTGTGTCCTAACTCTTAACTTTTAGGAGATGGAATATAATGAATGATTTTGATAAATGATCTTAACAATTTAAAAATGAGAATGTATTGACTATAGAAATTCTATATATTAAAGTATTTATAGTCAGTACGTCCTAACTTTTAAATTATTAGAATTACTAATCTCAATCATTTATTGCATTAACATTTCTTTCTCTTATTAATTCGGACGTAATGAAAAATAATTAAGTGTTCTAGTTATATGCTTTATAATTGTAATATGAACTACTACTTTATTACCATACTTGGTTGGCTAAGCTGGTAGAAGTAAAGCCAATGAGCCAGCCATGTGGAGTCTTGAGAGAGGCCATTAAAAGTAGAGATGTTGGAGGAAGGGTTGAGGAATAGTAACTTAAAAAAAAAAAAAAAACCAAGCACTTGCTTTATCTCAAACAAGCAACTTTAGAATTCCAAGCTCTTCTCTCCATGCAACAAAAACAACAGTCTTGGTTCCTTGTACTACTGAATGGATTTTCTTTATGCTTTTCTTTGGATTGCCTAACACTATAAGCCCTCCATTAGTCCATTTAAAGTTTCAAAAACAACACATATCCATCAGCTTCCTTCTCCATATTTGGCCTTCTCATGCATATCTTCCTTTTCTTTTCTTTATTTCTCGTTTACCCATGAAGACCACCATCTCTCTCTCCCTCACTCGATTTAAATTAGCAAGCAAGCCTTAATTTTAACATGTTTGCTAGTTATTTGTAGCTTAGTGCATGGAAAATAAAGAGCGAAGAAACCCAGATACTTCAATAAATTTTCTATTTTTAACAAAATCAATGTACACCAATTACACCGGTGGGCACCTTCACATCTATCTGAACACGGAGGTCTAAGTCATACCAAATGCATTTTACATAAGTAATGACTAATCTCGGGAAGTCTTAATAAATACATAACTTAATTCGATGTCAGTTTAAAAAAGTAAATAAATAAATAAATACACCCCAATTGGATAATTTATATATTTGTATTGGAGAAAAGAAAGAATATGTTGTCATGTTGAAAGGGAAAATGGGGACCGGTCAGTCATATTCTTAAGCCAATTCTAAACGACTGATGTACATATTACTCTGAAAATCAATGTGTTGTGGGCCTCTATTTAAAGCAAAAGAAGTGAAGAATGAGTTGTTGCTTTCAAAATCAATCTTCACCTTCACATTTTAACTTTAGAACTCTTCTTACATTAGAGGAATCAGCATCATAATAAAGAGCATCTTGTGTGTGTGCATGAGTAATATCATCTACCAATTCAAACCACTTCTGCTCTGCCTTGCTGTAATGCACTTTCAAGAAATCCTGCCTATGCACATTCTTCCTAATTAAAAAAACTAAATAACTTTAGTTTGGATTTCAAAATAACAAGAATGGTAGTAGTTACACACCACCATTTAGTAAAAAGAGTAACTGAGTACCTCCTTTTATTTTAAAAGATCAATAGTTCGAGTCCTATCCTTATCTGTTAAAACATAATTTGTGAGTGTGAGACTCCTCTTAGTAGAAATTGTCATTTCTAGATTATAGAAGTAGTCATTTGGATTGTAATATCAATTATCTATCTCGGCAGATCCCGATAATCATTTAATCCGTAAGGTGGCTACGTTGAAAAAAATTGGTAGGTTAGAGAAGATTGTTTGAAGGTCAGGTCATTGTTAATGAATTTGAATTGTTATTATTATTATTATTATTATTATTTGAGTTGTGGTGTTTTGCTCAAAATGTTGTCGAAATCAGTTATAATATGACTCTAAGATATAGCTCGGGCATCTGCTCCTAAAAGCCGGGAGAGAGTAATTTATATTAAATAAGAAAACAACACAACCTTGACACAAAGGAGTGAGTGGAGTCATGATTTATAACCCAATGGATCACCTTTCTCAAATTTGAATTGAACTTATTCATTTGTTTTTATTATTTGTTTATCAGTTATATAAGTGGCGTGATTCATGTGAGTTAAAATTAAAGTAAATCATCCACCGTGAATCTCAACTAAATAGAAATTACATGTTTTTCTCTTCAAAATATTAACATATCACTCTCTTGTTCCATAAATACTAATTAGTGGCATTCTTTAAATCCAAAAATCAAATTATTTAAGATAGGAACAATCTAAGAGATATTCTCTTGCTTTATTGAAAAAGACAGTAAAGAGAAGAGAGAGAAAGTGTCAAAAAAAAAAAAAGATATAACTCATAGGGGTATTTTGATCTTCACAATGACAATTGTGGGTAAGTGGGGAAAAATTATTCGGGGTGATTAAAAAAACATGTGCACTAATGAAAAGATTATTCCTAACAATTTGCTCTTAACACAAAATCACTTAATTATAGGTAAGATTCTTCCAAAACTATCTTTTTAAAGGTAATCTATCTTTAATTTTATCTTGATAGTAAATAGGTTTTTTAAAAAAAAAAAAAAAATTGAAAATAGGTTGTTTTTGTACTATAATTTTAATTGTGTGCTTTTTGTTAACTAAAAAAAAATTATTTTAATAATTTTAGAATGACATGAAGTTAATGTCTTTGCAAAAATTTTATAAAATATTATCAATATTTATATAATTTTGATTTTATTAAATCATTTATATCATATCAAATAAAAATTAAAAACACATAAGTGGTTTATTTATTTATAGATTTTTTTTTAAATAAATAAATATTTTTTACAAAATAATCTGACATCAAGTGAGTTAAAAGTCGGCCAAAATTTACCGAAATGAAACAATGTTTATTTGATCCAAATATCTATACACACAAACTTAATTATACACTTGATGAAAATACCCTCCAATTTCTTAAAGAATAGGAAAATACACAACCACTGGTATCAAGAAGATGATGATTTTTTTTTATTTTTTTGTCTAAAACTGAATAATATTAGAAGCTATTGAATAATAAACAAAAAATTAAAAACCACAAAACATATTTATTTCCCTTTTTTTTTTCCTCACTTTTAACCTATTTGTTTTATAAAATTAAAATTACTTAAAAACTAGTAATTTAATATTTATGTCCTTTTTACTATTAATTGTTAAGAAGTTTTATTTAATATGATATAAACAACCAAAAATAAATACTTATTAGTAATATTTTATACATAATTAAAATATGATTATAAAATATAATAAAATTAATAATATTTATATATTTAAATAAAAAATAAATACTGATTTGACCGTGATTGTAGTGGAAAATCAAGAGGCATTTGTATTGTTGTAAGTTAATTTAAAAACGATTAAAATTTTACCGGGGACAAAAATGATTTTAGAATTTGCTAATCAGGTATTTTTGAATTTTCTATTCAAGCTTCAGTAAGTTCCAAGCGTATTCAATCATTTTTCTTGTATTTTCATTTTTTTCCTAATAGTTAATTTCCCATTTTATCCTTGAGATAGTAAAAGCAAAACAAATCAGCCAGGCAAACAAACCGTCAATCATGGGTATCATATTCATCATGTGTTGTTTACTTGTTTTTGAGCTGAACATACATAAATGAAAAATGCTTTTGTGCAAGCGTTGCTGAATTGAAAACAAAGCCACATAAATTCAGCTAGAACATTAATGGTGCGTTTACTTTATCTGGAGGAATCGAAATAGGAATCGAAATGATATGACATCGAAATGATTTGAAATCGGAATGTAGTATCGAAATCAGAATAAGTTATTTACTTCGACTACAGGAATCGGAATCGAAATTAACAGTATTCCCATTAAACTGTTTACTTACTTTGGAATCGGAATGGATTAATTATAAGTTACAAAAATACCCTTAATTAAAATTATAGATTAATTACAATATACAAAATTGTGTTTAAGATGTGAATGTCATCTTTTTATCATGTAACTTGTCATAATAGGCTAAAAAAAAAAAAAAAAATTCTTAACAATTTAACAATATCATTGTAAGCATTTTATGTATCTATTTTTTTTTTAAAAGAAAAATATATTATGTATCTATATTATGTATATCAATTTTTTTTTTTTTAATATAAAATGTTATCTAAACTTCCTTAATAGTTGTTATAGATAATTTAGTGATCAGAAAGATTGGGCCCAAAAAGATCTACAGTCCAGGCCCTATGGCCCAAGGGCTTAATAATCCACCATTCTTCCAGTCTACCCAACAATCAAGAGGCCCATTCGTGACCACTGATCCTCTTCGCTCAGTCAATCCGATGATTTTGTTCGCTGTCCGATGATTCTATCCGCTGTCCGATAATCCTGACCACTGATCGCTGATCCTCTTTGCTCAGTCAATCCGCTGGGTGTGACCGCTAATCCTGGGCGTTGGGCATGACCGCTGGTCCTCGTCGCTTGATCTATCCATTGATTCTATTCGTCATATCTACTCCCCAGTCTCGCTCGCTCAAAGTTATCCCCATGGTTGATCGATGATTTCTGGGCGTACTCGCGTACCTACTCATTTATAAGATTGACTGCCTATCATTGTAATCGGTCGCAGAGGTATCCATTCATAATCTGTCTTCCCAACTTCCCAGATGTCCGACCCACTAAAAGCTCATCTATTCGCCAAGCTGACTGGGTATCTCGACTGTTGAAAAGTCCATCTCCGCTATACTCCTCAGAATCGCGAGTCAACAGAAGTCAAAGATGTCATACAGAATACAGCTTTAAAACGTGTCATGCACGCCATCTCTGCCAGAAATTACAGCTAAGATCTCGGTAGCCACTCATAACCTATACAGATCAGTCACCTGAAATCTCGCTTGGGAAGAGCCCGGAAGTGACGAATTTGGCCGCATTAAATGTGTATTCGATCGCATTTAATACATTGTCAGTCGCATTAATTGTAATCCCGACACATTAAATGCAGCATATCATTGTGTTTTCAGTATACTGTATATCTTTATCTTATTTCGTTTTACTGTAGCGCCTCCCATTCTCTATAAAAAGGAGAGAATTTTCATTGTAAAAGGATCGGATTCTGAGTGCTGTTATTCTATCAAAATAGTGAGAGAGTGAACAGTAGACATAGGCATCTCTTTGGACCGAACCACTCTAAAATCTCTTTGTGTCTCTGCTTCTCGCCTTTGATCTCTTCTTCACATTTTAGTTGTTTTGCATGCATCACGAGATCCATACGAAACTGTAGCTTGGGCCCGAAAATAACCTCGTTGACTAAGGATCCATTTTCCGACGTTAACAACAGTATTATTATAATATTCTTCTATCCATCACAAAATTTGAGTGCTAACTGCAAATCATTAGAATAAAGTATAACACTTTGTACTAGTACATTTTTTATGAAAACTTATAGCATATGTAAATATTTATATTTATAAATATAAAAACAACCAACCACCAGTTCAAAAAATATAATAGCAACCGACTACGAATATAAATATAAAATCCCCACATAATATCTATAGTAAGTTCATAACTTGTCAAAATAGGTTTTCTTTATTTTGTAAATAAGGGTATAAAAGACTTTCTATCACAGATTAGGGAATGAGAATGAGATTTCCAAGTGGATTGAGGGGAATGAGATTCTCATTCCACAACCCCAAATTGATGTAGGGCCCACAATTTCATTCCCATTACGAAATGAATTTTAAGCAAGTAAACAATATCAATCGTTCTCCATTCTCATTCCCCAATCCGTAAAGTAAACGCACCATAAGAGTGCATTTACTTGCATGTAATCAAATAGTTTGAAATCTAACTATCGTATCAGAATCAGAATAAGTTATAAGAATCAAAATAAAAATCAACAGTATTTCTGTTGATACTTTACTTTAAAATTTGAATAAATTAATTACAAGTTATAAAAATGATCTTTATTAAAATTATATACTCCATAAACATTTTTTTAATAAAAACTTTAAAAGATTTTTTAACTTAAAAAATAAAAAATAATAATAATAAAAAAAAAAAAAATCCAGAAGAATGAGATTCTCAAATTAGATAGGAAAAATAAGATTCTTATTTCACAAATCTTAATTTATAAGAGACCCACCGTTTCATTCACATTACGGATTAATTTTAAAGTAAATAAACATCAATTATCGTTCTCTTTTTTCATTTTCATTTTCTAATCAATCAAATAAACACATCATAAGTACATTTATGCGTTACTAGTCCGGCAAACAATTTATGATCCAAGACTTAATGGTTATTCATGTACCATCTTGATTTTAACCCATTGATTAATGGCATTTTTTCTAAAGATGTAAATTAAATAGGGATTGAAAGTAACAAAATTCAATTAACATTGTTGTCCAGCTAGTCTGCTACTGCTACAAACAAAATTTATGAGGACAATTTAAGTAAATGATACGATATCCAAGAAAGTTAGTAATTATATTCATCTGCAGTGGAGCAGCTATGCTAGCACAGGTAACTCGAGCAGCAGTGAGACCCATAAATTTATTATGTACAGACACAACCTGAAAAATGTATTCGAATGGAAACGAAAAATCGAGTTTGCAGACCCAAGATCCAATATGGCAAGCGGAGCAATAACAACCTCCTTGAATTTTTTTTGTTTCACCATACATTGCATCAGTAATACAAAATACTCAAAGTCACCACCAAGCCTATAATTTTTTACTGATGCAGTGTTTTAGCAGTGTACAACACCGCATTATTGCACCGGCTCCTGATGGGGTGTCACAGCAGGTCCTGATGCTATTGTGAACTGCAAGCCCCGGCGTTGCCCTGCCTGAAGCATAAATGCAACTTCTGTTGCTGCAAGAGCTGCCGCTTCCTGATCAATACAAAGACAAAAGCATTAACATATAATCACAGGAGTTCCATATAAAATCCAATATCTATGTTTGTTGTATGACTGCATAAACATAATAAGCATGATCCAACCTTTTATATGGCAAATCAAAACTACAAACAAACATATGTATCTATGTGCTGTTCAGAGCAGTTCTGTTCGCGGAAAGATGATGAAAGCAAAATGAGGCTTAAAACCACAGGAGTAAAGTTATTGATAAAATATCACTTCCTGGCAGAAAATTTTTTCTCAGGGAATTCAGCTAGCATCATGGAAGTTCAAATGCAAGTTTTTCATCAAGTTTAAACACCATCAAGCAAGTAAACTAGCTTAAAGGCATCAATGCATGATTTCATCCTCTTTTTCCAGCAATAATATATGTATGCCAAATACCATAAGGTTTTCCTTGTCAACAAATCTCAGTAATGTCCTCATCATACTTGAGCATTTCTTTCACACTTCTCTAACAAAGGTGAAGTCAAACTAACCTGTCTTTGCCTTCGACGCTGCAAGATACTGACAGCCCACGCCATGATATAACATGGAAGAAGAAATCCAGCAGCTCGAAGTAAGAAAAGCTGTCAAAGATAAATCAAATAATTAAACAAGAATACTAATATAAATTACAGTTAGGCAAATAAAAATTCATATTCAACATACTGAGAAAAAAGTAGAAGCATCATCATCATCTCCGTCCGAAGTGTTGAGAGACAGAGCGTGCCTCAAGAGTAGAAGTGCCATTAACTGCAAAAAATGGAAAACTAAAGAGTTACTTATCCAAAAATTTGAGCAAGTAATGCTCTAATAGGATTCTAAGTCAATAAATATAACAAATCCATCCAACAGTAACTAAAATGTGCCCAATATCCTCAAGCACAGCACACAGACAATCAGTTGGAGTGCTCCAACACAACCACCTAAGTTACAGTCCAGAAGCCTCCAAGCACTGATCAGTACAGTGAGAGCTTAGATTAGTAAGGAAAAAGCTAAGGAACTGGAAGTGCTGCATAACACGACAAAAACTGACTAATGATGGGTTTTTAATTTTCCTTATTAAGCATGTGAGGAACTGTCTTGAGCTCCAAATACTTTCAAAAAGAAATTAAAAGAAACATATATTACTCAAAATTCCATATGAATAAACACATTTCTATGTACCATAACATAAGTAAACTAACAGTGTAACACATGATATAATTTTCATTAAATAATAAAAAGAAGGTATCTCACAATTAAGGCTGCAGAACGACAGAATGCAGCTCCACTAGCATTAGTATCGGCATACTCATCATACTCAGCCTCCAGCAAATGACGTTCTGCAGCTGCCATTGCCAAAAGGCGAGGATCATGCAAATCCAGAGGAGCACCAGAGACTGTCCAAGCCTCACTGTATGACAATTTTGAAAAACAGAATATTCAAACATTGAAACTGATGGGCATATACCATGCCTATCCTGAAAATTGCACAATGCACTTGTATAGAATCCACATGAACTAAGGTAAGGTAGCAAAGCTAAGAGAATTTCAGCATAAAAACAGGTACAACATAAATGTGCAACAGATATATTGACATCTATCATGCTCATCACGCTAAAAACCAAGTCAACATTAAGATGGAGGATCAAGTATATGTCTGACAAACACTTGCCTGATATCAATTGTGGTATCTTCTGACTGGGGAGAAGGTGGTGGAGCAGTATAACCAGGTTGGTAAGGCTGTTATAAGAAAAAAAAAATAATGGCAGAAAACAAGCAGATCAATCTGATTAGGCAACCTGAAACCAGAAATAATTTACGCTTACCAAACATAAATGAGCAAATTAGTCTTCCAAAAAATGCACAGCTAAATAGTTTTGCTATATTACAACGACTTGAGTGCTACAATTATAAAGGTAGCAATAAATCGCACATCCCCACCCAGAACGAAAAAGATTAGAAGGAAAAAATTATAAGTACATTATCTTTTTTGATAGGAAACAAAAACTTTATTAATAAAATAAAGAAGATACATCTGCGAACCAGAAGTCCACCTTAAAACAAACAAACAAAGTCTAAACCTAAATGCAACCTTGGAAGAAACAATTAACAAATAGCAGCCTTCCAATCTAGTAAAATAAGAGAGAGGGACAAATGTTTAAAGCGAAGCCAAGTAAAACGCTTTATAAGTACATTATCTTTCTTCAACAAAATAACAAAACAAGCAACAGCGGAAAATAACAACAACATCATACATTTATATGCCAAAGTGCAATTTTTTTTCCCCCCAAAAGAAACAGATTGAACAGAAAAGTTCAACATCCCAAAAATATACCCATACTTACGTAATGTTTGACACAGCCAAGATTTTGAATTCAAGATGTAATCTTATAGTGTATTTAAAGTGCTAGCATCCAAAACAAAAGAAACAAAAAGGAGGAACAACTTTCAAGAAAAAATAGTAGATGCATGCAATCATAAGAAATTGTATGCATAATTACACTTCCAAAACATAAAAATGCTGGATACAAAGAACAGATAAATTAATTAGACCTGTTTGATAGAGTGTAAGCTTAGTATTGACAAACCAGCAATGTGATAGAGTGTAAGCTTAGGTAGTAGTTTCCTTACCGTATGACATATCTCACAAATGATATCTCCTTTCTCATTGCACCAACGCTGGACACATTTCCTATGGGCAAACTGTGTAAACAAAACTTTTCAGTCTGGATGTACACCATACATTAATCACAGGAAGAGAGGAAACTTGCAGCATCACTGGCAAGTTTTAGATATAAACGGACTGTCCAGTAACATTTTACACTAGCTATTTTCATTAGAGAATATTATAAACAAATCATGTCCATTGACATTTTTGTAAACTGAAATGGAAATATGGATGCATTTTCCAACATTTTAGTGGAAAAGTTGATAGAAGTTAAAAACAATTTTCACTCGTTCTTTTGTTTTGCTTCTTAAACAAAGAGTATGATCTCTGGGTATTTGATGAATTCCACTGACTAGACAATCAAGACACCAAAATTTTCACAAAATTCAATTCACTGTTCAATTGATATTTTTTTTTTTTTGTATAAAACAATCATAAAAATCAACGACATAGTCTCATGGGTACACCCTAATTCATCCTCCTTAAATAATTTAATCACCGAATTACTGAAAAAATCAGATTCTGTTAACAAGATCTTAAAATGAATGAAATTCAATGGAAAGATCTTCCAGCTTTTTAATGGAAAAGTTGCAAGAAAGTTGAAAACTATGACTCATTTTCATTGTTTTAAATCTCATACCAAGAGCAAACAATTATTTAGACCTCCCGATCTTTGACAAAATTCCACCAACTAGACAATCAAGACAGCGAAATGTCCAAAAATTCAACTTCTACAAAATTTTTTTTTTTCCTTTTGTCTAAACCCATCTTCAAAATCAATGACATAGTCTCATTAATTGACCACAACTTCGTCGTCATTAAATCATTAATTATCAAATTAACTCTTAAAAAAAAAAAAAAAGTTTAAAAAATGGAATTATAACTTTAACTAAAGTCTTCAACTTCAACTTAATTTTCTCTTGCAAAGAATGACAATTTCCTTCTAACTTTTGCCATAGAGCTCAATGATAATGCACTAGTTGAAAAATTGGTGCGGTGTGTGCAAGTTTTACCAGACCAGATTGGTTGCTTTCCCAGGCCAATTTATCTAATATTGTTGCTTTCAAACGATGATAGGTGGTTGATTGGTTTCAACTGAAAATGGACCTTAAGAGAGCAAATTGAAAGAGAACTAAAAGAGATGCAAAAGTCTGAAAATTTTGGGTAAAGAGGATAGCAACAATAAGAAAGTATGAAGTGGGATATGACCATCCATGTCATTTTCGTTATTTGGGCCATGTACCATTTATTTGTTTGATTTTTTTTTTTTCCAACTCCTTTTCAATTATTTGATATAATGTCTTTGACTAAAAATTGCTAAATAAGTGCCCCTCTAAAATGTGGAAGTAAATTTTTAATATAAATAATAGATAACAACCAGTAAAATTTTACAAAGAAAAGATTGAAGAGCTTTATCATTTTAGTTTTTCTGCCAGATGCATTCTCAAAACTTCCCTTATTAGAATTTTGTTAGTAAAACAATATCAGGTGTGTTTTCATATTTTGAAAACAGCAAATCGAAATCACCATTTTCACTTTTTATATAATTCCATAAAATGCCATTTGAAAAACATTATCTGACATACCTTAACATTGCAATTGCAAATTGAGGGAAAGCATTACAATTAGTACCTTCAAACTGCCACTACACGCACAAGGAACCTCCAAATTTTTAATACTGTCCTCCTCCTGGCAGATGCGACATTCCGCCATTTGAATAAGTGGTTCTTCTTCTTCAGATACACCATGATCCTCCACTTCCACAACATCAACCACATGAGCTGGTGTTTCAGCAGCTCGAGAACTGGAACCCTCCCCAGAAGATATAGGATTTTCACTCCCATGCAGCGACTGCATGTTATCGGGTGTTACAAGGTGATCAACACATAAAACCAGGTGATCACTCATTATTTCCTGATCTGATACATCACAAAACAACCAAAACTACATTTTAGGCTATAATCACAATTCAAACTGTACTACTAAGTCCAAATCGAAGTTCCAAACATTACAAACCGTTATGACATGTTTAACTCCTAAAAAAATATGAGAAGATTCGTTCTACCAAAAATATTAGTATATTACAAATTTTCAGTTTTTTCATTATAATCCAAGGATCCCAAAAACCAATTTAACGAATCCGAGTTCGTAACAGGAGCCCTACAATCTCTTTGGGAAGCAAAAAACTCTAGTCTTTGGCCAATGTAGGTACCCACAAGGGCATTATCAGAGCAAACCGCAAGTCTAACCAGTCTACCAACCCTTCATGGAAACCAAAATATTATATTGACGAACTTAAAAATGTTAATTTTTAGGACTTCAATTGTGAATCTTACAACACGTTCCAACAAGATCAAGCTAAATTCCATGTAGACTCATACACGAAGATCATTTTCCTTCCAAACACAAAAACAAACCTTATCCACCACAAGACCACCATTTTTTCCATCAAAACCCTCAAGTCAACCATTCAAACCCTAATCACTCAAATCAAAATCTTTTTTTTTTTTTTTTTAAGATTTGCACTTCTAGATGCATTCTCCAACTAAAACAAATAAATTAACAAAATCATTTCAAGTTCAATTCACCAACCAACCAAACAAACAAATTCCCAAAATCCTTCCAACAAAACAAAACAAGAGAATCTATCACCATCACTACAAGCCCTAAAAACCCAATAACAGATACCTAAATAACGCCAAGTTGAAACAGAATTGCGTATCAGTACAGCTCGAAAACAAACCTACAAAATAAAATTAAAATTTGTTAAAATCGAACGGAAATTCACCTGGTATGCGATTGTAAAAGTGCGATTCACAATTGTGGGTTTTGAAACCCAAGTCTACGCTATCGGTTTTTCGTTGGCTTTGAAAATTTGATGCAATTGACAAGGTGCTTGCTGTCCAGGGTATATTTATTTGGGGAGACTTACAAAATTACCCCTAACTTTTGATATAATATCAAATCAAACAGTCTAAATCAAATAATAATAATAATAATAAATCTCAGTAACTAATTACCTTGCATTTTGTGTCGTTTTTAAAATAATGCTTTTAAATATTAAAAATATATTTTTAACATGATGTTTTTAGAAATACAATGTGACTTAATTGAATTCCTCAAAAGGTATTTTTAAAAATTAAAAATGATTTTAAAATGTTTGATATTATTTACAAAAATAAGTAAAATAATTGTTTAGAGAAAAAATAATGATTTATTTTAAAAATCATTTTTAGAAATGATGATAATTATAAATATAACAAAAGTTGTTTCTTATTTTTTAGTTATAAGTGAGAAAAATCTTTCTTTTTTGGAAAATAAAATTTTATCTTTAAAATTGATTTCAAATACTATCTTAAATTTTTTTTTATTGCTTTTTATTAAAATCAATTATTACCCTCACCGTAAAAATGTTAATAATATAATGGAAGACAATTATTTTTAAAATAAAGAAAAAAATATCTATCTAAATTTATAAAATGTACTCGATAAAAATTGAAATCCCACTAATAAAATTATTTTATTATATAATCATATAATAAAGAAAGTAAATAATTTTATTTCGTTATATTTTATTAAAGATAATTAAGTGTCTTCTTTTTTTTTTTTTTAACATAAAAGATAACTAAGTGTCAATTAATTATAGAGAGTTTTTATTTATTATTTAAATTAGACGATTTGATTTAACCTTTTTGGAAGTAAGAGGTTACTTACAATTCTTCCTTTATATAAAGAAGGCTCAATTAAGGCCACATTTGGATTTGTTTATACATGTACAATAATCACCCGTAATTTAACTTATGAAATAATTTTTGAGTAATAAATATATTATTATAATATATATAAATATATACACACATAAATATTTGATCAATTAACTTTTTATATAATTAATTAAAAAAATAAGGGAATTTTTTTTTAAAATTTTGCACGATTATGTAAAATATGGTTATTAAAATGTAAAACTCTTTCTAGTTTTTTTTTTTTTTTTTATCAATTTCCAGCTTATCTCTCCATTTGTTATTTCCTTTTTTCCAGCTTTTTTCCATTTTTTATTTTTCCAGCTTTTTCTTTTTTATATTATTTTCGTTTTTACAGTTTTTTTTTTATTATTATTATACTTCATAATTTCCCTTTATCCTTTCTATTTCATTTAAGGAGATGCATTCAATTTAAAATTTATAACAAAATTTTAAAAGTTTAAGTGTATTTAATCCATATTTGAATAAATTTCATTAAAATTTAGGTGTAATTTATTTAAATTTGTGTAGAATTCAATTAAATTTAAGTATATTCAATTCAGACTTATATAGAATCCAATAAATTTTTTTAAATATATTCAAAAAATTATTGACTTTACAAATTTCATTTAGGGGAATGTATTTAATTTAGACTTTTATAGACTATTTTTAAGTGAATGGTTTTTTATAAAATTTATGAATTTTTATTGATGTTACAAAATTGTGAATGATTTTTATAGACTTTCATGGAATTCTATTGATTTTTATGAACTTTAAAAAATTATAAAAACCTTTAATTGATTTTTATAGATTTTCATCTTACCCAAAAAAATACAATAAAATCAGAAACATTGATATATTCTTAGGAAAATAATAAGATTTGTTATAAAATTATTTCTTCATAAAAATCAATTTAAAATTCATTCAAATCTATAATTTAAATAAAATATGTAAAACCAATAATTTTTTTAATACACCTAGATTTTATTAGATCCCACGTAACTTTGAATTGAATGTACTTAAATTTTAATGTATTTCATACAATTATGGATTGAATTAACATAAATTTCAATGAAAGTTATTCAAATATGCATTGGATACAACCAAACTTTTTAAAATATTTGAATTCCAATAAATTATAAATAAATTACACCCCCTAATGATTTATATTGAATACCTCATGAATTTTATAGATTTTTTAAAAAATATAAATTGAATTTAAGTGTTACTAAAAAAAAATGAATTTAAGTAATAAATTTAGATGTATTTTAAAGTGAATTATATGAATGAAAAAATTTATAACAAATCTGACTATTTTCTTAAATTTTTCATTAGATTTCTTAAATAATTTTAACAAAATTAGTGTGGAGTTTTTATAATCAATAAATTTCACCAAATTTTATCATTAAAAAAAAATCATTAAATTGCAATAAACTCTAAATTAGAATACATCCCTTTATTTTTCCGTGTTTTGATTATTTTTCAAGTTTAATTACTTTTCTTTTTATTTTCACTAGCTATATCTTTAACACAATTTGTAATTTTTGAAACAACATAGTTTGTATTTTTATATTTCAATATCTAAAAAGTAAAAAATAATAAAATAATAAAAAATTGTACCCGTTTTCTTAAACTGTATATCCACACTAAACTATCACTTCTATCTTAAATTTTCATTTTCTACATACACCAAAGACACACCCATTATTCTCGATTTATTCAAATTGACAATCATATTGACCATGTCCCCTTATGTAATTATGCGATGACTTGGTTGCAATGACTATCATAGGACGTGTCTTTTTTTCTTTTTCTTTTTTTCAAATTTTAACATTTTTTTTCATACTCCATAAATGCATTGAATAACACTTTTGAAAAAGAGTGTGACTTATTGGACACTTCATGAGGACTAATGTGTTTTTGAGGAGACTTATCGATGAATTGGTGACAAAGATCAGGAAGGTGACGTCTTCCACCTTAATACAGGGTCCCAATTGCCCACTCAATTATAGACAACATGCGCCCACTAAATAATAATTTCCTATTTAAATAATATATATTTTTTAATAATGATATTAATTTATCTTTTCCAAAAAAAAAATATTATATTAATTTATTATATAGAGATAATACGCAATATATATACAGCCTTCCACTATAAAGACGATTTAATTTTAATAATATATATTTCAAATATCACAAGTCATTGGATTTTATCGTAATTAATACTTGATATTAATTATTTATATATAATTAATACATGACAATGTTAAAACTGAAATTATTAAAATCAGTTCGTTTTTATAATAAAAATAATATATACATAAGAACTTTTAAGTTCAGTGTACCTTAACCTTTAAATTATAGAACTATCAATCAAGTTTATCAATTACATTCTTTTTCTTATTTAATTTAAATTTAATAAATGAATTTGATTGATGGTTTTAACAATTTAAAAATTATAACCATTGACATAGAAGTTTTATATATATTATACAATTTTCATTAATATTCTAGCATTATACCTGCAACTGTAAGTATAAATTGCATATCAAAATCACATCTTGTCGTTACATTCTAATTGCCATCCCATTGCTACCAATTAATATATGCATTAATAAATTTCCTAAGCAATCAACTTGGTAAACTTCATTGTATCAAACCAAAACAAAAAGGAAAGACTTTGTAAACTTCTAGCATCATTAATATTGTATAATATTATACAATTTTCATTAATATTCTAGTATCATGCCTGCAACTGTAATTGCATATCAAAATCACATCTAGTCGTTACATTCTAAATTTCCAGCCCATTGCTACCAATTAATATATGCATTAATAAATTTCATAAGCAGTCAACTTGGTAAACTTCCTTGCATCAAACCAAAAAAAAAAAAAAAAAAAGAAGACTTTGTAAACTTCTAGGAAGTCGGCTTGGCAAATTTCGCAACTTGTCGACTTGGTAGGGTTTATAGTAGTTGACTTGGTAAATTTCGTAGCACTGACTTGACAAATTTCACAACAATCAAATGACAACTTCTGATAAGCACTCAAAATCCGGGTTGAGGGTCTTTGGTACCCCCATGCTTCTCACTGTATGAGGCATGGTTTCGACGCCTCTCCCGTAATATCTAAATTATATATAATATATAATAATAATAATAATAATAATAATAATAATAGTTTCATCATTTATGTGGATTGATCTCTTAGTATGAGATTCTTCTCATCTCCATGTGGTAAATTTCTCTTAATTGGGAGCAGT
The DNA here is from genome assembly GCA_022984855.1 of Dimocarpus longan. Lineage (NCBI taxonomy): Eukaryota > Viridiplantae > Streptophyta > Magnoliopsida > Sapindales > Sapindaceae > Dimocarpus > Dimocarpus longan. The sequence goes on from CM041024.1 coordinate 21,497,672, forward strand.
CCTCCGGACGATACTACCAATATTCTATCTCGATTGATCCCAACATTTTTTGGGTTTATCTCAGTAACAATTCTTGTACTCAAAATCTGGGTTGAGACCCAAAAGTGATATAGGCCAGTTGAGAAATTTATTAAGATTCCTCCATCCCAAGCTCAAGGTTAAGTTCAAAAGCTAAATATTTTGGCAAGTTAATACAGGGTCCAAGTCCAATTGATGGATCCAAATGAGCCTAATAGGAGCTGTCTGAATTGTTTGACATAGTCTACTGGACCAAGACAAAAAACCATAAGTCCGTTGGTGGATTTAGAAGAGGGGGATCCCTACAAAAATTGGGATCCACCTCCTCAACATATAACATTAGGCAAGAGCTTATACATGCCCCATTAGGATGGGATCAAAATGAAATTGCCTTAACCTTTGGTACAATTACAAAGAAGACAATTTTTTTTAAGACACTACATTATACCTACACCAAATTTTTAGAATCCAATATTAATTTTTTTCCTTTTTTTTTTTTTTTCATTCACGAAATCTCAACTATCTCTCTCTCTGTTTTTTTTTTCCTTCTTACCGGTTTAAAGTTCGATTGGTTCCAAAGTGATGGAGAAAGATATGCACCCCAAAGCAAATTTTGAAATAATAAAAAATTATTTACAAGGAAAGAAACAATATGAAAAAGTAAAGTTTTATTTAGTTTTTCAAATTTACCATTGTTTGTGTGCATGTAATTGAATCTTAAGAATTTTGAATGTATTGAAATTTTATAATATATGGTTTAATATTAATTTTATTTGTTTAATTCAATTTGTTCATTTTAGTTGAACTGAAAAATATTAAGAATTTTATTAAAATTCCTTTTCTTAAAAAGAAAAACAACAATTTTATCAAAATCAATTCGGACCATATTAAACTAAAGAGAAATGACTTTATAAGTTTAATTAAATTTATTTTTTCAAAGTGATCTTGTATTCAAAAAGAATGTTAAAAAATAAAAAAAGAATTAACTTACTAATTGGACAAGATTTTCCATTAATAATAGTTTGTGAATATTCTTCAATGATCATCATTTATAACCAATTAAAGAGTTGTTATTGATTAGTAAACTTATCAATCAGTAAGATATTTAAATTGAAAATAATAATTTTAGAAATAAATGAAATAATTCAAAATAAAAATAAAAACAAACAACCAAACAAATTGGATGGAGAAAACTTTTATATAAATACACTCTCACAAGTGCAAAAGGAGTGACAAGTTAGGGTTTTAAAGCTTGTGCGTCTTCTGTTTGGACATGGCGGAGGAGGCAGTCAAAGAAGTTAACGAGACGAACGCGGCCACTGAAGACATGGATCTTGAAGGAAGCGACTCGGTGGCGAACGGCGAATCGAAGCCTAAGCGAGTTAGAGAAGAAGAGGAAGCAGAGGAGGAAGAAAACGACAGCGTCGCCAAGAAGCAAAAGGTCGACGAGAAGGAGAAGTCGGTGGAGGAGGAGCGGTTGGAGAAGAAGCAGCCTGACTCGATCAGTTTGGGCCCCAAGCAGTTCGGGTCGTCTGTTGAGATGTTTGATTACTTCTACAAGTTTCTTCACTATTGGCCTCCTAATGTCAATGTCAACAAGGTATAATTCCCCTTTGAAACAATAACCTTCAATCCTTTTTAATCTCCATGGCTCAACTTGATCAAGAAGGTTATGGTTATTATTGTTTACTTTATGTTATTGTTCTGTTTGCTAGATGGGTAAATGATTTGATCTATTTGTATAAGTTTGTGTAAATTGAGGGTTTCCAATAGTTAGAGTTGTGATGTGCCCATGTTTGTTGTGTGTGGGGAAATGCTTTTGTTAGGTGAACATGTATTATTTTCCGGGGAGTCAAGCATTGGCTGCATTTTAGGTGTTTGAACTGTCTTTGCTGTCATGTGCTTATAACCAATAACTGTTGTAGTTTAGATATAGAATGTCATTTGTATTTGATGGATGGCAGACATGCTTCTTCAAGCAACAAAAGCAACGATCACAATGAGTACCTTTTTATTTTTTATTTTTTTGTTCTTTTGATAATACAAAAATCATTGTCGAACCCTATAAATAGCGAGTTTAAGTTCAAAATTGTGTTCCCATCGAACCATACAATCTTTGGGAAGCTGGAAAATATGACCTTTAGCCATGTAAGTATTTATGAGGGGATTTGAATCCTAGACTTTTGCAAGCAAACCACGTATCTAGCCATTCTGTTAACCCGTCATGGGTTGAGTGCAGTTTGAATTGTAGCTGTTTTTATGATGTCAACTGGATGCCTTATACTTTGGAACAAAATTCACATGACAAGTTCTTTTTTATTTTTTCCAAGATTATATAAAATAATTGATATCTTACCATTGTATGTTGAAAAACTAGAGGATTACACTAGTGGAATAGTTTGTGATGGATAAAGGGTAGGAATGAGTAAATAATAGATCCAATTACCTAGATAATGGAGAAGTGAATTGGTTGTTTTTATGCTAAGCTCAGCTTCTAATTCATAGATTTTTTTTAATTACTACTTGGCATGCAAATGGCAATCTCTCTAGTTAAAATTCAGCAGGTGTTAGTAGATTGGTAGTGCAGTCTTGTATGATTTATATTATTACTTCGATTTACTAAACTTGTGCTTTATTATTGGGTTGTGTTTCAGTATGAGCACATGGTGTTGTTAGGGTTGCTCAAAAAAGGTCATGCAGAATCTGATAAAAAGATTGGTGGAGGAATCCAAGCTTTCCAAGTCCGATACCATCCAACGTGGAAAAGCAGGTGCTTTTTCCTTATTAGAGACGATGAAACTGTTGATGATTTCAGCTTTAGGAAGTGTGTGGATCATATACTTCCCTTGCCTGAAGACATGAAAGTAAAGTCAGATGCCAATAAAGCATTAGGTGGTGGTAGTGGCAAGCACCGTGGAGGAAGAGGCGGTGGGCATGGCCATGGAAGAGGTGGGCATGGACGTGGAAGAGGTAATAAGTCAAGAAACTGAGGGATTGTGAGTTACACTTGTGCTGGTGTTTGAATCTGGAATTTAGAATTGTTTCTCGACTCAAGAGCAGGGCATGCTTATTATGTTTTACCTATCAAGAAAAAGTACTTCATTATTTAAATTTTGGTTATTAATAACCTAATCTTAATGGTTTTGGCCGATTTGGAGTTTTCTTTTGTGCAATGATTGTCATTTGCAAGGCAATTGACTGCTTTTCATGCAGTGGCCTACAAAGTAAAAGCCACTCATGGAGATAAATATGTAATTGATGTTTGTAGGTTAAAAATGTTTACTTGAGGTGGTCGGTTATAAACTACGCCTTTAGAACCCAAGATTTACACACCACATACTGCCTAATTAAATATAAGGGGCTGGCACACACTGTTACTGATGGTAAGCAAGTTGTTGGATTTAAATAGAAGGCACATGCCCTACTTCCGTTGGAATTTTTTTACTGAGTAAATTATAAATTAGTTATATGGTTTGAAATTTTGTAAAGACAGGATAAATTTTACATGTTTATTATATGGGAGAGAATTTCATTTTGGTCGGTATGTTTTCAAAAAAAATTTCATTTTTAAGTATGAATTTGTTTAGAGCGTTCATGGTCTTTTATATTTCAAAAACTTATTAAATTAGTTCGTCTGACATGATCTTTGATAGTTAACGTCAATAGAAAATAATAAATGAATGTTTTGCTTTTAATTTTATATACACTTTTCACTTTTGTTTTTATTTAATTTAAAAAAAAAAAAGAAATATCTAATATGTGTCATCAATTAAAATACAAAACTACCTTACATGTGTAATGTTTGATCAACATTAGAGATTAATTTGTTGAGTTTTTAAAAGGTAAGGGATTATGAATGTTATAAATAGATTCATATTTAAAAATGAAAAAGTTTCTAAAAACATAAATATTAAAATGAAGTTATTTTTTATTATAATTTGGCTACCTATAGTTAGTACAAACCATTAAAGTTAATAGGGATAAAATAGTGTAAAGATTATAATACTCTTGAGTATTATAAGCCCTTTCCATCTTCGTTCATTCAGCTCCTCCAGAAATTGTTATTTGGAGTGGCATGTGGTGGCATGGTGAATCGAGCAGGTAGTGGATTAGACTTGTCTTGGGCTAAGTCTTGTCCTACATAGAGTTGGGCAAATCTAATAGCCAATATCAACATGCGAGGTTTGTTGGCTTTGACGTCTGTGCAAATTCAGTCTTTACGCGCACCAACAAAACAACTGACTTGTCTGGCTTGTTCCAATGGTTTGACCTCGACCAACATCTTCTAAACTTGTCTTGGTAGTCTTGGACAGATCTTATTTGTTGCAATCATGTGAGATCACCAAAGAAATCAAGATAATGGTTTGGTCTTTTTTTTAAAAAATCTTCCCATGAGATAGTCACTGCCTCTTATTGTAACAACTAGTACCGTAGGTGGGCATCACCTTCCAAATGAAAGGAAACGAGTACAACACGATCACTTATCGAAATATTTTTCAATTGGAGGAATTGTTCAGCTTTGAATAACTAAACAGTAGACTCACCCTGGCCGTTAAAGCAAAGAGAATCAATCTTTACTGTCTTGGGCATATATAAATTAGGGGACTAGTTGGTTTGGCATTCTCCGATGTTTTATTGAACACTTGGTGTATGACTTTATGCTACAAGATTTCTACCCCATCAGTTGTTCGGCTTCTATATCGAAAAATTCCAACTAACTCATTAGCTTTACTTGTTATTTCTTCCATCGTAATGCTCAGCTCGTTAAGAATATCTATCAGGTGTTGTAGGAACTCTCCATGTCCCTTAAATGACGACATAGCTTTCTCCAAATCGTCCACCGTTTTATCCATTCAAAAGCTCTGATACCACTTTGGTATGGTCGACCTAGATGTGTTATTGCTTGTTTTGTCTATGGTGAATATTTGGAAAAGAAAAAAAAAAGGTAATAACAATAACTTCAAAACCTTTCGAGGGAACTTTGCACCTTTAATAGAAGAATATATATATATATATATATTTAATTTGAGAGACTTTCCCTCTTGTATGATACAACTAGTGTATGAGTTCTTTGCATGGTAATCTTACTCGACATGGACCAAGTCTTCGTGCTCTGTGATTATTAATTGTCATTTGTTTCTTAGTTGAGTTAGTGGCAAATAATGAGGGGAAGTGGCTTGAATGTTAGTGCCAAGTGAGAATTCCCTGTTTTCATGTTAATAACTAGATTGGTTCCTATTTTATTGTTTTGTTGGTAAACTGATCTATAAATATGATCAGTAGTTATAATTTGTTAAGTATGAAAATAAATTAAATCATCCCTCTCTATTAACTTTCTTCTTCTTCTCTTCTAAGCTTTCTAACTCAAATTCACCCAACATTGTCTTTACTCAATAAATACTTATACACATATGAGAAAAAAATATCCCACGACTTTTGCAACATTTAAAGCTTAAAATGGCAAGCAAAAACCATTACTTATTAAAGACTAGCCCACTTGACTTATTTAACAATTGACTACAGCTAACAACAATAAATTATTAAAATAAAACAAATAAATTGATACATATCAATTTTGAAGAATCCGCTATTCACTGTTCGTTGATCTTCTCGTCATCGAAATTGATAGCAGAAAGCTTGACGAACCTATTGACGATCTTGGCAAATGAGGAGGAGATGGCGAAGTAGCAAATCATTAGGGATTTAGAGTGATGGAGAGAGAGAGAGAGAATGGGGGTCGATGTTTTTATTTTTTTTAATTTTTTTTTTTATTTTTGGTTTTTTAAAATTCATTTTACCGCTCATCAACTTGATGATGGTGTAATTTTTTTTTAAAATTGTTTTTTCTAAATTACTTTTTTAAATTTAATTTTCTTTTCATTTTTAAATTTATTTTAAAATAAAATAAAAATAAGTTAGAAGGGCAAAACTACCCTTAAAGGTATTAAAGTTAATTAATATTGACTAATGAAGGATAGTCAAATTGTAATAAATTTATAAAGTTTACTCTATATGTGAACAATTTGAAATCATGCAGCTAATTTGTAATTTGGATTTTTTCTTTTTTTTAACTGAACCTTGGCCTAGTCACATCCCATCGAAAACATGGAAAAAGACAACACGATTAGAATGATTTTGTTTAGATATGAAATAACGAGATTATTTTATTGGAGTGTTAAAATCTAATAACTGCTTATCATTTAAATCTTTGCAAATAGGGTTGAAATTAGTGTGAGTTGTTTATCATTAAATCTGAAATTAGTATTAGTGTTTCCAAATTATGATTTAAAACAAACAAAAATATACTTTGTTAACAAAGTATGCAAACATAATACCGAACTTTAATACAAATTATGGGCTTTATTTGTAAATAATGGTTCGTGAATTCTAATTCTGGTAACCCAAAAAAAAAAAATAATAATAACAAAGCTTTGGTTTTAGTGTTACAACCTTTCTTTTTAAAAAAAGACAACTCCAATATTCACTTGGGTGTTATGTACAGTTAAACATATATTTGAACTTTACTTAAATATAAATATATAGTTAAATTGAAAAATGTTCTTAATTTTAAGTATTTGCTTAAGCTCAATTATGCAATCAAAGTTTTGTATTTATTTAAATTAACATATAAACTTTAATTCAATTAAATATTATCCAAAACGAATAAATCTTAAATTTAAACATAAAGTACTATACTAAAATAATTCAAAGAAAATAAAATTCATGCAGTTTAATACCAGGAGATCAATTTAATAAAATAATTATTCAAATTTCTATTCAGGTATCTGTAAGAAGATTTTAGATACAATCTTATAAGATTATACTTAAATGGACAAAATAGTAATATTAAACACTTAAAAGCAAATTATCATCATCATAATGGTGCTAATAAAAACAATATTAGTGTATAATAAAAATATAATAGAATGCATAACCATACTGGATTGGGTCCAACACCTTTGACCCAAATTTGACGCAATTATAAAACCGGGTCAAGGGTATCTTTTTCCTCATGAGTAAATGCTCGCCTATGAAGTGCTAAGTGTAAATCCATTAATACCCTTGTAGTTTGACACAGTTGCAATTGGATAGCATTTTATGTTAATATCCCCAAACATTTCTTGTTATAAATCAAAGTATGTTAATATAGTAATAGTGAAGGGCGTTGACATTTTAGTGAAATTAAATTAAAAAATTCAACAAGAAAAGTACAAAAAATTAAAATTAAGAGCAACGTACACCAACACTTCTTAAAGTTCGTCTTTTTACATGCAAAAATAATCTTATCATAAGTGAACATTGACATCCTCTATCATTAGTCAAATTAAAAAAGCTACCAAAGGTGTATTTTGTCATTCTATCTATTTCTAATATTCTTCTTAAAACTAAAAGATAATAAAAGAAATTTACAAAATCAAATAGAAAATAAAAAGTGGAGATCCCATTGAAATTTAGAAAACATACCATTGTGACTTTCGTAGTTGGAGGAGATTCAAATTGTGATACTATTCATGACTTTTTCATTAGTCAATTACCTTCTCTTATTCTGGGTACATTTGGATCCTATATACCCCTCAGTGTTTGCTTATTTAAAGTGCTTATGGAATTAAGGATGTCAATGGATCATTTTGGAGATAAGGATGAGTTCTCTAACACTATACCAACCTGCACGATCAACAAATGCCCCATACACATAAGAGACAACCCATACAACACACACGAGTAGATAAAAATTCTCTAACTTTCAAAGGGATACAAAAATCACCACCCAAAGAAAACCAACAGGCTCACCACCAAACAAGTCCAAATGGGATGCGGAGATTCACCACCCTTAAGAATTAAGTAAAGATACGGTGCCCAAAGGAAACTCACCATTCAATGAAAATCCACCAAAGAGATACAGAGTCAGAAGAATGCTCAAAGAGAATAATTTTCATTCAAAATAACATCATAATTGTCTTTAGAGTTACATGAGACTCTAATATTTATAGACAAATATTGGAATAGCCCTCCAAGCATAGGAAACATGAGCAAAATAAATACAGACATCTGATAACAAGAAGTAATAAAGACTTAAATAACAAAGAAACCTAAAACTCAAGAAAAACTCCTCAATTCCCCATACCCTGTTGACTATTGACCACTATAATTTAATCAGTCATAACTTCATCTTAGAAACTGCATTTGATGCGAACCCCGTATATAACGATACGACATCCACGACCAAATTGAAACATAACCCCAAGAAATATTAAAACAGGTTTATAAAAATAAGAAATTTTGACCTATTGATTATATGTCAATCAAGAACCAAAGTTATAAAAAACCTTTGATCCCATCAGCATTTGACGTGCCTCAATATGACTAAATAAAATTAAGACTATGATCTTTCCAATGAGTAATGACAAGTCTTGTAACTCCTTCAAAATCAAAATATATGAAGTCACAAAAATGCCCCTCGTGCAGGATCTGTTGCTCAAAAAATCATAATGAAAATTTGGAATCTCTTTGCTCTTTGGTTCGAATTAATGTAATGGAACACTCCCATGTTAATCTCCCTGGGGTTGAAAAAGGCTCGTGCTTGAGTCTAAACTGCTAACTAGACATGACCACGGTTCGGTTCGGTTCCGGTTCCGGTTCCGATTCTGAATCTACGGTTCCGGTTCTTAAAAAGCTAGAACCGAAACCTTAACCGAAATAAAACGGTTCCGGTTCGGTTCTGGAACCGCCGATTCTATAATGATTTCGGTTTCGGTTTCGATTTCGGTTCTATAACGGTTTCGGTTCTGGTTCCGGTTCTGGAACCTTTTTTTAAAATGATAATTTAAAATTTTAAAATTAATATTAAAATATATTTTAAAATTGAAAAAATAAATCGATACCGGATACACTCATACACAAACAAAATAAAAATTTAATTATTTGAAGGTCAAATTACTTACAATTATTAACTTTAATTTATAAAATTCATTACCATTATCGAATTATCCATTTACTAATTTACCCTTGGTCCCTCATCACTGACAGACTGACTCATCACTCACGTGACTCACGTCCCTCACTAGTGTTTTTTTCTCTTTCTCAGTCTCTCTCTTCTCGGCTTCTCCTTCTTCTCTTTCTTCTCTTCTTCTCTTTGATTTTTTTGTTTCCGGGTTCTAGTGGGTACGTCTGGGTTGGAAACCCAGATCGACGTCTGGGGGGGAACCCAGACGTCGATCTGGGTTTCCAGATGGATCTAGAAACCCAGACGTCTGGGTTTCCATCTGGGTTGGAAACCCAGATGCCGTTTGGGTTTTCCCTGGAAACCCAGACGTCTGGGTTTCCAGGCGGAAACCCAGACACCGATCTGGGTTCTGGAACCCAGATCCGCGTCTGGGTAACCCAGACGCGGACGCGACGTCTAGGTTTCCAGTCGCGTCTGGGTTACCCAAACGTAACCCAGACGCGACGTCTTGGTTTCCAATCGCATCTGGAAACCTAGATCGTCTGGGTTTCCTGGGTTTCCAGGGGAAACCCAGACGCCGATCTGGGTATGGTACCCAGATCGACGTCTGGGTTTCTGGGTTTCCATGATGTCGATCTGGGTTTCGGAGAAACTCAGATCGGGTTTCTAGATCGGGAAGCCCAGATCTGGGCAAATCTTCTGGGTTTCCGTTTGGATTGATTTATACTATTTATTGATGATGATGATTGTGTCTATGATGGTGTTGAACGGTTGATGATTGTGTTTATTGTACATGGAATTGATATTTTGGGTCTATTTGATGCTGGATTAATGTCTGTTGAGTGTTGAATTGTAGATGAACCAGAATTAGAAATTCAGATATCCTTCAACCTGCATGAACAAATGAACCGAAATTATCGTCAAATTTTTATTTTTAATTTTTTAAATATTATTTTTCTTATAAAATATAAATTGATCTAGACCGCCCATCCCAAAATGGAAGATCTAGATCAATTTAAAAAAATTTTAAATTAATTTTTTATAATTTAAATTTAATTTTTTAAATTATTTAATTTTCAAATATATTAAGTTTTATAATTTTAAATTATTTATTTATTTATATAATTTTAAAAAAATAAAAATCAAATAAATTGATCAAAATATCCATATGACCATATAAGTTTATAACTTTGACGGTGAATCATGGTTAAACATTAATAGAGAGAAAATCATTGTTACAAAAGGTAAAAGTGATTTTCGATTGTAATAAAGTAAATATGGAGGAGAGGGTTTACACTTTATAGTAATTTATTCATTGTTTAAACTTTGATTGAATAAAAAAATAAAATAAAAATATTGTGCTTGTACTTAATTTATTACCATAATTAAGTTGCTTACGTATCCTCTCAAATTTTGGAGGAATCAAAGTCCACGTAGTTCTCTTACCTTTTATTACATGGAGATGGAGTTTATGAAAATTTGTAACTCACTTAATCGTCACTTGTATTTCCAGTGCCCCCGGTGGTGGTTTGATCAATATCTTCAAAAAAATCATAACTTTCATCTTGAGCTTTCACTTCATCCATCTCTTGCTGTCTCAATTGTGCCTTCGTCCAATCGTAGACACAAACTTCAACTTGTGCAGACTTTGGACTCATTAAGGACCGTTTAAGGTCTAGAATATTACCGTCAGAGCTAAATTCTTGTTCCACTGCCACAGTTGAGACGGGAGTCCCAAGAATTTGTTTGGTTATTATAGACAAAATTGGAAAATGTTTCTCATGTTCCTTCCACCACTCTAAGATATTAAATTCAATGTTATCACTGTCCATAAACTCGAACTGCGTCTTTAAGTAGACGTCAACCTCAGTGGTGGAGGATGAAGATGAAGTTCGACCTTTTTTCGTTTGTTTGGACATCAATATAGAACCTAACTTCATAAATGATGAAGATGATTCTCGACTTTTAGAACCAGAAGCATTTTCAGATGTCTGAACGTCGGTAATGTTCATTGATGGACCGTATAGTGTAAGGTACTCATCATACAATTCATAAAATAAAGTTTTAATATTATTAGCTAGAACAACTGGATCTACATTAGTTATCCCTAAACATTGATAATAATTGCTATAAAAAATAAATAAATTTTCAAATTTACATCGTGGGTCAAAACATAATGCAATTGCATAAATTAAAGGAATTTCTCTATAATAATTTAACTATTTTTGCTTCATAGCTGCTACAACATTACCTAATAATTCATCATTTTCACATGCAGAAAATGCACCTACAATATTAAGAGCTTCTTCAACAAATAAATGGGTGGTAAGATAATAAATGTCAGATAAATTATGAGTATTATCATTAAAAACTTTTAATAATTCATAAATTTTTGTGCAAACATCCCAATGTTGAGGAAATAAAATAATTTCTGAACAATTATATTGCATAAAAGTAACTAATAAATCCTTATATTCATAACTTTCAGAAATCAATTTATAGGTTGAGTTCCAACGATGTGGAACATCACGAGAAAATCTAATAGGATGCATTCTATTAGATTTACAAAATTTAGCCCATTGTTTCATGATATTTGGATGTTTCCATAAATAATAAAGTACATTTCTAATTGAGGTAATACTTTCTTTAAGTAAAGTTAAACCAGTTTGTACACATAAATTTAAAACGTGACAAACACATCTTTGGTGAAAAAATCTACCGCCAAAATAAGGGTTGCATAAATTAATTAAATGAGGAATAGCAGCAGTATTATTTGCAACATTATCAAAACCAATTGCAAAAATTTTATTTTCAATAGAATATTCTTCAAAAATAATTTTCATAAGTTTATAAATATTTTATGCAGAATGAGAATCATCAAAAACTCGAAACGCAAGAACTCTTTTTTGTATAATCCATGAATTATCTATAAAATGACAAGTAACATCTAAATATGAATGTTGTTGCAAATTATCACTCCAAATATCAGTACAAATTGTAATACGACCTTCATATTTTTTAAAAAATCTAATTAAACTTTTTTTCTCTCTTTTGTAAATATCATATAATGTGCGTGTGAGAGTTGTTTTAGGTACCCTACATGCAGCAGGATTTAAGGCTTTACGACAATAATTAAGAAAACTTATTTTTTCACCAAAACTAAAAGATAAGTTTTCTGTGGTTACAAATCTAGCTAATTCTTCCCTATTTTGTGCATCACTATAATTAAATAATTGATTAGTAGGACTTGCAAACCTGGAAATTTGTTGTTGTCCGCGTGAACGATTCTCTTCTACCAGATGTTGAGATCTTATGTGTTTCCAATATGAGCCATATCCTCCAGATTTGTTCCACTTGAATTCTGCTCCACAATAGTTGCATACAGCTTTGATCGTACTTAGTTCTTTTTCAACCTTCTTCATGTGTACCTTAAAAAGATCGGATCTGTACTTTTTCTCGTCATCAACATCAGCTGGCCCTGCATCACAATTCCCAAGCCCAATGCTAGACATATTAGTTGAATTACTTCCAAAATTGGACTGACGAGATGTCGGCGTCTCAGGTTGGTCCTCCTGGGGTTGGGGGTTTTGAGAAGTAGCATGAGGAGGATTAAGATTAGGAGGATTTTGGGAACCAAACATTTCTAAAAAATCTGCTTGTCGTTGTATAAAATCATGATAATTTTCCTCATTGAAAAGACCAAGATTTAAAAGTTCTGCATTTGATTGTGGATTTTGTGGTGTTTCTTCACTATTAATACGATCTTTACCTTTATTCCTAGAAAATGATTTTCTTGAATTAGAACTAGCCATTGAAATAATTTAATAATAATAAATTTAATATTTAATATTTAAAAATAATAACTAATAAATTAAAAATTTAGATTTAAAAATATAAATTGAAATCAAAATTTCAGTTAAAAAATATTATAAATTAAAATTTTGAAATTTATAAATATTATAGATTGATAATTTGAAATTTAAAAATAATAAATTAAGAATTTAAAACTACTAACAATAAGCTAAAAATTATAATTTATAGATATAAGTAAAAAAAATAAAGAAAATTAAAATTAAGAATTAAAAGAATATAAGAGAATATTTTGAAATTGAGAGAGAGTTGAGAACTTGAGATTAATGGAGAGAAAGAGAGTTGAGATTGGGAGAAATAAATGTGAGAAAAAATTGAAAATGGGAGAGAAATTTATAAGAAAAAAAAAATGTGACCGTTTTTAGCCTAAACGGTTAAATTTTACTAACCCAACCGTTGGGGCCAACGTTCGGGCCGCGTGGCCCGCTTGGCCCCAACGGGCAACTGCAGTCAGTGGTCTGACTGCAAGCAAGCAGTCAATGGTCTGACTGCAGTTGGCCGTTGGGGCCACACGGGCCACGTGGCCCGAACGTTGGCCCCAACATTTTTTTTAATTAATTAATTTATTTATTTATTTAATTTTTTTATTTATTTAAGAACCGGAATCGAACCGGAACAGCCGGTTCAAGTCGGTTTTAAGAGTAAAAGTACTAAATTGCATTTGCACCTGATAAACGTTGATGAGACAAAATAACAATGGAATATTATTTTTAAGGATTGCTAAATACACTCTCCCAATACACCTTTTTAAAGAATTTTTCATTCAATAAAGATATGTGTAAATATTATACTTTTTGAACATAGGACTTATCATATATTTCACTTTTTTTGACATAAAATTTATGTCATAAAAGTATAAATTTGTGCACATGTTAGATGTTTAATGGAGAGTGTATTAAAAGAGTATATGGGGAGATTGTATTTAGCAATTTTTTTTTTTAAATTACAACAATGGACTTTCGGTATGGAATTACAACATATAATGACGGAATTGCTCATAAACAATTTGAAAATTCTCAACTTAAAAATAATTTAAAATTTAATTAATTAATAAAAAAAATTAAAGAATTCACCGAGTTAGGAGATATCAATCAGAGGTATGTCTCACAAACTATCCAAAATGCGAAAAAAACTTTGATAATAAGACAAACACAACACTCATTTGTAATGAATTTGGATTAACTGACAACTAATGAGGGCATATATATATATAGAGAGAGAGAGAGAGAACTGTAACTCCCCATTGAACCCTATAATAATTAATATAATAATTTAATTAATTAATAAAGTTATAATGGTTAATGATTTTATCTCCTCTATTTTTGAGTAGTACGTTACGTCCCTCTATCATTCCCCATTATTTTCCTATTTCTAAACTACTCTATCTGGATTTGGAACATTAATTATTAATAAAAGAGAGTGAAATTAAATGGCTCATTGATTATCAATTTTAAGTGGAGAGATGCAACGGTTGACTTGCTTGCTTAAAAAAAAAAAAAAAAAAGATTAAAATTAATATCAAAGTATTGGCACGTTATGTCTGACTTGACCGTAATATACCAAAATACTAGACACTTTCGTGCAAAATGAAACCAGAAGATACATATACGGAGTAGTCTCTCTCATTCATGCATGGCCGGTTTTTTCTATGAGAAGGCGGCGCACAGTCTCCAACAATTAAATACAATTGATGAGTATGCACACTCCAACAATCAATATGAGTAGTGAATATTTCTATGAGGCGGCGGGTGCCTTTTATTCATGTATGATTCGTCTTCTCCTCTATCAGTCCTCATCCTTCATATTTTCGTCTTCTTATCAAACCTTCACTTTCGTCTGTGTTAGTCGTATACAAAACAATATGGCCACTACTAACACCAATTTGTTGAACACTTGGTCCAAGTATGAGCTTGTTAATAAAGAAGATCCATTTTCTTGTTTAACCCAACTTCCTTCTCTGGATTATTTCGCTGGTTTCTCTTCTTTGGATTGGCAAAATCATGAATATTGTTATCCCATGGAAGACAGTTGTTTCGATGACATTCCTTTGATGGAGAGCTCACCAGACCCTTTACATGCATCCCCGGATATTTTTCCAAGCCAAACACTAGTGACTACTCAAGGTGATAATTATCAAGCAATATTAATTGTATTTTTTTTGTTATTGCTTATCATTCTCTCTCTACATTTGGTGTGTCACATGCAGGAAATTTAAATACCTCTTGCGGTTATAACAAATACACAGTGTTGGAGGGGAATGAATTGGGGGCAGTGTTGGAGTCCACAGAGAAACAAATACAGTTATTGTGTCAAAGCAAAGAATCATCCAAAGAAGAAACGAAGGTTAAGAGGAGAATATTGAAAGAAGAAAGGATTGTAGGGTCCAAAATGCTGTCTAGGGAAATTATTTCTCACTACTTTTATTTGCCAATAACACAAGCTGCAAAGGCTCTAAACGTTGGCTTAACACTCTTGAAGAAAAGATGCCGGGAGTTGGGCATCTGTAGGTGGCCTCACAGGAAATTGATGAGCATCCAAACCCTGATCAAGAATGTTCAGGTCTCAGTCTTTTAAATAATTTTTATTCTTAATGAAGAGAAAAACTTCTGTCAGCCAGATAAGGCCATGCCATAATGGTTATTGGTACCAATTTATTTTTTCAAAAGAAATTATATGATATGTCAACAATCAGACAGGAGCAAAATTCGCTGTTAATCTTTTATTTATGTTAAATTTTTTATAAGAGTAATTTAAGTTTGAGTGATTTAGGAGCGAGAAAAAATCCAAAAATCTTGATTATCTATTTTTTTAATTATTGATATGTTACTAGATTATAAAAAAAAAAAAAAAAATGATGGTAGAAAATTCTAGGAATTTTAATTACTGATATCTTACTCGATTATGCAAAAAAAAAAAAAATGATGGTAGAAAATTCTTCTTAGACTGTTCTGTATAAGTAAGTTTTTTTTTTTCTCATGAGAGTAGTGTTTGTAGAGTACTATACTAATTTAAGGAAATGATTATGTATGCATTCATGCAGGAGATAGATAAGGAGGAAGGAGAGGGAAGAGATGGAAAGCTGAGGCAAGCAATAGAGATTCTCGAAAAGGAGAAGAAACTGATAGAGGAAATACCGGATTTGCAAATGGAGGACAACACTAAGAGGCTTAGACAAGCATGTTTCAAGGCAAATTACAAGAAGAGAAGGCTCTTGGGGACCACTATTGCATGAACATATCACACTACAGTTCTACTTCTGCTACCCCCACCCCACCAGCATCGTTAATAACATGACTGGGATGCGAATCAATCCTCACGTCTCTGATTCTCATCATCCTCCTCCGACAACATTCTCCTCTGATTTAGGGCTGATTTAATTATATATTTTGGCTGTTTTATTTTTGCTTTTTGCTGCATACACAAGACAAGGATAGGTCTTTGCATGGCAATGGTGATTTGTTGGAAGCACTTAAGTGTCTGTTACAAATAATATATATTTTACTGCAGCTGTTAATAATAATTTCTAACTGGAACAAATGTTGGTATATAAATTGAAGTGTCTTATTATTAGTAGTATTATTATTTTACCATTACAACTACGTATTACGACCACTGGGACCTTCTCATATAGGTCTCTAAAGTACAGATCGGATCCCTACTTTTTAATAGATGAGAAAGAGCGAGTAATGTGAGAAAACTATCCACATGCTAATGAGAATTTTTAGGAATCACCCCCAAGTCGCGGGGCAGAAGGAAATAGCCCACACTTGTGGGCTATGACATAGGATTCTCTCGACTTGAAAGAAACAAAGTTAGGTGGAAGTAGCGCCATTGCACCACTCCACTTAGGATTTAAGTGTCATTTCATTTTCTTTTTTTAATTGTTTTTAGTGTAAATATGTAAGAATGAATTTTATGACAAGGAAGTAGAACGGTTGATAGCAAAATTGATGTATCCATATAATACAATCATGGGATTGATATGTAATATAAACCGTTGTCACTAACGGGATTGGGAATTAAATTAGATAATGAAGCTTTTTTCTTGCTATATTTTAAAGCGAATACCACAATAGGTAATTTATTATGAATAATTAAAATATTTTTCTTTTAAACAAAAGGCTGTGGAAAATATTTGTTACAATGAAAAAAAAAAATAATTAGAGAAAAAAATTATGGTAGTATACGAAAATCTCACCTAGCCTTGTATAAAAATGTTGGATGACATTATTTCATCCCCTCTAATATAAAGAATGCTAGGAAAAATAGGAATTGTGTTAACAACATTTTGAAATATTGCATTTAATTAAACACAAAATTGCACAAACTTTTTTTTCTGGGGAGCAAAATTGCACAAACTTAACAGATTTGAAAAGAATAAAACATTACATATTCATTTATTGTTGAAGTGGTTGGTCCACTTCTTTTCCTATATATTTTCTATGTATTTACTAGTATGTGTGATAGTAGATTTCTTCATTTGTTACTAGAATAATATTTCGAGCCATATATTTGTAAGTGTCAATAGATTTTTAACTGTTAGTATTAATAAATTTCCAATTACATTATAAATATATTGGAAGGAATACCATATCTAATTTTTAGTTTATATATAATGTTATAAATTTTGTTAAAGTTAATAGGACCCAAAAAAAATTAGTGCCCTCAGTTTCATATATATATATATATATTTTACCTTTAGTGTCTCCTAATTTTAAAAAGTTATGATGAATCAATTAAATGTATCTATTGTATTTTTTATTTTACAAAAAATTTCTCTCGTATTTAATTTAAATATAATATATGAATTTGATTAGTTCGTTCTAACTTTTTAAAGTTATGAGGTACTAATGGTAAAATAAATATATATATATATATATACACACTAGTTCAATTAATTTTTTTAATAATTTGTTACAATTAATATACTCAATTAATTGATCATTTAAGGATTATTATTATTCTTTAAGAGATTAATAGAAATAATTTGTATTTTAATTTTTTATAATAATTTGTTATAATTAATAAACTAAATTAATTGATCATTTAAGAATTATTAACACTCTTTAAAAAAATTAATAGAAATTATTTGTAAAAGGAAAAATGTTATTTCTTTTTTAAAATGGAAATTTGGTATATACTACGCAACTTGTTTGAAATGCAATCAAAGCGACACTTCCTACGCAACCTGTTGAAACAAGCTAGGAGGTACACCCTGCAACTGCAAATACAACAACATTGAAAATATTGCACACGTCTAACTAAGCTAATCCATGAATAATTTTGTTTGCTTCTCGGCACAGAACAACTAATTACTGAAGAAGAAACCATAAAAATGATATCACTGGACTTACCTTTACTATTTTCCATGTTTGGTAGAACTTATCATTGGATTAAAATTATATCATATCAAATTTAATATAAGTTGAGACTGAATTAGAATAAAATTATTTTAAATATTTTATAATATACTTAAAATTAACTTTAAAAAAGGTTTTTTAAAATTTTGGAAAAAAAAAAAACAAAATGAAAATCCACCAAAGAATGGATAGACAGTGGAGACCCCACTGTCTTTAACGTTCATCGAACCCAGAATCAAAACCATATAGTTTTAGGAGAGAGAGAGAGAGAGAGAGAGAGAGAAAGAGAGAGAGAAGGTCACCATGGAATGTGATGAGAAGAGGGAATATGAGATAAAAAAGAGATACAAACATAGATGGGGGTGTGAGAGAAGAGAAAAATAGGAAAAATGAGAAAATTTCATTCCACCAAAACCCATCATTTTTGTTAAGAATAAGAATTCCCTTTAGATTGAGAAATAAGAGAGATTGAGAAATAAGAGAGATTGAGATATTTTGAATCTCAAATTCATTGTTTTTCAATTGCATTTCAAACGAAGCATTTCAAATTTGAAATATTTTGAATCTTAAATTTATTTCCATTTCAGCATACCAAACATGCTCTTGTGCCCAAAAAGTATGTTTGGTATAAGAGATTGAATTAAGATTAGACAATTTCTAATCCAATCCAACGTTTGCGACAGAACATAGGAGTGGAACCACTCCCATGCATTTGAAATTTTGCCATCGTGATGTGTTAAATCAAACACACTATAGCAAGTGGGATAAGCAGCAAGGGACAAGGAGCTACCATCCCTTGCTTTGTCATTCTTTTTCTTACGTCATTTTTTCTTTCTTTTTGAAAATAATATTAAATTTAATTATTTATTTTAAAATTTAAATTAATCTATTTATTAAATATTACCAAAATTAATGTAAGATTCTTTTAAATTAATTACAAAATAAATATTATTTTATCTAAATTTGACTTTATATAGTTATATTTATTTATAGAATATAATTTAATATTGTATTTTATTTTTAAAATTAATTTTAAGATTTTAAGATTGTAATTTATTTATTTTATTGAAAATTAATTTAATATGTTCATAAAAAATATCTTTTTAGTATTAATTAAAGATTTTTAATTTAGGTTAAAATTAATCGAAAATAGATTTTTATTTATTCTTAAAAATAATTTAATAAAATTAATTTAAATAAAATGTTAACTTAATTTAATTTAAAATAATTTTATTTTATAAATTTAATTTATAATCATTCCTTATTAAAAAATTAATGTATTTTGTATTATATTAACAAATCTAACACTCTTTTTTACCTAATAGATATTATTTTGTCCTATCTCAATGCAAACTAAACAAGAAACATTACTAATTTTATCTTATTTCATGCTATACACCAAACACTTCAGAACATTCATTTACCTAATTCAATCCTATAAAAATAATCCAATTCACTCTAATTCCACGTGCCAAACAATGCCAATAGAGACCAGAGTAAGGACGGGAGTACATTCCATGTTCCTCTTTGTCAATCCTCAAGAACCATGCCTCATGCTATGCCTAATTTGCCATTACGCTTACTCTATTACACATGCATCCTGTCGTCGCTTGTTGTCTCCTATAATCGTGCTGCAATTTTTACTTGGTACCAATTCTTGATGATAAACCTATCTCTATAAGAGGGATAGTTTTGGAATTGACCAAATTAAAACCGTCATATGGATAAGACCGAATTCACTTGCCAGAGTTGAAAAAAGAAGAAAAAATAGCTACAGCTTCAAACACTTCTAGAGTGTAAGAATAAACCAAATTGTGATATCCAAAAGCAAAACACCACAACAGTCCCCAACAACAGCACGAAAGCCAACAAGGTTGTTTGCATATTCAAGGCAGCAGCATTCATAATAATTTGGAATGCATTAGAAATGGAGCGGTGATAATTCCTCCCCTCTAAAATCCAATGTACACCTCTTAAATTTTATATTTTCTGTTGACGTGGTAAACCAGCCAACCAGATTCTTGAGCCCAATGCCGCGCTGATAAGGAGACCTGCAACAAACAGACCGAATAATGACGAAGAAGAGAAAAAGAAAGAAGAAAGAAGAAAGAACACAGGAGGTTTGAAGTGGTTCGGCCCGATCTGGAAGGGCCTACGTCCACTTGTTCTGTTACTACTATTGATCTCTCACAAAATGGTTGCTCTCCCTACGTTTTTACAGAGTAACAGCCTCTCCAACTCTCAATTTCTGGATCCGCTCAACAATAAATGCCTCTCTATATTTATAGAGGAGAAGAGGCTACAAAGAGAACAAACAGACAAAAGGGCTGATCTTGTCGTAATAAATGCTGCTGGAGAGCTTTAAATGCTTCTGACTTCTGACATGTCAACTCTGGCAAAACGTGGGCCGACTGCAAGCCCATGCTGGTTTGGTGAGATTTCCTGAAATTAAGCTGTCATTAGGTGAAAAACCCTTACTTATCGTGCAAGACACGCCATTTTACTGTCTTGCATTGAACCTGGGCGAACTGGGTAGGAAACGAACTAGAGCTTCGACGTGACGATCTGGACTCAGAAACGATCTGGCGATCTTGATATCGCTGCAACGGTCTAACGACCTTGACGTCGCTATCAGCGTAATCGGGTGAAACTCACTGTCTGTCCCGATCTCGATCTCGCGATCTGGTACACAGTATCTCTCATGGGCCTTTGGTAACTTGGGCCACTATTTTTATGGGCCTTCACCAGCCCATTTGAGGAATCCAAAAACACTCATAACATCAACCCCCCAGTTCTTAGGTCGTTTCCTGCGGCCTGGGAACTCAAAAGTCAACCATGATCTTTGTAACGAAATGAGACTTAACACGGCGATCTGACTTTTTTAGCGAACTAAAATCTTCATGCTGCCTTAAGAGGTTCAAACGGTCTGATTGTTTGAACTGAAAGCCTATCCGAACTGAAGAATTCTGAGCGTACTGAGAATTTCGATCAGCGTACTGATACCTGAAGCGGACCGAAAACCTTTCGTCGATCTGAGATCTCGAAAAGCTAAATTTTTCCCTCCTTTTTCTCGGACGCGTGGCAACATTTCCTGAGGCGGTTTGTCTTCTGCAACGGTCATTAAATGCACGTCTTTTCGTCTGATGGCGTCTCCTCGGGTCACGCACCCTAGATCGCGCTGCACCGTTGGATCTGAGGCAGTTGGTCTGCCACCAGATCCAGCGGTCAGCGATATGACCTCGGGACTGGCTATATAAAGGGGGCCAGTCTATTCTTTTTGCCTTTAGCTTGTCATTTTCACGCTTTAGGTTTCATCTTCGTCTTCTCGCTTCCGTCTGTCATCAGTCTTCAATCTTTTGGTTCTCCGGCGTCCATCATTCAGGCGACGTTTCTGCTTTTTGGCCACCGGTGAGTTCTTTATCTTCGTCGTTTCTTTGCTTTTCAGCATGTTACTGCTTTTTTACTTCTGGTGATGATTTGCTTGCTGCTTGGTTTCTGGCATTTTGTTCTTATGCTTGTGTTTGAAGGTCTGCGTCTTTTCGTATTCCCTTAGTTTGATCCGTTAGGTTGCTGAGGAAAGCTTGATTATTTGTTTGAGAGAGTTAGAGCGATCTTAAGGTCGCGTATAGAAAGTAGAACACGATCTTGAGGTCGCTCATAACCTTGCGCGGCGTCTGCGACCTGTTAGGTAGTAGCTAGATAGCAAACTAGGAGCTTTAGTTCGATAGGAACGGTCCGCATTCGGCGGCCTAACTGCTCCTTTTTGTTTGTAGATGTCTTCAGGTCGCACACACCCACAGCACATCGTAGGAGAGGACGATTCCTCCAGCTCGGAGGATCAAGTGAGGGAGGTCCCTCAAGCATCCTTACACAGCGAGGACGTTACTGAGGAGTTCTCAGCTCGAGAGAGCTCGGAAGGGAACCAGCCTTCCCAGGCCGGGGAGCTTGATCCGGCGGAGATCAGGCGAGGCCGCGAGATGTTTAATCATCATCCCTCGCGGACAACATACCAGAACCTCGTCGGTCTGGGGGTTCAATATCGCTTTCCCCGGGGCTGTCGTCTTATGGAGCCCGCTCCGATGGACCATGCGGCCACACCCCCCATGGGATTTGTGGCCATCAGCGTTCAGCATCTGGAGGCCGGTCTACGGTTTTCGATTCCGCCGTATTTGATCGAGCTTTTGAACGTCCTGAAGCTCGCTCCCTTCCAGCTGACCCCGAATTCGTACGCACAGTTTTCCTCGCTAGCGATCTTCTTTAGGAAGTACGGCCTGCCTTTCCCGAATCCAGGAATTATAAGGCATTTATACGCTTTTAAGGCTACTAGCAGGGGGCAACCTCGGGATGGTATCTACTACGCTTCCCCTCGCACGGCGTCCATTTACAAGGACGTGGTACCAAAAGGGGATGCCAAGGGCAAGTCCAACGTAGGACATTATAAGACGAGCTGGTTCTATGTGTCTTGCCCTTCACTGTCCAATCTTTTGAACTTCAGCTTCTGGGCTGAACCAGGTAGGGTGCTCTTCAAGCTGCTTTCCAGCTTATGTTTGCGATCCCGAACTAAATATTTTCCTTTTTTTTGCAGATCTTTCCGCTCCAGCCCTCGGCTTGACTCCGGGCGAAACAGCCGATCTCGAGATCCTTGGTGCTCGCAGATCGGACGAAGACGACGTTAAGCTGACGGAGGAACTGCTTCGCCAATACCATCTTGCTTCCGAATCCGCAGAGGGATTGGTTCGCTCTAAACATATCGGATCTCGGCGAACTAAACCCGTAAGGTCCGTTTTTGACGAGGTTGTTGACACCAGCTCGGGATCGGATAGCGTCGAAGAGGTTGAAATGGCGCCCTTACAGCTAGTCCCGCCACCCAGGAAGAGAGCCCGCCAGACCGGAGGCCAGGCTGCAACATCACCGGTCGCCCCGGGTTCATCTGGCGCGATGGGGACTCAGGCCGCGAGTACGGCCGAACCTCCAGCCCCTCAAGCTGTTCAGCCCGTTTCTCAGAGGGCTCCCTCGGCCAGGACTGCTACTGCCGCGGACAAAGGTAAGCAGGTCTCGACCCAGCAGGGGTCGAAGAAGAAAAATCAAGGGGCGCCCATCGAGCCTTCTCCCACCAAGAAGACCACGCTGGTCATAGGGAAACAGACCGCGGTTTCGCCTCGGCAATCTCAGGAGGGTGCCCCGGGGCAGGCTGCTGAGGAAATTCCCGGGCTATCTTACCTCAAGCTCGCGTTCGAGCAGGTGCCCGGTCTTCTAGGGAACTCTGCCAAGTTCCTGGATGGTAAGGAGAGCCACGGGGTGAACTTGCTTAACTACTCACTCCGGGAAGCTGCTAAGGTGAGATTTTCCCCTTTTTTCTTTTGTCTTATATTTTCCTCGCTTTCCTCCTGCTGATTTAAGTTGTTCAGAGCGCTATGGCGACGGCGAAGGCAATAGACAGCGAACTGAAGAGGGAGGAAGAAGAGAAAAAGCTCAAGGCCGCGAAGAAGGAGCTTGAGGCGACCTTGTCAGAACGTGACATCGAGCTCGCGGTGGCAAGGAGTGATCGCGAGATTTTTCAGAAGAGGCTGCTCGATGCTGAGGCCGTCCGTCTTCAGTCCGATACCACCTGGGCTGAAGAAAAAAGTAGGATGGAATTGGCGATCAATAGCCTCAATTCTCTGGTCGAAACGGCCAGGACTGTCACGGATGACCGGGAGAGGGAGCTGAAGGATGCAGAGGCGCAGCACGCGATGGAGATTGGCAAGCTCATGGACGAGCTGACTGCTACTCGAGCTCGGATAGAGGAGGTCAGGGTGGAAACGGAGCAAAGCATGGTTTACACCCTGTGGACGCATCACCCTAAGATAGATTATTCCATCTTTGGAGATGACGCTGTGAAGGACGTTGAGTTCTATGCTGAGGACGTTCGAGCCGCAGTGGAAGCAGAGCAGGGCCAACCACAAGAAACTCCCTGGACGCCTACTGAGATCGTCCCTCCAGAAGCCGCTGATGACCAAGCGACCGCCAGCTCAACCCCCCAAGACCCTCAGGACCCCTCCAGCTCGCAACATTAGCCCTTTTTTTTGTTTTGTACTTGGTTTATTTTTGTCTTTTGAACTCACCTCTTCTGAGGTCTTTGTTTTGTAATAATAACTTTATAACTCAATATATGCTTCATTTCGTTCCGCTTTAATTCGCGTAATGCTTTTATTGGACGACGTAAGTAACGATTGTAAGTTGCTATTTTGAATGTGCTGGTGACGTCGTCACGTTGTGATTTTCAGTCCACAGGAGGACGTCGGCCCGTCAAGAGCGTTGCGAGCTCACAGGGCGCGGCGTCTCCGTCCAAGACTTGAATCATTTTAAGTCCACAGGAGATCACGGGCCCGTCCAGAGCGTTGCGAGCTCACAGGGCGCGCGACTCCGTCCAAGACTGTTGTTTGATGACAAGTCCACAGGAGGACGTCGGCCCGTCCAGAGCGTTGCGAGCTCACAGGGCGCGGCGTCTCCGTCCAAGACTTGAATCATTTTAAGTCCACAGGAGATCACGGGCCCGTCCAGAGCGTTGCGAGCTCACAGGGCGCGCGACTCCGTCCAAGACTGTTGTTTGATGACAAGTCCACAGGAGGACGTCGGCCCGTCCAGAGCGTTGCGAGCTCACAGGGCGCAGCGTCTCCGTCCAAGACTTGAATCATTTTAAGTCCACAGGAGATCACGGGCCCGTCCAGAGCGTTGCGAGCTCACAGGGCGCGCGACTCCGTCCAAGACTGTTGTTTGATGACAAGTCCACAGGAGGACGTCGGCCCGTCCAGAGCGTTGCGAGCTCACAGGGCGCGGCGTCTCCGTCCAAGACTTGAATCATTTTAAGTCCACAGGAGATCACGGGCCCGTCCAGAGCGTTGCGAGCTCACAGGGCGCGCGACTCCGTCCAAGACTGTTGTTGAGGCCGATAAATACAAGAATGATGACAGACATAAGAGGAGAGAATTTGCTTGAATATATTTATATATGCACTGGCGAACTGCCAAAAATATTACAATTGCAGCAAATAACTTGATCTGACAAATTACATTTGAGATAGATAATCCGATCTGAATATATTACACAAAGTACGGTCGAAGCTTCTCGGCGTTCCATGCTCGCGGGAGTTCCATTCCGTCCATATTGCTTAAGTGATACGCTCCATTCCCCAAATTCTTCTGAACGATGTAAGGACCTTCCCAGCTCGGTCCTAGAGTGCCTTCGCTGGAATTCCGAGCTGCAGGCAGAATAAGTCTCAGTACCAGATCTCCGATGTTGTAGTGACGAACTCGCACTTTTTTGTTGTAATATCTGGCCACTCTCTGCTGGTATACTGCCAACCTTAGTTGAGCTTCATCCCGTAGTTCGTCCAAGAGGTCGAGATTGCATGCGAGCAGCTGCTGATTATCTTCAATGTTGAAAGTGGCTCTTCGGTGCGTCGTTACTTCGAACTCAGCTGGAATCATAGCTTCACACCCGTAGACCATTGAAAAGGGCGTTTCCTGAGTCGTACTGCGAGCTGTAGTTCGTAGGCCCATAATACTTTTGGGAGCTCGTCCACCCATGCCCCCTTTCTTGCCTCTAGCTTCGTCTTCAGGATCTGCTTGATGATCTTGTTCACGGCTTCGACCTGTCCATTGGCTTGAGGATGATCTACTGCGGAGAAACTCTTGGTGATCCCGAGCTCGTCACAAAAGTCGACGAACTGCTTACTGCTGAACTGAGTCCCGTTGTCTGTAATTACCTGCTGCGGAATACCAAACCTGCTGATGACATTACTCCACATAAACTTGATGATCTTCGATGTCAAGATGTCAGCTAGCTCTCTTGCTTCTGCCCACTTCGTAAAATAATCAACCGCGACCACGGCGTGTTTGCAATTTCCCCGAGCTGTCGGCAGGGGCCCAATCAGATCCATACCCCAAATCGCGAACGGCCACGGGCTAATCATCTGTTGCAGAAGTGCAGGAGGAGCCCGGGGCACTTTTGCGAACCTCTGACACTTGTTACACTTCCTCACCAGGGCGATAGCGTCCTTTTTCATTGTAGGCCAGTAGAAACCCTGCCTTAACGCCCTCTGAGCCAGAGCGAGGCCGCCGGAGTGATTTCCACAATGACCTGAATGCATGTCATTTAATACCCTCTCGCAGTCCGCCCCATCTATACACCGCAAAAGAGGAGCTGAGAAGCCCCTTTTATATAACAGATCATCGTAGATGCAGTAGCGCGCAGATCGCGCCTTCAACTGGCGAGCTTCGTTTTTCTCTTCGGGAAGAACCCCGTTTTGCAGATAGTCAACCATCGGTCTCATCCATGAATTCTCTGCCACCACTAGGGCCATCATCACTTCCTCCTTCTGAATACTTGGAACTGGCAGGAGCTCGACAGGCACCGGCTTCAAATCTTCTGCTATCTGAGTAGTGGCTAAGCGAGCTAGAGCATCAGCATGCGTATTTTGAGCTCGCGGGATCTGGTTCACTTCGTACCTCTGAAACGCCCTGAGCAACTCTTGCACCTTTTCAAGATATGCAGCTGTATTCGATGTTCGAGTCCGGTACTCCCCTTTTACCTGGAACACAACGAGCTGAGAGTCACTGAATATTCTTACCTGTTCAGATCGCATCTCCCTAGCGAGCTTCAGCCCCGCTATGAGTGCTTCGTACTCTGCCTCGTTGTTTGTTGCTTTGAACCCGAACTTTAATGCATAGAAGATCCTGTGCCCCTCCGGACTGATGAGTAAAATTCCTGCCCCGGCTCTCAGCTCGCTTGACGAGCCATCAACATACAACTCCCACATCGGCTCTTCCGATGGCCCAGCTCCTTCCTCTGCTGTCCCGGTAAATTCTGCAATAAAATCTGCCAGGGCTTGAGCCTTGATGGACGGTCTGGGGATATACTCGATGTCGAACTGGGCCAGCTCGACTGCCCACTTCAATAGGCGACCTGAGGTATCTGAAGTCTGGAAAATTTGCTTCAAGGGATACCGAGTCGGGACCTCGATCTTATGAGCCTGGAAATAAGGTCGGAGCTTTCTGGATGCGGTCACCAAACAATCAGCGAGCTTCTCTATCTGGGAATACCTGGTCTCCGCATTTGAAAGCTTCTTGCTGACATAATACACAGGGAGCTGCGTCCTGTCTTCCTCTCGAACCAAAGCCGCACTGAGGGCGCTATCTGACACCCCCAAATAAAGGATGAGCTTCTCCCCTTCTACAGGTTTTGACAAAAGCGGAGCCCGGCCCATATACTCTTTCAGCTGCTGGAAGGCCTGCTCGCACTGCTCGGTCCACTCGAAGCCTTTCACCCTTTTCAGCACGTCGAAAAATGGAATACACTTGTCAGTCGCTTTCGAGATGAATCTGCTAAGCGCCGCGACCTGACCTGTCAGACTTTGAACCTCTTTGACCGTCCTGGGTGACCTCATATTCATCAAGGCCAGAATCTTTTCTGAATTGGCTTCGATCCCCCTCTCATTCACCATGAATCCCAAGAATTTTCCAGATGCAACCCCGAAAGCGCACTTCAGCGGGTTGAGCTTCATCCTGTAATTTCTCAGAATCTGGAATGTCTCCGCTAGATCGCCAACATGGGACTCGGCTTGCTTCGACTTGACCAGCATGTCGTCTACATACACTTCCATCGACCTGCCGATCTGCTTCTCAAACATCTTATTGACGAGCCTCTGATAGGTCGCGCCAGCATTCTTCAGACCGAAGGGCATCACCTTATAGCAATAAAGGCCTCTATCCGTAATGAACGAGGTATGCTCTTCGTCCAGCGGGCTCATAGGAATTTGGTTATATCCTGAATAAGCGTCCATAAAACTCAACAGCTGGTGACCAGCAGTCGCGTCCACCAACTGATCGATCCTTGGAAGAGGGAAACTGTCCTTAGGGCACGCCTTATTGAGATCGGTGAAATCAATGCACGTCCTCCACTTGCCACTCTTCTTCTTTACGAGCACAGGGTTAACGAGCCATAGTGGATACTGGACGGTCCTGATGAAGTTATTAGCGAGCAGTTTATCAACCTCCTCTTTGATGGCATCAGATCGCTCTTTTGTCAACGGTCTCCTCTTCTGGCGAACCGGTCTGAACCGGGGATCAATATTCAATCTATGCGACATAACCTCAGGATCGATCCCAATCATGTCTTCGTGACTCCAGGCGAAGACATCTACATTTTCTTTGAGGAAATTAACGAGCTGATTCTTCACTTCCGGGGTCAGACCTCGCCCCACACTCAGGCATCTTCTTGGATCTTCCTTGCTGACCTGAATAGATTCAAGCTCGTCTACTGGACCCGATGTCAAAAACTCATCCACCTCGCGAGGATCAAGATCGCGATCAAAGCCCTCTTTGCTGACTCCGTCTGGCTTTCCTCCAGTCACCACATCTATTTGCTTAAATGTCACCCCGATCTTCATAGCCTTCACATAACAGCGCCTCGCTGTATACTGCTCACCTCGAATTACCCCGACTCCGCTGGCCGTCGGAAACTTGATTGTGAGAGCCTTGGTTGACACGACCATATCCAGATCGTTCATCGCGGGCCTTCCCAAAACCACGTTGTAAGCAGATGCCCCATTAACGATGAGAAAGTCCGCTAGGGTAGTCGCCTGGCGAGCTGGATCTCCTATTAAAAGCGGAAGTCTTACTTGGCCTATTGGGATGACGGCGTCCCCAGTGAAACCGTAGAGAGGCTCTGGAGACGGCTTCAGCTGATTAGCCCCTAACCCGAGCTGATCATAACAATCCTTGTACATAACATTGACCGAGCTGCCTGTATCTATCATGATCCTCAGGACCTCGGCGTTGCTGATTCTCGCCTTGACAACAAGGGCGTCATTATGGGGAAATTTTACGTCGCTTTCGTCCTCCTTTGTAAAAACGATCTCCTCCGAAGTCATTCTAGCCTTCTTCGCTGGCCCTTCCTGATCACCCCGCCCTGTAAGATGGACGTGATTTGCCTCTCGCACATATCTTTCATGAGACTTACTAGAGGATCCGGCGATGTGGGGACCGCCATGGATGGTATAGATAGTTTTCACCGTCAAATCAGCCCCCTGCTCTTGGCCTTGCTGACTCGTCTGCGCGGGCTGGTGACCTCGACGAGGACGCTGATTCTGGGGCTTCCCCTGGTCGGGCTGTACCACATACTCCTTCAGACGGCCATTTCTTATCAAATCTTCTATGGCGTCCTTAAGGTCCCAGCATTCAGACGTATTGTGCCCGTTCTCCTGATGATAAGCGCAATACTTACGGGGATTCTTGAACTTACCCGGGAAACCAGTAGGGCTCGGCCTCCCGAAGTTGACTTTATGCTTTTCTGTCTGAAAGATCCGATCTTGCCTATCGGATAATGTACTGTAGCGGTGGAAGCGACTTCGGGGTGGCGAACGGTTCCTCCTGGGCTCCTTCTTAGCTCGCTTCGCCACCTGATTATTAGATCGGTTTCTTCTATCTTCATTACCGACCTGATCCCTCTTCTTGCCTTGATGGGATCCGCTTGCCTCATTTTTCGGCTGGCTAACCTTTCTCGAGCTAAAGGATTCTTCCCATCTGATCTCCCTATTAGCTCGCTCATAAAATTCTCCCAGGTCTTTGACAGGCATTTTGTAAATGCTTTCATACAGCTTTCCATCCTTCCGAAGTCCAGCTGATATTGTTGACAAAACGCCCTCATCAGACGGGCTCTCCACATTATTAATCTCGCTTCTGAAGCGGCTGATATATTCCTTTAGCGATTCCCCTGACCGCTGAAAAATGGTTGCGAGATGACAGGCCGGAGCGAGCTGCCTTTTCAACGCTTTATACTGGTCGAGGAACTTTTGCTGGCACTCCTCCCAGCTACTGATACTGCGAGGTGGCAGATTCCTGAACCAAGTTCGCGGTATTTCTCCGAACGTCGCAGGGAACACGCGACACTTTACCAACGAACTAGAGGTTTGCAAATTCATTTGGACGTTGAAGGCATCCAGATGGTCATAGGGGTCTGAATCTCCACTGTACTTCGGAATGTCAGGGAGCTTAAACCTGGCAGGAAGCGGCTCTCGATCTATCTCTGCCACGAGAGGGCTTCTGTCTTCACTTCGCTTTGCCACCGCCTGAGCCCCAGGTCGCTCTTCGAGCTGCTGCATTTGCTCCAGGAGCTGCTGAATGATCGGGTCTTGAGCTCCGAGCTGCCTCACGGGGGACCTCCTACTTCTTTGACTTACCCCGGTGATAGAATGCTGGTCGTACCTTGGGCGTTCTCGGCCCACCTCGTAGTTATCGTTCTCTCTACGCCGGTCGTTCTGGCCTCGCCGCAGCTCGTCTTCATTTCTGCGATCTGAAACACGGGGAATTACATTGCTTACCTCGACCCTTCTGCCACCATCTCGGCTGATTCTGACTCTCACATCTGAAGGTCGGGCCGCATCTCCATTCTCCCGAGCTCGCTGACCCCGGGCTTCAGATCGCCTATTCGACGAATGAAGAGATCCTTCTGGCACATGCATTCCCCTTGCGACCTCTGCTACAGGAGGTGGAATCACCGCCGTCCTTGGCACGTTCTGATCACGACCTCGTGCCATCGCCCTCAACGTATCCGCCATCTGAGCCATTGTAGCTTCTATCCTCTCCTTACGTCGAGCCAAGTCATGCACGACGTCCCGTCCTCCCTGAGACGGTCCTGCACCCATATCTGTCATCTGAGGCTGACGCCGCAGCTCGGTCTCTTCGATTCTATCGTCTACTGAATTTCTGGTCGTTCTCCCCTTAGCCATGGCGATTACAGAACTCCACTTCGCAGTTGGGCCCTCCTTCTAGCGCCAAAATGTTGACGTGGTAAACCAGCCAACCAGATTCTTGAGCCCAATGCCGCGCTGATAAGGAGACCTGCAACAAACAGACCGAATAATGGCGAAGAAGAGAAAAAGAAAGAAGAAAGAAGAAAGAACACAGGAGGTTTGAAGTGGTTCGGCCCGATCTGGAAGGGCCTACGTCCACTTGTTCTGTTACTACTATTGATCTCTCACAAAATGGTTGCTCTCCCTACGTTTTTACAGAGTAACAGCCTCTCCAACTCTCAATTTCTGGATCCGCTCAACAATAAATGCCTCTCTATATTTATAGAGGAGAAGAGGCTACAAAGAGAACAAACAGACAAAAGGGCTGATCTTGTCGTAATAAATGCTGCTGGAGAGCTTTAAATGCTTCTGACTTCTGACATGTCAACTCTGGCAAAACGTGGGCCGACTGCAAGCCCATGCTGGTTTGGTGAGATTTCCTGAAATTAAGCTGTCATTAGGTGAAAAACCCTTACTTATCGTGCAAGACACGCCATTTTACTGTCTTGCATTGAACCTGGGCGAACTGGGTAGGAAACGAACTAGAGCTTCGACGTGACGATCTGGACTCAGAAACGATCTGGCGATCTTGATATCGCTGCAACGGTCTAACGACCTTGACGTCGCTATCAGCGTAATCGGGTGAAACTCACTGTCTGTCCCGATCTCGATCTCGCGATCTGGTACACAGTATCTCTCACGGGCCTTTGGTAACTTGGGCCACTATTTTTATGGGCCTTCACCAGCCCATTTGAGGAATCCAAAAACACCCATAACATTTTCAATATTCTAATATTATCCTTAAATTAAATTATAAACATTTTAGTTAAAAGATGATATTGTTATTATTATAATTAAATTTAAATACTTTAACTTCAAATCCCAATAAAAAACTTGGTTCGGTTTAATAAAAGGATATTGAAATATGAGAGTTTTTTGTTATGTTTTTAGAGATTTTATCGATGGTGAAAATGGAGGTCTAGATCTGAAACTATATATATATTTTTAAGTTGATTAAAACTTAGTTTGATTGAAATTGGAGATTTTTAGTTTTGCTTGATAGTTTTATATATATAGAGTTTTGGTAAAATACAAGAATTTTGAGTGAAACTGAAAAAGAATATAAGATAGAGAAGATATAAACATGAAACAGAGTATCATAACAAACTTAAAAAAAAATGTTTGATTTTTTCTTAATATTTTTTAATATGACCTTTTTTAATATTTTAATTTAATTAATTTAATTATCTTCATAATACCTATAATATTTAAAAGAAAAATAAATAAATTGACGTACTTGATAATATGTAGGATGTACTAATATGAATTTTTAAAAATCATAATGAGGTATAAATACAAAAAAAGGGTATAAATTCAATTTTTAATGGTTGGAAATATTATCACTCTTAGAAATAAGTGGCTGTCAATTGTAAGATCCGGAATCAAGGGCTCAATATTTGTTTTGTGCCTGATTTATCATGTTACGGCCCAATATCTGTGCCCCATTACTTATGATTATGCATTCGTTTTCGTTTATTTTTATTTTTATCTTTTAATATAATTGAAAATATTACAAAGGTTTTAGTAATGTGAAATTTTAAAAAGCTTTGAGCCATATATATATATATATGAGTAACTTTATCATTAGTATCTCATAACTATTAAATTCATCCAATATATTTAAATTAAAGAAGAGAAAAAAATTATTTTAAGAGAGATAACACAATGAATGAATTTAATTAGCTCATCCTAACTTTTAAAATTAAAAAGCACTGATAATAAAAATATTATATATAGTGTTGTTA
This sequence comes from Dimocarpus longan, assembly GCA_022984855.1. Classification (NCBI taxonomy): domain Eukaryota; kingdom Viridiplantae; phylum Streptophyta; class Magnoliopsida; order Sapindales; family Sapindaceae; genus Dimocarpus; species Dimocarpus longan. Next base: position 21,530,501 of record CM041024.1, read on the forward strand.
TTATCAATTTATCATACTGTAAAAGTTAGAACGAGTTAATCAAAATTATCCATTGTACTATCTTTTCTAAAATAAATTTTTTTCTTCTATTTAATTCAAATATAATGGATGAATTTGATTAATTTATTATATGATAAAAAAATTATTATATATATATATATATTTTTTTTTTTTCCTTATGCAGGTTTGATCCATCGTTCCGTCGTTGATCTGTCTAGACGCCAAGCGCCTCCTTTTAGAACATGATTTCATAAGATATTAGACTTGTCAATTAAATTAATTTTAAAATTTCAAAATGTGAAATTTTAAAAAGCTTTGAGCCATACAAAGGTTTTAGTAACTTAATCATTAGTATCTCATAACTATTAAATTCATCCAATATATTTAAATTAAAGAAGAGAAAAAAATTGTTTTAAGAAAGATAACACAATGAATGAATTTAATTAATTCGTCCTAACTTTTAAAATTAAGAAATACTAATGATAAAAACACAATATGTAGTGTCATTTACTATCAGTGTCTCATACTTTAAAAGTTAGATCAAGCCAATCAAGTTTATCTATTGTACTCTTTTTTCTAATATAAATTTTTTCTTTTATTTAATTCAAATACAATGAATAAATTTAATTAATTTATTATATAATGATAAAATTATTATATATATATATTTCCTCGTTCCGTCGTTAGTCTGTCTAGACGCCTAGCGCCTCCTTTTAGAACATGATTTCATAAGATATTAGACTTGTCAATTGAATTAATTCATTCAACCAAAATGTCCAATACATTATTCTTAACTAACTTAACAACAAACTCACTGAAAGAAGCACACAACCATTTCATATCACTCATAAAATCCTCAACCAAAAAGGCCCACTTGCTTCAAATACATGCCCATCTTATACGCACACGTTTCATCGACGACCCCATCGTTTGTCTTCACTTGCTGTCCCGTATTTTCCGGGAAATCGGTTATGCCCGGCAAGTGTTCGATCAAATGCCCAACCCAAACGTGTCTCATTACAACACGATGATTAGAGCCTACTCTGTCAGTGACTCACCTGAACAAGGCTTCCATTTGTATCGAACAATGAGACTCAAAGGCACACCCACAAACCCCTTGTCCTGCTCATTTGCTATCAAGTCTTGCATCAGATTTTGTTGCTTAGTTGGTGGTCTACAAGTTCATGCCAGGATTACCCGAGATGGGTATCAGTCAGATAGCCTTTTGATGACTACTTTGATGGAGCTCTACTCCTCTAGTGAGAACCCTGTTGAAGCCTGTAACGTGTTTGATGAAATCCCCCAAAGAGATACTGTTGCGTGGAATGTATTGATTTCTTGTTACATACGTAACCAACGTTCGCGGGATGCCTTGTGTTTGTTCGATTGTATGAAGTATGAGGTCAATGGGTGTGAGCCGGATGATGTTACGTGCTTACTTGTGTTGCAAGCTTGCAGGCATTTGGGCGCATTGGAGTTTGGTGAGAAAGTTCATAGTTATATTGAGGAACACGGATATGGGGATGGTGTAAAAGTTTGTAATTCACTTATAGCAATGTATTCGCGGTGTGGGAATTTGGACAAGGCGTATGGGGTGTTTAAGGGGATCAGAGAGAAGAATGTTGTTTCTTGGAGTGCTATGATTTCTGGGTTTGCAATGAATGGATGTGGAAGAGAGGCTATTGAAGCGTTTGAAGAGATGCAAAGAAGTGGTGTTTTGCCGGATGATCAGACTTTAACTGGAGTTCTTTCTGCTTGTAGTCATTGTGGATTGGTTGATAAAGGAATAACCCTTTTTGATCACATGAGAAAAGATTTTGGGATACTGCCTAACGTACACCATTACGGATGTATGGTTGATCTTTTGGGTAGTGCTGGGTTGCTGGATCAGGCTTATCGACTTATAATGTCGATGACAGTCAAGCCTGATTCAACGATATGGAGGACTTTGCTTGGGGCTTGCAGGGTTCATGGACATGTCGCTCTTGGCGAACAAGTGATTGGACATCTGATTGAAATTAAGGCTCAGGAAGCAGGAGATTATGTATTGATATTGAACATGTATTCTTCGGCTGGAAAGTGGGAGAAGGTGAAGGAATTGAGGATGTTTATGAAAGAGAAAGGAATCCAAACTACGCCAGGTTGTAGTACGATTGAACTGAAAGGAGCGTTACATGAGTTTGTGGTGGATGATGTTTCACATCCGCGAAAGGATGAGATCTATGACATGCTGGATGAGATTAATCAGCAGCTCAAAATTGGTGGGTATGTTGCTGAAATAACATCTGAATTGCACAATTTGAGTGCTGAAGAAAAGGAGTATGTGCTCTCTTATCACAGTGAGAAGTTGGCCATTGCTTTTGGGGTTCTTGCAACTCCACCCGGCACAACTATACGAGTGGCTAAGAATCTGAGGACCTGTGTTGACTGTCATAATTTTGCTAAAGCTCTTTCAGAGGTATACAATAGACAAGTAATTATTAGAGATCGAATGCGGTTTCATTGTTTCCAAAACGGATGCTGCTCTTGTAATGACTATTGGTGAGGATTATCTAAAGAAAGGTCGAAAGAACACATGTTCATAAGCGAATTTTCGTAAAGCACGTAGAGCATATTTACCGCAAATGCTAAAGTTGGCTTTGATGGTACCCTTGATCTCTTGTGTGGATCGTGATGGAGAAAGAGTTCCGTTTCCTTCACTCTCTAAATGTGATGCTATTAATGGAGAAAGGTTTCATCAACTTAAGCCGAAGACAAGACTTCTCCGTGAGAAAGGATGGTACTTTGATGATGGGTCAAAGATTATGTGTTCTAGGCCTAACAGATCTTAAGAAATAGATTCTAAATGAAGCTCATTCTTCTGCATATACGATGCATCTAGGGAGTACAAAGATGTGTCATATCTTGAGAGAGCACTACTGGTGGAAAGGTATGAAGAGGGAGATAGTTGAGTATGTATCCAGATGTCTGATATGCTAACAGGCTCTCACTAATGCACAGACTAGTGCTTTTCTTCATTACAAGTTGCAATATTGTTGTTCATTGGCCATCATGTCCTTCTGAGATGACACGACAGCAGTCCGAAACTCCATTAACGTACCATTTATTAACCCAGGTGGCTATACCAGGAAAATTGATTTATAAAATTCGGGAATTAAAGAAACCTAAATTTAACGGGGAGGGAGAAGAACAGGACAAGAAGAGGATTCTACTCTCTTCTGGCTGAGATGTTTTGTAAGGGAATGGCAGGGAGCAGCAGATTAGGTTTTGCTGCTTGCAGTGGCGAAACAATTGTAGTGCAGCAAGAACAGTTCCAAGTTCCAAATTTCAAGTTTCAACCTGGGGAAGAAGATCTTCTTGGGGTTTATCAGTTCGAAGTTGTACCCAAAAAACAACTAACATCGAATGCCATCATGTTTTGGATGTTTTACATGGATGGCTAAACCATTTTTGCAGCATTTAAGACTATCAGTTATGACAGCTTTTCTTCAAGGAAGAGTTGAAGATCATATGCTTTGTGAGAATGACTTTTTGCTATTTGTCGGCCAAAATGAGTCTAAACCAAAATCAAGCAAATCATCTCTTATAATAAGAGATTCAGCATAGCAGTAGGTGGTTAATAAGAGGAAAGAAGAATATAAATTTCAAGACAGAAGATGCTGATGGAAAAATTATCCAAGATTTTGTTAGAATCCTTGTGAATGACATAAATGATCCAAGCTATATACTTTTTAGCAGAAATAACGTGAAGCTAAAGAAGCATGAAAATCATTTCAGCTAGGGAAAATGCAACAGTTCAGAATTCAGAAATATTAGACAAACATAAGAGCTATTCAACACTTGGCTTTCATTTGCAGCATACAGGAAATATTGTGCACCAGCCATGTTATTCAAAATTGTCAACTAGTACAGTACTCCGATGAGAATGTTCTTACATCCTTTAAATCTACAACATTAGCATAACAGCTCTAGACTTCATATATTATGCTTTCGGATTGCAAAATGGATACGAAAATCTTTAATTCTACAAAACTCAAAGGTCCAGACTCAACGATAAAACCCCAACAAAATTTAACCAAACTCAATCATCTTCTCTTAAGCATGTATGGTAATTAAAGTTAGAGATTCAAATACTTGAAGCCTAAGCAGCCACTGCTTGCTTCTGCACAAATGCAATTCCTTTCTCAATGCTGGCCTTCAGTTCAGGCTTAAGGGCTTCGAGAGCCTTCTGTTCATACTCGGTCAACCCTTGTAGGTCAGATGAAAGCACAGCTTCAACACCATCTCTTCCAAGCTTAACCCTTGATGCAAAGAATGGAAGCTCAGTCAAGTTTGACTCCACAAAAGCACACTCGTAAACATCCCCGTCTCCATCCAGTGCACGAAGTGATGACTCAACAAATCTTGCTGCTGCATATGCCATTGAAAGTGTAGCAGATCCTGCACCAGCCTTTGCCTCCACAACTTCTGTCCCTGCATTTTGGATCCTAACAGTTAGCTCTTCAACTTCTTCATCAGAAAAACTAACAGTGGGTTTTGTTTTCGACAGCAGGGGCAAAATAGTTATCCCAGCATGTCCGCCAACAACTGGAACGTCCACGTCAATCAGCTTAAGGTTCTTTTTTTGAGCAACAAATGTGTTTGCTCTCACAACATCCAATGTGGTAACACCAAAAAGCTTCTTTGGGTCATAAACACCCTTCTGCTTCAGAACTTCAGCAGCGATTGGCACCGTAGAGTTAACTGGATTGCTGATGATATGGATAAAGGCATCGGGACAGTTGTCAGCAACAGCCTCAACCAAGGTCTTCACTATATTGGCATTGATGTTGAAGAGGTCGTCACGAGTCATCCCAGGCTTTCTAGGCACTCCAGCTGGTATGACAACAACATTCACACCTTTCAAACAGCCAGCTAGTTCAGAAGCTCCAGTGAAATCCAACACTTCAGAGGGCGTGTTGCAGTGACTGAGATCAGCAGCGACTCCCTTGACATTTGCTATATCGTAGAGGTGTAGGGTCGACACTAATGGGGACATCTTGATTAGAAGTGCTAGTGGTTGACCTATTCCTCCAGCAGCCCCAAGAACTGCCACTTTGAAAGAAGCCTGGGGTTGTAGCACATACTGAGATCTCTGGTCCGATATTTGGGCTTTCCGGGCAAACGAGCCTCGAAGCGCTGCAATACTATCTTTGCTTAAAAAGGAGGTCTCTGATTCACAGCTCACAGATATAGCTGCCTTGAGGCCACTGAAGCTCGCAAGTGAATACTTGGAGTTGAACTTCAAAGCCGAGAGCTTCGAGTGTGGAAGTTGGCTTGCTTTGGGGCCGAAGGACACAGATGACCCAATTGAAACTGTTGTCGCTGCTGTTGCCGCCATCGCACACTCTGCAAAACAACAAACTATCTCAGGGCGCCTTGTCCTTTGACATGTAATCAATGTCTGAAGCTACAACCTAGAAATTCAAAAGCATTCCAAAACTATGACACGATGGCACAATCAAAAGAGACGTTCATGTTCCATTACATGCCATCTGACTCTAGATCCCAAGTCTTAATTGCAAAACATTAATGTTGTTTGGTTATCAAATAATTTTTATTTTTTTGAAATTGACAGATGATTTATGAAATTACTAAAATGTATGAGAGAAATAAAACAGAGATTTGTTTTCAAAAGTAATATGTTCAAATTTACAAAATATAATAAGGGTACTTAAAAAAAAAAAAAAAATTAAAAAGAGGTTCTCAGACAAACCCACAATTTGTAAAATTGTCAAGTTGATGCCAAACAATACAAAAAACAATTTCAAAAGACCTTCTGACATTAAAAAAGCTGTTTAACAGTAAAGAAGACATACTAAACACACTCTAAATATATTATGAGACCCTGTTTTAAAGATTAGATTCCTACACTTGTAGGGTAAACAGATTAAGGAATTAATTTATCATCTTAACAAACTTATTTCATAACAAATGCAGAAAGCACTCAATTCAGATCATCTGCTGGGTGGTGGTTTTTTCAATGGCAAGACATTGGGCTGAGGTCCCAACTTCTGCAATTACTGGATCTGAAAATACCATCACCAAAATAAATCCAATATTCATATCTTGCAAAACCAACAGAAATCACTATTTCAAAATACAAAAAAAAAAAAAATAAATAAAAAAATAATAATAATAAAACATAAACATAAACAAAAACAAAACAAAAGGCATAACATCCCAAAACATGAAAAATAAAGAAACAGAAAATGAAAGCAACAGCAGATCTAAAAGAGTGCAAAACAGAAACACCATATGAGGAATAACAAATCTAAGGGGAGATTTAGAGAGAGAAGAATGGAACCTCCGAGATGCTGAAGAGCAAAATTATCTGTGGGGTGTTGGGCGGAGAACAAGTTGGTGGATTTAGGGGCGATTTGGGTGGTTTTGTAAAATGGGTTTCTCCGCCAATGTGCCTTGAAGCAATCAACTTGTTTTTGTCAAGTTTAAAAGGGTGCCGTTCAACATATTATATAACAAATTCCCCAATGGCCCACGTAGTAACGCATACACCGCCTATTGGTTTAGAAAGAATCTACCCTTTTTGATCCTTTTCTTCCCTCTACTTCCTCCCATCCTGGCCGCTTGATTCTGTTACTGTCCTAACCATCAACACCCAGTTGCACAATCGCACCTTACTTACCTTGTGCGAAGTGGGATTGAATTGGATTGAATTATATTTTCAAGGTATCAGATTAGCTAAAATTATATTAATTGATAATATAATATATTTAGTGTAATTAAATATATAATATATTTAGTGTAATTAAGATTAAATTAAAAATAATATTATTCTTTTATTTGATGTAATATGGATTAGATAAAAAATATTTTATATTGGTTAAAGTAAAATTGTATTAGATTTATTTTTGAATAAAATACAATTATTTAAAAATTAAATTTATACAAATAAAGTTATTTTAAATTAAATTTTTGGAAAATTAAATTTGAATAATATAAAATATTTAAATTATTTTTTTTTTAAAAAAAAAGGAAAATTCAAGAATACTAAATATTAAATAAATTAAATTTTAAATTTTAAATTATATTAATAATATTATAATAAAATATGTTAAATTAAATTTTAAAATAAATATATCTAATAATTTTAAGTAAAAATAACTATAAAGATAAATAAATAATAGTCCCATATTACGGGACTAATTCATCTTACAGTTCAGCATGGGTTTAATTAATCCCATAATTGTGGGACTAAATGGGACATGAAATTGGATTTTATCTAATCCAATCTCATGTCTCCTCCAATATTGAATCGGACTAAAATTAAGTGAACCTCGGTCCAATCCAGTACTCCAAATAATCCCTTAAGACCTCGTTTGGTACGCGGGATTGGATTGGATTATTTTCATGGGATCGGATCGGATTAGATATGATATAATAGGATTGGATAAATTAATACTGTGTATATTTTTGGGATAGTATGGGATTGGATAGATTAATGTTGTGATGTGTTTGGTTCAATATGGGATTGGATAAAATCAAATTTAAATAATTAAATTATTTTTAAAAATAAATAGATAGCTATTTAAAAAAAAAAAATTACTCCAGCGTTGCCGTTGAATAAGCCCAGTTTGTCACCACCGATCCGCCGCAGCCTCCACCTCCACGTCTCACCAGCGTCGTCGTCGATCGATTCTTCTTCATTAGTGCCACCGATCGATTCTCTAGCGCCATCGATCGTCCAATGCCATCGATGGATTCTTCTTCCTCAGTGCCGATTGATTCTCTAGCGCCGTCGATCGTCCAGTGTTGTTGATGGATTCTTCTTCGTCAACGTCGATCGGTTCTCCAGCGCCGTCGATTGTCCAGTACCGTCGATGGGTTTTTCTTCATCAGCGTCGATCGATTCTTCAGCCCCCTTCGATCGTCCAGTGCAGTCGATCGATTTCTTTTATCATCGTCGACCGACGTTGACTACATACACTACCTCCAGTCTCTCTCCTGATTCTTCTTCTTCTAGTTCTTCTTCCATGGCTGCAAAAATGGGTTTCAAAAAAAAAAAAATGGTTGAGGAAGATGAGATTCGTTTATCCCGGTTGTGTGGGTGGGTTTCATTTAACCCACCACACTGGGTTAAAAAAATCAGATGGGATTAGTTTTTCCAATCCCATGTCCTTACCAAAAATGGGTTTGGACTGAATTTTATCCAAACCCAGACAACAAACATGGCCTAAGAGTATTATTATAATTTAAATATATTTTTTCATAAAATATATTATTTTTAATTTTTCAGGTAAAGTGAATTAAAATTATTATATATAATTCTATGGTTAAAATGATTATTTGCAAAAAATTTTCATAAAAATTTGAAATGGAATATATGCTGAAATATTTAATTCTATTACAAATCAACTGTAGATAAATAATATTGTGATAAAATAAAGTTGGAATTTTAATTTAAATATAATTTATATTAAAGAAAGTAAAAGAAAGAGGTTGTGTTGTAGAAAAAGAAAATAACTATATTTGTTTAATATTATTTTCAACAGTATGAGTGTAGTATTGATTCAAATTCATCTAGCAAGTTCATTTATCTTTAGGGTTTCGTTTGGCATGTCACGTTATGTTGGATTGCATTGTATTAGATTTGATTAAATAAATATAATATTTTTATGGTGTATCAATTAGACATGACCATGGTTCGGTATCCGGTTCGAACCGAACCAGATTAATTGAACCGAAATGAGAAACCTAGCTACTGTAATGGTTTCGGTTTTGATACTGAACCGAAACCACCGATTCAAAGAACCAATGGAACCGGAACCACCTTAAACCGAAAGTTCCGGTTCGATTCCGGTTCTAACAAAAAAAAAAATTACAAGGTCACTTTTTTTTTTTTAACATTTCACCCCCTCCCCTTAATTTCTCTTTTTTCCTCTATAAATACCCCTTCTATTCTTAATTTCTTCTCACACCTATCTCCCTCAATCTCAACTCTCTTTCTCTCTATTAATCTCAACTCTCTCTCAATTTTAACTCTTAGTTTCAATATTTTCTTAATTCTCAATCTTAATTTTCTTTAATTTTTTTTAATTATATCTATAAATTATAATTTTCAATTTATTGTTTGAAGTTTCAAATTCTTAATTTACTATTTTTAAATTTCAAAATCTTATTTTATTATTTTTAAATTTCAAATTGTCAATTTATAATATTTATAAATTTCAAAAGTTCTATTTATAAAAAAGGTTCCGGAACTGGAACTGAAATTGTTATAGAACCAGAATCGGAACTAGAATCGTTACAAAACCGTCGGTTCCAGAACCGAACTGAAACAGTTTTATCTCTATTAAGGTTCCGATTTTAGTTTTTCCAGAACCGAAATTGTCGGTTTGGAATCGAAACTGAAACTGAACCGAACTGTGGTCATGTTTAGCATTAATGCATTAGATTGAATATGATTAGTATATTTGGATCAAAATACTATTATTTAATGCCAACTTTTTATAATTTTTATTAAAAATAATTTAAATTATATATTGATAAAATATATAGTAATTTAACAATAAAATTTTAAATTAGTTTTAGATTGGTTTCACAAAATATAATCATTGCAATCAAATTTTAATGGATAAACGATTCAAGAAAATTTGGTGTTGACGTAAAAAAATTGATTAACACTCAAATCGATATAAATTAAATGCGGATGATGAATGTAGGGTTATAATAATGGCGAATAAACAAGAAAATAAAGATGTAATAAAGTAAATAAAGAGAAGAGACAATTTTTAATGTGATTCAACCCTTTGAATGTTGTCTACGTCCATGATTATATTATTACCGAGTGGGAAGACTATGTTTTAATAGAGTTTCAGTTTAAGGGTGAATCATCAAGTTGAAGTGTGTGTTCATTTACAGGTGAAGGACCGCTTTATCTACTGTTAGGGTTCCTTATTTACACATGATTTGGTTACTAAAATATAAAAAATGTTAATATTTTCTTTTCTATTAAATATGTAGATATTGAATCAAACCACAATTCTAGAGATTTCCTAGTTTGAGTAATTTCCTATTTAATGAAGATCACTGTTCTTTTCTAGAGATTTATTGAAATAAGAAAATATACCAATTTTTATTGTTAAGTTAAAATAATATACGAATTGTTTCCATTACCGGTTGCTTGTTGGGGTGCTAATTTGGCACACATTTTCAAGGCAAGTTTTATGGGCCTCGTGATGATATAGCCCTTTTTCGGCCATTAAACTCTTGAGTTTTTTAGTCTCTTATTAAGCTCAAGGCCTAAGTGCTAGTTTTGGATACAACACAAACCTTTTAGCTTTCAATGCAAGTTGGTCATTATGGATCACATTGGATGCCTAATCGTTTGATACTTTCCGAACTGTGTTAGTGATTAACGGTTGTCAGTGAACACTTATAATTATCACATCTCATTAAATGCACGACGTGTACAGTCAATAAGTCATTTCAGTTTCCCTAAACTAGACCTGACACATGAAACGCTCTTAGCCATTAGTTTTATGGCGGTTAAGATTACCCTAATTGAATGGTTGTATATTCCTGGCTACAAATAAGGCAAAAGAGGATGACTTATCTTTCACTTTACAAAAATTACTTTTCCAAACCAGTATAGATTTTTTTTTTTTTCGCTTTCTTGGATACTTTACACAATTTTTTACAATTGCTTTTGAAGATAATACCGTTTTTCTTGTATTTTCATCTCATGTTTTACAATTGTTTTTTTTATACTCTTGGCTACCAACATGGCACCTAATTTCAAGTTACAAGTGACTCTTCCTTCGAAGGATGACGAAATCATGAATTACATCAACTCAGACTCCTCTCGACCATGCTCTAAAGTCTAACCAATTGTCTTTGCCCATTTGCCACCTTCGACGATGACCAGTTGAGCAAGAAACAGAAAGTTTTCAATAAAAAGGGTCTCCATCACAAACCAGGAGAGTTTTTGAAAATAAGGGGAAAGGTTTTACCCTTTTTGCTAATGAAGTCCCTCTCGAGAGAAAGGTTGAGTTTGGTCCGGTTAATTTCAATTTTATCGGATGGTTTGCTACCTTGGCTAAGGGTTACTTTCTAAAACCTACAGTTTAGGATGTAAGGACGTTTGTAGGAGATCATTTGGTTGTTACAGCCTTGCGTATATCGTAATTGGTAATTTTTTTAGCTTGTCTTCTTTTACACTTTATTTTTATACGTCTATGTGGTTATGTAAGGTTTCTCTCTATGTAGCTCATGTTTCTTTCTATGAAGGCCTACGATGAGCACTCCAATGCTATCAATCTTTGGAGGAAGGAACAAGAGTAACTTTAATATCAACTGGCTAAGATGCATGCTAAAAGGAATAAACTTCAGAAAGCCTTGGAAGATGCTTGGAGAGGCGAGGTCTTTTTCATGAAGTAGGTAATTGGTGTAAGGGTAGGGCTAGTGTGTTAAAAAATCTACTTACGCCAAAGAGGAAAGGCATCTTGCAGAGTTGATTGAGTGTTGTAGGTTGGAGTGCTACAGCTTAAAGGAATTTGATGTGGTTATTCTAAAAAAGAAACTTGCTGATGCCAACCTCTCATTGGCCTTGGCAAATAAGAAGGCCATACTGTCAGAGCAGGGGAAATGGTTGGCAACATCTGATGCTTAGCTAGCCTTAATTTATACCTTCTGGTTGAATAGGAAGGGTTTTGATTTCTCCTTCCTTGGTGAAGACATTGACCAAATTATTGTGAACTTTAAGGCGAAAGAAATTGATAAAGTTAGATTGTACAACTTGTTATGGAAATTATTCTTTTGCTCATCTGCCTGCTTGTAGACTTCGTTCTTCTTCTTGAAACAAGCTATAATTCATTCAATTATATGAGTAGTTGTTCACGATATTTATCAATATACTATTCCTTTTACATGCTTACGACTTCCTCTCCAATTATAATATGTTAACAACTTAAAAGAAATTGGTTAAGTAAAACAAAAACAAAAATATGACTAACCCTTTTAGGTTGGAATGAGTTTTCGTGTAATTCATTGTGATTCACTCAATGCGTCCCTTTTTCCTGGACTGCCCTACTCACAAGGTACTGTCCCCGAGCCAGAGGGTTTTGCTTTGCCTCTCCTACTCGCACTTGAACCCATAAACTAACCCCTTAGTCAAATGAATTCTTCTTACAAGTTGAGTACCAATTGAGTAGCTCAATTGGTACTCACCTTGTAAGAAGAATCTATTTGACTAAGAGATTAGGTCATGAGTTCAAGTGCGGGTGGGGGAGGCAAAACAAAACCCTCTAGTCCAGGAACAGTACCTTATGAGTAAGGCAGCCCAAAGAGAAGGGACCTCACACTCAAGGTTGTCATTCTATGCCTTAATCATTTCTTGGTTGCCTAATCGTAAGCTTGATGAGCTTCCTTTTTATAGAGTTGTTTGTTAAATTGCCCACTTATGGAGCGTTGCCCGCTTGTAGAGCCATCTATAGCGCGAGCTGCTATATAGTTTATTTGGTGCTATCTCTTTTAAACTTAACCTTTTTTTTTTCCTATTGCTTGACTGCACATTTATGAGATTGCTTACTTATTGAATTGAGCAATTTTCTTTGCTCTATTATTGATATGAACCTTATATATAAAGATACGATATCCATAATTAAATTATAACACAATCTCGAGAAAGTTTAATTTAGACACAAAGAAAAAAAAAAAAAGATACTTACCCCAATAATTAGCAAACTACGAACGAAGATAATAAAGACATCACTCTTAAGAATAAGCAAAGAAAGAGGAAGATAAATCAATAATCAATCGTTGATGAAATTCTCAAAGTTCACAAAGAACTATTGTTTAAAAACTTTACGAGTTTAGCCAGGTTTTTACTGATCATCACTTCAGAGATATGAGAACCTTATATCGATGGCTTTACTCATTGGAGGCGAGTACTCATCAAGTTGGATCGAGTACTTACCAACTCAGTTCAACTTGGTGACCAAACTTACTAGACTTACCACCAAACTCGATTATCGAACTCACCACTAAACTTTAAAAAATCAATCACCAGTTCAACAATCTCTCATAGGGCCACACCATACCAATTTCCTTAAACAAACTTCAACAATCAACCCTAGTCACTCACCATACTAAACCCCAACCCTGAACCCCCAAATCCAATCACCATACTAAGACAAAATCCCAACTCCCAACCAAACCCAAATCAGCTTGCTTACCTATCACCAGTTATCGTCGCTCGTCCTCACCGTCACTCAATTGCCACTGGAACCAATCCACATCAACGATCAACCTTAGCAAATTTGGAAAGATTAACTTCAGCTTTAGTGACGACGGTAGTTGATGATGTCGAAGAGGCAACAATGACGACAACAACTCATTTTAACGGTGACGACAACAATGATGTTAGAGAGAGAAGAGAGATGCGAGATGAGAAGGGAGAAAGAGAGAGGGAGGTTGAGGGTTTTTTTTGAAATTGATCTGGTGTGTTATAGGAATGTGGGGTGTGTTTTATATATAGTGTGGATAATTTGGCCATGACTTCTGATTTTTAAAGAAATATCAATATATGCTCTCAAATTTCAAAACTAATAATTACTCCCCCCCACTTTCTCTTAAAAAAAAAAAAAAACAGTACTCACCTAAGAATCGTTGAGTAGCTGATTACCCGCTACTCACTAGGTCGCTAGTAGAGTAGCGAATAGCGAGTTTTGAAACAATGTAAATAATAAAGAGAGAAAACTCAATATTTCTTATAAAAATCTGCCACCTCGTTTTTTGAGGCTTATACAACCTTTTATAGATAAAATAAATGAAACTCTAATCTTCTAACCTTAGTATACATGCCCCGCATGTTTAACACACTCAAGTGAACTTAATTTAATAAAATATTTGGTTCAGTCCAAAACAATAATTAAATCCCAACATTAAATAAAACATACTAAATGCCCAATTAATATTAAAGCTTGATACTTAAATAAACTTACATGAGCTAACTTAATTAATAGCCCAATAAGATCCCTATAAACTAGTCATTCAAATAATGTTAATTGTCTTTAATTGGCGTCCAAAGCCTTCATGATTGTTGATCTTAGACTTAAATGAAATTTTAAAGTTTTGGTGTCATTTTCGTGCTGTCTAACTCTTGTTGCGCAAAACTTTTGATCCATATCTTTTGAATCAACCTATTTAAAGTCTCTTTTATCCTCTTACCTTTGGCCCTTGTTACAGGCCTTTCATTGATGCTCAAAAGATCATTACGTTTCCTTCCTTAGTTTCCATAAGTTATTCACCTATTAGGAGGCTAACAATCTTGACCGCTTATGGAGCGGCTTGCTTATTAATTAATCAACTGGCAAAGTGGTTCACTTGTGGAGAGGCTCGCCTGCTGATGGATTGGTAGGGCGGCTCACTTAGTTGTACTAGATACAATGACAATACTTCAATATTTAACACCGCTGTTATGTTTAATGGTCCAAAGCCTGGTTAATATTTATGTATAATTTAGGAAAAACTTGCATATGATTCCAGTTTGGGTTAAGATCAGGGCATGTTTGTGCAAGCTTTCCCAAAAACTTTGCCTCGCAAGTAAAATGAATGAATAATTCTCTCTTAAATCTGTTTTGATGTACACATACAATCTGATTATATATTACAATAATGTATAAGACTACTAGCAATATCTATAATTTGTTTTACCATTTTATGAAGCTTCAAGCGGAAACGGTAGAAGTATCCAACCTAGTAGGGCCATGATATGATGGTAAAAATATCATTAAACATTGCAAAAACAGCATCACTTTATGGTTAGAACAGAAATTGAAGTACTTAATTTTGTAAATACAGAGAAATTTTCTCTTACATGAATAATGAACGTGGAAGCAAGAGATTGATATTAAATTAAGGATGCCCCTCTTAGAAAAGGAAGATTTTTTGTTCTCATACTCTCAGCTTTTCCATCTCCTTTCTAAGTGCATTGGCTCTAACCAAACTTCCAATGGTATTCACAGCCAACTTCAAGTCATCAAGTGGATTCCCAGGCACTACCCTCTTGTACAAATAGCTATCAAATGTCATCTTCTGCACATACTCATCTGCACACATTTCCACAAAAGCTTCCCTTGCTGGGTTGGATCTGTAAAACACCTTCTGTAACACATCCAACACCTTGTAAGTTGGCCAATATGTTTTATCCCACTTCTCTAAGTAATTCCTCAAATCCCCTTCATCGATCATTCTCTTGCCGAATTCAGAACCTTCAATAATGGCCTCAGCACACATTCTTCCACTTTTCGCCGCAAAGTAAATTCCTTCACCTGAGCATTTTGTTACATACCCAGCAGCATCCCCAACTAATGCTACTCTGTCAGAGAGCCTACGTGGCCTGGGGTGCTCCGGTATCGGGTGCGCCTCCACCCTTATGATCTTCCCACCAAGGATTTTGTCCTTAGCTCTGTTTCTAGTTGCTAGTTGGAACTTCTTGATGTCACCTTTGTGAGTCACTGTCCCAGTACCAACAGCCACATGATCACATTTGGGAAACACCCACCCATAGAAGTCAGGTGAGACATCATCACCAACATACATCTCAGCAAGGTTCTCATAGTATACCATTTTGTCATCAGGGATTTTCACTCTTTCCTAGGATATCAAATCAAACATTGGTTTCTTAATGGAACCATATAAGGATACATGCTGCGTGTAAATAACTATGTAAATGATTAATATATGCGATGGATTGCATCGAATCGAATGCGTGTCGAATTACTAATTTTACTTTACCCCCCACCCAATAGCTAATTGGTTTTGAAAGTGAAAATCCAAATCCATTCATTAGGTTAATGGGATAACCCAAAATTCACCTATTTAACCCATCATCTTTAACTATTATTATCATTTTTTTTATTATTACTTGTAGTAGCAGCAGCAATAGCATGTGATAAAGGTTAAGTCTCATCAATATGTGTTATTACATAGTGTTTGCATAAAACCCAAACACGGCCTATTAACTTATCGCATCACTAGTCAAAACCTAAACATGACCCACTAAATTAACAAATTATCAAATAACATCCGTTTAACCCGTTAATTTATAGATTATATTAATTATGTTATAAAATATAATTAGAATAATTTGCTTGCTTATTTACAATTATAAATAATTTAAACTTCACAATTTAATTGCGCAATTCAATCTAAAACCATATTTAGTAAATGAATATAACTAACATTAATTGAAAATAAAATTTAAAATGCTTTGATATTTAATCTTGTTAAATAGATTAGTTTATTAGAAGAGGTCCAACTTATATATGATTCATTTAATTAACGGATTTAATGTAATGACATATCATCGACCCAAACCCAATATAAAATAATCTAAATTATCTAATTTATCGGTCCATAACCTTTATACCTAAAACCTACTACTCATAGAGAGAGATCAAATGCTAAGAGAGTGTATATCAAGAAAGAATAATAAATAATAGAAGTAGTGTTGTACCTGGAAGGCAATGGCGTAATCATAATCACCAGCATTGATTGATTTGGCAACCTTGGAGTTGGCACCATCAGCACCAATGACTGCATCAACCTCCAATGTCTTCTTCTCACCAACCCCACCCTTCTTACCATCATACTCGGTGAAATGCAAAACGTAAGGCTGCTCCTGATTCTCCGGCAAGTCCATCTTCATAAACAGCCCGTTTATAACTCTCGCCCCGTTCTTCTCCGCCCTCTCTCTCAGATACGCGTCGAGAACTTCTCTCCTCACCATCCCGATATACTCGTGCGGTTTCAGCGTCTGCCCGATATCCACCGCCACGTTGGACGGCGATATCATCTTCATCTTCGTCACCTTCCGGTCGATGATGTCCAATGGTAGGTCGAACTCCCCCACCATGCACAACGGGATCGCACCGCCACAGGGCTTGCAGTTGTCCAGCTTCCTCTCTATGAGAAACGTCTCGATCCCATTCTTCGCCAGCGTCTCCGCCGCCGATCCTCCCGCCGGGCCACCTCCTATGACGGCCACGCGAAGATTGCGGTTGGTGATCCTGGGGCTGGTTTTGCTGGCGGTGACTTTAAAGTGCTGGTGACGACGTGGAAGAGGAGATGTTTGGGTGACGAAATGGGGTTTTTGTGGAGTGGAAGAGTAGCGGAATCCGGTGAAGGATTTGAGAGAAGCCATTTTTGTTGACCAGTTAGTCGAGAGTGCGGAGTCCGAGTGTGGAGCGTTGGACTGGCGGTTTTGGTTGTTGTTGTTTGATTTTGTTGGGAGGATATGGTTCGGGATTTTGCAAGGTTAGTGGCCGTCGGATTGACGGAATGGAAGGTGAAGATTTCAAGTGGATAAAGAGATAGATTCCAAGGATGGGTTTGGTGTAAGTTTGCCAGTGCAGGTTACTTTGCGACGAAAGTATGTTCTGTTTTTTTGAAATATCGAAAAGTATGTTCTGTGTTTGCCATAAAAGCGGAAAGGAAATGAATGGCTGTTAGTGTGCCTCGTTAGAATATTTGAGATCGCTTCTAGTACCGTAATTTTAAGAAAAAATTTTAATTTAATCCCTAATATTTAACAAAATATTACTTATATTGCTATCATTTATATTCTGAATTCCGATAATCTCTAACCTTTCGAAAATATATCAATTTAGTATTTTTATTAATCAAATTTTAGTCAACTTTAACAAGAAAATGGTTAGATTGATCGTTTAAACTTGAATATATATACAAATTTTTAATATATATTTTTATATTTTGAATTTAATATATATTTTTAAGTTAATTGAGAAAAAAAAAAAAAAAACTAGGATCTCTGATCTTCCATAGAGACTATTCTCGTCCGACGAAGGAGATCAAAAACTGATCTCTATAGCCGGAATGGAAACTAGAAAAATTATCTTCACTAGCAGGGGACTAAAACCTGCTGGAGACTAGGTCTCCAGTAGGTATCCAATTGGAGACCAACAGTGGTTTTCATCACTAGAAACTAGATTTGATTTCTGGTAATAGAGATCAGAAAATCTTCACCATTAGAGACTAGTCTCCGATGATAGAGACTTATTGGAGATGATAATGTCATCTCTAATTCTTTTTTTTTTTTTTTTTTTAAATTTACATATATATATTTTTTAAATTTGCATAAACATTTTTTTTAAAGATTTGTGATATGTTTGGTTTGATGTTAATGTTTAATTTGAGTGATGTTAGTTTGATGAAAATGATGGAGATGATGGTTTTGATAAATATAGAAGATGAAATTGGAGATGAGGAAGATGATAAAAGATAGTAGATGAATAGTTTTTTTTTTTTTTTTAATATTAAAAATATTATATTTTTTAATTAAAATATTTATTAACTTTAAATTGAATTAAAAAAAAATTAATTCAATGATATATTATAATTTGATTAGAAGGTGGTCAATGATAATTTTGTAATAATAGAGTTTGTAATTGTTAATTTTTAAAAAAGTAATTATGTCATTTTAACTATCTTAAATTATATCAAGAATAAATCTATCTTTTTGACATTTATGTTATGTTTGATTGTCATTTTTTGGTTAGAAGAATTAAATTGATACATTTCTTAAACGTTAGGGATAATGATAACTCGAAATATAAATGTCAATAAAATAGTAATATTTTCTTAAATATTATGGACTAAATTAAAATTTTTCTTTTTTTAAAACCATTTGTGCTGTTTTTATGGTCGATGGTTTTGCCGTTGAAATAAAAGAGCTAGATTTTTTATACTGCACTGCCTATGATACATTTTAATATGAATGCCTTTAAAATATTTACTGTTTAATTTTTAATTAATCATATTTAAAATTTAAAATTTAATTTTTTGATTTATTACATTTAGATTAATTCATTAAAAATTAAATAATTAAATTTTAAATGTATTATATCTAAACGTACTCAAAAATATACTTTTTTAATTTTATATATATTAATAATTAAAAAAGTATATCTTTCAATACGGTTAGATATAATACATTTAAAACTTTATGATTTAATTTTTAATAAATTAATATAAAATGTATTCAATATTTACTAATACACTTCAAATTTGACATAATATACTTAACATTTGGATATAATATATTTAAATCTTGACTACTTAATTTTTAATGAATCTATTTAAAATATGATGAATGAATGAACCTAAAGTGTATTATATATATGTATAAAATACATCTAGAGATAATATTTTTTTAATTATTAATATATGTATTTATTTATAAAAATCGAGCCTCTTTATTTCATGAGTTGCAGTATGTACCATTAAACCACAGTATAATTTTTCCTGTGTAAAAATGTTATGTCAAATATCCTACGTGGCACAATCACGGCCATTCATTTCCTTTCCCTTACGGCAAACACGGAACACACTTTCATCGCGGTATATGTAAATCTTGCTGTGGACAAGTGATCTCAAGTGCCATTTCCTTTCCTTAAAAGGCAAACGCCGAACATACTTTCATAGCAATATATCAAAATCTGACACAATATGTTATATAAAATTGTGACCTTCAGATTAAAATGATCTCTGTGACCAAGATGAATTATAACCTTAGAAGACAATAAATATAACACAGATTAGTTTTCTTACTCCTATATATTAGCTGTGTTTATTCTCCTACTTCTTTCTACTCTATTGCATTCTCTTTTGTCTCTTCACACTCAACACTTCTCTCTTAACGTTTGTTGGATATATAATATTAGATTAAATTGAATTAGATTAGATTAGATAAATTAATATTATGATATATTAATACAATATAAAAGTGGATAAAAATAGTATTGTATTTTACTTGGCTTAAATAAACTCACGGCAGCAAGTTAAAATAACGAGTTTAGGAATGGCTTTCCAATGCCATGTCTCAAACCAAACATAGGATTCGGCTGAAAATTGTCTAAAACCAATTGAATGCAATGTTCCAAACGTACTCGTAGGCCATGTTTGTTTATCAAGATGGGATTGGATTTGGACAAATTTTTTGTCCTAACCCATATTTGATCAAATTAAGTAGCCTTTACTAAATTATCCCACCATCCATTTTATCCCATTAGAATTGGTTAAATGAAATCTATTGAGAATGTGAGTTAATTTATACCACCATAATTTTATCCCACCCTCTGCTCTCTCTCCTCTCTAGCTCCGTCGCCACCGTTGTTCACTTCTCCCTCGTCCTCACGCCAATTCGCACCAATACTAATCGTTTTTCTCTCTCTCTTCTCCGATTAAACCACTTGCCTTCTATCACTTGTTGATTCTCCAACAAGAAACTCAACGACAAGGCTGAGAATTGCGTCGTCTCTACCACTGTTCCAGAACATCGATGCCTCCGTAATTTCCACTGTCTATCCCGCCACTAGAAATGGTGTGGGTTTTGGATAAGTTTTGGGGGTGATAAGAGAAAGGGGAGGGCAGTGACGGAGGAGTTGGAAACAGTGGAGGTGGAGAAAATGAAAATATATATGAAAATGTTCATTTAGTCCTTACAAAATTTTATTTAAATTTGATCTTATTCTAGTGTCATCAAACATGATATTACATTTAAATTAATTCAATCCTATCTTATTCAATCAAATTCAATTCAATCTTATCCCACGTAACAAGTGAGGCCTTAGTGGCATATCATAGTGATTTGATATTGTATGTTAACTTAAAAATTTCACAAGTTGGTTTCAAATCCATTTAATAAAATTACACTTAGGGGCTATTTGTTTTCTTCCCTCATAAGTTTTATTCATTTAAGTATTAATTTAAGTGATTTTTTTTTTTACATACATCTTAATTTAAGTTAAAAAATATCTTTTAAAAAAGTCAAATTTTCTCACTTTTATCTTAATAAAAAAAACTTTTATTAATAAATATACTATTAGTTTCTCAATTTAACCTCACATTATTATATTATTGCTAAAATATCCCTAACAAAATAAAATCCCCAATTTTAGTCAAATTCAAACACTAACCCTAAAATCCAGCCTCCCTAGGACGGACGTCCGTCACCATCAATCACTGATCGGTCATCAAAGGAGATTGGTCAACTTTCTCCCTAAGTTTGGCGAAAACCTCCTCTCAAATAAAAGGGGGAGGTTGCGGCCTTCTCTATTTGAATGTGAGAAAGGTGGCCTCCTCCATTCCAAACTATTAAGGTTGTTGGCGTCCGACATGGAGACTTTTGGCCTTAATCATTGGTGAAAGAGGAGTACATCGACCATGACGAAGGATGCTTCATCACGATCGATGCAAGAGGAGGTCATTACACTGGCAACGAGGCCATCAACCTCTGGCATGGATGCTGCCGGCCTGTTCATCAATGTAAGAAGAGGCCAACTAGTGATAAAGGAGGCAACAACCTCCTCCATCCTTTTTTATTTTTTTTATTTTTTATTTTTTAAAACTAAAATGTTGAAATATTATTTGCTTTATGTAAAATAAAATATAAAAAATAATAATAATCTATTTTATAAAATATTGGAAATTAATATTTTAAAAAAAAGAGTATAATAATAATAGTATAATCACTTAATAGTTAAGTTTAGGGATCATAAGTGGAAAAATAAATAAAAGTTAATATCTTAATCTTAAAGTCTTATTAACTAATTACTCAAATTAAATTCTATTAAGATTTAAGGAAAAAAAAAAAAGAAAAAGCAGCACCGTAGTTAAAAATAACAGCCAGAACCTTTACCACCATACTAAGAGCATCTCCAATGCAAATATGGATTGTCTTTTAAAAAAAATGGACACATCATCAATGTCAAGGAAATGTGCATCATATGTGGCATAAATATTAATTGATAGACACTCAAGTCTAAAAGGGCTCTCCAATGCTAGTCTATTCATTTCAATAATGAATAGTCAAAGAATAATATATCATTAAAGTAAACTATTATAAAATATTATTTTATGGAAGTTTTAATTATTTATTGCTGACATGGCTGTCAAGGAGGCTCTCTAGAAGTAGACATTGAGGTTGACAGCCTCTATTTTTTTTTGTGCCACGTCAGCTTGATAGTAATTATAGAAGTTTGCATTGGAGAGCTTAATTTTAACACTCTATCAATTTATCCTACGTGGCACTCTATTTTTTCACAATCCATACTTGCATTGGAGATGCTCTAAACGTCCATAGTCACAGACATCACCACTAACACCTAATTCAACTCATTAATGTTGCTCACATTTAAGCAACGAAAACAAAAGAGAATTCCAATTACTAACAATATTTTCAAAAATTTTGTATGAAATTTTATAGCTAAGACAAATAATTTTACGTCTATTGTATTCAACTGAGAACATATGAAATTTCGAAGGCTTTATATAATTGCATACTTGCAAGTTCAGGATTGAAAATTCTGAAGAATTTGAATTAAAATTAAAGTTTGATAATTAAATAAAGCGATTTAACTTAAGTCGAGATCAGCAACCGAAAAACAAAAGAAGAGAAAGTAATAAATATGAGATAGAAGTGGAGAAAGGACAGGAGCGAGGCATTAAAAACAATATATACGAGAGAAAGACATTTATTTGAGGTTTATTATTATTATACTTAAATATATGAGTGCATCTTAACCATTCAAAATTTTAGAATTGGAAGGTCAACAATTTATGTAAGGATATTGGATAAATTTTGGGACTATCAATCCTATGCACACACATGATATATATATATCTATATATATATAATTTATGCGGTCGCCTAGCCATTAGGCTATCATTGGCAGATCCAATTTCCACCTAATCGATGATATTAATTTTTTATTTTTTTTCCCAATTTATCTCACACCAAACCATACAAAAAACAAACATACACATGCAAACTCTAACTATCGCCTCAAATCTTGATCAACAACAACTTTAATCTTAACCAATCAAACTTGAAAATTAAAAACAACCTGAAACACTTCGATACTATCTCACTAAAGTCTGAAGCACATCAAAAGCGAAAACAATCCATAAGGACCATAATTAAACAGACTGATTTTCCTAGAGAGAAAAAGTTGAGAGAGTGAAGCGAAATGTGAGACAATGGCACCGATTAAAACAGTTGAGAAATAGAAAGGAGAGGGAGAGAGAGAGAAAGAGACAATGAAGCACCTAGTTTTAGAGAGAGACAATAAAATGGGAAGAAAACTTGGAAAAGTGAAGAGCAAGAGAGAAAGCATAAAGAGAGTAAGTGAGACGTTAAAAAGAGTGAAAAATAAGATCGATAGTCTAGAAAAAACATTCCATGAGACTATTTTATTGTTGATGTGATGAAATAGATAATAAAATAGGGTCATTTTTTTTCTCTTATATTTTCTATTGATTTTTTCTTTTTTTATTGATCTATCTCGTTATATCAATGATGAGACGGTCTCATAAATTTTTTTTTTCGATAATATGGTGCTTATGTGCTTCATAATAAATGTATTAATAATATATGTTAGATATTATATTATGTATAAAAAGTTAAAAACAACACAGGCATAGTCAGTGTGTGCCACTTGGCTTCTTTGCTTTATTTTAAATGTATTAATAATATATATATATATATATTATAAATAAAAAGTTAAAGACACCAAAACTTAATAGTTTCAACTTGAGGCTCTTGAGCTATTGCCAACCTATTTAGGCGATGATAGACACCAGGTGTCCAACCTTCTGGCACCTAGTGCCAGGTGTCTGATCTCTTAGCGCCTGACGTCTAACACTTTTTATAACAATGATATATAAATATATGTATGTATGTATGTATGAATGTATATTTTACCTTAGTATACACTAAAATTAATTAAGTTAGTGTATTGTATCTGAGTCATTGATTAACTATTAATAAATACTAAGGCAAAGCTGGTGAAAGTGATTGATATATTTCAAAATGTAAAGGAATTAATTCAGCCGAAAGTGAATTTGCATTTGAAAGAATGATAATTTAAAGAAACTTAAGGATCCAAATAAAACTCTTCCTTTGATTTTTAATAAACACACACGTACACACACATATAAAAGAGTTTTTACCTCAATATGCACTGATATTATTAAGTTGGTATATTGTATATAGACCACTGATTAATTATAAATCGGTGTTAATCAAATATGATATTGACCAAGTCAAAACAAACAAAAGTAAATAAATGTAATGACTGATAACTGAGAAATTGAATATATTATGTCAGTGCGTAATGAGGAGATTATATACATATACATATATATATGTATATATAATTTTCAGCTTAGTATGAATTGACATTAATTAAGTTAGTACAATGTATATGGTCCATTGATTAACTATAAATGAATATTGATTAAGTCAAAATTGATCAGAGTACATGAATCTAACGGCTGAACACTAAAAAGCTGAAATTATAAGATTAGTGGGTACCGAGGAGTGTATATATATATATATATATATATATATATATATATATAAATATATATATATGAAATTACATGAAATGCCCATCAAATTTAAGCTTCTACAAGCATATTAAAAGTTTACTTTTAATTACACAAGACCCCCACTCTGTTAGTCAATGGTGTTAAGATTAAAATTGACTTGTTCTTTACATGGAATGACCAAAATGCCTTTACACATAAAAATTATATTATAAAGTTTTAATGGAAAAAAAAAATTAAAATCTAAATTATAAAAAAAATAAAGATTAATCTTTACCATCTATCTCTAAAATGGACAATAAAGATTTAATTAAAAATAAAATTTGAAAAAAATTAAAAATAAATAGAAGGATATGCACTGTCCACCAAGTGATGGATGATGGAGATCAATTTCTTTAAAACTTTTCTTTTAAAAATAAAATTAAAATAAAATTATTTAAAATAAATTAGAGATCTTGGATCTCCAGATTGGAGATTAGATCTCCGCTGTTTGAACATGGTCCTTGTGGCATCACTTGTAACGTCCCGATAATTGTTTCCGTCCGCTTTATATTTGTTGATTTCATAAGTAATTTATTAAATGGGAATAAATTTGAATTTAAAATGTTTTGATCGTAATAGACGAAATCGAATATTTTTGAAAATGTTTTTCTCGCGTAAAGAATTATTTTCGAATTTAAATAAAAATAAATAGCAGAATGAGAAAGTTAGGATAGTGTATTTAGATTATATTATAGAGAATAATTTTTTAGTTTAATAAATGATTTATTATATAATTATTAGTATTATCATTATTATTATTGATATTATTATTTTTCATTAAAATAAAATATGTATTTGTGGATAAAATCAGGTTATGAATAAATTTGAATAAGTTAGTGAAAGAGTGAGGCGTCAAAAATGTCAAATGGGATGTTAGTATGTGAGTAGGGGGTGTAAGTGTAGAAAATAAAAAGTTTTGGGGTCAATTTGTAAATAGCAAAACTTTTGGGGCAAAATCATAATTTTCAAAAGTTGATGCCTATAAAAACGCGATTTGTTTCCAGATTTTTCACGCTGTTTCTGCTCCAGCCCAGCCGAGTCTCTCTTCTGCTCTGTTCTGCCCGTGAGTCTCCCTTGTCTATTTTTTTCATTTTGTTTTATTTTATTTTTCATTTAATTCCTTTAATCTCTTAATTTTTGTATGATCTACTTATTTCTAAGCTTAAAATTCCTAAAACCCATCTATTTGTCAAGTGTAATTTCGGGTTTGATGGGATTTAATGAAATAAATGGGTATGGGTGTGTGATTTTAGGATTAATTATGTTTAATTATGTTTAAAAGTGTGATAAATACATCCATAGACATGTATTTGAAATTATTTTAGTAGTTTGATTTATTAAGTTGATATTATTATTTATTTTTGTTTATTTTTGAAATCCTAAGTAAGGATTTAATTTCAGAGGATTTAGGAAAGGTTTGAGAGGCCTGAAAACCTCCCATTGGGTGAATGAAAAGCTATTGGAAAGCCTAAATAGGTTGGTGTACACTCATTCTTGAACTGTTAATTTTATTAGTTTTGAATCAATTATATATACCCTTCTGAAATTGTTTTTGTTATTTATTTGAGATGTAAAATGATGTTATTTGGATGTTAATGGTATACTCCTGGATGAGTTTATTTAATGAAAAATGGATTTGAAAAATAATTTCGGAAATAATATACCCTATGATCGAAAATAATGTGTAGCGTACTCTAGGGGTAATTTTGTCATTCTATACCATCTGTATATTATTAGAATGATGTTTGAATGATTGATGGTTAAAAACAAAGAAATTTAATCAATAGATTTAAATAAGTATTTATATATATATGAGATTTAAATTTTGTTGTGTTTTGAAGTGCGTGTCTGAGAAATTATTTTGAAAGATTGTTTAAATATAATTTGACTGAATTTTGAACGTAAACGAAAAAGAAAATGAAATGAAACGGAAAGAAACGAATAAGTTGAGTACCTTGACCGAATATATATATATATCGGAATAAAGGTAGGAATATCTGAAAAAGAATTGATGAATTAATTGAATATATTTATTTGTGTTTTATGTCGTTTATATTAATAATTTCTAAGTATGAGAAAAATCGTGGATGAAATTGTGTTTATTGGTATTTAAATGAAATTTTTGGTTAAAAGATAAAAGTTGTATGTATATATACATGTGAAAATTTTTAGTGATTAATAAATAAATTATAAGGGCCCGCGTAAATCTAATCACCGGTAGGTGGGGATTGGTAGTTGGCTAGTCAATAGGGTGATTTTTAGCAGTACTGCACCGTTATGATTGCTTATAGACATTGTATGACGGACTTTGAGAGGCACCGAATGCTCGGTCCTGAAACGGAAACAGATTGTGATATGCGATCCGGTGGATAGACACCGAGCGGCCGTTGCCGGGGTTGCCGTTTAGTCTGGCTGATGCCAGTAAACCCGTTACCGATCCATGGTATCGTGATAGAATTTTACAAAGGGCTCTAATTAAATAAAAAGGGCAATATTGAAATTTTGTGTGACATATGAGATTTGAAAATATTAATGTTGAGATTTTTAGTTATTAACTGATATTATGTGATGAATTCTCCGATTTGTTATAATTTTTAAATGATTAGTTTATATATTGCGCAAATATTATTGAAATTTGTATAGTGTGTTTTGATTTTTATTTGACGATAATATGTTGGTTTCGAAAATATAATTGAAATATGATAGGAAATTAAGTTGAAAGAATGAAAATGTAAATGTGTTTAATAACGGATTTCAGAAAAGTTCATGTAATTAGAATTTATATTGATAAATACTGCGTTTATATTGAACCATATTGGAATAAATATTGTGTTTATATTGAACCTTATTGGATAGACGTATTTTTAAGAAATTGATCGTTTATGTATTTCGTTTGATCTGAGTATAAACTGATTAAAAGTTGAAAAGAAATTACTCAATGATTCTGGCTGTGTAATTATGATAAAACGTTTGATTAGTAATTTTCAAATGAAAGTTTAAAAATGGCATTAAAAATATTAATTAAGAAAATGTGTGAATTATCATTAGATATAACTTATTTATATGTTTTGCATTTAAAAAGAATATATATATATATGTAATATCGGATTGCTATGTTTAACAACAAATTTTATGTGTTGAATATGTGAAATTATGTGTAAATAGATGGAAAAACGATTATTATGTAATTGATGTGTATAATAAATAGTAAAGTGTTTTTATAGTTATATGTAATAGAATTTTTACAAATATAATTGATATGTTTAATAATAAACTGTATATATCTCGTATGTGTATTAATTAGTAAATTAATGCAATTATGAAGTCGAGTAACGAAAAATACTGGTTGAAAAATTGTTCAAAATCTCGTCAAAAGAAATTTTATATTTATATCTATTATTAATGTGTTATATGATGTTTATTTGAAACCGAGAAAAACTGAATTTTATAAAGTCATATTTGAACCAATATTTTATGCACTTTATACGTCGTGTTTTCTTCTGAATTCTCAACTATTGTTGAAAGGATTTGTTAAAATTATATTATGAGAAAATGAAGTTTTATGATTTTTAAATTAAGTGTACATCCACTAAGTAGAAATACTTAGCGCGTTGGATTTACCACGCGCAGGTAATTGAATTTGGGCTTGTTGTCGAGACAAAGACGAAGCTCCTGCAGATACTCTACAAGTCACATCCGACCTAAATTTTTGGGTAATAATAATTTTGTATCATGTATATATATATATATGCATGGGTACCATCATGTATGTGTATGAGTTTTTAAATTTACACGTCTGTAAAGTATAATTTGTATTAAAGTTATAAAATATTTGTAAGTTCTGTATATTATTTGATAAGTATATAGTGTAAAACTTATGATGGTGAATTTTGAACTTTGATTCAATATTGATTTTAATTGGTTGCGTGTTGAAGTGATTTTACGATTTTGAAATCGGACGGGAAGTCCGAATTGAAGTTGAGAACGAAATTTTTATAGAAGTGTCATTATTCTCTTTACAGGTTAAATTTTGGATTTTCAGAAAAACAGAGGAGGTTCTGCCGGATTTTCTAAAACTATATATGAGAAAATGATATTAATTTTTTTTTATGTCGTAAAACTTTTAGTGGTGATTCCATTTCTTTTAATAAGAAATTTTCAAATCAAGGAATAAATGAATTTTCAGTACGGAACCGTAACGCTCCTCGCCTCGAATCTCGATTCGATGGGAAATCGGGGTGAGGGGTGTTACATCACTGACCTTATATTCTTCATATTGCCTTTTCTTTTTCCACTTCCACCTATCGCCAACCTCCTCTTCTTCCACTTCTACCATCGTGTCATCTTTTTTTCTTCTTCTTCTTCTTCTTCTTCTTCTTTCTTTCTCTCTCTCTAATTTCTTACCCTATCTTTCATAACCCAAACCCAAAGGGTTTCCATGGAGACCCTGTCTGAACTAAGTTTTCATTGAAAGAGACCCAGAAACGAGTTTTTGTTGAAAGCCTATTTCTAGGTCTCTCTTGACGAAGACTCAATTCAAGGTCTCTTTCAACAAACACACAAAATTGAGTTTGCTTTAATGGAAACCCAGTTCCGAGTCTTCGTTCATTGATAGAGATCTAGTTTTGGGTCTTCATATGGTGTTGATTGATTTTTTCTTTCTTTCTTTCTTTTTTGAAAAAGGCACTGTTAGTTATTGATTTGTTGGTGTTGAGAAGTGTTAATGGTGTCAATTATACCTAGTATAAATGGTGGTAATGGTATTATTACAGATCGTGTTGATGATTAGTCTTGGTGTTACAAGTAGTGTTGTTGCTCATTGCATCTCCGTGGTCTCCACACCGTGTTCTTTTTCTTATTGTGGTTATGGCTTAGAATATTGATATTTTTATTTTGTTTGGTTATGATTTGTAAGCTGATGTGGAATTAAAGGAGGATATGAAATCTTTTTGTGGCTTGAAATCATCTCAATCATGATAGAGATGCATTGTCGGATACGCAATAGAGATCCTATTTTCATCACTTTATGGTGGATGAAGATCCAATCTCTCTAGATTGGATCTCCATCAAATTGATTTTCTTTAATTTTAAAAAATTTACCTTGATCTCCATCCATCAAGAGTAATGGACGATGGAGACCACATATTTAATTTTTCCCAAAAAAAAGTATTTTTTTATTTTTTTAAAAAAAGGTTTACTTTCAATTTGATCTCTGCAGTCCAAATGGACGGTGGATATCAATATCATTTTAATTGATTTTTAAGGAAAAATAGATAAAAATTTAATAAAAGACAAAAATACCTTTAAGCCAATTAAGTTTGACTAACCTTGACTGACAGAGTCCCTAAGGTTTGGAAAAATATCAAAATTTTAAAATAAATATCAAAATTTTAAAATTCTTTTAAAAATAACTCTTTTCATCTTGAATTTTTTAAAACTTTTCAAAAAGGTCTAAACTATAAGTCAATTGACAGTCAACGGTGTCCGTAGATAACTTAAATTGTGATTTAATAACTTAAGTTCAAAAATCTTTTTAGAAAATTTAACTTATAAATTCATGATTTTATGAGTGTAATTTGATAATTTATTTACCTTTAACAATCATTAAGGGTAAAAATGTTTTTTTACACATTCTACTAATATTGATTATCAGTTATTTGGATTTTTTTTTTAAGAGTTTTGGAAAAGTTAAAGATAAAAAAATTATTTTAAAATGAGCTACAAAAACTTAATATTTTTTAAAACCTCGGATATTAAAATAAATTTTTCTCTTAAATTAGATGCCAAGGTTTGACCATTGCTTATACTCCACTCAATTTGTTGATCACGTAATGAAGTTACGTCAAGAATGTTTATGTCAAGAAGAAAGAATGTTTAAGTCAATTTTTAACATGACATGCAACGGTTGGTACTATCACAAATATTTAAGAATGATTTTTGTTCTCGATTGATGTTTTATGAGGGTAAGGCATGAAATGAATTAGATTTCTTTCATCATTATTCGAATTCCTCAGCCATCTTTAGCCAAGTTTTGATTAAAATGTTTCATGAAAGTTCTCTACGTTATGCATATTTGTGAAGATTTTTGCTCGTAAAACAACTATAATTGAAAAGGTCGTTTTTAATTCAAATCTTACACATTCTATATGCAACATTGCATATCATACCTGAAATGTTTTCACTTGAAAAGACAAAATAATTTCATGTAAAATGTTTTAAAAGTTGAAAACCGGCTAAAAATAATAAAATAAATAACTTTTTTGGATTTAAATAAATCACTTTTTTCCTTTTTGGACAATTTCTAATAATTTCTGCAGTATAATTTAATCACATTAAAGGATTTTCGTAATATAATAAACTGTTGACATGGTAGGTGAACTCACGCTAACAACTCACAAAACCTCCATTATATTGTCTCTCACGCTTCCAATTGACGTACATGTCGTATTCGTGAAATTCTCTCTACCCAGTTGCAATCTTTGGATTCAAAATTCAATACGAACCGTTGTAACAACATATAAAGTAGTTGAAGTAGGTTTGAATCTGTGCAAGTTGGTTCATCCAACTAATATTTTACCTGTGATACATCAAAAACATCTTCTTGAATTTGGTTTGAATGCTTCTTACTTGTATACAACATTTCTCTTCACGACTCTAGCATCCAAACTCCATATAATTCTGGCGGAAACATAACTCAAACACCATACATTTGTTCATCAAACATGAAGATGACTGCTACACTAACGATAATGATCCTGACCCTTGTGGTGATTGCCATTGATGGATATCATTGCAAGGTTGTGCAGTTCATTTTCGGAGACTCTCTCTCGGATGTTGGTAACAACATGCACCTCTCCAGGAGCCTTGCTCAGGCGAACCTCCCTTGGTATGGTATTGATCTTGGCAATGGACTCCCTAATGGCAGGTTCACCAATGGCCGTACTGTTGCAGATATAATAGGTAAATACTTTGATATTACGGGTAGTTTACAATGCATTTAGATATGGACATTGACACTGATTACATATTAAAATTACTGATTGTATTTGTTATATTTGATTATAACTAAATGACTCATATCAAATTTCAATGTATTGAATCTAGTATAATATAATCTGATTTGTTTAGTTATACAATAAATTATTTGTAGTTCTCAGTTGTATCGATATTCAAATATATCGTAGAGTATGCCATCATGTTATAAAACTTGTTCCATTCAATTATACTAAACAAACTCGATTAATCAGGTGACAGGACAGGTCTTCCAAGGCCACCAGCTTTTCTAGATCCATCTCTGACTGAAGAGGTGATATTGGAGAATGGAGTGAATTATGCCTCTGGTGGTGGCGGCATTTTGAATGAAACTGGCGGCTACTTTGTAAGTTGCACAATTCATACCCCTTGATTTTAAACTTTTAAGTCTTACAACACTAGTACTGACATTGAGAGTCCATGATTGTTGCAGATTCAAAGGTTATCTCTAGATAAGCAAATTGAGCTGTTTCGAGGCACACAAGTGCTGATAAAAAACAAAATAGGTGCCACAGCAGCAGAGAAGTTCTTTCAAGAAGGCAGATATGTGGTCGCTTTAGGAAGCAATGACTTCATAAACAATTACTTGACCGGAGTTTACACTGATTCATGGAAGTACAATGATCAAACTTTCCTTGACTATTTAATGGAAACACTTGAAGCGCAACTGACGGTAAATGTTTTTAATCAAAGACTATAATTCGGTCTTTAAAATCTATATATGTTCCTGATTAAGACTCTTATCATGTTGTATAGCTTCTCCATAAGCTTGGAGCACGGCAGCTAATGGTGTTTGGGCTAGGACCGATGGGTTGTATTCCTCTACAAAGGGTTTTAAGTACAAGTGGGAATTGTCAAGAGAAAACCAATAAACTAGCTATCAGATTCAATGAAGCTGCAAGCAAGTTATTAGATAAAACATCGGTCAAACTTGCTAATTCTAGCTTTAGATTTGGAGATGCTTACGATGTTGTCAGTGATGTGATTTCTAATCCAGGCAAATATGGTATGTAAATTTGCTCGTTCCCTTTTTGTTCCACATTTATTTATTGGTTTTCACGGATCAAGTTACTATAAAAATGAAAAAAAAAAAAAAAAAAAAAAAAAACAAGTTTCATGAAAAAGAAAATCAGAAAATGAAACTTGGTACTTCATGGTTGGGAGAGGGATCAAATTTCAATTTCTAATAGGAGGAACTCAATTGCCTATTTAACTGTGAAGTCCACGTAATTTGATTTTAGTAAATAATGAATTATAAATTAATTAATTTTCCTTCTAAGGATTCTCAATTAGTATACGTATCTTAAAGTACAAGTAATGAAAAAATGAGGGAGATAATTGACAACAAAGCTTCAGTTTTTTCTTGCATTAGTAAAGATTGTATCTAATTTAATGCTTGCAGGATTTGAGAACGCTGATTCACCGTGCTGCTCGTTTGGGAGAATTCGACCAGCTCTTACGTGTATACCTGCATCGACATTATGTAAAGACAGAAGCAAGTATGTGTTTTGGGATGAGTATCACCCATCAGATAGCGCTAATGAGTTAATTGCTAATGAGCTCATCAAGAAATTTGGATTTCTGGGTGATCAGCCAACACAACCTCCTTCTCCAGAACCTGCCTCTGCTCCATCCACAGAGGACTAACGTAATGTCCAAACGTAATAACTATCTGTCAAAAAATAATTAGTTTCCTTTTCAATTGACTTCGGATTTAATTATATGTTATGTGATTGTAATTGTTTGATATTTGGCATAAAATTTTATAGTTATATTGTTGTGTAATATTAACAATAAAAAGTTCTGAGTTAGACTATAATATAATGTGAGATAGCTCCCCCAGATTTGCCTTTGTATTGTACTATCACAATAAGCTCTTGTGATAGATAATTAAAATATATAGCCTGCCATCGGCCCTTGTAATTGTTAGTGAAATTAAAGTTTGGACATCGTGTATCTGTACCTCAATCTAGAGTCCCTATGTCAAACAACAAAATGCTTTGACCTATGAACTACATTATTTAAATGGAATGCTGTTGAAAATAGAAATTTCAACGTTTGTTATTAATGATACTCTTGCTTAAGACACTATTTCTCCCACGAACTATGCATGCAAACATGTCTTTGAAATATAATGACATATTAGTAGCTAACTAAATTTGTTGTGCGCCAACAAAATTAGATCGTCAAAACCTTTGACGATGGCGGGCTTGTCACGATAAGATGTTCTATCGTTAACCAAATTGATAGACTATTGGTAGTTTAGTGTAAGAAAATTGCTAAGCAAAGTCGGTTTAGTAGTGAAGGAACAATGGGGGGGATGAGAGCTTTCTATCGGCCAAAGTCACAATAGATTAATTGTGTAGTGTTGTCAAATTTTCCACACTTGGAAGTAGTGTGCAATATTGGTCCACTATGTAAAGTGTTATGTACTTTCATCAAACAATACAACTTTTAGTTGTAACCATTAGATTTAAATACATTTAAATCTAGATATTAATGCATCTCGAAGTGTCAATTTACAATTGAGAGAAACATAGAGGGAGGGGAGGGGGGAATGGATAAAAGTTAAATCCAATTTTTACAGATTTTTGATTTAAAATTTTAAGAATTAATTTCCAACAATTAATCACAATCCCAATCCCAATCCAACAAGATAAACCTAAATGGCTATTAATCTCCAAAAACAACACTCAAGATTAAATAAAATTTTTACAGATTTTTGATTTAAAATTTTAAGAATTAATTTCCAACAATTAATCACAATCCCAATCCCAATCCAACAAGATAAACCTAAATGGCTATTAATCTCCAAAAACAACACTCAAGATTCAACAAAGAATTAAGATGAGTTATTGTTGATGTACGTCTCAAAGTAACTTCATGTGTTAGTTTTTTGGGGTAATTTTGTAATTTCATATTTAGGTTAGCTTTTTAGTAATTTTAGAAAGTCTTTTAATATATATTGTTGTAGTATTGAGAGAGTTGTAAGTGTAGAGTGGAGTTTATAAGAGTGGTATGTCTCCACAAATTGTGAGCAACCAAAAAACCATTGAGAATTTGTGAGGTTGAAAGATTGAGAGTTAGAGGGAGAAGATAGTTTGGAAGTAGAGGTAATCTTTTTTAACTTTATTATTTTCGTACTAGTGAAAATGGTGACCTCTTTGGACATAGTCATATTAATGAATTATGTAAAAATCTTTTGTTTTGTACTGTGGTTTGATTTGCTCTTAGCTTTATTGTGTTCTTACTATTATATTGTGTTACGTGTTGTATTTGTGAAACTATTCAAACAAGATTTTGGGTATTACTAGTTTTATTAGGAGTTATCCATCAAATGTTTGATTAAAGTCTTAAAAGAGCACTAATGTGTTTGTGTTGGGTTGTGCTTTCCTCCTACAATTATAAGGTAAAGGGTAGAGAAAAATCAATACACAAGATTTATGTGAAAAACCCCTCAAAAGTTAAAAGCATGGGCCAGCTTCTTGGCCATAAAGTCACAAAATCTAATACTTGATAAATATGTATACACCTTACTTGCAAAACAAAATCTCATTTCTCTTAGATTGTCTTTGCATAATTACTCACAGTTCTATTCCTAGTGATTTCTAAGACATTTTGTGAAAGTCCAAGCCATCAATAATAATGACCTAGAGGGAAGGGGGGAAGTGAATGGACCATTTTCCTTAACTCTAAAACTAGGCAGTCCGCCTGGTAACCCCACGGTGGCCTTTCAGTCGAGATCTGTTCCAACTGAAAAGTTCTCGTGAAGTTAAGTCTTTTTCTTTACTACAAACTTCTTGAAACTCTTTAGGATTTCTTTCAATTACGGAAATGGGTAGAAAATTTTTCTTTTAACTTAACATTTACAAAACAAGATTTATAAAAAAAATCAGGCAGTACAACAACTGTTTTTCAAAGATTTTCATCCCGTAAAAACCTATAAGAACCTGTGCACTTCAAAATCATAGATTGAAATTAATTAGAGATAATTAGGGTTTTTATATGAGATCACATAATTAATCCTAATTAATTGTCCCACGAATGAAATGGGTTGATTGCATGAGATCACATAGAATTAGCCTTAGGTTTAAACTTTATTTTCTTTAATGAATTTCTAATCAACGCTCATTCTATGTGAGTTTAGTTAAGAATATTAATAGGTTCAATCCGTGATCAAAATGGTAAAAACAATATAAGGTGAGTGAAACCCTAAACTTGAATTTAGATAATTAACTTAGCAATCACAATCAAATTCCATACAATATTGGCAGTACTAGTGACTAATCTCCTCCATAGATTGATTTAATAATTCATCGGATTTCCATTAGTTTAATTAATAGGAACAACTACAAAATCAATATAGCAGTTGAATTAAACAATCTCTGTGGGATGATCCCACAACCGATGTAGGACATCTATATGATTCGTGCTCTTGCGAGGTTATAAATCTTTTGAGGAACGAAACAACCATCACAGTCCATCGCTCTAGCGGTGTTGCCGGTGATTATGACATACTAGCTAGGGTCACTACTGGGCGATGACCTTAGTGAGCACTGCAAGGGATGCCCAATAGACCGTTCGAACTATCTGGTCAATGGTGGTCCACTGAGACTCATCTACCTCTGCATGACTTTATCATAACTCCTTCGTCAGACCTTATAAATACTCGTGGTTTATTCCTATGGTTAATTGACACATAGAACTACATTTTTTTTTTTTTTTGAGGAACTAGTATAAAAAAAAAAAAAAAATCTTTAAAATAAAGAAACCACCTTTTAAATCAGACCCTTATACATGAATACTTTGAAACAACATCCAAGCACACAAAATATGTAACGAATGCGCATACTTATGAGTCAAAAGACAACATGCTGAACTCATAATATGATTGAAGAAATTGTTTTACATGAGAAAAACTTTTACAAAACAACTTGCTTTAGACAGTGGAAAATATTTTACAAAAAGGGTTTTTTTTTTTTTTTTTTGAGAAAAACTTCAAATTATAGGATCAAATTCAAACAAGAACATGTGTTAAATAAGATTTGAAATTATATCTTTATAGATTCATGCTTTAAACTTTATATATCTACCGTAAAATCTTCCGCATGCACTATATGAGCATGCCTTTTTTTTTAGTGTATTCCTCGTATTTTCACTTTTTTAATTGGTCTTCGGATTTAGACATGACCACAGTTCGGTTCGGTTCCAAACCAATGGTTCCGGTTCTAAAAAAGCTAGAACCAAAACCTTAACTGAGATAAAACGGTTCCGGTTCGGTTCTGGAACCATCGGTTCTGTAATGATTTTGGTTTTGATTCCAGTTTTGGTTCTATAACGGTTTCGGTTCCGGTTCCGGAACCTTTTTTTAAATAAAAATAAATTTTAAAAATTAATATTAAACTATATTTTGATATTAAAAAAATAAATCTATACACAAAAGAAATAAGAAATTTAAGATTTTGAAATTTAAAAAATAATAAATTAAGAATTTAAAACTTCAAACAATAAATTAAAAATTATAATTTATAGATATAATTAAAAAAAATTAAAGGAAATTAAGATTGAGAATTAAGAGAATATTTTGAAATTGAGAGAGAGTTGAGATTAATGGAAAGACAGAGAGTTGAGATTGAGGGAGATAGATATGAGAAGAAATTAAGAATGTGAGGGGTATTTATAGAGGAAAGAGAGGGGTTAAAAGAGAAATTAAAGGAGGGGGTAAAATGTAAAAAAAAAAAAAGTGACCAATGGTCACGTGTCAAGTTTTGCAGTTTTTGTTTTTATTTTTTTGTTCTTTTTTTTAAAGAACTGGAACCATCGGTTCAAGACGGTTCCAGTTCCACCGGTTCTTTGAACCGACGGTTCCGGTTCCTTTATATTCAAAATCGAAACCGAAACCGCTACAGTAGTGGTTCCGGTTCGGTTCTGAACCGGAACCAGAACCTTATGTTCTGGTTTCAGTTCAATTGACCCGAACCGGACCGTGGTCATATCTATTTGGATTGGTTCCAAACTAGTTACTAAATCAAAAATCAAATTGTCAATTTTTTATATAAAAGCAAGAACCGAACCAATCCATTCAAAATCGAACAAAAACACCCAATTTGACCAACTACACTTGGTTTATTGTATTTTGTGCCCACCCCTAATTACACATGCAACATGTTTCACTAAACCAATTTTGATTATTATAGACAAATGTGACTTTGGCCATTCAACTTCCATTTTTGATGATTTTGGAGTCTATCTATTCATTAAGTTGCAAAAAACGCACCGTAGCCTCAATTCCTAGCTGTTAATTAATTGAGGAGAAATCACCAAAACCAAGGCCACAAAAATCACCTTTTGTCTCTCAAACTTGTTCCAATATCAATTTTATTCCAACCAAAAATATCTCTCGAAAAGTTTAGGATTGGAGCCATTTTTACAGACAATATTGTAAGATTATTAGTGATAATTTAGAGTTGTGTACCTTATTTGAGAGTTGCTGCGTAAAATGAAAAATCCTTCAAACTATAATTGCATGAAACATAATATTTTTGCAAAAACAAAAATTATTTACTTCACAGCGTCGTTAGGATTAATGTCCTTGAAACATTAATTTTGTTATTTAATATTTATTGATTGGAATGCCATTCATTATTTTCATACATAATCAATTAATATCGGTGTTCAATTCCAAAACTCGGTGAGTTTTGCTAAGTTCTTGCCAATAAGTTCTCGGCTGATCCGAGAAATCCCAAATCAGAGGTTCTACTCACCACCAATGAGTATGCATCTAGTTGGGACGAGCATTCAAGCCAACTCGACCAGCTCGGATTATTTACAAAAAAAAAAAAACAGATCACCATACTTCGATCATCACCATAGCAATCGCCACTCACCGCCATACTTCAAATTTTCGCTCACTCTCTCACTACCAAATAACTTGCAACAAAATTTTTCACTAACCAAACATCCTACAACAAACAATTTTCACTTTCCTTTTTTTTAAAAAAAAAAAAAATTTACTTAATAAAACTGGCAAGCAACAATGAGAGAGGGTGAGGCAAGAGAGAGGAGATTGAGAGAAAACGGTGAGGGAGGCGTGGGTGAGAA
Organism: Dimocarpus longan; assembly: GCA_022984855.1. Lineage (NCBI taxonomy): Eukaryota > Viridiplantae > Streptophyta > Magnoliopsida > Sapindales > Sapindaceae > Dimocarpus > Dimocarpus longan. Next base: position 21,569,087 of record CM041024.1, read on the forward strand.
AATATTGATAGGGTATTGTGTTTATGTGCATATATATTATGACAAATTACACAAATACGTCTAAGATTTGATAAAAGTACAGCAATATCTGAGTTTTGGCCCTAATAACATAAATATCCATTGAGATTGAGATTCCGAAAACTCAATAGAAATACCCCTTTCCTTTAAAGAGTTGATGTTAAATCCTAATGATCAATAATCAAAGTATCAAACTAATTGGTTAATAGTCATATGATTGTCTTTATCCTATAGAAAATTTTCTAACTTCTATTACAAGTTTAACCCAATTTGATCGTCGATGAACAGTATTCGTCGAGTAATTGAGAACTTGCTATTCGCTGCCTCATTGATCGAGTAGCAAGTAGTAAGTTTTGAAACCTTGATTGATATTCCTGCCCTTAATTAAGAAATGAGCAATAGCTATAGGTATATTCACATGCATTATACATGATTAGGAAAGTGTACACTCCATGTAATCTAATCTAGAACGCCTTGCATTTACAACTGTTCCCAATTATAATGGATATTTTAAAGGTTTAGCATCTAGATAGTTGTAAGACACTTAATTTTCAAAAATAATGGTGTTGTTATCGCATTTAACGTAAACTGGCTATCTACTATATATATATATATATATATATATATCATATGATAATGCATAATCTGCTCATTGAATTTCTTTTGCTAGTGCTTTTATTAATTGAGTAATATAGGAACAAAAATTACTATCCTTGTATCCAAACATGATATTTTGTTATTCCGTATAAGTTTAAGTTTGTAACCAAACAGAAACCAATGCAATCTCCTATAAATAGAGGACACCTTGTACCTTACGGGGCATTTAACAAAATTTTCTATTTTTTACAATTCTCTTAATTAATTCTCTCTCAACCACCTTTTACCTTTAATATTTTCTTTAACTTTATTTTTAATTCTCTTTAACTTTGTTTTAATTCTCTTGTATAGTGATTTAGTGTTTGACAAGTAATATTGTTAAAATAAGTGAACTTAAGGGAGGATCCTAAAGCATGTAGAAGCTGCTTCCAATAAAAATTATGCTCAACTTGGACAACTTAATCAATTAATTAAAATTATCTAATTATTTTGTCAATAACCTACTAATCTACATATGTTACCTTTCTATGAATAAACATTCATAATTCATTCAAATTTCAAATTATATCTGAAATATTCTCAATCCACTGTGTCGTAATATACAAAGAGATTGTATAACATTTTATTATTCAATAATATAACCATTGAACATTCAGTGTCATTAACTCACTCATTGAACACTCAATGTCGATAAACTCACAAGCATGAGTCCGTTACATTATCAAGGTCAAGTGTGCCCACAACATAATAACAATGAAAAATAAATTTATTAAAAATACTTTAAAATTAATTTAATTTCTCATTTGGTCATATTCAATGCATAGAGTTCATTTACTCGCGTACAAATCTAAACACTAGGGGTGGACAAAAAAAAATTGAAACTAAGGGGTCGTTTGTTTTTTTATCTGAATAATGAACAGTGCTACTAAAGACTAAAGACTGAATAGTGACTGAAATTTGAAATCTGAATAATATGTTTTTTTTTTTTCAGTATCTCTGAATATGTTGTAAACTTATTTGTTTTTTAAATTTAAAATTGTTTGAAAACTAGTAAGTTGACATTTATATTTTTTCTACTATTTGTTGTTATGTAATTTTAATTAATTTAATACAAATACTTAAAAATAAATAATTTAATAAATTCTAAAACATTTTTTATGTACATATTAATAATATTAATAATGTTTTATTAATAATTAAAATATGATTAAAAAAATAGTAGTATTAACCATATTTATATTTAAATATATTAATATATTTAAGAAAACAACTAAAATTATAAATGTTTAAATTATAAATTAAAATATATTAGTTCAATTCTAAGATAATTTGGGATGAGATGTATTTAGGTTTTACTTGTCAAATATATTTTTTATAAGTATCAAGGAAAAAAAAAAAAGAAGAAATGAAAATTTAAGTAATATAAAGTTAGGATAAATTTGAAATTATGTTCTTTTGGGGAGGATATATTTAGAATAAAAACTTTTAAATATCATTAAGTTATTTGCAATTAAGTGAAAAGTTAAAAATTCTTACTTAATTTTTTCAGTTGTTTTTTGGTAGTTTTAAGTGGTTTGACCACTTAAAAAAACAAACGAAAACATCTTAATATGTGCAATTCAGCACTATTAAGTGTTAAGTGAAAAAAACAAACGACCCCTAACTAGAACCAAACTAAAAAAACCAAAAAGGTTGATTTTTTACTTGAGTTTGTGTCGTTTCGGCTTTGCATGTTAAAAACTGAATCAAAATAGAAAACTGGCTTTTCTTTTTTAAAAAAAGAAAATATATAACCTTAGAAAACCTAAGCACTCATCACTTTCACTTCATCAGTCAACACTAGCCGTTGACCCTTTTAAATATCAAACCCTTCATTGACAATGTCCCCATCGCTGACTGGCCCAATCCTGTCATTGCCGTCAGCCTACATCCGTTGTCGCACAGCTTCGTCTTTGGCTCTCATCGTCTCCCTCTATGTCCTCAATTCCAACTACATCCACCTCTTGTTCACCTTCCACGACCTCTTCCTGCTATTGTTATCGCGCTTCAACCAATCATGAGACTAGGTTAGGTTTACAAGATAGGGAGGTTTGTGAAAGGTTTGTGGGTATTGATTTTTGAAGATTGGGGTGTGTTCGTTTTCTCTAGAGATGTTGGAAATGATGCAGCGAGGTTACACGTTGGTGATGATGCTGGAGGTATCTATGTGTTTGTTTGTTCAGGAGATACTAAAGATGATGCTTGAAGATGTTGAGAACCAAAAAAAGGGACCCAACCACAACTGACCCGACCATGTTCGGTTGAGGTTGGTTTCTAATGTAAAATAGGGTGGGTTGGTTTAAGTTTTCAAAAGCTGAAAATAGTCGGTTTCAGTTTGATTTTGCCCAACAACTAACCGACCCAACCATTGCGGACTCCATACTAAAGATCTCTTTTTTATATTTTAAAGATTGAGTGGTACTACTATCTAGATAAAAAGCCCTTACTTTTATCATACCTATGAATAAGTGTGACTAAAAGGTGCTTATAATTTGATATACTATGCATATACAATTGATCATATAAAATGCAAATACAAGTTATTATTCTGGTCTCGATTGATAATATGAATATTAACTACACATTTATGCAAAGTAATGAATTTCATTCCAATAAATGAATATTAAATTACAAAACTCATGCTTTAAGTGTAGTAGTCAAATCATATGGAATGCCCTCAAGTATTGTTCATGACCTAATTGATATATAATATCACTAAGGGTGGGCATGAGTTGGGTCCGATCCGTTTTGATTTGGTTTTCGAAATCACAAACAAACCTAACCCAATTTATAAAAGGGGGAACTGACATGAATCGAACACAATTGGGTTGGTTCGTTTCGATCGGTTTAGATTAGTTTCAACATTTCACCAAATTGAAGCCAAAATTACATAAATGAAGCAAAAATTATAGAATATCATTCAACCAAGACAAATAAAAATTACACAATCTTCAACAAAAGCCAACCAAATCGACAACAACCAAAACTAATACAATTCCAATCAAAATCACCCAAATTTTCAACACCCAAAATAAGTTTACAACAAAAACAACACCTATTATCGTGAAAATTTCTTCAACAGAATTATCATCATCATTAGATCCATAATAACATAGAAATGTTAAGCAACAGGTTGATAAGAGACAACGACGACAATCAATTGGTGAAAATGTCTGTGTAGCGATTTATCTGGTTTGGCGATGGCAATGGATAAAGTGAAGGCATAATGAAGCAGTTGGTTTGTTTGTGAAATAAAAAGTGAAGGTGGGAACGACGATAGAAAGTTCAAATGGTAAGCGACAATCGATCGCGACTAAGTTAGTGAACAGCGAATGGTTGTGTGTTTAAGGCTGTCAAAAGAGGCTACTACAACAGTTATGGGTTGAGTGTGAACTAGGAGTGCGTTTGGGGTTTATATATTTTTATTTTTATGAATTTTCTTTTAAAAATTGGTTTCGAATTAGTTTCATTTAACTGATCTTGAACTGACCCAAAACTGACTTTTTTTATTTTTATATATTAAAACCAACCTGATTCGTACTTAAAATGAAAACCGATTTTTTTAGTTTTTTCGATTTGGTTAAAGTAGGTCTTGGTTTTTTTTTTTTTTTTTCAACCCCTAAATATGAATAGTACATAAATATATACATAGATCCACTCGTAACTTAAGTTATTAGTACTCTTCCCCTTCTTATTTGTGATGGGAATTCGAGTCCAGTCATGTGCGTATACTAATATCTGTAAGGAGTTTTCTCCTCTTAATTTAAGAGTAGTTCTCCTCATCGTGTGGTAATATTTAATCTCGACGGGTCCTACTAAAAGTGAGGGTGGGAATAGCCAAACTAATAACCTAGAGGTGGTGAATATCTTATATCACAATTTTGTGGATTTAATTCAAAGTTGTTATACAATGAAAATACAAATGAAAAAACAAAAAGAAAGGAAAGAAAAAGTGAGACACAAAATTTTTTTTGTGGAAACCCAAATGGAAAAGATCACAAAACTAGAACTTTTTATAGCCATTTTCGAATGAAATCCCTTTAGAAACCTATTCCTAACCTAACTAATAACAATCCCCAATTTTGATCTTCACGAACCTAGAATAACAATTTTGTCTGTCTTCCAAGTTCGCTACGATCACCTTGAATCCACATTTGTGTATGATTGCACGAGATTGAAGAATCCTCCATTTCTTTTCTCTCTAAGAAGCAATGCCACAATCAATCTTGAATCAATGATGATCAATGTATACACATAGATTTAATAAATAATACATTCACTCCACATAGAATGTTTGATCGAAACACTTTATATGAGACTAGATGCAACAAGCAGTCAAATCTAAAAATCTTTAGACTCAAAGCAATAACTCTCATATAAAGCTTTCACTAAAATAAAGAATAAAAAACATAAAGAGTTATCATGAATTTAGTAAAATAATGACCCCTATTTATAATGTGGCCTATGAGAATTAGAAATAAATTAAACTCTTAGCAACCTAAGACTTGTAACAGAATTTATTCTATACATTAAATCCAACTAAAAATGTAGTATTGAAAAATTTTAATTAAGTCCAAACTTGAATTCCAATCAACTAAAGAAATCTCAAACCTTCCCATAAATGAACTACTAGCTCAATAATAAAAAACGCTAAGAATTCCAAATGAGAATGGTTAATGTTATGGGTATTTTTAGGTCATCGTAACTGGGTTGGTAAAAGCCCAATACTATTGATAAAAGACCAAAGCAGTTTAAAGCCCAAGACCATCCAAGAAGAAGAGACTACATATTTGGCTAAGGCACAGCCCACTGGAACGACCAGCCCGTTCAGCAGATATCCAATTTATCATACGGCCTGACGAGGAATCAGTTTATTAGATGAACCAACGATCCAAGAATCCAGCTCACTAGCCGTACAGCTTATCCTAATACAACAGAATATCGCGTATCAATATATCTCATCCATTATACAGATGCTTCAAGCATTGAGATCGCCATATAGCTAGATCGCGGAATCAGGATATATGACCAGTTCACAGAGACATACTCAGTCAAATTTCGGATATTCTAGCCCTTCACAATGAGCTCCCAAACTACTTTACCTCGCTGATGACAAGTTAACTACAGCCAGAGCCGTCAAACCAATCACAGACCAAGACATGTCGTACACACCAATTCCGTTAAAGACTACGACAATTACAGCCAAAATTACAGATAAGATTACAACATGGATTAGACAAATCTCAGTCCATTTGTGCTAACCACTTGGATTAGCCACCTAAGTCACTTGCTTCAACAGCTATCATACGCATTTAATATAGCCCAGATGCATCAAATGTAAATCGGGCACATTAAATGCAACCTTCAAGTATTAATTGTAATCATCATTGTATTTTAACTTATTAGGCACTACTATAGCACCCCTCCTCCTATAAATATGGGAGGATCCTCACTATAATGTATGGACGATACACACATATCACCTCATATTATACTAAGAGAATAGTGGACGTAGACTGATTTTGGGCCGAACCACTTTAAAATTCTTGAGTATTCCTTATTCTTCCTCTAACTCATTTTTTCATTCACCGTTACCAATCATATCATCCCTATCACCCTCTGCAGTTTAGGCCTATACGAACCTCGTCGACTAGATCCATACGTCGACAGTTAACATGTATGGAATGATTTCTGATTCTATTTGACATCTTCAATCTTCTTAAATCAACTTTAAGATATAAAAAACATTTCAAAAAAAAAAATAAAAAGGGAGGCGAAAATATGAAAAGCAAACAATGAACAAAAAATTGGAAGAAAATCACACATGGGTGGACACCGAATGGTTGGTGACCATTAGCCCGTCCCTTGAGCGGCAAGCTAGTGGTCATTGCAATGAGCTTATTGTTACGGTCGCTCAGTTACTGCCCCAATGGTGGCCTAACAATCGGCTTTATTGATTGCCCTTTAATTATTTGTGTGCTCTGACGGTTTTGGTCATAACTCCTTTGTCTAACGTCCGATTAACTTATAGGATTTTCCTAGGGTTACATTTTGCATGAGAAATAGTTTTCAAAAAGTCTAGAAAATACTCAAAATGCCCTAGTTTCCGACCCTAGTATTTGAACTTCAAGAAAAGTTTCAGCAAACAAGCTTCCTAAGACATGAATACAATCCTATGAGTTCAAAACTAAATAGCAAACACTTCTAACATGTGAAGCAAAAGTAAAGAAATATAAACAAATATAAAAACACATAAAATAACATAGATCAACATCAATTGACTACTTGCATCTTCAAGCCTTTTTAACCATCCCAAACCACATTGTCTTGACTCCTTACTCTTCAAACTGTTTATAAATCTTCAATAAACCACTCTATAACTTAAGAAGCTAAGAGTACATATAAAGAATACTATGACACGAAATAAGCCAACTATAAAATATAGACCTTACACCTGTGGACTCTAAAAATTTTCTCTCCTTATTGTGAAAGTGGATATCTCACAACTTTATAGTAATAAATTTTCAAACCATACATTAGTATTAGTAGTTTCCCTATTACCTTGTTACTATATATTTAAAAAAAAAAAAAAAAAAAAACTGGTAAATTGCAGCAACTCTCTTAACTTTACCACTAATTACACTAAACCTTCAACTATGGTCATGCTTACAAAAACATACCCTTAAACCAATGACAAATGATTGACCACGGTTAATCAATAACCACAAAATGGTAATATTGTTTTTTTTTTCACTCAATATTAATAAAAATGAAGGGAATAAATGTCCAATCAACTATAATAATCATCAAATTTTTATTATTTAGAAATTGAAAAAAAAAATGGAAAGAAGAAAGGAGATCTTGCTCTCCAGAAAATTGTCTATTTAAGAAAAAAATTAATGTTTTAGATTGTTGGTTTCTTTTGTGATTTGTCTTTTTAATTTTAATTTTTGTAATTGTTCATGTTGTTTACAAATTGGTTATGATTTTTGCAATCTTTCTTTTTCTTTTTTTTTTTACAGTTTTTTCTAACTTACTTTTTTAGTTTGTATTATTATCCTTTTTAATTATTTTTAATATAATTTTTAAAGAGCACAAAGTTATTTTCTCATTTGCCAATTGACTATAGGTGGGTAATGGATATGTAAATATTTGCGTAATTATGATCACAGTTGAACGTTGAGAACAATTAGCAATAAAGTTGGGAGTCAGTAACGCAAATTGCCAATAAAAAAATAATAAATACATATGCAATAAAAGTAATTTCATTCTAGTACTAAATGAATGTTAAATCACAAAATCAATGCTTTAACAGCAATAGTCCAAGTCCTAACAGCTGATCGAAATATTGCTCTAATTTCCTTTAAGCCCTGACCCTCTCAATCAATCAAAAGCCAGAAACATATTATCCACTTGAGCATAACAGTGGGTTTGCACATCAGCTCTTGTTTCGCATGAACTTTATTGCTGATAGCTGCAGCCATGTCCATCTGGTTCATTTTGCAAGAAAACTTTTACACTTGTGCTTATCATTATAATTTTTTATTGCCCTTAGGATCCAAAATACCACACTCTAATATTGTAATCAAAGATACGTTTATGAGATAATTAGTGTCTGCATTCATAAACTATACTTCTTATCCATTAAAAAGGAATTCTCTTTTTTTTTTTTAAACTTTTTTTAATGGCAGGAACAAGCTTAAGAATAAATCGGAACCAAATGAGATTTGACTCTAAAACACAATCCGAAAAGTAGCTTTTATGCGGTAGAGATCAACTTACACATAAATAAAGAAAAAGCTTACACAAGATGAAAAGATAATCTGTATATTTTTATATAATAATTTCTTTTTTTTTTAATCATTTATAAGAGTTGAAGCAGACATTCAAAACACCGAGTGAATGACATTACCATCATACCACTGCCCAACTCCCTCCTTAAAATGAAATACATTATGCATTCGAATGCCATAAAAACCATATGATAGCGACAGTTTTAATGGTAGGGGGACAATCGAGAAAGCCCCTCTGCACAATACAAAGTTAGTGGTGAGAAAGTGAATGTCCACCGCCTGTAATCCACTTTCTCCACTGAAAATTAGCTCATGTAAAAAATGCTTTCAGATATTTACAGGGGGTTTCTTAGTTTTGAGTGGTTTACCTAACATCTTAAAATAAAAAATGCAAAGCAGTTGAAATAGATTTTCTAAAAGAAACTTGGTTGTCTAACACCAACCTATGAAAAGTACTTCCATATTTATTCCTTTTTGGCAAATTGCTTTTGTGCCCAAATTAGGGTAAAGTGCGTTGCAAATTAAAGAGTTCAAGGGTTATGCTGGCAAGAGTTTTGGAGGTCCAAGCCTATTGTGGTTTTCAATACATATGCGGTTGGGGCAAGCATGGTGTACTTTTCTCTTCCTTTTTACTCTTTATAAAATAAAAAAATAAAATACCTTGTCAAGTGCCTAAGGGTAATTTTTTTTTTTTTTTTTAAATAATTGAAACTAACTTAAAAGATAATCGAAATTAAATTGAAAGAATATTGATAACACAGTCTAGATAAACAACTCCTATACTATTAAAAGTCATTCACACCTAGATAAGAGACAATCTATATATATGATAGACTTCAATCTTCACTAAATCATTTCTTGTTATCGTTATATTGTTTTTCTTCCTGCTGTTTTCCTTTTTTGCAAATATTAATGGGCAGTTCTTTTATACTAACTGACAAGCGGTAAGATCTAACATAATACATAGATTACATTTACATCACACAACGAAAAATACATGAAATTAAAGAGAAAATGATAATCTGACATTCAAAGTAACCACTGGATCCAAAACTAATATATAAGAGTCCAATTAAAGTATACAAAATTGAGGTTAATAAAATTTATAGTATGTTAGTATGTCTTCTCAAATATAACGTAGAAATAGATGTCAATCACGGAACATATGTTAATTAGATGTTTCCTACCTTATTAAAATTTACAGTTATTATAATTTTATTCCATGATGAAGCATTTAGCAGCAGAGCAGCGGGTTCGCAATTCCCAAGAACAAATTGTATCATGACCTAAATATTTGGTAGAATATGCAATAAATTAAAGAACATATAGCTTGATCAACAAAACATCTGATCAGGTTGTTGCATCAAGTAACTGAAGGTGACTGAAACTCATATATATATATGTATATATATATATAGAGAGAGAGAGAGAGAGAGAGAGTGATCTAGTTAATTAAGAACAGGCTGCTTACATTATTAATTTATTATACTGAAATCCCAGCTCATATAATACCACGTAGCGCTTTCCAACTTTCACCAAATTTATCAACTCCTCCAGCAATAAAAGAAACAAGGGGATAAAGAACTTCCTAATAGCTTCAATGAACGATCAAAATGATGTCTACAACTCTCAATAACTTTAATTATATCTAAATATATATGAAGAACACTCTTAATATACTACCTAGAGTAGTAACTAACAATCAACACATCCCCTCCCAAATTGTGGCCGTGGAGTGTGGCGGTTGTTGGCCCCTGATCCCGGATAATCGTTAAGCTCCACAGCTGTCCTTCCACTGATGGTGCTTTCCTCCAAACTCCTCTCAGCAATTACCTGCATGTCAATTAAAAGAAACTGTTGAGTTTTAGCATAGTAGATAAGATCTTGAGTAGTACTCAAGGAAACGTTTTCGTTAGTTAAGGATCATCACATCATTTCTAAGTAGCAGGTGGGTATTCTTAGGAAGTTGATGAAGCTGAGGTCCACGCATTAAGTTTCCCATTCCTGCAAATGATAGTAATCATATATATGGTTATACCCTGATGACAAACGATGAAGAAGAAGAAGAAGACAAATTAACATATGAGTTTTTGGAGAATATCGTCATTTACTTGTAACTGGGACAGCATTAATGAAGCAGATAAGATGAGAAAACACCAATGAAGTTACAATTACTAGACGAAGAGAAGTGCTTGCCATTCCTGCAACAATCTTTCCCTTCTTGACAAACTAGTGAGTATGCTGTTTATAATAAAGCAAGTACTCAATTTATACATTCACATATCAAAGGTTTTTCTACACGATTATGATGTTGGAATGGAATAATAATCATATTGTCTAAAGTCAAAAAGATGATGGTAAAACCACATTTTGCGGGGGACTTGACGCGTCTCGATCAATCTTCACATACTGTCAATGTGAACCATAGATATGAAAATTCAATATATATATATATATATATATATATATGTATATATATAATTTTTATAATTAAATATATCTGATTTTAAAAAGTAAGAACCAACCAATCAAATTCATCTATTGTATTATCTCCTAAAACAAATTTTCTTTTTTATTTAATTTAAATGTAATAAATAAATTTGATTGATTGATCATACTTTTCAAAATCAGGTATATTTGACTATAAAAACATTATATATACATATATATATATAGTGATTAATGTCCAATGGTTTTTGTTAAGTGGGAGATATCATGAAAGTTATTGCCTACTTATAATATATGGGGTGTGCAAAGATATTGGAGCACACTATGCAAGTGGAAGGTGACAAAATTAGGTTGGTGGCGTTGCTAAATTTCAGGTTTTGCACTAATTTAAGTCAAGGGCCAGTGGACATTATCATAAGATCTTAACTAAGATTGAAAGTGTCTTGAATTACTATGTGCTATACAGTATGTTAGGGCACTTGCTTGTGACTCAAAAAGTGGGGACATATCATTTATAATGGCTACCAAACGTGATTTGTGGTTCAAATTTGGTCATTTGGTTGTCAGAATATCTGATTATTCACTGTATAGTATCATGATTCATGACTAGGTATAAATGTTATTTTATCATCATCACTTAATTGTAAGGTAAGATTTATAAGCTTGGTTATTAATTACAACTGCGATTGTTAACTATTCGTTCATGTCTACAAGATTTGTCAAAATTACAAAATAGTACATTGATTTCATATAATAGATTTTCCATGATTTAGTGGAATTCACTATAACAAGACTATAAATTCAAGAATTTAACATCGCAAGATATGTGTATACTTATATGTGAAGTACATTAATTCCACTTTACATATTAAGGGGTCGTTAATTTTTTTTTTCTTTTAAAATTATATAGAATTAAATTTTAGTGAAAAGTGAATGATACATTTATTATTCCTTTTATGTAAAGAAATTTGAAAACAAACAACTTTGCATTTTTATTTCGTTTAGCTACTAGTAGGTAGTTATGCATCTTTATCTAAAATTGTACAACTATTTAAAAGTGTAGATGTATAAATTTTATACTAAATTGTCTAAATATTAACAATATATCATACATAATTTTTTTACTGATAATAAGTAATAAAATATTATCTTATTTAATAATATTATAGAAAAATATTAAGCTCGTAATTTAAATTATAAATGTGTTCTTTTTAATATATGAAATGATCTCACTTGTTTTATTAAGCATCTAATTTATAAACAACATATACATAAAGATTAAGAGTTTTTATAATTAATGATGAAGATAAAATTAGAAAAAAATTATTATTAAAATGATAATTTTTGAAGAAAATATTTTAATTATGATTTTATGATTAGCAGTAAGTTAGAAATTTTTATTTTTAATGTTTGTATTTTTAAATTGTTTGACCATCTAAAAAATAAAAGCAACTTATAGAGTCAAATTCTGAGCAAGTGATAAGGAAAAAAGCAAACGACCCTAAGAATATAGGGAGGAATGAGGGAGTGTAGAGAGAAATTGTCGAATTCTTCGTATAAAAATCTAAAAAAAAAAAAATTATTATTATTATGATTTTCGAAAACTAATAAAAGCATGTTTATGTTCGTATTTGATTGGCAATCGTGAAAGAAAAGTTTGCACCCACATAATTAAATGAGATTTCTTATTACAAAGTCCAAGTCTTCACACTAAAAAAGAGGCTATCGATTGCAAAATCCAATCAACAAAGGATCCTTCCTGTCAATGAAATTTTCCAGCAACTTTATAATGAATGTTTACTTTTAAGCTGTCTTATTCAAAGAAAGAGCGGGATTAAGGAGCAGATTAGAGAATTTCTAGGTAGTTTCATGACTTTACGGTACAACAAGCACGTTTATGGCAACAAGATTTGTGATTATATTAATAACAACCATTAGACAATGAAGATAATTAAATACAACTTTACAAAGCCACTACTAAAAAGATTGTGGAACTTGTAGCCAAATGAGCCGAAAAACTTTAATGAGGTGCAATGCAAATGGTGGAGAAAGTAAAAGCTATTGATGAAACACTTTAAAGACTTTCTTTGCTTAATCGTATTATCTTTGAAGAAATATCAGTCAACTCGTGCAAATTTAAACCACATCCACATACAGCATGTTTTTTTATTTTGGAATACCATCCACAGACTAGATGCTTGTTTGATTTTTTCCCTTAGCAGTAGTTAATGAGTCTCATTAAACTATTATGTGTAATTTTTTAAGTGATAAAATCACTTAAATGATTTCTAAAATAACTGTACTAAAAAGGTGAAAATATTTCGCTTTTCATTTAACTGAATTAAATTCAAATATTTTATTTTTTAATTTATATAATTCGGTTTTGTTTGAAAGAAAAACAAACATAACATCTAATATCCAATTTTCAGTTACTATTCAGTGTTTAATAGAAATTTAGTACTGTTTAGCCATCAAATAAAACAAAATAAAAAAAAAAATTATTAATGGGGTGCCATGAGATAATAATTTATAACTGTATAGATAATTTGAGATGTAATGAAGTATTAAAAAGAAAATGAAATGCAAAAAATTATGTATTGACATATTAAAAAAGAATAATAGCGTTTTTAATGAAATAGATTAAATTAATATATGTACTTAGTGACAAATATTATTGATGAAAAATAATTAAAATAGTATTTGAAATAAATTAGGCATTAGTATTTCAAAATTAGCTTTCAAAAGTTTGGACTTATATTAATAATTTAAGTTATTTTTAGTATTATTTTAGTTTTAAAAATATTTTTAATATAGTATTCATAAATATTTTATGTTTAAGAATTATAAATTTTAATGTTTGATAAAATTATACGACTTCGTAGTTAATATAAATATATATTTAATAATATTCGGTTTACATGTTTCTTGCATAATTTCATTAATTTTTATTAGGGGTGGTAAGTGGGTGTTCGATTCAGTTTCCGTTGGAACCAAACTGAACTGATTTATGTTCGGTTCTTAACATGAAGAATTTAGGAGATAGAACTAATTTGAACGGAACATGCTTGGTTCGATTCGGATCGGTTAACAAATTTGTAAAAACACAAGAAGAAGCATCAAGAAGAAACACAAATTTGCAAATCCAAGAAAGTCAACACAAAAGAAGCATAAAAAAGAAACACAGATTTGTAAGTCCAAAAAAGTCAACACGACAAGAAGGATTAAGAAGACACATATTTGCAAATCTAAAAGAGTCAACACAAGAAGAAGCATCAAGTAACAGTGATAACAAAATAGAAATATTAAACAAAACCGAAGACCAGCACTCAAACAAATCTAACTAAAAATCATCTGAACCAGCACTCTCTTCTCTTTGTACTCTTAGTAGAGTCTAATTTTCAAGAATCGGAGACCAGGCCATTCTAACAAACACACAGATCCCATTCCCACTATTTTATTATTGCCGAAGAAGGTAGCAGTGGCTAAACGGTGACGGCGTATGGCTTCGATTGGTTGTGATACGAAGATGAAGAAGAAAATTGGGGGTGGCTACGATGAAGATGAAAATGGGTTCAAGTCATCTGACTAATTAGGATTGACCTTTATATAAGGCACATGCAAATTTATGCATGTCCCCTTAAGGGTTGGTTTCTTGGGTTAGTTCGGTTCTAGATACCCAGAACCGAACCAATCGATTCCAAATACCAAAAACCGAACCAATCCGAGAAACATTCAGTTCTTGTGAGTTGAGAACCGAACACCCTGTCAAGAAACATGTGACCCGAACCGAGCACCCTAAGATCAAGTCAATTCGGGTCACATGTTTTATGCCTACCCCAAATTTTTAGTATTAACTATATTATAATTTGAACTTGAAATTTTAGCAAATTGTGATTTTAATTTTATATAATTATTATTTTAGATAAAAATAGATTAAAAATAGTTAACGAAAAAAATATTTAAAAGAAAGAATAAATTTGGTTATTATAAAATTGAGTATAGATGTCAATATTATAAGAAAATTGACCAAGAGGATATTTTCGGCCAAGGGAACAAGAGGCCATGAATGTTTGGGACTTATATATACTGATATATGTGGTCCTATGAGCATTCATTCTAGAGGCGGATTGATCGTGCTAAAACGTAGCATGATTCTATGTTCATTTTCTTATTTGTTGTGAGGAATACTTGAACAAATCGCTGATATTTTGATGTTTTTGTGTAGGTGAATAAGGTTCTAGAATTCAAATTTTTTGGAGGCATTTTAGGTCACATTGGAACATTTTCAGAGCACAATGGTAGATTTCCAAGCCAACCGCAACTTACTCCGCTAGTTACAACTAGTGGTGCAACCAATGGTATTACTCTAGGTGTCACTATGACTTGCACCGTCGAATGCAACCAGTAGTGCAATTGATAGTGTTATTCTAGAGAGTGGCTACATTTTACATCATTGGATGCAACCAGCGGTGCATCCAATGGCAAAAGGGCATAATAGTCTTTCTAGCCTAAGTTACAACCCTTAATATATGCCACCTAACCCATCTTTTACACAATTTGGAGGGAGCTGGACATTAGATCAGCCAAGAAAAAATCAATACTTCACGAAGGTTTCCTCTTTGGTGAAAGAAGAGAAAAGACTCAAGAATCTTGACTAGTTAACTTGAGATTTCATTGTGGAGAGAGAGAAGGTAGTATCTCAAAGAGCAAAGAGTCAGCTTTGGACAAGAAAGGGCTTCCAATTCACAAGCCTTTTTTTTTTTTTTCTGTCTTTCTCTTTCCTATTTTGTATTATTAAAAGTTGACATTGAGTTACTCTTACCATGTTAACACTTTATGAGTTTTCATTGACATTTTTGCACTTAAGCATGAGCTACGGTATTTTATGGCTAGGGTTGTGGTTTAACTTGATTTGTATCAATGGATTATTGTTTGAGTTGTCTTAGGATTTATTGAACTATGTTGAGTTAATGTTTTGGTACTTAATGCTTGTATATGCCTGATCGCCATGTACATGATGTTTGTGTATTGAAACCGAGAGAAGATACATGCAACATGTTTGACAAAATATTTACCTAAGGTTATGACTGGATATAGATATAATAATCCACCTTTATAGTCATTAAGTGGTATCATAATCTTAATGAGTCTAAGCCCTTATTTAATGCATTATCATTGAGAGATAGGCATGGTTAGATAAGAGTATGTTTGTGCATATCTTAAGAGAGAATCTGCAAAAGCAAAAGTAATAATCGGCTATCAACATGCTCAATTTAATCTCATTGGGAAACTCTTTCCAAATCCATTAAGAATTGATCAACTAAAATCATAAACCCTAGCAAACCTTGTTATTGATTGAGCTTCTTAGGTTGTTAAGTTATCTTTAGAAATTAAATGGATTAGTTTAGATAATAGTTAGTTTAATTCATCATTACTCCAGTCGATTTTCCAAATAGACATAGGTTTTGATTATAATCATACTTAACTAATCAATCAATCCTCGTGGGAATTATACACCACTCATTCTTTATTATTTGTCATAACTTCATGCGCTTGTGAGTTAGCATTACGAAACGGTCAAGTTTTTGTTGTCGTTGTTGAGGTTCATTTTAAGTTTTTAGTTAATATTGATACAAATTAAGAATTTGCCAACTTCGAAGCTTTATTTTTTGTTTTGTTTTGTGTTTGTTTTTAGGTACATTTATTCTTTCAGGCATCACCATACATGGACTATTGAGATAGAAGCTAACATGGACAATAGAGAAGGAATTGAAAATGCAGGACTCTTACAGGATTTTGTAGTGCTAACAGATGATAGAAGCCAATTGGGAATTCAAAGACCAACAGTTAAAGCAACCGCCATCATCCAAATGATCTAAGTGATAGTATAGTTTAAGGGTTTAACTAATGAAAATGCAAACAACCACATAGAAATTTCTTGGAGATTTGTGACACCTTCGAGCAACATGGGGTGTTGGATGATACAACTTGTCTTAGATTATTTCTATTATCATTGCGGGAAAAGCCAAAGATTTGGCTCAATTCTCTTCAAGTGGGGATGGTGACCATTTGGGATGAGCTTACACATGTATTCTTGGCCAAATACTTCCCACCAGTAAGAACGGCCAAGCTAAGAAACGAAATCAAAATTTGCCAATTTGAGATGGAGTCTTTATATAAGGCGTGAGAGATATAAAAGGACCACTTAAGGAGACGTTGACATCACCGGCTTTCGAAATGGATGATTGTGTAGACATTTTACAATGGGCTCATTGATCCTTTACAAAGTATAACAGATACAGCAGTTGGAGGTGCTTTAATGAGCAAATCGATTGATATTACTTATGATCTCATTGAGGAGATGGCCTTAAATTATAATCACTAGTCTATCGAAAGAGTGTCACCAAAGAGACTTGCAAGTGTTGTTAACTAGGAAGAATTTAGTACTTTAAAAGCACAAGTCGATTTCTTGGCAATACAACTAGAGAAATCTCAAGTAAATGCAATTAAGACATCTATACTTGGGTTTGATCTATATGGAGGAATGCACTTGAGCATGAAATGTCAAGTTGGTAATTTGTTTGCTTTATGACATATAGAATAGATTCAATTTGTACAGAACTTCAACCAACAACAAAATTTTCCACTCTCTAACAACACCTATAGCTCTAGATGGAGGAATCAACCAAATTTCCCTTGGAGCAACAACCAATTTTAAAGATACATGGGAACTTCTCAGTAACATTTTTAGGGACCTTGGAACATAGTTCATCAGGAGAGCACATCAAACTTTAAGGAAGTGTTTAACAAATTCATCTCAAGGGTTGATGAATGCATGGAACAATAAGGCAATACTTTGTAGAAAATTGAAGCCAAATATGGCCAAGTGACGCAAAACCTTTAGGCATTAATCAAAAACATCAATGCTAAAATTAGTTAATTGGCAGAAGTATAGGCTTCAATGAAGCAAAGAATGATTCAAAGTGGCAAGGAAGTGAATCCCTCATAAGAATTGCAAGGTCATCTTTTTAAAACGGAGGAAAAAGGGGGTAAAACCATAAAAAGAAAAATTGGAGGAAAAGTCAATCAAAGACAAGTTACAACATGAAGATGATGAACTACCTCTACCACCTGTAGTCAAGCCATATATATCACCCATCCCTTTCCCCTAACGTATCAAGAGGCACTAGAATGAAAACGTACTTTCAAAATTCTTGGAGATCTTCTAGAAAAAGCACATCAAACTTCTATATATAGATGCATTAACACAATTGCCGGCTTATACTAAGTTCCTAAAAGAGATCATATCTAACAAGAGGCGTTGGAGGATAATGAAACAGTAGTGCTAACAAAGGGATACATTGCAATAATTCAAAATAAACTACCACTAAAACTCAAGGACCTTGGGAACTTCACAATACCTTGCATTATTAGGGATAGTTCTTTAGAAGGCCCTTGTGTGACTTGGATGCAAACATCAATCTCATGCCTTTATACATATGTCGAAGACCAGGTCTAGGAGAAGTAAAGCTCACCATAATGACTTTGTAATTTGCAAATAGGTCTATCAAGCATCCAAAAGGTATCATTGAGGATGCACTCATTAAGTTGGACAAATTCATGCTTCTAGTAGATTTTATTAGAAGTCCTAATAATTCTTAGAAAACCTTTTCTAGTAACTGGAAGAGCTCTAATAGATGTCCAAATAGGATAACTCATTATGAAGGTTCAGGATAAAAAAGTAACCTTCAAGGTGTTCGAGGCCATGAAACCTCCAAGTGCAACTAATGAATGTTTGAGGATAAACGTGAGAATTGAAGATAGAAGAGATGTGTGGAAGGAAGAACCCTGACCTAATCCTTTTGAAACCTCTTTCATAAAAATAGGTGTTGGGAATAACCAAGAAGATCCTGGTTGTGTTAAGCATTTAGACTCTATTGAGAAGAAGTGTCCTCCATAACTCAATGAAAAAAGAGAGATCAAGGTTCAAACCCATGTGAGTGGAAGACTCTACAAGAAGAAGATCGTGAATTAGCATGACAACAAGATCTTGGTAAATCAATTGGTGATCTTTCAACAAAGGCCACTCTTCAATCCTTGGTGTACAATTCTTGAAATAAGCTTAAGCCTAGGTGGTTAGGACTTTCATCATCTTAAAGGCTTACTCTCTCAAGCCGAACTAAATTAAGGGGCAGAGATAATCTAACTAAGACTATAAACGAGCGTTTCTTGGGAGGCAACCCAAGCTTTTTCATTTCTATTTGTGTTTTCATATGTATTTATTTTCTTATTGTGAGCTTTTGATCTTTGGTTTTGTGTTTGTGCTTATGCTTTGTAGGATTACCAAAAGGAGAGAACAAAGCCTGTAATATTTTCAAGGGAAAATGGATAAAATGATCCATTTGGAAAAGTGGACCTCAAAAGTAACCCTTTTATATTTTATTCTTAAGAAAAGACATTGAATAGACGAAAATGCCCTTAATTAATGAAAATGGGTGCCATAAGCTGTATTAACCTGCCAGCTTCTCAAATGTAGTCATAACCAATTTGCTGAAACTTAGTTACTATGACCCTTCCGTTGATTGGAGCCTTCCATTTTGTCCCATCCCACACCTCACTCGGTTTTCATTCTTTCCACATTTAAGTCTCTTCTCACGTCGCATGTCTGAATTCTCTTCTCTCTTCCCACGACCGATAAAAGAAGGAGTGAGTGAGGTTTTGGATGACATTGTACTGCGCCTTAACTGACCGACTTCTTCTCTACGGGTGGTAAGTTTATTTGACTAGTTTTACTTGCTTTGGATATCGAAATGTGATAATGTGAATCGAGGTTGGGCTATTGCAAGTGGGTTTCGTATGTTTGGTGTGGTGTATTTTATGTGCAGTGTTGTGGGTATTAATAGAATCAGAAAGTTAGATTCTATTAGTAGTTGTTATTGTTGAATGTGTAGTTGGAATTTTGTAAACAATTCCATTCATAGTGTTTGATATTAGAAATGTAAACAGTGGGCCAAATGTAAACATATGAGTTGGGATTCTCAATATCAAGGGTGGGATTAAGGTTGGGATTACCAACCTCTAGGATAGGAGACATTAACTGCAAGTAGAGAATCTCAACCTTTAAGTTGGAAATTCAAAATTGTAGTTCAGAATCCAACCTGAATGTTAAATTCAAGTTGGGAATCTCAACCTCAATGTTTAGATTCTCAACCTCGAGGTTGGGAATCCCTATCTTGTGGTTGCGAATGAAATTGGGATTCCCAACCTCGAGGTTGGCAATCCCTACCTACAAGTTAGGAATCGAAATTACAGTTGAGAATCCAATATGGATGTTCAGTCTAGCTTTAGAACCCCAACCTTGAAGTTAAAATTCTCAACCGCTAAGTTAGGAATGAAGTTGGGATTCTTAAGTTCGAGATTGAGAATCCCAACTTGGATGTTGGGATTCGCTACCTGTAGTTTAGGCTGAAACTTGAATATTTGGATTTGTTGGTCGGGAATCCTAATATTTAAGTTGAGAATCCGAACCTAGTTAGGATTCCCAACCTTGAATGAACTTCCCAAAAAGTTAGAATATGTTTTGAATTCTATTTATGAATATGTTTAATGTGATTTAATTTTTTGGTTTCTTGTTACATTTTCATATACTTTCTTATTGATTGATGGTATTTATTCAATGTTTGGTAGCTTCGATTTTGCGGATCGATTGACAAAGTTGTATAGCATTTGATATGAAATAATTAAAAATTATCATGAAATATGTACAAATGCTTGTTTTCGTTGACGTACATGCAATTGGTTTGGAGAAAAAATTAAATAATAAAACCTGCCCTTATTTGAGAGATTGTGAGAGTAGTAGTGCTTGTTTGTCACAAACCAGGAGAAAGCAATGTTTGGATATATGCTGATCGTAGTATTGCCTTAATTTGACAGGTTGAAGGACATAGATAAAGTTCGGATTGCAATTCAATGCAATGGTCAGTTGATGAATAAGAGAGGAAAATTTATGTACGAAGGTGGGAAAACGAAAGGAATTTTGTTGTCGAAGAATTCAGCATACGAAAAATTACACGATGTTGTATGTCGTGCACTTGATATAAGCTTAGGTGAAGTTGTAATTATGATAAAGTTCAACTACAAAATATGTGATGACGCCTCACCAATTGAAGTGTTGAATGATAGTGATGTTGAGTTCTTTATCGATAAAGTCAGTGATGTAATGATGAGGAATCCATTATGCATTACAATGAAACGTAAATGTGACTCAACAGCAACTGCATTAGTAGGTGAGGAAAAATGTGCCAAAAATGTTGGATTAAAAGATGCTCCAGAAAAATGTTTGGGCAGTGAAGTTCTGGATACTGCAAAACAAACAATGAAAGTTGAAGATTTGATCGTAGTTGATAATAATGTAGACCACATATTTAAACATTTTAGTACTGAAGCTAGGGGTGGGTGTTTTCGGGTTCGGGTTGGGTTGGGTTGGGTTGAAAATCCCCTAACCCAATGTGAGTTGGATTGAAAATTTTTCAACCCAATCCAACCAAATCAATTCTTCAACCCAACCCAACCCAATAATTGTCGGGTTGGGTTAGGTTAAGTCGATCGGGTTGGTATCTCATTGAAATACAAAACATTCATATTAATCAACTCGTTCAAATACAAAACATTCCCATTGGTCATATAATACGTTTAATTCAAATAAAAGTTTAAGCTACTACATAATTAAACAAAAAAAAAAAATCAATTCACCATGAAAAGACACAAAAAATAAAAACTAAGGCCATAATCCTAATAGAATCCATCAACATAAGCTTGCTATCATTAAAGTCTTCACCCCTAGCATCAAAAACCACAAAATATTACATCCAATTGATAGCTCCTAAAACATCAACTGCATGCACTACATCTATGTTCTAACATCAAACAAAACATGTAGGTTAAGTCAATCCAAAGTGTAACTAGCTAACATGTTTTCAACGTTTGCAAATCATAAAAGAACAAACATATGTAAGTAAAATATAAACTTTTTATTTAAAATAATTACCTTAATAACATAAAAAATAATCATGAATCCAAAGGTATACTGACTCCAATATCTACATAAATGGAATCACAAAATATTAGTAATATATAAAATTACACATTTAACATTATTATAATAAAACAAATCATTTACCTTTTTCAATTGCTTCATACAACTCCATGTCATCCATAAAAGATGTAAGATCCAAGCAAATATTTGTAGTCTAAAGTCACAACTTATAATAATCCACACATTAAAAGACTCAAGATTAATATTAAAAATGATGTGAACCTCGTCAGTTGCAGCACAATTGAGGTCTAGGACCGTTCTAATATCTGGTTTGAATAGAAACCACGACCCAACACCTATAATGAGATGTGAACCTTGGTATAAGGATGACGCCACAATCGAGGATGGAGTATTCGATTGATAAGTCAAAAGGAGGAACGTCACAGAGAAATCTGATAAATTCCAATTAGTTCTCAAAGAACAAAAGAGAAATTAAGCTCTCAATTTTCATTCAATTTCTTATCTGCCACATTACATCCTTTTTGTTCTTTATAAACTAAAACCCTAAAAGAAAAGAGAGACTACATGCCTTTTCAAAAAGAAACAAAATATTCGGCCATTAATTGCCTTACAAAACAAGAAACTAATTAAAACTAAATCAATCAACTAATTGACTTAATCCCTATTTGGAAGGCTGAAATTAAAGCAAATCAACCTCTTAATTTGGGAAACAAATCAATTCATTATTCATTGAAAATCTAAAAAGGAAACAACTTAAATTGAATCTTCTTGCTTGTGCCACACGCCCAAGCTTTCTGCCACACACCCAAGTCAACTCCTATTCAGCCCAATTAATTGCCTTGATGATGTTAATTAGGCCTTGGTCTTCATATGGGCTCATCTTGGACTTTATTAAGTCGGAATCAGCCCAAGTGTCTTGAATCAGGCCATTTAGTGCTTCCTTGAATCTCTTAGCCCTTGCCCTTATTATTGGCCCAACCGGAACATATAATGGGTCACTTGGTGTAGCTCCCTTGTTCGTAACATTCCCTCCCTCTTGAAAAGGATTTGTCCTCAAATCATCACCTACATCAAAAGGAGACAAATCAGAAACATTGAAGCTTGCACTAACATTATACTCACCTGGAAGATCTAACTTGTAAGTGTTGTCATTGATTCGTTCAATCACTTGAAATGGGCCATCTCCTCTTGGAAGCAGTTTAGAACGACGCTGCACTGGAAATCGTTCCTTCCTCATATGTAACCACACCCAATCACCAGGTTCAAACACAACTTTCTGGCGGCCTTTATTAGCTTGCATGGCATATTGCTCAGTTCTCCTCTCTATGTTTTGTCGAGTCTTTTCATGGATTTGCTTGACAAAATCTGCATTTCTCCTCCCATCCAAGTTAACATGCTCATTCACAGGTAAAGGAATTAGATTCAAAGGAGTTAGTGGATTAAAATCATACACAACTTCAAAAGGCGAAAAATGAGTTGCATAATGCACACTCCTATTATAAGCAAATTCTACATGCGGCAAACAATCCTCCCATGTTTTCAAGTTCTTTTGTATTATAGCACGCAACAAGGCAGATAAAGTCCTATTAACTACTTCAGTTTGACCATCAGTTTGGGGATGACAAGTAGTAGAAAATAAAAGCTTAGTTCCTAACTTACCCCACAATGTCTTCCAAAAGTAGCTTAAGAACTTAGCATCTCTATCCGAAACAATCGTCTTAGGCATGCCATGCAGTCTAACAACTTCTTTGAAAAACAAATCAGCAATATGTGATGCATCATCAGTTTTATAGTAAGGAATGAAATGTGCCATTTTAGAAAACCTATCAACAACCACATATGTAGAGTCCCTACCCCTTTTGGACCTAGGCAAACCCAACACAAAATCCATAGAAATATCAACCCAAGGCTCACTAGGTATAGGCAAAGGAGTGTACAGTCCATGAGGCTTAATTCTAGACTTAGCTTGTCTACATGTAATGCATTTCTCACAGATTCTTTCTACATCACGTTTCATATGAGGCCAAAAAAAATGTTCATGCAAAACATTTAGTGTCTTGGCTATACCAAAATGCCCCATCAAACCTCCCCCATGAGCTTCTCTAACAAGCAATTCACGCAAAGAACTCTTAAGCACGCATAATTTATTTTGTCTAAACAAAAATCCATCATGCCTATAAAACTTACCAAACGCTACCTTTTCACATGCATTGAATACTTTGCTAAAATCAGAATCTTCCACATACAATTCTTTAATGTAATCAAAGCCAAGCAATCTAGCATCCAAAGTAGAAAGTAAAACATACCTTCTGGACAAAACATCGGCGACCACATTTTCCTTATCTTTTTTGTACTTGATCACATATGGAAATGTTTCAATGAACTCCACCCACTTGGCATGCCGCTTATTTAGCTTGTGTTGCCCTTTTAAATGCTTCAAAGACTCATGATCAGTGTGAATCACAAATTCTTTCGGCCAAAGGTAATGTTGCCAAGTTTCTAATGCCATAATCAAGGCATACATCTCCTTGTCATATGTAGGATAATTCAAGGCTGCTCCACTTATCTTCTCACTAAAAAATGCAATGGGACGTCCTTCTTGCATTAGAACAGCTCCAATTTGGACCTATTCCTGAAGCGTCACACTCAATCTCAAAAGTTTTAGCAAAGTCAGGCAAAGCAAGTAAAGGTGCATTAGTTAATTTCTTCTTAATCAAGTTAAATGCCTTTTCTTGTTCCGTACCCCACTTAAACCCCACATTCTTTTTGATAACTTCAATTAAAGGTGCGGCTAGACTACTAAAATCTTTCACAAACCTCCTATAAAAACTAGCTAGCCCATGAAAACTTCTCACTTGTCCCACATTTGTAGGTTTCGGCCACTCCCTAATTGCCTTAACCTTTTCTTCATCAACCCCAATTCCCTTAGCACTAACGACAAAACCCAGAAATACAAGCTTATCGGTGCAAAAGGTACACTTTTTGAGATTAGCAAACAACTTTTCTATTCTTAAAACACCTAAAACAAGTTTTAAATGTTCAACATGCTCATCCAAGTTTTTGCTATAAATCAGAATGTCATCAAAGTAAACAACCACAAATCTTCCAATAAAAGCACGCAAAACATGGTTCGTTAATCTCATGAAAGTACTAGGTGCATTAGTTAATCCAAAAGGCATAACTAACCACTCATATAACCCATATTTTGTTTTGAAAGCAGTTTTCCACTCATCTCCTTCCTTCATCCTAATTTGATGATATCCACTCTTCAGATCAATTTTAGTAAAAACAATAGAACCATGCAATTCATCAAGCATATCATCTAATCTAGGAATAGGATGTCGATACTTTACAGTGATATTGTTGATGGCACGACAATCAACACACATCCTCCATGTTCCATCCTTCTTAGGCACAAGCAATACGGGAACCGCACAAGGACTCATACTCTCACGCACATATCCCTTTTCCATGAACTCACTAACCTGCCTTTGAAGCTCCTTTGTCTCCTCGGGATTACTTCTATATGCTGCTCTATTTGGGATGGGTTGGGTGCTCCGAGTACAAAGTCAATTTGGTGCTCAATCCCCCTTATTGGTGGTAAACCCTTAGGCATCTCTTTAGGAAACACCTCATCAAAGTCCTGCAAAAGTGAAACAACAACACTAGGCAAAGAAGAATCAAGTTCATTAGCACTAAAACAAGCCTCTTTGTACAAAAGTACAATCATTGGCTGATTAGAAAACAACGCCTTCTTGACCTCACTCTCTCTTGCATAAAAATTCACTTGTTTTTTGTCTCTCTTTTTCCTTTTCACTCTTCTTTTCTATTTTTATTGTTTCAGACTCTCCTTCTTTTGTCTCTCTCTCTCTTGAACTCTCACTCTCCTTTTTTACATCTCTCTCTTTTTTTAACCTCACTTGATCTTCATATACTTGTCTTGGGGTTAAAGGTACAAGAGTGATTGGCCTTTTATTGAGCACAAAGGAGTATCTATTGGTATATCCATCATGAGTCACATGCCTATCAAACTGTCATGGTCTTCCCAAAAGGATATGACCCGCATTCATTGGTACCACGTCACACATAACATCATCTTTGTATTTTCCAATTGAAAATGACACCAACACCTGTTTATTCACCCTAACTTCCCCACTATTATTCAACCATTGTAGTTTATAAGGTTTTGGGTGCTTCAAAGTTGCTAAATTCAATTTTTCCACCAAAATAGTGCTAGCCACATTAGTACAACTCCCCCCGTCAATAATCATACTACATACCCTATCATTAACATAGCAACGAGTGTGAAAAATGTTATCACGTTGTACCTCATCATCTTCCTTGGCTTGAGCACTAAGAGCTCTCCTCACAACCAAAAGTTCTCCACCCACCGGATATTCAAGGTCACTTGCACCCTCCAAAGGTGGCATGGACTCATCATCAGAGTCACCCTCGGATTCGATACCACCCTCATCCTTCAAAACCATTACTCTTTTGTTTGGGCATTGTGATGTAATATGACCTGCTCCCAAACACTTAAAGCACTTAATGTCACGGGTTCTAGAAGGTTGAGAATCTGATTTACCTTGATTTAATATGTCTTTGGCCTTATGCTCTTTGGAAGGTTCGGCCTTGGTCTTGAAACTAGGCTGGTCCTCCCTCTTGCTCCAATTCGGTTTCCATGACGATGACGAACCCGAATTTTGCCCAACCCGTGTGGAACCCTTCCTCTTCAATTGTTGTTCCACTTTAATGGCCATGTATACCATGTCAGTCAATTCAACATAATGTTGCAACTCCACTACATTTGCAATGTCTCGGTTCAGCCCATTTAGAAACCTAGCCATAGTCGCTTCTCGGTCCTCCTCTACATCAGCTCGAATCATGGCTATCTCCATCTCCTTGTAGTAGTCTTCAACACACTTAGACCCTTGAGTAAGAGTTTACAATTTTTGAAACAAACCCCTATAATAGTGGCTTGGAATGAATCTCCTCCTCATAACAGCTTTCATCTCATCCTATGTCTCAATAGGTCTTTCTCCATTCCGTCTCCTACTCACAATCAATTGATCCCACGAAACAATAGCATAATCAGTGAATTCTATGGCTGCCAATTTCACCTTCTTCAATTCGGAATATTCATGGCAATCAAACACCAATTCTATTCTTTTCTCCCACTCCAAATAAGCTTCAGGATCAGTTTTACCTTGAAAGGTTGGAATCTTCACCTTTATACTACCCAAATTATTATCAACCCTCTCTCCATACCTATCTCCTCTATTCCCATACCTATCTTCTCTATTCTCATACCTAACTCCTCTACCTCCCATTCCACGCCTAAATCTATCCACACTTATATTGGACATGTGATCAGCCTCATCCATGTCATTATCATCCCCATAGTAATCATTAACTTCTTCTCTAACCGGAACTCTCTCTCGTCTACGTGCTTGTGGAACGGGTGGTGGCTGTTCCACACGTGAATTTTTCACTTGATCTAATCGCTCATGTAATTGTTCTAATTCCCCCCTCATCATCTGTCTCATCTCCTCTACTAATGCTTCCTTCCAAAGCTTTATATCCGCCGGGATGGAAGAATCCTCAGTAGAGCCTTTATCTTTGTTTCCGGACATGTTTACCTACAAAAAAAAATAATAACAATAATAATAATAATATGGGACCTCACAGCACTTCCTCACGTGTTTTCGCTCGAATAATCAGTTCACTCAACACTCGTGTTTACACACAATAAATTTGGCTTCTACCCTCAGTATGTACTCACCACTCTTGCCTTTTTCCCCTCGTAATTTCTCAAAAGTTCTTATCAAACTAACCAAACAATAATCAAGATTTCTTAGTCACATTCACACAAGACAAAATAAATCTCCTCCTAGGTTCACACGAAAATGAATCACAATGAAACTGGAATAACAAAGATGAGTTCCTAGTACCAGAATTTTTTTTTTTTATTTAATTGCCACTGCACGAAACCAAGAAGAGAAATAACAATAGCTGATATATTAAACTATAGGATCGTTCTGAAACAAAATTTTTTTGTACTCTTTTTTTTTTTTTTTTTTTTAGGATTGATCAAACGGAATCAACGAAGAAGAACAACTAAGATAGATAAAACCTGATGTTAGAAGCCGAAGCTCTAATACCAAATGATGCGAACCTCGTCAGTTGCAGCACAATTGAGGCCTAGGACCGTTCTAATATCTGGTTTGAATAGAAACCGCGACCCAACACCTATAATAAGATGTGAACCTTGGCATAAGGATGACGCCACAATCGAGAATGGAGTATTCGATTGATAAGTCAAAAGGAGGAACGTCACAGAGAAATCTGATAAGTTCCAATTAGTTCTCAAAGAACAAAAGAGAAATTAAGCTCTCAATTTTCATTCAATTTCTGATCTGCCACATTACATCCTTTTTGTTCTTTATAAACTAAAACCCTAAAAGAAAAGAGAGACTACATGCCTTTTCAAAAAGAAACAAAATATTCGGCCATTAATTGCCTTACAAAACAAGAAACTAATTAAAACTAAATCAATCAACTAATTGACTTAATCCCTATTTGGAAGGCTGAAATTAAAGCAAATCAACCTCTTAATTTGGGAAACAAATCAATTCATTATTCATTGAAAATCTAAAAGGAAACAACTTAAATTAATCTTCTTGCTTGTGCGACACGCCCAAGCTTTCTGCCACACACCCAAGTCAACTCCTATTCAGCCCAATTAAATGGCTTGATGATGTTAATTAGGCCTTAGTCTTCATATGGGCTCATCTTGGACTTTATTAAGTCGGAATCAGCTTAAGTGTCTTGAATCAGGCCATTTAGTGCTTCCTTGAATCTCTTAGCCCTTACCCTTGTTATTGGCCCAACCGGAACATATAATGGGTCACTTGGTGTAGCTCCCTTGTTCGTAACAACATACAAGTAAGGAGCCACATTAAATTAAAAGGAATCCACTAAACATACAGTCTCACTGCCTCACACTGTCACACAGTTGACAGTATACTGTAAATTTGTAACTGTTACTTTATTTGGTCCACATACTTTAAAATGTCTTCAAACTTTGGTCCCCTCACACAATCACTCACATACACATTGTGTGACAGACGTTATTTGGATAGCGATTCCATTATACTGTCACAGACGACCATATAATCTATTCCTCCATTACATATAATCTATTCCTCTATTAACTCCACTCACAGTCACAATCCCACACACACATATGACACATCCATGATTCCATTTCCATATATATATATATATATTCTATCCTCCCACTCACACAACCACACATACTCACATTCCAACCCACTTTCACTCTCACTGCCCAGTGCCGACTATAATTATACTTAGTACATATACCAACACAGTCCATAGGTCATGCTCCACCTTACAGCCCTGTTCGGGCTCCCTCCATTCGGGTACCAGATCAGACCCTTTCGGCACGGCTCCACCCTCTCATCCCTTTTCTCCCTCCCAGCCACCAGATCTGACATTTTCGGCCTTCAGATCGAACTCTCTCGGCCTCTCCTTCCATCTCTTCATATATTCCACTAACCACACAACCCATACCCTACGGCTCCACCCACTCCTCTCTCCCGGCCACCAGATCTGACCCTTCCAACCTTCAAATCAGACCCTCTCGGCCTCTCCTTCCATCATCATATATTCCACTAGCTACACGACCCATACTCGCACCTCACCTCTCGGCTTCTCACTCAACCACTCACACCTTACCTCTCGCCAATCTAAGAAAGTTGATGATTGAACATTAAAGGTGAAAAAAATGGAGATCAAAGAGAAAATAGACCTATGGAATGTGGAGGTCGACGAATGGAGCTGGAAGACCATCGGTCTGCCGTGAAGGATGACAATGAAAGTGTGAAAGCAGCTGTGTATGGAGCAGGGAGGTGGAGAGGGATGAGAGAAAAATTGAGAGAGAATGAGTGAAAAGGAAAGATATGGCCAGTGGACAGGGCATAGGGGAGTTGATGTGGAAAATTATGGTTTTATAGTTCGAGTTCAAGTTGGGTTTTCGGTTTGATGTCTTGACCCGACCCAAACCGAAAAATAATCGGGTTACTCAAACCCAACCCGACTCGAGTATTTTGACTGCTACAACCCTACCCAACCTGATCATTTGTAGTCGGATTAGGTCGGGTTACTCGGGTTGGGTTCAACATGCCCACCCCTAACTGAAGCTACAGATGTCTGTACATCTCTATTGGCACCTACTGATACATCACCAGTTAATAGGGTTGGCATTTTAAATGAGAAGAAGCTGAAATCAGAACAAGTTAAATGGGATTGTCATGTTGCAATGACATCTTCGAATCCTCATGCAATAAATGGTGGCTGTATTGACAGTATGTTCAACAGTGTTAAAGAAATTCGGCCTGATGATATATCATCTAATAAGGAAGAGCTACAACTGAATATAAGAATGTTAGCTATCAGTAAACAGTTCAATACAAGAGTCAAGAAGTCAATGAAAGAGTTATTGGTTATGGCTAGTGTGAAGAAAGGTTGTAATTGGTGGCTACGTGCAACAAAACTTGTGGGGTCAGAAGCTTTTCGCGTGCAAAATTACATTCCAGATCACATATGTTCTCTTGATGTGCTCGTTTTTCACCGTTCGCAAGTAACAAATAAATTGATTGAGCATTGTATCAAATGGAAGTATGAGGATGCTTCACAATGTTACCATCCAAACTACATAGTTAAGGACATGAAGTAAAGGTATGAGCTAACTTGTAATTATAATAAAGTATGGAGGGCTAGAGAGGTTGCTATGACGTTAGCAACGGGATCACTGGAACAGTCTTATAATATGCTTTCGTTGTATTGTTGTATTGTGCGATGTTGGAAATGAAAAATCTAAGGACTATAACCTATATTGAATGTGATGTTTCTAATCAATTCAAGTACTTTTCCATGGCATTAGGAGGTTTTATTGCTGGATTTAGATCTTCCATTCGGCCCATTATAGCTACTGACGGAACTTTCCTGAAATTCAAGCATAAAGATACCATATTTATTGCGACTTGCATGGATGGAAATAATCAAGTATACCTATTAGCTTTTGGCATTGGAGATTCGAAAAATGATAATACATGGATTTGGTTTATGACAAAGTTGCATGGGTGTATTGGAGAAGTTGTTGATCTTGTGTTCATTTCAGATCGAAACACAAGTATAGCAACGATTATTACACATTCCTTTCCAGGGGCATTGCATAGAATATATATGTATCACTTGGGACAAAACATGAAGGCCAATTATAAAGATTGCGATGTGCAGCAGTTGTTTTACAAGGCTGCCAAAGCATACCGGGTTTCAGAGTTCAATACGCTTATGTCCTAAATCGCAGGAGTTAATGGTAAGGCAGCTGAGTATTTGATGCTTGCAGAACCTACCAAATAGGCTAGATATGAGTTTCCTAGTAGAAGATATTTCATAATGACAACAAACATTGCAGAGTGTTCGAATGCCATTTTGAATGAGGCACAAGAGCTACCGATCATAAGGTTAATAGAGCATATACGTGGTTCACTTCAAATATGGTTTTGGGAAAAGCACGAGGAAATTGTAAAAATGCCAATGCCAATGACCAGATGAGTTGAAGCTAAGCTACAATAGAAAATGAAGAAAGCTTGTAGGTATCATATACGTCCCATTGATGTAGATAAGTACGTTGTCATCAATGAAATTTTGAACCCCGTTATGAACCTGCATAATAGAACGTGTGACTGCAAAAAATTTCAGGGGGACCAACTGCCATGTGCACATGCACTAACAGCCTGTAGTAGTCGGCCTTTATCTTCTTACAACTACTGTGCTTCGTACTATAGGACAAAAACATTAGCAGAAGCTTATGCAACTTCTATTTATCCGGTTGAGCTTGAAGATGACTAGATTTGGCCTAACCATCTTAAAGTTCCTATTGTCCTACCAATTGAAGGTCGTAAGCCTCGTGGATGACCTACTACAACAAGAAAACCTTCGAAAGATGAACATAAGAAGCAATCAAAGTGCAATAGATGATGTGGCATTAGACACAACAGACAAAAGTGTAGGGCACCAATTCCGGTATGATAAGCTACTACACGGAAATAAACTGTCGGATCTACTGTGTAAGATAGCAACTTCATTATCAATATTGTAAACTGTACTGAAAGTGTTTTTTATTCTTTGTTTTGTCCGTTATGAAATTGGTTTGTATTTTGGTGCTAACATGAAATGCAATTTGGATATCATCAGGTCAACCTGAAACTGGTATATATGAGTTTTTACACAAGCTGAATCTTCTAGTAGTTTATTACACAGGCTAAATCTTTCCCAATATTCTTAATCTAAGGTTAAGGAAATTCAGCACGAAGCATACACGGCACCATTTGAAACAGTTCACATGAGAGATATGAAGCAGACTGTAGTAGTTTGTAAAAGATTACAAGATGTACATTCCATCAATGATGTTGCCAACTTAAAAGGTGCAGAATTTCGTAGCCTGATAAAGTATGTACTTCAATCTAACGTTACAAGAGGGTTTTGGTTGGTAAACTTCTGTTATGTAATGATCTTTAATTTTTTAGTATGCTATGGTCAACTTGATTTTCTACTTTTCTATTGACAGAGTCTTCAAATTTTGTATTGAGCATTTGCCAAGAGACGACACGACTTGTCTCTTCGAAGATGAAAATGGGGAAGAGTACAAAAAAAAACTAGCTTGCCGAAAAGATTGGCTTAAGTGGTGGCTGGAAAGGATTTTCTATTGCTCACAAGATACGAAAAGGGGATGTAGCTATTTTTCAACTAGTTAGCCCAACCAAATTTAAGGTGATTGTTTGAACTTTGTTTGCATGTTTACATTTAACATTTCAACTTTCGTTTAGAAAAATGCAATGTCAAATTGCTATTATAATGGTAGTCAAAGTTAGTACACAATTACTAGAATGAGAAATTTAGTGCTGTTAGGATCGATTGGATTGCTTCACAAGTGATATCTTCAAAAATCAAATAGATCATTTAGACGATACAATGTAGCCTCCTTTATACAGCATAATATTGTTGCATAAAGCTCTTTCATAGATAAAGCTCTTTTACTTATTAGTGTTGAAAGAAATCAAGTTTTCATTTTCCTTTTGCAAGATTGTTGAATTTGATTTACATACATTTAACACATGCAACTATTGCATTGTATTTTCACTAAATCTGAACTACTTGTTTGTTATATATCCTCTAATAGGTATATATTATGACATCTAATGGTTGAGATGAAGTTGATGGAGCGCTTGGCCTTCTAAAATTAGTTCCTTGCTACAGACAATTAGACTCTGGTACTTGCGAGCCCCTTGTGCAGCACACTCCTTGAAGATATATTCAAACTAAGACGCTGTCAGATCATTCAAATCATGAAAGCAAAGATCTTGGCTCTGATGTGCTGGATGGAGTAAAACTCTGTCAATCTATCATCAACTATAATAAAATTAACAATATTGCCAATTTCAGCATTGTTGTCATTACTTTTTAAGTCTGCAACATAAATTGTACTATTCCAAATACAAATGTTGAATGACTAGTATACATTGTTTACATGCTTGTGTTCGCTTGTAACTATTGGATCATCAATTACTCAATGAAATCAACATAATTACTAAGACTACATTCATAAGTTTGTTCTTTAAACAAAATAAAGGCAAAAATGTCATTCGTACAGTTGGTTGACGAAATCCAGCATTTCGAAATCAACTCATCACGAAATGGAAATAACACCATTTATGCATCAAATGCTCACATAATGCAATTACAAGTACAATAAAATTAACATTAGAGGGTAGAGTCATAGATAAGCATCACATGAACTTGAACATAGAATAGTATGTCATAATTTTCTTAAGGTTTAATACAGAAGACCTATGGCATAAGTTGGAAAGGCAGGAGCTATCAATAAGAGTGATGATACCAAACAACAACAAAGAAAGTAAATTCTTAGCTCCATGAAAACATTCCTTTATATTTTGTGAGCTCTTTCTCTTGCTGTTTAACCGTTTCCCTAAGCTTCTTAGCAACACCTTGTATGAATCAATGACTACACCATTCTGGCAACATCAGTTACTGCATTGTGAGAATAAGAGATGCAGATGCTCCATAGTTAAGTCCTTATTATATTATGACACAGACTCACAATCAAATTGTTGGTCCTATCTGTACTGAAAGTACTGGAAATATTCTCAATAAAAGCTGATTATCTGAACATCCCCAAAGAACTTAGTCTTTAAAATAATGACTGCCATGATGTTAGGTAGCTGCAAATCAACTGCTAAGAGAATGATGTAAAGGCAAGAATTTATCTTTCAATAGTAGCAAATCACAAACCATGAGTGATGATTATTTATAGGTTAAAAACTTAAAATAATTATGAAGAAAAGGGAAAACATTAGCACCTACAGAAACAGTATAACAACTGACATGTATTATACCATTAAGATTACATGAAAAAATATGGATAAAACACATGAACAGATAACTACATTTACGAGTAATGGCCACTACACAAGTAATTTCACCTTATACACAGTAGTACTATATAGCCAACTTTGTGAATAAATATATAATTAACCAGGCTATTATCTGAAGCACAATACATTCCATGATTAAAGATAAAAAAACATAAACTTATGATTGTTAGATCAGAAGATGGTCGCAAAGCCTTTTCCATGCCCTTAGGAATGAAAACCCTTCTCTGACGAATTTTTCATACCAATAAACAAACAATGATTCAATTTGTTGTTGCATTTAACTCCGAAACTAAGGGTTGCAATAGCAGCTTTACTACCGATAGTCCTCTAAAGCATTCTTTTACATCAGTGTACTCTAACTTATCAATGTAGTAAAGATCATCCAGTAAAAGAGGTACCGATAGGATTGTAGAATAGAGAAAGAAGACATTCTGAAAGCAACTTAATCAAGAAAGAACATGCTACAAAACTTATGCCAAATCATCTTCGTAGAATCTGCCTAACTACTGAAGTCGCCGAATCACTAACATAGTCAACACATAAAGAAGGAACATCAAGATTGAGTAAGTTGGACTGTAACAACATATTGTCGAAGTTACCAACAATACAAATGCACAGTGGACTAAAAAGCATTCAAATATTATTACCTCATATAACTGACTAGACCATTTCCACAGATCAAGAGCTAACTGCTCCCGAAAATCTAGTATGTGGGATTTGTCGAATGAGTTCATCGCCTAACCGTTTGCCATGTGTTTGGCCAACTTGATAACGAAAATCCCACAATCACCACTACTACATAAAATTGACAACATTCATACTACTTAGCACATGACGTATATATAATTGAAATAACAAAAATTGCTGCATGTGGTACAGCTCTTACGTTGCTTTTTGTTGTGGCGTATCATCGCATCATGACAAGGTCCATCCGTCTTTCTTATACCAATCTGCAGTCATGTGTGAATCTGTCCTATAATGATGAATCTTCTAAAGGAGCTATGACAATAGTGTTTGTATGGGTTTCAAAAACTATTTGTAACTGCGTACGTAAGTGCCCAGTAAGTCAAACAAAGTAACAGTTCACTCATTGAAGTGTACTTTGATGAGGACCGATTGTACACCCGTATAATTCAATGGCATGTATAGCTACCAACAGGAGAAGCTGAACACAACCACTAGTCAGTTTGGGTATGTAACATAATAGTTAAATTGACAACTGCATTGCAAAAAATTCAATATGCTACCGTGTTAAGTCCAATCCATGGACGATAGGCTACCTTCACTGATGCGTTTCTATTGCTGGACACGTCCCCCCTTGCGTATTTTATACACATGTCGTCGTCCTCCCATATAGGTTTTTTCTTTGTATAAGCCTCTCATTTACTTAGCAAATGTTGCTACATATATTCAAGAAAAAAAAATTGCTTTAGTAAGGCATAAATGTTTCTTGCTTCAAGAGTAAGGTTACCCCAAACAAAATATCTGTCATTATGAATGCTTCCATCTTGATAGTAGGGCACTTCATCGACTTCCATTAAATAAAGTAGAAAGCAGCATGTATATGCAGCAACCAAGGAAATTGAGAATGTTTAAACTACCTTATATATGTATGACATACCTACTTTCAATATTGATTATACGAATCGAATCAGCCAACCAGACATCGGCTTTCAACAAATCCCTAAACTATTGCCGATTGCAGTCCTCGGTTGGCAAATGAACCATAGGTGTACAGTGATATACAATTGATTCAACTCTAGTTATATATGAACCAGATAAATGTAGTAAAACACAGTAAGAAAGAAGCAAGAAAGACAGAAACATACAAATCGTTCGGTACATGTTCGTCCCACCACGCTTTAAATGCTAACAGTTCAGTATCAAACGGTTTAGAAAATAGTTCGAATTTGGTGCACTTTCTTGGAACAACTTTAATTTCCTGAAATGGAAACAAAATTTGTGGACCTTTTTTTCGCTTTCGCTTGAAAATTTTGGATTGTGGTATGATCTTCAAACTTACATCCAAACCCACCAAAAGTGAGCCTAGTACTACTTGCTGTGACAGGATAAGGTCCAAAATCATTTTTCCCCTGAACGTGTCTATTGTCGCACGTGTCACTTCTGCACTACCTTCTACCAGATTATGCAACCATATTTCAGGCCATTTGTCCAAGCCACCTTCAACATGTTTGGTTTATGACATGATCTTCACACTTGCATCCGAATCAATGTAAGGCGACACCAGCCATGCTTTAGGTGGAACAATAGGGCTTAACGTCATTTTCTGACCAAAATTGTGCACTTCTTCGCACTTCCTCATGTGTAGCGTCTACAAGCCTATCGGCTGCAACTGCTAGTTCTCCCTCTATCCCAATACTTTCTTTGTTTGTTTCACCAGTTAGGTCATTATTGTCCTGCAAAGTACAATTCCAACGATATAAGTACATGTTAATATACATTACTAAGCCAACCTACCATGAAAAAATTTGGAAGTGTACATTCGTTGCTGGTGGGTTCTGTTCTGTAGGAACAATATTGTTTCTAAATAAAAAGTTAATAATCTTCTCAACCTTTTTGTTTGTTTCCTGTACCATCATTATTGTCTCTTCTAGGTTATTGTTTATATGTTGTAGTGATTTGCTCGTTTCTTGTTAAAACTGCTCCAACTGTTCCAGATGGCTTGTACTTGATCAATATAAGCATTACTGCTATCCTTGGTAGCCTGTACACAAATCAGTACATATGATGGATGATAGGTATACTCAAACTATATGCCACAAAGCCAAAATAAAAGCTAACAACAACTGTACCTAAGCAGACGGTCATCTTCCATAAGGCTATGCCTTCAGAAATGCAACCACAATGGACTTGACAGTGTTGTAATTCTTACCATTGTCGTCACTATTAGAGGTGACGCTATCAGAAGACCCCTCAGTTGGACCCTTCCCCTTCCTCACTAAATATTGGCAATAATCCTCCTTTTCTTTTGCAACTGTCGCCTCCAACGTAAGGTGTGCTTGAAGCTAGTATGAAATGAGAAAACAAATTAATGAAAACAACAATTATCAATGTAGGGCTTGTATTCAAATCACTAATATATTTACATACATCAGAGCAATGTAACAACGTAACTATTTCAGCTGATTTTAGGATTGCAATAGAACTCTAACTAAGGATTCAAGGCAACAACTTATTGGATTTAAGTGCAATTTGTTGCCCAATGGTGGGAATTGCTTCACATGCCCGTATCTACGAGTGCACGAAAAAAAAAAAAAAACATCAAACCTCATTGTCAAACGAACCAATCGTTACGAAGCAAAATAAATAAAAAGCAAAAGACATATACCTGAAATGCATATAGGAAACCAGACAAAGAATAGAATGCACTGTATGCCTTGTAGTTGTGCCTTTACTGCATTTTCGCACGTTGGCAGCTATTTTCTTAAAATCCTTTTTCATGGCACTCAATGTCATGTTGTAACAGTAATAACCCCATGGGTATTTGTTGAATGCATTCATATCATCCAATAGTGGAATATGCTCCCTTTGAATTTGGTTCTTCGGATCCTTCCCAAGTAACACCATCTGTAAGAAGTACAGCAAGGCAAGTTTGACGATGTCCTCATCATTATTCGAAGAAGCACCCCTAAAAATGGCGTCCAGACTTTTGTTCATAACGTTCTACTAACCTTAAATATTCTACGGTTAAACGGCTCACTGGATATAGATTCATCAGCTGACCCGTCTTTCCGATATGGCCCACAATCAAGCCCTATGACAATGCCAAATTCTTGTATGGAGAACCGAATAACATTGTCATTTGGAAGCACAAATCACAACTCCTCCGAATCATTACATTCCACTTGTTGAAGAAGCAAGTTATACACTAACTGACCAGCGAACTTAAGCTCATTCATGTGAAATAGTTTACCGAAGCAAGACCAGCTGAACATGTCCAATTGCACATCACTTAACTTGTCGACTATGACTTTTATTGCTCCCACCTTAGAAAAGCATGTAACTTTCAAACTAAAATGCTCTACATCTGTGATTTTGTACATAATATCAGAATCCATATTTACAATAACCTGTAATTATAAAAGAACCCATTGAAAATTAATAACTATATTTAATGATTCAACTCTAACGTAACGTATTTTATACTGGTACAATTTCAATGTATACTGCAGAACTAATACAAGTCATGCAATTTTTTTTACAACGTGAACGATTTCACACATGAAAACAACACTAAACATTCCCAAAATTCACATAATCAATGCGTATATAAAAGAATCAATTCTCATGGCCATATCCATAACCAAACCCTAACAAAAATAAACACCAAGCAAAAAACCCCTAGGTTGAGATTCTCTACTGCAAAGATCGGATTCTCAATATACAAAATGGGAATAGAATCTCAACCAAAATGTTAGGGATTAGGAAGGAATTCACAACCTCCGGGTTGGGATTCCCAACCTAAAGGTTGTGATTCCAACATCCAAGTTGGGATTGTCCCAATCTACAGGTTGGGAATCCTTACCTGTAGATTAAGAATCTCAAACTTAAGTTTTAGAATCCATACTCCTATGTTGGGAATCTCAACCTTCAGATTGGAAATGTCCAAATCTGTCAGTTGGGAATCTCTACCTACAGATTGAAAATCTCAAACTTAAGATTTAGAATCTCTATCGCCATATTGAGAATCCTAACCTACAGGTTGTGAATCCCAACCTGTAGATTGGGATTCTGAACCTTCAAGTTGGAAATCCCCAATTTGCAAGTTCGAATCCTAACTTTTAGGTCGGGAATCCTAACTTACGAGTTGGGAATCCTAACCTTTGCATTAGGTTTCAACATGCACTTTGGAAAGTATACTCAACCTAGGTTAGAAATCTTAACCTTGAAGTTCTAATTCCCAATCTGGTCATCGGGAATTCCCAACATAATTCCCAACCACCTGGTTGGGAATTCCAACCCCCAACTGGGGACTCCTACCCTGGAGGTTGGGAATCCCCATTTGGAGGTCATAAATCCAAATCTCAATGTTGGGAACTATACCAAATTGAAAATCATCACAACCCCAATGAATTATCCAATATAAACCAAACTCATAGTTTGAAATTCAATCAGTTTATAATACCCATAAACAACATAACAAATGGAATCATTTACAAAATTCAAAAATAGAATGTCAATAATGTTAATAACATCACATTGTTTAGGCTACAAATAACATACAACCACTAAAGTTACTATAATAAAAACACCTCACAAGCAATGTGTTTTTGCTATCAAGTTTTTTCTTCGCTGCCGCAGCTGTCACTCAGCTTCAACTTCCTACTTCTTCTTCTTACAACTCTTTGCCTATTCTTCCGTCAATTTCTCCCTTCTTCTTCCGTCTTTTTCTTCTTCTATTTCTTATTGAAAATAGTTTTGGTTTCGTAATGGAGAGATGTACGGACTATGGATGGGTAGAGAAAACCTAAGAGTAGTCACTTAGACGACATTGGATGGTGGGTGGATCAACTTTTGTTCCGAATCAGACGGTGGTAGGTAGATGAGATGTTAGGTCAGTAGCTTAGGGTTTCTTATAAACAGAATGACATGAAAGACTTACATGCCAAGACAGTGAAAGACGGGGGGTGGTCGAGTTTCCCTACTTCCATGTTAGCATTCGGACGGTGGTAAGTGGAGGTGGGATAGTCGTGGGTGGAGTTGCGAGGTTAACAAGGACTAAGGGTCAAAGGCAAATTGTTGGACACTGAGAGAGTGACTGACAGTGGGTGGAGGTGATGTGCAATGGTGATAGGTTGACGTGCAATGGTGATGCATTAATGTGCAACGACTAGGGGTGATGTTGTCGACTTTGGACAGTGGGTTGGGAATCCTAACGCAAGAATGAGAGAAAAAAGTTAAGAACAGAGAGAGAGTGTGACAAGTTTGGTAGAGAAATAACGGGTGGGCTAGTTGTAATTGAGTTGATTAATCAAAGGTATTCTTGTCCAAAAATAAACCAATCTGCACAGCTTTACAACTAAAGGGTTAGTTCTCAATCAGGTCATCCTAAAAATGTTATTTTTCAATAAAACCCTTTTTTCAAAATACCAAGCCTAAGTCCAAAAGGGAAGTCTCTTATAGCTTCTTTTTAATGATTCTCAAGTTTTATACTTTAAAAACTAGCTTTGGTGGTACACCCACTTAGCTTTCATTGTTTGTGTTGTTTTTGTAGCTTAATATTGTGTTTATTTTAGTGTTTTTGTAAAGCCTATAAAAGTCAATAAAAATCCTTCAACTCTATAAAAGTTATTCAGTTAAAAAATGTTCATAAAAGTGTTGATTGTATACATCCCCTTAGGATTCTTAAATTAGCAAGAATTTTAATTGGTTTCTTACTAACTCACATAGATCACACTATAAATAAGTGTTATTAATTCTTAAATTTCGATATAGTTCTAACGTTTAGTTTGGAAATTTTTGGAGAGTTTTTTAAGAGTTAGAGACTAGATATCTAGATTTAGAGTGTTTGAGAATACATTGCATCTAGGTTTTCATAGAGTGTTTTGATGGGTACTTCAATTTGTTAAGTTTGAGCATGTGCATCGAACAATTGGTTCAAAATCAAATTGTGTCCTTGCTTCTTAGAAAGAAGGAGGAATATTTGTTAGGCTTGCATGACCAAATAAGAGAGCCAGTTCAAGGTGACGATAGCAAATTTAGAAGATAAATGGAGTTGTCGTTCTAAGTTCATGAAAAGCGAGACTTTGTGACTTTTATTAGTGGTGGAATCTTGTAAGCCATTTTTAATAGTGATGTTTTGTTCAAATATGGCTAAAGAGGATTCTAGTCCCCCAGTGTTTTCCATTTGGGTTTTCACATAAAAATAACGTGCATAGCATATCTCTTTCTCTACCTTTCTTTTATTTTGGTTGTTTTGTTTTTCCGTTGCGTATTTTATCAAGATAAAAGAAAATTAATTAACCTATTCACCTACCCCTCTCTCTCAATTAGTTATTATGTTCGCTAGGGGCTTTAAAATGTTGAATTAAATTTCTTAAGTCAATTTTAAATTGATATAGCCTAACCCTATTTTCAGTTTACTGTACTTTTTTTTTTAATTTTAGTTTATTTTTGTAATTAAATGTAATTGCTTACTCATTTTTAATTTTTTTTTTTAATACTTAGTATTTTTAGTAATCACTATTTAAAGTTCTAATTCATAAATAAAAATATTACACTAAAAAGATATCATAACTTTTTTTAATTAACCATAATGTTTATTAAATTTCCTAAAATATCAAGTAATTTGATGTGTAAGAAGTATTTGGAATTATTTTAATTATTCTAAATATTTAACTAAGTGTAATGATAAAGTTTTAAAATTATATTACTTTAGAGTACGTAAATACAAATATGTCTATTTAACTATTACGTTAAATTCAGCACATTAGGGAGAGGACATACTTTACCTCGTCTAGTCACATATATCACTGCCCATGAAAACAATAAACATTATGCTCGACCCTTCAAAATAATAATAAGTATGATACTAAATAATAATATTAGTGTGCCTAAAACGACTACACTCGTTTTAATGGGCCTGACCTTAGATCCACTGAACAACACCAAAGCTCAAACTGACCTTTTCATAATGGAAACAACTAGCACAGACAGGACGCAAGCCCAGCTCAAAACAATTTTGCCCCATATCAGATCAGTTGTATAAGGAAACAACTAACGTCTTTTATATGGCCTTTATCATGCCATTTTATGGTAATTACAAGCAGTGATGGCAAACAAATCGGAGCCGTATTTTTTTTTTTTATATACTGACACCAAACCATAACACTATGAGGATTAATTAAGATGGTATTCTTAAGCACGGTCCAGATTTTTTGATATACTGGTACCAAACTAAAACACTACTGAAATCAACTAAGGTAATATTCTTAAGTACGGTTCGGATTTCTACTCCTAAAAGTGGGAGAAGACTATCCACATAAATTGAGAAAACTATTCACAAATAATGGAATGCTGCGAATCAATCCCATAACTTGGTGCATGGCTAGAGGATGCTAAACCACGGATCCAACCACACTTGTCGCCAGAGCCATATTTTCTGAATTTGTATTTCTTATATCTCTTAAATTTCCAAGTTTTGTTTAGAGATTTTCAAACACAATTCAAAGAAAAAAAACTTTCCAACGGATATTTTGGGGCAAATTCGAAGTTGTTGATTTTGGATTTAAATTTGGACATTTTAACAACTTTTAGAAAAAAAAAATTTCTTTAATTCAATTCAATTTCTTTTAATTTTCATTATTCTAAATATTCCATTGCAATAAAAAAATTTCTTGAGATAAATAATTTACTTATTGTTCCTTCTTTCAATTTTATTGTTTTATCAATCAATTAATTAGAATAAGCTTTATCCATTACGTTACACATAACTAATGTAATAAAAAAGACAAAATATTCTTTAAAAAATAAAATATTTGAACATATCATATTTCTTATATAAAAATTTGATCGAACAATAAGAAAATGAATGCAATTGAAATGCATATTCTTTATTGACAAATTAATATCATTAGTTTTATATATATATATATATATATAATTTTATGATGGAAGAAATTGATTAAATTCAAATAAAACTAACTACACCTTGTGGTTTAGGAGAAGTGTGGGACTGGAACCCTTGATCTCTTACTAAGAGATAGTGTGCATAATGGTATAACTCATATAAACTAAAATAATTAAGGTTTTGAGATGGGATTGGCCATGAGTAAGTATATAGTAAGTATGTGATCAATTAAGAAGGTGATTGTTTTTAAATACTCTATTTGCTAGTGAAAAATTTGCATTATTTAATTTTTTAATAATTCAATATCCACACGTAATTAAACTTATAAAATTAAACTATTCAAATTATTGTAATCGTAAAACAAATCATGATTATTTGTGTATGAATATTTGAACAAATGATAATATTTGAATCATTGCTAGGATGTTTGGGTGTATGGCACCTGAAAACAAAATTAAAATAATAGTATAATAAAAAGGGTAATAAATAAACATACCGTTCACCCATAAAAATCCCTTTTGAAACCTTTGCGGTTGTTCAATTAGTCAGAATTCAATCACAAATAAATAGAATTGAAACTACAATTCACAATATAAAAGTCTTTTGTCTTTTTTTAGATTTCTCTATCTTGGTCTCTATGTTGGTACATTATTAATCATAGACATAGATCTAATTGTTTAGTCGCAGGCATGATTATCCTAACTGTACTAAAAAATCTTTGATAAATATATTTAAACGTGATCAAATAACTGTCAGAGTAGTTACCTAGTAACTATTCATATAACTACAAATTAAAACATTTATGGTACATTTACGTTACTTTGAGAAATCGAAATAAAAATCATAATGATATAAAATTAGAATGACTTGAAATCGGAATGAAGTATCAGAATCAGAATAAGTTGTTTACTTCAACTACAGAAATCGAAATCGTAATCAGCAGTATTTCCATTGAGCTATTTACTTTACTTTGGAATCAAAATGAATTAATTATAAGTTACAAAAATACTCTTAATTAAAATTATGGATTAATTATAATAGTATGCGAATTTTATTATAATGTGCGTTTTTTTTTAATATCAGATAAAAAACTGCATATTATAACAATAGTGGGGATACCTAAGAAGTTCAATCTACCTCACCTAAAGATGTTTAATGAAATAACATATCCAAACAACCACTTCGCTCAATACAAATAGCAGATATTCACGGTTGTCATTCTATGTGATCTCAGGGAAGTAATTATGTGGAAGGGTTCGACTCAAGTTTGGTAGGACCAATATTACAATGGTTTACCAACTTGCCGAATGATAGTATTGATTCGTTCATGCAATTGTCAATTGCCTTCATCAAACAGTTCGCAAGGAGCAAAAAGCTTAAGAAACACCTTCCACGCAACTTGTGGAAGGATCTCAGCCCTTCTCTGATCATCAACTACCATTTCGGTGT
Source organism: Dimocarpus longan (assembly GCA_022984855.1). Taxonomy (NCBI): domain Eukaryota; kingdom Viridiplantae; phylum Streptophyta; class Magnoliopsida; order Sapindales; family Sapindaceae; genus Dimocarpus; species Dimocarpus longan. Next base: position 21,613,619 of record CM041024.1, read on the forward strand.
TAGATTGTCTACCACGAACTGTCACAACCACCATGGACATGTAACTCAGACCATCAATGTCGAATGACATTACCATTAACTTTGTTATTTAATTCTTTCCTTTCCTTATGTCGACCAATTTTATTGACTTGAATGTCGGAATATCTTCAGTCGATACCCCACCGGTGTCAAGATTATCCGCGCTCTATTTTGTTTGATTCATGCATGACATAGTAGATTCTAAAAAAGCTTATTGACGAGGTCTGCTTAATGTTAACATGCTTTAATTTGATTCCACTACAACATGTGCAACTTGTAATTCTACACTCACCAAAATGAGAGATATTTATTCTTACAATTAGAATAAGAAACTTTCTATAAATGTTGGTGTGTGTGTGTGTGTGTGTGGTGGGAGAGAGGAAATTAAATTAAAAATATATATATTCACATAAACTCTGTATTTTAAGATAAAAATTAAACTTGAATTCTCGACTTTTTAGTATAAAAAAAATATCTCATTACTCCTACTAAGGGTTGATGTGTTAAAATATAATACCACAACTAATTATGATAAGATTCAGGCTTCTATCATAAAAATAAAAAGTGTCATACTCACTTAAATTATGAGTGAATATGTATGTAAATATGTATGTATTATTATAAATAAGTTAAAAATGTTAATCATATCCTAAATTATAAAACGTGCTATCTTAAAAGTGCTGGCATAAAGCATTGCAATTATCTTAATGAATGAAATGTGTGAGGTAAAGTCTATGAATTATGAAATTTAATATAAAATTGAATAATTTGATCAATTAGAAAGGATGCTTCTAAGACTAACACAACCGCCCACGCGGCCGTCCCATACGAAGAAACCTTTACTTTTTTTTCTTTTTTATTTTTGAGATAATAATGTCTAATTCAAAGTTAATATTGTTTAATAAAAAAGTAAATTTTTATTAAACAATATTAACTTTGACTTAGACATTTGGTCTTTGTTTAATCCCCGGTTCAAGTATCTCATTAATTAAAAACGACATCTGTTGACCTTTTGTGCACCGAAAGATATCAAAAGAGAAAAAAAAAAGAGTGTCTGATTGATTTTCTTTATCATCACTACGTGTATCGATTGATAATAATTTTTCTGCAATGCGGGACACGTGTCAAGCTATGACAAAAACCAGATCAAAAACTGACAGGGGAAGAAGAATAATAATAAAGGAAAAAAGGTCATATGATTTGCACGTGTTTCAGCAAGAAGACACGCGTCAAGAAACTACGGGCTGTGTGGAAAATGCCTATAGACTTTGAGTTCCGGCCTTTCTTAAGCGGGACCCACAAGGTGAGCTGACGTGGCGAAGAACCTAAATCGATCTAATCTATTGCCAATTCGCAAGGCAGCGACTGTAAGTTGCGGAAACGGCCAAAACAATTAGCAACCGGCAAGGTTACTGTTAATCTCGCTTGATTTTCGCCGTTCTTTCCTGTCATGTGTTCAAAACCTGTGAGATTGTATTCGATTGGAATGGTAGATGGCCACATTTTGTTGCTATCCATACCTAATTGTGAGTGGGGTTGTTTCCTTTGTGTATATATATATATATAGTCATTCTTTATAAAGGATTTCCTCGTAAAAATGGATGTATTTATCTGAAAATAATTGTTTATTCTCCTCTTAGTGTGCATTGATTAAATCTGTGTATTGTTAGTAAATGAGTGATTAAATATAAATAGTTACCGATTAAATTAAAGAAAGTAAAAGTAAGTAAATCTAATAGTTGATAACTAACAAACGGAATTTATTGTATAAGTGCATGTTGAGGAGAAAAGAAAATAATAATAATTATTGTTATTACTACTATTATTGATAATTATTATGCTTATACTATTAATGAAATTTAATAATATTTTAAAATTTATTGTTTGTTATTATTAAAAGTTACTAATTACAACAATTATTATATAATTTAAAAGAAAGGTAAAATATTGCAATATGTGTGTGTGTGTGGGTGGGTTGGTGGGTGGGTGAGAGAGAATTGAATTAAGAGAAAAATACTTAAATCTTGTGTTTTAAAATAAATGTGAGACTTGAACCATTAACCTCTTATAATCAAATAAAATACCCCACTACTCCTGTTAAATGGTGGACTAAACTATGTTATATTATTATATTCAAGATTGTAATTTTTAACTTTACAATCTATCTCTTTTCTCACAAAAAACAGAAAGGCCCTAGAACATAATTCAACTTGAATGGTTTGCATTTAAATACTAAATATGGTGTACTCTAAAAAATAAAGTTAGAAGATAGTAATAATTATAATAATTATATATATGTGTGTATTTTCTTTCCTCTTCAATAAGCACTAATATAGTAAATTCAATGTCTCAGTTATCAACCATTAAATTTACTTTCTTTCACTTATTTTAATGTAATCAATAGTCATGTATGCTTAATCAATGGTTTATGTGTGATAGACTCTCAATCATTGATGTCACATGTGCGTGTGTGTGTAAAGTAACTTGACATCAATGATTAAGGATCTATCAAGATTTATCAAGATTAAATATTATATGTGCGATTCGAAAATCTGTTAATAAGAAAACTCCTTACACATGCAGTTAGATACGTATGGTTGGATTAGAACCATTATTACAAATATAAAAAGTAAATGCACTAACCACTTGAGTTATGAATGTATGTGTTTTGTCACATATGTTAAACAACTCAATTTTTAATAGTTTTCTTAAAACGATTCTATAATTTAAGAAATAAGATTTTGAAAACATTTTTAAAATAAATAAATGAAATAAAATCATCCACAACTAACATAAAGAAGAGGTCATGAAAGGATTTCAAGGTATGAGAAATTAGATTCTGATAAGTTAATTGAAAGAGAGACATAGTTAGACATTTTTGTTTTAAGTACTTTTCACAAAATAGATAATTTTTTAGAAAAATTAAGGTGAATAAATTACCAAACATAAGGGAAAACATAAATTTTAAAAGATTTTTTTTTTTTGGAAGGGTTGTCATAACCTTTCGAACCATCCCGAATGATACTCCATCTTCACTAAAACTTCTTCTATATCTCTTTCTCTTTCTTTTTCATCTCCTTATTCTTCTTCTTCTTCCTCCTCTTTCTTTTATTCTTCTTTTATCTCTCTTTTCTTTTTCCTTCTCTCATTAATTTCTTCTTCTTTCTCTAGCCTAAATCTTCTCTGTCAATGATGAAACATCGTCAATGACACTTTCTTCTTTTTTTTCCCTCCTTTTTCTTTCTTTCTTCTCTTATTATTCCTTCTCTTGTCCAACAAATTTATTATCAAAGAAGATGATCTGTAAATCTACTAATAAGATGTACAGGCCCACTAGGAGAGTTAGTGATACCTTTGGTTAAAGGGAGTTAATGATGCCTTTGTTACAATGTGTCGCTAACATCTGCAAAGATGTTTTTCGATGAGAAATTCATCAAAGAAGGTAGAAGAAATAAGAGGAAAAAGTTTCTAAAGAAAGAGGAAAAAGAAGAAAGAAAATGAAGGAGAAGAAAGGAAGAAAAAAAAGAAAAGGAGGAAGAAGAAAAAGGAAAACGAAGAAGGACAAGGAGGAAGGAGAATAAGAAGACAAAGAAGAGGAAAATGGAAAAAAAGAAAAAAAAAGGTGTTGATGGAGAAAGGTTTGAAGTTTGTTGAAGATTAAGACTTGAGAAGATGGAGGTCGGAGAAAATGGAGGTTATTGAAGATAGAGATCTAAAAAAAATATAAAAATATATTTTAATATTTTATTATTTTAATATGTTATGTTAATAAAAATATAAAATATTATAAATGTTATTTGTTAACAACACTAATAAAAATATCTTTTTGTTGCTTTCTGCTATTACCTCTAAATACCAATAGACTTTTATTCGATTACATTTAAAATACTGATAATATTTTCATTATTTTTAATAGATGTCAATAACATCCTCATATTTATTAAAAATATTTAGTATTTTTAAAAAATTAGAAGTAAAGTCGTTTGTACTTTTTATTTATCATTTAACATGTCTAAATGGACTCATTAAATATTTTTTTATTATTTTTTCAAATGACCAAATGACAAAAAAAAATACTATAAATAAATTAAAATAGAAAGTTAGGGGTTATTTCTTAAAAAAAAAAAAAAAAAAAAAAGAGAGAGAGAAGAAGAAGAAAGTTAGGGTTTATTTATTTATTTTGAAAGCCCAACAATTATGAATTCATTGAACTTTAAATAATTGATGAAATCTAGACCAAATGATAATTTTGTTATTTTCTTTCCTAACCCTAAATGTACTATCAACTTGTTTATTTTTTATTATATATATAATGATGAAAAAATAATTAAATTGATATTTATTATATTTTTTTATTACTAGTATATATTTTTAATTAAAGCAAATTGTGTAATATCTACTTGAGGTTTACTTTTTTACAAAGGTATTAAAATTTTCCTTTTAATAACACTTTTCTCCATATTGTTAGTTAACATTTTATGCTTGACTATTAATTTTAGATTCAATTACCAAAATAGCCCTCAATATTTAAAAGATTAAGTTAAATAAAAAAGATATTTGTAAAAAAATAATAGAAGTTGTCTTCACCATCCATCAAGTGATAGATGGCAAAATCAATCTATTTTTTTTTTTTTACAAAAAAAAAAAGAAAAAGTAAACAAATTAACAATTAAAAATGTAAAAAAATAAAAGTGGAGATCCAATTTCCGAATTAGATCTCTATTATCCATCAGATACAATCAGGAGATTGGATCTCCATTGTTCTTCTTCTCTTCATCCCTAACTTCTTGTTCTTTCATCTTCCACTTTCATCTCTTCTTCATTCTCTTATTCTTCCACCTCCTTTGATCTTCATTCTTCTTCAACAACCTATAGCCAAATGAGTCTCAAACCTAAGAGATTAATGTCCCATATCCAAGATGACAAGACTCAACCATTCAAAATGATATTTGGGTCTCTATTGTCACGGATCAAAATCTTCGATGATGGAGACCTAAGTATGGTGACCTAAACTATTCTCAATGTTGATGGAGACTAAAATTGGCCTCTGTTGCTTGAAGACCAGATCTGGTCTTCAATGCAATGAAGACGCTCCATCATCTTTGTCATGTAATGGAGATGATGAAAATACGTCTCCACCGTCGACTTTGAAGATGAAAGAATTTAAGTATAGAGAGATTTATCTCTGTATTGTTTTTTATTTATTTATTTTTGGATTTTTTTTTGTTATTTCTTTCATTTTTATCATCCATCTCAAAAGATGGATGATGAAGATTTATTGTTTTTCCAATAATTTTTTATTTTTTCCTAAATTATTGTAAATATGGATAAAATATCAATTTAATAATAATATATATATAAACACAACAATAATGAGGCGTGGATAGACTTTTGTCTATAAATATTGCTTGGCCTCCAAGCATTTTCAATGTATGGTGTGTGACGTGTAAGTTCCCTAGAAAATACTTCAATATTATTGTCTCATTATTTCCAACAAAGCTTGAGTAAATATTTTCTCTCTATTCCTCTCTATCTTGTTTATATTTATTGATTTATTTATCACTTATTGTATCCTTACTTCAATTCCCTTTCAATATTATGTTATTAATTTTATAACATAAATTAATTTTTAAAACTATTTAGGGATGTTTTGGTTACTTAACTAAAATAAATAGTCAAATGTTAAAGTTAGCCGATTTTGACTAATGAGGAGGGGTTAAAGTATTATTAAAAGGTACAGTTAAATCCTTTTGTAATAAGGCAAAGATTTTCTCTAGGGCAAACCTTAGGTAGACGATGTGCAATTTACTCTCTTACTCATTGTGATACAAACAAAAAAATAATAATAATTTAATAAATGTTAATCCATTTTTATGTTTTAATATTGTTTTGGCTTTTAAAATAATTAATGATAGTTGTATTTAAGAAATAATCTACTGTAAGATTAATTTGGTTAGTCTTTAATTATTTTCGTAGTAAAACTACTATAAACCTCAAAAGTAGTCTATATACATTTGATAAATTTTATGTTAATTATTATGAATTTGTAAAATACCTAAAATAAATATAAAATTAAACTATTTTAATTTACATTTAGTATAAATATAATTCAATATAAATAAGATTGAGATATGAATGTCTTTTATTAAAATTAAAAGGTATGATTAAGCCATTTAAAAGATTAATTAAATCTTATAATAGTTTAATGGGTAGCTCTATTACCATCCAAAAAATTCCATACTACATCTAATTTTTAATAAAATATTTTATTGCTATTATATCATTACATGCAATTACTTAAAAGTACATAATTATATATTTAAAAGGGAGCCTTGCAATTTTTGGCCAAATTAAAAGAAAATTTTGTTTTTACCCATTTTTTTATATAAAATTATTTTTAACTTATCAAACAAACTATTTTCATTTATACCCAAATTTATCAAAATACTCTTAATTCAAAAAAAAAAAAAAGTGGCTTTTAAGTGGACTTTAAAAGTCGATGATTTAAAAACCGGTATTGATTTTTAAGTCCACTAATTGATTTTTAAGTGGATTTAAAAACCGAATCTACTCAGTCGTCGTCTTGACATTGTATCTCAATGAAAATTTTTATTTTTAAGCAAAATCTAACTTTAAACATTAATACCTATAATTTAAAACACAAAAAAACTTGAAAAATATATATATAAAAAAAAAAATTCAACAAAACTCAAACAATCAATAAAAGAAGTCAAAGATCTCATACCATAAACAATATAGGAGGAGAATATGGTATGTAGAGGCAATTTGAATAATTTGGGTATAGATTGTAATTAATTTATTTTAGGGGTCAAAAATATATATATTTTTTATTTTTAAATAGTGAGTAAAAACAAAAATATCTATTTTCGGATGGCTTTCTTGTAATTTCCACCATTATTTAAAATTTCCAAATTTCTTTCTACACCTAATTTAAACATTAGAGCCACCCTTTATCATCAACCCTAATAATATATACAAAATCTAAAGCAATATGACATGTGTTTATTGGTTTACTTTTGAAATACATGTGTTTTTTTCATCATTCTGCTCATTCTTGAAACGCTAGCATGCTACCCAAACGTCTTTAAATTGCATCTGGCTTCTATTCCTTAGTTGTGTTCACCAAAAATATAGCACTGTGAGGCTTTTTTGTATTTTATGTATAGACCAAATTTTCTCCATAATTTGAAACCCTTATATGTCCTATATGTCAGTATACGCACATGGCATTTATGGAAAGTATTTTATGTAAGTGACACATTCCATGTGAAATGTTGTACAAAAAAATTCAAAAGTTGAAAATTTCCTAAAAACGATTTAAGTTTTTATTTGAGGCAAATATGATTATACGAATAACCTTTTTTTGGATTAAAAGTGAAGCTTTATTTTTATTTGGGTAATTTTTGAATTTATCTCTTGACAAATTTCCAGTTAACCACTTACAGGTTCAAACTTCATGCCACATGATTTTTAGCAGCCAAGCTTCATTACTAGTGCTAGGCATTGTCCGGGTTTTACTAATGCCAAGCCAAATCTTTGGATTTTATAAATACTAGGACTTGTTTGGAACAATTATATTATTTTAGAATAAACCAAACCAAACCAACCCACATCAAATTAGATTGATCTAGTTAAGTTTCATTCGTTTGGAAATATGAATTTGATTTGTGCTTTCAACATTATGGTTATGCAATTTAAAATTTATATTAAATATTTATTTTTGGTGTAACAATCTAAACCTAAGATATTGCCGGGCTATCTTTCACTATCAAGTGTTGAATTTATATATAATGCTTGGTTCATTTCAAAGTAAGTAAGATTATACGATTTAAAATTAATATAAAATATTTGACTCATTTAAACTTAGGGCCAATTTGATATTATTGTATCTTTTAAAATAATTACTCTTAGTTATGTTGAAAAATTATCTACTTTAAAGTCAATTAGGCTACTATTTATACGTTTGGTAAATTTTATGTTAATTACTATGAATTTATTTGGTTAATTTTATGTCAATTTTTGTAAATTTACAAAAGGTCTAATATAGACATAAAAATAAAATATATTAACTTATATTAGATATAAATTTATTTCTACATAATTTTAGCTAGGATGATGATATGGTAATTTAAAAGATATTAAATTCCACATCAGAGTATTCTTTTATCACTTTACAATAGTAATCCTCCATCCTCTTCTTAAAACTTCTATTAAATCTACTTTGATCATTTAGTATTCAATTTTGGAAGTTTTAACAAACACTTTTTTTGTATCATTTTCACTAACCATGGTTCCGGTTTCACAAATAGAGCTGGAGTTCTCTCTTATCATTATTTTTCTTATGTTTTTTATTAATATAAAAAATATTAAATTATTAATATAATTATATTTATTTTTTTATGTTATTTAAATTTATAAAAAATTTAGAAAAGAAACTTTGAAGAGGACGTCTTAAACAACCAACGCGCTTTGTCAGGCAGGCATCGGCCACGGGAGTTGTGCCAAGCAGCTATCAGCCGCGCGTGGAACCAATCACACAAACTTAGAATCTAAAAAACTAAAATTACAAAAACAGGGAAAGGAAAATCTCAAGGCCACATAAACTTGTGGCCGAGAATCGAAGTGAAGTGCTGACGTGGCATCCACCTCCTCGTCCTCGTTTAATTAAACGGATCAAAATCATAAACGACACACTACTCCCATTCCATGTCCTGCCATCTCCATTAAACAAAAACCCAACAAAACCAAAAACCCCTGCGAATTTTCTCGCGCGTATTTCCCCTGTTTGGACCCCAAGAAAATGCACGAAAATCTCAAGCTCTTCGGCATGAACATCGCCCTTCCTTCTGAAGGCGATGTTCCTCCTCACGATTCCTCCTCCTCTCTCCAGACCAAGCAACTCTGTCCAAGAGAACAACAAGAAGATGATAAAACAGAGCAGGTACTGCTCATGCTATATTTCCACAGGCTTTTTCAAGCATGTTCGTTTGAATATTTTGATTCAAAATCCTAAAAAAAAAAATCATGGGGTCGATTTCACTTTTTCATTTTGGTCTTTTTTTGGCATACAGTAAAGTAAAACTGTCACTTCCTCTGTTTGGTTTTGATAACTTTCATGTTTATAACTAAAAAGTTTGTACTCTAAAAGTAGTATAGTTTAGTTTAGCTTCGATTTAATTTTGATTCCTCTGCCGCTTTGTAACCTAAAGGTTAATTTTTGAAGTTTTTTTTTTTTTTTTCCTTCTGTTAGAAGACTTTACAGTTTCATGGTTACAGCCAATCATATGCTTCCACTTAAGAGGTCTTGAAGATTGATATATACCCTTCATTTTTTGAAATATGTTAATTGTCTAATTACTTGAAGAATATAATTATTTGTTTGTTGTTGGTCGGTTCTGCCTGGAATAATCTTTTGTCTTTGCCTTTTAACATTGGAAGTGTCAACTAATTGTTTTTGCCAGTCCTGATTTTATCAATATTCTGATCATAGTTTATATGAAAACGCCTATTTCTTTGTAGCATAGTCACTTAATTATCTACTTTCTACCGGTTCAAGAATAGCTTTGATTGTGCCATAAAATTACGAAGATGTCTAGAAAATTAACCATAAATTTGTGTAATATAAATATAGCCTTGAAAGTGTCAATTAATAAGTTTTTAGATTGAAATAATATTGTTTAAAGAATCATTGTTTCTCTGTTTTTAACTATACGGTTAAGAACATGCCGATTCCACTCATATAACACTTTTTCATGGTACTCTTAAAGAATATGTTACAAAAAGAATTAGTTTGTTGTAATTTATGAGACCCTTTATCATAACATTTTCATGTTCTGAATCTAATTAGGCGCACACATTAATATAATAATGTTTCTATGGTTAGAACATCCTGAAATTTGTTTTCTAGATCAGTCAATTTGCAACAGTTGCAACTCTGGTTGGTCCTGCAAAACGATTTAGGACATCTTCACTAGTATATGACGGTCTACAATTGACTCACAATATAGTACTATGTTAAATTTCAGGATTCTCTAGCAGAGAAAGCCAGTGGGACCACAGAACAAGATGGTGGTGTGCCTACAAATGTAGATGAGTCAACAAATTCTGAGACGGACACTGGTGTGAACCCGAAAACGCCTTCTATAGATGATGAAACTGCAAAATCGAAGGCTGCCAAGACTGAGAAATTCCAGAATGATTCTTCCAACTTACAAGAGAAGACTCTCAAGAAGCCGGATAAAATACTTCCGTGCCCTCGCTGCAATAGCATGGACACGAAATTCTGTTATTACAACAATTACAATGTGAATCAACCCCGCCATTTCTGCAAAGCTTGTCAAAGATACTGGACTGCAGGTGGTACCATGAGGAATGTGCCAGTTGGAGCGGGACGTCGCAAGAACAAGAACTCTGCATCTCATTACCGTCACATCACCATCTCCGAGGCACTTCAAGCAGCTCGAATTGATGCTTCGAATGGAATACACCACCCCACCTTAAAAAGCAATGGCAGAGTCCTCAGCTTTAGCTTGGATGCGCCAATCTGCGATTCCATGGCTTCTGTATTGAATCTTGCGGAGAAAAAGGCATTGAATGGTACTCGAAATGACTTTCATCAAATTGAAGAACAAGAAATTCCGGTTCCTAGCAGAGGTGGGGAAAACAGTGATGATTGTTCAAGTGGTTCTTCTGTTACAGTCTCCAATTCAGTGGAGGAAGGAGGCAAAAACTGCATGCAGGAACCGTTGATGCAGAATGTTAATGGCTTCACTTCTCCGATACAATGTCTGCCTGGAGTTCCTTGGCCTTATCCATGGAATCCTGCAGTACCCCCACCGGCGTTTTGTCATTCAGGGTTTGCTATGCCGTTTTATCCAGCAACATTTTGGAACTGTGGGATCCCAGGGTCTTGGAACGTTCCTTGGTTGTCTCCTCAATCTTCTCCGAACCAGAAGAGTCCAAGTTCCGGTCCTAATTCTCCAACCTTGGGGAAGCATTCAAGGGATGTAGACATGCTAAAACCAGATGACATGGAGAACAAGCAGCCATCAAAAGAGAAGAATGGATGTGTATGGGTCCCAAAAACATTGAGGATTGATGACCCGAATGAAGCTGCTAAGAGTTCGATATGGGCAACACTAGGGATCAAAAATGAATCCATTAGCGGTGGAGGGCTGTTTAAAGGATTGCAACCAAAGAGTGGTGAAAAGAGTCACATCCCTGAAACCTCCCCAGTACTGCGGGCAAACCCGGCAGCCTTGTCTAGATCGCTCAACTTCCATGAGAGCTCTTGAAGGCTAGCCTTATGTGTAGAAAAGTAGTGAGCTAATTGACAGAGATGGAAAGAGCAGAGAGGGAAACCCTGGTGGGTACTAATTGTCTTTCTTGTAACCGCATGCACAGTTGCCTTTTGATCTACTTAGTTTGCTGAGCTTGTGTTCCTGTATATATTTTTAATGTATGTAAAATACACTGATAGAGTTGGAGAAACATCTTTTACATTAACAGTCCTCATGTACTGTCCTAAAAAGGTGTAAAATGGATCTTTTTTCCTCCTTTTTCACACAACAATGGAACTAAAAATTCAATAAGGCAATAGGTATCAGTGGATGATGCAAAGCCAGAAGAGCTTGTTTCTTATACAACTATGCATAAATTTGAACTGAAAAGATAAACTTCAATTTAATTAATACAAGTTCAGGAAGATTTCCTTTTCAAGCACAACTACTCCCAAGTGAAGTGATTTAGTTATTAGCTATTTTCAGCCGCTCGTAATGGATTTGAGTCCAAAATAAGTTTTATTCTTTATATGGATATTTATAAAAAAGTGTGAGTAGTCATCTTCTTGTGTTATCAAGTCTTATCTAGATTAATTTTAATAATATTTTGATACTAAAGGAGTGTTAGAAAATAAAAAAAAAAAATTAAAAATAAAAAGCACAAGGAATCTGAATAACTTGCTAAATAAACAAAGGTGAAAGCAACAACGGAGTCCTATTTTTTTTTTATTTATTCGTTTTCACTTACCCTCTTATTATTTATTTATTTTTTTAAATCTTTCTTATAATTCGTGTCCCTCTAAAAAATATGAATATATTGAAAATTTATTAAAAGAAATTAAAAATATATTGAAACCTATCAAAATTAAATTTTATATATAACCTAAAATCGAAAAATATTATATACGACCCAATAATCTACTCTCCAAATTAAAAAAGTTCTCCTCATATGTCTAAGATTAAACACTATATGTAGTTTGAAAATATGTTTTTAAAATTAAAAAAAAAATTATATTTATTGATAAATGTATATGAAATATAAAAAAAAAAAAAGTATTAATAAATTATAAATAGATGTGATTGTATATGGTTATATTAATTTACAGTTACTAAGAAGAATTGTGTTTTTAAATAGACTGATCAACTCCTAAGTAGTGGAAGAAACACGGAATCGCTTTTTCTAGGGATAATATTAAATTATGAATATACTGGTGATGGCTACAAGACCTATCCACCAAAGTTTCTTCATAATGAATTTAATGAATACAAACAAAACCAGAGAAATGTGTGTCTCTGGTCCACTACCAATAAAATACATTAAGATATTTTGTTGCTACCAGCAGATATAGTCCACATTTTAGAATAAGTGGGACCCAAATTTTGGATACAGCCGGGAGTTCTTTTGGTATTTCACTCTTACTTCTTTTGCTTTCTGTCCTTTTTGCTCTTTTCTTTTTGGAGGAAAGCAGTTGTCTACTTTTCATCCATAAGCTTCCGATTTCAATTTTTTGGATGCTTAAAATATTAATGACGGTTTGTTTGAAGTCTATGTCACCATACTCCAGCCATTTGGCCACAAATTTTCTGCTTTTATTATTTGAAGAAATTAATATATATATGTTTTCTAGGTCATGCCGAAACTTAATTACGATAGATTCTAATGCATAGATGAAATACTGATCTCAAAAATTGAGGGAGATATTCCCATGTTAAGTGAAAAAATTATCCATATTTTTGTGAGTTGGTACTCGAATTTACCCATTTGCTTTGTTAGAAAGTTGGGCATGACTGCACCAACACATAAGAGAGTGATTAGTATTTTTAAATTGATTGATTAAGTGATAACATGTGATATTAAAACCAATTTTATCAATTGGTCAAGAATTCAAATCCTCCCACGACAAGCCCTGAATATGTGTAAGTATGTGAGACTGATCCATGTGACAAGTCAATAAGCATGTTAGGCCAGATGAAAGATATATATGGAAGCATTGGTGACGTTGCACTAACAAATTCTGTTCAGCTAGACCCTTTTCAGTATAGCACTAGAAACTCTGAAATAAAGGTAAGTCATCTAATTCAGGAAAGAAACTAAGATTTTTTTTTAGAATAAGAAATTAAGATTTAAATGGACAAAATTTCTTGACTTCTCCTTTTTGTGCATACAGACAGCTTCATGGACCTAAGTACCTAATAAATCTGCCAAATGACATCAATTTTGGAAACCAGTCAAATTGAGAACATGAAGAGTACTTGCAAACATTACATTGACCAAAATTTTGGTCAGTGAATCAGTGTGTCAAGTAACGCTAATTTTATTTGATAACCTTAGAATGCATGCATGGTTGTTTTTAGAAAGAATTAACTGGTGCATCTAATGCAGAAAAGGATCACCACGTATGACATTCCCTGACTGCTTTTTTGGTGGCCAGGCTTTAAAGAAAGAAATGACGCATTGTGATAATCAACTGCAGTGTTTTATTAAGTTCGTATAAAAAGTCAAATAAAATACTGTAGAATCACGTGCTCAGCTAGGGTGATACAGTGCTAATCATCCCCACCTGCCTCTGGTCTAAGTTTCAGATTCAAGCACAAAAAAAAAATATCGTACCCTTTGTGTATAATACATAGAAAGTGGAGATAACCCCCTTTCATTATTTATAAATAGTCATTTAAGTCGTGCTATTTAAATTTTATTTATACTGATTTCCACGGTTCTTTAACTTTGAAAATATGTTAGGAAATTTATTATAAATAAAAAAAATGTAACGTCATGTTAGGATCACCAGCTTCTCCTTTTTGACGCAAGTTATTAACGGTTAAATCAACCATTTTCAGTCTCTATTACTCAAAGTGATGTCATTTAATGGATAAGAAGTTGTTGCTTTAGTGGAAAAAAGGGGCTATTGAGTCTGCCCCATTCACTGTTGTTAGTCCAAGCAGGCCCTAATAGAATACTCATTCCGTGGCTTCAAATACACCCATTGAAGATGAGGTTTGGTTTAATTAATCACGTTTAAAAGAGTCTAGTCAACAGTTTACCCTTGTAAATTCCATTATCTCTTTAATAAATTAATGCTTATTTGGCTTTGAAGCACTTGTACATAAAGTATACGCCACCACCAATTGTTGACTCTTGCTAAGAAAGTAACACTAAATTCATTTGGCTCATCAGAGTCAATCCCCACTACAATTTATCCCTTGAATCTTGATCCAGAGCATTTTGTGTTGCTCCAATCCAAAACAGACACGAAGAGGAAATTTGGAAGCACACTATAATTTATGAAAGCAGTATTTCATGTTAATTTTTATGCCCAGGAGCCAGTAATCCCCACTCAAACTGACTTGTCTGACGCACGATCCAACAGCAAAACCAAATCAGTTGCAACCCTTTTATTTGTTGTTGAACAAGACTGATTGGTCAAGTAAAAGCATTGCATTAAAAGTAGAAGTAAAGTCAAAAAGGAACCCTCATATTGCTGGTAAAAGTCAAAATAAACTTTTACAATGTCTTTTCTTTTTAGATATTTTTATAAATTAGGATGGGTATTTAATTTATTTCATAAATTAATAAAAAAAAATTAACAAATTTCAAAAATATTGAAAATTTTTGATATTATATCAAATTATAGGAAAAAATGGGATTATCCCTAGTTTTTATGCCTATAGTAATTAGTAGTCTCTAGTCTCATTCCAAACAGACTTGTCTAATGCACCATGCCACCATCCAACTGCAAATCCAAGTCAGTTGCAACCCTTTTATTTGTTATTGAGCAAGATTGATTGGTCAAGTAAAAGCATTACATAAGGAAGAAGAAAAAAAGTCAAAAAGGAACCCCTAAATTGATGTTAAAAGCTAAAATCAACTTTGACGATAAAGGTTTTTAATGATATTTTCATTCATTTTCAAGGAATATTTGATCAATTTCATAAATCAACAGATAAAAGTTAGCAATTTTCAAAAATACTTAAAGATTTTGGAGGGAAATAGGATTATCCTAATTTTTATGCCTAGTAATCAGTAATCTTTACTTTGATTTCAAACTTACTGGTTTGATGCACCATCCAACTGCAAATCCAAATCAGTTGCAACCCTTCTATTTGTTGTTGAGCAAGATTAATTGGTTAAGTAAAAGCATTACACAAAGAAGCAAAAATAAAAGTAAAAAAGGAACCCCTAAATTGATGTTGAAAACAAAAATCAACTTTGACAACAAGTGATTTTTATTGCATTTTCGTTAATTTTCAAAGGATATTTGATCAATTTCATAAATCATCAAGTAAAAATTAGCAATTTTTAAAAATACTGAAAGATTTTGGAGGAAAATAGGATTATCCTAATTTTTATGCCTAGTAATCAGTAATCTTTACTTTGATTTCAAACTTACTTGTCTGATGCACCATCCAACTACAAATCCAAATCAGTTGCAACCTTTTTATTTGTTGTTGAGCAAGACTGATTGGTCAAGTAAAAGTATTACACAAGGAAGCAGAAATAAAGTCAAAAAGGAACCCCTAAATTGATGTTAAAAGCAAAAATCAATTTTGACGATAAGGGATTTTTATAGCATTTTCATTAATTTTTAAGAGATATTTGATCAATTTCATAAATCAACAAGTAAAAATTAGCGAATTTTAAAAATACTGAAAGATTTTGGAGGAAAATAGGATTATCCTAATTTTTATGTCTAGTATTCAGTATTTTTTACTCTGATTTCAAACTTACTTATCTGATGCACCATCCAACAGCAAAACCAAATCAATTGCATCCCTTTTATTTGTTGCTGAACAAGACTGATTGATCAAGTAAAAGCATTACACAATGAAGCAGAGAAAAAGTCAAAAAGGGCCCCCCTTAAATCGATGTTAAAAGTTTTTTTTATCAAAGAAATTGCTTAATCTAATCCTCCATAAGCATGGATTAGGTGGGACACGTGTATGGCAACAAGCCTAAGTTCCAAGGAGGGTGACCAGATTCAGTTATATCACTTGTGTTTCTTTTTGTAACATCTGAACCAAGTGCCTCAAAAAGAAAGTTGAAAAAAATGTGTTGTTCAGATAAAAAGCATATAAAGTAGCGAGTGTGGAGGTGAAGCTTTTCTTTTCATCGAAAAGGAAGAAAAAGATGAATAAGTTTCTAGCTTTTTGCCTTTGGTGATGTGGACTACTAATTTTGGAGAGGGAAAGTTTCTTCTTGCTCATTATATTTTGGAAATGTTTGTCAAATTTTTATCAACTTCTTATGACTTCGTAAATATATCAATTTAGTTCTATAGTAAATCAAATGTTAGTCAATTCTAATTAAGGGTAATTTTGTCAACACATAAAACTATTTTAATTTAATTTAATATAAAATTGAAAATTAAAAATAATTTCTCAATTTTTTATTTTAAATATCTACAAACAATTAAATATATTTACAATCATTTAAAAAAAAAAATTGATTTGATGATAAATGATGATCAGATGGAGGAGAACCTCTCTTCTATCTGGTCATAAGGGTCAAATTTTCAGAAGATCTCTTTTGCCTGATTTGGGAGTAGAGGAGAAAGGTGGAGGAGACAACTCCTTCACTTGATTAAGAGTGAATGAGATCGTCTCAAGACGATCTCCTCCATTGAAGAAGTAGATATACCCATTTGATGGAACAAATTTGCTCTATTAGAGAAGCAGATGTGAGGCTTCACCAATGGAGCCACCACCGTTAGTTTGTTCATTTTTTAATTTATATTAATTGTTATTCTCCACGGCCCATCTTTTGAGATGGATGATGGAGATTATTTTAATTTTTTTTATTAACTTTTAAGTGAGGGACAAATGAGTGATGTGTACATTCATAATTGGTTTTCAATTTTAGGTGACACAAATTAAACTTTTATTGGTTGATGAGTTAGAGCAAATTTGTAATTTTAGAATTCACTAATTGTAGAGGTAAAATTTTTTGTCAAATGGACTAAATTGATGTATTTACGAAATTTTAGGGAATATTTGGTTGTTTACTAATTCATAGTTAAAAATTTAATATTTTCTCAAAATATAGGGATTAAAATGAAATTTACCCTCCTGGAGACACAGTAGTATTTTACCAGTTGCAAATAGATGGCATCTCATTGTTATATTTAAGTATGTTGTTCTAAATGTTACATTACTTGAATCTAATAAAAAAGGACTGGCACAATGCAATACGACTTGTCAGAATCCCCATTTCCAATTCCCACAATACTGAAAAAGAGGGGCAAAAAAAAAAATCACCATCTCCAATTTATATGCTAAAGAATCAGATAACATGACAAACAAAATCAATTAATCCACCACCAAAACCAGACTGAAATTCCTTCAAACAGAAGCTTAACAGAATCCTTGTAGCATGCTTGCATGCAAAGGCACAACAAAATTTTTAACTAGCACAAATACTGGTTAAAAATACTCAGTAGTTGACATAATTTTGTCTGTTCAAGCTCCTCCTCTTGGCTCAAAGGGACAACCATTAACTCCACAATCTGCCAATTAGGCAGGTTTGCATCTCCACAAAGTGCTTGATCAACTGAAACTTACAATTATAACTTACAGACAATAAGTTCCATAAGCACTGCCCTCCCTTCCACAAACAATTAGAGAAAAAATTTGCCTATATAATTAGTATATCATTTCTTTAAAGAATTTCACTAAACTCAATAGAAAAGCCTTAAGGCTCAAAATAGCACCAAAAGCAATGGTGGCCACTCAGCTAAATGGCTTACACCACTGCTTAACAACTACTTGCAGGAGACACCTTCAGTACTTAAAAGCTATTTGTGTCTCCTTGAATGTAATTAACAGCAACACATCTTCATTACTTAAGTCGACAAAAATTAACAGTAATTGAACAAGCTATTTATGCATCAGAAGGTAATAAAATTATACCCAAATATGATTCAGAAGTTGTCACAGCTAATGAGTATACATTCATAATCAATCAAAGACAACAAATGCCACTCTGTGTCTAAAATAAACTTTGAATCAAGTTATTTCAGCTGAGATTGATCATTGAATTCTACAACCACTGGAGTCCTGTCCATGACGAACATTGCCATAGGCTGACAGTTCAAGAAGATCCATATCACGACCTGAATTCAGTCCAACCAATTGGCAGGTTAGAAATTCTGGCAGATTCTTTTCTTTGAGTGATTAATGTAGCATTTAATAACACTTGAAGTACCTGAAACCCGACAATAAGAACTTTTCTCAATCAGTTCAGCTCTAGATAGTTCAGTCCGATTGCCCTTTGATCTGTTAACTGTAGCCTGTATCGGAAACACAAAAGTCAAATGAAATCAATATTCTTATTCCATATAGCATGAGGTCTATTATTTTTTTCAAAAGCTTCAGTAGCTCAGATTCTCACTTTATAATAAACACGTTATAACTCATCTTAGGAATAAAATTCATAACACTACTCAAATTTTGAAAGCCTGCCCCTATTGCAATATAGCAACCGTGAAAAGAATACCATAATTCTTGCAACCAGGATATCTGAGTAATAGTAAAAGGATACAGCAGTCATGAAAACCACTATACATTCTGATGTTCAAAAAAGCCTAAAGGAGGAGGACTACTCATAAATCACACAAACCTATCCCAAAGTTTAGAATAATCCCTGAGATGCTTAAAGAATGCTAACCAAGCCTGATTATGGAATTAGAATTATTAATAGAAGTAATCAAGTGATGCTCTTGAAGCCTAAGTAGATTTCCAATAAAATAGTTGTTAGAATACACTAAACCCAAAACCTTAACTTGACATGATCCGACTAAGGATACAAGGCTCTCTAACAATAACAACTGATGCGGTCGGACAATCCAGGTTTAGTGGGTTTTTATTGATATTCTAAGAAATCTAATATATCTCTTAGTTTAAGATAAAAGTTCACTAAAAATGATAATGCAAAACATATAAATCAAATGAAGGGTACACCTCATTGGAAGCTAAAATTAATGAAACCTTCCATCAGAACATAGAGAAAAATGGCTACAACATCATCAAGAAAACATTACTTACATACAAATATAAAGCATTGTACAATTTAAGACATTATCACATGGAAGTGATTGTTTTTTCCATGTGATTAGGAATTTGAAATAATCATTACAAGATTATTTCAAATAAAAGGAAGTAAAAATGCCTGACAGAATCTATTTAGAAGATCTAAAATAGGGATTTTAGCAAAACTTTCCCATATAATAAAACCATTTGCATAATTCTCCTCTCATGGAAACAAATTGCAAAAAGGGTAGAAAATACCGAAATTGCCCTTGTACATCCTTTACCCTTTTAACACTTGAAACACCCTATTTTTTGCATGACAGTTATTTTCAAGTAGTTACAACCACCACCACATACAGGTGGCTCCTAATCAAATAGCATTTCTTTCTGCGTTTTGCTACCTTGGTTGGATAAGATTACATCAATTACAAATCCTGGATTGATTGATTGTAAGGGTGGTTACTGGATAATATGTCAGGATTGTTACTGATAGGAAATCTTATTTAGGTAGCCATTTCATTTCTTAAAACTAAAGGAAACAATAAATTGGAAGTGGAAATCACCTGTAAAACCTGACAGTTATCGAGCGTGCTTTGTCCGCCCTGAAACATGTTACCAGTAAAATTGAGTGTGAAACAAAAATAAAAAAGTTAAATAAAAGCAAATGACAAGAAAAAAGAATCACCTTGGAGTAAGGGAGAATGTGGTCATAATCATGGCACAAGCAACCAGGACACCCAACAAGCTTCCTAAACACAATGTTACCAAGAGGGTCTCTCCGCCAGCGATCGGGGTCCCTTCCTTTCACTTTCTCCGCCTTCTCCCAGCATTGCTGCTTCACGCTGTACGGGAAACTCCTAGGGTTGTTTGTACTTGAAACCTGGATTGTTGTTGTTGTTTCGTCTTCTTCGGTCACCACTTCCCGCTCCAAAACAGACGTCGCTCTCGTTGGAGAAGACGACCTTGCTCTTCCCCTTCTTTTGCTCGGTTCCAATCTGTTGTTTGCCCTCATTTTTGAAGAAAAACACAACACACGATATGTGTCTCTTTTCGTATCATATCAGTCCACGGATGACCGTGATGATGAAGGATTTGGACGGTGCTGATTGTCTTCTGGGGCAGAAGAGATGGACGGTAGTGATTGCGGGTGCTTTGGAGATGAGGAGACTACATCACATGTGATTATTACAATTCAAAACCCCCCATTCCCTTGGGTTTTTTCAAATATAATTAAAAACTTTTTCCACATTAATGGTTGGCCACATTAAAACTTATTTACAGTTCTTTCTTCAAATATATAAATATATATATATATATTTACAGTTCAAAAATCTTTTTTAAAGATTATAGATGATGTACTATTTAAAAAAACTAGTTTCATAATATAAAAAAATATCTACCTCAAAAAAAGATATCTTATTTAAAAAAAAAAAAATTCTATTTTTAGGGTAGAAAATTCCACACATGTTATCAGATATGAAGGGGCAGTGGAAACTCTTCATACATACCAGTGAATGTACACGATTGCAATTCTAAAAGAGAAATGTACCAATAAATTAAATTTTAATTGGATACTATTTACTTTTTAAAATAACATATATATGATAGCATAGTTTTTAGAACAATTTGATGATCAGTTGTTTTCTTTATTAGTTTCATGTAATGTATATAGAACTATATCTATGGTTAGTTATTGTTAATAAAGTGCAAAATTAGCAATTCGTGTGGGTATTAATATATATTTTTGTCACCCAAAATAATGATTTGTACACCAAATTTGTAAATAAAGCCATTGTTTAAATTTGAAAATTTAGATTTAATTATAAGCACCCAAAAATATTCTAATAATAACTCTGTTTCCATTAACTTTAATAGACTTCTAACTAATAAGTGTTTTGTGAAAATGTTTGTCACAATTGGTTTTTTTTTTTAACTATTACATTGGTTTTGCCAATGTCCGAATCAATATTTCATCGTAGCATTACTAAGATGCTATGGATAAAAAACAATTACGGTACTTAAGATGCTATGGATAAAAAACAATTACGCATCGAAATGTCTATGATTTAATTCACCTCGAATTTAAATCTCACAAGGAATCTTTTTTTAAGATACTTAGAATCTAGGCAAATACTTTCATCAAGTATATGCAATGTGTAGTTTATGCAAAGGAAAAAAAAAAGAAATTCAAAATATAAACCACATAAGAATTTGTTAATAGCACTACACTCTATTTAATGCAAAGGATCCGATGAATAGAATTGGATATTAAGAACTTTAAAACACAATGCTTAACTTTGCTCTTAAGTTAGGCTCCTTTAAAGCTCAACTATGGCTATTATAAGGTTGTAATGAGGCCTAGAATCACACTAAGATTGATTGATTGGTTGAGTAAAGTTATCGTTTAAACACCCATCTCTTTCGTTTCTTTCACGGGCAACAAGACCTTTCACAATTGATTTGCACTTCTTTTTCTTGAGTGCCTTTATTCTCACAATTTTTTTTTTTTCCTGGTTTTGCTTGTTTGTTTATTTGCTTATTGAGTAAATTACAATTTAGCTTCCTAGAAAAAAAAATGTACATGTAAAGTAAAGTTTTTGATTTTATTAAAATTAATCCACCGGTCGTTAGTGGATCTTCCTTAGATTTGACAACAAACATTGTAAATCTAAATAAAAGAAGAAAATGCTCTCACCTTTTTATTTAAAAAACAAAAATAAATTTAAAAAATAATTAAAAACAAAAAAGGTTCAACCAATGACCGTCTCTTTCTTTCTCTCTTTCTCTTTTCTTCTTCTTCTTCTTCGAACCCAAATCTGGGAATCTGGATTCGACTTCTAAATCTAGACTTATAACCCATATTCATCTAGGTTTGCTTCATGTCTGATGGAGCTTGTTAGCTCTATTAGATAGTCCAATTTTCTTTTTTTTTTTGGGTGATTTTTTTTTAATGATTTGGTTTTGTTTTGGATTGTATTGATCTGAGTGTTTTTGTGTTTGTGATCTTGGTTTCTTATTATTATTATTTTTTATTTTGAAAATTTGGGTTGTGAATATTCTGCGTTTTGATGATGTTGATGAAGATGTGTTATTCTGGGTTGGTTTTTGTGTTTTGATTCTTGATGATATTGATGATGAAGTGTTTTGACATTGAATCAAGAAGGGTGATGATGTGATGATTATGTTGGATTGATGGTGATTTAGGTTAAAGAAGATGAGGGAGAAGAGGTTGAAGATGAAAAAAATTGTTTTTTTCTTTAATCATTTAATTTATTTAATTTTTTAGTTTTTGTTTTTTTTTTTCAAATGAATCTCCACCATCCATTTTAAGATGGATGGCGGAGATCTGATTAATTAATTAATTAATTTTATTTTTAATTAAAGTTTTCAAAATTTCTTTTAAAAATAAAAAATAAATAAGTTCAAATGACAATTTTACCCCCATAGTTAGTTAAGGGGTTAAGGGGGGTTCATTGTAATAAAATTGGAAACTTTATTTTGTTTCTATATATATATATATATATATATTTTGCTGAATAGCTAAATTGTAATGTCCTCTTATTTATTTGTTTGTATGTTTATTAATTTTTTAGATTAGTAATGCAAACATCTATTTTATTCATAACTTGTTCGTTCCTTGTACAATCGATTATTGACTTACAATCTTCTTTATTCTTGCACTTATACTCAATTCATCACATCACTTTTCCTTTTCAATCATCTCAATATGGTACTAAGCTCTAAGGTAAGACTTAATTAGAATGAGCTTGGACATGGAAACTTTTTGGGAGATAAAAGAATTAGTTTATTTGTGTTTAGTTTCAAATTTGGCCAATGGAGCACGCACAAAGGGGTAGAAAAGTTTTAGACCTTTTTTGTCCATTCAAGCACATATGTAGCTAAATATCATCTTTTAAGGTTCACCAATTTCAAATGAAATTCAAGAGATAGAATATTATTGACCTTTTTTTTTTTTTTTGGTTACAATAATGATATTATGACAAAATTTATTTTATTTAGTGACTAGTTTTTGCATAATTAAAGACCATTGTTTTGTAGTGTAATAGTAGTTGCCAAGTCTCGCTTTTCATGAAATAAGAACTATTAGCTTGTCAATCTTCTAATTTCTCTATGGTCACCACAAACTCACATTCTTGATTAGTCACACAAGCTTGATGAATCCTCCCACTTCTTCTTTCTAAGAAACAAGACCACGAGATGATCTTGAAGCAATCAGTTGATGCACACAAACTTAACAAATTGTAAGTTCTATGATTTGTAATTGGCTTATTTAGAGACAAACCGCTTTTAAATGTATTCTTGGGTTCATGGGTGTTAGAACTTAGGATTTAGGAAGAAGCACTAAAGGTTGAAGATCATAACAATGCAAGAAGATTAGCTAGAAGACTCTAAGATACAAGTGCCTGTCTTTTCACGGTTTGATGCTTGTTCATGCTTAATCATGTTGCATTTCATGTATTTAGAGTTTTTGCATGCCGTTTTAGACCTTTAAGATTGCATATATTGCATGTGGTGCGTGTTTGCATGTTTTTTTTAAATGTTTAATTCCATGGGTTTCTAGTGGTATTTTGATAATTTTATAACATTTTTTTTGGAGATAGTTACTATATAAAAAATGCATTCCTGGATGTCAGCTAACCATTAAAAAAAAAAAAAAACTGAGTTAATCAGAAGTCAGACGAAGAAGTTATGGTCAAAACTGTCAAAGCATGCAAGGTTGGATAACATACAGAGAGAACGACTGTTGGGCCATTGCCAGTGGTCACGATAGTGTAGCCATTATCGTATTGTTGAGTGGCCTCTTAAGCGACCTCGCCTAGGTCTTCCTTGCATGATTTTCTTCATTATTTCAATTTGAGCTTCTTTATTCGTGTTTCACTTTTTTTTTTTTTTTAACATGCTTTAGACATAAAACCTTATTTTGAAAGGTTAAAGTTGATTTTTTAATTTTTGGTATCGAGTCATTTTAGGGTTCATAGTTCTTTCTATATTTGACTAGAATTTCATTTATAAATTAATTAGAAATCTAAATAGTTGATAGGTTTCAAGTTAGGATACAATTAAAACTTTTATATTTTTGATCCTTAGATGGATTTATTTCCTCTGATGAATTCATATAGAATTCTTAAATTGGAAGGTTTTAATTGATTTCTAACTAACTTATACCACACAATAAATAGGGGTATTTAGTTCTCAATTAGTATAACAACTTTTTATGTTTAGTTTTATTTTTTATTTTTTAGAACTTAGAGAGTTACAAATTTGAAGTTTAGATTTATAGAGTTTGAACATATTGCATCTAGACTTTTGTAGGGTTTAGACTTTTGTATGGTGGTTTCCGATTAGACATTCTACTTGTTTTACATACTTCAGTTCATTACGTTTGAATATGTGCATTAGACGATTAAGTTCAAGATTAAATTATGGCCTTGCTTCTTAAAGATAAGAGGTAAGGAGGATTTATTAGGCTTGCACGACTAGACATGAAGGCGATTCAAGAAGATTATATCGAATTTAAAAGACAAACATAGTTGTTGTTCTAGGTTCATTAAGGACAAAATTGAGGATCGCTATTAGTTAGATAGAGAGTAGGTTTCTAGACTAGGTAAGGCTATAAATGTGTAATCCATCTTTTAATAATAAGGTTTCACTTGATCGTGGCTAGAAAGGGTTCTACTCTCGTGGTTTTCCCTGTTTAGGTTTCCATATAAAAATCATGTGTATAGCTTCTCTGTTTCTCTACTTTTCTTTTATTTTGTTTGCTTGGCTTTTTATGCTGTATATATTTTAACAAGATAAAGGAAATTTTGTTTAACCCATTCACCTCCTTTAGGTTAGTTGTTGTATTTGTTATAAGGGGCTTTCAGTTGTTATCAGAGTAGGTTTCTACAATTGTCTAGAAGATCTATAGATGAACATGGAACAATTGGACAAAGAACTTCATCATCCCTTACATCGCTTTTGACATCACTAATTACTTATTTTGGAAGAATTGCATGAAGGGTTATTATGCTCAATTGAAGAGCATGTGTAAGCGAGCATTGAAGAATGATATTTATGGCCCATGATTCCTACAACAATAGAAAGATGTGTAGTAGAGAAGTAACAAATGAGGTTTTGGACTCAAGATGAGCTGAATGCCACAAACTAGAGTTCGAAGGTGCTCAATGCATTATTTTATGGTGTTAAAAAGGAGCAGTAATGTTGCACATAAATTTGCATAATGGTAAAGGAAGTTATGACTCCTTACAAGATGAATGGAAGATGATAAAGAGTTTGTGGATTTCCATGCTAAATTAAATTTACCAACCAATGTGAGATGCTTGGTGAACCCTATTTGGACTAAAAAATTGTTTGAGAGATTCTTCGATCCCTTCCAAAGTGATTTAGAGCTAAGGTGATAGTTATTGAAGAAAATCATGACATCAACACGTTTAAAGGAAGAATTGATTGGATCTCTCTAAACCTATTAGATGTAATTCAAGCTTAAAAGAATGTCAAAAGGTGTTGCTCTCAAGTTTATTATGGAGACTTTTGAAGATGAGGAGGAAGATGATAATGATGAAAAACTTGCCCTTCTCACAAGGAAAATGAGGAATATTTTGTGGAATTGCAAATGAAAGGAACAATCTTCATTCAGGAATGATGGTAATAAAAAACTTATCATCAAAAAGAGCTTTGGTGAAGTTAACTACTCTAAGATCAACTGCTTTGAACGTGGAGCTGCCCTTCAAAGAGCGCTTTATTTCTAACAAAAGAAAGGTGCTGATACTACTTGGAGTGATGCTAAATCAAAAGAAGAAGATAAGTTCAACAATGACAATAAAGCTACTCTTGTGGTTGAATTTCACAAAGATTCTTTAAGTGATGAGCGTAAAGATGAATATGAGAGTGATTTAAGTTGTGATTCTAAGGAAGAAGACTCCAATGAAGATGAAAATATTAACGAATATGTGAATGAAATTAAGAAGTTGAAATTAAAGAACATTAATCTCGAGAAGAAGATTTTGAGCCTTGAAGGTCAATTTGACAAGATGAAGGAACTCACATCATCAAAAAAAGCTGAAATCCTCAAGCTAAGGAAGTTAAAGATTGTTAATGCAAATCTTGAGGATCAAATGAAGTCTATTTGAAAAAAAGGTGGAGAACTTAGTTCAAGGCAGGACCAAGAGGCAAGGGGATTTCAATAAGAAGATTAAAGCATTTGCAAAGGAGATAACCAATCGTGACAACATTATTAAGATTGTCAAAGGTCGAGAGGAAGCTTATGAAGAGGAGCTAATCGAAGCTAGGGAATGTTTAAGTTTATTGTAATGAACAAGCCCGGCCCACCAACTAGCCTAGCGTTGTAGCCCGACCTCGCTAGCTTGCCTGGTCCAGTGTAGGCACTGCCCAGCTACTGCCCTAGCCCACTGGACAAGTACTGTCCCCTCCTTCTAGGGGTTTTCAATCACCTCCCACATCCGCTCGAACCCAAGACCTAAGGACATAAATACTTGGGGAGCTCAAATGGTACACACTTTGCATTCCCCAATTACTTATGCCCTCAAGTCTTGGGTTTAAATAGTACACACCTTACATTTTTTAAGTACTTATACCCTCAGGTCTTGGGTTTAAACGGGTGTGGAAGGCTATAGAAAACCCCTAGAGGGAAGGGACAATACCTGTCCAATGGGCTAAGGCAGCAACTGGGCAAGCTGCGAGTTGGGCGATGCAAACACTGGACCGGGCGAGCTAACGAGGTCAGATTACAACGCTAGGCTAGTTGGCGGGCCGGGCTCGTTCGTTACATTTATGCTCTAAAAGCTTATAATTTGTAAATGTTTACATGAATAATAAATAAAATATGTTTGTTTAATTCAATCTATATTCATATAACATCCTTGATTACTCATGTAATATCAAATTAAGTATATAAGTACTATATATAAGAGGATTTAAATGGAGATCAGTAATTTAAATAATTCATAGAAAGCATACAAAGCTGAGTATTTTATTTGTGATAAATCTACAGCTACGATACATTTTGTATTTGATAAGATGATCTTATTCGAGATCGTTTGTGCGACGATATAAAAAAATGAAACATCTTATATAATAGAAATTATATAAAATTGGATCATAATAAAAACGTATTTTTTATTAATATTTGTTAAATAAAAAAAAATTCATATTTATCAACTAAATGATCATATATGGATTGATCTTAATCCTAAATATATTGTGGACTTTTATGTGTTGAATTATATTTTTTGATTTATATGGGTAAGATTGTTATATATGATTTAATAGATAGCTACGAGTTAGGGTTTGTGTCTAAGATCTTGTAATTTGTAAACATTTAAACAAAAGAAAATTCTAATTTAGTTTCTAACGTTTAGTAAAATATTACATTTTTACTAACATTTACATTTTGAATTTTCGTCATCCCTAACGTTTTGGAAATGTATCAATTTAGTCATTCTGACAAAAAATTTGACAGTCAAACGTGACAAAAGTGGCAAGAAGATGAATTTACCATTGATAAAATTTAAGATAGTTAAAATGATATAATTACATTTTTAACAACTGACAATTACAAAATAATCGTCTCCATTATTACAAAATTATCATTGACCACTTTCCAATCAAATTATGACACATCATTAAATAAATTTTTTTAAGAGAAAATTATAATTTAACTATCCAGTTTGAAATTTATTTACACGGATCAA
This sequence comes from Dimocarpus longan, assembly GCA_022984855.1. Taxonomy (NCBI): domain Eukaryota; kingdom Viridiplantae; phylum Streptophyta; class Magnoliopsida; order Sapindales; family Sapindaceae; genus Dimocarpus; species Dimocarpus longan. The sequence goes on from CM041024.1 coordinate 21,641,694, forward strand.
AGATTTCAATTTTATTACAATTGAGTCCCTGTTCGTTAATGTGAAAAATTGGAAATTTTAAAAAATAGGGGAAAAAAAAAAGAAGAAAATCCAATCTTTAAATCTCTCAAACCAAGAAAAGTTGAAACAAAAAATCCTCCTAGTTCATTATTATTTTCTACATCCTCCTTCATCAATCAATTTCCCAACATTATCAATCTAGTTAACAAACATCAAATCAACATTTATAACATCAAACCAAGCAATATCAATTCGAACCAACCAACATCAATCGCAAACCCATATGCCCAGATTTCATCCAGGTTTGTCACGAACCCAAATGAAATTTGGGTCATCTTCATCTAGGTTCGTGATCGAACCTAGATTTCTGGGTCAACCAACCAACATCAATCGTGAACCTAGATGCTCAGATTTCATCTGGGTTCATGACATATGTGTTGTCTTCACCTGGCTCCGCGACGACCGAAATTTCATCTGAGTTCACGACGAACCCAGATGAAATCTGGATCGTCTTTGACCTAAAAATCTGGATTCGTTGAACTCAGATTTTATTTGGGTTCAATGAACCTAGACGGGGATTGAGAAGAAGAAGAATGAGGAGAGAGGAAGAAGAGAAGAAGAAGAGGAATGAGTGAAGAAGAAAAAGAAAAAGAAGAAGAAGAAGAGAAGAAGAAATTTTACTTGGGTGATGAACTGGTGAGGAGAATGATGGGTTGAAAATGATTTAGAGGATTTTTAAAATTTATTTAAAATATTTTTATTTAATTTTTATTGTAATCTTATAATTTTTTTTTAATTTTTTTTCCAAAATATTCAAGTAAAAATAATCAAACTAACCTTCCTTTTTTTAATGTTGACTAATAGATGGCTAAATTAATACATTTTCGAAACGTTAGAGATGACGAGAATTCGAAATACAAACGTTAGTAAAAAAATAATATTTTATTAAACGTTAGGGACTAAATTAAAATTTTTCCTTTAAATAAATAATTTATTTAATACCTTTTTTTTTTTTTATTCAGTCTATGAGCATTTATATAATATTTCCTTAATATGAATATCATGTAATGTTCATGATTACTTATGTGGTTTTAAATTAAGAATATAAGGTCATATATATGAGAATTTAGTTTAAGATCAGTAACCTAAATAATTCGTAGAAAACAAACAAAATTTGTTATTTTATTTGTGGTAAATCTATAGATGCAGTAAATTTCATATTTAATATGATAATATTATCTGAAATCATTCATATGGCGAAACAAAACTGAAGACACCTTATATAATAGAGATTATATAGAATTAGACCATGATAAAAATGAAATTTTTATTAATATCTATTAAATAAAGAAATTTATATTTATCAATCAAATGATCATATATGGATTGATTTTAATCTTGAGTGTATTATAAACTCTTATTTATTAAATCATATTTTTTAATTTATATGGGTAAGACTATTATAGATTTATAGTCAATAAGTTTCGTACTTTGAAGATATGATTTAATAAGTCTTAGAATATTCTATATAGTAATGAAATCCACTTCTTCTTGTGAGAAATAGATGAGTAGTTCTCTTAAATATTGATTTGGCTCTTGGACAATAGGAGTGTTTAACTTTCTATTTATGAGTAAACGGAAAGATAATTGCATAAGTTGTTATGAATGTATTATTCGTTAAAGAATCAATAATACTTACTAAAACAATATTATAATCAGATAAGTATAACAAATTTATAATCTAATTCTGATTATAAACTACCTATGGAGGATCGAACTATATGCAATGATTAGATCAATGGACATTAAAGAATTTAGATTATGTAAAAAATCTATAATTTTGAAAGTGAACCCTTACGTTTTTAGTAAAGTAATTTTAAGATTAATAATAGTGAATTATTTAATTAAAGAGTTTTAATTAATAATTTCAATATTAGAGCTTAAAATTATAGGTCCATTTAGTCCCTTTACTAGCTCTAACTCACTATAAGAAATAAGAAAAGAAGAATATAATTAATTGTAATGTTCAATTATATGTGTTACATGTGTAATACTATTACGTTTACTTAATATTTAAATAATGTTATAATTATTTAATTATTTATCTATAGAGCTTATGAGTTAAATTCCTTGTGACTACATTAAATGAATAATGATTTTGAATCATATAATTTAATGGTCATAGAATTTGAAAAAGTCAAAGTCAATTAATAGAAGATTATAAATCTTCATAGATTTGGAAGTTGGATAACTTAATTGTAAATTAGATTTTTCAATTTAGAAATTAGATAATCTAATTAATAATTAGATTTTCTATTTTGGTAATTGAATATTCTTACAAACCCTAAATTGATCATTATAAAAGAAGTTTTATATTGGTTCAATTTTGAATTGGCAATTTCCTCATCCTAGCCCCACACATCACAAAAGAAAATAAGAAAACCCTAAAAAGCTTAGGATTGGTTGTACATTATCAAGAGAAGATGAGGGTAGGTCGAACGCTCTCTTATGTGTTGCCTTTAACCATTTTCTTTTGCTATAGGTATTCTTTTGAAAAAAGAATAGTGAATGGATTCTTCAATATCATAGCCACACATGGTTTCTTGGTGAAAAATCATAGTGAATAACATCGGGCGGTAAAAAATATGAAAACACAAAAGGGATCAACTTATATAACTTATCAAGTAAGATTCGATTTTATTTTGAAGTATTGAATTGTCATCACTATCATTGATTGGGCACATTTTTGTTTAGAAAAATTTTAAAGTTCATGTTTTCATTTTATTGAAAATCAATTTTTCCTTTAATTATTATCAGAGCCAAGTTTTTCACTAGTTTAATGATTAATTCAATAATTAGTGATTTCTCTTTGATTACGATTTCTTATATGTCATAAAGTAGACACTAATTATTTGATGATATGCTTATCTATTTTTATTCATGTTGATGAATAGAATTCGCATGGCAAAGATCTAAGAATTTTATAGTGAATTAACTCCATGCAAGGGATGTTTAAATAACTTAAAAGGTCACTTTAACCCTTCCTAAATCACTTTTACGCTTCCTAGATCAAGTTTTAAAAGTCTAAAACATGTCCAAAAAAAATAAAGTGAAAACATGAAAAAGGGACCTCAAATGGGGAAAAAAAAAGAGCAAATCACAAATTAGCTACTTGATTGAAACCGATTATCAGACGAAGTAAACTTTATTCATTTATTACAAAATGACCACGTATCATTACCCAAATGGCAAAAAGTGTCACAGTGTTGCACAGATGAAAATGCCCCTAATCATAAAATAAAAATATTAACACATATAAAGAAATGATAAATTAAAATATTTTAAAAGAAATTAAAAAGGGAATGTTGATATTTATCGTCCATAATACAATAAAAAAAATAAAAAAATCTCATTCTCTTCTCCGTCTCTCTCTTTCTCTCTCTCTCTTGTTGACGTCTGTCTCTTCATTGACAGCATCCAGTTCAAGAAGAAAACTCTAGAATCGCTTTTGATTGTGTTAAATGACAATGAAAAAGCCATTGAGTTGGTTGTTGTGGAGAGAAATATCGGGTACTTGATCAACCTCCTTGATTTCCACCACCACGGTTCTATCCGCAAACAGTCAATTCTAGGTCTGTCAATGGTGGTATAGGCAAATGAAAAATCAAAGATGATTGTGTTCAAAGAAGGTGGTTCGGGTACTTTGTTAAGGATTCTCGAGATCGAGTTGATGCCATTGAAAGAAAAGGTGACAATAACTATCAAAGCCATCATTAATGACATAGAAAATGCTTGGGCAATGTCAAAGTGTGATGGCATTTCGGTTTTAATTGAGGCTTGTTGATTACGATTCATCGCAAATCTTGTTCTCTTTAATTTCTCTCTCTCTCTCTCTCTCTTATGAATAGGGCATTCACAAATCTTGTTCTCTATTTGTTTACTAATAATATTGTTTCTAATGTTTGGAGATTTTTTTTTTTGTTTTAAAATTTGTCTCAAAATAAAAAATAAAAATGCGGTCGAAAGATAAAAATATCCCTAGATGTGATAAAGTTAACTAACCATTGATTAACCTAAACTAAAAAAAAATAGTTAAATTGCAATAAATTAATAAAGTTTACTTCGCCTAAGAAACAATTTCGACCAGGTAGTTAATTTATAATTTTCTCAAAAAAAACAGGTCACACGTGGAAGGACCTAGATGGCAATTAAAGCGATCACCTAGCAACCTCACCCCTGGTTGATTGCTCGAATGGTCACCCAGTTGCCATCAGTCTCAATCTACACACTTTAACAGTTTTGGTTATAACTTTCTTATTCGACTTGCATTTGACTCAAGGTTTTTCTTATGGTTAACTAATATGTAGGGCTACATCTTTCATGAAAATCATTTAAAAAAATTATATATAAAACGACAAAAATACCCCTAAAAATGGCCCATGTAATTAAAGTCTAAACAAAAATATATGAACATATAATATATGCAATCCTGAAGGTCCAAAAACTACATTTAAATACTTTTAACATATGAAATGTAATGTGAATGAATATGAATGAGTATCAAATCATGAATATGAACAAGCATCAAATCATGAATATGTAAGTACCTACATCTTAGAGTCATCTAGTTAACCTTCTTGCATTGTCTTAATCTTACACTTTCATTACTCATCCTAAATCCTAAGTGATAAACCTTAATTGAAAGGATTAGATCAGACTCCTTTCCCGAGTCCGGGAGAATCCCGTGAAAACTTGGGTCTTTGTAATTGAAATATCAATTTATTGAAAATTCTTTATAAATAATCATCATGATTCTAATAATCACTTTGATCAATATATAAATTGGACAAATAAAAAATTTTATACACTTTTCGTGCTAGACTTATAGATTGAATATATAAAATATTCATAGAATACTTGAAAAAAAATATTTTATATGTAAAAGTATTTTTGAAATATATTAAAAAAATATGGTAAATAAAAGAAATACATACACAAATGCAACTATTCATCATCATATAGCTCTTCTCTTGATTTATAATAATCTGCACGAATCTATAGCGAATACCTGAAGAAATGAGTTTTATAAAGGAGTGGGCACTAAAGTTTAGTGAGTAGATAAAACTTTTCTAAAATATTTCTAAAACAGAACTAAATATATTGCTGGCAATAATAAGTAATTATTTTATCATAATAAAACTGTAACTCTTATATAAATTATTTCTATAATAATAATATAATCTGCAAACTTTTATGGAATCGCTTTATATAAATCAAATTTTCTGTAAATCTCTATTTGTATTGATCCAACTCAATATATAACATTTGTAATCTGAAAATCTACACCAATTAGTACTTAGGGAAATTTGTCATATGTGGTGTAGATATTTAACATGCACGTAGAGGGAGGAATCACATCTGTCATACACATGTTGGGCGACTCAATAACTCTAGACATCTTTCATACATGTGCTAGGCCACTTACTTGGGCTTACACACGTGAAGCTTGTCTGATAGTTAAAGGGAAGGGTACAATCTTGATGTTCTAAAAATCTAATTTCAGTCGTTTTTAAATCTCAAATAATTTTTATATACAAATTATATAATTTTATTTCTGAATATAAATATAATTCTTTATAAATATTCTTTTCAAACATAAATAAATAATACTTAAATTATTCCGAAACTTTTCATATAATAAACTCAAGTTAGAAAATAATAAATTCTGATTGTAATTTCAAATACATAAACATATATATATATATATGTGTGTGTGTGTGTGTGTGTGTGTGTGTGTGTATACAATTAAATTTTAATTTCAAACATATAGCAAAATTAATAATTCAAAAAATTAATTAACTAACAAACAACTTATTTTTAATGATCCATAATTAATAAAATCTGAAATATAATAATAAATAATTAATTCAAAATAAATAAATCGATCCACTCACATAACTCATTTACTTAAATCTGGATCTAAAACAGATTCCCATATAATTTCCTATAATCCTGGATCCACCCTAAAAATCACATAAAATTAATTTAAAACTTATTATAAAATTCACTAATTTCCTAGACTTTAAATTTCATTGAAATAAAATTACTTATCTGGATAAATTAGAGATCAAAATATTTAGATCACTCATACGAAATTTCTCCTATCTTTTTTTGCTCACGACTTTCTTATACTTTGCCTGTTCTTTTCTTATTCTCCTTTTTGTTTGCTATGCGTTTATGTTTCGTATGTTTGATTTGCTTATATATATATATATATATATATATACTATAGCACCTTAATTATTGATCATATATATATTAACAAAATTAAACTACTCCCACACCATACCTACCTCTTTTTTTTTTATAGAAAAAATAATTGTCTCCTTTTGCTTTTTCTCACAACCACCCTGTGTTTTAATTTTTTATCTTTATTTTTTTTTCAATTTTCAATGGTAATAGCCTACCACAATTATTAACTTGTAAATTTTTATTTTGCACCTTTATGACATTTTTCCTTTTACACCTCATTTTCTTGAGTTCTTTTACAATATCCTCAAAGAGGATATTTGTCCATATACCTTTTTATTTCTAAAAGTTAGCCAAGGTCAAATTAATAATAATATACTAAATTTCATTCAATCTTTTGGGTCCACTTAGATTGAAGTCTTACAAATCATCCGTTCTTATGAAATTTCGTCCTTGAAATTTACAAATTATCTCAACTTAATATACCTTACTTTAAAGCTATTGCTTTTGTTTTCTCATAAATAATAATTGTACCTTGATAAAATATTGTACAAATTTCCTCATATACAATGTCCAAAACCATAATAATTAATACCTAAATGGACAATTATTAAACAAAATTCTTTAATTAAGATTCTCAACAATAATCATACTTGTACAATTATGAACAATCACACCTAAAACTATTCTGAATAATAATCATTTCCTTTTTCACTTTTTATCATAAACAAATTCTAATAAATCACTCTATATAACTCTTATACTTCCAATAATCTTCTTAACCTTTAAATAACAAATCAATATCCACTAATGAACAATTAATACACTTTTTTATCATTTTCCATCCATACTTTTCCAAAACAAATAAATCATTTAGGATCATCTCCTATGACATCAACACCATATCACATTTATATAAATCTCATTTAATTATCTCAAAATTCAAGTACTCAATTTCAAACCTACTAAACATGAATTTTTCCAAATAAAATATCAAACACCGCACTTCCATTGTGCAACTCTGATATTCAACAAAAAAATCTAAAGTTTTACTATAATAATCATTAATAACACTACAACACAATTATATGCTTTTAAATACATCCCAAGAGTCAATCTGAACTTTATTTGATACTCCAAAATTTCATTCGTCAAAAACTCCAAGTCACAAATTTTCAAAGGCATTACCTATAATCCATAACATCATCAAATTTTATAAATCATAAATATCTACAAGTAATAATTCCAAATTCAAATATATTGAAAACAATCCTTATTGAATGATACTTTAGTCCTAATTCGCTATAGGACACTAGCAGTAATCTACATTATCACTTCTTGTAATAACAATTCTTCATCAAAATTTTCATAAAATTTTACCACTCTTTTCACCCAAATGAGTATAATATAACCAAACAAATTAAATCACAAGGAACCTGAAGCAATGAATATTCATTAATGAAAATCAATATACAAACACTGGTACAAATGAAGATCCATATCAAAGTCATCACTAATAAAAATAAAATTCCACCAAAAATATTTTTAACCACCAAACTTGATTAAAATCCATCAAAATTACCTACAGGTCATAATCTTGTATGAAATCATAAATTACCTTATAACCACAAATGGATTCAAAATCAACACTTAAAAGCAAAATGTTATACAAGGATTAACATTGAACTCTCAAAATCTTTATAAGGGGAGTTCAAACCCGTAAATTCTATAATACCCTCTCTCAAGGATATTACTATTTATATGTACGGATTTATAAAATGTACTAATATACCCCTTTTGGTATAATAATAAAAAAGATTTTAAGTATTTAATAGTGAAAATTTTAATATTTATGGAATTTTTGAAGAATTTGATAAATTTCTAAAGTTAAGGGAGTTAAGAGAAAAGTGACAGATATTTTGAAAAGAATGGCAAAATTGTAAATAAGTAGAAAAGATAAGGATATTGTGAAAATAAAGAATTCTTTAGAACGTGGCAGAAGCATAATTTTCAAGAAGCTCAAGAGTGAAAGACGCGCTTGACCCACACCTATAAATAGATGTGTGGGTGGAGTTTCGGTGTAAGGGAGAAAGATCGAGTGAGGAGAAGAAAGAAAGAGAATGAGAGAGTGCTGTCGGTAGAGTAGAAGAGAGGAAGTTGCCGCGCTGTCCAGACCAGATTCCACCATTGTGAGAGATGACCTGGCTGCTGAAAGGTGAAGAGCTGATTTGAAGACCAGATCTGGTAAGAATAAGTTGTCTATGGTGCTATTTGGGTAAAGGATTTGTTGAGATTAGTTTTTGAGTTTCAAATGAAACTGACGAGAATTTTGTATGTAGATCTGAAAAAGTGAAGCAGTAAGCGAGCTGAAAAGCAAGGTGGAAGACTGAAGCAAGCTCGGTAAGCGAAATAGTTAAGAAATAAGTTAATTTGTGATGTTCGTGGTTTAGGATGGTTAAGTTTGGTCGTGAGACTTGTGAGGTCGCAACCTGGATAGAGTTGAGAACTGGTGTTAAATTGTTGAATATATATTTGTTGTGTTTGAGGTCAGAAATTTGCATATGCTGATGTGCGTAATCTTGGAAAAAAAGAAGTGTTAATAATGAGCTCGCATAAAATCGCACGGGAGCTCATAAGATGCGAGCTAAGTGAATACCTGTAGCCCCTTTTAACGTTGGTTAAAATGACTTAAAGCGCGAGCTCATAAGGAGTGAGTTGAGTTATACCGTCCCAACCCATCTTACTACCTGTTCGAGTTGGACCAAGGTAGTGGCTTGTAAAGGCGAACTTAGCAAGCTGGTAGTAATTATAGCCAGGTCGAGCTGGCTGAGGTTAAGAGTCGAGCAATGTCATGAATTGAGCTAAGCTCTATGAAGATAGTAGCTCATTGTAGAGGGTGGGCTGAGCGAGCTCGTGGAGAGAGAAAGTACCCTCGATCCGAGTTGAGGGCAAGCTAAGTAGAGCTGAGGAGCTCTCATGGATGAGCTGAATGCGACCTGGAGCTCGCAGCTCGAGCTGAACAATAGAGCTGATTGACTTGTGAGCTAGGATGAAGTAGAAGTGATAGCTAATTTAAAATAGAAGCGACCTGCAAGCTAAATTGGAATTTCTCTTGTAATTAAGTGTAGGTACAGTAGCAAGCTAAAAGAGAAGGTTGCTAAAGACAGAAGTAAAGTGATTTGGGAAGCAAATGGTGAGTGTAAAATTATTTTAAATACTTTTAATCTATTTTTCATTTAGTTGCTTTATATTTTAGCTTAAGAATAAATAGTTTATTACATATATATGGTATGCATCATATATTGTTTATTTTTATTTTTATAGCATGATAAAAAATAGTTTTCAATGATGGAAAAGTAGAAAGGTTTTCAAACCTAGTAGACTGCCCGAGTACTTATAGCGTGACCTTTTTACTTTAGACCCGTCAGGTATACCCCACAGTTTATGACATATGTTAGAAGGGTTAGTCCAGTTAACATCGGAGGGATCGAGTCCGTCGAGTCTGTCGCCCTCTACGTTTGTGGGGTATTTCTCGACGCATGGTGAACAATGATAATTCTGTCATACGTGTATACAAGACGTCTTTGTAGCTTTATCACGATGAGCAATGTTAGCCTTTACGCCACGTGATCCCCCACACTTGGTGGAGCTGGTCCGGCGGCCTTTATGGTTTTAGCTTCCTTGGGTGGCCATTAGAGATTTTAGAACAGTTAGCATACCATTAGAAATAGATTTTTGAAAGAAAATATTTTTAGAAATAATAAACCTTTTAAACAAACTTTTGGAACTTATAGAAATTTTTATAAAAACCCCAAACTTTTAGAAATAAAATGATTTTAAAGAAAAGTGTTTTCAAAAATGTTTTTGGAAGGTAATTTTTAAATAAATGCATACACACTCATTAGGCTTTATAGTTCATTATGTTTTTATTTCAAAAACCTCCTCAAGTGCAGGTGCAGGTGATCTAGATACTAGAGCGCCACATGCACACTAGGTAGGTCCTGACTGACGACGCAACTTAGCATATTTGCGTAAAAGTTGTGATTTAAATTTAATCATGTAATCTATATATTTTCCGAATTACGAACAGATGTTGTAGCATTTTTTTTATGGATAGATGCATGTTTTAGACTTATATAAATATTTAAGATTCATGATAATATTTTAAAGCATATAGAAATAATTAAATAGTTTTGGGTTCGCTTTACAATGTCTTTTTGGGCCTTATTAGCTGGGCTTCAGAAGGGTCTCGTAGGGTGCCCAACAGGATCGTCGGATACATTAGTAGAAATCTGGGTCGAGTCTTGTCAAATTCTACCTTCACTTGAAAAATTGAAATTTACGTCAATTTATAACTATTCAATCTCATCTTATCATATCTATCAATCAGAAGGTTATCTAAATACTAAGAACTTGAATTGCATAGGATTTACTTCACTTACATATTATTATTCCAATGGATTTCATAAACTTTTGTATTTCAAAATGTCAACATTCCCAAATTCTACACTTTGTGCTAAATAGTAATAAAATAAAATAACACCATATTTATTTTAATTGATAAAAACATAAAATCACATCATCTAAACACATCAAAACTCAATTAACCAATATTTATATCAACTTTAAATCCGCAAACAATTCAAAGGTAATGAACAACCACAACTTTTAGGCATATTCACTAGTTACGTAATCAATATATTTTCACCACAATATATATACTCTAATAATTGTTATCCAAACATTCGGAATACTAGACAATCTGATGAATTTCTTATTACCATTATACATATATATGTCTACACTAAACTGTAGATGCTAATTTAGATATTCCACAGGTTTCGTGCGAAATTGGTTACAATGACACATAATAAAAATGTAACTTTATCTTCAACTAAATGAAAATTGAATATCAATGACAAGAAAAATATTAGAATAAGAGATCACAGCTCTAATACCAACTAACGTGTTTTGGGCGGGACAAACTACCATCCCCAATGGGCAACAACTAGTACCTACTATAGCATTCCATGGATGACTCCATCTCTTTAGGTAGACTTTTCCTCGTGAGGCCTTTAAGCGGAGAGTCACGCTTCACCACCTCACTCACACGTGAGAGTTCTTAAGGATCAGTCTACTATTTCTTTGTTCTGATATTAACTGAAAGGACTCGACCTAACTCATCTTTCGAGTCTAGGAGGATTCTGTGAAAACTAAAGTCTTTCTAATTGAAATATGGATTTATTGAAAATTATTTATAAATAATCATCATGATTCTGATAATCACTTTGATCAATATATAAATTGGACAAATCAAGAATCTTACACATTTTTCGTGTTGAAACCATGATCGAGTATTTATAATATTCACAGAATACTTGAAAAAAAATTTCATTTGTAAAAGTATTTTTGAAATACATTTAAAAACATCTGGTAAATAAAAGAAATATATACATCAATGCAACTATTCATCATCATGTCGCCCTTTTCTCGATATGTAATAATTTGGCGAATTTGTAGTGGATACCTGGATAAATGAGTTTTATAAAAGAGTAAGAGTTAACGTCCAATGAATGGATATAACGTTTCTAAAATATTTCTAAAGTAGAACTAAATATATTTTCGGTAATAATAATAAATAATTATTATATCATAATAAAATTGTAATTTCTATATAAATTATTTCTAAACTAATAATATATGTAAAACTTTTCTAAAATCTCGTATTATAAATCAAATTTTTTGTAATCTCTATCTGTACTAATCCAACTTAGTATATAACATTTGTAATTTGCAAATTTACACCAACTAGTATCTAGGAAAATCTATTATATATGATGTAGATACTTAACACACAAGCAGAGCGAGAAATAATATCTATCATATATGTGCTGGACAACTCAATGACTCTAGACATCTACCATACATATGTTAGGCGACTCTCTCGAATTTATACATGTGAAGTCTGCTTGATTGTTAAAGGGAAGGGTACAATTTTGATGTTCTAAAAGTCCCATTTCAATTGTTTTCAAATCTCAAATAATTTTCATATACAAATTATATAATTCTATTAGTTAATATAAATATAATTCTTAATAAATATTTTTTTCAAACATAAATAAATAATACTTAAATTATTCTGAAACTTTTTGTATGATAAACTCAAGTTAGGAAATAATAAATTCTGATTGGAATTTCAAATACATAAACATATAGATATACACAATTAAATTCTAATTTCAAACATATAGCAAAATTAATAATTCAAGAAATTAATTTACTAACAAATAACTCATTTTTAATGATCCATAATTAATAAAATCTGAAATATAATTATAAATAATCAGTTCAAAATAAATAAATCAATTCACTTATGTAACTCATTTGCTTAAATTTAGATCTAAAATAGATTCCCATATAATTTCTCATAATCTTGAATTTATCCTAAAAATCACATAAACTCAATTTAAAACTAATTATAAAATTTATTAATTTTCTAGGTTTTAAATTTCATTGAAATAAAATTATTTATCTGGATAAATTGGACATCAAAATATTCAAAATCATTTATACGAAATTTCTCCTATTTTTCATACTCATGGCCATCTTCTACTTTACCTGTTCTTCTCTTCTTCTCCTTTTTGTTTTGTTATGCAGCGTAGTTTCATATGTTTGATTTGCTTCTATATATATATATATATGTACTATAGTACATTAATTATTGATCTCATATATATTAAAAAAATAAAACTACTCTTACACCGTACTCGCCCTTTTTTTTATAGAAAAAAAAAAATTGTCTCCATTTACTTTTTCTCACAACCACCCCACATTTTTATTTTTTTTCAATTTTCAATGGTAACGAGCCACCACGTTTATTAACTTATAAATTTACATTTTATACCTCTATGACATTTTTTCTCTCACACCTTATTCTTTTGAGTTCTTTTAAAAATATCTCCAAAAATAATATTTGTTCATATATCATTTTATTTCTAAAATTTGGACAAAACCAAATTAATAATAATAAACTAAATTTCAATTAATCTTTTGGGTCTACTTGGATTAAAACCTTACATTAATAGCTAAGAATATAGTTAAAAAGTGGGTTTTTATTTTTCCTAAATAAGCCAATTACAAATCTTTGAACTTACATCTCCATTGTAGGAAAAGAAGAAAAAGAATCCTAAATCTCTGGGTTTTTTTTTTTTCATCACTCTACAATATAAAAAGTCTTCAGTCACTGGAAAACAGTTAAACTTTATTTCACTTGAAAAGTCAAGAGTCCATGGGAAGTCTTTTGGTAATTAACGTACAAAACGAAAATTGCTTGTACGGGTGCCGCTACATCAAAAGAAGACTCTTGAAAATATTTTGAGTTGCATACAATTCAACTATACCTATAAATGTTATAACTTGTATAATCTTAAAATCTGATAACGTGATTCGTTGGGTTTCCACTTGTATTTTCTAGTATAGTTTTAATCCATTAAATTCTTCAAGATTTACTTAATATTTTGAGTTTTGGTAACACCAAAAGTAGATATATTGATAAAAATGCTCTTAATGCGATAAATAGTTCTCTCTTTTATCTCAGTTTTCTTTTTTACCTTTCATTCATCTTTTCTCTTTTCTTTATCTTTCATTTCTTGTCTTTCCTCTTTCTTTTCATTAATTTTCACATTCTCCCTCGACAATGTCATTTTAATGGAAAAAAATGTTATTTGGTGTTCATAATAATTTAATTTGTTGTTTATAGTGAATTGTGATTAAATTCATTATTTGAATTCCAAGTTGTTTCTCAAAATTTATCTAAAATAATTTCTACTTTGAATTTGTAAGATTATTTAAATTATACGTTGAAAACATGAAAAACCTAACAAGATAAAGTTCAAGCCGAGAAAAAAAAAAACTCAAAAAATAAGAAAAACGAAAACAATAAATAAATAAAGAACATATATAAGAAATGAAGTCTCAAAGGAAGCATGTCCCGAAACTTATTGGAAGGAGGTAAGTCTTTCTAGCAAGTCTCCTTTGGGGCTTACCAAATCTCATGTGAAAATTCATTTTGGTACAAGGATTTTTTATAGTCTTGCACATTTTTTTGGTGTTAATAAAACACTAATTATTAGGTAGATGTTACTTTCGCAAAACAAGGTGAAAATGTGCTAAAGCATTAAAGAACTCATAAATATGTTTGTCAATGTTTATAAATAAATAATATAAGATTTTATTTATTTATAATCTTTATAACCATGTAATTATAATTATATATGCATTTTTTAACACCTTATAAATATTTTATTGTTATAACATTTTTGGATGATTAATATTATAATAATATAAACTTTTGTTATGACCGACTAACTTTGTGTATATATATGTAAAGCTTCAGTGTTAAAATACATATGTTTTTACTGCTTCTCCTCTCTCTCTCCCCTCCTTTATTGCTTTTGTTAAATTTATTACTTTTGCTTTCTCTCACCTCTCTCTCCCTGATCTCACTTTTTACATCCAAATCTTAGCTCTAGTCCCTGGTAATTTATTCTAACCCCCTGATGACTATTACTTTCATTTTATTCATTTATTTTAATTTTATAACACGTTATCAGCACGATCTAGAACCTGAAAGTTTTGAACAAATTTATCAGAACCTGAAGTTCTTGATATTCTGACTCTAAATCTAACTGAGAAGTTTGGCTATGCCAACCCAATCTATGTACGGCTCTGCCGACTCAATTATTATACTAACCTTATTGATAATTTATTATTATTATCATGCACTGTATATCTAACTATTTAACTTTATTTATTTAATTGTTATATAATATATGTGCAGCCTTACTGCTATTATTTATTATTTTTATTATGTATTTCATACATGGCTATGTCGGCTCAATATATCATTTATATTAGTTAATTGATTTGTTATCTCTGTTATATCTTTATATTTTATGTTTTTTTATTCTCTTTAATTTATAATGTACTAGAACCTGAAGTTCTGAATTTTAATCAACGGAACCTGAAGTTCTGAATATTTATTGTTAAAACCTGAAGTTATTATTTTTTACCTGAAGTTCTAAAAATATATATGAAATTTTTGGCAACCTGAAGTTTCAAATATATTCATAATTTGAATATAATATTAATATTATTTATCATTTTGATTATGTTATTAATTGTGATATTTTATGTATATAACCATGTCAAATATCACTAAACTAGAACTTGCTCTACTGGATATATCAGGAAATAACTATCTTTCATGGATCCTTGATGTGGAGCTGTATCTACAGTCTAAGGGCTTAGCTGATACAATTAGAGATAATAATGAAACATCTCTACAAGATAAAGCAACTGCAATGATCTTTATCCGACGTCATTTACATGAAAGCCTGAAAACCTAATACCTCACAATTAAAGATCCACTGACTTTGTGGAAAAATTTAAAAGACAGGTATGATCATCAGAAAACTGTCGTCCTCCCCAGAGCCCGGTATGAGTGGAGTAATTTAAGACTCCAAGATTTCAAATCAGTCGCTGATTATAATTCTGTCCTGTTTAAGATAACTTCACAACTGAATTTGTATGGTGAAATACTGATTGATGCAGATCTATTGGAAAAGACATATACTACTTTCCATGCATCTAATGTGTTCTTGCAACAGTAATATAGAGAACACAGGTTTACAAAATATTCTGAACTAATCTCATGTCTCTTAGTGGCAGAACAAAACAAAACAATGAGCTTCTGATGAAAAATCATGAATTCCGCCCAGCTGGCGCAGTTGCACTTGCAGAAGCAAATGCTAGCACAAGCAAAGATCGTGGACTTGGACGCAAACGTGGTAATCATGGTCGTGGTGGGTATAAATTTTTAGGTAATCGAAACCAGAAAAATATTTCTCAAAAGTGGAATGTTTATAATGCTAAACATATAAAGGGCAAAAATGTAGAGAAAAATGCCCCTAAAAATTATGAAGATGTTTGTTTCAGATGTGGCATGTCTGGACACTGGTCTCGTACTTGCTGTACAGCTAAGCACTTGGTTGATCTGTATCAAGCCTCTGTAAAAGGGAAGAAAGTAAAGGAAAAGGAAAAGAAAATTGATACAAATTTTGCAGATTAAGATGATGATCCTATAGATATCACAAGCCAGGACTTATCAGATTTTCTTGATAATGCGGATGGAAAAATGGATTACTCAATTGGTGATGGAGATATTCATACCAATTAGAAAGTCGCCTAGTTAATATAGTCATGTTAACTTTTGTTATGTTAGTACATATTTTTGTAATCTTCTAGAAGTAAGGTAATTTATTTTGCTTTGTATTTTGTTATCAATAATGTACTAACATATGGTTTATCTAATGAAAGACGGATATGGATGAATTATCTATTCTCAAAAAGGAAGGTGCAGATATATGTATTGTCGATAGTGCAACAACACATACTATTCTTCAGAATAAGAAATATTTCTCAAATTTGTCAGTAACCAATGCCAAGGTAAATACTATATCAGGTCCTATAGATCTAGTCGAAGGTTCTGGAAGAGCCATAATCTTATTAACAAATAGTACTAAATTATGTATAAATAATGCATTATACTCAAGTAGATCCAGAAAAAATCTACTTAGTTTCAAAGATATACGTTGTAACGATTATCATATTGAAACTACAAATGAGAAGAATGTTGAATATTTATGTATCACTAAAATTATCTCAGGCCAGAAGCTTATTGTAGAAAAACTCAAAGCTTTCTCATCTGGGTTGTATTATACAATTATGAGATCAATTGAAACTTATATAGTTTCGAATCAGAAGCTCTTAAAATCAATAACATTTCGACTTTGGCATGACCGTCTTGGTCATCCAAGATCTACGATGATGCGTAGAATCATTGAAAATTCTCATGGACACCCATTAAAGAACCTGAAGATTCCATTATCCAATGATAATATATGCACTGTCTGTTCACAAGGGAAATTAGTAGTTAAACCATCAATTTCTAAGGTTGGTTTTGACTCTCCATCTTTTCTACAAAGAATACAAAGAGATCTATGTGGACCTATTCATCCACCCAGCGGACCATTTCGTTATTTTATGGTATTAATTGATGCATCCACAAGATGGTCACATGTATGTTTGTTATCTAGTCGTAACATTGCTTTTGCTACATTGCTTGCTCAAATCATTAGACTTCGAGTATAATTTTCAGCTTATCCAATTAAGAGCATACGACTAGATAATGCTGGTGAATTTATATCAAAAACATTTGATGATTATTGCACATCAATCGGAATTGATGTTGAACATCCAGTCCCACATGTACATACCCAGAATGGTTTCGCAGAATCATTCATCAAACGTATCTAGGTGATTGCTAGAACTTTATTGTTATGAACCAAATTATCGGTTTCTGCTTGGGGACATGCTATTTTACATGCAGCAACATTGATTTGACTTAGGCTCGCAGCTTATCACCAGTACTCTTCATTACAACTTATACTTGGGCATCAACCTGATATTTCTCATTTACGCATTTTGGTTGTACTGTACAAGTCCCTATTGCTCCTCCTCAAAGAACTAAAATAGGACCTCAACGTCGTTTGGGAATATATGTTGGTTTTAATTCACCTTAAATTATTAGATATCTTGAACCATTGACAGGTGATCTTTTCACTGCCCGTTTTGCAGATTGTTATTTTGATGAAACAACTTTCCCACCATTAGGGGGAGGAAAAATTTCTTCTGCAGAGAACAACAAGAAAAATGTCACTATTGAAGAGAAAAATGAGCTATCATGAAATGTGATAACAATATCTCATCTGGATCCTCGCACTACCCAATGTGAAAGTGAGGAACGAAGAATAGTTAATCTTCAGATGATTACGAATCAGTTGTCAGATGCATTTACTGATACTGTTAAAGTAATAAAATCATACATACCAGCTGCTAATGCACCAGCTAGAATAATTAATTATTCCTATAGAACAATGTAATCAGAATGTAGTAAATGAATCATCTATTGCAAGTCAGAAGCGTGGTAGACCAATGAGCTCAAAAGATAGTATTCCCCGAAAAAGGAGAATGAAAAATTCTGATTCTTTTGAAAATAATACTCAAGTTACAAAATCCATTCTCTTTGAAAAATCAACTTCAGAAGAGTTGCCAATCCTTAAAGAGACCGAAACCTCCAAAGAGGCACAAACACTTGATGAGCCACAAAATTCTGAAAATCAAGAAATTTCAATCAATTGTGCCGAAGGTATGTGGAATCGTAATGAAATAATTATCGATGATATATTTTCATATACAGTAGCTTTGAAAGTTATGAACGATGATTATGAACCACATACTGTTAATGAATATAGACAAACACACGATTGGCCTGAATGGAAAGATGCAATTCAAACAGAATTAAATTCCTTAGCCAAACGTAAAGTCTTTGGACCTATAGTCCAAATGCCTGAAAATGTCAAACTTGTTGGATACAAATGGGTATTTATACGGAAACGTAATAAAAAAAATGAGATTGTAAGATATAAAGCAAGACTTGTTGCACAAGGTTTCTCCCAAAGACCAGGAATTGATTATGATGAGACGTATTCATCTGTCATATATACAATTACTTTTAGATTCTTGATCAGTTTAGCAGTCTCAGAATAACTCGAAATGCGGCTTATGGACGTAGTGACTGCATATTTATATAGGTCACTTGATATTGATATCTATATGAAAATTCCTGAAGGATTTAAAATGCCTGAAGCATACAAATCAAAAGCTAACAATGTTTATTCAATTAAATTGCAACGATCCTTGTATGGATTAAAACAATCTGGGCGAATGTGGTATAATCGTCTTAGCAAATACCTGACAAATGAAGGATATATTAATAATCCTATATGCCCATGTGTATTTATAAAGAAAACAAAATCTGGATTTGCCATTGTTGCAGTTTATGTTGATGATATGAATTTAATTGGAACACCTAAAGAGCTCCGAAAAACTGTTGACTATTTAAAAAGAGAATTTAAGATGAAAGATTTGGGACAAACAAAATATTGTCTCGGCTTGGAAATTGAGCGCAAATCACATGGAGTACTTATTCATCAATTAGCATATGTTGAAAAAAATTCTAAAACAATTCAATATGGATAAAGCTCACCCCTTGAGTACCCTTATGGTTGTTCGATCTCTTGATCCTAAAAAGGATCCATTTCGACCTAAAGAAAATGATGAACAAATACTTGGTCCAGAAGTACCATATCTAAGTGCAATTGGTGTCTTATTATATTTAGCACAATGTACTAGGCTTGATATTGTTTTTTCAGTAAATTTGTTGGTCAGGTTCAATTCTGAACCAACACGACGTCATTGGAATGATATCAAACATAATTTTTGTTGTCTTCGTGGAATAACAGATTTGAGATTATTTTATTCAAAATTTGATTGTGGTGCAGGTTTGATTGGTTATGCTGATGCTGGATATCTTTCAGATCCTCATAAGGCTCATTCACAAACTATGTATGTTTTTACTTATAATGATACAGCAATTTCATGGCGCTCAACAAAACAGACTTTGATTGGCACATCCTCCAACCATTCTGAAATTCTTGCATTTTATGAAACAAGCCGAGAATGTATATGGTTGAGATCTGTCATTCACTATATTCAAAGTACATGCGAACTATCTACTGCTTCAAATTCCCCCATAATCATATATGAAGATAATGATGCATGTATTGCTCAAATCAGAGGAGGATACATCAAATGAGATAGAACCAAACATATCTCATCAAAGTTTTTTTATACTCATGAGCTCCAACAAAGTCAACAGATTGATGTTAAACAAGTTCGCTCCCTAGATAATCTTGCAAATTTATTCACCACAACATTACCAACATCAACATTCGAGAAATTGATTTATGGCATTGGAATGCGTCAAGTATGTAAATTACATAATTAATTTTGAAACATTTTTCAGGGGGAGTATATTAAATCAATGTGGACATATGTGCACTGTACTCTTTTTTTCTTCGATCAGGTTTTATCCCACTGGGTTTTACTGACAAGGTTTTTAATGAGACAGTCATTTTAAGCACATCCAAATATTATTAAATCCAGAAGATTATAATATTTTTGATCCAGCAAATCATAAAATATCTTTTGTTTAGATTTTGAATTTTTTGACTGGTAGAAAATTTTAAATATATTATAATGATGTCATCCAAGGGGGAGTGTTATAACATTTTTGGATGATTAATATTATAATAATATAAAATTTTGTTTAAGTCGGTCATAACCGACTAACTTTGTGTATATATATGTAAAGCTTTAGTGTTAAAATACATATGCTTTTACTGCTTCTCCTCTCTCTCTCCCTCTTTATTGCTTTTGTTAAATTTATTACTTTTGCTCTCTCTCGCCTCTCTCTCCCTGATCTCACTTTTTACTCCAAATCTTAGCTCTAGTCCCTGGTAATTTCTCCTTAACCCCCTGATGACTATTACTTTCATTTTATTCATTTATTTTAATTTTATAACATTTATGATATTTTTATATTTGTTATAGGTACATAGTGAATTATATATTATTCTCTATATAAATGAACTTGTTTTCTAATTAACAAATAAAAAATAAGTCATTCTATTGGTTAATTTTATTTTTGAGCATGCAGCCATTGAACAGCATTCTAAGGTAGGCGGTGTGTGGAACCCTTTTAAAATGATTTTTCATTTTCAAAAACAAAAAATGAGAGTAAATGTGTTTAGATGCATGTTTTGTAAATTATGTTTTTGCAAATAAAAAACGATTTTTTTTCCCATTTTAACTAAAAAGGAAAAAAAAAACAATATTTTTTTAATCATGTTTTTCATTATTTTCGAAAGAGCAAATACACAAACTACCCCTGAAGTTTGACAAAATTATACAAAAATGACGATATTTGGGTAATATACACTCTCACTACCTGAGGTTTCAAAAACTCTTGACCATTAATTAACCATTAGTCAACGACAGTTAAATCAAAATTATGGAACGTAGAATGATCAATTCATAACTAATAAATGTTTTAATTAAATTTTTTTTTTATTCCAAAAATAATAATATAATATTTAAAAAATATATATCCTTCATCTTCTATCTCTCATCATCTTCCTCATCTCCAATTTCATATTCTACATTCATCAAAATTATCATCTTCATCATTTTCATCAAAGCAACATCTCCCAAATTAAACATACATCAAACCAAACATCTCCTAAATTAAAAAAAAAAAGAAGAAAGTTTATGCATTTTTTTAAAAGGAGATAACATCATCATCTGTAATCAATCTCCACCATCGAAAATTGGTCTTCGATGGTGGAGACTCTATGGTCTCTGTAACCGGAGAATAGATTTAGTTTCTAACGATGGAGACCAGTATTTATCCCCTCACGAGAGACTTGTTCCAGTCTTCATGACCAAGTCTTTAACGATGGAGACTAACTGCTCCCCATCACTGGAGACCAGGTTCTAGTGTCCTTTGTCGGAGACCTCTCCGATGATAGAGACTAGTTTTCTGATCTTTCTTGCCGGATACCAGAATGGTCTCCATGGTCTCTCGTGGATATGTTTTTATTTTTTTATTTTTTTGTTTTTTAATTAACTTAAAAATATTTTTTGACATATTAAATTAAAAATACATAAATGTATATTATATTAATTTTATTTTTTGTTTTTAATTAAATTAAAAAATAATTTATAAAAAATAAAATATTGACTTTAAATTTGACTTGAAAGGTATTTTAGTCTTTTTGTATCTTTGACTGTTAATCGTAAGAATTTAACCATGGTTGACTACTAAAAAGGAAGGTTTGTGCAGAGTTTTTAAAATATTTGGGGAGGTCAGTGCGAGTTACCCAACATTGTTATTTTTATGAAATTTGCGGCAGACCTCAGTGAGGGTTTGTGCAATTTGCCCATTCCAAAACATATTAAAAAACAAACCACTATTTTCCCTTCTAAATAACTATTTTACTCATTTTTTAAAATAATATCAAATATTTTTACATCATTTTCAGTTTTTAAAAATAACTTTCGAGAATTTCAACTGAAACGTATTGCATTTTCAAAAATGTTATTTTTAAAACATACTTTTCATTTTTAAATATAGTTTTCAACAATATCGTTTTAAAAACGATACCAAACACACTCTAGCTTTTTGATTTGTTGGCATGATTTTTATTTCTTGTACACTGCAAACCCAATCAGAAGACTCCTTATGCAAGCAGCTACTGACCCTGTCCTTTTCCGCTTTATCTTTATGGAAAGCTGGTGCCGTGCTTTACTAATTGCATTTACTTGAGGTCAACTACAAGTACACCATGACCAACATTGACTTAAAATGCAGTCTTCTAGGAATTTCATAGCAAGAGCCCAGAGAGTACAGAGAAAATGGAATCACAGGAAACATAAGACTATATCTTAACCAATTACAAATTTTTAGGTAGTTAACATCTTGATATTTTAACATGTGCAGGACGAACCAACTCCTAACATGACTTTATGATAAAAAGAGGTCATTCAGTTTGATAATGTATCAAGTTTGAATCAATCGCATCTGGTGGTGATAATTTTTTCGAAGAAAATATTTTTTTCAAGGAAAACATGTGTTAGACCAATAAATGAAGACCAAATGACTGTTATAAATCACTAGCTCAGTAAATTATAAAATAATGTTACAAGTAAATCCACTTAAAATTACCATCAGTCCACATATCAAAGTAGATCAATTATTAAATAACTTCCTATTGTAATTCTAATTTTGCTATTTTTTTCTCTTTTAACTAAAATTCCTATTTCTTGGGCAACCAATTGAGTCCATATATATATTTTTTAAATAAATACTAATAATAACCAATAAGGTTCATTATTGTAAACCCAGTGCTAGATCCTAAGATTGTGTTTCGCTTGTAAAACGGATATTTTAAAATCTAATGACTTATTATTTAGTTACATCAACACTTAATTTGTTGTGTTTCGAACACTAAATGTTACCCTTTTATTTATTTATTCTTAAATTTTAAGAAACATATTAGATAATATATCTTCAAGAGCTAATTTAATACTTCTTAAAAAGTTAGAGACCATTATTTATGAAAAAAAAAAAGTAAAATATTTGAAATTAAATTAAAATAAGAATTTAATTTAATTATCGCTTTTTCAAATATAGTATCACACCATACAATGACTCTCAGACCATGGCGTAAGCAATATGATGCACATGGGCAACGATACCATGTTCACAATTCCAAGCATGAAAATGATTTTATGTATATTTTCCAATCCACTAAATTTAGATTGCTTCTGTTTTTGAAATGTGATGGCTTTCTAGAAATTAAAACGTTTTTCAACGATGAATGAGTTTTCAAAACAAAATTTAAAATTGTCAATAGTTTCCGAAAAATGAAAATATAAGGCATATTTAAAACCATTTTTAAAATCATAGTTTTGAAAACTACTTTTAAAAATGAAAAGTATGTTTTAAAAATAACGTTTTAAAAATATAATGTGTTTGATTGGGTTTTTCAAAACTTATTTTAAGAAACAAAAAATGATGTAAATGAAATTGATATATATATTTTTTAAAAAATGAGTAATATAATTATTTGGAGAGAAAAATTTGATATATTTTAAAAACATATTTAGAAAAGGTTGAAAAATATAATTTTTTTTTTTTCATTTTGTAGTTGTTATTTTTAAAAATATGTTTTTTATTTTTAAAAACACGTTTTACAAAATAGCTAATCAAACACTTTCCATCCATAGTTTTTGAAAATGAAAAACCATTTTAAAAAATGAATCCAAGCAAAACCTAATTTTCTTATGTCTAAAAGGACTTTTCTTTTTCCCCTAATTTAAATAAACAATAAAACATGAAAAGTTGTTTGGTTTTTTTAAAATTATATTTCAAATATAAATCTAAAAAAACATAGATGATTTAAAATAAGAGATCTCTCTGCATTAAAAATTGCCAAGCCATGTGAAAGCATCAAATAGTACTAAACGCGTTTCCACAGTTTTCAGGACTTTTTTTTTTCCTGGTTGAAATAACATTATCCAGGACTTGGCTTAAAGTGTGTACTTATTACGTCACATCTCCACGCACTCCATACGAAATTGGCATGAAGAAGACTCAAACCGAACCCGAAGGAGAAAAAAGTAGTAGAAGCATTAATTATAATGAAGAAGACAAGACAAGGTAACCTCTTGGTAGCTTCTCCTGAATACTTTTGGTCAATTCTGGCTTTGCATGCAAGTTTCTCCATCTTTTCCTCGTTCTCAGCGTCATGATAAAGAAGGTGAATTTTTTAAATTTATTTGTGTAAAATTTATCTCTATGATCCACGGTACCCACTTACTATGAACCCATCTAGGTATCCTCTTCAAACATATTCTGATCGAAAACCCCAAACTTATTTTTTTATGTTTTTTGCATGGAAATTGATCTTTTTAGAAATGGACGGTAGAAATTTATCTTTAGTTTAATAAATATTATTCTTTTTATTTTTAATTATTTTTAAATTTTTAATTTTATAGTTTTCTTTTTGAAAATAAAAATAAGAGAATATTTCCGTCATTTCATAATAGTCTGTTAAAACTAACAGATCTCAAATAACGACGGGTGGATAATTTGTAATAAAAATAAAAAGTTTGATCTGAGTATGTTTTGAAATTATGTAACTAAATTATAATCGATTTTTTTTTTTTTTTTTTTTTTTTTTTTTTTTTTTTTAAGAACCAGTAAATTTACATGTGCAAATCGAATAAAACCATGTGTGTGTGTCTCTCTCTCTATATGTATAGAGTAACGCTAAACTTTTAATTTTTTTTTTTTCAAATTCATATCCAAATAATATGACATATGAGTGATCAATATTTTATTAATAATGAGATGATGTGATAATTAATAGAATATTAATAATTTATATGTCATATCATTTAGACGTGGATCTGGATAAAATTTTTGGACTGTCTAGCATTACAATCAATATATATATATATATATATATATCCTTACCCCAAAAAACTGGAACCACGTTAAAACGGCACTTTTGTCGTTGTTTTCAGTCTTCGTACCGTTTACTAATCCATCAACATTGCCCCTCTCTCTCACTCTCTGTTTTGCTTTTCTCTTAAATTAATATGGAGATGACAATGGAGAATAAAGCGGGCAGGGCCAGCCCTATTTTACTTGTGAAAATTATTGTAGTTCTATTAATTCTCAACCTTGTGATTATATTTCAGGACCTGTACTCATGTTTTCACTATATTATTAAAGCTCTGCTGCACATACTCTCGAACATTGTAATTGTAAGGAAGATGTGGATCATCAAATCTCCAAAGCTACAACCGGGAGCTGGAAGCAGTAGCTGCTTGCGTAAAAGTGTAGAAGGTGAGCGTCATGAGAAACTAAACGTAGAAGAAGTGAAACTGGTGATGGAGAAAGCGACATTGAACTCAAGCGAGATTACTATGCTGTTCGAGGATGAGCTGAGTGTGGAAGAAGCGAAAGAAGCCTTTGGAATCTTTGATGAGAATAGAGATGGGTTCATTGATGCAGTGGAGCTGAGGAATGTGCTTTCTACATTGAACTTGTCACAAGCTTCAGTAGTAGAATGCGAAAAAATGATTCAAGCCTTCGATGAAGATGGAGATGGACGCATAGATTTCAATGAATTTGTCAAACTTTTAGATTACGGTTTCTCATGCTCAACGTAAAGCTAAATCTTATAATATATATTAGGTTGCTGGAAACTTTTGTTCAAGGTCATGTCCAAAGTATTTAGCATGCGAGTTATTAATGTCATGGAAATTATGAGATGATGTAATAAATTATAGAGTTTTCCATTATTGATTCTCTTAATATTACCGTGAGATTATTGTTGATGAGTCCTACAGTTTTCCATCTACGATGTATCATGTATTTTGTAAATTTTGAGATCCATATTGTTGGATCCAGATTCTCTACCTATCTAATTTTTACTAATCTTTTAGTCCGATCGTGACACATGACGGGTGTAAAAATGAGTGATGCAGATCTCCTTTTTTTTCCTTTTACCAAAAACGACAATATGGAGTCTTTTTATTTTTTCATCCCTGTCAACGGTGGGAGAGGCCAAGTGTTTTTTTTTTTTTTTGAAGCATTTTCTCATACCATCATCATTGACAACACCACTCCATCTCTCTCTCCCCATAGCCGCTGTTATTCAAGCCAAACCACTATCATCGACAACGGTACTCTATCTCTCTCTTCCCATAGCCTTTTTTTTCTATTAATGGACGTGTGTTTGGCTTGAATAACGGTGGCTATCAATGATGGGGGTATGAGAAAATGCTGCAAAGACAAAAACTTGGCCTTCACATTGTTGATAGTATATTGTCGTTTTTGGTAAAAAGAAAAAAAAGGAGATATGCGCCACTCATTTTTGCACCTGCCACGTGTCACGATCGGACTAAAAGATTAGTAAAAATTAGATAGGCAGAGAATCTATCTTCCATATTGTTGATCTCAAAATTCTGCCAATAACCAATTAATGCAGAATTGAATGAAATTGGCAATTAACCAAGAGCAATAATACCGTAATTAAAACAAAAATAAGAAAAAAAAAATCAAAGATAGGAGAACTTTTATAACGTGGTTTGGTCGTAAAAAACAAAGCTTACGTCTACGGTTATGTTATTTATTACAACAAAACAACTTAATTATACTGGAGATTACTTGATATAGTTGACTATCTATACCAAGTGGAGCACCCGGTGTGGATACTAACGGTATGATCGTGGAAGTATTCATACCGGGCGCTTACGAGTAACCATATTAAGTGCTATTTGGTATGAACAAATACCCGAAGTAGGTTAACCTGTGGATATAATTATCCACACAGTGGACAAACATTATCTACTAATATCTGTCTTCTTTGCAAATTTACTCGCACAGGCAATGCATTATTAGAAAGCCTTTAAACAAGGATACGAACTTTTGTTCGAACATGCAATTTCCAAAGAGCCAACCACTATTTTTAGACCCGAGGATCTCGAGCATTCAACAACCATTCTCAATAATCCAACTCTACACTCTGACCTAATCGAGTAACATCTCGATTTTTTGTTATACTAGATAATCGAGTCATTCTTGTTCAGAAGACTTAGCAGGATAGATTTTATAAGTTCACGATCCATCGGGAGGAAAGTCTCCTCAATAAGCCTCTCATTCCAATAATCAAGTTGTAAAATAAGATCAACAACATACAACTCATGATTACAAACCTGGGTAACCACTTCTAAAAGGAATTGGATGGGGCTGCCACCGATCATTAAAAACATTAACTAATCTGCCATCCCTTATTTGCCAATGAATTCCTTTAAGTAAGAGTTTGCACCCCCACAGTAAGCTTTGCTAAAGCTAAAAAGAATTTCCTTTACTATCGGCCTTCAAAAAGGTTGTAGGAAAGTGTTTTCCTTTTACCACTCTTACATCCAGCGAATCTAGATCCGTAAGAAGTTTCCAAGCCTGTTTTGCAATTGGTATCTGATTAAATAATCCAAGATCTGGAAAGCCTAATCCATCGTTACTTTTTATTTTACAAACATTCTCTCATTTAACCCACACAATCTTCCTATGTCCATTTGAGGAGCCATACTGTTGACATTTAATTTTGGTCAACCCGGTTCTTTAAGCCTAATACCTACGAAACAACAACCAACAGACGAAACAAGTATAACAAAGACCAAAACAAATAGAACACAATGATTTTTACGTGGTTCGGCAAAATAATGGCCTACGTTCACGATTGTCACTTCTCTTCTTTCAGAGTAACAATATATATTTCATTCTGTCTTTTACAATGAATTTCATCTCATATTTATAGTGGAGATGTTACAATTCAAATAGGTTTAAGAATCTTACAGATAAGGCAAAAAATAATTTACATTAATTAAGATAATATCTTTCAAGATTATCTCCACCGTATCTGCAATAATTGCCAAGAATATCGTGATTTGATTTGCATGAAAATAGGCAAGTTGACTCATTTCCTGAATTGAATCGATTCGGTATTCTAGAAGGTTAACTGATCAAATTCAACAAACGCCTAGAACTAACAGACTACCTCAGCGATCAGATGTTACCTCTAACGAGCAGATTCAACTAAGGGATCTACTCCTTCGACTATCGAACAGATATGAAACCTCCTGATCGCTCTAATAGCCATTAAAGGGCACTTATCAAGTATACTTTTGAACACGACCAGATTGTCTTACGCTTTATCATACGGTCAAACCTTCATGCATCCAACTGATTACTCAGTGATTAAAACGATCAACCACATAATCAAGTGTGCTCGGATGCACAGGCTAACAGATAATCATATATTCCCTCCTTTGATCGTTGACTAATTTTGACCAATTTTGCGGGCTTCCTCTCATAAAATAACACATTGGGCTCCATCCTTAGGCTTTTTCCATCTCTTTTCATAATCGCCAAAACACCCATAACACCTACTAAATTGTAAAAAAAGGCACTTGATTTCATCACAAAGCCAAACGAGAAGTTTGAAGGTACTTATTACATTGTTAGAATAGCTTGCAATTAGGGATGGCAAAAATATTCGATCCAAACCCCTCAAGCCCAATCTATTTAGAACGAGTATGGGACGGAAAGTAGTAACCCATTTGGGATATGGATTGGGTTTGACGCAATACTTAAAAATTTCGAATAGGGTATGAGTAAAGCTTTTTTGCCTAGATCGGTGACCCGGTTTATATATAAACATAAAAAAATCTTAAATCTGCAACTGTGCATTAAAAGAACTTATTACATGGTATCCAAATCTTACACTCTTAATTGTAAGAATTTTTATAAATTTGAAATTCTTTTAAAAAGATTGTGGATGTCATTGTCAATTTGTATTAGTTTTTTTATATTAATTATATTATTAATTAAAAACTAAATTAGATAACTGGTTGGGTTTTGGACAAGTTTCTTCAATTAGGTTTGGATTTAAAGTAGAAAGTAGTGATCCATTGAAGACATGAATCGGGTTTCGGACACCCTTCAAAAATTTCGGATCAAATTTGATAAGGGACAAATTCGATCCAATTCAATCTATTGCCGTCCCTACTTGCAACACAACTTTTATCAGAATTTCTGACCCACGCGCAAAGAACATGTTCCTACACCAAGCATGAATTCTTATCCGAACTCTTTCCTTGATGTTTTCAGAGGTCTTTATTTTATTCCTACCTACTACCGTAGGTAGGCCTAAGTATGTATCATGCAAAAAAGTCCTATTGAGACCAAAAATACCCAAAATTGCATCTTTATCTTCCCAATCAATGTTAGGACTAAAGGTAATGGATGATTTATCCATATTGATCTTTTGAGTAGTAGTCTTTTCATATCTGAGCGAAATAGATTTAATTTCAGAAGCATCAGACACATATGCCCAAGCAAACAAAAGACTATCATTAGCAAAAAACAAGTGACTGATCCTAGGATTAAAGCATTATGATCTTGAGAGCATCGAATCAAAGAAGAAAAAGCGACCGCACATAATAAAATCAGATGAGGCGAGAGAGGACAGCCTCGGTGAAAACACCCAAGATGAAAAATAATACACACCAAGCTCTTATTAAGAAGAACTGAAAACGAAAAAGTACTGATACAATCAATCACATGATTAATCCATTCAGCAGGGAAACCCCACTGTTCCATCACTTTCTCTTGAAAAATTCATTCAATCCGGTCGTTTGCCTTCTTGCTCATATCTAAATTCAAAGCCATAAACCTTTTACTCCCATTATTACGATGACTAAAAGAATGAAGGGACTCTAAGGCTGCTATGACATCATCAGTAATCAGCCTACCATGAACAAACGCGCTCTGATTAGGACCAATATGAAAGGGAAGCACAACGTTCAATCTGTTTGCTAGAACCTTGGAAACCAATTTATGGACCACAATACATAAATTGATCGGTCTAAAATTAGAAACCAACTCCGGATTTTTCTTCTTTGGAATTAAGACAAAGGTGGGTTTTATTGAAAGGTGCGACTGAGTGTCCTTCATTCAATATACATTCAATATACTCAAGCAAGTCCTAGTAATTGCACA
This sequence comes from Dimocarpus longan, assembly GCA_022984855.1. Taxonomy (NCBI): domain Eukaryota; kingdom Viridiplantae; phylum Streptophyta; class Magnoliopsida; order Sapindales; family Sapindaceae; genus Dimocarpus; species Dimocarpus longan. Next base: position 21,672,100 of record CM041024.1, read on the forward strand.
GCCGTATGAGTTAAGCTACCAAGCTTTTCCTTCAAAATATCCACTATTCTAGGGTCAACGGATTCTTGCCCATTATCTTCCTCAATTAAAACACTCTTTCTTTATTGAATACACTCACGTCAGACAACTGCATTTGCATATCAATCTCCTTCCTAATTTCCTCTCCAACTACATTTGCACCTAAGCTTCATTTCATACAAAAAATCCATAACAACTAGTATAAATTTGAACGCATAACAGCAAAAATCTAAATCATAACAATAATAGCATAATCCAACAATTCAACTTCAAAAATCCATACCAAACAAACCGAATCAGCAAAAATTTGAAACCCAACCTAATCTTCATTTCATGTAGCTGGTATAAATTCTAAATCATGCAAAAATCAATTATGAAACGACAGCTGCGAACTATAATGATATCAAACAAATTGTGAAGACTATAATGATATCAAACCGAATCAGCAAATAATATACATCTAACCTTTTTATAAAGTAAAAGATATCTGACCTTCTTATAAAACTAACAGCGACCAAATTTTAAAGTACATTATAGCCTGTAGCTTATACAGAAAGTAGCAGTTGACATAATATTAGTTAACGAATATTAGTATCAGAATTACTCAAGAAGCTTAGTTTTATAATAAAAGCTAAAATTTGCTCTACTAAGCTTATACAGAAAGCAGAAAACTGTTTTAGAGAATTAATTTTATCTCAACACATGATAACACACAAGTTTCGTGTTAATTTGTCTAATAACATACAATTCACGAAATCAAGACTAGACACTAGAAACTCACAACTTGAGATTATAGCGATCCCAGACTAACACATTGTAAATAAATTCAATCCACATTGTTTCAGATTCTCTGCAACTCGTATTTCCACCTTCTTAGGACACATTAAACAACTCTAATTACAAAAAGCCAAAGGTTTTTTTTTTTTTGTTAAATAGCTGTGAGACCTTGAGGGCATGGCAATAGAGAATTACACTAAACACCGTGGAGAGGCTAGGGCTGACCGGCTTGGATGGGTAGACCGTCAGCGAAGAAATGAGTTGGGCTGACCAGCGTGGATAGATGAAGAAAAAGAGAAAGGAGATGGAGGGGAGCTATGCCTATTAACTTGGTTTGTGAAGGATGAGATCCGACTGCTAGTTGTTAGGTAGAGGTGAGATAACTATGTAAAGGGGTCGTTGCGTTTTATTAGGGACTTCGGTCATAAGTGTTGGAAAATGAATCCCAAAAGTCAGGGATCCTTTATTCATGTTTAATGGGAAATCTGTGTATGAATACAGTCTTCCAGGTGACAAGGGATTTAACCCACTTGGGCTCGCTGAGGACCCAGAGAACTTGAGATGCTATGTACAAGCTGAGCTTGTGAATGGACGTTGGGCCATGTTGGGGATGGTAGGAATGCTGCTACCTGAAGTTTTTACTCAGATTGGAATAATTAATGTTCCTAAATGGTATGATGCTGGGAAAGCTGAGTACTTTGCATCATCATCAACTCTTTTTGCGATAGAGTTCATTTTGTTCCACTATGTGGAGATCAGAAGATGGCAAGACATCAAGAACCCTGGATGTGTCAGCCAAGATCCCATCTTCAAGCAGTACAGCTTGCCGCCCCACGAATGCGGCTACCCTGGTGGCCCCTGAATTTCACACCGACCGTTGAGGCCAAGGAGAAGGAATTTGCCAATGGTAATTAATATCTCACAAAAATTCACTTCTTTTGATCTGAAATTTGAGATATTATGTGTATGCTTAGTTAAAATTTTATATGATGTTTGAATGTTGCGGGGAGACTGGCAATGCTGGCATTCTTGCGATTTGCTACAACTTGGAATTTGTCTCTTTGACTCACGGGCAAGCGGCACGAACTCTCATTGCTCCTTGACGCTCTAGTGCATTAGCCTAAAAGAGTTTTTAATGGTGTCATGGCTCATCTACAGCCCTTCTTCTTGCCTCCTTAGGCCTCCCCCAACTTTAAGGCGTTTCTGCGGATGTACAATTGGCTTTGATTAAAACTCAGGCCAACTAGTTTTATCTTAGTATTGGATGATGGACCCACTGTAAGTTAATTGCATTGCTTCCTTAGTATGTCACGCGCCTATTTTCTGCCTAAGAATTTTGCGCGTTCTGGCGCTAGGAAAGCCCTGCCTAGCCAGCCAATTTCCCACACACACACTGTCCAACACTAGTGTGCCACACTGCTGTCACAATTCTGCCTTAACTGCACACCAACACAGCCGAGCGCCCTTGTATACCTGCACACTGCTTATTGTTTACCAGATTACTTAGCCACACATGCACAATCTAGTCCATACACATTAGCATTACAGAAATATACAAAGACAACACATGTTTACGAGGAACCGTCCCCAACCCAACTTGTTATTATTAATCAAATCAGGATCCAATATAAAATTGCACACAGAATGCTAACAACAGTCCTATCACTCTATGCCATCATGAACATACAAGCAAGCTTTTATGTCTATGCAGTTGACAAGCCCAACTGCCTAGTTTTGCTGGCACCAGCCAGCCCCAAACACATAGCAATTACAGTTATTTCCCAATAACCGCCCCACAAGTCTCTGCCAAGTCAAAGGTCTCTGCATGAAACTGCCATAACCGCTAGGAAAATTGCCCACATGTGCGAGTGTTTGTCTGCTGCACGTGCCACACATGCCAAACACTCTGCCCATCAGCCCACTCAGCTTGCACTGCATTTGACCCAGCTCTCAGCTAGCATCTGCCATGCCTTGCCTTGCCCATACTTGCTGAATGCACTGCCTTCCTAGACTTTCCCTTGCTTTGCCTTGCTCTAGCACGGTCTGCCTTGCCCTGTCTTAGCTTGGCTTGCTCGCTTGGCCTATTACCTGTGCTGCCACGCACATGCCCCATTGCTCGCATACTGCCATGCTGCGCATGCTGCCGTGCTTGTGCCTTGGCGCCCGTATGCTGCCTCGTTGCTCATGCTGCCACGCATATGCCCTTGTTGCTCATGCTGCCTGCCGTTGTGCATGTATACTGCCTTGCGCGCACATGTTGCTTGCCTTGACAACCCACTGCTTGTGTTGCGTGCGGACACCCACGCACGCTGCTTGTGTTGCTCGCTTGTTGCTCACTGCTTTACTAGTCTGCTAGCATCATAGGCATGCACCAACATGCCTTGCCTTGGCTTGGCACCATCCACCAAGCCATACCTAGCAATCTGCTTATACCAAGCTTTGAGGGTCTAACAAACCCCCCACACTTAAAATAGACGACGTCCTCGTCGTGTCACCAGCTAAATACTACTGAATTTGATCCTCAAATTGCCATAAAACAGCCCCACGTTCCCACGTAGCAACTGCTTCACTTTCCCCTTTCCACTGTACAAGAAAATTTGTCCTATGATTTAACTTGCTTTTACCTACACTACGATGAGCCAAAATCTTCTCAATTTGCTTGTCAAATTCCTTCCTAATAACAGGAGGGGCACGCTTCTGTTGTGCCCTGCTTGATTCTGCCTCTTCATGGTAAGGTTTCAGAAAACTCACATGGAAAGTAGGATGTATTTTCAGCCTGTCAGGTAGTGCTAATCTGTATGCCACATTCCCCACTCGTTTTGTCACCACAAACGGACCATCATAACGCTGTATAAGCCCTCGATGATATCTGCGATCTGTCACTTTCTTCCAGATCTGCGGAGTCAGCTTCAACAGAACTTTGTCCCCCACATTGAACTCTAAGGAACGACGACCCTTGTCTGCATACTTCTTCATTCGCCTTGCTGCCTTTGCCAAACTGTCAAGAGCCCCTTCGATCAGTTCAGTTTTATTCCTAGCAAAGGGATAAGCTGCAAGACATAACCCTTGGTCTTTCTGTTGTGCTACTTCCAGTTGCGTAAGCGGCTGAAATCCCATGCACAGCTCAACTGGACTCAAACCTGTAGCTGAAGATCTGTGTATATTATAACAGAACTGTGCTACATCCAATAGCTCCAACCAATTTCTTTGACTTGCAGTCACATAATGCCTCAGGTACTCTTCCAAGAGCGTATTAATCCTCTCCGTCTACCCATCTGTTTGAGGATGGTTTGCTGTCGAGAATTTCAATTCAGAACCCATTAACTTGAACAAATAGGTCCAGAATTTACCTGTGAAGCGAGCATCCCTGTCACTCACGATGTCACTTGGCACCCCAAAATACTTTACAACATTTCTGAAGAAAAGCTCAGTTGCCTTCTCTGTTGGACAAGCATTAGGTGCAGCAATGAACACAACATACTTTGAAAACCTGTCCACCACAACCAATATTGACTTTAATCCATTCACATAAGGAAATCCACCAATGAAGTCCATAGAAACTGACACCCATAACTTCTTCGAAATCGGTAATGGTTGCAACAGCCTAGCTTGTTTCCTCTTTTCTGTTTTATCAAGTTAACATACTATACAGGTTTTGACGTAAGCCTCTACATCATCTTCCATCTTGGGCCAGAAGTAGCTTCTTCCCAATAAAGCCAACATTCTCTTCACCCCAGGATGTCCTGTCCATTGCGGGTCATGTGTCTCTCTCAACAGTTCTTGCTTAAGTCCCCCACCACTAGGGATATACAACCTGCCACCCTTGGCATACAATAAGTCATCCTTAATCCAATACCGTCGAACCAGACCATTAATTACTTGCTGTTTTAACTTAGTGTAAACCAGATCAGTCCCTATCTGTTGCTTTACCCGTTCTAGGAAGTCTGCTTGTAATGCTGTCACAACAGCCACATACCCTTGCACTTTCTTCCTACTCAACGCATCAGCCACCTGATTCTGTTTACCCGGCCTGTGCACCCACATGAAGTCGAATTCAGCCAAAAACTCTTGCCATCGAGCTTGTTTAGGAGTCAACTTTTTTCGTGTCTTGAAATATGTATTAGCTACATTGTCCATCACTACTGTAAATTTTGTTCCCAGCAGGTAATGTCTCAATGTATCAAGACAATGAATTACAGTAGCCATCTCCTTTTCATGAGCAGAATACCGCTGCTCAGCATCCTTCAACTTCAGACTCTCAAATGCCACCGGATGATCCATTTGTATAAGAACCCACCAAGAGCTCTATTCGAGGCATCAATGTGCACCTCAAAAGGCTCACTAAAGTCTGGCAACCGCAACACTAGTTCTGACGAAACAACCAACTTCAACTTGTTGAAAGCCTTCTCACATGCTTTAGACCAGTTCCATTTCTGGCCCTTCTTCAACAAATCTGTCAGCACACTGACTTTCTTGGAATACCCCTCAATAAACCTTCTATAATAGTTGGCCAATCCCAAGAATGATCTTAACTCCGAGACCCCAGAAGGAGTAGGCCAGTCTAGGATAGCCTGGATCTTCCTCTCATCCATTCTAATCCTCCCCTTGCTGACCCAATGTCCCAAGAACATCACCTCTTGGCGACAAAACTCACACTTCTCATTCTTCACATACAATCTATATTCCCTAAGCTTAGTGAATATAAGTCTCAAATGAGCAACATGTTCCATCAAGTTCTCACTATATACCACAATATCATCAAGATAGACTACTACGAATTTATCCAAAAATTCATAAAGCACATCATTCATCAGATTGCAGAAAGTAACAGGAGCATTGGTGAGTCCAAACGACATCTCCAAAAATTCGAAGGACCCATACCTTGTAACACAAGTCGTCTTGGCTTCATCACCTTCTGCCACCCTAACTTGCCAATACCCTGACCGCAAGTCCAATTTTGTGAAGAAGGAAGCCTTGGACAGTCTATCAAATAGGTCTGCACTGTTTGGAATGGGGTACTTGTTCTTGACAGTCATCTTGTTTAATGCCCTATAGTCTACACACATCCTCATAGACCCATCCTGCTTTCTTTGGAACAACACAGGGGCACCATACGGGGCTTTTAAAGGCTGTATCAAACCCGCCTCCAACAAGTCATCCAACTGCTTTCTCAGCTCTGCCAGTTCTTTTGGACCCATCCGATAAGGTGCCTGGGTAGGAGGTTTGGCACCAGGTTTTAACTCAATCTTATGATCGATGGCTCTTCCGGGAGGTAACTCTCTAGGTAGTTCTGCAGGCATAACATCTATAAATTCATCAAGAACCACAGCCACCTCGTCTGGCACTTCAACCACAACGTCTAGCTTTATCTCCACCGTCGCTGCCACATAAGTTATTTCCCCCTTTCTCAGCCCCTTATCTAATTGTTTAGCCGAGATCACAGCCCCTTTTCCCTTGTCATTCTTTCGAATTGCACTGTCTATCTTTATGAAACACGGGTTGTCTTCATCCCCGATTACAATACCCCTCAAATAAGGCATCACCATAACTCTGGCTCTCAAGAAGAAATCCATATCGAGAATCAAATCGAAATCATCCAGTGGTACTACCATCATACAGCATTTCCTTTGCCAGTCCCCTAGACTCAAGGTTGTCTCAGCCATGTCATGCACTGTCATTGCTCCAGAGTTCACTGCTTTAATCTTACTGGTGCTGTCTAACAATTTCAACCCCAGCCTGTTCGCCTCTCTTTGAGCCATGAAGTTGTTAGTCGCTCCTGTGTCCAACAACGCCCTGACTTCAATACCATTTACACGTACCACAACATACATCAAATCCTTGTAACCCGATTGTCTATCCTCTGCTATGGCATTCACTAATTTAAAGGGTTCACCCAAGAGGGTCCACTGTCAGAATCCTCCATATCCTGACTGATAAGAGTAGCAACCTTCTCCTTTTTGGGACAATCCCTAGCACGATATGGACCACCACAAATGAAGCAACCCTGTGTTGACTTTGACTTACTCTGTCCATAGTCCTTCCCACTATTTCCATAATCTTTCTTCTTCTCAATTTTCTTTTTATCATATTTCTTCTTGTCATCCTTATTCTTCCCCTTTTTCCCATCACCTGACTTTTTCTTGTTAGCGTTAGAGGTAGAACCAGTCATGCGATAGTCAATTAGACCTTCCGCAGCAGCCATTGCAGAAGGGATGTCCTTCACCCCTTGCCTACGAAGTTTTGCTTGTGCCCACGATTGCAAGCCTGACATAAAATTGAACAACTTGTCTTCCTTGGACATATTCCTAATGTCCAGCATAAGCGAACTGAACTCCTTGACATACTCTCTAATCGAACCAGTCTGTTTCAACTTTTTGAGGGAATCTCTGGCCATCCAGGAGGTGTTGCAGGGTAGGAACTGGTCCTTCAACTCTTTCTTGAGCACATCCCATGTCCCAATACTCGGTCTACTTGCACTAAGATCATCAGCCATCCTAGTCCTCCACCAAAGTTTAGCATCACCCGTCAAGTACATGCTCGTAATGGAAACCTGTTCACCCTCAGGAATCCTAGCAGCCTTGAAGTACTGCTCCATATCCCACAAAAAGTTTTCCAATTCTTTGGCATTCTGACTGCCATGAAATTGTTTAGGTTCTGGCACCTTGATTTTCGAAATAGTCCCATCTTCATGAGGATGAGTTACTACCCTTTTCAGCAACCTAATTTCACCCTCCATGGTACTAAATCTGTCCCTTAGGCTCTCAATCACTTCCGAATTTTCCATTCTCACATTACCAAACCTGGTTTCGAGTTCTTTAAACAAGTTTGCTAGTGTGGTCTGGAGGTTCATAATTCGTTTAGCATTTTCAACAGCCAAAATACCAAGGTCTGTATACCCTTCAGGAGGTTCACCCACGAGTTGTTCCAACCTACTGATTCGATCCTTTGCATCTGCAAGAGTCATCCTTGACATAAAACTGCAACAAAGCCTTCTAAACCGGGCCCTGATACCATTTGTCACATGCCTATTTTCTGCCTAAGAATTTTGGGCGTGCTGGCGCTAGGAAAGCCCTGCCTAGCCAGCCAATTTCCCACACACACACTGTCCAACACTAGTGTGCCACACTGCTATCACAATTCTGCCTTAACTACGCACCAACACAGCCGAGCACCCTTGTATACCTGCACACTGCTTACTGTTTACCAGATTACTTAGCCACACATGCACAATCTAGTCCATACACATTAGCATTACAGAAATATACAAAGACAACACATGTTTACGAGGAACCGTCCCCAACCCAACTTGTTATTATTAATCAAATCAGGATCCAATACAAAATTGCACACAGAATGCTAACAACAGTCCTATCACTCTATGCCATCATGAACATACAAGCAAGCTTTTATGTCTATGCAGTTGACAAGCCCAACTGCCTAATTTTGCTGGCACCAGCCAGCCCCAAACACATAGATATTACAGTTATTTCCTAATAACCGCCCCACAAGTCTCTGTCAAGTCAAAGGTCTCTGCATGAAACTGCCATAACCGCTAGGAAAACTGCCCACATGTGCGAGTGTTTGTCTGCTGCACGTGCCACACATGCCAAACACTCTGCCCATCAGCCCACTCAGCTTGCACTACACTTGACCCAGCTCTCAGCTAGCATCTGCCATGCCTTGCCTTGCCCATACTTGCTGAATGCACTGCCTTCCTAGACTTTCCCTTGCTTTGCCTTGCTCTAGCACGGTCTGCCTTGCCCTGTCTTAGCTTGGCTTGCTCGCTTGGCCTGTTGCCTGTGCAGCCACACACATGCCCCATTGCTTGCATACTGCCGTGCTGCGCATGCTGCCGTGCTTGTGCCTTGGCGTCCGCATGCTGCCTTGTTGCTCATGCTGCCACCCATATGCCCTTGCACGCGCATACTGCCTTGCTGCTCATGCTGCCTGCCGTTGTGCACGCATACTGCCTTGCGCGCACATGCCACTTGCCTTGACAACCCACTGCTTATGTTGCGTGCGGACACCCACGCACGCTGCTTGTGTTGCTCGTTTGTTGCTCACTGCTTTACTAGTCTGCTAGCATCATAGACATGCACCAACATGCCTTGCCTTGGCTTGGCACCATCCACCAAGCCATACCTAGCAATCTGCCTATACCAAGCTTTGAGGGTCTAACAGTACCAATGCACATGATCATGTGCGCTCCCTCTTCAATGGTTCAGTACAGTAATCATATGTTTGCATGACAATCCACTTATTTTCTATAGTTCACAATCACACATGTTGATCAATGTTTACAAGAATCTTCCTGTGTCTACCTTTGATGGTTTCATACCATTGTCCTCTCCCATGCACAACTATCAGCTTTCTTGCCTTTTGCTTATTACTATTCAACACTTGCGTGTATATGGAGTAATTGAATCTCTCACTTCTTTATATCATTGATAAACAATTAAAATTGTATGTTTAATAAAGGTTAAAACCATTATTTCATTCTAACAGTATCATTGTTGAGGACCTAATTTTAAATCCAATAACAAGTCCTAATCACACAATTCATGTCATACAATAGGATAGATTTTGAATCAATCAACTTTCAGAATTGGATAAATTGATACTCTAAAATTAAAAACAAAATTTATCAAACCCTAATCCAAACAACTTCTAGAGTGAATTATCAGAAAAGCCAAGTAAAATAGAATCAAATTAACGAAATAACTTGAATTTTAACTTAAGCGATTCTAGTATTGGTACTAAGAGAAGTTGAAACAAGATAATTATCGTGCAAAACTTGCAGGATTCTACTAATTCTCAAAAGGAAAAAACTAATTAAAATCCTAAGCTGAAATGGCTATTTATAGCCTCACACTCCTTATCTAAAATAAATTAATAATACAAATTCTAATTATCTAAAAACTAATTAATGATAATCCTAATCCTAAACCTAAATTATCACAAAACTTAGTAAAAGATAATTACAATAAAAGATAATCCTAAACATGATAAATCTAAATTAATAGAATCCTAGACCAAGTGAAACTTCAAGCATGAATGATTGAACCAGTTTTCATCATTCTCTCATTCTTCAAGAATACCCTTGTCTTGAAGGGTAATATCTGAAATAAAATATTCCACAGCACAACAGGTAGGGATGCCAATTTCCCATAGTGTTGGACAACTTCTTTTCCCAAAGGTGGCTTGGACATCACTATTTTGAGCGGCCATGGCAATCCCTTGTGTGGACATTAGCCATTTGGGCTCTATTTTGTGTGTTTTCTTTTCCCTTTTTTTCGACACGTTTTAGACTTTCAAAATTTGATTTGAGAAAGGTAAAAGTAACGTTTTAGGTTTCATAAAATCTCTCATGCATGGAATCAATTTGGTTTAGGATTTTTAGAACTTTTTGTATAGGACTAGGATTTCACATATGAAATAATTTAAGAGTTTTATCTACTTATAGGATTTATGTTGGGATAGGATTAAAACTTTTCTATTTTTGATTTCTAGTTGGATTTATTTCCTAAAATAGATTCAATTAGGAGTTTTACATTAGTAATTTAATAGGTTTCTAAATCTCATATACTACGCTATCAAGGGGTTTTAAGTTAATTTATTAAAAAAAAAAAACTTTTTAAGTTTTTATTTGTGTCTAGTTGAGAGCATTATTTGAAAGTTTAGATTCCTTAAAGTCTAGAATAAGTGTTTGAGCATAAATATGACTAGGCTTTGTAGAGTGTTTTTGATCAAACATTGTACTTGTGTTACATACTTCAATTTGTTAAGTTGGAGCGTGTACATTGAGCCATTGGTTCAGGATCAACTTGCAGTCTTAACTTTTCGAGAGAAGAAATGAGGAGGATTCGTTAAGCTTGTACAACCAAACAAGAAGGCAAGCTCAAGGGTCGTACTATTTAGAAAATAGAAGGAGTTGTCATTCTAGGTTCGTAAAGAACAAGATGGAAGACTATTATTAGGTGGAGAAGGATTAGATTTCTAGACAATAGGTTCTGTAAAAGAAATTTGTAATTCATCTAATAATAGTAGGGTTTCGTTCAAAAGTTGATAGAGAGAGTTATAGTCTTATGGTTTTTTCGTTTGCGGTCCATATAAAATTGCTTGCATAGATTCTCTCTTTCTCTACCTTTCTTTTATTTTGGTTTTTGTTATTGTTCAGTTGCATGATTTAAACAAGATAAAAGAAATTTTATTAACTTATTCAGCGGCCTCTAGGTTAGTTCTTATGTTCATTTGGGCTTCTCCCCAATAGTCCCAAGAATACATTTAAAGTGTTTTATATTTAAATAAGTCAATTGTAGATTATGAAACTAACATATTTGTAACATAATTAATGTGTAATCAGAAATCTATTGATGCTAATGGTTAGAGGTCTCTTAGAATCTACTATAATTAGATACTATATACGGTTTGAAAATTTGTTCATGCTAAATGTTGCCTAAAATTTAATCATACTATGTCCTGAAAATCTATTCCTCGAATGTGGAAAACCACCAACTCCTCTAATAAAAAGAGAAAACTTCTACACATACTAATAATTACGCATAGCAAGAATCGAAATCTGAACTACTTCGACAATGAGGGGAAAAAGGCCCACACGTGTTGTTGATTGCACTTGTGGGAATTAAATCCCAGTCACAAATATGCAAGAGTAGCGCCTTAACTATTTGAACAATAAATAAATACAAAATTAAGTTTTTATATTGAATAAATAAATCATTTAATTGGTAATTTCGAAACATAGATGGAGCATAGTCTAATCAAGTATTTATTATTCGCAATACACCTCAATATAATGAAACAAATTTAAAATGAATTAAATAAACTTTAAAAAATATAATTTTTTTTTTTTAAAAAAAGTTAAGTCCGATTTGAATCCAATTCCCTATTTAAAAACACCAACTAACATTAGCATTTAAAAAATTTGATTGAATAATTTTTTCTTCTAGGTATAACTCCGATTGAATTATTCTTAAGTGCAGTAGCAGTAGCGCAGTCTCATCGAATCACTCCTAACTAGAGTGGCCACTATCCAACTTTGTTTCTTTAAAGCTAAGGCCTAAGTTCGAGTCCCATAACCTATAAGTGTAGGCAATTTTTTAAAAAGTTTCACTAGCATGTGAGCAGTTTTCTCATTTTATGTAAATTAATTTCTTTCACTTATTAGGGAGTAGAGATTTAGATTGTAACTTATAATCCGAATCATAAGGTTCCGATAATTATAAAATATACTCGTGATGTTGAAAAATAAAATAAAATAAAATTCCCAGTGAATCATGCCCCTGAAGTTTTCAAACAGAATCTAAAGGTAGAATTCCGGATTATCTTTTGCTAAGATATAGGGTGAGAAGCCACTTGTCATCTAGTGGTTGGATACAAATAACCACGTGGCATGATCTTCCAACAATCATATCAAGATTCTCATGATATTTCTAGAATGGCCCACAGCATCTTTTACAACCAATAACAACAAAGTAATAGGTTTTGAAGATATGGCACCAAGATAAGGAGATAAGGCCTCGTAGTTGGCCATTGGCTAATCCAAAACCCACAAACGCATATCAGCCGTTCAATCAACAAAATCAAGTAAATAGACGGTCAGCGTACCACATTGAACCACTACCACAGGTGTGGCTTTGAATTGAAATAATACAAAGCCAAGCTCATGCATGCACATAACATTACATTTTTGTTAGCTATCCTCTGGCATTACTACTACTGCTGCTACCACCGGAAAATATGGCAACAGTCACAACACAAGCCTCGGCTGCTGTGTTCCGGCCATGCGCTACGAAATCAAGGTTCCTCAGTGGAACTTCTGGTAGATTAAATAGGGAATTGTCATTTAAACCAGTGACATCCTCCTCTTCCACTAGTTTCAAAGTTGAAGCCAAGAAAGGTGAGTGGTTGCCCGGCTTGCCCTCCCCAGCTTACCTCAATGGCAGGTACAATACTCCACACTAAACCTTCAATGAATATTTAATCACCATGTAGGCAGAATTTGTAAAAGGCTCTCTCACTTTTATCAAATGTGTAAAATCTCAAACACTCTGGCTGATTAGAATAAAGTAATTTTCTAGGGATAACCCCGCTTTTCTATTATAGTTTGATGTAATTACTAAATATTCCTTGTTCAAAGAATCTTATTTTATCTCTTGTAGTTAATACCATTTAGTAAAATGATCGAAATCACAAAAGTAATTCTGTAGTTTTATCTTTCCATGTTAATTTCAAACTTTAATTTTTAAAATCAACTTTGATGATAAAGATTATTATTTATTTATTTATTTATTTATTTTGACAGTTCTATAAATTACAATAAATATCTGATCTATTTTATAAATAGTTAAAAGAATATTAGCGATTTCAAAAATACTAGGAGATTTTGACATTATATCAACCTACAAAATAAAAAATAAGATTATCCATAATTTTTTAAGTTCATTTATGTAAAAATTGATGTAAATGATGTTATTTTTTTTAGATTTAACAAAAGTTATCTACTGGCCATCCAATAAGGGTATTTTTTGCTTATTTGTACAAATCAAAGAATTTGACTTTGGCATTTCATCAAAAGTCAGGGACCCTTTATTCATGTTTAATGGGAAATTTGTGTGTAAATACAGTCTTCCAGGTGACAACGGATTTGACCCACTTGGGCTGGCTGAGGACCCAGAGAACTTGAAATGGTATATACAAGCTGAGCTTGTGAATTCACGTTGGGCCATGTTGGGGGTGGTAGGAATGCTGGTACCTGAAGTTTTAACTCAGATTGGAATAATTAATGCTCCTCAATGGTATGATGCTGGGAAAGCTGAGTACTTTGCATCATCGTCAACTCTTTTTGTGATAGAGTTCATTTTGTTCCACTATGTGGAGATCAGAAGATGGCAAGACATCAAGAACCCTGGATGTGTCAACCAAGATCCCATCTTCAAGCAATACAGCTTGCCGCCCCATGAATGCGGCTACCCTGGCAGCGTTTTTAACCCCCTGAATTTCGCACCGACTCTTGAGGCCAAGGAGAAGGAACTTGCCAATGGTAATTAACATCTCACAAAAATACACTCCTATTGATCTGAAATTTGAGATATTATGTGTATGCTTAGTTAAAAGTTTTATATGATGTTTGAATGTTGCAGGGAGACTGGCAATGCTGGCATTCTTGGGATTCATTGTCCAACACAATGTGACAGGCAAAGGTCCATTTGAAAACCTCTTGCAGCACCTCTCAGACCCATGGCACAACACCATTGTCCAAACTCTAACTCGTGGTAACTAGAAGGGACTGTCAGATGTATTGGGATCCTCTTACGTGGTTTTTGAGTGACATTTGTGTATCAATGTAAAACATGGAACCTTCAATGTACAGGGGAAGAACTAAGATGGGATTTTATGTTATCATTTACATTAATTAATCGCCTCATTTACAACTACAATATTTACTTCATTGCTAAAGCAAGAATGAGTACACAGAAACACCAGCTAATATATGCTTGAAAAACCTCCTAATGGGAGACACCACTTCACTAAACTATGTTGTTACTTCATTTTTCTACTAAAATTTAATGTACAGCTTGGGTGACTGAAATATGTTATAAGAAACCCATCCCTTTTACAGTTAACTTTGTTGACAGAACAAAAACAGATCATATATACAGATCATCCAGTAATCCTGTATGATTTATATTCTTGCAAAATACTAACATAGTTAATTCACAATGCAATGAGAAGACCGCCAACTCTTCTCTTAGATTGGTCATCATGTATTGAATCTTCATATAATAATCGGAGGACTCCATTCGCAATAAAACAATTGGCCTTGGAAATATCGAATTGTGCACAATGACTTTTGATCATCAATCTTCTCATTAGATGATTATTCAGTTAAACTCATGAAAGTCTATTTGGTTGCTGCAAGAACAATGAAGATTAAAGATATAAAATCTTGAAGGCAGAATGGTTTTCAGATAACTACAGACCTAAAAGTATCAGAAGCAATAAAAACATCGACAAGATCAATAAAGGTTCGTTACACTACAATTATACAAGTCTATCTAGGTGAAATACTTTATCTTGATCGGAATAGTTATGACTTACCAAACCAATTGCAAAAAGAAGAAAGCTTAGTCATAAAATCGCTACAAACAAATGGATTTATGTTGAATTGGAGCCTAGGTGTCTTGCAAAAGTAGGCTATTTACTTCATGAAGATGATTGTTTAATCCAAATATATATATATATATATATATATATATATATATAGGTCACATAAATATTTTTGCATAAGAGAAAAAGAAGAGAATTGCTCAAATGACTGAAAATTATAAATCCCACCATCTACTTCTTGATAATGAAAGTATATATGGAACCAGAAAAGAATAAACTCACTTGGCAAGTCAATTTGACAACTAACTGCATCAAATTAATAAGACATATCAAAACTTTTGATCACTAGTCAAAGAATTCAACCTACTATCAAATTTGCATTTGCAATTGCAATTCAACGATGCCATTAGTTTTCTTAATTCAAAATCTAATATATTATAGCAGTAGCTTCTAAGTTTTCAAATGGTTCATCTACATTTAAGTAATTTAACACTCTCTAGCCCATGAGTATTCTCTAATTTCAGTCTCCCGTTTCACCAAACAGAACTTTGTAGCTGAGTAAAATTCTGTGAAACCAGTACTGTAGATATCTTCATTAATTAGTTCGGGTTGTAAAACACTTAAAAGAAATACAGAAGTTCATGATGACTAAAACACGGCAGAGCATACAGACGCCATCAACGTTGATACATAATCGTTTAATCTGCAAGCAACTAATCACTAAAAGTTTATTGTAACTCAGCCACTTTAAGCAACAACTGCAGCACATAATATTTGCTTAAAGCCTTCGGCTGCACTGATAGAGAAGCTAATGTATCTCTACCAAAAATATAATAGATATTCTTTTCATCTATCATACTCTTGAACCAATAATTCCACACAACGAATTATTAAATTCAATCCAATGAAGTGCAGGTACAGTTAAAAAAATCCAATATTAACACCACAGGTAGAGAACAAGTAAAAGGTATTCCTACCTGGTGATACGAAGTCTCATCAAATATGGCGAAGCCACAATGCCCAGGTGCAGAAACCCAATCATGATGACCATTGTCATACATGGGTCTAAGGAGTCCAAAGTTGCTATCGACTTGATAAGCTGCAGGATTTACTTGCATGTTCATCTCCATCTGAGGCTCCAACTTCTTATCATCTGGCATATTCAAGCTACCATAAGGAGGGCATGAATATTGCTCCCCTAGTTGTAAACTTAAGCATGCACTACTACTCAATTCATTCAAGGAACCACCTTTATGTCCCATATTATCAGCCTGCCCTGAACTGCTGACCTCAATTTCTTTACCAGAGCCCAAGAAACCAGAATAGTCTGGAATGGGGGCATTTTCACAGCATCCTATATCTCTGTACAGAATAGTAACAATAGGTGACAAGAAACAACAAAAGCAAACTGCCAGCTTTAAACTAATTCAGCTGTTTATAAACAGTTAAAATTGAACAAAGAAATAAAAACTATATGTCAGCATTAGCTATACCTAGTGATAATAAAATTTAAGATTACCAGTCAGTGTAAAATTTTCATGAAGATGAATATCTAGTCTTAAAGTGGAAAAAGGTACCGATTAATTACAATTTAAGTTATATTATATGACTTGTACACTCACCTCTGTAGCATAAAATTTGGCTCATTTGGTACTAGCATAGGTTGATTGTCATTATTTGGAATCCATGCCAAAGGCTGATTGTCTTGCACACCACTCATCAGCAGAGGTAGGTGCATTGCATTCTGAAGTTCAGGCAAGATGATTCATTTAAAGAATCAATACAACTTTTTGTCTGTTTTGTGTGCATGTATGGAGAAAGAGAGAAAGAGTGAAACTGACAGAGAGAAAGAGAAATCCCTCAACTGCCGAAGAATTTCATACCTGTCTAGTGTATTCCAGTGACATAAGCTGGTGTTTTTCAAGATTTTCCTGTCAAGAGAAGAAACTAAAGTAAGTGATGTCAATTCACTGTAAACTAGTATTTAGGAATTCCAATACATAGGCAAGTAAGCAATTCACACCACTCTTTGAATCCCTCAACAGCTAATTTAAGATTACAAATTCTGCTTTTTCATCCATTGAATAATATTTAATAACTATGAAATTCTATTGTATATTGTCAACTTGCAAATGTTTATTAACAATATTTCAGTATTAGTTATTAAAGAGTAAGCTAATAAATATAAAAGGCTGTCCTTCAAGGTACCAACAAATCCCTAATTGAAACCAGAATATCATTTTTATTCTTATATTAATTTATTGTTTAAAACATTGCTATTACTCTGCTTTAACTTACGATATGTAGATAAGTTGCCAATGCCCAAAGTTTCTATGACTAATTTTGATGATAGCAAATAGTAGATTAAATGCACATTTAATTTGAGTCACAGCTCAAACTGAGGCTTCAATTCAACGAAGCAGACACAATCATGTGGAAATTCAAATAAAGATGCTTCTTAGCTACTAGGCTAAATTTTATGCAGTTCACGTAATTTTATTCTTAGGCTTGATTACAACATTGATCCTTAGTATCTAAGAAAATTAAGGTAAACTTAGGAACCTTCAATTAATTTTTGAATAACCATTCTTAGTCTAAAGTTCCCTACAAATGTCAAACTAACTTGTTCCCAAGAAATGTAAAAGAGAGGCAGATTTTCTCAGCCTATCAATTTGCACTGTAAATGGCCTTTCTGTTTTGGCAAGTTAAGTCTATAGGTAGTAGGTACTTGCCCAAACATTCAAATTTATGTAATAGCTAGTTTATCTCACTCAGTATGTAGCCAGTCAGTTGTATGATAGTGTCCAATGGCTAGCCTCTAACTTGATTCGAAGCTTCCAAGAAGTTGATAAACTCACAAGTCAATCAATTGGTCTTAGGGCAAAAATGATTAAAGACAGTAACATCCTCAAGCACAATTGTCTTGGAGACATGGTTGTAGAGTTTGCCAAACCGTGTAAAATTAATTGTAATTGACATCTCTCACCTTTAGCTGTCTAATTTGTACAAATATTACATTAATTTTTCATATTTACATTATAAGACTCATGTTAACACTTCAGATTGGTAGATGTGGTTAGAATATGACAAAATCCCAAATTTCTCTCATCTTGGGTTAACTAAAGATTCTTACACCTTCAAACTTGTACGCCAGTAATGATAAACTAGGTAATTATAATCTCAATTATACTCTAAATATTGTGTCAATAACCAAGAAGTTAGTAGAGATAAGTTCACGCTTAACCAATGAAAAGGACTATCTAGTTTAATCTTCAAATAATGTCAGTCTGGTAGTAAAGTATGAACATATACCGTACCTTATGTAGATGAATTCGGCTGATTGATTCTTTTAGCGAGTTCTCCATCTGCCGTAGATGTTCCATGCTATCAATCTTATCAGGACTACTCCAATAGCTGGAAGAATGGCAATATAGAGTAATATTAGCATTAAGAATGGCAATTATAGCCAATGCACTTGCATGTTTCTGTTTAGATATTTGTGTGTGATTGTCCATGACATTGAAGGTTAAAAGCAAAAAAGTAAAGCTATAAAATAACATGCTGGAAATTTATAATTAAATAATACTCTGAATTTCAAGTACAATATCAAGAAATTTTACATTTTATCTATATAAAGTGCTAACAAAAATTAGAATGTCAGCATGCTGCTAAATCTACCTCTTGAAAGTTTTATGATGATAAGTTTAGATTGCTAGCAGCACAATCACACAACTTTGGTAAAAACTAAGTGCTGGAGTTATGTTTATTAATTAACATGACACTGTTTGCACAATATCTAATAAGATGACTGTAATCTTGCTTGATTTGCTGTTGGGATACCTCAAGCAGTCCCTTAACGAACCATCAAATCACTTTAACATTGGGTGCGTTTACATATTCATCCATGTTTATAATATATTCTATCTATTTAAATGTATATAAAAATTTAAATTGTACAAATTTAGATTAAATCTACTGTAAGTTAAACAATGTCACTTGAATTTCTGTATAAGATGTTGACTGATAACAAAACTGAACATTTAAAATTTTGCTGCAATATTTTGAGTTAAATATAATATAAAAAGGTCATTCTTACGTACAAATGCCTTTGACGATATCATCTAATTGCAAAATGTAAAATTTTATGAAACACAAAGCAAGCATTAACCCAGCAAACACGAGACAGGTACCAATTATTATGTTTTTCCTTTTCATTTAAGCTTAAAAAGGATGCAGTAGTTGGCAACAACAGATTTAAGAAACAAGACTATGTTGAACACATATTATTTCAACGGAGCTCTATCATCATAAAAATTGAGAAAATAATCCACTTTGTAACACTAAACTGTGCAGCTAAAAATCACAAGAAAAGATATTAAATCACATATTGTGTAAATATGATGCTCTCATTGCACGTCTCAAACTAACACTATAAAATTTCATGACCAGAAAAAGTAAAGTTAAATAAACAATTTGAATAGCACCTCAGTCTCTTGTGTCCTTCTGTGAGTTGAGCTTGCAATAGTCTTACTTGATTAGTCAACTCCTATCCACAACAATTTAAACAATATATTTTATATATAAGAATTATAGTTAGAAACTTAAATCATCATGTACAATAACGATGCTGGCAAGAGCAATGTACCTCAACTGTTTGAGTCCTGCAAGGATAAATAAAGAGGGAATTCAGATCCTTCCAAAGATTTTTACTCAAAATGAAAATCAAGGACTAAACAACACAGTTAAATACCTTGCTCCCAAAAAATCTTGTATATTTACATCATGGTCCAACTTCTTAAAGGTTTTCTTCAGTGCCTATATTCTCAAGAAGAACAACAAAATGTTAACATTAATTGAAAACACTGGGTGATGGTTAAATCTAAACTTACAATAGGAAAGCAGAAATAGAAAGCATATCTTAAAAGATGGGTTGCAATCAATCTTACTTCAAGGCTCTCCAATTTCCTGTTGCAGTTTTATAAGAAAATGTATATACTTTAACCACTGTGATCTAAATTCATCAAAACTGATAATAAAATAAATAAATAAATAAAAAGTCAGAAGTTCAGTATGACTTTTTCATACCTTTTTGCTCTTTCCTGTGGAGTTAACTGAGCAAATCTTGCAATAACCTCTTCTATATTACTGAAAGAGTTAGAAATGCATCAAATTAGTATATACTATGGAACATATTTGAACCCCTATGGTAGTCATATTGAATTTTGGTTTCAGATTATATTTCTTCTTGATCACATCAATGAACCAATAAGATAAAATAAATAAAGTTCTTATCCCCACTAAACTGTGTATCCTTTCAACACAAGGAGATAAAATAATGATCAATTCTCAATGTTCCAAGGCACTTCACACATACAGCTGATAGAATTTAAAACATGGATTTAAGAATAATTGGGCATAACATACAGCTGATAGAATTTGATGGATATGACATCATTTCCCATGCACAGAAGATCACAGTTAGATAATACAAGCACAAGCCCTTACGTATTCTCCCTTCTGCTTGTTTATGGCTATATTCAATTGTTGTCATCTAAATTACATATGAATGATAAATATAAAAAATTAATGTCTATGAAATCAAGTTTCACCAAAACAATAATAAAGCATTATGTTTTTGTGTTAAAAGAAAAATTGGTCTCTTCATATGTTCCATGAATTCAAATGCATACATTCAAATATTTATACACAACAAGATGCACAACCATTTTAAACAAGCTACGAAATTATACAACCCCTTCTTAAAATGACTAAATTATATATTGTTGATTGTAAAGCATTTCTCCTATAAGATGAGAATCATTGTTGAAGGTAAAGCGATTTCTCAAGCATGTGAAACAACCAACTACATTAATATGTGATAATTTAGGAAGTAACAGACTATCTGGATGTAACACTTTTCTTGTCCATTTTGATACATTTAACAAGGAAAAATAGTCCAGAAAGAGAATTTCAAGAATTATAACTCAAAATTGTGCAAGATACATGAGAAGAATTAATACTTCATTTACATTAAAAGTTAGTACAAATCCCATTAAAATGCTTCTTAGGAATGACAAATTATTCTCAGGGACATAAGAAGAATGAGAAACATTTGTAAAATATTAACACACTTATTGCCACATGAAGTGACTTTCTGCATGCAAGTAAATAGTTCATGGAGATTAAAACAAAGGGCACGACATTTGATCTGTCAATAAATTTCAGCTTTCACACAGCACAAATTTATTTGTGTTTGAGTGTGCATGTCAAGGAGGCACAAAATGTAGAATAATGAAGAATGTAAACACTATACCACACATTTTGCAATGGAACTGAGCATTACATATGTAAATGCCACATTAAGCTAATTAGCCCAATTAAAAAGCATAAAAAGACAAAGGTAATATGTCAACAATAGTATTAACCATCAATTAGCCATACGAAAAATTGTCATTAAATCATGACAGAAAGTCTAGTTAATGCTTACTACAAGCCCTTCCTTAAGCATAATACAACTATAAACACTAACAATGATTTCTGACAAAGCAGTACCTGCGCTGTCCATGAAATAAAGTAGTCCTTCCAGTCGGAGAAAACATGAGAAGGATAATGTCAATGTCACACAATATTGACAATTCCTTAGCTTTCTTCAATATTCCATTTCTTCGTTTCGAATAAGTCACTTGCCGGTTGCTAGTGCTTTCCAACCTCTTTATCTTTAACTTAACCCTTCCCATCCTGCAAATTGATTACGTGTACCCTTTTAGATTCCTGAATATCCAAAAACCATTGAATTAAGCCAAAATTACCCCCTTATTCTTGTGAGAAAAAACTATACATACATTTATATATCTCTGTGTGTGTATGCATATTTATATGTATATGTATAGGTATAGGTATAGGTATGATGTTTGCTCACTTTAGTTGTGCAATTATACAGTCCTCCAACTGAAGCTTTCATGCCAGGCACTACCAGTAAAAAGCCATCGCTTTTCAAAAAATCATGAGACCAAAAATTTGCCAAAATGAAAGTGGAAAAACTGGAAATGCTAGTAAATATACAGCATGGGAAATCAAAAGCAAGCAAATATCGGTGGACACCTTGATACAAATCTTGTGCTTCTACATAAACACCACATAAACAATACAACACCCACTAAGAAAACCAATTAGTATTATTATTTTATATATAAATCTATATATCTATAAGTTACAGGGGAAAAAAAAAAAAAAAAAAGACTATATATCTATATATCTTTTAAGAGTAAGCCCTTTTTATCTTTCCAACAAAACGATATAGAATTTAGGAGAACACAGAAGATAAAGCATACCCAGAAGAGCAAATGAGGAAAGAATGAAAAGGGCGCAACTAAAAAACCAGAAAATAAGAAGGAATTCAAGGAGGAAAGAACATATTTACAGAGGAAACAATGAACAATAAAGTAAAAAAAGAGGAAGAAAAATTAAAGAAGGAAGAGAGATAAGAGTAAATAGCTTACGAAATTCTGACGAGGGGCTAAGCTATGATTTCGGTCGTTAAATTGAGCGGGACCAACCAACGGCAATATGTCTTTGCAGACGGAGACAGAGAGACTCTGCTTATGCATGTGCTATGTGTGCGTGAATTGGGCGGTTGGTTTTGCTTTTGTTACTTTTAATTTAATTTTATTATTATTATTATTTTTTTTTGAGACAACGTAACATTAGATCAAATAATTATCGGAACCTAATAAGAATAGGACATTACCGTTGAACTCAAAAATTTAATTTAAAAAACAAGGGAGATTTATCCGCATAATTAATAAAAAAGTTGTCATATATACTTATTAGTGGTGGTGCTCGAACTTGACACCGCATGCATGGGCAAGTAGGTTGTTATCCATAGTAACAACATGCTTGGAGCCCTTCTTTGCTTACTTGATGATTGGGAAGTCAATATTCTTTTTTCATGAAATACAACAAACATTTAAAAATTGTAGTTTTTTTTTTTTTTTTTTTTTTGGAAAAAAAATTAAAAATTATAGTTGTTTTCAATAAAGTTATTATTTTTTTTATTAGTATAAAATTTATTTCATATTTGGAATGACAAAAGTGTCCATTCCAACCCAAATTGATGAGACTTCAATCATTTAGAATGGGAATGGAGAATTTAAATTGGGTTTCGGATTGGGTTTGAGTTAAATCCTTAATTCGATTTTATAATCGGGTTAGGTTTAAGTCAAACACTTTTGATTTGATTTAATTTAATCAGTTACCCATTCTATTATTTTTTATTACACACTAATATTGTTTTTATTAGTGTTATTATGATGATGATAATCTGGTTTTAAATGTTTAATACTATTAATTTGTTCATTTAATTTTATTCTTATAAGTTTGTGTTTGAAGTATTTTCATACATCCTTGAATAGAAGTTTGAATAATCGTTTTAGTAAACAGATTATTGTATTAAACTTTATGAATTTTATATTCTTTGAGTTATTGTAATGTGCATACTTTATGTTTAAAATTTTATTTATTTTAAATAATGGTTATTGAATTTAAAGTTTGGTGGTTTATGTTTATGTGTTATAGGTTTAGGTTTTGCAAAGAAAATGATTTAAATTGCCGATTTTTGGAAAAAGTTGGTGAAAGATTTTTAATACATAAGCTGTCTTGTAAGAGCTCGTACGGAGTCCTCGATTTGAGTTACATGAACTACAACCTTTCAAATTCAATTCGTTGATGTCTATTTTTCATAGTCGTCGATAGTTCATGAATAGAATTTTCTAGAGAAAGTTATGATCGAATAAGTGCTCAAAGGTTCAAATTGAAATCAGCGTTGTGATCGACACTGTGGGGACTCCTCCCTAAGCATTCCAGATTTCCACTTTTCAGCTTCCTAATTTGATTTCCTTTACATGTATAATTTTATTATGATTAGTTGAATAATTAGAGAGATTTTTAATCATAATGTATAAGGAAATTGCATTTCATATCAATTTTGCATTCCATATCAAAGTGGAAAGCGGTTTCCTTCCAAAGCTAGAGATCTCAATTATAAAGGGATGTTCACCTATATATTCACCAAGTTCTACAACTGTTAGGGAGATCTAATTGATTACCTTAGGAGTATGTTTATAGGATATATTATAAACTTATAAACCATACGCTAAATGAGCATATTCTGTGTTTGCAATAAACAATTGCTTACAAATCAATAGAGGGATTTTGATGCATGAAAATCTAAGATACATATCATGTCTTAGGGTATATTTATATTCTTTTATAATTATTAAATTTAAGTAGATGTCATGCTGGGTTATAATTTGGAGTACACATATTTAAGCAAACACCATGCGACATGTATACAATTTAAGAAAGAATCAATACAACAAGTAGTATGGTCATTACCTTTTGAATATCTTCATCATGCATGAATATGATTTTACTTCATTAACATATCTTAAGAATTGAATGATTATCTAAGTGGTGAATAAGAAGTATTAACTAAGTTTTCTCTATAAAGTTTTTTCCAATTTAATTTTTAAGTTCAGAAATTTCAATCAATTCAAAACCCCTTGTTTACTTTTAATTGCTATTTAGTTTTAGTTTTTCATAAGTTTAGAATTTAAAGTAGGTAAAAACATTTTGCGAGATCGACCCTTGATTGTCACTCCTATTTCATACAAATGATTTATGCATTTGCAAGGTCAAATAAATTTGTTTGCTATTTTACAACTAACATCTTGATTTCTTAGAGCATTAAGAAGTGAGGAGAGTTTGTTTCACTTGTGCATGAGTCAAAGTGTTGGATTTGAGTGTAGCAAATCAAAAAATAGATAGAGTTATAAACTTGGTTCATAAAGGATATGATCGAGCTGCTAGTAGATAAAAAGGGGTTAGATAGCTAGTTAAGGGGGGTTATTGTGAATGTTATTTGTAATTCATTTATTACCAATAGAGTTTTGTTCAAAGTAGTTATTAAGGGTTATAGTCCCGTGATTTTTATTTTTTTAGGTTTTTTTTTTTTGTTTTTAATAAAAATTACAATGCACAATTTTCTTTCTTCTTCTTTACCTTTTTTATTTTTGTGATTGATTTTCCATTGTATATTTGTTGATGCAAAAATTGGTCATATCAACAATACATACATTGAATTACAAAGGGAAGATAATATGGGAAATTAACAAATTCGATTTTGATTGCCTTTAACATCCGGATCCCTTTGTATAAGGGGATCCTTACTCTTAGGTGATCTACACCCCCCTTAGCTAACTGTAAAATAGAGAGGAGGAGGGGTCACCGGTGTTTTATTGACAACCTTTTTGTAACAAAGCTAAGGGGTTAAAAAAAGGGTGGAAGTGAAAACCCAAGCTGTCCTGGGTTTTGAGTCCCAAGAATAACACTTAATGCTTATGAAGGCTTTTCCAAGGGGAAGTTCCTAGCACCAATAAGTGAAATGAGGTCTTCAGTCCCTTAATTTCCTATTCGCTAGATAATACGGGGCAAGAATTTTCTCAGGACTAGGTTAAATCCACCTTTATTTTGGCATTTGGTAAAACATGAGGTGGATCCCAAAGGGATAATATCTAAGCATGATAAGTCTTAGAGCAGCAAGTACACGTGAGATGAATAAAATTGTCAAGTGCTTGCCAACAGGTTTGCCGACGAAGACCCTTTGATGCTCAAACCAGATGGGATAAATGAAGACAAACTCATAGGAAGAGTAATTATACCACAAATATATAAGAAAAGAATTGAGGATACTTCCCCTAACTGTGTGATGAAGACCTTAGCAAGGGATCAACTTATATCCTCCTTGGCCCTCTTTTGACAAGAAATGGACATTAAGGCTTCACTTAAACTATATGAACCCCTTAACAGCCCAAAAAATAGGTTTAGTGTACCTAATTTTTTTTTGGGCGAGATAAGGCTCCCTTGGTAAGTTAAGGATTAGCTATTTCTTCAGCCCTTTGTCATTCCTCTGGATGGGTATTATGGAGGTATCATATTTATAGGTAAAAGGTGATTAAGATGTCTTATTGACACTAAATTGGTAAACGAGGTATTATTTGAAAAAAAAAAAAAAGAGGGGAAGCCTAATGAGATTCCCTTAGGTGCCTAAATCTCTCTTGGCTAAAGGGAACCCCTTTCCTTTCATGAAGTGCCTCTCCCCTCAACTATAGATAACAAGTGGTTGGAAAAAGGTGAAGAATCATCTCAAAGCAAAAGAGACCTAAAGTACCTTATAAGTAAGGCTTCAGAGTCCATTTTTCCTTATCTTTAAGCGAGAACCCATTTTTCGAAGGACCTTATTCCAGTTGAAGTTCCCTTTCTCTAGGTTTTCCTTACTACCCTTCCGAATAATGGATGCTTTTATATTCATCCTTCTCCTACTTAGGGTTCATTTTCCCTCTCTTTCTTGTCGTTAACTCTCCCTTTGCACCTTCATCATAACTAGTTCCTTTGCATCATGTCTCCTGATGCCCCTCTTAGTCAAGTCACTTTCACATTTTTTTGTGTTCCTTGCTTCGAGTTTGACTGATTCCGCCCCATGGGACATATGTGTCTCCTATTTCGTTGGTTTTGTCCACTTTCCATGCAACGTGCCTACAACCTTTCCTTTTTTCCCACCTACCAGTTGACATTTGTCATTTTTAGAGGGTATCAACTGTAGGTCTGACCCTAAGGCCAACATTTCTACCCCCTATAAAGACAACTGATATGTTGACGTAAAGGGGATTTATTCTACAGTCCAAGATGAATTTTTGCTTGGCCTCATTTCCTACACCTTGGTACTTGTAGCATTGTCAATTTGTCATTTCTCGACTTAGTTTTTTAAGCAATTGGACTTGGGTTGCTTTTTCAAGGGAAGTGGTCCCTTTTGTGTTTTATTTTGGACTCAATTGCAATTGATTAGGGAATTTGGGCCAATTGAATTGTAGAGGGCTAATTTTTCCCCCAGCAATATTAACTTTGATAAAAGAGAAAAATTTTAATGATCTATTCAACTCCTCCTCTTTAAGTTATTCTCTCCTATTTAAGTTATTCTTAGTGTTCGATTGGGACTTTTAGTTTGGATTATAACGAAACTTTTGCACATGTTGTTATAGTAATGACCATCTGATATGTAATTACGGCTGCATCCATTAAAATTTGGCCTTATATCAACTTGATGTTAATAACACTTTTCTCCATGACATTCTCCTTGAAAAGGTATATATGAAACCTCCTCTTGGATCGATAAGGAAAGCATTTAATAGATCAACTTTAAAAGTCTTTATATGGTTAAAGCAAACTTCTCAAAATTGGTTTGAAATATTGTCTTCTGCACTATACATTGGATTTAAACAATCTCATTATGGTTACAATTTATTCACTTCTAAGCAAGGATCTTACATTATTCTGGCTTTGGTATATGTCGATGACATTAATAATGATTTGCAATAAAGTACTTATATATTTTTTGCACAATAGGTTTTATACAAATGATTTTAGGGCATTCAAATATACTTTAAGGATTAAGGTTACCAAATCCAACCCAAGAATATTTTTATCCCAAAGAAAATATGTCTTGGGAATTTTGAATGATGTAGGTTGTCTTGGTGGTAAACCAACGAAGTTTCCTGATCACTCTAATTTTAGTGTGATTTTGTATCCTAAATCCTTTCTAATAACTCAATAATTGAGTAAATTCCGGGATTATTTATTGTTTTTAGTTTAATTTTGTTATGGAATTGATAAGTGCAAAGGATTAATTGAATATAAATCAGGGTAGTTTCAAGTTGATCTACTTGAGATTGCTAAATAATCTATTTTATCTTAGTGAATTAGTTTGGCTTAAATGGCTCTCAAATGATCATGAAATTTTTCATTACCTTCCATGCAAACTTTATTGTGATAACAAAAAAGTTCGTGTTATTACTGCTAATCCAGTGTTTCATGGAAAACCTAAGCATATTGAGTTTAGATTTTCAACTTATCCAAGAGAACATTAAAGCTGGATTGATCAAAATTGTGCACATCATATCAGTAAATCAAGTTGTAGACATTTCTTTAGGGTTAATCCTAAAAAACCATACGTAGTTTGCAAAATATCATTTTTACTGTCGACGATTTCATTTTTATCTAAAATCTCCCCTAACATTAACAAAATACTCAAAATACTCTCTCAAGGCACGTGAAAAGACAACAATACCCTTGATGGTCACAGATTCCGTTAAAGTTACTTAGTTGACCGTTTGACTCCAAAGACATAAACAAAAATATGATAAAAAATTAATTAAAATATAAAAAAAAAATTAAATTAAAAACCTTTATTTTAAAACCTTTCTTTTTCGTCAACATTTTTTTTTTTTTTGTATTTGAATATTATTTATTTTGATTTTTATAACTTTATATTTTAATATTATTCATTTTGATTGTTTACTTTTTATATTTTTATATTATTTATTTTTATAATTTTATATTTAATATTATTTATTTTAATTTTTTTGATTTTTTATATTTTTATGTTTAATATTATTTATTTTATTTTCATATTTTAATATTATTTAAATCAAGCGTAAATTTGATATTTTAACTTTTTTTTTTTATAAATATTTTCGTTAAAAAATTGACAGTAAGGGAGGATTTTGGATGAAAATAAAATCATAGATGGTAAAAACGATATTTTTACAAACTACTTATAGTTTATTGGAATTATCACTTTTTATAATGCCACTTGGAAAAGAAAATTTTCATCATCCTAGTGGCAAGTTAGGCATTTACAACGTACATTCATCCTCCAACTCAAGGCGGAGTGTTAAAGATTAATTGGATGGAGAAAAATACTCCATAAAATCATTAAATCATGACTTATTGGTTAGTCAATGACTTAATCTTCCCATTAATGTGTTCATTATTTTCTTTCATTTATCTTTTTATCTTCCATTTTTTCCATAATCATTTGTACCCATTACCTCTATTTAAAGAGCCTTTCACTGAAAAAATAAACAACATAATTAATATTATAAATCTCTTTCATGTGTATTCTTTTTTTCTTGTCATATCTATTTTACATATCTCTAATCTATATTAAGTGCATCAAAAAAGATAATTTAGCACGTCAAAGTGACTATAATTTACCAAGAGAGCCAACGTCCAGTATAGCTTAGTGCCAAAAAGCACTCATTCAATCTAGTAAAGTCTCATATCCGTGTTTTACTGTACAATATAACTTAATGTCAAAAAGTATTCATTCAATCTAATAATATCTCATATTTAAATTTTTTGCGATGTAAAGGAGACTTAAAAAATATAAAATTTAGTGAGAGATAGATTAACCTGGCACAGATTTTATTGACTGAACAAAAAGGTACAATCAAAACTGTTTGGTACTAAGAAATAAAGACGCTACAAGCAACACAAACGACCAAAAGAAAATGGCGATTGGTAGGTAAATTTCCCACCTCTGCTGATTTCTATCTGCCTCTTTAATCATAACAGAGCAGTACAGAAACCCCCATAATCAAATATGGATGACAAAAGGCCATCTTAAAATAAGCCATCGTCCAAAAACTAACGCTAGACACCCTCGCCATCTTGTGTATAAGTACATAATGAGACTAAAATATATTGTTTGATTAATAGGTAATTGCTTATTTTTCCGAGGGAGTTATTTTTATTTTTCCTCTTGACGATTAATGAATCATCATTTATCCCTTTGATGATTTCAAAAACGTCAAAACTCCCCTAAATCATTGCTAACTTAAGTTAAAAGAAAGAGTAAAAAAATGTTTTCTGAATCAATCGGGAGAAAATTTCTTATTCTTCAATCGTCGGAAGGAAAATGAAAATAACTCTTTTCTGAGGTGTGGGATTTATGTTGAGGAGAACTGGAGGCCATTGAAGGTTTGGCCAAATGACCATCCAGCTGGTGCAACATTGTATGAGACCACTGTGTGCCCATCACTTGTTGTCACCTTAAAAGAGAGGCTTTGTCCGTTAAGGTAAGAGTTGCTTTGCCAGTTTTGGCCCCAGTTCCTTGACATGGGTTGCCAACCAGTCCTGGACCCTTTGATGGATACAGCCTTCACATCACCAGCACCCCCAACGTTTGTGATTAGGACTAAGTTGAAGTAAGAATGGCCGTTGATTGTAAATCTGATTCCTCCTTTCCTCCTGCATGCTACCCTACATCACAAATCACAAAACTCACAAACTTCAAGGTATGTTTAGTACTTGAACAGGAGCAATCATTACAAAGGAAAGATGATTAGCAATCGAAAATGAGATTTTTATAAATTATAGAGGGTAATAAGTGATTACATTAAAAAATAGAGGGAATATGAGAATTATCTCAATTGAAAATTCTTAAGAGATGTAACCTAATTATCCTTGAAAAAAATAACTTAATTATTGATTTGTGATTTCGTTATTTATTAAATTAATTAAAGAATCAAATTACTTAGTTCCTTGAATTTATATAAGAAAATTAAATTCCTTTTTTATTTCCTTTTCCATAGAATTTGAATATACTTTATGTTTATTCCTGATTAGTAAACCAGACAAAATGTGTAAGACTTAAATGCAACACCTTTTGTAAGCAACAGGAACTATTCCGGCTCCATATTGAGCAATTTGTTGAAAGACAGGCTGCGAGAGGTCAAAATGGTGCTGGGGAGAATTGCACCAGCCCCCATCATTGCTCGGGAGAGCATTGTTTGGAGGGCAAAAATTGGTAGCAGTGACCAAGATAGAGCCTGGCAGGCACCACCTGGGGTCATTCGCACACTTGATCTCGAAACAAGCCCCACAAGTCAATCCATTGTTGAAAAGTGCAGTGCTCAGAGCTGCATTGCTGGTCCCGTATCCTTGGCTGTATAGATTCCCATACCCACAAGCCCCACCTACAAAATCGTCAAACTATCTTCATTTCTTTTTTTTTAATATAAGATTGTTCATCAAAGCCAACGTATTATTTGAAAAAGGAAAAAAATACCAAAATGAACAAAACAATAGACCAAAACAAAATAAAAGACATACTGGATCATAAGAAGGGAAAAACAACAAAACATTCGGTTGAAACTCTATAATAGACCTCATTAAAAACTTTACTTGAAAGACTTAATGGAAAAATCTGACAAGGGAAAAAGAGTATCCACCTTCAAAAGCCAAAACTAACTAAACTATAACGATTTTTGTCAAGAAAATCATTAGAGAGAAGGGGATTAAAAAAATCGGAACCATCCAACACCAAATGAAGCAAAAAAAGGAGAACGCCTAACTAAGTGAGTGCGTTAAAAAATTGACTTGGGTACATACCCATTGTACCAGAGGCATCACCCCCTCCATAAAAAGTGGCATGAGCATCAATCCATCCCTCACCATTCCCATAAACAGAGGATACCAAACAAAGAAGCCCCACCAAAACTAGCCCAAGAAGCGCCATGGTCCTGCATAAGTTAACTACCACTGTTAAAGCGCCCCTAGACTTGAAAAACCAAATAACAACTAAAGATTTACTTGCATATTACATGAAGACAAACCTTTCGAGAGCAAAGGTGTAAGTGTAATACAGAGAGAGCTAGAGAGCGTTGGTGGTGTAATGACGAAGTAGAGAGGCGATGAGGTGGGGATTATATAGAAAGTTGAAGGATGCAAAACTAGTGTTTGCCAAGCGGATGACGGTGGTATAATTGAGGTGCGGGGACCTTGAACCGCCAGGTGCAAGCAGTCTTTTGTCTGTGTCGAAACAAGGCTACTTTTGTTGAAACCACGTGGCTTCCAGCTTTTCTGTGTGTGTCTGGTTGTTGGTAGATCGTCTAGATTCATATATTTTTCAACTTCAAAGTTTGAGACTGCTGTGGTGTGTTTTTTCTCTTCTCTGCAGGTTAATCTGTCTAGCAATCGCACAAGTGCAAAGAATATTTTTTGAGTTGTACACTTTAGGTCCACTTGCTAACCGCACCATGTTATTGTAATTTGTTCTCTAATATCTTTTGCTCTTTTTATACTTACTCATGACAAAAATATAAAGATAATATTTGAGCTTTGGTTGGTAAAATTTCTAAAATGCAAATAACAACATGATAAAAATATAAAGATTTCCACAAAGTGCGTGCAACATGATTGGAAACTTTAATTAAGGGGTATCGTATTTAGGATGAGAAAAACAGCTCTATCTTCTCAAAATGCAGGAGCTTGTGGGTGGTGCTATTCAAAATGATGAAAAGTACCATTAAGGCGTTTTTAAAGCTCTTTCGGGAATAATTTATTTAATCCCTAAAATTTTAAAAACTTTTCGAAAAAATCTAAATCATCAGTCGTATTATAGTAAAAAAAGATGGAAAGTTTGGGTGGAAAGGGTACTTTTGACATTCCACAAAAGAAAGTTACGATGACGATACATGTATAGTCAAGATTAAATTGAAAATAAATAGATTTATTAAAATTAATTTTTAAAAATGATTAAGTAATTAATTAAAAAAATTAAAGATCCCAACAATCCATTTTAAACTTAATAGAAAACATTTAAAAAAAAAATTCAACCTAAAAAAAGATCTAGATTCCTACCCAGATTTTCGACATGATGATGTTGAAGATCTGGGTTGGAACTCACATCATCTTCATCTAAGTTTCAATCCTGATGTCATCTACAACAAAACAAAACCGTCTCCAAGCCACCACCCAATCGGAAAAAACAATCCAACATGAAAAGAAAAAAAAAAGAAAGGAAAAACAATCAATCCACACAAAATCAACAACAATAATGGTTGAAACTACATAAACAAATGACGAAAGTCATATCAATTAAAACCAAAACTCATTTACAGAGGCCATATCACTAGTAAAAGGCAACATCGACAACAATAGCTTAAAGGCTGCACTGCATGCTAACCAAATCGTGGACGATTTGGTTTGCATTGAATTGTCGAACCATATCATGATATAGTTAATCTAGTTCGACGATCTGGTGCAAATCAAATCGTTCACAATCTAAACTAAGTTGTCGCCAATCTGTCGCTGATCCATCACCTTTGTTAGACATCCCAACCATCATCTCTATCAAACATCTTGGCCATTATCTTTGTTCATTGCCCCTGACATCAATGACAAAGGCACTCCATTAGTGATAGAGGTTCCATATCTAGTACACTTTATAATTTTTTTTCTTTTTTTTTTAAATTTTTTTTCTTACAATTTGATTAAAGAAAAGATAATATTAATTGAAGAAAAACGATTATATTATTTTTCTTATATTTTTAATTATTATTTAATTTTATTAAAAAAAAGTAATAAACATATTATTGTACACGTGTTAATTTTTTATTGGACGAAAGATATATAATATTTTGGTTTCATTAGGGGCAAAATTGTCATTTTAGATGATAAGGGGTAATTGAGTTTTTTTTTTTTTTCCTTTCATTTTTCTGTTTGGTTTGACCACTAATTGATTAACGGTTGAGACTTTTTTAAAGAGTTTTAAAAAATTTAGGGAAGAAAAAAGTTGTTTCCAAACAAATTTTAAAAACTTGATAATTTTTTATACCTTACGCATTAAAATAAAGTTTTTTTTTTCTTTTTTTTTAATATTACAAATGATGTAGTGATTTGAACTCCGGATACTATCAAGCAAAATGAACAAGCGATATTTAAAAATTATTAAGGATGTTTTAATTATGAGTCTTTTGCTTTCTTCTTTTATCATTTAATGGGTCTATATTTGATTCATTAAATTGTTTTTATTTATTTTTTAAGTGGTTATACCACTTAAAATTACTTATAAAGAAAATAAAAAACCTAAAAGTAAGTTAAATTAATTAATCATTTAATATATAATTACTTAATCATAATTAAAATATTTTATTTTCATAAACATGTTTCTGAAAAATGACATATTTCCAATTTTACGTTCATTAGATATCTTATAAATTATCAATTTTCATATGCTACTAATAAATTGAATTTTTATATTTATACAATAATTTTAGCAATATATATTTTTTAACTAAAAAATAACATTTTATGATTCGATATTACATGAAATTAATATTTTCTTAAAATATATAAACAAAATAATATATATTTATTATTATCAATAAAAATTAACTTTTGAAATATTATAAATATGTAGATTATTGTGGTGTAGGATTTATTAAATAATTTGCTTTGTACATAAAAATATGTACAAATTTATAGTTGTAATGATAAAAGAGTAAAAATATTTGTTTTCATATGTTTTGATCTTAAAAAAGAAACGACCAATACATATATCCAAACATTTAAAAATACACACACACACACACACACACACACATATATATATATATATATATATATATATCATTTGGGTTTAGAAGATCGCTGGGATGTTCCACGAATTATTTAATTATAATTTCAGATGTTTTCTTATACACAAATTTTTTTTTTTTTTTAGATTTTCTTTTATGTGTTCTTAACTTTATACTGTTTCTTTTGTTTCCAATGTCATCCGTTAGGTTTGACTATTAATTGACTGACGGAAATGACTAATTTAATATTTTTTTGAAACGTTAATATCTATTTCATTTTTTTTTGAAACGTAATTAAAAATTTGATTATTTTTCAAAAGTTTGGGACTAAAATGATTTTTTTCATTATTTTAAATTAGTTCTTATTCGTTTTAATTTTCTTTATATTTAATAATTTCAGTTTGAAATGCATCCAATCAATAAGTCCTAAATTGTCAAATTTTAATTTAGGGGTCGTTTGTTTTTTTATCTGAAGACTGAACAGTGCTGCTGAAGACTGAAAACTGAATAGTGACTGAAATCTGAAATCTGATTGACATGTTTGTTTTTTTTTTTTCTTACCTCTGAATGTATAATAATCTTGCTTGTTTTTTAAAGTTAAAATTATCTGATTACTAGTAATTTGACATTTATATCTTTTTACTATTAGTTGTTGTGTAATTTTATTTAATATGATATAAACAATTGTAATAAATTATTTAACAAATATTAAAACACTTATATATATAATATTTTTATTCATAATTAAAATAAGATTAATTATTATAGTAGAATCAATTAAGTTTATATGTTCAAATAAAAATAAACAAAATAATCTTAAATTGAATTACTATTATAACAAAAGTTGAAATTGTAACTTATACATATAGTATTTTTATTCATAATTAAAATAAGATTAATTAAAATAGTAGAGTTAATTAAATTTATATATTCAAATAAAAATAAATAAAATGGTTTTAAATTAAATTACTATTACAACGAAAATTGAAATTGTAAAGTAATATATATTTTCTGATATAATTAAATAAAAATAATCAAATACTTAAACAAATTGATTTGTAATTTGGTCTCTGAGTTGTTGCATAAACATTTTATTAACAAAGATTCTTACCAGAATTTAATTAGAGAAATATAGTAATCCAGCTATAAAAAAAAAAAAATGATGTTAAGATGTTTAGGGTTTTTATTTTTCAATGTTGTTTATTAAAGTATTAAAAGAAATTTTTATAATATAAAATTAAAACAAACTTGGAAACATATTATTTTAGGAAGGATAAACTTGGAATAATATATTTATAAATCATTAAGTGATTTTATATTAAGTGATAAGTAAAAAAATGTTACTTTTTTTCAGTGATTTTTGGGTGGTTTTAAGTGGTTTGATCACTTAAAAAAACAAACAAAAATCTCTTAATTAGCCAAATTCAGCACCATTAAATGTTAAGTGCAAAAAACAAACAACCTCTTACTGTATTTAATCAATAAACTCTAAAATCTCAAATCTTTTTTCATATATTTAATAATTTTAGTTTTACCTACTTAATTGAATAGGAAGTACGTGGTTGAATGGCAGCTTGCTTATTTATGTTGAGATATATACTTTCAATAAAATTGATAAGAGGATTATAATAATTCAAAATAAGAAGTTTAGTAGAGCAAAAATATAATAATATATAATTTATGTTGTTTTTGTTTTCTTAATATCACAGTTAAAACTTTTTGAGTGTAGACTATTTGACTTATCTAAATTAAATACATTATTTATTGTATTTATCTAAATTGCATTATATTATCGAATTTTTATTTTTATAAAAAATTATTTCGGCAGACCTTTAATTTTTTATTATTATTATTTTGCATAAGTGTCCATGTTATAAGAATTTTTAGGTCCAGTTGTTGTTAAGCTTTAAACTTTTTTTTTTTTTTTAGGATTGATTGTGTATTTTCTAGAATTTATAGCCTAGAATTTGTGGTTTTTTTAAAATCAACCAATGGTTCGAGGCTTCCAAGTCCAAACAAATCCAAATTTTGATGGAAAGTGAAAGTGAAAGTTTTTCTCTCTCTTTTCTTACCATAGTCTCTGTTTTCACACCCAACCCCCTTATTGGGCTGAGATCGCTTTAGCATACAAGCCCAATAGGCTAGAATCTTGGTCTTAGCTTAAACTATAGGCTTATTTGTTCAATTATTAGATCCAAACAAGGATGACAACGGATTGGATTGGATCTGAATCAGTCCATTTCAAATCCGATTCGAAATGTTTGAAGGTGTCTAAACTCGGCCTGTGCCTCAAACGGATTTACTACTTTCTGCTACAAACCTGCTTTGAATATCTGTTTAATCTGAAGTTACATGCTTGTGTAGAGTCCTGTGGCCTGAAAACATGCATGTAATGTTTTGTTGTATGTTGCTCCATGTACATTTCTTTCGCATTCAACTTTAAAGGTAGCTATTATGTGGATCAACTACCTTAGCTGCCTTGCTCAATGTTCAATCTCCTGTTGTAATGGAGCTACTCTTTGTTCTCTGACCAGAACAATCAGAGTCTCACTTCTTGAGCTGCCTTGCTCAATGTTCAATCTCCCTTCATTGTTCTCTCATTTCAATTTCCCTTCATTGTTCTCTCATCTCTTTTCCAAGGAACGAAGCCTCATGTCTCTTTTCAAGAAATGTTCAACCATGAATGACATCAAGCAAGTTCATTCCCATATCATCAAATCTGGCTCTGATCAAAACATCGTCGTGACCAGAGAACTTATCGTGTTTTGCGCTGTTTCAGAGCATAGGGACATGGATTATGCAGTCTCAGTTTTTGAGAACATTGAAAAGCCTGATCGGTTTGTTTGGAATACCATGATCAGAGGGTTTGGCCGGACTAGTCAGTTTACAAAAGCCTTTGAATACTACAGGAGAATGCAGGAGAATGGTTTCTCCCCTGATAGTTTCACACTTTCTTTCTTGCTCAAGTTTTGTGGGCAGTTGGGATCAGTTGTGTTGGGGCAACAGCTGCATTGTTGTAGCCTGAAACATGGCCTGGAATCACATGCTTTTGTGAGGAACACTCTTGTTCACATGTATGGAATGTTCAAGGACATTAAGACTTGTAACCAGTTGTTCGGGGAAATACCTGAACCAGAACTAGTGACATGGAACACTATCATGGATTGTCATGTTTATAGTGGGAAATGCAAAGAAGCACTTGACTTGTTCTTGAGAATGTTGAGAAGCGGCATAGAGCCTGATGAGGTCACGTTGCTCGTGACCCTCTCAGCGTGTTCTGCACTAGGCGTGTTGGATTTTGGGAGGTGGGTTCTGTTGAAAATATAAACTTATTTTGAGCAAGCCCATTACTAAGCCCAAGTTCATCAAGAAGAACCTTCTAAGGTTAGGTGTAAGGTTAGGTGAGTCAATAATGCAATTTAAAAGTATTTGTTTGGTTGGTGAAATTGTGTGGTTAGGATTTATTTGTATTTGTTAATTTGAATAGTTTAGATTAATTTTCTAGCACTATATATAGCCCCTCTTGCATGAGGTTTAAGCATCACAAAGAAGAAGAAAACATAAGAGAAGCAAAGCTTCTAGTGAGTGTGTGAGAAACAAAGCAAAGCTTTGTATTGTGAGGTGTTTTGAGTGTTGTAAAAGTTTTATTTTTGTTTTAGTGAGAATTTCGATCCAACAAAGTGGTATCAGAGCAAGGCTAAGTGTCTTATAATATACCAAATCGAAGCTCTCGACGAGAGGAGCACAACGCCGCAAAAATCATCCCAATCGGAGGTCCCACGCTCCCGCACGCACCGCCGAAAAATCGCTGTAGAAAATTGAGTCAACTCAAACGAGTTGAACCGGGTTAACAGACTGAGCCGAGCCGAGCCGAGCCAAGCCAAGCAGAATCCGAGCCGAGCCGAGCCGCTGCTGACAAAAGCCAAACAAGTCCCGTTGACCGTTGACTTTGACCGTTGACCAAAAGTTGACTTTTTGGTTCAAGTCCCGGTTGAAGTTTCTCGACGTTCTGAATCCATCCGTGCAATCAGAATTTCGAAATTCTAAACATATTAAAAGGTATGGCTAATGGTATGGTATCCTTCCAAGTTTTAACACTCAAGAACGACAACTATGATAATTGGAGTATCAAAATGAAAGCACTTCTTAGAGCACACGATGTCTGGGAGGTCGTAGAAAAGGACTACACCGAATCAGAAGATGAGTCGACACTATCCCAAACTCAAAAAGATAGTTTAAAAGACTCAAGGAAGAGAGATAAAAAGGCTCTATATCTCATCTATCAAGCATTAGATGATGATGGCTTTGAGAAAATTTCAAGTGCAAAGTCCGCTAAAGAAGCGTGGAATAAGCTACAAACCTCTTGCAAAGGATTTGAACAAGTGAAGAAAGTTCGTCTTCAGATTTTAAGAGGTGAGTTTGAATCATTACATATGAAAGCATCTGAATCTATTTCTGACTACTTCACAAGAGTGTTAACCGTTTCTAATCAATTAAAAAGAAACGGTGAGACACTGGAAGATACCAGAATAATGGAGAAGATACTCCGCTCGTTGGATTCCAAATTTGAATATATCGTTGTGACGATAGAAGAGACTAAAGATTTGACAACCATGACGATTGAGCAACTTCAAGGATCGTTGCAAGCTTACGAAGAAAAGCATAAAAGGAAGCAAGGTATCAATGAACAACTCAAGTCCCAGCTCAAAGAGAAGGAAGAAATCCAACGCCACGAGAGATACCAATGTGGTCGAGGCAGAGGAAGAAGCCGATGACAAGGTACAGGTCGTGGTCGTGGACGAGGTTGGAATTATAACAACAACAATTCCAAAAATAGCTATGAGAGAGGAGAAAATTCAACAAGAGGTCGTGGGAGAGCCAATTCGAACACGAGGTACGAAAAATCTCAAGTTCAGTGTTATAATTGTCAGAAGTTTGGACATTATGCTTCAGAATGTAGAACTCCAAATAACAAGGTTGAAGAAAAGACTAATTTTGTGGAAGCAAGAATAGAGGAGAAAGAAATTCTGTTATTAGCACATAGAGGCAATGATGGAGACCAAGAGAATACTTGGTATCTCGACACTGGTGCGAGCAACCACATGTGTGGAAAGAAAAACATGTTCATAGAGCTCAACGAATCTGTGAGTGGCAATGTCTCATTTGGAGATAGTTCTAAAATTTCGGTGAAAGGAAAATGTAACATTCTTATTCGTGCTAAAGATGGTAGTCACCAATTGATTTCAAATGTTTATTATGTGCCCAATATGACAAGCAACATCTTGAGTTTAGGTCAACTTTTAGAAAAAGGCTATGATATTCACATGAAACATTCTATTCTTTTTATAAGAGATGACATAGGAAATTTAATTGCTAAGGTGAAAATATCAAAGAATAGAATGTTTTCGTTGAACATTCAAAATGATGTTGCAAAGTGTTTGAAAGCTTATTACAAAGATGCATGATGGTTATGGCATCTTCGATTTGGGCATCTCAACTTTGGACGATTGGAAATGTTGTCTAAGAAGGAAATGGTGAGAGGACTACCTTGTATTAATCATCCTGACCAACTTTGTGAAGGGTGTCTACTTGGGAAGCAATTCAGAAAAGGTTTCCCAAAACAGTCAGAATCAAGAGCCAAGAAACCACTCGAGCTCATCCATACTGATGTGTGCGGTCCAATCAAGCCAAGCTCTCTCGGTAATAGTAATTATTTCCTTCTCTTCATTGATGATTTTTCAAGAAAAACATGGGTATATTTCTTGAAACAGAAATCAGAAGTCTTTGAAGTATTCAAGAAATTTAAAACTGCTGTGGAGAAAGAAAGTGGCTACCAGATAAAAGCAATGAGATCTGATCGAGGAAGAGAGTTCACCTCAAAAGAGTTCCAAGAGTTCTGCGAAGCAAATGGAATCCGACGTCCTCTAACCGTTCCGAGATCCCCTTAACAAAACGGTGTTGCAGAAAGAAAGAACAGAACAATTCTCAATATGGCACGAAGTATGCTGAAAAGCAAAAGATTACCGAAGGAATTTTGGGCGGAAACTGTAGCTTGCGCAGTATACCTATCAAATCGATCTCCAACAAGAAGTGTGTTGGGAAAGACACCACAAGAAGCATGGAATGGAAGGAAGCCAGGTATTTCCCATATAACATTCCGTTATTATATCAATATAATTTATTAAATATTGATTATATATTAACGGACGATGTAAGTAATTATCCAATCGGATCCGGAGGAGTGATGAAATTTTTATAAAATTTTCCAGACGGATCCGGGGATTTTTATTTAATCGAATCTCGTAAAATAAATTAGTGTATTCGGATTTAAATATTTATTCGGGACCTAATGAAGTTTCCGTTTGTGAAATTGGATTTTATTGGATTTACAGGATTGATCCGAAGCGAATCCGAGCGGAAAGCGGAATCCTAAAGCGGAAATTGATGGCATGGAAAGATTAAATAAAAAGAGTGGGGCCATGTGGGACACATGGCATGCATGCAAAAGGGAAGCAATTACATGTGGCATGAGGTGAAATAAATAAATGAAATAAAAGAAATGAAATAAAATGAGCAAAAGAAAGAAAAGAAATTATAAGTGAAAGGAGTGTGCATTCGGCCACTCTTTCATCATTTTCAAACAAAGCAAAGGAAGCAAAACCGAAAGCAAAGTCTGACCGTGTAATCCAAGAGAGAGATTGAAAGGGAAACCAAGAACCGGTGCAACAAGGAAGAAAGGCTACTGTTCGTGAAGAGAAGAAGTGTGGGCTGACTGTGAGAAGCAAGAAGGAAGAGCTGCTATCGTGCATGCAAGGGTCGAGCCCGTGAGGTGTGAGCTGGCCGTGAATGGGGATCTAGATCTGGACGTGAGCAGGTGCAGCAGCGAAGGAGAAGAAGTGCTGTTCGGCCAAGGACTGTGTAGCAGCCAGATCTGATCGTGATGGGTGCATGCAAGAAGAAGTGAAGATCGGGTAGATGCTAGCTGGTGAACCGTGAAAGGAGGTGGAAGTGCAGCTCATGTGAAGGACTGTCCGTGAGCTGATCTAAGCTCTGACCGTGAATGGTGGGCTGACTGAGGTAAGTGCAGCCCCTAACTTCCTCTTCTTTCGATATTGATCTTAGATGATAGTCACAAGAGTGTTGCATGTGTGTTTTTGTGAGAGAAGTTGTTGAAATTTGCTGTTGGGTTGTCGTCGCTGTTGTTGTTGTTGATTGCTGTCATTGTTGTGGTTGTGCTGTTGCTGCTATTGCTGATTGTGCTGTTGTGGCTGCTGATATTGTGCTGTCAAAACTGCTGGTGTTGCGAAGTTGCTGTCTTAGTTGTTAAGCTGTCGTGATCGTTGCTTGCTGTCATGGTTACGATTGTGCTGTAGTTGCTGTAATTGTTGTGCTGTCGTGCTGTCGATAACGTGCTGTTTTTGTTGCTGTCGCGAAGCTGTTTGCGTTGCGAAGTGCTGCCATTGCTGTCGCGTTGTTGTGCTGTTGTGCTGCCGCTGTTGTGCGCTGCCGTGTGCTGTCTTCGCTGTCTTGCTGCTGTACGTGAGCTGCTGGTGGCTGAAATCGTCGACGCTGCTGCGAGCTGTCAAGCTGAAGCTGCTGCGTCGTGTGCTGTCATCGAAGACAAGGTGCTGTTTTTGTGCGAACTGCTGCCAAGTTGCTGTCATTGTTATCAAACTTGTTCGCGAGCTGTTTCGAAGCGAAAAACAGCTCAAGCGAAGGTAAGTTGCTGCCTCGCTAATATTGTAATAATGATTTGCATAATATTTGGACGTTAATGATGCCCGTTTGGATTGAAGGAAGCTCGTTAATAATAGGAGTTATTGGGACGGCTTTTCGTGCTAGTTTCGAAACTTTCAAAGTAAGCTTCGAAAGGTACGTTACTAGTTATTTGATTTCCGTTTCGATTAAATAATGATTGAGTTTGAGTTGAGGATAAAAGTGTGATGAAAATATGTTTGGGAAATAGGATTTTAGAACCTCGTTAGTGCGGAGGTTCATTTGATTGAGCTTTGACGTGTTTGCGAATAATCTTGCAATGTTGAAATTTTGTGTTGTGAAGCCGTATAGGGGCTGTTATGTTAGGAAGGGTAAGTTGTGATGTTTTGCTTTTCGTTTTGAAATGGTTGACATGAAAAACTTGGTTGGAAATAATTCGCGTAAAGTAAAGACGATACGATTAAGTTTATAAGGTATCAAAGTGTGATATTACGTGTTGTTTCGAGGTGATATCCATTGGATGTTTGTAGGTTGCATAATAGGGAAGCATTATGCATTATGTAACGTTAGAAACTTGCTAAATCAATTTTTGCTATGTTGTCTTAATGAAAGGTCAAGGAGAACCCGGCGAACCGGATTCTCGACCGGATAATAGGAGTAAAGCTTAGGAGGAGCTTTTGATTCAAAGTTGAATCATTTTTGAGGTCGGTATACACATTATCTTTAAAGCTTATTTGAAAGTGTTTTTGTTATGAAATGAATTTCTTAAATGAGATTGTTATGTGAATATCTTTAAATGATATTGTTATATCTTTTCAATATGATACATTTACAAACAT
Organism: Dimocarpus longan; assembly: GCA_022984855.1. Lineage (NCBI taxonomy): Eukaryota > Viridiplantae > Streptophyta > Magnoliopsida > Sapindales > Sapindaceae > Dimocarpus > Dimocarpus longan. The sequence continues at coordinate 21,714,833 of CM041024.1, forward strand.
ATTTTACTACACTTGAAATGAGATACGAAATTGATTCGTTAAGCAAATTTTGTTACTAAAATCAAGTGAAAAATACGTGATACAAATGTTATGATATAAATAGCCCTTGTAAACATAGATATCGATAAATGGAAATTGGTAATTGACATGTCAATATGGAACTTAGCAGCTGCACCGTTTATTTACATTGATTCGTTATGGATTATGAGAGGCACTACGTGTCCGATCCTGAACGATTATGTGTTATGATATACGACCCGGTGGATAATCACCGAGCGGCCGTTGCCGGGGTCGACCGTTATTTCGACGTATACTACCATGTGTCCGATGCCGGAAACCCATATGCCAATACATGAGTATCGAATATATGTTTACTAAGGGGCACTGAGAAAAATGTGATAAATAATGAAATGAAATTGTTACATGTTATGAAATGTTCAATGATTTTGAAATATGTTGAACTCGAAAAATTGTGGATCATATGTTTAAATATTTTTATGCATCATATATATATATATATTTATGTTTATGAATGATAAAGTTATAATACTTTTAGTTACGAATGAAATTATATTTGAAATTGATAAATTAGATTATGTGTATACCACTAAGCAAATATGCTTAGCGCGTTAATTTGTCGCGCGCAGGTTGAACATTTTGATTCCTTTCCCAGACAGGGAAGTAGCTGATACGCGGAAGTTCAGATAGTCACCATCCATCCTACACTTTTGGTAGTTATATATATATATTGCGTAGGATCATACATTTTGAAACACATGTATAAATATGTAAATTATTGTATTTCACTTATGTAAAAAGCTTATGTATATTTCTTTAAGCTTACTTTTGAATATATATGCATATAAATGTTTATGATATAATTGAGTAATGTAATGTTTGGAAAACGGACCGGAGGTCCGAAATGGAAATTCTGAAATTTATGTTTTAAAAATGTTAGAGTTTTATTTACAGGGAATGAATTTTGGATTTCAGAAAAACAGAGGAAACTCTGCCGAAATTATTTCAAAAAAAAAAAAAAAAAAATTCGCTATCTTGGTAATGAGTTTTATAATTCTGATAATAAGTTTTTAAAAAGGTAACAGAAACGGATTTGTAAAGGAAAGTAACGTTCTCTGTTCTGGATTTTCGACTGTAACGGAAGTCGGGCGAAGGACGTTACAGTTATTGGTATCAGAGCAGTGGTTTAGGCGATTCTAGACCTAAACTTCCGATACATAATTGCATTATACATATACATGCATTATATACTACCAAAGTGAAATGGATGTGACTCTGATCTGCGGAATTATTTCTTCTGTCTTATGTAGGGTTCAGGATGGAACCCTCCGATGTTAGAGCCACTGAGGGCGGTGGTGCGTCAGAACAGGGTAGTCCAGCTAGTGTGGCTGGAGGTTTGTCAGGAGGGTCCGTGGGTCCTCAAGGGGCAAGACCGGCGTCGCAGGGTCAACCCATCTTCATGGAACAGATGGCTGAGTTCTTTCAACATGTGGCTAGAGCAGCACCTGGGAAATCTATGATTGAAAGAATGGCAAGGTTCAGACCTACAGATTTTAATGGAAGAAAAGACGAAGATGCTACAGTTGCCGAGTTTTGGTTAGAAATGACAGAAAGAATTTTTCAGCAGATGCATTGCACTCCTGAGGAGAGTGTGGAGTGTGCGGTTTCCTTACTTCAGGAAGATGCTTATCAGTGGTGGATTTCTCTTACTCAATCGGTACCGCCTGAGGGGAGGACTTGGGAGTTCTTCCAGAGAGAGTTTAAAAGGAAGTATATTGGCCGTATCCATATCGATAATTTAAAAAGGGAATTTATCAATCTGAAGCAGAGACAGTTGACCGTCACAGAATATGAGAGAGAGTTCAACAGGTTGAGCAAGTATGCCAGGGAAATAGTGGCTTCAGAGGCTGACAGATGCAGGAGGTTTGAGGACGGTTTGCATGATTATATTCGCCTTCAGGTCACTACTCATCAGTTTGAGGATTTTCCACAGCTAGTTGCTGCAGCGTTAAATGTGGAAAGAATTAAAAGGGAAGAGCAGGCAAGAAAGGACAGGAACCAGCAAAGGAGGGGTCAGGGACAGTCTAGTTCTTCTCAGCCCTTCAGTAAAAAGCAAAAAGGACCGCAAGCTAGTGCCCAGGCTCAGAAGCGAGGATAGGGTTCTACTACTCGACCAGTTCAGTCCATGGGTTCCGTTGCCAGTACTCCAGGAAATACTGGGGGAAGATCAGCCTTGCCTCCATGCGATCATTGTGGTAAAAAGCATAAAGGGGAATGCTGGAGAGTTACAGGAGCATGTTATTTATGTGGATCGCATGACCATTTTCAGAAAAATTGTCCAAAGAACAGAGCCGTTTCCGCTCCTCAATCAGAAGCATCAACTCCTTCAGTTCATAAGGGGAGGAGACCGGGTCCTAATCAGTCAGAGGCTCAGAGCAGCAGGTTGAAGGGAGTACCAGATTCCGCGGAGAGACGAGATACTCGAGTTCCGGCTCGTGCATATGCTATCAGGGCTCAGGATGATCAGAATGCTCCGGATGTAATAGTTAGTATGATTTCCATCTTTGATATTTCTGTTCGTGCATTGATAGACCCAGGATCTACTCATTCATACATTTGCACTTCCATACCTAGCGATAAGAAATTACAGGCTGATGTTACTGTGAATGAAATAGTGGTTAGTAATCCCTTAGGTCACAGTGTGATCGTGAATAGGGTATATAAAGATTGTCCCATTCGGCTTCAGGGACATGAGTTTCCAGGTGATCTGATGGTGTTACCATTTCGGGAGTTTGATATAATTTTGGGTATGGATTGGTTATCCAGGCACCAAGTTGTGATTGATTGTCGTCTGAAAAGAATCACACTTAAGACTGTGGATGGTAATGAAGTAGTTATGGTGGGAGAGAGATCTGATTATCTCTCTAATGTGATTTCAGCCGTGTCTGCTATGAAATTGGTAAGAAAAGGGTGCGAAGCTTATCTGGCTCATGTAGTTGATTCTCGTCAGGCTGGATCTCAACTTCAAGATATTCCCATAGTGTGTGATTTTCCTGATGTGTTCCCAGATGAATTACCAGGTTTGCCTCCGGAAAGGGAAGTTGAGTTTGTCATTGATATTTCGCCAGGCGTTGCGCCAGTGTCTATGGCTCCGTACAGAATGGCTCCTACTGAATTAAAGGAATTAAAGATTCAGTTGCAAGAGTTACTTGACAAGGGTTTTATTCGACCGAGCGTGTCGCCTTGGGGTGCACCTGTGTTATTTGTTAAGAAGAAAGATGGGTCTTTGAGACTGTGTGTGGACTACCGACAATTGAATAAGCTTACAGTCAAGAATAAATATCCTTTGCCTCGGATTGATGATTTATTTGACCAGTTGAGGGGAGCGAGTGTCTTCTCTAAGATTGATCTTCGATCTGGTTATCATCAGTTGCGAGTAAAAGAGTCTGACATTCCCAAGACTGCATTCAGGACTAGATATGGACATTATGAATTTGTGGTGATGCCATTCGGTCTAACGAATGCGCCTGCCGCTTTTATGGATTTAATGAATCGTATTTTTCGTCCGTATCTGGATCAGTTTGTTGTGGTATTTATTGATGATATTTTGGTGTATTCTAAGACCCGAGAGGATCATGATAGACAGCTTCGGGTAGTTTTGCAGACTTTGAGAGAAAAGCAATTATTCGCCAAATTGAATAAGTGTGAGTTTTGGCTCTCTGAAATTGCTTTTCTGGGACATATTATATCTGCTGAGGGAATCCGTGCAGACCCGAGGAAAATAGAAGCTGTTATGGGGTGGCAACCTCCGAAGAATGTTTCAGAAGTCAGAAGCTTTTTGGGCTTGGCTGGATATTACAGGCGTTTTGTCAAAGGATTTTCATCCATAGGGACTCCATTGACTCGATTGCTCCATAAAGATGTTAAGTATGAATGGACTGAAAAGTGTCAGACAGCTTTTGATCGATTAAAGGTGATGCTGGTAGAGGCTCCAATCCTTACTCAGCCAGTAACCGGTAAGGATTTTGTGGTTTATAGTGATGCTTCTCATCAAGGACTGGGTTGTGTTCTAATGCAGGAAGGAAAAGTAGTTGCTTATGCCTCTAGACAGCTAAAGACTCATGAGAAGAATTATCCGACGCATGATCTGGAGTTAGCAGCTATTGTCTTTGCATTGAAAATATGGAGACATTACCTATATGGGGAAAGATGCTATATTTTTACGGATCACAAGAGCTTAAAGTATTTGCCTTCTCAAAAAGAGTTGAACTTGAGACAAAGGAGATGGATGGAGTTAATCAAGGACTATGATTGTATCATCGACTATCACCCAGGGAAAGCTAATGTGGTAGCCGATGCGTTGAGTCGTAAAGCTTTGGTTTCTTTAAGAGCCATGAATGCCGATTTGCAGATGACCCAAGACAATGTTCTAGTGGCAGAATTAAAAGCAAAGCCGAGACTTTTGCAGCAAATTCAAGAAAAGCAGAAATTCGATGAAAAGTTTGTAGCTATTCGAGAACAGATTTCGCAAGGGAAAAAGACTGAGTTCTCCGTGAGGGATGATAGTACCCTATATTTTGGAGACAGAATCTGTGTTCCGAAAGATGAAGAATTGAAGAGGATTATTCTTACAGAAGCCCATAGTAGTCCCTATGCTATGCACCCAGGGAGTACTAAAATGTATCAAGACTTGAAGAATCATTTCTGGTGGATTGGAATGAAAAAAGAGATCGTGGACTTTGTGAGTAAATGCATGACATGTCAGCAAGTAAAGGCGGAACATCAGGTTCCATCAGGTCTTCTACAGCCGATTTCTATACCAGAATGGAAATGGGATCGAATTACTATGGATTTTGTTATTGGTCTACCGCTTACCAAGAGCAAGCATGATTCAGTTTGGGTGATTGTGGATCGTTTAACCAAGTCAGCGCATTTCCTTCCTATCAGGGTTGATTACTCTTTAGATAGATTGGCTGAGCTATTCATTAGCGAGATTGTCAGATTGCATGGAGTACCTATATCTATCATTTCTGACCGAGATCCGAGATTTACATCCAGGTTTTGGAAGAAATTGCAGGAAGCTTTGGGTACTCAGTTACATTTAAGTACGGCCTTCCATCCTCAGACAGATGGACAATTAGAAAGGGTAATTCAGGTGCTTGAAGACATGCTTAGGAGCTGTGTGATTAATTTTGAAGGGAGTTGGGATAACCATCTTCCACTGATAGAATTTGCTTATAATAACAACTACCAAGCAAGTATTCAAATGGCACCGTATGAAGCTTTATATGGGAGAAAATGTCGAACACCCTTATGTTGGTCCGAGTTAGGTGAAAGCAAGTTAGTGGGGATTGATCTGGTAGAGCAGACTAAAGAAAAGGTGAAGATCATTAAAGAGAGATTAAAAGCTGCATCCGATCGACAAAAGTCTTATGCGGACTTGAAAAGGAAAGATATTGAATATCAAGTGGGAGACAAGGTCTTTCTTAGAGTATCTCCGTGGAAGCAAGTGCTTCGATTTGGAAAGAAAGGAAAGTTAAGTCCTAGGTTTATTGGCCCATATGAGATCATTGAGCGTATAAGACCGGTAGCCTATAGACTTGCTTTACCACCGGAATTAGATAAGATACATAATGTGTTTCATGTATCCATGCTGAGGAGATACAGATCGGATCCATCTCATATAGTCTCTCATGAAGCTATCGAAATTCAGCCCGACATGACTTACGAGGAAGAACCAGTAAAGATCCTAGATCGGGAAATCAGAGAACTCAGGAACAAAAAGATTCCATTAGTGAAAATTCTCTGGAGGAACCATAAAGTTGAAGAAGCTACTTGGGAGACCGAAGAGATAATGCAGAAACAATATCCTCATCTATTCAGTTAAGGTAAATTTCGAGGACGAAATTTCTTTTAGAGGGGAAAGTTGTAACATTCCGTTATTATATCAATATAATTTATTAAATATTGATTATATATTAACGGACGATGTATGTAATTATCCAATCGGATCCGGAGGAGTGATGAAATTTTTATAAAATTTTTCAGACGGATCCGGGGATTTTTATTTAATCGAATCTCGTAAAATAAATTAGTGTATTCGGATTTAAATATTTATTCGGGACCTAATGAAGTTTCCGTTTGTGAAATTGGATTTTATTGGATTTCCAGGATTGATCCGAAGCGAATCCGAGCGGAAAGCGGAATCCTAAAGCGGAAATTGATGGCATGGAAAGATTAAATAAAAAGAGTGGGGCCATGTGGGACACATGGCATGCATGCAAAAGGGAAGCAATTACATGTGGCATGAGGTGAAATAAATAAATGAAATAAAAGAAATGAAATAAAATGAGCAAAAGAAAGAAAAGAAATTATAAGTGAAGGGAGTGTGCATTCGGCCACTCTTTCATCATTTTCAAACAAAGCAAAGGAAGCAAAACCGAAAGCAAAGTCTGACCGTGTAATCCAAGAGAGAGATTGAAAGGGAAACCAAGAATCGGTGCAACAAGGAAGAAAGGCTACTGTTCGTGAAGAGAAGAAGTGTGGGCTGACTGTGAGAAGCAAGAAGGAAGAGCTGCTATCGTGCATGCAAGGGTCGAGCCCGTGAGGTGTGAGCTGGCCGTGAATGGGGATCTAGATCTGGACGTGAGCAGGTGCAACAGCAAAGGAGAAGAAGTGCTGTTCGGCCAAGGACTGTGTAGCAGCCAGATCTGATCGTGATGGGTGCATGCAAGAAGAAGTGAAGATCGGGTAGATGCTAGCTGGTGAACCGTGAAAGGAGGTGGAAGTGCAGCTCATGTGAAGGACTGTCCGTGAGCTGATCTAAGCTCTGACCGTGAATGGTGGGCTGACTGAGGTAAGTGCAGCCCCTAACTTCCTCTTCTTTCGATATTGATCTTAGATGATAGTCACAAGAGTGTTGCATGTGTGTTTTTGTGAGAGAAGTTGTTGAAATTTGCTGTTGGGTTGTCGTCGCTGTTGTTGTTGTTGATTGCTGTCATTGTTGTGGTTGTGCTGTTGCTGCTATTGCTGATTGTGCTGTTGTGGCTGCTGATATTGTGCTGTCAAAACTGCTGGTGTTGCGAAGTTGCTGTCTTAGTTGTTAAGCTGTCGTGATCGTTGCTTGCTGTCATGGTTACGATTGTGCTGTAGTTGCTGTAATTGTTGTGCTGTCGTGCTGTCGATAACGTGCTGTTTTTGTTGCTGTCGCGAAGCTGTTTGCGTTGCAAAGTGCTGCCATTGCTGTCGCGTTGTTGTGCTGTTGTGCTGCCGCTGTTGTGCGCTGCCGTGTGCTGTCTTCGCTGCCTTGCTGCTGTACGTGAGCTGCTGGTGGCTGAAATCGTCGACGCTGCTGCGAGCTGTCAAGCTGAAGCTGCTGCGTCGTGTGCTGTCATCGAAGACAAGGTGCTGTTTTTGTGCGAACTGCTGCCAAGTTGCTGTCATTGTTATCAAACTTGTTCGCGAGCTGTTTCGAAGCGAAAAACAGCTCAAGCGAAGGTAAGTTGCTGCCTCGCTAATATTGTAATAATGATTTGCATAATATTTGGACGTTAATGATGCCCGTTTGGATTGAAGGAAGCTCGTTAATAATAGGAGTTATTGGGACGGCTTTTCGTGCTAGTTTCGAAACTTTCAAAGTAAGCTTCGAAAGGTACGTTACGAGTTATTTGATTTCCGTTTCGATTAAATAATGATTGAGTTTGAGTTGAGGATAAAAGTGTGATGAAAATATGTTTGGGAAATAGGATTTTAGAACCTCGTTAGTGCGGAGGTTCATTTGATTGAGCTTTGACGTGTTTGCGAATAATCTTGCAATGTTGAAATTTTGTGTTGTGAAGCCGTATAGGGGCTGTTATGTTAGGAAGGGTAAGTTGTGATGTTTTGCTTTTCGTTTTGAAATGGTTGACATGAAAAACTTGGTTGGAAATAATTCGCGTAAAGGAAAGACGATACGATTAAGTTTATAATGTATCAAAGTGTGATATTACGTGTTGTTTCGAGGTGATATCCATTGGATGTTTGTAGGTTGCATAATAGGGAAGCATTATGCATTATGTAACGTTAGAAACTTGCTAAATCAATTTTTGCTATGTTGTCTTAATGAAAGGTCAAGGAGAACCCGGCGAACCGGATTCTCGACCGGATAATAGGAGTAAAGCTTAGGAGGAGCTTTTGATTCAAAGTTGAATCATTTTTGAGGTCGGTATACACATTATCTTTAAAGCTTATTTGAAAGTGTTTTTGTTATGAAATGAATTTCTTAAATGAGATTGTTATGTGAATATCTTTAAATGATATTGTTATATCTTTTCAATATGATACATTTACAAACATATTTTACTACACTTGAAATGAGATACGAAATTGATTCGTTAAGCAAATTTTGTTACTAAAATCAAGTGAAAAATACGTGATACAAATGTTATGATATAAATAGCCCTTGTAAACATAGATATCGATAAATGGAAATTGGTAATTGACATGTCAATATGGAACTTAGCAGCTGCACCGTTTATTTACATTGATTCGTTATGGATTATGAGAGGCACTACGTGTCCGATCCTGAACGATTATGTGTTATGATATACGACCCGGTGGATAATCACCGAGCGGCCGTTGCCGGGGTCGACCGTTATTTCGGCGGATACTACCACGTGTCCGATGTCGGAAACCCATATGCCAATACATGAGTATTGAATATATGTTTACTAAGGGGCACTGAGAAAAATGTGATAAATAATGAAATGAAATTGTTACATGTTATGAAATGTTCAATGATTTTGAAATATGTTGAACTCGAAAAATTGTGGATCATATGTTTAAATATTTTTATGCATCATATATATATATATATATTTATGTTTATGAATGATAAAGTTATAATACTTTTAGTTACGAATGAAATTATATTTGAAATTGATAAATTAGATTATGTGTATACCACTAAGCAAATATGCTTAGCGCGTTAATTTGTCGCGCGCAGGTTGAACATTTTGATTCCTTTCCCAGACAGGGAAGTAGCTGATACGCGGAAGTTCAGATAGTCACCATCCATCCTACACTTTTGGTAGTTATATATATATATTGCGTAGGATCATACATTTTGAAACACATGTATAAATATGTAAATTATTGTATTTCACTTATGTAAAAAGCTTATGTATATTTCTTTAAGCTTACTTTTGAATATATATGCATATAAATGTTTATGATATAATTGAGTAATGTAATGTTTGGAAAACGGACCGGAGGTCCGAAATGGAAATTCTGAAATTTATGTTTTAAAAATGTTAGAGTTTTATTTACAGGGAATGAATTTTGGATTTCAGAAAAACAGAGGAAACTCTGCCGAAATTATTTCAAAAAAAAAAAAAAAAAAATTCGCTATCTTGGTAATGAGTTTTATAATTCTGATAATAAGTTTTTAAAAAGGTAACAGAAATGGATTTGTAAAGGAAAGTAACGTTCTCTGTTCTGGATTTTCGACCATAACGAAAGTCGGGCGAAGGGCGTTACATCCCACCTGAGAGTCTTTGGAAGCATAGCTCATGTACATGTACCAGACGAGAGAAGAAGTAAGCCTAATGACAAAAGTGAGAAGTTCATCTTCATTGGGTACGATAATTATTCTAAAGGCTACAAGATGTATAATCCAAACAATGGAAGGACTATCATCAGCCGTGATGTTGTATTTGATGAAGAAAGCACATGGAATTGGAAAACACATGATGAAGATTACAGTTTCCTTCCCTACTTTGAAGAAGAGAAGGAGGAGCAACCAAGAATGGAGCAAGCAGAACAAAAACCCACTACACCACCAGCATCACCAGCCTCAACAGATAATGGAAACTCATCACCATCATTTCTGAATGAAAGAGATGTGGAGCGTACAAGAAACCTGCAAGATGTTTATGAGGTAACTGAACAACCTGATAATCTCACACTTTTCTATCTCTTTGCTGATTCCGAACCAGTGAGCTTTGAAGAAGCTGTACAAAATAAGAAGTGGAAAGATGCAATGAATGAAGAAATCAAGTCCATTGAAAAGAATGATACTTGGAAGCTCGTTATACTTTCAAAAGGACACAAAGCAATTGGTGTCAAATGGGTGTACAAGATAAAAAGAAATGCTAAGGGAGAGATAGAAAAACACAAGGCAAGACTTGTTGCAAAAGGCTATAGTCAAAAAGCTGGAATTGACTATGATGAGGTATTTGCTCCTGTTGCTCGATTAGAAACTATAAGACTAATAATTTCTTTGGCAGCTCAGAATAAGTGGAAGATTCATCAGATGGATGTAAAATCCGCCTTTCTAAATGGAGTCCTTGAAGAAGAAGTCTACATTCAGCAACCATCAGGCTATGAAGTCAAAGGCCACGAAGACAAAGTTCTAAAACTAAAGAAAGCTCTTTACGGGTTAAAGCAAGCACCAAGGGCATGGAACAATCGGATTGACAAATACTTCAAAGAGAATGACTTCACCAAATGTCCTCATGAACATGCTCTCTACATCAAATTCAAAGATGGAGATGTTTTGATTTTATGTTTATATGTGGATGATTTAATCTTCACCGGTAATAATCCAAGTTTTTTTGAAAAATTCAAGAAAGCAATGGCCAAGGAATTCGAGATGACCGACATCGGATTGATGGCATACTACCTTGGTATCAAAGTCAAGCAAAATGAAGATGACATCTTTATCTCCCAAGAAAGCTATGCAAGGGAGATACTTAAGAAATTCAAGTTGGATGATTGCAATCCAATAAGCACACCGGTGGAATGTGGAGTCAAACTGTCTAAGCATGATGAAGCAGAAAAGGTGGATCCAACACTCTTTAAGAGTTTGATTGGAAGTTTGAGGTACTTGACTTGTACAAGACCTGACATCCTTTATGCAGTTGGACTGGTGAGTCGTTATATGGAGAATCCAATAACTACCCATTTCAAGGCAGCTAAGAGAATCCTTCGCTATATTAAAGGTACAATTGACTTTGGCTTGTTCTATTCATTTTCAAATGACTTCAAACTTGTTGGATATAGCGATAGCGTTTGGGGTGGAGATACAAATGATAGAAAGAGCACCAGTGGGTTTGCATTCTTCATGGGAAACACAACTTTCACATGGATGTCAAGGAAGCAATCGATTGTCACACTATCCACTTGTGAAGCCGAATACGTAGCTGCTACTTCATGTGTTTGTCATGCAATTTGGCTCAGAAATTTATTGAAGGAATTAAGCTTGCCACAAGAAGAACCAACTGAGATTTGTGTAGACAATAAGTCAGCCATCGCCTTAGCAAAGAATCCGGTGTTCCATGACAGAAGCAAACATATCGATACTCGTTATCACTTCATACGAGAATGCATAACAAAAGGAAATGTGCAAATGGAATACGTAAGGTCAAAGGATCAGATCGCAGATATTTTCACCAAGCCACTAAAGTTTGAAGATTTTGCGAGATTATGAAGTTTGCTTGGCATGGTAAAACAAGTTTAAGAGGGGGTGTTGAAAATATAAACTTATTTTGAGCAAGCCCATTACCAAGCCCAAGTCCATCAAGAAGAACCTTCTAAGGTTAGGTGTAAGGTTAGGTGAGTCAATAATGCAATTTAAAAGTATTTGTTTGGTTGGTGAAATTGTGTGGTTAGGATTTATTTGTATTTGTTAATTTGAATGGTTTAGATTAATTTTCTAGCACTATATATAGCCCCTCTTGCATGAGGTTTAAGCATCACAAAGAAGAAGAAAACATAAGAGAAGCAAAGCTTCTAGTGAGTGTGTGAGAAACAAAGCAAAGCTTTGTATTGTGAGGTGTTTTGAGTGTTGTAAAAGTTTTATTTTTGTTTTAGTGAGAATTTCGATCCAACAGGTTCATTCTTGCGCGAGTAATACTAGGCTTGGTAACTTGACTTCGATCTCCAATGCACTCATTGATATGTATGCGAGGTGTGGAGCTGTGGAAGACGCGTGTGAGGTATTTGATAAGATGGAAGTGAAGAACATAGGATCGTGGAGTACGATGATTCAAGGACTTGCAATGCATGGACGTGCTAATGAGGCGTTGGTGGTGTTTTCAAAAATGTTACAAGGGAATCTTGAGAGACCAAATGAGTTTACTTTCTTGGGGGTCTTGCGTGCTTGTAGCCATGCGGGGATGGTCGATGAAGGAAGGAGATACTTTAATATGATGTACAAAGATTATCTTATCAAACCAACCATAAAACACTATGGATGCATGGTGGATATCTTGGGTCGAGCAGGTCTGGTGGAGGAGGCTTATCAATTGATAAGGAGCATGCCAATAGAGTGCAATGCTATTGTGTGGAGGATATTGTTGGCTGCTTGTCGGGTGCATGGAAACGTGGAGCTTGGGCAGAAAGTGAGGGCACATCTTTTAGAGTTGGAATCAGATCATAGTAGTGACTATCTCCTTCTAGCAAACATGTATGCAAGTGTAGGAAGATGGAATGAAGCAACAAGTGTGAGGATATCAATGGAGGACCATGGTGTTCGGAAATCAGAGCCTGGTAATAGCTTTATCAGTGATAGAGGTTGAGGTGCAGTAAGTCGAAACTTGTAATACAACAATTACTATTAGCTATGTTGCTTGAGTTTACCATGATTTGTTGGCTTAAATGGATTATTGTTAGATGAGGTTACTTTACATTGTTTGCTTCAAATGCAAAACCGGGCATGATCCAGACATTAGTGGGGAAAAACTTATTTGGTATGGGATAATAAGCTTTTAATTGCATACGAAATGCGCACATTAATTTGGCAGTGTACAGGTGAGTGCTTCCATATTGTTTACAGACAATGGAAATTAAATTTATTCTTAGGAAATTTTTTTTTGTTTCTTCTCCTGCCATTCCTTGATTTCAGCTTCTACCTTTGCTTGAACGCTTGCATGAAACCCTGGATACGGTTCATTTTTAAAGACTATTTGGAGGACCTGCAACAATGAATCAACTGCATAATCAATTTTTTTTTTTCTCTTTTTCATAACTTTAGTAACCATTTTCAAATTTAAGAGAGAACTGAAAAGGACCTTACCTCAAGCAATACAAAAAATGGAGCCATCAGAAAGGCTTGCACGAGGTTGTCCAAAAGGGCGGGTGCACGTTTCTGCAAAATAGTAATATACGACATTTAATAGGAAAACAGATGATATACAGGATTGTCAAACTTACAGAATTAACTCACCTCGAAAAATACCATAACCCAGAAACTGTCCAGTCCAACAGAACAACTGGGCTGCTAGCACAACCTGAATTGTTTTTCGTCATGAACAATGAAGCGGAAAAATGAGTCCAGTACACTACTCAAATAAAACAAAAGAAAGTACTACTACTATTTCCCACTGAATCCTGACGTGCTTTTGGATTGCAATATCTCATGGAAGAAGCTGAGCCAAATCAATAAAGTTGTCCTGGTCCCTCTGGATAGCTACTACAAACCAAAACTGAGCGGTCAAACCTGGCAAAGGAGTTCTGGGTATTAGTACACTTACCAGCTGTCTTCATTGTTGGGCCAAGAAAATGCTATCTTGACTAGAGCTAAGCTCAGAACTTACTGCTTTCGCCTACGTTTCTTGGCTTATGTATAAAGCTTACACTGCATGGTCTTCTTTCTTCAATGCAGAATCAGATTCACACTACCCAATTTAATGGCAAGTTGTCGCTTATACATTGAACATGGCATGTGCTTCTCTCCATAGTTAGTACATGTACTCGTTTGTATAGTGAGGGAAGTTTTTACTGCCAAGACAATGGAATTGGAATGCATCAATGAATTCTTTCGGACTGTTTTTTCATTTATCAGTGACAAATGCTAGGAATTTTATATTTTCATTACAATAATGGCAGGCTTGATTGTTGTTACAAGGTCCTATGATTTTGTTATTTCACAATAATTAGAAGTAGGATTTCTATTTTGCCATGTAAAATAATTCATCTTAGAGCATTTTGGCAGATTAAAAAAAAAAAAAACGCATTCATCATCATCACATGCAAAAAAATATTTAAAGGAACCATATGGCCTTACAATGTGTGTATGGCACTCCGAATTAGTTTAATCATAACCTTATAAAGAACCATACTAAGTAGAAATATATACAAGACAAACTAATGCATGACTTCATTGTTCCAACAATATGTCTCCATGTACTTTCAAATGGAACAGCCCTAAATAACATAAGGAGAGTTGGATTAAAGTTTTGAAACAATCACAGGATATTTGAATAATAAGCTAATAAGTTAAGACACTTTGATGCCATTTGAATGATTCAGTTCAATGTTCCTAATGTTGATTGGTATTGATGGATAGAACTACACAAAAGACTGAGAGAATTCATGGTAGAAAACAGCAGAAACAAAATGCAGATTCCAATAATATTGCTTGAATTCAATTATCACTATTCTTGTGCTGATAGGAAGAAACAAATCCCACCACATTAGTCATGCCAAGATTTTATATGATAATTGGCATGTTAAAATATTAAAAGATTAATAATTGTGAATTCTAATAGATCTGAAGGGAAAACAACCTAAAAGAAAACAAAGCCAATCGACATTACCTGATGAAGTTCTTACTCTCACTCTCCATAATTTGCAGTCCTCATCAAAACAAATTTTCTTTGATCTTATATTCGTGCAAAGAATAAATTAAAATTGAAATTCAGGGAGCAATCAAGCCAAAAATAGACAGAATACCTTGTACACCTATTGAGCAGTGAGGGATGCAAGAGAGTTTAACAGTTGTCTTATTTTATTTCGAATAATACTTTAAGAAGTCATGGACAAATCTTTTAAGCTGTCTCTGCAACTGATCTTGACTAGTTCAAGTATTTGACAAGATGTCAGTTAACGAATTTCCTTGTTATTATACAACACCTACCAGTCTTACACTGGCCAGATTTCCAAGCTAAAGAGCCATTAAGCATATTTATAAAGAACTCAACTCTAGAAGGGTTACCAACTCTAAAAGAGTTACCAGTCCTTAAGGAGACTGAAACTTTTAAAGAATTTGTACCTTTAAAATTCTAAAAATAAAGAAATTTAAATAAATTGTATTGAAGTTATATGAAATCATAATGAAACAATCATCAATTATATATTTTCATATACAATAACTATTAAAATTATGAATGATAATTGTGAACCACATATAATTGATGAATGTAAACAAAAACATGATTGTCTAAATGGAAATATACAATTCAAGCATAATTAAATTCTTTAACCGAACGAAAGGTATTTAGACCTGTAGTCCAAAACACCAAAAGACATCAAACATGTTAGGTGTAAGGCATTTGTACAAAAATGCAATGAGAAAATTGATATTATAAGATATAGAGTAAGATTTATTGCACAAAGTTTATCGTAAAGACTAAAAATTGATAATGATGAGACGTATTTATCTATGATGAATACAATTACTTTTAGATTTTTAATAAGTTTAGTAATTTGAAAAGGACTCGAAATGCGTCTTATGGATATAGTAACAACATATTCATATGGTTCACTTAATATTGATATATACATGAAAATTCTTAAAGAATTTAAAATACTTGAAACATATAAATCAAAAGTCAACAATATTTATTCAATTAAGTTGCTACGTCCTTGTATGGATTGAAACAATCTGGACATATGTAGTATAATCACTTTAGCAATAATTGATAAATAAATGATATATTAATAATTTTATATGTCCATGTGTGCTTATAAAGAAAATAGAATCTAGATTTGTCATTGTTGCAGTTTATGTTGATGATATGAATTTAATCAGAACATCTGAAAAGCTTTGAAAAACTGCTGACTATTTAAAGATGGAATTTGAGATGAAAGACTTAAGGTAAACAAACTATTATCTAGGCTTGAGAATCGAGCATAAATCACATGAAGTACTTATCCATCAAAAAATGTATATTGAAAAAAAATCCTAAACAATTCAACATCGATAAAGCCGATCCTTTAAGTGCTCTTATAATTGTTTGGTCTCTTGATTCTAAAAACGGTTCATTTCGACGTAAAGAAGATAATGAAAAGATACTTGATCCTAAAGGTCCATTTCGACGTAGCATATCTAAGTGTAATTGATACTTTTTTATATTTATCACAATGTATTGGACCTGATATTACTTTTTTAATAAATTTATTAACTAGGTTCAGCTCTGAATCAACACAGCATTATTAGAATAAGGTAAAATATATTTTTTGTTATCTTCATAGAACAATATATTTGAGATTATTTTATTCAAAATCTACTAATGATATAGATTTGATTAATTATACCGATGCTAGATATCTCTCAGATTCTCATAAGGCTTGTTCATAAATTGGATATGTTTTTACTTATAACGATAAAGCAATTTCATAACGTTCCACAAAACAGACTTTTTATTGCGACATCCTCTAACCATTTTGAAATTCTTGCATTTCTTAAAATGTATATGGTTGAGATGTGTCATTCATCATATTTAGATAATATATAAACTACTTACTGCATCAAATTCCCCAAAAATCATATATGAGGATAATGTTACATGAATTGCTCAAATTAGATGATGATACATCAAGGGAGACAAAACTAAACATATCTCACTAAAGTTCTTTTATACTTATGAGTTCTAATAAAGCAAATATATTGGTGTTAAACAAGTCTGCTTCATAGATAATCTTGCAGATTTATTTACCAAAACATTACCAACATCAACATTTGATAAATTGGCTTACAGCATTGAAATGCATTGGTTGTGTAAATTACATGATTAGTTATAAAACATTTATTAGGGGGAGTATATTTTTTGATATATGCGCACTGTGCTCTTTTTTCCCTAACTAGGTTTTATTCTATTTGGTTTTACTAGGCTTTTAATGAGGCAATATTTAAACACATCCAACATCACTAAGATCTAGCATATTTGCATGATTTTGTCCCACAAAGTTTTATATAACAAAGTCTAAGTGTTGATGAGGAAGTGAAAGCCTGAGAGGGAGTGTTGTAAATTAGTATTTCACTTCATGGGGGAGGTAAATTCCAAATTGAATTTACCAAATAAATTATCAAGTTGATTACTCAAGTCCCAATCAACTTGCTAAGTTGCGAAATCCATGCTTGCAATTTGTTATTAGCATTCATTACTTACTATTATATTGGTGGAATTTGATTGGTTGATCAAAATCAATGTTTGCCTATAAATAGTCATTTACCTTATCTAAATTTGTAACCCATTTTATGAATGAAAGCTACTCTCTCTACTCATCCATAATCTCTTCATTCACTACATTTCTTAGTTCTTTTTATAGCCCTTTGTACTTATTTGTTTCAACCCTAAGTTTACAATAGACATGTATACATACATATATATATATATATATATATATATAGAACACATTTTACAGTACACTTAAGTAACGATATATTTGACAAAAAAAAAATTATTGCATTTTAAAATTACTTATTATAATTTATTATTATAATGAAACATATTTAATTACAATCAGTAAATATGATTCCGTTTATCGATTGTTGTAAATATGATCGGACTAATTTAGTTGTAATAAAGTATATTATAGAAATTACAATCAGTAATTTAGAATATAATCATACATTTTTTTTATCAAGTGTATCGATATAAATGTGTGTGTGTATCAATACACTTGATCAAAAAAGATAAGTAATTGCATTCTAAAATTACTTATTATGATTTATTATATTTTGATTATATCTTATTTTAATTAAACATATTTAATTACAATTAATAAATATGATTCTATCTGTTGATTATTATAAATATAATATGATTCATTCAGTTGTTATCAAATATAATAAATTACATATACACATATACATATATATATATATATATATCAAAATCCAAACTTCATGCAACGACAAGTTACAAACTGCCCAACACACAACCACCTATCAAACAAAACATCTCAAACCTAAAGCAAATAAAAATTCATACTTTACCTCAAAGAACCATATGAAATAACTTTTAGTTCAAATATTCTCCGACACAGATAGTTACCGTTCAAGTACTAAGACATTCAATGTTACACAACTAGTCCTTACGTAACCAAAAAATGCGGAAAACAAAACAAAAATGATCATACAATTAATCAAAACACAGAATACATAAGATTACTATTAATAATGGTTCTACACGTCATCCTTGGTTGAACATCACTATTGGATGGTGCATGTACTATACACAGCTATAAGGGTCATCTCGATTACTTGCATTTACAAAACAAATGATGAAGTCTAACTTAAATAAAGTTTAATTGAACATCGCCATTGGATGTTGCATGTACATCGCTATAAGGGTCGTCCTGATTACTTGCGTTTACAAAACAAATGATGAAGTCTAACTCACATAAAGCTTAATTACTTCTCTACCAATACAAATACAGAAACGATTCATGTTCTATTCCTTACATCTTCGGTTGCTAACTTACTATTGACACTATAAGCACATAATTCATATAAAATAATGTTGTGATCACACATTCTCAAATGAATTTATATCAAATAATGTTGTGATCACTCATTCTCAAATGAATTTACATAATCTATAATGGGATCAAATAAATGAATACAGCAGACCCTGTAATTTGTTATGCGATCGAATCAACTAATATTCCTTTAGCTTTTAAAAACACTGTATATTGTAAAGAAATATCATCAAACCCAAGCGAAATATAAATTTTGGATGTCTTATCTTGATATGAAGCTAACCTTCTGGTGATTTCTTAGGTCGAGGCCCTTGTACATTTGTGATCTATTGAGTATCTCTGGTCAGACGCTTTTTACCCTTCTTTTTCCTCTAAGGTTCAATATCATCATTGGATGCTATTTGGACTTTTGCAGCTACACCAATAGAAGCGTCCTACTGATCATCTGCATGAGAATTTGTTGATAACAATATCAAATAGTAATGTTTTAGGATGAAGAACATCAAACAGAAGTGTCAAATATGTTTTGGCTCAAATGTCAGATTGTCCCAAAATGTAAGCCAATAGTTACATGTAATAACAACGTATATATTGTAAGCAAATACTATCGAAACCAAATAAATTGAAAATTCTGGATGTGTTATTATGATATTTGTGATATAGAGCTCACATACTGGTGATGTCTCGTGATTGTTCGTTTGGTTGCTGGGAGCCCTTCTACATTGGCCATGTCATTACTTGGTATAAGTGATGTATCGTCATTAAGATCATGAACAAAACCCTGTATGGAGAAATGAGATTCTGTGGACACGAGCAACCTTGGTGAGGTTTGTTGGTTGGTCTTAAAATTTGGTCTCATATTTCCAACCAACAAACCTCACCCAGGGTACTCGTATCCACGAAAACTGATTTCTCCATGCAATGTTTTGTTCATGATCTTCATGTCACTTGCACCAAGTAATGACATGGCTGATGTAAAAGGGTCTTCCAACAGTAGAACGAATAGTCATGAGACATCACCAGTAAGTGCGACAAGCTTTGGTACTTCCAGGACATTCACTTGTGGTGATTGAACATTCATTTATACTGATAGAGTAATGTCAAACATGAACTTGCTTTGAAAACCTCATCTTGGTCAAGCAGCGTATCATATTTCGAATGTAGGAGAACACATGCAGCAATGAGGCAATTTGACTATATGTTATTAATTTGCTTTGTTAGATATTGTTCTGTTAGTGGAGGCTTTGTTTCTCTGTTAGTGATGGCAGATTATGGAGTATGTAATTTTTTATTTGTTAGCATCAAGTTTTTATTTCATAAAATTGTCCTATATCTTGTACATACAATTTTATAAGGACCCTTAATAGTACCAAGCATAGGAGTAATAAATTTTGGACTACAGCTACAAATTGTAAATGGGCTGGAAGCAATATATTTTATTTTTTGGGAATGTTTCCTCTAATTGGTGGTCTAATGATTTGCTGCTTTTGTGTGTGTGTGTGTATATATATATATATTTTCTAGAATAAACTTTAAACATTGAATTTTTATAGATTTATCATGATGTCATTGTGTTGTGTAGATCTAGTTCTATTCCTTATACACCAGAAAGCGCATAATAATTAGGAGGAAAATTTTGTTTTAATGAGTCGTAAAATGTGTAACTGATTATTTATATATTATTAGAATTTCTAGTCTTCAATTATCAGATTTTAATGGGTTGTAAAGTGCATAGCTAGTTACTTGAATTGTTATTTCATAGGTATGATGTTTGTAATTTGTAAGAAGAATTAATGAATTAAAAGGTTGTTTAATGTTCAGTAATAATATTTAGAATTATTTTGTCTTCAGATAAAAACAATCCCTTAATCTGGAAATTTTATGTTTACTTGAAAATTTTAATGTTATTATTTCAATCTAGATATGGATAACCTTTTGATGGAAATTAAACTTGCTCAAATAATTGTTTGTCAAATGAACTGTAGAACGGTTCATTCTAAGGCAATATTTGATACAAATGTAAATACAACAGAAGTTTTAAAACGCAATCTCTCTACATGAAGCTAGTAAGCATTAAAATTGAAAGCTTATTACTATAAATAAGCACCCAATAATAAACCATCAACAATAATATGAAGGGGCTTGATGAATAGTTGACTGACAGTGCTCAATTTCAACCGAACAATTTTCTTGTATAGCCGCCATCAATGAGGACCATTGAAGAGCGTGTGACATGTGAACATATTTTGATAGATAATAGCAAATTTGACCCGTTTATATATATATGTTATCTGACACAGGTAGCACATCACACAGAGAAAGAGATGAAACATGATGTGGTTAGGGGTGGCAATCGGTGACAAAACCTTTTGATATATCATGAACACAATATGAAATTAATGGATTTAGATTAGACTTTATCTGATTTAGAATATTAATGGATTCACTTGTTAAGCCTAATAAGTAAAAGGGGTGTGTTTGAGTTATATTTCTTTCAACCTGTTAACCCATTTAACTAAGATTAAATATCAAACATATTATTTCAAATTTTATTTTGAATTAACATTATGACATAATTTCTGTAAAAAAAAAAAAAAAAAAAAAACGTTATGACATATTTGATTATTTTTATTTATGAAATGTGTTTAATGAATTGAATTATATAATTAAATTAAAAAATTCAAAATATTTGAAAGTTATAAGTAGGTAAATAAATTAACAGAATTATATATTTTTTTCACATAATTGGCACTAGCAAACCCAAAATTAATAGGTTAAACAGATTTTACAGGATAATTTATTAATTTCACGAATTGCGTTTGAGTTTAAATTAGTGAAATGATAAGTATGACACTGGGCTTTGGATTGATAAAAAAAGATTAATGGACGGTGTTTGAATGAAATAAAAAATGATATGATAACTTTCAAATTAGCAACGATTATCTACTAATTTTTATTTTTATTAAGTTTTTAATTATAAAAATTTAAATTTAATTACTATATAATAAAAATATATATAATATTTTTAATTATTTATTATTTTTTATACCGATATATCATCCTTATATTATCGGAAGCTTACAAAAATGAAATGACAGAAATCCTTGCGTTCACTTGCCATTCCTATGTACGGTATCGCGTTGCTGGTGCTGCGATGAGATAAGCAGGTTGTTTGCTACATTGGAAGGAGGACCAACAATACACCTTCATACGTGACATTTATTGCCAATTTTGCTTACTTCGAGCGTTGAATACTACTTCTCAGGTTGTAAAATCTGGCACGTCAAGTAAGTGTTTTTCTTTTCTTTTTCAAAGCGGTCGGATAATGATGTCCATATAACCAAGAATGAAAATATCTGTTTCGATAAAGATATCAATACTATAATTTGATAAAAATATTGATACTGATAGAAATTTATATAAAATTTACAAAAGGTATAAAATTTTAGTTGAAAACACAAAATTTTTTTAATGGAACTTTAAAGAGTTAAATAATCAATACTCTAATAGAAAAACCAACATATTTTTTCAAAAATTATTTTCTAATAAGGACATAATATAAATATGAATATTATACATATGCTAACTATATAAAATTAAAAATATTCTATTAAAACTCGATTTCTAATAATTTGCAATCATACAAGCCGTAAAAATTTATGCTACTAAAATGAAGACTCATGGGACAAATATAATGTGACTATATATAAATATATATGGGGTCACGTTGTGTGCATCGTATATATATATACATATAATAAAAAAATACGTAATTGTATTTTAAAATGTGTGATTGTAATTTATTATATGTGAGTATAACTAAATATATGTGATTACAATAAGTAAATGTGATCTTATTGATCATAATCAATAAATGTTATCACATATGTTTAGTTATTGTTATAAGTATTTTCGCGACCTAAACAAATGGGCCGTTAAAAGCGGGCCCAACGACTAAAAGCCTAGAGAGCTCGGTAATTTGGTTGCTGTATGTGAGCCTGGTAATCTGGTCGCTGTGTGAGCCCAGTAATCTAGTCGCTGTATGAGAGGTTGCTATTTAGAGCGCACTATACTTTGAGACACTATCTGCTCGATGAGTGATATATCAGCTGGCCAAGATATCAGCTCACTATGACTGATCCAATTGACCTTCTAAAAGTCCGAAACTGCCTAATTTGGGAAGAAGTCAACTTTCCTAGTTTGAAGCAAATCAAATCTCGAGATTCTCGGGATCAATTATTGATTTGATGGAGATTATTTTGGAATTATAATTACTGTAAATATTTTTTGTCTTATCTATACGTAATTCAAATTGACTTAAATTGTATCACCTCTAACTATAAATAAGGATATCAATTCATTGTAAAAGACACGAGATAAAATATATACTGTTACTTTGCCAATTTTGAGAGTAACAGTCGTGGACATAGACCTTATTCTTACTGAACCATGTAAAAGTTTGTGCATGTTGTCCTTCTTCCTTGCCTCTTCTTTTGTTTTTGTTCTGTTTTTTGGTTACTTGTAGGTATTGGGCTTCAAGAACCGGGTTGATCAAATTCTAACATCGACATTTTGGCACTAGAAGGAGGGTTCAAACTGTAAATTTCTTCAGATTTTCAGACTATTATGACAAAATTAAGAACAACTATGAGTTCAGAGATGGCGGCTGACCAATCTAAAGGTCATCGGGAGCAGTAGAATGCCCAATTGGTTGGGACTAATGTGGCGGGAACCTCCATTGCAGTTTAGCCTCTGCTTCCCTAACGTCAACCACCCATCGTCGCTGCTGGAGGAGACGCCATGCAGATCTGGCAACAATGCCAAGAAGCTCTTGAGAATATCGTGATGCAATTGGCAAATGCAGTTAGGACTTTGACACAGATGCAGATCCAAACAGTCCCACGGAATGTGGAGATCTAAGATCGGCCGGTAATGAGGTACTGGCCCGAAGAGAGGGGGCTGTAAAAGAGAGAATGTTGCCAGAAAATTCAGTCTGTTCCTCAAACTTGCACTCAAAGGAAGACAGACGACGAGCTTATGAAGAGGAAGTGATACCTCGTTTAGCAGACCTGAGCATAAGGGTGAGCCATGATGAGAGTTGCCATGTGGAAACTAACCATGGACATGAGCGAGCTCATGGGCGTGATGAAGAGTATGTACCGCAAAGAGTTTCGCAACGAGTAAAGAGCTCGCATAGGAGGCACGGGTCCCGAGATCGCTTTTCGGGTGTCCTAGAAAGTAGAAGAAGTAGGCAATCTCCTACGAGAAAAATTGGTTGAGGAGTTATTGTAGAGGGTTTAACAGCTGGAGGCACAACTGGACCTCAGGGTCAAAGAGATCAGCCAGAGGAGAAGACATCTTTTATAAGGGAGATCGAGATGGAAACATTGCCACTTCGATTCAAACTCCCTAGCATCCCGTTTTATAACAGAGATAGTGACCCCTATGATCATCTTGATGCATTCAACGTACAGATGAACCTGCAGACATCTAAACCCCTAGTGAAGTGTCGTATGTTCCCAGTAACACTAGGAAATATTTTGAGGACTTAGCTGAGGAGTCTTTCAACTTGAAGAATGCTAGAGAAGGTTCATCAATTAGTACAAGGCGTTGAGGAAGCAGCTCGAACTACCTTATCACCTAGCAATGATTTTCGAGTGGTAGAATGAGTCGTTGAAGGATTACATCATCAGATTTCAGAACGAGGTGAACAATGTGGAGAATCCTTCGGATGAAAGCATTCTTACAGCAATCTCGATGGGTTCACAAAAGATGAAAAGTTCTACAAAAGTATTTATAAGTCTCTTGTGAAGGATCTGTGAGAGTTTTATAAGATGGAAAGCTGCTAAAGAGATCAGATAGGAAGAAGGCTTAAGACCAAAGAAACCCAATAATCAGAAGAGCGAGGCAAGTAGTTCCCACCAAGGGAAAAAGAGAAATCATGGTGGCAATGAAGACCAGAAGAATAGTTTCAGCAATTTACGAGCGAAGCGAGCTAGGAATAAGCCCAGAAAAGATCGACCTCCATCTCGAAGTCGCTACAAGAATTACAGCGTCTTATCAGATAGACAAGATAGGATTTTTGAAACAGAAAATAACAGAAAAAATTTCGGGAGGCCAAGTCCCACAAACCTCCCCAATAAGTTTTGAAATCCGAGAAAGTACTGTGTCTATCACAATGAAATAGACATTATACTTCAAATTGCAGGGAGCTTAGGGATGTTATAAAAGATTTAATTAGAAGAGATCGCTTGAGAGAGTATGTGGTGTGACTAGTAAATTAGCGAGCCTAATAGCAACTTCCTCGACCAGTACAATAGCTTCCCCAACTAGCTCAGTAACCAGCACAGCAATAGCCTCAGCAAACCGCTAAGCAATATCACATACCTGCAGTGAGGACCATCTTCACAATACATGGAGGACCTTATATTGTAGGAACATCGAATGGGTCGCACAAGCGCTATGTGAGAGAGGCAAATCACATCTTGCTTATAAGTCATGATGAAATAGAGGGACCTATAAAGAAAGCAAGAATGACCTCGGATGACATTGTTTTTACTAAGGAAGATGCTAGGGACGTATGTTGGCCCCATAATGATACGCTTCTCATCCGAGCCAAAATAAGTAACGCTGAGGTACGAAAGATCATTATTGATACAGAGGGCTCGATGAATGTTATATGTAAGGGGTGCTACGACCAGATGGGACTTAGTATGGAACAGTTGAAACCATCCCCAAAACCTCTCTACGACTTCACTAGAGATGTCATCACTCTAATGGGTCGGACTAGGCTTCCATTCACGCTCAGAGATTCAGGTCGTCAGGCAACTATGCTGACAGATTTTTTTATTATTGATTGCCCCTCCGCATATAATATTGTCTTGGGAAGACCTATGATGGATGACATAGATGTGGTTATATCCACCAAGACACTCACAATAAAATTTTCAACTCCCAATGGGATAGGCTGTGTGCAAGGTGAGCAACATCTGACGCGACGTTGCTATAAGGATTTTAAAGGGAAGAACGCAGGGGCGACCTATCAGAGCTTAGTCAATATGATGTTTGAGAAGTAGATTAGCAAAACGATTGAGGTATATGTAGATGATATGTTGGTGAAGTCTAAGCAGGCAACCAACTATATGAGCGATCTAGAGAAAATGTTCCAGATATTGAAAAACTATCAGATGAAGCTAAACCCATTGAAGTATGCATTTGAAGTTACCTCAGGGAAGTTCTTAGGCTTCATGGTAAATGATAGGGGGATTAAGCCCAACCTTGAGAAGATCAAGGCCCTGATTGACATGAGATCCCCTAATAATATCAAAGACGTGCAAAACCTCAATGACCATGTTATAGCACTTAGCAAATTCATTTCAAAGTCCATAGACAAATGTGTTCTCTTCTTTGATGTGCTGAAAAAGGAGAAAAATTTTGAGTGGACTGAGCAGTGCAAGGTGGTGTTCCAACAGTTGAAAAATTACATGGGTCGAGCCCCGCTCTTATCAAAGCCAGTAGAGAGAGAAAAGTTCATCTCGTATCTGAGGGTATCTCAGCACGCACTCAGCGCAACCTTGGTACGAGAAAAGGGAAGCACGTAACTCCCAGTATATTATGTGAGCATGAGGCTAGTTGATGCAGAAACTAATTACTCACAAATGAAGAAGCTCGCTTACTACCTAGTAATTGCATCAAGGAAGCTATGTCCGTATTTCCAAGCTCACAAAATCAAGGTCCTTACCCAGTACCCATTGAAAATGGTCATCCAGAAGTCTGACACTTCAGTCGGCTACTTAAGTGGGCAATTGAGCTAGCACAGTTTGACATTGAGTATAAACCCAGACCAACAATCAAGGCCCAAGCTCTAGTAGATTTTATTGTAGAATTCATGGGGCCTGCAGAGGAGGGGGCCGAGTATTCTAAAAGTCCAATGTGGGAACTTTATGTAGATGGGTTGTCCAGTGAGCTGAATGCTAGAGCCGAAGTGCTGTTGATCAGTCTTGAAGAACATAAAATTTTCTATGCTTTGAAATTTGGTTTTCAGGCTACCAACAACGAGATTGAATATAAGGTCTTACTAGTAGGACTGTGACTAACCAGAGAAATGCCAGCTGAACAGTTAAGAATCTTCAGTGATTCCCAACTTGTGGTCTGCTAGATTCAGGGCAAATATCAGATCGTGGGGTCAAAAATGACTGCTTATCTCTAAAAGGTTCAGAAGCTGCTGAGCAAATTTCAGAAGTTTGAGGTGAACCAAATTTCGCGAACTCAAAATGCATATGCAAATGCACTAGCTCATCTGGCAACTACCCGTGCTGTAGAAGACTTAAAGTCTATACTAGTAGAATTTTTACCAGTCCCGAGCACTAAAGAGAGAGAATCGATGATGGTCATAATTATGGTAGAAGACTCATGGATGAGCCCATTGATTAACTATTTACAAGATGAAAAGTTGGCAAAAGATAAACTTGAAGTATGACCCTTACGACCTCGAGCTGTGCGGTATTGCATCTACGATGACATGCTGTACAAGAAAGGGTTATCAGCTTCACTATTGAGATGTACATTGCATAAAAGAGCTTAATGAGATACATGCAGGTTATTGTGACAATCACATAAGGGGGTTATCTTTAGCTCATAAGGTACTTCGGTAAGGGTTTTATTAGGCGACTATGAAGTAAGATGCAATTGAGATGGTCAAGAAATGTGATAAGTGTCAGAAATTTGCCAAGGTTCCTTGAGCCCTACCAGTTTTCCTACAGCAGATGGTCAGCTCATGGCCATTTGTCATTTGGGGCATGGATCTGATAGGACCACTCCCAATAGCTCGTAAAAGATGCAAGCACTCTATTATGACAGTGAACTATTTCACCAACTAGGCAAAGACAAAAGAGCTCGCTGAGATATCCACTACAAAGGTTGAAAAGTTTGTTTGGGAGAACATAATTTACAGATTTAGAGTTCCTCAACAGATTGTGACTGACAATGGAATCCAGTTCAGTAACGAGCAGTTAATGAAGTTCTGCAAGGATCTTGGAATTACAAAAAGCTTTTCGATTGTGGACCACTGTTAGGCTAATGGGTAGATCGAAACTGTTAACAAGATCATCAAGTAGAACATGAAAACTAAGCTGGAAGCAAGGAAGAAGGCCTGGGTAGATGAGTTGTAGAAGGTGTTATAGGCCTATAGAACAACAGCTCGCAACACCACAAATGAAACTCCATTCTCAATGGTGTACAGATCAAAAGCTATGATTCCAGCAAAGTTTGAAGTCACCAGCCAATGAAGAGCAACTTTTAGACCAGAAGACAACGACCAACTGCTCACTGCCAATTTAAATCTGCTTGAAGAGTCAAGAGAAGAATCTCGTGTAAGGGTTGTAGTTTATCAACGGAGGGATGCTAGATACTACCACAGAAAAGTTCGAGCTTGAAGTTTCAAAGCTAGTGACCTAGTCTTGTGCCTCATCCTACCTGCAGCTCGTAAAGCCAGTGATAGGACTCTTGGCCCGAATTGGGAAGGACTTTACATCATCAAAGAAAACTTAAAGAATGGAGCATATCATCTGACCAGCATGAATGGAGCCAAGGTCCCGAAAGCTTGGAATGCAGAGCACATCCGGCCATATTTCACTTAACCAATCAGCTCTTTCGTGACCTTTGTATTACTTAGCAATTGTTAATGAGTTGTTTACTTTTGCAATTCTTTTATTGTGCGAGCTTATTTGCTCTATTATACGAACTGATTTGTTATATCATATGAACTGGTTTATTTTATTGTGCAAGCTGATTATTGGTTTGTTAGCTGTGGATTCTTCTCCTAATTTATATATATTCCACCAAAACAATTCACTTGAGTTTTGGAAGGTACAATTGTTACATGTGAGTATTTAAGACTCTGAAAGGTGTAATTAATACCTAGGAGCTCACATTCTAAAGCTTTGGAAGGCACAGTTGCTACCTGTGAGCATTCAAGCTCCGTAAGGTGCAATTGTTACATGTAAGCTGATACTGATAGACTTTGGAAGATATAGTTACTATCTGTGAGCACCAGAGCTCTGAAATGTGCGATTGTTATCTGTAAGCCAAAACTAAAGTTCTGGAATGTTCCAGTGTTGCCTATGAGCAGCAAGCTTTGGGAGGCGCACTCGTGACTATGAACTTTTATCTTAATGCTCTAGAAGGTATTTGTGCGACCTGTGAGCCATTAAACTTTGGAAGGTTGGCATGATGCCTGCAAGCTCTTACCTAAGCCCTATAAGGCGCATCTGAACTAATCTTTTTGTGACCTGTGGGCACTTAGTTGTTTTAATTATTATCAATCATATTACGATAAGGTTAGCTCATTTGTCTAACTGCCACGATCTGGCTTCTAATTACTAATTATGTCGTGGCTTATTTGTTACCTAGTCGTGCTTGATTATGGTTTAATTCTTAATCCATTATGCAATTAAGTTCATTGTTCAACGATGTATCTGGGATTTGAAAGAATGAAATTAATCATTTTAAAAACCAAGTAATGAAAACAGAATGTCCAACAAAATCATAGCTATTAATGTTCAAAAGTTACAAGAAAGTTCTCCTAGTTTGAGGGGTTTTCTTTGGAGCCTTGGCCATCAGGGGCTACTTGTGAAGTTGTGTCTTGTTGATAGACTCCGAACCTGATTTTCTATTATATTCCATGTATCTGAGTAAGATAGGGAATATTGATCTAGAAATAGGGCCAAAGAATGATTTAAGATTCGATTAGGGTATAGAAAATTTTGGAGTTTGTTTTGGCGAAAAACGAAAACTTTCGGTTAATAGTATTTTCTGATGGAAACATTTTTGGATGAATAGTGATTTTCGAAACAGAGCCCTAAAAACCGAAAATATCCGAAATAGGTCATGGATCTTGAGGGAACTGAAACGAAATCCGTTTAATTGAGTTTCAGGAGATCCGAAAGATTCCGACCAAATTATATTATTTTTCGAATATTGAGTTTTCATGACCTAAACTCTATTCAAAAATTTCGCGAAGCATAGAATTAAGAGGTAAGGGACCTAATTAGAATCTTTCATGGTCAATTTAAAGTTTAGATAACCGTGGAATATTTTCAGATTGAATAATATATTAAATTATGTTTAGGTTAAATTTTTACCTAGATTTATTATTTTATGGTACTAGAAATATTCTAATTGAGTTACAGTCGAATCGTAGGCCTCCAGTAGTGTTATTTGAGGTTCATTATATTTTCGTATCGCAAGTCGGATGTCATTTGGTTGGCCCCGGTACGATTACAAAGTGATTAGGCAAGATTTATGTGTTAATCAAGCGAGGTGAGCTCACGAAATTTAACCAATGAGAAATGAGATAAATGATTTAAAAAGTAGTTACTATAGATGTGCCATGTATTATCCATGGATTGATTGAAAAAATAAGTGGATTAGAATAAACCAAGTGGACCAATAGAATATAAAATGATTTATTTTTGGGCACTAGTGAGATTAGTGAAAGTTTGAGGTAATAAAGTGAGATTTTTAAGGGATCTTTTAGTAATTGAGCAATAAAATATATATGTGATTTTGTTTCATTTGAGATATTTGTTGCCAAGAATTATAAGAGAAATAAGAGAGAGAATTGTCTTGAATTGAGAGAAGACGAGAGAGAAAAAAAAAGATTTGTGTGCCGAGAGAGAGAGAGAAGAAGAGAAAAAGATCCAGTCTGAATTTTGTCGTGGTTTCTTCATGAAAGTTGTTCCTCGTCATCTCTTCTAGTTAACCCAACAAATTTGAAGCAAAACGATCACCTATTTGGTGACTTATCTCATTTTAAGCTTGATGCTTCATATGAAACCAACTTTTTTCTTTCGTTTATTTTCTAATCTGAGATTAAGAATGATAAGAGGGATATGTGAGGATGATTTTGGTATGATTTTGGAGTGATTTGATGGAAGAAAAATAGATAAAACGAGAGAGGAAAGTCGTGGTCAAAAATGAGTTTTTTATGAAATTTGATTCCGTTTTCGATTCTAAGACATTAGATAGATGTTTTAGAGATTAGGAAATAATCTTTTAAAGTTAGATTTCGAAAACGAAAAGTTTATGATCTATTTCGAAGTTAAACGGACGAATTGATGGGCGGTTTCCGAAACCCTTCGAAACACGTTCGTTTAACGTTCGAAATGGTTTATTTAATCATAGTTGGGTGTTAGAACACTAGAGGATTGATTTTTGAAGTTGTCGGAGATCCAGAGCAAAAAGTTATTTTCGTTAGTAAGCGAATCCGGTTGATTTTCGTTCCGAACTTTCGTCGATGAAATTGAGTATACTGAGGTAATCCTAAGGAAGAATAAGTAGGATTTATGTAGAAAAAACGGATTTTGAAAACCCTGGTTGAATAGAAATTAACATCCGAAAGTTTAGATGTAAAAAAGTGTTAATAAAGATAAATGAGATTTTTATTAATTTTGAATGTTATTTGAGTGAGTTAAGTGATCCTAAATAAATATTTGATGTTTTAGGGTAAAAGTGGAGACTTTCAGAGGCATACGGAGGAGGCTGCGATTTTATCTGAGGACGTGTTGTGAGTGGAACTACAAGTTTTTATTTATATCGTCTTAAAATTTATTTTAAAGTTAAAATAATTTATTATAAATAGTTATTTATTTATTAATTGAATTTATATTATGATTCTAGCATAAAGATTTTAGTTTATTATTTATGTATATGAGAATGTGCTAGAATTAAAGATTTTAGGCTTACTGCCTTGAGATTTAGAATATTTTAGCATATTAAGAAAAAGAAATTTTAATAGCCTATGGTTTACCCTAGCCCCAATTTAATACCTGACCGAATACCCTATACGTGTTACGGTAGATGAGAGGAAGTCAGTCAGTGAGATTTGAGTCTAGTCGACTCATGTGTGAGCGAGGTATGAGTGATCCGTATGCACGTATAGGGTAATGTAGTCGGTCTGCAGCGTAGGCCCGCTTTCGGCGACTACACATGATAGATCCCTACTTCTAGTGGTTAGCTAGATTTTATATGCTACCATGCCATGAGTAGATATTCTCTGGGTTACCATTTAGGCGAGAACTAGAAAAGATTTTTAAGAAAAGATTTCAAAAAAGATTTTAGAAAAAGATTTCTTAATTAGCTACCAAAAGAATTTTCAGATTATAAGTTATAAAGTATTTCAGAAAAATATTTTTAGTTTTATGAAATGTCTTTGGGAAAATTTAGAAATTTTAGAATCAGAAATTTAGTTTATAAAGATTATACCACTCACTGAGTATAAACTCATATTTTTCTTTAAATGTTTTTCTTAAAAATTCTCCAACAGGTGCAGGAACTAGTCGTCCAGCCGACGAGGTTCAGTCAGGCGTGCAAGCGGATGTATAGAACGACACCTACTACATATATATATCTTGTTATTTTGATCATGTATATGTATTGATGTACATAGTTATAAATATTTTAAAGAAATAGTGGATGCATTAGTTAAAATGTTTTATTAACGTTTTATGAAATTCAGTGTTCAAGTTTTATTAACTTGTTTGTGGTTGTTTGTGAGAAAGGAGCCGGAGGCTTCAGAAGTTGAGAAATGGATTTCATAGGAGTGTTTTTATAAACTGTATTTGAAACTTGCAGGGTGGCATAGTTTAGAAAACAGACGGCATGTTGCCGAAATTTTTATTAAAAAACGAAAAATTTTTATCACCGTCACCTTGTAAAGAATATCAAAATATCTAGCTAAATGATTTTCGGTGCTTTGACGGGGTTCCTTCGGACTGAGTATAGGGTTCGTGGGAATTCTTTTGAAGTGCTACGTTGTCTCTCTCCAGTCTAGAGGAGGGATTCGGGAAGGGTTTAGTCACTTGTGCACCTGGTGACGTCTACATGTTAAAATAAAGATCGATTCAAAAAGGAAAAGAAATTTTTTATAAAGTAGTGAGTTGAAGATATGCTCACCAAGGAAAAGAGAAAACGCAAAGTTCTTAAGATTGACAAGGGACAGGCGAGACGCATAAAACCAATGGGTTTTGTAATCACCCACATTTGATTTGCCGGACCCTTTGGGCAAGAACACCTTGCAGGATGAGTTAAGAGCTGCGATATAATAAAATCCATCCCGTTTATCCGCTTTGGAACTTCTGGTTGTCTTAAAAAAAAAAAAAAGGTGTTGAATCATGTGTAGGGTTAGAGGTGGAAGTCCATTTTTGATGAAAACAGTGGCTAAAGAGGTCAGGTGAGCATAAAAGTTCAGGGTAAGTTGAAAAGGAGCTACAGCAAGGTTATTTAGAAGGTTGATGAGGTAGCGAGGGACTGAAAATCTAAACTCAAACTCCAAATATTGGTGGTTGATCGCTATAAACCTTGAATGAGGGTGAGCTGTATGATCATGAAGGGCCAATACTATTACACGGCATCCTAAAGGGAAATCAAAGTCCTAGCTATCAAGGTGAGCTCGCTAAGTGTCACAGTGGATTTATATTGGTAGAAAAGCTCGTGGGTAGGGGGATTATTTCGCCCTATAGGTTTTGGTACGACTTCACCATTTTGAGATGTCGCACCTTGTGTGTCTCTGACTTGTGGTTCAGATTGCTCTTCGAAATCCTCATCAGCATCCTATATTATATGGTTGCAGCATCCACGAGTTAACATCTACAAAAGAAGTAAAGGAATTAGGTTACTAATAGCAGGCCGAACCTAGACGGCTAAGGATTTTCACGAATCTATTCTCTTAAGTATCAAGTCGTGCGTTTAGGGGAACTGTTGAGAGCAAGGGAGCTCTAGGTGTGAGCTCGTCAGGCCTCTAAAGCTACAAGGGCCTAACAGTTAGATTTCTGACTCAACCCTACTTCTGCGAATATTCAAGAGTTTGAACACTAAGAGACTACAAACAAGCAATAGTATGAATACATGCTTCCAGTACGATCAAACAATCTTTTCATTCAGATTTTTCAAACATTCTCAAGCAAAGAGTACGAAAAGTCACAAAATATTCAAACAGAAACCAGATTCGTAGAAGCCAAAAAAAAAAAAAAGTATAATGCATACCAAGTGAGAACTAAGAAATTGAAAGTAGATGTAGAAACTTACCTTGAAGGCAGTAAAATCTCGTGATTTTAGAAGAGAAATGTTGAGCAATGGCATCAGACGAAGGAGAGAAACTGGAAAACTAAAAGACATCTAGGTTTGAAAGTGACAAGTAAGAGAGAAAGATGGAGCGACGACTCCACCTTTATATAATTGCATAACCCTAACCGTTAAATCTAAAAATTGTGCAACCGCCTTCAATTGGACGGTGTAGTGCAATTCATGGGATTTTGTCATTATGTGCAATCGGTTGAGAAACGTACGCATTAAATGCGTACAATGCTAGGAAAGTAGCCTGTGGTGTCATCTAAGAGGTCGCAACATGTCAAGAGATAAGACGAAAGTTGAAAAGGCAACACGGCAAATTTCAAGAAATCAGTATTTGCCATCAGGTTTCACCTCTCAGTCCTAAAATCGCACTGAGAGCTAAGAGGCTAGTGTATGGGTATTTTCGCGACATATACAAATGTATCGCTAAAAGTCCAAGGGATGGGCCCGATAGCCAAAAGCCCAAAGAGCCCGATAATATAGTCGCTGTATGAGATGTCGCTATTTAGAGTGTGTTGTGCTTTGAGACTCCATCTGCTCAATGAGTGATATATCAACTCGCCAAGATATCAGCTCTCAGCAACTGATTTAGTTGATCTTCTAGAAGCTTGAAGCAACCTAATTTGAGAAGAAATCAATTTTCCTAGTTTGAAGTAAATCAAATCTCGAGATTCTCAAGATCAATTACTGATTCGGTGAAGATTATTTTGAAATTATAATTAATATAAACATTTTTTGCTTTATCTGTACGTAATTCAAATCGACTCAAATTGTATCACCTTTCATTATAAATAGAAGTATCAATTCATTGTAAAATACACGAGAGAAAATATATACTGTCACTCTGCCGATTTTGAGGATGACACTCAAGGACGTAGGTCTTATTCTTGCCGAACCACATAAAAGTTTATGCGTGTTGTTCTTCTTTCTTGCCTTTTCCTTTGTTTTTGTTGTGTTTTTTGGTTATTTACAGGTATTGAACTTCAAGAATTGGGTCAATCAAATTCCAACGTCGACGGTTATAATTATATGTAATAAATTACAATCACATATTCTAGAATATAATCACATATTTTTCTTTTCAAATGTATATATACACTAGATGTACATTAAAATGAGCCTATACGTATATATATACACACGCAGACGTTCAATCCAAGGCAGACAAGAATGCAGTGGCTCTGTGGTTCGCTAATAATCCAGTTTATTGCAAAGACCTAATTACCAAGCCCGAACACCAACAATATCTTTTGACCAAATCTCAACTCTAGGCCAAATTTGAAGCAGCTAAGACGGAAGATGAAATCCCCCCATTTTATTACAGAATTCCTACCAACAATATCGAGTCATGGAACAATTTCTAATAGTGACAATCAGGAAGGAAGTGATTATCATGATAATGTTTTTGGATGTAATCTTGAAGAATTTCGAAAGGTTAATTAGTACAATTATACAATGACTTTCTAGCTCAGCTCCAGTCGCAAAAGACAATAATTTCACTATAGTTCAATCAGCTCTAGCAAATCAAGACAAGGATCCTCCAGCCACAAGATAATTATTCCAAGAAGTCATGATAAGATTCCTTCAATCTTTAGCGAAATAAAAGCAGTGAATCTTGTCTTTCCCAAATATGATAAAAAGTAACCATAGTTACTTTAGAATGAATTATGTAACCTGTTAACGTCAGGAAAAGGTTCCCTTAGTCAACGAGGTTATTTTAGGGCCCAAGCTCACAGTTTCGTACGGTCGATGGGTCGCATGCAAAATAATGGGGGGGCAAACTGGAGGAGTTAGAGGCGAGGAAGAAAAGACACAGAAGATTTTCAGAGTGGTTCGGCCCAGAAAGATGCCTACGTCCACTGTTCACTCTCTCACTATTTGGGCAGAGTAACGACACTCAAAAATTCCATCCCTTTTTACAGTGAAAATCGTTCCCTTTTATAGAGGAAGGGGACATGCTACAGTAAACAGGATAAGACAAAAATGAATAGTTAACTACAGTTACACTGACAGACAGCATTTAATGCGCCGGAAACCCAATTAAAACGACTGACAGTACATTAAATGCGGCCGAAAACACATTAAATGCAGCCGAATCCGTCGCATCCGAGGTCTGTCCATAGAGGATCTTTGCTGATCGGGTCGGATATGTAATGATGGGTTGTCGAGGCTGGGATTCTGACTTCTGGTAGAAGTAGCGTGCATGGCAAGCTTTGGAACTGTGCTCTGCATGGCGCTGTTGATTCCTGCTGACCGGAGCTTCCAAATTCGAGAGGGAGACGGATTTCTCCAGCAGACTGGACAGTTGGTGGGATGGATTCTGGACCAGTACGCCCACAGCCGATCACGGCGTTGAGGCGGATAACATCATGAGTGGAGGAGTCGGAATGCGGCCACGCTCGGAAGACAGCGGTCAACTCAGACGGATAACTGTGGGTGAGGATGGCTTGTTGGATGCCTTTGATGGGCGGCTCCTCTTCGACGGATACCTCAATCGGACTGGAAATAGTGGATAAATAGGCTATCGATAGTGGCGGAAATATGGCGGTCTGATATAGTTGTCACGGATGGCGGATGTTCTCGCGGACAAATCTGAAGGATGGAAGTTAGCGATCAGCGATGAGGGCCGGCGGCTCGCTTTAGCAAGCAGAATTCTGGGGGAACATGGCGATCTGAATGACGGGGAACATAGCGGTCATAAAAGGTCTTGCGGAATACGTGATATACGTTGAGATCGAGCGATCGGACTGAGCGATAGCGGGCTTATTGAGCGATACCGGGCTTCGGCCTCAGCAAGCGCCCACTAATGGGCCATGATTCTAGGAGGATGGGCCTAGATGGGTACGGATATCTGGGCGTTTGGGCCCCTGGGCTTGCACTGCAGATTCAATTGGGCCGGACCGTTATGATCGCAATAATTCCACCATAACATAACCATAGTCAGATTTAAAGCTCTTTTAACTAGTTGAGCTCACTCAAGTGTTAGGTAGAGCTTTCCTTTTAGAGATTATTCATGTGTTGAAATTTCTCTAAATATTAGAGAGGAATAATTCTAAAAAATCCACCGTAGTTTATAAAAATATCTATTTTATCACATATAATTTTATTTTTGTCCAAAATCATCCCTAACATTAATAAAAATACTCAAAATATCTTTTAAAAGAATGTAAAATCACGTCAATGTTCCTAATGGTCATAGATTCCGTTAGGTTAACTTGATCAACCATTTGACTCTAAGGACAAAATGAAAAATGCGATAAAAATTTAATTAAAATAATATTAATTAAAGGGATAATTCCAAAAAAAAAAAAACCCAATGTAGTTTACAAAAATATCAATTTTACTATTTATAGTTTTAGTTTTGTCCAAAATCTTAGTTGGTTTTAATAAAAATACTTAAAATATACCATAAAGGCATTTGAAAGGATGACAAAACAGTCACAAATTTAGTTATGTGGAATTGGTTGACCATTCAACTCAAGGGTAATATAAAAAATGTGATAAAATCTGGATTAAACGGACATCTGTGTTCAAAACCAAGACGGACATCATCTGGATTTATCTCAGATGATGTTAGTCTGAGTTCGATTTGAACCTAGATGTTTTGGTTAGATTTATTTGAACCCAAATTAAATCTAGGTCAAAACCAAAGTATCTGGGTTTGTGAAACCCAGATTTCATCGGATCTAGGTTCAATTTAAATCCAGATGATGCATTCCAATGACTAATG
Organism: Dimocarpus longan; assembly: GCA_022984855.1. Lineage (NCBI taxonomy): Eukaryota > Viridiplantae > Streptophyta > Magnoliopsida > Sapindales > Sapindaceae > Dimocarpus > Dimocarpus longan. Next base: position 21,752,175 of record CM041024.1, read on the forward strand.
ATGTTGGATATGTGATTGTTGATGATTTTTTTTAGGTATGTTGATGATTTTTTTGTCGATATTTTTTTTGTTTATTGTTTGAGTTTCAATAATGAATATTCAATTTGGAGATTGAATCTCCACCTTTAGATCGACTGGAAACCTAGAAATTTTTTTAAATATTATTTTATAATTATTTTATTTATTAAATTAAAATCTCAAAGTTAAAATTGTCCTTTTACCATTTATATAATTTTTTTTGTTAATTTATTAACGTCTAGGAGAGATTTTGGATAAAAATAAAACTAGTGTGACAAAATAGATATTTTTATAAATTGCAGTAGGTTTTTTAGGATTATCCTTTATAATTATTTTGTTTATTGGATAAAAATCTTAGTGTTAAAATTGTATTTTTATCCTTTGTGTAATTTTTCTGTTAATTTATTAAAGTTAGGATGGATTTTGGATAAAAATAAAATTAGTGTGGTAAAACAAACATTTTTATAAATTACAATAGATTTTTTGGGATTATTTTTGTTAGAAAAATATCATACTTTTTATTAATCTTCTCTTGTTGACCATATATCAAGATTGTTCAAGCTTTCTAATTCAAATTGTTCAAGCTTTTTAAATCCAGTGAGGAACCTGTCAACTTTGACTGCATTTATTATTCTTGTTTATAATTTTGCTCGCTTCATTTATTGCATCTATTATTCTTGTTCCACTTTGTTCGTTTATATATATATATATATATATATATATATGTTCAAGCTTTCTAATTCAAATTGTTCAAGCTTTTAAATCCAGCGAGGAATCTGTCAACTTTTACTGCATTTATTATTCTTGTTTATAATTTTGCTCGCTTCATTTATTGCATCTATTATTCTTGTTCCACTTTGTTCGTGTGTATATATATATATATATGTATGTATATCTTATCCTACTTCCGATTTTCTCGGTTCATTTATTGTATTTATTATTCTTTTTCCACTTTGTTCTTATAAATATCTGTATATATATGTATATATATAATGCATATGCATAATTATGTATGTATATATATATATATATATGTAAATACAATATATGTGTGTACATACAATATGCATATATATGTGTACATATATCAAGATTGTTCAAGCTTTTTAATTCAAATTGTTCAAGCTTTTTAAATCCAGTGAGGAACCTGTCAACTTTTACTGCATTTATTATTCTTGTTTATAATTTTGCTCGCTTCATTTATTGCAGCTATTATTCTTGTTCCACTTTGTTCGTTTATATATATATATATATGTTCAAGCTTTCTAATTCAAATTGTTCAGGCTTTTAAATCCAGTGAGGAATCTGTCAACTTTTACTGCATTTATTATTCTTGTTTATAATTTTGCTCACTTCATTTATTGCATCTATTATTTTTGTTCCACTTTGTTCGTGTGTATATATATATATATATATATATATATGTATGTATATCTTATTCTACTTCCAATTTTCTAGGTTCATTTATTGTATTTATTATTCTTTTTCCACTCTGTTCTTATAAATATCTGTATATATATATGTATATATAATGCATATGCATAATTATGTATGTATATATATATATATATATATATATATATGTAAATATGAATATAACGCACAAAAGAGAAATATAAAATTAAAATATTCTAATAAAACTCAATTCTTAATAATTTGCTATCATACAAGCCATAAAAATTTATAATGCTAAAATGCAGGCTTAGGTGGTTCAAATATAATGTGATCATACGAGGTATAAATATGTATATATAATGCACACACTCATATATATGTATTAATATATGTATAAATATGCATGTATGTATGTATGTATGTGTGCATATGTGCATGTGTTTGTGTCTATGTTTGTGTATGTACGTATAAATGTGAATATAATGCACATATGAGATATATAAAATTAAGAAAAAAAAAATCTATTAAAACTCAATTCTTAAGATTTGCAATCATACAAGCCATAAAAGTTTATAATAGTAAAATGAAGGCTTAGGTGGTTCCAATATAGTGTGGCTATATAGATATACATATATATATATATATATATATATATGCACATACTATAATGTACTTAGGTATAGATATACCTGAAAACTATAACTAACTGTTTGCATTCAAAAATTATTACATTTGATTGTATTATTATATTAAATCTGATTCATATAGTTGTAATCCAATATAATAAATATGTAATTAGATTTAATAAACACAATCAATAATTTTTTAGTATAATCAGTGTCAGATGTATTTATATCCAAGTATATTATATACAATCAATAATTTTTTAGTATAATCAATGTCAGGTGTATCTATATCCAAGTATATTATAGTATATTATAATAAATATGCACTTAGGTATATATGGGGTACCCTAATTATATATATATATATCATTGGTTTTATTAAATTGCAAAGTAATAACTAACAATACATGTGTGTGAAGGATTTTTGTGCATAATTAAATTGAAATATAAGTGGTTGTTGACGCAACATTTAAACCCTTATTCAGAGTGTTAGGTTTTTAACCTTATCCTTAAAGGGGTGTGGCGGAGGCTACGTATTGTCATATCCTCCTTGAACTATAATTTAGTGTCCTTAGGGTTTAAGCCAATAACCTTCTAAGTGTTGTGGTTGCAAATCTAGAACTATCAAGGTAATGACAAGTTTGAAACCAAAGCATCTATAAGGTTACTGATTCAAACTTTCAACTTTATGGTTCGAGGATATGACAAAACCAAGCCTCTGCCACATCCCTCCGGGGGCAAGGTTAAAAACCTAACACTCCACCTAAAAGTCCAAAGGTGGCATTAACATAAAAATATTGATGTCAAAATCCGATCAACACATGAATCGATATGAATTGAAAGTGAGTAATGAGTGACTTAGCGTAATGATTGTGAGCAAATAAAATACTAAAGATGCAAGAATGGGAACAAAGAGATGAGAGAATTTTTAACATGATTCAACCCTTTCGAATGATACTTATGTTCATAGTTGTATATGTCATTTACAGAGAGAAAATACTAGACTTTAACATAGCTTCTACTAAGAGTGAACAAATAATGAATAGTATGTATGGGTGCTCATTGCTATGTGCATGCAGAAAGCACCTTTTTATAGTGTTAGGGTTTCCTGTTCAAATATGATTTAGTTACTGAAATATAGAAAAGATTGAGATCCTCCTTTATATTTTACATGAAACTACATTTAATGAATTTATATTTGAATCAAAGTACACTTACGGTAGCTTTATGTTTAAAGAGATCTTCTATGCATTATAAAGATTTTCCTATTTGATGAAATTTTATTTTACTTTTTTAGAGATTTGATGGAACAAAGAATTATACCAATTTCAATCGACTTATAGAGAGTTTTCCTGCTTCTGGAAACATGTATGATTTAGGCAATCGCGAGCCAATAATGTGTCACGAGCTATTATGTTAATACGCCATAAAGCTGTTTTCTATATGAACTGGTTCATTTGGGCCGACTTATTGTCTTGACATGATTGAATTTGTTAAGTTCCCGTTAACGTGACATTTGCTGACATGTCTTGTGGATAATAGGCTTTGAATTGCATTACTCCCTCTTTGACCTTTGTGTGTGTTGCATCAAATTCGTTCCTTCCTCAATGCTTTGAAGACCTCTTAATCGTGCGCTTCTGTAAGGAGCACCACTTCCTTGTGTTTGAGTTTTAGCCATTGGTTAGTGAAAAAAATTAAAAACAAAAAGTAAATTTAAAGTAAAACCGACCATATCAGAGACTTTTTAGCTCTTCCTTTAGTGCCAAAATTTTGACGTCAAGAATCGATCAACATATGTATTGATGCGAATTGAAAGTGAGTAAATGATTTAGCTTAATGATGGTGAGCAAATAAAACAGTAAAAATATAAGAATTGGAACAAAGAATCGAGAGAATTTGTAACATGGTTCGACTCTTTAAAATGATATCTACGACTATAGTTATGTTATTTATGGAGGGGAAATACTAGACTTTAACAAAGCTTCTACTAAGAATAAACAAGCGATGAGTTGCATGCATGGGTTTCTGTCTCTGCATGCATGCAAAGGACCCTTTTATAAGGTATTAGGGTTCTCTGTTTATATATGATTTGATCACTAAAATATAAGAAATATTGAGATCCTTCTTCCTATTTTACACGAAACTGCAATTAATGCATTTATATTTGAATTAAAGTGGACTTATGGCAGCTACTTATTTAAAGAGATCTTCTACACTTTATAGGAATCTTTCTATTTATTAGAATTATGTTCCCTTTCTAAAGAGTTGTAGGAAAAGAAAAATATACCAATTTCGACTGGCTTACAAATAGTCTTCATGCTTCTAAAAACATGTATTGTTTAGGCAATTATGAGTTGATGACATGTCGCGTGCTGTTATGTTAATAAGCCCCTGAGTTGTTTTCCATGCAAGCTAATTAATTCGAGCCGACTTATTGTCTTTATATGATTGAACTCATTAAGTGCCTTATTGATGTGACATTTATTGACATGTCTTGTGGATAATGGGCTTTGAATCGCGTTACTCCTTATTTTATCCTTTGGGCCTATCAGATTGTTGGACCTTAATATGCTTTCAATCCAAACACTATTATTGGGCACAACATTGGTAAACCATGATAACACATTTCTTTAAACTAAGTAATCAAGTATATCAAAAAATAATAATAATAAAGTTATTTTATAGTAAATGAAAAAATAAAATTCCTCATATTACCTTAGAATACAAAATTATGTTTCGTTGGACTTATACATTGTTGCTAAACAACTAAATCTTCTAATTTCTTTAATAATTGAACAAAATAGAAAACAATTAAAGATTAAAAATGAAGAGAAATAGAGAGACGGTTGAAGTGAGGGAAGCGAATGGGATATGGTTTGGTTAGATAGCCAAGTGAAAATATTGTAGAGAAAACACATGCTTGCCAAATTCAACCATGACTCATGAGAATATTATACTTTAAAAACTTTTGCAAGATATATTTTGAAAAAGCTATGCAAAATTGTAACACATTATGATATTCATATCCAAAAAGCAACAAAAGGTAAATTCCTTAGTCATGATTCATGTACTTAATAAAAAAAATATATATATATAAATTAGATTTTTTGAAGAAAATTTTAAAACAATGTATGACATTTTTAAATGGATAATTGTTTGATTAAAAGTATAAATACATAGGTGAATAAAAATATTATGAAATATTAACAAATTTTCATTTTTTTTTAATTTTTGATGGAAATATAGCAGTTCCTCTGTATTTCACAAAATTTTATTCAATATTTTACTAAATTACACTATATATTCACCGATATAGATACTTTACGAAAATATCTTATGTATTTTCTATAATTTTCGGAATATTTTGATAGAAATGATATTACACTATTGATATTATGGGTGAATATCTTGGTTATTCACCCAAATCAAGATCGGAGTTGTTCGAACCTAGATCTTCAACATGAATATCTAGGTTCGACCTGGATTTTCTATGAGGATCGTTACCCAGGTCTTCATCTAGGTGTTTCATTTTTAATTTTCTTTTTTTTTTTTCAACATTTTTTCTTAATTTGCAAGTTTTGATTTGAGATCCTCCACCAGATAATAAGATGGAGATATCATCATTCCGATGGAGAAGAGATAAATGTGATTATTAAGTAGGTTGATCATAATTCATTTCAAATAAATTTTTTTCTTTTTAAATTTTTTTTAAAAATATTTTTAATTGTTTGTAAACATATTTTTCTTTAAAAAAAAATTTGTTTGATAAAACATTTTTTTATTTTTTATTTTTATTTTAAATCAAATTAAAATAATCTTATTGAATTAACAAAATTATCCTTGTTTCCATTAGGTTTGGCTAATATTTGATCGAAGCATGACTAAATTGATATATTTACAAAACTTTAAGAAAGATTTAATCTTTTTCTAATTTGTTGTTAAAAATTTGATATATTTTCAAAATAAAACTAAAATGAAAATTTTCCTTTATTCTTAGAGAGGAGAGAGTGAGAGGAACTTACCCTTCCTACCATTAATGATATTTTCCCCTCTACACCTTCCACTTAGAGGAGATGAGTTGCCTCAATGGAGTAGAGGCAACTGAACCTTGGTAGTAACCTTGGCAGTAAGCCAAGGTTCAATCCTCTTTAGCAACCTAATATAGTGGTAATTTTTCCACTACTTAGTGGGTCGTCATCTCTTATATTGGGAGCAAATTTTAGAGCTACACCCTCATTCGAGATATTTGTAGGTCTTGACGATCATCTGATTTAGTGTAAATAAAATATATATGTATATATAGACACACAGACATCTTCCACTTGAATCTACTGGAGCTAACAATTACTTTTTCAATACTCTTTTCTACCATTTCTTCAGCAGTTTCTCTGACATCTTTCTTGTTTCTTGTTCTTATTCATTATATACATTAAACTATTAAACTATTCTTGAGCATTATGTCGGTCTTTCCAATCTGTGCTAAGGTGTGCAGTGTGCCACTTGTTACAATTTATAATGAAGAGAGTTGAAATCGTTAGAGTTAAAAATAATGAAAAGGTCCTAACAAAAAATAAAATGTTGAGAGTTGGTCAGTGGCCTAGGTGATAGGCCAACTGACTTTGGTGTCTTCATAACACGTGTTTGAACTTTCACTAGGAATAAAGTAAGTTTTTTCCTACCATTGTGGGTTGTTCTTACACCTTGTGTGATTTGTTTTTTCCTGTTTGGGAGTCGTTTTTCGAACCGTGCCACAGAGTCAAACTTGCTTAATCTTGGTTGATCCTTGGATATATCACAATCTTTAAAAAAATGTTATAATGGTTTTTCAATTATTTGTGTGGCTTAACAAAAAAAATGATTTTTTTTTTTTTTTTTTTTTTTATGTATCAAATTTTTATATAGATCATATTCCCTCCTTTATAAAGGAGTACTTCAAGTTCTATCTCACAAACAAAAGTGTAAAAGTTGAAAGTTTCAACCTCCTTCAGTATTGTATTTATACTAATTATTATAGGGTTTGGTGTAGATAAATACGACAAAATTTTAGCAATCTTAATTTTAGCCATAAAAATTAAGGATTTTAAACTTTAATGTTAGGAATTTGTGATAATTTTTTATTTATTATTATTATTTAAAATCAATCACAAGCTAGACTTAATTTTAACCAGATGCTTACCAATTCTACAAAGTAGTCCATTATATGTAATAAAAGAGTCAGATATGAAGAAAAACGGTTCTACTAATTCAAGAAAATAATATTTGAACTTACACTAAATTTTCAAAATGAATTTTTTTTTTTTTTTTTTAACATCATTAATATTCATAAACTATTCTCAGTGAACAAATGTAATGATAGTGAATAAATAAGAATGAATATTATAACGATCGTTTATAGTCCTTTAATAGTGAACTATAATTATCAAAGTGAACTATAATTATTATCAAGGAAATATAATTTATAAATATAGAAAAAAATTTATTACTAACTCAATAACTTATTTCAAATTTAATGTTGTAAAAAAAGTTGGGCAGGTGAAAAGTTACAAGATGGGGTGGAGGCGGTGGCATCTAGCCTTTTAAAGCAATTCCTGTGGCGGTTATTGGATTGCACGTAGTATCGTACTTCGATAATATCCCTGGAACCTGTCTTGCTTCATTTTTGTTGTCTTGCTCGTATGTCTACTTCCTTTTCTAATCAGCTAAAAAAAAAGCGTCTGAAAACAACCGGAATCTATACTGACCAGCTCATGATTTACACAATTCTTTGTGAGATACAAAATTGGGCGTCACTCATATCTCTTTCGTGTATTTTTTAAACAGATCGAAAGTCCAATTTTTTTAGGGCAAAACTATAAAATAAGTTCAAAATTTTTAAAACAAACGAGGTTAGAAGGTCGCTGGGATCTTCCAAAAATTATTTAATTAAAATTTCAGATGTTTTCTTATACATAATTTCATTTTAGATTTTCTTTTATGGGTTCTTAATTAACTTTGTGCTATTTCTTTTGTTTCCAATGTCATTCGTTAGATTTGACTACCAATTAATTGACAGAAAAGATTAATTTGATATTTTTTCGAAACGGTAAGACCTATTTCGTCATTTTTCGAAATGTAATTAAAAATTTGACTATTTTTCAAATGTTAGGGACTAAAATGATTGTTTCTATTTTAAATCAGTTCTTATTCTTTTTAATTTTCTTTATATTTAATAATTTCAGTCTGACATGCATACAACCAATAAGTCCTAAATTGTCAAATTTAATTCACTATACTTAATCAATAAACTCTAAAATCTCAACTTTTTTTTCCATATATTTAATAATTTTAGTTTTACTTACTTAATTGAATAGGGAGTACATGGTTGAATGGTAGCGTGTATATATGTTGAGACATATATTTTCAATAAAATTGATAAGGGGATTATAATGATTCAAAATAAGAAGTTTAGTAGAGTAAAATTATAACAATATATAATTTATGTTGTTTTTGTTTTCTTAATACTGCATTTAAAACTTTTTGAGTGTTAAACTATTTAATTCATCTAAATTAAATGCATTATTTATTGTATTTATCTGAATTTTATTATGTTATCTAATTTTTATTTTTATAAAAAATTATTTTGACAGACCTTTAATTTTTCATTATTACTATTTTGTATAAGTGTCCATGTCAGAAGAATTTTTAGGTCCGGCTGTTGTTAAGCTTTAAAGATTTATTTATTATTATTATTTTTTAAGGATTGACTCTGTATTTTCTAGAATTTATAGCCTAGAATTTGTAGTGTTTTTTTCAATCAACCGATGGTTCGAGGCTCCTCACTCCAAACGAATCCAAATTTGGATGGAAAGTGAAAGTTTTTCTCTCTCTCTGTTTTTTACCATTTTCATAGTCTCTGGTTTCACACCCAACCCCTTATTGGGCTGAGATCGCTTTATCGTACAAGCCCAATATGATTGAATCTTGGTCTTCACTTGAACTATAGGCTTCTTTGTTCAATTATTAGACCCAAACCAGGATAAAAATAGATCAAATTAGATCCGGTTCAGTCTATCTCAAATCTGATTCGAAATTTTTGAAAGTATCTAAACCTGACCTATATCCCAAACGGGTTTACTACTTTTTGTTCCAAACCTACTTTGAATAGATCTGATCTACCAAGATTTGGATTAGACCAAATATTTTTGCCACTCCTACGTCTAATATTGGATTCATTAGAATTACAAATTCTTCAATCGATAAATGTAGATAAATTTACGATACAATTAATCCACTTGTGATTTATATATGTATTGCTCTCTTCAAAGATTTCTTGGTTTCATTTAATATCTGTTTAATCTGGAGTTACATGCTTATATGGGGTCCTGTGGTCTGATAACCTAACATGCATGTAATGTTTTGTTATAAGTTACTCCAAGTACATTTCTTGAAAGTTAGTTATTATGAGAATCAACTACCTTAGCCGCCTAAAAATCAACAGAAGAGCTACTCTTTGTTCGCTGACCAGAACAATCAGAGTCTCACTTCTTGAGCTGCCTTGCTCAATGTTCAATCTCCCTTCATTGTTCTCTCATCTCTCTTCCAAGGAACAAAGCCTCATGTCTCTTTTCAAGAAATGTTCAACCATGAATGACATCAAGCAAGTTCATTCCCATATCATCAAATCTGGCTCTGATCAAACCCTCTTCGTGACAGGAAAACTTATAGTGTTTTGCGCTGTTTCAGAGCATGGGGACATGGATTATGCAGTCTCAGTTTTTGAGAATATTGAAAAGCCTGATGGGTTTGTTTGGAATACCATGATCAGAGGGTTTGGCAGGACTAGTCAGTTTACAAAAGCCTTTGAATACTACAGAAGCATGCAGGAGAATGGTTTCTCCCCTGATAATTTCACACTTTCTTTCTTGCTCAAGTTTTGTGGGCAGTTGGGATCAGTTGTGTTGGGGCAACAGCTGCATTGTTGTAGCCTGAAACATGGCCTGGAATCACATGCTTTTGTGAGGAACACTCTTGTTCACATGTATGGAATGTTCAAGGACATTAAGACTTGTAACCAGTTGTTCGAGGAAATACCTGAACCAGCACTAGTGACATGGAACACTATCATGGATTGTCATGTTTATAGTGGAAAGTGCAAAGAAGCACTTGACTTGTTCTTGAGAATGTTGAGAAGTGGCATAGAGCCTGATGAGGCCACGTTGCTCGTGACCCTCTCAGCGTGTTCTGCACTAGGCGCGTTGGATTTTGGGAGGTGGGTTCATTCATGCACGAGTAATACTAGGCTTGGTAACTTGACTTCGATCTACAATGCACTCATTGATATGTATGCGAAGTGTGGAGCTGTGGAAGACGCGTGTGAGGTATTTGATAAGATGGAAGGGAAGAACATAGTATCGTGGAATACGATGATTCAAGGACTAGCAACGCATGGACGTGCTAATAAGGCGTTGGTGGTGTTTTCAAAAATGTTAGAAGGGAATCTTGAGAGACCAGATGAGGTTACTTTCTTGGGGGTTTTGTGCGCTTGTAGCCATACAGGGATGGTCGATGAAGGGAGGAGATACTTTGATATGATGTACAAAGATTATCTTATCAAACCAACAATAAAACACTATGGATGCATGGTGGATATCTTGGGTCGAGCAGGGCTGGTGAAGGAGGCTTATCAATTGCTAAAGAGCATGCCAATAGAGTGCAATGCTATTGTGTGGAGGACATTGTTGGCTGCTTGTTGGGTGCATGGAAACATGGAGCTTGGGGAGAAAGTGAGGGCACATCTTTTAGAGTTGGAACCAGATCATAGTAGTGACTTTGTCCTTCTAGCAAACATGTATGCAAGTATAGGAAGATGGAATGAAGCAACAAGTGTGAGGAAATCAATGGAGGACCATGGTGTTCAGAAACCAGAGCCCGGTAATAGCTTTATCAGTGATCGAGGTAGAGGTGCAGTAAGTCGAAACTTGTAATACAACAATTAATATTAGCTATGTTACATGAGTTTACCATGATTTGTTGGCTTAAATGGATTATTGTTAGATGAGGTTACTTTACATTGTCTGCTTCAAATGCAAAGCTGGGCATGATCCAGACATTAGTGGGGAAAAACTTATTTGGTATGGGATAATAAGCTTTAATTGCATACGAAATGTGCACATTACTTTGACAGTATACAGGTGAGTTCTTCCATATTGTTTACAGACAATGGAAATTAAATTTACTCTTAGGTGACCCTAATAAACTAGGAAATTTTCTTTTGTTTCTTCTCCTGCCATTCCTTGATTTCAGCTTCTACCTTTGCTTGAACACTTGCATGAAACCCTGGATACGGTTCATAATTAAAGACTATTTGGAGGACCTGCAACAATGAATTTAGTGCATAATCAATTTTTTTTTTTTTTTTTTCATAACTTAGTAACCATTTTCAAATTTAAGAGAGAACTGAAAAGGAACTTACCTCAAGCAATACAAAAAATGGAGCCATCAGAAAGGCTTGCACGAGGTTGTCCAAAAGGGCGGGTGCACGTTTCTGCAAAATAGTAATATATGACATTTAATACGAAAACAGATTATATACAGGATTGTCAAACTTACAGAATTAACTCACCTCAAAAATACCATGACCCAGAAACTGTCCAGTCCAACAGAACAACTGGGCTGCTAGCGCAAGCTGAATTGTTTTTCGTCATGAACAATTAAACGGAAAAATGAGTCCAGTACAACCATTGTTAGTTCACAAAATCTGAACACGTAAGAACAGATGTGCTCTAGAGTTTGAACAATAAAAGACAGACTGCATAAAATTTAACAAACTGAAATTACAATGAGTAGTACTTTTCCACATACTTATTGACTCCTAGTGGTCAGGTCAATCCTTCACAAGAAATTAACAAGTGAAAAACTCTACATCCATCTGATGGCTTGATTGTTGTCACAAGGTCCTATGATTTTGTTATTTCACAATAATTAGAAGTAGGATTTCTATTTTGCCATGTAAAATAATTCATCCCAGAGCATTTTGGCAGACGAAAAAAATAAAAACGCATTCATCGTCATCACATGCAGAAAAATATTTAAAGGAACCATACGGCCTTACAATGTGTGTATGGCACTCCGAATTAGTTAAGTCATAACTTTATAAAGAACCATACAGGCCCAATCACAATACTAAGTAGAAATATATATAAGAAAAACTAATGCATGACTTCATTGTTCCAATAATTATTAATGGAAAACTGTTGCAGATAAACTAGCGAAGATGTAGTTGTCTTAAGACTGCCCTGTTGGTCTACTCCTAATGCTATAGTCAGACTCCTCCATTTAGATCTTTGGGGGCTTCCTCATTACAGGTTTTGTTAGCTTAGGGTGGTTAGGGTGGTTTTAAGTTCTTTTATCTCTAAAGTTATGCTATCTTAGTAATTCTCATTCTGTTTCTGACTTTTTATAGTTTTCTTCTTTCTTTAAATAAGTTATCTCTTTATAAGTGTTTCTGCAACAAGATATGTACCATAAAAAAGGAGATGTAATGATAACAAACTTCTCCAAGTAAACCCAGGTGCTTCTAGAATGTTTTATAACAAAAACATAAAGACATCCATGAATTTATAATTAGCGCACAAAGCCCCCACAAGAACATAAGACACATCAACGATCCTTATGAATTCTATAAGTTTAGCATCAACAGCAACCTCCCTAAGTGGTACCTCAGTTGTTGATACCAACCACAACATCTAGCCAATAATATGTCTCCATGCACTTTCAAGTGGAACAGCCCTAAATAACATAAGGAGAGTTGGAATAAAGTTTTGAAACAATCACAAAATATTTGAATAATAAGCTAATAATTTAAGACACTTCCAACAAGCTAGCCAGCCATGGTACAACTTTGGAAGCCAAACAGCGTTATTAAGTGTTCAAGATGGAATAGCAAAATAAAAGGTATGGCATCATGAAGAAAAAGAAAAGAGATGAACAGCAGCGAAAACAACTGCATGTTGGGCCCAATTTAACATACACAGCACTGGAAAATAAAAAGGCACTTTGATGCCATTCGAATCATTCAGTTCAAAGTTCCTAATGTTGACTGGTATTGATAGATAGAACTACACAAAAAACTGAGAGAATTCATGATAGAAAACAGCAGATACAAAATGCAGATTCCAATAATATTGCTTGAATTCAATTATCACTATTCTTATGCTGATAGGAAGAAACAAATCCCACCACATTAGTCATGCCAAGACTTTATATGATAATTGGCATGTTAAAAAATCATAAGATTAATAATTGTGAATTCTAATAGATCTGAAGGGAAAACAACCTAAAAGAAAAAAATGCCAATCGACATTACCTGATGAAGTTCTTACTCTCACTCTCCATAATTTGCAGTCCTCATCAAAACAAATTTTCTTTGATCTTATATTCGTGCAAAGAATAAATTAAAATTGAAATTCAGGGAGCAATCAAGCCAAAAATAGACAGAATACCTTGTACACCTATTGAGCAGTGAGGGATGCAAGAGAGTTTAACAGTTCTCTTATTTTATTTCGAATAATACTTTAAGAAGTCATGGGCAAATCTTTTAAGCTATCTCTGCAACTGATCTTGACTAGTTCAAGTATTTGACAAGATGTCAGTTAACGAATTTCCTTGTTATCATACAACACCTACCACAGTCTTGCACTGGCCAGATTTCCAAGCTAAAGAGCCATTAAGCATATTTATAAAGAACTGTCAATTTTCATGGGAGTTCACACTTGCCATGAAGTAATAAATTATGCAGGCAGTACAGTGATGATTATAGTCAACAAACTTACCAGTTTTATCCACACAAGCCATTAGCTACAGACCCCACATCCCTCCTACGCATAAAATCTAACCACATTGCAACCCCACACTAAATAACTCCTCATATTGAATTTCTGCCAAACATGATAGGTTGAAAGAAACCATCCACAAGGACCAAACAACCATTGTTTCAATACTAAAACAATCCGCAATTTATCAAAGCCAAGCTCCCCAACCACCAAGGGTCCACCCAAACCAACTTTTCAATTCTATAACATCCTTAACTCACCAAGAACAAAATCCCAAAGCGGGGTTTGACTGCCTTATTGGTTGGGTAACGTTACCCATCGATAATAATCAATATCTACCCTTACAACTAATCCAATAATTATTATTGATAGATAACCTTTCCCGATAAGTAACGTAGCATAACCCTCCCAAAACAGAGAGCAACAATACAATTTGAAAGTTGCAGAAAACAAAATACAGTACATGTCTGCATCATATCAGATTGCAGGGTACATGAAATTAATGCTGAGAAGATGAGGCAAAATAGATAACATTAAATAATAATAACAATATGCATGTCAAAATTTATTGTGGTTTCTTGAAACAAAGCTAACCCAACGATTGAAAATCAAATACTAGTAAAATAATAAAACGATTACCTTCCAGGACAGGGAGAAACCAAGAGTATGAGCAAGCAGACTGGCACCAACCCAACAGGCAAAACAGAGCAAAGCAGCCAAAGAACCAGCTTTCTTGTCCAAACATATATAAAACAAAGCATAGATCAGCGTAAACAAGAATCCCAAGTTGAAAACCAGAGCAGGACTAAAGAACCCAGATGATAAAAACTCGAATTTCGTAGACAATAAAGGTGTAAAGTATAAGAGAATAAGAGACGTGAATAAAATAGGCCAAACGAGCAAGGTGTGTATGAAAATGTTAACTGGGTTGCTGTGATATGCGCCATAGAAGGCGAAGTGGTTTTCCAGATCAAGGAGTCCCGATTTTCCCATCACTTGTGTTCAATGAGAGCTGGTTGAGAGGTTGACAAATGAGAAGATAAATTCTCCAACCAGTTTACTTAGTTGTCAAATGTATTGTGATTGGCGTTGGAACTTGGAAGTTGTGTTTGGTTTTGCTACTTTCGCCACGAAGGTAGCGTGAGGGAACCGGCAAGATTAATACCTCAAACTCTTTATTTTCTTTTTTATTATCATTATGCTTTTGAGGAACTCGTTAACTAATCATATTTGATTCTTATCTTTATTATTAAATATTATGCGTATATATATATATATATATATTTTGAATAGAAGTCGGTGTTTATGGAACCGAGTTGAATTGAAAATCTCTCAATTTAATATAAATTAGGTGAAAAAAATTTTCAACTTAACACCATAATAGTCTGATTGAGTCTAATTGAATTCAGATTGAATATCAGTTGAAATATTTAAAAGTTCATCATGATTACATATAGAATAATACTATATTTTTCAAAAATTTATCTAAATAATGTGACGAGTTGATTTATAACTATCACATTAATTTTAAGATGATGTATTAATAATGTAGTAATTACATATAAGCTTACGACATCATTTGGATAATAAATTTAAATAGATTTTTGAGTATTATAACGTTACTCTTATAAATAACATTTTTAATATTACGTTATCACATATAAATTCAAATATTACAATAACGATTACAAACAATAATAATTCATAAAGTAATTACAAACAAAAATTTAATTTATTAAAACAAAAGTCAATCCATGAACTAAGAAGACACCAAAGGAAAAAAAAAAAAAAAAAAAAAACTAAGAATACATATAGCTGTTTTTATTCTCAATCCAAATAAGTATTCTTATAGAGAGAAGAAAAAAAATCTTGAATTTAGAATTAAGAGTGAGCATTTATTTGTTTGAGTTGAAAAATTTTCAACTCAATCCATCCATTTTTTTAAAGATTTAACCCGAACTAGTCTGATAAAAAATTATCAGGTTGAATTGGGTTTGCCAGTTCTAACCTAATCAACCCTAACTTTTTTTTTAAGATTTAACCGGATCCAATCTAGGAAAAAAAAAATGGTTGGGTTAGGTTAGGTTTTTCAGGTTGGATTGCAGATGTCAACCCTTTCTTAAATTTTATTTTGAATTGATATTATATAATTATTAATAATTTTTATTTATTATATGGATTTAATCAAATGAATATAATTAAATTAAAGGATGAATTTCATTAAAATGTTATCAAAATTTTAACTATATATTGCAGAATGATTCAAATGTCCCTAAAGTTTCGCAAATGGATTAATTTAGTCCATTTAATCAAAAATTTATTAGTCAAAGTTGATGAAAAGTGTGATATATCCAATTTACTCTTTTTATTAAAATAAATTTAAAAAATATACAAATTAAAATAAAATTTTATCTACATCATCCCTCTTTTATCCATCTCAAAAGATGGATAATAGGGAATAACACAAATAAAATTAAATTAAAAAATTTAAAAAAAATATAAATTAGAAAATCTCTATAGTCAAATTCAAAAAATAAACAATGAAGAATAAAAATAACAAATAAAATTAAAAAAAAATGATGAGGATCAAATTGTGACGATCTAATTTTGATGTTCTGGTATGAAGATTTTTTTATTAATTTTTTTAAAGTTTTTTATATTTTATTTATTTTTAAGTTGATTTTAATTACGTTTGATCTCTATCGTCCACTTAAAGATGGATGGTGGATATTTATCTTTTCTATTTTAATTTTCTTTTTTGTTTTACTTATTTTATCTCTATCATTCATCTCAAGGATGAACGGTAGAGATCTAACTTTTTCTATTTTTTATTCATTTTATTCACGCTTTAATTATTTTTGATCCCAAAATCATACACATGTCATTCTATTGAAGCTCATTTTGAAATGTCAAAATTGCCCTTTTGGACCAAGGTCAACATTTTGTTTGACTAACAATGAACCAACGATAGGGACTAGCTAGATGTGTTCTAAAAACTTTAGAAATTATTGAGACAACTTGCATTACGTAGTTAAAAATTGATAATTTTTCAAAATATAAGGACAATAATAAAATTCAACACAAACTAAAGAGTTAAAGTTACTTTTAAATTTAAGAAAAAACTTCAATTAAGTTCCTAAGTTTTAATATTATCTCTACTTTTTAGTTCTATTTGCTTAAATGTCTTATGTGATCCCTAAATTGATAATTTTCTTATAATTTAAGGATCACAAGAGGCATTTAAATAAATAAATTCAAAAGGTAGAGATAACGTCAAAACTTAGGGCATAAATTAAAGTTTTTCCTAAAATTAAATAGGTAAATACATTAGTCAAATTGTGTTTTGCCATATAATTAACATAACTCGTTAATAGGTTAAATGGATCTTATTTGATGACATGCTAGTTTAACAGGCTTTGTTTGGGTCAAACTTGGAACACTATGAATTTAACCAACTCAAAAAAAATGATGATAATAATAATAATTACGGGGCTATGCCATCATAATCTTTATTGTCACCCTTAAATTTACATGTATATACTACAGTAGCAAAATCACTTCTTAATTATTTTAAACAAACTATTAACTTCAGTAACCATAATAAAATAAAAACTATTTTTTGTGCAATTGGTTTTCTTTTATTTTGACTTGCGTTTATGTACAAATGGTAAGTTGTAATCCATATTGTCACCCTAAACTTACACGTATAACGTACGATAGCAAAATCTGTTTTTAATTATTGTAAACAATGTATTAACTCGAATAACCATAATAATATAGAAACTATGTTTCGTACAATTGGTTGTTATTTTATTTTGACTCGGGTTTATGTACAAATGTTAAGTTGATAAAGAATATAAAATTATAAAGAATCCTATTACCAATTCAGGTAAAATTACAAATGTCTTGACAGATGAACATAAAAGTGTCACCTTGCTTGGCAAATAATTTACGTTCTTATCTATATGTATTATTATTATGTATTAGTAATATATACCTTCAAACAAAGTTGGACTGTTTTATAGTTTTTTATACATAAGCCCTCACATTATCCCTATTTCAACTTCAAGTCCGTGTTTGGGTCCTTTGGGATTTCTAGTTTTAACACTGAAAGTAGAATTTCGAAATTAAAACAAAAAATCAGATTCAAACTGTAACCATTCGTGAATCCAAAATGCGGAAGTGAAAGTGTTTCGAATCATGTGTTATATCACCAGTAGGTCGATTAATGATCATTAATTACTGAACCAGGAAAGTCCCTTCTAATCACAATGCAAAACCCCCGAACTTGTGTTTGATGAAGAGAGAATGGAGATTTTATCTTCATTCGACTATGTGTTGCACCAAATATATGTGCACACATGACACCTTGTTTGAGTATTTTACATGCCCGAATAGCATTGCCTATGCTACTGCCTACACCCCATTTAAACTCTTTTGTATTTGCATTACAAAGAGCTCTCAATTTGCGCTGATCTTTCTCTTCAGTCTTTGACGTTGGGTTGCACACAAACATAGAGGATCATCTCATTCTCTCTGTTCTGGACACTGTGTGTTGTATCTGTTTGCACATCTTGAAGATTATCATCAAGATTAAAATCTTCTATGATTTGCTTAAACTAATGCTTTATGAGATTTTGATTTCCCATAGTTGAAAGCTTTTTATTTCATTTAACTATTTTTTGTCATGCAGTTTGGGACTCTCTTTAATGGCTATAATTAAGATAGTTTGATTAAGTTTTTTCCCCCTACTAGCTATTCATTGTCCTTATCTAAAACGACGATATTATTTGGTTTTTATTACTTTTCATTTCATGAATCTGAATTATAACTATTAAATTATTATTTTTTCTTTTTTTAAGTGGTCAAATCACTTAAAACTATCCAAAAATCATTGAAAAAAAAGTTACGATTTCTATTTTTTAATTGAATGACAAATCACTTAATGGCCCTTTTAAATATATTATTCCAGATCTATCATTTTCAAAATAACATATTTTTAAATTTATCAAAATTTTATATTATACAGATTCTTTTTTAATGTAAAAAATAAAATATTTCAATGACTGAAATATTTATTACTTTACAATTTCAATTTTTGTTGTAATGGTGATTCAACTTAAGGATATTTTATTTATTTTTATTGTAAATATATAAATAATGTATATATAATTTTAAAAAATTACTTTACTATAATAACTAATCATATTTTTATCATGAATAAAAAATTTATTAATATATATAAAATTATTTTAGTATTTGTTAAATAATTTATTATGATTATTTATGTTATATTAAAGAAAGTTGCATAACAACTAATAGTAAATTGATATACATATCAAATTATTAGTTTTCAAATAATTTTAACCTTAAAAAATAAACAAAATTAACATAAATTCAGAGATAAAGAAAAAAAATAAACAAAATTATTCCAAGTTTATCCTTCCTAAAATGATATGTTTCCAAGTTTGTTTTAGTTTTATATTATAAAAAATTCTTTTAATACTTTAACAAATAATATTGAAAAATAAAAACTCTAAACATCTCAACATCAAATTTTTTTTATAACTAGATTACTATATTTCTCTAATTAAATTATGGTAAGAATCTTTATTGATAAAATGTTTATGCAACAACTCGAAGATCAAATTGCAAATCAATTTGTTTAAATATTTGATTATTCTTATTTAATTATATCAGAAAATATATATTACTTTATAATTTCAATTTTCGTTGTAATAGTAATTTAATTTAAAACCATTTTATTTATTTTTATTTGAATATATAAATTTAATTTACTCTACTATTTTAATTCATCTTATTTTAATTATGAATAAAAATAGTATATATATAAGTTATAATTTCAACTTTTATTATAATAATAATTCAATTTAAAATTATTTTATTTATTTTTATTTGAACATATAAACTTAATTGATTCTACTATAATAATTAATCTTATTTTAATTATGAATAAAAATATTATATATATATAAGTGTTTTAATATTTGTTAAATAATTTATTACAATTGTTTGTATCATATTAAATAAAATACACAACAACTAATAGTAAAATGATATAAATGTCAAATTACTAGTAATCAAATAATTTTAACTTTAAAAAACAAACAAGATTATTATACATTTAGAGGTAAGAAAAGAAAAAATAAATATATCAATCAGATTTCAGATTTCAGTCACTATTCAGCTTTCAGTCTTTAGCAGCACTGTTCAGTCTTCAGATAAAAAAACAAACCCCTTACTTTTTTTTTTCAGTGGTTTTTGGGTGGTTTTAAGTGGTTTCACTACTTAAAAAAACAAATAAAAATATCTTAATTAGCCAAATTCAGCACCATTAAATATTAAGTGCAAAAAACAAACCCCTTAGATTTCAAGTTTCAATCACAATTTAGTTTTCAGTTTTTAGTAATACTATTCAGTCTTCAGGCAAAAAAAAAAAAAAAAAAAAAAAAAAAAAAAAAAAAAAAAAACCAATCATACTCCATATTGTTAGCTATTTAGAAAAAGTTAGAATCAATTTAGCCAAATGTAGTGTAAGGTTCCGTTTCTTGCTCAATCTTTCTACCCATGATGGGCCAACAAAAAATATTAAAATGGAACAGCCCAGTAGAATTTTTAAGAACATGAATTGAAGCCCATCAGCCCAATTATGTTTTCCAAGGAAAATAATTAACTATTATTAGGCTGATTTCAACTTTTGAAATTGGGCTCAATAACAAGAATTTTTATGTCAAGCCCAGTTTTAATTTTGCTTTTTTTTTTTTTTTTTTAATGCAGCCCCATTCATTCTGTAGGCACCCCATTTGTTGTTTATTAAAATATATATAGGTTGGTGGAGTCAGTGGACTCACTTGAAGCAAAAAAGTATTTCATCATCAACCAAGTATATAGCCTAGCCAATTAGAAAGAAAAGAAACCTAGGTGTAGAGAATTGAACGAGACAAAAGGTTGTGTTGGTCGAGAATAAATGAGAGAGTAAGTTAGTGGCATAGTAT
Organism: Dimocarpus longan; assembly: GCA_022984855.1. Taxonomy (NCBI): domain Eukaryota; kingdom Viridiplantae; phylum Streptophyta; class Magnoliopsida; order Sapindales; family Sapindaceae; genus Dimocarpus; species Dimocarpus longan. The sequence goes on from CM041024.1 coordinate 21,773,040, forward strand.
TTTTTTTTTAAAAAAAAAAGGATTAGGTCGTGTATAATTGGTAAGCAAAAATCAAAATAGAAAGGGAGACAAAGAAAGCAAGTCCAATATGGAGACAAATTGGTGGCCGTATAAGATTGAGATGAGTTGCCATTTTCTTTATCAGTGTGCAAAGTCAAGCAAGTTGCTGAATATGATAATGAGATAACATGGGGTGTATAGCCAAAAAAGTCAAATAAAATAGAGAAAGAGAGGACATGTGGTGGTGACTGTTGTAAAACAAAAGAAATAAAATTAAAACTAAAATGAGATTTGTTGAGAGAGTATTTCTGGGAGAGAGAGAAAAGCTCAAACTTTTTATTGTGTGTGTCATGTTGATCTGCAAAGAACATGTATAAATAAATAAATATATATATGCAATCGACACATTTAACTACTATTTTAACCACTCCCATAAAAAAAAGAATTCTTTAAATAAATAATTCTCCTATATATTTATTTAAATACATAGGAAAAGCAATAAAATGAAGTATGAATCAGAGCATATGACTAGCATGCAAGGAAAAAAAGTCAAAGCAAAATTTAATAATACTTGATGAGAATAAGACAACAAAATAAGTAAGTAGATTTATTTGAGATAAAGCGAAAGTGGCGTGTGATCATTTTTATTTTTATTGAAGAAAATAGACAAGTAACAATTGATAAACAATTGAAATTATGAAAGAAAAAGAGATAATGGGATAGTAGATTGAAAAGAGTGTATGTCGGTCGTATGGCTGGTGTGTCGACCATATGGATGGCTATCGCATGTAAAAAAAAAAAAAAAGGGAAGAGAAAAGCAAACAAATCGAATGAGAGTAGGTATTAATCGACCAAGGTAAATCAAAGATGAGCATAAAAGTTGGTGGCAAATAAAGAAAGTGGAAGTGGTTTTGTTTTCTTTATAAGTTGGTAGCAAACAAAGAAAGTGTGAGTAGTTTTGGTGTTTAATATGTATGAGATTAATATCATGAGATGGTGCATGATAATCAAATTATGAAATTTTTTTTGGATAAGTGTCATTTATAAGTGTGATAAGCCAAATGTATATATATATATATTAATTCATGTATAAAAGGAGGTTGAAGCCGATTGCTATACACATATATGCAGTTTTAAGCAAACAATTCATCGACGAGAATAGAACAAAAGAAGAAGAAGAGGAAGAAGAAGAAAATAGAAGAAAAATAGGAGAAAACTTTCATTTAGGTGGTCTGAACAATTGGGTATTCGATTTATTCACATAAGTTATTTTTATTTCAATGAAATTTGGAATCTAGGAAATTAGTTAATTTTCATAAGTTTTATATTTAATTTATGTGACTTTTAGAGTAGATCCAAGTTTATGAGCAATCATATAAGAATTTACTTTAGATCCGAATTCGAGCAAATGAGTTATGTGAATGGATTGTTTTTATTATAAATTAATTTATTAATATTTTATTGTTTATATTTCAGTGTTTATCATTTATTAGAAATGGATAATTTATTCTTTTAAATAATGTTTTATTATTAAAATAAGGATTTATTACGTATTAATATATCCACATTTGTATTAGAAATTTTACATTTTCAGCTTGAGTTATTATTATTACGATTTCAAAATGTTGTAAATAATATGCTTTTATGTTTTGAAAATTAATATTAATTACATTTTGAAGAAAGTATTTATTCAGAATTATATGTAAACTAAGATTTGAGAAAGGAAAATAAAAATATTTTCAGAACACTATAGTTGCATTCTCCCCTCTAACGAACAAACAGGTTTCATATGTGTAAGTTCGAGAGAGTCGTCTAGCATGTGTATGATAAATATTATGTCTTACTCTACTTGTATGTTAAGTATCTTTACCACGTATGGTAGATTTCTTTGAAACTAGTTGAAGTAGATTTCAGATTACAGATATTTACAGTTTTATTATGAGATTAGGGACCACATGTATATAATAGCCATAAGTCTGTGGATGGGAGTCCAATAAAGGCTTGAAGCATGATGGTTAAACTAGAGAAGCCTTTACAGTAATTGAAAGAGATTTTAAAAAGATTTTGATAAATAAGCTTATATTTTATAAATCAAATTCAGAATGATTTCTTATTATTTTCAGAAAAGTTTTATATAGATAATATTTTAAGAATATATTTCACTAAAAATATAATGATGATTCATACAGATTTATAGTTTTATTATGATATGAGAATTATTTATAGTTAATGGCAATAGGTTTAGTTTTTATTTAGAAATATTTTAGAAAAATTATATCCACTTACTGAATGTTAGCGTTCACTCTTTTATAAAATTCAGTATTTTTTTTTTCATTTTTTTACAGGCATCCATCGCAGGTTTATGCAAAATAGTGCATATCGTGAGACAAGCCATATGGTGATGACCAAATACATTAATATTATTTTTATGTTGAAATATTTTATATCAGTGTATATTAATTTTAATTAATCAGGTTTTGTAAATGTGTTCTGAGAATAATTTTGGAAATGAAATATCTTTCCATATATGTTATGAATATTTTACATATTTAGTACATGAGTCTAATATGTAAAACGTACAGATTTTGAATTTGTCAAATTAAATTTTATAAACCGACTATGAGAACTACGATGATTTTTCTAAAAAATTTTCAGTAAATCTAGATTTCAATCAGAAATACCCCAATTTTTATGGGATTCTCTTGGATTCGAGATAGGAGTCGAGTTAGGTCCTGTTATGGGTATTTTTTGGTGCAATAAGAAAAGGCCCAAAAATGGAGGCCCATTGTGACTTATTAAGAGCCAAGAAGACACTTGGTCAAATAGTCAAAGGAAAGTTAAAAGCACAAAGATAACCTGCTCGGACATTCCTACTGACTGGAGATGTGTTCGTCTGCTCGGCGGCCAAAAGGATAAATAAGTCTGCTCGTTTGCTCGGAGATATCTGCTCGCTCAATTTGCTGTCTGATCGTTGAACAGGCGAAACACTTAAATTGACCAGTTGACCTTCTGGAAGAAGAATCAATCCGAGACCTTCTGGAAGAAGAATCAATCCGAAACAGGAAAGGAGTCGAATTACCTATTTGTCTGCAAATCGAATCTCTACATTCTGGGAAATTGCTATATACGAGAGATAATCTCAGAAGATATTATCTTAATTAATGTATATTATTTTTTGCCTTATCTGTAAGATTCTCAAGCCTATTCTGATTATAACATCTCCATTATAAATAGGAGATATAATTTAGGGTAAAAGACAGAGTGAAATAAAAATACAATTACACCGAGAGAGGGTAATTGTCGTGGACGTAGGCCATCGTTTTTTGCCGAACCACGTAAAAGTCTTGTTGTGTCCTGTGTGTTTTGCTCCTATATTGTTTGCATTGTATGAGGTTTGTTGTGTCACAGGTATTGAGCTTGAAGAACAGGGTTGACCAAAAATAAGTGTCAACATCTTTTGGCGCTAGAGGAAGGGCCCAGACTGTGATTTAACAAACTTGTTTTGGTTGTGATACGGCTGACATGGCTAGGGTCAAGACAACCAGGGTTGTAGCATCGGAAACCGATCAATTGGAGGAGCACCAAGGTCAAGGTCAGGCAGCAGGGACGTCTTCTGCCGCTTTGCCACCATTGCCTCCTCAACCAACTGATGGTGGCGGAGGTGTTATGCCAGCTTGGCAGCGTCGTCAGGAAGCACATCAGGAGGCTTTAGAAAATACGGTAGCACATTTGGCAGAAACCATCAGAGCCTTGACACAGGCCCGAGTTCAGGAAGTTCCAGGGAACGCAGACCACCAGCCCCGTTCTGTGAGTGCCGTTCCAGTTAGGAGAGGAGAGGCTGGCAGGGACAGACAGCAACCAGCAGTTTCTGTTCGTTCCTCAAATCTGCGCCCACAAGGGGAGAGGCATCCGGCTCATCAAGAAGTGGCTCCGCATCCTTCCAATCAGAGGATTAGAACAAGTCAGGGTAATAATCGCCGAGGGGAAAATAACTCTGATCATGGAAGGGGTCGACAGCGCGAAAGGGAACGTTCACATAGACAAGGGACACCCCATGCAGGAAGTTCTCGCAGGAGGAGTGGATCACGTGAAAGGATGTCGTTGGACCGAGGAAGGTCACAAACCCGTCTCTCAGCAGCAGGAGAAAGCCGGGGGAATCGACAAGTCCCTGCGAACGGGATTGAGCGGCAAGATCCCATGGTACAGGAACTAATGCAGAGGGTGCGACAGTTAGAGACTAGACCCGGACACCGTAACCAGGACAGAGAGCAAGACAGAACCCCGTTTTCAAGAGAGATTGAAACGCAACTGCTGCCTCCAAGATTTAAACTCCCGAACATCCCAATTTATGATGGAGATAGTGACCCGTATGATCATCTGGACATTTTCAACGTTCAAATGGACCTGCAGACCTCTAATCCTCTGGTCAAGTGTAGGGTATTCCCAGCAACACTGGGGAATACTCCAAGGACGTGGCTAAGGAGTCTTCCGGCCCGAAGTATAAACAGCTGGGATGAGTGCCAGAGAAAGTTCGAGGACCAGTACAAAGCGCTGAGGAAGCAGCTCGCGCCGACTTGTCACTTAGCGACTATCTTTCAGAAGCGGGAGAAAACTTTAAGAGATTACATCGCCAGGTTTAGGCGCGAGGTAAACAATGTGCAAAATCCCTCTGATGAAAGTGTCTTAACTGCAATTTCTGCAGGACTGCGAAAAGATGGAAAGCTTTACAAAAGCATTTATCGTAATCCTGTGAAGAGTTTGGGAGAGTTCTATGACCGTGCAGCAAAAGAGATGTGCTGGGAAGACACATTCGGACAGAAAAAGCCTAGCAAACAAGAAAAAGGAGCGAGCAGTTCGCGACCAGGAAAAAAGAGGGACCAGCGCGAAAATGAAGAGAGCGGTCACAAACATCGCTCCAGTAATCAGGTAGCGAAGCGGTCAAAAAATGAGTCTCGGAGGAAGGCATCTCCACCCAGAGATCGTTACCAGAATTACAGCGTCCTGACGGACAGACAAGATAGGATCTTTGAAACAGAAAAAAGACGGGAGAACTTCGGAAAGCCAAGTCCCACAAACATCCCGAGAAGGTTTCAAGACCCAAGGAAGTATTGTGCTTACCATAGAGAGAACGGGCATTATACTTCTCAATGCAGAGAACTTAGGGATGCAATTGAAGAATTGATCAGACGGGGTCGTTTGAGGGAATATGTGGCGCAACCTGAAAGTCATCATCCTCTGCAGGGAAATCAGCTAGTACAAGAACATCCTAATATACCTCAGCAACTTCCTCAACAACAACCACAGCGCCTGATTGATCAAGGTCACCAGCCCGCTGTGAGGACTATCTTTACTATTCATGGAGGACCGCACATCGCAGGGACATCCAACCGATCACAGGAGCGCTATGTGCGGGAGGCTGGTCGAGTCTTGTTGACAGGTCAAAGTGGAAGAGAAGGGCCATGTAAGAAGGCCAGAGTTGCTGGAGGCGGGATGTTGTTTAATGAAGATGACGCTCAAGGCTTGCATTGGCCCCATAATGACGCACTGGTCATCAGAGCAAGGATTGGCGGTGCAGAGGTAAGAAGGATAATGATGGATACAGGCAGTTCAGTAAATGTGATGTACAAGGGCTGTCTCGAGCACATGGGTTTAACAATTGGGCAGTTGACTCCATCCCCAGAACCTCTTTTTGGCTTCACTGGGGATGCAATTGTACCGCTGGGGCAGATTAAACTTCCCCTCGCCATAGGAGACGTGAACAGACAAGCTCTTGCAATGGCCGACTTCCTAGTTATTGATTGTCCATCGGCATACAATGCCATCCTCGGGAGACCAGCTATGAATGATCTTGATATAGCAATATCCACCCGAACACTCACCATTAAATTTCCCACTCCCAATGGAGTAGGGTGTGTTAGGGGCGAGCAAGAAGTGGCAAGGAAGTGCTATAAAAACGCTGTAAAGGCTGGGGTTAAAGGAAAAAATATCAGTATGGTGACCGAGGAGAAGAAACAACCTGCCAGTAGTACAGGAGTTAGTCAAGATCTGGATCCAAGAGAAGTGGATGAAGATCGAACGGCAGGCCCTGTAGAAGAATTGGAAGAAGTACAAGTTAGCGAGCAGGATACCAGACGGTGCCTGAAGATAGGGAGAGAGTTACACTTAGACATCAGAGATCAGCTCGTTCAGTTTCTAAAAGAAAATCTGGATGTCTTTGCGTGGACTCATGAGGATATGGTGGGGATCAGTCCCGAAGTAATGTCGCATAGGCTAAATATTGATCCCCTCCATAGGCCGGTTCGTCAAAAGAGGAGACCTATGACAGAAGAGCGATATGAGGCGCTCAGGGAAGAAGTGGAAAAACTGCTAGCAAATAAATTTATCAGGGAGGTTCACTACCCTGTGTGGGTAGCAAATCCTGTTCTGGTGAAAAAGAAAAACGGAAAATGGAGGACATGTATTGACTTCACCGATTTGAACAAGGCCTGTCCGAAAGACAGTTTTCCTTTGCCTCGGATCGATTAACTCGTTGACGGTACTGCTGGGCATCAGCTCCTTAGCTTCATGGACGCCTACTCAGGGTATAATCAGATCCCAATGGAACCGAGTGATGAGGAACACACGTCTTTCATTACTGATCGGGGACTTTATTGTTATAAGGTGATGCCATTCGGATTAAAGAATGCAGGAGCTACTTACCAACGGTTGGTGAACATGATGTTCGAACATCTCATCGGGGGGATAATGGAAGTGTATGTTGATGACATGTTGGTAAAGTCAAAACAGGCGTGTGGGCATGTGCAAGATTTAGGAGAGATGTTCCGAATCTTGCGTAAATTCCAAATGAAGTTAAATCCTCTGAAATGTGCGTTTGGAGTTGCTTCGGGCAAGTTTTTGGGGTTCATGGTCAACAGCAGAGGGATTGAGGCAAACCCCGAAAAAGTCAGGGCTCTTATTGACTTAAAGTCGCCTACTAAGATCAAGGAAGTGCAGAGCTTGAACGGCCAAGTCGCTGCCCTGAGCAGGTTTATATCCAGGTCGACAGATAAATGCATTCCATTTTTTGATGCGTTGAAGAAGGCTAGGAACTTTCAATGGACTGCAGAATGTGAAGTAGCCTTTCGGCAACTAAAGGAATACATGGGCCGAGCTCCACTGTTATCCAAACCAGTAGAAGGGGAGAAACTGGTCGTTTATTTGGGTGTTTCCCAGCACGCTCTCAGTGGGGCCTTGGTTCGCGAGGAAGACGGAAGGCAGCTTCCTGTGTATTATGTAAGCAAAAGGTTGATTGATGCAGAAACCAGATACACACCTATGGAGAAGCTCGCATACAGCCTGGTGGTAGCTTCCAGGAAGCTTCGTCCTTATTTTCAAGCCCACGCAATTGAAATCCCGACCAAATATCCTCTGAAATAGGTTTTGCAAAAACCTGATGCCTCTGGTCGTTTGCTGAAATGGGCTATTGAGCTCGCCCAGTTTGAAATAGAATTTAAGCCTCGAACGGCGATCAAGGGGCAGGTATTGGCTGATTTTGTTGCTGAGTTCACGGGGTCAAGTAATGATGAGCCCGAGTCTTCTGAAGGTCCATTTTGGGAATTATATGTCGATGGTTCTTCCAGCGAGCAGAAAGCAGGGGCTGGAATAATGTTGATCAGCCCGGAAGGACACAAAATCTTGTCTGCTTTAAGATTCGAGTTCAAAGCCACTAATAATGAAGCTGAGTATGAAGCGTTGCTGGCAGGATTGCGACTGGCCTTAGAAGTGCGAGCAGAACGAATAAGGATTTACAGTGATTCCCAGCTTGTTGTAGGTCAAGTCCGGGGAGAATATCAGGCCAAAGGATCAAAAATGACCATTTATCTACAGAAAGTAAGGGAACTCTTGACAAAGTTTGAGAAATATGAGCTGCAGCATGTCCCTCGATCGCAAAATTCTCACGCGGATGCTTTGGCTCGTTTAGCCACTGCAAAACATGCAGATTTCATGGGAGTTGTGCCAATAGAGGTATTGCCCATTCCTAGCACTGAATCGCAAGATGAGATAATGGCAATTGTGGTAGCACAGGACTCCTGGATGAATCCTTTGGTAGAATATTTGCAAGATGGGAAGCTACCTGAAGGAAAGCTAGGCCGATGCTCGGTACTGCATCTATGATGAAAATTATACAAGAGGGGATTCTCAGCTCCGTTGCTTAGGTGCATTGACGGTCTAGATTGTCAAGTCGTGCTAAATGAGATACATGCTGGGCATTGTGGTAATCACGCCGGGGGGCTATCGTTGGCCCAGAAAGCCCTCCGACAGGGGTACTATTGGCCAACTATGAAAAAAGATTCAATTGAAATGGTCAAGAGGTGTGACAAGTGTCAGAGATTTGCCAAGATACCTCGAGCCCCTCCAACTTTTTTGCAACAAATGATCAGTCCGTGGCCATTTGCCATATGGGGACTGGACCTGATTGGACCTCTTCCTACAGCCCGAGGAAGGTGTAGGCACGCTATTGTAGCAGTTGACTATTTCACAAAATGGGCAGAAGCAAAGGAGTTAGCTGAAATATCCACCACCAAGGTCGAAAAATTTGTTTGGGAAAATATTATCTGCAGGTTTGGAGTCCCCCAACAAATCGTAACAGATAATGGAACCCAGTTCAGTAGCGAACAGTTTCAAAGATTTTGCACGGATCTAGGAATTAAAAAGAGCTTCTCAGCGGTGGACCACCCTCAGGCCAATGGACAAGTAGAGGCCATTAATAAAATCATCAAGCAAAACCTGAAGACTAAGCTGGAAGCGAGAAAGGGGGCTTGGGTAGACGAGCTGCAAAAAGTGTTGTGGGCATACAGAACTACTGCTCGCAACACTACTGGGGAAACTCCCTTTTCATTGGTTTACGGCTCGGAGGCGATGATTCCAGCAGAATATGAAGTTGCCAGTCAGCGCCGAACAACATTCAACCCAGAAGATAATAGCAGTTTGCTTGTTGCTAGCCTGGACCTGGTGGAAGAGATGAGGGATGATGCTCAAATAAGGATTGCTGTCTATCAGAGGCGAGTGGCCAGATTTTACAATAGAAAAGTCCGTACCCGAAGGTTTAAGACGGGGGATTTAGTTCTGCGCCTTATTCTACCTGCTGCTCGGAAAGCTGGTGAGGGAACACTTGGTCCAAATTGGGAAGGGCCTTACATTGTGAAGGAAAGTTTGCAGAACGGAGCCTACCACTTGACTAGCATGGAAGGGGCGCTAGTTCCCAGAGCATGGAATGTTGAAAACCTGCGACCATATTTTATTTAATTGGTTTAAGTTTTTGTTTTAATTCGCTTCGATAATTTGTCAATTTTGTTTCAGTGCAGTAAAATCGAATCAGATTCTCCTTGAATGGCAATACTTGATCGTTTTTTGATGATCTACTCGCGTTTCGATTGAAGCAAATGCTCTGGAAGATGTGATTACCACCTGTGAGTAGCCGGGCTCTGGAAGGTGTAATCATTATCTGTGAGCTAAAAAAAAAAAATATGTCCTGGAAGACCTTAGCATAACCTGTGAGTACAAGGACTCTGGAAGGGATGCTTATGGCCTGTGGACTTAGTAAACCTTGGAAGATCCATGTAACTTAAGAACGAATAGTATCTTGAAGGAACATTGGATCTGTAGGTTCAAACGAGCAGAGGTAAGGGGCCTCAAAAATGGGTAATTTCAGCATGACTAGCTGTCCCCACACTTACTCTGCTCGAACAAAATTTAAAAGCTGGGAGAAATTGGCCATTCAAGAAAGCTGGGAATTTGTTTTAATCAAGCAGAGGTAAGGGGCCTGAAAGGGTAAATTCAGCAAGTTGGCCGTCCCCACACCTACTCTGCTCAAATAAGTACTGGTCGAAAATCCAATTCACGAGTAAATAAAAATAACAAACATAAATACAAACAAGAAACGGTGAATAAAGATTTATTTAAAAATTGTTAAAAAATGTAATAAGTACAAAACAAAATATCATCGAACAGGAAAATTTTTCTGGTCGCTGTCATCAATATTGATTGGACGAGGAGAGCTGGGAGATTCTGAGCTGGGAATATCAGCAGAGGCAGCACCAGCAGAAGAAGCTGAAGGACCGGCTTTAAGTTTATCCTGCTGAGCGTACAGCTTTACTTCAGCCACGGCGTCTGGACCAAAGAACGAAACGTCCACATCTGGTCGCTTGAACCACAGATTATACAGGAATAAACTTCCTGTCCTCTCTTCTGCCTCTCGAACCGCGGCTTCGATACGTCCCTTCTCCGAAGCAATGTGTTCCTTGAGAGAAACTGTTTCCTGCCTCATTGCTTCCATAACAATCTTGGCCTCCGCGGCTTTATGCTTATGCGAGGACAGTTCTCCCTTCAGTTCCTTATTCTCAGTTTTCAACTTCTCCTCCGATTCCCGAGCAAAGTGGAGATCATGCGTCAATGTCTCGATCTTTTTATCCCTAAAGGCAATCTGTATTTCCTGCCTCTCCAAGGACTCCCGCTGTTCGTTCTTCTGATTGTTCAGTTTCTCAATTTCCTGCTCCAGCTCACGGTGTGCCTCCTGCGCTTTTTCCAGCTCTAGTTCATGATCATTTTGCAGTTTAGCCTTCTCTTCCTCCAGAGAATTGATGGTGGTTGCCATGGCGGCCTTCTCCTCAGGCCAGTCCCCAATCTCCCGCAAAAGCTTCATGTACGCCATGGACGCCTGAAACAAAGCATTTGTTAGTACAGAAAAAAAAAAATGGAAAGAGATACTATAGCAGCAAAAAAGTAAAAACTTACAAGCGTATTGTGGAAGCCCAAATAGTTGATGAGCCGTTCGCCCGTTATTTCTTCCTTGTACAGGGCAGGCTTCCTCGCTCCCAGGAATTGGGGCGCGCGATCTAAAAGATCGCTGTAATATTCCCCGGCATCAAACTCCTGGGACTGCTCCTCAGCACCAGAACCGGCCGCGGCTGTTTTCTGGCGTTTATGAGGCGGTTCCGCAGTTTCTGAATCGGCGATCCCTTTGCCCTTGTCGACATTTTGAGTAGGGGCGGATGGGGAACTGCTGGGCGGAGCAGGCTGAGATATATCCCCTCGACGAGCACTCTTGTTCGAAGATTTCCTCGCCACTGATTTATGCCTCACCGAGCGAGCAGGAGAACCGACAGAACCCTGTTGAGGAGGCGATTCTGGAGAGACTTCAGCAGCAGGGGGAGAGCCTGAACCTCCGGCCGCTTGAACAGGCTCTTTGGGAGCAGAAGACTGAGCAGGAGCCTGGCTGGGTAAAGGCTGCTCGAAATGAAGCCTCACCATTTCCGGAACTGAAGTATTCGCTGGATGTGGAATTTCCTGTCCGGAAGCTTCGAAAGCAGAAGGAATTTCTTTCTCCTCGCGAGAGCCTAAATCAGAAGCGGGGTCCAATAATTCTTGGTCGGCAGGAGGAGCGAGACCATGAAATTGAAGCAGATGCTCGGAAGGTGTCTGATCGTCGGATGGTGTCTTTACATTCGAAAATTTATCTAACAGAGAGAGCTCCTGATCGGATAGAGGAATCTCGCCCCTAGAGACATCTGCACAAAGAAAAATGTTAGCAACGAGCAGAAATACAAGATAGAAAACTGAGACAAATATGCTTACTGGGCGAAAGGCAAAAAGAAAAATTCTTTAAATCCGACAATGATAAGCACGACGCGTAGAACCATCGTGACTTGTAATCTCCTACGTTGGATTTTCCAATCCCTTGAGGAAGGTTCACTTTGTAAGGAGATTTTCGGGCTGAAGTATAATAAAACCCATCCTTCTTATCAGCCTTCGGACCCATAGTACTTCTAAACAAAAAGAGGTGATGGATCATCGCGGGGGTAGGAGGAGGAAGGTCGTTTTTAAGAAAGATAGAAGCCAAAGCGGTGAGATGAGCATAAGAGTTGGGGGTAAGTTGAAAAGGGGCTAAGTTAAGGTCGTTTAAAAGAGCGACCAGGTAAGGATGAACCGGAAACCTGAAACCGGCTTCTATGTGTTGATGACTAATGGCAAAGAAACCCTTGGGAGGAAAAGCTGCATGGTCAGAAGCCTTAGGCACCATAGCTCGGCAGCCCTTAGGTAAGGAGAAGCCCTCAGCGATGGTTTCAAGGTCGCTGAGGCCAAGGGAAGATTCATAATGAAAAAAGGGTGCGCGAGCAGAGGAAGAATGGTGTTCAGAAGGGACTGAAGTAGCCCCACCACCTTGAGAGGTAGCACTAAGATCCTCCTCGGAGGCAGCATCAGTGGATCCCACCTTATGACTACGACGACTACGACCAGACATCTACAAAATCAACAGGGGTGTCAGGTCGCAGAAAGCAGACCAGAACTCAGTACATACGGATACGATACTCCTATGAACACAAGGGGGGCTATTGGGGCGAAAAGTTGGATGGGCAAGAGATATTACAAACAGACAGCAACTCAAAGCAACAATACGAGTATCTATTTTTTTTTTAAAAAAAAAAAAAAAAAAAAGAAGAAGAAATCATGCCATCAGATACGTAAATAGTAATCATGGAAGAAAGTAATCGTAGAAGAAAAGAATAGAAGTTACCTTGAAGATGGCGTTGACAAAGAACCTTGAGGATGTAGGAGAATGGTAGCAGACAAAAATGTCAGGGTTTGCAAAGGCAGAAGAGAGAAGACGAAAAGAGAACGACAAAGGGTAATATATAGCTGACGCTTCGGAATCCCAATCGGCAAGTCAAGACATTTCAATCGTCGCCAAAGTTTGGCAATAGGCGCAAAAAACCGAAAGAGCCATCATGAGCAACTATTGAAAAGACGCGCATTTAATACATGCAGTAATGAGCGCGACAGTTGAGTGACAAGTAGCTAACGCCTGGGGGACTAACACATGGCAAAAAGGAAGAGAAGCAACGGTTCACATCTCACTAAAAGTTTTCTGGGCGCAAGTCTGGGCACAAGAACATTGTTTCCAGTACAAAAAGTGTACCAGAAACAAGGGGGCTTGTGTTATGGGTATTTTTTGGTGCAATAAGAAAAGGCCCAAAAATGGAGGCCCATTGTGACTTATTAAGAGCCAAGAAGACACTTGGTCAAATAGTCAAAGGAAAGTTAAAAGCACAAAGATAACCTGCTCGGACATTCCTACTGACTGGAGATATGTTCGTCTGCTCGGCGGCCAAAAGGATAAATAAGTCTGCTCGTTTGCTCGGAGATATCTGCTCGCTCAATTTGCTGTCTGATCGTTGAACAAGCGAAACACTTAAATTGACCAGTTGACCTTCTGGAAGAAGAATCAATCCGAGACCTTCTGGAAGAAGAATCAATCCGAAACAGGAAAGGAGTCGAATTACCTATTTGTCTGCAAATCGAATCTCTACATTCTGGGAAATTGCTATATACGAGAGATAATCTCAGAAGATATTATCTTAATTAATGTATATTATTTTTTGCCTTATCTGTAAGATTCTCAAGCCTATTCTGATTATAACATCTCCATTATAAATAGGAGATATAATTTAGGGTAAAAGACAGAGTGAAATAAAAATACAATTACACCGAGAGAGGGTAATTGTCGTGGACGTAGGCCATCGTTTTTTGCCGAACCACGTAAAAGTCTTGTTGTGTCCTGTGTGTTTTGCTCCTATATTGTTTGCATTGTATGAGGTTTGTTGTGTCACAGGTATTGGGCTTGAAGAACAGGGTTGACCAAAAATAAGTGTCAACAGGTCCTATCATGTAGAGAGCAAAAAATTCTAAACAAACTTCTCTCATATTATTTTAATATTTAATTTATGATAAAACAAATAATTTTCTTTTTGTAAACAAGTTTGTATAAATTTTCACACTTGTTTAGTCAAAATAGAAAGAATGGTTTAAGTGACTAAATCAAGATTGCTAACTAAAATTGTTTTCTTAGTAATTTAGCTAAAATTTAGCTAACATTTAGAGAGTTCCTTTGGAGATGCTCTAATAATTTAACTCTATAAGAAAGCGGTTTTTTTTTTTTTTTTTTTTTTTTAATAACATTAAAATTATTGGTTTTTTTTTTTCTTCCCACTAATATTGAATCATCCATGTGAATTATTTTGGCTTTAAATTATATGAGCTACCAATTAAATAAACCCAACACAATAAGAAATAGGTTAGGTGAGTTCTGAATTTGTGTCGAGTTTAGGGGTGGGCATATCTTACACAACCCGACCAATTTGACCCAATCTGTTCGAAAAAAGGTGAGCTGATTCAGGTTGGCACTTAAAAGAAAAAAAAATAAAATAAAATTGGGTTATTGTTGTACAATTATGGTTCATTTTTTATTAGTTCGAGTTTTATAATAATTAGACTTCGACCTAACTTGACCCGATGTTTAACTTCCAAATTAAAAAAAATATATAAAGTGTTATTAAAAAGCAACCTTTGGGGTCCTTGAGTTGAAAAATAACTCAAATATGAAATATTTACAAAATTAACTCATTTCGAATCATAATGTACAAATTTGTCCTTAATGACATCAAAAGCCAAAAACACAGCCACCTCACTCTTCTTTTTTATCCTTTTCTGTTTCGTCTTCTTCTTCTCCCCTTCCCTTTCTATCAAATTAGAATTTGTTTTGTATTTTCCTCTCTCCCAAACTGTTTGAGATTTCATCTTCCTTGTTATCGTCTTGTAGCTATTGTCTTCTTGTTCTTCTTTTATTGCTTGTCACCGGTTATGTTATGTGTCAATATCAAATCTTAAATACTACAGTTGAGCAATTTCCTATTAGTTTACTTTGATTTTAGGTTTGACCGAAAATGACAAAGTTGTTTGTTTTCAGTAAATGGTTTAGAATTCTAGATTGACTAGGAAATCCAAATTTGTTTGAGAATTGGTAACATTGATTAGACTTTCACACCTAGTTAGGAAATCACAACCGTGTTTAGAGTTCAAAACATAGTTAGGAAATTGCTACTGTGTTTGGAATTCCAAATCTAGTTAGGGAATCGCAAGCAGAGTTTGGAATTCTAACCCCTATTATGAAATCTTAACTCAGTTGGGAAATCCAAATGGTAACGGAGTTTAGGATAATAATTTGTTGGATTGTTTGACATTTTACACATTGCTTTGGATATATACTCACCAAATACCGAGAGCTTGTTAATGTTACAATATTAAATATTATATAATGTTAAATCGTCTCTTGCAGTTTTCAAGGATGGAGAAATGCAAATGGCAGCGGATTTTCTTGGTTTTGTAGTGTAAATAGTGCGGAAATTATGTATGAGGCATATTGGGAGATGTAACGGGTGTATGGTCATATAAATTTAAATTTGAGAAGATCAAAAGGAGTCCATCAGTTAGTCTATAGTTAAATGGAATATTACCATATATGAGTTTAGCATAAGTTGGAAATGATGTTTATATTGAATTAAAATTATTATGTATTCGCTTTCAAAAAAATAAAATTATTATCTATAGCTTTTGCCCCTATTTTCTTCACTTCAATTTTTTCTTCAAATATTTTTAATTTATAATGAATATTATAAATTATATGTTGGATCTTTGCTTATTTTTAATTAACTGAAGTTTATTTGATTTAAATGTGTTCCTTATATTGTTATTAATCAATCTAATAGCGGGATGATAGTAGCTACATATGCTTCCACACCTACCAAAAATAAAAGAAATTTGAAATTGAAAATGACAATGGACTCAAATTCTTTGAGAGAATTACGGGGTGGAAACTTCAATGCAGACAACTTACCGTGAGACATTGGATACTATATTTTGAATTGGCTTATTGTTTGAATTCCAATTAAATATTTTGTCATCCCAACTTGTTAAGATTACTGTTCAGATATTTTTATTTTCTTTAATGTATTATTGTCATCATACTTAGGTGCAAACTCATTTAAGAAATAATGAAACATTGCATGCAGTACTTTTACCTTATTAAATAAAATATGGCTTTGAAGTGGTTAATTTCAACATATATGAGTGTAGTGGTTAAAAATCTCAACCTGAGATTTAGCCCAAAAGGCCCACCAGCAAATCTCAAAACTAGTCCGCTCTACTCAACCGGCCTACAAGATCTAGGCTCATGGCACATTTGGATAGTCCAAGAAAAGGGGAATTAATCAAAGCCCGCGGTTAAATGGTTCGGTCAACCTAATAGATTGAGTGGCCCAACCATAAGCTTCAGCTCATCAGACCAAGCCCAAGCTACCTTCATGGGTCAATCCATAAGTTCGGTCGACGGCCCAAAATCAAGCTCAGCTTCTAAAGCCCAAAGATCTAGCCTAAGGGATTCACTCCCAATTCCGTTTATGACTTCTCCCAAGTAAGATTCTATCTTAAAGGGTAAAAAAGAAAGAATCAGAAGAGGAAGTAGACTATTCAGAACCCAGGATCCACGGATCAGCCCGAGATCTCTTAGATCCTCAAAGATCAGATTTTCCTAGTTAGAAACTAGGAAGATGCCTAAAAGGTGAGAATCCCTCTCGCCTATATAAAGGACCCTAAAATTAATGGAATGGGACACATAGAAAAATGAAGGAATAAAAGAGCTTTCACTTCCAGACGCTTTGCTAGAGTCCTTATAAAGGTTGCCTTCCAATCAGACAGCATATCAATTGTGACGGACCACCACCTTTACCATCCTTTAAGGTTATCTCTCCTCTATGCTGGGTCACCGTTGAGTCCTTTCCAACACTAGATTACCCTTTGTTCATTATCTCTATTCTTTATATTGTCATTTTTAGGGGGTGGGCAAAAAAATTAGGACCGACTTTACTCGATCCAACCTAAAAATGTCGGGTTTCACTTATTGTTCAAGTCGGATTGATTTTTGGAGTTAAAAATTGATTTAATTTGGTCTCGGATGGGTTTTAGGTTTGTAAAACCGACTTGACCCAAAGCCAATCAGAATTTTTTTTTTTAAAAAAAAATTGAAAATATAAAAGCTACCCATAATCACTCATTTGACCTATTATCTCTCCAATCACTCTAACCTTAGGCAACACCCAAGATTCATTTTCTCTACAAGGCTCACTCTCTCTCAGCTGCAACAAGCATTATCATCACTGGCGTTGTTCAATTGATCGTTAACCAGTGCTCATCTAGTTCAATTGACTAGCAACTTTTTTGTCCACCCAACACTGCGCCTCTCTCTCTCCCCTCAATTGTTCTTTCCACCACCAACCTACCCCACAAACCTAAGACCTCCTCATTTTGCCTACACCATCTTCGTCTATGTTTTCTCACTCTCAATTGTTGGTTCTTCCTCTGTGGAATATTTTACCACACCTCAAAAACTTGATGACAAAGTTCTAGTGTGTTTTTATAAACCAAATTTAATGTTGGAATATTTTCAAATTAAAACACAGTATCAAATATTCACACTAGAAATTCGTACAAGTATACATAATTCATAAGTAATCTAGTAGTGAGTAAAGTATTGTTTTTATGAGGATTGACCAAATATAGTTAAGTATTAATCCGCTCAAGACCATACTTGATCTAAACCATCGAAACAATAGATTAAATTAAATTCTAAAAGAAAATAATAAAAATAAAGTAAATCACAACCAAGTAAAATGAGATTCTAGAGTTACAACATCACATTTCCACTCTACTCAACCCATATTTCTATTGTTAATAATTCATTCTCATCATATGCTTGATCAAATGATTTTAATTTATCCACAAGCCTCTCTCAATAGTCTAGTGAACTTATCTAAATTAATTAACTGACTATATCTCTATTACAATTAATCAACCTAGGCACATTAAACATTAATCATTCATAAATGACCATACAAATCACACAGGTATATCTGTATCCTATGCAATTCATGCTATCCTATTTTAGGTTTAAACACGTGACTATGTTTCTCAAGTTTATCACGGTTACCAAATCAATTGAATTAGTGATAAGTTAACATTAAGAATAAAATAAGATAGAAAAAAATAATAATGAGAATTAAATTATAACAATATTATAAGTGTTTCGTTATATTTTTAAATTGATGTTTTTGAAAAGTAGTTTTAAAAAATAACAAATATGTTTTGAAAATGACATTTTAAAAAATGATAATACATGTGGTAACATTTTTTAAAATACTTTTTGAAAACGAAAACTGATAAAAGCTATTTGGTATCATTTTTAAAATTTCTTTGGATCAAAATTGAAGATAGGACCTCAAAACTTAACCTCCATTATAGTTTTCCCAATAACAAATCAAATGCCTTTACTTGCTTGGTTGATTGAAAACGAGTTGTAAAATAGCACTTGTAAAAGACTTGACATTAAATGTTAAGACGGTGTGAGTCCAATCGGCCAGCTATGATTGGCGTCCCTTTAATTGACAATCCTATGCACGCATGACATGAGTCCTTCCAAGGTTTAATGTCATGATTGGTTTTAAATTTTGAAATAGGCACTTTTTACAGTTTCATAAAGTGAAAGGATATTGTACAACCATATTTCCAACATTTTGTCTCCCTAGTGCTCGTGTTCTGTGAACATACCTAACCCACTTATTCATCTATAACAAGCTGTCACTTTCTTCTCTAACAGACTTTAAGTGTTGTTGCTTCATCTTCAAGGTAAGTTTATTTGCTTCCTTTTTCGATTACACTCATGAATCTGTTTGCTAGGTTTGTGTGTTTCAATCTCAGTTTCTTTAATGTTGATATTTATAGGAAATTAAATGATTTTCCTTAGCTTTGAGGCCATATACTGCTTGATTTCATGAATATTTTTGTAGTGTGGGTTGTGAATATTTGAAAATGTGTTTTGATCCCTAGAAATATTGCAAGAATCATTTGAAGGATATTAAGAACATAATGAACTTTTCAAAAACCTTAACATTTGATCTGAAATAATGCTTGAAAATTGTCCCTAAGGTGTTTTTAGACTAACTATAGTTAATGGAAAAGCCTAGGGTAGAGTTATCTGGTTAGCTTAGGTTACTAACCTTTGTTTTGTTTTTCTTTCATTTGATAGTGTTTAGAGAGATGTCAACCAAACCAGAAATAATATATCTTAGTTCATCATCTAGCGAATCTACTTCTAGTTCAAACTCAAAATCTCATGAATCTATTGATTCGAAGTTACTTAAATTGTTTGACTTGGAGTTCGTCAAACAAATGTTGAAAAAAAGAGAAGTAAGGTTGTCAGGGGAAAATGAATGAGTGAATTGAGCGTACCTGTAAATGTAGCATCCGAGTTGACTGCCAATAAGAGAGGTATAAGAGGTCCTTTAACAATTGTTCCCAAGGAAAAGATTTGTAGTTTCCTGATTCATATGTTGATTAAGGACTTCCCAAATAGGTTAGGTCTTACCCAACTCATGTCGATTAGAAAATCTTATAAAATCTCGAGAGGGGTTTCTTTGAGACTTCTATCGAGTGAAGAAAGGATAGACTGGAATTTTTGTAGGTGGACAATGTTCCATGAATGCCCATTCGAATAGGGTTTTAGATTTTTAGTGTTAAGTTTAGTGAGGAGAGTCTGTGTTTCTATAATATAGCCCTAAACTAATTGATGCCCAACTCTTAGAGGATTTGTTTGGTAGTTGACAATATTTGTGAAAGGAAAGACTTGAAGTTTAACTTAAAGATTCTATTGTACAATTACTATCTAAAGGAAAATGAGTGGGATATGAGTCATTTCTCTTTCGTTGTATAACAAAGTCGTTAAATCCTAGTAGAGGATTTGGTGAGGAACAACTGTGGTTGTAAAAACAAATATTTCCTAGCCAAAGGAGACCCAATTTCTGATACCTTTCAAGGGTGTTAGGTACCATCTGTGTGGAACCTTTCTGGTTAATGTTGATCACACTTTTCTTTTGACTTTCCTTGGTAGATATTTTCTCATGAATTTTATCTTTCCCTTACAGTTGACATAAAAAAGTACAAAGTGCTTAATGATGACCTGATAAGCCAACATCAAATTAAACCGATGCACTATTTAAGGAAAGAAATGTCAATATTTTTTTGAAGGCAAAAACTATTGTCGACAGCTTTTTATGGTGGTTTGTCAACAAAGAAGGTAATACTTGTACTTCTGTTAAATTAATCCCTGAGGTTGCCTTTGTTAGACATTATGTAAGTAAGATCTTTGGGGAGTTCTCATTTGTCAAGCCTTTTAGTAATGTCGAACAAATATTCGTAGAGGATATTATGTCGACCTTAGTTCGAGCTTTGATCTCTGATGTTGGTAGCATTACAAAGCATTTGAAAGAGATGAAGCAGAAAGTAAAGCCCACATCATCCAAAGTGGGTACAATTGTTATAGTAATTACATAGAAATCATCTGCCAAGAAGTCGGTCACGACCACTACCAAGGGTAAGACCCCAATGTCATTCAAGAAGAGGTCTCATGATGAGGATATTGAAGTGATCGACACTGTGACAAGAAAAAATGTCACTCGTTATTTCCCTTATGATGCCTTGATAATTTCTTACATAAGTTTGGTGATTGAGGAAGCCAAAAAGTTCCTGTTCTCTCGCAATGTTGACCAACTAAAAGTAAGACTTATGTCTGACATCTTTGATAAAGGTGTTAACTTCTATATTCAAGTTTATTACCCCTTTCCTCTTTCACTCATCTTGTTTTCATTCATCATTCCTTACTTTTGATTCACTTACAGAGTCTTATGTGCTATCTATTTATGAGAAAACAAGCTCAGAATGCTCTCGATAAAATAAAGGAAACTAAGTCTAAAGGCTCTAAGCTTAAGGAACATATGGAATCCTACAAGAAAGAGGCATTTGATGCCAAAGAAGCAACTTCTACACTGAAACGTGAAGTGTCCTTGCTGGAATAGAAGGTAAAGGGAATTGAAGCGGGAAAGATGAAGGCTAAAGAAAAGTTACAAGAGGCTAAGGCTACTCTTAAGGCAATGGCCCTTAAAACCCATATAATTGCTAACAAGGAGGCCATCAAGACCAATGTGGACCTCATGCTTCAGTATAAAGCGAGCACGGTCAATGATGAGAATAAAGAAGTATCACCAAAGGATCCATTGTATATTCCAGTTGGGTTAATTACAAGAGCAAAAACTAAGAGATTCAAAGAAGCTTTTAATGGATTGATTTAAGAGATTTGGACTGATTTTAAAGTGGTAAATTCCAAGATGGGTCTAAAAGAAGATCCAGACTTAATCAATTTAATTAAAGCAATTGGTAGGACTGATTCTAACTAATTTCTTGCCTATAAAGACTTGCCAATAAAGAGTTGATTTTTTTGTCATAAAGACTTCCAATTTGGGACTGATTTATTGTCTATTATTTTCAAGACAATTAGTTATCAAATTTATTCTTTATTCTTCTTTCCTTATTATTTAATTTTCCTAATTATAAAATATTGACTTTCTCTTTTCTTTTATAGGCTTATAAAAGCTTAATTGCCTAATTAATTATTTCCTTTTATACTATTTAGTATTTTCAACTATATGAATCAATGTAACCTTAAAAGAGAATTCAATTCATGATTAATCATAGTAGTGAGAGTATTCTTTTTGGTTCTTCGTAGAATTTTTTGAACTTATTAGGATTTCCTGTTGCATTCTTCCTAAACTTATCAATTAATTCTTCCATCATTGATTGTGACGTCTTCACCATACCAAGGTTTTTTCTTCCATATAAACAACGAGTCAAGGTTTTTATATAAATCTGATTCTAGACAATCTTGGAACCTTACTTGATTTGTGGGTTTCATTAGTTCTTGGCGTGGTTCGCATCAGCTAACAAATGAGATATCAAAGGCATGCTCAAAACTTAGGAAGAGATCCGGAGTTCGGATGATCCCAGTGTGCTAGTAGACCTTACAACCCCTGACGACAACTAAGTTAGTGATATAGAGACTAATGAGGAAAGCTCTAGAGAGGTCGACAAGGACACTAAATAGTGACCTTTTTATGATTATTGATCTTCTGGCCTTGTTGGATATTATCTTTTTGTTTTGTTTCTATTTGTTGATCGTTTATGTCGGATCAATAATATTTGAACATTTTGCAATTCTGTAGTTGTTAGAATTGTGAAGCCTGAAAGAATTCGAATTCTAGGAGAATTCGGATTCAAAAACAGATCAAACTTTATCTATCCCGAAAGTATATCAAACGAAGTCCGTTTTAAGCGAATAAGGTATCGTTGGAAAGCTTGTTTCGATACAAATCAAACGCCACCAAAATCGCAACCAAAAATGGTCTCACGCGCTCTCACGCGCCCCAACAACGTCCGATGGTCAGTTTTACACGGATTCTTCTTTCTTTAAGGTTTTTGAGTCCGAATCAGTTGTGGGTTGTTCCTATCCTATAAATACACATGTTGAACGTCTTATAGGTATAAATATATAATGTATTAAGTGTCTCTAAGGGTTTAGACTTAGATTGACAAGTTTAGGAAGGTATGAGAGATTTGTGAGGGAGAAATTCGTGATTGAGAGTGAGAGAGACAAAAGTGTGAGTTTGTAATCATCAATTTGATAGTGGAAGAAGTGCTGGTGCACTCCGTGGACGTAGGGAATTTCCTGAACCACGTAAAATTCTTGTGTCTCTTTTATTTATTTGTTTGGTGTGTGCTTGATTGTGTTTTACGACTTTCTTCTTCTTCTTTCTTTCTGGGTTTATTTTCCAACAACTGGTATCAGAGCCTGGTTCGTTAGTAGTTGGTTTTGTCGTTTGAGTGGAAGAATATGGGTTCAGAGAAAGACCATTACAAGGTTGAAAAGTTCGATGGGACGAACTTTAGTTTCTGGAAGATGCAGATGGAGGATTACCTATACCAGAAAGACTTGTACTTGCCGCTCAAAGAAAAGCCAGCAGACATGAAAGATGAAGATTGGAAAGTTTTAGATCGTAAAGCCCTAGGTGCGATTCGATTGAGTCTATCGAGATCAGTAGCCTTTAATGTGAAGAATCAAGACACGACAGCGTCTCTCATGAAGGCCTTATCAAATCTCTATGAACAACCTTCTGCGGCAAATAAGGTACATCTGATAAAGAAACTTTTTTCTCTCCGAATGTCAGAAAACAAAAACTTCAAAGAACACCTGAATGCGTTTAATGAGATTACGGATCAACTAACGTCCGTAAAGATCGAGTTTGATGATAAAGTACAAGCTCTACTCATCCTCGGTCAGTTGCCTGAAAGTTGGAAAGGTACCGTCCAATCAATCAGTGGTGCGTTTGGGAAAGAAAAATTGAAGTTTTCAGAAGTTGTGGATATGATCATGACTGAAGAGATTCGTAGGCGTGAAGATAGGGTTTTTAATTCAAATTCAGCCTTGAATATGGAGAGTAGAGGAAGAAGCAATACTAGAGGTGGGCAATATGGTAGATCCAAGTCGAGGCGTGGTAGGTCTAAATCAAGGAGCCGTCAGAACAATTCACATGGTGGTAAGAAAGACATTGAGTGTTGGAATTGTCATAAGAAGGGGCATTACCGGTCAGAGTGTAAAGCTCCAAAGAAAGAAAGTGATGGTCAGACTAGTGCAAACTATGTTTCGGAAGGCTCGGATGATGCTTTAATTTGCTCTTTAGAAAGCAATACTGAATCATGGATATTAGACTCAGGAGCGTCGTTTCATGCTACCTCTAGGAATGAATTCTTTAAAGAATATGTTGCAAGCAACCTGGGTAAGGTTTATCTTGGTAATGATAAGGCATGCGACATCGTAGGTGAAGGAAAGGTGGAGATTAACCTAAATCGATCTATTTGGAAATTGGATAATGTAAGGCATGTACCTAGTTTGAAGAAAAATCTGATTTCAATTGGGCAGTTGGCAACACAAGGTTATGTGACAACTTTTTCAGAAGATGCCTGGAAGATTTCGAAAGGAGCTATGACTATTGCCAGAGGAAAGAAGCTTGGAACTCTCTATACAACCACAGATGGACGTGGTTTATTTGCTGCAGCTGAAAGTAGAGGTGATCCAAACCTATGGCATCAGAGGCTCGGGCATATGAGTGCTAAGGGATTACGAGTCATGCATTCTAATGGCAAGTTGTCAGATTTGAAATCGATTGACCTAGACATGTGTGAAAGTTATGTTTTTGGAAAGCAGAAAAGGGTGAGCTTTAAGAAAGCTGGGAGAACTCCAAAGACAACGAAATTGGAGTTAGTGCACACAGATGTTTGGGGACCTGCACCAGTTTCCTCAGTTGGCGGAAAATATTATTTTGTCACTTTCATAGATGATCACTCAAGGAAGGTTTGGGTTTATTTTCTAAGGCAGAAATCTGAGGTGTTTGAAGCTTTCAAGAAATGGAAGGCTATGGTTGAGAATGAAACCGGTTTGAAGATCAAGAAGTTGCGTTCCGATAATGGTGGTGAGTATGAAGATTCTGAGTTCAAAAAGTTCTGCTTCGAGAGTGGGATTCGTCTTGAGAGGACCGTGCCTAGTACTCCACAACAAAATGATGTTGCAGAACGAATGAACCGAACATTGACTGAAAGAGCTAGAAGCATGAGGCTACATGCTGGTTTGCCGAAGCAGTTCTGGGCAGAAGCAGTCAATACAGCAGCTTATTTGATCAATCGTGGTCCATCAACACCCTTAGATTTCAAACTACCCGAAGAAGTTTGGAGTGGTCAGGAGGTAAAACTTTCTCATATTAGAGTTTTTGGTTGTGTAGCATATGTACATGTTAGTGATAATGCTAGAAACAAACTTGACCCAAAATCTATTAAATGTACTTTTATTGGCTATGGGGATGATAAATTTGGGTATAAGTTTTGGGATGAAAATAGTAAGAAGATGATTAGGAGTAGGGATGTTATCTTCAATGAGAAAGTTATGTATAAAAATAGGAAATCTATAGAGTCTTCTAGTGAGAGGTTGTCTGAACCTAACTATTTTAATCATGATGATGTGCCTGTTTGGAAGAATTCTAAGTTAGGTAAGGAGTTAGAAGCCAAGGAGACCACAGAAAAAGAACCAGTCACTACTTCATCTTCGACGCCTGAAAGTGTAGACTCAAAATCAGCAGAAAAGGGTATTGCAGATTTATACCCTGATGAGTTAGAGGATCCAGGGAATGCACTGAGAAGGTCCAAGCGACGTCGAATACCAAACAAGAAGTATGATTTGAACTATCTGTTACTGACTGATGCTGGGGAGCCTGAATGCTATGCTGAGGCATGTCAGGTAGATGATTCTAGCAAGTGGGAGCTAGCGATGAAGGATGAGATGAAGTCTTTGAATTCGAACCATACATGGGAGTTGACAAAGTTACCAGAGGGTAAGAAGGCACTCCAAAATAAATGGGTCTTTAGAATTAAGCAAGAACATGATGGCTCTAAAAGGTATAAAGCTAGATTGGTGGTCAAGGGTTTTCAACAAAAAGAAGGCATTGACTACACAGAGATATTTTTCCCTGTTGTGAAGTTGAGCACAATTCGGTCAGTTTTGAGCATTGTGGCGGCAGAAGATTTATATCTGGAGCAATTAGATGTAAAGACCGCTTTTCTACATGGTGATCTCGAGGAGGAGATATACATGATGCAACCAGAAGGTTTTATGGAAAAAGAAAAAGAAAATCTGGTGTGTAAGTTGACTAAGAGCTTGTATGGCCTCAAGCAAGCTCCACGTCAATGGTACAAGAAATTTGATGGTTTTATGCAAAAGAATGGATACATGAGATGTAATGCTGACCATTGTTGTTACTTCAAGAAGGTTGGTGCCAGTTACATTATTTTATTACTTTATGTTGATGACATGTTGGTAGCTGGTGCAGATTTGGAAGAAATAAACAAATTGAAGAAACAACTGTCTAGTGAATTTGAGATGAAGGATTTGGGGGCAGCAAAGCAGATTCTTGGAATGAGAATTAACAGAGATAAGAAGAGAGGTACATTGCAATTGTCTCAAGCAGAGTACATTCGTAAGGTTCTTCAACGCTTTAGCATGAGTGATGCTAAACCAGTCAAAGTTCCCCTAGCCAGTCACTTTAGACTTTCCAAGGATCAGTATCCACTGACAGATGAAGAAAGGGCATACATGGATAAAATTCCATATGCAT
This sequence comes from Dimocarpus longan, assembly GCA_022984855.1. Lineage (NCBI taxonomy): Eukaryota > Viridiplantae > Streptophyta > Magnoliopsida > Sapindales > Sapindaceae > Dimocarpus > Dimocarpus longan. The sequence goes on from CM041024.1 coordinate 21,799,013, forward strand.
CTGCAATTGGAAGTTTGATGTATGCTATGGTTTGCACGAGGCCAGATATTGCTCATGCAGTGGGAGCAGTTAGTAGATTTATGTCTAATCCAGGCAAGCAGCATTGGGAGGCAGTTAAATGGATTTTGAGGTATCTACGAGGTACAACAGAAAAATGTTTATACTTTAAAAAGAGTGATTTGAAGCTACAAGGATATGTTGATGCTGACTTTGCAGGAGAGATAGATCATAGGAAGAGCACTACAGGGTACGTTTTTACTTTGGGTGCGACAGCCATTAGTTGGGTTTCCCAACTACAGAGGATTGTGACTTTGTCTACGACTGAGGCAGAGTATGTAGCTGTTACAGAAGCAAGCAAAGAACTGATTTGGTTACAAGGTCTGTTAGCAGAATTGGGGTTCAAACAAGTGTTGAATGTTTTACACAGTGACAGTCAGAGTGCGATACACTTAGCCAAGAATTCGGCATTTCATTCGAGGACCAAGCATATAGGTCTACGATATCATTTCATTCGTACTTTGTTGGATGAAGAAGTGTTGACACTTGTGAAGATTCTCGGAAGTAAAAATCCAGCTGACATGTTGACCAAGCCAGTGACTATCGAGAAACTGGAGCTGTGTTCAGCTTCAGTTGGTCTTTATGGTTGAAGCAAAGGAAGTTGAGTGCACCGTTTTCACTATTAAGAAGAATTGATGATTGGATGTGTTTCAGTCTTCAAGTGGAAGATTGTTAGAATTGTGAAGCCTGAAAGAATTCGAATTCTAGGAGAATTCGGATTCAAAAACAGATCAAACTTTATCTGTCCCGAAAGTATATCAAACGAAGTCCGTTTTAAGCGAATAAGGTATCGTTGGAAAGCTTGTTTCGATACAAATCAAACGCCATCAAAATCACAACCAAAAAAAGTCTCACGCGCCCTCACGCGCCACAACAACGTCCGGTGGTCAGTTTTACACGGATTCTTCTTTCTTTAAGGTTTTTGAGTCCGAATCAGTTGTGGGTTGTTCCTATCCTATAAATACACATGTTGAACGTCTTATAGGTGTGAATATATGATGTATTAAGTGTCTTTAAGGGTTTAGACTTAGATTGACAAGTTTAGGAAGGTATGAGAGATTTGTGAGGGAGAAATTCGTGATTGAGAGTGAGAGAGACAAAAGTGTGAGTTTGTAATCATCAATTTGATAGTGGAAGAAGTGCTGGTGCACTCCGTGGACGTAGGGAATTTCTTGAACCACGTAAAATTCTTGTGTCTCTTTTATTTATTTGTTTGGTGTGTGCTAGATTGTGTTTTACGACTTTCTTCTTCTTCTTTCTTTCTGGGTTTATTTCCCAACAGTAGTAACTTTCTTCCATTTACATTCTAAGTATTGGGTTTTTCTTTTTTTGCAAGACCATGCATTTTATTGATCAATATAACGGGTTTATGGATTTAATTTATCGGTCAATCCAAAGCCTAGTATATGCCCCCATTGTGAGTTCTTAATTCCATCAATTATAACGCTAAAGTATGTCATTATTTTACACCCATTTACCTAATATTTGTGATGAATTCTTCAGTAAACTATGTTATTTATTTAAATATATTTATTTGTTTTTGTGTAATTGGTGAGGTATGAGCGGAAAGAATCAAATGGCATAGATTATGAATTGTTTTAAGGCAAAATCATGGGTTAAAAATCATTATAAACTTTGTCACGTCGTCCATGCTTGTTTGCATTTGATTACTAATTCGTGCATGGTTGTTTGTTTGCTTGTGGATCTATTTAATTCTTGGAAAGGCATGTTGTTTGTGTTATTCCAACCAATTTGTTAATCATTCTTGAGTTGGGAATGGAAGTGCAGGTTGTTGGTGAAGCCGAGAGCTTGCGAGAAGACAAGTCGTAAGTCAAGCCATGAAAGTCAACAAGAGATATGAGTGATGCAATTTCACAAGAAGACAAAGTTCACATGATAAATAAAAGCAATTCTCAAGAAGAAAAATGATGTCGTATTATGAGAAAGTAAATATATGTATATTGATTTGCTCATAATATTTTTTTATACTAACCTAATTAGATTTCTATTAACTCTAGTTAATTGGTATTGGATTTCTACACACTAAAGTTCATACCCAATGGATTATCTCTAGAGCCCACTTAATAAATTATTTATTTGGTTATATTAAAATAAATAGCCTATAATATAATTGTTATTTAATATGTAAATCCATAATAAGAAACATAAACAAAGCCTTATGTCTCTTATCAAGAAATGTTCAACCATAAATGATACCAAGCAAATTCATCCTCATATCATTAAATCTGCTGGGATCAATGTGTTGGGGCAACAACTGCATTGTAGTAATCTAAAATATGGCCATGAATCACATATTTTTGTGAGGAAGTAACACTCTTAGTCACATGTATGGAATATTTAACGACTATTTGAGGAATTACCAGAACCAGAATTAGTGTAGTGGAACACTATTATCGATTGTTATGTGCTTGATAAAATAATATTTTTCGTGGAATATGATGATTTAAGGATTTGCATCACATGGGGATGAAGATCGAGATGGAGATGGATCTTCATGGGGATGAAGATCGAGAGTCTCCATGGACCATAAAGGTCTCCATAATTAGCAATTAAAACCCAAAGCAGTCTTTAGGTCTCCAGCAGTGATGGAGATGTCATCGTTGGGTTCACCAACTCCAATTGAGACCCTAGATCTTCACGGAGACTGAGATGGAAGAGATTTAGACTTGATCTCTACCGTTCTCCTAAGATTGTATTGGTTCTTCACCATTTTACATTTAATTATTATCATAATTTTTTTTTTTTTTGTGCAAATAATTTATACCTTCAATCAGTGTGCTGGACAGTGGAGAACCTTAATTTTCACCTGGTGTATGTTGTATAAGGAGAGATTGGATATAATACTAGATCTCGCTTTGAAAATTTGGACTTCTTTCAAAAATAAAAAATTATAGGTGAACTTTTTAATTTTGTTTCATACCCCTTTAGTAATTCTAGTTAGAGGTTTGATTATATTGATCATGGTTAGCTCCAATGACAGCATTATCAGGAATGTATTTGCCCCAGAACGAATGGGCTTTCCAGACTATTAGGGTATGTTTACTTCACGGATTGGAGAATGAGAATAGGGAATATGATTGATTGATAGTGTTTACTTACTTAAAATTCATTCCGTAATGGGAATGAAAGTGTGGGTTTTGCATTAATTTGGGGTTATGGAATGAGAATCCTATTCCTCCCAACCTATTTGAGAATTTTATTTTCATTCCCTTTACCAAGACGAAAAGTCTCTTATACCATTATTTAAAAAATAAAGAAAAATCAATTTTATTTGATATTAAAAAAAAAAAACTGCATATTATAATAAAAAGCTATACATCATTTGTGTTGAAAATATAAACTTGTTTTGACCAAGCCCATTTCCAAGCCCATTACCAAGCCCATTTCCAAGCCCATTACCAAGCCCAAGTCCATCAAGAAGAACCTTCTAAGGTTAGGTGTAAGGTTAGGTATAATGTTAGGTGTGAGGTTAGGTGTAAGGTTAGGTGAGTCAATTTAAAAGTATTTGTTTGGTTGGTGAAATTGTGTGGTTAGGATTTATTTGTATTTGTTAATTTGAATGGTTTAGATTAATTTTCTAGCACTATATATAGCCCCTCTTGCATGAGGTCTAAGCATCACAAAGAAGAAGAAAACATAAGAGAAGCAAAGCTTCTAGTGAGTGAGTGAGAAACAAAGCAAAGCTTTGTATTGTGAGTTATTTTGAGTGTTGTAAAAGTTTTATTTTTGTTTTAGTGAGAATTTTGATCCAACAAAGTGGTATCAGAGCAAGGCTAAGTGTCTTGTAATATACCAAATCGAAGCTCTCGACGAGAGGAGCACAACGCCGCAACAATCATCCCAATCGGAGGTTCCACGCGCCCGCACGCGCCACCGAAAAATCGCTGCAGAAAACTGAGTCAACTCAAACGAGTTGAACCGGGTTAACAGACCGAGCCGAGCCGAGCCAGACCGAGCCGAGCCAAGCCAAGCCGAAGCCGAGCCGAGCCGCTGCTGACAAAAGCCGAGCCGTTGACTTTGACCGTTGACCGAGTTGACCGTTGACCAAAAGTTGACTTTTTGGTTCAAGTTCCGATTGAAGTTTCTCGACGTTCTGAATCCATCCGTGCAATCAGAATTTCGAAATTCTAAACATATTAAAAGGTATGGCTAATGGTATGGTATCCTTTCAAGTTCCAACACTCAAGAACGACAACTATAATAATTGGAGTATCAAAATGAAAGCACTTCTTGGAGCACACGATGTCTGGGAGGTTGTAGAAAAGGGCTACACCGAATCAGAAGATGAGTCGACACTATCCCAAACTCAAAAGGATAGTTTAAAAGACTCAAAAAAGAGAGATAAAAAGGCTCTCTATCTCATCTATCAAGCATTAGATGATGATGGCTTTGAGAAAATTTCAAGTGCAAAGTCCGCTAAAGAAGCGTGGAATAAGCTACAAACCTCTTGCAAAGGATCTGAACAAGTGAAGAAAGTTCGTCTTCAGATTTTAAGAGGTGAGTTTGAATCATTACATATGAAAGCATCTGAATCTATTTCTGACTACTTCACAAGAGTGTTAACCGTTTCTAATCAATTAAAAAGAAACGGTGAGACACTGGAAGATACCAGAATAATGGAGAAGATACTCCGCTCGTTGGATTTCAAATTTGAATATATCGTTGTGACGATAGAAGAGACTAAAGATCTGACAACCATGACAATTGAGCAACTTCAAGGATCGTTGCAAGCTTACGAAGAAAAGCATAAAAGGAAGCAAGGTATCAATGAACAACTCCTCAAGTCCCAACTCAAAGAGAAGGAAGAAATCCAAAGCCACGAGAGATACCAACGTGGTCGAGGCAGAGGAAGAAGCCGAGGACGAGGTACAGGTCGTGGTCGTGGACGAGATTGGAATTATAACAACAACAATTCCAACAATAGCTATGAGAGAGGAGAAAATTCAACAAGAAGTCGTGGGAGAGCCAATTCGAACACGAGGTACGAAAAATCTCAAGTTCAGTGTTATAATTGTCAGAAGTTTGGACATTATGCTTCAGAATGTAGAACTCAAAATAACAAGGTTGAAGAAAAAACTAATTTTGTGGAAGCAAGAGCAGAGGAGAGAGAAATTCTGTTATTAGCACATAGAGGCAATGATGGTGACCAAGAGAATACTTGGTATCTCGACACTGGTGCGAGCAACCACATGTGTGGAAGGAAAAACATGTTCATAGAGCTCAACGAATCTGTGAGTGGCAATGTCTCATTTGGAGATAGTTCTAAAATTCCGGTGGAAGGAAAAGGTAACATTCTTATTCGTGCTAAAGATGGTAGTCACCAATTGATTTCAAATGTTTATTATGTGCCCAACATGACAAGCAACATCTTGAGTTTAGGTCAACTTTTAGAAAAAGGCTATGATATTCACATGAAAGATTGTAGTCTTTTTATAAGAGATGACATAGGAAATTTAATTGCTAAGGTGAAAATGTCAAAGAATAGAATGTTTTCGTTGAACATTCAAAATGATGTTGCAAAGTGTTTGAAAGCTTGTTATAAAGATGCGTCATGGTTATGGCATTTTCGATTTGGGCATCTCAACTTTGGAGGATTGGAAATGTTGTCTAAGAAGGAAATGGTGAGAGGACTACCTCGTATTAATCATCCTGACCAACTTTGTGAAGGGTGTCTACTTGGGAAGCAATTCAGAAAAGGTTTCCCAAAACAGTCAGAATCAAGAGCCAAGAAACCACTCGAGCTCATCCATACTTATGTGTGCGGTCCAATCAAGCCAAGCTCTCTCGGTAATAGTAATTATTTCCTTCTCTTCATTGATGATTTTTCAAGAAAAACGTGGGTATATTTCTTGAAACAGAAATCAGAAGTCTTTGAAGTATTCAAGAAATTTAAAACTGCTGTGGAGAAAGAAAGTGGCTACCAGATAAAAGCAATGAGATCTGATCGAGGAGGAGAGTTCACCTCAAAAGAGTTCCGAGAGTTCTGCGAAGCAAATGGAATTCGACGTCCTCTAACTGTTCCGAGATCCCCTCAGCAAAACGGTGTTGCAGAAAGAAAGAACAGAACAATTCTCAATATGGCACGAAGTATGCTGAAAAGCAAAAGATTACCAAAGGAATTTTGGGCGGAAGCCGTAGCTTGCGCAGTATACCTATCAAATCGATCTCCAACAAGAAGTGTGTTCGGAAAGACACCACAAGAAGCATGGAATGGAAGGAAGCCAGGTATTTCCCACCTGAGAGTCTTTGGAAGCATAGCTCATGTACATGTACCAGACGAGAGAAGAAGTAAGCTTGATGACAAAAGTGAGAAGTTCATCTTCATTGGGTACGATAATTATTCTAAAGGCTACAAGATGTATAATCCAAACAATGGAAGGACTATCATCAGCCGTGATGTTGTATTTGATGAAGAAAGCACATGGAATTGGAAAACACATGATGAAGATTACAAATTCCTTCCCCACTTTGAAGAAGAGAAGGAGGAGCAACCAAGAGTGGAGCAAGCAGAACAAGAACCCACTACACCACCAGCATCACCAGCCTCAACAGATAATGGAAACTCACCACCATCATTTCTGAATGAAAGAGATGTGGAGCGTATAACAAGCCTGCAAGATCTTTATGAGGTAACTGAACAACCTGATAATCTCACACTTTTCTATCTCTTTGCTGATTCCGAACCAGTGAGCTTTGAAGAAGCTGTACAAAATAAGAAGTGGAAAGATGCAATGAATGAAGAAATCAAGTCTATTGAAAAGAATGATACTTGGAAGCTCGTTATACTTCCAAAAGGACACAAAGCAATTGGTGTTAAATGGGTGTACAAGACAAAGAGAAATGCTAAGGGAGAGATAGAAAAACACAAGGCAAGACTTGTTGTAAAAGGCTATAGTCAAAAAGCTGGAATTGACTATGATGAGGTATTTGCTCCTGTTGCTCGATTAGAAACTATAAGACTAATAATTTCTTTGGCAGCTCAGAATAAGTGGAAGATTCATCAGATGGATGTAAAATCCGCCTTCCTAAATGGAGTCCTTGAAGAAGAAGTCTACATTCAGCAACCATCAGGCTATGAAGTCAAAGGTCACGAAGACAAAGTTCTAAAACTAAAGAAAGCTCTTTACGGGTTGAAGCAAGCACCAAGGGCATGGAACAATCGGATTGACAAATACTTCAAAGAGAATGGCTTCACCAAATGTCCTCATAAACATGCTCTCTACATCAAATTCAAAGATGGAGATGTTTTGATTGTATGTTTGTATGTGGATGATTTAATCTTTACCGGTAATAATCCAAGTTTTTTTGAAGAATTCAAGAAAGCAATGGCCAAGGAATTCGAGATGACCGACATCGGATTGATGGCATACTACCTTGGTATCGAAGTCAAGCAAAATGAAGATGACATCTTTATCTCCCAAGAAAGCTATGCAAGGGAGATACTTAAGAAATTCAAGTTGGATGATTGCAATCCAATAAGCACACCGGTGGAATGTGGAGTCAAACTGTCTAAGCATGATGAAGCATAAAAGGTGGATCCAACACTCTTTAAGAGTTTGGTTGGAAGTTTGAGGTACTTGACTTGTACAAGACCTGACATCCTTTATGCAGTTGGACTGGTGAGTCGCTATATGGAGAACCCAATAACTACCCATTTCAAGGCAGCTAAGAGAATCCTTCGCTATATCAAAGGTACAATTGACTTTGGTTTGTTTTATTCAATTTCAAATGACTTCAAACTTGTTGGATATAGCGATAGCGATTGGGGTGGAGATACAGATGATAGAAAGAGCACCAGTGGGTTTGCATTCTTCATGGGAAACACAGCTTTCACATGGATGTCAAGGAAGCAACCAATTGTCACACTATCCACCTGTGAAGCCGAATATGTAGCTGCTACTTCGTGTGTTTGTCATGCAATTTGGCTCAGAAATTTATTGAAGGAATTAAGCTTGCCACAAGAAGAACCAACTGAGATTTGTGTAGACAATAAATCAGCCATCGCCTTAGCAAAGAATCCGGTGTTCCATGACAGAAGCAAACATATCGATACTCGTTATCACTTCATACGAGAATGCATAGCAAAAAGAAATGTGCAAATGGAATACGTAAGGTCAAAGGATCAGATCGCAGATATCTTCACCAAACCACTAAAGTTTGAAGATTTTGCGAGATTAAGAAGTTTGCTTGGCATGGTAAAACAAGTTTAAGAGGGGGTGTTGAAAATATAAACTTGTTTTGACCAAGCCCATTTTCAAGCCCATTACCAAGCCCATTTCCAAGCCCATTACCAAGCCCAAGTCCATCAAGAAGAACCTTCTAAGGTTAGGTGTAAGGTTAGGTATAATGTTAGGTGTGAGGTTAGGTGTAAGGTTAGGTGAGTCAATTTAAAAGTATTTGTTTGGTTGGTGAAATTGTGTGGTTAGGATTTATTTGTATTTGTTAATTTGAATGGTTTAGATTAATTTTCTAGCACTATATATAGCCCCTCTTGCATGAGGTCTAAGCATCACAAAGAAGAAGAAAACATAAGAGAAGCAAAGCTTCTAGTGAGTGAGTGAGAAACAAAGCAAAGCTTTGTATTGTGAGTTATTTTGAGTGTTGTAAAAGTTTTATTTTTGTTTTAGTGAGAATTTTGATCCAACAATTTGTTTCATCACAAATTTCTTAATTATCTTAGTGGACTATTAAAATAATTTGTATTTTTTTTTTAATTGTAATGTACAGTTTTTTATTTGATATTAAAAAAAAAAAATCATATATTATAATAAAAAATTGTACATCATTTGTTTTTCAACACCAATTTCTTAATTATTATAGTGGACTATTAAAATAATATGCAATATTTTTTTTAATTATAATGTACAGTTTTTTATTTGATATTAAAAAAAACTACATATTATAATAAAAAATTACACACTATTATAATTAATCCATTTAATTAAGGTTATTTTTGTAATTTATAATTAATCCATTCCGATTTCAAAGTCAAGTAAACAACTCAATGAAAATACTGTTGATTCCGATTTCGATTCCTATAGTTGAAGTAAACAACTTGTTCTGATTCCGATACTTCATTCCGATTTCAGATCATTCCAATTCTTCTAAGTGAAGTAAATTCACCATTAATCTCTTCGATTGGGATGTTCTTCGTTTCTGGAATGAAGAAGGCTACAATGATGGTCATGATCGCAACAAAGCCAGCAAAGAAGAAGAAGAGAAGACCAAATTTCATGTGGCAAAGCATTGTGAGTAAGACTTGAGCAATGATGAAGGTGAAGAGCATGTTGACTGAAACGTTAATGGCTTGACATGCTGATCTGATCTCCAGTGGGCAGATCTCACTTGGTAGTAGCCAGCCCAATGGTCCCCGTGACCATGCAAAAGCTGCCACGTACAAGCATATCAAGAACAATATCAGATCGGCATCGAATTTTGACAACACTGTTGTTCCATTCAGACCGAATTTCCAGCCAATCATCACCCCTACTAGAACCTACAACACAGATTATCAATTTCATCAGTTTGCATGTGTTTCTAAATTAGATTAAACCATTTTCAGATTAGGAATTGGACATTTCACTACCTGGCACCATTAAGAATTTCACATGAAATTTGGTCTTCTCTTCCAAATTCACCAATCAGAAAAGCAAATCCTCCGAAAGCCATTGAAGCTTTGCGACCGAACACCTTGGTGACCATGGAAGCAAAGAAGCACGTTACCAAAGCAGCAAGGTAAAGGGAAGAGGTGAACAGCGTCAACAACTAGCTATCAAATTTACAATAGGCGCTCTCAATAGACTCTTCACTGTGTCGTTTTTATACACTGATAGAAAGAATTTCTTCAAGAATTGCTCCATTGAGGTTACTCCTGGATACACATATTTAAAATTTAATTGTAAATATCAGAATATATAACACAATGTTATACATAATAAAAATATAAATGGTGGTTACCTGAGACACCAAGATCATAACCAAAGAGGAGATCGCCTATGGCGGCAACCGAACAAGTGATAATAACAAATCCTGTCAGACCACCTTCATAATTTCTCCCCTTACCTTGGATTGCAATGCCTCCCTCTCCAGCCATTTCTCAGCTTTTAACAAGAGTGATTATTTATTTTTCTTTTTATTTGATAATTTCTCTGCTTTCTCACCTTTAATTAAAACTAGAAGGATGCTGTGACTTCAGTCTTCTCACTAATTCAAATATAAATTCAATCTTATATAGACATTCCATTGGATATATGGTTGTAAATTTGGTACATGCTCAACAAATATGATTCGTTGGGAAAGTTGGATAGCTCGCTTTTCCTAATTATATACTAATTGCGTTGTATCAGAAGAATTTCTTAAAAAATGCTACATTTAGGCTTTCAAATTTAGAAACTGTCGTTGGCTTATCCTTGTTACTACTCTAATAGCCAGCCATCGTGTCAAAGCAAACTCTAAATCCCAAGTTGTCCTCTTGCAACAGACTCTAGCTAGCTCCAGCACTATTCAAGCTTTTTTTTATTTCATCTTTTTATCTCATATTTATCATGCCAATACATGTATGCTTAATTTGAATAAGTTCTTGCATTTCGTTTTTATCTAATATTAATTTAATCCAACAATTTGTGTGTTTTTGCAAGGTTGGTTGAACCAATTACAAGACAATTTTAAATTGAGTTATTGAATCATGATTGTCATTTGAAGAAAATCAAAGATTATTTACCGATATAAAATTTTATCTTAGTTATAAAAGTAGATTCTATGATTATTTAGTAAATAAAATATGTATAAAGTAAGAAGTTATAACTTTTATAGAGTTTCCTCAAAAAAAAAAAAAAAAACTTTTATAGAGTTGAAAGAGTATCTAAAGTAAGAAGTTATAACTTTTATAGAGTTGAAAGAGTATCTAAAGTAAGAAGTTATAACTTTTATAGAGTTGAAAGAGTATCTAGATCATTGAACAACCAAGGCCATTCATTTCAAATTAATAATGTTCAATAAATCGTACATAATAAGGATATTTCTGATAAAAGCTCTATAAGATGGAAAGACACATTTGCGATGCTCAACTTTTTAAATGACTTTAATGTTGTTTTCTCTTCAATAATCTCAATGCATTGGAATAGGACTAATCTCAATCTAAATTTTTGTTTATCATAAAATTGAGATTGTCAATGCTACCTTAATATGAATCCCGCCATCCGTTGCTATTTTTTTTTTTTTCATTTTCATGCTCCTTTTTATTTTTTTTAATTATTAATATTTAAACTATTTAATATATTGAAAATTCAGTTAATAAATAATATAAAAACATTTTTAAAAAGTTAATAATTTCGTAACTTCAATTAAAAATAAATGTTATTTTGTTTAAAATTTATTATAAATAAATTTTGATTATATAATAAAAATAATTCAACAATTTTATATAATAAAAATAATTCAACAATTTTTTATTCAAAAATTAATTTAATTTAAACTTATACTAATCCATTTTCATGTATAAAATATAATTTTTTTTTTTCTTGTTAAAACGGATACTCTACCAAAACAATTAATAATAATAATAATAACATTACTTTTAGCCTAATCGTAATCCCCACCGTCTAATTTAGTGCTCTAATTTCATGAATATAATTCAATTTAATCTCATGTACTAAATGATCAACTAAAAAAGAGTACCACAAGAGGATCGGTTATCACCTTTTTGCTTTACACTAGCACCAACACATATATGCTTTTCCTTCTTTGGACACATGCACCTTTTAGTGCTAGAACTAGATCATATAATCAGTAGAAACTTGTAATAAAGAAATTAATTTTAGCAATGGTTCTTCAGTTCACCATGATTTGTTGGCTTAAATGGATCATCGTTAGATGGGGTTACTTTGTATTGTTTGCTTCAAATGCAAAACCGTGTATGAACTAGAGATAAATGCATGTGGGGAAACACTTATTTGGAGCACACAAACTTCAATTGCACACAAAATAATGTCCACATCAGTTGACAGTACAGAAGTGAGTTCTTCCATAATACTGTCTACAGACAGATAATGGAAACTCAATTTATTCTTAGGTGAGTTCTTCCATAATGTGCACATTAATTGACAGTACAGAGGTGAGTTCGGGGCCTAATAAATTAAGAAACTTTCTTTTCATTGGCCTCCTGCCATTTCTTGATTTCAGCTTTTGTCTTTGCTTGAACGAGTGAACGAAACCCTGGATAGGGTTCATAGTTAAAGACTATCTGAAGGATCTGCAAAAATGAATTAAGAGCATAATCAAATTTCGTTCACAATTCTTAGCAATTGTTAGGTACCGTCAAACTTAAAGTCTTAAGCTAATAGAAAAAAGTTTAACTATAGTATTTAAGAATTGAAGTTAACACATGACACATTCTCTCACATGTAATGTAGATAAATGATAAATGTCAAATACATGCTATATATCCCCTACTGTATAATATATATAACAAGAATTTAAGATAAAGGGAAAGAGATAGTTTGAGCCATAAACTTCCAAGCTCTAATATTGAATTGATTATCATCATATCAAAAAATTTAAGCTGATAGTATAACCATTTTCAAATTTAAGCGAGAGCTGAAAAGGTACTTACCTCAAGCAATACAAAATATGGAGCTGTCACATAGGCTTGCACGAAGTTGTCCAAAAGGGCTGGTTTACGTTTCTACAAAAAAGTATTACGATGAGACATTTACAAGAAAACGGATGATGTACATGAATGTGAGAAACTTTCAGAATTAACTCACCTCAATTACACCATGACTCGTAAACTGTATTCCGAAACAGAAAATTTGGCTTACTAGCACAACCTGAATTGCGTTGAAGTCATGAACAATTAGTCCGGTACAACAATTTTTATTTCACAAGCTCAGTAAACGAAAGGACTTCAAAGTTCAAACTATAAAAGACACACTAAAACATAAAATAGGTGCTAAAAAGATGAGTGTTTTTTTTTTTTTTTTTCTAATAACAAATCCTGACACCAGATCACATGTTTGTCGACAAGTATATCTACTAAGCATACAGCCCAAAAATATACTCCTAGAATAAGAGAGAATTACCATAAAAAAAAAGTGGAAAAATTATCAATTATATCATGTGTCTAGTGAGTAGAATTGAATTCTACGATTGCAAGGTCAAAATGATTATATTTTACATGAAATAATAATAGGTAAATATTAATTCCTATATTTTTAGAATTTATTTTATTTTTAATTTAAAATGGTATTCTTATTTAAAGAGTTTTTGAAAACAATATATGCATGTCCAAATTTTCATTATAATGCAATGCATGCATGCATGTCCAAATTTTCATTTTAATACAATGCATGCATGCATGTCCAAATTTATTTTGGTTTTGTCAATTAAGCCCACAATGTCTGACTAGTAAAATTACAAAAGGATTACCTTCCAGGCGAGAGAGAAACCGAGGGCAAGAGCAAGTAGGCTGGCACCAATCCAGCAGGCAACACAAACGAAAGCAGCTAAAGTACCTGATTTCTTGTCCAACATTACATAGTACACAGCATGGACCAGCATAAAGAAGAATCCGATGTTGAAAACCAGCGCATTACTAAGGATCCCAGGTGGGACGAAGTCAAGGTTTGGAGAGAACAAAGGAGGTGTAAAGTATAAGAGAACAAGAGTCGTGAAGAAATTGGGCCAAACAAAGCAGCTGTGTATCAGAATGTTAATTGGGTTACTGTGATATGCGCCATAGAAGGCGAAATTGTTTTCCAGATCAAGGAATCCCCCCATCAAATTTTGTCAAGACGGAGTGGCTGAGGTTGGCAAATGAAGAAGATGGATGCAAATGAAGAAGATGGCTGGTATTTTATAGTGCTGTTGGAAGTAGCTTTTGGTTGTTATTTTCCTCGAGACGTTTGGTTTTATCGTTCACGAGTTCTTTTATCAGTGTTGGATGTAGCCTTCGGTTTTGCCACCCTCGATGGATCTGGAAAACTGCTGCGAGCTTGATTGGTTTTGCTACTTTCGATGCGACTGAAAAGATTCTGCTTTATAATTTAATAATATATTATTACATTTAACTATTACAATAATTTTCTTTTTATAATTGATACAAATTTAAGAGATAATTGGAATAAGACGGAGTAGGATATTAATAGTACAATTCGAGAAGTAATTTTCATATAGAAGGGAGCAACCCTTAAATATGTGAGGGAATAACCCATACAAAAATGAAAGATTATTATAATAAATTTATAGTTGGGGGAGAGTGCAGTCTCACAATTTTGGATATAAATATAGAATCAGGAATTTTTTTCTCTGCTCTTGGATTTTTCATAACACGGTGTAACAAATAAGCATAAAATACAAGGGGAGATCGGGGAATGATCTCAACTTATAATTATAAAAGATATTAATGTATGACTTCATCTTCTCCTTTTAATCTTTAATTTATAATTATTAAAACTTCTTATCCATCAATAAAAACTTCTAAATATTTTTTAATAACCATTTTTACAATCAATCTAAGATTATCATTAACGAGTAACATTATCCAACCAATGAGATAACTAAATTCAATCATCAATTAAAAAGTTTTATGTCATATTATATGTAAAACTAGAATTTGACAACAAATTGTGAACACAACACAAAAATATTAATTATTTGGATTAGATTTTATTTTGTTTGGATTAATAAGAAGTTAACATGTCAGACTCGTTAAGTAGATAAGTTGATATTACATTGTGTCTTTAATATATTAATCTATTTAAAACGATTAAATATTAAATTTGTTATTTTAAATTAATATTACATCATAATTAGTTCTTGTTATTCATAAAACGGATTTAATTAATCAGATTGCATAATAAATTAAGAAAGTAAATTATTTCAAATTTGAATACTCGTTGAATTATTCCAATGATGTTTTATCACATAACTAAGATGACATATATAAAAAAGGTTAAAACATATCTTATTCAATAATTTAATAAGTGTAATACTTTAATTTAATGTGATACAATAAACTAAATGATTGTCTTTGAGCTGAACAAAATATCAATAAATCATGTTTGTACAGCAAAGCTCTGTTTAACTATTGTTTAAAAAACTATTAAGTAACCATAATAAACTAAAATTAAACTACTTACGTATGATTGGCTTTGTTTTATTTGACCCGGATATATGTACTAAAGACAAGTTATTAATGCATATTAAACATAAATGATATTACCAATTAAGGGACAAGTGTCTGTGACAGATTATTATAAAATGGTTTTTCTTTTTATACTTTTTTTTAATAGGTGCCTCCATTTTTGCTTTTACGTGTCAAGTAAACTTGACTTGCAATCCACATGTTAGGATATCGTTCTTAAGGCTCCATGCAAGCTAGCATGTGGCACTTTACTTGAGAAGCAACAAAATGTGTTTCATAAATTTAAAATATTTTTCTAACAAATGTTTGATCACAAAAGACTAGAATTATTTAGTAACCATAAAAAAGTAATTGGTTTTCTTTTATTTTGACTCGGATATATGTACAAATGATAAGTTGACAATGAATAATGGTAAATGTAGACATTACCAATTAAGGGACAAATGTCTTCGACAGAAGGTCTAAAAGGGTGGTCACTTCACTTTGCATTTTTTTTTAAGTTGAATAGCTGCTACCATTTTTACTTTCACGTGTCAAGTAAACTTGACCTGCAATCCACATGTAAGGATGTCGTTCTTATGGCTCCATGCAAGCTAGCACATGGCACTTTATTTGAAAAGCAGCCAAGGTGTGAATTGAGTTTCTAAAAATTAAAATATTTTTCTAACAAATATATATATATATATATATATATATATATATATATATACACTTCAATCCTTAACTTTATTGAGCAATCTCAAACCATACTCACTAAATTTTATTTGAAATAACAAAAAAAACTCGATTTTAACTAACAATTTTTTACCAAAATACTCCAACCATACTCTCTATCTTAATTAAGCATTAATGTTAAAATAATCGAAGAAAGAGTTTATCTATATTTTAGTTAAACATTAATATTTAAATAATAGGAGAGAGAGTTGGATTAGGATTTCATATTTCTAAATTATTTTATTTCAAATTAAATGTTAAAAATAATATGATAGAAATTGACTATGATTTTTTTGCTCTTTATATTTAACTAAGATAACTTAATTTTTACAAAATAACAAACAATATAGAAAATGACTGGAGTACACAAAAGGTCAATTGATGTTTGAGATGCTCAATATATCCATTAATTAAGGGGCATTCTAAGCTATAGTTTGATAGATGTTTTGATAGAAACCAAGGAAGCAAACCTATGAATCCTTTGAGTATCAATGGAGGGCCTATGATAAGGGCTCAAACTAAAGAATGAATGAAGCTTCAAATGGTCTCGTTCAAGACATTTAGGTCAAGAGTTTTATACAATATGGCTTGGATAGCTTCAAGGGGACATTTAGGTTTCAAAATATTATTCAAGTCGAAAATCAAGTCCAAGAACATCATTCTTGAGGCTTGAATGACAATTCTTATGCAAATTAGATTATTATTTATTTGTTTGTATTAGCTTTTACCTAATTTGTATTATGAGTTAGGTTTTAAATTAGTTTAATTTATTTAATTTTACTTTAGGCTCTCAATTATTAGGCTGAAACATTTAGTTAAATTAAAAGCCCAATGTAGGTGTGCTTAGAAGAGTAGATGTGCAAGGTTAATTAAAATTAGAGTTTAATTTAGTTTTCTATTATATTTAGGAGTGCATGCCTAAAAAAGGTTTATTAAACCTAAAATTCCAATCAGACGTCCATTGAACAAAATTTAACTTTTCTCTATTGTTCTTTTGAGAACTTTGAGATTTGCATCAAGAATTATTTTTAATTTATCAACCTTAACTTATCTCCACATTCTCCTTTTTTAATGGAAGTAGTGTCGTTATATCTTTGATTCTTAGTTCGCTAATCAATAGGTCAAATATTTTCTATAATCTAAATTATTTTTCTTAAGATTGTATTTCAATTTGATTGTGGGTATCTTATCTTTATCCATCTCTATCTTGCCGTATTATTTATCATATATATTGTTTCAATGCTGGTCTGATTCATATTGGGGTTATCGCACCATTATCAAATGACTTTCTTTAAGTTTCAATTCTTTAATCTACCATAAGCCACAACCGGGTCTGTTCTACTTTGCTTTCATCATAATATTTTATTTATTTTTTTTTTTTTGGTCTTCTTTTGTTTTGTCTTGATCCACACCAACACCCATTATCAATTTGTTTATTCTTTAATTTTCCTCTCTTTGATCTACTGCATATACATTCTAGTCTTGTTTTTTTTTTCATGTTCCGCACCATTCTTGATTCTCTTTATCCGCTTAGAACCATCATTGTAGCCGAATACATCAATCTTGGTTTGAATCTTCATATTCTATTCTTGAACCACGTCAACAATCAAGATTCTTGAAATTATATTCCAGGGTTTATTGAATTTTTGATTCATCATCATATTTTTTTCTTGATTTGCAAGATTTATATCAATGTTTGTGTTTGGTTAAATTCTACGATTTACATTCAATTTAGTTTGTGTGCATTCTAGTTTGATTTTTTTTTAAAAATAATAATAATAATAATAAAATAAAATAAGAGAAAAAAAGTATCAAAAAAAATTTCAAGGAAAAAAATGGGTAGAAAAAAAAAAAAGCAAAAATTGAACGTCATAGATTGCTTGGATTGAAGTGAATTAATATTAATTCACCTTATTTGCAATTTAAGTTCTTTGCAATTTTCGAAATATTTTCTTAAAATCAGATTACTTTCCATTATTTAATCATTCTTGTGTCATTATTGGTCTTTATTTTCTTTGTGTTCTCTGTGTGTGCGTTTTTTTTTTTTTTTTTTTTTTTTATTGAGATTTTTAGAGGGTGATTATTTCAAGAGTGACCCTATTGTGATTGATTAAGTTATATAAAGAACTTAGTGAGAAAAATTTGAGTGTGAATAGAGAGTGTTAAGTTAAATCAAGAGTGCCTAGTGATAAACACGTGAATAATTGAAGTGAAACACATGAGGGAGTGTTGTGAGATTCCTTTCACTAACATTCCTACACGTGTTAATCATGTCTACAGACAATAATAAAGATGTTAAATGAGGAGAAGGAGGAGAAAGGGGTAATAAGTCGTTTGTTCTCAAAGTCATGCAACAATAATTTGAGAGGATGAACATGGTGTTTGGAGATATTAGGGATCGAATGGATAAGTAAGATGAGGTAATAGCTACTTTGCAAAGGGGGCAACAAATGAGAGCTCCGGAAGAGCATGGTGGTAATAATGAAGATGCAGCCGATTATGTTTAATTGAGAGAGTGAATTATTTTTTTTTTTTTCATAAACATGTGATCTTATCAAGTTATATTTGTAGCGATCAAAATCATGACTTATCTCTCATTTTCTCATTTATGTCTTAGGAGTGACATTTATATCATTTTTATTATAATTTTATTTCTTGATGATCATATATTCAATGAGTCAAAATTCTTTATAATTTTTATTCTTGAATGACATAATCGATGGGTCAAAGTTTTCATTGTAAACTTGTTTTAATATTGTATTTCAATTTAACTGTAGGTGTCGTATTTTTATGTACAGGGTTCACACCTGTTTAAGGGATGGTGTGCAGGAAGAATATATATTTATATAAATTTTGTAATTATACTAGTATTGTATAATAGCAAACTTCTTCTTTATAGTTTTGTCTCAAACATAATCACATGCAGTTTATCTAACAAATGAATTGATTTAATAAATCTATTAAAATTATTGAAAATCAAACAATACATGCAAATATAATCCGGCATAGTCCTATTAACGAAGATTTTAGAGATAAGTGAATAGCTGTTCATTGGGAACCTTATAGTTTAGTCAATTTATCATCATTAATACATTGTTCTCGCAAAGACACAATTCAATGTTTTGGCTATATCACTTTAAAATTTTTATTTTATATACATATATATATATTAAACATATTATAACTATCGGGATCACTATAATGGATATTATGGTGCGGTCCGAAACACATACTCCTATTCAAGGTAAAAACTACCCTTACAACTCGAGAAGGATTTAAACATAATTAGCTAACTCACCAAAAGAGATCAAGTGGTAAATGTCCACATTGTTAGGGATGGTACTCAAACTTGTATACTCTTATAGGGCATAGGTGTTTTTGCTACCAACCAAGCATAACTTAGAGTTTGATTTTATATACTTATTGAAAGCTTAAGATTATATTCCTCATAATTCTTTGTCTTTATTGATCTATTTTGTTTCTATTCACAATAAAAGGGTGTTGGTGGTTTGTCCCATTTTTGTCTCATTATTTATAGGCAAGTTCACAATTCTCACATTTATTGTTCATAATATCTAGGGGAAACTTCATTTTAACCCATGAGATTTGAGAAAATATCAAGTTTTAAAGCTCTTTTGAAAACAGCTCATTTTATCACTAATTTTTTCAAAACTCTTCAAAAAAGTCTAAACTATCAGTCAACTGATGATTAATTGTCACTTTAAGTAATTTAAATTGTAATTTAATAACTTAAATTCAAAAGTATTTTATGCAATTTAACTTGTAAATTGATCGTTTATGAGAGTAATCCGGTAATTTATGTGTCACTAACAACTATCAAAGTAAAAATATTTTTTAACATATTCTGTTAATGTTGACCGTTTGTTGTCTGATGATTTAGACTTTTAAAAAGTTTTGAAAAAGTTAGAATAAAAAGAGCAATTTTTAAAAAAGTTTTTAACCTGGTATTTTTTTTAAATCTCATTGATTAAAATAAAGTTTCCCCTAATATCTATTTCATATAACATGTCAACTTTTTTCTCTTACCTTTTCTCTTTACTTTCCCGTATTGTTTTCCATTTCCCCCTACCTTTTCCTCCCTTTTCCTCCTTACTTCTTGTGTTGTTCTCAAAATTGGATCTATTACTAATTTGAACTCTTATAAATTTTTAAATCATAACACATTTGTTTTAAAAAAAAAAAAAAAAAAATCCCATAAATAGCATAAAAAAACGTAAGTTTGGAAAAAAGCATTGAAAAACTGACTTAAATGTTTTTTAACACTTCTGCAAACTATTATTAGTTTGTATAGGAATAATAATTATTGAATATAATTCGCAGAAATGGTTCATGATTTCTACAGACTATTTATGTGGACTATTGTTCCTACGTGAATTAACAATATTGCGGGAGTGCTTAAAAAATTCACTATTTTCCAAACTCGCTCTTGTTTTTTTTTTTTTTTTTGTGTGCTAGAAAAAAAAAATCCATTTGTTTTATAGTTAACAATTAATCACATATTATTAAAATTTATTTCTTATTCTTTAGCATTACTGTCCATTACAAGTTTTAAATTTTCTCAAATACAAAAGAGGATCCAAATTCCTCTTATATTATGCTTTTATATAAAGATAAATTTATTTGAAATATATATATTACCTTAAAAATATTTGTGTTCATGGTGGAACTCAGGCATTTGAATTTCGTTTACAAAAGATAGATTTCTAAAGACCTATCTTTTAAGGGTTTTTTTGGATATATAGCACTCATACACTCTTGTTTGGTGTCTCTAGCACCACATTAATACTTTGCGTTTCATTAGTACGTAAAATGATTTTCAAAAAAAAATAATATCCCTAAAAAAATTATGATTATATCTAAAAACCAAAAACACACTAGAGAGAGAGAAAGAAAGAAAATTTGAAAACCAAGATGAATATGAAAGAGAAAACTAGATGTCACAAGTCTATCCTATCCAAAGACATTATATCTAATAGGGATAATTCAAAAAAACCTGTTCTAGTTTACAAAAATATCGATTTTACCACATGTAATTTCATTTTTATCCAAAATCCCTCATAACATTAATAAAAACATTCAAAATATCCCTTAAAAGCATGTAAAATGATGATAATACCTCTGACGGTCATAGATTTCATTAAGTTGACTATGTTGACCATTTGATTTTAAGGGCAAAAAAGGAAATGCGATAAAAAATTAATTAAAATTGATTAAAAAAATTAATAAAAATATAATATTAAAATTAAAAATACATAAACTTTTTAAAATTATTAATAATATAATACTAAACTTTTTAAAATAAATCCCTCGGAAAAAATTGATAAAATAAATAAAAAATAATAATATTATAATTAAAAAATTAAAATAAAAAAATCTAAAACCTAGATTATTTACAAAAACCATTTGGAAACCATTTTCTTTTCTTTATCTTCTTCTTCTTCTCATCGTCGATGACACCATCTCCCCGTGTCTTCTTCTTCCCTTCTCGTTTCTTCTTCTTCGTCTTTTTCCATTGATCTCATTGCCACCGTCACCTAACTCCATCGTCGATGACTCTGATGCACTCATTCCACCACTGTCGAGTCGACAGACTTCCCTCTCACAACCAAATGAAACCTTACCATCTTCTCACCCACTTTCATCCCTTCGTTGGGTTATTGTCCTTCTCCAAAGTCTATCCTCGCCATCGCTGATCCTTTACACGGATGACTCACTCTCTCACGTTCTCCCTCGCCGATTTGTCACTCAAATGCACTCTTTCCCTCTTAATATCTCCTTGCCTTGCTTCTCCTCGCTGGTGTTAGCTAGTTGCGGTACTGTGCTTCTCCTTGGTTGATTTTAGTTACTGACTTTGATTGATTTTGGTTGTTGATTTTTGATGATTTTGATTTTGGTTGGTAATTGTGTTGATGATTGATAACAATGGTGTTGATGATCGATGATGGATGATGGGGTTAATATGGCAAAATTTTTTTGGGTTGATGATAATTAGGTTTTCAAATCCAAAAAATGGAAACCCAGAATTTCTGCGATTTTTAGTGATTAGAAATCCTGAATTTCTGCGATTTTCAGTGACTGAAAACCCAGAATTTTTTGGGCTTCCAGTCATTGGAAACCTAGAATATTCTGGGTTTCTAGTCACTGGAAACCTAGAAATAGGGAGAGAGAAAAAGAGAGGGGAAAGAAGAAAAAGAAAAAGGTGGCGGTTGGCAGAAATGGTCTTATGCAGTCTATGGCTGGTATGTTGAATGGTTGGTGATGAAGATGGAGATTGAAAGTTGAAGATGAAAATGGCTTGAGAGATTTATTTTTTATTTTAATTAATTTTTTAATTCAAAATATTATGTTATAATTATTTTATTTGTTAAATAAAAATGTTTTATCAAGGATAGAATTGTCTTTTTATAATTTTTCCAACGTTTTTGTTAACCTACTAACGGTAGGGGATAATTTGGATAAAAATAAAACTAAAGTGGTAGAATTGACATTTTCACAATCTAAAGCAGGTTTTTTAGGATTATCCCTATCTAATAATAAATGAAACTATTAAAACAAAATGAGTGAGAGAGAGTAAACTTGTAGACAAAAGGCTACTAAAAGATTCAAAAACCACCCCCCTTCCCAAAAAAAAAAAATCACAACCTGAAACATAGAAAATAAACTTTTGAGCTACTAAGCTATATAACTCTTAACCAAGCTGTTTTGGCTTTGGTCAAGAGTTAAATAACTCGCAACAAAAAGCAGCTTGGTCACGAGTTATTATAACTCTCAAACCAAAGCCATTAGCTTTGGCTTTAATCGAGAGCTATAACTTTCAACCAAGCCCACGAGTTATTGTAACTCTCAAACCAAAGCCATTAGCTTTGGCTTTAATCAAGAGTTATAACTTTCAACCAAGCCCGTTTTGGCTTTTTATTGAGAGTTAATTAACTCTTGACCAAAGCTAAAATGGCTTGGTTGAAAGGTATATAACTTAGTCTTGGAGTTCTTTTTTATTTTTTAATTTTTTTTAATGATTTTGAGTTTTAATTAGAAATTCTTCTTGTTGTTCTTTGGGTTTCTCATTTTTGACTTATGAAATTTGTTGACGTCCGGATTTGGCTCCCTAGCCAACGAGATTCGTTTTGGGCCCAAGCTGCAGTTTCGCATAGTTGATGTGGAATGTGCAAAGTAAGAAGGAAACAAGAAGAAGAGATCAGAGACGAGGAGCAGAAAACACCAGAAGATTTTAGAGTGGTTCGGCCTAATTAGATGCCTATGTTCACTGTTCACTCTCTCACTATTTTGGCAGAATAATAGCACTCAAAAGATTGGAATCGTTTTTACAATGAAAATCCTCCCCTTTTTATAGAGAAAATGGGAGATGCTACAGTAAACAGAATAAAACAAAAGCGTACAGTGAGCTGAAATTACAATGATGAACTGCATTTAATGCCCGGGATTTCATTTAATGCGACTGACAGTGCATTTAATGCTGCCGAAATTACATTTAATACGGCCAAAACCGTCACTTCTGAACTCTGCCCTAGCGAGATCTCGAGCAGTTGATCTGTATGGGTCATTGGGGGCCATAAGAATTTTGACTATAGCCTTTGGTAGGGGTGGCGTGCATGGCACGTTTTGAACTGCATCTTGCATGGCGTCTTCGGCTTCTGCTGACTTGTGATTTGGGGGGGGGGGGCATGGCTGAGATAGACTTTCCTACGGACAGAATATTCAGTTAGAGTGGCGAACAAATGAACTTCTAGCAGACCGGACACCTTGAGAGTTTGGGGGATGGATCATGAATTAATACTTCCGCGACTGGCCGTAAAATTAGGCAAGCAGTTTTGTAAGCCAGCAGGCATGCTAGCGTGCTCAGAAGTTACCGAGCAGCAAGGAGAACAATTCTGAACGAATAGACCCGAGCAGAATAGATTCTGTCTGTCATCTTCCAGCGAACAGTTTAAGCGAACAGATCCGACGAGCAGGCATAGCAATCAGCCTAAGCGGACAGGCATAGCTATTTGCTTAAGCAAACAGAACCGACGATCAGCCTGAGTGAACAGAACTGGAGATCAGCTCGAGCGAACAGAACTGGAGATCAGCCCAAGCGAACAGAACTGACCGTAATGGCATGCAGGATAACGAACACATCACTGATCAGGGAACCATCATTATTCGCGAGTAGATTTAACGACCAGTAGGAGACTTAAGATACGAACAGAATGGGGAGTCAGGAAGGCGATAAGAAAGAAGGATAGATTGTTGGGCCCTTGGGCCATCGGGCCTGCACTGTAGATCCCTTCTGGCCCAATTGACCTGGTCACTAAATTACCCATAACATAAGCCCCCTAGCTCTTGGTGCCTTGTAGGGGACTAGGAGCTATAAACCCTATTGACGACCAACCCGGACAGGAACAGTTACACCACTTTTTAAATTCCATTTTATCACCAGGCCACGTGAAGCTGCCCTAGGCAATGGTTACAAGTCACACCATGCGCCGTGTGCATTTAATGCACGTCTCTCAACTGACATGCAGCATGATGGCAAAAGTTTGAGAATCGCACCACATCGTTCGATTAGGGGCGGTTACACAGCCATCTCAATCCAACGGTTAGGCTTAGCTACTTTTTAAAGGAGGGTGACGCTCCATTTTTGTTTCTTCTGGCATTTTCAAAAAATCAAGAACTTCCTCGTTGCTTACTTTCCTGATTTCTTACCCTTGTTCATCGTTCTTTAACCGAAACCACCAGTCATCACCATATTCAAGGTAAGGTTTCTCCTCCTTCTTCTCTCTCTCTCTCTCTCTCTCTCTCTCTCTCTCTTTCTCTCTCTCTCTCTCTTTTTTGAGATTGGGCCGATGATGGTAGAGAGTTTCTGTGCTACCACCGGTTCGCTTGGGACTCGAAACACCGTGAAACAGCTTTACCCACTCTTCTTTTCTTCATCCCTTCTTTTTAGCTTGTGGTAGGGGGGGGGGGGGGGGGTCATTAAACTAGGCCCTTCTTGCCCCTTGTTGGCTTCCCAGGCGCGCGACTTGACACTTAGGGACGGTAGACTTAGGTTCTCTTTGCTTCTTGGGTTTGGTCGGCTGTCAACGGCCTAATTAGCTGTTTCTTTTGTAGAAGTCGCGGATGCCAATACCAGTGAGTCATGTCCAGTGAAGAGGGCTCTGAGGAGGGTTCTTCTCAACAGGTAGAGATTCTCCGAGTGCAACTACCCAAGGCGGCGGGGATACGCCGAGTTTCTCTATGAGAAAAGAAGCCCTTGCCCATGAGTCTTTTTATCAACATGACTTTTCTGTTACTCTTGAAGAGCTCAAGACCATAATCGAAACGTATGGTTTCCCTTCTGGATGTCGTGTCATGGTCCCTGCCCATCATGATCATGCGGCGTCCCCTCCCGAAGGGTTTACAGCGATCAACCGTTAGCATGTGGACCTAGGGTTTAGGTTTCCGGTTTCCCAATATATGGTCAACCTATTGAAAGACCTAGAAATAACTCCTTTCCAACTTACACCAAACTCTTACACCCAAGTGACCATTCTGGCTTACATCTTCCTAAAAAACGGCCTTCCGCCACCGACCCGGAACATAATCCAAAGCCTTTTCTTCTTTAAGTCCACTACTAACCCTAAGGCCAAAAAACGGGACGACATTTATTATAAGACTGCTCGCAACTCGCCCTACAAGGCATTTTTACCACAGAAGGTTGGCAGGTCAAATGTAGGGGATTACAAATCTCGTTGGTTTTATGTGTCCTGTTTATCTTTGCTGAAACTTGCCAATTTTGACTTCACCCTTCACCCCGGTGAGCATGTTATTGCTCGCTGCTCTTGCATTCATGTATATATTATCGTCTTTTATCATTACTGACATTTCTCCCCTTATACGCAACCGTTAGTAAAGGCTTAATCAGTCTCTCAAGCGAGGAGACAAGGGCACTTGAGAGATTTTTCGAGGTGAAGGATCCTGCAGACGATTATTTCCTAGCTAACTACTTCTTGAGGGATTTCGAGCTCAGGCCTAGGATTGGAACTAAGCCCCTCAGTCTAGCATCAGACATTGGAGTGCGAAAGAGTCAGGAGGTTTCCTTTATTTTCGCAGGTCTCGACGAAAGTGCCTCTGCCCCAGTTCTAAAAAAACCTAAAACCATGGTACACCTTGAGATGTATTCTCCCCCATCTTCGCCAGTGGTCGAGAAGGAGGAGCTTGAAGTAGAGATAACAGGTTCAAAGGAGCCCCCAACATAGGCAACAGAACCATCTCAAACAAGGGCTGCCCCATCTGTTAAAAAGCAGGGAATGAAGTATAAGATTATGGGGAAGAAGACCGTGAAGTACATACCCCCACCAAAGGATCCTGCTGGCAAAGGAATCTCAGTTTCTGGAGATGAGTCAACAAGGCCTTCAGAGGCCGAAGGCAAAGGAAAATAGGCCATGGAGCCTCCCGCTAAATGTCAGAAGTCTAAGGGCAAGGCGCCCATGATAGAGGGGGATGACGAGGAGCAGATCCAGGAGGTTGATGCGGGGGAATACTTCAACGACCTGTTGGACCAGCTGCCAGAATTGCTGGGATCCGACAAGCCAGACGTCTACCAAAAACATGTTCGCGGCGGCCAGCTGATCGCCTATGCAACACGCCACAACGTGCTGGTAGGCCCCGTTCTTCACTTTGTAACTATGTACTATTTTCATACCCGTTGCTGATACATTATCATTTCAGACTTCATTGGCTCTGATGAAGATGCGTCGGGACTTTCCCGACCTAGTAGAAGAGAAAGCTTCACTCGAGGAGATGAACAGGAAGCTGAAAGCAAAAAACAAGAAGCTTAGAGAGGAATCGGATGCTGCCAAGAAAACCACTCTCCAGCTCGAGCAGAAACTCAAGGGTGCAGAGGAGTCTTTGGATTTCGAGAGGAAGCTTCGGGACATTACTGCCTCCTCACTTAAGTAGGCCATTGATGACGTAGACAGGGTCACTCAGGAGGCTCTCTTCCAGAAGAGACGGGCTGTGGATGCTGAGAAGAAGACCGAGTCGGTGATGCAGGATTTAGTCACGCTAAGGGACAATCTCGCTCGTATAAGAGAGTTGTTTGGTCAGTCAGAGGCCCGGGTCTTGTGAGCTCGTAAGGAAGCGGTTAAGAAGACGAGCAGTAAGTTCCTATATACCCTATGGAAACACCATCCTGAGCCGGACGTCTCGTTCTTCGGGGAGGAGGTAGTGAAGGAGGTGAAGAAGTACGCGGCTCTCGCTGCCAAAAAAGCCCAGGTAAAGACCGCGCAACCAGTCCAGAAGGAGATCATTCCTGCAGCCCCGAAAAAGAGCTCTGAGTCTTCGTCTGCTCAAACTGGTGCCCCGCCTGCCCAGGGCGATCCCTCCTCAGATCCTCAAGAGTTGGTGCCAGGCGAGGAACAGGGATCGTCCTCACAGGGAGCCCCCATTGAGAAGGATCCAAAGAGTACCCCTACTAGTTCTTGTAAAGCTTCTTAGAGTAGATGAATACAAAATTTGTCCTTCCCACCGATAGGGCTCATCTTTGAACATCGACGCTCTGAATACTATATTTGTTTAATTCCATGACGCTTCATTCTTACTGTTATTTTTCACAGTGCGGGATTCCTGCTAATTTGCTTTGTCACTCTCTGCATCTCATACGTATTGTTATAATAATTTGGAAATTGGTATTTTCAATAGGACAGGTAGTGAATCAAGTTAACACTGAATCCAATCGCCCATATAAATACCTCCCAAGGGGTAAAATAAGGAAAACGATTCTTTGGGTTGCAAATGTACGTTCAAGTCATTCAATAGACGGCCTCTAACATGAACCGTAACTTAAATAACTGAAAAGAACTCCATCAAGTGAGTTAGTAATCCAAATCAGAAAATATCTTACCATGTATAACGAGTCTATTGACTAGATTATAAACATTAACTATCGAAAAGCAAATCAGCTGATGCGACCATGCAGTTGTTAACAGATATAACATAAGATAGTATTGATAAAGAGATATAAATCGAGAAGAAACCAGATGATGAGCATGTGACGATGCTCGCAGATCTTTCTGATCACTACTAAGATCGACAGAGGTTGTGCTCGAAAGATAGGGACCCAAGCTTGTACAGCCGATTGCGCTCACAAGGTTAAATCTGAGCATTTACAGTGGACTGCGCTCATAGGGTCGATACCTGAGCTATACAACCTGTTGAACCTCTCAAACTGTGCTCACAAGGTCAGAGCCTGAGCATTTACAGCTAGAGTTATGGAGCTCAAGAACCCAGCTGTGCTCACAAGGTTATAACCTGAGCATTTACAGCAGATTTATGGATGAACGCTTAATGATTGAACTTTCATTCTATTCGCGCGATGGACCGGATTGCGGTATGCGTAGAACAACTTATAGAGGAGAAGGCCAATCAACGAGCGACGATTAGGTGCATAGGCTCGTGACCGTTTTAGCCCCTCTTACCTTGTAAGGTAGGTGTGGGGTCGGTATCCACCGATATTCAACCCCTTATCCCTGTAGGGCAGGTGTAGGGTCGGTATCCACCAATATTCAGCCCCTTATCCCTACAAGGTTAACAAATGTTTGAGCTTTAAGTCGACTCTTTGCCTTTCATGGTTATGTACCTCACATACAAGAACACACATGAGCATTTCACGTTAGAGATAGTTCATGATAATAGATGGGTAGTTTTCATTATGTTTGTACATGTTTAACTCTATAGAGATAACAAAATACCAACAAGATTACAACAATTATGTATAATAGGGCCTCAAGTAGGTAGCATTCCATGCCTCGAAAGCGTTGCTCCGCTCATGTCTGTCAGGTGGTAAGCCCCGTTCTTCAAATCTTCGTGGATCATGTAGGGCCCTTCCCAATTAGGTCCTAATACTCTTTCACTGGTCTTGCGAGCGCCAGGTAGAATTTCCCGTAGTACGAGATCACCTGGCTTGAACTGGCGCACCTGGACGTTCTTGTTATAGTGCTTTGCCATCCTCTGCTGATAGATGTCCGCTCTGAGACGAGCAATTTCCCTAGACTTTTCGAGCAGATCAGAGCTAGCGGCCAGGAGCTAGTCGTTTTCTTCGAGATTGAAATTCGCTCTTCGCTGACCGAAAACCTCAAACTCTGCAAGAATCATAGCTTCGGACCCATAAACCATCAAGAAAGGGGTCTCCCCCGTGGTGCTGCGAGTAGTCATACAATAGGCCCACAATACTTTCTGCAATTCATCTATCCATGCTCCTTTTCTAGCTTCAAGTTTGGTCTTCAGAATATGCTTAATGATCTTATTGATTGCCTCCACCTGACAGTTAGCTTGCGAATGGTCCAACGTCGAGAAGCTCTTAAAAATGTCGAGGCTGTTACAGAATTCTAAGAACTGCTCGCTGGTGAACTGAGTCTCGTTGTCTGTCACGAGTTACTGGGGGATACCAAACCTGCAAATAATGTTGTCCCACATAAACTTCTCAACCTTTGTTGTGGAGATTTCGGCCAGCTCTTTCGCCTTTGCCTATTTCGTGAAATAGTCAATCGCTACGATGGCATACTTGTATCTACTTTCATCTCGCTCAGCCCACTAGGAGAGGCCCGATTAGGTCCATGCCCTAGATTGCGAAGGGCTATAGGCTGATCATCTACCAGAGATAGGTTGGTGGTGCCCGGGGAACTTTGGAAAATCTCTGGCATTTATCACATTTCCTTACCATGTCGATGGCATCCTACTTCATGGTTGGCCAATATAATCCTTGTCTGAGCGCCTTCTGGGCTCAGGAGAATCCCCCAGCATGGTTACCACAGTGTCCTTCATGAATGTCCCTCAGCAACGCGGTGCAATCCGGCTCGTCGATACACCTAAGTAAAGGGGCTGAGAGGCCCCTTTTATAAAAAACATCACCATATACACAATACCTTGCTGCCTTTATGCGCAGGCGGCGGGCCTCTATCTTATCTTCCGACTATTTTCCTTCTTGCAAGTAACTGACTAACGAGTTCATCCATGAATCCGCTACCACTATCAAAGTCATTACCTCCATACCGGACTCGGTGCTTGGTTTTGGTAGGAATTCTATAGGTACGTTTCCGGTAAAATTTATGTCTTGAGTGGTCGCTAGGCGAGCCAATGCATCTTCGTGGGAGTTCTGGGCTCCAGAATCTGATTTAACTCAAATTTTTCGAAAGCTCCCAACAATTCTTGCACCTTCTACAGATAGACTGTCATTTTTTACCCTCTAGGTTGGTATTCACCCCTTATTTGACAGACCACTAGCTGCGAGTCACTTAATATCCTGAGCCGCTCGACCTGCATCTTCTTGGCCAAGCGAAGCCCTGCTAACAGTGCTTCATATTTCGCTTCATTGTTAGTCGCTCTGAAACCAAACTTGAGTGCACAGAGGAACTTACTCCCATTCGGGCTGATCAGCAGAATTCCAGCCCCTACGCTCCTTTCACAGAAGGACCCATTTATAAATAGTTCCCAGTTTGGACCTTCAGAAGGTTCAGCATGGTCGTCCATAGGTCTAGTAAACTCAGCAATAAAATCTGCCAATGCCTGTCCTTTGATTACAGGTCTCGGTTTGAATTCAATATCGAACTGGGCAATCTCGATGGCCCATTTGATGAGCCGGCAGTAAGTATATGATTTATGGAGGATTTGCTTTAACGGATACTTCGTCAAGACTTCAATCTTATGTGCCTGAAAGTAAGGGCGCAGCTTACTGGACGCCATCACCAGACAGTAGGTGAGCAGCTCCATCGGGGTATATCTTGTTTCGGCTTCTACCAACTTTTTGCTAACATAGTAGACCAGGACCTGTGCTCTATTTCCTTCTTTTCTTGTCAGAGCCACGCTCAGGACGCGCTGGAATACCCCTAGGTAGACTATCAGAGTTTCCCCTTTCTTTGGCTTGGTTAGCAACGGGACTCACCCCATATATTCTTTCAGTAGTAGGAACGCGACCTCGCACTCTTCGGTCCACTTGAAATTCTTGGCTCTCTTCAGTACCTCAAAGAATGGAGCACATCTGTCAGAGGCTTTGGACACAAATCTGCTTAAAGCGGCTATCTGACCGTTTAGGCTCTGTATCTCCTTCACATTGATGGGTGACCTCATGTCCAGCAGGGCTTGGATCTTTTTTGGGTTGGCTTCAATTCCCCTGTTATTCACTATAAAGCCTAAAAATTTACCTGATGAGACCTCAAAAGCATATTTGAAGGGGTTGAGTTTAATCTGATATCTCCTTAGGATTTGAAACATTTTCTCGAGGTCCTGAACATGATCAGTAGCCTGCTTGGACTTCACGAGCATGTCATCCACGCACACCTCCATGGTTTTTCCAATCAGATCTTCGAACATCCTGTTCACCAGCCTTTGATAAGTCGCCACTGCATTTTTCAGTCCAAAGGGCATTACCTTGTAGCAATATAATCCTCGGTCTGTAGTGAATAAAGTGCACTCCTCATCTTCAGGGTCCATAGGGATCTGGTTGTAGCCTAAGTAAGCATCCATGAAACTAAAGAGCTCATGCTCGGCCGTTGCATCCACCAGCTGATCGATTCTAGGTAGCGAAAAGCTGACTTTCGGACAAGCTTTGTTTAGGTCCATAAAGTCTATTTAGGTTCTCCATTTCCTGTTCTTCTTCTTCACTAATACGGGGTTAGCTATCCAGACTGGGTACTAGACTTCTCGAATGAACTTACTGGCCAGTCGCTTGTCTACTTCCTCCTTCAGAGCTTCGCAACGCTCCTTATTCATTTACCTCATTTTCTGATAGACTGACGTTCAGCTTATAGGTCATTACATTCGGATCGATCCCCACTATGTCCCGATGGTTCGAGGCAAACACATCTAAATTTGATCTGAGACAATCTGTTAGCTGAGCTTTAATCTCTTGGATTAAGTTCTTGCCTAGCATAAGACATCTCGTTGCATCTATTTCACTAACCTGGATGTCTTCAAACTCTTCCACCGGACTCGTACTTTGGTACGTATCGAATTCCCTGGGATCCAAGTCTTGGCTAATTCCTGATGAGGTGATCGTCTGTAATTCACGCTCCAAGGTCACATCCACCTTCTTTCCTCGAACTCCTCTTCTTATCGCGTCCACATAATAGCGTCGAGCCAGGGACTGCTCGCCCTGTACATATCCTATCCCATTGGGAGTTGGAGAATTTTACCGTGAGAGCCCTGGTGGAGGTGACCATGTCGAGGTCATTTATGGCAGGTCTTCCTAGCACCACGTTGTACGTAGAGGGAGAGTCGATGATGAGAAAATCTGCTAGTGTCGTGGATTGATGAGCGGCGTCTCCAAGGGGTCAGGGGTAACCTTATCTATCCAATAGGAATGATTGAGTCTCCAGTGAACCCGTATAGAGGCTCGGGGTATGGCCTAAGCTGTTCGTTACCGATTCCCATTTGATCATAGCATCCCTTATATATCACATTAACTGAACTCGCTGTGTCAATCATTATCCTCTTGACCACCGAGTTTCCAATACGTGCTCGAATCACCAGTGCGTCATTATAGGGGAGATGAACATCCCAGACATCTTCATCTGTGAACATAATATCTTTTGACACTCTTCTGGCTTTCTTCGTCGGTCCCCCTAACTCCCTTTGTCCTGTTGGCTGGACGCATCTTGCTTCACGCACAAACCGTTCTTGGGATCTATTGGACTTTCCTACTTCCGAGGGACCCCCATGGATGATATCAATCGTTCTGACTGAAGGCCCTTGGGTAGAGTCAGGCTCCGGCTGAGTTTGGGTTAGCGGGTCTTGTGAGCGCTGGCGGGGACCCTGCTGTTGGGATGGTAGCTTTGGAGGTCTCACAACATAATCCCTCAGACGACCGTTTCTAATCATCTCTTCAATAGCGTCTTTTAGCGCCCAGCAGTCTGAGGTATTATGCTCCACTTCGTTATGGTAGGTGCAAAACTTATTCTTATCTCTCCAGGAGTTTGAATGCCCTTCAGGAGTTTGAATGGGGGCTAGTCGCCCGAAATTCTCCTTGTTCTTCTCGATCATGAAGATTCTGTCTTGGGTATCAGATAAGGCATTGTACGTATTGTAACGGCCTTGAAATCGGGGTCACGCCCGCCCCCGGTTGTCCCCTGGTCTGGGCCAATTCTTAGCCTTTTTTGCGATCTGATTACTGTCTCTTCTGTTTTCAGGGTTGTTTCCTTCATTGCTCCTCTTCCTCCCCTGACTAGAACTACTAGCTTCATCCCTCTGGGAACTGGCTTTTTTAGGGTTGGTTGCTTCTTCCTACCCGATTTCTTTTTCTACCCGCTCGGAGAATTCCCCTAAATCCTTCACTGGAGATTTGTAAATGCTCTCGTACAATTTTTCGTCCTTTCTCAATCTTGACGAGATAGCTGTTAGTACCCCATCATCTGTTGGATTCTCCATATTTATCACTTCACGCCTAAATCTGCTGATATAGTCCCTTAACAACTCACCGGGACGTTGGTAGATGATAGCAAGATGGCAGGGTGGCGCGAGCTGCCTCTTTAGCGTCTTATACTGATTCAGGAATTTCTACTGACATTCTTTCCAGTTGTTGATGCTACGGGGGGTAAGGTTCCTAAACCACGTCGGTGGGATGTCCTCGAGTGTAGCTGGGAACACGCGACATTTTACTAGCGGGCTGGTCATCTGGATATCCATCTGAATGTTGAAAGCGTCCAGATAGTCATAGGGGTTAGAGTTCCCCTTGTACTGAGGGATGTTGGGAACCTTAAATCTTTGAGGAAGCGGCTCTAACTCAACCTCTGAAGCAAATAGGGTACTCTCCCCGCTCTGGCCTTTTTGTTCCTGTACTCCGGGTCGCGCTTCTAGTTGCCGGACCCTCCGAAGGAGTTCTTCAATTAACGTGCCTTGCATTTCGGTTCTCCTGATAGCTGATTGTCTGTCCTGCTTACTCAGGGATCGATGATCTCAAGACCCCAATCCTTCATTATTGGGCCCCGGTCCAATTCTATCTCTGCGGGTTGGGATTTTATCATGGCTACGGCCAGCTTGTCTCGGTTGATGTTCGTCACGAGTCCGAGGAAGCCGAGCGCTGGAATGCATGCTAGAAGAATGAACTAATCCTTCTCGTTCTGACTCCTTGAAGTCTCTACCGCGGGTGCCAGGATCTTCGGCACGCCTTCCTCATGGAGCATCCCTTCTTGGAGTGGTCTGGGTAGGTCCCCGAAGAGGCTGGGCTTGGGTCCGAATCAGCATTCTAACTTCACCAAGCAACTGTGCCACCGCAGTTTCTAACATTTCCTGTCGTCGCTGCAATATCTGTATAGAATCCCCACCTGCAACATTAGGCACAGGTTGACGAGCAGGAAGAGGAGGTATACTTTAAGCATCCCTCCCTACGAGCATACCGGATGTCCCTACACCAGCATCAGGTAGCCCTCCAGTGGACATAATGTGTCGTTGTTGGTCTGAAGCTTCAGGATGGTTATCCGTTACGTTAAAGTTCCTAGGAATCCTCCCTCTGATCATGGCGAATAAAGAGCAAGCTCTGAAAGCTAAGAAGCAAAAGGTGACGAAACTGAAGATAGGCCCCTCCTTCTAGCACCAAAAATGTTGACATCCGGATTTGACTCCCTAGTCAACGAGATTCGTTTTGGGCCCAAGCTACAGTTTCGTATAGTTGATGTGGAATGTATGAAGTAAGAAGGAAACAAGAAGAAAAGATCAGAGGCGAGGAGCAGAAAACACCAAAGGATTTTAGAGTGGTTCGGCCAAATTAGTTACCTACGTCCACTGTTCACGCTTTCACTATTTTGGCAGAATAACGGCACTCAAAAGATTGGAATCGTTTTTACAATGAAAATCCTCCATTTTTTATAGAGAAAATGGGAGATGCTACAGTAAACAGAATAAAACAACAGCGTACAGTGAGTTGAAATTACAATGATGGACTGCATTTAATACGCCGAGATTTCATTTAATGAGGTCGAAATTACGTTTAATGTGGCCGAAACAGTCACTTTTGAACTCTGCCTGAGCGGGATCTCAGGTGGCTGATCTGTATGGGTCATTGGGGGCCACAAGAATTTTGACTGTAGCCTTTGGTAGGGGTGGCGTGCATGGCATGTTTTGAACTGCATCTTGCATAGCGTCTTCGGCTTCTATTGACTTGTGATTTGGGGGAGGAGAGGGGGGGCATGGCTGAGATAGACTTTCCTGTAGACAGAATATTCAATTGGAGTGGCGAACAAATGAACTTCTAGAAAACCGAACACCTTAAGAGTTTGGGGGACGGATCATGAATTAATACTTCCGCGACAAGCCGTAAAATTAGGCAAGCAGTTTCGTAAGCAAGCAGGCGTGCGGGCATGCTCAGAAGTTACCGAGCAACAAGGAGAAGAATTCTAAACGAATAGACCCGAGTGGAATAGATTCTGTCGGTCATCTTCCAGCGAATAGTTTAAGCGAACAGATTCGACGAGCAGGCACAGCGATCAGCCTAGGCGGATAGGCATAGCTATCTGCTTAAGCGAACGGAACTAACAATCAGCCTGAGCGAACAAAACTGAAGATCAACCCGAGCGAACAGAACTAACCGTAATGGCATGCAGGATAACGAACACGTCACTGATCAGGGAACCATCATTATTCGCGAGTAGATTTGACGACCAATAGGGGACTTGGGATACGAACAGAATAGGGAGTCAGGAAGGTGATCAGAAAGAATGACAGATTGTTGGGCCCTTGGGTCGTCGGGCCTACATTGTAGATCCCTTCTGGCCCAATCGACCTGGTCGCTAAATTACCCATAACAAAATTTAAGTAGTGTTAGTATTCAAAAATAAAAATAAAAAATACGCAAACAAAATCCATAGAGTTCCTTCATAGGAAAATTAAAAATAAAAACAAATATTAGATCTAATCACAAATAAAGTTTTCTTTCAATAAAAATGGCATTTATCGATAAGAATAAGTTATAAAATAGGTGTGACAAAGAGAGAGAAAGTGAGAGAAAATGATTGGTGGATGTGTTTAAATATATCAAGGGGTCGTTTGTTTTTTTGTTTTTTTGTTTTTATCATTTTTCACTTAATGGATTCGAATTACATATATTAAATGATTTTTGTTTATTTTCTTAAATAGTCAAACTATTTAAAATCACCAAAAAATAAAAATCACTTAAAATAAAAATCTACAATTTCCCATTTTTAATTGAATATCAAATCACTTAATGATTTTTTAAATATATTATTCCAAATCTATCATTCACAAAATAACATATTTTCAAATTTGTCCTAATTTTAAATTTTATAGATTCCTTTTAATAATATTCCTTTTATTGTTATGTTTATTTAAATATATAATCATAGTATTTTTATTTAAAGATATAAATTTAATTTACTTTATTATAATAATTTATTTTATATATAATTTTCCAAAAAAACTTTACTATAATAATTAATCATATTTAATTATAAATAAAAATATTATTAATATATACATAAAAGTGTTTTAGCATTTGCTAAATAATTTATTATAATTATTTGTATTATATTAAATAATGCTACATAACAATTAATAACAAAATAATATAAATGTTAAATTACTAGTATTTAGATAATTTTAACTTTAAAAAATGAATAAGATTACTATACAATTCAAAAGTAAGAGATAGAAAAGAAAAAAAAAAAAACAAATAAACAAACATGTCATTTAGATTTCAAGTTTTAGTTACTATTCAATTTTTAGTCTTCAGTAGCACTGTTTAATCTTTAGATAAAAAAATAAACGACTCCTAAGAATAATTTCAATAGTTTCTCTATTAGATGCCATTGAAATTCAACTTATTAATTTGGTCACATTGACACAACAGGTGGCTGTATAAGTGACAAATCATGCCATTCTCACATATTTTAACAACACTTTTACAGTAGCATTTGTTTTTTTGAAAGATTGTTAGTAACATTAAACCCCTTACACTTTTGAAATAAATCATATGGGAAATTGCACTAACTTCTCATTACTTTATATGATATTACACTTCACCTTAAGGCATTGACTTAATCACACAAACACCTATCAAATCATTGACTAACGGTTGACAATGGTTAAATTCAACAGTTTATAATTTAATTACATGTTTGCCCTTATGATAATTCTTCTCTGCAAAGCTATTTTATTATTTCATAAATATTCTATTTCTTAATTTTGAAAAAATATATGAAAAATTTAAAAAAAAAAAATGATGGGAGAGGTTTAACCTTTTGTTTTTAAACATGATAATGCCAAGTGTCATGCTCTCTTCCATTGGTTTTTTATTTTAATATTAAATTAGGGTATAATGCAATTTCATATAAAATCAGGGGGTTATGCAATTTATCCTTATTATTGATGCTGAAAATATTGAAAGACAACCTTACCCCTAATACCAGAGAAAGTAACACTAGTAAACCATTAGTTAACGTCCTATTGGGTAGTCATTGCAATTAACTCAATAGTTAAGGTTGGAGTGCAACTTCACACAAAGTTAGAGGAGTTTGTGCAATTTCCCCCTAAATCATATTCCAAATGATATGAGGACTAATATTTCATTAGTAATGTATCACTATAATTTTATTGTTACAAAAATTATAAATTATTTTATCATATTATTTAAAAATTAAAATTTTAAAATTATTATTAAAGAATTAACATAGTATTACATAAGTGATGTATGGAAAGATAATGAATGATGTAGTTTTCTTAAAGGTCATAATTAACACAACAAAGCCATGTGCAAATAGGTATTCATTTACTTAATGTTGAAATACAAAGAGAATATATCTCTAATGTTTTATTGAGAGATGAAGACCCTTTGGCATGTTTAGCTCATATATACAAATTGTATATATAGTAACCATTTGTCACCATGATGACTATTTGTCTACAAAGAGTTTTGGCCTTACCCCTAATCGGCCCCTCTTGAAGCACAAGTCTAAGACAACATAGAACAGAGTGCAGAGTAGAGAAAGAAGAGCAGAGTATGGTTCCTTAAACCACAAATAAATTTGCAAGTTGGAGTTCCTAGGAATTGAACCAAAGACAAATCAAAATACTTATACATCTTTGGTTTAATTTATGGGAATGCTATCTTACCCATTTATTTGTGGTTCAAGGAACCACAGTCTAATCTATGCAAGATTTCAAGACTCGTTACACACTACTCGACTAGCAAGGTAGCTACTAACAAGGTAGCTAATAGCAAGTTCTCGGTTAATCAGTTAGTACTCGGTTTAACCGTCAAGCTTGATTTCAAACCTATTAAAAAAAACAAAAAAGAAAAGAAAAAAGAAGGAAAACCTTAACAAATTTTCCATCACTATTTAAAAACTAACACAATGAAATATAAGGTCCTAGTGCCTATAAATTTGTCTTAAACAAATTTATTTGAAAATTAAATAAAATAAAAAAAAGTGTTGAAGGCAACAAAAAAAAAATCTAAATTAAAAAAAAAGGCTCATTAGAGCGGCGACAGCATGGGGCGACGAAGACACATCAGATTAGCGAGCAAGAGAAAAGTAATGACAAGAAGATTGAGAATAAAGGTTT
Source organism: Dimocarpus longan (assembly GCA_022984855.1). Taxonomy (NCBI): domain Eukaryota; kingdom Viridiplantae; phylum Streptophyta; class Magnoliopsida; order Sapindales; family Sapindaceae; genus Dimocarpus; species Dimocarpus longan. The sequence continues at coordinate 21,837,513 of CM041024.1, forward strand.
CGAAGAAGTGAGAAGAACTAAAGGAGTGAAATTGATGAAGAGGGTTGCTATCACAACCTTCTTTTTTATTTTTGTCTTTTACACCGTGGGTTAATTTGAAAAATAACATTGTTTTGGGTACACCAAAACACACTATTTTGATGTTATAGATTTTTTTTTTTTTAAAAAAAAAAGTGCAAATGAGTTGGGCTGAGTACTCAGCCATGTTGGCCAAGTACTCATTTGGCTAGAGCAAGACTCTTGATTTGGGAGTTCTCGGATCAGTAGGGTGCTGATCCAAGACTACTAGTTAAGAATTTGGCTCCGTGCTTTGCTCTATCCCAGACTTGTTATTTAAGAGGGGTCGACCTCCATCACACCCCTTTGAGGGTAACCCAAAACCCTTTATGAACAAATGGATTACAAATAAAATACTTATAGGCATTTGGTTCAATTCTGAGAATGTCATATTGCCAATTTATTTATAGTTCAAGGAATCACACTTTGCTCTACGCTCTGCTCTGTATTCTGCTCTACACTTCACTGTCCTCTGTCCTAGACGTATGGTTCAATGGGGGCTAACCTTTGCTACACCTCTCAGGCTAGAACTCTTCGGGAACAAATGGCTACCGTGGTAATCATGCATGAGTCACTATAATACCTAACCTCTTGCTTGTATAGATATCTTATTTTATTTTTATTTTAAACTTTATTTATTACTTTTGGTCCCAATTTTCCAACAAGCCACTATTGTCACCTTTTCTCATAAATTTCATACTTATGCAAATTAACAACACAAGAATTTGATAGAGAATGAACATGCAAGCGATTAATAAATTTGTATTTAAATGATATAATAACTAAATTGTAAGTTATTATCATTTTAATGATAAAAGTTATGTAAATATAATCTTATTTGTTATAAATTAACCTGATAAATTATAGGGTGTAGATATTATGATCCAAAATTATTATTTGTTTAATTAAATTATGACACAAAATTAATTTAATTTTATAATTTTAAACACAATGATAATTATGGATAATCTAATTAATATAAACTAATTAAAATACTTTCCATATTTATTAATCTTTCCTAATATATTTAAACTCTAATTTAAGATTTAAATAATTGAACAAATTATTTTCCATACTCATCGATTTATCCTAATGCATTAAACCCTAATTTGAAATCTTACTGTCGTAGAAGTCCATGATTATCACAATTTTTTTTTTTTTTTAAAAAATGAAAGTTGAAAAACAAAAACAAATTGTAGTGTAAAGTTGTAAGAACTTGTTTTCTTCTTGTTCAACCGGTTCCAAAAGCATTAATCATTACAGTGAATAATATAAAAAAAAGAATTTAGTAAACTAATAAATATTCTAGCTTGAAAAAATATTTTATAGTTTAATTTAGAATTGATTTTAATAATTAATATATGTGTGTGTGTTTGTATTACACTTGCATTTGCATTGGCTAATCAATTTTGATTAATATATATGTATACTATATACAAGTCTTGTGAACTAAAACTACAGTGAAATTGGTAATTCAAAACTTGTAAATTGATCTTGAGAAATAAAATTAGTTAGGATTTAGCTTTTCTATAAAAACAAAGAAAAAAATATGAGAATATCACTAGCTATCTTAACTAAGGATAATTTATAGCTAGGATGATTAGAGATGCTCTTAGCTAAATATAGTCTTTAGACAAAATAACTATCCATGTGATAATTCATTAACTTCAACTATTTCCTATATTATTAACTATTTTAGAAAAGTTGAATCACCCTAACCAAATTTGCAGGGTGAAACTAAATTCTCTTTCTTATTATTCTAATATTCTCCTCCGAAAAAAAAAAAAAAAAAAAAAATTCATCACCTGCACAAAGTCTAACCGACAACCTCCAGTTAGCATTGTAACTCCACCATAGAACCACTAGACCAATGAAAGGCGCTATCTATCGCTAAGTTTCCTTCATCATCAAAAACCAAAGCAAAAAAAAAAAAAAAACATTTGAGGATTAAGGATCTCCAATGAAGAAGAGCCTTGATTCTCCAATGCTAGAGACCAAAGGTTTATGGCGAAAAAGACCCAAGGGTCTCCTTTTGTAATTTCTATCGTGTGATGAAGACCATGAATGTAGGTCCCTATAGCCGATGGTGAACTCGACAATAGAGACCATAGCTTCATCGCCATCTATAATGATGGAGAAGGGAGTCAGAGATCCATCTTTGAATGGCCTGTTTTATTGTTTATTCGTGGGTCAAATGGTCATTTGACCAAAAACATTGGTCAACTATTAAAGTTAACATAATTTGACTAATAGATGGGGTATTGTATAATAAAAGAATAAATATGTTTCTTTTTTACTCTAGGCATACCTCAAAAGGATGTTGTCCAATTCGTTCTAATTACAACAAAGTTACTATCAGTACCCTTAATGGACTATTATGTACGCCTAGATATTTTGACTAATTAATGAAATGTTAGGTGGTATTTTGAGTAATTTTTAAACTAAAGAGATTAAAACGACTAATTAAGTAAATTAGGAGCTACTCTAAGTTGTTGCACTTGGGTGATACAACACACTTGCACCCAACATTAAGTGCATGAATTTAAGTATCATCCACAGGAATGTGGATAATTATCATTGGCTTTCCTGTATATGTGGATAAATTACATTTAAGTCACTTCAAAGTGGTAAGAACAATTTTTTCCTTAGAATATGAGCATTTGTAGAAATGTTATATTTCGCACCATATCATAATTTTTATCATAATAGTCTTGATAGTTTTAATACGTTAGAAAATAAATAAATAAATAAATTAGTAGCCACCAAATACTATAGAAGAGAATCGCCCATCACTTAGAAGGACATTGACGCGCTTTGTGGACAACTTGGTTGCTGCAGAACGTGTGGAGGCCGGGTATATAGAAAAATCTTAAAAAACAACTCCTCCCGTTAAACAAGTCCTTATTATCCGTAAGCTAATCAACTTACACATCACACACAGCAAAAAATCGGCGTTTGATAGCCAATTCCGATATCCATAGCAGATAATAGATAATAACAAAAAATGGATAATGTTAAAATCCAAATCAAAAGAGGACCCCACCTAACTCTTCCCTGCCATTTTATGGTCCCATCATGTTTCATGCTTCTTGTTCTTCTTCACGTTCGATATATCAAATAAACTAGAAATTCTTTTTCTCTCTTCAAATCACCAAATACTTGTGAAAAAAGAACACATTTTCTGTTCCAATCTTGCTTTTTTTTTCATTATTGCAATAAAAGGAAATTTGCTTGTGTTCAGATTCTGTTTAAAGGGTTTCCAGGGTTTTCTCTTTTTTTCCTTTTTTTTTTTTTTTTTTGTGGTTTCAGAATCTTAATATATAAACAGTTGTGACTGAAAATATTTGTTTTAGATCCAATAAGAGAAGTGGGGTTTTTGTAGGGTTCAGGCATAAGCTTAGAAAGAATTCTCCTTTATTTCTCACAACTATGTCCTGTTCATCGAGGAGTGATGTCTCTGTTTCTGCGATCAAAGGAATTGTTGGCTCTTCACAGTTGAGAAAATCAAGGGCTGAGAACTTACCTGTTTCGAGAATTGATTTTAAGGGCCAACCATTAGTTGTCTCGGATCACAAAGATCACAAAGATTTAAGAGATTGGAGTGTCAAAGCTCCAAACAAGTTCTTAATTCATGTATGTTAAAAGATCTTTCGTTTTCTATATATTTTTTTTAAAAAATATTGGCTTATAAAAGAGTGATTATGGTTTCAGGCACAAGCATCAATCTGTGTTAGTAGAGCTCTGCGATGGTGGGAGAAAACGCTTAAACCAAACACGGTGGAGATCCATTCAGCTCAGGAGCTTGTTGATTCCTTGATAAATGGTGGTGACAGATTGGTTGTTGTTGGTTTCTATTCACCTGGTTGTGGTGGTTGCAAAGCTCTACATCCCAAGGTATATATACATATTTGCAACTTTCACTAACTACAGCTTTTCGATAATTGTTTTGTAAAAATAAGATTGATAACACAACCACTCAGTTTTAAAATGACTTCCTGAAATTTGATTTTCTATCAGATCTGTCAGCTGGCTGAATTGAACCCGAATGCCATTTTCCTGAAAGTTAACTACGAAGAACTCAGAACTATGTGTCACACTCTCCACATTCATGTCCTACCATTCTTTAGGTTCTACAGAGGAGCTGAGGGGCATGTGTGTAGCTTTAGCTGCACCAATGCGACTGTAAGTAGTCCTCCATTTAAATCAATCTTTGTCAATGATAAACAATGAATCAATTAATTGGGTTTTGTAAATAAAATCCAAAACATAAATTTCTTGTGTTGCAGATAAAAAAGTTCGAAGATGCACTGGCAAAGCATGGGGCTGAAAGATGCAGTATTGGTCCAACGAAAGGTTTAGATGAATCTGAGCTGCGGAAATTAGCCGCAGTTGGTGAGTTAGCCATCAATTTACCAGTACCATCCACCAAGGAAGAGAGAGTGGAGGATTTGCTTGTTAAAAGCCTTTGATTTTTCTTGTGTTTTAGCAAACCAGCCAGCAACATGGAGTTCGAAGAAGAGACAGATTTACTATACAATTGAGACATAATATTATATATATTTATATATATATATATAGTTAGAATTATATCTTCTTATAGATCATCTATATTAATTTATTGATAGAATCTATTCAATGAGTTATCACAATTAAATGGAAAAATTGTCACGTATAACGTGGAGTGTCACCTATCATGGGCAGCTGAGGCAGGGGTTGGGGCGTGCTTTTTCCACTAAGTCAACCCGCTGTTCTGAGGCATAATATTATATTATTCCATTTGATTTGCAATTGTGTATGTCAGTGTATGGCTTTTCTGTACGCAGGCTTATAGTTTTTCAGAATGAGCCTGCCAAGCTTAAATTGATCTTTGGATTGGATATTGTAATCTTATAAGGAATTCATTTATAATATTGCCCCTGTTTTTGTTGGAAGTTGGTGTTCAAAAATTCGTATTTGTTTTTCAATGAATTAGTCTCATATTCACTCGTAATTTAGTGCATAAATCTGGCCATAGGTATAAGTAGATATTTTTATATTATGAATATGTATAAATTTAAGAATATAATAAATATAACATTTTATTTTATCATTTAACATGTACTTAAACATGTTATTATTTTTCATTTCTAATAATAAATTATTGTTGTTTAATGCTTCTCCAATTTTGAAATGGGGTTGCTGCAGTAGTTAAAGCGTTAGCCTTTACCAATGATACCACAAGTCATGAGTTTAAATTATAAGTCATCAACTTTATGTGGGTTTATTCTTTCACGATGTGAGTCGCTTCCTTTCATTTGAGAGTTATTCTACAAGTCGTGTCTTTAGAATCTTATTCTCGTTTGATCCCAACTGATTCTTAAACTTATATCATCTATAAATTAAAAAAAAAAAAAAAAAAATTGATGGAAGAGCAGCCATCATTTTCTTTCGGGCTGCAAATTTATAACTAATTACATCTTATTCTAGATTTTAATTAATTATTCCAAGTTAAATGATTTCAGCTTTACATTTCTAAGGGTGTGTAAAACTTTCAAGAATATAATATTATATGCCTGGACGATTTAAATACTAACTAGATTGGTTAAGTTTTGATAGATTTAAATCCGTTCAACGTGAGTTTAAAAAAAAATACATTGAGCCATTCAGTATAATTATGATGTGTAGTAAATAATATATATATTTTTTCACTTGAAAAGGGATTTGAATTTTTATTTATTTATTTTTGAAAGCTTGAATTTTTGTTTTTTAATCTGGTTTAGACGTATAATACTGACCAGTCTATGGCCGTCGAGGAAAGCAAAGAAAAAATACCACCATCAAAGTGACAGGGAGAGAACAGACAAACACCACAAGCCACCATAATCACACGATGAATAAAGAATTGTGGGTCTCCCTAACAGAGTTGTAATTAATCGGATTGCCAGTTTTTTTATTTAAGAAAAGAAAAAAATTAGTGGGATCAGCGTGGAACTGACGTGGATGGCTGAAATTCCCAGTCAGATGGGACCCGACAAAAAATAATGCGAGTGCAAGTGGACAACCGTACAGTTAGCTAAATTCTGTTGGCAAACAGTTTCGAGGATATCCTTCTTGAAAAATAATAATAATAATAAATTTGAGTATATCTTTAAAACAGAAAACAAGTTTCCAGGATATAAGAAAGAGCACCTCCTGCCTGCCAAAAAAAAAAAAAACAAAAGAGCACCTCTTTTGTTTATATGAATGAAAAAAAATTTAATTTAGTCCCTAATATTTGATAAAATATTATATTTTTATTAACGTTTGTATTTCGAATTCTCGTTATCCCTAACGTTTCGAAAATGTATTAATTTAGTCAATGAAGGTTAATTTGATCATTTTAACTTGAATATATTTATATAATTTTAATATATATATTTAATATAATATATAATTTATACTTTTAATTTAATATATAAAAAATATTTAATTAAAAAAAAAAGAGGTTTCTATGCCCATCGAGACCTCCTCCTCCAGACGATGGAGACCAGTACTAGTCTCTATCGTCGGACTAGAGACCAGAACTGGTCTCCAGCTTGCTAGAGACCTAGTGCTGACTGGAGACTAGTTTTCTGGCTCCAACCGATGGAGACCCTCTGGTCTCCATTGTCGGAGACCAGATTTGGTCTTCGGAGATGGAGACCAATCTGGTCTTTGACGATGGAGACCAGAGGGTCTCTTTTTTTTAAAAAAAAAAAAAAATTACATAAACTTTTTTTTTTTTTTTTTTTAATTTGGATAATTTATTTATTTATTTTTTTTAGATTTGGAAGATATTTGGTTTGATGTTATATGTTTAATTTGGATGATGTTGATTTGATGAAAATAATGGAGATAATGATTTTGATAAATGTAGAAGATGAAATTGAATATTAGAAAGATGATGAGAGGTAGAAGATGAAGAAGATTTTTTTTTATTATTATTTTATATTAAAAATATTATTTTTTAATTAAAATATTTACTAACAATAAATTAAATTAAAAAAATTGATTTAATGATATGTTACAATTTTATTAGAATGTGGTCAATGGCAATTTTGTAATAATAGAGATGATTATTTTACAATTATCAATTTTTAAAAGGATAATTACATTATTTTAATTATTTTAAATTATATCAGGGGTAAATTCATCTTTTTATCCAGTTTAGTTAGTTTGACTGTTATCTTTTTGGTCAGAGGGACTAAACTGATGTATTTCCGAAACATTAGGGATGACGGGAATTCGAAATGCAAACGTTAGTAAAAAAGTAATATTTTATCAAATGTTAGGGACTAAATTAAAATTTTCCCTATATGAATTGTAAATAAAAAAAAAATTATATAATTAATGTCATGAGATTTACTTTCTTTATAAACTTGATAAATAATCAAATTAAAAATTATTCTTCAATGTATCCATTTAAAATACACACATCAATGAGGTGTTAATTTTTTTATTGATTTCTTACGTTATTTGCTTTATTAAATTCTTGTTCTTACTTGGCGGAAACAGGGTGATTACTTTAAAGATTAGAGTTAACAAATGTTCTTCGATGTGGGTATATCTTCACCTTTTAGCTCACTACAATAAAATAGGTTATCCATACTGCGTATTAAAGGCTCGGTATGGATAAAAATTTTTAATATTTATACCTAGTATAAATAACATTTTACTATTTAAAAAATATGTAAACAATTATCTATATTGGGCATTAATGGCCCAATACGGATAATATTAAATTTATTATTAAAAAATTTTAAATTTAATTATCTATACCAATCATTGACAGCTCGATGTGGATAATATTTAAAAGAAAAAAATAGTTAAGTATCCATACCAGGCCATTAGGATAATATTTTTTTTTAGATTATCAATACCAGACCCATTATTACCCAGTGTAGATAATGCTTTTTTGAAAAAATAATAAAATATTTTATTAAATGTTTATATACCGAGCATTTAAAGGACCGATATAGAAAAAGTGGTGGTGCCCTCTGCCCCCTCATCCTCTCTCTTATTGCACCATTTTCTATCCCTCTCTATCTTTTTTTCTCACATCATCTCTCCCTCAAACAATAGCGACGCTCCTCATCCCTTCTTCCCCTTCTTTCTAAAAAATCGCTAGCTGTTCGTCACTCCGATCGCTATGCTGTTTGCTGCTATCACCGATCCACCTTCAGTAAGTCTTTTGTCCCTTTCTTCTTATTATTATTCTCTTCTTTTTCTCCTTTTCTTCTTTTTTTCTTTTTCTACTTCTCCTTTTCTTCTTCTTCGTCGTCTTCTTCTTCTTTATCATATTTTTCTTTCGTTCGTGCGATTGTCGGATTTATTTCGATCACGAGACAACTGGCGTGGTCATCAATCGTCGCTTTTTTTTTTTTTCCTTTTCGTCTCATTTTTTCTCTTCTTTTCTTCTCTTTCAACCGTGGCATCAACCGTCGTTCGGAGCTATCGTATTCACCGTTCTACTCCTCTTTTGCCATCCGGCATCGTCATTGTCACCGATCTACTCCTATTCTGTCATTTGCTTTGTCAAGAAGGTATGGTTTGGTTGTTTTATTTTTGTTTGAATTTTTCATGTGTTTTATTTGATATTATAGTATTTAATTCAATATTTCATTTATTTTTTTAGTATTATTTTTTGTGTTTTATTTTTGATTTGCTTGTTTTATTAATTTGTCATTTTTATCTTTTTTGAATCTATAGATTTAGGTTTTACTTGTAGTGTTGAATTAACACCCCTATTGAAACTCGTAAGAAGCCTAGTAATACACACTCACTACCTTTGAATTATTTCTAAATCTAAAAATTCCATCGTTACATTGGATACTTTGTTTTTTTTTTTTTTTAGTTTAATGTTTTTTTAGAATTTTTAGATCTAGTATATATATTTTTTTAATATCAACTTTTAACTTTCAAATCCAATATCTTGTTCTTATTTTCGTTTTCATCTTAAAAGGGTGTTTTACAATGTTGCTTCTAACTAAAGTGGTGTAGGCTTTGAATCTCAACTTTGATGACATGAATGTTCCACTACAGCCTCATTTTTGAAGTTACACACCGGATACCATTACAAGTTTCAACAACCCAAACACCCCACTAAGTATTTTAACCTTTTTCAGTCTATAATTAGTACTTAATAATCATGTTTATGATTGTTTATAATTGTTGTAGATGTTGCTACTACTATTTTGAGGTACCAAAATGGTAACAACATATTTGCATATTGAGATGTAGACATTTCAAACGAAGAATTTATATTTTCATATGAATTGGCTACGTGTGTGTGCACGTGTGTCTATATATATAGGGGTCGCATTGTGTGCACCAAGTGTATGCATACACTTAACAAAAAAAAAAAAAATGCATTATTACATTTTAAAATATGTGATTGTAATTTATTATATATGAATACAACTAAATATATGTTATTACAATCATTAAATGTGATCACATTGATCACAATCAGTAAGTGTGATCATATTTACTTATTGTAATTAGATATATTTAATTATAATCATATATAATAAATTACAATCACACATTCTAGAATACAATCACGTATTTTTTTTGTCAAATGTATGCATACACCAGGTGCACCTTGGAATGCACCATATATAATGTTTGCGGAGAGATCAAGTGTTTGTTTATGTTGGATTTGTTGTGAAATTACTCTAATTTGTTGGTGAATTATATTTCGGGAAGTTTGAAAAATAAGAGAAATTTTGTCAAAATTTTCATAAAATTGATCAAGTTCATATATATTATTTTATACATTAAGTTTGTTACCTATGTGTTTGTTACTAATATATATTATTTTCATAACATTTTTCGATATCAGTCGGAGATATATCTAGTGATATGTCTTCAAGTGGATCCAATGGTAAGAAGAAAAGAAGGAGAATGGTTGCCAAGTGATTATATTTATATTGTTAATAACATTTTCAAGTGATTATAAATGAATTTTTTATGTATGTTCTAATATTATTTTTATTTTAATATAAAATTATGTATATATTTTCTAAAAAAAAATATGTATATATATTTTTTGATATGAGAATGAGTATCTATACAAGGTACATGCCCTGTATCTATATTTTTTGATATGAGAATGAGTATCTATACAGGGTACATGCCCTGTATGGATATGCTTATCCATACCGGGCATGTGTATCCATGCCAAACTATGCTTGGTATGGTTATCCCTATCTATACTGGACGGGTGCCCGGTACAGATATTGTCAGCAATTATACCACCTTTACCCATATTGAGCAAAGTACCTGGTATGAAGAGTCAACCATATCGAGCATTGCTCAATATAGATACCCATTTTTGTTGTAATGGCTTCAAAAAGGTGAGGCTATAGATGGACGATTGGATAGTTGGCGATAATTGGAGAAGTGAGGATTGCATTCTAGTGAGCTTCGCCTGTGATTTTCTAGCTCTCAATTGTTGTGTGTGTATGCGTATTTTTTTTTAATAATTTTTTGATGATAAGATAAGTTATTTTAATGTTAAACTCCATCAAGTAGATTAGGTTCTTGCTAATTTTGGGAGATTTCTATTTTTATAATATTTTTTGTTTCATATGAATAAGATTAAAAATTAAAAAGGCCAAATTGCACTCTCCCCTTATTTTATATGAAATTGCATTGCACCCTGAAGTTTTGGCTTAATTGCACTAACTCTCTATGAGACATTTGACTAACGTTAACACTTGATCAATGTTAGTCTTTGATATCAGAGAAGCAATTTAATCTTTTTAATATCAAAACATTTGTTATATTAAAAAAAAAAAAAAAAAAAAAAAAAAAGACCATTTGCCCAATAAGATACCATCACCTTAGCCCTAAATAATTAGAAAAAAAAAACTTAAAATAAACAAAAAAAAAAAATGTAAAGTCAGTCTCCTTCATCAATTTCTTCTCTTTTTTATCAGCCCTTTTACCACCACTTAGCTGCACCCGTTGGTTCACGCAAGTTGCCTTCATTAAATATGGAGCACCACTTCAATTTATTAATGGAAGGTTTTGACAGAGGAATGAAATTGAAATGATTTCATATGGCCAAGTGATGTTATAAAATGTGCACAAGTAGCCAGTGATGGTGGCCGCAAGTTGAGAGTTGGAATCAGTGCTGGAGAAGTTGTCGGGGAGTTTGAAAGGAGTGATTTGGTAATATAGGGGGTCATTTATCTTTTATCTGAAGACTAAATAATGTTGAAATTTACTGAAGACTGAATGATAATTAAAACTTGAAATCTAAATAATACGTTTGGATTTTTTTTTTCTTCACCGCTAAATGCATTGTATTTTTCTTTTAAAGTTTAAAATTATTTGAAAACTAGTAATTTGACATTTGCATTATGTTTACTATTAGTTGTTATGAAATTTTATTTAATATAATAGAAATAACATAAATGATTATTTGTAATACAATTAAAAAATGATTAAGAAGTTTCTTCCAAAAAAATATTAAATGGATAATAGAATTAATTATATTTATATATTTAAAAAAATAATGAAATTATCTATGAGTTGAATTATATTTAAAAGGCATCTAAAAAAGAAAATATTTAAATTGTAAATTAAATTACATTAGTTCGTATTTAAAATTTTTTGGATGATTTTTTTTTTTTTTTTAAATTATGTCATATAAGTATTAGTAAAAATAATATTTGTAATATAAAATTAGGATGAAATTGAAAATATGTTATTTTGGGAGGATGGACTTTTCCAATGGAACTGTTATTTTTTATACATTTAATTGGATTTTTTTTTTTTTTTGGAAAGATTTAAATTTGATTGAAGACCTTAAAGAGTTTCCAATAAAAAAAAAAATGATGTTTTATTCCGTTTCTTTATAATGAATTTGTTATTGTTGATTGAAATTCATTTAATTTGATTTTTTTTTGAAAGATTTAATGGGATCGTTTTTTAGAAAAATCTAATGGGATTTTAAACTCCTTATTAATTACATCTTCTTTTTTAAAGCTTATCTTCCCAATTCAATATTTATCTTCTCAGTTCCGTTCTTCAAAATTCAATAATTATCTCCTTCTAAATTCTATCCTTATCCATTTTCAAAATTCGATCTTTATCTTAAACTCTTCCAAATAATCTTCTAATCCTAACCAAATTCTTTTGGGTAATCTTCTAATTTAGATCAAATTCTTCTCTTGCTCCGAAAAAAAATATGATTCGAATTGAAACTCTCAAAAATCTCCAATAATCCCTGACTTTATCTAAATTGCCAACTTGGTTCTCAATCTTCACAAATTTCTCAAATATAATTAAAAACACTAGATTTCACTCAATTCTCATCACAAAAACTAGATTTATGAATATTAAATAACGAAATATTTTTTATTTATCAACAGACTCAACCTTAGGTTTTCGCATAGATGGGTTAGGATGGGACGTTGCTTCAATCTCATTTATTGATTCATTACTATGTTCAAGTGTTATGTTTACACTTAGGTTTGCTGCCGATCTTTGTTTGTACGGGCAACCAACTTGACACATGATGTTATAACAAAATATGGTTAGTGCTCAAATGCATGAAACTAAATGTAAGCAACTATGCAAGGGTCTAAAATTATAACCTAGATGCTCTGATACCAAGTTATTAAGACCCCCTTAGATTTTTATCTTAAATTTAAGGAGACCTTGTGAAGTTTTGAAAATTTGAATATGATTCCAAACCTTTCGATAGAAAATCATTTGGAAATATGTCAATACATAAGGTGGTTTAATAAAAATTTTGGCAACTCAATTGCTATTTTTCTAACAATTACATCTTGTAATATACTAAAACTAACACTTTTAAAATATTTCAAATCTTAATTATTTAGAATCTTTGGTCCCTCATCCAAATCATATTGTGAATATAAGTATTATCATAGAAAACATAAATAATAAACTTGCTTTCATATGAAAACATAGCTATAAAGTATGTTGATATCATCTTCAAACTTGGAAGTTAAAAACATAAGTCAGTTGATGAGTAATTAAACATTTTACAACATGAAAGTATAAGTATATGCACACAAGCCTAGATGCTATGTAATATACAATATTTATATATATACACACACAATATCAAAATACGTATATTCTTATTTCAAAAAAAAAAATACGTATATTCTTCGCAACATTTGATCGAGTAGCCCCCTTTGGCTTTTAAAAATATAAAAGAGTTAGCGCTTACACCCAGTGAGTAGATACAATTTTTGAAAACCACATAAATCATTTGCTTTCGATAATAATTGCATAACATAATGCTTGTAATGAAAATAAAATTTCAATAATCCATACTGTTATGGGTATTTTTGGATTCCTCAAATGGGCTGGCAAAGGCCCATCAAGATAGTGGCCCAAGTTACCAAGACCAGGTATAAAACACTATTCATCAGCTCGCGAGATCGCTCTAGTAGTCGACGAAATCGAGCCCGTGAGAAGACTAGCGAAGACAAGGTCAGATGCACCAATTGCCTTCATAGCAACGTCGAGGTCGCGTACCGGTCATTGCGACGTTGAGATCGTCAGGCCGTCACGAAGTCAAGATCGTCACGACAACGCTTCAGTCCGTTTTCTACCCCAGTTCGCCCAGTTTCAGTGCAAGACAGTAAGATGGCGTGTCTTATACGATAAGCAAGGTTATTTCACCTAATGACAGCTTAATTTCGGGAAATCTCACCAGAACAGCATGGGCTAGCATTCGGCCCATGTGAAGCCAGAGTTGACCTGACAAAAGTCAGAAGCGTTAAATGCTCTCCAGCAGCATTAATTACGACAAGATCAATCTCTTTTGTCTGTTTATTCTATTTGTAGCCTCATTTCCTCTATAAATAGAGGAGGACATTTATTGTTGAGCATCCACAAATTGAGAGTGCTATCATTCTGTCAAAATACCGAGAGAGTAAACGTTTAGAGAGAGAGACTGCCATTAATAACAGAAACAGTGGACGTAGGCACTTCTAAAAAGACCGAACCACTTTAAACATTGTGTGTTCTTCTTCTTTCTTCTCCTCTTTTTTGTCATTATTGAGTTTGTTTGTTGCAGGTCTCCTTATCTGTGCGGCATTGGGTTCAAGAATCTGGTTGGCTGGTTTACCACGTCAACATTTTGGGGCTAGAAGGAGGGCCCAACTGCAAGTAGAGCTCTATGATCGCCATGGCAAAGGGGAGGACAACAAGGAATTCTATGGACGAGCGAGCTGAGAAGCCGAGTTGCAGCGCTAAGCTCAGATGACTGATATTGGTGTAGGACCTTCTCAACAAGGACGGGACGCCGTACATGACCTGGCCCGACGTCAGGAGAGGTTGGAAACTACTATGGCGCAGATTGCGGATATGTTGAGGACGTTGGTGCGAGGTCATGATCAGAACGTTCCCAGGACGACTGTGATCCCACCACCCAGAGCGAAAGTCGCAAGGGGGGTGCATATCCCGGAGGGATCCATCCATTCATTGAACAGATGGCCTGTAGCCCGGAGTCAGAGAGCTCGGGAGAATGGGGATACAGCTCGACCTTCGGACTTGAGAATAAGGATCAGCCAGAACGGACAAAGGCAGGTCAAGGTAAGTAATGGGCATCCCCGAGTTTCAGTTCGCAGAGGTGAAAACGATCTGCGACGAGGCCAGGAGGACTTGCGTAGGGGAGATGAGAACTACGAGGTAGGCCAAGGACGTAGGAGATATGACCAGCGCTCTCTCACTGGAGTAAGCTAGAGGAGTGGGAGATCCCCAGTGAGGCAGCTTGAAGTTCGAGACCCGATCATTGCGCAGCTACTGGAAAGAATGCAACAGCTCGAAGCGCGGCCTGGGGCTCAGGCGATGAAGGAGCGATGTGAAGACATAAGTCCTTTCACAGCAGAGATAGATCGGGAGCCGCTTCCTGCCAGGTTCAAAATCCCTAACATCCCGAAGTATAATGGAGACTCGGACCCGTACGATCACCTGGATGCCTTCAACGTTCAAATGAACCTGCAGACTTCCAGTTCGCTGGTGAAGTGTCGTGTTTTCCCAGCGACGTTCGGAGATATAACGCGAACTTGGCTCAGAAACCTTCCACCTCGCAGCATCAGCAACTGGGAGGAATGCCAGCAAAAGTTTCTAGATCAATATAAGGCCCTGAAGAAACAGCTTGCTCCGGCCTGTCACCTCGTAACAATTTTTCAGCGATCAGGAGAATCGCTAAAGGAGTATATCAGTCAGTTCAGAAGCGAGATCAATAGTGTGGAAAGCCCGTCTGATGAGGGGATCCTGACTGCAATATCAGCGGGACTGAGGAAGGATGGTAAGCTCTACGAGAGCATCTACAAGACGCCTGTGAAAAACCTGGGTGAGCTTTATGAGCGATCTAATAGGGAGATCAGATGGGAAGAATCTTTCAGCTCGAGAAAGGCTAGTCACCCAAAGAATGAGGCAAGTGGATCCCATCAGGGCAAGAAGAGGGATCAGGGCGGCAATGAAGATAGAAGAAATCGATCTAATAATCAGGTGGCGAAACGAGTTAAAAAGGAGCCCGTAAGAAATCGTTCTTCACCTCGGAGCCGCTTCCATCGTTACAACACCTTATTAGACAAGCAGGACAGGATTTTTCAGACCGAGAAGCATAGGGTGAACTTCGGGAGACTAAGCCCCAGCGGTTTCCCCGACAAGTTCAAAAATTCTCGCAAGTACTGTGCCTATCATCAGGAAGTAAGGCACAATACATCTGACTGTTGGGACCTCAAGGACTCCATAGAAGAATTGATAAGAAATGGTCGTTTGAAGGAGTATGTGGTGCAGCCCACCCACGAGAAGTCCCAGAACCAGCGTCCTCGTCGAGATCACCAGCCCGCTCAACAGAACCAGCAGAGCCAAAAGCAGGAGGTCGATCTGACGGTAAAAACTATCTATACCATTCACGGCGATCCCCACATCGCTGGATCCTTGAATAAGTCTCATGAGCGGTATGTACGGGAAGCAAATCACGTCCTATTCTCAGGGCAAAGTGATCAGAAAGGGCCAGCAAAGAAGGCCAGAATGACTTCGGAGGACATTATTTTTTCAAAGGAGGACGCGAGTGAGGTGCGATATCCCCATAATGACGCCCTTGTCATCAAGGCGAGGATTAGCAATGCAGAGGTTCTGAGGATCATGATTGACATAGGTAGCTCGGTGAACGTCATGTATAAAGAATGCTATGATCAGCTCGGGTTGGGAGCCAGTCAGTTGAAGCCATCTCCGAAACCGCTCTACGGCTTCACCGAGGACACCGTCATCCTTTTGGGCCAGGTCAGACTTTCGCTATCAGTAGGGGATCCAGCCCGACAGGCAACTACATTGGCAGACTTCCTCATCGTCAACGGCCCATTTGCTTACAATGTGGTCTTGGGGAGACCTGCAATGAACGACTTGGATATGGTCATCTCAACCAAAGCTTTGATAATCAAATTTCCAACGGCCAGCGGAGTGGGAGTAGTGCGAGGTGAACAATATGCTGCTAGGCGTTGCTATGTGAAGGCCGTCAAAATAGGAATGACATGTAAGCGAGTTGATATGATGGCTGGGGGAAAGCCAAGTGAAGCAAGTAAAGAAGGGTTCGATCGCGATCTTGATCCTCACGAGGTGGACGAATATGGGACATCGGGTCCAGTTGACGAGCTCGAATCTATCCAGGTCAGCAAGGAAGACCCGCGAAGATGTCTTAGTGTGGGGCGAAGTCTAACTCCGGATGTGAAAAGTCAGCTCATCGAATTCCTCAGGGAGAATGCAGATGTCTTCGCATGGAATCATGAAGACATGGTTGGGATCAACCCGGAAGTCATGTCGCACAGGTTGAATGTTGATCCTCGCTGTAGGTCAGTCCGTCAGAAGCGGAGACCGTTGACCAAGGAGCGATCTGATGCCATCAAAGAGGAAGTTGACAAGCTGCTGGCCAATAATTTCATCAGACTGGTCCAGTATTCGCTTTGGCTCGCCAACCCAGTGCTCGTGAAAAAAAAAACGGAAAGTGGAGGACGTGCATTGATTTTATCGATCTCAACAAGACATGCCCAAAAGACAGTTTTCCTCTTCCAAGAATTGATCAACTGGTGGATGCGACTGCTGGTCACCAGTTACTGAGCTTCATGGATGCATATTCAGGTTACAACCAAATCCCTATGAGCCCGCAGGATGAAGAGCATACCTCGTTTATTACAGATAGAGGCCTTTATTGTTACAAAGTGATGCCCTTCGGCCTCAAAAACGCAAGAGCGATCTATCAGAGACTCGTCAATAAGATGTTTGAGGAATAGATCGGCAAGACAATGGAGGTATATGTGGATGACATGCTGGTCAAGTCAAAGCGAGCTAAATCCCATGTTAACGACCTGATAGAAACATTTCAAATCCTGAGGAGTTATCGGATGAAGCTCAATCCGCTGAAGTGTGCATTCGGAGTGGCATCTGGGAAGTTCCTGGGGTTCATGGTAAACGAAAGGGGGATCGAGGCCAATCCGAAGAAAATCCAAGCCTTAATCAACATGAGGTCACCCGGAAAGGTCAAAGAAGTTCAGAGTCTTACAGGTCAGGTCGCGGTGCTAAGTAGATTCATCTCGAAGGCGACTGACAAATGCATCCCATTCTTTGACATGATGAAAAAAGTGAAAGACTTCAAATGGACAAAGCAGTGCGAGCAAGCCTTCCAGCAGCTGAAGGAGTATATGGGCCGAGCTCCACTTTTGTCGAAGCCTGTAAAAGGGGAGAAACTCATCCTTTACTTGGGGGTATCTGAGAGCGCCCTTAGCGCGGCCTTAGTGCGAGAGGAAGACAGGACGCAGCTCCCGGTGTATTATATCAGTAAGAGGTTGTCCGATGCAGAGACAAGGTATTCCCAGATGGAGAAGCTCGCTGATTGCTTGGTGACCGCATCCAGAAAGCTCCAACCTTATTTCCAGGCCCACAAGATTAAAGTCCCAACTCGATATCCCCTGAAGCAGATTTTCCAGACCTCGGACACCTTAAGTCGCTTATTGAAGTGGACAGTCGAGTTGGCCCAGTTTGACATCGAGTACGTCCTCAGACCGTCTATCAAAGCTCAAGCCCTGGCAGATTTTATTGCAGAATTCATCGGAGCCCCGAAAGAAGGAGCTGGACCATCGGAGAAGCCGATGTGGGAGTTATATGTCGATGGCTCATCGAGCGAGCTGAGAGCAGAGGCAGGTATACTGCTCATCAGTCCGGAGAGGCATAAGATCTTCTATTCTTTGAAGTTCGGATTCAAAGCAACCAACAACGAAGCCGAGTATGAAGCACTCATAGCGGGGCTGAAGCTCGCTAAGGAGATGCGAGCTGATCAGGTGAGAATATTTAGTGACTCACAGCTCGTCGTATACCAGGTTGAAGGGGAGTATCGGACTCGGACATCGAATACGGCTGCATATCTTGAAAAGGTGCAAGGATTGCTCGAAGCGTTTCAAAGGTACGAGGTGAATCAAATTCCGTGAGCTCAAAATGCACATGCTGATGCCCTAGCTCGCTTAGTAACTACCCAAGCGGCAGAAGACCTGAAGCCCGTACCTGTTGAGCTCCTGCCAGTGCCAAGCATTCAGAAAGGGGAAGCGGTGATGGCCCCGGTGGTGGCCGAAGACTCATGGATGAGGCCGCTGGCTGATTATCTGCAGAATGGGATCCTCCCCGAAAATAAGAATGAAGCTCGCCAGCTGAAGGCGATATCTACGCGCTACTGCATTTATAATGATATGCTGTATAAAAGGGGATTATCGGCTCCGCTCTTGCGATGTATAGATGGGACGGACTACGAGAAGGTGTTAAGCGATATGCATTCCGGGCATTGTGGAAACCACTCCGGGGGACTCACTCTGGCTCAGAGAGTGTTAAGGCAGGGATTCTACTGGCCTACGATGAAGAAGGACGCCATCGCCCTGGTAAGAAAATGTAACAAGTGTCAAAGGTTCGCTAAAGTGCCCCGAGCTCCTCCGGCACTCCTGCAGCAGATGGTGAGTCCGTGGCCGTTTGCGATCTGGGGAATTGACCTAATCAGGCCCCTACCAACAGCCCGTGAAAATTGCAAGCACGTTGTGGTTGCAGTTGATTATTTTACGAAGTGGGCGGAAGCAAAGGAATTGGCCGACATCTCCACCTCGAAGATAATCAAATTTATGTGGGGCAACATTATTAGCAGGTTCGGAGTACCGCGGCAGGTGATAACGAACAACGGAACGCAGTTCAGCAGCGAGCAGTTCATCGATTTCTGTGATGAGCTCGAAATCACCAAAAGCTTCTCAACAGTAGATCATCCCCAGGCCAACAGACAGGTCGAAGCCGTTAACAAGATCATAAAGCAGATCCTGAAGACGAAGTTAGAAGCAAGGAAAGGGGCTTGGGTGGACGAGCTGCCAAAGGTATTATGGGCCTATCGGACTACAGCTCGCAGCACGACTCAGGAGACGCCATTCTCAATGGTTTATGGGTGCGAGGCTATGATTCCAGCAGAATTCGAGGTAACGACGCATCGGAGAGCCACCTTCAACACCGAAGACAATCATCAATGGCTTGCTTGCGGTCTTGACCTCGTAGAGGAATTGCGAGATGAAGCTCAGCTGAGGTTAGTAGTTTATCAACAACGGGTTGCCAAATACTACAACAAGAAAGTCCGCACTCGCCGCTACAACGTCGGGGACCTGGTATTGAGGCTGATTCTGCCCGCAACTCGGAACTCAAGCGAAGGAACTCTAGGACAGAGTTGGGAAGGGCCCTACGTCGTTCAAAAAGATCTGGGCAATGGGGCCTACCACCTAAGCAACATGGACGGAACCGAAGTCCCATGAGCATGGAACGCTGAGAAGCTTTGACCATATTTCGTGTAATGTATTCAGGTCAAAATTATCTATCTTAAATGTAATATTGTGACATTTTGCCTATATATGTGAATATATTCAAGCAGATTTGCATCACTTCTCAAGAATACTTTGTCTCCATTTTCACTTATGTTGGTCCTCGATGTTCAATCAACAAAGTCCTGGACGGAGCCGTCGCGTCCTGAGAGCTAGCTACACTTTACACGGAGCGACGTTCTCCTGTGGACTCATCAATCAAAGTCCTGGACGAAGCCGTCGCGTCTTGAGAGCTCGCTACGCTCTACACGGAGCGACGTTCTCCTATTGACTCTTCATTCAACAAAATCCTGGACGAAGCCGTCGTGTCCTGAGAGCTCGCTACTCTCTACACGGGGAGACGAAGTCCTGTGGGCTCGTCAATCAACAAAGTCTTGGATGGAGCCGTTGCGTCCTGAGAGCTCGCTACGCTCTACACGGAGCGACGTTCTCCTGTGGACTCGTCATTCAACCAAGTCCTGGACGGAGCCGTCGCATCCTGAGAACCCGCAACGCTCTACACGGAGCGACGTTCTCCTGTGGACTCATCAATCAATAAAGTCCTGGACGGAGCCGTCGCGTCCTGAGAGCTCACTACGCTCTACACGGAGCGACGTTCTCTTGTGGACTCATCAATCAACAAAGTCCTGGATGGAACCGTCGCGTCCTGAGAGCTCGCTACGCTCTACACTGAGCGACGTTCTCCTCTGAATAAAAAGCGCGACTTAATAAACCTGCTATCACTTTTGCAACCATTATTAATATCATCCAACAAGGGCATTGAGATTGCACAGATGAGAAAGCAAATTAAGAAGCATGCAATTAAAAATCAATCATCCGATAAAAAGTTGAAGTATTACAAGTCCAAAACCTCAAAAGAAGTAAGTTCAACAAAAAATAGAGAAGTTTATACATAAGGGCTAAGCTTGGGGGGTCTTGGGCGTCCTGAGGGGTCGAGCTCGTAGCCGCTTGATCACTGGCAAACCTCTGGAGGGACGTTTTCAGCAAGCACTAGCGAAATTTCCTAAGGCTGGTCTTGCTCTGCTTCAGCTGATACCCGGGCTTCTTCCACGTAGAACTCGATGTCCTTCACGGCCTCTTCTCCGAAGATAGAATAATCTATCTTAGGATGATGAAGCCAGAGGGTGTACATGATGTTCTGCTCCGTCTCCGCCCTGATCTCTTCGGCCCGAGCTTTAGCAGTAGCAGCGCTTCCTTGAGCTTGGCATGCTGCTCCGCCGTGGCCTTCAGCTGCCAGTCATGGTCGTCCACGAGGGTCTAGGCCGTCAAAAGCTGAGAATTGAGGCTCTCATTGACCTTTTCATATCTGCTCTCCGATTCGGCCCTAAGGGTATCGGCCTGGAATCGAGCAGCCTCAGCTACAGCCGATTTTCTCTCAAAGATTGCGCGGTCGCTCTTCGCCACTGCGAGCTCGATTTCACGATCCGCCAGTGTCTTCTCAAGCCTCTCATTGGCGGCCTTAAGCTCGTCCTCCTTTTCTTCCTTTGTCAGCTTTATCTCCAGCACCTTCGCCATCGCTATCGCGCCCTGAACAACAAAAGCGATGAGAAAAGAAGAAATCGAGAGGAGCAGGAAATGAAAATGGAAAGGAAGTTCCACCTTGACCGTTTCACTAATTGCCTAGGAGAATAGATTCGTCCCGTGGCTATTTGGACTGTCCAGAAATTTGGCAGAGTTGCCCAAAAAGCCGGGAACTTGGTCGACCATAAGATCGAAGTAGGTCAGCCCGGGGATGTCCCCGACAGGTTTTTTTGGAGCACCTTCGCCTGAAGGTTCCCGTGACGTGGAAAAGACTTATTTCCCTTTTCCTTTGAGGTCTTCTTGGAGGGGGGATGTTTGTCGGGGACATCGTGATCTTTCTTCTTTGTCCCCTGTTGGGCTGCGATCTGCTTGCCTTTGCCCGAGGTGGCAGCCTTTTTGCCCGAAGGAGCCCTTTGAGACACGGACTGGGCGACTTTAGGAGTTGGGGGCTCAGCCGTGATCGTGACCTGACGCCCTTCTTTGGCAGGCGCCTGGGATGAATCCGTATCAGCCGACGATGCAGCAGCCTGACCCCCGGTCTGACGAACTCTTTTCCTTGGAGGAGGAACAACCTTCAACGGCGACATCTCAGATCCTTCCTGCTCGACCTCAACAGCTTCCGAACTTGAGCTCGTTTCTACGTCAACTTCTTCAAAAGCAGATTTTATAGGTTGAGTGCGCCGAGATCCGCTATGCTTGGAGCGGATCAATCTCTCCTTGGGATCGGGAGCGAGCAAAAATCGACAAAGCAGTTCGTTCATCGGCTTCACGTCGTCCTCGTCAAATTTCTGAGCTGAAAGGATCTCGAGGTCTGCTGTCTCCCTCTGGGATAGACCAAGGACCGGTGCGCTGAGATCTACAAAAGAGAAAAGTTAATTCGTTCAGAACAAGGTCGCCTGTCACCTATAAGCTGGAAAGCAGCTTGAAGAATCTCCTATCTGGCTCAGCCCGGAAGCTGAAATTCAGAAGATTCAGTAAAGAAAGGCAGGACGCGTAAAACCAGTTGGTCTTATAATGTCCTACATTGGACTTGCCCTTAGCCTCGCCCTTTGGCAAGACGTCCCTATAGATGGACGACGTGCGAGGGGAGGTATAATAGAAACCATCTCGAGGTCGCCCTTTGCTAGTAGATTTGAAGGCATACAAATGCCTTATGATTCCAGAAGAAGGAAGAGGGAGACCGTACTTCTTAAAAAAGATTGCTAAAGAAGACAGCTGGGTGTACGAGTTTGGGATCAACTGGAATGGAGCAAGCTTCAGGTCGTTAAGAAGCTAGATCAAATAAGATGGAACCGGGAATCGCAGCCCGGCCTCCAAGTGCTGAATACTAATGGCCACGAAACCCTTGGGAGGAGTAGCCGCGTGGTCTCTGGGGGAAGGCTCCATAAGGCGACAACCCCGGGGGAGGTGATACTGTAATCCTAGACCAACAAGGTCCTCATATGACAACCGCGAAGGGTAGTGTTTGAACATCTCCTGACCTCGCCTGATCTCTGCGGGGTCAAGATCCTCGGCCCATGAAGGCTGGTTTCCTTCAAAGCTTGTCCGAGCTAAGAGCCCCTCAGCGGTCTCCCCGCTTTGAAAGGACGCTTGGGGAACTTCCCTCACTTGATCCTCCGAGCTAGAGAAATCATCCTCTCCTATGGTATGCTGTGGACGAGTGTGACCTGAAGACATCTACAAACAAAAAATGAGCAATTAGGTCGCTGAAGGCAGACCGTTCTTATCAAAACTAAAGCTCCAAATTTGTGACTAAGCTACGTCCTAAAAATAACAGGTCGCAGATGCCACGCAAGATTGCTAGCGACCTCAAGAACGTTTTCTATTCCCTATGCGCGACCTCAAAGTCGCTGATATTCACAAACAACAAATCTAACAGACTACAACAACCTAACGGATCAAACTAAGGAAATGTGAAAAGACGCGGACATTCAAACGCAAGCAAAAGAAAGAAACTGGAAACTCAAACGGCATGGAAACAAATCATCACCAGAAGAAAAAGCAACAAAATGCTGAAAAAACAAAGAAACGGCAAAGATAATGAACTCACCGGTGATCGAAGACGGAAAAGTCGCCTGAGTGATGAACGCCGGAGAGACAAAGACTGAAGACTGGTGGCGGACGAAAGAAAAAGAAAACGAAGACGAAGGTTGAAGCGTGAAAATGACAAATAGAAAGAGAGAGGACAGACTGCTCCCCTTCATATACCCGGTCCCGAGGTCGCGTCCCCCACCGTTGGATCCGGTGGCTTACCAACTGCCTCAAATCCAACGGTGTAGCGCGATCTCAGGTACGTGACCTGAAAAGATGCCATCAGACAAAGAGACGTGCATTACATGCCCGTTGCAGAAGCTGAACCGCTTCAGGGGGTGTTGCCGCATGTCCAAGAAAAAGGAGGGAAAATGCGTTCGCTCATTGAAATTTGAAGTCTTCGGTTCGCTGAGTAAGTCGTCAGTTCGGTTGAGTCTTTAGTTCGCTGAGTAAAACCGAAGTTCGCCGCAAATCTTTTAGTTCGCTTTAAAGCCTTCAAGCCGCTGGAGAGTTTCTCAATTCTCAGAACGTTGTGTGAAGATCTAAGTTCGCTGTAAAAATTATAGCTCTGTTAAGTTCTCAGGCCGCTGGAAACGACCTAAGAACTGAAGGGTTGAAGTTATGGGTATTTTTGGATTCCTCAAATGGGTTGGCAAAGGCCCATCAAGATAGTGGCCCAAGTTACCAAGACCAGGTATGAAGCACTATTCATCAGCTCGCGAGATCACTCCAATAGTCGACAAAATCGAGCCCGTGAGAAGACTAGCGAAGACAAGGTCAGATGCACCAATTGCCTTCATAGCGACGTCGAGGTCGCGTACTGGTCATTGCGATGTTGAGATCGTCAGGCCGTCACGAAGTCAAGATCGTCACGACAACGCTTCAGTCCGTTTTCTACCCCAGTTCGCCCAGTTTCAGTGCAAGACAGTAAGATGGCGTGTCTTACACGATAAGCAAGGTTATTTCACCTAATGACAGCTTAATTTCGGGAAATCTCACCAGAACAGCATGGGCTAGCATTCGGCCCACGTGAAGCCAAAGTTGACCTGGCAAAAGTCAGAAGCGTTAAATGCTCTCCAGCAGCATTAATTACGACAAGATCAATCTCTTTTATCTGTTTATTCCATTTGTAGTCTCATCTCTTCTATAAATAGAGGAGGGCATTTATTGTTGAGCATCCACAAATTGAGAGTGCTATCATTCTGTCAAAATACTGAGAGAGTAAACGTTTAGAGAGAGAGACTGCCATTAATAACAGAAACAGTGGACGTAGGCACTTCTAAAAAGGTCGAACCACTTTAAACATTGTGTGTTCTTCTTCTTTCTTCTCCTCTTTTTTGCCATTATTGGGTTTGTTTGTTGCAGGTCTCCTTATCTGTGCGGCATTGGGCTCAAGAATCTGGTTGACTGGTTTACCACGTCAACACATACTGAGTTGAATCTGGAAATAATACTGAAATGACATTTCATATCATTTTACGTCATAATAAACTATAAATAGTCGTATGGATCATTTCTACATATATATAAAATCTTAATCTACACTAATCTAGTACTTAGAAAACTGTCATATCTGGTGGAGATATTCAATACACACACAGTGTAAAAGATAATATCTACCATACACGTGTTAGATGACTCAATGACTCTCTAGTCATCTGCTATACATGTACTAGATGACTCTGTAGGACTTACATAGGTGTAGCCTGATGATAGTTTAGAGAGAAAGGTATAATACTAGTATTATAAAAGTCTCATTTCATTTATTTTCAAATCTTAAATCATTTTGATATATAAACTGTATAATTTTATTTCTAAGTATAAATATATATTTCAATAAATCATTTTTTGTTTCATAACATAAATAAATATTGTATAATCAATTCATAATTCATAATCAATAAATCAATAGACTAATTAAATAATTTACTTAAATAAGAAAAATATGAAATTTATATAATTATAATAAATTAATTTAATTAAAATAAACTATCTCGGAAATTAATTAACGATAAAATAATTCATTTCTAATAATCCATAAATAATAAAATTTGAAATCTATGATCAAAATATGAAATCTATAATTATAAATAATTAATTTAACATAAATAAAAAAAATTCTGCTTACAAATTAAGTTTTAAGCTCTATTTCAAACCAACAACATCCGAGTTCTCCTTGGGTTTTTCCCCACCTAAAAATAACTCAAGAATCTATTTAGAACTTATGAAAAATCAAACTACAAAAATGAATCCGAAGGTGAATTTATTGCACACGGGGGGTGTATTCAATTATGACTAAAAAAAACTTTTATAGACTTCTTTTAATGAATGACTTTTATAGAATTTCATAAATTTTTCATGACTTCATAAATTTATGAAAAACTTTTAGAGACTTTTATAAATTCTTTTTAAAAAACTTTCATTAACTTGTATAGATTGTTATAGACTTCTAAAAAAAATAATATCAAAAACTTTCATAGACTTCCAATAAACTTTCATAGATATTAATAAATTTTCACTAATTAATATAATATTTACTTTATAAGTTAGTAAAATTATATTCATCATGTCGATAATTGATTAAAAAATATTATACATAAAATATAAGTATAGTCTATTTCAAAATAGTAATAAGAAAAATATAATCACCTCAACTACATAAACAGATAATCAAAATATCAAATATTTCAAGTATTTTATGATTCAATTTATATTTTTTATGAAAAATAAAATCTTTAATGTCCATTATTGTTAATAATCTCAACATTGTTCTACATATCAGCAACTATAATAGTCTTCCATTAATTAGCATGCTCTCTTTTTTGTTCTTAAGTCTCAAAAAATGAGTTGAAATCGTCGTCTACATTAACTAGTAATGATGATTAAGATGAAGAAGATTCATAGATATTAATAAACTTTTATAGATTTTCATTTACTTCTAAAATAAAAATATATTACTTTAACAAACTTATGTAAATTATACACTTTATAAGTTATATTTTTCATCTCAATGAAAATATTTTTCTTTTGATATAATGTAAATAGACAGGTAGAAAACAACTATTAAAACTAATGTTTTACAAAATTCAAACTGATTAATTTTATAATATTTTACAAATATTAAAATTGATTATCCTACCCCAAATATTAAATAATAAAAAGTAATATGCATAAAAATTGAAAAAAAAATCATAAGTATAAATATAATTAAATTTAAAATTTTAATTTTCTTAATTAACCATAAGCTAAAAAATCATCAAATATTATTTTTTTTCCTCTTTTAATTGAAATAAAGATTTTTCTTTTTATTTTGTAATATAAAAAATAAAGATTTCATTGATTAATTTCATCAATAAAGTAATGAGATTTTTTATTTATACATTGTGAATTCTATTTTCATCATTTAATATAATTATTAATAATAGTTGTATTGTTTATTATAAGAATAATGAGATGATTTAGATCAATATTCATCTAAATATTTTTTTTTTGTATTGTATGTACATAAATATAAATTATAATATATATATTTTTAATTTATTATGCCAAGATCTAACTCCTCAATTTTTATCCAAACTTTAAATTTTTTACAAAATAATAAATTGATGTCTTTCGAAAAAAAATGAGTGTAATAAGATTTAAAAAGCTAAAAAGCTAACAATTTGAATATAGGAAGAAAATATTGACCATTATAATTCACAATAAAATAGGAGTAAAATATATATGTGTGTGTATGTGTATTTTTAAAATAATAAGTGAAATAGTTTTATTTATGGGAGATTCAAATATAAAAGTAATGGTAAGGTTTACTTCTATAGTCAAAAACAAAAGTCTACAAAAGTTTTGAAGGGAAGTAGAGGAGAATTTGTGGAGCTTGATTATTATAAATTTAACATAAAAGTCTACAAAAGTCATTAAAATTTTAGATTCTATAAAAGTCATTGACATTTTGAATACCTCATAACTTTTATAAACTCTTAAAAAGTTTTGATTGAATACATCATAACTTTTATAGACTTTGTAAAAATCTTTAAAAGTCTATATTGAATACCGGATGACTTTTGCAGAGTCTTTAAAAGTCTGTATTGAATACACACAAACTTTTAAACTCTATAAAAGTCATTAAAAGTTTAAATTGAATACACCCCCTTTTAGGCCAAAAAATTAGACCAAAAAATAGCTTCAATTATTTTGCTTGTCCTTTTCGTTTTTTCTGCCCGCGATTTACGTCCTTGTTGTGCTAAAAATTTGAAGTTCTCGGTGTGGTGTGCTAAAAGTCTGAAGTTCTGTGTGTGGTGCTTGTCACCGATTACCCAATATATATATATACAGGGACACCTAACGCATGCCACTTCTCACATGGTCGTCAACTTTTACAAGACATTTGTCTTCTTTTAATAAAAAAATTTGCCACTAAGCTTTTATCACGTAACCACCAGAATTGTCTCTTGACTTCCGTGCTCACTTGGTTTGAATGCAGCCTATTTAGTTGGACTTGCTTGGGCCCAACAACATTAAATCCTTTTGTTTTTTCAGCCTTCATATTTTTTTTTTTTTTTTTTACAGGATTTCTTTTGTGAAAATAAATTCTTCAAGATCACGTCTACGTATAATTTTTTGAAGAGTCATAATGAGAAAGATCAAGTAATGAAAAAATAATAAATTAAAAGAGATTAATTTAATGTTCATGCAATGTACGATTTAATCTTATTAATTTTAATTATTAAATTATCATTATAGGCATCGATGGGCACGTCTTTGTTTGATTTTTTTTTTTTTTTAATCCATGTTTTCACATTAATCTAAAGTCAATTTTCCCTTCATTTGATATGCCATATCATGAGATTTTCCTAATCACAAAAATATACAATACTATAACTTATCATGGCAAGCCACACCTTGCAATCACTCCAAACGATTCAGTTGTTTAATGCATGGTTGGATCGCAAGCTATGCCGCCAGTCTTTGCGATTTCTTACAAGCCTTGGTTACAAGCTATGCCTTGCCACCAACCCTTACGATTTCTCGCAAGCCTTTGGTTGTAAGTTGTGGTTATGACCCATGAAGAATCTTCTAGCTCGCGATCCTCCTTGATTTAATTATGATATATTTATTTCCAAATCCGATTTTCTTCCATTTTCTTCATGATTTATTTCTAAACCCGAATTGATTTTGACTTGCTTCTAAAGAAATCCAATTTGATTCTAATTTGCTTCCAAAAAATATCCGTTTTGATTGGTAATTTACCTACTTTGCCCTAAATTTGCATATCTTTGCTTATGGACACATATGGCATGTTCCTCCATGTTATAATTGCCTTGAAAAATTACCTATTTGCTCTTTAACACCTCCCAATATTTAATAAATAAATATTAAAAGCGTTTGTAATTACTCTAGTTTTCATCACATATGTTAGGTAAATGAATATAAAATCATGGTATAGTTTATCGTGATCAGTTTCAAATTGGCTAATGAAGCACACGATAATGGTAGGTTAAATTGCTTGGCCTTTTTGATAGTCTAAACACATAGAGCTTAGTATCACTTCCTAAAAGTTATCAAAATTTTCATTCAAAAAAATTGGTTTATTGAATGCAAGACATGTTGTCTCCTACCAATGCAAACTATAGAGGTCAATCGACTCAATTTAAAAATATGAGAAAAGAGTGTATATATGAATAAAAAGGAAACATCCCTCAGAAAATAAACGCTAATGGTTCAAATAACTCATAAGGGAAATCTCTACTACAGATTCTAGACCACTCAAACATGCATCCTATTCACTACGATGTTAGGAATATTGTCATAAATGTGCATATATGAGAAAGCATAAAACTTTAAATAATTCAAACAAGATTAGCTCATTGATATTCACATGTTTATCATCATCAATCAAACATCCAATTCTCAACTCAAAACATTCCATGATTCGCAAAGAAAATAAAACTAATCTAAATACACACAAAAATTGACATCCTAAAACAAAACATGTTAGTGTACCCCCAAACCTAAGTCTTTCAATATCATTAATTGAAAAGCACATTAAAAGCGAAGTTAAGAAACTTTCAGTTAGGTCAATAATTCTTAGTATTATATGCCTATTTTTACTTATTATTTATGTTGTGTTTTCATGTGGAATTAGTGCTTTTATGTGGTTTTTTGTTTTGGTGTTAAAGTTTAGGTTCAAGAAAAAAGGAGTTGAAATGGCATACTTTTGGACTAAAAGAAAGGTTGTCTTGTTAAGCTCACACGAAGTACTTGATTTGAGTTATGTGAACCATACCTGTCAAATTAAAGCCAATGATGTCTAGTTTTCATAGCTGCTAATGATTCGTGAATTCGAGTGTTTAGAGAATATTATGATTGATTTAGTACCTAAAGGTTAGGCTATCATGAGAAGAACGTATCACAAGATAGAAACTTGTGACCTAACTCATGAGAGACCCTAATGAAACCTGATGTGGGAAGCTTTAAATCATTCAGATTCCTCTTTTAAGCATTTTAATAAACTTCCTAACATGTATCTTTCCTATTGGATTTAATTGAGCAAGGTAGGAAGGATTTAAGCCCTTAATGCAAAGAGATTCACTCTCCATATCAAAGCACCTTTCTAAACAAGTTTAAGTCCAATTTGGATTAGTGGAGCAAGATTTGGAAAGATTCTAGCCATTAATGTGAAAGAGATTTAATTTCAAATCAACTTGATTCCAAATCAAAATTAGAAGTGGAATCATTCTCAATAGAGAGGAAATCTTGGCTTCTAAGACTTGTGTACCTATAAATCCCAAAGTTTTGTGGGAGTAAAGGACCTTTTGGAAGTTGGAGAATTCTGCTAGGGAAAGAAGGCTAAGGTGTGAAGCTTCTATTCTTCTTCTACCTTCCTTTATTTTTCTTTTAGTTTCATGTTTTGCTTTAGAGCCTTTTTGTTACTTAGGGTTGAATTGAAGCCCTAAACATGAATTCAATTAATTAATTTTTTCAACAAAGTTTATTATTTTTGTATGTTGAAATCCTTATCTCCATGTTAATTGTATTCTATTGATTATGTTCTTTGATTGATAACTTTAGAAGCATATTTATAGGATTAAGTTGTAAGAATATAAACTGCACACTAAACGGGCATATTCTTTATCTGCAACACTCAGTTGCTTATGAACCAATTGAATGACTTTGATTCATAAATATCTAAGGTAGGCATAATGTTCTAGGATTTGTGTGACATTTATACTCTTCTTGTTTTAAATGGGTTATGATTATTAAACTAAGTAAACATTATGTTAGATTATAATTAGGAATATAGGTATTTACACAGACACTATGTGATTTACATACTAAGGAAGAATCAATACAACATTCAGCATAACCATTATCATATCGTGAATATCTTCATTATGCATAAATATGATTTGATTTGTTAATCTTTCTAATGAATTAAGAATTGTTTAATGATAACATGTCTTAACTAAGTTTTCTTTATTGATCTTCTCCAATTTAATTTTTATTGTAGTTTTAGGTATTAAACTTGATTTCATACCCCTTTTCTTAGTTTAATTGTTCTTTAAATTAGGTTGAATTTTTTTTTGAATCAAAGTAGGTTACAACTCCTCGGAGGATTGACCCTCACTTGCTCACTATACTCGATAAATGATTTGTACACTTACAAGATTAAATAAAATTGTTTGTTAATTTTGCAACCGACATTTTCCTTACACACTTAGGCTTGGTGAAGTGATGATTTTGAAAGTGCATTGTTCTCCTTTTTTGGGTACTCCTATAAAACACAAACAAAACATAAAAATTAAAAAACAAAAGAACACAAACCAAACAAAATAAAAACATGCTAAAAAAAAAAAAGTAAAAATGCTTGGGTTTCCTCCTAAAAAATGCTTGATTTATAGTTATTGACTTGACTTTTCTACCACTTTATTAACCCGATTTGCAAGGGTAGGTCCTGGCCAAAAATCCCATCCATCGAGTTTTAAATCTATTTAGAGAGATTTTATGTCGGGCATTGAAGAATCTTCTTGGTCACGCGACACAGAATGACTTCCCAAAACCTTGTTAACATGAGGATTCAATGGAGGTTCTTCTATCCAGATGTCCATTACATGTATATTCCTCAAATCCACCTTATAACACTCCTTGTCTACTTGTGAAGTATTGATGGGCTTGAGTACCTTGAAGACCATCGTTTGATCTTGGACTCTCATCATGAGTTCTCTTTTTTGTACATCTATCAAAGTCCTGCCTGTTGCTAAGAATGGTCTCCTTAAGATGATTGAGATCTCCTTATATTTCTCCATGTCAAGTACAATAAAGTAGGTAAGGATGATAAATTTGTCTACCTGTACTAACACATCCTTAATGATTCCCTCAGACATTTGAGAGACTTATTTGCCAACTGAAGAGTAATGGATGTAAGCTTAGCTTTATCCAAACCTAATCTCTTGTAAATGGAAAGTGGCATTAAGTTAACACTAGCCCCGTAAATCACATAAAGCTCTCTTTGAAAAGTGTTCCCCTATTGTGCTTGAAATCATGAAGATACCTAGATCTTTCAATTTTGAAGGTAACTATTGTTGTAGAATTGTGCTACATTATTCCGTAAGGGCTCTTGACTTATAAACAACAAACTTTCTCTTCTTGGAGAGAATTTCCTTTGTGAACTTAACATAACTTTACATATGCTCAAATGCTTCTACAAACAGGATGTTGATGTGTAGCTTCTTAAAAACTTCTAGAAAATTGGAGAATTGCTTGTCAAGTTCTTTCTCTGAAACTTTTAAGGAAAAGGAATGGGTGGCACATAAGGTGAAACCTCGGCTTGAGTTGGCTTCACTAGATCTTTTTGGCTTAGAGTCTTCGTAATTCATCTTTAACCATTTCATCTTCATGGATCGGCATAGACTTAGAGGTGGACTCATTATTGTTCTTGCTCAACTCATTTCTACCTCTTAAAGTAATGGCCTAGCATTACTTCTTTACTCCCCTTTGCTTTGAATTATTTTCTATGTCACTAGGCAAGGTTCCAAGTGGCCTATTATTGATAGCATTAGCAAGCTAACCCATTTAAACTTCCAAATTCCTAACTGAAGCTTATTGGTTTTGCAAGAGTGTATCATTCTTCACCATATAGTGCATGAACATGTCCTCTAATTATGGCTTCTTCTCATGAGGAGGATTATGAGGTTGGGGAGGCTAAGCTTGACAATCTAGTGGGTAAGTTGGTTTCATGTTTGATGCTTGACCTTGATCTTGCCTTCAAGAGCAATTCAGGTGATTCCTTCAACCAAGATTATAGTAATTTGAATTCATGTTATTGTGTTGTTGTTGTATATTGAAGTTGGCAACATAGTGGGTTGATTCTTGATTGCTTGCACACTTGTCATTATAATGATTTCCACCATAATAATGGCAACTCACAAATGGGCTCTAAATGGCATTCACCAACTAGTATTAACCCCCAAAGTATTAATCTTTCTTGTTAAAGTTGAAATTTATGCAGTCAAAGAAGTAACAACATCCAACTCATGTATTTCGGCTACTTTCCTAGGCATAGTGACCATAATAAAATATATCGTGATTTCATGCTTTTAAATCTCACTTTTGTAATGAACACTTAAGTAATTTTGGTTGTTTTGATGTGTTTTGTTAGTGTTTTGTATAGGAGATTCATGGAAGGTTATGGCAAGCAATTTGAAATGTTTTCAAGGAGAATTCAAGATAAAAAAGTTCAAAGTCTCGCTGGTTTAAGTTTCAAGAAGAATCGGAGTTAAAATAGTAAATTTTTGTTTTTGGGTTGGAAGATAGGTTATCTTGTTTTAGCTCATACGAAGTACATAATTTGAGTTATGTGAGCCATAACCTATCAAATTAAAGTCATGGATGTCTATTTTTTATAGTTTCTAACGATTTATAAACTAGAGTTTATAGACAAAATTATGACCGATTTAGTGCTAAATGGTCAGAAGTATTGAGACCCAATAATGTGAAATGCATTTTGTGATCCTAGGTCGTGATACTTAACAGTTTAGAGTCTGAGTTTAGCTTAAAGACCTAAACGTGCACCACTGAAAAACCCTACTTTGTACCCTATAAATAGAGGACTTTAGGCATGAAATAGAGCAGCCTTTGGCAGCCATCAAACACACCAAAAATAAAGAGAAGCGAGGGGATTTTAAAAGAGGTTCAATGGTGGTTTTGATTGCAAACTACTGCAAATTTTTGTAGATTTATCTAGCAACCCTTGAACCCATTTTACACCAGATTGTAGAAGGATTAAGCATCCCTTTGATATGATTTCGAGCAACCTTGAGAGAGGAGAAGTAGGAGCCCTTAAAGTGGTGTTTGAAAGCCGAAATCGGATCACAAAGTCATCCCTCTACAAAAGGTCGTGATAGCCTTTGAGGAGGAGATTTTAGAGTTGAAAACTAGTCTATCATCAATCCTTTTTTAGAGTTTAATAGTAGTTCATCATCATTCATGTATTTGGTGCATAAAACGTTATAAGAGGAGTGAAGATTTCGCTGGTCGATTCTTAGTGACAGGGGGATCATGCCATGACATGAGATTTTTCATTCCCTTGCTTTTATTTAAATTATTTAATGATGGTGTTGGTTGTTTGTTTGATTGATTTGGTTTATGTTACATTGATGATGAACTAGAATATTTGTGAAGGGTTGCAATGAACCTGTTGTGCAAAATCGCAAGTGAACGAGTCGAACAAGTAATAAAGTGATGAGAGAAGTATCGTCCCACAAGGATTGTTGTTAATTAATGCCCAAAATTAAAATAACTCAACTTTTATTTGGTAGATGAAAATTGAGTGAATGAGTTGATAACTATGATTAAATTTAATTGCAATTGAAAATAAATGAAAATTAATTCAATGAATAAAAACTCTAAGATTATGATTTCACCATAACTAATCTGTTCCTCCCCTTTGTTCTTTTTAACAAAAATTAACTATCCAGTTGCTAGTCGAGATTCCCTGAATTATTCACATAGCCCCTCCCGAGGTCTAAGGAAAATACCCTATAAAGATTAACTGCTATGTTCCCATGCAAGTCAAAACATTAAAGGATTCATTAAGATTTATAGATCTCTTTTATAGACTACACAAACCATGCAGGTATATTCCTATCCTACATGTAATTTATGACATTAAATACAATGAACTAGACACATAAATTAGCTTCCGCTATCATTATGATTAACAATTCAACTAAATAGTGGCCAATTATTTAGAAGCATTAAGAACAATATTAAATGCATCAACCAAGATAGAAAATCATTAATTGAATTGAACAAAGGTTTGGAACATCAAAGTTAGGCTACATCATAACCTTAGAAAACAAATCTACTCCATAATAGAATTTACAAAAACTAGAAAATTAAACATAACAAGAGATAGGAAAACTTAGTGGATTGAAGCTTCACCGTAGAATTTCTTCCTCTGCTTTGCTCCTCCTCTCCAAGCTCTCTCTCTCTTTCTCTAAACTACTTATTGTTTGGTTTGTGATGGAATGCTTAGAATGGTGATTCTAAGGCCTATTTATAGGCCAAATTCTCCTCCAATTACATCATCGATTGCATCATCATTTCCTGATTTTCCACCATTTTGCATCATCGCTTGCATCATAATTTTGATTACATCATTTCTTACATCAGCATGACATAATATTTATTTCTAGAATACCCTATCTTTAAACCGCGATAATTTCTTTATGCGATCTCCGACTCGAGTAATTCTTGAGGCGATGAACTTGCTACGAATGATATTCATTTTGTAGCGATGATCTTGTCTTGAACAATATTACTTGGTGGGGTCCACATGCGCATTTTTAACCAATTTTATTCTGAAAATAAAAATAAAAGAAATATGAAATAATTTACTTAATAATAATAAAAATATTAAGAACTAAGCAAGAATTCAAATTTAAAAAGATAAAATAACTTTATAAATATAAAGTTATCAGAACCCTAACCTATGAAACTCATCATGTTTTTATTGTTGGTTAATTGAATTTTTGTTATTTGAGTTCTATTCTATATTTTTCTTAATGCTCTTTGATTGCATGATCACTAGTTTAAGACATCTGATGACCTTGAGTGAGCTTGAAAGAGGAACTCTTATATCTAGACTTGAATGGAATCGCATATAGCATGTAGGATAGAAATATACATATGTGTTATTTGTGATTTTCTGTGGGTATTTATTCATAATGAGTTTGTATTAATCATCTGACATAGAAATATAGCTAAGTGTTAAATCGAACATTCTTGTGATGGACTCGAAAAAGGCTCCAAATACTATTGTGTTACCTAATTAAGCTCATAATGAGAATGAGATATTTAATGATGGAATTAGACCATTATCTCCTTTGGTTGTGATTTCATTTGGTAGTTGCTTTTATTAATTTTCTTATTTACATATTTTATTTTAATTCATTGTTTCAATTATTTGGATAATGGTAATCGAGATCAATTTTGGTATTAACATGGCTTGGACAATTTTTGTGGGAACGATACTCTATTCATCATATATTACTTGTAAACCATATATAATTACACGTGTTTCTAGTATGTTTTTTATCAATAAATTTGTTTATTAAATTCTATATATTAGAAATTTGTCACCACATAGATCTCTTTGTTAACCACTAGTAAATATTAGAAGCTATTTCTTCAAGCAAATTGTATGCATCTTCAATGGGCTTACTTATCAATGCTTCACAGGTCTGCATCTATCGTGGTTCTTATAGGACCAATTAACCCATTGTAAAACGTCACCACAAGAAATTTGGGGCTATGGAAATGTTGAAGAGGCAATGTGCATTAAGTTCGCATTGCCATAGGTCATCTACGACAACATGCAAAGGTGCACGTTGTGGAAAAGATCTATGATAATGTGCAAACGCATGTTGTTGAATGTAAGGGAGATATGACAACATCCAAAACCATGCACATTGCCAAAAATCCATTTTTTGGCAATGTGCATGGCCACACGTTACCCAAAACATAACTTTCGGCAAAGGATAGTGCTGCACACTGCCCAAAACCAGCCTTCTAGCAATGTACTGAGCTGCGTGTTGCCAAAAACAAACATTTTGATAATGTGTAAGACTGCACGTTGCTAAAACCCCTCCTTTGGCAACATCACTAATTCATGTTACTAAACCCACCCTTTAGCAAGGTGCATTTCTGCATATTGATAAAAACTAATTTTTCATTTCATTAAAAATTGTTCATAAATTCTACAAAATATTTAATTGAAATTAAAATATAGTGATTATCAATAATCGATCTGAAATAAAAGGTATAGATACATCGAATTTGATTTCACAATCATTTATTTTTAATTTCATTTTTTCTAATATCAATGTATTATCAGTGTATTTATATTATCAATACATATTGTCAGTTAAGTTACTAGATCAAGATTAGGGATGACAAAAATACCCAATTTGATCCAAACTTACACAAAGCTGATATATTCAAAGCAAGTTTCGGATAAAAAATAGCAACCTATTTAGGGTATAGGTTGGGTTTAGAGAAACCCTCAAAAATTTCGAATCAGGTTTGGGACATGGTAAACCCGATCTACATATAAATATAAAACCCCTAAGTCTATGACTGTGTATTAAAGGGACCTATTACATAATGTCCAAGTCTTACACTCTTAATTCTTAGAGTTTTTATATGAATTTAAAATTTTTTTAGAAGGATCGTTACTATCGAAGCCAATTTCTCTCTCTCTCTCTCTCTCTCTTTCTTTTTTAATATATATATATAAATATATATTAGTTTTTTTTTTTTTATATGAGTCAGGTTTGTGGCACCTCTTAAAAATTTTGGCTCGAGTTTGGTAAGGGTTAACTCTAATCCAATCTGATCCATAGTTATCTCTAGTCAGGATCAAGACAAGCTTTCTTTATTGACCGTTTGAAAAATGAATAAAAATGGTTTAATTAATTCATTCAGTTTCCAAATTTGATTGATTCTTTGATAGAATCATGATATATCTTGCATGACAATACATTTTTACTTGTACATCTAATTTTGATTGTATGTTTTATTCTTTTTGTAGCTGTTTAATTACTTGATTAAAAATTCTTTTATGGATAATTTATCTAAATAAAAAATTTATAAAGATGTTACTTAGAGATTATTTCGAAATTATTAAAAGCAATTACGTTGGAGGAGAATATAATTTAATTCATATTTGTGAAACAAAATGTAAAGTATCCACATTAAACATAATTTAGACCAAAATATACATAAAAAGAATTTATAATTCTAAAGATTAGTCAGTCAATTTTTAGTATATTCTATTATTTAAATCAATTTTTAAAATTGTTGTAGACACTTGCTTGTCACACCTGTAAAAGTTGCCATGTATTTTTTTGACACCTTTTTTTTTAAAAAAAAAAAAAATTATGGACATTTTATATAATGAATAAATTAATTTTATGGTGCAAGTTTGATCTAATGTATGATAAATTTAAATAAGTTGTTTTTAGTTTAAGTTGTTTGTTGACTTATTATTTAGTTTGCATTTCTTTGAAAAAGACAATTAATTTTAAAGTTAAAAGGACAATGCTTAAAAGAATTTGATATGAACTTTAGTCAATATGTTTAAAAAACACGAAGTCAAATATTAGAAAGCACTTTCTCTCAACACTCCCAAAAAACTTGTATTTATCAAACCCGCTCAATTTGTTTCACATCCACTCTCCTCCCTTCTCTTACAACCTCAAAAGAACCCTAACTCAGACTGCATGAAACTCTCTGGTCATCATCGAATGCATTCTTTTCCTCTTGCTCTCCTCTCACCGTACTTGTCCTCATTGGTAGTTGGCTAGTTGTGGTCCTTCTCAAAAAAAGTAAGAACTCATTGGTTGTTTTTGGCTGTTATTTTGGTTGTCATTTACTCCAATTTTATGTTAACTTGTTTATCCATTTTTTAACTTTAATCTTTTAAATTTTCAAAAGAGACGAACACGTCGAAAAGTTGTTGCTTACTTTGGTTTAAAGATGCCACCTTATAAACTTGTAAGTGAAATGTTACATATATTTGTCTTGATTATTGTAAATAAAATGAAGAAGAAATTGTAATGGTAGGTGTAGGATGCTTTGGAACCGTATATGAGTAAAAGGACATTGAGAGAGCATCATCGTGGGTATGTAGATGGTTTGAATAAACACCTTGAGAAGATTGACCTATTATATGGCTATACTATGGATAAAATTGATAAAGTAACTTACAATAATGGGAATCCATTTATCGAAGCATTTTATTTTATTTTTTTAAAATTAGAAACAGTAATCTAAATTGAATTACGACTTCACTATTTCTCATTTGATGATTCTTTTGCTTTGTTGCAAATTGTATAAGTCTCTTCCACTTATCAGCAAAACCTACATGACCATATATGTGGTGTCCACTACAGCCTTCCATTTGGGGTTATATAGTTCTTTGTTATAGCTTGTATAAGTCTCTTCCACTTATCAGGTCTGGATTTTATAACTGAAATTGAATAAATGCCGAGTTTGACATATATATGTGTTTTGATCATGTTATACGTTGAATAATACATGCAATTTATCAAATTTATAAATGGTAATGAGCATTAAATTAGAAATGTTTGATAACAATGGTTATTGTCCTTTTGGCTTTTGTTCTTGTCTTGCCTTGCCTTGCTGTTGTTGATTTGGTCTATTATTTTTTCAATAAATATTTTCCATCTTTCATTAATTTTGTTGGTCATTTAGTCTATGTTTAGTTTTTTGTAACTTAATCTTTCTAACTTAAAGTTATTCAAGTATTGTTATAAGTACTTTAAGGAATCACAGAGCCTTTTAATATAAGATGACTATTATGTGAGTATAAATTCAAATATGCAAAGTTGGTCTCTGGTTTTGACTTTTTGCTGCTTGTTTTGGTTACCTTTTTTAGTCTTTATCTAGGGGTGGGCATGAAAACATGGATCTAGTCCGAACAACCTGATCCGATTTGATTTGTGGGTGTTCGGACCAGATTATATGTTCAAAGGTAAGGTGTTCGAATCCTTATTTCTAAAAACACTATGTTTTATGGATCGAATCGAAGTATCCAAAATCGATCCGATTCATGAACAGGGGTACATATGTAATTTCATATGCCTCTATATAAATGTCCCCTTAACCCTAATATCCTTTTACTCCTTCCTCACCAGCTCGGTGCCGCAACCCCATTTCTCCTCTCATCTTCATCGCGCAGCCACCGAGTCTCCTTTCCTTTTTTACCTCTCAGCTCGTCGTCGCCGTTACCGTTAGCTTCACTCATCTCCACCCATCGCCGTGGTGCTATCACTTTGGTTTTTCTCACGGTGAGTTACGGTCCACCTACTCCACTCTTATCTCTTACCTCTTTGCTCGTCATCACCGTGAGCTTCGTTCATTACCGTCGTCATGAGCTTCGCTCGTCTTCATTCGTTGCTATGGAGCTGTCACTTTGGATTTTATTACGGTGAGTTATGGTCCACCAAGTCTACTCTCATCTTTCACCCCCATTTCTCTTATTTCTTCTTTCATTTTGGTTTCTTTTTCTCATTTGACCTTGATTTATACTATATGATTTCATATTCACTAATTAGTCATCAATATCTTTTGAAGCAGTGGCTCCATTGTTTCTTTTTCATGAGCTTATTTGCAGCTTTAACTTGATATTTACATGATTGGGTGTTAGTGTGTTGGTGATTTCTGTGCCTATTTGTTGTTTTCTATTGTTGAGTTCACATATTTCACTTGTTGATTTTATATATTTGTTTTATTGTTGTCTAAATTGTTTCTTTTTCACTTGGTGAGTCTATTTGCTACTTTAGCTTGATATTTACATGATTGGGTGTTAGTGTGTTGGTGATTTTTATGCCTGTTTGTTCTTATTGATGTAGTGTCCATCAAGGATGGAGCAAGTGAAAGTTCAACTTCAGTGGATTTGGATTTGGTTAGAAATTTTGGTGGTAAGATTTTATAGTTTATGTTATTTTTAATATCATTTTTCATTTATTATTTGTTTATTGTTTATGTACTAATAACTTTTTTTTTAAGGGTTATAAACAAGTGTGTGAACTTTAGAGCTAATCTTTGGAGTTAGGCTTGGAGCTATTCTTTAAAGATCCATGTGGACTGTTTTGTTTATTTTGTGAATGTGAACTGTTGGGGTTTAATTTGAAGTTTAACTTTTTTTGGACTGTTAACTTATTTAATGTTTAATTTGTTTAGTGTTTATGGACTCTTGATAATTGAAGCCATGTTGATTTTTTTTTCCTTTAAATTGAAAAATGAAAGCAGGTTCAAATTACATTACTGTTGCTTATTGGATAGAATTTGCTTTTCAATAGGATTTTCTTGCTTTTTAAAGTTTTTTCATCACTCTCTTTTTTGTTTTTTGTTCCACCCACGAGACAAAGTAGCCCAAAACAGTCTAAAACAATTAAACTTAAGACCTAATAGTAATAGACTCAAAAAAACTTAAAAAATTATAAAATTTCAATCCAAAAAAAAAGCCCAAAATTAGGTCCAAAACGTGGAAACTAATTTGGTCTAATCTGCACACTAGGTGTTCAGATCGGATCGGATCGAATCCTTCTCCTTTATGGATCATGTTCGAATCCAAAAATGGCGATCCACAAACTTACCATGTTCGGATCAGATTCAGCAAGAATCGATTCGAACATGGTGTTGCCCACCCCTATCTTTGTCATTTATGAAATAAAAAGAACACCAAATATATTAGTTTGGTTCCTTTTAGCATGGATGTTCATGACCTTTTGTTTTGCTTAGTCTGATCTTCATGTTTCCAAGTTAGAGGTTATCATAAGAGAGGCATTAATGCCTTTAGGCTCGACTTTAGTAGTTGTTATTTTAGTATTCTTCACTCTTTTTAAGGTCAATTCAAAAAAGTTATGATGTGTAAATCTCTCTCTCTCTATCAAGTCTCAATTGTAAAGTAGACTTGGACTTTATATTATGATTCTACTTATAAGTTAAAATATTGGATT
Source organism: Dimocarpus longan (assembly GCA_022984855.1). NCBI lineage: Eukaryota > Viridiplantae > Streptophyta > Magnoliopsida > Sapindales > Sapindaceae > Dimocarpus > Dimocarpus longan. The sequence goes on from CM041024.1 coordinate 21,879,055, forward strand.
TAGAGTATATAATTTTGATGGTTATAGGATCTGAGTATTTAACTTATGTGTGGCAAAAAGAAAAAGAAAAAAAAAAAAGCTTATAAAAAGATAGTGGGAATTATATATGAAGAGAGAAACCCAAGCGAACATGTGTCAATAGGGTTTTGTAAGTTTTGTTTGTAGGACCAATAATTCTGATGTGTAAAAGGTGTATTTTGATAGGGGAATTCGAGAGATTATTGAGATTGTGAATTGTTGGAAACAAAGATTTATTTAAACTAAGTGTAAACTTTGGAATACAAAAACAATATTGTATTAATTTGTTTGTTTGTTTTACTGTGGTGAAAATTCGAGTCATGGACTTTAATGGGGTTATCATTCTTAGCTGGATACTAGAGGTTTGTGCCTCTTTGCCAAGTGTCCTTCTCAAAAGAAGTCTCTTTAATTTCTTTCTTTGTTTCAGTGAAACTATATATTTGAATATATATATATATATATAACTATATCTTATCTTTGAAATGAATGAAGTGTGTGGTGACTGTGTTCTTTATGTGAATGACATACCATTGCAAGAATATTAGGAAAAGAGAAACATGGCCAAGTGAGAGGTCTTGGATTTGGAGCCACTCTATCATGAATGGATGCACAAATTCATTTCGTGCAAAAAATGAAAGCACTAGAAAATGAAGTGTCAAGTCCTAAAAGATGGTGACTATGGTTATGAAACAAAATCAAGAAGTATGCATTTTCAACATTAGTTTATTATAGATATATACTTATTAGAATATATGTTTTATTAAAAACATTTTCTATTATTATTTTCTTTAGTTATTGAATAAGTGCGGAATGGTGGATGCAATAGGGTCTCATAAGTGCACTCATTCTCATAGATATACTCAGGTTGAGGGCACTTCTTCTAATGGATGTACTTAGGTCAATAGCCCTAAATATTTTTGTTTTAGTTAATTGCATTTTTTTAAGTTAGTATTTATATATTATATTTATTATTGTAGTCACAACATGGAATTGTCCTTACAATGCAAGTAACTTTAATCTGGAGAATGCAAAATGTCATATCCTACATTGGTATCCAAATGAAGATGGCAATAAAGTTATTACCGCGGGGAGGATTTCATTAACAGACCCTTCGGTTACAATACATAATATGTCCTTTTGAAGATGTTATTGGAGAGTTTGGGTAGATATGGTATTTGAAGATATAAACCTATGTAGACTAATCAATGAGCTTGAAACATTAAGTTAAGCTATTGGAAGTACCGTTGCTTGGATCAAAGAATGTATCAAGTTGGTATAAAAAAGGTAGATTTGAAAGTTTTTGAGTTTTTGAGTTACTTGATGTTCCTTTAGATTCATTGACATTAGGTTGACATGAGTTGTGACATTAGACTTGATTTAAACAAATTTTAGATATTTTACAAAAGCATTATAATTATGATGTTATTATGAAAGTGATGTAAACATTATATATGATTATATGAATGAAATTTCAGTTTGCAAAAATAGGTTTCATAACTAGTCTCCAAAAGTATAATTATTTGATTTAAGAAACAAAAAAAGAATATTTAGCAACATGCATTCGAGGTTGCCATAAATGAGCTATGGTAATATGCAGGCAATGTTGTCTTAAGATCAATAGTAATGTCAAATAACGTTCACTTGACGTTACCATAACCAACTTACGACATCATACAGCCAATGTTGCCTTAGTGTCAATCACAACATGCACATCATGTCATCTTTCACATCTATGACAATGTGCAGCCAATGTTGTCATAGACATCTATGGCAACATGTAGTACACGTTATTATAAGACCTAAAACAACATGCACCGTATGTTGTCAAACCCTTCAATACTATGGCAACATGCTCATCAGCAACCTACTTTACACATTGCAAAAAACAATGGCAATGTATTTTGCATGTTGTCGTAGGCCAATTTTCTTGTAGTATTTAACATTTGAACATGCAACCACTATAGTAATCCATGGTGTGGACATTTTCTAAGTAACTCCTTGAATCTTTCCCAAGCTTCATAAAGTGATTCTCTATCAAATTGCATAAAGGAAATAATGACATTCTTAACTTAGCTGTCTTTACAGGATATAGATACTTGGCTAGGAATTTATGAGCTAGATCATCCCACGTAGAAATTGACCCCTGAGGCAATGAACTCAACCAACTCTTTACCTTATCCCTAAGTGAGAAAGAGAAGAGTCTTAACCTATTCGCATCCTCTGAGACCCCATTATGTTTGAATGTATCACATATCTCCAAGAGATTAGTGATGTGCTTGTTCGGATCATCGTTTGGTAAACCCCCAAACTGTACTAATGACTAGATCATCTGAATTATAGCATTTTTAATCTCAAAATTGTTGGCTTGAGCTGTCGGCCTGCAGTTATCGTGATAATCCCATCCATTAATGGTACCGCATAGTCTTTTAGGCTTCGTTTGACACATAAAATTAGAATGGAAAGGATTAGATTGGAATGGAAAATCAATGTCTCATGTTTGGTAAAACTTGAGATTTGATTAAAAATGACAAGCCCCGTTTCTGCACTTCTATTTTCGTACAGATGGCAGCCCGTCGGTAACCCCACGGTGACCCTCCAGCCTATATATAATCCGGCTGAAAGACTCCCGTGAAGTTAAGCCGTTTTTCCCTATTAAAAACTTTTTCAAAAGTTTCTTTTATGATAAAGACAGGTGAAAAATTTTCTTTTTATTACACATCTATATAATAGATTTAGTAAAAATTTGGGCAACATAATAGCTATTTTTCTGAGATTGCCACCCTGCGAATTTGATAAAAATTTTAAACACTTTTAAAATCAATTGGTTTCCCCCAAACTTCTGGGTCTCAGGCCCTCAATTCATCAATTCACAAACAACCACAAACATGTCATCAAATTTCAAAATAATTTAAAACACAAAACAATACGTCATGTATCTATATTTATTTATACATGTTCAAAAATAAGAAAAACTTATATATTATGTCATATGCAATTAATTAAGTATTTCCCAAAATAAGATACATCTATACAATCACAGTAGTATAAAGCACTCCGGACTCAATCTGCCTAGTCCTGGACTGGAGTCTCTGATCCTGATGTACCTATACCTGTACCTACATCTGTCCCTGGAGAGGTTTTGTTTATAAAACATAAAACAGTATAAGCTGCACGAGCTCAGTGAGTGTTGTAAGTTTTTATTTTCATTTTATCTTTATAAAAATTCATCCCTTAATTTTAAAATATTTTATAAACCTTTCATCACTATAATATGAAAAATCAATTTTTTTCTTAAAACCATTTTTCAGATAAATGCATGGATAAATTATTTATATAAATATCATTCAGTTCCATTATAAAACTAAATGATACGATAAATTATCGTATATTTTCAGTTCTCTGCATAAAATGTAAATAGTGGTGGCATTATTGTTTTTAAAAAATCTCTGAATAAAACAAGTCAACCACTAATGATCCGTACCACATGGTATCTTAGGTATGGAGAGAAATTTTGCCTTGCTCCGGCCTTCCCGGAATTTTCCCTTGTTCAGGCCATCTATTCGGTATTACGTAGCGGAATTTTTCCTTCACTACGGAGCAACATTTTTTCTCGCTTAGGTGGAAGCTAGCTAATAATATACATTACACAGAACCAATGACTCGACATAATCCTCCCCTCCGGGTTTTCGTCCGTTGTTAATGACAGACACTCCCAACACTGCCAATGCACGCTTCGGGTACTCAACCTCAACCGGAAATAATTGTAGCGTCTACCAAGCATACCATATGTTCAATATATATTTCCATCAAATAATTTTTCACCATAAATACTTATCTCGTATAAACATTTTAAATTTAGAAAATCCACATCTCATATAATCGTTTATAGTCCATGCAAAATATTTTTCATACAATTTCATTTATTTCAAAATCAAACTATAACATATCATAACACAAATTTTAAAACATCACATCCAAAATATTTTGAATAACACTCACCAATCATTGATTCACGAAATCACACGTTTTAGGGTTCTCTCGATTCCCAATATAGTTATCGTCGTTCTAAATTAAGTCTATAAAGTAATATAATATACAAAATTTTTTAATATGGCTACCCTAAAAAAAAATAGCCTAAAAATGAATGCTACACTTAAAAACGAGTCCATAGATGCGTCGAGAGCTAAATTTCGAATTCGAGAGGTCGGAGAACTTACCTTTGCCGTACGTGGTGGCCGACGGTGACTTTCCGGCATCAGATTCTGGTGACCTTGTTAGTGGGAGGTGCGGTTAGGTGGTTTTTGTTGTCCTCGACACACTTGTCACGAAAATGAGGTCGATCGGAGTCAGAATCACTTTGTTTCGTCGGAATATAGAAAAATCAAAGTTAGTTAATGACCTAGCTTCCCCTACTAAAACGAAGACCCAAATAGTGATAAAAATTAACAAAATAGAGGTCGGAATCTACGTCGCACAAGATTTCCAACGGTACCAAGATTGGTCAAAATAGAGGTCGGATTCGGTCGGAACGAGAGGTCGAAGTTGGGCTTACAAGAATGAAGTCGGCTGAGTCGGCTGGAGGAAGAAGATGATGATATAATCCAGTGGAATTACAATTTTCCCCTCAACTTTTTAAAATTTATAATTTTTACCTAAACTTTTAAAAATATAATTTTTTAGTCCTTGCACTTTTACCCAATTTTCATAAAATTTTTCAATTTCACCCTTTCTTGAATATTTCTTTTAATACCATTTTCATACCTCTAAATCAATTATTTTACCACTTCTTGAGCTCGAAATCACATTCGTAATTTCATCATAATCCAATTTTGTATTTAGACACTCTAAATTATTTCTTTATTCCATAAATGAGACATATGTGTACAATACGTATACAATACTAAAATGGGGAGGGTATATTACAAAAAATGTCCTATATTATGTTTGGTGTAGGTTGAGATTGGATTAAAATAAAATTAATATAAATATTTTAGTATATACTTAAAATTAATATGGAAATTAATTTTATAAAAAATCTTAAAAAATATTTTATTAATTTAAATACAAGGATTAATTTTAAATAGTAAACTATAGGTTGGGTTTGGATTGAAGTAAAATTAATTTAAATATATTATCATATAAGCTAGCTCATATTATACATAAAGTTAACAATGTTTTAAACAAAATAAATCATATAAATCATTTTTCTAAAAAGTTATATCGAATTTTTTTTTTTTTTTTTTAGAATTAGATTATCTTATAAATATTAATTTTGAAATAACTCTTATTTAAACAATAACATTATTTCCAAATTTTTGTTTGCATATAATAAAAGTAATTTCACAAAATATATGAGAAATAAATGAAGTTGGTAAAAGAAACAATTAATTAATGAGGAGAGAGAGAGAGGGAGATTTATTCTCATTGAATTTCATTCACATTGAATCCCATGATAGAGTTTGAGATTCAACATTTCCATGAGAATGGAATTGAAATGAAGATGGGATTGAAATTTCATTCCTAAGTTAGCCAATCAAAATATGAGATTTAAGAGTTTAAGATATTTTAAATCTCAAATCTATCTCAAATCTCATACACTAAACATAGTTTTAGGGTTTTCGAACCCACAGCTTCTTCTTAATTATTAGCCATTGTGATGCATTGCTCTGCTAACCTTCTTGCCTTTCTTAAATCTTGAATTGTTCTTTCTATCTCACTCTGCTTTTTTCGATCTTCACATATAAAAAAAAAAGGGTACCTGAAAAATATAAACAAAAATGTTTGAAGTAAGACTGTCTTAACTAGCATTAATATTAACACAAATTTGACATGCAATCCCTGACAACGATGATAAAAACTTGATGGCGCTAATTTCTAGTGCATGCTATTTACACAAAACACATATAAGAAATCCGTGCAAGTACACACGGTCAATAAATAATACAGTGATAAGTAAAGTATCATTCCTCAAGGATTGCTAACCCAAACTAATGCTAAGTACTAAAATTTATCAAAACAAACTCAATCCAAATTAACAAAACAATGAATTTTGAGAAATAAAAATAAATGAAAGGAAAACTAATATTAAACTAAAGTTGTAACCAATGGAGATTAAGCTCTAGAATTACAGTTATACTCTACTAATTCATTCAACTTATATTTCTATTAATATTAGTTCACTCACCATGTAATTAATCGAGTTATTCAATTCTATTCACATGCCTCTTCCGATAGTCTAATGGACATAACCAATTTTAATTAACCTACCATATTTCTGAGGATTAACTAAATCAAGTTCATTAAGTATCAATTACTCATACATAATTACATAAATCAAACAAGTATATTGCTATCTCATGTAATTCATGTCAACCTATTCTAGGTCTAAACACGTACAAATCCCTTTTATAAGTTCATTATGGTTACCAATCACCCAAATCCATGTCTAGTTAATTTAGGGCATTAAGATCAAATAAAATGAAACACATAGATGAAAATTCAAACAATTATGATATTATATAGGTGTGTTAAATAAATGGGCTACATTGTAATCTTAAATTTAAAATTTTATTCATCATCATATTAAGACAATAATCAAACATCGTCGAATGAACAAAAATAAGAGAAAGAAAGAAAGAAGCTCTTATGATTTGTGAAGTCATCCTCTTTTCCAAAAGGTTGACGTCTTCTTCTTCTTGTTGATGAATTATTCCATCTCTTTTGCATTTGATTGAACCAAGAATTGATGATGATTTGAGTATCTTGAACCCTAAAAAGAAGTTGATGATGACATGGTTGTAGGGCTACATAAAGACTCTAAAAGCTCTATTCTCAATCTTTAAATTGCCTATTTATAAGCTTCCTAAATAGGGCTTCAATTGAGTTTCCAAATTCTTCAAGGAGTCGACATTGTTGCAGTTCATAAGTTATGATCGCAACTTACTCTTGCCACGCTCTCGATTTTTGTCTCGCCTTAGCTTGACCTTTAGGTACTAATTCGACCATAAATTTCTCCAAAAAACTTTTATTCATGAACCGTTAATGACAAGACCCAACTCAGATTTCTTTTAATGAATCCAGTGATCTTGTTAAGTACCTCACGAAACCCTTCTGAAATCCAACTAACAAGACCCAAAAGAATATCATGGAGCAAACTCTTAACTATTTATCCATTTCTAAACGTATAAATCATAAATATGAGAGTATCTAAAACATGCATGCAAATTGTCATCATAAAGTTTCACACCAATTGTTCACAATCTGAAAATATACAAATTACATTATTAAAATGTAAATCACAATCTTTATACACAAAAGGCTATGTGGTGTTATCGGTCGTAGGGCCCACCTATTCTGAACGAGACGTATTGATACCTAGATCTCTTATTCCTGCACCTGGAGAGGTTTTTGGAAACAAAAAAATTATGAGCTACAAAAGTTTGGTGAGTGTGGATGCATTTGTATTTAAAATGATCATTATAAAATTTCATCCCGAAAATATTTTGAAAACATTTTCTTTAAAATAATTTCATTTCTAAAAGCTTTCATTTTTATAAAGTTTTAAGACTTTCTAATTTAAATTCATAAAAGCTAAAATGTTTCGTATTTCAAAATCAATTCTTTTCTAAATTCCGCTTTTAATGGTATGCTTTCTTTTCTAAACATGCTTTAATAGAAACCTAAGGGAAGCTACAATCACATGAGTGGCTAGACGAGCTCTGCTAAGTATGGGGTGTCACATGGTGTAAAGGCTAGCATCGCTCATCGTGACAAAGCTACAAAGACATCCCGCTATCATGTGCACAACTATCATCGCATATCGTACAATAAGATAATACCCCACAAGTGTAGAGGGCGACTCGATAGACACGACAGACTCGATCCCCTAGATGTTAGCAGGACATGCCCTCCCAACACTTGCTATACACTGTAGGGTATACCGGTCGGGTCTAATTGACGAGACCCGAACCATATTCTCTCTAGGCTCTTATTTAGAGAGTCTCGTCGGACACTCCAACGAACCTCGGATAACCTTACGTACGATTAAACGAGACTTGCGGAGCAAACCTCTAAAATACTTTGCCCGTTTACTTTGCTTTGCTTAAATCAATTTCCATTTCTTTGAAAATAGTTGGGTTGGTATAAATTTTTTGAAGTCGATTTAAGAACATTTTGATAAAAATTTGATAGCATAACGACTTTATTTTTAAGGTTTTCAAAATTTTCCTATAAAAAAATACACTTTTGACTAATCTCAATCACTACCCAACTGCTTTTATTCCAAAAACATATATTTTCACAATCACAATAAATAAACATCATCTTATATATATATATATATATATATATTTATACCATGTGAAAACGTTATAGTTATTTACATCATAAAACCCTTACTTTACAAGTTCAAATGTATTGTGAAATATGCCAAAATGATCCACATAATTATTTGATGTTTAGTTTCACGACATATTTTAACTCATGAGATGCATTCTTCGATTTTTTGCCCACCTGTATTTTTGGTAGAGAATTTGTTTTCCTTGATCACGTGTAGTTAGTACCTGAAACAGTTTTATACACTACAACAATTAAAATTTTCGTTAGTTCGATCAATGTAGAAATCATGATAATAATTGTATGAATAATTATAACTTATTAAATGCTCATAAAATTTGACATAGACTATTACTAAAAGTACCATGTGTAACCCTAAAACTCTAACAACATGATGACTAACTACGCCGTTCAATGTCATAAGTCGCGTGACGATTTTCAATTGACACCAACCGTGACGTTATTGAGACATTTCAACGTGCGGAATTTATTGCATCGTAAAGCGTAGTGAAATCATCTATACTTTGAGCAACTACATGCAAAAATTTTCTACATCGTATATTATAGTGCTCAATACTCTAACTCTTACGACTACGTGCGGAATTCTCTACATCTCATCGTAGTGCAAAGTCAACTATAAATCTAGATGACTACGTACGAAATTCTCTGCGTCGTAAGCGTAGCGCTAGAAAATATGAAAATCTTAGCAACTATGAACGGAATTTTCCACATCGCCACGTAACGCTAAATAATATATAATACTGAGAGTATACACATTGCTCTTGAAAACCTTTTTACTAAGTGCATTAGCACCAAAATTTCTTATCTTTCAAATCCTTTAGCTAAACTTTAAACTCAAACCTTTTGTTTTCGATTTTCAGTTCTGAATCTGATATACGGATAAAAAATACGAACTCGGGTTTTGAGATTTGTTTCGAAATTCTTTTTGACAACATATATTTATATTTAAACTAGAAGTGAAGTAGTGTAAGTGAGTAGTACTTACCTCGATCCAAAGCGATCTAAAAGCTTCAACAGATCTCTCGTGCTTCGCTTGCTTGCTCCTTGCCTATATAACATAATTTTACTCAAAATACGCTACAAATGACTACTTAAAGCTATAAATAAAGTTTTCAATGCAAATCACTCATTCGAAGACTCTTTTGACTATAATCTTCCCATCTAGGTTCTAACTTAACCGAAACTTTAATTTTTCGATTTCTTTCTACAAACCTCATTTATTATCACCTAGGAACGCCCTCAAACATTCAAAATAATTTTCTGAAGCTTGAAATGAAAAATCATATTTTTAGAGACCTTTTGGCCTAATGCGTACTAAGGAGAAATCTGTAGCTTTTCTTCATTCTGTTTTTGCTCCAATCATGTCTCTAACTCTCATTTACGTCATCCATAAAACAGTTTTGAAAAATTTCAACTATAGAGGGGAGAAATCTATGAAATACCCCCATTTTTCACAACTTTTTAATGCCACTTTCTACCATATTTACATTCTAAACTTAATTCTCTTTTCATTAGTGTTCTTAGACTCATACATGTTTAGTTAGAATCATACATGACATAAAAATGTAAAGAGGAGGTAGCATTACATGTTGATTATCAATGCCCTTCACCTAGCTTAACTACCACTCTTGTATCATTTCATCTTCTTTTTCATTTCTAGCATTCCTATATGATTTTCTAACATCCGACATACTTGAATTTAAGCTCACATGCATCAAAATTCAATGGGATCACACAACCCCGTTATTGCCGTGCACAACACACATACACACAATATTTTGCTTCTTTCAACTTTCAAGGTTTTAACATTAATTTCTCTCTTAGACGATTCATCAAACACATTAACTACTATCAATTCACTTAATCTATGATTAGTTACATACCTAGGGTTCCATCCATATACATTCTTACTAGCATTTCATGCATGGTTTCTTGTAAACCAAACTTTATTCTTAGTTAGAGTTTTATATTTGATTTAAAATCAAAACTCTATCAATAACACATCAAACAAATAACCCAACCATCAACAATTCTACAATTCCAACTAACTCTCAAACTTGACAAAATGATAAAAACTTACCTTAATCTTTCTTAGGTTTTGCCAATCTTGCTTGAATCAACTCCAAATTTGGTTTTGAAGCTTCAAAAATGGTTTAGCAATCTTTGATCTCACCTTTCCTCTACGTCACCCCTTTGTCGTCCCTTTCTTTAGTCTCTCACTCTCTAAAATTTACCAACACAACACACACATATATAGGCTATTAAATTGGAACAATGACCACAATGCCCCTCTTGACTTATTTCACTAATAACTTCCATTCTTGACTAAGTGTTAGATGAATAACACTTATACATTTATAATATATCTAACTCTTATTTAGAAAAGGCCATTTTGCCACTTACATGTCTATATAGCTTTTATTGTGAAAAGGACCATTTTGCCCTTCTTTTAAATTTTACATTAATCTTAAGTTAAATCAACTTCTAAACTTCTACTAACATTTTATTCTCACTTATAATGAGGTTATTTATGGAATTTGTCTTCTTCATCCTTTAAGTTATCTACTATTATTAGGGAGTGTGAAATTACGAAAAATGGGCTTACACTAATGGTAGAAGGTCTATCTAACTAGGATCATCCATTAGGTTTGAAAGCATTTTTCTTTTTCTATAATTCAAAATAATTTCTCTTTCATGCTATAAAAAAAAACAATATATATTGCATACCATGTATAAATAACTATTTTCTTTCATGCTAAAACATAAAGCATTTACAAGATAAAAGAATAAATAATTATATATAAAAATTATGCTTCAATAAATTAAAAGTATTTAAAATATTTTCATACTCACAGTTTGCTTCCAAATCTTCTTATAACTCTTGATTTAGCGTCCTCTTTAGCTTGCCTCTTCACCTACACTTAATCACAAATGAGCTCTCCACTTAGCTTGCAAAACACTTTAATTCCAAGTCAATTCTATCATCTATAACTTATGATTTCACTTAGTTGCCATGGATTGTAGTACTACCAATCCAGCTCGAGCTGCGAGCTCATACTACAGCTCGCCTAGCTCATCTTATGCGAGCTCCTACATCACCCAGCTTAGGCCGAATGGTGAAAATTAATCATCTTAATGAGCTCGCTCAACACACTCTTAGCGATTTCTCACCTATAACTAGCTCGACCTTACAAGCTTCTGCCTGGGTCCAGCTTAGGCAAGCATTATAGCGGGCTGGCACATTACTCAGCTCGCTTAGTATGAGGTCGTGCTTCAAGTTAAATTGACCAGCACTGAAAATGAGCTGGGGGCATCCTCCAGCTCCCACCTCGCGAGCTTCTGCCCTAGCTCATACATATTTACCCTTAATACCTTTTTTTTTTTTTTCTAGATCTTACACACACACACACATACCAGCATTTGAACATCCCTGACCTCACTTAAATTCACAGCAAAAATTTAACAGCATATCTTCAGTTCACCTACACTCAGGTCGTGACTTCAATAGGTTTTGCGACAGAACTCAAATCACTCTAACCAACCATCAAACTATTACAGTTTCACATTATTCACAGCTAATTTACTTACCAGATTCCTCCTTGACCTCTTGCCTTACTTCCCACTCGTGAGTTGCTTCAAATCTCCTGCTTTACATACAAAAATCCCATCAGTTCATATAAAACACAGAGACTGTTCTCGATAGATTTTCCACCAAAACAACACATCTCATTACTTGATTCTTACCAGATCTAGCTTGACCACCTCATAAGCTCGTTCTTTAGCTTTCTGCAGCTCAATCTCTTCCCCAAAAGCAACAGAACCCAGCTTGGATTAGTGGCAGTTTGTCTCATTTACTCTGCCAACAGTGCTTCTCTCTCTCTCTTCTCTAGATTTTTCTTCTTTCCTTACTTTTTGTTCCTCTTTTCACGACAACTCACACTACACACGCCTATTTATAGAGGTGGGTCAAGCTCCACCTTACCCTTAAAGTTCCTTAAAATCACAAATCTACCACATTCTAGAGAATTATATATTTTTTTCCCTAATGTCCTTGTCATTTCATTTTGTTTACAATTTTGTCACTCTTTCTAAAAAAAAAAAAAATCTTTTATTTTCTTTTTTGCCCCTTAACTTTTTATGATTTAAATTTATTCTCATTTCTTTCAAAAATTCTATAAATATTAAATTTTATTACTAAATACTTAAAAATCTTTTTATTTTTTCACCAACGAGGGTAATTAATACATTATATCCTTCCGTACATATGTACAGTATTGATCTCAGGAGAGGGTATTCCATTTTCTTTCCCTCTTATATAAAAATTTCATCCTCGAAATTCATATGCCACACTGAAAAAGATATAGATATCTATGATACATCTAATCTTTATGCTCTCAAGTCGCCTCTTCTACCTCGTGATTCCTCCACAATACTTTTACAAAGGGAATAACTTTTTCCGCAGGACTTGTTCTCTGCGATCTAAAATCTATACCGGTTCCTCTTCATAAGTCAGGTTCTTCCTCAGCTCTACCAGTTATTCCTTAAGTATGTGGGAAGGATTTGAAACGTACTTACAGAGCATGGATACATGAAACACATCATGAATTTTGCTCAACTACGGTGGAAGCTCTAACCTGAATACTACGAGTCCCACTCTTTCTACGACCTCATATAGCTCGATAGAATGCGGACTCAGCTTACTAAGCTTTCCAAATATAAGTACGCCTTTCCAAGGAGGTATCTTGAGGAATACTCTATTGCCATCTTCAAACTCAAGGTCCCTGTGGCGATGATCCACATAGCTCTTCTGTCTATCACTTGCCACTTTAAGCTTGTCTCTAATAATCTTAATCTTATTTGAAGTGACATGGACGAGCTTGGGACCTATCAATTTCCTCTCACCAACCTCGTACCAACACACTAGAGTTCTGTACTTTTTTTCATACAAGGCTTCATAAGGCGCCATGCCAATGCTGGATTGATAGCTATTATTATACGCGAACTCCACGAGCGGTAGGTGCATATTCCAAGTCTTCTTGAATTCCAAGACATATGCTCTGAGTATATCCTTAAGTGTTTGGATTGTTCTTTCTAACTGTCCGTTCAACTAAGGATGAAATGTCGTGTTGAAATTCAGTTGAGTACCTAAGTCCTTTTGCAATATGGGCCAAAACCTTGAAGTAAATCTAGGATCCTGATCTGATACGATCAAAACAGATGTATCATGGAGTCTGACTATCTTATTTATGTAGAGCTTCGCTGACTTACTTAGGGAGTAGCTACTCCTAATTGGTAAAAAATGGGCGAATTTAGTCAATCTATCTATTATCATCCATATAGCGTTATATCCCTTCTGGCTGTGTGGAAGCCCTACAACAAAGTCCATAATGATATACTCCCACTTCCATTCTAGGATAGGGAATGACTACAATAATCCCACCGGTTTCTGATGTTCTGCTTTAACTTGTTGACAGATGAAGCATCGAGATATGAATTTTGTGACCTCTCTCTTCATCCCTTTCCATAATAATACTCTTTCAGGGTACAGTACATCTTCGTGCTGCTTGGAACCATAACATACGCTGAAAAATAAGCTTATTCTATGATCTCCCTTTTCAAATTACTTATATTTGGCACGCACAAACGTCGACCTATCATCATTGTACCATCCTCCCTGATTATAAAATTCGTTCTTTGTTTCGCTTCAACTTCTTGCCTTAACTTTACCAACTGAGGATCTTGCCATTGTTGTTCCCTTATCTAATATACTAAAAAGGGTGAACATGGAAAGTAGCTAACAATGCCCCTAAGTTTACTACATCTAACTCGACTCCCAATGACCTCAACTCCACCAGAAATAGAAGGTATATTATCCTTAAATGAGCCAAGGAACTCTCTGGTTGTTGGCTCAATGCATCTGCCACTATATTAGCCTTTCCGAGGTGGCATTCTATCATACAGTCATAATCCTTAATCAATTCTAACCACCTCCTCTACCTCATATTTAACTCTTTTATGAGTGAACAAATATCGCAAACTCTTATGATCTATAAAGATCTGACAAGGGATGCCATACAAGTAATGTCTCTAAATCTTTAGCACAAATACTACTGTTGCGAGCTCTAGATCATAGGAAGGGTAGTTCTAATCGTGGTTCTTCAGTTATTGAGAAGCATATGCTACAACTCTACAATTTTGCATCAGAACATACCCTAAACCTTGCCTTGAGGCATCACCGTATATGGTAAAATCGTCATCTCCCGTTGGCAGCATCAACACTAGAGCTGATGTCAATCTTCTCTTCAGCTCATCAAAACTCTGCTGGTAAGCATCTGACCATTCGAATCTCTCTTCCTTTCTAGTCAATCTGGTCAGTGGGATTGCTATCCTTGAAAAACCCCTCTACAAACTTTCCTATAGTAACCTACCAATCCAAAGAAGCTTCGAACATCAGTAACATTGGTGGGCAGTCTCCAACTCATTATCACTTCTATCTTCTAGGGATCCACACTTAATCCTTCAGCTGATATTACATGAACCAAGAAAGCAACACAATTTAGCCAGAATTGGCACTTGCTAAATTTTGCATACAACTGATGCTCTCGTAGGGTTTATAATACTATCTAGAGCTGTCCTGCATGTTCCTCATAACTACTTGAATATACTAAAATGTCATCAATAAACACTATCACGAACTTATCCAGATATGGCCTGAAGATCCTATTCATCAAGTCCATGAAGGCTATTAGGGCATTTGTTAATCCGAATGGCGTGACTGAGAACTCATAATGCCTGTAACGAGTTCTAGAAGCAGTCTACAGAACATTTTCTCCACGGATAATCAGCTAATGATATCCTGACCTTAGATCAATCTTCAAATAAAATCTGGATCCCTACAACTGATCAAATAGATCATCAATTCTTAAGAGCGGATACTAGTTCCGAACGGTCACCTTGTTCAGTTGTCTACAATCTATTCATAAGCTTAAGCTTTCATCTTTCTTCTTGACGAACAATACTGGAGCTTCCTATGGTGAATAGCTGGGTCTCAAAAAACTCTTATCCAATAGTTATTCCATTTGCACTTTTAGCTCAGCTGAAGTTATTATGTAAGGTGCAATGGATATCGGCTTAGTCCTCGGAATCAAATCTATCCCAAATTCTATTTTTCGGTCTAGAGGCAAACCTGAAAGGTCCTCCGGGAACACATCCGAAAAATCTTTTACCACAGGAATATCTTATAATCTCACTCCATCATCCATTGCCTCCACTACATAAGTTAGATATCCTTGCCCTGACTATCGAAGCACCTTGCTAGCCTCCATTACTGACATAATACTTGAAAAAAGTGACTTCTGTACTCCATGAAAAATAATAATAGGCTCCCCCGCTTTAGATAATCTAACTTCCTTTCGAAAATAGTCTACTAAGGCGCGATGTATGGACAACCAATCTATTCCTAATATAATATCAAAGTCATGGATGTCCAATACAATCAGGTGCACTGGAAACTCTTTACCTTTAATAACTACTGCACTACCCCTAAATGCTTTCTTCACCCGAAAAGAATCCCTTTAAGGATGGACACTATCATGTTGCAACTTAGGGGTTCCTGTTCAATGCCAATAATCTCAGCAAAATTTCTAGACACGAATGAATGAATAGTCCCAGGGTCTATTAATGCATATGTATCATGGCCAAATATTGAAATAATACCTGTCATGACTTCTAGGGTGGCGTTTGCATCCTACTGAGTCACCACAAACACTTTGGCTTGAGCACAAAGTCTACTTAGCTGGCCTCTGAATGGTATACCCCAACTTGATGCTCTTCTAGGCTGGTCAGAACTAGTAGCCCCTTTAGCTTGGGAACTCTTTTGATTCAGTCCCCAGCCTCCGTTAGACTACCCTAGTGCTACGATCCTTACCTTTGGCCTGAAAGCTGAAGATGCCATTGGACAATCCTTCATAAGTTGACCCTCCTGACCGCATCTGAAACATCCGGCACTGCCTCTGAGACATTTGCCCGAATGTATCCTCCTGCTTGATCAGCACACAAGCTAATTCTTCCAACTCTCTTCTTACTTCTAGATCCAGTTGATTGCCTTATGGAGCCCTGACTTGATTGCGACCTCTGGCTCGATCTCTGGCTACCAGATCCAGTGAATAACTCCCTACTCCTAGTGAACTTGTTAGGTCCTCCTAAAAAATCACTCATCCAACCGCGCTTTTGAGTCAACTGCTTGGGTCTAGGAATGGCTTTTATGATTCTTTCCACTCTAATTGTAGCTTCAACTAGCTCTTCGTACTGTGTATGGACGGCTAAAGCAGCAAAGGCTCGGATATTTGGATTTAAGCCTACTGCGAATCTCTTTTTCTTTCGTTCTTCATTGTTAACTATAAATGGCACGACCCATACTAGCTTCAAAAATCTCTTCTCATAGTTGGTCACTAAAAGGTTTCCTTGTTCTAATTTGAAAAACTCTTCAATTCTAGCGTCCTGATAGCTCTTCGGATAGAACTTATCCATAAATACTTGCTTGAATAGCGCCCAAGATACTCCGGCTAGGTTTCGCCTCTGAAGCGCCTTCCACCAGTTTTTAACTCCACCTTTTAACAGTAAAGCAGAGAATTCCACCATCTGGTCCTCTGAGTAACCCATCACTTGAAAAATCTCCTCACTAGTCTTTAACCAATACAAGGCGCTCTCCGGAGCTTCGGTCCCATCGTAAGGCCTACTGACCAATTTTAAAGCACATTCGATGGAAACCCTTGACTCCCGCGGCTGGTGAAGCGTCGCTGCCAAAACTTGAGCCAATCGTTCCATATCTACATTCCCACCTACGGGCTCTACAAGTTACGAAGGTCTAGCTTGATTCTGATCTATATGCACGTTGATAGACTCGTCAATGTATCCCTCCCTTGGTACAGGTACCTCTGCTGCTGCTCTCCTAGTAGGTGGACGACCTCGACAACGCATGATTCTGTAAAATTTCAATAGTCAACAAAATCATGTAATGCATGAAGTGGAAAATGGTTTCATAACACCATATAACTATGAGAAAACTCTTTCTAAAATGATTATTTAAGTATTTATGAGCTTTATCTCAAAAATTTATTAAAACCGATGCTCTGATACCAATCTAACAGGACTCGACTCGAATTCCTTCTAATAAATCCAATGATCCTGCCGAGCACCCCACGAAACTTTTCTGAAGTCCAACTAACAAGACCTAAAAGGATACCGTGGAGCAAACCCTTAACTATTTATCTATTTTTAAACGTATAAATCATAAATATGCGAGTATCTAAAACATGCATGCTAATTATCATCATAAAAAGTTTCACACCATTTGTTTACAATCTGAAAATATGCAAATTATACGATTAAAATTTAAATCACAATATTTATATAAAAAAGCTATACGGTGTCGTCGGTCGTAGGGCCCAGATATTATGAACGAGATGCATTAGTACCTGGATCTCTTGTTCCTGTACTTGGAGAGGTTTTTGGAAAACGAAAATAGTATGGGCTACAAAAGCTCAGTGAGTGTGGATGCATTTGTATTTAAAATGATCTTTATAAAATTTCCTTCCGAAAACATTTTGAAGACATTTTCTTTAAAATAATTTAATTTCTAAAAGTTTTCATTTTTATAAAATTTCAAGACTCTTTCTAATTTAAATTCATAAAAGCTAAAATGTTTCGTATTTCAAAATCAATTCTTTTCTAATTTCGCTTTTAATGGTAAGCTTTCCTTTCTAAAAATGCTCTAATGGAAACCCAAGGGAAGTTACAACCACATAAGCAGTCAAATCAGCTCCGTTCAGTGTGTGTGTGAGGGGGGGGAGGAGAGGGGTCAAGTGTCACAAAGGCTAGCATCGTTCACCGTGACAAAGCTACAAAGACATCTCGTTATCACATGCAAAACTATTATCGCATACCGTGTAACAAGATAATAGCCCACAAGTGTAGAGGGCGACTCGACAGACTTGAGCCCCCCGATGTTAATAAGATATGCCCTCCCAACACTTGTCATACAATGCAGGGTATATCGATCGGGTCTAATTGACGAGACCCGAATCAGATTCTCTTTAAGCTCTTATCTGGAAGGTCTCGTCGGGCACTCCAACGAACTTTGGATAACCCTACTTACGGTTAAATGAGACCCGCGGAGTGAACCCCTAAAAGACATTGCCCATTTACTTTGTTTTGCTTAAATCAATTTCCATTTCTTTGAAAATAGTTGGGTTGGTATAAATTTTTTGAAGTCGATTAAAAAATATTTTGATAAAAATTTGATAGTATAACGACTGTATTTTTAAGGTTTCCAAAATTTTTCTATAAGAAAATACACTTCTGACTAATCTCAATCACCATCGGTGTTCTTTTATTCCACAAACATATATTTCCACAATCACAATAAATAAACATCATCTTCTATATATATATATATATATATATATATATATACCATGTGAAAACATTATAGTTATTTACATCACAAAACCCTTACTTTACAAGTTCAAATGTATACCGGCCGGGTCTAATGCTAGAAGGTCTATCTATAAGAACTCGGGTCATCCATTAGGTTTGAAAACCTTTTTCTTTTTCTATAATTCAAAACAATTTCTCTTTCATACTATAAAACGAAACAATATATATTGCATACCATGTATAAATAATTATTTCCTTTCATGTTAAAATATAAAACATTTATAAGATAAAAGAATAATAGTGAATATATAAAAATTATGCTTAAATAAACTAAAAGTATTTAAAATATTTTTACACTCACAGCTTGCTTCCAGATCTCCTTATAACTCCTGCTTTAGCATCCTTCTTAGCGTGCCTTTTCACTTACACTTAATCACAAATGAGCTCTCCACTTAGCTCGCAGAACACTTAAATTCCAAGTCAATTATATTATCTATAACTTATGATTTCACTCAGCTGCCATGGATTGTAATACTGTCAGTCCAGCTCGAGTTGCGAGCTCACACCCCAACTCACCCAGCTTATCCTATGCGAGCTCCTATATCACCCAACTTAGCCCGAATGGTGGGCATTAATCATCTCAGCGAGCTCGCTTAACACACTCATGGCAGTTTCCCGTCTATGACCGGCTCGACCTTAAAAGCTTCTGGTTAAGTCTAGCTTGGATAGACATTATAGTGGGCTGGCGCATTACTCAACTCGCTTACTGTGTACTCACACTTCAGGTCAAATTGACCAGCGCTAAAAATGAGCTGTGGGCATCCTCCAACTCACACCTCGCGAGCTCCTGCTCTAGCTCATGCATATTTACCCTTAACACCTTTTTTTTTTCCAAATCTTACATACACACACACACTAGCATTTGAACATCCTCGACCTCAATTAAATTCACAATAGAAATTTAATAGCATATTTTCAATTCTTCACCTACACTCAGGTCGCGACCTCAACAGGTTTTGCAATAGAACTCAAATCACTTTAACCAACCGTCAAGCTATTACAGTTTGAAATTATTTGCAGCTACTTTATTTACCATATTCCTCTTTGACCTCTTGCCTTGCTTTCCCACCCATGAGCTACTTCAAATCTCCAACTTTGCATACAAAAATCTCATCAGTTAAAATAAAACACAAAGGCCGTTCTCGATAGATTTTCCGCCAAAACAACAAATCTCACTACGTGATTCTTACCAGATCTGGCTTGACCACCTCTTAAGCTCATTCTTCAGCTTTCTACAGTTCAATCTCCTCTTTAAAAGTAGTAGAACCCAACATGGATCGGTGGTAGCTTGTCTCCTCTACTCTACTGACAGTGTCTCTCTCTCTCTTTTCTCTAGATTTTTCTTCTTTTATCACTCTCTCTTCCTCTTTTCACGGCAACTCACACCACACACGCCTATTTATAGTCGTGGGTCAAGCTCCATATTACCCTTAAAGTTTCTTAAATTCACAAATTTACCACATTTTAGAGAATTCTCTATTTTTCCCTTAATGTCCTTGTCCTTTCATTTTATTTACAATTTTACCTCTCTTTCTAAAAAAAATATTTTATTTTCTCTTTTACCCCTCAACTTTTTATGATTTAAATTTATTCTCACTTCTTCCAAAAATTCTACAAATATTAAAGTTTACTACTAAATACTTAAAAATCCTTTTATTATTTCACCAACAATGATACCTTAGTACATTATATTTTTCCGTACATATGTACAGTACTGACCTCAGGAGAGAGTATTACACTTAATGGCTATAGAAACTAGACATTTATGGCTTTAATTTGATATGTTATGGATAACATATATTCAAAATGAGTACTTTATACAAGGGCACATAAGATAATGTATTTTTTAGCCCACAAATCTATCACTTCAAATCTTTTCTTTTTTCAAGGAAACACCAAAACACAAAATAATATAAAAGCACTAATTTCATAAGAAAGTATAACATATATGATAACTGAAATGGGCAAAAAATATTGATAATCATTGATTTAACAGGCACCATTGCTAAGGTGGTTATGGTATATTATTACAATTTTAGTGTGATTATATAGATTATATATTTATGTATAGGTTTTATTTCTTTTTAATTTTATTTTGTGTACTTTTTTTTTTTTGTAATGTATGCACAGAAGGAGACCACAAGAATCGAAACTTGTGTCATTGATGATAACATAGAGAGGAGACCTTGATATAGGTCACGAACTAGCAGAAGAGCAGTGATAAGAAGTCTATCTACAGAGCAAACAGAAGACTACACAGACAAAGAAGAAATGGTAAATAAACAACCACGTGTTTTGGGAGTTAATGATCAGAACTAACAAGGGGATCAAAATCAATGAGGATTGCTTGCAATTGACATACCCAGATATAGACAAACAGGTGATGAAGGATTATACTTGCCCAGTCATTAGCACATCACTTACTTGCATATTGTTAGATCGAAAAGCTTGCAATTATAAGCCTAAAAATATTCATTTTAATATGTTGCCTTCTTTTGATGGTGCAACAAGTGAAGATCCACTAACATTTATCGGAGATTTTATTCAACTGTTCTAACATTTCCTTTGCAAGACGTTACAGAAGAGCAGCTTAAAATGCGTTGTTTTCCATAAATAATGAAAGACAAAGCTAAGATGTGGTTAATGGCTCTTCCTATAGGTTCTTTGATGACATAGGACATAGTTTATAACAAGTTTATCAATAAATTTTATTCCCATCAAAAAAATTATAGAGTTAAGAATAAAGATTGCTACATTTACTCAGATGGATGGAGAACTGTTTCATGAAGCTTGGGAGAGATTGAAGTTGTTACTTATATAATGTACTTACCATAGTTACCCATTAGAATTGTAGAACTAGTTTTTCTATGATGATGTGACACTATTATGTCATACCATGGTTGACAATTCTATTGGAGGAGCAATGGGTGAGAAGACAATTGAAGAAACCTATTAGCTGTACGAGATGTTAGGTTAGAATTCACAATAGAAAAGTGTTTAAGTAGACAAGTTAAAGTGCATGAGATAAACTTAAACACTAAGCTGGCAATGCAAATGACTAATCTGACTATGCAATTCAAGGCATTAATGAACCATGTAGGGTTTAATCAGTAGGAAATAGTGAAGGTGTAGGTGGATCAAGTGGATATGATTCACAAGGGTGCTCACAAGAAGAAGCAGAGTTTGAAGAAGTCCAAGCAATATATCTATAGAGGCAAAGAAATGACCTATTCTCCAATACTTATAATTTAAGATGGAGAAATCACCCTAATTTTTCATGGTCGAGCAATCAAAGATGGCAATATCAATCCTTACAGTTGTAACAAGGAGCACCATATTAACCTCAATATCAAAATAACCAGAGTTCATAGACCTCATTTCAACAAAGGAAGTCATCACTAGAAGAATTTATTCAAAGATTGTGGATGATCAACAAGCTTTTCGATGAGAAATAGAGCAACATTTCTTTCAAAATGAGGCGTCGATGAAAAAGATCAAGACATAGGTTGGTCAATTAGCTGAAAAGACATAAAGGTAGATGTTGGCATAATTAGCGAGCTAGCTAGAATAAGTAAAGGCTATTGAGAAATTTTAAATGGAGAATGAAATAGATAAATAGCTAGATCTAGCTAAACTTTTTGATGAATCTATTGAGGGTGCAAGAAAAAAAAAGATGATAAAGTGAAGGAAAAAGTGTCTTATGAACTAGAAGAGAAACCAAAAGATCAAGTAAAACTCAATGGGTATAACTTTACTGATCATTTTGATAGGATTGTTACGTGCGCAAGAGAGGACATTAATGAAGAAGAAAGTGAAGATGTTGGTATTCCTGAGGAAGTATAAGTATTGCATAAAATGAAGGATCTAGGGAGTGTGATCTTGGAAATTTGGTCATGAATAGTAACAATCAAAAGGATATGGTGGACTTAAGAGCTAACGTAATTTGCTACCTTTAGCAATGTACCAGAAATGGAGGATGAACAACATAAAACCCTTTATAATTAGACCTCAATTGGTAGATACCAAACCATAAGGGATAGTTGAAGATGTATATTTCAAGGTTGGCAAATTGACAATTCTCACTAATTTTGTAATTGTGGATACCAAACAACAAATGTAGTGGACAAAAACCAAGGCCTAGAAACATAAGCCTAGAGCATAATGAAGTGGGTTGGCCCAACATTCTGGTGGACATTGGTTCATGGCCCAACACGCCTATTATCCAATGTCTGATGATTTAGTCGAATCCGAATTATAGGCACATTTGGTAGACCGAACCACTACCAACCTAGTGGTTTAGTCGACCGAGTCCAATAGATAGCCCATAACCTTTTATTGTACCAGTTCAACGATCCAATCGACCCATTTTGAGCACAAAGGTTTAGTCGATCAAATATGAGTCTAACTATCTAGTTGACTCAATATTAGCCTAATGGGTCAGCCATTTTTAAACTAAGGACCCAATGTCCATTATCCTTTATCAATTAACCTACTACAAGTTTAGTTCCATTAACCACTTGCCAAGTAGAGACAGTTTGAATGAAGGTCAACCTCATCTTGTAAAATTTAGGGATAACTACAACCTAAACTCAGACTCCTAAAACCTTAGTTTCATATAAACTCCGACTCCTAAGCTTATATAAAATAAGCTATGTTCAACTTTGTAGCATAGAACATCTGTAAAATGGTTTTTAACCCTCAAAATGGAGTGTTAAGACTTTCATACTTTTACCATTACTCTGCCGAAATTACTCCAGATCGCTTGATACATCCAACTCTGATTAATCTTCACGACAAGATTCTATTAGCTACTGTCCACCATTATTTTCAGCATTTCTTCCTTCATCAGCTCAAAGCTAGTCTGATGCACCACCATTGCTGGATCACTGTCCATATGTCATTTGGTGCCATATTCCCATTGTCGAACTGCAGTCTTGAACTGTTGTCCACACTACTATGCGGCTAGAAACATTCGATCTATTACCAATAAGCTATTGTCATTGAATTCTATTTTTTATATTGTTTTTTTTTTCTTTCCTTTACAATCTGTTTAATGATTTAAGCGTTTGAAGCTCTTTAGCTTGCACTACATCGGTGCTAAGATCACCCTTGCTCTTTGTTCGGTTTATGTATGATTCAGGTTATCAGGTTTTAAGGAAAGTTGACTGATAAGGCCTACTCAAAGTAGACATATTGTAGTTTTGACCCCACTACAACAAAAAGCTTCAATTTTATTAGGACGATCTTTCATAGCGACAGTGAGAGCAACCATTGACATAGAAAGGGAAAGGGGAAGGGATGTCCATGATTATGTTGAATAACACATTAGAATTCTAAGTGTTTGAGTCACCAAGATATCCAATTGTAGTTATGAAGGATTTATCATACAATATTTTTGATGCAACTGGAGAAGACTGATCGCCATGTAGGATAGCGAGTCAAGTGATGCCAGAAGTGTCAAATGAACATAGGGTTGTATTAAGAGATGTTTTGCACAAACAAGATACTGGCAATAGGCATGAAATTCTTAGACATAATGCAAGGATTTCACCAAAATTAGTTGATGAATTCCTGAACAACTTCAAAATTATATATTTTGTACATTAATTTTTGGATTTTTCATAGTCAATTTGGATTTTTAATTCATTTCAAGATATAATTATTATGCTAGTTAATTTTGTTTTTGGACTATTTAATCTATTTTGTTAGAATTATAATTTTTGAGTTTAGGAGGTTAATTTAGTTTTAGAAATTTTTCTCTTTAGAAAGTTAGGTTTTTGAGTGAGGACCACTTTAAGAAATTCAATTTGAATTTATTGTAGATTTGGAATATTGGGAAACTTGTGTGCTTAAAAAAGAGTTAGGACAATAAAAGGGACTAAAAAGAAAAAGTGCAACCAGGCAAATATGCAAGAAGCACGAGGAAAGGTGTCTATCGCTACATGGAGAAAGTAACGTTGGAGGCTATGCTAGCTGTGTAGCGCTAGAAAGGACAGTGCATGAATTGGTGTGGCAACAAACTCCTTGATAACTCTATTTTTATAGAGTTATTTTATCTTTTTAAACTTGAATTCTTGCTTAGTTCTTGATATTTTTATTATTATTAAGTCAATTATTTCATATTTTTGTATTTTTATTTTCAGAATAAAACTGATGAAAAAGCGCATGTGGACCCCACCAAGTGTTATGGTTCAAGACAAGATCATCGCTATAAAATGAATGTCATTCGAAGCAAATTCATTGCCTCAAGAATTACTCAAATCAAAGATCGCATAAAGAAGTTATCGCAGTTTAAAGAACGAGTAATTCTAAAAACAAACATTATGTCATGCTGATGTAAGAAATGATGCAATGAAAATTATGATGTAAGTAATGATGTAATATGAAAGTTGACTTGAATAGGTTAGGTGAACCATGATATAAGCGATGATGCAATATGAAAGTTGACTTGAATGAGGTAGGTGAACAATGATGCAAGCGATAATGCAAAATGGTGGAAAATTAGGAAAATATGATGCAAACAATGATGTAATTGGAGGTAAACTTTGCCTATAAATAGGTCTTAGAATCACCATTTCAAGCATCTCATCAAACACCAAAATAACAAGTAGTTTACAGAAAAAGAGAGAGAGCCTGGAGAGGAAGAGCAAAGTAGGGGAAGAAATTCTACGGCGAAACTTCAATTCACTACGTTTTCTTATTTTTTCTTATGTTTAATTTCCTAATCTTTGTAAATTCTAATATGGAGTAGATTTATTTTTCTAAGGTTATGATATAGCCTAACTTTAATGTTCCAATCCTTTGTTCAATTTAATTAAGGATTTTTTATCTTGGTTGATGCATTTAATACTGTGCTTAATGCTTCTAAATAACTAATCACTATTTAGTTGAATTGTTAATCATAATGATAGCGGAAGCTGATTTATGTGTCTAGTTCATTGTATTGAATGTCATAAATTACATATAGGATAGGAATATACCTGCATGGTTTGTGTAGTCTATAAAAGAGATCCATAAATCTTAATGAATCTATTAATGTTTTAACTTGCATGGGGACATAGCAGTTAAGTTTTATAGGGTATTTCCCTTAGACCTCGGGAGGGGCTATGTGAATAATTCAGGGAATCTCGACTAGCAACTAGATAATTAATTTTTGTTAAAAAGAACAAAGGAGAGGAATAGATTAGTTATGGTGAAATCAAAACCTTAGAATTTTCATTTATTGAATTAATTCTTATTTATTTACATTTTCATTTAGTTTTAGTTTTCACTTCCAATTTCGTCTACCAAATAAAAGTTGAGTTATTTCAATTTTGGGCATTAATTAACAACAATCATCGTGGGACGATACTTCTCTCATCACTTTATTACTTGTTCGGCTCGTTCACTTGCGATTTTACACAAGTTTTTGGTGCCGTTGCCGGAGACTGTTTGTTTAAATTAATACTAATACTACGTAACTCAAATTTTAATTTGATATTTTATTTAGGCATTTATTAATTTATTTATTTTTATTTTTTATTTTTATTATTATTTTTTTCTTTATTATTTGTGATTTTTCTGGTGTATGAGAAAGTCCGGGGGCGAAGTTTTGATACCATTTGATCCAGAAATCAAGAAAACTTGCAGCAAGAACCGGAAAGAAATAAGGAAGGCTGCAAGCACTGCACTCGTAGATATGGTGGAAGGACCAAACAACATACAAAACATTGTACCAATAATTGCTGAAAATACTCGAGCATTACGCGATTATGCTCTACCTACGGTGGGTAATGCTTCGGCAATATAGCGACCGACTATTGCTGCTAATAATTTTGAGATTAAGCCAGCGATTATCCAGATGGTGCAAAATAACCAGTTCAATGGGGGTCCGAATGATGATGCAAATGCCCATATTGACAGCTTTTTGGAGATCTGCGATACTTTTAAGAATAATGGTGTTACTGATGACGTCATTCGATTGAGATTGTTCCCGTTCTCTCTTCGAGATAAAGCCAAAAGCTGGCTCAACTGTCTGCCATCAGGGAGTATTATCATATGGGATACCTTGGCATAAAAAATTTTGGCCAAATTCTTTCCACCAACCAAGACTGCAAGACTGCGAACCGAGATTGCCACATTCAGACAACTTGATGGAGAATCATTGTACGAAACATGGGAAAGATTCAAATATCTGCTAAGACGGTGCCCACATCATGGAGTTGCTAACTGGTTGCAGCTACACACATTCTACAATGATTTAGGGAGTTCCACGAGAACATTGGTAGATGTCGCCGCTAGTGGAGCACTTTTAAGGAAACCCCATCAAGCCGCTTGGGACTTACTAGAAGAAATGGCTGCAAATGTCTATCAATGGCCATCAGAAAAAGCAGTTCCGAAAAAAGTTTTCGGAATACAAGAAAATGATGTGTTAACCAGACTTTCCGCTCAGGTCGAGACATTAGCCAAGCAACTCGGAAACTTAACAGCTAATGTCTTTCATACTCAGTCTGCATCTTGTGATTTTTGTGGAGGGGACCATTCCAATGGACAGTGCGATGAAGACCAAACAAGTCTAGCATTTTTTATGGGCAACAGATAACAAAATAACCAGTACTCTAACACATATAATCCAGGATGGAGAAATCATCCCAACTTTTCATGGAAAAACAATGATCAACCCAGACAGTTATATCCGCCACCACTTCAACAACAATAGACCAACAAACCATCGCTTGAAGAAGCACTCGCTCAGCTCATCGAAAGGACTAATCAATTTATGACGAGAACAGACGTCACGCTCTAGAATCAAGCTGCTTCCATTCGAAATCTAGAGGTACAAATGGGTCAAATCTCAAATCTACTGACTGCAAGACCTCAAGGAACCCTACCTAGCAACACAGAGACCAATCCTATGGAGCACGTTAAGGCTGTCACATTACGAAGTGGTAAAATGCTGAAAGAACTTGTCAAAGGAACAGACGAGAAAGAAGGATCTAGCAAAGTAGAAGAAGAAGTGATGGTTGAACGAAAAGAAGCAAAGAATTCAAAGTCAAAGCTGTTTCCAGACAATCCGACACCATACAAACCATCATTACCTTTCCCTCAAAGATTCCAAAAGCAAAAACTAGATAAGCAATTTTCTAAATTTCTTGAAGTTTTTAGAAAATTGCAAATTAATATTCCTTTTGCAGATGCTCTGAAACAGATACTCAGCTATGTGAAGTTCATGAAGGAAATCCTATCAAATAAAAGGAAGCTGGAAGAACATGAAACGGTAGCTTTGACCGAAGAATGTAGTGCATTCTTATAGAAAAAGCTACCGCCTAAACTCAAAGATCCAGGGAGTTTTACAATTCCTTGCACCATTGGTGATTCATTATTTGATAAAGCATTATGTGATCTTGGTGCAAGCGTTAACTTAATGTCATTCTCTGTTTTCAGGAAACTAGACTTTGGAGAACCAAAACCTACTACAGTATCTTTACAGCTAGCTGATCGATCGATCAAGTATCCAAGGGAAATTATAGAAGACGTACTGGTAAAAGTGGATAAGTTCATATTTTCTGCGGATTTCATTGTGCTAGACATGGAGGAAGATCAAGAAATACCCATCATTTTAGGTAGGCCATTCTTAGCAACAGAAAGAACTCTCATTGATGTATAAAAAGGTCAACTTATTCTAAGAGTTCAAGATGAAAAAGTGCCCTTTAATGTTCTAAAAGCGCTCAAACATCCACATGATGTTAGCAGCTGCATAAAGGTAGATGTAATGGAAGAATGTATCAAAGAAAATGCTAAGTTTTACAAAGAACGCACCAAAAAGTGGCATGATCAACGTATCCTAAACAAGGAGTTCACTCTAGATCGTCGATTCAAAATCAACAGAAAAAGACTTAAAGCTTACATGGACGGTGGAGAGCCTCAACAGAAAGCCACCATCGCGCTTTCAGACCCAACTTAAAGTGTTTTTCAACAGTCGAGCTAACGACTATAAATTAAGCGTTTCTTGGGAGACAACCCAAGTTTTTCTTTCTTAACAAGTTTTCTTTTATTTGTGTGTTATTGTGTTCTTTGTGTGTTATCGTTTTTCTTTGATAATTTTCTTTTCTCTTTCAGAGATGGAGACAAGTCTTGCAGTACTCAAAAATCATTTCCCTACTCTGTCTCAAGATGTACTCAAAAAGATTTACAAGTGCAGAGTCGAAAGAATGAGGGCATTAACATGTTTAGGTCTTCCAGAGCATATTCGGTGGATCATTGAAGCTAAGTTACGTCTAGCAGGTGAGTTGAATGATTCATTCATTAAACGTTTACCAGGATTGGGAAGAAGTTCTTACTCAAAGAAGAGGAGAGCTAAGAGAATGGGAGTCTGTCATAAGTGTGCGAGATGGAACTGCGACATAAGCTGTAAAAAGCCTGGATATTTGTCCATAAATCGAGAAGATAAACTTAAATGCATAAATGATGGGCTGAGTAAGGAGTCTCTAGATATTATCTGTGAGACTCTTGAGACGCATCCTTGTGGGAAAGTTCAACATATTCTTTTAGATTTATGGGAGTTATTCAGTAAAAAGAAACAATGTTATAGTCTTGGGAATCTGACTTTAAAAGACCTTGTTTGCCAATTTATAAGAAAACTGGATTGGAAGCTAATCCTTAACTCATAAAATGTGTTTAAACCGTTTCTGGACGTAAAACCAGAAGAAGATGTGAGCCACAATCACAACTACTATAGCATCATTTTTTTTTTCTTTCTTTGTTTAACAGTCTGTTTCAAATTTTTTTCGATAATTGTATTTACTTTTTGATATTTCTTTACCTGTCATTTTGGATTTTTAGCTCGCTTCAAACTTTTTCGATTATTGTGTTTACTTTTGACGTTTCATCACCTAATATTTTGAATTTTTTTTTAGCAGCTCTTTTCAAATTTTTTCGATGTTTGTGTTTACTTTTTGACGTTTGTGTTTATTATTTTTTTTTTATGTTTGTGTTTACTTTTTGACGTTTGTGTTTACTTTTTTGATGTTTGTGTTTTTTTTTTTTTTTTTTACCTAACATTATGAATTTTTATTTTTAGCAGCTTGTTTTAAATATTTTTTGAAGATTGTGCTTTCTTTTTGACATTTCTACACTTAACATTTTCTTTTTCCCCTGATCATACTGTTTAGCATTGTAGAACTGTTCTTTTATTCTTTCATTTTCTTTAAATAAGCATTCATGACTGATAACAAATAATTAGTTTTGTATGAAAAAAAAAATGACAGAATCCTCGAGCAGCAAATTCAAAACCATCTGTGTTTTTTATAGCCCGAAGTTTGGTCTGAGTATACAATATTCAAAAGCAGCAATTGAACTTGGTAAGACTTTAGCTGCCCGAAACATAGATTTGGTATATAGGGGAGGCAGTTTAGGACTGAGGGGTTCTGTCGCGGTAACTGCAAATGTTGTAGGCAGCAGAATCCTAGGTGTCGCAATAAAGCCTTTGGCAGAAAGGAAAGATATCATGGGTATGAGTTTAAGCAATGAGTTTCAAGTCACGAGCATACACGGGCGAATGACATACATGTTACTCAATGCTAATGCCTTTATCGCGTTACCTGGTGGTTTGGAAACATTTGAAGAAATCTTCAATATTGCATCCTAGGCCCATCTTAACATTCACAAAAAGTCATTAGGTTTGCTTAATGCTAACAGTTTTTATGATGGTTTATTGGCTTTTCTTGATCATGCTGTGGAATAGGGTTTTATGACTCAAGCAAATCGGCACATTTTAGTTTCAGCTTCAAGTGCCAATGAACTGATTGACCAACTGCAAGACTTTATGCCCGAAGTTGATCCAATCATGTCGCAGGTAGTTTGGGATGCTGAAGCAAGCAGTAATAAGAAGCATGCACTGGATCTTAATCTCCGGCTGTAACTTTCTTATCCTATGGTTTTATTAATAGCATTTCCATTTGAGTTTTTCTTCTTTTTTTTTCTTACTAGACATTGAGGACACTATCTCAAATAAGTTTGGGGGTAGAGTTTGCTATTATTAAAACCATAAGATTCAAAAACTGATCCGAGTTGAAACCAAAAGATGGCAGAGTAAATGGTACTTTTGTGCTCTTGATACGCATATTTGTTTTCATTTCAAAAAAAAAAACAAAAGTTTTCATTATTTTTTTCATTAATTTTTTTTTCTTTCTCTGTCCTAACAAGTTGACTAATTACTTTGTATTTATTAATAGAGTCTTAATGCATGTTTTTGGTTGAATATCTTTACTAAGGAATAGTCATGAACATCTTTGCATGATTTGAGACTTTTGAATGTCATGATCTTAGTTAATTGAGTGGATGAATATCATGTTTACATGAATTATGAATTATCAATGGAGATTATCCTTGGTGAGGATTTGAGCTTTTTAAACTTTTTATTTTGAGAGATTATTTGTTTCTACTCTTAAACATTCTTCACTTTATTCTTAATAGATGATCTCTATAGGTTTTATATTGAATACTAAAAAACAAATCATCATTGTAGATAACATGAGTTGCTTTGATTTGAAAATTGGATCGACTTCTTAGAAGTAATATAGGTAATTTTTACTTCACAAAAGCCTACTTTCCTACCTTAAATTGAAACACATCATAAACCCTTTGAAGCCAAACACTTTAAACATTTTTCTCTATTTACCTTTATTAAGTGACCCTATTGAGCCTTTAAATTTAGCTATACTTTATGAAGCTTGGAATCATGTTATATAGTAAAAGAGGAGAAGGGAATTAAAATGTTAACATTTATTTGATGTGCTTCTAAAAAAAAAAAAAAAAAAGAAGTTGTGATAAATTAAAGAGAATAAATGAAGTACTTTGGCATGATCGTAAGTTCTTATTGAACCTGTACCTTAAAATTCCATACATGTCAATTAACCATAACCCAAATACAATCTTTAATAAAGCTTATTGATCTTCAAGAGGAAGTCCAATTTGACAGTTGAAGTATGTCATCATGCTCTATCTACGTTCTTAGTATTTGATTCCAATCATGAGATCTATTCACTTAAAAGTGCGGTTCTTTTTAAACGTCTATATTCATATGTGATGTAAATGACACTTGTTATGCCTTTACATAACCTCTATCACATATGATTGCATGAGTGTTTGCTTTAGGATTCATGAGGGTTATGAGAGATATTTTGTGAGGATTAGAATCGAAGCGAAATAAGTCCATGACATGTGAATATGATGTTCTGAAATGAAACTGCTTTGAAAGTGGTGTGAGATTGTTGATGATTCTGTTTTAAATCATTAGTGACTTATCCTTAGTCCTGATACAAGATCATACATGTATGAGACTTCTGTTAATTTGTATTAAATGAGATGTTGATGAGTTATGGGTAGAATCTTTTAACGTTTGTAGGTATCGTTGCTGGTAAACCCTCAGGAGACACAACTCCTCCCACTAGGGAGACCTAGGGGTTTAAAGGCTTGTGGCATACACTCAATGTCATCGTGTTTACCTACGAAAATAGATTATGTTTTTAATTTTTGTGCTTTTAGCTTAGGCTATTAGTTTTAGTTTTGCTTGAGGACAAACAAAATCTTAAGTTTGGAGGTGTGATAACTCTATTTTATAGAGTTATTTTATCTTTTTAAACTTAAATTCTTGCTTTGTTCTTGATATTTTTATTATCATTAAGTAAATTATTTCATATTTTTGTATTTTTATTTTCAGAATAAAACTAGTGAAAAAGCGCATGTGGACCCCACCAAGTGTTATGGTTCGAGACAAGATCATCGCTATAAAATGAATGTCATTCGAAGCAAGTTCATCGCCTCAAGAATTACTCGAATCAGAGATCGCATAAAGAAGTTATCGTAGTTTAAAGAACGAGTAATTCTAAAAATAAACATTATGTCATGCTGATGTAAGAAATGATGTAATGAAAATTATGATGTAAGCAATGATGTAATATGAAAGTTTACTTGAATAGGTTAGGTGAACCATGATGTAAGCGATGATGCAATATGAAAGTTGACTTGAATGAGGTAGGTGAACGATGATGCAAACGATAATGCAAAATGGTGGAAAATTAGGAAAATATGATGCAAACAATGATGTAATTGGAGGTGAATTTTGCCTATAAATAGGCCTTAGAATCACCATTCCAAGCATCTCATCAAACACCAAAATAACAAGTAGTTTACAAAAAGAGAGAGAGAGCTTGGAGAGGAAGAGCAAAGCAGAGGAAAAAATTCTACGGCAAAGCTTCAATTCACCAAGTTTTCTTTTCTTTTCTTATGTTTAATTTCCTAATCTTTGTAAATTCTAATATAGAGTAGATTTATTTTTCTAAAGTTATGATGTAACCTAACTTTAATGTTCCAATCCTTTGTTCAATTTAATTAAGGATTTTTTATCTTGTTTAATGCATTTAATACTGTGTTTAATGCTTCTAAATAACTGATCACTATTTAGTTGAATTATTAATCATAATAATAGCGGAAGCTGATTTATGTGTCTAGTTTATTGTACTGAATGTTATAAATTACATACAGGATAAGAATATACCTGCATGGTTTGTGTAGTCTATAAAAGAGATCCATAAATTTTAATAAATCTATTAATGTTTTAACTTGCATGAGGACATAACAGTTAAGTTTTATAGGGTATTTTCCTTAGGCCTCGGGAAGGGCTATGTGAATAATTCAGGGAATCTCGACTAGCAACTGGATAATTAATTTTTGTTAAAAAGAACAAAGGGGAGGAACAGATTAGTTATGGTGAAATCAGAACCTTAGAATTTTCATTTATTGAATTAATTCTTATTTATTTACATTTTCATTTAGTTTTAGTTTTCACTTCCAATTTCATCTACCAAATAAAAGTTGAGTTATTTCAATTTTTGGCATTAATTAACAACAATCCTCATGAGACGATACTTCTCTCATCACTTTATTACTTGTTCGGCTCGTCCACTTGCGATTTTGCACAACACTCCTCTTTATAGATGGACTTCCAGCTTCCCTAATTAACTTAAAATTGATTTATCAATTGATTTGACATTGAATTTCTTGTTTTCTCTTCTAATTTAAATCAAGTAAGTATTGAAACTTATTAGAAGTCCATATTTGATGGGAATTTGTACACTATATATAGAGTGCAAAATTAGATGTTCATGCATTTGAGTTCATTTTTTTTTTATGATAAGTATTGGGAAAATATATATTTCACTGTATATATAATTTACAATATAAAACCTATTTATAGACACATTACAAAAATGGAAAACAAAACAATATAATACAAATATAGTAACACAAATATATTACAATAATGATGGCACAATTATGGAAATGATTTATATTTGATTGATATGAATGTTAACATCTCCCGCAAACTCAAGATAGCGAGATGGATGTAAGCTTGAGTTTGGAAACCAATTCAAGAAAATGACCTAGATGATGAGCTTTAATGAAGATATCAGCAAGCTGATTAGCAAAAGAAACAGAATAAAGTTTGATAGTACTCTGATGAACATGTTGCCAAACAAAATGACAGTCAATCTCAATATGTTTGGTACGTTCATGAAAAACATCATCGTGAGCAATCTGAATAACACTATGATTGTCACAATATAAATGAGTAGTTGTGACGTATTGAATTCCCAAATTTGAAAGTAATCGACATACCCAAACAAGTTCCTGAGTAGTGTCAACGAGGGCTCGGTATTCAGCTTCAGTACTGGATCGAGCTATAACATTCTGTGTCTTACTACGCCATGAGATAAGAGAATCACCAAGAAAGAAGCGAAAACTAGTGGTAGATCGTCAATCAGTATGATCGCCAACTCAATTAGCATCGAAATAAGCACGTAAATCTAAAGAAGAGTTAGCAGAAAAGTGAAGTCCATAAAACATCGTGCTCTTGAGATATCGGAGAAGATGAAAGACAGCAGCGAAGTCAATGGAATGAGGAGTAGACATAAATTGACTGACAACATGCACAGCATATATGATATCCGGCCAAGTCACAGTTAAATATACGATACCACCAACCAGCTATCGATAAAAAGTGTGATCACTTAATGGTATGCCTTTAAAAGGCGTCAATTTAACATTGGCTTCCAAGGGACTAGTACTGATTTTATTATTAGTTAAGCCAGCACGAACAAAAAGATCCGAAATGTACTTTACTTGTGAAAGATAATACCCATCAGATTCAGAAAAGACCTCAAGACTAAGAAAATAACTAAGAGAGCCAAAATCTTTCATCTCAAATTGCTACTGAAGATAGGTCTTAAGGTCAGAAATACTAGTAATATCATCACCTATAATAATCATATCATCCATATAGAGTAACAAGAAAATAGAACCATGACTGGTCTTGCGAAGAAAAAGTGCAGAATCATAAAAGCTGGAGACAAAACTAAACTGCATGATGGTGGAAGAGAATTTGGCAAACCAAACTTTAGGAGCCTACTTTAAGCCATATAGTGCCCAACGAAGACGACAAACCTTGTGTGGAGAGTGTGGATATCCTGGTGGTGGTGTCATATATACCTCTTCAACAAGATCCCCATTAAGAAAGATAGTTTTCACATCCATTTGAAATAAATTACACTGTTTGATTGCAGTGACTGCTAGTAAGCTGCAGACAGATGTAAGTCCAGCAATTAGTACAAAAGTCTCCTCATAACCAATTCCATATTCATGGGTAAAGCCTTTGGCCACCATACGAGCTTTATGTCATTCAACAGACCTATCTAATTTTGTTTTGATTTTATATACTTATTTACACCCAATGACAAATTTATTATGAGAAAGATCAACCATGTCCCAAGTGTGAGTCTTCTTAAGAGCTTGTAATTCTTCAGCTATAACTTACTGCCAAATAAGGTTAGTGCTAGCCTCTTTATATGATTGAGGCTCATATAAAGAAAGGATGGTAG
Organism: Dimocarpus longan; assembly: GCA_022984855.1. Taxonomy (NCBI): domain Eukaryota; kingdom Viridiplantae; phylum Streptophyta; class Magnoliopsida; order Sapindales; family Sapindaceae; genus Dimocarpus; species Dimocarpus longan. The sequence goes on from CM041024.1 coordinate 21,914,841, forward strand.
AAAAATAATGAAAATCTCGAAGAGTTACAGAGAGTTCCCTTACTCGATTAGAACGACGAGGAGGACGATCAACAGGTGAGATTGGACAAGAGAACTCTGGTGCAGGATCAATATGGGGGTGAGACTACTCAGGAATGGGCCCATCAGCATCAAAAGCATCTATTTGAGGCTCAGACATACTATCAATAGAAAACAAAGGAACAGTAGGATCTATAAAAAGTTTGTTAAGAGAAGTATATGATGTGTGGAATTTGGATATGGATGAAAACATTTTATGTTTCCAAAAAACAACATGACGAGAGATGCGAAGGCAATTGGAGATGGGATCCCAACAACGATAACATTTATGTTCAATGTCATACCCAAGAAAACAACACAAACGTGCTGGAGGGTCTAATTTATTTCGTTCGTGAGGAGAAAGAAGAACGAAGCAAGCACATCCAAAAACTTTAAGATTTTGATAGCTTAAAGGAGTGTCACACAATCATTCATAAGGAGTTTGATTATCAATGACGGAGGAAGGAACACGATTGATGGTATATATTGCTGTTAATGCAGCTTCTCCCTAAAATTTTTCAAGACAAGAGGCAGATATGAGAAGTATATGAATAGTTTCAAGAATGTGTCTGTGTTTGCGTTTAGCATGGCCATTTTGTTTGGATGTACCAGGATATGAGCGATGGCATATGGTATCCATTTAACTCAATAGATTAATAAAAGCAGTATCCCTATATTCTATGGCATTATTAATGCGTAAAACTTTAATAGATTTGGAGAACTGAGTCTGAATCATTTTAATAAAATCAGAATAAATCTTAAATAATTCAGACCTATTATGCATAAGATAAAGTCATGTATAATGAGAATAATCATTCACAAAAATAACAAAATATTTGGATCCCCCCACAATAGTTGTTGATGAAAGTCCCCAAATATCTAAATGAATTAAATCAAAAGGTGCTTGAGAAACTGAATCACTATTATTAAAAGGTAAAGCATGTTGTTTAGACAACTGACAAGATAAACAATTAATGTGATCATCAGTTACAGAACTTAAAGGTCCACTAGATAATAAAGAATGTAAACGATTAAATGAAACATGACCTAACCGTGAGTGCCAAAGACTCAATGGTAAAGACAAAGGTGTAGCAGCAGACTGATAAGAAGATGAGACCCTTGAAGGAAGTTGGAGATGAATGCGCTCAAACAAACATCCAACTTTATGGTCTATCCCATGAATCTTCTCTTTTTATGGATCCTGCACACGACAACCAGAAGAAGTAAAGTGGACATCAAAACCAAGTTCACACAATTAACCCACGGAGATAAGATTTAAAGTAAGCTTAGGGATGAAAAATATATTTTGTAAAGATAAATTATTTGTAGAGATATGACCTATATGTTTAACAAACATGGATGAGCCATTGGCAATAGAAATGACAGGTAAAGGAGAAGATGATGAATTGACAGAAAAATTTATAAGATCAAAGGTCATATGATTACAACAAGCTGAATAAAAATACCAAGAGGAATTACCTGCTGATACAGAGGAAGCATAGATGGAAGAGTTACCAGATTTGGAAATGATTTGATGAAGCATGGATTCAAGGTCATCAACAGAAAAGGAGAAAAAACCAGCAATACCCTGTATGTCATCAGCTATAGCAACAGAAAATTGATTATTATTCTTAAAATGCTTTATAGAAACATCCTTGGATTTGGCTGAAGACCCTTTATAAGTAGGATTTTGTAGACAATCATCACTGTAGTGACCTTATCTATATTTGTGGCAATGTTTACAGTGTCGAGTAAGACAATGAAGAACGCCATGTTCTGACAGCTTGCAATAATGATAATAAGGTTTCTTGATATCAAACTGCTTAGAATGAGTGGCAAGTACGGTGTCCATACGAGGAGGTTGCAATGTGGTAAGACGAGTCTCTTTAGAAATGAGTTCAGAGATAGCCTGCTCAGGAGTCGATAGAGGATGACGATGAAGAAAATATGCACAAGTGGGCTCAAAAGTATTAGCGAGAGCCATGAGAAATTGTATTAAGTTCTGGTGATCTCTGTAAGTATTGAATTTTTCAGCATCTCCATTATCAATCCAAGTGGGCTGGAAAAGTGCCAGTTAATCCCAAAGAAATTGCATCTTTGAGTGAAAATCAGCAATTGATTAACCAGGTTCTTGGCGTAATTGATGCAAATTATGTAATAGATGATACTGATGAGAGAGATCGGAGGTAGTATACCTGTGAGCCAAGAAAGTCCAAAAAGATTGAGTAGTGTCAAAACGACCAAACTGAAGATTGATTTACGGAATCGAGACGTTACCAAGTGATAATTTGATGATTTTACTATTCCAATCATCAAGTCGTTCATTATATTTCTCATCAATCTCATTTTCAAGTTTTATGGGCTTTGTATGACCTCCAGTAACATACCGCCATAATTTCCTACCTTTGAGAAAACTAAACATTGCTTGGGCCCGTAAAATATAGTTTGGGCCATCTAAAATTATTTGAATGGGTTGAGACACATCTAATTTCCAGGTGTTCTCCATAATTAAAATCAATAAAATAAACAAGCTCAAATAAATTGAATAAATAGAGAACCAAGCCCAATAAGCAACTAACACCACAAAGCCCAAAAGATTAAAGAATTAAACCTAATGGCAAAATCAACACAGTAGTCGCAAGTAATAACAGAAGGCGTAGCAAAAAAAAATAATGGGAGCAGATAGGAAACAATACCAACTGCCTTAGAGAAGCAGCGAGACAATGGCGTACAATGATGTGCGTTGAAGACAAACAGGCAACGGTGATAGGCGAGATGAACCACTGACAGTGGGCAAACCAAGATGCAATTATGGTAGAGATGATGCAGACCAAAAAATGATGCAGAACGGTGACCAGAAAAAAATGATGTGTGTAGTTGAGAAACCGAGTGTGCACAGTAGAACAATACCCAGAACAGTTGCACACGATGATGCTGTTATGAAGACTGAGGTGTATAGTGCAGAGACAGAAGATGGTGCAATGCGGCAGTGGTTAATCGACAGTAGCAAGACTGGAGTGATTTGCAGCTGGTGATATGTGACGGTTGGACAGCGCCGTGATACAGCAACGATGAAGACGGTAGCAGCAGAACAGATGCGACACCTGAGAAATCGAATGATGGTATGATGATGCGACGGCGTGATGACCAGACATGAGCAGATCGTGACAACGGCGAGAGTGCGATTGAGATAATGATAGAGGCGATGAGATGATGGTCGTGAAATTGACGAGGGGTAGCGGCGATGACCAAGGTAGAGACAATGCAACAGCAGAGATGATGGTGGCTGTGACAGTGGGTGACTTTGTTGGTGTTTTGAGTGGTACTTTAGTGAAGATGATGGTGGTGAATGACAGTGTCTGTGAATGGTGCATAAAAAAAAAATTACAAAAACCTAAACTCTGATACCATGATAAGTATTGAGAAAATATATTTACAATATGAAGCTTATTTATAGGCATATTACAAAAATGGAAAACAAAACAATATAATACAAATATAGTAATACAATTATATTACAATAATGATGGCACAATTGTGGAAATGATTGATATGTGATTGATATGAATGTTAACACAAACATTTTTTTTAGATACATTTAAGAAAAGGGGAGAGAGATTGTGTTGAATTTTTAGAAGTGTAGTTGTTGCTAAACAATCATGGTGAAAAAACGCAATAACCATACCATTTCACTCACTCTATGAGGGCAAAAGCAAATAAGCCAGTGCATCACAAAGAGTCGAGCAAAGATTGTAAAGAAAAGTATGCTAAGGTGAAGAAAAAGAAGACTAGGGAAGCAAGCCCGGTTATTGAAGTGTCATAAATAGAATCAAATCCTTCCAAATAGCCACCTAAGTACGAGCCTGCGAATGTTGAGGAATCATTTCACTTTAAAAAGCCTAAAGTACTTGAGCAAGAATATGTCCCTATGCCACCGATCGACAAAGAAATCCCTAGTTAGGTTGTGTAGATGATGGATGTTGTGATGCAATACAAGCGTTATTTGATTGATCGTCTTGATTCTATTTTAATGATTGATGTACGAATTTCTAATGCATGAAACATACATTAGAAATACGTGCAAGTATACAGGTCCTCAAGTAATACAATGAAGGGTAGAATATTGTTCTCGCAAAGATTGTTCAAGTTATGTTAATTACTAAAATTGATCTCAATAAATCGTTATTCAAACGATTGAAATAACGAATTTATAAATATACTAAAACAATGATAATAAAGAAAACAAATTGTAAAATAAACTTAACTGAAACTAGAATTAATCTAAACTCACAACCAAAGGAGACAATAGTCTAGAGTTACAATTTCACCTAACCATTCCACTCAATCTATATTTCTACCGTTGATATTTTGTTCTCATCATGAGCTTAATCTTGTAATTATATTGTATTTGCTAGCCTTTTTCAACCGGTCAAGCAAGTATATCTATATTGAACACTTGACTATATTTTTATGCCGAATGGCTAATACAAATTCATTATGAATAAATCACCTACACACGATCACACATAACACATAAATATATTTCTATCTTACATGTCATATGTCATTCTATTTAAGTCTAAACATAAAAATACATTTTTCAAGTGAGCCTAAGGTTACCAAATCTCTTAAATTAGTGATTAATTAATCTAAGAGCATTAAGTACGAAATAGAATAGAACTCAAACAACGAAAATTCAATTAATCAACAATTTAAATAAGGTGAGTTTCATAGGTTCGGATTACATTGTAACCCTAGGAAATTAATTTAGTTCATAATCAATGTAATACAAATCAAACCAATCAAGCAAACAACCAATAATATCATTATGCAATTAAAATCAAAGCACAAAGATAGAAAATCTCATAGTCGTATGATGCCCCCATCACCAAGAATCAACCAGCATTCCAATAACCAAATCGTCACTTCTCTCATGCCGTTTATGCACCAAATCTTTGGGTGATGATGGGCTGCTGTTGAACTCCAAATAAGATGGACTGATTTTCGGCTCCAAATCCTTCTATGGGCTGTTTTGAGTCGTGTTTGAGGGCTATCTTTGGCCTGCTATTAAGGGCTGTTATGCGCTGGTTTGTGGCCTGAATCCAGCCTCTTGACACCACTTTGAAGCCTGTAAAAGTCGTGTCGAAGCAGGTCACGAGGTTGCCACAGATCTGGTTCCGAATAGGCTCGAAATACTACAAAATATGGGCTGTTATGGACTGGTTTTGAGGGTTGTTTTTCTCCTGTAAGTTGTGTGTTAAACTCTCCGTTAAACCCCTTGTTCAAGCTCTCAAACTCACGCCCAAATTTATCTCCAGAAATCTGCAAAAACTGCAGAATATTGGTTGTCAAAAACGTGCAGATTTTGACGTCTAAGTACCTCTCAAAAGTGACATTCACTCTCCCCCGAGACTATCTCTTTTCGGTTGAGATTTTGGTTTCAAAAGCTGCTCAAAAGACCTTCCAAAAACTGTGTGGAAGGCTGATATGAACTGGGTTAAAGGATATGAATAGATCGGCAGAATAAGCACACAAACTTCCCTCAAACCTCACCCAAAGCTCTCCTTTTTCCTTAGTTTCTGGTCTACCGAGAGGCCGTGTAAAAGCTGCAGGAGGGCATCAAAATAAGTGTTGAAGTCCTGCACGTAAAACAGCCTCTGCACGCTGATTTTCTGCCCAGATCGCAAACGACGGTGGCGACCTGCACATGTTGTCCATCGCGTGCTCGATTCGCCACACCAACCTGCATGTTTCTTGGTCGTTTCTGCTGTACATCCTGCATCCGAGTTCATGGGTTCCTCCTGCTGGCTTGCTCACGTCATGGGCTAGTCTACTCTTGGCTGAATAATTGGGCTGAGCATTTTGCTCACATTGAACATGAGCTGCCTATTTAATTGAACATGGGCTGGACTTGAACATGTTTGGGTTGAAGTTGGTTTCCTCTCATGTAATTGCATATTGGGCTGACTGTTTTGGGCTTCTTTCAATTGTAGACAGACAGCTTCTTGATCTCTAAACTTTTGGGCTTCAACTTTTCTACTTTTGGGCCCGAATTTGTGCTTCATGGGCTGATTATTTTGACCGAATACTTTGCTTGTGCTGAAAATTAATTTCCGAATTAAAAACAATAACAAAATTATCTTATTTCAACCCAAAATAATTATTCCTTGCAATTATTTTGTAAGTGTGTTTGTTTCCGTTTGTGGAAATTACAAAAAATGACTATTTTTGGACAGAAAAATTTGTTTTTACCCACTTTTATTAACAAAATTATTTTTAACCTCTCAAACAAATTAATTATAATTTATACTCAAATTACCAAGTTGCCCCTACATATCTTTTTCTTCTCCTTCATTGCTTATGGTATGTGATCTTTGACTTCCTTTGTTGATTATTTGAGTTTTGTTGGGATTTTTCTTTTTTTAAGTATTTTTGTGATTTTTTTATTTTTATTATTATTATTATTATTATTATTATTATTATTATGTTTTGGATCTCGGGTGTTGATGATTAGAGTTATATTTGATTAAATTTGATTTAAAAATGACGATTTTTGATGAGATCCAACGTGAAGGTAATAATTGGGTAGAAATGGTTTTTAAATCCACTTAAAACCAATATCAATTTTTAAGTCAATGAGATCCAACGTAAAGACAACAACTGGGTAGAATTGGTTTTTAAGTCTACTTAAAAACCGGTATCAGTTTTGAAGTAGACGTACAAGTTTTTAAGTGGACTTCAAAACCAATATATAGACTTCAAAACCAATAATCGATTTTTAAGTCCATGAACTTAAAAACCGCGCTTTTTTTTTCTTTTTTGTTTTTGGTGAATTGAGGGTATTTTAATAAATTTAGGTATAAGATAAAAATAGTTTATTTGAGAGGTTAAAAACAAATTTCTATAAAAAAAGTTGATAAAAAGAAAACTTTTCTTTTAATTTGGCCAAACATTACAAAGCTCTTGTTTTTAACCCATGCAAGTTGTTTGCCTTGAAAACCTCACTAATTTATTAATTTATATTTCCATGACTCAACTAAAAATAACAAATAAAAATACATTAAAATAATCAAAATTATTCAAATATTCATTACAAAAATAAGTTTTAACTAAAAACATAAAATCACGATATATTTTATCATGATCAACGACCAGCTTCATACTCTTGGGAATGGAATCTACTTAATTACTACTAGTCGGAGACAACTGCGAGTCAATCTTTGCAATGGTCGTCTTTGAAACCATGATTTTTCGACAATTTAGTGTCTGTGTGAATTGTTAATTTCATATTGTTTTAGTTTGATTTTGTGTTTTAGGATTACAAAGTTATTTAGTTTATTCGGCTTTTAGGCTGTTTCAGGTGCTATATTTATTTAATAAAATAGTTCGATTAGTTCTTGTTATTGTATTGTTATGTTTAGTTTGGTTCTTTTCCTGTATATTATTTCGTGTGTCTGATTTTTCTTGCCTTCCAATTTGAATTAAAACATTAAGGACAATGTTTAATTTAGATTTAGGGGTAAGGAAAATTTTTTGTTGTAAAAATTTTTCAAGTTTCTTGCAAAAACCTTATAGTAGATGGGTGGCTGCTATTTAGTGCTGGGTTTTTATTTTTATTTTTTTAACCATTAAACGACTAAAATTTGAAAAATTGAACATGAATACCTCTAGAATTTTTTGAGACAAATCCAATGATAGGTAGATTGCAGGAAACAAAGTTATATTTTGAAGGTTATGACTGTTTTAACAAACAGAGGTCAGGCTGAAACCTGTTATAGGTTTCTTTTTGAGTAGATCTTATGTGACTCCAAACCATGTTTTCAAGGCTGATTTTGAGTCCACGAGTTATTAGCCTATGTGAGTTTTGTTCCCATTACCGAGACTATTAAAATAATTTATTATGGGCCCAAATCCAACATTGTGTATCTCATTGCCAGCCTCTCCTACACCCATAAATGTTTTACAGAGATATTTATACTTTATCCCCTAACCTTTGATCATAATCTATACTGATCCCCATAGTTTCTTAATTAGTAATTTTCCTCCTCAAAGTTTAATTAAATAAAGAATTAACACTCTAGCGTTACCAATTCTATCCATTATCGTTAGGGGTGGGAGGGTTGAATGGTAAATGAAGGTAATAAATAAATTTAAATTAAAAAATTAAAAATATAAAGATTTATTTATATAAAAAACACCAATTAAAAAAATAATTGATCTCTACCGTCCCCACTGTCTAGATAGATGGTGGAGATCAAATTAAAAATAAGTTTGATATGAAAAAAAAAAAAAAAAAAAAAATCATTTGAGTCTCTAAGATTTGAAAAATACTAAATTTTTAAAACTGTTTTGAAAACAATTTTTTTTCATCCGTAACATTTTCAAAACATTCAAACCGTTAGTCAACTGACGATCAACATAGATAGAATGCATAAAAAATATTTTTACTCTTGATGGTTGTTAGTAATACTTATATTATCATATTATCTTTCATAAAATAATGAATTTATAAGTTAATCGAAAAAAGATTAATTAAAAAATAAATAAAATTAAAATAAATTATACAGAATTAAATTTAAAAAAAATAATAAATAAATAATAGAAAATAGAAAATGCATCTCCATTATCTATCTGAAAGATGGATAGTGAAGAAGGAACTTATATAAATAGAAACCCCTAAAAAATTAAAAATAAAAATAAGAGAAAAAAATAAAAAGGATGAACTACCCAACTGAGAGATGTATCTCCTCTATACCCTATCGTTGCTTCCTCCTAATCCTGCCATTAACTACTTGTCATAGATCTTAATCCCTCCTAATCCCATAATCTCCGTTCGTTTCCCCTTCCTCTCCATCTCCCTCTACCTCGCCAAGTAGTCATTAGAGAAGAGAGACGACAACGCACACCAATGGTGGATTTTGATCATTTCATATCACTCACTCATCTTCAAGTTTGGTGAGTATCTTCAATTAGGTGAGTATCGCAGTTTGGTGAGCATCACTTCTCTCATTCGTCTCAATTTCAATAGAACAACGAGATTTGGGTTTCACCTAGATCATTTTGTTCTGAGTTCAAACGATGACTTGGGTTTCCTAGGTTAAACCTAGATTGAGACGATCCAGGTTCTCAAATTATTGATTCTTCATGGTCAGTGCTGATCGTCGACTATAGAGTTTTGTTCTTAATTTTTTTTAAAAAAGGAATTGTCAAATTTCTATATTTTTTTCAATTTTTTTTTTTCCTTTAAATCTAGTTCGTTGTTGATGAATTTGGTGGATTTGATGAATTTTTTTCTCCATTTGACATTGAAGAGGGAATCTACTTCCGAGACTTTGAGATTCATGTAGAAAGTGTAATCTAGTAAAGTCTTGCAACAGCTTGGATTTAAGAGGGCTTGATTATTATTATGGATTGATGAGGAAGTGTTTTGTGGTTTTGATTTTTTTTTTCCTCCATTCGAATCTGATTGTTTTTTATGTTATGAACAAGAAGTAGATGCTGTTGAAGAATTGTTGAAGGATTGATGGTGTAAAGATCTGATGAACTGTTGAAGTAGATGTTGATTCAAACCAATATCTGGATTCATCAACCCATAATTTTTTAATTTTTAATTTTTTTTGAAGTTTTCTATATCTTAAAATTCTAACCATCCAGATATCACGATTTTAATCTCTTATATGAAAAGATCATCTTACTCTTCCCACCCAAAGTATCTGTCACCATTGACTATCAGTTGACTAACGATTTGGACTTTTTAAAAATGTTTTGAAAAAATTATGAATGAAAAGAGCTATTTTCAAAAGTACTTTAGAATTTTTGTATTTTTCGAAATCTCAATGACTAAAATTAAGTTTCCTCCAAACAAAAAACTCTCTCTTTCTATTAAGTAAACTCTCTCTCTCTCTATATATATATATATATATATATATATACATGTATATATATCTTTATCTTCATCTTTGATGGCTTCATCAGTGGCGACCCTAACATAAAATTTTTCCCATTCTCTTCTTCTTCTCTCTCGTCGTCGGCCTCCCTCACTCTTCTCTCTCTATCGAGATTAGCAAGAAATCTATCATCTTGTTCGAACCAAAGTGATGATTTTTTATTATTTTGGAGATTTTTGATGATTTTTATCTAGGTTTGGTGATATTTGATAATTTTGGTGATGGTGGTGGGTATGTGGTTTTTGGGTGTTCTGGGTGGGTGTTTGATGTTGGTGGCTATCCGAATGTGTTTGATGGGTGGGCGTGATAGGTGTTTGATATTAGTCACCGTGTGTTTGATATTTGATGGATGTGATTGATGGGTGACTATATGCGATTATTTCATGTTAGTCGTCATCCATGGGTGGGTGTGATTGGAAACCCATATAGATTTCATCATCATCATCTTCTTCTCTTCTTTTGCTTCTTCATCTTCTCAAATCTAGATATCTGAGTTTAAATTGAACCCAGAAATTTAGATTTGATTCAAACCTAGATTTTATTTTATTTTTTCCGAATTGGGTGGTTTTGATGTTTATGATTTATTTAAATATATATATTTTTAGTTTTGTTGTTGAATATGGTTAGTTTGAATTGAATTTCAGTTTTGGTATTGAATTGGGTTGAATTTGTGTTTTTTTTTTTTATATGAGATTGGATGAGAAGGAGAAAAATGAAGAGAAGATGTTGCATTTAAGTTAATTAATGTGATTTGGGGTTATAAAGGGTTATAATTAGATTGAAGATGGTGGATTGATTGGATTGATGAGCTTAACAATTTATTGAGATTTTTTTTTATTTTTTTTAAAAAAGGAGTTTTTGAAGATCAGGTTATGAACCCAATCTTCAAGTTAAAGACCTTCATTTTTGTTTTTGTTTTTTAATTTTCATTTTTATACAATAATTTTTTTACTTTTATTTTTAGATTTTTTTTTTAATTCTTTGACTACCACCATCCATCTTAGAGACTGATGGTAGAGATCTATTATCTTTATTTTTAACAAAATTTTAATAATAAATTTTTTTAATGAATATAAATATTAAATTAATCCTCACTGTCCCTTATATGATGGATGGTAAAGGTCTTTTTTAAAATTATTTGTTATTTTTTTTCTTATTTATTTTTCAATTTTATTTTAATTAACTTAAAATCAAGGCCAAAAAAGATATTTATTGCTCTACATGTGATAGTGTTAACTTTTTAACGAAAAAACTATGGTGGAGGAAAATAGCTAATTACGAAATTACAGATATTATTTTCACACTATGATTAAAAATTCGGGGCAAATTATAAATATCTTATGTTTCATATGATGCAATATCTAATTTATAATTCTCTTTTTATACATAGTATTGTCCAATTATCTACTCAACAACATAAGTATAAATGCAAATTTTGAATTATTTTTTTAAATATCATTTATGATGTAGTAATTAGAACTTGATACGATTGAATGACCACTCCTTCCCATCAAATCACTTTGGGTGGTGTTTCAAACTTTGAAATGTCTTTATAAGTGAAAAATAAACTTATATTTATTGAATTTGAAAATTTTAATTGAGTAAACTATTCAGGCCCTGCCCTTGAAAAGATGGAAATATGGTTGAAGTTTTAGAAAATATAATTCTGTGCCTCCTTACCTTATTAACCCTATTATTTCAATCTTTGTGCCTCCTTACCTTATTAGCCCTATTATTTTAGTCTCTATAAATTTTAATAAATCACCTAACATTTGTAAAGCATAATAGAATTACCAAAACTTTCGCATCTAACTTTACTTTTTCAAAAATGAAAAAGAAGAAATAATGTTTTCTATTAATCGAAGAAGTGGACTACCCGTTATTTGATTTTCATGATTTTCAAATTCATGAAGCAAAGGTCATATTTTGAAGTTTTTAGCATGAAAGTCAAACAACGGTTTGCAAATTTTTTCAATGCTTTCCTTCCCTTTTTTATCTTTCTTTTTGTGTATTTTTGTTATCTACCCTTTGAAGGGAAGGTGGGATAGGGGTATATTGGTATATTGACTTGAATAAAAAATTTTAGGTAAGTTTTGAAAGCTAGGATGTGAGCTTCTGTGATCTTCCACAATTTCACACAGCTGGTATCTCTAATTAGGATAAAGGAGATTCGTTTTCGTAAAGCCCCTTCTCACATCAAATAATCGATATAAGTCCCCTTTAATTTTATTTTTTTTTCTTTTTATTTTTTGTTCCGTTGCTATTGCAGTTTATAGACAATTCATGGTCATTCATTTAACATCTGACAAATAATAATAATTCATACAAATACTAAATACTAAATGATTTGGTTATTTCCTTTTGTGGACTACCTCTAAACTTATGTAGATATTCAATAGTTTTGTTTAATTTTTACCGTCAACCTTATATAACAGTTGATATATCAAAACATTACAGTTTGAAGTTAAAAATTGTGAACCATAATTTTTTAATATATCAATCATTAAATGACATTAGATGAAAAAGTTGGACAAAAATATTGGATGTCAACCATTATATATGGATAAAACTTGAGTTCCACCACGAAGTAAATGGGGAGGTACATACTACTTAACCAGATGAAAAATATGTCCATATCATTTCTTGTTAGTTTGATAAATCTAACAATAATAGATTTTGTCAAGACCATAATGCATTAATAATTACTAATTAATTAATTAATCAACAATTTATGTGACAAAAATTTAGATGAAGCTAGTGGCAGAGCTATGAAATATTAATTGAATTGATAATTATAATTGAAAAAAATTATATGAGATGGGTCAAAGTTTAAGACTTGTATCTCTCAAAAAACAAAAGTTTAAGACTCGTAACAATTAAGGATATATTCAACCTTTTTAGTGAAACCTTAAAAGGCTCTCGTCTCGAGTGAAGGAGAAAACATGGCCCCTACCAACCTCTCGGCCACTTTATTGTTGATTTTCTTGGCACCCATAAATTCGTGATTATTTTGCCTCCTCACCTCCAAAAATCCAAATTATACTAGAAAAATGTAGCTGACGATTAACGCTTTGTTAAACACCACAGCCCTGCCTTGTAACATATACCCAGAAATAACGTTCCTCCCATAAATTTACATGGGAAGACCCTTTACCCTTGTATAGAAGCTGACCCACCTCTGTGTAGGTCAACATCTTCCTTCCTAGAGTAGTTTTTTGCGTCGTATCATTAGTGTCCTATCTTGAATTATTATGATAATCTATCGAGTAAGTTAAAGTAATAAAAAAATATATAAATATTTGAAAATTTGTATAAAATATAATATGACTCATAGTTTAAGTGATTGGCAATGGGATAAAGCTGTCTCCGGTCAAAACTTAGGAGGATGAAATTATCAATTACTACAGAAAAGTTTAAAAAATGGAAAGCCAAAACAGCCTACCAAGTTGCTTTGCGAGCCACGTTTCTCTCTCATCTCAAAGTCCAGTATTTATAAGGCATTTGTTGCTCGTAGTGCTTTCTCTCTTAACAATTCTCTCAATCTTTTTCAGTTGCGATGGCTTCTCTGCTTTTCCACTCAATCCCTTTCTTCCTTCTTAACTTTCTCTAGCCTTTATAATCAGCTTTTCCTTTCATTTCTACCAATATCGTACTTTTAGGTGTTTTCAAACATTGAAGAAAAACAAGAGGTTATATAGAATAAATTGTTTTAGAGGGGATGGAGAAAAACATATCTGGAGTTGGTAAGGAAGATGATCAGATGGATTTACCTCCTGGGTTCCGATTCCATCCAACTGATGAAGAGCTTATCAGTCACTACTTGTACAAGAAGGTCTTTGATGTTACCTTTTCTGCTAGAGCTATTGGAGATGTGGATTTGAACAAGTCTGAGCCCTGGGAATTGCCATGTAAGTTGTTTTTTATAATTATGTGAATGAATTGGAGCTTATCTAATTTTCTTTATGCTTTTTATGAATTTCCTTTTTGTTTAATTTTCTTGTGTTGTGCTTGCTGGGTATGCATGGATGATCAGGGAAAGCAAAGATGGGAGAGAAAGAATGGTATTTTTTCTGTATGAGGGACAGGAAATACCCAACTGGTTTGAGGACTAATAGGGCCACTGTAGCTGGGTATTGGAAGGCCACTGGCAAAGATAAAGAGATTTACAAAAGAAAAGCTCTTGTTGGAATGAAGAAGACTCTTGTTTTCTACAAGGGAAGAGCCCCTAAAGGAGAGAAAACCAACTGGGTCATGCACGAGTATCGCTTAGAGGGTAAATTCTCTGTTCATAACCTACCCAAAACTGCCAAGGTATATATAATACAGATTTTTTGTTTTCTCTTTATGTTTTTAGGTTGTATCTATATTGGTTTGGTAACCTTAATCAGTAACTTTATCCATTAAAAGTAGTCATTAAAGTCAATCCGAGAGTTACAATTGATGGGTAATGTTACTTTTTGGGTACGGTAGTTAAACCTTGTATGTGATCTTCGTTTTTAATTTTTATGACCCTTTTTTGTCTCTTGTTTTATGCAGAATGAATGGGTGATTTGCAGGGTGTTTCAGAAGAGTTCTGGTGGCAAGAAAACTCATATCGCAGGTATACTTGGAGTTGGCTCTTTTGGTAATGAATTGGGTCCTTCTGGTCTGCCCCCATTAATGGATTCATCTCCTAACCATGGCAAGACCGCTAAATCCGTGGCCGATTTGGCTTACGTGCCCTGCTTCTCCAATCCTGTTGATGTTCAACAAAGAAACCAACAAAACTCAATTGATGGTTGTTTCAACAATCCTCCGTTGTCCAATGTTTTTCCAAGAATTCCACATACAAATGCATTTGGTTCTCCTCTAAGTGTCTCAATTCCACCAAGTTTGCAACTGCAAAGTTCTGTTTTGTTGCAGGACCACTCACTTTTGAGGGCCTTACTAGAAAACCAAGGATCAAACATGAGCCAGGCTTTCAAAAGAGATAAGGAAATTATCAGTGTTTCTCAGGATACAGGCCTGACTGCTGATGTGAACACTGAAATCTCTTCAGCCATGTCTAATCTTCAAATGGTGAAGAGGCCATTTGATGGTCCTTCCACTTCCGCAGGACCAGTTGACCTTGATTGTTTTTGGAATTATTGAAATGAAAATTATATAGCAGCGTTAGTAGATATGAAGTTGAAATCAACAGAAGGCTTTAGTTTCTGTATTATTGATGGTGGTGTGGGCCTGTGTATAGATTTTCTGAATCTAAATGAAGAATTGAAAGAAATTATAGAATATATTATATTATGTATATTGTAAGAAGTTGTATCAACTTAGCTGTTTTTATTTTCTTAATGTCATTTTGGTTTGTTTTTTTATATTGCCATGGTTAGTTGATTATTTTCAAATTGCCTGGACACACAATTTGTCGGAATATGAGATTCAGTTGGTGGCTAACTGGTCTTATTTTGTAATCTCTCTTAAACTATTATGCACTCTAGCCTATGATTTGCTAGTGCTTACATCATTGGGAGCAGGAGTTTCATTCTCATTGATTTTTTATTCTTCAAATTTGGATTTTGAATATCAGGTTGTGGGGACTCAATCTGTTATTCACAAATCTCTCCCTCCACAGACACACGCGTTTTCTAATGTAGCTATCTGCTAAAGTCCAAGTATTAGAAGCTCAAGGATTGTCTTGCTCTCCTACCTCCCTTCTCCCCACAGTTCATATATATATATATATATATATATATGTATATATATATTTGTTTACATATGTATATTTATTTGATTACTGAAACTGGTTCAAAACCTATTAGGACCAAACGGAATGAAACACTTATAATGCGATTTGGAGTGATCAATCCATAAAAAGTTGGAAAGATGGCTTACACATGGTGGGGGAAAGCAAGCACATAGAGACTGTTTTGCTAAGTGTTGAACCCAAGTTCACACGGAACTTGGGGGTGCTGCCAACCATTTGGCAAAACACAAATGACCATGCATCTATGTTCCGTAATGATGCAAATGAATCTTTGATATGCAACTATTACATACATTACTTACATTTGGGCGTTATCTATAGGGCAAATTGTACAAATCATCATGAGGTTTAGTGAAATTGTACAAATATGATGATTTTGGCCATAATTATGTGAAACCTATTTGAGATTCCAAAAATTCAATAGAAATATTTATTTCTTGTTGTTGGTTAGTCATTAGTCGATTGCTATTAAATCAACATTATCAAAGTTAAAATGGTCTATTCATAAGTTATAAATAATTTAATAATAAATTTATATATTTTAAAATATATTATTTATTTAAAAACAAAATTCAATGAATTTTTTTTTTAAAAAAAAAGAAAAACGAAAATCTAGATCAACACCATCTTCAACTACATCATCTTCATCACCATCTTCATTATGATATTGATTTAAGATTTAAAAATATCAAAATTTTGATTTTAGATTTAACTTGAATAATATTTTAGTCTTTTGACATCTTTAATCCTTGACCATTAGGATTTATTGTTAGCTCTCCAACGACAACTGGTATTTTTGTTGAATTTTTAGATTCTTATAAAGATTTTATGTGACTATGATTAAACATGTCATATTTGTATTATTTCATCAAACGTTGGTTTGTGCAATTTACCTTATTTATACTGTAGAAGTTAAAAGTCACACTTGTTTGCGTTTACAATTTTTTCCAAATTTACTTTTTGACTTCAAATCACATACTCAAAATTGTGTCCTAATAATATTGATATTGACATTACTCTTATCTGTATTTAACATCTTTTAAAATATCACTCTAGCACACAATTCTCTTGGTCCATTTTTTTTTTTTTTAAAATATCACATCAATCACACTATTCATGTTGTCAACATTATCAACGGTACCTATTCGCCTGAATGTATTGCAAAAAAATGAGAAAATACCTAAAATAACCCCTTTTTGAGAGTCTATTTGAAAACTAATCATTTTTTTTTAGGTTGAAAAAATCTCAACCCTGAAGTTAAGATTGAATTGAATTAACACTATGACTCACAACCTGGAAGTTGAGATTCCGAACCTAGAGGTTGAGATTCTCTACCTTGAGGTTGGAATTTTTAAAAAAAAAAGGTTATTTTTTAAATGGGTTATAAAAAAGGGGTTAGATTTCAATAAAACCCCAAAAAAATATCTATTTCTGCCTTGTCATCAAGTCCCAATTCCGTACAGAGGGAGTGAAAATAAAAAGAAACCAAGTTTTGATAGGAAATGTTAAAGAAAAAGGGAACTTTATCTTTTGGGTTGAAGAGTAATTAAGTTCCGTCCAATAGAATTTAATTTCTAATTTATATGGAGTTTACATAATTTGATGCCCAGTAAATTTTAGTAGGAGTATTTGAACTTTGATTAGATCAAAAGGGTAAAAAGATATTTTTAACTTTTTTTTAATCATTTATCTTTTTTCTTTTAATTTAATAAATCAAATAAATTAAAATAAGAAAAAGTAAATATATACTTAAAAAAATAAATTGAAAGAAATAATAAAAAAAATCAATAAATTAAATCTAAATTTTAAAAATAAATTAAATAAAAAAATAACTTCATATTTCTATCATCCATTGTTATGATGGACGATGGAGATTTTTTGAACAAAAAAAGGAAAAAAAAAAAAAAAGTAAATAAATGAAGGTATAGGTTAGATCTCCATTCATCTCCATCTTCATTGCCGATGGAGATCCCAATTGATGGAGACCCTTGGTTTCCGTAATCGTCAATACAAACCTAGAAGTTGAGTCTCTATCGCGATGTGGACACTAAAAGACAAAATCTTTATCAATGATAATGTCGACTAATGGTCTCCATACCAATGAGGACCCTAGATCACCATCTCCGTGAAGATTCATTGTAACTCCACATCTTTTAATTTAATTTCTTGAATTTTTTAATTATTTTCTTCCAAAAAATCCCTCACCATTGTGATGAATAGTGGTGACTCAATTATTTTCTAAAGTTTTGTGAAACAAATTATTTGTTATTTTATATAATGTCTCTGCCATTCATCTTAAAATAGATGATGTAGGTCCAATTTCATTTCTGATTTCTAGTTTTTAAAATTTGTTTTAAAATAAAATGTAGAAAAGTATATGGAAAGATAAAAATATCTCTAGAGGTGTTAAAGTTTACTAACTTTGATTAACGGTAGGGAATCCATTTGTAATTAAACTATAAAGTTAGCTCCATTTTTAGATAAGTAAACCTTAAGTAATTAACTTGTAATTTGCTTTTTTAATAAATACAATAATCACACATAAAAAATTAAGTTTCTCTTCCCTCATTAGGATGCCAAATTAGTAAATATGCTCTTAAATCTTAATGATGAATATATCAACACCAACTACAGTAGGACAAAAAAAAAAAGGTGTATAGTGACTTTTTTTTTTTTTTTTTTCCGACATAATTTGTGTCACTGCAGGTTAGACATGACCACGGTTCGGTTTGGTTCCGGTTCCAATTTCGAACCGGTTCTGATTCCGAACCGACGGTTCCGGTTCTGAAAATGCTAAAACCGGAACCTTAACCAAGATAAAACGGTTCTGGTTCGATTTTGAAACCGACTGTTCTATAACGGTTTTGGTTCTGGTTCCGGTTCTATAACGGTTTCGATTTCGGTTTCGATTCCGGTTCCGGTTCCGGAACCTTTTTTTAAATAAAAATAAAATTTAAAAATTAATATTAAACTATATTTTGATATTAAAAAAATAAATTTATACACAAAAGAAATAAGAAATTTAATTAATTGAATTTTGATTGAATTTAAAAATAAATTTACAATTTGAAATTTAAAAATAATAAATTAAGTTTGAAACTTCAAACAATAAATTGAAAATTATAATTTATAGATATAATTAAAAAAATAAAGGAAATTAAAATTGAGAATTAAGAGGATATTGAAACTAAAAGTTAAAATTGAAAGAAAGTTGAGATTAATAGAGAGAAAAAGAGTTGAGATTGAGGGAGATAGGTGTGAGAAAAAATTAAGAATGAAAAATGTATTTATAGAAAGAGGGGGGGGGGGGGGGGGGGGGGGGGGGGGGGGAAGTTGGGGGTTAAAGAGAAATTAAGGGGAGGGGGTATTTAATTTTTTTTTTTTTTTTTGTTATAACCGAAACCGAGCTGAAACCTCCGGTTCAAAGCGATTCTGGTTCCACCGGTTCTTTGAACCGGCGGTTCCGATTATATTATTTAAGAACCGAAACCGGAATCGAAACCGCTACAATAGTGGTTCCTGTTCCGGTTCTGAACCAGAATCGAAACTTTTGTTTTGGTTCCAGTTCTGTCCGGTTCGAACCGAACCATGGTCATGTCTACTGCAGGTGGTATATTGTGACAAATTTTAACATCTGAAAATCTCCCACTCAAATAGTATGCCTCAAATTTTGATACAAATGAATCCTTTTTTTTTTTTTCAATTTGTCACAAAAATCATATATATATATATATATATATATATATATATTAGTTTTTAGTGATAATTGGTGAGTGTATAGACATTAATAGTAATTTATTTAACTTATAACATATATTTATTTATCAATTATTTCATCATTAGTTGAAATACAAACTCGGATATAAATTAAGTTGTTTAACATTATAGCAAGTGAACATCAAATCTCATTGATTAATAGGAGAGGCAAATCCACATAAGTTTCTTGTAAACTATTTACATTTTAGTTATTTTTTTTTCTCTTGAAAAATAACATAGGTTTTGATACTCTTAAATGTTATCTATTTACATTTTGACGCTAGGATATTGATTTACATGGCTCGTGAATGCAACAACTAAATATGCAATGTAATAGAAATTCTCAATAGTGAAAATTTTATTACTTTTCATTTTGTTTGTTTTTCTCATAACAATGCATACTGGTTCACAAATATTTTCAAGTGAGATGTTTAATTTTTTTTTTTTTTTTTTTAAAAAAATAAAATCTAAATCTAGTCATGATAGACTCTAGATAGTCTTGATCAAAATTTTGTATGGTCATGAATGATTTTGAGTAAAATTATTATGTTATTAAATTATCTTATGGCCCCACAACCGGAGAATTTTTGTTAAATTCAGACTTTACTTCTAACAATGACTCTGTCTAATTTTAATTCACAAGGCAATAATTTTGTTTTAAAGTTTTTCCATTCGTTCACTTTTTTAAATACACATTCATTTCACGATGCAAACAATCGTTTTTCAAGGTGTAATGCATGATGTAAGAAGGTGGTTTAAGGTTGTTATTTAATAGCTGGTTTATAGCATGTGGTGTTTTGATATTCGACACATGATAAAATATCTCGTCTCCCTACCTGCACCAACAATTTGAGTCCTCTACGACTTGCTTCTTTTAACTATTTGGAAATAAACACTTTTGTCTTTTAAAAATGTTTTAGTATTCGTTCTTATTTTTCTCTTCCCACCGTCACCAAGTAATTTAACCGACCAATCAAATGCTTTACTTCAATCAAACATATATCTATTGTAATTCTATTATTAGTGTTTCTAACCTTAAAAAGTTAGAATGAATTAATCAAATTTATCCATTACATATGAATTAAATAAGAGAAATAATACAATAGATGAATTTAATTTATTCATCTTAACTTTAAAAAGTTAAAAGGCATTGATAATAGAAACACTATATATATATATATATATATTATGATACAATTTGTCGACTCTTGATGATTGTGATTTCAATGATCTACATAAATGTATTCCCTCCCATATCTCTTTGTCATTACATGATCTTTCATTCTTATCATAAATGAGCAATTAATATTCATTTCAAGCAAGGATTCTCTACCTTTTTTTTTTATTAATCTTTTGATAATATAGTGACACATTAGCATAAAAATAGTGGATGACCAAGATTGTTTCATTTTTTTTCTTTCATACATCACTCAAAATTAAATTTCTCTTATAAAAAGATTAACATAAATAAAAAATTGACAAAAACTTCTAACTCATTCCTCCAACCCAATATCTTCCATTTTTTTATCACTTTTTTATATTCATAGTAAATTGCCTTTCCAACTCTTGGTTTGCCTAAAAAATAAACACCTAAAAACAACATTTTTTTTTTTTTTTTTATTAATAAGCACACCAAATCTCTATCCATTTTTTTTTTTAATTTTAATTTTGATTTTGATTTAGTGATGGCCTTTAACTCCTAAGATTTTGTTCAAATTTCATTGTTAGCATCTCAGGCCAAATTTTGCAACTTTATAGTTAACAAAAGTTTATCATGTCCAAAAGTCTCCCCATACAATCCATATACATACATTATGTAACAGCTATCAAGATAATGTACATAAAAATAAAAAGGATATTTAATTAGCAACTGGCAAAATCTTAATAACTAGCTGTCAACATTGTGTAAATGCATTCAAATTAGATTTTCACATAACAAAGACAAAAGAGAATAAAACATTAAAAAAAAAAATTCTTAGAGAAACAAAATTAAAGAATTTTACAATTATTTAAACTCTAAAGGATAAAATTTCATTATTATTTTTTATACTTTAAAAAGAAGAAATAAGACTTGATTAAGAAATTGTAAAGATAAGAAATGGAAGAGAGAAAAAGTGAGATAAAAAAAATACATAGATAAATCAAACACGAAGAAAGAAAGGTAAATATAAGAAATGTATCTATAATTTGAAAATGAAGGGAGATATTCTGTTGGGAGAGGAGAAATATTAATTGGTGGATTTTTTTTTTTTTTTTAAATAGTGGTATAAAACTCTTTTTAATATCTTAAAGAAAATGAGAATGTGAATTCTAAGTGAGATGGAGGGAATGACAATCCTATTCCACAACTATAAATTTATGTGGGACTTTCCATTTTTATTCTCATTTCAAATTAATTTGGAGTAAATAAACATAAACAATCATACTCATTCCTTATATTCATTTTCTAATCTCTTAAGTAAACACACTGTTAAAGTCAAATGTGTGAATAGATCTAAACTATTGAAATTATCATTATTCAAAACTTAATAAATTGTGTCATAATTTATGCAATAGATAAGGGTTGCCGATCCTGTTATCTATCTATATATATGTAGTTTCTATAATCAGTATTCTAACTTTTAAATTATTATGACTATTAATCTTTATGATTTATTACATTTGGAGTAAATAAGAAAAAGAATGCAACGAATAATTAAGATTAGTGATCTTAACATTTTAAAAATTAGCATGTATTGACCATAGAAACTCTCTCTCTCTCTCTCTCTCTCTATATATATATATATATATAGTTTTTATTTCAATGTGTACTTTCACATATAGTGACTGATTTAATTAATACAAAAATTTTAATTTAGTTTCTAACGTTTGACAAAATATTACCATTTTACTAACGTTTGCATTTCGAATTCCCGTTATTCCTAACATCTTGAAAATGTATCAATTTAGTCTTTCTGTTAGTCAACCTTAATGGAAAATGGTTAATTTAGTCATTTTAACTTGAATATATTTATATACTTTTAATATATATATTTAATATAGAAAAAATTTTAATTTAGTTCCTAACGGTTGATAAAATATATATATTTTTACTAATGTTTATATTGCGAATTCCTGTTATCTCTAATGTTTTATAAATATATCAATTTAGTCTTTCTGTTAGTCAACCTTAATATGAAGAGAGTTAATTTAGTCATTTCAACTGGAATATATTTATATATTTTTAATATATATTTAATATAATATATATATTTAATTTAATATATAAAAATATTTTTAAGTTAAATTAAAAAAAAAAAAAAGATCTCCATGGGAGGCCAAAAAACTAGTTTCCCATGGAGACCATCACCTTCTGGTGAGGGAGACTAGAAAACTGGTCTTCATTGCCGGATTGGAGACCAGGTCACTGATCTGGTCTCCAACAGGGAGACCAGATCTGGTCTCCACCATTGGAGACTAGTCTTCGATGGTGGAGACTGAATGGATATGACGTTATCATCTCCATTTTTTTTTTTAATTTACATTATTTTTTTTATTTTTTAATTTGCATAAACATTTTTTTTTTTTTTAGATTTGGAAGATATTTTGTTTGATGTTAGATATTTAATTTGGGTGATGTTGGTTTGATGAAAATAATGGATATGATAATTTTGATGAATGTAGAAGATGAAATTGAAGATGATGAGAGGTAGAAGATAAAGAAGAAATTTTTTTATTTTATATTAAAATATTATTTTTTAATTAAAATATTTATTAATAATAAATTGAATTAAAAAAATTGATTCAATGATGTATCACAATTTAATTGGAATGTGGTCAATGACAATATTGTAATAATAAAGATGATTATTTTACAATTATCAATTTTTAAAAAGGAAATTACGTTATTTTAACTATTTTAAATATATCAAAGGTAAATCCATCTTTTTGCCCTGTCTGTCAGTTTGATTGCTATTTTTTTTGGTCAGAGTGACTAAATTGATATATTTTCGAAACGTTAGAGATGATGAGAATTCGAAATACAAACGTTAGTAAAAAATTAATATTTTACTAAACGTTAAGGATTAAATTAAAATTTTTCATTTTAAATTATATCAAGGGTAAATCCATCTTTTTTCCTTATCTGTCACGTTTGACTGTTTATTTTTTGGTCAGATAGACTAAATTGATGTATTTCCGAAACGTTAGGGATCATGAAAATTTGAAATATAAACGTTTGTAAAAAAATAATATTTTGTCAAACGTTAGGGACTACATTAAAATTTTTTCTTAATTAATTTCAATTCAATGTGCACTAAAATTAATTAAATCAATACATTGTATGTGGATTATTGACTAATTATAGATGAATGTTGACTAATTAAATCAGTACACAATGAAGAGAAAAGGACAAAAACATATATATATATATATATATATATATATATATATATATATTCACACTCATTCGTGATTTACGTAACTTCATTTTTTTTTTTTTTCATCTAATGTTTTTGGCAACTCATGTAATACTTGAGAGAGTTCTTACTTTTAGCATTTAAATTAGGAACATATTAACTTCGGTCATCTCAGTAAGTTTTCTAATACCCCCCATTCAATGCGGATTCATTGCGGCTGGCTTAACGATGGAGAAAACTTGTATAGTTTGATAATTTATCAAATTTAAATCATTGCATTTAAAATGCTTCTATTGTGTTTTTACTCTGTCCTGCACTAGTTTTCCTCTCTTGCCTTATTCCCCTAGATTTCTCTTTATTCTCCCTCTGCATTTATCTAAGGGAGTATTGTAAAATTTTTATAAATTTTATTCTTCCCAAATACATTCGGACAAGTGGAATCAGGATTTATATTTTTGGGAGTCAAGTTAAAAAAAAAAGAAGAGAATTCAAGTTGAGGCAAAACAATATATATTGATAGAGAAATGAGATTAAATTCAAAGAAAACTGCTCCTACCTCATGTTTTAAGACAAAGGGTAAGACTTGATTTATTTAATCTTTTATAATCAAAGAAAATATAATATAAGAAACTAAGTTATTTAAAAATAACAAATATAATATTACAATTTACTTTTATTACATGAAATACATCAATAATTAAAATATACTTTAACTTTGTGGATCAAAATAGAAATCGTCAAACTTTTATAAATATTTTAAAATACCATCAGCCATTTATATATTTAAATCTCAAGTATTTATATACTGTTGTACCAAAAAATAACGATTGAGCCAAACGCTCATTTAAAGCCCACCAAATTGGTAGGCCCAAAAGGTTAGATAGAGAGTGAAACAGTGCAAAGCCTATTAATCGCAAAATATGTAAGTTAATTTCACATGAGCAGAAACACTTAACAGGTTATATGTAAGTTAATGTCACATTAACAGAAACACTTAACATGTTTAATCATGTCAAGACAATAAGACGACTAGAATTGATCAGCTTGTATAAAAAACAGCTTGAAAGCGTATTGGCGGAACAACTCACGACATGCTATCTGCTCGCAATTGTCTAGATAGTACAAGATTCTAGAAGTAGAAGACTTTCTATAACCGATAAAAATTAATATATATTTTTTATTTCCTTATTGACAAATCTTTTAACATGTTTAATGTTAACTTTAAGATAAATAAATAAATAAATAAAAACCCCATTTACAACGTCCTTAAGTTTTTCTTCTTTTATTTTTTAACAAACGCAATTTTCTTCAAATTTTTTATTTTTTTAAAATGAACATAAAAAAAAAAAAAACAAATTTTACCTCATTTATTATATGTTTTATTTACAAGTGAGTCCCACCAAGACCCAAACAAAGTTCCGTTGTGTTTATTGGTGTGGTAGGTCCCACAAAGGTCAGTGAGGTCAGATTGCGAAGAGCGTTAGGCCTTTTCAACGGTCGACACGTAACAAGTGGGACCCGAATCCGATTCTTTCGCTAATGAGACAACCGGTTCAGGTTGTAGCTTGTGTCACTGGCCGACAAATGGAACCTTACAAATTGGCAAGTTCAGCTCCCCACGTGGAAAGCTTTTAATCGATTTTTTTATTTAGAAGCATTGCAACGACCTTAACTAACGTTTATTATAATTATATGGGTACATGAGTTTATGACATAATTTCGCATACAACACTTTACATTTCATTTGCGTTGAAGCTGCACTACCGTCATTAGTTGTGGTTCACTCACTGTTAATCAAATATATAAAAACACAAAAATAATATTTTGTTTTATTTATTTTTTTATTTTTAAAATTAAAATGATGGGTGTTTTTATTTTATATATTTGATCCATGAATTAAAAAATATTTTCTTCTTTTCATATCTAGGACTTTGTCAATGAGATAACTAATGGTAGGGGTGTAAATACAACAACTAGGAAACATCATGTTGACTAATAAAATCAGCCAATGCCCGATTTAATGTGAATATTATGTGAATCGAATAAAATTAAAGAGGTGAATATGAAATAAACAATCAAGCTATAGAGATGAAAGAAAAAAGACATAAAGTTTTTAACGTAGTTCGACTTTATGAGATTAAGTCTACGTCTAGGATTATATTATTACTTCTGGGGAGGGCAGTATTGTGGTAGAGTTTTTGCTATGGTGGTGTTAAATTGTGATTTGTACATATGAATAACAATTTATATAGTGCTATGATTCTTTATTTACATAGAATTAAGTTACTAGAATATAGGAAAGGGTAAGATATCATTCCTATTTTATATCAAATTGCACTAAGTATATTGATACTTAATCAAACTCCAATGCTGGAAATTTCCTAGTTGAAGTTATTTCCTATTTCTCAAATTCTTTAGAGATAAGAAAGTTTTCTTTTTTTCACTACACAAGCTATTCTTGAGATGAGCTGCTCTTCTGCGAGCTCCTCATCTCGAGCTGCTTTATTACCTATTAGGTTCTTCTTGATCAGTTAACATGGCATGTGCTAACGTGACAATTGTTCTAGGTTTCATGATCGTAGGATCCTATAGGGCCTGTATTCTTCTTAGGCATTTTGGGCTTGAGGCCTCTGTGATATTTTTATGCACAACATTAGCCCCTCAACTTTTAATGCAAGCTAGCCCGTTAGGTTG
This sequence comes from Dimocarpus longan, assembly GCA_022984855.1. Lineage (NCBI taxonomy): Eukaryota > Viridiplantae > Streptophyta > Magnoliopsida > Sapindales > Sapindaceae > Dimocarpus > Dimocarpus longan. The sequence continues at coordinate 21,941,432 of CM041024.1, forward strand.
CATTGGAAGCTAAATCGTTTTATTGTCTTTGAGTTCCATTAGTGGTTGACGATTGTCATCCAACACTCACGACCGTTATGTCTCATTAATGCAAGTCATGCATAGTTGAGGCATCCTTTCAATTCCTCGTATGAACTTGATACCAGACTTGTTTACCAATAGTTAGATCTATGGCGATCATGATTACCTAAATCGAATGGTTACTTTGTTTTCTTTTTGGCCAATAATAGCACAAGAAAGGTCGATTTTGCTTCACTTGAAAAACCTTTGTATGATAAAGTTTTAGCCTTGCTCTATTACCCTTCTTAGTGCATTTTTAATTTACTCTGGTATTTTACAGGACATGGCATGATGGACCTGAACTCTATATCTACTACTATACACTGAGAAGCCCGTCGACAACCCTACAATAGCTTTTAAGTTGGTATCTGAATCTAATTGGGAAATTCCTGTGAAGCTAAGCTGTTAACTTTTTTTGAAAAATTTTCTTTTTATTTCGGAAGTGGCGAGGAAATGTTTCGCTTTTTCTTTTTTTTTTTTCAAAACGATTTTATAAAAATTTCAGCAGCATAAAGGTTATATTTCCAAATATGTCACCCTGCAAAAACGTTTATAGAAATTATACACTTCTAATTTCAAAGTTTTTCTCCACTTCCGCCCTTAGGCCATTTTGAAACACAAACCTAGCCACAATTTGTCTAATTCAACCAAATCATTTCACACAAATATATATTCACACAAAATTTTAAATAAACACATTGAAAAATATATAATAGGCAATCAAAATTTAATTTGTTTACAACAACTTAATTACATAGCATAAGATACAAATAAACTTATAACATTCTTTACAAATAAAACTTTTGCACAGTACACTAATTTTGATTAAATCAAAACAATAAAAATTATGGATTCATAAAAGCATCTTTTCTATCCGGCCCATCTTCAACGGTAGGAGACTGTACGTCCTGTTAACCTGTACCTATACTTGGAGAGGTTTTTGGAAAACACAAAATAGAAAATAATGAGCCAAAGAGCTCAGTAAATGTTTAGGTTTCTATCTAAAACATTTCTTCTAAAAATCTACCTCCAAGAAAAAAAAAATATATTTTTTAAAATGGTTTATTTCTAAAATAATTATCTTTTCAGAAACAATAAATTTATGACATCTTTTCTTTAAATGTAATCTTTATAAGACTCAGAATATATTAACTTTCAAAATCTTTTTGAAATCCTGCTGAAATCTTTCTAAAAACTTTATTTCTAAAAATCTCATTTCTGAAAAACATTTTCTTTTTAAAATCTGAACCAATGGAATTCCCCATAAAATCTAATCACATGGCGACTAAACTAACGCCGCTCCATGTGACAAAGCTAACGGTCGAAGCTGCAATCTAAGCCACGTGACTACTATCTAGCATCACTCACCGTGACCAATCCATTTGAGACATTCTCTAGCTACACAGCGGAATGCTACATCGCAAACATGGAGGGAGGCCTCAAAATTTTCTAGGATTTTTAAGAATATATATATTAGAGTATTATTGTGCATTAAAATTTTAAAGTGAGTAGTTACAAATTTTGATGATAATTTTTAGGAGGGATTAAAATAAAAATTCAATGGGATGACATAAATGTAATAAAGTAGTTAGTTTTGAGGCTAAGATGGAATAAGGAATGAGAGAGGGGGTTAAGTTATGAATATTTATTGCCTGAGGGGTTGAAATAAGATTTTAAAAAGTAAGGGAGTCGAATTAGAATTTTAAAATTTTAAGGGGTCAAATTGCGAATTGAAATATATATATAGTGGAATAGTGCAGCACTATTCACCTTCTTCTTTCTTGTTTTGGCCGACACTCTTTCTTTCAAAAATTTTATTTCTTTTTTTCATTTTTCTTGCTTTTAATCATTATTTTAACTAATTTCTCATCAAAAGCACCTAAATTTAACTTCATTCAAGTCATTGGATACTTAGATTTGAACTTGAAAAGCATTTAGTGAGGTGCACAATTTCGGGTAAGCTATTTTTTTTTTTTCCATTTAAGAGCTTAAATTATGTGAGAATTCATGTAGAAGCATGTTAGAATACTTAGGAAGCATCAATACCATCATATGATAGCTTAATCTCATCTCAAGCATGATTTTCTTAAATTTTTAAAACCTTAGGCCGAGAGGTGCATAAACTCGATCAAAGCAATCCAAATTAAAGATTTTAGGGAGCAATTGAAAACTTATAGAAGCTATAAGCAAATTCAAAAAGATTGATGTACTCATATTTGAAAATTTTGAGTTTATTAGTTTTGATATTAATGTGTAAATTGCTTGAAACTGTTTATTTTGCTTCTTTGAGCTATTAAATGATTTTGGGTGTTATTTGTATGTTATTGAATTAATTTATTTGATGAAAATTGGTTTCGAAAACGATTTCGCAAATAAACTCCCTTTAAGTCCGAATTTGGTATATAGCGTACTATAAGGGTATTTTCATCTTTTCGCTTATGTTTTTGTATTAATTATATCGTGTTTTGATAGTACATATGACAGCGTGGAAGTCGAAAATGAAAAATGTGAGAATTTCTTCCTTTGGGATTAAATAAAAGTATGAAAAATGTTTCAATTATTTTGTTAAGACATGATATGAAAATTAGGGGTAAAATGGTCATTTGAAATGGCCATAAGTGATGCCTCGAAGAAATTTGAAATATTAATTTAAATAGACAATAAAAATTTGACGCAATTAAAAGTTTCGTTTTAAATTGAAAATTACGTAATTTACAAAATATAAAGGGCCCGTATAAAGTTAGTTATCGGTATGTGGGGATTGATGATTGATTAGCCAATAAGATGATTATTAGTAGTACTGTACTGTTACGATTGATCATAGACGTTGTATGACGGACCCTGAGAGGCACTGAGTGCCCAGTCTTGAAACGGAAACAGATTATGATATGCGACTCGGTGGATAGTCATCGAGCGACCGATGCTGGGGTCACTGTTTAGTCTGACGGGTAGCTACCTAGTGACCGATGCCAGGAGATCTGTTGTCGATCTATGGTATCTTGATAGACTTTACAAATGGCTCAAATAAATTGAATAAAGAAAGTATTGTAAATTTATTTGATAATTGATTTTGTAATTGTTAGATTGTAATTGTGCTTGCAACGAAATGTGTTGGAAAGTCACATGATCACGTTTTATTTTGTGAAATTGTATAATGTGTGTGTTTATCGATAAATAGATTGTGATCGTGCATATTGTTTTAACCTATGATTGTATTTTGAAAATAAATGTGATTTCAATATTATATGGGTACACCCACTAAGTCGATTTACTGCGCGTAGGTAGTTAAGTAGAGTTTGAAGTGAAGACGAAGATAAAATAGCTGCAGCTTCTCTCAAGTCACATTTGCTTTCATTATTTTGGTAATCATTATTTTTGTATCGTAGGAGTATCAGATTTTGGGCACCACCATGTCGTGTGCATTTCTTTAACGTTGTAAATTTCGTAAATAAATTTGTATTAAAAGTTTATCACTTGTTGTAAATTATGTAAATTACCCGTTGAAAAAGGTTTTATATGGTGTTATTTTTGTAAAGTGTTGAAATGTTAAAAGAAATATTTATTATAGAATGTTTGTATGTTGAAGTGGTTTAGAAATGGATGAAAGATCAGAAAACGAAAGTTGAGAAATAAATTGGTTTAGAAGTATGTTTTTTCTGCAGGTTTAAATTTTGGTTTTCCAAAAAACAAAGGAAACTCTATCGAATTTTCAATAAAACTAAATTGATATATTTTTTTTCTTTAAATAAATTTAATAAATGAATATTGAAAAAGTAAAAAGGTAATATCCCTCACCTCGATCCTCGTATAGATAGGGTAGAAGTGTTACACAATACCCCACACGTGTAGAGGGCAACTCGATAGATTCGACTCTGACAAACTTAATCACCCCAAAGTTAGTAGGACTCACTCTCCCAACAAACTTGCTATATACGATGGGGTATACCAGCTGAGTCTAAATCTGAATTTGAAATCTAATATCATTAATCTGAGATCCGAAGATCTATAATTTGAATCTGATGGGTATGTCACTGTCCTTTGAAAACATTTTCATTTTTAATAATTCTGAATTTGGTTTTCTTATTCCAAATGTATAAAACTAATAAATTTTTGTATTAAAATTTTTTAAATCATGAAATCTCAAAACTAATGAAATGGAACTAACATTACTTACAAAATCCAAAAATTTATTATCATTCATTAAAATATAATCTAACGAAATAATAAACACTTATAAAACATTTCAATTCAATCTAAAATGCATTTAATGATTTAAGAAAAGTTTTACACGTATATGGTTTGATTGTTCCCTAAGTCACACTTTCCTAATTCTTTTTCGGTTCTTTTCATTCACATCCACCTATATTATACACTCCAATTTTAGAATTCAACATTTTATTAAATTTGACAAGTATAACATTTCATTTTCACCAAATTTTGATATACTAGTTATCTCCTAATTTCATCTAGCTTTTAACATAATTTACTCATCTAAATGGCATGATTTCTTGACCAAACTTATACATATTCAAGCTTGACTTTCTTACTTCACTTCCACAAATTTTTTGACACCATAACAGCCTCCTAAATTGACCAAAAATTCTGTTACAAATTCAAGACAGCCATGCTTTATTTTAAGCTCTCTAGGCTGACTTTAACATATCTCCATTTTCATGATTTCATTTCTTATTTTTAACATTACTAACATTATTCTAACATGATTTCTAACTCATAAACTGAACAAAATGGATTAAAACAAGGTTGATGCAAAAATTTCTATGTTAACCGAACCTTGAAGCAATTCATCAAGTATTTTAGCTTCATTTAATTCTTATGCTTTCACTCATATAAAATAGCCTATATTCTACACCAAATCAATCATATTTTCTTCACATCATCTCACCCTAACATAACCAATATGCATAGCAATATATATATCTCACACAAACTTCAATCACAATCATAACAAAAATTCCAACAACTTTCATCTTTACTAATCACCATCAAAATTCATTCAAATCACAATAATTTTTAACCAAACCACTCACTAAATGTTCCTTGATATCTTGCCTTTTTCTGCACTTTATTAGTGCCTCAAAACCTTGAATTAAACCACGAAAAACTCATCAATATTCAAAGCTGTCTCAAATACTATTTTAGACAGCTTTTGCTCATAATTTTTAAATCTAAAACTCAATCTTACCTCCTATTTTGGGTTGATTTTTCTTAGGAACATTCTTTGACTTATTTCTCAACCTTTAATGGCTTGATTACGCTTCAAAAATAGTGGAAAACCAACTTGGAATGGCTACTATCTACTAGTATGGAGTCCTCTGTTTTTGCCGTCCAACACTTCCTCTCTTCTCTAGATTTTTTTTCATCTTTCTCATATATATATATATATATATATAAAAGCTTTTTGCACTTATATGATTGCCCTCAATCTTTGTTACTTATTTACAATTCATGCCATCATTTTATTTAACCAAAATGGCTCCTTTTGATTGCATAATTTCTATGTATATCATACTAGTTTATTAAAATTTCACGGTTCATGCAATTAAATTATTCTAATCATTTCTAGCTCTTTTTGGTGTCTCTTGATCGTGAATTTCATCTCATATCGTTAATAAATCATCATGTCACTTATCGGATTCGAATCCGTTTCTGATCTATTTGAACATTATACTAAAATTCGATTACGTGATTGGAAAAATTTAATGACTTTATTAATTCTTAAATAAGGACATTTATATATATTTTATTTACATTGTTTATACATCTCTTATCTATAGTAGGAAATTTGAATGAGGGACATCACATGACACCTAAATTTTCACTATAACTGATTATTCCTTTAAAGGATAATTAAGCTAGAAGACCTTTGAACTCTTTACAAAAGCTTTCAATGTTCCTCTTAGTCACCTTTTCTCTATTGGTGTCTCGGAAGATGAATAGTTAGGGAAGAGCACAAGGGAGCTTCTTTTAGGGCTAAAGAGTCCCTCCAAATAAGAAAAACCCCTAAAGATAAGGGGAAATGTATGACTTTCTTTGCAAATGAAGCTCTTCCTTCTAGGGAGATTAACTTTAATCCCATTTGCACCAGTCTTATTAAGAGGTTTGTTGTCTCAACTAGAGGTTATTTTCAAGGAACTGTTGCCCAAATTATGGAGATACAATTTGTAGATCAATTAGCTGTTATTGTTGTTTGAACTTCACAACAAATGAAGACCCCTGACACATTTCCCTTTTGCCTTCATTTAATGTTATATATGTTTCTTACGTTTGACTTTTTCCTTGAGCTGCTCACACTTCTTTCGATGAAGCCTTATGTTGAATACTCACAAGCTGCTATTGGAGGAAGGATTATGAGCAGCTCCAATTAGAGATCTCTGAAATATGGGTTAAAAAGGATAAACTTAAAATGGCCATGGAATATGCTCAAAGGGGTAGGTTTTCTACAAGAAGTAGGCCATAACTACAAAGTTAGAGCTAGAATAAGAAGCCGTCATTCCTAAGAAGGACGGGTAATTCACGGAGTCGGTCAAACGTCATAAGCTAGACATGGCCTTTCTGAAGAAGGAACTCGTTGATGCCAAAGTTGAAGTAGTCTTGGCAATTGAAAAGGTCATATAACTGAGGTAGGAGCAGGTTTAGTGGAGTCGAATGCTTAGCTTGCTTAGTTTATCACCATTTGGCTAAACCAGAGGGATTTCAACTTCTCTTTCTTAAACAAAAATGACAACCAGATTATTGCAAGCTTTGAGGTGAGAGAAACTTGTGAAAGTGACCCTTTTGATCTTCTAAGTGTTGTCGATTAGGACTATGATTCCAATGTTTCTCCTTCTACTTAAAAAATTTCTCTATATATGTCTATATATTTTTTTTGGTCGAGATGTAAATCTTCACAATAATTGTAGTAATAGCTAGTTTCTCAAGCTTTATTAATATATTCATCTTTCTTGCACTTTAAAATTTGGTTAAGTAGAACAAAACTTGAAATAAGACTAACCCTTCTAAGTTGCAATGAACTTATATGCAATTTGTTGTAGTCCATTTGGAGTTGTCGTTCCATGTCTAAACCTTCATTTGGTTTCTTGGTTATCAGTCTAATGAGCTACTCATTTGTAAAGCTATTTGCTTATTGAATTGTCCACTTATAGAGTTGTTTGCTTACAAAACTGTCCACTTGTGGAGTGACTAGCTTCGTAGGGATGATAATGGATCCACAAGTTTGAAGTTTTTGTGGATACGTCTTTTCGTTAGCAATTCATAGGTTTATAAGTTTCAAGTTTCCATGTGAATTTCTTCTCGTTAACAGACCCCAAGGTTTGTAGGTTTAGAGTTTCCATAGGGATGTCTCCTCATCAGCAAACCCTTTGGTACTGTTTTCTTAGAATTTTTGTGGACTTATGTCATGTCTATTCATGATGGATTTGCTATGGCACCGTACCCTTAGAATTTTTGTGGACTTATGTCATGTCTATTCAGTTGTGTTGTGTTCTTGAAGGAATGCAATCTTTTCCTCTTTTGAGATATGGTAAAGATTAGGTGCTGCTATGTCACCCTTGGTCCATAAGACGTTCCTCAAAGTTGCTGCCCTAGAGGGGTATGGCCTATTTATGGAGCCATATGTTAGAGTTGCCCGCTAGTGGAGCTATTTGTTTTTGTAATGGCGAAGGCTAGGTGTTGGCATATCCCTCTTAAACCACTATGTTGCTACTATCTTTAGAATTTTTATAGGCTTGTGCCATGTACATTCACTGTTGGATAACTTTGTGTCAATCAATTCTGAGGCATTTTTAATTTATGCGTATTTGTCATTGTTGTTTTTGTGAGGGTGTATGCCTTATTTTTGAGGTCTTCATTGATGATATAAGGTTATTCCCAGTTAGGTCCTAGTACTCCTTCTCGAGGATCTCACAATCTAAGTAGTACTTGTCTTAAGACCAGGTTGTCTTTCTTAAATTGTCATCCTTTGAACTTTTTGTTACAGTAGCAAGCTACTTTTTGTTTATGGATCGCAAATCTTAGCCAATATGCTTCCTTTTTTTTCTTTTGAAAGATCTAAGTCCCTTGCTAGGGGCTTCTCATATTGATTCTTATTGTAAGCCACCTTTTTAATTGTGGTGACATCAGCTTGTAAGGATCATGACTTTACACCTATAGACCAAGGAAAAGGGCCTTTCTTCTATGGTAGTTTTGCTACAAGTCCTGTATAACCAAAGGATTTTTGGCAGCTCATTTGGCAACGCCCCCTTCTTTTCTTGAAGCTTGGTCTTAAGTGTGTATTTGATGATTTTGTTGACAGCTTTGACCTAACTGTTAGCTTAAGGGTGATTAACTGTAGTGAAACTTTTCCTAATTTTGGTTGAGGTTTTGGGAGAACTTTTTAAATCTCTTATTTTTTAACAGCATTCCATTGTCTAAAACAAGTTATTGTAAGACACCAAAATGGTAGATGATGTTATTCTAAACAAACCTTTATATTTGCCTAGTAGAGATAAGGTTGAAAGCTTCTGTTTCGACCCATTGAGTGAAATAATCCATTGTGATTAGAGAATGTCTATGTTAGGATTTGTACTCTAAAAGCATGTAATTTATAAACATTGAAATAAATAATAAATAAAATATGTTTATTTTATTCAATATATGTTCCTTTTTGAAATGTTTGCCTCATAATATCATGAAATATCAATGATTACTTATATAGTTTCAAACTAAGTATATAAGTACTATATACAAGAGAATTTAGTTTGAGAAATAATAATCTAAATAGTTTGTAAAAAGCAAACAAAACTTAATGCTTTGTTAGTCATAAATCTATAATTGTGGCCAATTTCATATTTAATATGATGATATTATCAGGATTGTTCAATATAATGATATTATTCAGGATCGTTCATGTGGTGACATAGAAATATAGGCATCTTATATAATAAAAATTATATAGAACTGAACCATGATAATGAATTTCTTATTAATATCGATTAAATAAAAAAATTCATATTTATTAACCTGATGGTCATATATAGATTTATCATAATTCTGAGTGTATTATAGACTTTTATTTGTTGGGTAATATGTTTTAGTTACATGGGTGAGACTATTATTGATTTACAGTCAATACGTTTTATACTTTAAAGATATGATTTAATAAGTGACTAAGAATATTCTACGCAATCCACTACTTCTTATGAGAAGTAGATAAGTAGTTTCCTTAAATGTTGATTCAAATTTTGAACAATTAGAATGCTTCACTTTTTATTCATAAGTAAATAGAAAGATAAATTCATAAGTTATTCATTAGAGAATCAATGATACTTACAGAAATAAGATATAATTAGAGTGGTGTAACAGACTTTATGACCTATCTCTAATTATAAACTAATTATGGAGGATTGAACTATATGCAATAATTAGATCGATGGACATTGAAGAGTTTCGATTGTGCAAAACACCTGCAATTTTGAGAGTGTAACCTTAGGTTTTTAATGGAGTAACTTTAAGGTTAATAATAGTGAACCATTTAATTAAAGACTTTTAATTAATAATTTCGATATCATTGGAGCTTAAAATTGTATGTTTGTTTGGTCTCTTTGCTAGCTTGTAGTCACTACAAGAAATAAGAAAACAAGAATATAATTGAAGCATCCAATTATATGTGTTACACTTGTAACACCATTACATTAACATAATATAAAAATAATATTGATTATTTAAATTAATAATTATGATTTGTTAATTATTAATTATTTATCTATGAAGGTTACGTGTTCAAATCTTTGTGGATTTATTAAATAAAGAATGATTTTAAATAATTTAATTTAATAGTCATTATATTTGAAAAAGTCAAAGTCAATCAATGGAAGATCATGAATCTTCATTGATTTGAAAACTGGATTATCTAATTATAAATTAGATTTTTCAATTGGAAAAAAGATTATCTAATTATGAATTAGATTTTCTAATTTGAGAAAGAATCATCTAATTATGAATTATATTTTCTAAATTGAAAATTGGATATTCTAATTAATGAGAAAATATGTTACTTTGTCAAATTAGAAAATTCTAAATTGATTAACAAAAATGGATGTTTTATATTGAAAATCATTGATCCATATTTTCCTCACCCTAGTCGTACCTCACATAAAAGAAAATAGAAAACCCTAAAAAGCTCAGTTGGTCGCACACCATAGAATGAGGAAGAGGGCTGGCCAAACTCTCTCTTATGTGTAACCATTCATCTTTTTTTTTTTTGCATATTTTCTTTTGAGAAAATAATAGTGAACGAATTATTTAAGATTGTATTCATACATAGTTTCTTGATGAAGAGTCGTAATGAGGAAGATTAAGTGATAGAGAATATACAAATCAAAAGATATCAATCCAATCTTGGTGAAGAATCTTTTTCTCACATAGGTGCGTCAGTGAGTGTTGTGGAGTTTAAAACCCTTAGGAGCACAACTCCTTCATCAAGGACACCTAGGGGTTTAAAGATTTGTAGCAGACACTAAATATTATCATTAAGGCCTACAAAAGTGGTCTAGTAATGTAGGGTAATCTTTGTTTCCTTGTGTGTTTTTCTTTTGTTTTAAAGTTCAATTTTTCTCAAGGACAAGCAAATGTTAGGTTTGGGAGTATTTAATCGTCCTTAAATTTGGCATGATTTCATGCTTCTAATCCTTTCTTTTGTGATGATTACTTGAGCAAATTGTGGTTTTTTTTTTTTTTTTAATGTTTTTAAGTGAATTTGTGCATGTTAATAAGTTTTAGGGAGTTATTACATTTTAGAAGCATTTTGGAGAAGTTTCATACATGAAGCATTAGGAACTCGAGAGAGTCACTAGATGCAATGCGAGATTAATCTAGTGACTAACCAATCACTTTTCCAGCCTGAGATAATAGTCACTTATATTGCGAGGTGCAACCTGTGTTACAATTAGTGACCTTTCATTTGAGACCATTACGAGTTGCATAATGGGGTGCATATCGCATCACAACTTGTGTTAGTGGGTAATTTTATCATTTTTTCACTTGCTTGCAACCCTAATTTCAAGAATCCTATTTAAGGCATCATTTTACATCATTAAAAGAGCTTTTATGGAGAGTCATTAGATCTAGTAGCAAAGAGGGTGAGCACCTTTGGAATCCACCGTCAAGATGTTAAACAATGCATGATACATTCTTGACTTTCATATTCATTCATGAGCTGTTGGGCATACATATGAGTGTCTTTCTTCATATTTGTATTCATCTGTACTTAAGGAATTGAAATTTTCTTGTGCATAACATCCAAATTGCACATGTTTGTTGATTGTGTTCACTACATTCAGAGTATTTTAAAGAGAGATATGCTTGTGATGTTTTAGATTCAAGGTGAATTACATCAATGGCATTTTGAACTTGGTTGTTTTGAATCATCAACATCTTTAATTTTGGCTTAAAATTGTGCATGAGATGCATCAATTAATTTGATTTGTTTTAGTCATAACTCAACGATTAAACATGCGTTCATATCTTTAGAACATTAATTGTTGTATCATAACACTCTTTTCATTTTGCATAGGACCATTTGTGGATATCATAAAGTTTAAAAGCCTCGCGAGACTACAACTCATCCATTAAAGATACTTAGGGGTTTATGGTATACATTGAATGCCACAGTGTTTACCTTTAGAAGTAGTAGAATAAAAGTTGCTTATATGTTTGTTTTTGCTTTTATTTTCTAGATTTGCTTAAGAACGAGCAAAGATTAAGTTTGGGGTATAGCCTCCAATCCCTATCATTTTGCTATGTTCTTGAGTGAAATTTGATATTTCTGATATATTTGTTTAGTGATGTTTAGGAAATAAGTCTAGAAATAGTGTATATGCATAATTAGGAAACATTTAGGATGAAATCAAGTCAAAGAAGTATTGGCGATAGCATTAAATGCATGTTCGATGTCAAAGAATAGTGTCTGTAGTTTGAATAAGGGTTCCAAGGAGAACAATGGCCAAGGGTCGTGGCCATAGACTGCGATTATGGCCACAATTAGCACCAAAGGCAATTGTTGCTAAGGGTCACGACCTTAGGCTGCAATTGCATTTTAGAGCCACTCGCAGCCAAGGGCCATAGCCTTCCAACGAGATCTACGGTTAAGAACCTTGAGCAAAGGCCTACGATGCCTAATAGAGGCAAAGGCAACTTTGTCTTTTCAAGTGCAAATCATGCCCTAATTCATGGAGATTATAAATAGCTGACCTATTGTCTAAATGAAAAGTGTTGGTTAGGTTTTGGGAGTTTAAACACTTCATCTCAATTACATACTTCTCTAATGCATTCCAAAACACTTTTCATGCCATTCAACCCATAAAATTTTATTATTTGGAGAAAAGAAAAGGAATGCAGAAGGAGAACGGGACAAGAGCTTGAGCAGGAGATTTCAAAATAATTATTTATTTATTTATTTTTTCTTTCATACTTGTAGGTTATAAAGTTAGCAATGTTTATGGTTGTTAATTTTGTATGTTATTCTTTGTACTCAAACATGACTTAAGTTGTTAATGCTAGGATGATGATAGATCTTAATTGAGATTAATGGCTTGAACCTTGTTTACCTAAAGATTGATTGTGTTTGTTGAGTAGATATTTTGTGTTTAATGGTTGTGAATGATTGGTCATCATTTAATATGATTTGAGGTTGTGAGTTGAGACCGAGAGGAGATGCTGACAATATGCTCGATCAATTGTCTCCTCTAAGTTGAGATTAGATAGAGATACGGTAATCCACTTTTGTAGCATATTCATTTTATCTTTACCTTAATAAACTCTCATTTATTTGATATCCAATGAGAGATAGGGTGTGTTTAGGTGAGAATATGTTTAATTCATCTTGAGAGAGAATATTGAGAGAATTTGTTATGACCTAGCTATCAACATATACAATTCATTCTCAATGGTTTAACTAAATTGGTTGTGATTTGCATTTGCTATTTAGCTTACTACTTTTGAAGTTAGTTTGTTGTAATCTACAACTATTATAATCAATTAAATGAAGTTTTTAATCCTAGCTTCTTAAAATCCTTGCTTTAATTGAATTGGTTGTTGTTGACGATCAGAGCTGGTCAACCTCGGGACGATTTGTGTAGGGCTGCCAGCACACCAAGCTGCTACATGAGCGCGCGGCTGTTGAAACTCATTTAGGTAGCAGGATAGGTGTGTGGTCGACTGCGATAAGCTCGCGGTCGATATTAAGCCCCTTATCCCTGCGAAGCCGCGTCGGGAGTCAAACCTATAATCTTATAGGTATTTTTGTTGCACAACTCCTACTACTAAGCCAAAGTTTGGTTTGGTCGTAGGAGTTGTGCAATCAAAATACCTATAAGATTATAGGTTCGACTCCAGACTTGACTTCGTAAGGATAAGGGACTTAATATCGACCGCGAGCTCATCGCAGCTTGTGCTCGGCAGACCCCACACCTACCTTGCAAGCCAAAAAGGGTTTAAAGGCCGTGAGCTTATGTAACAGCTCGGTGTGCGATCAGCCCCACACAAATCGTTTCGAGTGTTGATCGATTCCAACCATTAATAGTTGTGATTTGCATTTGCTATTTAACTTTCTACTTTTAAAGTTAGTTTGTTTTAGTTGATTGTTAATTTTAATTTCCTTTTCCACATTATCAGTTTTCCAAATAGACATAGTCATAGTTATTTTCGGTGCTTAGCTAGCCAATTAATCTCGTGGGAAGGATCCCTTACTCACTTCTTCATTACTTATGTAGACTTCATGCACTTACGGATAGTTTAAAAAGGCAACACAGTGAACACTCCTATTTGTCTCCTATTAAACTTGGCTAAATGATGAATTAAAACCTCTATAGAATGATCTCTCTTGACATTCAGCAACAAACATGAAATTATGACTTTAAGTCTTCTATTTATAATGTTCAAAAACCTTAAAGAGTTAGGACTTTGACTCATACTAGTTCGCTTTATTTCTCAACCTCTAAAAGGCGATAATACTCTAATCTTTATCATCATATAGATCACCGAAACAATCAAACTTGCGTCCATGCATATTAATGTCCAAGTACATTCCAAATACCATAAATACTTCATTTATATTAATATGCAATTTTAATTTTATAATATCTCTTAAATATTATTTCATATATATACTTAATAACTATGTGAAACCTAGGATCTTATACATTGACATGTCAAATATGATGTCATCCAAACCAATCAAGTAATAGCACTTGTATTTCATCCAATCACTATATGACAAATCAATTAATGAATGATGACATGGATTTTACTTATCTCCTAATTAATCAAATAAATCTTTATCATGTCATAAATGTAGATAAATACAAATATTGTCATCACTTTAATTCATAAATCAAATATTTAATCCATTTGAAACTCCTTGAGTAACATAAAAAACTGCTTGACGGATTTCTTCCTCAACACCAGCCTTGGTTTTTTTTTTTTTTTTTTGTTTCAATCCATACAAATCAATTCCTAATTCATCTTGCTGCATATCATTGTATATACTCAATGTTTCAAAACTCGCTACTTACTGCTTGAATGGCGAGACAAGGAGTAATGATTTTCGATTACTCGGCGAATACTTGAATTGACCATCGAACAGTCAAAAACTGGGTCAAACATGGAAAAAACAAAAAAAAAAAAAAAAAAAAAAACTTAACAAAATATAATCATATGATCACAAAATATCATCAAATTTATTTTATATAATTTCAAAAGTTACTTTAGTACAATCACATAATTAAAATAATAATATAAATAAATTTAAAATTAATATAATAATATATTAATTTTTTAAGATTGAAGAATTTTATTCTTTTGACACTTTTGACATTTAATTATTGGGATTTAACATCAGCTCTTTAAAGGCAAGGAGTATTTCCATTAAGTTTAAGAAATCTCAAGGGAGGTTTATGTCATTATGACCTACCTCATCCACCACACAACATTCGCCCCTCTCTTATTCTCCCTTGCTATTGCTCTACCACCGCCTTCCCTTGTTGTAATCAATTTTCCCTTATTTACACATATTTTCCCTTAATTCAATATGAACTACCGCTGCTGCCACATCTTGATGTACTTGCCTTGCTTCATTAGCCACCCAGTCTATTCCTTCATACCCTTGTAGTCCTCAACATGGTTTGATAGGCCCAACACGGCTTGTCGGATACTAGTCATTGATTTTTGGGGGATTTGGTCAAATTGACCTAGTTGGGCAAAGTTGTCTTGAGTATTCAGCCAACTAGATTGAGTAATTGCCTCTAGTGAGCAAGACCCCTGATTTGGGGGTTCTCAAATTGACACTATGTTGATTCAAGTCGACTTAATGAGAACTCGGTCAAGTTCTAAAACACTATGTATACTTCATAGATATAATCTTTTTGGAATCCTACACACACTAGATCCTTCCTTATTCACTTAAAAGATAAGTTTTCAATAATCAAACATTCCAAGAGTAAGAATAACTAGCAATCCTAATCAAAGTATGACACTAAACTAGTAACTTAAGAATGTGACTACCTAGTCATCCTCATGTCAATAATAAAATTAATATCACCTTCATAATCCTTTCATTGTTCTTTTTCAAATGAGTACAAAATTCTATATTTAATTTCGACAAACTTATAATTTTGGATCTCAAAAATAATGCTAAGTATTTCACTCTAACTAAGATTTTTCATGTTCAAATTATCCAAACATCATATAACTGACTTAGTAGCTTTATGTTCAAGTGATCTAAATATGATGCGTTCAAACAAACATAACAAATAATTATTATTAAACATAATATGCCCTATATGAATCTATATGCAAATGCACATGTAACATCCCTTTTGCACATACATGATCATATCTCTTCTTCATTGTACTTCATATGCTCATATCATTGTCATGTAGTTATGTCTTTATGTTGTCTTCAATGTATCCTTTAACCTTCATTCTTCAATAAAATTTCCTTATATCTAAACTCTCAATTAAGTCACTCAAATCCTGTTACAACTCTTAATATGTTTTGGACAATGGAATTTGATAAGACATAGACTTGAGGTACTAATAGATTCATAAGGGGGAAAGATAGTATTCACAACACAATCTTTAGATTTGTGACAATCTCTAGTAAAATAGTGAATAAGATTGCATTTGATTTCTCTGAAAACCAAATAATGTTTCATTTCATTGAAGACTGAATAGTGACTGAAAATTGAAAACTAGATGATTTTTTTTTTCTTTTTAACTGAAAATTGTTGGTTACTTTTTAGTACCCACTTTAAGTAATAAATCTTGCAAGCACACAAATAGTATAGATGTTATATAGTGGTTGCAGAATCGTCTCCATGAGAATGTGTGAATCAATTATCAAAGTAATCCTAGATGAAAATAAACAAGTATAAGGTTTTAGGAATATGGATTCCATTTAATTATTGGACATGAATCATCAAACCACTGAAGATACAATGGTGGCATAATTGCTAGTTTATTATTAATCCTCTCAATACATCTCATTGAGTATGCATTAGACACACTCTCGTCTAATGACACCTAAGCTATCGAATAGATATGAGCTCATTAAGTTCAAGATAATCTACTATCTAAGCGAGTTGGTCTATATTGATGAGAATGTTTGTCTGTCATTTTGAGCAACTCATGGTCTACTCTACTGTCACACAAGCAACCCATATTCATCTCTTAATCCTAAGGCAGGCATTTTTTCAAACATATTGTGAGTTTCCTCTCGGTTTTCACATAAAACTTCAATTCATATATATGGTGACCAAACACATATAAGCATTAAGTATAAAACATCTACTCAACATATACAAGCAGACTTCAAGCAATAATAATAATGTTTATCTCATTAATTAATACCCATCATCATCCCAACGTAAAGTATATACAATTTTTACATAAAAATTAGAGATAATACAAATACAAAAGGGAAAGTTGAAGATATGACCCCATAAACCTCATTGGGGAATCTCTGAGCTCATATCCATAGAGTTCCTCTTTGTCAATCTCGAACCCTTGCACCCTCTTCTCTCCTCTTAAAAAGCTTCTCTCTAGGAAATGAGTGAATGATGTTCATGGTTGAGGTTTGGAAAATGAATGGAGGTAAAGAAAGGTTGAGCATTAAGGATTAGAGGAGGAGCACTTGAGCTTCATCCTCTTCCCCCTCAAAACTCCTCTCTTGACGGTAACTGGTGCCTATTTATAACTCCTCATTAGGGCTCGATTTTGTTGTGAAAAGTCAAAACAACCCTTAACCACTAGTTAGACCACTGGTTGCAGCCGGTGGTTGTAACAAGAACTCCTTGAAATTCTTCAAAACGCATTGTTTGTCTCAATGGTTAAGTGAACTTGGCATCTAATTATCAGTTGTGGTTGCTGGTTGCAACTGGCTATTGCATCTTATAGTGACCTCTAGTTGATAACCACCGGTTACGACCGATGATTGCCATCAGCTATCACTTCTAGCAATGGTTTATAGAATTTGACCTCTTTTTGCTTCTACTAGTTGCATCTAGTGATTGCAAATGGCTTTGCACTCTAATGATCTTTGCTTTATGCTCTGAAATTGCTCCAAAATTACACTGAAGTCCTCCGACTGAATACTGATACTCTTTTAAAGTTTATTTACCTAAACAACACTCAAAAACACATAAAACCCCTCGAGAACAACAATAAAGATATAGATTCGGAGGCTTAAATCTTCAATAAAAATGTACCTAACAAATTAAATGTAAGTGATAAGTTGTTTGTTTTTTAAAGATACAAATAATTTGAAATAATTACTTTTACATCTATATCCTTTCAACTATTTGTTGTTATGTATATATTTTAATATATTAAACAACTTAAAACAAATAATTTAATATGAAATTATTTTATTATTAATGGTTAATTGCAATAACTTACCTTGAGGTTTTCAATAAAAGTTTAGTATTTCAACTAATTGCATTAATTGCTGCAGCCACCCTTCTGAATAGTCAAAGTCCATCCATTTTAACAGATGATTGAGATTAAATGTGAAAAAGTCGAGTATACCCTTAGAAATTATTTTGTAGTCTTCATTGCCTTTTATCATTAAAAAATATATGAATCAACTTCAACTTCTTCAAATTCATCACCTCTGATCTGCTTCTTCATCTTCTTACCGAATCAACAATAATATCAACTTCTACTCCTTTCTTATCAACAAAACCCAAAAGTCATAACAAAGACCAACCATCTACAAATTCATTGCCATTATCAACAAAATCCACCATCATCACTAGCAATCAAATGATGATATCATCTTCAACCATAACCACTAGCAACCCAACCAACTTCGAATGAACCCAGACGCCTCTCTCTTTCTCTCTCTTAGAGCAACCTAACATCAACCTAGTAATCCAACTATAACTATAACCACCTAGCAACCGAACCATAATTGGCAACATCCTCAACCCAGTAGACCAACCAGACACTTATCTCTCTCTTAATTTCAGCTTTGAATGAACTTAGGCAACTTGGGTTCTTCGAAGTCTGTTTAGCGATTGAAGATGATGATTTTCGTCTTCAAGCTTTACCTAGTTAAAGATGAAGCTTCATCTGGTTGCTCTTCAACCAGACATTAGTTATCTCCATCACTTGTTAGAGATGATATAGATGGGTCTCCCTCGTAGAAGACGGATGTCAACGATGGAGACCCATAGCCCCATCGCCGGAGTCGACGATTTTTACTTCTTTTTTTTTTGGTTCATAATTGTTCTTTTGTTTTTCAACACTTTAATTGATCTTTTCTGAAAAATCTGAAATTTAATTTATTTTTCATATTTTTTAAAAAATAGAAAAAATTTTCATCGCACATCTCTCAAATGGATGGTGAAGATACACTTTTAATTTTTAGTTTTTGAAATTATTAAATTTGTTATTTCGTGATTTAAAATGTATTAGAATGATAATTTTATCCCAATTCTCTAGTCAACCGTTATATTTAACCGAGGTTGACTAACGGAATTGGGGTCTGCTACAATTAAAATGATTTGTTGAATATTAAGCCATATTGGAAAACTTTAGGGTAATTTATTGGAATTAACTCTATTATTAATAACATTTTAAATTTTTATAAATATCAGAAAAATTGATAATAATTTAAGGCGTTTTCATATACTCTTTATAAATACTACCAAGCATTTTAGCATGTACAAATAGTGAGAAATATTGCTCTCTATTTTTTTTAATTTTGTTGGTTTATACAAACAAACACAAAAGACAAAACTTAATCAAATATGAATATATTAATTATTCAATTGTATCTAAAAAAAAAAAAAAAAAAAGAGAGAAATAACCTATCTACTAACGAACTTATAAGTATATATTGGAATTAATACTCACTAATATCTTTAGAAAGACATAAGAAAAACAAAAAACAAAGTAACAAATTGCACTTTGAAGAACAAGTAAAAGAGAAGTCAAGCTCTAAAGTAAAACTAATCAAATTAATTTTTTTTTTTTCAAAAAAGAAAAAAGAAAAAGAGTCCTTACCTCCAGAAAAATGGAATATTAAAAACATCAATGAATATAGTAAATAATTTTTAAACTACAGACAATTATAATTCAGGAGTTATTAATATCTCCTAAATTATTTAAACCTGAGTTCAGGAATTGTGAGAAAAGAAATGAAAATTTTCACCTTTTACAATTAACTTATATTAGGACTTTTTTAAATGATTTTATCTCTTAAAAAATCAAATGATGCAACTTAATAGAAAACATTAAGTTTGTCACTAGGCCTTAAATATGTTTAAACTAACAATGTTGTGTTAGAATTTGACTAAGCTCTTTAATATTGAATTGTTTTTATCGTCTTTAAGCCATCCCTCGTGGTTTTACCCATTGGTTTTTCTATGTGAATTCTTTGTATCATGTGTTCGTTTTTTTATTTGTGTCGAGAATATATTGGTAAAATCTTGTTTAAAATTCATTTAAAAATTAAGACATAAAATTGGGCGGAATTGTCTCTTGTGCTTTGCCTTACTGGTAGGCAGTACACTCAAGTTCTTTGAGAACTTGGGTTCAACACCCAAATAATGCAGTCACTATTTGATTGTCTTCCCACCTTTTGTGGATCGCTCCCCTATTATTGTGCGAGTCTATCTTTTCTATATGGAAACTGTATTTCAAACCGCATCACCAATGTCCTATCCCACATGATTTCGATAGTCCTCTAGATCAGTTTCAATGATAAATAAATAAATTAGATAGAATTGATCTGAAGATATGATATGGAAACGAGATGATGTGATAAAATCCTAAATAGTTAGCACGCTCATTGCAAATTTGGCATTGGTGAAAATGGAAAAAAAAAACATTTATTGGAATCGTACCTTCTATGATGATCAAATTACAATAAGCGTGCCCTGACCTTTCTTTTTTTTTTATTTTATTTTGGGTTGATGACAGAGCATAGTGTTCACCTAAAACTCTCTGACTATGAAGCTAAGTAAAGAAGTGATTAAAAAAACCTTTCTTTTTCTTCACTTGTCCCCATTTTTCTTCCCACCCATAAAAAGTCAAAAACCGAAAGAGATTCAATGTGCATCCAACCAGTTATTATCAAAGAATTGATATGTGAACTGATTTGATAATCACTCCCGTAAAAGACTGAATGGACAAAAGGACACATAACCCACTAACCAACAGTTGATACACACGTGCCATGAGATACACTGATTGTATGAAGATGATTAAGGATAAAATTAGGCTTAAGAGGAAGAATTTGAATATCTAGAAGAAATGATAATATCTGAAGATGTCAATTTCGTTATTTTCTAATTAATTGGATTGTGATGCATGCACGTGTAGAGACTTTTACACTTGCTTTCTTTCTGCGCATCTTCCCCACCATATTGATGAATTTAAGTGCCTTTTCATCTCTTTGACTCTTCATTAAAGATATCAGGCAGTGCATCTTTTTGATGTGGTGGAACACAAGTAGTGCTCCCCCACTGTTGTGCCCAATACTGGGATCGGAACCAAAATAAGGGCCCGATAGGCTACAAAGTCCAAAGGCTCGAAGAAGTGAATTAATAGACAGCCTATCACACCTTGACCGACAGCAAATACCATGACAGCAGGAGCACCAAACGAATTCAATCACGCTCAGACAGTTAATTAGCTCAAGATATATATATATATATATATACTCGCATGAGGCACAACCTAAGGTCGCAATCATAGAGCAGCTCGTGACATATCTTTAGTTCGCTATCTCCTTACAAGTGAGAAAGACTCAAAAAACAGAAAATTTTCTACTAATGAGAAAGACTCAAAAAACAGAAAATTTTCTACTAATTCGTAAAAGCTGGTAAATTTCCTTATTTCAATGAAGTTCTGAAAAAAGGGAAAGAACTTCATCAAACAGAAGAACCCTATAATGCAAAGAATATCTCTTCAAATGAGAAGCCGCCAAAATTGTATTACAAGTCAAATATAGACACAATTAATTATAGTTTGGTTTAGCTTCTAAATAATTAATGTAGTTTCATGTAAAATAAAAAAGAGAAATCTTAGCCCTTCCTATATTGCAGCAATCAAATTATATGTAAACAAGGAATTATAACACTATATAAAGGGTCCTTAGCATGTACAATAGGCAACTTACGTCCTAACAAGCCTGTCTCCAATCAAAAAGACCTTTTATACGCTCGTTAGCATCCCCTCTCACAGTAGAGACCCTACTAAACCCAACTTCCTCTCAACAATAACATAACCGTGAATGTATGTCTTATTGTTTGGGTCGAACCATGTTAAAATCATGCTTGCCTCCTTTGTCTCTTCATATATCTCTCTTTTAATCTCTATTACTTTACCGTATTTATTTATGTTTATTCTATTTACCTTTTTGTTTATCATATTAACACCGTTGATAGATTTTGTTTAACTCTATAAATTTTACATTATTCATCTTGTTTATATTAATTTAGGTGTTGATAGATTTCGATATCAACATTTTCTCACTAAAAGGAGGGCCCAATTTATATTATGTTGGTGTCTTTTTACAATTGTGCCTTCGTCTTTCTCTTTTTGGTTGCAAATAATCGATGGCCAAAACCTTTCGCATGCAATAAGGATCCCTTGCAAGGATGCATGATTAAGGTACCTATCAAACATGGACAAAGAAATGAGTTGCAACAAACATTAGGTGCAGGAAACTGCAAGAAGAAGGTTTGGCCATAATAAGATAAATCCAAACATTACACTAGATCACCCATAGGAGGCTATACGGAATCTGCCTCATGTGATTGTAGCAAAAACTCTGACAAACAAGCAAGGTAAAGTGGAGGAGATGTTTGTTGGTTACTTTTCAGTTCTCATTTAGTAATAAAACCGCACAAGTATATAAATCGTATAGATGTAGTATAGTGGTTGTGGGATCGTCTCTACATGGATGTGGAAATCGATTATCAAACTAGTTCTAGATGAAAATAAATAAATAAAAACAAATAAAAGCATGCTAGGATTCTAGATTTCACATAGATATAAAAATTAATTATCAAAGCATCGAAGATTTATCAGTTGTGTTTATCGTTAGTTTATCACTAATTCTCTCAATATATTTCTTCTGATAATGCATTGAACATATTATTGTCCACTTACACCTATCTTCCGATGGCTATCAAATGAGTGAAAGCTTATTAGGTTCAAGATAATCTACTACCTAAGTCGAATTAATATTTTTATGAAGTACTCAACTGTCACTAGAACACTCATGATGACCCAATTATCACTCGAGCACTCACGGTGACTCGACTATCACACAAATGGCCTATTTTCCTTTCCTAACCTTGGGAAGGTATTTTATCGAGCACTTTGTATGCTATTCCTTCCAGTCTGAAAACACAAATTCAAATCATGCATATAGTAACCAATCACATACAAGCATTAAGTTCTAAAATCCCTACTCAACATGTAAACCATCCTCAAGCAAATGATAATCAAACTCTATTAATATTAAATAATCAATATCCATCATCATCCCAACATAATATAAAAATAAATGGGTACATACAAAGGAAAAATTGTAAATATACAAGAGAAGTTGAGAAAACAACCCATGAATCTTCCTCTTCTGAGTTTGAATCCATAGAGCTCTTCTCTTTAGAGTTCAAACCCTTGCATCCTCTTCTCCACTCATGCAAAGCATCCTCTCCAAAGTATGGTGGATGTGATATTGATGGGTGAAGTTTGACGGTGAAACGAGGTATTTAGAACATAGAATCAAGGGTGAGAGAAGAGGTATGAGAGCTCCATTCTCAGCCCCTCAAAACTACTCAAAATGGTATGAGTCGAGTGTATTTAAAGGCTACAGAGTTAAGGCATGAAAATTTGGATGAAAGGTCAAAAATACACTTGTTAAAGATGTCTTGCACACTACTGAATGGGCTAGCAGTTTCGTGCGTTGGTTGGGACACTGGCCGGTGAGGTAGCATGCAACTATATGTACTGGCAGAAACACAAGCATGAGATGTAAAACCTTAAATTTTATAAAGGGTGAAATTGAAAATATTATGAAAAATTTGTGTAAAAGTGTAAGGGTCAAAAAGTTAGACTTTTAAAGTTTTAAATTAAAATTGTAATTTTTAAACAGTTGAGGGGTCAAATTGTAATTTGGCAGGATTACATCTCCCTTCTTCAACCTCCAGCCGACCAGTTCTCTCTCTCTCCTCATTTTTCTCTTCAGTCGCCCCAATTTCGCGAGCCCGACTTTGACTCGTCGTTCCGACCTCGTCCGACCTCTGTTTTGCCCAAATTTGGTACCGTTGGAAAGTTCGTGCGACGTAGATTCCATAGGTACCAATTTTGTCAAATTTTATCATCGTTTGGGGGTTCGTTTTAGCAGAAGAAGGTCTGCCATTAACCAACTTTTATTTTTCTAGATCCCGGCGAAACTAGGCGATTTTGACTCCGACCAACCCCATTTTCGTGACAAACATGTCGAGGGCAACAAAACTCGCCTAGCCGCACGTCATGCCACCGTGGTCGCCGGAATTCATTATCGCGTATGGCGAATGTGAGTTTTCCGACCTCCCGAACTCGAAATTTAGTTCCGGACGCGTCTACGGACTCGTTTTTAAATGTAGAATCCATTTTTAGGGATATTTTATCTATCGGACAGCCGTGTTAAAAATTATTTATATTGCGTTACTTTGTAGATTCAATCCGAAACAGCGATAATTACTTTAAGAATCGAGGTTTTTGGAGTGACAAATAGCTTATATTGAGGTAGGAGTTCTATCCTAATCTTTTAGTAATTTTTATGTTAAAGTGGAATTTATTTAATATATATATGTATAATTTTGAAAGTATATATTGATTATATGCGGATATATATTGTGGATTGCTTTTGGAAGTATTTGTGGTTTGTTTGGTGAAAAATTGGTGACTTTATGACAGGTTTATAAATTTTGGCTTATTGAATTAGCAGCCGTTATGCTGCCGAAATTTTATAAATAAAAAGGAAATATTTCAGGATATTGAATTATAAATATATATTGCATTGATTGCATGGTAAACCATCTGAATCGTTTGGTTAACTTATAATAAGGTTGAAATCCTCCGTCCTAGTCATTGTGTGATGCTATCAATAGCTATTTGAGTGATACGACTTTATGTCGGGGTTACTGTGGCGGTTACTGCGCATGGTATTTTCTGCTATTCATTTGATACGACTTTATGTCGGGGTCACTACACGGGTTATTGCGTAGGGTATTTTCTGGTATTGCTACCAGGGTCATGGTGTGCCAAATGTTGTTTTCTTATTCAAAATAATTTACTGAAAACTATAGGCCATCAGGTATATGACTAGAGGACGGGATTTACCTTGTTGTGAAAATGACATGAGTTTATGTAAACACTTAAATGTTGTATGACGATTCTGGTAGCCTATATATTTTATGGAATGGTTTATTTAATTTATTAAACAGTTAAGCATATAGAGTTTTTAATAATGGTTTTAGAAAGCGATTTTCAAAACCTTATCAGGAATGAAATCCTATTGAGCACTAGCTCACCCCTCATTTATTTATTTTTTTATTATTCCAGGAAATGTGCAGGGTGACTTAGGTGGTCATCAGGCGGATTAGGTAGAGGACCAAAGAAATCAGGGATTATGCCCGTAATATGGATGTTTAGTTATTTCATTTCAAGTTTAGTATTTGGAATTGAATGTCCTTGCAACTCATTTAAGGGACTTGCATTCGTTGTATTTAAGACATTGTGTTAAGAACACCAGAGTGTTGGAATTTAATTTGAAATTCTAAATGAATTTGAATGCTTAATTATGATAAGTTGATTGCACGACTAAATGTTGATGATTTTAATATTTACTCTGAATCTATGATTTCTAACAGGTGTTCACATATCTGTGGGAATGGTCCCCACCGAGATTAATTTAGAGTGTGTTTGTTTTGAATATTTTCATTTCATCGTTCATAATGTTTTATTTTGGGTACTCCTGAGTATCTAAAACAGGAAAATTTGCTTTATATTATTAAAAATTAAAAATTTCTATTTTATTGATAATTAAGATTCTGCCACGGCCCAGGTCCCGGGTCGTGACATGAGGCGTGCTGGCACCCCCGCTTCTAGGCAAGACAGCGCACAGGTGTGCTTGCATTCTGCTGTTGTAAAGATTTGGTGTGCTTAGCTGTACGCTTCATAGTCAGGGGGCGCGCGGACGAGCGTGTTAGATGTAGTAGCTTGGTAAAAACGCACTAGAATGAGGCTGTATGGTGCAGAAGCGTCTGAAGAAGCGCGCTTGGATGAAAAGAACAACTGCTGCTGGAGTGCAGGTACAATGCTTGGCGCGCTGGGATGTTGGTAAGCACCTAGCTAGGCGCGCTGGTGGCAGGAAGTCATGCTAAGCAGTGCGTTGGCTAGTGATGCAGTAAACAGGTAAGCGTGCTGTATGGAGGTAGGATGGATGCTGCACACGCTGACGTGGAAGTGGAGGCATATTGCTTGGTGGATAACAGCATGGGCTGGTGCATGACTGGCTGGCTGTTATGTGAGTACTTCAAAGGGGCAGCTTGTGTGTGCTGTGATGCTTATTCGGTGAAGATGCATGGGGGCTGTTTTACGTGCAAAGGTTGGTGTGCAAGGGACTGCCAAGGTGAATAGGTTGCTTCTCCCATCCAAAATTCCTCCAATTCATTGCACGTTTCTCCACGATGAACACTTGTTCATTTATTGCTTTCATCACTTATTCACCTCGAATTTGGTTCAACTTCCAAGTTTATAGGCATATACACCATTCACTAGCTTATTTGCTGAAACACTTAAAAACACCTAAAAACGTACGAGAATGAAAACAAATACTTAGATTCGAAGGGTTAGATATTCACTATTTACCCCTATCAATGTTCAAAACATTTACCAACACCATCCAATATTTGATCCAGGGCTTCCGATTTTTATAGCTAGTGGACAATGTGTGGCAGAGAAGCCTTCCACCAAATGAGAACCCGCCTCGAGAGCAAGAGCAATGACCAGCCAGTCAACACCTCCTCCATTAGAAAGGTCATAATAAGGACTGTAACCGAGGAGCACCACCAAGGCCAATTAGGCCAATGTTCCCTTGTCGCAACTCCACAAGCAAAAGTCAAGAATACTACCGAGAGGTCAAAGCGGTAGAAGGACTAAATGCTACAAGGTAATCCAACGAACTAGCAAGTGCCACTCCGGAGGCTCGACCATCTTGAGCAATGAGGAAACGAGAATAGGAATCATTTTCGTGAAGGAAACAATGACTCATTGAGAGATGAAATTGTCAATGAGCTGATCTTTGAGCAAAACGTTGATGAACGTTGTGCATACAAAAGAATCATTCATAAGAAAGTGGTTTTTCTCGTACTTTACATCAACGATATTCTAATTGTTGGGAATGATGTAAGAGCATTATTTGACGTAAAGAACTAGTTTGCTAATCAATTCTAAATGAAATATTTAGGAGAGGCTAGATATATTCTTGAAATCTAAATCATATGAGATTGTAAGAACAAATAGTTAGCACTACCTCAAATATCATACATCGATAAGATCCTTGTATGCTTTGCAATGCAGAATTCTAAAATAGGTATTTTACCTTTTCGGCATTGAATTCATCTATCTAAGAAATAGTATCCTAAGACACCTCAAAAAGTTAAGGATATAAGACGGATTCCCTATGTCTCAATAATAGACAGTTTCATGTATGTTATGCTATAAAGACTAGATATATAATATTCAATGGGAATAGTCAATCATTATTAATCTAACCCATGATTGAATTATTGGGTGACAGCAAAACATATTCTCAAATATCTTTGAAGAATGAGAAACTATATGTTTGAGTATTTTGATGGGAAATTGATTCGAACAGGATACACAAATTATGATTTTTAATCGGACAAAGATTCATGGGAATCCATGTTTAGGTCAATATTCACCATTGGTGGAGGAGCCATAGTATAGAGGAGTGTTAAGTAATCTTGCATTGTTGACTCCACCATGAAGGACGGATATGTAACTGATTGTGAAGCAACTAAGGAAATGATATGGCTCTGCAAGTTCTTAACAGATTTGGAAGTCATTCCAAATATATATAAGGTGCACACACTTTATTATAATAATAGTGAAACCACAAGCGTGGACAGCATACAGAGAGAAAGTGCCATCTCATCAAGGAGATAATACACAAAGAAGACGTGTCAATGATAAAGATCACTTCACAAGACAAACATCTTGAATAGTTTATATAGATCTTAACGGTTAAAATTTTTTAAGTTCATAT
Source organism: Dimocarpus longan (assembly GCA_022984855.1). Classification (NCBI taxonomy): domain Eukaryota; kingdom Viridiplantae; phylum Streptophyta; class Magnoliopsida; order Sapindales; family Sapindaceae; genus Dimocarpus; species Dimocarpus longan. The sequence continues at coordinate 21,969,339 of CM041024.1, forward strand.
AAAGGGTCAAGGATTACAAGATATGTCACATCTACTCTAAGATAGTGAGAGATTGTTATGGTTTGTGCCCTAAAAGCATGCAATTTGTGAACGTTTAAATGAATAATAAATAAACTATGTTTTGTTTTATTCAATCTATGAACATTTATATAATGTTTTTGTAATGTTCTTGATATTTATTTCTATACGATCCGTATTCGTTTATTAAGTAATTGAATTCGATAAGTGGGATTAAATTAGAAATCGAACGAATTAAGACAATATGATATACTTCGTTATTTATTTGAGAACTTTATTAATTTTCGGAGATATTTTTCTTGATATCGGATTTAAGTAGAGATTAAGTGGGCAAGTTTGAACTATAGAAAATATCATTAAATAATCAAGTGAGTGCCAATGTAATGCATTATATGGGATTAACCGTGGAACCAATGAGAATTTGACTCCTAAAAAGTTAAAAATTAAAGAATAAAATGAAAAGTGAGATATTTTAATTGAATTTTTGGATATGGATAAGTTTGAAAGAGTTAGTGGAAATGTGAGTTAGCATGGATCATCCAATGGGAAATTAACAAGTGTAAGGAGGGGTTGAAATGCAAATAAAAGAAAGTTGGGTTAGGGATGTAATTTCAAGAAGTTGATTAGTATAAATAGGAGTAAAAATTTGAAAAATTTATCTCTCTTCTCCTTCCTTCTGCTGATCTCTTCTTCCCCTTATTCTCTCAATTTCTATTCGTTTTTCAAGCCTTTAATTCACCAAATCTCTTGTTCTATCCATCCTCTACCCATCCAAAGTGTCAAAATCATTAAAACCCACCAAGATTTCCAAGTTGGTTTTGTGAGAAAAGAGGTCAAAAGATATATGTTGAAGTGAATTTGTTATTTTATGATGAGTTTTAGTTAGGAGTGTCATAAATGCATTCATGATCATGCAAATATATTTAGTTTTCCATTTAGATTTGGTGTTTTGATTTTGTGTTGAAAATTGGTTTATTTTGAAACCCTAAGTACTCAATTGAAGAAAGGTGATCAATTCAAGGGTAGAGAGAAGTCTTAGACTTTATTTGAGAGTGCTAGAAAGCTTTTGAGCATATCCAAAAAGGTTGGTGTACATATATTTGAAAAATTTATGTTTATTAGTTCGAATTCAATGTGTAAATTCATTTGAAACTTATTTATTTTACTTCTTTGAGGTGTTAAATGGCTTTGAATGTCATTTGTGTATCAATTGCATGTTATTGGATGAATTTATTCGATGGAAAACGATTTCAAAAATAATTTCAAATATTAACCCTTATCTATGGTCGAATATGACGTGTAAAGTACTCTAGAGGCATTTTCGTTATTTCAAGCTTATTTATGTATTATCCCAATGATGTTTGAGTGGTTGGTTTGATGAAATATGAAGTAGAACAAAAATTTTAAAAATTAACACCCCTTGGCCAAATGGTGTCCATAGACCAAACTAGGGATATTTTTGTTAATTCACTTCCATTTACGCTTTACTTATATGATATTTTGGTGGTAAATGTGACAGATTTGAAATTGAAAATAAAAAATTTGAGAATTACCTCTTTTGGGGTCAAATTAAAGCATGAAAAATGTAACAAATAGTTTGTTAAGATGTTAAAATGATCATTTGAAATGGTTATAAGTGATGCCCCGAAGAATTTCGAATAATAGATATAAATACGTATTAAAAAGTTTATGCGATTAAAGTTTTGTTTAAAAAGTGAAAATTTCGTAATTTTTAAAAGTGTGAAGGACCCGTGTAAAACTAGTCAATAGTAGATGAGAATTGATAGTTGGTTAGCCAATAGGATGATTATTAGCAGTATTACATCGTTATGTTTGAATACTGATATTGAATGACGGACTCTGAAAGGCACCGAGTGTCCGGTCCCGAAATAAAAAAATATTGTGATATGTGACTCGATGGGTAGTCACCGAGAGACCGATGTCGGGGACGTCGTTGATTCTGGGTGGTAGCCATCGAGTGGTTGATGCCAGGAAACCCGACACGATCCATGTTATCGTGTCAGATTTTACAAATGGCTCTAAGAATTGTAAAAAATTGGAATTATGTGTGAAAATTGATTTTGAAAAGAGTAACTTCGTAAAAGTGTTTGATAAAGGAGTTTTGAAAAGTTTATATAAATAAAGTTTAATTTAAATAATACTTGATATGTATGTATTCGAAAAATTTGGTCGATTAAGCATATTGTTTGGTTTTGCTATTGTATTTTCGAAAATGAGTTTGGTTTTGTTATTTTACGTGTACACATATTAAGTAAAAATACTTAACGTGTCGGATTTACCGTGCGCAAATTGTTGATTAGGACTTGAAGTTAAAGACGAAGACAGAGTAACCGCGGATTTCTCACGAGTCACATCCGATTACATTTTTAGGGTAATAATTTTTTTATATCATATGTATATTTACGTAAGGGTACCACCATGTACATATGTATTTCTCTAAAATATAAATTTTGTAAAGAATAACTTGTATTAAAAGTTTATAACTTGTTGTCAATGATGTATATTATTCTTCGAAAAAGGTTTTGCGTTTTGTTATTTCTGTAAAGATTTGAAATGCCAAAAGAAATGGTTATTGTATGTGATTGTGTGTTGAAGTGATTTGGAAGTGGATGGCAAGTTCAAAATGGAAATTGAGAAATGATTTGTATAGAAGTGTATTTTCCTTGTAAGTTTTAAAATTTGGGTTTTTCAGATAAACAGATGAAACTCTATCAAATTTTCGATAAAATCAAACCAACATTTTTAAAAGAAAATTCATAAGAAAATAATCAAATTTGAAAAAGAGAAAGTCAACATCTCTCATCTTGATCCTCATCCCGACGGGGAAGTTGGGGTAGGGGTGTTACAGTTTTCTTCATACCAATATCATATAGCATCTATAATTATATACGTAGTCTTAAACTAATTACATAAGTGTTATATGCAAAAAGATTTAGTTTAATATTAGTAATTTAAAGATCTCATAGAAAGTAAACAAAACTGAGTACTTTGTTTGTGGTAAATCTATAGCTACAGTTCACTTTGTATTTGATATGATGATCTTATCAGGGATTATTCATGTGACAACAAGAAAATGGAGGCGTCTTAGGTAATAAATATTATATAGAACTGGACCACAATGAAAATAAATTTCTTATTAATATCCAGTATAAATAAAGAAAGTCATATTTATCAACCTCATGATCATATATGGGTTAATTTTAATTCCTAGTATATTATGAAAACCTATTTGTTAGGTCATATTTTTTTATATTATTTACTTAGGTGAGATTGTTATAGATTTACGATTAATAAATTTCGTATTTTGAAAATATGATTTTACAAATAGGTAAGAACATTCTACCCAATATTGAAATCCATTCTTTCTTATGAGAAGTAGAAGAATAGTACCCTTAGATATTGATTCAAGTCTTAAAAAATAAGAGCGCTTGCTTTTATTTTATGAATAAATGGAAAGATAAATTCATAAATTGTTATGAATAGATTGATAATTAGAGAAGCAATGATACTTACAGAAACAAAATATAATTAGAGGTACAACAAACTTTATCATCTAACTCAATTATGAACTACTTGTGGAGAATCGAACCATATACAATGATTAGATCAATGAATACTGAAGAATTCAAATTGTGTAAAATATCTACAATTTTGAGAGTATAATCTTAGGTAAAAAGTAGAGTAACTTTAATGTTAAATAATAGTGAATTTTTAATTAAAGAGTTTTAATTAAAAGTTCCGATATTATTTGATAACGGAAAAATATACTGTTATTTAGTATTCTTAAATGTGGCTTTTGTAATAAAAATTCGAGTAATTTCTAGTGTATTGAATAAAATCTAAGAATTGTTCGTAGAAATGTTAATTAGGAGCAATTTGGAAATTTTTGAGAGAGTCAAAGAATTCTAGAAGGTTTCGGAGTGAAATTAGAAAATTTTATGCGTAAGAAAATGATCCGGCCAGTTCAAGAAAATAATTTGAAAGAAAATAAAAAATATATATATATTGTGCATGAATGCAAGCTTCTAGAAGCAACTCGTCGAGGAAATTGACAAAAATGATACTTTATCTATCAAAGGTTGCATCCTACGACTAAAAGAGTGACAGATAAGGCACAGGTAAGATTTGTAGGATCACATGTTACGATAACAAGATGCAACTAGAAAGTAGGCAAGAGTCATTGGATCAGAACTTATGTAAGCAACCTGCAATGCTATCATACGATAGTGTTGCATGGAAGGAGCTTGCGACAAAAGCTGTGACATAGTAAATATACAAAATCTCGGCTTTGATGGCAAGTGCAAAATTTGTGTTTGATCCCTGAAAAATTACTGATCCAGCCCGGCTCCTCCCCTATAAATAGGAACCAATTCTCAATGTTCTATCATCAAGCAGTAAATGAAGCAAGAGTAGTCAAAGCTAGAGCAAAGGCAAATAGTCAGGTGTGAGAGTTTGAGGAGCTTCAACCGAGAGGACAATAATTAGTTTATTCATTTTCTCTAATATTCTATTTACAGAATTTCCTCTTGTATTATTTGTCTTTAATTTTACTATAAAAAGCTAATTTCCTCTTATCTAGGCTGCAATGTAACTAGATCTTGACTTTGATTTATTCAATAATTCAGTTTTAATCAATGTTTCAAAACTCACTACTCGCTATTCGACCAACGAGGTAAAAAGTAGTAAGTACTTAGTTTGACCATCGGTCAATGATCAAACCGTCAACCCACGGTTAAACTAGGTAAAACCTATAAAAAAATAAAATTTAAAAATTTTCTATAGGATCAAAATATAATCATATGACCACAAAATATAATGAAACTTATCTCATGCAATCTCTAAAGCCATTTAAGCAAAATCACATAATTATAATATACTAGATATTTTAAAATTTTCGATAGCATAACTATTATTTTTTTAACAATTCCACCTGTAATACACAAAAATAACAATATTTCAAAAATTTATTACATCTAAACTACTTAAGACCTTACATCCTTCTTTCAATCTCAAATACAAGTACACAACCAACATCATATAATATAATTTATAACTAATAACATAGCAAGAAGCCAAGAACAAAATAGCAATAGAAAGGAAAAGTCCATGAAAGTATGTTAATGCCTAAAAATCTTAAGGGCGAGGAGAAAGACGCAACCACTCTTCATCATTTCTATAAACGTCTTCCATAACATATTCATTGTTAGACTCAAACTCTACATCAATGTTCTTATCCCCCCTTTCCCCTCCCTCTCTAAAATCAAAATCATTTTCATTAAGTTGCCTCGGTCGCTCTAAACCAGATCCTACTTCATCATCATCATCACCACCTTGAAGAATATTTCCTCATGCACCAGTAGCATCAACATTAGCCGCTAGGAGCACATCACATTCTTCTCAATCTGTTTGTTCATTTTGTTTGATAACTGTGAATTGAAATTGACAAATACTAGATTGTTCAATCGATCTATATTTAGTTTATTCCTTTTCTTTGTATATATCTACATAAAATTTAAAAACTAAAATTGAATAAATCGATAAATAATTTAAAATTTAAAACATAAAAAATAAGTATGGATATTGCACTTATCCATTCAAAATTGCTCCGATTGCTTTCACATCTGGATGAATTAGTTGTCAATTAAAGAATTCGTCTTGCCATTTTATGCATGTTAACTGTGTGACCTCCAAACATGCTCCACCAATTAACTACACCATAAAACATAATCAAACATAGAACTAATTCTTGGAAGATATATTTTTATAAATATAATGCCAAAAAATATAGTCTATAATAGTAATTAGTAAACAAGTTGATCAACTAAAAAAAAATTATATGAATTAGAATATTCAATTTTTTACCCAGATCATTAGAATCACTGTCACATCTTTTAATGACCAACGGTCTCCTAAAAGGACCCTCTTTCATCTTATACAGTGGTCATTCAATCATGATAATTACATCCTGAGAAGTTATATCACCATGATAAAAAATCATCACACAATCTATAAAGACATTCAACAACTCAATTTCATCAAAAATACTTAAATCGTTGTAGTGGTAATAGGGGTTTAATATAAATGCCGTTATATGCAATGGAGAATCTAGTCAATTTTTCTTTTTTTTTTTTTCATCAATTTTTTCAATAATAGATCGATAATTATTTTCCACATTATTCATGGTCTCCCTAATATCTTGTTTAACCCTTCTTAGTTCTCTATATAACTAAGGCATTGATGGCTTTTGATCCCCATCTACCAATCTCAACACTTTAATCAAATGTATAAAAACCTTTAAACAACATGTCACACCATTCCAAAACCTCAAACTCATAACAGTTCGGTAGGCCAATTTTCTTTTTGTACTTTTTAAGAATTTGCACATCTCTCATTCCACACTACCAAACATTGTCTTCAAAGCATTTTTTGATCTATTAAGCTTTGCAAAGTAAGGAAAACGAATGCAAATCTAGTTTTTCCTAGCCTCACTGTATCCTTTGTTTTTGTAAAAGACCTCATCATTGTCAAAGTCTTGTGATGAGCATAAACAAATATTGTTAGTTGCTTTGCTTGCTCAATAAACTCACAGAACTCCAAAAGCTTGCCAACACTTTCAAACATGAGATTGATGATATAAGCAGTACATCACGTCTAAAATATGTTTGGCCTCTTCTCTTTCAAAATCTTGGCAGTGGCCATATTGTTGCTGGCATTATCAGTTACTACTTGAACAACATTTTTAGGTTCGACTTGTTCCATGCATTCATACACATACTTTAAAATGTATTCTGCAGTGTGTGCCACATCAAAATACTCATTGGAAGAAAGGAAAGCGGTTCCTAACATACAAAAATCAAATATCAATCAAACATAAATTAGATTAAAAAATCATTAAAAAAACACACTAAAAGTATAAGATATTAAATTTAAGTAATATAATATGCCACTAGTATTGTATAGTAGATAAATTATATAAAATTTATACCTACAATTCACATACAAATTCATTATGCTCATCCTTTTCCTATCTATCCAAGCATTCGTCATAATTGAGCATCCATTTGTAGCCTACTCTTCTTCTTGCCTTTTCAACAATAACTTGATTTATTCCACCTTATTTGGAAAATATCGCTTCCCGATTTCATAATAATTTGGAGGTTTATAACTTGACCCAAGCTAACTAATTGTTTCACAAGCATACATTAAATCATATTCACAACAACATGCCATGGAATGACTATATTAAACATCTAAATATTCACCCAATTGTGCACATAATCAAGTCTATCTTTCAAAAGTGCTTCATTAATGTTTTGTTGTCGCATTGACTTCCTTGAATTTAGTGACAACTCCAAAACAATAAGTCTTGTAAAACTATCTATAGGGCCAAAATGATGAGGCTTTTTCCTTACTACCTCTACTTCTTCCATCTCCTCTAGTTGGTTGATATTTACTTCTCCTCTCTTCAATTTTTCCTCAATCACCTTATTTTTCTTTTTATTTTTTGACTCCATAAGTGCATTCTTACATCTATTTGTATCCTCAGGTTTTGCCTTTGTACATTTAGCCACATTTTCGAATATGTGAGTCATATGTTCTTTCAGTCTAAGTATCCCTCTAAACATAATCTTCTCACACAATATGCACTCTATCTATAATGTTTAGATCAACCAACTTGTCATAATCTCATTTGATATCACCTAAATTTCATTTGAGAGATTGGGTAACAGAAACTCCTGAAGATTGATTATCCATGAGATAAGATAACCTAATCATCAAACAAATATTTAAGCATCGAAATGTTTACACAATAAATATTAATTATCAAGCAAATTTATCTAAAAATAATATACTAGCACTTAAACAAAAGTACAAAACCTAAACAAATATAGCTAAGAGTATATTTTTCCATTAATGTAACAAAAATACAAAATCCCATGTTCTCATCAACATTCTTTCTACCACACAATTTTTATCATATTTTAACCAATGCCTTTTTGAATACTTGTGAACCAGCTAGCAATAAACATGATATGGAAGTGTGCCTAACATCTATTACAAAGCAAATAGTATATAACACAAGATCATAAGATGAATTGAAACACATAACACAAAAATTTAAATCGCATATTTCCATCAATGTAACAAAGTACAAAACTCTAAACGAATATAGCTAAGAGTTAAGAGTTAAGACATAATCAACTCCAAAATCCAAATTTCTTAGACAACTATTGCTTGTATAATCCATCAATCATCAATTCATCATCCCTAAACAAATATATGTGAAAAAAGAGAGTTGAAAGCCTAAAAAAAAAATAGAGGGAAAAAACAAATCACAGTGATTCTAAATGGAGATGGTGATAGAGACGGTTATGTTGACTAAGACGGCAACATTGACTGTGACTGCGATGGAAGGTAGCAAACCCACCAGGTAGAGAAAATAGCAGCAACAATAGTACACCTGTAGAACATAGGTAGTGAAGAAATGAAGACAGTAGGTAGGGCTTGGTTTTGTATATGATGCCAAAACGGTATCGTTTTGGCACATCAAAACAACGTTGTTTTGGCAAAATAATAATAATAAGAAAAAATTGACGTTGTCGATCAAGTCGACCAAGTTGGACCTGAGTCGGGCTGAGTTATTGGTAGACCCGAGTTGAACCACCGATTCGGATCAATGACTGGTTGAGTGCGATTTTTCATGGAAAATCTACCAACTCGACCGAGTTTTTAAACCATGATTTTACTTAATTAATAGTTTTAAGTTTTGCATTATATTTTATTGGTGCTTAACACTTGTTAATTAATTTAGACTTGTTAATTAATTAGAACTCAGGAATCTAGTACTATCAAGAGAAATATTATGAGACTAGAACCCAATAAAATTGTATAATTCATATGAGATAGAGATATACTTATATGGTTGTGTAATCATATGTGGATATTTTGAATTTAATGAACTTAGGTTAGTTAACCTGCATAGAGATATAGTCAAGTTAATTAGTTTGGGTAAGTGCTTGACCATCAAGAGAGGCTAGTTACTATCTTAAATTGTCCGATTAAATGCAAGATAAAAATTAACCTTAAGAATAGGAGAATAAATCAAAGGATTGGTTAGGTGAAATTGTATGCCTAGATACTCCACAACTGCTACTTTCATTAATTTTAATTATTAGTTTAATTTTCTAATTTATTCAATTAATCAACTTTCGGTAATTTGGATAAAGTTTGGTTTAATTGATTTTAGTACTTAATATATAGTTTGCATCCATCCCTAAGGGCTTCGACCTTGACTTGATACTTAATACAATTAGACTGTGTATACTTGCACGTAGTTTGAGCATTAATAAAATTGCTAGTCCTTATTAGAGCTCAAAATTATAGGTCCATTTGATCCTTTTGCTAGCTCATACTCACTACAAGAAATGAGAAAAGAATGATATAATTTGAGCGTCCAATTATATGTGTTGCATGTGTAATACCATTACATTCATGTAACATTTAAATAATATTAATTATTTAAATTAATGATTGTTTAATTAATAATTAATATTTATTTATTTGTAGAGGTTATGAGTTCGAATCTTTGTGACTTCATTAAATAAAGAATGATTTGAATCATTTAATTCATGTTAACGTCGGAAAATGGTTCCTTAGTCAATGAGGTTGTTTTGGGGCCCAAGCTGCAGTCTTGTATGGATCGCATGGTGCATGCAAAGCAAACAAAATGTGAAGAAGAGATCAGAGGTGAGGAGCAGAGACACACCAAGATTTTAGAGTGGTTCGGCCCAAAAAGATGCCTACATCCACTATTCACTCTCTTACTATTTTGGCAGAATAACAGCACTCAGAATCGGTCCCCCTTTACAAAGAAATTCCTCCCCTATTTATAGAGAAAGGGAAAATGCTACAGTAAAACAGAATAAGACAAAAGCGTACAGTAAACTGCAGTTACAATGATGGGCCGCATTTAATGCGTCGGGATTATAATTAATGCGGCTATCAGAGCATTAAATGCAGCCGAGTATATATTTAATGCGACTGAATCTGTTACTTTCGGGCTTTTCCCAAACGAGATTTCAAGTGGCTGATCTATACGTGTCATGATTGGCTATCAAGATCTTTAGCTGTAGCCTCTGGCAGAGATGGTATGCATGGCATGTCTTGGAGCTGTATTCTGCATGGCACCTTTGACTTCTGTTGACCTGGTAGTCTGAGGGATATGGCGGAGATGGACTTTCCAGCAGATAAGATATCAAGTTTGCGTGGCGGATTGACGAGTTTTTGGCGAATCCGGCTACTTGGAGAATTGGGAAGGCAGATTATGAATCAATACCTTTGCGACTAGTCATGACAATGGGCAGGCAATCTCGTAAGTGAATAGGCGGGTACATGGATATGCTCCGAAATCAGCGATCAGCCCATGCGGATCGTTTTGGACGAGCAGGAGTGGTGAACAAATATGGTGAACAAAACTAACGGTCCGAATGAACGGTCACGATGAGCGACAATAATCAGCGACCACGGTCAGCAGTCACGGCCAGCGAACAAAAACAACGGCCACGACCATCGGACAGAAGGAACGGTTACGCCCAGTACTTAGGATCTACTGTCAGCAGACAGAGCCATCAGAGCAACTGAGAGAAGAGGATCAGCACTCAGCGGTCAGAATCATCGATCTGCGGATAAAGCCGTCGGGCAGACTGAGCGAAGGGGATTAACGCTCAGCGGTCAGAATCACGAATGGGCCCCTTGCCAATTAAGTGGGCTGGAAGAATGGCGGATTACCAAGCCTTTGAGCTATTGGGCCAGTACTTTAGATCTTTCTGGGCCTGATTATTCTGATCACAAAATCACCTATAACATTAAGCCCCCTAGCTCTTAGTGCTTTATAGAGGACCAAGAGCTACAGATTCCTGAGCGAGTAGATTAGGCAGGAACAGTTACAAATAGGAACAGTTACGATACCTTTTTAAATTTCGCTTTATTGATAGGCCACGTGGAGCCTCCCCAAGCAACGGTTACAAGCCACTCCATGTGTCGTATGCATTTAATGCACGTCTCTCAACTGACATACTGCACGATGACAAAATCTCGAGAGTCGCGCTATGTCGTCAGATTGGGGGCGGTTACACAGCTGTCTCGATCTAATGGCTGGGGCTTAATTATTTTAAAAGGAGGGCGACGCTTCATTTTCTTCCTCTTCTGGCATTTTCAAAAATCATAAACTTCCTCACTGCTCCTCTTCTCTGCTTCGAGTTTTCATCTCTGTTCATCAATCTTCATCCGAAGTCGCCGGTCACCACCGCATTCAAGGTAAGGCCTCCCCTCTTTCTTTGCTTACATTGCTCTCATTATCATCGTCTTTTATTTTCTGCATGGTACTCGTTTACTTCGAGAGTCCGGACCAATGGGGGTAGGACGCCCCCGTATTGCCTCTAATCTGGTAGGGCTCGGAATGCGTGTGAAATACTTCTATCTGCTTCTCTCCCCCTTCTTCTCCTTTATCCTGGGTAAAACCTTATCAGATGAGGCCCTTGTTTCCTCCTTTATGGCTTCTTAGGCGCACGACTTGACGCTTAGACACAGTAGACTTAGGCTTTCTTTGTTCTTGGGTCTGGTTGGCTGTCAGAGGCTTAACTGGTTGCTTCTCTTGTAGATGTCAAGTCGTGGACGCCGATATCGCCGAGTCATGTCCAGTGACAAAGGCTTTTCTCATCAAGACAGAGATTCTTCGAGCGCAACCACCCAAGGCGGTGAGGATGCGCCGAGTTCCTCAGAGCAAGAGGAAACTTTTGTCAATCAGACCTTTTACCAACACGACTCTCAGATTTCCCTTGAGAAGCTCAAGACTGTAGCCGAGGCATTTCATTTTCCCTTTGGGTGCCGTGTTATGGTCCCCGCTCATTGCGACCATGCGGCTGGTCCCCATGATGGGTTCATAGCGATTAGTCGCTAGCATGTGAACTTAGGGTTTAGGTTCCCAGTCCCCCCGTATTTGATCAACTTGCTGAATGATTTAGAGATAGCTCCCTTCCAACTGATACCGAATTCTTATGCCCAAATAACTACTCTGGCCTATATCTTTCTCAGAAACGGCCTTTTACCACCGACTTCAAACATTATCCAGAGCCTTTTCTTTTTTAAATCCACCACCAGCCCTCAAGCTACAAAGCGAGACGGTATTTACTATATGACCGCTCGTAATTCTCCTTATAAGGCGCTTCTGCCACAGAAGGTTGGCAAGTTGAATGTAGGGGATTATAAATCCCGTTGGTTTTATGCGTCTTGCCCGTCTTTGCTGAAACTTGTCAATTTTGATTTTAACAACAATCCCGGTGAGCATGTCTCTGTTCGCTACTCGCACATGCATGTACACATCATCATGCTCCACTACCACTAACATTTCTTTTTCTTGTGTGCAGCTTTCATCAAAGGTTCGGTCAATCTTTCAGATAAGGAGACAAGGACACTTAAGAGGTTTGCAGAGATGAAGGATCCTGAAGACGACTATTTCCCCATGGGCACCCTCCTATCGAAGTACGGGCTCGCACCTGGAGCTGAGACCAAGCTCTTGAAATTGGCCTTGGACGTTGGCGTGCGAAAAGGATGGGAAGTTCAATCTATTTTTTCTGGACCTGGTGAGGGTACCTCTGCCCCAGCCCCAAAGAAACCAACCACCATAGTGAACCTTGAGATGCTTTCTTCTCCGTCTTCGCCAGTAGCCGAGACAAGGGAGCTTGAGGTAGAGATAACGGGTTCAAAGGAACCCTCAGCGCAGACGATAGATCCATCTAATACAGCGACCGCTCCACCTGCCAAAAAATCGACAATGAAGTATAAATCTGTGGGGAAGAAGGTCGTGAAGCAGATACCCCCACTGAAAGGTGCGGCCAACCAGGGGATCTCAAGTTCTTGGGAAGAGTTAGCCAGGCCCTCAGGAGCCGGAGACAAAGGGAAGGAGGTCATGGAGCCCCATGCTAAGCACCTGAGGTCCAAAGATAAAGCGCCCATGGAAGGAGGGGCTGACGAAGGACAGGTCCTCGAGGCTAATGCAGGAGAATATTTTGATGACCTGTTGGATCGACTGCCAACATTACTAGGACCTGACAAGCCAGACGTCTATCAGAAGCATGTTCGTAGCGACCAACTGAGCACTTATGCCGCTCGCTGCAATGTGCTGGTAGGCCTTGTTCCTTATTTCATAATTATACCTCATATCCACTCATATTATTAATATATTTTCCTCTCAGGCCTCATTGGCCATGATGAAAATGCATCTGGACTTTCCCGACTTGGCAAGAGAAAAGGCTTCACTCGAGGAAGCGAACAGGAAGCTGGAGGCGGAGAACCGGAAGCTTAAAGAGGAGTCCGATGCTGCCAAGAAGACTATCCGGGAGCTAGAGCAGAAACTAAAGAGTGCGGAGGAGTCTTCGAAAAATGAGAAGAAGCTTCGATTAATCGCCTCCTCCTCGCTCAAAGAGGCCACCGACAATATAGACAATGTCACACGTGAAGCCATCCTTCAGAAGCGACGGGCTGATGATGCCGAGAAGAATGCCGAGTCGACGCTGAAAGACCTGACCGCGGTGAGGGATAAGCTCGCTCAGGTAAGGGAGATGTTTCATCGGTCAGAAGTCCGGGCCTTGCAGGCTTATAAAAAAGCAACTGAGAAGACGAGCAGCAAGTTCATGTACACTTTGTGGTTGCATCACCCGGAACTGGATTTCTCCTTCTTCGGGGAGGAAGCGGTGGAGAAGGTAAAGAAGTACGCGGCTCGTACTGCCAGAGGTGCCCAGATAAAGGCCGCTCAATCCACCCAGAAGGGGATAGTTCCTGTAACTCAGACGAAGATTTTCGAGACTTCGTCTACTCAAACTAGCGCCCCATCAGCCCAGAGTGGCTCTTCCTCAGTTTCTCATGGGTCGGTGCTAGATGAGGGGCAAGGCTCATCTTCGCAATGAGCCCCTAGCGAGAAAAATTCGAAACATACTCCTGTCAGCTCCTCTAAAGCCCCTTAGGATAGATAGACTTAACATTTATCTTTGTTGCGATAAGGCTTATTTTTGAACGTCGATACTTATGGATATTACCCTCATTCAATTTCATAATGTTCTTCCATTATTCTTCAACAATGTGGGATCCCTGCCAGCTTGCCATGCTATTTTTTGAGTCTCGCAGATATTATTAGAGTATATTGTGAACAGGTACACCATGCAGGCAGCAAGTCAAATAGAAAGCAGGGGGCTGATCGCCCGTATAGATAGGAGAATAATTTTCTAGGTTGTGAATGCAACCCTAGATTTTCAAATAAGTAGCTCTGAAAATGACGCGTAGCATGGGGAGTAGGAAAGAAACTTAATAAATGAATTAATGACCCAATTCTTTTCCCAAGCAGAAATGTCCTCATCAAGGGCAACGAGTCAATTGGTTTGCATGCAAAACTCACTAACTGAAAAATAAGCAGACCTATTTCGCGCCATCGTATAACTGTAATATATTCAATATGTTTAATCAATATAGATAATGAGAGAGGAATCGAGGAAAGGAAAGACCGTATGAGGAGCGTGCTGGGCTGTTCGCATATTACTCTGACCACCATTGGGATTGATAAGGGTTTGAGCTTGAAAGGCAGGGGCCCGAGCATATACAATCGGCTGCGCTCACAAGGTTAAACCTGAGCATTTACAGCGGATTGCGCTCACAGGATTGGTTCCTGAGCTACACATCCTATTGAATTTTTTGAAGCTACGCTCACAAGGCCGAAGCCTGAGCATTTACAGCATAATGAAGTGATCCTCTCCAGCTGGGCTCACTAGGTCAAAATCTGAGCATTTACAGTATAATGAAGTGATCCTCTCCAGTTGTGCTCATAAGATCAAAGCCTGAGCATTTATAGCATAATGAAGTGATCCTCTCCAACTGCGCTCACAAGGTCGGAACTTGAGCATTTACAGCAAGAGTTGTGCTGAGCATTTTGACAATCAGGCTTTCTGCTCTTGTTCGCGCGCGAACGTGCGGAGAGGGAGGCCAGTGAACAAGCGGCGATTAGGTGCGCAGGCTTATGACCGTTTTAGCCTCTCCTGCCTTGTAGGGCAATCACATGTTGGAGCTTTAATCTGACGCCTTGCCTTACATGGTTGAGTACCTCACATACAAGAAAATACATGAGCATTTCAGGTTAGTGTTAGTTCATAATAATTGATGAATGATTCTCATTATGTTTGTACATAGTTTGCTATACACGGCTAGCTAAGTAGCGATAAAAATACAACGATCATGTATAATAAGGCCTCAGGTGGATGGCGTTCCATGCCCTTGGTAGCATCGCTCCGCTCAGGTCTGCCAGATGATAGGCTCCGTTTGTCAAGTCTTCGTGGATCATGTATGGCCCTTCCCAATTCGGTCCTAACACCCCTTCACTAGTTTTGCGAGCGCCAGGTAAGACTTCTCGTAACACAAGATCACATGGTCTGAATCGGCACACTCGGACTTTCTTATTGTAGTATTTTGTCATTCTCTGCTGGTAAACGGCTGCCCTGAGACGAGCAGCTTCCCTGGATTCTTCGAGCAAGTCTGAGTTGGTGGCCAAGAGCTGATCATTGTCTCTGGGGTTAAAATTAGCCCTTCGATGATTGAAGACTTCAAATTTTGCTCGGATCATAGTTTCGGACCCATAGACCATTGAGAAAGGAGTCTCTCCTGTGGTGCTGTAAGCAGTAGTTCGATATGCCCATAACACTTTCTGTAATTCATCTACCCATGCTCCTTTTCTAGCTTCAAACTTGGTCTTCAAGATTTGTTTAATGATTTTGTTAATTGTCTCTACCTGTCCGTTAGCTTGAGGGTGGTCTAACGCTGAGAAACTTTTAACGATGCCGAGGCTGCTATAGAATTCCAGAAACTGTTCACTTGTGAATTGGGTCCCATTGTCTGTCACTAGCTGTTGGGGGATTCCAAACCTGCAAATTATGTTGTCCTACACGAACTTTTCAATCTTCGTCGTGGATATCTCGGCCAGTTCCTTTGCTTCTGCCCATTTTGTGAAATAGTCAACGGCTACGACGACGTACTTGCATCTTGCCCGGCCTATTGGAAGAGGTCCGATCAGGTCCATACCCCAGATGGCGAAGGGCCACGGGCTAATAATCTATCGAAGGTAGGCTGGCGGTGCGCGGGGGACCTTGGAAAATTTCTGGTATTTGTCGCATCTCCTCACCAGGTCAATGGCGTCCTGCTTCATAGTCGGCCAGTAGAATCCCTGTCTGAGCGCCTTTTGGGCCAGGAAGAGTCCCCCAGTATGGTTGCCACAATGTCCTTCATGAATGTCCTTCATCAACGTGGTGCAGTCCGGCTCATCGATACACCTGAGCAAGGGGGTTGAGAGGCCCCTTTTGTAAAGAACGTCCTCATAGATACAGTATCTTGCTGCCCTTATGCGCAGGCGACGGGCCTCCATATTATCTTCCGATAACTTTCCTTCTTGTAAATAGTCAACCAGCTGGTTCATCCATGAATCAGTCGCCACTGTCAAAGTCATTACCTCTACTCCGGGTTCAGTGTTTGGCTTTGGAAGGAACTCCATAAGTATATTTTCGGTGCCGTCTATGTCTTGAGTGGCCGCTAGGAGAGCCAACGCATCTGCATGGGAGTTCTGGGCACGCGGGATCTGGTTCAACTCGTATTTCTCGAAAGCCTCCAGTAACTTTTGGACCTTCTGCAGGTAAATTGTCATTTTCGATCCTCTAGCTTGGTATTCTCCCTTTATTTGGCAGACCACTAGCTGTGAGTCGCTGAAGATCCTAAGTCGTTCAACTTGCATCTTCTTGGCTAGGTGAAGCCCTACTAACAGTGCTTCGTATTCTGCCTCATTGTTAGTCGCTTTGAAACCAAATTTGAGGGCACAGAGGAGCTTACCCCATCTGGGTTGATTAAGAGAATTCTTGCCCCTACGCTCCTTTCACAGGAGGATCCATCCACAAACAGCTCCCAAAATGGGCCTTCAGAGGTTCCAACCTCGTCATCCACAGGCCCGATGAATTCAGCGATAAAATCTGCCAATGCTTGCCCCTTAATTGTCGGTCTTGGCTTGAATTCAATGTCGAACTGAGTGATTTCAATGACTCATTTAATGAGTCGACCCGAGGTATCTAGCTTCTGAAGGATTTGCTTTAGCGGATACCTGGTCAGGACTTCAATCTTGTGCGCCTGGAAGTAGGGGTGCAGTTTTCTGGATGCCATCACCAAACAATAAGCGAGCAGCTCCATTAGGGCATACTTGGTTTCAGCTTCCATTAACTTCTTACTGACATAATAGACCGAAACATGTGCTCCATTTCCTTCTTCTCTTGTCAGAGCCTCGCTCAGGGAGTGTTGGGATACCCTAAGTAGACTATTAGAGTTTCCCCTTCTCTTGGCTTGGTCAATAGCGGGGCTTGCCCTAGATACTTTTTTAGCTGTAAGAATGCGGCCTCACACTCTTATGTCCACTTGAAGTTCTTGGCCTTCTTCAGTACCTCAAAGAATGGAGCACACTTGTCGGAGGCTTTGGACACGAATCTGCTCAAGGCTGCTATCTGGTCATTCAGACTCTGGATCTCCTTTACGCTAGTTGGTGATCTCATGTTCAGCAAAGCCTGGATTTTTTCTAGGTTGGCCACAATTCCCCTGTTATTCACAATGAAACCCAGAAACTTACCTAAGGAGACCCCAAAAGCACACTTGAGGGGGTTGAGCTTCATCTGGTACTTCCTTAGGATCTGAAACATCCTCCCGAGATCACAGACATGGTCAGTAGCCTTCTCAGATTTGACGAGCATGTCATCCACATATACCTCTATGGTTTTCCCAATCAGTTCTTCAAACATTTTGTTCACCAACCTCTGATAAGTGACCCCTGCATTCTTTAGACTGAAAGGCATCACCTTGTAGTAGTACAGTTCCCGGTCTGTCGTGAACGATGTGCACTCTTCGTCATCAGGGTCCATAGGGATCTGATTGTAGCTCGAGTAGGCGTCCATTGAGCTAAGGAGTTCATGCCCTGCCGTTGCGTCCATCAGCTAATCAATCTTGGGCAGAGAGAAGCTATCTTTTGGACAAGCTTTGTTCAGATCCGTGAAATCTATGCATGTTTCCATTTTTCATTTTTCTTTTTTACCAATACGGGGTTCGCTACCCAGGCTGGGTACTGGACTTCGCGGATGAATTTATTCTCAAGAAGCTTGTCTACTTCCTCTTTCAGAGCCTCGCTTCGTTCCCGATTCATTTGCCTTCTTTTCTGACGGACTGGTCGATGGTGAGGGTCGACATTCAACTTATGGGTCATCACATTCGGGTTAATTCCCACCATATCCCTGTGGTTCTAGGCGAACACATCTGAATTTTTCTCGAGGCAGCTAGTCAATTGGGCTTTCACCTTCGAGGTCAAGTTTCTGCCCAGCTGGAGGCATCTTGTTGCATCTGTTTCACTGACCGGGATGTCATCAAGCTCTTCCACTGGGCCGATACTCTGACATGTATCAAGTTCCCTGGGATCCAAGTAGAGGCTAACTCCTGATGAAGCGATTGTCTGTAGCTCGCGCTCTAAGATCACTTCCGCTTTCTTTCCTTGAACTCCCCTTTTGATTGCATCCACATAACAGCGACGAGCCAAAGACTGCTCGCCCCACACATAACCTACCCTATTAGGAGTCGGGAACTTCAATGTAAAGGCCTTGGTGGAGACGACCATATCGAGGTCATTCATAGCATGTCTTCCCATCACCACATTATATGCAGAGGGAGAATCAATAATGAGAAAGTCTGCTAGCACTGTGGACTGGCGGGCAGGGTCTCCGAGGGTTAGAGGTAATCTAATCTATCTGGCTGGGATGACCGAGTCTCCAATGAATCCATATAAAGGCTCGGGGGATGGTCTGAGCTGATCGTCATCGATCCCCATCTGATCATAACAATCTTTATACATAACGTTCACTGAACTCCCAGTGTCGACCATAATCCTCTTGACCATTGAATTGCCGATGCGTGCTTGAATTACCAAGACGTCATTGTGGGGGAGGCGAACATCCCAGACGTCTTCTTCTGTGAACACGATGTCTTCTGACACCCTTCTGGCCTTCCTGGCAGGTCCCCATGATTCTCTCTGTCCCACAGGCTGGACGCATCTCGCTTCACACACAAACTGCTCCTGGGACCTATTAGATTCTCCCGCTTTTGAAGGACCTCCATGAATGGTATGAATAGTTTTGATAGAAGGCCCCGGAGTGGAGTCGGGCTCCGGTTGAATTTGGACAAGCGGATCTTGTGGTCGTTGGTAGGGCTGTTACTGTTGGGGTGGTCGCCTTGGGGGCCTCACAATATAATCCCTCAGGCGATCATTTCTGATCATCTCTTCGATGGCATCTTTAAGATTCCAGCAGTCTGAAGTGTTGTACCCTACTTCATGATGGTAAGCACAAAATTTGGTTCTGTCTCTTCGCCCTTCAAGAGCCTAAATGGGGGCTAGTCGCCCGAAGTTTTCCATGTTCTTCTCAATCGCATAGATCCTGTCCTAGGAATCAAACAAAGCATTATACGTATTGTATCAGCCTTGATATCGAAGCCGCTCACGCCCCCGGCTGCTCCCTGGTCTGTGCCAGTCTTTGGCCTTCTTGGCGACCTGGTGGCTTTCTCTTCGTCCTCCAGGATTAGTTTCCCCATTGCTCATTTTCCTTCCATGACTGGAGCTGCCAGTTTCATCCCCCCGAGAATTGGCTTTTCTGGGTTTGGTCACTTCTTCCCATCGGATTTCCTTCTCTGCTCGTTCATAAAATTCCCCCAAATCCTTCACGGGAGATTTGTAGATACTCTCATACAGCTTCCCATCCTTTCTCAGTCCTGACGAGATAATTGACAGTATCCCCTCATCCATAGGGTTCTCCACATTCGTTACTTCGCGCCTGAACCTGTTAATATAGTCCTTCAGCGACTCACCTGGGCGTTGACAAATGGTGGCAAGATGGCAGGATGGCGCGAGTCGCCTTTTCAATGTCTTGTACTAATTTAGGAATTTTTGCTGACATTCTTCCCAGTTGTTGATGCTGCGGGCAGGAAGGTTCCTAAACCATGTCCGCAGGATATCCCCAAGTGTAGCAAGGAATACACAATATTTTACAAGCGGACTCGTCGTCTAGAGATCCATCTGAATATTAAAGGCGTCCAGATGGTCGTAGGGGTCATAGTTCCTTTTGTATTGAGAAATATTGGGAACCTTGAACCTTGGGGGGAGTAGTTCCAGCTCAATTTCTGAGGTAAAAGGGGTCCTCTCCCCGGTTTGGCCCCTTTGCTCCTGCACTCCGGGCCGTGCTTCTGGCTGTCGGACCCTCTGGAGGAGTTCTGCGACTAACGTGCCCCGCGTCTCGGTTCCCCTGACAACAGATTGCCTTGCCTCCTGCTTGGGGATCGATTATCTCCAGCCCCCAGTCCTCCAACATTAGGTCTTGGCCCCGTCCTGTCCACGCAAGCTGGGATCCGATCATGGTCGTGGTCAGTTTGCTCCAACTGATGTTCATTACGGGCCCTAGGAAGCCGAGCGCTGGAATGGATGCTTGAAGAATGGACGGACCCCTCTCGTTCATACTCTCCAGCATCCCTCCTGTTCGCGTCGGGGTCTGCTGCATACCTTCTTCGGGGGATATCTCTTCCTGGGATGGCTTGGGAGGGGGGGGCCTGAGGAGGTTGAACTTGACTTCGGATCAGAGTTTTGACTTCACCAATAAACTGTGTGACTGTATTCTCTAGCATCTCCTGTCGTCGCTGCAGCGCCTGCATAGCATCTCCCCCTGCGGCATTAGGCACGGGTTAGCGAGTATGAATAGGAGGTATACCTTGGGCGTCCCTTGCTACGGGTACGCCATACGTCCCTGCAGTAGCATCGGGTACCCCTCTAGTAGACATAGTCTGTTGCGGCTGGTCTGAAGCTCCTTGGCGATTTTCTGTTGCGTTGAAGTCTCTGGGAATCCTTCCTCTGACCATGGTGAGTAAAGGATGAGCTCTAAAAGCTAAGGAGTAAAAAAGGTGACGAAACTAAAGGTGAGCCCCTCCTTCTAGTGCCAAAAATGTTAACATCGAAAAATGGTTCCTTAGTCAACGAGGTTGTTTTGGGGCCCAAGCTGCAGTCTCATATGGATCGTTTAGTGCATGCAAAGCAAACAGAATATGAAGAAGAGATAAGAGGCGATGAGTAGAGACACACCAAGATTTTAGAGTGGTTCGGCCCAAAAAGATGCCTACATCTACTGTTCATTCTCTCACTATTTTAGCAGAATAACAGCACTCAGAATCGGTCCCCCTTTACAAAGAAAATCCTCCCCTATTTATAGAGAAATGGAGGATGCTATAGTAAAACAGAATAAGATAAAAATGTATAGTAAACTGCAGTTACAATGATGGGCCGCATTTAATGCGCCGGGATTATAATTAATGCAGCTGTCAGAGCATTAAATGCGACCGAGTATACATTTAATGCGGCTGAATCCATCACTTCTGGGCTCTTCCCAAGCGAGATTTCAGGTGGCTGATCTGTACGTGTCATGATTGGCTATCAAGATCTTTAGCTATAGTCTTTGGCAGAGATGGTGTGCATGGCACGTCTTGGAGCTGTATTCTGCATGTCACCTTTGACTTCTGTTGACCTGGTAGTCTGAGAGATATGGCAGAGATGGACTTTCCAGCAGATACGATATCAAGTTTGCGTGGCGGATCGACGAGTTTCTGGCGAATCCGGCTACTTGGAGAATTGGGAAGGCAGATTATGAATCAATACCTCTGCGACTAGTCATGACAATGGGCAGGCAATCTCGTAAGTGAATAGGTGGGTACACGGATACGCTCCGAAATTAGTGATCAGCCCATGCGGATCGTTTTGGACGAGCAGGAGTGGTGAACAAATATGGTGAACAAAATCGACGGTCCGAATGAACGGTCACGATGAGCGACAACAATCAGCGACCACGGTCAGCGGTCACGGCCAGCGAACAGAAACAATGGCCACGACCATCGGACAGAAGGAACTATCGCGCCCAGCGCTTTGGATCAGCTGTCAGCAAACAAAGCCATCGGAGTAACTGAGAGAAGGGGATTAGCGCTCAGCGGTCAGAATCATCGGTCAGCGGACAGAGCCGTCGGGCAGACTGAGCGAAGGGGATTAACGCTTAGCGGTCAGAATCACGAATGGGCCCCTTGCCAATTAGGTGGGCTAGAAGAATGGCGGATTATTGAGCCTTTGGGCTATTGGGCCTGTACTGTAGATCTTTCAAGGTCTGATTATTCTAATCACAAAATCACCCATAACAATTTAATAGTCATAAAATTTAAAAAGTTGAAGCCAATTAATGGAAGATTATGAATCTTCATTGATTTGGATATTACATCATTTAATTATGAATTAGATTTTCTAATTTAGAAATTAGATAATCAAATTAAGAGTTAGATTTTCTTATTTGGAAATTGAATGTTCTAATTAATGAGGAAATGTGTTATCTTGTCAAATTAGAAACCCTAAATTGATCATTATAATATAAGTTTTATATTGGATCAATTTTGACTTAACAATTTTCCTCCCTAACTATCTAAGCAAAGAAAGAAACAATGAACCATAATTAGGGCTAGCCGCACTATACACAAAGCAAAAAGAGGGTTGGCCAAACCTCCTTTTGTGTTGATGCTATTTATTGTTTCCTTGTGTTGTAGGTTTTCTTTTGTGAAAAGAAAGTTAACAGATTCTCTGCCTATACACAATTTTTTAGTGAAGAGTCATTACAACGAAGATCGAGTGGTAAAAATATACAAATAAAAAAAGATAAATTCAATTTTTATGTGCAATGAAATTTGATTTTATCTTATTTTAAATTATTGAATTATTATTACTAGCATTGATCGAACAAGTTTTGTTTTGGAAAAATTTTTGAAATCCATATTTCTGTTTTAATCTCAAATCGATTTTTCCTTACACAAGATCTATAGTAGAGATTGCTTAGTAAGACGTTAATCCGTTAGCATTTTTTTATAAGGGAAATTTAAATTTTCGATAATCTAAACACTTTTCATAATTATGTTTATGTAGAAAGATCTCATTAGGTTTGATTGGACTTTATAAACCTTCATCTTTTGCTAATATGCATGATTTGAGAGTTTTAGAGTCTATGGTGAGACTATTGAAGTGATGTAGGCAAATCTGCATGTTGAAACTCCATAAAAAGGCTGTTAAATATTTCCTACTCTTTATGGGTGTGCACCAAAAGTAAGTTCTAGCCAAACACATAATTAAGACTTAATTTTTTTTTTTTTTAGTCCCTACAATTTAAGCGTGTCCTAGCCATATTAACCATTTTAACCTTGAACCCCCTAGGAGCTCGGTATCAAAAAAAGAAAAGAGAAGTAGAGGGGACTGAATGAAATAGTTGAGTGTATAACAAAATTTAGGTTTAGTGGTGGAAGTATTCACCGCCTAACTTACATCTAAAATTAAAAGCTAGTCAAAAAGTGAGTTAAAAGTTATTTCCCAAAAAATAAAATAAATAAATTAAAAAAGTGAAGGAGGAGGAATGAAAGAGCTTTGGGTGTTCATTCAGATTCAATAGACGACGTGTTGATTAAGTTTCAATAAAGTCTATTAATTAGATACGAGCTCTTTTTGATATTTCCTTTGTTATGTTCATTTCTTAACCAATATCTTCATAGCCCCATTACTCCCAATTAAAAGACCTACTGATTGATAAAGGAACCTTAAGCTGTAAATTATGATGATTGTGTGATTTATAGTGTTCTTAATTCTTTAATTGTTCATGAGATCCAACCTAGAGCATCATTGTTTTTCTATGCAAATGATATAGGCAATTCATACTTGATTAGGATTCATCAACTTGCACGACTAAACAAGAAGCTAAGTTTACGATGACCATAATGATTTTAGAAGACAGTTGAAGTTGCCATCATTGTTTAAAAACTTGGTCAGTTTCACCAAGTTCTAGCTAGGTTCTCACAAATCGACACTCTGCCGATCCGAGAACCCTAGATTAGACATCCTACTCATTGAAGGTGGACATTTCACCTAACTCGAATCAACTCGACCGACTCGACGAGTTCGTCTATCACAAAATCGATCGAAAATCATCCTAATATCACCCAAAAATCAATCAAAGACTCAAAATCATTCTCAGCTAAGCAAACAATGCACCTAAAATTATGTACAAGAGAAACAATCACTCACAGACTGTTGTCAATGATGACTTGAAAGGAAAAAGACAACGACGATATCTTGAAGAAAGACGCTGATGACACAGAAGGAGAGAAAAAAAGACTTAAATAGTTGTCGCAAAGGAGAGAGAAGAAGATTTAAAATGGCTGGCAACCATGAAGAAGGAGTGAGAGACTCTTCGGCTTCAATGACGATGACTGTTCTTGATCTCAAAATGGCGACAACGACAAGATCGATAAGTCGCGATAGTTCGTTAAATCGCGTAAATTTTATGTTGTTCATTTAGGTTCGCTTATTCTCTTCGTTGAATTCATTAGATTATGGCTTCGACGATGTTGCTTAAGATTCAATTAGCGTAGTTCCAGCATGCTCATGTTAGAATGTTAATTTATTTAGGCAGCGATAAGGCGAAGGAAAGCGAAGTTGAAAAAGTAGCGCAAGGTAGAAAATCCGATCGTTTCCGTGAGTTAAGAATCGGTGAGTGAAAATTGTTTTATGAAATGATAAATGCACTATGATTTCTATATGATTTTTATGCTTTCATGAAAGATTTAAACGTTTTAATATTTAAATGAATTTATATGAATGATATACGCTTTACAGGAATGTTATACGTTTCGAAATGTTTTTATATCTGTATTTAAAGCAATATTGATCGTATAACTCGTTATTGAAATATGCTTTTATGTTTCGTTTTATAAGCAAAGGAACATGTTTTATAATTGTTATTTCAGCATGTTAATGTATTTCAAAACCGATGGCTACCCATCCCCATTATATATTGCGCGTATGGCATGTCTGTCAGGGAAAGTCCACTAACTATGGGGGGGATCGAGTCTGTCATGTCGCCCTCTACGCGTATATAAGGTACTATCATGAATGATGCCCTATGTGCAGCGAGGTAACATACCGCGGCATAGTGGTTATGAATGAGATTGCACGTCCCCACCACCGGTGACTCAAGACCGGGCGGTGATCATGATTTTCCCGGGTCCCATTGGATATATGTTTTATGACTGAGGATTGATTTATGATTTTATGAGTTTATTTATGAACTTATGATTATGTTATGAATAAATTTTATGATGCTTATAATCTTTTATATTGTTTTCAAGCAAATGTTTATAAAATGATTTTGTAATATCATGAAATTCATGTTTACATAAATTGTTTCGGAACTTGGATTATTTCAAAAGATTTTGAAAGGATATTAAAGAAAACCTATTTAGAACTGCATAACACTCATTGAGCCTTTTTAGCTCATTATTTTCTTGTTTATTTTGTTTTAAAAAAAACTCCCCAGGCGCAGGTTCGAGTCCTCCAGGCGGCAGATCTCCAGCTTAAGAGTAGGCAAGTTTATCAGGCGACCGAAACTGTGAAATCAAAGTAAATTTTTGATGTATAACGGATTTTAATGTGATGTAAATATTTAAGTTTTATAACTTTAATTACGTTATCATGCATGTGGAATGTTTTCTTTTAAGTTGAAATGGTTTTAGTTTTTAAAGACTCGAATTGCATTGAAATGTGGATTTTGCGATGGACCTGAGGTCCTATTTGGAAGTGGAAATGAATGTATGCATTTTGAAATATTGTTAATTGTTTTACAGGTGTTTTGAAAAAGTTGAAAATGTCGGAAAATCAGCCATTGTGCTGCCGAAAAATTTTCACCCTAAATTTTTACGTATTAAGAAATTAAACTGTTTTACGGCTTAACTTCACGGAGTTCTTTTAAGTCACCTGCATGAAGACTGTAAGGATTTTGTGGGGTGCCGGGAGGGCTCCGCTCGGATCTCTTCAAGGGATATCCGGGTCGGGTCCTTACAAACAAACTGAACATAGCAGCAATAACTTTTGATATCACAAGACACAAATGTACACAGCTAATTGATAAAACCACCCAACAAACCTTAATTTTTTTTCCAAAAATCTCAAATGGGCATGCACAAATCCACTCAAAACAATCACAGATGTACAAACATCAAACAAATCTCAAATGGGTATCCAAATATATGCATAAAAATCAAAACTTTGGATACATCAAACAAATCTCAAATGGGTATCCAAATATATGCATAAAAATCAAAACTTTGGATTCATACACTATCTTCGAAGCTCCTTTGCCAAGGATTTCATTGTACTGCAACAACAACCATTACAAAAACACAAAAAATCAATACTTTAAACTCAAACAAGAGATTGAAACAAGCAAAGAGATGGATATACATATATATACATACTCTGCCATATCTTCCAGTTGGATCAACCTCAACAAACTCAGAGTCATCGGGCTCAAGATGCGTCTATACCATCTGTTTTCCACAAACAATGAGTCTATACCATCTAGGCATTGAATCAAAATAGCACGAAATCCCCCAAAAAAAAAAGAAAAAAATCCCACAAACATATCAAAACAATCCATCAAACCCATCTCTTAAATTGCAAAAACAAACCAAAAAACCAAAACCACACACAACCCAGAAACCAAAAACATAACCAGATCAAAACCCAGAAAGGCAATTTGAAGATATCACATATATCCTAAACACCCACATTAAAAAACCACAACTTAACAACAAAAAACCATGAAAACCCTTTAAAAAGAGGAGCTCACTTTAGCAATGCATGTTGAAAAACAAAACAACAAAGAAATAGGATCAGACTGCACAATCTATAGTTAGAGTTTGCCGTGCACAAATACCCAGTAACAACAAACTAAATTGGAAACCCCGTGAGATATAAGAAATCGAAAGACCCAGAAAAATAAATTGGAAAGAGAGACGGCGATGATACCACAGTTTCGAAGCTTTGGACACACAGCAGATGACATGGGGCGATGGAGAGAGACGGAGAGGTTCTGATGGTCACACAGCAGATAACACGACGGCAATGGAGAGAGAATGAGGCACAGTCGAGTGGACGAACGGCGGCGATGGAGATTGGAGAGAGAGAGAGAGGCGTTGTCGAACGGCGGCGATGGAGTAGAGAGAGAGAAAGAGTCGAGAGAGTTGAGAGAGAGGTTTGTTAGGGTTTTTTTTGGAAAATGAACCGGGTAGGGAGTATATAAGGAACAGGTATTTTACGGGTCTAATAGAGACCCGCGGATAGACCCATATCCTACCCGCAATTCTGTGGGTTTTTCGGATCCGATTCTTTTTAGGATTTTTTAAAAAGCGGTTCGGGTCTATACCCGAACCTCTTCCTTATGGGTATGGATAGGGTCTGCAGACCCTGTCCATTTTGCCATCCCTGCTTGGTGTAGGACTTATGCCTTGTTTATAGGAACACATTTCAAAATATACAAAGTGGCGTTAGGCTTTAGTTGTACCATCACACTGTATTTAGAACTTGTCTTGTGCTTTATATATACAAATCCTATACTATCATTTAGGTTCCTTTCGGGCGGCTAAGTTCTAGTTTTTAGTCAATTAATCAATGTCTTACAGGAACTTGGTGAAACATATATCTTCCAACCAAATCCATTCGTATTAAACGAAGGAGTAACTAGGCGAATAAATCCTTTTATATTTGTTCAACATAATTTATGTTTGTTTTAAGGATTTGGCTAACTTACTATGTTGGGAGATTATCTAACAAAATTCTTCAATGACCATTTTTGAATTGGTTTCAAGGGCAGTTATTGGATAATTTTATAATCAATCAAAAATTGTTACGGAAGATTCTCATTGAATAACCTTACATAAATCAGTAAGGTAGCTAAGCCTTTGTTTTAGATACACTTATCTAAGTTTTCATATGTACCAACCCAATTTTCACACTTCGACAAGTGAATCCCCTATAGTATGTACCACAATTTATACAATATATACACCACTATGCAAAACTTGAGCCTTGAAATTCATTAAAAGCTTATAGCTCCATCTAATTCATCACATTTAGCACAATCTTATCATAGGTGAGAATTCCTAACTTGTGAATAAGTTCGAAGTGCTACAAGACTATGAAGTGACTTGCTATTACCTAACAGTGGCAATGTTCGCGTGTCGGATTAAGTTGGATTCGATTCGATTCGATTTGATTCATTTATAAATTCAATCAACACAATATGAATTTATTTAATAAATGGGTCAAAATTTTTGGATTAGACACAAATTCTTTTATAAACAGGTAATGCAATATGACACGACTAATTCGTTTATTACTTTGATCATAAAAGATCCAAACTCATTAACCTGTCAATCCATAAATTCGTTTACTTGATTAACTCATTTAACCTTTAATCCATTTATCCTCAATAATATTTTGACCCTATTAATATATAAATGTTACCATTTAATCACTGTAATATATGAATATTATAATTTGACCCTATTAATCGTGTCAACTCGTGAATCCGTTGCAAACCTAATTCAACAGGTTGGTACGAATTCGTTTAAATTAAACTCATACTCATTTATTTTTTACGAATTTATATCGATCCGTCGTATCGTAATCCAAATTATCTCCTACAATTACCCTTATAAACCTACTTTGTGAGACATCCTGTCACATAATTACATATACCATCGCTCTTGTCTCATGTTTAAGAGCATATTGTTTAGATTGATTTTAACATAAAAGATTATCAGTATCCTACTTCAAGTTCTAAGTGTAATTTCTTGCTCAATCAATTTCAATCAAATGTTATAAAGAAGAAAAACATTCGACTATAGAACTAAGGCAGGCAAAAATCCAATGAACTGAACCAATTCAATGGATCAAACCAATCTAATCAATTTTGGATCTCCAATTGATCCATCTCCTTTTTGTGAGGAGATTTTTGATCTCCTCATGAAAGAGGTTGATCTTCTCTACCAACGATATTAGACTCAACCAACAGTGTATTTCGTAGGTGGAGTTTTTCTTTTATTTTTAATATTAATTTATTATTTTAATTTTTTATACAATTAATTTATTAATTTTAGTTAACGGTAAATGATTTTTTTTTAGTAGGGTTAACGTCATTATGTCACAGTTAACTATTAAACTTAACCGCTAACCATTTGACCCTTGGTATGTTTGTAACTAATGACAAAAGCTGATTCACCATACATGGGTAAGTTTATGCAACTTACCCTAAATTTAACACCTCAAGAGTAGCTTTTACAATTTTAAACATCCCAAAAAACCCATGATATTTGAAAACATCTCATTTTATGACCTACTATTTCATTTTATCTAAAATCTCACAATCATTATAAGTTAATTGAAAAGTTTGACAAAAGTTAAAATGAAATTTTAGCTTTGAGATTTTTATTAAAAATATAATAATCATAAAATAAGATTTTAAAATAAAAAAAATAAACAAATAAAAACGGATTTCTAGCATCTATCTAATAAATAGATGGTAGAGATCAACATATCAAATTAGAAATAAAAAATGACAAAAATAAAAAATAAATAACATTTTAAAATAAAAAAAAATGAATTAATAAAAATTGATCTCTATCATCCATATCATAGGTGGACAGTAGAGATTAACCTAACAAGTTTAAAAATAAAAAATTTAATATTAAAAAAAATAGAAATTTAATTGGATCTCAACCAAAAAACACCATCATTAATTTCCCTCGATCAACAGCAAACATCATCCAGTTCGTCCATCCCATAGCCAACAATCAACATCACCCAGTCCATCCACTAGTAAACACTATCTCACAACCGTCATCAACAGCGAACACCATCCCACAATCATCATCCACCCAGTCGGTCCACCAACACCACCAATTGCTCTTTGAAAAATAAAAGAAGTCCCAGTCTGTCTCTCTCCCTAGGCCGGTCTCCTCCTCCCTTTGACTCCTTTAAGATAAATTCTGATGCAGCAGTAATTAAATCTAAGGAGAAGGTTGGGGCTGGTATTGTCATCAGAGACCATCTAGGGACTCTTAGACTTGCTGCAGCTTTCATGTTCAACCATTATCTGGATGTTGAAACTGCAGAGGCAAAAGCTATTCATCAGGGACTGCAGTTAGCAGCTGCTAATTCCTTCCTCCCTTTGTGCATGGAAGCTGATGCACTGAGGGTGGTCCAGTTGTGCAATGGGGTAGAAGTCACCAGAATACATGTAGGCAATTTGATTCATGATATTCAATACTTAATGTGTGGACATAATACTGGCCCCATTGTTTTTGTGCATGGAGAGCGTAATCAGGTGGCTCATGGCATTGCAAGTTGGGCAATAGGGTATAATAGTTCTACAATTTGAAAACACTCTCTTCCTAATTGGTTGCTTAAATTAGCTGAACAAGATGTAATTGCTCAGACTGTAATTCCTCCCACCACACCTTGTTGTGTTGCTTAATACAGTTTTCTATTATTCTCACAAAAAAAATAATAATAAAAAATAAATCTACATACAAGACAACGAGTAGAAAGATGGTGAAAGAAGGTCGTTGGGCAACCCATCAAAAGTGAAAAGAAAATATAAGTTGGGCTAGAGTAGTGTGAGCCAAAAATTTCGTAGGAGTTTTAGAATTGCAATAATGACTAATTTATTCTATTTATGAGGATGAATTCAATTAAATTTAATTAGTAGTTAAAAACGATATACAAAATCAATAGGGTTTGTGTCCTGCATACTAAAAAGATTATTAGGGGTTATAATAGTATACTTTTTTTTTGTAATTAACAGGGATGAT
Organism: Dimocarpus longan; assembly: GCA_022984855.1. Taxonomy (NCBI): domain Eukaryota; kingdom Viridiplantae; phylum Streptophyta; class Magnoliopsida; order Sapindales; family Sapindaceae; genus Dimocarpus; species Dimocarpus longan. Next base: position 22,000,251 of record CM041024.1, read on the forward strand.
TAGTGGTCACTATGTATGATCCAAAAGTCCATAAAAAATATAAGTTTGAAAATTAAGATAAAGTGAAAACTTAAATAAAATCAATCTCTCTTATGTAACAGGAAACAAAAGAATAACTGATATTGAAATCCCAAATCAAAGACGTTATTTTTTTTTTTTTTTTTACATTATATCGATATTTTGTTATGCATATAAAATAAATCATTACATAAACCAACACACAATTGTAAGTACAAACTTTTTTACTACCATCTACATATATATTTGTTACTATACTTGCAATATTAACAGTATAGTCATACTCGAGAAACACACTTAATTTGTGGTGAGTACAGATACACAAACATCTTTTTTTTACTTTACTAGTATATTTTCAATTGTTGGGATCACATTGACATAGACTCTATGGTATGAATCGAATCTCAACACGTATGTCTCTCTACTCCGTAATAAGTGAAAGAGAGAGTGACTTACACTAAGTGGGAAAACTGTTTTGTAACCGAAGGGAAATGTTAAAAATTTGTCCACACATATTTGAGCTAGAATGTAATTATCCACTTTTACGGACTAGGTCACTCAAACCCTACCAAGGCTTTGAGAAGAAGCACGAGGGGGAATTGGAACCGTCGTATCAATCCACTTGTGAGTGATACACAAACATCTTTTAGTGCAATTGCATCATGTAGTGAATTTGACACAAAAAATATCTAGTTATCCCATTGTACTCAAGATTTTTTTTCGTATCGATGTGTTTGCTTTAAGACACTGACTAATCAACTCCATATTGTTCAGTCTTAGCTAACTTACATGTAACTTTTGCAATATGTGCTTTCGACACCGCCTTAGGCCACCTATAATTATTATTCTAAAGAACTAATGTATATGCAACGCCTACAAAATATACCTATCAAGAAGCATGATGCATGAACTAGCTAATAATGAGTACTTACTATTATTTGTATTCGCTAATTATATGATGATGATCTTATCTTATCTTAATTACTCATGAATGGCTATGCTAGTTGTAGTACTATATATTGAATCGATAAGGTCTTACATGAGGAAAAGAAAGGCAAATATAGCCAAGTACAACTTTTCAGCTGAGGCATGCATGCTAGCTAGCTGGCCAATTACTCGTAATTAAAGCAATCAAAATTGCAAATCAAACCTGGCTGATCAATTGATCGATATCGATTAATCACCTCAACCATGTATAGCTAGCCAGAAAGTCATCCTTGGTTGCCAAAAACTCTCTAGCTCTTCACGCAAGCCCCTTGAATTGATCACTTGGCTGATCCATGTGTGTATGTGTGCAACTCATGTCTTACTAGCTAGTTAATTTCTACCATCTGGGATCTTGCATGAGAAGAACAGAGTCCAATGTAGCCAAGAACAACTTGCCGGATCGAAACAAAACTACATAAGTGGATCATATAAGTTCTTAACTTATAATGACTGTGTCGGCAAGACATTCTTGGCTGCATACACTCTCCACCTCTTCATGCTAGAACCCTTGGCATTTCTATCTCTTCATGTCTTTATATGTCTGTTGTTGTATATCGCTACCCAATTTTGATATTTATAGACATAAGTTGATAAGAACGAATGCAAACTTAGATCCTTTCATGATTAGAATTTTGACTAAATGTTTAAAAATTTATATTAAAAAAAAATCCAATTTTAAATAATTTCATTAATTGCCTAATACAATCAACCTAAGTATGAGAATAAGTTGGACTAGCAAGGATTAATTTTCTATCATCTTTTTTTTGTTTTTTTTAGCCTTTTTATAATCTAGTGACATATCACTATAAAAAAGTAGTGGATAGTCAAGATTATTCTAATTTTTCTCTTTCATATATCTCTCAAACTTAAACTCTTTTAGCAAAAAAGGCTTACAGAAATAAAAACTTGACAAAAAATTCTTATAGAAAATGTAATATACAAATTAATAATTAACAAAGTTCCTATAAATGACAAAACCTTGCCTTATTTGAAATGCCACGATCGGAGTTCTAATTAATAATAGATATTTGTTTGGGTTTTAATTCTGAGTAAGAATTCTCTACAATTTTTTTTCTTTTTCCCTAATGTTTTCATAATTTGATGGCACATCAATATTTAAAAAAATTGATGATCAAGATTGTTAGATTTTTTTTTCTCTCATACATCGTTCAAACTTAAATTTCTCTTATAAAAATATTAGCATTTTGTCAATATTAACAGAGAATTCTTACTCTCCACTTCTACGAATAAACGGATGAAAAGATTATCGAGTGGAAGAAACATATTTGACTAAAATATTAATGGAATAGAATATATACATGTACATGTGTACAAATCGACAAAGCATTTTCAGGGAACCATATGGCACAATAATAGCCAAGCAAAGCCTTACTGCCCCTTTTTTTTTTTTTTTTTTTTTTTTTTTTTTTTTTTTTTTGAATACATGAACTGCCCCTTGCTTTTTTGAAACAATATATCTTCTGTCTTTCGAAAGTTGCTTGACATATTGAAAAATAAAGCGCATTTAAAAAGTTTAATATATAAAATATGATATAGCTAGGCACTTTAATTTATGCCTTTAATTTTTGTTGCTACAAATTCTTTGTACACATACACTGGAAGATATGGATGAAGTTATCTCTTCTTTTTCTTTTTTCCCTTTTTTGGTTTGTACTTATCATAATTTCATCCTTTATGAAATTACATTATTAATTATTCATTAACTTATGTAATTTCAGTTATATATATGTTTTTATCGAATATACCCTCTCTAAAGCCTTTTGTCAAATTAACAAAAAAATGAAAATTTTGATGGACCATTTAGGGGTTTGTTGGAACTTGTCAAAATTAAACATTATACGTGTAATTCGGAATTCTACTCTAATAATATCGTGTGGAGCCACCGAAACTCCTATGACGAATGTGATTGTGTAGAAGAAGTGTACTAATCAGTTGAAGGATGAATGAATATCTCAATGATGATTTTTTTTTTTTCAAAAAAAAAAAAAAAAGTGTTGTTATAATTGATGAAGAGATTAGGAGTCTCTTTACAAGGCAAATTGCTTAACTATCCGAACATATCATATACACTTAACATTTTAATCTCTATTTTAGTATAATTAAGGGGATATCCTTTATATTCTAATAAACAAAAAAATTTTTGAAAAATAGCCCACTAAAAGATTGAGTATTTGTAAACTATAATTCACAAATAAAGGAAATAATTAGCATATTTAAGGCCTTCATTTACGAACTATTTCTTTATTTGCAAACTATAGTTCATAAACACAAAACATTGATAATACTAGGGGTGACAATCCGGGTTGACGGGTCGGTTGGACACAACACGATTAATGAATAGGTTGAACATCTTCAACATGAATACAACACAATTATATACGGGTCAACGTGAATACAACACATTTAATCCGTTTATTTGTGGCTCATTTATTGACCCATTTAAACACTCCATTTATGATCCATTTAACTATATTTAATATATTTAAATTTTGATATAAATCTAATAAAAACAAAATTAAAATACAATCTACAATTACACAAATACAAATCCAAAACAATTTCTCTGATGCCTAGAGAGTTTATTTATATTCGGTTTACAGATCTGCAATCGTTTACTATGGCTAACTTGCAATTACTAAAATAAGAATTGTTACAAAAATGGCCACTTCGTTTTGCTAACAAGATTAATGCACTTGGCTCATGTTTGAGTTGTGATTCCATTTGATGTAGTGTCGGGTTCCAAATTGACACTCTTAAATAATAACATAAAAACTCATTTTAGTTTTTCAGTTTTATTTTCAAATTTGTAAGGATTTACTCTAATTAAAAACTTAAATTTTTTTTCCTTTCTTGTTTGATATATAAAAAATAATAACAAATTTTCAACCCCAAAAAAAAAAAAAAAAAAAAAAAAAGAGTTAAATATATAAAATTATAAAATAGGGATCGTTTTTTTTTTTTTTTTACTTAAAAACTAAACAGTGCTGTTAAAGATTGAAGAATGAATGATAATTAAAACCTAAAATCTGAATAATATGTTTTTATTTTTTATTTTTCCTTATCTCTGAATATATTATAAAATTGCTTATATTTTAAAGTTAAAATTGTCTAAAAATTAGTAATTTAACATTTACACTCTTTTAACTATTTATTGTTATTTAATTTTAATTAATTTAATACAACATCTAAAAATAAATAATTTAATAAATTCTAAAACATTTTTTATGTATATATTAATAATTTTTTATTCATAATTAAAATATGATTAAAAATTTATATATTTAAAAAAACAACTAGAAAATGAATGGTTAAATTATAAATTAAAATATATTATTTTAATTCCAAGATAATTTGAAATGAGATGCATTTAAGTTTTTCTTTTCAAATATATTTTTTATAAATATCAAGGCAAAAAACAAAGAACATTTGAGTAATATAAAATTAAGATAAATTTGAAATTATGTTATTTTGAGGAGGATAAATTTGGAATAAAAATTTTTAAATGTTATTGAGTGATTTATAATTAAGTGAAAAGTAAAAAATTCTAACTTAATTTTTTCATATGTTATTGGGTAGTTTTGAGTAATTTGACCACTTAAAAAAAAATGAAAACAACTTAAAAAATACAATTGAGCACTGTTAAGTTTTAAGTAGAAAAAACAAATGGTCTATAAGTTTTATATTTTCGTAAGATATGATTCTAAGTTTCAACTTGCAGGTGGTTTTTTTGTGAAAGACAAAGAGTTTTTAAATGGATATAAATATAAACAATACTTTGGCCTCTTTGGCTTTCTAGTGCTTATCCTAATTTGTGCTAATCTAAATAGCCACCATTACTATTGTTGTAACTTGAATTGTCCTATGAAAATCCCTGATAACTTCAGGCAATCTTGTTCTTCGCACAAATGCTTGACTGGATTGTCTACAGCAAATCTTGTCAAAACAAGTAAAACCTTCGTTAAAAAAATTCAGAGATTGTCTCTGAACGAACCCTTCAATGTTTAAGTCAATGCTTATCTCTTTAAACCCAATTATCTCACTAAAAATATGTGGTAATTCTCACTCACTTACTAATGAACTACAAAATCATTTTTTATGAGGAAACATGAACTTACTTTTTAGGTGTCACGATGCATACAAGAGTATTTGTCACTTGTCACTTGAATCAACTTCATGCTAACAGATATTTGCTACATGTTGGATATTTATCATTGATTTATTGGAATAGTTCCTCCGAAGGTTAATGGTTCTTCCTAAGGCCAACGTTTTTTAACCTTGAATTCCTTCAACTAACTTGTCAAACTTAGGCTTCCTTCGTATCGAAGGCAATTTTTCTGCCTTTGATGATGAATTACGTTGCACAATCTAACATATCTAACTTCATCTTCACTCGGAGTCTATGTAATACACCACGTGTCATGTCCTCGCCATATTGACTTGTCTGTTTCCATTGGGCCTATGTTGTACCCATTCAATTATGGTAGTTAGTTGGTTTTTTTTTTTTTTTTTTTTTTTGATAAAGAAGTTAATAGGTTTCTTTATGTCCAATTATAAAATTAATATTAATCAAGCAATTAAAAACACACCAAGTACAATTAAATGAGACTGCTGTCGGGCTTACGAGTTTAATTATATACACTATTATAACAACAACAAAAAATGCAACAGAGAGTTTGTTTTTCCCTTTTATTTTAAAAATATTTTTCTGTTTTAAGAATTGAATAATACCAAGTAAAAAGGAAAACGAAATATTTCTTGCGTGTGAATACATATATAGGAAACAACCATACATATATTATACAAAAATATTAATGGACATCTATGTAAACAGAAAAAATCACATATGCCTTAATTATCAAATGTAAAATAATTACACCCTTACGACATTCCACTACTAGGTCATAGCCAATAGATTATGTATTTGACTGCCACTTAGTTTCCTTGCACGATCATCGTTTATCTCTGGCCGTTGAATTGCCTTGTGAAACTAAAATCTTAAGATGAAATAAGTTGTAAAATGGTAAGTTTTAAATTAATTTTCATTGTTTTCATTAATAAAAATATATTTATTTACAATATACAAATATATAGTTTATTTACTGAAATTACTATGAAGAACTTTTATTGCTGTCCGAAAAGTTTTTGTTTACATTCTATGAAAAGTTTTTGTTTAGATTCTAGTCTTGGGCACATTCTAGTGGAGAGATGTTTGATTTATACTTATAATAATAAATGGAAAAATTACATGGTTAGTTAGAATTAAGTTATAATATTATCGATTTACATATGTAGTGTGGTACCACGTACTTTTATATATTTACATGGTTAGTTGGAACAGAAAACTTGTTATTGTTTTATCACATGCATCTTTTATATATATATATATACATATGTGTGTGTATATATATGATGCATGTGATATAGAATTCTTAGAATAACATCTTGAATTTTATGATTTTGTTGAGCTGGTTCCCGTACACACATATTTATTTAGATCATTTTAACTCTTTACACGTTTATATTAAAAACATATTATTTTATTGATCGAATTATATGAATTTCAATTTATTTATTGCTACATTTTTTAAGGATGAGAATGATAGTATCATGGAAAATCAACTAGAAATTATGGACTACATCGACATTTTTACAATAGACACAATATGCAACTTATTATTATTATTATTATTATTTGTAATTACATCTATATGTAATTTTATGCTTATACAAAATTATAAAGTCATCGCGTAGGTTTTTGAAAATCAAGAAGCATTAATAGAAAAGATGAAAGACATTGGAAAGAGGTACAAACTCATGATAGTAATAAAAAATCTGAAGTGAATATTGATGGGAGAAGACCATGGATAAGTTTTGCGTGTGAGAGAGTAGTACTTACAGAAAAAAGAATTCAAAAAGTCAAAGCCAAAGCAACTTGAAGCAACCGGAACAAAAGTGTGATTGCCCATTTTTATTGAAGGGACTTAAGTTGGAAAACAATGATCATTGAATGTTAAAAATGATTTGTGGTGTCCATAATCTGATAATCATCTTATTTCAAACCATATCAAGGGTCACTCATATCATATGTAGGTAGGCTTACAAAAGAAGAGTTTGAAATCTTAGTTGATATGTCAAAAAGCAATGTTAAGCCAAAAGATATAATACTTACATTAAAAGGTAGGGATGTGAACAATTCCAATATAATGACAACAATCTACAATGCACGTCGAAAGTTTAAGATTAAAGAACTATGTGGCCAATCGCACATTCAGCAACTTTTGAGCAAATTAGCTGTTTATGACTATATTGAGTGGCATCGGATGAATGAAGATACTAATTGTGTTAGAGATTTATTCTGGGCACATCCTTGAGCAATTGGGTTATACGAGCTTTTCCTCATGTGCTAATTATGGACTGTACATACAAAACCAACAAATATCGTTTTCCATTGTTAAAGATAGTTGGTAACACATAATAGATCGAGTTGACATTTTTAATTGCTTTTATGTTTTTAGCAAATGAACAGGAGGATAATTACACACGAGCCTTAGAGAAATTGAAGACTATTATGGATAAAAATATGCTTCGAAGTGTGACTGTGACTGATAGAGAGAAAGCTTTAATGAATGTCATGCAAAAGATATTTCCCAATGCAATTAATTTTATTTGTAGGGGGCATATTTCAAGAAACATACTAGCTCACTACAAAAAATTACTTGAGACAAAAGTGAGGTGGGAGACTTTTATTTGTAGTTGGAATGTATTGGTGAACTCATAGAGTATGTTCAAAACTTAATTCTTATAGAGAGGGAATTCTCTAACTATCCAACTACACTTGATTGAGTGAAACAAGCTTGGTTGGCTAAATAAAAAGAAAGGTTTATTGCAACATGGACTGATTTAAATTTGCATATGGGAAGTTTGACAACAAATAGGTAATTTCTTTTTGTTAGCTTTTTATCAACTTAATTTTAAATTTGACAGTTTATAGGATAATTTCTACAATTGTTGAAGTAGATTGTTAGTTCTACGGTCAGAGCACTTGAATATCGAAGTGGTGTCAACTAAAGATACTCTGACACTCAAGTTAGATGATGTAGAAATGAGAAAGATTGAATGACAATATGAATTAAGTTAGAAATACTTCTTGTTCAATTCTCCTTAAGAAAGGTCAATCGAGTTGTAAATTGTAATAGGGATCGATGTAGTTAGAGCTACTCAGAGTTGGAAGGTATAACCGAAAAGGATAGTAATGGTATGCCGGTAAATGTCGACTGGACTGTATTGAAAGCTAGTTGCAAGAGTAAACTAAAACCAAAGAGAATCTCCACTACCTCCACTTGGGTATTTATCCTCAAATGGGTAGCCATTGGAGGCTTTGAGTGGAGGATTCCACTCCTTGCGGATCCTCCGCAGGGGCTGACTTGGTCAAGAAGACCAAGTCAATGAGGTGGCAACATTGCTAACATTGGGCTAAACTACAAACATCTTCAACAAGTGGGCTTTATAAGTTGGTCTCCCGGCTTGGGTTTTACTTTTCGGCTTAGCCATTTTTTACCACTATACGTATTATATTGATTTTATTAAACTTTGTCATTTACAAGGCTGAATCTTCTTACTAACAATTGAAAATGCAACTATGGTATCTCAAGGACATTTTATGACATTATGGAGTAAAATTCACAGTTTGTTACAATTGCAACGTAATGAGATTAAAACTTCATTCAAGAGAAGTTTGACCTTTGTAGAACTTTCCTTTGAACGTTCAACTTTTAAAGAATTAACAGGATTTGTATCAAGAAACGCATTGAAAATGATACTTGATGAGTATGAGAAAAATGATTGTTAACGTTAGAAAAATGTTCCCTTAGCCAACGAGGTTGTTTTAGGGCCCAAGTTCACGATTTCGCACGGTCAATGGGTTGCATGAAGGACAATGAGAATGAGAATGAGAGGTTAGAGGCAAGGAGAAGAAGACACAGAAGATTTTTAGAGTGGTTCGGCCCAAAAAGATGCCTACGTCCACTGTTCACTCTCTCACTATTTGGGCAGAGTAACGACACTCAAAAGATCGATCATTTTTACAGTGAAATTCGCCCCCTTTTATAGAGGAAGGGGACATGTTACAGTAAACAGAATAAGACAAAAGCAAATAGTTAACTACAGTTGCACTGACAGACAGCATTTAATGCGCCGGAAACCTCATCAATGCGGCTGACAAGGCATTAAATGCGGTCGAAAACACAATTAATGCGGCCGAATCCGTCGCATCTGAGGTCTGTCCGAGAGAGATTTCTGATGATTGGACTGGATTCTACCTGCTGGGCCATCAAGGTCACGATCGTAGACTCTGGCGGACGTAGCGTGCATGGCAAGCCTCGGGACTGTACTCTGTATGGCGCGGTTGACTTCTGCTGACTCGTAACTTTCAAAGGCGTGAGGAAGACGGACCTTTCCAGCAGGCTGGAGAGTTGATGGAGTGGATTCTGGATGGGCGTGTCTGCAGCCGGTCACGGTATTAAGGTGGATAACATCGTGGGTGAAGGAGTCGGAATGCATTCACGCTCAGAAAGCAGCGACCAGTTCAGACGGATAACTTTGGGCGCGGATGGCTTGCTGGACATCTCTGACGGGTGGCTCCTCTTGACGGATATCTTAATCGGACAAGAATAGTGGGCAGACAGGCGGTTGATCGAGGCGGAGATAAGGCGAGCAGGTTTGGTTGTCACGGATGGCGGATATTCCAGCGGACAAGTCTGAGTGATGAGAACCAACGGCCAGCGATAAGGAACAACGATCCACCTCAATAAATAAAACTAACGGGGAATACGGCGATCTGTATGTCGGTGAATATAGCGATCACAGCCAGTCTTGCGGAATAGACAATTAGCGGTCATAATGGGCGATGACGGTCAGCGGCCACAACAAGTGCCCACTGGTGGGCTTCTCTTCTAGGAGAGTGGACAGAAATGATGGCGAATAATTGGGCTTCTGAACCATTGGGCCTGCACTGTGGATTGCTTGGGCTTAAATATTCTGATCGCTATTTTATCCATAACAATGATTATGTTGGTTTTATTACTCCATTTGCGGTTGCACATGTAGTTTGACTCACACACAGTTTACTTTGTGCTCGTGAGATCGTGATCTATCCTTTTATCATTTATACATCCACATTGAAGATAATTAAACCTTACGTCCACTGTTGATAATGAATCTGTAAAATTAAATTGTGAAGTTGAGATGGAGATGATTGAAAAACGTTTCGGTGATATTGATGATGCAAGTAAGTTGCAATGACTAAAAATTGAAAGAGTTAACAAATCTAGCATCAACCACTCTCATTGAGCTAGAAGTTAAAGCTAATACAAGAGGTCAAACTCGAATGAAGCATTATAAATCTACTCGTCATGACTCATCCATGTTTGAAGTACTTTGGAGTAATGTATGTTATCCTAGTTAAAGTACTTTGAAGGGTCTTCAAAAAAACTGGATCCATTTCTGTTCCATCCACTCTAGCTTTGTCTCAACATTTGTTTATTACAAGAGTGCTTACAATAAGATCAAATAAGATTAACAAAACTTGCATTATCGATTAATCAGATTTTGCATAAATGATGCATGTGTTTTGAATGTGCATCACAAATAATAATGTAAAATTTTAACCAAAAAGTATCAACCCAACATAACTTCTCTCTTCAATATTGGGCTAGAACTATCCAAGTGATTACACATATAGGAAATAACCAAAAAAAAAAAACTAGAAACTAGTGAAGAGGCTCCGCCTTTGGTATGTGGAGCTACTTGAGCCACCATATATTCTGCTCAGTGGAAGTAAAAGATGTGATTTAACAAACACAAGAAGTTGAGTTCTAAGCTCCATGATAGGTCTAGTTGAAGGTAGTAGAGGACAAAGTGGACAAGTAATATGCTTGTGTCGAACCCATCTATCCAAAAACACTCTGTGAAAGAGATGATTGCATCTTAGTAAGTGGAAACTGGCTAGCAGTTGACGAATTTCTGATCAATGAAACAACAATAACATTGGCAGTCATCACTGCTACTAGACTCTTCATGAATTCCTAGGGACCCCCTCCACCTTCTACCAAGATATCTAATCCAATCTATGAGGTCTCTTACTTTTATATAGACCTTGTTTGAGCAAGAAAATATTATATTAGATACTAGAATTTATACCGACTTTAACAAGATTTTTTTAGAAAAATTATGGCAATCGAAAACTCGAAAGTTTATCCGACATGTGGTTGATATAACACAAGTATTGAATAGATTAGATTAAAAAATAAATAAATAAATATTATAGAAATCTATAATTGAACTGTAGTATATACTCCAAATTAGTGTACCACAACAGTTTAAATCTCTGTAATACCCTTGGATTGGGCCCAATGGGATCCAATTGTTTAAAATAAGGGTTTAATTGAAATCTAACTCCTTTTTGATAACCCATTTGAAAAATAACCCTTTTTTTTAAATCTCAACCTCAAGGTAGATAATCTCAACCACTAGGTTCAGAATCTCAACTTCCAGGTTGTGAGTCATAGTGTTAATTTAATTCAATCTCAACTTCAGGGTTGAGATTTTTTTAACCTAAAAAAAAAGGTTAGTTTTTAAATAGACTCTCAAAAAGGGGTTAGTTTAGGTATTTTTTCTTAAAATAATTGTGGTTTCAAATGGGTCCATTAAGCATGATTTTTAAAGACAGTCACTCATCCATCATTTGGGAAGAAATAAAAGAGCCCAAGTGAACTGCAGAAACGAGCTCAATTTACGCAGTTTTATTTTAACTGGAACTGTTTTAATTCGCCCCGTTCTTTTGCTAAATGTCCCCATTCGTGAGTTAAAAAAACAAATAAGTAAATATTGAGTCAAATAGACCTTGGGAACGACTTTGAAAGAGGAAGTTGCAATACTTCTTGTTGTAATCAGGTTTTATCCTTAGTGCTCTCAGAAACAAACTCGAAAGAGGGAGTTGCAACACTCTCATGCCAAATAGGATGAGGCAGCACCCTTGTAATGTGATGCTTGTTCATTAGTGCCCTTGTTCAATGGTACTTGGTTACGGAGCCATGATATTAAAAGATACAAAGTAAATTATTGGAACATGAGAATAGTTATATTTTCATTTCGTTTATTTATGATTCAATATGATGATTGAATAACACAATTGGTTATATTGAAAATACATTATTAAGGTGTATTCTTATATATACTTTTGAAGCATGTCATAGATAAATATATTATTAAATGAAATGAGAGATTGAATTAAAAATCTTGATAGGTTTGAGAAAAAGAATTTAAGAGGGCTTTGATCCTTATTGAAGATAGGGTACATGGGCATTTGGGTGCTATCCCAAACTCAAACCCAATGGAGGTTATACGATGCGTATGCAAAGTTGTGGATGATATAATCAATTATAAATTAAATATCTTGTAGATGATTTAGAATGAGATATGAGTGATCATATTTTTATTCTCTTATAAACCTTATGTTATAATTGTGGTATCTAAATTGTTTAGTAGATATTTTGTGGAGAGAAGGAGTCTCTATTTGTGTTAAATTTTTGTTGTGAAATTGGTATATTTAAAATGCAAGTAAATTAAATTTTTTAAACGTTTGAAAAATAAGGAAAATTCTGTCAAAATTTTTATTAAAATGGATTCCATTGAAATATAAGTTACAAGGAGGAGAATTCTTTGTTTACTACTTTCCCTACTTAATTTTAATATTTTATTCATGTACCCAGACATGACAATTTCCCTTCACAATTGATGGCTCGATTAGGTTTGATCTTTGATCAATAGTGGTAGATACATAGTCTCTCCTCTGATTTACTTAAACAATCTTCTCTCTCCTCTCCTTAACCTTCTAGCAAAACCAAAACTTGTCACATATGGACATTGATTAGTGTGTATTTATAAATGTTTTGGACCCTAATTCTTATTCTTTTCGCTTGATTCTTAAGTGTAACCATCCAATTTGATGCATTTCGTGTGGTGTTTCAAATTTTCATTTGCTATCAGCTAGTTGAGCTTAAAGGAGTGCATTTTGGGCTAAATTCAATTGAGAAACATATATTTTAGTAGAGGAACCCACTACGAAATGTTTGCTACCTTCAACTCACAGAACAAGCTCACAAGTGCTTTTGTTTCTTGTTCACAACAAAGGGCTACGACATTGAGGTGGCGAGCTTTACTTTCTCACTGTTCGCGATGAAGGGTCATGACCATGTGGTTACATCTGAGGTAGAGGTCTAACTGGTTACAATTCAAATTTCAACTGGTTTAGAAAGGCAGTTTGTTCATTTTTGCATCTTACGTTTTCCAACTATTTAAACCTAATCTTTGGAGAGTTTGAGAAGCCACTTCCTAGAGGAGATAATGCATTTTATCCATCATCCGTTTTCTATTTAAAAGAACTTATCAAAATTGAATACTTCTGAGGAGGAAGTAAGAGGGAAATCAAGAAGTTCTTAAGTCTCTTGACCAAGAAGAGCTCAAGTGAAGAATCGGTAGACCTTTCCATGGAAATTAATTATGGGTTTATCCTTCCTTTACATTCTTGTGATTATATTCAATTAATGATGTGTAACTAAAAGCTTTAGTCAGAGAACCAATGTTCGATGTACTTTAACAATTATTTGAGCAATTCAACTAATCGTCTCATTCATTCTTCTTATTTGTTACATTCATTTTATTGGTTTTGAATATTAAAAGACCAATTCTATTCTTAATGTTTATGTTGAATAAATTGGGTGTTATGGAGTCTTTATAAGTCCTCTAAATACAACTTAATAGGCCAAGATTAGTGATAGACTAGATGGAGCATGATCATTGTTTACTTAGGTTAACATCTAGATTCTTATTAGGTTTTCAATTGCAATGCACTCTAGAACCAATAGGTGTAGTAACTGAGAATTAGGGGTTCATATGATGACGGAATTGATATCTGAACTAAGAGTTAGGTTTAATTGATTGAATTGTTGGGCTTAACAAAATCAAAGTATATTAGAACATTGGTGACCTAAAATTTCATACCATAAGTTTTCTTACTCGAAAGTTGGCATTATCCTTTCATGTAATTGCTCCTTTTTAATTGTTATCCAAAAAACTTCACTTCTTTGATTTAAGTTTTCGTATGCAATTTACTCATATTGAAAATTGATATAGTTAATCCATCTAAAAAAACATTTTTGTGGACAATCAGGCAATTATTGTATTGCAATGTTGTTTGATTATTTTTGTAGATATAGAAACCATCCAGTCGCCGTCTATGTTTGCTTCAATAGGTTGAAGAAAGAAACAAATATGCATCTACCCAGTCTGGCCATAACTACGGGACAAATGGGATATTTGTCAACTACATCAGGCAAGTGAAAGTTAGCTCTCGGATGAAAAGACCCCTCCCTTGAACAAGAGTGGTGGTCTCAATCCACCATCGATTCTTAAACTATCTCAACAAGAAAGCTAGCCCCATTCTTGAAATGTTAGGGCAAACCCCTAGAAAGGAAATCAATCTCGAATCTTAAGGATGACTCACATCGTCAAAAAGATATTAATATTTAAATGAATTGATCTAATACTGCCAAAAGTTGCACACAAGCCCAACTCGCAAGTTGAAGTTCCTCTTTCAATTCCAAAATGAGGAGACATCCAAGTATAGAGGAGAAAATGAAGTTTATTCTTCTGTTTTTGTAGAAAAATGAGTACAATGTTGAAATAATATTGATATTATAAAATTAAATAAATAATAAAATAGATATAGATGAGGTGTGCTTATAAAAATACAGTATAATGAAATTAAGAAAAAATGGTATTCTTGGTATTAAATTGAGTTTAAAACAAATTAGAAAAATTTTAAATTTTTAGTGAGGTGTACAAACAAAAGGGGTGTACATATAATCTTTTAGGGGTGAAAACATGGCCACTCATTTTGGAGTCTAAACTTGATTTAAGTCGGACCAAGCCCAATTTATATATGTTTGCAGGCCCAATTACAGTTGTTTGCAAGAAAAAGGGGAGTTTTCATTTTAGTTCTCGCATATTTGGTTGATTTATTTCCATTTTAACTGCCCAGTGTTATTGAAAATCATGATATCTAAAATTTCAAAAACTCTTTAAATTCGTCTCTCCTATCAATTAAACATTAGTCAACGACTCAACATTATGGATACCTTCATCTTTAGACCACCTTATTTTATGCCACACTTTAACTGAAAAAAAAAAATGGAAGAAGAAATTATTCGTCTGTGTTTAGTTGATTATTCAGTGATTGTATTACATAATTTTCTCAAGCATATTTCATGTCTCTTAGTTGTGTACTTGTGTACATATATGTAAAGATTTAATCAAAAATTCAAGCAAAGCTTTTCACTATTACTTTCATCATTTATTTCTTTATCATTTAAAAGAGAGCATCCAACCATTTTATCAAGAGTGGATGGGTTATTAATAAGAGTTAAAATTCGTTAAAATCTATTGAATTAAGAAAATAATGATATAATCATTCCTTAACTCATGTTCTCCTTTGTTAAATCAACATTGCAATTACTAACCAACTAATGAATTGAATTAATTCCAATTCCTACAAGCATATAATCCAAGTTCTTTTCCTCTACTCGACGGCTTCTTCTCTAAGTACAGTACACCAAAATCCGGTGATTAAATATAAATAATAATCACAAGGAAATCTCATCGTTTAATTTGTTGCTTTTCGGATAATAATATTGCTGAGAAGCAGAATTAGTGGACACCAAAAATGTGGCCGTTCTGATCAAATATTTAAACAGGCTGTGTAGATTCTTTAGGACATTAACTCCATAGGTGCAAATTTGTAGGGTTGGCAGCCTGCAAATGACTAGTATGACAATGGGAAGAGACCAATTGTGAATGATATTTTGTGGAGTGGCCGATCCCACGTAAAGGACAAGTGAAAATGACCACAAGTTAAGTTGGTTGCCTTGCAATATAAATTTCACACTGTCCCAGTATTTTTTTTTTTTTTTTTCCTGCAGGGTTAATTAACAGGAAAGAAAGCCCGACTCAATCCAGTTTAGCTCCTATCAACTTCAAATTATTGTTATTAATTGTTTTGAATAAATTACAAGGTTATCTCAAAAATCTATGAAATTAAACAATTCAAGTCCGGTTGAAAACGTTATCTCATAACGTAGAGAGAAAACTACTTTTATAATAAAATAAAAACCGTCTACACATGTTAGTAAATGTTATGTAGCCGAAGGATATCTAATCTCATAAGAATACTACTGAGACATACTAATGTATATGAGCATTATGAGACTCAAATCCTTGTCTGGATATAAAGTGCGGTTCGGAAATCTTAATTGATAATATTGAGATAAAACTACTTTCACAATAACAGAAAAACTGTCTATGTATATTAGTAAATGTTACCCGAAGATATTTAATCTCATAAGAATCCTACTCAAACATGTTGGTGTATATGAGAGCATGATGGGACTCAAATCCTTGCCACTAGTGTAAAGTCTTAAAAGTGTATTAACCATTTTGCACTATCAGTAAATGTACTGCTTTAAATTAATTATTATTACCATACAAGTACTGAATATTAGAATAAAAGAAAACGAAATTGTAGTAATCGATAAAATGAGGTTCCACATCGATCCACGGACATAATAAATATTAACGTTTCGTAAATCACATCAAATGTTAGACCATATCCAGTGTTTGACACCAAATTTAACATCATTTTGATGTTAATATCAAATTTTTTGATAACAAATTTTTTTAACTCTAATATACATGACACCAAATTGGTGTAAAAAATATCTTCACAGAATATTCCATACATAATTCTTTAACCAATATTAATTTCTTTATTTAGTATATAATTTTATTCTAAAATAATTACTTGCGTTATATTATAAAATTATTAAATACTTACATAATTTTTTTTTAATTTTTTACAAAATATTATTCTCATTATATTTTCACCTAATTTTTTAGTCACTAAATATTTTTTAACTCATTTTTATCCAACTAATTGTTTATCCATCTCATTTTTTCAACTAATTTTTTATCCAACTATTTTATTATCTAAACCATTATAAAATCGCAGTTTTATCCATCTCATTTTTTTTTATATCATGTATTTTTAATAAAAGATAATAGTAATGTTAATGTTATTATTTTTTATTATATTATTGAGTTTTTGCATTAAAAATATTACCAATTCTATCAAGTAATTATTAAAGTAATAAAATTTTATATACATTAAATAATTTATATGACATTACATTAATATATTACTTATAATACATATTAAAAACTTAAAAATATATTAAAACATATTCAATATTATACTCATTTTAAAAATCTCAATGAAATATTTTCAATGGCATATATTTTTATAATAATTTAATTTTTATTTGTAATTATTAATCAAATTATATAAATAAAGAAAATGAAATAAAGGACATAAATAGAAGAAATATTGTTATGATTGTTGTTAGAAAGGTATTGTTGGGATTTTGAAATAAAATAAAAAGGCGTGTAGCCCATGGAAAGACATTTGGTGTTTGCTACGTTGTTGCACCAAATTTGATGCACCACTGTAGCAAAAACATCAAATATGATATTAAAAACAGTGCCCACATGAACCAAGTTTTGGTGATGTGGAAATTTTGGTGCTACGCTGCAGATGGTCTTATGACATCAATCAAGTTTAGGTTTTTTTTTTTCATATGTAAGAAAATATATTAACATATCAAAAATATCATTAATCTAAATTTAAGATCTTCACGTAACATGTGAGAGAAATGTATTAATGTATTATAAATTTTATAAATTTAAATCTTAAATATTGTATTTATATTTTTACCTACTAATTAAGTTAATAGCATTGTATTGGCCGTTCAACGATTCTTCTTTACGGCTACCGATTATTTTTATTACGAGTTTGTCCGTCAATGAAATTGACCACTGGAACCAGCCGATTTCAAGTACTTAAGACAAATACTAGTTCCATTTTTTGTGCTTTTGCTTCATTAATTATAATAGAACAAACGGTAAACCAAAATCATCAGGTCAACTTTGGAATCATTGTCTCTGGTTGACATTGGACGTGGAGTTTATTTATTTATTTTTTTATTTGACATGGAGTTTATTTATTTGGTCATGTGTGTAAGATGACATGTCTGTAAGTAAATTCCAATAAGGCGATGATTGTATTTAGTTTGAGAAAACCAAATCAGTTTTTTTTTTTTTTTTAGTCAGAAAACTAAAATCAGTTAAAGTTGAAAATTAGGCCTCAACCATATATGCAATTTTTTTTTTTTCCCTATGTCACTAAAATTAGTGAAATTTAAAATTAGTATTAGATTATAAAAAGGAGTTCTTTAAGTTCCTTTTTTTTTTTTTTTCGCAAACATAGACTTTTTTCCTTCAATTTAGTGGGATGTTCGCTCTATGTGTAAATGAACAAATGTCACATTTAAAAAAAAAAAAAAATTGAACAAATGTCAGTATATTCCGTTTGATTGGTGCGGTGTTAAAAAGGCGCTACTATTTGTTCATGTACTAGCAGTAAAGCTTTTTGTTGCAACACTAACCTAATTTGGTTTATTAAAGTCAATTTTATCAAAGAAGTTTGAATTTGAATGCCCACATTTACTTGTTATATGTGTCTACATATGATGGTAATAAAGCAGTGTGTTGAGAATCTAACTATGGATTCAACAACAAGACCTAATCGCTATGACTTCTGCCACACACTTGGTTAGAAACGAATCAACTAGTCTATATAATGGATAGAGTGATCCTCTAGAATTAGTTCACAGAACTGATCTAATCGTATCTCAAATAATTTCAAGTAAGAATACCCAGAAAAACCAAAAGAAACTACAAAAACTGTCTCACAAACTTGCAAGTTTTTATTGATATTCTTCAATATAATAGTCTAGAATACAAACCTTAAATTGAAACTCCTATTTATAACTAAACATGTAACACCCCGAATCTCACATCGGTAGAGTACAAATCCGAGGAAGGCCATATAAGTGGGATGACTTGGAGACTTATTGAGGTGTCTTTTGGAATATCGTTCCAAGGTACAAAACCGTGAGGTTGTAAGGGGCAATCCCAGACCAAAGCGGACAATACCTCAGGAGGGGACCCAGGTTGTCACAAAACAAGTCTCCTAGTTCCTTTAAGAAACATCTTTTAGGAACAAAACTTAAAAAGAAATAATATCAAATTGTTGAAGGAAATAATATCAAACTAATTAAAATAAATAAATATCAAAGTCTAAATAAAAATAATATCTTAAAAACCCTAAAATTTGGCCTCAGCCTGCATTAGACCCATCTATTGTGACTTATTCTGCGGATCATATCTCGCAACATAAGTTGGGGTAACTCTTTGGATTTATTCCGTTAGATATACCTCTGGTTGTAACTTGCTAAGTAAGTTGCAATTGCTTTGTGGAACAATTATGTAAGTTGCATCACCGATTGTACTCGCAACGTATCTCGCTATTATTTTGGATGATTGGTCACGAGATACATCATTGATTGCACCTAATGACATAAGGTTCTCATCACAATAAAAGGCCAAATACCCAATCTCCATTCCCGTACCTATTTGAGATGAATATTTCCATCCTAGCATTTATTCTCACTTTTAGGCGGGATTGGGGGGAAAATACTCAACAATTAATTATGCTTCTTATTCAATATTTTGTTATAAAATTTTAATAAGTAACCATGATCCTAGTTAACTTATACATTAATAGTGTTCCTTTTATAGAGAAATCTGATATCTCTTCCAAGATGAGAGAGATTGTAACACCCCGAATCTCACATCGGTAGAGTATGGATCCGGGGAAGGCCATATAAGTAAGATGACTTGGAGACTTGTTAAGGCGCCTTTTGGAATATCGTTCCAATGGACAAAACCGTGAGGCTATACAGGGCGACCCCGGGTCAAAGCGAACAATACCTCAGCAAGAGACCCAAGTTGTCACATTTACTATCAGAGCCGGGAACGGCTCTACGCGATGGTAGGGGGAGTTGTAACACCCCGAATCCCACATCGGTAGAATACAGATCCAAGGAAGGTCATATAAGTGAGATGACTTAAAGACTTATTGAGGCACCTTTTGGAATATTGTTTCAAGGGATAAAACTGTGAGTCTATACGGGACGACCCCGGGCCAAAGCGGACAATACCTCAGCAAGAGACTCAGGTTGTCACAGAGATCCAAAAAATCTTCATCATTTTGGAGGATATCAATCCATGATCTCCTCCAAAATAGAGTTTCAAGATTTTTTTTTTTTTTTTGAAAGAAAAGAATTTTTGTTGTTGTTGTTGTTGTTGTTATTAAATAATTTAATAATAATTTATATAAAAGGAGCAATTTCATTTTAGTTGTTATGTTTTGGGAAAATGTCAAATCAATTTAAAAATTATATACATACACACACACATATACATGTATATATATATATTGAAAAAATAATTAAAACTTAAAAATGAAACATCCAAATGACAATTTGGGTAATGATCTTCATAAATGATTTAGGTCTAACCCAATTCTTCAAGTTGAAGATCTGGGTTTGAACAACCCAGATCTTCATCTGGGTGAAAACCTAGATACATTCATAAACACTTACTTCTATATCAATCCACAATACCAACATCTCAATCACACAAATTCAATCCTAAGCCAAAATTTAAAAATAATAATAAAAAAAAAAATTTGGAAATGATAAAGAAAAATTAAAAATGGAATGCCCAAATGAAGATCTAGGTTGTTCAGACCTATATCGTCAACATAAAGATATCTTCAAGTTGAAAATCTAAGTTTGAACAACCCAGATCTTCATTTGGGTAAATAATATTCACCCACAATACCACTATCCCAATCAACCCATAATACCAATACCTTTTTCAGTATCAACGTATAATGACCCCCATGAACACCTTCTTCAACAATCAACCTATAATACCAACACCTTAATCAACCACAAAATCGATGATGATCCCTCTGTTGCCTTAATTGTCCATCTCAAAAAAGCGATGGCAGGATTTGAATCAATGTTGAACTAATGGTAGGATTTAAAGCGACAACGGTGGTTTAAGGTGAGTTGAACTCTAAAAGACTCGATCCAGGGCAAAGGAAATAGTCTCCTCCACCTAGAGACGATCTCCTCTATTGAAGGAGAGGGAGGAGCTCGCATCTGCTCCTTCAATGAAGCTGGTCTACTCCATCAGAGAAGTGGATGTGAGCCATCGCTAGTGGATACTCCCATCGGCGTTTGTTTGTTTAATTTTTTTAATTTATATTAGGTGATCTTATTCTCCACAGTCCATCTAACAGTGGAGATTTTTCGTTCTTTTTAATTTATTTTTTTATTTGATTAATTTTGAAGGGGCAAATGAGTGATATGTAAATTCATCATTGGTCTTAAATTTTTAATTTTTATAATTTTCAATTTTAGGGGACACGTGTTGAATTTTTATTGGTTTATAAGTTATAGCAAATTTGTAATTTTAGGATTAACTAATGGTAGGGATAAAATAAACATTTTGTATTTTCTATTAAGTTTGACTGTTAAATATTTTGTCAGATAGACTAATTTGGTGTATTTACAAAACTTTAGGGAAGATTTGATCATTTTCCAATTCGATTTGATCATTTTTCAATTTGTAGTTAAAAATTTAACACTTTTTCAAAATATAGAAACTAATAAAATATAATTTGCCCTAAAAATATTAATGAAATGGACATCTTACAAATTGAATGTCTACTATTATTAGATTACAAATTTCTCTGATAGTACAAGGATAGAAAACTAATTTACTATTTAAAGAAAAAGTGTAAAAGAATAACAAATAATATAAAGAGTAAATTACAATTTAACTACCCAGTTAAAACGCTTTCACAGGCGGAGCAATTGTTTTAATGTTATTGCAATTTACCCCCCTACCGTTAGTAAGATTCGTTACATTTAATAGTAAATAGTATCAAAACAGTAAAAAGACGAAATTATCCTTTGACTGAAGTTGACTGGTTGACCAAATATAAGGCTTGGTCAACTCATCAATCTCTCTCTCATTCTGCCAGTCTGCCTCTTCCTCTCATTCTTCTTCTCTTCTTCCGCTTCTTCCCTTCGCTTCATTCTTCTTCTTCTTCTTTCCTTCTTCTGCTTCATTCTTCTTCTTCCCTTCTTCTTCTTGGCGCAAATCGGAGGACACGAACCCAGATCGGGGCTCCTCAGACTAACCCAGATCTGGGTTCCTCAGGGGTTCCTCTCACTTCATTCTTCTTCTTCCCTTCTTTCACTTCTTCTTCTTGGCGCAGATCGGAGGACACGAATCCAGATCTGGGTTTCTCAGAGGAACCCAGATCTGGGTTCGTGAACCCAGATCGGGGTTCCTCAGACGAACCCAGTCTGGGTTCATCTGAGGAACCCTGATCTGGGTTCGTGTCAGGAACCCCAATCTGGATTCCTGACGAACCCAGATCGGGTCTGATCTGGGTTCGTTAGAACCCAGAATTCTGGGTTCTCAGGAACCCAGAAATCTGGGTTCCTCTGAACCCAGAATTCTGGGTTCCTCTGGGTTCTGAATCAGATTTTTTTTTTTCAATTTTGTGATATTGGTAATTGTTTGGATTGATGAGTATGTTTAACCAATGACTTTGGGTGATTTGGTGATTTTTTGATGCTGTAAATTGGATTGATGGATTGAAGTTGAATTTGTGAAGTTGATGACTTTGGGTTGATGGATTGAAGTTGAACCGGTGAAGCTGATGAGTTTGAGGATGTGTTTTTGGATAATATTTCACATGTAATTTCGATTTTATTTAATTTTTAAAATTTATTTTTAAAAATTAAAAGTAAAGTTAAAAGACTATTTTGCCCCTCATACAGTTAATTTTAACGGGAGGTATTAACGGTGAGGGAGTAAATTGTAATAACATTGAAACAATTGCTCCGCCTGTGAAAGCGTTTTAACTGGGTAGCTAAATTGTAATTTGCTCTAATATAAAATAGCTCACCTTCTAATATAGATGGTTTTATGTTTTCTCATTCACCTTAATGTTGGGATTCAAGTCTAAATACATTTTACAAGTTTCATATGATAATCTTCTCCTCTTGTTATGATAGTAAGTATCTGTTACAATGAAAATAGATATCTAAACAGTGATTGTTTTTACAGGTGCCAATAAATCTTTAAGGTGCCAAATATTAAAATATTAAAATGAGATCACCCCATCCATGAAAATAAAAAGAATTTTATTCAGTTATTAAATGTGTACAGGAGGGTTCTTGATTGTTTTAACAAAAACAAGATCAGTTATATAATTAAAAGTCATAATCTCATAAAATAAAACGTGTCTGGAATTTCACAAGGAGAGTAATAGAATTGTGAAACTGCAATATTTGTCTGATCCCAGTTGGAAGATAGAGGGAGGACGGTGCCATTTTGGGTTGGGTAAGAGAATTTTTAGGAGAAGCATAAGGTGCCAATTGGCCATGTGACCATGTCCACTACCACAAGAATCAAATAAGTGAATGAATATTGTTCAAAGCTCAATAAGACATTGTGGACATCAACCACCAAACACCGCTTCCCACCTTGTTCTGCCCAGTATCCTACTTGTTTTTCTCTCTACAATTAAGCAACAAAAATATTCAATGCCATTGATGATGTTATGTAGGCTAGTTGAGGTCTCACATTGTCTCTTTATTTCAAAAATTTGTAATAGAGTGGTTCATACTCTAGCTTCCACTGTCTTCTCCTTCAATAAGGATAGAACTCGGCTTGATACTAAATCAGTTTGTACATCTTCCATTGTCTGAATGGAAGTTTCTTAATTTCAAAAAAGTGAACAGAAATGTTTGCTATTATTCTTAAAAATTTGTTTCGCATTTTATATATTATAAATTTATTTGTTAGTTAATTATATTATAGTTAACATATATGTTTTTAAAAGCATAAATATCATTTTCGAAGTCTAGTTTTAACCTTAAATATATAAATAAATATACGGTTAAGACTTTTACAGTTTATTTATTTTATATATGTATATAAAAAATTTGGAAAGTGAGTAATAATATATGTTTCACATTTTTGTATTTGATGGAAAAGACTAAAGAGTTGATTTTCATCTGTGGCACTTGGATAATAACCTAAAAATAAAAGTACACATCATACTTACAATCCGTAATTGAATAACTTACTATTAAAAATAAATATAACATTACAAAAGATTGCATAAAAAGGGAGAGAACTTATATAAGAATGATGGCATATTTTCACAAACTTATTCTAAAATCATCTAAACAAATATATTTTAAGAAGAAAAAAAACATTATTTTACAAAATGATTGTTTGAGTACTAATAAGAAAGTAAAAGGCAAACGACGCAAAGTAGGTTTGCTTCGGGTGGTTGATGCCCCTTAATCCTTGTCTTGTCTAAGGTTTTAGGTTCGATTTACGCATTTTCTATTAATATGTGGGTAATTTTTTCAATTTGTATGGGTAATCATCTACCGTTTTTGGGAATAGAAACCTGATTGTGCTTCATAGTCTCATCCCAAATAAAAATCTAGTTGTATTTCAGAGTTTCATCTCAATTGGTCCTAACGGTGTTTTACCTCAGTGCCAAAAATATATATATGTATGTATATATATAGAGTAAAATGCAAATGAATGGGTTTTGTGACTTTTGTCAAGTGGTTTTTGGAAGGAAGTGGTTCTCTCAGCTTCGGCGGTTGCCGTCGGCATTAATATTTTAATGAAGTGAAAATTTTGGGCTGTTTTTTACTCGCCGCCTCCTACTCATTCTCGTAACTAGAAACACAACAATACGATAGAGATGGCTTTAGATTTTTTAATAGTAAGTTTGTCAAACATTTTTTTAATCTGCAATTGCAAAGTAATTTAACTATTTTTGTAATTGAATTAGCCTTGTTCTTCTCAGCATTAATTTGCCTCATGCCCACTCTTCAGCGCGTGCCAAAACATATTGCCAAACGAGACAAACTCATTTGTAAAGCATTAACCTTTTTCTAAGTTACAAAAAATAACACAAATAAAAGTTAATATAAGTTTTTAAATTCTGAACAGCATATTAAAAAATTTATTCAATTAGGTCTCGGCAATAATCTAACCTAATATCAAGATATGTGAATAAAAAATAAAAAAATCATCAATATTCATGAACCATAGTTTGTCAATTATGATATTTTATGATAGGTACTTGGTTTGTGAACAATAGTATGGGAATGTTGACAGTGTTAAAAAAAATATTTTGATACTTTTGATATAAGTTTGAAAATTTGCGTTAATTATCATGATAGAACAGAAAAGGGCTCACTTTATATATATAGAGAGGGAGATATTAAAATGTATTTAAACAATCAAGACATTCAATGCAAACCATTGTATGATTGATACAACTTTTTGTCAAAAACTATATTGAATTTTGTGAACTAGAAAAAATAGGCAAAATATTCATGGATCCGTGATAGGAGATGCTCCTATCATAGGTGCATCACCATTTCGAAAGAATTTTGTTTTCCAACCTATGATCTTATATTTCTACACTAAATCATCCGGCATAATTTGACTCATGATAACAATCACTCTAAATATATTTAACTAAGTAATGTGAATACAAAAAAATTAAATAAATAACATACCTCCAAAACTAAAACCTTTTTCCTTTAAAAATTTTGATCGAAGAGAATGTAGTGTTTTTGTTGGAGAAAATAATGTGATTTTATTGGATGGAAGAAGCTTGAATGAGAATTAAGAAGCTTAATTGAGTTTTAGGGTTAATCTTCAATGGAGGAAGAAGAAAGGTAGAAGAAGAATGAAGGTTAGTTAGATAATTTAGGCTAAGGGCAATACAATAATTTTATGGTTTTTTAACTAAGGACAAAAGAGTTGATTTAGGATAAGATAAGGATATTTTGGTCAAAAGGGAATGCCAAGTGCAATTAATTTATTTGAGGAAGTAAAAACAATTTTTTTTCTTGGAATAGGCTAAAAATGAATTTTTCATTTGCATTTGTATAGTTTTGAATTTACTCCAGCAATCACTGTCAAATAACTATGAAACCAATCAAACACACATTACTGAAAGATTAAATAACAAGGACGGATAAATATATCAATGTAGATGGTTTGACTATATGCTTATATCCACAAATGAGAAATCAACTATTAATATATTGTCACAAAATTAATATATATATATATATATATTGTAAAATCTTAAAATCAATTCAAATGATATGACAAGTGACTTGCACTTATCAAGTCATTCTCTAAATTTTTTCATTAATTTTACGCTAATGACAAATCATTTGTCACAACAAATCATTTGTCACATGATTTATGTTGGTTTTTAGGTTAAAAATTTTAGGGTATATAGCATTATTGAAGTTACACTTATATAACATTAACAATAAATAATTAAACACAAAACATAACTCTATTTTTATATCTTCCAAAACCTAATGGAGTCTTATAAAACTCACACAATACCCCTATGCCTAAAGAATCCTAGGAGCACCAATAAATCCCTTCCTAGTATCCGAACATCCAATGAAGCCTCCATCACAGGCTATATCCCAAAGTGTTTATATTGATAAAGTTTTTGCAACTCCAACAAAGACATTTCTATTATGCTATAAACTTGATTTTCAATCTAGTTTATAAAGAACTTGAAAATTTCTCATGTCTTCTCTAGCTGATTTCTCTTTTCTTATACAAAAATTTTCTTAGGATAAAAGAATAAACAACTAAATTATGAATATTAGGGATGGGCATCAGAACTGAGCTAAACTAGAACGACATCGAGCTCAACTAGAACCACATCGAACCAACCCAATTTTAGGGTGTTCGGCTCAGTTCAAATATAAAATTTGGGTTGTTTGATTTTCAAAAAGTGAAAAAATCGACTTTGATAAGTTCTATTCGATTTTGGATCCTCATATCCAAAACCAAACTGAAACCCAACCAGATTTATTAAAAACAGAAAAACAATTTAAGGCTAAAATGGTGAAAAGATCATCAAAATGATGTCGTCAACCCTTTTACTCTCTCATTTCTTTTCATTTACCTCAAGACCGCCTCTAATTCCTCTATTCCTTTTTTCTTTAAAGTCGATCATCTCTTCATTTCTTCCTTTTTCCACTCAAAGCCGATCCTCGCTTCCTCCCATTTCTTCTCTTCCTCTTTTCGTTCAAAGTAGATTGACTTCTCTTTATTCATCATTGACCGTCTCTTAGACGTTTTGCCATTAATTGTCATCGTCGGACCTTCAATTTGTTACCCATCTCTTGCTGTCACTATCCAGTCCTGCTACCTGTTCCTTTACTTTTCTAATTTTTTTTTTTTTTTTTTTTTACTTTTTAGCGATGATTTATTATGTTTTTAGTTTTCATTATATTGTGTTATCTTTTATTTAGATGTTCAACATCAATGTTGTTGTGCATATTCAAACTGAATTATGTTTAGTTTTCATTTTTTGCTATGCAAATTCAACATCAATGTTGCTATGTTTCATTTTTTTTTTTTTTTGTTTTAAACTGTAAAAATTGAGGAAATTGAGGAATTAAACCAATCATGTTTGGTTCATCTTGGTTCTATCCCCAAATATAGGGTTATTCGGTTCTCACTCTCAAAAACTGAGAATTTCTCGATTTGTATTCAGTATCCTTCGAAATCGAATTGAACAACCCAATCGCCCAGCCCTAAAGAATATGATGTACAAAATACATCTTTTTTTAGGTTAAACTTTAAGTGAACTATTGTCTTTAAGTCTAAATTACTACATAAATAAAACAAACATACGGAAAATTTGGCAAAACAAAACCTTATAAAATTGGATATTTTTGTTTTTAGCCATAAGCAATACTTCTCATACTTTTAATCAAACTTGATAATTTCATTTCACCTTATAGTCATACATTTACCAAAATATTTTTTATCCTATTATTCATGTAACTACAATTTTATCTCTACTTTCTCAACTTTGAAAAACATTTTCGAAATAAAGTAATAGTCTCTTCATTTCTATTAAGGTTAAGTAAATCTCATATTTTAGTTGACCAGTCATTAATTGAGAATTTCTAATGGATTTGCAACATGAAACACCTAACCCTATTATAAAATACTGATCAAACATGAAATAAATTAATCATGAAACATGTAATCTAAATAGAATACATTTTTTCTCCCAACATGAAATATTTATGGTGTGTTTGCTAACGAAATTAGGGAATGAGAATGAAAATGAGAATGACTGTATATATTTACTTATTTAAATTTGTTTTTAATGGGAATGAAAAATGTAGATCCCACACAATTTTGAGGTTGTGAAATGAGATTGTTGTTTCCCCGACTCCTCTTAAAATTCTCATTCTCATTCCCTTATAAATATTATAAAGTCTTTTATACCATTATTTAAAAAAAAAATGAAATTTAAACTAAAAATATATGAGAAAAACCTATTTTATGTAGTTAATAACATTAAATTATTATTAAAAAACTGTTGTTATCATTAAAAATTAGTTTAATAAGCGTAACGTTATTATAAAAAATTATATATTTCTTGACAATAAAAAAAAAATCTTAATATTCTTTAAAAAATGCTAAAGGAATACATAGTTTTAATTAAGGGTATTTTTATAATTTATAAATAATCCATTTCGATTCCAAATTAAAATAAACATCTTAAAAGAAATATTATTGATCAGATTACGATTTCTACAATTGAAATAAATAACTTATTGTGATTTTGATATATTAATTTGATTTTAGGCTAATCCAATTGCAATTCATTTCAATTCCAAGTGATTTCAATTACATACAAGAAAAAACATCATTAAATATGATATTTTTCCTTAACATGTAACATGAAACATTTTTCCTTTGTTAAGAGCATTTTTTTTTTTTACGTTCACTGTTGCAATATAGTTAAAATTGTAAGAAATATTGCTTGTGGCTAAAATCAAAGTTTTCCTAATCTCATAGGATTACTTTTGCAATTGCACATGTATCAGATTGATTAAATAACGGTGCATCCTATAATGCAATTTTAACAATGATTATGATATTAAATCAACACACTCGACTTTAGAGACATTTATATATATATATATATATATGTAACTTCTAATACTAGGTTAAATATCTATCGGAATTTACCGATAGAATCTACTTAGTGCGCAGTCTAAAAATCTATTAATAAAATAAAGAGAGGGCTACCTATAAATATATGGAAAAATTACTACACACATTGTGGTTTAGGTGAGGATCGAACCTACATTTTAATGAGCAAGTGGGGTATGACTTTCCACTATACCACCGACTGTCCTAGACTTGAGAGACATTTCATCGCTGATACAAAATAGTTTTAAAAAGCTAAAATATTAAATGTGCAGAATGTACAAAAATATTGAATAATTTATCTAAAAATCTCTAATTTTTAAGATGGTATGTAAAAGTCATTTTTGTATATATTCAAATTGATTATTTTATTTTATGAGTTACTTACCACCTGTAAAATCATTTTTTTTTAAAATTTTTATGGCTAATATAAGTATAGGGATCAATTGAAAATAAATATGATTTAATTATGGTATACAATATAGAGAGCAGTTTCTATATGGAATGAATTATTCTACATGTAGACGAGGAAAAAATCCGCATAAACTCATACTATTAATGGTGGGAGGGTGCTTATTATGGGTGTAAAACCACGTGTTAGACGGGGGGCGAGACGTTTATTTTGGAAACCCAAACCGATGAAGCCCCGGACCCAGGCACTTTTCAAAGTCATGTTTACTTTGAGCTGCTTGGTCGATTACAAAACTACTTGAAGAAAATCCACTCAAGGCAAATCAAGCGTGTTGAGCACGCGCATAGACGATGCGTTTTGAGCTCTTCCCAACAATTGGTAACCTATCAGGTTTCAGCTTCCACCGCCAATCCAACACGAAGTGGAAAAGCCATCGTAATTGGCTAAGACTGATTCCCTGCTCCCAAACAAATAAACTCCGTCACGTGATGTTCGCGCTACCAGCAATAACACCAGTACACGTGGCACGCAGAGCTAGATCAACCCAACCTTCCGGTAATTTCACCGAATGACGCACATCAACCCACAAAGCCAAGAAACACAGAATAATTGCCCACCTGTAACTAGTGGCCGTATATAAAACTTTCTAGAGAAGAACCAACCGACTGTCGCCTTAAAGCCATGGATCAACCCAACAACAAATAATAATAAAGGAAATATTTTCATAATTAAAAACAATTAAACTTTTACTTTAAATTAAAAGTAAATATTTTTTTATCAAAAATTTATTTTTATTTTTATTTTATACCCCGCTTGAATTGTTTCATAAATAAATAAAAAAAATAAAAGGTAGAAATTATGAAAAAAATATATAAAAAATAAATATGTACTTTTAGCTCAAAAAATATTTTTTATTTTAAGACAAACAAAATTTTATTTGTTTTCATTTATTTTTAACTTGTAAAATGCTTTTTCTCACAAAAAAAACTTGTGAAATGTTTTATGATCAATATTTTACTTATATATATGTTTCATCCATTTAAAATGTTTTCAAATGAAAACAATTCACCTAAGTAAAATGTTAATTTACATGAAATATTTTGTTAATAAAAACTAAATTAAATATAAATAAATTTTTATTAATAAATAATTTTATCCTCATGTCAGTGAATAAGAAATTCCTTTAATAAAAATGTGACACATGATATAATTTTTAAAATAAATTTTTTTAGTAAATAAAAAATTATATTAATATTAATTTTTTTATAATAAATAAATATAATGTGATATATTTTTATTGAAATAGCTCATCAATATTAACATGGAGATATCAATTTAGCGACCTAACAAAGGTTTTATCTAATAAGGCAGCCAAACCGATCGAATCTGGAAATGATATTTAATTTGTTTTAGTAATTTTATTTTTTTTTTTGTTTTTGTTTTTTTGAGAGATTTGTTTGGTAATTGGGCATGTAGAGATAGAGAGAGACCACGTAGTGGAATTTGGTCCGTGTGTCATACCAAGAACAACAATCAACACACACCACACCACTAACACTGCAACCTCATCATCATCATGCGCTCGCGCTTCTCTTCTTAGTGTCTTTTCGCTTCCTGATTTCTGTGCGTCTCCAATGTCTGCCTCCTCCTCCTCCTCCTCCTCGTACTTCAATTTGGAGGGAATCCACGACGTCGAGGACTATGCTTGGGTCTGTTTTCTCGCCTTTTTCTTTTCCTTTTGTTTTCGAAGTGTTCGGATGCCGAGAAAATGCCGGAAAATCGGTGGACGTGTTGGTATGGAATTTTGCAGTGTATAATTTTGAGTTTTGAGGGATTCTTCAATTTTTTTTTTCTCGCAAGTTTTCTCGGAAACCAAACAGAGTTTTGTTAATTCTTAGATTCAACCTTGTTTGTTTTCATTGTTGAGTTGTTTGGTTTGTTTTTTTAGCAGAGTTGAATTTGTAAAAAAGACAAGTGTTTGAGTTTGGTTGTTTTCGTCTCTATTTTCTTTTACTTTCTCTTTGGTTTCCGAGAATTTGGAGGACACTTTTAAAAAATGCTTATTGAATTTCTTTTTTTTTTTTTTCTTATTTGTTTTAAATGATTCATGAATCTGAAAATTGTAGTTAAAAACTGAATTGATACATTTGTTTTGTGAAATAGTTATTTATAGTGAAAGTAAGTGAATGTGCTTGCTTTTGGTGACTTTTTAAGATATGATAATGAAAGACATTTTGTTGTTTGAATGCAGGCTAATGAAGGAGAGGGGTCGTTGCCTTGGGATCGGTACAGTCATGTTTTTGATTTAATGCAGCACGGAAACCGTGCATTTCGGGAGAGTCACTTTGAAGAGGTGAAGATTTGCTTTGTCATCTATGCAGCTTTGGTGGCAGTTTGATAGAATTGAAGATTTGGCTGGTTCTGATTTGTGAAATAAGTCTTTGTATGCTTAGCGTTGGTTGGGTTGTGTTAGTAGGGTAATTATAAATACATAGATTAAGAGACATTGACATATATAGTGGAAACAAAGATATAGCTATTTTATATGCTTAGAGTATGTCTTGCAGTTGTTTTGTTGGGGCTTCTTCACTGCATATTAGTATTATTGACTTTTGAGTAAATGTCGTTTCCAATGCCTTAAGAGTAATTGCATCTTTTGTGTTAAGTTTCTAATGAGGACCTTACGTCGCGAGGTGTAATCAGTGGTGCAACCTACAGAATTATTTTAGAGATAGTTACAACCAACGGCTTATCCCGCGGGATTAATCCAAGGAAAGACTGCGACTTACATCTAGTTGCAACCAACGATGCAAGTTGCATAAGAAGGGTCTAGTGCGGGCTGCTTAATTTCGAGATTTGTGCACTTTTATTATATTATTTACTTAGGATTTTGATATTATTTCTTTTATTAGTTAACATTATTCCCTTAAGTTATTTGATTTATTTGTTTTTAGGAATCTATTTCCTAAGAAAGTCACGTTTTCTAGAAAAATTAGAATTGTTTTGCTGTAAATAGGAGTTAAATTTAGGGCTTGTAGGCTATGACTATCAGTTTGGAGAATATTAATAAAATCTTCCAATTTGTGAGACAAGACTCTTTGCAGTTTGTTTTGGCTTTTCTAGGTATTGCTGCTGAAAATTGCTTGGGCTAGGGTTAGGTCAGTCT
Source organism: Dimocarpus longan (assembly GCA_022984855.1). Classification (NCBI taxonomy): domain Eukaryota; kingdom Viridiplantae; phylum Streptophyta; class Magnoliopsida; order Sapindales; family Sapindaceae; genus Dimocarpus; species Dimocarpus longan. The sequence goes on from CM041024.1 coordinate 22,033,046, forward strand.
TTTGATTGAATTCTAGATAATCAATTTATCTATTCTTTAGGCTGGTTGGTTCGTTTTCTAACGTAACATGTGAGGTAAGTCTGGGAGGTAGGGCTCATTGTTGGATCTATAATTAAGTCATCAAGAGTTTCATTTTACAGTCATTTGGGAATTGGGATGATAACCTTCCTGTGCTCTTTGCAACAAATGGCTATGTTGTAACACCGCTGCGTTTAGCCACTTTAGCTTAACTTTAGGTAGCTCTTCCCAATCCTACCTATAGTAGTTGAACTGGGTTTGAGTATCTTTCTATTAATGATTCTGTTCTGAGTTGCCTTTCCATTTGTTTGGTCATATTGTAACCCAAGATCTGACTAGTGAACAGACTCTATTATTACAGTAGGATGTTAGCTGACCAGTAGGTCTTACTAATGCCGTATTCCATGTTAAGCACTTGTGCACTTTTGAGTTGTCCATCGTGAGAATTTATAAAGCATGAATGTTGTTATAACAGCTGAATTTGGGTACTAAGTTTCAGTCTACTCATCTGCTTATATAATGCCCTTCTCATTTAAAGTAAGAGATGAGCTAAAAGGGAGCTCTTTCTTTTTTTCAATTAATTTGGTCTCGTTCTCGTGGTGTCGTAGAATTACTACTTACTAGTATCAGTAGTTGCTTTGTTTGTATGGACATATCACTTAATTCTTTTGAACTAGTTAAACCTTTTTCATATGTGGCTTTAGGGTGCAAGATCCTGTACAAGAAATTGGATACGTTATGTATTTGGACCTAGCGTTAGTTTTCACCAGATGTTGGAGTTTTGAGATTATATTTTGTTTCGCTTTTGTCATCCTTGTCCTCCGTTCCTTAAGACGATTAAGGTGTTTAGTAATTTAGATGCTCTTTTTTTTTTTTTTTTTTTTTATAGGAAGTAATTTAGATGCTCTTATGTTCAGGAAGATATTGATATGAGAACCTTAGAGAAGTAGAAAAGAGAAGCAGACAGTAGGTTATATCATGTTTACCCTTGGAGGTAACACAACATCATATATTGTTTGATTTATAACAAACTTACTGAATCTTGAATATCTTTGTGCTGAACTATGTGGACACCTTTTAGATCTAGTCAAGTTTGTATACCCTTCTGTTTGAATAAGGTTGATTACGCTGTTGTATCTTGTCCTATTTCCATTCATATATTTGTGGGACATGCTCTATAATTATCTCCTGAAAGAATTGGCTAGATAAGGTTGCATTTGTCTTTTTCTTTGAACATTGACTATGTTAGAATTTGACTGGAGACTTGATAATGCCTAAAAACTGAAATTAATGTTATAAGACAGCTGGCTTCTTGTTGTCTTCTACTTTAGCTTAAAACACTTGATTGGTTATTATTTAACTGCTGACAACTGAGCTTCTTTGTTTAGGCAATCAACAATTACTCAAGAGCCAATAATATCAAACCAAGTGATCCTGTTATTCTTGGAAACAGAAGTTCTGCGTATCTAAGGTTCATACTTTTCTCTGATAGCTGTTATTGTTGTACTATGTGATGAATTTGATGCAATTTTCTAGTAGTTACACAATTGTTCAAATCATCTTGTAGATTGGTTCGGATCTACTTCTTCATTTTCCTGATCAATCTTTGCGGCAATGAAAATTTTTCTTTCACACAGAATTAGTCAATTTGTACTTTTCCCTGATAGCTGTTGTTGTTGTACTACTATTTGTCGAATTGATGTAAATTTTTAGTAGTTGCACAGTTGTTCAAATCATCCTGTGAATTGGTTTGGATGTATTTTGTTTCCCTGATCAATCCCTGTTGCAATGATTTTTCTTTTTTTTTTTTCTCATTTCACACAGAATTAGTCAATTCTTGAAACTTAGACCTTCATCAGCTTCGGAGGATAGACCGTTGAGTGGGTTAGATCCTACGACGCATGCTAAAGTATTTATTCTTGCCTCATTCGTTATGTTATTAAATTGTGGTTTCATTTTGAGTTTCATATTTTTTACATTTTTTAAAAGTAAATTCTATATATGTTTTTCAGCTTGCTCTTAAGGATGCTGACAAGCTATCGAGCATTCAGAATAATTCAGTAAAACCGTACATTTTAAAGGCCAATGCCCTAATTTTGGTGAGAATAAGTTGCTGTTCATTTATGCTCTTAATTTTTCTTTCTTCAAAATACAAATGGAGGGATCATGGGGAATCTCTGTCTTTGTCTTTCTCTTCTGTTAATTGTTTCCATACATTGTTTACTTTAGTTCTATTTATAAATCACTTCCAACTTGTTTGTGGGTTTATGACCTAAGCCCCATCCTAGCCTAGTTGAGCTTCCATACATGTTATTTTGCCCGAGTACAATTTTCAGAAGTTACAGTTGGCCTTTTGCTTATGAGTTGGACTGTTTTGGTTAGGTTGTCAAAAAGAGTTTTTCATGATAATTAAAGTTGGAAGAGTTGATTTTATGGAAGTAAGGAAAGATTGTCTATGTAGACATGATGTTGCTGCTGCAGAAGGATTTTATACTTGTTGAGGGCAGAGATGATGAAGAGCAATTAAATTTAGAGATATGGAATAGATGACATTTGATATGTTACTGATTGTGTGTCTTCCTATTACTACTTCATATGCTAAGTTTGGCATACTTAAATACATATAATATGAATAAATGCACATAAAAATATCATATATTAATAGGTTGGACTGGGGCTAGGTTTGGTCATTTGTTTTATTCAAACCTACTGCAATTTCATAGCCCAAGCCAGCTGGAGCCCCAAAACTCCCAATCATAAATCAATGATTTCAGGCTGGGGCTGTCCGGGCTTGCAGCTGTGTGTGTGTGCATGTGTACTATGTCTTTGTGCATATAAGATTCCAACCTGCATTTTATCTGCAGTTGGAAAGATATGAGGTGGCTCGGGATGTTATCCTCTCAGGACTTCAGGTTGATCCTTATAGGTAATAAATTAGTTCTTTCACACAATAGTTTCATTTTTTTTTTTTATTGTCAAAGTTTTCTTGAAGTGATGGAGAATTTTTTTGTGCAGGGTTTTGACTGATAAATTATAAGATTAAGAATATTCTATTGACTAATTCTTTTGTTTGTGCTTGTTCTTATTTAGCAATCCTCTCAAAGCTTCTCTGCAGAATTTGGAGAGGAACTCAACCAGTTTCATAGGGAAGACGAATCATGGGAGACCTGAACGCACAGATGACTTTGATTGCACACTTTGTCTGAAGTTACTGTACAAACCTGTTACAACTCCTTGTGGGCATTCATTTTGCCGATCATGTCTGTTTCAGTCAATGGATTGTGGTGAGTGTTCTGCATTTGTCGATCCTCTTTGTACTGATAGCTTTAAATGACCTTAATTTTTTCTGTGTATCTAAAATATTAGGTAACAAATGTCCATTGTGCCGCACAGTTCTTTTCATCAGTCCTAGGACATGTGCAGTCAGGTGCGTCACTTACATGTTAATATTATTCGTAATTTCTTGTATAAGCGTAATAAGGGAAAAAGCTCTCTTTTCCATGTCTTTTGCATTAGCACTTGTATCTTGTCAAGCAGCAGAAGTTAATGGTTTTTACCTAGTACATCTAGGTGGCTTGAGTAATGAGTAATTCATAGTGAACACTTCTTGACTAATACTGCCAAAATCAATATTTTGATTGTGGGGAAGAGAAAAATTGTAAATATAACAGATTCTTAAATTATCAAGTCAAGTGGGCTATTCTCTGCTTGCAATCTTGTGTTTTACTTACTTAATTATTGTTCTGTACTTCGGTTCACCATGCATGCAATGCTAGGTAAGTGTAAGTCAGTGAGCATGAAAGCTGTTTTCTTCAATATTTTTTTTTCCATTTTATTTTTCATAATGGTTGTATGACCTTTAATGAGTTTCAAGGGATGTGTGTGTTAAGTTCCATTAATCCAGTTATGTCTTTCAGACAGTATAATCATTTACTTGGCTTTGTACTAGTGTGACACTGAACAACATCATACAAAAGAATTTTCCAGAGGAATATGCTGAAAGGAAGTTGGAGCATGAGAGTTTGATTAACTTCGGTGCTGATCTGATCCCTCTCTTTGTTCTGGATGTTGTCATCCCTTGTCAGAAGTTTCCACTTCACATATTTGAACCCCGATACAGACTCATGGTCAGTTGGTCATTCTGATTTTAGTTTAACATCTGATTCATGTATGGGTTTCAGAACTTGACTGCATCCATTCAACGTGACAAAAGAATTTTCATTTATTTCACCGGCACATTTAGACAAGCAATTAAGTTAAAAAACATTTGGTTAAATGAGAAAAATAATGATTGGTGATTGTTAGATGATGAATGAATTGATAGGTAGAGTTACTTAAGTAATCTGAACTGTAAGTTATAGTTGTCTTGTGCGAAGCATATACCTTTTGCTATTTATGATTCATAGCTAGTAATAATTAGTTCCTGATATCACATGTTTTTCTAATATTTTTTTTAATTTGCATTGCTACTGATGTACATTTTCCAGTTGTGAGATAATAATTTAATATGTAATAGTACATGACATAGTTAACCATCGTCCATTAACTGGAGGCATTTATGATTGACGCCTAAGTTTTTTTGGGAACTTTGTACTAATGGAAATAGGAGAAGCAAAGTGAGATTTGAACAGAATGATATTATTGTCTCATTTTTTTTATGATAAATTGATGGGCCCAAAGAAATTACACATGGTGTTGTTGCATTAAAATAAAAACAAAAGAAAAAGATGGTAAATTTCCATAGAGAAGCTGCATGACCCCCCGCCAAAAATGCCACCAGAATGTGATACTAACGAAGAAAAAAGAGAAAATATGTATATTTTGTCGTTTTACATGTAGGTATTCAATATAATTTACTTGTACATCTCTATTTTTTTAATTTTTTATTTTCTCCGACAGATAATTCTATTATATATTTGCTGTACTTGAATAACAGGTGAGGAGAATAATGGAAGGAAATCGTCGAATGGGAATGGTAGAGTTTTGTCCCTAGTCATTTTTTTCCCTTTTTCCTTCCCAAAGGTGTCTCAAGTGTTCTGAAAATCTCACAATATAAGTTAATGGAATTAACTAATTTTTTTGTAGGTCGTCATAGATCCTACAACAGGTTCTGTAGCCAATTTTGCTTGTGAAGTGGAGATCACAGAGTAGGTGTAGTTTGATGTACTCAATTGTTTTCGTCCCCCTATTTTATATTATTATTTTTTTTAATATGTTGGCTATTTTTGTGTATTTTTATGCATGGACTGTTTTTCTTCATTCAGGTGTGAGCCTCTTCCAGATGGACGGTTTGTTTTAGAGGTGAAATTTGACTTCTGCATTCTATTTACTTTTATACTTGTTTTTCTAACTTTTTTTTTTCCTACTGTTTCCTATTTGATGTAGCATTCTTTTGTTTTGCTTTGATGTACTTAAGGAATTTGTACACTTTATTGCAGGTTGAAAGTCGCCGAAGATTTCAAATCCTTCGATCTTGGGATCAAGATGGGTGAGTGTTGTGATCACCAAATTTTGTGTGTTTGTTATAATCTTGACTTACATATAGTTATGCAGCTATTCGCTTTGTTAGCTAGGCATGATGCCATCCTAATGTTACATGCAGGTACCGTATTGCAGAGGTTGAATGGGTGCAGGATACAGTTCCTGTAAGACCGGAAGACAGAGCAGATGTAGGGTTACTATATTCTAATTTGCTTATCTGACTTTTGTTTATACTTCTACCGTCTAAAGAAAATCAAACAAAGTTTAAGCATGCTTGATGGTTCTGTACAACATCAATAGACTGTAGACTGATGGTACACTTTGTTACATAGTAGCAGTATGTTCAACATCATCTTGCAGTAACAATATCCATCAACCTTCTAGAATAGTAACTGCATTTGTGTAAAGAATTTTTCCATGCATTGATACCAGATTAATTTTTAATAAGATTTCTTCAATGAGGCTACAATTACTATTTTCTAATAATTGAAATTGGACTAGTGCCAAGCATGATAGGAAAGAAAATTTATGTACAGAGATGTGCTTTAATAATACTTTCTATTATTATATTTCAATGGGCTGTCATTCAATGAGGCCAATAATTTCTTGCTCGTCTGGAAGACTTAAGAATAAGTGGCCCGCCTCACACTCCTTTGTTTGACCCCTTCATTGATCTGGATGCTTACAGTTACAGGATTTGACCAATAATGCAGCTGACTATACTCGGGTATGGTTAAGGAGGGAAAAGGAAGTGGCGCGACAAGGTAAAATTCTAAGGATATGAGGAGACTGAGTGCTGCAATTTCTGTTGTTCCATTTACTAGTAGTTTTTCAATTTTATTGGTTTAATTACTACAAAACAAAGTTTCTCAGGATGGAATTCTTATGTGGACTAAATCTTGTGCTTTTATTTATTTATTTATTGTGTTGGCTAAACCTTATGCCTTATCTCATATATATACGTATAAATTCTAGGTGCAGACCAACGGGAATTCAATGTTTGGTTTCCTTGGTAGTTTCTAAAAGATATAAGGCTTCCAGTGCTATTTTAAACAAGCAAAAATCCTCTTATTAAACAAAGCATTTTCGTTGAAGTGTTTTATGTGGACAGCATAGTAGACCTGTATTCCGTTTTTGTGACACAAAAGGAGACTTAAATGAGAAATTAACACCAACTTCATGTTCACAGGATAAGTCTCCTGACTGATTTCTCATGTTTCAGTTGGTTATATCATAAACAAATTGTTTTGGCAGCCAGTTTCATCACAATGAATTTTATCGAATTCAACATGTTATATTCAGATGTATATATTGATAAAAATTCTTCTTTAGAACTGGGTGACGTACCTTTTTTTTATCACCTAACCCACCTTGAGAACTCATTTAAGCATCAGTTAATGGTTTTATGTCAATCTATACACACACACACGCGCGCGCGCACACACACACACACACATATATATATATATATATTTGTTACTGTAATTCAGGGCTATGAAATTAAAAAATGCTCATGAATTAGCTTGCCAACATGATTGGATTTGTTTTTTCTCTCATTAGCATTTTTCCATTGTGATCTTGTGTTAATGCATGTAATGGTGCATGTGTGTACAGATCGAAGAAGACTGGAGAAACTCCTTAATGTGGAAGCGATGATGCCCAGTACACAAGATCCTGAACGCTTCAGTTTCTGGGTAAGCTTTAATAGCTTTCATTAAGCTTATGTGAGAATTGGCTACAGGTTTTTCATGATTGCTAGCATGTCTTGGCTGCAGCTTGCTACCTTATCGGAGCGGAGGCCTACAGAAAGATTAGAGCTCCTGCGCATACGAGATACAACAGAGGTATTTACCATTCATGCAACTGGAGTGGGTACTCCAGGTCCTAATGTTGGCAGATCTTCATGTATCCACCTCCACCTTTTTAGTATTTTCATTAAATATTCTTTCAATTTTTTTTGCAGAGAATAAGACGTGGATTGATTTTTCTCAGAGCAGAAGAACAGGGTTGCGGACTACAATGAGAGGAATTTGTAATTTTCATATAAATTATTTTGCTTTTTTTTTTTTTTTTTTAAAGATAAAAGTTATATATATAATTCATTGGCAAGAAAAGCAACATTCTTTGATCCACTAAAGAAATTTTTGTTGTAACAGTCCTATTTTTTGTTGTAACAAAGGGGTTATATATACTCAAATCATCAATAATACCAAAAATGAAATCAGTTATGTACTTCTGGTCACTCCCTATTTTCACTTTTTGTAATCAGATTGGAAGAACATATAGCATTCGGCAGGATGATTTAGTGCAGCATATATAAATCTGATTAGTGCTAATGAAGTCAAATTTTATCTAAGCTAGCTTTTCCATTTGTCTAGAGAGCAATATTTTATTTTATTTTGAAAGTATACATCAAATGAATCAAATGTGTGTTAAAGACTTGACAAGATCATTTACTACTTATTCGGTCTAAATATGTATTTTTAATTATTCTGATTGGAAAAGTTGTGTTACTACTATGGTGCCAACTTTGTATTCTTATTCCTCTTTTCATTCATGTATGTAGTTTGAATATAAGATTAATTTAGTTAGTAGATTTTAATATGATTAATTGAATGCATTACGGAAATAAATAGTTATTTATATATGATATGATGATACATTATACAGTTGGTTATATTTGTGGATTTTGACCATGAATCAAATGAATTTTATTAAACTTGTTCATTCTAATAGCATTAATAAATCATTATTATCTACGTATATATGGCATCATAGCATAAATTCCCAATGATAAATATATACATGTTATTGAAAAAAAAAAAAAAAAAACTACCTAACTTTTCTTCTGCCTAAATTCATTAGTTCTAGAGAGCAGAAGAAGAGAAATGATCCCTTTATTTAAAACTAATTTTAAAACCCTCAACTTGTTTGCAAAATCATTCCCGAATAACAAAAACAATAGTTTCATGCCAATCAAGGCCTCCATCAAAAATTAATATAACTGATACAATGAAACAAATCTTTAGGATAATAACTTTTTCGATTACTGGTATTAAATCAGAATATTATTGAAACCAGATGAGATAAGACTATAAAATATAGTCTGAATTTTTACTTTCAAAAACGAAAAATGATTATTTACACAGAGTGAAAAAACTATCCACATATTAGTGAGAGATGCACTATTCAAACACAAGACCTTGGACAAGGAGAGGCACCAACCATCGAGGCAAACCCTATCCACATATTAGTGAGAGGTGCACTATTCAAACATAAGACCTTGGACAAGGAGAGGCACCAACCATGGAGGCAAACCCTATTTGTGCATTGGGATAAATACTTTTAATGTTAATCAAGTTCTAGTCCAAGTTAGAAATCATTTGAATTCTAATGGAATTTAAAGATGTAAATATTTATTACAGTTGTTAAGTTGAATAATTTCTACAAGAACGAAAACCAAAACACATTCAAAAGAGTGTAGGCCAAAAGACTCACTAAAAACAGTCAAATAAATAAATTAAATGGTTTGTCAAAAGACCATTTCGATCAAAACGATAAATTAATAGTTGAAAGACCATTAATTCCAATAAAAAAAAATTTCTTTTCGATAGTTAAAGCAATAAATTGTTTTGTTGAAAGATCATTTTGATTAAACAACGATAAAAAAATATATATTTATTTTGAAATCTACCATTGGTATTAAACATAAATTCTTCAATCCTAACAAAAACTAATGTATCTTTTTTTTTTTTTTTTTTACACAAAAATCTTACCGATTAGAGAACTATCAGGATCTATCAAAATCGATTATTAATAGTACAGTCCAAATTACTGCTCTCAAAACCAAAATATGACAACTCCTACTAAGATTTGTATTCACACTTATGTTTTAATAAATAAGAATGAGACTTGAACCTTTGACCTTTTAAGATCAAAAAAATTATTTAACTATTGTTACTAAGAGGCGGTACATAAGAACTAATGTACTTGACTATTTAAAATTATCATATTTAAAAAAAAAAAAAAAAATCTTGTGTAACATATTGCAATATCTCGAGAGCAATTTTGATTCGAAATATTATGCAAAACTCTTCGTCAAGTGATGATGACTCATCTCCTGATACAGCAAATGACCCCTCAAAAGTGTATACCATACACCATGTCACTCTCCCTACAACCATAACCACTCAGTTCATTGAACCTCATCTCCAGGCCCAAATTTTACCATCCAAATATGACAAACCTCACATCTCACTTCTCAATTATTGCACTTTCTAGATTCTCACTTATCTCAAAAGCAGGTGCAACAGTTCCTTGGTATCATCAATTATGTTCGTCACTTTATTCCACATGTCACTCAGTATACGTCATTATTGTTTAGCTTACTCAACATCCTAAATAAATAATAATAATAATAATAATAACAATAATAATTGCAAAAAAAAAAAAAAAATTGAGGCTTTGGCAGCAAGTGAAACGATATGGTTTCCTTGGTAGTTGGTAGTACTATAATGGAGACAAGTAGAAGATTTTTTGGGGTCCAACGCATAGCTCGCTATTAATTAAGTAAAGGGTTCTAGTAATATAATAATAAGCAGCAAATTAATGTATATGAATATATGTCCACTCAAACAAACTTAACAAAAAAAGGATACGTACATGGTGTGCACGTCCATCCTTACTTGGTGGCAACTATCTTGTTATCGTCCAACAGATTGAATTGTAATGCAATACGTACATATTCCTCCTCCGTTATCTCTGCTTAACCATTCTACTACTATGTCCCGCTTTGATCTCATTCATTTTAACTATGGGAGGACACTTGCACCACTTCTCTTCCTCCTCTTGCTTCTCAACTTTTCATCTTTTGCTTCCTCCAAAGGCCATGCAAATGACAATTCTAATTCTCCTTCTACTAATGCATCCACCACCACCTCATCATATTCCCCTCCTGACAATTATCTCCTCGACTGTGGATCACACCAGCAGACCAAACTGGATGATGGTAGGATGTTTAAGTCTGATCATGATGCAGCCAGTTACTTGGCTACCGATGAAGATATATTGGCTTCTCTGGATTCCATTTCTGTTGATAATGATACTATATCTTCCAATGCTCGTCCTTTGTATCATTCAGCGAGGATTTTTCGCGAGGAGTCCAGGTATACTTTTTATGTTTCTCAGCCTGGCAGGCATTGGCTTCGGCTTTACTTCTACCCTCTTCCTCACCCTTCTATCAATCTCACGAGTGTTGTTTTCACCGTCCAAACCGATAAGTTTGTGCTCTTGCATGATTTCTCCGCGAGAGATGGTGCAACTGTGGTGTTTAAGGAGTATTTGATTAACATGACTGAGAGATTCTCCATTGTTTTTATGCCGAAGAGGGATTCTTATGCTTTCATTAATGCTATTGAGGTTGTCTCAGCTCCGGATTCTCTTGTTTCTGATTCGGCTACCTATGTCTCTTCATCAGGAACCTTCAATGGTTTGTCTACGTTCGCGTTGGAAGTGTCTTACAGGTTGAACATTGGAGGGCCTTACATAACTCCAAAGAACGATACATTATCAAGAACATGGCTTCCTGATGGTGCCTTCAATTGCTTCCCTGAAGGGTCTGAACCTGTTTCTGCTGAAGCTAGAAGCATCAAATATCCAGAGAGTGGTGCAACTCCTGAGATTGCACCGAATTTGGTGTATTCAACAGCTGCAAAAATGAAGGATGCTCAGGTTATGCAGCCCAATTTCAATCTCACTTGGAAGATGAGTGTTGATCCGAGTTTTGCCTATTTGATCAGGTTGCATTTCTGTGACATTGTGAGCAAGACCCTTAATGACTTGATCTTCAACGTGTACATTAACGAAATGATTGGAGCGTCTAGCCTTGATCTCTCAAGCCTCACCAATGCCCTCTCCACCGCATATTACAAGGACTTTGTGATTGATGCCTCTGCCATCACAAATGGTTCCATCGAGATTCAGGTTGGCCCTGCTTCCAATGTTCACTCAGGATTGCAGAATGCAATTCTCAATGGATTGGAGATCATGAAGATAAACAACAAGGCGGGGAGCTTGGATGGTTTGTTTGCTGTTGATGGATCATACAAGGGTGAATCCAAATCAATCAAATTGAAGATTGCTGCTAGTGTTGGGCTCGCAATGGGGGTCACAGCAATGCTCTTCCTTGCAATTGTTCTCGTCAGGTGGCTAAAGAGGCCTCAGGATTGGCAGAGACGAAACAGCTTCTCATCATGGTTGCTTCCCTTACACAGCTGCAGCCACACTAGTTTCTTGTCAAGCAAGAGCAGTTCTCGGAGATCTAGCCTTTATGGCTCCCGGAAGAGCAAGAGTGGCTACTCAAGTTACTTCTCTAATCAGGGTCTTGGCCGGCACTTCACGTTCAATGAGCTACAGATTGCCACACAAAATTTCGACGAGAAGGCAGTGATTGGTGTTGGTGGGTTTGGAAAAGTGTATCTTGGGGTGTTGGAAGATGAAACCAAGGTTGCCATCAAGCGAGGAAACTCGGGATCTGAGCAGGGCATAAACGAATTCCAGACTGAGATACAAATGCTTTCCAAGCTCAGGCATCGCCATCTTGTGTCACTTATAGGCTTCTGCGATGAACAATCTGAGATGATTCTTGTTTATGAGTACATGGCTAATGGCCCTCTTAGAGATCACATCTATGGCTCCAACCTAACCCCTTTGTCCTGGAAACAACGCCTTGACATTTGCATTGGAGCAGCCCGGGGATTGCATTATCTACACACTGGTGCAGCACACGGGGTCATCCACCGCGATGTAAAGACCACCAATATTCTCCTGGATGAGAATTTGGTCGCCAAAGTGTCTGATTTTGGACTGTGCAAAGATGCACCAATGGGGCAAGGTCATGTGAGCACGGCCGTGAAGGGCAGCTTCGGGTACCTCGATCCTGAATACTTCAGAAGGCAACAACTTACAGAGAAATCCGATGTTTACTCTTTTGGAGTGGTCCTTTTCGAAGTTTTATGTGCAAGGCCTGTTATTAACCCAAAGCTACCAAGAGCGGAGGTTAGTTTAGCCGAGTGGGCGCTGCAGTGCCACAGAAAAGGCAAGCTGGAGAAAATCATTGATCCTAATATTGCTGCCACTATTAGCCCTGAATCTCTGAAAAAGTATGTGGAAGCAGCAGAGAAGTGTCTAGCAGAATATGGGGTGGATAGGCCTGGAATGGGAGATGTGTTGTGGAATCTAGAATTTGCCTTGCAGCTTCAGGAGGCTCACACCCATATTAGTAGTGATCCAGAGGATAAGAGCACTGCTCTCATTGCTCTGGAACAACCTGCAGGCCATAACAACTGCAAAGAGGACATTCCTTCTGCTGATGATTCTGAAATAGCAGTTGGTGCTACTCTATTTTCGCCACTAGGTAATGTTGAGGGAAGGTAGAAGCCATAATACATATGGAAGAAGCTGAATAATATCCATGATCTCAGTTTTGTAGAGATCTCAGGGAAAAAAAAAGAGTGGTGCATTGGAATTCTGTTTGCTGTTGTTGGTAGATTGTGTTTGGTTTTCCCTTGCATGTTGTATCAATGTTAATTGTTAATCAATTAGTTAGGAGGCATGTTGTTAGCCTGAACTTTGCAGATGTTGTTAAGTTTTTTTTTTTTAAATAATTTTTATGAATTATTTTTTAAATTATCAACTAGATGTATCGTCGAACTTTAATCATTATCAAGTTAAATGACTAATATTCTCTATCAGGGTGATTTTTAACTTCCTATTAGATTTTCTGCTTTTAACAAAACTTCCCCTTTTTTTCTAACTTTACTAACAATCAGGCTTTCAGACAAATATATATACAGTCATGGTAACCTTTCTATTACATGTCTTTTTCTTTTTCAGTTACATTGGAGGATTCCAAATTACAATAAAAGCTAGAACATGATATTTCATTAAGGTTTCTGTCTCTCTGCTCAGTTATGTGTAGGTCAAGCTAGAAAGATAAGAACTTCAATCAATGAATCAATATTATCCCCGATTTTTGAATATAGAGTCTGCCCAGCACCCCCTTGTTGTTTTAAGTGTTTTTGATTTTTGGTTTTCATTTTGTTTTTAAAAAACATGTAAAACAGGTTTGGTGACTGTATTTTAAGTTATTTTTAAAAAATATGAAAAGCCAGGAATATATTTTTTAGTGATAAAAATAAAAAAAAACATGCTAAACGAGATAAAATATTTTGCATTTTATTTTTCATATTTTTCAATTAAAAAACTTTTTTTCTTTCTTTGTCCTTTTTCACTTTCTACACGATAATATCCACGACGAACTAGAAGTTGAAGAAGAAGTCTAACTCAGTGCCAAACGAGGAAGGATCACCCCTCCACCACATTCAATGGCATGGGAGGTTCATTGACGTCTCCACCGGACAAGACGGCTCAAGTCACTCCACTAGGCTGCAAAGCTGAGGCTTATCATAACTCTGCCATCGTACCATACAATTCTTTGTTGATATACGAAATGGACCCCGACTCAAAAGACGACATCAATATTGACACGTGACATTCATTCATTGATTGGCATGGTAATTGAAACACTCCAATTTAACTATTATACACGACCCCTGATGTTTGATGTAACCACCATCATTAACTTTAAAGGTTATGCACTCAGTGAATAGTTTAACTAGTATCTCTATTTTCTGATTATTACCCTACCGCTTGACTACCCCATAAAGGGCAAGTGACACTTGAGTGATGGTTTCAATTGATGTTATACCTCCATCTAACATCGTCAACAATCGACATGGTGCAACAGCCTCAATATGCAATCATTCTCAGCAAAGGTTGACATAATAATCAGTGTTAAACGATCGACATATACTCCTCCAATCGACTATGATGACTGAAGGAGTGGGGGGTCAAATTATTATGGTAAAAATTTGGGTCCATCGTTTCTCATGGCCCAATGTCAACCTAGCAACGAGAAGCTATTTGCGTGACCCAAATTGAAAACTAGTTGACAGGCTAATAACAATGTAAATTTCAGTTTGAATGAGGCTTGACCTAGTCAAGTGGGACCAGGTCAAGTGGAGGCTAAGATCAAGGATGTAATCCCTTGATGCTAGGAGCCTTTTACCCATTTACGAGTAGGGACTGTTGCTAATCTTCAGTTCACTTATGGGTGTCTAATCCTCTCCGTGCTGAAACTCTGCCAGAATTACTACTCAATTTTTTAAATCAATATCTTCACTTTTCTGATCAGTATTTTGTGATTCTGGTAGACCATTTCCGTGTCTTGAGCTCATCTTATTTATCATAGCCAACTAAGGACTATTTTTGTTATGTATATTTTTGGACTGCACAAAATGGGCTAACAAAAGCCCAAAAGATTGGCCCAATGAACCGGCTTAGTAGGCAGAAGCCCATCTGGTCAGCATGAACTCATTCATCAACTAGCTCATCGGCTCGTCCATGAGCTCGTTCATCAGCTCGTTCATCAGCTCGTTCTTTAGCTCATTAGCTCGCTCATAACGAGCTCCAAAACAACATCATTAGCTCGTTTCGGAACGAGCTCCAGATCGTCCGGAACAGGATCAGTTCGTTACTTGGCGTACACGTTCCACTTTTCTCAGAATGACAGTAGCGTAAATTAAAGAACACATAACTACCAAATCAAGATCCGGATTTCACGGGATTTAACCCAACATTTAATGGATGTCAATTTTGAAAAAATACAATTAATTATTTACTATTATATTATAACTGTAGCACTATCAATTTCTCTATAAAAAGGGGTTTAAACTCATTTGTTAAAAAAATATACTCTCTCTCTCGCTGTAACTCAAACCAAAAAATAAATAACAGAGACTGCCTCTTCTCACCGGAGTCAGCACCGTGGACGTAGACCCTTTCTTTGACCGAACCACGTAAACTCTGCGTCTAATCTCTTCCTCTTTGCCCTTATTCTCTTGCTTTTGTTCTATTTTTCATTGATTTGTAGTCTTGGGCCTTGAAAAACCTTATTGACCAAATCCGAACATCAACAATTTCATTTCTCTTAATTTTCTTTTTGCCAGTTTTTGGAGTGTCTTTAGTCGATATCACTTCAGTGTCAGCATATAACCTCACTTGGCTTTTTTCTAAGTTGCTAGTGCTCAAAAAGTTGGTAGTAAAGCCATTAATTTATTCTAATAACTATAATTATCGACAATTACAAAGATGATGATAGTCGATGTGGTTTTGGAGGTTTAATGGTGGAGTTTTTTGTTTGATTTAGGTGATTTTGGTTTGATAATGATGATTGTTTTGGTTGATGCTTGTTATGGGTATTTTTAGTAAAATGAGTAAAGCCCAGAAACGAAGGCCCGTTGTATCGCCTTGTGAGGGGAAGCCCAAAAAGGCCTGGTCAAAATAGACATAGGTCAAAAGGAGTCAACCATTAACTTGTGTACCCGAGGACACCTAATTACCCATAAGGCCTGATCGATGAATGATTGCATAACGACCAGGAATTCTGCTCGATTGAGGGATAGTTAAGTCTGCTCGTTTGTCCGATAAATGAGGCATTAGGCCAATAAAGCGGTCTGCTCGCTTGTAGGCAACGTCTGATCGCTGGAGAAGTTATTCATAAGAATTGACCGATTGACCTTCTGGAAGGGGAATCAATTCAAAATAGGAAAGGTGACAGTTTGCCTATTCTCATGCAAATCAAACACTCTTGGAAATTGTTATATGCGCGGGAGAGATAATCTCATAGAAGATTATCCTAATTAATGTATATTATTTTTTGCCTTATCTGTAAGATTCTTAAACCTATTCTGACTGTAACATCTCCAATATAAATAGGAGATGGAATTCAATGTAAAGGGACAGAGTGAAATAAAATACAATTACTCCGGCAGTGAGAAGGGGTAATTGTCGTGGACGTAGGCCATTGTTTCTGGCTGAACCACGTAAAAAGTCCGGTTGTCTTGTTGGTTTTGGCTTTAGTGTTATGTGCTTCGTGTGTGGTTTGTCATATTGCAGGTATTGGGCTTAAAAGAACTGGGTTGACCAAAATCGAGTGTCAACATCTTTTGGCGCTAGAAGGAGGGCCCAAAACTGTAATTTGACAATTTCTTTTACTTTTCCCTTTTTGTTGTGATTTGCTGACATGGCCAGGATCAAGACAACCAGGGTGATTGCGACAGAAGCTGACCCATCTGAAGGACTCCAAGGCCAGGGTCAAGTGGCGAGGACGTCTAGTGCAGCCTTGCCTCCACTTCCTCCGCATCGGGCAGCAGATGGTGCAGATACTGCCGCAGCTTGGCAACAACGTCAGGAGGCACGTCAGGAGGCGTTAGAAAATACGGTGGCACAATTGGCTGAAGCCATTAGAACCCTGACGCAGGCCCGTGCCCAGGGGGCTCCCAGAAACATAGGCCCTCAACCTCAGCACCAATCGGGAAGGAACGAGCCTGGTAGAGGAGAAGAGGCCGGTAGGGTAAGAGAACAGCCAGCGATTTCTGTTCGTTCCTCAAACATACGCCCTAGAAGGGAGGGACGCCCAGTCCACGAAGAAGTGGCTCCACATCCTCCTGATCAAAGAATCAGAGTGAATCAATCTGGTAGCCGCCGTATGGAGAATAATAGTAGGGATGAAAGAATTCAGCGGCACAGCGGAGAACAAGTTCGTCAACCGAAACTTCCCCGGGCAGGAAATTCTCACAGAAGCAATGAGTCGCGAGGAGTGTCTCCAGATTGAAAGAGGTCGCAAACTCGTTTCTCTGAAGATGGGAGTAGGAGAAACCGTCGGTCCCCGACAAACAGGAATGAACGACGCGACCCAATGGTGCAAGAATTAATGCAGAGGGTTCAGCAGTTAGAAACCAGGCCCGGAATCCACGGCCGAGCAAGGGAGCGGGAAGATAGAACTCCGTTTTCAAGAGAGATTGAAACCCAGTTGCTACCACCAAGATTTAAACTCCCGAACATCCCACTTTATGACGAAGATAGTGACCCGTATGACCATCTGGATACCTTCAACGTACAAATGGATCTGCAGACCTCCAACCCTCTGGTCAAGTGTAGAGTGTTCCCGGCGACATTAGGGAATGTGCCGAGGACGTGGCTAAGGAGTCTTCCGGCCCATAGCATAAATAGTTGGGATGAGTGCCAAAGAAAATTCAGGGACCAGTATAAGGCGCTGAGAAAGCAGCTCGCACCAACTTGCCACTTGGCAACTATCTTTCAGAAGCGGGAAGAGACCCTGAGGGATTACATCTCCAGGTTCAGGCGCGAGGTAAATAATGTAGAAAACCCTTCTGATGAAAGTATCTTAACCGCAATCTCTGCAGGACTGAGGAAGGATGGAAAGCTATACAAAAGCATCTACAGGAATCCTGTGAAAAACCTGGGAGAATTCTATGATCGAGCAGCAAAGGAGATTTGCTGGGAAGATACCTTTGGGCAGAAGAAGTCCAGCGAGCAGAAAAACGGAGCGAACAGTTCACGCCAATGGAAAAAGAGGAGTTAGCGCGAGAATGAAGAGAGTGGTCATAAGCACCGTTCCAGCAATCAAGTAGCGAAACGGTCAAAAAGCGAGTCCCGCAGGAAGACATCACCACCAAGGGATCGCTATCAGAATTACGGTCTTTTGACTGACAGACAGGACAGGATATTTGAAGCTGAGAAAAGGCGTGAGAACTTCGGGAAGCCCGGATCTACAAATATCCCGAAGAGATTTCAAGATCCAAAGAAATATTGTGTCTATCATAGGGAAAACGGGTATTATACTTCGCAATGTAGGGAACTCAGGGATGCTATAGAGGAGCTGATCAGAAGAGGTCGCTTAAGAGAGTATGTGGTGCGGCCAGAAAATCAGCATCCCCAGCAAGGGCATCAGCCAGTACAAGAATATCCTGACACATCCCGTCAGCCTATCCAGCAGCAGCCACAGCATGCAACTGATCAAGGCCACTTATCTGCTGTAAGGACCATTTTTACTATTCATGAAGGACCACACATCGCGGGTACATCCAATAGAGCGCAAGAGCGCTATGTGCGGGAGGCCAGCCGCGTCGTACTAACGGGTCATAATGAAGTAGAAGGTCCGGTCAAGAGGGCCAGAGTATCTTCAGGAGGCATAATGTTTAGTGAAGAAGATGCCAGAGGGATACGGTGGCCCCACAATGATGCACTGGTCATCAGGGCAAGGATCGGCAATGCTGAGGTTAGAAGGATAATGATGGATACAGGCAACTCAGTGAATGTGATGTATAGAGGATGCTTTGAACAAATGGGCTTATCTTCCGAACAGTTGGCTCCGTCGCCAGAACCCCTCTTTGGCTTTACAGGAGATGCAATCGTACCGCTGGGACAGATTAAGCTTCCACTCGCCATAGGAGACCTGGACAAACAAGCTCTTACAATGGCTGATTTTTTGGTCATTGATTGTCCTTCAGTATATAATGTCATCCTTGGAAGACCTGCTATGAATGATCTCGACACAGCAATATCTACCCGAACGCTTACTATTAAATTCCCTACTCCAAATGGGATAGGATGTGTCAGAAGGGAGCAGGAAATGGCGAGAAGGTGCTATAAGAACGCGGTAAAAGCTGGGGTCCAAGGAAAAAAGGTAAGCATGATGACCGAGGAAAAGAAACATCCAGTCAGCGCAATAGGAGTCAGTCAGGACCTGGATCCAAGAGAAGTAGATGAAGATCGAGCTGCTGGCCCTGTGGAAGAATTGGAAGATGTGCAAGTTAGCGAGCAGGATTCCAAACGATGTCTGAAGATAGGGAAGGATTTACTCCCAAACCTTAAAAAACAGCTCGCAGGTTTCTTAAAAGAAAATTTGGATGTCTTCGCATGGAATCATGAAGACATGGTAGGAATAAACCCGGAAGTAATGTCGCATAAGTTGAACATTAGTCCTCTGCATAAGCTGGTTCGTCAGAAGAGAAGGCCGATGACAGAAGAGCGATATGAGGCACTAAGGGAGGAAGTAGAAAAACTTCTGGTAAATAAATTTATCAGAGAAGTTCATTACCCAGTTTGGGTAGCAAACCCTGTCTTGGTAAAGAAGAAGAACGGAAAATGGAGGATGTGTATCGATTTCACCGATTTAAACAAGGCATGTCCCAAAGATAGTTTTCCTTTGCCACGGATCGATCAGCTCGTTGATGGTACTGTTGGACATCAGCTCCTCAGCTTCATGGATGCTTACTCGGGGTATAACCAGATCTCGATGAAACCTGATGATGAGGAGCATACTTCTTTTGTTACTGACAGAGGGCTTTACTGTTACAAGGTGATGCCGTTTTGACTGAAGAATGCCGAAGCCACTTATCAACGGCTGGTAAATATGATGTTTAAACGCCTTATTGGAAGAACAATGGAAGTATATGTGGATGACATGTTGATAAAATCCAAGCAAACGTGTGAGCATGTGCGAGATTTAGAGGAGATGTTCCAGATTTTGCGAAAATTTCAGATGAAGTTGAATCCTTTAAAATGTGCATTTGGAGTAGCCTCGGGCAAGTTCTTAGGATTCATGGTCAACAGTAGAGGGATCGAAGCAAATCCTGAAAAAATTAAAGCCCTTGTTGACATGAAGTCACCCACTAAGATCAAGGAAGTACAAAGCCTCAACGGTCAAGTAGCCGCCCTGAGCAGGTTTATATCTAGATCAACTGACAGATGCATGCCATTTTTTGATGTGTTGAAAAAGGCTAAAAACTTCCAGTGGACCGAAGAATGTGAAGCAGCTTTTCAGCAGCTAAAGGAATACATGGACCGAGCTCCTCTACTTTCTAAACCAGTTGAAGGGGAGAAACTGATCGTTTATTTAGGAGTTTCCCAGTATGCCCTTAGTGGAGCTTTGATCCGGGAGGAAAACGGAAAGCAATTTCCCGTATATTACATTAGCAAAAGATTACTTGATGCGGAAACCAGATATACGCCCATGGAAAAACTCGCATATTGTTTGGTGATAGCATCGAGGAAACTTCGTCCTTACTTCCAGGCACATGCTATCGAAGTCCCAACCAAGTATCCCCTGAAACAGGTTCTGCAAAAGCCTGACACCTCTAGTCGATTACTGAAATGGGCCATCGAACTCGCCCAGTTTGAAATAGAATTTAAGTCCCGAACAGCAATCAAGGGACAGGTATTGACAGATTTCGTGGCCAAGTTCACAGGACCGAGTAATAAAGAATCAGAACCTTCTGAATGACCGTTCTGGGAGTTGTATGTGGACGGATCTTCAAGCGAGCAGAAGGCTGGGGCCGGTGTAATGCTGATAAGTCCAGAAGGTCATAAAATTCTATGCGCCTTGAGATTCAAATTTAAAGCCACCAACAACGAAACTGAGTATGAGGCATTATTGGCAGGGTTAAGATTAGCCAGAGAAGTACGAGCAGAACGGATAAGGATTTACAGCGATTCCCAACTTGTGGTATGCCAAGTTCGGGAAGAATACCAGGCCAAGGGGTCAAAAATGGCCATTTATCTACAGAAAGTCTGGGAACTTCTAGTCGGATTTGAGAAATACGAGCTACAGCATGTCCCACGGTCACGAAATTCTCACGTAGATGCGTTAGCTCGCTTGGCTACAGCCAAAGATGCAGATTTGATGGGGGCTGTACCAATAGAGGTGTTGCCGGTCCCGAGCACGGAATCTCATGCTGAGATGATGGCGATTGAAGTTGTGCAGGACTCCTGGATGAAACCTTTAATAGAATATCTGTAAGACGGGAAGTTACCCAAAGGAAGGTTAGAAGCTCGCCGTCTTCGGATGCGAGCAGCCCGGTATTGCATCTATGACGACAAACTGTACAGGAAAAGATTCTCCGCCCCGTTGCTTAGATGCATACATGGGTTGGATTGTCAAATTGTTCTGAACGAAATACATGCTGGACATTGTGGAAATCACGCCGGAGGACTATCATTGGCCTAGAAAGCCCTTCGGCAAGGATTTTACTGGCCGACAATGAAGAAGGACTCGATCGAAATGGTCAAGAAGTGTGACAAGTGTCAAAGGTTTGCCAAGATACCTCGAGCCCCTCCAACCTTTTTGCAGTAGATGGCCAGCCCGTGGCCCTTCGCCATTTGGGGCATGGACCTGATCGGACCACTCCCCACAGCCCGAGGGAAATGTAGACACACCATTGTAGCAGTGGACTACTTCACAAAATGGGCATAGGCTAAGGAGTTAACTGAGATATCCTCCGCCAAGGTTGAAAAATTTGTCTGGGAAAACCTTATTTACAGGTTCGGAGTTCCACAACAAATCGTGACAGATAATGGAACCCAGTTCAGCAGCGAGCAGTTTCAAAAGTTTTGCAGGGATCTTGAGATTAAAAAGAGCTTCTCAGCAGTAGATCACCCACAGGCCAACGGGCAAGTAGAGGCTATCAACAAAATAATCAAGCAAAACTTAAAGACCAAGCTAGAGGCAAGGAAAGGAGCTTGGGTGGATGAGCTGCAAAAGGTATTATGGGCATACAGAACCACTGCTCGCAACACTACAGGAGAAACCCCTTTCTCATTGGTTTATGGTTCGGAAGCAATGGTTCCAGCGGAACATGAAGTTGCTAGCCAGCGGAAAACAGCGTTCAACCTGGATGATAACAGTCATCTGCTCGCAGCTAATTTAGATCTGGTAGAAGAGGCAAGAGATGAAGCTCAACTAAGGATTGCTATCTATCAGAGACGAGTTGCCAGGTTCTACAACAGAAAAGTCCACACCCGGAAGTTTAAGGCAGGAGACTTGGTTTTGCGCCTTATTTTACCTGCTGCTCGGAAGTCTAGTGATGGGACGCTTGGTCCAAATTAGGAAGGACCATATATTGTGAAAGACAGCTTACAGAATGGAGCCTACCACCTAACTAATATGGAAGGAGTAGCAATTCCGCGGGCATGGAACGCAGAGAATCTGCGACCGTACTATGTTTAAATTATTCAATTTTGTTTTAATAATTAATTTTGTTTTGATAATTTGTTTTGTGTTTTGCACAAGTGCAGTTGAGTCAATAAAGATTTTCTTCGAATGGCAGTTCCTAATCGTTTCGTATTTAGATTACTATCTCTACTCATACTTTGGAAGGATCAATTGATACCTGTGAGCGAGTAGACTCTGGAAGGTTCACTTGATACCTGTAAGCAAACGCTCTGGAAGGTCTATGTTACCTGTGAGCTAAGAATGTCCTGGAAGGCCTTAACATAACCTGTGAGTAACCAGGCACTCTGGAAGTGATGCTAATGGCCTGGGGACTTATGAAAAACCCTGGAAGGTCTATGTTACCTGTGAGCGAACAACCTCGGGAAGGAACATTTGATTTGTGGGTTTGAACGAGCAGAGGTAAGGGGCCCAAAAAGGATAATTTCAGCACTATTAGCTGTCCCCACACTTACTCTGCTCGAATAAATTTAAATGCTGGGAAGAATTGGCTAGTCAACCAATTCAAGAAGGTAAATGGAATTCATGATTAAACAGAATCATCAGCATAGACGCAAATAAAGAAAAATGGCAAATAAATTATGAGATCAAAGAAGAATCGTTAACAGTATATCAATTACAAAAAGATACAAAAATCTTAAGGAGGGGGAAAATTCTTTTGGCCAAACGCCCCCGTGTCGTCAATATTGAGTGGGCGAGGAGAGCTGGAAGAAGATCCTGCACAAGCAGAAGCGGTACCAGGAGGATGACCAGATGAGGAAGCTGGAGGATTGGCCTTTAAATGGGCTTGTTGAGCGTACAACTTCACCTCTGCTACAGCATCCGGCCCAAAAAATGAGACATCCACATCTGGACGTTTGCACCACAGATTGTACAGAAATAAGCCTCAGTTCGTTCTTCTGCTTCTTATACCAAGGTCACAGTACGCCCATGTTCTAAAACGATCTGTTCCTTGAGAGAGATCGCCTCCTGTCTCATCGCTTCTATAGTTATGTTAGCTTCAGACAGCTCGTGCTCTCGTGAAGACAACTCTCCTTTTAGCTCTTCATTCTCCGTTTTTAACTTCTCCTGAGCAAAATGAAGAGCGTGCTTCAACTTCTCGATCTCCTTGTCCCTAAAAGCAATTTGTTCTTCTTGCTTCTGCATGGTCTCCCGCTGCTCATACTTCTGTTCCGTTAGCTTTTCATTTTTCTGCTCCAGCTCGCGGTGAGCCTCCCTCGCCTTTTCAAGCTCCAATTCGAAAGCACCCTGCATCCTATTCTTCTCGTCTTCCAGAGAATTGATAGTGGCCTCCATGGTGGCTTTCTCCTCGGGCCAGTCCGCAATCTCTCTCAGAAGTTTCATATACGCCATGGACGCCTGAAACAGAGTATTACTCAGGACGGAAGGAATGAAGAGGGAAACAACCGCAACGAAAAGAAAACTTACAGGCGTATTATGGAAGCCTAAGTAGTTGATGAGTCTCTCGCCCTTTATCTCTTCTTTGTAGAGAGCCGACTTTTTCATTCCCAGGAATTGTGGCACACGATCTAAAAGATCGCTGTAATATATCCCAGCATCAAATTCCTGGGTTTGCTCCTCAGCGCCATAATCTGTTTCGTTTGTTTTTTGGCGCTTGTGAGGTGGTTCTGCCGTCTCTGGATCAGCGATTCCTTTGCCCTTGTCTATATTTTGAGCAGGAGCAGCTGGTGAACTGCTAGATGGAGCAGGCGGTATAGCACCTCGGCGAACTTTCTTGTGCGAAGATTTCCTCGCTACTGATTTATGCCTCATTGAATGAACAGGAGATCGATCAGAATCTTGCTGAAGAGGAGATCCGGGCGAAGCCTTCGCAGCAGGGGAAGGGCCTTCGGCTGCTTGATCAGGGTCTTTAGGAACAGAAGTCTGGGTAGGAGACTGGCCAGGTAAAGGTTGCTCGAAATGAAGCCTCACCATTTCTGGGGTAAATATATTTGCTAAGGGTGGAACTTCCTGTCCAGAGACCTCGAAAGCGGAAGGGATTTCTTTCTCCTCGCGAGAACTTAAATCAGAACCTGGATCCAATAATTCCTGATCGGCGGGGGGAGCAAGACCATGAATTTGAAGCAGATGCTCGGAAGGTGTCTGATCGTCTGAGGGGTCTTTCACATCCGAAAATTTGTCCAACAGAGAAAGCTCTTGGTCAGATAAGGGAATGTCGCCCTTGGGGACGTCTGCACGAGGGAAATATTAGTAGCAAGCAAAATATGGGCAAAATAATCACAGATATAAACACTTACTGGGAGAAAGGCAAAAGGAAAAATTCTTTAGACTTGATAAAGATAAGCACGACGCGTAGAACCATCGTGACTTATAATCTCCCACGTTAGACTTTCCAATCCCTTGAGGGAGGTTTACTTTATAGGGAGATTTTCGAGCTGAAGTATAATAAAACCCGTCTTTCTTGTCAGACTTCGGGCCCGTTGTGCTCTTAAAAAGAAAAAGGTGGTGAATCATCGCAGGTGTAAGAGGAGGTAAACCATTCTTAAGAAAAATTGAAGCAAGAGCAGTAAGGTGAGCGTAAGAATTGGGAGTAAGTTGAAAATGTGCTAAGTTAAGGTCATTTAAGAGAGCAACCAGGTAGGGGTGAACCGGAAATCTGAAGCCAGCTTCTTCTATGTGTTGGTGACTAATAGCAAAGAAACCTCTATGAGGGAAAGCTGCATAATCAGAAGCCTTTGGCACCATAGCCCGGCAACCCTTAGGTAAGAAAAAGCCTTCAACGATAGTTTCAAGATCGCTAAGGCTAAGAGAAGATTCGTATCGAAAAAAGGGAGTGCGAGCAGAGGAGGCGTGGTGTTCAGAAGGGGCTGAAGTAGCCCCACCACCTTGCGAGGTAGCACTACTGGTATCCCCGACTCGATTAAGATCCTCTTCGGAGGCTGCATCAGTGGACCCCATCTTATGACCGCGACGACTACGACCAGACATCTACAAAAGCAACAGGGATGTCAGGTCGCAGAAAGCAGACCAAAACTTGGTATCCATAGGTATCCCTATGTACATAAGGGGGCTACTGGGTATAAAAACTCCCTACTTCATAAACCTATTAGATTATAAGAAATGTTGAACAAGCTAATCAACTACTAAGTCTACCATGGTAAGGAAATGAAGCAAATAAGGAACGTTGCATATGAACACAACTCGAAGCTTCAGTGCGATTATCTAAAAGAAATCATGATACTTATTATACACAAACAGCAACAATGGAAGGAAAGATTAGGAGTTACCGTGGGAATGGCGCGTTTCGTTGAAAAAGAACTTTGAGGATGCAGAAGGACGACCGCCGACGAAAATATCAGAGCGACTGTTTGCCAAAAGCAAATGGAAGAAGGCAAAAATGGAACAACAGGAGAATAATATATAGTTATTGCCTTGAACCCCCAATCGTCAGATCAGGGCATCCCAATCGTTGCCAGTAATCTAGCGATTCGACGCGAAAAACTGAAGAAGCCATCATAAGCAACCATCGAAGAGACGCGCATTTAATGCATGCAGTAATGAATGCGACATCTGAGGGATAAGTAGTCGGCACCTAGGGAAGTGACACATGGTAAAAAAAAAGGAAAAACAACGATTCATATCCCACCAAAAGTGTTCTGGTCACGAAAACATTATTTCTAGTACAAAAAGAGTACTAGAAATAAGGGGGCTAGTGTTATAGGTATTTTTAGTAAAATGAGTAAAGCCCAGAAACGAAGGCCCGTTGTATCGCCTTGTGAGGGGAAGCCCAAAAAGGCCTGGTCAAAATAGACATAGGTCAAAAGGAGTCAACCATTAACTTGTGTACTCGAGGACACCTGATTACCCATAAGGCCTGATCGATGAATGATTGCATAACGACCAGGAATTCTGCTCGATTGAGGGATAGTTAAGTCTGCTCGTTTGTCCGATAAAGGAGGCATTAGGCCAATAAAGCGGTCTGCTCGCTTGTAGGCAACGTCTGATCGTTGGAGAAGTTATTCATAAGAATTGACCGATTGACCTTCTGGAAGGGGAATCAATTCAAAATAGGAAAGGTGACAGTTTGCCTATTCTCATGCAAATCAAACACTCTTGGAAATTGCTATATGCGCGGGAGAGATAATCTCGTAGAAGATTATCCTAATTAATGTATATTATTTTTTGTCTTATCTGTAAGATTCTTAAACCTATTCTGACTGTAACATCTCCAATATAAATAGGAGATGGAATTCAATGTAAAGGGACAGAGTGAAATAAAATACAATTACTCCGGCAGTGAGAAGGGGCAATTGTCGTGGACGTAGGCCATTGTTTCTGACTGAACCACGTAAAAAGTCCGGTTGTCTTGTTGGTTTTGGCTTTAGTGTTGTGTGCTTCGTGTGTGGTTTGTCATATTGCAGGTATTGGGCTTAAAAGAACTGGGTTGACCAAAATCAAGTGTCAACAATGCTAATTTGATGAAAATGATAGAGATGATAATGATGATGAAAATGGTATTTTAGTCTACCTTTGACTATTTGATTATTATTTAACAAGGGTTGACTAACGGCAAGAGTATTTTGTGTTTGAAATCTCAATGAAGGTTTGTATCATTATGATCAAACTTGTCATTTTTGTGTAATTTCGCCTAACTACCCTTTTCTAAATATTATTTTCCGCACATACTACTAAATGTGTTTTCAAATTCAAAAAGAAGACCTAAAAACATTGTTTGCATTTTCAATTTTTTAATGAAAAACAAGCAATGAAAAATCCATATCAAACAAGCCTCAAGCTTCGGAGTTCTAACAAGATTTGGAAGTTTGCATATAAACATGACCACTTTGATTTTTAATGTTATGTCGTGCAACAACTCAAATTTAAAATAAAATTAAACTAAATTAGCATTTTTTACTATCAAATCACGTTGGAGAATGATTATTCAATATAATAATATCACATGTTAGAATCGCTCCATCAAATGCGATATATAAAAAATATATATGTGGCATAAAATATATATATTTACAATTCTAAGATTAATTTTTCAGAATTAATTAATTCTTTTAATAATTGCTAATTGGATATATGAATGTTGAGTTGGACATAAAGTAATACAACATAGTTTAAACTTTGTGTCAAACTCATCCAGAAATACCGGCGATCATTTTAGGTATATTATAGTGTGACTATTAAAAACCATTCAAATATTTATAAATTTTATTTTCGACATTTTTACTATAATTGATGTTTACGTCCTTCATCTCGACAGATTCTGAAAGAAGCAAGCTTCTAAGTGATTGGCTTAGAAGCTTAAAAATGAAATAGTTGTAGTTGGCTTACAAGCTTAAAAATGATATAGTTGTAAAATTGAGATTAGATGTTAGAATATCTCCGACTATACTAGTTTTCGTTTTTCCTAAGCCAAAAAGACTAATTGTAATGACCCTTGGTCACCACGATGGTCATTTATCGATGTGGGGTTTTAGCCTTGCCCTCGGAATTGTGTGGTGGAGATGGGGTGCTGCCATATCCGTCTTGAACCACAAGTCAGAGCTATGACGAAAGCGAGTTACTATCATGTCCTCTTGAACCACAAGTACAACACATTAGCATTTTTAGGATTTGAATTAGTAACCTTATAATAGTGTGTTTACTTCACTTAGAGAAATCAAAATAGATATTAAAATGATCTAGAATTGAAATGGTTTATAATCGAAATGATATATCGAAATTATAATAAGATGTTTACTTCAACTATAAGAATCGGAATCAAAATCAATAGTATTCTCATTCAGTTATTCACTTTGCTTTGAAATCGGAATTGATTAATTATAAATTACAAAAATACCCTTGATTAAAAGTGTGGATTAATTACAATATGAAAAATAGTATTTATGATGTAGTGTCATATTTTTTTCATGTCACTCGTCATAATAGGTTAAAAAAATGAATTTTCTTAACAATATTATTGTAAGCATATTATGTATCTTTTTTTTTTTAAAAGAATATATAATGTATCTATATTGTATATATTGTCTATCAAGTCGTAATTTTTTTCTTATATATATAAAATGTTATTAAAATAGGGTTTTTTTTTTTTTTTCTTTTAAAGAAGGGAATAAGAGACATTTCACATTGAATTTAGAAATGAGAATGAGATTTCCAAATATGTGGAAAGAATGAAATTCTCATTCCACAACCCTAAATTGATGTAAGGCCTACACTTTTATTTACATTAAGCTCCATTTGGCATGCAGATTGAAATGGAATTGAATGGAATGGACTGAATTGAAATGAAATGAATTAGATTAGATCTGATTGAAATGGAAAATCACTATCTCATATTTGGTAAAACTTGAGATTTGATTACAAATATCTCGTATTATGTTTGATGTAAGTTAGGATTGGATTAGAATAAAAATAATTTAAATAATTTATTATATAATTAAAAGTAAGTTGAAAATTAATTTTACAAAAAATCTGAAAAAAATAGAAAAAATATTTCATTAATTTAAATACAAAGATTAATTTTAAATAGTAAAATGTGGGTTGAGTTTGGATTGAAATAAATTAATTTAAACATATTATTATATAACCTAACTTATATTAAACATAAAATAAAGTTAATAATGTTTTAAATAAAATAAATCCTATAAATCTATTTGGAAGTCTCTTTTCAGGTTGTACGTTTAGTGTGTATTAATCCTATTTAGTCTCAGTTATATCTTGGATCAATCCCAGTTACATAATATAAGTCAAAAAAAAAAAAAATCTTATAAATCATCTTTCTAAAAAGTTATATTGATTTTTTTTAGAATTATATTATTTAAAGTACGAGCAAATAAATATTAATTTTGAAATAATTCTTATTTAAATAATAACATTATTTTCAAATTTTTGTTTACATATAATAAAATTAATTTCATAAAGTACGTAAAATATAAAGGAGGTTGGTAAAAGAAACAATTAATGAGGATAGTGAGAAAAATTCATTCTTATTGAATCTCATTCCCATTGAATATCATGGTGAGGTTTGAGATTCAACATTCCAATGAGAATGAGACTAAAATGAAGATGAGATTAAACTTTTATTTTTAAATTGGTCACTCCAAATATGAAATTTGAAAATATAGGATGTTTTGAATCTAAAACTCGTTTCAAACCCTATGCACCAAACATAATCTTATCGAATAAATTTTAAGTAAATATCATTAATCAATTTCATTTCTTACTAATCCATTTCATTTCCCATTTACTAATTCATAAAGTACACACTCGGTTAATGTTGTGGTTGCATGCTCGTCACCACCTACACAAAACATGTTTGATTAATTCAAATGATGTGAGAGTGACAAAAGCACTTATTCATAATTCCATGCACCCCGATAGCCAATTCGGAATTCTCTCACTCTCTTGTGAAGATGGACGATGATGTTATCATGTTTAGAGGCTTCTTCGATCAACCCCACAAACCACGATGGTCTATGGTAACTATCAGAGATTCTCTCCATAACCCCACCAGCAACACCACCATTTTCCCCCCAGTCAACCACGAGAATCTCCACAGTGAAGAAGACCACCGCCCATCACCCTCCTCTGATTTGAATACGCCCTCCACTTCCAAGGACTTTGTTGCTAGTGGGCTCCACGTCTTACGTGCCAAGATTTGTAGTCTCTTTGCTAATAATGGGTTTACTAGAAGAAGGGTATTCAAGTCTGCCGCCGGGGTTGCCGTGTTGGTCATGTGGTGGTGGTTCTGTAGACGGCTTAGGCGGCGACGGACTCAGAGAGAAACTTTGGAGGATTTGAATCTCGTTATCAAGCAAAAAGATCAGGTAACGCTTTTCTCATGTTTTTTCTCTTATTAAGTGTTCGATAAAATGCCAACGAGACAAGTTACAGAAGCTAGATATCACCAATTTGAGTGCTGCCTTTTTGATTCATAATCTTAAACATAAGTTCAAATATTCTTAATACAAGAACTAGTTTTGAGTTGCATTGTGATTCATGGTCATGTTGCGATAGGAGAGATGGATAAGCAGATGACATATTTAACAAAGAATTGACAGCTTTTTTTGGTGCCCATTGCATGTCTATGTTGAGAAAATAAAAACAAGTTTGTGTTTCTTATGGATAATAGGAAATTATATAGTTTAGAGATCATAACCTTAGTAGAATAAGGTTCGGTTTCTGATTTGATTAGGATCTTTAATTTGATACTGATTGATTGATGGATATGATTAGATATTAATTGATTCATTGGCGTATTTGATTTTCATTAGGATCTGGCAGTTTTGGAAGATAGATTGTTGCCTCCTTTGGTTGGTGAAATACAAGTGATTCTGAATCTTCCTCTTAATTGTCTTCCCTCTGATTTTCTCCCATTTCTCATATAGTTTTTCCCCTTCCCATTTTTGTCTCTCCTATTTGTGATGTATATTTTCCAAAGCGTAGTTCTATGTTTATCCACATCTTTGGTGTTTGTCCTACATCAGTTCCACTAGCTTTCATAATTGTCCTAGTGTTTTTGCTTCTTTGTAGAAACATGTTCTTCAAAAAGAACAATGGTAGTCAAATTTATTGTCTAAATAATATGACAATCTGACTTGGAACAGTCATATTAATCATAAAATTATGTATCGATAATGTGGTAATTATAAATCCGCTTGTCATATTATTTGGACAATAAATTTTTGAATAGTATAGTATTACTCTTCGAAATGTGTCAACAAGACCCTTAATCCATTAATTGTTATAGATGCATTTATTTACTTCATTTGTGCACCCTTAATGTGCTCTCCTTATAACTCAATATTTGCTTTGATCTTTTGCAGAAAATCACCCAACTCTTGCATCAAATTGCTCAAATGAATGAAGTGCTAGTGGCCCGTCATAAGGTTCTGACTTCAAAACTGCCTAGTTGATTACATTAGTGAGGTAAAATTTTCATAGCAATTCTTTGAAACAGCATTTCCGAATGACAGTTTGAAGTGCCTAATTAAGTTTGTGCTAGTTTATGTTTATATATATAATATATTATAAGCTTATTGGCTGTATTCTCTATATTGCTAACTCAAGTTGGAGTTCTTTTGCTCCTCAGTTATAGAAGCTTGTACATATTTGGCTTTATATAAAAAGGCTGTGATGCTTTAATGTTGTATTTATACAAATGCGACAAAGTTTTTATTTGTCTTGTGGCTGTAGGCAAAGATTAGTGGTAATTACACCTTTACGTAAAGCTGAAATCCTAAATTCAAATCCCTTATCTTCCAATTAATAATTAAAAAATAAAAAATAAAAAAAAAAAGACAATTTTTATGTATGTTAAATATTTTTTTAGACTTGGGGGAAGGTGATTTAAGCTTGGGATCTTAGTTTTGCTAAGAGGCTCGGTTACTAATTAAACTATAACTGCAACCTCTATTTATGTTAAATTTACGATACAGCTAAAGGGTCTATAGATAGAGATTTGTGGAAAATGTAACCTTTGTTTACCCTCCTTTTGAAATCTATCTCTAGCACAATAATTTAGGTTTTTTGTCACTGAAGTTAAATAACCAAGAAGACAAAAATCTTCTTCCAAAGGGTGTGTTACATGAGATTGGATTAAAATTGGATAAATTTCAATCCCATCACATGTTTATGGGTATTGGGATTGAATTTCTCCAATTTATGCAACCAAGTTGTCCCACACTATTGGGATAAGTTTAAGCCACCTTACAATGTGGGACAAATTTATCCTACCAGCCCCCGTCCAACTTTAGGCCTTTTTTTTTGGTTTTTTAATGTTTATTTTCATTTTTTTAAATTATTTATATAAAACATCATATTTATTTAATTTAACTTTTAATAAGAATGAGTTTCATATATTCGATTAAGATATTTAAAAAAAAATGGTTCATTAATAATTATAAAATAAATATTGTTTTTAATTGAAATATTTTTTACCAAATTTAATTTGATTTAATATTTTAAAAATAATTTTACTCATTTAGAAATTAGAATAGACTGCTTTCTCTAATTTCCTACCATTACCGTCCATTACGTACCCAACCAAACCTAGTTCCTTTCTTATTTTTACTATTGCTTTGAAATTTAGTGTAGAGACCTTTTTTTTTTCCTTGATTACTGTAACTAACCTAAGGGATTATCAAAACCAAACAGGATAGAACACTTATGGTTTGACTTGAAAAGTAACTCTTATATGAGAGGGATTGACTTACAGAAAAGTGGAAGAATGGCTCACATAAGGTGAGAAAAGACAGTCTCTATAAGGTTGTAGAGTGTCGAACTCAAGTTCACACATGAACTTAGAGGTGCTACCAATTACTTTGGCATAGCACCAATGACTTTAATGTAGAGACTTGAAATCACCATGTGCATAATTCTTTGAATGCATTGTAAAACACGATATATGACCTTTTGGACGAGCCAAATGGTTGTGTTTGGATGGTTGTATGTGATGCAGGATTGGATGAGAAGCTGGATAGAGATTAAAGACCGGCATTTGGTGCGTAATTGTATTGGATGTGAGGTGTACTATACAATACACTATTTACTATCATAGATGGGAAATATAATGTTAACATGTGATCAAGGAAACATTTGATGGATTCTAATTGCATATAAATATGTTTGTTTCAAGTTCTCTAGAAAAAAAAAAATTTAAAAAAAAAAAAAAACTCCTTTTTAAAGAAAAAGGAATCTTATTTGGGTATGTATTTAAATAAAATTTTATTAATTATTATATTATCTTATGATTTATAAAATCTTGATAATTCACATATCATATCATTTGAGCGTAAATTTAAATAAAATTTTTGAAAAACCTAACATTACTCTTATATATATATTTATATATATATATTCTTTTTTTTTAAAACGAAAATTATGCATGTGTACTTGAGGGTGCATAAATTACCATATAAAAACCCTAAAAGGCTAAACATCGTCACCACTGACCTCTCATTTTTCCCATTTCAATTTCCTTTCCTTCTTCACTCTTTCCCTTTGTCTCTTAGGTGACACGGACCAACCGAATCCCACCAATCGACCCCTATCTCTCATCTTACCCCTCTCATCTCTCTTTTTTTCCTCTCGATCAAACCCTTCTCATCTCTTTTTTGTGCAACCGATCCCGTCTCTTATCACCAATGAACCAACCTCTTTCTAACTCTATCATCGCCTTGTGTCACAAGATTTTCTCAATAACCGAATAGAAGAAAGAAAAGAGACTCACCAAAAGCTGTGGGTTTTGAAAGTCAAAAAGGATTTGATCGTGGGGGTTGATGATGATGAAGAGATACTCTTGCTATTAGAAGTCAAAACCGTCCATTTCTTTGAGTTTTAATGATTTTCAGTGATAATAAACGAAGTCTAGAGAAGGAGAAGAAAAAATAACGGAAAGAAAATATGTTAGGGATTAAGACAAGTATATGATTATTAATTTTGAGCTTTTTATGTATATTTAATTGATTTTTTATTAGTTTGGTTGTTTTTATCTATGAAATGAGATCAATCAAGAACATGGTTATAGTTTGCTTTTTATGTGAATTTAGTTTGATAGTGTCTTGCTTACTTGTTTCTCTTATTTTGTCCTAAAAAAGCAGTTAATGCCAGGAAGCCCAAAAAGACTCAAAACTGATGAAACCAAACCGATGCTCTATCCCCAGTTTTTGCGATGCTCGGTTCCAACTTTCAAAAACCGAAGATTTCTCGGTTCTGTTCGGTTCCCTTTAATACCAACTCGAACACCCAAGTACCTAACCCTAAGTGGACCAATTTATACTTCGATTTTGTGAAGGAAAATCTTAGCTGTGGAGTTAAGGTGAAGTGATTGTTGGGTTCCACGTGAAATGCCTTTTTAAGACATTTCATCGACCGTATTTCCTTTCATCTAATATACAAAAAATTCATATCACGTTCAAAATTTTTGTGTTTAGCAGTTACATTGGGTTGACAGAAACAACACACATCGACATTTAAGGGCTTCCAAATAATCATTTTCAACTACTAAATGAAGCTAACTCAATACCTTTTTATCGAAAACATCAGTTCTAACTGTGTCTAGAGGCACGAGAGAGTTGTTTCCCCTTCTGCATGTTCGTGGTACAGCTTGAGGTTGGATTCTTCTTTTTAAATCAATCGAATTCACACAGTTATAATTTGGACAGAGTAATAATCCAAAGCTGGATGTATACTATGTTGGCAGAAATTGCTTCGTGCCCCTGTATGAGAGGAAACTATGGAAACTTTCACTATGCCCAAAACAGGTCATTCATATATATAATTAATTCTCAGGATCTTCAGAGAAGACAAAGTGTCCTTAAATAACTAGATTACACAGTTGATTTTACTCCCATTTCCTACTACTTGTTTATATGCCAAAAATGCAGTGGAATGATATACAATATATGCATTCACCTTATATGCCATAAATATGCTGTATGTGTAATAAGTTAAAGGAATGACAGTATACATCAAATCCTCATCCATGAATTATTTCAAATCCTCATCTAGGGATTAAGTTCCTAAGTTATAGAAGCTTATATAGATCCGCCTGAGACCTTGAAGGTCAAAACATAATCCACCACACACATCAATGTAGCTCTAAGTCTAACCCATGCAAAGTGGTGGTAAGGATGTAGTGAATATGATGAATGCAAGTTAAATTTATTCAGCCCCATCTCAGATTCTTAGAAGGATCTGACAAGAAAGTTCAAACTCTCGGTCCAACTAAGAACTGCTTTAGAATATAAGATTTGATACTTTGTTGATAAGAGACTTCACATCTACACTAGCTAGTATCTACAAAATAAAAGGTCTTATGCAAGCAAGCACTTGACAATATAAATGCAAATAACAACACCACCACGGGTGCTTGTTGAAGTCAGATTTTAAAGCACTGGACTCCTAACAAAATCAAAATTTCTAAACAGGTGACAGGAGACACTTTATGATTTTAAGGTATACATCATACAAAGATAGATCCAATCCAAACTGCACATCAAAGTATGCTAAAGCAACAGAAACGATATAATTAAACAAATCAACCAAAGGTCAAAAGATCCAAGTGTTTAACCGCAAATTGGAAAATCTAGAAATCCTTCAATTCCAACTCAAGTGGATTTTCATACTCTCACTTGCTGCATTTATATCAAGTAGTCAACTTACAATAGATCTTAAACCTTAAAACACGTGTATTGTTTATCAGCAAGAAAGAATAGGTTGCTGTAAAATTCCCTCGTAACTTACAAAAAAAGGAAGAAACATCATGAAGTTTATAAAGAATCGTACTTGTTTGTTATCAATAGGAGCACCTGAGACAACATTACAAGTGGAACTTAACTTAATCACAAAACCTGTTAAAGAATTTAAATCTGATTTGTAACCAAGGATGAATTGCATTACCTACACAATATGACACATTGAATATGAAGTTGTTGCTGTTTCTGTTTCTGTTTCCGTCCTCCTCCTAGCTCTGTGATCCACTGCCTTGAGGATGCCGGATATCAAACTTATCGACAAACTCCAAAGGATTAACCGTCTCATTTCTGATCCTCTTAATCTTGGGGCTCAGCAACCCCCTATGCCCGAACCCATATAGCTTAATCACTTGATTATCTGCGAAATTGAAGGCTCTCTCCATGCTCTTCAAGCACCTCTCAACCGGGTAATCCCCATAACTCCCACAAGGCTTACAACCAACGAAATGCGTCACGAAAGGCCACCTTTCGTCACCCAAACCCGGATGGTACTTCTCCATCATCTCCTCATACCTGTCAACCAATCCAGCCCAGTATCCATGCAAATAATACTGGTTCTCTAGAAACACCTTCTCCATCCACTGATCCTTCTGTGACAACAACAAATATATCAAAGCAGACTGATCATCCGCCTCAAAAGCCGGCCTCCCTTTCAAATTCGCCGTCAATATCTTCCCTGCTTCCTCTCTTACAAACCCCTTAGGCCCCATTGGCGCCCAAGCATCAAGCAAATCCAATGACCACTGACAATTCCTAAACAAGAAACTCCCTGTATTCAACGCAATCCATGACTTCTGCTCGAACATCAAATCAGGATACCCATGTACCACCAAGTTATAGTTATCATACTTGCTGACCGGGATCTCAAACACCATGTCAGTGAACATAGCATCACTATCCATCCACCATATCCACTCCACCTCAGGATGTGACAACATCAACCTCCTAATCAAAGGCAGCTTGGCCCAGTAACCAGCCAGCTCCTTATCCAAATGAGCCATGTTGTAAACAATCTCAATCCCATGAATCCTACAATAGTCAATCTTGTTCTTGATAGATTTTAACAAGTAATGGTCTCCAATGGCGTTGTCGCAGGGCTTTGGGGGTGATCCAGTGACCAGTAACATCCTCGGCTTGCCTCTCAGGTGACTTGGAAACTCACTGTTTTGAAGAAGCCAAGCTTTGCGGTCCTCGTCCCAGGTCGAGATTTTGGGGCCCAGAGTGTAGGTCGTATTCGGGTTGATTTCCGAATCCGATGGGTCATCTGCCGGATCCTGCGGGTCGTTGTCGGAGCGGATCTCAGCGATGATCCGATTGGCCTCTTCGATGAGGTGCTGGTTGACGGCATCAGCGTCGGAACTACCGAGGTTGCCGACGCCGATGGTGCCACGGAGGACGAGAATGGTGACGAAGCCACAAAGGATGGTGATCTTGATGTTGTTGAACGTCTTCTGGATCTGCCTGCCGCGTGAGAGCGTCTGTCGACCACCACCAGCCCTGCCGTTGGCGGTAGTGGTGGGAAGGCCGAGATCGCCACCGCCGCCACCTCCGGAAGACCTTTTCTGAGCGGTGAAATGATCTTGGCCCATGCGTCTACTACACACACAGATCTAGATTTTGTTTTGTTTTTGGCGTCCGCAAAATGTATAGTTAGATTTTGTTCATGGAGGGACACGTTGGTTATAAGTGGTTTGGATTCAGATTTCAGACAAAAGCTTGCTGTCCTGAAAATTCTACTATCTTTTCATTCTTACAATAAAAATGTAAAAACCCTAGACATAACTGGGAAGCATCAATTGGGTGATAGAGACGGAGTGGACAAGACATGTGTCTAAAGACTAAACAATACCTCTCTGTTGGAGTCGTTTTCGTCAATGACCTCGTTTTATTAATGTCTTGGATTTGGTTCCCTTATTTGGAGTTATAACTACTTCAGTGGTTGCATTATCGTAATCGTCCATAATAATCTTTATATCATCTTCATTGATCGGTTTTACAAATAATTCCAGAGTTATTATTATTAAATAATTTTATTTAAATTAAAATTTTAAATTAAATAAATTATCAAAAAGTAAATTTTAATAATAACTTTTAAGTCGATTATAAGGTTCTTCGATAACCACATTATTGTTATTGTCATTGCCTTATTTTAAATCATCATTATTTGTTCGTATTTGATTTGATAGTTAAAACTCATCGTTCCGTTGATAATATTTTAAACTTGAGTTTGATAAAAATATTTTAAAAAAATAATTTATAACATTTTTTATATAAAATATTATATAATTGATGTCATAAGTTTTTTGTGAATAATTATTCTATTTATTGTAAAGTGGTTACAACCTGTTTAGTACTTAATTTCCGTAGGTGCTTATCTATTTCTCATTTGTTCGATATCGGTTTTTATGAAAACAAACATATTAGAAAGGAAAATAATTGATTGTATACTTCTTTTTCGAAATCTACCGTAAAAATCTCTTAATAGGTACGTAATTAACTATATTTTTTTATTACATTATATTACTAGGGCTATCTCAAAAAATAACTGAAATAAAAAGAAATCAAACACTAATGAGGTGGTCCTAAAAGTGGTTTTTACAGTAGATAAAATAATCTATACATAAATAGAAAGATGCTCCACATAAGAGTAAAAGAAAATCCATTCATAAGTGGGAAAAATGGCGTATTGAACCAAGGACCACTCATGGTCCCTCGCAGTGCCGCACACTGGGCAACAGGTATGTAAGTATGAACTGTTGATGTCAAATTTTTTTATATCTCTCGGATCAGAAAAAAAATTTGGAGAGCAAAGTATGGTGTCACGAAGAATAATGAGGTCGTCGGTGTTTTTTCTTTGGTCAAAAAGGGACGATTAAGTGGATGACATTTCATGATCCACCTTCTTATCAACGTCATTAGCACACAGACA
Source organism: Dimocarpus longan (assembly GCA_022984855.1). Taxonomy (NCBI): domain Eukaryota; kingdom Viridiplantae; phylum Streptophyta; class Magnoliopsida; order Sapindales; family Sapindaceae; genus Dimocarpus; species Dimocarpus longan. Next base: position 22,071,636 of record CM041024.1, read on the forward strand.
ACTGTAAATGACATCCAAGTAAAATAATTAAGTACTCCAAAAAATTAATTGATAATTTATTTTCTAATGAAAATGATTTAACTAATATATGTATGTATAGAGACCAATATAGATCTTTCAAAAAAAAAAATCAAGGACATCTAGATGGGTATATAACCCATGTGAGTTGTGCCAGCCTCGCTCCTACTCACTGTGGGCCCTCGCTCATTTATTAATACCATCATACTTTTTGTGTTATCTGTTTTAAAATTTCTAGTCTCATTTCAGAAGGTACTTGGAAGTTGGATCCTACCCTTCACCGTGTCTGCCACAGATCTAAAAAAAAAAATGTAAGTTTTTAAATTAATATTAAAGATTGAACAAAAGTTTGCTTCTTATTACTATCAATGTCCACGAATCATAATTTACAAACAAAGACGATAGTTAGCGAATGGAAACTTATGTTTTTGTTTTCTTTTTTTTTATGCTTTGTTTGCAAATTATAATTTACCTATGTTACTTTTTTTAATTTAATTTTTATTTTTTATGATGAAAGAGGAGGGATTAAATTTTATACAAAATTATTCACACATTTAATAAAAGTGAGATTTGAACTCTTAATCTTTTAGGATCAGAATATATGTTCAACTATTATTACTAAGAGATGGTATGCAACTTTACGGTCACTAATAATATTATAAAAACTAAGAAAAAATTATGGAAATAACCATTTTTTGAGACTAAAGTTGAAAACTTATCCCCTTTTTTTATATTTTCTATTTTTACCAAGTGTAATTTTGTTCAAAAACAGTTTTTTTTTTCCTTTGCATGATTTTGAAAAAAAAATAATAATAATGTTCAACTTGGACCTAAATAAAAGATCATTTATAAAATAATATAAAAAAAAGCCCAAAATCTAAAACCAATTTTCCAGCTTATTTTCAAAATTCAAATTATTTTCGACCCAAAAAAAGAATCTCTAAAAACAACATAGAACTTACAAAGTAAACTTAAACAAAACTGATGCAGTCTAATAATAACCTTATGTATTCATATCAATCACACCGCGGGTTTAAGTTGTTCTAGTCTCTCTCCTCACATCTCTTAAAATTATTTATTTATTTTTAATATATATATTTTTTTAAAACCTCTTATCTCTTAAATTTGTAGTTCACAAACTATCTATAGAGACTCACAATCATTTATTTCAATGTACAGTAGTTATGAAATAATAAATATAGTATAATCTCTATAAAGTTATAATATTTCAATCATGTAAATTCTATTAATTAAAGAGTTTTAAACTTATGGATAAATTAATAGTTCATTTATTAATTTATTGAGTGCATTTATGATTCAATGCATATACATTTAATCAACTAAAAATTCATCGTATTCTACTAATTTAATCAATTAAATATGCATAAATCAACTAAAGATACATTAAATTAACCAAAAATAATAATAATAATAATAATAAGTTCACTATGCAAACTTGTAGTCATTGTATTCTTGAGAATCCTCATAATGATAGAGTGAAGACATTAAAGCAGCTTTAGAGCCTATTAGTGCAAAAGAGTTGACATCATATAATCCTTTAACAAACTCAATTCTTTGTGTTTTCTAGGATTGTGCTGCAATAGAGTGAGTTTTTGTTGCAACAAAATATGTTTTGTGTCTTTGTTGCAACAAAATTGGAGCGTGTGAAAAAAAAATAAATAAATAAAAGAAAGTTTTTCTCTTTTAATCTAATTCCATCTTTATCTGTTTTTAATATATTTCCTTATTTGTTTTGTTTACTTTCTTGTGAGTTTAATTTGAATATTTCCTTATAAAAAAATCTTGAGATATTATTTTAGAAATATTTTTTTTTCTTAAATATGGAATTTTTAATTTGGAAAAATATATTATTTTGAGATAAATTCTTTAGAAATATTTCTTGGATTATCTCTAACATGATTCTGCTAGATTTTCAAGTAAATCTTTTTCATTTAATACATATTTATGGTGACCAAATTTTGAATTTGGTCTCATGGATGAATTCAGACGTTATGATCACCAAATTCGGTTTTTGTACGAAAAAATAAGTCGAAAATGTTGGTTTTCAAGTAAATCTTTTTCATACCCGTTTTACCTTACAAGGAAAAATGGTGATCAACCTGACCCGAACCAACTCGAAAATATTGGTTTTCAATTTGACTTCAAGTCGAGTCAATTTCTAATGTTAAAATCCAACTCTTTTCGGTTTTCGAGTCGATTTTGGGTTGGAAAAACTAATATGAATAAATGAATGAATACATATATATATATATATATATATATATATAAGTCAAACACGCAACACAACGCTAGCCATCAAAACCAAACACTTCTACTTCATCACCCATCACCGTTCATCCTACATCATCGTCACCAACCTCCACCTATTATCCTCCACTTCTCCTTCTCCTTGTTCTTCTTATTCCACTTCCACTTCCATTTCTTCTTATTCTTGTCCCCATTGTCGCCTATCATCTTTAACTTCGACGACTCTATCTACGACACGGTAGCCTTGCTCTTAGCCTTGGCTTCCCCATCAACCTTGCTAGCCCTGCAAAACCCTAACTTCTTTTTCGTTGTTCGTATCTCTATTGTTGTTTTTATTTTCAATTTTCACCGATTGTCCATGGCGCACATATCTACAATTTTTTGTTTTTTTTTATTTATATTATATTTTCTTTTTTATTTGTATTTCTTGTCTCATATGTTTGTAATTCATGGATTTCGTAATATTGGTTTTGGTGATGAACTGATGATTTTGGTTTTGGTGATAATGCTAATCTTAGTTTTTTAATTTTTGTTTCAATTTGAATTTGGTGATAAACTAGTATAATTGGTGTGAAACTGACATAAAGTGACCGAACCAAACCAATTCAACACTGGTCAGTTTAGGTCGGTTTTTCCACCTAAATTTAGTTGGACCGGTTTCAATTTGAAAAATCGAAAATAGTTGGTTTTGGTTCAATTTTAGACTCAACCCGTGCCCATGTCTAAAAACAGCTTGTAGGAGTGTACGGATATACACTAAAAAATGGTTTCTAATTTTTAGATTCTAATTTTTAGAAGCTCAACCATGTAAAGCCCAAGTTCACTAGCTTTTCTAAGAAGAGACTAGCTTTTCCAAGAAGGGCTGCTAGAAAACATGGGAAGCCATTTTTCCGAATTAATGAGCTTTTTATATTGATGATAATTTTGTCATTTACTCAACCAATAATAAAATCAAAATTCCACCGATATCCTTTCTTTTCCTCTTTCTTTGTCAACCCAAATTTCTTCCATTCGCCTCCTTTCCATCTAATTCCAACCACATCTCAACCCAAATTAGGACAAGATAATAAAGAAAAAAAAAAACGAAAGAGAAAGATGAATCAAAGATAACAAAATACAAATGATCAAACAAAAGCAGTAGTAGAGAAAAACTTGGACAAACTTGGACTAGGTTTCTTTTGATCTTAGATAGAGACTTAGAGGGTTATGTTTGCTTAGATCTCAAAAGGAGTTTGGAGAAAAAAAGAGAGGAAGTTAGAGATGAGCATGCAGACGGAAACAAAAGAAAAGAAATGGTGAGTATAGATTATTTACTCCAAGTAAAATAGAATAATCATATCAAAATTAAAAGAATCATACTCATAAAAAACTTTTTCATATCTCAATTAGAAAACATTTTAAAAACCTTCCAAACAAAAGGTCACTTTAAAATATACTATTCCAACGGCAAGGGCATTATCGGAAATAGAAACCCTCCGTGGCATATTTTACGTAAATATCAACAAAATTCACAAAACACAAAGCTCAGCAAATGATAATAATAACAATAACAATAATAATAATAATAATAATGCAATATTTGATCTTTTGTGATATCACCATCTTTAAACATTGAATTTGAATTTCACAATAAGATTGGTGTGAGATTCGGGCAACGATGAGTCAGGTGTTTGAAGGATACGAGCGCCAGTACTACGACCTCTCCGCCGCCTTGTCGCGCAAGTGCACGGCGGCTACGGCTCTTGATGGAGGTTTTATCTTTCATTGTTTCTTTCTTGATTGAAAATGATCGCTCAACATTTGCATTACATTTCCAATTATGTCCTAATCAACATTTCGGTTTCAGTCTACAGTTAATTATTATTTAAATGATTTTAAAAATGCGGACGTATTCAATTCACACTTTTAAATTTAAAATTAGAGATACAAAATTCTAACAAAATCTATACGGAATCCGTAAACTTCACCCAATGAAACTCTAGATTGAATATATATTCAAATTAATTATATGATTGCTACTTATGAATTTATTGTGATTGTAATAATTCTAACAAAATCTATATGAAATATGTAAACTTTAACAAACTATCCTTGGATTGAACATAGTCAAATTAATTATATGATTGCTACTCATGAATTTATAGCGATTGTGGATTAGAATGTAATAGCTAGTACAGAATTCTAACAGAATTTATATAGAATCTATAAATTTTATCGAACAAACTCTGGATTGCATATATTCGAATTAATTTTATGATTGCTAATCGTGAATTTATTGCAATTGTGGATTAAAATGTAATAGCTAGTATAGAATTCTAACAAAATCTATATGAAATCTGTATACTTTACCAAATGATCTCTGGATTGAATATATTCAAAATAATTTTATGATTGCTACTAGTGAATTTATTGCGATGTGGTTTAAAATGTATTAGCTACTTGTTCTAGTGTTTAATTTGTTATAACTGTTTACAGAGCCGAAGAAGCAGAAACTGTTGGAAATAAAAGCTGGATTGGATGATGCTGATGCTTTGGTAATTTAGAATCTTTCTTGTATGGATAGAACAGGTGATTGATATATATTTGTCAACTTGAAATGTGTGGAAATTATCCAGATTCGAAAAATGGACCTTGAGGCGAGGAGTTTGCAGCCGAGTATGAAGGCAACGCTTCTTGCCAAGATAAGAGAATATAAAACTGATTTGAACAATGTGAAAAACGAAGTTAAAAGAGTCTCATCAGGTAATACCAACCAGGCTGCCCGTGATGAGTTGTTGCAGTCAGCAACGGCTGATGCTATGATGGTGTGTATTTATTTGATTCGTGTTCCTCTCTTTTAAGCTTAATACACATCTTAAAACTTGCAATCTACGTGAAACTGCTTCTTGTTCTCCCCTGTGCACCAAATAGGCATTTCGGTTCCTTTAGGCCCGCACTTGTTTCGTTAAAGTTTAGAATGGTTTGCCAAGTTGCCAACATTTAAATTCTTTGTGTATGTTGGAAACTAACAGGTGACATCATGCATGGATTGTTTCTTTGTTACTTTTTGGAAATTGAAAAACAATAGCTATTGAAGAGGACTGGGAGTATGATGTGTTAAAACTGAGTAAATTACGTATTGATTTGTTCCTGTCTCCCACCCACCCAGCTGCAACTTTAACGGAAAGTGTGGCATGTGCAATGGCTTATTTTCTATGTTACTAATTTACCTCTTTTATTTGTTGGTTTTGCTGATTTTAATGATACAGAACCACAACTTCATTAGGGGATCAAATATCCTTCTATGGTCGTGGTTTGTAAAATGATGTTTAAGAAATCAACTTTGAGCTTGTACGTTGGATACTAATATTTCTGATGTTGTTCTTTTCTTACTGTATTTTGTACACATCTCAGAATTTGAATTTGATTATGTTATAATGTTTAGTTCTGAAGGCTGTTTTATCTCTCTTCTTCTTCTTTTTTTTAATTGCATGTTCAGTCACTATTGCTAAACTGGCAATTTTGTCTGATTGTATGATCAGCATGATGCTTCATATTTATGTTTTAAATTTTCTGGAGATGCAAATAATTATTTTCCTTTTAATTGTTAATGAGACAGGTGTCTTCAGATCAAAGAGGAAGATTGTTGATGACAACAGAGAGACTAAACCAGTCCACTGACAGAATTAAGGAGAGTAGAAGGACAATGCTGGAAACAGAAGGGCTCGGTGTCTCTATCTTGCAAGATTTGCATCAACAACGCCAGTCTCTTCTGCATGCTCATGGCACAGTATGCCCTTTTGAGTGCTCATGCCAAGTTTTTATTTCATTTCTTGGTTGTCATACTTCACTTTGCTTTCAACATATAATCATATTGCCCCAGCAATTGATGTTTTAAGCCACGTTCCTCGAAATGATTTCCGTTCACTGGGAGCTAATAAAGCTCACATTATTCTAAAAGACACGAGCTTTGTGTAGCCTTTTTGCTGAGTCTTATCGATATAATGTTCTAATGAAATCGATATAATGTTTCTTACTTTGGCAGCTACACGCCGTAGATGACAATATCACCAAAAGCAAGAAAATTTTGACGGCCATGTCAAGAAGAATGAGCAGGAATAAATGGATCATGGGCTCCATAATCGGAGTCCTGGTCCTCGCCATTTTATTAATCCTCTATTTTAAGCTGATTCATTAGCAATTGATATGTCCTAACAGAGCAGTTGCTTGGCACTCGGCATACCACAAGGTTTGGTGTGTATGTTATGGGAATACATGTCAAGCCTTTTTTTTTGGTATTGTTAAGGTGTGTAGCTGGTGTTATTCATCTGAGTGCTTATGATGATATCACTACTTTTGGCATTCCTTTTTGTAATTCTTCTTGTCAAATTTAAGCAATTGATATGATTCTCACAAACGTTTTGATTTCCTTCTAATTTATACATCACAAAAGCCATTTTGACCTATGGTACCTAAAGCATTGTTTTGGTTTTGGAATTGGGCTTTTTTTTTGTGCTCTTCAAGTCAAAATTTAGCCTGGTTTCCTCTTAATCCAAACTAACTGAATAAGACATGTCATCTGCAAAATATTTCAAGATTTGAATATGCACAACTATGAAACAACAGTAGATCTAACTCCTATTTTAGAACCAGCTTGGTATTGCTGTAATTTTTAAAATAATTATTATAAGTCAGACTACTGTTTGGTTAATTTTACCTTAAAAACATTACGCACACATTCAGTAAATTTTATGTCAATTCTTATGATTTTATAATATATTTAAAATAAATATAACAATAAAATATTATAAAGGTTGACATAATAAGTATAATTTAATCATTTAAAATATTCATTGAATCTCATATCATACTATTTTTATAAAATTTAATTTGATTATTCAAACCGCAACCACATTATGTATTCACTTTCGAAAGATTTTCCAAACACTTTTTAATTTTTATAATAAAATTATTAGATAATTTTAACTTCTCAAAGGTATTACAAAATGGGACTGTAAGCTTAAAAATTTTGCTTGAACAACTAAGGTAATCCAAAACGGCTTCAATGCTTTTCGTTTCATTGTAAAACTCCATACAATAACTTTACAATCTCGTTTGTTGGGAGCAAATTCGCGCAGGCTTCCATTTCTTTGCAAAATGGCACTGTTCCCATTTGAACATGGAGATAATACAAAGAGGCGAGTGTGAGTACACCATCCCCTGCATGTTGCACAGGTGCAATACTTGCCTGATAAGTAATTAAGTACCATTTCATCTTAATATGGCTTTTGAGCCACTGATAACCAGAACAAAGTGGAGCAAAAGTCATCCCAATTGAGGGAAGTGTCACGTTAACATCACACGAACCACTTTGATCCTGTTTAGAGAATTAGATACTTCACACACACGGCCTGATCCTGATCAGCATCCTTCGATTGAACTGTTTGTGTTGTACTTCCACAACGGAGTGATGTAGAACCGTTTCTTGATCAGGTAAAAAGCTAGCAAGGCAGGGAACTTGAGGAATGAAAGCTTCATAGATAACCAAATAGCTTCAGAGTTGGGATTAATATCCTGAGGTATCATCTTCAGGAGAAGAGTCTCTTAATGCCTGCTCATCCTCCTCATCTTCGTCTTCATCATAATCAGCAGAAGCAGGTTGCCCATTAAGATCCACATTTACACCATTTACCTTCCTCACAAACTGCCCCCGCACACGGGGTCTTCTTTCAGCAAGCCTTTTGCGATTAACGTACCTGATCTTCTTGTCAAAACAACGCTCCTTCCTCTTCTGCCTAAACTTGATCAATGCAGCCTCTCTTCTGTCAACTTTATTCAACTTCACTTCAGATGAAGGTGGACTCCCAAATGATGGCCATGAGTTAGGAGGCATCTGACCGTGTTGTGGTAAGCACATACTAACTGGGTAATAAGGAAATGATGCCACCCCATTAACATGAGGAACACACTGAGGAAGGTGATTGTACTGAGATAGCATAGCTGAAGGAGCATGATTCTGAAGGTCATGCAGGTTCTTTTGGTACAGTTGTGCAGATGATGGAACCATAACTTGATTCACAGCTCCTGACATATAATATGGGTAAGTGGTTTGTGCGTGTAAACTTGATAGATCATGTTGAGTCTCATTTTGAGGAGGTGCATGCCCCTGAGAGAACTTTTCATCCTTGAAATTCCTCTGTTGAGGAAACTCCCGAGACACGGGAGTGGAGGACCTCTCCATGGAAAGAGAATCTGGAACACTAGAACTACTTGGGAAGTCATCTCCTTGAGAATAGTTTTCCCATGTCTCTCCATTTTCATGTATTTGGGTATCACTAACTACTTGCTGAATGCATGGTTTACATTTCTCTTCGATCCTCACAATTTGGGCAGTCTTATAGTCAACATTAGCACTACCTTGGGAAATGTTTTTGGGCATGCTTGCTTTGACATAAGTGAAGAAAGCGGACGACTCACCAATCTTTAATTCACTCTTCTTTGGACCAGATGAAAATTGACCTGTAAAAATGTCACTAGTTAAGTATATGTTATACAAATTTGTTTGGTTCTATCCTACAGAGAGCACAGTAGAATAATTTCAAGTCAACGGGATTTCGAACCACAATACTAGTAAAGCAGCAGTTCAAAAGGTGAGTTGCTCACCTATTCGGCGGTCACTTATACCCGGCACATCAGGCCGACATTCAGAGAAATGAATTTGAGGAGGCTCTACAGCAGCAACAACCGCAGACTGAAATAGGACAGATTATGAATAAAATTTTCAAAGTTCTAAAGACAAAAACTCCAGATGCTGGAAGTAAAATCTTAGTTGGCCCCAAGATTCAATAATATAGAACCTAGTACAGGCATATTGATTACAAATTGGCCCGTAATAACATTGTTCTGTTCATCAGGAGCAATTTACTAATTCTAAATATATGTAACAGGCATATATTTACATCCTCAATACAGTAATAATAATTCAAGGATTCACTCAGCAACCAAAAAGAGAAAAGAAACAAAAAATAAAATAGCTGGAGGGATCTTTACACCAGAAGGAAATCATTTAATTTGGAAATTTACAGAACAGATTCACGTTCTGTTATTAGAATTTTCGCTGAACCATTAAACGTGACATTACAGTGCAAGACTTCATGAGATTTAAAATTCTAACATACATCATTAAATTGGTTCAGATATTGCGGTGGGACTGTATACTCATTGAATGCAATAAATATCCTACTAAGTTCTACAATGATGTACAAATTAACTATTAAAAGGCCCACTTGAGTATGTAACCAACACAAAAGCACTAAACATATACAGCAAAAGAGTCATCATAAAATCGAACTACAAAAACAACTTATATTTTCCAGATATTTAAATATTAGCTAAAGCTGAGCTAGACTGGTGCTGTACTGCTGTTAACAATCCTGCATAACAAGTTTGTTTCATCTAAGTAGTTACAGTGGAAACAGAACTAGATCCATTCTAATATGCTATGACTGCATATAACTAGCATTCTTTTTCAGTAGTTAACTACACACCTACAAAACTATGGCACATCCAGCAACTGATACCCAATCCTACGATTAATTTTTAGAACATATATGATATATCTAAGTCATATTTCAAATATTTAAAGGAATTAACTTTCATAGAAAATGCATTAAGAGAGATGGAATCGATCCTGCAATCATGATTTTTGTAATTTTGCTCATGTTTTAAGGGCCAAGGTTCACATGGCGCACAAGCTAATCATTTTGCAATTCATTGTTGACCTGGCATATTTCAGGTACCAAACTTCAGTACTCACTTCATTCTCCTGATGAGATGCCATGACCAATTCTGGATTGGTACTCTTTCGTGACTTGTCATCCGTGTCATCCGAGAACAGAGTCGTACTGGTTGTATTAGCATCACTAGGGTCCGATGCCACCAGATCAAAGTCATAGTTCAAGATGTTCTTTTCTGCCAGCCCGAGCTGCCAAACATAAGAAACTTGCATGAATCATAATGCTCAGTTTAAAACACAAATCCTATATCTAACTTTGAAGAGTGCGCGTCTACAAGTGAACATATAACACAACTATAGGGAGAGGTTCGGCCACTTAGAATCAGTAGATTCCTAATTCTGATGCACTAGATGAAAAAGTAGTATAATTTTCAGCAACCTTCTGATCACTCAGTGAATGTCAGAGTGAGAACTTGAGATAAATAATGTTAAGCTCAAATATTTAATGTCTAAAGAAATACAAATTTCACAAATATATATTACTTGCACCTATCCTTAGTGTCTGCTAGTGAGTACCAATCAATCAAAATGAAGAAAAGCATTTCCTTAGACTATCTATATGAAGGGGAAACTAAAAAGAAGTGAAGAAAAGTAACAAAAAACAAATTCTATTTAAAACAAACCATTCGCCGCCTTCTCCACATATGTGTCCACAAGTTCAAAAGTTCATTAGTTCGTAGAGGCTTTACAAGATAGTCTGCCGCACCTAACCTCAAGCACTTGACAACAATGGAGACCTCATCCTGCGCCGACATCACTGATCAAAGCACAAAGAGGAAATAATTATTAATGATCAAACTAAATCTTAAGATTGAAGAGGTACAAGAAAGCTTACTGATAACAGGTATGCGACGGAGTTCTTTATCCCTTGTGATGTACTTTAACATCTTAAAGCCTTTAGTCATTGGAAGGTCAACTTCGGCAAGTATTATATCAATTTCAGATCCCTCAGCATTCAATGCATCAATCACCTGTCTGGCTGACCTCACTGAAGTAACTGTGAAGCAAATATAATACCAGGTAAACAAGGCGATGCCATATCAGCTTGGATAAGATATAAATCAACAAGCACCAGAACCATAAAGCACTCTCAAGATGGATACATGAAAATAAACCAAGTCTGCGGATAGAATCATAAGAGGAACTTAATTCTTGATTTGGATGCGGTGCACACATAATTTGATTCCCAACAATTTTCAGTAAACAACCAAATCATAAATCACGAATCAAGTTCCCTTTCCCTTCTAAGGAGTCCTGATTATTAAACACGTACACAGCTTATTTTGTTTGAAAAGAAACAAAAACAATCAAAAAAACAAGTCGAACCATTTTGGTTTCGCATCTCTTCCCAGTCATCTTAACCTGAAAACACATCATAAAGCTCTTATATCTTTCAAGTCCATCTTAAACCATGCAGTTCAAAGTTACATCCTATAGTCCTCAGCACGTAATAAAATGAATTCAACTTCTAAATGAAAACTACAACACTTAAATCAATAAATAATCACAATGTTGTCTAACAACTAAGAAACAATGTACACCACCCAATAACATCCAACCCCATAATTCACAAACAAAACTAAAAATTAACACAATTCTTCAATAACAAAATATACCCTGATAAGAACACTTGACAAGAAGTGAAAACACTTCCTCCGAGCTACTCGTATCGTTATCGCATACCAAAATCCTCACTTTGCTTCTATCAATAAACCCATCTCCACCACTCTTCCCATTACCACCACCACCACCACCTCCACACTCTTTGTTCAAATTCAGCTCCTTGATTTCCATATCTTCAATACAAGAACACAATAACAAAGTCAATAAATACCCGAACAAATAACCAAACATAACAAAGCCAAAAAATTAAAAATAAAAAATAAAAAGCAACCGTTTTTGAGATACAACACCAAAAGTAAAACTTACCCAGATAATAAAAAACCAAAACCCAGCTCAGATTTGCTACAAAAAAACCTCAAAAGAATAACCCATCTCTGTAATCTTTTCCAAAAGTGTAGGAGCTAGGGTTTGGATAAAAGACTCCATTGAAATCAATAAAATATCTACTCTCTCTCTCTCTCTCTCTTTCTCTCTCTTTCTCTCTCTCTCTCTCTGTTGTTGCTTCCAAAAAACAAAACGTAAAAATAATCAAAACAAAACAAGAGCTTCTCCTATTTTGATGATAACAGTTTCTAACAGTTCACAAAGCAGGTGTCCTCTCACTTGCCATAAACGGCAAAAGCTGAACCAACAGCTGTGATCAAAGGGACCAGAGTTTTTGATCAATGATCAACGGTCCGATTCCGATAACCGGACTGTGAGCGTGAGAGAGAGAAAGAGTTGTTATTTTTATTTTTGAATTATAAAAATAAAAATGAAAAATTGGAAGGATTGGTATTTGGACAAGGTGGGTGACATTTTTGTGAAAATGGATGGTGGAGATTGGGTGCGCAGGTTTGGGTCGGCGCATGCTAGTGGAAAGAACTGACGTGGACGGAGGGGGAAAAAGTGCAATGGAAAAAAGTGAAGGGCGTGTCTGGATAGTTTCGTAGAGATAGAAAGCCTGCCACGTCATTCCCTCAGATCTTTCTTTATTTATCCCACTCACTCTTTTTTTTCTTAAAAAAAAAAATCCATTCGATTTTAGACTTGCACATAAATTAATGCAACTTTGACACCTGGCTCTTTCAGCTGTCAAGTGGTGACTGCTCCGATATTTTCTACGCCCCGGATCATAATTGGCCAATTACTTTTACACGTAAGTTTTGTGGTGTGCGCGGTTCGATACGGTTTTATCCAAAATTAAAATGAACCCAAAAAAACTCGATTTTTAAAATAAAAAACCAAACCGAAGCTTAAATTGGTTCAATTTTCGGGTTGGGTCGATTTTTTTTTAATGTTGTGAGCCTTTTACACCCCAATTTTTTTTACTCTTGGGTTGGTCTTTGAGTTGGATCAAAATCGATTTTTCTGACTTGAACCAAAACTGAAAAATTTCAATTTTTGACATCAAAAACTAAATCGAACTGAATACAAATTAAAAATCAATATTTTCGATCTGATTCGGTTGAGTTCGATTCTTTTTTTCTTTTTCAACCCCTATGTCAATCTGTGGTATTATATGAACTTTCGTTGCCTCAGGTTTCACTTAAATTCTCATCTATCCTTGAACTTAGGATGGTACGAATTGTGAGAACAATTAATAATAAAATTATATCTAAAATAAAATTCAATAACCAAAATTTAAATCAATTTAAATTCTAACAATAATAATACAATAAATGATTAAATGTTAAGCTCCAACATAATGAATTCCATAAACTTCAACACAGTAAGTCCTAAAGCCAATAAATTATATTTGTTAGACTTCCAAGTTCTAACATAATAAATCCCGAAGCAAATACATAAACATACATGTTTTCACAACATTACCCAATATTTCATCTCCACCACACTTTCACATGCACATATTTGGCTTAAAATAATTATTAAAAGAAAAAAAAAAGGTATAAAAATTAAGGGTTTATCTTTTGTGTCTCAAAAGCTAATTTTTTTGGAAAAAAGAGTTCACTTTTTCTTCTTCACCACCTCTCTCCAATCATCTTTTCTGACATTTATCAGCTTCTTCAGTAAAATCTCTATGTTTTCCATTCAGCATCTTGTAGGATAGTTTCCTAATCAAGAATGAGAAGAAAGAAGAATTAAGTTCCAACAGAATGAGAATGAAAATAAATTGAAATTGAATTATAAAATCACATTCCATTATTTACAAGCTTTCAGGAATTAGAATTGAAATCAAATTAAATTTTATTTTTAATGTTTACTAAACTAAAGAATAGGGATAAAGTAAAGTACAAAAGTAGTCATTTATATCACATATAAATGATCTGTTTTTACTTTTTAATATTAATTGAGGATATATTAGTAAAATTACTTGAATTCCATTATTCAATTAGGGAAATGAATTTGATTCCTGTTATGGATAAAATAGCGATCAGAATATTCAAGCTCAGACGGATCTACAGTGCAGGCCCAATAGCCCAGAAGCCCAATTATTCGTCATCACTCCGGTCCATTCTCCTAGAAAAGGGGCCCATTAGTGGGCGCTTGTTGTGGCCGCTGACCGCTATCGCTCAGCCTGACCGCTCATTCTGACCGCAGACTGCCTATTCCGCAAGCTGGCTGTGACCGCTATATTCTCCGTCATTCAGATCGCCATGTTCCCCGTCAGCTTTATCTGCTGAGGTGGACCATTGGTCCTTATCGTTGACCGTTGGCTCCCGTCCCTCAGACCTGCTCGCCAGAATATCCGCCATCTGTGACAACTGAGCCTGCCCGCCAGATTATCCGACATGATTGACCGCCTGTCTGTCCGCCATCCCTGTCCGATCGGGGTATCCGCCAAGAGGAGCCACCAATCAGAGATGTCCGACAAATCCTCCTCGTCCAAGACAATGTGACTGAGCTGACCGCTAACCTTTGAGCGTGGCCACTTACCGACTCCTTCACTCATGATGTTGTCCACCTCATCGCCATGACCAGCTAACGGACGCGCCGACCCAGAATCCGCCTCATCGACTCTCCAGGAAGTCAAACTTATCAGAGATTCTCTTGTTTCCCCCAACCGACTCAATTCTCAGCCTGCTGGAAGATCCGTCTCCGCCACGCTTCTGGAAGTCTCAAGTCAGCAGAAGTCAACAGCACCATGCAGAGTACAGTTTCGAGGCTTGCCATGCACGCTACATCCGACAGAAGCTGTGACCTCAACCTCAACAACCCATCATTGCGTATCCAACCCTGTCAGCAGAAAATCTCCCTTGGGCAGACCTCGGATGCGACGGATTCGGCCGCATTTAATATGTTTTCGGTCGCATTTAATGCACTGACAACCACATTAATTGAGATTCCGGCGCATTAAATGTTTTTTGTCAGTGTAACTGTAGTTAACTGTTTACCTTTGTCTTATTCTGTTTACTGTAGCATGTCCCATTCCTCTATAAAAGGGGACGATTTTCACTGTAAAAGGGATAGAATTTTCTGAGTATCGTTACTCTGTCGAAATAATGAGAGAGTGAACAGTGGAGTAGGCATCTTTTTGGGCCGAACCACTCTAAAAATCTTCTGTGTTTCCTCCTCCTCGCCTCTAACCTCCATTTCTGATTCTCATTGTTTTGCATGCATCCCATTGACTGTCCAAAACTGGAGCTTGGGCCCGAAAACAACCTCGTTGACTAAGGAAAATAATTTTCCGACGTTAACATTTTTGGCGCTAGAAGGAGGGGCTCATCTTCAGTTTTTCGTCACCTTTCTACCCATTAGCTTTCACAGCTTTTTCTTCATTCGTCATGGTTAGAGAGAGGATTCCTAGAGATCTTAATGCAACAGAAAACCGTGCGGAAGCTTCAGACCATCAACAAGCCATGTTTGCTGGAGGAGTGTCCAATGCTGGTGCAGGGACGTCTAATGTGCCCATGACGGGGGACGCTCAAGGTATACCCCCTCTCCCAACTCGTCAACCTACATGTAATACTGCAGGAGGAGACGCAATGCAGGCGATACAACGACGACAGGAGAGGCTGGAGAATACCGTCGCGGAGTTTATAGGTGAGGTCAGAACTCTATTCCGGAATCAAGCCCAACCTCCCCAAGCTCCTCACCAGGCCGTTCCAGAAAGAAATGTTCCCCATAGGAGGCACGCGGAAGACCCCAATGTGGATAGAAGGGGTGCTAGAGAGTTTGAACGAGAAGGGTCTGTCCATTCCTCCAGCGTGCATTCTAGTGCTCGACCTCCACGAGCCCACGATGGACATCGACCGGAGCAGGTTGGCCGCAATCGTGACCAAATCCCGACCCACGTAGATAGAGCGGGGCCAGGACCTGATGTTGAGAGGCAAGCTAGTAGAAACAACCGATCCCCGAGCAGAAGAGATGGACATTCCGCTGTTGGAAGAACTGAAACACGGGGTACATTGGTAGCAGAACTCCTTCAAAGGGTCCGACAGTTGGAAGCGCGACCTGCAGTATAGGAACAGAGGGCCCAAGCCGGAGAAAGGACCCCGTTCGCTTCGGAGATTGAACTGGAGCCACTCCCTCCGAGGTTCAAAGTCCCCAACATCTCCCAGTATAAAGGAAACTTCGATCCCTATGATCATGTAACGTCCCAAAATTTTTTAGGATTTTTTTTTATATATATATTGAATTTTATTTTCAAGTGGGACTAAAATAAAATTCAATGAGTGGCATAACGATAATAAAGTAGTTAGTTTTGGGGCTAAGATGGAATAAGAAATGAAAGAAAATATCAAGTTATGAATAATTATTGTCTGAGGGGTTTAAATGAGAATTTTAAAAAGTTTAGGGGTCGATTTAGCATTTTAAATTTTTGAGGGACTAAATTGTAATTTGACATAATAAAAATATATAAAAAGACAAGAATAGTGACCGGCACTATTCATTTTCTTCTCTCTTCGGCCGGCTGCTCTCTGGTGCGAATTTTTGTTTTTTTTTTTAATTTTATTTTCTATTTTCTTTATTTCTTTTAGTTTAATCACTCATTTCAACCCCATTTTCTAGCCAAAACACCTAGATCTAACCTCATTCAAGCTATTGGGTGTCTAAATCTAGATTTGGGAAATGGACAGTAAAGGGGCAATTCGGGTAAGTCATGGTTTTTGTCCGTTTGAGAGCTTAAATTGTGTAGAAATTTATGTAGAGAGCATGCTAGAATATTTAGGAAGCATCAATAACATTATATGATAGCTTAATCTCCTCTCAAGCATGATTTTCTTTAATTTTTCAAACCCCAAGCAGAGAGACACGCGATTCTAGTCCCAAAAATTTCAATTAAAGATTTTAGGGATCATTTGGGAGCTATTAGAGGCTAGTAGAAAGCCCAAAGGTTGGTGTACTCAGATTTTTAAAAATTTTGCTTATTAATTCCGAATTTTAATATATATTTATTACTGTGATAGTTGATTTAATTGTTTGTTTGAGATATTAAATTGTTTTGGGTATTAATTATATGTTATTTGATGAAATTATTTGAAGAAAAATGATTTCGAAACAATTTTCGAAATTAAAATCCCCTATAGTTGAAATTGATGTATAAAATATTATAGGGGCATTTCTGTCATTCTACTTTCCTTGATGTGTTAATTATGAGATGTGTTGGTAGTATTTTGATGAATTTAAGATTTGGAATGAAAATTTTGAGAATATCCTATTGTGGGATCGTCCAAAAATACGAAAAAAAGAGATAATAATTTTATTAAGATGTGATAACGAGATTAGGGGCGAAATGGTCATTTGAAATGACCACGAGTGGTACCCCGAAGAACCTAGAATAATGGATTTAAATATGAAATAAAAAGTTTATGTGATTAAAGTTTTGTTAAAAATTTAAATATTTTGTATTTTTGAAAAATTTAAAGGGCCCTAGTAAAACTAATCACCGGTAGGTGGGGATTGGTAGTTGGCTAGCCAATAGGATAATTATTAGCAGTACTGCACCGTTACGATTGATCACAGACGTTGTATGATGGACCTTGAGAGGCACCGAGTGTCCGGTCTTGAAACGGAAACAGATTGTGATATGTGACCCGGTGGATACTCACCGAGCGGCCGATGCCGGGTCACTGTTTATTCTGGCGGTGGTCGATGCCAGGAGACCCGTTGCCGATCCATGGTATCGTGATAGACTTTACGAAGGGCTCTAATAAATTAAATAAAGAAAGTCTTGTAAATTTTGTTGATAATTGATTTTGTAAGGATTAAATTGTAATTATGTTTGCAACAAAATGTGTTGGGAAAATCATATGATAATGTCTTATTCTGTGAATTTAATTACTGTGTGTGTAAATTGATAAAAATATTGTGATCGTATATATTGTTTATATTCTATGTTTTTATTTTGAAAATAATTATGATTTCAATATTATATGAGTACACCCACTAAGTCGAAAGACTTAGCGCGTTGGATGGATTTACCATGCGCAGGTAGTTGAATAGGGCTTGAAGCAAAGACAAAGACAAAAAATAGCTGCAGTTTCCCTCAAGTCACATCCGCCCTCATCAGTTTGGTAATCACCATTTTTGTGTTGTAGGAATATCCTATTTTGGCCACAATCATGTTGTGTGCATTTTGTTGGTACTGTAAATATTGTAAACAAAATTTATATTTAAAAGTTTAGCACTTGAAGTAAATTCTATAAATTATCCGCTGAAGAAGATTTTATATGGTATTATCTTTGTAAAATATTTGAATGTTAATCGAAATATTTATTATCAAATGATTGTATGTTGAAGTGGATTGGAAACGGACGAGAGGTCCGAAACTGGAAGTTGAGAAAATAAATTGATCTAGAAGTGTGTTTGCTTTACAGGTTTAAATTTTGAATTTTCAGAAAAATAGAGGAAACTCTGCCGAAATTTTATTAAAATATAATATGAGTTTTTGAAATTTTGAAATAAGAAAAAGAGTAGCATCCCACGCCTCGATTCTCGTGCGGACGGGAATATTGGGGTAAGGGTGTTACAGATCATCTGGACGCTTTCAACATTCAGATGGACCTCCAGACAACAAGTCCGCTCGTGAAGTGTCGAGTGTTCCCAGCTATTCTCGGGGACATTCCGCAGACGTGGTTCAGAAGCCTCCCCCCCGCGCAGCATCAATAACTGGGATGAGTGCCAGCAGAAGTTCCTGAACTAGTATAAGGGCTGAAAAGGCGGCTTGCGCCACCCTGTCACCTCTCTACCATCTGCCAACGCCCAGGTGAGCCTCTAAAAGAATATATCAACAGGTTCAGGCGTGAGGTGACGAACGTGGAGAACCCTACGGATGAAGGGGTTTTGTCAGCTATCTCTTCTGGTCTAAGGAAAGATGGCAAATTGTACGAGAGCATATATAGATCCCCCGTCAAGGACCTGGGAGAGTTCTATGGGCGAGCGGAGAAGGAGATCCGGTGGGAGGAAGTGACCAATCCTAGAAAGACTAGTGCTCAGAGGGACGAAGCTGGTACTTCCAGTAATGGAAGAAAAAGAAGCAACGGGGGAAGCAACCCTGAAGGGCGAAGAGAAAAACCAGCAGGTTGCCAAGAAAGTCAGGGACTGTTGGAGACCGGACAGCAGTCAGGGACCGGAGCGGCCACGGTATCAAAGTCGTTACAATACGTACAACGCCTTGTTGGATACCCAAGACCGAATATATGCGACTGAGAAGAACAGGAAAAATTTTGGGCGGCCAACTCCTCTTCAGGGTCCAGAAGGGCGGAGAGACAGGAACAAATTCTGTGCTTACCACAACAACATTGGACACAATACCTCCGACTGTTGGCGCTCAAAGATACCATCGAGGAATTAA